>JALJEV010000804.1:0-5488531 GCA_026586105.1 Hylodesmum podocarpum
CTTGAGTATGACCTAACTCTTGTAGGAATTTCTTCATCCACAATATCTCCTTGCAACGATCAAGTGATTGCGATGAATTCACTTCACAGTGGTGCTTAAAGCAATACACTTGTAGTCGTGATTGTCATGAAATAGCTCCCCGCAAAAGTAATCGATATCCCGATGTAGACTTCCTTGAATCCACGTCTCGACCATATCCGCATCGAATACCCACCGAGCATTAGACTTCCATTGCCAAAACACAAGCAACTTTTTGGCGGTTCCTTTGGTTACCTTTAGTATCCATTTTACTGACATTCGATGCTCGTTTGATTTGATAGGAATCTACTCACAACTCTCAAGATAAGCAATGTCCTGGTCTTGTACACACCATTGCATACATAAGGCTACCAACAATGAGAAGAATATGACACCTTGCTCATTTCTTCTTTTCTTCTTCATTTCCTGGACATTGTGACTTGCTCAAATGAAATGACGTAAGGTAATGGAACATGTACAAGGTTTGGCATTGTGCATGTTGAATCTTTCCAAGAACTTTCTTGATATGAATGATGCTTCATAACTTCAAACCACGACATTCTTTTTAAGAGCGATCTCGATGATCTTCATTTCAAGGATCTTCTTTGCACTACCAGATCTTTCATGGCAAATGATTTAACAGGCCTTCTTGGCGGCGGCCTATCTTTGTCTTTATCACTCCAATGTCGACATGTATTGACATCTGACAATATTATAATGGATTCACCATTGTCACTTAGTTCTTCACAAACACACAATAGTCTGCGGATGTCTTCTTAAAGTTGTGTTGGAGTCATGAAAAAGTTCAAACTTCTTGCCATTGCCTGGGAGCTTGCTTTAGACCATAGAGATTTTTCTTCTGCATTTGACGACACTAAATGTTCTTTACCGGTTCTTCTAAACCTTCTCCGTTGCTCCATATAGATTTTTCCTCTAAGTCTCAGGTGTAAGAATCTTGTTTTAACATCAAGTTGTTCTATCTCCATGTCTAGTTTTCTTGACTAGACCAAGGATCGCCTCTAATGGATGTATCGTCTTCTTCAACATGGTGAGAAGATTTCTTCAAAATCTATGCCTTTCTTGATTACACCCCTTTTACAACAATCTTTTGCTTTGTACAGGGTTTGGGTTGTTCTCTTCATTCTTGAGCTTGAACACCACTTGTTTTTTCAATGCCCTTACACTTGTCCTCGTAATTTCACCAGGTCATATGTACGATTTTCATTGAGACATTATTTCTTCTTGCATGGCTTGCATCAATTTATCTTTATCATTCATCTCAATGGCTTCCATAAAGCTTTGAGGTTCTCCTTCATCAGAAGAGTGACATAATCATCGAGATATACTTTCTTGATGGTTGTCGACTCTTGTTGATCTTCTCACTTGAGGTTCTTCTATCTGATCAGTCTCCATTTGTTCTTCCTACATTTCGACTTTGTTCTGATGTCAAGGTTGTTGTCTCATTCGGTTGTTCTACCCGATGAGCGCGTATTATCGATCAGGTTGCTCATTCCTTTGAGGAATCTCTCCCCTGAATTGTGTACCACCATGGTCTTTAGCTTCTTTGATTCTTGAAGATCATGGATTGTTTGATCTTCATAGAATACCACATCTCTCGCTTCTAACAATCTTCTTGTTTACTGAGGATCCATAATCACGAAGCCAAGTTCATCTCTTGGTGAACCAAGGTATATGCACTCCTTCGTTTTGGCATCAAGCTTTGCTCTTTCATCTTTAGGAATATGGACAAATGCCCTACACCCAAGTGACCATAAGAGGCTTTCTTTCCAGACCATACTTCTTCTGGAATCTCTCCATTTAAAGGTCTTGAAGGAGACAAATTGATCGATCAATTGCGTTTTTTTATCGCTTCTCCCGTAATGACTTGGGAAGTTTTGCATGAGAGAGCATGCTCCGACTTTCTCTCGCAATCGTTCGTTCATTCTCTCAACTAGTCCATTCATCGAGGTGTCTTGGGAGGTACTTTCTCATGTCTTATCCCATGAGTCTTGCAATAGTCCTCAAATGGACCTCCAGACTCTCCACCATTGTCGGTTCTCAAACATTTCGGCTTTCTACCAGATGCTCGTTCTACAGAAGCATGAAACTCCTTGAAAGTTTGAAGAACTTGATCTTTCGTTTTCAATAGATACACCCACACTTTCCTAGAGTGATCATCAATGAAGGTAACAAAATATTGGGCACCGCCAAGGGACCTTTCAGATGTCGAACAAACATCTGAGTGAACAAGATCTAAAATGTGCTTTCTTCTTCTAGCATCATTTGATCTTTTGAAAGATACTCTGTGTTGTTTGCCTGCTAGGCAGTCTTCACAGGATTCAAGTGGCTGCCCCTTTATGTTTGGAAGATGATCTTTTGCGAGAATCTCCAAGCCTTTCTCGCTTATATGGCCTAGTCGTTTGTGCCATAATTCTTTTGATGAATCTTGAGCAACATTCATCTCCCCTTTGCATATATTTCCCTGCATAATATACAGAGAGCCTTCTTTTCTGCCGCGAGCAATAATCATGCTTCCTCGGCTGAGTTTCCATCTGCCGGCACCAAACTAGTTTATCATTCCGGCTTCATCTAGCTTTCCTGCTGAGATAAGGTTCAGACGCATCTCTGGAACATGTCTTACCTCCTTCAGCACAAGCTTGTTTCCATTTTCAGTGATCAAGCTTACTTCACCTATGCCAACTATTTTACTAGTGACATGGTTACCCATCTTCACCGTACCAAAGTCTCCTTTTTGGTATGATGAGAAAAATTCTTCGTGAGGTGTGACGTGGAAAGATGCCCCTGAGTCAATTATCCATATGCAATCATCGGATGCAATATTTAGATAATTTTCTTCTTCAACAAGAAATACGTTCTCATCATTTGAGGCCACTACAGTAGTAGATCTTTCTTCCTTCTTCTTCTTTGGATTTATTTGATCAGGATGGACTGTTCCAGCCTGCTGGTCTCTCTTCAAGAATCTGCACTCAGACCTTATGTGGCCTGGTTTGCCACAATAGTAACAACTTAGTCTAGTGCGAGATTTAGATCTACCTTGTGTCTTTCCACGACCTCCTTTTTCATGATTCTTACTCCTTCCTCTGTTGTCAACAACGTTGGCTTCAAACTGATTGTTCAAGCCCCTTTCTCTCCGTCTTGATTCTTCATTAAGCAAACTGTCTGCGACAGAATCCATGCTTAGCTTTCCATCTGGAGCAGAGTTGCTAAGAGTGACAACTAGGGTGTCCCAACTCTCAGGCAGAGAACTAAGGAGTAGAAGAGTTTGTAGTTCATCATCTAGCTTCAGATCTGTCTTTGCTAGTTGATTCACTATACCTTTGAAGGTATTCAAATGTTCGATCATATTTTGACCATTCGAATACTCCAACTTCACCAGTCGTCTGACAAGGTGAGCTTTGTTTCTGGGCGTCTTCTTTTGAATCAAGGATTCAAGTTTCATCCACAACTCATACGCATTTGTATAAGTTGATACATGCTCAAACAAACTTCTGTCAATATGTTTTCGGATCACAGCTACTGCTTTCCAATTTTGGAGCTCCCATTCTTTGTCCTTCATCTCCTCCGGTTTATTCTAGTGAGTGATTGGCTCATGTAAATCTTTACAGTATAAATGGTCTTCCATCATCGGCTTCCAATAGGAGTAATTATCTACAGTTAGCTTGAACATATCTCCATCATGAGTGACAGCTCCTTCCATCTTGAGTTACACAGGAAATACCGTATGTATGAATAGTACTATACGGAAATACCGTATGTATGAATAGTGCTATACGGAAATACCGTATGCCGTATAATAACTGTAGTATGCAAACAGTGCTCCAGATATGTTCCTAGGAAAGAGAGGTGGGTCACAAATGGACACGCTTAAATACCAAGTCTTTCCTTAGCCAGAACTTTCTTGGACAACACTTTCACACCACCACACGTTATTTTCAGCAATAAGAATTATTCTTTTCTGATGTGGAAGATCAGACAATGCTGCAACCACAGAGCATACTAAGAATTTTTCTCTAGCACTTAGTATCTCAGAACTCTAACGAGCTCTGATACCACTGTTGGGAAATACCGGCACAATTTCCCTCCTCTGTGTACTCAAAATTGGGCACTATGCGGAAGCGTAAAATATAATAACAACGCCAGAGAATTTTAGCGTGGAAAACCTTCTCAATAAGGTAAAAACCACGGGACCCGTAGGCCTCTTAAATCTCCACTATAACAATAATGGGAATACAAATACAATAACAATTGTATCTTCAATTTGTGGATAACACTCACAAATTGGCTTACTAATTTTTCTCTCTTAGAAAAACACTCTCTAAGGATCTCCCTCTTCTTTTTCTCTCACACTCTCTTGTGAGGATGGCTGAACAGCTCTTGCTATTTTTGTGTTTGTGAGGGGATTTTTTTTTTTTGTGATGGAATTGTGCAGCAAGCCTTCTCCTTTTATAGGAGAAGGAAAGTATGAAAAATTATTAAAAAATTTCCTTCGCCATTCCTTCACCGAAAGTGGGTTTGAAAAATTTGGCCACCAAAAACAAATTCTTCCTACCAAAATTTTTTTTTTCAACTTTTGCATGCTGGGACAGTTGGGTTTGGCTGGAAAAATTGACCCCACAATATATGAGGACAGTAATAAGAGCTTGTATGATACTTATCAGGGATTAGTTTATGACATTGCTTCATGTTCTTTTTAACTTAGGTAGATATATGGTTGCTAGTTAAACTTATAAGTTGTCATATGATAAACTTATTGAATACATATATACTTGTTAAGTTGTATATCTAAATTATTGAAGTCCATGGTTCATTCCTTGTTTAATTAGAAAATTATAAATATTACTCGTTAGAGTATATTCCAAACTATGTTTTTTCTCTTGGACGGCATAAACAGGACATTTAGTTCTTACTAACATGTATCCTTTGTTACCTTATGCATTATACATTTGACACAAAGTCAAGTGACAATGCCAGCTCCAGGGTGACACTCACCTATGATGTACATTATGTCATTTAGCATGCAATACTTCCATTTTTTTTAATTCATAAAATAAATGTTATTTATGTACCTTTGAGAAATAAACATAGTGATTTTGTATTTTAAAAAGTGGATGGAAAAATGATATTTTATTATTTTATAATGACCAAAGCAGAGAAACACTTATGTAAATTAATGATAAAGCTTATGGACCGCAATATATATGAGCTAAGCGAAATTAGAGAAAATCCTTATCAAACAATATTATAACTTGGGATGGCTTGTCCAGGACCGAGTGAAATTGATAACTATTCCCCAATGAGAGTTATTTGTGTATGTCTTTTTGTATTAATTTATTTTAAAATAGGATAAATTAGATAAAGATTAAGTCATTGTGAGTGAACTAAATGTTATTGCTTCCAGGATACTTTGATACGTATGTTCAAGTATTGCAGGGTCAAAAAATGAAGAAATTAGAGTGAATCAGAGTATTCAAAAACATGTCACGCGAGATAGCAGTCCATCTCAATGAGAAGAGACTTCAAATGGTTTTATATCTAAAATCTTATCTCTTGTACTAAGGAAGCCCAAAGAAATTTCATTTCTGAAAATGGAAATCCAATGGAGTTTCATTCATGTTTTTACCTATTGAAAACAAAGTTGTAAAGAGAGGAAGAAGGGAGAGAAAGTCTATGAAGCCAACCGAAAGACATTGATCACCAACCCTTCATCTTAGAAGCCTATCTTCTATGTACTTTTCTTTCTCTCATAATTCTCTTATCATGAACTCTTACATCTATCATGAATTAAATTCGATTGGGAAACAACGTAATCCTATCTTATTCTAATAAAAATCTCGATGTTATTTTTTCTAATTTTAATGCTTTTCATTAACTAGCCACTAATGAATTAAATCTAAACTTAAAGAAACTTAGGTGGTACTCAGGAAGTAACTGTCACATCTTAAAGATAGGAATAGAAGGTGGTGTTAAACCATAATCTCATAGTTATCTAGAATTCACAGAACTTAAACCCTAATCGGTTTAGTTTAATTTTAACACATTGGTTAGTCGATCGGGTTAACCTTAGAAGGTGTATTTGACCCTGAGGGGGACGAATAGGATGGTAGAAATTTATTTCTTCCAATCGAGAGAGCGAATAACGAGGGAGGGGTATTAGGATAAATAATGGTGAAATTGGAATCCCAATTATTTTTATTAATTTGAATTCAATCCCAAACTTTACAATTTATTTTTTTAATCAAACCCTAAAAACAATTCACACTAGTACTATACTTTACAAAATTTGGTCTAACTGTCCACATGGTTACGGTAACTCTTATCCTTAAATTTATTCGTATTACTTGATGACCGTGATATACTTGTTATAACCGTGTGAGAATATTTCTCGCACGACATACATTAGAAATACTCTCATATGGGTATGTTGTAACACCCTAAATTTTTTTTATGAAAATAATTAATTTAAATTCCATTATTATATTTTATTTTTTTAAGATGAAAAACTTGATTGATATGGGATTCTAGTTGGAATTATCAAAATACCCCTAGGTGCTCCTCTCCTTTTTTGCCCCTTCAGTTTGGGAACACATTAAACTACCTATCATGATATTAATTCCCACATTCAATAATCATGCACACGTTTTTTTTTCCCATTCAACACTCACCGCAAGCAGTTTTCTTCCCTTCACTTACGGTCATCAATGTTGCTGGTTCTAATCACCCACGAGGAGGAAACCAAAGTCGAACAACATGTTCCCTTTTCTAATCATTCCATTTGGCCTTCAAACGAGTTTTGGAGCTTGTTGGTGCATCTCTCAAACTTCCTCGTCTAAAGTGTTCTCTCTTCAATCCAGGTTAGGGTAGTTCCCATTATTAGAGATTATAGTGAGATATTTCCAATTGAAGGGTTTCTTGATGAAAATTATGGAAATTGTTTAGGAAGTGAGCAAATCCCATTTTGTAATTATTTGATTGAGATTGATTAGAGATTCTTATTAGTCTGCAAGCACAAAATAAACTACATGATAGTATGATCTAAACACATATAAGCGAAAGAGAAAGAGTCCTCTTACCTCTAGAAGAGTCACGACTTGAAAAGGAGAAAGAAGAAACACTTGAAGTTCACTAGACAAAGGAAGAGGAAGACCTACGGATGGTGCTCCTTGCTCACAGTTTGAAGATGAAGGACGAGAATGGCTCTTACTCTTTGCTTTTTCTCAACTCACTTTCATGGTCTCATTCTCTAAGGCTCACTATTGGGTGCAAAAGAAAAGAAGAGGAATGGAGCAAGCATGTAGGGTCACAACTCACTGAATAGAAAAGAAGAAAAGTTTTAACTTAAGAGAAAAAAAAGAATGTTTTGATTTGGTTGCGTACACTTAACTAGATGAGATGAGTTCTTAACCTCATTTAATTTAATTTGGTGGAAATCAAATTAATTAAATATAAGTGTAAGTATTTATAGATCTAATTCTGCCCTTCAATTTTAAACATTTTAATCTTTGTTCATATGCCAGTGGGAATCCCAATGCATCAGGTATCTCTAACGTCTCCAAAAAAATCTTAATGTAATTTAAAGAATATTAAAGTATTTAATCATTTAAATTAGTAATTACATTAAATTTCTACGCAACTTAGAATAGAAATAAATCAATTAATTAAAATTCTATTTACAACTTATAAATCATAAATTAAATTTGATAGACTCGATTAATTATTTTAAAGAAAAAATATACTTTATAAACAAAATCAACACAAAACTATAAAATCAATTAAACAGAGGTGACCAAAATTTAAGGATATTACACAAATCATCCCAACTATGGCATCATCAACAACATCAAAGCATATGTCCATATAGCAATTATCAAACATGGGTTCTCATCATATAGCACAGAAACATAGCATGTAACCAAAGCACATGTTGAACTTGGACATATTCAAGTTGGTGATTTTGCAATCTAGCTCTATGGAGGGCTTAACATCAAGAATACCCAACACTCAATGGTGCCATATCCTTGTGGTGTAAGTTAGTTGACTTTGACATAAAGGAGAACAATGAGATCAAGAATTGGTGTTTATTGGTTGATTTTAATTATGTAGGAAGATTAGGAGAGAGACAGCAAGAGAGTAGTATAGACTATGAAAGAAGGGAAAAAAGAGAATTTAATTGCTTCATTACAAAAATGGAGGTGGAGGATACATTGAAGGTGGGTAGAAGTTTTCCATTGTATAAACCTAATGGGAAAACAAAGCATAATGGATAGAATGACGATAAGAGAGTGGAATAGCAATTAGAGTGGGTGTAAGAAATACATCGTGGACAAAAAACAATGAATGGTGCGAAGGGTTGGGGAGTTTATGGGTTAAAAGTAAAGCTCAAAGATTTGAAGAAGAAATTAAAGAGTTGGAGTATAGAACATTGCGATGAATTCCAAAAGTAGTGCGAAAAAACATTGAAAAGAAGTTGGATGATATTGACATCGAAGAAGAAATGAGAGTATTAGTGATATGTAAAGCGAAGAAAAGAGAAGACTAAGGAATGAATTTTTGAAAGTGGCAAGGCGACTTGATTCTTTAATGCACCAAAAGTGAAGGGATAAGTACACAAAAGAAAGGGATTGTAACTCAAAATACTTCCACGTGTCTGTAAATTTAATCAAAGGCTTGCAAAATGAAGATGCTTGAGTGGAAAAACCATTGGCACTTAAAGAGAAAAAGATAAACGAAAACCAAAATTAAATAAGGTACAAAATATTCCCTCGTTGATTTATAGAGAACAAAATATTAATCTTTAATAGAAAGACATAAACTAAAAATAAGAAAAATATAAGAACATAAAGTATACCAGAAAGGTGACCCTTAATGTAATATTTGACATAAATTCATAAACCAGCATGTGCCGGCATGAAGCAACTACCAAAATGGAAAAATTCAATACATTCGTGACATGAGTTTATAACTAAACATAATATTTAATTTAAAATACATAAAATTTAGATGAAAACAAGGAAAAAAATGATACGTCTCAAGTGTGGTACATAGAAAATTGAATATTTAACATATCAATCATGCCTGTCGTGGAGTACATAGTCACCAATTTCATTCTGGTTATATTATAATGCTAGAATAATGTCTAAGAGATTTTCACTATAATTATAAAAACAAGAAAACAATACCCATCTTTGAAATATATATCTTGTATATGCATCATCATAAACTCAGAAATATTATTGAACTTCACAATTAGCAAAACAAATCTCACATGTAAACATGTTTTCTTTATTCAAAGTAATAATATAAACTTAAAGATTAAAATTAATGCTCATAATGGCACTGGATCTATGAGCAAAGCTTTAATATATGTCTTCATTACTCCTGCGGAATGTGTGTAGTTATCTTCATCTTTATAAACTACATCCATGAAACGTGAGATATTGAGAATGCGTGTTAGAAAAGGCATTGGAACACTAGTCGGCCTAAGACACTCCTCATTTATATCCTTCCACGCATTTATTATTATTTTTTGACATTCGTCAATGGCTACTTCCTTAGATACACCATATTGACTCATATAGCATTCAGGAATGATGAAACATGTCCTCTTTCCTGTTCAAACTGTGCAACAAGAAATAATTAATTTGTAAGTGAAAATAAATATATTCGTCATGTAATCAAACATAAACACTGGAGAGAATGATGAATTCTTAAAATCAAAGACTATACCTCGTTGGACACAATGTCATCCATTAGCCTGGTAAGAATACAAGAAGCCTTAACAATTTTTGGCTCATTTGTTACCCATTTAAAGATGTCCTCTGTGGCTGTGTCTCCCATGCCAATATAAATTGTTGTTGTCACCAATGAGTAACCACTTGATATTGTTGATGTGTGCAAGTACTCATCTGTTGTTGGTATATAGTTATTATTGTGCCATCTGGCCTCAGTTAAGTAGGCCTGGGCCACCTTCTTTAACTACTAACAAGAAGCATTCTAATAAATATATGAATAAACTATTCTGATATTCAATGAAGTATTGCACAAAAATATTATTTTATTGCACGAAACTATTATTTTAATAATCTTATGAACTACTTGTTTAGGGTGTTAATAATTACATAATATTTTTCAAACAATTAACTTGTATAACTATGATATTTTCGTTTGGGTTTTCCTCATTGATTTTCTCTAATATTGTTTGATTTTTGTTTCCATAATTTTCTAGTTTTTTTTTCTCCCCATATGTCTCTTCGTGATTTATAAAATTCTAATTACCATATCAGAAAGTAGAGCCATACAAATAGAGTAGTAGAATAAAAGGACAAGATAAGTTTATCAATTTCAATAAGAAGAATATGTTTAGACAAACTCACTAGCAAAAGTTTAACGTATCAGATGAAGTGATCTAATAAACATTGAAGGGAGGAGAAAATAATATGGATAAGTGATCACACAAAGTTTTGACGAATAAAACTGAGATAAAAAATGAAATATAAAATCAAGAAGCATACAAATTAAAGGATCTTATAAAAGAAAAAGCATAAAAATCAAGAAGTCCACCGAGAAGTTCTATTGTTGTTGTCATGAAAGTAACCTCTTTCCTCACACTTATCTCTGTAGATAAGTATAAGCTACAGTAACAATTAAAAAATTTCAAAGTCTATAATGATATCAACTTATTCCAAAATTAAGTTTAAGAAAGTTATTCTGCATTTTTATTCTTTATCTTAAGTTAATGATCATAGATAAATTACTTATTAAACCATTAGATTAAGAAAAAAAAAAATAAAGGGTGAGAATTAAATCTTGTAGCTCTAATAGTTATATATATATATATATATATATATATATATATTAAAATATGTTTGGTTTTAGTACGTGAACACTAACAAAAATATATGAATACTATCAATTCCTGACAACTCTATCAATAAAAACCACAAACTCATCAATTTCATGTATGACCTAGTAACAAAGGTGTTGTTAATAATTAGGAGAAAAAGCTCATACTTCCTTCAAGAAATAGTTCACGCAATATGTTCTTCTTTCCTTCCTCATTTCCTGCTCTATTTCTTGAAAAACATTTACGAGTGACTTATAAAGGAATTTCATGTATTCTGGGAGATCATCCAAGCAACTCATATCCCACCTGAAAACCACTTTCAGTTCAATCACTCAAGTAATTCATTATCTTTAAAATAACAAATAAAAAAATTGTGCTTTCATAATTTACTAATCAACCTTTGGATGGCCCTTGTCAAAAGTTCTAATTCCTCAATGGTTCCATATGAATCATATGTATCATCAAGTATTGATGCCATGACTATTACTTTTGTCGATATTTTTCTTGCTAGAGAATATTGAGGCTCAAAATATACTGCCAACATCCAGAAACAACATTCCACAATTCTATCTCGTGCATAAGGTAGTTTACCAGGGACATCCAACTTATTCCACCACCTATAAAGACCCAAAAAAATACCAACAATAATTTTTTCTTTGTAACAAGTTTAACATTTTTGTTCATTAGCTAGGAAAATTGTTTGGATGAAGAACTTACTTGCAAATGATTCTTAATTCTTTTTTGTGTAGATTTTGCAATCTATTGAAATCTAATTTTGCGAAAGTGATTAGAATTTGATTATGAGAAGGATCTTGCTCATATATAGAAATGTAGCGTCGTGCCTCTAGCCTGGGAATGTTCTTGTGGAGAGCTTGCCTTAAGCTATGGTTAACCTGAGTTGCAAGAGAAGGGCTCAATTTGGTGGCAATGCGCTCAAGGTGAATGGTAGTGAAAACCAATGCTTCTTCCAAAATGTCCTCTCCATGAATCCTCATATGTGAGGCTTCATATAAGCTTAACATTCCCTCGACATCACTAATAAGTCTTTCACTAAAACTTCCTCGCACATCCTTGAACTTGTCGAACACAACTAGTGTTTAATTCATTCAATAATATAGAAAGTTTGTTAATGACAACATTTAACAAAACTAAAGTTGCGAGATGAACGTTTAGAGTAGTGCTACCAGCTAAAATATGAGAATGTTTTTTCTTTATACTTCATTCAATGTGTACCACCCAAATTACGGCATTCAAAATATTAACAAATTGTGAAAAATGATATTTGAAGTAATGAAAAATATTAAGAATATGCATGAAGTTGAAGGAAAAAATGTTTTGAAATTAGGGAGTAATTTGGGAATGAGAGAAAAAACTATTGGGAAAAAAATGTATAAAGTTCTACACGATAGATTATTCAAAAGCAACTTCCATTTTCACAAAATAAAAACTTTTTAATTTCAGCTGATGGTGCCAAACTCTAATTATTTTTCCAAACAACTTTCACCAACCCGTCCTCCCCACATACAAATTAAAAATAAAAATAAAAAAATAAACAGCTAAATGAGGCACAAATAATTTGTCCCAAACACGTTTAGATAAATAAACTTTTCTTTTATTAAGAAAATTATAAATACGTTAATGTCTTGTTATATTCTCATTTATTTTATTTTATATTATAAGTGTGTTTATGCAAACTAATATAATATTAATATAACTATATAATTAAGATTATTTAAACTTGAATTAAACAAAATCAATTGATGTAGAAATTTAAGCTGGAGAATATACGTGGTGAAACATGCAATCCGTGTTGCCTCAGTAGTCTAAATAGTACAGCAAGAGAACAAAGGTTGTCATCAAGAGTTATTTCTTCATTTACAACATAATTCTTGTAAATATGTTGCAAAACTTCATCAATCTCTTGTTCAAAGTGATAGTTCACACCCAAACGACAAATTGAATCAATCAAGTTAACTTTTGCTAAGGGCTCAGTCTTTGAGGTAAGCATCTTGCTAATTTCTTTCTTCAATGTTTCAATTTGTGTCTCAGTTTTGTGATGATCAAGTTCCTGTATGTAAGTATTTAATCAATCCACGGAATTTAATTGAAAACAGGTTACTCAAGCTATTCATTAATAATGTTGGATGATTTGCCAATATAAAATAAATGGGATAATCAATTTCTTCTGTGGTCTAACATGAAACTATTTGCCTTATTTTTTTTTTTGAAAGATACTTGTTTAACCTTTTAAAAAGTTAAAATGTTTCATAAATTAACTTTTGTTATACGTGAAATTTGATTTATTTTAATTAATTTTTTTATGAATAAAATTTAGTTATAGTTCTTTATGTGCTGATATGCTTTTCTTTAATCGGATTTAGAGTTTGACCTAATTTACTCACAGAAAAAATTGTATTAAATAATTATATAGATTATTAATATGCAGTTCTAAATCTGATTAAAGAAAAAAAAAACAACATAAAAAAAAAACTATACCTGAGTTTTATCATTTTTTTCCATCTCATATATATCATCTTATAAATGTATCCATTATTGTTAAGAACTTAATTTTGTCAACCGTGGAATCAAACTCCCAAATAACTAAATAAGGTTTAAGAATTGGTCACAAATACTATTCATAAATAACCTATTTAACAAGGTTTATGTGCCGGTCACAAATATTTTAGGATTTAATTGATATATGTTGAAAAGGTGTATAAATGTGTTTTAGATATTTAAAATAGTTTGAGTGTTTGCGATGAAGATAATTTTTAGTTTTCTAAAAATCTTAGAAAGATATAAAGGATTAAAATTTCAAAAGATTTTTTTAAGTGATAAACGTTAATTAATATGACGTACAATAATGCATTTTTTCCTGAAATGATTTGCATGTACATCATTAAATTCAGAAGATAGATTCACGAAATAGTACAATCCAATAAATTATTCCAAAATAAGTAAACAAAATAATGACACTGGATATGCATACTCGTACCTCGGAACTAGGAACATGGGAAAGAAAATAATCCCCCCAAACGCTAGGAGGAAAATTTGCAACGGGTCGAGGTAAAATTGAGGGTGGTTTTGTATTCTCAGCGAAAACTGGAAGTGATGTTGAGTCTGCTAATTTAGACATGCTTTTGTTTAAGGATATATAATTGAGGAAGCTAATTGCTTTGAAATGCCGAAGGTCCCAACTTAATTTATAGGAAACCGATGAGAGGATACGACAATAAAGTTGGATTAAGTGAAATTTTTAATACAAGATATTTAAAATTAGAGTAAATTAATAGCATTTCATGTCTTTTAAATGATTATTTATTAAATATATACTTTATTCTACTTTTAATATTCTTTTATAATGATTAGAAACATAAATTAGTTATTCTAATAATTAAATATTTAAAACTATACAATAGTAATTATTTTATGTATTATTTGAACCAAAACATAATCAATAACTTTTTATATGATTTATTTAAAATTATGCATGTAAGTTAAAATTAAAAAAAAAGTTAAAACAATAAATAAATAAATTAATAGATATATAAATAATACTTGTTCAATTCATTAAAAAATAATAAAAAAGGAGAATAAATGTCAGAGTGTTTATAATTTTTGAATGAATAAATTATTTTTTAGGAATTATTATATGATTTTAAATATTTGTTATTTAATATTTTGGAAATGGATTTTTTGAATTATTATAATTAATCTTGTTTGAATGGGGAAAATATATGTATTTTCTAACCTTTCAAAAAAATTAAAATTAAAATTAATTCTCAAATTAAAATTTTATAGATATTAATATGTAAACTTTGTTTCCGATGTATTATAAACATAAAAGAAAACAATAGATCGGTGAATTTTCAATTTAAAATCTTTATCACCTGACAGTGCTACTTGTGATCAATGTAACAAAGGTTTTCCTTTTCTTTGTTGCTTTTACCTTTCAACTACTTCACACCTGAATTTAGCACGCTAATTTGATGCAGATGTCAGTGGACAGCTATTTCGCAAACGTGCTTAATTATAGTGATTTGGATGCGTACGGATCCTCCGCATTTATACAGGACAATGAACATTTCCATTTCCATAAATCTGTATGACATGTGACTTAAGAATTTATTCACCTAAAAATATTTTTTATTAAATTCTAATATTATTATAAATAAAACAATAAATATAAAAGATTAAGGATAAATTTTAAAATATTAAAATATGTAAATCAAAATCTCATATGCATTGAAATTGAGTGCAATACAGCGCTTCATTATGAGATAATATTATTAACATAAGAATGGATATAAAAATAGTAGAACATTCCATACGCATAAAGTATATATATATACATTTTATATCAAATAATTTATATGAATCAAAGTATTTATTTATTTATTGGGTTATACAACGTGAAAGTCCACTTCACAATAGTTTTCTGTGATTTTTCTCCTTGTTACAACAAAATTAGAATAACATTTACACGTACGGAGATTCAATCTTCTTGCAGACCATTATTTCATAACAAATATTTAATTAGTGTTTGAAAGACTAAAACAAATATTTAACGGTAGTTTATATGATATATTATTATTTTATAACATATCATTTAATAATAATTTTTAATGATAAATATTAAAAACACGGCAAAAACATTAGTCTGATGATTTTTTATATCCATCCAACAGTGTTTTGATGATTTTTTATTGTGATTAATATAACAATGGTTTTCCTTTTCTTTGGTTTTCCCCCTTTCATCTTGTTCACCACAAAGCAATTTGATGTAGAATTCAATAGTCTGCTATTTCATAACGTGCTTTATTACAGTGATAGTGAAATGAGCTTTTGTATTCTCAGAATGCAGAATGCACAAAGATTAAAATATAAATATATTAGAACTATTTAAATTATTTCATTTTTCAAACGCTGAATTTTATATCCCATCATAGAGTAAGAAGGTCTGGCTAAGTGTGGGGATACTGAATTTTGCATCAAATTATTATGCCACTCTTGGCCACGCGCTTACAGGACAGATACAACCTGATAGTGAAAATCCACCTAACAATAGCTTTCCTTTTCTTTGATTTTTCTATCTTTCTTCTTGTTCCAGAAAAATTTGAGTGATATATATAAACCTCTTTGAGATAAATAGTCTTTTCGGTGCAATTCAAAATGTGAAGTAAGTCTTCGTATTCTATTGGTAAAATTGATTAATTTAATCAATCCAATTTAAATCGAATTTAAATAGATATAAAAAAGACTATTTTTATGGATTCACCACAAAAAAATTGTATATTTAAAAAATAAAAGAGGATTTCGTTGATTTTTTTGATCTAATGGATACTTCATTTAATTTATAATTTGTCCATTGATTTATTAAATTTGGAAAGTTCTTATGTTTTAATTTCGAATCAAATACGCGCGTTCCGCGGATCTTATTTTTTCATTTTTTGGGTACTAAAAAAATTGATAATCCTTTATTTCATTTTTAAGAAAAAAAAAATTCATGATATTCAAAAACAGATCTTAACTTATATATGTTAATAATTCGGGTTTGTAATAATTTTAAAAATACATAGGCTTGTGACAAAAAAGAGACATCACAAGAATTCTGTAAATTTATATTCTGAGTATTCAAATATTTGTGTATAATCGAAATAAAGCTAATTATATTTTGATTTGTTTATAAAAGAAGGAAAAGTGAAAATAAAAATACAGCTAGCAATTACATATAATATGCGATATGATGCCCCTAATTACCAACAAATTCTGTACTGATTCCATTTGTTCTTCGTATTCACCACAATCCCACTAGCAAACGAATGATTAAAAGCTTGTTATGCATCCTGGACCATTTAGTGATTTTAATAAACTCCAGCAAAGCTTTCCAGTGAATTGGTTTCTGATTAAAATTTTAACTGTTTCTTTTATACCCAAAACAAAATATGATAGAAGTCCAGATCACCATCTAAGCAGCTTCACCTTTCCCCAAGTTGACTTTTGTTGCTAAACGGTCCCTTAATGTCCTCCACACTAACATGTTTTGTTAGTAGTCTTGATCCGCCACAAAAAGAATAAATTGCATTCGGTTCATGTATATGTTCCTTGATCCATTCACAATCTGCTTCCCTCCAATTCCCCATACTTTCTATAGTATAATTTGTTTTTGCTCAAATAGAAGAAAACGTCTAGGGAACATTGTTAACATTGCCAACTATCATTTGAGTTTAGAACTTCACCCCACAACCCACCCTCATTGTTGAAAATGTCCCGTTTCCATTTACCCAAAAGTGTCTAATTAAAATATTTGATATTATTTACTCCAAGCCCACCTAACCTTTTAGGTTTGCTGAACCACTTCACCTTAGTGTAACCCCCGAAAACATTTAAACTCTTTTGTAGCATATGCCGCAGGCCGCCTTATTCAGTAAACTAGTTGAATATGGATTCAAACTTGTTAACTTCTCTTAAATTGATGATTTAGACAGGAAAAAAACAACTTAGTCCTAAAGGTGGGTAATAATAAAATGAAAGCGTACAAACGCACTAACCGTACAAACGCAAGAATCCCTACATAGCTTGGGACGAAGGCTACACATCCTCAACATCTGAAAGTGAAGTTGAGGAGGAAAATCTGTGCTTGATGGCCAAAACATCCAATGAGGTGTGTGATATGAACTCAATTATGGATGATTATGATGAATTGCATTCTGCCTTTTGTGAGCTTTATAATCAAGCTGAAACTTTTGAAAAAGAAAACATAATTCTGAAAAAGGAAATATCCATGCTAAAACAGAAAATATGTGAACTAGAAAATGATATTTCAAAGTTAAAAGAACTTAACATCTCTACAAACTGTGTTCATATGAAACCTGGAAATACTAAGCATGCTAAATACACTTGCACATATTGCATGAAACCTGGACATAAATCATATAACTGCATGATTAGGAAGAAAGGGATTTCCAGTGGCAAATACAAATGGATTAAGAAAGTAACCAGTAGCACTAACGTGTATGGACCCAAGAGAAACTGGGTACCACCCACAAAATAAGTTCCTTTTCTCTTGCAGGAAAGCCTGAACAGCAGAAGCTCAATTTGGTACTTAGACAGTGGCTGCTCAAGGCATATGACGGGTGATAGAAGGAACCTGAGCACCTTCACACCAAGAGAATCAGGATCTGTTGTATACGGAGACAACAACAAAGGGAAAATCCTAGGCTACAGTACTGTTGGATATAAGGCAAACACAGTGATAGAAGATGTATTGCTGGTCGATGGATTGAGGTTCAATCTGCTGAGCATAAGCCAACTATGTGACAAGAACTACAAAATTGCTTTTGATGATGAACATTGTCTCATCAACAACAAAGACTCAGATGAACTTCTCATGATTGGCAAGAGATCTAACAACATTTACACACTGGAAGTAGATCATTCTTCTCCTTACTCTACATGTTTAAATTCTTATGATAATCTGTCTTGGCTATGGCATAGGAGAATAGCACACATTGACACATTGCATTTGAATAGGCTTGTTTCTAAAGAGTTAGTTTTTGGTCTCCCCAAGATTAGATTTTCCAAAGAAGGACTATGTGAGGCTTGTCAAAAGTCCAAGCAGGCAAAAACATCTTTCAAAAATGTAAAACATGTTTCTACAAATCAGCCGCTTGAACTCTTGCATTTAGATTTATTTGGTCCATCTAGGATAGCTAGTATTGGCGGAAATCTGTATGGACTAGTCATAGTAGATGACTATTCAAGATTTACTTGGGTTTTGTTTATCAAGAAAAAGGATCAAGCCTTTGGAGTTTTCAAGGTACTTGCCAAAAAGCTTCAAAACAAAAAGGATTTGAAAATCAAAGCTTTAAGAAGTGATAATGGAACTGAATTTAAGAATTGCTTTTTTGAAAGGTTTTGTGAAAAACATGGGATATCACACTGCTTTTCAGCTCCTAGAACTCCACAACAAAATGGAGTGGTGGAGAGAAAAAACAGGTCCCTTATAGAACTTGGGAGAACCATGCTGAATGAGCATATGATGCCTAAACATTTTTGGGCAGATGTTGTGAACACTGGATGTTATGTTCTCAATAGAGTCTCTATAAGACCCATTTTGAAGAAAACCCCTTATGAGCTTTTCTATGGAAGAAAACCAAACATTTCTTATTTTAAAGTTTTTGGATGCAGATGTTTTGTTTTAAACAATGGCAAGGACCCTATTGGAAAGTTTGATACAAAGGCTGATGAAGCCATTTTCCTTGGTTATTCAAACACCAGTAAAGCATATAGGATCTTTAATAAAAGAACAATGTGCATTGAAGAATCTGTCCATATTAGATTTGATGAAACTAACACTTTCCAGAAGGAAAGATTGTTGCATGATGATGAAACAGGTGAAGAAAACATAGACATCGATAACAAGCATCAGCAAACTCAACCTGACCTTGTACCAGAACAAGCAAAAGAGTGGAGGACACCTAGGAACCTATCACTTGACAATGTCATTGGTGACATCCACAAGGGGGTAACTACTAGATCCTCAAAGAATCTGTTTTGCTATAATACTGCTTTTGTATCTCAGGTAGAACCATCCTCCATAGAAGAAGCCTTGAACAATGAATTTTGGATCATGGCTATGCAAGAAGAACTCAACCAGTTCAAAAGGAATGGAGTTTGGGAACTTGTTCCAGACAAGGGCAATATGAACATCATAGGTACAAAATGGGTTTACAAGAACAAACTGAGTGAAGAAGGAGTTGTGGTCAGAAACAAAGCAAGACTTGTGGCAAAAGGATACAATCAACAAGAAGGGATTGACTTTGAAGAAACCTTTGCTCCTGTCGCAAGACTTAAAGCTGTTAGACTACTCCTGGCATATGCTTGCATCAACAATTTCAAGTTATACCAGATGGATGTAAAAAGTGCATTCTTGAATGGTTATATCAATGAAGAAGTCTATGTAGCTCAACCACCCGGTTTCATAGATGCTACTTGGCCTACACATGTCTACAAACTTCATAAAGCCTTGTATGGGTTGAAGCAGGCCCCTAGGTAATGGTATGACAGACTGAGTAAGTTTCTCATATCTAAAGGATTCCACAGAGGTAAAGTAGATAAGACTTTGTTTATTAAGGACAAGTCTGACTACATTCTATTGGTTCAAATTTATGTTGATGACATTATCTTTGGATCTTCTAACCAACAACTTTGTGAAGAGTTTGTGAAAGACATGCAGGAAGAATTTGATATGTCTATAATTGGAGAACTGAGTTTCTTCTTAGGACTTCAAATCAAGCAAATGGAAGGTGGCACTTTCATACATCAGGCTAAGTACACTAAAGAACTACTTAAGAAATATGATATGACTAATTGCAAAATGTCTAACACACCTATTTCTACTAACACTTACCTTGAGACTGATGAAGCAAGTGATGAAGTTGATACTACCCTATACAGAGGTGTTATAGGATCTTTACTCTATCTTACAGCCAGTAGACCTGATATCATGTTTTCTGTATGTTTATGTGCTAGATTTTAATCTGCACCTAAGCAATCTCATTGGCTAACAGTGAAGAAGATTCTTAAATACCTAAAAGGAACAATAAGTTGTGGACTATGGTATCCGAAAGGAACCTCACCACTACTTGTTGGTTTCAGTGACTCTGATTTTGCAGGTAGCAAAACGGATAGGAAAAGCACTAGTGGCACATGTCACATCTTTGGAGAATGCTTGATATCTTGGAATTGCAGAAAGCAAGCTTGTGTAGCACTATCAACTGCAGAAGCAGAATACGTAGCTGCGGGAAGTTGCTGTGCTCAAGCAATTTGGTTGAAACACCAACTTGAGGACTTTGGGCTAAAGATAGATCACATTCCTTTGAAATGCGACAACACAAGCGCCATAAGTATCACAAGAAATCCTGTACTACACTCAAGGACAAAACACATTGAAGTCAGACATCACTTTATCAGAGATCACATCGAGAAAGGAGATTGTAACATCGAATTCATAGACACGGAGAATCAATTAGCGGATATATTCACAAAAGCATTACCAAAGGAAAGGTTTTACAAACTTAGATCAAACCTCGGCATATTGAGTGAGGATTATCTAAACTAAACCTTCTTACTTGATTACACTTATCCATAACTTTGTTTTTGTGAAAATTTTTCAAGAAAAACCTTCTTCTGATAGAAATAATCGATTACCAAGGGAGGATAATCGATTACTTCGTGTGAAATTCACCCTAAGAAGGATTTTGGGACTAAGATAATCGATTACCACGACCTGTAATCGATTACCAAAGCACCAGTTTTCAATATTTTTTGTGGAACACCCCTGGAGTAATCGATTACCACGAACAGTAATCGATTACCACAGAACATGCTTTTTTAATGATTTAGAGGAATCCACTGGAGTAATCGATTACCATTTTACAGTAATTGATTACCACGACTGTTTTCTCGTTTTTCTTTCTTCCCTCTATATAAGGAACTGAGATAATCGATTTCCAACTGCTGGTAATCAATTACCTCGTTCTTGGGCTAATTTTGGGCTTTGTTCTCTCTTATAAGAAGTGCAGGAGTGACTCTTCATTCACCACTCAACCTCTTACTCCAAAAAACCCTTCATCTTCTTCCTCCAAACCCTAGGTTTTCATTCTCTTTCAACAATGGAAGGACAAGGTAAAGGTAAGAGAATCAAAATGAGGGCAAGCCACTACACTCAAGAAGAGATTAAAGGAAAGAAAAAGGTGGGAGAATCCTCCAAGAGGAAGAAACCTACCCCCTCGAAGCAGCAACCAGAAATTCCTCCTCCTCCACAACCACAAGTATCACAAATCAACCGATGGTTCACTTCAAAGGGACAAGAGACGCGGTTCAATCTGGACTTTGCGAACAAAGGTCTAGTTCCTCCAAAGATACTTGACCTTGGATGGCTTGACACTCAGAGTTTCACATTCCAGACCTTCCTTAGGAAATAGCATTTGGAGAGGTTTGTAGGGATAAAAGGATTCATCTATCCAGATTTGGTTCGAGTTTTCTACACCAACCTCAAACCGAATATGGAGAGGATGACTGTGACCTCTAAAATCAAAGGTATCAAAATTTCCCTAACCCATGCACACTTTATGGATATTGCTGGGATTCGAAAGGAAGGGATTATAGCATATACAGACAAACTTAGAGTAAAAGGGTTTGATTTGCAAAAAGATTCCTTCTTTATGAGCCTTCTGAGGAACCCTCAACACTGGGAAGAGGACAAAAATTCTAAAAGGGCTTTGGGCAAGAAAGTTACCTATAACATTGGTGGCCTCACAGCAGATGACCGGCTACTTCACTACACCGTTTCTTTGGATCTTGGCTGCAAAGAGGAGCAAACCATGCCCGATTGGATCGAGGATGACATGATCCTCATTGCTGCCTTGAAGAACAACATTCAAGTGGATTGGACTCACGTGATCATGGACAACATGCTGAAAACAAGGAGACTACTTGATAATAAGTGTCCTTACTCTCTTTTTATTTCTAGACTAATTGAAATTTTTCAGATAGACACTACTGATGAAGCAAGAGAATTAGTCAAGGATGTTCATGTCATCGGCGATGGAGCACTGAAAAAGATGAGACTCATCAAAACCGATGCTGGATGGATCACAAGAGAAGAGGCACAACAAGAGCATGAAGAACCACAACAACAGCAAGAGGAAGCACATCATGAAGATATGGATGAAGACAATTCTGGAGAGTACATTCCACGATCTCGCTTCGAATCCATTATGATAGACCGATTGGATGAATTGGAAGCAACCGTCAACAAGCGCATTGATGCTCTAGGAAAGCGACAGGATCTGCATTTCCTAGAAATGAAGGACTTGATGGAAACTATCATGGAACGACTCAATCAGGATGATGACGACTCAGATTAGTAACTTCATCTACTTCTCTCTTTTGATTTGATATACCAAATAGGGGGAGTATATGTAGTTAGTGATTTTAGTTGTTTAGTCTTTAGCTTTTAGTATTTGATTTGCTCTACTTTTACTCTGTTTTGAACTATTCTGTTTTGAAAAGTTTTAAATCTGTTTGTACCTAGGCACCTGACTTAGGGGGAGTAGGTTAACACATTTGAAACTATTATTGGATGACTGTAATAGATAGATTTAAATTTCTGCAAATGATTGTCCTTATATATCGCTGAATATTGATATTTTTGACATAAGTTGGATGATACACATAACTGTATGTGAATTGCTGAATAGAATTGATGAGAAAAGAAAAAGAGAAAAGAAAAAGAAAAACACTAATATTGCAGGACACATCAAAGCCATCATCTACATAAGGGATCAACTACACAAGATTTGGTACATCAAAACCAAAAAGGGGGAGATTGTTGGACTTGAAGCTGAAGAAGTCTTTCCTAGTTTTAGTTTTGATATACTTGTAATTTTGATCTTTATGATAGACTGTATATAGGAGTTTAAATGTATTGATTGTTATAGTTTAGGCTTTTAGTGTGGTTTTTATTCAATCTTTTCATAGAGAATTTGTTTTAACTCTTGTAAGATGAGCTAGAGTAGTTGTGAACCCCATTTTGTTTTGAAAAGAACTCAAAAAACTTTGGTTTTAAAATTTTAAGCTGAAGTAATCGATTACCCTGAGGCTGTAATCGATTACCAACAGACTTAGAAAACAGGGGAACTCAACTGGCTCTGGAGTAATCGATTACCACTCTATAGTAATCGATTACTTCGTGCTTGAAATGCAAGGGAAGGCAAAATCTCTCTAGAGTAATCGATTACCAACATCTGTAACCGATTACCGCACCAGAATTCATCTCAAAATGGTTTTGAAACTGCTTTAAATAGACATTCTTCTTTTTGTTTTCAAGAGAGAGATCTTTTAATGTTTTAGAAAGGATAAAAGGAAGAGAAAAACACTGGTTTACAAGTTCTGGAAACCCTCTTCAAAGATTTCAAAAAGATTTTCTCAAAGAGATGAATATTGTGTGAAGGAAGGATTGGATACAATTGGTTATCATTGTGATCAGAGCATACACACAGGTGTAATCTTTACTGATCCTTATCTTTTGTTTGATAGTATTGTTTTGGTTTGAAAACTCTTAAGAGAATGTGTTCTCTAGAAGAAGAGTTAAAGGTTTTGAGAGAGGGACTCTCAAAGGAGATTCTTGAAGGATTCAAGAATTGGTGAGATATGTTCTTAGGTGAAGAACATAGAGAGTTTTGAGTATTTGATTTGTTTTGTGTTTGTGCAGAAGTGATTGTATTGAACACAAGATTATAGTGGAATACCAATTGCAACAGATTGTTGGGTTGGGACTGGATGTAGGCCGAAAGCCGAACCAGTATAAATCTCTGTCTACTCTCTTCTCTATACCTTGACTTTACTTTCCATTGATTTCTTGCATTATATTTTCCTGTATCTTTCCACTGTTATATCTCTGGTACATTGCTTATAATATAGATAAAATTGAATCGGGAAAAAGCGAGAAAAAGATTGTTGAATTAGGGAACTTGAATCTATTCACCCCCCCCCTCTAGATTCATATAGGGACCAACATATTGGTCCGTGTTCATGCAGCTCGAATTACCTGAGTCTTTGGTATCACCATACCCTGATCCCTTGCTCGGGTTTGCAGGAGAAAGAGTGTACACTAGAGGGTACATAGACTTATTAACAATCTTTGGCGATAGTGAGGCTTATCGCACTGTTAATGTATGATATATACTGGTGGACGCAGATACATCGTATAATGTCATCATAGGACGACGAACACTCAACCATTTGGGGGCGGTTGTCTCAACACCCCATATGGCTATGAAATTTCCTACCGAGGACAATGTCATTGTAACCGTTAAGGCCGTTCCCAAAACGACCAGAATATGCTACGCTCGCAGCCCCGTTGTTACGCCTTACACGATCCATGTAAGCACACCAGCCCTTTCAATACCGACAACATCGGTTCCTAACACCAGTGATAAGGTGTGTACGATACAAAGTCGTGAAGATGGTTTGGAACTTGATGTTGACCCCCGACAAGATTTCCAAGAAGACCGACCATCATTCGAAGAGCCACTATTTCCAATACTCATTGGAACCCTACCGCATCAGCACACACAGAGAGGTTCACATGCCCCGGACCAGATACAAGATCAAATTCGAAATGTCCTTGCAGCAAATGCCGACTTGTTTGCATGGCACCCATCTGATATGTTGGGGATAGACCCCAACTTTATGTGCCATAACCTATCAGTTCTTCCTCATGCATGCCCGGTTTCTCAGAAAAAATGTAAGCTGGGGGAGGAACGAAGGCGGCCGTCCAGAACGAGGTAGCTAAACTTGTTGAAGCGAAATTCATCCGAGAGATAAAGTATACAACGTGGCTAGCAAATGTAGTCATGGTGCGAAAAGCAAATGACAAATGGAGAATGTCTACTGATTATATTGATTTGAATAAAGCATGTCCTAAGGATACCTATCCACTACTCAACAATGATCGTTTGCTAGACAACACAGTCGGATACGACTTGTTGAGTTTTCTAGATGCTTACTCGTGGTACAATCAGATTCCCGTGTATCCCCCTGATGAATCCAAAACAACGTTCATGTCCACATCATCCAATTATTGCTACCGCATCATGCCATTTAGACTCAAAAATGCGGGTGCAACTTACTAACGCCTTATGGACCATTTTTTCGCAATCAAATCGGTAAGAATCTCGAAGTCTACGTAGATGATATGGTAGTCAAGTCAAAGTCTTTCCTGATCACACTATGCACTTGCAAGAGATTTTTGCCGAGATCCGACGTCATAATATATGTCTTAACCTGGAGAAATGTGTATTCGGCGTGGGCAAGGTAAAATTTTTGGGGTTTATGATTACCAAACGAGGTATTGAAGCCAATCCGGATAAGTGCTCTGCGATCTTGCACATGCCTAGTCCAACTTGCCTAAAAGAGTTACAACGTCTAAATGGACGATTGGCGGCTATGTCTCGTTTTTTGCCAAAACTGGCTGAACAGAGTCAACCTTTATTCCGGCTTCTTAAACAATCCAGGCAGTTCGAACGGTCACCCGAATGTGAAGAAGTTTTACAAAACTTGAAACGAATGATATCGTCTCTTCCCACATTGGTGAGCCCATCCCCAGATCTTCCCCTGTATGTTTATCTGGCCGTGTCCGACCAAGCGATAAGTGTTGTGCTTGTCTCAGAAAATAATAAGCTTCAACATCCAGTGTATTTTGTTATTCGTACGCTACAATCGGAAGAAACTCGTTACCAGATGATAGAGAAGCTGATCTTAGCACTTGTATTCACAACTCGGAGACTCTGGCATTATTTTCGTAGTCACGTCATAGTTGTACGTATTGATTACCCATTAAAGCAGATACTTCAACGACTCGATATCGTAGGTCACATGACAACATGGTCGGTGGAATTGTTAGAATTTGGGCTGACCTTTAAGCCTCGGGGACCAATGAAAGCTCAATTTTTGGCTAACTTCTTGACTGAATCTCTGAAACTAGGAGAGCGACATGATTGATGGACACTAAGGGTCGATGGATCTTCCAATAAGAAAGGGAGCAGCGCCAGAGTTATCCTTGAGGGTCCTGATAACCTAGTAATTGAGCAAGCTATCCGTTTTGCCTTCCCGGCTTCAAACAATCAGGCGTAGTACGAAGTTCTCCTAGCCGGCCTTCGTTTAGCGTAGGAACTAGGGGTTAAGCAACTACGATGCCTAAGTGACTCGCAATTAATAACCTCCCAGGTCAATCAAAGATACCAGACAAAGGAACCTTTGCTACAACAGTATTTCCATCAAGTGAAGAGTTGGATAGAGAAATTCCACAAGTATGAGATCCAACATGCGGAACGAGAACCAAATGATCGGGTCGATGTCCTATCTAAATTAGAGAGCACGAAAAAGCCCGGCCAACATCATTCCATCCTTCAAGAAGTTTTGACTTCGCCAAGTTGGAGCCTGGAAGAGCTTAACCATATCAATCCTACTAAGCTTACGTGGATGACCCCCTTATTCCCATATCTAAGCAATGGGAATCTTCCAGACAATGACCAAGAAGCCTGGTGTATAAGACGGTAGGCCTCTTACTATATTTTGCATGACAATGAACTCTTTCAAAGAGGACTTTCAACCCTTTTGCTCAAATGTCTGGATGAGGAACAAGCCCAATATGTCATGGCCGAGCTGCATAATGGTATTTGCGGCTTCCATTCGGGAGCTCGCACTATGACCGCCTGTATTCTACGTTCCAGCTACTATTGGCCTACATTACGCAAAGATGGCCAAACTTTCGTACGAAAATGCATCAACTACCAAGAGCATGGTGAAATCCTTACCACACCACCGACCGAGTTACACATTATCACAACACCTTGGCCTTTCGCTCTATGGGGAATAGACATCCTCGACCCTTTCCCCCAAGGACAGCGGCAGTTAAAATTTTTAATTGTGGTCATTGATTACTTTACCAAGTGGATCGAGGCCGAACCCGTTGCTAGCATTACTACCCACCGAGTATAGAAGTTTGTCTGGCAAAATGTTATTTGTCGCCACGGTATCCCCACGACATTGTTATCGACAATGGTCGACAATTCACGGATATATCTTTTTGACAATTCCTTGAGAACCTCAACATCCATCAATGTTTCTCCTCGGTTGAACACCCTCAGACAAATGGTCAAGTCGAGGCCGCAAATAAAATTATATTGAATGAGCTAAAGCGGAAGATGGGACGAGCTAAAGGTGGATGGTCCGACGAGATTCCCGGTATCCTCTAGGGATACCATTGCACTCCTCAATCATCCACTGGCGAAAGTCCGTTTTGCCTTACATACGGAGTAGATGCAATGATTCCAGTTGAAGTAAGAGAAACCTCTTTGAGGAGAAGCCAACATAACGTAGGCACAAATACTTAGGGACTATTGGAAGAACTTGACTTAGTTGACGAAGTCAGAGAGGAAGCCTGGATTCGTCAACTCGCTGCCAAACTCAGAACGACTCGGCGTCATAATTCTCGGGTCCGAGAACGCAATTTCAAAAAAGATGACTTGGTGTGGAGGAAGACCGGGGAGGCACACAAGGACCGATCTCAAGGAAAGTTAGCCACTAACTGGGAAGGCCCCTACCGCATAATTGAAGATCTACAGAACGAAGCCTATAAATTACAAAGAGCTAACTAGACGCGTGGTACCACGAACATTGAATGCGAGACATCTTAAGACATATTTCAGTTAATAGTGATGAAATCCTTTAGGCATATTTTCTTTATTAACACTTATTTTTTTACTACGATGTACTAACTGATGGAGGTCCATCTACTCCAACACAAGAAGTCAATAATGCTAAAAGAATTACAAGGTCAATGCTTAGAAGAATTTAAGATGAGAAAGAGAAAAGGTTAACTCAAAGTCAAAGTCAACACAAAAGTCAACAGTCAACTTTTGAAGACCTTTTCTTGGTCAACAAGTCTTGTAATAGACTTAGTATTTTATGAGCATTTGTAATTAGGAATTGAACTTTTATTTGGGCCTTGTTTAGACCAATTATGACATGGCCTAATTTGTAATAACTTAGGAACATTTTCTAGAGTGATTTGAGAGAGAGTGGCACACACTCTCCTTAGAGAGAGTGAAGAGATTTTGAGAGAAAAGTGAGTAGAATTTCCACTAACTCTTTTTCCAACTTTAACCCTTTGATTAATTCTCCATCAAAGGGAAGAGATTGCTTCTTGGCATGCATGATTAAGGCACCACCTCAAGAGTGAATTAAGACCTCTTGATCAAGATTTAATCACAAGGTAGAGATTCAAACTTGAATCACATTTTCCATGCCACTCAAGAGTGATTCACAACCACGTGATCTAAAATTGGTCACATTTCTCATGCCTTCTCTCCCAAGTGAACCATAGCCTTTTGATTGGATCTTGATTCTTAAGAAGCAATTGTGATCCATGTGATGTGCTTAAGCCTTGCCATACGTTTGATCCAATTGCCATCCAAGGATCCTTATGCAATCTGATTTGTTTCACTTGGCACCACCTAGCCTTAGTATATATTCTAGAATTTTCAGAATTGTATTCACTTTTGAGTCAATTAATAAGGTAAGCATTTTTCTTAAAAAGAGAGGATTCTCTTTTAGGTTTCTTCATTGAACCTTCTTGGTTCTTATCATGGTGCTATCCATGTGGTGATTCTTCATTGAGCTTATTGCTTCTAGCATGACGCTCCAACCATTTCTTTCTTCTTCCATTTTCTGATTTTAATTCTTAATTAAGTGTTAATTCCGCAACCCATTTTGAAACCTGTGGAGTTTAGATCTTGAGAAGTGAAGATTGGGCAAATTCGTAAGCCTTCCACGGGAGACTTACATCACTAACGATGTACTCTTTTTCCTTTACCGGATTTTTTTTCCTTAAAGAGAATTTTTTTCAGAAAGGTTTTAACGAGGCACCCTGTTTAAATATACCTACTTTTCTCTTTTATCATATCTATTACTACTTGATTAATTACATGAAGAAACAATTCCTTACCGGCCACGATTGGTTACTATCATCCGAGGTAACAATTCCTCGATTTACGGATAACAATTACCGACGGGTAACACTTCCCGGTTACAATAACTTTGCTTACTCACGTACAACTCGTG
Source organism: Hylodesmum podocarpum (assembly GCA_026586105.1). Classification (NCBI taxonomy): domain Eukaryota; kingdom Viridiplantae; phylum Streptophyta; class Magnoliopsida; order Fabales; family Fabaceae; genus Hylodesmum; species Hylodesmum podocarpum. The sequence goes on from JALJEV010000804.1 coordinate 29,573, forward strand.
ATATAAATGCCATTTCATCATAACAACAACATGAAAAGGCAAATATTATACTTGGCGAACCGACGAGTCAAATCAATCACAAAATATTATTCTAACATTATATTTGACGAATCATAAAGTCAAAGCTATTACAAAATATAGTCTTGAAAGATTATACGCGCAGAGTCGACAAGTTAAATCTACCATAATATTGTTCTAAAAGAAAGCAACTTAGTTAATACAATAATATCATTGGCCATCCACCCATTGGCCATCAATTACATCCTTCATTATGTTGAAGGTTTCTTTAGAAAAGGCATCCGATCGGGAACGTTCCTGGCGAACCGCCCTTTGAAAGCCTTCCTTGAAACTCTCAACTACGGCCGCCTTCATCTCATCCATGGTCCCCTTTTGATCAACAATCATTTCCATGACCTCCTTCAGCTTAGTTTCTAACATTGGTAATTGGCTCAGCTTCCCCCCAGCCGCTAATAATTCGCTCTCGACCCTCTGGACCCGATCCTCAAGCTTAGCCACGGAAGCCTTAGCTCGGGAGAGTTTTTCTTTGAGGTCAGCAGTCGCCTTCTCCGATGCAACTTTCTCCTCAGCCAACTTGCAAGTTTCCCCTTGTAGTTTCTCCACAGTGGTAGTCAGTTCCTCGATTCCTCCAACCTCTTTTAACCGCAGCTTTGTATTCCGAACAATAGTCAGTAATCGACCTAACATCACTTCAGCCCCATCTAAGTTGTCTTCCATACCAATGGACTCCAAAAGTTCATTGTCATGGGAGCTTGGAAAGGCTGGTCCTAGTGGTAACCGATCCCTATGCAACGAAACATCCCATAATGACTGACCAGGTGACATATTAGTGGAGGTATGCTCGATCCGGGGGTCTTCTTCAGGAACATTTCTACTCATCGCCCATGAGTGCAGCTTCTTGGGAGGTCTCACCAGGGCAGAGGAAGAACCGCCCTCGCCTCCCGGGGTAACCGACTTAGATAGGTCCCCGGTTTGCCTCTTTTGTGGGTTCGACAACACATCCTCGGGGCGGGGACGCTTCTGAGATTTTGGGGGCGCAATACCTTTGGGCTTCGCGGACTCCCCAGCGGCTGGGGCACCAAGTCCGAATTTAGGATCTACTAAGGCGGATTTGAAGGTGAATCCTTTGCCCATGATTTCTGCAAGGAAAAACAAAGCATAAATTGTTCAAACTCAAATAACAAGGAAACGAACATAATAGTGGTACATCAAGCCGTACGCGGATCACTATCCCAAGCAGCATGTAGCAGAGCCCGACAGTTAATAGGCCGGGGTAGGTCACGAAGTACTTAGACTAGTGCTCGATCAGTAGGACAGAGTTCACCCTCGGGAAGGGAGTGGAACTTTCGAGGGTGACACCAATACAAGGGATAGGAGGGCTCTGATTGCTATCAAGAAACAAGCCTTTTAAAGCATTCTCGGATGTCGGAACAAGCCTAAAGAATTTGTTCTTAAATTTCTTGTACGAATCCGTATAAGCGGTAAACAAAGGACCAGTTGCCATAACGCTGTTCAAGGATACCCTACCTACTTTGGCACCATGCTTTAATTGATAAAAATACAAGAACACCCGGGCACTAACCCGAATGTTCAGGAACTCACAGAGGAGTTGAAAAGCTCGGGTGAAGGCCCAGCTATTAGGGTGGAGTTGACTGGGAGTGATGTTTAGAAATTACAAGACTCGACCCTCAAACCGCGTCAAGCGAAATTCCATACGAAACTCTCGAAACATGTACTTATACACAAATATTAAAGGCATACCATAAGAGGATGTCAGACACATGTGCACTCTATAGTGAGCTCAACATGGCTGAAGATGCGTTTCCTCATAAAACTTAGGGGAACAAATATTACAATTATCTACAATATGTTGTATGAAGGCCAACATATCATACAGTGAGGGAAGACTTTGATGCAAACCTATGAGGAAATTGGAAGGGATCTTCATGGATAAGCAAGTAGTTGCCCCAATCTTCATTCACCCATCATCCAACACTTAATTGATTGTGAAGAAGCTTGTGGAATAAGCGCTCTATCTCTCGATTTAGAACAAAGAAGAAGAATAACAAAAATGGAAGAAGGAAAGAAGTGTGGAAAGCGCCATGGATGAAGCACCCAATAAGCTTGAATGAAGAATCGCCACTTGGATCATGGATCTATGATAAGATTCAAGGTGCTTGGAAGAAACCCTAGGGGAGCTCTCTCCTTTCTCAAGACACAAGTCTTAGAAAATCTATTTCATAAATTTTGACCAAAGTGAGTACAATGAGAAAGTTGACCAACTTAAATGAAAGTGCAATGGGCCTAAGGTTAGAAATCTGAAATGTTCTCCACCCTAGGATGAAATGATTGATCAATGGTGAGATGAGAGACATCTTAGGTTGAACACACTTTACAATTACAAGGCACAAATTCAAGTATTAAAACAAATACATAATTGAAAGAAACTAATAGGCCTAAACACTTAATCAATTCGCTAGAAAATCCTGGCAGCATTCAAACATTAACTTTAAGCTCAATTTCCTCCAAGATGCAATCCTAAATTGTCTTTGGTTTCTTCATAGCTTTTGTAGCCCTGTAAGTCAACTTTAAAAGGACACCAAGAAGAACTTAATTGGAGGTGTGTAGCTCAAGGTATGCACAAAATAAGGAACCTGGTCAGGCACCCCGATGGACATCCTGGCAGTATCCAAACGTTAACTTCAAGCCAAATTTCATCCTAGATGAAGTTCAAACTGGGCTTTGTTGTCTCATAGATTTTGTATCCCTTTAAGTAAACTTTAAAATTACACCAAAACGAACTTAATTGTAGTTGTGTATCCCAAGTTATTCTCGAAATAGTAAACCTTGTGAGGCACCAAAAATAACAACGAATTTATTTCAAGCCCAATTTAAAAGAGTAAGGTCATCCTTCTTCTTTGACTTTGATTTGAGCATTGATCTCCTCTTCTAGCTTTGAGTTGGAGTATTGTTGTGCTTTTGGAGATGGTCCTCCATCAGACTTGCTACTGCGTCAGACAATCATGAAAAGTCAAGCCCAGTTATGGAGATAAGAATTCAATCCCCAGGACTAGACTTACTCGCGCCACTCGCCAATCGAGGCGACTCTTCTTTAGTTTGTTCAGGCATAGGTGAAGGGGCGCCACGAGGAACGCTGCCCAAAGAGGATCCTTGCTCAAGGTGTAAGGAAACCTCTTCCCCTTCTCCTCCCCTAGAAGCAGATTCGTCACTACGCCTAGAAACCATTACCATGCTATGAGTACTATGAGTAGCGGAAAAGTAGGAGGAAGACATACCTAGATTTGACGACAGGAAACAGAGAAGAATCGAGAACGTGAACAATGAACAACTCAACATTATGAACGCCCAATGCTAGAATGGAAAAGCACAAAAAGGTTGAGAGAATGATGGCAAGAGGCAGAGCACAGTGCTGAGGCAGAAATAAGAACACCAAAGTACAACAAAAAGGGGTAAAGTTCCAGAATGAATAGATAGGTAGAGAAATAAAAGAAAATAAAAAGAAAATCAAGAAGTGTAATGAACAAGCTATTTCGTATCCATTATGCTTTTACGCATATGCCCTTGAGGCAGTTATTTCCCTCCAAAAAATCAAATATAGCGAAGTTCAACCGTCATAACTCCCAGCCTCCTAAAACGGCTAAGTTACGTTATATCCCTACCATCCAGCCTGACTAACGTTACCTCGGTTACGCCTTCGGAACCGAGTTGGGGTGCTGGTGATCTGGTCCCACTGCTGCAACCCAATAACCGCACAAACGCAAGAATCGTGGCACCCTTACGTCCCACGTCTCCACTCGCGTCCCACTCACACATGTTCGATAACCACTCCGTTGAAGGTATATAAGAAGAAAGGCATACACACGCCAAAGGTGAGAAAGGAAAAGAAGATTAGATATCAATTGAGAGATAAGTGAGAAGTTTCCTATTTGTATGTATTGCGGCTGAGCACAGACCGGCCGTGTAATAACACCAATAATTACACTTGCTTCGTACGTGCAAACAAAGGCCACATTAAGTTGGATTGCGCCACATTTCTCAAAAGACATCTAGCTGAAAAAATAAGCAAGAGGGAAAAGAAGGATAAAAAAAGTCTACATTGCTTGGGATGAAAAAAAAATCAACTTCTTCCAGCTCCTTCTCCTCATCCCATCCCATCTTCGAATAAGTTAACTTGTGTTTAATGGCGAAACCAAATGATGAAGCAAGACCTTTAATTTGAGCTTTGACTTTGAGGTAAAATCCGATCTCGATCAATTGCATAATGACTTTAATGAAATGCACAATGAAGCCCAAAAACTTACAATTGCAAAATAACTAGTTAAAAAGAAATCCGAAATGGCATATTGAAACATTTTCTACATGTTAAAAATATTCTCTCTAGCTATAAGCTAAATGAGTGTGTATGTTTGTCCTCCTTTAAAATAACACAAAAAACTTATGTTTGCACGATTAGAGTTTGAAGTGTTTTAGAAAAAAAAAAAGCTTTAACGGATGTACTTCTTTACATGCTGAGATTTCTTTTTGAAGGATTTGCTAACTAAATTTTTGAGGAAAATGTAATCTAAATCAAATTCTCATGATGCAAAGAATGATGAAGGATTAGACTGAACTAGGGTATAATAAGCAAGCTTCTCATTTTCAAATAACTAAGTTTGCACCGCCTAAAAAGGTGAGCTCAAGGAAGGTCTCTAAAGGGATATCCAAAGTGCCTATAACTCGTCAAACCTCTAACCGTATGACTTGTCATTATTACATGAGGATAGGACAACGTATTTTGAATAGTATGTTAGAAGTTTTGATGTTCCTAATAGTATTTGTACGTGTCTCCCTAAGTCTACTTCTGATCGTGACACTAACCTTCGTTGACCAAAAAAAAATAGGACCTCCTCCTATATGCTCAAAAGCTAAGAGATTACTATGGACAATGGATGCTTTAGATACATGATGGGAGAGAAATAAAAAATCTCAAACTTTATCATTAAGAATGGTTGATTTGTCTCATACAGATATAGTAATAAGGAAAATATCATTAATGAAGGAGATATTGGTACCTATAGGAGATGTTTTAGGCACATGACGGGGAGAGATCAAATCTCTCAAACTTAATCATTAAAGGATGGTGAATTTGTCACTTATGCATGTTGAACAATTCTTTAACATGTAATATAAGTCAGGGATTAGATCATGTGTACCTGATAGTCCCGTGAGTGTAGTGAGAGATGAGGCCATGATTTCGATGATGATCGAGTTCCCGTTTAGGGTGTATTGTTATGATGGTAGAGTTGAGGTGACAGAGGAGAGGATAAGATTGGTGTGTCTATCTTTTCCTCTGCCTAATAATCTCTTTATATATACACCCAAGGGGAAATCCTGATTAGGTCATGAGGATAATTATGTCCATCAAATAATTATCAATTAAATATGTGGGTATTCATAAGGTCAATGATCAATTAATTAGATAAATGATAACTTGGGCCACATAATAAACAACGAGTCTTACATTCTCCCACTTGGCCGAGTAATCATTTATGATGATGAGCATTAGGTAAGTCTGATCAGATTTTAATACTCATTTTAGTTTTAAACCGAAACTGTAGCAGAGAAATACAGTCATTGAATCGATATTCAATTCAAGACCCCCATTAATCATACTACAATACCAAATTTAAAACTTAAGTAGACTAAGGATCAAATTGACAAATAAGCCCTCAACAATAATTTGTGTATAGTTGTTGTCTATATGTATTTAGGCATGCATAGACATATTTAGAGACAGACAAAACAAAATAATGAGGAAATTTTACTATTAAACGTAAGCAAGTACAATATGCAATTAAATAAGGCCTTTAGTCATCGGATCCGCAAGCATATTTTTAGTACTTATATGCTCAATACAAAGTTTATTTTCCTCAACTCGTTCACGTACGAACAAATACTTTGTATCAAGATATAAAGCGATTGCCAATCAAGCTATTCTTGTTCGAGAAACTAACTAAAATTTGAATTATCACAGTAAAGCTTCAATGGTCGAGATATGAAATTAACTAATTTGAGTCCAGTGATGAGATTTCTAAGCAACATCCCATGACAGGTTGCGTTGTACAACACAATATATTCTGCCATCATTGTGGAAATTGCAGTCAACCTTTGCTTATGACTCTTCCATGAGATAGGTCCGCCTGCTAACATAAAGATATACCCCGAAGTGGATTTCTTGTCATCTTTGCACTTGGCAAAATCATAATCAGAATAACCAACCACTTCTAAATTATCACTTCTTTTGTAAGTCAGTTTATAGTCTTTTGTCCCTTGTAGATATCGAAGAACTTTCTTAGCCGCTTTCCAGTGATCAAAACCAGGATTAGTCTGATAACGGCCTAACATTCCAGCAATATAAGCGATATCTGGATGAGTGCAGACTTGTGCATACATAAGGCTTCCAACCACTGACGCATAAGGTATCATTCTCATCTGTTCTTTTTCAACCTCTGTTTTCAGACATTGAAATAAACCGAAAACATCTCCCTTAACTACTGGAGCTACAGAAGTAGAGCAACGTTACACGTTATAATGTGTAAGAACACGCTCAATGTAGGTCTTTTGAGATAATCCTAAAACCTCATTGACTCTATCTCGGTGTATTTCGATGCCAATAACATAAGAAGTCTCTCCGAGATCTTTCATGTCAAAATTACGTGAGAGTAAACGCTTAGACTCATGCAACATGTCTAAACTATTACTTGCCAATAGAATGTCATCTACGTAAAGGACAAGTATAGTAAAGTTGCTCCCACTCATCTTGAGGTAGGTACATTGATCCACTTGGTTTTTTACGAAACCTTCTGACTTCAAGACTTGATGCAACTTTAGGTACCATTGACGTGATGCCTGCTTCAACCCCTATATGGATTTCTTCAGCTTACAAACTAGATGTTCTTGACCATCAGATTTGAAACCTTCAAGCTGTTTCATGAACACTTCCTCATCCAAATCGCCATTTAGGAAAGCTGTTTTGACATCAATCTGATGTAGTTCTAAGTCAAAGTGAGCTACTAGGGCCATAACGATCCTTAAGGAATCTTTACGAGAGACAGGAGAAAAGGTCTCTTGATAGTCAATTCCCTCTTTCTGAGTGTAGCCCTTTGCAACCAATCTCGCTTTGTATCGTTCAATGTTTCCATTTGGATCCAGTTTTGTTTTGAAGACCCATTTACATCTTATGGGTTTTACGCCATTGGGTAATTCAACCAAATCCCAAACACCATTTTTCTTCATGGAGTCAAGCTCGTCAATCATGGCTTTATTCTATTCAGGAGACTAATCATTGCTAATGGCTTCATTATAAGAGGTAGGATCAGTAAACTTTTCAGCATCCATTTCTTCTTCTGTCAGGTAGGTAATATAATCATCAAAGTTAGTAGGACTTTTGGACCTAGATGACCTCCTGAGTAGATTATCGGGTTGAGCATTATCAGGTTGAGCATTGTCAGCATTGTCAGCATTGTCTTCATGATGATCATTTGAGGTGCCTTCATTTCTAAGTACATTCGGAGTGGAAGGTGGTGCAGTGTCCTGCGGAGTGGTGTCGAGTACAAGAGAAGTAATTGGAGGTAAAATAATCGACAAGTCTCTCCCCCCGCATCTTGTACTTCTTGCAATTCATCATAAGGGTCTTCACTGCTCCCACTAACCTTAAAGTCCTTAAGGAAATGAGCAGGAGTGACGTGGGAAGGACAATAAAATCTGTAACCTTTTGAGTGAGAGGTATAACCAATGAAGTAACAAGTTACAGTTTTCATGTCGAGTTTCTTTAAGAAAGGATTATAAAGTTTAGCTTCGGCGAGACAACCCCATACTTTCATATATTTTAGACTCGGTTTCCTTCCTGTCCAGAGTTCATAAGGAGTTTTAGGGACAGCTTTAGAAGGAACCCTATTGAGTATATGAACGGCTGCTTTTAAGGCCTCGGTCCAGAGGAATAGGGGTAAACCTGAGTTGGCTAACATACTGCGTACCATGTCCATTAGGGTCCTATTTCTTCTCTCAGCAACACCGCTCTGTTGAGGAGTACCAGACACAATATATTGGTTCACGATCCCCTGGCCCTTACAAAACTCATAAAATGGACCAGGAGCTTGACCCACATCAGTATGTCTACCATAGTATTCACCACCTCTATCTGATCTCACAACTTTTATTTGACGATCAAGTTATTTTTCAACTTCAATTTTATAATATTTGAAAGTTGTAAGTGACTCAGATTTTTCCTTAATAAGATACAAGTACATATAACGAGAATAATCATCAATATAAGTGATAAATGAATTATGTCCAGTTATGCCAGTGATAGAGTAAGGACCAGTAATGTCAGTGTGGATGAGCTCCAATAAATTTGAACTCCTGGTGGTACCTTTTTTATTTACTGATGTCATTTTACCTTTGAGGCATTTGACACATGTTCCAAAATCATTGAAATCGAGAAATGGTAACACTTCATCCTTCACGAGTCTAGACAAACGTTCTTGTGAAATGTGGCCTAAACGTTGATGCCATAACATGTACGAAGTTTTTAAGTCTCGCTTTCGTTTTCTCTTTGTTAATGTCTGGTTGGTATTATATGACAACAAAGATTTGGAAAAATCATCATCTAGTTCTAATTTATAGAGACCACCCTCCAAATAACCACAACCAAACACTTGAGGATTTAAACTAATAGTAAGTCTGTCATGACCATGAGAAACATTAAAACCGTCTATGTCTAACTTTGGCCCTGATACTAAATTCCGAGTAATCTCGGGAATATATAAGGTATCATAAAGTTTAATACATAAACCAGTTTTCATTATTAATTCTAAGGTTCCCACGGCTTCGACAGCTAGTTCATTTCCATTCCCCAATTTAAGCGTTCATCGGTTTCTTTCCAGCTTTTGAATTGTAAGGAATCCCTAAAGTGAGTTGGTTACATGAACCATAAAACCAGAGTCAAACCACCATGTATTAGTTGGAACATTTAAATTAAAGGACTCAAGTATCATGTAAAGATGATTACCTTTCTTAGTCAGCCACTCCTTAAAGTCTTGGCAGTCTTTCTGTCTATATCATTCCTTGCTGCAGAACTTGCAGTAAGACTTCCCTTTAGAGTTCTTAGAGCTGGAAGCAGCACTTGCATCACGTTTCTGGACCTTAGAAACTTCCTTCTTATCGACATTGCCCTTCCTCTTCTTTGGATTAGCAATCATGAGATAAGCCACATTCGGTTTGTCCAGCTTCAGACGCTCATCTTCTTGTACGCACATAGCAATCATCAACTCATTCATCATCGACCACTTAACCTGCTGGGTGTTGTAGTTGACCTTGAAAACTTCAAAAGATGCTGGAAGAGAAGTCATGATGAAGTGCACTAAGAAACCCTCACTGATCTCCATGTCTAATCCCTTAAGCTTGTGGGCCATGTCGTTCATCACCATGATATGCTCACGAATGTCGTTATTCCCGTCATATTTCATAGTCACCATCTTCAGAATAAAAGTACTGGCATGTGCCTTAAAAGTTGATTTGAATTGTTCAACCGCAGAAGCCAGATAAGTTTTAGCATTAGTTGAATCTGGAATAGCTCCCCTAATGATTATGTTGATGGACTTTTTAATGAGCATAAGAGTCATTCGGTTGCACCTTTCCCATCTCTTATGTACTATTTTATCTTCAGCAGTACTTTCATCAGTGAGAGCAGGAAGGGCATCCTCTCTCAGTTTGTATAATCAAAGTCCAACATGCCAAGAGTTAGCATCAGTGAATCCTTCCATGAAGAAAAGTTCCAACCATTCAAAGTTTCAATTCCCATATTTGGGGCTAATAGTGAATTTTGATGAGAGAAATAAGACACTTAATTAGACAAGAACTTATGGTGATCTGAGGGGTAATGAATTAAGGCAGACGAAGATAAGGACCATTATATTCTAATGAAGCTGCGATAAGAGTCTATTATAACACCAAAACAATAGACTAAATTAAATTCTACTTAAATAAATGGCTTTCACTTTGGTTATGACCAATTATTTAAGTATTATGAATAATAAAATTATAACGTGCAATTTGAATGTAACACATCACCTTTAGGTAGAAATGAGATATCTAAATTTTAATGCACACATATGCATATATATACTTAGTTCACAATACACAATCATAGCACATCATCTTTGGACAGAAGTGAAAATCATGTATTTAAGGCGAACATCATGCAAATATTTGTTTAAGGATATGCACTAAGTAAAAATGCTTAATCAAACTTGAATAAGTTTTTACAAATGTAACACATCACCTTTGGGCAGAAGTGTACTCTAGAGTATTATTCAAGTCAAGAAGAATAAATCAAAGATTTCATCAAAATAAGGATGAATAATATGAATATATATTTTTCTGAAATCAGTAAAACCATAAAACCATAATGTTTTGATCGGAGAACCCATAATACTCGAACAAATTGGAAACAGAGTGGAGAAACACAAAATCAATTTTAGTTAGGGCTAAAACATGTTTCAGATCTGAATTCCAGTATTTAGAGAATAAAACAGAATTGATTAATCAATATAGAGCTCTGATACCAGATGTTGAACAATTCTTTAACATGTAATATAAGTCAGGGATTAGATCATGTGTACTTGATAGTCCCGTGAATGTAGTATGAGATGAGGCCATTATTTCGATGATGATCAAGTTCCCGTTTAGGGTGTATTGTTATAATGGTAGAGTTGAGGTGACAGAGGAGAGGATAAGATTGGTGTGTCTATCTTTTTCTCTGCCTAATAATCTCTTTATATATACACCCAAGGGGAAACCCTGATTAGGTCTTGAGGATAATTATGTCCATCAAATAATTATCAATTAAATACGTGGGTATTCATAAGGTCAATGATCAATTAATCAGATAAATGATAACTTAGGCCACATAATAACCAACGAGTCTTACAATGCATGTAATAATAAGGGGAATATCATTGATGAAGGAGATATTGGTAACAAATCCAAAACATAAATAATAGGTGTTTTGTATGTTGAAGGCCTAAAGCACAATCTCTTGAGCATAAGTCATCTTTGTAATAAAAATATGAAAATTGTCTTCACCGGCATTTGTTGGCAAATTTGTGACTCCAAGAGCAATGAAATTCCGTACATAGGTAAAAAAGTAAGTAATGTTAATATACTTGACATTAATCACTCTTCTATTCATTACATAAAATGTGTACATAGTTCAGTTGATAGTTCATGGTTATGGCATAAAAGAGCATGTCACCTAAATATGCATTATTTTAAGAAGGTTAGTAAAAAGGAATTAGTAATTAGTTTTCCTAAACTTAATTTCAATAAAGACAAACTATAGGATGTATCAAAAGGAGAAACAAGTTAAAACCTCTTTTAAAATTATTTATATTGTTTCCATTTTTAGACTTCTTGAAAAGTTTCACATGGATTTGTTTGGTCTTTCCCATATCATGAGTTTGGGGTGCAATTACTATGGATTTGTTATTATTGATGATTACTCTAGATATATTTGGCCTCTGTTTTTAAATCCAAATTGATGCATTCAAATTTTTTTTAAAACTTCCCAAAGGGATCAAAACGAAAAATAATAAAAAAATTATTTCAATAAAAATTGAGCATAATGGTGAATTTCAAAGTCATCCATTTGAAAGTTTCTGTGAAGAAATTGCTATCCTCCACAACTTTTTAGCTCTAAGAACATTTCTATAAAATTGTGTTTGAAGGAAAAAAATTGATCTTTTGAAGAAGAAGCAAAGATTCTTCTTAATGAAATTAATTTGTCAAAATATTTTTGAGCAAATATTGTTAACAATGTCTGCTACACTTTAAATAAGTTATTTATAAGGCCAATTCTTAACAAGACCCTCTATAAACTATATAAAGATAGAAAACCCAATATTTCTCACCTCAAAGTACTTGGATATAAGTGTTTCATTTAGAAAATGGAAATGACCAAGTTGGCGGATTTGATGCCACCGAAAATGATGTTATCTTATTAGGATATTCTCAAAATAGTAAAAATGTGTAGAGTTTTCATTAAAAGAACAATGGGTATTGAAGAGACTATTCACTTGGTATTAAATGAAACTAACCCCTCTCTTGATAAAAGTATTGATGTAAGCCTTCCATGGAAGGATTACTAGTTGCCCAATCTTCAACTTCTTCAATTAAACTCCACGACCAACAATGGTGATTTAAGGAACTCACACCCCAAAGAAGAAAGAAATTAGAAAATGGAAGCAAGATAAGGAGATGGAAACGCCATGCTTAGAAGCAATAAGTCTACTGAAGAATCTCCACATGGATGATCACCATAATAAGACTCACAAAGGTTCAATGAAGAAACCTTGAAGAGAAACCTCTCTCTCAAGCAAATGCTCAATTCATTATTTTCACTAAAAGTGATTACAAATCTAAAAATTCACAAGTATATACTAGAGACTAGTTGGCACCAAGAGAGAAAACCGTGAAGCATGTGGATCCTTGGATTACAAGTTGATCTAACGTGTGGCAAGCCATGAGCACATCACACGGATCAAAACCAGCAACCCAAGGATTAATGAACAATCACAAGGCCACGGTTTGCTAGCTAGCAAAAGGCATGAGACATGTGACTTCAAGAATAAGTCTCCACCTCTTGATGAAATGGGATCATAAGGCCGAGATTCTCTCTTTTGTTGGCATGTAAAATGTGACTCAAGTTTAAATCTTTACCTTATGATTAAATCTAAATCAAGAGGTCTTGATTTAATCTTGAAGGTGGTGCCTTAAGCATGCAAGCCCAAGTGGGACGTCCAAGGATAGAAAAGGAAAAGGGATAGTGGAATTTCCACTCCCCTTTCTCTCCCATCTCTCCACTCTCTTTAGAGAGTGTATGCCACTTTCTCTCCCAATTAAGCTAGAATTATTCTCTCCTAATCCTAAGTATTTGGTCGTGACATGTATCCACATTCAAATTTAATTACAAATACTTCAAATAACATTAAGACTATTACAAGAATTGTTGACCAAGAAAAGTCCTAGAAGAGTTAACTGTTGATTTTATTGTTGACTTTGACTTTTAGTCAACTCTCTCTCTTTCTTCTCTGTAATCTCCTAAACATGAACCTTGTAATTCTTCTAATGTCATTATCTTGTAATGTTGGAGTGGATGGACCTCCATCAAGTATTGTAAACAATAATGTAGGATCTTTAGACGAGGACCCTATTCATATTGATCATTACATTGAATAGGATGTTGTAAATGATTTGAATTAAGCTACTGAACCTCCCAAGGATAATGCTAAACTACCTATGGAATGAAATACTACATCGTATAAGGATAAATATAAGTGCAATCTGTTCAGAAAATACATCTTGTAAAATTATCATGTTAATTCTTTCCTACCTAAAGAGAATAACCCTCAAATAAATTATGTGATAAATTATAATATAAAAATATTTTCTCTCATCTATAAACAATTATATACAGTAACAATTCATTTGTCCATTTATAACTTGAAATTCTATCCTTCTTACTAAAAGTTAACTCCACGAAGTGTAAATAACATTTTTTTTTAATTTCTTCTTCTATTAGTAACTTCAATTTTCTCTTGTTCCTCAGTCTAAATAATTCATGTTACTTAAAACCATGTTACCTATCATGTTTCTTTCATATTTTTTTTCTCATTCATTATTGTCATATGTGACCATGAAAGAACCAATACATCTTTTAGAAGTACACTAACTGTAACACCGTAACCTTGTCGTGATTAGATGGAAAAAAATAAATGTGAGTCATTTGATGCAACTCCACATTAACCAGCTCCGTTAGTTAGAATAATCTGTCAAACCAAATTATCCTTCATTTGCAAAGGGGCATATAAAAGTCTTCAATAAAAATCTAATGTAAAGTAAGGTAGATTTGAAAGTTATATATGAAATATATATGAAATAATGATGGAAAGAGACTTGAGCTGTTTCACCAAATTGAGAAAAATACAATCTTACGAATCAAATAATTATTTTGATGAAAAGGAAAGTATCACTTAATAGACAAAAATTGAAGTGACATATGCTAAATGGAAACAATAAAACGGAAACAATAAGTCGAGTGCTGCAATTTGCAAAAAACAAAACAAAACGGAAAAGAAACACTCTTGTACATCATATGCTAAATGATTTTGGCAAACGTGTCTGGCTAAGAGTTATATTTGTGAGTTAAATTTTGGCAAACTTTATCATTATAAAACTGTCATTTGCCTTTCATGTCTCCCAAATCTCAATCAAAGGATGTTAATTTATTATAAAGAAATTATGGATAATTCGACAAAAAAAAAATAATTAATATACGAGATAACTAAAATAGTCTTGTAAAAAAAATATTTTTTCAAAACTTGTCTTACATTAACCAACAATGATATATAATATGTAATTTAATTAACTTTTTTAGTACCCTTTTAATCAATGAGTACCGTTTGAATGGTATCTGTGCCTGTAGATGATCCTTAAAATTTGCATCTTGATAAAATCTTATATCATATACATTGATAGTTTAATTAAAATTTTCATAAATGATGTCTTTTAGAAAATTAAATTTTTTCCGGCTTATTCCCACAAACTATTAAATTAATTAATTAATTAGAAAAAAAAAGATTTGAGAATAATAATATCGTTAGCTAAAATATTTATAAGTTCCAAATTTAGAATCCCAAAAAAATTATTATAAAATTTAACGTATTATTTTTAAATTTTAGTTTTAATGTAATAATTTGATAAATTAATTAGGAAAATTAATATACATAATAAAAATGGTGATATGTAATTAATTATTTTATAAGAATTATTATTATATAAAATTTATTGGAATATTATTATTAATTATCACAATTTATCAATATTTTCAAAAATTAATTTTTGATCTAAATTTTAAATGCCGAATTAATTAACTAATAATTTTTTTTAACATTTTTTGGCTAATTAAATTGTTAATAATCAGAATAAATAATTTCATTAGTAATAGAGGAGAAAATTTAATACCATACCTCTTATTAAATCTTATAATATTTATGAACTCCGTATTTTCATCTATTATGAGGTCATTATCTGTTTTTTCTTTAGTTTTCATAATTTATCAATATGTATGGAAATTAATCTATGGTAATAAAATTAATACAAACTACAAAAATTATATTAGATTACTATACATCACTATGTTAGATAAAATGAACACTTCCAATTCCATAAATCTGAATGACATACATGTAACTTAAAGAACATTTTCACAGCAAAGATTAAGTAGTTATACTTGGAAAAACTAATATAATTCATTATTTCATTCATTCGTTTTATGAAATTTTGTATTCAGTATATTATATTTATAGTATTACAAATCAAGGACTGAATAAGGAAACAAATATTAAATATGGAAAAGATAAAATCTTAACTAAACATATCTGTTTAATCATATCTGATTATGCGATATTCTCTATATCTTATCATAACTAATTAGATAATATCTTTTGTAAATATAATTTTCACTAATATTCTCCTTTTTCAATACTCCCCCTCTAAATGTAACACCCCTAGTTACTACAAATGCCATGACATAAAATCTCTATGGCTCGCAAAAAATAAATACGCCACTAAATGAAGGGAATCAACTTCATTTCATAGAATAATTATTAGAGTGAAATCTCACAACTACGTATGTCTCCACAATTCAAAAAAAACTCAAATAAAAAAATATATAAAGAAGTTTTAACATTTATAAATTGAAACAACCACTGAAAATCAAGAAAGGAAAAAATAAGTCACAACATGTCAAGTTTTCAAGTAATCGGGTTCCTTTCCTAGCTTAAGTTATTTTCACCTCCCATAAACTGTTCATTTGCTCGCCCATTCGCGGGGTCATCACAGGTGTCAACCACAGACACAACACAGGGTTAGTTCACATTTTAATAATAACAACGAGCTTAACACTAATAGTACAACACAATGCATACCAGAATTTACAGGAACATCTCATTCACAACTTATCACAGACAATCATGTCGTGCAACCCAATATGATGCATGTTACTCACAACTCACTCGCATGCCATGTGGTACCATCAAAACAACTGAGCGATGTCTAGGAGTATATGTCACCTCTGACACTCTCACTAGAAATACTTGACAGTTACAGTCAGGGCAACCAGTGTTGCAACGGGAGTCGCTTCCTACTCATGGTGATCAACCATAGTGGAAGTTTTCCCCACCACGAATACCCTCAAAGTCCTAGGCCATTACATCGACCCGTCAGGGACCAACCGTTCTAGTTCCATTCATCCTCACTTTTTGAAAACATTTTCATGCGCTTAGAATTCATAATAATCTTTCTCATTTTTAAAACAACAAGGGGCAACCTCACTGCTCCTTCTAGCAGTAGGCATCCATCCTTCTCATACAAAAAAAAACATTCATAATAGATTATTATGAACCTAAACGACTCATCCATGCAATATGACCCGCAAAATTAATCTCTCACTCCATATAACTTAGCTCACATAACAAAACATTTAATACCACAATATCCAATAAGATCATCATACACAATTAACCATATGTACAATCAATGTAAATAAGAAAATAAAAACAGTTAAGAGATATGACATACACTTTATGATAAAAAGAAAGAGAAAGAATTAAATTAAACTCCGTACAATTCCAATCACCAATTAAATTAAATCAAAATAGTCACAATACAATAATTACAATAATAATACACAGCAGAATTTAATTAACTAATAAAGTTAATCTAAATGACTAAAATGACAAAAGGAATTGTTACTAAAATGACTTGCCGAGATTAAAATAAAATAATTTAACTTTTATATAATATAAAAAGGGAACAATTACTTGTGTACAGTAATGTATTTCTTCATTTGCAAAGTAATTCCAATCAACATCTAATCATTCTGGATGAAATTAAATCATAACTTAAATAATCTACGAATGCATGGTTCCACAACTTTGAACTTTACATTTTAAATAAAAGAAATAAAAAGATAAGGTTAAAATGAAGTCAAAACAACATATAAATGTCTAGAACATCAGAGTACATGACGAGGGAAATTGGTTTTCTTCAATGATCTAATTAAAATTTGATTGCCTTCAGTAACATTTAATTTCATTGGTGTGACTACTTGCACTACAAAATTTCATTCTTATTCGGCAATAAACTAAAAGGTGTAACTCAGGATTTATCACTGCAATTTGGTGGCATTGAAATTACTTTTAGGGAGAAGACGAGTTTCCTATTTTTATTTTTTCACTATCGCCTTCCTTATCCTTTCCTCGCCGAGTGTCTCTCTCACCTCTCCTTACAACCACAATCACACAATTCTCGAGTAACAAAATCAACATATGCACAACCATAAAAAAAGAAGAAGAAGGAAATCATCGTGAACAAACCAGACACAGAGGTAATGTAGTAGAGGCACTAGGTTTAAGCTATCGAGAAGAAAATAAAATAAGAAAAAGATCTAGCCACTGATACTCAATTCAATCCATAACACAAGGCGGGTAATACTTAATTCAATAAATAAAAAAGGTCATCAATATTCAAATTAACCGGACAACAAGAACGTTGATTCAGAGTAGCAAGAAAAACTGAGCATAAAAAATAAAAGGAGCACCGTGATAGAAAAGACGCAAAATTAACCCTAGTAGCAAAAAAGAATTAATATTATTATTAAAATAGAGAACACCCTAACCTGGATGTGAGCCGATCACACGTGAGGGGAAAATTTGAGATGAAAAAAGATTCTAACCTTTACTCTTAAACAGAAGCTTTGATCTCCCTATTTTTTCTTAGGAAGAGTTTGTAACGCAGGTAAGAGTTTGTGACACAAGGACGTGAGGAATACATCAGAGTGTGAATAGGAAAGAGAATAGGCAAAATTAATTGAATAAAGTTCTCTGACGAGAGAAAAAAGTAACCACCCACTCGCTCACTCACCTGAAATATCTCCACCCTAATATTTTATTTTATTTATTTATTTACCCACTCACTTGAACCTCACTCCTTCCAGATATTTTGATTTGTTATATTTTATCATCTATATTTATTTGTTTTATTTTATTTTTAAAAATCAGGCTGTTACAGTAAACAGATGTCATACATTCTCAACTTGTCTAATAGTTTTCCAAATATTTGACTTGTAACAGCCTTGGTAAGAATATTTGCTAGTTGATCTTCAGATCGAATATTTGGCAATTCTAGAATATTTTTATCAAGCTTTTCCTTGATAAAAAATTTGTCAACTTCCACATGTTTCATTCGATCATGTTGGATAGGGTTGTGAGTAATGTCGCGCGCAGCTTTGTTATCACAATACAACTGAATGGGACGTGCATGTACATACCCTAAGTCCTGGAGAAGTAGTCTAAGCCACATACCTTCACAGAGTCCAAGAACCATTCTTTTGAGTTCAGCTTCAGCGCTGGAACAAGCTATAACATTCTGCTTCTTGCTTCTCCATGTGACAAGATTACCTCCTACAAATGTAAAGTATCCAGAAGTTAATCTCCTATCATCAAGAGCACCTGCCCAATCTGCATCAGTATAAACCACCACATCCATGTAGTTAAATCTCTTCTTGAACACAATTTCCTTTCTAGGAATAGCCTTTATATACCTTAAGATTCGTATGATCGAATCCATGTGTTGTGCACCGAGATTGTGCATGAACTGACTCAACACACTAAGAGTATAAGCTAAATCTGGCCTTCTATGTGCGAGATACATCAATCTCCCTACAAGTCTCTGATATCTTCTTTTGTTGGCCGAAGTTTGATCTTCTTCAATACACAACTTCAATCCCCCTTCGATTGGAGAATTTGTTGGTTTGCATGTTGTCATCCCAGTTTCTTTTAACAAATACAATGCATATTTCCGCCGGGACAGAAAGATACCTGATCTTGATCTTGAGGCCTCAATCCCAAGAAAGTACTTCAAAGAACCAAGGTTTTTCATCTCAAATTTTCTTGCCAAGTATTCCTTTAATGAATTGTGTTTCTCTTGATCATCTCCCGTGACTATCATGTTATCAACATAAATAATAAGAATTGTAATTTTTCCCTCTTTCCTTTTTAAAAACAAGGTATGATTGTGATTGCTCTGTTGATATCCGAAAGCAATCATTGACTTGGTAAATCTCTCAAACCATGCTCAGGGTGATTGCTTTAGTCTGTATAATGACTTCTTCAGCTTGCATACCTTCTTGTCATGTGTATCAGGGATTTTACAACCTTCCGGTAGCTCCATATAAACTTCTTCAGATAATTCTCCATGTAAGAAGACATTTTTTACATCAAATTGTTGTAAGGGCTAATCAAGATTTACAACTAGAGATAATACTCATTTTTGCTATGAGAGTAAACGTTTCAGTATAATCTACTGCATATGCTTGTGTATACTCTTTTGCAACCAATCTAGCTTTGAATCTCTCAACCTTACCATCTACATTAATCTTTACTGTATACACCCATCAACATCCCACTAGTTTCTTTCTAACCGGACAATCCACCATTTCCGACGTTTCATTTTTTTTCAAGGATCTCATCTCCTCATTCATGGCATCCTTCCATCTAGAGTCAGCTAACACTTCCTACACACTGTTTTGAAAAGATACACTAGATAATTGACTTATGAATGTACTATTTGAGTTAGACAAGTTTTGGTTAAAAATGTAATTACTCATAGGGTATCTAACTTTGCAAGTGAAGTCAGGATAATAAGTAAGCTTAGGAATATCTCTAGTGACACGATTTGGTAGAATTCTTTTGTATATTAGGTTCTTTTCTGTTTGGAAAAGATACACTAGATAATTGACTTATGAATGCACTATTTGAGTTAGACAAGTTTTGGTTAAAAATGTAATTACTCATAGGGTATCTAACTTTGCAAGTGAAGTCAGGATAATAAGTAAGCTTAGGAATACCTCTAGTGACACGATTTGGTAGAATTCTTTTGTATATTAGGTTCTTAAGAAGACGATTAATGTGGTATATTGTTGACGTCATCTGTAGTGTCTGAATCAATAGGTAGACTCTCAATCTCAGCATGCTCAAGAACTCCATGATGTACCTCTACCTCATTTTGTGTTAGTTGACCATTAGGTTGTTGCACACTCTCATCATTACTTGTTACATTGTCTTGAATTTCATTATGTACCAAGATATCAACTTGTTCAATGACCAAAGTCTGAATTTCTTCACAATTCTCCCTCTGAATTTTGGACTTGGGGAAAAATATGGTCAGTGTCTCGTGAAAAACAACATCCATAGTGGTGAACATTCATTTGGTTTGTGGATGGTAGCATTGGTACCCCTTTTGATGGGCAGCATAGCCAAGAAAAACACATCTTTTAGCTTTAGGAGACAACTTACTTCTTTGATTCTTGTGCAAGTGAACATAAGAAACACAACCAAAAACTTTTGAAGTTAATTCAGTAATTTTTGGACTTCATATGTTATTGAAGAGGTGTTTTATACTCAAGAGATCTAGACGGTGCTCGATTGATTATGTATGCTTCATATGCAAGAGCTTCTCCCCAATATACTGCGGGCATGTGGGCACCAATTAGTGCAGCTCGAACCACTTCTAATAGATGACGGTTCTTTCGTTCAGCTACTTTGTTCTGTTGTGGAGTATTTGGACAAGATCTCTGATGAAAATTCCTTTAGCTACCACAAAAAGATTGAAGTTCTGATTGCATAAACTCTCCTTCATTGTCATTACGCAATACTTGAATTTGTTATTTGTATTGAGTCTCAATCATTTTGCAAAATATTTGAAATAAACCTCCAACTTCACTTTTCGATTTCATCATACAAAACCAAGTCATTCGAGTACAATGATCAATAAATGTCACAAACCATGTTGATCCACTCAACGTTTTAACTTTGGACGGGCCCCATACATCAGAGTGAATAACCATAAACGAAAACGAACTTTTATTTGAAATTAATGGAAAATAAGTTCCGTGACTCTTTGCAAACTCACAAACATCACAGTACAAAGTTGAAGTGTCTATTTTATCAAAAACATTCGGAAATAATTACTTTATGTAGCTAAAAGATGCATGTCCTCGCATTTCCTTACTCCTTGAGAACCTGTTGTTGCTAGCATTTGAACAATTTTTTCTAAATCTTTTTCAGTCAAATCCAGGTAATACAAATTTCCTCGTCTAATACCACAACCAATCGTCTTCCTCGTTCGAATGTCCTTAAAAACACAAGATTTAGGCCAAAAAATTACAACACATGACAAAGTTTTGGTTATTTGAGAGACGAACAATATGTTATATTTAAAAGAAGGGACAACAAGAACAATATCAAGTGATATTGGATTTACTACCATTGGCTGTGGAGATACTTGTTTGTGAAGAAGGTTTTAGATTTTCAATTTGTCTAGCATCAAAAGTCATATGATTTGAGCATGCAAAGTCAATTATCAATGCATTATTCAAAAATAGTAGATGTGCTTATTAAGGCCTTACCATTACAATCATAATTACCTGTAGTTGTAGTAGCAAACACCAACCCTTTGTTAGCCTCATCGTCTTCAACAACTATAGCAACAGTTTTTTGTTTTTCTTGGATTCTTCTTTGATACTCGACTATTGTCCCACCACTCGGGGTATCCTACGATTTCATAGCATTGTTTTTCATAGCATCTTAACCCGATTACAATGTATGCACTTATAGTAACCTTTTGGTTGTCTTGTTCTATTCTTTGTCATCATTACTATGACATATGAATTCATATCTTCCCTTTTTAACGTTGTTTGTATAGTAGCTTCTTGTCGAATCAATGCATAACATTCTTCTAAATCAGGTGTCACTTCCTTGCGCAAGATTTCTCCATGAACTACTTCAAAATCATCATCTAGTTTAGCAAGGAATACATGTACCCTCAATCTCTCAAATAATTTCTGGTACAACTTCACATCATCAGGATCTTTCATGACTATTTTGTCACGATGGTCTAATTCCCTAAAAATCTCAACCAATTCCCCATAATATTTAGTTAAAGTTCTGTAGTTCTGTTTCGCTGTGAATGCCCTTTGATTTATAGAAAACACTTGCAACTCATCACTTACATCAAAAAACACCTTTGACAAAGCATTCCAAATATCAAGGGCAGTGGGTAAGCGGATATACCTTTTCATGTTTTTTGGCTTCATGGACATCAACAACCATCTTTTTACTTTTTGCATACCACTTTTCATATCCCTCCTCATCTTTTGTTGGAGGTTTCACCCTATCGCGGATGTAGGATAATTTTTCCCATTCTGCGATGTGCATCTCCATTAAGTGTGACCATACGTCATAGTTGGATTCATTGAGAATGACGCCTATATTGAAGACACCTTCAGGTTGGACCACTAATGAAATTGATTTTTCAGCCATCTATCCAGCAACAGAGGTTTTTATGATTAAATCAGAGCCAAAACTTTCATACCAACTTGAAAAAACTAATATAATTCACTATTTTATTCATTCATTTTATGAAATTTTGTATACAGGATACTATATTTACAGTATTACAAATCAAGGACTAAATAAGGAAACAAATATTAAATATGGAAAAGATAGAATCTTAACTAATCATATCTGTTTAATCATATCTAATTATGTGATATTCTCTATATCTTATCTTAACTATTTACAACGCTTCATCATGAATAATATTTAAATAAGAATAAATATAGAAATAGGAGTGAAGGAAAAACAAGGTTTAAAACACACGTTGCGAAATAAAAGGATCTTGCTTTGCATCTAAATTATATTTAGATGGAAGACATATTAAATGTATACTTGTTGATGAACTTTTAAGCCAAATTTCTTTCTTCAGTGAGGACTTTACGTGTATCCACATCATCCAGATAACAGGGTTTGTTGTGTACTCAACATGCAGCCTAAGGCTATATTTACAACATGCCATAGATAACAAACTTCTTATCAAATCAAAATCATTATTGATAAAATATATTATTTTCTCTTATCTTTTATTGCAAACTGATTAGAAATTCAAAATTGAAATTATTGACAAAGTCAAAAGATAACAAATTTCTTATTAGAGTATATTATTTCTTGTTATCTTTTATTTCTAACCCATTAGCAATTCAAAATTGAAATAATTCACCAAGTCAAAAGATAACAAATCTCTAATTAAATCAAAACCATCATTGAAAGAATATATTATCTCCTGTTATCTTTTATTAGTAACCGATTAGCACTTTTTTCATCCCAAATTCCAAATAGAAAATCCTTCAAGTTTGTTTTTATTCTTCCATCAAATCTTTCAAAAATTTAATAATATTCCATTTAAGAAATTAATTAATCATTTGATCATATTAAATTCTCTAATTTAATTAATAACCAATTATTAAAATAATTTCATCAACGGAGATTAGAACATTCGTTTCTGTGTGACGCGTAGATTCAATACTAAGCCGGTAATATATTAATCAAGACATCTAGAAATTGTAAATATAGATAGCAACCTCAGAGGGGGTGAATTAGGTTTCTCACAATTTTCTTTAAAACTTAGAAGATTTTGACTTAGAAAATTATGACCGCAATAATAACCATTTAATTTCAATAAACATTGCCGCGAAAATTAAATTGCTTAAAGTAAAGAGTATAGGGATAGAGAAAACCACTCAAGAGTCAGAGTCAGAGTTTTTTCTACTATGTAATCAGTGTTGTGATACAATCTTAACCGAAGATTTTTGCACCAACACCTTAATGAAAAACACCCCTCTTCTTGGTTACACAAAAACCTTTCCAAACACTACGATAATCAACAACCTTTCACTGAACACTATGGTGATCAACAACCTTTCACTGAACACTACGGTGAATTAACAATAGTAGTTGTTCAACAATAGAGAACAAAGTACAATGGTTGTGTCAATCTAAATGGTAGGATGAATCCTGAAAGATAAACTCTCTTATGGTATGACAATTAAGCTCAAAAGCTTTTCTGACTTTTAGAACATGTAAAGCATTGAAAGTTTATTTCAAGTAATGAATAAAAGTATGCAACTCATGTGTTTTATGTTTTCTGCACTTAGGCCATGGTTAAATAAACATTGGTAAGCTTTCATTAATCAATATAGGTTTCCATAAAAATTTTAAAAATAAACAGTTACATCTTTTCAAAAAATTTAAACCTGGTAATCGATTACTAATGTATGGTAATTGATTAAGTTAAGTGTACATTGCTGAACATTTAAAATTTGAATTATGTAATCAATTACTAATTTGTAGTAATCAATTACAGAAAGAATGTGTACGTTCCTCAACATTTGAAATTTGAATTATTTTATCGATTACTAATTCGTGATAATTGATTAAAAAAGGTGTTCCTTTAAAATTTGAAAAAATTTGAGCAGCGTAATCGATTACTAACTCGTGGTACACGATTACTGCAAGTATGTAATCGATTCTGCTTTATGATAATTGTTTCTAAGTTAGTTTTAAAACATAGTTAAGTACTTTTAGTTGTTTTAATCTTTGAAACATATTTTACTTAACTTAATTGTGTACTTAAAGAGCCTTAAGTTACCATATTAGAGAGAACAATCAATTTTTCTAGGTGAAAACTTTAAGAGCTATGACTAGAACCTTTTCAAACTTAAGCTTGTCTTGTTCAATATCTGGTTCTTTAATTTTCTTCACTTTTTCTTCCTTTTTGTTGATGTCCTTTGTTTTCATCAAAACCTAACCATGAAGTCAAAGAGATTTTCTCCATAGCAATACTCCTTAATGCCCGGATAGCATGAATTAACATTTTACTTTCAAGAACTATTAGAAGAGTAGTATAATATTTTCTTCCATCTTTACAACTCTAGATTAACTCTAGAGTATGATATTGCTGTCAAAATCATTTTGAGTTAATTTATAATGACCTAAGAAACTCATTCCTCCATTCATTTAATTTTCCTGACCAGGATATAATGTTATTCATAGAGCTGAAAATCATTACCAAGAATTGATGGATCCTTTCTTGATCAATCATTAATTCTACAAGTATTTAATCATATTCAATATCCATTCAACAAGTGCTCTAATGCACTAGGTGTCCAGAATCAAAATACAACAAATAAATTGTTAATTACTGTGACAATCTCAGGTCAAAGAAAATTATTTAACCTCTTCTTAAAAATTTTCTATTGACAGTTTATGGTAAATTCTAAACATTAGAAAATTTCAATTGAGTCAATTAAATGATCACATCATCATGTGACATATCAATATATGTAAATTAATAAATGAGATCTATTCATATTTATCAAATAAATACTATCACATATATATTAATCTATCCGGATTATTGATGTCCTATTTTCAATAATCCTATGATCAAGAAAGATTTATATTAAAATTAA
The DNA here is from genome assembly GCA_026586105.1 of Hylodesmum podocarpum. NCBI lineage: Eukaryota > Viridiplantae > Streptophyta > Magnoliopsida > Fabales > Fabaceae > Hylodesmum > Hylodesmum podocarpum. The sequence goes on from JALJEV010000804.1 coordinate 55,077, forward strand.
AACAAACTTGTTTCTCATTATCATAATCTTTATCATGATAACAAGTCTTTAATTTTAATCGAGGACAGTATCAAATGAACTAATTAATCAAATGATAATAAAATAATACTTTAAGAATTGATTTTATGATGACTTGAATCGTGGGCATACAAATTTTTCTCCAACAATCTATCACTTGTCTAGAGGAAATCATTCATGAATTTCATTCCTAATTCCCATTTGTGCTTGTCAAACTCTTTTGTGCCAAGCGCCTTGGTGAACGGATTTGTTGCATTCTCTTTTATGCCAAGTGATACTTTTGCTGGAATATATTTGGACTTTTGGTGTGATCTTTTGCTTGAGCAATAGTCCCATTATTGTCACACAATAGTGGAACTGACTCTTCTATTGAAGCAACCACACCTAGTTCAGATATGAACTTTTTCATCCAAACAGCTTGTCGCTATATATTCAGCTTCAGTAGTTGAATCTACTATTGTAGCTTGTTTGGAACTTGTCCATCTTATTGCACCACCATTTAAAGTTAAAACATATCCTGAGATGGATTTGTTATTATCTTCGTCTGATGCATCAGTATAACCTTTCAGTTTCAATTTAGAGTCTTCAGAAATGAGGAATTGGTATTTAGTTCTTGTTAAGTAGTTAAGCATGGTCTTAACCACTTTTCAATGTTCCTCACCAGGGTTTGCTTGTTACGACTAGTTACACCTAGATCATAAGCAACATCAAGACGTGTACAAGTCATGGTGTACATGATAACTCTCACTACATTAGCATATGATACTCTACTCATGTGTTCTTTTTTCTTTAGGAGTTTTTTGGACAATTCTCCCTACTAAGAGTAATTCCAACACCTATAGGCAAATAGCCTCGTTTTGAATATTCCATGTTATACCTCTTCAAAAAATGGTATCAATGTACACAGATTGGGAGCGTCCAAGCAATCTTATAGATCTATTTCTAGAAATCTTTATTCCTAAAATATAGACTACTTCTCCCAAATTCTTCGTGGAGAACTGTTCTGGTAGCCAAATCTTTGTGTCTTGCCTTTATAAGTTTATCTATTTGCAATCTTTTAACATAAGCTGGGTAACCCCAGACCTTGATGTGTTTAAGATTTGGTTTCTTTCTTTTCCATATCTCATATGGTGTTGTAGAAACTGTTTTTGTAGGAACTTTATTTAGCAATTAGGTTGCTTCTTCTAAAGCATATCCCTATAAATTTACTGGAAGATCAATGAACCCCATCATGTATCCAATCATATCCAATAAGGTTTGATTTCCTCTTTCAGATACACCATTGTGTTGTGGTGTTCCTGGAGGTGTCCACTAAGAAAGAATTCCATTTTCCTTTAGATAATCAATAAAGTTATCACTAACATATTCCTCTGGCACGTTTTCTCTGTTTTTGGCTACTTTTAAACCCTAGAACATTTAAACAAATCATCAACAAGTTCTAACATAAAGTATTATAAATTATAGCATTTAACAAATGTTTCGGCATGCTTAAGATTGTTTAATGGACAATTTATTAGTTAAAAAATGTATGCTCATAACTCACTTTTGTGAATTATCAAACACCCCCTACTTAAAGCTTTGTTTGTCCTCAAACAAAAGCGAAATTTACTAAGTCATCAAATAAAAATAACATAACCCCAATATGTCAAGAAAGTACTTAATTCTCAACATTGAATTATACTAAGCCTTACCCATGATGAACGGAGGAGATCAAGTTACCGAATTTTTCATTGTCATTAATCCTTGGATTGCTTAGCTCACTGCAAAAGAGAGTTAGTCATGCATGCATATTTAGTTATTTCAGAAAACTACATTACCCATTTCCCCTCATGTATTTCTCGCTTTATCTTTCACACAAGTTAACACTTACTAGGATCATTAGGGCTTTTATTAAGCTTGTAATGTTTTGCTTAGGTGAAGATGTGATGACAAAGTCAATTTTAGGTTCATTACCATGTTCCCTAGCTTGAGAAACCATAGTCCCCAAACTTTTTTCCAGATACTTTCCTAGTACTTGTAACTTTGTTTAGTGTTCTTATGTTGACTTTTAGGGAATTTATTGATACCTCTTTATTCTCAATACTTTTGGTTGCCACAAACTGGTGGCTGAGTTTTCTAATTTTTCAATTTTTTTGGTGATCACAAACATGTGATCCTTTCTTTGCTTTTTTTTTCTTTTTTTTTTGGTATTTTCTGATTTTTTTCTAGAGGCTTGATTTATTTCCCTGTTGAACACATAATATCGACTAAGAGAAGTCTCTAAGATAGGATTTGAGTTTCTGGCCTAAGGTATGGTGAGTTTTTCAAGAGGGAAATAAAAAAAAATGGGATATATTGACTTATAGACTGGTTATCAAGAAAAATCTGCTTAGGCTCAAAGTGGGTGACTAAGATCATTTATTATTTAAGGGTTGGCCGAGAAAGCTTTTTATGGGTTCCAAATAAGGCCTAAATCCTTTCTTAGTTCATATTTCACTTAGCTTAACTTAATTAGGATCATCTTGGTTCTTTGATTTTTGTGGCTTTCCTATTTTCTTAGACACATGCACATTATTAGTACTAGGAACAAAATAAAAGTGCATTAGTTTGATTCCCACAACATAAACCATCAGTTATACATTACCTTCTCAACTTGTACAAGACTGTTAGCATCTCAAGTTAATCATAATAATATCATAAAATCTTGACATACCAAGAAAAACATCATTCATGCATAAAGTAGGTTATTACAATAATGAAGATGCCTCAGTTTAAATAAAAACATAGAAACGATAAAAAGAAAAAAAAATGACCTTATATCTAAAATGAAACAGAGAAATAATAAAAGAGAAAAAAATATAATGCATAAATTAAATACAAACAATAAAAAGAAAAATAAAAACGAAAGTAGTCACCCCTAACTTTAGAACGACACCATCTTCGATGTTGTATGAAGAACTATGGGAATGAACTACCCGACCTAATGAGGATCAGTCGGTGGATAACCCCACTGGCTGGTGAAGAAAGCCTCATATGTCTTGGGCTCAGGCGGAGGTGGAGGCTGGCTCTGCTCGGATGAAGTGGACTGGTAGATAGAGTTGAGTAGAGAGTGCTGATGATGTGCCTGACGGATCAGGTACTACCCCTGGCTGATGAGGTGGTGACGGTGGAACTCAGCCTGTGCCCGTACAAATGCAGACAACTTATTATAGCTCTGCTGCATCAAATCCATGCGATCGGTGAGAGCTGTCAACACGGTGAGGGAGGAGCTGGTGGTGCGATGGTGATGGGTCCAGAGGGTCTTGGTGGTGGTTATGTCGTGCAATAGCCATCAGCTCATCAGAATCTCACTCTGCCTCCAGCTGTGCAAGGCCTTCCTCAAGTAAGCGATATATGTCAGAGAGTCCAAAGGGGTGAGGAGCAGGTAGAATCACCTCCCTGACATACTGTGATACCCCAGCAGCTATGGCTATGCTTGTGATGAGTGATGCAAAGCCATAACCACTAGAGGTGACAATATTCATTGCTGCGCTGATCCAACTCCTAGGCTAACTCCTTTCCAATCATCAATCTCCATATTCGCATGGCTCTACAGATTGGGATGGTGTCAGGTCTGTCACAGGGGTTGACCCTGTTCTCTATCAGCTTCAACCATACCTTAGTTGTGAGGGTCAGGTCGCCCCTGGAAACCTTAGGTGGTGCCGCTTGAAGTTGTGTGAATCTGGCATCAGGGACGCATATGGTGGCCAGAATCTGAGAGGTAGAAGATGGAATCCTCCTATATAGTGGTACATGTGGGACACCAAAGTAATAGTTAATAGCATGAGTAGAGAAATCTACTTGAGTACCCTTTAGGAGCATAATGCCTTGTTCCTCATGTCTATAGTTCGCGTAGAACTTGCGAACTAGAGTGGCCCAGGCAGGTACTAATGGCTTCCAGAGCCATAAAGTTTACTGCCTCGTCTCCAAGACAACAGCAATGGGCGCCCACTTCTCAGAAGTGGTGCAGGTGAAAGGGTGCTTTAGAATAATGGTCTTTCTCACTGTGTGCTCAAAGAGGGCCTTCGCATCCTTGTGTGCAAAGTGATGAGAATTTGTGAGGCTCCTCTCGATGATCCTAGGGATGTGAGGTGTTGAGGAACCAACATCACCAGGATAGTTGCTTCTCTTTGGCATGTTCATTAGTAAAAATGAACAAAAGAGAAGCCAGATCAGAATAGATTGGTTGGAGGCAGTAGAAATATGATCAATAACAGACATCAAATAATATTGACAATGCTTGGAGAGTTCATGTTAATGATAAGATATGCACCTACATGCACTTTAATGCAGACAACCAATGATGATGGCATAAATTTTTATTCATGGCATGGAATAGTAAACCTCAGTATATAGAGGTAGTAGAGATGTAGAATTAATCATGTTGAGCATCAAGAAACACAATTTCTCAATAAACACAGCTACCTTGCGCAAGCTTGCTGGTGTAGTTGCACGAGTTGGCTTTTGAAGCATTATAAAAAAGTTTAAGAGTTCATCCAACTCGCGTGAGCTTGGTGTACAAGTCGCGCGAGTTAGACTTGATTTAAGGTTCAAGCATGGTTTTTCAATCCAAACTCACAATGTGGAATGTTTTACATGTAAAGCAAGTTAAAACGCATATGTAACATTCAATTTTAATCACAAAACCCTAACCTTAGCAATTTTATTTCATGTGAAACATGTTCATGCACTTAAGGATCCTAAAATAACAATGTGAGGCTGTAAACGATAATGCAAAGATCAATAACAAATTAAAAGGACTTTATTACATACCTTGAACAGTCGTCGAGTGTTAAAGGAAAAGTGAAGTTTGTGCTTAGGGTTTTAGGGAGTTTGGAGAGAATGAGTGCAAAGAGGGGAAGAGTGCTTTGAATGTGTAAGTTGCGCGAGTTGGAGTTGAGTAGGACTCAACTTGTGCGATTTTAGTGTGCACAACAAAATAAATTCTCCTGTAAGGAAAACTCGCGAGAGTTCAGTTGGCCGAGAGCACCTAATGAGCTACCAGAGAAGCAACTCGCGTGAGTTAAGAGGTAACTTGCGTGAATCGAATTGACAAAGAGAAATTTTAAAAAAGTTTCAACATGAACTTGCGCGAGTTGCTTTTCTTGTGTTTCTAACTTGGAAAATTTAAAGGTTTTATGATGCGTACCTTATGAGTGCTCTTTCCTTGATTGTTGCTTAAGTGCTATAACTCTCTATGTACACTAAAGACTCAGTTAGTTGCATAAATATAGAGAAAGAAAAGAAGAGATTAAAAAGAAAATTCAAAGGAAAAAGTTAGAGAATCCAGTTGTCTCCCGATTAGCACTTTGCTTTCAAGTTCCTAAGTTGGACTGAGCTCCTGTTCAGATTGGACTGCACATTGGGATGGAGATCTTAAGCTCAGTATGGTCTCTATCATCAGGTAAGTTTAGGTGTTGTCCAATTTAAGTGACTTCCTCCAAGTTTGGAGTTGCTCTTGTGTTTGGCAACACATGAATTTTAAAGTTATCCTTCATAAAATTTGCAGAAGTAAGAGAGGAAGGATGCATACCTTTCTGGTCATAGTGGTGCAAACCTTTTTCCGAATTATAATCCCACAATACCTTTACCATTTTTTTAGAATTTGCATGGTTTATACCTTGATTTGGATTGTGGTTCACTTTGGATGAATAAGTAGGGTGAGTAGGCAGTTCCCTCACATCAAGAATCGGTAAACCTACAATGTTAGTATTAGAATGAAATTTAAATGCAGGTTTATGGTTCTTACCTTGGATTTCAGATGCAGGTTTGATGTGGTCTAAGGAGTCAACCACTTTGCAAGTGTAATGGTCCATTGGTTGCTTGGTTTCTTTAAAGACATTGAAGACTACCTGCTGCCCAAGAACTCTTAATGTTAGTTCTCCTTTTGCTACATCAATAAGGGCTCATGCAGTTGCTAGAAAAGGTCTTCCTAGGATCAATGGTACTTCCTAGTCTTCTTCCATATCAAGAACTATGAAATCAGCCGGAAAGTACAACATGTCTTCTTTTACTAGAGCATCTTCTAGTATGCCTTTTGGGAATGAAAGTGAACGGTTGACTAGCTGCATTGAGACCTTTGTTGGCTTCGAATCTCCTACCCCCAACTTTTGAAAGATGGATAGGGGCATGATCAAGCAAAGATTTTTGGAAGAATTTCTTCCCAATGTGGCATGGAATTGTGAAGCTGCCTGGATCTTTCTTCTTGAGTGGTAGTTTGATGGTCAATACAGAACTACACTCCTCGTTCAAGACCACCACTTGACACACGCGCCGAACGTGCGTCAAATAATACCAAAGTCTAGCTACTACTTTGCGTAATAGTGGACCTCAGATCGTTTCCCTACGGATTACTTTGTTATTTCTCTGTAGCCGAAATTTTAAATGCAATTTTTGGTGGGTTTTGTGTAGAGGGAAAATTAACGGCAATTCAATAGTAAAATTTAACCAATGACAGTAATTAAATAATAATTAAAAAGCAATTAATAGATTATTAAAAGGTATCAATCCGATCTCTGTCAGATCCCAATTTCCCTCATTGGTTCAACAAAATAAAGGCTCTCATCTATGCAGTGCATTGAAACCAAGATCTCTACATGTCAACACTGAACTAACACTCTAAGATCTTAGAGAATTATCATCGAACACTTGGTGGCCTTTAAATTCACACAATCGCATGAGAGCACACAACTTGGTTTCGAATCATATAATTAGTTCTCTGCATTCATTATCAATCAACAATGACAGAATCAACAATCTCAATCCAAAATATTAATCAACATAATGGAATTAAAATTATAGAATCCAAAACAAGTACTCACGCAATTGAAAACGGAGAACCTAAGGAAATTAGGGATCCTATTGAGATCGAATTGGTTGAAGAAATTAGTTGCGCATAATTGAAATTAGACTAAGCATAGATTGGGATTACATATTAGAAGAATTAAATTGCAAGATGGAGAGGAAAAACGAGAATTGGAATGGCAAACCTGAAAACCCTAACAGAGCGACTTGAAAGGAAAAAAGTAATGTTGAAAATTGAAATTGATTGAAAGGTAAAAAAGTGTTCTACAATTTTCTGAATTGGGGTATTTATAATAAGTGAGTCATGTGCTAGTCACATGAATTTAAGTGACTTAGGGTGCAGGGTTCAAAGCCCACTCAATGCAAACATTTAAATGGTCCAATTACATGATTTGAAATGGGCCTACACTAATTCTTCACGCTGGAATTCCCGCATCAGTTTCGTGCGTCACTTTCAAGGCAATTTTCACCCTAAATGCGGTCCGAATTGGCTCTTCATGTCCATAACTTTTTTGTCTCTTTCAGTCCTCTTTAATTTGATATAAAATGGAGCTCAAACAGAGTTCTATAGTAAGAGTTATGCCTTTTTTAGCGAACCTTGTTAAAACTGAAAATTTTAGCGAATTAGAACAAAAATAAGCACTTAAGGCCCAAATGAGCCCAAACTCATGGATACACTAAATCATGTTAATTGACCATTAATAATGTTGTAATATGATGTATTAAATGCAGAGAAATTGATCAAAATAATAACTCATCACCACTTCAGTTTCAGACAATTTTCTCTTCTTGGTGAAAAGTTCCCGTATAAAATTTGAGTAAGCTGAGATTTGTTGCAATGCCTCCAAAAAGGGTATGTTTAGTTCCAGCTTTTTGAAGACTTCCAAAAATTGTGCATATTGTTTCTATTAGGAGTCTTTCTTTCCCTTTTTGATTTTTTTCGGGTAAGGAATAGGGGGCACATATACTGGTGGTTCCTTAGTAGGTGTTTCCTCTTGGTTGACTTTGCTTTTCCCCCATGCTTTTGGGGTATTATGTAGTTTTCAGCTTCCTAAATAGTGGTTTCTTCCTTTTCTTCCTCTTGTGTTGAATCTAGGATTTTAGTGGAAGGTCCAGCAAGTTCTTTCCCAATTCTCAATGTAATGACTTTGACTTGTTCCCGAGGGTTAGGAGTAGTACACCGGGAACTACTCCTTAGTTGTAGTTTGAGAGTTGTTGGGAAAGTAAGCCTACTTGATGCTCTACATTGCGGATAACAGGTTCTTGATTTCTCATTAGAGCATCATTTTGGTTGAACTTGTTTCTCACCTCTTCCATGAATGATTCGTCAGATCCGGATAGGGCCTTTTGTTCATCAGCCATAGTTTTTTGACTTTCAGCTAGTTGCTTCACCAAAATGTTTATGTCTGATCTCTTCTCTTGAGGTTGTTGGTATGTAGGCCTTTGGGAGTTAGAGTTGTCCATCCATGAGAAACCGGGGTGGTTCCTATAGTTGGAGTTCCCAACGTTGTTGTTACAATTGTACCTTTTTTGTTGCTGCCCTACAAAATTAGTAGTTTCATCAACATTAGTGCAAACACAAGTTAGATGATCACCTCCACATGTATGACAGAATTCTGGATAGGGTTGTGGTGGAGGTGCAGTGGTTGTAGGTGTTGTTTAGGCTGCATTTGTTGCTATTTGTCTGTCCAAGCATTGTTAATTGATGGCTAGGGCTTCTAACTTAACTAGGACAATTGTATCAATGGTTACTGCTTGCACTCCTCTTTTGGCTGGTGTTTCTCTAGTGCTAGGATATGAGGAACGAGCCATCAGTTTCAAATAGTTCAACACATGCTCCTGGTGTTTTGAATTTTGCTAGATTTCCTCCAGCTGCTAGGTCAATATTTTTTTATTCTTCAGTTGTTAGCCCCTGGAGAAATAGTTGTACTAAAATGTGGACCTTTATGTCATGTGTTGGACACTTTGCTTGGAGAGCTTTAAATCTGTGTCAGTCTTGTGCAAAGTTTTCATCATCCTCCATCTTGAAGGTGTACATGGCACAAATTAAACTACTTCTTCTATTTTCATTCACAAACCAGCATAAGAATCGGGTCTCTAACTCATCCCAAGTGGTGAATTTATTTGCTGGCTGTGAATTCAACCAGGTTTTGGCATCTCCATGTAATGTGTACGGAAAATACCTCAACCTAGATATTTTAGGGTCCGTTGTACCAACAACATGGTTGCATTTAAAGAAGAAGTTCCTTAAATGCTCTGTTGCATCTTTATGAGAAAGGCCATGGAATTAGCAGTTCTACATGAAGTAATTCATCAAATGGGTGTGTTTACCATGATTGATACCCGATGGTAGGACTATAGGTGAGCATATCTTCAAATCATTCTTGTAGTATTGTGCAAGGGTCATAGGCTGAGTAATTCGTTCAGGTCTAGGATCCATGATGTCTAAAGGTTTTGGTTTTGGGTGTTGGTTGTGGCTCTGGCTTCTCTTGTTGCTCTAGAGAGTGAATGACTTGTTCTCTCGATCTCAAGATCAAGGCAAAACTTACACTCTCTGTGTTACCTTAGATACCTGCAAAATAGTTTTCACGGATCAAGTAAGAATATTAGGGAAAATCAATAACCAAGAAAAATGTATATAAGGGTTAATATGAGCACATATGAGATTCCTTGAAGACTGGTATAAGAAGGGAGAAGAATTATGGAAAGAAAAATTAAAAATTAATAATATAGTTAAATTTAAAATGTAATTTGGCTTATCCCAGCAACAACAGTGCGTGAGTAACTCGGTTGCTTGCTATGTCAAGTATACTACAGACGTCAAGTAATAAGTATTTAGAGAACATGGTTGTCGATCCCACGAGGATAAGTAATCAAATTCTTATTTTAATTATATTATTATCGGTTTGAGAGGAATGGAGGGAATTAGATTATGATTAATTTGAAAAGAAAATTTAATTACTAAAGAAGCGATTAGAATCCTGATTTCACCACTAACTACCCTAATATTCTCCTCTCTTTTATTCAAATTATATTCTTGGATGAACCAGATTCCTACCCTTGTAACTGTCCCTCTCATGATCAACCATGCCGTCTAGACTAACCCAATTAATCAATTGCTTAATTAAGGATTTTAAATTTTGTGAATCCAGCGATAATTGTCAGATAATGTCCACACTACCGTTAACTTCTATCTCTAGGACTCTAGCTCAGTAATGGCTATTTCTCTAGTAGTACCTAAGTTCCTTTTTTCAAGGTTCCCCTAGGTTTATGATCAATTTAATAATGGCTTAACAAATAACATTAAGTATAGGAGAAATAAGTTCATATACTGAATAACATTGAGAATTATATTAGAAATAATTAGGGTTACTTCATTCTCTCAATCAAAGAGGGATTTAGTTCATGTTAGTAAAGAATGCAACACAAGGAAAATATGAAAGAGAATACATATATAATCAAATTCTAGGATAGTCGAGTAATCTGTGTGTCTCCTTAGCTTAGTATTGAAGTTGTACTCTGAATGTTACATGAACCGAGAGCGATAAGAAGATTAGGGATCCAAAAGATAATTGTTGCTAGTGACATTACGAATATATAGCCTTCTTTAGTGGACTTAGGCTTCACAAACCCAGCTCGCACGATCTAAAAGTTAACATGGTGAGTTGAAGTTCTAGAGAGCAAACACGATCTGCAAGCAAGGATAAATCGTGCGAGCTTAGTAGCAAGTCACACGAGTTGAGGTTACAAAGAGCAAAATTGGTCTGGAAGATAGGTCAACTCGCGCGAACTCATAGGTAAATCGTGTGAGTTAAAGTGACAGAGAAGAATGGTCTACCCTTAGAGCTCTAAGTCACACAAGTTAGGTCTCAACTCACGCAAGGTGTATTCCTCTGCATGTTTTCTCTATTTTTGGCTATTTTTAAACCTTGAAACATTTAAACAAACCATCAACAAGTTTTAGCACAAAATATTATAAATTAATATCATTTAACAGTTGTTTTGGCTAGCTTAAGATCGTGTAATGGATAATTTATTTGTTAAAAAGCGTGTGTCGATAACTCACTTTTACAAGTTATCAGAAATACATAAAACCAGTTAAAATTTTTGAGAGAGCCATTTGGTTGTCAAGTCATTTGTCATACATTTAAAATATCATATCATATAAGTTATTGGCTTTCAGGCCAATCCTATTGATATCAATAAATTAATTTTAATACTTTCCTAGGTAGTCTAGGCATTCAATATACATTTAATTTAAAACACATGTATCTTATGAAAAAATTAATTTCATATCATATAAGTTCGTGATTGGCAGGCCAATCATATCGATATTAATAAATTAATTTCAATACTAACTTCAGACACATGTACTGCAAGAATTATTTATTACTTATTAGTCTCCTATTTGTCAAGACGTTCTTTATCATTAATCATTAATTAAAAAATTTGTATCATATACTTATTTTACTCAAATTATCACATCATATCAAATATAATAATAATTTGGATCTAAGCAAATTTAATTTGCATTAATAAATAGTTACGATCACAATATTTACCAACTATCTCCAATCCCATAAATAATTGAAACAATATTAAGAAGATAAAGATAAAGTGACATCTAACAAAAATATTCAAACAATTTGAATTGATTCCCCAACATTTCACAACCGTACATATTAAAATATAATAATAAAATAATATGTCAAACCGTGCATATAATAATAAAATAATATGCAAATAGAAGACTCACACTTGAAAGCAAGCATGTAACAAATTTAATTTCCACGCATAACATCGAAATATTTTGAATAAGAAGACAAAAACTTGTTCAAAATAAAAGAAAAGGTTTAATTTTTCACAAATATTAATTGGCACCCAAAAGAAAAACAAAACTCTTTATTTTCTTTTCTCCTTGTCACCATCGTAAACACTTATGCATATCTTTTCCAACACATTACACATAGAAATTATGCAGTTAATGTCAAAATATCGTAATCATTGCATCGACTCAAACAATATGTTATTGATCATTAATGAAAAGACAAAATTAAAACTGCTACAGCTTTTGTAAATATAATTTAAATACAAAAGACCCAAATCTCTTATACCAATTGAAGGATAAAAAGTGTTCAAAACACACATTTTAGAATAAAAAGATCTAACTTTGCATCTAAATTATATTTAAATGGAAGACATATTAAATGTGTACCGGTTGATGAACTCTTGAACCAAAAAAAAATTTCTTTAATAATGTGAAGACTCTACGTGTATTCACACAGAGACTAACCTCTATTTGTCAATAACTTTGACAGATGGAATAATGGTTGGTGATATGGGAGAAAAAAACAATAATAGGGTTTGTTGTGTATTTAACATGCAATCTAAGGCTATATTTATAGCACACCAAAGATAATAAACTTCTTATCAAATCAAAATCATTATTAAAATAATTTCTTCAACAAAGATTAGAATATTCCTTTGAGAGTGACATCATAAGTTCAATACTAAGTTGATAATATATCAATGAAATTAATATATTAATCAAGGTAAACATCTAGCAATACTCTTTAATGCCTGAATAACATGAAATAACATTTTACTTTCAAGAACGATTAGAAGAGTAGTATAATATTTTTTTCCATCTTTATAGTATAGTATTACTGTCAAAATCAATTTGAGTTAATTAATATCGAGCTAATAAACTCATTTATTCATTCATTTATTTTTCCTGGTCAAGATATAATTTTATTCATAGAGCTCAAACTCATTACCAAGAATTGATGGATTCCTTCTTGATTAATCATTAATTCCACGGGTATTTGAAAATTTTCTATTGACGTTTATGTAACTATTAAAAAATTTTAATTGAGTTAGTTCAATGATCACATCAAAATGTGACTCAATCTATATATGTGAATTAATAAATGAGATATATTAATATTTATCCAATAAATACTATCATATATATATATATATATATATATATATATATATATATATATATTAATCTATACGGATTATTAATGTCCTATTTTCAATAATCTTATGATCAAGAACGATTTATATTAAAATTAAAATAAACTTGTTTCTCATTATCATAGACTCTATTATAATAACAAGTCTTTAATTTAATAGATGACATTGTCAAATGAACTACTTAATTAAATGATAATAAAAAATATTTTATTATTAGAATTGATTTCATTAAATCATAGGCATACAAATTTATTCCCAACAAATACAACATTTCATACTCATACAAAAATATTATATATATATATATATATATATATATATATATATATATATGAATTAAAGTATTTTTTTTTTTACAACTTGATCGTGAAAAGTCTAATAACATATAGTTTTCCCTTTCTTTGATTTTTCTCCCTTTCGCCTTGTTTACAACAAAATTAGAATGACAGTGTTTAAAATACTAAAACAAATATTTAACGGTAATATATCAATATTAAGTTTTATTAAAAATATAAAATTATATATAAATATAATTAAATTGATGATAAATATCAATGATTTGATTCCTACTCAAAGAAAACTTTATATAGGCTTTGTTAAGTGGCTAAACCTAATACTTAATCAAAAGAATATATATATATATATATATATATATATATATATATATATAACTACCTTTTGAAAAAGCATACTTGGCTGCTACCAAGAAATTTTTAATTCATATTATTGAATAACTTATTTAAATTGTAAAATTGTATTAAAGCTCTCTAGTAACATGGGGCTAGATACAATATATATATGTATTAGTTATATTCAACATATTTTAAATATTTAGGAGTATTTTATATGGGAGTCCCATTAAAAAACTGACTCACGGTCTTTTAAAAGAATGAATGTCAAATTCATCTAAAAGAGAAAATATTTAGGTGTATTTTATATGGGAAAAATATTTTTTGGGACAAGTTTTACAAATAATTTAAGCAGCTAGCTGCAACAATTTTTTGACACTGTTTTCCACGTATCACTAAAAGAATAAGATATTTGTTGGGTTAAAATTACATTTTTTGTGGCGATCAAACATTACGGCAAAGTCGGGTACAAAATGGAATTCACAAAATGTTCAAAGTTTTTCATTAGATTTTTACTGGCGTGTTTTTACCACAACAGAGTGATTGAATTTCTTTTCTAATAATCCTTTGTATAATAATTTAAATCTATCAGTAGTAAATTGATAACATTCCAAGAGCACTAAAAGATAAATTGTTTAGATATGTACTTTTTCTTTTGATAACATTTTTTAAAATGTTTTAATCGTAAGTAAAATTTTAAATTAATTTTTTTAATAATTTAAAAATTTAAGCTATATAAAAGTAATTATTTTAATCAAAATATAAGTAAAACTAATTAATTGATTTATTTGAAAATATATAAGTAGATTATAATTTAAAAAGTGAAAGTGAATTCCGTGCAAGTTTTTTCCAAGCTGATAGAGAAAGGGTTAAGTTTTTATTTTTTTTAAAAAAAACATTTTAAAAAATATGTAAATGATAAATAATACTTGATCAATTAATATTTAACTCATTAATCTGTAAGCTTTGTTTCTGATATATTTTTAATATTTGCTGTTAAAAATATTATTAAATAATGATGTGATCATTTTTATTATTAATTTATAATATAGTACAGTAAAGAATTGTTATATCACTATTTAATAATGATTTTTCAACGATAAATATTAATCTGTAACTATTGTTTCTGATATATTTTAATTTTCGCTGTTAAAAAATATTTAGAGATAATGGTGTGACAATTTTTATTATTATTATTATTTTATTATATATTAGAGTAAAAAATTATTATACCACCATTTACTAATAATTTGCAATGATAAATATGAAAAACATGACAAAAACAATAGTTTGGTGATTATTAATTAGTTTGAAATCTATATCCATCCAACAGTTTGAAAACAATAGTTTGATGATAATTTTCCTTTTCTTTGGTTTTGTCCCTTTCATCATGTTCACAACAATTTGATGCAGAATTCAGTAGTCTGCTATTTCATAACGTGCTTTATTACAGTGATTGTGAAATGAGCAATTTTGTATCCACACACTTTGCAAGACCTTATTACTCTATGATGGGACAATTCAGTGTTTGAAAAATGAAATAAGTTAAATAATTCTAAAATATTTATATTTTAATTTTTGAAAAATATTTATTATCATTTTTATTATTGAATTAATTATTTATTATATTTTAATTTTCGCTTTTAAAAATTATTAAGAGATAATGGTGTGACAATTTTTATTATCATTATTATTTTATTATATATTAGAGTAAAAAATTATTATACCACCATTTATTAATAATTTTCAATTATAAATATGAAAATCATGACAAAAACAATAGTTTGGTGATTATTAATTAGTTTGAAATCTATATCCATCCAACAGTTTGAAAACAATAGTTTGATGATAATTTTCCTTTTCTTTGGTTTTGTCCCTTTCATCATGTTCACAACAATTTGATGCAGAATTCAGTAGTCTGCTATTTCATAACGTGCTTTATTACAGTGATTGTGAAATGAGCAATTTTGTATCCACACACTTTGCAAGACCTTATTACTCTATGATGGGACAATTCAGTGTTTGAAAAATGAAATAAGTTAAATAATTCTAAAATATTTATATTTTAATTTTTGAAAAATATTTATTATCATTTTTATTATTGAATTAATTATTTATTATATTAAAATTACAAAAAATAATTAATTTAATAATAAAAATAATATATAAATAAAAAATAATTATATATATATATATATATATATATATATTATAGTTCAATCATATATACTTCAAATAATTTATATGTATCAAAGATATTTTTTTCTTTGATTACAACCTGACTGAAAATATCAATCTAAAACAATAGATTTCCTTTTCCTTGGTTTCATCATTACAACCTGATAGTGAAAATATTCACCTAACAATTGCTTTCTTTTCTTTGATTTTTTCTATTTTTGCCTTGTTCACGGAAAAATTTGAATGACATTGTCATGATGCAGATATAATTCAATCATGTTACAGACCATCGTTACATAACAAATATTTAATTGTTGTTTAAAATGCGTTTGATTTATTTAAGATTAATGAATTTTAGAAGATAAATTAAATTTCACAGTACATAATTTTAATATTATTAATTAAATATTATTTATTAACTTAATAAAAAAAGAATTATATGATAATACAAATTATATAAATGACACAATACATAATTTTAATATTATTTTAGAAATTATGGAACATAATAAAAAAAAAAAAAATTTATATATATATATATATATATATATATATATATTCTTACTTACCTATTAAATATAAATTATTTTATTTAAATTTTAATTGTTTAAAATTTTAAAAAAAAATATTATTAACCATCATCAATTTCAATGTGTCGTACTCTGTAATTATAAATTGATTATTTAAAGGCAGTCGAAACACCTGATTAGTCATATACAGGTCATCAATATAAAGCTCTATACAATCACATATAATTTTTGTTAAAACTAGTTTTGCAACTATTATTGTAGATTATACAAATTCATTGAAGATTCATCTTATAATACATATCGGTACGTGGCTGAATCATGTTGTGAATGATAAGATTTTGATAACTATAGTTATAAAGACATTCACAAGCAGAACATATCACTAAATTATGCACATGAAAAGAGCAAAGTCCTCCCTTTATTTCAAAGGAATTGAAAATTTATTTAAGGTTCTTTAGATCATCAAATAATGACTAACTCACCCAATTATTAGTATAACGTAACTACACTGGAAGAAAAGTAAAGATAAACATGTCATAATGCTGAAACATGCTTTTGCACTCTAATTTGAAGACAAAAATCAGTTGATGAATTGAAGTAAGCACAGCAAGAAACATGCTTTTGCACTCTAATTTGAAGACAAAAATCAGTTGATGAATTGAAGTAAGCACAGCAAGGTAATCAGTTGATTAATTGAAGCACAGCAGGGGAACAGAGTGATAGCACCAAATTAGCCATTTACAAAGAGCAGGCCTCGTCATGTCTCTAAAAGCCAGTACCAAACCCAATTCTCAACCCGCTGCCGTAAACCCAGAGGCAGTAAAGACAAATTTAAGAAACTGCGTTGGAATTATTCCAGAAGATATTTAACAACTTTTTAAAAGTGAACACAACACCTAAAATTTCAAATTGGTATATCCAATTCAATGAGACGTGCGTTCATTAACTCTATATCATCCTTTGTTCTTCCGATGTGGGACATTGTTTGCATCTCAAATTAAGTAACTGAATACTCCAAGAATGGGCAGTCCCTTTTGCAGTGCAATACTTCTTTTCATCAGCAGAACAGCTACGCACCATTACTCACCTGGCTAGAGTTACCTGAAGCAAAGGCATCATGCAATTAAACTTAGTATATCAACTAGACATAATTTGAGGAAATGAAGCAAGATTGTATTATCTTATACCAGCAATAGTGGTTCCATTCAAGGTTTTAAATATCGCTCTGAAACACGAATATCGGCCGCAACATATCGGTTTCAGAGCTGAACGAAATGCAATATATCGGTCGCAACACTACCTTGCTTTACATATTTCACATTGCAATGGCCGCAACACCGTAACCGTAAAAACCTTAACGCAACCGAGACAGTGACCGATATTTAGATCCTTGGTTCCATCTTTCTTGAACAGAGGTTTAAGCTTCCCAAGATCAGCTACTAGAATGCTAGGTCGAATTCCATCTTCATTGGAAATGGTGAAATATTTCTCCTCACCAGTTTTTGGGTCCACAATCTGTCAACAACAAAAAAGAAAAGATTTTATTAAGCATCCAAGACCCAAAAGAAAGATTTAATATACATCTTTCTTGAAACGCTGTGCAACATTTTCAGAGGTAATCCCGTTAGGAAGAAGACAATTTTGTGCTTGTTCAAACATCTTTACCTGTCACAACACCAAAGAAATTATCATAACCTTGTAGCCATTTTAGAGGTTTTATTTCCTAAAGCCAAAACTTAAAGCCTTATAATAAAGCAGTGGAGATGGAGCAAAGAAAAAGAGGGAGAAATAAATACTTTAGGATTCGTTGATCCTTCCCATCCTATTGGAATAGCTGTCATTGATTCCAAACCAGCACCAATACCTAAACAAAATATTTAAAGCCAACAGAAGATAATAAAAAGATATATCAATCCACAGAAGAACAAAGCAAGTTGGTTTGTCCTTTACCAATATCATAGGATCCA
The DNA here is from genome assembly GCA_026586105.1 of Hylodesmum podocarpum. NCBI lineage: Eukaryota > Viridiplantae > Streptophyta > Magnoliopsida > Fabales > Fabaceae > Hylodesmum > Hylodesmum podocarpum. The sequence goes on from JALJEV010000804.1 coordinate 73,203, forward strand.
GCCTTTATTAACAGTCCTAACAGGCACAGTTTCTGAATGAAAATAACATCACATGTATCAATAACATGTATCAATAACATGTATCAGGAAAACTAGCATAAAATGCAGCCATTGGGCATTCACTAGCTCTTTGACATCCAGAGCCAATACAGAACCCACAACAATATCCCCAACTTCTCTTAGGTTCAATTTGGTTTTATCAATTACAGCCTAAAATGAAACATCAACATGAGCTCATGAAAAACAGGTATACATTAATATTAAATAGTGCAGAATATGAATTACAGTACATTGTAAAAGTACATCGAAAGATAGTATGAATTTAACAAGTGCTGTACATAAATTAATGGAAATAAAAGTCATTTTTACCTTGTGACTAGCAGCTTAGGCATTAAGGATAACTAGATAAAAATCATTCTATGCATGGACGAATAAAATAATATATTTTATTGCTAAAAGTAAATTCATCAACCAATTGAAATAATTGAGGGAACTGACATGCGCGTGCAACAACTATGAATACCTCTTTGATGGTAGCCTTCACAGGGACACCAAGAACTGGAGCTCCATTCAATTATCCATCTTTGAGGACCTGAAAACATAATACAAGTGGGTCATCAAACTGTTTGCACCAAAGGACTTGCAGAATCATGAATGAAAACAAGCTTGGAGTAAGGATCAACAACTTGCAAAAACAAAACTAAAAGAACATTTAACAACTCAATGACAACACAGGATACACAGAATCCTTGGAATTTTAACTTTTGCAACTCGGAATCAAACACCCAGACCAGATGTTGTCATGTGGATTACATTTAAGCAATCTTAATTGAATTTCAATATTTTGAACAGAACAGAACATTATTTCTCACTCCTAACTAATTATTATTATGGAAATAAATGACTATCAGAATTAAAAGAAGTGCACATTCTTGAAGGCCATATGGAAATGGAGGAGGGTCCTGCATTTTATGGATAGATTAAATAATATGCCAAGGTAAATTTGAACTTCAGACATGAACAACCAAATTATAAAGCTTCTGCAATGTCAAAATCCAAAGAAAGAAACCAGTTACCTGTTTTGGGGCTTCGGTAGCAAAAGTTTCTAATGCTTTCAAGGTCAAAATCCAAGGTGATATTGTTGAATCTGATATAAATTTGGTTAGCACCACAAAAGAAGGCTAACATAGGCATGCATTACAAAGCTTCCTATGTTAAGCAACCGACCACTGAAGCAATATATAACTATATGTTCATAACGTAAGACCTACAAAAAACAGATAATTCAAAAGGATACGTAAACACATTGTTAGTATTTTAGGTAGATATAGATAGAAGTTGGGATGATTTGTAATGTGATAGTAAGTATGTGATGTTGAAGGAGAATTTTAATAGATGTAGTAGGAAAAAGGTAGAAAAGTGGTTGGCTGTGTAGCTCTAATACCACTTTTAGTAATTAGATTGTGAGAATAGCTTAGAACAATGATATTGAGTGATTTGTAATGTGGTGGCGACTACTGGAAGGTCTAAGGAACAATTAGTAATGGAAGAGAGATTGTTTATTGGAATTTCTCTCTTCATCTACAATTAGTGATACAATTGCCTATTTATAGGATTCAAGGTAGGTAATTGTTATTTCTAGATTTATCTAGTCTAAGAACATTCTAAACTAAGAATATTCTAGACTAACCTCTTTGTTTCTAGTTTTTCTAGATTTTTCTTTACAATACTCTAGTTGTTTCTTTTATTTCTAGAAATTTGCAGCACTTTCAACGCACATGACCAAAAAATCTTACACATCAAAACTTCTCACCTTGGCCTAACAATATCTGTTCCAGAAATTACAACAGAAGATGCTCGTCCATGGTAGGCAACAGGCAGTCGATACCTATGAAACAAGTTTAACCTTTTAGCTACATAGATAAAAATAGTGTCTTAAGTTGTTTTGTAAAGCCTTTTAAATCAAAGTACCAATTATCTAGAATTTGAGTCTGTGCCTCAAGAAATATAATCCCATAATTTTTAGTGTGATGCACACTGCAACAGGGAGAAGAAACTCCACGCTACTCTGAAAAAAGTAAAAACTAAAATTATTAAAGTGACAAACAAAACACAACCAATTCAAAATAAAAATCAAGAATGATAGTGTGAGTATACCATAGGCACGAGTGCCTTCTACCTCAAAATTGTGTTGTCCCTCAAGGTTGGCTCAGTTGCTGCATTAAAAACAACCCAACTTGACATAAGAACCAACAATTGTAGCTCATACAAACATTAACATACATGTTAATCCTAACACATGTGCAATGTAAAAACATAAAAGCAAAAAGGAGGGAGCATTTAGCCATGTTTGTTTACCTTTCTGCTTTCCAAAGTTTTGTGTCCCGAGCATTAAACAGAGCACTTAAAGAATAGAATGAAAAACATTCTTAACTGTTTATATTTTTCAGTTTTTAAAACACTTATTGTAGACATAATTAAAAACTAAGAACATTGGGAGCACCAACAGTTGCCTTCACAGCAACCTCGAAAACCATTTTTGATGAATGATAAAATGTGACTAAGACATACAATCAGATAGAGAAGAACGTGCATTTCCAATCGCAGTGCCAACACTGAACTGGCATGAATGGCCATTGAAGCGAAGCGAAGAGTCAAAAAACCCTTGTTGTGACTTATTTGGGGAAATCGTAACTGAGTTAAGATTGGATTTCGTGGGTGGCGAAGAACATGAGTGTGACGATTAGAGTTTTGATACAAGCTTGCCTCACACGAGTTTAGAATTGTTGCCCAATCTTCAATTCTTTATAGTTTCTTTAAGACTTTTAAGAATTATGTGTGCCGATCAAGCAAAACGGAAGAAAGAAAAATAAAAATAGAATTAGATTAGGAAAGGGAAATGCACCATGATTGGGATCAATAAGCCAAGAGAGATCGCTAGAAAGGAATGATCCTTTGATAAGATTTGAGGTTCAATCAAGAAATCTAGGAGAGCAAAGTCTCAATGGAAGAAAACCAATTTTAATATATTCCAATAAGTGTCATACCAAGCCATATAGTCTTAGGAAAAAATGATGTGACCCATCCAAGCATTGGAGTCATGCCAAGTGTACAATCCAAAGGCTAAGAGAGGCCATGCATTGAGATAAAGTCCCAACCCTAGGATGAGTTTAATGATGTCAAAATTGTAAGAGGTTGTTATCTCTTAAAGATAAGAATTAATAAGTTGTTATATCTTATCTATTAAAGATAAGATTAGATTCTAACTGATTAGGTTGAGATAAAAATAAGATTAGATCCTATCAGATTTTGTAAAGATTATTCAATTATTTTGTTCTCTTTTTATGTACACCCTAATTATAAATAAGATCGTTGTGTGTATACTAAACACACACAATTTCCCATCTAATTTGACATGGTATTAGAGCTCCCGATCTTGGGAGACTCTGCTTTCGCAATTTTTCCGAGCAGCCTTCATTGCTTCTTCGACATTGTTTGCAAGCATCCTTCATTGCTGCAATTGCATTTTTTTCGGGTAGCCTTTACTGCTGCAACGACATTATTTCCAGGCAGCCTTGCCTTCATTGCTGCAACTGCAATTTTTCTGAGCAACCTTCATTGTTGCAACTACAATTTTTCGGAGCAACCTTCATTGCTGTAACTAGATTTTCTCCAGGCATCCTTCATTGCAGCATAGCCTAGGTCGTATCATAGCCTTCATCACTGTGCAATTGACCCTAACTTGATCACTTGTAATGGCTGAAATCTTGAACCCTGTCCAGCTGAGTCACAAAGAAATAGAAAGGGTAAGGGCTTTCCTTAGTAAATTGGAAAAGTCCACAGGTATGTGTTCCTTAACATATTTTGGTAGAATTCCATTATCTCTTGGACTTAATGTTTCAGATACACCCTTTACCCAATTTTGGATATTAGATTCTGGTGCTTCTGACCATATGACTCCTCTTCCCAAATATTTCTCCACATATTCCCCATGTCCTAGCAACAAGAAAATTTTCACAGTAGATGGAACCTTAATAGCTGCCGCAAGTCAAGGAGAGGTTCAAATAAGCCCATCAATAACATTAAAAAAGGCCTTCATGTCCCTAAATTGTCCACCAACCTAATTTCTGTACAAAAACTCACAAAATATCTTTCTTGTAACGTTGTTTTCAATAACAACTATTGTATATTTCAAGATAAGAACTCAGGGAGGAAGATTGGACATGCTATAGAATGGAATGGGTTGTACTACATGGAGGATCCTAATCTACCTATCAATAGTCACTCTCATATCTAAATCCACCATGACCAGTGTAAAGAAAGCTCAACTATACCATTGTCGGCTAGGTCACCCTTCCTTTTGAGTTGTAAAAATGATTTTCCCTTCCTTGTTTAAACACTCAAATACGGAGAGTCTCCATTGTGAAATGTGTGTGTTTGCTAAGCACAAGCGTGCACCACTCCCCGTTAGTGATAAAATGAGTCTTTCTCTTTTTTTCCCTTATCTAAATTGATGTTTGGGGTCCTGCTAATATTCCTAATATCTCAGGTGCTAAATGGTTTTTAACTTTCATAGATGATTGTACCAGAGTGACTTGGGTTTTCCTATTGAAACATAAATCTGAGGTTAACTCCATTTTTTTCCAATTTGTCTCTATGATTAAAAATTAGTTTGGAGTTAATATAAAAAGAATTAGATCTGATAATGCCAAGAAATACTTTAACCATGTACTCAACTCTTTTTGCCAAAAGGAAAGGATAATTCACGAGTCTTCATGCGTTAACATGCCCCAACAAAATGGGATTGCAGAAAGGAAAAATGGGCACTTATTAGACCAAACCAGAGCTCTACTTTTTCAAAACCATATTTTTAAGAAATTTTAGGGGCCACCTACCTAATCAATAGGTTACCCTAAAAATTCTTAGCATCAAAAAGCCCCATGGAAATTCTATCCTCCTTCTACCCACACGTAGACCCTACAAATAAACTTTGACCTAGAATATTTGGATGTATATCCTTTGTGCATGTTCATAGTAATGAAACGGGAAAATTGGACCCTAGGGCTGTCAAATGTATATTCTTAGGGTACTCAGCCACACAAATAGGATACAAGTGTTTTCACCCCCCATCAAAAAGATTATTTGTGTCAAGGGATGTCATATTCAATGAATATGAGAGCTACTTCCAGCCCCATCTTCACGGGAAGAATGTAAGAGAGAAAGATGAGCCGCTCATATTTTCAAATATGACAGTTGGACCTGAAATTGGTAGAAATAGCATCGTTTCCCCTGAACCAGCAGTCGAGCCTGAATTAGCACCAGCAATTGAACCTGAATCTGCACCTGAACAAACATATGAATCAACACTTCAACAAGCACCTGAAACAATAGTTGAACCTGCACCTGAAATAGCATTACTACCCCTGAACTAGTAGTCGAGCCTGAATCAGCACCAGCAATAAAACCTGAATCTGCACCTAAACAAGCATTTGAATCAGCACTTGAACAAGCACCTGAAATAGTTGTTGAACCTGCACCTAATGGTGGTGGAAAATTTGGGAAAAACCTGGTATATTCAATGAGAGAAAAGGTCATTCCAGAATCTATCCATGTTCAAGAATCCAACCTACAATCTTTACATGAGGTAACAGTTTCTAATCCTAAAAATTCCAATGATTCTAATGAGTTTATTCTGGAAAATTCAGAAGCACGGGTGGGTCAAAACCTGAATCTTCCTATTGCCCTTAGAAAGGGAACTAGAACATGCACCCAACAACCACTTTACCCTCTATCAAATTTCCTATCCTTTGAAAAATTTTCTCCTACCCATAAAACCTTTCTCACAAACTTAAACTCTACACCCACACCTTCCTCTGTATTTGAAGCATTATCCGACAGGAAATTGAAACAAGTAATGGATGTGGAAATGGAGGCACTAAATAAGAACAGAACTTGGGAACTTGTCACCTTACCAACAGAAAATAAACCAGTAGGGTGCAAATGGGTATATGTTGTAAAGTATCGAGCTGATGGGACCATTAAACGTTACAAGGCAAGGTTAGTAGCCAAAGGATTCACACAGACCTGTGAAGTGGATTACTTGGAGACATTTGCCCTAGTTGCTAAAATGAACACAATTAGAGTAATATTATCACTTGTAACTAATCATGATTGGGACATGCAACAGTTTGATGTGAAGAATGCATTCCTACATGGAGACCTTGAAGAAGAATATACATAAAGTTGCCCCTGGTTATGATGGGCAGGTTGCTGCCAGAACCGTTTGCAATCTAAAAAAGGTCCTATATGGGATGAAACAATCCGCAAGAGAATGGTTTGGAAGATTCACCCAAGTTATGACAAGTTTGAGCTACAAACAAAGCCAAGGAGATCACACCTTATTTATCAAACATTCAGTTTCAGGGGGAGTAATAATATTATTGGTATATGTAGATGACATTATAATAACTGAAGATGACAAAGAGGAGCAGCAAATATTTAGTCAATGTCTTGCCACAAAATTCGAGACTAAGGCTTTAGGGAGACTTACATATTTTCTGGTGATTGAAGTGGATCATTACAAGAAAGGAATCTTCATATCTCAACAAAAATATATAATTAATTTTCTTAAAGAAATAGGAAAGACAGCCTGCGAACCAGCCAATACTCCAGTTGATCCAAATATAAAGTTGGGAAGTTCGAAGGAGGATAATGTTGTGGACAAGGAAAGCTACCAAAGACTTGTGGGCAGACTTATTTACTTATCTCGCACTAGGCCAGACATTGCTTTTGTTGTGAGTCTAGTCAGCTAATTTATGCACCAACCAAAGGAGACACATTTACAAGTTGCACTCAGAATTGTTCAGTATTTAAAAGGGATTCTAGGAAGAGGGATTTTGTTCAAAAGAAACAAGAGCGTATGCCTTGAAGCATACACAGATGCAGGTTATGCAGGGCCAACTATGGATAGGAGATTAACTATTGGATACTAAACCTTCCTTGGTGGATACCTAGTGACTTGGAAAAGTAAAAAATAAAACGTAGTTGCTAGATCAAGTACTGAAGCAGAGTTTCGAGTATTGGCCCAAGGAATATGTGAACTCCTATGGCTGAAGATTATATTGGAAGACTTGAAGATAAAATGGGTTGAACCGATGAGGTTATATTGTGACGATAAATCTACAATTAGCATAGCCCACAATCTTGTATAGCATGATATAACTAAACATATTAAGGTGGACAAACATTTTATCAAGGAAAAAACTAGCAGTGGCTTGATTTGCACCCCATATGTGTCCACTCAAAGTCAACTTGCAAACATACTCACCAAAGGGCTGAACAGTACTAACCAACTTGAGGGGGAATGGATAACACCTAAAAGAATTATATCCAACCCGGAAATGGAGAACACCTACTCACCAGCTTGAGGGGAAGTGTCAAAATTGTAAGAGATTGTTATCTTTTAAAGATAAAAACTAATCAGTTGTTATATCTTATCTATTAAAGATAAGATTATTCAGGTTGTTATATCTTATCTATTAAAAATAAGATTACATTCTAACTAATTAGGTTGAGATAAAGATAAGATTAGATCCTATTAGATTTTGTAAAGATTATTAAGTTATTTTGTTATCTTTTTATGTACACCTGATTATAAATAAGATCGTTGTGTATATTCTAAACACACACAATTTCTCATCTAATTTGACAAATGAAAATGAAGGGTTAGGATGTACTCTTAGATCACACCTAATAGTGTGCATTATTAGCCCTTAGATTAAAATCTTAAAATGCATGGTTAGGATTTACTCTTAAAATGCATGTGCATTATTACCCATACTAAAGCTTCATTTCACCAAGTTAAAGTCAACAAGAAAGATGGTCGAAACCTATACAATGCTCCTACAAAAAGTAGCCAAAATGCTTAAGTTCTAAACAAAAACAAATTACAAGCTCAAAACAAATACAAGGTCTAAATGATTTATGAGAAAGGTCTTCAATGTAGGTCCATTCTTGAGTGCTCTTCTCAATTCTCTTTCCAATCTTCTAAGCATAGCTCTTGACTCTTCTTGTTAGAGAAGTTCTTGAGATGGTCCTCCACAAAGTTTTAATCTAGTGCTTCCCAAGTTCACAGACATGAGCGTTGTTGAAGGCCTAGTGAAGGCAGAGGTGGTTTTTGAAGTTTTTACGGTGGCGGCGAGGCAGATCTAGTAATCGATGGAGGGTTCGACAAGTGAGGCTCCAGGAAGGGAGAGAGAAAGGAGATGTGGAGGCGTGAACGACCCGACACAAGTTCCACGTGATTAAGCAGAAGAGAAACCAATAACAAAAAAGATCAAGATATAGAAGGTGAACTTGTTAAATTATGTACCGAGGAAGAACATAAATGAACATAAGTGAGTTTAAGTGTGTTTTTCCAATAACAGGGACATGGATACTAACTTCCATGTCGGTTAAAATTTTAACCAAATTAAAAAAATTTAATATGACGTCGGTTCTTCATCTAACAGAACGTTAAAAAAAATTTACATTTCTTTCAACAATTGACGTGAAAAGAGTGACGTAATAAATGCATTTTACACTAGTGTAAAATAGTTGTTTCAAAAATCACAGTACAATATGGGCATACAACGTCATGTCAACAACTTCGGGTGAAGGGTAAATCACTATCATTTATCTTTCAAAGTCGAGTTCTAAAATAACCACCGTCAAAAAAGTTGATTTTTAATCTCTTTCCCCTTTCACCCTTTTCACTTCTTCGCGATAGCTTCTCTTTTTCTCTGGCTCCCTCCTCAGTTTTGCACATTCTCCTCCATCATCTTCGTTCTTTTCCTCGCCCTACTCATGTGCCCGCTGTCACAGTATCATCCTTCCACTGTTATTGGAGGTGGTGGTTCTCTCGTTATCGTGAACCCTATTCATACACTTCCCCCGTGGCCAAGGTTAGTATTGCACCTGCATTTCACCTCTACATACAGTTCTCTTTTTTTTACCTCGTTGAAGTGTTAATTTTGACGGATTAATGAGCCCCATCTGCATGTTGTGGGATTTGGTTAATTTTGGTTGATTAATCCTCTGCTAATTGGCTTTTTGGGATAATAAGTTAAATTACTAAGTTGAATGAGTTCTTATTCAGCAGAGTCAAGATAATTCATCACTGCTACTGATTTAGGAATTACAAAAAACAAATTTTTTATTCAATGTCATACGTTGATGACAACTGTACATAAGATTGTGCTTTGGAGAATTATCTATCAAGTCCACTCCTTAAAACACGAAGTACAAGAGTAAGAATCCCTAAAAACATGCCTCAAACCCTGTTTTGCTTCACATTTACTAACTAGCACCAAGGTTTGCTTCATGTTCATGCAATTAATTTTCCAGGTTTCCATCTAAAGACGCCTTTCCTAACTCATTGTGAACGTGTTCAACTCACACTTCAGACAGATATGGTAACTGGATTAGAGCAAACTTGAGACAAATTGTAGTTTCATTTATAATATTTTGCTCTTAGTTTATAACTAACTAAGGACCTTTTTGTTTGTATGTGGTGGTTTGATGACCCAAGTATGAAGAAGAAGCTTTGCGGTAACACATTGGCACTATCCTCTGCCTTAAATTGTTGGTTGCTTTAACAGACTTACAAGTCCTCCCTGTGTGTTTGCAGTGACCATTTCTTTCACAACATGCTTCATCTGAATGCCAAGATAAGGTTCATCACCTTATCTTAATATATTTTGCATGTATATATATAATTAGTAATACAATTCTCTGTATCTATAGAAACGTAAATTTGGCTAATTAGATATTCCCTTCTTATCAACATGATTTATCTATTTCATCGACTTGTAATACTCTTAGTATGTTAGAAATTAAATGAATATTTTACTTATTTCAGTTAACTTATTAAAAGAAATTTCAAATTTTATTGGACTTTAAAAGATAAATATTATTTAAAAGATAAATACTCTCGGGTAAAGAGCATAGAATAGAATAAGATAAGTGGTAAGTTTATAAATAAAAATTATTAATGATTTACTTTTAAACGTCAATTATTTAATAAAGTTCATTAATTAATTTCTTAAATTATATATAAATTAATATTACAAAAAAGGACGTTAATGACTCATTAAGTTTTTACTATAATAACAGGGTTATTGTATTGAGATTAAATTAAAAGTTAATCAAAATAGTTTAATATTTTATATCCATTACAATTTTCAAGGTAGTTAGCGGGTCTAGTGGTAAAAGTGCTTGGTTAGGACGTGGGTTCAATTTCTTTAGTGGTAATTTTCTATTATTTTATATATTTTATTGTTAAAATCTATTTTAAAATAATAAATGTTAATAAAAACATAAATAACTTGGCAAAAATGTTCAGAAAAAGAAAATTAGGAGATGTCATAACCATCTCCTAAAAATTTTTTAAAAAAAGAAGGAGGTTTGTATCACGATGATTTGTTCAAACAAGTATACATTTATTTAAAGAATTAAACTGAAAGATTCCTAAAACAACTATGTTAGATATTTTTTTTAAAGACTTAATCGTGATCAATAGTCTCTCGGTTTTGTCGGAGTTTAGTTAACCAACTGTGTTTTCTTTACTTTCAGAGTTAAATATTTGACTTAATCGACGATGTTATATTTTTGTCAGACTTAACTCATTAGTTATTAGATTATAGACGACTAACGTCGATCAACGGCAACATGTAAACAAGTAATTAATATCAAGAATTCATTAGCCTCTAAGTTTTTTGTTCCACACACGTTAACGTACCAGCCACGGCAAATCTTTCTTTCGACTTGTTCACACGATTGGTCCCGTCACCTCATACGTAGTTGCATAAAGTTGAAGCGGGCCAGGAATTTACAATTTAATTATTTATATATGGTCCCAATTTCTGTCAAAATAATAACAATAATAAGCTCTCAATCTGTGAGAAAATATATGATTATCATACAACACTGCTTATGAACAATATTATCATGTAAATGTTTTAATATAATATTTTTTAAAATTGAGGATATCATAAAGGAGTTAGTAGTGTAATAATTAATTTTTAAACAATTAGGAAGTATAAAATAAAAATATTTGTGAAATTTTGTACGAATAGATAGAGTACTAACTCTTTATTATTATTTTGAAAGCAATTGAGACCGTGTAAATATTTAAATTCTCAATTGCTAGCCGCGTTGAACGGGTCAAGTTATACGTTATATATAAGTAATTAATTCTTTTTCTTTGTTTGCTTAAACCTTTAAACACCAAGTCAAGTTACATTATGAGTTAGATTCTTGGTTTTTTTTTTTTTTTTTTTTTTTTTTGAGCAAATACTACAATATTAGTTGAAAAGTTACACGATGGTGCCGGTCACAATACTCAGTAGTAACATTTGAAAAGATGTCTATCTACCCCATGTTATCAAGGTAAGTCAATGATGCAATTTCCAGGATTTAATACTGATAAGCGCTAGATTATAAATGTTTTCTTAGTTATTTTTAGTCCATTTCTATCGGTTTTTACTAGGTTTAGTTGTATTTTATACAAGAAAACAGTGAAAATATCATGTTTGTTTAGTGTTAGTCCTTGATTTGGTGTATTGTTAGTTTTATAGGTCTTTCTTGTGTCTTTAAGTCATTTTGATCCTTTTCTTGTTGTTTTTTTTTAGGCTTATTGAATGAATGGATTGAATGCGAGAATTGAAGCTTGGAATGAAGGCTTCAAGACCCAAGATAAAGATTTGAAGTGTAAGCCATCAAGAAGAAGGAAAGTTGAAGCCCAAGTCAAGGAAGCAAAAGCAGGGCGCAAACCAGGGCAAGCAGGGCGCAAATTCCCTTACCTCTCTGGAATTTTGCACCCCGGGCGCAAATCCTGAGGGCCGAGGTGCAATTTATGGAATATATATGGGTCCTTGAGCACGAAAAAAGAGGGGAATCATTCTATCTTCTTCTCCAATATTCCTCTGCACTATTCTCTCATCTCCAACCTCAATTCTCTCATCCTTCATCAAACTTAAAAGATTTCGGAAGCTTGAGACCTTGTGGAAACAAGAACCAAATCTTCATGGAATGTTTCCTGTGTTTGGATTTTTTTTCTCCTCTTTTCTTTCTTGTTTCCATGTTAGGCTAGATCTCTAGGTCAGGGATTGGGGATTTTGATCCTCTAATTCTTGTAATGACTCCTGTGTATTAACGCAAGTTTAATTTCGTTCAATTGATTGATCTCTTCTTGCTTATTGCTAATTCTTGAGGTTTATTCATGAAATTCAAATAGTTGATAGGAATATTGGTGTTTGGATCGGATTGAATTGTTCCTTAAGAATTTTTCTTTTCATTTCAATTGTACAATTGGAAGATTAATAGTTGAATTAGGAGAGAAAGCAGATCTCTATAGTCATGCATGATTCTAGGGATAGAACTTGTATGCTATGAGATGTTGTGAATTCATTTGTTCGCTTCTTGAGTTGCTTTCTACTTTCATCTAAGGGATTAGGGATTTTAGTAGCAATTCAAAGAGACTAAATACCTAGGAATAGTATTAGTCTTTTGTATCACGAATTCTATCTCCAATTGATTGTCTTTGCTGAGTTGACATAGGATGTGGTTACTTGAGGGAAGGATTAAATGAACCATTACCCTAACCTTTTCTATTATCTTGTAAAAACCTAAACATTTACTTGCTTTACTTGCTTGTTTTATGTTATATTGCTCAATTTCATATAGTCGCTTAGTTTTACATAAATGTTCAATTCGTCGGTTCGTCCTAATAGAGAAGCGTGTTAAGTAGTCGGTAATTCATCATTTAGTCCCTGTGGTTCGACAACCTTCACTCACATTTTCTAAACTTGTAACGACCGGTACACTTGCTGTAGTGTGATAAAAAGAAACCAACAAGTTTATGGCGCCGTTGCCGGGGATTGTTGAGTGAATATCGATAGTCTTGACGTGTTCGCTACTTAGGACATTTTTTTTACTTTGCTTGTTTGTTCATAATCATACTTGTTTTGTTTTGATTTCCATTGTTGATTACTTTCATACTTCCCACTCTGTTTTTGTGTTTCTTGTCTATTTTATTTTGTAGTTTATGCGAAAAGACAAGGAAATTGACCTTTTGTTTAATCCGGAAGTTGAAAGACTTTGTAAGAGGAACCGGAAGGCCAACAAAAAGAACAAAAAGAATATAGCAGAAAATATAACAGAAACTATGCAAAAGATATGGAGAACCAAAGACGCATGACGCTCGAGGAGTTGTATACTCTCCATGTAGCATGCTAGAATTCTCTTTTTGTTTGTTTGCTTTAGCCCTTGCAGGATTGTTTGTTTCCTTTTCTGTTTCATAAATTAATTTATGAAGTGAAGGAAGATCGAGTTACCGCGAACTTGGTCGCCGCAGCGGAAAAAAAGTGCCAAGGAGTACATTTTTACTGGCTATTTAGACTCCTATTAATTTTATTTATACTTCTCTCAATTTTCAGTTTTTTGTCATGAAGTAAATTTACTCAAATTATCTTTTTCGTCTTTGTCAAAGATATTTGTCACCGCTTCTTATGAAAATGCAAAGTTTATTATTAATATTAATAATAATAAATAATATTTATTTAGTTTGGTTAAATTTTGTTGGATTTGAAAATCTCAAATCCAATATTTATATCAATTATCTTTGGATATGATTTGGTTTAATTCGAGTTAAACTCGATTAACTAAAAACCAATTAAATTAGTTTGGATAAATGGATTTTGGAGCTCATTTAATTAGTTTAAAACTAATGAACTCTCCTAAGAAAATGAGAACTTCAAATGACAAAATAAGAATGTATATTCACTACTTTACTAGAAAATTTAATGAGAGTCCATATGAGAGAGAATGGGGAGAATGAAGTGTTTTTGAATTAGATAGAATTTTGTCCCTAATACATAAGATAGATCACCTGATACAACAATCTTACAATGTAATTTATTTTGAACTCACATCATCACTTATATATATGTCGAATTTTGAATTTATATGATAATAATAATAATAATAATAATAATAATAATAATAATAATAATAATATAAATCACATAAAAAATTAATTTTAATAAATTTTATATTATTAGAGGAGGTCTAGTAAGAGTGCTTAATAAAAATGATTGTGATAAGTATCTTATAAAACATCCAACCATCAGTGTGATGAAGTGACAAAATCTTAAGGAAAGAGGAGAGAGAGAAAATAGTGCTTCTACAAACCCAGGTGTCAAGGAAAGAAGAAATAATCAAATAAAAATTTGAAATATAATTAATAATTATAGACACAAGTTAATTAATTTGTTAAGTATATGTCCGACTTATAAGAAAGAGTGTTTAGATCATGAATTGGAATGATTGAGATGCTTAATTTATAAAAATAATATGCACACATGGTATTTGGTCTAATATTAATAAATTATTAGACCTATTTAAGCATCTCCCATGGAACTTGCTTTTATGACAGTAATGTTTATTTTAATAAAAAATATCTCCAATGAGCAAGTCCTTTTAAGAATTAATGTGTACCGTAAAAAACATTGATAGCTAAAGAAACAGGGGCATGTGTGTTGCAACAAGCAAAATAGGGTTTAACACAACCCACGTAAAACAATCAAATTGAAGAGGGATGAACGAATGGAGAATTAGTTCCGAACATTAATTTTATCACACACACCTATTACAAAGAAAAGGTGTCTATTAATAGACTAATAATCAATCAACTGACATATAAAGACAATAACTAACTACTAATTGTCTAACTGATTTTGAATTATTCCTAACACCCCGTATGATTCAAACTTAAGATTCACGAACAAACAATCAAAAAACAAAAATAGCAATAATCTCAATTATATAAACTTTGAATTGCAATCATCTTCCTTAAGTCTTTAAACCTATATACCATCAAAGACTTAATCATAATGTTTGCCAACTAAACTTCTGTTTTGCAAATCACTAACTTATCCTTCCCTTAGCTACTTGATTTCTCAGAAAATGGTACTTGGTCTCTACGTGTTTACTGCGACCATGAGAGACTGGATTTTTTGCTAGATCAATTGCAGACCTATTATCACCGTTAGTTCAATAGCAACCCCTACATCAATACGCATCTCTTGAAGCAAAGAAGATAGTCACAATGCGTGACTAGTAGCTGAACATGATGCTATGTATTTTACTTCACACGTTGAAAGTGCCACCACACTTTGCTTCTTTGAATATCATGAGATTAGGAATACATAACCTATGGTACTCCTTTTGTCGAGCACATTAGAATCTGAATAGGCCACAAGGTGTGAGCTCACCATCTCATCTTGATATGGAAAGATAATTCCAAGATCTAGTGTTCCTCTTAGGTATCTCAAATCTCTTTTAGATGCAACTGTATTACTCATAAATCTAGTAAACATATCAACACTGAATGAAATCTCAAGTCTAGTATGTAAAATATATCTCAAACTTCCCACAAATTTCCTAAATAGAGTTCCATCAACACTAGCTTCTTTCTCAACTAGTGTTTCTGAGGCACTAGAATTCATCATATTAAATTTCCTCAAGACTTCAAGCAAATACTTTCTCTGGTGCATGAATAAGCCTTTCTTTGAATGTTGAAATTCCAAACTAGGTTTCTGGATCTATCATCTCAAACTCATTTTTCAACCTTTGCTTCAACTCTTCAATTCCTTTTGAACTGCTGTCAGTTATTAGTAGACCATCTACATATAAGAAAATGAATAGAGCACAACAATTCTTATTTAGGAAATCATAGACATGCCATCCTCAACTAAGCATTTCTAAAAACCAAAATTTGAAAGGAACTTATCAATGCTCTTGCTCCAAGCCCTAGGTGTCTGCTTTAAGCCATAGTATCCCTTCTTTAATATGAGCACTTTCTCCTCATTTTCCATGCTAAAAAAACAAGAAGCTGAGAGACAAATACCTCTTCTTATTATCTTTATACTCAAATTATCTTTTTCGTGTTTGTCAAAGATTTTTGTCATCGCTTCTTATAAAAATGCAAAGTTTTAATAATAATACTAATACTAATAATAATAATAATAATAATAATAATAATAATAATAAATAATATATATTTAGTTTGGTTGGATTTGGTTGGATTTGAAAATCTCAAATCCAATATTTATATCAACTATCTTTGGATATATGATTGGTTTGTTTCAACATAAACTCGATTAACTAAAAACCAATTAAATTGTTTTAGATAAATGGATTTTGGAGCTCATTTAATTAGTTCAAAACCAATGAACTCTCCTAAGAAAATGAGAACTTCAAACAACAAAATAGGAATGTATATTTCACTACTTCACTAGAAAATTTAATGAGAGTCCATATGAAAGAGAATGGGGAGAGTGAACTGTTATCGAATTAGATAGAATTTTGTCCTTAATACATAAGATAGATCACATTTTACAACAATCTTACAATGTAATTTATTTTGAATTCACATTAACACTTATATATGTCGTATTTTGAATTTATATAATAATAATAATATAAATCATATAGAAAAACTAATTTTAAAAAACATTTGAATAAATTTTATATTATTAGAACAAGTCTGGTGATAGTGCTTATCAAGAGTGATGGTGATCAGTAACTTTATAAAACAGCCAAGCATTCATTTTGAGTGTGTTGAGGTGACAAAATCTTAAGAAAAAAAGGAGAGATAGAAAGAGTTCTCCTACAAACACCTCGTGTCCAAGGAAAGAAAAGATAATCAAATTGAAATTTGAAAATATATAATTAAAATTACAAATATGGGGTAATTAATCTGTGGAGTATACCCAGAATCAATAAGAAAGAGTGTATAGATCATGAATTGGAATGATTGAGATACTTAATTTATAAAAATAATGAGCACATTGGAATCTAGTCTAATATTAATAAATTATTAGATCTATTTAAGCATCTCCCATTAAACTTGCTTTTATGATTGTAATGTTTATTTTAATAAAAACTGATCTCCAATGGGCAAGTCATTTTAAGAATGAATTTGGACTATAATAAACATTGATAGCTAAAGAAATAGGGGCATGTGTGTTGGAACAAACAAATCAGGGTTTGATTACACCAACCCATATAGAACAATCAAATTAAAATAAGATGAAAGAATGAATTGGTTCTGAATATCAATTTTATCACACACACCTGTTACAAAGAAAAGGTGTCTATTAATAGACTAATACTGAATCAACCAACATATAAAGACAACAACTAATTACTAATTGTCTAATTGGTTTTTGAATTATTCCTAACCCCATGTGAATCAAAATCAAGATTCATGAACAAACAATAAAAAAAATAGCAATAATCTCAATTCTATAAACTTTGAATTTCAATGATCTGCCTCAGGTCTTTAAACCTATCTACCTTCAAAGACTTAATCATAATGTATGTCAACTTGATACAAGAAACACGGGTGGTAATTATACCTAACGTATTTCTTGCCATGGCAAATATACCACAGTTATTAAGTAATAAATATTTATAAAATAGGGGTTTTTATCCCATGAAGACAAGCAACTCGGAAGCAATATTTTTATTTATTTTATTTTATTAATTTCTCTAGAGGGGATGAGAGCATATCAGTTCTTAATTTAGAGATTAATTATAAAAGAGCATAAAGCAAATTAAAAAGGGATTTAAGATCAAGAAAATAAAGTGATTGGGTTCCCGATTTCACCACTAATCCCCCTTTATATTTTCCTCATATGCTATTTAAGCATAATCATGGTCGGATCGGATACCTACCCTCATGATCGTCCCTTTCAGGATCACTCACTACCAAATTAATTAGGGATCTAGTTGTATGAATCCAGGGCAAACTTAGTTGCAGTTCGCATTACTACCTACTCCCATCTCTAGGATCCTAGCGTAATAATGGTTTAATTCTTCAGTTTTCACTAGGCGTTTACTTTGTCAGAGCGTCCCTAGATTAATTTATCAATTTATTAGGCGTCAATTAATAAATAACATTAAGAACGAAGAATAAACACCGAAACATATACTGAATAGCATCGAGAATCATATAAATGGGATAATTAGGGTTACATCGTTCTCTCAATCAAAGGGGAGTTAGTTCATGATGGTAAAGAAAACAACACAAGTAATAATTGAAAGAGAATATATAGTGAAGACTAGAATCTCCTACTCCTCTTCCTCGGGGTTGAGTTCCATCGTCGTCTATGAACTGTAAGACCTCTCAGCCGAAGTGCAGCTGCCGTCTAGGTTTAGCCATTAGGAGCCTGAGAATTAGGGTTTCAAACTTGATCTCCGAACTGAGCGAGCTTTATAGCATCTTAAAACTTTGGACTTGGGCCTGCTGCGGGTCCAACTCACGCGAGTTCATGTTCTAGAGAGGAAACATGTGTTGTAATCTAAGTCACTTCGCGCGAGATAAGGAAGCTAGGCGTGAGATGCACGCGAGATGAGGTGTCAGAGAGTTAACTTCTTCTTGAAGTTACACCACCTCGCACGAGATGATGTTGTTGAGCACGAGGTGAGTGCAAGTTGGGGTGCTAGAGAGTTAACTTGCTCTTCAAGAAAGGTGTCTTCACGCGAGATATGAAGAGATAAGCGCAAGTTAAGGTTCCAGAGAGCTTTTCTTCTTCACTGGAGCTCCAAATTGCACGAGTTGTGTTCCAACTCACGACAAATGCCTTCTTAGACACATTTTTGCACCTGTTTTTGGCTATTTTCTCCCTAAAACACCTAACACACCATCAACAAGTTCTAATACGAATTATTGTAAATGAAGATCAATTTAAAGTTATTTTAGGTGGATTAAGAACATGAAAAGCACAATTTATAATATATAAAGAGTATAAAAATAGCTCACTTTTGTGAGTTATCACAACTAAACTTCTGTTTTGCAATGCACTAACTTGATCCTTCCCTAATTAGCTACTTGATCTCTCAGAAAATGGTACTTAGTCTCCATGTATTTACTGTGATCATGAGGGATTGGAGTTTTTGCTAGATCAATCGCAAACTTGTTATCCACCGTTAGTTCAATAGCTACCTCAACATCAATACCCATCCCTTGAAGTAAAGAAGAGAGCCACTATGTAGTTTGCTTCACACGTTGAGAGTGCTACCACACTTTGCTTCTTTGAACGTCATAAGATTAGGGTAACACCAATCATGAATACATAACCTATGTTACTCCTTTTGTCGAGCACATCTCTACAACAATCAGAGTCTGAATAGGCCACAAGGTGTGGGCTAACTATTCCAAGATTTAGTTTTCCTCATAGGTATCTCAAAACTCTTTTAATGCAATTGTATGAAAGTGTCTAAGATTACTCATAAATCTACTAAATATACCAACACTAAAAAAAATCTAAAAAGTCTAGTATTATAAATATATCTCAAAGTTCCCACAATTTGCCTAAATAGAGTTCCATCAACATTAGTTTCTTTCTCAAAATTGTATAGTTTCAAATTCATCTCAATTAGTGTTTTTGAGGCATTGCAACTCCTCATATTAAAATTCTTCAAGACTTCAAGCAAATATTCTCACTAGTGCATGAATAAGCCTTTCTCAGAATGTTGAAATTCCAGACCAAGAAAATATGACTAGGTCCCTAAATCATCTACATACAAGAAAATGAATAAAACACCACATTTCTTTCTTATGAACTTCACAAACATGCCATGCTCAATTGAGCATTTCTAAAAACTAGAATTTGAAAGGAACTTATCAATTCTCTTATTCCAAGCCCTACGTGCCTACTTTAAGCTATAATATCCCTTCTTTAATCTGAGCACTTTTGATGGTCCCTACGGGTGAATCTAGAGGGGGGTGAATGAATTCTAGTTCCTAGGTAGCCAAATTTCGAGCGTTTCTACTTCTTTTTTTTTAAAAACAATCGATCACTAGTCTTGATTAACTATCTAACCTTAAGACAGAAACACAAGATAGATCAAAGATGCACAACGGAAAACACAAAAGAAAGATCAAGAAACTTGTTAGTAATCAATATGCTTGAGTAACCAATAACAGTATCTAACTGTACCAGATTTTAGTTGATTACCGAGTCAATTACCGAACGTAAAACAACGTTTAAACAATGTTATAGATCAAAGTAAGGTAAAAGATAAAGAGTATAAGGAAGAAGAAGATTGCACGGTGATTTATACTGGTTCGGCCAACTGCCTACATCCAGTCCCAACCCAACAACTGTTGCAATTAGTTTTCCTCTATGATCCATTTGTGTTCTTTACATTCACTCTGCACAAGAAACACAAAACAAAATAAAAAAGACCAAAACAACCAGTTCTTTAACCCAAAGAACCATTCTCCTTGACCTTGGCACCTCCAAGATCAAACCTTTGAGAAAACCCTTCTTTAAGAACCTTACTCTATCTAGAGAGACCTCTCTCCTAGAGTAATCAACCCAATTCCAAATGGAAATAAAAATATCAGTTAGAAAACACCTTAGTGTGTAGATTCTGATCACATATGAGAACTATGAATACCAACCAACCAGATTATTCAATCAAAATTGCCTCTTTATGAAATCTTCTTGAAGAACTCTTGATGTTCTTGATGGATTTTTATGGGTTTTTTGGAGAAAAAGATAAACTTAGTTAGAGAGAATTTGAAAAGATAGAATTGTTCCAAAACGTGTATTCCAAGAAGTGTTAAAATAATTTTGAAAGCGAAATATTTATAGTTGAAATCAAAGACCAATTTTAGACAATCTAATGACTTTCTGATGGTGGTAATCGATTACAACAGACATGTAATCTATTACACCAGAGAACAAAGTCAATTCTGGTGATTTTAGCACATGATAATTGATTGACACGAGGGGTAATCGATTACCTCGGTGACAAATATGAATTTTCACTTTGTTACCCACTTTTAGTAGTTGATTACCACTTTCAGGTAATCTATTACCTCAGTTGGTTACCAGATAACAAATTTAATCTATTACCTTGGTTGGTAATTGATTACTTCATGTATATTTTGAAAACAAAACTCAGAGGGAAATTCAACCATTTGAATCATGAGAAATCACACAAGATCAACTTATTTTTCCATGGCATATCATCAAAGAACAAACACACAAGCAAGCCTAAACTAAACAATCAATACAAAGGAAACTCCTAATTACAATTCATCTAAGAAAACCAAAATTACATAGCATCAAAATCAAAAGAATAAGAGAGACATTCCAAGCATCTTCAAGCTTTAAGTCTAACAACTTTCTCCTCATTTCCCATACTAACAAAACCAGGAAGTTGAGAGACAAATACCTCTTCTTCTAAAGGGCCATTCAAGAATGCTAACTTGACATCTTTTTGCCATAGTTTTCAATTATTCCATCTAGTTAGAGCCACCAAAAGCCTAATGGTTTCCAACCTAGCCATAAGTGCAAACACCTTAAAGTAGTCAAGTTCCTCTTTTTGCATGATGTAACAACCCTCAACTTCTCCACCTAAATATTCCAACTTCTCTATGGTAATTGAATACATCATTCGATAACAAACCAAATCTTATTTTATAAAATAATTTCTCAAGTAAAGTTTTTACAACTGTAAATGTAAATTTCTCACAAAAAAAAAGTCTTAAACTTCTACCATTCATATATAAAAGAAATACTCAAGCATAAAAATGGAAGATAATAACATCATAATGCTTTCAGAAAATCGGATTCTCTTTTAGCCTACGCCTTTTGTATCTCCAAGAAACTGCTCATCTGTTCGCTCGTTCGTGGAGTCATCACAGATGTCAACCACAGACACAATACAGGGTTAGCTCATAATTTAATGATAATAATAAGATCACATGAACAGTACACACAACAGATATAAAGAACACATGGAAAACTCAATTTACAACTCATCACAATTAATTATGAAACCTAGTATGATGCATGTCACTCATAATTCACTCTCATGTCATGTGGTACCATTAAAACAATTAAGCGATGCTAGGAGTACATGCCACCCATGACACTCTCCTAGAAATACTAATCAGTTACAGTCAGGGCAACTAGTGTTGCAACAGGAGTCACTTCCCACTCATGGTGATCAACCATAGTGGAAGCTTTTCTCACCGCGAATACCCTCCAAGTCCTAGGCCATTAGAACGACCCATTAAGGACCAACCGTACTAGTTCCATTCATCCTCACCTTTCGAAAACATTTTCACTACGTTTAACATTCATGATAATATCTCTCATTTTTAAAACACCATGCTTTACAAGCATGTTCACCAGGGTCAACCTCACTCCTCACCCATTGGAGGAGGCATCCATCCCTTTCACTTTCAAATGATTTCAACTGATTATCATGAACCTAAATGACTCATCATTACAACATGACCCACAAAATTAATCTCTCAAACCATATTAATCATTTCCCTTAACATTAATAAATGTAATTCACATGTCATTCACACACATCATTACAATTGCCAACAATACAAAGAAGGAAGAATGCACTAAGGGAACCAAAAATAATAACTTGTGGAATTTTATAGAATTAAAATTCAACCTAAAGTTTTATTTATTTATTTATTTTTACATTAACAAATGCTTACCCAAGCCAAATTAGCAAAGTCAACTTTCATACCTTAAAAGTCCAAATATCTAGTTATTGTCTCAATTTCTCTTACTATTCATTTAACCTCACACATTTAGGCAATCTCTTAATACTAATTACAATGTCTCACTCACCAAATGAAACACTATAATAAACTTGAATTAAAACACTATTAGATCAAATCATTAATATAGTCGGTGACAACTGTGCATATGTATTCATGTGGGTCCTCCTTATTTTGCCATCTTTATATCTATCTATCTATCTATCTATCTATCTATATATATATATATATATATATATATATATATATACTTAAACATATCCTTTTATCCTAAATAATATTCAGTCATCATATTTCTTTTCAATAAATACCACCATCTTCGTACTAAACATATTTATCACAATGGTAGGAACACATTGAAAATTCTATATTCCTTTCAACTTTACTCACACTATGAGTAATAAGATATCATGAAAATCTAATTATCCATAAAGAAATCATCACTCATGGCATACTCATTATCATTGAATTCTTTTAACTACTCTCACTCAAAGGGTTCTAAATTGGCAAAACTTATTCTCTGGATTTCCTAATTAACCAAGGGTTCTCACAAATATAAAAGGGTTCAAGGTTTCTTAGCATCAAATATTGTAATTCAAAAGTCAATCTTCAATCCCTAAAGTGATGCAAGCATGCTTGAGAAGTAGCTTGTAATTGTCCCAATCTTCATTCTTCAATTAGCTTCTCTACGGATTGGAAAGGATAGCTTGCAGAAGACACACACGATGACTTAAGAAATAGAAGAAAGATGAAAATGGAAGAAGACTAGAAAATAATGGCCCCATGCTTAAATAATAAGCCAAAGGAAGAATCGCCACAAGGATTAATATCCATTGATAATCCTTTTTAATTACTATTATTATTATTACTATTAAATTGAGACATTACAAAATCAATTATTATTTTTTTTTTATTATTAATAATAATAAAAAAAATCGGGCTGTTTACACATGAACCCTTTAGCCACAAGCCTGACGTTGTGTTTTGCTATAGTGCCATCAGGTTTATGTTTCACTTTGAAGACCTACTTAAAAGCTAGTGGTACCTTCTTGATTAATAAAGTCACTAGCTCTCGGTTATCTTTCTTTTCTATAGATTTGATCTCCATTAGCATTGCATCCCTCCATGTATTGCTAAACATTTGTTTGTGGAAGCTCACTAGCTCAACATCAATTAGCAAATGCATGTGTTGTAACAAATCACCTTTTGCGATAACAAGATTATTCAGATATAGTTGAAAGTCATTTATGAGTATCAACGGAAAATTCATCTGTTCCTTTGTTCTTTTGTCAGCTTCTAAAGGCGCATTGTCTCAAAGAACCATTATCTTCCAGCTGCAATTATAGACTAGTCATTGGGTTGGCATTGTCTTGAGTGCATCTATGTGCTTCTGATTCATCAATTATAGACTTCACTTTTAAGTTTGATGAGATAGATCCGATTTCCTACTTAAGTCATCTACAAAGGAGAGAAAATACTTGTTGCCACCTAGTGATGGAACATCAAAAGGGACACACATTAGAGTCACTACATGTAGGGGTTCAGTTGCTTTGGAAGTTGTGTAGGAACTAAATGAGTTTCTAGGTTATTTTCTTATTAGGCAACTGTCACATACCTTTTTTAGTACATGTATTGAGGTAATTCCTAGAATCATGTCTTTATATCTAAGTAAACTTAAATCTCTATAATCAGTAAATCTAACAGTGCTCTTTCTCATCAAAATTTGCTATCTAACCTCTATGTCCAATCATATGGCTAGAACACCGAGGATCTACGTACCATATATTATTGTTACTGCTAACATGGTTTGTCACCATCATAAGCAAGAAGGGTTGGTCATTATATTTTGCCATAGTTTCTTCATTAACCATGTTTGCTTCCCTCTATTGTTACTTTATCTACGGGTAGCTTTGCATTCTATTGAAAAAAGGTCAATTTAGTCACAATTGAAACACTTCAATTTCTTTTTGTTCACTATTTTTTTCCTCATCTTCATTGATTCAAGCCTCTTCTCCTGGCTATGTTCACTGGCTTGTAATTATCAATTATTTCTTGATCCTGATGCTGGGAATTCTTATAATTTCCACCTCCTTTTGATCTTTTTTCCTCGGGATCCATTCCTTCTACCATAGCTCCCTCTTCTTGAGGTCTGAGCTAGTAGAGCCTGGTCACCAGACCTATCTTCGGATTTTTCTATGAGCCACTACTCATGTGCCTTGAGAGAATGTTGAAGGTCTTCTATCTTCTTGGATTCCTGAATTGTCACTACAATGTAGTCAAAATTAGAGGCTAGGGTATGAAGTATCTTCTCGACAATAGATTGATTAGTAATCATTTCACCACACACCTTCTTCGTATTTAGATAGGTAATGATTCGATTGAAGAATTATGCAACCTTCTCATTTGTATTCATGTGCATAAACTCGTACTGATGTCGAAGGGTCTGTAGTCTCACCTTCTTTAATTGCTCTACTCATTGATTGCAAGCTTCAAGAATCTTTCAGGCTTTTTCTGCATTCACAGCTCCAGAAATCTTTTCAAAGTGTGCTTCATTTACGCATTGGTGTAGAAGAAATATTTCCTTGTAGTCCTTCCTTTTGTTCTCCTTGAATTTTTCTTGTTGTTCCACTGGCGCACCTTCTGAAAGAATGGAATAGCCTTGCTCAACAATATTAGTGACGTCTTGATATCCCATTAGCGTTTTCATCTTCATTCGCCACCTATTCCAATACTTGCCATCGGAAGGTTTGCTTGAAAATTTGCTCCACCAGTTTACCTCATGATCATGAGGACGATAACATGGAGTAGATGAAGATTTGTGATCCTTTGATTGTGAACCGAAGCTCTGATACCAGTTTATTGGAACAAGCAAAATAAGGTTTGATAACACAATACACATAGAACAATAAAATTGAAAAGAAATGATAGAATGGAGAATTGGTTCTAAATTATTCTTTTGACACACACCTATTACAAATGAAGGGTGTCTGTTTACAGAGTAATACCCAACTAACTGACATACATAAACATCAACTAACTACTACTTGTCTAACAGATTTTGAATTATTCCTAACAATGTGAGCTAGACTTAGAGTCAAGTAATGGACGACCAAAGACTCTCTTAGTGAAATTCCCATTTTGCATGTTTATGTACACATATCACAATCTGTATTATCAAAAATATCCGAAAAACCGTGTGCCAAAAAATCTGTGACTCAATGGACATTCTATCTTTCACTACTATGGTTGCATGCTTACTTGTTCCCTCTTTCAAAATTTCCACAGCAAATAGTTTTATCAACGTGCTGAAGGAACTTTGGTGTTCGCTAACACACATTGCGGAATAAAAGGATCTAATTTTGCATCTAAATTATATTTGAATGGAAGGCATAGCAAATGTGTACCTGTTGACGAGCACTTAAGCCAAAAAAAATTCTTCAATAATGTGAAGACTCTACGTGTATCCACATCGAGACTGACCTCTATTTGCCAACAACTTTGACAGGCAGAATAATGATTGGTGATCCGGGAGAAAAGTTGATAGTAGAGTTTTTTGTTTGTTGTTCTTTTGTTGTATGTATTTTTGGCATGCAGCCTATGGTCGTATTTATAGCACACCGAAGATAACAAACTTCTCATCAAATTCAAAATTTGAAATATTTGATAAGTTAAAAAGATAACAAATCTTTTATCTTTTATTGGTAACTGATTGGCGATTCGAATTTTGAAATATTTAATCAGTTAAAAGATAACTAATCTTTTATCTTTTATTGCTAACTGATTAGCGATTCAAAATTCAAATAATTTGATCAAATCAAAATAACAAATCCCTTATCTTTTATCTCTAACCGATTAGATATTCAAATTTTCAGCCCAAATTTCAAACAGAAAATCTTTCATGTTTGTTTTTATTATTTCACCAAATCTTTCATATTATTCATATTTCTAGTGCTATCAAAAATATGATAATATTCCACTTAAGAAATTAATTAATTAAATTCTTTAATTTAATTAATAATCAAATATTAGAATAATTTCTCCAACAGAGATTAGAACATTCGTTTGTGTGTGACCCCGTAGGTTCAATACTAAGTCGGTAATATATCAATCAAATTAATATATTGATCAAGGTAGGCATCTAGCAATACTCCTTAAC
Organism: Hylodesmum podocarpum; assembly: GCA_026586105.1. Taxonomy (NCBI): domain Eukaryota; kingdom Viridiplantae; phylum Streptophyta; class Magnoliopsida; order Fabales; family Fabaceae; genus Hylodesmum; species Hylodesmum podocarpum. The sequence continues at coordinate 100,004 of JALJEV010000804.1, forward strand.
GTCCGGATAGCATGAAGTAACATTTTACTTTCAAGAACAAGTAGAAGAGTAGTATAATATTTTCTTCCATCCTTCCAGCTCTGGATTAACTCTAGAGTATGGTATTAATGTCAAACTCTCTTTGAGTTAATTTATAATGACTTAAGAAACTCATTTCTTCCCTCATTTAATTTTTCTTGGCCAGGATATAATTTTATTCATAGAGCTCAAACTCATTACCAAGAGTTGATGGATCCCTTCTTGATTAATCATTAATTCTACAAGTATTTAATCATATCCAATATCCATTCAATAAGTGCTCTGAAGCACTAGGTGTCCGGAATCAAAATGCAATAAATAACTCGTTAATTACTATGACAATCTCAGGTCAAAGGAAACTATTTAACATCTTCTTGAAAATTCTCTATTGACATTTTATGGCAAATATTAACCATTAAAAAAATTTCAATTGGGTCTGTTCAATGATCACATCAACATGTGATTCATCTATACATGTGAATTAATAAATGAGATCTATTAATATTTATCCAATAAATACTATCACATATATATTAATCTATCCGGATTATTGATGTCCTATTTCAACAATCCTATGATCAAGAACGATTTAGATTAAAATTAAAATCAAACTTGTTTCTCATTATTATAATCTCTATTATAATAACAAGTATTTAATTTTAATCGAGGACATTATCAAATAAACTATTTAATCAAATGGTAATAAAATAATACTTTATTATTAACAATTGGAATTAATTACATGATGACTTGGATCATGGGCATAAACATTTATTCCCAACCATCTCCCACTTGCCTAGAGCCAATCATTCATGAATTTCATTCCTAATTCCCATTTGTGCTTGTCAAACTCCTTTATACCAAGCGCCTTGGTGAACGGATCTGCTGCATTCTCCTTTCCATCTACCTTTTCGATCTTAACGTCACCATGTTCTATAATTTCTCTAATCAAGTGATACCTTCGCAGAATATGTTTGGACTTCTGGTGTGATCTTGGTTCTTTTGCTTGAGCAATAGCTCCTTTATTGTCACACAATAATGGAATTGACTCTACTATTGAGGGAACCACACCAAGTTCAGATATGAACTTTTTCATCCAAACAGCTACTTTAGCAGCTTCACTTGCTGCTATATACTCTGCTTCAGTAGTTGAATCTGCTACCGTAGCTTGTTTGGAACTTTTCCAACTTATTGCACCACCATTCAAAGTAAAGACATATCCTGAGATAGACTTGCTATCATCTTTGTCTGATGCAAAACTTGCATCAGTATAACCTTTCAGTTTCAATTCAGAGTCTCCATAAATGAGAAATTGGTCTTTAGTTCTTCTTAAGTACTTAAGCATGGTCTTAACCACTTTCCAATGTTCCTCACCAGGGTTTGCTTGATATCGACTAGTTACACCTAGAGCATAAGCAACATCAGGACATGTACAAGTCATGGTGTACATGATAGCTCCCACTGCACTAGCATATGGTACTCTACTCATGCGTTCTCTTTCTTCAGGAGTTTTTGGACAATTCTCCCTACTAAGAGTAATTCCAACACCTATGGGCAAATAATCTCGTTTGGAATCTTCCATATTATACCTTTTCAAAATGGTATCAATGTACACAGATTGGGAAAGTCCAAGCAATCTTTTAGATTTATCTTTATAAATCTTTATTCCTAAAATATAGACTGCTTCTCCCAAGTCCTTCATGGAGAACTGTTCTGACAGCCAAATCTTTGTGCCTTGCAATGTTGGTACATCATTCCCAATTAGTAATATGTCATCTACATATAACACTAAAAAATTGATTGTACTCCCACTAACCTTTTTGTAGACACATGGTTCTTCCTCACACTTAACAAAATCAAATCTTTCAATTGTTTAAAGTGAACGTTCCAACTTCTAGAAGCTTGTTTCAATCCATAAATTGATCGTTGCAACTTGCAAACTTTATTGCAATCGACCGACGATGTGAATCCTTCGGGTTGTGTCATGTACACTTCCTCTTGTAACTCACCATTAAGGAAAGCTGTTTTCACATCCATTTTCCATATCTCATAATCATAGTATGCTGCAATGGCAAGTAGAATCCGAATTGATTTGAGCATTGCCACAGGAGAAAATGTTTCGTCATAATCTATTCCTTCCTTTTGACGATATCCTTTGGCAACAAGGAGAGCTTTATAAGTCTCGACCTTTCCGTCTACTCCAATCTTTTTCTTGTAAACCCATTTACAACCAATCAGTTTTATATCCTTTGAAGCTTCAATCAAAGTCCATACTTTGTTGATCTTCATTGATTCTATTTCGGATTCCGTGGCCCTTTTCCATTTGTCACGATCCAAGCTTCTCATAGCCTCTTCATAACTCTTGGGGTCATCATCATCATGATAAACCTCATTCGACATGTCATCTTGTACTAACAAATTTAATCTATTAGGTACACGATGCATTCTAGTAGATCTTCTAAGAGGTTCATGCATTGTGTTCAAAGGTTGCGGCAATTGTTCTATGATTGGTTCATTAACTTCTTCTTGAACAACAACTTGTTCTTGAATAGTAGCAGGCTCTTGAGGCACAATCGTTGGAGTTGAAGACTTCTGTCTTAATTTTAAAACATCAAGTAAAGGTCTATTGACTTCCATCTCATGGTTTTGAGTTACGTCATCATTGGTTACTCGAGTTTCATCAAGTTCAACTTCTTCAAAATGACTTCCTTCTGCGAGAAACTCTCTTTCCAAGAAGGTTGCACCTCTAGCCACAAACACTTTATGGTTATAAGGTTGGTAGAAATAATATCCCATTGTTTCCTTGGGATAGCCAATGAATCTACACTTATCAGACCTTGCCAACTACCATGACAGTTCCTTTCTTCTTCTCAGAAGCAATTTGATTCTCATAATCAATTAGCAAATTGAGCATCTCATGAAGTTCACAACTCATTTTATTCATATTGAAATTCACAATAAATTGTGAAAAAGAATCAGGAAGTGACTGAAGAATCAAATCTTGAGAAAGCTCTTTCCCAAGAGTGCAACCCAACTTCTGAATTTGTTCTATAAGATCAATCATCTTAAGGACATGGGGTCCAACCTTTTCATTCACAGTCAATGAGGACTTAAACAAGGTGTTAGATAAATGAAATTTAGCCGTCCTACTTTGACTGCCGTACATCTTCTTAAGATGTTCAATGATTTCAATTGGGTCCATATGTTCATGTTGCCTTTGGAATTCTGGACTCATTGATGCCAGGATAATGCACTTAGTGGTAAGGCAGTCTTCAAGGTATTTCTGAAAAACCTTGGTTGCCTCCTCATCACTTGCATCAGGTGCTTCCATGGGAGGCTTATCGACGGTGTCAATAAGCTTCTCATGCATGAGAACAATTCTCAAGTTGCGGTACCAATCATCATAATTAGTTCCGACTAATTTTCCAGATTCAAGAATCATACGAATCGATAGAGAAGACATACCGTTGACGATACAACAAAACACACTTATGTCACAACATATTTTCAAATCAAAATATAAGTAACAATCATTAATTACAACACAATTTTAGTAATTCAAGAAATTTTTATCATATAAAAACCCTCTTTAATTTATGACTGAGCCACTTGGTTGTCAAGTCGTTTCTCACACACATACTAAGATAATGTATCACATACATTTAAAATATCACATCATATAAGTTCCTGATTGTCAGGCCAATCTTACTTATATCAATAAATTAATTTCAATACTCCCTAGGTAGTCTAGACGTTAAGCATTTAATTAATTTAAAATACATGTATCTCATACAAAAACTAATTTCATATCACATAAGTTCCTGGTTGTCAGGTCAATCCTATTGATATCAATAAATTAATCTCAATACTTCCCCAGGTAATCTAGGCATTAAGCATTTAATTAATTTAAAACAAATGTATCTCATACAAAAATTAATTTCATATCATATACATATTTTACTCAAATTATAATATCAAATAAAATAATTTTGTGAGTGAGCCACTTGGTTGTCAAGTCGTTTCTCACGTACAATCACAATCTAGTATAATGTATCACATACAAAATATTATATCATAGTGAATCCTATAAATTAATTTTAATACTCCCCCAGGTAGTCTAGGCGTTAAGCATTTAATTAATTTAACAAACATGCATCTTATACAAAAATTAATTATTAACTATAAGTCTCCTGGTTGTCAGGCCGTTCCTTATCATTAATCATTAATTGTAAAATTTGTATCATATACTCATTTTCCTTTCTCCTTATCATTATCGTAAACACTTTTACGTTTCCTTTTCAACATATTACACAAAATTATGTAGCCAATATCAAATCATCGTAATCATTGCATCTATTCAACCAACATGCTGTTGACCATTACGACAAAAGGACAGAATTAAAACTTATCATAGTTTCATAAATATAATTTAAATACAAAAGACCCAAAGCTCTGATACCAGTTGAAGGAACTTTGGTGTTCGCTAACACACATTGCGGAATAAAAGGATCTAATTTTGCATCTAAATTATATTTGAATGGAAGGCATAGCAAATGTGTACCTGTTGACGAGCACTTAAGCCAAAAAAAATTCTTCAATAATGTGAAGACTCTACGTGTATCCACACCGAGACTGATCTCTATTTGCCAACAACTTTGACAGGCGGAATAATGATTGGTGATCCGGGAGAAAAGTTGATAGTAGGGTTTTTTGTTTGTTGTTCTTTTGTTGTATGTATTTTTCGGCATGCAGCCTATGGCCGTATTTATAGCACACCGAAGATAACAAACTTCTCATCAAATTCAAAATTTGAAATATTTGATCAGTTAAAAAGATAACAAATCTTTTATCTTTTATTGGTAACTGATTGTCGATTCGAATTTTGAAATATTTGATCAGTTAAAAGATAACTAATCTTTTATTTTTTATTGCTAACTGATTAGCGATTCAAAATTCAAATAATTTGATCAAATCAAAATAACAAATCCCTTATCTTTTATCTCTAACCGATTAGATATTCAAATTTTCAGCCCAAATTCCAAACAGAAAATCTTTCATGTTTGTTTTTATTATTTCATAAAATCTTTCATATTATTCATATTTCTAGTGCTAGCAAAAATATGATAATATTCCACCTAAGAAATTAATTAATTAAATTCTTTAATTTAATTAATAATCAAATATTAGAATAATTTCTCCAACAGAGATTAGAACACTCGTTTGTGTGTGACCCCGTAGGTTTAATACTAAGCCGGTAATATATCAATCAAATTAATATATTAATCAAGGTAGGCATCTAGCAATACTCCTTAATGTTCGGATATCATGAAGTAACATTTTACTTTCAAGAACCATTAGAAGAGTAGTGTAATATTTTCTTCCAACCTTACGGCTCTGGATTAACTCTAGAGTATGGTATTAATGTCAAATCTCTTTGAGTTAATTTATAATGACTTAAGAAACTCATTTCTTCCCTCATTTAATTTTTCCTAGCGAGGATATAATTTTATTCATAAAGCTCAAACTCATTACCAAGAGTTGATGGATCCCTTCTTGATTAATCATTAATTCTAGAAGTATTTAATCATATCCAATATCCATTCAACAAATGTTCTGAAGCACTAGGTGTCCGGAATCAAAATACAATAAATAACTCGTTAATTACTATGACAATCTCAGGTCAAAGGAAACTATTTAACATCTTCTTGAAAATTCTCTATTGACAGTTTATGGCAAATATTAACCATTAAAAAAATTTCAATTGGGTCTGTTCAATGATCACATCAACATGTGATTCATCTATACATGTGAATTAATAAATGAGATCTATTAATATTTATCCAATAAATACTATAACATATATATTAATCTATCCGGATTATTGATGTCCTATTTCAACAATCCTATGATCAAGAACGATTTAGATTAAAATTAAAATCAAACTTGTTTCTCATTATTATAATCTCTATTATAATAACAAGTCTTTAATTTTAATCGAGGACATTATCAAATAAACTATTTAATCAAATGATAATAAAATAATACTTTATTATTAACAATTGGAATTAATTACATGATGACTTGGATCATGGGTATAAACATTTATTCCCAACACGTGCTACGATCCATGAGTGATGGGAAGACCTTGGTGTCAAAAGGTGGAAAGTATGAACTTGGGTTTTTCTGCCCAGGAAGTTCTCAGAAACGATACCTTGGCATTTGGTACAAGAATATTCCAATTCAGAGAGTTGTTTGGGTTGCTAATAGGGCCAACCCTATCAATGATTCGATAGGCATATTAACACTGAACAACACAGGCAATCTTGTTCTCACCCAAAATGGATCTCTTGTTTGGTACACCAACTCTCACAAACAAGCACGGAATCCGGTGGTAGAGCTCTTGGACAGCGGAAATCTTGTGATAAGAAATGAGAGAGAAACAAACCCAGGAGCGTACTTGTGGAAAAGCTTTGACTATCCATCTGATACATTCTTGAAAGGAATGAAGTTTGGATGGGACCTCCGAACCGGTCTGGAACGGAAAATAACTGCTTGAAAGAGTTCAGATCATCCGTCCCCTGGAGACGTTCACCTGTCTGTAAAACTCAATAACTATCCTGATATTTATACAATGAAGGGAACTCAAAAATTTATCTGTTGGGACCATGGAATGGCCTCTGTTTTAGTGGATTACCAGGTCTACGAAACAACACAGTTTATGGCAGGAATTTTGTCAGAAATAAAGATGAGGTTTACTATGCGTATAGCCTGGCAAATGATTCTCTCATCTCTATAAATGTATTAAGCGAAGCAGGTACAACGTATCGTTTTGTATGGGTGGCGAATGATCAGAAATGGAAGACATATAGAACCATACCGAATGAATTTTGTGACAGTTATGGCCTCTGTGGACCCTACGGGAACTGCGTAAGTACTCAACCCCAGGTGTGCCAATGTTTGAAAGGGTTTAAGCCTACGTCACCACAAGCGTGGAATTCATCTGATTGGAGCCAAGGATGTGTCCGAAATACACCGTTAATTTGCAAAGACAGACTCACTACCGATGGATTCGTCAAATTTTTAGGCCTAAAAGTTCCAGATACAACACATACATGGTTGGATGACAGTATTGGTCTAGAAGAATATGCAGAGTAAAGTGTTTGAATAACTGTTCTTGTATGGTTTATACTAATTCAGATATAAGAGGTGCAGGTAGTGGTTGTGTCATGTGGTTCGGAGATCTCATTGACATCAAACAATTTCAAACTAGTGCTCAATATCAATATATCAGGATGCCAGCTTCAGAGTTAGGTAAGCTACAGATCACTCAAAAGTTGATCTTCTTTTAATTAATTGAAACATTGAAACTCAAGATCTCTCTAACTTTAGCCTTTTGCTCATGTTATGTAATCAATTGCAATTTACAACACTGAAGAACCTGTATACCGGCACAAGAAGAACATTCCTACTATAGTTGCTTCCACAATTGGTGGAATTTGTGCGGTTCTTATACTGAGTACCTGTATTATTTGCAGAATCCGGAGAAACAATGCTGGTAAATAAATATTTACACATTACTGCACTTGTCTATATATTTGTTAGTTAAGTTAATGTACACAATCCATTACATTTTCTCCGTGACTTTTAAATTAGTGTCCAATAAAAGTCAAACTTTTTTTTATAGATGTGATATTTATGATTAGTTGATATTATATTATATATTAAAATTATTTTAATTAAGTAATTAAGTTTAACATATTTTCTCTTTTTTAATATGAAATTTTACTTTATTTAAAAAAATAAAGAAATTTCATAAATAAATTAAAGACAAAGTTAGAATAAAATATGAACAGATAAAAGCTAACATTTATAAAGAATTACATGTCGGAAAAAATTAATAATTACTAAAAATGCTAGATGGAAGCTTATTTACAATACAATCAAACAAGCTTTTTAGTTAATTAAAAAACAAGAAATCAAAGGAAATAGTTTGCCAATCGCAATAATAGCCTTAATAAATAATCATGCACATCAAAGTCTGTATTTGGCAATATCCTCCACATATTTTATAACATTTCCTAAAGCCTTCGTGAGTTTTGTGGTGAACTCATTGACAGAAGAATGCAATGAAAAAGATGTGGATGATCTGGAAGTCCAATTGTTTGATCTACTCACAGTTGCAACTGCCACTAACAACTTCTCTATAGAAAATAAGATTGGCGAAGGTGGTTTTGGATCAGTATACAGGGTAATAATTATTTGAGTCTATTAGACTTTTACCACCAAAAAGAATAAAAAATAAATATTAATGTAAAGCGTGTACTCATTATCGTGAGTATTATATGCAGGGAACATTATCGGATAGGCAAGAAATTGCTGTGAAGACTCTATCAAGGAGCTCATGGCAAGGAGGGACAGAGTTCACAAATGAAGTAAAACTGATTGCAAAACTTCAGCATCGGAATCTTGTAAAACTTGTTGGTTGCTGCATTCAAGGACAAGAAAAAATGCTAGTCTATGAGTACATGGAAAACAGCAGCCTAAACTCCTTCATATTTGGTATGGAAAATCAACAAATGCATAGATTTTCTGTCTAATGACTTCAGTGACATACGCAGGTTTCTGCATTATAAATTCAATGTTGAATAACATTTTTGTTTGAGTTAAACAGATGAAGCAAAAAGTAAATTGCTAGAGTGGCTTAGGCGCTTCAGCATAATCTGTGGAATTGCAAGGGGGCTTATGTATCTTCATCAAGATTCCCGATTGAGGATTATCCATAGAGATCATAAAGCAAGTAACGTTTTGCTTGATGAAAATTTGAGTCCAAAAATATCAGATTTTGGATTGGCCAGAATTTTTGGAGGAGATCAGATTGAAGGAAATACAGGCAGAGTAGTTGGGACCTAGTGAGTGTGTCGAACCAACACCATTTTTCTTTCTACAGATATGTGAATTGTTCTTGATTCATGTAATGTGTGACTTGCAGTGGGTATATGGCACCGGAGTATGCAGTTGATGGGTTATTTTCCGTGAAATCTGATGTATTCAGCTTTGGCATTTTAGTGTTGGAGATTATATGTGGCAAGAGAAACAGAGCACTTTATCTCACAGATAAGAATCATAACCTCGTTAGTTATGTAAGAGCTTGAATCTGAGTTCAACTTATGCGTGTCAAATAAAAATATAAAAGTATTTATCTTTTATATTAAATTTTTTTTATGAAACAGGCATGGACAATGTGGAAAGCTGGCAATGCATTAGAGTTGATCGATGTAAACATGAAAGAGTCATGTGTTGTATCAGAAGTACTGCGCTGCCTACATATTAGTCTTCTGTGTGTTCAGCAGTATCCAGATGATAGGCCTACAATGGGATCCGTGATTTTGATATTGGAGAGTCACATGGAATTGGTTGAGCCTAAAGAACATAGTTTCATTCCAAGAAATGTTTCAGTTGAAAACGATTCATGCTTAAATCAGAAAAACACATGTTCAACCAAAGATGTCACAATTACCTTGTTAGATGCTCGATGATTTGATGAAAGATTAATTGGACATGCCATAAATATAGATATATGTTGGGAAATATCGGCACAATTTCCCTCCTCTGTGTACTCAAAATTGGGCACTATGCGGAAGCGTAAAATATAATAACAACGCCAGAGAATTTTAGCGTGGAAAACCTTCTCAATAAGGTAAAAACCACGGGACCCGTAGACCTCTTAAATCTCCACTATAACAATAATGGGAATACAAATACAATAACAATTGTATCTTCAATTTGTGGATAACACTCACAAATTGGCTTACTAATTTTTCTCTCTTAGAAAAACACTCTCTAAGGATCTCCCTCTTCTTTTTCTCTCACACTCTCTTGTGAGGATGGCTGAACAGCTCTTGCTGTTTTTGTGTTTGTGAGGGGATTTTTTTTTTTGTGATGGAATTGTGCAGCAAGCCTTCTCCTTTTATAGGAGAAGGAAAGTATGAAAAATTATTAAAAAATTTCCTTCGCCATTCCTTCACCGAAAGTGGGTTTGAAAAATTTGGCCACCAAAAACAAATTCTTCCTACCAAATTTTTTTTTTTCAACTTTTGCATGCTGGGACAGTTGGGTTTGGCTGGAAAAATTGACCCCACAATTCTCCCCCTCCAGCCAAAAGGAGAATATATTTGGATTAGTTTGGGGTTAATACTAAGCCTGCAATTTCTTTGCAAACTTCTATCTTCTCTTTTGGTAGAGGTTTTGTCATTATATCTGCCCCATTATCCTTGGTGTGTATTTTCTCAATCTTCAGTAATTTATCTTCTAACACATCACGAATCCAGTGATACCTCACGTCGATGTGTTTCGACCTTGAATGAAATGTCGAGTTCTTACTGAGATGTATTGCGCTTTGACTGTCGCAATAGAGAACATAGCTTTCTTGAGTATGACCTAACTCTTGTAGGAATTTCTTCATCCACAATATCTCCTTGCAACCTTCAGTGATTGCGATGAATTCAGCTTCTGTGGTGCTTAAAGCAATACACTTTTGTAGTCGTGATTGTCATGAAATAGCTCCCCCTGCAAAAGTAATCAGATATCCTGATGTAGACTTCCTTGAATCCACATCTCGACCATATCGCATCGAATACCCATGAGCATTAGACTTCCATTGCCAAAACACAAGCAACTTTTGGCAGTTCCTTTCGGATACCTTAGTATCCATTTTACAAAGCATTCCAATGCTCATTTCCAGGATTTGATAGGAATCTACTCACAACTCCTACACAAAGATAAGCAATGTCGGTCTTGTACACACCATTGCATACATAAGGCTACCAACAGCAGAAGAATATGGACACCTTGCTCATTTCTTCTTTTTCTTCTTCATTTCCTGGACATTGTGACTTGTTCAGCTTGAAATGACCAGGTAATGGAACATGTACAGGTTTGGCATTGTGCATGTTGAATCTTTCAAGAACTTTCTTGATATAGTCTTCTTGTAACAACCACAACATTCTTTTGGAACGATCTCTGATGATCTTCATTCCAAGGATCTTCTTTACTACACCCAGATCTTTCATGGCAAATGATTTGCTCAGTGCCTTCTTGAGAGCAGCTATCTTTGTCTTATCTTTCCCAACTATCAACATGTCATCAACATACAACAATAGTATAATGGATTCACCATTGTCATAGTTCTTCACAAACACACAATGGTCTGCGGATGTCTTCTTAAAGTTGTGTTGGGTCATGAAAAGTTCAAACTTCTTGTACCATTGCCTTGGAGCTTGCTTTAGACCATAGAGACTTTTCTTCAGACGACACACTAAATGTTCTTTACCTGGTTCTTCGAAACCTTCTGGTTGCTCCATATAGATTTCTTCCTCTAAGTCTCCGTGTAAGAATGCTGTTTTAACATCAAGTTGTTCTATCTCCATGTCTAGTTTTGCGGCTAGACCAAGGATCGCTCTAATGGATGTCATCTTCACCACTGGTGAGAAGATTTCTTCAAAATCTATGCCTTTCTTCTGATTACACCCCTTTACAACAATCCTTGCTTTGTACCTGGGGTTTGGGTTGTTCTCTTCATTCTTGAGCTTGAACACCCACTTGTTTTTCAATGCCCTTCTGCCTTCTGGTAATTTCACCAGGTCATATGTCTGATTTTCATTCAGAGACATTATTTCTTCTTGCATGGCTTGCATCCATTTATCTTTATCATTCATCTCAATGGCTTCCATAAAGCTTTGAGGTTCTCCTTCATCAGTAAGAGTGACATAATCATCTGAGATATACTTTCTTGATGGTTGTCTGACTCTTGTTGATCTTCTCACTTGAGGTTCTTCTTCTATCTGATCAGTCTCCATTTGTTCTTCCTACATTTCCTGACTTTGTTCTGACTGGTCAGGTTGTTCTGTCTCATTCGGTTGTTCTGACGATGAGATCAGATATCGATCAGGTTGCTCATTCCTTTGAGGAATCCCTCCCCCTGAATTGTGTACCACCATGGTCTTTAGCTTCTTTGATTGCTGAAGATCATGGATTGTTTGATCTTCATAGAATACCACATCTCTGCTTCTAACAATCTTCTTGTTTACAGGATCCCATAATCTGAAGCCAAGTTCATCTCTTGGTGAACCAAGGTATATGCACTCCTTCGTTTTGGCATCAAGCTTTGCTCTTTCATCTTTAGGAATATGGACAAATGCCCTACACCCAAAGACTCTCAAGTGACCATAAGAGGCTTTCTTTCCAGACCATACTTCTTCTGGAATCTCTCCATTTAAAGGTCTTGAAGGAGACAAATTGATCAGATCAATTGCAGTTTTTACTGCTTCTCCCCAGAATGACTTGGGAAGTTTTGCATGAGAGAGCATGCTCCTGACTTTCTCTGCAATCGTTCTGTTCATTCTCTCAACTAGTCCATTCATCTGAGGTGTCTTGGGAGGTACTTTCTCATGTCTTATCCCATGAGTCTTGCAATAGTCCTCAAATGGACCTCTGTACTCTCCACCATTGTCAGTTCTCAAACATTTCAGCTTTCTACCAGATGCTCGTTCTACAGAAGCATGAAACTCCTTGAAAGTTTGAAGAACTTGATCTTTCGTTTTCAATAGATACACCCACACTTTCCTAGAGTGATCATCAATGAAGGTAACAAAATATTGGGCACCGCCAAGGGACCTTTCAGATGTCGAACAAACATCGAGTGAACAAGATCTAAAATGTGCTTTTTCTTCTAAAGCATCATTTGATCTTTTGAAAGATACTCTGTGTTGTTTGCCTGCTAGGCAGTCTTCACAGGATTCAAGTGGCTGCCCCTTTATGTTTGGAAGATGATCTTTTGCGAGAATCTCCAAGCCTTTCTCGCTTATATGGCCTAGTCGTTTGTGCCATAATTCTTTTGATGAATCTTGAGCAACATTCATCTCCCCTTTGCATATATTTCCCTGCATAATATACAGAGAGCCTTCTTTTCTGCCGCGAGCAATAATCATGCTTCCTCATTTGAGTTTCCATCTCTTAGGCACCAAACTAGTTTATCATTCCGGCTTCATCTAGCTTTCTATTTGAGATAAGGTTCGACGCATCTCTCGGAACATGTCTTACCTCCTTCAAAGACAAGCTTGTTTCCATTTTCGGTGATCAAGCTTACTTCACCTATGCCAACTATTTTACTAGTGACATGGTTACCCATCTTCACCGTACCAAAGTCTCCTTTTTGGTATGATGAGAAAAATTCTTCGTGAGGTGTGACGTGGAAAGATGCCCCTGAGTCAATTATCCATATGCAATCATCGGATGCAATATTTAGATAATTTTCTTCTTCAACAAGAAATACGTTCTCATCATTTGAGGCCCACTAAGTAGTAGATCTTTCTTCCTTCTTCTTCTTTGGATTTATTTGATCGGGATGGACTTTCGGCCTCATTGTCTCTCTTCAAGAATCTGCACTCAGACCTTATGTGGCCTGGTTTGCCACAATAGTAACAACTTAGTCTAGTGCGAGATTTAGATCTACCTTGTGTCTTTCCACGACCTCCTTTTTCATGATTCTTACTCCTTCCTCTCTGTTGTCAACAACGTTGGCTTCAAACCGATTGTTCAAGCCCCTTTCTCTCCGTCTTGATTCTTCATTAAGCAAACATGCGGCGAGAATCCATGCTTAGCTTTCCATCGGAGAGCGAGTTGCTAAGAGTGACAACTAGGGTGTCCCAACTCTCAGGCAGAGAACTAAGGAGTAGAAGAGTTTGTAGTTCATCATCTAGCTTCAGATCTGTCTTTGCTAGTTGATTCACTATACCTTTGAAGGTATTCAAATGTTCGATCATATTTTGACCATTCGAATACTCCAACTTCACCAGTCGTCTGACAAGGTGAGCTTTGTTTCTGGGCGTCTTCTTTTGAATCAAGGATTCAAGTTTCATCCACAACTCATACGCATTTGTATAAGTTGATACATGCTCAAACAAACTTCTGTCAATATGTTTTCGGATCACAACTCTCTTGCTTTCCAATTTTGGAGCTCCCATTCTTTGTCCTTCATCTCTCCTAGGTTTATTCTAGTGAGTGATTGGCTCATGTAAATCTTTACAGTATAAATGGTCTTCCATCATCGGCTTCCAATAGGAGTAATTATCTACAGTTAGCTTGAACATATCTCCATCATGAGTGACAGCTCCTTCCATCTTGAGTTACACAGGAAATACCGTATGTATGAATAGTACTATACGGAAATACCGTATGTATGAATAGTGCTATACGGAAATACCGTATGCCGTATAATAACTGTAGTATGCAAACAGTGCTCGGATATGTTCCTAGGAAAAGAGGTGGGTCACAAATGGACACGCTTAAATACCAAGTCTTTCCTTAGCCAGAACTTTCTTGGACAACACTTTCACACCACCACACGTTATTTTCAGCAATAAGAATTATTCTTTTCTGATGTGGAAGATCAGACAATGCTGCAACCACAGAGCATACTAAGAATTTTTCTCTAGCACTTAGTATCTCAGAACTCTAACGAGCTCTGATACCACTGTTGGGAAATACCGGCACAATTTCCCTCCTCTGTGTACTCAAAATTGGGCACTATGCGGAAGCGTAAAATATAATAACAACGCCAGAGAATTTTAGCGTGGAAAACCTTCTCAATAAGGTAAAAACCACGGGACCCGTAGGCCTCTTAAATCTCCACTATAACAATAATGGGAATACAAATACAATAACAATTGTATCTTCAATTTGTGGATAACACTCACAAATTGGCTTACTAATTTTTCTCTCTTAGAAAAACACTCTCTAAGGATCTCCCTCTTCTTTTTCTCTCACACTCTCTTGTGAGGATGGCTGAACAGCTCTTGCTATTTTTGTGTTTGTGAGGGGATTTTTTTTTTTTGTGATGGAATTGTGCAGCAAGCCTTCTCCTTTTATAGGAGAAGGAAAGTATGAAAAATTATTAAAAAATTTCCTTCGCCATTCCTTCACCGAAAGTGGGTTTGAAAAATTTGGCCACCAAAAACAAATTCTTCCTACCAAAATTTTTTTTTTCAACTTTTGCATGCTGGGACAGTTGGGTTTGGCTGGAAAAATTGACCCCACAATATATGAGGACAGTAATAAGAGCTTGTATGATACTTATCAGGGATTAGTTTATGACATTGCTTCATGTTCTTTTTAACTTAGGTAGATATATGGTTGCTAGTTAAACTTATAAGTTGTCATATGATAAACTTATTGAATACATATATACTTGTTAAGTTGTATATCTAAATTATTGAAGTCCATGGTTCATTCCTTGTTTAATTAGAAAATTATAAATATTACTCGTTAGAGTATATTCCAAACTATGTTTTTTCTCTTGGACGGCATAAACAGGACATTTAGTTCTTACTAACATGTATCCTTTGTTACCTTATGCATTATACATTTGACACAAAGTCAAGTGACAATGCCAGCTCCAGGGTGACACTCACCTATGATGTACATTATGTCATTTAGCATGCAATACTTCCATTTTTTTTAATTCATAAAATAAATGTTATTTATGTACCTTTGAGAAATAAACATAGTGATTTTGTATTTTAAAGAGTGGATGGAAAAATGATATTTTATTATTTTATAATGACCAAACAGACAGAAACACTTATGTAAATTAATGATAAAGCTTATGGACCGCAATATATATGAGCTAAGCGAAATTAGAGAAAATCCTTATCAAACAATATTATAACTTGGGATGGCTTGTCCAGGACCGAGTGAAATTGATAACTATTCCCCAATGAGAGTTATTTGTGTATGTCTTTTTGTATTAATTTATTTTAAAATAGGATAAATTAGATAAAGATTAAGTCATTGTGAGTGAACTAAATGTTATTGCTTCCAGGATACTTTGATACGTATGTTCAAGTATTGCAGGGTCAAAAAATGAAGAAATTAGAGTGAATCAGAGTATTCAAAAACATGTCACGCGAGATAGCAGTCCATCTCAATGAGAAGAGACTTCAAATGGTTTTATATCTAAAATCTTATCTCTTGTACTAAGGAAGCCCAAAGAAATTTC
This sequence comes from Hylodesmum podocarpum, assembly GCA_026586105.1. Classification (NCBI taxonomy): domain Eukaryota; kingdom Viridiplantae; phylum Streptophyta; class Magnoliopsida; order Fabales; family Fabaceae; genus Hylodesmum; species Hylodesmum podocarpum. The sequence goes on from JALJEV010000804.1 coordinate 116,076, forward strand.
ATTTCTGAAAATGGAAATCCAATGGAGTTTCATTCATGTTTTTACCTATTGAAAACAAAGTTGTAAAGAGAGGAAGAAGGGAGAGAAAGTCTATGAAGCCAACCGAAAGACATTGATCACCAACCCTTCATCTTAGAAGCCTATCTTCTATGTACTTTTCTTTCTCTCATAATTCTCTTATCATGAACTCTTTGTCTATCATGAATTAAATTCGATTGGGAAACAATGTAATCCTATCTTATTCTAATAAAAATCTCGATGTTATTTTTTCTAATTTTAATGCTTTTCATTAACTAGCCACTAATGAATTGAATCTAAACTTAAAGAAACTTAGATGGTACTCGGGAAGTAACTGTCACATCTTAAAGATAGGAATAGAAGGTGGTGTTAAACCATAATCTCATAGTTATCTAGAATTCACAGAACTTAAACCCTAATCGGTTTAGTTTAATTTTAACACATTGGTTAGTCGATCGGGTTAACCTTAGAAGGTGTATTTGACCCTGAGGGGGACGAATAGGATGGTAGAAATTTATTTCTTCCAATCGAGAGAACTGAATAACGAGGGAGGGGTATTAGGATAAATAATGGTGAAATTGGAATCCCAATTATTTTTATTAATTTGAATTCAATCCCAAACTTTACAATTTATTTTTTTAATCAAACCCTAAAAACAATTCACACTAGTACTATACTTTACAAAATTTGGTCTAACTGTCCACATGGTTACGGTAACTCTTATCCTTAAATTTATTCGTATTACTTGATGACCGTGATATACTTGTTATAACCGGTGTGAGAATATTTCTCGCACGACATACATTAGAAATACTCTCATATGGGTATGTTGTAACACCCTAAATTTTTTTTATGAAAATAATTAATTTAAATTCCATTATTATATTTTATTTTTTTAAGATGAAAAACTTGATTGATATGGGATTCTAGTTGGAATTATCAAAATACCCCTAGGTGCTCCTCTCCTTTTTTGCCCCTTCAGTTTGGGAACACATTAAACTACCTATCATGATATTAATTCCCACATTCAATAATCATGCACACGTTTTTTTCCCATTCAACACTCACCGCAAGCAGTTTTCTTCCCTTCACTTACGGTCATCAATGTTGCTGGTTCTAATCACCCACGAGGAGGAAACCAAAGTCGAACAACATGTTCCCTTTTCTAATCATTCCATTTGGCCTTCAAACGAGTTTTGGAGCTTGTTGGTGCATCTCTCAAACTTCCTCAGTCTAAAAGTGTTCTCTCTTCAATCCAGGTTAGGGTAGTTCCCATTATTAGAGATTATAGTGAGATATTTCCAATTGAAGGGTTTCTTGATGAAAATTATGGAAATTGTTTAGGAAGTGAGCAAATCCCATTTTGTAATTATTTGATTGAGATTGATTAGAGATTCTTATTAGTCTGCAAGCACAAAATAAACTACATGATAGTATGATCTAAACACATATAAGCGAAAGAGAAAGAGTCCTCTTACCTCTAGAAGAGTCACGACTTGAAAAGGAGAAAGAAGAAACACTTGAAGTTCACTAGACAAAGGAAGAGGAAGACCTACGGATGGTGCTCCTTGCTCACAGTTTGAAGATGAAGGACGAGAATGGCTCTTACTCTTTGCTTTTTCTCAACTCACTTTCATGGTCTCATTCTCTAAGGCTCACTATTGGGTGCAAAGAAAAGAAGAGGAATGGTGCAAGCATGTAGGGTCACAACTCACTGAATAGAAAAGAAGAAAAGTTTTAACTTAAGAGAAAAAAGAATGTTTTGATTTGGTTGCGTACACTTAACTAGATGAGATGAGTTCTTAACCTCATTTAATTTAATTTGGTGGAAATCAAATTAATTAAATATAAGTGTAAGTATTTATAGATCTAATTCTGCCCTTCAATTTTAAACATTTTAATCTTTGTTCATATGCCAGTGGGAATCCCAATGCATCAGGTATCTCTAACGTCTCCAAAAAAATCTTAATGTAATTTAAAGAATATTAAAGTATTTAATCATTTAAATTAGTAATTACATTAAATTTCTACGCAACTTAGAATAGAAATAAATCAATTAATTAAAATTCTATTTACAACTTATAAATCATAAATTAAATTTGATAGACTCGATTAATTATTTTAAAGAAAAAATATACTTTATAAACAAAATCAACACAAAACTATAAAATCAATTAAACAGAGGTGACCAAAATTTAAGGATATTACACAAATCATCCCAACTATGGCATCATCAACAACATCAAAGCATATGTCCATATAGCAATTATCAAACATGGGTTCTCATCATATAGCACAGAAACATAGCATGTAACCAAAGCACATGTTGAACTTGGACATATTCAAGTTGGTGATTTTGCAATCTAGCTCTATGGAGGGCTTAACATCAAGAATACCCAACACTCAATGGTGCCATATCCTTGTGGTGTAAGTTAGTTGACTTTGACATAAAGGAGAACAATGAGATCAAGAATTGGTGTTTATTGGTTGATTTTAATTATGTAGGAAGATTAGGAGAGAGACAGCTAGAGAGTAGTATAGACTATGAAAGAAGGGAAAAAGAGAATTTAATTGCTTCATTACAAAAATGGAGGTGGAGGATACATTGAAGGTGGGTAGAAGTTTTCCATTGTATAAACCTAATGGGAAAACAAAGCATAATGGATAGAATGACGATAAGAGAGTGGAATAGCAATTAGAGTGGGTGTAAGAAATACATCGTGGACAAAAAACAATGAATGGTGCGAAGGGTTGGGGAGTTTATGGGTTAAAAGTAAAGCTCAAAGATTTGAAGAAGAAATTAAAGAGTTGGAGTATAGAACATTGCGATGAATTCCAAAAGTAGTGCGAAAAAACATTGAAAAGAAGTTGGATGATATTGACATCGAAGAAGAAATGAGAGTATTAGTGATATGTAAAGCGAAGAAAAGAGAAGACTAAGGAATGAATTTTTGAAAGTGGCAAGGCGACTTGATTCTTTAATGCACCAAAAGTGAAGGGATAAGTACACAAAAGAAAGGGATTGTAACTCAAAATACTTCCACGTGTGTGTAAATTTAATCAAAGGCTTGCAAAATGAAGATGCTTGAGTGGAAAAACCATTGGCACTTAAAGAGAAAAAGATAAACGAAAACCAAAATTAAATAAGGTACAAAATATTCCCTCGTTGATTTATAGAGAACAAAATATTAATCTTTAATAGAAAGACATAAACTAAAAATAAGAAAAATATAAGAACATAAAGTATACCAGAAAGGTGACCCTTAATGTAATATTTGACATAAATTCATAAACCAGCATGTGCCGGCATGAAGCAACTACCAAAATGGAAAAATTCAATACATTCGTGACATGAGTTTATAACTAAACATAATATTTAATTTAAAATACATAAAATTTAGATGAAAACAAGGAAAAAAATGATACGTCTCAAGTGTGGTACATAGAAAATTGAATATTTAACATATCAATCATGCCTGTCGTGGAGTACATAGTCACCAATTTCATTCTGGTTATATTATAATGCTAGAATAATGTCTAAGAGATTTTCACTATAATTATAAAAACAAGAAAACAATACCCATCTTTGAAATATATATCTTGTATATGCATCATCATAAACTCAGAAATATTATTGAACTTCACAATTAGCAAAACAAATCTCACATGTAAACATGTTTTCTTTATTCAAAGTAATAATATAAACTTAAAGATTAAAATTAATGCTCATAATGGCACTGGATCTATGAGCAAAGCTTTAATATATGTCTTCATTACTCCTGCGGAATGTGTGTAGTTATCTTCATCTTTATAAACTACATCCATGAAACGTGAGATATTGAGAATGCGTGTTAGAAAAGGCATTGGAACACTAGTCGGCCTAAGACACTCCTCATTTATATCCTTCCACGCATTTATTATTATTTTTTGACATTCGTCAATGGCTACTTCCTTAGATACACCATATTGACTCATATAGCATTCCAGGAATGATGAAACATGTCCTCTTTCCTGTTCAAACTGTGCAACAAGAAATAATTAATTTGTAAGTGAAAATAAATATATTCGTCATGTAATCAAACATAAACACTGGAGAGAATGATGAATTCTTAAAATCAAAGACTATACCTCGTTGGACACAATGTCATCCATTAGCCTGGTAAGAATACAAGAAGCCTTAACAATTTTTGGCTCATTTGTTACCCATTTAAAGATGTCCTCTGTGGCTGTGTCTCCCATGCCAATATAAATTGTTGTTGTCACCAATGAGTAACCACTTGATATTGTTGATGTGTGCAAGTACTCATCTGTTGTTGGTATATAGTTATTATTGTGCCATCTGGCCTCAGTTAAGTAGGCCTGGGCCACCTTCTTTAACTACTAACAAGAAGCATTCTAATAAATATATGAATAAACTATTCTGATATTCAATGAAGTATTGCACAAAAATATTATTTTATTGCACGAAACTATTATTTTAATAATCTTATGAACTACTTGTTTAGGGTGTTAATAATTACATAATATTTTTCAAACAATTAACTTGTATAACTATGATATTTTCGTTTGGGTTTTCCTCATTGATTTTCTCTAATATTGTTTGATTTTTGTTTCCATAATTTTCTAGTTTTTTTTCTCCCCATATGTCTCTTCGTGATTTATAAAATTCTAAATACCATATCAGAAAGTAGAGCCATACAAATAGAGTAGTAGAATAAAAGGACAAGATAAGTTTATCAATTTCAATAAGAAGAATATGTTTAGACAAACTCACTAGCAAAAGTTTAACGTATCAGATGAAGTGATCTAATAAACATTGAAGGGAGGAGAAAATAATATGGATAAGTGATCACACAAAGTTTTGACGAATAAAACTGAGATAAAAAATGAAATATAAAATCAAGAAGCATACAAATTAAAGGATCTTATAAAAGAAAAAGCATAAAAATCAAGAAGTCCACCGAGAAGTTCTATTGTTGTTGTCATGAAAGTAACCTCTTTCCTCACACTTATCTCTGTAGATAAGTATAAGCTACAGTAACAATTAAAAAATTTCAAAGTCTATAATGATATCAACTTATTCCAAAATTAAGTTTAAGAAAGTTATTCTGCATTTTTATTCTTTATCTTAAGTTAATGATCATAGATAAATTACTTATTAAACCATTAGATTAAGAAAAAAAAAATAAAGGGTGAGAATTAAATCTTGTAGCTCTAATAGTTATATATATATATATATATATATATATATATATATATATATATATTAAAATATGTTTGGTTTTAGTACGTGAACACTAACAAAAATATATGAATACTATCAATTCCTGACAACTCTATCAATAAAAACCACAAACTCATCAATTTCATGTATGACCTAGTAACAAAGGTGTTGTTAATAATTAGGAGAAAAAGCTCATACTTCCTTCAAGAAATAGTTCACGCAATATGTTCTTCTTTCCTTCCTCATTTCCTGCTCTATTTCTTGAAAAACATTTACGAGTGACTTATAAAGGAATTTCATGTATTCTGGGAGATCATCCAAGCAACTCATATCCCACCTGAAAACCACTTTCAGTTCAATCACTCAAGTAATTCATTATCTTTAAAATAACAAATAAAAAAATTGTGCTTTCATAATTTACTAATCAACCTTTGGATGGCCCTTGTCAAAAGTTCTAATTCCTCAATGGTTCCATATGAATCATATGTATCATCAAGTATTGATGCCATGACTATTACTTTTGTCGATATTTTTCTTGCTAGAGAATATTGAGGCTCAAAATATACTGCCAACATCCAGAAACAACATTCCACAATTCTATCTCGTGCATAAGGTAGTTTACCAGGGACATCCAACTTATTCCACCACCTATAAAGACCAAAAAGAATAACAACAATAATTAAAAGTAGTCTTTGTAACAGGTTTAACACTTTTGTACGTTAGCTAGGAAAATTGAATGGATGAAGAACTTACTTGCAAATGTCGCTGAATTCTTTTTTGTGTAGATTTTGCAATCTATTGAAATCTAATTTTGCGAAAGTGATTAAAATTTGACTATGAGAAGGATCTTGCTCATATATAGAAATGTAGCGTCGTGCCTCTAGCCTGGGCAAGTTCTTGTGGAGAGCTTGCCTTAAGCTATGGTTAACCTGAGTTGCAAGAGAAGGGCTCAATTTGGTGGCAATGCGCTCAAGGTGAGTGGTAGTGAAAACCAATGCTTCTTCCAAAATGTCCTCTCCATGAATCCTCATATGTGAGGCTTCATACAAGCTTAACATTCCCTCGACATCACTAACAAGTCTTTCACTAAAGCTTCCTCGCACATCCTTAAACTTGTCGAACACAACTAGTGTTTAATTTATTCAACAATATAGAAAGTTCGTTAGCGACAACATTTAACAAAGCTAAAATATGGAAGGAAAGTTCAAAAAAAGTTGCGAGATAATCGTTTAGAGAAGTGGTACCAGCTAAAATATGAGAACGTTTTTGCTTTATACTTCATTCAATGTGTACCACCCAAATTTTATTGCATTCAAAATATTAACAAACTGTGGAAAATGATATTTGAAGTAAGGATATGCATGAAGTTGAAGGAAAAATATGTTTCAAAATTAGGGAGTAATTTGGGAATGAGAGAAAAAACTATTGGGAAAAAAATGTATAAAGTTCTACACGATAGATTATTCAAAAGCAACTTCCATTTTCACAAAATAAAAAACTGTTTAGTTTCAGCTTATGGTTCCAAACTCTAATTATTTTTCCAAACAAACTCCACCCACCCGTCCTCCCCACACACACACACAAAAATAAATAAATAAATAAACAGCTAAATGAGACACAAAATAATTTGTCCCAAACACGTTTAGATAAATAAAATTTTCTTTTATTAAGAAAATTATAAATACGTTAATGTCTTGTTATATTCTCATTTATTTTATTTTATATTATAAGTGTGTTTATCAAGACTAACATGTTATTAATATAACTATATAATTAAGGTTATTAAAACTTGAATTAAACGAAATCAATTGATGTAGACATTTAAGCTTGAAAATATACGTGGTGAAACATGAAATCCGTGTTGCCTCAGTAGTCTGAATAGCACAGCAAGAGAACAAAGGTTGTCTTCAAGAGTTATTTCTCCATTTACAACATAATTCTTGTAAATATGTTGCAAAACTTCATCAATCTCTTGTTCAAAGTGATAGTGCACACCCAAACGGCAAATTGAATCAATCAAGTTAACTTTTGCTAAGGGCTCAGTTTTTGAGATAAGCATCTTGCTAATTTCTTTTTTCAATGTTTCAAGTTGTGTCTCAGTTTTGTGATGATCAAGTTCCTGCATGTAAATATTTAATCAATCCACGGAATTACATTGGAAACAGGTTAATCAAGCTATTCCTTATTAATGTTGGATGATTTGCCAATATAAAAATAAAAAAAAATGGGATAATCAATTTCTTCTGTAGTCTAACATGAAACTATTTGCCTTAGTTTTTTGAAAGATACTTGTTTAACCTTTTAAAAGATTAAAATGTTTCATAAGTTAACTTTTGTTACACGTGAAATTTGATTTACTTTAATTAATTTTTTATGAATAAAATTTAGTTATAGTTCTTTATGTGCTGACATGCTTTTCTTTAATCGGATTTAGAGTTTGACCTAATTTACTCATAGAAAAATTGTATTACATAATTATGTAGATTATTAATATGCAGTTCTAAATCTGATTAAAGAAAAAAATAACATAAAAAAAAAATATACCTAAGTTTTATCATAATTTTTCCATCTCATATATATCTTTTTATAAATGTATTCATTATTGTTAATAACTTAATTTTGTCAATCTTGGAATTAAACTCCCAAATAATTAAATAAGGTTTAAGAACTGGTCACATATAGTATTCATAAATAACCTATTTAACAAGGTTTACGTGCTGGTCACAAATATTTTAGGATTTAATTGATATATATTGAAAAGGTGTATAAATGTTTTTTACATATTAATCTAATGATAAAATGTTATATATTTAAAATAGTTCGAGTGTTTGAGGCGAAAATAATTTTTAGTTTTATAAAAATCTTAGACAGATATAAAGTATTAAAATTTCAAAAGAATTTTTTAAGTGATAAACGTTAACTAATGTGACGTACAAAAATGCATTTTTTCCTGCAATGATAAACAAAATAAAGACATTGGATATGCGCATACCTCGGAACAATGAACATGGGAAAGAAAATAATCCCCCCAAACGTTAGGAGGAAAATTTGCAACGGGTCGAGGTAAATTTGAGGGTGATTTTGCATTCTCAGCCAAAACCGGAATTGATGTTGAGTCTGCTAATTTAGACATGGTTTTGTTTAAGGATATAATTCAGCAGGAAGCTAATTGTTTTGAAATGCTGAAGGACGCAACATAATTTATAGGAAACCGATTAGAGGATACGACAATAAAGTTGGATTTAAGTGAAATTTTTAATACAAGATATTTAAAATCAGAGTAAATTAATAGCATTTCAAGGCTTTTAAATGATAATTTTTTTAAAATATATACTTTATTCTGCTTTTAATATTCTTTTGTAATGATTAGAAACATAAATTAGATATTAGAATAATTAAATAATTTAAACTATACAATAGTAATTATTTTACGTATTATTTGAACCAAAACATAGTCAATAACTTTTATATGATTTATTTAAAATTATACATGTAAGTTAAAATTAAAAAAAAAGAAGTTAAAACAATAAATAAATAAATTAATAGATATATAAATAATACATGTTCAATTCATTAAAAAAATAAAAAAAAGGAGAATAAAGTTCAGAGTGTTTATCATTTTTGAATGAATAAATTATTTTTTAGGAATTATTATATGATTTTAAATATTTGTTATTTAATATTTTGGAAATGAATTTTTTGAATTATTATAATTAATCTTGTTTGAATGGGGAAAATATATGTATTTTCTAACCTTTCAAAATAATTAAAATTAAAATTAATTCTCAAATTAAAATTTTATAGATATTAATATGTAAACTTTGTTTCCGATGTATTTTAATTTTTATGGTTAAAATTTATTGTTAAATAATTATTTTATAAATTGTTTGTTATGTTGTAATATATATTACGCTAAAAAATCATTTTATCACTGGTTAACGATGATTTTAAACAATAAATATTATAAACATAAAAGAAAACAATAGATCGGTGAATTTTCAATTTAAAATCTTTATCACCTGACAGTGCTACTTGTGATCAATGTAACAATGGTTTTCCTTTTCTTTGTTGCTTTTGCCTTTCAACTACTTCACACCTGAATTTAGCACGCTAATTTGATGCAGATTTCAGTGGACGGCTATTTCGCAAACGTTCTTAATTATAGTGATTTGGATGCGTACGGATCCTCCGCATTTATACAGGACAATGAACATTTCCATTTCCATACATCTGTATGACATGTGACTTAAGAACTTTTTCACAGCTAAGATTAATTAAGTATTTATTAACAATAATAATATGAAATTAGATGTAAATATTTAATAATATTAATCATACAAAATGAATAAAACATCATTTTTACTTAAATAATAAAATTACACTTAAAATACAAAAAAATTAAAATTATTATTTAAAAATAATAATGCGAAAAGATATCAATAAATTTTTTATTAATTTCGATTAAATAATTTTATATTTTATTTAATTCAAGATAAATACATTTTTAGTTTTTTATTTTAAATATTTATTCGCCTAACAAAAATTTTATAATAAATTCTAATATAATTACCAATAAAAAATGAAGAAAAAATGAAAAATAAATTTTAAAATATTAAAATATATGTAAATCAAAATCTCATATGCATCAAAATCTCATATCAAAATAAGGTCAGTTTCAAATTTACTACAGTCATAGTATTATTTTGTGGGAAGGCGCTACACCAACCGACGCCTCCACACCACAAGGCGTAACGAACCAGAGTGCCTATTTTATGTCAGCAAAAGAGATAAAGATGTCACAGGCCATGGTGCCTACTTTTAATAATGTTGACGAGTGAGACTCACGAAGGTTCAACTACTTGTGGTGCCTTCAAACAATGAACTTGTATTATGGGGCCCACGAAGGTGTAACCAAATGTGATGCCTCTCATTGTGGACAAATTAAATAAAGAGAGTAAGTAATGGAGGACCATCACAAGATACAAGACTTATAAAAGGAACGATTAGAAAACTAGAAGAAAAGTTGGAGAAAGAACTTCTTAAGATTGAATCAAGCATTGAGGACTCTACTCTAAAATCAAGACCTTGTAATCTGCTTATAAGTTTATAAATTGATTTTACTTACAACTTAAACTTTCGGTCAACTTTGTGTGAGCACGTGGTAGCTCATGGTCATTTAGAACCTTTTTTGTAATAATTTGTTGAACTTAGCCTTTTCTTTTTTTAGTAAAAGAGAATAAGGAGAAGAGTGAATCTTAGCCATGGGATTAAATGAAAATCCAAGGGTTAAGAATGTATTTTAATTCATATTTCAAGAATGAATCTAGACCCTTTATTGAAATTTTATCCAATGGGTAAGAGTCATTCTTGTTTAATTAATTATTTTTAACCCTTGATTATTCATACTTGCTTGACCACCCTTAGATGGATTTACATTCTCATTTAGCTTTACTTATATGTTTTAGCTGAACACTAATAGTCAGATTTGGAATATATTGAAATTATATTTCTTCTATTGAAACCTTACTTATCTAAGGTTTCTTGATTGAACCTCAAATCTTATCTAAAGATCATTCCTTTGTGACAATTTCTCTTGACTTATTAATCCTGATCATGGCGCATTTCCCTTTCCTCATCTAATTCCATTTTATATTTTTCTTTCTTCTTCCTATTTCTTACTCGACTTAAACACAAAATTCCCAAAACTATGAAGAATGGGCAAAGATTCCAAACTTGCCTAGACCAAGGAATGCAAGAAAAATAAAACAAGCTAACCCATGCCCTTGGTGCCGTCAGTGGTGGATCAGAAAGGGGTTTAAATCAAAGGAATTGTAATGGAATAGGCCAAGGACATCATTTCTACATTGGAAAAATTGCGTATATTGCAAAATTTGTTGCGACGTAGGTTCTATGAGAGACCCTCTCCATGGTCTCCTACTCTTTTTGTTTTTTCTTTCCTAACGTTTAGTGAACGCGCCACCGGAGGTGTTACCTCTATGGCCCCACTTTTTGAAGGTACCACATGATTTATAACTTCCATGGTTCTCACTTGTAAGAAAAATGTAAAATAAATGCCTTGTACAGCGGCACCTTTATTCTCAATTGGTCCACGTGACGAGAACTCTATACAGCAAAAAGCATACTAGTTTATGGCGCCTATTTTGATTGTAAAGGCATAACGTTAGACGTTAGTCAACACCTTCTCACAAATAACATCACTTTAATAATTAGTTTTTAACAGCCTGTTTTCGTAAAATTTTAACTAAATAGGCCCACATCGATCTTTTGGCCTTTACATTCCTTGCGCCAATCAAACACTTCCACAAAGTGGGGGTACAAAATGGCACCCACTTACCCAGCGTATTGGCAAATTCATTTTGAATTTACAAAATGTTCAAAGTCTTTCATAAAATTTTTACTGGCGCGTTTTAACTACTACATAGTGATTGGATTTCTTTTCTAATAATCCTTCGTATATTTGAATTATTTATCTAATAATAATTTAAATCTATTGTAGTAAATTGATAACATTCCAATAGCACTAAAAGATAACTATTTTACATATTATTTTAATCAAAATATAATTAAAACTTATTAATTGATTTATTTAGAAAATATAAGTAAATTATAATTTAAAAAGTGAAAGTGAATTCGGTGCAAGTTTTTTCCAAGCGGATGGAGGAAGGGTTAAGTTTTTATTTTTTTGAATTTTTATTTAAAACAATATGTAAATGATAAGTAATAATTGTTCAATTAATTAAAAAAATAAAAAAAAAGGAAAATAGAGAATGAAATTCAGAGTATTTAACATTTTTAAATTAATAAATTATTTTTTAGGATTTATTATACATTTTTAACTATTTATTATTTAAATTTTTAAATGATTTTTTAAATTATTACAATTAATATTTTTTAAAAGGAAAAAATATATTTGGTTTAAAAAAATTTGAAATTATTTCTTAAATTAATATTTAACTCATATTCATCTGTAACCTTTGTTTCTGGTATGTTTTTAATATTTGCTGTTAAAAATGATTATTAAAAAATGATGTGATAATTTTTATTATTATTTTATAATAAATTACAGTAAAGAATTATTATATCACAATTTGATAATGATTTTTTAAAGATAAATATTAATCTGTAACTATTGTTTCTGATATATTTTAGTTTTCGCTGTTAAAAATTATTTTAAGAGATAATGATATGACAATTTTTATTATTATTTTATAATATATATTAGATTAAAAAAATTTTATATCACCATTTATTAGTAGCTTTTAATGATAAATATGAAAAACATGACAAAACAATAGTTTGGTGATTATTTAGTTTGAAAACTATATGAATCCGACAGTGCAACTTTTGATCGATATAACAATAATTCTTTTGTGCCTTTCATGTTGTTCACCCCATAATGTCGCACAACAATTTGATGCAGAATTCAGTAGTCTGCTATTTCAGAACGTGCTTTACTATCGTGATTGTGAAATGAACTTTGTGGTAGCCCCACACTTGGCAGGACCTTATTACTCTGTGTTGGGACTTCAAATAATTTATATGAATCAAAGATTTTTTTCTTTGAATACAACCTGACAGTGAAAATATAAACTGAACAATAGATTCCATTTTGTTTGGTTTCATCAATAATTTATATGAATCAAAGATTTTTTTTCTTTGAATACGACCTGACAGTGAAAATTCGCCTAACAATAGCTTTCGTTTTGTATGATTTTTTCTATTTTTCGTCTTGTTCACGGAAATTTTTTTGATACACATTGTCATGATGCAGATATAATACAATCATGTTGCAGACCAACATTCCATAACAAATATTTAATTGGTGTTTAAAATGCGTTCCATTTATTTAAGATTAATGAATTGTAGAAGATAAATATATTTTTATTTGAGATTTAATTCAAAAAAGAATTACATGTAATAAAAATTAAATAAATGACACAATACATAATTATAATATTTTTTTTAAAAAATTTATATAACATAATATATATATTTATATATATATATATATATATATATATATATATATTCTTACTTATCTCTTAAATATAAATTATCTTATTTAAATTTTAATTATTTAAAAATTTTATCATCTAATTATTTTAATTAAATATTATTTTTTAACTACAGTGATATTATTAAATTATTTATATTTAATTATTATTATCAATTAACCAATTTGTATATATTCTTAATTTTAAATTCAAATAATATTTAATAATATTAAATTACATAAAAAATGCATTCACAATACCAAAAATACCAGAAGAAACAAAATAAAGAAAAGATACCACCAATAATAAAAGAAGGAAAAGTGACAATAAAAATACAGCTAGAAATTACATGTAATATGCAATGCTCCTATTTACCAACAAATTCTGTACGATTCAATTTGTTCTTCGTACTCACCAGTGATTTTGATAAACTCCAACACAGCTTTGGAGTCTATTGGTTCCTGGTTAAATATTTTACTGTTTTTTTATTTTTATTTTTTATACCAAACAGTGAATATGATAGAAGTCCAGATAACCATCTAAGCTTCACCTTCTTCCAACTTATTCCTTCTCAAGTGAATTTTAAACGAGCTCAAGTACAAAAACATGCTTATCACATCGGTTAAGAACTAGCGTTGCAACGAGACTACCTTAAAAATCAAGGTTTTTAATGTTAGTTTTGTATTCTGCGCTAAAAATATACTTTTTACGTCGATTATATTATTAACTTTCATTAATTTCAATATGTTGCATCCTGTATTTATGAACAGGTTATTTAAAGGCAATCGAATCCCGTGATTAGCCATATACTAAGAGACAACAGTATCAAGCACTATATAAATTATCATATATAATTTTTGTTAAAACCAATTTTGCAATTATTGTTGTAGATTCATCTTATAATACATGTCGGTATGCTGAGAAGATTTTAATAACTATAGTTACAAAGACATTCACAAGCAGAACATGTCACTAAATTATGCACATGAAAAGAGCAAAGTCCTCCCTTCATTTCAAAGGAATTGAAAATTTATTTAAGGTTGTTTATATCATCAAATAATCACTAACTCACCCAATTATTAGTATAACATAACTACACCGGAAGAAAAGTAAAGATAAACATGTCATTATGCTGAAACATGCTTTGGGACTCTAATTTGAAGACAAAAAACAGTTGATTAATTGAAGTAAGCAAGGGAATAGAATGAGAACACCGGAATGCAAGTTATCCAGATTTTAGGGGGCATTTCAAATAGCAGGGGTAGTTAACACAAATTAAACTTATGCCATTATGCTGAAACAGCTTTTGCACTCTAATTTGAAGACTAATTAGTTGATTAATTTAAGCCCAACAGGTGAACAGAGTGATAGCACCACCAGAATGCAAGTGATCCAGGTTCTAAGGGGCATTCTAAATGGCAGAGGTAGTAAAGACAAATTAGTTTTTTTTAAGAATTCAGTGATGAGTTTAAAAATGCAATATCTAAAATTAGCCATTTACAAAGAGCAGGCCTCGTCGTGTCTCTAAAAGCCAGTACCAAACCCAACTCTCATGCTAATGTAGAATCATTTCAATATTAAGATATTACAACTTTCTGGCTGAGAAGGAGAATTGCAACCCGCTGCCGTAAACCCAATTCTGCAACTTTCAACAAATACATTTACATATTTTAATAAATATAAATTAAGGATGAAAATAATTTTATACCAAAGACAAAATAGTCTAGATAAACGTGGAGACCAAATTGCCATTCCAAATGACAGAGAGGTAGTAAAGACAAATTTAAAGATAAAATCATGTTAAAAAATGAATTTGGGTTAGAATTATTCCTCTGTAAATAGTTATAGATACGTAAAAAAAAAACGTGGAAAATATAAAAAAGTAGTTGAAAATAATTAACAACTTTTTAAAACTGAACACAACA
The DNA here is from genome assembly GCA_026586105.1 of Hylodesmum podocarpum. Taxonomy (NCBI): domain Eukaryota; kingdom Viridiplantae; phylum Streptophyta; class Magnoliopsida; order Fabales; family Fabaceae; genus Hylodesmum; species Hylodesmum podocarpum. The sequence continues at coordinate 131,258 of JALJEV010000804.1, forward strand.
CCTAAAATTTCAAATTGGTATATCCACTACAATGAGATATTATCCACTTTGGAATAAAATTCTCACCATTTTGTTTTTGGACCTCCTCCAAAAAGTCTTTTATCAATATAGATACTATGTGTGTTTATAAAATCTATTTCATTCTTTGATCTTTTGATGTGGAGCATTGTTTACATCTCAACAAAAGTACTGAATACCCCGAGAATGGGTAGCCCCTTTTGCAATGCAATACTTCTTTTCATCAGCAGAACAGCTACGCACCTTCACTCACCTGGCTAGAGTTACCTGAAGCAAAGGCATTATGCAATTAAACTTAGTATATCAACTAGACATAATTTGAGGAAATGAAGCAAGATTGTATTATCTTATACCAGCAGTAGTGGTTCCATCTTTCTTGAACAGAGGTTTAAGCTTCCCAAGATCAGCTACTGCAGTGCTAGGTCGAATTCCATCATCAACGGAAATGGTGAAATATTTCTCTTCACCAGTTTTTGGGTCCAATCTGTCAAAAAAAAAAGGAGAAGATTTTATTAAGCATCCAAGACCCAAAGAAAGATTCAATATACATCTTTCTTGAAACGCCAAAACGCTGTGCAACATTTTCAGAGGTAATCCCCATAGGAAGAAGACAGTTTTGTGCTTGTTTAAACATCTTTACCTGTCACAACACCAAAGAAAAAATCAAAACCTTGTAGCCATTTTAGAGGTTTTATTTCCTAAAGCCAAAACTTAAAGCCTCATAATAAAGCAGAGGAAATGGAACAAAGAAAAAGAGGGGAAATACTTTAGGATTCACTGATCCTTGCCATCCTATTGGATTAGCTGTCATTGATTCCAAATCAGCACCAATACCAAAACATAATATTTAAAGCCAACAGAAGATAATAAAAAGATAAATCAATCCACAGAAGAACAAAGCAAGTTGGTTTGTCCTTTACCAATATCATAGAATCCAGCCTTTATTAACAGTCCTAACAGGCACAGTTTCTGAATGAAAATAACATCACATGTATCAATAACATGTATCGGTTTCACAAGAACAAATTATGTACACGTACCAGGAAAACTAGCATAAAATGCAGCCATTCGACATTGACTAGCTCTTTGACATCCAGGAGCCAATACAGAACCCACAACAATATCCCCCACCTTCTCTTGGGTTCAATTTGGTTTTATCAATTACATCCTAAAATGAAACATCAACATGAGCTCATGAAAAACAGGTATACATTAATATTAAATAGTGCAGAATGTGAATTACAGTACATAGTAAAAGTACATGGAAAGACAGTATGAATTTAACAAGTGCTGTACATAAATTAATGGAGATAAAAGTCAGTTATACCTTGTGACTAGCAGCTTAGGCATTAAGGATAAATAGATAAAACTCATTCTATGCATGGACGAATAAAAGAATATATTTTGTTGCTAAAAGTAAATTCATCAACTACTTAAAATAATTGAGGGAACTGACATGCGCGTGCAAACAACTAGTGAATACCTCTTTGATGGTGGCCTTCACAGGGACACCAAGAACTGGAGCTCCATTCAATAATCTATCTTTGAGGACCTGAAAACATAATACAAGTGGGTCATCTAACTGTTTGCATCAGAGGTCTTGCAGAATCATGAACGCAAACAAGCTCGGAGTAAGGATCAATGACTTGCAAAAACAAAACTAAAAGAACATTTAACAACTCAATGACAACACAGGATACACAGAAACCTTGGAATTTTAACTTCTGCAACTCAGAATCAAACACCCAGACCAGATGTTGTCATGTGGATTACAGTTAAACAATCTTAATTGAATTTCAATATTTTGAACAGAACACAACATTATTTCTCACTCCTAACTAATTATTATTGTTTGAGAAGAAATATTTAAGAAATAAACAGAATGAAACGAAGAAACAAAGAATGATGGAAATAAATGATTATCCGGATTAAAAGAAGTGCACATTCCTTGAAGGCCATATGGAAGTGGAGGAGGGTCCAGCATTTTATGGATAGATTAAATAATATGCCAAGGTAAATTTGAACTTCAGACATGAACAACCAAATTATAAAGCTTATGCAATGTCAAAATCCAAAGAAAGAAACTAGTTACCTGTTTTGGGGCTTCGGTAGCAAAAGGTTCTAATGCTTCCAAGGTCAAAATCCAAAGTGATATTGTTGAATCTGATATAATTTTTGTTAGCACCACAAAAGAAGGTTAACATTGACATGCATTATGTTAAGCAACCGACCACTGAAGCAATATATCTCTATATGTTCATAAACATAAGACCTACATAAAACAGATAATTCAGAAGGATACCTAAACACACAACTCATGACCAGAAAAACTTATCATCAAAACTCCTCACCTTGGCCTAACAATATCTGTTACAGAAATTACAACTCAAGATGCTAGTCCATGGTAGGCATCAGGCAGGTGATATTTATGAAACAAGTTTAACCTTTTAGCTACAGAGATAAAAATATTGTCTTAAGTTACTTTGTAAAGCCTTTTAAATCAAAGTACCAATTATCTAGAACAGGAGGCTGTGGCCCACGAACTATTATCCCACAATTTTTAGTGTGATGCATAGACGTAAAGAAATCAGTATAGCCCCTAACTGCTATAGGGAGAAGCAAGTCCAGTCTCCACACTACTCTGAAAAAAGTAAAAACCAAAATCATTAAAGAGACAAGCAAAACACAACCAAATGAAAATAAAAATCAGGAATGACAGCGTGAGTATACCATAGGCCCGCGTGCCTTCTGCCTCAAAACCGTGTTGTCCCTCAAGGTTGGCTCAGTTGCTGCATTAAAAACAACCCAATTTGACATAAGAACCAACCATTGTAACTTATACAAACTTTAACATGCATTTTAATCCTAACACATATGCAGTGTAAAAACATAAAAGCAAAAGGAAGTGAACAATTAGCCATGTTTGTCTACCTTTATTTTCAAAAACAATTTTCTACATTCGAAAATTTGTTTGTCCATCATCACATTCAACACGTTTTGCCCATGAACACATTTCTGCTTTCCAAAGATTTGTCTCCCGAGCATTAAACAGAGCACTTGAAGAATAGAATGAAAAAACATCTCTTAACTGTTTATTTTTTTAGTTTTTAAAACAATTATTGTAGAAATAATTAAAACCTAAGAACATTGGGAGCACCAACAGCAGCCTTCACAGCAACCTCGAAAGCCATTTTTGATGAATGATAAAATGTAAGTAAGACATACACACAGATAGAGAACAACGTACATTTCCAATAACAGTGCCAACACTGAATCGACGTGAATGGCCATTGAAGCAAAGAGAAATGTCAAAAACCCTTGTTGTGACTGATTTGGGGAAATTGTAGCTGAGTTGGGATTGGATTTTGGGGTGGCAAAGAGCATGAATGGGACGATTAGAGTTTTGATACAAGCTTGCTGCACACAAGCTTGGAATTGTTGCACCTCTAAATGTGCATTATTAGCCCTTAGATTAGATCTCAAAATGCACGGCTAGGATTCACTCTTAAAGGTAGAATGAGTCACATCTTCAAGTGTGAACCACATGGTGATTTCCACATGGCATTCCACTACCTTGAAGACCCCAATTTATCTACCCCTACTAAAGCTTGATTCGGCCAAATCAAAGTTAACAACAGACTCTAGTCCATCTTGTAGAGGTCCAAAGACACCTATTTTATATCTTGTTGTAAAAAAGATATGAAGTCGATCTTTCCCTACTCCTTATTTTTCAAGGTCCAAATAAACCTTGGTTCTATCTCGTAAAGGTCCAAAGAGACCTATATCTTTATGTTCATTCTAAGAGGTCCAAAGAGACCTTAATTTCGTTGATTAGAAGGTCCAAATACAACCTATTCTTCACGTTTATTTTTAAAGGTTCAAATAGACCTATATTTTTAAATTCATTTTAAGAGGTTGAAAGAGACCTCGGTTTTAAGTTCATTCTAAGAAGTCCCAAGAGACCTCGATTTTAATTTCCTATTAAAAGGTCTAAAGACGACCTACTTTTTATGTTTATTTTTAAAGGTCCAAAGAGACCTAGTCTTAATGTTTATTTTTAAGAGATTCAAAGACGACCTATTCTTAATGTTTATTTTTAAAGGTCCAAAAAGACCTATATCTTTAAATTTATTTTAAGAGGTCTAATGAGACCTCAATATTAAATCCATTTTAAGAGGTCTAATGAGACCTCAATATTAAATCCATTTTAAGAGGTTCAAAGAGACGTCGGTTTTAAGTTCATTTAAAAGAGACTTTAGTTTTAAATTCATTTTAAGAGGTCCAAAAAGACGTCAATTTTAAATTCATTTTAAGAGGTTCAATAAGACCTCGGTTTTGAGTTTATTCTAAGAAGTCCCAAGAGACCTCGATTTTAATTTCCTATTAAAAGGTCTAAAGACGACCAAATTTTTATGTTTATTTTTAAAGGTCCAAAGAAACCTATTTTTAATGTTTATTTTTAAGAGGTCCAAAGACGACCTATTCTTAATGTTTATTTTCAAAGGTCTAAAGAGATCTATATCTTTAAATTCATTTTAAGAGGTTTAAAAAGACCTCAATATTAAATTCATTTTAAGAGGTTCAAAGAGACGTTGATTTTAAGTTCATTCAAAAGAGACTTCAATTTTAAATTCATTTTAAGAGGTCCAAAGAGACATCAGTTTTAAATTCAATTTAAGAGGTTCAAAGAGACCTTGTAAGTTCATTCGAAGAAGTCCCAAGAGACCTCGATTTTAATTTCCTATTAAAATTTCTAAAGACGACCAACTTTTTATGTTTATTTTTAAAGGTCAAAAGAGACCTATTCATCATATTTATTTTTAAGAGGTCTAGACACGACCTATTCTTAATGTTTATTTTTAAAGGTCCAAAGAGACTTAGGTTTTAAATTCATTTTAAGAGGTCCAAAGAGGCCTCAATATTAAATTCATTTTAAGAGGTTCAAAGAAATGTCAGTTTTAAGTTCATTCTAAAGAGACCTCAGTTTTAAATTCATTTTAAGAGGTCCAAAGTGACGTCAATTTTAAATTCATTTTAAGAGGTTCAAAGAGAACTCGGTCTTAAGTTCACTTTAAAAGTTATAATGAGACCTCTACTTTAAGTTCATTTTAATTAAGATCATTTTAAAAGGTCCAAAGAGACCTCGATTTTAAGTTTGTTTCGAGGAGTCCAATGAGACCTAGGTTTTAAGTTCATTTTAAGAGGTCCAAAGAGACCTCGGTTTCAAGTTCATTGTGAAAGGTCCACAGATGACCTCGGTTTTATCTTATGAAGGTCAGAAAATGATTTTACTATATTTCAAGATCCAAAGATGATCTATTGTCCGAAGACGACCTAATGTGTATAAAGATCTGGAAACAATAATTCAGTTTAAGCGTTACAAGTCAATTAGCGAACAACTCGAGATGGTGGCACAAAGTATATATTCACAAAAAGAAGACATATGAGAAAAATACAATCAGTTGTTATCAATTAGATGATCGATTACAACATTTTATTCAAATCTTCAGAAAAATCAAGAAAAAGGCATTGAAGTCAGGACTACTAGCAAATACGATCTTCTTCATCTCCTTAGTGTGACCTAAAGATTTTTATACACTCGAAGCTTGAGCCGGGTTCTTTCAACTCCTCTAAAGGCTTGGAGAGTTCTTTATTCATGCCCAACATTCCCCGACCACTCGAAGTTGCCCCTTCCAATACTTGCTGATCTTGGCAGTCCAAAGCTCCAAAATCAACTCAGTCTGTAACAACTCTTAATTCTCGGCCTCAAGGTCTAGAAATTGGGAGTGATGCTCAACTGCATGAGAATAGACTTCCCCATAGTGGTGGAGTGTGCCCATTCTCAACAACATCCCCACTCCTTCTAGACAAGTTAGGCCCCCCACAAAGATTAGGAGGTAAACGTCATAATAGTTTAGCACAAAGCCCGACCTCTTCTCAAAACGTAAGAGAGGAATGGGTGAACATTTGAAGGAAAAAGCATACTCAGACTCTGAATGAAAAGATCTTCCTTCGAGAATGGCCGATAGAGCGTTAACAACTATAATTTCAAAGGAAGGAACACCAGCCTTGGTAAAGAGATGCTTCAAACCAAAATCAACATCCATGATGTGCGAATATGAAGACAAGAGAAGAATTTTCATGAGATAAGGGAGTATGAATGATTGAAAGAAAACAAAGAGTCAGGGAAGAATCTAAAAGGTTTGAAGAAGAAAAAGAACACGAAAGGGAACTATTTATAGACATGAAGAACACAAAAGATCAATGAAAACCAATCAAAGGGTCACGACGAGCATTCTCGAAATGCATAATGCTCAAAAATTGTGAAAGACAAGAGAAACATGTCATAGCTATTGGAAAATGTAACGGTAGAAGTTATGATCCAAGTTTCTAGAATCTCATCATTAAGACATCCGTTCATGTTGTGATGATCGTTAGGCAAAGGCAAAGCATCCTTCAACAATTGAAGTCTAACCCGACCTCAAAAAGTAGGATGGGAAAAAAACATCTAAGCCCAAACTGGCTCCTACCGATAATGGTAAATAAGCTCGACACTTTACTACTTGGAAACACCGAGCTTGAGGGGCTTATTTACTACTCGGGCCCACCCTTAAATGACGTGTCACATTGCACTGTCGAGTTGGCTATTCAAAGCAAGACTTGTGGACAGACCCATGTCTCCTATGCCAACATACCTCACAATATGTCAGTGCGATCACAGGAGCATGGTTAAGTCTCGTCACCAGCTTAAAACTGACGCACATCACATCTACTCGACCTTAATAAGGAGCATCATGACGCCACTAACACGCTACCTCCCTCAGCCTATATATATACATGTGTACATAAGGAGTAATAATCGAACTAAGATTAAAATCATCTTATGGTTATACTTAGCTTCTGTCTAAAACATTTCAGTTAAAGGCTAACTTAACTGTGTAGGTACACTCCCTCAATACTTGTCCCAAATCACTCCTCAACATTCAATCCGGACTCCAGTATGAACCATTTCTAATTAATATATTTCTTTTGAATTTTCAGAGATGGTCAGGTATTGTTTTTAGTGCTAGTATAACATTTTATTATATTATTATAGGAGACATATAACCGTTAATTAATTCATTGTCAATATTTATAGTTATGCATAAAATATAATAAGAAAAATTTACGAAAAATTGATACATAAGACAAATTACATATAATACTACCTAAAATGTTGATAAGATAATATGAATTGATATGATTTTAAAAATAAAAAATGAAGAACGTTTTCATAATACAAATTGATGGTTGTGTTTATAAATAAATTAAAGGATATATAAATTGTACGTAACATAATATTGATATAAATAAATTAAAAAGAATAATTTATTTTTGTGATAATTTGCATAGTTATAAATTATAAATTAACTTATATATACTTTATATAAAAGAAAGTCTACATGTGCTCGTAAAATTAGAAAACAAAATCTACATTTGCCTGCAATTCTTACAAAAGGAATAACATTTATTTCAATCAATTAAAAAGAAAATTGATGTTTATTCATAATTTGTTTCTATTATTTGTATTTTGTAACTAAATTATAATTATTGAAATTACATAATATGTGATGCAAATTACAAAATTAAATGGAAATAAAAAATAATTTCAAAAAGAACCTCTTTTCTTGATTACAAACCCTTTACTGAATACCACAGTAAATACCAAACTCTTTCACTAATACACAATGGTGAAACTCTCTTGATGTACAATCAAATGGAGAATCAGAATTTACAATGGTTGTTTGCTAAGTGGTAGGATTTTCCTACAAGTAATGCTTCATTAGAATGAAAACAGTTTAAGGGCTTAAAAAGCACTTTTGAAATCTCTTAGCAAAAATGAGAGAGAAAAAGTTTTAACTCAGAAAAGTTGATTAAAATGAAACTTTTGTGTCTAGAAAAGTAGGCTTTCTCTATTTATATAGGAAAACAATTTTGCTGTTCAAAAATATAGTTGTTAGCAATTTTGAATTTCTATAACCGATTACAAGAAAAAGCTAATCGGTTATAAGGCCAAAGCAACATTATAAAATTTAAGTTTTGAAAGTCTGTAACCCGATTACAAGAATAAGCAAATCGGTTAAAAGGCCAAAGCAACGTTATAAAAAATTTGAATTTTGAAAATCTGATTACAAAAAAATGTTGTAACCGATTACAACATCGCAGGTTTCAATTACTTCTTCAGATTTTGAAAAATTAACAATTTTGCTTTCTAAAAAATCTTTTTGGTTTTCCCTTTGATTTTGTTTACTTCTTTAAGAGCCTTTAAATGTTATACTGTAAGAAGCATTACTTATCTAGGTGAAGTTCTTGATCCTAGTCTTTTGAGTCATCATGTGAAAGATCTTCAAGAACCTTTTTGTTTGTGCTTCCTTTTATTGATGTTGTTTGTCTTCATCAAAACTCAGTCATGAGGTCAGAGAGAGATCTTCTCCACAGTGAGAAACAACACTTGCACTTGCACACTTACAACATGGCGATCAACACATAATTGTGCCAAAAAAACAAGAAAGAACCAACTTCCAATGCATATGCACTCAAGGGAGTCGTGCTCAACATGAGACCTTCTCATACTTAGCATCGACTTTAAGAGACGTCAAGGTACTCTCTGACCATTACTGCTAAGCGTGATCAACAAGTAATGCTCAACGTGGACCTATAAAGAGCTTCCTTTCTCTCTAGGCCTTCACGCTCAATGGTCCTAAAACCTTACACTGGTCATGGACCTCTAGAAAGCTCCATTGCTTTATGGGGCTCCATGCCCAATGTCACACTTAAAGTGGACTTCTAAATGCTCCCCTATTTCTCAACCCAGTCATACTTGACATGATACACCTTTCACGCTCAGCATAGAGGTATAGAGAAATATTTCATCCTAGGCCTCTCTATGCCTCACACTCAGTGTGACATTGCTTTCATGCTTAATATGAGATTAAGTAACTAATGCATATTTTCTACACTAAGTTTCACTCTCAACCAATAACCAACTTAATTTTTAACTTTCCTAACCTTAAAAGCTCACTTGAAACCTACCTTATAAATGCAATTCAAGCTGCCCATGCTATTCCAAAGGTCCTTCAACTGATTGCCATCTATTTGAATGAAATTCAATTGTGGAGTTATGTTATCCATTTCAAATGCCAATTTGTACTAAATTGAATCAAAAGCTCATTTTGCTTCATGCCCTTGGTGCAATTTTACAAGTTTCCTATCATTAAAATGGCACTAACACTTAAATTCATAACAACACCTATTCACTTAAGCCCCAAACCTAAACTTCAATATTTCACCTCACAATCCAACTTGGCTCATAACTCCTAACCAACATTTCACTCCGAACCCGATGCAATCCTCAAGGAGAATAGTTTCATATGCTCTGATCTTCATGCTTCAATGGAGGCTTGGAAGAAAATGAAGAAGAAGCTCACGGTGTAAGGAAGAAGAAACGAAATCAAAGGTGAAAAGAAAATAGAAAATGGATTGAGTTTAGAGATGGAAGCGTCATGGCAAGTGCCAATAAGCTAGAGGTGGAACCGCCACAATGGACAAGGAAGCCATTGATGAGATTCAAGGTTCTTCACAAGAACAAAAGAGAGAATACTCTCAAAGAATAAACTCTTAGCTTAATTCAATATTCAGAAATTTTATCAAAAGTGTTTGAATTACAAAAGAAATCTTATTTATACTACTAAGGTGGGGTGCTAGCTTGCGACGCAAGGAACTAATGTCCACCCTTGGATTAGATTCTAATCTAATGGCCACGGGAGGAAGTTTGTGGTGCAAGTTTGATTAACTTGGAAAACAAGGATCAATCCTCCACCCTTGGATGTAGATCCTCATCCAATTGTCACAACGCCAAGCTTGCACTCCAAGCTTCTAAGCTTAGCCCTTGGATTAATATCCTTATTTAATGGTCACTAATTCTTTTGTTTATTACAATTTTAATACCCTAATTACAATTTACAAATACTAGAATAATTACAAGTCCTATTACAAGTTAAGAAGAAGTCTTGAGTTAACTCTTGACTTGAAAGTTGACTTTGACTTTGAAGTTGACTCTCCACTTCTTCTTGTATTTTCTTGGTCATTGCTCTTATAATTTTTCTAGTGATGGATGGTCCTTCATCAAACCCTCATTCTTGAGTTGAACTTGTCCTCAAGTTATCTTCCTCTTCTCCTGCAACAAAAGGAGATAAATCACTAACATTGAAAGAATTGCTACAAGTATAAGTGTTAGGGAGGTCAAGTTTGTAGGCATTTGGTCCAAGTTTTGGAGAACTTTGAATGGACAATCTCCTCTTGGCATAAGCTTGGATCCCCTTAAAGTAGGAAACCTCTCTTTCTTTAGATGAAGCCAAACCAAATCTCCTTCTTGAAATTGGACATCTTTCTTATGTTGGTTTGCTTTAGCCACCACCTTGGTGTATCTCCTCTCAATTTGATCTTTAATCTTAGCATGGAGAGTCTTCACCCTTTTGGCGTTGCTAGCTCCATCTACATCCAAAGCAAACTCAAGTGGCAAAGGAATAAGATCAAGAGGTGTTAGTTGGTTGAATCCATATACAATCTCAAATGGAGAACACTTAGTAGTTGCATTTACTACCCTATTATAAGCAAACTCAATAAATGGTAAATGCTCCTCCCAAGTCTTCACATTTCCCCTAACAAAACACCTTAGTAATTAACCTAGTGTCCTATTAACCACTTCGGTTTGGCCATCCGTTTGAGGATGACAAGTGGTAGAGAACAAGAGCTTGGTGCCAAGCTTGCTCTAAAGGGTCCTCCAAAAATGACTAAGAAATTTGGAGTCTCTATCAAGTGGTTGGGAAGCCAATACTAGGATTACTCTTCCAAAGTACCTAGGGGAAGGAGGAGCCGAGGGCTTACTTGATTGGATCATGAAGGTTGACCAAGTGTTTTCTTACAACCCTACCTTGAGTGAGAAGAAAAGACTCAACTTTGCCATACTAGAGTTTGAGGGATATGCTTTGGTTTGGTGGAACCAAATTCTCATAGATGTCAAGAAGAGGAGGAAACCTTCCATTATCTCTTGGATACAATTGAAAGATGCTCTTAGAGGGAGGTTCATTCCTAAATCTTATGTGAGGGATTTGCATGTCAAGCTCCAAAGGTTGACACAAGGAGGGAGAAGTGTGCAAGAATATTACAAGGATCTTGAGCTTACTATGATGAGGGTCGATTGCCAAGAAGAGAAGGAAGCTATCTTAGCAAGGTTCGCCCATGGATTGAATAGGGAGATCCAAGATGTCTTGGAACTTCAAAGCTATAGGACCTTGGAGGAAGCTATCCATAAGGCCGAGAAGATAGAGGCTCAAATGAAGAGGAAGTTCACCATGAAGAAGTCCTATACTAGTGGTTCATCAAGTTGGAAGGAGAGGCAAAAGAAGGAGGGTTCATTCAAGCCTTCTTCCAAGTTTGGCCGAGAAGACAAAGGTAAAGATGTTCCTAAATTTAATTCTAAACCATCTAACATCAAATGTTTTAAATGCTTAGGACATGGACACATTGCTTCTCAATGCCCAAACAAGAAGACTATGATAGTGAGGATGGATGGAGGAGTCACAAGTGAGGAGTCAAGCCACTCTTCAAGTGAGCATGAAGGAGAAAATGCAAGTGAGCACTCAAGTGAAGAGATGGCCGAAGAAGGTAACCTCCTCATGGTGAGAAGGATGCTAGGAAGTGCCTACCATGAGCTAGATGATACTCAAAGGGAAAACATCTTCCACACAAGGTGTAACATTCAAGGGAAGGTTTGCTCTTTGATAATTGATAGTGGTAGTTGCACAAACGTGGTAAGTACTAGACTAGTTGAGGAACTTGGTTTGAAAATTTTCTCACACCCCAAACCCTATAAATTGCAATGGCTAAGTGAGAAGGGTGAGTTGGTAGTGGATAGACAAATGCTAGTTGCTTTTAATATAGGGAAATATAGTGATGAGATATTATGTGATGTAGTACCTATGGAAGCAACTCACATGCTATTAGGTAGACCATGGCAATATGATAGGCATGTCTTACATGATGGTGTAGCAAATACTTACATATTTTCTCATGTTGGCCGCAAGGTACATTTGAAGCCATTATCACCTAAGGAAGTGCTAAAAGACCAAGTGAAGATGAAACTTAAAAGAGAGAGTGAAAGGTAAGCTAGTGACGCCAAGAAGCATGAAAAATCATCTAGAAATGGTATAAAAAAGCCTTGGCCGAAACTTCCAACATAATTACAGAAAATGTCACTACACAAAAACAAGTGAAAAACAAGTTAGAAAAATCATCTAAGAGTGGTTCCAAAAAGGAGAGAAAACTTATAGGAAGAAGAGACTTTTTAGATGGGAAATTCATATTATTATGCTTAACCACATCTACTTCTTTGAGTTCTTCTCTTGTAGGTAATCTTGGAAGAAAAGAGAGCCTATGGTTGGAAAGACACTTGAAAGGGAAGTATGACTTTGCTCTTAAGTTTGGTATTCCTTTTTGCTCTAACTCTTGTTTTGTGGTTGATTGTGTTATAGGTCCAAGCAAGAATTCAAGTGTCATGGAACCATGGAACAAACATCATGGAAGAAAAGAAGCGGTTAAGAGTTATAAACTAACTTTAGGAAAGATGTTCTTAACTCTTACTTCTTCCAAATTTCATGGTTACACTTGCCTTACACTAGATTCCCATGATCTTAATATGGAATTGTTGGTTGTACCTAATGAATTTCATTTTCATAATGTTGAATTTCCTTCTAGGATGATCCAAGAGTTCAAGAAGGAGGGTACCCCACAACTCCATGGGTTTAAACAGAAAAACTTGGGATATGTTTTGAAGGATGAAATAACTTCTACTTGTATTTCATTAGATGATGTTGTTGATGGTAGAAAACAAATTACTTCATTATTATATGATTTGAAAACTAGTAGCTTGAGTAGGTGTAGGGAATTAAAGGAACACTTGATGAAAATAACTCATTTATTTTTAGACCTATGTCATAACCATAAGAAACAAGTTTGCATCTATCTTGCATCATCTAACAACAAAGTTAATGAACCATGTTTGACCTTTGACCCAGGTGGAGTTTTTATTGTAGGTGAAAGTCAATTCAACTTGGGGACAAGTTGAAAACAAGAAGGAGGGTTTGATGGAGGACCATCTCCAAATGCCCAATAAAACTCTCCAAGAACCTTATTTGTAAATTGGGCTTTTAATTGTTCTTAATAAAAATTCGCTGTTGATTTTTGTATCTGGCCTGTTTCAATATTTCAATCATAACTCGAGCTACAAAAGTCCAATTGAGGCGTTCTTAGTGGCAAATTAAAGAAGAATTCAAGGGCAACAAAAGCTATGAAGACATCAAAACCCAGTTCGGACTGCAACTAGTTGGAAAATGAGCTTGAAGTTAGCGTTGGAATGCTTCCAGGAATTTTCAGCGAAATGTTTTAATGTTTAGGCTTATTAGTAGTTTTCTTTCAATTATGTAATTGTTGTAAGGATTTAATTTGGGCCTAAACTTGTAATAAACAAAGAATTGGTGACCCTTAGATAGGATTCTAATCCAAGGGTTAAGCTTAGAAGCTTGGAGTGCAAGCTTGGCGCATGACCATTAGATGAGGATACTAATCCAAGGGCTAAGCTTAGAAGCTTGGAGTGTAAGCTTGGTGCCGTGACCATTAGATGAGGATCTACATCCAAGGGTGGAAGACTGATCCTTGTCCTCCAAGTTAATCAAACTTGCACCATAAGCTTCCTTCCGTGGCCATTAGATTAGAATATAATCCAAGGGTGGACATTAGTTCCTTGCATAGCAAGCTTGACACCAATTCTCTTAGTATAAGCAGGCCATTTTCAGATTTGTAAAGACTTTTGGATGAATTTTAGAAAGAAGCATATTGATTGAGAGAGAAAGTTTCTCTTCTAGGTTTCTTGAGTAAACCTTATTGAGTCTTATCATGGTGCATTCTCCATGTGGCGATTCTACCTAGAGCTTATTGCTTAGGCATGGCGTTTCTCATCTTCTTATCTTCTCCATTTTGTTTCTTTCTTCTTCTTTGAGTGATTGATTTCGTATCTTCATCCTTGAATCCGTGAAGTTCATGCTTGTTGAAGTAAAGATTGAGCAAACTAGTGAGACTTTCATGGAAGACTTACATCAGAACCACAAAAACACCCTCTAACCTCCAAATCACTTTTTCACATCGGAAACTCACTCACGTATCAAAACCACACCCTCAAGATGAAACCTCACATACACATACCAAACCAAATATTTACTCTCGAAACCTCTCTTCCACACTTAAACAATGGCCTGACGCTAAACTCACCACAACAAATGCAAAATGTTACACACAAAATTTATGTTTCCAATTATCATTATTTCTCTAAAATTATTGGCAAATTGGTTTCATATAAATCCTGAAAGTTGGGGAAATTTATAACTCTTTGGCAATACCAACCTCATGTTAACATTCATTCTAGAGGTGAAACTTGTGCATGAAAAACATGAAAGATAGAACTTTACTCGTGGAAATATTAATGCCATTTCAACATAACTTAGCAAAAATCGTGAATAAACAACACATATAACATGAAAGGGTATATACATAACATAGTTCAAACATAACAATAAGGTGCGTACAAACATAAACGTGTACGAGAGTTTGGGAGAAACAAAATAAGCTCAAAATGGTTACAAGGAAAGGATTAACCAGTGTATTGGCCTAATCTACCTTCCCCAACAACATACATCGAAAAGAAAGAAAGATAAAACTAAGGCTAGAGAGAGCATTACCACCCAACTTAAACTCCCACAGAAACCCTTGACAGAGGGAGATTGTCAGTAACAGCCACAAAATTACCAATTTTGTAAAATATCATTGTCATTGTCTGTCTCTATCCACCAACCACCTTTAACAGAGTTTGACTCCACACCAAGACATAGAGGGATTGGACAAAACAAGGAAAAATTTCCATGCCACCCTCTCATTTGAGCGATGATCTCTCATTTAGGCAAGAAAAACAATGAAACTTGTTTCAACTCTTTTGTTGAAGTGAGAAGCTTTTGCTTGAGTAAAAGAGTGCCCCAAAATAAAGTATCCTTTCGGCCATTATCTCGCTTAAGCGAGGGGCTTTTGTTTAAGGAAGAAAAGGGCCTTAAATAGAACTTTCCTCTTAGCCATTGATACAATTAAAAACACATTTTAAAGTGTTGTAGATAAGGAACTAAAGATTTCTTGTCATCTGTGCTCATATGCCTTGCAATAAGCTTCTTATCACAAAAAACAAACATCACGACTTGAATTCACCAATTTTGACTTCACCTTACTAACCCCAAACGTATATAGTTTACAGCCTCAACTAAAACCTTACTTTTAGACCAAACAATCACCAAGCTCCGTGCCAGAACTACACTAAGCTCGTTCACTCATCCAAAATTGGTCTTCCACACTTAACACATTTTCATACACACACTAGCCATCATACTACACTTCCTTACCACCCCATGACTCACACATCATCAACCAAAATCAAACCATCTCCTACAACCCCTTCTTATAACCAACATCACACTCAAGCTAAACAAAACTAAACTCAAAACCACAACACATAGCCCAACAACCAAAACCACCACAAAACCAAACCATATGTACACTGTAAACACATGAGCACACAATGGCTCTTGACACATCAATTTTCAACACATTACAAGTATCAATATAGCAACATCAACTCAAATGACATCAAAATAGGAAATCTAACAATGCACATAAGGCTACCCATTGAGATTGAATATTATCCATGGCAGTAACTTGAAAATTGCAACTCTACGAATGGCTTGATGTTAAAGTCGTTCTCGTGGAGGGTAAGGTAGTTGACCTTGACATAAGGAGTTGACTTCTGTCAATTTTTGTATTTGGCTTAATCTCAATTCTCAACTATCTCCACTCACTCAACAACACATTCTCTAACATCAATCCTTTTAAGAGTGCTCAAATGCCATTTAACTTCATCTTTGAACTCCCGTTGTAGGAGAAATCCCCAAACAAGTGTTCCCAGCCATTGGGCGTGTTTTCTTTTATCATACCCATTTCATAAAAAACTCATTTTTCTAACCTGAAAACACCAAACATTATCATACTCAACCTCAATGCAAACCCAAACATCCAAACACAAACCTTAGCATACCAAACCCATGGAACAGACTTGCAAGCACAAAAAAACTACATGATTGTATGATCTAGAAGAGTCACGACTTGAAAAGGAGAAAGAAGAAATTAAATGAATTTTTTTCATTTGCAATATCTAACTATTTGAAAACTTGGTAGGATGAAGTAATGTCGTGCCTCCTTGATCATTATGAATTGGCGGCTGCGTTTCGTGATGGCTTGATGTCAGCAAAGTATTTAATTACAGCAGACGCTATATATTAGTGTTGCAATGTGGTGGGAGTGAAGTGAATTGGTCATCAGCTTTTATCAGAGCTTTATTTGTGTTGCACCATGGTTCTACTATATAATAATAATAATAATAATAATAATAATAATAATAATAATAATAATAATAAATTTATTGTAGGTTTGAACTTTAAAATTTTATAATGGTTTTATACGTAGTATTATGCTTATTTAATAAATTACACAATTTTTGTTATATGTAGTAATTGTCTCATTTAATGTGATTATTTCTTTTAATTTTATTATATTTTCCACTGAAATTTCAAAGAGTTTAAGTGTTTCCCTCATTTACTAAGTGATATGTTATCTCAGGTCTCTCATATGTATATTCCTTTACTATATTACTTATATTTATTTTATGCATGATTATTAATTGTTGTGTATGTTGAGCTTAATGCGTTTTGTTCTATCAAATTATTTTATCACGGGGAGATGATTCAGTGGTTTGAGAGATTAACTTTGCGGGACATATTGCATTAATGAGTCACTAGATTCATGATAATCAATTATAATTATATTTTCTGTTGATGAGAGAGATGGATCCCTACTGTTATGAGAAAGCGGTGAGGTTACCCCTAGTGGACATGCTTGTGAGCATGGTGTTTTAGAAGAGAGATGAGGATTATCATGAATGTTAGATGACTGTAAAGGTTTTCAAAAAGTGAGGATTGAACGGAACTAGAACAGTTGGTCTCTGACGGGTCGATGTAATGGCCTAGGACTTCGAAGGTATTCGTGGTGGGGAAAGATTCCACTATGGCTGATCACCATGAGTGGGAAGTTACTTTTGTTGCAACATCGGTTACCCTGACTATAACTGTCTAGTATCTCTAGTGAGAGTGTTAGAGGTGACATGTACTCCTAGACATCGCTCAGGTATCATGCATCATACTGGGCTGCATAATTAATTTGTGATGGGGTGTAAATTGTGTATTACATGCCTTCTTTATACTTGTTGTGTGTACTAGTCCTGTGATCTCATTATTATCATTAAATTGAGAACTAACCCTTTGGTGAGTCTGTGGTTGACAACTGTAATGACCCCGCGAACGGGCAAGCACAAAAACAGTTGCTTGGATATACAATGGTCGTAAGCTAGGAGAGAACCAACTTTCTAAAGACAACATGATGTTATGATCTTTTCATTTTCTTGGGCTTGAGTCACTACGACTATTTAGGAATTTTAGAAGTTTAAGGTTTCTAGTTACATGTTAGATATTTTTATTTAGGACACTTTTATTTTGTAAGAAGTATTCAGTTGTAGAAATTTACTATGAAAATTACTCTATAAAATAAGATTTGATTTGATTTGCCAAATGACATAGTTATTTTCTTGTGAAACGTAGAGAAAGTAGATGTTAGAGTTAAGGGGTGTTACACAGCCTCCTGAAAACAAGTATAAGGGAGAAAGAAAAAAAGTACACAAAAAGATTAACGTGGTTCGGTGCCTCAAGACCTAATCCACGATTCCACTGGGATAAAATTTACTACTTGTAATTTTTGGACAGAAAAATTACAAATCCTCGCAACAGTGTAATTTTTTAATGAAAGAAAAATCACAAACCCTTGCAACAATGTTTGACACACACTACCTAAAATCTAAAACACCCGTTATAGATTGAAGGATGTGGTGCAAGTGAATAAAACCTAATACTCTACCATATATAGGTTTTTCACTCATCTCTCTTTCTAATGCTCACCGATGTGAGACTTTAAATTAACATAATACACAACAAATCTTCCCTTAATTCAAGGCCATGCATTTTTACAGCGATCCTTTCTTACATCAAAATCTTCTAACTAGAAAAACTCTTCTAGGGCTATCTTCCAAAAGTAGAATCTTTTGACTTCTGTAGCAATCTTCCCTTGCAGTAGAATCTTCTGACTTTTGGAGCAATCTTCCCTTGCAGCAGAATCTTCTGATTTCTGGAACAATCCTCCGTTGCAGCAGAATCTTCTTTTGATTAATAAAATCCTTCTTCTCCTTCAAGCTCTGCATTGTTCTTCTGATGTGGGACTTCGATTGCATCCCAACAATCCTCCCTACAAACAAAAGGACCACTATACTTTCTCTCTCCCCGCAGCGGAAGAAGTTCGACAAAGGGAATCATCTCAAGATAGGTCCACCTAACCTTCATGGATCCATCTCTCGTCAAGTTCCACATGACCTTCATGGATTCATCTCTCACCAAGTCGAGTCATCAGCTCTGATACCACTTGTTGGGAACTCAGCCTCTTGAAAACAAGTATAAGGGAGAAAGAAAAAGAACACACAAAGAGATTAATGTGGTTCCCACTGGGATAAAATTCACTATTTGTAATTTTTGGACGGAAAAATTACAAACCCTCGCAACAGTGTAATCTTTGAACGAAAGAAAAATCACAAACCCTAAGAAAAATCACAAATCCTCGCAACAGTGTTTGACACATTACCTAAAATCTAAAACACCCATTAAAGATTCAAGGATGTGGTGCAAGTGAATAAAACCTAATACTGTATCATATATATTGATTTTTCACTCATCTCTCTTTCTAATGCTCACTAATGTGAGACTTTAAATTAATATAATACACGATAAGTGTCTCCCTGATTCTACTTCTAAGTATGACACTAACCCTGGTTAACCAAAAAAATTTGAGGACCTCGTCATATGTGCTCTAAAGCTAAGAGATTACTATGGTACCTAATATTGGATGCTTTAGGCACGTGATGGGAGAGAAATAAAAAATCCCAAACTTGATCATTAAGAATGGTTGATTTGTCTCATATGGAGATAATAATAAGGATCAAGAATGGTTGATTTGTCTCGTATGGAGATAAAAATAAGGAAAAAATCATTAATGAGGGAGATATTGGTACCTATATAGTAGATGTTTTAGGCACATGACGGGGAGAGATAAATCTCTCAAACTTAATCATTAACGATGATGAATTTGTCACTGCCACTCTTAGCCGCGCGTGCTTTATAGGAAAAATACAACCTGATAGTGAAAACCCACCTAACAATAGCTTTCCATTTCTTTGATTTTTCTATCTTTCGTCTTGTTCACAGAAAAATATGAATGACATGTGGTTGTCATGACGCAGATATAATTCAATCTTGTTGCAGACCATTTTTTCATAACAAATATGTAATTGGTGTTTAAAATCCGTTTGATTTATTTAAAATTAACGGATGGAAGTTGATATATATATTTTTATTTAACATTTAATTTAATTTGAAAAAGTATTATATAACAATGTAAATTAAATAAGCACGTTATGAAACAGCGGATTACTGAATTCTGCATCAAATTGTTGTGCCACTCTTGGCCAAGAGCTTATTCATATTCCATCTTATCATGTTCTATTAATTTAAATATTTTCAACATGTTTTAATATTTAGGTTTTTTTTAGTAAAAGAAAAAAAAATTAACAATACCAAAAATACCAAAACAAACAAAATAGACAAAAGTTACCACCAATAAAAGAAGGAAAAGTGAAAATAAATATCACTATGATACTTAGATATTGAATGATTTAGGCACGTGATAGGAGGGAAATAAAAAATCTCAAACTTGATCACTAAGAATGGTTGATTTGTCACATATGGAGATAATAATTAGGAAAAGATCATTATCGAAGGAGATATCGGTACCTATATAGTAGATGTTTTAGGCACATGACGGGGGAGAGATCAAATCTCTCTAACTTAATCATTAAGGACGGTGAATTTGTCACTTATGCATTTAATAATAAGGGGAATATCATTGATGAAGGAGATATTGGTAACAAATCCAAAACATAAATCATGGGTGTTTTGTACGTTGAAGGCCTAAAGCACAACCTCTTGAGCATAAGTCATCTTTGTAACAAAAATCTGAAAACTGTCTTCACCGGCATTTGTTGGTAAATTTGTGACTCCAAGAGCAATGAAATTCCGCACATAGTTAAAAAAGTAAGTAATGTTTACATATTTGACATTAATCACTCTTCTATTCATTACATAAATTGTCTACATAGTTCAGTTGATAGTTCATGGTTATGGCATGGAAGAGCATGTCACCTAAAGATGCATTATTTTGAGAAGGTTAGGAAAAAGGAATTAGTAATTTGTTTGCCTAAACTTAATTTCAATAAAGACAAACTATGGGATGTCTATCAAAAGGACAAACAAGTTAAAACCTCTTTTAAAATTATTAATATTGTTTCCATTTATAGACTTCTTGGAATGTTTCACGTGGATTTGTTTGGTCTTTCCCAGATCATGAGTTTAGGGCACAATTACTATGGATTTGTTATTGTTGATGATTATTCTAAATATACTTGGACTCTGTTTTTAAAATCTAAAATGATGCATTCCAAATTTTTTTAAAACTTTCCAAAGGAATCCAAAATGAAAAATAATAAAAAATTATTTCAATAAAAAGTGAGCATAGTGTTGAATTTCAAAGTCATCCATATGAAAGTTTATGTAAAGAAATTGATATCCTTCACGACATTTCAGCTCCAAGAACATTTCAACAAAATGGTGTGTGAAGGAATTGTATTTGTGATGGTATTTGTGCATCTTGATAAAATACCGTTTGAATGGTATTTGTGCCTACAGATGATCCTTAAAATTTGCATCTTGATAAAATCTTATATCGTGTACATTGATATTTTAATTAAAATTTTCATAAATATTGTCTTTTAAAAATTTAATTTTTTTCCTGCTTATTCCCACAAACTATGAAATTAATTAATTAATTAATTAGAAAAAATAAATAATTTAGAAAAAAATATTTGAGAATAATAATATCGTTAGCTAAAAAATTTATAAGTTCCAAATTTAAAATCCCAAAAAAAGTTATTATAAAATTTAATGTATTGTTTTTTAAAATTTAGTGTTAATGTAATAATTTGATAAATTAATTAGGAAAATTAATATGCAATAAGAATGTTGATATGTAATTAATTATTTTATAAAAAATATTATTATATAAAAATTATTGGAATATTAGTATCAATTATCACAATTTATCAATATTTTCAAAAATTAATTTTTGATCTAAATTTTAAATGCCGAATTAATTAACTAATAATTTTTTTAACATTTTTTGGCTGATTAGATTGTTAATAATCAGAATTAATAATTTGATTAGTCATAGAGCTGAAAATTTAATAACTTCCCTCTTATAAAATCTTATAATATTTATGAACAGCGTATTTTCATCTATTATGTGGTCATTATCTGTTTTTCTTCCATCATATAATACAATTTTTAATTTTCATAACTAATCAATATGTATGGAAATTAATCTATGGTATTAAAATTAATACAAAATACAAAATTTGATTAGATTAGTATACATCACTATGTTAGATAAAATGAACACTTCCATTTCCATAAATCTGAATGACATACATGTAACTTAAGAACTTTTTCACAGCTAAGATTAAGTAGATATTAACAATAATAATATGAAAGTAGTAGTAAATATTTATAATATTAATCATACAAAAATGAATAAAATATATTTTTTACTTAAATAATAAAATTACACTTAAAATACAAAATTAAAATTACTATTAAAAGAAATAATGCGATAAGATATCAATAAATTTTTCATTCATTTAAATAAAATAATTTTAAATTCTATTAAATTTAAGATAAATACTTTTTTAGTTTTTATTTAAAATATTTATGTACCTAAAAATATTTATAATAAATTATAATATTATTACTAATAAAACAATGAAGATAAAAATTAAGAATAAGTTTTAAAATATATGTAAATCAAAATCTCATATGCATTGAATTTGAGTGCAATACAAGGCTTCATATCATGAGATAATATTTAAATAAGAATAAATAAAGAAATAGTAGTAAAGGAAAAAAAACGTGTTCAAAACACACATTGTCAAATAAAATATTTAGCTTTGCATCTAAATTATATTTAAATAGAAAATATATTAAATGTATACATGTTGATGAACTATTGAACTAAATGTTTTTCTTCAAACTCTAAATTATATTTAAATGGAAAACATATTAAATGTATACATGTTGATGAACTATTAAACCAATTTTTTCTTCAATAACATGAAGACTCTACTTATTATATTTAAATGAAAAACATATTAAATGTATACATGTTGATGAACTATTGAACCAAATTTTTTTTTTCAATAACATGAAGACTCTACTTGTATCCATATCGATACTCATTTCTTTGTGTCAACAACTTTGACAATTGAAGACATGAGATAAAAGGTAATAATAAGGCTATATCTATAACACGCAAAAAAAAAAAAAAAAAACCTCTTATCAAACCAAAAAGTCAAACGATAACAAATTTTTTATCAGAGTATATTATTTCTTGTTATCTGCTAATTAATTAACAATTTGAAATTGAAATAACTCACATAGTCAAAAGATAACAAATCTCTTATCAAATCAAAAATCATTATAGAACATATCATTTCCTATTCTCTTTTGTTGCTAATCAATTAGCACTTTTTTCTGCCCAAATTCTAAACAGAAATTCTCCATGTTTGTTTTTATTCTTTCACCAAATCTTTATATTATTTATATTTTAAGTGCTAACAACAATATAATAATATTCCACTTAAGAAATTAATTAATCATTTAATCATATTAAATTCTCTCATTTAATTAATCACACATTTGTTTGTGTGTGACAACTTAGGTTCAATACTAAGTCGGTAATATATCAATCAAATTAATATATTAATCAAGGCAGAAGTCTAGCAATTATAAATTCAGATAGTAACCTAAGAGGGAGTGAATTAGGTTTCTCACATTTTTCTTAAAAACTTTGAAGATTTTGACTCACAATCTTAACCCAAGATTTTTACAACAACACCTTAAAGAAAAACACCCCTCTTCTTGGTTACACATACTCCTTACCAACCAAACACTATAATCAACAACCTTTCACTGAACACTATGGTGATCAAGAACCTTTCATCGAGCACTACGGTGAATTAACAATAGCATTTATTCAACAATAAAGAACAAATTACAATGGTTGTGTCAATCTATATGGTAGGATGACAATTAAGGCTCAAAACCTTTTATGACTTTTAGGACATGTAAAGCATTGAAAGTTTGTTTCAAGTAATGAATAAAAGTATGCAACTAATGTGCCTTTTGTTTTATGTACTTGAAACCTGTTTAAATACACATCGGTAACCTTTCATTAATCAGTATAATTTTCATAAAATTTTTAAAACCATTAGTTACATTTTTTCAAAAATTTAAACTTGGTACTCAATTCTAATGTATGATAATCGATTACATTAAATGTACATTGCTCAACATTTATAATTTGAATTATATAATTGATTACTAATTTGTAGTAATCGATTACAGAAAATGTACGTTGCTCAAAGTTTGAAATTTGAATTATGTAATCGATTACTAATCCGTGGTAATTGATTACAAAAAGATTGAAATTTGAATTATGTAATTGATTACTAATCCGTGGTAATTGATTACAAAAAGATGTTCCTTTAAAATTTAAAAAAATTAGAGCAACGTAATTGATTACTAACTCGTGGTACACGAAAATTATTTCTAATTTAGTTTTAAAACATAGTTAAGTACTTTTATTTGTTTTAATATTTGAAACATATTTTACTTAAAAGAGCCTTGAGTTACCCTATCAGAGAGAGCAATCAATTTTTTCTAGGTGAAGACTTGAAGAGTTATGACTAAACCTTTTCAAACTTAAGCTTGTCTTGTTCAATATTTGGTTCTTTGATTTTTTTCATCTTTTCTTCCTTTATACTGATGTTCTTTGTTTTCATCAAAACTCAGCCATGAAGTCAGAGAGAGATTTTCTCCACAACAATACTCCTTAACGTGTGGATAGTATGAATTAGCATTTTACTTTCAAGAACTATTAGAAGAGTAATGTAATATTTTCTCTCATCTTCAAAGCTCTGGATTAACTCTAGAATATGATATTATTGTCAAAATCATTTTGTGTTAATTTATAATGACCTAAGAAACTCATTCCTTCATTCATTTAGTTTTTCATTCATTTAGTTTTCGCCAGGATATAATTTTATTCTTAGAGCTCAAACTCATTACCAATAGTTGATTTTTATTCGTAGAGCTCAAAATTATTACCAATAGTTGATGGATCCCTTCTTGATTTATCATTAACTCTATAAATATTTAATCATACCTAATATCCATTCAACAAGTGCTTTAAAGTAATCATATCTAATATCCATTCAACAAGTGATCTAACACACTAGGTTTCCGGAATCAAAATACAAAAATTAACTTGTTAATTACTATAACAATATTAAGTAAAAAAATTGTTTAATTTTAAAAATTTTCTATTGACTATTTATGGTAAATTCTAACCATTAGAAAATTTCAATTCAGTCAGTTTAATGGTCACATCAACATGTGACCTATCTATGTATGTAAGTTAATAAATAAGATCTATTAATATTTATCCAAAAAATACTATCACATGTATATTAATCTATCTGGATTATTAAGTCATATTTTCAATAATCTTATTATCAAGAACGATTTAGATTAAAATTAAAACAAACCTACTTCTCATTGTCATAATCTCTATTATAATTACAAGTCTTTAATTTAATCGAGAACATTATCAAATGAACTACTTAATCAAATAATAATAAAATAATATTTTATTATTAGAATTGATTTCATTGGGCATACAAATTTATTTCTAACAAGTAAAATATTTCATATATATATATATATATATATATATATATATATATATATATATATGTGTGTGTGTGTGTGTGTGTTTTATATGAATCTAAGTATTTTTTTTTGTTACAACCTGATAGTGAAAGTCTAATAACATGTAGTTTTCCGTTTCTTTGATTTTTCTCCCTTTCGCCTTGTTTACAACAAAATTAGAATGACAGTGTCATGGAGATTCAATCTTCTTGGAGACCATTGTTTCATACAAATATTTAATTGGTGTTTAAAATATTAAAACAAATATTTAACTACAAATATATCAATATTAAGTTTTATTAAAAATGTAAAATTAAATATAAGTATAATTAAATTGAGGGTAAAAATCAATGATTTGATTCTTACTCAAGGAAAACTTTATATAGGTTTTTGTTAAGTGGTTAATTCTAATACCTAGTCATCTAATCGTATTTGTATATCTTCATAGACGCGTCATATATTTTTTTTAAATTATATTTTTTCAAAATATTCAACAACTTTTCTAAAGAATATATATATACACAAATACCTCTAAAAATATATACAACAACCATTTGAAAAAGCATGGCTGCCACCAAGCAATTTTTAATTCATACTATTGAATAACTTATTTAAATTGTAAACATGTTTTAAAGGTCTCTAGTAACATGGGACTGGATGCAACATGTGATAAAATATTTCAGAATAATATTAATAATATTTTACATAAATTGGTAATATTTAAAATTATCTTCAAATGTTACTGAAGGCAACTTTTGCCGTAGTAGGGCTTTCTTTATTTTTTCTCCATTAGTTTACTCTCACATACAAAAGTAACTAAATATTTAATTTTAATAAATTAATCAAATTTTATTATATCTTATTCTTATCATGTTTTGTGTATATTATCCCATTATGCATTAGTTATTTTCAACATACTTTAAATATTTAGGTGAATTTTACATGGGAGTCCCATTGAAAAACTGACTCACGGTCTTTTAAAAGAATGAATGTAAAATTCATCCAAAAGAGGAAACATTGGAAACATATTATTTTGGGACAAGTTTTCCACGTATCACTAAAAGAATAAGATATTTGTTGGGTTAAAATTACATTTTTTGTGGCGATCAAACACTACCGCAAAGTCGGGTACAAAATGGCATCCACTTATCGGCAGAATGCATTTTTGAAAATTCACAAAATGTTCAAAGTCTTTCATAAGATCCACAACATGCGTTTTCACCACTACAGAGTGGTTGGATTTCTTTTCTAATAATCCTTCGTATATTTGAATTATTTGTCAAATAATAATTTAAATCTATCAGTAGTAAAGTGCTCAGATATGTACTTTTTCTTTTGATAACATTTTTTATAATGTTTTAATAATAAGTAAAATTTTAAATTAATTGTTGTAATAATTAAAATTTTAAGCTATATAAAAGTAACTATTTTACATATTATTTTAATCAAAATATAATTAAAACATATTAATTGATTTATTTGAAAATATATAAGTAAATTATAATTTAAAAAGTGAAAGTGAATTCCATGCAAGTTTTTTCCAAGCTGATAGAGAAAGGGTTAAGTTTTTTAAAAAAAGAACCATTTAAAAAAATATGTAAATAATTAATAATACTTGTTCAATTAATATTTAACTCATATTAATATGTAAGCTTTGTTTCTGATCAATTTTAATATTTGCTGTTAAAAATTATTATTAAATAATGATGTGATAATTTTTATTATTATTTTATAATATAGTACAGTAAAGAATTATTATATCACCATTAAATAATGATTTTTTAACGATAAATATTAATATGTAACTATTTTTTCTGATATAGTTTAATTTTCACTGTTAAAAATTATTAAGAAATAATGGTGTGGCAATTTTTATAATTATTTTATAATATATTAGAGTAAAAAGTTATTATATCACCATTTATTAATAATTTTTAATGATAAATATGAAAAACATGACAAAAATAATAGTTTGGTGATTATTTATTTTGAAAACTATATCCATCCAACAGTGCAACATGTGATTAATATAACAATGGTTTTCCTTTTCTTTAGTTTTGTCCCTTTCATCGTGTTCATCCCATAATGTCGCACAACAATTTGATGCAGAATTAAGTAGTCTGCTATTTCATAACGTGCTTTATTATAGTGATTGTGAAATGAGCATTTTTGTATCCACACACTTTGCAAGATCTTATTACTCTATGATGGGACAATTCATTGTTTGAAAAATGAAATATGTTAAATAATTCTAATATATTTATATTTTAATTTTTGAAAAATATTTATTATAATTTTTATTATTAAATTAATTATTTATTATACTAAAATTACAATAAATAATTAATTTAATAATAAAAATAATATATATATATAAATAAAAAAATAATTATATATATATATATTATAGTTAAATCATATATACATCAAATAATTTATATGAATCAAAGATTTTTTTTTCTTTGATTACAACCTGACAGTGAAAATATCAACCTAAAACAATATATTTCTTTTTCTTTGGTTTCATCATTACAACCTGATAGTGAAAATATTCACCTAAAAATTACTTTTTTTCTTTGATTTTTCTATTTTTCGTCTTGTTCACGGGAAAATTTGAATGACATTTATCACGATGCAGATATAATTCAATCATGTTGCACACCATCGTTACATAACAAATATTTTATTGGTGTTTAAAATGCGTTTGATTTATTTAAGATTAATGAATTCTAGAAGATAAGTTAAATGACACAATACATAATTTTAATATTATTAATTAAATATTATTTATTAACTTAATCAAAAAAGAATTACATGATAAAACAAATTAAATAAATGATACAATACATAAGTTTAATATATTTTATTAGAAATTATGGAACATAATAAAAAATATTTATATCTATATTCTTACTTATCTCTTAAATATTAATTATTTTATTTAAATTTTGATTATCTAAAAATTTTAAAAAAGATATTATTAACCCTCATCAATTTCAATATGTTGTATTCTGTATTTATGAACTGATTATTTAAAGGCAATTGAATCCCCTGATTAACTATATACTAAGAGGCAATCAGAATAAAGCACTATACAAATCATCATATATAATTTTTTGTTAAAACTATTTTTGCAACTATTATTGTAAATCATAAAAAATCATTTAAGATTCATCTTATAATACATATAGGTACGTGGCCGAATCATGTTGCGAATGATAAGATTTTGATAACTATCGTGACAAAGACATTCACAAGCAGAACATGTGACTAAATTATGCACATGAAAAGAGAAAAGTCCTCCCTTCAATTTAAAGGAATTGAAAATTTATTTAAGGTTTTTTAAATCAACAAATAATAAATAACTCACCCAATTATTAGTATAACATAATTACACCGGAAGAAAAGTAAAGATAAACATGTCATTACTCTGAAACATGCTTTTGCACTCTAATTTGAAGAAAAAAGTCAGTTGCTGAATTGAAGTAAGCACAGCAAGGGAATAGAATGACAACACCAGAATGCAAGTGATCCAGATTCTAGGGATCAGATTATTATTAAAGTATAAGAGATAAATACCCAAATTTATTATTGTGATTTGATTGGTTCGGATTAACACTCCTAAGAAAATATTTATCTTAGAGTGTAAGAGTGTGTAATTCAATATTTCATCCAAAATAATAATGCGAAAAGATATCAAATTAAATAATTTTAAATTTTATTAAATTTACAATATATATGAATAAATCTAAAAAAAAAATAAAAATAGAACAAAATTCAATGTTACTTGAATAATAAAATTTAAAATTTAAAATTAAAAATAACATTTTCACTAAGAAATACGTTAAAGATAAGAATATATGTAAATTTAATAATTTTAATAATTTGATAAATTTATGTTAATTATAAGTATATTCTCTTTTTAATTTGTGAATATATTTTTTAAAATTTATTTCCTAATAAATATTAAGATTATTATTAAAGAATAAGAGGTAAATATTAAAAGATGTTATAAAATTAAAAAAAAATATTCAAGATAAAAATATTTTAAAATAAAATTGGAACAAATCAAGGTTGGTTTAGAATTTTTTCGCAGTTTAAACTAAAGTCATCCAACTTCGAGTTTGGTCTAATTGGATCCACATATTATAGAAGATGGATTTTTTTTTAAAAAAAATATATTATTTTATTCAAAATTCTCATGTAATTTTTCTTTACTAAAAAAATACCAATTAAAGCTTAAAACACCAATTAAATAACATTAAAAAGCACATGATTATTCAAAAAAGTTTAATAATAATAATAAATAATATATGTGTTTGTTTTATTTTAGTCTGAAAATTTCCAATACCGAAATTTATTACGTGTTATTTGTTTGGATCGGATTAAAACTCCTGAGAAAATGAGAATTTAATTAAGATTATAAGGGAGTGTAATTCAACAATAATAATATCAATAAATTTAAATTTTATTAAATTCAAGATAAATACATTCTTATTTTTTATTTTAAATATTTTTTCACCCAAAAAATATTTTATAATAAATTCTAATATTATTTCCAATAAAACAATGAAGAAAAAAATTAAGAATAAATTTTAAAATATTAAATATGTGTAAATCAAAATCTCATATGCATTGAAATTGAGTGCAATACAACGCTTCGTCTTGAGATAATATTTAAATAAGAATAAATATAGAAATAGTAGAACATTCCACATATACATACAAAAAATTTAATACATATATATATATATATATATATATATATATTTAAATAAGAATAAATATAGAAATAGTAGAACATTCCACATATGCATACAAAAAATTTAATATATATATATATATTTATAATCATATATACCTTATATGAAATAATTTATATGAATTAAAGTATTTTTTATTTTTTTATTACAACCTGATAAAAGTCTAATTAAATATAGTTTTCCCTTTCTTTGATTTATCTCCCTTTGGCGTTGTTTACAACAAAATTAGAATAACATTGTCATGGAGATTCAATCTACTTGCATACCATTATTTCATAACAAATATTTAACTGGTGATTGACATATTACAGCAAATATTTAACGATAAATATACCAATATTAAGTTTTATTCAAAATATAAGATTAAACATAAGTATAATTAAATTGACGATAAATATCAAAGACTTATTCTTACTCAAGGATAACTTTATATAGGTTATATTATGTTGCTAACCCTAATACTAAGTCACTTAATTAACTATATATTTGTATATCTTAATAATGTTAGTCAATTGTAAATTTTTCCAAATTATACTTTACCAAAGTATACAACAACTTTTCAAAAAACTATACAACAATTATAAAAAAAACTATACAAATATCTCTAAAAAGTATATAATTATCTTTTGAAAAAAGTATATAACTACTTGTTGTTAGTTAATATTAGAATTGGCCATCAAACAATTTTTAATTCATATACTTGAATAACTTATTTAAATTGTAAAAATGTTTAAAGGTCTCTAGTAACACGTGACAGATGTAACATTTAAGAATAATATTAATAATATTTTACATAAATTAACAATATTTATGAGAGGGATCACAACATATATTAAAATTTCTGCTCTGAGATGCTTTAGTTGCCACACTAGCTATCCATGTTACTGCCAAGTGTCTGACCAATGAAGCAAGCTCATCCAATTTGTTAGTCAAAATCTTCTAGCCTGCATATGGTGAAGGTAAGGGTGTAGAGACTGGTCTTTCTTGAAGATATAGACTGCAAATAGTACACACTGTTGCCTCTAGTGATGAACTGCTGAGCATTTGCAGCCATGTTAGAAATGAGGTATCTTAATGCAATTGGGGTCTTATCAACCAAGGCATCTCCACTTGCAGTGTCCACTATGTTGCGGTCCATAAGTAACAGGCCCTCATAGAAGTACAAAATCAACAGTTGGTCTGAAATTTGATGGTGAGGGCATGTAGAAACCAATCTCTTGAACCTCTCCTAATACTCATGCAAGTTCTCTCCATTTGCTTGTTTGATTTCACGAATCTCCTTTCTGATGGCAACAACTCTAGACGCTGGGAAATAATTCGCCAAGAACAATCATTTCATGTCACTCCAACTTCTGATAGTTGCTAGTTGAAAGAATCCTTGGCATTGTCGTCCAGTTAGAAAGGGAATACCCTCAACTTGGTATGCTTTTCATCAATTCCGTGTGGTTTCATGGTGCTACAAACCACTTGGAACTCCTTAAGATGCCTGTGTGGATCCTCACCTGCAAGATCATGAAATTTTGGCAACAAGTGTATCAATCTAGATTGCAGTTCAAAGTCAACATCATGTTCAAGATATTTAATGCACAAGGGTTGATAATTCACATCAAGTGCAGACAATTCCTTAATGTCCTATTATCCATGTTGCATGAGAGGATTATCATCGAACATTTGGTGGCCTTTAAACTCACACAATTGCATGAGAGCACAAAACTCGGTTTCGAATCATATAGTTAGTTCTCTGCATCCGTTATTGATCAATAATGTCAGAACAACAACGAAATCAATCCAAAACATCAATCGGCTAATTAAAATTGAAATGCAAGTAAAACGAAGTGCTCATGCAATTGAAAATGGAGAACCTAAGAAAATTAAGGCACCTATAGAGATCGAATTGATTGATGACTTTAGCAACTCATAATTGCAATTAACGAATAGAGTAAACGAAATTGCATGATGAAAAATTGAAAAAAAAATTTGGGAAGGATGAAACCAAACCCTAACAATGCAAATAGAAGAGAAGAAAAGAGTAAATGTAGAAAACGAAAATTCAATTGAAATTGCAATTAGAATGTAAAGTGTAATCTGATTTGTGTCTTGGCTTATCAATAGGGTACAAGTCATGTGAATGGATCAGAGGCACCCTTTTGAGTCCCACTCAAAGCACAAAATAAAGTGATTCAATATACATGTATTTTAAATGAACCTAAACCAAAGTCTTTTCGTTGGATTTTCCTGCCAGTAACTAAACGTTAACTTCATGGTCAAATTCACCCAAGATATGACCGAATTAGCTTTTGGTATCTTCATAACTTTCATAACCCTGGGTTTTCTTTAAAATGACACCTAATGTAGCTCAAAAGGAGTTCTCCAGCGAAAGTTTTTCTTGTTTTATTGAACCTGGTAAAAACTGAAAATTATAGCAAATTAATTACAAAATCTACACTTTAGGCCCAATTGAGTCCTAACTCATAAATGTACTTAAACATGTTAATTGATAATTAATTAAGTTCTAATATGATGTAATAAATGTAGAGAAATTGGTTTAAGTGATAACATATCAGTCATTTCCCTCCAATTTTATACTAAGGCATTGAGAGAGAACCCTTATTATAACTTTCCTTCATTAGTTTGCTGCAATTGCAATTTTTCTTCATTATACATGATATATATGTTGTATGTAGAATAATGAGTTTTGTAGTAGCTATAACAAAAATAATAGCCTTATAGTAGCTATAACAACAATAATAGCATAACATTCAACTACTATGTTTTCATATTATGAAATAGATCAATGTTTAACATTTAACAAGCATAATTTAGGTAATTTACTCACTTGCTAAATGATGTTGCAACGCTAAGAGCATGAGAAATGATGGTGGTCATGAAGTGATCAAAACATCTATTGAGAAGTTAGGGAAGAGGCATAAGGAGCACACTTGATCCAGCATTAAAGTCATGCTTGTAAAAATTTTATATGTTCAAATTTATGTATTTAATAACTTAATCTTAAATTAATAATATATCTGAAACCTCCTGGAAATATTTTGGTAATATTTTAGTTTGTTAAAATAATTCTTTGTATCGTTCCTTTGTCTATAGCATCAAACCACTTTCTCCACCTTCCTCCACTAACACATCATCCCAATTTAATCCTACAATGCCCGAACGAATCAAAACATAGACTAGATCCATAAAAAACAAAGAGAAGACATGACGTTCGAGTGGTGTGACAAACCAAGGAACTTACTTCTTTGTGACTTGATTGAGCAAAGAAAGAAACATCTGGAGGAGGCCTCTCAAGTTACAAAGTGTAAAGAAAAAGCATAAAAATGAATTGACGAATCCAGACAAAGACGCAAGGAGCTAGAAACTAAGGTTTCGTTGGAAAGTAGATGTTAGTCCAGATAATAACCTAAAATGGGGTGAATTAGATTTCTCACACTTTTTCCGAATATTCTAAGATATCCTTATTTTAAAATTACAACCCCAATTCCAATCAGTTAATGTGAAATATAATGCAACAGAAAATTAAAAGTATAAGGATAGAGAGAACCACACAAAAATTTTTATACTGGTTCACATTTCTCCATTGAAGACTACGTCCAGTCCTCCGACCACCGTCAGAGATTTCTTCACAATCAATCAATGTAGAGTTATAATCTCACCCCGAGATCTCTACACCAAATACTCAAGAAAAACACCCATTTTATTGATTACAACTCCTTACCAAACACTACGGTAATCAAATACCCTTTCACCGAACACTACGGTGAACAACAATCTTTCACCGAACACTACGGTGAATTCACAACAACAAATGTTCAATATTGGCGAACAATTGTACAAGGCTGTTTCAATTGTAGGTTGAATCCCACAAGAAAGGCTTTCTTATGATATGACAATTAAGGCTCAAAAGCTTTTTTTATTTTTATAATATGAAAGACATTGAAAATTTGTTTCAAAGAAGAAATAAGATTATGAATGTCAAAAGTGTGTGTCACCTTTTCTAAACTTGAAAACTTGGTTAAATAGGTAATTGTAACCTTTCAAAAACATTTATAAAATGAGCCGTTATGAATTTTCAAAAATTCAAATTTGGTAATCGATTACAACAAGTAAACGTTACCCATAATTCAAAATTTGAATTATATAATCGATTAATAACTATTGGTAATCGATTACAGAAAACTATTTTTGAAAATCTGTGAACTTCGTAATTGATTATTGACTTTTCGTAATCGATTACAAGAATCTGATAATCGATTACATGAAATTTTAAGGTCCAGAAAAATATCTTGCATCTAGTAATCGATTGCAGAAACCTCGTAATCGATTACAACAACTTCAAAAATCACTTTTAACTTAAAATTTTAGTTTGAACGAGTTTCTTTGTTTAAAAACTTTTTGATCAAAATTTTCTTGATTAAGTTTAGAGTTTAGGAGCCTTTAATCATTATATTATATAAAACACTCACTTTTCCTAGGGTGAAGACTTGAACCTTTGTAAATTTAAGCTATTCTTGATAAAACATTGGTTCTTTGATTTTCTTCACTTTTTCTTTCTTTTTGTTGATGTCCTTTTCTCCATAATCTCTCCCTTTTTTATGATGACAAAACATCTTTGAACAATCAATCATTTTAGTTTCTCCCCTTGTCTTGTATATCTCCCTCTTTATTTTGGAGTAATAATATGATCCTGAAAATATCAATAAAAAATAAACAACAACCTTTCTCCCCCTTTTTGACATCATCAAAAAGAAGAAAAATTGTTTACAATGTATCCAAGATATATGTTGACAGGAACATAACAAGACATAGTATGCATATTTTGATTTGTCCCAATCATATATGAGGAGCAACCACTTACATGATACCACATATTGTTTGTTGCCCTCATACATTCCTATAAAACAATTAAAAGGGAATTTTAGGTACCCGAGGTGATTTGGGTCCTTTAGGGTTAGTGCCTTTCTCAACCCATATGTATTTCCTATTAGGTATACCATACTTTTTAATATTGTAAACATTAGAAGTATGTCCAAACACATTACAATAGTTGCAAGCATATCTCTTTTTAGGAACATAATGATTTTTTGGCACATAATAATTTATTGTTCTAGGCTTAGGCTTATGATCCTTGTATCTTTTGTGAGTTCGTAAAGAGTTTGATCTATTATTTTCAAACCTTTTATTTGCTTGTTGATTTCTAGCTTTTACAAACAAAATTTTCTTATCCTTGTTTAGTTCATTTTGGGGTGTATATCCTAACCCACTTCTATCACTAGTGTTTCTTTGTATACTTAATATATCATCTAGATTATGTTTACCTTTTTTGAATTTACCAACAATTTTATACAAATCATCTATTTTGGTTTCAAGTGAATTACATCTATAACATGCGTCTAGGTTTTCAAATTTAGTTCTTATTATGTTTAAATCATCTTGCATGCTTCTATGAGAGGTTTCTAATGAAGAAATGATCTTTTTCTGTTTAGCACAAACCTCAGAAATGTTTAAGCATAGTTCATGCAAGTTTTCAAAAGCATTTTCTAAATCTTTATAAGATAGTTTATTGTTACTAATCTCGTCATTTTCCTCATCAGAGTACTTCCTCAACTTTAGATTCAGATGAAGAACTTATGTCATTATCTTCCCATGCTATGTAGGCCTTTTTTCCCTTCTTATCCTTGTTGTCTATCTTGATTCTAAATTCATTCTTCTTTCTTTGAAGATTTGGGAAATCGAATTTTATATGTCCAGGTTTTCCACATTCAAAGCATGTGAAGTTTTGAGAAGCGGATGAATCTTTCTCTTTGTAAATTTCTTTGGGTGTCCATATTTCATCCATTTCCATTTGAGAAACTTTTCAAAAATTTTAACCATACGATTCATATTTTCATCTTCAAAATCTTATTCATAATTGTCATTTTCTGAATCTCTCTCGACTTTCAAAGCAATTAACTTATATTTCTTTTCACTTTCTTCATGTAGCTCTAAACGACTTTCAAAGCAATTTTCCAAAAAAGTGTTGCTTGAGACATACTTGATAGGCTTTTCTTTTCAGAGATTTTTTTCACGTTTGGTTGTCATGCCCTAGTTAGAGATCTCAACACTTTCAAGTTTAAATCTGTATTTGAAAAATCTTTACTAAGAGTAATCAAGTGATTAGTCAAATAGGTAAATTGTTTTTGCATATCAAGGATTTTCTCCCTAGGAAGCATTCTAAACATCTCATATTCTTGTGACAAGGTGTTTAATTTTGATCTCTTGACTTCTTCAGTACCCTCATGGATTATCTCTAAGGTATCCCTGTTGGACTTAAAGCTTGAAGATGCTTTGGAGTCTCTCTTAGTGTTTTGCTTTTGATGCTATGTAATTTTTGGTTTTCTTAAATGAAATGTAACTAGGAGTTTCCTATGTATTGATTGTTTAGTTTAGGCATGTATGTGGTTGTTCTTTGTTTGAATGCGTTGGAGAGCTTGGTAATCTAGTGTGATTTCTCATGTGTCAAATGTTTGATTTCCCTCTCTAAGATATTTTGAAAAATTTCTTTGGTAACCAACTGAGGTAATAGATTACCAACAGCAGGTAATCAACTACCAACAGCAGGTAATTAACTACCAAAAGTAGGTAACAGAGTGTGGGAATTCATTTGTCACTGGAGTAATCGATTACCCCATCGGGTTAATCGATTACCATGACCAAAAATCACCCTGGAAACCTTTGCTCACTGGTTTAATCGATTACCAGCTTCTGGCAGTCGATTACCCCTATCAGAAAGTCATTAAGTTGCCCAAATTGTGTTTTTAATTGAACCTATAAATACTCTTTTGTTGAAAATTAGAAAAACATCTTGGAACATAAGTCTTAAGAAAAGCTCAAACACTTTCATATTCTTTCAAATCTTTTCTCCAAGAAATTCATCAAGAACCTCAAAGTTTCTTCAAAGAACTGGGTTTCAAAGGCAATCTTGATTGATCTTTCTTATTGGGTGGCATTCATTGTGTTTTCTTTTGTGATCAGATCTACACTCCAGGTGTTTTCTAAACTGATCTTTTGTTTACCTTTTTGGTTTCTGGGTTGTTACTCTAAGAGAGAGGTCTTTCTGGATAGAGTAAAGGACTTTGAGAAGTGTGTTCTCAAAGGGTTGATCTTGGGTGTTCCAAGGTCAGGGAAGAACTGTTATTTGGGTTAAAGGACAGGCTTTTGGGTGTTTTGATTTCATTTTTGTGTTGCTTGTTGCAGAGTGAATGTAAAAGAACACAAAAGGGATCATTTGATAATGGAAAACCGATCGCAACGGTTGTTGGGTTGGGACTGGATGTAGGCAGTGGGCCGAACCAGTATAAATCACTTTGCACTCTTCTTCTCTCTTATTCTCTTTACCGTTTACCTTACATTGCTGTTATCATGGTTTATCTTTTGCAATTTGTTCGGTAATTGACTCGGTAATCAATTAAAACTGGAACGGTTAGATACTGATATTGATTACGCTGTATATTGATTATTAACGTGTTTCTGATTTTTCCTTTTAGTATTTCCGCTGTGTATCTTTGATATTTCATGTTTATCTGTCTCAACTATTGATAGGTAATCAAGAATAGTTTTGTTTGAATTAAAAGGAATTAGAAACTCACGAAAATTGGGCTATAATGGAACTAGAATCTATTCACCCCCCTCTAGATTCACACATAGGGACCAACAATTGGTACCAGAGCTTTATCTAGTAGGTTGCTCTAGTTTTTGATCCATAGTTCCTTAGAATTGCCGGTAATCAATTACCATTCGCTGAAGGTGCCTCTATTAACAGACCTCCTCTGTTTTGTGGTGATAACTATCCTTTTTGGAAAGTGAGGATGAAAATTTTTATGGAGTCTGTACATAGAAGTATTTGGCAAGCGGTTGTGACTGATTTCAAGGTCCCCACATACATAGAAAATGGGAATGAGATTGAAAAACCATTTGAGAGATGGGAACAAGAAGAAATTAGGAGAGCTGAAAATGATGCAAAAGCCTTAAATATCATACATTCTGCTTTGAATTCAGATGAATTTTTCAGAATTTCAGCTTGCAACACAACCAAAGAAGCTTGGGATCTAATAAGGTTCACACACGAAGGAACCGCTGAAGTACGAAGGGCAAGGAAGAATACCTTGATCCAAGAATACGAAACCTTTAGAATGGCACAAGGTGAGTCCGTGATGGATATGTAGAAACGTTTCACACACATCGTAAACCATCTCAAAGGACTTGGTAAGATCTTCGTTGAGGAAGAAGTCAATGTGAAGGTGCTGAAATCTTTGAGCAGAAAATGGCAACCAACTGTCACAGCAATCACTGAATTAAAGAACCTAGCCTTGATGACAAGTGCAGAGTTATTTGGTAAGTTGAGGGAATATGAAATGGATATGTCTCGTATTGCTGATGAGGAACAAAAAGATAAGAAAGCCAAAGGTCTAGCACTCAAGATGGAAGACACAGCTAGTGAGAGCGATGCATCAAGCTGTTGTAGTGAATCTGAACAGGAAAATATGAATCTCATGGTAAGGAAATTCAAAAAGTTCATAAAGAAGAACAACGACAAAAGAAGATTCAACAATATCAGAAAAGGCTTTAAGAGGTATGAGAGTTCATCTTCAAAGGTCACTTGTTATGAGTGTGGAAAAGTGGGTCACTACAAATCAGAGTGCCCTAACATGAAGAAAGGTAACAGCAGTGAGCCTAGAAGAGTAGAACATGAAGAAAGGCCCAAGAAAGACAGATTTCGCAAGAAAAAGGCATACATAGCTTGGGAAGAGAATGATTCCTCAACCTCTAGTGGAAGTGATAATGAAGAAGCAAATTTGTGTCTCATGGCTAATCCAACATCTGATGATGAGGTAAGTGATTCCGATTCATCTACTTTTGACTATGATGAGCTGCAAACTGCTTTTTATGAACTTTACACGGAAGCCGAAAAACTTGGAAAGTTGAACAAGGTTTTGAAAAACAAAATTACTGATTTGGAAAATGATATTTCTGTTTTAAAAACTGATGTTCAAAGTCTGAAAAAGGAAAATGATACCTTGAAACTGCCATGTTCAAAGTGTAAGTCTTTTGATGCCTCCTTGAAAAAGAATAACATGAAGTTCTTTGCATTTAGACAAACCAGCAAAAACAGAACTTTCTCTTGCAGTTATTGTATGAAACCTGGACATAACTCTTATAATTGCATGATTAGAAAGGAAGGAATAACTAGTGGATTGTTTAAATGGATTAGGAAAGATAGTCACAGCTCTAACACTAATGGACCCAACAAGACTTGGGTACCAAAAACAAAGTGATATCTTTTTCTGTGTAGGTATGCTTGAGAGCCAAACACTCAACTTGGTATCTGGATAGCGGCTGCTCAAGACATATGACAAAGTGATAAAGAGCAATTTTATCTCCTTCAAATCAAAAGAATCTGGTTCAGTAGTGTATGGAGATAGCAACAAAGGGAAAATTCTGGGTATAGGTGCAGTTGGAGACAAATCCAACAGTGTGATTGAAGATGTACTGCTTGTGGAAGGTTTGAAATTCAATCTTCTAAGTATTAGCCAACTATGCGACAAAGGCTAT
Source organism: Hylodesmum podocarpum (assembly GCA_026586105.1). Classification (NCBI taxonomy): domain Eukaryota; kingdom Viridiplantae; phylum Streptophyta; class Magnoliopsida; order Fabales; family Fabaceae; genus Hylodesmum; species Hylodesmum podocarpum. The sequence goes on from JALJEV010000804.1 coordinate 170,859, forward strand.
CAAGTATCATTCGATAATGGTTGCTGCAAGATCAGTAGCAGTGACTCGAGTGAGGTATTAATGGTCGGTAAGAGACATGGGAAGTGATTTTGTTGATGATGATGAGATTACAGGTGAAGACAGCAACAACAAACCACAACTACAGCAAGATACACCAACCAATTCTCATGAACTGCCAAAAGAATGGAGGAAACCAAGAGATTTATCTCTCGACAACATCATTGGTGACATCCATAAGGGAGTATCCACTGGATCCTCCCATAATATGTTCTGTGAGGATTATGCGTTTGTATCTCAATTTGAACCCTCTTGTGTTGATGATGCTATAAATGATGAATTTTGGATGAATGCTATGCATGAGGAGTTAAATCAATTTAAAAGGAATGACGTTTGGGAGTTAGTACCTTTTAATAGAGATATGAATCTAATTGGAACAAAATGGGTGTTTAAGAATAAGCTAGATGAGAATGGAATTGTAGTTAGGAATAAGGCAAGATTAGTAGCTAAGGGATATAATCAACAAGAAGGAATAAACTTTGATGAAACATATGCCCCAGTTGCTAGATTAGAAGTTGTAAGAGTATTACTTGCTTTTGCCTACATTAATGATTTTAAGCTGTTTCAGATGGATGTTAAAAGTGCGTTCTTAAATGGCTACATCAATGAGGAAGTCTTTGTTTCACAACCTCCTAGTTTCACTGACTTCAGTTACCCTGAGCATGTGTATAAGCTAAAGAAGGCCCTTTATGGTCTGAAGCAAGCCCCCAGACAATGGTATAAAAGGTTAAGTAAGTTTCTTTTGTCAAAAGGATTCAACAGAGGTAATGTTGACAAAACTCTTTTCATTAGGAGAAAGTCTAACAGTATTTTATTAGTCCAAGTATATGTTGATGATATCATTTTTGGATCAACTAATCAATCTGTGTGTGAAGAATTTGTGGCTAGCATGCAGGGTGAGTTTGGCATGTCTATGATGGGAGAACTCAAATTCTTCCTAGGACTGCAAGTCAAGCAACTGAAAGAAGGAATCTTTATACATCAAGCAAAGTACACTAAAGAATTGCTGAAGAAATTCGACATGGGGAGTTGTAAGATCTCTAATATACCTATGTCAACTAATCTCTCTTTGGATAATGATGCTACAGGACTAGGAGTAGACCAAACAAAGTACAGAGGGATCATTGGATCACTCTTGTATCTCACAGCAAGCAGACCGGATATAATGTTCAGTGTTTGTGTTTGTGCGCGATTTCAATCTGCACCAAAACAATCACGCATGACTGTTGTGAAGAAAATTCTGAAGTACCTCAAAGGAACAACGAACTGTGGTTTGTGGTATCCCAAAGGTACGTCCCCTACTCTAGTCGGTTTTAGTGACTCAGATTTTGCAGGTTGCAAAACAGATAGAAAGAGCACGAGTGATGTATGTCACTTGTTTGGAGAGAGCTTAGTCTCATGGTACAACAAGAAACAAGCATGTGTTGCTCTATCAACAGCAGAAGCAGAGCATGTTGCTGCGGGTAGCTGTTGTGCTTAAACCATTTGGTTGAAGCAACAACTTGAGGATTTTGGACTAAAGCTTGATCACATTCCTATCAAGTGTGACAATACAAGTGCAATTAGTATCACGAAGAACCCGGTTTTGCACTCAAGAACAAAGCACATTGAGGTGCGCCATCATTTCATAAGGGATCATGTTGAGAAAGGTGACTGTGAAGTGGAGTTCATTGAAACGGAGAACCAACTCGCAGATATCTTCACAAAGCCCCTACTGAAGGAGAGATTCTTCAAACTTAGAACCAATCTTGGTATACTAAGTGAGGAACACCTCTCATGAATTCTCCAAGTATGGTAAGTTAGATCATTCATGGTGCTCCAACAAGGTATGAGTTCATTACATTACATAGTCATGACCAATTATATTTCAAAACATGTAAAATCAAGTGTTTTCAAAGTTTATGATATAGATAATCGATTACCATTGCATTTCAATCGATTACCTAGCTTGATTTCAAAAGTTTTTGGTGAATTACTATCTGGAGTAATCGATTACCCCACTTGGTAATCTTTTACCACGACTTCAAAAATGGGTTTTCCAGTTTGTGAGCCACTGGAGTAATCGATTACCTTGGCTGGTTAATCGATTACCATGTCCCCTGTTTTCAAAACTGTTTTGGTTACTCACTGGAGTAATCGATTACCACGTAAGGGTATTCGATTACCTTCGCTGCTGAAAGGGTTTTTCAAGTGTTTTTCATGGTTTTGGGCCTAATCGATTACAATTTCTTAGAGTCCAATACTTTGTTCATTGAATCTAACCTCAATTGTGGAGTTTTTTATAAGTGATTTTCAGGTTTTGGGTTTCATTCTACACATCTCACAAACCCTAAAAATCTCTTTCTCTCTCTAACCCTAAAACCCCCTTTCATCTTCTCCACCACCACCATCAATGGAAGAACAAGGACGAGGCAAGCGGATCAAGCACGTGGGTCACAAATCTAAGCCAAGAGTTTCGCCCCGATCAAAAAAGGGTGAATCCTCCTCCAAGAGGAAAGAACCCACATCTCCGGGAGAGACTGTGGCACGCCCAATTAATCCGTGGTTCACCTCTACTGCACAAGAATCACGTTTCTATGGAGATTTTGCCAACAAGGAACTCGTTCCTTCAAAGATTTTGGACCTCTGATGGCTGGATGCACAAGGGTTCACATTCCACTCTTTGCTCCGAGATCAGAACCTTGGGAAGTTTGTTGGTCTGAAGGTTCACATATACCCTGATCTAGTGAGAGTTTTCTACTCCAACCTCCGACCACACCAAGCCACCGGAACGGTAATCTCCGAGGTAAAGGGCAAACCTATGATTTTGACTCATTATATATTTTTCCGTTTTGCTGGATTTAAGAATGAAGGTATATGTCCTACGATTGAGCACTTGCAAGCACAAGGAATCGAGCTTCACAAAGATTCTTTCTTTATGAGCCTACTCAAAAATCCCGAGGCATGGGAAGCGGAAAAGGCTGCAAGAAAGGAGCGTGGGAAGAAGATAACCTACAACACCGGCGGGCTGAACGCCGACGATCGTCTTCTTCACTATACAATCTGCTGGATCCTAGCTGCAAGAGGAGCCAATCACGCTCAGATCAATGAGGAGGATATGGTGATGATGCAGCGTTGAAAAATGGCATTCAAATCGACTGGGCACATGTTGTGATGGACAACATGCTTAAGACGAGAAGGCTATTTGATAACAAATGCCCCTATTCTCTGTTTATTTCACGTTTGCTTGAGCATTTTCAGGTTGATACTACAAATGAGAACAGAGACTTGGTGAAGGACATTCACATCATTGGAGACAAAGCGTTAAAGATGATGCGATTGACAAAAACTGATGTTGGATGGGTGCCAAGGGAAGAAGCACCACAACAACAACAACAAACAGAAGCTGCAACCGATCCACCTTCTAATGATGATGATTCGACGGTTGGGGAGTACATCCCTAAATTCCGTTTTGAGTCAATTGTCATTGATCGGATGGATGAGTTGGAAGCTACCACTGCCAAAAGATTGGATGAGATGGAGGTTGCAAACAATGCTCGCTTCTTGGATCTCAAGGAGCTGCTGGAGTCTCTTCATACTCGCTTTGATGTACTCTAGTATTCACTTCTTATCACTTCTCTCTCTTTTGCTTCTTAATATACCAAATAGGGGGAGAATGAATGAATGAATGTATAGGTTATCCTAGATAGGGGGAGTAGAGTAGAGTAGCTAATATTGAGTAGTATTGAGTAGTTTTTGGTAGCATTGGGTTTTGCGCTTTATGGTTGAATTATTGTTTCTGTTATTTTCGTTTGCTCTGAACAATTTACTTTTTGGTTATTTGAACTTGAACAATTCGATATGGTTGTAATAGTTTCACGTTATGGTTTACATCCCGTTTTTGTTTTTAATTCTTATGGACTTGATCTATGATTGTGAATTGAATCATGTCCTATATTCTTTTTGAATGGATGATTTTACTTGATGATTGATAGTATTATGCTCTGTTTAAGATAGATTGTACAGTGAATCTGCAATGTATATACTGCATATTTGGATATCTCTAACAGTTGCAGGATTCTTAGAAGATCAACACACATCCTAAACCTCTAGGAAAACCTTGGTTGAGATTTGGTACATCAAAACCAAAAAGGGGGAGATTGTTGGACTTAAAGCTTGAAGATGTTTTGGAGTCTCTCTTAGTGTTTTGCTTTTGATGCTATGTAATTTTTGGTTTTCTTAGATGAAATGTAACTAGGAGTTTCCTATGTATTGATTGTTTAGTTTAGGCATGTATGTGGTTGTTCTTTGTTTGAATGCGCTGGAGAGCTTGGCAATCTAGTGTGATTTCTCATGTGTCAAATGTTTGATTTCCCTCTCTAAGATATTTTGAAAAATGTCTTTGGTAACCAACTGAGGTAATAGATTACCAACAGCAGGTAATCAACTACCAACAGCAGGTAATCAACTACCAACAGTAGGTAACAGAGTGTGGGAATTCATTTGTCACTGGAGTAATCGATTACCCCCTCGGGTTAATCGATTACCATGACCAAAAATCACCCTGGAAACCTTTGCTCACTGGTTTAATCGATTACCAGCTTCTGGCAGTCGATTACCCCTATTAGAAAGTCATTAAGTTGCCCAAATTGTGTTTTTAATTGAACCTATAAATACTGTTTTGTTGAAAATTAGAAAAACATCTTGGAACATAAGTCTTAAGAAAAGCTCAAACACTTTCATATTCTTTCAAATCTTTTCTCCAAGAAATTCATCAAGAACTTCAAAGGTTCTTCAAAGAATTGGGTTTCAAAGGCAATCTTGATTGATCTTTCTTACTGGGTGGCATTCATTGTGTTTTCTTTTGTGATCAGATCTACACTCCAGGTGTTTTCTAAACTGATCTTTTGTCTACCTTTTTGGTTTCTGGGTTGTTACTCTAAGAGAGAGGTCTCTCTTGATAGAGTAAAGGACTTTGAGAAGTGTGTTCTCAAAGGGTTGATCTTGGGTGTTCCAAGGTCAGGGAAGAACTGTTCTTTGGGTTAAAGGACAGACTTTTGGGTGTTTTGATTTCGTTTTTGTGTTTGCTTGTTGCAGAGTGAATGTAAAAGAACACAAAAGGGATCATTTGATAGTGGAAAACCGATCGCAACAATTGTTGGGTTGGGACTGGATGTAGGCAGTGGGCCGAACCAGTATAAATCACTGTGCACTCTTCTTCTCTCTTATTCTCTTTACCGTTTACCTTACACTGCTGTTATCATGGTTTATCTTCTGCAATTTGTTCGGTAATTGACTCGGTAATTGACTCGGTAATCAACTAAAACTGGAACTGTTAGATACTGATATTGATTACGCTGTATATTGATTACTAACGTGTTTCTGATTTTTCCTTTTGGTATTTTCGCTGTGTATCTTTGATATTTCATGTTTATCTGTCTCAACTATTGATAGGTAATCAAGAATAGTTTTGTTTGAATTAAAAGCAATTAGAAACTCGCGAAAATTGGGCTATAGTGGAACTAGAATCTATTCACCCCCCTCTAGATTCACACATAGGGACCAACAATCCCAAATTTCTTTGGCTGTTTAACATGTTGAGACTCTAAAGAATTCCTCAATCCCCAGAGCAGAAGTTAAAATGTTCGTGGCTATAAGATTATATTGAATCACTAATGCAAAAAGACATTTTTACGTCGGTTTTTAAGGATTTTTCATGTCGTTTAAAGAACCAATGTCTTATATGGGTGACGTTAAAAATATTGATTTTTTACGTCGATTAAACAACTAACGTAATAAATGCTTTTCACGTCGGTTGTTTACGAAGAATGGACGTGATAGATAGGATTTTCAACGTCGGTTGTTAGGAACAACCTCGTAACAACCGACGAGGTATATTTTATATTAAAAAGAAATTACTTATGTTTTAACGTCGGTTTTTATAAGAACTGCCGTTAAAAGTTTTTTATAAGAATGTATAAAATGTTTGATTATATAAAAAATATTTAAATATATAATATAACAACAATTACAAATTCGGATGCAGATAAATGTCCACGTGGTATCAAATTTCTAATTTTGAATAAAATAAATATCAAATAACAAAGAATTCATATAATTACTAAAAGTTCTCGAATTAAAATAAACTATGAATTAACATAAATTATAAAGAAGTATCAATATGTGTAAGTGATTACATATAAAAGAACATTAATTAGTATATTATATAACAATTTAAAAACAAATACATTAAGTAGTAATATTATCAACTCCTACATTGTTTGTTACCAGAAACATGAAATAAATGTATATCAAATATCAAATATAAAATTGTCTAATACGTAATGTAAAAGAAACTAACCATAAGCTAAAACAATAATTCTTAGAAAATTTTGACAGAGTTTCCCCTGTAATTTGGATAATTCCCATTATCAAACTTGTTAATAATCAATTAAATACAACCCACCAGAATCATTCAATCAATACATATCACAATAGGATTCAAATCAGTAATAATCTGATAACAAATTCTAACTTCAACATAACCAACTGAAGTACTTAATTGAACAACATAACCTTTAATTCATAAAACTAAATATTTTTTTTAACAACTACAAGGTACCTCTTTATACATCATTGTCAGAACTATGAACTTCTCTTTATTTTAACTAAATATGCTGCTCATTCCTTTTGAATAACTTCAATATTATTAGCTAGTAATGAGTCAGTATCTTGGAACATCTGAAACACACAAAAATGATTAATTTTTATTTCCTGTGTTTTAAATGTCATCCTAAATATAATAGTTATATACCTATAAATGTATTACCTCAGCCCAAGAATCCATAATGGTCGCAGTAATAATGGTTCTCAATCAATACATGACATAATAACCACATTTAAATGAGCCAAGTTGTTTATTACTCTACATTGATAATATTCACAGTTAGATCACATTCTAAACTATATGAAAATTAATAATGATATATTATACCTTAGACATAATAATGTTGATAGACCTTTTTCGATTGGCATATCCACTCAACATATTTGTGCCCCCAATGACCCTGATCAAATTACATATTATTATACCAATAAAACATCTGTAAAAGTAATATACAATATATCTAAAAGCTTTATAATTTTACCCATTTAATAAGTGTCTCATGTCAACGGATGGTTTATGATGTAATGAGCAAAACCAAACTATTGTATAGCCCTTAGGAATTAGGACTATAAGTTGCCAATGAGATCTGTAATAGGAAAATTAATTGCTAACATAAAATTAATGAAATGGAATTAAAAATAACAAAAAATTATTAATCAACTAACCTAGATATGTATGGAGCCAAAAATATTTGTTTTCCTGATTCAATCATAAGGTTTAATTATCCAAGTTTGCATATACTGATGAACAAAGGTTTTGTTATTACCAACTTTTTGAATTGACTGAGGATCAAGAAAGCCATATATATGTGACGTCCCTTGGTTGATGGTCAACTCATAAAAGTAACTATATCAAGTCAAAGACATAATTCAGTGCTTAAATAACTAGTTTCTAGTATATGAAATTAATTAATAAATTTAATTACCTTTGCCATAATTGTATGATGTAGATGTTTGACATGGTATTACCCGAACTTATCTCTAGAACATCAGACAAAGATATATACATGGGCATGTCTTGATTATCAACACCAAATACCTCTTTTGTGAAAGGTACCCGTATAGGTGTACTTATCAATGATGATGATATGTTGAGTAGGTCAACTAGGGGATTTGCTCTGCACCATCTTCATTGTTATAACTTTTTTTGTTTTGGTACAATTGTTGTCTTTGGAACTTCAATCAGTTGCTTTCCTAGATTCATGTGATCCTAAACATGCAAAGTGAAATTTGGTAGCATTTAATATTAAATCTAAAAATGAATTCAATTGAATCAAACAAAATGTACCTTATCATGTGATAAAATAGCCTTCATCAAATTACGAGGTCATGTAATAAATGTGTTAATTGCTTGCTTCACAAATTTAACCTCTATATTGGGCACAGGAATTGCGACATTAAGGTCAATTGCTTCATCCACCGCCACCCTAACACAATGTGGTTGTATAAGAACCCCGTGTATGGTTGTGCCACCCCCGAACATGATACCAATGGCTACTTTGCATGGAGGATCCCCCTCCACATACAACTCTACCCTATCAAACAATAATGCATATGTTAGGATCATATATAAAGATTGTAATTATTGAAAAAATAACTTGAATGTAAATACAACTCCCACCTTCAATTAAAGGCTGGTTCATGCATAATACAACTCGCTTTACTACTAACACGAACAATCTTATGTACTGGAGACATAGGCTGCATGAATTTCAACCTCTCTTCTAGCCTCTCCTCAATCCGCTCATCAAGCCTCTTGTTCATGTTATCTTCAAAATCTATATAAAACTCTTCCCAAATTCGATTATACATTATTTTTTCATACTCCTGAAATGTCTCCTGAGACATATTAGAATTGTTGGTTCTTCGTGATTGTGAACCAAAATAATCACGAATACCAACCCCGACTCCAGTAGCACGGACGCGTCCAGGGTGTTCAGGTTTTCCTATGGTTGTAGTCACAATATCCCGATGGCCACAAGAAACAAATGAACCCTTACTAGTTTGATCAACTAGCAAATCTTGTAAATCATATTAACAACACAAGTTATTACATCAAATCTTCTTTCTTGTTTTAATAAGATGAAGACATTTTTTAACTTACAACTCTATCTGTAATTTCCTGTGCCTCAGCTAAAGTCATTTCTCCTGAATTCTTTTTTCGAGCACCCATCCACAATTCATAGCGTGTTGGAAGAGATGGTGGATTATTAGAGATGTCAGTTACCCTTAACTCATCCCGTCTAGCCTTTATCTTCTTCTCCATAAGCTTTTCAGTTAACTTAGCATACTCGACACGAGATAGGACATGAGGTGTATTGTTTTTTTTTTCTGCCACTCTTGTGCAGCTTTCTTTATTTCCCGTTTAGAATACAAAAAACCATTTTAATTAACAATTTAATTGAATAATCACAATTACTAAAAATGATAATACTAATAATAATACTAACCTTCCAATTAGGGTCCAAACGACTAATGCGAAGTATCGTCCAATCTTCTACAGATATATTATACTTTTCACAAGGTGATTTGTCATATTTCGCTCCAAAAACATAGTCCCTAGTCAATGAGCTCTTAAAATCTTTCCATCGGACTCCAACCAAGGCCAAAATCTTTTTCTTGAAATACAGTTTACTATTAAATCAATTTAATAAATAATATAGTTAACATTAAAATACCTTGATATCTTGCCAAATTAGATATTTCTCTGCCGACCCAACATTATTCCAACCGAGGATGGTGATGGACACATGCATCCTTGCAACAAGTCCTAAATAACTCTGGAACTGGGCAACATTTGATCCTAACGCCTTGCCTGGAATCGGATCTATTTCTACACGAGTCTTCTCCTTCACGATGCGTCCTGATGTAATATGAGGTAGACTAGTGACAGATCTAGAACCCTTTTCACAAGTAGACTTTGATGTATTAGACATATTTGCTCTATAGAGAAACATCACACATAAATAAATAATTTAAATAAAGATACATAATGAATTTAAACATCACAACCATATCAATTTAAAGATATAACAGACATACATAAATAAAATTAAATGTAAAAGTAAATAGAATTATAAGAACATACATATTAAATAAAATTAAGTTTGCAAGTTTTCCCATATCCCTTCATCATGATCAGCTCGAATGACATGTACATCATCCACTACATTGTCTTCAATTGTCGGTAGTGTAAGACAAATATCATTATATGGATATTCATGTGTACCATGCATGGTCCTTGAATGAAGAACCACAGAAAAGTTCTCATTACAAGGGTCAGTAACATAAAATATTTGTCTTGCTTGATATGCCATAATGAATGGTTCATCTTTATATCCCTCTTTCTTCAAATCTACCAAAGTAAATCCCAAAGCATCTACTTTCACGCCGTTGTTACCTTCAACCCATTTGCACTTGAAAACAGACACTTTAAATGCAACACAATCAATCTCCCATATATCTTCAATCACCCCATAGTAACTCATAGATGCCTTAACTCTTGGTAATTGATTACAGAAAGCTATTTTTGAAAATCTGAAAATCGGTGAACTTTGAAATTGATAATTGACTTTCTATAATTGATTACTGACTTTTCGTTATCGATTACAAGAATCTGGTAATCAATTACATGAAATTTTAAGTTCCAGAAAAATATCTAGCATCTTGTAATCGATTACAGAAACCTCGTAATCGATTACAACAACTCCAGAAATCACTTTTAACTTAAAATTTCAGTTTGAACGAGTTTTTTTGTTTATAAACTTTTTGATCCAAATTTTCTTGATTAAGTTTAAAGTTTAAGAGCCTTTAATCATCATATTATATGAAGCACTCACTTTTCCTAGGGTGAAGACTTGAACCTTTGTAAATTTAAGTTATTCTTGATAAAACCTTGGTTCTTTGATTTTCTTCACTTTTTCTTTCTTTTTGTTGATGTCCTTTTATCTTCATTAAAGCTCAACCATGAAGTCAGAGAAAGATTTTCTCCACAATAGAAAATTGTATAAGACCCTGCATTTGATGACCAGTGTGAGAATCAGTAAAATACTCTCACACAGGTGTGACAAGTATATCATAATCGTCAAGTAATAAGTATGAATTTAAGATCATAGTTATCATTTTCACGAGGATAGTTAGACCAAATTTATGCTCAAGGATAATACTAGTATAAATTGAGTTTGAATTATGATTAGAGTAACCAAATTGTAAGACTAGTGAATAAATTTGAATTAATTAATGAGTTTGAGAGTTCGATTTCACCTCTGATTATCCTAATACCCCTCCCTTATTATTCAGTTTACCTAATTGGCTTAATCACATTTTTTTCCTTGTATTTATCCATTTCAAAATCAAATACACCTCCTAAGGTTGACCCGGTTAATCAATCTCTTAAAATAAAACTAAATCAATTAGGGTTTAAGTTTTTGTGAATCCTAGATAATTGTGAGGCTATGGTTTCACATCACCTTCTATGCTTATCTCTAAGGTGTAGTTAGGTAATGGTTATTTCTTTAGTAGCACCTAAGCTTCTTTTCTCACAGCTCCCTTAGGTTTTGAGTTAATTCATTAGTGGCTAGTTAACAAAAATCATTAAGAGTAGAGAATAGCAATCTCAATCATATAGATTAAATAACATCAGGATTTGTATTACCATAAATTAGGGTTACATCATTCTCCCAATTGAATAGGGATTTATTTCATGATGAACAAGGGATCCATGATAAAAGAATTACAAGAAAGAAAAAAGTACATAAGCGATAGGCTTTCAAGGTGAAGGAATGACGATCAATGCTCTTTGGATGGCTTATCTCTATAGGCTCTCCCTCCCTCCTCCTCTCTCTAGATCTTTGTCTTCCATCCTAAAATAAACCATCTTCTCCTTGGGCTTCCATTTTATAAGATATGATTTTTGACCCAAAATAATGTCATTTCACGCAAGTTATAGGGCATCTTGTGTAATATAAGTTGATAGAGAGTAAGGATTTTTTACTGGAAGCACATCTCACGCAACACATGTGGCGTCTCATGTGGTATGGATGGGCCGAGACTCTCTAGGGGTCTTGATGATTTCTTTGATGCTTTTCGGGTCTTGTCTCACGCGAGATGATTTGTTGTTTCACTCGAGATGCTTTCAACACTTCAATTCACTCAAATTTTGCAATATTTTGACCCTAAAACACTTGAACACATACATCAAGCCACCCTGGAAGCAATAACATCATTGTTTACTCAAAAGAGCTTAATCCTTGTCTAATTTATCCTAGTTTGAAAGAAATTACTTCAAATACAAACATACATAAATAACTCTTAGTGGAGAGTTATTAGCATCTACGGCCTCTAAACAAATGAAGAAGTCCTCCAATATCAACAAGCCCGAGAGCAACAATTGAAGTACTTGGAGGAAGCACAAAAAGTGTCTCATGCAGCTTTTGAATAGCACGAGAGACGAATGGCTTTATCCTCATCTTTCGCCATTTCAATTGCATCTGTTGGTATTGCCACTAGAGTTAGGGGCGGAGTCAGAAAAAGAGTTTGGGAGGGGCAAAGTTTTTATAAACTTTTTATAAATTTTTTTTAATTTTAATTTTAATTTTTTTTAAAAAAAAATTGGTTAAATACAAATCCACTAATTATACACTAACTTTTTCTTATCAGGGGAAAAATTAAAATTTATTATTAATATATATATAAAATTATTATTAGTATATATAAATTTATATATTTAAATTAATATATATATATATATATATAAATATAAATTTATTATTAATATTTTTGTAAATTTATGTTTTTAAATTTATTATTACTAATATATATATATATATATATATATATATATATAAATATATAAATATATTTTTTTAAAATTAAATATAAAATTATAAATAAAAATAGAAAATCATTAAAAATTAAAATTTATTATTATTATATTATATATATATTATTTATTATTATTAATTATTACTTATATATATAATTATTTTGAGAATATTATAATTATAATTATTTATTTCAAATTATAAAATTAAAATTATTATTATTTATTTAAAATAATTATTATTTACATATAAATTATATATATATATATATATATATATATATATAAAAATATAGAAAAAGTTTGAGGGGGGGGGGGGTGGCAGTTGCCCCCCTTGCTCCTAATGTGGCTCCGCCACTGACTAGAGTAGTTGTGCCAGAGTTTGATCAATGCAAAAAGACAACAAATTTCTTGCTAATCAAATATCTACAATGTTAAATGAAGAAGTTCCAGACTCTTCATGTTTGCATAACACCCCACTGTATCTACTCCTACTAATGGCACCTTCGCAACCATCTACAACGTTGGGCTCAGCTCTAGGTAATGTGTATGTGTTGGAACGATGTGTTCAACCTCTTTTTCCAATCACGCCTCTTCTAATTACCTTAAAATTAGGTAAACCAGAGTCTACCCACAAAACACTCAAAACCATGTAGTGGCCTTAAAGATACTCATTGATCACCTCTAACCTGACATTATAAAACAAAACAAGTAGGCCAAGTTGAAATCTCTCACCTTCATCACATCGATACTAATATAGAAAAAGACAAAGTGAATAATCTATGAATTACCGATGAGGTTACTAACAACCTTATCATTGATAATGTCACCTAATTGCAACTAGACTTAACATATCTTTAATGGCCAACTATCGCAGAAGTCACTATATTCATTATGAACTTTCACATTGTTTCTTAATTGATTGTCAAGAACACACCCAAATTGGTACAAAAATGGGCACTCAATAACTATTGGTGGAAACACGATCATTGCATGGATATGTCGATACTTAATCTATGTTTATCCCACACCCTACCTAACAATTCAACCCTAAGGTACGGTGAACTCACATTTTCATCCTTCTAAGTACCACTTTGCAACCAATATACAAGAGACTGACTCTACTTTTACTCTTTCATAGGTTTTCGATAACTTGCAGTAAGGAAACATGAGTACTTGTGGTACTTGGCAATAGTTGAGAAAAGTGAAAAGTAACATTACTCCATGACACAACTTGGATATACTCGGTGCTTTTAAGAAATATTGTTCCTCACCACTTCACAACCAAGAAGGGTGAAGCATCTCACCTTGCAGTCCAGAGTCATTTGTCTCACAATAGAAACATAACATATGAAATACAATGCCTTGCAATAAGCTTCCTATCATAAAAAACAAACATCACAACTTAGATTCACCACCTCTTACTTTAACTTGGTAACCTTTAACTTATATGGCTTACAACCTTAAATAAACTTTTATATTTAGATCAAACAATCACCAAGCTACATACCGCAACTACACTAAGCTCGTTCACTCATCCAAACCTGGTCTTCCACATTTAACTCAACCCATTTTCCCAAGCACACTCCACAACCACATTCTCACACACTCACCAACAATCATCTTACACTTCCTTACCACCCCATGACTCACACACCATCAACAAAAACTAAATTATCTCTTTTTATCCTTTCTCACAACCAAAATTCCACTCAAACTAAAAACCACCACAAACTAAAGCACACATACACCCAAAGCATTTAACAACACATAACACATGGTCAAAATCACAACATAACATTTATAACACATGAATAAATAATGGCTCTTGACACTACAATTCACAACACATTACAATTATCAACATACCAACATCAACATCTGTGGCATCAAAACAAGAAATCTGACAATGAACATAAGACTACCCATTAAGGTCAAGCATTATCCATGGTAGTAACTTCAAAATTGCAACTTTACAAATGGCTCGTTGTCAAAGACCTCCCGCACTCAACCAAGTTATTATGGTGGAGTGTAAGGTAGTTGACCAAGACCTAAGCAGTTGATTTTTGTTAATTTTTTCTATTTGGCTTAATCTCAAGTATCTCTGCTTACTTAACAACACATTCTCTAACACCAGTCCATCTAAGAATGCTCAAACACCATTTAACTTCATCATTTCACTCCCATTGTAGAAGAAATCCCCAAACTAAGTGTTCCCAACCATTGGGTATGATTTCTCTTACAATATGAGTGCTCCTACCGATTTCGTAAAACATTCATTTTTCTAACTTGAAACCAACAACCAAGATTATACTCAACCTTAATACAAACCCAAACATCCGAACACAAACCTTAACATACCAAACCAACGGAACACACATTCAAGCACCAAAAATGTAAATGATTATATGATCTAAACACGTGCAAGTGAAAGAGAAAAAGTTGTCTTACCTTTAGAAGACTCATGACTTGAAAACGCTTGAAGTTCACTAGCTAGAAGAAGAGGAAGACCCACGGATAATGCTCCTTGCTCAAGGTTTAAAGATGAAGGACGAGGACGACTCTTACTCTTTGCTCTCTCTCAATTTACTTTCATGTTCTCACTCTCCATGGCTCATAGTTGGGTGCAAAGAAAAGAAGAGGAATGGTGCATGTATGTAGGGTCACGACTCACTAAATAGGAAATGAGAAAAGTTTTAACTTAAGATAAAAAAGAATGTTTTTATTTAGTTGCATACACTTAACTGGATGAGATGGGTTCTTAACCGCTTTTAATTTGGTGGAAACCAAAATAACTAAAACTAAAGGTAAGCTTTTAGGGATCTAATTCTGAGATTAAATTATAAAAATTTTAATCTTTGATTAAATACAGGTGGGAATCCCACTTCAACATGTATCTTTGACGTCTCCAAAAAAAAAAAGATTTTAATATAATTTAAAGATTTAAAATATTTTCCATTTAAATAATTATAATGATTTAAATAAGCAATTAAATTAAATTCCTAGGTGGCGTAGAATATAAATGAACCATTTAATTAAAATTCAATTTACGATATATATATATATATATATATATATATATATATATATTGTAATTAAATAGTGATGACCAAAACTTTTGGATGTTACCCAAGACATACCCCAGCTATGGCATCATAAACAACAACATAGCATATATCAACATAAAAATTATCAAATATGGGTTCTCAACAAATAGTACAAAAACATACCATGGTAACCAATCCACATTTTGACCTTGGACATGATTCAATTTAATGATTTTGCAATCTAGCTCTATGAAGGGTTTAACATGAAAGATACCCAAAACTCAATAGTGCCATATCCTTTCGGTTGATTTTAATTATTTAAGGTGATTAGGAGAAAGACAGCATGAGAGTAGTATAGACTATGATAGAAGGAAAAGAAGAGAATTTAATTACTTCATTACAAAAATGGAGGTGGTGGCCAGATTGAAGGTGGGTAGAAGTTTTCTATGGTATAAACCTAATGGGAAACCAAAGAGTAGAATTGATAGAATGATGATGTTGTGGAATATCATTTTTAATGGGAGTAAGCAATACATATGGACAAAAAAAAAAAAGAATAGTGGGAAAAATAATTAATGTATCGGGTCGGGAATTTTATGTGTTTAAAGTAAGCTCAAAGATTTGATGAAGAAATTGAAGAGTTGGAGTATAGAGCATTGCGATGAATTTCTAAAAACAGAGCCAAAAAAACATTAATGAAAAGAAGTTGGATGGTTTTGACATGGAAGAGGAAAGTGAGAGCATTGAAGGAATTAAGGTGTTCACTAACACTAAATGTGGAATAAAATGATCTAATTTTACATTTAAATTATATTTAAATAGAAGGCATATTGAATATATACCTGTTGAACCAATTTTTTTTTTTTCAATCATGTGAAGAACTACGCATATCCACACCGAGACTGACCTCTATTTGTCAACAATTTGACCAGTAGAATAATGATGATATGAGAGAAAAGATGATAATACGATTTATTTTTTGTGTGTCTTCAGCATGTAGTCTAAGGCTATATTTATAGCACGCCAAAGATAACAAACTTCTTATCAAATTCAAAATTTGAAATAATTGATCAATTTAAAAGATAACAAATCTTTTATCTTTTACTGCTAACCAATTAGCAATTTAAAATTCAAATAATTGACCAAATCAAAAGATTAGAAGATCACAAATCTCATATATTTTATTTTTAACCGATTAGAGATTCAAATTTTTCAACCCAAATTCGAAACAGAAAATACTTGTGTTTGTTTTTATTTTTCACCAAATCTTTCGTATTATTCATATTTCTAGTACTAGCAAAATATATAATAATAGAAGAGTAGTATAATATTTTACTTTCAAGAACCATTAGAAGAGTAGTATAATATTTTCTTCCATCCTTACTGCTTTATATTAACTCTAGAGTATGGTAATACGGTCAAATTCTTTTGAGTTAATTTATAATGACCTAAGAAGCTCATTTCTTCCTTCATTTAATTTTTCCTGGCCAGGATATAATTCTATTCATAGAGCTCAAACTCATTACCAAGAGTTGATGGATCCCTTCTTGATTAATCATATATTCTACAGGAATTTAATAATATTCAATATTCATTCAACAAGTTCTCTAACGCACTAGGTGTTCAGAATCAAAATATAATAAATAATATGTTAATTACTATGACAATCTCAAGTCAAAGAAAACTATTTAACCTCTTCTTGAGAATTTTCTATTGACAGCTTATGGTAAATATTAACCATTAGAAAATTTCAATTGAGTCTGTCTAATGATCACATCGACATGTGATTCATCTATATATGTGAATTAATGAATGAGATCTATTAATATTTATCCAATAAATACTATCACATATATATTAATCTATCCAGATTATTGACATCCCATTTTCAGTAATTCTATGATAAAAACGATTTATATTAAAATTTAAAACAAACTTGTTTCTCATATTAAAACAAACTTTAATTTTAATCAAGGACATTATCAAATAAACTATTTATTCAAACGATAATAAAATAATACTTTATTATTAATAATTAGAATTGATTACATGATGACTTGAACACGGGCATACAAATTTATTTCCAACAAGTATTAGCCAGAATATTGGAAAGTGGCAAAGCACCAAAAGTGAAGGTACAAGAGAAATTGATTGTAATTCAAAATGCTTCCACATATGTGTAAATTGGAGAAGAAAAGTCTAATCGAAGGTTTGCACAGTAAAAAACCATTGGCGAGTAAAGAGAAAGAGATAAGTCATATATGTCGGGAGCGATGGTTAAGTCGCAACCCAACGCTTAATTATGGCAAGTATATCACAATCGTCAAGTAATAAGTATTAAAAATATGGGTTGTTGTACCCACGAGGATAAGCAATTCGGAACCGTATTCTTATATTATATCTCACTTTTCAGTGAGAGGGAAAAGGATTTGTTTGTTGAAAAAGTTATGATTGTAGAAGAAGAAAGTAATGATTAAGAAGCGATTGAGATCCCAATTTCACCACTAATTTCCCCGTAATATTTTCCTCTTTTGTTATTCAAATTATAATCATGGTTGGATCGGATTTCTACCCTCGTGACCGTCTCTCTCAAAATCAACCACGATGCTTATGTTAACTAGATTAATTAATCTCTTAATTTAATACTAAGTTAATTAGGGATTTGAATCTGTGAATCCATGGCAAACTTAGGTGCGTCCACACTATTACATACTCTTATCTCTAGGACTCTAGCATAATAATGGTTTAATTATCTAGTACCACTTTGGTTTCTTTTCTCAAATTTCCCCCAGGTTTACTATCAATTCATTAATTGTCAATTAACGAATACCATTAAACATAGAAGAATAAACACTTAAACATATATTGAATAACATCAAGAATTATATTAAGGAATAAATTAGGGTTACATCGTTCTCTAAATTAAAGAGAAAATTTTATTGATACCTCTTTATTTTCCAATATTTTTGGTTGCCACAAACTTGTGGCTTTTTTTAGCAGTTTTCTAATTTTTTTGTGATCACACATTGGTGATCTTTACTTGCTTTTCTAATTTTTTATATTTTTCTGAATTTCTTTAGAGGTGTGATTCCTTTCCTTTTTGAACACATAAATTTATTTATTTTACTAAGAGAGATCTCTAAGATAGGATTTGAATTTTAAGACCTAAGGTATGGTGAGGTTTTCAGGAGGGAAATTCAAAAATAGGAATAATTAGCATAAAGACCGCTTAGTTTGAAAATTTTCGCTTAGGCTCAAAGTGAATGACTAAGGTCATTCATTTAATTTTACAGGTTGGCCGAGAAAGCTCTTTATAGATTTCAAAGAAGACCTAAATCTTTTCCTAATTTATGAATGACTTTTGTGACTTATCAATAAACGAAGACCGAAATTAAATAAGGTACAAAATATTCCCTCGTTGAATTATAGAGAACAAAATATTAATCATTAATAGCAAGTCATGAACTAAAAATAAGAAAAATAAGAACATAAAGTATACCAAAAAGGTGTCTCCAACCAGCATCTGCATATGCAGGCATGAAGCAACTAGCAAAATGGAATAAATTCAATACATTCTTGAAATGGAGTTTATAACTAAACGTTATATTTAAAATAATTAAAATTTAGAGAGGAAGAAAAGAAAAGAATGATACATTTCAAGTGTAATACATAGAAAATTGATGTTGCGAATCTGACAGTGAATCAGTCTTGGTGCTTCACCGTTCAGAGGAGTTTGGTGTCATTGGTCTTCCATCGTCTACTTGAGCCTCTGGTGTCAGAACCTTGCCACAGTGGTTACTGGAAATGGTGTTGAAGGACATAACTAAGGCTTAATGAGGGCTTCAATTAGGGGAAATTTTCTCAGGGCTTTAATAAAGGTCAATGAGAGAATCAATTCCACCTGTTCAGATTAAGAAATAAGTTATAGTTTCAGGACAAACGAAAATGGAAGAGTATCAAAAAACCCAGTGCCAGATTGTTATTTTTCATTTTTATTAAGAAATTTTAGGACTAATGAAAGTTGAGTTCATACATGTGTTCGACACTTTTGGAGGTTTTCCGGGAGGGATTAATGCTTCTTCCATTAGCTTGCTCCCTAAAGTGAAATATCCACAAGGCCAAGATAATTTTTCTTGGAGGTACGGATAGTTTGATTTGGTGAGAGGATTTGTATAGCAACTAAAAAGTGAAGTAAGGGGCAGAGTTAGATTTTAAAGAGCGGAGGAGCTAACATTTAATTCAAAAATTTATATATATATATATATATATATATATATATATATATATATATATATTATAACCTAAATTCAAGATCAAATAAAT
This sequence comes from Hylodesmum podocarpum, assembly GCA_026586105.1. Lineage (NCBI taxonomy): Eukaryota > Viridiplantae > Streptophyta > Magnoliopsida > Fabales > Fabaceae > Hylodesmum > Hylodesmum podocarpum. Next base: position 190,752 of record JALJEV010000804.1, read on the forward strand.
TAATTTTAAATTAAAATATAAAATGAACAACATAAAGAATATTACGTTATTTTATTTTAAAGTGAATTAACCTATTCAAGAGATAAAAATAAAAGAAAATTTGATATATATATATATATATATATATATATATATAATAAACATAAGAATCTTATTTAAATAAATGATAAATCTAATTCATATTAAATTTAATTTAATAATTTGATATATTGAAGTAAAAATATATAAAAAAAAAAAAAATAAATACTTGAAATTATACGTGGTAAATAGTCATTTTTCATATGTAATTTCATAGTCACATAATTATTATAATTAGAGTACAGACACATTCGTGTAAATATTAAATTTAGTACAAGTATGGTGTAAATTAACTTGATGGAAGAAATTTGGTTTCTACTATTTACGTAATTATGGATTTCAGATTTAAACAAAATTTTTAAAAATAGTTTATATTACAAACTCAATTTATAAAAATAGATTTATAATAGACTGGATAGGGTGCAAATAAGGATCATTTATCGTGGAACAAATTTTTCGCTTATACAATGAAATAAAAGATAAAATATAGGAAGATCATTCAATATATATATATATATATATATATATATATATATATATATAATATAATATAAAATTGAATGAATAGCGAGGAGTACTTTTGCATTGAACAGGATGTTGTCACATTGGGCAAATTACAATCTCTAGAAAGAGAAATAACTAAAGAATAGCAAGAGAACTTTTACATTGAATAAAAAATTTTCATTTTAATTTTATTTTTCTTTATATTTTTTTTTTAGGCACGGACCTGTTGGGACAAGCCCACTTGCCACATACAAGTTTTATTATTATTATTATTATTATTATTATTATTATTATTATTATTATTATTATATATAAAATAAAAAAAATAAAAATTGGGGGGGCGACCATCCCCTTTCCCAGCACGTCCCTCCGCCTAAGCACACTCGGGAGAAAACTGTGTGGTGGAGAAATGAACGAGATAGTTACTGAGGAGTAAATGATGTATTGATGGAGGGACAGAATTAGACGCAGGAATCACTTTTGGAAGCTATATATAACCGCTATCATAACAGTCTGGCGGTGGATGATAAACATGATAAATATCAGTTACAAGATTACTACTATTTTGGCTGCTTTTGGTTTTAACATTGTGATCATTTTGTTGGGGCATCATTCATTCCCATGCGCACACATGTTATATTACTTGAGCTTTTCAAAAAGAAAATATTATAATGCTAGACAAATGTCTTAGAGATTTCAACAATAAATATAAAAACAAGAAAACAATTCTCATCTTTGAAATATATCTTGTTTATGCATCATAACTCATAAATATTATACTACTTCACATTTAACAAAACAAATCTCACATGTGAACATGTTTTCTTTATTCAAAGTAATAATATGAACTTAAAGGATTAAAATTAATGCTCATAATGGCACAGGATCTACGAGCAAAGCTTTAATATATGTTTTCATTACTCCTCCGGAATGTGTGTAGTTATCTTCGTCTTTATAGAATACATCAATGAAACGTGAGAAATTGAGAATGCGTGTTAGAAAAGGCATTGGAACACTAGTCGGCTTAAGACACTCCTCATTTATATCCATCCATGCATTTATTATTATTTTTTGACATTCGTCAATGGCTACTTCCTTAGATACACCATATTGACTCATATAGCATTCCAGGAATGATGAAACATGTCCTCTTTTCTGTTCAAACTGTGCAAAAGGATATAATTGATTTGTACATGCAAATTAATATTTTCGTCATGTAATCAAGCATAAACATTGAAGAGAACGATGAATTCATAAAATCAAAGACTATACCTCGTTGGACACCATATCATCCATTAGCCTACCAAGAATAGAAGAAGCCTTAACAATTTTTGGCTCATTTGTTACCCATTTAAAGATGTTCTCTGTGGTTGTGTCTCCCATGCCAATATAACTTGTTGCTATCAGGAATGAGCAACCACTCGATATTGTTGATATGTGCAAATACTCATCTGTCGTTGGTGTATAGTTATTATTGTGCCATCTAGCCTCAGTTAAGTAGGCTTCGGCCAGCTTCTTCAACTACTAACAAGAAGCATTCTAATAAATATACGAATAAATTATACTGATATTCTATGATCATATTGCACAAGACTATTGTTTTATTGCACAAAATCATTATTTTAATAATCTTATGAACAACTCGTTTAGGTTGTCAATAAATACATAATATTTTAAAAAAAATTAATGAATATCACTGTAATATTTTTGTGTGGGTTTTCCTCATTAATTTTCTCTCATATTGATTGAGTGTTTTTCCATAATTCTCTAATTTTTTTTCTCTCCTAGTAGTCTCTTAGTGATTTATAAAACTTGGAAAACATATTAGAAAGTAAAACCATAAAAATAGAATAGTAGACTAAAGATACAGGCTAAGTTTATCAAACTCAATGAGAAGATAATGTTTTGGCATATCAGACATAGTGATCATGCAAACATTGTTTTTACTTATTGGAAGAAATTAATATTTTACCTAATAGAATAATTGAACAGACAAAGTTTGATGAATAAAACTAAAGGATAAAAAATGAAATATATAACCAAGAAGCATACAAATCAAGAAGCAAAAAGAGATATTCTTTTGTTGTTATTGTAAAAGTAATCTTTTCCCTAACACTGTATGAGCTACAATGACAACTAAAAAAAGTCTAATACAAATATATATTTGTGAGTGTGTGTTTGGTTTTGGTACGTGAACAATTTCAAAAATATATTGGTTATGGATGAACAATATCAATTCCTTACAACTCTATCAATAAAAACCACAAACTATAACTTCAGGTACGAAAGCCTTGTAACACATGTGTTGTTAATAATTAGGAGAAAAAACTCATACTTCCTTCATGATGTAGTTCACACAATATGGTCTTGTTTCCTTCATTTCTTGCTCTATTTCTTGAAAAACATTTACGAGTGACTTATAAAGAAATTTCATGTATTCTGGGAGATCATCCAAGCAATTCATATCCCACCTGAAAACCACTTTCATTTCAATCACTCAAGTAATTCTTTTCTTGAAAATAACAAATAAAATTTATGTTTTTATAAGTTACTAATCTACCTTTCGATGGCCTCCGTCAAAAGTTCTAATTCGTCAATTGTTCCATATGCATCATATGTGTCATCAAGTATTGATGTCATGGCTATTACTTTTGCCGATATTTCTCTTGCTAGAGAATATTGGGGCTCAAAATATACTGCCAACATCCAGAAACAACATTCCACAATTCTATCTCGCGCATAAGGTAGTTTACCAGGGACATCCAACTCATTCCACCACCTATAAAGACCAAAAAAATAACAATAATAATTAGAAGTAGTCTTTGTAACAGGTTTAACATTTTTGTTTCTTAGGTAGGAAAATTGTATGGATGAAGAACTTACTTGCAAATGTTGCTAAATTCTTTTTTGTGTAGGTTTTGCAATCTATTGAAATCTAATTTTGCGAAAGTAATTAGAATTTGATTATGAGAAGGATCTTGATCGTATATAGAAATGTAACGTCGTGCCTCTAGCCTGGGCAAGTTCTTGTGGAGAGCTTGACTTAAGCTATGGTTAACCTGAGTTGCAAGAGAAGGGCTCAATTTTGTGGCAATGCGCTCAAGGTGAGTGGAAGTGAAAACCAATGCTTCTTCCAAAATGTCCTCTCCATGAATCCTCATATGTGAGGCTTCATACAAGCTTAACATTCCCTCGACATCACTAACAAGTCTTTCACTAAAGCTTCCTTGCCCATCCTTGAACTTGTGGAACACAACTAGTGTTTAATTTATTCAACAATACAGAATTTTCGTCAGTAACAACATTTAACAAAACTTAAATATGAAAGGAAAGTTCAAAAAAGTTGCAAGATGAACGTCTAGAGTAGTTCTACCAGCAAAAATATGAGAATGTTTTTGATTTATATTTCATTCAATGTGTACAACCCAAAATATGGCATTCAAAGTATAAACAAATGGTGGAAAATGATAGTTGAAGTAATGAAAACTATTAAGGATATGCATAAAGTTGAAGGGGAAAATATTTTAAGATTAGGGAGTAGTTTGGGAATAGTTTGTTTGAGAGGAAAAACTGTTGGGAAATTTTTTTTTATAAAGTTATAAATAAAAAAACTGTCTAATTTCAGCTAATGGTGTCAAACTCTAATTATTTTTCCATTCAACTTCCACCAACCCATTGTCCACACAATAAAAAAACAACAAATAAACAGCTAAATGAGACACAAAATAACTTGTCCCAACAACGTTCATGATGAATATACTTTTCTCTTATTAAGAAAATTATAAATACGTTAATGTCTTCTTATATTCTCATTAAGAAAAATTTATATTATAAGTATATTTATGCAAACTAACATGCTATAACTATATATAAGGTTATTCAAACTTGAATTAAACAAAATCAATTGATGTAGACATTTAAGCAGGAGAATATACGTGGTAAAACACGAAATCCTTGTTGCCTCAGTAGTCTAAATAGCACAGCAAGAGAACAAAGGTTGTCTTCAAGAGTTATTTCACCATTTACAACATAATTCTTGTAAATATGTTGCAAAACTTCATCAATCTCTTGTTCAAAGTGATAGTTCACACCCAAACGACAAATTGAATCAATCAAGTCAACTTTTGCTAAGAGCTCAGTCTTTGAGATAAGCATCTTGCTGATTTCTTTTTTCAATGTTTCAATTTGTGTCTCAGTTTTGTGATGATCATGTCCCTGCATGTAAGTATTTAACAATCCACGAAATTGAATCGAAAACAGGATACTCAAGCTATTCTTTATTAATGTTGAATGATTTGCCAATATAAAAAAAAAAAAAAAAAAAAAAAAAATGGGATAATTAATTTCTTCTGTTGTCTAACATGAAAATATTTGCCTTAGTTTTTTGAAAGATACTTATTTAACCTTTTAAAAAGTTAAAATGTTTCATAAGTTAACTTTTGTTATACGTGAAATTTGATTTATTTTAAATAATTTTTTATGAATATTATTTAGTTATAGTTCTTTATGTGCTGACATGCTTTTCTTTAATCGGATTTAGAGTTTGACCTAATTTTTACTCATAGAAAAATTGTATTAAATAATTATGTAGATTATTAATATGCAGTTCTAAATCTGATTAAAGAAAAAAATAACATAAAAAAAACTATACCTAAGTTTTATCATCTTTTTTCCATCTCATATATATATATATATATATATATATATATATATATATATAAATGTATCCATTATTGTTAATAACTTAATTTTGTCAATCTTGGAATTAAACTCTCAAATAATTAAATAAGGTTTAAGAAATGGTCACAAATACTATTCATAAATAACCTATTTAACAAGGTTTATGTGCTGGTCATAAATATTTTAGGATTTAATTGATATATATTGAAAAGGTGTATAAATGTTTTTTACATATTAATCTAATGATAAAATGTTATATCTTTAAAATAGTTTAAGTGTTTGAGACGAAGATAATTTTTAGTTTTATAAAAATCTTAGAAAGATATAAAGTATCAAAATTTCAAAAGATTTTTTGAAGTGATAAACATTAACTAATGTGACGTACAAGAATGCATTTTTTCCTGCAATGATTTGCATGTACATCATTAAATTTAGAAGAGAGATTCACGAAAATAGTACAATCCTATAAATTATTCCAAAATAAGTAAACAAAATCAAGACACTGGATGTGCGCGTACCTCGGAACTAGGAACATGGGATAGAAAATAATCCCCCCAAACGGTAGGAGGAAAATTTGCAACGGGTCGAGGTAAATTTGAGGGTTGTTTTGCATTCTCAGCGAAAACCGGGAGTGATGTTGAGTCTGCTAATTTAGACATGCTTTTGTTTAAGGATATATAATTGAGGAAGCTAATTGTTTTGAAATGCCGGAGGACGCAACTTAATTTATAGGAAACCGATGAGAGGATACGACAATAAAGTTGGATTAAGTGAAATTTTTAATACAAGATATTTAAAATTAGAGTAAATTAATAGCATTTCAGGACTTTTAAATGATAATTTTTTAAAATATATACTTTATTCTGCTTTTAATATTCTTTTGTAGTCATTAGAAACATAAATTAGTTATTCTAAAAATTAAATAATTTAAACTATACAATAGTAATTATTTTACGTATTATTTGACCAAAACATAATCAATAACTTTTTATATGATTTATTTAAAATTATACATGTAAGTTAAAATTAAAAAAAACCGTTAAAAAAATTAATAAATAAATAATACTTGTTCAATTCATTAAAAAAATAATAAAAAACGAGAATGAAATTCAGAGTGTTTATCATTTTTGAATCAATAAATTATTTTTTAGGAATTATTATATGATTTATATTTAATATTTTGGAAATGGGTTTTTTGAATTATTGTAATTAATCTTGTTTTAATGGGGAAAATATATGTAGTTTCTAACCTTTAAAAAAATTAAAATTAAAATTAATTCTCAAATTAAAATTTTATAGATATTAATATGTAAACTTTGTTTCCGATATATTTTAATTTTTATGGTTAAAAGTTATTGTTAAATAATTATGTTGTAATATATATTCCATTAAGAAATTATTATATCACCATTTAATGATTATTTTAGACAATAAATATTATAAACATAAAAACACAATAGATTCGGTGAATCTTTAATTTAAAATCTTTATCCACCTGACAGTGCTACTTGTGATCAATATAAGTTTTACTTTTCTTTGTTCACACCAGAATTTAGCACGCGAATTTGATGTGCAGATCGATTTCAGATTTGTGGACAGCTATTTCAGAAACGTGCTTAGTTTTAGTGATGTAGATGCGTTCGGATCCTCTCCATTGATAGAGGAAAATGAACATTTCGATTTCCATAGATCAGTATGACATGTGACTTAGGATTTTTTTCACAGCTAAGATTAAATATTTATTAACAATAATAATATGAAAGTAGTAGTAAATATTTAATAATATTAATAATAAAAAAAGAATAAAATATCATATTTTATTAAATAATAAAATTACACTTGAAACACAAAAATTTAAAGGTAGATATATCAATATTAAGTTTTATTAAAAATATAAAATTAAATATAAGTATAATTAAACATAAATTATTAGCAGAAAATGGATTTTTAATATCGGTTAAAAGAGGATTTTAACGTCGGTTTTTAACCGACATGAAAGAGATTCGACGTTAAAAGTTTTTGTTTTTAACGACGATTCTATTGTAAAACATTTAGAACATCTATTGAAAGTGACTTTTAATGTTGATTGTAAAACATTTAGAACCATTGTTAATAGTCTATTTTTCGAATTGTCGTAATTGTAATATTGCAGTAGTGTTTTTAACGTTAGTTTATGTTTTAATTGCCGTTAAATATTTTTTTTTAAAAAAATTCTTTTAATTTATATACGAACCTAAAATATCAATACAGTTTTATATCAATACAGTTTTATACCAATACAGATCAATACTAGTATAGTCCATTACCAATATAGTCCAATATCAAATAATATTTCAAAAAAATAAACCAAATTGTCCATAATACTTCCAGCTACCATTTTTTTCATTCTATCATCAAATTCTCCACAATACTTCCAACTACCAGTAAGGTCATACAAATCCTTATCAAAAATTGAAAAACAAAAATAATATGTTAATAAATGACCAAAATTGAGACCTCAAACTTTTCTGTAACAAAGTTGCAAAGAAAACTTGTTCATTACCAATATAATCCAATACCAAATAATAAATTCTAAACAATTTAAGAATCAGAACCAAATCTTTTTCATCCTGCACCCACACCCTAAAATAAACTTTCTTATGTCCACTACAACTTCTACCTTAGGCAAATGCACCTACATAAGTAGTGGCTAGAGCAGCTTCGTGTCTTTGCAGAACTATATATTTTTGGTTATAAACCTATACAAATCAACACAAAAAATTTCACAAATCATACTACATATACCCCTATGATATTTATACTTGTATCATTCTGTGATAACAAAACGAGTAACAGAAGTTAGAGAAATCATTATGTTATTATGTCAGAAGCAAAACTTGATAGTAATCAATCAAATAGGAATCTTGAATCAGAATTACTATATTTTCTAAGATTTCAAGAACCATAAGGTCCTTACATTTGTAGGAAAGGGGAATGAGATCCTTATAATTTAAAACTAAAAAAGTACATTAAAAAAAACTAAAAAGACATGTAAATCATTTAAAAACTGCCCGTGAGAGGCAAAAAAGACCCAAAATATAATAAATTACCTCTTTCAAAGGATGTCCATATTATCAAACTTTGGATATTTAAATTAGATGTGCTCCCCATTCTTTTCGGATATTTTCAATGTCATCAGCATGCAATGGGTCAGCACTTTGAAACATCTGCAATATTTAATGAAAATGTATTAGTTAATAATTTTTTTATAGAAACCTTTTTTTTTAATATTTATATGAATATATTATTATGTATATTACCTCAAGCCAAGAATGCATGAAAGGGACAGTCAAAATGACCTTCATCCAATACATGACATAATAGCCACATTCAAATGACCCAACTTGTTTATTACACTACATTGATAAGATTCAGTTAGATAACATTATTAATAATCCAATTGAGGATAATGTATAATTATAAATTGTATACTTTGGGAATAATAAATTCGGTATTTTTTCCTCCTCGATTTACCTTTCCACTCAAAACATTTGCACCAGCAATGACTCTAACAAGATTAAAATTTATTATACAATATTAAGATGATAACTTAAATAAAAAATATTTGTAGGCATTTTAAAGTTATCCATGTAATAGTGTCTTCATCTCAATAAAAGGTTTATGATGTAAAGAGCAAAACCAAACAACAATATAGTCCTTAGGAATTAGGACTATAAGCTACCAATGGGACCTGAAATGTGAGAAATAATTAGTAACAATCTTATATTCAATATATTAAAAGTATGACAGTGAATATCAACTTACCCAGAAATGTATGGAGCTAAAAATATTTGCTTTCCTGATTCACTCAGCCATGTCTGCATAGATTGTATTCAATAGATTTTGGATTTTGTGAAGGGATAGATTCATAGTCACTGGAAGACTTAGGAGCAAGTTTAAAGTCAAGTGCCATTGAGAAAACGAAATGAACAAAATAAACCATGCATTCCCAAACAAAAGAAAACCACTACAGTTTGGTAAAATCATTTGTTTTATGCACTAAGCTGCCTGTTTGTAGCTCCCAAACAATGTAGTTCAAGTGTAGATTTTTAGTTTTACATGATAGGATAGAATTTAAACCTTTGGTGATTTGATGAGCAAGGAATGGCCACCACTCAGTTCTAATTTTTTTAATTCCTAGATACATTTCAGTTGATTCAGATTTCCAAGTTAGTTTGAGTCAAGGACTTATAATTATGAATAAAAATTGAAACTTGTATGTTTGCATGGTTAAAATTCATTACTTTCATAAAAACAAGTGTCAACATGAGACAAGTTAACCTTAACCATACAATAAAAACATCTCAGAAAATCAGTTTGCCAGTATTCAATATATTCACAGTTTATTTTAAATGATTAATAAAATATCTCAGAAAATCAGTTTGCCAGCTTCACTAAGCCAATTATTCTTCCTACACAATAAAGTTTTATATATGAGCATAAAAATTTAGATCTTTGATGATGAGATAGGAAAGGACACACAACTCATGGTCTTGATATAAGTTCTGAGTATTTAATACTAAGGCACGTTAGTTGCAGATTCATATTGTTAAGTTGGTGTTGGGTGTGAACTTATGCCAATAAATTAACTAAATTATTATTGTGAATGAAGATTAGTATAACTTAGGATTTGGATTCATGTACAGGATATGGTCCTGTTTGAGAATGAAAGATACAATGTATTTTTAATATAACTAGTGGATCCCACATCCAAATATCAAGGAAGCCTATTCTGAAAGAGCTTGAGACATACAGAGAAACTAAGGAGCATTAAAAAGTGGGTTACTACGATAGGTTCAGGAATCACAAATATGAAGAGGATTTCAAAGCAAATGTGAAGAGAAATCTAATAGACAGAGTATGAGAACCAAGATTCCAATCAAAATTCCAGCAACAACTTCAAAACATAATCCACAAAACATAATCTACGCACACTCAGTTTAATGGTGAGAAATTTAAAATCAAATAATCATATAATCAACAGCGGCAATCTCTCTTCACGAAATTTCAAATAATCAACAGAGCCAAGCCTAAGATAACAAAAACTAACCTTCGATAAGAAACATCAATAACCCTAACCTTTGTAAATAATCAAAAAATCAAAAATAGCTTGCTGAAATAAAAAATGCATGCATTCAAAAATAAAACAGAGCCAAAGCACTCACCTGGGAAAAGTTGTAGAATGGTGACCTCGAGAAAAATCGGAAGAGCAGAGAAGAGAAGAGAAGAGAACAACAGAGAAGGAAGGAGAGAATAGAAAAGAAGAAAGAAAACCGAAAGAGAAGAGAAAAGAACGAAAGAGAGAAGAGAAGAGAAGAATGGTAATTTAGTGATTTAGAGAAGAAAGCTCCCTAAAGAAAGAAGACTCAAAGAGTAGACTGAGTGTAACGCGAAGGAGAGAAACATTTGGAAATTTAGATTTCTTTTTCAACGGCAGTCTAAACAAATACCTGTCGTTATATGTTTTTACTTTATAAACAACAGCGGTTCAAACAAATACCCGTCGTTATATGTTTTTACTTTGGAAACAACAGCGGTTAAGTAATTAACTATCGTTAAATGAATGACCTTAAAAATGTTTTTTTACAGTAGTGGATATTAAATATTTAAATCTTAAACATAAATTTATATAGATTTTGTTAAGTTCTCAACTTTAATATTTCATTATCTAATCAATTACGTATTGTTGAGCTGTTATATATTTTTTCAAATTATACTTTTTAAAAGTATACAACAATTTTCTAAAAAAGTATATATACAACAATTATTAAAAGAGTATGCAGATACCTATCTTTTGGAAAAGTATACAAACACATGCTGGCTAGTTGGCTAATAATAAGGGTTAGTCACAAATAATTTTTCAATTCACATTATTAAACAATTTATTTAACAACTTTACCTCGTTAACAATTATAATACACAGTCAACCAGCCAACTCACTCATAGAATATATATATTTTTCTCTGTTCATATTTTATACATATACATATTTCTCTCTCTTCACATTTTATAACTAGTTGTCTGGTTGTCTGCATATTCGAGTTGTCTACCAAATCATTTCCTTTATTTAAATCATAAAAATATTATTTTTGAACCGCTTCACTGTATTTTCTTTGTCTCCTTTCCAAATGGACCATGACATATCCTATTTTCTTGCTACATATACACAACACCACTCCACGTATGACATTTTGCAACAATTATTTGTTAACATTTAAGAAAATGTTACTAATTGAATTCACATTATACATTTTGCAAAATTTATAAGTATAAATGCTACCTTTTCTTTTATTATATACTTTTGAAAAAAAATTAATTATATATGTTACTTTAGCTTATGTGTGTTCGTTTTTTAGTGATATTTTAAAAAGTTTTCAAAAGGTTACATTAGTTATATTTTAAAGATGTTTTTGTTGGTATGTAAAAATGTTACTAAATGTTATTTTGGTAACATATTTTAGCATATTTTAAAAACTGACTCATGGTCTAAAATTCATCTAACAGAGAATACATTGGAAAAATATATTTTTGGGACAAGTTTTACAAATGATTTAAGTAGCTAGCTGCAACTATTTTTTGACATTGTTTTCCAAGTATCACTAAAAGAATAAGATATTTGTTGGGTTAAAATTGCATTTTTTGTGGCGATCAAACACTACCTCAAAGTCGGGTACAAAATGGCATCCACTTGCCAGCGAATTGGTAGAATGCATATTTTGAATTCACAAAATGTCCAAAGTCTTTTATAAGATTTTTACTTCCGCGTTTTAAACACTACACAGTGAATGGATTTCTTTTCTAATAATCATTTGTATATTTGACTTATTTATCAAATAATAATTTAAATCTATCCGTATTAAATTGATAACATTCCGAAAGCACTAAAAGATAACTTGTTTAGATATGTACTTTTTCTTTCAGTAACTTTTTTTGTAATGTTTTAATAATAAGTAAAAATATAAATTAATTGTTGTAATAATTAAAAATTTAAGCTATACAAAAATAAGTATTCTACATATTATTATAATCAAAATATAATTAAAACTTATTGATTGATTTATTTTAAAATATATAACTAAATTATAATTTAAAAAGTGAAAGTGAATTCCGTGCAAGTTTTTTCCAAGCTGATAGAGAAAGGGTTAAGTTTTATATTTTTTTGAAAAAAAATTAAAAAAACATATAAATAATAAATAATTCTTGTTCAATTAATTAAAAAAAAAGGAAAATAGAGAATGAAATTCAGAGTATTTAACATTTTAAATTAATAAATTATTTTTTAGGATTTATTATATATTTTTTAACAATTTATTATTTAATTTTTTAAATGAGTTTTTTTAATCATTACAATTAATCTTGTTTAAAAGGAAAAATATATTTTGTTTAAAAAAATATTTGAAATTAGTTCTTAAATTAATATTTAACTCATTAATCTGTAAGGCTTGTTTCTGATATATTTTTAATATTTTTTTATTAGATAATGATGTGATAATTTTTATTTTTATTTTATAATATATTACAGTAAAGAATTGTTATATCACCATTTAATAATGATTTTTTAAAGATAAATATTAATCTGTAACTATTGTTTTTGATATATATTTATTTTTCTGATAAAAATTCTTAATAGATAATGATGCACTAATTTTTAATATTATTTTATAATACATATTGGAGTGAAAAATTTATTATATTACCATTTATTAATAATTTTTAATTATAAATATGAAAAACATTTGGTGATTATTTAGTTTGAAAACTATATCCATCCGACAGTGCAACTTGAGGTCGATATAACAATGGTTTTGTCCCTTTCATGTTGTTTACCCCACAATGTGGCACAACAGTTTGATGCAGATTTCAGTGGTCTGCTATTTCATAACGTGCTTTATTATAGTGATTGTGAAATGAGCTTTTGTATCCCCACACTTAGTTAGACCTCATTAGTCTATGATGGGACAATTCAGCGTTTGAAAAATGAAATAAGTTAAATAATTCGAATATATTTATATTTTAATTTTTCAAAAATATTTATTATCATTTTTATTATTAATATAATTATTTATTACATTAAAATTATAATAAATAATTAATTCAATAATAAAAATAATATATATATATATATATATATATTAAATACAAAAAATTAGTTATTATATATATATATATATATATATATATATATTATAGTTCAATCATATATATTCTTCAAATAATTTATATGAATCAAAGATTTTTTTTTCTTTGATTACAACCTGACAGTGAAAATATCAACCTAACAATAGATTTTCTTTTCTTTGGTTTCATCGTTACAACCTGATAGTGAAATTTCCCTGACAATAGCTTTCGTTTTCTTTGATCTTTTCTATTTTTCGTCTTGTTCACGGAAAAATTTGAATGGCATTGTCATGATGCAGATATAATTCAATCATGTTGCAGACCATCATTCCATAACAAATATTTCATTGGCGTTTAAAATGTGTTTGATTTATTTAAGATAAATGAATTGTAGAAGATAAATATTTTTATTTAAGATTTAATTCAAAAAAGAATTGCATGATAATACAAATTAAATAAATGACATTATACATAGTTTTAATATTTTTAAAAAAAATTATGGAACATAAAAAATATTTTAAAAATACATATATTCTTACTTATCTCTTAAATATAAATGATTTTATTTAAATTTTAATTATTTAAAAATTTTATCATCAAATTATTTTAATTAAATATTATTTATTAACTATAGTAATCTTATTAAGTCATTTATATTTAATTATTATTATCAATTAACTAATATGTATAAATTCTGAATTTGAAATTCAAATAATATTTGTAACAACCTATTTTTTAAAATAAAATAAAATAAAATAAATAAATTAAAATAAAATATCTTTATAGGTGGTTATGTTTCATATGAGTGGTTATTATTTCTCCTCTGAAAAAATAAAAGAGGATCTATTTCAATCTCCTATCTTTTTTCCCATCACTTTTTTCTCCTTGCACGTGATCAGCCTCACATCTAAGTTAGGGTAGTTTTTCTGTTGATAATAATGATAAGAAATTTTGTTTTTGTTGATGTTAATAATGTGTCTTTGTGTTCTTGATACTGAACAAAATCATCCTATGCATGCATTCTACTCAAAGTCTCTTCAAACTCTAGAGAACTAAAATCAAGCATATCAAGGTACCTAACAGAGATCTTAATCTGAATATTAAAGCATAAAAGTTAAGTTGTGTACCTTGAAGTAGTGAGTAGTGAAGGTGAAACTGAGTTTTAGTGCTTAAGGAATGAAGTTGAGTTCAGAGAGAAAGAGTGCACGGAAGGGGTTTAGAAAATGAAAACTAAAGTAACTAACCCTTCCCTTTCCCACTATTTATAAACTTTTCAAATTCCTTCCTTCTGTCGTGCCCACCTCGCACGAAGTGGTTTTAGGTATAACCTAACTCGCACGAGGTCAATACTTAGAAAAAAAAATTTCTTCTCTGGAAGTCCATCTCGCAAGAAATCAACGCGAGATGGAGTGGCAGAGAGCACTGGAAGGTTAATTTCGTGCGAAGTAATGGTAACTCGCGCGAGATTGACTCGTAGAGAGCATTTTTTTCAAAGTCTAAAGCGTTAACTCACGCGAGGTAGTCAAAAACCTGCGCGAGTTGCTCTCGTTAAGTCTTAATTTGAAGAAATTTTTGAGGTTTATGATGCGCACCTTGCATTTTGTGTTCCTCTTGATGATTGTTCCTTGTGTAGTGACTCTATGACTCAGTTAGTAAAAACAAAAACACAAAGAAAAGAAAAATTGCTAATTCAAAACGAAAAGAGTTAAAATACTCGGGTTGTCTCCCGTTAGCACTTTGCTTTCAAGTCCTTAAGTTGGATTGAGCTTCGTCTCATGTTGGACTACAACTTGGGATGGAGTTCTTGTGCTCAATAGGGTCTCCATCATAACTTGTGTTCAACAATAGTCTAATGACAGTAGCTTGCTCCAAGTTAGGAGCTTTATCACAACAGTGGTGCGATTCTTGTTTGGGTTCTTCATTCCATGTTACCTCTACCAGTTTATTGGATTTTCCAGGATCCACTTCCGGGTTTGGTTTGTGGTCCTTTGGCGAATAAGGGAGTTGAACAAGTAACTCCCCTTTCTCAAGAGTGACTAACCTGCAGTGTTAGTATCATAAACTAAATTTGGAGCAGGGTTTAGTTCATTACCTAGGTCTTCACATGCCAATGTGATGTGGTCCAAAGTATTTGCCACTCTACAAGAGTTTTGCTTCATGGATTGCTTGGCTTCTTCAAACACGTTGAAGGTGACATGCTGCCCAAGAACTTTCAGCGTTAGCTCTCCTTTGTCCACATCAATTAAAGCTCATGTAGTTTCTAAGAAAGGCCTTCCCAAGATCAAAGGTACTTCCCTGTCTTCTTCCATGTCAAGCAAGATGAAATCTGTCAGGATTAGCATTTTGTTAAATTTTACCAGTGCATTCTCTAGTACACCCTTTGGGAATACTAGCAATCGGTCTGCCAACTGCAGTGAAACCTTCGTGGGTTTCAATTTTCCCACCCCCAACTTTTGGAATATTGATAGGGGCATTAGGTTGATGCTTGCACCAAGATCCAACAATGATTTCCGGAAGTAGGTTTTCCCTATGTGGCATGGGATCGTGAAGCTTCCCGGATCCTTCTTTTTAGGTGGTAGCTTGTTGGTCAAGACGACACTACACTCCTCATTTAAGACCACTACTTGTTTTTCTGGTAGCTTGTGCTTTTTGGTGCAAATTTCCTGCATAAACTTAGCATAAACTGATATTAATTGTAAAGCTTTAAGGAGCGGGATAGTTACCTCAATATTGCTGAAAGCCTCCAAGAACTTTGCATATTGCTGCTCTTGGTTGTCTTTCTTGCCCTTTTTCAGTCTATTCGGGTATGGAACTAGGGGCACGTGTGCTGGAAGGTCCTCCCGGGTTGTCTCCTATTGGTTAGCTTTGTTTGCATCTCCCTGCTTCTGGGGAATTGTGTATACGCCGATTTTTTCAGCAGTAGAATTTTCGTTCCCTTCTTGAGTAGGTGCTATATTTTCTGCATAAGGGTTAGAAATTTCTTTACCAGTTCTCAAAGTTATAACTTTTACATGTAGTGGTGTTTCCGGGCAAAGCTCCTTGTTCATGGTTTGAGAGTTGTTGGTTTATTTGTCCCATTTGGTGTTCTAAATTACAAATAGTAGTATAATGGTTTCTTATGATGGCGTCTTGATTTTTCTAGTTGCTCGACAATTCTGCGAATTGTTAATTCACCTCCTCCCTGAACGCATTTCAAGTGTCAGAGAGCATCTTGCAACTATCCGCGATCTGTTTAGACAAGGCCTCAAAATCGTTCTTCTTTTCTTGTTTAGGCTGGAACAGGGGCTTTTGTGTTTGGGAATTGTCTTTCCAAGAGAAACCAGGATGGTTTTTATAGTTGGAATTCCCACAATTATTGTAGCCGAACCTTTGCTGCTGACCTACATAATTGACAGATTCATTAGCAAAAAAATAACCACAAAAGTAAGGATTACCTCTACAATATGAGCATATAGATGGTTGCGATTGTTGTGGGGGTTCGGTGGTAGATGGTGCTGTTGTTTTTCCTGCGTTTTCTGCCATTAATTTCTCCAAGCGTTGATGGCTTATTGTAAGCACCTCTAGTTTTGATTAAAGAGCGGTTTCGGTTGATACCGCATGTACACCTCTAGGGTTCGGGGTTTCCCTCTTGCTGGGCTATGAAGAGCGTGCCATTACATCGAATAATTCGAGGCATTGTTCTGCTGTTTTGAGCTCTCGTAAGCATCCTCCAGCTGCTAGGTCAAGGCTTCTTAGGTCTTCATGTTTTAAGCCTTGAAGGAATAATTCCACCAGCAAGGTGTTATCCATATTGTGCGTGAGGCATTTTGCTTGGAGTGTTCTAAATCTATGCCAAGCCTGTGCGAAGTTTTCATCATCCACCATCTTAAAGGCATATATAACATAGGATTGGCTGCCTCACCTACCTTCATTGGTAAACCTGTTCAAAAAACATGCCTCAAGGTCAGTCCAATTTCAAAATTTACCTGTAGGCTGCGTCTATAGCCAGATTTTGGCCACCATTTGTGTTTTCATCACTCACGTCTCCTAAGTTAACCGGATTAATTAATCTCTTAAGTTAATGCCAAATTACTTAGGGATTTAGTTCCATGAATCCAATTGTGATTAAGTACAGTTCGCATTACTACCTATTCCCATCTCTAGGATCTTAGAATAATAATGGTTTCATTCTCCTGTTTTCTCTAGATATTTACTTTGTCAGAGTGTCTCTAAATTAACTTATCAATTTATTAAGTTGTAAATTTAATAAATAGCATTAAGAACGAAGAATAAAACACCCAAACATATACTGAATAACATCAAGAATCATATAAAGGAGATAATTAGGGTTACATCGTTCTCCCAATCAAAGAAGGAATTAGTTCATAGTGGAAAAGGAATGAACACAAGTAATAATGGAAAGAGAATACATAGTGAAGTCTAGAGTCTCCTTCCTCGTGGTTGAATTTCGTCGCCGTCTATAAACTTGGACGAGTTTCTCAGCCGAAGAGCAGTCGCCGTCTAGGATTAGCCTTCAGGAATTTAAGAACTAGGGTTTTAGAAATTGTCTACAGACTCAATATCCGAAACTTTGCTGAATGAAGATTATTTATGGCCTCTTAAGTTGGACTTGGGCCTGATGCGAGTCTAACTCGCACAAGGCAATAACCAACTCGCGCGAGTTCATGTTCTAGAGAGGAATCTTGTGTTATACTCCAAGTCACTTCGCGTGAGCTAAAGGAACTAGGCATGAGATGAGTGCGAGATGAGGTACCAGAAAGTTAACTTCTTCTTGAAGATATACCACCTTGCGCGAGATGATGTTGTTGAACGCGAGGTGAGTGCGAGATGAGGTACCGGAGAGTTAAATTACTCTTCAAGAAAGGTGACTTCGCACGAGATGAGAAGAGATGAGTGCGAGATGAGGTTCGAGAGAGCTTTTCTTCTTTACTGGAGCTCCAAGTCACGCGAGTTGTGATCTAACTCGCGAGAGATGCTTTCCTGAGCACATTTTCACCTGTTTTTGGCTATTTTTCTCCCTGAAATACTTAACACACCATTAACAAGCTCTAATATGAATTATTGTGAATTAAGATCAATTTAGAGTTATTTTAGGTGGATTAAGAGCGTGAAAATGACAATTTATATTATAAAAGGAGTATAGAAATAACTGAATTTTGTGAGTTATCAATGACTGTTTGGGAAGTATAAAATAATTTGACCAGATATTTTGCATCTAATTTCTTCTTTCCAATAAGACCTAGTTTTGCCCAAGAGTGCAAAAAGATAAGTGTGGGAGAATTTGATATGTTACTGTTTTAATTAATTTCTTTACACTTAGTATATCTAGTTAGTGCATAATTAATGATCAATTGACATGTTTTAGTGCATTTATGACATAGGGATCAATTAGGCCTAAAATGTGAATTTTGTATTAATTCGCTGCTTATTTTTGTCTTTGTGCATGTTCAGTATTTTGAGTATATCTCGAGCTACAAAACTCTGATTGAAATGATCTTGGTGTCGTTTTAAAGAAGACTTATAGGGTAACAAAATTTATGAGATACCAACACCCATTTTGGACTTCATCTAGGACGAAATAAAGCTTGAAGATGATGTCTTTTTGCTCCCAGACTTTTAAGCGAATTTACTTGTTTAGGCCCATGTTCCGTTATGTAAATTGTATCATTTTATTTTATTTTTCAGTTGGGATTTGAAGGGAGGTATTCAGGTCATTTAAGTGAGCATTTGACTAGAACATGACTCACCTATTATAAATACCCCAATCCATAAAATTGTAACATAATTTACAACTTTTACACTAAAAATATTTCTATTATATTGCAATTGGTTTTTTCTCTCCTCGTCATTTTTGTTTTCTGTATTTTGGTTGTAGCCCACTCAATATTTTCAATCTCTCTTGCTGCAATTTCAATTGTGAAGATGAGTAGCTAATCTCTCAATGTCAATCCGGTTTGCTTTTCTCTCTTCTCTCAATTCTTAGGTTCAATTTTTTTTAATTCTTATTGTAGTATTCTCTCAATCCGAATTGAATGTATGATATAGTTAGATGATTATGAATTAAATTGTGATTTTAAATTTTAATCCAACATATTGATTTACTGTTTTTGTGGTTTCTTGATGTAGGAACATCTCAAAGGATTACTAGAAGCATGCAAAGGAAGAAGTGGGAAAGCTCCAAGACATGGCACAACGTCAATCAAGCCATAGTTTAGGACTTACATTTTGTAATTTGTTTGTAAACTTGTTTGATCAAGTACCTTTGTAAGTGTACAAGTTTCAAGGCCTTGTAAGTGAGTCCAAAGCTCACGACCTAGACATATTCTCCTTAGGTTTAAATGCTTTTATTTTCATTAATTAGGATGCTTGGTTGAGAGTACAAATAATGAGCTAATGGGGCACTAAAATTCACTCTAGAATTTTGGATGGAATGTGGAGTTTGATTTGAAGTTCTAACTGAATCCAAAGGATAAGGTTTACATGGAGTTTCTCCTTGGGTTGGGATCCATGCCTTCACCCAAGAAGGAACATCCACCCTTGATCTCTCAAGCCCATCCAAGGACTAAGATCAAGGGGGATTGGTGACATGTCACTTGGAAAGTGACATGTAACTTAAACTAGCACTCATTAGTTAGTTAGTTGATTAGCTTTTGGTTAGGGTTAGAAGCAAGGTTAGGTTAGCTTATCTTGGCCTTCAAGTTATTTTTAGTCTTATAAATACATGCCAAAACGAACTTGTAAGAACTTTTGATGAATTGAATAAAACTTTGAGTTTTGAGAGATAAGTCTCTTGTCTTCCTTAGGAAGGTTTCTTGAATCTTATCAATGGACTCTTGTCTCCATTGTGGCAGTTCCTCCTAGGCTTATTGGGTCTCCCATGGCGCCATTCCTTTCCATTCTTTACCTTCTCCACGTTTTCCTTTTGGTTCACTTGAATTCTTGAAGCTAGAACCGAAAACCCACTTGGGTTTTCTCTTTGGAGTTGCATTGAAGAAGATTGGGCACATCAAGGACTCTTTGGAGAATCTCTAAGGAGGCCTCTATCAAGTGATATAAGAGCTTGTTGTCTTCTTCAATGGGTGTCTTCAAAGTGGTTAGTAATGGGTTTTCCCAAACTCCATAGTTTTTCATATTGTTTTTCATCTTCTATGTCTTCTTTGATTTGCCTAGTCTTTGTTTTTCCTTGAGTTGTTTGTTTTGTTCGATTTGTTTGTCTAAGAAACATGTTTTGCTTCCTTGTTTCTCTTTGGGCAGTGAGTTTCCATGGCTTTCCATGCATGTCTTGATGTTTCACCCATAGTTACTTTAGTTTTCATAACAAGATTCATTGTTCTAGAGTAACTTCCTTTGTAAGCTTCTTTGTTTGATGTGTTTTCTTGTAGTTTTGTTTAGTCCTTGTTGTTTTTCCTCCATAACCGTGAGTAGATGTATGTTGCTGCACCATTGATGATGTGGGTTTCATGTTTTACATGGGTTTCATGTGGTAGAAGAAACTTCTAGTGTAAGACTCACATGCACATGCTTGTAATAACTTCTAGAGCACTCATTAAATCCAATTTGTGTATAACCTTGTGATTTTTGTTTTGGACTTGTAAAATTGAACTTGAAAGTTTCTCTTCTTCATCTTTTTGGTTTTGGTCCAGCCATACTTAGTGTGTGAAAAAAATACAAAATCAAAAATAAAGAAAAGAAACAAGTGAGAAAAATAAAAGAAAAAGAATAAGTAGTGAAAAGAAAAGTGTATGGGTTCATAAAGAGTATCAATAGAATGAGGACCACACAGAAGCAAAAGTAAAGGAATAAGAACAGCAAGAGATCAATTGAAAAAGTAAAAGGATTGATCATTAGACACATGCTTGGACCTTGTTTTGAGCACACATCATTCAAGTTGAATTTTTAGAGCAAGTTGCCTTTAGACTTGAGTGTGAAGTTTTAAATTGGGTGTAATTTTCACAATTTCTTTGTACTGCACTTGCTTTAACTTGACGATACCTTGACTGTATTGGCCTATTATAATTTCAAATTGCATATTAGAAGGCTAGAAGTTATATAGAACACATTGCATTTTGGTCGTTAATTGGATTTTTAAAATTTCTGTCGCTAATTTCCGACCCTAAATCGGTGGCTAAGTGCTTTGTGTGTGGCTGTCCAGTTTTGATGCTTATGATGTTGCTCTCGGTTTGGAATTGATTTCTATAGCAAATATATGTTCTTTTGATAACCTTGTATGTGTCTTTGTCTCATCAAAATTCTTCCACATTTGAGTAGCCATTTCTTTCAATTTTGAGCTATTTATTGCTTGTATTTCTTGGACTCCTAGTTTTATCTTTGAGTATTTGTCTCTTTGGACTTCTTAAACCTAGCTTGGGTGTTTTTCCTCTTTCACAATGGTATGATAAGGACTTGGTAATTGATTAGAGAATAATTCCTAAGTGAGAACCAAGAAATTAGAGAGGAAAAAGGCAAGAGAGTATCATTAGAGAAAAAGCCACTAAGTGTGAAACACGAGTGTGGGTGGAAACACTTAGAGAGTGGTAAGGTTATTTTATTTGCTTTATATTTCTTGTTCACTAACCCTTTTTGCAGCAATGGCAAGTTCTCCAAGTGTTGGGAATGAGTACTCACCTAAAACTCAAATGTTCATGGAGAGGATGATGAAAAAAATGAACCAAATGCAAGTTACCTTGAGGGAGAGTGTACAAGAGGGGATAAACCAAATAAGGGAAACACATGAGAGGGAGAGACATAATAGGAATGAGGGTGATAGGAGAAGTAGAAGAGGGAGTGAAAGAAGTGATAGGGAAGTGATAAGTCATTATTTTGATCATTTTCTCTGCATCTTTTATATCCTTATACAACATGATTAATGGTCAATTAGCATGATTTTATGCATTTATGAGTTTGGGCTCAATTGGGCCTTAAGTGCTTATTTTTGTTCTAATTCGCTGAAAATTCCAGTTTTGACAAGATTCACTAAAACGAGCATAACTCTCACCACAAAACTCTGTTTGAGGCTCGAAAGTGATGCACGAAACTGATGCGGGAATTCCAGTGTGAAGAATTAGTGTAGGCCCATTTCAAATCATGTAATTGGCCCATTTAAATGTGTGCATTGGGTGGGTTTCGAACGCTGCACCCTGGACCACTTAGAAGTCATGTGACTAGCACATGACTTGGCCCCTTTATATACTCCAAAACCCTAATTCTGACAACTTCTCACATTGGCTTCCCCTTTCTCTTCTTTAGTTTCTCTGCTAGGGTTTTGGGTTTCCATTACAATTTTCGTTTTCCTCTCCTTCTTGCAATTTAATTCTTCTATGATGCAATTCTGATTTATGCTTAGTCTAATTTCAATTATTTGCAACTAATTTCTTCAACCAATTTGATCTTAATAGGATTCTTAATTTCCTTAGGTTCTCCATTTTCAATTGCATGAGCACTCGTTTTGGATTCTATAATTTTGATTTCATTATGTTGATTAATATTTTGAATTGAGATTGTTGATTCTATCATTTTTGATTTATAATGAATGCAGAGAACTAATTATATGATTCGAAACCATGTTGTGTGCTCTCATGCAATTGGGTGAGTTTAAAGGCCACCAAGTGTTCGTTGATAATTCTCTAAGATCTTAGAGCGTTAGTTCAGTGTTGGGATGCAGAGATCTCGGTTTCAATGCACTGCAAAAATGAGAGTCTTTATTTTGTTGAACCGATGAGGGAAATTAGAATATGAAAGAGATCGGGTTGGTGTCTTTTACTCTTTTTAATTATTGTTTAATTATTGTCATTGGTCCTTTAATCTTCCCTCTACACAAAAACCACCAAAAATTGCATTTAAAATTTCGGCTACAAAGAAGTTACAAAGTAATTTGTAGGGAAACGATCCGAGTTCACTATTACTGCAAAGTAATAGCTAAACTTTGGTATTATTTGATGCACGTTCGGCGTGTGTGTCAAATTTGACGTCGTTGCCAGGATTGCTTTGTTAATTCTCATTGTTTATATGCATTTTTTTATTTTTATTTTTTTATTAATAGACATAGGATAGGTTAGTTTACATTCAATAAGTTCTGCAGTATACTGATTTTATGCTCTGTTTGGCACTTGTTTGACCTGTTATATGTTGTTTGGTCATCTAATTTAGGATTTTTGGATCTGTTTGGTCATTCTAATTAACTTTCTTGAAGTAATTTGTCCTTTTGAGAAAACCTTTCACCCCAAAGGGGTGAAAAATTGAGTTATATTTGCGAAATTCTTTCCAGATTTTATTGTTTGACAATTATTTCGAACCCCCGGGATACAACGGGTATTTTTGAATTGTCAAACTAACTCCGTTGGTTTTGAAATTTCGCAGAGTGGTAAATTTTTATGAATTGGGTATAACCCCATGTGTTGCATGGGGCACCACCTTTTCAAGGCCAAATTCCATCATTTAGACCCATTTTTCAATTTTTGAAAATTTTACATTGCATTTTTGGGGTCCGGAGATGGTTTATAATTGACTTGTGGCAGTACCATAATTTTAAAAAATCATTTGATACTGTTTTGTAAGTTATTTTGGTCATCTGGTGCATACTGACACCGATATCCTGCTGAGTGTTATTAGTTAGTATTGTTTATGCTGATTTGTGTTGTATATTGTTATTTTTGTGGCTATTGTTGAATCTGATGCACTAGAGGTAGAGTTGCTGATTTGCATTCTGTAGGATAACATGGAAAATATGACTATTAGGGAACTATTGCCGCAAGAGGGGAGCTTCAGTGATCCAACTTTTGCAGAAGTAGGAGTTTTTCATACCATACCTCAGCAACAGTACAACCCATATTCCAGCTCCTACAATCCTGGATGGAGAGATCAAATTTGTCAGAATTCACTTGAATATTCCACTTTTCATCCGACACAAAATTGACAACAAAATTTCAATCATCATATATCAGCTTTTCAACAACATCCTACACAACCACTAGCCTAGCCCCAAGGTGGTCCTTCTTTGGAAAAATTAATCAAGCAGATGGCCACCAACAACTTGCAATTTCAGCAGATAACTGAGGCTAACTTTCAGAGTATCCAAACTCATATTGAGCAGTTATCCAATGCAATTAGTCAGAACCAACCTCAAGCATCCATCAGTCTACCCTCATAAGCAATTTTCAATTTGAATGATAATGGTAAGAATGTGAGTGATATTACTTTGGGGTCTGGTAAGCAAATGGTAGAACCTATTACACAACTAGAAAAGACAATTACCATGGAGGTTGTAGCTAAAGAGAAAGAGTTGCAAGAACAAGATTTGAAAGAACAAGACATGGAAGAAAAAGTGACATATAAACAAGAGAAGGAAATATGTGATGATTTAATTGTTTATACTAATCCTTCCTTTATTTATGTTGATTCTCTTTTGATAGGTGATGTAGGAGTTAGTCCTAAGGAAGAAATACAAGATAACAATTTTTTGTGTGAAGATGTTTATGTAGAAAAGAAAGAACTTAAAACACACGGTGAAGCTGTTTGTGACCCTCCTCCTTACAAAAATCCTCATGTCTTGGTACCTAGTAGAGAATTGTCCATAAAGTTTCCTTGGAGCAAACACTGTGGAAAAAGTGAAGCATTCAGGAAATCAAAGCAACCACTAGGGAAGATTTCTTTATCATTTGATACTCTTTATAATTGCAATGTGAACAACATTAAATGTCTCACGTTAGACTCTTATGGAATTAAAGCCTGGACTATCACTGAGTTTGTTGTTTTGAACCTCTTAGTTATTCCTAATGACTTTTGTTCTCATGATGTTACATATTCTTATAGGTCGTCAGATAAGTTAAAAATGGAGAGCCAAGTGCAAGCTTCTATACTTATTGACGAACAAATGTCCAAACACATTATAGATGGAGTAGAGAATAAACATGCTACCTTGAAACACTCTAATTCTTTACTCTCTCTTTTAAATTGTGTTATTGATGTTAGAGTTCATTATTCCATGTTCTTTGATTTGACAGTAAGTGAAACATGTGAATTGTTTAATTTAGATGTCAAGATTAAAATGAACAAATGGAGAATTATGATTATGGCATTCAACTTATTCCTACCACTACCATGCACTGATTATAGCACAAAAACATACCTACACCCTGAATCATTTGCACTAATAAAGAATGACTTACATATTATTGTAGATGATTTTATGATATTTGACCCAGGTGGGTATTTGTTTCTTGTAGTAGGTACCAAGGATATATTCATGGTAAACAAGAAGCGTTTAAAGCGTTATCATGAGAGCTCCATTGAGCAGCCCACAGAGCAAAAATTGGTGACACTAGCAGATACACTGTCGCTTTGAAAGGCAGAGGGAGTTTTTCTTTTCTCCTTCCACTCTTTTCCTTTTTGTTTTCATTCACTTCCTGCCTGTCCATCTTCTATAATTAGGATTTCCATGCTTTATTTCATTCATTTGATTCTGGTTTGGTTATTAGTACATCTGCATTATGGTTTACATGTTGGGAATCTAAAATGGAATCTGAGCTGAGTTAATTTTTAGATTATTTTGTGGTGTTGATATATTCCTCTAATAAATTATGGACTCGTTTTTATGATTTGGTTATGTACTTGTTTCGATAAGTATTTGGCAATATTGAACCTGTGAGTTTTTGGGCCTGATCTGAATGGATTCATCTGTATGTCATTCTCTTCCTTTTAGTGTGATATATGCCATTTGTGGATGTTATTTTTCGAACTTGCTTTTAATTCTTTTCAGAGCTGCATTTTATCACTTAGTGCATGATCATGATTGAGGCATTCATTTCTATTTCCCCACTTGACCAGATAAGCCTACCTTGCATCTCATCCTTTGCTAGCCCCCTTGTGCCTGAAACCTTTTTTCTTTCAATGCCTGCATTACAAGCCTTAAGAGTAAAACAATGTTGTCCTAATTTCACAGATATTAAGTTAATTGTTGATCTTTTGGTTTTGTGAAACAAACAAGTATGAGGGTATCTGGCTCAGACGTGCAGGAAAACAAGTGTGGGGATGGAATATTGCAATTGTTATGATTTGGGTCTGAATTGTAGAACTGATACATTCTGGTTAATTGTTGACTAGTACACTTTTGTAAATGATGTTATTTTGCTACTTGAGTCTGATACAGTTGAAAAAAGAAAAATAAATACCAAAATTAGTATTCAAAAAACAAAGAAAGAAAAAAAATAAATAATAGAAAAAAAAAGAAAAGAAAAAAGAAATATAAGCATAATAGAAAAAACTTTGTTATGAATAAGTGTGTATAATGAGTTGAGTATTTGAGCAGTTGTTGAAATAGCAACTTTGCAGATTTATTTTGTAATTTTGATATCTTATGTAATCTGTTGATGTTATTTTCAATATCTGTGAAATAGTAGTCACTTGACCAAATTTATAAAACCTTTATCATTGGCCCCACTACATCCTTTGCAAGCTCTCTTGAATCATGCATGACTATTTTTGTTAGTGGTAGAAAGCTAAAATGATTGCAAGCCTATGATAAAATAATGTTCTTTTTAATGGTTTGAGAGTAAACACTTGTCTGATACACTTGAGAGTTTGCGTGATACACTTCTGGTGAGGCTATTGCTTATAATTGAATTGCATGATTAATTTACTATCTGATTGATCCTATTTGAAGCAGGAATTATTTGACACTGTAATATTGATTGTGCTCTAATCGTTATGTTCAGTTCTGAGGCATTGATGGCTGTTTTGGAGAGTATAAAATAACTTAGACCAGATGAAATTTTGCATCCAATTTCACATTTTCATTAGGACTTAGTTTTGCCCAAGAGTGCAAAAGGATAAGTGTGAGGGAATTTGATGAGTCATTATTTTGATCACTTTCTCTGCGTCTTTTATAGCCTTATACAACATGATTAATGGTCAATTAGATTGATTTTATGCATTTATGAGTTTGGTCTCAATTGGGCCTTAAGTGCTTATTTTTGTTCTAATTCACTGAAAATTCCAGTTTTGACAAGGTTCATTAAAATTAGCATACCTCTCACCACAAAACTCTGTTTGAGCTCCATTAAATGTCAAATAAAAAAGGATTCGAAGAGCTACAAAAGCTATGAGACATAAAGAGCTAATTCGGACTGCATCTTTGGTGAAATGAGGCTCGAAAGTAACGTACGAAACTGATGTGGGAATTCCAGCGTGAAGAATTAGTGTAGGCCCATTTCAAATCATGTAACTGACCCATTTAAATGTGTGCATTGGGTGGGTTTCGAACCCTGCACCCTAGACCACTTAATAGTCATGTGACTAGCACATCACTTGGCCCCTTTATATACTCTAAAACCCTAATTCTGACAACTTCTCACTTTGGTTTCCCCCTTTCTCTTCTTTAGTTTCTCTACTAGGGTTTTGAGTTTTCATTACAATTTTTGTTTTCCTCTCCTTCTTGCAATTTAATTCTTCTATTATACAATTCTGATTTATGCTTAGTCTAATTTCAATTATGCGCAACTAATTTCTTCAACCAATTTGATCTCAATAGGATCCTTAATTTCCTTAGGTTCTCCTTTTTCAATTGCATGAGCACTCGTTTTGGATTCGATAATTTTGATTTCATTATGTTGATTAATATTTTGGATTGAGATTGTTGATTTTGTCATTGTTGATTGATAATGAATGTAGAGAACTAATTATATGATTCGAAACCATGTTGTATGCTCTCATGCGATTGTGTGAGTTTAAAGGTCACCAAGTGTTCGTTGATAATTCTCTAAGATCTTATAGCGTTAGTTCAGTGTTGGGATGCAGAGATCTCGGTTTCAATGCACTGCATAAATGAGTGTCTTTATTTTGTTGAACCGATGAGGGAAATTAGGATCTGAAAGAGATCGAATTGGTGTCTTTTACTCTTTTTAATTATTGTTTAATTACTGTCATTGGTCCTTTAATCTTCCCTCTACACAAAAACCACCAAAAATTGCATTTAAAATTTTGGCTACAGAGAAGTAACAAAGTAATCCGTAGGGAAACGATCCGAGTTCACTATTATTGCAAAGTAGTAGCTAGACTTTGCTATTATTTGACGCACGTTCGGCACGTGTGTCAGGAAGAAAATGAGAGAGGGAGTGGTATTATGAGAGAACCATCAAGGAGAGAGTATGAATCCTCTATTTGTAGTGATGGTGGGAGCCTTAGAGATGATGGTGTCTATGACCATGACCAATATAACCGTGAGAGAATAGGTGGTAGAGGGGCTGGTTGTGAGGGAGAAAGGGGCAACCGCAACTATAGAAGGCATTACCATGAAGAGAATGATAGATTTGATGAAAGAATGTTGAAGGGTAAGAATCCTAAGTTCAATAGGAGTGGTTGGGCCGATGCTTACTTGGATTGGTCCATGAAGCTGGATCAAATTCTTGCTAGTTATCCTATGTTGAGTGAAGAAAGGAAGCTGCACCTTGTGACCTTAGAGTTTGAAAAATATGCCTTGGTGTGGTGGAATCAAATGGAAACTAGGCATGTGTGCTTGAGGCCGATAATCATTTCTTGGGAAGGCTTGAAACATGCTTTGAGGGAAAAGTTTGTGCCTCCTACTTACATGAGGGATCTACATAATAAATTGAGAAGATTCATTCAAAGGCCTAGAAGTGTGCAAGAATACTTCAAGGACCTAGAGATGACCATGCTTAGAGCCCAACTAGAGAAGAGTTTGGAAGCTACTATGGCTAGATTTGTCCACGGGTTGAATAGAGAAATACAAGATGTTCTTGAGCTCCAAATGTATTCAAATTTGGAGGAAGCCATCCATTTAGCCGAGAGAATTGAGGCCCAATTGAGAAGGAGAAGTAGCTTTAAGAGAGTTTTCTCATTCAACTTATCAAGTTGGAAGGGAAAAAGCAAGAGGGACTACTCACCCAAGCCTAAGACAAGGCTTGACTGAGACCCCCTAAACAAAAAGAGGTAACTTCATCTAACTTTTAAATCAAGTAACATTAAGTGTTTTAAATGTTTAGGGAAGGGACACATAACATCACAATGCCCAAACAAGAATGCTATGGTCCTAAGGCAAGATGGTGAGATTACAAGTAAAGGGTCCAATGCCTCCTCAAGTGAAGATGAAGGCCTAAGTGAAAGGCGCTCTACTTCTAGCCAAGAGGCCGAGGAAGGTGACCTACTCATGGTAATAAGATTACTTAGTGCATGCCATGATATGGATGATAGTAAAAGGGAGAACATATTTCATTCAAGATGCAAGGTAAAAGACCAAACTTGTTCTCTTATTATGGCTCATGCACTAATGTTGTGAGTGAAAGGTTAGTATCTAAACTTAACTTGAAAACGATGCCTCACCCTAAGTCTTATAGATTATAATGGTTAAGTGAAAGTGGAGAGGTTAAAGTTGATAGGCAATGCATGCTTAACTCTTTTATTGGTAAGTATAGTGATAGCATATTATGTGATGTAGTTCTTATGGAAGCTACACATTTACTTCTTGGTAGGCTATGGCAATTTGATAGTGTTGGTCCCTATGTGAATCTAGAGGGGGGGTGAATAGATTCTAGTTCCCTAGTAATATTTCTAAAACTCTTTTCCTCACTTTTTCAATTCAATTTTATCTTGTATTAAAGCAATGTACCAGAGATATCACAGCGGAAATATACAAGAAAATTGTAAAGCAAGAAATCAAATGGAATGTAAAGATAAGGTATAGAGAAGAGATAGTAAACAGAGATTTATACTGGTTCGGCTTTCGGCCTACATCCAGTCCCAACCCAACAACTGTTGCGATCGGTATTCCACTATAATCTTGTGTTCAATACAATCACTTCTGCACAAACACAAAAACAATCAAATACTCAAATCTCTCTATGTTCTTCCTTAGAACATATCTCACCAATTCTTGAAACCTTCAAGAATTACCTATGAGAGTACCTCTCTCAATTCTCTAACTCTTCTTCTAGAGAATCACTTTCTCTTAAGAGTTTCAAACCAAAATCAAAACACAAAACAAAGAAATAAAGATCAGTAAAGATTACACCTGTGTGTATGCTCTGATCAAGATGATAACCAAAAGTATTCAAATCTTTCTTCCTTCACACAATACTCATCTCTTTGAGAAAATCTTTTTGAAATCTTTGAAGAGATTTTCAGAACTTGTAAACCTGTGTTTTTCTCTTCTTTCTTTTCTTTGAAAAACATAAAAGATCTCTCTCTCCGAAATAAATCAAAGAGGTTCCATTTAAAGCAGTTTCAAAACCATTTAGAGATGAATACTGGTGTGGTAATCGATTACTACAGAGAAATTTGTCTTCCTCTGCATTACAAGCACGAAGTAATCGATTACTATGGAGTGGTAATCGATTACTCCAGAGCAAGTTGAGTTCCCCTGTTTTCTAAGTCTGTTGGTAATCGATTACTACATACTGGTAATCGATTACTTCAGCTTAAATTCTTAAAACCAAAGTTTTTTGAGTTCTTTTCAAATAAAATGGGGTTCCAACTTTCTCTAGCTCAATTTACAAAAGTAAAACCAAGTTCTCTATAGAAAGATTGAATAAAACTACTCATACAAAGCCTAAACTATAACAATCAATACATTTAAACTCCTATATACAATCTATCATAAAGCTCAAAATTACAAGTATATCAAAACAAAAACTAAGAAAGACTTCTTCAGCTTCAAGTCCAACAGATAGGAATGTGATTCATGATGGCCTTGCTAACACTTACTTGTTTTCTTTTGAAGGTAAAAAGGTACTCTTGAAGCCTTTATCTCCAAGGGAGGTATGTGAGGACCAAGTTAAGATGAAATTTAAGAGATCCCTAGAGCAAAACAAGGCCTTGGTCGAGACACATTCCAAGGGTAAATGGACCTTGAAGCTTAAACCAATCAAGCCTAAAGGTAAACTTGAGTTGAAAAACAAAGGTTTGAATGGGAAAGAAAGCTTGCTTATTGAAAGTAAATGAATCAAGAGGGAGTACTTGGCTAGAAAATCTGTATTTTTATGCTTACCAAATTCTATATCTTTGAGTTCTCCACTTATAGGTAATCTTGGAAGCATGGAAAGCTTGTTGATGGAAAGGCAATTAAAAGGGAAGTGTGAACTTTCTCTAAAATTTGATACTACCTTTTTTATTGTCTTAACCCTTGCTTTAAGAATTTTATAGGAGTCATTTCCAAGATACAACGGCCGAAGCAATATGAATACCCTTATTGCCAAGACTTGGAAAAGAAAAGACTTATAGCATATTGTGAAAAGTCTAAAGACCTCACTTATAAGAATTCTCGTGCTTTAGGTCCAAGTAATGAATTGTGCATCATGCAACCATGAAAAAAGCATTATAGGAAAGGAAGTGTTTAGGAACTTCAAGCTACCATTTGGGAAAACTTTCTTAACTCTTACTTTTCCTCATGCATACAAGCTAGAACTTCCAAGTGAGTATTATGGTAGTAACTCCTTTAAATATTTCTAATCTTCTTTTTTTGATGTAGGTGCAAATAAATACATCAACTTGAGGAAAATTTCAAGCAAAGAAGGAGGGTTTGATGTAGGAACATCTAGGACAAGAAGGATTACTAGAAGCAAGAGAAGGAAGCTTGAAGAGGAAGTAGAAAAGCTCCAAGATTTGTACTCTAACTTAGGACTAAATTCTTGTAATATCATTGTAATTTGCATGAACAAGAGTAGGTCCTATTGTAATTGCTCTAGGGTATAACTTAAGGATCTAAAGCCCAGGGGTTTTCACAAGGTTTAGACAAGCCAAAAAATTCTTAGCATCAAGGGTCACACAAAGTTTTCAAAAGTATTTTCAAAACAAAACTAAGTTTACAAAAATCTATTGTGTAGAACCTTGAAACACTTAGGATTAAGGATGAAACCCTTAATTAAGTAAAGGATTCATGCCTTCATTTAATTAAGGAGATCTCACCCTTAATCACTTAGTGGCATGGATTGATAACTTGGCAAATTACATGGGCAAAAATGGGAGACAAACCCATGTGAAAGCCATGTGCTAGCCTAACTACCATCGTTACTTGGTGGGCAAGGTAGGTTTCGTTTTGCTTAGGCTTTTAACTAGGATTAGCTTAGTTTAACTCTAGTTTAGGAAGCTTAGAGGCCAAGCAATCATAGCCTATAAGTACCTTGGCCAAAAATCATGTAAGAACCTTTTGCTAAATTTTTGAATGAAGAGATTTAAGCTTTTAGAGAGATTTTCTCTTGTTCTGTTAGGGAAATTCCTTGAATCTTATCAATGACATCTTGTTTCCATTGTGGTGGTTCCTCCTAGGCTTATGGGTTCACACCTTGGCGCCATCATCATCTCTACCTATTCCGCTTTCTATTTGTTTTCTAAACTCCTAAAACACCTAAATACATGCTTGGCCGAGACACTTGTTTTGGAGTTCTTGGTGAGCTTTGGTTTGATGACTAGATTTGGGAAACATTGGAGCTTCTTTAAATCAACCCCCAAGGAGGCCCTTATCAAGTAGTATCTAGAGCTTGTTGTTTTCAACCTTGAGTCATCACCACCGGTTAGTAAATGTGTCTCCATGAGTCCTTAGTTTTTCTTTGAGTTTCTTCCATCTCTAGAGTCTTTCTTTCATAGAGTAGCTTGTTTGATTCCTTGAGTTGTCTTGTTCATAGTTTGAGTAGGAGCATGTTTTTCTTCTTTTGGTTGTAGCCTTAGGCCATGACTCACCTTGGCATGTTCTTCCTTTGATTCTTGAATGCATGATTTACTAGCTTGCAAACTTGACTCCATGATCTTCCATGATTTTTACTCTTACAAGTTTTTGATTCATGTATGCCGTTAGGATTTATTTAGCCATAATTTCCTATTGCACCGTGAGGCATGCTTGCTGGTTGGTACTGCACATTAGTTTCAATTACATGCATAATATGATCTCTAAATGCTAGGAACACTTACTAGTAAATGCTTACATGATCTTTGATTTTTAGCAATTTTTAAATTACCATTTACTTTGTACATTCGGTTAGTTCTTGTATTGGCTGTGATAGACTAGGATTTGAACCTAGAATTGGCTTTTAGTTCCCTAAAGGTTTTGTTCCAGCCATACAATTACAAAAGAAAAGGATCAAAATTAAAAAGAAAGAAAAGAGAAGAGAAAGAAAAACAAGTGAAAAGAAAAACTAGTAAGTGAAAAGAGTGTGGTTCTAAAACAAAGTGAAACTTAGAGAACCATTAAAAAGTGAAAAGAAAGGTAGTGTACAGCAAGATCAAAGCAAAAGAAAGTGAAAAAGAGAAGAGTACACAAAAGAAAAATCATTGGACCTAGGAAAGAGCCTACACCATTCGAGTTGAAATTCTAATTTTGAGCTTGGTAGTGAATTGTGTATCTTCTGGTGTTTTACATGTAAATTTCTTTTCTTCTTTATACTGCACATTACTGGACAAGTTATATACTGCATGTATTGGTTTGGTATGAATTTTTACATGAGAAGTATGATAGCTAGCCATTTTTAGAACTTAGGCAAAAGCGCTAATCTTTTTTTTCTGATTTTTCTAAAATTGGTCGCTAAAATCGGTTTCTAAGTGAAATTGTGCTTGCTGTCCAGTTTTGTATACCGTACCATATGCCTCTGTTTTGACATGTTTCCTTGGGCAATTTTATGATATTTTTCTGCCCTAGTATATGCCATTGTCTCATTAAAATTTCTCCACATTTTGAGTAGCCTATCATTTCATTTTTAGCTTTTATTCCTTATCTCCTTTTGGAATCCTTGGTTTTGTCTTAGAGTCTTTGTCTTTCTTGGCCTCTTAAGCCTAACTTGGTTACTGTTCCTCTTTCATAATGGATTGATAAGAACCTTGATAATTGATTAGAGGATAATTTCTAAGTAAGCATAAGAGAAAAGAGTGGTAAAAGGCAAGAGAGAATCATTAGAGAAAAAGCCGATTTGTGTGTGATACACGAGTTGTTTGAGTGGATACACTTAGAGAGCTTGTAAGATTTATTTCTTTCCTTGTTTTCTTGTCAACTAACTTTTCCTTGCAGCCATGACTAGTCCACCTAGTGTTGGACAAGATTTATCACCAAGGACTCGAAATATATTGAACTTGGTAATGGAAAGAATGGATGAAAGGTTACGAGAAAGTGAGGAGAGAATTAGAAGGGAAACACAAGGGAGGGAAAGAAAAAATACTAATGAAGGAGAAAGGAGGGAAATGAGAAGTGAAAATGAGAGAAGAAATGGGGAAAAGGGAGAAAGAAGAAGTATTAGGGGAAGGGAACATAGGACTTCCATTGGTAATGATGTTGGGAAACCCTATAGAGATAATTTCCATGGATATGACCCTTTTAACTATGAGAGAAGAGGTGTTAGGGGGCTGGTCGTGAGGGAGTGAGGGGAAACCATTGGGAGGAACAAGAGAGGTACCATCCCTCACATGAAAGAAGTGATAGAGATTATTATGACTTTAAGAGGGAAATGAGAGAAAGAAAACAAAGAAGGTTGTTAGAAGAAAATGAAAGGAATTATGTCGAGTATGAGAGAAGGAAAAAGAGGAAAAGGAAAAAAGAATTGAGAAAAAAAGAATTGAGAAAAAAAGAATTGGAGTTGATGGAAAAACAAATGAAGAAGAAATATGATTCTTTACTTGGTTATACTAGACCTTCATTTGATTGTTTTGATTCTTATTTGGAAAATACTATAGGTGTGTTTTCAAAAGATGACTACCAAGAAGAAATTGAAAATCTCTTATGTAAACATGTAGAAAGAAAGGCACTTGAAGATCTTTGTGAAGTTGCTTGTGACCAACTTTACAAACCACCTTTTGTTTTGGTGCCAAGAGAAGAGTTGTACCTAATGGAGTCTTGGAACAGACATTGTAAAGAAAAGGAAGTACCCATAGAGTTTGAAATTGCCTTTGAAAGAGTTTCTTTACCACTTACTATTCCTTATACTTATAATAAATATGATTTTTCATGTTATACACTTGAGTATTATGGTATTAAAGCTTGGATAATTCTTGAATTTGGTAGTTTGGAATTCTTAATTGAACCTAATGATTTTTATCTTAATAATGTTGAATGTCCTTCTAGGTTGATGGAAGATTTTAAGAAGGAGAGCACTTTGGAAACTTCTACACCTAGAGGAAGAATCTTGATGGAGAGTTCCAACCAAAACATGTCCAAACTTGAGAAAATGCTAGTATTAACACAACTTGAAGTACAAGCTCTAAAGAGCTTCGGTTATATTTTGGAAAATGGACTTATTCTTTCTTTTACTTCCTTAGATTATGTTAATAATATTAGAAAGCAAATTATCTTGTTGTTATATGATTGACATATAAATAACTTAGGTAAAGCTAACAAATTTAAAAGGTGTTTGAATAGAAGACATCATTTACTTTTACACCTATGCAATCACTATAAAGTTTACCTATGTGTTACATCATATAATAATTCATTTGTGGAACCTTGTTTGGGATTTGATCCGGGTGGAATATGTTGTTGATGCATCCTTACCTTTTTGAATCTTACATTCTATCTTCTACTTTCCTTACATTAGGATCATCTTAGTTCATAGTTTTTTTGTTTGATTTTCATTATTGTTGTGAGGTTTCCAACTTGTCACATGACTTTCCTTGTAGTTTAGCCTTGAGTTTTGAATTTCTTTGCATGTTCTTAGTTTCTGCCTTGCTGCACCTTGTGGATAAGAAATTAACATACCATGTCCATGCATTCCATGATGAACACATGCCGAAAATTACGAACACTTGAATTTACCTTAACCGTTAGTGTGAATTGGGGTGTCTTAGTGATTCGGTTTTTTTTTCTTGATTTCTTTGCTGCATTCACTGTGCATAATTTCATGTCTAAGTAGACCAAGTGAAGAGAAGTAAAGAAACAAGGAGAAGGGGGATCAAGAGAAGAGATTATAGGAGTTTCTAACTTGTTTTCTTCTACTTTTGTATCATTTTGTGTGTCACTTAGCTCTTATCTAAATTTCTTGGAATATTTGCAGATCTAGACCTTGAGGTTAATAAGGAAAGGAAGGAGTTTCAAGTGTGGGAAAGAGAGGAACAAAGGAGGCTATATCAACCTTTGTTTACACACACCTTGTCTTTGAAAATTTCTACTTGTTAGGAAATAAAACTTGTAATTTTTTATTTTGTTTTTGATTGAACTTTGGACTTTAATATCCGGTTTGCTTGCTGCACCAAAGTGCATTTTAAACACCTCTAGTTTAGATTCTTGCTCATGTAAAATCGAACCTTATATTTTGCTCATAGTTTCCGTTTCCGAAAATCGGGTTCTAAAAATCGATTTCTATTATCTCTTGCTAGCCTTTGCTAGCCTAGTTACTTGGGATTCAAGGGAGGATTTTGGATTGGCTAGGATCTAACTAGGATTAGGATAGCTTAATCATGGTTTAGGTGACTTGGAGGCTAAGCTAGGTAGTCTATATAAAGCTTGGGCCGAAATATGTAAGGATCTTTGGCAAATTTTGAATGAAAGAAGCTTTGAGCTTTTGAGAGAAATGTTCTCTTGTTCCCTTAGGAAAAATTCTTGAATCTTATCAATGGCATCTTGTTTCCATTGTGGCGGTTCCTCCTAGGCTTATTGGAGTTCCTCCATGGCGCCACCCTTCCATCTCTTACCTATTCCGCTTTGCTTTGATTTCTTACACACTAAACCCCTAAAAAGCTTCTTGACCGAGGCCTTTGTCTTGGTTCTTCTTGATGAGCACGGTTTGAATACTAGATTTGGGCAACATTAAAGCTTCTTTGGATCACCCCCAAGGAGGCCTACATCAAGTGGTATCTAGAGCTTGTTGTCTTCACCAATTGTTTCATCACCACCGGTTAGTTTTGAGTCTCCATGAGTCTTTAGTTTTTTTTGAGTTTCTTCCATCTCTAGAGTTTTTCTTTCAATGAGTTGCTAGTTTTGATTCCTTTTGAGTTGTCTTGTTCATAGTTTTGAGTAGGAGCATGCTTTTCTTCTTTTGGTTATAGCCTTAGGCTGTGACTCACCTTGGCATGTTCTTCCTTTGATTCTTGAATGCATGATTTACTAGCTTGTAATTTTGATTCCATGATTTTCTAGTTTCTCTTCTTGCAAGTTATGATTCATGTATGCCATTAGGATTTTTGTTTAGTCTTGTATCTTTACTGTATTGTGAGGCATGCTTGATGGATTGTACTGCACTTGAGGTTCAATTACATGTATCACATGATTTCTAAGTGTTAGGAACAATTACTAGTGTATGCTTGCATGATTTTGAGTTTTTATTAATTTTTAGATTACCATTTGCTTTGAAATTTTAAGTAGACTTTGTAATTGCTATGATAAGCTAGGATTTGAACCTAGAAGAGGCTTTTAGTTCCCTAAAGGTTTCGGTCCAGCCATCCAATTACAAAAGAAAAAAATCAAAATCAAAAGAAAGAAAAGAGAAGAGAAAGAAAAACAAGTGAAAAGAAAAACTAGTATTGAAAAGTAGTGGTTCTAGAAATAAGTGAAAATTGATAACCATAGAGAAGTGAAAAGAAAAGAAAGGTACTGCAACATAAGAAAAAAAATAAAGTGAAAAAGAAAAGAGTTACACAAAAGAAACACCATTGGACCTAGGAAAGAGCCTACACCATTCTAGTTAAAATTCTAGTTTTGAGCTTCCTAGTGATTTGTGTATCTTTTGATGCTATCCTTGTAATTTTTCATTTCTTCAAGTTACTGCACCTTGCTGGATATGTTAGGTACTGCATAGTTTGATTTGATATTAAATTGAGCATGAGAAGCATGATAGCTAGCCATTTCTAAAAGCTAACAAAAAAATCGGTTTCTAAAATTGCTGAAATTTTTGGAATCGGTTTCTAAGTTTCGGTTATTAATTGAATTTTGAGCTTGCTATCCAGTTTTGATTGCTTCATGATATGCCTCTATTTTGATGTGTTTCCTTGGGCAATTTTATGATATTTTGCTGCCCTAGAGTGTGCCATTGTCTCATTAAAATTTCTCCACAATTTGAGTAGCCATTCATTTCATTTTTTAGCTTTTATTGCTTGTCTCCTTTGGAATCCTTGGTTTTGTCTTTGAGTCTTTGTCTTTCTTGGCCTCTTAATCCTAGCTTGGTTATTGTTCCTCTTTCATAATGGATTGGTAAGACCTTGATAATTGATTAGAGGATAATTTCTAAGTGAACATAAGAGAAAAGAGTGGTAAAAGGCAAGAGAGAATCATTAGAGAAAAAGCCCTTGATTTGTGTGATACACGAGTTGATTGAGTGGATACACTTAGTGAGCTTGTGAGGTTTATTTGCTTTATATTTTTCCTTGTATACTAACCTTTTGTTCTTTGCAGTCATGGGAGAAAATTTCCCCAATAGTGAAGATCAATTACATCCTAGTGATGTGAAATTGATGAAATGCTTTATGAAAGCAATGGACAAATTTGAAACAAATATTCACAAGGATTTGAATGAGATTTTTGATAACCATAGAGGTAGTGATAGAAGGGAAAGAGAAAGGAGGAAAAGGAGAAGTGAAAATGAGAGAAGAAATGGGGAAGAGGGAGAAAGGAGAAGTGGTAGGAGAAGGGAACATATGACCTCCATTGATAATGATGTTGGGAACCCCTATAGAGATGATTTCCATAGACATAACCCTTTAAACTTTGAGAGAAGAGGTGTGAGAGGGGCTAGCCGTGAGGGAGTGAGGGGGAACCATGAGTATAGAAGACACCATTGGGAGGAACAAGAGAGGTACCATCCCTCACATGAAAGAAGTGATAGAGATTATTATGACTATAAGAGGGAAATGAGAGAAAGAAAACAAAGAAGGTTGTTAAAAGAAAATGAAAGGAATTATGATGAGTATTGGAGAAGGGAAAATATATGCCATACAAGGTGTAAGGTAAAGGATAATGTTTGCTCCCTTATCATAAATGGTGGTTCATGTACAAATGTAGTTAGTAAAAGACTTGTAAATAAACTTAACTTGCCAACTTTAGTTCATGCTAAACCATACAAGTTGCAATGGTTAAGTGAAAATGGGGAAGTTAAAGTAGATAGGCAATGTATGATCACTTTTTCTATTGGTAAGTATTGTGATAATATTTTATGTGATGTTGTGCCCATGGAAGCTACACATATGCTTTTAGGTAGGCCATGGCAATATGATAGGAATGTTATACATGATGGACTTGCTAATACCTAATTGTTTACATTTGAAGGTAGAAAAGTGCTCTTAAAGCCTTTAGCCCCAAAGGATGTATGTGAGGACCAAATCAAGATGAAGACCAAGAGGTCCCAAGAAGAAAAAGTGAG
Source organism: Hylodesmum podocarpum (assembly GCA_026586105.1). Classification (NCBI taxonomy): domain Eukaryota; kingdom Viridiplantae; phylum Streptophyta; class Magnoliopsida; order Fabales; family Fabaceae; genus Hylodesmum; species Hylodesmum podocarpum. Next base: position 230,441 of record JALJEV010000804.1, read on the forward strand.
CTTGGCCGAAAACTCCAAGCCTTCCAAGGATTTGGCCGATAGCCATGTAAAAGGAAAAACTAGTTTGAAAAGTGTTGTAAAGAAATATAAGTGTAAAAGTGAATTGAAATCTAATTTGTTGGTAGCTAAGGGAGAATGTAAGAGGGAATTCCTAATTAGGAAATCTATATTTCTATGCTTACCAAATTCTAATTGTTTGGATTCACTTCTTGTAGAAAATCTTGGAAACAAGGAGAGCTTGTTGATGGAAAGACAATTAAAAGGGAAGTGTGAATTTTCTTTTAAATTTGATAATATCTTTGATTGTCTTAACCTTTGTTTTGAGAGTTTTGTAGGAATCATTTCCAAGATGCAATACTTGGAAGAGAAGAGACTTATAGCACATTGTGGATATACCAAAGACCTCCCTTCTAAGGATTTTTGTGCTTTAGGTCTAAGTAAAGAATTGTGCATTGTGGAATCATGTAACAAGCATTATGTAGGAAAGGAAGTGTCTAAGAATTTTAAATTTTTGAATGAACTTGTAAAAAGAGACATTATGTTTTCATGGGGGTCTTCTCAAGAAGAAGCCTTCAAGTGGCTCAAACCACCAATAGGAGAAACTTCCTTGTCTCTTACTTATCCTCGTAGTTCCAATTTGCATGATATACTTGTTTGAAATTAGAATCTCAAGGTATTAGGCCTTAGGGAATACTTAAATATGCTAAGTTGAATTTCTTGATTGTGCCTAATGATTTTTATGTTAATCATGTTGAATATCCTTCTAGGTTAATGGAAGATTCTAAGAAGAAGGGTACATTGCAAATCCCTATACCTAGAAGAAGAATTTTTACTAAGAGTTCCAACCTAGGCATGTCCACATTTAAGAAAATGCTAGTATTAACACAACTTGAAGTACAAGCTCCAAAGAGCTTCGGTTATACTTTGAAAAAGGGACTAAGTTCTTCTTTTACTTCTTTAGATTGTGTTATTGATATTAGAAAACAAATTATCTTGTTGTTATATGATTGCCAAGTAGATAACTTAGGTAAATCTAGCAAATTAAAGGAGTGTTTGAAAAGAAAGTATCATTGGCTTTTACATATATGCACTCACTGTAAGAAACAAATTTACCTCTACCTTGCATCATATAATAAACAATTGGGTGAATCTTGTCTTGTATTTGAACCGGGCGGATTGTATAATAATGTAATTTGGAGATTCCCACACATTATAGAAATAGTAATTCCTTTAAATGATAGTAATTTCTCTTTGTTTGATGTAGGAACATCTAGCCTAAGAAGATTTACTAGAAGCATGCAAAGGAGGCTTGAAGAGGAAGTGGAAAAGCTCCAAGAGTTATACTCTAGCTTAGGACAAAAATCTTGTAAACTTGTATGGGACAAGATTAGGTCCTATTGTAAATAGCTATAGGGTATGACTTAAGGGTCCAAAGCCCAAAGCCCATGGGTTTCATAAAGCCTAAAGCATGCCATGCATTCCTAAGTCAAGGTCACACAAGTTTTCAAAATCGGCTAAAAACATTTTCGGCTACAAAAATTGTGTGAACCTTGAAACACTTGCTAATTAGGGATGAAACCTTGATTAAGCATTGGATCCATGATAAAACTTAATCAAGGATCTCCACCCTTGATTAGGAAGTGATTAGGATTGATGACATGGCTAATCACATGGGTACCAAGGGGAGACAAACCCATGTGCACCCATGTGAAGGCCATGTGAAAGCTAACTACCAACTAACCCACTTGGTTACTTGGTGGTCAAGTAGGATTTCAGCTAGGCTTAGGTATTAACTAGCATTAGGTTAGTTTTAAGCATGGTTTAGATTACTTGGAGGCCAAGGAAGCATAGGCTATAAATACCCTTGGCCAAACCATTGTAAGGATCATTTGAATTTTTGAATGAATGAGCTTTAAGCTTCTCTGAGAGATTAGTCTCTTGTTCCCTTAGGGAATTTTCTTTGAATCTTATCAATGGTTCTCTACACCCATTGTGGCGATTCCTCCTAGCCTTATAGGTTACCAACCTTGGCGCCATCACCATCCCTTTCCTTTCCCACATTTTTCCTTTCATTTCTTCACCTTTAAACACCATAATCCTTCTTGGCCGAGACCTTCTCTTGGTGCAACCGTGAGGTGTGTTGAAGACTAGATCGGGGCAACCTTGGGAGTTTCATTGGAGCACCTACATCAAGTGGTATCAGAGCTATCTCCAAGCTTCTTCCAAGAAAAAAAAGATGAGTCTTTCAAAGTCATTGAAAGATTGGGTCCAAATGCAAACAAGCTAGAACTTCCAAGTGAGTATTGTGTTAGTACCTCCTTTAAATATTTCTAATCTTTTTTGTTTGATGTAGGTGCAAATAAATACATTAACTTGAGGACAAGTTCAAGCAAAGAAGGAGGGTTTGATGTAGGAACATCTAGGACAAGAAGAAGTACTAGAAGCAAGAGAAAGAAGGTTGAAGAGGAAATGGAAAAGCTCCAAGACAAGCACCCTAGCATAGGACTCAAGACTTGTAAAAACATTATAACTTGTAGGGACAAAATTAGGTCCTATTGTAATAGCCTAGGGTATGACTAAAGGGTCCAAAGCCCACGGGTTTTCATAAGGTTTAGACAAGCCATGAAATCCCTAGCATAAAGGGTCACACAAAGTTTTCAAAAATATTTTCAAAACAAAACTAAGTTTACAAAAATCTATTGTGTGAAACCTTGAAACACTTAGGATTAAGGAGGAGCTCTTAATCAAGTCAAGGATCCATGCCTTCACTTGATTAAGAAGATCTCACCCTTAATCACTAATTGGAAAGGATTGATGACTTGGCTAATCACATGGGTGAGAGTGGGAGACAAACCCATGTGCACCCATGTGAAGGCCATGTGATGACATGTGCAATTCTAACTAACCTTAACTACCAACTAACTAGCCTAGTTACTTGGGGTTGAAGGGAGGATTTCGGATTGGCTAGGATCTAACAAGGATTAGGATAGCTTAATCATGGTTTAGGTGACTTGGAGGCCAAGCTAGGTAGTCTATATAAAGCTTGGGCCGAAATATGTAAGGATCTTTGGCAAATTTTGAATGAAAGAAGCTTTTGAGCTTTTGAGAGAAATGTTCTCTTGTTCCCTTAAGGAAAATCCTTGAATCTTATCAATGGCATCTTGTTTCCATTATGGCGGTTCCTCCTAGGCTTATTGGAGTTCCTCCATGGCGCCACCCTTCCATCTCTTACCTATTCCGCTTTGCTTTGATTTCTTAAACACTAAACCCCTAAAAAGCTTCATGATCGAGGCCTTTGTCTTGATTCTTCTTGATGAGCACAGTTTGAATACTAGATTTGGGCAACATTGAAGCTTCTTTGGATCACCCCCAAGGAGGCCTACATCATCAAGGGTCACACAAAGTTTTCAAAAGTATTTTCAAAACAAAACTAAGTTTACAAAAATCTATTGTGTGGAACCTTGAAACACTTAGGATTAAGGAAGAAACCCTTAATTAAGTAATGGATCCATGTCTTCACTTAATTAAGGAGATCTCACCCTTAATCACTAAGTGGCATGGATTGATGACTTGGTAAATCACATGGGCAAGGATGGGAAAGAAACCCATGTGCACCCATGTGAAGGTCATGTGCTAGCCTAACTACCTACTAGGTGGGCAAGGTAGGTTTTGTTTTTCTTAGGCTTTTAACTAGGATTAGCTTAGTTTAACTCTAGTTTAGGAAGCTTGGAGGCCTAGCAAGCATAGCCTATAAGTACCTTGGCCAAAACTCATGTAAGAAAATTTTGTTAAGTTTTTGAATGAAGAGCTTTAAGCTTTTGAGAGATATTTTCTCTTGTTCCCTTAAGGAAATTCCTTGAATCTTATCAATGGAATCTTACTTCCATTGTGGCGATTCCTCCTGAGCTTATGGGTTCACACCTTGGCGGCATCATCATCTCTACATATTCCGCTTTCTATTTGTTTTCTAAACTCCTAAAACACCTAAATACATGCTTGGCCGAGAAACTTCTCTTGGAGTTCTTGCTGAGCTTTGGTTTGAAGACTAGATTTGGGCAACATTGGAGCTTTTTTGGATCAACTCCCAATGAGGCCCTTATCAAGAGTACAAATAATGAGCTAATGGGGCATTAAAATTCACTCTAGAATTTTGGATAGAATGTCGAGTTTGATTTGAAATTCTAAGTGAATCCAAAGGATGAGGTTTAAGTGGGAATCCATGCCTTCACCCAAGAAGGAACATCTAACCTTGATCTCTCAAGCCTATCCAAGGGCTAAGATCAATGGGGATTGGTGACATGTTACTTGGAAAGTGACATGTAACTTAAACTAGTACTCATTAGTTAGTTAGTTGGACTCTTAACTAGGATTAGCTTTTGGTTAAGGTTAGAAGTAAGGTTAGGTTAGTTTAGCTTGCCCTTCAAGTTAGTTTTAGTCTTTTAAATACATGCCAAAACGAAATTGTAAGAACTTTTGATGAATTGAATAAAACTTTGAGTTTTGAGAGATAAGTCTCTTGTCTTCTTTAAGAAGGTTTCTTGAATCTCATCAATGGACTCTTGTGTCCATTGTACCGGTTCCTCCTCGGCTTACTGGGTCTCCCATGATGCTATTCCTTTCCATTTTTTACCTTCTCCATGTTTTCCTTTTGGTTCACTTGAATTCTTGAAGCTTGAACCAAAAAACCATTTGGGTTTTCTCTTTGGAGTTGCATTGAAGAAGTTAGATTGGGCACATCAAGAACTCTTTTGAGAATATCTAAGGAGGCATATATCATTTCTTGAAATTTTTTGTAATCGGATAAGGTTTGTTACTCGCAATGTGATTGCATTGATTTGGCACACCAAGTGTTCGATGAAAACGCTTTGCGATTGTAAAGCGACAGAATCCTAACTAGATGTAGGGATTTTTGTTTAATTAGGCCACAAGTGTGATTCTATAATCATTAGGAGCTAGTGAAGGAATTGAAGAGACCGAGAGCAAATATGATTGACAATTTAATCATATAGGTTTGTTATTCATTATACTTGATTTCTTCTTACTTTTATTGCTTGTTTTTAGGGTTACTTGATTTCTTCTTACTTTTAATTTCATTTAATTAAGTTATGCACTAAAACCCCCCATAACTTGCTCTTAAATTTTGGCTTAAGAGTCATAGAACAATCCATGGAAAGAATGACCTAGGTCTGCTACTACTACAAGTAATAGTCGAACAAGATAATTTGATGCATGTTCGACGCGTGTATCAGGGACACAACCATAAAATTTCTCAAAGGGAGATAGACCTAAAGTAACAGAAGATGGAATTTTGTTAATGACATGTACTATGTGAGAATAACTTCCCCTGAAAATTCACTACGATTATACACAAACAGAAAAGGGGAACAAACAATTTCAACAATGTGGCGATGATTCATTTCAGCAACCCCATTTTGTTCAGGAGTGTCAGTACAACAAGTTTGATGAAGGGTCCCATCAAAAGGAAGTAATTCAGAAAATTTATTAGAAGTATATTTACCACCCAAATCACATTGAAAGAACTTGGAAACAACATTGTGTTGGGTTTTAACAAAAGCACTAAACTTATGATAAATGCCAAAAAATTCAGAACATTGTTTCATAAGATAAACTTGAAAATATCAAGTACAATCATCAATAAACGATACATAATATCTAGAACCACCTTTGGTAGCAACTGGTGATGGTCTCCATACATCAAAATGAACTAAGTCAAAATGTGTAACAAAAACTGAAATATTCTTAGAAAAGACAAAGCAGTAAACTTAGCAATTTTTCAGCCACAACAATCAGAGATATCATTCGATTACAATTTTCCTAAACCCCCATAGAAGTTAAGTGTTTTAGATGAGAAGAAGAAACTTGTCCTAGACGAGAATGGAATAAATAAAAACTAGAAGATGGAGAATTCAAACAAAAGGATGACAAGTCAACACTAGAAACTACAATATTTGGAAGTCTAAGTTCATCCAGAATATAAAGTTTCCCCTGCTTATGGTCTGTCCCAATCAGCCTCCTGGATTGAAGATCCTGCACAAAACATAAGGTGGAAGAAAATAAAATTGAGTAACAAGAATCACATAATTGACTAACAGAAACAAAACTTAAAGTGAGTTTAGGAATGTAGTAAACATTTGAAATGGACAAATGGGATGTGGAAACAGACCCAATGCCTGCTAATGGCATAGGAGTGCATCAGCAGTCATGACTGGCAGAGATGAGGAAGGATTCAAATACACAAATGATTTAAAATCAGATGACATATGATGAGAGACTCTAGAGTCAAGGATCCATATAGGTGAAGATGTACCTTATGAGCTAGAGGAAGACAAACCTATATTGGATTGGACAGACATAACATGTGGTTGTGTGGAAAAAAACTTCTAGAATTGTTCAGTAAAATCAAATATTGTAGAACTAGAAAAGGATGTACTCTCAGCTAACGCAAGAACAACTACTACAACATTTCATGTTAGAGACTAAGTTTCGTTGGCCAAGGTGACTAAGAGGTCTCCATTGAGGTGGTTGTTGTACCTGCTGTGACTTATTCAACAATTTTGGGACATTTAGCATTCCAATGACCCTTCTACTTACAAAAATTTCTTTCATCATAACCAACCTTTCCTTGAGATTTTCCTTTGTTAGAAGGAAAAACAAAAACAGATAGGTTGGGGTGTATTTCTTTGTCAACATTCCCTTTATCTGGTTGAGACTTTAGTCAAATCTCTTTAGCTAACAATTCATTAACAATCGAATAAACAACTAGAAAAGAATTACGATGCAAAATTGTTCCACTTAGCCCTTGAAAATCATCTCGAAGAGCCATAAAAAAACTAAACCAGTTGATGTTATTCTCTACGGGTAATGTATGTCTTTAAAGCTTGCACCTCAGTAGATTCAGTAAGAACCAACTGGTCCCAAAGATTGCTCATGGCAGAGTAAAATTCTTGTATGATCATGCTGCTTTGTTGAAGAGCTCGAATATATATCTCCATTTGATATTTCTTTACAAAATTAGACTGCACATATAAATTTTTAAATGATCACATACCTCTTTTGTAGTTTCATATTTAGCCAGTTGGACCCCTATAAACCGAGAAACACAGTTGTTGATCCAAGTAATAAATTTTTGAATTGTTTACTTCCCAAGAATCCAGCTCTCTCGCATATTTCCCATAAATTTTGAATTGTTTACTTCTAGCTTAACAGAGGTTCAAGAAACATAATTCCACATTCTCTTGCCTTTCGAAAAATTCTTCAACATACAACTCTAATATGAATAATTATGTCCATTCAATTGCACACTAATGGATTGAAGGGAATCATCCTTTCTCAAGCCATTACAAGCAATTACAAAACAAAGAGAGTAAAATCTCAAATTCTGCAAACTCTGACAAAGAGCCTCAAAAGGAAAAATGAATACAAGAAGAAATCACCTAGGTTGCTATCGAAATAATGGACCTAAGAAAACTTAAATCATCTTTGTTCATGATACATGTGAAACTTAACAATTATACGAAGAAGAAGAGAAGAAAAGAAAAGTACAAAAATAATGGATTAGAATTTCATTAATGTGGACAATCAACAAAACAATATATATATATATAAAATATAAAAAGTAACTTTAAAAAGTGACTAAACTACCTTAAGTCAAATTTAAAAGATTAAATATAAATATATAATATTATCTAATAAATCCATCTTATTTTGATAAGCATTACGGGCCGAAGAGATTAATAAGGAAGCTGAGTTGAGTTGATTATAAAATATTTTTAAAGACTTATATCTAATTCCAGTCTTGTATTAGTTGTTTATTTAAACCGAGCCTGTTTAGAGATTGATTGAATGGATGTATTTAATGAACTTTGAGAATGAATGATATAATTTTAAAGTAATATTTATGGTAAACTAGGTTTTCTTAGTGTCCCTTAGTTCTAGGAGTTGTAAAACTTTGTCATTCTAATACTTCCATTTGCCTCGCATGTCTCCAGGTATCGATATAAAAGGACGTTAATTCATTATAAAGTAATTATGGATTTTTCGATAAAAAATAATTAATAGAGATAACTAAAATAGTCTTGTAAACAAAATATTTTTTTCAAAATCTTATTTTACATTAACTACCAAAGATAATATGTAATTTAACTTTTTCGTACCTTTTTATGGTATTTGTGCCTATAGATGATCCTTAAAATTAATTTGCATCTTGAGAAATCTTATATCATGTACATTGATATTTTAATTCAAATTTTCATAAATGATTTCTTTTAGAAAATTAAAATATTTTCGGCTTATCCCACAAACTCTGAAATAAATTAATTTAATAGAAAAAATAAATAAATTAGAAAAGAAAGATATGAGGATAATAATATTGTAAGCTAAAAAACTTATAAGTTCCAAATTTAAAATCCAAAAATAAAATTATAAAATAAAATGTATTATTTTCATAATCAAAATGCTGATCTGTGATTAATTATTTTATAAAAATTGTTGAAATATTATTATTAATTATCACAATTTATCAATATTTTAATAAATCAATTTTTTATCTAAATTTTAAATACTGAATATTTAACTAATAATATTTTTAACATTTTTTGTTGATTAAATTGCTAATAATCTGAATTAATAATTTGATTAATAATAAAGGAGAAAATTTAATAACTTACATCTTATAAAATCTAATAATATTTATGAATTCTGTTTTTTCATCTATTATGTGGTGATTATGCATTTATTTTCCATCATATAATACAATTATTAATTTTCATATCAATATGTGTAGAATATAATTTATGGTGTTAAAATTAACACAAAATTCAAAATTCAATTAGATTTCTATACATCACTATTTTAGATAAAATATGTATTTGGTAAAAGTAATTTAGTTCCTAATTAGTATAATAATCGACATTATTATAAAAAATATCTAAAAATATTTTATAATTTAAATTGAAAAAATATTGGAATTTGAGAATATATTCAACTATATAAAATGTATTATTGTCTTAATCAATTACTAAAACAATCAGATTATTTATAATGATTTATTAATTAATGATATCTAAAGTAATCAGTTATATATTAATTAATGAGACGAAAAAAGTTTTTTGTTGCACCCTGAACTTAATGTTGGAATATACAATTATTTTTTTAAAATAGGTAGAAGTTAGGTTTTGTTATTCAAAACTTCTTTGCAACACAGGGCTTATGCTATACATATATATAATCTAAGAGTGACATTTGATGTATGAAAATGCAGAAGATAAAACTATGTGCCAAAATGTCATTTATGTGATAAACATAGTTTAACTGAAAACGTACATGAGCAACACACATAACGAAAATATATGCATAACATATACTAGACGGTGACATCTATGATATAAAATCAGTCACAAAAGGAGTAGAATATTTTGAGATAAATAAAAAGAGACTAAAAACATTGGATTACTTAAAGTATTGATCTTGTCTAATTTCCTATATGGATATACAAAAATCCAAAAGATTAGAGCAAGACTATCATTAAACAGGAGCTACAAAATGACTAGCAGAATCCTCTAAAGATCCTCCCACTGTCAGTCTCTTTAAACCAACCTCCTGGCACGAAGATTAACCCTGATGCTAGAGACTACCAGCTCTTTGTTGGAATGACCCTAGCCATGCGAGGGATCCTTCTTAGAAGAGTCCAAAACGATTAGCTCCGGGTTGTAGGCATGTGCGTTGGGGTCGGCTCTGGAGGCAATCCCACTCTTTGATCTTTTTGTCATACTAGAATTAGAAAAATGTTCTCTTCCCGCATAAAACACCCACTTATCAACGGTGGGCTCCCAAGCTCCTCTAAAGCATCCACGCTTCACGATCATCAATGATTTCAATCCTGACATATCCTGACATCTGTGAAAAAAAACAAACAAGCATGGATCCCTAATTACATATGTTCTTATCAGATTCTGATTAAGTCGAGCTCAACTCGACTAAGAATTTTTCAGTAACGAGAGGAGTTGGTCCATGTTCAATTTTAAGATTCTATCTCCATGGATCTCGCAAAGGAAATTACTTAAGCTAACAAATCCCCCATTTTCAGAAAACAGTTAGGGTTAGGATGCATGATCTACTCAAGCTTGACAGACACCAAGCTTGGACCGCAGGGAGAGCTCGGAGCTCTAGGTCGGCCCGGTACAACATCCATACCTATATCCGAATGGCACACATCTACTACACGAAGGCCATAACTTCACTAAACACGGCATAAAACTATATAAAAACCATTTAAATTTTGGTTGCCGAAATTTTCAGCATTGAATTAATACTATGAATATAAGAAAGACCATATAGCGATTGAAGTTATAGATCACTTGGTGGATAATTCGACCGGCCGATTCGAAATATTAAGGCATATTCATGTTGGTTAGAGACGTGTACAACAAAGGCAAGAGGATAGGCCAACCATGTATGCATTAAATAGTTCTAATGGTTGAATGGTGAAAAGTTATTTCCTTATCCGAGTTGTACTGGGCTGAGAATGAGCTCATCCCCGGGACCCCGGACTCACCTCACTGACTGGGCCGAGCTCGACATAAACAGAACGTATCTGGACAAATATGAACATATATCTTTTCCCTGATGTATCAGGATTCTTGGGCCTGAAGCAATCTTCCCCATGAAATCCACGAATATGGAACCCTAATTATGATCCCTATAAATACCGATAGAGGACTCAAAATCGACGCACAAAAATAAAACCTAAACTACTCAAACAAATCAACGAGGGTTCCAACCTCTCACGCCGCCGGATTTCTCAGGGCCGAGCTGAGCTCGGGCCGCCTCAGAATCCAGTGAGAACATTTGGCGCCCACCGTGGGGCAAGATAATTCTTAATCCCACAACCACCTGATAATTCTTAATCCCACAACCACCTGATAATTCTTGATCCCGCAACAATCTCAGATGGTTCTCACTCGCAGTCACTCTAACGCCGTGGTGGATCCCGCCACAGTGGAACTTATACAATTGCGAGTGGACGCGGCGTTGGCAGAGGCTCAAGAATGGATGGATGCTCGCGTGGAAGCTTTGCGAGCCCATAATCGAGAAACTGAGAGGGCCTTGCAGACCACGAAGGCGAACTTGGACGCTGTCCAGCGACAGCGTGAAACCGATCTTCTGGAATTACAGGCCCTGCGACAAAGGAACCAAGAAGCTCCGGGTAGGACCCCCCTCATTCCCAACCGGGATGACGAACCAAGGCCTGCAGAGGAGGCCAAGTCCAATTCGCGCGTTAGTCCCAACAACCCACGCACTACAGGGGAAGATATGCATGTCGCAACCTCTACGCCCCGGCATGATCTCTCCCAGATTCGTGCAGCTATCTCTTCAGCCCGGCCAGGCCCCTCCCAGGCTCAGCCGTTCGTGGACCTCGGACTTCCTCCTCGGACACATGGACTTGGTAAAGTCTGGAACCTCCACCCATTCATCTCGGTCATCCTCTCTGTTCGAGTTCTCGAGTCTTGGAGATGGTCGTCCCAGGACAAATACGATGGAACTACGGACCCAGTTACTCATGTGAGGGCCTTCCTAACCCAAGCTGCTATGACCGTAGAGGACGACTATGTACTCTGTCAAATGTTTCCCTCAACCCTAAAAGGGACAGCCCTTGATTGGTACTACTCACTCTCCCCGTTGTCGATAGACTTTTGATTCTCTGTTCGAACACTTCCAAGCCCGATTCGTAGACGCCAAACCGACACCAACCACTTCGATATCGCTTCATCATGTGGTGTAGGGAGACAAAGAATCCCTCAGGGACTATATGGCCCGCTTCGCGTTAGCCTGCCAAACTATACCCAACCTTTACCCCGCTGTCGTACTACACGCCATACAGGTCAGGCTTAACTTCGGCCCCTTCTCGGACTCCCTTTTTGCTGAACCTCCTATCAATATGAACGACCTCCGTTCCCGAGTTGCCCGTTTCATTAGAAGAAAACACTAAGGCTAAGCGTCGAGCTCGAGAGCACGGCCGTCCACCCAAGCATAAGGAGCCCTCCTCCCGTCAGACGGAGTCAAATAGAGATCGCCGCGCCAACTCGTACAGCTCATACACCCCCCTGAATGCGTCCAGGGACAAGATCTTTAGGGAAGCGTGCGCGTTAGACTTAGTTCGCTGTCCTAAAGCTTCACAATCTCCCGCGGACGCCGACCCGACCAAGCAATGCGCTTACCACCAGAATACTGGGCACACCACCGAAGACTATCGCCAAGTACGAGACCTCATAGAATGACTCATAAGATCAGGCGAGCTACGAAGATTCGTACAAGAAGAGCAGAAACACCCGGAGAGGTATACTAGACCGAGCTCCAAGACCCGGCCCCGGGACTCAGATCGGGATACCCGGGATGGCCAGAATAAACGCAGGGACAAAGGCTGGGGTAAGGAAACTTACCAGAATCCTGATAAGGTAAAAGGGTTTATCAATACCATTGCTGGAGGCTTCGCAGGGGGGAAGCTACGTCTTCGGCCCGAAAACGATACGCGAGAAGCGTCAATCACATAGGATCGCCCAAGAAGAGAACTTTGCCCTCCATCACGTTCTCTGATGCCGACTTCAGCATAGAGGATCCCGACCAAACCGACCCCATGGTCATCTCGTGTACCATAGCCAACTAGCGAGTTCGCAAAGTGCTAATCGACCAAAGGAGCTCGGCCGATGTATTATATTGGGCCGTCTACAAGTAGTTGGAGCTGCCCGAGTCCATCATCAAGCCATACCCCGAGCCACTGCTCGGATTTGCCAGAGAGAGAGTCCATTCCAGGGGCTATATTGATCTGCTCACTACCTTCAGCGGAAGCGAGGCTTACAAAATAGTGGAGGTCAGGTACATTTTGATCGACGCTGACACCTCTTACAACGTCATCATCGGCAGAAGAACACTGAACCAGTTAGGAGCCATTGTGTCCACACCACACATGGCCATGAAGTTCCCAGAGGAAGGGGGAAAAATAGTCACAATCAAGGCCGACCCGAGGACGGCCCGGGTATGCTACGCTCGGAGTCTGAAGGTCGCACCATACTCCATCAAGAAAGAAGATAGGAGACCTACCTCGAACATATGCTCTGTCCACAACAGTGCTGATGAACCGCTGGATATTGATCCCCGGGCTGAGTTTGAAGAGGAACGTCCCTCCTTTGCTGAGCCTCTTGAGCCGCTGCAGCTCGGCCCAGAAACGGGCCAAGTGACCAAGGTCAGCACCTCCATGCCGACCTCCTTCCTCTAAGAAGTTATATCAACCCTGCGTGAAAACGCGGACCTGTTCGCATGGAAACCATCTGATATGCCCGGTATCGATCCTAATCTGATGTGCCACAAATTATCCCTGCTTCCTCATGCTCGGCTAGTGGCGCAACGAAAAAGAAAGTTGGGCGAGGAGCGTCGTCTGGTAGTTCAAAAGGAGGTCGGTAAGCTTCTGGAGGCTCGCTTCATTCGAGAAATAATATACACCACATGGCTGGTCATTGTCATGATGGTTAAAAAGGCAAACGGAAAATGGAGGATGTGCACGGACTACACCGACTTGAACAAAGCATGTCCTAAGGACACCTACCCATTGCCTAGCATTGACCGGTTAGGACAACACAGCAGGATACGAAGCATTCAGTTTCTTGGATGCCTATTTTGGTTACAATCAGATATCGATGTATCCCCCTGATGAATCAAATACTGCGTTCATGTCAGCCACAGCCAACTACTGCTACCAAGTTATGCCCTTCGGCCTCAAGAACGCAGGGGCCACCTACCAACGACTAATGGACAAGGTCTTTAGTGCCCAGATCGGACGTAATACGGAGGTCTAAGTTGATGACATGGTGGTGAAGTCGAAGACTCATGCTCAACATGTTGCCGATCTTAGAGAAATCTTCGCAAAAATACGCCGACATCAAATCCGGCTGAAACCGGAAAAGTGTGCCTTCGGCGTAGGAGGGGGTAAATTCCCCGGCTTTATGATCTCCCAAAGAGGGATTGAGGCCAACCCGGAGAAGTGTACGACCATCACCAATATGCCCAGCCCGACCTGCTTGAAAGACTTGCAGAAACTTAAAGGACGCCTAGCCGCCCTATCTCGGTTTCTGCCCAAGCTGGCTGAACAAAGCAAACCCTTGTTCACATTATTAAAACGCTCAGCTCGTTTTAAATGGAACGATGAATGTACCTCCGCATTTGACAAGTTGAAAACACAGATAACCTCATTACCAACCCTGACTAGCCCTCCTCCTGAGCTGCCTCTGTATGCTTACTTAGCAGTTTCCGAGGTCGCCATCAGCTCGGTCCTGGTCAGGTAGATTGACAAAGTTCAGACCCCGGTGTACTTTGTGAGCCGAACACTCCAACCTGCGGAGACCAGGTATCAAACCATAGAAAGGTTGGTGTTCGCCCTTGTCTTCACTGCTCGCCGACTAAGACACTACTTTCGTAGTCATGACATAATTGTAAGGTCGGACTATCCGATCAGACAGATATTGCAGCGACCCGACCTTGTTGGTCGCATGACAACCTGGGTTGTAGAGTTATCCGAGTTCGGGCTTCAGTTTGAACCCCGAGGTCCTATGAAGGCACAGTTCCTGGCCGAGTTCCTGACCAAGTTACCCGAGCTCGGCGATCGTGGGCTAGGTTGGACGCTAAAAGTCGATGGCTCTTCAAACAAGAAAGGGAGCGGAGCAGGGGTTATATTGGAAGGACCAGACGATCTCGTGTTGGAGCAAGCTATACGCTTCTCCTTTGTAGCCTTAAACAATCAGGCCGAGTATGAGCCCCTGCTGGCCAGCCTCAGGTTAGCCCGGGACATGGGCGTTCGACACTTGAAATGCCTAAGTGATTCCCAGTTAGTTACTTCTCAGGTTAGAGATGAATTCCAAGCCAAGGAGCCCCTCCTACAGCAGTACTATCATAGAGTGAAGAACATGCTTTCCCACTTCGCCAAGTTTGAGATTATCCATGTCCCTCGCGAACAAAATGATAGAGCTGACATCCTGTCTAAGCTGGCGAGTTCCCGCAGGGGGGACAAAACCATTCAATCATTCAGGAAGTACTCATCTCCCCGAGCTAGGACAAGGATGAGGCCTACTCGGTCAGTACGGAACCGAGCTTGTGGATGACCACCCTCATATCATATTTGCAAGACAACGTCTTGCCCGACGACAAGAATGAGGCCCAAAGGGTACGTCGTCAAGCCCCTTACTACGTACTACGGGATCGAAAACTGTTCCGAAGAGGCTTTTCTACTCCGTTACTGAAATGTTTGACAAAAGAACAAGCCAAGTACGTGATGGACGAGCTCCATACTGGCATCTGCAGCATGCACTCAGGGGCCAAAAACATGGCGGCCCGATTAGTCTGAGCTGGGTACTACCGGCCCACAATGAAAAGGATGTCAAAGATTATGTTAGGAGCTGTAAAAAGTGCCAGGAACACAGTTCACTACAGGCTGCACCATCGACCGAGCTCCAACTCATCTCGTCACCCTGGTCGTTCGCCTTATGGGGAGTGGACATCCTCGGCCCTTCCCGCCCAAGACAGAGGCAGACCAAGTTCTTACTTGTGGCCATCGACTACTTAACCAAATGGATCGTGGCCGAACCAGTAGCAATGATATCAGCCAAACAAGTTTAAAAATTCGTTTGGAGACATATCGTTTGCCGACATGGCATACCTCATGGCTTGATCACCGATAATGGACGACAGTTCACTGATGCTACGTTCGACACATTCTTATCTTAGCTCGGTATTCAACACAGGACATCATCGGTGGAGCACCCCCAAACAAATGGACAAGCTGAAACAACCAATAAGATTATCCTCAATGAGTTGAAAAAGAAGCTCAGCCGAGTAAAGGGAGATTGGGCTGAGGAAATGCCAAGCGTATTATGGGGATACCACTGCACGCCTCAGCCCTCGACCAACGAAACACCGTTTCGCCTCACTTATGGGTTCGATGCCATGATACCAGTTGAGGTCGGCGAACCCTCGTGGAGGAGGTTGACGTGCACATCCTCAAGCAACGAGACCGCCCTCAGGGAGGAGCTTGACCTTATTGAAGAAGTCCGAGAAGAAGCTAGAATAAGGGAGTTAGCCACAAAGCTGCGAGCAGCTCGTCGTTATAACTCCTGAGTCTGGGACGGTCTTTCATCCTAGGAGACCTCATTTGGAGAAAGACCGGGGAAGCTAGGCGAGACCGACCTCATGGCAAAC
Source organism: Hylodesmum podocarpum (assembly GCA_026586105.1). Taxonomy (NCBI): domain Eukaryota; kingdom Viridiplantae; phylum Streptophyta; class Magnoliopsida; order Fabales; family Fabaceae; genus Hylodesmum; species Hylodesmum podocarpum. Next base: position 246,701 of record JALJEV010000804.1, read on the forward strand.
TCGCCGCCAACTGGGACGGCCCCTTCCGCATCCTCGAGAACCATCAGAATGGATCTTACAAGTTACAGGAAATGGGAGGACGTCTAATCCCAAGAACTTGGAACGCCAATCATCTGAAGCCCTATTTCAGTTAGCGTATTCCTTTTAATTTAGTGTTCAATTCAATAAAGTTTAAAAAATTTGTTATGTTTTTAATTTGTCGTAAAGGTGTACTCTTTTTCCTAAGCTCGGGTTTTTCCCTAAAGAGGATTTTTCCGGGAAAGGTTTTAACGAGGCACCACATTAGTACTCAGGCTCCCTCGCTATCCCCTCCTCGGCTGAGCCAGGAAGGGCATCCCCACCGCCGGATGCCTCCATGGCAACGTCAACACACCTTACCTCGGCCTCAACAGGGGAGACCTCGGTTCCCTTGGCCCCAGCAAGGGAGTCCTCGGTTACCCCAACCTCAGCAAGGGAAACCTCGGTAGCACCTCTACCACCGGATGCCTCCACGACACCTTCAACAGACCCTGACCTCGGCCCCGGCAGGGGGACCTTAGTAGCAGCGGAGGCGGGTCCAGATCCGAGATCGGCCTCCGCCGTGGACGCTTCAAGGGAGGGGGAAGAAGCCTCCATTGATTCGGGCTCCGAGCCCGAAACAGAAGGGGGAATCAAACTCTCCACACTATGGGTGGCAGAAGAATGCGAGGAAGACATACCTACGGTGAGCGTGGGGCAGAGACAGTGGATGAACGAGAGTGACGAACGGGAAGACAGCGAAGAGACAAACGCTTCGCACGAACCAACCACTAGAGAGCAAACGACGAACGAGAGAGGGACAAGAGTGGATTTTGACTGGGAGAGCGAGAGGAGAATGACGGAGAGAAGGCGAAAAGGAAATGGCAAAGTGGGCGAGTAAGAGAGGAAACGAAGAGGCGAAAGGTATATAAAGAAGGAAAGGAGCCGTTAGAAGGGGTACAGTTAACAAAAATGGTAACCGCAAAACCCCTTAACAGCCCATTAACCGCATTTAACGCAAAAATTAAATAAAAAACTTAATAAAATTGAATGAAGGAATACCAACCGTTTGACAGTTTCCCGCCATTTGACAACGGAAGACCGAGCTCATAACTTAAAATCATGCCACTTGATTGCTTGGCCTGAGCTTGGGGGGCTGATGTACCGGGCTGAGGATGAGCACCGAGCTCATCCCCGGGACCCCGGGCTCACCTCACTGACCAGGCTGAGCTCGACATAAACAGAACGTATCTGGACAAATATGGACATATATCTTTTCCCTGATGTATCGGGATTCTTGGGCTTGAAGCAATCTTCCCCATGAAATCCACGAATATGGAACCCTAATTATGATCCCTAAATACCGATAGAGGACTCAAAATCGACACACGAAAATGAAACCTAAACTACTCAGACAAATCAACGAGGGTTCCAACCTCTCACGCCGCCGAATTTCTCAGGATCGAGCTGAGTTTGAGCCGCCTCAGAATCCAGCGAGAATACAAGTCAAGCAGGTTTCTACCCATCAAGTGATCGTCCATCCATGATAGATTCTTCTCCAAAGTAATTTTGAAGCATTTTCCTTAATGTGTTGGATAAATCAATTTCACATGCAATTCATTGTGACAAATTAAATTATCATTTTATGAATTAACATGGATAAAATATTTAGAAAAATTTAAAATTATGTCATTTTAAAAAGGAATTGAAAAATTAAAATTTTATCTAAAATATAAATATTTCAATTCTTCGTTCCTCCTCACAGCTCCCGTTTTTCTTCTCGGCAGCTCCTCATTATTTATAAATATATAAGTAAATTAAATATAAATAATTAAATTATATTATATTTAAAAAATATTAAACTCTAAATTTATTTAAATATTAAAATTGACAAATTGATGTTATTTTTATATTTTTTAATCATACATGACAATTTTTTCATTTATAATTTTTATATTTTTTAATCATACATTCTTTAAGTTTTTCTTTTATGATAAGCACTATTTTTCGTAAGACCTCCCCTATAGAATTATTTTAATATTTATTTAATTAAATTTATAATAATAATTAAAAATAAAAATAAAATTATAAATAAAACTAAAATTAATTTTATTATTATTTTTCATATTATTAGAATTAATATATATTTAATGACCTAATTATTTATTTAAAAATAGATGAATTAATTAAATTTTATTTAAAAAATTTGAAATAGGTTAATAAAATTTTATAAATTCTGTCCTTTATTTAAATTTATCCTATTAACTTTATTATTAAGTGATTTGTACAATTTATTTTCATATAGCTAAAACAATTGTTTTTACAATAAAAAGTGGTCACAAAATGATAATTTATATTTTTTTAATTTATCTTTTGTTAAATGTTGTCATTTTTAAAATTTAGTTTATTAATTTTTTTTAATAACTAAAATAAGTATAATTTTTTTAACATTTAAGATTTTCTTTTTATTACTTAGTCTTTTAATATTTTATATTTTATATTTTTAACTGTTATTTTTAAAGTTCATTTAAATTTCTTTTTAAAGTGCACTTAAATTCTTCTAAATAACTATAACTTACCTAATTATTTAATTCTAAGATATTTTTAAAATCATTATAAGACTGAATTCAATTTTTTTAATCTAATTACAATTAAGTATTTATTATGTTTTTAATTATTTAATATCATAAAATTAATTATTAAATATTTTGTAACATTAGAATTCATCATGTAGTATTGAAGTTATTTTGAATATTTAAGTATTTAAAAATAATTAATAATTTTATTTAATATTAAAAATTTAATTTATAAATAAATATTTAAAAATGAAAATTTAAATTTTTTAAAAATTGAATTACTTTATCTAAATAAGGAAATTAATTTATCAAAATAAAATGTTTATAAAATAAAGGAAATTTAAATCAACACTATTAAAATATTATGTATTTAAATTTCCTAAAAATATTTAAATTCTCTGTCGAAAGCGTAAAGGTAAATGAAAATGTCTAACTCTAATTTTAATAAAAGTAATGCTTTCCAATTTTGTAATGCTTTCCGATTTCAGTTCAATATGTGGGGGCCAAAAGAAATACTAATGTCTAGATCTAGATATTTTAATTTATAGAATCTGTGACTTAAATTAAAGGAAAATCATTAGCGTCACATTTTTGTTTCTATCATTCATCTTGCGTTACCAGCTCTTCTACAAACTAGTAGAAAACAATAAAATTTAAATATTAGGGAAACAGGAACATATTTAAGCTACAAATTATTTTTTTCATAATTAATATTTGCCATGAAGTAAGCCCTTGACGTTTTCCAAACGGTTAAGGCTTTAACTAATTTATCACTTTGTAATCGAAAAAATTCCCTGGAATATGCCAACGAATTACTTGTGAAAAATCTTCATTTATTTCATAATGGTTTAAATACATTTTTAATCCTAATAATATAATTTTTTATTTATAAAATTTTTAAAAAATTTAATTCTTTTAATTTAACATATTTTCATTTTTAATTATTATTTTCGTTTAAGTTTTTTTCCCTGTAATTACTGTTTTTTTCCTTATGTAATTAATTTTTTCGTCTCTAGTCCATGCAAATTATATTACAAAGACTAAAATGAAAAAAATATAATTTTTAAGAAATAAATATAATAAATAAATTACGATAAAAAATAAAATACAAAATTTACAATAGCTAAAAATATCAAAAAAATAATAATTTAAATTACAATGAGTATACAACTGAGGAAAAACTAACAGGACTACAAAAAACTAAATGCTAAATTAAAGTGATAAAAACATACTTAAATCTTTCAAAAATTACTGATGGCCTTAAGGCCTATTATAAATGACCTAGTAGAATAACAAGCATAATTCTTGTTAGCAACAGAATTTCATCCCATAGACACTGAAATTTTCGATGACTAAATTGTCCTTGTAATGTTTGGTGAGATAAACCATCCTGATGGTGAAATATACTCGGTTGGACTAGTCAATGTTGTGTAAATCTAGAAGAAAAGAGGACAAAGGGAAAAGGAGGAGAAGACGGTGATGTGATTTCAAAGTGTAAAGAGGAAGAGAAAAGTCATAAATACTAACTTATACCACTTCGAAAATAGGCTAGTCGCGACACTTATTATAAAAGTCACTAATTTTTCTATTTTATTATAAAAATTTTAATATTTATATTCTCTTTATGAATATATTATATTAAAATCTTGATATTAATTAAATTAAAATAATTTTAATTATAATAAAAATAAATTCAACTTAAAATTTAGTATACTCTACAATTAAATTAATTTAAATTTAAATTTATATATTATGATTATTAAATTTTGAATATTAAATTAAAATTAATTTAGTGACCTTTATAGTAAAAAATCCTGGATTTAAATCTTATTAAAAGTAAAATTTTTTAAATAGAATATACATACATCCAATAAAAAAATGACACGTAACAAAAATGTAAAATAGCTTACGACCACGTCACATGTCACACTATCTATTAAACTCATTTAGATATTTAAATAGTCTAATTTTACCAATTAAGTCAAAAAGCCTGTAAGCACACAAAAGCTTTGCATTGTATATTGTAGAAAGATTAATTAAAACAATGTCTTCAGTGCTTGTGAAAGATCATATCTACGTTAAGAGAAGAAACCATCCAGGCATAAATTACGACCAAATGATTAATGATGGGAAAATTAATAAGAAAAGTAATTATGTATGAATAATTCTAAATCTTCATTCATTATTTAGTTTCCTACATTCTTTTGAAATCCCAATGTTTGGATAGAAAATTTCTAAAATATTTAAATTCACAACATTTTAATTACTTTGATTTAAATTTTTTATTTTAATTATCTTTAATTTAATTTCCTTTTATTTTGTAAACATATAGTTTGGATGAAATAATTTCATTTCTTATATTTTAATTTTTTTATTAGAATAAAGTAATATAAATTTTAAGAAATTTTAGTTTTTATTAATCTAAAAATTAAATTTTTAATAATAAATAAAAATAAATATTAATTATTTAAATACGTGTGATGTGAAGCAGTAAGGAGGAACGACGAAAATGAAATTTTTATATTTTAAGTGAAATTATAAATTCTTTAATCTTATATAAATAATCTTTTATTTTTAAAATAATATTATATCAAATTCTTTTAAATATTTTATTCAAACAAATTTATTAAAAAAATAATTCAAATTCAAAAATAAATAAATTACTCTTAAAAATTAGTCAAATTAGTCATGAATAATCATACCCAAGTTTGTATTGGGTAAATCAATCGTTCCTTTAAAAGCAATCGGAAAATCAATCATTCGTTTATTTTCATTTTTTCTTAAACTCACGAGAAACATGAATATGAAATATTCCCACATACAGTTTTTTCGGGAATAGTTTCAAATTTTCCGAAACAAACATCCAAGAGAGTTGTTCTCGGGAATAAAAAGTTTTGAGAATTGTTGTGAAAAATAAATTAAATATTGAGAATTGAATGGTTATGCATAAACTTTTCATATGGTTATCTAATCGTTATTGTTATGATTTTTTAGATACAAATTTAAAAGCGAAAGACATATACTAAATGGTGATTTATGATTGAAGTAATCGTATAAAATATTTTTTACATTGTGGATACATGTAAATTAAATTATTATTAAAAGTAATTTTTATTTTCAGAATATTAAATACATAAACTGCGTAAATATATTTGTAGAAAAAAAATAATAAAAATTCTCAATAATTACATCAAAGATGTGTACGTTGACATAGGATCCCATTTATTCATAGTGTGTCACGACAGCCTACATGCTATGACTTCCAATTCGTATATTTACGGTAGATTTTGGAGCCAAATCAATTGTTGACTAGAAATATATATATATATATATATATATATATATATATATATATATATATATATATATATATATATATATATATATATATTACGTATTTGAAAGAGATGTTAGAGGCAGGTGACGTGTGTATAATAACAAAATATGATAAGAAAGAAGAAATCTTGGCCAAGTCTCACGAGAAAAAAAAAAAAAAAAAAAAAAAAACTAACATCGGTCAAGTCTATTAATATTGATCGATTTGTCATGTTGCATAAAATTTTCAATAAATATTGATCGATTCTCGAAATTTGACCATATTTAATTATAGTCAAACATTATTTTAAAATGCTAAATATTTTTTAATAATAAAATTGTGCTTGTTTTGTCACGGAGTCTAACTCGATCGATTAATCAGGGTAGGGTTAATGAGTTATTCTAAACCCCTTGGTACCAATTAAATTCCTACCAATTAAAAAAATTGGTTAAAGTATTGATTTAATCCGTGAAAGATCAATGTGTGTGCTATTTGACTTGTCCATGAACGAACAAAAGTGATTAAAACATGCCCGAAAGATGCTTCCATCCCTCACGTTAGTCTTTGGGTCCGTGTCACAGTTGCTTGACGCTCCTAAAATGGGTAATGACACAAGTATTATATCAGCACCCACGTTCGTATACTATTAATTGGATGCCACATATTGAAAGACTTTGTGTATTTCTGTTTTTAAAGATACAATCCCAAACGGGGGACTAAACTAAAATTTATGCGGGAAAGTACATGATTCGTGTGGATCAATTTAAAGATTTTGGTGGAAAAGATAGTTTAGACATTGAAAAATCAATGATTATGGAAAAGACACGATAGGATTAAATTGAAATTAAATTATTTTCACGGTGCAAAATCAGGCCGTCTCATTGTTAGAGTATCTAAAACTATAATAAAAGAAGAAAAAAATTAGCAATTAGATGATGACGAGCACTTTGTAGTCGTCGATTACCAAAAGAATCTAAAAAGAAAAAAAAAGAAAAAGTTAGTAGTTGAGACACTTAAATATATATTGTCTTAGGTTAATTCGCGAAATACGTAACTTCCTGTAATATAAGAAAATCTGGTCGTTGAAGGATCGAGTAAAAACATATAATTGTTATTAAAGATCAAATTAAATGAGTTTATAGTTGTTTCTATTGAAATATTAAATTTTAAAGATTTTATGGTCGTTGTGGAATAATATTAAAAATATTAAATCTGAAATATTTAAAATCACAAGAATCCTCCACATATTTCAAAATATCATTTCTTTTTAATAATAAGGATAGAAGAAAAATTGTTTTTCATATAATTATTATATGGATGTCATGCATCGAAATTTGGTGTCTTTTGGATTATGAATCAGATTTCTACTAATAAAACTTAACAATACAAGCAAATTGGTAGAGCAACCTCTATAAATTAAAGTAATTTGATGTGTGCTATAAGTTTGTCAATTATATTACATCCTCGCAATTTTATTGTTAATGTCATTTTGTGTAAATAGGTCATTAACGTACATGAGATTCATGAGTGTTCTAAAGATTTTGCCACGATATCACAAAAGCGGCCACATTTGACACTCATGTAGGTGATTTCATCAAGTGTATGCTCCATTTCATATACCACCTCTAAGAGATGTGAAAATCATTAAAATTCATTAAACTTATCCTTTTAATAATGTAGTCAACCAGATTTCATACCATAGGAATGAATGTTATACTAACAAAATTAACTAGTGACTTGTTTTTACCTATATCTTCATGGTATATCCAATCACAAAGGTTTAGTTATCATCATTGTGAATTTCATATTGGATTAAGTCTCATTCCCCTTGATGTTTCATATATAAATTTTCTTCCTAAAGGTTTTTGTCAAAGGATCGGCCAAATTCACTTCTGACTTCACATAATCAATATTTCATCTTTTAGCACCTACTTTACATGCTTATTTTTACTATTGAAAGTTTGATTCTTTGCAATCGCTATTGTCACTTGGCAATCACAATGCATTGACACAAATGTGTTGGTTTAATTTCTAGAGGAATGTTCATTAAGAAATTTTTCAACCACTTGGCTTCACTACCAGCCAATTCCAGAGCTACAGACTCTGACTCCATTATTGATCATGCAATTATAGTTTGTCTGATTGATCTCTAAGCTACCTGACCACTACCAAGTGTAAATACATACCCACTAGTAGATTTTATCTGATATGAACCAGTGATCTAGTTAGCATCACTATATCCTTCCAATATAACGTGAAATCCACTATACTAAATACCATAATTAATGATACCTCTCAAATATCTCATGAGTTTCACAATTACAGTCCAATAATCTTAATTAGGACTATGTGTATATCTATTTAAACTACCCACAACATATGTTATGTCAAGTCTAGAAAGATTCATTAAATGTAACAAACTCCCAAAGATTTAGGCATATTCAGATTGAGCAATAATCACCCTTATTTATTTTTTTTATTTGAGTGTTAACCCCATTGGTTTGTCATCAAAATGACCAGACTTACTTAGTTTTCCACATAGTATTGTTGGGATAGTAGTGTACTATCACCCTTCCTTATGGGTTTAACACCCAATATCAAACTTGTTTTACTCATGTCTTTTATGTTAAACTTTGATGCAAGAAAAAACTTTGTGACTTTCTCAATATGATACTAAGTACCAAATATAAACATATCATCAATATATAGACAAATAATCACACATTCACCATCCATAGTTTTCTGTAAACACATGTATCTACTTTAGTAGTAGAAAGGTCATCATCCAACAAAATTTGATTAAACTTTTCATGTCATTGTTTAGAGGCTTGTTTAAAACCATACGTTGATTTGAAAAACATACAAACTTTATTTTCTTGACTAGAAATAACATATCTTTCAGGTTGTTACATATATATTTCTTCTTCTAGATCACCATTTAGAAAGGTGGCTTTTACATCCATTTGATGTATAACCAAATTATGAATGGATGCCAAAGTTATCAAAACTCTAATTGAAGAAATTCTAGCAATTATAGCAAAAGTATCAAAATAGTCTATATTTTGTTTTTGAGGAAAGCCTTTGGTTACAAGTCTAACTTTATATTTTTTAATAAATCAAACAAGATTATATTTCCTTTTATGAATCCACTCGCATCCAATAGGCTTTGCTATAGGAAGTGAATCAACAAAAATTCAAGTTTTTTTTTAAAAGTGAATCAATTTCAATTTTAATAGCTTCCTTCCAAAATATTGTATCAGAAGAAGAAACAACTTCAGAAAAGGTTAAGGGATCATTTCCTCCAATTAAGTAAGTATAAAAATTATTTCCAAAGGTAGTTTCTTTCCTTTTTCTTTTACTTCTTCTCAAGTCCTCATATGAGTGTCATTATCAAGTTAATCAGTAGCAAGAAAGACAGATTCATACTTTAAAGGAAATATATGTTCAAAAAATTCAACATTCTTAGTTTTCACAATTGTATTACGACCAAACACATCATTTTTTAGAACAAGAAACCTATAAACAGCACTACACTAGGCATAACCAATAAATAAACAATGTGTGGTTTTAGATCCTACTTTCATCTTCTTAGTTTTCACAATTGTATTACGACCAAACACATCATTTTTTAGAACAAGAAACCTATAAACAGCACTACACTAGGCATAACCAATAAATAAACAATGTGTGGTTTTAGATCCTACTTTCATCTTCTTAAAGTCGAGAAGCATAACTTTGACTAAACAGCCCACTCTCTAAGGTATTTTATGTTGGCCTTATAACCTTTATATAAATCATAAGATGTTCTACCAATTTTCTTATGGGGTGTCCTATTTTATACAAAACAAGCAGTGAGTAAGATTTCTCCTCAAAAATTATCAAGTGTTAAGGAACTAATTGATGTGTATCTACATACGTAGATGTGTGTACGTGTATTTTGTGTTCTTAAATATTTATTAAAAGAATTTTGGTGTTGACCTAGAATTTATACAAATGTGAACTAAAGATAGGCCCAATCTTGCAACTCTACATCTTAAAAAGAATTTAAGAGAATGCAAAAAGACTAGAAAATTTTGTCAAGGCAAAGTTGTATTAACCTTTTAGAATGTAGTGGTCAGTTACCAAAAAAACCTATGAAATAAAAGCGTTGATGACTGAGACTTCGTGTCCGAAAGGATTAATTAATAGGATGCATAATCCCTTGTATATAACAATCCCTTCCATGTTCACTGAGGTAACAAAATAGTATGTTTGTTGACGTAGCTTTCTCCTTAAATAGTTAATATCGATCCTTCAATGTGTCGCATTATCATTCATCCATAAACTTCAATTTAGCCCTTTTATCTTATCACGTTATCCACGTTCATGATAATAATTCTTAACACAAAATCGTAATTACAGTTAGAAATACATTAATGGGAATGACATTTTCAGGAATGTTAATCCTAAAAATAACTTTTTTTAGAAATAGTTTATTCTGGTATTTAACTTGTAATCTGGATTTATCAGAATTTTCTATAACATTTCTTAGAATATATTATTCTTGTGTTTGGTGCATAATAACATTGATGAGAATATTATTTTATTTTCCAAAAATACTATTAATTTTAAAATTAAAAATATCATTAATAAATTCATTTTAAAGGCTTGTTTTTATTAAAATCATAACATTTCAAAAAACTTGTAAAAATTATTCACATTTAATGCAATACATTAATATTAATCTTATATGCAAATCATGAATTTAAAAATACATAAATCCATATATTCATAAATCCATAAATTCATAAATTTATAAATCCAAAACTATATAAACTCAAAAAATAATTCATAAATCTAAAAAACTAAATAGACCTTTAGTGAAAAATTGATCTTGCTTAACATTGGTTTAATTCCAATGATAATATCAACTTTATTGTTATCCTGGCTAAGTACATCACGTTAATGGTAACTTAACCTTTTCTATTTCGAAATCTAGGCTTCTCAGCCTCACTCATTCATATGCATGTGAGTGGCATCTAAGGCCCTTAAACAATTCTAAAATTAAATGACAAAGACAAATTAACTAACCTAACCTACTAAAAAAACGATGAGCACTATAATCAACTAATTTAACAAATTACCTAGAACTATTCCCACATTTCTTTGACATTGTTTCTTCAAGAAATGATTATGACATTTTAAAATGACAAGTAAAACCTCATTGAAATGCCTACTAATTGTTTCTTGAGAACTCACAAACTGTCTCTTTGTTCCTCTAGTCTTCTCATCATGTGCTAAATTATGTAAAAACATTGTAACTATTTCCTCTACACTTATATTCCTACTTGGTTCTAACTTTCAAACTCCTTGAAACATATTACACAACAAAGTAAATGCTCGTTTATCCATTCTCGTGTTCTCATAACATGTTAAGTCACTAATAAAAATCATAATTATCTTCCAACTTTCTTCTTTTACTTAACAATTTCTCTATAAACAATATAAAATGTTTTAACAACAAAATACGTAGAAGATCATTCCTCAACTTCAACCAACTTCAACCATGTCAACCTCGAATGCGACATGAAGAACATAATAATTCCCATCATCTGTTTACACAAATTATGATCCATACTGTGAATAAAATAACAAATATTTTGAACTAAGTCAAAATTTTGATTTACATAACACAGAGAACAAGAAATGACACCGGAAAATTTGATGGGTTCAATGTTCCCAAACTCGATATCGGATTATCATATTTGAAGTCATGAACAAGAAAAATAAAAGAACAAAGAAGAAGTCATGAACAACAAGCACAAAGAGCATGAATATTTGAAGTTATCACAAGCCAACTAAGAGGTGAAAAAATGAACGCAAATCCACAAAAATATATCCCATCAATTTGTTAGATAATAGGTATATAATAGAGTGTACTTGGTGAGATAAATAACAAGCATAATTAGAAGTTCGGAAATCAAACAAAAATGGTGTGATCATGTATAATTGTAAATATCCAAATAAAGCCCTTCATGGTTTACATCTTAACAAACAATAAAAGAAAGAAAAAAACATGCACTCTCATGACAAGATATAAAAGCTTCCTCTCCTGAAATTTCAAGTTAAAGAAATTTGCTAGCAAAATTGAATAAAAAAACAAAACCTGCACTTAAGTTGTAGCAAGGAACAATGAGGGAGGGTGAGACTTATCTCACCGACAAGAAATATAGTGCTGGAATGGCAAGACGAGTGAATAACAGTGCAATAACAAGAACAAATAAACGACTAGCCACTGCGATAATAAAAGAAATAAAGAAATAGAACTAGGATTAGGAAATAATAATATAAAGTTTTTAATTTTTAATAAGATTATAACCGTAGTTTTAATTTTTTATTAATATTCTCACGGATGAAAATCTTTAATAGGAGATAGGGGATGGGTATAAAAAATATGAAAAATTTTCTAACTTTAAACTTACGATATATTTTATTTCCATAATTAAATGCTTGAATATCTTGGAATATACCCTCAATCCAACACCCCGTAAGACTAACGTGAGAGACAAAAACATCTTTCCAAAACATTTTAATCATTTTTTAGACACTAACTAGATAGCACATTGATCCTGTAGGAAATAAATTGATAATTTAACAAAGAATTTTGTAAAGAAACTAATTTGTGTAATCATTTTTTTAGAGACTAACTAGATAGCACATTGATCCTGTAGGAACTAAATTGATAATTTAACAAAGAATTTTGTAAAGAAACTAATTTGTGTATGTATTTAAAATATTTCAATCCCAATAAAGAATTAAAGCTGTCACATGAATTTTTCCTCATTCTATAACCCAGACACAACTAATTAAATAAATTACATTATCCACTTATAATTCTTCGAAATTTCACAAATACTTCGTATATTTTAAAATGAGATTTATTATTAATTTTGATTTATAAAATATTACAAATCCTTTTATATATTATATTAACATCTTAATTTTTTAAAATTATTAGACACTAATCTTTTTTAAAGATGTAAAAGAAATACAGAAAAATAAAAGAATATTAAATAATTTTTATTTTACAAAAAAATGGAACTCTAATATACTCATGTCAATTCTTAATTGAACATGTCAAAGGGAAGATAGACATAAATTACACCATCAAATGTGAATGTAGCACATGGTTGACTTTGATGCTATGTTAGAATGAAGAATCAAAGCATGCAGTATTGCAGTCAAAGATTCAACATATTTTTGAATTATCTATTCTCGTGTTTACAATGCACTTACCTCATTCCATATCATCAATATCCAAATAACGGAACTTCATCAATGGACATTCCTTTTTTCATGATTATGGTCACTTGCATACTTGTTCCCTCGATCAAAATTTCTGCAGCAAATGATTCTATCAAGGTGTCTAAGTCTTTGAAAGATGGGAATACCTTGGTATCAAAAGGTGGAAAGTTTGAGCTTGGTTTTTTCAGCCCAGGTAGTTCTCAGAAACGTTACCTTGGCATTTGGTACAAGAATATCCCTATTACAACAGTTGTTTGGGTTGCTAATAGGGCCAACCCTATCAATGATTCCACAGGCATCTTAACACTGAATACCACAGGTAATCTTGTTCTCACTCAAAACGGGTCTGTTGTTTGGTACACCAACTCTAAGAAACAAGCACAGAATCCAGTGGTAGAGATCTTGAACAGTGGCAATCTTGTGATAAGAAATGAGGGAGAAACAAACTCAGAAGCGTACTTGTGGCAAAGCTTTGACTATCCGTCTGATACACTCTTGGCAGGGATGAAGTTGGGATGGAATCTCCGAACTGGACTAGACCGGAAACTAACGGCTTGGAAAAGTGTAGATGATCCATCCCCGGGAGACGTTTATCGGGATCTATCTCTCAGTAGTTATCCTGAGTATTACTTAATGAAGGGAACAAGGAAGGTATACCGGTTTGGACCTTGGAATGGCCTATATTTTAGTGGAGTTCCAGACCTACGGAATAACACCGTTTTTAGCTTCAATTTTATCAACAATAAGGATGAGAGCTACTACATCTTTAGCCCCACAAATAATTTTGAGTCAAGAATTGTAATGAACGAATCAACTACAATTTATCGTTATGTATGGGTGGAGGATGAAAAAAATTGGCAGGTATACACTGCGCTACCTAAAGACTTTTGTGACACTTATGGTCTCTGTGGAGCCTATGGGAATTGCATGACTACACAGACACAAGTGTGTCAATGTTTGAAAGGGTTTAGTCCAAAGTCACCAGAAGCATGGGTTTCATCTGGGTGGACTCAAGGATGTATTCGCAACACACCTTTAAGCTGCAAAGACAAACTCACTGATGGGTTTGTCAAATTTAAAGGCCTCAAAGTTCCAGATACAACACATACATGGTTAGACGAAAATATAGGTCTAGTGGAATGCAGAGCAAAGTGTTTGAATAATTGTTCTTGTATGGCTTATACTAATCCAGACATAAGAGGTGCAGGTAGTGGTTGTGTCATGTGGTTTGGAGATCTCATTGACATCAAACAGTTTCAAACTGATGGTCAAGATCTATATATCAGAATGCCTGCTTCAGAGTTAGGTAAGCACCATCAACTTTCTTCTTCTATTTTCAGTTGCAACTTTGAAAAATCTGAAACCACTCTGACTGTACCCTTTGTTTTATCTGTTCCATACCTCCAGAAAGAGCAAATAGGCACAAGAAGAAGACGGCAATCATAGCTGCTTCCACCGCTGCGGTTGTTTGTGGGGTTCTGTCACTAAGTATTTATTTTATCTGCAGAAGCAGAATCCGGTGGAGGAACAATGATGGTAAATAATAGTTTACTCATAAATATTTATATATATATATATATATAATTTTAATTATTTATTTCATAAAACATTTTAAAATAATTAAATTAAAATTAAATTGATATGTATATACAAACTTATGCTTATATAAAGTATTAATCATAGTTGACTTTAGAAAGAGTTTTGCTAAGCTGCCAATCTTAACACCCAGCTACTTGTCCAGCTACATATTTATATATTTTCGTAGTGTTATATTTATTATATACTTTGAATTTAAAAACAAATATAAGCAATCTTCCAAATAAGTACATAGCAACCACCGAAAAAGTATACAATTGTCTTCGGTGACTACTGGTGCGAACCACCTCACGTACCTTTAAGTTAATCTTCTTTGAAACCGAGGTGTGAGCAATTTTGCTTTCATTTTCCTTAAAGCAAAATTTCCTATAGACATTCGTCAGCAACTTCCGACTTTGGCTTCGGAGATGAGTTTTAAATCTGTGGGACTGAGTACTATATTTATTAAATATTATATATTTATTGAAATTAAAAATGAATATAATCATAATATATGTATATTAAACGCATAACTTAATCCAACGGGGTACTGTACAGGCCGGAGACTAACTATTGAACAAGAAATTTCATGTTCCATCCTCGCTCTATGTGAGGTGGAGGACATATTTTGACATAAAACTGGAGAATACTGAAATATTAGTATATGTGAGAGTGGAGAATACTGACACATATCATGAAAATACAAGTCACTATACACCCACACGCTTGTTTCTCTTAGTACACTCTCACTAATTGTTGGTTTCGGACACAGTGATACATTATCCTTGTACCTCTTGAGAACGTGTTCAGGGAAAACCTGACCCAAATCCCCTTCCACGAGTTCAAGAATGTTGTTAACTGAATCACATCCATTGGGTGATTTGTCAAAATGGAAAAATAATTTTTTATCATTCCATTTTGATCACGAACAAAGTCCTGCAAATTGGAATTTCTCACAGTTTGATCATGTAATAGCAAAGTGCAGGTCAAGTAGAATTTTACACGCCACTTATATGATCTCAAGTTTATGAAGTTGCTAGATATTGAACAAAATTACATCTAATAACATAGTTTATTTTATTTTCCCTTCTTTGATTTTCATGTTGATTATTCTTACTAATTTTGATCCCTCTCATATGTTTACGTTGACAGAACGCACAAAAGATAACAGTGAAAAACATGTGGATGATCTGGACATCCAATTGTTTGATCTACTGACAATTACAACTGCCACTAATGACTTCTCCATGGAGAATAAGATTGGAGAGGGCGGTTTTGGACCTGTATACAAGGTAATCATTCTTTGAGCACTACCACCAAATGGAAAAATAAGTATAAATATAAATATTACGAGTAAATTATATTGATACTGCTGAAGTTTTGCGCGATTGCATAAACACCCTTACTTTTTTTACGCTTACAATAATCACCTATAAAGGGGTATGTGTATGTAAGGAGGAGCTGTTAGTACGTGTAATGTAATAGGAGTGTCCGTGTAATATGTTTCAAACAATAAGAGAATTTTGAGTAAGTTTAAAAAATAGGGAAGATGTTTGTACAATGATGCAAAACCTCGGGGAGTATTATAATTATTTGCTCAAATATTGATGCAAAGTGTCTTATGATGATGAGTATGCAGGGAATATTAGCAGATGGGCAAGAAATTGCTGTAAAAACTCTATCAAGAAGCTCGTGGCAAGGAGTGACAGAGTTCCTCAATGAAGTAAAATTGATTGCAAAACTTCAGCATCGAAATCTTGTGAAACTTCTTGGTTGTTGCATTCAAGGACAAGAAATGATGCTAGTGTATGAGTACATGGCAAATGGCAGCCTAGACTCCATTATTTTTGGTATGGAAAATCAACAGAGAATAGATTTGGTTGCTAATGACTCTAGCGACGTAAACACATAGCTAAAAATGAATAGTCATTGTTGAATAACATTTTTACTTGAATAAAACAGATGATGCAAAAAGGAAATTGCTAGAGTGGCCTCATCGCTTCCACATAATCTACGGAATTGCAAGAGGGCTTATGTATCTTCATCAAGATTCCCGATTGAGGATTATCCACAGAGATCTTAAAGCAAGTAACGTTCTGCTTGATGAAGACTGGAGCCCAAAAATTTCGGATTTTGGAATGGCCAGAACTATGGGTGGAGACCAGATTGAAGGAAATACAAGCAGAGTAGTTGGGACCCAGTAAGTGTGTCGTTAACCAGCACCATTTTTATATTTTACAAATATGTGAATTGTTCTTGATTTATGTAATGTGTGTCTTGCAGTGGGTATATGGCACCGGAGTATGCCGTTGATGGGTTATTTTCTGCGAAATCAGATGTCTTTAGCTTCGGCATTTTAGTGTTAGAGATTGTATGTGGCAAGCGAAACAGAGGACTTTATCACACAGATCATAGTCTTAACCTCGTTGGTCATGTAAGAGCTTGATTCTCTTTTTGATTTATGTATGTCTAACTGAAAATCAGTTATGTAAGTGTTGCAAATGTTTGAAATTCTAGGCTTTTCTGAAGCAACTTCAACACTTATACATAACCCATGTCACTAACACTGCTTTTTAATTTGGGCTAGTGCTAAAAATGCAATATGAAATATAACAAATTGTTATTATTATGAGACAGGCATGGACTTTGTGGAAGGAAGGCAGGGCATTAGAGTTGATTGACTTAAAGATGAAGGAGTCATGCGTTATATCAGAAGTACTACGTTGCCTCCATGTTAGTCTTTTGTGTGTGCAGCAGTACTCAGAAGATAGGCCTACAATGACTTCCGTGGTTCTAATGTTGGAGAGTCACATGGAATTGGTTGACCCTAAAGAACATGGTTTCGTTTCTAGGAAAGACATTAGTTCAAGCAACGAAGTGACGGTTACATTGTTAGAAGCGCGATGAAACTATAGAAGGGTTTGTTTGACATACATTAGCGATAGTTATATGAGGATATTTGTAAGAACTTAAATGCAAAAGTTTTAAGGATTATTTTATAACATTCCAGAGTATGTTCTCTGTAACTGTATTTTTATATCCTTCATAGTTAAACTTATAGATTCTCTAACGATAAACATATTGAATTCATAATTTTTTATGTTGTTTACGTAAATTATTGGAATCTACTGTCCATTCCTAGTCTACTTACACAGATTAGTCATTACTTGAAAGACAAAAATCCAAACTATGTTTCATCTCTTGGATGGCTTAAACAGGACAAGAATCTGTAAATCAGAATGTTCTATTTAAGCTCTGGCTCTTGCAAATATGATAAATTCACTGCTAGTTCATGAAATCCAACATAGTGTCATATATCTTCCTTTTAAAGGATATCAGACAAGTTACCTACTCATTCTTCAAATATTATTTCTTAGGTGCTGACTACTTGTTACTCAACTATAAAAAACAACTGTTCTTTAGACAAAATTTATTGACAAGACTCTTTGTTTCTAAAGACCAAGCAATTGCAGATTCAAAACGGCAGACAAGTAAACATACACAATCTCAGGGCATTCAGAATCAACGCTATTAGCATTTATCCTCTTTCATTGCTTTTGATCATATTTTACAAACCTTTCTATCAACTTATTGTACCCTTCTATTGCTCTTTCATGAGCAGACAAAACCAAAGGAAACAAAGAACATAGGATCTGATCCAACAAGATACTGTGTCATGTTGTTCTTTTTCGATGTGAACAGAATCCAGAGTCCTTGTAGGCTGATTGAAACCTTTCCATCTATATAGAAAAAGGATGCATGTGAGGTGGCCTAAGAATATCGCATTATTTAGGCTTTGGAAAAAGATAGAAGAAGGTGCAATACTAGACTCCTTAGCCAATGGTTCATCTTTGAGATACATAGGTTTTCTTTGCTAGAACATGACTATGTTGCTTTCTGCTCTAAGCATCATTCAGCGGATCAGTTTCTTTTTTTCTTGATCACTGTGAGACCTTCTTAAGGTACGGCAAGTGGTCCGTTATCGTCAAGTAACAAATCCAGTAAGAATCAGGATATCATCCTCCCGGAAACAAATGGATTGTATTATAATCTAAATAGCAAGTTGCTAAACATATATGTTCAAC
This sequence comes from Hylodesmum podocarpum, assembly GCA_026586105.1. NCBI lineage: Eukaryota > Viridiplantae > Streptophyta > Magnoliopsida > Fabales > Fabaceae > Hylodesmum > Hylodesmum podocarpum. The sequence continues at coordinate 265,534 of JALJEV010000804.1, forward strand.
AAGTGCAGATAATAATTTTCATAACTTTAAAGCTTTAAAAAGATGAATTAAATAAGCAGTAAATTAAAGATGTTCTTTTCACTAATTTCAAAAGATGTTAGGATTAAACTTCACCAACTGCCCTCTTTGCACCCATTGCTTCAGTGATATATAGATTCAATATTCAGAACTTTCGATGCACGCATTGAATTCATTCATATCAATTCCTCGATTGCAAATTTCTAAGGTAATTACTCAAACACCGATTCCTTAGATATTTAACAAATTACCCAGCATTAAGGTCCGTCGTTATAAGCAATCAACATATCATTATCCATTCCTAGATTAACAATATATTGAGTAAACTTATCCAAATCATATTTTCATCTCCATTTTCCAATGAAAACAAAAATCAAAGGTCAAGAAACTTCTAGCCGAATAGAACCCAACATTAAGCATAGAACAAGATTACCAAGAGTTATGAACAACAAAAGCTTCCAAATATGATTCAACTAAGTACAAAAGAGTTTAGATGATTACATTCAATCCCAACACAAGAGAATTTAGCTACTCATGGTAGCCATAATCAAAACAAGAGAAGAAATGGAAATCTTACTGCAATAAGTCATTTTCACGAGCTCCTTAACCTTCTGACTCTCTTTTATCCCTCTAGACATTCAGGTTTTTCGCCAGGAAAATAAAAAAGATCCTCCCTTTCTGTTGAAAAGAGCTTTTATAAGAGTCAGGTTCGAGAGTCTCTAGCTTGAACGATAGACTTTCGCTCAAACGAGAGTATGACAGTGAAGCATTTCAAATGAAGAGTTTTTCTTGCTCAAGCAATGGACTCTTGCTTGAGCGAGAATGGGGTAGAGAAATGTTGGAGTCTCTTGTTCAAGTGACATCCTGTAGTTAGAGCGAGAAATTGAACAGAGAACTTTCTCCATTCTATGGCTCTCTCGCTTAAGCGAGAAACTGATAGAGAGCCATCATTGCTTTTGCTCCATAATTCTTTTATGTTCTTCTCCCTCATGCTCCTTCCTTCCTTTCACAAAATTCTCCTGCAAAAGGCAATTTGGAATTAAAGTCCTTCAAAAAGTTCACAGCTCCAAATTTTAAATAAAACTGTAATTCTTCTAAATTGGAGAGAGTTTGAACACGATAAGTTCCCATGATTACTAAATTTCAACTATAAAATGACACTTATCACCTTCAAACTAAGAAGATAAAGAAATAATAGGAGGTTCAAGGAATTGTTTTTAGCTCTTCACGTGGAATTCGACCGAACACGGGAACTTATAGAACCCCAAGAACAATATAATTGGACCCAAGAACCCATCACTTGTATTTTCAAGGTGAGTCTTTATATTTAACTTAATAAAAAATATTTTTTTTATTTAGCGGTTGTTTTTAAACACCTAATAAATTTCTCCTGTATTACTTTCATTGAAATTGCACTTTCATTAACGAGAATAGGCGATGACAACGTAAACTGTTTGTTAATGTTGACTTTAAAGGCGTGCACTCTTTGACTAAGTCCACATTTTCTGTTTCCATGATGCTTTAATCATCTTTTCTTTATATTTGAAATCAAGTCCTGCTACCCAGTAAAAATGGGATACGTGCTTGACTTGGATGTTATGTTAGAATGAAGAATAAAAGAACATACGCGTCAAACGCTCAGTTTATTGTCATGAATTTTCTACTCTAATTTTTATGATACACATGGCTTAATTCACATATAATCGATACTCAATTGAACATTATTCCTGTAACAAACTTGATAATTTATCTCTTTATTTAACGTTAGATAGTTACAAGTGTTAGATTTAAAATTGTACATGAATGAGAGTTAATCTTTAAATTAAAATTTAATTAAATAAAATTATAATAATTTGTATAACTTTTATTTGAAATGGTAAAAAATACTCATAATAATTTGATGCCTTTCATGTGTGTAGACGGTTATAAAGCAGCGGTGTCTTCACTTTCTCTTCATCAAATATCATAAATTAGTTTTCTTTCTACCTTTTACTCTTCTCTTGTCCCCTTTTACTCTCGTATCTCATATCTCACACAATTTTTATTTTTCCCTCCTCTTCTGATTATTCAAATCACTCTTAAGGAATTAGAAATTTAACTGTTGAGTGTTCTTTGTCTTTTCTTCGTCGCTGCAAGAGATTGAAACTTCTTGGCTAGAGTTTGGAAACTATAATCTTGTTCCTTCTAAATTTCCCCTTGCATGTTTTTGCCTCAAACTCGAGTTACAGTAGCTTCGCGAATTTAATGTTAATTAGAGTGCTTTGTTTTATCATCTTAGGGAAATTAAATTGTACTGTTGTTGTTTTATGATATATAGATATATACAAAATATGTGGATGAATAATTAGATGGAGATTTTGATGCTTATGATTAGTGTAATTTTGAGTCATTGAGTGATTTTCTGTTATTGTTGTTATATATGATTAAGAATGGCTAAAAATTGAGTGTGAGAATGAACTTTTCAAGTATCATGGTCTTATTATTGGTTACCTTATCGTTTGAGTGTCTGTTATGGTGGTGTTCTGGGTACGAGTGGGTAGAAGAGTAAGCAAGAATGAAGAAGAACCAGATAGAATGAGTGAAATAACCTTTTGCAAAGATTAGTTTAATCACTTTCGTATCTTCAAGAAACTACCCATCTGCTGGCCCGTTCGTGGGGTCATCACAGGTGTTAACCACAGACACAACCACGTGGTTAGCTCATAATTTAAGGATAATAGTAAGATCATACACACAGCAGATACAAAGAAACACATGGAAAACTCAATTTACAACACATCACAGTTAATTATGCAACCCAATATGATGCATGTCACTCCCAATTCACTCTCATGTCATATGGTACCATCAAAACAACTTAACGATGTTAGGAGTACATGTCACCTCTGACACTCTCACTAGAAATACTAGTCGGTTACAGTCAAGGCAACTAGTGTTGCAATAGGAGTCACTTCCCACTCATGGTAATCAACAATAGTGGAAACTTTCTCCACCGTGAATACCCTCCAAATCCTAGGCCATTACACTGACCCGTCAGGGACCAATCGTACTAGTTCCATTCATCCTCACCTTTTGAAAACATTTTCACTTCGTTTAGCATTCATGATAATCTCTCTCATTTTTAAAACACCATGCTTTACAAGTATGTTCACTAGGGCAACCTCACTCCCCGTCCACCTGAGCAGGCATCTATCCCTTTCACTTTAAAATAATTTCAATTGATTTTCATGAACTTAAACGACACATCAATGCAATATGACCCGCAAAATTAATCTCTCAAACCACATCAATCATTTCCCTTTAACATTAATAAATTTAATTCACATGTCATTCACACACACATCATTACAATTGTCAACAATATAAAGAAGGAGAATGCACCAATGAAACCAAAAATAATAACATGTGGAACTCTATAGAATCAAAATTCAATTCAATCTGGAGTTTTATTTATTTATTTATACATTGACCAATGCTTAACCAAACCCAATAATTCAATAATAGAACCACAATCATCATACCCAATGAATTCAATCATCAAAATTACATAGACAATATTATTTAGAAACAATTAATCACTAGTACTCAATATTATCATCAAATTAAGAGCTACCCTAACCTGAATTCAAGACAATCCTGTGTGGGCGAAAATGAAATTGGTAGAGTTCTGATCCCCATCCTCTCGTCAGGAACTTCAATCTCCTTCTTAAGGGAAAAGACGATACTAGAGCGTGAGAGAAGTGTGGGGTTAAAGGAAAAAAAAAAGAACAGGAAAGGATGTGTGATAAAGATAACAAAGTCACCTTTTTTTTATAGCTGCTCAGCCACCCCTAAGTATTTATCGCTTATTATTATTATTAAAAAATTATGGCGTTACAAAATCAATTTTCATTATTATTATTATTATCAAATTGAGATGTTACATAATCAATTTTAATTATTATTACTATTACTATTAAATTGAGACATTACATAATCAATTGTTGCTATTATTATTATTATTAAATTGAAACGTTACAAAATCAATTATTACTATTATTATTAGTAAAAATCGGGTTGTTATAAAACACACAAGCTTTTATGGTTCAGTCAATGTGACTTATACATCCACAAGCAGTTTAAAATATTTCTTATTACTGATTGAGATGATACATACTTTTGATATATATGTCTTTTAGCTTTAGATGATTAAATATAATCACCCTTGAGTCGTTCCTTAATACCCCATTACAACCCAAATAAGTATAAGAATAGTAATAGATATAAAAATAGTAACGAACAAATTTCAAGGTATCCTAACAAGGTCATTTTAATCACAATTGAACATTCAATCAATCTTAGGATATGTGTTTAATCATGTTAGAATACATAAAGAAGAAATGTGGTGAAAATTATAACTTAGATAGTGACGGACACACGTGTTGAACATGCTTCAAATAATACTAGTTCGGCTATTATTTTGCAATAGTACTAGACCTAGATAGTTTCCCACAGATCACTCTATTAATGCTTAGAGCCACAAATATAAACTGTAATTTGAGGGTTTTATGCTTAGGGAAAATCAAATAGTGCAACAGAATTCAATTAAAACAACAAAACCAAACAAAATCAAATAAAACGCAGAATCAAGATCAATTCAAGAAAAGCATCAATCTAATCTCTGTCGGTTTCTAATTTTCCTCACTGGTCCAAAGAATTGAAAGCAAACATTTATATAGTGTATTCAACCCAGAATCCCTGCATTTCAACACTGAACGAGCCCTCCGAAATCTTAGAATATTTTCATTGAATACTTGGTGGCCTTTAAACTCACACAATCGCATGAGAGCACACAACTCAGTTTCAAATAATTTAAATAGTGTTTTGTATCCATTATTGATTAACAACACCGGAACAACTAGAATTTCAATCCAATTCGTCAATCGATTAAACCAAACAAAAACCCAGCAACTAAAATGATGTGCTCATGCAATTAAAAACGGAGAACCTAAGGAAATTAAGGAAGTTATTGAGATCGAATTGATTAACGGAATTAGTTACACATAATTGCAATTGAACAATGCAGTAATCAAACCCTAGCAAGGCAAATGAAAGAAGAATAAGAACAAAGCACAAAATGAAATCTGGATTTTAATTGGAAGTATGAAAAAAAGTGTTGGTAGATTTGTGTTTTGGCCTATACATAGAGTGCAGGTCATCTGCTAGTCACATGAACTTTTAATGCACTCAAGACCCTCCTTAAAATCCCACATAGAGAAAATTAAAATGGTAAAATATTACATGTAAAGAAATGGGCCTAAACTTAAGTGATTCACTGGAAAAATTCTGGCAGCATTCAAACGCTAACTTCAAGCTTAATTTCGTCCTAGAATAAGTCCAAACTGATTTTTGGTGTCTTCATAGCTTTTGTATCCCTTTAAGACATCTTTAAAACAATAAGTGCAGCTTAAACGGTGTTTTGTAGCCAAAGTTATGCTTGAATTACTGAACCTGGTCAGAAACCAAAAACTGCAGTGAATTAATAACAAGATTTACACTTTACGCCCAATTGACTCCCAAGTCATAAATGCACTTAAACATGTTAACTAACCTTTAATTATGCTCTAATATGACGTGATAAGTGTATAAAAGTTTATCAAAATAATAACATATTAGTGACTTATGCAGAAAAATATACATGATATGAATTTTGATTTTATCGTAATTTTGAACTCCTTTCTTCTAAATGGTATTGTTCCTTGCTTATAATTGTTGTTATGCTTTCTTTTCATGTTGTTATGACTGTATCATGTAGTTTTGAAAGAGAAAGAGTAAAATGAGAGGGTTCAGGGATAGTTTATGTTGAGGGAGACATATCTGCATAAAATATGTCACTAAGGTTTATGATAATCGTGTTATGGAAATGGATGGGGTGTAGGCTTACTACAGTGAGATAGTTAAGTTGCCCGACTTTAGATATGTCTATAAGGCCTAGATGTGTGTTTTGGAAATGGTCTGCATTATTATAATTACTCTTTGAGTGAAATGTTTTAAAAAAGCTAGGATTAAGGAACTAGGACAATTGATCCCTAACGGATCAAGGAAATGGCATAGGACTGGAGGGTCATTGTTGTTGGGAAAGCTTCTACTATGACCGATCACCATGAGCGAGAAGTGACACTCGTTGCAACACTAGATACCCTAGTCATAACTATCTAGTATCTCTAGTTAGAGTGTAAGAGGTGACATGTAATCATAGGCATCACTCAGTATGGTATAATGGTACCACATGGCATGAGAGAAAGTTGTGAGTTGCATGCATTTTGGGGTGCATAGTATTGTTGATTTTCTTTTATTTAGTTGTTATTATTGTTATGATTATAATAAATTTTTTAGCTAATCCTTTGGTTTGTGTCTATGGTTTGACACCTATGATAACCATGTGGACGAGTGAGCCGATAGTTAGCAGATCAATGGTTGAAGTCTTAGAGTAGGGAACATTCGAGCTAGAGCGATCCTATTCTGTTGAAGATTCTTTGATTTGCTGTCTTTCATTAGTAACTTTTAGTTGTGGATGTTATTGGTTTTGAATTTTGTTAGTTCATTTAATTTAGAGGTAGTTAGTTATATTGAAGGGATTAAATGGTTGTAAAGACAAGATTTATTTTAATGACATTCAATTTTCTTTATTAAATGGTGTACTTCTTGCTCCTCGAGCTAGCTATAAAGAAGTTAGGGTGGTACATTTCCGTTCATGATTATAGTTGCTTGCTTAATTTGTATACAAGAGTAAATTATCAAGTTGTCTTAGTCCTTAAATGATGGGGATACCCTTCTATTAAAAGACGAAAAGTTTGAACTTGGTATTTTCAGCCTAGGTAGTTCCCACAAACGTTACCTTGACATTTGGTACAAGAATATCCCTATTCCAACAGTTATTTGAGTTACTAATAAAGCCAAACCCATCAATGGTTCATCAGGCTTGTTAGCACTAAACAACATAGGAAATCTTATTCTTACCCAAAATAGGTCTCTTGTTTGGTACACCAACTCCAAGAACAATCACAAAATCTGGCGGTAAAGCTCTTAGAGGAAGAAATGAGAAAGAAATGAGGAAGAAACAAGTGCAAAATTGTACTTATAAAGTTAGGAAGGGACTTTTAAACAAGTCTCGAATGGAAACGAACATCTTGGAAGAGTTTAGATGATCCTTCGTAGGTGATGTTTATGTGGTTTTAGAACTCCATAATTACCTTGACATTTATTTGATGAAGGCAAAAAACGTTAGCAAACCTTGGAATATACTTTATTTTAGTGAATCACCAAATCTAGTAAATAATACCTTTTATAGCTTGAATTTTGTTAGCAATAAGGTTGAGATTTGCTACATTTTTAGTGTCACAAATAATTTTTCCATTCATAGATCTGTAGCAAACTAAACAACAAGAACAAATTATCGGTATGCATGGGTGGAACATGACCAAAGTTTGAGAGTACATAAATCCATACTGAGTGATTATTGTGACACATATGGAATCTATGGACTGAATGGGAACTGTCAATTACTCAAACATAGTGGAAGATTTCCCCACCACATGACAACCCTCAAGTCCTAAGTAATTATGATAATCTAAACATTTCCAACAAAACACAATGTCACACTGACATATTCAAAACTTGGGCAACCTCACAACCTCATTGCAGTAGGCATACACCCTAACCATTTCAAAAACATGATTATCATAATTATCATAGATTTATCCTATGCAAGTATGTTGTTCCCCACACAAACCAAGTTTAAACCTAACTCAACACATCATTCCAACATGATTCATCACTCACAGTAATGCAAGGAAACATAACACAACAAAGGAAACCGGCCACTAATCGCTTATCACAAGAAAACATAACCTTTCAAGGTACTATTTTTTCATTTTGGTGCCTCTATCGGCTAGGAGGGTTTTACTCTCGACGCCACACTTGCAGGGACATCAAAATTTCAAAAATTGTGAATTTGATGGTTTCCAAATGGGTAAAACCCATCCTAAATGTTTATTTTACTAAACCAAATGTTCTCATAAGCCTGAATCAACTAAATTATGTTGTTTAGGTGGGTGATTAGGTTCTAAAGGTCAAAATTCACAAAGTCAACTTTTTAACCCAAAAAAGTTAAATGCTACCCAAATTTCTAGTTACATCTCTAATTTTCCACTCTAAGCATATGATAATGACATTAAAGTTATGTAGATACCTAATCAGCCTAGAGATTACTCTAGGGTCTCTATTAGATACTATGCTAGAAGGCACTCTATGAAGCCTAACAATCTCACTAATGTACAAGGATGTCAGTCTATGCAACGGGTATCGGATGTTAACTAGTACAAAGTTAGCCGACTTCGTCAATTTGACAACAATAACCCGTGTGGAATCAAAACCCTTAGGGGTTCTAGGAAACCTGGCTACAAAGTCTATAAAGATATTATCCCACTTCCACTAAGATATCTCTTGAAACTGCAAGAAACTTGAAGGTTTTTGGTGATCTACCTTAGGCTTCTGGCAAACCAAGCAACTATAGACAAACTCACTGTCCTTCTTCTTCATGTTAAGCCACCAAAACATGGCCTTCAAATCTTAATACATCTTGTCAAGGTGTACACTCAAACTGGTCTTATGAGCTTCCTCTGGGATCGCCTTTCTAATCTCAGGCACTTTGGGGACACATATTCAGCTTCTTATCCAAAGGATTTTATCTGAACCTATATTATAGCTACTATCGTTACCAATTTCTATAGCCTCTCTCTGAACCTTAAGGAAAGGATCTAACTTCTAACCCTCCTTAATCTCATCCAATAGACCACTACCTCAAGGCACCTAATTTAACACTCGAAGGTGTAAGCTCAGACGCTAGAATAAGGTCTTTAAACTAGGCTAAGAGATCCATCTTTCTAACCATCAAGGGACACACATGCAGCGACTTCCTACTAAGAGCATCAAGCACCACATTTGCCTTACTCAAGATGATAACTAAGCAAAAAATCGTAATCCTTAAGGAACTTAAACGATCTCCTCTACCTTATATTTAACCCTTTCTAATCAAACAAATATTTCAAACTCTTATGATCATTGAAAACCTCAAAATGTGAGTTGAATAGATAACTTTTTTAAACCTTAAGGACAAACACTACCACTGCTAACTCCAAGTCATGCGTAGGATAATTCCTCTCATAAACCTTGAGTTGTCTGGAGACATAGGCCACTACCTGGCCTCTTTGCATTAAAACACTGCCTAAACCCAAACTTAGACGCATCACAGTACATTACAAAGCTTCCACTAAGGTTAGGAAACTAAAATTGGAGTTTTAGTAAACTTCTACTTAAGAGTTTGAAAAACTACTTTTATACCTCTCATCCCAAATGAATGGTTGATCCTTCCTAGTCAAGGTAGTCAAGGGTAAAGCTACTCTAAAGAAATCATATTTATGAACCTACAGTAGTATCTAGCTAAACCCAAGAAACTCTGCATCTCGAAAACATTCTTAAGACTCTCCTACTTAGCACAAATTTAACCAAGAAGATCTACAACTATCCCCCCTTCAAAGATCACATGTTCTAGGAACTTCACTACCTTACTATAGTAGGCATACACCCTAACCATTTCCAAAATATGATTATCATAATTTTTAGGGATGTATTCTATGCAAGTATGCTCTTCCTCACACAAACCAAGTCTTAACCTAATTTGCTCAACACATCATTCCAACATGATTCATATCAGTCACAGTAATGCAAGGAAGCATAACACAGGCAAAAACATTGTATAATACAATTTGATAGTAATAAAAACAGATAATAACACCATATAATACAATATGATTTGCAAAACCTAAATAAGAAGCATGAACTCACGACTCTTTCTCATGTCATGTGGTACCAATGAAATCGATGGGTGATGCCTAGGAGTACTTGTCACTTCAGACACTCTTATTGGAAAATACTATACAGTAACAATCAGGGTCATTGGTGTAGTAAAGGACCTCACTACCCATATATGATAATTGACCATAGTGGAAGTTTTTACTGGTACATGAGTATTTATTTTCAATCTTTTATTATATCTTAATTTTTAAATAAAATATTATTTCATGCCAAATGCAAGGGATTTTATTCAACTTGACAAAATATATCTTAACATATAATATAAGATTGATAATAAAAAAATATAATAATTACCACTGAATAATGTAATTAAAATAATTGATTTATAATTAAAAATTACAAGAGTATGATAAAATTTTAAAACATTAAAGTTACAAATATTTCAAATAATTTTTTTAACATATGCTAATTTTTACAACTTCTAGTTTGGGGCTTTTGTAGCTGTGACTTTTGAAAATTTTAAAGATGACTAGTTGTAAGCTTTTAAAATTTAGTGTTAGTTTTTCTTTCAAATTTCAATTTTTTTGAAAAAAGACTCGTTTCGAAAGTTTTTATCTTACTAAAATTAGATTAAAAAATTGTTTCTTTATTTAGCGGTTGGTTTTAAACTATCTAATAAATTTCTCGCGTATTCCTTTGACAGAAATTGCAGCATAGTCAACGAATAAGCTCTGACAAATTCAATTGTTTGTGTAGTGTTGATTTTAATGGCATGCGTACTTTGATTTTGTTTGACTTAGGAAGAATGAAACAACATAGTCAAAGGCTCAGTTTATTATATTGAATTTTCTATTCTCATTTTGCTCAATTCATATTCAATGGACATTCTTCCTTTCATTATTATAGTTGCTTTCATTCTTGCTCCCTCAATCCGAATTTCTGCAGGAGTAAATGATTCTATCAAGGTGTCTCGGTCCATGAAAGATGGTGATACCTTGGTATCAAAAGCTGGAAAGTTTGAACTTGGTTTTTTCAGCCCAGGTAGTTCTCAGAAACGTTACGTTGGCATTTGGTACAAGAATATCCCTATTCAAACAGTTGTTTGGGTTGCTAATAGGGCCAACCCCATCAACGGTTCATCAGGCATCTTAACACTGAACAGCACAGGCAATCTTGTTCTCACCCAAAACGGGTCTCTTGTTTGGTACACCAACTCCAAGAAAGAAGCACAGAATCCCGTGGTAGAGCTCTTGGACAGTGGCAATCTTGTGATTAGAAATGAGGAAGAAACAAGCGCAGAATTGTACTTGTGGCAAAGCTTTGACTATCCATCTGATACACTCTTGCCAGAGATGAAGTTAGGAAGGGACCTTCGGACCGGTCTAGAACGGAAACTAACATCATGGAAGGGTCCAGATGATCCATCCCCAGGTGAGTTTTATCTGGTTTTAGAACTCTATAACCATCCTGACATTTATTTGATGAAGGGAACAAAGAAGTTAGCCAGGACTGGACCATGGAATGGTCTTTATCTTGGTGGATTACCTGATCTAGTGAATAACACCTATTTTAGCATGAATTTTGTCAACAATAAGGATGAGATTTACTTCATTTATCACGCCCCAAATGATCTTTCCATCCCTAGATCTGTGGTAAACCAAACAACAAGTACAAATTATCGGTATGTATGGGGAGAAGGTGATCAAAGTTGGAGGTCATATAAATCCTTACCGAATGATTATTGTGACACATATGGAGTCTGTGGACCGAATGGGAATTGTGTAATTGCTCAACCAGAAGTCTGCCAATGCTTACAAGGTTTTGATCCAAAGTCACCACAAGCATGGTACTCATCAGATTGGACTGAAGGATGTGTCCGCAATACACCATTAAGTTGCGAAGACAATCTCACTACTGATGGATTTGTCAAACTGGAAGGCCTCAAAGTTCCTGATACTACACATACTTGGTTGGATGAGACAATTGGTATAGAGGAATGCAGAGTGAAGTGTTTGAATGATTGTTCTTGTATGGCTTATGCTAATTCAGACATAAGCGGCGCAGGTAGCGGTTGTGTCATGTGGCTTGGAGATCTCACTGACTTGAAACAGTTTGAAACTGGTGGCCAAGATCTATATATCAGAATGGCTGCTTCAGAGTTAAGTAAGCACCATCAACTTTCATCTTCTCATTTTCTTTACAACTTTGTAAACTCGTCTATATGATCAGACTCTGATTATATTTCTTTTTCTGTTTTTGGATTCAACCCTCAAGAACATATATCTAGGCAAAAGAACAAACGAACAATAATTGCTTCCACCATTGCTTCAATTTGTGGGGTTCTGCTATTAAGTTCTTATTTTATCTATAGAAGGCGGAGGAACAACGAAGGTAAATGTTTTTCAATAATGTTCCTACAGGCATGATTGCACTTTTCTTATACTCCAATATAACTTTTCTAAGTCATACATAGGTGCATATTTAATGCAAATATAATAATTATGATACAGTTAGCATGTATCTCTTAAACCAAGATATTTATGTTATTATTTCCTTTATGTTAGGATTGATTCGGTTTCAACAGAACAGAGCACAACAGAGCAAAGGATTGCATCTGTTTTGTTTTCTATGCCCCTGTATAATAACATTTTAAATGTTTTATACTAACATCAGAGTTAAGTTAAATGTTTTATACAATTAGTTATACATGTTTTCCTATCTCCCTATATTTCAAACAGAGCAAAGAATTAATTTTTTGGCATGGACAAAGTGTTTTACCACCAAACTCATAATCATTTATTAAGAGATTGTTCCAAATTAACTATAGTCTCTAGATCAAATGTTTAAATGTTGCATATGCAGTTATGTTAAATAGTCAATGGAAGACTTTTACCGTCCATAATAATCCTACTCTGCTCTTATAGAAATGTCTATAGTAAAAATGTCCTAGGATCCTTTCAGGTGTCTGGTTCCTACTATTATCGTTGTTATTAGTTGGATTGATATTTTGCATTAGAATGGAGAATGTAAGAATATGATAATTGAATGTTGACACTTTATTCCATATTGTATTTAATATATGTCAATGAGGAAATTAAAAGTAATTAATCTTCATTTCTAAATTCTTAGTCTTTGAACAAATGACAAAAAAAGAATACAGCTGAAAAAAACACTCCTTCAAAAATAAAATGCAAACGATGACAAAAATAATCTCTTCTATTTTAAACTTTTGTTTGCATAAAATCTGCTAAAAATTTTGTCTGATGCAGAGATAAATTACTGGGAAAACAAGAGTGACGAAGATGACATTGATTTAACAACATTTGATTTTTCATTCATCTCCGATGCCACAAATCACTTTTCTGAAGGTAACAAATTGGGACAAGGTGGCTTTGGACCAGTGTTCAAGGTATGAAACTAAATTTAATCCAAACACTCATCTTCCTCAAAAAAATTCAGTATTTCCAAATCATTATCAGGGCATATTACCAGAAGGGCAAGAGATTGCAGTTAAGAGGCTTTCTGAAACTTCTGGACAAGGCTTGGATGAATTCAAAAATGAAGTGAAGTTGATTGCGAAACTTCAACATCGAAATCTTGTAACACTTCTCGGTTGTTCCATTCAACAAAATGAGAAGTTGTTGATTTATGAGTTCATGCCCAATAGAAGCTTGGACTACTTCATTTTTGGTTGGACCTTTGTAACAATTTTGTCCTTCTGTTTTTTATTTCTATAAAATAGTTGTCATGCTAACGAAAAAGTAAACTTGGTCAGATTCAACAAGACGTACATTACTAGGATGGGCTAAGAGATTTGAAATTATTGGTGGAATTGCTCGAGGACTTCTCTACCTCCATCAAGACTCTAAACTAAATATCATTCATAGGGATCTCAAAACCGGGAACATTCTTCTTGATAGTAATATGAACCCAAAAATTTCAGATTTTGGTATGGCTAGGACATTTGGGCTAGATCAAGATGAAGCAAATACAAATAGAATAATGGGAACATAGTATGTTTTGCAGTACTTATCTTTTTTTCTTTACATTTCCGCATTTGTTTTTAGCTTTTGATTGTGGACTCTTGCTTTGTGGTGCAGTGGTTATATGTCTCCTGAATACGCTGTACATGGATCTTTTTCAGTCAAATCAGATGTTTATAGCTTTGGGGTGATTGTTCTGGAGATAATCAGTGGGAAGAAGATCAAAGGATTTTATGATCCACAGTATCGGTTAAATCTTCTTGGATATGTATGTTAAATAAATGTTATAATGTATAAGAATATTAAAACTTTAGTTCATGAAACAATGTAACAGTTTTTTGTAGCTTTTAACATGGAAAATTAGCTCATTGATTTGTGTCTTTCCCATCATTTTCAGGCATGGAGACTATGGATTCAGAAAAGACCGATGGAATTTATGGATGAATCAGTGGACAATATTTCTAATCCATCTGAAATATTAAGGCACATTCATGTTGGCTTGTTATGCGTTCAACAAAGACCAGAGGATAGGCCAAATATGTCATCAGTGGTGTTAATGTTGAATGGTGAAAAGTTATTGCCCGAGCCAAGTCAACCTGGGTTCTACACAGGAAATGATCATCCATCCATGACAGATTCTTCCTCAAGAAATTTTGAAGCATTCTCCCCCAATGAAATGTCTAACTCAGTCTTGGAGGCCAGATAAAAATAGTAGAAATGATATGGAAAACAGAAAAGTCTCCTACCTTTAATCTCAGCTAATACTACTATGTTCATGGAAGGAATACCAATACATCTAGAATTTTTTTATTGAATCCTTCATTCTTTGAAAATCTTTGTCAATTTCGAAAAAAAAAATTCTTTAACACTTGATTTAAAACAATGTCTTAACTATGGTTCATAATAGCATGAGTTTCTTTGTGAGGAAATTTGATAATTCAACGAGTATGAGATAACAATTTTAGAACTGTTATACAATTATTTGCTAGAGGGGAAAGATGTTCGGTTTCCATTTGTTTTCCCTTTACTGAAAAACCTAATTCAATTGTCCTTCCTTCAATGGAAAATTGACTATCAACAAGAGCTCCCTATTCATTTTGACACAACTTATTTCACTTTACACAAATGTAACTCACGCGAAACCTAAGCTCCGATGAACCATTTGATACCCCTTAATTTAATTAACAGAAGAGTCGCAATCTGAATTTCTAAGCAAATGAATAGCAACCAGTAGAAAAATAAGGCTCTGGAGCATTTTTTTTATTCAATTTTTGCAACATGGACTTGAGGATTTTATTCAACTTTTTATTGTTATAAGCAGATAGAATATCATCAAAGAAAGCTACCTAAACCATAGCAAAAGATATGCCATTGTCCAACATCCAAATATCCGATACAATGTAACAAAAGCTAAATGCAATACTAAAAACCAATAAGGTTGCAAAAGGACAAGAAAACTTCAACAACATAACAGAACAACCTAAAATTGAACATAGCTAAAAGCAGCAGAACCAATTTATCCAGACAATTGGACAAAAATACTCCGAGAGTATTTCCTAAAATTAAGAGTATTTCCAAGTGATAATTTCTAGGCATTAAAAGACCAGTTTCATTGGAGAAAAAGTAACAAACAAGGAGTGGGTGAAGTTTCACACGAATCATACCATTGAAGCAATCATGGGAAGATTAGAGTTTTCTCTTCTTCTCCGGAGGAAGAAGTTCTTCAGACTCTTGTTCATTTTCTATATTAGAGCATCCAACTCCAATTGCCCTAGGCTGTGACTCATTATCAGATTTCTGAATGGTGGGTTCCGGTTCAAATGTTTCCTTGCTAGTACTACTAATGAGCTTCAACCCCGATTCTGAGGTATACACTGGGAAGACACCACACTCTTTTATACTCTGTTCATTACCAAACACGTCACTGTAACTAAACTCAAATTGAAAAGGTATGTAAAGGTCACGCACTTCAACATATGCAAGGAACACGTGATCTGAAATAAAATCTCTTTGAGGAATGACGTTGCCGTCCATGCTGACCTGTTTGCCATTATGATAGACGGAACACGTAACAGGACCATAATTGCATGATTCCTTGGAAATAATGATGCAATAGATGAAACCACACAAGTCAGATGATTGTGGGAGGTAATGAATAGTTATTGTACTCCCAATTGTACGAAAGCAACACTCCTCTATAACATGGTCTCCAGGGAACATGAAAAACCCACAGTCATAGTAGCTTTTGAAACTATTAAGATAGTAGGGTATGCGGCCATGTAGCATGTGTTGTAACACTAGTCGTTGAGTGATGTCTGTGTCCAAACAAGTACAGTTACGAGCGCACAAGGTTTCAACGAATGGTGGAAGCTCTGGCAGAGACACAAGTTTCCTGCAATCTGTTAAATAAAGCCTTCTCAGCGTCCAAAGGATTTTGATGTTTGTTGGCAATGTAATAACATCACTTCCGCTTAGATTTAACAGATGTAAAAATGAAAAGTGGCCAATGTTGTGAATGAGTGCTTGTAAGAATGACATATTCAATGCATTGCACTGCCGCTGCGTGCACTCATAACACTTTTCAAATTTGTTACAACCTTTTCCAGAATGATTAGTAAGTTTCCAATTCAATGAGCGTAGAGCATGTATATTAGATAAGTCCAAGTTCGTCATTTCCACTGATGTCACTGAGAATTCCTTAAGTGATGAACAATCATTGAGGTGCAGTTCATAGAGACATTTTGAGTGAACATGAAGGCTTTCGATCTTTCTGCAGTAACTTAAACACAAACTTTGAAGCTTGGGGAGAGATGACATGGATGGATGAAGCTGACGCAAGTTTTTACAATATTGAAGAAAAACCCTTTCAAGTTTTTCTGCCTTTGATAGATCTGGGATCTCAGTCAGTTCTAGGGAGCAGTTAAGGTCAATTTTCTTCAAATTCACAAGATTCTGTGACAAGAAAGATGGATCACATTGTTCAGAAACTCTTAAATTCATAATCACAAACTTCACTTGAGGAAGCATATGACTAGTTACCACCTACGGCTCTCTATCGTACCTTAACAAATTGAAAAGAAAAATGTAATACGTATAGTCACATTCATACCTGAACTCCATCCCAAAGCTTTTTAACCCTGCTCCGTGGCATGCGAAGCTCTACAAGGTGTTCAGCAGAAAAGTTAGACGGCAAAGACTCAAGACAGAATCCATCCCAACGAAGGTACCTCAACTTATTAGACAATGACTCAAGACCATTAGGAAGGTACAGATTAAATCTGTTTGGCCAGCATGAATCATGGATGTTAAGAAATCTCATGTTAGTCATCTTTGTGAAGCAATTAGAGCTCAAATATAGATCCCCAGTTAATTGCCGCAAATCTAAAGCTATGCCTTCAACCACATCAGTTCCCTGACCATCAAAATTTGGAATAATAATTATTAGGGGCTATCATACTAGCTATATTCTAAAATGATACTTGTATTATCAAAAAGATTTAATTGAGTCTTGAACTTACCATGTTATATTTCAATACTTCCTGCACTTCCTCAAGTTTCCATAAACGACTTTGTCTTGTAAGGTCTTTCATAGATTCTTGATAAACGACTTCATGACCCATTTGCTGTATCAAGTCATGCATTTCTATTCGGTTGTAAGCTGAAATTGTTATGAGAGCTTTATCCAAGAGGACTTCCATTCCAGATGCTGCAAAAAATTCACAAGCTTCTAGTAGATCTGTTACGGGATGTCTCAGTTCACCTCTGAAGAAGCATGCAATGTCTAAAAAGATGTTCTTTTGAGAACGATCCAAGCCATCATAACTTAATTTTAATAGGTTATGAATTTCAATATTTGGGATCTTTTTGAGTTTTTTCAGTTCATTTTGCCATGCAACTTCACTTCTTCGACGAAGACTTGCACCCAAAACTTTCAAAGCCAAAGGAATACCTTTGCAATAGGAAATTGCACTTCTTGATAGATCTTCGTATCCATGTTTAGGTTGTTTTTCTCCAAAAACTGTTAAACAAAATAGCTGAAGAGAGTGATGAAAACTCAATTCTTTCACCTCATATACTTTATCATCTGGTCTGAAAATTTGCTTATCTCTAGTTGTGACAATGACCCTACTTCCTGGTCCCAACAAATCACAATCTTTAATTAGATATTCTAATTGTTGTATGGAAGCCACATCATCTAGCACAATCAAAACCTTTTCATGTTCAAGCCTATGCATGACGAAGTCAGGTACTAAAAAGGGTGCATCAAAACAATGATTTTCATTCTGTAACAACTTAGCAAAAAGTTTATTACGTAATGCTTCAAGTCCGTCAGGCCTGCTTGAATTTTCCCTTACATTTGCCAAGAAGCAACCAACTTCGAACTCAGCAGACAATTTAGCATACAAAGCAGTAGCTAGAGTGGTCTTTCCTATGCCACCCATGCCCCATATTCCAATGGTTCTAACTTCACTTGACCCAACTCTTACTAATGATTCAATCCGTTCATAATTGTCCTTAATTCCAACCAGTCCTTTAAGTTGGTTTGGGTATCTAGAGGTCAGTTTTCGCAAAATATCTCCGACAATATCCTTGAGGAGTTCAGATTCATTCCTAGGAAAGGGAAACAAAAAATAAATGTGTAAGTTGTAAGTCTAACAAAATCTAATGTAGTAGCAAAAAGACAAATAATATAAGAGTAAATTACTATTTTTGGTTAGTGTAATGATCTAGCTATTCAACCTCTCAAAAGATTAAAAATAATAAAGTAGTTTGTGAAAGATGTTTATTGTCATTTTAATCCCAATTTAATCATTGATCATAATTTTAGTCCTTGAATTCAGTCAAATACTCTAATTTTAATCTCCTGAATTAAGAACTAAAACGATATAATTGAAGGAACAAAATGATTCAAATATATTTAGAGACTAAAATAATTAATAAATTATATTCTTAGGAACTATTTTGTGATTTTTATCTTTTACAACTTGAATTACTCATCTCTCATATGGACTAAAATGGTATAGATATTCTATCTATCATTATTCACTTAGTCTATAATTTCATAGCATATGATTTCTGTCATGATTTTATCATCTGTAGAGCAAGTCTAGTGAGGGTGTTTAACAAAAGTATTTATGATTAGAATCTCTATTAAATACGCATACATGTACTAGAGTATGCTGAGATGGAAAAGTGTTTCAGAATAGAAATGGGAGAAATAGTATTCCTACAAGCACATGATGCTTAAGCACATAGAATAAAGAATGCTTCCATAAGCATCAATCAAATGAGAAATTTAAAACTAATAATTATAAATGTGAAGTATTAATTTGTGGAGTTAAGTGGGACTGCTTAATAAGATTTTACATTGGAATAATTAAAATATTTAATTTACAAGAATAATGTACACATGGAATTCATTAATGTTGTAATTATATTGAACTTACTCTTAATGTTCTATTGGACATGGCAAACTCAATTTAGAACAAAACATTACATTCCTTATTTCTTTTTCTTTCAGAAAATTTACTCCCTATCAATTCATTTTATTTACCTGCTTCGAGAATCCCACCCAGCTAAATTGGCTACTTCAGTGAGAGCAGCTCTCCATTTGTTGCACCTGGGTTCTCCTACTCCCTCATGTTTTGCAAAGGCTTGGTTATAGCTCCCAGTCTGCTTCCTCACATGTGATGGATCTATGTTGTAGAACACAGGTATCACAGCCTGCCCTTGATTTTTCTTGCGTTCCATAATCTTGCTGAGTTCTTCTAAGCACCACTTGGAGAAAGCATAGTTCTCTGAGAGGACGACAACAGATACATGAGAATCTTCGATGGCTTTGATGAGTGCTGGTGAGATCTTAGCTCCCTTCTCAAGCCGGTTGTCTATATAGGTTTCAACTTTCTTGTGCTTCAAAGCTTCGTGAAGATGACTTGTGAAATTCATGCGCGTGTCCTCTCCTCGAAAGCTTAGAAAGACATCATATTTTTTAGAAGACTCCACAGTGGAACAGCTAGAGGAAGAAGCAATTGCATTGATCATTTGCTGCTCAGCCATTATGAATTCCTGATGCCTCACCTGTAAATTATTTTAACACCATATATATAGAATAAAGAAAAAGATCCACTGTGTTCTTGACCCTTACCCTTAATTCTATTATTTAGAATTTATAAATCTTTCTAGTTAACATGGGATTAAACAATTCAAACTTAATCAATAATACAGATAACATAGATTAATGGGTTTAAGCAATTCAATGAAAAGTTCTTCAAGCTGTCACACTTTTAATTTATTTTTTTTTATCATAGACAACCAAAAAAATAACTCATGTTTTGAAGTGTATAATCTATTTCCTCAAGCAGCATTCCCGTTCTAAATCTAAATATTGTTTTCCAATTAAAACCAGAAAACAATAAAAGCTAAATCACTCGTGTCCTTTTATCATATATTATTTCTAGTCGGAAGTAAAATTTGAAAATGGAGAAAAGGGAGCTTACCTTACCACAGATCCAATCCAACTCACTGGAACATAGAAGAATACGCAGATTTTCTTACTTCGACAGAAGTCCTTCTCGTCATGTATGAAAGAGGAATTAGACCAGTTCATGTCATGTAAAAAGTCTTCTCTTAGGTGCTTTCTGAGCAGGATCCTAGTAGGTCCCACGTCCTCTAAGCAACATGTCTACCTGGTTGAAGATGACTTCGTGTTATTTTGGATGTGGCATACATCACTGTCATCAATCCAAATCTCTCTAGGCTAGATTATAATTTTGCTTCAGATACTAAACATCAACAATTTGGGTAAGACTTTGAAGGGTGTATCGTACCTTTATATTCTTTCTCTTATTTTAATTCCACACACTCAGTCATACATTTAATCAGTTCTTATTTCTTCTCTATATATTTTAAGATTTTAGTATTACTCTTTTTTAAGAAATATATTTTAGGTTTAATTTCACTTCATGCCCTCAAACTATTACAATCTATTTAATCCCAGCCCCAAAATTTTCTTGTGAATTGATCCTAAAGTTCTTAATCACACGATTTTTGCTACTACATAAAAAAAAAAAAATTGTAACAATAAAGACATTTTATCAGGTTTCTCTCTCTAAACCATCACAATTAAGATAATAATTAAGATAATTTTACGACAATTTTTTCTTTAATTATGGCGGTATTTTATAGAAGCATAAATTGAAAGATTAAGAAACCTCTCTGAGATAAAATTTGCGGCGTAGACAAATCACAATATATATTATGAAATTTTATGGGCAAAAAGCACTGATAAGCTTGTATTTTATTTTGAAAAAATAATTATCCGTGTAATTTTTCCATTAAATATGAATTTATTTTAATCATATAACAATTACATCAATCGTATTACAAAAGATAAAACATTCACAAATACCATGACTTATAATAATTCATTGAACTATGCTAAAATTTTAACAATTACAGGACAACTAACCAGGGAAGGCTTAACAGAAATTATGAACAACATGCATGACTTAATATAATCCATTTTAATATATAAATTTGTCTAGAAAGACATAGATGTAAATACACAGTTCAAAATGTTTATATAGTATTTCACGCGCTTTTGAGGTAAGGTCCCACATCGAACATCCTCTATGAGCATTGAGCAACACGCCCTTGTCTCCTGACTCTTTGACCATGCAGAGTCTCGAACACTGCTTTTTTATCCCTTTTTAAAAGCTCAATTGTACAGTGGCGGTGATTATTTTATTTATGATTATAAGAACCGGAATATTTATGATAATTAATCCAGAATAATATTTATTAACATCGTATAAATTTAATATTGAATGAAATGGTGAAGTTTCGTATCAAGATCAAGATAGAAATATAAGAATATGAGTGAGGTATAAACTTCATTCTACATGTGGATTGTGTGAAGTTTAGTTAGGTCTAACCCATAATTTCTAGATGGTGTTAGAGTCTATCGTAGAAATAAATTTTTTTGATATAAAAGTGCGCTTTTTTGGAACTGCCATATAATTAGTATAGTTTTTCATTGTTATATAGTTCTATGTGAAAGACTAAAAAAATGCAATACAAAACGAAGAATTAAAAGAATGGTTCAAATTGTTTATCAATGATTGAAGAATATGAACTTTCGACTTATGATCGTCATCGATGAATATGTTGGGCTACCTATTGTAGGGTCAATATTGGACAATCAGTTGAATAGTTTTCATGCTCGAGAAGTCAAATCCTCAGTGTGGAAGGGGTGTGTTGGAAAGTCTCACATTACTTAGAGATGAGACATGTTGCATGTATAGGCAAACATTCATGCAACAAACTTTATCTCTAGGTGATGTAGGACTTCACACTCTCGGGACTTCGTCCAATATTGGATTTCCAACACACTCCTCCCACTCATAGGACTTGACTTCACTATTCAATGGGTGGTTCAATATTTTCATCAATTCTAAAATAGATTTTACAAACCAGCTTATAAAGTGAGATTTGCACCCCATTTATTATATTCATCCATCATGTCCTATATTTTAGGTTATATCTGTTGAACAATTCTTTAACATAAAATATAAGTCAGGGATTAAATCATGTGTACGTGATAGTCCCGTGAATGTAGTGAGAGTTGAGGTCATGATTTCGATGATGATCGAGTTCCCGTTTAGGGTGTATTGTTATGATGGTAGACCTCATGAGAGATAGACAGAGGAGAGACTTAAGATTGGTGTGTGTCTTTTTTAACCTCTGCCTAATAATCTCTTTATATATACACCCAAGGGAAAACCCTGATTAGATCATGAGGATAATTATGTCCATCGAATAATTATCAATTAAATATGTGAGGTATTCATAAGGTCAATGATCAATTAATTAGATAAATGATAACTTGGGTCACATAATAAAGACAGAGTCTTACATTCTCCCACTTGGCCGAGTAATTATTTATGATGAGCATTAGATAAGTCTAATCAGATTTTAATACTCATTTTAGTTTTAATTGAAACCGGTAACAGAAAAATACAGTCATTGAATCGATATTCAATTCAAAATCCCCATTAATCATATTACAATACCAAATTTAAAACTTAAGTAGGATAAGGATCAGATTAACAAATAAGCCCTCAACAATAATTTGTGTATAACTGTTATCTACATGTATTTAGGCATGCATAGACATATTTAGAGACAAACAAAACAAAATAATGAAGAAATTTTATTATTAAACGTAAGCAAGTACAATATGCAATTAAATAAGGTCTTTAGAAAAGTCCATCTTCAAAACATGTTCTTTGAAAACTTTAGATGGGAAACCTTTAGTCATCGGATCCGCAAGCATATTTTTATTACTTATATGCTCAATACAAAGTTTATTTTCCTCAACTCGTTCACGTACGAACAAATACTTTGTATCAAGATATAAAGCAGCGCCAGTCAAATTGCTACTGTTCGAGAAACTAACGGTAGCTGAATTATCATAGTAAAGTTTCAATGGTCTGAGATATGGAATTAACTAATTTGAGTCCAGTGATGAGATTTCTAAGCAACATCCCATGACAGGTTGCGTTGTACAGCGCAATATATTCTGCCATCATTGTGAAAGTTGCAGTCAACTCTTGCTTATAGCTCTTCCATGAGATAGGTCCGCCTGCTAACATAAAGATATACCCCGAAATGGATTTCTTGTCATCTTTGCACTTGGCAAAATCAGAATCAGAATAACCAACCATTTTAAATTATCACTTCTTCTGTAAGTCAGTTTATAGTCTTTTGTCCCTTGTAGATATCGAAGAACTTTCTTAGCCGCTTTCCAGTGATCAAGACCAAGATTAGTCTGATAACGGCCTAACATTCCAGCAATATAAGTGATATCTGGACGAGTGCAGACTTGTGCATACATAAGGCTTCCAACCATTGACGCATAAGGTATCATTCTCATCTGTTCTTTTTCAACCTCTATTTTCGGACATTGAAATAAACCGAAAACATCTCCCTTAACTACTGGAGCTACAGAAGGAGAGCAATGTTGCATGTTATAACGTATACGAACACGCTCAATGTAGGCCTTTTGAGATAATCCCAAAACCCCATTGACTCTATCTCGGTGTATTTCGATGTCAATAACATAAGAAGCCTCTCCGAGATCTTTCATGTCAAAATTACGTGAGAGTAAATGCTTAGACTCATGCAACATGTCTAAACTAATACTTGTCAATAGAATGTCATCTACGTAAAGGACAAGTATAGTAAAGTTGCTCCCACTCATCTTGAGGTAGGTACATTGATCCACTTGGTTCTTTACGAAACCTTCTGACTTCAAGACTTGATGCAACTTTAAGTACCATTGACGTGATGCCTGCTTCAACCCGTATATGGATTTCTTCAGCTTACAGACTAGATGTTCTTGACCTTTAGATTTGAAACCTTTAAGCTGTTTCATGAACACTTCTTCGTCCAAATCACCATTTAGGAAAGCGGTTTTGACATCCATCTAATGTAGTTCTAAGTCAAAGTGAGTTACTAGGGTCATAACGATCCTTAAGGAATCCTTACGAGAGACAGGAGAAAAGGTCTCTTGATAGTCTATTACCTCTTTCTGAGTGTAGCCCTTTGCAACCAATCTCGCTTTGTATCGTTCAATGTTTCCATTTGGATCCAGTTTTATTTTGAAGACCCATTTACATCCTACGGATTTTACGTCGTTGGGTAATTCAACCGAATCCCAAACATCATTTTTCTTCATGGAGTCAAGCTCGTCAATCATAGCTTTATTCCATTCAGGAGACTGATCACTGCTAATGGCTTCATTATAAGAGGTAGGATCAGTAAACTTTCCAGCATCCATTTCTTCTTCAGTTAGGTAGGTAACATAATCATCAAAGCTAGTAGGCCTTTTGGACCTAGACGACCTCCTGAGTAGATTATCGGGTTGAGCATTGTCAGCATTGTCTTGATGATGGTCATTTGAGGTGCCTTCATTTCCAAGTACATTTGGAATGGGAGGTGGTGCAGTGTCCTGCGGAGTGGTGTCGAGTACAAGATGAGTAATTGGAGGTAGAGTAATCGACAAGTCTCTCCCCTCCGCGTCTTATACTTCTTACAATTCATCATAAGGGTCTTCACTGCTCCCACTGACCTTAAAATCCTCAAGGAAATGAGCATCTTTGGTTTCTACGATACGAGTGACGTGGGAAGGACAATAAAATTTGTAACCCTTTGAGTGAGGGGGATAACCAATGAAGTAACAAGTTACAGTTTTCATGTCGAGTTTCTTTAAGAAAGGATTATAAATTTTAGCTTCGGCGAGACAACCCCATACTTTCATATATTTTAGACTCGATTTCCTTCTTGTCCAGAGTTCATAAAGAGTTTTAGGGACAGCTTTAGAAGGAACCCTATTGAGTATATGAACAGCTGCTTTTAAGGCCTCGGTCCAGAGGAATAGGGGTAAACCTGAGTTGGCTAACATACTGCGTACCATGTCCATTAGGGTCATATTTCTTCTCTTAGCAACACCGTTTTGCTGAGGAGTACCGGGCACAGTATTTTAGTTCACGATACCCTGGCCCTTACAAAACTCATAAAATGGATCAGGAGCTTGACCCACATCAGTATGTCTACCATAATATTCACCTCCTCTATCTGATCTCACAACTTTTATTTGACGATCAAGTTGATTTTCAACTTCAATTTAATAATCTTTAAAAGTTGTAAGTGACTCAGATTTTTCCTTAACAAGATACAAGTACATATAACGAGAATAATCATCAATATAAGTGATAAATGAATTATGTCCAATTATGCTAGTGATAGAGTAAGGACCACCAATGTCAGTGTGGATGAGCTCCAATAAATTTGAACTCCTGGTGGTACCTTTCTTATTCACTGATGTCATTTTACCTTTGAGGCATTTGACACATGTTCCAAAATCATTGAAATCGAGAAATGGTAACACTTCATCCTTCACGAGTCTAGACAAACGTTCTCGTGAAATGTGGCCTAAATGTTGATGCCACAACATGGACGAAGTTTCTAAGTCTCGCTTTTATTTTCTCTTTGTTAATGTCTGGTTGATATTATATGACAATAAAGATTTGGAAAAATCATCATCTAGTTCTAATTTATAGAGACCACCCTCCAGATAACCACAACCAAACACTTGAGAATTTAAACTAATAGTAAGTCTACCATGACCATGAGAAACATCAAAACCGTCTATGTCTAACTTTGGTCCTAATACTAAATTCTGAGTAATCTCGGGAATATATAAGGTATCATAAAGTTTAATACATATACCAATTTTCATTATTAATTCTAAGGTTCTCACGGCTTCGACAGCTAGTTCATTTCCATTCCCCAATTTAAGTGTTCTTCGGTTTCTTTTCAGCTTCTGGATTGTAAGGAATCCTGAAGTGAGTTGGTTACATGAACCATAGAACCAGAGTCAAACCACCATGTATTAGTTGGAACATTTAAATTAAAGGACTCAAGTATCATGTAAAGATAATTACCTTTCTTAGTCAGTCACTCCTTAAAGTCTTGGCAGTCTTTTTGTCTATGTCCTTCCTTGCGGCAAAACTAGCAGTAAGACTTCCCTTTGGAGTTCTTAGAGTTGGAAGCAGCACTTGCATCACGTTTCTGGACCTTAGAAACTTTCTTCTTATCGACATTACCCTTCCTCTTCTTTGGATTAGCAGTCATGAGATAAGCCACATCCGGTTTGTCCAGCTTCAGACGCTCTTCTTCTTGTACGCACATAGCAATCAACTCATTCATCGACCACTTAACTTGCTGGGTGTTGTAGTTGACCTTGAAAGCTTCAAAAAATGCTGGAAGAGAAGTCATGATGAAGTACACTAAGAAACCCTCACTGATCTCCATGTGTAATCCCTTAAGCTTGCGGGCCATATCATTCATCACCATGATGTGCTCACGAATGCCGTTATTCCCATCATATTTTGTAGTCACCATCTTCAAAATAAGAGTGTTGGCATGTTCCTTAGAAGTTGCTTTGAATTGTTCCTCCACAGAAGCCGGATAAGTTTTAGCATTAGTTGAATCTGGAATAGCTCCCATGATGATTATGTTGATGGAATTTTTAATGAGCATAAGAGTTATTCGGTTGCACCTCTCCCATCTCTCATGTACTATTTTATCTTCAACAGTACTTTTATCAGTGAGAGCAGGAGGGGCATCTTCTCTCAGTGCATAATCAAAGTCTAACATGCCAAGAGTTAGCATCAGTGAATCCTTCCATGAAGAAAAGTTCGCACCATTCAAAGTTTCAATTCCCATATTTGGGGCTGATAGTGAATTTAGATGAGAGAAATAAGACACTTAATTAGACAAGAACTTATGGTGATCTAAGGGGTAATGAATTAAGGCAGACGAAGATAAGGACCATTATATTCTAATGAAGCTGTGATAAGAGTCTATTATAACACCAAAATAATAGACTAAATTAAATTCTACTTAAACAAATGGCTTTCACTTTGGTTATGAACAATTATTTAAGTATTATGATTAATAAAATTATGACGTGCAATTTGAATGTAACACATCACCTTTCACATCACTTTTGGGCAGAAGTGAGACATCCAAATTTTAATGCACACATATGCACATATATACTTAGTTCACAATACACAATCATAACAAATCATCTTTAGACAGAAGTGAAAAATCATGCATTTAAGGCGAACGTCATGCAAATATCTGTTTAAGAATATGCATTAAGTGACAATGCTTAATCAGACTTGAATAAATTTTACAAATATGACACATCACCTTTGGCCAGAAGTGTACTCTAGAGTATTATTGTCAAGAAAAATAAATCAATACCAAAATGAGATGATTTCATCCAAATAAGGATGAATAATATGAATATATATTTTTCTGGAATAAAAAAAACATAAAGCAATAATGTTTTGATCGAAGTTAAAACCCGTAATACTCGAACAAATCGGAAACAAAATGGAGAAACACAAAATCAATTTTAGTTAGGGCTAAAACATGTTTCGGATCTCAATTCTAGTATTTTAGAGAATAAAACAGAATTGATTAATCAACATAAAGCTCTGATACCACATGTTGAACAATTCTTTAACATAAAATATAAGTCAATGATTAGATCATGTGTACCTATTAGTCCCGTGAATGTAGTAAGAGATGAGGTCATGATTTCGATGATGATCGAGTTTCCGTTTATGGTGTATTGTTATGATGGTAGAGTTGAGGTTTTATACTCATGAGAGATAGACAGATGAGAAACTTAAGATTGGTGTGTGTCTTTTTTAACCTCTGCCTAATAATCTCTTTATATATACACCTACAGAAAAATCCTGATTAAGTCATAAGGATAATTATGTCTATTTAATAATTATCAATTAAATACGTGAAATATTCATAAAATCAATGATTAATTAATTAAATAAATAATAACTTGAGCTAAATAATAAAGTCCGAATCTTACCAAATCTCGATTTCGGACTTATTCTATTTCCAACACTAGTATATCTTCTATCTTTAATTTAAAAAGGTAGATAAGTATAAACATGAAATTTACTTAATATTATTATATTATTTTATAGATAAGCATACATTTTAAGTTAAAATGGACAACGGTAAGAAGTAAAAGTTGGGTAAACGTGGTGTGTTGAAACTTCGATTAAGACTTGGGATGGAAATATAAGATTTAGATTATTGGTGCTCATGTTGCATTTGCAAGACCATAGCCACGGTTATAAAGATGAATAGGATACTTTTTCGAATTTTTAACTAAACGGTGGCATCTCTGACAAACATATCAACGAACTTTTATTTTTACAAATTATTTATATGGTGGGACTGATCACGTACGTTGGTCGTGATTATTTGCTTTTAATTCTTTATTTTTTTTAAGAAAAATGTTCTAGTTCTTCATTTCTCAAATTTGGTTTATGATTATGCTTGTAAAATAATTATTGGTTTTTTTCACATAATTTTACATATTATTTTATTTATTCAAGTGAAACTTATCTCATTAACTATTTTCATATTTTTCCAATTGTATTACTTTGTAATATTTTCAAAAATTATATTCTAAAGTAATAAAATAAAAGAAAATAATATATGTGTATAAATTTACTGGTTGCATTTAAATAAATTTAAATAGTTTACGAGTAAAATAATAAATTAAATTATCAGTAAAAAGAAGATTAATAAAATTGATTAAACTTAGATAAAATTTAATTAGTTATATAGTATGCGATATTAAATTGAATTAAACTTTCAGTTCTAATTAGTACCTTTTAAGTATAAAGTTTAAAATGAGTTAATCAATTTAAATTATAAAAATTTAATTAAAAGAAATGAAAATATAAAGATTTCAGGTAACAAAAATAACATAGAATCAGATTTACTAATTACTAACAACTCAAATTAAGTATGACATGAAAAAACCATAGATCAAAAATATTGACAAGTTAAATTAGAAAACTAAAACTATAATTAACTCTTTTTTACTAAATTTCCATCACAAATAATATCCACGATGAAAAATAATTTTAAAAATATTAGCACAATATATGTTTATAACATGTATTCCTGAAATTTTGGTGACTGAAGTTTAACTGCATTTTATATTTTTTTTATTTGATATTTTTTGAGTGATGATAATCTTCTCTTAAATTCAATTAATAAAATTTATGATTTTAAATCGTAATTTGAATTCCAGTTAATTGCTTTAGTTATTTTATGCATTGTAAACTAAATTAATAATACCCTGATTTTTCTTCCATTATTAATTATTATAATTTTATGAATTATATGAGTGGTGTTATACATAAGTGTGCTTAAAGAAGTTTAATTAATATTTTCTTGATTAAATTTGTGACTTATTTTAAATTAGGGTTTAATTCGAAATAATTAATTTAAATTTCTCTTTATTTTTAGAAATCGTTGATTCCATTATTAATTTTGAATTCTTAAATTTTATGAATTATAGAGTTTAAAAATTAAATTAATTAGAAATATACATTAATTTAATCTAATAAATCTAATGAGAAAATTTTCATTCATTGATATAAACGCAACATCAACTTTTTAAAAAATTGATTGTGAAATATTTTAACACAACTCAATCCCACTTTTTATATATTTCTTTTTGAAAATAAAATTTTCTCACTTATTTTAGCCTAAAAATAATATGTTTATATCTCACTTAAAAATTAGGTCTATATAAGAACAAATATTTTGTGACGCGTAATTTTATTTAATATTTTAAGTCATAATGTATTTTTCGAGAGTAAAGCATGATGAATCATGCTTTTGAAATATGTGTTTGTTATGTAATCACGTTAGGTGAAACGCCTGTACATGTTGGTAGTAAAATCTATTCTACTTATGTATTAAAATCAAACCAGGTAGCTTAGTGAGTGAAGGCATTTTTATGTTCTCATCTAAATATTTTATGTACTAACATAGATATCTTCATTTTAATTTTCTCGCTATTAATCCTTGGGTTTTATTTTATTTGCTAATAAACTTATTCGATGAACATTAATTTCATTCCAATTTATTCCTAAACTTTACTATATATCCAAATAAATAACGTTTTAAACTCTAAACTGTGTAAAATTAAGAATTAAAAAATCAAATAAAGATCTTGAACTTTCTCAAATCAATTTTTATTATAATTTAGCATATACAAATGAATTGTAATAAAAGAAGAAGAAAATAATGATTTATGAATATTTAAGATGAAAAAAATTATATTCTAACTTGGTGGAAAATATAGTTAAAATCGATAAATTTTAAGAATAATTAAAATGTAAATAAAGTATCTATTGAGACAATATTATTAAAACTTAAGGATCAATTGGAATGATAATAAAGAGCATATACATGATGTCTGCTTATAAATGGGACAATACCGTATTTTACTTAAAGAAACAATTAGGCTTCTTAAAAAAAGTTGCCATGATGTTAAAAAACATTGCCATTTCATGAAATTTCTTGTCTTTAATTGTACACATTTCAGGAATTTTAATTCAAACGTTTGATCCTATAAAATTAAATTAAGAGAAACATGTGTAATAAAAATATTATAGAAATCATAATAATAGTTATGATTTATGTTTTTTAGAAATAAAATTTATAATTAATTATTATAAATTGTTATTTTATAATAATTTTGTACTTAATTTAAAAAATAATTTACTTATACATAAAAAGAAAACAATCATCAGAATAAATTTTCGACGCTCTAGTTACGGGAGCATGTAATTTAGATATTAAATTATATAATTTTCATTTAAAAAGCCTGAATAATAAAAAAATCGATTGCTAAATCCATTCTCAATTTAAAATAGGATTATAGATAATCCATAACCCGTACCAACTAGATTTAAAACAATACATATTAGGATAAATTGAAAAGAACCCCAGGCTATAACTTCATATAAGAATTGAGTAAAAAAATGGACCACCCTCAATAAGGCATGATGAAAAAATAGTAAAAAAATATATAAGCAAAAATAGATCACTTTGTTTTGTTTTGCTCCTCAATAAGGCAGGATGCAAAAAATTAGTAAAAGAAATATTGGCAAATAGGTTACTTTGTTTTGTCAAATTAGTTACAAAATAGGTCACCTCGATATTAAGTCTACCTTTTGTCAATGCTTTGTTTAGGAAAGACACTTATGTTGAATAACCGGAAGGTTTTCAACCATTATAAAAAAATTAAGACAAAGCGTGCAAATTTAACAGGACATTGTATGATATGAGAGTCTAGTTAAAAAAATTAATTGATGGTTAACTTCTGTGAAAAGATTTTAAAATAAGTGATACTGAAATCAAAATTGTCTGTAATTGTTATATTTTTATGAATTATATGTGGAGTGTTACGTATAGTATAAATGTGGTTAACGAAATTTAATTATTATTTTCTTGAATTAAATTTGTAAGTAGGAGTTTAATTCGGAATAACTAACTTAAATTTATCTTTTTTAAAAAAATTGTTGATTTCATTATTAATTATGAATTCTTAAATTTTATGAATTATAGAGCTTAAAAATTAAATTAATTTGAGCTGTATTTTAGTTTAATCCAAATAAAAAAATTTCATCAGATGCAACTTCAACCTTTTAAAGAAATCGAGATTGCGAAATTTTTTAACACATTTTTAGATGTTTTTTTCTTAACAAAAATAAAATTTTCTCACTTGTTTTAGAGTAAAAATAATATGTTTATATCTCACGTGTAATTTTATTTAATATTTCAAGTCAAAGTGTATTTTGAGAGTAAAGTACGATGAATCATGCTTTTGAATTATTTTGTTACGTAATGATGTTACGTGAAAGACTATACAGTGGTAAAATACAAAAATCTATCTACTTATGTATTAAAATCAAACCAGGTAGCTCACTCGGTGCAAGCATTTTTATTTCCTAATTAAAATATTTTATGTACTAACGTAGACATCTTCATTTTTGAATTTCTCGCTATTAATCCTATGATTTTATTTCATTTGCAAATAAACATATTCAATGAACAATAATTTCATTCCAATTTATTCCTAAACTTTACCATATTTCCACATAAATAACTTTTTAAACGCTAAATCGTGTAAAATTAATAATTAAAAAATCAAATAAAGATCTTGAACTTTCTCAAATTAATTTTTATTATAATTTAGCATATAAAAATGAATTGTAACAAAAGAAGAAAAAAATAATGATTTGTGAATATTTAAGATAAAACAATTCAATTCTAAATCTGTGGAAAAATATAAGTAAAATGGATCAATTTTAAGAATAAATTAATATGTAATTAAAGTATCTATTTGTGATAATATTGTTAAAACTTAAGGATCAATTGGAATGATAATAAACAACATATACATGGTGTCTGTTTATAAATGGGACAATGTTTAAGGATTGATCTTGTTTGAATGAAATTGAAGGTGCCTATTAAAAAAAAAACATTCAATTTAAGGTGTTTCAATGTTCGTCCTCTTTAATACTAAGAAAAAACGAAAATAAGGTGCAACAGTTTCAATGTAATTTACTTAAAATGCACTAATTAGGCTTCTTAGAAAAATTTGCCATGATGTTAAAAAAGCATTGCCATTTCATGAAATTTCTTGTCTTTAATTGTACACATTTCAGAAATTTTAATTCACACGTTTGATTCTATAAAATTAAATTAAGAGAAACATGTGTAATAAAAATATGATAGAGAAATATGTTGCATTAAATAATTTAATACATATTTAATGTAAAATACAAATACACGGGTTGAATTGTGATTATTAATGAACGATGTAACTTGTGTTTGTTATAAACGATTTGATAGACGTAAAGAGAGTTTCTCTTGTAAAGATTGCTTTTAATGAAAGAATTCGTTTAAGTTATTATTCCCATTTAGTAGACGGATAAAAATTAATTAAAGTGGTAATATATTTATACTCGTTCATCTATGCAAGACTACGTCCAGTTACCCATCAACTTACTAAGGTTCCACTAAGAGTATTCTTTGAACTCAGCCACTCCTGGCTAAAATACAAATATTCTTCAAACACAGACTTCTCAAGCTAAACTAGTATTCTTTGACCCCAACCTCCACAAGCTAAACCCAAGTATTCTTTGAACACAGCCTCCACATGCTAAACCAGGTATTCTTTGGACCTCAGCCTCCTCAGGCTAAACACAAGGTATTCTTTAAAAAATTAGCCTCCTCAGGCTACAGATTACCACAACAGTGATTTACAACAATTAAGCACAAAGAATTTATTCTCTACGTAGAGGGAGATTTTACAATGTAATTTATTCTAAGTTCAGGGCAAGTGAACTTTTATCTTGAAAGCTTGAGCGAGAGTTAAATATGATCTTAATCAAAGTAGTTCGCCAACTTCAACTCGTTGTGATGAAGTCCTTTAATAGACAGCTTCATGAAGTATCTGTTATACTGAAGATTTGAACGTTAGTCCTTTGTCTTGGGTACTTCAACATCTGGCAGGGTGAGTAATCAGAACATTTAATGCAAAGTCAATGGATGTCAGTGAGAGATCGAGCTTTGACTGATTTGCTCAGAGATTTCACAGAAACGTGCAACTGCTTTTCGTGTTGGTCTCTTTCCAACTTTAGAAGCTTCTGAGTAACGAATTGATTTGAAACGAAGGCATGTGTTACTCAGCGTCTAAACTTCATTAAACTAATAGACGAATGAACAAATAAAAGAGTTGTGTGTTGAATTCATTCGTCTGTCTTCTTTCTTCATATTCAACTTCAGTCTTCATATCTTCATTCTTGAGCGCATGACTTGAAGTTGAGGAGAGCTCTCAGTCTTGATCTTTGAAGGTTCTTCATCTGATGAGGTTGCTTTGAAGCATGATGACTTGAACCCTTCGTCTGTTGCGTCTTCTGTTTAGGGGTGCATCTTTCGTTTACGCTGATAATGATCTATCTGATCATTCTTCCCTTTACATCTGTTGATACATCCATTTGTCTTGTAATTATCAAAATTAAGATGTTAAGTCATTTTGACTTAACAATCTCCCCCTTTTTGATGATTACAGACCATACAAGCAAAACTTGATCTTCTTCTACATTTTGAGCTTAAGGATGTATCAGACCTTGAAAGATGCAGACGCTGTAGTGTTTGGTCTTCATCAGACTGAACTTGTATCAGAGATCTTCATATAAGCTTGAATTCTTCAGACTGATAAGAACAAACTTGATTCATTTGTGTAAATATCAGATAAAAAACTGCATAAGACATGTTAGTTCAAAATACACAAAGTATATCAGAGCAAAATAGGATCACATCGAGATGATGTTCTTTGAAGTTCTTCTTTCATATAAGACATTACATCAATGTGATGTAATTTTTCATATTACAGCCAGAACTTACAAAAGTATCAGAGCATAAAAAAAAGAATTTTTATCAGAGCCACATGCTCTTTTTACAAAAAAGAATGATGTAACATATTTTTTTGAGCTCCCCCTGAGTTTGATCTTCTTTTTCTTTGTCTGACTCCCCCTCAGACTGATAACTCATTCTTTTATGTTCCCCCTTAACTTAATCTTTTTCTTCTTTTGTAAATTTATTTTTCGACTCCTCCTCAGGTTTTGCTCTTCCTCTTCATACTTCTTGATGCCCCTCTTTTCTTCTTCTTTTTCTCTTCTTCTTTGTTTGCTCCCCTTCAGACTTTGCTCTTTTTTCAACTACTCCTCGTCTTTTGACTTCTCCCCCTTGGGCTGCAATCATCAAAAACATCTATTACTCAGATTGATCAGTCTCATTGATCAGATGTAGACGATGTGCCACGAGCCAGGAAAGCCTTCATCATTTCCTCCAAAGATTCAATTCTACTTTCAAGAACACTTTGTTTGGATTTGTAAG
Source organism: Hylodesmum podocarpum (assembly GCA_026586105.1). NCBI lineage: Eukaryota > Viridiplantae > Streptophyta > Magnoliopsida > Fabales > Fabaceae > Hylodesmum > Hylodesmum podocarpum. The sequence goes on from JALJEV010000804.1 coordinate 300,768, forward strand.
CCAAATTTTCTTGTTCCAAAACAGAGAATTTGCGTTTGAGAGAGTTGTAGGCAATAACAGAAGGGACTTCAGCCTCCAAAAAATGATTAGTTAAGAATGGGAGAATGGTTGTAGCAGTCTGAGGTTCATCCCATCTCCAACTAAATTCGCGCTTGATTGGATAGATCTGAAGGTGTTGAAGGGACACAGCATTCCCACAAGCAAATTCTGCCCCAGGGTAAACGCTTCCATAAACTACTGTGTCTTCCATTCCCAACTTTTTACCAGATGAATAAGCTAAAGTAGCTTCATGATTATGTATCTTAGTAAGAGTTCTGTTATCAAATGGGTCTTCTTTCTTCAGACGCTCATATCAGACGATGACAGGATCTTAGGAATATGACGTGCCCACCAAAACTTCCTTGATTCATCATCTTCTTCAAATTTTTCTCTACCTTTTGACAAGAATTTTATCCTACATGGATGAAATCTATCCAGTTGAATAAAGAACTTGGTCTTTGTTGAAGAGAGGGATGAGAGCGGTGTCCAAGAAAGAGAGGTAGAAACCTTCCTTCTCTTTCAGCATTTCGTCTAATGTGATGAAGAGAGATTGCCTTCTATCTTCCTTCAATCCTATATGCAGTTGCCATATGATGAAAAGCAAAATCGTGATCGATTGGCAAAGCATGAGACAATTCTTCAGGAGTATCGAAGTCTTTAAGAATCAGCTCCTGAGTAGCCAATCTTTGATTAGCCAATCTAGCTTTATGAGTTTCTCTTCTTCACACCCATGAAGAGAAAATCTCTTCATATACAGCTCATCAAGGAAGGAATAGTCCATCTTCCTTAGGGGTGTAAGATCTTTAGGCACAATAATTTCTGAGAACATTAGTGGCTCTGCTCGAGTATATGTTGTTATAGATGACACATCTGATGTTGATCCATCATTAGATGCAGACCATACATCACAATGGACAGCTTCCATCTGTACAATTTTGACATCTTCAGGCAAAGAAAATTCCTTTTGATTACAGAGAGAGTCAGCAGACGCATCCCCTTTCGTCTATGCAAATCCAAAAGGTACAGCAATGGGTTCTGCTTCTATTTCTTCTTTGTTCTCCATCCTTTCTTCAGCAACATCCAAATGCATAGACGTGTGTAGGTTATCATCTAGCATAGTGGATAATTGTTCAGATAACAGTTCATTGTCTCTTTGAATCTGAGCAGATTCAACTTTATCTTGCTTAGTCTATTTAGGCTCAGAAACTGTTCCAGATGGTAGACTCAAACTTTCTTCAACACTTTGGACAGCCTCAGTTGCGTCTGTCATTTTTACATCGTCTGCTTCAGCTATCTTTCTTGCAGACTCAAGTTTGTCAGCCTTCCTCTTTATTCTCCTTTCGTCGATTTCTTCTTTTTTCTGAGCTTCATCTTTTTGAGACACAAATTATTGATTTGGATCAATAATGAGAGAGCGAAGATGTTTTGGTGCGGGTGGTTGTTCTGGTAAATGATCAATGAGTGATTCATTTACATGGTCCTATGTTTGGGTTTGGGTTTAGGATAATCTAGTGAGTTTAATGGACAGATGAGGTTTTCTTTTAGGAGATGGTGGAGGTGGTGGAGGTGGTTGTTTTGTTTGGCTTTTTTTTGATGGGGAGTTTAATTCTCTTGGTTTGTTTTGAAGGTGAGGGATTTTTTTCAGACACATATTTCTTTGATAGAGATTCAGATGGTAGACACATTTTGGAGAATGTGTTTTGCTTGACTTCTTGGCCACAAGGATACCATTTCTTGTCATTAACCTTGAACCCTAGGTTAATGATGATGTTGGAGAAAAGAGAATGATAAGAGAAAAGAGCAAGATAAGGGACACTTGATTTTCTTTTCAAGTTCCTACTTCTTAGGGCACTCTGCCAGTGGCCCAAGATGATATGAGGAAGGCTTATCTTCTCCTTCTTCAGCAGATGATAGAGACAAAACCTATCTCTATTTCTAATGTTGTCCCTAGACCCAGTCCTAGGGGTGAAGATGTTGAAGAAAAGATTGTGCAAGATTCTGCACTTAGGAATCAAGTTTCCAGCTCTCAGAAACTTGTTGTCTTCAAATTCACGAGCCCTTCCATAAAGAGCTTTGTCGATGGATTCTTCGTCCAACTGAGCGCTCTAGTTGGGGTGAAAAACCACTCCTTCAGCTTTGCATCTTCCTCCAGCGGTGATAACATCTAGGTTTATCAAAAACTTCTTTTTTGATACGAAGCCACATATAGTGCCATTAACATCCTGTGCTTCACTCTAAAACTCGGCATAAGGTTCCATCAGCCATGCCCCTTGCCATTTTGCGAAGTTCATCCATCCAGCAGCCTCAAGCATCTCAAAATTACATTCAGAGAGACCCTTAAGAGTTTCTCGTTTAATCCATTTGCATGACAGAAACATTTCTTCACGTAAGCAGGTTTTTGTGCTCTCAACAGTCTTCACACTCTTGGCGGCCATTTTAGTATTTGAAAAAGAGAAGAGAGTATGGAAAGTATGAGAGTTTCTCTTAAGCAATAAGATTTTTTAGAATAAAAAGTAATGAAAACAGTTAACAGTTTCACGTATTTATATAAAGATGAAATAGTTTTAGGTTACAGAGTATACGAAAGAAAAGTAACCATCCCTGATAGAGGACCATCCACAAGCATGAGGATTACAAGGGCAATGCAAAGAAGAATTGAAGCCCAAGTTGAAGAAGAGTTGACCAAGTCAAAGTCAATGGTCAACTCTTGATAGTCAACATAATGGGCTTATGAAGCCTTGTAATTTTCTATGCATTTTGTAATTAGTTGAGCTTAGTTTTTGTGAAGCTTGGACCTTATGTTTGACTTGTAATTTTCGGCCAAGCTTCCCCTTTTGAACATGTTGACCTTATTTGTGTTGGTCAAAGCCTCTTAAGATGGGCTTAAGAGTCTTATGACCCAACTAAGCAAGTGTGTTACACTCTCTTAAAAGATAGTGGATGGATTAGGAGAGAGAATTAGTGGAATTGCCACTAACTTCATTTAAATTTCCACCACTTGATTATGCTATAATCAAAGGTGTAAATTTAAGTCAAGTTTATAAATGTTGACTCTCATCTAAGAAGGTATTCTAGCCTTTGGATTAGCTTCTAATCCAAGGCATAGAATTCAATCTTAATTAATCCATGATCATCATAAGCTTAGATGAGTTTTGAGCCTCTTGATCTCATTTAGTCTAGATCCTTCTTGAATTGATCAAGTGAGGGGTGCCTAGCATCACTTGATCAATCCATCAAGGATCAAATGGCTAGGGAGCCTCACGGTCATCACACTAGGCCATATAACTTAGGCAAATTCTCATTGTAAGACTCACTTTTGAATATTGAATGAAATGGAATTTCTAAGACTTGTGTCTTGAGAAAAGGGAGTGCTCTCCTAGGGTTTCTTCAAAGAACCTTGAATCTTATCTTGGTCCATGACTCAAGTGGCGATTCCTCTACATAGCTTATTGGTTCAATGAATCATGGTGCTATAACCTCCTAATTCTCCTTCCATTTTTTATTTCTTCTTCCTTTGGTTCCAAACCGAAATACTAGCTTAAACACCTAGTCTATTCCGCAAGTTTCTCTTAATCTTGGTGAGGATCACTTGGTTAATTGAAGATTGGGCATTCAAGGTGTTGGATCCGTGGAGCACACACCATAGCTTCATGGGTTTCCATCAAATTTGGTATCAAGAACTTGTTCTTCACCTAGTTGTTCTTCACTTGTGGTATTGAGTCTAGCTCCTATCTTTTTGCTTTCAATTTTTGATTCAATTGAATTTTTATTTGAGTCTTGTTATGTGTCTTGGTTGTCCAATACATAGATGAAATGTTCTGACACTCATGGTTGATCATACATGGCCTATTTTACATGCTAGGCACATTCTAGTTGATAGCCCCCATGTGTTTGATGAATTTTCTCAATATGTATTTTGAGTCTCCTTGCTGGAATTTTAATCCCCTGCATCTTATGTGGCTTGATTAGTGCTTGTATGTGTTATTGTTATGTGCATTTCTCATTATAAGTTCAAGTTATCACTACCATGCATTATCTTGCTTGTTAGCAAAGTTTGACTTGACTTGCTTGAGTATTTGAGCCTATAATTGGACTGTCCAGCAAAGAATAACCAAAAGAAAATATACAAAAGCAAAAGAAAAGAAAAGAGCAAGAGAAAATATTCAAAGAAAAGAGTCAAAGAAAAATTCAAGAAAAGAAAAATACAAGAAAAGAGAGTTTGAAGAAAATTAGAGTGAAAATTGAGAAGCTCTTGTAGTAGAAAAATTTTGGGAAAAATTGAGTGCAGTAATTTGGTGAATTGGGTCATTAAACACCCAAAAATTTAGTGTCCAAGCTCAACTTAGGCATCATTACTCATTAGGCTCAAGCATCATATTACAAATTGGATCAAATTTGCTAATAGCATGATATTTGAACTTGTGGTGTGCTTTGCATGTGCCTAGACATATTTGCCCTGTTTTTGGACCCATATTTGTGGCTGCCCTGTACCTTAATTTGAGCTTATTTCGTGCATAAAGATCACCCAAACCAATCCCCAAAATTTCAAGTCATTTTGAGCCAATTTTCAAGCATAACTTCCAGCTTAGTGACGGTTCTGCTGTTGTTGTGGCAGTTTCGGGTTTGCAGTTGGTTCAAGGGGTTAAACGTTGATTTATTGAATTCTGGGCATTTATTCATTCAACATACATATATATAAGCTCAACTGGAAAGTTTCATAATTTTTCAAGCTCATTTGCTATGCTAAAAAAAATTCACAAGTTTGGGCAGATTTGGTGACCGTTCAGCCAATTTTTCCAGCAAAATTGCATTTGATTTCTTCCATTCTTTGAGTTTTTGTTTCAAAGATTTTTGAAGTTTTAAATACTATTTTTCCTTCATTATTAGTGCAGTAAATATATTAGCCGTTGTCTTTATCATTAATTTCCATTTTGAGTAGCTAATTGTTCATTGAGTCTTATTTTGTTGCTTGTCTTCTTGGCTTCCTAGTAGTTTTGTTTGAGTATTTGTCTCCTTTGAATTTCCTTAAGCTTGTAGTTGAATTGTTCCTCTTTCACTTGGGCTATTTGGACATTGATAATTGATAGAGGTTTCTCAAGAAACTCTAAGGAGATTGAGAGGAAAAAGGCAAGTGTGAACATTATAGAAAAAGCCTTCTAAAGAGTGAAACAAGAGTGCTACTAGAGTGAAACACTTAGAGAGTGGCAAGGATCTCTTATATAATTGTATTTGTTATCTAACCTTTTCTTGTGCAGCAATGGATACCTCTCCTAGTGTGGGAAATGATCTCTCACCAAGGTCTAAAAGGATGATAGATATGATGAAGTCCATGCTTAGTGCTAGTTTGGATGAGAGGTTTGATCAAGAGAGGAGGTTAAAGGAGGAAAGGAAGATAAGGAAGGAATTAGAGAAGAAGATCCGTGGAGACACTAGTGGCAATCAAGGAGTTCACCATGGAGGAGGGGCGGTACCTAGGGAGGGCCGAAGGAGTGTAAGCAATGAAGTACCTAGGAGTAGAAGAGATAGCTATAGAAGTAGTGGTAGTGAGGAAGGAATTCCTAGAGGGGACTATGACACACCTAGGGAGAGTGATTGGGGAAACAACTATGATGAGGATGAACCCTTTAGAGGCCATAGGAATGCAAGGGGGGGGAGGAGAGATCCTCAACCTAGAATCCCAAATCACACCCCTAGAAGACATGTGGAGGAGGAAGAGCCTAGAGAGTGGGGAAGAAGCAACAAGATTAAGCTACCCAAGTTCCTTGGAGATAGTGAGGCCGAGAGTTACCTAGATTGGGTGATGAAGGTTGATAAAATTTTATTCTTGCTACCCACACTTGAGTGAAGAGAAGAGGCTTAACTTAGCCATCTTGGAGTTTGAAGGTTATGCCTTGGTTTGGTGGAACCAAGTCCTTGTAGATGCCGAGAAAAGGAGGAGGCCTCACATCACTTCATGGACCCAATTGAAGGATGTCATGAAGGGAAGATTTGTGCCTAAGTCTTATAAAAGGGACCTTCATGTGAAGCTCCAAAGATTAACTCAAGGTGGAAGGAGTGTGCAAGAGTACTACAAGGATCTAGAGTTAACCTTGATGAGGGCCGGCTATGAAGAGGAGAAGGAAGCTACAATTGCTAGGTTCACTAATGGTTTATATAAGGAGATCCAAGATATCTTGGAACTCCAACATGATAGAACCTTGAAGGATGCCATTCACAAGGCCGAAAGGATTGAGGGCCAACTAAAGAGGAAGAGCTCCTTCAAGAAGTCTTACACCCATGGATCTTCTAGTTGGAAGGACAAGCAAAAGAAGGAGGGATCATCCAAGACTTACTACAAGTCTAGCCGAGATGACCCTAAAGGTAAGGAAGTTTCAAAACCCATTTCTAAGCCTTCTAACATTAAGTGTTTCAAGTGTTTAGGACATGGTCATATAGCTTCCCAATGTCCCAACAAGAAGGCCATGATCATGAGAGGGGATGGAGGAATCACTAGTGAAAAGTTCACTCACTCTTCTAATGAAGAAGAGGAAGCTAGTGCTAGTGAGCATTCAAGCATGGAGCAACCAGAAGATAGAGACCTCCTCATGGTGAGGAAGATGCTTGGAAGTGCCCTCAAGGAATTGGATGACTCACAAAGAGAAAACATCTTCCATTCTAGATGCCTAGTGGAAGGGAAGGTATGTTCTCTTATCATAGATAGTGGTAGTTGTACAAATGTTGTTAGTACTAGGTTAGTAAATAAACTAGAACTTAGGACATCCCCACACCCTAAACCTTACAAGCTACAATGGTTGAGTGATAAGGGAGAAATGGTAGTTAGTAAGCAAGTTCTTATTAACTTCTCCATAGGCAAGTATAGAGATGATGTGTTATGTGATGTAGTGCCTATGGAAGCCACTCACCTATTACTTGGGAGACCTTGGCAATATGACAAACATGCCATTCATGATGGTGTTTCCAACACCTATGTTTTCTCTCATATGAGCAAGAAGGTCACCCTTAAGCCTTTGTCACCTAAGGAAGTGTATGAGGATCAAATAAAAATGAAATTAAAGAGAGAAAATGAGAAGAAAAGTGAGGGTTCAAGTGCCACACATAGTATGGCCGAGAGCTCCTCCAAGAAAAACCAAAAAGAAACCAAACACCCTAGGAAACTAGTCTTGGCCGAGAGTTGCAGAAAAATTACCAAACATGTCACTAGTGATTCTAGGTTGAAAGGAAAGTGTGTAGCCACCCATGAGGAAAGGCAAACCGAGGCTATAGATAAGGGAAAACTTAGTGAGAGTTTGCTTATGGAGAGAGGTGAGCTAAAAAGAGAGTACCTAGCTAGGAAGAGCATGTTCCTATGTTTGCCTACACCATTAGTTTTGAGCACTAACTTGGTAGGCAAGCAAGAAGACCTTGAGTCATTGTTAATGGAGTTTGATGATGTCTTTCCTAAGGAGATTCCCCAAGGCCTTCCCCACTTAGAGGGATTGAGCATCAAATAGATCTAGTACCCGGTGCACCCTTACCCAATCGGCCTACATATAGGAGCTCTCCTCAAGAGACTCATGAAATGCAAAGGCAAGTAGAAGAGTTGATGCGTAAGGGTTGGGTCAAGGAGAGCTTGTCTCCTTGTGCTTCACTGGTCATCTTAGTTCCTAAGAAGGAGGGGACTTGGAGGATGTGTACCGATTGTAGAGCCATTAACAATATTACTACAAGGTATAGACATCCCATTCCTAGGCTAGATGACTTGCTTGATGAGCTACATGGAGCTAAGATATTCTCCAAGGTTGATCTTAAAAGTGGCTATCACCAAATTAGAATGAAAGAAGGTGATGAGTGGAAAACCGCTTTTAAGACCAAGTTTGGACTATATGAGTGGCTTGTCATGCCCTTTGGCTTATCAAATGCACCTAGCACTTTTATGAGGTTAATGAATCATGTGCTAAGAGAGTTTCGAGGAAAATTTGTTGTGGTATATTTTGATGACATTTTGATTTATAGCAAATCTTTCTTAGAACATCTAACACACTTGAAGCTTGTTTTGAAAGTGCTTAGGGAACAACAATTGTATGCCAACAAAGAGAAGTGCACCTTTGCCACCAATCAAGTTATAATCCTCGGCTTTGTGGTGAGTGAGCAAGGTGTGCAAGTGGATGAAAGCAAGATCAAGGCCATCCAAGAGTGGCCTAGACCCACCAATGCAAGGGAAGTAAGATCCTTTCATGGCTTAGCTAGTTTTTATAGGAGGTTTGTTAAGGATTTTAGTATAATTGCTTCACCTCTTAACGAACTAGTTAAAAAGGATTCTACTTTTATTTGGGGTCAAGCTCAAGAACATGCTTTCAATCTACTTAAAGAGAAGCTTACACATGCACCTATTCTTGCTTTACCTAACTTTGCTTGTTCTTTTGAAATAGAGTGTGATGCTTCTAACCTAGGTGTTGGAGCCGTGTTGATGCAAGAGGGGCACCTCATTGCCTACTTTAGTGAGAAGCTCAAGGGTGCTCAACTCAACTACTCCACCTATGATAAGGAGATGTATGCACTTGTGAGGGCATTCCAAGTGTGGCAACACTACCTTCTTCCCAAGGAGTTTGTGGTGCACACCGATCATGAAGCACTCAAACATATCAAGGGACAAGGCAAGCTAAGCAAGAGGCATGCAAGATGGGTAGAATTCCTTGAAACCTTTCCTTACATGATTAAATATAAGAAAGGTAGTACTAATGTGGTATTCGATGCTCTTAGTAAAAGATTTACATTGATATGCATGCTAGAAACTAAGATGCTAGGATTTAATCACATCAAGGAATTATATGCATGTGATGATGATTTTGGCCGAGTGTGGCCTTTGTGTGCTAATGGTGCTCATGAAGAATTCTTTAGGCAAGATGGATACCTTTTTAAAGGTAAATGCTTATGTGTGCCTAAGGGTTCTTTGAGAGATTTATTAGCATGTGAGGCGCATGAAGGTGGAATTATGGGTCATTTTGGCATTGATAAGACTTTGGCTACCTTGAAGGAACATTTCTATTGGCCTAGCATGAAAAAGCTAGTACACCGAGTTGTTTCTAGGTGTATTACTTGTCATAAAGCCAAGTCTAAATCAATGAATCATGGTTTATATTCTCCTTTGTCAATTCCTACCTCACCTTGGATTGATATTTCTATGGATTTTGTATTAGGCCTTCCTAAGACCAAGAGAGGTATGGATGCTATCTTTGTGGTAGTGTGTAGATTTTCTAAGATGGCACACTTTATAGCATGCCACAAGGTAGATGATGCACCACACATAGCCGATCTCTTCTTTAGAGAAGTAGTAAGACTCCATGGCATGCCCAAAACCATTGTTAGTGATAGGGATTCTAAATTCCTAAGTCACTTTTGGAGAAGCCTATGGAGCAAGCTTGGCACAAAGCTCTTATTCTCCACCACTTGCCACCCTCAAACGGATGGGCAAACCGAAGTGGTGAATAGAACTTTGGGCCAACTTTTGAGAAGTTTTGTAAGAGGTAATATTAAATCATGGGAGGAGTGTTTGCCACACATTGAATTTGCTTATAATAGAGTTGTCAATTCTACCACACTTCACTCTCCTTTTGAAATTGTTTATGGTTTTAATCCTCTTACTCCACTTGATTTAACTCCTTTACCTATTGAGCTTGTAATGGACCGTGAGGGTGTCAACAAGGCCGAGAAAGTGAAGGCCTTACATGCTAAGGTGAGGGAGCAAATTGAAAGAAAGAATGCTAAGGTGGTCGAATACATCAACAAGAAGAGGAAGAATGTTCAATTCAATGTTAGTGATTTGGTGTGGTTGAACTTGAGGAAAGAGAGGTTTCCTAATCTTAGGAAATCTAAGCTCTTACCAATGGGAGATGGACCCTTCAAGATTTTAAGAAGACTTGGACCTAATGCTTACTCTTTTGATCTTCCTACTTCTTATATAGGTAGTAATTCATTTAATGTAAGTTACTTATCTATTTGTGATGTAGGTGGTGATGGAAGCAACTTGGGGACAAGTTTGCCTCAAGAAGGAGGGATTGATGGAGGACCATCTACAAGCATGAGGATTACAAGGGCAATGCAAAGAAGAATTGAAGCCCAAGTTGAAGAAGAGTTGACCAAGTCAAAGTCAACAAGTCAAAGTCAAAGTCAGTGGTCAACTCTTGATAGTCAACATAATGGGCTTATGAAGCCTTGTAATTTTCTATGCATTTTGTAATTAGTTTAGCTTAGTTTTTGTGAAGCTTGGACCTTATGTTTGACTTGTAATTTTCGGCCAAGCTTCTCCTTTTGAACATGTTAACCTTATTTGTGTTGGTCAAAGCCTCTTAAGATGGGCTTAAGAGTCTTATGACCCAACTAAGCAAGTGTGTTACACTCTCTTAAAAGAGAGTTGATGGATTAGGAGGGAGAATTAGTGGAATTGCCACTAACTTCATTTAAATTTCCACTACTTAATTATGCTATAATCAAAGGTGTAAATTTAAGTCAAGTTTATAAATTTTGACTCTCATCTAAGAAGGTATTCTAGCCTTTGGATTAGCTTCTAATCCAAGGCATAGAATTCAGTCTTAATTAATCCATGATCATCATAAGCTTAGATGAGTTTCGAGCCTCTTGATCTCATTTAGTCTAGGTCCTTCTTGAATTGATCAAGTGAGGGGTGCCTAGCATCACTTGATCAATCCATCAAGGATCAAATGGCTAGGGAGCCTCACGGTCATCACATTAGGCCATATAACTTAGGCAAATTCTCATTGTAAGACTCACTTTTGAATATTGAATGAAATGGAATTTCTAAGACTTGTGTCTTGAGAAAAGGGAGTGCTTTCCTAGAGTTTCTTCAAAGAACCTTGAATCTTATCTTGGTCCATGACTCAAGTGGCGATTCCTCTACATAGCTTATTGGTTCAATGAATCATGGCACTACCACCTCCTAATTCTCCTTCCATTTTTGATTTCTTCTTCCTTTAGTTCCAAACTGAAATACTAGCTTAAACACCTAGTCTATTCCGCAAGCTTCTCTTAATCTTGGTGAGGATCACTTGGTGAATTGAAGATTGGGCATTCAAGGTGTTGGATCCGTGGAGCACACACCATAGCTTCATGGGTTTGCATCAATCCCTGATTTGACATTTTCCATCATTGCCTCTCTAATGATTAATTTGACTTTGTAAATCCTGCTCATGTCTCATACCTCAAGAATTTTTTCCATAAATGTCAGACACATTAAATGCTGGATTAAATGATATATCCTACACACTTAATAAAATATGTTAAACGATAACATAATGTTGTGTCTGTTGAAGAGTCAGACGGACATATTCAACTTCTTATTAGACGCAGTGTTTCGTCTTAACATGAAGTAATACAGACATAAAGTGCAGACGAAATCAATAGAGAGAGACGAAAAGATTTATCAGATGAAAGAACTTATTCAGGTAAGGGGATAATTCTCAAATTTTCTTTTATGAAATTAAATCTATTTTCGTCTAAAGCTTTTGTAAATATATCAGTCCATTGGAAAATAGTTTGCACAAATTGTATATCAAAGATACCTTTTTGAACATAATATCTGATGAAATGAAATTTGATCTCAATATGCTTAGCTTTTGAATGCTGAATGGGATTCTTGCTCAAATTGCATTGGTATTGTCACAATATACAGGCATATGATTTTTAAATTTGGAATAATCTTCCAGTTGATGTTTTACCCATAAAAGCTGTGATCAGCACCCAGCGACAGAAACATATTTTGCTTCTATTGTAGATAGTGCTATAGAGTTTTGTTTCTTACTCGACCAAGAGATAAGTGATGATCCCAGAAACTTACATCCCCCACTTGTACTTTTTCTCTCCACTTTATCGCCAGCATAATCAGCATCACAGAATCCACTCAAATTGAAATCATCATTTCTTTTGTAAAACAAAGAGAGGTTATGGATTCAACAAGACATCTTAATATAAGCTTTACAACTTGTAAATAAGATTCTTTTGGGTCAGACTGGAATCTAGAACAAAGACAGACGTTAAACATAATGTTTGGTCTGCTAACAGTTAAGTAAAGTAGAGATCCAATCATACCTCGGTGTACAGTCTGATCAATAGACTTACAAGACTCATCTTTACTTAAACTAGCTCCAGATGAATGCATGGGAGTCTTCATAGGTTTGCATTGTCCATTTTTAACTTCTTCAAGAGTTCTTTTGTATATTTCTGTTGATAGATATAGATATCTTGATTCGTCTGCTTAATCTGCAGACCTAAGAAGAATTTCATCTCGAACTCATTCTACATAAGTTTAGAGAAATTTTTGCACAAAGATTCATTAGTTGCACCAAAAACAATATCATCCACATATATGTGTACAATAATGAAATTTTTTAAGAGGTTTTTCTTAAAGAAGGTAGTATCAACTTTTCCTCTTGAAAAACCATTTTTAAGCAGAAAAGTGCTTAGTTTGTCGTACCAAACTCTTGGAGCTTGTTTCAGACCATATAAGGCTTTCTTCAACTTAAAAACGTGATTTGGCATAGATGGATGTTCAAAACCAGGAGGTTGATTCACAAAAACTTCTTCTTCAATAAAACCATTTAAAAAAATACTTTTTACATCCATATGATATAAAACAATATTTTTATGAGCAGCAAAAACAAGTAAGATATGAATAGCTTCTAATCTAGCAATAGGTGCAAACGTTTCAGTAAAAATCAATACCTTCTTGTTGACTATATCCTTAAGCTACTAACCTTGTCTTGTTTCTGATGAATTTTCTTGCTTCATCTAGCTTGTTTCTGAAAACCCATCTCATACCAATGATGCTTTTATCTTTGGGTTTTTCTACCAGCGTTCATACATCATTTCTTGTGAACTAGTTTAGTTCTTCTTCCATGGCAAGTATCCAATCATCTTCTTTAAGTGCCTCCTTAATGTTTTTGGGTTCAATTTCTGACACCAAAGCATATCCAGAAACATCTTTAAAATTCTATCTGGTTTGCAATCCTTGATGCTTGTCTCCTATAATCAAATCTTGGGAGTGATTTGAGGCAAATTTCCACGTTCTAGCCGAAGTGTGGATATTTTCAAGTTGAAGAGTAGACGATAAGGGTTCGTCTGATCCAACAGATACACTTTTGTCTAGTTTAACTTTTGCGTCTGTTCTGACAATAGCATCATTTTGTTGACTAGATGGATTGACCTGCGAAATATCAAATGAAGTTTTTAGGTCTGATATTTCTTTATTAGCCTTTGAAATACCTTGGAATTTGGCAAGAATAGATTCTTCTACAACTTGAGTTTTAGAGTTAAAAACTCTGTAAGCTTTAGATGTATCAGAATAGCTAAGAAAGAATCCCTTACAGATCTTTGAGTCAAACTTTCCAAGATGATCTTTTGTATTGAGAATGAAACATTCACATCCAAATGGATGAAAGTAAGATAAATTGGGTCTTCTTCCTCTCCATAATTCATAAGGAGTCTTATTCAATATGAGTCTTATCAAAATTCTGTTTTGTAAATAACAGGATGTATTTATTGCTTCTGCCCAAAGATATTTTGGAAGTGAACTTTCATGTAAAAGAGTTCTAGCCATTTCTTGTAAAGTCCTATTTTTCCTTTCCACAACTCCATTCTGTTGAGGAGTTCTTGGAGACAAAAAATTATGGAATATGTCATTTTCAAAACAAAAGGCTTTAAACTCAGAATTTTCAAATTCAGTTCCGTGATCACTTCTTACAAAGGCAATACATACTCCTTTCTCATTTTTAACACGTTTGTAGAAAATTTCAAAGACATTAAATGACTCGTGTTTGTGAGATAGGAAGTATACCCATGTAAATCTAGAATAGTCATCCACAATGACAAATCCAAATCTCTTTCCTCCAAGACTTTGCGTCTGGGTAAGACCAAAGAGATCAATGTGTAACAACTCTAGTGGTCTTGTCATAAAACAACATCTTTAGATTTGAAAGACGATTTAAGTTGTTTCCCATGCTGACAAGGTTCGCACAGACGATTAGATTTCCAAGAAATATTTGGCAAGCCCTTCACAAGATTCCTCTTGGATATTTTTGAAATATATTCCGGACTTAAATGTCCAAGCTTTTTATGCCATATTTCCTTCTCATCGCTGCTGAGAATAGACATGTCACATTCTGCTCACTAAGGTCAGAAAGACAAACCTCGTAAAGATTATTCTTTCTTTTACCTTTGAACAGAATGGATTTATCATTGTTTCTAACTATGCACTCATCAGAGTTAAAGGAAACTTCATATCAGATGTCACAAAATTGACTTATGCTAAGCATATTAAAGTTTAACCCTTCAACGTATGACTCATTTTGTATGAGTGGGTTGGGTGTCATACCAACAGTCTCAATCCCGAGAATCTTACTCTCTTCATACCCATAGAAGACAGATCCTTTACTTGGTCTGAGGTCTTAGAACATAGATAGGCTTCTTGTCATGCGTTACGAGCATCCACTGTCCAGATACCAGCTTGAATCCTTCTTTCTTTCTGTTAAGGATATCTACAACAGGAATAATATGTGATTTTGGTACCCAAATCTTCTTGGTCCTGCATTGTTAGTAAAGGGTTTTCTTATGTTAAAAGTCTTTGGATGACTTTTATATACATATGGAACCCTATTATAATTTGCATGCATGCCTTTGCGTACACACGGAACAGTTGATGACTTCTTTTCGTTTGTACTAGAATTGTAACCAAGTCCACTTTTATCAAACAGAGGTCTTCCATAAGTTAATATACTTTTATGTTTGGAAGAACTTGATGTGAACTTGATTAAATCCTTTCTTAAGGAATCATTTTCTTCTTTCAATCTTTTGATTTCAAAAAGAAGATGATTCTTTTCATATTCATCTTGAGAAGATGATTCGTCTGATGTTCCTTTTTGTGACAGACTTTCATTTATAGCTTTTAGTCTTGAGACTTCTTCCACAACTATCTTTAGCTTGGTTTTGCAAGATTTATATTCTTAAACTATAAACTGAGAGATTACAAGAAGAACATCATAAGATATTTCTTCATCATCAGAATCTGAATTAGAAGATGATGAATGAGATTTGTTCAGAATTTTTACCTCAGAGGATTGAGAGTTTCTTGCCATAAGGCAGATATTAGCTCTCTCTTCTTCACCAGAATCGTCTGAGCCTTCAGTGTCAAGGTCTTCCCAAATAATAAGACTTTTCTTTTTAATTTCTTTCTTGGGATTTCATCTCTTCTTCAACCTTGTGTAGTCAGTTTTTATATGCCCTGATTTTCTGCACTCATAGCAGACTACTTCGGATTCTTCTTCTTTGTTGGATGGTTTCTCAGGGAACTGTCTGTCTTTTCTTTTGAAGAATTTTTGGCCTCGTCCTTTCTTCATCATCATTCTCTTGAATCTCCTGGCCATCAAGGAGATCTCGTCATCTGTTAATTCTTCTAAATTATCAGATTCAGTTGAATCAGCTTTAAGAACTTTGTTTTTCTTTTTGTCTTTCTTGCTAGACTCTTCTTTTGGAGCTTCATCAATTGATGGCAGAGAAATGGACTCTTTGACTTTAATTTTGCCTCTTTTGCTCAAGTGAACTTCATGTACTCTTAGAGCACCGATGAGTTCATCAAGAGTTAAAATTTTCATGTCTCTGCCAACAGATATTAGTAGACATGGCTTCCCATGGAGCAGGAAGACTATCTAGAATCTTCATGTTGTTTTGCGCTTTTGAGAAGGTGGTGCCCAAAGCAGTTAGCCCATTTAGAATGGTTTGAAATCTTCCAAACATTCCATCGATGGATTCTCCTTTCTACATGGAGAACATTTCATATTTTCTCTGAAGAGTAGCAGCTTTTCAAAGTCTGACATCTTTAGTTCCTTCATGAGAGATTTTCAGAGCGTCCTAGAGCTCCTTAGCAATTTTGTAGGTACAGAATCTGTTGTATTTTGTCCTAGATAAAGCGCACGTTATGACATAACGTGCTTTGCTGTTGAACTCCATTATTACGTATTCTTCATTCCTCATTGTGCTTCTAGTTTAGTTAGGGGAATGTCTCCTTCAGTGATAATCTTCCAAAGTCTATATTGGGTAGACTTGATATACATCTCCATTTTGTCTGTCCAGTAAGGATAATCATCTCCAGAAAAAGTTGGAGGTTTTTTCATAGAAGATCCTTATGCAATCAACATCGTCTTGGAGTTCTCCATCCCGGATCTTTTCCACTAGCAGTTGTCAGACGCTCAACCCTTAGAGGCTAAGCTCTGATACCAAACTGTAAAATACAAATACACAAGAAGGGGGTTTGAATTGTGTTTATTAATTAAAACATTTTTGGACGATGCAGCTTGCGTATGTTATAAACGATTTGATCAGACGCAAGGAGAGTTTCTCTTGTAAAGATTGCTTTTAATGAAAGAATTCGTTTAAGTTATTATCCCTAGTTAATAGACAGATAAAAAATAATCAAAGCGATAATATTTTCATACTGGTTCATCTATACAAGACTACGTCCAGTTACCTAGCAACTTGTTGAGGTTCCACTAAAAGTATTCTTTGAACCTAGTCACTCCTGGCTAAAATACGGATATTCTTTGAACACAACTTTCTCAGGCTAAACTGGTATTCTTTGACCCCATCCTCCACACGCTAAACCCAGGTATTCTTTGAATGCAACCTCCACAGGCTAAACCAGGTATTCTTTGGACCTCGGTCTCCTCAGGCTAAACACAAGGTATTCTTTAAACAATTAACCTCCTCAGGCTACAGATTACCACAACAGTGGTTTACAACAATTAAGCATAAAGAATTTATCCTCTACGTAGAGAGGGTTTTTACAATGTAGTCTATTCTAAGTTCGGGGCAAGTGAACTTTTATCTTGAGAGCTTGAGCGATAGTTGAATATGATCTTAATCAGAGTAGTTCGCCAACTTTAACTCGTTGCGGTGAAGTCCTTTTATAGACAGCTTCTTGAAGTATCCGTTAGATTGAAGATTTAAACGTTAGTCCTTTATCTTGGGTACTTCAACATCTGGCAGGGTGAGCAATCAAAATATTTAATGCAAATTCAGCGATGTCAGTGAGAGATCGGGCTTTGACTAATTTGCTTAGAGATTTAACAGAAACGTGCAACTGCTTTCATGTTGCAGAGGTTTATTTTGAAAACTCTTTCCACCTATAGAAGCTTTTGAGTAACAACTTGATTTGAAATGAACACACATGTAACTCAGCGTCTGAACTTCATTAAACTGATAGACGAATGAACAAATAAAATGTGGAGAAGATCTCTCTCTGACCTCATGGCTGGGTTTTGATGAAGACAAACAACATCAACAAAAGGGAAGCAAAGTTAAAGAGGTTCTTGAAGATTGGTTTCACAATGAATCAAAAGTCTAGGATCAAGACCTTCACCTAGATAAGTAATGCTTCTCAAAATATAACGTTTAAAAGGCTCTTACAGAAGTAATTTATCAAAAGGAAAACTAAAAAGAATTTTTTTTAGAAACCAAATTGATCAAAGTTTTAAAATCTGCCAAACTATTGAAACTGGCAAATGTTGTAATCGGTTAGAGCTTTCCTGTAACCGATTACAAGATAATCCAGTGTTTCTAAAATCTTTTCAAAATCAAAACATTTTAACCGATTAGCAATTTCTTGTAACCGGTTACAATGATTTTCAAAATTCTTTTTTATAACGTTACAACTGCTTTTTGTAACCGGTTACAAGACTTTTGTAACCGGTTAACAACTTTCAAAATTTCAAATATTTTTGTAATGTTGCTTTAAGCTTGTAACCGATTAACTCTTTTTTTGTAACCGGTTAACAAAGTTTCAAAATTCAAATTATTTTAACGTTGCTTTGGCCTTGTAACCGGTTAGCCTTTTCTTGTAACCGGTTACAACATTTTAAATCTGCCAACAGCTATATTTTTGAATTGCAAAATTATTCTTCTATAAATACAAGAAGCCCTTGTTATTTTAAACACAGAACTTTCATTCTAAATTAATTTTTCTGACATAAAATTGTTCTCTCTCATTTTTGCTAAGAGTATTCAAAAATTGCTTCTTGAGCCCTTAAACTGTTATCTTTCCTAAAGAAGCATTACAAGTAGGAAAATCCTACCTCTTAGCAATCAGCCATTGTAAATTGTGATTCTCCATCTGTTTAAAACATCAAGAGTGATTCACCATTGTGTATTGGTGAAAGAGTTTTGCATTTACCATGGTATTCGGTAAAGGGTTTGTATTCAAGAAAAGGGGTTCTTTTCTTGGGGAAGTGTGTAGAGATCTCGGGTGGAGATTGTAACTCTGCACAAGTTTGTTTGAGAAAAAAAATCTCTAACGGTGGTTAGTGGTGGAAGGTGAACCAGTATAAAAATCGTTGTGTGGTTTTCTCTATCCCTTCACTTTTATATTTTCGTTGCACTATTGTTTTAATTTATATGGTTTAATAATTGGGGAAGATCTTTTAAAGAAAATACCGTATTAATTGAAAAAGTGTATGAACCTAATTCACCCCCCTCCCTGTTAGGTGACTATCTAGACTTATATAAAAGAGTTATGTGTTGAATTCATTCGTCTGTCTTCTTTCTTCATCTTCAACTTTAGTCTTCGTATCTCCATTCTTAAGTGCATGACTTGAAATTGAGGAGAGCTCTCAGTCTTAATCTTTGAAGGTTCTTCATTGGATGAGGTTGTTTGAAGCATGATAACTTAAACCCTTCTTCGTCTGTTACGTCTTCTGTTTGAGGGTACATTTTTCGTCTATACTGATAATAATCCGTCTGATTATTTTTCCCTCTATGTCTGTTGATACATCCATCTGTCTTGTAATTATCAAAATTAAGATGTTAAGTCATTTTAACTTAACATTTTATTACTTCCTTACTTTAGAATTGGGAACTGAAGAAAGTATTTAATATTTGTTTAGTTATAAAGCTTGTTAATAGAAATAAAGTATTTAATTTTTAACTTGAACTCATTTTTAAATAAGATATTATTTTATGCCAAATGAGACGAATTTGATTTAACTTGATTTTATCGTAATAATATAATAAAATAATTTATTTATGAATAAAAATTACAATCTTACAATAAAAAATTTAAAACATTAAAATTATTAAAATTATAAAAGTTGAATTATATTTTCTTAATAAATAAAAGAAAAATTAAGTAAAAATATCACATACCAATTTTTACAAGTTCTAGTTTGGGTTTGTTATTAGTTGCAAAGATAGAAATGTTTAAAAGAATCAAATTATTAATTTTTCTTCAAAATTTTTGTTTTTCTTTTTAAGAAAAACACATTTTTAAAGTGTTTTATCCTATTCAAAATACTATTGCACCGTGGTGATTGTTAGTGCAGTCAAAATTGTTTTGACACGTGGGATTAGGATGAACTGAAAAAAGATATTCCATATAAAAATTCACCTTCCATGAGGCATAATGCATAAATGAATAAAAAAATATAGGCCAAAATAGGTCACTTCATTTTTCTCCTGTGACAAGACATCACAGTGTCAAATTACTTACAACATTGGTAACTATTATGAGCTGGAAATGCATCACCGTTAAGTCTACCTTATTTATTGATTTGTTTAAAAAAAACACTTACGTTGAATAATCGGAAGGTTTTCAACCGATATAAAAAAACAAGACAGTTTGCAACTTAACACCGCATTGTATAATTTGAAATACACACCAAGAGCCTGGTATCCTGTGAAGAGGCTTTAAAACATGTTATATTGAAGTTGCAATACCTTCAGTTTTCTTCCCTTATTAATTTTTATATTTTTATGAATTATATGGGAAGTGTTGTGTATAAGTGTATCTTAAAAATGTTTAATTATTATTTTCTTGAATTAAATTTATAAATTATTTTAAGTTATGATTTAATTCACAATAATTAATTTAAATTTATCTTTATTGTTAGAAAACGTTGATTTCATTATTAATTTTGAATTCTTAAATTTGATGAATTATAGAATTTAAAAATTTAATGAATTAGAGCTATACTTTAATTTAATCTAATAAATCTAATTTAATCTAAGAAAATTTTCATTAGTCATTATAGCCGCAACATCAACTTTTTAAAGGAATTGATTGTCAATTTTTTTTTTTAAGATTATATATATATATATATATATATATATATATATATATATAATAATTATTTTAAATAATAATTATATATATAAATAATAATTTATAATAAAATATAACATATATTGTATATAATGAAATAATAAATTTTAATTTTTGATAATTTTTTATTTTTGATTTATAATTTTATAGTTAATTTTAAAAATATATAAGTTTAAAAATCCTATTTAAATGATTTTTAATTTTAAAATTTTTAATATTCATCTTTAGTATTAAAATCTCATTTAAATGATTTTTAATTTTAAAATTTTTAATATTTATCTTTAATTTTAAAATTTTATTGTCATATTATGTATTTATTTAAAAAATTCTTAATCATGACAACAATATTTAATCATTGATGAGATATTTTTTATTACTTTATGTATAAATTATAATTAAAATTTTTAATATTTACCTTTAATTTTAAAATTTATTGTTATATTATATATTTATTTAATAAATTCTTGATTATAACAATTATTTTTAATTATTTTTATTATTTTACTCAAAAATTATAATTAAATAAATTAAAATAACTTTATCTTACTTTTTACAAATACACCGTATCATTCATCTTTAAAAGATTAAATAAAAAATTTAAAAGTTAATAACTAAAATGAAAAAAAAATTAAAAAACTAAAATTAAAATAAAAGAAAAATTCGACTATTCCCATCACAATATATATATATATATATATATATATATATATATATATATATATATGTATATATATATATAAAGTTTTCTCACTTGTTTTAGACTAAAACTAATATGTTTACGTCTTACCTCAAAATTAGATCAATGTAAGAATTAATATTGTGTGACTTTTAATTTTATTTAATATTTTAAGCTACAGTTTATTTTGAGATGACGACTGATGCTTTTATTCGTAATGATGTTAGGTGAAAAACCTTTTTACGTTAGTGGTAAAATCTATTCTACTTGTATATTAAAATCAGAACACGGCCCAGTAAATGAATGCATTTTTATGTTCTAATTTAAGTATCTTACGTGCCAACAAAGACATCTTTAATTTTACATTTCTCAGCTATTAATCCTCGAGTTTTATTTATTTTAAAATAAACATATTCCACTGCTTGAATTTAATTTCATTCTAATTTATTCCTAAACTTTACAACATTTCCACACAACTAACTTACTAAGCTGTGTAAAATTAAGAACTAAAAAATCAAATAAAGATCTTGAACTTTCTCAAATCAATTTTTATTATAATTTAGCATATAAAAATGAATTGCAACGAAAGAAAAAAAAAATTGGATGAATATTTAAGATAAAACAATTCAATTCTACCTTGGTGGAAAACCTATAGATAAAATGCATAGATTTTAAGAATAAATTAAAATGTAAATAAAGTATATATTTTTTACAATATTGATAATACTTAAGAATCAGTTGGAATGATACTAAAGAACAAATAATGGTGTCTATTTATAAATGGGACAATGTTTAGGGATCGGTTATGTTTGAAATAAAATTGAAGGTATCTATTAAAAACAACAAACGATTAACTTTAAGGTGTTTCAATGTTCGTTCTCCTTAATACTAAGGAAAAGGAAAATAAGGTGGCACAGTTTCAATGTAATTTACCGAAAGAAATAATTAGGTTTCATAGAACACTTTGTCGTGACGTAAAAAATACATTGTCATTTCATAAAATTTCTTGTGTTTAATTATACACCTTTTGGGAATTTTAATTCACACATTTAACTCTATAAAATTAAATTAGGAGAAAGATGTGTAACAAAATATTACAGAAAAACATGTTGACATTAAGTAGTTTAATTCATATTTTATTGCTTCCTTGTTTTAGAATAGTTAACTGAAAAAAGTATTTTATATTTAGTTATTAACCACATGCAAACTATAACAATTTTATGAATAGGATTTGAAATACATATCCAATATTTTTTTTCTTAAATCAATGTGAATTTATTAAAATTGGTTTTATAATAAATTTCTAGTTTAAAACCAAATTTAAAAGATGAATAAATTTTATATTATAAATTTTCATTTAATTGAAAAAATTTGTTAAATATTGTTTTTTTACAACATGAAAAGGCTTTTTTAAATATAATATTTTCAAAGAGAAAAATATATTTATTTTATTAAACTAATATTATTTATAAAATAATTATTATCATTTGGTTTAATTTTTATAATAAACTGTTTCTACATAAGATTATATAATTAATTTACTATTGTATTTAATTTTTATATCTTATTAGTAATTTCCTAATAAAATACATTTTCCAGGTATTAAAATAAAAAAATAAAAAAGGTTTTTAAATTTTAAACAATTTTGAGTCTGCAAATGATGAATGCATAAACAAAAAATTGGTTATTGTAATACTAGTTTAAACAAAAAAATACAAAAGGATTTCTTATATTAGTTTTCTTTGTAAAACTAATTAAAGCACCAATTCTTCTCTACTTCAACAGACTAATAATTTTGTTATAAGTATCTAATTTCATACCATGTTTCAAAAATTGATAAAGAAAATTTTAAACCAACGCTTTTCCTTCTTTGAACAAGTTTTAAAATATTATTTTTCCATTTTAAAATAGTAGCTTCGTTAAATATATCTTAATTTGGTGCTAAATATAATAATCTATTTTCAATTAATATTTTATAAATAATATTGATAAGTATTTAATTCTTAAGAAAATTTATATAATATAATATTTATGATTTAAGTTTTTTAGAAATAAAATTTATAATTAATTATTATGAATTATTATTTTCTAATAATTTTGTAATTAATTTAAAAAATAATATATTTATACGTAAAAGAAAACAGTCATCAGAATACATTTTCGATACTCTAAGTACGGGAGGATATAATTTAGATATTAAATTATATAGTTTTTATTTAAAAAGCCTGAATAATAAAAAATAATCGATTATTGATTTCGTTGTCAATTTAAAATATGGTTATTGGATAATCCATAATTCGTACCATCTAGATTTAAAACAATACATATTATTAAAAGAAGCAAATTTAACAGGGCATTGTATAACAAAATTAATTGATGGCTAACTTCTGGGAAAAGACTTCAAAATAAGTGATATTGAAGTCCCAATACCTCTGTCTTCTTTCCTTATTAATTGTTGTATTTTTATAAATTATTTATGTAGTGCTGTGCATAGATGTGTCTAAACGAAATTTAATTATTATTTTTTAAAATTAAATTTATGATTTATTTAAAGTTAGAAGTTTAATACGGAATAACTAATTTAAATTTCTCTGCTTTTAGAAACTGTTGATTTCATTATTAATTATGAATTCTTAAATTTTATGAATTATAGAGTTTAAAAATTAAATTAATTGAAGCTATACTATAATTTAATGTTATATTTAAATAATACTTAAAAATTACTTATACATGCAATTGTCATGCTACTTGTAGAGCCTGAAATGGTTTGAGAAATAATACTTATAATTTTAAAATTATAACAAGACCTTAATAGTTACTAAGACATCGGACTCTGTCTCTCGTCGGAAATGAATCAATATAAACTAATTGTATTTATTTTTTCCTAACATACTAACAATTGAATTTACGTTTTCTTGATTGCTTACAAAAGCTTTTGTGAAATCGTTTTTAAAATTAAGCATATCTAATGAAATATTAGGCAAAGTTTTTTCTATTTAAGAAAAAACTTAAGAAAATCTGTAAAACACAAGTGTTTCTTCTTGTGTCTTTTTCTTCACAAATATTTATCTTAATTAGTGTTTTGATTACAATATATCTAATTAAAAATAATTTTATGTTGCAACATGAATTATTTATCATAACTTATAAATCTTGAAAACATTTTATATTTTAAAAATAATTAATTTTACAAAAAAAATTTATAATATAATTTTTATAACTAAAAATATGTATTTATTTTTATTTAATTATAAAATTATAATTAATTATTATGTTCAAATGTAAACTAGAACATATTAATTAATATATAAAAATTTAAAGATGATGTACTGTTCAATCAATTATAAATTATAGTTATATTTTTTTAAAAAAATTATTATTAAAATCAACATCTCGTACCAAAATCATCGGAATAAAATTCTTTACCTTCACACCATATCACCTTTTGTATTGCATCGCTAAGAATGCATCAGTAAAAGAGCTGATAAATTTTATTAATGAATTCGACCAAAATATCCAAACCATGTTGGGCGAATCCACGTTTCCAGAGGTACTGTTTGTCAGCCGTTAATGGGCCGCAATGGTTATTGCAAAGGCCCGTAAACTCATAACATTTAGTGTTAATGTATTATTTTGTAGAGTAATGCATACTGATTACTGATAATCTATAAACTTCTTTCGATTCTCTCTTCAAAACGAAAATAATAAATATAAATAAAAAATTCCTTTAGATTTAGAGACCATGAAAAGTGCAAATCATTTATAGGGCCTAATCTAACCCATTGCTTGTATTTTTTAGAAACACATTACGTGCAAACTTCTACATTTCTTATCAAGAAAAACCCATAACTGTATCAAGGTTACTTTGTAGAAGGAGGATGTCAATATCATGGTTATTATATTTGTAATTTTAGGATTGCTAAATTGTTTAGTTTTGAGTATGCTTATGATTTGATGTTGTTTATTTTTATTTTTTTAATGAAATGTTGATTATATGCTCTACATTGTTGTAATGCTCCTTTTTAACATTTGGCGCTTGTGTATGTGGCGTTGATCATTTTCAAGGAAAAATTCATTGGTAAAAAAAACAAATATCTTTTAGTGCACAAAGATGGTAAAAATAAAGTTTAGAAGTTAGGATTTTGTATATACTACTCAAATCCCTGGTGAATTTTTTTTTTCTAAGAAAAACCTCTATTAAGATTCTGTGTATACAGCAGTATTAACATACATGTCAATCTAACAAAGTTTCGTTTATTGGTACATATGTAAAAAGCAGATGAAAGTTTTGAAACATAATTGTATCGACATTAAACTCGTAGTAAATTGCATATTTATAACTAGTACAGAATATTGTAGGACTTATTTCCTAGCAAGAAAATGAGAGGGGATGAAGTTGTGAGACAAATTTATTGAGCTAATTAACTATGACCCCGTGACCAACAATTCAATACGTTATTTATAAAAAAAAATAATCAAAATTAGACAAATGTGGTTGAAATTAAACAATACAAGGAATCATCCCGAGGGTCATTCGGGTAGGTATTGAATAGAAGTTTTATATGTGAAAGTTGACAAAATATTGTATTCTTGTTTTAATTAGTACATGATGCTTTATCCTAAACATTAAAGTATAGCGTACTTTGTTATTGAATTGTCTTATCCTTTGGAAGACGCTAATGTTAGCGTGAAGTAATTGGTTTGGTTGACATTTTTTGCCATTTTAGTTATACGGAGACTTTGACATAATAAGCTAGTTTTAATTAAAGAAGATTGATGTAAACTTTTCAACAGCCAAACAAAACTATTATGAGCACAAGTATGTTTCTGAGAAAATCTGCACCCACTTAATGATTTAAAAAATCAAATTTCAATGAAATTTAGAATTAACAACCCAATCTATCTAGGATTGGGCTGGTGGAGTATACTAGTAGAATATGCCTCAACAACAAACAGAAGTTGAGTCATGCAAATTGCATTTTCCACAATTACCAGTGGGTATGACACATTGAAAGCACCATAATCAATAAAGAAACACAATTAAGTTGAAAAAAATCCAAGGAAGAAACATAAATCATAGAAATCTCTGTCGCTCACTCATTGCTTGTTTTTCAATTAGCATATGCCTAAGCATGTATTTTGTCCACTTTATATCATTATTAGCTAAGTTTTTTTTTTAAATTTAAAAGAGTGACCAAATACTAAATCAATGGCATAGATAAGTTTCAATATAGTTCATTTAAGTAACAATGAAAACTTTCATTATCCAAAGAGGTGGCATTAAAGGGGTGGCACAAAATTCAAATATCATTAAGTAATGACCAAAAGAGATTATGGGATTAATAATTTGAACACAAGAAGAATATCTTTAAGCCCTTTGCATATATGAATCTACTGGTCCTAAAAGCTACCGTTTGAGATGAAGCAGAGAATTGACACCAGGCTTGTGTTTGGTGTCATTGCTTTTATTTAATTATCTTTCTCTCTTTTATCCTTAACAAATATAAATTCGAGTAAGGTTAGGTGGAACCTTGGAAGGTTGCAATAAAATAGAAACGTTGCCCCAAACCCAGATTAATTTTTATGCTTCTATCACTTTCATCCTACTACTTCAGCTGTTATCATTAATTACAATGATCTGTATTGACAGGAACATAAGCACTAGGAAAGATAATATATGCACTATGCACTATGGACTTTGGACTATACCATATAGTATTTATCTGAGTCCCCTTTAATGCTGAATCAATATCAACATCTTGGCCTGTGGGGCAAATTTGATTACCTGCAATACTATCCAAAATCAAGAAATTATTAGGTGTTCCAAATTATCACATATATCATAGTTATTCTCTACATAACACTTCTTTAAATGTAATTAATTTTTTCTCATAAATCAAATTTTTTTTTAATACATATCATGATTCAGATGGTGAACCATCTAATAATTTTTTTGCAGAGTCTTAATGTTAGTTAACAATTTATATTAGTCTATGCATGTTATTCATGATGAGAGCTTAAAGCCAAGCTTTTGAAAAAAAAAAATTAATGTTGTGTTTTAGTTGCCAAGTGGTCCAGAAACATTGGAGACAAAGAGGCGTAATATGAGGCTAATGAATGGTGGGGGTAGTGGTGGTTATGGCTTATCCCTATAAACATGCATATTTTGTTGTACTTTTGCATATTCTATTCTAAACATCAACATCTTATTGGTTAAATTACAAACAAGCGGTTAGGTTATTATATTTTGCTGTTAGATTTATGTAGCTATCAATGCAAATATGCAATTGAAGCAGCCCTGTCCAGTTGATATCAGCAGTGCTAGATGTTAGGAGAACATTAGGCACAAATCTTCCCTTTTTCTTTAATCTCTCAATAGGATAATAAAAACTATTGCTAATGTTAAATTTTTTAGATCAAGATGCAAACCATGCTCATAATAACAATAGGGTATTGTATTGTGCTGATGAAACATGGCACCACGATGACTTGTATAAAAAATACTAATAAAAACAGCTTGGGTTGGCAGAGAAGAAAAAGAAAAAGAACAAGTAATAGTATTTAAGTTTCTCAGGGCAAGCGTTGCTATTTAGTGATGCAACATGGCACCACATTGGTTTTATACAAGTATGTGCCTTCTAGAAAAGTTTTGGTTGATAGAAACATAACCCATTAACTTAAGAGCCTAAAGAGAAATGTATGTTATACTAATACTAAATTCTTGGTCATACATAGTTTGGCATGCATAATATAATAATATTCCATTCGGAAACTCAATCATCTAATACAATACCCAATTGTGATTGGGTAAAATAATCATATAAAACTAATTCCAATTTCCAAAGACAGAGACAAAATGTATGTCATATATCATGTGATCACTTAAATTAATGTCTTCATTTTTTAAGAGTTGCACGTTTCATGTGTTACATAGTTTAACCTGCTTGATTCCAATAGCACCTTGAGGTGTTTGTTTAGGATAAGGGCACCCATCTCACTTCTCAGTTCATACTTTCAACTTCATAACCCTTAGTTTCTCCAATAATTGTTTCATTTCTTGGGTTTATCTAAGTTATCTTTCCAAAAGCTTAATTTCTCAATATTTATTTAAGGATTCGACATTTTTAATAGATATTTTTTCACATACACAAACTTAATCAAACTCCTAATTACATACTTAATGAGAAAATTAATTATTAATGATGCCACACTATATTTATTAATTTCTTCACCTCTCGATTATCAAAATAATATTTTTTTTATAAATCAAAATTAGGGAGAAGGGATGATGCCCAAACCAAGACAGAGAAAACCTCTTATTAATTCAAAGAGCACTTATAAAAGTAATTATATTTTCATCCCAAAAGATGAGTAGAATTCAAACCTGTGACCAGTCAATTGTAAAACTTGTCTTGCAACACTCTACAATCTTCTTGAGGTTACATTTATTTTATTAGCATAGACAACAAATATCAGACCCGCTCATTTGTTCAAACGCATTTATTAAAAAAATTGCTTATTTTTAAATAAAATAAGTGTATATATATATATATATATAAAAAAATTGTTTTAGGTTAAGAAAGTATATTTCTACTTTTTTTATATACAATACATCGTATATGCTTCTTAGGCAATAACTTATTGCATTAAAATAAGTGTTTGTTTTAATAAATAAGTTTGAATCAATATATCAATTATTTATTAAAAACAATCTTATTTGAATAAGATAAACATTATTAGAAAAATTAAAATTTTTTAAAAAATATTTAATGGAGTTATTAGAATTTAAGGTGGTGTTTAGTATGAGTATTTCCTGTTTTCATTTCGAATAAAAGTAAAAAAATAAAGATAAAACCGTGTTTAGTTGATTTTTGTTTAGAATGATTTTATGAAATCATTTTTAAAACAGGATGAAAAATAATTGTGACAATATTTCCAAATAAAAATAAAAAACAATTTTTAAAATCAAATACCACCTAATATTGTTGTTGGTTAAGATAAAAATCTAATATTGGTAGTTTAGTCAAAACTGGGCACTAATTGATCCATTCTCCATGGTATTTGTTTTATCTTTGAAACTGAGGGCATAAAGAATGGGGGAACAAAGTAGCGGTTGCAAGTTGCAAAACAAATGAAGTAGTTGTTGTTGTTGTGGTTAACTATTGAGTTGAAAGGCAATGGGCCAGAGAATGGGCCAGAGAAGCCTGTTGAGGGGGGCCGACAAAGGGAAACAAGGCAAAACGGTCACGTGTGGTGTGGGTGGGGGGAGCTTTAAAAGAAGTGAGATTGAAGAAGGCCTGTAGTGGTCAATGGGTGCCACACGTGTATCTGTCGAGTGTGGTGTTGTCGCGTCAATGCCAAGCACGTGTGAGAGCGACGCCTGAAAATGTGGCTACGCAACCACCCAACCACCGTCGCCTTCGCTGCACCGTTTGTGAGCATTTGCACGTGAACTTTGCTGTGCTTCACTGTTCCTTACTTAACACATCACTCATTACTTTATTTCCTCTCTCTCTATTATTGTTTTTTAATTCCTTCCTTCTTCCTTGCTTCTTGTTCTATTAATGTCTCATCCTTCATTTTTTTTTTTTTTTCTCTTCTTTCCACTTTGGACTACATAAATAATTAATACTAAACAATTTCTCGTGTAACTATCTCTCCAAATGAGAATTTGTTTTGTTCCATTATCTGACCACATGATGAAATTGAACCAAATATATATATATATATATATGATAAAATATAAATTATTTATTAGAAAACAAATGAACAAAAATATAATAGAAAATTATAAAAATAATTTTTTTAAGATTATTTAATTCAAAAATATGATTATTTATTTTTATTATGGATTTTTTATTTATTATTTTTATTATAATAATATTAATATAAGAAAAAGGGGAGCCTCACATAATGGATTATGCAGTTTGTGCATGATCAATTATGATGGCAAGCAATATTAGGTGTGTGTTTTTATGTGTGTCCTGCATAAAGTGTGGGTACATTTTTATTTTTATTTTCATTTTCCTTTATTTCTTCAATTTTTTGTGAAGAAAATTTTTTCTTGTAAGTCCCACTATTTTTTAAAAAATAAATTTCATCTCTTTTTCGCCTATTATTAAACTACCCAACATTTTCCATTTATTTTGTCTTTTCCTTCTTTTTCTTTTCTTTTCTAAATTGTTTTTTCCCTGATCAAAGTCTCAAAAAGATTATATGAATGTTTTTCAATATAAAAGAAACACATAAATCACATGTTAAAATAAAAATACTAGAACTTATCAATATATAAATAATATATATATATATATATATATATATATATATATATATATATATATACAGACTAGATATTAAAATAAAAATAATACAACTTATCAACACGTGTATCCACCTGAGTCTATGTGTATATATCTATATACTTGTTAAAAATTTTAAGATGTCTGGTTGAATTGTTTTTATTAAAAGAATAATAATAAATAAATAAAATAGTTTTTGTCCTTTCTTTATAAACAACTTCAAATTACTTCCATAAAAAAATTATTTAACAGATAATGATCATTTTTATAAAAAAAAATTCGTAAAATTTAAACAAATAGATCTTAATTATGATTTCATAAATATGTTTACTATTATTTTTTATTAGAATTAAATTTTTTCCCTTTATCAAACATTATTTTTTCATTAAATTTTTAAAACATTTAATCTTCTAATATATATTATATCACTTTGAAAGAATTAAATCCTGAAAATATAATCGAGATTTAAAGGAACAAAATTGAAACACTTGAAAGAGATTGAATAATACATCTTCAAACCGTCCAAGATGGCAACGATATGATCAATACGACAAAGTAGTAAGAAATGCGCTCTCAAGGTTATTTCCAAACAATATTTGAAGATAAGACTTTGAACATGAACAACAATTAGCTAAGTAATTAATTCTTCGTTCGTTTTAATATTCTAGAAATTCACTTTGTTTTAAAAGAAAAAAAAATAGATGAATATTATACCCATATATTAATCAAAGTAATATCCATCCAATCTAATCTATTTATTCTTTTTATTAAAGAAAAAACAGATTATGCTAAAGTTAATACATAAATTTGTTGAAATACAACTACATGAATAATTTACTATATCATCCCTATATGTGGCTAATGCATGTTTGGTATATAGATGAAAATGGTGTGGTAAACAGATAAATCTATGAAATAAAATTAAAATGAATGCAAAACTAAAATTAATAATCCATGGATAAAACTATATTTCCTTAAACATAATTTTGTAACAGAAATCCCAACATAAATAATATATAACTCTTCAACATGGTTAAGGAAATCTTTTTGTCACTCGTGCAATGATGTTAGTGAATAGTGATACATGGAGTTACATTTGCCATGAAAATTTCTAGCTACACATATACAAACATTTAGTGACCTGTATCGCATACATCATCTCACCTTACTAAATTGATCTGTATGTAATATTATTAAAGAACAAATCACGTTTCAAACACATTACTTTGGAGGGATTGGACTTGCAGGAAAAAAGTATACAACTTTGCATTTTTAAAACTTTAACTTAAGATCGTGTACGATTAAATATGGCATGATTAATTAAGTGCTATTTCTAAAACTCACATGGATTGCATGCAAAATAAATATATAATTAAGACCTCCAATAATGTGATTAAGTTAAACTATGTATGATTGGTTATTTGTCGCACACTCTCATCTTTCTTTCTCAAACACACATACACACCCTAAGGTTACCCTCAAGTTTTCAAATCTATCAATCATCTAGTGCCTAATTATTGTTGTGACTTCATGTCCTTTCAGCAGTTATCGTTTAGTTTACATCATACTTCGCTTAGTTTAAATCATCAAGTTAATTGTTGTAGATATAATTGCTTGCCATCTTTATCATTGTTGGCTACATGGTCAGCAAAATAAAGTAAGGTTCACTGTACACATATCAATGCAAACATTTTCTTTCTCTCCTTAGTTAATATTTTTTTATGCATATTCTGATTATATCTCCATAATCTCTAAGACCATCTATTTTTTTGGCTACTTGTTTCTTTTTTCACCACAAAAAAAAAATATCAAAGGGAAATTATGATATGATAACATTAATTGAAGCTGTTTTAGCTACATTTCATTTGCTTGAATGATCAAGAAATATTACGATTGATATCATAATTCATTAATTTCCTGATTCATTATATATGATGTAATGTCAAAAGGAAAGCAAAATTCAACTTTCATTTGACTAAATTATTGATCTCTCATTTTCGGTGTTTTGTATCTATAGTACATACAAAAATCTTATTATATATATTATTTTTAATTTTCATTAACAAATATAGTAGTATTTATCATGGTCATTATCTTGAAACTCAACCCTCGAGCATTATCACATTTAAGAGAGTTCACATGCGTGCTAAAGTTTAAATTCAATTTTCAAAGACTAGGGTACCTAGTGGATATAAAGCCACTAGTACTTTTACTTTTGGCTCATGAATTTGAACCATGTTGATAATAGCTTAGCCTTTAGATACCCCACCTATTCCGGCCATTCAGCCTAATTTTTCGACACCATTCCATTAATCTGAGCCAAACTATAGACCACACCACCCGTACACAACTGTGCTTTCCAATTGTACATTTGTACTATCTAAAGCATCCTGCCATTCATGGTAATACTTCCAACTCTAAAAGCATGAGGAATCAAAAATTTAAATTAATACTAAATGAAAAAAATAATAATCTAAGTAAAACATTTTACGCAATGAATTAATTATAGTCTATTATTATTGATTTTTCATAATAAAAATTCTAAAAGTTATTTAAAATATGATTTGTACTTAAATAACTATGTGACATCAATATATAACCTTAAAACTCATGTTAAAATCATTTTCCTTATGGTAATGAAAGTCTTTACGTTCAAAAAAAAATATTTACATTCTTACATTAACTCAATCTAAAAGGATGACAAGGAATAATAGATTTAATTATTATACTCTACTTGATCAACTTTTTAGAGCTATTTTTTATCTTTTCTATCCTATCATTTATTTTATTTCACATTTATCATTTTTCCTTTTATATACAACAAGTTTAGGCGAACGAACTCCTAAAATCTCAGCAAGGTTAGGTCAAATTTTCAGATTTAAAGAGCACTTAGAAAAGTATTTGAAGACTATTTAATATTTATTAACAAAGTTCTTTCTTCTGAGTAAAAACAAAAAAAAAGGGGCAAAATGAAAAAGTTCTTTCATTGAGAATCGAATTTACATCTTTGTAGAATATGAATATGTTGCTTATTAATTAACTAAACCGTATCTTTTTTCCTTATTCGTAAAAATATGTTTTAAAAAATATTGTAAAAATATAATTTCTTTGATATATAAATTACATCACACTATTTTATTATTTGAGTGATACAATTAAAAATTTTAGTTAATTGTGACTATGAACAGTAATTCACATTAAAATGACTCCATACACTTGCTCAAAGAATCCTATCATTTCTAATGGGTGACCCAAGGAACTCACCCAACTATGTACCAAGCTTTAAATTTGTATCACCATTTCAGGAAAACTTGACATAACTACTTGATATATGTCACCCTTGATAAGCCACGATAGTGTAGAAAATCTTCCTTCTGGAACCATAATGATGAGTATTGGGTAGCTGTACATTTAACATAGGTACCATTTTTACATTGTACAAATAATAGGGTCCGCAATATTCATGCTTTATGTTTATAGCTAGGTTTCTCTATAACTGCACACTTTACATTTATCCACATCGTTTAAGAATAATCTATTGTAAATCCGTGCCTCATCAAAATAAAGAAAATCAAAGCAAGTCAAAATTCTGCTAATCAAAAAATAAAAATAGCAAGTCAAAATTCTTCATTCTAATTTACGTGTATATAGTGCACACCATTTTGTATATAATGAATCGATTAATTAAAAACTAGAAAATATATATAGTGGTCAAGTAGGGAATAAACTTTTGAAGAATCATATCGAGTTTTGAATTCTTTTTGAAAGACAAAAAGAATCAAGGTTTGAATATTGTTTGGGTAAAAAAATATAAAAGTATGCAAAAAATTTAGTTTGCGAATTGCATGATTGATTCATCATGTAGTTTTAACTGTGAACCAGTCTAAATCTATATAATTTTATCAAACTTAAAATATCTTAAAATTAATTCTTAATTATATTTTTAAATGCTTTAATATATGACATAGTTATTG
Source organism: Hylodesmum podocarpum (assembly GCA_026586105.1). NCBI lineage: Eukaryota > Viridiplantae > Streptophyta > Magnoliopsida > Fabales > Fabaceae > Hylodesmum > Hylodesmum podocarpum. The sequence continues at coordinate 334,890 of JALJEV010000804.1, forward strand.
GACAAAAAAGGTAAATATTTCAATTTAAAGTTACTTTTAAAAAAAAAAAGTTTCCTCTAATAGCATACATGTATTCTCTTATTGAAACAATCTTATTTAAAGTTTATTAGTCTCTTCTATTAAACTAATTTTGTTGGGTGAGTTGAACAATATTTTGATAAGTGGCTTGACATATTTTTACTGTGACATTGTAGTTTATCCAAAAGGACCAAAACTAAACTAATTTTATATATTATGATCATTTGTCTTTCCCTTTCTCACTTTTCCTTTTCCTATATAATACACCTATAAATAGGAGCTACATATAGTGAGCACATTTTACGTGCAAGAAACATTAACGTAACAAAAATTAATACTATCATACAGAGAAAAATCCACAAAATCGTTTTCACCTCCATTCAAAGTTTGCCTTTTTTTCTGCATATTTTTATTCTTCCTCTGCGGGCTTCTTTCTTTTTTGGGCAAAAGCAACTTGTCCACTTTAAAATCATTAAACAAATCTCATCGTTATCACAAGTGATGCGCCCCTTCGTAACAACCGTACGTCCATCACTATTAACCTGCCACGTCAAAGATATACCACGTAAGCGTATTTTAATTGGTCTATAGTGTAAATTTCCCGAATGCCAACCACGGAGAAATGTGACTCTTGTTTAGTATTTCATTGGAAGGAAGCAAAAGGAGACAGAAGAAATTTTATTATTTTTTTCATAATATTTTAAAAATATTTATCGTTAACTCAAAAAAAAAAATCCAAATTTTTATTTTTTATTCAAGAATTTTTTTCAAATCAACAAAAATATTTTTAAAAATTTGTTTTGAAACTAAAATTAAAATTATAAGGGTATAAAAATAAATTAATTTTTAAAAAATTCTTATCATTCTCTTATGAACCAAACAATAAATAAATAAATAAATAACTCCCCTCCCTCCCATCGAAATCCATCATTTCCACTCTTTTTAATCAGACAAAAATGTTTAAAAAAATTTCTCTCTCCTCTCCTTCTTTGAAATTCAGGAGACTCTAAGGATGTCATTCTTTTAAATACACACACAATATGTATACATTATTTACTTTAAATATTTTTAATTAATTACAACAATAAATATTAAATAAGTTGTGCTTTTATCTAATAAAATTTTATCTTTTTAGTGAAAATAATATTTTAAATTTCTTATGACATATAGAAATTTCACATGTTACATTAATTGATGTTCAGTGAAATTTATTGCGTACCTCAAAACAACTTCAAATAACCCAATGCTTCAATTATGGTATTGATGAATGAAATGGCATAACTTACCCATAAGGCAACATAGCATGTGAAATAGAAAAGAAAAACTGTTATAAGATATTAATTAGATTATAATTGGATCGCATCATGCAAATGTAGAAAGAATTGGATCTCTAAAGGTTAATAGTTAATACAAGTCACAAAAGTGACAAAATGTCCTTCGGTGCAAAGTATATTATTTCTCATTATTATATCATTTTGTAAGTTTCAAGCTAACATCTTGTTTCTTGAGGGAGTCAATTAAGAATCAAATTTAAGTATATTTAGCAAAAGAAAACAAGAAGAGAAATTTGATGCTTACTCTGTTTAGGCAACACAAACTGAAATATGGTACGAACCTTCTCTCCTATGTCACAATGTTAAAACCTTTGCTGTATTATTATTATCACTCTCAGCCGAACACAATTTGTCTGAAAAAAATGTTTGTCTCTTTCTTCTGGTTGTCTGAATTTCATAATTTTTTGTCTGACACGCCCCTTTAGAAATTGTTATATATATAATTTTGTTTGTTGTATTATTGATACTAAATATCAAAATTGGATACTATGATTAATTTACGGAGGATCTTGAATACGGATATTTTAATTTTAAGTATTGGTTACGGTGGTGTCGTTGATTATTTAATGATATGGTGCTGTTTTAGTTGTTTTAATTATATTTTTTAAATTTAAAAATTTATTAAAATATAAAAACTCATTATAATTATTAATATATATATATAAATTATTTTTATAAGAATAACACGGTAATTTAATTTAATTTTAGCTTAATTTGTTACATATATGAATTAGACTTAACTCTTAAATTATTCAGTTAAAGAATAGAGATTACTGACATTTGCTTCAACAATAATATATATAATATATATATAGGAGGGAACAACCCTCTGATTGGACTGATTCTCCCTTATCTTCCCCTACTCACTCCAATCCAAAATTTTCCCTAACTCATTCCAATCCAAAAATTCCATGGCATTGAGCAAGAGCATACAAGTGTTGCAAATGTTACAAGTCCTTGTTCTTTGACTAGTTTTGTGTGATTTTTGCAGTGTTGAATGGCCTGAAAACTGATTGAGTTGGTCTTTTGGTTGGTTCACAGTGGGGGCATTGTGATCATAGAAAAGAGGGCCAAAGCGGGTATAAATGTGTATAATAATATATGATCATAGAATTAGTGTGTTATGTGGTGCCACTGCCAGCAAATAGTCACTGGGAATTTCGTCACTAGCACACAAATTTATTTTGTTTGCTTTTGGAATTGCTGAAGAAAGCATATGTATGTTTGAACCTTGCACAGAAGATTTAATACCCACACATGGTTTTTAGTTCCTTGACTTAGTGACAGAATCTGACACAAACAACTATTTGTTAAAATAGACTCTCACAGAAAGAGAATTTGGACTCATTACTTGCCATCACGAGGCCTCACTCACTGAGAAGAGCTTATCAACGTTGTTTTTTAACACTAGATTTATCATTTATCCCCCTTCCACTAATTTCTGAATTATGGACAAAATTCTCAGCAGACAAGTCTTAATCAAATTACAAAGCTCCTTTGCACAATAGAAAAAGCCCTGCTCACTCACCCAAACAGGATAACATTTTTGCTTTATATTTTTATAATTAATTAATTAACTTCACTATGATTTGTTAGTTGGACATAAATAGTGGAATTTTGGAGGAGAAAAAGTTGGTATGCTTTTTCCTAAAAACTATAGAAAAAGAAAGGAGTTCAGAAGTGATGTCTTTCTTTCTTGTTTGCCGTTATACGAAATAAGCCCCATCACACATAAGTGAACATGCATGATTGCTGGCTGCAATTAAGAAACCAATTCCAACCGAACCTTTAGATCATTAAGGGTCTTTTTCCTCTGTGTAAAATGCCAATGATGAAGTTTAAACTAACACTTCATTATGTAAACTACTCAAATCTTTCACCACTTTCACTGGGACAATTTCAGTAAAATGCGATATAATAAAGTAGAGAAAACAAAAAAATAAAATAAAAATGAAAATTAAAGTTGTGGATAAATAAGAGACAAGACAAAAGCATTAGACAACAACAGCTTTCTTTCTTTCAAACAGGAATTGCTTTTTACAGTGGCTAGGTTCAGTTCACTATGCAAGTTAAAAAACAAGGACTAAAGTAAAATCAAAGTCTTTTTAAACATAGAATTAACCTAAAAAAGTGATTAAAATCCCTCCCTCCCTGCCCCCCTAAGATGTCCACAAAAAACAGTTCACGTGAACCGCCATGAAAAGCTACCAACCATAACATAATAATGTCCACCTTTAGATTCTTCATCAATTCTGATTGATCCACTGCTTGTGGCCCGGAACCCATTTTGGACATTTTGGACTAAAATATGTCTCCACCACCCTTGAGTTCAAGAGTTCAACCACAGGTGCAAACTTCACACACCTTGGAGTCTTGTACTGATTTATTGAAGCACCTAAGCTTATGGCATAGTCCATAAGCTTATCAAAAGTCCCCTGTTCCACAATCTTGATCTCAAGTGGTCCAATTGATTTGTCTGAGACACGGCCTTGGCGATACACGCTGTTGAGTGATTCTTCAATGGTTAAGCAACAATCTTCAAAGACACATGGTGGAATTGGAGTTGAACCTTTGAGAGAGAGTTCCCAATACAAGACATAGTGGCCAGGGATTGTTGAGGTGTCTGCATAGCTTGTGTACTCAGACACTGATGCTTCAAAAGGGACCAAGTGTGTCACTGCATTCTTCATTGCGTTCTGAAGCTCAACTTCATCGGTTTTGTCTGAGTCTATGCTTAACACCACATTCTTTCTGCACACAAAGTTGAATTGTGGTGCCTTGTTCTTGAATCCTGCCACCCTCAGCACGTCACCAACCCTGTAACGATACAAACCTGATAAAACAAAAAAGATTGTCAATTGTCAATTACCAAACCCATGTTCCAATATTTTGTTATGTTTAGATAAAAACAAAGTTTTAAAAAATGGTCTACAATCACGATTTTGGCAATAAATTGTGACCACAATATAAAACCTTGATGAGACTAATTACTAAAGGGTGTTTGTTTGTTTATTGTTCTTACCAGCATAGGTAGTGACAACGAGTTCATATTCTTGGCCAAGTTTGACATCAACAAGTTCAACCAGCTCTTGTTGTTCTTTCTCATTGAGGTTTCTTGGGGAATGAAGAGGCTCATGAGACACCCCGTTGCTTCTATTAACAGGCAAGAACTCATAGTAGCACATGGTGGGAATGAGGGTGTAAGAGACATCACTAGGCTTGCAAAGAGGGTTAAGATTAACACCAAAGTAGCACTCACTAGACGCATACATAGTGCACACAAGTGGCAATCCATTGCTATAGTAGTCCAATGTGGGGATGTACTGTGACATTGTCCCAGTCACAATAACATCCACATACTTAGTATTGGGCCACAGCCTAGTGATTATGCCCTGCCACGAGTTTTTCCCACACTCACTTTGGATAAGATCCGCAAGCTTTGGGTCAGGTTTAAGGATCTTCATGACAGCCTCACGCACAGAGGTGTCAGTGATTTGAGGGTTGATGGTTCCAGTTCTAATATCATTGCAAAGAAGGGTCCAATGTTTCTCAAGGAACCTAATGGCTCGTATGAAGCCAGAGGCAAAAACAGCCCCAACACGGAAAACCTCCTTGTTTTGGCAGAGGCCACAAAGGAGTTGAGAGTACATGCTTTGGTACGAGTCAGGGCAGAGAACAGTCTCATTTGGGCTTGTGTAGTTTGTGTATGGGTCATAGGGTCTGTCTTTGAAGTAGGAGCTTTTGTAGTAACTAGTCAGAACTGGACGAGCCACTATTCCTCCTGGTGTTTTGGCTTCAGATTTTATGAACATTAGGTACATTCCTTTGCCCTTTTCTAAACCAGGAACAAACTGGCTCATCACTGGCATCAAGAGACTGTAGAGGAGACTCCTTCTTCCTAGTTCCTCTTCAATTGTTGGCATCAGCTTCCTCTCACCTCCAGATGTTCCAGAACTGCAAAAATGATAGGAAATTAATAGTGTGTTTGAAAACTCGTGTAAAAATTATAACTATTAGCTTCTCAGAAACTCTTAGATGTGAAAAATGTGTAACCAAACATGTTACAACACATAAGAAGAAACCACAAACAAAAACAACCCCCATGAATATTTTGGCATCCCCATATGCACAAAGAAACCAAAAAGGTCATGAAAAACAAAACCAAGATTAAAAAAAATGATCTTTTGTTTTGTTTTGTTCTCTCAAAGTTAATTTAGAACCAGGCCACCCATGTGGGTCGGTTGTCAGGCCTTAAATTTCAAACTTTATTATCGTTATTGTATACAAGAGAAAAAGGTAAAACTAGGCCAAACCATTAAGATTTACCATGAAGTCTTAAGTTGGAACCTTGTTATATATAAAAGAAAAAGTTGGAGTTAGGCCAACTCATTAAGATAGGGGTGAAATCTTAGATTCGAACTTTGTTATATATACAAGAAAAAGTTGGAACTAGGCCAAAACAAGAGTTTTTTCTTCTTCTTTTTGTGTGTGAGAGAATATGTGGATACCTAGTGAGGAATTCTGAGATGGGTTTGGAGCAAAGGATTGGAGAGGTGTCACCATTGGCGATGCGGTCGATGTCAGGTTGGATATCTTCGTAGGCTATGACAGGAAGGTGTTTTTTGAAGGTTTCACGGTCGGTTTGGCCGTTGAGACCGTGTCTTTTGAGGTACTCAACGTTTGCATTGTTTGAGAGGATTTCGTAGAGGACCCTCTTCTGAACTTGGTCAGCGTTCGTAGTGACATCCTCAATGAACTCGAGAATTTTTTTGTTTTGCTCGACAAGGTTGTAGTCTCTCGGTGCCTCAGGCATGGTTGGTTGTGTTGTGATAGTGTTGATGATGATAGTTAACACTTAACAACAACAACCTTGTTGGTGTGTGTGTTTTTGTTTTGGGTAGGAGAAAACACAGGATTTTGGTGTGTAAGAGAGAGAGAAAGAGAGAGAGAGAAATAAGATAATAATAACTCTAATAGTAATAGAAACTCGTTAGGAAGGAACTAGGAGATGGTGTTGTGTTGTGTTGTGTTGGGCGTGAGTTGAAAAGATGAGAGAAAGTGGTATATATAGAGGCACATGTCAAGCTGGGTTTGCTTGAGATAGGGACAAGGGAGTAAATATGTGGAAAATATAAGGGTAAAATAGGTATTGTGTAGCCGCTTTGTGTCACTTTTTGTTTTTCCTTTTTTCTATATCTTGTATCATGACAAAGCAAACAAAAGAATACAATAAAACTTCCATGCATTTATGGTCATGTTAAGTTAGCTTCTCTGGCTATGAAGATTTATTTTTTTATCAATAGAAATTGAAGTAAGTGTTAAACAATTTATAATAACTCAATCAAAATAGCTAGACTTTTGAGTGGTCACAAAGACTTTGATTTGGCTTGTTAAGTAGAAAAATAATTGGTTTCGGGGAAGAAATAAAGGAGGGTATAAAAACACAACTTCAATTGGAAATGACTTGGCATATTATTTGAACATGAGTGAATGAATACTACCATCACCACTTTTTAAAGATAGATAGATAGATTGAATGGAATCCATGTGCAACATAAAAGGAATGCTTATGGAGTCACTTTGAAATGCTTTGCGGTTGCTATCAAAGTGCTTAATTAGTAGTAGATTGGTAGTCCATATCTTAAAGAGGGGCATAAGATCAAATAATGTGGAATAAAGACAAACCTATATCCCATTATCCCTTTGTCTCGTATTGGATTGGCCAAACCCAAATTCATTATTTGCTTTCACCAAAATGCCACGAACCCATGTGTCAAAATATCACACTTTTCCAATTTTCTCACCAAAAGAAAAATAATATATTAAGCATAAATATTTTTAGATTTCGAAAATTTCAGTTCCTAACCCAATTTTAAAATAAATTCCCTTTTTTTCCCGTACAAGAAAAACGGCGAAACGAATTGGAAGCCAAGCTGATTAAAAATGTTTTCGACGACTAATTAAATAATTAACCGGCAACATCCCGTAAACACGGTGTTTAAGTGAACCCATGACCTGCGCGCTTGGAGTGCGGAAGGGGGATGTCCCACAAAATACCGGCAGCCACTTACTTAAATTGTTAGTTACTTGCGATTACCGGTAACAAAAAATAACGGCGTTCGTTCCTCGAATTTCCCGCGATATTCCCTAGTCAAAGTTCCGCGAGTACTTGGGTTGGAGAGTGAAAGACGGGAAAGGATATTGTGTGAGTGGTGTACGGTAAACTGTGGTGGGGTTTCTTCTTCAAGAGTACAAAAAAAAAAAGAACTTGCCAGCTGGATTCCAAACTTGGTAGGTCGACACGTGTAGATTTTAAAATCTATTTTACTGTGTCATAAAATATTTATTAAAATTAATAAAATTAAAATTCATCAAAATTTGTGATGAGATGTATTAGTAATATTAAATATTACTTGCATGTAGTTGGTCTCTAGCTGAGATATACTCAAATATCTTAAATATTAAATCTTGTAAATAAAAAAAAAAATCAGAGATAATATTTCATTAAAATTTATTAATTAATTTTTTTATATAAAATTTGATGGATACTTCAGACTAACGTTATAATTATAAAATTAGATATTAAATATCATAAGTTTATTTTTTATTTTTTGGTTTTTAAACAATATCTTTAAGATATTTATTAACATGTCTTTTTTTTTTTTTACCTTTTTCACTTTTATTGAAGTGTTCCTTATCCTTGATACAAGACTCATCCCCACTCGAACGTTTGTTGAGTGTGGTGGTCCTCTTCACGGGTATTTTAATGAAAAATTTACCCTCTTAGAATTTTTCTCTGTGGATTTTAAACAGTTAATTGAATATCCCACATAATTCTTACAATTGCAATTTATTTTATCTTAATGCGTTTGATTAATCAAGAAAAATAGATTAGTTTAATAATTTTAAGAACAAGATTGATTTTAAACAGTTAATTGAATATCCCACATAATTCTTACAATTGCAATTTATTTTATCTTAATGCGTTTGATTAATCAAGAAAAATAGATTAGTTTAATAATTTTAAGAACAAGATTGATTATCGTTAGAATTGTTTTTGTAAAATAAATTTTATGTTTAAATAAATTGTGTAAAAAATAATTTCGTTTAAATTATTTAAATTATATCAGCTTATGTTTTCTTTTTATAAAATTTTATAATCTTAATTCAATTATTTCATTATTATAATATTTTCCTAATTTTTTTTTTTTTGACAATAACATTTTCCCTAGTTATGAAATGCTTAAATTATACTTTATTAGTTTTTCTTCTTTTAGAAAAAATACAATCTTTCCTCTTAAAAGGTAAAAATACTATACTTTAATCGAGGTTAATATATATATATATATATATATATATGTGTGTGTGTATATATATATATATATATATATAGACACACATTTCTCTGGTTAATAATTTTAAAATGCACATCCAAGGATATAGTTTCTCTTTTTATAACGTCCAATGTCACTTTCATCTACTTTTGAGTATCTTGCTTAATATGGTGCAAGTTTTAATATTAGGTATTTATGTGAAGCGATAATGATTGACCCGTTCACATTAGAATAAATTAAAACATTATATATATTAATTTCCATAAATGTGAAAAAATAGTTTTTTTTAATATAAAAAAGAAAATGCAATCTAAGTGTTTCACGTAAGAGAAGAATAAAAATATTTATAAAAAATAACAAATATGCAAAAGAATATATTAATATAAAATTGTTCACAATCACGTGACATATTATTGAAAGAGTTTAATTATATATGATGCAAAATTAAATTATAGTATAAAATGTTTTGCATTAAAAGAGAATAAATTAATAATTATAAATTTTCACATTTGATTTAAATAACCAGTGCGTGAGAATCATTTGATTTAAATTATTTAAATTTTCACATTTGTCAGATCTCATTTTATCGCTGAACTGCAGAAATAGTTACTATTACAACGATATTAAATAATTTATACAAATTAGAGAAAATAGAAAGGTACCTTCTTTTAAATAAAAATCTCCATGTAAAGAGAATATAAAACTGGTCAATTATATATCTTCAACTTTGTCACGTAATTGTTTTAAACAGACTTGTGTATAAATGTATATTTATTAAGGAATATAGGTGTACGAAGAAAGAAAATCACTTTACATTAAAATATAAAATATATTTATAAATTTTTATTATAAATTAACAATCAATATTTTAAGAACTTTACAAGTTTTTTTAAAAAAACTATATAATTTACTACGTGTGTATAATTTTTTTTTACCAGAGTTTGGTCATTAATTTTTTACTTAATAGATTTTTTTTGGAAGAATTAATGATTTTTAAGTAATAATCATAACTACATTTTATCACATAAAATACATTCATCACTTTAGATGAGTCACATAGTTCACATTGCATGATTTCATGGTGAAAAAAGAAGAGAGAAATGGGAGTTTAGTTAAGGTTATGAAGAAATTTAATTTAGATGATTGAGGATTATTTGAATGTTAGTTGCAAATTAGTTGGTATATTATAGTTAACCTAACCGTGACTGAGGGCAGAAAAAACTGAAAAAATTGTAGTCGTATCTAATGCTACTACGTACTCTATAAAAAAAGTCAGCATCATAAACACGGTCAATGTTTTTCGTTGAATTGATACGAATCAGAAAAGTAAGTACAAAATTTAAAGGAAAATGAACAGTGAAGAAAAAATTTTTGTACCAACAAAAGTTGAAATAAAAGCATGGCACGAACTTAGGAGTTAGGACCATCCATATTATTTATTTTTTTGTCATAACTTAAATAATTGCTATAATTTACATAATATTTCTTTTTTTTTTTGTCACTTATTCGTTTAATCTATCTCATATATCCCGTATTTCTGTTTCCTAATTTTTCTTATATTTCTTCTTAATTTGTAAAAAAGAAAAATTACGTTGTAAATTGAATTTCTCTTTCTTCAAAATGTGAGGCAAATAACTGCAAGGGATATGAGCAATATCCTTAATTAAATGCCAAGAGAGAAAATAAGTTATTATCTTCTCTTTTTTTTTTTATAATTTTGTTAGCATTAATTTCAACCCTGCTCATTATGAGTTATCTTTCAACAATTACCACACAGATAGACTAAGACGCAAGTTAATAAATTATTATCAGTTCTACTTTTATATAATTATGATATTGATTTAAAATATCTATTCACAAGAATTCTAAGATATTTTTTAAGGGATTAAAGTCTCGTGACATTCAGACTAATAACTTATTATATATTATATTCCCATTTAATTATATAAAATTTTTAATTCGATTTTATATCTCTTTTAAAAATACGTAAATGAACCACTGTAATTAATCATGGATTAATGAAATTCTTTATCAAACCTAACATGAAATAGAATCTGCCTTGTTCAGAGATACATTTATATATATAAAAGCATATATAACGTGGTGATATGATTTTTGTTTTTGCTTAGAAATGAGTAAATGTTTTCGTGAAATAGCATGACTTAAATACCAGGGAAAGTGCCGACCATTAGGTATTGAAAAGCAAAGTCAAAAATATAATTCATACGAAAAGTCATAGAATACTTGAATTCTGAGTTTTTATATATGTGTAAGTATGTCTGCTGTTTTACTTTAAGAAGCAACAGCTACGTGATTGGCAAGCCACAATAACAATTTCTCTTCAAAAAAAGTGATCATCCTAAATTCAAAAACCCCCCCAATTTAATTTCTCGTGGGGGTCAATAATTTTTGCCCATTCATCCACACCCCGATCCCTCCACAAAAAGCAAAACCACAAAAAACCTATCTTCAAAGACCTCATAATTAAGCAACTCCAACAATCATAGGGCTTGCTTCATCACTAAGATCATTGATTCAACATTAATATATTCTTTACCATGTATTTTTTTGGTATGCTTATACTTATTAATATTTTTTTTTCGATAAAAAAAAATCATTGATTCAAGTTGAAGATGAAACGTAATTGAACCTTCTCTAAAGTTGAAGATATACGTACGGCCTCGAAGCTATTATATCAAATAATAATATTAAATAATAATAATAATAATAATATTTTTATTATTATTATTATTATCAGATAATGATAATATTTTTCATTACTACTGTCAAATTTAAAAAATACAGATAATATGTATATAAACCTATATATTTATGCTTAAAAAAATATAAAAATATGTGTGATCATCATGAAGCACAATACGTATGAAATAAATCAGTAACGCGATATTTAAGGCGTAATAATATTCTATAATTATGTCACGTAATGTGGATCTTAAAAATCGCGATGAGTCATTTTCTAACAAAACCAACTTAGTAAGGAAGCCAAAAGACACCAAATCAATAATTGTTTTTTTTTATGTGAAATTTTACAAAGTAAATGAGTCAAATCAAATTTATGTTGTCAAAATAAAGGGAAGAATTTATGATTTAGTAATATTATCTAGCTAGTACTTAGTAATGGATATTCAGCACGTAACTATTAGAATCGATTTACTCACGAGAGTTTGAATAATATATATGTATAAGATTCTAATTCAAATTTTATTGTGGTTATTATTGTATATAAATGATTTTCAAACAAGAGATATGAAGTGATAGGAGTTGATCGTAAAGTGAGAGTTCCAAAATATATGGTTTATATTTGGCCAAATCTTTGTTGTTTTGATGTTGTTGCCCCGTGATCGGTGCTGTCTGGAGGAAACTCTTCAATCGGAGCTCACCGTCGTTGGATGAGGAAACATTATGACGGTAGCAAAAGAAAAGGTGGAAAGGGAAACTTTACCACAGTTATTCGATTTGACATTCCAAAGGTTATCCAACCATGGTTAAGCTTGACATTTCATGAAGGTTGCAATTATATTTTACAATTATATTTAAATTGTTTACAAATGAAAATAAGTAACAAACAATAGTTTAAAATTGAAAAGTTTTAGGTTTAACAAATATGGGTAAAACAATGAATATAGTTTTAGGATTAATGAGTATATAAAGTTGATAAATTATAATTGAAAATAATTAAAAAAATAATTTGAAATGAGAGGTTACAGAATTAAAATGAGTTTTTAAATTAATAAACATATTAAATTAAATTTTACAGAAAAAAAATGATAAACATGGAAGTGGCCAATTTATACTCCAAAAAATAAGGCTAGAAGGCAACTTTTAAGATTAAAAAAAATAACAATTATATAAGAAATTGAGTATATCAACATTTTTAAATACAAAAGTTTAAGAATATAAGCAGGTTGTGATTTCAAATTGAAAGAGGATAAAGTAAGATATCAATAAATAAAAAAATAAAAAGATAACAAAATTTAAAATAAAAAGATTAGAAAATTTATAAGTTAAAAATAGATGAAAATATATGATTAAAAATATAAAATAGAAGATGGAAAATTAAAATAATATAAAAATAAAGAAAAGAAATAGACAAAATAAGTTACATAAAATAATCTCAATTTAAATAATAATTATAAAATAATAATGATAAACATATTGTAATAGATGATGAAAAGAAGGAGAACAAGAAAAAATTCTAAAATAAAATTTGATATTACATATATTTAAAAATTACATATATTTAGAAATACTAATAGAGAAACCAATGCATTTTTATTTTGTTAAAAATAATATAAAATATATTAAAAAGTATTAACAGGTTTGTTTGAATATGTTATAAAAAATTGAATTGAAAAAAAATTAAAATCTTTTTATAGAATAACAATATATAAAGGAAAAAATAAAAAAATAACAATAAGAAAAAAGTAACAAACTAAATAAGAAGAAAATACATAAAATGAATTGAAGATTTTGTGTTTATATTTTAAATTTTTAATAAAAAGAGTGGAAGTAAACACACTGCATGTTGGTCATGGTTTGAAAAGGAAGAAAAGTCCCACATTGGTGGGTTTGTTTTATGGCTTCTCAAGAAGTCCCACATTGGTGGGATTAGTTTCTCAAGGAAGGATTAAGCCTTATAAATAAAGGCTTAAGGCCTTGGTTTTAGGCATCCCACACTTGAAGCATTTCCAAGTGTTCTAGTGAGAGTTATATAGGGTGTGTGAGAAATTCCAAGAGTGTTGTGAGGATACACTGGGGAATTTTGGGAACTCTAGTATCTCTCTGGGGATCTCACTGGGGTTTACTATATTGTAATTGTTTTTGAATATAGTGAATATTTTTCTAGTGGTTGTGGTTTTTCTCCGGTTTTGGAGTTTCCACGTTAAATATTTGTGTCATTATTTTTCTCTGAATATCTCTGTTATTTTTCTACTTGAATTATGATTCTGGGAAAGGGAAAATTTGTAATTTTACTTAACAAGTGGTATCAGAGCCGATGGTTCGAGTCAAGGTTCTCATTCCGAGTATGCTCGTGGTCATAGTTTTGTCGATCTTCCACATCAGAAAAGTTTTCTGTATAAGAATTATTGGTTTTAAGTAGAGATTTTTTGTCTAGAAGGAGTTGTAGGCGGAGTCAAATTCTGGTGGAGTTTTGTTATTCTGGTGGAGTAACAGGTGGAGTTTGATTTCGGTGGAGCTTGCTATTCTAGTGGAATTGCTTTGGGCTACTTGCAAAAGTACTAATAAGCAAGATGGGGACAAGATTTGAGATTGAGAAATTTGATGGGAAAATTAATTTTGGCTTGTGGCAAGTGCAGGTCAAGGATGTCTTGATCCAGTCTGGATTACATAAGGCATTGAAAGGGAGACCAACCAACATAAAAGATGATGAGGATTCAGAAAAATGGGAAGAGCTAGACATGAAAGCGGCAAGTCAGATTCGCTTGTGTTTAGCTAAAAATGTTCTGGCTAATGTGATTGGATTGTCTACAACAAAAGAGTTGTGGGAGAAACTTGAAGAGTTGTATCAAACCAAAAGTATTTCAAATAGACTATATTTGAAGGAGCAATTTCATAAATTGCAGATGGATGAAGGTACAACTATTTCTGATCATCTTAGTGTTTTGAATGGGATTGTTTCTGAATTAGAATCTATTAACGTGAAAATTGATGATGAGGACAAGGCACTTCGACTCATCTGGTCACTTCCATCTTCCTATAAACACATGCAACCAATTTTAATGTATGGAAAGGACACTGTGATTTTCTCGGAGGTGACGAGCAAATTGATTTCTGAAGAAAAGAGATTGAAGAATGGAGAAAATAAGTCTCAAGAAGATTCAGCTCTTGTTGTTAAAGAAAAATGGAATCAAAAGAAAAGCTCTAAGAAGAAAGTCATCTGTTGGAGTTGTGGTCAACCGGGACATGTTAAAAATAAATGTCCAAATAATGGGGCTAGTTCGGCTGGAAGCCCCAGAAGAATTGCTGCCAATATCGCCCTTGACGAAAGGGATGATATTTCTTTGTAAAGAAATATGAAAATCCTCATGGCATGAATGCTACCCTTTTGAATTGCCATGGAAGAGGATGTTAATTGGTAGCTGGTCCACAGGTTTGCACATGGGCATTGGTTGACAAAGTGATGCAAGGTGTGTGGTGGAAAATATGTCGATGGCTAATGAATTCTCAGGAAGTCAACAAGAGAGTTGCACCATTTTTTAGTAGGTTTTTTCGACATGTGCCGAAAATAAATTCTTGAAATTGGGAAGAGATTTCAAGTGAAAATTCCTGGATTGGTGGAATTCAATCTAGGTGGATGTACTCTTTATGGTGGAGTATGATAATTCTTGATATTAGAATTATGATTGTTGGTAGCAGACAATGTGAAGATTGCAGCTGCGCATGGTTGGCCATGTTTGAGTCAGGTGGAAAACTGATTCTGTTATGTGTTGCTGGACAACTGTAAAGGTCAACGGATGAAATATTTTTCTTCTTTTCAAAGGTGGAGATTTGTTGGTCATGGTTTGAAAAGGAAGAAAAGTCCCACATTGGTGGGTTTGTTTTATGGCTTCTCAAGAAGTCCCACATTGGTGGGATTAGTTTCTCAAGGAAGGATTAAGCCTTATAAATAAAGGCTTAAGGCCTTGGTTTTAGGCATCCCACACTTGAAGCATTTCCAAGTGTTCTAGTGAGAGTTATATAGGGTGTGTGAGAAATTCCAAGAGTGTTGTGAGGATACACTGGGGAATTTTGGGAACTCTAGTATCTCTCTGGGGGATCTACTGGGGTTTACTATATTGTAATTGTTTTTGAATATAGTGAATATTTTTCTAGTGGTTGTGGTTTTTCTCCGGTTTTGGAGTTTCCACGTTAAATATTTGTGTCATTATTTTTCTCTGAATATCTCTGTTATTTTTCTACTTGAATTATGATTCTGGGAAAGGGAAAATTTGTAATTTTACTTAACACTGCAATGATTAAAAATATAATAAAAGCCTGCAACCCAGATTCGTTATGTAATGTATCGCATGATAAATATAAAAAAAATAAAATAAAATAAGTAAATAATTAATTTAATGAGATAGTTGTACAGTTATTGGGACAAAAGTGAAGTTAATTACTTTCTTTTTCACTAACTCATCCAATTAATTTATTGAGAAAACAACAACACTAATTTGAGACTGTTGGATTGCTGGCAGCAGTGATTCATTATTCTTGAAAACAGTGATTTCGACGTTCTGAAAAGAAGCATAGAGATGTAAAGTGAATGAATCACACGTTCTGAAAAAAAAAAAGAAAAAAAAAAGCAACACATGGAAGAGATGAAATTGAAACATATTTGTTGCTAAAGAAGAAACGATGTTACACTAGTAATTAATTTGAAGAAAATTGCAGTTTTCAGGAGAAAAGTGCAATTACTTTTTGTTGCTCAGATTAGTGGGAAAAATAAATTAACATTTAATTAATACATAATATCATAACGATTAACCCACGATTATATACGAAGAACAACAACGAACCTATTATAACCATCGTAAAATATTTGCAAACTTTACAATGATGCCATCACGTGGTTTTTAGTAATGGTGTGCTATAATCATTGTTGAAATACCGTGGTTAAATCCTAATTTTTGGACAAATAACAAGGTTCAAATTTTATTGCTGTCATTATTGCATATAAAAAAATAGACATTCATAGCATCTTATTAGTATCCAATGTACTTATATTTCTTTTAATAAAATTATATTTACTTTTTGTATTCTATTTTAAATTAAAGATATTTCTAACTAATAGGTAAAGATTAATTCTATATTAGAATTCACACACAAATAATTCTATATATTCTATACTAGAATTCACACACAAAAAATTCTACACCAAATAAAAATATTACATATTAGAATACACGAGATAAATCCTTAGTTTCCCAGTTAAAAATTATCAATATTTTTTTCTTCTCTTATAAATTTGCATTCCACACTTTCCTTTCTCGAACTACCCTCCTTTTATATCTATCCTACAATTTTATTAGAGTAATTACATTTAAATTTTTGTGCACTTTCAATACTGCATTTAGTATCTTTCGATTTTAGTATCATGTGTTTACTCTCTTATAGAAGTCTCACCATGATATTTTTTTAAAATAAATTAAATAATGTCAATATAATGTATAAATAAAATGCTAGTGCAACATTTTTTTAAAATAATTTAAGGATTTATATGTATGGGTAATAGAAATAGGGTGTTTGTACGATTTTACAAAATTACACGGATCAGTAGAATTTGTTCATATTATTATCAATTTACTTTCTTTTAATTTTTAATTTTATTGATTTTATATAAAAAATCAATAATTAAAAGTAACCGGATATCATAATTTAAATTTTCGTTGCAAATAAAAATATGGTTTATATATTTAAAAATTTAACTTATATAAAAAGAAAAAGTTATCTTGTAAAATGGATAGGCTAAAACAGTGTTTACGCAAATAGATCATGACAATATTGAAAAATGTCAACGTTATTAATTAAATTATAAGTTTATTAAAGAACTACCAATAACATTTAACAATTTCAAGTCAAATTTAACATGTATATAAATAAATAGATTAATTTTTAAGATTCATTTTTTTTTTTTGTTGTGAATGCCTAGAGAATGCATTTAATTAATACTAACAATTGTTATTATTCCAAATCAAATTAAATGGTAGACTTATGATTACTTTGCTTAGTATCCGGGGTCCCAAGAAGTGTAAAAGAATCTGCATGATAATGACATAGAAGCGTATCGTATCATATCTCGTCCTAAGAAAATAGAAACAAAACCATACACACATGTGGGTGATCGTGGATTGAACAAGTAACTTATGAAGATCGATTTGTCTTCAAATTCGGTACCTAACATATCCTTTAGAGTAGTTCAATTAGCTGTTATTAAGAGTCAACCACAAAAAAAATTTATACGTTGCACGCACAATTTTAATCCACGAGGTTTATATCAATTATCCTAAGTAGACAACATATCAATTTGACCTTTTTATAATTTTCTAAACTCCAATGTTGGATATTCAAACATTATGGCATTTCAGTTTTTGTTGTTCCCACAAATTTGATTCGCCTTAAAAATCTAGCTATATATGATCTTGAGTAAGTTCAACACATATATATACGCACACATGCACCCTCACAACAATTTGACCTTTTCTTTCTTTGAAATGATTTTGTTCGTATACTACACATGTACGAAACACTTTCCCCCAAATTCTTGCTTGAAAGTAGATAAATATTTAAATTATATGTTCACATGTATTGACCACTTCCATTCCACTACTTACAAGTTGCAGCTCAGCCATATTCGAAGATGGCTAAAAAAATTATAAGATATTATGAAATATTCATTTTCTTTAATGATCAAATGTCTTCGATGAATTTAATGAAGTATACATCGGATTATGGGGTTTTGACATTGAAGAAAGAATCCACAGTTCATTATTTCAAAGCTGTCAACTGGTCATTTATATATAGCTAGTTGGCAAGAATCAATCTCTTGATGACTTGATCAATTTCCACTCCATTATATCCGGTAAGAAAAATTATACTTTTTTTTTTTTTTTTTTTTTTAAAAAAAAATATGGTTTTCTTTAAATTGTATTAATAACTAAATCTTTTTTCTAGACACCAAACTCAATAATTCTATTAAGTAGTGTTATATATATAACAAAATCTTACAGTAATTAATTTCTAAATAATGGAGAATGATATGGAAAAAATATGACATGAAATAGAAGTAATGTGATTGAAAAAAATTAAATTAATATATAAATTTATTGTATAAATATCAGTACTAAATTTATTTACCATTGAATGAGAAAGAAGCACACTCCATGGCTAAGAACTAAAATGGCAAAAGAAATGTGATGATATAGTGAACATTGAATATGAGATTTTAGGTGGAGGTCAGAGCAGTGTTCTTTAATTTTAAACCATAAATTGTGGGCAATGAAGTATTAAATTGGATAAAAAGAAGGGAGTTGATGTATTCCAAGAAAAAAGAAATAAAAAAGAAGTGACGCAAAAAAGAGCGAGGTACTTGCTTTTAAGAAAGGAAAATCAAATCAACTAAAAGAAAAACAAAAACAAAAGTCAATGTTCGGCGATTCCAGAGAATAGATATCCACAATTTGCCACGTCATCATATCACCACCGAAAGTGATACATGCATATCCTATCAATCTGTATATACCCTAAAATCAAGAGGCACTCTCAGCAGTACTACCAAGGAAAGATTCTTATGTACGTTCATAGTAATTTTTGCACTCAACCTAACTAAATTCAAAATTCATTATATTAACAAAAAATTTAATTTACCATCAATTTATATATAATCAATTATTGTTTTTATTTGAATTATCTAAAATTAGGAAACTCTTTTGTTTTAAGAACAAGTTACAATAAGAGAAACTCTTTTGTTTTTCCACCAGAATAGAAGAAGAATACTCTCACTGACCCATGTCAGCCTTATAAAGAATAATATTTATTTAGAAAATATATATTAATATATTATAAATATATTTTTAAAAAATAATTTATTAAATATAAAGTAATTTTATTATAAATATTCTTAGAGAACCGTGGTTTGATAAAATGATAATATAGTTTGATTATAGTCTGTGTTTAAAAAGAGAAATGCTATTGTTATTCTTTCTAATATTTGTAATGTTGGTTAAAATTTAAAAAGTTTCAATTTTTTTTTAATGAGTTTCATGTTTCACTCAACGATAGTTTTCTTAATTTAAATATGAGATCCAAATAAATGTGTGATTTTCATAAATTTCAATCAGTCATTTAAAAAAACTGTTTAAAAGAGAGTGTCTATAGTAAATTTTTTATAAAAATATTTAAATCAATTGTCGGATGATTAAATTATTCTTATAAACCGGTTTAACATTCAAGTATTTAATTTGTTATTCTAGAAATTAATTTTAATATATATAGTATATATAAAAAATTATTGTTTTATCAAATAAATTGAGAAAAGTAGAAGTAGAAAGTCTTTGATTTTTTAATTAAAAGAAGTAGTTTTATTCTTACCAACTTGTCGCGAGTGTGTCCAAAATCCCGGGATTATACATAGGAATCCAAAATTACATCCAAATGTATATGTTTTATATAATGTAATATAACAATAAATTGAAGAATGAGGAGTGAATAGAAATAATTGAATTAGAAAATTTCAACTCCTGATTTGTTTATATTTGCTGAAAGCACTCATCAATGCACGTGTCTCACACTCTATGACACTCAAAAGTCAGAGGTCAAATCTCCGACCGGTAATATGATCGGATGGCTATGATCCCTGCAAACATATTAGAAAAATGTCACAGATATTATTAATAAATAATGAAATTTTAAGTGGGACAGACCCTAGTTATGGGAGGTGTCTTCCGATTATATATTTTTAGAAAAGATGAACCAGTAGTCATTTAAATAAATTTCACATGAAATATGAAAGGAAATAAAAAGAAAATGAAAAGTAATTATTATATTATATTATTTGATGCAAGAGTTAAGTAAAGCTGATATAAGATATGAAGAAAAATGAAAAACAGAGACTGTGCATATATTTCACACCGGAAAAAAGCAAGTGAAATTTCTCTTTCTTTCTCTCTCTCTCTCTATTGTACATAAAAATTATTGAAAGGTTAAGATACCTCTTATCTTACTTATGAAAGATGCTGTACATGAGCTCACCTATAATAATGTTACAATTAACTGTGTAAATGAGCTCACTTATTTTTATATTAATTGAGTTGAAAAGAAAAATAGGTATATACCGTCATCTAATCATAGTTAATAATATATAATAATTTTAATAATAATCATTCTTAATATTCTACCAATTCTGATTATAATTCGTTATTAATTAAACTCATTGGTTTTTATAAATAAAAGGATTTAATTAAGCATGAGAATCTCAAATATAAGAAAATTTCTTCTAATTTTAGTGTTTAATATATTATTTTCAAAATATACTTCATTTTTTATTCTTAATATTAAGTTTTAATGATGATAAATAATTTTCAAAATTTTTTTAGGAGATGTCTGTTTTATGGATTAATTTACATTTGCAAGAATAATATCCATGGAATATTTTTACTGGAATGTTATTCATATCGCATGTATTTGACAATTATTTAGTGTTCCATATAATGTTTTTATTTTGTAGTTTAAAAATTAAAAAAAAAAGTTAAAATAAAGTAAAAGTGATTGACGTGATATATTGTCACCTTTTCAGATATGAATAAAAAAGAAACAACCCGTATTACGTAGAATTCGTGAAATATATAATATGAAAGAATTTTGTAAGTATTCTTATAAATTTTTTTATAAAATTCGAAAAAAACACACTGTTATGTTTTTGGCAGAAAGAATAAATTTAAAAATTAGAGGTTGATTTAGCAATATTTTGATGGTTAAAATTTAAAATAATAAAATGGTTAAGTTAAATAATTTATGGACAAGTAATTAGGGAAGGGTAGCAAGTAGGGCCAGAGCCAAGTGGGACGCATTGTGCTTGGTGGCGTTGTGAGGGTTTTGGGGAATGTCATCTGTGAGTGACAGAATGTGAGTTATATTAGTGTGTGTTTGTGTGTGTCTCAAATGCCTATGTGTATGTGTGGGAGACAGAGACAGTAATGCAAATCTTTGACCGTTGACTTTTCACATTAGATATTTATAATTTTATATCAAGAAAGAAAATTATCCAATTTTTATTATAGTCCATTTAACATCTCGAGAAAAATGCTAAGATCTAACATATAGATTGGGATTAAATTATGTGAATATGCATTGGTGTGTCATGTTTTTATAATGCCCCTAAATGGCCTGCTCCTCTCCACTGTGTGTGTGTGTCTCCCATTACCCAATTTGCCACTATTGTTTTGCTTGTTATCTATATTGTATACACAACCATTGCATAATTGGATGTTTCATCTCCAAAAGGGGGAGATAAACTATTAGTTTATTCCCTTTTTTTCTGGTCAAAATATGAGTTTTATATGTCTATCTTTGGACCCCTCCCCTCACCGGAATTTCCTTACTAGGCACTAGGGAGTAGGGAAGGATTACTATCTAGGCTTGAAGTCAAAAACAATATGAGATTGAGTTAGGGAAAAGGATTTGTTGTGAGAGAGAAGAAAGTGACTTTGGCATTACCAACATATCTTAATCCAGTTAAAATATACCAGGCCAGCATAACAAGATATGATTAGCTGGTTAATTATGTAGGAAAGAATATGGGTGATGCTATTTGAAGGATAAATTATGGGTGAACGTATGAAATAAAATATTAGACCAATGTAATTTCATGTATTCAGATAAAATTTTTCCTCTTTTAATTTTTTAACTGATGTCCTTAAGACATATAGTGAAGATAAGCTTTTAATGATTTTTTTGGTTTCCTTAAAAATAATCAGTCTTTAATTCTTAATCGAAGAATATATTAAATATAAAAAAATATAACCTTTCAAACAAAAATATATTTGAATATAATTTTCAGGGGATAAGTTGGCACATGATGGTACTAGATAGGATCTTGAAAGTTCTGAAAATCATTAGTATCTTCATCATTATGGGTTCGTCTTCTTGTATTAGAAAAGGTCCTAAATCCCTTTATTGCTATTCAAATGGGAATGGACAAAAGCAAAAACATGGCAATTGATGGCATCTATATCTAATGAGATAGTAATTATATTAATGAGAACAAGATTGTTAGTCAATTAAAAGATCACACTTTTGATTACGTAAAAACCATTACTAGTAAACATGGATCGATAGTCCAAATTGACAGTTGATTGCATGTGGGATGTTTAAATGGCAATGTACAATCAAAATGCCATTGCACAACAAGATAGGACATATAATTGTGTTGCTAAGAACAAACCATCCTATTGGACATAATAATACGGCATCTTTGCAATGTCCTTTTATGTTGGAACCAGAAAAATTCTAATTAGGGTGGCAATTTTTTTTAAAAAAATATATAAGCTGTAAATCATTATTTTAATCCTTAAAAATATGAATGTTGAATAATAAAAGTTTTATTAAATATTTATTATCAATATAATTTTAAACTTAATTATTTATTATTATTCTAATTTCTATACTTAACAACTTATTCTCACTTTACTTCATAAATTAGAATTTAGAATGATAATAAATAGTGGAATTTTGCGATAAAATGATAATAGATATATTTTAATAACTAAATGATAAAAATATTATATTTTTATTTTTTATCTTTTATACACGAAATTACTTTATCTCTGTACTTTTAAGCACCAATAATTTACTCAAAAATAAAATAATAAGAGTGGAGAGTTATTAAAATATGATATGAGTTCAGTATAAAAGTCACTAGTTTTTAAGGTACAAGGAATAGGTCACACCTCTCAAGAAAAGATTAAGATAAGGATCGAATACACCTTGTGTATGAATTATTAATTATTAATTTATGGTGGTATTTTTTATTTTGGTTCAAGTTTTACTAATTTTCGTACAAGTCGGTTGATGAGATTATTAATTTAATTTGGAGCACCAATGGGGGGACAGAAATTGTAGCATTTGTTTAATCACTGAGGTATACTTTGATGCCATGATTGGTGTAACTTACAGAAAAAAATATATCCTACTTTACTGCATGTATCCTGTGATTTTGTGTGAACACAAAAGGTCACATACTTGATGCATGAAATTATGTAAAAAAATCTTTATCAGTGGCATTATATCCTAGATCAGGGGTAAGAGTAATAATTAAGAACTAGGGTAATTGTTTTTTGAGAACGTTCATACTGGTGGCTCGAGGAACTAAAAAGAGGGGGGAACAAATTGAGTTTTACAATATAGTTATTACAGCCAAAATCCAGCATATAGTTCATTGGTAATGCTAATTGATGATTAAAGATGTAAACATCTTCCTAAGGCATGATTAACTTTATGAAACCTATTATGTGGTCCCTAATATCATGCTTCCATTTGAGGGTAACAAGGGGGAAAATTGTCAGTGGCAGCAGTAACATGGAGGAACATTTGAATGAATCCATAAGGAAAATCATCATCATCATCACCCCGTCGCTAGCCTAAAAATTTGGATAAAATTTAGCATAATTAAGCAAAGTACATCTCTCTGACTCAATGCTAATTGGTTCTTAGAGATCCAGAGTTAAGTAAAATTTTAAAGTATTTGCTGATCACATGGCACCTTTTTGCTTGGAATATTTAACAGAGCATAGTCAAGGTAAAAAGGTCATTTTTCCCCCCTACTTTTCTTTAGACATCAAAAGGGCATTGAATCTTGTAAATTTGATTACTTTATGAGATAGGAATGATCATGGTTTTAAAATGGTACATTTTGCACTATCCAAAGTTGAGTCTAGTAAAAAGGTTTAGTTTTTTCTTTTTTCTTTTTATAATGTAACCTTAAATTCCTATATGAAAAATTATCTTTTAAAAAAAATGGTATATTTTGCATTAAGCTTTACCCTGGTCTGCTACAAATTCATGCAATGATGGTTTTAAAGACTTTGAACTGCTACAAGTTCAGCATCCCCACCTTGTTGCATTATTGCGTGAATCTTTTTATCTTCTTCAGATGAAAAAGTAACAGAATGATGAGTATTATTTCTTTTTCTTTTTAATTTTACAAAACACATGTTGAAAGCAGGGAAAATATGGCATTCTAGGCAACAAACACTTTGAGGGGTTCTTGAGTATTACTAATATTAATGCAATAAACTCTTTCTCAATCAAAAGAAAAAAAAGTGTGGTCCTACTACTATGCTGTCCAAATTCTAAGTGACTTCAACAGTACTCAAACGTGATGATTTGAGACTCTCAATGTAGGAATTAGTCAAAATTGTAACACTCTTATAAACCAACACAAAACCCCAAATCTCAAATTTTTATCTGTATGATTAACCCGGTTTGGCGTACTTTTAAAATTACAGATGTTAGGTTCTAATGCATTCATTGCCATTGACTAGTTCATGCATTGAAATGATGGCTTTTGTTTATACATAGCTAAGTAAAGTTTGAGCTACGAAAACTTTGTACAACATATTCCACATTCCACTAGAGGGCCCTTTAATCAAATATCTGCGCAACAATTTTCAATATTTGGTAATGTTGGTACAAGATAATACGTGTTGAGTTCATGACCCAAGGTCACTGACTTGAGAGTCTTGTTCATGGTTAAAGTATTAAAATAGTTAGTTTTTTTTAGTAAACTTTCTATCGAAATGTCTCTAGAGACATTTCGGAGTTTGTTTAGAGTGAAAGTCTCAAATATATAACGCTTATAACAGTGCGTCTTCAAAAAGTATGAGATATATGGATCAACATTGATAGCGTTAGACCTCATATATCTTAAGTGAAGGTCCTGGACACATTCAATGAGAAACCAATTCGTGACATGATAGTTAGACCTCAAATATATCCTAAGTGAAGGTCCTAAACATATTCAGTGAGAAATCAATATGTAACATGATAGTTAAATCTCAAATACATTTTAAATGAAGGTCCTAGACAGAGAAATCAATACGTGACATAATAACGTTGAATATTCTTACTATAACCAACACATGAGGTAATAATGTTAAATATTCTTGTCACATTGCATCTCTGCCGTGACTAAGTGTCATAATTCTAGATATGATGTGTTTTAATATTGATGGTCTCTCGAGTATAAAATAAATGGTGGTTAATTTTTTTTATTTTACACCAGTTTCTCACTTCACTTTCCCTATCAATCTCTCTCTTAACTTTCAATCTCCCTAACTCGCGTGCAAATTTCTCCACTATCATAACATAAATACATAAATTATAATATTTTATTTTAATTTTTAAAATTTTTAATTTTGTTAATATAGAAAACTCATTAATAAACATTATTTTGTTAGCGCAAAAACTCATTAGAAATAGTTAATAATAATAATAAAAATTAATTTTAGTTATCGTATGAAACTCATTAAACAATAATAATAATATAAATTCATTTTGTTAGTCTAAATACCTATTAGATATAATTGATAATAATAATATAAATGAATTTTATTAGTACAGGAAACCATTGATATAACTAATAACAGTAATAGAAAATAATTTTGTCAATATAAAAAATCATTAAATTGATTTTGTAGTCGTATTAGTTTTAAAATTGTGAGTTTATATTATTGTTAGCTTAGAAAAATTAGAAAATTTTAAAATATATATTTAATTAATTCACCTATTGTTAGAAAAATTAGTTACTGACATAATTAATTTAAGTAAAAATTATTTATTATTAGTTTATTAATGTAAAATTTATTTAGTAAATTTATTTATTATAATGTAAATTAGTATTAGGGATCTATTATTATGAAATTATTGGTTATGAAAATTTATTTAATAATATGTTTATTTAAAAAATTATTGAAATAAATTGTTTATTTCTAGTTGTATATTATGGAAATTTTTAAAATATTAAAGTGGTAAATTTTTTATAATCGATAATAACTTCATTAATAATTTGTTTACTGTTATATAAATTATTAAATTGTGGAATTATTTATAATAGGTTACGTAAATTTATTTATTATTTATTTAGTTACTATTACATTTAGGGATTTATTAATTTAAAATATGTGAAAAGAAGAATCAATTTATTATTAGTTTAGAAATGTATATAATTAAATATTTTATTTAAGCTAAATTATTTATTTTTAACGTTGTTGAACTCAATTTTTAATTTTTTAGGAAAATACAAATTCAATGTTAAAATTTTATTCAATAAAAGTGTATAATTTCTTAAATTAGTTTTCAAGTTCGACACTTTGTTATGACATTATCTTCTTCGAGAGCGGTCAAGATTGAGTCATGTCTTATTGAGGGTGATGTGTTGTGAATACATGAATATCATGTGTTAGACCATTTGTGGAATACTGGAAGTAACAAAAGTTGCATATGAGATGGTATGTTCCGACATATATAGGAAAGAACATGATTCTTGATGCTATTGCTGAGGTGCTCCATGAGATCAGTTTTTATAAGGTGTATAAGTTTACTTACATAAAGATTGATGGAAGCTTTCTACACACATTTATTGAGAGATGGAGACCTGAGACCCACACTTTTCATATATGGTGTGGTATGTATACAATCATTTTGGAGGATTTGGCTGAGTTGGCAAGTTTACGTAAATGGTAACCTTGTTATTGGTGTTACACATTTAGAGTAAGCAGATCTTACAAAGCTTATATTAGGTGTTAGGCCATCACTTTAAGAATTAAAGGTTATATGTCAAATTGAGCTGGCTGACATGTCATTTTGGTGACATGATCTTGTTTGTTGGGAACCTCAAGTCATTGAAGCGATTTACACACACATGGATTTTATGCTTTACTGGACGAGTAATATTTATGAATAAAAATAGTTCTTGGATTTTATTGAGACATCTCTAGTTTTTGGTGGACTTGAGAGAAGTAAAAAATTATGCATAGGTGTTGTATTGGGGTATTTACCAAAAGTTGTGTAGTGTACAAATATCGATTCCTTATCAATTGGTGGCATGATAATATTGGTTCAATTATGGACATGAGAGTGATTTACGTACTTAGCACCCCGCCTCATTGTTCAGCCTCTTGATCTGAAACTAATTAGACAAAGGTAATTAAACGTGTCATTGTAATTGATTATATTAATTAAATTCTCCTAAGAATGAAATAGTTTTGTTAACTTTTTTTTAGGTGGTTTCCTGTTCACAGTAACATTTGATTTGATGATGGTGTTGACACTATTTACCATAAATTATTTTTTTTAAATTGAATGAGGTATTATTTTTTTTATACCCTCAATTATTAATTGATGATTGACATAAAAAGCCATATTTTGTACACTATGTTATTTTTTACAATTACCATTTTGCAGTTTTTTGTGGCGTCATACACGGGTGCTATTGTTGGGAGGTTACCTCAAATATGTTTGGATGATCATGTGATGTAAAGAGGTGTGGTGCTACTCATATGTTTCCGAATTGCTGAGTGGCATCAACTTAATAGGGGTGATGAGACAATTTATCCTAAAACAATTTATTCCCCTTAGCCAAGCTAAGCACAAAATCTCTATGAACTAACACTGAAAGGCAAGAAAGGTAATAATTATATCACACTACTAGGGTTAGTTCTAGAGATTTGGAGAAATTGACTCTAGTATGTTGTTGATGGAATACCATAGGAAGACCCATGAAGTTATAACGATGAATATATAGTGTGGTATTGGAAAAAAACAAAGATTAATATTGACACGAAGAATATATAATTGACATTTATGGTGTATTGTCAAAATTTTATTTAATTGATTTTGTGTACTTGTCACTATTTATGCATTACTAATATCTGAGAATTTTCTAGGGTGACGTAACAGAGAGCCTCTTTTACATGGCATCAAATGAGGGTTGGCTGATCTATGGTCCAGATGAATTGGTTGATTTGGCCAAGAAAAAGGTCATTATTTCATGTGAATATAAGCAAGTGACACAGACAACCACTAGTGCACCACTTGGAGGCTATAAAATCCTTGTCAGTGAAGTTAATATCTTTCCTAATAGTGTAGAGATACGTGGTCTGACATGTATTCGACCAGTAGTGGATCCTGAATCTTATACATTGCCTCTTATGACTGAAAGGCAACATGAGATGTATTACACACATAGCCAGTTTAGACATATGCCTTTTTAGATGACCTACATGGATAACTATCTCCCACCACCCCATCCATATACTAATATTGGTGTTGGTTCTTCTTCTCAGCCATTTCCTTATTCACATTAGGATATTGAGCATCTATTTGGTATGTCTCTTATGTAAGGAGAAAGACTTAACATTAGCACTTCTGAGGTACAGGCTAGTCCACCAAGATTCCAGATAATATTCCATATATGGATGACTTAGTTGGTGTTAACTTGAGGCCATGGTTTGATGCTAAAGCTAGTAGTAGAAGGCAACACATTAGAAGAAACTAGATAAAAAATTCCCAATGGTAGGATTGACCTTGTGGGACTTTTGAGAGACATGATCATCACTGACATTTTTTCAGTCTAATTTGTTACTTGGTCATTTCTAATTTTTGTATTTGTTGAGACATTTGATAATGTATAAAATTTTTTAATGACTTTTTCAATTAAGGGGTTACTAAATTATGAGATAGTCTAATAAATTAATTGGCCAAGTAAATCACAATAAAACAACAAGTGTGAGAAATTAATCTTTATATACAAACCATAAAATTCGTTGATGTTATAACTAATTAAATTGTGACAAATTTATTGATTATTGTCTTGTTGAGAATTGAATGGATAAAGATGCTTATTATGTCCTTTTTAGTTCAACTTAATCTATCTTATTTCTTATCCTAGTCAATTTTGGTCTTTTTTTGTCCTGAATTGTTGAGGATCAAGAATTAGCTTCCAATCATGGTCATTAGGTGGAAATGAATCCTCATTTCCTAGTGGCCACCACCCACTTGAATACGCCTTCTAAATGCATTCATTTTTAAAGACATCTGTAAAATATAAATACACAAGAAGGGGTTTGAGTTGTGTTTATTATTAAAACATTTTAGGACAATGCGTTTTGCGTCTGTGATAAAAAGGTTTGATCAGACGCAAACTTAAATTTCTCTTATAAAGATTGATTTTAATTAAAGATTCGATTTAGGTTATTAGTCCCAGTTAGTAAGCAGATAAAAATAATGAAAACAATAATATTTTTATACTAGTTCGTCTTTTCAAGACTACGTCTAGTTACCTAGCAACTTGTTGAGGTTATTTTTTGAACCCAGCCACTCTTGGCTAAAATACAGATATTATTTGAACACAACCTTCTCAGACTAAACTAGTATTCTTTGACTCTAGCCTCTACATGCTAAACTCATATATTCTTTGAACACAACCTCCACAGGCTAAACCAGGTATTCTTTCAATACTTAGGCTCTTCAGGCTAAAACATGTATTCTTTGGACCTCAGCCTCCTCAGGCTAAACACACTATATTCTTTAAACAATTAGCCTCCTCAGGCTAGAGAGTACCACAATAGTGGTTTACAACAATTAAGCACAAAGAATTTATCTTCTACGTAGAGAGGGTTTTTACAATATAATCTCTTCTAAGTTCAGGGCGAGTGAACT
Organism: Hylodesmum podocarpum; assembly: GCA_026586105.1. Classification (NCBI taxonomy): domain Eukaryota; kingdom Viridiplantae; phylum Streptophyta; class Magnoliopsida; order Fabales; family Fabaceae; genus Hylodesmum; species Hylodesmum podocarpum. The sequence goes on from JALJEV010000804.1 coordinate 364,813, forward strand.
TTTATCTTGAGAGCTTGAGTGAAAGTTGAATATGATCTTAATCAGATTAGTTCGCCAACTTAAACTCGTTGTGATGAAATCCTTTTATGGACAACTTCTTGAGGTATCCGTTAGATTGCAGATTTCAACGTTAGTCATTTTTCTTGAGTACTCCAACCTTTACCAGGGTAAGCAATCAGAACATTTAATGCAAAGTCAGTTGATGTCAGCGTGAGATCGGGCTTTGATTGATTTATTCTAAGATTTCACAGAAATGTGCAACTGTTTTTCATGATGCAGAAGTTTATTTTGAAATCTCTTTCCACCTTTAGAAGCTTCTGAGTAACGACTTGATTTGAAATGAAGGCACGTGTTACTCAGCGTTTGAACTTCATTAAACTGATAGACGAATGAACAAATAAAGGAGTTGTGTGTTGAATTCATTCGTCCTGTCTTCTTTCTCGTCTTTAATTTCAGTCTTCATATCTTCATTCTTGAGCACATGACTTAAAGTTAAGGAGAACTCTCAGTCTTGATCTTTGAAGGTTCTTCATCTGATGAGGTTGCTTTAAAGCATGATGACTTGAACCCTTCGTTTGTTGCGTCTTCTGTTTGAGGGTGCATCTTTCGTCTATGCTAATAATGATCTATCTGATCATTCTTCTCTCTGCGTTTGTTGATACATCCGTTTGTCTTGCAATTATCAAAATTAAGATGTTAAGTCATTTTAACTTAACAAAATCATCAACGTACTGGAAAAAGTCAATACTAACATATCCATACATAACAATAACATGTGAACGTGGATAATGGAAAATAGTGAATCGCCGACATTGACAATATCTGTCATTCAAATATACTGTTTAAGTGTTTCAAGGGATAAAAATAGTCAAAAACAAGAGAAAATGTACAGAAGAATACATCTTTCGTCTCTATCAACTCAACTCGTGAAACTTGCCTATGAGCTCGCACGAGTTGACCTTTCTTCCAGCCCAAAATTGCTCTCTGTAAGCTCAACTCGCGCGACTTGCCAGTGAGCTCGCGCGAGTTGGCCTTTCTTGAAGACCATGTTTGTTCTCTAGAATCACAACTCGTGCAACTTGCTAATGAGCTCGCGTGTGTTTGACTTGTAAAAATCCCAAGTCCACTAAAGAGGGCTATATGTTCATAAGTTGCTCTCAGCACGAGAGGATTACATATAATCATCTGGTATCCGACTTAAGAAACCCTAGACGGCTACTTTGATCATTCTCGGTTCATGCAACATTCAGAATTCGACTTTAAGCTTAAGCGAAGGAGACACATGGATCATTTGGCTTCCCAAGAATTTGATAACCTATGTATTTTCTTTCTTATTATTCTTGTGTTGTCTTACTTATTAGCATGAACTAACTCCTCCTTTGATTGAGAGAATGATGTAACCTTAATTATTCCTAATATAATTCTCGATGTTATTCATCAGATGTTTATTTCTTATTTGCTTAATGTTATTTATTAACTGACCATTAATAAATTGATCGTAAACCTAGGGGAACTTTGAGAAAAGAAACTTAGGTGGTAATAGAGAAATAACTATTACTGAGCTAGAGTCCTAGAGACAAGAGTAGACGATAGTGTGAACATAACCTAACAGTTATCACTGGATTAATAGAACTAAAGCCAATTAACTTAGTTTAATTTAAGAGATTAATTAATCGGGTTAATTTAGGTGGCGTAGGTGATCTTGTGATGGAGGACCATCACAAGATCGAAGACTTACAAGAGGAATGCTTAGAAAATTAGAGGAAGAGTTGGAGAAAGAACTTCTTAAGATTGAATCAAGCATTGAGGACTCTACCCTAAAATCAAGACCTTGTAATCTTCTTATATTTTTTTTAAATTGATTTTTGCTTGCAAGTTAAACTTTTGGCCAACTTGTATGAGCACATGGTAGCTCATGGCCATTTAGAACCTTTTTTGTATTAACCTGTTGAACTTAGCCTTTTCTTTATTTTATTTTTTTTAGTAAAAGAAAATAGGGAGAAGAGTGAATCCTAACCATGGGATTAAATGAAAATCCAAGGGTTAAGAATACATTTTAATTCATATTTCAAGAATGAATCTAGACCCTTTATTTTTAACATGATGCAACAGGTAAGATTCATTCTTGTTTAATGAATTATTTTTAGCCCTTGATTGTTCATGCTTGCTTGACCACCCTTGGATAGATTTACATTCTCATTTAGTTTTACTTATATGTTTTGGCTGAACACTAAGAGTCATATTTGGAATATATTGAAATTGGGTTTTTCCATTGAGACTTTGCTCTCGTAGGTTTATTGATTGAACCTCAAATCTTATCAAAGGATCATTCCTTTGTGGCGATTCTCCTTGGCTTATTGATCTCGATCATGGTGCCTTACCCCTTCCCCGTCTAATTCCATTTTATACTTTTATTTCTTCCTTTTTATTTAAATTTTTGTTTGACCTAAATATAAAATTCCCAAAACCCTATGAAGAATTGAAGATTGGGCAACAATTCCAAGTTTGTGTGAGGCAAGCTTGTATCATCTTGGGAGGGACAATTACGAGGGTAGGAATTTCATCCAACCAAAGATTATAATAAAGAGGAGAATATTAGGGTAATTAGTGGTGAAATTGAGATCCCAATCTCGTTCTTAATTATTGAATTATTCCTTTAATTTAATTGCAATTTAATTCTCTCATCATCCTCCTAAAACCTTCACACAATACAATTGAATTAATAAATTTGATTGCTTATCCTCGTTGGATCGACAACTCTGTTCTTAAATACTTATTACTTGACGGTTGTGGTATACTTGCCATAACAAAACGAGGTGCGGGTGGTGTAACTATTGTCGCATATGCACCGCTCATGCATCACCCCGTTTTGTAATAAACAATAGAAGTAATAAAGGGAACATAGGAAGATTTATACTTGTTCGTCTTATAAAATACTATGTCTAGTTTCTTAGTTAAACTAAGATTTCATTAATACTTAGTGAAGGACAGAGTATTATTTGACCCCAATCACTTTTGACTAATCTAAGTATTCTTTAGGCACAACATCTTTAGGCTAACAAACCCAAATATTATTTGGACCCAACCTCATTAGGCTAAACACTCGAGGTATACTTTGGACCTAGCCCTCTCTAGATAAACTAGTGTTATTTAATCTTGGTCTCTTCATGCTAACTACCTCGAAAGGTGAATTTTGAGATGGGTTGTGTGACTTATAGATTTCAACCTCTATGCATTGAGAGCTTTATAATAAGGAACAAACTAAAGGATGCTTACAACGAATGAAGAAGATAAGTTGTACAGAGCAAGATGATTAGAGTTTTGTGTTCTTTCAAACATAATGATCTCGTCAACTTCAATTCTTCAAATTCGTGCCTTTATATAGATGGTGATGTTAGAGTATCCATTAGACTTAACAACTTCAAATTTTTCTTTCCATTGTGACGAATGTGTGCTCAATGTTCTTCAACATTTAATGAAGTGTGAGTCTATCTTCAGCATCAACACATAAAGTTGTTCCAAATATGAGGTTCAGAGCTAAAAACGTGATATGTTTTCTTCAACAAATCTCTGTGTTAGAAGGCATCCTCTTTGACTCTTTAGGACACAACTTTTGATAGAGATTTGGTTGACTCTCTTTGATTTGAACGTTGGCTTCTGTTAGACATGTTCTTTATTCAGAATCTCTAAGAATAATCAGATTTATTAAAGTTTAAGTGTATGGCGATAAAAGACAGAATTGATACTTATATTATTTTTCGGAGTACGTCTCTCTCATCATCAATCTACCTTGATCTTCATCTGATGGCCTTTACTTTGTTTGTCTAGTCACAAATCTATCTAGAAATTCGTTTGATGGCCTTGTTTCATTTATTTGGGATCAACTTCATCTTATAAGTTTGGACACTTCATTTATCTTATAAGTTCATACTTTTATCTTAATATACTACAATTATCAAAATTTGAGGTATATAATCTGTCATTAAACAAATTTGACTTAACAATCTCCCCCTTTTTAATGATTATAGACCATTCAGATAAATTTTTTGCTTAAGTCTCTTATACACATTAGATGCAATATACAGACTTAAGTTACTTACATGCATAAGAGGTTAGTCTATAAATATAACATGAAAGCTTAGCTAAATAAATTCCTCATTTATTTATGAAGATACAAGATTTTCATATTAAGTTGATGTGTTCAGAGTTACATCAGATGAAAGAATAAAAGAATACGATATATAAGAGAAATCTTATCCTATAACAACTTCCTTTGAACTTGTTCTCCTATCTTTAGAAACTTTTTTAAACATGGACCATTACTTTCCTTCTTTTGATGGTATCCCTGCTTCCATAAGTAAAGTCATCAAAGCATAGAAGAAGAAAAACATGAGCATTTTCAAATAAAAGTGAAAATATCATTAGATTTAGGAAGAGTGTTCACTTCTTTTCTTTAGAGCTCCTCTTTAGACAAGGCTGTGTGTATCAAAGAAAAACATTTCATTGTGAGCATCTGACTCCTTATTTTATATCCAACTTCAACATCTCTGGTTGTGTGGCTCCCCTTGAGATAGATGACCCTGTTTATTTATTATTGAAACCCCCTTTGCTTAAGTCTTCCCATTTTATTAGAATGTACAACATCTGCTCTGATTAGACATTGTCTATGCACATCTCCCCGTTGGGCTGAAATCATCTAAGCAACATCTTACCAAAGTCAAAGAAAGTTAAGACGAAGAAGATGTTTTCTCTTTGGCCAACAGTTGCATAACCAGGTCTTTAAATGTTTGAACCTTAGACTTTATAGACTCGTGCTCTCGCGTCTTCACTCGCATGCACAAACTCTAGTGCTAATTACTTTCTCTTCAAACGTCTTTACTCATGACCAGTTGAGGCTTGCACGACTTCAATAAACCTTACGTGATGAAGGGTAGAGTAGCTTCAAAAGAATGGTATGTCACATTTTGACTCAAACACCCTTTAACAGTTCACCAAAGTGAGTTCCTAAAGATGAGGAGCATTTGTGATGTAAGCCTTCCATAGAAGTCTCACTTGCTTTGCCTAATCTTCACTTCTCAAGCATGAACCTCACAGATTAGTGGATAGAGTTTGTGGAATTAACACTCAAAGAAGAAGAAAAAGTATAAAAATGGAAAAGATAAGAGATGATGGAGCGCCATGCTAAGCAATAAGCTCTAGGTAGAATCGCCACATGAAGAATGCACCATGATAAGATCCAAGAAGGTTTTGTCAATAAACCTAGAAGAGAACTTTCTCTCTCAAGCAAATGTGTTTCTTTCTAAAATTCATCAAAAGTGTTTACAATTTAGAAAATTTCCTACTTATACTAGGAGAGTTGGCGCCAAACTTGCTAATCAAGGATCACTAGCTAACTATTGGATTATGAACTTGATCAACGTATGAAAAGCCTTATGAGGCACCTCACACGGATCAAGGTTCATAACCTTTGGATTAAGAAGTGATCACATGGCCACGGTGAAGCTAAGGAAAGCATGGAACATTTGCTCTCAAGTTTGAATTTCCACCTCTTGATTGGATCTAGATCATGAGGCCGAAATTCATCCTTGAGTGGCATGTAAAATGTGACTCAAGTTTGAATATTAGCCTCTTGATTAGATCTTGATTAAGTGATGATAATTCACTCTTGCATTTGTGTCTTAAGCATGCTTCACACGATTTCATCCTCACCCTTGATGGAGATCCAATCACACGGTCAAGTTTGAAAGGAGTTAGTGGAATTGTCACTAACTTCCCTCCAAAAATCTCTCCACACTTTCTAGGGAGTGTGTGCACCACTCTCTCTCAAATGAACACTATAATTTGTTCTCCTAAGCTATTACAAGGCCATGGCATACACTTGCAATCCACAAGCCAAATTATTAATCCAAAATCCTAATTACAAGTTCAAATAATTCTAAGGCTATTACAAGGCTTGTTGACCAAGAAGACTCCTTGGAGAGTTGACTGTTGACTTTCTTGTTGACCTTGACTTTGAGTCAACTTCATCCCTTCTTCTTCTTGCATTTTTTTGAGTATAGACCTTGTAACTCTTCTAGAAGTATTGACTTCTAAAGTTGGAGTAGATGAACCTCCATCAATTTGTATAAGCAAATCCATCTCTAAGAAACACTCGCCTAACTGTAGCAACATCATCCATCTTCAGCGCTTCAATCTTCCAAGAGTAATGTGCTAAGTCACTTTGGTAGTTTTTCAGACGCAAGGTCATATTTTCATTAAAAAGGCCTTCATCCTATAGTGTTTAGCACTTGATTTTGGAGAGAAGATGCATTGTGAACATATGTTTTAGAGGAACCTTATCTTCATCTTCCATCAGCTCCTTTCCTTTCGCCAACAACTTGATCTTACAAGGTCTTGGTTTATCCGAGCATACCTAGATTTTGGTGTTGGAGTTGGCTAGACAAGTGAATTAAGAACTGAGAATATTTGGAACCTTTCTACCTTCATTCTCTGCAATTATTCAAATGTGGTTCCAAGATATTTGTCTATCCTTGATCTCCCTTTTTAAGAATTTTCTATGTTATCGAAGGTGAGATCATGATCCACCAGAGATACATGCATGTTGTCTTTAATTGTTTTGAGCTCATCTAACCTAAGATGTTGAGTGATGCGTAGCCATGAATAGTGCGAATGGATCCAAGGAAGAATTACACCAAGTGTGTATCCCAAAGCGATGTACTTTATTTTATTTAGGGGGATAAAGAAAAGGATAGGATCATGATTATCCTAAGCTTCTAAAAGCCACAACTTGTAACCCTTTGGCAATGAGATCTTTCATGCATCGTTGTCTGGCAGTGAATGATGAAATATAGTGGTGCTTTATTTCTGAGGAGCCACTCAAGATCTTGGTTCATACTTTGGAGTGTTAGGTTCAAAGCTCAGGACAAGGAATTCCAGTGCATGATCCATGTGTCTGCCTTCATAGGATGAAATGCCTTTGAGACTCTTTAGATTCACCTAACTTAGTAGATCCCAAGGTAGCATTAAGAGCCAATACCTCTACATTTCTTCACTATAATCAACATCATACTTATTCACCTTTTCACTCCATAGACGATGTAGATACATGAGGTGTGGAGATCTTTGAACCTTGAAGCTAGGGGAGCATCTGAAGTTGTTGAGAGCACCATACGTTATTGTTGGATAAGAATCTTGTTGTTAAGGGAATTCTCAAATTAGCCATTTAGGCTTTATTTGTTGTTTTTTACAAGAATAAATTAGAATGATGAAGGAGAAGGAAGAGGAGTTGAAGTAGACTGTATAGGCTCCAAGACTTCAGAATATACAAGTGGAACTATTTGCATGGAGACATCTTTGAAAGGATATTCTTCACCAAGGAAGGGATCTTTTAGTGGATCTTTTCGAGCTAGGTACACTGGTTCACTAGATCTCATCAGAGCTAGTTGATCTTTAGTAGAATAAGCATCCACTTCATCCATACTAGGTGCATCTATTGTGGCAAATGTAGTGTGAGCATCCACTTTAACTTTTTCTGATGTAATAGAAGAAGTATAGGCATCCACATTAGCATCATCTGAAGGCACAAATGGAATGTGGGAATCCACGTTAACTCCATTTGTCTGAGCAGACAGAACGTGGGCATCCATGTTGACATCATCTGAGGGAACATATGAAACTTGAGCATCCTTTACTGTAACATTTTAAGGTACAAATGCAATGAGGCATCATGCAAACATGAAGAGTCTGGAACCTCTTCATTAAGCATGGTAGATAGCTGCTCAGCTAACATCTCATTATCCTTCTAGATTTGAGCAAACTCAAGCATAGGGTCAGCTTAGCCAAGACCAAATGAAGTAGCTCCTATGATAGACTCAGTTATTCATCTTTCGTTCTCTTCATAGACTACATGACACTCTCTTTGAGCCTTTTTTGAGTCCTTCATTGTTTGTTCTCCGGCTTTCTAATATCTAAGGACATCTTCATCTGCTTTTTGAGATATAGACGCAAGTTCTTCTACTATCTTTTTCTTTCCAAAGGCAACCTCAACTTCAAGTTCCTTGGGTCTCGCTAGAGTTGTATAGAGCAAGATAATCATAGTTTTGTGTTCTTTGAAATAAAGTGATCCCACCAACTTCATTTCTTTAAACTTGAGTCATTATATAGATGGAGATGTTAAAGTAGCTATTAGACTCAACAACTTCAAATTCTTCTTTATATTCTGATGAATGTGTGCTCACCATTTTTTAGCATTTAATGAAGTGTAGGCCTGACAACATCAACGTAGAAAATTGTTCCTAATCCTAGGTTCAGAGCTAAAAAAGTAATTTTGCTTACTACAACAAATCTTTGTGTTAGAAGACATCCTTTTTGACTCTATTGAACACAACTTTTGATAAAGATTTGGTTGACTCTCTTTGATTTGAACATTGACTTTTGTTAGACATGTATTTTATTAAGACTCTACAAGAATAATTAGATTGATTAGAGTTTAATTGTGTGAGGATAAAAGTGAGAACTGATACTTATCTTATTTACACGTCTGTCTCATAATTAATTTTCCTTGACCTTCATCTGATGGCCTTTAATTTGTTTGTCTAGTCACTAATCTGTCTAGAGATTCGTCTGATGGCTTTGCTTTGTCAATTTGGGCTCAAATTTGTTTGATAAGTCTGAACAATTCATTCATCTTATAAGTTCATACTTTTATCTTAATATATTGTGATTATAAAAAATTGAGGGATATAATTTTCCTTTAAACAAATTTGATTTAACAAACCTCATTCCACCAAATGCTCACGACAATGATTGTACAGTGATTGGACCAAAGTTGTGATTGGAAGGTTTTGACACCCTTTTAAAACTTTGTTTACACACTCAGAAAGATTTGTGATCATGTGCCTATATCGGTGTCCGCCCTTATCATATGTCACACTCCATTTTTCTTTTAAAATTCCTTGAATCCAAGATGCAATCACAAGACTCAATTCACATAATTTCTCTAAATTCTTATCACATATGCTTATTTTTTTATTAATACAATGAGATGTTATTACCATAGAAAATAATAATATTATAATAATAGAATACTTACCTAACTTTACCAACATCTATTTTTGCTTTGTGTTCTTAAATCGATAGTTGAAATTACTAGCAATGTGTCTAATGAAATACACGTGATAAATATGAGGTCGATTCCATCTAATTGTTTAATTATCAATAGTCGACTTGATACACCGATGTTAAACAGAGATTAGGAATACCTCTGCTTTATCTTTGACATGTAGACATAGATAAGAGAGAAATCATGATCAAGCTAGTAAAGTTTGAGCTTCAATGACAACAAATGCAAAAACATTTTCATTTCCATTTTGTGTTGTTGCTATTAATAGAGTTCTACAATATCTCCCATATAAGTGTGTATTGTCTACTTATATAATTGGTTTACAACATTTAAAAGTATCACTATATTACTAAAAAGTCCAAAAAATATAATGAAATTGACGGAAGTCATGAATCACCGTATTGCCAACTATATATTTATCGTGACAGATATGGTAATAAGAACCAGCCGAATAAATCTACATATATTTTAGCCAAGCAAGATGTTGACCATATGATTCATCTCAGTCACCATACACCATGATTATTATTTTTTGTTTAGTTAACCTTGTCTTCCTATATGATATTTTCTAATTAAGCATGTCTGCAATTTTGTCTTGTACAAAATTAATTTTTATTAATGGATCTTCCAAATTATACTTATTAATTAGTAAAAGCATGTTGAGCAAATAAAACTGTAACCTAAATTATTGAGATGATAAATTATAATTTAATAAAATAATTTTACATACCCAAAATGATCTTACTTATCATATCTGAATTATTCTGATAATCTTGGTTCAAACTTGAGTTTAAACAAGTATGTGGTCCACGTTATTGCGTAATTTTTCATCTATTTGTCCTTTTCAATTGTATAGCTCTTATATAAAATGGACATGGAAAATCATCATTACTTTTAAGATAATGGACAACATATTTTATTTATTTAAACTCAGACACTCTCAATGTTTGGTGCATATTCATCACATTGTTTAACAACATTTTGCACTTCTGGTTTAGTGTCAAATTCCAAACCAACATATGAATTTTGTCCAATAATTTAGTTTGAAGAAACACTTATACTCCATAACTCTTCTTGATCAAAGTAGTTCAAATTAATAGTCATATAGTGTGACATCTCTTCCTAAAAAGGTTGTTGACATCCACCTACATTAATATCAATTAAATATATCAGATTTTCATTCTATGGGATTATAATTATTTTTATGCATACTAACTTGTTTGTGTTTCAGCTACAATATTAGGTTGAACGTGAAAGCCTACACTGTGATGATCTTCATTCGTATTATCGTCATCCGACACAAGTAAATTACCTTCAAAATCTTTTTCAGCGAACGATTCATCAACATATAAATTAGAAATGACATAATCCTCTTTATCATTGTAAGAGTTTAACCTTGTATAACGTTGTTCATTTGATCTATCAATATTTACCTTAGTTACACACAGTATCACCATTTGAAGGAGAAAAGTACAAAAATTAAGATGCAAGGTGGAAATAGTTCTAGGAAGGTATATAGAAGAAACTCATTGCACAAAAAATACGACACAAGTAGGGAAAAATCTAACATGACTAAAGATAAGACACAAGTAGAGAAAAATCTAACATGGCTAAAGACGTCGCATCAACACTTATTATGTGGCTGAAGACACCTTGTCTTTGACATTACTAACACTTATTAAATCTATCAAGAAAGTGACACTACCAAATATCAAATATACCGCAATCTTGACACAAATTATTACAATCTGATAGTAACCGTTTATCTTTCAAATACCTTGAAAGTGATCACTTAAAATTTTGTGTGCCTTTACTCAAACAACTACTAATCACAATTAATTTCAAATCCATCCCAAAATGAGTAATTACTTTTAAATATTAATTTCAAATCCATCCCAAATGAGTAATTACTTTTAAATATTAATTTCAAATCCATCCGAAATGAGTAATTACTTATAAATGGTTACCATTTTTATACATTTGGCCTTAGTTGATTTTCCGCACCACTTTTTCCTTTTAACCTTTCTCACCGACACACATAGCTAGCATCATTTGACCGACAACAAGATCATCATAATATGCTGCGAGATGAAAGTGATAACACTTTGTATATCTACGCAAAGGGGTCAGTACAATGCTTGTACCTCCCCCAGGACGTGTCCTTGCATGCTTCAAAATTTAAAAAAAAAAAAATTAAGAAAAAGGGAAAGAAATTAAATAGCTAAAAAGACAAAAGTTAAAAAAGAATAAAAAGGAAAGAAATAAAGAAAAGGAATAATTGTATAAAGGCAAAGTTCACATAGTTCAATGGTTGATAAGTATTATGATACCTTGTCCACCACTTCATGCAACAAATAGATAACACAGTACACCATTACTACAAAAGCAAAATTTGCTGTCCAATTCTGATTTCTGCAACGAACTGTCAATCAGAATGCATTTACACAATTGCCTGAGATACATTCTGTCCGGATGGAAGTATTTTTTAAATTACTATTTGATATTTGATAAATATTTGATTAATATTTGATAAATATTTTTTAAATTACTTCAAAAATTAGATTAATTAAAAAAATATGAAAGTTAGAGATTTATTTATTTTTTTAAAAAAATTAAAAATTAAAATGAAATTATTTCTAAAATCCAGAACTGAAATATTACTTGTTATATTTTTTCTACATTCCTCGAGAAAACTCAAGGACCTGTATCCATTTGACAGTGTTGAAACTTCATGCATGTACAACATTATTGGTGAGGTGATCAAGGTCCTTATCAACAACATGTAGACATTTTGAAAAAAACGTTTGCCAATAATTTTGTACTTTAAAATACGTTATATTTTTCCTCTCCCAATTATCTGCTTCTACTTTTTGCTGTCTCATACCATGTTTTAATGTATTGTACACCCTTGTAATTGAGGAACGATAACGTTTACTTCGTTCATGGCTTGTGATCATGGAAATTGAAAGAGGCCTTAACCCTCCGTTCACTGTTGCAGCCATCTTGTCGGTCAAATGTCAGTCGAATAAGGATTGTGTTCATGAATGCCTATGCATGTTAATTAATCCATATGCTACTAGAAGAATCCAGATAAATTTGAACAATACAGGAAGCAAGAATAGCCATATTATGTAGATTTCTAATGCACACATCACTTCACAAAGTCATACTTGATTTTCTAAAACTAAATGATTTGAATCACATTGCATACCCTCCTTTCACTTTCTTACTTTTGACTCCTGTTGTTTATCTGCACAAGTTTTTTTTTTTTTTATATTATTATTGAGTAAAAGACATACACGTATTATCACACTCAAACGACTGACATGACAAGCAAACACTAAAATTTAATAAATGACAGAAGTTCAAAGAAGGGATTCCCTCATTTTTCCTGTTTTTCTTTCTCTAATCATTGACAAGGACACAGTGTATAAGCTATGACAGCAATGACAGGACCTAATTCAGTTTATTCATCATAAGGAAAACAAATAAGAAAAAAGAGAAAAAGAAGAAAAGGGAAATTATATTATGTCTATGAAATTGCATAAAGTGATATGCTTCAAGCCAAAAATAGGTTTACAATGAATACAAAACAACACAGAATGGAATCTTGCTTAAAACAAAAACAAAGTAAATATGACAAAAGCAGAGGATGTTACAGCATAAATATCTATGAAACATTTTAACACTTAAAATAATTGATCTGCATTTGGGAACAAAAAACAGAATAACAAGAGAGAAAAGTTAATGTAGCCAAGTGAAAAACATTGATCGGTTAACCAGAAACTGAAGTTCATACAAGTTGCATCACAATTCACTATTATAGAAACATGGTCAGTGAAAGTGAGAACAACCTCTGTTAAAGGTGAAATAAAATAGAGAAAATAATTATTTCTATAAAGAAGAATTGAGCAGACAGAATCTAATTGATCTACTTTATCTTCTAGCTGGATTCAGCTTTCTAGAACTTAGTGTCAACCAATGGCAACGATCAAACATAATCCCTTAAAGATTTTCATTACCAGGTAGCTTAAATTATAATGATTCATGTCAGGTGTTGAGGCATATTACTCCATGGCCTAGTGAATAGTGATGTTGTTATAGAGATAATTTATAAAACATGTACTATAAATGCAAGCGGTTGATTAGTGAGTAGTGGCCACGTAGCCTACGAGAAAAAAAAAAAACACCTTATTAGGCATCCTTCCAAATTGGGGAAATTGAGAACAAGGTGCATTTAATAAAATCATGATTGGCTTTTTCTGTTTTTCTAAATTCTTTGGCCCCTAATAAAGAAGAACCAACCAAATGGGTGACTTGGTTGAGGCCACAAATCACATGGCAGAACCAATAAAATGAGTTTGTCAGCTACTTTTCATGGCCAGGATTGGAAGGCTAGTGATAACAGTGAGCAAGGCACAAACATTTTGATTATGGTCTAGCATGTAGCAGAGGATAAACATTAATCCAAAAGTTGGAAAGCATAGATGACAAGATGAATCAAAAGAAAGAGACAATGTGATTAGCAAAGTGAGTACTATTAGTGAGAAACAATGGCTAGCCTAGTTGGTTTTGTGATTCCAAAGCATATATGTTTATTGCAAAGCACAAACTTTACTAAGTAATAATTATCAGTTTTGGCTTCCCATGCCCAATTAAATTCAATATCATGATGTACTAAAGTGATTAACAACCATGAAGGAAGTTCATGTCAAATCCAAGAGGTTCAACTGGCTTAGCTTAAAAACCTTTCAGCCCATCGTTTCTTGTCACCCCATAAGTTAGCTTGTGGGGCCTTAAAACTTGAATGCCCTCTTGACCTCAAGTACGCTACAAAAGTATCTCTCTTTTAGATGATGATTGCAGTCATATGGACTGTGGAGTAGGGGCATGCATGCTTCCCTCACTCTATAAGTTCCATCTTTCTTGTTTCTTCCCTTTTTGCCTGTTGAGTTTGTTTTTGGGGGAAAGACAAGTGGGACAAACAAAGAGATAAATATTGAGATAATAAAGAGAGAGAGAGTGCTTAACACCATGTAAGGTGGGGAACATATTCATATAGACGTTGAAAATAAATTATGTTCATAGGATAGTAGGCTGCATAAGGCCTAAGAGAGTGTGTTTCCATGCTTTAAATGGGATTTGAGATTACATTACCCAAATTTTTTTCCAATATAAACAGTTCTAAGAGAAGGGTACTTGTGGACCATCGAAGTTTGAAAGAGATGCTGGTTTATCTAGATAGTGCTGTGTGATGTGCAGATATATAACAATGTTTTCCAGAATTGAAATTTGTGTAGGGAAAATTAGGGGGGGGGGTGGGGTGGTCAGGGAAGCTGGTCCCATTAGCAAATGCATCTAAAAAGAGCGAAAGAAAGAGGGGTGTGTCTTGTCCCTCTACAATTCAATTTGACCCCCATGAAGAGTGGAAAGGGAGTTACATAATTATGTCTTGTTAACACCTTGTTTGGCCCCCCTCCATCTCTCTTCCTTATGGAAAGATGTGGCTGAACATAAGAACAGCCTTGTTTGCCCCCCACAAATCCCTATTAGATTAAATCACATTTGGAGTTCCTTCTATAATGGTAGGTAATGGTTACAAGCACCTAGACAATGTCCTTTTTTAGGTAAACTAGGGTACTCAATAAGTTGAGATCCAAAAATTAATTCCTCACAGTATTTAAATAGAGAAATTCATTTAAGATAACTACTTTCAACAAATACAACACATGGACCTGATGATCAAACATCTAATCACATGATTAAGAGACACTGTTATCTGTCATCAACCTTATTGGTTCATCTAGTCTTTGTGAATTGTGAGCTGCACCACTACCTCATGCCACATTTTGTTGTAGATTTTATTACACTATGCATAAGAGGAGAACGCTCTGTTCAGCATTAGAGTGGGAAGGACATGGAAATACGTGTTAGTATTTCTAGTTCACAGGCTTGTCGAAATCTGCCATGGAGAACACATCACGTGTTTTTATCAAGCTAAAAAGGATAATTCACTATTATAGTGTGACAATGATAGTTAAAACTTAAGTGATCAAATTTTGGTCCGAGACCTTCAATCTATGATGGCATCCTTTGACCATATAGCCATCTTTTGGAAAATTTATAGGATTTGAGAATCTAGATAGTCATGAAGCCTATTTTCATTTGTTGCTTTTTAATCCAATGTGGTGGAAGCAGGTTGACTCTTCATCCAATTTAGATGATAATGGCCAACACAAATCTCTGTGCAGCTTTACACATTGTAAGATCATTGCCTGAATTATCTGAAACAGTTCGTGACTGAGAAAATTAAGGGCCGATAATGGAGAAACATTCAAATTTTTATCCATTGTTGGTGACTTTCTAACAGTTCAGAAACGAGCTGTCACATCATTAATTATAGTTACAAAGTAAATACTTTAAACTGCTTTTTAGACAATTCACGCCATGATTCACTGTAATTCTAAAATAAGTGAATCAAACATTAAATCCACACTACAACAGAAAAATGCACACATTTAAACAACCATTATAACTTGTGGGAGGTGGTTTCATTATAACAAACTAGAAACAGCTACCTATATTAGAAAACTATTGTTTTCCACCCTCAGATTCCTATTTCCAAGTAAGCCATTTTCTAGTAATAACTAATAACCAAATGCATGCCCTCTGAGGAAATTGGAAGACTACCCCGGGAATTGGGATGATAATAGGTATCACTGCTCAAATACCAAAATATTTCCATCCCATGAGCACGAAGCAATAACATTAGGTATAACTGGGTGGAAGGCAACGTCAATGCAAGCTTGGTCATGGGCCTTAATTTTCTTCACAACTTTGGATGAATGATAATCATAAAAGTAGATAGAGCCATCTGAAGAGCCAGAAGCAAGATTTTTCCCATCCAAGCTGAAATTGCACTTGATTGGGAACCCGGAGACCACATGGCTCTCATAACGCTTATATTTGTTGAGTCTGTAAGGTGGGGTGGCAGTAAAAATTGCAACATAATTCCCATTTGATTGGGTGACAAAAGTTGACTCAAATGGGTGGTGCCTCACACAGGGACATGTATAAGCTTCTGCATAAACCTGATTCAGGAGTATAATAAGCAAAAAAATCTAAATTGGCAAAGATATAACAAAGTTTACAAGCACATACGATCAAATAAACATTTAGAGATGAATAACATATTCAAAATGCATACAGAACAAAGATCAAAAGGTTGTAAGCATCAAAAGAATTTCAGTATACAATACAAAGTGCAGGTCTTAGAATTTTACCACAACTTTAATATCATGGAAAGCTTTTGGAAGAAGTGAAAACTAAAAAGTGATCATCTAAAATACTTGTTAATTGTTAGCCATGTATAACATGTTTCTTTGTTGCATTACCTAACAACCATAGAAGAATCTATATATTTAACCAAAAGTCTGCACTCCATGATATTTTACTTGGTGACACTAGCTGCTGCCAAGAAAAGAAAACATATTAAAGGCCACGTTGATCTAATGTTCAAGAATCCGAAGATAAATATCAAATTGGGAATGAACAAAAGGCAAACAAGTAGTAATGATGCATGTCAAAAAGAGGCAAGAACAAATGACTGGTCAATGGACCATTTTCCTGGTAGGAATAACATTCCTTTTAATGTTGTGAACTCAGAAAGCTTCGAGTTGATGGTTGAAGTTATTGGAAATTAAGGACCAAATCTAAAGGTTCCAGCCAATGAAGAGGGTAGAGTTCCTCTTCTCAAGAAAGAGTTGGAGTACATGAAGGAGTTATAGAAAAATCATGAGACTAAAATAAATTTTTGAACAGTCAATTATATTTGATGTATGAATGAATAAGAAGAAAAGAACCTTGATCATTTTCTTAGTAAATTGCCAAATCGGTTGTGTTAAGTGTGTTAATGCATCTTCTCGATATAGACTGGAAAAAATCTATTTAAGTTGTTGGACAAGTTTGTTGAGGAGGTTGGAGAAAGTAAGGTTGTGCAAACAATCACCGACAAAGGAAGTAATTATGTGCTGGTCAGTAAAAATCTTGATTCTTGAGTATTTATTACTAGATAATTTTCATTATCACTTGTTAATGTTTATGCTCATTTTAATTTGTAAAATTTGGTCTGAGGTAAGCTATTAAAAGCCAAAAGACAACATTTATTTTGGACCTGGTTGTTGTCCACTATATTGATTTGATGTTAGAAGACATTAGAAAGATAGCGTGGAAGACTATCAAAAAGGGAACTGATCTTGTGCGCTACATTTATAATCACTGTTTGGCTTTTAATACTATGAGGAGGTTCACCAACAAGTTGGAGTCGTCAGAAATGGAGTGACAAGGTTCGTCATAACCTTCCTCACATTACAAAGGTTACATACTAAGAAAAGCCTTAGAAAGAATATACTTTTAATGAATGGTTAAAACAAAATGCAAGAAAGAAAACTAAAGGAAAATGACCAATTGAAACAATACTGATTCCTAATTTTTAGATGACGTTAACCTCTAATTTCTGTTCTTAGGTTGGTTGATAACGAGAAAAAATCTAAAATAGACTCATATAGATAGTCCACTGCCAGCCTTTTCTCATTATCAACTAGCCCCATAGCTTTGAGGGTGAAAATCACATTGCCCCAAAAGTAGGCATAAGCATATGTCGGTCGGTCTTTTCACTTTAGCTTCTTTAGGTGCCTTTGACTTCAACCATTCATCAAATGTGAGGAAGGTTTTAGCAAACCTTATCACTCCATATCCAACCAATTATACTTTGTTGGTGAATCTCTGCATAGTATTCAATGCCAAGGAGTGGTTATAAATAAAACCCCAAGACTAATCCCCCTTTGGACAGTTCTCCTCAAGTTTTGCTATCTTTTCAATGTCTTCTAACATTAAATATGGGGTCCGGGTCCTATTTTCGCAAAACTAATGAGTAAAATCATCAAGGGAGAATCAAAATCATCTAGTAATAATCAAGATTCTTATCAGCCAAAACATAGTGACTCCCATTGTCAGTAACCACTTGCACAACCTTGCTCTCTTTGACATCTTTAATAAAGTTATCCAACTAAAATAGTTTCCTTCCAGTCTTCATTTAAGAAGATGCATCAAAATTCTTAACGCATAGAACTGGTTGGACAATTTACAACGAAATTAGTCAAGGTTCTATTCTTCTTATCCATCCATTCATCATATGTAAATAAGCATCCAAAATTTTCTCTTTCAGTCTTATGATTTTTGATGAACTACTTCATGTAAACTGAGATGAAGAAAACATCATTAAAATGAATGTTTGGGACTTTATGTTTGGGCCATAATTTCCAATAGCTTCAAACCATCATCAACATGCAGTGCTCACTCAGAACTAGTCAAAAGGCTTGTGGACAACCAGCTCACATGGGTGTCAGGGCCGTGGAGTGTGGTGGAATGTAAGGATCCAATTTTATGGTATGGATGGGACTGGAGTCCCACATCGGAAGTATGGGATTCTAGTAAGGGTTTATAAGGCCTTGGGCTCTCCAACTACAACAGGTAGCTTTTGTAGTGTAGTTCAGGGTTCTTATCAGCCTCCTTCCAGGTCTGCTTCTCAAATACTTCCTTAACCAATGCTCTCACATTAGAAGGAATCTTGGTATTGCTATTAATGTCTCCCTTCAATCCCCGTTGGTGTCTCTTTGCCTAGATAATACCAGCAGTGGTGGTTTCCAAACAAAAATAGCAAGTTACAACTTTCTTATTATTGATGTCTCATATTCCAAGCAGGCTTCAGAAATGTATAGAAGGAGACTAATTTAACAGTTTGAGAGATTGGCTGAATAGGTTGAGAGACAAAGTGTTGCTACTGGCTATCCAAATGAAGCCATTGTGTCTGAATAGAAAACACACAAGAAAGAGAGATCTAAAATAGAACATGCTGGAAACTAACTGAAGTTGCAAATCAACTCTAACATCAGAAAACTTGCCCAAAGTTGCTGGTCTTGCAGAAAATTGAACAGTAGGGGTAATGTTAGGACCGGGGATAGTAGAAGGAATTGCGGAAAAGGGAATTATTCGTCCCTGTATTTAATTGCTTGAAATGGAAAATAGGTACACAAAGGAGTCTACTCCCCTCACACTAATAAACCAGTAGCTAAGATAAAGATTCTTCACAAACTTGATCTCCCCCCTGAGAGACTTATTTATGAGCTCTCTGTAACAAGGGATACCACAGAGAGATAACAGTTCTATTCTATCAACAACTACTCAACAGAAAACATAACAAAAATAACTAACTACTAACCAATTTGTTTACATCCTTCCCCCTTTTTCTATAATAGACCTTTAGGGTTCTATCTTTTTCTAACGGCTCTTCTAAGTTCCTATCAGGTAACGTTAATTGACAAGAGGGAATGAGAAAAATTTGTTGTAGAAACTCACAAAGGAATCAAGGGATCAGCAAGAGGTTAAGGGTTCTAGGGCAGAAAGAGCAATAGTAATTCACCGAGAGAGAATGTGAAAACCAAGAATTTGACGGGTCAAATTAAAGACCCACCTTTTTTTTACAGTTTTATTCCTTAAAAATATCAGGAGCGACGACAAAAGACACTTTTGGCTGCAATTTCATGTGATTTCAGCTGTAAATGGCAGTGCAACGATGACCACTACAATGAGGCACTCCACAACAACTTCCTCAAGTGCAGTGATGGCCGCTCCTCTACCCAGCAATAGAATGCAATTGAAAATTATGGTAATTTGAGATATCTATGTTTTAATAATTTGTTTGCTTCTTAATTTTTTCCTAAGATGTCGCATGTTGGTTACCCCTCCTAAACCCATTCTGGTGATAAATCATACTATGATAGAAAAATAATTGATGAGAATGTATGTTTTCTCTCTAAACTTGCAATCATCTTATATTTTATTTCTGGTTTTTACATGATTATGTTTTGCAATAGAAACAACAATACAATAATGTCATATCCAACTAGGAAATCCTATAGCATTAAAAAATAGAGTAGCTTAAAATATTAAAATTTCATATTTAATGTCAATATAAAATAATATAATAATGAAAACAACATAATAATGTATATAAAGTAAATACTAATATTAGTTTTACCACAATTTAGCCATAGTTGAACCACTAAATCATAAATCAGTTTATTTACTATCTCAATTACAGGCTGGTTATAGAAAATAAAACTCGTAAGCTGTAACTTTTATTAGACTATCAGCATTATTCTATTCTCTGCAGAATGACTTGTTTGTTCAGAAGTTGTAATTAACACCAGTAATGCTGCTTAAACAAACATTAAGCAAATTTAACATTAACTTGGCTGAAAGTGAAGAGTAAAAACATAATATGAAAGATGGTACAGAATTCTCTCACCTGATTAGACAATGGTACCTCTCTTGAAACATCCCAAACAATAATAGCATTCTCACTGACATTACTCTGAGATTCATCACTAGAAGAAATGAATTGCTTCCCATTCATTGTGAACTCAACATCCAGAATGGGACCTAGTTTTCGATTATAATTATGCATTACTTTTCCAGTTCTGACATCCCATAGTTTGATATGGCCCTTTGACCCTCCAGAAAGGAAAAGATTTGAATTGTCTGGATGGAACTTTATAACTCCAACAATTTGATCTTCTCTGAAAACCTGAGTCTCCAATCCCTTTTCAACATCGATCAACCTTGATGTGCAATCATATCCACAAGAAAGTATAAAGTGCCCTTGCTGAGACCATTTCACATCTTTGACAGCTGCCTTGTGGAAATTTAGCACACATGCTTTCTTCTGATTTCTGCTCCATACATTCCATATGCAAACCATATGATCCATCCCAGCAGATGCAAGGAGGTGAGCTGTAAGCTAACTTTGATGAACAAATCTATACTAGTAAATACAAAAATAATCTCTTGCTCTCTCTCTCACACACACACTCACACACATACACACAAGACTTTTTGATTTTTAAATTTGTTCTAACTGTGAATAAATGAATGCTTTATACATTAAAATTAAATTCATTAAATTAAAATATAATATAATACAAATGCAATACCTTAGAAACAGTTTAGGAAAATTATTCCTTATTAAAATTATAGTATATAACACATACCAGGGCAACAGTTTGTCATCAAAGAGAACGTACCATGAGTCGATGACCAATGTATAGCATTGACAGCTTTTGTATGAGCTTGTAGAGTAGCAGATAGCTTATCAGACATCAGGTTTTGGCTTTGATGACCCTTTGCTTTACTTTTTAACAATGATAAAATACTATGTTGTATATCAGCATTTGAGATACTCCCTATATTTACGAACAAGAAAAAGGTCAGAGTAGTTGTCACTCTTAAAGATTAAAAAAAAGTCAATATGAAGCCAAGGAATAGATAGAAGCATTAAAACATGCAGCACATCTGTGTCTGAAGAAAGTACAAACAAGAAAAGGTATTTGTGAGAGGAAATAAAGAAATTTAAATTATGCAAACTCGTCATTCAGCCAGAGACTGATTATAACACACGAAAATTCATCTGCTACATGCTTCAAAATTAGGCAGTTATTTTCTATTGACCTTCCCCACTGGATAGATGAAGAAGTGGAGGTCCTTAAATTGGGAAGTAGACCATGAAGTTGATCTCACTTAAGTATCCATGCCACAACCATGATATGTGTACCTCCAACGGTCATACGATGTTACAACAGATTGTCTCCTTTTCTTCATCCTTTCAATAGATAATTATGATGTTATTACCTCCAACCATGGTAGTGAAAAAAGCAATTTTTCTAGTAGGATAGGATGATGTTGCGATTTGTTGAGCACTTTGTAATTACAATGCAGCTCTGAATCGTCCTGAAGCAAAATCATTGCAGCTCGCAGTGCAAAATCATGAAACGGCTGAAGTGACATGGAAGTGACGAGCCAGGTTATAAGTTTGTGGTTTGTAGGGTCGCATAAAGTCTTGGGCCAGGTCTTACAACCCAATTCGGGGAAAAGAAAGTCCTGGGTCGGAACTTAAGGGCCAAATATGAAAAATGAATATCAACCCCGTCAACAAAAACAATAAAGACATGGAGGAGGAATAAGATGGGCAAATTTTGGCCAAGAATGCATTACTGCCAATGTTTTCAAAGGAAGATCCAATTGGTTGGTTGGCTAGGGCTGAAAAATTCTTCAAGGTACACCAAATCCATTCATTCCATTGGCTGCAATATGCCTTCATGACCATGGAGGATGTGACAATGCCTTGGTTCTATTCTTGGAGCCAAGAAAACCCCAATTCAAATTGGGATTATTCTTCCATAGCTTAGACAGAAAGATTCAAAGATAGTTACAGCAGTTGTGTTTTTGAAAGATTAACTGCCATGAAGCAAGAAGTGGTAGATGTTAAAAGATGTTGTCAAGGAAGAGAAAGTTGAGAAGATAAGTGTCAAGAACAGAGACTTGAAAATCATTAAGGCTGAAGTCGTAGAGGAGATAATGGGGGAAGAGGTTGAGGATTTGCAACAGAAAAATGTGGAACAAGACAATTTTGCATGTAACCAAAGAATCCAATTCTTGGGTAGTAAATGTCATTGAAGTTGAGGGTGGTAATGGCTTCTTTATGGAACACACCCATGATTTACAAAAGACCACCCAAGATGATTAACAGTTTTAAGGTCATAGGAAACAGACAATGGACAAGAAGGCAAGTCACAAGTGCACAGAGGACTTTTTCCTCAGCTACACTTCATGCAATAAACTCTTTCTTGATCAGCTTGAAATTTCTTGCATGCCAACCAATTTTTCATCTTCAGTACTGCAAGGTTGGAAGTTGCACATAGTGGCCGAAAAACAACAGGTTACCCAATGTTCACTCATACCTCCACCATCACCAAAACTGCTGGACCTGATTCAGTTTTGAAGGAAGAGAAAGAGAAAGAGGTAGATTTGGATCTATACATAATGGGTGCAGTAGTTTTCCAACAAGCAGAGACAATGTTTATCAGATCCAATAGCTGACATTGTTATTAGCTGTTGGGAGTGTTGGTTTTTTTTCTCTATGATCCCAACCAGAGTGTGTTTTGATATGTTAGTATTTCCAGTTTCAGATTCCAAACTTGAGGATAAGTTTGTTGCTTAGATGTGTTGTAGTGTTAGGATATAAGGATAGGGAGTTTACAATATCAGTTAGTGTTAGAACAGTTTTGCGTTGCTTTTACTGTTGTTGAGCTTTAAGCCCATTTAAATAGCTTATATTTACTTTTTACCCTACTTTCTAACTGGATCTTTTCATGAGAATGAAATGAGACTTTTCACTTTCTCTCACTAAAATATGGTATCTAGAGCCTAAGAATTGCATCTGCTGTGATTCTTCTCAGACATGTTTTCCGGCCATCTCCCGCTGCCACCAGAAAAATTTTCTGGCGAGTTTTCTGACTTTTATCCACAGTTGGAATCGCGTCCCAATCTATACAATGGTGTCGACGGTGCTTATAGACTCCTCTTCACACTTTCTTACATGCCTCCTCTCCGGTTCGTGTGCCTTTTCTTCTCCAGTGACCTTAACCTATGTCATAGTCACTGCACCTTGGGGCCTTCTTTTCCATCTTTGCTAGGTTGATTCTGAACGTGCAAACCATCTTCTCTGCTTCCATTGTGGCTTTTAACATTGTTGCCCCCTCCTCTTGGCCGAACCATGACAAGTTATCAGCCATCAAAAGCTGACTCTTCTATCTTCACCAACTATGCTACTATCCCTCTCTCCCGTGAGAAATTGGATGGTAGTAAATATGATTCCTGGGGTGTTAACGTCAAGCTTTGGCTTTGTGGTCAAGGTTATGAAGAACATTTCACACAAAATATTGAGTCTGTTCCATAAGACGACCGTTCTCGATGGAAAAAGGTTGATGCTCGGCTTTGTAGCATCACCAAATACACAATTCATAATTACCAGAAGCAGATTTTTCAGTTCCACACTACTTGTGCAGCAGCTTGGGAGCAAGCTACGATTCTTACACCAATGCTACTCAACATCTTTATAATGTTTGCAAGGACCTTGTTGACACCATGGCCTCTAAAAGAATTGATGGTTCCATGGCTGACTATTTAGGCAAAGTTCATGGACTTTTACATGCTTACAGTGAACTGTTGCCTCTTGTATCTACCAAGGAAATTGAAAACCGCAAATCCTTTTTCATGTTACTAGCCTTGAATGGATTATCGGTTGAATATTCGTTAATCTGTGATCAGATTTTGGGTTCCCCCACCATCTCGACCTTGGATGACGCGTGGTCTACTTTTCTTCGCATACCAGCAAAGCCCTCTGTTGATATGGAGGTGTCTCCTGCACCTAGAGATACCTCGGTGTTGATTTCTCAGAGTGGTGAGCGTGGCCAATTCTACAAAACTAGTAGACCAAGTTCTAAATATGATCATTGCCGCAAACTTGGTTATACCATTGACAAATGTTTTGCTCTATATGGTTGACCCCTTTAGACAGCCATCACCTCACACTGCTCATGTTGCTTTAGCTCCTACAGAGTCCCCTATGCCAGCCATAACTCCATCAACCCTTCTGGCCATTTACAATGATTTTGCCAAGTGGTATGAGGCGCACCAAAGCTCTAGCTCCATTGCTTCTATTGCCCACACAGATAATTCCTTTGCTAGTATATCTCACTCTTCATCCCTTGGTCCCTAGGTCTTAGATTATGGTGCCACCAATCACACACTAGTAATGAATCCCTTTTATCTTCTCTCTCTACATTTGGTTATTGTCTTTCTGTCACAATGGCTAATGTTTCTCAAATGCAATCTCAAGGACTTGGTACTGCCAATCCTTTTCCTTCACTCTCTCTTAATAATGTCATTTACCTCCCTGGCTTTCCATTTAATTTATTATCCATTAGTCGTTTAACTTGTTCTCTTAATTGTATAGTTTCTTTTATTAAAGAGTTTGTTTTCTAGCAAGACCAAAGTTCAAGTCAGACAATTAGCATCAAATGTGAATCACAAGGTCTTTATCACTATAACCATCTGCTCTTGCTAGTTTAGTGGTGGACTCATCCCTCCTTATCCATGCTCAGGTAGGTCATCCTAGTCCGGCTAAACTTCAACAATTGGTGCCAAGTCTGTCTAAGTTGTCTAGTTTGTCTTAATCATGTTAGTTTGGTAAACATATTCGTAGTTCTTTCCCTAGTCATGTTAGTCATCGGGCTGCATCCCCCTTTGCTTTAGTTCACTTAGATGTTTGGGGCCCAAGTCGCACCATGTCTACTTTAGGGTTCACATATTTTGTAACTTTCCTTGATGATTATTCCCGATGTACTTAGTTATTTTTTATGAATCAATCTGAGTTGTTTGCCATCTTCTAGTCTTTTTTTAATGAGATTAAAAATCACTTTGGTGTCCCTATTTGCATTTTACGCAATGATAATGCCCGCAAATATTTATCCCATGAATTTCAATGTTTTATGACTTATCATGGCATTCTCAATCAAACAACTTGTGCTCACACCCCTCAACAAAATGGGGTTGCTAAACGTAAGAATCGATACCTCATTGAAACCACTCGGACACTTCTACTTCATGGGAATGTCCCTTACCATTTCTAGGGTGATGTTGTTCTTAATACATGTTACCTAATCAATCAGATGCCATCTTTTGTTCTTGATAACCAAATCCCTCACACTATTTTATTCCCTCAACAAAGTCTCCACCACAAACTCCACACGTCTTTGGGTCTACCTGCTTTGTTCATAATCTAACCTTGGGTCTTGACAAACTGTCCTCCATTCTCGTAAGTGTGTCTTTCTTGGCTATACTTGATCTCAAAAATGTTACAAGTGTTATTCACCATCTCTTTGCCGCTACCTGATCTCGGCTGATGTTACCTTCTTTGAGCCTGTTCCTTTCTTTTGCTCCTCACTTTCCACCATTGATGTCTTTTTGCCTATATATACACCTACCGCTATACCTCTTGCTTCTTTTGATTTCCCTCCTCCAGAGATGTTTCCTATTTCTCCTAATACTCCTCCTACCCAACCCCCTGGTCCACCTCTTCCTTGGCCTTTGCAGGTTTAGCATTGTTGGTACCACCATTGACTGGTACTTAGATTAACCTACCTCTGCCTCCAATTGTTCCTACCCTTCCGACACTACCTCATGAGCTTCATCTTCCTATTGCCCTTCAGAAAGGTATTCGTTCATGTCAGTTATCATTGGCTATCCTTTACGCATTATGCCTGTGCTAGTTCTTTGTCTCCTGTCTCTATTTCAAAAACTGTAGTTGATGCTCTTTCTCACCTTGGATGGAGACAAGCTTTGCTTGATGAGATGTGTGCTCTTCAGAGTGGTGGTACTTGAGATCTCACTCTGCTACCTCCTAACAAGACTATTGCTGGCTATCACTATATCTTTAATGTTAAGGTTGGCCCAGATGGTAAAGTTAATCTTACTTGGTTGCCAAAGGCTATACACATATATATGGCCTTGACTATGGAGATACTTTCTCACCTGTGGCAAAAAGGGCATTGATTCGACTATTCTTTTCAATGGAAGCTATTTGTCATTGACCCCTTTATTAGCTTGATATCAAAAATGCTTTTCTTCATGGTGAGCTCTCTAAAGAAATTTACATGGTGCGACCTCCTGGGTTGTTGCTCAAGGGGAGTCTTCAAAACTTGTTTGTCATGTTAATAAATCATTGTATGGTCTTAAACAATCCCCTAGGGCATGGTTTGGCAGATTTAGCACTATTGCCCAACAATTTGGTATGCATCAAAATGAGACCGACCATTTAGTGTTTTGTTGCTACTCAGTTGCAGGGAGTATTTACTTGATTATGTATCTTGATGACATTGTCATTACAGGTAGCAGTATCCAAGGAATAACAGAGATAAAGCAACGTCATCATTTCCAAAACTACAAATCTAGGTAGACTCTGTTACTTCCTAGGGATAGAGGTAGCATAGTCCAAAAGTGGCAAGTGATCTCTCAAAGGAAGTATGCCATGGATATCTTAAAGGAAACAAGGTTAATGACTGCCAACTTTGAAATTGTGGGTTCCTGTCAGAATGCATACTAACTAACTTTGAAAACATTATAGCAAGACACAAGAAGTCTGCTATTTTAAATATTATAATATGAACTAAATAATTTTACGACACATAAATATTGAAAACAAAATAGGAACCAAAATTAAAGAAGTTCATGATAAATAAAAGTCACTCACAATCACCTTCAATCTAGGAGTAATAAGAACATAATAATGAACTTAAAAAATGAGAGATGATGGTAAAATTAATTGAAAATAAAAAGAACAACACAAATTAGATAAAAATTAACAGAACTTCAACTGGGAAGTCTAAAGGAAGAAGGGTGGAACTCAGCAGTCAAGAAAACAAATAGTACTCTAAAGTATGAAGAAAACAGAGAGAAAGAAGGGTTTCAAATCCTATTGCCCAATAAAACAAAATGTCAGGGCTATAAATAGTTTTTTGAGTTCTATACATAATAGTGTCACTATAGCACGAAAATCCGTCATTTTGGCTTGCAATGACCACTCATTGACTTACATAACAGCCTAGGGTCACCACTATCACTATAGCACTGCTATAACATCTATTCACTACAATGATTATAGTATTGACATATCACATTGTATCAAACAGTTGTATTCCCATAATAGAGGATAACATCAACAACAAAAATGAAGAGGAAAACAAAAGATGAAGGGCATGACTGGAAATGCAGGAACACAACCAATAAAGGTTGCATCGATTTCATTCCTATAGCTAATATAAAACCAAAATAGATTTTTCTTCAGCTTTGATGTATTGTTTGTATAGAAAAGTTTTACACTTTCAAGGTGCTGTGACATTATTTAACAAGTTTAATGTGACCTGGTGGGATAAGGTGGTTGCTGTTTTGAGTTTACCTTATGTAATTGTCACTTGTCAGCACTGTCAAACTCAATAAATAACATCGTAAAATTGTCCTTACATTGATTAGCACATAACCAACCCATCTAGAAGTTTGGTGAAAATAAGCAACTCAATCAACAACAGTGTAGTTACTAGTGCCAGTATCAGGCCATTTGCAGCACATTGCAGGATGGCTCTGTTCCATGGAACTGAGTGGTGTCACAAACTCACACCTCTGGGCAGTTCACAGCCTTCGGAACTACTATTTCAAATATGAGGCTGAAGACTGTTTTGCCCATTGACTGAGTGCAGTTTCAAGCTTAATGGGGCAATATTAGAAAATTGGAAAGAATTTAAGTTGACTTGTTCTCAGTTCCACTTATTCATGCACCCCTGCACGCCCTAGCATCCAGCACTCCTTCACTGATTTCCAGCACTGCACATCATCGCACAGCACAGTGTAGCTCTTTTTCAGCCAATTTCTGGCATCCAGACTCTGCCCTTGCTGCTTCTTGCCAGTTTAAATAGATCCATCACTTTTCCAGCCAGTTTTCAATTTCATCATTTATGTGGATTGCCCCACTACCATTTCAACTTTCTTCTTTCTGTCTTCAATCTCTCTAAAACAGTTGAAAAAACAATCTTACCTTAATTCTAGGTAGTTTTTTTATTATTTTTAACATATATACATATGCAGCAAGCTTTTTCAAAACAACCCACACCCAGATTTTAACTTCAATCCAAGGCTTTTCGGCTTTCTACAACCTCAATTGCAGCCAAATCAACCACATTTTCTCACAATGTCAAGGATCAAAAAGAAACCACAACCCGACTGCAACTTAAAACCTTGATGTGAAGTATATATCTATGTTAAAGCTTTTAGGTTAAAATGTCAAAATAACTACATCCAATTATCAACTATCCTGCTACAGCATTTCAGGGTTGGACATTCCCGCCCCTATTTGGGATTGAGTGATTGACTATTTTTTAAGATTGCACACTCCACGCCACCACTACTTGGGATTGATTACTTTCATCCATAATCATAATTCTAAAATTATACAAATGAAAATAAAAACTTAAACATAAGAAATCAAAATGGAACCCAGTGAATTGTAACAAATGTGAATGTGAGTAAAGTGTCACTTGAACAGTTTCAATGATTAGAGAAACAAGAAATTATTAGGAAAATGAAAAAGAAAAAGAAAACACAAATGATTAGAAAAATGAAAAATAAATAAAAATTATTAGAAAAAAAAAAAACACAGTTCAAGTTGGAGCATGCAGGCGAAATAAGAACAAAACAAAAAAAAAATAAAAAAAATAGAAGTGTTGAGTACCAGATAGCGTGAATGGAGACTGAACAGCAAGAGGGTCAGGAAGAGAGGAAGGGGTGGGACCCATCAGTGCGCGTTGTCGTTTGGAAATGTATCCTCCGGTAATGGGAGCTTGAGTTTCGAGTTTGAATGAAGGAGGAGAAGGTAAAGGAATGTGTCGTTTTGGTGGGTTGTACAAAGAGAGTGAAACTCTCTGTCGTTTTGGTTCATCATCGTCGTCGTCTGAGGCATTAGAATAAGCATTGCACAGAAGATCCATGTCTTACAATTCGGTTCCTTCCTAGATTACTGACCAGGAAATTATTTGCTTTCAGTGTACAAACTATAACAATCATAATCATATTATAATAATATAATATTATAAGGTTTTGCTAATTCAAATAACACACATCTAACCTGAGGTTTGTGAATTCCGCTGCTGCGAAGTGCGGTGGAAGTAGGCTTCGCACGGTGGGATTCACTGTGACCTTCAATAGTCACGACAAGGAGGATAGAATTCAGGCAACCAGGGCTTCCATCTTCCATTCAATGTCAGCAGAATCGTTCAAAAATAATATATATATATATATATATATATATATATATATAATAAAGAAATTATGTTTGGGTTATAATTTTGAAAATAAAGGTAGAGTTAAAAAAATATTATTATTTACGTAATTTTGAAAATAAAAAGTGAGAAGGATAAAAGCACGATCACACGTGAGTATAACTATAATAAAATTAAAACAAATTTTCTCAATTTTTAAAATGTAAAAGTAAAAATAATTTTTTAAAAATAAAATACAAAATAAAAATAGAAAATATTTCCAAAAATTAAACATGACCTAATATTTATATGATTTCTCTTTTTTATTTTCTTAAGTATTGGTTAAGTTTTTTTTATTCTTTTCTAAATAGAAGTTATTTATTATTTTTATATTATTTCATCTTAATTTTTTATTTTCAAATTAAAAATAAAACACATGATAAGAAATACTAAATACTTATAAGTATAATATTTTGAATAATAATATTTCTAGAAATGGAATTATTAATAAGAGTACAAATCTATATCACTGAGCAAATGTTGTTCGTAGAAATATACAATAAATTTGAAATTTTATGAAATTTAAAAATATTAAAATTTAAGAATATATCTAGATAAAGTAAGTTAAATTGGTTGATAGTTTTATATTATTACGATAAAAATGTTATTTATAAGATAAATAAAAGTAGTTTAGATAAATTAAGTGTTAGTAGATTATATATCATAAATCAAGCTTCTATTTGGATTAATGAAAATACAAATCCAATTTGAAAATAAGATAATTATTAGTTTTATTTGTCAAAAATATTTTACTAGATTTCAATCAACTTAAATGTATTTTTTAAGGGTCTTGTTAGAAAAGCCTGGTATTAGAATAAATACGAGGAAGTCAATTAAATTTTTATGAAAAGTCGAGTCAAATCAGAGAATATTTTTGATACAAAGATCTATTACAGAAAATGATGGAGGATCATTCCTTCTAAAAAATCAAGTCAATGGAGGAAGTCAAAGAAGAATAACAAGGTCAATGCTCAAGAGGATTGAAGAATAAGTCTAAGGAGAATTGACTAAGTCAAAATCAACTCATGATGAAGACTTGTCTCTTATTTTGAGACCTTGTAATTTTCTTATAAATTTGTAATTTTCATTTGACTCTTGAGACAATTAAATAATTGCATTTTGGCCATTGTTGAGAGCTTGAAGCTCACGGCCTAGTGAGGAAAGCATGCACTGAATTTCCAAGGCCAATTGAAAGAGTGTGGTGCACACTCTCCTTGGAGAGAATGGGAGAGAGATTGGAGGAAGTTAGTGGCAATTCCACTAACACTAATTCAAACTTAACCCTTAGATTAGATCCAAATCAAGGGCTTAAATTTGAATTTCGGTCAAGCATGTTTGGCACCAATTCAAGAGTGATTCTAGACTCTTGATCAAGATCTCATCATGTGGTCTTAATTCAAACTTGAGTCACATGTTTCCCACCACTCAAGAGTGAACTACTACCACATGATCTAGATCTAATCAAGAGGTGGAGAATTAAACTTGAATCACAAGTGTCATGTCACTCTAAGCTCAATCTGTGGCCTTTGATTAGCTCACTAATCCAAAGGTTAAGGTGAGGATCTGTGTGAGGTGCTCATGAGAGCTTGCCTTGCGTTGATCCTCCTTTGATCTAAGGGTTAGCAAGCTAAACCGGTTCACCCACTTTAGTTGGTGTCAAAGCTTAGTATAAGTAGGAGAAATTACAAAGTGTAAGGACTTTTGATCAAATTTTGAATGAATTGAATTTAGCAAGTGCTAATTCTTGAGAGTGTTTTTTCTCTAAGGTTTCTCTTCAAACCTTGAATCTTATCGATGGAACTTCTTCCTTGTGGCGATTCTCCCTTAGGCTTATTGCTCTTGCATGGCGCCATCACCTTCTAAACCTCTTCCACTTTCATCTTTCTTCTAAGTCCTTGAGTCTAGAGTCATGTATGCTTCCGCCATTGACGCTTTTCCGTGGAGCTTCCAATTAAGGATGAAGATTGGGTCAAATTTGAGCTTCTTCTCAAGCAAGCTCATATCAGAAAAGATAACATATTTTTACTATCTAATCTTCAGCTCATGAAAAATATTATGACTCGGATGTTGAACTCACAGTACTACAATTAATGCACAACAACATTGAGCATGTTTTCAATAGATGAATTGAAAAAATTGAAGTCATTGAGTCTAACGATTATTTCAAACTCTTTATCTATATAAAGGCTGAAACTAAGTGCAACTTTAAAATCTCTTGTAAAATCCTTTTCAGTTTTTCATAGTATATCCCTCCCTGTGAAGAGGTTGATTCTAGCTAGTTTGACAAATCCTTCTTGTAAAACCTAAAACCTTACTTGTAGTGATAGTTTAGTCTAAAGATGTTGCATTCAAAAAATATTTGGAGTTGTTAGCCTGAAAAGGCAAGGTCCAAATAATATTTGGGTAATGTTAGCCTGAAGAAGCCGTGTCTAAAGAATACTTAGGTTTAGCTAAAAGTGGCTAGGGTCAAACAATACTTGTAATCTTTCATTATTAGTGAAATCTTAGTTGTTACTAACAAATTAGACGTAGTCTTAATAATATGAGCCAGTATAAAAACATTTTATGTTATTTATTACTTTCGTGTTTATTCACTAATTATGGGCTGCATTGTTCTATAAATTTTTTTTAAGAAAAATCTTTTATATAATCTGCGAGAATCTTTATCTTAAGGCTTCAGATAATACGTTTAAGTTTGATCAACTTGGTCGTGCTGACATAAGTGAAGTTTGGTCATGCATGAGATAAATGGATCAACTTTCCCACTAGTCTTTAATACTTCCCTTTCTTTGTGCTATTTGAGTTTAGACATTGAAAGATTTTATGATTTTATTCAGTGGAAGTGTCAGCCAATATACAACCTAAGATCCCGATTTTAGATATTTTCTTTGGATAGAGAGATATCATGCTTTGATCTAACTACTTTAGAAGTAGGAAAATATTAAAGATCTCTAAAGTGTTTCATATCAAATTCAGAAGTAAGAAAATATTTAGGATCTCTAAGTTATTTCATATCAAATTCAGAAGCAAGATGTTATTATAAATTCAAATTTTCATTTTCGTTATTTACTACCATATCATCAACATAAATAACCAAGGTTATGATTTTCTTCGCCTTTTCTTAGAAATTAAGGTGTGATAAAAGTTACTTTGATTATAGCCAAATGTCTTCATAGACTTAATGAACCTACCAAACCATGCTCTTGGTGATTACTTTAATCCATACAGAGGTTTCTTTAATTTACATACCTTTTTTGCATCTGAACCTAACATTCCAAGTGGAGAGTTTATGTATACTTCTTCTAATATGTCTCCTTGCAGAAAAGTATTTTTAACATCAAACTGAAGAAGTGACCAATTTTGGTTTACAACTAGTGAAAAAAGTATTCTCACAATGTTGAGTTTTGCTATTAGGAATAGAGATATAGGATTAGTTGGAAATATATGATGCATATGATAGGAATAATTTTTGAGATGATGCATAATTAATTTTGGGGTATTTCACCTTGGATTAGATGTTGGGTTCATATCTAATTGAAGGTTGACAATGATTAGAACAGGGTGGAAGATGACATTGGACACTAGCTGACTCAATGTTAGATGTGGCAATAGTTTCATGCAAATGAGAATCAACTTCATTTATATTTGAATCAACAAAAATTACATCAAGGTCAAGAGGTACCTCTAAAGAGTCATTCAATGAATGCTAAGCTTGTGGAGAAGATTGAGCCAATGGATTATGACCAAAATTAGAAGACACTTTATTATCTTGATTTGTTGTCTCAACTTAATTTTCATTAAAGATTGACTCAATCGCCATAAACAATCATTATAGGTAGTGGAAATATCAAACAACTTAACATCATGATTCCATACTCTACTTTCGTTCCCCGCTGAAGTGTAGAGCTAGTTTTCTCTCTATATATATAAAAATTATGCTCATGAAATGTAACATCCAAAAAAATTAAAAAAAAATTCTAATGATTGGTGATAAGCATGATAACTTTTTTGAGTTGAACCATATCCCTCAAAGACACATTTAATAGCCATGTGTTCAAGCTTTGTAAGTTGATGCGGGTATAGGTGAACATAGTCTTATACACCCAAAGACACGAGGGGTAAATGAATAATGGAAGAAAGAGGACAATGATTAGATTAATCAAATAAATTGCAGATTTTAGAGTCTCGCCCTATTAATGAGATGGAACACTGTCACCTATTAAGAGTGATCTAGTAACCTCTAATATGTGTTTGTTTTTCCTGTCAGCCACCCCATTTTGCTAGGGTATATGAGGTTGTGTAATTTGATGCAAAATGTCTTTAAAGTTCATGAACTCTATTAATTTTATCTTAAAATATTCCTCTCCATTATCAGATCTAACAACCTTTATGAATGTGTTAAATTATGTGATGATCATCTGATGAAAAAGAAAATATACTTCACACATATCACTCTTATGCTTAAGCAAATATACCCATGAACTAATGAATCATTTCATGCCATTATGTGTGGAGTTTAATGCAGAGCCCCAAACATCAATGTAGACTAATGAAAAAAAGGAGAATAAGCTCTATTATTACTTAAGGGAAAAATAACACAATGGCTTTTAACCATAGCACAAGTTTCACAAAAAAAAAAATCTGAAACATAACATTTATGAAATAGAGATGAAAACAATCTTTTTAGATAGCTGAAAGAGAGAAGTCCTAATAGTTTACGTTATAACCAAATTTCTTTATGGATTTGTTGAGAAACATGTTCCAAGCAATATAGGCCTCCACTTAGTTTACCACTGCCAATCTTCTCCTTAATATGGATGTTTTGGAAAAGACAATGAGTAGGAAAAAATAAGGCTATACAATCATGAGATTACATTAGTTTATCAACTGAAAGAAGATTACAATTCAAAATAGGAACAAATAAAACAACAATAACCAATAAGGAAGGTGAAAGAGATACAGTACCAACACCTTTAACAAGAGATGATACTCTATAAGCAATGACATTTACAAAACTATTAAAAGAGAAGTGAGTAAATTTATGAGGATTACGAGTCATATGGTCAATAATGTATCAATTATTTAATCGTTATCTCTAGTAAAAAACAGAAAAACTAAAAGCAGGGCTAGATATGCCTGACTTGGTCACAAATCTAGCAGCAAGGGTAACATAGCTCTTCAGGCTATCTACCTTGCCATCAAGATGACGATTAAGTGTTGAAAAGAGACGACGATTAAGTGTTGAAGAGAATTCTTGCATATGGACATCATGTGTAACCCTAGAATCAAGTTTCTCCTTTGTAGAGATAATAATATCAAAAGAAGCCATAAAAAGTAACTCAATGAAACAAAAAATACAAGTCTAATTCTAATACCATTCCAATACCATGGAGGAATTCATAATTAGCTTTAATACCATATTTAAAGGTTTTTTTAAAAAAGAAAATGATTCTTAATTATTCCATTTAAAAAATACAAAGATGTATATACCTCTATGTACAATTACTCCTTCGAAATAAGATATCAAAAAGAAAAAGAGAAAAGAAAATGACAACTATATAAATATGTTGATAACAAAAATATCTATATTTACAAATAGATATATTAATAATAAAAATATCTCCATCTACAACTAATTAAGATATTTCACTTATTTTAACAAAAACATTCTCACAAGGTTGTACAATTTAGATCGAGATGGGGCAAATTACTGATTTTTCACTTTTAACAAACAAGAAACTTCTAATAGACGTAGATTTGTGGTTCGATAATAATATGAAACTAAAAATAGTAGGCAATGTTTTTCATATAAATTAGTTCTTCCAAACTCTGCCTAAATTTTTTTCGTAAATCATTTCTTTTCAAAGTGTTGGCACTAGTTTCCTTTTTTTCTATTATTCCCAAGGCTACATAGTTCCTGCGTACTTACTAATCCCGCGTCACAAGCTTTTAAGGGTTCCCAAATATTAAATGAAAGTAAAATGGTTAAGTGCATATTTGAATGCCAGTTGGGGGAATTCAGAAGTACTTTTTCTCTTGAAGCAACAAAAGTTTCATTTTTCATTTTGTGCTTTAGAATTTAAGAATGTGCATAGAAATTCTCAAAACATGTTTGCTACTCTTATCCAAACAGTAGTCTTAAAATTAAAAGAAAAGAAAAACATAACATACATATTTGAACATGATTTCACAACATGCTATGGCCTATTGCTGCTTCCCTACATCCGAATTATTGGATATTTCCTACCTGACACACCTTATATCGTACTCTCTATTATCTTATAAAATGTGAAACATTGATACCTATATATAAGCTTCTGATTACGTATTTAAATCTATTGCAGAAGCTGCCTAGATTTCAACCTGAAAATTTGGAGCAGAATAAGACTATATTCGAGAGGGTTAATGAACTGGCAGCAAAAAGAGATGCATTCCATCTCTGCTTGCATTGGCCTGGGTTCATCACCAAGGAAAAGATGTGTACTCTATTCCTGAAACTACCAAAATTGAGAACTTTAAGCAGAACATTGGGGCTTTGTCAGTCAAACTAACACCAGAAGAAATGGCAGAACTTGAGTCCTTCGTTGCTGAAGATGCTGTCAAGGGTGAGAGATATGGGGATGATGGTTTATCTACACGGAAGAATTCTGATACTCCACCACTTTCTTCTGGGAAAGTTGCATCAAAAGTGCATTGCTTGATGCAAGTTATAATAGCGATCCTCAAGTACAGGCCAATTTCTTTTTGGAATATTGCATGAATAAGTGCAATGCTTAATGCTTATATTACTAGTGATCCTTAGTATTTGCCCGCTACCTAAGAAACAGAACAGTATGAGGGGCATGCATGCTTTTGGATTCGTAAGGAATATATCTACAAGACTTTCTAGTTTCTAGCAGTTGATGTGTCCTTGTTAGTTGTTTGATCTCATGGAAAATGATAACATGCATATATCATATATATATATATATATATATATATATATATATATATATATTAATTATAAATATCTTTGTATGACTTTTACTTGATTGTAATTATTGTCTCTATCTTTATTTTATCAACAAATAATCGTATTTCTCTCTTCATCTTTTATATATATATATATATATACATATTTTTTTTTTTTATATAAATACATTTTTAATTCTTTCTATTTTATAATCAATTATCTTTCAACTGGGTCGTATATTAACTAATATATCCTCCTTCGTAATAAAGAAATACAAATTTTAAATAGTCTCATTTTCTTTTATTCTTTTATTTTATTAGAAAAGGATAAAAAGGAAAAATGATTTTAAAAAAATACATGCACACGTGTCATTATTTAAGTACAAGAGCGAATTTTTTCGATGTATTTGATAATTAATTTTTGTTAACTTTCTTGATAATTAATATTTTCTTTTTTACTGAATAATTAAAATTTATTAGAAAGCCTGAGATAAAAAAAATTTAATAGTTCTTTTTCTAATTATAATTCAGAGGATCTAGATTTAAAAAAGGGATCATTCTGAAATAATTATTTTTTTACAACAACGAAAATAAAATAAAAACTAAATAAAGGACTAAAAATAAAAGATCCTATTTTATAGGACCGATATGTAATTTAAGTCTGTTAATTAATTACATTTCAGAGTTTTGCAAAAGTAATGCTTTGCATATATATGCTATCTTTTGGCTATCTTACTTGAATCATATTTGTGTTGGCTGTTTAGCTTGCATGTTAAATGAATGGACATAGTCATATCTTTGATAAATATAAAATAAATAAATAAATAAACAATAGAAATAATAATAATAATAAAAAAAAACTGAAAGCAATCAATCACATAGAAGCGTCAGAGCCAACATAGGTTTCTTTTAGCAGAAGAAATTAACATAAGCCAATCCAGAGGTTAAAGCAATGAATCAATTATCTATTGTGGCTTGTGAGTGGTGACAAGATCCTAAATTTTGTTTCTGATTTATTTATTTATGTATTATTTAATCCAATGTAGCATATGGAATTCGAATAATTTTCCTTGTCTAAAAATGTAGCAATTGGACTACAAATTAATTGATGAATTATACTTGGACTAAATTTTTTCTAATGAATAGAAAAATGCTTAAATTTTAAATTTGATTTGACTTTAAAAACTTAAAAAGGATTAAAATCTAATGATACATAACTCAAATAAGGATATTTGTTTTTGATGGATCAAATTAAGATATTTTTTTAAATATGAGTATTCTTCTACTAGTAGTAATAAAACTAATCACAATATATAAAGATCCATTTAAGAAATTAATCTCTCTTCGTAAATATTTTTTCATAAGCATGAAACAGAGGGATCGAATAAAATATAGTCTTCTTATAGAATAGTAAGAGTTTTCCATGTTATTGAATATCTCACTTATAAAAATAAGATATTCTCTGATTTCACAAAAACCATGTTGGGCCTTGGGCCAATAACCTACTGCAGGACATTGTCCAAGAATTGATGGGAATAATAGTCTATGATAGGATAACCTGACAATAATTTATTGATGAACATAAATTTTACTTTAAAACTCAACTAATAGAAACTTATTATACTATATAAAGAAAATGTCATATTTATACTTTTACTAGATTTGAATGTATTAATGTTCAGTAATAACAAGCGATGAGACTAATTTCACAAATCAGAAAGTAAAAACAAATAAAAAAAAAATCAAACTAGATAATTTAAATCTATTCAGAAGAAAACAGATAATCAAAATTGAAGTTGATTTTGGGCTTACTTGTAGCCCAATGTTCCTAATCAATATCACTGGGCCCACCCGTTTCTTGTACTTCTTATTGGCCTAGCAAAAGAAAACCATACACTTGTTCCCAAAAGTCTTCACACTATCATTACAAGAATCATAGGATTATTTACTTGTTACATAAAACATTATGTTTTCTGTATCCTACCAAATTACTTTCATTGGTGATAAATCTTAATTATCATCTAATTTTCAATGCACAATATTATTGGACAATATTGATATAACTTATTGTAAAATGTTAACAAAAGTCAATATACCAATCATTTATGCTATGCATTTATTTACAATAGATATGGGAATGAGGAAAAGAAAATAACAAGTTTTTCTTTTCTTTCTAAACTCTTACTTGATTCTACTTAAGGACTGAAAGCAATTGAAGAGTGTTTGTTTAAATAGGCATGAGATTAGAGCCCATTCTTTCAATAATGACAAGTGAAGAAATTAAAAGAATGCAAGAGGCAGGTCCATGTGTTTTCTTCATATTTTCATCATGACTTAAAAACTTCATGGTCCTACGATCATTGCCTTTATTTGTTTTCCCAAAATTCAGTGTTCATACCTTGGAGGACAAATAAACTAAGTATTCTTTTATATACCCTCTTTTATAAAAAATAAAATAAAATAATGATGTATACATGAGGTCATGCTGTGCACTGTTGCCTTAGACCAAATTTTAATATAGTTAATTAGCTCCATCTTCATTCATTAATGGTAGGATATGAATGTTTATGTAGTACGTAGTTCATGACTAGGATTCCCTGCAAATATATTATATTTTGCTTACTATTATTCTATAATATTTGGGTATTCCAAGATTATCTATTAATAGTTAATTTATATGTAACAATTTACTTTAAATTGTTTTTTCGGCAATGTATTCATGTCATGTCATGTGTGTCGTGTATTATCAGTTTAGTAAATTGATTTAGACTTTAAATAAAATGTGCCCCATTCTAGTAAGTCCATACCTACTTTAAATTATGGCTATGGTTTAAATCAAAATCATATGTTCATGTCACCGTTATGATTTTTTAGGTTGAGTTTACATTCATTAATTTATATTTTTGAAATACTAGTAATTATTTATTATAACTGAGTCTATCATGTATTATTTGGTTGTTATTTAATTATCCGTAAATATTTAATTATTAGTGCGAGAAATACGTTAGAAATTTTATATTATCTAATAATATAGTCAAGTTAATATATATAAATAAAGATAATTTTATCTTTAAAACTGATTTTATTGAATAGAATTAATCCACATTTTTAGTGTAATATTTTAAAAAATAAAAATAGAGATTATGCTTTTGAAACAAAGATTATTTCATAGTACTATCTAATTTTGTATCGTCCTTTAATTATTTTAAGGTTATATTGAAAATAATTTTTAATTGATTAGTAATATTAAAATCATTATGTTAATAATATATTAAAACTAAATTCTTTGTATAAATTGAAAAATTTTTAGAAATTCAATTTCTAACCCATAATTAATCAATCCGAGAGACATAGTTAAGAGATATTTAAATATTAATTTATGAAAATTAAATATTAATTTCTGTCTATAAAAAATGTTGTTGAGTAGAGAGATTATTCATTAATATCATTAGATCTTATAAAAGCAATTAAAAAAATCTACATATGTCAAATTGCTCTCAATTATTGAACTGTTATCATAGGTTAAAGGAGATGTATGAATTGATAACCGTGGCGATTCTACATATCTCAGAATGAAAAAAAGGAAAACAGTTGTGTCAAATATGGGTCTCTGAAAGGTCTTGTTTAATTGATTAGTAAAAGGATAATAATTTTATACGCATCACACAGCTGTAGACAAAGCAATCAAAGAATAGAAGAACCGTTTTCTGACAAAAGATAGGATATTAGAAAGAGAAATAAAGAAAGAAAGAAAGGAAAGGAAAGAGATAAAACAAAAAGAGAGAAGAATATTAGTGCACAAAACGACAGAGCAAAGAACAGTTTTCAAAGGCAGTCCTCAAATAAATTAGGATTTTATAAGCAAAGTTTGTGAAATGAGTGCGTGCCAAATAATGAGTCCAAGGAATGTTTCATCAAAGAGGGTCAAGATCCATGTCAACTCCACCCCACTATAAGAAGAAGGACAAAACTCTTACTTAGGGTCATACACCACTAACTTACTAGTCAAATTCTTTATCTTTTTATTCATTTTTTTTTTCACCGTCATCACCATCATAATCATGCTCATCATCCTAGCTATTTTAGACGCTATGCTTTCTTAATGGTTGAAATCCCACACACACACACACACACACAAATTTTCAAATCAAAGAATCAACCAACAAAGTCAATGAAAAGAGAGACGGTCACCTGAGGAACACATGCGTCAAATCCAATTTTTTTTCTATTGACGCCAGAAAATTTCTATGCCCACAAGAAAATTGCATTAAGAGCTAATAACCAGGATTAACCAATAAACATTATTAATTAAGAATGGTACGTGTATTTTTGGGTATTTATGTGTACTATGGTTGAGATTAAAAGATTGGTGTTTTTATTTACAAAAGTCCATTGAATATAATCAATCTTGTAACGATGAAGCCATTAGAAGCCTCAAAATCAGTATATTATTTTCTAACTCAATAGAATGTGAATCCACTACAGAATTAAATTAGTTATTTTATAGTATCGTATCGTCAGAATAAGAAACTTTTCTATCTACCTAAATTACAGAAACATAGGTCTTTTAGCTATAACAAAAAAAAATAATTTTTCTAGACGATTAATATTTATTGTATAATCTTTTAAAAATTATATCAATACAACCCAAAGTAGCTTTGGTGAGTTTGTAGCTTTTTCAAAATATAAGCAAATATTTGATAGGTCTGCGGCTGTCGAGATGCGGCAAGTGGAATTTTTAGTTGGTTTCGTCGGGAAAAAGTATGATTGTTGGAGAGAGGATTTTTATTCCAAAAATATTATAATCGATGGTGGGTGTATAACCAACATAATGTTAAAATATGCAACGTACGTGTAATATTAAATGAGTAATAATGTAATACTATTTCAACTATTTTTTTCCTATAAGTTTTTTGGGTACAAGAAAAAAAGAGGA
This sequence comes from Hylodesmum podocarpum, assembly GCA_026586105.1. Lineage (NCBI taxonomy): Eukaryota > Viridiplantae > Streptophyta > Magnoliopsida > Fabales > Fabaceae > Hylodesmum > Hylodesmum podocarpum. Next base: position 406,646 of record JALJEV010000804.1, read on the forward strand.
AAATATGTAAAGTAGATTGATAATGAGGAAAAATATTTTAAAAATTTTAAAGATAGTGTATTAGGGTAGTATAAAAATTTTATATAATCATCCGATTATGTTTTTATATAATTTATTGGAATTTAATTATTAAAGCTACCGACTCTATTATACATGGTAGACTGTGATCGAATATTTGTATAAAATATTTTATATTATTAATTATTAATGTGTAATTTTTTTTCTTTAAAAAGTTGTAAGATGTAATGTGAAAATATTATTTAAAATAAAATTAAGTACTGTTAAAATATATATTGTCTAAAATAGATCCATGCGATGCAAATTCAAAATTATTTGTTGATTAATCAAAAGTGGACTTTTGATTCGTTCAAATTTTATTAATAACATGACGATGGTATGATGAAATAAAATAAAACTCAATAAATATTTAAGCTTAACATGTTTAACGTGGATTGGTGACTCAGTTGAATTTCCTTAAAAATAACGAAGGTTTTGGTTAAGAAAAATAATCGCATCAAGTTAGTATAATAATTCCATCAAAAGTAATTTAATCTATTAACATGTTTGCATTGGAATTTGACCAGCAAACACATGAATAATGAAATGTTATCAGCACATATGAATTGACATTTAAACCTTTTTTTTTTAATGTTTTTTTCATAAATAAGGATTAGTGATGATTTCTCTATTTTTTTCACATTCTAATTTTATTTTATTTTTTTTTCTCTCCTCCACATTCCGTGACGTGATGGATGAAAAAAAACGAGGAAAAAGATAAAAATGAAATAAAGTAGAAATAAATGATAAAAAAGAAGATTGTTTAGTTAAAAAAAAAAAAAAAAGAGAACGGAAAATAACTTTTTAAAGTTAAATATTCCATTATGTTCCGTTATTATTTCATTTTGATACTTAATGATATCAATGTTTGGAGTTTTATTTTGATATTTTAAGAAAAAAACGTTAAAATTCTAACAGAGTTATATGATATATCTATTAAAAACTTTAAAGAATTAATTTTCAATATATTAAGTTTTTAAATAATTCTACATTGGTTTCTCAAGTATACATAGTAGTATCGTGAGTTCCTTTGACATTTAATCAGTTTACCAAATTAAGAAATCAATTTATTACATTAATGACATTCTTTCAAATTACCATATTGAGAAATTTAGTTTAAAATTTTTAGAAGTAAATTAGTATATTATAAATCCAATCAAACCCACCTTAATTAGGATAAAACATTATTAAATTATATTCACATTTGTCAGATACTTGTTATTTGTTGAGTCCTAGTTGTCAAAACAAACAAATATAAATATTATCTTCTAGTTCAAATATTTGTTATTTTTTTTTTTAGTCTGTGTGATTAATAATTTCATAGTTTTAGAAGAATATCATTTGACAATATAGTAAATTTATTTCTTGCTGTGATAAACTGATTACAAGTTTAGGGAATTCACTATATTATTATGTATACTTTTGTAAACTTAATAGACTAAAATAGAATCATTTTAAAACTTATTATACCAAAATGAATTTGTTTCAATTTTTTAATGAACATGTCACACAACTCTATTAAAATTTTAATGTTTTTCTTATATAGACCAAAATAAAATTCTTTAAAACTTAAAAGTATCCAAATGAAAATTTTAAAATACTATGTTCCGAGATGAAATAACCATGAAACATTGTAAACTAAAATTAACATTTAGCGGAATGATATACTAACGTGTTTGAATTTAAATTTGACAAGTAAATTTATAATTGCGGAGTATTAACCCTCTTACATAGGTAAATTGAATTTTTATATTTTTTTTTTTGTAAATTATTCTTTTCTATTTTACTAATGTTTATTTTAATAAATTGATGATAATGTAACATTAATTGTTTCATGACAAAGTTTAGGTGGATTAAGTCATAATAACCGTGTAATTGTTAGGGTAGATTATTGTTGGTGTAATATCACCTATATTGTGTAGGTAAATTAAGTCATAATTGGCTCAAGATACTTGAACTGTTGTACTTTTAAATAAAAAATGTCATGTATGAACTAATCATTGTAATATTTAACATAATACAAATAAATTTTATTATGATTCCTATATCTTTACACATTCAAGTTTTTTACAACTCCATTATCGTCCACAAAGGAATGGAATAGAAGAAAAAAATAAGAAAAATATAGATTAAATAAAAATACAAGTTGTATGGTGAAAGAGAAATAAGTGGGAATTAAAGGGAAATATGCTATTTGATTTAAAAGATGAGAAAAGACAAAAAAAAAAAAAAAGTGACTTTTTTTTAATAAAATCACATATTTATTATTGGAGATAAATATATTATTTTATTTTCTTACAAATTTAATCTCTATGAATATCATTTTCTTTTTACACGTAAACATAATCAATTAAATTTGTACCGCACCACGCTACATAGCATATTGATGTGACAAACTTTTGTTACATCGCCATTCAATATTCACGGTCTTGATAAATACCTCTTATTTTTATAAGGAGTAATAGACTAAACTTTAATTACTTTGTTATATTTTACTCATCATCTATACTCATAAACTGACTTGGAGAACTTTTATAGAAACCATCCCTCCGATCTAGATGATGACCAAAAATTAAAGAAGATACCCAACAACTCAATTTATCCATATCAGCCATAAAAATTTGTCCAATCAACATTCAATCAATTCGCGAAAAGAACAAAATTATTTATAATTTACAGTTAATTAATTAAGTAATTACTAAAAAGTTCACCTTACGAGTTCGTAACTTTAATTTAATCGATTAAATAAGATGGAAAATATAATAAAACTATGTCCTCTGTCCTCTATCCTCTACTTCCGTTTGTATTAATCCGCTGATCAAATTTAGAAAAAAAAATAATATAAGTCTCATTTACTTTTTATAATATTTTTATTCCTATTAGATGTTGAAAGAAAAATGAATGAGTCTCCCTTACTTTTAATATTTAATTGTTGTTAAAAAAACAACAGGTGTTATTGATATTTTTCCAATAATATATTCTTATTTCTACCTCTCTCAATATAACCTTCCCTTCCCTGATCTTCCCTTCTAACCAAGCATGTTGTCATTTATAGTTGTGGCGTTAATGAGTTGTTCTTCACGGATGTTTTAAATTTCAACTAAAAAATAGAAATTTAGAATGAAAAAACTCTAAGCTGCGTGTTCTATTTTTTCTTTAACATCATAAAACGGTAGAGTTTTTTGATATTGGTAAGAAAATATTTTTCTTTTTTTTTTTTTACTTTTAGTTTTCGACAACAAAAACCTATTTAAGAAAGTGTAATAAAAAAATCCATGTTATACTCTAAACCACTTCCCCCTCGCCGTAATCATCACACAAGTTTCTATGGTGTAATTCTTACCTCCTTCAACCAAAATCAGTCTCTCCATTAATTTGTTTGCATCTCTCACTAATCCCATTGCAACTCTCTAATATGATATACATTATTTACACTCCTCTCTCTCTCTCTCTATATATATATATCTTCTTTTAACATGTAATTTACTTAATTTAATAGTTTTTTTAATATTGTATGGGTTATTTAAGTATATTTATTTATAAAAAATAAACAAGGGAGTGTAAATAACAAAGATTAATTAATAACGATCATATCCCCATATCAGCAGAACAAACAAATAATTGAGACCGAAACATATAATAAAAAGATGGAGTTAAAGACTAAACAACAAAATATTTAAAAACTAAAAATTCTTATCTAAAACTTATCTCTAAAATTATATTTAATCCAATTTTTAACATATCAGATTATCTGAATAGTGAACTAAAGAATGGTTTAGCTATGCTATCTTATTTTTCTTATCGTGATTATCAAATGAGCTAACAAAATTTAAGATTAATTCATATATTTAAAATTAATTCATTTATAATTTCTTTTCAACTTATCAGAAAAATAAATAGTTTGATTCTCCAACTTTTTTTTGTCTTGGTTTGATGTTCCAACTTTTTTGCTTTATTTGTCTTTCATATCTCTTTTTTTTTTTTTTTTTTTTTTTAATTTCTATTTGGTTTTTCATCAAATTATTAGTTTCAGTGGTGATAACAAAGTGTTGTAATTGACAAATCCCAATTAAGTTAAACATTTTAAAGTATAGTTTTCCTAATTATTTAGTTAATTTTCATTTTAAAATCAAATATAAAAAAGCTGTTTTAGTTATGCTAGTATGCATGCTTTGGGACTTTATTTTTTTTTATCACACCTGCACTGTGTTGATTTATTAAATTTGACATTGCTTCGAAAATAAACCAAAGCAATTGTAAATTAGCACTTTAGTATATGAAGTGATAAGTTAATAGTAGTTAAAGTTTGTAATAAATAAAAAATTTTAATATATAAATTATGCTATAATCAAATTTGTAATAAATAAAATTTTGAATATATAAATTTTATTTTAGATTTATAATAAATAACTCATTTACAAAACTATTTTTCATTGTTGATAATTTCTTTTAAAAAAAAATTAAGTATAATCTAGAAATAAAGATCAAAATGACATATGGAAAGAGATAAAAATTAAAAAATAAAAACAAATAAGAATATCCTCGTTTAAGAAAAAAAAAACTTTAAAATGTTCTTATTGAAGTATTGTCTCTAGAAATACTATTTTAAAAAATTTATTATCCTAATTTATATACAGAGATAATTACATTAATCTCTTCGATCGGATGCTTGCATCCTTTACATATCAGTGACTTTATCTAATTTTATATTTTTCATATACTATTTACATAATGATTTTAAATAAATTAAATTCAAGACAAAATAATAGCAAGAGCCAAGAATATTTGTTTTACATGTGAAATAGCAAGAGAATTTCTGTCTAATAAGAATAAATTACGACAGGATTACGACAAATCATTGGTACAAATGAAAATAAATTTGAATTCTTTAAATAAGATTTTAGTTTAAAATCTAATAAATAGGAAAATATTAATTTAAAAAATATTATATTTAAAGGTGGTTGGTCGGTTTTTCCAAGATATATAAAATGAATCTTTCTCAGACTAATATAGTGTTACAAAAATTAGGAAAAGAGTATACTTGGGTTTCAAAAAGTCAAGATAAAGTTTTGTTAGATTTTACCTAGTATAGTAGAATTGAAAGAAAGTTTAATTTTGCAAAATTATAGTTAATTGAAGTCAAAGGCTTTTCATTGTGAGCCACCCAAATTGGTCCCGAAGCTTCACCACAACGTTAGTCAAGCTATGAAATTATATCATTTGAATTGTGCTAAATCTTTACATTTTTTGTTGACTTATGACTAAGCTAGCGTTTAGCAAACAATGAGATGACCCATTGGTACACCACTACAAAGATTCTATCACATCAAACTGTACACTTATTGCTACCTATTCCTTGAAAATATCTGGCTCACAACAACATTGAAAGAAATTAAACAAAACCAATTAGTCAACAGTTAAACAAATCATTATTAAAGCACATATGTCCAAATTAGTGATTTCCTTGATGAATTTGTTAATTTAGCTAACAGAGACAGTTTGATAATGATGTTTAATTAACGAAGTAAACCAAATTATTACACGAGTCTTTGGCGTGCAAGGAACTGTGCGTTGTTGCGACTATAATTTCAATATCTTACTATAGCCGTTGTTAATTTTGTGGCTGACTTTTGCAAAATTCAAAGGGAAAAACATAAAATAATTGAACATGAGATGGAAACAAGTCAAACACGTTGGCGGATTAACAAAAGCACATGGACCATTGGATCTCAACCAATGAAAGTTAACATGCTGTCTTAATCTTCTTCCCACTCTGATTTGTTTTAATTTGTTTTTGCTTTCACTAAGGGTAATAAAGATAGAGAGAATCAAATGTGTTGGGTTTGTACTTTACATTTTTTATTTTTTATTTTTTATTTTATGTATTATATCTTTCTTATTCTTCACTCACTCGTGTGGCTTTGTCCCCCTCCTTCCGTCCTCTTTTTTACGCTCACACTCATGTGGGGGAGGTCATCACTCACTACTTTGTGTCTTCCTTCACACATGTCTAACACTCCATTCTTTTTTATGATCGGTTTGTCACTTTGCACACCTCAAGCTTATTGCATGGTGACATCATATTTCCTCATTATTCTTCAAAATTTTACACAATAATCTTACATATCACATAAAAAAATTACATGTTTTAAATAGAGTACATATATAATTTAACTTATTTTCAAGAAATAATAGTTTATTTTATCAATCTTTTCTAGATAGTTTTTTTTTTTAAAAAAAAACTATATATAAGACGACCCTTATTAACTAATTCATGAGATTTTTAAAAAATTCTTTAATTTAGTTAATAACATTAAACTTGTCAACAAATTTAATTATTTTCTAAATTTTTCCTTAAAATTATTGAGATTCATCATCTCACTATTCCCCGTATTTATTTTTGACATATTTGATTGATATAGAGAAAAATATGATTGTGCAATTTATCTTATTATTAGGTGACTAGACTAATTTAGCTCTTCTAGAGTGATGGAACTTTACTGTAGTAGTCCATTTGGTACATAGGAGAGAAATAGATGGAGAAAAAAAAAAGAAAAATAGTAAGAAATAGAAGTCATTTGGTTGAACAGAAACGAATAGTGGGAAAATAAAAAATAATTTAAATAAATGTTGATCTAATTATATAGAATTTTTTAAAAAAACAATTATTATCGACATATATTATTTCATATCAACAAAATTAGGATGAATTAAACCAACAAGTTTAATTTCATGTTGCATAGAAGGATATAATTTCTTAGTTAATTTTAATTCAACACATATATCACATTTCTTACTATCTTTATCATCCAGGTTGATTAAGCCTATTTGTTGCATTTTATAACATATGAGAAATTTAAATAATCTAGTGTAGCATATGTCATGTATCATAAGAGTCAACCATATATATAAGCAAAAGAAGATGCATTTTCATTTACATTTCAACAACATTGAGTACAAAAAGTTTCTAATAACAATAACTCTTCCCAAAAACAAATTATTCTTAGTCATAATAATCTTGTTAGCCTTAAATGGCATCCATACTCCAACCTTTTTCAACAATGCTTCAACAAAAATCAAGTTCCCCTTATTCTTAATATTGTGAACATGTTGCACATCACTTAAAGCCTAAGTTCCCCGACGAGATTTCAGAAGAACCTTTCCCATTTCCTAGAGTTAGAACTGTTCAAGAATCACCAAAATAAGTTTATTCTTCTCCACACCCACAACAATGTAAGAGGTAAAAATATAATTATTAGTGCATGTGTGCCTTGTAAGCCAAAGTCTACCACTCCTTTTGCTCAATTTCTTAACCACATTGAATTTAAAAATAATCAAACAATAATATCACCCCTTGGATAAGGTTAGCCTTAAGCTTACGAAGATTGTCATTTCTCACTTCTTGAAACTTGTACTAAGGTGCATAGTGACTTGGATTTCCGCAAACAAAATAATTTACTCTCTTTTTGAAATTAGAACTAGAAGCAAAAGTACGTGACATGAAATTAGAAGTAGCACATGAATAATTACTTTTATACTTGTTTTTGTTATTGTAATAAGTTTTATTGTTATTCTTTTAAAAATTATAAAATAATTAAGAGTATTTTAATGAAAAGTAAAGAAAATATAAGTTCCTATGAAAATTTCTATATTAAAAAATATATTTACAAAGAAATTATTTCTTAAAAATAGTCTCTTATTAGCAAATTACAATATACAGACTATGGTCAAATTATACTCTAGTCTTGTTAAAAAATTGAAGTGTTGTTTGGTCATTTTATGACCTTCAATCTAAAATATTTGTTATATTAATATCAATTAATTTTTTTGACAAAAAAATGCTATTAACCAAAGTGATTTTTCTGAATTTTACGAATAGTTGGTGGAATAAGTGTCTTATTAATCTTACGGATATTTTGAAAAAAATACAAATTTAGGATAAATTTAATTTTATCAATTGAATTAATCAACTTGAACTAATTCCGGTGAATTAAGTGATTGGATCTTATAATCAAAATAAGAGAGATTAAATAATTAGTTTTCCATTATTCTTTTTAGAATTAAATAAGCTTTTAGTTCTTATAACTCACTCATTTTTTATAGGGATTAAAAATGGCGATTTTAAATTTTTAGATGGATTAATAATAAAAATTAAAATGAAATTCATATAAGAGTTAACATTATTATTATATTTATTATTTTTATTATCGATCCGATATATTGATTACTCAAGGTTTACATTCCACTAAAATTGACACTTATGTAAATAACATCTCTAATTTGGTAGTCAAGTTCTTAATAACATGCTTAAACAAATAGCTGATTAATGATTGCAAAATTTGGCGAGCCACCGCAAATAATAATACATCCAAATAGCTAAGCATCGATCATGCATGCAGTGAGGGAACTTTGTGCTTAACTAGTCGATTCGTCCGAGATTGTTTTTTGGCATTATCCAAGTCATTAAGTGGAGCCATTATTATCATTCTGTTAATCATAGGTAACCCCTATTTAGCATCATGGTGACTTCCACGTTACAGCATAACCAATGTGTTGGTTCCCAATAAGCGTCGACCACCTTCCACAGATATTATCAAAGTCATCCATCCTACTATCCAATTTACTTAACTTTAGGTGTTGCTAACATTAGTTGAAATATTAATTATGTATATAACAGTAGAGTGAAAAAATTATGAATAACATCTTTTAATTTATTTTAATTAAAAATTTTCTTTTAATTTCTTATCCGCTGTTTTTGGGGTATCTGATATAAGTTATTATTTATCATCAAGTTAATCAAATAAACAAATAAATGAAGAAAATTTAGATATAATTCTTTAAACATTAGATCTACAGTTATTTAATTAGAAATAGAACTTTATATAAAAATATAAATAATTAAAATTAAATTAAATAGTTATGTAGATATGTAATGCAAAACTCTATTTCTAATTAAAAGAAAAAAATCAGAACTTTAATTTATTTAAATTGTCTTGAATAAAGTAAAGATTGTAACGTAAGCCCTATACACCTAATTTGTCAAATTGTAATAAACACTTGTGATATTATAGGTATACATCAATTCAAGCTATATACAAAACAATTAATTGGGTAAATAAATAAATATCTCAACATTGTAATGTAATCCCTGTGCACCCAATTTGTCAAATTGTAGCACTTGCCATAGCTATATGTACAGACATGTGATGTCTTTGTTTGACCCTTTCAACTTGTCAACCATGTCCACTCATTGAATAATGATGCAATTAATTAATTAACCAACACTGTGCCAAATCTCAATCGGGGATTTTTCAAGCAGCTATGTGATGGGTATGTGACTATGTGGTAACTGTTGTACTGCATGCTATTTGAATCAAAGGTTTGAGGGTGTGTGGTTTGAGAAGAGAGTGTGTGTGCCTGTGATGGTAGGTAGGGTTGGGTAAATGATTAGGACGGCAGAATATTGAAAAATGTGTCATTTTCAGGGCTCTGACTCTCATGAAAACTAAGCAGCCTCAGCTACAAAGGGATCCCAATTCGGACCCACCTGTCGTCGCACGCGTGCACGCCGCCTGGACCCCACTCGTTGACTGTGATTGAGTTTCAAATAGCACATTATTGTCCTTATTTTTGTAATACCCAGACTCGTTTTGTGTACATAACATTAAGGTTTGGTTTATTTTGAGATTGATTGGGATAGAAAGGAATGAGGAAAACGTTCGGAAGGAAGAAAATTGATAAGAAAAAGTTTATGAATATACATGGTTAATATATAAATACTTATTCTTTAATAATAATCTATTTAGCATATTTTTAATTTTTTTTAACAAACGCATCCATCTTAAAATATAAGTATATGTATTTAGCAAATTTTATTAGTAGGTGCTAACATTAAAAAAAAAACAATTGTTTTTTTTAATGTAAAATGTTAACCAGAAATATCTTATGTATTTAATGATAATCTATAGATGTAATTTTTTAATATATATAAAATTAATTTTATATACATCGAAATATTCTAATATGTTGGGGTGTTCTAACTTTTAAATAATAGCATATGAGAGTATTTAAAAATAGAATAAATTATTATTTTAATTCTTGAAAATATGTTAATAGGATTATTGAACAAAATAATTCTTAAAAATATAATATTTTATTAATCATTACAATCATAAAATATTTTTCGTATTTTTATCTATTAGTTATATTATTTATTATCATTCTATAATTTTAAATTCAAAATATGAATGAGAGTAAATGATTAAATTATGATAAGATGAGAATAGATGATTAAATTCATGAATTAAAATAAGAATAAAAGATTAAATTTAAGAACTGAAATAATAATAACAAATATCGTTAAATGATTATTTTACTATTTTTTATTTTTCTTAAATTGCTTAATTCTTATATATTTAGGGATTAAAATGGTGATTTACTCTTAAAAGTATCTTTCGAGTTCAAAATTTGAGTTTAGATTTATGTAAAAGATAAAATATAAGAAGGAGAGTTGAATTATGTTAATTAAAATTTTTAACAGACAATGTGAGTTTGCTGATGTTTTTAAGTAAATGCAGACACAAATTGTTTTCAATTGAAAGATTGATTTTAAGAAAATATTACTTAAAGTTGTTATCCCTTGTGAAAAACAACACATATAAGACAGAGTATTTTTATATTAGTTCGTCTTGAAGACTACGTTCGTTTTCTTAGCAACTTGCTAAGATTTCACTATCATAGTAAAACACCCTTACAAGTATTGTTTGAATCTAGCCACTTCTGACTAAACAAAGTTATTCTTTGGACTCAGTCTCCTCAGACTAATACAAGACATTCTTTGAATACAGCCTCCACATGCTAAACACCACAACAATGGATTTTAAATGGGGTTTTAAGAAAAGGTTTATCCTCTAGGAAGAGAAGGTTTTATGGATGAAGAACAAAGAGTTTTTCAGAGTGAAACTTAAGTTGATAGCGTTGATAGCACAAGTTTCACCAACTTTAAAACATTGATGATGAAGTCCTTTTATAGTAGAGCTTCTTGAAGTATCTGTTAGACTAAGAGGATTTGAATTTTATCCTTTTTATTGGTACTTCAGAAATGACAAAGTAGAGCAATCAGAATAATTAATGTAATCACAACGGAAGTCAGCGCGGATCAGGGCTTTGACTAATTTGCTCAGAGATGACATTGAAAAGTACCTTTTACTTTTCATGTTGTAGAGGTTTGAGACAGAAAAGATTTCCACCTTTATAAGCTTCTGAGTAACGACTTGATTTTGATTTTGACGCGAGTTACTCTATTGTTTGAAAGGACTTACTGAAACTTTAGTAGACAAAAGACTTAAACTTATCTTTTCTGATACCTTCGTCTGTTCTTTCCTTCTTCAACTTTAACTTTGCGTCTTAGCTTTAATTCTTCAAACTGAAGCTTTCATTTGTTCTTTATTACTTAAAGTTGAGTCTGACCTTCATTATTTCATCTGATTGTGTGTGTCTCATCTTGAATTGTAACTCCTCTCTTGTCTTGATATTCTGAGGCTTGTGTGTCTGTACGAGAAATGCTCATTCGTCTTAGACTGTTCTTGTTTAATCCTTCATCTGATTCAAATTTCGTCTGTACTGTGATCATCAAAACACTTATATGATTAATCATCTTGATTTAATAGTTTGGTAGTCTGGGAAGCAACCTTATGGAAGAGAGTTTGGATATTAAGGAACGAACTAAAATCCTTCTCGGGAGAGTGGGGGTTGTACCTACAAGAACCCTATGATGCTTAAGTTAATGGTCACCTTAGAGTGAGAAAAAAATGAGCTTTTAAAGAGAAGCAAGAGCATAAAAAGTATAAGATAACAAATGTACTCATTGGTGGTGAATAAGATATTTATAAGTTGGTGAGTTAACCAAGTTGGGTAGATAAATGGTCTTGGCCACACACGGATGTAATATACTCAATTGTGATTTGGGACAGATGTAACATTACACCAACTCGATCGTTTTATAGGTAATGATGATGTTAGAGGGCTAGTATGACATGTCGATAATAGGACGCATGTCTTGCTCTAATTGGATGACTATGGTTGTGTATGTCTTAAATTATGTGCTGCTAACGTAATGTATTAATTGTGATGTGGTATGGAAATCACATCACTCCCACAATTGCGATGTGATGTGACAGTGAGTCTGAAAGGGATTTCATTTATTGAAGATTGGAGGGTGCAATGGTGCCCTAATAATATGCTCAGTATCTCCTCAACCCAAAGTCCTTTTGCCTCACTCAGCTTCTTCTTAAGTTTGTTTAAGATAACTTTATTGGCGGCTTCTTCCTAACCATTGGTCTGGGGTGTTCCACCGAAGTGACTTGGTGTTTGATGTAGAGTTGTTGGAGGAACTCTTCATAATTCTTATCCACGAATTGTCACATGTTATCTGTGACCAACGTGAGAGGCAAACTATGTATCCATATAATGCTCTTCCATCAAAACTTTTTCACTTGTTGGATTGTGGTAATGGCTAAGGGCTCGACTTTTATCCACTTGGTGAAGTAATCAATCGCTACGATCAAGAATTTAACTTGGCCTTTAGCGATTGGAAAGGGAGCTAGGATGTCGACTCCTAATGTTGTGAATGGCAATGGGGAGGAGATCGAATAAAGTTCTTCTGGTTGGAGGTTATGTATTGGACCATGTTTTTGACATTTTGAGCATTTCTGGACAAATGAGAAAGTGTCTTTGCGAATGGTAATAATAACCTACTCAAAGTACCTTGGTGACCATAGTTCACGCTCCAGCATGTACTCCACAAATACCTTTGTGTAATTCTTCCAAGACGTATTGGACTTGATCTAGGTCTACGCATTTGACCAAAGGATATGAGAATCCTCGATAAAAGAGTTAGCCATTGTGGAGGATGTAAAGCCAGATTTGCCTCCTTATTCTTTTTACTTCTTTTCCGTCACCTAGAAGATCTTCGTCGGTTAAGTATTGGATAATTGAGTTCATCCAACTGATCACTTTGTTTTGGACATTGAAAATCTCTTCTTTGTCCCAACTCGATGTCACAAGTGTTTCTTGGATGAGAGTTCTATACTGCCCAACCATTTTGGTGTTGGCTAGTTTTGAAAATACGTCGATGCGGTCGTTTGTTGATATGGGTACATGTATTATTTAAAACTTTTCAAAATAATAAGCTAATCCCTTGGCGAGGTGGTAGTATTTTTGTAGTAGAGGTTCTTTTTTCGAGTATTTTACGTGTTCCGTGTGAGAGTGAGAAATTCTCTCACACAGGTGTGACAAGTAATAAGTATTTAAAAATACGAGTTATCATTCTTACGAGGACAAGTATATCAAATTATATCAATTATAAGACTGAGAGTAATTTTAAAATCAACTAATTGTGTTGCAAGTAACCAAATTTTAAATGGTTGTTTTAAATTCAAATTAATAAAAACGATTGAGATCCTGATTTCACCACTAATCTTCATGATACTCTTCCCTTACTATTCAAATTGTTTTATTCGATGAATAAGATTCTTATCATCGTAATTGATAGCTAGGATGGCAAGAATTACTATTCATGATAGCCAAGATCACAGTACAAAAATAATTAAAAGAAAAAGAATATATAGACAATCGATTTCCCCAAAAAGAAATGAAGAATCTGTGTCGTCCCTTACTCTTCTCTCTCTCCTATGCCTAATATTGTTATTTCGATTTCACTCTCTATCTCCAGATGATTAGCTTTGTGAATTGGTTCTCCTTTTATGATGAATATGCTGGGCTTGGGCTTGAAAACTCAGCTCGCGTTAGCTAGAATGCAATTCGTGCGAGATAAGCATATAAATTAGCAATATGGCAGCATTGGAAGTTTAACTCGCGCGAGCTATGTAGAAGTCCCGCGAGTTGAGACTACAGAGGAGGAGTGTGGCATGCTTAGAGGGTTAGCTCGCATGAGCTGTGCCTTAAGTCGCGCGAGCTGCTATGACAGTGAAGAATCTCATGACTGTGGGGCCTTAGCTGTTGCGGACTGAGTAGTAAGTCATGCAAGCTGCTTTCTTTTGCATCTTCTCTTCCATTGTTTGCTTTTTTTTATGCCTTGAAACACTTAAACAAACCGTCAAAGAGTTCTATAACATGATATTGCAATTTAACACATTTAAACATTATTTTGGCTTGCTTAGAATCAGTTATCAGACAAATTCTCCTTGAAAACCATGTGTCGATAAATCTCATTCACGAGTTATCAATATCCGCCTTTGATTTTCATTGTTACCAACTGAGAGTCACTCGAACAACATAAGTCTTTCAATCCATTTCCTTGGCTATGTGAAGCCTGAAAAGGAGAGCTTCATACCGGGCTTGATTATTGAACATTAGGAATTCGAAGCGGATAGTTTGCTCTACGACGAGGTTGTCTGAGCTTTCAAGGACGACCCTGGAACCGCTACTTTTCTTATTAGATGACCCATCCACATTAAATGTCTAGCAGTCATATTTTTTCTTAACACAAAAAGTTTAGTTAGAAAGTCCGTGAGGAACTGAGCTTTCAACAGTTTTCGGCTTTGATATGTGAGTCCGAATTCTAATAACTTGATCGACTATGTCGTCATTCTACCAGCTAGGTCCGACTTCTGCAACACTTGTTTAAGTAGGTAGTCAGTTTTTACCACGATCTTGAAACTTTAGAAATAATGCTTTAACCGCTTAGCTGAGAACACTTTTAAGAGGATTAACTTCTCTATGACTTGATATCCATCTTTCGATGGTTGTAGTGTTTGGCTAAGGAGGTACATCGGACTTTATTTCTTTTCTTTTTTTGAAATAGTACTGAACTAATAGTGGAAGGTGCAACAAGATAAATATAAACTCGATTTGAACTTGGAATCAGACTCTTCAGTGTGGGCAAAAAAGGGATATTTCTTTTTATCTCGTCGAAGATCTCTTCCCATTTTTCATCTTTTTCAACCTCCCATTCAACATTTAAAGCTCTTTGAGATTCGTCGGACTACTTATTTAGCTCACATTTACCCAGATTAGCTTTGGTCCCTTTGCATGTGATCATAAATCCCAAAATATTTCCTCCACCTATTTTGAAGATGCATTTCTCTGGGGTTAAGTCGATGTTGTGGGCTCTTACTCACGTAAATACTTTCTCGAGGTGCCCGAGGTGATCTTCAACTAGCGGCGACTTGACTACCATATCGTCTACGTAGATTTCCATGATACTACCGATTTGGTCTTGCAAAATTTTATCCATAAGCGTATGGTTTGTAGCCCCAACGTTTTTTAGTCCAAACAACATAACTCAGTAGCAATAGTTAGAGCCCTCTGTCATGAATGCAGTTTTCTCCTTATTCGTAGGGTACATCCAAATTGGATTGTACCCCAAGTATGCATCAAGGAAACTTAGGAGTTGACATCCAGACATATTGTCCACTAATCGGTCAATGCTTAGTAACAAGTACGTGTCTTTCGGGCATGCTTTGTTCAGATTGGTGTAATCTATACACATCCTCCATTTTCTGATAGTCTTTTTTACCATTACAACATTTGCCAACCATGTTGTGTACACCACTTCCCTTATAAACTTGGCTTCCAAAAGCTTTTGGACTTCATGGTGTATTGTTATTCTTCTTTCTTCTTCAAGTTTACTTTTCTTCATGAGATCAACCGAGTATGGGGACACCCGAAGACTTTGTGTGTAACATGTCCTGGTAGTTTCTTGGTCGAGTTTGATGGGAACTATTACTCTGTTGGCCAGAAACTTCATAGCCATATGCGAAGTGGACATTATGGCCCCGAGATGGTTGAGAGTTCTTCTACCAATTATAACATTATTTGAGGTATCGACATCTACAAGGAGATACCGAACTAAAACCGTCTTGTATGCTTCTCCTGCTCCAAATGTGGTCAGGAGGTTTATATAACCCCTTGTGTGAACCCTTTCCCTCACAAAATCGAGCAATGGTTCCGTGTGGGACTTGATCATTATTTCCAAAATGTCTAATTTCTTGAATGGCTACCACTATAGAATATCAACTGAGCTCCCTTAATCTGCGAGGATTTTCTTAACTCACCAATTGGAACTTGTGGTCGTTACAACCATTGGGTCGTCCTGGTCTAGATCATTTGTACTGAAATCCTCGTTTGTAAATGATATTCTATGAAGTGTCCGAGCAGGTAAGTAGTTAATTGATTTAATGCTCCAGAGATGTATAGTAATTAACAAACTGTCTATTATATTTTGATTCCAGACACTTAATACTTTAAATCACTAGTTGAATGACCATTAATATAATTAAGTACTTATAGTATTAATGATTAAGAAGGAATCCATCAACGGTAAATAATGAGTTTGAGTTCTATGATAAAATTAAGTCAATCTCTAAATATAAATATTCTAGTTAATTTAATAGACTTTCGTGTTAATATCATATTTTAAAGTTAATTTAGAATTGTAAATGATGAAGAAAATATTGGTTCTTTGAAGTAAATTACATTACTCTATATTATCCAGGTGCAAAAACAAAAACAAAAACAGAATACGTATATGCAACAAGCTTTTGTTCTCAGTTACTATAGGTAAAGTATCAGTTAGAAGATTACTCTAGATTTGAATTAAATATTCCTATATTTTGTGACAATATTGGTGCAATCAATCTAACTAAGAACCCAATGCAACACTCCAAAGCTAAACACATAGAAATAAGATATCATTTCATTCAAAATTATGTTCAAAAGGTGTTTTTGGTGTAAGATTTGTAAATACTGATTTCCAATGAATAGATATATTTATTAAAGCTTTAGTTGAAGAGAGATTTAACTTTCACTATTACAGAAAAGACAGACAACGACAGTTCAAACATACAGTCTACGACAGTTCATGAACCGTAGTTGCATCTGGTGACGTAGTCTGTTTTTGCAGACTAAGACGGTTTTCACTAAAACCATCGTAGCTTGAAACCGTCTTAGTCTGATAAAATAGACTACGTCGGTTTTAGTTTAACCCGTCGTAGACTGCAAAGGTAATTAAGTAGACTATGACAGTTATTGTTAAAATCGTCGTAGTCTGCTTATTGTTTTTAAAATATGCTGTTTGTTTTTTACGATTTTCCCATAATTTTTGTACCTGTTTATTACTCAGACAGACGACACAAACAGTCCATACATATATTTCCTAATAATTTAACAATTGACAATAAATAAAATGGTTCATAAACCAAAAGTTCTACTTTAACTTAGAAACTATTCTAAATAACAAATTTGTATCTAATAAGGTTGTAATTAACTACTATTCACTGAAATGATGATATATTCCAAATACTTAACTACAAATTTTTAAAATCAAAACTTTACATATATATTTCTAATTATCAGCTTCAGAAGACTCATCTATGTTCTGTTTCTTACTACAATACGCTAAAAATGTCGCCCATTACTTGCGAGTGTAGTCGATAACTTCTTTAGCAAATGGCATTGAGTCACTAAAGGTCTGGAAAATAATGAATAATTATTAACAAGTATGTATCATTAATTAAATTAACAAACAGATGTAGGTAAAAAGTATGTACCTCTACCCAATGGTCTGTTATCCCCATCCGAATTATGCTTTCCATCCACTACATGACATACAAACCACATTGTGGTCAATTCGTTTGTTTATTTGCCTACAAAGAATTGAATGATTTATCATAACACCTTAATTGTATTAGAAGTGTACATAATGTTGTATTTGTGTATCTTAAGAGAAACATTTTTACCTTTGTTATTACAAAATCAAGTCTTGGTTTGGAACGACTATTACTCGTAAGCATATGATGTCCAACATGAATACTAGTTAAATTAAATTATACATTAATGTCACACTATAATAATTAAATATAAGTCAAATGAAAGTTAACAATTAAATAACATTTACATATCCTTCAAACACTTTCTTCAACTTCAGAAGGAGAGGTTTGTGCAAGGAACAAAAAAACACCGCGAGATGATCCATCAGACAAAGAACAATAAGTTGCCAATGGACACTACATGTAACATAAATGATTGTTTATACTTTTTGTTTGAATTTTAGTATATCAATATAAATTATACTTACTTGTGAAGGTATGGTGCAAGGTAGATCCTCTTGTTCAATTGTCCAATCCAATCCATGATATATGACTTGGCATCAGGTGAATTATCTGTCAAACCCAATATGGATTGTAGTTCAATGAATCCATAGACATAGTTGTTGCCCATTTCAATAGATATATTATTCAAATTCCCGAATCATATTGAAATTCATGTTAGAAAATGAAATAATTTTGAAAATTAACATATTTAATTAATAGTTAAAGTACTTACATGATCCAAAATTGCACGTGAGTTAGGTTCATCTCGTCCATGCCTGAATACATCTCCATGCAATCTGACATGTGAATGTATAGAGGCATGTTGTTGGCTCTACCAAAGATTTTTTTATCCCAATAGAGTTCCAAACTTTTGCTCCTAATCTTATTAGCCAACTCCAACAAGCACTGCAGAGGATCATCAATTGGCTCTGGCTCTGGCTCTGGTCGTGGTTTCCTAAGTGTAAGTTTCTTCTTTAGGGATTTGATCTAATAAAATAAATTGTTAGAAACATGATACATATATCATAAGTTAATAATAAATATAAAAACAATACACACCTTTGCACCCAATTGCTTAACAAGATGTTTTGGTTAACAACTTGTCCTACCACCTACACCTCTTCAGTGGACAAGGGTAGTGGAGCACCAGGGTCATGTGCGTCGTCAACAGTGACCCTCACCTCATCATCTCACATAGGCTTACCATATATGGTTGCCCCGCCCCCTACAACTCTTCCAATGGCCACCAATCTAATTGGGTTTTCTTCAACATACAACCCACATTGACAAGTATCTTCGGGGATGCCCCCGTTTGGTGAGCAACTAAATTTTGTGCTAACACGAACAGTCTGCCTCACCTCTGTAGCAGTTCCTTGACACTGACCTTGTAGGCCTAATTGTTGCATGATATTCTGTGAAACTTTTGTAGCCAGCTCTTCTGTTATTTGTTCCCTCATCCTGGCGGTAACTTCTTCAGTGATACTTTGCCTCAAGGACTCTATTGTTTGTTGGTTGATTGCAGAGTCAAAACATCGATGGTGTGAAGATTTTACAAAGTATGAAACAATCCTCACACCTTGACCAACACCACGAACACGCCCTGGGTGTTCGGGTTTGCTAATGGCAGATGAAAGTATGTCATCCCTTCCCTATGCCACAAATGATCCTTGACTGCTCTGCTCAACTAGGGAATCTTGCAAGTAAGGAATAGTTGTTGTTGTTACTTTATTTAAAACATGCAAAATTTTCAAAAATATTTGTATTCATTCAAAGTGAGCTTAAAACCAAATAAATAGTAGGTTCCCAATCAGAATTTTGCATCCAGTGCTGGACATGGAACTTATCACCACCCTAAGTGGAAGAGGTTTTGCACCACTAATTTATATTGTATCATAAACAACTCTACATCAAGCAACAAGGCCAAGGACAACGAATGCTAATCAAACATTGAAGGCTAACTTTAACTCAAAATTCAACAACAAAACAAATCAATCCAAACACAAATCAATGCAACACAAATCAAACCAACAAAAATCAATCAAACACAAATCAACCCTAAACGAATCAATAAACCAAAATCAATTGGAAATGCATGCACCTTTATGAAGCCTCTTGATGGGGGTTTGGACTTTCGTGAAGGACGAAGGAGATTGGCACCAGAGTTTAGGGATGAAAGATGAAGGGTTCGCGGAAGAGTTAACGCCGAAGTTTGGCCTGTGAAGGAATTGGGGGAGAAGTGAGGGTTTTGCGGGAGAATGAAGGAAGAGGCAGGGAGTGAGGGTTTACGCGAAGAAAGAGAAGTGCCCAACAAGGGTTTATAATACAGACTACGACGATTTTCATTTGAACCGTCTTAGTCTGTACCATAAATATTACAAAAGTGCCACCACATTACAGACTAAGACGGTTCACATAGAAACCACCATAGTCTGTAACATCAATATTACAAAAGTGTCACTGCACCACACACTACGACGGTTACCTATGAACCGTAGTAGTGTGCGTGTTTTAATATGTGATTTTTGTACTAGTGTTTATTAAAGAAAATTTGGGACTAGTGAGCTTAACAAACTAAATTCGTTTTTAATAGACGAAACTTCATCTATTAAGTGAACAAACGATGTATAGTGTCTGATGGATTTTTATTAGTCTCTGACAAATGGAAACATCAATTAATCTAAAACACTCAGATGCACCATCAATTGAATTTAATCTATATGTTGAGTGTGAAAGGTTTGAGCATTAAATTTGTTTGGCATTAAAGACAAATCATCTTAAGGTTGCGAAACATGAGCATTAAAAACTGATAGACACGTCACTTCAATTAGAAATCCTCAGTGATGGGCGCAAGATCTTAAAGGAGAGTTTATAATATTAACCCTAATTGAAGTTACACATTCCTTAATATAAATTAGAAAATTAACCATTTTACTTGTCATTTTCACTGTTTATTGCAAAAATTTACTTAGTTTTTACTCTCACTTTGTTAAATTTTCTTATATAAAACAAAGTAAATGGAAACCAAAGTTGCACCCAAGACTGCCTTCTCTAAAGATATATTTGTGCTTGGAAAGTGGATGAGGCTTTCCAGCTTCACCTTATACATTGAAGACTTGGTAGGGACTCTCATAACTTTTGGATGAACCAAGTTTGCTGAGTCCAATGGAGCATGGAACCAACTAACAAGAAATATTTGATTTCTATAGAAACCATCACTATTACCTATGAGTGCAAGAATGAGTGAGTCAAGTTTACTCCTAACTTGGACAAAGACATTAGTGAGAAACTCTTGGAAATTAACTTTTATGGTCACCAAGGTACAAATGATGGCTACAAGTTTCTGAGGTCGGGGAACATGCTTTCCCTTTGTCGTGTGGTACACAATATGCTCTTCAACATCTTCATCCTACGGAGTGGGTCAAGTGATAGTGTCAGCAACAAGGACAAGTTGTGCCTGTTCCATTTGATGATCTGAGGCTTCTCTACGAAATAAGAGAAATTGTTGATGATTAGTTGTTGTTAGAGAGAAAAAAAAAAGCAAAAGTGAAGGCCAAGGCTAATGTAACTGCAAAACGTGCAGAAGAAACAAGGGCCAAGAATGAAACAACACATTTATATGCATGGAGTTGGAAGATGAGATTATATATGAAAAAACAAAGTCTTGTATTACCAAGCTACTCAAGAAGTCTCATGCAGTTTATATTAAGCATGAAAGACGAATGACAATATTTGTCTCTAAAATATCTTCATTTTAATAATTATAAAATAACCCATTAACAACTTTAGCACATTTAAACTTAAACTTTATCACATTAGAATATAATAATTTAAAATCATTTTATAATTATACAACCTATATCAATGTTAAATAATCAACCAAGTACCCAACATTCACAATGTGCAAGTAAAAGGTCAGAAGATTCCATTGCATCATCATATATAATGCCTCGAGGTCTTTTTGGTAGAAAATATTTCAAATAAGATAGTTAGAAATATGTTTTTTTTTTATTTTTGTTCGATAGGTTAGAAATACTAATTCCACAAGTTTACACGTTATTCGGCAATCCAAACTTAGTGCAATTCAAAAAACCTAAAAATAATAAAAATCTAGAGTAATTATTAATTCCCACGCACAAGATAGCTAAAACACGCTAGAAAGCTAAAACGCGCTAGAAAAAAAGTGCACGATAAAGTTCTAAAAAATGAGAAATTTGTTGCTTTTAAATTACTTACTATGCTCCAAATGAGGAAGATGATAAAAATGGAGAAAGTGGTGGAGACTAACAAAATTTTCTTTATAGAAAGATTCTTAATATATTGGAAAAGAAGGATAGAACAACGCAAGATCAATATTCATAGAAAGAAAACCTCTCTCTCTCTATCATATATATATATATATATATGATAGCAACTAGTTATACAAGCCTTCATTTTAAAGTGAATACGACGATGTTGCATATAGGACTATTCTAATCATTTCGTGTAGGAAAAAACCAATCCACGTTTAAAGGGTGTTAAGAGAAAAAAAGTAATACTAGAACATAAATAATTTAAATACAAGTTGTTACGGTATTTTTAATTTTTCTTTTTAGTTGATAATGGTTTGAATGCATGTAAGCCATCATCTAGAAAAATGAGTCAATATATGTTTTTTTACAAGGAATCAATGAAAAATTAATCAAAATTATTTTTTAGTTTTCAATTAAATTATCAAATATATTTGTCAATTATATTTCATGAAAAGAAATAAAATTAATGTGATGTTTTTATAATTATAACTAAAAAATATTGTACTGCATGCGTTTAAATAAATTGTTATATTTCATGAAAAATCTTTAATAAATATAATCTGAAGTGGAAATGATGTACAAAGATCTTTAGTTTTCTTTGAAAAAGAAAATCTATATTGATATATGGGCCAAATAAAATACTACAAATTATATTATGAATTTAAAAGGGGAAAAATATAAATAATGTTTTACATTATTTTTTAAATTGATTGAATTTTTAAAAGTTTTTTATTTCATACAAAAATTTAAATCACTTTATTAATTATGAAATCATACATGAAATAGTAAATTTAAAATGTTACTATTACGTTAGAAAGAAAGAATATGTCTGTTTTGATTGTGTAGAATATAATGAATGACATTAGAAAATTGACTATTTGACTTCTAAATTTGCTTGACTAGTGATATTTTATTTATTTTGACAAAGACCAGTGATGTCTTGAATCTTATATTAATGCATAATGTACTAATATTCAGCCCCATTTTACACGTATCCATTCAATCCTTTGACATTAAAGAGACGAGAGTTCAGAATTAAATGACCGTCAACTAATTTAACGAGAAACTACACAACAAGATCTTGTCAAGAGATCGAATCTCATGACTTTGAAAAATGGAGTCCTACATTAAGACGATTTGGAAAATAATTTTAATTTTATAAAATATTTACAATTTAACCTCTCTTTTTTATATAATAAAGGTTTTACCCTGATCCCCTGTGTAACTGGAAGAATATGTCTCGTCTTTCATAAACTTTAATTGTTAAAATTTTTCACTAAGATGATTTAGGAATTACAAGGATAACCCAGTTCTTGAATGTAATTTTGACAAGTTCCACCACCAACGCTCAAAATTATTTTTCCGAGGATTGAATATCCTCCAGTCAGAATTATTCAAAATTATTCTTGAATATCTTGTCTTACTTGCAATACTATGACATTGAATGAATGGATGATTTATTTGCATATCATCACATTCATTTATTGGTTAGCATAGATATGAATATGCCTATTGGTTAATAGATATGAATACGTAGAATAGCTATTTTATTTTATTGTAATACAGTGTACGGTCGCATATTAGAAAATAATAAGATATTATAAAATTTTCTTTTATTTTCAACTATTTTTCTTATCGCCACCATTTTTATATATTGTGATATTATCATTATTATCATAATTATAATTATTGTTATTATCATCTCTATCATAATAATAATAATTATTATTATTATATCATCATTATTATAATAATTATAAATATTATTATTATAATCATTGTCACTTTATCTCATTATTATTGTTATCACCATTGTCACTATTAGTATCATCATCTTTATTGTCATATTTATTATTTGAGTCACTACCATTATCACCATCATCTCATCATATTTATTATTATTATCTTCATTATTATTATCTTTGTTATCATTGCCTTCATCATTATTATTATCACCACAATTACTAGTGTTGCCATTTTCATAATCACTTCACATCCACTATATCTGCCACCACACTAATCCAACACCACCATTCTACCTCTACCACTGTCATCATTATACTTATTGTTAGGACCTCAACTAGAAAGTATAAAAGAGAAAAAAGAACATACAAGAAAATTAATGTGGTTCGGTGCTTCAAGACCCACTTCCACGGTCTGACTAGGACAAAATTTATTATTTATGGTTTTTGCACAAAAATTTACAAACCCTCCTAGATATAATTTTGTACAGAAAAATTACAAATCATCTCACATATAATTTTTACACGAAAAAAGTTACAAACCTTCCCACATATAACTTTTGCACAGAAATTATAAATCATCCCACAGTGTTTGACACACACTACCTAAAATCTAATACAGTCATTTACTAAATTTAAGGATATGGTGCAAGTGAAAAGAAATCTATCACTCTATCATATATAAGTTTTTCACTACTTTTCTTTTTGATGTCCACCAATGTGGGACTTTGAATTAACACAATACACAACGAATCTCCCAATAATTCAAAGTCTTGCACTTCTATATTGATCGTCCCTTACAGTAGAATCTTCTACCTTGTAAAAATCTTATAGAGAGATCCTCCCTTACAACAAAATCTTTTGATTGGCAAAAATCTTTTAGAGCGATTCACCCTTGCAACAGAATCTTCTGGCTGGAAAAACTTTTCTGGAGTGACCTTCCCTTGCAACAAAGTCTTCTATCTTACCCTTTTTCTCCTTTAGGCTCTACAAGTCCTCCATTGTTTTGATGTGAGACTTTAATTATATCATAACAATCTTCTCCTCAAATAAAGGACCAATATACTTTCTCCTCTATAGCGGAAGACATTTGACACAAGGATACCCTCAAGATAGGTCCACCTGACCTTCACCTAGATCCATCTCTTGCCAAGTCAAACCATTAGCCTGATACCACTGTTGGGACCTAAATTGGAAAGTATTGGAGAGAAAGTATACAAGAAAATTAACGAGGTTTAATGTCTCAAGACTTAATCCACTGTCTCATGGGACAAAATTCACTATTTATAATTTTTGGACGAAAAGATTACAAGTCTTTCCAAATATAATTTTTGCACGAAAAAATTACAAATCATCTCACATATAATTTTTGCACGAAAAGTTACAAACTCTCCCACATATAATTTTTGTACGAAAAAATTAGAAACTATCCCACATTTAATTTTTGCATGGAAAAAGTACAAATCTCACACAATGTTTGACGCACAATACCTAAAATCTAACGCATTCCTTTACTAGACTTAAGGATGTGGTGCAAGTGAAGAAAATCTATCACTTTATTATATATAGATTTTTCACTCCTCTCTCCTTTTGATATCCACCGATGTAAGACTTTGAATTAACACAACACACAACAAATCTCCCTTAAGTTTAAAGTCTTACACTTCTACAACGCTCGTCTCTTGTACTGGATAAATTCTTCTAGAGCAATCCTCCCTTGCGGAAAAATCTTCTAACTGACAAAATTCATTTGGAGTGATCCTCAATTGCAGCAACATCTTTTGACTAACAAAACTCGTCTAAAGTGATCTTCCCTTGCAGCAGAATCTTCTATATTACCATTCTTCTCCTTTAAGCTCTGCAAGTCCTCCATTGTTCTATTATTAGACTTTGATTGTATCCCAACACCTATAACTCTAAATATTATTGTTACAACCATTACCTCATATTATTATATAATTTGTATCTTATTATATACTAAACATTTGATAAGATTACAATTTATCATAATTTTATTTTATAATATTCTTATCCTATTTATATATCATATCCTAACCATTCAACGAATACTTATACATTTAGAAAAAAGGAGATCCCTATTATTAACTAAGGATATGAAAAAATAATGAAAGATTAGTTGAGAATGTAATTAAGATAAAGTATATGTAATTTTTAAAGTATTTAATTTAATTGAATGTTACAATCTCTATCTCTATTGAAAATTGAAAAGATAAATATTTATTTTTTAACTAATGCTCATTTATTATAAACAAATGCCCATAGTAATGCTTTTGTTATTTTGAGATTAATGAAAAGTAGTAATATATAACATGTGCTTTTAAATAATAGTAAAGAGTTAAAAAGAGAAAGATGACCGGCGAAAAGAAAATAACGTAATTTTACACATTTTGATAAAATATTTATTCCTTTTAAATTCTTAATTAGTATTATAAGGGCACTTATTAGCATTACTAACTAGTATCCTTACCTTAAAAATAATAATTAAGGAATAAATTAGAGAAAAATTTATTGAGAAATATAAAATTATATTATTTAAAATTATTTTTAGATTTACTTATAATTTAAACATATTAAATACTTTTTATTTTAATACATTAGCAAGTAGTCTAAAGACACTGGTACGTAGATCCAACGTCAAAAAAGGTAACTTCATCTTAAACTTTTCTTTCTTTGTGAATAACGTATATATTCTTAACAAACAATTCAGAGGTTTCTGATCTCAAATTGATTAAAGTCTTAGAAAAATAATTATACTCTTATAACAGTTTCATGCATATTGTGTGTCTCTCACGTGAAATGGTGACTTTTGCTGAGGTTTGCGTTCCATTTAATTCATTTTGTGATATTTACTCAAAAGTGAAATTGTTAACCTTCATAGTTGATTTATCCAATCATGTTTTTTATTCACCAAAATTACAGTGATACTCGTCCTAACATGTTGAATCTTTAACAAGTATTAACTTATTCAAATTTTTAAGATACAAAACTTCATTAAAACTTTCACAAAATTGTAAGTATTTCTTGTTTAAAAAAAATAATTTTTTTAAAAAAATATGAAACTGCAAAAAAAATCAATGAAATTATAAGGACTTGAAATAATTTAACTAAATATTAATTTGATAAAATATATAAAAATATATTTAAAGACTATTTTAATTAATATAGAACAAGTGAAGAAAGATGGAAAGTGAACTTACAAAACCGAGAAATAATCATTGGCTGGAGCGTAATCTTTACCTTCAATTTGTATAACTTTAATTTAGGTGGTGTGCAAATTTGTTTATGTGCCAGAGCGTCTTCGGTCTTTGACACTTCTGTCGTATCTCGTTAATTGCTACTTGCTAGACCCATTTACTTGAATTAAATAATGAATAAAATTTTCCCAATTTTTATTATAGAAAAGAAAAGAAAATTCCTCTCCAATTTTATTTTTTATTTTGAAGAGTTTTTCATACAGAATTTATAACTTTTAGGAAATTTAAATTGCTTTTAATTAAATTTCCTTTATTTTCAAATTACTTTTTTCGGATAAAGTAATTTAAATTTCATTAATTATTTTTTTTTGGAATTTCAATTTTCAATTATATTTTTGAATATTTATTTATATATAACCATTCAAATTTTAATATTGAATTTTAGGTTTAATATAATTTTAACTTCTGTGTGACATCTTATTTTTAGTTTTCATATTTTTTTCGTTCAGGTAATTTATTTTTCTCATTTTTAATTTATATAAATTAATATGTTTTATGTAATACCCTGAATTTTTTGTATTTAAATGGGTAAGCTAAAATAGTTAATTTAAAATTTCCTTTTATTTAATAGATATGTATTTTATTTATTTAGGTTAAAAAGTTTTGGTGCTTAGAAATTTTAGTTGGAAATTGATAAAAATACTTTTAATTGTCTTTTTCCTCTATCTTTTAAAACTTCCACAAACTCATTATTAGGTTATTGATTCTCATTGAGTACTCGTGCACATCTTGCTTCGCTTCCTCTGCCGCCTACACGAACTCCACATTTTTAATTAGTTTTCCCCCTCTTCCCCCTCTCGTACCCGTCAATGCCTTGCTCTTGGTCAGCTGCAAACAGAGAACTAGAGTTAAACCATACTCCACCTTCTACATCATTCTGCTTGGATTTGATAACTTTTGGGGCTCTTGGAATTAGGGTTTAGGAACCCTATCGGTGTTCTTCTTTAAAATATTCTTTCATCAATCCAGGTTAGGGTGGTTCCATTATTAATAATAGTGATGAGATTTTTTGTTTGAAGAGTTTCTTGATAAAAATTGTAGAAATTAATTGGGAATTGGGGAAAACCCCTTTTTGAATTGTTTGATTAGATTGATTAGAGAATTTTATTAGTCATTTTCCATACGAGTAAGAATCTCTTTGTTTCTTGAATTGGTGCTCTGTGTTGTTAATTCGTTGAATGATATTGATTTCCCTATTTTCCCTTCTCTTTATACCTTAATTCTTCATCTTAGAATTCTTGTTTTAATTAATTGTTCATGTGTCTAGAGTATAATTTTACTAATTATTATGTTAACATGATTCTTCCCCATAAAAGGTAACAATTTTCCATTACAAGTTTGAAATAACCAAATCTTACACACATTAAAAAAGGAACAATATGACAAAAATCATGCTCGGCTTAAATAGCAATACTATATAGAATGAGAAAAGAAAACAAGTTAATCCTCGTCGATTAGACGACCACCAACAACCTTCTTGGTTATGTCAAAAGAAAAATCAGAGGCAGGCTTTCGTAATCGAGCTTGATCAGTGGCTCGAGAGAAACCCGCTTTGCAAACCTCAAATGCTTGCTGAGAGGTCTCACGAATCTCTTTCGTTAGTCCATTGATAAATCCTTCGGATTGGTTAACGCACTTTTGAAGTACGCCCTCCCGAGCAATCGAGGACTGGAATTCACGTCGAACCTCCTCCAACTCCTCTTGCTTCAAGCGACAACATCTCAGGCATCTCTCAATGCACCTCGAATGAAATCTAATTCATTAGAAGTAGCGTCTAGCTGAGAACGACATTCTTTCAGCTCGGCCGATTGGAGGTCCAATATCAAATCGGATTCTACCTTCGCCTTCAACAACTTAAGGTTCTCCGCTTCCAGATCCTTGATGATATCATGTTGATCAGCGTTACGAAAGTAAATCTCTCGATAGTGACATAAAGTTGTCATGGACTTGATTAACATCATCTCTACCCCCTCCAAGCACGAACTACCACCTAAGGAGTTAAGTAACTCAGAATCATACCAACCCAAAGGAGCCAAACCCACTTTTCAATAAAACCGAGTTGGGCTAATCCGCTCGTACCACAAAGACCCATAAGAGGGGGCATCAGTGCCAATCTAGTTAATGCGAACCCATTTCCTTGAGCAGATAACAATAGGGGGAAGGAAAAACCTGGTGGGTGAAGTGACCCTGGGAAAAGCACGAGTAACTTAAGGAAAATTATGAATCCTGATTGCTTCGACCTAGTTTCCGGAGGAAAGATGCGGGCTACCCGTGGCCTCAAAAGGAGAATGTGAAGGTGTTTATGTAGAACCAAAGGCTACAACATTATCGCAAGAACTTTAAGGATCAGTTGAAGAGGTAGGAGTCTTCATAGGAACAGAAGAAAAGCGAGAAGCCCTGGTATTAACAAGAAGACACTTGCGACTGAAAGTCACCTATGACGAATAACACTTAGGGAGAAAAGAGAGATTGGGAGGAGACAAAAGAAAGAAAGGCACGACGAATAACCCAGATAACAAGAGAAAAATAGAGGAATGAGGATATTTATAAAAAACCAAGAAGGCAAAAAGACCTTCAGTGAAAGAAAAAAGAACAAAACGGTGTAACGGTCAAACAATGAAACAACATGATACTCACATGAGAACATAACGTTAATGTAACACCCCTTTCCAAAACAAAATGACGACGCAAGGAAAGGTGTAACACCCCATCATGAGCATTCAAAAAAGAGTAGTATCCGCTAAGACAAAGTCTTAATTTTAAATAGTAAAAGTTAAGACTTTTCGAATCTCGCAAAGAGTCGAGTTTCAAAACTGGGTTTCACCCTACTAAGACCTCGGGCTAAAAACATAAAGAGGATCCAAAAACGATCCTTATAGGTCTAAAAAGACCCCAAAAAACATAACAAAACTTATAGGTCTAAAAAGACCTCGGTCTAAAAACATAAAAGGATCCAAAAACGATCCTTATAGGTCTAAAAAGACCAGGAAAAACATAAAAAGGATCTGAAGACGATCCTTATAGGTCTAAAAAGATCTCGGTCCAAAAAACATAGAGGAATCCGAGAACAATCTTTAAAGGTCTGAAAAGGAGAAAAAACATAAGAGAAATAAACAAAACCAGTAGGGTTTAAGAGGAACAATCAGCCTCTGATATTCTTTATTACAAGGAATTCTCAAAGAGTACAAACTGTTGTACTAAATAAATAAAGAAAAACAATAAATAACTACAAGCAAAGGTGAAAAAACCAAAACATGATAACTATGAAGAGGAAAGCGTAGAAAGATATTTCCGCTATCTCTTCCATCATTTAGTCGGTACGATAGTAACCGTCCTAAATATGCCTAAGCCATAAGTCTCGAATCACCTCAGCCTGGTACGATAACACCTATGACAAAGGCAAAAGTGCTTCCATGAAGAATGGACCTCAATGAACGTTGGAAACACTGATGGAGACATAGGTTTAGAGTAATAATTGATAACCCCAAACACCTTAGACAAGACCCTCATTCCACACCGCGACACCGACCTAGGAATACAACTAGGATTGTCCTCAATAAATATCATTTTTACACAACACGAGGGAGAACAATGTCGAGTAACCGAACCTGTTCAGTGGAAACGGGAACTCCCAAAGGGAGGGACCTCATACGAAAACGCCACCCTCCATAAGCAGAGAGAGAATAAGAAGGCAACAACAAAAATCTTTGAAGAAAGACAAGAAATCCAATAGGGAAAAATCTCACAAAAACCAAACTCCCCTCTAAATTCACGAAGGAATAAAATTTTCACCATTAAAAGAAAAGAAGCATGTGAATAAATTGAAAATGAAAAGAGAAAAAGGGATAGCTAAAGAAGGAGGAGAAAAAGATATTTATAGACATCAAAAGTCACAGGGTCAACAAAACATAAACGAGCGTTCTCAAACAAAGCAAAACTTTAAATACACAATGCATAACCATGCATAGATAACTCCCAAAAGAAAGTGTAACTGTCTAAAGAATAAGTTAGGGCCAAAAAACCACCCAATCTTCATCTGAATACATTCAAATTGGTCAACATACAAACTTTTCAATATGTTCGCGAATCAACCATGATCTGAACTTATTCATGGATACTTAATAGCACATTGACTACCGAGAAGTGAAGTAAGAGCATTTTATAAAAATTTAGCTCAAGACTAACCACTCTCCGAGCATTTTATAAAAATTTAGCTCAGGACTAATTACTGCCCGAACATTTTATAAAAATTTAGCTCAGGACTAACCACTGTCCGAGCATTTATTAAAAACTTAGCTTAGGACTAACCACTGTCCGACCTACTTCTCGTCAAAACGAATGCCCATGTATAAGCGGGTCATTCCCAAGATGTAGCGTAACATTAAAGAAGCTTAAGCTTGACCTCTCACATATTTGACTCCAAAGCTTGGGGGCTGATGTACTGCTCGAGACATGAGTAGTCACATCTAGTCATGTCATGCTAAACACTCGGCTTACCTAAACTGGACACGTGGAGGAGCCCATACGTCCAACGCTTGCTCCCTCAGAGTCTCAGGGTCATGTTCCATCGTTCAGGACTGCTTGGCCTTGGAAACAAGTATTATGGCTTTCCTCGTGCGCAACTCCACCATATGCCTATATACTGGTACTCTAACGCAGGGAATAAAATAGATTGAACCCAAATCTCATATCTACTCTTAACTGGATATGTTAACACCTCAGTTACATACTGACTTGCCCGTTAGAATGCCTTTGCAAAGTACACTCCCTCGCTCTTGTGAAGCCGACTACTCACAGATGGCGTTTTCCTCATGGTACACATTCCCTCTCAATCTCTTTCAATAATTAGAATTAGAAGGATTCCCCTCTACGTATTTAACCTATTTTCCAGTAAGAACACTTAATATTTAAACAATGAATAAATTCGGATTTTTAATATATTATAAAAATTTGATATAATAAGGTCATCTTGGGAGAATGGTTATCAAACTCTAGAGTCAACTCTTAGACTCTTACGACTTTGAGAGTCTAGTGAGTCTCAGCGAGTCAACTCGGGAGTAAACTCTCTTTTGAGTAAACTCTTGCAAACTCAAAGTAAACTCTTAAACTCGGAGTAAACTCTCGAGTATACGATTCCACTGCAAGTTTAGGCACTAAGCACAAAACACAAAATAATTTGTGTCTTTCAGCGGTTAATTTGTGCGAGCATTTTTGCCTGGGTTTCCTTTTCCTGAGCGGTGATTCATGCGATCGATTGAGTAATTGAGGGTTGAACGATTATTGTCAAACCTGGAAGGATCGATTTCCATTTTCTCTTTCCCTTTCCCTTTTTTGTCACCATCAAGGTTGAGACTCGAGATTGTGGTTAAATTTGTGGTCGAGTCGAGGTTCAATTCAGAGGTTTGACCTTTCTATTTGTTACTGACTTATTGAGTTTGTACTTGTACTCGTGTAGTTGTGCTTTTGTCATTTCTGTCATAAGTTAAATTTCTTAATTTTTAATTAAATTGCTAGACTTGGATTTGTAGTTGACTGTTGATCGAATTTCTGTTGAATGTTGATTGAATTTATGCTTCTTTGCCAAGCATTTGATTGCTTTTTTGTTGATTGAAAACTTTCATTTTCTTGTTGTTCTTATCGAATTTCTGTTCAATATTGATTAAATTTGGTCATTTTTTTTTATATGTTATTTATAAATGGTTTTTTTTTCAAAAAATATAGACTCTTACAAATCTGCGAGTTAACTGTACGAGTCAAGTTTCTATATCTATTATAAGTCTACGTATACTTGTTAGTCTACTTGTTAGTCTGACAATCTTGCTTGAGAATTTATTTTATGTTCCTTTAAACTATTGTAATTATATCAAGTAAAATGTTTCGTTTTCCAAAAAAAATATTTAATATAATAATAATAACATGAATTATTATTTATTTAGATTGAACAGATGGACGTGAAGGATATTTTAGAAAAAATAGATATTTTTTAATAAATTAAATTAATACTTTTATATTTTGTTAGATTTTACATACGTTTTCTATTTCTTTTATTCTAACATAAAACTTTATAATTATTTAAATTTATAATTGTATAAAAAACATTACATTTATTTTCTCTTTATACATTATTTTAACCTCTTTAACTTTAAAAAAAAACATTATGTTGACATCCCGTAAGGGTAATAAAAGTAATACATAAAATAGAGAAATATCAAATATAATAGTGTAAAAATATAAAAAATATAAAATAATTTACTCAAAATTTTAAACTAATTTATTTTTTAAAAGGAAAACATAGCCTAATCTGATTTAATTAAATTCGGCCATATATATTTTGGTTTGTCATGGGATTAAAACTTCTCTCTTAACCAATTTTGATTTTCATGTGATATTTGAAAGATTTTGACGAGAGAGAAAAAGAATCTAAAAAGTTTAAATAGTTTGAGTAAAATATCTTACTATCATTTTGAAACACAAAACTAGACTCATTACATGTTTGGTGTACGACTTTCTTCTATTTTAATGTTTGCAATTCATTAATCAGTAATCATTAATTACTCTTTCGTGAATGTTTGCAATTCTTCCATTCTTGTGTTCTATATCTATAGAACTTCAACCAAAAAGCGTCAATTACCAAAGTTTCCAACTTCGAAATGTCTTTCAGACAGTGAGATATTAGAAATCTTCCATATTCTCTCAGCCTCACACATTCACGAAAGAGTAGAATAATGAGAATTGTAAAAGGGAGAGGAGGGAGATAGAAAAAGGAACTGATCTTTATCTAAATTCTAGGTTCTAGCTGAACTCAATTACAAGAAAGACACACATGTTTGGTGTATAACTAATTAATTCATAAAACATATATTTTTATTAATTATTTGTATTTTTATATTTTTTTTTATATTTTATAAATAATTGATTATGTGTTGGAGTTGGTCACCAGACATTTTTGTTACATATAATAAATATAGTTATTTACTTAACAAATTTTATTTATAAACTATTTTATTCATGCATTATTCAGCAATTTATTTTGTCTTATTGTTTCAATAATGTTAATTTGTGTATTTTTTTTATAATACTCTAATTACAATATTTCATTAAGAGATGATAAGAAATCTGAATGAATATCCACTTATCCTGTCACTTTAATTGACAGAGAAAAATTTACTTTTAACTTTTTTTACATGTGAATTTAAACTTGTCTCACTCTTTTTAGATAGATGAGTATGAGATATCATTACTTACTAAAAACTCGTACCAGTGAAATAATAATTTTTATAATAAAAAATACATTTAACTAAAAACATTTTATAATTTTTAAAGTTAATTATTTATTATTTTACATATTATTCAATTTAAAATATAATTAACAATTTAACATATAATATATTTAAAAATATATAAATAATTTTTAAATAAATTCTCTATAAATTGACCCAAACGAGAAATGAAAATAAATTTCAAAATTTAAAATCATTTAAAAAATTGGAATACAAATCGACTCACTTGTGTTTTCATCATTCCCTTTAATAAAACACCCTTATCCCCTCCCTTCGCTTTCCCACTGTCACCTTTTCTCCTGAACCGATAGCATTATTAAGCAAACAAAATTTCAAAATATATAAAAATTAAACTAAATAAATTATAGGATCTCAAACTCTTTTATTTTCGAGGAAAAAAAACTAATGAGTTTATTTTGGTGCAGTAGCCATCCCAGAAGAAAAAGGACAAAATTCTAGAGAGTAACAGTAATAAAGAATAAACCAAATTCCGATTTTAAAATGACCTTTAATTTAATTCCAATGTCTAATCAGCCCCTGAATTGTCAATGAGCGTCAACCATATTCCTCTTAGTCTGTCAGTACTGTTCTCATTCCCCTCACCAAACCCAAATTTTTCTCCCTTCAACTTCCAATATAAATACTCCAAGGTTTTGAACCGTTTTCCATTCATTCATTTCTCTATCACTCTCACCCCTTCACACGCCACACCACACAAACTCAACTCACACACATATCATAAACTATCACAACATCCTTATTTTCATCAAATATTTTTCATGTTTATGTGAAGACAGATTCAAGCACCACCCCACAACAACACCAACAAGCAGTATCAACCATGTCAGAGGATCAATTTCAAGCAAGTGGAAACTGGTGGGAATCAGCAGCTAGAAACGTGAGATTTGAGGGTGGAGAATCACAATCTTCTTCTTCTGGACTCTCCAACATGCACGGAAACTATACTAATTGGCAACATGATCATCACTTGGCAAGGTCAAATTCTTCCATTGAAAACTCTGCCTCAGGTGGTTCCTCTGTGGTGTTCCATGAACAGAATAAACAGCTTCAGGTTCAACCACAACACCATGACTCATCAGCCACTTCCACCAATGACCCCAACTTGCACATGATGGCCTTGGGCCTCTCTTCCCAAGGCATGGACTGGAATCAAGCATCTTTGCAGCTGTAAGTGTGTGTCTGTGTCAAGATTAAGACTTCTACAACAATATTACCAAAAAGTAACATATACCCCAAAAAAACATTCAAGAGGAAGAAAAAAAGTTTTGGATCTTTCATTTTCTGTTTCTTTCCCCTTTATTTCTCCCCTTTGATTCTATCTTAGCAAAATGGAATATTATTGGTCACGGTTTTAAGTTGCGGTCACAGATATTTTTTCTCGCAATTTTCATTAATACGAAAAATTGCCACAAAATCACAATCAGATGTTACTGAAAATTGTAGACAAATGCAGTTGTGATTTTGTCACAAATTTCAGTATTATTGAAAATTGCAGATAAATACTGCTGATGCAACCGTAATTTTGATCGCAGATATCTTAGAACAAAAAACTTTAATGTTGTAGACTGTTTTTAAAAACCTTTTGAAGTGAAGAGAGAGAAAAAAAAAAGGTTGTAACTTTTGATTTTATGTTTGATATAGGCGAGGTGAGAAGGGTTCAGAGGGAAGTTTCAGGTCGATGTTGCAAGAGAATTTGAGCTCACCTGGAACGAATTTTCAGCAAGAAAGTGGGAATAACAATATAGGGTTATCTCAACACCATCAACAAGTTCATTGGAGGCCAGAAAAGTTGTTCTCTGCTGAGTCATCAAGCAATGAATTCAAGAGGGGTTTTTCCTTGGATCAAACACAGTTTAGTCCTCAATATAGTTCTGGGGACAGCACTGTAACAAGCCAAGGCTTGCCTTGTAACTCTTTTCAGATGGACTATGTTGGTAACCCTTCTTCAATATTGCAAGGACTTTTGGGACAAGAGAGCAATAACCAACAACAACCCCATCACCAAGGTTCATTTGAGAATCGACCCATGGATTTTCCTTACTCATCAGCAGCAGCAACAGCTAGCTATGGATTGAATTCAAATATTGAGTTGGTGCCTTCTTGGTCTAAAGTTCCTCAGTTCTTGAGAGCTTCACCGCCGAAACAATCACCCAATAATCAGTTGCATTTCACCAACAACGCTCCCTTTTGGAACGCTAATTCTGAGCCTCCTATTAAAGATGCTCGATCCACCTTCATCCCCTCTTTGCAACCCCCCTTCTCCACATCAAATTTTGATGGACAATCAAAGGTATTAATTGTATAATGTTTTTTGCATACGTAGATATATTTTTTATGTACAAATACAATCATGATATTATGGTCCTGAACTCAAAACTTCATGCAAACTCCGAACGCCTTCTACTACTCAATGAACTCTATAAAAACTTTCTTACCGGATCAATCTTATTAATCTCATAATACATATATGATGATATGTTAATCTACTTTAAACCTCAAAAGATATTTTTTTTATAAGCTCTTTCAAAACATATGTATGTTATGATTTTGGATTTAAGTTTTTCCAGTCTTTTACACTTTATAATAGAAGTTTAATTATTACAAGTTGGTAGTATGAATTTTTTTACAGGCAACTAATTAGAAATCAATGTTAATCAACCATTTTGAAATATTTACAGTGAAGGTTAACAAACATATACCGTACATACACAATAATGTGTGTATAAAAAAGTATGGTATGTTTTATTTTGATGGTAAGGATAAAAATAAATAGATAAACATTTAACTTTGAAAAGAATGTTGTATTTTCTGTGTTAAATACATAGATAATCATGGTTGTATTTTTTATTTAGGGTTGAAATACATGAAATAAATAAATGAATACACCATGGTTTTGCAGAATATATCAGAAGTTAGGGACTCGGGTGGTGTGGTGAAGAAAAGTGGGAGTGAGGCAGCGCCAAAAAGGCCAAGGAGTGAAACACCATCTCCTTTGCCAGCTTTTAAGGTACAATAACCTTTTAACAAGAAGTGAAGCTTGCTTTAAACTTTTTATCTTTAGTTTCTGCATCTTTATTTGTTCTTTATTATACACTTTTCTTTTCCATATATTTTTTGGTTTTTGAGTCCATAAATATGGGATATGAACTTGTAGTGTACTACCTCTTGTGTTGTTCTTAGGTGAGAAAAGAGAAGATGGGGGACAGAATCACTGCACTCCAACAATTGGTTTCACCTTTCGGAAAGGTGAGTTTTTCTGATAAAAATCATCTATTCTTTTCTAATCTCTCTTTTGTGGATGGGCATGATTTTTTTCGTCTGTGTATTTATGATACATGAGAAAGCAGAAAAAAGTGTGATTGTACTAATGTTGTTTATAGATCTGATGTTTTAAAATCTGTTTTGCTATGTTGTTTTTGTGTGTGGCAGACTGATACAGCGTCAGTGCTCTCTGAAGCCATTGAATATATCAAATTCCTCCATGAACAAGTTACAGTAAGTTCCACTAGATTCCCATTATATATATATATTATATACGTTTGTGTGAGAGAAAGATTATCCTACAAGCTTAAAATGTTAAAGGGATTTTTCTTCTTATTTACTTTCTCTTTTATACAGGTTTTAAGCACCCCATATATGAAAAGTGGAGCTCCCATTCAGCATCAGCAGGTAATTAAAATACGTATATATACTTATAAATTTCCCTTTCTTAAGATCTAAAGTATGTTTAGGAAATATTATTTTCTTGATTCCACCATGTTTTCTCTATAAAATTGTTTGAAAATAAATTGTATCGTTTGGTAAAATAACTTAAGTTTATAAATAGTTTTTTATTAATAAAATTAATTTATTTTTTAATTTAAAATTACGAAACTCATGATTATTTTTTAATAATTTTTTTCAGCTTATTTTATATTTTGTTATAATGTAAAAGCTGATTTTTCATACATCGAAACAAAATTAATTATTTTTCAATTACTTTCAGCAAATTTACTCAAATAAAAATTGATTTTAATGATATTGATTCTAACAGTAATCGATTATTAAAATAATTTAATATTCATGATATTCCCAGACTGAAAATGAATCTTTCTACTTTAAATTATTTTGGTGATATTGTTAGTTCAAAATTTCATTTGAATTTATGACTTGAATTTTAGTATATTCATGACTGAGATGTTATTTAAATAAATTTTTATCAACATTTATAAGACAAGAAAATTATATATATATATATATATATATATATATATATATATATATATATAATACATTTAGTTTCTCTCATAGATTAAAATCAACTTAGATATATGATTTTGGAAAAGTTAAATGCATTTCTATACATTTTAAAAACACAAGTTTATTTTATTTTTTAAGAGAATTTCAGTTGATTTTTAATTACTTATTTTACTCCGTTATAAGTGTATGTGTATATGGAACTTTATTCAAACAATATAAATAAGACAAATCATAATTAGAATACAATACTGTTAAAACTGGGCTTCATTAAATTTTCTAAATGTTTATGAAAATAAAGATAGATAGCAAGATTACGTGAAATTGAAATTTGACTGGATACATTCTTGTGCAAAGAATTATTATAACTATACTATGCATTAATGCTTATATATTTGTTTCACATTGAAGATTTTATATGTATAATGATTTTTGTGTTTGGCCTTTTATTGCAGAGTTCTGGAAAATCCAAGGAATCTGAGGGTCCAAAGCAGGATCTTAGAAGCCGAGGGCTATGTTTGGTGCCAGTTTCAAGTACATTTCCAGTGACTCACGAACCTACTGTTGAATATTGGACACCAACATTTGGAGGAACTTACAGATAGCTCATTGATTAATTAATGGGTAGCAAAAGTGGCGCGTAAGAAGCAACTAGGACATCATGTCTTATCAAAACTAGCCTAGATGGGAATGATAAGATGAAAAAAAAAGAAAAAAGAAAAAAAGAGAAGGCCTCATAAATATGTAAAGTTAGTTAGTTCTTCCATGATGCAAGATTGAAGATATTTAATAGAAGGGTATAGAGAAAAAGGGAATTGAGTTGAAAGGAAATGGCTAGAGGAAGAAAAAACAAGTGAAATGACCCTTCACAAGAATATTGGACATATTCATGGACCAACTACATGCATAATGATTCAAGTTAAGGTAATTTGGGCAATTTTTTGGGACCATTGATTGGAGTACAATATGCATGTTTTTAAGTTGTTGTAATAATTGAAGAATTATATATATGCTCACAAGGGGGTGGGATTAGGAGTGACAAATATTTGAAGTTGCGGAATATAGGGAAGTTCTTGGCCTTAGCTAGATAGAAAATTAATTGTTGTTAGAGGAAGATAAAGGAGCTTTATTATTTTTTCTTCTTCTTGCTATTATTTTGTGAAAAAGAGTTGGAACTATTACCGCTTTAGTTCAAGAAAAAGAAAAAAACTAATATGAAGGAATCATTGAAACATAGAAGAGTGAGTGAGTGTTGGATATGTCATTTGATTGGAAATCTCACTTTTGATTTGTTTATTTATTTAGAATATGTAAGTGGATGCAGATGGTGGCCCACATAGCCCCTTTTTAGTTTTTGTTTCAATTTGAGTTCAAATTAAATCTTTATATTTACCATATATATAAAGATTTAATTTGAATATATATAGGAGATGCTTGCACACATGCTTTTGTGCTTTGTAATGAATGGTCACATAGAGGGGCTTCTGTTGGAAGCACATGTAAAAAGAAGAGAAAACCCACAAATGTTTTTATCCTCAGCAAAGTTCTGGAGATGGTCCAGATTTTAAATGACGTCTGCATATACGTAATTATTACACCTTTATATGTTTTTTTAAGAATTGAAACTCTGAAAGGAATTCAATCGCATAATTAAATTGAAAATTTTGAACTAAGATTATATTTATAATTTATAATGACTTAGAATAATTTTGACGAAAAGATAGTACTACATTTTATAGTTTTTAAATAATTATTTTTCCGGAAATGAATATATATAAAGTGAGGGGTAAAAAGAGTTATTTATATTGGAGACTCAGAATAAATTTTGATCATATAATTATACACGACTAAACAAAATCAAAATCTCTTTCAAAATAAAATAACTATTTTAAAAAAATCACATGACTGTAATATTTAGTAACCGTTGTTAATATAAGGTCTAATAATAAATATCTACTCACTACATATAAAAAGATTTTCAAAAAATCACATGACTTTAATATTCAGTAACCGATGTTCATATAAGGTCTAATAATAAATATCTACTCTCTTTACACATAAAAAAATAGTCCATCAATCTTATCAAGTATAATCAATTAAAGATGTAATTAGTTAATTTATAACATAAATGTTTAAGCTTATTTAATTTTAAAGGGATAATTATTTTTCTTAAAATTCCACTAAAATAATTAATTCTTTAAAATAACACCAATCAGTGAACTCCCCTTCTTTTGGTTGGTAAATAACTTCGTTAACTACATACTATTAATTTGTTGTTGAGAGTTTTTTTTTTTTTTCCGAAATAAGAAAACTTTTTAACATCTAAGGTTTAATACAATGTATGGAAGAGGTTGTTGGGGATAAGGCCCGATTCTATTCTTCTTTCTGCTGTATTATATTAGCAAAATGGAGACATAATAACAACAAAATTCATAAGGGCAGAATGGCATAATTTAATAACATAACTTAGAATTAAAAAAATACTAGAATTGGCATATCTTGAAACGTTGCCACTTGTTATGACTTGAAACTTATTGGGCAGAGAGTATTAGAATATAAACTAATTTGTCTTGGGCCAGGGAGAATTGCCCTTTCAGCACAAAAAGTACTTTACCAAATCTCACTTTCAAACTTCTCTAGCAAGATCAGGACATAAACTAATTCAAACATAAAGCATTTAAGCATTAGCCATTATTGTGTTAACAAAGCTAGTCTGTCATGGGGCTCCACGCTATATTCAACTCTAATTACTTTCTACAAAAATTTGTCTTCATTGAGAAACTGTCGTACATGATTTAACTTATGTTTTCAGGGGTTATCTCATCTTCAACCAGAGTTTATTTAATTAATTTATGAGTAAATTATATTGATATTTTTTAAATATTAGAGAGTGTAAATATATTTTTTAATGGTTGTAGTTACTTCCTTTATACAGGGTCTCTATATAATATTTTTAAAACAATTAAACGAGGCTAGTATAATGTAAAAACAAGTATTATTATAATATTTTTAAAAATAATTAGAGTGTTTAGTACAAAAATTAAAAAGTAATAAAATTTTCTGCAATCTCACAAAATTTCAAAGGATATCAATATAATTTTCTATTCTTTTATTCAGCTGATTTATTGATACTCAATTTCTATCGAAGAATTTATCTGACTCATATCAAGACTTTAGTTAAAGAATATGGATTCAGTAATAATTGAATCTACCTAATGTTGATACAATGACATATTTGGAAGAAGTTATAAGTGAATAACAGATATGGGAG
Source organism: Hylodesmum podocarpum (assembly GCA_026586105.1). Classification (NCBI taxonomy): domain Eukaryota; kingdom Viridiplantae; phylum Streptophyta; class Magnoliopsida; order Fabales; family Fabaceae; genus Hylodesmum; species Hylodesmum podocarpum. The sequence goes on from JALJEV010000804.1 coordinate 448,429, forward strand.
TGACCAGCAATAACTGTTTTCTTAATTAGTTACCATTTTTATACTTCTCCAATAGCATTAGAGTGGAGTAATTATTATATATAATAAGGTACATAATGAACCGTATATTGAGCACATTCATTTAGAAAAGAATTGGTAAATTAAATATAGTTTTTCTAACCGTTTGAAGGGCATCTTCTTTAGTTTGTACTCTGTAGCACCTTTTTTGATGAGTATGCCACTCAAGAGCAATAATAATAATTAGTTGTTTTGTATTATTATTTTGGAGATGTTTTGTTCTTTGGCTCATATAAGAAGTATTGTTTCATTGTTTTCAATAATTTCTGTCCCACAATGCTAAAACATGATTGCTAATCAATGAATTTCGTAGATACCAGAGTACATGGACCAAAAGAGAAGAGGAATAGAATCTTCAAATTATTTGGGCCTATATCAATTTTCTATAGATTCCATAATTCCTATCACTTTTCTCAACTTTTTATGGCATCCATTGCAACTCTTGAGAGATACATTTACTTAACTTTCACTTCTCTACCCTAATCATGTATAGCATTTATATAAGTACTTGAGCAGAGCATAGAGCAATAAGTTCATCTAATCACTAGGGTGAAAAAAAATATCATTTCAATAATTGATAATAGATACAATCAATTATTGTTATACTCAAGTATATGAATAAATTTTATATTTATATGCTAGAAGGAAAGTGATTTTTAAGATATAAAATGTTATTTGTAATAGTAAATTTTGTATTTGAAGTCTTATGAAAAAGTTGTTTCCTTACGGTTTTTTGAAAGAGACCACAAATTAATATTTTCCGCGGGAGGCAATTGTGCTTGTGTTGATATAACTACTATAAGTAACAACATTCTTCCTCTAAATTTCATGCACCTTGTGTTTGTGTCAGGTGTGACTTTTATCAAGAATATTGCTTTTGCCTATAAAAAAAACACTACCAATGTATTACTGTGACTAAAAATCAATTAAAATTTATAATTTTAAATAAAATTTATAATTTTAAATAAAATTTCGCACGAATCTTTGGAAAGAGAGTGTTTGAAAGAAAAACAATTAACATTTTATAGAAATTGTGGGTTGTGCCTAACTCAACCTTACAAAATCTTGTAAGGGAGGTTTGTCCCACTTATATACATGCAGCAGATTCTATCTCTAGGTGATGTGAGACTCCACATCCTCGAAATTTCGTCTAATATTAGATTTCCAACACATCCCTCCCACGGGACTTCTCGATTGTGGAAATTATTTAACGGTGGTCCCATATTGGATTCCAACATATTTGTCTTGTTACTGTTTCTCTAAATATTTAAAGCAACTGCATTCTGAAAATCATATTGGAGAAAACTAGTTAGTTATTTCCTTTATTAAAATTATAATTAAAGATTACAATCTAATAAATTACCAATCATGCCTGAACAGTAGCTCCATCGATTCTATATCCATCAATCAAACTAAAGAGTTAGAAAAAAAAATATCTAATCCAAACATGGTCTAGTTATACTACAAGCCCACAAGTAACTTTTCTGCAGATTCCATTCCAAGTTTTCTGAGCTAGTCATGTGTATGTCTGGTCTACTTCATCATGTTTGAAAAGAAACGTGTCATTGGAATCCAGAAAAAGAGAAATAAATAAATAAATAAGACAGAAAAAAATTTGCTGCTGGAATTCAAGAGAGTGGCTAGTACTTAGCTAGTTGAGAAAAGATACAAGGGTAGGCAACTTTTGCTAAGAAAGGGTGGAATTGGATGCCACAAAGCTAGAAGTAGAAAATTGGACACAAACCAATGATAGGAAGGGAAAAAATGGACAAGAATACGAAAAAGCTTTGAGAATCACATGACACTAGATTTTTTTCATATCAAAGGGAAAGAAAAAGCAATGTGTATCAGAATATTTCTCTTCTTTGTGACAGCTGCCTACTTATGTCGTATGGACTGTCTAATCAGTATTGTTTCAATTATATATTGATGTGTGAGTGTGCATTGTTTTCCCAATTAAATTTTACAAGAATGAATTATATAAAAATTAAATTAAGTCATGCCTATATTTGTAGGTACAAGAAGGACTTGCAATTGTACACTAAACACATGCGAGAACCTGTGCAGAGAGGAACTTATGACAAAATAACCAAAATAAATCTTCTAGAATTGTAGGGAGAAGGTGCCATTTTCATTGGATGGATAATGAATGAGCTAAACTGTCTCTTAGAATCAATATCTACTTTTAAAAGTCATGTAACATCACTAATATGTATAATGAAGGGCATGAGTTGAAGGTTATTACTGCATGCTAAAGTAGGTTGTTTACCCGTTTTATATAAGACAAGAGTTGCTTGTTTCACTTGATACAATGACTGCATTTTGTTTAGGGAACGTTTCAGTGATACATATCCAATTACTTACCATAGGGTCTGTAACTTTTCATTTTGTTTCTTTGTTTATTAGCTATGTTTCTTTTCAATGTGCTGAGAACAAATTAAGTGGCTTTCAGCATACACACATAACATATTATAGACTAGTAAAATTTACTCAAACTTTGCAACTTTTGTCATGTATCAATTTATTTGTACTTGTTTTTGGCTCTGATATTCATGAAATAGGATTACGGATAGAGGAACAGTGTTTTCTAAGCCTAAAACCAAAAGGAAAAGACAAACTAACTTCACATTAGTAAATATCACTAAACAGATATTTAACTATAACACAAAAATAGAACTCGATACAGAGATTTTGCTTCAGAAAGAAATAAATTACAAGCACAGAGAATATAACTCAATATCCTCTATTATGCAGATTAAAAATTGGGTGAATTTCTTCCTTGAGCTGCTTTGCAATGGTGGCGATATAATTCCCTTGGTGGAATGCTTACTCCAACTCATACTCAGTTGGCTGTCTAGAGCCATCACCATTGTAAGTTCCAGCACCATAAGAACTTCCACCTTTCAACTCCTTCATCTCGAACATGCTGGGATCCAATCTGTATCCAATTGGAATAATTATCAACCCATGATGAGCCAGCTGAGTGATAGAAGTAAATCTGTGATAGATTCCACAATTTTCTTATCCACATTGAGTCTACATATATCATTAATACTTATAGTTATCCAATGAATTAACCCTTTTGAAGTATTCTTAAAAATTTGAATAATTGACATTTCATAAGATGTGTGCTTTGCAATGTATAGATACAGAATTCTTGTTCTGTTTGGGATGTCAAAATAGAAATAAGCAAAAAGTTCAAAAACCATTCTCTCAATGAAGAGATGTGTACTTAAAATATTTTGTTCCTCAAGTCATACATGACACACATTATTACAAAATGAGGAATTCCTTTAAATTTCCAACTATATTATTAGAAAAGAAAATATTTCTCAGTCATAGGAATTGGATTAAGGAGCTACACTAGCGGCCATAATTCCAAGTTTTGATGGAAAACCAAAGAAAAAACCATCTGCCGGAGGCAATTTAAATGGTGGTGCTTTCAGCCTAACTAGCTCCTCGGGATGCAGTGTATCCGATACCTGCTCATAGGTTCAGTAACAATATCAGCATTGCATCTCCTTTCTTCACAGGAAGAAAATCAAAACCATATATTTACTTCCCTTCATGAAAAGGAAAAAAATGTAAAACAGGTTTTTCACTCCCCTAGTAAAGTTTAGCAAGAGAGAATTTGGGTTGTCTTATTCATAACACTACGTGACTTTGTTTTAAATTTTTCTACAGTTTATTTTTAATCATTGAATGTGATTGAAATGTGTGCCCATATTAATTTCTTTTACAAATTTTACGTCACATGACGTTTTAACGCATGGAAAACTGATTTTGTCCCTAAACCACACAGGCGCTACAACATATAGCAAAACTAAGGACATTAAATTGTTAAAAATGTAAAGGCTACTATGGAACCAAGGCAACAGAATTTTGAATATTAGTTTGTGATAGTCAGATCAGATTATGCAACAATAACATAAGTTTAAAACTATTTATCAACCTAAATTAGAATCATTTTAATTGGGGTAATGCATGAAGATTTTTTTCATCAAATTTATCTACTCCATTGAGGTACAGAGGAATAAGGCTTAGCTCTGACTAATAGAATGCATATTAAGAATTGAGATAAATGAAACATGACACATACCTGCCTCAGTGTGCCCTCAATACCCTCTACAGGATTAACGCTCAGCAATATTTCCCTTGCTAGTCTTTCCACATGACCATACATTGAGTAATACCTGCCAAAAACGTAGAAATTTTTTGTTTTTAAATTACAGAGGAACTCATAATAAGGTTGAGGTACGATAATGAGGACCTGAAAGCATCAGATAGCCCTGCTTTCTAATATTCTTGAATTTAACTAACACTTGTAGCAGCATTTAGAAGATTAACTATGTAGCACAAAAACACACCAACACTGACAAATATTTGTATACCTTGCATGTAAAAATCATTGAACAACATAATACAAGACAAAGAACCTTCACATCAATTACACCAGTTTTGTTGCATCTTGCATGGAAATATACATTTAGACATGCATGTGTATCCAATTCAAATCAAAACAATGAAGCAAAGGATAACAACGCACACACAGATATATCCAATAATAAAAAATGAAGCAAATGATAACAATTTTGAAGTATCTAATGACTCTTATGGACAACCAAAGAACGATTAATTTTTAGTACATATAGCAAAACTTTCTGCATTCATGGTTCATAAGAAAAAACTCTGAACATCGCCGATGATCAAACAAAATAATGTATAGTTACAGAACAACAAAAACAGTGGAATGGAAAGAATGCATAAATATCATCATATCTTTGAAAGTTAAACTCCAAGATGTTGATAGAACTTTGAAATTTGAAACACTTCAATTTAAGAATCCAATGAAGAAATAAAAAAAACCCAATGAACAAAATAGGGTATTGAGCATCATGCATGCAAGAACAAGGATGAATGAAGATAAACAAGTTATAATGAAAACATACAGGCACACACACGTTCATATATGAAGAATCAATTAGTGAAGACAACGAAGGTGAAAAAGTGATAGCATACGACTTGTAAACTTTGTGCAAGGTCTCTTTGCTTCTTTTTCTTTTCTTTCTAAAAAAATATTCATAAGAAAACTAATTATAAAATGTAAAATTACACAAAGATGCGATACGTATTTAGTTAGTTAGTGTTGGCGTATTGCAGTTTACGGCGACCTAAAGTTGTTCTCTCATGTTAAAAAGTTGTAATAAAGTTATATGATGTACTTCAAAGAAATTTTAATTTTGGTGAAGCATTTGATCATGATATTATATCTTGTACAAATTTGATAACTAATTGAATTTTTAAAGCTAGATTCATAAATTAAACTAAATGAAAATTAAATGAGTCCACAACAACAACTCGTAAAATAAGTTGCTTATAAAAATAAGTATGTGTATGATAAAATTAACGAGAGTAAGATAGAAATAAAGTGAAATTGATGATAATAAATCAAATAAAAGTAAATTTTGTAAGCCATTATAATAAAATATAAAAGATTAATGCGTAGAAATATATTGTTCAGTTATTTTATTTATGTCAGATTTTTTTTTTTCAGGTGACTTTTTGACTTTTTTCTATGTGCTCGTTTTTAAACTTTGAAGTAAGATTGAGTGTTAATCAGAGAATGTCCTGACGGTTTGTATACCTTTATTAATGGATTGTTTGAGATAGGACGAGCTTCTTGATCTGACAATGAAGGTTCATCTTTTTGTTTATATTCTTCTCAGGTAATTATTAATTATTTTTTTACTATGATATTTGTTTACCTATTTTCAACTGCTATATTAATATTTAATCTTTGACAACCTATAAAGACAAATAGGCTAGGGTGGTATTGAATCACATGCCCAACAGAAGAAAATGGGTCGAGTACGGCTAGTTTGGTTACTAAACGGACTATATTTTATTTGACTTGCTCTAATACTATGTTCCATCAGGCTAGGTTATATGGCTAGATCAACGGGTAAAATTAGCCTTTTTTCTATTTTTATGTTTTATTTAAATTTTACAAAGAAATATAAAATTATGATTAACCTGTTTTAACATTATCATCCGTTTATTCTCGTGTATTTTAGTTTATTTTAACACCGACCCATCAAATTGGGTAATTTTTGACCCTTATATGGTTGTGTTTTTTTTTTAGCCTAGTTTGATAATCTTTTACGCCAACAATTGGGTGGTCCGCTGGGTCAGACCCATTTTTACAGTTTGGGGTTAGATTCTTCTTGTTGCGTGAATTGGTGTGCCTAGGTTAGAGAACGATAGCTGAATTAGGTCAAAATCGAAAAGTGACGAAAAGTCGTTGCTAATAGTGAATTAAGTTGCATTTATAGCCTTCAATTGGTGGACTTGGGCCTTTCGCCAGCCTAACTCGCGCAAGATAATAACCAATTCGCGTGAGTTAAGGTTACAAAGAGAAAACGTGTTGTGCAAGTCAAGAAAACTCGCGCGAGCTGTGAAGAATGTCACGCGAGTTAAGATTACAGTGAGCACTGATTCTTCACTAGTGTTCCAATTCGCGCGAGTTAAGTCCTTACTTGCGAGAGATGTATTCCTTAGCACGTTTACTCCCCTTTTTGGCTGTTTTTAACCCTGAAACACTTAAACAAACCATCAACAAGTCCTAACATAAAATATTATGAATTAAGAGCATTTAGTGATTGTTTTAGGTTGCTTAAGAATGTTTAATGGACAATTAATATAATAAAAAGAGTATAAAAATAACTCACTTTTGTGAGTTATCACCTAATTTTAGACATGATGAGCCTAAAGTGAAAGAAGAATTGCATATATGTATGAGAAGATTGGTTAAAGATGTTGGATAGAGGAAAAAAATTAATTTGCAGCTTGTTGAGTTTCATTTTGCTAAAGGACTTTTCTCAACGGAAGATGCAAAAGACTCTAGGAAGGCTATGCAACCTAGAGAATAGTGAGAGATGTTTGGGGATGACACTCCAGAGTTGAAAAGATTTGTTATTTGTATCTTAAGCTTAACTTGTAGTTCTTCTGGATGTGAGCGTAATTGGAGCTCATTTGAGATGGTAAGTAAAGTTTATAAATTATGGTTATAATTATATATTAACTTTTAGTTATTATTTGGTTACATGACTGATGATTATTCAAAATCTTATTATTAATTATAGGTTCATACAAAGCGAAGAAATTGGTTACACCAAAAGAAAACGAATGACTTAGTTTATGTGATATATAATTTGAAGTTGAAAAATAAGCAACAAAATAGAAAAAGTATTATCTAATGATGAATGGATAACTGGAGAGGTAGATACTACAAAAGTTGAGCATCCTGATGGTGGCAATTTTATTATTGAATTGGTGGGAGATGTTGAAGGAAGAGGTTCAAGTGATCCAATTGTAGATGATTTTAATTTAGATAACATGGTTTTTATTGAACATGAAGATAATGATGGTGATGAAGATGAATATACTGATGATGTGGAAGATGATCTTCAAGATGATGTTATTAGAGAATTAAATATGGATATTTGATAATTTATTACTTATGTTTATATTTGTAAATTGTAACTTGATGAATTTGATAAACTTGATGAAAGGTTTTCCACAATCCACACCATCATTTTCCCTTTCTTCTTTTCATTGTCCCTCTCCTGTCAGTAGATACTAGTGGGAATGTGCTAGTTAAGTGTATATAAGTGGGGGATACCCCTCACCTTAAAAGTCGGTTTTGTAGGGTGACCCTTTAGGGAGTCTCTACCTATCCTTCTCACACAAGAGGCCACATGGCTTGTGCGGGACGTGCTTCTTGTGTAAAATTCTTACTCTTTGTCACCTCATCTCGCGCAAGAGTCCTTATTACGCGTGTGAGATGAGGTTATTTTAGACACAAAATCTTATCTTATAAGAGGGAAACTAAATGAGATTTTTATTCATGCTTAAGTCATTGGGGATAGAGATCGAGAGAAGAAAGGAAGAGAGAAAAAAAACCTATAGAGGGAAGTCATTCAAAAGACATTGAACGTCGATCCCTCACTTCAAAAGTTTATTTCCTATGCACTTTTTGTTGGGAAAGGCGCGCATGGCGGAAAAATTTACACACAAAACCTGAAATCCTGTGTGTAAAATAAAAACCTTTCCCCTTGAGGGGAAGTAAGAGAACTGTAATAAGAGCGGCAATATAAAATCCATGAAAACAAAACGTAGGAGCAAAAGAACACAAATAATTTTTAATGAGGAAACCCCTCAATGAGAGGGACAAAAATCACGGGACCTAGTCCAGAAAAACTTCACTATGTCAAAGAGTACAGTAAAAGAGCTTCTACAAAAGAACTCACAAAAAAAATGTTCTACTTGGAACTATGCGGAAAACACATCGGTGGTCACACACTACCTATAATCTAACTACAAACATTATATAGATCTAAGGTGTGGTGCGAGTGAATAAAACAATCACTCTCTCTCTCTTATATAAGTGTTCAACTCCTCTCTCTTTCTAAAATCTGCCGATGTGAGACTTTGAATTAACAAAATACACAACAAATCCTCCCTTAATTCAAAGTCCTACATTATTACAAATATTTCTGCAGTAGCAAAATCTTCTGGGGTTCTCCTTCAGACTCTGCAAAAAATGTGGGACTTTTTTTCAATCCCAACAAACCTCCCCTCAAATAAAGGACCACAAAATCTCCTCCCCTATAGAGGAAGTCATTGACAATGATGGCCGTTAGGGCTTCATTCGTTGCGACAATTCTTGAGCAGCTTCACATTGTCGTCGATATGCCCTAGTCTTGTACCGTCGTTCTAATAGCTCACATCAACCCCACCAAACTTATCTTGTCTAGCCCTTATACTGCTAGGAAGACTTCGATACAAGGGATCTTAAAAAAAAAATATGTCCACCTGACCACTTAGATCCACTCCAATCATTGCACACAAATCTGAGCCAGTCACTAAGTCAAATCATTGACTCTGATACCACTTGTTGCGAAAGGGCACAGGTAAACAACAAAAAAATTAAACACAAAACTGGAAAACTTGCATTTAAAATAAAAAACCTTTCCCCATAAGGGGAAATAAGAGAACTATAATAAGAGCGACAATATAAAATACAGGAAAGCAAAACGTAGGAGTAAAAGAACACAAATAATTTTTAACGTGGAAACCCCCAATGAGAGGGGCAAAAACCACGGGACCTAGTCTAGAAAAACTTCACTATGTCAAAGAGTACAACAAAAGAGCTTCTACAAAAGAACTCATAAAAAAATGCTTTACTCGGGAATATGTGAAAAACACACCGGTGGTCACACACTACCTATAATCTAAATACAAACATTATATAGATCTAAGGTGTGGTGCGACTGAATAAAACAATCACTCTCTCCTATATAAGTGTTCAACTTCTCTCTTTCTAAAATCTGCCGATGTGGGACTTTGAATTAACAAAATACACAACAAATTATCCCTTAATTCAAAGTCCTACATTATTACTAATTCTTCTACAGCAGCAAAATCTTCTGGGGTTCTGCTTCAGACTCTGCAAAAAATGTGGGACCCTGTTTGAATCCCAACAAACCGCCCCTCAAACAAAGAACCACAAAATCGCTTTTCATACAGAGGAAGTCAGTGACAATGATGGCCATTGGGGCTTGCATTGCCGCGACAATTCTTGAGTAGTGTCACATTGTCGTCGATCTGCCCTAGTATTATACCGCCGTTCTGATAGCTCACATCAACGGGACACGCAACCTAGCCACCTACCAAACATATCTTCTCTAGCCCTTATACCGCTAGGAAGACTTTCGACACAAGGGATCCTAAAAAAAAGTAGGTCCACCTGACCACTTAGACCCACTCCAATCATTGCACACAAATACGAGCCGATCACCAAGTTGAACCATTGGCTCTGATACCACTTGTTGGGAAAGGGCACAGGTATGCAACGAAAAAATTACACACAAAACTTGAAAGTATGCGTGTAAAATAAAAAACCTTTCCCCTTGAGGGAAACAAGAGAACTATAATAAGAGTGGCAATATAAAACCTTTCTCGATTTCACCACTAATCCCCCCCTTATAATTTCCTTTTATGCTATTCAAATATAATCATGCTCGAATCGGATTCCTACCATCGTGACCGTTCCTCTCAAAATCACTCACACCTCTTAAGTTAATTGGATTAATACCAAATTAATTAGGGATTTAGTTCTATGAATCCAAAGGAAATTTAGGTGCAGTCTGCATTACTACCTATTCCCATCTCTAGGATCCTAGCGCAATAATGGTTTAATTCTTCTGTTTTCTCCAGATGTTTACTTTGTCAAAGCTTTTCTAGATTACCTTATCAATTTATTAGGTTGTCAATTTAATAAATAGCATTAAGAACAAAGAATAAAACACCCAAACATATACTGAATAACATCAAGAATCATATAAAGGGGATAATTAGGGTTACATCGTTCTTCTAATCAAAGGGGGAGTTAGTTCATGATAGAGAAGGAAACAACACAAGTAATAATTGAAAGAGAATACACAGTGAAGTCTAGAATCTCCTTCTGTTCTTGCTCGTGGTTGAATTCTGTCGTCGTCTATGAACTGGTAGAATTTTCAAGCGAAGTGCAGTCGCTGTCTAGGTTTAGCCGTCGGGAGCTTGAGGATTAGGGTTTCAAAAATTATCTCCGGACTGAGTGTACTTAACTGCCTTTGCTAAATGTGAATTAAAGAGTATTTATAGCCTTTTAAATCTTTGTACTTGGGCCTGCTACGAGTCCAACTCACGCGAGGCATTAAACAACTCGCGCGAGTTCATGTTCCAGAGAGGAACCTTGTGTTGTAATCCAAGTCAATTCGCACGAGATGATGTTGTTGAACGCGAGGTAAGTGCAAGATTAGGTGCTAGAGAGTTAACTTGCTATTCAAGAAAGGTGTCTTCGTGCGAGATGAGAAGAGATGAGCGCGAGATGAGGTTCTAGAGAGTTTTTCTTTTTTACTGAAGCTCCAAGTAGCGCGAGTTGTATCATAACTCGCGAGAGATGCCTTCCTGGGCATATTTTCTCCTGTTTTTGTCTATTTTTTCTCCTGTAACACTTAACACACCATTAACAAGCTCTAATATGAATTATTGTGAATTAAGATTAATTTAGAGTTATTTTAAGTGGATTAAGAGCATGAAAAGGACAAATTATAGTATAAAAGGAGTATAGAAATAGCTCACTTTTGTGAGTTATCAAAATCCTCCCTTAATTCAAAGTCTTACATTATTACAAATTCTTTCGGGGTTCTCCTTCGGACTCTACAAAAAATGTGGGACTTTGTTTGAATCCCAACAAACCTCCCCTCAAACAAAGGACCACAAAATCTCCTCCCATACAGAGGAAGTCATTGACAATGATGGCCATTAGGGCTTCCATCGCTGCGACAATTCTTGAGTAGCTTCACATTGTCGTCGATATGCCCTAGTCTTGTATCACCGTTCTGATAGTTCACATCAATGAGACACGCAACCTAGCCACCCACCAAACATATCTTGTCTAGCCCTTATACCGCTAGGCAGACTTTTGACACAAGGGATCCTAAAAAAAAGTAGGTTCACCTGACCACTTAGATCCACTCCAATCATTGCACACAAATCTGAGCCGGTCACCAAATCGAACCATTGACTCTAATACCACTTGTTGGGAAAAGGCATAGGTATGCAACGAAAAAATTACACACAAAACCTGAAAGCCTACGTGTAAAATAAAAAACATTTCCCCTTGAGAGGAAACAAGAGAACTGTAATAAGAGCGGCAGTATAAAATCCATGAAAACAAAACATAGGAGCAAAAGAACACAAATAATTTTTAACGTGGAAACCCCTAATGAGAGGGCCAAAAACCACGGACCTAGGTTCAGAGAAAAACTTCATTATGTCAAAGAGTAAAGCAAAAGAGCTTTTACAAAAGAACTCACAAAAAAACGCTCTACTCGGGACTATGCAGAAAACATACTAGTGGTCACACATTACCTATAATCTAAATACAAACATTATATAAATCTAAGGTGTGGTGTGAGTGAATAAAACAATCACTCACTCTTATGTAAGTGTTCAACTCCTCTTTCTGTCTAAACTCTGCCGATGTAGGACTTTGAATTAACAAATTACACAAAAAATTCTCCCTTAATTCAAGGTTCTATATTATTACAAATTCTTCTACAGCAGCAAAATCTTCTGGGGTTCTCCTTCAAACTCTGCAAAAAATATGAGACTTTGTTTAAATTTCAACACTTTTCTATTTCTTATAATTCTTGTATCCTGGATCCCTTATTCTTCATGAACTAAATCCTTATTTAATTGTTCATTATGAACTCTAATCATCTTAATTTAATTTTAAGAGATTAACTCATTTAATTAAGTAAATTGAACAATTAAAAAGGAGTATTATGACAATGACCAATTCAAAATATCGATCACTTTTATTAATTTGAATTAAATTTACAAATTTTACAATTTTACTTTCACCATAAATCAAATTGAATTTGTACTACTAGTACTCAATAATTATAATATACTTACGACACCCGTGTCACGGTATTTCACCCTATCGGACAAAAATCATTATCATTACTTAAAATTTGGTACTTCTAGGAATAGTAAGATTTCTCTTGGTCTTTCACAATGTGATCTTGGTATGACAAACATCCATCTCTTTTTTTTTACTATATCTCCATTTTCTTCACGGTTTGCGATAGATTAGTATTTCAACGTTGATTATAATATTTAAATGCAGTATTTTCGTCATTTTTTATGTTATTTTAATTAGCATTACAATTTTCTTTCGATAACGTACTTTTTTAAATGCAAACTTTTGGTACATATGTTTTAGGTAATACTCTAAATTTAGATGAAAATAGTATTAAAGTATTTATGTTTTCCACGATTGTATAAAGTGTAATACAGAAGAGGGGTAAAGAATTTTTTAAGGGCAAGGACAAGACAAAACAAACTTCCTTTATTCAACAAATTTCAGTAACCCCTGACAGTGTAACATAAAAATAGAATTCAACACAAAGCCATTTCTTTTGAAAAATAAAAAACTATAACATGCCAGTACCTAGAAAACAGAACATTTCAACACATTCTAGAACTAAAATATAATGAAACATTATCAAACATCCTTTAATTGTAATTCTTGATTGACTCAAATCATGATTATGCAGCTTCCTTGAGCTTCTTTGTGATGCTGGCAATATACTTGCCTTGGTGGAATGCTTGTTCCAACTCAAGCTTAGTTGGTTGTCTTGAACCATCACCAGCATAAGTTCCTGAGCCATAAGGACTTCCACCTTTCAGTTCTTCCATCTCGAACATTCCAGCACCAAATGTATATCCAATTGGAACAAATAACATTCCATGATGAACCAGTTGAGTTATAGCAGTAAGCCTGACATATATTCCACAATTCCACATCATTTATATTCCATAACTATTGGTAAGTTACAAGTTAGTAATCAACTAAAAAGCCATTAAACATTGATAGAGGGTCTTACGCTGTAGTCTCTTGTCCACCACCTTGGGAACTAGTGCTGTAGAAGATACCAGCAGGTTTGCCTGCAAGCTGTTGTGTTTTCCACAACCCTCCAGTTGCATCTAGGAATGCTTTGAACTGTGCAGCCATCATTCCAAATCTTGTTGGAAAGCCAAATACAAAACCATCAGCATCAGAGAGTTCATTAGGAGTAATTATTGGTACTTCACTCTTTGGTGCTGCTCTCATTTTACCAAGCACCTCTTCTGGCAATGTCTCCGGTACCTGCTCATGTGTTCATTTAATTAAGTCATCAACAGAGCAATTTTCTTCAAAAAAATAAAAACTTCATCGTTGCCAATTAACAGTGTCTTAGTTGCACAAAACTACAGCATATAAAAAACTTGTTACATGATTTCATTGGAAGCACAGAGAATCAGAGATTGAGGCCAACAAGAGAGGTCATGAACCATAGGAAAATATGGTCTCAATTAAGAGAAGATTGAACAAAACCTTATGAAAAGTGGTTGCAACATGATATTAAAACCAACTATTTTCAAAAACAAAGACTTATTAAGTAATTATTATAAATTATGAAAATCAATAATTTTCAATTATTTTAAGCGAATGCAACATGACAGTGTAAAGGGTATGTAGTATTCCAATTAAACTGAACATTAACATATATACGTACCTGCCATAGTTTGACCTCGACACCTTCAACAGAATCAGCTCCTTTCTTGATCTCTTGTGCTAGTCTCTCCACGTGCCCGTACATTGAGTAGTACCTATCAATGAATAGATTTTTTTTTTTTTCATTTTTGAATAAAGATTAACAAAATTTTGCTAAGAGTACGTGAATAAATATTAAAGAAAAAATTCATACACAATATAAACTTGGACAGCCATTGATGATGATGATGATTTGTAAAGTCACTTAGTTTGCTTCAATTCTTCTCTTTAAGTGTGTTTCTTTACGAATGAATTGCTAAGTTGAGGAATGTGCATATTAGGTGAAAGTGTCAGCGATATTTATAGTTGAACATAACATTTAATTTTGAGGAAGGTGGCTTGACTTTTTAATTAGTCTCGTATGTATCAATTGATTTTCTTTTCTTTTATTTTGGTTTGTACGACGCCGTTGCCACGAAAATGATCCATGATGATGATAGCGTGACATCACGCTCGCTCACCATAACTCCAATATTCTTCAATTTTTAAAATGCTGTAGAAGCTACCATATTTGGCAGTTTTTTTAATAATATTGTAGTTGAGTGTTACTTCATTAAATGAAGCATATGCAAATCAGAAGATTTTGCTTCCAAATTTCATTACCGAAAAGCTATCACTCTTTTCAATTAATAATCTAAACATTGAAAAACCTAAAATTATGTGTTACGTAAAGACGACACAAGTTATCTGACAGAGTACTTGAGAAGAAATGGAGTTAAATATGCCATATTCTTATATGGGTTTGTGGAGATTTGGGTTTTGTGATTTTGAAATTGTAAGCCGAATCGATGTAAAGTATATTATAAAGTGTTGGTTTAATTTTAAAAAGTAGAGAATTTATATTGTTGATTCGAATGAAAAGTATACATATTATACTAAAATAGTTATTTATATTTTTTTTTACAATAAGATGTAAATATATATTTTTCTATTGCTTATCATACTTTTATATATTTAAATTATAGTTTTATATTTAAAATAATTTGTCAGGCGCCGGCTAACAAATTTTATGATTGATTCCTTATTATTATTACTTGGCCTCATCTATAGAGATGTTTAGGTCAATTAAATTTATACAAATTACAAATTAATTGCATTTAAATTACAAAAATAAAAAGATTGCCAAACTTTTGTTGGTTGTAATTCTTAATTAATAATACACGACGACTCTGTAAAAAAAACTAATATATAATAGCATCTTAATAATATCCATTAATTTGATGGTGACCTCATTTAAAATAAAATTCAGGTCATATACAATTGAATTTAAAAATTAAAAGATTGGTGAAGTAAAACAAGATGAACACTCGTGTTTCATAAATCACTAGTTTAAATCACTACTATTTAGAATAAAACCAATGTATAGACATGAAGATGGAGATTTAATAGTCTTAAACTAGTTTTAATTATTTACAAACTAATACTTGAGCCATTTCTCTTTACATTATAAGTTATATTATATTAATCATCAAATTTTTATAATTTATATGAAAAATATATTGGTAGATCACTTGAAAAGAATAAAGTTGTTGTTTTTACATGAGTAAAAGTAGAAGCGAAACACGTGGGGGCTGCGGAGGTATTATTAAAGTAGAGATTATTTGGATAATTGTTGAAGTGGTCATCAAGTTACACTTTTCCATTTGTACTTTGTAGAACATGACCATTTCTGTTGTGCGTAAGATTCGCAATCATAAAACATATTATTTTTGAAGTTATATATATAAAATTTTATACAACTTATATTTGTTTTTATATTATTTAATCATCATTATTGATATACATTTTAATATTATGTTACACGTTACTTTTGAAAGGACCAGAAGAACTCTTATATAATTTTAAAATTATATAATATTTTATATATGTAATTTTATTAATAAAAATATTAAATTAAATAATAAGATCAATTAAATTAAATTTGTGTAAAAAAATTTATTAAAATGTATAAATTAAAATTTCTTACCCTAGTTTTAATATTAAATAATTATATAAAACTAATTAGTATCTCTGTTTTCATATTTTTTTCAAAAAATAATACTTTGTTTTTACATAGTACAATTTTATTAGATAAAATAAAAATAAAGTCTCAAATCAATGTACAATTTTTTGAAGGGCTAATTTTATCAATAGATAACATTTGTTAATTAAAATAATTAAACACAGCAAATAAAAAAAAGGTAATTTGTTTTTTACTTTTAACTATTTGTAAACCACAATTTAGAATTTAACAGTAGTGTTGACTGTTTTTATTGCGTTGACTGTTGAGGAATTTCTCTCTATCGGTGAACGTGCGACCAATAAGGATACCAAAATCGTATACTCACTAAAGAAACCTAAGAGAAGCAATTTCGAAAAATATTATTATTTTTAAGGATAGAATTAAATTTTTAATCTCTCAAATTTTTTAAATTTTAGATTTTATTCTGTAATTAATTTTTGATAAAAAATTTTTTATAATCTTTTTAGTTTCTAATATGAAATTAATTGTTAGCCATTGAACTAAATATATTTTTGATTTTTTTTCCACCATGTCAGTATTTAATAGTCTTAATTTAATAATATATTAAAAATATTAAAAATATATAAGAGACTAAAAGTTAACAGAAAAAATTAATAGGAATTAAAATTTAAAATTCTAAATATTTAAAAAACTTAAAAATTTAATTAAGTTGTTGTTAAATTACTAAAATGCTTTGGATTGAAGAATTGAAGCGAAAGGAAGACGGATATTTTCACCCATTTTTCTAAATTCATCCTCTTACTTCTTTTATATGCTTAATATACATTTTGTCATGAATGAATTCAAAATATATTTTTATCAATAAAATAAAATTAAAATTTATATCAAATATTATATAAATGTATGTATCTACATTTATTATTTTTCGTTCATTACTATTTTAATATTAACTTTTTAAAACAATTATAATTCAATAAACTAATTTTAACTTCTAACCACTAGCTTTCAATTACTTCCAACTACAAAGCTAACTCTTAGCTTCCAAGAGTTTTTCAAAACATAGCTCATTGCGGTGTCCCTTTAATTGCACACTAAAAGGATCCACGTAATATTTTTTTTTTATTTTAAAAGAATTAAGCTATTTCATTAGGATTTTATATGAACGGGTCCGTTACATGAAGGTGTTGTAACTGTTTATATTTAGACAGTGTTTCAATAGCAGGTGAGGCGTTCTCAGAGGTACATTTCCTTTTGCCTGATCCCATTAGTTAAGAAGCACGAGCAAAACTTTTTTTACTCTCACAATTTCTTAATACCCTCTTACTCTCTCCGTCATCATCTCCCTCTTGTATTTTATTTTTTTAACTCACTTTCAAGATATTTTTTTGTTATCTTAAGTTCGGACACTTGAGTTCAACGTTTGTTTATCGAAAACTTTTATTTAGTAGTTTATTTTTTTTTAGTTTATTTTTTTATTTTTTTTCCTGAGTTATTAGTTTAGACATTTAACTTTGTGGTTTTGTTAGTTTAATTTCGAAAAATTTAAATGTGATGTAAATAATTTTTTTTATACTTCGTAATAATTAATGTGGAAATTTAATGTTAACACTCAGGTTTCTAGTTTACGGAAATATAATAGAAATTATTTTTTAAGTTAGTAATACTTTTGTTATTATTAGAATTTTGTTAAGATTTTTTTTTTTACGTTTAGTATTAGTTAGTGTCGATATATTTAGTTAGGAATTTTGTTAATGTAGATGTATTTATTAATAAAAATAACTGTAATATTCAGTGGACCTATGCATGTGTCTGCAGGCACCATGTGTTGTGGACCTCTACTGTTTTAGGCTCTGACTTGTGTGGTATCTTGCACTAAAGTTCAGAGTACCACCCAGCTAGTATCAATAGTTACAAATCTAATATTAATTAAATTTTTACTTTATTCTATTTATTATATAAATAATATTTTTTATTTGATGAGATATTATGTATATATAATAATATAATAGTATGTATATATAATAATATACTAATATATATATATATATATATATATATATTTAAATTCCATTTTATAATAAAAAAGTTTAAGAATAATTTATTTTATATAATAACTGTAATAAGTTTCGGAGTGAGAACATAAAGGTATTTCTGCTAACTTTTTCTTGGAGTAATTGACATGTGTGGACTATTTTTTTTTTTTTTTTTTTTTTGCAAAGTAATAACAAGTTAGGTCAGTTTGAAACATATTTACTGATAAATGTTTATTTTGGGTAAAATTGTTTACTAGTTGGACGACTCTAATGTAAGTCATGTGATATTGTTCAACCAAGCAATGACTTTTGGGGTGAAGTCATTCACTTAGTGAACGACTTCAATGTAGCAGGAAGTCGTTCAACTCGTAACGACTCTAGTCACCTGACCAAACTTTTTTTCTTGTTTTTCTCTGAGACGACTTTAGAAGTCGATATAAATCCCTGCCCCACCTTCCAATTTCAGGACACAGGACACTTTCAGGTAAAGTAGAAATATTTTTTAAAAAAAAATTATATTTTTTGAAAAAAATATTTGCGATGATTATTTTTGTAGGAACTACGTGGTGAAATAGGAGAATATTGACAATATTTTGAATAATAAGGTAATTATAATTTTACGATATTTGAAATATTATATAGTTTTTTTTATTTATGTAGTATGTTATTGTAAATAAATTATTTATTTCTTATATATTAATTGAAAAGAGATGGTGTCGACAGTAGTTATTGTTGTCTACATCAACGGTAAAGTTATATACGGTAACAAAGGAATAATGTTTGAAGGATCTAGAAGGATTTTACAAATCGAACGGGGATAAGTTTTAATCGGTTAAAACAAAATAATACATAATAAATTTAAGTTACATTCTAATCAAGTTGTAGTGTCTATTACAACTAGATACTTTATAGGAAATAAATATGCGGCATTAGAAATAGTTGACACTGCTGATTTTCAGCTTATGATGAATGATTTTGAATAATAGGGCATGAACCCTATACAATTATGTGTAGAAGTAGTTTTTGTAGGTGGTTCGTATAATGTTGGTAGTTTATTTTACTTAAATGTTGTTAGACCTTACAAGGAAGGTTGTACAAGATTAAATTGTAGTGACGATGATGCATATTACGTTGTTTCAGACTCATGCGCTAATACATCATTTAGGTCCGAAGATTTTTGAAGGAAATTTACCTAAATCAGATGACGATGATAATAATAGTTTAAGTGTTAAAACTTTAATACATTTAATGCAAGAAATAAATGCTTAAACCTTGCACACTTAAACAAATACATCAAATAAAATTGATGGTTCGTTTGAATGGTTAAGACTAGACGAAGTTGTATCTGATGTAGATTAATGAAAATCCATCAGATAATGTTCATTATTTATTCCCTTAATAGATGAGGTTGCATTTGTTGGATGAACTTGGTCTCTTAAGTTTTCCAATCCCAGATTATCTTAATAAAATTAAACCGCTCTACAGCTAAAGCCTTAGTAAAGATATCATCCTATTGAAGATCTATGTTAGTAAACTTCACATCAAAAATTTCTTTTTGAATATAATCTCTAATAAAATGATATCTTATCTCTGTATGCTTAGTTTTAGAATTTTGAATTAGGTTTTTAGTTAGACAGATTGTACAAGTATTGTCAAAAAATATAAGAATGTGTAACTTAAATCTAGAGTAATCTTCTAACTGATATTTTACCCATAGAAGTTGTGAGTGACAACTTGCTGCAAAGACGTATTCTGCTTTTAATGTTGATACATAAGAGTTTTGCTTCTTGCTAGCTTAAAATATGAGAGACGATCTAAGAAAGTGACAATCTCCACTTAGTACTTTTTCTCTCTGCTCTATCTCCAACATATTCAACATCACAATATCCATTTTATTTGAAATCTTGGTGGTTCTTATAAAACAAAGAGAGGTAAGTGGTGCCAAATAAATATCTCAGAATCTTTTTTACAGCCTGGAGATGTGACTTTCTATGATTGGACTAAAATGTGGCACATAGGAAGACAATATATCTAATGTCAGGTCTTTTGTGAGATAAAGGAGTGATGGTATTGTCTACATGCTTACCTAATTTGTCTTTACTTAAACTTGCATTGGCTTTGACATTGTCCATCTTGAATTTCTTTAGAAGCTCGCCTGTGTATTTCTGTTGATGAATATAAATGTCTTTCTTCATTTGCTTGACTTGTATACCCAAGAAGAACTTTAATTCTCCTACCATGCTCATCTTGAACTCACTCTGCACCAAATCAGAAAAGTCCTTGCATAAGGATTCATTAGTACCACAAAATATTATGTCATCTTCATAAATTTTTGCTATGATAAAATTCATGTTTAAGTCTTTTCTATCAAGAGTTGTGTCAAATTTTCCACTAGTAAAATCATTACTCAATAGAAAAATGTTTTGTTTGCCAGACCAATCTCTTATAGCTTGCTTAAGATCATATAAAACCTTTTTAAGTTTATAAACATGATCGGTAAAAGTGTGATATTCAAAACAAGGTGATTGTTTTTAAAAAACTTCTTCTTGAATAAAACCATATAGTAAAACACTTTTAACATTCATTTGATAAAGAGTAATGCTTTTGTGAGTTCCAAGTGCAAGTAAGACTCATCAAACTTTTAATTTAGCCATTGGAGCAAATGTTTCAATGAAATCGATACTTTTCTGTTGGTTATAGCTTTGAGATACTAACCTTGTCTTGTTTCTTACTACTTTTTGTGATTCGTCTAACTTGTTTATGAAAATTCACTTTATTCCTATGATGTTTTTATGTGCTGGCTTTAACACTAAACTTAAAACATAATTTCTTATGAACTTATTTAACTATTCCTTTAAAGCAATGATTTAATCATTATCCTAAAGAACTTCGTTTATATTCTTGAATTTAATTTCTTAAATCAAAACATAGTTAACTTTATTCTTTAATGATGATCTAGTTTTTACTTCTTGATTTATATCTCCAATAATCAAATCTTCAGAGTGATTGGTCATGAGTTCAAATTTCTTTGATTTGATTGTTAAGACTTATCAAGTTCAAGAACAAATGTATGATTTAGTGGATCATTTGATGGGGTTGCTTTGTCTGACTAGATACTATCTTTTAGTGTTCCTTCTTGATCTAATGGTTGATTAGACTTTCTTATATGTATAAAATCGAAAAAAATTTCTAGGTTTGTTATGTCTTTGTCGTACTTAGAGTTTATCTTGGAATTACATGGATGAATTCCTTTACCACTTGGATTCTAGAGTCAAAAACCATGTATGACTTTGAAGTGTCAAAATATCAAAGAAACATTCATTCATTTAGTTTTAAGTCAAACTTTCCTAGTTGATTTCTATGGTTAAGAATAAAACATTCACATCCAAAGTGATGAAAATATGAACTTTTAGGTCTTCTTCCTCTCCACAGTTCATAAGGGTCTTATTTATGATAGGTCTTATCAATATTCTATTTTAAATATAACATGTTGTGTTTATTGCTTCTGCCCAAAAGTGCTTAGTAAAGAGAATTTTCACAAAGTAGATTACTCACCATTTCTTGCAAGGTTCTGTTCTTTCTTTCAACAACTCTATTTTGTTGAGGTATTCTTGGTGAAGAGAAGTTGTAAAAGACATAATTTTGATAACAGAAGATTTTGAAATCTGAGTTTTCAAATTCAGTTTCATGATCACTTCTCACATAAACAATGTAAATACCTTTTTCATTTTGTACTCATTTATAGAATATCTTATAGATCATATAAGACTCATGATTGTAAGCTAGGAAGTATACACATGTATATCTAAAATAGTCATCCAAAATGACAAATTCATATCTCTTTCCTCCAATACTTTGCGTCTAAGTAGGACCAAAGATATTTATATGTAATAGTTCCAATGGTCTTATAGTGGTAACAACATTTTTCGATTTTAAAGAGGCTTTGAGTTGTTTACCATGTTAACAAGATTCACATGGATGATTTGATTTCTAAGAGATCTTTGCCAGACCTTTTAAAAGATCCCTTTTAGATAATTTGGAAATATATTTGAGACTTAGATGTTCTAATTTCTTTTGCCACGTATCTCTTTCTTCATTTGCTAAGATTAGACATGTTACATTCTAATCACTTTAGCCTGAAAAATTAACTTCATAAAGGTTATCTTTTGTTTACTAGTGAAGATAATAGACTTGTCTTTGTTTTTTATTATGTATTCATCTTTGTTAAAGGATACTTTATACCCACCATCACAAAATTGACTTATATTAAGTGGGTTGAGTTTTAGACCTTTAACACAAGATACATCATGGGTGGATGACTTTGTTGCCTTACCTATGTTGGAACAAGGCTCTCTATTGTGATTGAAAAGTTAGTTACAGGGATAACAGAAAACTCACTATCAAAATTTTGAAAGAAGAAGACTACTGTTTACAATACCAAGTATGCAGTATTTATACAAGTGGAGTTAGGAATAGCTTGCCCATCAAGTTCCTATGCTAAGTACATTAGTCTAACTACATGTGAAATAGCTATCAGCGGAAACAACAAAAAAAGCCACCTTTCGTCTGTCCGGTCTCAGACGAAACAAACTGGTTTCGTCTGTTAGTCATCAGACGGAACTTCACACTCTGACGAAACATCTTCATCAGACGAAACATCTTCAACAGACGAAACATCTTCATCAGACGAAACATCTTCATCAGACGAAACATCTTCATCAGACGAAACATCTTCATCAGACGAAACAAGTCTCAGACGAAACAAGGTACCGTCTGATGGAACGAAACAAGGTATCGTCTGATGGAACGAAACTTCTTCAGACGAAACTTGCATTACAACAACACTCCTCCTAATACAAGTTATCCAAGCTTTCCATTCCCATAAGCTTCTTCAATTCCTCAAACCTCACTCTCTTAAGAGGTTTGGTCAGTATGTCAGCCAACTGCACCTCGGTTTTACAATGCTCCACATCAAGTTTGTCTTCATTCACTTGTTCTCTAAGAAAATGATACCTCCTCTCAATGTGCTTGCTCCTGCCATGGCTAACAGGGTGTTTTGCGAGATCAATTGCAGACTTGTTATCAATCAGCAGCTTCACCTTGATACTGTCACAAATCCTCATTTCCTCCAACAGCATTTTGATCCACATAGCTTGACAAAAGATATGATGCGCTACATACTCTCGCCTCACATGATGACAAAGCTACCACATCCTGTTTTTTCGAGCTCCAGCATATCAATGCCTTCCCTATCATGAACAAATACCCAGCAGTACTCTTCTTATCATCCACATCACCTCCCCAGTCAGAATCTGAATACCCTGAAACCTCAATTTTCTTCAAATTGATTTCACTTGGCATCAACACGCCATGATCAGTAGTTCCTCTGATAAACCTCAAAATTCTCTTGACTGCAAGCAAGTGACATGATCTTGGCTGTTCCATGAATCTTTCAATAACCCAACACTATGATCGATGTCGTCTAGTGTTGCAAGTGTATCTTAGTGAACCAATGATCTGTTTGTACGAGTCGATTGTAGCATCTACAAAGCTCCCCGGTGATTCTCTGCTTCGTTTCAAACCAGTCTCCATAGGTGTAATAGCTGGGTTGAGTTTGCCATTTTGAACCTCTTCAAAATGTCTTCAAAGATACTTCTTTTGATGAAGAAAGACCCTCTCGTCGCTGAATTTGAATTCCATCCCTAGAAAATATGACAAATTTCCTAGATCACTCATCTCAAATTCCTTCATCAAAGATTGACTTGAACTTCATATTCTCTTGCTCATTTGCACCTGTGATCAGTAGATCATCCACATAAAGACATAGGATTATATGATCAGACTTACTAGAGCCCTTCACATATACTCCATGTTCTGAAACACACTTTGTGCATCCTGCCTTTATCAAAAAACTATCAATCCTCTTATTCCAAGCTCTTGGAGCTTGTTTTGATCCATACGATTGCCTTCTTGAGCCTATACACCTTGCTCTCTTGCCCCTTAACTTCAAAACCTGGTGGTCGCTTCACATAGACTTCCTCTTCTAATGGACCATTCAAGAATGCAGATTTTACATCCAGTTGATGCAAATTCCATCCATATTGTGTTGCTATTGCTACCAAAATCCTGGCGATCTCAAGTCTAGCTACCGGTGCATATACCTCATTAAAGTCAATACCCGCCTCTCTGCAGTAAAACCCCTTTGCTACCAACCTTGCTTTATACTTTGCAATCTCACCATTTGGCCTCGCCTTCACTTGTAAACCCATTTTACATCAATTGCCTTCTTCTCGGTTTGTGACACAAGTACCCAAGTCTTATTCTTCTCAATAGCTGCCAACTCCTCCTTCATAGCTTCTAACCAATTTGAATCTCTCATTGCTAATTCGAGATTTATTGGTTCTGATTCAGCTAACATGTTTTTCTCAAGTAATTCACCCTCTTGGTCTATTGCTTGATCAGGAAACACTTCATACTCTGTCAATCTCACCGAAGGTACCCTTGTTCTAATTGATCTTGACCACCGGTTGTTCGGTCCAGGTTTCAAAGATCAACCCTGATAGGATTCTCTTCAGCATCACAATCATCAAGAGTGGCTGGTTTCGTCTGATGGTCTGACGGAACTCTAGACGAAACACTATCGTCAGACGAAACATTCCAGCACCAGCCTCTTGCCTCATCGAATTGTACATCCCTGCTCTTGACCATCTTGTGATTTGTTGGTGAATACAATTTGTAAGCACCAGTTGAGTGATAACCAACAAATACCATTGTTTGACTTCTATCATCCAACTTTTTTCTCAATTGTTCTGGTACATGTCTATAGCACAGTGAGCCAAACACCCTAAAGTGACCAACACTTGGCTTCTCACCAGTCCATGCTTCATAAGGTGTCACACCTTGCAGCTTCTTTGTAGGACTTCTATTCAGAATGTACACTGCAGTAGCAGCAGCTTCTGCCCAGAACCTCTTTGGCATTCCTTTTCCATTGAGCATGCTTCTGACCATATTCATTATGCTCCTATTCTTCCTCTCCGCAATGCCATTATGTTGTGGTGTGTATGGAGCTACAATCTCATGAATTATCCCCTCATTTTCACAGAATTTGGCGAATTCAAGGGAAGTGTACTCACCTCCACCATCAGTTCTCAATTTCTTAATGCTACAACCACCGTCCTTCTCAACAAGTAGCTTAAATTTCTTGAACTGTGGGAGGGTGTCACTCTTTTTCTCAATCATATATATCCACACATGTCTAGTGTACTCATCAATGAAAGTGAGAAAATAGTGATTACCTCCTATAGATTGAGCCTCCATAGGACCACACAAATCAGAATGTACAGCTTGCAATTTCTGTGATGATTTCATGGGTAAATCATGCTTGAATGCCTTTCTTGCAGACTTAGCAAGGCAGCATTCTTTGCAAAGTTGTCTTGGAACCTGAATTTTAGGAAGACCAGTCACCATACCCTTTGCATTCAACATGCTCAGGTTCCTAAAATTCAAATGGCCATATCTATGATGCCATGTCCAATTCTGATCATCAGCAACGGTGGTAACAAAACATTTGTGATCAACCTTGTTAATGCACACTTTGAAGGTTTTGTTATTTGACAGTGGAGCCTTAAGAATCAATCTCTCTTTTGAATCAAAAAGCTTCATTTCTTTATCCACCATCATCACTGTATAATTCTTCTCAAGTAATTGACCCACACTAATCAAGTTACTCCTCATGCTTGGCACATACAACACATCTGTGATGATAGCCTCTTTGCCATCCTTTCTCTTCACCATGATGTTTCCAATGCCCTCAGATTTCACTTGACTATTGTCTGCAAATCTGATTCCTCTAGAACTAGATTCATCCAAATCTACAAACCAACCTCTGTTTCCAGTCATGTGGTTGCTGCAACCTGTATCTAGGTACCACACATTTGATATGTCATCATCCAACGTGTTGTAGCCATCAACATTGCATCATCTCGAGTCACTTTACACTTGGTGAGCCTCATCTTTCCCTTGATTGTTTGATCCTCTACTTGGACAATTTCTTGCATAATGACCATACTTATCACACCTAAAACATTGTACCTCATTCAGATCCTTCTTCTTTGGATTCTTACTATTAGAAGCACTTTTGTTTTTTGCATCATTCTGAGTCTTTGAACATTTGTTCTCAGATTCAGTATTACCCTTCTTCTTTTTCCATTTTTCTTTGTTCTTCTTGAACCATGAAGCCTCATCTTTGACCTTCTTGGTGAATTTTGCTTGCAAAGCCTGATCTGTACCCTTCTCTGTTTTCCTCTGCTTCAGCCTCATCTCATGAGCTTCCAGAGTAGCTTGTAACTCCTCAAGCTTCATAACAGAAAGATCCTTGGACTCTTCAATTGCAACTACAATGTGATCAAAATTTGCAGTTAAGGCCCTCAACACCTTCTCAATCTTTTGCAAATCAGTGACCTTTTCACCACATGTTTTCATCTGATTGGTCAAGACTACCAATCTTGAAAAGAAATCTGATATGGCTTCATCTTCTTTCATATTCAACCCCTCGTACTGCTTCCTCAAAGCCTGTAACTTTACCTTCTTTAATTTTTCATCACCTCCATAGAGCCTTTTTAGAGTCTCCCATGCTCCCTTCGCCGTTTCTTCCTCAATGATCTTTTCAAAGACATTACCATCAACGCATTGATGTATGATGAACAAAGCCTTTCCATCTTTCTTCATCGTATCATGATGTAAGATTTTTGCGACTTCATTGGCTTGCGCTAATTCTCGCAACTCCATCATTCACAATTTCAAGCACATCTTGAAATCTGAATATGACCTTCATCTGCATTACACCACCGATCGTAATTCTCGCCTTTGAACAGGAAGATTCATTGGAAATTGGGAACTCGTCGTGCTTTGATTTGCCATTACAGAAATTGGATCTTAACCAATGCTCTTGATACCAGTTTGTTGGAACAAGGCTCTCTATTGTGATTGAAAAGTTAGTTACAGGGATAACAGAAAACTCACTGTCAAAATTTTGAAAGAAGAAGACTACTGTTTACAATACCAAGTATGCAGTATTTATACAAGTGGAGTTAGGAATAGCTTGCCCATCAAGTTCCTATGCTAAGTACATTAGTCTAACTACATGTGAAATAGCTATCAGCGGAAACAACAAAACAAGCCACCTTTCGTCTGTCCGGTCTCAGACGAAACAAACTGGTTTCGTCTGTTAGTCATCAGACGGAACTTCACACTCAGACGAAACATCTTCATCAGACGAAACATCTTCAACAGACGAAACATCTTCATCAAACGAAACATCTTCATCAGACGAAACATCTTTATCAGACGAAACAAGTCTCAGACGAAACAAGGTATCGTCTGATGGAACGAAACAAGGTATCGTCTGATGGAACGAAACTTCTTCAGACGAAACTTGCATTACAACAACAACCTACAATATCAATACTAAGAATTTCACCTTTTCCAGACCCCTAAGTGACTAATAATTTACTTGGTCTAAGGTCTTGGAACATAGATAAGTTTCTTGTCATATATCGCGAGTATCCACTATCTAGGTACTAATTGGAAGCCCTCTGCTCTCCTAATGAGGATGTATGCAACAAAAACAATTTGAGATGTTGGTACCCAAAATTTTTTTCAGTCCTTTCTTGTTAGATTTTACCCTTTTCTTTTGAATAGGGTGTTTAAAGGCAGCCTTGGGCAGGCTGGTTTGCATTTTGCCTTTAACCATCTTTAATTTGTGTCTTTAACCCAGACACAGATGGTTCTTTACAAGTCACTTCAATGTTGTAAAAACTCGTTTTAATAATAATAATAATAATTTAATAATAATAATAATAATAATAATTGGATTGTAATGTCTTAATTTAATAAAAATAATGAAAATTGATTATGTAATACCATAATTTTAATAATAATAATGGGTAGTAAATGTCCAAGGGTGATTGAACAGTTATAAAAGGGCGAGTCTACTGCATTTTCTGATCACACATCCTTCCTCATTCTTTCTTTCTTTCCCTTTAACCTCACATCTCTCTCTCACGCTCTAGCATTGCCTTTTTCTCTAAAAGGAGATTAAAGTGTCTTTGGTGGAGATTGGAACTCTACCAATTTCATTTTTCCCCACACAGGGTTGCCTCGAATTCAGGTTAGGGTAGTTCTCAATTAAATGATAATGATGAATTTTTTCTCCTTTCCCTTGATTTTGTTTATTTAGACTAAATATTTCTCCATTGGCTGGATGTTAATTTTTTCCTTTCTCACTTTTGTGAATTATTATTGCTTGAGATTGTTTATGTGTAATCCTTTGTTGTTGTTGATGGTCTTCCATAATTTGTACTGGGTTGATTTGATATACATCTCTATTTTATAATCCAATATAGGTAGTAGTCTTTAGAGAAGGTTGAAAGCATATTCATAAAGGATCCTTCAGTATTGTTGATAAGTTTGTCATGGTGAATTTTTTTCCTATAACAACTATTAGGTGCTTAACCTTCAGAGGTTGAGTTTTCATACCAAAGTGTAAGACACACAAAAAAATAGGGTTGAATTGTGTTAAATAAAAATTTGTAAGCTTTTTCTCAACACGTGACTTCATCGTCTGATGGGTCAGACGCGAGTCTATAAATATTCAAAAAAACAAATTTTCTCAAAAATACAAGTTTGCTAAACAAGACAAGATGTTAGTAGAAAAAATGATAAATAGAAGATAATACATGAGATTTTTATATTGATTTGTCTTATCACAAAGACTATGTCAAGTTTTTTAGAAACTACTAAGATTTCGCTATTTTCCATGAGATACAAGTATTATTTAACCCTTGCCACTTCTGCCTATACAAGCATTCTTTGTCCCTAGCCTCTTCAAACTAACAAAGTATTATTTGAAACTAGTCTCTTCAGGCTAACGTCTACCACCAAGGGTACAAGGTTTACAAAAGAATTTGTCTATTAAGAATCAATCTCTACATAGAAAGAGATTTACAATGAAAACTAGAAAGACTTTTTACAATACAGATTTGAGTTTTAAAACTATTAGAGTTTTAAAATTACAAGAGTTTTAATTCCTTTAAAGTAATTTCTTATTTCAAATATTCAATCTTCAGCCTTTACATACATAAAAAACTTGTAACCTTTAGACTCATCAACTTCAACTTCTTCAATCCGTTGGTAGAAGCGTGTTGTACTTCTATATGCATTAAATGCACTTACATGGACTATCCTATAAAAAGCAACGAATTTCTCCAATGAATGAAGGTTAGATGCTAAAAAATATGTCTTTCTTTCTATACTAGATTTTTGTGTCAGACAACATTTTTTTTATCCTAATCTAGTGCTTGTACTTAATTGAAGAATGAATTTCTCAGCAAAATCAACAGAAATACAACTCTATCATTTTAAATTTATATTGTCCTATTTCTTCCTAGTCCAGATGATTTCCGTTTATTTTTATGGATGGAACCGAAAAACCAACTAAGGTTATGGAATCTAGAATTTAGAAACAGTGACATTTTCTCACTCAACTCTCTAATCTGTCACCGTCAGAGTTTTAGCATGAAGAAGGCACCTAGGCTACAATTGTCTACTAAAGGTTTTGTTTGTTGGTTTTTTTAGTGGGTTGGTAGACGTTGAATTTATTATTTTTCAAATGCTTCTATTTCAAGTTTTTTTAGTTGTTGTGAGGTTTAAATTGTAGTTTATGATGATCCTAACTTTAATCTACTATTAGTATAATAGATTTGTTAAATTTAATAACTAAATTCTGTAAAATATTAAAAAATTTAATTTATAATTGATCAATCACGTAAAATTATATTTCACTAATTCAAGCTTTATAATGAATTTTTAAAAAATGAATTTTTAACTTATTTAAAATAAAACAAAAGTAAAACAGAAAAAACTAGTTTGTTACATAACAGTTAGTGCACAATTGAAAGTTTCTCAAGGATGCACTCACATGACCAATGTAGTAACTTTTTTAATTTCATCAATTTTCATCTGGCTTGTAATAACGTGATAGTCATTTCATTGGTTGACTCACTTGGACGTGAGATGGGAGTTGTTGCAACTTGATCATTCTTTAGATAGAAACCAGGTTGTTTTGGCTCAGCCAATTCACACTCACTCCCTAACATTAGAACCACAGAAGGCATGGTGGGTCTATCCTCTGTATGTTGCTGAACACACAAGAGACTGACATGAATGCAACGCAATACTTGGCATAGAACACAAGTGTCCTCCATGTTTGAGTCAATCATGTCTAAAGCCTTGCCCTCTTTCCAAAGACTCCATGCCTGAACCATGGAATAAGAAAATAGATTTAACAAGCTTGCATGACATTTGACACACCTAAATTCGGAAAGCTTAAATATGTTTTTTGTTCTTGAAAATACTATGTTCATTTGTTTGTTAGTCTATTGAAAAGTTATTTCTTTTTAGTCTTTAAAAATTACAAAAGCTATATGTTTACAGAAGAATTGAAACAAAAAATGTCATACTTACATAAGTTACAAGGTTAGGAGAGTCGTTTGCAAGATAAAAACCTCTACTTTTCTTTCCACTTATGATCTCCAGCAACAAAATACCAAAACTGAAAACATCAGATTTCACAGAAAAAAGACCATCAGCTGCATATTCCGGTGCCATGTAGCCACTGCAATATACCATCAATGTGAAAAACTGTTAATAAAAGGTCACAAAACAACCACACGCAGCTTGATACTGAGGGCAATACTCACTAAGTTCCAACTACTCTCTTTGTACTTCCTTCAGTCTGATCTCCTCCAAAAGTTTTAGCCATGCCAAAATCTGATATTTTCGGGTTCAGCTGGTCATCAAGCAAAACATTGCTTGGTTTGAGGTCTCTATGAACTATCCTCAATCTAGAATCTTGATGAAGATAAAGAAGACCTCGAGCAATTCCACAGATAATGTTGAAGCGCTTAGGCCAATCAAGCAATTTGCTTTTAGTATCATCTGTTTCATGTAAAGTGAATTTGTCACCGAATTTGAGATCCAGATCTCAAAATTCAGGTTTCAAAACTTCTAAAGGTGCTACTTTAATCGGTAAAGAAATTCACAATAAGCAATCTTGTAATGTTCATACCGAAAATCAACCGATCCAAGCTACGGTTAGTCATGTATTCATAAACCAACATTCTGTCTTGTTCTTGAATGCAACAAGCAAAAAGCTTTACAAGATTTCGGTGCTGAAGTTTCGATATTAGTTTTACTTCATTTTTGAACTCTGTCATTCCTTGTCCAGAGGTTCTGGAAAGCCTCTTCACAGCAATTTCTTGCCCACATATTAATGTTCCCTACATAATCGAGCAAATAAATAAACTGAGATGATCTTTATCACATTAACACTTTTTGAGGTCTTTTTCCTTGAAACACAACAAAGATTGAATCACCTTGTATACTGGTCCGAAACCACCTTCTCCAATCTTGTTCGTTAATGAGAAGTTCTCTGTGGCAGCGACTATTGTTGAAAAGTTGAGTAATGGAAGATCAAGGTCATCTTCACCACCTTGCCTACTTTCATCACCTATAATTTCTGAAACATCAATTTAGTTAAAGGCATGAAGTATATGAAAGTTTAGTCGAATGAAATAACTTGGCAGCATTGAATCTTAGAATTTTTTATGAAGAGACTGAAAAGATAAATAGTCAAAATTCCCCTTTGTAGTTTATTTTACATCACTAAATGAGCAATTTTTCACACGTTGTCCATACAATGCACTTTCTCCAAGATAGACAAAGTACTACAAGGAAAAAGAAATTACAATGTATCCAATAAAACCAGACAGCAATACCTAACTAAGAGTCTAAGGCAGAGCAAAAAAAATGGGTTATCTCAACTATCGTTCCAAGTACCAACATATCAAGCATGGAGAAAAATGATTTAGAACAATAATAGCAAGGCAAACGAGGCTTAAAGTTGCTCTTCTTTGCTCAAAGATTTGTCGCATTAAATAAATTTAGTTTGGTTAACTGCTTTTTACCCTAAATTATCTTTGATTGTGTGAACTAACTCAGTACTTGATTTATATTAATTTGGAGGTGAATACATGATTAAATAAATTAAAGGGTAACAGCAACTACCAATTATACAAAGAATCATACAAAGAAGAAACACCATCCATCTTGGGAAAATGTAGATAAATGTATTCTTACCAATTATGCTTTGCCGGGTAGTGTAGAAATGATAACAGCCAAGAAAAAGCAGACCTAAACTTGCAACACCGGTGATAGCAACTATTATTATCACTGCCTTCTTGTGCCTTTCTTCTTTCCCTTCATAGTTGATTTTGATAAAACCAAGTAAACAAAAAAAAGAAAATTAAAATTACAGATAATATGTGTATATGTGTACATGTACAATGAAAAAGTTTATTAAGATTATAAAGTCGTTGCTTATACCTATTTCTGAACCATCCATTCTAATATACAAATCCTGCCCATTATCAAACTGCCTAATATCAATTAAATTACCAAACCACAAGACACAACCACTACCAGCACCTCGTATGTCTGAATTGGTATAGGCCATACAAGAACAATTGTTCAAGCACTTGTCTCTGCACACTTTTAGGCCTATGGTCTCATCTACCCAAGTATTTGTAGTATCTGGCACTTTCACACCTTTCACTTTCATAAATCCATCCTTGAGTTTTTCAGTGCAGTTCAACGGTTTATTGCGCACGCATCCTTCAGCCCAGCTAGATGAGTTCCATGCTAGTGGTGACTTAGGACTGAAACCTGTTAAGCATTGACATAATTGGGAGCCTGTGATCACACAGGTTCCATAGGCTCCACATGTGTTATAATGATCACAGTTGTCTTTTGGCAACGATTTATAGACCTTCCAAAATTTTCCGTTCTGCATCCACACGTCTCGAGTACACATAGAAGTGGTTTGATTCATTATCAACCTTGCGATCACATTATCATTCTTCAAGCTATAAGTATAGTACTTCTCATCCTTGTTGGATATGTAGATGAAAGAATAAATGGGATTTGGCTGTTGATCTGGTATACCACTGAAATATAAACCATTCCATGGTCCAATTCTAACAATCTTTTCTTTCCCCTTCATTAAATAAAACTCAGGATAATTATAAAGCAATAGACCCCAATAAAAGTCTCCAGGGGATGGATCACTAGGACTCTTCCAAGATGTGATTCTCCATTCAAGACCAGTTTTAAGGTTCCATCCCAATTTCATACCTGCCACTGCTGTATCTGAAGGGTAATCAAAACTTTGCCACAAATACTCTTCTGAGTTTGTTTCACTCTCATCTCTTACTACAAGATTCCCTGAATCCAGAAGCTGTGCCACCGGATTCTGCACCTTTTTCTCTGATGTTGTATACCAGACAACCTTGTCCTTCTGTCTGAGGACAAGGTTGCCTGTGCTGTTCACTGTTAGGATGCCGGAGGAATCATTGACGGCGCCGTTTGCAACCCAAACCACTGTCTTTGGTACATCCTTGTACCAAATTCCAATGTAACGGTTTCTGGAGTTTTGAGGAGTGAAGAAACCAAGTTCAAATTTTCTACCCCGGGAAACCAAGGTCATGCCATCACTAATTGACTGGGAAAGAACTATTGTATCAACTGCTATGGAAACTTTGAAAGAAGGGATGAAAAGTATACAAACAGTAATAATCAATAAAGAAAGAATATCCATAGAAATTTTCTTCTGCAGGATTCAATTGTTGTACTATATTTATGAATGGAGGTAATTAAAGCACTGACGGTGTAAATGTACACTTGGAATATTGAAATTATATGTTTGGAAAATGGTTCTGAAGGGTAAAAAATTTTCGTTTGGCTTCTTACGTAAAACGTTGAAAAATAGAAAGGCATTAGTATATCTGTCTACAACAATGTCAGAACATCAATGGAAACTGATCTAATATTTTTCAATTGGTAGGAATTGAACACCACAGAATTTGCAACAATTTCAAACCTTCTAGACACATTGCAATTGATCTTCGTATATATATACGTCATATAATGCTAATTGTTTGAAGCCAAGTGTGCGTGTATGACTATTTTGTGAGAGAAATTTTATAAGAACATTAAGATATGGATAATGTCAATTTTGGGCGGAATTTTCTGTTACCCTGATCAAATTAATTGATTTTGTGGGCACTGGCGGATGCTAGGAAGATACATTGCTCATAAGTAGAAACGTTGACGAGTGTTATATTTGATGACCTTATTTTTCTATACAATCATGAATGGTGAGTAGACCAATTTTGCGTGGAAATTGGTATTTTCTATGATCATTAGTCAATTAAACAAGAATGGTAAGAGGTAATTATTTATTCATTTTACTAACAGCTCTTGAAAATAAAAATTCATTAAACAGATTCTAAAAATTAATAAGTTTCTCATATTGTTTCATTGAAGGAAGAGAGTATCCTGATTAAAAAACAAAAAGGAAAAGAGTATAGGATGCTTGCGATTTGTTTGTGTAAACTTTTTTGGTTTGAGATATTTGTCGAGATTGTCATGCAAAAAAGTCACTTTGAAATTATCTATTTAATTCAAGTTAGAGTTTCATTTATAAAGTTAAAATTGCCAGTTTATTTCATCTATACATTTTGGAATGAAAAATGAAGAGAAAATAAGTTTCAGTAAAGAGTAAATTATATTCCCGTTGTGGGACAGTTATGCATATAATATACATTCCGTTTTCGTAGTAGATTTCAGATTATAATGCTTTACTTTTAAAAAAATAATACAATATATAACTTTATACTTTCACTCTTAATCTACATAACTATTGATGTCCTCCTTTAAAACATATTTTTCTCTTCCTTATCAAATGCAAATATTTTTCATTTTCTTTCTATAATTTTATAACTAAAATTATTTTTACATTATTTTATCACAAGATATTTAAATGAATATGAATGTTAGGATAATTTTTTGTATTATATTTAAATTATATAACATTTAAATATTTCATAATATGATACGTAGAACAAATATAATTTTTAAATTATTCTATTATATATTTTAATATTTAAAATTAGATAAATATAATTTTTAAATATTTTATAATAGGTATATTTTGATTATGAGATTATTTTTAATTAAAAAATTATACACAAAATAAAATATAATATATTTATATTTGATAGCATAGAAATGTATATTTTATCATAAAATTGATATATTTTAATATATATATTTTTAAAGGTGGTAGCATAAAAAAATATTTTTATTTTTTATTTTTAATGAAAATTTAACCAGAAAATTTCAAAACAAATAAAATAAAATGCCAAATATTAAAGTCTATTAGGCGAGAAAAATATATATTTTTACGGAAAAAAGTCACATCAAATTGTTGTGGATAACTTCGACAAAATAATTTTTTCTCTGTTTTAAAATATTATTTCCATATTTGTCTCTACATTTTATTTTAATATTTATTAAATAAATGATTAATAATGAAAAACAGTTTTATATTACAAGATAATTATTTAGAATAAATTTAAAATATAAATTATATTTTAAAAGTATTTATTATTATAAAATTTTGTTATGATATAATTTTTGAAATAAAAATTATTTATTTATTATAAGTTTGAATTATATAAATAAATAATTATTTTATGTTATTAAACTTTCCCACATTTGCAAATCAATACTATAAACTTGAATTCTTTTTCAATAGAACCTTAAAACTTGAATTCTTTTTAAACCCTGAATTTTAATCACTTTATAATTTTTTCTTAAAAATGATTCATTTTACATATATAATTTTTCTATCCATTCAAAATAAGTTATTTTATCTTAAATATTATAATAATGCATTTATTTTTTCTTGTTCATTATACTTGATTTTTCATAATTTAAATTACAAAAAAATTATGAATATAGAAATAATAGAGACCACTTCTCTTGTGACTCCCATTGAAAAAAAACGGGGAAGGTCTTCTGATGAATGAGAAGGGAAAGCACCCATAAATCCAAAATCATTGAAAAAATAAAAATAAAAATGGATTTCTCTTAGCAATATATTATATAAAAGGGTGTGCCTTCAACCTATTTACACGCAGGGTTTATTTTAAACTGATTGCAAATTGTTAAAAACAACACCTATTTTTGTTCTTTTGCTCAGGAATAGAAAAATATTCCACAAAAATCACTGACTCACCTTTTAATCTGCTTTGTCTCACTAACTCAGGCACCGTCCTCATTTTGAATTAATTTTAACGCAAGAAGAAAGGAAATTTGTATCTTTAAAAAACAAAGAAATTAAAATAAATTTAGTTTATCATGTGATCTAAAATGAATTTATATACATCAGTATACTAGTTCTTTTACATTTACCTTCTTCAAGAACTAAATTCAATAAGTTAATTTTAACTTACATAGAAATCCAACTCATTTTGAGTTTTTACTCGTTAGTAAGAAGTATCTGTGAAAAAATTATCTAAACAAAACCTTAGTTTTCAACCTTGTTCTTTTTTTTTTTTCGACGCTATGGGGAAAAAATTGAAACAAAAGAAGAAAGAAAAACAAAAG
The DNA here is from genome assembly GCA_026586105.1 of Hylodesmum podocarpum. Lineage (NCBI taxonomy): Eukaryota > Viridiplantae > Streptophyta > Magnoliopsida > Fabales > Fabaceae > Hylodesmum > Hylodesmum podocarpum. The sequence goes on from JALJEV010000804.1 coordinate 485,258, forward strand.
ACACGCTTTACTCTCTGAAAATTAAATAAGAATTGGATAACTTTTTCATTTTTATAGAATAGAAATTTCTTATTTTAATCCATTATTTTTTTTTTTTTGCATTTTCATCCTTATAGTATATATTTTGTTTTAACATAGAAGGAAAATTCTTTTCTTTCGTGAAAATGTCAGGAAATTATTATATGGCCTAACCGAAAAATGAATAAGAAAACAAATTGGGAAATATAATTAGGACATCAATTTTTTTTTATGAGATATGATTTTGATACGAAGAATTTACTGCTGGATATAGTAATTAGCTTTGGTGAGGACTTTGAACGGTTGAGCATACATAATGTAAATATCTCTCGCCATAATTTATTTTGTATCCAAATTAATTAGAATTACATCTTTAAACGATTAAGATATTTAATTAAGAGATATAAATTATTATAATTTGAAGTAACATGTGTTGGTTAATTAGGACATCAATAATGTAGAAGCTTCATGCATAAAATAAGATGTATGAAAAAAAAAGTCAGGAAAAAAAAAAAAAAAACCATAATGGATTCACCATTGTGTCCAACTTCTCAAGATGACACTGAACATTGTTGGCGGATTTGATTAAAAATGAAGATATAAAAATAATATTGGTACACATGAAGTATGTTGATTGTTGACTGTATGTGGGTTTTAACCATTGGGCCTATAATGGGCTTATTCTGTAGTAGTTTATTCTTGCCCATTTAACGCCATTTACTTATTATTTAACTAAATTCTTTTACTTAATTAATAACTAATATTATTTTAATATTTAAGTTTACAAGATAATACACCATCCTTGCATAGGATCATGTGCAAATGATTTCTTTTCCATTTTTATAAGGTTTTGATACAAGTAAAAGACATTTTTGTTGTTTATAATAGACATATTTCCATTACATCTATATCATGAAAAATAAAGGAGCGAGAGCACACCTGAACGACAATGCAAAGTTAAACATTGAGTTTAACCCAAAACACTATAACAAGATTGAAGTACAATACATGAGGATGATGGAATGAAATCAAAAGGGGATGAGCCTAGGAGGAGAAAGGTTGGGCTAAATTTGTCATTTCACAACTTTTTAAAGTATAGGAGGTGAATGGAGAGTAGTACACGGTGCGAATAACATGCATCACCAATAAACTAATGGGAATTTAGTGCTTAGACAAATCCGCAATATTTTCAGACCAGACCCAAAGAAAACAACACGTAAAATCGGGTAAAAAACAATACGGTTCAGTCAGTCGTAGTGTTAATAATACGGGCAACGATATATTAGATTAAATAGGTTATAATATTAGATCATGATTTTTTTTACTTAATAATTTACTCATTTAACCAGACTTGATAGAATACAGTGGGTTAGGCTAAATAAAATACAACTTATTTTATAAATGGACTAGTGCAATCCAACTCGTTTTCATTTGTTTGACCAACTGGATAAGTATTAGAATTTAAAAGAGTTCCACTAATGGAATAATGACACTAGTGTAAGATGGCAAAAGTTTGAATGTATAAAATAGCAGTAAAAAAATAATAAAGTAAAAGTAATTTCTCATGTATCGAAACGAGTCTTTTTGTTTTGTCACTTGTCACTTTTTACATCAATTTTGAAATAATCGATGTAAAAAACTATTAGTTTCTATATAACCGATGTAAATGAATACAAAAGAACATCAGTTAGATATACAACTGATGTAGAAGATGACAATTTTTCACATCGTGACAAAACATACCCATTTCTATAAATAATTTCAAATTAGATTCATTTTCGTAAATAATTTATAAAAAAATCCGTTTTAGTCTTTTACCTGTTTGTGTATGATCAAATATTTAATAACTTTTTTGCATTCTACCACTTTGGGTGAGAAACAAGGTGAAAATGAGATAAAATATTGCTAGAGAAGCAAATTTCTTATATTCCCTTACGTTGATAATGGAAAAATAAGATCGGAATAGAAGATAGAAATTCAATACTAATAATAATAATCTTAATCGATTAAACTTTCTTATAATTGATTAACAACCTTTAATTGATTTTTTACAATATGTTTGGTGCATTCACGCATGTCAATCCATCGTTGCCAAGTCTTCGAGCACTTGGTTGTTGAAACTGAGGAGCAAACATATAACTATGTCATATTCCTAAGAACCACACTTTTTGGGCTTGAGTCACAATACCATGAACATTTTAATATTATGAAATGAGCTAGCTATTTTATCTTCTTGAATCACTCTCCCCAGTGCCCCGTTGCTATCTCTATTCTTGGAATAAATTTTTTGTTAGACCAAGTGTTTGTCTAAACATATTCATATTCTCTTTCCAAGCTCCTTTAAAGATTTCTAAATCATCATGCCTTGAACAATTTAAAAAACGAGTGGAAAGGTACTGGGAAACTAGTTTAAAAGTGTTGTAGTAACCAATGACCCTGATGTCATTCTTACTAAGCACTTACACCATCGGGAAGATACCACTTACATCCACCAATCTAAACCTTAGGCCTTAGTTCCTCCAAAGATCCATAAACCTTCATTGGATGTTTAAGAAAATAAACTTATTGACCAACACAACTACTATACTAACTTATAGGAAAGAAGCTCAGACTAAGGTTTTCATAAACATTTTATCTCGAGTTACCTTACACTCCCAAGGTACCATAAATTTTGGGTTGAATTTTTTCTATAATTTGGATGTTTCCTCAGATAAATTTGGGTACCTCCATAATATTAAAAGCAACCACACAAATCATCATGAACCGTATCCAATCAATTGAAACATATTTTTATCTGGTTCTTTCCAAAGAATCAACACACACTACTATCAAGTCCCATCCCATTAATTAAAATTATATAATATTTTCTTTTTCTGAGAAGCCAGAAGACAATGGAGGCAAACATATAACTTCTTGGTCGAATCCTCCATAGATGACCAAGAGTTTTCTTTAAATATAAAAGTCAATGAGAGGCTCCTGATAACTCTCATAGCGTGTTTTACATAGTTTCTTGAGCTTATGTCTCGAACCTCAACACAATAGAGCGCTGTACCTATAAATTAGAGAAACATGGCTAGATCTCACATGTGGAGTCAAAAGGACTCATGAATCTTTGAAAACATGATTACCTGCACTAACACAAGATCACTAAAAGTTAATATTTTTAGAAACCAATATCATATTCACGATCTAGGTAGCTAAAATCTTAAAAATGTGATCGATTTCAAAAAACGACAATTTTGATCATAGCTCATACATGAGTCCATGATTTTTTCCCCAAACACAAGTTAAAAAAAATATGTTTTAATAGCTTATCTTTGCTAAGGAAGACAAACACGTCCTTGAGACGGTAAAAATACACCTTATAGAGTGGGTGTAACACCTTGAGTTTTCTTTATTTTAATGATTTAATTCAAAATAACTAGTTTAAATTTTCTTTATTGCATTAATTGTTCATTTAATTATTAATACTTTTTTTTAATTAATTTGATAATTTTTTAGAATAATTAAATTAGTTGAGTAATTTAGAGTTGGGATCGAATAAAAGGTGTGCATTTTTAGATTTAGAATAAAATTTTGAGTGGAAGTCCTTGAAATTTTATTTAGGAATTCTCGGATATACTCTAAGTACCCACTTTTTTTTCTCTCTCTCTCTTTTTTTTTTTTTTTTTCCTTTTACCTTAAGTTTCTAACCTATGTTGGCCAGTACACATCCATAAACGACTACAGTTTGCTTTCCCTTCTTCTCGTAGCTGTTTTAAGTCTAATTAAAAGTTTCTTCATTTTTTTTTTCTTCTCTCTTACACTTTCCCTTTTCCTCACCACTCTTAGTACTTCATGTGTAGAGCTTTATGGTTCAGAGCGGAAGTCATCATTCCTATCTTCCATTCATGGTGTCACACTTTCAAAATTTTAGTTAGGGTTTAAGAAAACTTCCATTATCGTCTCCTTAGTCCTCCCTCTTTGCACATGTTTCCCCTTTTAGGTTAGGGTAGTTTTTTTTATTGATGAAAATAATTAGTATTTTCTACTAGAATGATCAATTTATTCAAACTGTTGTTGTGTTGATTTTTAATGATTTAATTCATTGGATATGGGTGTGATGATTGTGGTTCTACTATTTGATTATTGTTGTTATGGGTTTCGATTGTTATTTTTTACAATTTTAGTGAGTTGATTAATTATTTTATTGAATGGAATTAGACTATTGTGTTTTGAATGTATATTTTGTTACGTAGGGGTCATGGTAGCTATATTGTGAGTGAATGAGTGAGTGATAGAGGTCTCCTTAGAGAATTCTCTAACAAAGCCTTGAAGTTCTCAATCTACCTTCTTCAATGATCCTTTAATGGAGGAAATCTTAGAGGGTTTTGGTCAAGACCTAAAGAAGAACTCAAACAAAACGAAAAAGGAAAAAGTGGAGGGAGGAAGAAGATGAAAAGAATGATGCCATGGAAGATCCAATAAGCCTAGGAAGAACCGCCACAATGGAGACAATAATCCATTGATAAAATTCAAGAAATCTTCCTAAGGAAGACAAGAGAAATTGTTCTCTAAAAAACCTAAGTTTTTATTCAATTTGCCAAAGACTTGTGAAAACCTTTTGTTTAGTCAGGACAACCTTAAAATGAGTTTTGCATTTTAGACCCCCATTTACTTAGCCATTTGAGTGCTTTTGAGGTTTAGAGTGTCAAATTCAGAGTTAGGCCGTTGTAATCAAAATTGAACCTTGAAGCAATCTTAGGATGGATATCCAAATGTGTTGGAGTGCTTAAAATAGGACTGGAATATCATGGGGTGAGTTTGGAATGGATCCCAAACTTATGAAAGTGCAAAATGTACCACACTTTGTTGTCATTCCACACCAAGCGCAAGTGCAAGTTGACGCTCAACGTGAGAGATCAGAAAGGGGGGGTCTGGTGAGTCGTGTTACCACCTTGAGCATGAGACTGTGCTCTTGCTCAACGTGAATGTCTAGAGGGGAGAAGTTGTTTTCTAGAGCTTGGCATTAGCATCAACTGTGGCAACGCTCAACATGAAGCCACAAAGACTTAGTGGAGTCTTTTGAGCTCCATGTTGAACGTGAGTGACATTCTACGCTCAACGTCACTCCCTTGTTTCTAAATTGTTTCTTATTCCCCATGCTGATCTATGATTAAGTGTTAGTTTGTATGTGTTTCCTTAATAAAGTCTATGGTGACTATATTTAAAATCGATACATTCACTTTAGCGATCAGAAATTTGCTTGAGCGACTAAGACTAGCTTGTCTTCAGAACTCATTCACTTTGATGAAAATCATTCACTTAAACCAATTTCACAAATTCGCTTGAGCAAATGAACTTGGCAAAGAAGTGTTGTTTTGGGCCTATGCATTCGCTTGGGCGAATATATCAATAACAAGAAGTGTTGCTTTGGGCTTTTTATGTCTCTATAGATAACTTAAGCACTCTAATATCTTTTGATGTACTCCAAACATCGTTTAACTCTTGAAATTAACTCCTAAACATTTAATACCTATTAGAACCCTTGACACATTCCTCGTACTTATGGATTCCTCATTAGTATCAATCATTGAAGGAATATCCTTAACCATCAGTTTATTGTAGTGGTCAAACTAACTTGCCAACCTAGGAACCTCACAACACATCCACTCCAAACAAAGTTGACACCCAACAAGCTATAATACATGTTGCCTAAAAATATTCTTTACGGAAACAGGCGTTTTACCTACACATATCTGCTACATTCTAAGTAGCTAAAAATTAAGGTATTACAATACTGACATCCTTCCTGATAAAGATGAGGCTAGAATCCTTCCATCTTAATCCCTAACCATTATCACCTACTCTAGCATTCAACCCTACCACCCTTCAAAGGTCTTCCTTAAACTCTCTTACATTATCTATCCCTCCCCCTAGCTTTCTCCAAGCATTTCTACTAGCTCTTCCGAGTTTCCCTTTGCTTCAATGTGCTTGATATAATTTTGAGTCACTTGACTCACTAATTTAACACCCTAAAATTTCTCCCCTCATTTTAGTTGAAATTTGTGTGATTTAAGTTAATAAATTCTAAATTATATATTTGGATATTTTAAATAATTGTTTAAGGAATCTTTTTGAGTTCAAAAAAGTTATTAATTAAATTAATCATATTTTTATGGTAACTGGTATGGCTTAGTTTTGGTAGAGTTATCTTTTTAGAAAACAGTGGATTCTTCAGATTAAGAATGAAATTTTCAATAAGATAACAATATCCTAGATCTTATCGAAAAATAACTTAGAGGTAAAATTTAAAAGTCAAATAAGATATCTTTTCTAAAGATTTCAAATAAGATATGATTTGAATTCAAATACTTATCCTCTTCCTCTTTTTTTTTTCTCATCCTACTCTCCTTACAAAATCACCTCCATTCCTGTATACACCATTAGCAGTTTTCTTAAAATTCTTATTATGACTTCGTTCACAGTTGTATCGACACAATTTTTCAAAAGTAGCTTTGTAGCACATGATACTTCATATCCAACAATGAGTTTTGTGAAATAACAATTTGATTGAGAGATATTGAGCCCAAAATGAGGCCATTTTTCCCATCAAATTCTCCCGTTGGCATGCAAAATTCCTCATTTTAGGTTAAGGTAGTTTCCATTTCAATTATAATAATGAATTATTCCCCTTTTCTATGCTTTGTGAATTTGGTTTGAATATTTTGGCCCTGACTTGTTTTCTTAATAGCTTTTCTCTTCTTCATCTTGCATTGTACTATGAGATGCTTATTACTCTATGTCAGCCTTTTTGTTGTTTGGTGGTATGGACGCTTTTTTTGTTCATTGATTTTAAGGTCTTCAATTGTGTGTTTTTATTATTGTATTGAGATTATTTGGTGTCGTCTTTCATTGTCAGTAAGGGGTAGTTCTATCATTAGTGATAGTGATGAGAGATTTTGCGTTAGATTGTTTATTGATGAGACTGTCATGGTCATACTTCCCTTTTGATTGATTTTGGTAGAAATTGATTAGGCTTAAGTGTTAACCTTGTTTCACATGATTAATTGTGCAATTGTGTTGTGAATTAACGTCTGTTATTACTAGTGCTTGATCTTATAATTATGATGATGTTGTGTTTTTCCATACTTCTATACCTCTATCTATTTTATTGCATCGCGTGGTACATGTTATGGTATGCTATGATTGAGTGATGTTATGGGATGAGAGATCCCATAGTGATGAAATAATGAATGTGGGCTAAGAGATAATTTGGTGGGGCATATTGTATTGGTGAATCACTAGGTCCATAATAATCAATTGTAATTGTGTTTTATGTTGATGAGAGGGATGAATGCCTACTGTCATGAAGGAGCAATGACGTTTCTCCTAGTGGGCATGCTTGTTAAGCATGAGGTTTTGAAAAAGAGATGAGGAATGTCATAAATGCTAGGTGAATGAAAATGCTATAAAAAGTGAGGATGAATGGAATTAGGACGACTGGTCCTTGACAGGTTGATGTAACAGCCTTGGACTTGGAGGATATTTGCAGTGGGGAAAGCTTCCACTATGGCCGATCAACATGAGTGGAGAGTGACTCTTATTGCAACACTAGTTACCTTGACTATAATTGTTTAGTATATCGAGTGAGAGTGACATAGGTGACATGTACTCCTAGGCATCACTCAATTGTTTTAATGGTACCACATGACATGAGAGTGAACCTGCAGTGACATGCATCATATTGAGTTGCATAACATGGTTGATTGTGATTAAATAAGAATTGAGTATTTTCAGTGCTTCCTTATATTTGTTATGTTGTGCTACTCTTATTGTTCTTGTTATTATTATTAATATGTGAACTAACTGTGTTGTTGTGCCTGTGGTTTAACACATGTAATGACCCAACAAACGGGCAAACAGACGAGCAGTTGCATAGAGATAGAAAGACCTTAGACTAGGAAAGGAACACAATTAACTGAAGACTTGACCTTGCTGTTCTTTTTCTTCCCTTATATTTTGATCTAGTAGTCATTAATTATGAATGTTACAAACCTCAGAATTATAGTTAGTGTACTTCATAATTAGATATACTACAATTTCTTATTTATGAACAATATTTGTAGACATAAATTTGATTTTATTTCTTTAACAAATTAAATTCTCTATATTAAATAGTGTATTAAATGGCCCTTGAACCTCAGAGAAGTAATTATCACTACAAAGTTGGAGTGTTAGAACTAACCTTTGTATTGTTGCGAAAGTTAGGGTGTTACAACTAAGATCCACTGTCTATCTTAGCTACCAACCTTTGTATTTTGTTCCCATTTCTAGAAATGAATGCCACAACTTTCTACTTTCCTTGTTCTCTCGACACTACTTCTCTCTAAACATAGAGAAACTTTCTACAAAACTCGTGCAACGTTACTTTCTACTTATAGGGTACACCACCTCAAACATCCACTAGGGTCTCTAGATACTCTCATCTAAGGTAAGGTTGCCACAACAATCTATCTTTCACACCTACGTGGGAGAAAGACAAATTCTTGACTACATATTCTAACCTTGTTGGCTTACTCTCACTTATGTTGGACCAATTCCAAGAAGTGTTATTACAGGGAAACTTCCTATGACACTTCTTCCTATCTAAACAACCCCATCTTTTTGTGGCCCATGCCACGTATAAAATATGTCAAAACTCAAAGGTTTCTTGAGGATTATCTCCTTACTTTCCCTAATTATTCTTACCTCTCTAGTGTTAGTGGAGTCTAAGTTACATTCTAGTCCCTTGTGGACATATTAGCTGCAAACTCTATCGACGTTGATCCATTCTCACTATTAAATGGTCACTTACACTACTACATATAAAACAGATAACGACGGTTAAAACAGACAGATAACGACGGTTCTTGAACCGTAGTTGCATCTGGTGTCGTAGTCTGTTTTTGCAGACTAAGACGGTTCTCACTAAAACCGTCGTAGTTTGAAACCATCGTAGTTTGATAAAACAGACTACGACGGTTTTAATTAAAACCGTCGTAGTATGAAACCGTTGTAATCTATTTTATCAGACTACGACGGTTTTAGTGTAAACCGTCGTAGTGTGCAAGTGTAATTAAGCAGACTACGACGATTATTGTTAAAACCGTCGTAGTCTGCTTATTTTTTTTTAAAATATTCTGTCTGTTTTTTACGGTTTTCCCATAATTTTTGTACTGTTTAATTTTTCAGACAGTGAACAAAACAATCCATACATATATATTTCCCAATAACTTAACAATTGACAATAAATAAGATGGTTCATAAACCAAAAGTCATACTTTAACTTAGAAACTATTCTAAATAATAAATTTGTATCTAATAGGGCTGTAATTAACTACTACATGTATATTTCTAATTATCACCTTCAGAAGACACATCTATGTTCTGTTTCTTACTACAATACTCTAAAAATGTTGCCCATTGCTTGCGAATGTAGTCGATGGCTTCTTCAGCAAATGGCATTGAGTCACTAAAGGTCTGGAAAATAATGAATAATTATTAACATGTAAGTATCATTAATTAAATTCACAAACGGTTGTAGGTAAAAAGTATGTACCTCTAACCAATGGTCTGTTATCCCCATCCGAATTATGCTTTCCATCCACTGCATGACATAGAAACCACATTGCGGTCGAGTCGTTTGTTTATTAGCCTGCAAAGATTTGAATGATTTATCATAACACCTTATTTGTATTATAAGTGTACATAATGTTGTATTTGTGTAATACTAAGAGAAACATTTTTACCTTTGTTATTACAAAATCAAGTCTTGGTCTGACACGACTATTGCTCGTGAGCATATGATGTCCAACATGAATACTGGTTAAATTCAATTATACATTAATGTCACACTATAATAATTAAATATAAGTCAAATGAAAAATAACAATTAAATAACATTTACATACCCTTCAAGCACTTTCTTCAACTTCGGAGGGAGAGGTTTGTGCAAGGAACAAAAAAAGACCGCGAGATGATCCATCGGGCAAAGAACAATAAGTTTCCAATGGCCACTACATGTAACATAAATGATTGTTTATACTTTTTGTTTCTATTTTAGTATATCAATATCAATTATACTTACTTGTGAAGGTATGGTGCAAGGTAGATCCTCTTGTTCGATTGGCCAATCCAATCCATGATATATGACTTGGCATCAGGTGAATTATCTGTCAAGCCCAATATGGATTGTGGTTCAATGAATCCATAGACATTGTTGTTTCCCATTTCAATTGATATATTATTCAAATACCTGAATCATATTGAAATTCATGTTAGAAAATGTAATAAAGTTGAAAATTGACATATTTAATTAATAGTTAAAGTACTTACATGATCCAAAATTGCACGTGAGTTAGGTTCATCTCGTTCATGCCTGAATACATTTCCATGCAATTTGACATGTGAATGTACATAGGCATGTTGTTTTCTCTACCAAAGATTTTTTTATCCCAATAGAGCTCCAAAGTTTTGCTCCTAATTTTATTAGCCAACTCCAACAAGCACTGTAAAGGATCATCAATTGGCTCTGGCTCTGATCGTGGTTTCCTGGGTGTAAGTTTCTTCTTTGGGGATTTGATCTAATAAAATAAATTGTTAGAAACATGATCAATATATTATAAGTTAATAATAAATATAAAAACCATACACACCTTTGCACCCAATTGCTTAACAAGATGTTTTGGCCATGCAATGAAAGTACCAAGAGCTTGTCCTACCACCTACAACTCTTCAGTGGGCAAAGGTAGTGGAGCATTAGGGTCATGTGCGTCATCAACGGTGACCCTCAACTCATCATCTCGCATGGGCTTACCATGTATGGTTGCTCCACCCCCTACAACTCTTCCAATGGCCACCAATCTAATTGGGTTTCTTTCAACATACAACCCACATTGAAAAGCTTCTTCAGGGATGCCCCCGTCTGGTGAGTAACTAAATTTCGTGCTAACACGAACAATCTGCCTCACCTCTGTAGCAGTTCCTAGGCACTGACCTTGTAGGCCTAATTGTTACATGATATTTTGTGAAACTTTTGCAGCCAGCTCTTCTGTTATTTGTTCCCTCATCCTGGCGGTAACATCTTCAGTGATACTTTGCCTCAAGGACTCTATTGTTTGTTGGTTGATTACAGAGTCAAAACATCAATGGTGTGAAGATTTTCCAAATTATGAAACAATCCCCACACCTTGACCAACGCCATGAACACGCCCTGGGTGTTCGGGTTTGCCAATGGCAGATGAAAGTATGTCATCCCTTTCCTGTGTCACAAATGATCCCTGACTGCTCTGCTCAACTAAGGAATCTTGCAAGTAAGGAATAATTGTTGTTGTTACTTTAATTAAAACATGCAATATTTTCAAAAAATAATATCATCAATTAAGAACAAAAATAAACTTACAATCTTTTCAGCAATACACTTGGAAGATGATGATGTGAAGTCGCCTGACTTCTTCATCCTAGCTAACTTCTATTTTTCATGCCTCTTAGGTGGGGATGGAGGACCGTCAAATGATAGAGAAGGATCTACTGCAGTTGCTTCTTCTCGTATCCTTTGCTTCTGAGTCAAGATCCTTTCCTCCAATACTTTATAACCCCCTCAAGACAAAGTATGAGGATAATCATTTGTTGCTTGACACTCCTTTGCCTTATTCCTCTTTGCCTGTAACATAAATAAACATTTAGTAATTGTCCAATGCTGAAAAATATCATTTCAAACTAACCAAACTAACCTGCCACTCAGGAGACAAACGTATCTGAATAAACTTCTCCCATGTTTCTTCATCTATGCCCCTATAATTAGGCATAAGAATGTTGCCATCTTCTTTATTATATATGTACCGGGTCAGTTGAGACTTCCATTGCCTAAACATGGTAGCCATGGATGACATGACCTTCAGCCTCAGGGAATCCACATTAGGAATATCGAAAGTGACCTATATAAAATAATAAATTTTTTATTATTTAGCAATACAATAAAGAATAATATACTGAAATGAATAAATACCAAATATCACAGTAGCAAAGAAATTACCAGAAGATCCTGCCATAGCATGTTCCGTTGAGTCATCGGAACATCATCCCAAGTAGGGGTAAGGATAGATATGTGCTCACGGACAAGGAAGCCCAAATAACTCCTGAATATGGGCCCATTATCACCAGTAGCAAAGCCCGTGCGAACATCTATATCAATGTGAGTTTGTTGACCTTTGCCACGTCTAACTGTTAATTCCTTCAGGCGTGTGGTCTTTCTATATACTCTGTTAGGGTCAGGTGACCGATCAGCCATGTGCCTATTTAAAAATAAATTGAAAGTCAATAACTGGATAAACATCAAATTTACATAAAGAATAAAAGTAAAAGTGTACAAAAAAATGACATTATTTATTTATTAGCACCTTAAACGGTCAAATATATATTCCTTCATTATGATTATAACGAACAACGTGTACATCATCAACATCAATTTCCTCCGATATAATTGGGATATGAGATGAAAATCCAGGAATGTGATCAATGTTAAGATTGTCAAGTTCAGGTTCGCTGTTTTACCCGTGCATTACGACAGATAACATCTTATTTGAAGGATCTTTGACATAGAAAACTTGTCTAGCCTGTTGTGCCATTATGAAAGGTTCATCCTGGTAACCAACTCTACTAAAGTTAACAAGGGTTTGACATGAATCACCAAAGTGCACCCCTGTCCTATTATCAACCCATTTACATTTAAAAAGTGGCACATGAAATTTACAATACACAACCTCCCAAATTTCCTCAATGATTCCATAATAAGGCATGCATCCCAACAACGAATTGTTGTCTTTGGAGGTGGAGAAATGCATAGACTCAGCTTCTACCATAACGCCACTATTTTGTACCACACTTCTATCATCCAGTGACTTTGTGTAGAATGAATAATTATTTATATAGTACCCATTACATACAATAACATCTTTTTTAAGGGCACATGCAAGCCATTTTAAGGTCTTTGAAACTGAATCATCACTCAAGATTTGATTTTTAAACCACTTCCTGAAAGTACTATTATGTTCTTTCAACAACCACTTCTCTGATTGTCTTGGGTTTTGCTGCCTTACAATGACCTTGTGAGCAGCCAAGTATGGTTGAAATTCTTCAGTGTTGTTCAAAACATACAAATCAGCTTGTTGCACTAAATCCCAAGGTTTTTCCACACATTGTCCACCTCGGATGCATTGGCCAAAACGTCTACCCTCAGCATGGCCTAGGAACCCCGACAGGAAAGGTAGTAGACATATATTCTGAACAAAACTCAACCGCTTCTTCAGCAATGTACCTCTCAATAATTGACCCTTCAGGATGATACTGATTCTTGACATACCCTTTTAAGATTTTCATGTAACGTTCGATGGGGTACATCCATCTTAAGTATACGGGCCCACATAATCTAATCTCTCGGACAAGATGGACAATCAAGTGAACCATAATGTCAAAAAAGGATGGAGGAAAAAACATTTCCAATTCACACAATATAATACCAGACTCAGCTTCCATGTCATCTAGCATGTTAGGGTCAATAACTTTGAAACAAATTTGTTTGAATAACCGACACAATCGGGTAATGGCATTTCTGACCTTTTTAGGCAATATGCCACGGATTGCCACAGGAAGGAATTGTTGCATCAACACATGACAATCATGGAATTTTAATCCAATTAATTTCAAATCTTTCATTGAGACAAGGCTCTTGACATTTTAACAGTATCCTTGTGACACTTTTATTCCGTGTAAACATTGACAAAAATTGGTTCTCTCTTTTTTACTTAATGTGTAAGCTGCCGGGGGGAGGTATGTGCGGTTACCTACAACACATGGCTTTAATTGATCTCGAATTTTCATCTCAACCATATCCAACCGAGCATTCAAACCATCTTTTGTCTTACCTTTAATGTTCAACAGAGTTCCTATCAAACTATCACAAACATTCTTCTCAACATGCATAACATCTAAACAATGTCTAACATCAAGCTTGCATCAGTATGGGAGATCAAAGAATATAGACCGTTTCTTCCAAGGGTTTGTCACAGTTGCCTTCTTTGAAGACTTTCCGAACCCAATCTTGATGTCTTTCACCCGCTCAAAAACTTGTTTACCAGTTAAGGGGATAGGTGCTTCCTCATTCTCCGGAAGACCATTAAATGCCCTTTTCAATTTACGATATGGGTGATACTGTCTTAGAAATCTCCTATGACCAAGATACACTGTCTTTCTTCCATGCTGCAATTGTTGGAAACATGTCCCTTCTTCACATATCGGACAAGCTTTATATCTCTTAACACTATAACCAGATAAGTTTCCATAGGCTGGGAAGTCATTGATAGTGCAAAACAACATGGTATGTAACTTGAAGGTTTCTTTGGCGAAGCCGTCATACACATCAACACCTTCATCCCATAATAATCTTAAGTCTTCAATCAAGGGAGAAAGATAAACATCAATGTCATTTCCAGGCTGCTTTGGGCCCGAGGTCAACATAGACAACATCATATTACGTTTCATGCACAATGATGAAGGTAAGTTGTAAATTATCAACAACACAGGCCACGAACTATGAGTAGTGGCTAAATTACCAAACGAATTCATTCCATCTGAAGCCAGACCAAGGCGGAGGTTTCTTGAATCACTGCCAAATGAAGGAAAGTCTACATCAATCTTCTTCCACTGCAAGGAATCAGCCACATGTCGAAGCTTTCCATCATGTATCCTTTCATCTGCATGCCATCTAAGATTCTTAGTGTCGTTGGCGTTTGCAAACAGTCGCTTAAATCTTGGAATTATTGAAAGATATCATACCACATTCGCAACAGCACCATGTTTTGTTCCTTCTTCACTATCACAACCACCCTTCTTTTCTGTATAAGATGCAGTCATTTGGGCATGCATGAATTTTTCTATACTCCATACCCATTGGACAAAGAATCTTCTTAGCATCATAATTGCGGGTTGGCAATGTGTTACCTTCTGGAAGCATTTCACTCAACAGTTCTAGCAATTGAGTAAAGCTTTTGTCATTCCACCCATTTGTCGCCTTCAGATGAACCAATTTTAACACCGCAGACATGCGAGTGAAGTTACAACACCCTTTGTACAAAGGTGTCTCCGCATCACTAAGCAACGTGTCATAGACATGGGCTTTTGCAAATTTTTTCGGACCAACATCTTGAATCATGTCTTCAAGTCTGTCATCAATATCTGTTTCTAAGTCCGGTGCAGACACATTAGATGTTGTCAATGTGTCTAATAACTCACCATGCCAGGTCCATGTTGTATAACTTCTAAGAATTCCATCACACAACAAGTGTTCTTGAAGTTCTTCTTCTTTCAGTCGTACACCGTTCAAACAATTGACACAAGGGCAACAAAACTTCCCACCACTACTAAAGTGATCATGTTGCTTAGCAAATTCCAAAAACTCTTCAACTCCAGCCTCATACTCCGTACTAATTCGACTTGCATTCATCCAACTACGATCCATACCTTAAATTAAAGGTATGGTCAACAAACATATATGTTAATTTAGTCTTATTAAGGATGTAGAAGAAAAATGGAATTCAAAATCAGTCAAACTGAACAACAACAATATTATTGGCTTTCTTCTCTTTTAGTCCATACAAACAGAGGAGACTAGAACATTAGTTAAATAAAAGAGGCATATAATGCTCTATTAAGGTATTGCTACCTCTATTAAAATTTGTAATTCCTTGTGTAAAATTTGTAATTGACACACAATTAATTCCTTGGCATGGAAAAAACACAAATTGTAAACTATATTCACTAGCAGCTAATTAAAAGAATCTAAATGCATATCACTAAACTGTATGCATACATAGTAATTTGAACCAATTTGAACTAAATGCATATCAGTAAACTGAATCTAAGTACATACCCAAAAGCTTGAACCAATTTGAACTCTTAAGGAATGCAAGCTCTAGCTTTCTCTGCTTTCACAAGATGGAGCTGATACCAGGCACTGATAAACCCAAAAATAGAACTAGTTCCTTGTGTAAAATTTGTAATTGACACACAATTAATTCCTTGGCATGGAAAAAACACAAATTGTAAACTATATTCACTAGCAGCTAATTAAAAGAATCTAAATGCATATCACTAAACTGTATGCATACATAGTAATTTGAACCAATTTGAACTAAATGCATATCAGTAAACTGAATCTAAGTACATACCCAAAAGCTTGAACCAATTTGAACTCTTAAGGAATGCAAGCTCTAGCTTTCTCCGCTTTCACAAGATGGAGCTGATACCAGGCACTGATAAACCCAAAAATAGAACTAGTTAGTTGAATCATAGAGCAAAACATAGTAACTAAGGCATGCATATCAATTCAAACAACAAAACTGGAGTATTAATTCAAACATTGATACTCCAGTTTTGCTCAAGTCATTTCTTTGTGTTAGCTGCTCTGCGCCACTATATGGGATTGACTACTATGCTTTATACTTTGATTGGGGAATCTTAAGTTTCTGGCTTATCTATAATTATTTCATGTGCTGCTCAAGTAGTTCAGTCTCATTTTGTGGTTAAATTTCTAATGTCTGTGTTGTGGCTTCATTAGGAAACACTTACAATATCTGGGCGTGAATTCATACTTACACTCATTGCAAGACGGTCTCGTCATTATGCTGGCACTAGGTATGCAAATTTTATTGTATTTCTTCCCAGACCCATTAAATGCATTTTTCTTAGGCATTATGATGTATGTCATTTGCCAATATGATTATGTATGTGGTGCATATGATTCGGTTGGTTATACACATCTTGCTGACTATATAATTTGACTTTCTCTCTCTACAAACTTGAAAGTCATAGCTTCAGTCGTGATTGTATCTATTTTGTATTGAGTTTGTGCTCCTTATGCTTTGGTCAATTTTGTATTTTCTAGTTGTTTTTACTTGTTCCTATGCCGCTGAAGTTTTAGTATAATAATATATAGAATCGATTCAGGGAATCCTTGGCTTGAATTTTTTGTGGCATTTCTATTTGAACATAAATTGACCTGAATATGTTTTTACAAGCAGCTTCATTTTCTGATGGATGGCTAAATCTCATCATTATTTTCCATTTGAGTGTTGATGGGAAAGAATTGAGATTTGTAAACTAAAGGTTTTAGCATATAACCTATATTGTTAACTTCATAAAATTGGCCCTGTCCAACAGAGAAAAATTGAAAGCAAGCAACCTCTATGCAAGTTTTTTTAACATACAAGGACATGCTAAAAGAAAAGAAAAGAAAAAGACAATATGGTAGTCAAAATTACGTAAGGAAATGCTAAAAAAGAAGAAAAAAGACAAGGTAGTCAAAATTACATAAATTGTGATTTGATGTGAGTTCTTAGCCCTCACCCAATCAATACAAAATACACAGAGTTTCATATTTTTGGCATCCATCACATGCCAAATCACTAGATTCGTGTTGGAATGAACGAATCTTGATTCTGTTGTGGTTCTGGCAATACAGATCTTGGAGGTATGAGCTCCAAACAGCCCTTGTGGGTTGATGAACTGAAGCAGTGATGGATGGGTTTGTCCAGAATCTCTTGTGCAGACATCTGCAAAGGAAGTGGGTGGAAACAAGCTCTGATGTGCCACAATACAGTGTATGGATGGGTGGATGCTATGGAACAGTAACTAGGGAAGTGGGGGCTTGGTTGCTGCTTTGGCAGTGGTGACCCTTTGTTCCATCAATACGTGGGGAGAACAAATTTTTTTTTTATTTATTAAAAATAATGCATGCTACCCCTTTATTAGAAATAATGCATGCTACTAGAAATCCAGCAATCATAAACAACTCTGCATCAAGCAACGAGGCCAACGATAGCTAATACTAATCAAACATTGAAGGCTAGCTTCAACTCAAAACTCAACAACAAAACAAATCAATCCAATACAAATCAAACCAACATAAATCAATCAAACACAAATCAATCGGCCTAAACGAATCAACAAATCAAAATCAATTGGAAACACATGCACCTTTATGAAGCCTCTTGACGGGGGTTTGCAATTTCGTGAAGGACGAAGGAGATTGGCACTAGAGTCTAGGGATAAAGGATGAAGGGTTCGCAGAACAGTTCACACCGAAGTTTGGCCTGTGACGGAATTGGGGGAAAAGTGAGGGTTTCGTGTGCGGGAGAATGAAGGAAGGAGCAGAGAGTGAGGGTTTACGCGAAGAAGGAGAAGTGCCCAAAAGGGGTTTATAATACAGACTACGACGGTTCCCAATTTGAACCGTCTTAGTCTATACACTAAAAATTACAAAAGTGTCACCGCATTACAGACTAAGGCGGTTCCCAATTGAACCGTCGTAGTCTGTAACATCAATATTACAAAAATGCTACCGCGCCACACACTACGACGGTTACCTATGAACCATAGTAGTGTGCGCGTTTTAATATGTGATTTTTGTACTAGTGTTATGTGAGAACACTTGTCTTAAGAGTTCTTACTGTAAGGTATCTTAAGGAACTCGTCTCTTTAAACTTCACTTTAGTGTTCCCACCGTCCAAAAGTACTGCTACCTTGAGAAAGCATTTACCCAAGACAAACATATTTTAATTTTAATCGATTAATTTCTACTGTATTTATACATATTTTAATTTTAATCGATTAAAGTTTTATTAAATTGAATATTAACTTACCAAATTTTGGATCTTATATTTATTATTAATCGGTTAAACGTTTTAAGTTTAATTGATGAAACTTTTATTACTTAAAACATGCACTAATATATAAAAAGGGTGAACTTTTTCACCGTAATTAAAAAAAAAAGAGGATTGAAGTTACTTTGTCAACACGAGTATTATATATTGAAATTTTTTGAATGATTTTAATGAAATAGTTTCATTTCTGTTTAAACAATTAATGTTAAATGAATTGAAATTTAATCAATGCCAGCAAATCCATTTGAATAATAAAAGAATAACAGTGTAATTTAGTAACTCATTTTTTTAAAAAAATTTGCTTTTCCATCAAAACTGTTGGGAAAGACGCAACGGAAAAAATTACACACAAAACCTGGAGGTTTGCGTGTAAAATAAAAACCTTTCCCTTCGAGGGAAAAATAAGAGAACTGTAGTAATATGCGCGACAGTATGAAATTCTTGGGAGCAGGGAAAACAAAATGTAAGAGCAAGAAGAACACAAACAAATTTTAACGTGAGCAAGAAGAACACAAACAAATTTTAACGTGGAAACCCCCAAGGAGAGGGACAAAAACCACGAGACCTAGTCTAGAAGAAAATATCCACTACGAGTCAAAGAGTACAGCAAAATCCTTTTACAGAAGAACTGAGAAAAACACTATACTCGGGACCTAATAGTGAAAATACACCGGTGGTCACACACTACCTATTATCTAAATACAAATATTATATAGATCTAAGGTGTGGTGCGAGTGAATAATACACACTCTCTCTTATATAGGTGTTCTACTCCTTTCTCTTTCTAAACTCTGCCGATGTGGTACTTTGAATTAACATATATACTCAACAAATCATCCATTAATTTAAAGTCTTACATTGTTACAAATTCTTCTACAACAGGAAAATGTTCTAGGGTTCTCCTTCAGACTCTGCAAAAAAGTGGGACATTGTTTGAATCCCAACATACCTCCCCTCAAACAAAGGACCACAAAACTTCCTCCCCTACAACGAGTCAATGTCAATGATGGCCATTAGGGCTACAATTTTTAGTTTTTATATTCTCTTCATAAATATATTATATTAAAATTTTGACATTAGTTGGACCAAAATAATTTTAATTAAAAGAAGAGTAAATTTAACCCAGGACCTTCTACAGTTAAATTAAATAAATTTATAATACATTATTGTTTTAGGAAACTAAAAAAATATTATAATTCAATATTAATTATATTATATTTTATATAATAATAATCATAATATGTAAAGTTTATTTTCTTTTACGTAATGTTTATTATTTTTTACGTAATACTTATTATTTAAATTTAAATATATTTTTCGTTATAATAAAATTACGTAATACGTAATTTTTTATTATTTTTAAGTAATGTTTATTTTTTTTATCGTAATTAATTTAGTTGTAGAAGGTCTTAGATTTTGGGTTGGATTTACTTTCATTTTGGTCCAACTGATGTCAAAATTTTAATATAATATATTTATGAAGAGAATATAAACATTAAAAGTTGTATGGTGCAGTGGTAAAATTGTTAGACTTTATAGTAAAAGAGGTGAAAATTGGAGAAGAAAGAAGGAGAGGAATTAAAAACGCTGTCAGTGACGTGATATGTTCTTTTTTAACGTCGGATATTAAAAGAACTAACGTGAAATGTATTTTTCACGTCAATTCTTTCTTAAAACTGACGTGATATATCCTTTTACGTCGTTTAAATGAATAACCGCAGTGAATTTGGTGACATAGTAAATTATTTCTGCACTAGTGAATGTTTCTTTGGCGGATGTTCATATGATAATTATTGTTCCAACTAGAATAATACTGACTAGGAAAATTTTCAACCTATGCTTAGAAATATTTTAGTTAGGCTAAAATATGCTCAGAATATTTACTGTGTGAAACTGAAACATAATTTATTTTTGTTCGTTTTATATTAACATAATACCCCATTTTAAAGCTACTTTAATTTACTCAAGCCTATGCACTTAGGTGGGGTACGATAATTCTAACTTCTACAGCATAACTACAAGAATGTGGACACTAAATCAGAGTCATGCATGCATGGTCATCCCTTTATTAACAAGAAGGGTGTTGCGAGTTTTACTTTATTATTAAAAAAATTGTCTTATATGCTATATAGTTTTATTTCACGGATACAGGTCAATTACGTATATATGCAGAAATTCAAACTTGTCAGCTCATGTTTTAGCCTCTCTTGCTCAATCTATTTGATGACGCTGTTTGATTTGGTGTAGGCCACGAGTTATCACTCCTGGCTATCCAAGATTATGTATCTCAATTCTCTTCTCAATTAATGTAACCTTTTTCTCTTCAAATAATAATATAAAAAGATGTGATATTAGTCTTCCATTCATAAAATTTCAATGCGTAGGTAAGATATATGCAACATATCAATTTTGAAAGTTGGAAATTCGCGGTATTAGTTATTAATTATTGACGAAAGACCAAACATAATGTCAAATATACCTATTTTGACCAAAATAGTTGTCGTAATCGAATTAACGTTTCTATCAAAGCTTCTTGCATATTCACAGTCAAAAGTAGGGGAAAAAAAGGTGGCCCCAATCGGACTAAAAGATAATTTAATCCGTGAACTTGGCCAATTTATTAGCAAAAACGTCAAGTTGTCAAAGAATATCATGCTATTGAATAATCCTTTTGTGCGTTTATAAGAGAAAAACCTCATCTCTTTTTATCAACGAGGTGGACAATATATATTATGACTCTGCTTTGATAGGGTAGTTAGTTACGCTTTCATACAATTCACACTTCAACATACCTCAAACTCAAAAAAAGTGGAAAATATGTACACCCCACAAATGGGGTACACAGGGAGGAAGGAAGAGATGTATTAAATGAAAGAAGCAAAAAGAGAGGGAGAGATTGAGAGAAAAACAAAGGGTTTATATGCAGAAGGATGGGAATAAGATGCAAGATAAGCAAATGCAACAAATAGTCTATAGGCTTTTTCCTATTAAATGAATTAGCACTCTCACACAAATGATGACGGAAAAAGTAAGAGAATTCAAACTTATAAAACTAAAAAACTCAAAAGAAAGAAAAATTGAACAATTTCAGAGTTTTATATTTTCTTAAGATTATATGTATTAGCTTACAAAGATGAATCTCTTGAGAAGTTTATATAGCCACACTAGAGTAAAACCAAATTTTTAGATTATACTATATGATAAACAGGAAAGCATTTAATCACAATAGTAACCACAAGCAATCAAAAGTTAACTTTACAAGCAACAATTAGCTATAGTCTAATCCTCAAGAAAAATGTCAACTTCTAACACTCTTCCATGAAATTTTTCTTCAATACTCTAAGTCTTGATCTTAGAGTTTCAAACTTGTTTTTTATGAAGAAGAGTCTTTCATTTGTGCTGACGTGTCTTAAGTTAACTTCTTTTGATTTTTGTTTTTCTTCTTTGACATTTGTATGCTTCGTCTGCCCTTATTGTTCAAAGTAGCTTTTATCCACCAATCTTGCATTTCGTCTATTCACATAGCCATCAAGATTAAATTTGACTCTATAATAAACACATTAAATTACATTAATTACCTTTTGATTGGTAGTTTGTTCACGGGTTGCCATGTATTTTTTTTTTCTTAATTTTCTTCATCTCCTTCTCACGTGTGTTGTGCGCGGAGATGACCAAACTTTCTTCAACAACTTTAACATAGCTGGCTGACAGAAGTATAGCTAGGTTGCATCTAGCATAAACATTTACCAAGGTTTTCGGTCATTTTATTGGAACAATAGGATCATAACCTAGATTCTCCTTCTCAGTATTATTGACGTTTGTAGGAAACATAAAATGACCAAGTCTTTTGTGCTATAAGGTGGGATCATTATTTTTTTTTTTTGTAAACTCTCTTCACATGTCCTCATTGATTGCAGGCAATGCATCTTACTCTTGGCTTAAACCAACAAAACTGTTATTTGTGTTGTTTTCTTACGATGGGAACAAAGTGGCAACTTGTTTTTCCAGTTGTTTTTTCTTTAAAAGGCTTTTTCTCAGAATCACTCAAGGCTTGACCTTTGCCTTTAGCAAGAAGGGATCCTTCAATATTACCTTTCGTTATCAAGTGACCTCTATTTTGTGGCTTATATAGCATTATGAGCTCTGCAAGTGTGATCTTAGAGAAGTCCTTATTTTCTTCTGGAGAGGAGATTTTGGACTCAAACCTCTCAAAGAAGGTATACTATGGATTTTTAAACAACTCTTTGGTCAACAAGTTCCATCATGCATTCTGATTAGCCTAACTATTTTGGAGAGTTTATCTGAGAACTCCTTGACAGTCTCATTTTCAATCATCTTAAGTGCTTCAAACTCTCTTCTCAAGTTAGCACTAACATTCTTTTTGTTCTTTTACTCCCTTGGAGCTCTTCATTCAATTGGTCTTAAGCTTTCTTTGGTCTCTCAAGAGTCAGTATCTTGATAAACACGTCATCAAGTAGGGTTGCATGCATAATGGTGAGGTTTCTCCCTACCTTTGCCATTTTGTCACTGCCTCTCCATATTTGAGCCAAACTTGGGTTTTCTGGTAATGGAGGTGGATTACTTCCATTTACCACAACTTCCTAATGATTTTGTACTCTGAGGTAAGTCTTCATTTTTGTAGTCTATAAATGGAAGTTTTCTCCCGTAAACGTAGAAGATAGAGGTAAAAATCTACTTGAAACCATTTTTGTGTTTATGGTAGTTTAGGTGTTATCTCTCGAGTTTTCTCTGGCTTTGTATATGCCCTTCTCTCGCTAAATGCTTTGGTTGTCTCTCTCTCACAGTCTCTCGTAGATCTATAAAATTCTAGACACCATGTTAAAAAAACAAGTGGTTCATATGCTAAAAAATTGATATAAGATGCAAGGTGAGAAGATGAAACAAATAACTTATCAAATGAAGAGTTTTCCTTATCAGACGAATAAGCACTATCAAATGAATGATAATAGATGAAACAAGAGTATTCAAATTTATAAAACTAGAAAACATTCAAACATTCAAAAGAGAGAAAAAGTGAATAGCAAAGTTCAAGTTTTAAATCTTCTCAAGATTATATGTACTAACTTACAAAGATGAACCTCCTAAGAGCTTTATAAAGACATACTAAAGTAAAACTAAATTTTTGGATTACATGATAAACAAGAAAGTAGTTTATCACAATAGTAACTAATACAAGCAACCAAAGGTTAACTTTACAATCAACAGCCAACTACAGTCTAATCCTAAGAAAAATGTAAACTCATAAATGTGACGGATCAAGTAACAAAAAATTAAAAGAGAGATTGGAAGGAAAAAGGAGTAGAAATGAAACAGAAGAGAAGTTGTGTATATGAATACAAGTAGAATGAAATCAATATAGCGTAGTTTTCTTCATAATCCTACCTCAAACATTAAGATATCATATACACCATGAACAACTTAGATAAATATTTCTATCTTCAACTAGTAAATTTAGACAAAAAGAGTGTGGCAAAGTTAACTCTCAAATGAAATCATAAAGGTAGGTGAAACATAAAATTGTATAAGAAAGACTATCACAAAGTATACATGAATATTTTCCTGTGAGACATTATGGGCTATACTGCTATAGACAGAACTTGAACTAGTGAAAATCAACGAGTAAATAGAATTCTGCGCTTACATGGTGACAAAAAGTATAATAAAACATCTCTATCTAGCCTCTAGCAGTGTCAAAGTTATTTCATTAGTGGATGTCTTAATTTGATTGCTACTTGAAGATTCTCCTGCAATCTTCATCCTTTCAATAAGGAATCCAGGTTCCTTAGGTTGTGGCAAAGTGTTTTCACTGCTCAACATAAAAATCACTGAAGCTATGTTCGGCCTATCCTCTGGATGTAGTTGCACACATAATAGACCAACATGAATGCAGCGTAGTACTTCTGATACTGTATAGGAGTCACCTAAAGAAGGATAAACTAATTCCATTGGAGTACCCTCTTTCCACAATTTCCATGCCTACAACATTGAAAATTAAGTTATGACATGAAATTTGTAATATTAATAATTGGTAAATCAAACAATGTTATGTTATTTCCTTACATGTCCTAATAGATTGAATCCATGATCAAGAAAGAAAATTCCTCTGTTTTTCTTTCCGCTTACTATCTCAAGTAATAGTACACCAAAGCTATATACATCAGATTTCACAGAGAATAGCCCATCGATTGCATATTCTGGGGCCATGTAGCCACTTGATGAAATTTCAGAAATGAGTTAGTTTTATCTTTACAAATATGAAGGAAATTTAATTAGAACTTAAAGTTTAAGGTAATAGCTTCTTACTATGTTCCAACCACTAATTTAGTATTCCCTTCTGTTTGATTTGCACTAAACATTCGTGCTACACCAAAATCTGAAATTTTTGGCTTCAACTCGCTATCTAGTAGAATATTGCTTGCTTTCATGTCTCTGTGAATTATTCTTAATCTAGAATCTTGATGAAGATAGAGAAGTCCTCGAGCAATTCCAAATATAATGTCAAAGCGCTTAGACCAGTCTAGGTGTACACTTTTGGAAGAATCTGTCAAATTTCCTTGTTGAGTTAGTCTAGACAAGACATAAATGACGTTCTTCAGTCTAAATAAAAATTTCACTTGAAGAATCACATACCAAATAGAAAGGAATCTAGGCTTTTATTAGGCATGTATTCATAGATGAGCACTTTTTCCTCTCCTTGGATGGAACAACCAAGAACCTTAACAAGATTTCGGTGCTGAAGTTTGGCACACAATATAACTTCATTCTTGAATTCTTTTAGTCCTTGTCCAGTATTGTTTGAAAGCCTTTTGGCTGCAATCTCTTGTCCATCTGGTAGTGTACCCTAAAAATTTGGATCAAATTTGTTGAATAATTGAAAAGATGCAGTAAACAGAAATCTGCTTTGTATGTATCTTATTGTCAACAGAAAAGTTGCATATTTTGTTATTTACCCTATACACCGGCCCGAAACCACCTTGGCCAAGCCTCTTGTCACTTGAGAAGTCATTAGTGGCACGAACTATTGTAGCAAAATCAAAGAAAGGAAGTTCTAAGTCTTCGTCACAGCCTTCGTCTCTGTTTTCTTCTAAGGTGTTTTCTGTTTTTCCTCAAGTAAACCAATCAGTTAATATCATAAAATAGTAAAACAGAAACATTCTTATAAAGGAATTATTATCATGCATGTTCATCGTATACATGAATGTTCAAATTATCCAAAAGTAATCATCATTACATGCTTCTCTATCATGATGCTGGTTTTAAAACCGGAAGTGTCTTTTTGGTGTAAGCAACAGCACAGGTAGGTAACTTGTAATAACAAGGTTGAATCGAAGTCAGGTTAAGAAAGTTTACCTCTAAGCTTTCGTTTCCTCCTGTAAATATATGTAAAAATTATAATAATCACCAAGACCAAGAGAATAACTGGAACCACCACTGCTACAATTTTCTTTTGACCTCCTTTGCCAAAGAAATGAACCAATTGTCAAATATTAAAAAAAAAAAACTGAACACAGAAAGATGAAGTAAGGGAAAATGAACAAAGGATTAAAAACCACACCAGTTTCTGAAGCAACCATTCGAATATATATGTCTTGCCCAGGAACTGAAGCCACCCTTAAATCAAGTAAAGCTCCAAACCAATTGATACAACCATTACCATCTCCCCTGATATCCAAGTTTGCATATGCAGTGCAAGAACAGTTTTGCAAGCATTTAGCCTTGCAATCCTCAAGCGTGAAATTTCCATCAACCCAAGTCTTTGTAGTATCTGGCAATTTCAACCCACTAAATCTCTTAAAACCATCTCTGTTTTTCACCCCACAGCTCCATTGATCACTATGCACACAACCTTGGCTCCAATCCAATGCCTCATAATTTTGAACTGATTTTGGCTTGAACCCCATTAAACACTGACAAGGTGGTGATTCACTCACTATACAATTCCCAAAAGGACCACAAAGATTGTAGGTGTCACAATTGTCTCTAGGAACTGATGAATAAAGCCTCCAAGTTTGGTTCTCTTCATTCCAATTATAGCGCTGACGAGAATAAACAGATTGGTTCAAAACAACTCTTGTAATCAACGACTTATTGTCAAGGCTGTATGTGTAATACACTTCATCAAGAGTGGTCTCTAAGACTAAGTTAAAAAGGGGAGTGGTTTTGCCATTGAATCTAACACCATTCCAAGGTCCACTCCTATAATACTCACTAGAACCTTTCCACATAACCAATTCAGGAGTATTACCAAGCACCATACCCCAAATGAAGTCCCCTGGAGAAGGGTCATCCCAATTCTTCCACGCCGTTAAACGCCGGTTAAGACCTGTCTTAAGGTTCCATCCAATCTTCATTCCTGGCAGAAAAGTATCACAAGGGTAGTCAAAGCTCTGCCACAAATAGTTTTGTTGATTTGAATCTTTCTCATCTCTTAGAACCAAGTTCCCTGAGTCTAAAAGCTGAACAATTGAACTCTGTGCTTTTGTTTCTTCAGTTGAGTTTGCTGACCAAACAAGATCATTGTTCTTGCTGAGGATCACAAGTTTTCCTTGTGTGCTTATCCTCAACATGCTTGAGTTGTCCTTAACCGGGTTTTCTCGGTTGGCAACCCAAACAACGGTTCTAACTGGGATATTTTTGTACCATATTCCAAGGTAGCGGTTTGTGGTGTTGTTATTATTGTTTGGACTGAAGAAACCCATTTCAAAAGTTCCATCTTTAGACACCAAGGTAGTGCCATCAAGAAGGGACTGCGATGCGCTAATGGTATCAGTTGCTGATAAATTTGAAGGGAAGAATACGAGTAGTTTGGCCAAAAGAAACAGAATAGTGAAAGAAACCATTGGTTTGGTAAATTGTTGTTGGACAGTGAATTATTGTTTGTTGCTTAGATATTTTTATCAACCTTGTAGGTGTTTTTGTCATAATGCTTGATGAAACCTCTCGTGGGACACGTAGGAATAAAAGATCAAGTTTGCATTTTAACACTGTCATACATGGTTGGTAGGATGTTCCAATTGTGGCTTATTTATACATACAAGGTGTGAATTGTTTGACTATGTCTTACCCGAGCATTCGTTGATTTGTGGCATAAAAAGGTGAAATTAGTCCTAGGATTGGTTTGAAAATCAACTTTCAAAATCTATTAAATTATTGTGGTACGTGGAATTTCCCTTTTTCTTTTTAATTGGTTCTTAAATGTTTGTTTGTAACTTTTCAATTGAGTTTCTAGGATTTTAAAACCATTAAATTGTCATTTTTTTAGTCTCAAACACCTAGCTTCTTCAGGAAAAAAAACAAAAAAAAAAACTTACTTTCTAAGTTAAAGGACCTAATTAAAAATGTTTTCACTTGAGAGATTTACTTTAAAATTCTAAAATAGTTTAAGGAGTCAAAGGATCTAACCAAACAATTGTCATCAATCATTGCAATACTTGTACAAATTAAAAAAAAATGTTTAAATATATCATTTTTTTTATCATTTTTTTCATTGTAATATGATGTAATTTATCATTTTTTTTTGTTTTTTCATCATTGTAATTTTTATTTTAATTTTAATCCTTATAATTAGCATTTATTTTTGGGTTTTAGTCATTGTAAAATTTTTATTTTATTTTTCATCTTTGTAATATGTTTATTTTTTATATTTATTCCCTATAAATGAAAACTAGTAACTATAATAACAAAAAATATAATAAATAATAATTTAACGGTGAATTTTTTTTTATACATAAGAACTAGATTACAAGGACTATAACTGAAAAAACTAACATTTGATCGAAAATGAAAAAACTTTAAATAACACGAACCAAAATACATTAAAAGAAAATTAGTTTAACCACTTTTTTGAGAAATTTAAAATATATTAATATTTTCCCATGTAATTTTTTTTAAAATAAAATGTTTAATTTTTTATTTTATTATATTTTCAATTTATTTTCATCTTATAAAATAATTTTTTTAAAATATTATTTCATAAAAAAATACAAAACTTTTAATGCATACATCACATTATTCTTTTAGTATATAAAAAATACTCATTTATTTTAACCATCCGGTATACATACATCACCGGGTAGAATGTTAATTCAACTAAACGATGTGCTTGTATAGGAAATACTAAGAAGGGCTCCGGGAGAATAGTTAAAGAATTTTTAGTGATGGATTTCATTTTTAGATCTTGTCTGACTTTTTGCGGTGGATTTACCATTTCACATACATCATTCAATCTTTAATAGCGATGGATTTTGTGGAATATTAATTATTTAAATTTATTTTTAAAATTTTTCTCATTATTTTCCTCTACATTTAGTTGACAAAAATATGAGATATTAAGAAGTCTACTACAAAATTCTAATTTCCAAGTTAAATTTAGTGGAAGGTCTGAGTACAAAAATCTTAAATCAAACATCCTTTGACTACTTGAGTGATTCCACCATGTTTTCAATTATCCATAGACGATTCCCTCGACCGAGAAAGATCCATAGCAAGGTCTTTCATGAGTATTGTACAATATCAACGGGACAATGCATAAAGGCGCATAAAGGCGTATGGCCTTGCGTAGTAACCCTTAATTTCTATAATTATAATGTCTTAATTTCTTTATAGTTACCAGAAAAATAAATATTTCATTAAATATTAAAAATTAAATTTTATTCTAAAGTAAATTTTGAAATTTGTTTGTAACTGTTTAAACTTAAAAATAAATTTGTAATATCTCTATTAGTAGTTGTTTTCGCTAGATTTTGAGGTGGTCCGAGCTGAGCTCGGCCCTAAGAAATCCGGCGGTGTGAGGGGTTGGAACCCTCGTTGATTGTATGAGTGATTTAGGTTTTATTTCGTGTGTAATTATTGAGTCCTCTATTAGTATTTATAGGGATCACAATTAGGGTTCCATGTTCGTGGATTTCATGGGGAAGGTTGCTTCAGGCCCAAGAATCCCGAAATATCAGGGAAGAGATATTGTCCAGATTTGTTCAGATATTGTTTGGTTCATGTCGAGCTCAGCCTGGTCAGGGGGGTGAGCTCGGTGCTTCAGGGGATGAGCTCGGAGCTCATCCCCGGCCCGGTACATCAGCCCCCCGAGCTCAGGCCAAGCGATTAGTTGGCATGAGTTAAGTCATAAGCTCGGTCATCCGAGGTACATTGGCGGGAAACTGCTGAAACGGTTGGTATTCCTTCGTTTAATTTTATTAATTTTTCCATTTAATTTTACGTTATGCACTTAATGGGCTTGAACGTGGCTAATGGGCCGTTGAGGGGCCTTGCGGTTACACCTTGCGTTAACTGCCCTTAACGGCTCTTTTTTCCTCTTAAATATCTGTCACCCTTTCAACTTCCCCTTTTACTTTCTCATTTGCATTGTCATCTTCATTCTCCTCTCGCTACCTTTTCCTCTCCCTTGCCCTCATTCTTCTCTGCTCTAGGGTTTGCGCTCTCGCACTCAGTCCCTTGGTTCCTCTCTTGTTCGCTACTGCCTTCGTTCATCCTGTCCTCTAAGCCTTGGTTCAAGCGTCTCTTCGCTATCTCGAGTTTGTCATTTTGCTCGTCCCTGTTTCTGCCATTCGCTCATTTTAGGTATGTCTTCCTCACACTCCTCTGCTACCCATAGCGTAGAGAGCATGATCCCCCCTTCAGTTTCGGGCTTCGAACCCGAATCAATGGAGGCTTCTTCCCCCTCCCTTGAAGTTTCGATGGGAGAGGCCGATCTCAGATCTGGAGCCTCTTCCGCTGCGACCGAGGTCCCCCTTGCTGGGCCCGAGGTCCAACCTGGGGGTGTCGCCGAGGTCTCCCCTGTTGAGACCGAGGTGAGGCGTGTCGACACTGCTATGGAAGTATCCGGCGGTGGCAACGCCCTCCCCGGTGCGGCCGAGGAGGAGATAGCGAGGGAGGCCGAGGAGGCCGACCTCTACGTTCCCATATCTGCCCAGGAGCGCGACTTCTCGTGGCTTCTGGAAGAAGTTTCAAGCCGAGTATCCTGCTTCGACAATATAGACAGTGTTCAGGCCATCCTTGATAGGTATGATATCTTAAGGGAGGGGTTCGACGACGTGGTTCGGTTCCGGACTTGCAAGCGCAATCAGAGGGTTCATGCTCGTACCCTCGTGTCCGGTCGATATGCCATCACCGTATACGAATATATGTTTAGAGAGTACGGTCTAGTTTTCCCTCTGAGTCGCTGCGAGACCGAGGTGTTATCCTTCCTTAACGTGGCGCCTAGTCAGCTCCACCCCAATAGCTGGGGCTTCCTTCGAGCTTTCCAGATTCTATGCAAGATGCTCGGTGTCTGGCCGAGCTCTCGCGTCTTTCTTTATCATTACCAACTTAAGCACGGTCCTAAGGTGGGCTGGGCTTCCTTGATTAGTGCCCGGACTGGGGGGGGCTTACTCATCCCCTATGCCCAATCATACAAGAAATTCAAGGAGCGCTACTTCAAGTTGTCCCCAGTCAACAATAGGATCGTTAAGGCCCTCTTTTTGAAGGACGATCTGACGCCGAGGTACCCTCTATATTGGTGCCTCCCCCATAAATACACCCGGTTTCCCGAGGAGTTGCTGACCCCGGGCGACAAAAATATTATCCAAGTTCTGCACGGTCTTCCCTTGCCCATTAGTAGCCGGGCTCTAATACACTCGGCCCGGGAGGAGGACCCCTTCCAACACTTCCTAGGTAATAACCCTTAGTGTCTCCTCGTCCCTTTTGTGAACGGTTTGACTAACATTCTCTTGTATTTTCTTTGCAGATTACATGGCCGACAACTTCAGCTTGATCGCTGCTTTGAAGGCACGCCGATCAGGTCCTGGGACTCGAGGTCGCGGGGCGCCCTCCCGTGGTCCAAGCTCGGCTCCCCGACCTTCTCTCCATCAGGCTACCCCTAGCCCCAAATGGCCAAGAGCCGACGTTGCCGAGCTCGCCTCGCCAAGTGTGGAGACCTCACCCAAGAGGCCAAGATTTGACGAAGGCACCGCCACCTCCACTTCTCCTCACGCTCGGGCCGAGGTGGCAGTGCCCGAGACCGCCTCCAGGGGAGAGGGTGCCCCTCCGACCTCAACGACCTCCAAGACTTCCCAGACGCTTCCAGCCGGTGCTTCTTGGCCTGGCAAGGATGGTGCTGGGCCCCGCATTGAGCAGATGGCGGCCGACGTCCTGCCCGGTCAATCACTCTGGGACTCCTCGCTGAGGGGAGAACACATCCAGATCGGGCAGCCCTTCCCGAGCTCATATGATAATGCTTTGCTAGACGCAGTAGGAGCGACAGATAATCTGGACGGGGCTGAAGTCTTGCTGAGCCGCCTCATGGCCATAGCCCGGCATAGCAAGAGGAGGACGGCCAAGCTTGAAGCTGCTTCGGCTCGTCGGGAGCAAGAGTGCGCGACTCGGGCTGCCGTGTTGGAGATGTAGGTCACCAAGTCCAAGCTAGCCAGGGAAGACCTGGAGAGGGAACTTGCGGCGACGAGGGCGGACCGGGAGGGGCTCTAAAAGGACCGGGAGGGGCTCCAAAAGGAACTCATTGCCTTAAAGGCGAACGAGGAGGAGCTCCAGGGCAGGCTGGGCTCCGCGGCCGACCGCGCCGTGGACGCGGAGACCAAAGTGCTGACCGAGCAGCTAGCCGCGCCCGAGCAGATCATCTCAGGTCAGAAGGCAAAAATGGAACAAATGGAGGAGGCTGCTGTTTCCGGCTTCTGCTCGGGCTTCGACGGGGCGGTTCGCCAAGCTTGCTATCTGGCCCCGACCCTGGATCCCGAGTCCTTTGACTATGTCAAGGACGTTGTGGATGGGGAGTGGGTGGACCGCACCGACTAGGCCCTCTTGTCTTTGCTATTACTTTGTACTTACTTTTTTGTATGTGGCCGGCTTTTAAGGTCGGCCTTGGGTTGTAATTGTAATCTCGTACAATGTTTACTTTTGCCTTTATATCATCATGTACCTTTATTTCATTCTTGTCTTCTCTTCTTTTTTACTTAGGTCGCGCCTACTCCGCTTGTATGCTTGCTTACGTTGCTCACCCGACCGACCTCCAACGGGTCTAGGGTATGAGCTTCTAGCTCGGAACTACCGAGTCCGGGCGAGGATGCCTCTCTTAGACGATGTCTTCGTGCAAAGGGACGCGATGTCCCCTTTAGCTCGGTAGCCGCCGAGAACGGCTAAGGACTTGTAAAGGGATGCGATGTCTCCTTTAAGCTCGGCCGCATCCGAGCATGGTAAAGCTTGTGAAGGGACGCGATGTCCTCTTTCGATTCGGCCCAGCCCGGGCACGGGCAAGACGGGTAAAGGGACGCGATGTCTCCTTTAGCTCGGTAGCCGCCGAGCACGGTAAGGACTGGTAAAGGGACGCGATGTCTCCTTTAACTCGGTAGCTGCCGAGTACGGTAAGAACTGGTAAAGGGACGCAATGTCTCCTTTAACTCGGTAGCCGCCGAGCACGGTAGGAACTTGTAAAGGGACGCGATGTCTCCTTTAGCTCGGTAGCCGCCGAGCACGGTCAAGGAAACTGTTAAAGGGACACGATGTCTCCTTTAGCTCGGTAGCCGCCGAGCACGGTCAAGGACTTGTAAAGGGACGCGATGTCTCCTTTAGCTCGGTAGCCGCCGAGCACGGTCAAGGGCTTGTAAAGGGACGCGATGTCTCCTTTAGCTCGGTAGCCGCCGAGCATGGTAAGAACATAAGTGTGATGGTAGAAATACTTCTTTATTGAATGCTCATGTGGTGCCTCGTTAAAACCTCTCCCGGAAAAACCCTCCTTAGGGGAAAAACCCGGGCTTAGGAAAAAGAGTACACCTGCATGATGGACGAAAAACATAACAAATTGTTTAAACTTAACTGAATTGAACATTAAAGAGGTGGGTACACTAGCTAAAGTAGGGCTTCAGGTGACTAGCATTCCAAGTTCTGGGGATTAGGCGTCCCCCCATTTCCTGCAGCTTGTAAGCTCCATTCTGATGGGTCTCGAGGATGCGAAAGGGGCCGTCCCAGTTGGCGGGAAGCTTGCCATGAGCTCGGTCTCGCCTTGCCTCCCCGGTCTTTCTCCAAACGAGGTCACCCGGGAGGAAGGTCCGCTCCTGAACTCGGGAGTTATAACGACGAGCTGCCCGCAGCTTCGTGGCCAACTCCCTCACTTTAGCTTCTTCTCGGACTTCCTCAATAAGGTCGAGCTCCTCCCTGAGGGCAGTCTCGTTACTTAAGGGCGTGTATGTCAATCTCTTCCACGAGGGCTCCCCGACCTCAACTGGTATCATGGCGTCGAACCCGTAAGTGAGGCGGAATGGTGTTTCATTGGTAGAGGATTGGGGTGTGCAGTGGTATCCCCATAAAACGCTTGGTATTTCTTCCGCCCAGTCTCCCTTTACCCGACCGAGCTTCTTCTTCAGCTTGTTTAGGATAACCTTATTGGCTGCTTCAGCTTGTCCGTTTGTTTGAGGGTGCTCCACTGATGACGTCCTGTGCTGGATACCGAGCTGGGATAAGAATGTACAGAAAGTAGCATCTGTGAACTGCCGCCTGTTGTCGGTGATCAAGCCGTGAGGTATGCCATGTCAGCAAACGATATGTCTCCAAACGAACTTTTGGATCTGCTTGGCCGAAATCGTTGCTACCGGTTCGGCCTCGATCCACTTGGTGAAGTAGTCGATGGCCACCAGCAAGAACTTTGTCTGCCTCTGTGCGGGCGGGAACGGGCCGAGGATGTCCATTCCCCATAAAGCGAAGGGCCATGGTGATGAGATGAGCTGGAGCTCGGTCGACGGTGCTGCCGGCAACGAACCATGCTCCTGGCACTTTTTACAGCTCCTAGCATAGCCCTTGGCATCCTTCTTCATTGTGGGCCAGAAGTACCCAGCTCGGATTAGCCGAGCCGCCATATTCTTAGCCCCTGAGTGCATGCTGCAGATGCCTGTATGGAGTTCGTCCATCACGTACTGAGCTTGCTCCTTGGTTAAACATTTTAATAGTGGGGTCGAGAAGCCTCTCCGGAATAGCTCTCGATCCCTCAACACATAGTAAGGGGCCTGGCGGCGCACCCTTTGGGCCTCATTCTTGTCGTCGGGTAAGACGTCGTCCCGCAAGAACGCAATGAGGGGGTCCATCCACGAGCCCAGCTCTGTACCAACCGAGTGGATCTCATCTTTGTCCCAGCTCGGGGAGATGAGAACTTCCTGGATGATTGAATGATGTTGCTCCCCTTTACGCGAACTCGCCAGTTTGGACAAGATGTCGGCTCTATCGTTCTGCTCACGGGGAACGTGGATAATCTCAAACTTGGCAAAGTGGGAAAGCATGTTCTTCACCCTATGATAATATTGCTGAAGGAGGGGCTCTTTGGCCTGGATCCCTAACCTGAGAAGTAACCAGCCGGGAATCACTTAGGCATTTCAAGTTTCGGATGCCCATGTCCCGGGCTAACCTGAGGCCGGCGAGAAGGGCCTCATACTCAGCTTGGTTGTTGGAGGCTGCAAAGGAGAAGCGTATAGCTTGTTCCAACACGAGGTCGTCCGGTCCCTCTAGTATAACTCCTGCTCCGCTTCCTTTTCTGTTAGAAGAGCCATCAACTCTCAGCGTCCAGCCTAACTCACGGTCACCGAGCTCGGGTAACTCGGTGAGGAAGTCGGCCAGGAACTGTGCCTTCATGGGGCCTCGGGTTTCAAATTGGAGTCCGAACTCTGACAACTCAACCGCCCAGGCTGTCATGCGACCGACGAGGTCAGGTCATTGCAATATCTGTCTGATTGGGTAGTCAGACCTTACAATTATATCATGGCTACGGAAGTAGTGTCTCAACCGGCGAGCGGTGAAGACAAGGGCGAGCACTAGCTTTTCTATGGTTTGGTATCTAGTTTCCGCGGGTTGGAGTGTGCGGCTCACAAAGTACACCGGTGTCTGAACCTTGTCAATTTCCTTGACCAAGACCGAGCTGATGGCGACCTCGGAAACTGCCAAGTAAACATACAGGGGTAGCTCTGGTGAGGGGCTGGTCAGGGTTGGTAACGAGGCGATCTGTGTCCTCAATTTGTCGAATGTGGAGGCGCATTCCTCGTTCCACTCAAAATTTAGCCGATCGTTTCAATAACGCGAACAGGGGTTTGCTCTGTTTGGCCAGTTTGGGTAGAAACCGAGATAGGGCGGCCAGACGTCCATTAAGTTTCTGCAAGTCTTTCAAGCAGGTCGGGCTAGGCATGTCAGTAATGGTCGTGCACTTGTCCGGGTTGGCCTCTATTCCTCTCTGGGAGATCATGAAGCCGAGGAATTTACCTCCTCCCACGCCGAAGGCGCACTTTTCCGGATTCATCCGAATTTGATGTCGGCGTATTTCTGCAAATATTTCCTTTAGATCGGCGGCGTGTTGAGCATGAGTTTTTGACTTCACCACCAGGTCATCAACGTATACCTCCATATTACGCCCGATCTGGGCACTAAAAACCTTATCCATTAGTCTTTGGTAGGTGGCCCCTGCGTTCTTGAGACCGAAGGGCATGACTTGATAGCAATAGTTGGCTGTGGCTGACATAAACGCAGTCTTCGGCTCGTCGGGGGGATACATTGGTATCTGGTTGTAACCATAATACGCATCCAAGAAACTGAACACTTCATACCCGGCCGTGCTGTCCACTAACCGGTCGATGCTAGGCAAGGGGTAGGTGTCCTTGGGACAGGCTTTGTTCAAGTCGATGTAATCCGTGCACATCCTCCACTTCCCGTTCGTTTTTTTGACCATTACAACATTGGCCAACCAGGTGGTGTATATGATTTCTCGAATGAAACGAGCCTCCAGAAGCTTACCGACCTCCCTTTGAACCACTAGACGACGCTCCTCACCTAGCTTTCTTTTTCGTTGCGGCACTGGCCGGGCATGGGGAAGCAGGGATAACTTATGGCACATTAAATTGGGATCAATGCTGGGCATATCGGACTGTTTCCATGCGAAAAGGTCTGCGTTTTCGCATTACGTTGCTATCACTTCCTGACGGGAGGAGACCGGCATGGAAGTGCCTACCTTGGTGACCTGACCCGTTTCTGGGCCGAGCTGCAACGACTCAAGAGGCTCGGCGAAGGAGGGACGTTCCTCTTCGAATTCTGTCCGGGGATCCATATCCAATGATTCGTCGGTGCCGCTATGGACAGAGCAGATGTTCGAGGTCGGCCTCCCCTCTTTCTTGATGGAGTATGGTGCGACCTTGAGACTCTGGGCGTAGCATACCCGGGCCGTCCTCGGGTCGGCCTTCACTGTGACTATCCTTCCTCTCTCTTCTGGGAACTTCATCGCCATGTGCGGTGTGGACACAATGGCTCCCAATTGGTTTAGTGTTCTCCTGCCGATGATGACATTATAAGAGGTGTCAGCGTTGATCAAAATGTACCTGACCTCCAGTGTTTTGTAAGCCTCGCTTCCGCCAAAGGTAGTGAGGAGGTCAACGTATCCCTTAGAGTGGACCCTTTCTCCCGCAAATTCGAGCAACGACTCGGGGTACGGTTTGATGATGGACTCGGGAAGCTCCAACTGCTTGAAGACAGACCAATATAATACATCGGCCGAGCTTCCCTGGTCGATCAGCACTTTGCAAACTCGCCAGTTGGCAATAGTACACAAGATGACCATGGGGTCAGTCTGGTCGGGATCCTCTATGCTGAAGTCGGCATCAGAGAACGTGATGGCGGGCAAGGTTCTTTTCTTGGGGCATCCTATGTGGTTGACGCTTCTCGCATATCGTTTTCGGGCGGAAGAGGTGGCGCCACCTCCAGCGAAGCCTCCGGCGATGGTATTGATCGTCCCTTTTACCTTGTCGGGGTTTTGGTCAATCCCCTTACCCCAGCCTCTGTCAGTGCGTTTGCTTGGGCCATCTCGGGTGTCCCGATCTTGGTCTCGGGGCCGGGTCTTGGAACTCGATCCGACATACCTCTCCGGGTGTTTCTGCTCCTCTTGTACGAATCTCCGTAGCTCGCCCGATCTCGCACTTGACGGCAATCTTCAGTGGTGTGCCCCGTATTCTGGTGATAAGCACACTGCTTGGTCGGCTCGGCGTCCGCTAGAGATTGGGAAGCCTTAGGACGGCGCACTAAGTCCAACGCGCATGCTTCCCTAAAGATCCTGTCCCTGGACGCATTCAGGGGGGTGTATGAGGTATACGAGTTGGCGCGACGCTCTCTTCTTGACTCTGCCCTACGGGAGGAGGAGGACTCCTTCTGCTTGGGTGGAAGGTCATGCTCCCGAGCTCGGCGCTTTGCCGCAGCATTATCTTCTATGCTCATGAAACGAGCGGCTCGGGAGCGGAGGTCGTTCATGTTGACAGGAGGTTCAGTGAAAAGGGAGTTGGAAAAGGGGCCGGGGTTGAGGCCGGCCTGAATGGAATGCAACGCGACGACGGGGTGGAGGTTGGGTATATTCTGGCAGGCCAACGCGAAACGGGCCATGTAGTCTCTAAGTGATTCCTTTTCTCCCTGCACCAGGTGATGAAGTGATACCGAGGTGGTCGGAGTCGGTCTGGCATCCGCAAACCGAGCTTGGAAGTGTTCGTACAGGGAATTGAAGGAGTCGATTGACAACGAGGGAAGCGAGTAATACCAATCTAAGGCTATTCCCTTCAATGTTGAGGGGAACATTCGCCAGAGTACATAGTCGTCCTCCACGGTCATGGCAGCTTGAGTGAGGAAGGCCCTCACGTGGGTAACTGGGTCCGTAGTCCCATCGTACTTGTCCTGGGACGACCATCTCCAAGACTCTGGAACCCAAACGGAGAGGATGGCCGGAACGAATGGGTGGAGGTTCCTGACTTGATCAAGGCCAGGTGTCCAAGGAAGGGGTCTGAGGTCGGCGAATGGCTGCACCTGGGAGGGACCTGGCCGAGTTGAAGAATTCGCCGCCCATACCTGAGAGATATCGTGTCGGGGTGTGGAGGTCGCGACATGCATATCCTCCCCCGTAGTGCGCTGGTTGTTGGGACCGACGCGCGAATTGAACCTGGCTTCCTCCCTAGCCCTTGGCTCGTCATCCCGGTTGGGAACGAGGGGGGTCCTACCCTGAGTTTCTTGATTTCTTTGCCGTAGGGCTTGCAATTACAGAGTATCGGCTTCACGTTGTCGCTGGAGGGTCTGCAAGGCCCTTTCAGTTTCTCGATTATGGGCTCGCAAAGCTTCCACGCGAGCGTCCATCCGTTCTTGTGCCTCTCCCAAGGCTGCGTCCACCCGTGATTTTATGAGTTCCGCTATGGCGGGATCCACCACGGTGTTGGAGTTGCTGCGAGTGCGAACCATCTGGGACTGTTTCGGGATTAAGGATTAGCAAGTGGTGGTGGTATTAAGAATTATCTTGCCCCACGGTGGGCGCCAAATGTTCTCGCTGGATTTTGAGGTGGTCCGAGCTGAGCTCGGCCCTAAGAAATCCGGCGGCGTGAGGGGTTGGAACCCTCGTTGATTGTATGAGTGATTTAGGTTTTATTTCGTGTGTAATTATTGAGTCCTCTATTAGTATTTATAGGGATCACAATTAGGGTTCCATGTTCGTGGATTTCATGGGGAAGGTTGCTTCAGGCCCAAGAATCCCGAAATATCAGGGAAGAGATATTGTCCAGATTTGTTCAGATATTGTTTGGTTCATGTCGAGCTCAGCCCGGTTAGGGGGGTGAGCTCGGTGCTTCAGGGGATGAGCTCGGAGCTCATCCCCGACCTGGTACAGTAGTATAAATTAATGTGAAATCCCAAATTCTTTATATAAAAATTAATGGTAACAAAATTAAACATCAAGAAAGTAAAAGCACAAGTCAAGTCTTTAACACAATAAAGTCCTAGTTCGAAGGCTCCCTAACCTAAGGTTTATCCGCCTCTCACCTACTGTCCATCTGCTCACTCATTCAATGGGTCATCACATGTGTCAAGCTACAAAGACAATAGTAAAGGTTAGTTATCATGTTAAAGATAATAAAGAGAACTACAAAGATAGTACAATACATCAAAATATAAAAGGATACAAAGGACATCTCATTCACAATACATCACAACTAACCATGCTATGTAACCCAACATGATGCATGCAACTCATATCTCATTGTTATGTCATGTGGTACCATTGAAACACTGAGCGGTGTTTAAGAGTATATGTCACCTCTGACACTCTCATAGAGATACTAGACAATTATAGTCAAGGTAACTAGTGTTGTAATGGGAGTCACTTCCCACTTATGGTGATCGACCATAGTGGAAGCTTTCCTCATAGAGAATATCCTTCAAGTCCTAGGCCATTACATCGACCCATCAGGGACCAACCACCCTAGTTCCATTAATCCTCACTTTTCACAAACATTTTCAATCTCCTAACATTCATGATAATCCTCATTTCTTTCTAAAAAATCCATGTTCCACAAGCATGTGTAATAAGGGCAACCTCACTACTCCTTCATAGCAACATACATCCATCCCTCTCATCAAAATAAAGCACAATTACAATTGATTATCAAGAATCTAGGCACTCATCTTATTAAGGAAAGTATATGGTAATTATTGTGTGTGTATCCTTGCCTTAGTTAGATGATTGTATAAGAGTATAATTAGCCTTGTAATTTCCGATTTTATAGCTAAGTTTTAGGAATTGATGAGAACTCTTTGTATATATATGCACATATGTGCACTACATTGATTTAATGAAAATTAACACAATTACAAAAAAATCTCTTATTCTTGTTATGCTATCAGAGCATGGTCCTAGTGTTTTTAATTATCAACTTTCCATACTTTTTATAACCACTGCACAATCATGACAGGCAATATCAAAGTTTTCGGATCGAACACCATTACCATCGATCCATCACATCCTTTCTACATCCACCATTCTAACCAATCAGACCATGTCTTGGCTCCAATCAAATTGAATGACTTCAACCACCAGTTATGAAGCAAAACAGTTATTCATGCCTGCGAAGAAGAAAATTGACTTTGTTAATGGTACTATCTACAAGCCATCACAGGAGGATGATCCATTTCTGTTTGGACAATGTAACAACATGATATTTTCTTTCCGAAGGGATTATTCAT
Organism: Hylodesmum podocarpum; assembly: GCA_026586105.1. NCBI lineage: Eukaryota > Viridiplantae > Streptophyta > Magnoliopsida > Fabales > Fabaceae > Hylodesmum > Hylodesmum podocarpum. The sequence goes on from JALJEV010000804.1 coordinate 526,045, forward strand.
GTGAAGACAGCGCGCGAAGTATGGGTTGACCTACAAGATCAGTTTTCAAAGAAGAGAATCCCTGCCATTTTTCAGATACAAAAAATCATTTGCGACCATGGCACAAGGTATAATGACGGTAGCGGCGTACTTTACAAAAATCAAGGCTTTGTGGGACGAGCTTGAGACGTATCGTAGTCCATTGACTTACAATCAGCATCAAGTTTATCTCAAGCAGAGAATTTCTCATGGGTATATAAGGTGGTAAGATCCAACATATTGATGATGTCGTCTTTTCCCAATGTTCTTCAAGCATACTCTTTGATTATTTAGGAAGAGATGCAGCGACAAGTCTTTTCTAAGCCTGCCAAGAACTATTCAATCGCAGCTGCAGTCTTGGGAAAATGAGGTAATTCAAAATAGAAAATTTGTGATCATTGTAATCGATTTGGGCATACCATACATAAATGTCATAGTCTGAAATTTTAGAGGGTAGATGCCAACTGAAAAAATGAAAACAATAGCAAATCGGGACAATTAAAGGGGAAACAAAATTTTAGTCATGCGAATCAACCGACCGTGAATGCGACAAAATCTCAAGATGTTTCTAGTTCATCTAGCACTGTTCTAGGATTCACAGTAGAACAAATTCAACAATTGGCATAAGCAATGAATGCCTTGAATCACACTAATTCTGGTAATGTTGACACATACGCTAATGCCGCAGGTTTGATTCCGTTGAATCTTGTGTCTGTTAATTCTAGCAATACAAGTTCTTGGATTTTAGATTCTAGAACCACGGATCATGTCATTTCCCACCTATCTCTCATAACCGAGCTCAAATCTTCAAATACCACAAATGTCAATTTACAAACACTAGAACAAAAATGGCGGACAACGATGCGCATACCACGATGGTTCCTATGGGATCGTCGTGGTTTGTGACATGGTGACATTTTTGTAATTTTTAGTGACAAATAATGACGATTCCTTTAGAACCATCGTTACTTGTTTTACACACCACGACGATTTCAAGAGAACCATCGTTATCTGTTAAAAAATTTACAGGTAACGACGGTTATCTTGGAACCATCGTGGTATGTAAAACAAACCTTGACAGTTCCAATTGAACCGTCGTGGTCTGACTTTTAATTAAAAACCTTCGGCAATATTTGAAAAACGTTGTCTTCTTCGTTTCACGAAAAACCCTGTGTCGCTGTGCGTGCTGTCTGCTCTTTCATCTCTATCGCCAAGCGTGGTTGTACCTCTCTTCTGTCACCGGCGAACCCTAGCCTTGCTATCTCCTCTCTGTCATCGATGAACCCTAGCCTAGCTCCCTCCTCACCGTCACCTGCGAACACCGACATTGCTCCTTCCTCTCCGTCACCAGCGAACTCCTTTCTCAAAACATTGGCACTGGTATTGCCACGCAAAACCGCACCTTCTCCCCTTCGTTTTCCATCACCAGCAAGCTCTGGAGTAGTGAATACATTACCAACAAGGTGCACCGGATTTTGCTTATTGATTTTTTTTATCATCAATATTTGTAGTGTGGTTAATTTTGTAGCATGATTTTTCTTATTTCTGATTGGTTCATGTTTTCATGATGTTGGTGAACCGGTAGGACCAAATTAAGTATGTGTTACATGTATAAGAATTAGTTGGTTAAATTTTTGGGAAAAATTTGTACTAGATAAAATATATTCTTGAGAAGAAGTGAGAAGTTTTAAATATGACTAAGTCTCAAAATTAAGTAATTACAATTCTTTTAAGTGAAAAAATTTAAAAGAACTAAATTAAATATAAAAGTGTTAATAGGACCAAACCAGTGTCATTTACAGGAATCAATCTATTTAGTGATATGATGCGAAGCTCTCTTTTCATTAACTTTCATGAATATACCCTAAGCAAAACATGCAATTTTGGAGTCTTTTTTCATTAACTTACCAAGATTAGATTACTTTAGAAAGATATGAATAATGATTTTGTGAGTACTTTCTTGCATTAGCTTTAGTGAATATTGATCTTTGTTGACCATACCTTTGATTAAGGTATGAATCGTAGTTGTATGAATGCAAGCTGAATTAGTACAGAGTATGAGACAGGAGATGAAGAGTTTTTGGAATTCGCTAAGCGACATGATCGCTTTAGTGTTGGTAGGAAGTTTTGTTGCCCTTCTGTGAATTGTTTGAATGATGTACGGCTAAAAGTTGAAGAATGTCAATTTCTTATTTATCTTGATATTTACTTTCATTTTTTTTTAACCAAGCACATGGTTGATCAGTCACCTGACCCTAATAAAGTATATCGAAAGACCACACGCCTGAAGGACTTAATAGTTAGATGTGGCAAAGGTCAACAAACTCACGTTGACATAGATGTTTGCACAGGCATTGCTATTGGTGATAATTACCCCATATTTAGGAGTTATTTGGGCTTTGTTGTCTATGAGAACATATCTATCCTAACCCCTTTCTTAGGATAATGTCCGATGACTCAACGAAACATGCTATGGCAAGATCTTCTGGTAATTTCTTTGCTAATAATTATTTGCTATTGATTTCAATATATTATTTATTATATTGCAAAATAATAACAATTTTATTCTTTTTTTAAGTCACTTTCGATATTCCTAATGTGGAGTCCCTAAGGCTGAAGGTCATGCCATCCATGGCTATCATGTTTAGGCAATGGAAGTGTCAACTGACCCGATACATATATAACAAAGAAAATGGCAACATTCCTATGCCTAATTATAGGGGCATAAATGAAGAAACATGTGAGAAGTTTGTTCAGATACGATTGTCTCCTAAGTGGCAGGTTAGTTTGAAATGATATTTTTTACCATTTGAACAATTATTAAGTGCTTAATTTGTTACAGGCGAAGAGGAATAAGACAAAGGAGTTCCAAGCAACGAACGATTATCCCCATACTTTATCTCGAGGGGGTTATAAAGTGTTAGAGGAAAGGATCTTGACTCAGAAGCAAAGGCTGGGAGAAGAAGCAACTGCAACAGATCCCTCTTTATCATTTGATGATCCCCACCAAAGAGGCATGAAAAATGGAAGTTGGCTAGGATTAAGAAGTCAAGTGACTTCACATCATCGTCTGCCTAGTCTATTGCTAAAAAGATTGTAAGTTTAGTTACATTATTAATTGATGACATTCTTATTTAAAAATTGTCCATGTTTGAATTAAAGTAATAACAACAACTATTCATTACTTGCAGGATTCCCTAGTTGAGTAGAGCACTTAGGGATAATTAGTGCCACAGGGGAGGAATGATATACTTTCATCTGCCATTGGCAAACCCGAATACCTAGGGCGTGTTCGTGGCGTTGGTCAAGGTGTGGGGATTGTTTCATACTTTGAAAAATCTTCACACCGTGGATGTTTTGACTCTTCAATCATCCAACAAACACATGAGTCCTTGAGGCAAAATATCACTGAAGAGGTCACTACTAGCATGTGGGAACAAATAACACATGAGGTGGCTGAAAAAGTGCGCATGGATATCAGACATCAATTAGGCCTACAAGGTCAGTCTTTGGGAACTCCTACAGAGGTGAGGTAGACTATTCGTGTTAGCACGAAAGGTAGTTGTTCACTAGACGGGGCAGCCTCAAAGATGGAGCTCAATGTGGGTTGTATGTTGAAGAAAACACAATTAGATTAGTGGTCATTGGAAGAGTTATAGGGGGCGGGGGAACCATACATGGCAAGCCCATGCGAGATGATGAGTTGAGGGTCACCGTTGACGAAGCACTGACCCTGGTGCTCCACTACCCTTGCCCACTGAAGAGGTGCAGGTGGTAGGACAAGCCCTTCATACTTTCATTGCATGGCCAAAACATCTTGTTAAGCGATTGGGAGCAAAAGTGTGTATTCTTTTTATATTTATATTTTGTATTAACTTATAATATATGTATCATGTTTCTAACAATTTATTTTATTAGATCAACTCCCCAAAGAAGAAACTTACACCCAAGAAACCGCCACCAAAGCTAGAGCCGATTGATGATCCTCTACAGTGTTTGAGGGAGAGCTCTATTGGGATCCAAAACTCTTTGAAAGAGAAAAAAACATGCCTTTATACATTCACATGTCAGATTGCATGGAGATGTATTCAGGCATGGATGAAATGAACCTCACTCACATGCAATTTTGGATCATGTAAGTACTTTAACTATTAATTAATTAAACAATGTATCTATTGAATTGGGCAACAACAATGTCTATGGATTCATCGAACCACAATCCATCTTGGGCTTGGCAAGACAAGTCACCGATGCCAAGACATATATCATGGATTGGATTGGCCTATCGAGCAAGAGGATCTACCTTGGAGTATACTTTGACAAGTAAGTATAACTTAAATTGAATTCTAAAATTTGAAGAAATAGTTGAAATAATAATTTATTTTACATGTAGTGGACATTGACTAATAAACAAATGGATCGATTGCAATGTGGTTTCTATGCCATGTAGTGGATGGAAAGCATAATTCGAATGGGGATAACAGACCATTAGCTAGAGTTACATATTTTTTACCTACACTTAAGAAATTAATTTGATTATGATACATACTTGTTAATAATTATTCATTATTTTCCATACTTTTAGTGACTCAACGCCATTTGCTGAAGAAGCCATCAACTACACTCGCAAGCAATGAGTGACATTTTTAATATATTGTAGTAAGAAACAAAGTACAAATGAGTCTTCTAAGCCTAATGATTAGAAATATATGTACAAGTCAGTTTATCATTATTTAGTTTTGAATTTAATGATTTTATTGATTATTTGGATTATATCATCATTTCAATAATGAGTACTGGTTAATTATAGTCTTAGTAAGTACAAATTTATTATTTGGAATAGTTTATAAGTTAAAGTTTAACTTTTGATTTATTTTGAAGTTGAAATTATGAATCATTGTTTTAATTGTCAATTTTTAGTTTAATTATTTAGTTGAATTATATATTATTATATTATTGAGAAATATATGGACTGTCTGTGTGAACTGAATAAACAAGTACAATAAATGTAAGAAATCATAAAAAACAAACAGGATATTATAAAAAAAAAACCTAAGCACTTATGACGATACTAACTATAACCGTCATAGAGTGCTTGCAGGCTATGACGGTTCTAACTGTAACTGTCAAAGTCTACAATGTTATATACGTACCCATATTATTGCATACTATGACGGTTCTAATTAGAACTGTCGTAGTATGGCTACGCAGACTACGACACCAAATACAACAACAGGTCTTAAACTGTCGTAGACGGTCATTTTTAATTGTCGTAGTCTGCCTGTTTTGTACTTGTGCCAATGGTGCTACAACACAAATCACACACACCAACGCTGTTATTTTTAATTTCAATCTCACATTTAAAAATATCCAGTGTGTCTCATCTTTTATTTTGAACTTGGTTTAAGCATGCAAACTTACAAAAGACCTAAATTGTTGCATTCTATTCTTTCCTGAATTTTGTATTTTGCAGGACTTGGTTTCGACGAAGATGACTAGCTCAGGTAGACAACATGGTGGTTCATACTACATACATCGGTCAGAAATTAAATCAGTTGTTTTTTCAAGTTTCCTAGTCGTCAGATCTATGAAATTTACGTCTAGATCATCCCTCGATTTCTCGTTTTAAACTACTATCACATTTACTCCCTGATCATCATAACAATAGTACAAAATCCACTTTTAACGTGGGTTCAAATCTGCATTTAACGTCGGTTAAAAACCGACATCATTTAGGTCCGACGTTAAAAGTTTTGACTTTTAACGTCAAATTTGATACTGACGTCAAAGGTCTACTTTTAACGTAGGTTGTCAACCGATGTTAAAACATCCATAACCAACGTTAATAGTCTACATTTGACGTCCGTTGTTGTTTGAATCGTCATTAAATGTAACACTCAAATGTTATTTTCAACATCGAGTTATTTATTAACCGACGTTAAAAATATTTGTTTTTATGAAAAAAAAATTCTTTTAATGTATATACAATCCTTAAATATAGAATGGTGAAACATAATACAATCCAATACCAAATAGCCCAATACAATTCAATACCAAATAATACTTTAAAAAGTTACACTTAAACTAAAACCCAATAGTAAGATGTAAAAATATTTTTTTTTATGAAAAAAAATTCTTTTAATGTATATACAATCCTTAAATACAGAATGGTGAAACATAATACAATCCAATACCAAATAGCCCAATACAATTCAATACCAAATAATACTTTAAAAAGTTACACTTAAACTAAAACCCAATAGTAAGATGTAAAAAATTTAGATGTAATATAAGCTAGGTTACCTAAAAATTGGTCCAGAGTAGAAACCAACATTTGGATATAGCTTCTTCTCCATGAAATACTTATCAGACAATGCAATCTTTTTCAATGCAATTTCAATTTGCACAATCAACTAATTTCATATGAAACTTTTAAGTTCAAACAAGATATATAAAAGAAAGAATATGATCATCAACAGAAAACAACAGATACTCCTTTAATCTATTCTCTAATGTGGAATATGAGAGGTACAAGCGACTAAATTGAAGGTGACATAATATTATCCTCATGTATATCACATTGAAAATTAGCAAGAATTTACATATTACGCTAAACAAATCTCAATAGTTAGTAGAAACAATAAAATGTGCTACATTAAACACATAAAAAAGACTTGTAGATAGAAAATAACATAAGTTCATAGCAAACAATAGCAATCGTAAGGAAAATATAGCTCAAATTCATGAATTCTTAATGATCATGTCTAAACTATTCTCACAATTCTCAAGTATTTCCAGTTTATATACCATATTTGCAAAAAGTCGCACTAGTACAAAAATTGCATACCACGACTAGCAGACTACGACGGTTCTAAGTAACCGTCGTGGTGTGTGACGCGGTGGCAATTTTGTAATAATGATGTTACACACTACGACGGTTACATTTAAAACCGTCGTAGTCTGTAACAAGGTGGCAATTTTGTAATTTAATCGTTACACACTACGACGGTTACAATTAGAACCGTCGTAGTCTGTTCATGTCCTTTACACACTACGACGGTTACAAATAGAACCGTCGTAGTCTGTTGAATGCCCCTTACACACTACGACGGTTACAGTGAGAACCGTCGTAGTCTGTTCAATGACCCCTTAACCTTCTACGCGAACCCTGGGCACATCACTTCTTCCTTCTCCTCTCTACGCGAACCAGCAGCGGCGAACTCCCTCCCTCGTTCTCTCCCTCCGTCGTTCTCTCCCTCCCTCGTTCTCACCCTCCCTCACCGGCGAACTCCCTTGTCACACCGGCGAACTCCATTACGTCACCGGCGACCTGATTTTGAGCGGCGAAGGTAAGCGTAGCGGCGAAAGTTCACATTTCGGTAAAGACACAAGCTTTGGCGACACTCGAAAGGTAAATTTGTTTGTAAATTTTAACTTGTTTGTAAATTTTATATTTTAAATTTTATTTATTGAAAAAGTAAAATAATTTTATTAATATTAGTTTGTTATACAAAATTATTCGTCAATTGTAAAAATTAAATGTGTTAAATTACAGTCTATTACCTTATAATATATGCTAGTAGTTTAAAATTGCAAATTACTAAGTTAATATTTTGTATCTGGGAGTTAGTTTCTGTTTGATATAACAATATATTTCTTTTGTGTACGGCTTTACAGTAATTTTTGTTAGCTGTTAATAGGAAGAAATTATTTACAGTAATTTATTGTTAGCCCTTAATCTTAGTGATTGCAAGCAATAATTTTTTAATTTGTTAATTTAATGTTAGCTGTTAATAGGAAGAAATTATTTACAGTAATTTTTTTATTATGGCTTTGTTTAGTAACTGCTTTAATTATTGATATAAATAGAATATCTGTTTCAGCCTGTGTTTAAAAACTGTTAAGGTTTGTAGTTTGTGGTTTAAAACGACCATGCAAGTTGGTTTTAATAGTTAAACAACTTCGGCTACATTATACATTTTAAATAGCAGTTTTTAATTAGTAGATTTAAAATAGCTTTTATAGGGATTGGAACAGTGTTTTTTTCCTAATTAAATAAGACTAAATTTACATATATGTTTGTTAACCATACCTTTGATTTAAGGTATGGATCGTAGTTGGATGAATGCAAGTCGAATTAGTACGGAATATGAAATTTGGAGTTGAAGAGTTTTTGAAATTTGCTAGGCAACATGATCACTTTAGTAGTGGTGGGAAGTTTTTGTTGCCCCTTGTGTGAATTGTTTGAACGGTTATACGGTGAAAAAAAGAAGAAGAAATTCGTGAACACCTGATATGTGATGGGATTCTTAGAAGTTATACAACATGGACCTGGCATGGGGAGTTATTAGATACATTCACAACATGCAATGCGTCTGCATCGGAGCTGGAAATAGAAATTGATGACAGACTTGAAGACATGATACAAGATGTTGGTCCTGAAAACTTTTTGAAAGCCCACGTATATGAGACGTTGCTTAGTGATGCGGAGACACCTTTGTACAAAGGGTGCTCTACCTTCACTCGTATGTCTGCGGTGTTAAAATTGGTTCATCTGAAGGCGGCAAATGGGTGGACTGACAAAAGCTTTACTCAATTGCTAGAGTTGTTGAGTGAAATGCTTCCAGAAGGTAACACATTGCCAACCCGCAATTATGACGCTAAGAAGATCCTTTGTCCAATGGGTATGGAGTATAAAAAAATTCATGCATGCCCAAATGATTGCATCTTATCTGAGAAAAGAATTTGAAGCGATGCACAAGTGTCTAGGTGTGGGACTTCACGTTACAAAAAAAGAAGGGTGATTGTGATAATGAAGAAACAACAAAGCGGGGTCCTCTGCGAAGGTGGTATGGTATCTTCCGATAATTCGAGATTTAAGCGTCGTTTGCAAACGCCGTGACGCTAAGAATCTTAGATGGCATGAGATGAAAGGATAAATGATGGAAAACTTCGACATGTGGCTGATTCCTTACAATGGAAGAAGATTGATCTAGAGTTTCCTGCATTTGGCAGTGAATCAAGAAACCTCCGCCTTGGTCTGGCTTCAGATGGAATGAATCCGTTTGGTAATTTAGCCACTAGTCATAGTTCGTGGCTTTGTGTTGTTGATAATTTACAACTTACCTCCATCCTTGTGCATGAAGCGAAAGTATATGATGTTGTCTATGTTGATCTCGGGCCCAAAGCAGCCTGGAAATGACATTGATGTTTATCTTTCTCCATTGATTGAAGACTTGAGATTATTATGGGATGAAGGTGTCGATGTGTATGACGGGTTTGCCAAAGAAACCTTCAAGTTACATGCCATGTTGTTTTGCACTATCAATGACTTCCCAAACCCTATGGAAACTTGTCGGTTATAGTGTTAAGGGACATAAAGCTTGTCCAATATGTGAAGAAGAGACATGTTTCTACCAATTACAGCATGGAAGAAAGACAGTGTATCTTGGGCATAGGAGATTTCTAAGACAGTATCACCCATATCGTAAATTGAAAAAAGCATTTAATGGTCATGCAGAGAATGAGGTAGCACCTACCCCCTTAACTGGTAAACAAGTTTATGAGCGGGTCAAAGACATCAACATTGGGTTTGGAAAGTCTTCAAAGAAGGCAACTGTGTCAAACATGTGGAAGAAACGGTCAATATTCTTCGATCTCCCATATTGGTGGAAGCTTGATGTTAGACATTGTTTAGATGTTATGCATGTTGAGAAGAATGTTTGTGACAGTTTGATAGGAACTCTCTTGAATATTAAAGGTAAGACAAAAGATGGTTTGAATGCTCGGTTGGATATGGTTGACATGCAGATTCGAGATCAATTACTTTTTGTTGTTATGGGTAACCAGGACATACCTCCCCCATTTGCTTACACATTAAGTAAAAAAAGAAAGAATCAGTTTTTGTCAATGTTTACGGAATAAAAGTGCCACAAGGATACAGTTCAAATGTCAAGAGCCTTGTTTCAATGAAAGATTTGAAATTAATTGGATTAAAATCCCATGATTGTCATGTGTTGATGCAACAATTCCTTCCTGTGGCAATCCGTGGCATCTTGCCTAAAAAGCTGAGAAATGCCATTACCAGATTATGTCGGTTCTTCAAGCAAATTTGTTCCAAAGTGATTGATCCTAATATGCTACATGACATGGAAGCTGAGTCTGCTATTATATTGTGTGAATTGGAGATGTTTTTTCCTCCTTCTTTTTTTGACATTATGGTTCACTTGTGCGTCCATCTTGTTCGAGAGATTAGATTATGTGGACCTGTGTACTTACGATGGATGTACCCTATCGAGCGTTACATGAAAATCTTGAAAGGGTATGTCAAGAATCAGTATCATCCTGAAGGGTCAATAATTGAGAGGTACATTGCTGAAGAAGCGGTTGAGTTTGTTCGGAATATATGTCTACAACCTTTCCTGTTGGGGTTCCTAGGCCATGTCCTGAGGGTAGACGTTTTGGCCAATGCATCCGAGGTGGACAATGTGTGGAAAAACCTTGGGATTTAGTGCAACAAGCTGATTTGTATGTTTTAAATAACACTTATGAAGTTCAACCATACTTGACTGCTCACAAGGCCATTGTAAGGAAGCAAAACCCAAGACAATCAGAGAAGTGGTTGTTGAAAGAACATAACAACACTTTCAGAAATTGGTTTAAAAAACAAATATTGAGTGATGAAACAGTTTCAGAGACCTTAAAATGGCTAGCATGTGCCCTTAAGAAAGATGTTATTGTTTGTAATGGGTACTACATAAATAATTATTCTTTCTACACAAAGTCACTGGATGATAGAAGTGTGGTACAAAATAGTGGAGTTATGGTAGAAGCTGAGTCTATGCATTTCTCCACCTCTAAAGACAACAATCCGTTGGTAGGGAGCATGCCTTATTATGGAATAATTGAGGAAATTTGGGAGGTTGTGTATTGTAAATTTCATGTGCCGCTTTTTAAATGTAAATGGGTTGATAATAGGACAGGGGTGCACATTGATGATTCCGGTCAAACCCTTGTTAACTTTAGTAAAGTTGGTTACCAGGATGAACCCTTCATAATGGCACAACAGGCTAGACAAGTTTTCTATGTCAAAGATCCTTCAAATGAGATGTTTTGTGTCGTGATGCATGGAAAAACCAGCGAACTTGAAGTTACAGACAATCTTAACAATGATCACATTCCTGGTTTTTCATGTGATATCCCAGTTATTTCTGAGGAAATTGATTCTGATGATGTCCATGCAGTTCGTCATGATCATAATGAAGGAATATATGTTTGATAGTTAAAGGTGCAAAAGTTATAAGTAATCTAAATTTTTTGTTACAATTTTATTTTGATTATTTTACCAATTTAATATTCATTTTGATTATGTTATTGACTTTCAATTGTAATTTTTATTTTGATTATGGGATTGACTTTCATTTGTAATTTTGATGTTGATTATGTTATTGACTTTCAATAATTGCTTTTTAAACAGGAACATGGCTGATCAGTCACCTGACCCCAACAAAGTATACAAAAAGACCACACGTTTGAAGGAATTAACAGTCAGACGGGGTAAAGGTCAACAGACTCACGTTGATGTTGATGTGCGCACAGGCATTGCTAGTGGTGATAACGGACCCATATTCAGGAGTTACTTGGGGTTCCTTGTCCGTGAGCACATATCTATCCTTACCCCTACTTGGGATGATGTTCCGATGCCTCAGCGGAACATGCTATGGCAGGATATTCTGGTAATTAATTTCCTCATTATTATTTGGTATTCATTTACGTATATTGCAAAATATTAAACTAAAATTTTTTTTTTGTAGGTGACTTTTGATATTCCTAATGTGGAGTCCATCAGGCTGAAGGTCATGTCATCTATGGCTACCATGTTTAGGCAATGGAAGTCTCAACTGACTAAGTACATATATGATAATAATAAAGAAGATGGCAACATTCTTATGCCTACTTATAGGGGCATAGATGAGGAAACATGGGAGAAGTTTGTTCAGATACGTTTGTCTCCTGAGTGGCAGGTTAGTTTGGTTAGTTTGAAATGATATTTTCCAGTTTTGAACAATTACTAAATGTTAATTTTGTGTAACAGGAAAAGAGGAATAAGGCAAAGGAATGTCAAGCAAGAAATGATTATCCTCATCTTTTGTCTCGGGGTGGTTATAAAGTATTAGAGGAAAGGATAGTGAATCAGAAGCAAAGGATGCGGGAAGAAGCAACCGCAGCAGATCCTTCATTATCCTTTGATGGTCCACCATCCCCACCAAAGAGGCATGAAAAATGGAAGTTAGCAAGGATCAAGAACTCAGGGGAGTTCACATCTTCATCTACTCAGTGTGTTGTTGAAAAAATTGTAAGTTAATTAACATTATTAATTGATGATATTAAGGCAAATTGAAAATTTTGCATGTTTTAATTAAGTTTATTTACAATTCCTTACTTGCAGGATTCTCTAGTTGAGCAGAGCAGTCAGGGCTCATTTGTGCCACAGGGAAGGGATGACATCCTTTCATCTGCCATTGGCAAACCGGAACATCCAGGGCGTGTTCGTGGCATTGGTCAGGGTGTGGGGATTGTTTCATACTTTGGAAAATCTTCACACCATCGATGTCATGAATCCGATATCACCCCACAAACAATAGAGTCCCTCCGGCAAAGTATCACTGCAGAGATTACTAAATCATTGAGGGAACAAATTACACAAGAGGTGATGCAGCAATTAGCCCTACATGGGCAGTGTGTAGGAAGTGGCACAGAGGTGATGCAGGCTGTTGGTGTGAGCACCAAATTGAGTTGCTCACCAGATGGAGGGAGCCCCACCAATGCTTCTAAATGTGGGTTGTATGTTGAAGAAAACCCTATTAGATTGGTTGCCACCGGAAGAGTAGTGGGGGGAGGAGCAACCATACATGGTAAACCCTTGAGAGATGATGAGGTCAGGGTCACCGTTGACAAGGCACATGACCCGGATGCTCTAGTTCCCTTGCCCACTGAAGAGGTGCAATTGGTAGGCCAAGCTCTTGGTACTTTCATTGCATGGCCTAAACACCTTGTTAATGAATTGGGTGCAAAGGTGTGTAATCAATTTTATTTATTTATTATTTATGATGTTTATTTATCATGTTTCTAACAATTTATTTTATTATTAGATAAAAATGCCAAAAAAGAAACTTACACCTAGGAAACCTAGACCACAGCCAGAGCCAAGTGAAGATCCTATGCAAAGCTTGATGGAGTTGGCCAATACGATTAGGAGCAAACCTTTGGAGCTCTATTGGGATCCAAAAATATTTGGTAGAGCCAATAACATGCCTCTGTACATTCACATGTCAGATTGCATGGAGATGTATGCATGCATGGACGAGATGAACCTAACTCACATGCAATTTTGGATCATGTAAGTACTTTAACTATTAATTAAATATGTTAGTTTTCAAATTTATTACAGTTTATAACATGAATTTCAATATGATTCAGGTATTTGAATAATGTATCGATTGAAATGGGCAACAACGATGTGTATGGATTCCTTGAGCCACAATCGATATTGGGCTTTGAGATAATTGGTGATGCCAAGTCATATATCATGGATTGGATTGGCCAATCGAAAAAGAGGATGTACCTTGCACCATACCTTCACAAGTAAGTATAATTAGTATTGATATACTAAAATTTAAAATGCGGTGTTATAAAAGTATTTTATTTTATATGTAGTGGTCATTGGCAACTTTTTGTGCTTTGCCCAATGGATCATCTGGCAGTCTTCTTCTGCTCCTTGCACAAACCTCTCCCTCCGAAGTTGAAGAAAGTGCTTGAAGGGTATGTAAATGTTTTATAATTGTTATCTTTCATTTTACTTATATTTAATTATTATAACATGACATTAATGTATAATTTATGTTACCAGTATTCATGTTGCACATCATATGCTCACAAGCAATAATCGGTCAAGACCAAGACTTGATTTTGTAATAACAAAGGTAAAAAAATATCTCTTACGAAACTAGTAATACAACATTATGTCACTTGACTTCTAATACAATTAAGGTGTTATGATAAATCATTCTATTCTTTGTAGGCTAATAAACAAACGCACGCCTTCGCAATGTGGTTTATATGTCATGCGGTGGATGGAAAACATAATTCGGATGGGCATAACAAAAAATTGGATAGAGGTACATACATTTAGACTATATCATTTTCATAATTTAATTAATGATACATGTTATTAATAATGATTCATTCCTTTCCAGACATTTAGTGACTCAATGCCATTTGCCGAAGAAGCCATCAACTACACTCGCAAGCAATGGGCGATATTTTTGGTCTATTGTAGTAAGCAACAAAACACAGTTGATTCTTTTGATGATGATAATTAGAAATTTAGATCTTAATTTTATGAATTTATTAATTGTTAGTTGTAGGATTAGAATGATATACTCATTTCATTGAGTTTTACTTGTGTACAGCCTTATTCATTTTAATTGATTACATTCATTTTAGTTTATTATAATTTTGTTATTTAGAATAGTTTCTAAGTTAAAGTATAAATTTAGATTTATTTTGAAGTTTCAATTATGAACCATTTTATTTATTTTCAATTGTGAAATTATTGGGTTGTATATGTATGGACTATTAAAACAGTACAATAAATTTGGGGAAAACGTTAAAACAAACAGAATATTAAAAAAAAAAATTAGCAGACTACGACGGTTTTAACAAGAACCGTCGTAGTGTGTAGTGACAGACTACGACGGTTCTCACTATAACCGTCGTAGTCTGTAGTCTCTAAACTACACACTACGACGGTTTAGTTGAAGAACGTCGTCGTAGTGTAGTTACAGATACGACGGTTCTATCTATAACCGTCGTAGTCTCGTAGTATGTAATTTCATTATTACACTACGGACTACGACGGTTATAGATAGAACCGTCGTAGTCTGTAACTACACACTACGACGGTTTTAGTGAACCGTCGTAGTCTGTAAACTACGACACCGGAATCAACGACGGTTCTGGGACCGTCGTAGTGTGTATTTTTGAACCGTCGTAGTATGCTTAAAGTGTACTAGTGTCGGAAGAAGGGTATTTATTTACCTGAACCAAACAGAACAAAAAATACTAAAGTAACAAAAAAATCCTAAAGTCTCAAGTTAACAATAAAAATGAGTTATAATACATATTTAAATACTTGAAAATTATACAAGAGAAATTAAAAACTTATAATAGCATATATAGTATAAATATAAATTAAGCTACCATGAACGGGTTAAAAACCTCTTAATTGTTCAAATTATAATTTTTAAGCTCCTCTAAAATTTCTTATAAATTTTTAATCATCTTTTACTTACTATTTTCCATCTTTAAGAAATTTAATTGTCTGATATTTACAATTCCAGGAACTAAAAATTTGTTTTTATTTTCAAATGTAATAAAATAAAACATAGTTATAAATATTTTTAATATTAGAATAAAAAAATAATATTTTAATATAGTTTTAATTACATGAGAATGAAGATTCCTGAAATAAAAAGTAAGATCCAACGAGGTCTATGGTTTTTAATGAATTTTATTAGTCAATAATAAGAAATTATTACAAATGAAAAGAATGAAACGTTGAAGAAAATAATAAATCTTTAAGTAGGAGATGATAATAAGAAAAATGTTGTTATAGTTGCAAAAGTGAGAGTATAGAAATGAATAAAAATGTTATAAAATTAAGTATAAATTTAACTAAATTTAGAGGATAATAATGATAAATTGGACATAGATGTGATCTATATAAAATTTAAGGAGAATAATCTCCTCGTCGTAGTATAGATGTTATACTACCAGAATTTTGAATTAATAACATATAAAATTATAATGAATATTGTAAAAATAATATTTAACCATGTCTCGTGACTTGTGTAGGTATTTATTGTATAGATGTTGTACTACCAGAATTTTGTACTAAATCATGTGCAAAGTTCAAATTCAATTCAAAGTAAATAGTGCAAGTGCATGAAACCTGTTGTGGGTTCATAAGCAAATATAACAGATGGGCTTGCAAGCAGTTCACATGCCAAGGATAAGCGTTTCTTTGAATTGAATCATAAATTTGAAAAAGGAGGTAGAAATAATTATGTAAGATACACCACAAACTTCCAATGATGATTCTTATCTATAAATGTGTTAGAATAGAGGGCAAATCCAATGATGATTCTTATCTATAAATGTGTTAAAATAGAGGGCAAATCTAATATTGAAAAGCAAAAAACAGAAGTGATAATTGTAGTTGACAGCACTAGATGAATAGAAATTTATTCTTGAAGGAAGATAATAAAATCTATTGAATAACCTAAATAAAACTGTTCCTATATTCCAAAATCCTAACCGTGTAACTACTTTGCCACTAACAAAAGTTCTTTGGGGTACAAGGCAATCTCACCAAGAAAATTCCAATTTGAAAACTTAAAGCCATATGCTACTTGGTTAAAAATGTTTCTCATAAAGTCAACAACCATCTAACAGAGAAAAAAACAAGTCACCATATTATGTTAGGAATAGAGATTATAAGGAAAAAAATAAATGCAAAAGAAATAGGTTTATTCCTATGTTAGTTAATCCATTAAACCAACATGCCTAAGGCTGGTGTAAATATTTGACTCCCATCTCAGCACATGTCTTAGCATGCTAGAAGTCAATGGCTTCTAAATTGAAGATCACAACCATCAATTCTAGCACAAAAGAAAGGATAAAAAACAGAGCATATAGTAAAACACAAATCACACATCTATAAATTAAAAGTTCATAAAATAAAAAATGACACAGAGCATTTACGGGAACAAATTGAACCTTGTCTGTCAAACACACTAACAAAGAATAAAAAAAAACGGTGAAAAAAATCATTAGCAAACCCTCCACCTTAAAAAATGGTCAATAACAGAGCATTTATGCTGAAAACATTAATTGAAACTCTTCCTCCTGCAATGCACCAATGGAAACTGAAAACTGTCGGGTATGAACTACATACAGTAGCATTGTCCGCAATAATTCTGGTAGTTCATGAATAGAAAGTAAATATTTCTTTGAATGTCAAGACATTAGAGGGAAAAAAATTTGAAACTGCAATGAAATTAAATTCATAGATATTTTATAAACCTTGAAAATATTGACAACAAGAGTTAACAAGTTTTTCATCACTCACTGTTCATTCAAGAGTTAAAAAAATTTCATCATTCACTGTTCATTAAAGAGTTAACAAATTTTTAATCTCTCACTGTTCATTCAAGTGTTAACAAGTTTTCCATCTGCATCGCTGCAGTCACTTTCTTTGTTCCTTCTGCAGTTATGTTTTCTTCTGCTTCCAAGTATGCCATGTTTTCATATGCAACCCACGGTTCATTATGCTTCCCTCTTGTCTCTTTTCTAAAACTGACAAGTATCAGTAATTCTTTGCCTTTACCATAAAATCTCTGGTTTCTAAATCTCTGGTTTAACAACTAAAATTCATGGCAAGATCTAAAATTCTTCCTAGAGTTTCATCCCACTATATTTATGCTTCCTAGATCTAAAATTCATGGTTGATATAAATGCATAATATCATCATTTAGAACCATACCAATATAATATCAGATAATTTCTTTCTTTCTTAAACTTAAAATTAAAATCCATATCAAAGCATAAATGTATTGGAATGAAGAATTTATTTTGCAGTATATGAAGTCATATAGTTTCTCACAAAACTTCAAACCCTTATTATTATCCCTTCAATTCATAATAGTTACACAGATTGTATTAAAACAAAGATTACCATAAAACTTTTATGTAAGAGTGAGCAATGTACCTTAAACATGCTAGATTGAACCAAGTGGAATATTAGAACATCCATCTCAACTAAGTTATGAGCTATAGAAAAGCTCCTCCATCCAGCACTTAAGCCCCCTTACGAGCAAGATATTTGGTTTCATATAGTTGCCCACTTTCATCTTCCAGAACCATGGTACCCCACAGCCATGAATGAAGCCACAACTGATCTCTCTTTCTTCATAGATGGAGTGGGTTCCACTTCCACAACAAGACATAGTAAACAAACTATGAATAACGAACCTGCATATTCATCTCCCGTCAAAATCATACTAATAATTTATATACTTTTAAAAAAAAAAAAAACAAACCTGCATATCGTAACTGAAACCGTTTCCATCCCCTTCACTTCTCCCTTCATCTTCACTCAAAAACAAATTCTCAAAATCCAACACAAAAAAATTAAAAAACCTAAAAAAGAGTGCTAAGAAAAGGGGTGAGAAACCTTAAGTGAAAAGAGGAAAACGTGTACCGTGGTCGAGATCTACAACGAAAGAGGCTCACTCACAGTGAGAGTGGAGAACCTGCCTGCGGCGAAGAACGAAGAGAAATGGAGAATGCGCAGTGGTGAGGAGCAAGAACTGCACCATGGAGGAGAGCGAGAGAGAATAGCGAAACGAGAGAGGGAAAGGAAAGAACGAGAGCGAAACAACTTTACACGCGAAGAAGAAACCAAAATTTCTAAAATAACCCTGCATATCACACGTCGGTTGAATTAATAACCGCCTTAAAAAATTTAATGACTTCGGCTTTTTTGACAAACGACGTTAAGAGGGTAATGTGAAATCCCTTTTTTTCCACTAGTGTAAAGAATTAGGAAAGAATTGAACAATTTGTCTAAAGGTTAAGCAGACACAATTGCTTTTTCCCAAAAGCTTAGTAACAATAAGATTTTCTTTTTCACTCTTACATTGTGATGTTTGGGTTCTCATAAAATCCCTACTCACATTGGTTTACGTATATTGTATATGGACTTTTCTCATGTATAATAAATTAGAGACACAAATTTTATTAACCAATTTTATGCAGTTTTTTAAAACTCAATTTCAAACAAGTGTTCAAACAATTAGAGTAGATAACGACACAAAGTTTATTCCCATTCGCCCTTTTCTTCGAAATAAAAGAATCTAATTTCGGCATTCTTGCTTTTATACTTCGCAACAAAATGAAGTTGTAGAACAAAAGCATCGACATATTTTAAATGTTACTCGTTGTCTCATGTTTCAATCAAATGTTCCACTTGAATTCTAGGGGAGTGTGTTTTAACGACAATTTACCTAATAAATAGAATCCACACACATTTGCTATCCAATAAGTCACCATTTCCTATATCTCCCGATTTTACTTTGTTTCTACCTTCCCTTACTTTCAAATTAATTCTAGTCTTATTTAAGCTATTCACAACTAAGATAATAAACCACTGATGTGAACATACAATTAAAACAAGATAGATCACAGAGATGAACACAAAAACTTGAGAAAGATTGAGAAACAGGTTAGTAATCCGAATTTGTTTATTAACAAACAATTAGTATTTGAGTATATCAAATTCCTATTGATTACCAAGTCAATTACCAAGTCTATTACCAAGTCAATTACAATTGAGTTCAAACCTTTTGATAAACGAATTGGCATATAGTAAAAGAGTTAAAGGTAGAGAAGAAATGCACAAGAGATTTTATCCTGGTTCGACGTTTGGCCTACACCCAATCTCAACTCAGCAATTGCTGCAATTGGTTTTCACTATAATCCCTTCTGTGTTTTGTACATTCACATTGCACAAGCAACATAAAAATGAAATCAAAACCACATGCACACAATGTTCTTTAACCCAAAGAACACTTCTTCTTGCTCTTGGTAACTCCAAGAATACCATAGTTTCTAAACAACTTTCAGAAAACAAACACACCCTTTAAGAAACATTTCTCAAAGATACCTTTACTCTTTCCTAAAGAGACCTCTCTTAGAGTAATCAATACAACAACATGAATAGCAAAAGATCAGTTAAGAAAATATTTGATTGTGTAGTTCTGATCACAAAGAAAACATAAAGATATTACCAACCATCAAGCTCCAGTCATGATTACCTTTAAGAAAACTTTTCTTTGAAAACTTTGAAGTTCTTTGAAGGATTTTCTTGGTGTAAAAAAAACTAAGTTTTAGAACAAAATAACAGTGTAAGAATGTTCCTTCTTATTTCTAAAGATTGTCTTTTAAGTTTTAAAACTAGGGGTTATATATAGAAAACATTTAAAACTTATTTAAGCAATCAAGAGATGATTTCTAATAAGGGTAATCGATTACTAAATGCTGGTAATCGATTATCTCAGCAAGCAAAGTCCAATTCATGTGATTTAGGCTAATGGTAATTGATTAACTCATATGGTAACCGATTACTACAGAGGCAAATCAAGAATTTCTACTCTATTACCAATCTGTGATAATCTATTACCATTTCTAGTAATCAATTACTTTAGTTGGTTACCAGAAAATTGATTTAATATATTACCTTAGTTGGTAATCGATTATCTCATATTTTATTTTGAAAAAACTAGAGGGAAATGCATGATTTAAATATATAGAGGCTTGGTAATCCATTACCAACCCATGGTAGTTGATTACTGAGTCAAACTCAAGATTCCTAACACAAGAAATGAACTCACTTAAGCAACTGGTATTGTCAACAAGATCAAACACAAACACATGCATAATCTAAACAAAAAATTAAGTGTCTTTAAATGTCTTCAAGTGTCTTCAAGCTTTAAGTCCAACGTACTCATCCTTAACAAAAATTTAATCCTAGAGCCTCTATTTGCGTTTTCATTGGGTATCCGCCGGGAATAGAAGGATATAAAATTTTTGGGATGTATGTTTTAGGTAACATATATTTCCATTCCATTCCCAATCAATCCCAATTCGTCAACTCTGGCTATATCTCCACAGGTTTGCCCTGATACCCTTCCACATAATTTTGCAAATATTTTATCAAATCCCTAGCCAAATCATTCTCTAAATTTTTCCCCAAATCCAACGCTGATATCCTCTCCACATAATTTTCCAAATATTTCCCCATAACCCACTCTTCCTTCCTCTCCAACTAATAATGATTCATCACCATCTTCACTATATAAGAACAATCAAGATACATTATCCTCATCCCCAACCTCACCTTCCACACATCTAGTTAAGGAAATTACAAGGCTAATTATGCTTATATACAATCATCTAATTAATGTAACTACAGATAGCAGCCTAAGGATGGGGTGAATTAGGTTTCTCACAATTTTCTTAAAAACTTAGAAGATTTTGACTTAGAAAATTATTCCCCAATGATGACCAGTTATTGAATAAACAATGCAACGGAAATTACGTTGCGCAAAGTAAATAGTGTAAGGATAGGGATACTCACTAAAGGATTTTATCCTGGTCCACCTTCTACCACCGAAGGCTATGTCCAGTCCCCTTTATAAGTCATATATTTTCCACTATGCCATCAGTGTAGAGTTACAATCTCACCCCGAGATTCCTACAGCAACACCTTCAAGAAAAGCACTCATTTTCTTGATTACAAACTCCCTATCGAACACTACGGTAATCAACACCCTTTCACCAAACACTACGGTGATCAACAACCTTGCACCGAATACTACATTGATCAACAACCTTTCACCGAACATTATTGTGATCAACAATAATTGTTTAAACAATGGAGAACATAGTACAATGGTTGTTTTAGTATGGTAGGTTGAATCCTACAAGAAAGGCTTTCTTATGATATGACAATTAAGGCTCAAAAGCTTATTTGAATATTTTGAACATGTAAAGTATTGAAGTTTATTTCAAAGATGAATAAGATTATGAAAATCGAGTCTTTGTTTTCTAAATTTGAAAACTTGTTTAAATAGGAAATAGTACCCTTTCAAAAATGTTTAAAAAGGAGTCGTTACATATTTTTAAAAAATTCAAACTTGGTAATCGATTGTAAGCGTACATTGCTCATAATTCAAAATTTGAATTATGTAATTGATTACTAACTCTTGGTAATCGATTATAAAAGGTTGTTTCTTAAAAATTTGAAAATATGTGAATTGCGTAATTGATTACTGACTTTTGGTAGTCGATTACAATGGTAATCGATTACTGAAAGTATGTAATTTGAGTTTTGAAAATTGTTTCTACGTTTATTTTAAAACGTAGTTAAGTGCTTTTACTTGTTTTAATCTTTGAAGCATATTTTAATTAACTTACTTGTTTACTTAAGAGCCTTAAGCTACCATATTATAGAGAATACTTACTTTTTCTAGGTGAAGACTTGAACCTTTAAAACTTAAGTTTAATCTTGATCAATACTTGGTTCTTTCTTTTTCTTCACTTTTTCATACTTTTTTTTATGTCTTTTTGTCTTTAACAAAACTCAGTCATAAGTCAAAAATAGATTTTCTCCACAATTAAGTCAAGGATAAACACACAATCATTACCATATACTTTCCGTAATACTCCCCCTTAAGTTGGAGAGTGTAAATCAGAAACTCTCAACTTGCTACACAAGTACTCGAACTGCTCTCTTCCAAGACCTTTCGGAAAAATATTTGTCAACTGCATCTTTGTAAAAGCATAACAAGCATAACTTTTCCCAAACAATATGGCAATCAATCTCAATTTGTTTTGTACGCTAGTGAAAATCTTGATTAGCCGCAATATGTAGGGTTGTTTGATTATCACAAAACAATGAAGCCGACTTGTATAAATCAACCTTTAAATCTCGAAGTATATATCTAAGTCATGTCAACTCCAGAAAGGTGTTGTCCATTGCTCTATATTCCGCTTTTGCTGACGAACGTGAAACATTTGTTTATTTCTTTGACCTCCAAGAGATAAGTGATAATCCAAAAAAAATACAATAAGTAGAAATAGAACGTCTGGTAGTACGACATCCACCCCAATCTGAATCACAATAAGCACTAATTGTTAAATTATTTTCAGATGATAAAAAC
This sequence comes from Hylodesmum podocarpum, assembly GCA_026586105.1. Taxonomy (NCBI): domain Eukaryota; kingdom Viridiplantae; phylum Streptophyta; class Magnoliopsida; order Fabales; family Fabaceae; genus Hylodesmum; species Hylodesmum podocarpum. Next base: position 548,907 of record JALJEV010000804.1, read on the forward strand.
AATCCCTGACTTGACGCTTTTTTAATGTAATGGCGCCTTCTCAGTGCGGCTTTCAAGGCATGTTCATAAACTAACTTAATGTACATACTGAATACATTATGTCTGGCCTTGTTATTGTCAAGTATAATAGTAGTCTGCCAACCAGTCTCCGATACTTTCTCGGATCATGAAGAACTTCATCATTTTCATCTGTCAATTTTGAATTCTACTCCATTGGGAAATTTTCTAGTTTCACACTTGATAATCTTGCGTCTTGTAAAATGTCTAAAGTATATTTTCTCAGTGATGGAGGACCATCCCTTCTAGAAGATCAAACTCATGGAGAAAGTCAAAGAAGAATCACAAGGTTAATACTAAAGAGGATTCAAGAACAAGTCCAAGGAGAGTTGACCAAGTCAAAGTCAACTCAAGATGAAGACTTGTCTCTTATTTTGAGATCTTGTAATTTTCCTATAATTTTGTAATTTTGTAATTAAATAATTGAATTTTTGGCCATTGTTGGGAGCTTGAAGCTCACGACCAAGTGTAGGAAGCATGCACCAAATTTCCAAGGCAATTTGAGAAAGAGTGGAGCACACTCTCCTTGGAGAGAGTGGGGGAGAGATTGGAGAAAAGTTAGTGGCAATTCCACTAACTCTAATTCAAACCTAACCCTTAGATTAGATTCAAATCAAGGGCTTGAGTTTGAATTTCGGTCAAGCATGTTTGGCACCAATTCAAGAGTGATTCTAGACTCTTGATCAAGATCTCATCATATAGTCTTAATTCAAACTTGAGTCACATGTTTCCCACCACTCAAGAGTGAACTATTACCATATGATCTAGATTTAATCAAAAGGTGGAGAATTAAACTTGAATCACAAGTGTCTTGCCACTCTAAGCTCAAACCGTGGCCTTATATTAGCTCACTAATCCAAGGGTTAAGGTGAGGATCCGTGTGAGGTGCTCATGAGAGCTGATCATGCGTTGATCCTCCTTTGATCCAAGGGTTAGCAAGCTAACCAGTTCACCCTTCTTACTTGGCGCCAAAGCTTAGTATAAATAGGAGGAATTTTTAAGTGTAAGGACTTTTGATAAAATTTGAATGAAATTGAATTTAGCAAGTGCTAATTCTTGAGAGTGATTTCTCTCTAAGGTTTCTCTTCAAACCTTGAATCTTATCAATGGAACTTCTTCCTTGTGGCAATTCTCCCTTAGGCTTATTGCTCTTGCATGGCGCCATCACCTTCTAAACTTCTTCCACTTTCATCTTTCTTCTAAGTCCTTGAGTCTAGAGTCATGTTTGCTTCCGCCATTGATGCACTTCCGTGGAGCTTCCAATTGAAGATGAAGATTTGGCCAAATTTGATCTTCTTCTCAAGCAAGCTCATATCACTTAGAGACATAAAGGCACACTCTTTGGAACGAGAAAATCCAGTGCCCACGTAGTATTTCAATTCACCAAGATCTTTAATAAAAAAATGTTGGAGCAAATGATTTTTTAGCAGCTTTGATCTCATGTAAGTCATTTCCAGTCAGTAGGATATCATCAACGTAAATAAGAATGGCAATGAACTTTTTACCTTGGCAGTGAACTTTTTACCTTGAGATTTAGTAAAAAGTGAGTAATCTGCCTTTGACTATATGTAACCAGCGGACAAACTTAACAGTATTTACAAAAGTGGAAAACCAATTGTGAGACGCCTGTTTCACACCATAGATAAATTTTTGAAGCCGACATCTATGCAATATGTCCCACCGAGTCACCTTTCACTCTTCACCAATCATCTCCCCATAAAAGAACATTCAATACAACAAAATGAATTAAAATAAACATACACAAATAATCATGCGTAAAATAAATATAAGCAAGGAAACAAAGAAATAAAAATGGGAGTGTTAATCATGACAACGTAATAATTGCTAAAATTCTACACTGAACATACAAATAATTAATTAATATGAATCTCATTCAATCAACAAGACCAACAGAACACTGATTCACGAAACAATGACATAATTAATCATTTAAAACAGAGCTAACAAGGATTCCTAATCAATTTCCCCTAAAATTAATCAAAAGGGGAACACAACCACAACACAAATCTCATGGATACACAATCCTAACTAGACATTTCCCATTAGTATCAATAATAGTAGAACTACCCTTATCTGGAACTTAAGGAGGACACAAGTTACTGAGAGAACTAAAGACTATGCAGAGAAGGGTGACTTCAAATCTCAGCAACAATTCCTAAGGTCATTGGACTGTACTTTGAGAAAGAAAAAGGTATTCTAGCCATCGTGGGATGGTCATTGCTTAAGATTTGTGGTTGCAGAAAATAGCCTATGTTCAAGAATTTCTTGGCAACAACTCATAGCTTTGATTTCAAATCTGACTGTCCAGCAAGAAGTAATGTGAGCGAAAATGATTCATTAAAAATTTCAACACAATTGGAGAAGATTTTACAAGTTTGATATTTCAAACAACCAATATCGGTTGAAATTTGTTACAGATAGCAACAGATCACGAAATTTTAGACCCTTCTACAGACCTCCACTAAACAATCCCACCGTTGGATTTGGAGTTCCATGTCACAAAAAGCAGCTGCTAAAAGAGCACATCCATTCAACGGTGAACAACTTCAAAAGTGACATATTCAGAAAGTAACTCATGGTATATGCAAGAACGAAGAAAATTTTGCTAGAAAGAGACTAAGAGGAGAAAAATAAAGAGAGGGAGAGATGACTACCAACCCTGACAAAAAAAGCAAAATAAAAAAGAGGGAAAGAGTACTTAGAGGTACTTTTAATAACTCTATTTAACACTTAAGTACAAAATTTTATTCTAAATAAATAATATACTCCATTAGGAGAAATTAAATTAATTATTCAAATAAAAAAAATTGATGTTTCACATTATTTGATGAGATGATTGAGAATGTGATAAGATTGATCTAAGGGTTGTTTGAAGATCATCATACAGGGACGAAATTCTTTTTCTTTTTTTTTGTATTTTGAATATATATATATATATATATATATATAATAATAATAATAATAATAATAATAATAATAATAATAATAATAATAAAAACTTGTTTTCATTGTGTATGTGGAAAGATCATCATGGAAACATATTTTCGTTGTGTACAAGATCACACAGTACATGATGAAAACTTGTTTTGCTTGTGTATTGTGAATTCATACTACTAGAACATAACAAAATTATGTTTAGCTTATTTAGTCGAAGTAGGAAATTATCTGTATTATAAACGACCAATGTAATGTCGCATATATGATATATCTCATAAAACCATAAAAGGTGGTGTTGAAATCAAACGAAAAGATTCCCTCTCAAGGCTATATATTTTCCTATTCTTAGTCATAAGTTGAGAGAAAATGGCGGCATGCACCAAGTGAACATGCCAAGTATTGGAAGAAAAGTCAAGTTCGAAAAGTATATCATGCTATTTAATGATCATGTCGTTAAAAAGCTGAGCACATATATATATTATATATGAGAGTCTGGTTTGGTAGGGCCATTATGCTTTCCGTGTCCATCTTGCTAAATGCACAATTCAATTGGACTTTAACTTGTGAACACCAAGAGTAGAAAGTACGTTGTTGTTTAGGGAATAATAATAATAAAAAATCTGAAATATTGAAAGAAGAAAATATAAGAACAAAGTCGGGTTGAATATTTATTAAGTTACCCGTTATAATATTGTTATCTGAGAGAAAAAAAAATTACTTCACTTTTAAACTTTAGGAATCACTACATTAATTAGGAAGACTAATTTAATAACACGTGTAATTCAAAAACAATTTTTCTAACACTCTTTCATGTTTTCATATATTTAAAGTCCTATTTTCTTTTTTAGTTGTTAACTGACAATAGCTTGGTAAACAAACCTGTAATCTGGTTTTCTATTTTGCAATAAACAAGAACAACAACTCTATTTTTCTTTACCTTCCTTGAGAAGAACAACTTAATGTTAAAATGTTTGGTTTTCCCATGAAAAACAAAATTATAGGAAATAGCTATTGCAGCTTGATTGTCAACAAACACTTTTATGCCTTCCTTCTACTCCATGTTAAGATCAATTAAAAAAAATTTCAACCATAAGACTTGGTTAACAATAGTTGTAGCAGCAACAAACTCAGCTTCTGCTATAGATTGTGCATTTTTTGAGCTTTATGAGAAAATACCAGATCCAAAGCTGAAATAGTACTATGAGGTACTCCTCGATTGAGCCACTTCAATTGTTATCTGAGAAACCTTTAAGCTTATATTTTTCAGTCCACTTGAATTTAATGCCAAAATTGTAGATGCCTTTGACATATATAATCACCCTTTTTGTAGCCTTGAGATGAATTTCACTTGGACAATGCATAAACCAAGATAAAATGCTTACAACATTTAAGATGCCAGGCCGAGTTGTTGTATAGGTACATCAAACATCCAATTATGCTTTTGAAATATGCTTGGTCTATATTCTCAGTTCCATCTTCCTTGCACAACTTTTCCTTTTGATTCATTGGAGTGCTCATTTCTTTGCATTCTACAAGTTTGAACTTCTTCAAAATCTCCTTGACATATTTTTTTTTTTTTACAAATGAAGATTTCATGTTCTCTTTGTTGGACTCAATGCCAAGAAAAAATGTCATTAAACCAAGGTCTGTCATCTCTAAAACCTCCGTCATTTCTTTCTTAAATTTCTCTATAAGCCTTGTGTTGTTTTGTTGTTACAAAAATTTCATCTATATAGAGTGAAATGATAAGAATGTCAGCTCTATCATGCTTAACATACAATGTTGATTCAGCTAAACTTTTGACAAATCTCATGTTCAATAGATGATCATCAATTCTGTTGTACAAGGATCTTGGGGCTTGTTTGAGCCCATAAAGAGCCTTCTTGAGTAAATAAATCTTATCTTGTTCCCCTTCCTTCACAAATCCTTGAGGTTGTTCAACATAGATTTCTTCTTGTAAGAAACCATTTAAAAAAGCTTATTTAACATTAAGTTGATAAACTTTCCAATTCTTTTGAGTAGCTACAACAAGTAGCAACCTGATAGTGTCCAATCGAGCAACCGACACAAATGTATCTGAGTAGTCTACACCAAAAGTCTGTGCAAAACCTTTTACTATGAGTGTTGCCTTGTGTTTGTTGATAAAACCATCAACGTTCAACTTAGTTCTATACACCTACTTGATCTCAATTACTTTTGTGTTTTAAGGTTTTTCCACAAGAACCCAGGTTTGGTTTTTCTCGATTATTGACAACTCCTCCTTCAGTGCAACCATCCAATTTGGACTTTTCTTTGCTTCTTCATAATCAGTAGGTTCACACACAGAATCATTGAATCTTGCATAAATTTCAGAGAGCAATCTAGTACCTCTTACTAGAACATCATCAACTAATTCATTTTGCCAGCTTTCTACTTCATTCGGTTTGTCATTGAAGGCAGAAGGCTTGAACTCCAGATCTATCTTCCTTTCATCATCCCAAATTCATTGTTCATCTTCCACAAAGTGAACATCCCTGCTAATAATTATTTTTTCAAGTTGTAGTTGAAATATTTTACAGGCTTTGTTGACTATGTTGTAGCCTATAAAAATACTGGGTGATGCTATTTTATCTAGCTTATCTCGCTTGCTATGTGGAACATGAGTAAAGCACACACAACCAAATATTTTAAGAAATTTCAGAGATGGTTTGTAACCATACCAAACTTCAAATGGTGTTCGGTTGTTCAATGCTTTGGTGGGAAGTCTATTATGAAGAAAAATAGTCGTACTTGTTTCCTCTGCCCAAAATTCCTTTGGCAAGTTCTTCTCATTCAATATGCATCTTGTCATCTCCAAGATATATCGATTTCTCTTCTCACTAGCACCATTTTGTTGTGGGATATAGGGAGCAGTTAGTTGATGTTCAATGCTAGAATTCTCAAAAAAATGATTGAATTTTTTGAATGTGTACTCAATGTCATTGTCTAATCTCAAAATCTGAATTTTAAACCAATTTAGTTCTCAACCTTAGCTTTGACCTTCCCAAAAATTTCAACCACTTCTTATTTGTTCTTGAAGAAGAAAATCCAACACATTCTGGTAAATTCGTCAATAAAAAGCATATAATATAGATTACCTTTCAATAAAGGTGTTCTTTGAGGACTTGCAACATCTGTGTGAATCAATAGTATCTTCCTTGATGCTTTCCATGTTGTCTTTGAGAAAGGTTTTCGTTTTTGCTTGCCAAATTGACAGGTTTTGTAGTTTGAGATTCTATCCTCAAGCTTAGGAACATCAAGTGCTAGACCTTTTTGACTCAACTACAATAACCCTTGGTGATGATAATACCCAAGCCTTTTGTGTCAAATTTCTGTGACATCTTCTTTGAGTGAGAAAGCAGCTTGCTCCTCCTCCAATGGATTTAAAGCAAAGTTTTTTCCTTTCATTTTTACCTTGAACATACCCTGAAAATCTAAATTTTGAAACCAATTTAGTTCTCAACCTTGGCTTTGAACTTCCAAAAAATTTTAACCACCTCTGATTTGTTCTTGAAGAAGAAAAACCATCACATTTTATTAAATTCATCAACAAAAAGAATTTAATAAAGATTACCTTTTAGTGAAGGTTTCCTTTGAGGACCTGCAACATTTACGTGAATCAATTGCAGCTTCCTTGATGTTCTCCATGTTGTCTTTGAGAAAGGTTTTCTTTTTTGCTTGCCAAATTAACAGATTTTGCAGTTTGAGATTCGATCCTCAAGCTCAGAAACATCAAGTGTCAGTCCTTTTTTACTCATCTAAAACAACCCTTGATGATGATAATGCCCAAGTCTCTTGTGCCAGATTTATGTGACATATTAAGCTTGCTCCTCCTCCAATGGATTTAGGGGAAATTTTTTTCCTTTTATTTTCACCTTGAACATATCTTGACTAGTTGCATCTTTAATCAAGCAATATTTGTCTTAAAAAATAACTTTAAATCCTTTTTCAATTAGTTGACCAAAACTTAATAAGTTTTGGTCAAGTTAAGGAACGAAAAGAATGTCAAGAATAAATTTTGTGCCTACACAGCTTGTGATTGTAACTATTCCTTTTCCTCTAACTATAATATAATCATTATTACCTATTTTGATTTTAGTGACATTACTTGGCCTCAAATCTTTGAAGAGTGCCTTATTAGAGGTCATATGGTTGGTACAACCACTACCAATTACCCAACTTTCATTTGACTCATTGCTTAAGAAACAAGTAGCCACAAATAATCGGTCCTCCTCCTCTTGATCGACAATTTGAGCTCCTTCATCATGGTGATTTTTGTTTTTATAGATTAAAGCTTCATGCTCATTCGGTTGTACTTGCTACATTTTACCTTTGGTCTTTTCCAACATTTGAAGGGTGGATGACCTTTTCTACCGCAATGTTGACAAGGTGGATAATTTTTCTTTCCTCTCTTGCCTTTCATCTAATTATTTGTTGGACTTTCATTGCTTGAGGCTTTGTTCTTCTATGCCTTACTGGCAAAGCACCTTCAACAACACTATCTTGTTTCATCAACCTTCGATGCTCTTGGGCCTGCAGGGCATGTAACACTTCGCCAAAGTGTTCTTAGTCAGATCCTTTATGTTCTCCAATGAAACTATAGATGTTTCCTACCTCTCTGCACTATTACCAAAATTTTCTCAACAATTCTGAAATCTACAAAATCAGTTCCCAACAATATTATCTTGGTGGCAATACCCAATAATTTGTTTGAATGTTCCTTGATTGTGTCAAACTCTTTCATCCAATGAAGCTCAAACTCCCTCATTAAGTTAAGCACTGGCACGCTTCAAATTCTTTCATCTCCAACATATTTCGTCTTTAGATAATCTCAAATTGTTTTTCCCAATTTGAGAGTCATGACCATAGTAAAAATGGTTGTAGAGACACCAATATAAAGACATGACTTTGCCTCTGTCTTTCAAGTTTTTTTCTCCTTATGATTCTTGATTTAGCTCATGGAGGGATTATCCGATAGCAAAAGGACTTCATAATCCTCTTCTACAACTTTCCAAAGATTCAAAGCCTCTAGGTAAGCCTCCATTTTGACAGTCCATAGATCATAGTTTTCTCTATCAAAGACAAGAGGTACAACTTGTGAGAAATTTTGTTCAACATCCATTTTCACAGGTCCATAAGAAAAGGGCTCTCGATATCAGTTGTTAGTTTTAGGGAATAAAAAAAATAGAGTAATGAAATATTGAAACGAGAGAATATATGAACTTGGGAAAGACAAGTAGTGTTGAATACTTAATTTTATTTAGCTACCGGTTACAATATGTATAATGGCTGTAATAAGAGAAAAAAATACTTTCTCCTAAAGTTTAGGAACCACTACAACACTAATTGAGTTAATGAAATAGAAAATACTTTCTCCTAAAGTTTATGAACCACTACTTTGACTAAGAAGACTAATTAAATAACTAGAACAATAAGATATAAATTTGACAATTATAAAATAAAAAAAAATGACACGTGCAATCCGAAAATAATTTTCTTAACAAAGTATCAAACACTATTGTAGTTGCTATGCAGAAGATATCAATACACATGAATTCCCACCTTTTAAAAAATTAGATAAAAGTAGTGTGGGCCTAAGACATGTCTCCATAATGGGCCATACTGCTACAGGCGGAGCTTTAACTTGTGAAGACCATTGTGTAAATAGAAGACAGAACTTACATGACAAAAAAACTGTACTAAAACATCTCTATCTAGCCTCTAATAGTGTCACTGTTAACTCATTAGTGGAAGACTTAAATTCATTGCTAGCTGAAGATTCTCCTACAAACTCCATTCTTTCAATAAGGAATCCGGGTTCCTTAGGTTGTGGCAAAGTGTTTTCGCTGCTCAACATAAAAATCACTGATGCCATGGTTGGCCTATCCTCTGGATGTAGTTGCACACACAAAAGACCAACATGAATGCAGCGTAGTGCTTCTGATATTGTGAAGGTGTCACCTAAGGTATCATCAACTAGTTTCAATGGAGCATCCTCCTTCCACAGTCGCCATGCCTATCAAATTGAAAATGCAGTCATGATTCGTGAAGTTAATAACAAGTGTCTAAAACAAAGTTATGATCTTTGTCGTACGTGTCCTAATAGATGAAATCCATGATCTGGAAAGAAAATTCCTCTGTTTTTCTTCCCACTTACTATCTCCAGTAATAGTACACCAAAGCTATATACATCAGATTTCACAGAGAATAGCCCATCGAATGCATATTCTGGTGCCATGTATCCACTAGATCAATTTACGAAATCGAGTTAGTTTTATCTTTACAAATTTAAAGAAAATTTAAACAATTTCGAATTTCATTTAGTCAATAGGTATTAGATACTTACTATGTTCCAACCACAATTTTAGTATTCCCTTCTGTTTGATTTCCACTAAACATTCGCGCTACACCAAAATCTGAAATTTTTGGATTCAGCTCACTGTCTAGTAGAATATTACTTACTTTCATGTCTCTGTGAATGATTCTTAATCTAGAATCTTGATGAAGATAAAGAAGTCCTCGAGCAATTCCAAATATAATGTTGAAGCGCTTAGACCAATCTAGGAGTCCACTTTTGGAAGAATCTGTCAAATTTCCTAGTTGAGTTAATTTAAACATGTTCTTCAGTCTATATAAAAATTTTACATGCTGAATCACATACCAAAGAGAAAGGAATCTAAGCTTTTATTGGGCATGTATTCATAGATAAGCACTTTTTCCTCTCCCTGGATGGAACAACCAAGAACCTTAACAAGATTTCGGTGCTGAAGTTTGGAACACAATATAACTTCATTCTTGAATTCTTTTATTCCTTGTCCAGTATTATTTGAAAGCCTCTTTGCTGCAATCTCTTGTCCATTTGCTAGTGTACCCTAAAAATTAAATAAATTTTATTAAATAATTGAAATAATTAATAAAGTAAATGGATGATTTCTTTTTATCTCTGTCCTATTGTTGACTGATAGGTTGTATATTGGGTTATTTACCCTGTATACTGGCCCAAAACCACCCTGGCCAAGCCTCTTGTCACTTGAAAAGTTATTAGTGGCATGGACTATTGTTGCAAAATCAATGAAAGGAAGCTCTAAGTCTTCTTCACAGTCTTCGTCTTTCTTCTCTTCTGTGGTGTTTTCTATTTTCACTCAAATGAAGTAATCAACTTAACATCATTAATAAGAAAACAGAAACATTCTTATAAAGGCATTATCATCATGCAGTTTCATCATATTTATGAATGTTCCGATCATCCAATAGTAACCATCATCACATACTTCTTTATTATGATACTTATATTAAAAACCAGAGTTGTTATTTCAGTGTAACAAACAACATACCTAGTTAAAGTTCATGCAGTAACAAAGTCCAATAGAGGTCAGCTCATGAAAATTTACCTTCAAGCTTTCTTTTCCGCCTTTTAATATATGTGATAAAGAAAACAATCACAAAAAGCGAGAGAATAACTGGAATCACCACTGCTAACACTTTCGTCCGTCTTCCCTTTTCTAGTTCATGTATAGTTTGTCAAAGAAATGCAGCAAAGTTCACTACCAAAAAAATATGAATACAAAAAGATCTAGTAGAGAAAATTAAACAAAGAATTAAAAACCACACCAGTTTCTAAAGCAACCATTCGAATATATACATCCTGCCCGGGAAGTGAAGCCACCCTTAAATCAAGCAAATCTCCAAACCAATTGATGCAACCACTACCATCCCTGATATCTAAGGTTGCATATGCAGTGCAAGAACAGTTTTGCAAGCATTTAGCCCTGCAATCCTCAAGTGTCAAATTTTCATCAACCAAAGACCTTCTAGTGTCCGGCAATTTCAACCCACTAAATTTCTTAAAGCCATCTTTGTTTTTGACCCCACAATTCCATTTTTCACTATGAACACATCCCTGGCTCCAATTCAATGCCTCATTGTTTTGAACTGATTTTGGCTTGAACCCCGTTAAACACTGGCAGCTGGTTGAAAACTCATCCACAATACAATTTCCAAAGGGACCACAATTATTGTACTTGTCGCAATTATCTCTAGGCGCTGACGAATAAAGACTCCATGTTTGGTTCTCTTCAATCCAATTATAGCGATGGCGGGAATAAACAGATTGGTTCAAAACAACTCTTGTAATCAATGACTTATTCTTGGGATTGTTTATGTAATAGACCTCATCAACAGAGGACACAAATTCCAAGTTAAACCGGGGAGTGCTTTTGCCACTGAATCTAACACCATTCCAAGGGCCACTCCTAAAATACTCAGTGTATCCTTTCCACATAACCAATTCAAGAGGGTTATCAAGCTCCATACCCCAAGTGAAGTCCCCAGGAGAAGGATCATCCCAATTCTTCCACGCTGTTAAACGCCGGTTAAGACCCGTTTTCCGGTTCCATCCAATCTTCATTCCGGGCAAAAATGTATCACAAGGGTAGTCAAAGCTCTGCCACAAATAGTTTTGTGGATTTGAATCTTTCTCATCTCTTAGAACCAAGTTCCCTGAGTCCAAAAGCTGAACAATTGGACTCACAGCTTGTGGTTTTTCAGTTGACTTGGCTGACCAAATAAGAGTATTGTTATTGCTGATGATCACAAGTTTTCCTTGTGTGGTTATGCTCAACTTGCCGGAGTTATCCTTAACTGGCTTTTTGCGGTTGGCAACCCAAACAACGGTTCTAACTGGGATTTTTTTGTACCATATACCAAGGTAGCGGTTTGTGGTGTTGTTATTGCTTGGACTGAAGAAACCCACTTCGAAAGTTCCATCTTTAGAAACCAAGGTAGTGCCATCAGGAAGGGACTCCGACCCGGTAACGATATCAGTTGCAGATGAAATTGAAAGGTAGAGTATGAGTAGGGTAGAAAGAAAGAGAAAAGTGAAAGTGGCCATTGCTTTGGTCAATTTTGGTACACAATGAGTTGAGTACTTTGTGTTGTGTCTTTGTGGACAAGAGACTTTTCATCAACAACTTAGAAAACTAGATATTTATCTACTGTGGGTCGCTCGGCCACTTAATTTCTTATTTTATAACATAATAATAAGCCTATAGAAAATAAGTTAGAACCGTATTTTACACGTAAATAATATATATAAATTATCCTAAATCTAAATTACTTATCAATAAAATGCGGTTGTAGTTGCATATATAGCATGAGTTTGTTAAGTATGAATTTATCCTAATCATCCTTGATTCACTTTTCTGAACTCTTCAGGATTCCAAACTAGAAAGGTTCTCACATACAAAAACCAAACGGAAAAGGGTTTCTCACATAACACAAAGCCCTGCAAGCTAGTGGGTTTAACACACAAGTCCATGATGGATGGATATAGCTATAGTCTCTATATACCACTTATTAGACAACACACTGAAGACCAAAAGAACAGGATCATAAGAGATACTATACTGAATCTGAAATTTTATTTCTCTTTACTATTTATCATATAGATAAAACTATTAATAATACAAATTACACAATTACAATTAGTTAGTTAACTGCCCACTAACTAATTAACAAACAGAACCAGTACTGCACTAACTGGAGTATCTACAGCAAGGTATACCTAAAAGATAATCTGTTTTTTAATGCATGAAAGATGCCTCCTACTAGATCCTGTCAATAGTGTAAAGTTGGTATCCTTTTTCTAAAAACATCAATATATCTTCAACAAAAAATAAGTGCGGTTTTTTTAATAGATAAAATAAGATTTGAAACTTAGAGGGTAAAGTTATCAATTCCAATCTTTGATGAAAAATTAGTTCTTGATTCCGTACCCGCACATAGCAAATTATGGATGAATCAGAATTGAGAAAATTAACCGTTGATTTTTTATTTGTTTGTATACAAAACTAAGGTCACTTACTTTACTTTTGCTCACTTTAAATTAGATAAGTGAAATCCTATAAAACTAATATTACCATGAGATGATGAAAAATTATAGCAAGTGAAATATCTAACATCCCAAAACCCTTATTACATGCGCATACTCATGATCTATACAAAATCAAAGAAGAAACAAACTTGGTCTATTTGAATTTATGAGAGAAAAAAATAAGAAAAAAATGAAATTTAATTACTTCCCATATCTTTTAACTAACTTTTAATTAATTAATTAGTAGAAGGTCTCACGTCTTTTAGAAAAAAATTAAAAGAGAAAACATTTACAAATTAACTAATAAAAAATTAATTTAACTTTTTAAGAGGTACATTCTATTTGTTTTTTTTTTCTTCTTATTCTGTTTTCTTAAAAATCCTTTAGGAGAAATTCATCCAAACATACTCCATAGATAATGCAGGTAGTACTAAGTAAGTCCATTTCACGTGGTTTTATAAAATAATCTCATTATCTTGCATCCAGAAGTGTAATGGTTACTTCATTGGTTGAAGAAGTTTGGCTTCTAAGCTGTGATTCTTCTTCACTGAAGACCCTGTCTATTAAGAAACCAGGTTCCTTTGGTTGGGGTAGTTCATTATCACTGCTTAACATAACAACTACTGATGCCATGTTTGGTCGATCATTAGGTTGACGTTGTATGCATAAAAGACCAATATGAATGCAACGTAAGGCTTCTGATACGATACATGAGTCCAAACAATTATCAATCAATTCCTCTAATTTCCCATCTTTCCACAACTTCCATGCCTACAAATTCAAAATAATTAATTACTATGCAATGCATTAATATATATATATATAGGAATAAAATTAAAGTTATCGATGTTACTCACATGCCCAATAAGATTATGACTATGGTATGGATAGGTAACCTCTCTGTTTTTCTTTCCACTAACGATTTCCAGCAATAATATGCCAAAACTAAATACATCGGATTTTGTGGAGAATAATCCATGAGTAACATATTCAGGTGCCATGTAACCACTGAAACAAAATATCAGGAGTTAATTAGTTTCAAGTTTTCATGTTTCGTAAGAAAAACTTTAAATAGCATCATCGGTGATAGATACTTACTATGTTCCCATAACCCTGTTTGTACTTCCTTCAATTTGATCACCTCCACACATTCTTGCCAAGCCAAAATCTGAAATTTTTGGGTTCAAATTGTTGTCCAATAAAATATTGCTTGCTTTTAAATCTCTGTGTATTATTCTTAATCTAGAATCTTGATGAAGATAAAGAAGTCCACGAGCAGTTGCACATAAGATGTGAAAGCGCTTACACCAATCCAAAACCTTGCTTTTAGTTGAATCTGACAAAATTGCAATATGTTAAGTAGTCTATTTTTTATTTTGCTTTTCGCAATAAGATTTTTTTTCAAGCTTTTTGCATACTAACCAAAAAGAAAGGAATCTAGGCTTTTATTGGGCATGTATTCATACAGAAGCATTTTCTCCTCTTCTTCTATGCAACAACCAAGAACTTTAACAAGATTTCGATGTTGGAGTTTGGCACATAATATTACTTCGTTCTTAAATTCTGTTAATCCTTGTCCTGAACTCCCTGATAGCCTTTTAACAGCAATTTCTTGTCCATCCGCTAAGACACCCTAAATTTCATAGGTGGTAAAAATTTGACAATATGGTAAATATTTCTTTTAGATAAACAAATTCAAGATTGATTTCATTCTTAAAAACAGGTGCATGGTGCTAATAATTGTTACCTTGTATACTGGCCCGAACCCACCTTGCCCAAGTTTGTTGTCAGTTGAGAAGTTGTTGGTTGCATTAACTATTGTAGCAAGATCAAACATAGGTAGCTCCATACTATCTTCTTCTCCAACAGCTTCATCTTTCTTTGCTATTGACACGTTTTTCTCTAGATTGATAGACCAGTGTCAGTGTTCTGATTTTTTTATTTGAAATAACTTATCTTGAATGTGATCTTAATTTTCTTGAGATATTTTATTTTAAGCATTAAATGTTACTAACTTCAAAGCGAAGTTTGAGACCATGTAAATAATTTACCTTCATACTTTCCTTTTCTCCTGTAATAGTAGAAGGTTGCCAATAGTATCATGATAACAACAGGAAGCACGGTGGTACCACCTATCAAGAGTGCCTTTTTCTTACGGTCATCTTTAGCATCTGCATGGACAAGTTGAAAATTAATTGAAGCAATACTCATCGATCAGTTACCCGAACATAACAAATTACTTAATTATATTACATCATATACTATTATTGTTTCATGAAATTAGTCGTCCTATCTATTTTTAATAAAAAATTATCGCGTTTATTTTAAGCATTCATTTTATGTTAAATTGTTCAGTTAGTCCGTATAAATTATTTGTGATTTTTTAAGTAAGTCTCTTAAACAAACTGATTTTCTCAATTGAATCATTTAACGAGTTATAGTATTTTAAACCCCGCTATAAGTTGTTATTTTTTTACGGTTTCAATTCATATTAGTCAAAGAATCCAACTAAATAAGTGGATATTAAGTTTAGGGACCTAATTAACTTAATAGATCATCAACTAATTCCTACATTTTTTGTCTCCATTTGTTAAGTAAAAAAGAGAGAGAAATTCCAATTCGAAAAATGGGACAGCATGTAAACTAAATGCAAAATTAATCTTAAAAATATTAGAACTTGGAAGAAGATATCACCTGTTCTTGAATCAGCCATTCGAATATACAGAAATTGCCCACTTTGTGAAACAACTTTCAAATCAATAAGATCACCGAACCAAATGGAACACCCGCTTCCTCCTCCTCTTATGTCCGAGTTTGCATAAGCCGTGCAAGAACAATTTTCCCAACACTTAACCTTACATTCTTCAAGTGTCATACTTTTATTAACCCAAGAATGTGTAGTATCCGGAAACTTCAACCCAACAAATTTTCTAAACCCATCTCTCCCTTTAACCTTACAACTCCACGGTTCACTTCTCACACAACCTTGTGATAAATCCATCGTCGTCTCCGAAGATTTCGGTTCAAACCCTTCCAAACACTGGCACACCGGCGATGAATCAACCATGCAATTCGCATAAGAGCCACACGGGTTATAAGTGTCACAAATGTCTCTAGGTGCGGTTTGGAACAACCTCCATGTTCCGTTTTCAGGGATCCATATGATGCGTTGGCGACGGAAAAGGGTTTGGTTCATAACAACAATTGAGATCACGGATTTGTTGGTTAAGGTGTATGAGTAGTACACTTCATCTGTGTTGTTGATCAAGTTATAAAGGAAAAGAGGGTGAGTGCTTAGACTATTTGAACCAGCAAAAGCACCACTGAATCTAACACCGTTCCAAGGGCCACTCCTATGGTACTTGAATTGTCCCTTCCAAAGGACCATTTCTGGGTTGCTTCCACGTGTGATGCCCCATGTGAAGTTCCCTGGAGAAGGGTCGTCCCAGTTCTTCCATGCCGTTACACGTCGATCGAGACCGGTTTTTGTGTACCATCCTAATTTCATTCCTGGTAACAATGTGTCACATGGGTAATCAAAGCTTTGCCACAAGAATGTTTGTTTGTTATTGCTGATGTGGTCATTGTTGTTACTGCTGTTGTTGTCGTCGTCACGGAGTACTAGGTTGCCGGTGTTTAAAAGTTGCAAAATAGGTTTTAAGGGCTTTGTTGTTGTTGTTGCGTTTGTAGACCAATGAACGGTGCCGTTTTTAGTTAGAAGGACGAGGTTTGCATTGTTGGTTATGATCAATTTGGTGGTGTTGTCTTTGAGAGGGTGATCACGGTTAGCTACCCAAACAATGGTTTTTAAGGGTATGTTTTTGAACCAAATTCCTAGGTAACGGTTCGAGGAGTTTCTTAGGGAAAAGAAACCTAGTTCGAAGGTTTGATCGTTAGACACTAAGGTGGTGCCATCTGGAAGGGATTGTGAAAGGGTAAGGGTGTTACTTGAAGAAGCTTTTAAGAGTAGCAATGGTAGGTTTGCAATAACAATTATGAACGTGAAAATCGCCATTGTGATAATTGATTCTGTGATCACTGGAGAAGTTGTTGTGTACATATGCACATTAACTAGAGGAGTCGTGTTAATTATTGTGTTGAATAATGATGAATAGGTGTCAATATTGGCGGTTGAATTAATTTCATGCATGACATGTTGAGAATGCCACTTGCTTTTAGAGGCTCATCATTAAATGAGTAAAAACAAAACTGTGAGTCTGTGAGTTGATCCTGATAGACACGGTGAGGGGAGAACTGACATGATATTTATACAAAATTAGGGTATTATCATGTCTAAATTTTTTCTTTGGTGAATATCAAATTCTATTTCAGCTAACTTCTAAGAGAAAGAGAAAAAATTTAATGGTGTAAGTATGACACGTGATATAAGTTCATGAGAAATAAGAAAAATACTATACATTCATGGAATATTTGGTATATATATATATTGTTCTCGCTGGATTTTGAGGTAGGCCGAGCTCAACTCGGCCCTGAGAAATCCGATGGCGTGAGAGGTTGGAACCCTCGTTGATTTGTATGAGTAATTTTGGTTTTATTTCGTGTGTCAGTTTTTAGTCCTCTATCAGTATTTATAGGGATCATAATTATGGTTCTATATTCGTAGATTTCGTGGGGAAGGTTGCTTCAGGCCCAGGCCCAAGAACCCCGACATATCAGGGAAGAGATATTGTCCAGATTTGTTCTGTTTATGATCAGCTCGGCCAGGTCGGTGAGGTGAGCCCGGCTCATTGGAGTTGAGCTCAGTGCTCATCCTCAGCCTGGTACATCAGCCCCCCAAGCTCAGGCCAAGCGACTAATTGGCGTGAGTTTAAGTCATGAGCTCGGTTCTTGATGTCAAATGGCGGGAAACCGTCGCAACAATTGGCATTCCACAATTTATTATTTTTTTAATTTTCCATTTAATTTTTATATTAAATGCGATTAATGGACCGTTAAGGGGCTTTGCGGTTACCAATTTTGTAAACTGCCCCATAACGGCTCTTTTTCGGTTTTCAATATATATATATATATATATATATATATATATATATATATATATATATATATATATATATATATATATATATATATATATATATATATATATATATATATATATGTGCGTATCCCCTTTCATTTTTTACTTTCCCTTCTCATTTGCTCCTTCATCCTTTTCTTCTTTGTCGTTTCCCTTTCTTCTCGGGGTTTCTTCTCTCATTCTCGAGTCCACTCTCGCCTCTCTCTCGTTCGTCGTTTGTTGTCTAATCTTGGCTCGGGCGAATTAACATTGTCCTTTCGCTGTCTCTCGCTCGCCGTTCTCGCTCGTTGTCTTCCGTTCTCTCATTTTAGGTATGTCTTCTTCGCATTCTTCTGCTACCCATAGTGTAGAGAGTTTGATTCCCCCTTCTGTTTCGGGCTCTAAGCCCGAATCAATGGAGGCTTCTTCCCCCTCCCTTGAAGTGTCTACAGCGGAGGCCGATCCTGGGTCTGGACCCGCCTCTGCTGCGACCGAGGTCTCCCCTGTTGGGGCCGAGGTCGGCTTCGTGAAGCGCGAGTGGAGGCGCCAGACTCGGCGAAGGTGCTACCGGGTTTCCCGAGTTGGGGCCGAGGTAAGGTATGTTGACGTGGCCGTGGAGGCATCCGGCGGCGGGGATGCCCTTCCTGGCTCGACCGAGGAGGGGATGGCGAGGGAGCCTGAGGAGGCCGACCTCCATGTCGTCGTCCCCGCCGAGGAGCCCGACTTCTCGTGGCTCCTAGGAGAGGTATCAAGTCGAGTTTCCTCTTACGACTGCGTAGAGAGAGTTCAAGCCCTCCTTGACAGGTACGAGATCTTGAGGGACGGGTATGATGATGTGGTTAGATTCCGTACTTGTAGGCGTAATCAGAGGGTACATGCTCGTACCCTCGTATCCGGTCGGTACGCCATAACCGTGTACGAATATATGTTCAAAGAGTACGGCCTAGTTTTCCCTTTGAGTCATTGAGACTGAAGTCCTGGCCTTTCTCAATGTGGCTCCTAGTCAGCTCCACCCCAAAGGGCTTCCTCCGCGCCTTTCAAATCCTATGTAAGATGCTCGGTGTTAGGCCGAGCTCTCGTGTTTTCCTCTATCATTACCAGCTCAAGCACGGGCCTAAGGTGGGTTGGGCCTCCCTTAGTAGTACCCGGGTTGGGGGGGCCTACTCATCCCCTATGCACAATCATATAAGAAATTTAAGGAGCGTTACTTCAAGCTGTCCCCCATCAATAATAGGGGCGTTAAGGCCCTTTTTCTGAAGGATGACCTGGAGCCGAGGTACCCTCTACATTGGTGCCTTCCCCGGAAGTACACCAAGTTTCCTGAGGATATGTTGACCCCGGGTGACAAAAACGTTATCCAAGTCCTTCATGATCTCCCTCTGCCTATAAGTAGTCAGGCTCTGATACACTCTGCCCAGGAGGAGGACCCTTACCAGCACTTCCTAGGTAATAATTTTTGTGTCTTTTATCTTGAATTGTTGAATATGTTACTGACCTGCGCCTTTGCTTGCAGATCTAATGTCGGATAACTTCAGTCTGGTGGCTGCCTTGAAGGCCCGCAAGCCGGGCTCTAGACACAAAGGGCGGGGACCCCTCTCCCGAGGACCAAGTTCGGCTACCCGGCCTCCCCTTTCTGAAGTTGCCCCTAGCCTCGCTAAGAGGCCAAGGGTCGAGCGGGTTGGTGTTTCCCTTGAAGAGGATCACGCTGCTTCAGCCTCTCCTACCCCTACTACCCGGGTAGAGGTGGCTGTGTCAAACCCGATGTCCGAGGGCTGAGGTGTCTAATCTACTTCGGTGAAGACTTCGGCCAAGCTACCTCCGGGTGCCTCTTGGCTCGGCAAAGAAGGCGCCGAGCCCCGCATAGAGGAAATGGCAGCCGATGTCCTGCCCGACCAATCTCTGTGGGACTCCTCTCTCCTGGGAGAGCATATTCAGATCGGTCAACCCTTCCCCAGCTCCTATGATAATCTACTTCTTGACGCGGTGGGGCTGGTGGACAACCTAGATGGTGCTGAGGTTTTGCTAAGACGCCTGACCGCGATAACTCGGCACAGCAAGAGGCGGGCGTCTCAGATGGAAGCTCGGGTGGCCGAACTGGAGGCTGCCTCACTACGCCGAGAACAAGAGTTTGCGGCTCGGGTGGCTACCTGGGAGATAGAGGCCACCAAGCTGAGGTTGGCTAAGGAAAAGGTGGAGCGGGAACTTGTCACTGTCAAGGCTGAAGAAAAGGAGCTTCAGGGCAGGTTGGCCTCGGCTGGCGACCGAGCTGTGAATACGGAGGCCTAGGTGTTAGGGCTGAGGGAGCAGCTCGAGGCCGCCGAGTAGATCATCTCGAGTCAAAAAGCTAAGATGGAACAGATGGAGGAGGCCGTTGTGTCCACCTTCTGTTCGGGCTTCGACGGGGCAGTCCGGCAAGCCTGCTACCTAGCTCCGACGCTGGATCCCGAGTCCTTTGACTACGTCAAGGATGTCGTGGATGGGGAGTGGGTGGATTGCACCGACTGAATTTTCCTCTCTCTTTTCTTCTTTTTTTTTTGCATTTTCCTTTATTGCCGGCCTTTAAGGTCGGCTTTGGTTTGTAACTAAGGTCGTTTTTGCTGCACAATGTTTACTGTTTCTTGCCTTTATATCATCGTTTTGTCTTCATCTCTGTTCATCTGCTTTAGTATTCTCGCTTTACTCTTCTCCTTATTGCATTATACTGCACTTGTCTTACTTGAATGTTTGCTTGTCATTCGCCCGACCAACCTCTCACGGGTCTGAGCTCTTAATCCGGTGCTAGTCGAGCCCGGTCGAGAGCGCCACCTTTAGTTCGGCAACCGACGAGCACGATAAAGGGCTCGTAAAGGGACGCAATGTCTCCTTCAACTCGATAGTTGTCGAGCTCGGTAGAAGGCTTGTAAAGGGACATAATGTCTCATTTAACTCAGTAGCCGCCGAGTACGGTAAAGACTTGTAAAGGGACGCGATGTCTCCTTTAGCTCGGTAGCCGCCGAGCTCGGTAGAAGGCTTGTAAAGGGACGCGATGTCTCCTCTAACTCGGTAGCCGCCGAGCTCGGTAAAAACTGGTAAAGGGACGCGATGTCTCCTTTAGCTCGGTAGCCGCCGAGCTCGGTAAAAAATGGTAAGGGGACGCGATGTCTCCTTTAGCTCGGTAGCCGCCGAGCTCAGTAAAAACATAAGTGTAATGGTAGAAATTCTCCTTTATTTAATACTAATGTGGTGTCTCGTTAAAACCTTTCCCAGAAAAACCCGGGCTTAGGAAAAAGAGTACACCTCTATGATAAATTAAAAACATAACAAATTGCTTAAACTTTACCAAATTGAACACTAAATTAAAAGGGAATACGCTAGCTAAAGTAGGGCTTCAGATGACTGGCGTTCCAAGTTCTGGGAATTAGACGTCCTCCCATTTCCTGTAACTTGTAAGATCCATTCTGATGGTTCTCGAGGATGCGGAAGGGGCCGTCCCAGTTGGCGGCGAGCTTGCCATGAGTTCGGTCTCGCCTAGCCTCCCCGGTCTTTCTCCAAACGAGGTCACCTGGGATGAAAGACCGTTCCTGGACTCGGGAATTATAACGACGAGTTGCTCACAGCTTTGTGGCTAACTCTCTTACTCTAGCTTCTTCTCAGACTTCTTCAATAAGGTCGAGCTCCTCCCTGAGGGCAGTCTTGTTGCTTGAGGATGTGTACGTCAATCTCCTCCACGAGGGTTCGCCGACCTCAACTGATATCATGGCGTCAAATCCATAAGTGAGGCGAAACGGTGTTTCGTTGGTTGAGGATTGAGGGGTGTAATGGTATCCCCTTAACATGCTTGGCATTTCCTTAGCCCAATCTCCTTTTACTCGGCCGAGCTTCTTCTTCAACTCATTGAGGATAAACTTATTGGCTGCTTCAGCTTTTCTATTTGTTTGGGGGTGCTCCACCAATGATGTCCTGTGTTGAATACTGAGCTGGGATAAGAATGTGCAAAACGTAGCATCTGTGAACTGCCGCCCATTATCAGTGATCAGGCCGTGAGGTTTGCCATGTCGGCAAACGATATGTCTCCAAACAAATTTTTGAACCTGCTTGGCCGATATCGTTGCTACTGGTTCGGCCTCGATCCATTTGGTGAAGTAGTCGATGGCCACCAGCAAGAACTTGGTTTGCCTCTGCGTTGGTGAGAATGGGCCGAGGATGTCCATCCCCCATAAGGTGAAAGGCCAAGTTGACGAGATGAGCTAGAGCTCGGTCGACGGTACAACCGGCAGTGAATCGTATTCCTGGCACTTTTTACAGCTCCTAACATAGTCTTTAGCATCCTTCTTCATTGTGGGCCAGTAATACCCAGCTCGGACTAATCGGGCCGCCATGTTTTTGGCCCCCGAGTGCATGCTGCAGATGCCGGTATGGAGCTCGTTCATCACGTACTTGGCTTGTTCTTTGGTCAAACATTTCAGTAAAGGGGCAGAAAAGCCTCTTCGGAACAGTTCTCGATCCCGCAGTACATAGTAAGGGGCAGAAAAGCCTCTTCGGAACAGTTCTCGATCCCGCAGTACATAGTAAGGGGCTTGACGATGCACCTTTTGGGCCTTATTCTTGTCGTCGGGCAAGACGTTGTCTTGCAAATATGATATGAGTGGGGTCATCAACGAGCTCGGTTCCGTACTGACCGAGTAGACCTCATCATTGTCCCAGCTCGAGGAGATGAGTACTTCCTGGATGATTGAATGGTGTTGTCCCCCCCTGCGGGAACTCGCCAGCTTAGACAGGATGTCAGCTCTGTCATTTTGTTCGCGGGGGACATGGATAATCTCAAACTTGGCGAAGTGGGAAAGCATGTTCTTCACTCTATGATAGTATTACTATAGGAGGGGCTCCTTGGCTTGGAATTCATCTCTAACCTGAGAAGTAACTAACTGGGAATCACTCAAGCATTTCAAGTGTCGGACGCCCATGTCCCGGGCTAACCTGAGGCCGGCCAGCAGGGCCTCATACTCGCCCTGATTGTTTGAGGCTGCAAAGGAGAAGCGTATAGCTTGTTCCAACACGAGATCGTCTGATCCTTCCAATATAACCCCTGCTCCGCACCCTTTCTTGTTAAAGGAGCCATCAACTCTTAGCGTCCAACCTAGCTCACGATCGCCGAGCTCAGGTAACTTGGTGAGGAACTCGGCCAGGAACTGTGCCTTCATAGGACCTCGGGGCTCAAACTGAAGCCCGAACTCGGACAACTCTACAGCCCAGGCCGTCATGCGACCAGCATGGTCGGGTCGCTGCAATATCTGTCTGATCGGATAGTCCGACCTTACAACTATGTCATGGCTACGAAAGTAGTGTCTTAGTCGGCGAGCAGGAATCTCTGTTAATCTCCTTGACCAAGACCGAGCTGATGGCAACCTCAAAAACTGCTAAGTAAACATACAGAGGCAGCTCAGGAGAAGGGCTAGTCAGGGTTGGTAAGGAGGCTATCTGTGTTTTCAACTTGTCAAATGCGGAGGCACATTCATCGTTCCAATCAAAACGAGCTGAACGTTTCAATAACGCGAACAGGGGTTTGCTTTGTTCAGCCAACTTGGGCAGAAACCGAGATAGGGCGGCCAGGCGTCCGTTAAGTTTCTGCAAGTCTTTCAAGCAGGTCGGGCTAGGCATGTTAGTGATGGTCGTACACTTGTCCGGATTGGCCTCAATTCCTCTTTGGGAGATCATAAAGCCGGGGAATTTACCACCTCCTACGCCGAAGGCACACTTTTTCGAATTCAACTAGATTTGATGTCGGTGTATTTCTGCAAAGATTTCTCTTAGATTGGCAGCGTGTTGAGCATGAGTTTTCGACTTCACCACCATGTCATCAACGTAGACTTCCATATTACGTCCGATCTGGGCACTAAAGACCTTTTCCATTAGTCGTTGGTAGGTGGCCCCTGCATTCTTGAGGCCGAAGGGCATAACTTGGTAGCAGTAGTTGGTTGTGGCTGAAATGAACGCAGTCTTCGGTTCATCAGGGGGATACATCGGTATCTGATTGTAAGCAGAATAGGCATCCAAGAAACTGAACGTTTCATATCCTGCTGTGCTATCCACTAACCGGTCAATACTAGGCAAGGGGTAGGTGTCCTTGGGACAGGCTTTGTTCAAGTCGGTTTAGTCCGTGCACATCCTCCATTTCCCATTTGCCTTTTCGACCATCACGACATTGGCCACCCAGGTGGTGTATATTATTTCTCGAATGAAACGAGCCTCCAGAAGCTTACCGAAATAATTTTGAACTACCAAACGACACTCCTCGCCTAGCTTTCTTTTTCGTAGCGCCACTGGCTGAGCATGAGGAAGCAGGGATAATTTGTGGCACATCAGATTAGGATCAATACCGGGCATATCGGATGGTTTCCATGCGAACAGGTCCGCGTTTTCACGCAGGGTTGATACAACTTCTTGGAGGAAAGAGGTCGACATGGAGGTGCCGACCTTGGTTACTTGGCCCGTTTCCGGGCCGAGCTGCAGCGGCTCAAGAGGCTCAGCAAAGGAGGGACGTTCCTCTTCAAACTCAGCCCGGGGATCGATATCCAGCGGTTCATCAACACTGCTGTGGACAAAGCATATGTTCGAGGTACGTCTCCTATCTTCTTTCTTGATGGAATATGGTGCGACCTTCAGACTCTGGGCGTAGCATACCCGGGCCGTCCTCGGGTCGGCTTTGACTGTGACTATTTTTCCCCCTTCCTCTAGGAACTTCATGGCCATGTGTGGTGTGGACACAATGGCTCTTAACTGGTTCAGTGTTCTTCTGCCGATGATGACGTTGTAAGAGGTGTCGGCGTCGATCAAGATGTACCAGTCCTCCACTGTTTTGTAAGTCTCGCTTCCGGCGAAGGTAGTGAGCAGATTAACATAGCCCCTGGAATGGACTCTCTCTCCGGCAAATCCGAACAGCGGCTCAGGATATGGCTTGATGATGGACTCGGGCAGCTCCAACTGCTTGAAGATGGACCAATACAGTACATGGCCGAGCTCTCTTGGTCGATCAGCACTTTGCAAACTCGCTAGTTGGCTGTGGTACACGAGATGACCATGGGGTTGGTCTGGTCGGGATCCTCTATGATGAAGTCGGCATCAGAGAATGTGATGGAAGGCAAGGTCCTATTCTTTGGCGACCCTATGTGATTGACGCTTCTCGCGTATCATTTTCGGGCCGAATACGTAGCTCCCCCCTGCAAAGCCTCCCACAATGGCATTGATAGTCCCTTTTACCTTATCAGGATTCTAGTCAGTTTCCTTACCCCAGCCTCTGTCCCTGCGTTTACTCTGGCCATCCTGGTATCCCGATCTGAGTCCCGGGGCCGGGTCTTGGAACTCGGCCCGACATACCTCTCCAGGTGTTTCTGCTCCTCTTGTACGAATCTTCGTAGCTCGCTTGATCTTATGAGTCGTTCTATGAGGTCTCGTACTTGGCGACAGTCTTCGGTGGTGTGCCCAGTATTCTGGTGATAAGCGCATTGCTTGGTCGGGTCGGCGTCCTGGGAGATTGTGAAGCTTTAGGACGGCGAACTAAGTCTAACGCGCACGCTTCACTAAAGATCTTGTCCCTGGATGCATTCAGGGGGGTGTATGAGCTATACGAGTTGGCGCGGCGATCTCTATTTGACTCCGTCCGACGGGAGGAGGACTCCTTTTGCTTGGGTGGACGACCGTGCTCTCGAGCTCGGAGCTTAGCCTCAGTGTTTTGTTCTATGTTCATGAAGCGGGCAGCTCGGGAACGGAGGTCGTTCATATTGATAGGAGGTTAAGCAAAAATGGAGTCCTAGAAGTGGCCGAAGTTGAGCCCGACCTGTATGGAGTGTAGCGCGACAGCGGGGTGGAGGTTGGGTATAGTTCGGCAGGCCAACGCTAAGCGGGCCATATAGTCCCTGAGGGATTCTTTGTCTCCCTGCACCACATGATGAAGCTATATCAAAGTGGTTGGTGTTGGTTTGGCGTCTGCGAACAGGGATTGGAAGTGTTCGAACAGGGAATAAAAAGAGTCTATCAACAACGGAGGGAGTGAATAGTACCAATCAAGGGTTGTCCCTTTTAGGGTTGAGGGAAACATTCGATAGAGTACATAGTCATCTTCTACGGTCATAGCAGCTTGGGTTAGGAAGGCTCTCACATGCGTAACTGGGTCTGTAGTTCCATCGTATTTGTCCTAGGACGACCACCTCCAAGACTCGGGAACCCGGACAGAGAGGATGACCGGGACGAACGGGTGGAGGTTCCAGAATTTACCAAGTTCATGTGTCCGAGGAGGAGGTCTGAGGTCCGCGAACGACTGAGCCTAGGAGGGGCTTGGCCAGACTGAAGAGATAGCTGCACGAATCTAGGAGAGATCATGCCGGGGCGCGGAGGTTGCGACGTGCATATCCTCCCCCCTAGTGCATGGGTTGTTGGGAACAACTCGCGAATTGGACCTGGCCTCCTCTCCAGGCCTTGGTTCGACATCCCGGTTGGGAATGAGGGGGGTCCTACCCGGAGCTTCTTGGTTCCTTTGTCGCAGGGCCTGTAATTCCAGAAGATCGGTTTCACGCTGTCGCTGGACGACGTCCAAATTCGCCTACGTGGTCTGCAAGGCCCTCTCAGTTTCTTGATTATGGGCTAGCAAAGCTTCCATGCGAGCGTCCATCCGCTCTTGAGCCTCTGCCAACCCCGCGTCCACTCGTGATTGTATGAGTTCTGCTATGGCGGGATCCACCACGACATTAGAGTGACTGCGGGTGCGAACTATCTGGGATTGTTGTGGGATCAAGAATTATCTTGCGGTTGTGGGATTAAGAATTATCTCGCGGTTGTGGGATTAAGAATTATCTCGCGGTTGTGGGATCAAGAATTATCTCGCCCCACAGTGGGCACCAAATGTTCTCGCTGGATTCTGAGGTGGCCTGAGCTTAGCTCGGCCCTGGGAAATCCGGTGGTGTGAGGGGTTGGAACCCTCGTTGATTTGTATGAGTAATTTTGGTTTTATTTCGTGTGTCAGTTTTTAGTCCTCTATCAGTATTTATATTGATCATAATTAGGGTTCCATATTTGTGGATTTCGTGGGGAAGGTTGCTTCAGGCCCAAGAATCCTGAAATATCAGGGAAGAGATATTGTCCAAATTTGTTCTGTTTATGTTCAGCTCGGCCCGGTCGGTGAGGTGAGTCTGGCATCATTGGGGATGAGCTCGGTGCTCATCCTCAACCCGGTATATATATATATATATATATATATATATATATATATATATATTATGAATATATGTATTTCTTTTTCTTTACATTTTAACTGATTGCATGCATATTATAGTTGTCTACCAAATATTTTTCATATATAAAAGTTAATTTTATGATAGGGTGGTGTCTACTAGTTAAGAAAAAATATATAGTGGTGTCTTCTGGTATAAGAGTGGATATTTCGTCAACACCAACTTTATTTTGCAGTCAACTGCAATACGCACGCAATTCACCCAAAATAAATATATTATTTTCATTAATTTTTTCTCTTTTTTTCTCTTTCTTCACATTTTATAACGTGTTGTGGTTGTTTGTGTATTATAGTTGTCTACTAAATATTTTTCTAATAAATACATCATTTCATCTATAAATTCCGTACTTGGTCATGCTTTTTATTTTTTATCTTTACAATTTTGTTTTTTGTTCTTATCATATCACAATCACTTCATCTGTTTGCATCCTCTCCCACCGTACATGCATCTTGCAAGAATTCGACAATATGTATTAACTCAAGGAAAAAACCTGGATTGCTGATTTCAAAATGCATAGATTAATGCATGCTATGGGTGCACTTGTTTCATCATTAAGGTTTATCAAATTTCCACTATGTGCATGATGGTGGGTTTTTATGTCCAAGGGCGGAGGTACATGTATGGTTAAGGGGTGGTGGCCCTCCCAAATTTTATATATATAGAGAGAGATAGAGGCCAAGCCTTTTCGACGTGGACCGCGCTTCTTTGGGCCTAGAGATAAGTTTTATTTATTTTTTTGTTATTATCTTAATGGGTAAAGGAATCTGAATAGTTACCCATTTGTCAATAATTAACCAGCTTTGTAAGAATGTTTAATACCATTGAACAAAGTTATGACTTATGAGTTCACCATATTTTATTTAACCCATCCCACACTGCCATAAAATTTTGTCACAGTATGAGAGTTAAAATATTTACCATTTTTTTATTTATATACTTTAAAAATCAGGCTAACTATGATTTCTAACTGATATGACCAGTGAATAACACTTAATGAATATATATTAAAACTATTATTGTGGTGTTAATTAATTTATGTCTAACATGCCTTTAAGAAAATTAAATTAAATTAAATTAAATTAAAATGAAAATATAAAATAAAATGAAAATGAAAAATATATTCGCCTCCCTAACCCTACAGCCTAGTTCTACCCTTATTTTATATATATATATATATATATATATATATATATATATATATTATTTAGTCATAATACTCCATTATGTGTATATATAAATAGTGTTTCATCTCCTATTTTTTCAATGTAAGATTTTTGTTGTATCCCGATAAAGGATCGTGGTTCCAGCTCTCTCACGGCGAAAGTAGTTGCCAATTAATGAGTATTTAATAATAACTAGTACAACCTCCAGCATTACGACAATGAACAAGTTTAACCATTGTAGCCAAAATATTTTAATTTTAATGTCATTCTGATAACTCATCAACGACACCCGTCGCATAGTTACTAAACACATTGTCTAACTATTATCACCAGGAAGACATTCGACACGAAGAATCTATAAGAATAGGTTTGCTGACATTCAAATGGATCCACTTCTAATGGTTGTTTCACTCATCCAAACTGATCACCTAATCGTGAACCATTGGATCTGATAAACCACCACTCTGTTCCTGAAGACATAGACACACTTTCCAAACCTTGTTAAATCTTATGTCAATGAGCAAATGTATTAATTTGACCTCTTCACAAATTTTGGTTGCTATTGCTAACAACTGACATCAGATGACACTTAACCTTAGGTTGAAATTCGAAATGGTGAAGTTTGATGGAACACATAAGTTTATATACACAAGCCTCTAATTTATTAGAACGTAGGACATCAGGTGTGCATGACCCTTCAATCACTTAAAAGGATTAATAATTTTGATGATAAAATAAGTTGATTAATTATAATTAAGTATGTTGATTTCAAAGTACTCTGGAAAACGATTGTGTTGAGAAGGCTAATATGTCCACATGATGAATCGTCAACTATCATTTGCCCAATCTCCAATACGATTCATTCAATGTGTAACACATGAACACAAGTAAATTGTATTTATTGTATGGACTTAATGTATTTCAAATTCAAAATTTATACACCTCTTTCTTACATTGCTACTAATGCATGCTTTGAAAAATAATTTTGAAAGTTAATTACTTCCAATTTGTGTTTCCTCTATTTGAATTACATATTCGAAGTTTCGATTGAATTGATTTTTTTAATGAATCGATTCAATACATTTCTTATTAAATTATAGGTGCTATATTGGATTTGAATCAGATTTCGTATTCAGGTTGGTAAGGGGCGGAGCCAGAAAATTATAGTGGGAGGGCAAAATTTTTTTTAAATATTTTAAATTTTTTTAATATTAATTTTATTTTTTTAAAATTATTAAATACAACTTTTTAATTACCAATAATTTTTTTTTTAGAAATCAAAATAAATTTGAAAAAGATTAAAATTTATTATTAATATATAAAAAATTACTATTAATATAAATAAATTAATATTTATAAATTAATATATAAATTTTTTTTTATTGATTTATATATAAATTTACTACTAATATATATATATATATAAATTTATTATTAATATATATATATATAAATTTATTACTTATATATAATTATTATTATATATATTATATATATATATATATATATATATATATATAATTTTATTATTAATATATATATATTAAAAAAAACAAACAAAATTTTGGTGGGGGGCAATTGCCCCCGGAGCTACGTTAGCTCCGCCCATGGGTTGGTATGTTAGATTGCATAATTTCAAAAGAAAAAGACAGCATATTAACTATTTTGACAAAATAATCACTAAAGTTGTTATGATACATTCTGAAGCATCTACCTTATATACAACAACTTAGTATGACTCAACATTATATGTCTCAAACGAATACTAGTTTTCAATCTTGTAAAAGGAGCTAACTTATTAATTAAAAAACAAAAATCCTATCGGACGAAACACTCATTGTCAAAATTTCTTTAAATTTTGAATATTCTTTAGAATCTTTGCTTAGTAAAGTTGTAGACACTTAAAGTATTTATTGTATATCTTTTCTTTGACAATAAATCTTTGTATTTGAACAAATTTTTATTTGTGAAAATCTGGAGTGTTTTAGTTAAAAAGAATACTTATTTTATAGTATGTGTAGGTTATAAGTTTGTTGGATTTTAAACTAAAAATGATTTTATAAGAAAAAGTACTTTGATATAATCGAGTTTAGTTAGAAGAAATGTTTTTCAACTGTATTGAAGGTATTAACATACCTCAATTTGAGTGAAACAATCTAAAGCTTTGTGTTTATCTTCTTTTCTCCTTCTTTACTTTACCTTTACACATTTCCATAAAACTTGTTTTTAAACCAAGTGCTTTTCATCATTACAACTCAATTTTAAACTTTATCCATACGAAAAAGTTTACAAAAAAGTATGGTATATAACTATGTTAACATTTATTCTTTCATAATAGTCATCATTAAAGTGGATGGATAATGAATTTCACTATAAAGGAGGTGGAACCATGGCCGTTTTTTCAAAAAGAGGATTGTTAGAGAACAAGGATAAACCATGAGTCTTATACATATATAATACATGCTTTGGGAGAGGCCTTTCGAGTGGATGACTAAAAGCAAATCTAGGAGAACTTAGACGTCAATTAGATAATATCTAACCTATGTGGAGACATGTATAGGTTAACCTTCTTTAGCACACAATAATTAGTAGCAGAACCTATGGAACTATTTGGGAACTGACTCATATAAGTGGAAAATTAAAGCATATTGACAACCATGGTGGTCTAGTGGTGGGTATCAATGGTTAGTTATTAATCATTGAATACTCGTATATCGACGATAAAAATATAATCATCTTAACTAATATTTAGTTTCTATCTACTTCTTAACTAATATTTATCTTAAACACAATTATGTAGTTTACTGCTGAATTGTATTGTTAGAGGAACTTTTCCTCTCAAACATCGTTTTTCTGTTTTAGTTTATATAGTAGTTCGTTGGCTTCTCTTCAGTTTCAGATAATTTATTTATTTTTGTGTCAATTTATTTATTGTATCTTTTCATTTTTCTTTTTCATTTTCAGAGATTTTTTTTTTTTTTAAGCTTTGTGTCAGTTTATTTATTGTATTTAAACATGTATCCTTGAATTGTTGCACTGCGTAACTATATTTTAAAGCTTTGTTCAATGTCCATTAAAACATTGACTTAGATTTAACGTAAAATAAAGATAACTAAAATATTAAGGAGGGAAGATTTTTATTGACCAAAATGAGTCATGGCGTATATAATAAGGTATGATCTGTTTAAAGTTAAAATCATTATTTAAATGAAAAGCATTTTCTTAAAAAAATGATTACTTAAAAAGTAGATAGAATTATATTTTTGTTTAAAAAAATAAAACTATTTTTTAAATTCAAACGGAAAAAGTTTAAACGTATTCATTAAAAACATAAAAATACATATTTTATTAAAAAAAACCATTTTTTTGATAACTAAAATTCAAACAAACTCACAAAAAAAACAACGCCAAACAAGTAATAATTAAATTATATTTGAAAATACTTATTGGAATTGCGTGAGTTTTAAATATTGGTCACAAAATATAATATAGTCTTCTTCCTTAGCAGTGTAATTATTTCAAAACCTTCACTCACAATCACAAATATAAAGATTGTCAAATACGGAACAAAAAATATCACAAAAACTTACTTATTATAATAATGCTATGAGAAAAAAATTAAGCAGTGCAAATGATTTTGATTATAGTGGAGTCATGCTTTTGATGTGGTTAAACCACTTTCAATTTTAGTACTTCAAACTTCTCCGCTAAGGCAAATACAACTCCTAAATTTTAACCATACTTCAAATTAAGCCAGTTTTTTTTTTTTTTTTTTTTTTTGTTCTTTACTTATTGGACACATTAGCATTGACTAAGTTATCCATTGGTTTCCTACTTGCTGCTGGCATGGATATTTGTTTGCCACATCAACAATTAATGCTAATTGGTCACGAATCACGATAAAGATTATCTTAAAATTTTATATATGTAATGGACGAAAATGAAAAAATTAAAAGAGAAAGATAAAGGATTAAAAGCAAAATACCCACATATGTCAAAGATAAAAAATTATTTAAATTTTTTTACATTAAATGTCATGTTTAATATTTTAAGTTTAGATATTCTTTTATTTCAATTCTTTAAGTGTATGTTTTTAAATAATATGATTTTCATCTTTTAAGTATTTTTTGTTTTGATAAAAACGTTAACTTCACATCAACACCTTATATTTATGGACGTATACAACCCTTTCAAACTCACGCTATATATGACATTTAAAAGTCATAATTATTTTAAAATTTTAATTATTAACAATGTCATGATATAAAATTAATGATTTTAATAAACAAAAATATTAAAAGACAAAATAATATATTTTAAAAGTAGAAAGGGTGTAAATAGAAATTTTAAAATTTAAAGAACTAAAAGGAAAAATGTCTAAATTTAAAATTTTAAAATAAACATTTAGCTTTATTTTATTTGAAACTAAAAAAAAATCCATACTTTTGCATATTTTTATACTACAATAAATCAAATTTATGTCGGGTAATTATACTAGTTATATTCAAAAAAGCATATGCTTCAAAAACACTATAATGATGTACATTGAGGTCAACATATCCATACAACTGATTTAAGCCCATATCCATAATATCTCACACTGGCTTGGCAATTATGATTATGACTGACACAATATGACACTTAAACTTTAAATTAATCTTTAACGATAATGCAAAATTTAAAACCTTGACTTGCATTTTAGTCGCCTCATGCGAAAATGAAGGAACTAAACTTGCGTCTGTACCTAATTTTTCATATTACTCAAAGTATCTACTATATAAAGTGCATTTATATCTTCTCCGGTTCCCATTTATGTAAAATTAGATTTTAACGTCATTCACGTCGGTTATAAACATAAATCAATGTATTTATATTTATGACATCACGAACCGTTTTCACCCGTTAAAAATGACAATTTCAATTCCCCTTCTTACTTTTTCACCTTTTATGTCATTTTCTTCTAATTTTCTCATCCGCATGCATTTCTCTTTTAAAATTTCTCCTTTCTCCTTCATCTCAATCTCATCTTTCTCCATGTTTTTAGTCTCACCATTTCACGAATTTGATCATTACACTTCATTTTCACATTTCCCCTTTACCACTTTCTCACTCCCTTACCCTAGTTTTCACAATTTCCTCCTAATCTCACCACTGCACTTCATTAGAATCGCTTAGCAAACAATGCTCTCTCTTGGCCTCCATCGTCTCTTGCGGTTTAGGTTATTCTCGTGGCCAAATTTAGTACTATTTTTACCTAGTTATGAATTGGATAATTATGGAGGTTTGTGTTTTTGATTTTTTGTTTGTAAGTTTGGTTTCCCTGTAGTGAACTTCCTTGTGTATGATGTTGCTGTGATTTTCGGGGCATGGAAAATGGTCTTAGTTTAGAATTGTTGTTGTGATTTTCAAGCATAGAAAGACTTCCATACTTAAATTCCATTGATGTTCTATGAAACATACTATTTTATTGAACTGAATTAATTCAACACAAAATTTTCGGAACTGAACAACAGAAATAGATCAAGACACAAAACAATAGAACTGAATTAACATAAATGGATTCTGCAGCTGTGTGATCCACTCATCTTGGCGAACACCTGAGAATTAGAGTTGACAGAGAATTTTTTTAGAGAGAGTTCAAGGGAGAAGAGAAGAATTGCGGAATCTGAGAGAGAACAACAGACAGAGAAGAAATTCACCTTTAACCACACCTAGCGAATGAAATCCTTGAGCCTTATATTCTCTTTCATCTCACGTGAGCTTTTCCTGACTCCCACATTTTGCGGACCTGCCCGCTTAACAGAATTTCGTACCAGAATCCCCTCTTCTTTCGCACACGTTACATTACCTTCCCCATCAAAAACAACCTTGTCCTCAAGGTTGAATTGAGGATAAAACTTCAGAATGTCCTGCAAATCTTCCCAAGTAGCATCTTTTGCTTCCGAAGCTTCCCACTGAATCAAGACCTGAGAAACTTCCGTTTCAAATCTTTTAACCACACGCACATCCAACACTTTCCAAGGATTGAGCATAGGACCCAACTCACTTGATGACAATGGCCAGGGAAAGTAAGGTTGTGTCACCTGGCCATGAAACGGTTTAAGAAGAGCAACATGAAACACGGGATGGATCTTAGCAGAATCAGGAAGTTGTAATCTGTAGGCCACGGCACCAATCTTCTCCATTACTTGAAAAGGACCAAAATAGCGCATTCCAAGCTTCTGATGTTTCCTTAAAGCCACTGAGTGTTGTCTATATGGCTGTAGCTTAACTAACACCAAATCTCCAGGCTTGAATTGCAAATCCCTTCTCTTCTTATCAGCCT
The DNA here is from genome assembly GCA_026586105.1 of Hylodesmum podocarpum. Classification (NCBI taxonomy): domain Eukaryota; kingdom Viridiplantae; phylum Streptophyta; class Magnoliopsida; order Fabales; family Fabaceae; genus Hylodesmum; species Hylodesmum podocarpum. The sequence goes on from JALJEV010000804.1 coordinate 583,579, forward strand.
GCATCTTCATATACTGTTGGGCCTTAAACAGATGCGCTTTCAGCTTTTGTAATAGTTCATCTCGCCGTTGTAAATTCTCTTTAAGCTAAATAGGATCCTTCGCATCAACTTTATAATGAACCACCGAAGGAGGGGGTCTACCAAACACAACTTGAAAGGGCGTTATGCCGAGGCTCTGATGATAAGACGTATTGTACCAGAACTGAGCCCAATGAAGCATTGTAACCCAGTTCTTAGGATTCTCAAAAACAAAGCACCTGAGATACATTTCTAACGTTCTGTTCAAATTCTCAATTTGGCCATCTGACTGAGGATGATAAGAGGAGCTCATCGAAAGAGTAGTACCCTGTGCCTTAAACAATTGTTGCCAAAAGGAACTTATGAAAAGTCTGTCCTATCTGACACAATTGTTTTTGGAAATCCATGCACCTTGACAATATTATTAATAAAAGCCTCCGCCACCACCTTACTATTGCAATCAGCCTTCATAGGAATAAAATATGCAAACTTTGACAATCGATCAATTACCACAAAGACAATAGAAAATCCTTGTGATAGTGGCAGTTGAACAACGAAGTCCATTGCTATGTCTTCCCAAATTTGTTGAGGAATAGGAAGAGGTTGTAGCAGCCCTGCAGGTAGAACGTGATCTACCTTGGCTTGTTGACAAATAGTGCATTCCCTCACAAATTTGATGATATCCTTTCGCATACCCTTCCAAAAAAATTGCGCTCCTACACGAGCTATAGTTCTGTTAACTCCAGCATGCCCTCCAATCTTAGAACTATGAAATTCCTCCATGATCTGATGTAACAAATCAGGCTCATTCGGTAACATGATTTTACCTTTGAATAATAACAACCCGTTTTGAATACTATAGCCAGCAGCAAGTGGAGTACCTTGCAAGCAAGTCTGATAAATCTTAGCCAACTGAGGATCAGATTGAGTCATATCAATCACTTTGTGCATCCAAGAATGTATAGGACTAGAAACAGCCATCATAAAACTCCGTGATAAAGCATCATTTTGGTATATTCTCTTTACCAGGCTTATCTTGAATGGTAAAATCAAATCCTATAAACTTGGGCAACCTTGTTCTTTGTTCGAAGTCTGCAACCTTTGCTCTAACACTCCTTCAAACTTTTTCGATCCGTCTTGATAATGAATTTATGGCCCAAAAGATAATGCCTGAATTTAGCTAGAGCCTCGTTATTGCATAAAATTCCTAGCATAAGCATTGCTTTCGCATTCTTAGGATAACTTCTTTGAAAAATAGGCAATAGGGTGCAAATTTTGACTGAGCACTGCACCTATACCACACCCTGAAGCATCAGTCTCCAACACAAAAGGCTCCTTGAAATTCGGAATAGCTAATACGGTGGTGAAGTCATTGCATCTTTAAGTTGATGAAAAGCTAACGAAAGCGACTTTGGTCCATCCGAAAGAATCCTTCTTCAATAAATCGATCAAAAGGGTCGCAATGTTAGCATAGGATTTGACAAATCTCCTATAACACCACGCAAGGCCCAAAAATCCTCTTAATTGCTTCAAATTAGTAGGCTCGGGCCATTTCAAAAGCGACTTCGACTTTGATACATCCATAGCCACACCAGAACCAGACAATGTATGGCCTAAATAATCAATCTTTTGAACGCCAAAACAGCACTTAGAAAATCTAGCAAATAACTTATGCTGCTTGAGAATGCTGAAAACCACCTCTAAGTGGTACAAGTGGTCTTTCCAAGTGGCGCTATAGACCAGAATATCATAAAAAAAAACCAATACGAATCTTCTTAACAAACCAGCAAAAATGTCATTCATTAAACTCTGAAAAGTTGTCGGTGCATTGGTTAAACCAAACGGCATAACCAACCACTCGTAGTGGCCATGGTGAGTCCTGAATGCAGTCTTGTGTCTATCTTCCGGATTCAACAAAATTTGATGGTAACCAGACCTTAAATCCAGTTTTGAAAAGAACGTAGCCCCAAATAATTCATCAATAAGCTCATCAACAGTAGGAATAGGGAAACTATCTTTGATAGTTATAGCATTAAAAGCCCTGTAATCTGTACACACCCGCCAAGAGCCATCGTTCTTCTTGACCAAAATTATTGGAGAAGAAAAAGGGCTTCTACTAGGCTGAATTATCCCCTCATCCAACATTCTAGCCACTAACTTATCGATTTCCTCTTTTTGACTATGAGGATATCTATAGGGTTTAACCTTCACAGGTTGTGAACCTTCCAACAAAGGAATAGAGTGATCATGAGATCTCTGAGGAGAAAGATTAGTAGGAGTATCAAACACTAAACTGAAAGTATGTAACAATAAGGCTAATTCAGGTTCCATATCATTAGGCAATTCTAACATAGATTTAGGAGTCACATTTTGCTCCAACAGCTGCAAGTTATATATCTCAGCAATAGAGTTAGTAACAACCATCCTTCTAATATGATGAAGTTGAGCTTGGTCAGGTACCAGAGTAGGATCACCTTGCAAGGTAGTAAACCTCCCATTCGACAAAAACTTCAATTGCAAGGCATCATAATCAGCTATATGAGGCCCAATTGTTTTTAACCAACTAGCACCCAGAATGAGATCAACACCAGAAATAGGAAGCAAAAATACAGGTAACTGAAACAAATTTCCTTGAGCCTGGACATTAAGTTTCTTAACCATTCCTTCAGCAGTCATATAATTTCCATTACCCACCATCACACAAAATTGAGTAGCAGATTCCACTGGCAACTTTAAAAACTTTGCAACCCGAGGCTGTAAAAAATTATCAGAACTACCCCCATCAATTAACATTGTAACAGGTAATTTATCGATATAAGCCATGAATCGGATAGTACCAATTCCCACACCCCCTTTCAAAGCATTCAAAGATAAATGATGATCTTCAGAATGTACTACCTCGACTTCTGGATTGTCATGTGGATTATCGAAACTGATAGGAACTTCAGTTTCATCATCCTCCAATTGTAAAAACAACATCGCCTATTAGGACATCGATGATTAAATGAAAACTTCTCATCACAAAAATAACACAGTCCTTTCTCTCTTCTCAATTGCATTTCAGCCGGGCTAATTTTTTTAACATTAGAATTCTTCCATGGAGGCCCAGGTGGAGTAGGTAACAAGGGTGGTAGACTGGATTTATTTTGAGTTTTCTGTTGGAAATTAGGGGCAGCAGGAGTAGAGGAAATTGTGGAATATTTATGAGTATAAGAAGTACGCGTGGCTTTTGATGCTGGAACATACTTATCCCCAAAGAGTTTAGCTAAAGCTACTGCTCGTGACAAATTAGGTGGAGACATAGCAATAACATCTCTACGTATATCTGGATCCAATCCACTAAGGAAACAATTTAGAAAAGCTTCATCACTCAACCCAAAACAACGGTTAGCCAACGACATGAATTTAAGACAATAGTCAGATATCGAACCTGTCTGATCCAACTTAAACAACTCCGCCATAGGACAATCAAATGGAGAAGGGCCAAATTGAGAGTCGAGCGCACGAGTCAATTCGGACCACGTCGACACCAAGGACAGCTTCTGTGACATTTGAAACCAAGGCACCACATCCTTATCAAAATGCATCGCGGCAATATCAACACGAGCTGCGTCAGGAGTATTATGATAAGAAAAAAATTTCTCTGCCTTGAATATCCATTCCAAAACTGGAGTAGAGCTATCAAAGTGAGGAAATCCCAAGGAAATATCACGAACGGTAGCGTTAGATAAACCGATAGAACCACTATTTGCGTTCGTACTGCCAATGGCCGGCGTCGTCTTCTGGATCAACAAATCTATCGCCCTCTGCATAAGATCCAAACGAGTTTGACTGTCAGATTGAAGCTTCTCAAGTCGATCCTGTAAATTCTGGTCTCTAGTACGTTGCTCTTCCATCCACTTCGAAATAGAAGTAAGCTGCGTTTGCATGTGCTGTAACCTTGTACGATCGCTGTTGTCGGCCATTGAAGTCAATGAAAGCACCAATGAAACGTACTATTTTATTGGACTGAATTAATTCAACACAAAATTTTCGGAACTGAACAACAGAAATAGATCAAGACACAAAACAATAGAACTGAATTAACATAAATGGATTCTGCAGTTGTGTGATCCACTCATCTTGGCGAACACCTGAGAATTAGAGTTGACAGAGAATTTTTTTAGAGAGAGTTCAAGGGAGAAGAGAAGAATTGCGGAATCTGAGAGAGAACAACAGACAAAGAAGAAATTCACCTTTAACCACACCTAGCGAATGAAATCCTTGAGCCTTATATTCTCTTTCATCTCACGTGAGCTTTTCTTGACTCCCACATTTTGCGGACCTGCCCGCTTAACAGAATTTCGTACCAGAATCCCCTCTTCTTTCGCACACGTTACATTCTAACTATTGGAGTTTATTGCTTTAGCTTTGTTAATGAGCTGTTGTGTTTTTATTTGGGCTAGCCTTAATGTGTGTGAAAAATGACTCTTTCTTTTGTCGCACCATACTTGCTGGTTAGAAAATCCAACCCTAATAATGTGCAGTGTCTAACATATGTGTTTCAAAACAGTTTTACGTTGTTGGTTTAAACAGGTGCGGTGTTGAGGACCAACATTTTTTCTATGCCAATTGTTTCTTGGGTTCTTATTATCTATTGCATTTCTAATATGCCTATCATAAAACCTCAATTCAGCAATACATGCAGACATGACTGAGTGAATTAGGAAAGCAAATATTTTTAGCTTCATACATTTATGGGTTAATTGATATTCCTGTCATACTTTTAATATATTGAATATAATATTGTTATTAATAATTTCTTACATCACAGGTCCCATTGGTAGCTTATAGTCTTAATTCTTAAGGACTATATTGTAGTTTAGTTTTGCTCTTTACACCATAAACCTTCTACTGAGATGAAAGACACTATTAAATGGGTAACTTAAAATGCCTATAAATATTTTTTTAAAAAAAATTATCATGAGTATTGTATAATAACTTTTAATTTTGTTAGGGTCATTGCTGGTGCAAATGTTTTGAGTGGAAGGATAAATCGGGAAGGAAAGCATACTAAATTTATTATTTCCAAGATATACAATTTATATTTATACACTATACTCAATTGGATTGTTAATAATGTTATCTAACTGAATCTTATCAATATAATGTAATAAAAAAGTTGGGTCATTTGAACGTGGCTATTATGTCATGTATTGGATGAAGATCATTTTGACTGTTCATATCATGAATTCTTGGCTTAAGGTGATATACATAATAATATATTCATATAAATATTAAAAACAAGTTTCTATAAGAAAACTATTAATTAATACATTTTCATTAAATATTTCATATGTTTCAAAGTGCTGACCTATTACATGATGATGACATTCAAAATATTTGAAAAGAAAGGGGAGTACATCTAGTTCAAATATCCAAAGTTTGATAATATTGATATCCTTTAAAAAGAGGTAATCAAAGATGAAAATAATTGATTGTTTACAGAGTTTCAAACTTTATATAAGGATTATAGATTGATTTTTTTAACATATTTAATACATAGTGCTGAATATATGTTTTTCAGACTTTGCACTATGTCCTCATTTTTTGTGCCTTTTCATTTGACAGTATATATATTCAACAAATGTGCATTTGGTTATGCTCTGCTAGTTAGGCACAAACACGAAAGGAGAAAAGTGAGGATAATTCATTCACAATGTGGTAATTGATTACCAGTTGATTAAATTCAATTTTATAAGATCTTTACTCTTAAATTATGTTATTGATTTGTCATCTGTAAACTAGACTAATTAATTTAGAGACTATTTAATTTGTAATTTGTAATTATACTTTTGGTTATATGTTGTGTTTTTTTTATGGTCATGATATTTATGTTCAAGCTTCAGTTGTAGTTTTGTATCTGAATTCTAACAAAGTTTACTGCTTGTAGTTGGGGACTGTGGAGCTGTGGGACCTTGCATGATGAGGGAAATGTGGAGTTGTGGGATCTATCCAGTAACTTTGTGTTTTCAAAGAAGAACTACATACTGGCATAATTGCATCCATAAGTAATGACAACTCTACTTTAGTATCATGTGTTGATGATGAAAGACTTGTAGTTTTAGGCATACTGCTTTAGTATCTAGTAACTTGTTTTTAATGTTTATGTGTTAAAAACTTGTTTACAACCTTCACTGATTTATGATAATGTATTTAGGCAAAGTTGGTATATTTACTTCATTGATTTATGATAATATTAGAAATTTCCAGGTTTGAGTTGTTTTGTATGTATGATCTTGGTATTGAAAATGATTTATAAACTACATTAGGTGTTCAGTTCGTATATAAATAAAAAAAATAAAAAAAATAAATTAAACTTTTAACATTAATTTTTAATGAAACCAACATCAGAACTATTTTTAGTGAATACCATATAACATCGGTTAATGGTAAAAAACCGATATTAAGTAAAGACTTTTAATTCGGGTTTACATGTATTATTGGCGTCAGTTTTATAATTGATGTTAAAAGTTAGTTTTAACGTCAGTTGTAAACATAAACGTTAACGTTAGACTTCTTTAACGTTAATATTTAATCGATGTTAAATGTCAGTTTTCACCGATATTAAAAGTATATTTTGTATTAATGTCCATATTTTTCTACACGGTTAATACATTTTATCATTCTACTTTTATGTATATTTACCGGTGATAAGAAAAAACATATAATGTAAATTTAACCATATTTATATACGTAATTAATCATAGTAAATAATTTCATAAAATTAAATATGTTTTATGATAATTTGTATTTATTTATTATTGATCATATTTATTCACGTAATTGAAAAATATGATTAGTGTGGACATTGGCTATAGAAACCTAGCAGTTCTGTCATCGCTGCTCTCAGCTTATTTCAACAAATTAATATTTTATGTTACTAAAAAAATGTTCAAAGTAGCTAGTTACGTAATAAAGTCGTCCTATCAACAAAGGCAACCAGTATTCCAGGTAACTATAATGCCAGCTTATCAATCAAATTGGTAATATTTTCATTTCCACGATTTGCAGACAATAGACAAATCCAGAAGATGCAGAAATCCTTGACCTGCATTATTTTTTTTTAATTTAAAACTGATAGTTGTTACCTAACCTGAATTGCACGAACCATATAAAAATCGTGTCTGACTTCGTGGTAACTAATAATGCAACGAATAAGGAGACCAAGTCCCCTTGGGAGCAGTAACTCAGTGACCATAGCAAACACCTTGTTCCCTAAATATCTTCTTCAATTTCTCTCTTGTTCAACAATTCAAAATGGCCACTCTTCCTACTATGGTTGTTATTTTCATCTTACTATTTCTCTCCTCTGATGCTGCTACAATCTCACGGTTTCAGTCACTTCCTGATGGAACCACGTTGGTTTCCAAAGATGGGTCCTTTGAGTTAGGTTTCTTTAGCCCAGGTAGTTCCACAAACCGCTACGTCGGAATCTGGTTCAAAAACATCCCACAAAAAACAATCGTTTGGGTTGCCAACCGTGACAACCCAATAAACAACAACAACAACTCAAGCAAGTTGACCATAACCAAAGATGGAAACCTGGTCCTTCTCAGGAACAACAACACCGTTCACTGGTCAACAAATACAACAAAAACAAAAGCTATCAGCGTTGTTGCGCAACTCTTGGACTCGGGAAACTTTGTTCTAAGAGACGAGAAAGACACCAACCCAGAAAACTATATGTGGCAGAGCTTTGATCATCCTTCGGATACGCTTTTACCAGGAATGAAGCTTGGATGGGAAGTAACAAAGGATGTTAATCTCAACAGGTACCTCACTGCATGGAACAATTGGGATGATCCATCTTCTGGTCACTTTACTTTTAGCGTTGCAGAAAGCAATATTCCGGAAACCCAAATACGGAACGGCTCATCATTGCTCTATAGAAGTGGCCCTTGGAATGGAATTCGATTAAGCGCTATACCATCATTGAGGCATGTTCCATTGTTCATTATTAACTTTGTTGACAACACAAACGAGAGTTATTACGAATTCTACCCCCGGAATAAGTCACTAATTTCCAGAACTATCCTCAACCAAACCATTTATTCTCTTCAGCGTTTCATTTGGGACGAGGGAAGTGAAAAGTGGAAGCTGTATTTAAGTGTTCCGAGAGATGATTGTGATAGGTATAACCGATGTGGCTCTTTCGGGTATTGTGTTATGATGGGTGTGTCTCCAGTGTGCAAGTGTTTGCCAGGGTTTGAGCCAAAATCGCCACAAAACTGGTTTGCAAAGAATTGGACTCAAGGGTGCGTGCGTAGTAGCAAAAGTTGGAGGTGTAGGGTGAGAAATAAAGATGGTTTCGCTGTGGTTAACAATATGAAGGTTCCAGACACTAACACTTCTTGGATAAATAGAAGTATGACAGTTGAGGAATGCAAGGGCATGTGTTGGAAAAATTGTTCATGTACTGCATATGGTAACTCAGACATCACTGGAAAGGGAAGTGGTTGTATCCTCTGGTTCGGCGATCTATTGGACTTGAGACAGCTTCCAGATGCAGGACAAGATCTTTACATTAGACTCGATATATCCAAAATGGGTATGAATTTTATTTTGATTTAGATTAAACTATTCCGTGATTTTGATTTTACATTGCCCTATTATATTAGTCTTTTTAACATTTAAAAAAAATAAGAAAAAAATCCATAAATTATATATATATATATATATATATATATATATATTCTTAACTAGACTCTATTAAAATTGCTATATATTGTATATTACAAATATTCTGTCATTAATCATAGTAATTACCTACACATAATCTTCTCTTAAATCTCTACACAAAGAAGTATCCTCTAATCTTTTTTCTGTCAACTTTATTGTCAACTTTAATGACTGTTATTTTATTTCTCGGTCAAGGGAATAATGATGCAAAAGGTGGTTCTAGGAAGGTGGTGGCTGTTGTCACAAGCATTGTTGCATGTATTATTATTGCGATACTCGTAATTATCACATTGGTTTACCGGAGAAGTAAAATCAAATTCAGAGGCAAGGGTAACCTTTATATTAACTTTTACAGAGCAATATATTATTTTTTTTCTATTTCTTTAAAGAATATAGTAACTTATTGATAAATTTCTTTTTTTTTTTTTATATCAAAATCGTGTATGAAAATCGGTTCTATGTCTTTTCAACTAATTTAATTTTTCAGTTAAATGTCGTATTCAAGTTTAACACGCTAAATTAAAGAGTAAACTTTCCGTCCATCAACACTTGTGAATATGAGAAAATGACTTATCAAATTAAGATAAGTAAAGTTTTCACTAATTCATGTATATTTATAATCAATTTTTCATATCTAAAATCTCAACTATGAGACATGTAGTCAGTTAATTGTGTACGTAAGTTATTTCATTTTATTAGACTGATAGATTTTGACTGATAAATCAAAATTGAGATGATATTTTAATATTTAAGAATTATATTGTTCAAAATAAACATTCATGCACTAAATTATAAAGAGTAAAACTTTCTGAGACCAAATTGTAAGTTTATTCCATATTAAATGTTTTCAATTTCTTTGTGTTTATATTGAGCAAAATAAACATTTATGTAATAAAGCTATAAAGAGTACACCTTTCCTACACCAAATTGTGAGTTCACTCCAAATTAAATTTTTTCAATTTTGTTTGTCTTTCTTAACCTTGTTCAATTCATTTAGCATCACACCAACACACACTACCAACACATAGAACAGTGCTATACCAACACATTCTCTAATTTAGCACTTTATTTAATAGAATTTTGTAACACATTTTAGCCCTTTTTCATACACACTTTCTACTATAGGTTAAATTTTATTCAAAAATTAAAAATAATGAGTAAAACTCATTGAATAAAAAGACAAATCTAACAAGTTTGGAGATTTACAATGATTTTTTTTTTTAAAATCATTACTGTACCTGCATTCGTTGCCTAACCAAAGATTTTCTAAGGATCATTCCAAGGCTCAACAGTGACCTAATCACTGGGGCCACTTATAACAACAGTAGCATATCCTTTTTGGCAGCATCAACCATCACACTGCTCATGCCACAACACTATCTTATTTGTTACCACTTCACACCCACACCATCACCATATCTCGCGTGTCTTGTTTTTTCAGTCACTGCAACCATATTATTACCCACTAAAAAATCTTTTTAACATACCGATACCATATGACCTTAGTTGAGTTAATTTGTTTACATAATATAAAATTATTTGACAGTATTGCTTCATTCAATTTCTTTATATGAGAAACAGGTAGGCAATTTCGATATATATTTGATTGCTTGTAACATGCATGGGGTCCAAAATATTTTCATTTATTTTTGTTTGTTTGTGAAGAAGCAGATATCACCAAAACCAAAGTAAAAACAAATGATAGCAAGCAAGAAGATCTAGAACTACATTTCTTTGACTTTGATACAATATCATGTGCTACGAATGACTTCTCAAGTGACAACAAGCTTAGCGAAGGTGGTTTTGGTCCGGTGTATAAAGTATGTACACAACATGTTGCCTAGTAACCATTAGATATGAATGGAAGTGATAGTTTAAACTTTTTTGTTCGCTATTTAACTTTTACAATTATTTTTTTGTAAGGGCATACTACCAGACGGACAAGTTATTGCAGTCAAAAGGCTTTCACATACTTCTACACAAGGATTAACAGAATTTAAGAATGAAGTTATATTATGTTCTAAACTTCAACATCGAAATCTTGTTAAGGTCCTTGGGTATTACATTGAAGAGCATGAGAAATTACTCATCTATGAATACATGCCCAACAAAAGCCTAGACTTCTTTCTGTTTGGTTGGTGCTTCACAAAAACTTTTTACATTCAATATTTTTTATTATATTTATTGATTAATAAAGATAACATAAATATTGAATTCCATAGATTCCTCTCAAAGCAGACATCTAGATTGGTCCAAGCGATTCAACATTATAAATGGAATTGCTCGAGGACTTGTTTACCTTCACCAGGATTCTAGACTGAGGATCATACATAGAGATTTAAAAGCAGGTAATGTTTTGCTAGATAATGACATGAATCCGAAAATTTCGGATTTTGGGTTAGCCCGAATGTGTAGAGGTGATCAAATTGAAGGGAATACAGGAAGAATTGTTGGTACTTAGTAAGTATCATTACAGTAAGATAAAGTTAACGTCGTACACAAATCAAATATTAAAATAATTCACATGTAAATGGTTTCTTTCAGTGGTTATATGGCACCTGAATATGCAATCGATGGAGTATTCTCCACCAAATCTGATGTTTATAGCTTTGGCATTTTACTACTAGAGATTTTAAGTGGAAAGAGAAACAAAGGCTTTTCCTACTCAAACAACAACTATAATCTTATTGGAGATGTAAGTAACAAAACTAACATCAGTTTTTGAAAACTGAAGTAGTTTTAATAATTTTAATGATTTATTGTAGGCATGGAGGTTGTGGAAAGAATGCATCCCAAATGAATTCATTGACACTTTGTTAGGGGACTCATACATTCTATCTGAAGCCTTACGATGCATTCAAATCGGTCTTTCATGCGTGCAACATCAACCTAATGATAGACCAGACATGACATCCGTAGTTGTGATGTTAACCCGTGAAAGTGAGTTGCCACAACCAAAAGAGCCTTTTTTCTTGACACAAAGAGTTTCAGCTGAGGAAGATTTTGGACAAAGGATATGCTATTCAACTAATGAAGTAACTGTCACAGAGATAGAACCAAGATAATTAAAGAAACTGTCTTGTTCCTTGCCGCGCTCACACCAATGGGGTCGAGTTTTGTCCTACTTAAACATGTGAGTAGTTTTTTGCTTGAGTTTGTTGTACTTAAAATAGTTGTTGCCAATTTTAAATCTTGATTTCAATCCCCCAACATATTGTTCTTGTTCGTTGTTTGTTCAAAAATTACTACACCGAATTTTGGTTCAATCTTTAGCTGGGTACATGCAACATTTTTAAGTAATATAATAGTCCCTACACAAAAATCTATTCTTAGGACAGATTATTTTTCCTATTAACAGCAATAAAATAGTCCCTAGCACATTTATCAATTAATTAATTTATGAATTATGTGCCTATGGTTGGTAAAAGTATTAACGATAATTCTGGTGAGTGCTAGTAAAAGCCCTCTTTATTGCTGTAAAGACAAAGACTTATGGCATGCAGGGCAGCAATGCTAGCAAACATTTAAATAGGCATTAAAAATAGTTTAAATTCAATTCTCACTTTGATGCTTCTCCATATCGGCTTTCAGATTTGATGCTGTTGGAACATGCTGCAAAATTCTACAAAACTTATAAATTATAACTTTTGGAAAATTCTAGAAGAAATACATATGTAAACATGAAAATACTAAAAGATGCATAGAATATATCCATATCAGAAAAATCTAGAATCTTATGGAAGTAACTACAGAAAAAAGAAATAACCAAGAAACTATCTTGCAATAGGCATAAGCATGTCCAATGTAAGATGTACCAATCCAAATCAATTGGTAGCACTTCCCACTGCTTGCAATAATCACTTTGATCACTTCATCTTTACTGTTAAATCCTCCAAACTCTTCTATTAAACAATAAACTCATTCTATCTTCCCTAGAGGATAGCACATGCCTTAGTCTTTTCTTTCTTGAACTGGACAATGTGTTTCATGATTTTTGTTGTCATCATCTTGATCCTAAAGACAAAGCGGATGAGATAGTGATGTACACTGAATTTATCTACAATGCAACCTTTCTGGATTTACATTAGTAACAAAGTCTGCAAGTTTCTCTGCCTCCACGACTTTGGCTTACCTTCTCCTCTTCTTGATATTTGGCAACGAAATGGTCATCATTCTCTTCATCAGGGAACCTGATACAATATGAGAAATCTCAGATAGAAATGTAAAGTATGTAATAGAAGCTAGCTAACTTCTAATCAACTAAACTCAACTAGCATAACTAACTAACCAAATCATATCATGTAACAGCACCTATGCTGAAAAATAAAGCAATTTATTTATCTCGCTACCAACTCTGACACAGTTATTTCACCGGTTGAACGGTTAACATTTTGCCCAAAATCTTCCTCCACTGGAACTGTTTCTATTAAGAAAACAGGCTTTTTTGGCTGCGGTAAGGCAATTTCACTAGCTAACATCATAGCTACAGATGTCATATTTGGTCTATCATCAGGATGACGTTGCACACATAAAAGGCCAATATGAATACATCATAAGGATTCAGATAGAATGTATGAGTCTCCTAAACAAGGATCAATAAATTCCATTGGTCTGCTTTCTGTCCAACACTTCCATGCCTACAATTAAACATAGAAACTATTAACTACCAATTTATTATATAGAAATTGAAGTTACTTTTGTTACTTACCTGTTCAACAAGATTATAGTTGAGGCTTGAGATGGAAAATCCAGTGTTTTTCTTTCCACTTAAAACCTCCAGTAACAAAACCCCAAAGCTATAAACATCAGATTTCACGGAGAACAGTCCCTTAATTGCATATTCAGGTGCCATATAACCACTGAAAGAAGTCATTAGAAGGAAATCATTTTGGGCTATGATTTTTCTACAATTTAACATTATCACATGATACTTACTATGTACCAATAACTCTTCTTGTATTCCCTTCAATCTGATCACCTCTACACATTCGAGCTAACCCGAAATCAGCAATTTTTGAATTCATATCATCATCTAACAAAATATTACTTGCTTTTAAATCTCTGTGTATGATCCTTAATCTAGAGTCTTGGTGAAGATAAAGAAGTCCTCGAGCAATTCCATTTATAATGATTAGTCGCCTAGACCAATCTAGAATTATGCTTTGAGAAGCATCTGTAGAAGTTTATATTTATTATAAATTGATTAAACAAGAAACATAACTAATTAAGATTGAAATGAAGTGCAAAATAATTTTGCTAAATCACTAACCAAAAAGAAAGAAATCGAGGCTTTTGTTGGGCATGTACTCGTAGATGAGTAATTTTTCCTCCTCTTTAATGCAATAGCCAAGTACTTTTACAAGATTTCTATGTTGAAGTTTAGAACAAAATAAAACCTCATTCTTAAATTCTTTTACTCCTTGTGAAGATGTATTTGAAAGTCTTTTAACTGCAATATCCTGACCGTCCGGTAATGTGCCCTTAAAAACCACATTTATAACAAGTTAAATGGCAAACAGAAAAGGATAAGCAATATGATAAGTTCTTAAATAATTTACTATTAATTACATAGTATTTAAATATTGCTTACATACTCTATATACAAGACCAAAACCACCTTGGCCAAGCTTGTTGTCATTTGAGAAGGCACTAGTGGCACATGCTATTGTATCGAAGTCAAACAGAGGTAGTTCTAGATCTTCTTGTTCGTTCTCATTTATTTTTGCTTTTGCCACAATGACCTCTGTTTCATTTGAAATAAACAAGTAACCAGAATAAATGTTTAGCATCCCATGTAATATGTCTATCTGTTTTTCATTAAAGATGAATGGAATGGTATTATCAAATAAATATAACTTAAAAGGAAAAATACTTTGCCTCTCAGCATGCGAGTAAAGATTATCTAAACAAAAAAAAAAAAATGAGAAAAGATACTATTTGTTGGATATAAGAGTAACAAACATATTATTGAATAAAAAACTCTAGAAGTTATTTTATTTGAAAATATGTTTTCCTTTTCCTATTTTAAAACAAAAGTATTACTGCATTTTATTATTTTAGAAATTTGAATAAAAATGAAGCTATAAAAAGAGGTATTTAATTTGTAAACAATGATAGTGTAAGATATATTTTACACTTGCAGTCAATTACAAAATGTCCTGTCTTTAAAAAACACCAAAGTCATCTACCATAAATTGTAATTAATTGACTGTATACAAAATTTCACACTCAAAAGTATACAGCAATGAATTATGAAAACAAATATACATCTTACATACATGCCACGTAACGAACAATAGCTTATGACGGTGACACATTGCAAACATATGGAAGACTATGAAAATGATACTAATTAGTTTTGTATATATACCAAAAAGTTTTACACATATTTTTCCATCATAAGAGAGTTAAGAGTAAAGAAAAAGAAAAATATAGATTATGTGATTCCTTAAAAAGAAATAAACACAGTATTTTATTAAAAAATATAATGAATTATAGCATAAATAAGTACAAATTAAAGGGAATCAGGTTAAGAAATATTACCTTTGCGTCTAAACATGGACTTACTTATCCAGTAAATGAATGTGAATGCCCCAAGCATCGCAATAATAGATGAAACGGTGCTTGTCACCACGACAACCACTTTCTTTGAACCTACTTTTGCATCTTGATCCGATTGACAGAGAAATCAAATACATAGGAAATATAGTTGAACAAAAACAAAAACACATGTGAAGCAAAATTAATACCATACGTAATAGGATAAAATATATAGTTTTTTTTTTTCATTCTAAAATTTAATTTTAGTTTTATAAAAATGGTGATACATTTTTAAGTTAAAAAGCCTAAACTTGATAAAAAATTCTTAGAACTAAAATTACAAATTTAGAAGACTAAGAATACTTATTCCTTGACAATGTAAAATCTAAAATGATATTTACATCATTGATACATACACTTTTTCACATATTTTATATACTCTATATTAATTTTCTTTATATTTAAAGGTTATGCATGGAGGATTTTATATGAAAATCAATAAATTTATAATATATGAATTAGTTAAATGTACGGAAAAGATTAGCCTTTGAATGTTGTTTTCCAATATCTAATTTCGGTTTAATCCAGATGAGACAAAATAAAATCACATACCCATTTGGGAGATATCAAATCTAACATATAGATCTTGGCCTCCATCTTGAAACTGTCTCAAGTCATTTAGATCACCGAACCAATTGATACAACCACTATAACCTCTTCGATCATCAGCGATGTCTGAATTAGCATAAGCCGTACACGAACAGTTTTCCCAGCACTTTGCCTTACATTCATCAAGTGTCATACTTTTATTCATCCAAGATATTTTTGTGTCCGGAACCTTCATATTCTTAAACACAACAAAACCGTCTTTATTTTTCACCCCACAACTCCAACTTTTACTACTATGCACACATCCATGACTCCAATTCTTTGCAACCCAGTTTTGAGGCGATTTTGGCTCAAAACCACGTAAACACTCGCACATTGGGGGGTTACTGTTACTCTTAGTGGAGCAGTACCCAAAAGAGCCACATAGGTTGTAAGGGCCACATTTATCTCTCGGAACAACTAAATCCAACTTCCATTCTTGACTGCCTTCATCCCATTCGAAGCGGTTTAGAGTGTAAAGGGTTTGGTTGACGACAGTTCTTAAAATCCGTGACTTATTCCTCGGGTAGATTTGGTAGTAATTCTCGTGCGTGTTGTCGACAAAATTTACAATGACCGATGAAAGGCGCAACATGGACGGTGATGCGCTGAATCGAAAGCCACTCCAAGGGCCACTTCTGTAGAATATTGATGACCCATTCCACAGCTGCATTTCTGAAACACTTCCTCTTGTCACTCTGTAAGTAAAGTCACCTGAAGATGGGTCATCCCAGTTTTTCCAAGCGGTGATGTACCTGTTGATCTTTTTTTTATGAGCAAAGTCATATGTATTAATTTGCAACTAAACTTAGTATAGGGTATAATAGAGATTGGGAACACGAGTTATAACAGCAAATCGTACAAATTCAGTACCGATGTGTTTTGTCTAAAATAATAATTATAAATGATCTTTAGTACACATAATCCTAGAACTGTGTGTCGAGAATCTAACTTAATTTTTTTAAAATTAGTTTATAAAATAGAATTATTTACTTCTTTTATATATATATATATATATATATATATATATATATATATATATGACTTCTTATATATATTTAACTTCTTATATATTTCTATCGTATTTTCTTACACAAAATTAGACATGTCGAACATACAAAATTTAAAAATAGATAATTTAATAACGGATGATACAATAAATTCAATTCCAATAATAAACATTCTAATATAGATTTTAATACCTCTTATAAACGTAAATCATGTTTATATATATTAATAAAAAAAAAGTCATATATCTGGAAGACATAAAAAGTCCTCACGGAATTCCATATCCAAACTTGTAACGATTTGACATCCAAACCATTTAATTTAGAATCATAAATTTGTCACAACCTAGATTTTTCTAGAGAATTCCTTAACCTTCTAGAAAAATCTAGTTCTTTGTAGAATACTCTTGAGTTATGTAGAATATTATAGAATACTCTTGAGTCTTGTAGAATATTGTAGAATTGTGATGAGTATTCTAGAATGGTTTAGAACTTCTTAGGGAACTTTGGAGATAATTCTAGAATGGTGAGCTAGAAAGATCTCTATCTTTGGATGGGTGACAAGTGTCACAATCTTAACCATTCTTTGAACCAAGAGTTCCCTATAAATAGAGGGGGTCTCATTTGTGTAAGGCATCAAGCAATAAGAGCAAACAAGTTCACTAAGAGATTCTCTCCCACTCTCTCTAGTTTTGTTCTCTTTTGTCTTGAGACACTTAGAAGGCTGACTTAGGAGTTTAGTAGAGACCAAACTTCCTAAGGCCGCACGGGACGTGAAGAAATTTCTAAGTCCGTGACAGTTGGTATCAGAGCTCGTTAGGATGGCTGATGCAAGCGAGATCACCATGGATCCTCAAGAGCCACGAAGGAGCAAGAGGTCGAAGGACCCAACCTCATCTGTGGAGTCTCGTCTCGATGGCATTGAGAAAGCCATGAGCAAGATATTGGCCAAGATTGAGGAATGGGATCAATCTCACAGGGAGGTGAGCACCCTAGACAACTTTGTGACAAGGATGGAGGTGGCGAGTAGAGATGTCAAGGACCGACTTGACATTGTGGAGCAAAGTTTGGAAGAGCTAGGATTGGAAGGACAATCTGAATCGCTCAAAGAGTCCATTCTGAGCACCATAAACCCCTCCATCGAGGCACAACATGTTGCAAGTGTTGCTTTCCAAGACCGGGTCTTGGGAGAGCTAACAAAGCTCCAAGAGAGAATGGAGGAATATCACGTCGGTCTGGAGGAGACCAGAGCGGATTGGGCCATTTGCAAGCGAGCAGTGGTTAATGTGGACACTATCGGATTCGGGACGATGGGAACACCAAGATTGGATATCCCCAAACCGAAGGAGTTCAATGGCAAGCGGGATGCCAAAGAACTAGACAACTACACATGGCACATGGAACGTTACTTCGAAGCTTTGAACATGCAAGATGAACATGTCAAGGTACGTACTGCCTCTCTCTACCTTACTAATCTTGCTGGCATTTGGTGGCGTCGTAAACATAGTGAGATAGAGAAAGGTACTTGCACCATCGAATCTTGGGAGGAGTTCAAGACTGAACTCAAAAAGCAATTTTATCCTGAGAATGTGGCTATCAATGCACGAAAAAGAATGAAGGAGTTAAAGCACACATCTTCTATCCGTAACTATGTTGAAGAATTTTCTGCCCTTATGCTTCAAATCACAAACATGAGTGAAGAAGATCTCCTCTTCAACTTTTTCGATGGTCTCAAATCTTGGGTGGCCCAAGAACTCAAGCGTCGTGGAGTCAATGACATCTCCACCGCCTTAACAGTGGCTGAAACCCTAGAAGAGTTTGAGTATCACAAGAATAACAACTCTTCAAAGCCCAAATCGTCGAGGGATAATCACAACAAAGGTGGAGGAGCAAAGGGGTTCAAAACCTCACAATACAAGGACCAAGGAGATAAACCTTCAACATCTAAAGATGGTAAGAAAGACCATTCCAAAGACAAGAAACCAAAGGATGCTTGTTTCCTTTGTGATGGACCACACTGGGCGAGGGATTGTCCTAAGAGGAAGACCCTCAATGCCATGTTGGAAGAAAAGGAGGTTCAAGAAAAGTCACAACTGGGATGTCTACAACTTCTTACTTCCCTCAAAGCAAGCACAAAGCCAACCACTAAGGATGGATCTTTGATGTTTGTAGAGGTACTCATCAACGGGAAAAAGAGTCACGCCATGGTCGACTCAGGAGCTTCTCACAACTTCATTAAGAAGGAAGAGGCAACAAGACTAGGCATCCCTCTCAAGAAGAGTCAAGGATGGTTGAAGACGGTGAATTCTGAGGCCAAACCCCTTGATGGTATAGCTCATGGGGTAGAACTACAACTTGGCACTTGGAAAGGTATGGTGGACTTCTCAGTTGCTCCTATGGATGACTTCGACATTGTGTTGGGGATGGAATTCTTGAGACAGTTCAATGTAGTGTCTCTTCCCCATTACAACTCGGTGTGCATCTTAGAAGGAGGTCCATGCATGATACCCACTGTATCCAAGCCAAAACACCACTCAACTCCTCTCCGCCATGCAATTTAAGAAAGGATGGAAAAAGGGCGAGGTTTCTTACTTGGCTTCCCTAAAAGAAAAAGAAGTGAAGATCTCCACCCTTCCACCTAAGGATATCCAGGAAGTTCTTAAAGACTATGAGGACGTTATGCCTCCCGAACTACCCAAGAAATTGCCACCTAGAAGAGAAGTGGACCATCAAATCGAGTTGGAACCAGGCGCAAAACCATCGGCCAAAGCACCTTATCGCATGTCACCCCCAGAGCTTGAAGAACTAAGGAGGCAACTCAAGGAGCTACTTGATGCTGGATTCATCCAACCCTCCAAGGCACCATATGGAGCGCCAGTATTATTCCAAAAGAAACATGATGGATCCTTGAGATTGTGCATTGACTATCGAGCTCTAAATAAGGTAACCATCAAGAACAAGTACCCTATTCCTTTAATTGCTGACTTGTTTGATCAACTAGGCCATGCAAGGTACTTCTCTAAGCTTGATTTAAGATCGGGGTATTACCAAGTAAGGATTGCGGAAGGAGACGAAGCAAAGACAACTTGTGTAACTCGGTATGGAGCATACGAGTTCCTAGTTATGCCCTTTGGTCTCACCAATGCTCCAGCCACCTTCTGCACACTCATGAATAAGATCTTCCATCCCTATCTAGATCGGTTTGTGGTAGTCTACTTAGATGATATTGTCATCTATAGTTCTACCCTTGAAGAACATGTAGAGCATTTAAGGATCGTTCTTGAGGTCCTAAGGGAAAACCAACTCTATGTCAAGAAGGAGAAATGCTCATTTGCACTACCTGAAGTACATTTCCTTGGCCATATAATCCAAGGTGGGAAACTTAGCATGGAAGAGAAGAAAGTGGAAGCCATCAAAAAGTGGGATCCTCCGACTAAAGTTACCGAGCTTCGATCTTTCCTTGGACTTGTCAACTATTATAGAAGATTTATAAAAGGATACTCTACAAGAGCATCCCCCTTCACCGACTTGCTCAAGAAAAACAAGGCATGGGAGTGGTCATCAAGGTGTCAAGCAGCCTTTGACGATTTGAAGACAGCTATTACAGAAGAACCAGTTTTAGCCCTACCAGACTGCACCAAGCCTTTTGAGGTACAATCAGATGCATCAGATTTTGCCATAGGAGGAGTCCTCATGCAAGAAGGACATCCCATCGCCTATGAGAGTCGCAAACTCAATGAGACTGAAAGGAGATACGCCGTGCAAGAGAAGGAGATGACAGCCATCATTCATTGCTTGAGAGTTTGGAGACACTATTTGCTTGGGTCCCATTTTGTGGTCAAGACGGATAATATTGCCACAAGCTACTTCCAAAGTCAAAAGAAACTAAGCCCAAAGCAAGCCAGATGGCAAGACTTCTTGGCGGAATTTGACTTTGTCTTGGAGTACAAGCCTGGGAAGGCCAACATTGTCGCTGATACACTAAGTAGGAAGGGAGAACTTTCTGCTCTCACCCAAATTCAATGGGAGCTACTTGATATAATTCGTGAAGGCATGGAGCATGATCCCTTAGCTAAGAACTTGGTGAACATGGCTAAGGAAGGGAAAACTAAAAGATTCTGGGTAGAAAATGGTCTTCTCTACACCATAAGGAGACGAATTTATGTCCCAAAGTGGAGAAACCTTCGGAGGAACCTTATCAAAGAGTGCCATGATTCCTTATGGGCTGGACATCCGGGCCAACGACGTACTCGAGCTTTGTTGGAAGCTTCCTACTATTGGCCTCAGTTGAGAGATGAGGTGGAACTATACGTGAAAACTTGTCTTGTGTGCCAACAAGATAAGGTGGAGAATCAAAGTCCTGCAGGATTATTAGAACCACTACCCATTCCTTCTCATCCATGGGAAAGTGTAAGCATGGATTTTATAGTAGCACTACCCAAATCCGAAGGGTGCGGTACCATCGTTGTGGTGGTAGACCGATTTTCAAAGTATGCCACATTCATAGCAGCCCCTAAGGATTGCTCGGCTGAAGAAACATCAAAGTTATTCTTCAAGCACGTGGTGAAATACTGGGGCCTGCCGCAGAGCATCATTAGTGATCGGGATCCTCGCTTCACAGGCAAGTTCTGGACAAGATTGTTCAAGCTGATGGGGTCTGCCCTACATTTCTCTACTAGCTTTCACCCCCAAACCGATGGACAAACTGAGAGGATCAATGCCCTATTGGAGTTATACTTAAGGCACTTTGTGAGCGGCAACCAATCCGATTGGGCTAAGTTATTGGATATAGCTCAATTCTCCTATAATTTACAAAAAAGCGAATCCACAAACAAAAGCCCATTTGAAATTGTAATGGGGCGACAACCACTTACTCCCCAGTCATTGGAGACAAGCTACGTGGGGAATTGTCCTACAGCCTTCAAGGTTGCTAAGTCTTGGAACGAACAATTGGATGTGGCCCGCTCCTACTTAGACAAAGCAACCAAGAAGATGAAGAAGTGGGCGGATCAGAAAAGGAGACACGCAGAATATCGCATAGGCGACTTGGTGCTAGTAAAGATCTTGCCAAACCAACACAAGTTCACGAGGAAGTTACATAAAGGACTTGTGCGACGATATGAGGGACCATTCCCAATCATCAAGAAGGTAGGCAAGGTCTCTTACAAGCTAGACCTACCCTCCAAATTCAAACTTCATCCAGTCTTCCATGTCAGTTGTTTGAAACCCTACCATAGTGATGAAGAAGAACCAACACGAGGAGAATCTATGCGTGCACCATTGGGCATAACAGCCACGTTCGACAAAGAAGTAGAAGAGATCTTGGCAGGTCGTGTCATCAGGAGGAAGAGTCATAAGCCGCACCAGGAATACTTGGTCAAGTGGAAGGGGTTGCCTGAAAGCGAGACATCTTGGGAACCAAAAGAGTCTTTGTGGCAGTTTGAAGATGACATCCGAAGGTTCCATGAAAATATCGCGCCGAGGACGTCGCGAAGTTAGGTGGAGGAGAATGTCACAACCTAGATTTTTCTAGAGAATTCCTTAACCTTCTAGAAAAATCTAGTTCTTTGTAGAATACTCTTGAGTTATGTAGAATATTATAGAATACTCTTGAGTCTTGTAGAATATTGTAGAATTGTGATGAGTATTCTAGAATGGTTTAGAACTTCTTAGGGAACTTTGGAGATAATTCTAGAATGGTGAGCTAGAAAGATCTCTATCTTTGGATGGGTGACAAGTGTCACAATCTTAACCATTCTTTGAACCAAGAGTTCCCTATAAATAGAGGGGGTCTCATTTGTGTAAGGCATCAAGCAATAAGAGCAAACAAGTTCACTAAGAGATTCTCTCCCACTCTCTCTAGTTTTATTCTCTATTGTCTTGAGACACTTAGAAGGCTGACTTAGGAGTTTAGTAGAGACCAAACTTCCTAAGGCCGCACGGGACGTGAAGAAATTTCTAAGTCCGTGACAAATTGCTACTATTTATGCCAACTAGCCTTAGTCCATTTATAGGTATTTAGATAATAGTTACAGTGAGTATAACAAACTTTCTGTTTAAAACACTAAGGGTTACTTTTGCTTCATTATCAAACATAATCTAAGTTGGTGTGATGTACCTCTTAAGACCCGTTGTGAGGTCCCACCCCAGCTTCATTCCTGGTAAAAGCGTATCCGAAGGATGATCAAAGCTCTGCCACAAGTAGTTGTCTAGATTGGCATCTGTTCTGTCTCTTAGGACAAAGTTTCCTGAATCCAAGAGTTGAGCTACAGCGTCTACTGCTTTTGTTGTAGAATTTGTTGACCAGTAAACGGTGTTGTTGCTGAGAAGGACGAGGTTTCCGTCTCTGGTTATTGCCAACTTGCTGGAGTTGTTGTGTATTGGATTGTCGCGGTTGGCAACCCAAATGATGGTTTTTGGTGGGATGTTTTTGAACCAGATTCCAAGGTAACGTTTTCCGGACCTACCGGGAGTGAAGAAACCCAACTCAAAGGTTCCATCGTCTGAGACCAAGGTGGTGCCATCGAGAAGTGGCTTGGATTGAGTGATGGTGTCAATTGCATAGGAAATTTGAGAGAAGAACAATAGTAACTTGAATACAATTATAACTAATATAGCAGCAAGAACAGCCATTTAATGTTAAAGTACTTGCTGCTTAATGGTAAAGGAATTGAATTTATTCATGGATATGAAAGTGGTTGTTGTGAATGAGGAAAAATGGAAGGAGCAGTGAACAGTCCATCCTGTGGTGCTCACTGGGTCCCATGTATGTGTTGCCATATTGGACAATAAATATGTTTTTAAACGGGAAAAATGGTAGGCAGCATTTTTTTATATGTTCAATAAATAAGTAGTTGACCGGGGACATTGTTAGGCAGCATTTTTATATGTGTAATAAATATGTAGTTAAGCGGGCACAGTGAAAGACTAATTTAAGAATCTATGTAAAACTACCAAAATAGTTTATAGGAGAATCCTTGTAACAGGACAAGAAGAATTAGGGACGTTGATGGATTGGTTTCGATCTGTTTAAAATAAAATCTGAATAAGTTAATTTGTTATATTTGTATATCATATTCTTGATAGATTTACGGTGGTCCGAGTTCAGTTCAGTGTTAAAAAATCTAGTGACATGAGAAGTTGATCCCTCATTGACGTGGTGTATATTTAAGGAATTTTTTTAGTCTTTTTATCATAATGTCTCGCATATATTTATAAATATATTTTTTTAGGGTATTGTTCTCCATAGATATTGTTATAAGAAAGTTATTTAAGCCCGTTAATTCATACTTTTATAGATATGATTACAGTCTGTTGATGAAATCTGTTAAGCTTAGATTAACTCGGTATGTCAAATGTGCCCGACTCATCGGATGAGCTCGGTACGTAAAGCTGGTCCGATGCATAAATGACACTTTTAATCATTTCGTGTTACAAATGCAATTGTCAAGCTGGTATGAGATTTTATAGATTTGGTTTAGGTCCAATTTAAAGGATACGTTGACTTTCGATATAATGTTTCAATTTTAAACCTAAGCTTCTTTGAAAATAGACTTATGATATATAAACAGTTATATATGTACAGTGTGAAAATTTCATTAACATCTTTAATTTGTTTCTATCTCACTTTTCTATTTTAATTATATCACATTATATTATATTTATAATTTTCTCTCTTCTTTCCTTTTCTTTTTTTGCGTGTCTAACAGAAGTTAAGAATTCATACGTAATGTATCATCTAGGACTAGGACCATGCTTGAGAAATAACTAAATAATCGTAAATCGATCCATAGGTGGCTTTGATAATAAAAATAAAGAGAAGTGCTATATATTAGAAAATAAATTTTACACAAACTGCTACGAAGCATGACGTTGTTAATTCAAACCATAACATGCATGGACTTTAATTAAGTTAGTATTTGACGAAAAATAAGCTTTGAATTGGTTGATTTAAAAACCAATCAAATTCGTTCGTTTTTTTTTTCTTTTGTATTCTCAGCTTTTATGCACAATAATATTATGCATTTCTCAAAACTAAAAGTTCCACTTTTATTATTTTCATTTCTGCGCGAGGTGGTTCATCAAAATATAAAGTATGATACGCATGCCAATTGTCATTCAAGGAACTACAATTTAGTATGATACGCTATAGTATATTTATTGTTTTACTTAACTCTTGTAAACTAGTTAATATAATTAGATTACACTGGATTGCGTACAAATAAGTTTCTTTTGGTCACTAAAAATAATACTGATCCTTTTTTAAGTTTAGTGAGAACGATGCTGGTTTGAATTATTGAATATGCTTTTATTGCCAACTAATCGTGGACCTACTCTTTGGACATTTTTGTTTTATTTGTCGCTGAGTACGCCAGATAATTAATTATTTAATGTTTCAGGCATTGCATATTATTTTAATAAGCTCTATTAAATAACTTATTCAATTATTTATTCAAGAGGGTGAACAGGTTCGAATCACATCCCAAAACATTTTATTCTACGCACTATCTTTTTCTCTATTTTTGGCATAGAAAAACTTCAAAAACATCTCTGGTCTTTTGAATGCTCCTATGACACAGCTGCATATATAACTTCTAATTAATTCTATTAATTGCTCACCCTCTCTCTTTGTCTGTACCTGTATACTCTATTCCCAAATCATCTCTTCAACGTTTTATTTTGTCTAAAAACATTTGCAATTGTAGCAATTGTAAAATAAAAACCATTTGCACATTAAATAAGTTTATTAATCATACTATGATATATACGATTTGAACTTTTACACCTTAAATTACCTTTTATTTCTAATCAAGATTTTCTAATATTTTTTATCAAATAAATGAATGTGTTTGTGGTACAGATTTTTAATTCTTTAAATTTATAGCTTTTAATTTTTTGTATTTTATATTTTATAAAAAAAATAGATAAATGGTGGCAGGTGAGTTTTTATTTAAATATTTTTTCTATATATAAATTTATCTTTAATTTTTTTTGTCATGATTTATCTTGTTCTTTTCTTTAATTATATATCCAAACTTTTAAAAATTATGTAAGGGCATATCAACATATATACCCAAAAACAAAAGTTCTTGTGTCATAAGATCTTGTTGAACAATAAATTTTAACTAATGGTCTCAAAAAAATTAACTTATGTTTAATTAATAAAGTGCTGTATAAAAAGAAGTCAAATATAGTGGTTCATTCTAAATTATTTGTCCATTCTAAAATTAAAATTCTATTAATTAATTTAATATGTAATTTAAAATACTGCATTTTATTTTGTTTAAATAAAATTAATTACCTTAAAACATGAACACAACTACATGTAATTCATAGTTAATATGCAAGTATAAGTCGTAATTATCATAATCAAGTGAATTATTAATTTCACCATGTAAAAATAGTATTTTTTTTGTAATATTTTAAAAATTAAGTTATATGTAACTGTAACACGTAATTATCTTAATTATATATTTTGAATAATTTAATTACTTATATATAAAAAATATTTGAAAATCAACTCATTTATAACTATAAATAATTATTTTAATGAAGTATATTTATTAATAATATTAATTACTGTATTTGTACATTTTAGAATAACTATATATCTTGAAAAAATTTCATTTTAGGATTCAGTTGGGCAGTGCTGGTGCCGATGGCGTTTGGGCTTCAGTGGCTGGAGGCTGGCGGTGTTGTTCATGGCGGCGCCGATGATCATTCACTGAAGATGTTTGCATGACGGGGGAGGCATTGCAGCACCTGCGGTGGGGCAGCGTGCTCAGCCACTGACATTCCCATAGGCCCTTTAAATGTGTGTCGACCGGTTAATTTTTTAAAAAAATTTATTTTTCAATATTTGTTTTTATATTTTTAAATATATGTACATGATAATTTTAAAATATTTATTATACACAACCTATTAACTATTAAGTGTGTATAAATAAATTTAAGAAAACTAAAAATTCACAAAATAACTATATTATTACTATGTACTCCACAGCTATTTTATTTATATGATACATGATGAATATTTATTTTTTCCGGCATGAATTTGTTAGAATGAAATTCAGTCTTATAATTGACGACTGTATTAAAATAAATTATCATAACGACTTTAGCCTTCAAACCTCATTAATGACTCTCGTAGCTGCCGACCCCACTCTCCCGAACTGTCACGTGGTCCAGTCATTGATCAATCATTGATGAAATTAACTACATTTGATATCCACTGCTTGAAAGGGTGAGCGAATGCATGGTCTCATCCGCAACCAACTATGTGTCATTATCTTCTTAGAAATTAAAAAATGTAGGTTGATTGTGTAATTCAATAACACAGAATATATTTTTAAAGTGAGAGCTACTCTCACCTGTATATACTAAATTATTTTTAAGATTAGAGATGTGTTACGACTTAATGCAAAGAAAAGAATTCAATATATGATAAATTGATACTGTATTTAAATTAATACTAAATTTATTTTTTTAAGAATATTTATTGAATCCGGTTAATTCCAATCATTTTAATGTTTGTATTTATTAAAAAAAAACTTTTTGAATTACCCATAAAAATAAATTGTGCAAACAAGATCTCTACTTAAGTATCACAACAAGCTTGCTTCTTTTTATATTTATGTAAGACTTCCTAATATTGTTATTTCTAAGAGACGACATTCAAGGGGACTTTCACTTTATTGACACTGATCTAATAATAACTTTTTTCTTTTTAGGATTTCACTGCCTAGTTTGCACCTTAATTCAACTTATAGATAATCTGTTTTGTGACTCTATTCAAACACTAATTGTTAGGACTTAAACTTAAGAAAAGAGTCTATCCAAAAGATTAGTGCATTATATGTGGTAAAAGATTAGTGCATTACGTGGGAAAAATTAGTGCATTATGTGGGAGAACCTCTGAGCTTTAAGTGTTACCATGAGTACAAAACAAATATTCTACGACGGTTAAAATAGATAGTGTACGACGGTTCATGATTGCATATCTAGTGTTGTAATCTGTTTTTGCAGACTAAGACAATTCTATCTAAAATTGTCGTAATTTGAAAACGTAGTAGCCTGTTTTTGCAGGCTACGATGCTTCTAACCAAAACCGTCGTAGTTTGTAACCGTCGTAGTCTGTGTTTTCAGATTAAGACGGTTTTAGTGTGAAACCGTCGTTGTCTGCAATTGAAATTTCCTACACTACGACAGTTATTGTGAAAACCATTGTAGTCTGCTTCAATTTTTTTAATATGCTGTTTGTTTTTTATGATTTTCCCACATTTGTTGTACCTGTTTATCCAGTCCACACAGACAATCCATACATATATTTCCCAATAATTTAAAAATTGACAATAAATAAAATGGTTCATAATTCAAACTTCAAAATAAACTAAAAGTTATACTTTAACTTAGAAACTATTCTAAATAACAAATTTGTATTTAATAGGACTGTAATTAACTACTACTCACTGAAATGATGATATAATCCAAATACTTAACTAAAAATTAATAAAAACAAAACTTTACATGTATATTTCTAATTATCAGCTTCAGAAGACTCATATGTGTTTTGTTTCTTACTACAATACACTAAAAATGTCGCTCATTGCTTGCGAGTGTAGTCGATGGCTTCTTCAGCAAATGACATTGAGTCACTAAAGGTCTGGAAAATAATGAATAATTATTAACAAATATGTATCATTAATTAAATTACCAAACGGATGTAGGTAAAAAGTATGTACCTCTACCCAATGGTCTGTTATCCCATTCGAATTATGTTTTCCATCCACCGCATGACATAGAAACCAAATTGCGGTCGATCCGTTTGTTTATTAGCCTATAAAGAATTGAATGATTTATCATAACACCTTAATTGTATTAGAAGTGTACATAATGTTGTAATTGTATTTTCTAAGAGAAACATTTTTACCTTTGTTATTATAAAATCAAGTCTTGGTCTAGAACAACTATTGCCCGTGAGCATATGATTTCCAACATGAATACTGGTTAAATTAAATTATACATTAATGTCACACTATAATAATTAAATATAAGTCAAATGAAAGATAACAATTAAATAACATTTACATGCCTTTCAAGCACTTTCTTCAACTTTTGAGGGAGAGGTTTGTGCAAGGAACAAAAGAAGACCGTGAGATGATCCATTGGGTAAAGAACAATAAGTTGTCAATGCCCACTACATGTAACATAAATGATTGTTTATACTTTTTGTTTAAATTTTAGTATATCAATATAAATTATACTTACTTGTGAAGGTATGGTGCAAGGTAGATCCTCTTGTTCAATTGACCAATCCAATCCATGATATATGACTTGACGTCAGGTGAATTATCTACCAAGCCCAATATGGATTGTGGTTCAAGGAATCCATAGACATTGTTGTTGCCCAATATCAGATTTCAAGATCATGACCAAGTGTATATACAGAGTATGCACATAAAAAATCAGCTTAAAATCAGATGAATGTTCAACTTACAATTCACAATCAGTAACCATTCTTATTTGACTAAACAGTCTGGACTGTGCACAACAATATCACATGCATTCCTTGGCTCTGTAACTTATCCTAAGCAGAAGGCTTCAAGTTCAAGATTAATTAAAAGACAACAATCATAGGTGCAACCATGCAAGCATGGAACATAACAAAATTACCATACATTGAGCATTCGTAGAGAATAATGCCAAGTATGTCATCATGGAAGAATTACACATCACAATTCCTTATCAGCCCAAACCAAATTCTTCGCATCCGCAGTGTAGATTATGGAAATCTAAATGAGAAATCAACAATAACAAACCTAATCCAAATGCGAAATCAAAATAAAGGAGAAATCAAACCAAACGTTTAAAAGCGTACCTTTTAGAAGCATTTCACGAAGGAGGAAGGAGGAAGGAGAAGGGCGCTAGAGTTTGGGGTTTCGCCGGTGATGGAGGAGTTCACCAGTGATGAGCTTGAGTGATTGAGGGAGAAGTTCAGTGAGGTTGAGTGATTGGGCTTTAGTGAGGAAGAAGGAATGGAGGGAGAAGAAGAAGTGTGCGTGCCCAGGGTTTTACGTGAAGAAGAAGAAGTGTGCCCAACAGACTACGACGGTTTTAATTAGAACCGTCTTAGTCTGTAACATAAATATTACAAAAATGTCACTTGGTTACAGACTACGACATTTTTAATTTGAACTGTCTTAGTCTGTAACATAAATATTACCAAAATGCCACCGCGTCACAAACCACGATGATTACCTAGAATCGTAATGGGGTGTGCATAGTTATTTGTGATTTTTGTACTAGTGTACATGAAACTTTTTTTTGTTAATCATGAGCACATGAAGATGGTGTACACGTTTGTCTCGCTACAACCGTCATCAATTTAGAGAAACAATGACAACTTTTCATAAAACAATCGTTAAATTAGAAAAGGATAACATGTGTTTTATAATTGTCACATATTTTTCCTTTAGATCTGTATCTTGGGTTAGACTCGGGCTAATACATCTCTCTACCATTGTTTTCTTGGTTTGCTTTGTCACCACCTCCTTTTGGGCACTCACACCACTGCATTTTCTTGCTATCACCTCTAAAAGTTAGGTGTTCTTACCAAATTTTGGCTGACCGAACTCAGCTTGGGCTTATGTTTTCCGGTAACGTGAGGGGTTGGTTCCCTCGTTGGTGTGGGTGTGTATTTCAAGATTATTATTCAGTCCTTTGTTATGATTCCATCCTTGGTATTTATAGATTCAACTTTAGGGTTCTGTCTCCATGGATCTCGCAAAGGAAGCTATTTAAGCCCAAGAATCCCCTTTTTTCAGGGAACAGTTATGGTTGGGGCGCAAGATCAGCTCAAGCTCGGCAGTCAACGAGCCCGACTCATTGGGAGAGCTCGGTGCTCGAGACCGGCCTGGTACATCAGTCCCTTGAGCTCAAGCCAGAATCATAGCCGTTTGAGTTGAAGTATGGTTCTCGGTTTGACGTGGTCTAGGGAGTATGAAGTTGTTTGCTTTAGGCGGGAACCCCAACGGTTGGCATTCTCATTTAATTTTTTAAATTTAAGTGGGTAGTTATTAATCATGATTAGTAGTTGTGACCCTTTGGTAACTATGCCCAAACGGTTTTGAGGCTACGGGTGGCCTACGCTGTTAAGGCTACGGGTGGGGCTGAGACTCCCTCGAAGGCGCCTGGCAGCGCTAGGGCTTTCCTTGTTGTTCCTGGGAATGAGGGTGAGACGAGCTCTTTTAGGGCTTTCCTTGTTGTTCCTGGGAATGAGGGCTTTCCGATTTTGGAGCTCCCATTCTTTGTCCTTCATCTCCTCCGGTTTATTCTGGTGAGTGATTGGCTCATGTAAATCTTTACAGTATAAATGGTCTTCCATCATCGACTTCCAATAGGAGTAATTATCTGCAGTTAGCTTGAACATATCTCCATCATGAGTGACAACTCCTTCCATCTTGAGTTACACAGGAAATACCGTATGTATGAATAGTACTATACGGAAATATTGTATGTATGAATAGTACTATACGGAAATACCATATGCCGTATAATAACTGTAGTATGCAAACAGTGCTCCAGATATGTTCCCAGGAAAGAGAGGTGGGTCACAAATGGACACGCTTAAATACCAAGTCTTTCCTTAGCCAGAACTTTCTTGGACAACACTTTTACACCACCACACGTTATTTTCAGCAATAAGAATTATTCTTTTCTGATGTGGAAGATCGACAATCCGCAAACTACGAGCATACTAAGAATTTTTCTCTAGCACTTAGTATCTCAGAACTCTAACGAGCTCTGATACCACTGTTGGGAAATACCGGCACAATTTCCCTCCTCTGTGTACTCAAAATTAGGCACTATGCAGAAGCGAAAAATATAATAACAACACCAGAAAAATTTTAGCGTGGAAAACCTTCTCAATAAGGTAAAAACCACGGGACCCGTAGGCCTCTTAAATCTCCACTATAACAATAATGGGAATACAAATACAATAACAATTGTATCTTCAATTTGTGGATAACACTCACAAATTGACTTACTAATTTTTCTCTCTTAGAAAAACACTCTCTAAGGATCTCCCTAATTTTTCTCTCACTCTCTCTTGTGAGGATTTCTCACACAATTTGTTATTGTGTGTTTGTGTTGCTGTGTGATGCTTGAGGGATGCCTTCTCCTTTTATAGGAGAAAAAATTGCACTGTAGCAATTTTTCAATTCAAGGCCACCGAAAGTTGTTTGTTGTTTTTCAACAATTCTCCACCAATTTGCAAAAGGTTTGGCTGGAATTGTGGGTTGGAATGGTCCCACACAATGATGGGTTGAGTTTTGACCTACTTCTATATATATATATATATATATATATATATATATATATATGAGTATTTTTTTGCATGAGTTTGTTGTGCTTAATAGTTGTTTTCAACTGATGAAGTAAATATCTCGAAGATGGAAACAAGATAAAGAAATTGTCTGCCCACACCAAAGATGGAGTTGAGTTTTGTCCTACAATTAAGTTAGTATATGAGTAGGTTTTTTGCTTGAGTTTGTTGTACTTATAATAGTTGTTGGCAATTTTAAATCTTGATTTCAATCTCTAATCATATTTTTGTTTGTTGTATGTTCAAAAATTGCGATAGGCAGTTTCTGGTCAATCTTTAGCTCGTCACAAGCAACATTTTTACTTGCTGTGTTTTAATTTGACTGCCCTACATATAAAACTATTTTTAGCGGCGGCCATTTTGCCTTTTAGTAGCAATAAAAATATTCATTAACACATTTACCAGTTAATTAAATTATGGCCACTGTATCCTGAGTAAAAGTATTACCGATAATTTGTGTGACTGCTAGTAAAAGCCCTCTTTATTGATGGTAAAGACTAAGACTTATAGCATGGAGCGCAGGAGTACTAGCCAAATTTAAATAGCCATTAAAACTAGTTTTTCTTCCAATTCTCACTTCAACGCTCCATTTCCAAATGCTCCCTGTCAGGTTGAGATCAGTTTTCACATTTGATGCCTTAGTGTTCTCGTTCACCTTGAACAGGACAATGTGTTTCATGATTTTAGTTTTCATCATCAAAATCCGAGATCAGAAAGGCTGAACTAATATCTCATGGAGCTGTTTAATTATAAACCGAGAGAAAGTGAGGTTAAGCGAACGAGATAGTGGTGTTCACGGAAACAACTTGATACTACCTCTTTTTTTCTGTCTACAAGTTGCGACCTTTCTGGATTTACTTAAGTAACAAACACTGGAAGTTTCTCTGCCTCTACGACTTTGGCTACCATCTCCTCTTATTGGTATTCAGCAAAGAAATGGTCATCATTATTCTCTTCACGATAACCTTGATACTTATTCTTACAACCTTGGCTGATATGAAAAGATGGAAAACAATACAAGTATTTATAGAAATGTTAAGTATGTAATAGAAGATAACCAATTTCTAACCAACTCAACCCAACTAACGTAACAAACTAACTAACTGTTCATATCTTGTAACAGCGCCAATGGCGAGAAATAAAGCAATTTATTTATCTCGGTACCAACTCTGTCACAGTTACTTCACTGGTTGAAAGGTTAACATTTTCCTCAATTGGAACTGTTTCTATTAAGAAAACAGGCTTCTTTGGCCGCTGCAAAGCACATTCACTAGTTAACATCATAACAACAGATGTCATGTTTGGTCTATCATCAGGTTGATGTTGCACGCACAAAAGGCCGATATTAATACATCGTAAGGCTTCAGATAGAATGTATGAGTCTCCCAAACAAGTATCTATGAATTCCATTGGCCTGCATTCTGTCCAACACTTCCATGCCTACAATAACCCACAGCAATTGTTAACAACCAATCTATTATATAGAAATTTGAAGTTACTCTTGTTACTTACGTGTTCAATAAGATTATAGTTTAGGCTTGAGATCGAAAACCCATTATTTTTCTTTCCACTTAAAACCTCTAGTAACAAAACACCAAAGCTATAAACATCAGATTTGACCGAGAACGCTCCACTAATCGCATATTCAGGTGCCATGTAACCACTGAAAGAAATCATTAGATGGAAATTATTTTGAGGCTTGATTTTACTACAATTTAACTTTATCACTGGATACTTACTATGTACCAATAACTCTTCTTGTATTCCCTTCAATTTGATCACCTCCAAACATTCGAGCTAACCCAAAATCAGCAATTTTTGGATTCATTTCATCATCTAATAAAATATTACTTGTCTTTAAATCTCTGTGTATGATCCTCAGTCTAGAGTCTTGGTGAAGATAAAGAAGTCCTCGAGCAATTCCATTTATAATGATTAATCGCCTAGGCCAATTTAGAAGTTTTCTTTGAGAAGTATCTGTCAAAGTATACATTTGTGTTACCCTTATTTACTAATATAATTAATCACGAAAGAAATAAAATAACAAATTTTTTTGCGAAATCACTAACCAAAAAGAAAGAAGTTTAAGCTTTTGTTGGGCATGTACTCGTAGATGAGTAATTTTTCCTCCTCTTTAATGCAATAGCCAAGGACTTTTACAAGATTTCGATGTTGAAGTTTAGAACAAAATATAACCTCATTCTTAAATTCCTTTACTCCTTGCGCAGATGTATTTGAAAGCCTTTTAACTGCAATATCCTGTCCGTTCGGTAATTTACCCTAAGAAAAACCACATTTATAAACAGTTTAAATGGAAAACAGAAAAGGATGAGCAATATGCTATGTTCTTAATTAACTATTAATTACAAAGTATTTAATTGCTTACGTACTCTATATACAAGGCCAAAACCACCTTGGCCAAGCTTGTTGTCACTTGAAAAGTCACTAGTGGCACATGCTATTGTATCAAAGTCAAACAAAGGTAGTTCTAATTCTTGTTCATTCTCATTTATTGTTGCTTTTGCCGGAACGATCTCTGTTTCATTTGAAATAAACAAGTAACCAGAATAAATGTTTAGCCTTCCATGCAACATGTCTTCCTTTATGATTTATCTTAAGAGAAGTTAGTGTTCTTTAAGTTTTGTTTGACTAATAAAATAACAAATTCATATGAAAACTGTGTACCCGTTTTTCATTCAAGATGAATGGAATGGTATTATCTAATAAATATAACTTAAAAGAAACGATACTTTGTCTCTCAGCATGCAAGAAAAGATTATCTAAACAAACAAAACAATTGAGCAAAGTTACTATTTGTTTCAATGAATAAATAAACAAATTATTGAAAAAAAAACTTTAGAAGTTGTTGTATTTGAAAAAATGTTTTCCATTTGGTTTTTAAAAAATAAAAATATTAACTCATTTTATTCACTTTTGTTAAAGTTTTATACAAACGAAGCAATAAAAATAAGTATTTGATTCGTACACAGATGGTGTAACTATTTTTTGGCATTTGCAATCAATTTCATAATATGATATCTTTATGAAAAACTAAAAGTCAACTACCACATATTACATTTTGTTTATTGTGTACAAATTTCACATTGAAATTGTATAACAATGAATTATAAACATAAACATATATCTTCAAATTTTTAATATATGGCACGTACAAGACAGTAGCTTATGAGGGAGACACATTGTAAACACATGAACGAGTATGAAATCATGGTAATTATATATATATATATATATATATATATATATATATATATATATATATAAAAAAAAAAAAATTCCACACATTTTTCCTTCATGAGAGAAATAAGAGACTAAAGAAGAAAATTTTAGATTATGTGATTCAACAAAAATAAATAAAACATAAAAAACATATAATGAAAATATAGCATAAATAAGTATAACTCATTGAATGATAATCGTGAAAAGGAACCAGGTTAAGAAATGTTGTTACCTTTGCCTCTAAATTTGAATTTACTTCTACGGTAAATGAATATGAGTACTACAAGCATAGCAATCACGGATGAAACAGTGCTTGTGACCACGACCACCACTTTCTTTGTACCTACTTTTGCATCTTGAATTGATTGACAGAGAAATGAAATAAATAGGCAATATAGTTGACCTAAAACTAAAACTAAAATACATGTGAAGCAGAATGAATATCATATATAATTTTTTTCCTACTAAAATTTAATTTTAGTTTTATAATAAATGTTGATAAACTCATAATATAAAATCTAAACTTATTTTTCTATGGTCAATACACACATATATACCCTCTTCATATATTTATATACTCTATAATAATTTTATTTGTGTTCAAAGGTAACGCGTTAAAGTGTAAAATATTTACATAATAAATTAAGATTTAAATAATTTATAAAAATTTTATCATTAAAATTAATAAATTTATCATTCATGGAACGTGGTTAGTTAACTAAGCTGTCATGTATTTCTAATTTCACTTTAACCAATATAAAACAAAATAAAAACATTTACCCATCTGGGAGATATCCAATCTAACATACAGATCTTGCCCTCCATCTTGAAACTGTCTCAAGTCATTTAGAACACCGATCCAAATGATACAACCACTATAACCACTTCGATCCTCAGCGATGTCTGAATTAGCATAAGCTGTACAAGAACAATTTTCCCAGCACTTGGCTTTGCATTCCTCAATTGTCATACTTCTATTCATCCAAGCTGTTTTTGTGTCCGGAATCTTCATGTTCTTAAACGCAACAAAACCGTCTTTATTTTTCTCCTTACAACTCCAACTTTTGCTCCTATGCACGCATCCTTGACTCCAAATTTTGGCAACCCAGTTTTGAGGCGATTGTGGGTCAAAGCCATGTAAACACTCGCACATTGGGGTGTTACTGTCACTCTTAGTGGAGCAGTACCCAAAAGAGCCACATAGGTTGTAAGGGCCACAATTATCTCTCGGAAGAACTAAATCCAACTTCCATTCCTGACTTCCATCGTCCCACTTGTAGCGGTTAAGTGTGTGAAGGGTTTGGTTGACAACCGTTCTTAAAATCCATGACTTATTCGTCGGGTAGAATTGGTAAGAATTCTCTTCCGCGCTGTCCACAAAATTAACAGTGACCGATGAACGGCGCAATAAGGACGGTGTACCACTGAATCGAAAGCCACTCCAAGGGCCACTTCTGTACAACATTGATGAACCATTCCACAGCTGTGTTTCAGAAACACTTCTTCTTGTAACGCTATAAGTTAACTGACCAGAAGATGGGTCATCCCAATTTTTCCAAGCAGTGATATACCTGTTGATTTTCTTTTATTATAAGCAAAATTGTATATATTAATTTGAAACTAAACTTAATTAGTATAAGGTATACTAGAGTTTCGGAACATGAGTCAAAACAACAAATGTTACAAGTTCAACGCTGGTGCGTGGTGTTTTTTCTCAAACAGTGATTAACTTTGTTAAGGTTCTTTAGTAGATATAATATAAATATTCTTCTCCCAAAATAGTTTATAGTGATACTACTTATGTTAGTTTTAGTGCATTAACTAAGTGAATATAACTTAGTTTGATTTTAAAAGGGTAACTTCTGCTTTAAAATCTTGGAAAGTGGAAAAACTCCGTTAAACATAATTTCAAGGAGAAATCAAACATAACCTTAAATAGTGTGATGTACCTGTTGAGACCCGTTGTGAGGTCCCATCCAAGTTTCATTCCTGGTAAAAGCGTATCCGAGGGATGATCAAAGCTCTGCCACATGAAGTTGTCAAGATTGGCATCTGTCTTGTCTCTTAGGACAAAGTTACTTGAATCCAAGAGTTGAGCTACAGTGTCTACTGCTTTTCTTGTTGAATTTGTTGACCAGTAAACGGTGTTGTTGTTGCTGCTGAGAAGTACGAGGTTTCCGTCTTTTGATATTGTCAACTTGCTGGATTTGTTGTGTATCGGATTGTCGCGGTTTGCAACCCAAATGATGGTTTTTGGTGGGATGTTTTTGAACCAGATTCCGACATAGCGATTTCCGGAACTACCAGGAGTGAAGAAACCCAACTCAAAGGTCCCATCCTCGGAGACCAAGGTGGAGCCATCAACAAGTGGCTGGGACTGAGTAATGGTGTCAATTGCATAGGAAATTTGAGACAAGAACAATAGTAAGTTGGATGTAATTATAACAAATATAGCAGGAAGAACAGCCATTTGATTTTACAGTAACTGCTGCTTGATGGAAAAGTAGTTGAATATATTTTGTGCATATGGAAGTGGTGGTGTGAATGAGGAAAATTGGAAGGGGCAGTGAACAGATAATTCTGTTGGGCTCACATGGTTCCATGTGTGGGGTCATATTTGACAATATGGTAGGCGGCATTTTTGTATGTGCAATAATGAAGTAGTTAAGTGGGGACGGGGAATATGCGTACACTGTATTATTTACTTTGGATTTTTTAAACGGATTGTTCAATTTATCAGTCAAATTTGGATTAAACAATTCCAAGGTAATTGATCTAATTAATAGATACAATTACACAATTGAATATCTTAAAGTATATCAGAGATCAATTTTCATGTGATTAATTCATTTGGAATAGATTAATATATTAAAGTCAATTGACTGCCATCGTGATCACAAGTAGCATATTAACACAATCAACAAATACAGCTATTGGAGTTCAGACTTCACTTATAATTTTTTTCTTATTCAATTATTATAAATAACGTGTTAGCAACTTTTAAGGAACAAACTTCGGTGTTTTGTGAAATCCACGTGTTATGGCATTTTGCATCATTATCATTAGATATTTATTATTATAGTCAAAGAAATGCATTAATTCAGATTGGTCATATTTACTGTGCTAAACAAGAAAATAATTCAGTGCCGCATAGCAGGAAGGCCTTAAAAAAAAATACAAGAAAAACAGAATAAGTTAAATATTTTATTCTTATAAAATTGCAACATCATTGAATCGATGTTCTATTTTTTTTTTCTTAATATTGCAGGTGTCCAATCAAACTAATTTAAGAATCTACGCTGAATAAAAAAAAAAGGCTTTCTTGGTATGAAATTTATCTTTATATTTAAATTAAAGTCATGTAAATGTAGCAGAATTCCAATAATAGGACCAGAATTGAAGGACTACAGAAACAATGACTGCGACGACCACCGAGACTAAATTTTTTGGATGCTTATACGATTAGCATCTAAGTTTGACAAAGACATGAGGTTCTTGTGATTCTCTAATAAAACCAATGTAACAATTTCCCAAGCATTTGGCCTTGCAATTTCAAGTGTCATACAATCATTTCTCCAAAAATGTGTACTATCTAAAAATTTCATCACAGAAGTAGTGTTTCTGAGTTTGAGAGCTCTGTTTTTTCGGGACTTGGGTTAGAAAATACACTTTTACCGCTTGCACCCCCTTATTTTTCACTTCCGGAATAGGCTTTCCATAAGCCGAAAGTCTGCCAAAAAGGATATGTCACAGCGAAAGAGTTGCAGGAAATTGAGCTTCCTGAGTCAGCCCGACAATAAGCTAGGCCCAGAACCAAATATATATTTACTCTTTTTCTTTGGGTATATTTACTATTACTGCTAATACTACTACTACTACTACTACTAATAATAATAATAATAATAATAATAATAATAATAATAATAATATAATCAAAGATGATTAAATAGTAATGAACATTATCAAATTAGTGTATAGGATCAGCTAACTTAAAAGTAAATTTTGTTACGATAACAAATGATCATTTAATATATTTTTATTGGAATTAAAACGGAAAAATTAGAAGATTAAAGAAATTTTTTTACTCATTCAATTAATAAATAAATTATTATTACGCATCCACTTTCTTATGGTTACTAGTTATGATTTGTTTAATTACTGTCTTTGCTTAAATTCATAGAAATTGATTATAAAATAGTTAGTAAAACAAGTTAAATAAAATTTCGGAATATATTCCTATTCACAAGCAGATTAAAATAAAAAAACAATAGAAAAAATATTTTTATCAATTTCATAATTGATAAATTATAATTTGGATGATATATGTGGATGATATTTTTTACCTAATCAACCTTTTTATTTACATATTTCTTACTTTTATTTGGGCACTTTGTTGCCTCAACTCTCATTATTTAGTGGCCACAATCTTAGATTTTTCTTCTTTGTATCTCCAATTTTTATTATTAAATTGACTTTTCCTTTTATTGTTTTATTTGTGTTTTCTCTTATAGATTAATTAGTTTTTTTTTTTCGGTTCAATTGGTCATTTTATTATGTTCATGCTATTGAAATCATTTTTTTTAGAAAGCCTTATATCATTCAAAAGGGATTAAACCCCGTAAAAATATAGACGAAATTCGCAAATGAACCTCTTGTATCCAAACTATATTTGGAGAAATAAAAGCTAGTATAGCTAGTATGTGAGTAACAAGATTTCGTTGTCTATTTGTGTGCACTGAAATAAAGGAAATTCCTAAAACTAAACAAGGTTCTACACTCTTGTAAAATTGCTACTAAATAAGAACAGTTCTGTTATGGTGGCTTGTTCCACTCATTTATGACAACTTGGCAATCAGTTTCGAACACAACTTTGTGGAGGAGCAGTTGCCTGGCCATTTTCAAGTTCCATCAAAAAAGTCAAGCTTTCTATGATATGAGGCATATAACACTGTTACTGAAGGGTGATTGTAGAAGCTAGAACTTGACCTTGATGTGTTTAGAAGATAACCCCATTCCCGTTCCCTTACCTGTCATGATATAGGCATCAAAATTTTCTTTCATCCAACCCACCAGAGGAGCTATCCATTTGATTTGGCTTTGAGACATTAGTTGACTGGCCTTTCTCTTTTGATATGCATCAAGTTAGCATAATTAAAGACTTAAGGCCAAGTCCAACATTTCTCTTCAAACACTAGAATATTGTGGTATTTCCATATTCCATACAACAACTTGCAAATGGATTCCATTGCTTCATCATCACATAATGGAATGGTTATCTCCTTGAAGTTGGATTCCATAAAGTTGGATGTCTCTTGAAGTTGAATTCTCATTCCCAAAGCATAAGTAACAGATTCCTCCACGAGACCATATCTCGGGCAATTTGGTTATAGTAAGACTCCCCTTTGGCAAGGTTTTTCCTTACAAGAAAAGCATTTTGGCCCATTCTCCAGACAAGTTTAAGGCATTTAGGTTGGGACTTAATCTTGCATAACTTTTTCCACACATCACCTAACATTGGTTAAACCTGGGGCAGAATCTCGAAGAGATTTTGCAATCTCATATCTTGACCTGACCGTATAGCAGTCATGAGCTATATCCATCCAAATTATTTATCCCTTAGGAAAACTTTGGTGAGGAGGAATAGAGCAAATCAGCCTTCTCTTTGAATGAAAGAACAAATTATTGAGCAGTTGCATATCCCACCTTCTAGTTATTGAATCTATCGGATCTGCTATTGGCATCGTGATATTGTTTGCGTCTATGTTAATATTTTGTGGTAGATATAGATAGAAGTTGGGATGATTTATAGTGTGATAGTAAGTATGTGATGTTGAAAGAGGATCTTAGATGTAATAGGAAAAGGTAGAATAGTGATTAGCCGTGTAGCTCTGATCTTGAGAAGTAGAACTTGATTGGATTTTCTCTACACTTCACAATTGGTGATACAATTGCCTATTTATAGGCTTTCATGGTAGATAGTAGTCCTATCTAGATTTTTCTAGCCTAGGAGTAT
The DNA here is from genome assembly GCA_026586105.1 of Hylodesmum podocarpum. NCBI lineage: Eukaryota > Viridiplantae > Streptophyta > Magnoliopsida > Fabales > Fabaceae > Hylodesmum > Hylodesmum podocarpum. The sequence continues at coordinate 625,151 of JALJEV010000804.1, forward strand.
TCTAGACTTCCTTGGATTTATCTTCCTAGATTTTTCTAGTCTAGGAATATTCTAGGCTTTCCTAGATCTTAATATTCTAGATTTATCTACCTAGGAATAATCTAGACTATCTTCTTTATTTCTAGTTTCTAGATTTCTCTTTTACAAGGCTTAGTTGTTTCTTTTTATTTTTAGAAATTTGTAGCACTTTCAACACTCCTCCTTGATACAAATTTCTCTAACTCCAAGCATTGTGCGCAGTTCTTCAAATCTTGATCTTGGTAATGCCTTCGTGAATATATCTGCTACTTGTTCTTCTCGTCTCCGCAATATTCAAGTTTGATCTCCTTAGTTGCCTCTCGCTTCTCTAATGAAATGATACTTTATTGCTATATGTTTTGTTCTATTGTGATGCACTTGGATTCTTTGCTATTGCAATAGCTGATTTGTTGTCACAATGAATAGTAGTAGGCCCATTTTCATTTTCGCCCATATCATGTAGTATTCTCCGTAGCCATATAGCTTGACTTGTTGCTTCCGCAAGTGCTACATACATACTCGTCGTCGTTGATTGTGCAACCGTTGCTTGCTTTTTTTTGATGCCCAAAGAAAAATCCTGAACCAAGTGAAAAAGCATAGCCGGAGGTGCTCTTCATGTCATCCACCGAGCCCGCCCAATCACTATCGATAGCCGAGTAACCTTGAGTTGGTCGCGACAGTGTACCACATGCCAAATTCTTTTGTTCCCCGTAGATATCTTAAAATTCTTTTTCCGCTCCAAGATGTATTTGACTTGGGCTTTGCATGAATCTGGATAAGAGACCGGTAGCATACATTATATCCGGTCGTGTAGTTGTTAGATATAGCAAGCTTCCAATTAAGTCGTAGCGTGATGCATCGGCTTCGGTGCTCCATCATCCTTTTGTAGTTTTTCATTTGTTACTAGCGGAGTAGTGACAGCTTGCATCCGTACATCTTGAACTTCTTGAGTAAGCCTTCTGTATTTCTTTTGTGAGATAAATATCCCATCATTTCTTTGATTTACCTCTATGCCGAGAAAGTAACTCATCAAGCCAAGGTCGGTCATCTCGAAAGACTTCATCATGTCTTCTTTGAACTCCACCATCATATTTGTATTGGTTCCCGTATATATAAGATCATCAACATATAGGGAGATTATGAGAGTATCATTCTGACCTTGGGTCTTGATGTAAAGTGTAGGCTCACTCTTGCTCCTCCTAAATCCTCGATCAACAAGCACTTGATCAATTCTGCTATACCATGCTCGAGGAGCTTGCTTCAAGCCGTAGAGTGCTTTTTTCAGTCTTAATACTTTGTTTTCTTTGCCTTCGCACATGAACCCTTGTGGTTGCTCCACATATATCTCTTCTTCAAGCACACCATTGAGGAATGCTGATTTAACATCTAGTTGATAGATGCTCCAACCTTTTTGTGCCGCAAGAGCTATTAAAGCTCTTATCGTATCTAGACGAGCAACTGGAGCAAATGTCTCGTTGTAGTCAATCTCGGGTTGCTGTGAGTAACCCTTTGCTACTAGTCTTGCTTTATGTTTTTGTATGGTTCCATCAGGGTTGAGCTTTGTCTTGTAGACCCACTTAACCCCAATAATATCTTTTCCATGTGGAAGATCAACTAACTCCCATGTGTTGTTCTTCTCAATCATTTTCATCTCTTCTTCCATTGCCTTGATCCATACTTCCTGCTTTGATGCTACTTCAAAGCTTTCAGGTTCAAGTATGGCTAAATTGCAAGACTCGTATATATCTGCCAATAATCTTTCTCGTCTCGGAGTAGAGTCTGGTGAAGAAGGCTCACCCGGGTCTTCTACCGCTTTCTTCTACTTCTCCTCGAGGTAGTTGTATTGATATAGGGATCTTTTGCTCCACCTTTTCTTCTTCCCAGTTCAAGCAAAGATTCTCATTAACTTCAACATCTCGGCTGATTGTCGGCTTCTTAGTTTGCAGTTGTAGACACGGTAGCCTTTAGACCGCATGCTATATCCTAAGAAGATTCCACGAACCTGTCTTGTCTTCTAGTTTGTGTCTCTTCATTTCTCGGAACATGGATGTAGCATATAGATCCAAATACTCTTAGGTGCTTTCCGATGGCTTCTTCCCGCTCCATGCTTCAATTGGGGTCTTATTTGGGACTGCCTTCATTGGACATCTATTAAGTATGTAGACAGCAGTGTAGACTGCTTCTGCCCAAAAAGTATTAGGCAACCCTTTCTCTTTAAGCATTGATCTAGCCATTTCCAAGACCGTACGATTCTTTCTTTCGGACACACCATGTTGTTGTGGAGTGTAGGCAACTGTTAGTTGCCGCTCTATGCCTTCATCCTCACAGAATTTGTCAAACTCGTGCGATGTGTACTCCTTGCCACGATCACTTCTAAGTACTTTAATGTGTTTTCCACTTTGTTTTTCAACAAGGGCCTTGAACTTCTTGAATATTTCAAAAACTTCTGATTTTGCTTTCAAGAAATAGACCCATGTCATTCTAGAGAAGTCGTCAATGAAAAGGATAAAATACCTGTTGTTCTCGAATGTTGGTGTCCTCATCGGTCCACAAACATCAGTATGGATTAACTCCAACACGTCTTTTGCTCGCCATGTTTTGCCTGCAGAGAACGGTAATCTGCGTTGCTTTCCAAGGAGACATCCTTCACATGCTTCGTTATTCTCCTTTAAGCATGGGAGATCTCTCATCATATTCTTCTGGTATAATATCTTCAGGGCGTGTGTGTTGAAGTGGCCAAATCTTCTATGCCAAAGCCATGAATCATCAACTTGTACCTTCATGGCCATGTTATTTGTATATTTCAAATTTAGCGGGAAGCTTCTATTACTTTTCTCCATCTTCACTTGGGCTATCTCAACCATTTTGTTATGGTTGTCATAGATTTGGCATACATCTCCTTCAAAATGAAGAACATAGCCTCTCTCCATCATTTGACCAATGCTTAAAAGATTTTCTTTTAGGCTTGGAACTAGCAAAACATCATGGATGAGTCTCGTCCCTTTCTTTGTCTCCACCATGACAGTGCCTTTGCCTTTTGACTCTACCACGGTGCCATTTCCCAATCGAACTTTCACCTTGACAGAGTTGTCAATGCTTTTGAAGATATTCTCATCCTTGGCCATGTGATTGCTGCAGCCACTATCCAAGTACCAACTTCCTCTACTTTCATTGGTTGAATATTGAGTAGCATAGAAAAGTTGATGTTCGTCATTATGCTCTTCGACAAAGTTTGCTTGATGTCGATTTTTGTTGCTACAATTTTTCTCTAGATGCCCAAACTTCTTGCAATAGTTACATTGTGGCTTTTCACGGAACCAACAATCTTTCTCCGTATGTCCGGACTTTTTGCAAATGTTGCATGGAGGATTTCTATCTTGACGGTTCTTGAAGAAATTTCTAGAAGATTCTCTTGTTCTAGAAGTTTCTCCATGATTTTTCTTTCCTCCATCACCTTTATTTTGAGGTCGAAATTTGAGCTTAGATTGAAAGGCATTTTCAAGTGTATCTTCATCACGCCTATACAATCTTTGCTTAAATGCCTCAAGAGAGCCCATTAATTCTGTCACGGATAGAGTAGACAGATCTTTCGTTTGCTCGATCGTTGTCACGATCGGGTCAAACTTTGGGGTAATAGTAATTAAAATTTTCTCGACAATTCTCTTATCAAGAATAATTTCCCCAAAGGCTCTCATTTGATTTACGATTTCCTTAATTCTAGAATAATAATCTTTGGATAGTTTGACTCTTTCATTTTCAATAGTTCAAAATCTCGTCTTAGAGTCTGAAGTTTAACGACACGTACCTTGTCGCTTCCTTGGAACTCCTCCTGTAGTGTAGCCCATGCTTCCTTCGCACTTGTAGCTCCTATTATTCTTGGAAAAATTGCGTCGACAATCGCTTGTTGTAGAGTGAATAACGCCTTGGAATCTTCTGTTTATTCTCTTTCAACTCTTTTCTTTGGCCTCGCATTAAGAGTTGTAGTTTTGTAGGAGTAGTAAATCCTTCTTCTACAATGTCCCACAAATCTAGGGAGCAAAAATATGTCTTCATTTTTACGCTCCAAAAATCATAGTTTTCGCCATTAAAAATAGGGACAGTGATAGATGAAGGTTGTGAGGTGTTAGCCATAGCTTAGAAATATATAGAAGTGGGTTAAAGAGAACAAGGGAAATGTTTAGAAGTACTTGGGAAATTTTTGGAACAATAAGTGAAAAATATAACTACGCCCAATGTATGATCGAACGTAGCTCTGATACCACTGTTAATATTTTGTGGTAGATATAGATAGAAGTTGGGATGATTTATAGTGTGATAGTAAGTATGTGATGTTGAAAGAGGATCTTAGATGTAATAGGAAAAGGTAGAATAGTGATTAGCCGTGTAGCTCTGATCTTGAGAAGTAGAATTTGATTGGATTTTCTCTACACTTCACAATTGGTGATACAATTGCCTATTTATAGGCTTTCATGGTAGATAATAGTCCTATCTAGATTTTTCTAGCCTAGGAGTATTCTAGACTTCCTTGGATTTATCTTCCTAGATTTTTCTAGTCTAGGAATATTCTAGGCTTTCCTAGATCTTAATATTCTAGATTTATCTACCTAGGAATAATCTAGACTATCTTCTTTATTTCTAGTTTCTAGATTTCTCTTTTACAAGGCTTAGTTGTTTCTTTTTATTTCTAGAAATTTGTAGCACTTTCAACAGTCTATGTGGAATTTGTGCGCCTTTTTGCCTCTAAAGGCATATTATTTGAGAAATATTTTGCTCGTAAGATTCACACCATCAAAGATTATTCAAAATGGATTATCAACAACCATTGATGAGCAAGAAGAGTTTTGTTGAAAGCTTTTGGCCATCTTAAATCTAAGTCCTCCATCAGATTTAGATATGATAAGCTTTTGCCACTTGACTGAATGTATCTACCTCCCCTTATCTGAGCCTCTCCAAAAAAAAACTTTGTTGTCATGCTTTCAATATGACTACACATGGACATTGGGACTTGGAAGCATCCCATTATGTAGGTTGGGATCGCTTCAATAAATGTTTTTAAGAGAAATTCCCTCCCTGCTTGGGACAAACTTCACTCCTTCCAAACTTTAACTTTCTCCCAAACTTGTGTTGAGTTATTTTGTAATACAAAGTCCCACATTAGTAGAGGTTAGAAAGAGAGAGGAGTTGAACACTTATATAAGAGAGAGTGATTGTTTTATTCTCTCGCACCACACCTCAGAGTGTGTGTCCACCGATGTGTTTTTCCACATATGAATATTTTTCTAAACTAGGTCCCGTGGTTTTTGTCCCTTTCATTGGGGGTTTCCACATTAAAATTTTGGTGTTCCTCTCGCTCCTACATTTTTGTTTTCCCTACTCCCTTGGAATTTTATACTGCTCTTGTTTCCCCCTCAAAGGAAAGGTTTTATTTTTACACGCAGGCTTCCAGGTTCTATGTGTAAGTTTTTCCGCTGCGCCTTTTCCAATAAGTGGTATCAGAGCCGATGGTTCAACTTGGTGACTAACTCAGATTTGTGGTCAATGATTGGAGTGGATCTAAGTGGTCAGGTGGACCTACTTTTTGGGGATCCCTTGTGTCGAAAGTCTCCCTAGCATGTTTGGTTAGGCTGCGTGTTCCGTTGATGTGAGCTATTAAGACGGCGGTACAAGAACTAGGGCATATCGACAACAATGTGAAGTTGCTCAAGAATTGTCGCGGTGATGGAAGCTCTAATGGCCATCATTGATTGTAGGGAAGGATGTTTTGTGATCCTTTGTTTGAGGGGAGGTTTGTTGGGATTCAAACAAAGTCCCACATTTTGTAAAATATGTAATAGTGTTAGACTTTGAATTAAGGGAGGATTTGTTGAGTTTTTTTGTAATTCAAAGTCTCACATCGGCAGAGGTTAGAAAGAGAAAGGAGTTGAACACTTATATAAGAGAGAGTGATTGTTTTATTTTCTCGCACCATACCTTAGAGTGTGTGTCCACCGGTGTGTTTTTCCACATATGGCGTGAATATTTTTCTGGACTAGGTCTCGTGGGTTTTGTCCATCTCATTGGGGCTTTCCACGTTAAAATTTTGGTGTTCCTCTTGCTCCTACATTTTTGTTTTCCCTACTCCCTTGGGATTTTATACTGCCGTATATTACAATTCTCTTGTTTCCCCCTCAAGGCAAAGGTTTTATTTTTACATGCAGGCTTCCAGGTTCTGTGTGTAAGTTTTTCCGCTGCGCCTTTCCCAACAACACATTTTGTAGAATTTGTAATAGTGTTAGACTTTTAATTAAGGGGGAATTTGTTGAGTTTTTTTTTCGGCAAATTGTCTACGTCCACGGACACACAATATGCATTCTCTTATTGTGTTATGCACTATGCTGCACTTTGAAGCTTTACAAGGAGTTGTTTACATAGACACATAAGAGCAATCCCCTCATCGTTTATTCGATGTGGGACTAAAATTATGTATTCACTAAAATCAAACTACATATTCCTAACAACTTGGTCGGTCCTTAAAAAAATTAAAAACCTAAGTCTTTGATCTACCAATCATGGTTGGAGGCCCAAATACTTATCATGAATTTCAATTGCCTTAACATTCAAAAGCTTTGTAAGCTCATTCTTCCTAGTAACAGTCACATTATGAAAGAGAGTTCAGATTTTTGATAATTTACCTTCTGTCCTAACACTTCCTCATAAAGATTCAAAAGGTTGGAAAGATAATGGGTTTCCTTTAAGGTAGAATGGCAAAAAGTGACACTACCATTAACATAAGAGCTCCATCAACAATAGCCTTTATAGTTGAGGCTGACAGGACTTAAGCACATAAGATAAAAGGGAAGGGGGAATGGGATCCTTTTGCATCAAACCTCTTTGGCTTAAATTCCTTCACTAGAGAACCATTATAAATAGAAAAGAAAGAGACTAACATGCTTCAAAACCAAATTGGAAAAACAATGTGGAAAACCCATTTGTTAGAGGACCTCTTAAAGGAAACATCATTCAATGCAATCATAAGCTTTGGACATATCAAGCTTTAGAGCCATAAAACCATATCTACCTGTAGTCTTTTTCTTCATAAAATTAAAACACTCAAAAGCAATAAGAATGTTGTTAGTAATAAGTCTATTAGGCCCCAAAACACTTTGGTTTTCATAGACTATATTAGGAAGGAAGTTCTTTAGCCTATTGGCATTTTAGAGGAAAAGCACTTAGACCTAAACTCCATAAATTGAATCTCAACAAATCATAGATTGATTTCCAATAACAAGACTCGACCTACTTTCCTTCTACTAATTGTTGTGAATTGGACCAAAAGTATAGGAGAGAAAGAAAGAACACACACAAGAATTAACTTGGTTCGATGACTCTAGACCTACTCCACGATCCCACTAGGACAAACTTCATTATTTGTAATCTTTGAATGAAAAAATTACAAACTCTCCCACATATAATTTTTGCAAAGAAAAATTACAAACCCTTCCACATATAATTTTTGCAAGGAAAAATACAAACCACCACACATATAATTTTTGCACAAAAAAATTAGAAATCATCTCACATATAAATTTTACATGATTTTGACAAACCCTCCCACATAATTTTGACACACACTAGCTAAAAACTAATAATATACTCTTGTTATAGATGTAAGGATATGATGCAAGTGAATAAACCTATCACTCTCTCTTATATAAATGAGAAAGAAAGAGCACACACAAAAACTAAGGTGGTTTGGTACCTCAAGACCTACTGCACGGTCCCACTAGGATAAACTTCACTGTTTGTAATTTTTGAACAGAAATATAACAAACCATACCCACAAAAAAATTACAAACTCTCCCACATATAATTTTTGCACAACAAACTATACCACATATAATTTTTGCACCGAAATATAACAAACCATACCCACTAGGAAAAACTTTACTTTTTGTAATTTTTTAACAGAAAAATTTCAAACCCTCGTGCATATAATTTTTGCACAGAAAAACAACAAACTCAACCACATATAATTTTTGCACAGAAAAACTTTAAATCATTCCACATATAATTTTTGCACAAAAAAATTACAAATTATCGCACATATAAATTTTTGCACGGAAAAATTACAAACCATTTCACATATAATTTTTGCACGAAAAAATTACAAACCCTCCCAATATTGTTTTGGGATGATGTAAACTTGTTTCTTTGCTTAATCTTAGTTTCTAATGCATGATTTAAGTGTTGAGTTCTATTCTAATGCTTTTTTTAATTTGGCCAACCTTGGAATGATTTTAGGGATCATGTATGAATTGGGAAATTTATATTTGACCTAGACTTTGTTTTCAACACCATGACTTCTCAGTCTCTAGGAATAGAGTTGTAGTTGTGTGGCTGTTATTGTAAATTTTATTGCTCTTATTAGAGTCTTCTATAATTTGGGTTAGGCTAAGGAATTAGTTAACTTGAATTAAGGAGAAAAGGATTAGAACACCAAGGAATTGGGTATTAATAATATAGAGGAATTCTGCCATTAAACATGAAATTGAACACAAGGCTTATTGGGCTATTAAATTTTGGAACTTCAATTTAGAGGAAGCCAGTGAAAAGAGATTGCTTCAGCTGAGTGCATTGGATGAATTTAGACAACAAGCCTATGAAAATAATAAGATTTATATAGAAAAGACAAAAAAAAATGGCATGATAAAAGTATTTCCTTGATGTAATTTGAACTAGGCCAACTAGTGTTGCTTTTTCAATTCAACGCTCAAGTTGTTTCCAGAAAAATTAAAGTCAAGATGGTCAAGGTCATTTGTGGTTAAAAAAACTGTTTCCTTATGGAGCAATTAAGGTAGTTGAGCTTGATTCTTGAAGGAATTTCAAAGTGAATGGACAGAGATTGAAGTATTATCTTGGAGGCGAAGTTAATCGACAAAAGTCTTTCTTGACTCTCAACCAACCAACTTGATACTGATATGTGATGCAGTGCCCAAAAGTTGGCGCTTGAGCACTATCTAGGACAAAAGTTGATACTGATATGTTGACATACTCAATTCCTTCTATGATGCGGCCGATGCACAAGCCTTGCTGTCAATTCCTCCACCTTTCCCAAAGCCATGACACCCCCCTTCATTGAAAGCTCAAGTCAGCCAACTCTCTCTCGAAAATCGGTACATGTTTGGAATGCTAAAGAAAATTGTGGACCGTCTGACAGTTGATGTTTCTGATATTGATCTAGTTCCACCAAACTTTTGCAATAGTGTTGCTGATGTCATAGGTGGGAAAGAAGGGGAAATGTAGAAGATTCCTAGATAGAGGGATGTTTTCTAAAACTCATCATTTCATTTTTTTTCATTTCTATTGCAATGCTTTTCTGTTTTCTTATTTTGTTTAGAATTTCTGAAATTTAATGACATACGAGGACATGTCTCTAACTAGGTTTGGGGAGTGTTTATAGTTTAGTCTTTAGTACCTTTAGTTTAGTTGTTTGTTTTACTTTTTAGTTTAGTCTTGAGTGCCTTTAGTTTAGTTGTTTGTTTTAGTTTTTAGTTTAGTCTTTAGTGCCTTTACTTTAGGTGTTTGTTTCAGATTTTAGTTTAGTCTGTAGTGCCTTTAGTTTAGCTATTTATTTCACTTTCATCATAAAAAAAAAATTGAAAAAAATTGAAGAAGTCATGGCCAATGATGAAGTTTGCAAGGCTACTTTAGTTAGTATTGTTTTTGTCATTTCAATTCGTGTTGTGATATTCTTGGCATCCGTGTGTGTATTATATATTTTCCTCAAAATGCATGATTATTTCATCTTGGACTATGATAGGAGTACATTTTTAGAGGAAGATTATGTTTTGTGTATGCATGGATCATGATCATTCTATGAATTGATTTGATTGTCTCTTGAGGTGAAATCCTAGGCATTGGTTGATCAAAGAAATGATGAGGGTCAATTTTGGACCATTTGAGCCTTTCAAGCCTACCTTATCATACCGGGAATTCCTCAAGATATGTACATCTGACTTTCACCAGGATCCATATCCTCCCAATTCGAACCATAAGCTCTAATACCACTGTTGGGAATTGGACCTAAAGTATAGGGGAGAAAGAAAGAGCACATATAAAAATTAACGTGGTTCGGTTCCTCAAGACCTACTGCACGGTCCCACTAGAACAAACTTCACTCTTTGTAATTTTTTAATGGAAAAATTACAAATCCTCTCACATAAAATTTTTGTACAAAAAAATTACAAACCATCCCACATATAATTTTTGCATGAAAAATTATAAACTCTCCCACATATGATTTTTGCATAGAAAATTTATAAATCATCCCACATATTATTTTTGCACGGAAAAATCACAAACTGTCTTACGTATAATTTTTGTACGAAAAAATTACAAACCCTCCCATATAATTTTGACACACACTACCTAAAACCTAATAATACACACCTGTTATAGATTTAAGGATGCGGTGCAAGTGAATAAACCTATCACTATCTCTTATATAGGTCTTTCACTCCTCTTTCTTTCTAATTCTCACCAATGTGACACTTTGAATTAACAACACATAACACTAATTTCCTTTAAAATTGAACTAAAGCTAGATTCACCATTTGGCATATATAGAAAGTAGGAACCAATCCATTAGGAGAGCCAAAGAGGAAACCCATCTTCCAAATAATGCTACCATAGTTACCGTATCACCACATCCATTTAAAAATATTATATATCACTTCATAATAAATCAATACATTTGAGAAATACAACCCAATTAAAATAACGAAACTAAACTAAAGCTTATCATCAACCTCAATTGCAGGGCTATATTTATTATAGAACGTAAGAAATGTAACAACAACAATAAGATTGTGGTTTTTATATGAAGATATTTTAAGTTCATCAAACTTTAGCTAAAAATTAGTCATAAATTTAGGACACAACTTAAACCCTTTATCATTGGCACTTGTGGTGAGAAAAAAAAACAATTTATTTATCTCGGTACCAACTCTGAGATAGATACTACAGTGGCTGAAAGATTCACACTTTGACCGAAATCTTCCTCGACCGAAATCGTTTCTGCTAAATAAATAGGCTTTTTTGGTTGTTGTAAAGCACAATCACTAGTTAACATCATAACTACAGATGTCATGTTTGGTCTATCATCAGGTTGATGTTGCACGCATAAAAGGCCAATATGAATACATCGTAAAGCTTCATATACAATGAATGAGTCCCCCAAACAAGTATCCATGAATTCCTTCGGAATGCATTCTGTCCAACACCTCCAAGCCTAATAAAATCAATATCAATTATTAAAAACTATATCATGGCATAGAAATTGAAGTTACTTAAATTAATTGCTTACTTGTTCAATAAGATTGTAGTTGAGGCTTGATGTGGAAAACACGCTGTTCTTCTTTCCACTTAAAACCTCCAGTAACAAAATACCGAAGCTATAAACATCAGATTTGATGGAGAATACTCCATTAATTGCATATTCTGGTGCCATATAACCACTGAAATAAATGATTAGATGTAAATTATTTTGAGGCTTGACATTGTTTGCAATTTAACTTTATCACAAACTACTTACTATGTACCAATAACTCTTCTTGTATTCCCTTCCATCTGATCACCTCCAAACATTCGAGCTAACCCAAAATCTGCAATTTTCGGATTCATATCATCATCTAACAGAATATTACTTGCTTTTAAATCTCTGTGTATGATCCTTAATCTAGAGTCTTGATGAAGATAAAGAAGTCCACGAGCAATTCCATTTATAATGATTAGTCGCCTTGACCAATCAAGAATTTGGCTTTGAGAAGCATCTGTAGAAGTTTATATTTTTATTACATTTATTAAAAGAATAAAAATAAATTAAGAATGAAAAGAAAAGTTGAATAATTTTGCAAAATCACTAACCAAAAAGGAAGAAGTTGAGGCTTTTGTTAGGCATGTACTCGTAGATGAGTAATTTTTCCTCCTCTTTGATGCAATAGCCCAGGACTTTAACAAGATTTCGATGTTGAAGTTTTGAACAAAATAAAACCTCATTCTTAAATTCTTCTACTCCTTGTGCAGATGTATTTGAAAGCCTTTTAACTGCAATATCTTGTCCATCGGGTAATGTTCCCTTAAAAAATTTCATTTGCAAACATTTTAAATGGCAATGTAAAACAGGTCAAGCTATATGATATGCTCTTAATAAACTATTAGTTACATAGTATTTAATAATGTGCATACTCTGTATACAAGACCAAAACCACCTTCTCCAAGCTTGTTGTGACTTGAGAAGTCACTAGTGGCACATGCTAGTGTATCAAAGTCAAATAAAGGTAGTTCTAGATCTTTTTCATTCGCATTTATTTTTGCTTTTGCCCTGGAGATCCCTGTTTCATTTGCATTAAACAAGAAACTAGATTAAATCTCTACTTTCCGATGTAACTAGTCTTGCCTTGGTTTATCTTGAGAGAAGCTACATGGTCTTTGCCTTTATATATGGCACAAAACAATAGTTTATGAACGTGACAAATCGTAGTAAATACCTTTAAATACACAATAAAGTTTTACTCGATTTTACATTCAAGAGGAAATACGAGACTTGAAACAAGAAAAATATAGATTATAAAATGTGACAACAAAATTTAAAATACATAGTATTTAATAAAAATATAATAAAAAGATAGCATAAAGAATTAATGTTGTTTTAAAATAATAATCGTGAAATGGGAATCAGGTTGATAAATGTTACCTTTGCCTTTACTTTTCCTGTAAATGACCGTGGATATTACAAGCATCGCAATAATGAATGAAACAATGGTTGCGACGTTAACCACCACTTTTGCATCATGATTTGGTTAACAGAAAAATGAAATAAATAGGCTCAATATAGTTGTAAGACGATAAAAAAAAATTAAAACAAAATAAATATCATATATACTAATATCCTTTGAACCAAAATAAAATCCCGTACCCATTTTAGAGATATCCATTCATTTTATATATGGCACAAAACAATAGTTTATTAACGTGACAAATCGTAGTAAATACCTTTAAATACACAATAAAGTTTTACTCGATTTTACATTCAAGAGGAAATACGAGACTTGAAACAAGAAAAATATAGTTATAAAATGTTATAAAAAAAATTAAAATACATAGTTTTTATAAAAATATAACAAAAAGATAGCATAAATAATTAAACTTCTTTTAAAATAATAATCGTGACAAACAAGGGAGTCAGGTTAAGAAATGTTACCTTTGCCTTTACTTTTCCTGTAAATGACTGTGAATATTACAACCATCGCAATCATAGATAAAACAATGCTTGTGACGATGACCACCACTTTCTTTGAACCTTATGAATCATGATTTGATTCACAGAGAAATGAAATAAATAGGCTCAATATAGTTGAAAGAAGAAGAAAAATGTGAATCAGAACAATAATTTCCTTTGAACCAAAATAAAATCCCATACCATTGTTGGAGATATCCATTCTAACATATAGATCTTGCCCTCCATCTTGAAACTGTCTCAAGTCATTCAGAACACCGAACCAAATGATACAACCACTATAACCACTGCGATCATCAGTGATGTCTGAATTAGCATAAGCTGTACACGAACAATTTTCCCAGCACTTGGCTTTGCATTCCTCAATTGTCATACTTCTATTCATCCAAGCCGTTTTCGTGTCCGGAACCTTCATATTCTTAAACACAACAAAACCGTCTTTATTTTTATCCTTACACCTCCAACTATTACTTCTTTGCACGCACCCTTGACTCCAATTATTTGCATTCCAATTCTGAGGCGATTGTGGGTCAAACCCATGTAAACACTCGCACATTGAGGAGTTGGTGTTACTCTTAATGGAGCAATACCCAAAAGAGCCACAGAGGTTGTAAGGGCCACAATTATCTCTCGGAATAACTAAATCCAATTTCCATTCTTGACTTCCTTCGTCCCACTTGTACCGGTTAAGAGTGTAACTGGTTTGGTTGACAACAGTTCTTAAAATCCATGACGAATTTGTTGGATAGAATTGGTAATAATTTTCTTCCGCGTTGTCGATAAAATTAACAATGGCCGATGTACGGCGTAACAATGTCGGTGTAGAGCTGAATCGAAAGCCACTCCAAGGGCCACTTCTGTAGAATATTGATGTGCCATTCCACAGCTGCGTTTCAGAAACACTTTTTCTTGTCACTCTGTAAGTAAAGTCACCAGTAGATGGGTCATCCCAGTTCTTCCAAGCAGTTATGTACCTGTTGATTTTCATATTATTTATGCAAAATCAAATATATTAATTATTTGAAAACCGAAGTTAGTATAATACCAGAATTTGGAAACATGAGTCGAAACAATACATTTTACAACTTCAGCACTAATCTACGTGTTAATATAATAGAAAGATTGAACCAATGAAGCCCGCGATACAGCAATTTTTTAAAATTTAAGGATACAATTTTTTATGGAATTTGAATGTTAGAATACATATAAATTAAATCTATTGTCCTTTATCTTCGTTTTTCTTTTTGTCATTAATAAATAAATTGAAGAGTGCACACTCCAATCCCTCTTAGAACACGAGGATGAATATGATTTCTTAAAAAGATTTAAAACTTTCCCATACTTTTAAGATATGTATTTAAAAAAATCTGAGTAATATCTTAGAAATATCTCAAACGTACCCTATATAACTATTCTGAAAAAAGTTAAAAAAAAATAAATATAAAAGGGTGGATACTTTTCGGATACGTACGAAGAAATATTCGAGGAATATCAATATTATGAAAATCAGAATTTTACTATATATCTTGTACAATGTTACAAAGTGGGCATTTATACAAACAGGGAGATAAAGGCTGGGTGCTAATCTCTCCTAAGAACCGGGAGAGATATTCTCCCTGTAAATGCTAATTGTACCGGGCTCTTCCTAGAACTGACCGCGTTCTACTCAACCGGTCTCTGCTCAACCGGTCTCTGCTCAGCACTGACCGAGCTCCATGACAATTTGTAACCACCCCCGTAAAGAACAGGATTTGTGAGGTTGATTAATGATTTCGTTTGAGATATCCACGGATATGAAACCCTAAAAATAACACCTATAAATATGGATGATAAATTCACGAAAAAGAGACTGAACAAATTCCTAAAAAACATACAGCCTAACGAGGGAACCAATCCCTCACCTGCAAGATTTCTCAGGGCTGAGTTGAGCTCGGACCACCCAAAACCTAGCAAGAACATTTGGCGCCCACTGTGGGGAGAGATAATTCCTCATCCCACTTTCTCCAGAGTTTGATGGTTCGCATACGCAGCCATTCCACCCCTACCATGGACCTTACTATGGTTGAAGCGATTAGGGCACAGGTAGAGGCGGTAGTGGCAGAGACTCGAATTCGAATGAATGCCAACATGGAAGCCTTGCTGGCACAACATCGTGAAGAGCTTCAGAACACCCAAATAGAACTACAGGCCACTCTGGCCGATTTGCGTACAATCCAATGCCCACAAGAGTGTTAGATCAAAATGATTAACGTCTCAAGTTTTGATTAATCACAAAACAGACAGAACATAATATCAGACTGAAGCATCGCAAGCCAAAGTCAGACTTAACAAGTACAGACGGAAGATGACCCTTCAAAGATCATTCATGATCAAGTCATCCGTCTGTCCCAAAGCTAAGTCAACTGATGAAAGATAAAACGATACTATCTTCAGACGGAGCTCAAAGACATTTCTCAAGACTGAAGATTGTGAAGTACATCGTCTACTCGAGAAAGTGAAGTACAGACGGAGTAAAGCGCATTTATTTCAAAATCCAGCTGTTACACTCAAGAGTTTCCAAAATCAATATGGGGATTCGAGATAACCTCTTCAACACGAAAAGACAACACCCTTTTAGATGACGTCTCTGTACAAGTTCGAAAAAGGTTCTAAGCGCCACCAAATCCGTTGTGCAAGACATCACATCTTTGATTACACTCTGACACCTTTTGAAGACTTTTGCTTGGAAAGCTCAACGGTATTCTTCATGTCTCTAACGGATCTTTGAAGACTTGCCTATATAAGGACTTCACTTGCTCAAGATCAAGTTGGCGAACACGCTATAACTTCTATCTTATTGTGATTTCGCTCATTTATCATTTGAATTTCATTGTATACCCCTCTCTACGAAGAGGAACTTATTTTCTTTGAAAATCTTTTAAAATCCACTTTTGTGGTGCTTTAGCCTGAGGAGGATGTGTCTTAAAGAATACCTTTTTATTAGCCTGAGGAGGCTGGGTTTCAAAGAATACCTTGTTGTTTAGCCTGGGAAGGCTGTGGCCAAAAAATATCTTGTATTAGCCAGAAGTGGCTGGGTGCAAATAATACTTGTAACCATTTCACGGTTGGTAGTGAAAACTCAGTGGTTGTTGGGTAACTGGACGTAGTCTTGAATAAACGAACCAATATAAAAATACATGTGTTCATCTTTATTACTTGTGAACTAACGGGGATAATCAAAGTTAAACATCTGTTATTAAATCAACTTTTGAAGAAGAACAAAGTTTCGTCTGACCGTGTTTAAACCAACAGACGAAAGAATTAAATTTTTTAATTAACACAATTCAACCCCCCTTCTTGTATTTTATCTTTTACAGAGAGGCAGAGACCCAAAACCATGACCTAGAGTTACAGACGCTATGACAACGAATCCAGGGAACGACTGGCTGAGTTGTTTCCGGGAACCATGGGAGGGGCCCTTCCGCGAGAAACAATGATGAGGCCGCACGAAACAATGAAGAGGTCGCACGCAACAATAAAGAAGCTAATTCCAATTTAGGAACATCCCGGTACAATCCCATTTATCAGCCTATTGCAGAAAAAGAGGCACAAGCCACTTCCTCAGTGGCGCGACACACCCCCACTCAAGCACAACCCTTTACCTCTCTCGACCCACCGTTGAGGACCACGACACCATGTAGGGTATCCGCGTTGCATCCCTTTACCACGACCATCATGCAAGCCTGGCTCCCTGAGTCATGGAAATTGTTGGCGCTCAACAAGTACGATGGTACGACAAACCCCACCATCCACGTTCAAGCTTACCTTACACAGGCCGCCTTGGTATCCGATGACGACCATGTCCTGTGACGGCTATTCTCTACTACTTTGAAGGCGATAGCCCTACAGTGGTACTACGCCTTGCCGCCCTGTTCGTAGACTCATTTGACACCTTATGCGAACACTTCCAGGCTCAATTCGCGGACGCTAAGCCGGTCCCTACTACCTCGGTGTCCTTGCACCACATTGTGCAAGGAGACCGCGAGTCGCTCAAACAATATATGTCTCGTTTTGCCGACGCAAGCCAAACTATCCCCAACCTCCACCTAACAGTTGCCTTACACACCATCCAAGCTGGACTCAAGCCCGGACCTTTCTCGGACTCACTCTTCTCAGAGCTATCGAACAATATGAACGAGCTCCGGTCTTGTGCTGCTCATTTCATGGAGATTGAAGAAAATGCCAAGGCTAGGCGCCGGGCCCGAGAGTAGACTAACCCATCGAAGTTGAAGGAACACCCAGTCTACCCAGGCTGACCAGAATAAGTCGCGTCGTCCAGGTCGGTACGACTCGTACACCCCCCTCAACGCCTTGGATTTGGTGTGTTGTCTGACACCTGCACGCTCACCTACACTGGGCGACCCCAATAAGAGGTGTGCTTACCATCAGAACCAAGGGCATACCACCGAAAATTGTTGACAAGTACGCGATCTCATTGAAGGCCTCATCCACTCGGGCGAGCTATGTCGGTTTGTCCAAGCCGAACAGAAACACGCTGACAGGTACAACGAACCCATCTCAAGGTTCTGACCTCGGGATTCTGAGCATGAGCTGAGAGAGCATCACTCCCAAAAGAATCGAAAAGAATAGGGGTGGAAGAAGGAGACAGACCAGAACCCGGGTAAGGTCTAGGGAACGATCAACACAATAGCAGGAGGATTCACTAGGGGATGGACCTCTTCCTCGGCCCGTAAAATATATGTTTGGAGTGTAAACAACATTGGATTCTCGAAGAAAATGACATTCCCCACAATCACATTCTCCGATGTAGACTTCAGCATTGCAAATTGGCGAGTCTGCAAAGTTCTGATAGATCAGGGAAGCTCAGTGGACATACTCTATTGGTCAGTCTTTAAACAGTTGGAGCTACCTGACTCCATCATTTATCCTTATCCGGAAGCCCTCAACGGTTTTGCCGGGGAAAATGTACACTCCGCGGGTACGTCAATTTACTCACCACCTTCGGGGGAAGCGAGGCTTACCGAACTGTCGACGTACGATACATTCTGGTAGACTCGGACACATCGTACAATGTGATAATCGGTAGGCGAACACTTAACCGACTAGGGGCCATTGTGTCCACCTCACATATGGCCATGAAGTTTCCAGAGGAAGGCAGAAAGATAGTGACAGTGAAAGCTGACCCCAAAACAACACGGGTGTGTTACGCCAAAAGCTTGAAGGTCGCGTTATATTTTGTCCGAGTTGAGGATGAAAAACGGACGGTAAAGGCCACTACCATATGCTCAATGCAGAATAACCTAGATGACCCCCTCAATATTGACCCTAGATCCGAGTTCCAAGAAAAGTGCCCTTCTTTCGCGGAGCCCCGTACTAAAGTACAACTCGTGCCTTGTTCTCAGCAAATGACTAAGATAGGGTCCTTCGTGCCGACCTCTACTCTGCAGAAAATAACTAGCACTCTTAAAGATAATGCTAACCTATTCGCGTGGAAACCCTCGGATATGCCCAACATCGATCCCAACTTGATGTGCCATAAACTTTTCTTGCTTCCTCATGCTAGGCCCGTGGTGCAACGCAAAATGAAGCTTGGAGAAGAGCGTCGAATGGCCATCCAAAAGGAATTCGCCAAGCTATTCGAGGCTGGGTTCATCCACGAAATCATTTACACCACTTGGCTAGCAAATGTGGTAATGGTAAAAAAGGCAAGCGATGAGTGGAGAATGTGTACCGGTTACACCGACCTCAACAAGTCTTGCCCCAAAGACACTTATCCCTTGTTGAGCATAGATTATCTGGTAGACAGCACCGCTGGGTATGAGGCGTTTAGCTTCTTAGATGTATACTCTAGCTATAACCAGATACCTGTGTATCCCATGATGAGTCCAAAACTGCCTTTATGTCGGCCACTACTAACTACTGGTATCGAGTTATGCCCTTTGGCCTTAAGAACGTTGGGGCCACTTACCAACGACTAATGGAAAAAGTATTTTACAGACAAATCGGGCTCAACATGGAAGTCAAACACCCACGCCGAGCATGCTACCGACTACGTGAGATATTTGTTGAGATACGTCGTCATTAGATACGCTTGAATCCTGAGAAATGTGTTTTTGGTGTCAGTGGCGGAAAGTTCCTCGGCTTCATGATCTCCCAAAGGGGAATTGAAGCTAATCCGGACAAATGTGAGGCAATCCTCACCATGTTGAATCCGACCTTCTTTAAAGACTTACAACGCCTCAACGGGCAACTCGCGACACTTTCTTGTTTCCTCCCCAAGCTGGTCGAGCAAAGCCAACCATTGTTCCGACTTCTGAAGCAAGCACAAAATTTTGAGTGGAATGTCGAGTGTGCGACGGCATTTGACAAACTGAAAAGACAGATTTCCTCGCTGCCGACCTTGGCGAGCCCCTCCCCGAGTTCTCCCTTGTATGTTTACTTGGCAGTTTCTGAATGCGCCATCAACGCTGTCCTAGTTCGGGAGGTCGAGAAGGCCCAAATGTCGGTCTACTTTGTAAGTTAGACTCTCCAACCTGCTGAGACGTGATATCAAACAATGGAAAAGTTGGTGCTCATTCTAGTTTTCACAGCTCATCGACTTCGCCATTACTTTCGCAGCCATGACATAGTTGTCTGATCCGATTATCCAATCAAATAGATCCTACAGTGTCCCGACCTTGTTGGGCGCATGACGGCGTGGGCTGTAGAACTCTCAGAGTTCGAGCTATCATTTGAATCTCAGGGCCCCATGAAGGCACAATTCTTAGCCAATTTCCATACTGAGCTCCTCGAGGTGGGGGAGCGGGAGGCATGGTGGACACTCTAAGTGGATGGTTCATCTAATAGAAGGGGAAGTGGTGCCGGAGTCATATTGGAAGGACCAAACAACTTAATTCTGGAACAAGCCATACATTTCTCCTTCATCGCCTCCAACAACCAAGCCGAGTACGAGGCTCTACTTGCCGGTCTCAGACTAGCCCGGGATTTGGGAGTATGACACTTGAAATGTCTCAACGATTCTCAGCTAATTAATTCCTAGGTCAACGAAGAGTTTCACTCCAAGGAACCTCTCCTCCAACAGTACTTTCACCACATAAAAAATATGTTCTCCCAGTTCTCCAAGTTTGAAATCATACACATGCCTCGAGAATAAAATGACCGAGCTGATATCCTTTCCAAGCTAGCAAGCTCTCATAAAGGGGGCCAACACCACTCCATCGTTTAAGAGGTGCTTGCATCCCCGAGCTGGGACTGAGATGAGGTCATACTTGCGAGATAGCACCTTACCCAAGGACGACTTGGAAGCTCGAAGACTTCGCCGATAAGCCTCTTACTATGTCACACAAAACCAAGAGCTCTTTCAACAAGGTTTTTCCACCCCACTGCTGAAGTGCGTAGATCCCGAACAAGCCTAGTATGTAATGGCCGAACTCCACTCTAGGATATGTGGCATGCATTCGGTAGCCCGAACCATGGCAGTGAGAATAGATGCCAAGAACTCGTTGGATACTATTGGCCCATACTTAGAAAAGATGCCAAAGACTACGTGTAGACTTGCAAAAGGTGCCAAGAACACGGTCCTCTACCTTCTGCTCCGTCGTCCGAGCTTCATAACATATCTTCGCCATGGCCCTTTGCCCTCTAGGGAATGGACATCCTCGACCCTTTTCACCCGACAGATAAACAAACCAAGTTCCTCCTGATAGCCGTCAATTACTTCATCAAATGGATCGAGGCTGAACCCGTCGCCGCGATCTCGGCTAAGCAAGTACAAAAGTTTCTGTGGAAGCATATTATTTGCTGGCACGGCCTCCCCTAAGGCTTGGTCACTAATAACGACGACAATTCATTGATAACACATTTCGTTCCTTCCTCACACAACTCGGGATCCAACACCGGACTTCGTCAGTAGAACACCCTCAAACCAACGGGCAGACCGAGGCTGCGAACAAAGTTATCCTCAACGAGCTCAAAAGAAAACTTGATCGTACCAAAGGCAATTGGGGCGAAGAGGTCCCCGGCATCTTGTAGGGTTACCACTGCACCTCCAATCATCAACCCATGAGACACCTTTTCGGCTTACCTATGGAACCGATGCCATGATCCCAGTGGAGGTTAGCAAACCTTCTTGGAGGAGACAGAATTACTCGAAAGATAGTAATGAAGGATCATTGCGGGAAGAGCTCGACCTAATTGAAGAAATTCGGGTATGAGAACTAGCGACCAAACTTAAGGCAGCATGCCGCTACAACATGCGAGTTCGAGAGCGGTCATTCCTCATCGGAGACCTAGTGTGGAGGAAGACTGGGGACGCTCTTCGTGACTAGACCCAGGGAAAGCTCGCTGCAACTTGGGATGGCCCCTTCCGTATATTCGAAGATCTCCACAACGGCTCCTACAAACTACAAGAAATGAGCGGTCGGATAGTTCCAAGGACTTAGAATGCTACGCACCTCAAGATTTATTTTAGTTAGTATGTTTTAGTGTGTTCGTCTTTACATTATTTTAGTTATCTTAGTTTATTTTCAGTCATATACCTTTGTAAAGTTGGTGTACACTTTTTCCTCTACCCGGATTTTTTCCCTAAGGAAGGTTTTTTCCGGGAGAGATATTAACGAGGCACCGCCCTTAGCTTTATTAATAAAAACGTTTTCCTTTATTCATATTCATTGTACAAAACGTAATCGGCGCCTTCCAAGCTTTACATTCCGGACTTTTCCAAGTCCCCAACGCACTTGGCGCCTTCTGTGCCCAATCATACTCGGCACCTTCCGAGCATTACATTTTGGACTTTACCAATTCCCAGTCGTACTCGACGCCTTCCAAGCCCAATCGTACTCAGTGCCTTCTGAGCATTACATTTTGGACTTTGTTAAGTCCCCTAAGCGTACTTAGCTACTAACATTGGCAAACAAGCATATGATGGCAACAGTCGAGTATAAATGAAGAAATAACATTTTAAATTGCATAAAAATAAAATTGTGTAGCACAAAGTGTCATAATTATAGGCCATGTTGAGCGTACATCGGCCAAAATAAGTTTCAATCTCAAGGAAAATAAACCTATTCTACCTGGTCCACCCACTCCCCATTCACGATATCCTTTACATAGTGGAAGGAATCTGGCTCTAGATACGGTGCTAGATGGCAAGCTTGCCTAACCGCTCCGTCGAATCCCTTGACGAAGCTTGTCACGCAAACGACCTCCATCTCCTCCATCGTTGCTTTCTATTGCTCGATGGTCGCCTGCGCCTGACTCAGCTTTTCGCCAAGAGTCTTCGACTCCTCTCCCAGCTCTAGAACCCGGGGTTCCACCATCTTAGCACGGTCCCCGGTCAGTTATAGTTTCGCCTCCAGGCTCTCTAAGCTCACCTGTGTCTTTGTGAGCTCGGAGGTCACTGGTTTAACATTAAGCTCGGCCTCCTCCTTGGCGAGACTCAACACCTCAACCATAGTCGTAAGCTCTTCCGCCTGAGCCGTCCCTTCAGCCCTTTGTGCCACCCATTCCTTGATGTGTCTGGTGATGGCCAACAGATGGCTAAGCATGACCTCAGGCACATCTAGGTTATTTGCTACACCCACGACATTAAGGAGGGCGGCATCGTACGGGAACATGGTGGCCACGTAGGGAGACGTCCCATAGTGACTGTCCTATAACACCTTAGTTGCAGTGTGCTCGATCCAGGGCTCATCTCCGTCCTGCCCTTGCCATGTCGCCCCTGGAGGGAACTTGGATACAGTCCTCAAAGTGACGACCGAAGTGGGTGTTGCAGGTTATGGTTCTGGCGACCCCCCGGCCGCCGCTTCGGCGGGTGTTGAAGTTGCTTCCTCGGTCTTAGGCCTCTTAGCAAGGCTCTATTGAGGTAGAAGCACGAACGGAGGAGGTTGAGTAGGGAGACTTGGTCCTCTTGAGGCTTGACCCCGATCTTTGAGACCTGGACATTTAGTCCGGTTCAGGTCGAACTTCGGGCTCTTCAGGGTGGCAATCAGATCGAAATTTCCACCCATTAGCTCTGCCAAAAAGAAGAACAAAAAGTGTTAGAGGAGAAACTCATATAAAAAAAGAAGCAGATGCATCCAGCGATTACCTATGAATTTACCCTTTGGATCTTTATCTCTAGTCGAATGTATCTGAGCTCGATTATTAATGGGCCAAGGCAACTCACAACCTCTGAATAATATGCGATCTCCCCTGGAGAGCTCGCTTTCAGGATAAGAATGAAACTTTCACGGTCGACACAAATGGAGCTGGTACTTCGGCTCTAACCGATCATTCAAAAAAAGAGCCTTAACGAATTTATTGGTATCAGGAGAAAGCCTAAAGTAACGGTCTTTAAATTTCTTGTACGATTGGATGCAAGGGATAAGCAGGGAGGCCCAGCCGGCTTTCTGCCCGTGCTTGAGTTGATAAAAATAAAGGAAAGCACGTGAGCTCGCTTTAACACTCACATATTGACAGAGGAGTTGGAAGGCTCGGAGGAACCCCCAACTATTGGGATGAAGTTGGCTAGGAGCCACATTCATGTAGGACAAGACCTCGGTTTCACACCGAGTTAATGGGAATTCAATATTATACTCCCTAAACATATACTCATAGATTGTTATGGCGTACCGACCGTTAGATATCATGCGCATGTGCACCCTCTGACTAGGTTTACAAGGCCAGTACCCGGTGACGTCCTCATAACATGGTCAGACGATATTGAGCTGGTCTACTATAGGTTGTAACTTAGCCACACTATCGTAAATCGACACATGGTTGAACACCTCGCCCAACAACCACGAGAAGTCGGGCACATAATGGGGAATGGGGATAACTAGGTCATCAACCTTCGACGGGCCCCTCTTGGCCTCGTCCCCGGCTCCAACAGGGGGAGCCTGGGCGTCGCCCGACACCCTCAAAGGATTCCCCTCGACCTCTCCCACGACCTTGTCGGGAGAAGCCATGGCATTACCTGACGCGGTAACAGAAGCAGAGGCCTCCTCGGCACTGGAGACCTTGCGAGAGGGAGATCTAACTCCTTCTGACTCAGGCTCAGAGATTTCGTTTGACCTCACTATAATAATTTTAGTATCACGCGTGGCAGTTGAGTGAGAAGAAGATGACGAAGGTGAGATGAGAGCTTGAAGTGCTTTGCACGAACGAAGAAGACGAAGGTGCAGAGTGGCAAGGACACGAATGAACGAAAAAGACCAAGGCGCAGAGTGCAGATAGCAGAGAGAAAATGGGAGAGTAAAAGTGTGGGAGAGTAAAAATGAGTGAAAGATGGAAATGATTTAGGGTTAAAATGTAGAAAGAAAATGCATTTAGGAGACGAAAGGAGCCGTTATGGGCAGTGACCAAAGCTAATCAAAGAAAATAACTACAAAATTAATAATATATAAGTGCACATTTAATTTAAAATAAAATGGAAGGCCACGTTAGGGTCTCCCGCCAAGAGAAGCGTACCCAACACGATTCGCTCTTTTGCACCTTAGGCGCACCTTGAACTCGACCCATCTCGGGGGGCTAATGTACTGGGCTCTTCCCATGATTGACCGCGCTCTGCTCAACCGGTCTCTACTCAACTGGTCTCTGCTCAACAATGATTGAGCTCCACGACAGTTTGTAACCACCCCCGCAAAGAACGAGATTCGTGGGCTTGAATGATTTCATTTGCGATATCCATGAAGATGAAACCCTAAAAATAACGCCTATAAATATGGATGATGAATTCACGAAAAAGAGACTGAACAAATCCCTAAAAAACATACAACCTAACGAGGGAACCAATCCCTCATGCTACAAGATTTCTTAGGGCCGAGCTGAGCTCGGACCACCCAAAACCTAGCAAGAACAGTAATAATTGCTAAGTCTAATGAAATAGGAAATGATATAGACCAACTACTACTAATATGCATTGAAGGACATAAAGCTGTCATAAAACTATACAAATTAGAATATGTTGATTCTTCTTAAATTATGTTAATCTTCAATACTCCTCCTAAATCTATATGGTAGATGTCTATCATACCCCGATTGGACCTAAGTGTCTCATATGTGTGCCTTGGGAAGGCCTTTGTCAGAATGTCTATTGTTTTCCTACTTGATGAGACGTGGTCAACACTTACAATCTCATGATCAATTTTCTACTAACTAAATTGTCTTTTTCAATCTTGACATGCTTGGTTCTATCAAGGTGAACTCGGTTTTTTGCAATGCTTATAACAACCTTGATGTTGCAATGCTTATAACAACCTTGATGTTGCAATGCTTATAACAACCTTAATGTAAAAAAATATCTCGTAGTGTAAAAAAATATCTAAATAGATCCTCAATTAACCTTTATTTTACAAAGTTGATTATAAAAGGAGACCTCCAAATTATTAAAATAAGATATTTAGAGACAACAATTCGGTCATCAACATGGCAAATAAAAGTCGCAAGCATCTAAAATGTTGTCAAAAATGCATTAACATTCACCAAGAAAAGGAATACAAAGAGAGTACAGATGGAAATCATCAACTAGCTAGGTATTTACAACATAAACCACAAAACGAAGATATCAAGAAGAAAAATAGCTCAGAAAATAGACTAGCAGTAACTTTGACAACCAAATTCATTTGCATAAAGAACAAACCTCAACATGCACTTGAGGGACTGAAGCATAGGTTCAAAGTCATGGTTGCTAATTTTGAGGGTTTTAGACAAGACCCTCATTCTATCCAGTGGCTTCTGCCAGTTGAAATGGTCGTTTCCTACTCGGTCGACATCATTTCGAGGCAACATGAGACCAAGTATCCCCTCAAATTTAACACAATAATCCCCGAAGAAGGGGATGTGCCAAGACTTGTATGAAAATATTCGCCTTAATGAATAGAGAATTGAAAGACAATGGTGGCGTCTTTCGAAGGAAAAGCACCAACCCCGATTGGCAAACGCTTCACACAGATATTGCTATACATAGGGTCTATGAAAAAAGTAAGAAATTATTCATTACTAAGAGAGAAAAAAGTAGAGGGAAAGCAAAATTTTGGGTAGAAAAGGATTGCAGAAGAGGAGAACTATTTATAGATACCAGAGTCAAACGATCAACAAAACCTAGAAAACATAAGCATTCTTGAAAAGGAGCAAAACTTTAAATGATTAACGCACGATATTATGAAGGATAAGAAGGACATGTCATACCTACTAGAAAATGTAAAAGTAGAAGTTATGCCCCAAATTTCCAGAATAATGTTATTAAAGCACCCACGTGATAACTAGTGGGCAAAAAGGGGAGGAAATCTTCGTAAAAGTGAAGCATACCCGACCTCGAAAGCAGGGCGGACCATGAAATCTGAGCCTTTTTCTTTACATCTTCATACTAACACTATCCAAGTCTTTTTCTTTACATCATTGGATTACCCACCATTCGAGTCTTTTTCTTTACATCCTCGGATTAACCACTATCCGAGTTTGGTTCTTTTTATCCTTGGATTAACCACTACCCGAGTCTTTTTCTTTACATCCTCACATTAACCACTATCCGAGTCTTTTTCTCTACATTCTCGGTTAACCACTATCTAAATCGTATCCTCGAAGGTAAACATTACTTCACATATTTCTCGCCAAAGCACTCGTCTTGCTAGACCGGTGCAAATTATGAGGCACCTCATAATTACCCTGTAATTAACTACATTTAACATGGGAACCCCCATTAAGGTCAAAATTGTTACCAAACCCGACGTTCAAGACACACTATCTCTTGCTAAGCAAAGCAAAAGCAAATCATGAAAATCTAGCTCGGCTACTCGACCGAAACTGAGAACAAGCCACATCTTGGTATATCAGCTTAAGCTTGGCATCTCTTACAGGCTCATTCTACCAAGCTTGGGGGGCTTATGCACTGCCCGAGGCCCATCTAGTCACATCACGTCCGTCATGCCTATATGTGGGTTATTACGAGTAGGACACGTTGACAAATCCATACCTCAATGATCTAAACCACTTGTGGAACAAAGTCAAGACCCATTGTCAATGCTTGTTTGGCCTCACCAAAGAGCACCTCTACTCCTCCATCTATCATGCAACCCCACAGGTTATCTATCTATCTATCTATCTATATATATATATATATCTATATATATATATATATATATATATATATATATATATATATATACACATTGAATCTAATCCTTACTTCATTCATCTTATTCTTTCTATCTTTTAAAACACCCTAATCACTGACTTGACCGTTCATGGTCTTTGCATGTACATTCCCCACTCTAAAAAAAGGTCGGCCCGTTTGAACATGTGATAGCAAAGAGATCTCGCAGTCCCTTCACCTTTGCCTTGCTTCATGATTCATCATTCAACACTTACACCGTGTTCCGCTCGGATCTCGAAAATAATAAATAGAGTTCTATTTTATTGTCTTAGTTAGACAGTCTAAACCTATCGCTCGGATCTCGAAAAGAATAAATAGAGTTCTATTTTATTGTCTTAGTTAGAAAGTCTAAACCTAGTTCTATTTTATTGTCTTACAAAGTTAAAAACTATGTTAAACGTGATTTTAACAAGAAACTAATTAAATACAACCAAAATTGGTGCAATGTACGGTGGTACTAAATAAGAGAATAAATTGATATTTATATTATTGTACCGGGCCGAGTTGGAGAGCTCTTCTCTCCCTCGTGGTCGGACCTCGGCTAGAATCCGAGGTGGAGAGCCCACCTCTCCCCCTTGCTCGGACCTCGGACGAAGTAACTGTTCCCTGAAAAATAGGAGCTTATGAACTAACGGACTTATCTAAATGGACCTATCTAATGGACTTATGTAACTACCTTTGCGAGATCCATGGAGAAAAACCCTAAAACGGTCCTATAAATAACATGGACTAAGCAAAGAGAAAAGACTAATGAACAATCAATAATCATACTATAAAATCAGAGAAGAACCTACCTACAAAGGGAGGATACCCATCCTCTCGTCACCTTGTTTTACAGAGGCCGAGCTCACCTCGGCCGCCACCCAGATTCTACCAAGAACATTTTGGCGCCCACCGTGGGGCAAGGTAATCCTTCATCCCACGATCACGAGACCAATGGTTCGCACTCGCAGCCATTCGAATCCAGCCATGGACCCAACCATCAGAGACATGATCCAACAACACGTCGACGCGACCCTAGCTACTACCCGTTAGCAAACGGAAGCCCTGTTGCTGCAAAACCAGGAGATAACCAGAGAATTACGGACCACTCAAGCGGATATGCGCGTACTCAGGCGCCAGAGAGATGAGGGGGCATTGGAATTACAAGCCCTAAAAGATAAAGTCCTTGCGAACGCCAACCCAAACCAACCTGCCGCACACGAAGAAGAAAACCCTAGACGCACTGACCCCACGCGCTCCCATTCACACGTAGGAGGCTCCCACCGTCGATACACGGGGGAGAATAACCCTACAGACCAATCTTCCCCCCGCCGTCAACCGTCCCAGGCCCAACCTTTTTCGGATCTAGGTCCGTCGCCACGAGGCTGTGGTTTTGACGCCTTGGTCGCCCTCACCCCGTTCACTACAAACATCATGGATGTGAGCGTACCGGAATCATGGAGGTGGTCGGCCTACGACAAGTATGATGGCACCACCTGCCCGACCACCCATGTTCAAGCCTTCCTCACTCAGGCTCTGAATCGTACCAAGGATGACCGAGTTCATTGCTGAATGTTCCCGGCAACCTTCAAAGGCACCGCTTTGAACTGGTACTACTCGATGCCCCCCAAGTCGATAAGCTCGTTCTCGGCGTTTTGCGACCACTTTCAAGCTCGGTTTGCTGACGCCAGACCGACCCCCGCAACTGCCATCACCCTATACCATTTGGTCCAAAAGGAAAGGGAATCTTTGCGTGACTACATGGCACGATTTTCGGAAGCATGCCGAACCATTCCCGATCTCCACCCGGCGGTGGCGTTGCAAACAATTCAAGTCGGGCTCAGATCGGGCGACTTCTCGAAGTCGTTATTTGCAGAGCCGCCTGTGGACATGAACGAACTAAGGAAGAGAGCGGCCCGATTCATGGCCATTGAGGAGAACACGGAGGCTAAGCGCCGAGCTGAGGACCGAGATCGGCGAGAGTCAGTTAAAACGAACGAGAGGTCTACTCGGAGATCCGACAAAAGCAGAGTCCGTTATACCTCGTATACCGCGCTGAATTCACCCAGAGACAAAATCCTCCGGGAAGCCTACGCCTTAGGCTTGGTACGGCCACCCTCGCCTTCCCCTTCGCCGAGGAATGCCGACCCCAACAGGAGATGTGCCTATCATCGGAACCAAGGTCATACTACCGAGGAGTGCAGGAATGTGCGGGATATAATAGAAAAATTAATTCGCAGTGGGGAGTTAAGCCGATTCATCCAAGGCGAGCAAGTCCGACGTGATCCGAGGGATGACTACAATCCTCATCACCGAGAGGAGGGTAAGGAAGACCGACGTCCGTGGAAGAAGCGAAAGGAACAAGATCGGAAACGAGAGCCCGACCAAAACCCGGACCAGGTACGCGGAACTATAAATAGCATCGCCGGCGGGTTTGCTGGGGGAGGAGCCTCCTCCTTGGCAAGGAAGAGATATGCTCGTAGCGTCAACCACGTGGAGCTCTCCAGAAAGAGGTCGCTCCCCACTATCACCTTCTCAGATTCCGACTTCAGCACGGACGATCCCGATCACACTGACCCAATGGTAATCTCGGCTACGATTGCCAATTGGCGCGTACGGAAGGTGCTGATAGATCAGGGGAGCTCGGCAGACGTACTCTACTGGTCGGTATTCAAGCAATTGGAATTGCCCGATTCCGTGATTCTTCCTCATCCCGAGCCACTGCTCGACTTTGCTGGCGAAAGGGTTCACGCCCGAGGTTATGTAGAGCTTCTCACGACCTTCGGGGGAAGTGACGCCTATCGGACAATCAATGTGAAGTACATTTTGATAGACGTCGACACATCATACAACGTCATCATCGGGAGACGTACTCTTAATCAACTCGGAGCGGTGGTGTCGACCCCACATATGGCCATGAAGTTCCCCGATGGCGGCCAACAAATCGTCACCATTAAGGCCGACCCTAAGGTAGCTCGGGTATGTTATGCCCGAAGTTTGAAGGTTACCCCCTACACAGTCCGAGCTCGGGACGAAAAAGATAAATCGAGGCCTACGAATATATGCTCGGTCCAGCTAACTAAAGACGAAGAGTTCGACATGGATCCCAGAATAGAGTTTAAGGAGGAGCGCCCCTCCTTCTCGGAGCCGTTAGTAGATTTGAAGATTGGCCCTCAGTCGAATCAGGTAACTAAGATTGGTTCATCTTTGACCAGCCCGACTCTGGAACATGTGATTCAAACCCTCAAGGACAATGCCGACCTCTTTGCGTGGAAGCCGGCAGATATGCCAGGTGTCGACCCCGATCTCATGTGCCATAAGTTATCTTTGTTTCCTCATGCTAAACCGATCTCCCAAAAGAAGCGGAAATTGGGCGAGGAGCATAGGGCTATAGTACAAAAGGAGGTAGCTAAATTATTGGAGGCTGGCTTCATTCGGGAAATCATATATACCACGTGGCTCGCTAATGTCGTCATGGTGAAAAAGGCAAATGGAAAATGGAGAATGTGCACTGATTACACCGACCTAAACAAAGCTTGCCCGAAAGATACCTATCCCCTGCCGAGCATAGATCGGTGTACACAACACCGCCGGGTACGAGGTTTTCAGTTTTCTCGATGCATATTCAGGGTATAATCAGATACCGATGTACCCCCCGGATGAGCTGAAGACAGCCTTTATGTCAGCCACGGCCAACTATTGCTACCAAGCCATGCTTTTTGGTCTAAAGAATGCAGGAGCCACTTATCAAAGACTGATGGATAAAGTGTTCAGAGAACAGATCGGGAAGAACATGGAAGTATACGTTGATGACATGGTGGTTAAATCCACTACTCGTGAAGCTCATCCGCTCGATCTACAAGAGA
Source organism: Hylodesmum podocarpum (assembly GCA_026586105.1). Lineage (NCBI taxonomy): Eukaryota > Viridiplantae > Streptophyta > Magnoliopsida > Fabales > Fabaceae > Hylodesmum > Hylodesmum podocarpum. The sequence continues at coordinate 656,424 of JALJEV010000804.1, forward strand.
TGTTTGTCGAGCTCCGACGTCACAGGATTCGTCTTAACCCCGAGAAATGCACCTTCGGGGTAGGAGGGGGAAAATTCCTTGGATTCATTATCTCCCAGAGAGGGATCGAAGCGAATCCTGATAAGTGCGAGGCCATCCTCTCCATGCCGAGTCCGACCTGCCTCAAAGATCTTCAACGTTTGAATGGACGACTTGCAGCGTTATCCCGGTTTCTACCAAAGCTGGCGGAATATAGTAAACCCCTATTCCGATTACTAAAATAGTCGAGGAGATTCGAATGGAACGAGGAATGTGCCTCCGCCTTTGCAGGCCTACGCGAAAGAATATCGACCATCCCAACATTGGGCAGTCCTCAGCTAGGCTTGCCCTTATATGTATACTTAGCAGTTTCTAGCAGCACAGTAAGCTCGGTCTTGGTGAAAGAAGTGGACAAGGTACAAACGCCGATCTACTTCGTAAGTAGGATGTTACAACCTGCGGAAACGCGCTATCAAACAGTGGAGAAGTTGATCCTTGGCTTGGTCTTCATAGCCAGACCACTCCGACATTACTTCCGAAGCCACAACGTAATCATCCGTACCGACCACCCTATTCGTCAAATCCTCCAGCGGCCCGATCTCGCGGGAAGGATGCGAAGCGCTTCACCCGGGCTTGTAAGAAATGCCAGGAGCACGGCCCCCTACCTTCTCTGTCGCTGACCACCCTGCAGAGCATAGTCTCCCCTTGGTCGTTCGCATTATGGGGAATGGACATCCTAGGCCCTTTTCCCCCAGCTATTAGACAAGCTAAGTTTCTGATAGTCGCTGTGGATTACTTCACAAAATGGATTGAAGCAGAGCCAGTGGCCAAGATCTCGGCAAGCCAGGTTCAGCAGTTTACATGGAAGCATATTATCTGCCGGCATGGAATCCCTCATACAATTGTGACAGACAACGGTCGTCAGTTCATTGACAAGACCTTCCATTCCTTCTTGACCGACCTCGGCATCCTACATCGAACCTCGTCCGTCGAGCACCCACAAACAAACGGCCAAGCCGAGGCCGCTAATAAAATTATCATGAGTGAGTTGAAAAGGAAGATCGGCCAAGCAAAGGGCTCTTGGGCCGAGGAAATACCGAGCATATTATGGGGTTATCACTGTACCCCCTAGTCATCCACTCAAGAGACTCCTTTCCGTCTAACTTATGGGACTGACGCCATGATCCCCGTCGAGGTAGGAGAGCCGAGTATACGAAGAATATCCTATGAACAAGGCCAGAACGAAGATTCCCTCAAGGAGGAACTCGTCCTCATCGACGAACTTCGAAATGAAGCTCAGGTCAGAGACCTCGCCGCCAAAACAAGGGCAGCTAGACGTTATAACTACCGAGTCCATTACCGAGCCTTCATCCCGGGAGACTTAGTTTGGAGGAAGACCGGAGAGGCCAGGAAAGATCGGACATGCGGAAAACTCGCCGCCAATTGGGAAGGGCCGTTTCGCGTTTGTGACAGCCTAGGCAACGATTCATATAGGCTACAAGAGTTGAGTGGTCGACCTTTGCCCAATACTTGGAACGCCACACACTTGAAGACTTATTTCAGTTAATTTAAATAGGAATTTGTCATTTGAAATTTGTAAGTAGGAATTGGTAATTTTTAGGGCCGGTGCACTCTTTTTCCTCAGATCAGGTTTTTCCCTAAGGAGGGTTTTACTGGCTGAGTTTTTAATGAGGCACCGACGATGGCCATCAATAAAGTTTGATTTTACTTATTATCTGTAGATTGTTGGCACTCGGCCTCACCCGAGTTAAATTCAATTATTGGCGCTCGGCCTCACCCGAGCAGAGGAACTAGAGTTCCCCTATTGGCACTCGGCCTCACCCGAGCAGAGGAACTAGAGTTCCCTTATTGGCGCTCGGCCCCACCCGAGCAGAGGAACTAGAGTTCCCTTATTGGCACTCGGCCTCACCCGAGCAGAGGTACTAGAGTTCCCTTATTGGCACTCGGCCTCACCCGAGCAGAGGAACTAGAGTTCCCTTATTGGCACTCGGCCTCACCCGAGCAGAGGAACTAGAGTTCCCTTATTGGCACGCGGCCTCACCCGAGCAGAGGAACTAGATTTCCCTTATTGGCACTCGGCCTCACTCGAGCAGAGGAACTAGAGTTCCCTTATTGGCACTCGGCCTCACCCGAGCAGAGGAACTAGAGTTCCCTTATTGGCACTCGGCCTCACCCGAGCAGAGGAACTAGAGTTCCCTCATTGGCACTCGGCCTCACCCGAGCAGAGGAACTAGAGTTCCCTCATTGGCACTCGGCCTCACCCGAGTAGAGGAACTAAGTTCCCTTATTGGCACTCGGCCTCATTCGAGTTAAGGAACGACAGTATTATTATGAGCAGAATTCAAAAATAAACAAACCACACACAAGTCTGAGGGATAAGAGGAACTAATTTTATATATTCGTCCAAGGGTTATACAAATTGTAAAATAAAATCAAAATTACAGGGCCAACAGATGATTAAAGGAAAAACAAGATCATTCCCGGTCTACAAGTTGACCGTCCTTCACATCCTTCAGATAATCGAAGGAGTCCTCGGCAAGGTCGGGCGCGAAATACCGAGCTTGGCGCACAGCCGCGTCAAATCTGCCATAGAAGCTTTCGGCCACTGCCCCTTGCAGAGCTTCGACCTCCCCTTCTCTGGTAGCAAGATCCGCCTCTACTCGACCTAGCCGGTCACTTGTAACCTTCAGCTCCTTCTCCCTCATCTTGGCCCTGTCCTCGGCCTCATTAGCACAAGCCCCGGTCGCCACAACCTTCTCCTCCAGATGCTCCAGGGTCGCCCGCATCTTCTCCATCTCGGCAGTCAGAGCAGCGACGTTCAGCTAGGCCTTTTCCCTAGCCCGAGTTGCTTGGGACGCCTCGGCGGCTATGGCCGATAACCGAGCATCAGCCTCGGTAGCATGAGCAGCCATGTCCACCTGCTGACGGAAGGCCCAGTGTTTGGCATGATGGGCTATGGTGAGAGCCCAAGCTAGCATCACCTCCATCCCCTCGATACTCTTGTCGATCCCCACTGCGTTCAGCACGGCGGTGTCGTAGGGGCGAGGGAAAGGATCCCCTAGGTGCACCTCTCTAGCCCCGAAGTCGGGACCCCACATCGATTCTCCAGGGCCGACCCGAGCATGAATACCTTCCACGCGTACGTCATCGCCCTCGGCTCCCACCCAACTTATTCCTGGGGGAAGATCAGCTCGGCCTAGTAGCCCGAAGTTGGGCTGTGTAGGCGGGGATGGTGGAGGGGGCGGTGGAGGAGGACAGGATGCAGGAGTAACGTCGGCAGCGCTGGAGGGGTCGGTCTCCATGGGGGTCGGAGAGTTAGCCCGAGCCCTCTTGGCTGGTGAAGGCCGAGGTGGAGGAGGCGGAGGTTGAGGGACGTCAGTGGCAGGAGTGGCCTGCGTGCTCGGGCCTTCTGTAACGGGGACCCGTATGTGCCCGCTCTCCCCAGGTCGCCCCCTAGCGAACTTGGGATTCTTGAGGATGGCTGTCAAATCAATGTTGCCCGCCATGTACTCTGCACACAAAGTAAAAGTCAGAAGACCGATGTATGATCACAGGAAAACAAGTTACTGATGATTACCTATAAATTTACCCTTTGGATCTTTGTCCCTAGCAGAATGTATTAGGGCTCGGGTATTGAGTGGCCGAGGAAGCCGAGAAAGGGCATTTACAATATTCAAGTCCGCCGAGGTAAGCTCGGCTCGGGGTATAGAATTATATTTACGGGGAAGACACCAGTGGAGAGGAAATTTGGGAGAGGTGTCTCCTTTATTATAAAACATCTTGCGGAGAGTGTCATCGGAGGTCGGAATCAACCAGAAATACCGATGTTTAAAATTCTTAAAGGACGAAGTGTATAGACTCAAAAGGGACCCCCCGACCTGTGGAGAACTACTGAGGGAGGCCCAACCGACCTTTTTGCCGTATTTTAGTTGAAAAAAATAAAGAAAAGACCTAGAGGTCGCCCTCATACCTAATAACTGACAAATGAGCTGGAAAGCTCGGAGAAAGGCCCAACTATTTAGGTGGAGCTGACTAGGGGCGATGTTCAAAAAGGAGAGCACTTCGCTCTCACATCGGGTCAAGGGGAATTCTATGCTAAACTCTCCCACCATGTACTCGTACACGGAAACAGTGGGGCAACGGTTAACAAAAATTCTTTGATGCACTCGGTGAGAGGTCGCCGCGGCCCCGAACTCGACAACCTCCACATAACGCGAGTGCACCATGTTGCAGGAATCTATGACCCGGCCCAACTTCTCAAGGTCGTCGTACATAGACGCCTGATTTGAAACGACAGTCGATAACCACGAGAAGTCGGGCTCGGCTGCCCCCGGAGGATGATGGCGAGAATGACCTTCATCGTCCCTTCCCGAGGTGTCAGCAGGTCGTTGCCGAGCACTCTCTGCCGCTCTGGCGACAGGAGCTCGGCTCTCTCCTCTCCGGGAGGACGCTTCCGCCTCATGCTCGGCCTCATCAGGGGAGGCTTGCATGGGCATGGATACCGCAACATTTTCCTCAGCACAAGGAGCATCGCGAGAGGGCGACCCCGCCGAGGAAGCTGTAGACTCAACTGAAGTTACAAGGAAGCTATCAGAGCCGCGAGTCGCGGCAGAGAAGGATGAAGAGGACATACCTAAGAAAGGAACGCGAACGAGAAGGAGACACTGAAGGAGAGAAAGAACGAGAAGTGAGGCACTGTGAGCAAGGAAGTGAGGGGCTAAGAAGTTTGCAAGAACTGAGAAATGAAGAAAGAAAGAATAGAGGGGGGGACTGGTATTTATAGAGAAAAAGCCGTTGCAGGGAAGTTAAAAGAGCGCAAGGGAAGACGAAGCGTTTGCACTTACCCACGCGTAATCATGGCCCATAACTGCCAGCACCCACAATAATGACCCATAACTGCCACTTATTTCAAAAATCAAGACTTGAATATTAACCGTTTCGCATACCTGATCGACCTCGGTCTTCGGCCAATTAAACTCGAATCACAAGTCTGGGCTTCGAGCTCGGGGGGCTGGTGTACCGGGCCGAGTTGGAGAGCTCTCCTCTCCCTCGTGGTCGGACCTCGGCTAGAATCCGAGGTGGAGAGCCCACCTCTCCCCCTTGCTCGGACCTCGGACGAAGTAACTGTTCCCTGAAAAATAAGAGCTTATGAACTAACGGACTTATCTAAATGGCCCTATCTAATGGACTTATAACTACCTTTGCGAGATCCATGGAGAAAAACCCTAAAACGGTCCTATAAATAACATGGACTAAGCAAAGAGAAAAAACTAATGAACAATCAATAATCATACTCTAAAATCAGAGAAGAACCTACCTATAAAGGGAGGATACCCATCCTCTCGTCACCTTGTTTTACAGAGGCCGAGCTCACCTCGGCCGCCACCCAAATTCTACCAAGAACAATTATGATAAATTTTATTTTTTGCCACTGAAAACATATTTCTGGATACTGGATGTACCTGTTGAGACCCGTTGTTAGGTCCCATCCTAACTTCATTCCTGCTAAAAGCGTATCCGATGGATAATCATGACTCTGCCACAAGTAGTTTTCAGGATTGCTATCATTCTCGTCTCTTACGACGAAGTTGCTTGAATCCAAGAGATGTGCAACAGCGTTGACCACTTTTGTTGTCGAATTTGTTGACCAATGAATGGTGTTGTTGTTGCTGAGAATAACGAGGTTTCCGTCTTTGGTTATTGTCAACATTCTTGAGTTGTTGTTGTTGTTGTAGATTGGATTGTCGCGGTTGGCAACCCAAACGACAGTTTTGGGTCGGATGTTTTTGAACCATATTCCGATGTAACGTTTTCCGGAAATACCTGCAGGAGTGAAGAAACCCAACTCAAAGGTTCCATCCTGGGAGACTAGGGTGCTGCCGTCGACAAGTGGCTGTAACTGAGTAATTGTATCAGTTGCATAGGATATTTTAGAAAAGAACGATGCTAACATGCAAATGATAACGAACATAGCCGGAAGAACAGCCATTTGACTTTACAGTATAATTGAATGTAGTTGATGCAATTTGGGATGTAAAGTGGTGTTTATGAATAAGGTACTGGGAGAAGACTTTTTTGCTGGTCCTTCTTAGATAACCCTCACCAGTCCCTACGACAACTTAAATTTCGGGTTGTCCTAGATTATTCCTTTGTTTAGTTGAAATGGTGGGAAGTCGAGTTGTCAAACCCAATTTGTGATGTTTTCTTTTTTCAAAAAACAAATTTATAAAGCTTTTAAAATGTTCAAATTCATGTTCAGACAGAAGTGAACAGCAGATAAGTTCATCTAAATTTGTTTCACGGGGGAATTGTAAATTGCATTAGATCCGGGTCTGTTTGTTTCGTTGATTTTGTCGTTATTCAGGAATCCTCGATGCATGAACAACGAAGTTTAGCAAATCGATGCAATTTAGAACCTTTGATTTTGTTTGACAAATTCTTTTTATTTTCCGCAAACAAATTGTATATTAATTTAGATAGCATAATTTTATGCATTTTCATAATATTTTATTGAATTCCTTAATCAATACTCTAAAAATATTAATTAACATTTACTTAAATAATATATTATAGCTTAATTATCATTAGAAATAAGCTTAACTTTAGAAGAAAAGTTTTTATTTTAATATAAACATTAATTATAAGTATATAATATTATAATTATTTATTAAATCAACGAATTAATTTAATTTCATAGATAAAAAGAAAGTATAAGAACTAGGATTAGCCCATCTCGACTTTACAGCGGGACAAAAAAATAAAAATAAATCATGTAAAACTATTAGGTTAGACCGATCTGAATTCACATTTGGTCAACTAAATAAAATAAAAGTCAAAGTTGAGAAGTTCGGGTGGAGAGAGACCCGATTTCGCATCCCACTTGACTAAAAAGAGGGTCAAATACGTTAATAATTTGAGAAGGGGGCATTTGGAAACGTAATTAATACTCTAAAAGAGGAGATTTCACGTAGAAGAAAAAGATGAATATGAATCAGTGTTTTAAGAATGTTAATCAGAAAAATATATTATAATACATGAAGTTACTGCTTCACAAGACATCAGAGAAAATCACAGGCAACCTCATTTGGTCCGATCCCATGTTTGGTGCCGTATTTCACAAGATAATAGGTGGCATTTGTTATATGTGCAATAATTAAGTGGCGACAGGGAATAATTAACGACGTTGATTTTAGTTTTTAGTTTTTATAACGATAAACGCATAACATGACATGAATTAATTATCATGAACTACTACATTTTAAATTTGTTCCGTGTACGGGTCTGTTTTAAATTTTTCTTTCAATATTTGTATTTATATTTTAAAGTATATGCACATAATAATTTTTTAAATATTTAGTATACATAACTATTAAGTGTGTATAAATGAATTTAGGAAAACTAAAATTTCCCAAAAACTAACTTTATTAATACTATATACTCCACAACTACTTCATTTTTATGATACATGATGAATAAATATTCATTATTATATCTAAATAAAATATTATTATTATTACTAGTAAAATTAAACAAGTTAGTGTGACTGTGTGTTTGTTTTTTTATGTGATTAAAATAAGTAGAGAAAATGAATTTGATACTTTAATATTTTAAATAAATTAAAAATTTATAATAAATTAAGTTATATAAAATAAAATATTTCATGAAAATAAACATGAAACTGATTTAAACAATGATTTTATTTTTTATAAATTTTAAAAAATATAATATTTCAATAAAAATAGAGATATAATGTTGTTCTAATAAAAGGAATCTCTTTATATTTATAATAAGAATTATTATTATTATCATGATCATTGTTATTTTAATTTTACGGCAACTAACAATTAATAAGAGTCACGAGGTGATGAGTGATATTTATGGAAGGAGGAAGCGAAGGTTGTCAACTATTGACCAATAAAAAAATAATTATTCTTTTAGTAACATATAATTATTAAAACTGCACAAAAATTATATTTAATATTATCTTGATTCCATTGATTATAAACCACGAGTTCTTAATACCATCGAGATGTACGGAAATGTTATTAAATGAAAATAATTAATAATTATTTTTTATGTAAAATTTTATTTGTAAGAGTTAATAAATATTAATATAAATATATAATAAACAATATATCAACATGAATGGACATATAATTAAGTAATTGTTTGGAATAAAAATAAATAAATAAAAATAACGAATGTTTCATCTACTTAAAAATTCATTAAAATTGTGTTGAGTTGGATAAAAAAAATAAACAAAGAGAATTATTGAATTGGAAACAAAATATAATTTAGCTTAAATTAGTTTAATTATATTTAAAAAAAGATAAAAGATGCTAAAATATATGCATTATATATAATGTACATAGTAGTAAAAGAAAAAAAGAAGAAGTATAAGAACACATAAATCTTAAATGATAATGATCAATGCATAAAAAAGAAATGCGTACAAACATATTTAAATGAAAGCATAAACAATAAAAGTCTATTATAAGTTCACGGCGTAACAAAACAATGTTATTTTGTGAAAATTTTTGTTAGAAAATTTATATTTTCTAATTAATTTTGGACATCATATTTTAATTCACAAATATATTAATTATTTAATTATTTGATTAATTATTAACTAATCTAATTTAGTGAGTCCATAAACTTTAAAATTAACCTGGACTTAACTAGTAGATATAAAATTGGTGAACCTTATAGGTACATAGTTAGGATCGGTCTTGGTTTCCAATACATCAAATGAAATAAAATGAAATCTTTCCTTCTCACCACGTGGAAGAGAGACATTAGTTGTATATAAGAGATAAAGTGATTTAGTTTGTTCGTAATTGATAAATTGTTGTAAATCTATTAGTAATAAGAACTTATGGATCCACGTGTTTATATAATTTAGGATCCTTGATAATCTAGAATGACATTGATCTTAGAGATTTATATTGATGCATAACAAGTAGTATCTGAGCTTCCTCCATTATTATTGGGTTGTTAGAATTTGTGAAATTTTAGAGTTTTAAAACTTCTGCTGCAAATTTGTTTTTTTATACACAAAAGTGAATAACCGTTAATGTTTTGACCTTGTTGGCCATTAGTACTGCGCGTGAATCAAGCAAATATTTCACAAATGAAAGCCGTGCATAATTATTTGGTGGAGGGTTAGGCAAGTTAAGTTTCAATTATTTTATCGGGACTTTTCAAATCCATGCATCTGCAAGTCATGTTCCATAATTATTTGAACTATTTTTTTTTTGTTAGGATCACCTACTGAGTGCACATTAGTTAACTAGATTGTTTGGTATTTTAAAATATTTTAATTGAAGTGATATTGTTACCAAAGTAATCTTTATTATGGATGATAATTTATTTTAAAACATCTAAGATGTGTATATTTATCATTTTTGCATATAATAATTAGCTCATAGGTATTAATTTAACATCAAGATGTTAATTTATATTGAAACATAAAGTTGTGTATATTATTTGGCCAAATAATATATATACTTGTTGTAATAATATCTAATGAGTATAAAATTTCCATGTAGACAATGATCAACCAAAAGGAAGGTAATTGTTCGAGAAGATTTCTCATCGATATTTGATTAATACATGAACAGTATCACTTATAGTTAATTTCTCTTCCCAAAGACTAGGAATTAATGTTGGACAAGGTATCTTACGGTGGATTCTCAACTTTGGATAATTGTTTTTGTCACATTCTAATTGACATATTTATTTGTGTATATGTTTCATCGCTTGTTCTCTATTCAATTTTTGTTGTGAATATTTTTCTCAAGTTAACACCATCTCATTGCTAAATGGGACAAATTCCAAATCATGGAAAGAAGCTGTGGAGATAATCCTTGGTTGTGTGGATTTAGATTTGACACTTAGGATGAAACAACCAACTTTAACTTCAGAAAAGTTTAATAAGGTTAAAATTAAGAAGTGAGATCGCTCTAACTGAATGTGTTTGATGATCATGAAGCACTTCATTCCAGAAGCATTTTGGGGCCCTATTATTGAGAGCACGAATGCCAAGAAGTTTCGTGAAGAAATTGAGCAATATTTTACCACGAATGAAAAATCAGAGGCGGGTAAGCTTTTGGTTAAACTTGTCTCAATGAAATATAAAGGTCAAGAGAACAAAAAGGAGTACATTATGGAAAGGTCTAATTTGACATCAAAACTCAAGTCACTAAAGTTAGAGCTATCAGATGACTTGCTTGTGCACATGGTTTTGATCTCTCTCCCTGCACACTTTGGGCAGTTCAAAGTGAGCTATAACACTCAAAATAACTAATGGTCATTGAATAAGCTTATATCTCACTATGAGCATGAGAAAGAGAGGTTGCACAAGGATAATAAGACTGAAAGTTGTCATTTGGCTTCAACCTCTAAAGATAAAAAGAAAAAGAGAGTTCAGTATACTATGGAAAGTTCTTCTCAATAGAAGAAGAAGCAGAAAAGATAAGATCATGGATTTACTTGTTATTTCTCTAAGAAAGTGGGACACATGAAAAAATGATTGTCCTAAATACACCGTCTGGCATGTAAACAAGGGGCTGCCTATGGAGCTGACCATAAAGTGATGACAAAAGATTCGTCTTTGTAGGCATGACAATAAAGTTGTAGTAGAAGCTATATGAACTTTTAGATTGCAATTAAAGAATGTATTTCATTTGGATCTATTTGAGACATTTTTTCCATCGTCATTTAGATGAAATTCAATTTTCATTTCTAGTTTGGACAAATCAAGTTTTTCTTGTTCACTTGGAAATAATAAAGTTACTGTCTCTAAAAAATCATGTGTTATTGGTCCTGATTATTTGTATATGATTGACACTGTGAGTTCCTATAATGAAATATTGCAAACAAACTCAAAAGGTACAAAGCAAAAATTAATAGAGAATTCAACCGCTTTATGGTACAAACGTTTAGGACATATTTCTAAATAGAGAGTTCAAAGGCTTGTGTTTGATGAAATTCTTGAACTATAGATCTATCAAACTTTCAAGTTTGTATTAAGTGTATAAAGGGAAAACGAACGAAAATATGGAAATTAGGTGACAAACAAGATAAGTCTTAGAACTAATATGCACTAATATTTGTGGTCATTTCTCTACACCTTCTTGGAATTGACAACAATACTTTATTATGTTGATTGAAAATTAATCTAAGTACGGATTCATGTATTTAATACATGAGAAGTCTCAATCCCTAAACGTTTTTTAAATCTTTCAAGGTTAAAGTTGAACTTCAACTTGCAAAAAATATTGATGTTGTCAAATCTGATCGTGGTGGTGAATACTATGACAGATATGACAGATCAAGAGAATAACATCAAGAACCATTTTCACTTTCCCTCAATGAGTATGAAATTGTTTCTCAATACACTATGTCGACAAACCCATCATGAATGGTGTTGAAGAGTGATGAAATCGAATTCTTAAGGATCCAGCTGGAAGTATGATTAGTCATTTTTCATTGCCAGAGTCACTTAGGGAAGAAGTCATAAAGGCCATAGTTTATATCCATAATAGGGTACCAAATAAGGTAGTAACCAAAACCTCATACGAGTTATGGATTGGCAAAAGGCCTAGCAAAAAGCACTTGAACATTTGGGGTTGTCCAGCTGAGGCACATACTTATAGGCAGTAAAAAACAAAATTAGACTCAAGAATAATTAGTTGTTATTTTTTTGGTTATGGTGAATGCTTTAAGGGATATAAGTTTCGTGTTCGGACAAGGGTTTTGGGTGTTGGGGTTTTTGTGTTAGAAACCATCGTTGTCGTGCTCTCGTTGTGCATGGTGCGCTTATTGGCCGTTTGGTGGTTTTCGTTCGTGGTGGTGGTTTTCGTTCATGGTGGCCGGGTCCTCGTTGTTCATCTGCTTTTAAGGTAAGCTCAAATCAAAATAATGTGTGCACATTGGTATATACTATGACTTTGGTAGTGTAATGTTTCAATGAGTAACTCTGTTCAGTTCAATTAGTTGATTTAACATGAATTTTTAATTGACCGTTTACTTAACAAATACTAATTTATATTCATCATGGTAGTTTTTCTTTTTCCATGTTTCTATGTTAATCTCTAATAAGTCTATGGCTGTGGATAATCTATTATTAAAGTATTTATTCCCTATCCTAAAATTAATATGTATGTTGTACGAATTTCTTTGACCAATTGTCATGCATAGTACTAGGGAGTAGCGAGGGTATGTTGGCCACTGTTGTTTATGTACCCAGAATTGAATTGGGGTAAAAGGAAAGAAAGATATTATTGATAGAATGAAAATGAAAACATTGAAAGTGAGAAATCTCTGTACAAAGGATCTCTCCTTTAGTAAAAGCTCAATCTGCAAACGAAGGGTGAATTCCTTTACCACCAGTCGTCCTGTTTTTACATATCACCAACTCCCTCTAACAAACTGACTAATAATTTTCTAACTATTATCACCACTTCCCCAGGGTTTAAACAGTCATAGTTTTCCTTTTAAATAATGAATTGTCAATGTGCTGGGAAACATGATACTGTTGGCGATCTATGTAGGCACAAGAGGATTTGAATCAAGAATAGAAAAAAGAAAATGCTTCATTCATACCTTTATGTCTTAAGGTTGATAATCTGATACATATATTGAAAAAGAAACTAAAGTCAGAATCTGCTACCTAACATGCATGGGTTCTCTGCCCAAGCATCATTATATTTCTGAACACATTCCAAAAGGCATGGGCCATTACACTTTGATCAGAAAATACACCAACTCTTACTTAAAGCATAAAATAAAATGAAAACTGTCACATCACAAAATATAAGTAACAAATTTCAGCTGCATCAACACTCCTCCTTGAAATTTCTTATGGACACTCCAAGCATTTCTGTTAGTCTTTCAAATCTTGCTTTTAGAAGAGCTTTAGTCAATATATCAACAACTTGAAGATCAGAACAGCAATGAATCAGCTCAATCTCACAATTTTTGATAGCTTCACAAATAACATGAAATTTTATTTGAATGTGCTTTGTCTTTCCATGTTGAACAGGATTTTTAGCAATAGCAATTGCTGATTTGCTATCACAAAGAATATCAGTAGCTTCCAATTGTGATACTCCCAAATCAAGTAGAATTTTCCTCAACCAAACAGCTTGGTTTGTTGCTGCAGTTGCTGCCACATACTCTGCTTTAGCAGTAGATTGGGCTACAATTTCTTGCTTCCTTAAGATCCAAGAGAACACGCCAGAACCTAAGGAAAAGCCATAACCAGTAGTGCTCTTCATGTCATCAATATTTCCTGCCCAATCACTATCAACATAACCCATCAAACTTCCACTTTTACTTGGCTTGTACCATATTCCAAATTCACCAGTACCTTTCAAGTACCTAAGCACTCTTTTTGCTGCAGCAAAATGTATCTAACTAGGACTTTGCATAAATCTTGAGAGTAAGCTTGCTGAAAACATAAGATCGGGTCTAGAAGAAGTAAGATAGAGTAGACTTCCAATAAAGCTTCTATAAAGAGAAGCATCAATTTTTCCAGCCCCATCTTCTTTGGAAAGCTTCAAAATCTGCACCAAAGGAGTAGGAACAGCTTTGCAAGACTCCATTCTGAACTTCTTCAAGACTTCTTGTGCAAATTTCTTTTGATTCAGAAAAATTCCTTCTTAAGTTTGATGAACTTCCAAGCCTAGAAAATAGTTCATTTCTCCTAAGCTAGACATCTGAAACTGATTTTGCATTTCCTCCATTAGTTGTTGCACTTCATGTTGATTACTACTAGTTACTAACAAATCATCAACATACAAAGAAACTATTAGAGAGCCACCATCCAACAGTCTTTTCACATAAAGAGTTGCATCATTTTCACTCCTCCTGAAACCTTGACTGCAAAAATAAGCATCAATTTTGCTATACCAAGCTCTAGGAGCTTGTTTTAGCCCATACAAAGCTTTATGAAGCTTATATACCTTGTCTTCGCTTCCTTTCACAACAAAGCCTTAAGGTTGAGCAACATAAATTTCTTCAGTCAAATTCCCATTTAAGAATGCAGATTTGACATCTAAATGCCAAATTTTCAATTTCATTTGAGCTGATAAAGCTATGAGAATTCGAATGGTATCCATTCTTGCAACTAGAGCAAATGTTTCTACATAATCAATTCCTGGTTGTTGAGCATAGCCTTTCACAACAAGCCTGGCTTTGTATTTGTTGATGGATCCATTAGGATTCAACTTTGCTTTATAGATCCATTTAACTCCAATAACATTTTTGCCTTCTGATTTTTCAACTAGCTGCCATGTCTTGTTCTCTTCAATAATAGTTATCTCCTCCCTCATAGCATGGTTCCATTCTTCAACCTTACTAGCTTCTTCAAAGCTGGTAGGTTCAATTACAGCAACATTACATCTATGATAAATATCAGAAAGAGGTCTAGTTCCTCTCACAGGGAAGTCTTCATCAACCTGTTCTTCTTCATCTTCAATGGTGTTATCTAAAGAAGGCAAAAATGAATTCCTTTCCATTTGAGAAGTCTCCCAATTCCAATATGCATCTTCATCCACCTTTACATCTCTGTTGATAAAGACTTTGCCTGAATCAATTCTATAGACTTTATAGCCCTTAGATTTTGAGCTATAACCTATTAGAATCCCTCTTTCAGCCTTCTCATCCAACTTACTTCTCTTCACAGTTGGAACATAACTGTAGCAAGGTGAACCAAACACTTTCAGATGTCTAATGGATGGTTTAACTCCTCCCCAAGCTTCAATGGGTGTCATTCCTTCTACAGCTCTTGTAGGAAGTCTATTTTGGAGATAGACAGATGTGTTGACAGCTTCTACCCAAAAAGTCTTTGGCAATTTTTTCTCAAAAATCATGCATCTAGCCATTTCAAGGATCTGTTTTTTCTCTCTGCAATTCCATTTTGTTGGGGTGAATAACTCACTGTGAGTTGGTGCTTAACTCCCAAATCTTCACAAAATTCATTAAATTCAGCAGAGGTATACTCCTTCCCATTATCAGTTCTGAGTTTCTTTAAACGACAATCTCCTTCAATTTCAACAAGAGCTTTAAATTTCTTAAAAACATAAAAAACTTCAGATTTCTGTTTAAGAAAATAAACCCAAGTCATCCTTGTCAAATCATCTATGAACAAAATGAAATACTTACTGTCATTGAGTGAAACAGTTTTCATAGGTCCACAAACATCAGAGTGCACTAACTCAAGCTTCTTGCTTGCTCTCCATGTAGCTGAACTTGGAAAAGACAATCTATGTTGTTTACCAAGTTGGCAACCTTCACAAACATCAGAAACAACTTGAATAATTGGCAAATCTTTGACAAAATCATTCTTTTGAGCAAACTGAATAGATCTAAAATTATAATGACCAAACCTCTTGTGCCATAACTTAAAATCATGTTCAGTCTTGCTAACTTTGCATTCATGTTCAGAAATTAAATTCCAATTAACAAGAAAACTTCTTTTACTCATCTCTACTTCAAATAATTCATGACCTTCAGCATCAGTAACCACACAACTTTTTTCTTTAAACAACAAGGTATAACCATTTTGCATCATTTGTCCCACACTCAACAGATTTTGATCCAGTTCAGGCACTAAAAGAACATCAGAAATATGTTTCATACCTGCTGCAGTTCGGATCTCAATAACTCCTTTACCCGTGATAGCAAGTTTATCTCCATTTCCAATCTTAACCGATCCTCTTGTTGGTTTTAGCTCTAAGAAAAAATCTGGTTTGCTTGTCATGTGTTGAGTGCAGCCACTATCAATAAACCAAGTGTCTTCACCCTCCGAACTTCTGGTATTTTTGGCCATGAACAATAATTCTTCATCCTCCTCAATTTTAGTGACATTTGCTTTTTGAGGACTCTGATTTTTGGTCTGCTGTTTCAGCCTACAAAACCTCTCTATATATGACCATATTTGTTACAGTATCTACATTGTATTGGGGGAGGTGTCTTCCCCTTGTACCAACAATCATCCTCTTTGTGACTAGTTCTTTTACAAATCCTACACTTTGGAAAGTTTTCTCTTTTCTTTGAGTCTTTTCCAGAATGTATTCCAACAAATTTCTTCTCTCCTTTCACCATTGGACCTTTCCCTTTGTGCTTTACTTGTAAGGCTGTCTCTGTTGACTCTTCTTGTCTAAGAAGTCTCCTTTGCTCTTGAGCTTGAAGAGCATTTACAAGCTTTGTCAAACTTATCTATGAAAGATCCTTAGACTCTTCAAGTGAAGAAATCTTAGATTCAAACCTTTCGGGTAAGATTACCAAAACTTTCTCAACTATTCTGCTCTCTGGAAATTTTTCTCCCAACAATCTGATTTGATTCACAACCTTCATCAATCTGGTCATTAAATCTTTTATGTTTTCAGCTTCATTCATCTTTAAAGCTTCAACCTCTCTTTTGAGATTGAGAACCTGCATTTGCTTAGTCCTCTCATTCCCAAAAACCTCTTCTTGAATCTTCTCCCAAATTTCCTTTGCTTGTGTCAGATTTGAGATTCTCATAAAATCATCATCATCCATAACAGAGTGCAAGATGGTAAGAGCCTTTGCTCTTTTTGCAACTTGCTCACTGTGAAATCTCATTTGAGCAATAGTGGGATTCTCCTCCAAAGCTGGTGGTTCAGCTGTTTCAATTGCTTCCCAGAGATCATATGCTTTTAACTGAGCTCTCATCTTCACAGCCCAGATTTCATAATTCATTCCTGTGAATACAGGAGGTGCTGGCAGTGGAACATTGTTGGAGGCCATTTAGAAGGTTAGGTATTCTGAAAACAGGTTGGGTTCACTCTAACTCTGTTTCTGTTTCTGTTTTCTCTCAACACTCATGTTTTTCTCACAATCCCTCAAGATCTCACAGTCCCTCAAGATCTCTTGAGCTCTAGATACCAATTGTAAGCACAAGAGGATTTGAATTAGAATAGAAAAACAGAAAATGCTTCATTCATACCTTTATGTCTTAAGGTTGATAATCTGATACATATATTGAGAAAGAAACTAAAGTCAAAATCTGCTACCTAACATGCATGGGTTCTCTGCCCAAGCATCATTACATTTCTGAACACACTCCAAAAGGCATGGGCCATTACACTTTGATCAGAAAATACACCAACTCTTACTTAAAGCATAAAATAAAATGAAAACTGTCACATCACAAAATATAAGTAAGAAATTTCAGCTGCATCAACAATCTATAATAATGCTAATAAGTAATAACTAAACATTTGCTAAAGATAGGTAGTTTAAATAACATTTGCTAATAAGCCAGGTGTTCAATGGTTACTTCTCTGTTCCTTCTCATGTTTGTTGAACATCATCAAGCATCACACACTCCCAAAAGTCCAAGCCTCTATGTAAGTAGGTGATGCCATTTCCCCCATAGGTTATAACTCAGCAAATGATTCTGAAACTTTCAATTCTTGTTGAGAGACCTTGTGTAGGAAAATGGCATTTGTAATGGAGGAGTGTTAATAATATACTATTATATTCTTTAATTTTTAACACACTCTTGTTAACATTTTTTTTTAATTTTTAGTTAAAATTATTTAAGACTATGAAGTTATGAATGAGATTTGTTATATTAGAAGTGAGACTAAAATTTTAGTAATTCTAATAAATTTTTATAATAACTGAGTGTGATTAAAATAATATTTTTGAGAGGGTGATGATGTCACTTCTCTTTATAATTTCACCCAACCCATGCACAAGTTGACCAGAAAACCTGAACAAATTCTCACATTGCCGTTGGAATTGTTTTAGTAATGTTAAGAATTTTAAGTTTCTCTTTTATAATTGGTATATTTTAGTAGTATTAAACATCCTAAGGACTTGGAACTGACTAGGAAGACAACAATAAGATTCAAAATAAATGACCATAGTAATTTGTTTTTGTTGAGGGGTTTATACTTTCTAGTTCTACGTAGTTTCTCTTCCTGTTTCGTATATTTCCATTTTTTGTTTTCATTATGGACCCAACAATATATGTTTTTAGTATGATTGATCTGCCATCTACTTGGTGAGGCAGAGGGGAGGTAAGGTAAATTTTCTAGGGACCATCTATGTATGATCAATTTTTAACAAGAATAATTATCAAAACAAAAAAAAAATTAACTGGGATTAACAACTTTTAAGGGTACATTTTTTGGCCAAGTTTTACCTGGGGAATTGCTTTCTTCTGTTTTCTTAATTTTTTAATAATGTGTTAGTTTTCCTCATCCTTAATTTTTGATTTCATCAAGTGGGGCTTGAGCTTGTTTACATCTGATTGTTGAACTGGTTTAAAAAATAATTCATCAGCTCCATCTTCTAGGCATCTGATACAAATAAAAGAGACCTTGTTAATTAGATTTTAAATTTAGTCATGATATTTGATGTACTCAAAATTAATAATTTTGAAAAAAAACATATTTTCTTTTTCACATTAATATTTCCCCAGTTGTTGATCCTTGATAGGACATTCTTTGAGGACATAATCACAACTGGTATGTCTTTAAGAGATTTAGATTCCTGATAATCAATAATAACTTTTTGTTATTCTTTTAGTATTAAACAAGAGAATATACAAGCTATTGAATGTAATTATGTTATGGCCATCACAAAATATCCCATTAAAGTGTACAAAATATGTTGGTTTTTGAATGAGATCCCATCATTTCAAATTTTTCACTGAATAGAGGGGAAAAATATAAAATTTATTTATAATTTGGATTATTTTTGTGGTGTATTTTTTTGAGTTTAAAAATATCCCTAGAGTTTTACCTTGATCTTTCTCAGAAGATTATAGTTGATCATTTTTGGCATACAATAATAAGTTATGATCAGGTTAACTTCTTCCTCCTACAAATAATTATAACTAATAAAGGAATTAAATCTTTATCTGAATTAACTCTTGATGGCGTTGTGAGTTTGATTTTAATTTTGGCATTTATGCAAGTGCCCTCGACTCTTTAGTTGTTATTTCGAGTCAGATTTGTTATGATATTTTGATTTTGATTTTGTTCAATAATTGAATGTACACATTTTATTGTGTACATTTATAATGATGTCATGCTACATTGATTTGGTTTTTATATTAGTTTAAAGATGTCAAGGTAGCCCTTGTATGGTAAGAGGAGTAAAAATTCTCATGTTGATTTGCCTTTTTAATCTTTCAAAGAGAGGAGGTTGCATCAAAACTGGATGAGTTTCATGGGCTAGGAGGGATAGTGTCAATAGTTATTAGCTTTTAGCCTGATGAATGTCTCCTACTTTCAGTAGTTATTGAATATGAACTAAGATCTAATGAAGAACTAACCAGATCATGTGAAACTTGTGATTTTGTTGTTTCAATTTCTAAAGTTCTGTTACTTTTTATTATTATCTACAGTGGTAGGTTTCAGGTCTAGTTTGGGGCCAAAAATTTCCTTATACCTATTTACAACAAATCAAAACATGGAAAACACATAATTAGTCACTTGATTATAATCCATTATTGTACTAATTAGTTAGTGATTTCCTTATGCATAGGACACATGAAGATCCATATAATGATATTTGTCACACGCTTCCATCTGTATCGGAGATGATCATAATGAAGAGATCTGGGAAACTTAAGTACTTACAATATGTATGTATGTATGTGTGTTGTAATTATGTAGTTTTAGATAATATATGTTTGTTTATTTCTAGTTATATTACTTAATAACTATTCTTATGTCTGAATTTTCTTCTCATAACATATATGTTAGAATCATCAAAGTCTACTGTTGGTAGGGGTAGAGATCTGTGACTAGACTACCTCACATTACATCCTAACGCATTACTAAAGAGACAACTCGTGTAGAAATAAATCATTCTTCAGGTAAAGCGAGGGGATCTAATGCTTCTCAATTTCAGAGTTATTTAGGACTTGTTGCTAGGATGCATGTTTCCATCACCATCCCTAGTTGGGATCAGGTTGGGTCAGTATAGAAAGACCTAATATGGCAAGATGTCAAGGTATTCTATTGTTTATTACCTTTCCTATCAAATTCACTTACTAATGTATAAGTTTTAGTATAAATAATTCATTAACAATATATTTGTAGATAATTTTGAATTTAAAGATAATGAAAAAATCAAGAAGAAGATTTTAACATTGGTTGGCGTCCGATGGAGAGATTTTAAGAGCTCATTGACTAGAAACTATGTTTTTGGAGAGAAGTCTGACAAATCACCATGTGAGAAATATAACATATTTGAAGAAGATTGAACATTGTTTAGTAATATGTGTTTGGATTCTAGCTGGCAGGTGAGTATTATTATTATCATTATTATTATTATAATTAAATGTTATAATTTTCTATCTCCACTAATAAGATTTATTTGTGTTACGAATCAGGACATAAGGAAATCTGCACAGGAGCAGGCAAAACTGAATAATGCACCTCATTTACTGTCTCGGGGTGGATATTCTAAATTGAAGGATAAGATGATGGCAGATAAGATCAAGGTGAGGCAGGTCGAATTTGGGGCGATAGACATCACTGTTGATCCACCATCTCCTCAGGGACATTATGAATTATGGACGACTTCTTGCACAAAGAATACAAGATAAATGACATCATCGAGGCCACAGAGAGTTGCACATAACATTGTAAGTTAAATTTTTATCATTGTATTCCTCTATCATTGTTAAATTAAAAGGAAAATTGAATTCTGAACTTCTCATGTTAAACAGGATTCACTAGTTGAACAGAATAGTCAGAGTTCATTTATTTACTATGGACCTCAGGATATTTTGACTACAACCATAGGAAAACCTGACACCGCAGGATGTGTCCGTAATGCTGGAGTTAGAGTTGGTATTCGTGACTATTTTGGTTGAAAACTAAAAAATACCAACACTTCCAATATGTCTCAAGAGAACGCTGAGGAGTTGAAACAACAAATGTATGTTCAACTGAGACAAGAATTGTTCAAAGACTTTGATGAGAAGGTGGGCGAGAGGGTTGTAGAAACCTTGAAATCCTGAAGCTCCTCCAGCACATGAGGTTCTTCGAGCTAGTAGAAAAGCCAACTTTAATGTTTTAGAACCTGCATTTAATGGAAGGTAATAATTTTATTTGCTCTAAAGTTGTATGTCCAATAATTCCAATAACATAAACATCATTTTATTACTGGTGTGAGTTGTATGTGGAGGGGGATCCTTCACGCATTGTAGCTCATGGTATTGTGTTTAGTGGGGGGCAAACCATTCATGGGGTCCCTATACACCCAGATTGGGTTAGAGTGAATGTGAAGAAAGTCGTTCACCCTGATGCTGTAGTGCCGATGCCTAATGAAGATATAAAATTTATGAGGCAAGCTCTTAACACCTTCATTACATGGTCTAGAAATTTACTGAGGGCAATTTCATCATGACCTAAGGTACAATTTCATTAATTCACATTTTTATATATTATTAGTTGTATTACTAAATGGTACAAAATGTGCCTTTGCATGTTTAGGACAACATAAATCATGGTAAACAACCAATGGATAACATAAATCACGGAGAACAACCAAGAGTTGATGATTTAGATGCTGATGTAGAACAAAATCCATTGATTGAACTACTGAAGATATCATCATCATTGTTTAATGCACCTATACAGCTGTCGTTTTCCAAAGAGATTTTTGGTGTTGAGAACCTGGTTGTTCCATTATACTTATCATTGGCTGATGTTCTTGAGATTAGTTCGGGGATTACCATGCTAAATATCTCTGTCATACAAGCTTGGCAAAGGTCAGTAAAATTAATAATTATTTTTATTTAATAAAACCTAATGACTTGTATAAATATGTTTTCGGTTTGATATATTTACTTGTATGGGTTAAACAAGAACCAAGACACGGAGCATGTATATGGATTTCTTGATCCTCAGTCAATACAGAAAGTTGGTAATAACCAACCCTCGGTTCAAGAATACATATAAACATGGATGATTGAATTAAGAAAACAAATATATTTTGCTCCATTCATATCTGGGTTAGTTGATTAATGAATTTGTGGATTTTTTAACTTCATTTATGTTGAAACATATGGTAGTAATTCATTTATTGTTGATTCAGGTCTCATTGGCAGCTTATAGTCCTTATTCTTAAGGACTATATAGTAGTTTGGTTTTGTTCATTGCACCATAAACCTACCATTGAAGTGAAATATTTATTGAACGAGTAACTTAATAATGTTTTTAGATATATTTGATATTACTTGTACATATGTTTTAATGTTATTATAATATTTAATTTTATTAGGGTTATTCGAAGTACAAATGTGTTGTCTGGATTTGATAATCGAGGAAGAAATATCGACATTATCATCTTTAAGGTATAATGTATCAAATTCAATTTTCTTAGTTAATATTGTTATCTAACTATAAATCTTATTAATGTAGAGTTTCAAACAATTTGGGTCCTTTGAATGTGGTTATTTTGTAATGTATTAGATGAAAGTCATTATTGCTGCAAAAATTAAGGATTTTTATCTTCAGGTAACTTCAGATTCAATTTATATTATTTTCAGATGTTTAAAACACAATCAATAGCAATTAATAGTTTATACATGTTTCAGATGTTCTAAGATGCTGACTCAATGCTTACTAAGGATATTGACATTATTCGGAAAAAAAAAAGGGCAGCATATGTAGTTGGATTGAAGAAAGGCTCACAGCTAGACACCTCTATATAAAGAGGTACTGAAAATGTTAACTGTAAAGATTGTATTGTTATGGCATAGTTAAGGTTTTAGATTGATTGAATGCGATTTTGGGCTAAATTGAATTGATTGTTGACATGTTTGATTTTGGTAATAATCTAAATTTCAAGGGATATTCTGCCCAAATCTTCACTTATATTTTTTTTAGGTTAGTTTATCTTTAAATTCTTTTAACTAATGTATGATACAATCTTACTTAAATACTTTGTTTTATTTTCAGGTAACATTCACACACTAGGAGTTGATGATACTCCTTAAATGGATATGCTTTGCTTTTAAATATTTTCATGTAATCTATGAATAATGTTTATTATGTACACATATAAGGGAAATGATTGAACAATATTATTGATAGTTTTGACTATGTTCCATATTTTGGTGATAATTGATATTTTATATTGTTTTATTTTAATTTATTGAAGAGTTTTGCAATGAGGAAACAATGTCCTTCATATTTACTATATGAATTTATAATTTCTGTTGGAAATATGAAATTGTTTTATATGAAATGCATATTATATAGGTTATAATAATGAAATAAAGGAATAAATAAAATGAAGATTTTTTTTTAAAAAAAACCCTATTTTTACGGCAGTTATTCACGTCAAGAAATTGCTCCAGTATAGAATAAGAAATACTAAACAATAATGTTCAAGCTATTATTCTTTGTATTACTCCAAAACAAGACAACATTGATGAAGTGCTCTGATGTGTGGCGGATAGCAATGGTAAAGTCACAACCTGCCCTCTGCCTATGACAAGTATACTACAGTCATCAAGTAATAAGTATTTATAGAACGGGGGTTGTTGATTCCACGAAGATAAGCAATTAGGAATCTTATTCTTATTTTAGATCTTATTTTTCAGAAAAAGAGGGTTGGCTGTGAAAGCAATAATTAAGAGAAAGAATTAATATTAAAGAAAGCGATTTGGATCCCGATTTCACCACTATTTCTCCCTAATATTCTCCTCTTTGTTATTCAAAATATAATCTATTGGTGAGATCAGATTCCTACCCCCGTGACCGTTCCTTTCAAGATTACCCACGTCGCCTATATTAATTAGATTAATTAATCTCTTAATTTAATACTCAATCAATTAGGGTTTTAGATTTGTGAATCCAGAAATAACAATTAGGTTATGTCCACACTATTACCTAATCCTATCTCTAGGACTCTAGAATAATAATGATTTATTTCTCTAGTACCACTTAAAGTTCTTTTCTCAAAGTTCTCATAGGTTTACTATCAATTCATTAGTGATCGGTTAACGAATAACATTAACCATAGAAGAAACAAACGCTTAAACATATACTGAATAATGTCGAGAATTACATCAGGGAATAAATTAAGGTTACATCGTTCTTTCAATCAAAAGGGGAGTTAGTTCATGCTTGAGGAGAAAACAACACAAGTAATTGAAAGATAATACATAGATATCCTAAAGAAGTCGGATGATCCTTGCGTCTCCGTCGCTTGGCTTGGGGTTGAATTCTCCTTGTTGCGTGAACTGGTGAACTTAAGTTAGAGAATGACCGCCGAACTAGGTCAGAGCCGAAAAAGTGACAACAAGAAGTGACTGTCAATAGTCTCTGCTAACATTGAAATAAGTTGTATTTATAGCCTTGATTGGTGGACTTGGGCCTTTCGCGAGCCTAACTCGTGTGAGATAATAAACAATTCGCGTGAGTTCAGAGAGTAAACGTGTTGTGCAAGTCAAGCCAACTTGCGAGAGTTGTGTAGAATGTCGCACGAGTTAAGGTTACAGTGAGCAGTGATTCTTCACTGGTGCTCCAATTCGCGCAAGTTTAGTCCTTACGTGTGAGATGTATTCCTTAGCACATTTTCTCCTTTTTTGGCTATTTTTATCCCTGAAACACTTAAACAAACCATCAAAATATTATGAATTAAGAGCATTTAGTGGCTGTTTAGGTTTCTTAAGAGTGTTTAATGGACAATTTTTATAATAAAATGAGTATGAAACTAACTCACTTTTGTGAGTTATCAAACACCCCGAACTTAAAACTTTGTTTGTCCTCAAACAAAAAGGGAATTTTATCAAGTCAGCCAATAAAATTAATATAACCCAATATGTCAATGAAGAACTAATATGTCAATTAATATAACCCATGACGAATGAAAGATCAGGTTACCGAGTTTTTCATCGTGATTAATCCTTGGATTGCTTAACTCACTGCACAAGAGAGTTAGCCATGCATGCATATTAAGGTTATGTCAGTGGTCATATGTGTGTGTGTGATTTTTGTTCCAAGTTCTCAATGAGATCAAGTGGGTTCAGATTTCAGAAAATAGCATTACCCCTTTCATCTCTTGTATTTTCTGCATTATCTTCCACGCAAGTTAGCATTTACGAGGATCAATAGGGCTTTATTAAGCTTGTAATGTTCGACTTAGGTATAGGTCTGATGACAAGTCGATTTTAAGCTTATTACCATGTTCCCCAGCTTAAGAAACCATAGTCTTCAAACCTTTCTCCTTGATAATCTCTTAGTGCTTGAGAGTTCTTTTTGTGTTCTAAGTTGGCATTCAGGGAGTTTTATTGATCCCTCTTTATTCACACTATTTTTGGTTGTCACAAACTGGTGGTTTTTTCAACAATTTTCTAATTTTTTTGTGATCACAAACATGTAACTTTTCCTTCCTTTTCTGATTTTGTAGAAGTGTGATTTCTTTCCCTGTTAAACACATAATTTTACCAAGAGAAGTCTCTAAGATAGAATTTGGGTTTTTAGGCCTAAGGTATGGTTGGTTTTACAAGGGGCAATCCAAGAAAATGGGAATTATTGGATTATATACTGCTTATTATGAAAAATTTGCTTAGACTTAAAGTGGTGACTAAGGTTATTCATTTAATTTTAAGGACTGGCCGAGAAAGCTTTTCATGGGTACCAAAGAAGACCTAAATCCTTTCCTAGCTTATGTTTTACTTGGCTTAACTTATTTAGAATCAACTTGGTTATTTGAGTTTGACCCTTTTCCTATTTTCTTAGACACAAGCACATTATTAGTACCAGGAACAAAATAAAAGGTGCATTTAATTTGATTCTTAAAGCAAAAATTATCAGTCATACATTACCTTTCTTAATCTTACACAAGAGCATTAGTATCCAAGGTAGATCAATAATAATATCATTAAAACTCAAGGTAACAGGAAAACAACTCATTTATGCATTATTAAGGTTGGTACAATAATGAAGATGCTTTAACTTATTCAAAGAAAACAGAAAAATGATAAAAATAAAATAAATAATATGACCTATTCTAAAAGAAAACATAAAAATGATAAAATGAAAAATTATGCAATAAAAATTAAAATAAAAATAGAAAAAATAAACGATAGTGAAAGTAGTCACCCCCAACTTAGAACGGTGCCATCCCCGACACTAAATGAGAAGAAAATGAACTACCGGACCTACTAAAGACCAGATGATGGATAACGCCACTAGCTGCTGAAGAAAGCCTCAAAGGTCTCGAGCGCAGCCGTTGGTGAAGGAGGAGGACTCTACTCTAATGAAGGATAATGAGTGGAAGCGAACAGATCCTGCTGGTGCTCAGCCAGCCTAATCAGGTACTGTCCCTGACTTAGCAGATGGTGGCGCTGGAACTCAGCTTGTGCTCTCGTGAATGCTGACAGCTCCTCTATGCGGGTGGTGAGAGCTGCCAACTCAGTGGATGGTGGTAGTGGAGCTGGTGGAGATGCTACAGAGGGTGTCGGTGGTGGTGATGATGGTTTGGTAGCCATACGCTCATCAGAATCAGACACTAGTGCTGCCTCTGGCTGTGGCTGTCCCTCCTCGTAGACTCGAGATATGTTAGAGAGGATAAATGGGCGAGGAGTGGGTAAGATGACCTCCCCGACATACTGTGGTACCCCAGCGACCATGGCCACGTTAATAATCATAAAGGCCAAGCCAAAGCCACTGGAGTTGATGGCACCAATAGATGCTCGGATCTCGTCCCCCAATTTGATGTCGGCTCCCGTCATCAACTTCTAGATCAATAGTGCTCTAGAGAAGGGAACTATACTTGGTTTGCCATAGAGGTTGACCCTATTCTCTATCGAATTCAGTCAAACCTTTCTTGTCAATGTGAGGTCTCCGCAGTGCCGCCCACTAGTATGTGAATATGGCCTCCGGGACGCAGATGGCGACCAAAATTTCAGAAGTTGCTGATGCGGTGCTCCTGAAAGGTTAGATCTAGGGAATACCAAAGTAAGAGTGAATAGCATGGGTAGAAAATTCTACCTGTACTCCCCTGAGAAGCACCATACCATGCTCCTCATGTCTAAAGTTCACGTAAAACTCACGAACTAGTGTTGCTTGGAGGGACACGAGTGTCTTCTCCAGCCACGAGGTCTACTGCCTAGCGTCCAGAACAGTTGCAATGGGCGCCCACTTCGCATAAGTGGTGCAAGTGAAGGGGCGCTCCAAAATGATGGACCATGAACACTTCTAGGGGGTACCACTCCTAACCGTTGTGAGCAAGTCAAAGTAATAAGTTTGAGAAGTGGGAAAAAACTTCCTGAGCCCTCCACAGAAATTCCAGAATCAATTCAAGAGGAAAAATAGGAAGAAGATGCCATTGAGAAAGTCTAAAACTACATCACACCCCAAAAGCATGGGTAGGAGGTAAAACCATCCAAGAGGAAGCACCTACTAAAAACCCAGTAACTTACATACCCATGTACCTTTCTCGAACAGAATAAAAAAGGGTAAGAAAGACACTCAAGAGAAACAATATGCAAAATTTCAAAAGGTCTTCAAGAAGCTAGAACTGAATATACCCCTCTTGGAAGCACTACAACAAATTCCAACCTACTCAAAATTCATGTAAGAATTGTGCACCAAGAAAAAGGCATTGCCAGAAACTGAATTGGTAGTTCTAAACGAGGAGTGCAGCCCTATCTTGGCTAGAAACTGAATGTTATCGAGGCATTTTCACTATTCCATGCCATATAAGGAGGAGGTACTTCCAAAAATCCCTACTAGATCTTGGTGCAAGCATCAATTTCATGCCCCTATCCATCCTTCAAAAGTTAGAGGTGGAGGAATTGAAGCCAACAAAAGTGTTGTTGCAGCTAGTCGATCGATCACTCACATTCCCAAGAGGTCTACTAGAAGATGTTCTAGTAAAGGTGGACAAATTGTATTTCCCGACCGACTTTATTGTGCTTGACATGGAGGAAGACCGGGAAGTACCATTAATCCTGGGAAGACCTTTCTGAGAAACCGTAGGAGCACTCATTGATGTAGCTAAAGGAGATCTAGCATTAAGAGTCCTAGGGAAGGAAGTTGTTTTCAATGTCTTTGAAGGGAACAAGCAATCGATGGACCATGACACTTGTAATGTGATTGACTCCATAGGCTACATCAAAACTGCATCTGAAACTAGAGGTAAGAATCACAAATTTGTTTTGGAATTAATTACTGACTCAAATTCTACAGGTGTTCCAATTCTTGATATGAGAGAACTGCCTATTTACCTTACTTCGACATCCATGGAGAACCAGAATCCACATCCAGATATTGTTCATGAAAAACTAGAAAACTAGTAAAGGTATTGTGGGATACCAAAACTAAAATTGGCTTGCACATCTCTAATAAAAAAGGTATTGATGGACGTCCATCCACTTTAACACTAGAACACAATAACACTAGGAGGATTACAAGGTCCATGCTTAAGAGAATACAATAAGAGGAAGAGAGGAAACTGACCCAAAGTCAAAGTCAACAACAAAATCAACAGTCAACTCTTCAAGGACTTTTCTTGGTCAACAAGCCTTGTCATAGTCTTTGGATTAATTGAACTTGTAATTAGGATTTTGATAATAATTTTGGGCATGTATTATTGGAGTGCATGCCACGACCATGCAATAACATAGGAGAACAATTTCATTGCTTCATTTGAGAGAGAGTGGCGCACACTCTCCCTAGAGAGTGGAGAGATTGTTGGAGGGAAGTTAATGGAAATTCCACTAACTTTTTCAAATGCAAGCCTTTGGATTAAATCCACATCAAGGGCTGCATTTGCACCGTGGAAGCATGCTTGGGACACCACTCAAGAGTGAGCTTACACCACTTGATCAAGATTTAATCAAGAGGTAGAAATTCAAACTTGAAGTCACATGTCTCATGCCTCTCCTTGCTTGCACCGTGGCCTCATGATCACTCACTAATCCAAGGGTGATAAACCATGATTCGTGTGAAGTTCCTAGCAAGCCTTCCCATGTGTTGATCTAGCTTCACATCCAAGGGTTAGCCATTGATCTGTGGTTAGCAAGTTGGCGCCATTTGCATTAGTATAAGTAGTCAATTTTCTGAATTGTAAACACTTTTGATGAATTTTAGAAAGAAGCAAATCCAACCATTAATCTGTGAAGTTCAAGCTTGAGAAGTGAAGATTGGAAAAAACTAGTGAGACTTCCATGGAAGGCTTACATTAGGTATGCATCCTTCCCCTTCTATTTCTGTAAATTCTATGAAGGATAACCTTGAATTCCAAGTGCAGTCGAACATAAGAGCAACTCCAAACATGGAGGAAGCCACTTCTAAAGGACAACACCTGAAATCACTTGATGATGGAGACCCTGCTGAGCTCAAGATGACCATCACACAATGTAGTCTGATCTAAGCATAACTCAGTCCAACTTAGGGACAATAAAGCAAAGTGATAATCGGGAGATAACCCGACATCTCAAACCTTTCTTCCTCTTTGATTTTTTTTTCTTTTACTTCTTTTTATGAATTTAATTGAGTCGTAATTGTGTATATAGGTAACCCTAACGTGTATGCAACAATCAAGAAGAGCACTCTTAAGGTAAGCATCATATAACCTAAATTTTTACTATGTTGGAAACACATAAAGAGCAACTCGTGAGAGTTAACACGTAAGTTTCAATGTTTAGTCAACTCGCGTGAGTTTCCCCTTAATTCACGCAAGCTAGCCTTACAGAGAGGAATTCTTTACTCTCTATCTCATGAACTTGCGCGACTTGTGTTTCGCCTATGTCGCCTACATTAATCCGATTAATTAATCTCTTAAATTAAACTAAGTTAATCAGGGTTTATGTTTTGTGAATCTAGTGATAACTGTTAGGTTATGTCCATACTACCTTCTACTCCTTTCTCTAGGACTTTAGCTCAGTAGTAGCTATTTCTCTATTACCACCTAGGTTTCTTTTCTCAAAGTTCTCTAAGTTTACGATCAATTCATTAGTAACCAGTTAACAAATAGCATTAAATTCAGAAGAAATAAACTCGCAATTATATACTGAATAACATCAAGAATTGTATTAGAGATAACTAGGGTAACATCGTTCTCCCAATCAATTGGGGATTTAGTTCATGATACTAAAGATCACAACACAACGATAAGTAAAAGAGAAAGAATACATAGAGAAGACTTCCCAAAGGATCTAAGTTATGGCCTACTCTCCTCTTTCTCCTATGCTTGTTATAGCTCTCTCGTTCCCAATCCTTAATTCCCCAGAAGGGAGGGGGATGGCAGCAAAAAGGTCTGTATGGTGGCCCTCTAAATTGTGAATAGGATCTCCTTATTTATAAGTGTTTTGCTAGGCTTGGGCTTATGACAGAATCAACTTGCGCGACCTGTGGGGCAAGCTGCGCGAGTTAAGGTTATAGAGGCAGATCTTGACTCTCTTGGAAGGCCAACTTGCGTGAGTTGTAGGCGAGCTATAGGTCAACTCGCGCGAGCTTGTATGTGAGCTATATGCAAGTCGTATGTGAGCTAAAGGCGAGCTGTAGGGGAGATATAGGCGAGCTTGGCGGAGTTGCGATCTTCTGCACTTTTTCTCCCTATTTTTGTTACTTTTAAGCCCTGAAACACTTAAACAAGTCATCAACACGTTCTATAACGTAGTATTGCAATTCATTGCATTTAACGATTGTTTTGGATTGCTTAACATTAATTAATGGAAAAATTCTTAGTTCAAAAGCTTATGTCGATAACTCACTTTTGCGAGTAATAAATTCCCTAAAAGCCAACATAGATCACAAAGCAAAAACTACAAGTACTAAGAGATTATTTGGAAAAGGTTTGAGAACTATGGTTTCTTAAGTTGAGGAACATGGTAATGAGCCTAAATTGGCTTTATCATCATACATTCACCTAAGTCGAACATTACAAGCTTAATAAAAGTCCTAATAATCCTAATAAGTGCTAACTTGTATGGAAGATAAAGAAGGAAACACATAAGACAAAAGGGGTAACACAGTTTTCTAAAATCTAACAACACTTGAACTCATTGGAAACTTGAAACAATAATCAGACACAAAGATGACCACTGTCATAATCTAAATATATATGCATGCATGACTACCTCTCTTGTGCTGCGAACTAAGAATACTTATAGTGTTACAAGGATACTTGATCCTTAAAATTCCATGTGTTCCCAAGAGTATACGTGACAACCAACAAGTGAAATGACATGATTAGTTGAATCCTATTTGATAATGTTACACTTGATGACAAAAATAAAGATTAACTAATAGTTTATTTCATATTTCAGTGAGTTTCATATTTTTGGTTGGGATTCGTTGCTATCCCATCCTTGGACGATACCATGTTAATCACACATGAAAGGTAATTTGGTGGCATATTATACTGTATCAATATAGTTACCAAGTGTAAAAATGTCTAAAATAAGTAAACAAGGGCCTAATTGAATCCAAAAAAATTGTCAATAAAAGGAGCCGACCAACTTTTCTTCTACATGTTTCCTCTAAAATTAAACTACAGCTAGATATTCACGCTTTGGCATATGTAGAAACCAATCACTACAAAGGAAAAGGCATCTTCTCAATGTTATCATGCTTGCAGTTATGACTTATGACCACATCCATTTTGAAATTATCACTTCATAATAAATCAAAAAAATTGACAAATACATGCCAAATAAAAATAATAATGTAGTAAACTAAAGCTAGATTCAACCTCAACTGCATGGCTTTTTATTTTACAAGAAATGTAACAACAATATATAAGATTGAGGTTTTATATGAAGATTTTATACAACAATATTTGAAGTTCATCAAATTTTGACCAAAAACTAATTTATAAAT
Source organism: Hylodesmum podocarpum (assembly GCA_026586105.1). Lineage (NCBI taxonomy): Eukaryota > Viridiplantae > Streptophyta > Magnoliopsida > Fabales > Fabaceae > Hylodesmum > Hylodesmum podocarpum. The sequence goes on from JALJEV010000804.1 coordinate 688,304, forward strand.
TGAGAACACAACTCAACCCTGTTGTGAGAAATAAAGCAATTCATTTATCTCGGTACCAAATCTGTGATAGTTACTACAGTGGCTGAAAGATTCACACTTTGACCAAAATCTTCCTCAACCGAAATCGTTTCTGTTAAATAAACAGGCTTTTTTGGTTGTTGTAAACATCATAACTACAGATGTCATATTTGGTCTATCATCAGGTTGATGTTGCACGCATAAAAGGCCAATATGAATATATCGTAAGGCTTCAGATACAATGAATGAATCCCCCAAACAAGTATCCATGAATTCCTTCGGAATGCATTCGGTCCAACACCTCCATGCCTAAAAAACCCATATCAATTATTAAAATCTAAATCATAATATATATATTCAAGTTACTTTAGTTGCTTACGTGTTCAACAAGACTGTAGTTGAGTCTTGAGGTGGAAAACAAACTGTTCTTCTTTCCACTTAAAACCTCCAGTAACAAAATACCAAAGCTATAAACATCAGATTTGACGGAGAATATTCCACTAATTGCATATTCAGGTGCAGATAACCACTGAAAGAAATCATTAGATGTAAATTATTTGAGGCTTGACTTTGTTTGCAATGTAACTTAATCACAAGCTACTTACTATGTACCAATAACTCTTCTTATATTCCTTTCCATCTGATCACCTCCAAACATTTGAGCTAACCCGAAATCAGCAATTTTCGGATTCATATCATCATCTAAAAGAATATTACTTGCTTTTAAATCTCTGTGCATGATCCTTAATCTAGAGTCTTGATGAAGATAAAGAAGTCCTCGAGCAATTCAATTTATAATGATTAGTCGCCTAGACCAATCAAGAATTTGACTCTGAGAAGCATCTGTAGAAGTTTATATTTATATTACAATTATGAAAACAATAAAAATAAATTATGAATGAAATAAATGTGAAATAATTTTGCAAAATCACTAACCAAAAAGAAAGAAGTTGAGGCTGGGCATGTACTCAGATGAGTAATTTTTCCTCCTCTTTGATGCAATAGCCAAGGACTTTAACAAGATTTCGATGTTGAAGTTTTGAACAAAATAAAACCTCATTCTTAAATTCTTCTACTCCTTGTGCAGATGTATTTGAAAGCCTTTTAACTGCAATATCTTGTCCATTTGGTAATGTTCCCTTAAAAAATTGCATTTGCAAACATTTTAAATGGCAATGTAAAACAGGTCAAGCTATATGATATGCTCTTATAATAAACTATTAGTTACATAGTATTTAATAATGTGCATACTCTGTATACAAGACCAAAACCACCTTCGCCAAGCTTGTTGCGACTTGAGAAGTCACTAGTGGCATATGCTAGTGTATCAAAGTCAAATAAAGGTAGTTCTAGATCTTGTTCATCATTCGCATTTATTTTTGCTTTTGCCCCGGCGATCCCTGTATCATTTGCATTAAACAAGAAACTAGATTAAATCTCTAGCTTCCGATGTAACTAGTCTTGCCTCTGTTTATATTGAGAGAAGCTACATGGTCTTTGCCTTTATATATGTTACAAAACAATAGTTTATGAACGTGACAAATCATAGTAAATACCTTAAAATACACAATAAAGTTTTACATGTTTTTACATTCATGACGAAATTCGAGACTTGAAACAAGAAAAATATAGTTATAAAATGTTATAAAAAAAATTAAAATACATAGTTTTTATAAAAATATAACAAAAAGATAGCATAAATAATTAAACTTCTTTTAAAATAATAATCGTGACAAACAAGGGAGTCAGGTTAAGAAATTTTACCTTTGCCTTTACTTTTCCTGTAAATGACTGTGAATATTACAACCATCGCAATCATAGATAAAACAATGCTTGTGACGATGACCACCACTTTCTTTGAACCTTATGAATCATGATTTGATTCACAGAGAAATGAAATAAATAGGCTCAATATAGTTGAAAGAAGAAGAAAAATGTGAATCAGAATAATAATTTCCTTTGAACCAAAATAAAATCCCATACCCTTGTTGGAGATATCCATTCTAACATATAGATCTTGCCCTCCATCTTGAAACTGTCTCAAGTCATTTAGAACACCGATCCAAATGATACAACCACTATAACCACTGCGATCATCAGTGATGTCTGAATTAGCATAAGCTGTACACGAACAATTTTCCCAGCACTTGGCTTTGCATTCCTCAATTGTCATACTTCTATTCATCCAAGCCGTTTTCGTGTCCGGAACCTTCATATTCTTAAACACAACAAAACCGTCTTTATTTTTATCCTTACACCTCCAACTATCACTTCTTTGCACGCACCCTTGACTCCAATTATTTGCATTCCAATTCTGAGGCGATTGTGGGTCAAACCCATGTAAACACTCGCACATTGAGGAGTTGGTGTTACTCTTAATGGAACAATACCCAAAAGAGCCACAGAGGTTGTAAGGGCCACAATTATCTCTCGGAATAACTAAATCCAATTTCCGTTCTTGACTTCCTTCATCCCACTTGTAGCGGTTAAGGGTGTAACTGGTTTGGTTGACAACAGTTCTTAAAATCCATGACGAATTTCTCGGGTAGATTTGGTAGTAATTCTCGTGCGTGTTGTCGACAAAATTAACAATGACCGATGAATGGCGCGAAATGGACGGTGTAGCGCTGAATCGAAAGCCACTCCAAGGGCCACTTCTGTAGAATATTGATGTGCCATTCCACAGCTGCGTTTCAGAAACACTTTTTCTTGTCACTCTGTAAGTAAAGTCACCAGTAGATGGGTCATCCCAGTTCCTCCAAGCAGTTATGTACCTGTTGATTTTCAATTTATTTATGTAAAATCAAATATATTAATTATTTGAAAACCGAACTTAGTATAATACCAGAGTTTGGATACATGAGTCAATACAATACAATTTACAACTTCAGCACTAGTCTACGTGTTTAGATAATAGAAAGATTTAACCTATGAAGACTGCGATACAACAATTTTTCAAAATTTAAAGAAACGATCTTTGATGGAATTTGAATGTTAGAATAGACGTAAACTGAATCTATTGTTCTTTATCAATTGTTTTTTTTTTTTTTTGTCATCAATAAATAAATAGAAGAGTAAACACTCCAATCTATCTTATAACATGAGGAAGAACATGATTGCTTAAAATGATTTGAAACTTTCTGATACTTTTAATATGTATTTAAAAATATCTAAGTAATATCTTAGAAGTATTCCAAACATATCCTGTAAGTATTCAAGAAAAAAGTTCAAAAAAATAAATAAAAGAGTTGATTTTTTCGAATAAGTATAGAAATATCCGAGGAGCATCAATATTACAAAATTTTGAATTTTTCTATATATCTTGTAGAATGATACAAGCGGCATTTATACAAAGTGGGAGATAATGTTTGGGCGCTAATCTCTCATGGGGAGAGATATTCTCCCTATAAATGCTAATAATTGCTAATTTAAAAAATAGGAAATGATAGGAATCAACTACTACTAATATACATTTATGGACACAAAGTTGTCATAAAACTATACAAATTAGAATATGTTGATTCTCCTTAATTTGTGTTAATCTTCAATACTCCCCCTTAATCTCGGAGGTAGATGTCTGCCATACCCTAATTGGACCTAAGCGTCTCGAATGTGTGGGAGGGCCTTTGTCAAAATATCTGTTGTTTGCCTGCTTGATGAGGCGTGGACACTAATTATCTCATGATCAATTTTCTACTTAATTGAGTGTTAATCTCCACATGCTTGGTTCTATCATGGTGAAGTAGGTTCTTTGCATTGCTTATGATAGCCTTGTTGTCACACAATATTCTCATAGTGTAGCTAGTAGGAACTTTGATCTCATACAACATTCGACTAAGCTAAATCCCTTCACAAATTCTTTAGGCCATAGCTCTAATTTCGACTTCGGCACTACTTCGCAACCACATATTATTTCTTACTTCTTTAAGTTGCCAAGTTTCCCCTTACAAATGTGCAATAGCCTGTAATGGATTTCCTATATATAAACTCCTTGCTCAATCTAAGTCAGCATAGACTTCAATTCTCTAGTTTGAGTTCTTTTAAAAGTGAAGCCTGATACTAGGTGTACCTTAGGCATTGTAGGATAGTATTTAAAATCATCACGTGTGTCTTAGTTGGAATGGGCATGTAGCAACTAGCCAAGCTTACAGTAAAACTAATGTCTGGTCTATTGTGAGTTAGATTAATTTTCCAACTAGGCATTATATCTATCCTTATCAAATGGTACACTTTCTTCATCACTTTGTTTCATGGGTTCCATAAGAGTATTCGTTGCTTTGCATCCAAGTATAGTTGTTTCTTTTAGAAAGTCTAAAGTGTACTTCTTTTGTGAAACATAAATACCATCCCTTATTTGAGCAACTCTAACCCTAGAAAGAAATTGAGTTGACCTAACTCTTTGACATCAAATTCTTTGGTTAAGATACTATTGAAGTGGTTGATTAAAGTTTTTTGACATCACCTATAATAATAATAATATCTGCAATAATTAAAGTTTTTTTTCATTTGTAGAGTGCTTAGCAAACATAGTGTGGTCTATTTGGCATTCGACAAAGTCATCTTCCCTGATTACTCTTGTTAGTCTATCAATCCATGCCCTTGGAGATTGTTTCAGGCCATATAAACATTTATAGTGTTTGCATACCATGTTTGAGGTGTTAAGTGATTCAAGCTTGGGATATTCTATACCTCATCTTCTTGTTTGTCATTTAGGAAAACATTCTTTATGTATAATTTATATAGGGGCAGTCTAGATTTTCTGCCAATGATAGAAGAACCCAGACTAAGTTGAATTTTTCCACTACAAATGTCTTTTCGTAGTCCACTCTATATGATTGTGCAAAGCCCTTCGTAACTAACTAGACCTTATACCCGTTTATAATCTCATCAACATTGTGTTTAACCAAAATATCCACTTGCATCCCATTGGTTTTTTCCTTTCAGGTATGGTAGTGATTTCCTACGTTCCATTTTTTACAAATGCTTAGAGTTATTCACTTATAGTTGCTTACCATTAGGTCTATATAGAGCTTCTTGAACATTCCGTGGAATTTCTATGTTGTCAACAGGTACTAAATATAACCTGTAGTTTGGTGACAATTTTCAGTATGAAACATATTTCTCAATAGGGTGTTGGGTGCAAGTTCTCACGCCTTTTCTTATTGAAATAGAAGTATCAATATCAGTAGTGTCAAGATTTACCAGAAGTCTAGAGTTTAGAACAACATTACTTGTAGGAATTTTATTTTTTAAAATCTGGTGAGACTTAAGGCTTTGCGATGCAACTATACTAGACTTTATTTCCTTCCTCTTATTTCTTCCATAAGTTTTACAGTTTCCTTCATGTGTTCCTCGATTATTTTGGGTTGCTTCAAATATATTCTCCCTTTCATTTTCTGCCCTAGCCATTGTTTCAGTTTCTATTACAACATCCTATTCAAATATTTGCTATCCTTTTCACTAGGTTTTTGATTGGCTCAAACATCCAAGGTTGGTATTCTAAAGTTTTAGTTAGATATGTGTGTAATTGCTCCCCCTTGAATAGCAACTTTGGGGTACAAATTTAAGTGTAATATTAGGTGATAGAATAATAGATCATATACCTATGACAATGTGTGCCATCTACTATTTGGATAGTGAACATAAATGGACAAGGAGAATAACAATTAAACAAATTAAAATTTCCAGTCATGTGATCCAAAGCCCCTAAGTTAACAATCCATGACTTTGGTTTTTCCTTTCTCTTATTTAGAGCATGTAGGAAATTACCTCTCTATGCCACCACACCAATAAGACCCATGATTTGTTTGAGGAGTTTTTATAGAGCCTTCATTTGTTCCTTGCTAGATGAAGATAAGTCAGAACTTACCTCAACTTCTTGGTGGTTCAAGACTATGTTGTCTCTGCTATCTTTGCCCTTGAATTGTTTCGCTTCTAGAGGTTTTCCATGTATAACCCAACACGCTTCTTTTGTGTGCCCTATTTTTGTACAATGATTATACCAGGGTAGATTTTTCTTTTGAAATGTCTTATTGCTGCCTTTGTTGAACTCTCAATGGAAAGTGTTGAGATAACATTTCCTAACATGAGTTTCCTTCTACTTCTCTTCTTACTTTTGAGAAGGCTTCCCGAATTTCAGGAAGAGATTTAGTTCCAAGGATCTATCCATGGACGTCATCAAGGTCCTTATCTAGTCTTAAAAAGAACCTTTAGATTCCATCATTCTCCACCGATTCTTTGAACTTTACTTATCCTTTAGACAACCCCATGTTACTTCTTCATATGTTTCTAGTTGTTGTCAATGTCTACTAAGTATATTTAAATAATAGTAACCAAATCTCCTTATCGAAGATTGTGTAGGATGCTCTTTGTTTCAAATATGGAAGACATATTGTCCATATTTGAATATGTCTCCAGCACAACATCCCATATCTCTTTGGCAGTGTCATAGAACATGGAATTTTCACCAATTTAATCAGTCATAGTGTTGAGCAGCCATGATGTTACTTGGCATTTCTCAAGTTTCCATTTTTGAAAGGTGGTATTTCCTTTCTCATGACAATTTTGTTTCTTGTGACGTAGCCTTCTCTCCCCTTTCCTTGAAGGAAAATCTTGACTGATCTTACTTGTTTGGTATAATTTTGACCATTTAATTTATGGCTAGTGATGAGTATTGAACACATCATGTGGGTTGTTCAAAAATGATCTAGTCTCCAGCTTTGGCTACTTGTCGTCAAGGATTCCTTATTGCTAGCGACACTAGGATTTTCTTAGGGATGGATCAGATTAAGCTCTAGTATCATGTAGAAGTCTGAATTTTTCCATATATATTGTACAATGATACAAAGCAATATTATGTACACTAGGAGATAAAGACTAGATACTAATCTCACTTAAGAGTGGGGAAAGATATTCTCCCTGCAAATACTAAAAATTGTTAATTCTAATAAAAAAGGAAATGCTAGAAATCACTACTACTAATATACATTTAAGGACATAAAGCTATCATGAAACTATACAAGTTAGAATCTGTTAATTCCCCTTAATTTGTGCCAATCTTCAACAAATAACAAAAGTACAACATCAACACTTCTCTATTTTTTAAGTATCTAAACTTCATAGGATTGAACGTAACTAGCTTTCATTCTTGATGGAACATGTGCAAATTTCTAAGTATTTATGTACTACCTAGGCTCATTTGCAATACTGACCCTGCATGACACATCTAATCAATCATGTCGTGACTTTGAAAGAACCGCTCAAGGCATGACGCATGGCCGTAAGGCCATTCCTCATTGTCAGCATACATTGCAATGACATCAGCACAACCATAGTTAGTATAAGGTCACACCATCAACCCAAGGACTGACATTGGGTCACATCTACTTAGTCAGAGTGACAAAGGCATGAGGTCATCACATTTCACTCTTTCTAGCCTATATGTACTTCCATTAAGTATTTCTAAAGATAGACTCGAACTCTTTCGTTCTCCCATATAATATCATTTCCCTAAAGATAGACTAACTTGATCGTCGGAGTGTCTTTTTTGGTATACTCCCCACCCTGAAGACACCCAATACTGAATTGAGTCAGCTTCCCTTGCCATGCCCAGTTATGTTCTCCCTTGATTCTGGTAAGAACATTTGGCGTCCACCGTGGGGTCTTACCTCAACTTTAACTTTATCTCCCTGCATGAACAATCTCTTGCAAAACACCTGAAAGCCCACCACCTCCTGGCTTCAATGACCCTTGGCGCTGATATAGCTAGGGTCCAATCTCGTAAAAGTGTGGAGAGGTAAGGCGCTCCGTGCAAAATGGACCAATGCAAAGGTGAAGTTATCAAAAGGGGTCTGAGGTGTGTAAAAATTCGTTCTAGCAAACTTCTCCTGACATATGAATAGAAGTTACTCTCATATTTCATAAGAGCGACAACAAACACCAACTTCATACTTAATAGTTATGGTAGACCTCCAAGCGGTAGGAACAACTGTCGATTTCGTCCTTAAATAGAAAAGGTAGGCCCGCAAATGGAAAGTCCTCATGAGGTTCACTAAGTCATAACAATCATTAGGTATGCCTAAGAACTGAATAGGGGCCCTAGCGAAATCAAAAGCTAAAGCACAAGAATTTGGGGGGTCTACAAAAAGCTAGACAAGGAGGTGCCCAGGAAACTCCAACAGCATTCCCGATCACGTAAACTACAAATTAACCAAGTCACCTAGAAAAGACTACCCCAACCATAAAGGGATCCCTAAAAATACATCAAAATTTGTTGAAGTTGACTCAAAGTAGGCTGCTTCATCTCCCGTCATAGAAAGAGTTGGAGTCTAAAGTGTATGGCGACCGATCTCGGCCAAGAATGGTATGGATCTACAACCAGGGTACGCATGATTCCAGAATTTGCGCATGTGCGTGTTACGATCAAAAGATGACCTTATATTTACTTTGTTATGATTCTGGTCCAAAGATGATCTTATTATCATTTATGGTCCAAAGATGCTCTAAGTTAATGTTTTGTTATGGTCTAAAGATGACCATTGCATCAACCTTCTTATTATTATGCTATGGTCCAAAGACGACCTCTTCATCTAATTATGGTCCAAAGACAACCTTGCATTTACTTTGGTATTACGGTCCAAAGATGACCTTGTATTTACTTTGTTATGATTATGATCAAAAGACAACCTTATTATCATTTACGGAACAGAGATGATTCCGAGTTAGTGTTTTGTTATGGTCCAAAGACAACCAAAACATTTAACTTATTATCATTATGTTATAATCCAAATATGACCTCTTCATCTAATTATAGTCCAAAGACCACCTTACATTCACTTCCTTGTTCTGGTCCAAAGACAACCTTAAATTTACTTTGTTATGTCTATGGTCCAAAGATGACCTCGAGTTAGTATTTGGTTATGGTCTAAAGATGACCCAAGTTAGTGTTTGATTGGTGTCCAAAGACGACCTTAAATTTACTTTATTGTGTTACAGTCCAAAAACAACCCTGAGTTAATGTTTGCAAAACTTAAATTTCTAGGTTATAAAAAAAAACCTTTAACAATGAAGAATACAAACACAAGCACAAAAAGAAAACAGAGCTGAAAAGGATGTATTCATATTAAGGGAACTTATAAAGAAACTAAATACAAAAATGCCTAGAACTAGTTTTCATCGACCAATTGGCCATTGACAACTTTCTTATTCAAATCAAATGAAAACTTGATAGAAGGATGTACCGGGTTGGGATGAGCACCGAGCTCGTCACCTTTGAGCCGGGATCACCTCACTGACCAAGCTGAGCTAAGCATGACCCAATCTTGACAGAATAAATCTGGAACATATCTCCCTCCTAAAATATTAGGATTCCTAGGCCTGAAGCAATCTTCCCCACGCAATCCACGAAGATAAAACCCTAATTATGATCCCTATAAATAAAGATAGAGGATCTTAAATAATGGACGAAATAAAACCTAAATTCCACACACATACCAAAGAGGGATCCAACCCCTCACGCCGCCGGATTTTTCAGGGTCGATTTGAGCTCGGACCACCCAAAATCCAGCAAGAACATTTGGCGCCCACCGTGGGGCAAGGTAATTCTTAATCTCACGATCGCCCAGACGATCCCCATAAGTGATATCTGATGGTTTGTACGCGTAGTCACTCCAACACCACCATGGACCCCGCCGTAGCGAAACTCGTACAAGCGCGAGTGGATGCGGCGATGGTAGAGGCCCATGAGCGAATGGAGGCTCGCGTGGAGGCACTACGGATCCAGAATCGGGAGACAGAGAGAGCCTTACAAACCGCTCAACTGAACTTGAACATTGTCCAACGCCAGCGTGAAGATGATCTTGCAGAATTACAAGCGCTCAGGCAACGAGTTCAAGAAGTCCTAGGCCGAGCCCCGTTCATTTCAAACCGAGAAGGAGAGCCACGCCAAGGCGAAGAAACCCGATCCAATTCACGCATGGGCCCTTATAATCTTGACACCACAGGCAAGGAGGTACATGCCGCCACTTCGGCCACCCGTCATGATCTCTCACATGTGCACGCCAGTATCTCCGCTACCCGACGTGATATCTCACAAGCCCAACCCTTTACGGACCTCGGACCTCGACCCCGGACATGCGGGCTCGGTATGATGACATCCCTTCATCCTTTCACCTCGGCCATCTTGTCAGTCAGGGTTTCTGAGACTTGGAGATGGTCGTCCCAGGACAAATACGATGGCTCGACGGACCCGATCACCCATGTCCGAGCTTTCCTCACCCAGGCGGCGATGACCGTGGACGACGACTATGTGCTCTGTAGGATGTTCCCTGCAACTTTGAAGGGAACAACCCTCGACTGGTACTACTCCCTCCCCCCGATGTCTGTGGACTCCTTTGACTCCCTGTACGAGCATTTTCAGGCTCGGTTCGCAGACGCCAAGCTAACACCTACCACATCAATATCATTGAACCACATAGTACAAGGGGACAAGGAATCCCTCAGAGAGTACATGGGCCGCTTCTCCGTGGCCTGCCGAACCATACCCAATCTACAACCGGCTATTGCTCTACACGCCGTGCAGTCCGGCCTCAAGCCCAGTCTATTCTCGGACTCACTATTTGCAGAGCCACCCATTAACATGAACGACCTGCGCTCATGAGCGGCACATTTCATAAGCATGGAAGAAAACACCGAGGCCAAGCGCCGGGCTCGAGAGCCCAGCCGTCCACCCAAGCAGAGGGAGTCCTCCTCATGTAGGGCGGAACCGAACAAAAATCATCGCACCAGTCTGCACAGCTCGTACACCCCCCTGAACACATCCAGAGACAAAATTTTTAAACAAGCTTGCGCATTGGAGTTGGTACGACATCCTAACCCCTCACAATCTCCTCCCTACGCCGACCCCTCCAAGCGATGTTCTTATCATCAAAATACCGGACATACCACCGAGGACTGTCGTCAGGTAAGAGACCTTATAGAAGGCCTCATAAGATCGGGGGAACTGCCAAGATTCGTCCAGGATAAGCAGAAACACCCCAAGAGGTATTCGGGACCGAGCTCGAAAACCCAAGCTCGAGAGCAGGACAGGGACACCCGAGACAACAGGAATAAACGCAAAGACCGCGGTTGGGATAAAGAGATTGACCAGAATCCCGATAAAGTCAAAGGGACGATAAATACGATTGTCGGAGGTTTTGCGGGAGGAGGAGCCACTTCTTCAACCCGTAAGCGTTATGCTAGGAGCGTCAATCACATTGGGTCTCCTAAAAGGAGAACCTTACCCTCCATCACATTTTCCGATGCCGACTTCAGCATCGAATACCCCGACCAAGCTGACCCCATGGTCATCTCTTGCACCATCGCTAATTGGAGAGTCCGCAAGGTGTTGATTGACCAGGGAAGCTCGGCTGACGTGCTCTACTGGTCCATTTTCAAACAGTTAGAGCTACCCGAGTCCATTATCAAGCCATAACCTGAGCCACTGCTCGGCTTCGCGGGAGAGAGTCCATTCCAGGGGATATATTGACCTACTCACTACTTTCGGTGGGAGCGAAGCCTACAAGACTATAGAGGGCAGGTATATTCTGATTGACTCCGATACATCCTACAAAGTCATTATAGGACGACGAACACTTAATTAGTTGGGAGCAGTGGTATCCACTCCGCACATGGCCATGAAATTTCCAGAGGAAAAGGGCAAATCGTCACGATCAAGGCCGACCTGAAAACGGCCCGGGTGTGTTATGCCCGGAGTCTGAAGGCCACCCCGTACTCCATCAAGAAAGAAGACAAGGAACCGACCTCGAACATCTGTTCGGTTCACAACAGCAACGACGAACCACTGGATATCGATCCCCGAGCTGAATTCGAGGAGGAGCGTCCTTCATTCGTTGAACCCCTCCAACCACTACAGATCGGCCCTGAGGCAGGCCAGGTTACCAAGATCGGCCTTTTTATGCCGAGCTCCACCCTCCAGGAAATCATATCAACCCTGCGAGAAAATGCCGACCTATTCACATGGAAACCCTCCGATATGCCGGGTATCGACCCAAACCTCATGTGTCACACATTATCTCTGCTTCCTCATGCTCGACCTGTGGCACAACGTAAGAGGAAGCTAGGTGAGGAGCGTCGTCTCGTTGTTCAGAAAGAGGTCGGCAAACTGCTCGACGCCAGTTTCATCCGAGAGATAATTTACACTACTTGGCTGGCCAACGTCGTGATGGTCAAGAAGGCAAATGGAAAGTGGAGGATGTGCACGGACTACACCGACTTAAACAAAACTTGTCCCAAGGACACCTACCCGTTGCCCATCATTGACCAGTTAGTAGATAGCACAGCCGGGTACATAGCATTCAGCTTCTTGGATGCTTACTCAGGCTACAATCAGATACCAATGTATCCTCCAGACGAGCCGAAGAACGTGTTCATGTCGGCCACGGCCAACTATTGCTACCAAGTTATGCCCTTCACCTTAAAAATTGCAGGAGCCACCTATCAAAGACTAATGGACAAGGTCTTCAGCACTCAGATCGGACACAATATGGAGGTCTAAGTGGATGACATGGTGGTCAAGTCTAAAACCCATGCCCAACATGCCGCCGACCTCAAAGAAATATTTGCAGAGGTACGCCGACACCAAATCCGGTTGAACCTAGAAAAGTGTGCCTTCAGCATAGGAGGAGGCAAATTCCTTGGCTTCATGATCTCTTAGAGAGGAATTGAGGCCAACCCGGACTAGTGCACAACTATCACCAACATGCCTAGCCCGACCTGTCTGAAAGATCTACAAAGGCTCAACGGATGCCTGGCCGCCCTATCTCGATTCCTACCTAAGTTGGCCGAGCACAGAAGACCCCTATTCACATTGTTGAAATGTTCGGCCCGCTTCCAATGGAATGAAGAATGCGCCTCTGCATTCGACAAGCTCAAAACACAAATAGCGGCCCTGCCAACCTTGACCAGCCCATCTCCCGAATTGCCTTTATATGTTTACTTAGCGGTTTCCGAAGTCACAATTAGCTCGGTCCTGGTCAAGGAAATCGACAAAGTCCAGACACCAGTATACTTTGTGAGTCAGACACTCCAGCCTGCTGAGACAAGATATCAGACAATAGAGAGACTAGTGCTCGCCCTCATCTTCACTGCTCGCCGACTACGACATTATTTTCGAAGCCATGATATGATTGTCAGGTCAGACTATCCGATTAAGCAGATTTTGCAACGACTCGACCTTGCAGGTCGCATGACAACCTGGGCTGTAGAACTGTCCGAGTTCAGACTCCAGTTTGAAGCCCGAGGTCCCATGAAAGCCCAGTTCCTGGCTGAGTTCATTAACGCGAGTTATCCTGGACATTGAGAGTGGATGGCTCATCAACAAGAAAGGGAGTGGAGTAGGGGTCATATTGGAAGGACCAGACGATCTCGTTTTGGAACAAGCTATACGCTTCTCGTTCCTAACCTCTGACAATCAAGCCGAGTACAAGGCCCTATTGGCCAGTCTTGGGTTAGCCCAGGACATGGGAGTCCGACACCTAAAATGCTTAAGTGACTCCTAACTAGTCACCTCTCAAGTCAAGGACGAATTCCAAGCCAAAGAGCTCCTACTGCAACAATACTATCATCAAGTAAAAGGCATGATCTCCCACTTTGCCAAATTCGAGATCATCCATGTCCCTCGTGAACAGAACGACAGAACTGACATCTTATCCAAGCTGGTCAGTACCCGCAAAGGAGGACAGCACCACTCCATTATCCAAGAGGTACTTGTCTCCCCGAGCTGGGACAGGGATGAGGTCAGCTCGGTTAGCCCCGAATCGAGCTCATGGATGACCCCAATTGTGTCATACCTGCAGGACAATGCCTTACCTGACGACAAGAATGAGGCCCAAAAGTTACGTCGTCAAGCCTCTTACTATGTGCTGCGAGATCAAGAATTGTTCCGAAGAGACTTTTCTACCCCTTTGCTGAAATGTTTAACCAAAGACCAAGCCAGGTACGTGATGGACGAGCTTCACATCGGCATCTGTAGCATGCATTCAGGAGCCAGGAACATGTCAGCCCGCCTAGTCCGAGCTGGGTACTACTGGCCCACAATGAAAAAAGATGTTAAAGACTATGTCAGGAGCTGTAAGAAGTGTCAAGAGCACGGTTCTTTGCCAACTGCACCTTCGACCGAGCTCTAGCTCATCTCATCACCTTGTTCGTTCGCCCTTTTGGGCGATGGACATTCTCGGCCCATTCCCACTTGCACAGAGGCAGACCAAGTTCTTACTTGTGGTCGTCGACTACTTCACAAAGTGGATTGAGGTCGAACCTGTAGCCACGATATCCGCCAAACAGGTTCAAAAATTCGTTTGGAGACACATAATTTGCCGACATGGCATACCTCACAGCCTGGTCACCGACAATGGGAGGCAGTTCACTGATGTCGGGTTCTATGCATTCTTATCCCAGCTCGGTATCCAACATAGGACATCATCGGTGGAGCACCCTCAAACGAATGAACAAGCTGAAGCAGCCAACAAGGTCATCCTCAATGAGTTAAAGAAGAAGCTAGGAAAAGTAAAAGGAGACTGGGCTGAGGAGATGCCGAGTGTACAATGGGGGTACCATTGCACTCCTCAATCCTCGACAAACGAAACACCCTTCCGCCTCACTTATGGATTTGACGCCATGATACCAGTAGAAGTAGGTGAACCCTCATAGAGGAGACTGACATACACAACTTCCAATAATGAGACCGCCCTCAGGGAAGAGCTCGACCTCATTGAAGAAATTCGAGAAGAGGCTCGGGTAAGGGAATTAGCCACAAAACTGCAAGCAGCGCGCTGCTATAATTCACGCGTCCGAGGACGATCTTTCATCCCAGGAGACCTCGTCAGGAGAAAGACCGGGGAGGCCAGGCGAGATCAAGCTCATGGCAAACTCGACGCCAACTACGACGGCCACTTTCGCGTCCTCGAGAATCATCAAAATGGCTCTTACAAGTTACAGGAAATGGGAGGGCGTCTAATCCCGAGAACTTGGAACGCCAATCATCTGAAGCCCTACTTCAGTTAGCTCATTGCCCTTTGTATCTTTTCAATTCAATAAAGTCTAATGACTCGCTTATGTTTTTGTAATAGAGGTGTACTCTTTTTCCTAAGCCTGGGTTTTTCCCTAAGGAGGGTTTTTCCGGGAAAGGTTTTAACGAGGCACCAAATTAGCATCAATAAAGTATGATTTAGCAACTCAACTATACCTTTTCAGCGTACTCGGCAGAACTGAGCTAGGGAGACATCGCGTCCCCTCTACAAGACACCTAGTCTTTCATCATGCTCGGCAGAATCGAGCTAGGGAGACATCGCGTCCCCTCTACAAGACACCTAGTCTTTCATGATGCTCGGCAGAACCGAGTTAGGGAGACATCGCGTCCCCTCTACAAGACACCTAGTCTTTAATCGTGCTCGGCAGAACCAAGCTAGGGAGACATCGCGTCCCCTCTACAAGACACCTAGTCTTTCATCATGTTCTGCAGAACCGAGCTAGGGAGACATCGCGTCCCCTCTACAAGACACCTAGTCTTTCATCGTGCTCGGCAGAACCGAGTTAGGGAGACATCATGTTCCCTCTGCGAGACACCAAGTCTTTCATTGTCCTCAGTAGAACTGAGCTAGGGAGACATCGCATCCCCTCCACAAGACAGTCTCTCATTATGCCCGATAGACCTGAACTAGGGAGACATCGCGTCCCCTTCTCAAGGCATTAAGTTACTCACCTTGGTTTGCTTACGTCAAGCTGAGCACACAGACCCAAGACCCGTTGGAGGTCGGTCAAAACAAACAACATATAGACAAGTATTCAAAACGAGCGAGCTGGGGATAATACAAAGCGAAGATAAGTACGGTGATGTTAAAGGGAAGCAAGAGTAAACATTGTACGGCCAAAAATGGCCTTAGTTACAACCCAAAAGCCGACTTCGAGGTCGGCGAAATGAAAAAGGAGAAAATGCAGACATGAAAAACTAATAGAAGAAATTTGACCGAGGTCACTCGAGACGGTCTACCCACTCCCTGTCCACTACATCCTTGACATAGTCAATGGAGTCTGGAGTAAGGGTAGGAGCCAGATAGCAGGCATGCCTGACGGCCCCGTCAAAGCCTACGCAGAAGTTAGACACAACAGCTTCCTCCAACTCTCTCATCTTGGCCTTCTGCTACTCCATGGCCTTCTCGGTCAGCACCATCTTCTCTTCCAGTTGTAAAACTTTTAGCTCTGAAGCAACAGCTCAATCCGCGGCCGAAGTAAGCTTACCTCGGAGCTCCTCCGTGTCGACTGTCATAGTCACGAGCTCGAGCCCGGACTTCTCCACCTTAGCCTTGGCAGCAGCGAGCTCAAGCTCGGTCGCCTCCTTGTCAAACCTCGCCTTGGTAGCCTTGAGAGCAGCGACTTCTAGCTTAGCCACCCTAGCAACCAATGTCTCCTCTCGAGCTGGGAGGTCTACCATCTGAGTCGCCTACCTTTTGTTGTGCCGAACTATAGCTAGGAGCCGGCTGAGCCCGACCTTGGCCCATCCAAATTGTTCACGAGTCCCACCGCATCCAGAAGCGCCCTGTTATAGGAGGTGGGGAAAGGCTGCCCAACTTGAACGTGTTCACCCCTCAGCGAAGAGTCCCACAATGACTGACCTGGAAGAGCATCCGCCACCATATGCTCAATGCGGGGTTCAGCGTCTTCCTTACTAAACCAGGACCCACCAGGAGGGAGTTTGGCTGAGGTCTTCATGAATGTTGCAGGTGCGCCCCCAACCGCGGACAACGGCTCCCCTTCAAATGGAGGAGGAGAGACCGAGGTTGCAGTTCCTTCCTCAAGTCTTGGCCTCTTGGGAGAGACCTCAGCACCATCAACAGCAGCGGCGGGTATCTCGACACCTCCAGCAGGAATTTCAGTCTCCTCTGACCTCGGTCTTCTTGAGGGACTTGGGGTAACCTGAGATAGGGAGGGTCGGGGAACTGAGCTGGGTCCTCGAGAGATCGCCCCCTTGCCTTTCTGTGCAGAGCCCACCTTTCGGGCATTCAAGGAAGACTCTAGGCTAAAATTATCAGACATCAGGCCTGCAAACAACAAAAAGAAAAAGTTAGCGACACATCTCAGAGCTCAGACTGAGCTCGGATTGAAAGGGTTCATCCTCCCGGGAAGAATGTATCAAAGCCCGATTGCTAATGGGCAAAGGAAGGTTGTGTAAGAGTTGGATGATATTTCGGTCGCCCGGAACTAACTCATCCTCCAGGTACTTAGTATACTTACGAGGATGACACCAGTACAAGGGATACTTTGGCTCCAAATTATCCTTCAAGAAGAAGGTCTTGACCATCTTGTTGTCGGCTGGGGTCAACTTGAAGTACCGATCCTTAAATTTCTTGTAGGATTGGGCATATGAAATAAGAATACCTCCCAATGGACACGAACTACTGAGAGAGACCCATCCCACCTTAGGACCGTGCTTGAGTTGATAATGCCAAAGGAAGACATGAGAGCTCGGCTTGACACCAAGAAACTTACACAAAATTTCGAAGACTAGCTAGGGGCCACATTGAGGAACGACAAAACGTCGGTTTCACACTGACTCAAGGGGAAGAGCAGACCATACTCCCTAAACATATATTCATAAATGGTGATGGCATACCGACCATCCACTAGGGTCTGAGTATGAATTCTCTGGCGTTTCCTACAAGTCCTGAACTTTACCACCCCAGCATACTCCTCCTTCACAACGTCATAACTATTGACAAGTGCTTGAACCTTCTCCGCACTGTCGTAAGAAGTAGCAATGTCGAGAACCTCCCCCGCCAGCCACGAAAAATCAGGCTCGCGGTACGGGATGGGAATAATGAGGTCGGGCTCTGCCTCTCTCGCCATCCCTTCCCCAGCGTTGCCAGAGGGGATGTCATCGCTAGATAACTCTACGGCCTCACCGGTGGAACACACCTCGGCCTCAACAGGGGAGGCCTCGGCAGCAACGGCATCGGCGCCCAGCCCAGGAAAAACTTCTGCAACTGATGTCGCAGGGGAGGAGGAGGACGCCCTCACGGACTCAGGCTCTCAGCCCGCCACGGAGACAGAAACCAAACTCTCCACACTACGAGTAGCAGAAGAGTGTGAAGAAGACATACCTATCGAAACGAACGCGAAGAGGGTAAGGTGCAAAAACGAGCACTCTAATCTGAACCGGACCCAAGCAAGAAGCGAGCGAGGAACACTGGTTGATTCCAAACACAAAGGAACACACCAGAAAGAAATCACCAACAAGAAGAAAGATCGTAGCGAAAAACGAAAGCAAGAAAGGAAGCAACAAGCGTGAAGGTTTCTTTAAAAACCAAAAAAGAACCGTTAGAGGGGGGCGGTTACCGAGAAACTATAACCACCAAAGCCCGTAACGACCCTTTAAGACTTAATTAAAAAATAATAACAATTAATGACGAATAAATGCACACCAACCGTTACGCGGGTTCCTGACATTTGACATCGGAAGATCAACCTTATGACTTAAACTCAAGCCACTCAAACACTCTGGTCTGAGCTCGGGGGGCTGATGTACCGGGCTGGGATGAGCACCGAGCTCGTCACCTTTGAGTCGGGATCACCTCACTGATCGGGCTGAGCTGAGCATGACCCGATCTTAACAGAATAAATCTGGAACATATCTCCCTCCTAAAATCTCGGGATTCTTGGGCCTGAAGCAATCTTCCCCACGCAATCCACGAAGATAAAGCCCTAATTATGATCCCTATAAATAAAGATAGAGGATCTTAAACAAAGAACGAAATAAAACCTAAATTCTGCACACATACCAAAGAGGGATCCAACCCCTCACGCCGTCGGATTTCTCATGGCCGAGCTAAGCTCGGACCACCCAAAATCCAGCAAGAACAAATGGTACTGTAGCTGATCCGGGTAAAGCCGTCTTAGTATTCTCATAACACAAACTCGAATGTCTCTCGAACCTCATCGCTCGGCCTTAACCAACTTCCTTGAAGATTGGCCTCGCACTCCTTGGCCCCTTGCACCTCTAGATAGGAACTCTTCAGTTCTTCCATAGTACGAGCGAGTTTCTCCTTTATCTTTGAAGCTTCGGCCTCTTGAAGACACCCTTCTTTAGCACAGTCCGCGGCAAGACGGGCCTTCCTCGAAGCCTCTCGGACTGAGGCAAGTTCTTCCAACATAGTGTCGAAGCGACCTTAGTATTCATTGATATCAACAAATTAAATGTCTGAGGCTAAATCCGACTACGCCTTTGCCTTCAACAACTCCTGAACTTCAACATCTAAGTCTTTGAGGCAGGTGTGGTATTTAACTGTCCAAGAATAGCCTTCTCGATAATGTTGGAGGGTATCCATAAAATGGATTAACATTATCTCCACCGCTTCCAAGCACACTTTCGCCCCCACAAAATTCAGGAGTTCAGTGTCGTAGCATTTGAGAGCGAAGTCTGACCTCTGTTCAAAGCACAAGGTGTTAAGTCAAAATGACTTAGCATCTTAATTTTGATAACTACAGAACAGACAGATAAGGTATCAGACGCAAACGGAACAATAACCGGATGGATCATTGTTGAGCATAGATGAAAAAAGCATCAGCAAGGATAGACGAACAAGAGTTTCAAGACGAAGTGTTCAAAGTCATCAAGATTCAAAGAAACTATATCATATGAAGAACCTTTAAAGATCAAGACGTAATATAGATCTCAACTTCCAGTCATGAGCTCAATGTTTGAAGATATAAAGACTGAAGTTGAAGAAAAAGAAGACAGACAAATGATTGTGTTATAAGTTTAGTCTTAAAATTCATTTGCCTGTGGAATTCAATGAAGTTCAGATGAAGAGTAACACGTGTTTCATCTCAAATCAAACAGTTTACTCGAAGCTTCTAAAGGTGGAAAGAGATTTGTTCTTAACCTCTGCAACACGAAAAGTAAATGATATTTTTCGGTGAAATCTCTGAGCAAATTAGTCAAAGTCTGATCTCGCGCTGACTTCGTTGTGAAATCAATAAATATTCTGATTGCTCACTCTGCCAAATGTTGGAGTACCCAAGACAAAGTACAAACGTTCAAATCTTCAGTCTAACAAACACTTCTAGAAGCTGCATACTAAAGGACTTCATTGCAATAAGTTGAAGTTGACAAACTACACTACAAGATATCAATCTTATTCACTTTCATAGCTTCGCTCAAACAAAGATCACTCGCCCTGAATTACTTATTGCAATATCCCTCTCTTTGTAGAGGATTCTTTTCTTTGAAATCATTTGTAAACCACAGTTATGGTGTTTGTATGCTGAGGAGGCTATGTATTTAAAGAATACCTTATGTTTTAGCCTGAGGAGGCGAAGGTCCAAAGAATACCTGTTTTAACCTGAGGAGGCTAAGCGTTTAAAGAATACCTGGTTTAACTTGAGGAGACTATGTCCAAAGAATACTATGTTTAGCCTACGGAGGCTGGGTCCAACGAATACCGGTTTAGACTGAGAATACTATGTCCAAAGAATATCTGTATTTTAGCCAGGAGTGGCTAGGTTCAAAGAATACTCTTAGTGAAAACTAAGCAAGTTTCTAAGTAACTAGACGTAGTCTTCACAGACGAACCAGTATAAAAATATTATTGCTTTACTTATTCTTCTGCTGACTACTAGGGATAAACAACTGAAACAGAAGTTTTTATTAAAATCAATCTTTAAAATAGAAAAGTACCTTGCGTCTGTCCAAAGCCTTTTCTAACAAACGCAAAACACATTGTTTGAAAAGATTTTATTTAATTATAACAATTCAACCCCCTTCTTGTGTGTTTATATTTTATACAAGGGGTTCATGTTCACATGTCATAAGGATCAAGAGGATGGTGTTAGTGTGTTAATTTGGTCAATTCGGATTGTCTTACCCACGCAATATACAATGGGAGGAAGAGGTCGACCGGTAGTAGCAATGGTTCGGCAAGGGGAAGCTAGAGCAATTTCCGAAGTAGGAATGCCTTCAAGGCTGGAGAATAGAGCCCCAAATAGAAAATGTGAGGAACCCACCATGGTTAAAGGTGGCAGAGGCTAGTTGGGCTTGATTGAAATTGGTATAGGGATCATAGCCTCAATATATGTTCTCTTTAAGGCCCTCTCACGTGTAGCGGTCTCGCCAACCCTGGCTAGTGAGGTCCTTGTGGTTTTGACCTCAATGGCGGAAGTAGTACCTGCCACTTGAACAGAGGAGCTCGTTGGGGTAATAAAAGAAGACTTGCCAACCTTGGCAAAAAAACTTTTCAAACTGAAATTGCCACCCTAAAGTTCTGGTAAAAAGAGAACGATAATAGAATGCTCATAAGAAATAAAAAAAAAAAGGAAAGGTAACGACAGAATACTATCGTTCCCACTTAAGAAATTCATCAATAAAAGAACAACCATGGGCCTTGTGGTAAGGCCCTATGAAGGAGCAAAACAAAAAAAGGGAGCGTTTACACAAACATACTTGCTTTAGGATGAAGAAATAGGTGAAGTGCGACAAAGCAAAAGGAGATAGCAAGAGTTAAGGTAGCAGAAGCAATGATCAGAGAAAAATTAAAAGGTCCAAGGTAGAAGAAAAATAAAAGTACAAGGTTAAGACTCGAAGCGTCATAGATTCTAGATATGCGAACCACCTAAAAGACGTAATGCTCAAAAATTGAAACATCACGCCCCCAAAAGGCATAATGACAAGAGTTATACTTATCTCAAAACAAAATAAAGGCTCAAAAAACGTCTCATCATTGACATCTAAAGTCCCTTTTGAAAGCCATAACAGCTAATAGATGAGAAACAACACCACTTTTGAAGTTAAAATTCAACCCAGCCTTGGGTATAAGGGATGGAGACAAACCGAACACATAACAAACCGGCTGATAGGAGCGCAAAATAGTATCACCCTGGACCCACACAAGTCGGCTCTCCCTACAGAACAATGCATAAGCTCGACCAGTTTGCTACTCGACAATACCGAACTTGGGGGGCTTGTGTACTACCCGAGCTCATTTTCAGTAATGACTCTGCATGACATGTCTAATCAATCACATCGTGCCTTTGAGAGAACCACTCGAGCCATGACGCGTGGTCGTGAGGCCATGCCTCATTGTCAGTATATACTGCTATAGCATCAGCACGGTCAGAGTCAGTATAAGATCACACCATTAACTTAAGGACACATTTACTTGGTTAGAGTGACGAAGGAATGAGGTCATCACGCTGCTTTGCCCTTTCTAGCCTATATATATTCTTAGGAAGTATCTCTAAAGACAGGCTCAGATTCTCTTATTGTCCCATATAATATTATTGTCCTAGGTACCCGACAAAAACACTAACTTGATTGTCGGAATGTCTTTTGCAAGTACACTCCCACTCCGAAAAGACCGGGTCATCAAGGGTATCGCAAAACACCCAATACCATATTGAGTCACAACCTCTCATGTCATACCTAGTTATGTTCTCACCGGATTCAGCAAGAACAATTTGTAAACTATAACTTAAACCCAATTCTAAAATTATTAATAGAGTTTTGTAAACTATAACTTAAACCCAATTGTAAAATTATTAATAGAGTTATATTTTATTGTCTTAGTTAGAAAGTCTAAATTTAGTTCTATTTTATTGTCTTACAAAGTTAAAAACTATGTTAAACGTGATTTTAACAAGAAACTTATTAAATACCACCCAAATTGGTCCAATGTACGGTTTAAAATAAGAGAATAAAGTGATATTAATTTTATTATAATATTTTTTTTTCCCATTGGAAACATATTTCTGGATATTGGATGTACCTGTTGAGACCCGTTGTTAGGTCCCATCCTAACTTCATTCCGGGTAAAAGCGTATCCGATGGATAATCATGACTCTGCCACAAGTAGTTTTCAGGATTGCTATCATTCTCGTCTCTTACGACGAAGTTGCTTGTATCCAAGAGCTGTACTACAGCTTTGACCACTTTTGTCGTCGAATTTGTTGACCAATGAACGGTGTTGTTGTTGCTGAGAATGACGAGGTTTCCGTCTTTGGTTATTGTCAACATTCTTGAGTTGTTGCTGTTGTTGTTGATTGGATTGTCGCGGTTGGCAACCCAAATGACAGTTTTTGGTCGGATGTTTTTGAACCATATTCCGATGTAACTTTTTCCGGAACTACCTGCAGGAGTGTAGAAACCCAACTCAAAGGTTCCATCCTGGGAGACGAGGGTGCTGCCATCGACAAGTGGCTGTGACTGAGTAATTGTATCAGTTGCATAGGATATTTCAGAAAAGAACGATACTAACATGCAAATGATGACGAACATAGCCGGAAGAACAGCCATTTGACTTTACAGTATAATTGAATGTAGTTGATGGTATTTGGGATGTAAAGTGGTGGTTATGAATAAGGTACTGGGAGAAGACTTTTTTGCTGGTCCTTCTTAGATAACCCTCACCAGTCCCCGCGATAACTTAAATATTCCTTTGTTTAGTTGAAATGGTGGGAAGTCTAGTTGTCAAACCCAATTTGTGATGTTATTTTTCCCAAAATCAAATTTATAAATACTTTTAAAATCTTCAAACATGTTCAGACTCAAGTGAACAGCAGATACAGTTCATCTAAATTTGTTTCACGCGGGAATTGTGAATTGCATCAGATCCGGGTCGGTTTGTTTCGTTGATTTTGTCGTTATTCAGGAATCCTCGATGCATGAGCAACGAAGTTTAGCAAATCGAAGCAATTTAGAACCTTTGATATTGTTTGAAACATTCTTTTTATATTCCGCAAACAACATTGTATATTAATATAAGTGCATTAAAAAGATTCAATATAACATGTATTTAGTAAGCCTAAAAATAATTTAGATAGCATAGTTTTATGTATTTTAATAATATTATTTTGAATTCCTTAATCATTACTCTAAAAATATTAATTAACATTTACTTATATAATATACTATAGCTTAATTATCATTAAAAATAAGCTTAACTTTAGAAGTATATAATATTATAATTATTTAATAAACCAAAGAATTAATTTAATATGAAAAATAAAAAAAGTATAATAACTAGGATTAGCCCATTTCGACTTTACAGAGGGACAAAAAATAAAAATAAACCATGTAAAATTATTACGTTAGACCGACCTGAATTCTCATTTGGTCAACTAAATAAAATAAAATTCATAGTAGATGTTCGGGTGGAGAGAGCCGATTTCGCATCTCACTTGACTAGAAAGAAGGTCAAATACGTTAATAATTTGAGAAGGGGGCATTTGGGGACGTAATTAATACTCTAAAAGAGGAGTTTTCACGAAGAAGAAAAGGATGAATAAGTTGAAAAATAATATAATTTAATTCACTATTTTATTCATTCATTTAATTTTGTGTACAAGATATTATATTTATAGTATTACATATCAAGGACTAGATAAGAAAATAAATATTAAATATGAAAAGATAGAATCTTATTTTATCTAATCATATCTTATTATGTAATTTCTCTATATCTTATCTTAACTAATCAGAAAATATCTTTTGTAAATATAATCTTTACTAATAAGATATTCTCGTTATATCTTATCTTAACTAATCAGATAATATCTTCTCTAAATATAATTTTCACTAATAAGATATTCTCATTTTTCAACACCCCCCTCAAGTTGGTGAATAGATGTCATACATTCCCAATTTGTCAAATAATTTCCCAAAAGTCTGACTTGAAACAGCCTTGGTAAGAATATCTGCTAGTTGATCTTCAGATCAAATATTTGGCAATTCTAGAATATTTTTATCAAGTTTTTCCTTGATAAAAAATCTGTCAACTTCCACATGTTTCATATGATCGTGTTGGATAGGGTTGTGAGCAATGTCGCGCGCAGCTTTGTTATCACAATACAACTGAATGGGATGTGTACATACCCTAAGTCCTGAAGAAGTAGTATAAGCCACATACCTTCACAGAGTCCAAGAACCATTCCTCTGAGTTCGGCTTCAGTGCTAGAACGAGCTACAATATTCTGCTTCTTGCTTCTCCATGTGACAAGATTACCTCCTACAAATGTAAAGTATACTGAAGTTGATCTCCTATCATCAAGAGCACCTGCCCAATCTGCATCAGTATAAACCACCACATCCTGGTAGTTAGATCCCTTTTTGAACAAAATTCCCTATCCGCGAGTAGCCTTTATGTACCTTAAGATTCGTATGACCGCATCCATGTGTTCTGCACCAGTATTGTGCATGAACTGACTCACCACACTAAGAGCATAAGCTAAATCTGGCCTAGTGTGTGCGAGATACATCAATCTCCCTACAAGTCTCTGATATCTTCCTTTGTTTGCCGGAGTTTGATCTTCTTCAATACACAACTTCAATCCCCCTTCGATTGGAGAATTTTCTTTGGTTTGCATCTTTGTCATCCAGTTTCTTTTCACAAATCCAATGCATATTTCCGTTGGGACAGAAAGATACCTGATCTTGATCTTGAGACCTCAATCTCAAGAAAGTACTTCAAAGAACCAAGGTCTTTCATCTCAAATTCTCTTGCCAAATATTCCTTTAATGAATTACGTTCCTCTTGATCATCTCCCGTGACTATCATGTCATCAACATAAATAATAAGAATTGTAATTTTTCCCTCTTTCCTTTTTAAAAATAAGATATGATCTTGATTGCTCTGTTGATATCCGAAAGCAATCATTGACTTGGTAAATCTCCCAAACCATGCTCGGGGTGATTGTTTTAGTCCGTACAATGACTTCTTTAGCTTGCATACCTTCTTCCCATGTGTATCAAGGATTTTACATCCTTCCGGTAGCTCCATATAAACTTCTTCAGATAATTCTCCATGTAAGAATGCATTTTATACATCAAATTGTTGTAAGGGCCAATCAAGATTTACAACTAGAGATAATAATACCCGAACAGTGCTCATTTTTGCTACGGAGCAAACGTTTCAGTATAATCTACTTCATATGCTTGTGTATACCCTTTTGCCACCAATCTAGCTTTGAACTCTCAACTTTACCATCTGCAATAAACTTCACTGTATACACCCATCGACATCCCACTTGTTTCTTTCCAACCGGACAATCCACCAGTTCCCACGTTTCATTTTTTTTTTAAGGATCTCATCTCCTCATTCATGGCATCCTTCCATCTAGAGTCAGCTAACGCTTCCTGCACACTATTAGGAATAGATACACTAGATAATTGACTTATGAATGCACTATTTGAGTTAGACAAGTTTTGGTTAGAAATTTAATTACTCATAGGGTATCTAACTTTGCTAGTGAAGTCAGGATCATAGGAATACCTCTAGTGACACGATTCGGTAGAATTCTTTTGTCTATATTAGGTTCTTGAGGAGACGATTGGTGTGGTATATTATTGACGTCATCTATAGTGTTCGCATCAATAGGTAAACTCTAAATCTCGGCATGCTCAAGAACTCCATGATGTACCTTTTCCTCATTTTTCGTTAGTTGATCATTAGGTTGTTGCACACTCTCATCACTACTTGTTACATTGTCTTGAATTTCATGATGTACCAAGATATCAACTTGTTCAGGGATCAAAGTCTGAATTTCTTCATAATTCTCCCTCTGAATTTCAGACTTAGGGGAAAAATATGTCAGTGTCTCGTGAGAAACAACATCCATAGTGGTGAACATTCGTTTGGTTTGTGGATGGTAGCACCGGTACCCCTTTTGATAGGTAGCATAGCCAAGAAACACACACCTTTCAGCTCTAGGAGACAACTTGCTTCTTTGATCCTTATGCAAGTGAACATAAGCAACACAACCAAAAACTTTTGGAGTTAATTCAGCAAATTTTGGACTCACTATTGCATCCATAAGTGATTGAAGAGGTATTTTATACTCAAGAGATCTAGACGGTGTTCCGTTGACTGTATATGCTACATATGCAAGAGCTTCTCCCTAATATACTGCTGGCATGTGGGCACCAATTAGTGCAGCTCGAACCACTTCTAATAGATGCCGATTCTTTCGTTCAGCTACTCCATGATGTACCTTTTCCTCATTTTTCGTTAGTTGATCATTAGGTTGTTGCACACTCTCATCACTACTTGTTACATTGTCTTGAATTTCATGATGTACCAAGATATCAACTTGTTCAGGGATCAAAGTCTGAATTTCTTCATAATTCTCCCTCTGAATTTCAGACTTAGGGGAAAAATATGTCAGTGTCTCGTGAGAAACAATATCCATAGTGGTGAACATTCGTTTGGTTTGTGGATGGTAGCACCGGTACCCCTTTTGATGGGTAGCATAGCCAAGAAACACACACCTTTCAGCTCTAGGAGACAACTTGCTTCTTTGATCCTTATGCAAGTGAACATAAGCAACACAACCAAAAACTTTTGGAGTTAATTCAGCAATTTTTGGACTCACTATTGCATCCATAAGTGATTGAAGAGGTGTTTTATACTCAAGAGATCTAGACGGTGTTCCGTTGACTGTATATGCTACATATGCAAGAGCTTCTCCCTAATATACTGCTGGCATGTGGGCACCAATTAGTGCAGCTCGAACCACTTCTAATAGATGTCGATTCTTTCGTTCAGCTACTCCATGATGTACCTTTTCCTCATTTTTCGTTAGTTGATCATTAGGTTGTTGCACACTCTCATCACTACTTGTTACATTGTCTTGAATTTCATGATGTACCAAGATATCAACTTGTTCAGGGATCAAAGTCTGAATTTCTTCATAATTCTCCCTCTGAATTTCAGACTTAGGGGAAAAATATGTCAGTGTCTCGTGAGAAACAATATCCATAGTGGTGAACATTCGTTTGGTTTGTGGATGGTAGCACCGGTACCCCTTTTGATGGGTAGCATAGCCAAGAAACACACACCTTTCAGCTCTAGGAGACAACTTGCTTCTTTGATCCTTATGCAAGTGAACATAAGCAACACAACCAAAAACTTTTGGAGTTAATTCAGCAATTTTTGGACTCACTATTGCATCCATAAGTGATTGAAGAGGTGTTTTATACTCAAGAGATCTAGACGGTGTTCCGTTGACTGTATATGCTACATATGCAAGAGCTTCTCCCTAATATATTGCTGGCATGTGGGCACCAATTAGTGCAGCTCGAACCACTTCTAATAGATGCCGATTCTTTCGTTCAGCTACTCCATTCTGTTGTGGAGTATTTGGACAAGATCTCTTATGAACAATTCCTTTAGCTACCAAAAATGATTGAAGTTCTGAATGCATATACTCTCCTCAATTATCACTACGCAATACTTGAATTTGTGATTTGTATTGAGTCTCAACCATTTTGCAAAATTTTTGAAATAAACCTCCAACTTCACTTTTCGATTTCATCATACAAAGCCAAGTCATTCGAGTACAATCATCAATAAATGTCACAAACCATGTAGATCCACCCAACGTTTTAACTTTGGATGGACCCCACACATCAAAGTGAATAATCATAAACGGAAGCGAACTTTTATTTGAATTTAATGGAAAAGAAGTTTTGTGACTCTTTGCAAACTCACAAACATCAAAGTTGAAGTGTCTATTTTATCAAAAATATTCGAAAATAATTTCTTTATGTAACTAAAAGATGCATGTCCTAAACGCTTATGCCATAGCCAAATGTCCTCGCCTTTCCTTACTCCTTGAGAACCTGTTGTTACTAGCATTTGACCAATTTTTTTTGAAACTTTTTTAGTCAAATCCAGGTAATACAAATTTCCTCGTCTAATACCACAACCAATCGTCTTCCTCGTTCGAATATCCTTAAAAACACAAGATTTAGGCCAAAAAATTACAACACATGACAAAGTTTTGGTTATTTGAGAAACAGACAATAAGTTATATTTAAGAGAAGGAACAACAAGAACATTATCAAGGTTTAGATCACTTAAAATAGAAATATTTCCTTCTCCAATGATATTGGATTTACTACCATTGGCTGTGGAGATACTTATTTGTGAAGAAGGTTTAAGATTTTCAATTTGTTTAGCATTAAAAGTCATATGATTTGAGCATGCAGAGTCAATTATCCATGCATTATTCACAATAGTAGATGTGTTTATTAATGTCTTACCATTACAATCATAATTACCTGTAGTTGTAGTACCAAACACCAACCCTTTGTTAGCCTCATCCTCTTCAACAATTGTAGCTGCAGCCGTTTGAGTTTTTGGATTCTTCTTCGATACTCGATTGTGATCCCACCACTCCAGGTATCCTATGATTTAATATCATCGTTCTTTAGAGTGTCCAACCCGATTGCAATGTGTGCACTTAGAGTATCCTTTTTCAAAACCTTTTGGTTGTCTTGTTCAATTCTTTGTCATCATTACTGTGGCATTTAAATTCATATCTTCCCTTTTTAACGTTGTTCGCCTAGCAGCTTCTCGTCGGATCAATGCATAACATTCTTCTAAATCAAGTGTCACTTCCTTACGCAAGATTTCTCCACGAACTACTTCAAAATCATCATCTAGTCCGACAAGGAATATATGTACCCTCAATCTCTCAATTGACTTCTGGTACAACTTCACATCATCAAGATCTTTCATGACTATTTTGTCACGATGGTCTAATTCCCTAAAAATCTCAACCAACTCCCCATCATATTCAGTTAAAGTCCTGTAGTTCTGTTTTGCAGTGAATGCCCTTTGATTTAGAGAAAACACTTGCAACTCATCACTTCCATCATAAAACGCCTTTGACAAAGCATTACAAATATCAAGGGCAGTGGGTAAGCGAATATACCTTTTCATAATTTCTGGCTTTGTGGACATCAGCAACCATCTTTTTATTTTGGTTCTCAGCATACCACTTTTCATATCCCTCCTCGTCTTCTGTTGGAGGTTTCACCCTATTGCGGATGTAGGATAATTTTTCCCTTTCTACTATGTGCATCTCCATTAACTGTGACCATACGTCATAGTTGGATTCATCGAGAATGATGTCTATATTGAAGACGCCTTCAGGTTGGACAACTACTGAAATTGATTTTTCAGCCATCTATCCAACAACAGAAGTTTTTATGATTTAATCAGAGCCAAAGCTCTGATACCAAGTTGAAAAATAATATAATTTAATTCACTATTTCATTCATTCATTTAATTTTGTGTACAAGATACTATATTTATAGTATTACATATCAAGGGCTAGATAAGAAAATAAATATTAAATATGAAAAAGATAGAATCTTATCTTATCTAATCATATCTCATTATTTAATTTCTCTATATCTTATCTTAACTGATCAGATAATATCTTTTGCAAATATAATCTTCAGAGATATTCTCGTTATATCTTATCTTAACTAATCAGATAATATCTTCTGTAAATATTATTTTCACTAATAAGATATTCTCATTTCTCAAAAGAATATGGATTAGTGTTTTAAGAATGCTAACAGAAAAATATATTATAATACATGAAATTACTGCTTCACAAGAATCAGAGAAATTCACAGGCAATCTCATTTGGTCCGATCCCATGTTTGGTGCCGTATTTCACAACATGATAGACGACATTTGTTATTTGTGCAATAATTAAGTGGCGACAGGGAATAATTAACGACGTCGATTTTAGTTTTTTTAAGGATAAACGCGTAACATGACATGAATTAATTATCATGAACTAGATTTTAAATTTGTATCCTTTACGGGTCTGTTTTAAATTTTGCTTTCAATATTTTCATTTATATTTTAAAATATATGCACATAATAATTTTTAAAATATTTAGTAAACATAACTATTAAGAGTGTATAAATGAATTTAGGAAAACTAAAAATTCACAAAATAACTATATTATTACTATATACTCCACAACTTTTTCATTTTTATGATACATCATGAGTAATTCATGATTATATCTAAAATAAATTATTACTATTATTACTAATAAAAAATACACATGTTGTCGTGACTGTGTGTTTGTTTTTTAAATGATTTAGCAGGTAAAGATACTGAATTTGATGCTTTTTATATTTAAAATAAATTAAAAAATTATAACAATTTGAGCTACATAAAATAAAATATGTCATGAAAATAAACATGCATGAAACTGATTCAAACAATGATTCAAAAAATAAATTGTATAAATTTAAAATAATATAATTGTTCAATAAAAATAAAAATGAAAAGTAGTTTTAAGAAGGGTAATCTCTTTAGATTTATAATTATTATTATTTTATCATCGTTATTTTAGTCAACTAATAATTAATAAAAGTTAGAATGTGATAAATGATATTCAAGGAAGCAGGAAGGGAAGATTGTGTCAACTATTGACCTATAAAAAATAATTATTATTTTACTAACTTATAATTATTAAAATAACACAAAAATTATTTTTAATATTATCTTGATTCCATTGAATATAAACCACGAGTTCTTAATATATACCAGCGTGATGTACAGAAATGTATTTGTACGAAAATAATTAATAATTAATTTTATATAAAATTTTATTTGTAAGAGTTTATAAATATTAATATAAATATATAATAAACTATATATAAACATGTATAGACATATAACTAATTAAAGTACTTGTTTGGAATAAAAAAGTAAATAAAAATAACCAATGTTTCAACTACTTCAAAATTCATTAAATTCTGTAGAGTTAGATAAGAAAAATAAACAAAGAGAATTATTGAATAAGAAACAAAATTTAATTCAGCTACAATTAAATTAATGATATTTCGTTTTGGAAAATAAAAAATGCTAAAACATTTGCATTATATATAATATACATAGAAGTAAAAGAAAAAAAATGTATTAGAACACATAAAAATCTTAAGTGATAATGATCAAGGCATAAAAAAAAAAATACGTCCATACATAATTAAATGAAAACATAAACAATAAAAGTCAGTTATGAGTCCACGGTTGAGGAAAAGTGATTTGGTTGAGGAAGATGATGAAAACCAACTCTAACTTTGACTTGGAGAGTTGTTGGATTTATGGAGATGGTCTTGTATCAAATCCTCCTTCTTGTAGTCAACTTGTCCTCAAGTAGCCTTAGGTTCTTACCTACAATAAAAATGACCACACAGATCAAATACCACAAAACCATATACAATAAGATGTAAATTATTTCATAACATTCAATGCAAATGATTTAATGTGTAGTTATGCTTGTACTTTATACTTAACACAACGTGGTAAAAATAATTGATGCTTCCAAATCAACCACCTATGTAATTTGTAAAATTTTCCTACTTTACTTGAATCTCAATCATACAACATGTTTTGGTTACCAATATTATTTACACAATGTAATGAAGTAAAGGAAAAATTTAAAAGGTTCATCAATGCATAACCAAAACTCATAGGAGCATCTACTTCAAGTCCAAATTGTGTAAATATGTCCTTTATCATGTGTGGAAGCTTGTATATGTTCCTCTAAAATCTGGTTGCCTTCAATGACGCTTGCGTTGGCAGGGGTTTTGTTTACTTTTATTGTGTGGCTCCACCTGCGCCAATTGCAAAGTCAGTAACGAATGCTACCTAGTTGATCCTGCCGGTAGTCATATGCTTGTCTCCTTCTTTAACTATTCCAACAACCTAGATAGATATTGAACATGATGAGAACAAAGGTTATTAGGAACAATTAAAAGGTTCAAATTAGCAAACTCAATCATGATCTAAGGTTTAATGCTGAAAGAGTCTAGAGTGAAATGTTTAATGTTATTCATATTCCAAGTAGAAAGAGTATCAAGTAAAACACAAATCTTCTCTAGTGGTTGCTCCAATTCCATTGGTGCATCATTTTCTTCATGATGTGTTCTCCATGGAAACTTTGTAGACAATTCACCACTCGGTACTTAGGTAAAATGATTCTTGTAAGGAATGTCAAAAAATTTCACAATGTGCTTTGAGTTCTTACTCTTCCACATCCTCGTAAAAGAAGTTGTTATCTTGTATTTCTTCCTTTGGTGTCATTTCTACATCATCCTTCAATTGAGAATCATCAAAAACAAATCAAGGATTAGTACAAACAACTAAAGCATCACACAATTCCTTCTCTTGCTCATCTTTTAATTTTCTTTCTTTCCTCTCTTGTTCTTTCAACTCCATTTCTTTCAACTTTTTCTCTTTTAGCTTCTTTTCCCTCAACTCTTTTTCCTCTCTGATGTAGGAACATCTAAGGAAAATCATTCAACTAGAAGAATTCCTAGAAAGATGGTTAAGAAGATGGATGAGGAGGTTGGAAGGAAGATCATCAAGACGGAAGCTCATGTTCAAGACTCTTCTTACACTTATAATTCTTGTAATCTTTTTTTAATTGTAATTGAATTGTAAATCATATTTGTAAGGCCTTGTAAGTGAGCCCAAAGCTCACGATCAAGAACCTTTTTTACGTTTTAGTGTATTTAGAATAATTGGGTTGTTAGTCGGCTAATAAGAAACTAGATTAGATTATATCTCGTTTAGATTTAGATTAAACTTGCCAAAGATTAGACTAGATTTCGTTCAAATTTAGATTAAAATTTCCCAAGATTATATTAGATTTTGTTTGGATTTAGATTAAACTTGGTGCCCAAGTTAGGTTAACTTGCATCTCAAGTAGTCTAGGACTATAAAAACATGTGAATCGAAATTGTATGAACCTTTGACGAAATTGAATAAAAACTTTATGTTATTTTTTAGAGAATAAGTTCTCTTGTCTTCCTTTGGAAGGTTTCTTGGATCTTATCAATGGATTCTTGTTTCCATTATGGCGGTTCCTCCTAGGCTTATTGCATCTTCCATGGCGCCATTCTTTTCATCTTCTTCCTCCCTCCACCTTTTCCTTTTTTTTTTGGTTTTGATTTAAATTGATTTATCTTGGGTTTTGACCGAAACCCTCTAGGTTTTCCATTAAAGGGTCATTGAAGAAGCTAGATCGGGAACTCAAAGGCTTTGTTAGAAAATTCTCTAAGGAGGCCTCTATCAAGAGCTTGTTGTCTCAAGGTTCTCTCTCTTCTCTCATGATACTCCTTTCTCACCCTTCTTTCAAACTCAATCCTCTTATTTTGTTCTTCCGTAAACCTTCTATTACTCTCCTCCCTAACCTTTATCACACTTTCCTTGAGATCATGTTGCAAATGGGTGAATCTCTCCATCATTACATCCATCAAGCTCTTTATCTTAGGAGACATGTCATTTCTAACACTTGGAGAGTTATCCATGGCTGCAAGAAAGATGTTAGAAGCAACAAAAATATAAGAGAATAGATTCCTTTCCGCTCACTAAGTGTTTACACTCCATAACTCGTGTTTACACTCTTGGAGGCTTTTCTATGATGTGCACTCTAGCCTTTTTACTATCGACTCTTTAGAGCTTTCTTAGGAAACCATTATCAATTATCAAGTGATATTTTTCCAAAGTGAAAGAGGAACAATTCAGCCAAAGAGCTTAGGAAATTCAAAGGAGACAAATACTCAAGACAAAACTAATAGGAAGCCAAAGAAGACAAGCAATAAAAGGACATTTAATAAAGAAAAATTAGCTACTCAAAAGGTGAAATGTTATGAGACAATGGCTACTCTAGATACTGCAAAAAAAAATGGAGGAAAACAAAATTTTAAAACTGGAAAAAAAATTTCAAGACACAAAACTCAAAATTGACACAAAGAGTAGTACCAAATGGTGGAAAATTTTCAGCACAACCGTCACCAATTTCCAAAGATGTGAGCACTCAAAAGCATATGAAATGATGTTGGAAAATTATGAAACCTTCCAATTGAGCTTATATATGTATATAATAAAAAATAAAGTTCCCAGCAGCCATCAAAATCCAGATTAACATGCTGATCAAAGAGCAAACTCAAAACTGTCACAAAACCGAAAAATCGTCACTAACAGCTAGGTATTGCATGGAAATTTAATCAACTTGTCCCAAATTTGTGGGGGATGTTTATAATAAATTTGAGGCATAAAATAAGCTCAAAATAGGTGCAGGGAAGCCACAAAACCAAGGTCAAAATACAGGGCAAAACAGGGCTTATACATATAGGCATATGCAAAGCTCACCACAAGTTCAAATATCAAGCTATTACCAATATTGACCAAATTTATGATGATGATGCTTGAGCCTAATGAGAGATAAAGGAAAATTAAACATGGACACTAAATTTGTGGGTGATATAAGAGCCCAAACAACACAGTACAACACTTAAAATTTGCACAAAATTTCACTTTGAAGAACTACTAATTTTAGCACTATATTTTCTTTAAAGTCATTTTTCTTGTATTTTCTTTTGCTTCTTTCTTTTGAATAATTTTATATTGATATTTTATTTTCTTTTATTTTCTATATTTTTCTTTTGTCTATTCTTTTTTGGATAGTCCAAATAATGGTTTAGAAGTCAAGCAAGTCAAGTCAAACTTTGCTAACAAGCAAGATAATGCATGATAGTGGTAACTTGAACTTATAATGAGCAATGCATATAACAATGAAACATATAAGAACTAATTAAGCCAAGTATAATGCAGGGGATTCAAATTCTAGCAACATAAAATATGTTACACATTGAGAGAAAACATCAAACACATGGAGTGTATGGACTAAAATATTTCTAACAAGTGAAATAGGCCATATATGAACTACCAAATGATGTGTAACATATTCCAATTGAATTGGACAGCCAGAACACTCAATCAAGACGCAATCAACATTCCAATTGAAGTAAAATTGAAATGAAAAGATAGGAACAAGAATCAATACCACAAGTGATGAACAAGAAGGTGAAGAACAAGCTCTGAATATCAAATTTGATGCAAACCCATGAAACAAATGGATTGATCTTCACGGATTATGCAAAGTGTGCCCCCATCTTTATTCATGAACTTCAATCACTCTTGAATCAACTTGGACAACAAGGAATTAAGCATGAAAGCTAGCGAAATAAATGATGAAGCTCACGATTTCACTCAAAGGTAGAAGAAAAGGTAAAATGGAGAAGATTAAGAAGATGGGAGCACCATGAATGGTGAATTCAATAAGCTCAATGATGAACCACCACCTGGATGCAAGGATACATGATAAGATTCAAGGTTTCTATGAAGAAAACCATAGGAGAGCACTCTCCTTTCCAAAGAGAACAAGTCTCAATTCTATTTCCAAAATATTGACAAAGAGTGAGTACAAATGAAAGTGTTGATCAATATAAATGGCAAGGCCTTTTCCCAAGCACTAGCTTCTGAATAATCCAGCACCCTTAGATCCTTGATTGATCAATTAAATGAAGTAAGACATCTTTCACAATTGATCAATCAAGAAGGATCTAGAAAAGTGTGATCGAAAGGCTTATAATTCAAGCTAGGAGTGATGATTATGGGAGAAGCAAGATAGAATTCTATGCCTTGGATTAGAATTAATCTTAAGGCTAGAATTTCATCTTGAATGAGAGATCAAATCCTAGAAAATTGATTTAAATTTACACCCTTGATTATGAATTGGTCAAGTGGTGGAGATTTAATTCAAGTTAGTGGAAAATCCACTAACTATCTCTCTCTTTTCCCATCCACTCTCCTTTAAGAGAGTGTATTACACTTGCTTACTTGGAATATAAGACTAAGTCCACTTAATGCCAACTAGGCTCAGCACACTTACAAATACAAGGCCCACAATTCAAATCTTAAAAGCAATTACAAAATTGAAAGAAAATAATAAGGCCTAAACAATTAAGCAACTAGCTGAAAAATCCTGGCAGCATCCAAACGTTAACATCAAGCTTCATTTCCTCCTAGATGATGTCCAAACTGGGCTTTGGTGTCTTCATAGATTTTTTGTCTCTTTAAGTCAGCTTTAAAACGCCATCAATATGAAATTAATTGGAGTTATGTTGTCCAAGTTATGCTTGAAATACTAAACCTGTTCAACACTCAAAATAACAGCGAATTTATTTCAAGCCCAATTTAAAATAGTAAGGTCTTCATTCTTCTTTGACTTTGACTTGAACACTAACCTCTTCCTCTAGATTTGACTTGGAGATTTGTTGGGTTTTTGGAGATGGTCTTCCATCAATAATTCTCTTGAAATGAAAAAGATATGAAAGATTCCCTATGCATCAACATGAGGAAGTCTAATGTATACCTAAGTTTGTACTCATCTAGACATAGCACTTATAATGGGAGTTTTGCAACAATACTTAAGCAATCCTGGTATGCATGATGTATGCCGAGAAAGGGCGAGAAATACTCTCACACGATTGTTGCAAGTACACCACAATCGTCAACTAATAAGTATAAACAAGTATAAATTTAAGGACAGTTAGACAAAATTGTGTTAAGTATAGTACTAATGTGGATTGTTTTTCGGGTTTGCTTGAGAAATTAATTGTAAAGTTTTGGATTTAATTCAAATTAATAAAATTTATTAGGATTCTGATTTCACCACTACTTATGTTAATACATCCCTTATTATTCAATTTACTTAAAAGGATGAAGGAGATTCCTACCCTCGTATTTGTCCCTCTCAGAATCAAATACCCCTTCTAAGATCGACGCAATTAATCAATCTCTTAAAATTAAACTAAGTCGATTAAGGTTTAAATGTTGTGAATCCTAGATAATTTTAAGGTTATGATTTCACACCACCTTCTATCTCTATCTCTAAGGTATAACTTGAAATAGCCTGATTTTTGAAAATAAAACAAATAAAAATAAAAGATAAATAAAATATCTTGGGTGGTTATGCTTAAGGTGAGTGGTTACTATTTCTCCTCACCAGAAAATCTATTTAAACCTTCTTATTCCCTTTTTCCTGTCACTCTCCTATATCCCTCACGTTCCTGTGTTGCAAACATTTCCCAAAAAGAGTTTAAGACTTCTAACTAAGAATAGAGATCAAGAGCCTATTCATCTCAACTTTTTCCTTTGCACCTGACTGCCCCACATCTAAGTTAGGATAGTTCTCAATTTAATGATGATAATGAGTTTTTTCTTTCCTCTACGTCTTTGTTTATTTAATGTGAATTGAATAATTTGAATAGGATTGTTTTCTTTCTCGCATCGGGAAATCACTCTCTTCAATTTTGTTATTGTCCCTTTTTGGCTTAGCTGACTTTACATCCTTTTCCTTTTTTATGTATCGTGTGAGAGTATTTTTGGATTGTGTGTGAGCGTTTCTGATTTGGGTTCGTTGGTGTGTGGAAGGGAGATGGGATTTGGCCGTCTCGGGAGTGTAAGTGATGGTGTTATTGGTGACTTACGGGTTTAATTAATACCATTTCTTAGTTACATAAAAGAAAAAAAATGACAAGGTACGACATGTGTTCCGATTAAGGTTTTAGCATGTCTTTGAAATTCTGGTTCAAAACTCAATCGAACTAGCTAAAAGTTTGATATTAAAACAAATGAGAGTCATTCAAGAGAATTTTGTACTTGATAAATATTAATTAATCAACTTTGGTTATTAGTTTCCTTTTTCTTACTAAGCATTGATTGATTCTGTTACTAGTTATGGCAACTCACTATCACGTTTTAGTTACAATTCTTTTTCTTATTAAAGTCAGACGTTGTTGCATGTTAATAACTTAGTCAGAGCACATGAGAAACCAATTACCTATTTTATTATATATTTAACTCAACTTTGTCTAATGGGATGCATAATACTCTGTATAAAAAAAAAAAAAAGGTACAGTAGTTGCATACAAAGACACATGATTCAATTAAGGATTCAATTATAAAAAAAAGGGAGAATGGAAATCGAACAAGTGATTTTATATTTTAACCATTTTATATTTTAACCATTAGATTTCCTTAAAGTTTCTCGTCATTGATTGTGGGCAGAGTTATATATATAATTTGGAAAGTAAATTTATTAAATAGAAATTAATTTTTCCTTGTTTTGTTTTGAGATTAGGATTAAGTATTGGGAGTAAAATTATTTTCCTAACTCATAGTTAATATTTAATAATTTAGTTCTTTTTTAGTTACTAGACTATGTTGCTTATATTAATTTTAGATTGTGTTATTTGTTAATAATTATTCATTTTTTTTGTGTCTTAATTCTCAGTCTTAATTTCTCAATCATAATGATGTGATGTTAAATATTACTTAACTTGACAGTGTTACCTTGTTTAATTTTTTATTTCTATATGTTAGTTCGAATTTAAGATTTATATTGTCATAGTTTGGGTGTTTCATGTTGTTCCTCTTTTATGTTATGTTGTATTTAATTTCCACATAGTTATTTTGGTTCAATGTTATTATGGCGTTAAATATTCTGTTACGGTGAAATAATTGGTGTGGGTTGAGAGATTGATTTTGCGGGACATATTGCATCAATAAATTGCTTAGGTTCATGACAATAAGATATAATTGTTTGAAAGTGAGAAGGATGAATGTCTGCTGTAATGGAGAAGCAGTGAGGTTATCGCTGGTGGACATGCTTGTGAGGGATGACGTTTTCGAGGAAATGACAATAATTATCATGAATACTAAGTGAAATGAGAAATGTTTTCAAAAAGTGATGATGAATAAAACTAAAACGGTTGGTCCTTGAAAAGTCGATGCAATGGCCCAGGACTTCGAGGGTATTCACGATGGGGAAAGCTTTCACTATGATCGATCACCGTGAGTGGGGTGTGGCTCTCGTTGCAACACTGGTTACCCTGATTGTGGCTGTCTAATATCTATAGTGACAATGTTAGAGCTTACATGTACTCTTAGACATTGTTCAACCATTTTAATGGTACCACATAGTATGAGAGTGAATTGTGAGGAACATGCATTATACAAGGTTGAATAACATGGTTGATTGTGATTGTGATAAATTATAAATTGAGTGTGTGTACCTTCTTGAATTTATTGTGTTGAACTTTTCTTGTTGATCTCATTATTATTATTAAAATGTGAACTAACCCCGTGGTTGTGTCTGCGGTTGACACATGTGATGACCCCGTGCGTGGGCGAGTAGATGAGCAGTTCGTTGGAGGTGGAAAGACTTTAGGCTAAGAAAGGAACCTGATTACCTAAAGACTTGGCATGCTGTGACTTTTTCCTTTCTTGAATTTGATTGACTTCTTCTATCTATAAGCACTAAATTTTCTTGTTATGTGTTAGATATTTTGTTATGTGA
This sequence comes from Hylodesmum podocarpum, assembly GCA_026586105.1. Taxonomy (NCBI): domain Eukaryota; kingdom Viridiplantae; phylum Streptophyta; class Magnoliopsida; order Fabales; family Fabaceae; genus Hylodesmum; species Hylodesmum podocarpum. The sequence continues at coordinate 728,391 of JALJEV010000804.1, forward strand.
GACATTGTGTATTTGCTGAAATATATGCAGTTGTGAAATTTATTTAAAAAATTACTCTATGAAATGAAATTTTGTTCCCTTCATTTAATGGCGTAGTTATCTTCTAGCAAACTATAGAGAATTTATGACATTGTGATCGTAGTAATTTAGGGGTGTTACAATTGTGGTATGAAAGCTTAGGTTTAACTTCCTCGGGTTGTGAGTTACGTGTTTGCGATGCTTTTTATGTGTGCCTTGATATATGATGAGATGTTTAGTGTGATTTTGATTTGACATAAGTACTATGTTTGGGTGAATTGGTGAATTGTGATACCATAAGTGTTAATTGCCTACATGCAAGATATTGGGATTGGCCACCTCGATACCTCTAATGAAGCAAGCAAGACATTATGACAAGTAAAAGTGGTAATTAAGTATACTATATCTAGAGATCCTTGTTGTATGTATTATTTTAAGTATGTGGTATATGTCACTTTGGTTAGGATTTACTTTTTCTTCCCTGTCAATCTAGTGTTATGCTTTCTTAACTACTAGTCATGCTTTGGAAATTGCACACGTTCATGCATTTAACTTGTACGTGCCTATGTTAGAAATGTTCATGTTGATTGATATAATTTAAAATGTTCTAGAAGCTAAAATATCCCTTTGATAATTAGTAAGGAACATTAATTATGGAAAGAAGATGACTAAATTGGAAATAAAGAAAATGAGATGTTATTGTCTTTTTAAGGCTAGCATCCTTTAAAAATTCAAAAACTATTTTGGATTTCCAACCAAGACATCAAGAACTGTGTTTGTGGTAAATGATTTTTTATGAGTGAGTAAATAGATTAGAAGCTGAGAAGGACTTGTTGAAAGGAATGTTGCGTATCTCGTTGAGAAATGCAGTTGTCTATGTAGAGGAAGTTTCTTGCTTGAGTTAAAAGATTGCTTTGGCAGAATTAGTTTGTCAAAAATTTTATAAGGAGTCTGACGTTTTTGTTTCTTGTCAATTCTTTGTTTCTACTTTACATTTATTGTTTCTATATTGTTCTGGGTAGAGGAAGATTTGGTGTTGTAAAAATCTATAATCCATTGTCTAAAGAAGCAATCTTAGCACTCAAAATTTGAATTTGAGTTTTAATATTTGATTCTAAAATTATTATACTTTCCTTATTCTCTATTTTTTCTTTTGAATTTAATTAATGCCTAGTCTATTCTAAGAGTTGGAGTTCAAAGCATGTTATGGAAATTCTTCTAAAGTTAAGCCATTTATTTAGTAGGTTTTATGTCAATTGTGTTTGATTCTGGACTTAAGGTATATCACGCTCTTTTTTTAATAGTTGATATTATTATTATTATTATTATTATTATTATTATTATTATTATTCGAACACTCCCATTTTGAGGTTTTGGTCCTTGATGCATAATTAAATTGTTACACCCAGGGGCAAGTTAAAATATTTCAAGAGAATATTTCTTTGTATTAAGATTATAACCTTTATTATACCCGAACAACACCACAAACAAGATTTATTGATCCTAATCTACTCTAAGCTATGTTATTTATTCAAATATGTATATGCAATGCAAAAATCGTAGAGCAATCCCTGACAACAGCGCCAAAATTTGATACACGCGCCGAATTTGTATCAAATTAGCTAGTTCGGCTATTACTTGTAGTAGTAGCGGACCTAGGTCATTCTTCCCAGGGATTGTTCTATGACTCTTAAGCCGAAAATTAAGAGCGAGTTAAGGGGGGTTTTAGTGCAGAACTTAATTAAATGCAATTAAAGTAAGGAAAATCGAATTAAAAGCAAGCAATCAAAGTAAGAAACAATCAAGTATAATGAATAAAAAAACTATGTGATTAAATGGTCAATCTGATTTACTCTTGGTCTCTTCAAATCCCTCACTGGCTTCTAATGTGTGTAGAATCACACTTGTGACCTAATTAGACCAAAATCCCTGCATCTAATTAGGATCTTTTCACTTTACAATCGCAAAGTATTTTCATCGAACACTTGGTGTGCCAAATCAATGCAATCATATTGTGAGCAACATACCTTATTCGATTATAACCAAATTTGGGAAACCACAACAACAGTCAATCAACATGTTGAGTTTGAATATAAAAGCACAATTTAATTCATAATCATCCAATTATATGATGCATTCAATTCAGATTTAGAGAATATTACAATAAGAATTAAAAACAATTGAGCCAAAGGATTGAGAGAAAAGAGCAATACAAACCAGATTGACACCAAGGGATTAGTTACTTATCATCATCAGTTGAAATTGCAACAAAATAAAGGAAAGAAAAGTGCAGAGGAAGGAAAAGTATGGCTCGGCTGGCGAAAGAAGAGAGAAAGAAAACGTGAAGCCCAAATTCCAATTGAGAGTAAATTTGCTACGTGTAAAAGTTGTAACCTGTAAACATTGTGTTACAATTTTCTGAATTAGAGTATTTATAATAGGTAAGTCATGTTCTAGTCACATACCCACTTAAATAACCTAAATACCTCCCTTCAAATCCCAACCAAAGCATAAAATAAAATGATACAATTTATATAAAGGAACTTGGGCCTAAACACTTAAGTAAATTCGCTCAAAAGTCTGGCAGCAAATAAGCGCTTCACGCTTTATATAGTCCTAGATGTAGTCCGAACTGAGTTTTGGTGTCTTCATAGCATTTGTAGCCCTTTAAATCTTCTTTAAAACGTCACCAAGAGAAACTTAATCAGAGTTTTGTAGCTCGAGATATGCTCAAAATACTGAACTTGTACATAGACAAAAATAAGCAGCGAATTAATACAAAAATCACATTTTAGGCCCAATTGATCCCTATGTCATGAATGCACTAAAACATGTCAATTGATCATAAATGATGCTCTAACTAGATACAATAAGTGTAAAGAAATTGGTTAAAAAATAGTAACATAACAATGGCATGCATAATATGTTGGAAAGTGTTTGTATGTGGTTGATGAGTTTTATAATAGTGATAACTCACAAAAGTGAGTTATTTCTATACTCCTTTTGATAATATAAATTGTCCTTTTCATGATATTAATCCATCTAAAATAACTCTAAATTGATCTTAATTCACAATAATTCGTATTAGAGCTTGTTGATGGTGTGTTAAGTGTTGTAGGGAGAAAAATAGCCAAAAACAGGTGAAATTGTGCTCTGGAAAGCATCTTTCGCGAGTTGGATCACAACTCGCGCAACTTGGAGCTCCAGCAAAGAAGAAAAGCTCTCTAGAACCTCATCTCACGCTCATCCCTTCTCATCTCACGCGAAGTCACTTTTCTTGAAGAGTAAGTTAAATCCCTGATACTTCATCTCGCACTCACCTCGCGTTCAACAAAATCATCTCGCGCGAGATGGTGTATCTTCAAGAAGAAGTTAACTCTCTGGTACCACATCTCGCACTCATCTCGCGCCTAGTTCCTTTAGCTCGCTCGAAGTGACTTGGAGTATAGCACAAGACTCCTCTCTCGAACATGAACTCACGCGAGTTGGTTATTGCCTCACGTGAGTTAGACTCGAATCAGGCCCAAGTCCAACTTAAGAGAATATAAATAATCTTCATTCAGCAAAGTTTCGAATACTCAGTCTGTAGACAATTTCTAAAACCCTAGTTCTTAGATTCCCGATGGCTAACCTAGGCAGAAGTTGCTTTTTGGCTGAGAAACTCTTTCAAGTTCATAGATGGCAACAAAATTCAACCACGAGGATGGAAACTCTAGACTTCATTATGTATTCTCTTTTCGTTATTACTTGTGTTGTTTCCTTTTCAACAATGAACTAATTCCCTATTTGATTGAGAGAACGATGTAACCCTAATTATCTCCTTTATATGATTCTAGATGTTATTCAGTATATGTTCGAGTGTTTTATTCTTTGTTCTTAATGCTATTTATTAAACTGACAACTTAATAAATTGATAAGGTAATCTAGAGACGCTCTGACAAAGTAAATTTCTAAAGAAAACAGGAGAATGAAACCATTATTATTTTAAGATCCTAGAAATGGGAATAGGTAGTAATGCAGACTGCACTTAATCACAATTAGATTCATGGAACTAAATCCCTAAGTAGATTGTCATTGACTTAAGAGATTAATTAATCTGGTTAACTTAGGAGATGTGAGTGATTCTGAGAGGAACGATCACATGGTAGAAATCCAATCCGACCATGATTATACTTGAATAGCATAAAAGGAAATTATAAAGGGGAGATTAGTGGTAAAATCTGGATCCCAATCACTTTCTTTCTTGAATTTAAACTCAATTCAATTTGCTCTCTGCCCTTTATTTAATTCAATCTCTAAACTAAGAACTACATGCTTTTGTTCCCTCTTAGGTGATGGTCCCTTTGGGTGAATCTAGAGGGGGGGTGAATAGATTCTAGTTCACTTTGGCCTATTTTTGTGAGTTTTGAATTCCTTTTAATTCAAACAGAGTATATTCAAGTTTATGCAGCAGAAATAACAAAGGAATAATCAAAATCAAGTTTGTAATCAATTTTCAGTTTATACAATGTTTGTATCTACCCTTTCCAGTTTAAGTTGATTACCAAGTTAATTACTGAGTAATTACCAATTCAGTTACCAAACAACTTGCAGAATTTAACAATGATAATAGCAGTGTAAGGTAAATGGTAATGAGTGTAAGGAAGAAGAAGAGTGCACAGTGATTTATACTGGTTCAGCCAACTGCTTACATCCAGTCCCAATCCAACAACTGTTGCAATTAGTTTTCCACTATCAAATGATCCCTTTTGTGTTCTTTTACATTCACTCTGCAACAAGCAACACAAAAACGAAATCAAAACACCCAAACCAGTTCTTTAACCCAAAGAACTGTTCCTCACTGATCTTGGCACACCCAAGATCAAACCTTTGAGAAAACACTTCTCAAACTCTTACTCTATCCAGAGAGACCTCTCTCCTAGAGTAATAACCCAACAATCAAATAGATAAGCAAGAGATCAGTTTAGAAAACACCTGGAGTGTAGATTCTGATCACAATCAATAAAACAGTGAATACCACCCAATCAATGAAATGAATCAAGTTGCCTTTTCTTAAAACTTCTTCAAGAACTCTTGAAGTTCTTTCTCTTGGAGAAAATGATAAACTCTCTTTAGAGAGGATTTGAAAGTGTAAGAGCTTTTCTGAAAATATTTTTCCAAGTATCTCAAGAGTGTACTAAAATCATGTTTTTTATTTTCAAAACAGCCTCCATTTATAGATTCATTATGGAGCCTCAATTGTTGAAAGTTGGAGCCTCAAATTTCAAACCTTTGGAGCCTCATAAAATGAACCGTTGGAGCTTTTAATTTCAGAACGTTGGAGCCTCAAAAATTGACTTTCTGGAGTTTTAAAATTGATTAGAACAAGTGGGGAATCAATTGGGATGTTAGAAAACTCATTTCAGGCAACTTTTAAACATTCTCTGTGGTGGTAATCGATTACAGCTCGTGGTAATCGATTACTGCCGAGATGAAATTCATTCTGGGTGATTTTTACTTGAGGTAATCGATTACTGCTTCATGGTAATCGATTACTTGCTCATGGTAATCGATTACAGCCTTATGGTAATCGATTACACCAGAGAAGAATGCATTTTGGTGATTTTTGCCCGTGGTAATCGATTACCACTGTTGGTAATCGATTCTTTGCGTGAGTAATGCTTAGTTTGCAGGCGCACCTGCTTGAGCACTTTCACCAAAATTGGCATAACTTCTTCTACATATATCATTTTGAGCTCTGGTTTGTTGCAAATGAAAGAGGATTGATAGAGCTACAAAACTCATGAAGACACGAAGAGCCAATTCGGAGTGCATCTAGGGTGAAATTAAGCAACAAGTGGATTTCCACACTTTGTTACCTACTGTTGGTAATCTATTACCTACTGTTGGTAATCTATTACCTCAGTTGGTTAACAAAGGTTTTTCAAACTGTTTTAGAGAGGGAAATCAAACACTTGACACATGAGTAATCACACAAGATTGTCAAGCTTCTCCAAGGCATTCAAACAAAGAACAACACATACATGCCTATTCTAAACACTCAATACATAGAAAACTCCTAGATACATTCCAACTAAGAAAACCAAAATTACATTACATCAAAATCAAAAACACCAAGAGAGACACCAAAGCATCATCAAGCTTTAGGTCCAACAATCTCCCCCTTTTTGGTTTTGATGTACCAAATATCAACCAAGGTTTTCCTAGGAGTTTTTAGGATGTATTGATCTTCTAAGAATCCTGCAATAGATAAAGATTTGCAAATACGCAGTATATGCATTGCAGATTCACAAATATCTACTTACTCCTTTCTCCCCCTATCAACAATATTCTATAAACTCTAGCAACTTATACTTCTCTCATCTAACACCTTATACTTCTCCCCCTATTTGGTATATCAAAATCAAAAAATAGAGAGAATTATAATCAAATATAGAGAATAGAGATAAGAATGGACAAACAAAACATATCAAGTCGTTGTTGCTTCCATTTCATCCATCCTTTGGAGAATCACATTCTTTTGTTTTGAAGGAGATAAGTTTGATCTTTTCATCAATCACATATCTTGAGCAGCCATTGTCCAAAATACCAATTTTTCCACAATTCCAATTGTTAGTTGTTTGGCTCTCAAGCATACCTACATAAGAAAGTTTACTTTGCTTTTGGTACCCATCTTCTCTTGGGTCCAGCCATGTTAGCATCATCAAGTTTAACTTTCTTAACCCACTTAAACAAACCACAAGATATTCCTTTCTTCCTAATCATGCAATTATAAGAGGTGTGTCAGATTTCATACAATAAGCGCATGGGAAAGTTCTATTATTGCTAGTTTGTTTAAATGCAGAGAACTTCTTATTATTGTTTTTCAAAGAGGCATCAAATGACTTACACTTTGAACAGGGTAGTTTCAAGTTATTATTTTCTTTTTCCAGATTTTGAACATTAGTTTTTAAAACAGAAATATCATTTTCTAAATTAGTAATTTTGTTTTTCAAAACTTTGTTCAATTTTCTTAATCTTTTGGCTTCTTTATACAAATCACAAAAAGCAGCATGTAATTCATCATAATCACAAGTAGATGAATCAGAATCACTTACCTCATCATCGGATGTTGGATTTGCCATGAGACACAAATTTGCTTCTTCATTATCGCTCTCACTAGAAGTTGAGGAATCATTCTCTTCCCAAGCTATATATGCTTTCTTCTTTCTGAATTTGTCCTTCTTGGACTTTTCCTCATGTTCAGATCTTCTAGGCTCATTGCAGTTGGCTTTCCTCATGTTGGGGCACTCAAACTTGTAGTGACCAACTTTGCCACACTCATAACAAGTCACCTTTGAAGATGAACTCTCACTTCTTTTGAAGTCCTTCTTAACATTGTTGAACCTTTTCTTCTCACTGTTCTTCATTAGGAACTTCTTGAAATTTCTTACTATATGTTTCATGTTTTCTTCTTCAGAGGATTCAGATTCAGATTCAGTTTCAGTATGCTCCACTTTGAAAGAAATTCCTTTGGCTCCTTTGTCCTTCAGTTCCTCATCTGCCATGCGAGTCATATCCATTTCATACTCTCTAAGCTTGCCAAATAGTTCTGCACTTGTGATTGCAGCAAGATTCTTTGACTCAGTTATGGCTGTCACAGTGGATTGCCATTTTCTATTTAGAGATTTTAGAATCTTGACATTCCCTTCTTCTTCTACGAAGCTTTTGCTAAGTCCCTTGAGATGATTGATGATGTGTATGAACCGTTTCTGCATCTCCATTATGGACTCTCCTTGCATCATTCTGAAGGTTTCGTACTCTTGGATCAAGGTATTCTTCCTTGCCCTTCGTACTTCAGTTGTGCCTTCATGAGTTACCATGATGAGTTCCCAAGCTTCTTTTGCTGTTGTACAAGCAAAAATTCTAAAAATTCATCAGAGTTAAGAGCAGAATGTATAATGTTTAAAGTTTTAGAATCATTTTCAGCTCTCCTAATTTCTTCTGGTTCCCACTTCTCAAATGGTTTTTCTAATTCATTTCCATCAACTATATATGTGGGGATTTTGAAATCAGTTACAACAGCTTGCCAAATGTTTCTATGTACAGACTCCATAAAGATTTTCATTCTTACTTTCCAAAATGGATAGTTATCTCCACAAAACAGAGGAGGTCTGTTAATAGAAGCACCTTCAGCAAATGGTAATTGATTACTGACCATTATGGATCAAATTCTAGAGCAACTTACTAGAAGTAGCTCTGATACCAATTGATGGTCCCTTTGGGTGAATCTAGAGGGGGGTGAATAGATTCTAGTTCACTTTGGCCTATTTTTGTGAGTTTCGAATTCCTTTTAATTCAAACAGAGTATATTCAAGTTTATGCAGCAGAAATAACAAAGGAATAATCAAAATCAAGTTTGTAATCAATTTTCAGTTTATACAATGTTTGTATCTACCCTTTCTAGTTTAAGTTGATTACCAAGTTAATTACTGAGTTAATTACCAATTCAGTTACCAAACAACTTGCAGAATTTAACAATGATAATAGCAGTGTAAGGTAAATGGTAATGAGTGTAAGGAAGAAGAAGAGTGCACAATGATTTATACTGGTTCAGCCAACTGCCTACATCCAGTCCCAATCCAACAACTGTTGCAATTGGTTTTCCACTATCAAATGATCCCTTTTGTGTTCTTTTACATTCACTCTGCAACAAGCAACACAAAAACGAAATCAAAACACCCAAACCAGTTCTTTAACCCAAAGAACTGTTCCTCACTGATCTTGGCACACCCAAGATCAAACCTTTGAGAAAACATTTCTCAAACTCTTACTCTATCCAGAGAGACCTCTCTCCTAGAGTAATAACCCAACAATCAAATAGATAAGCAAGAGATCAGTTTAGAAAACACCGGAGTGTAGATTCGATCACAATCAATAAAACAATTGAATACCACCCAATCAATGAAATGAATCAAGTTGCCTTTTCTTAAAACTTCTTCAAGAACTCTTGAAGTTCTTTCTCTTGGAGAAAATGATAAACTCTCTTTAGAGAGGATTTGAAAGTGTAAGAGCTTTTCTGAAAATATTTTTCCAAGTATCTCAAGAGTGTACTAAAATCATGTTTTTTATTTTCAAAACAGCCTCCATTTATAGATTCATTATGGAGCCTCAATTGTTGAAAGTTGGAGCCTCAAATTTCAAACCTTTGGAGCCTCATAAAATGAACCGTTGGAGCTTTTAATTTCAGAACGTTGGAGCCTCAAAAATTGACTTTCTGGAGTTTTAAAATTGATTAGAACAAGTGGGGAATCAATTGGGATGTTAGAAAACTCATTTCAGGCAACTTTTAAACATTCTCGTGGTGGTAATCGATTATGACTCGTGGTAATCGATTCTTTGCAGATGAAATGCAGGTGATTTTTACTTGAGGTAATCGATTCTTGCTTCATGGTAATCGATTACTTGCTCATGGTAATCGATTACAGCCTTATGGTAATCGATTACACCAGAAGAATAATGCATTTTGGTGATTTTTGCTGTGGTAATCGATTACCACTTGTTGGTAATCGATTCTTTGCCGTGAGTAATGCTTCTGGTTGCACCTGGGCGCACCTGCTTGAGCACTTTCACCAAAATTGGCATAACTTCTTCTACAGATATCATTTTGAGCTCTGGTTTGTTGTAAATGAAAGAGGATTGATAGAGCTACAAAACTCATGAAGACACGAAGAGCCAATTCGGAGTGCATCTAGGGTGAAATTAAGCAACAAGTGGATTTCCACACTTTATTACCTACTGTTGGTAATCTATTACCTCAGTTGGTTACCAAAGGTTTTTCAAACTGTTTTAGAGAGGGAAATCAAACACTTGACACATGAGTAATCACACAAGATTGCCAAGCTTCTCCAAGGCATTCAAACAAAGAACAACACATACATGCCTATTCTAAACACTCAATACATAGAAAACTCCTAGATACATTCCAACTAAGAAAACCAAAATTACATTACATCAAAATCAAAAACACCAAGAGAGACACCAAAACATCATCAAGCTTTAGGTCCAACATTAGGAAATTAATTAAATAAATTAAAATAAAGATATAAGTCTCCCGATTTGATTTTCCTCTTGGAATCGACAATCCCCGTTATAAATACTTATTACTTGATGATTGTGGTATACTTGCTATAGCAAAGGTATGCATTTGGTGAAATTATCACTCGCATATTTTACGTATCAAGTTTTTTGCGCCATTGTCGGGGACAAAACCAAATTGGAACTTTAATTTTTATATTGTTTATTTTATTTTTCCTTCAAAATTTCTTGTTTTACTTTATTAAAATCTTCTCTCTTCTTCTAAAATTTTAATTTATAAAAATCTCTTCCCCGTTCTCTGATACCTCTCTTTATTTGCTTAATATAACCCCCTGTAAGTTTTGATTTCAAATCTGTTTTCCGAATACCCTCACTTGGTTTGGAATTTTATTATTTTGCAGGAGGTTACGAAAACACGGAGAGCCGGAGTTTGTCCTTGATCTCGAGATCAAGAGAACAGCTCGCTCACTCTCTAAAGCAAGAGAAGAAAGAGCACAATTTTCAGCAGCCCCTATTAATCTAGACATGGATCCTCCACAAAACGAGCAACTGAGGACCATCGCTCAGCAAAGTAGGAGCAACCTGAGAATTGGCTCACCCATCGTATTACCACCGGGGATTACACATGGTGAGAATGGGCATCTCATTTCCTATTTTTTCCAAATCGTTCAGTTTCATGGACACCCTCACGACGATGCAACTTACCACATTAGGAACTTCCTCTACGAGTGCAACCATGTGACTGGAACAGTAGACTCGGAGATCACTAGATTGTGGTTTTTCCCATATACATTCCATGGGGAAGCCAAAATCTGGCTACAAACGCAGCCTACAAGTAAATTTTCAAATTGGACTGACCTTGAGGCATGTTTTTTGAACAGGTTTACCAATGAAGGTAGGCGAGGCAGCCAATCCCGTGCTATATATGCCTTCAAGATGGAAGATGATGAAAATTTACCACAGGCTTGGCAAATATTTAGAACACTCCAAGCAAAATGCCTTACGCACAATATGGATAACACCTTGCTGGTGGAATTATTTCTTCAAGGCTTAAAACATGAAGATCTAAGAAGCCTCGACCTAGCAGCTGGAGGATGCCTATGAGAGATCGAAACAGCAGAACAATGCCTCGAATTATTCGATGTAATGGCACGCTTTTGACAACCCAGTAAGAGGGAAACCCCATACCCTAGAGGTGTACACGCGGTATCAACCGAAACCGCTCTTGAAGCAAATCTATAGACACTTACAATAAGCCACCAACGCTTGGAGAAATTAATGGCACAAAACGCAAGGAAAACAACAACACCATCTATCATTGAACCCCCATAACAATCGCAACAATCTATGTGCTCAAATTGTGGAGGTAATCCTTACTTTTGTGGTTGTTTTTCCGCTAATGAATCTGTCAATTATGTAGGTCAGCAACAAAGGTTCGACTACAATATTTTTTGGAATTCCAACTATAGAAACCAATCTAGTTTCTCTTGGAAAGATAATTCTCAAACACAAAAACCCTCGTTCCAGCCTCAACAAGATAAGAAGAATGACTTTGAGGCCTTGTTTAAACAGATCGCGGATAGCTACAAGATGCTCTCTGACACCAAAAATGCGTTCAGGGAGGAGGTGAATAAATAATTCACAGAATTGTCGAGCAACCAGAAAAATCAAGACACCATCATAAGGAACCATGTTGCTGCTATCCGTAGTTTGGAACACCAAATGGGACAAATAAACCAGCAACTCTCAAACTGTAAACAAGGAGCTTTGCCCGAAAACACCAATCCAAACCCTAAAGAACAGATAAAAGCTATAACTTTGAGAACAGGTAAAGAAATTTCTAACCCTTATGTAGAAAATATAGCACCTAGTCAAGAAGGGAACGAAAATTCTATTGCTGAAAAAATCGGCGTATACACAATTCCCCAGAAGTGGGGAGATGCAAACAAAGCTAACCAAGAGGAAATACCTCGAGAGGAACCTCCAGCACACATGCCTTTAGTTCCATACCCGAATAGACTGAAAAAGGGCAAGAAAGACAACCAAGAGCAATAATATGCAAAGTTCTTGGAGGCTTTCAGCAAAATTGAGGTAACTATCCCGCTCCTTGAAGCTTTACATTTAATGCCGGTTTATGCTAAGTTTATGCAGGAAATTTGCACCAAAAAAGGCAAGCTACTGGAAAAAGAAGTAGTGGTTTTGAATGAGGAGTGTAGTGTCGTCTTGACCAACAAGCTACCACCTAAGAAGAAGGATCCGGGAAGCTTCACGATCCCATGCCACATAGGGGAGAATTATTTCCGGAAATCATTGTTGGATCTTGGTGCAAGCATCAAACTAATGCCCCTATCAATATTCTAAAAGTTAGGGGTAAGAGAATTGAAACCCCGCGAAGGTTTGACTGTAGTTGGCGGATCGATCGCTAGCATTCCCGAAGGGTGTACTAGAGAATGCATTAGTACAAGTTAATAAAATGCTAATCCCGACAGATTTCATTGTGCTTGACATGGAGAAAGACTGGGAAGTACCTTTGATCTTGGGAAGGCCTTCCTTAGCAACTGCAGGAGCTCTAATTGATGTGGACAAGGGAGAATTAACGCTAAAGGTTCTTGGGCAGCATGTCACCTTCAACGTGTTTGAAGAAGCCAAGCAATCCATGAAGCAAAACTCTTGCAAAGCGACAAATACTCTGGACCACATCACATTGGCATGTGAAGACCTAAGTAATTAACTGAACCTTGCTCCAAATTTAGTTTATGATACTAAAACTGCAGGTTCAGTCACTCTTGAGAAAGGGGAGTCACTTGTTCAACTCCCTTCTTCGCCAAAGGACCACAAACCAAACCCGGAGGTAGATCCTGGAAAATCCAATAAACCCAGGGAGGTAACGTGGAATGAAGAACCCAAACAAGAATCACACCACTGTTGTGATAAAGGTAAGCATCCTTCTTCTCTAAACTGCGTGAATTCAATTAAGAATGATCATGATTTGCAAGTGTAGCCACATGCAACTCCTAACTTGGAGCAAGCTACTGTCATTGGACTATTGCTGAACACAAGTGATGATGGAGATCCTCTTGAGCACAAGAACTCTATCCTAAATTGTAGTCCAACATGAGACGAAGCTCAGTCCAACTTAGGGACTTGAAAGCAAAATGCTAACGGGAGACAACCCGAGTATTCTAACTCTTTCTCTTTTAGTTTTGAATTATTAATTTTTCTTTTCTTTGTGTTTTTGTTATTACTAATTGAGTCATAGAGTCACTGCACAAGGAACAATCTGTTGGTCCCTATGTGTGAATCTAGAGAGGGGGTGAATAGATTCTAGTTCCACTATAGCCCAATTTTGCGAGTTTCTAATTCCTTTTAATTCAAACAAAACTATTCTTGATTACCTATCAATAGTTGAGACAGATAAACATGAAATATCAAAGATACACAGCGGAAATACCAAAAGGAATACTCAGAAACACGTTAGTAATCAATATACAGCGTAATCAATATCAGTATCTAACCGTTCCAGTTTTAGTTGATTATCGAGTCAATTACCGAGTCAATTACCAAACAAATTGTAGAAGATAAACCATGATAACAGCAATGTAAGGTAAACGGTAAAGAGAATAAGAGAGAAGAAGAGTGCACAGTGATTTATACTGGTTCGGCCCACTGCCTACATCCAGTCCCAACCCAACAACTGTTGCGATCGGTTTTCCACTATCAAATGATCCCTTTTGTGTTCTTTTACATTCACTCTGCAACAAGCAACACAAAAACGAAATCAAAACACCCAAAAGCCTGTCCTTTAACCCAAAGAACAGTTCTTCCCTGACCTTGGAACACCCAAGATCAAACCTTTGAGAACACACTTCTCAAAGTCCTTTACTCTATCCAGAGAGAGCTCTCTCCTAAAGTAACAACCCAGAAATCAAAAGGTAAACAAAAGATCAGTTTAGAAAACACTTGGAGTGTAGATCTGATCACAAAAGAAAACACTATGAATGCCACCCAGTCAGAGAAAAGATCAAGATTTGCCCTTTCTTTATGAAAACTTGATAAACTCTTGAAGTTCTTTATGGGTTTCTTGGAAAAGATGATGAACTCAGTTTAGAGAGAATTTGAAAGTGTATGAACTTTTCTAAAACTTATGTTCCAAGATCTTATGTTAATTTTTTTTAGAAAAGAGAATTTATATGTTCAATTAAAAACTCAATTTGGGCAACTTAATGATTTTCTGATAGGGGTAATCGACTGCCAGAAGCTGGTAATCGATTAAACCAGTGAGCAAAGGTTTCTAGGGTGATTTTTGGTCATGGTAATCGATTAACCCGAGGGGGTAATCGATTACTCCAGTGACAAATGAATTCCCACACTTTGTTGCCTACTGTTGGTAGTTGATTACCTATTGTTGGTAATCTATTACCTCAGTTGGTTACCAAAGACATTTTCAAAAGCAAAATTACATTTCATCAAAAGCAAAACACCAAGAGAGACTCCAAAGCATCTTCAAGCTTTAAGTCCAACACAATAATTAAGGGGAAAACAAAATACAAGGTACGCATCATAAATCTCAAAAATTTCTTCAAATTGAGACTTACAGAGAGCAACTCGCGCAGGTTTTTGACTACCTCACGCGAAGTAACTCTTAATCTGCGAGTCAATCTCGCGCGAGTTACCTTTACTTCGCGCGAGATCAACCTTCCAATGCTCTTTGCCACTCCATTTCGCGTTGATCTCGCTAGATCTCTCGCGAGATGGACTTCCAGAGAAGAAATTTTCTTTTCTGAGTATTGACCTCACGCGAGTTGGGTTATGTCCAAAACCACTTTGCGCGAGATGGAAATGACAGAAGGAAGGAATTTGAAAAGATATAAATAGTGGGAAAGGGAAGGGTCAATTACTTTAGTTTTCGTTTTCTAAACCCCTTCCTTACACTCTTTCTCTCTAAACTCAACTTCATTCCTTAAGCACCAAAACTCAGTTCCATCTTCACTACTCACTACTACAAGTTACACGACTTAACTTTTATGCTTTAATATTCGGATTAGGATCTTTGTTAGGTACCTTGATATGCTTATTTTTAGTTCTCCAGGAGTTTGAAGAGACTTTGAGTAGAATGCATGATTAGGATGATTTTGTTCGGTTGAAAGTGACTATTGCATGTTTGTATTGATAGACCTAAGTTAATAATCGTGCTGCATTGTGAGTTGGAGTGTTAAAATATAATTTTTATGATTTTCGAGCCCACCTAGTGCGAGTTGCTGGTTGCTATCAGCAACCTCGCGCGAGGTGGATGACGATTCAAATTCTTTAGCTTCAGAGATGATCTCGCACGAGTTACAGAACCTTCTAAGCAACTTCACGTGAGATGAACCTTTAAATTTGAAAATCTTCTTCCTTTAAAGCAAATCTCGCGCGAGCTAACCTTGCTTCACGCGAGATACCCACGAATTTCTAGAAAGCCAAAGTTTAGATGCTGATTGAATCATTCCAATTATATACCACGCATCTATAATATGTAGATGACTATTCCATGCTTGATTTTCACTGCTATGTATCCATTCTTGATTGATTGTGCCTTGTTATATTGTGAATCCTAACATGAGCAAACTCTTGAAATTGATTGATTACATGATGCCTGTTAGTGATTCTTCTTACTGCACCTCTCCCGTTTATTTAATTGGCTTCTCTGTTTTTGCAGATGCATATACCAAAGAAAAGCAAATGCCCAAATGGTGTAGGCCCTTCAGCGACACATATAGTAGAGGTCAGCGAGTAGAGCCTAACTGACGAACAGCGATTCGTGCACGAGGACGCGAAGGAGCGCTACCAGCATACCATCACCAGGGCAGCTATACCAGAGAGGCCCTTCCATTGCACCACCTCAACTAGGTGGGCGCCTATAGTTGCTGTCTTGGAGGCAAGGCAGTGGACTTCGTGGCTAGCTAAGCCACTTGTGTCAGTCTGACCGACACTAGTTCGCGAGTTTTACGTGAACTTCAGACATGAGGAGCATGGCACTGTGCTTCTCCGAAGGGTACAGGTAGACTTTTCTGCCCATGATATTCATGATTACTTTGGCATTCCACAGGTACCACCCTTTCGGAGTGCGAATCCAGAGCTACTAGCGATACTGGCTGTCATTTGTGTACCGGGAGCCAAATTCATGCATCAAAGAGCCGCACCACCTCGACTAGCCCGAGGAGATCTTACTCTTACAGCCAAGGTGTGGCTGAAAGTGATACCAAAATCAGCATCTCTACATTCAGGGCCAGTACCTGACTAAGATTACGCAACACCAACAGGCTTTGTTCGAGTCCATCAGACCACCACCATCCGAGCAGAGCACCCTTCCTCCACCTCCGCCCGTGCTCGAGACCTTTGAGGAGTTCTGCACCACACAGTGGGGTTTCCCACCAACTGGCCTTTCTCAGTAGGTAGAGTAGTCTATTTCCTTCTTGTTTCGATGCCGAGGACGACAAAGTTTTAAGTTGGGGGTGGCTACTCATTCTATCCCTTTATTTTCCGCTATTTAATTTTAATTTCTATGCATAATTTTTTCTTTTTATCATTTTTATGTTTTCTTTTAGAATAGGGTCATACTAGAATAGGTTCTTATTTTTCTTTTAATCATTTTTCTGTTTTCTTAATCATGGTGAAGCATCTTCATTATTGTACTAACTCCTTATATATGCATGAGTGTTATTCTCTTGTTACCTTCAGTCTTGAGTTTAAAGGATTTTATTACCTATCCCTTGTGAGACCAAAGCTCCTATGCAAGATTAAGAAAGGTAATGTATGATTGATGACTTATGTTATAGGAATCCAATTATAGCACTTCAATTTTGTTCCAAGTACTAATAATGTGCTTGTGTTTAAGAAAATGGGAAAGAAGTAAAACTCAATTAACCACGTTGATCCTAAATAAGTTAAACCAAGTGAAACATAAATTATAAAATGATTTAGGCCTTCTTTGGCAGCCACAAAAAGCTTTCTCGGCCAACCTTAAATGTTCAAATTGAATGACCGTAGTCACCCACTTTGAGCCTAAGCGAATTTTTCATAAAAAGCAATTTATGAGCCAATTACTTCCATATTTTTGAAAAACCCACCAAACTTCAAGCCAAAAAACCCAAGTTTATTTTAGAGAATTCTCTTAGTTTTGAAACTCATGTGTTCAACAGGGAAAAATCAAACCTCTAGAAAATCACAAAAGCAATAAAAAGACCAGCAGTTTGTGATCACAAAAAAAATTAGAAATTGCTGAAAAAAAGCCACTACTTTTTGCACCCAAAAATTAGCATAATAAAGAGGTATTGGTGTAATTTCCTAAAAATCAATAAAGAGCACAAAAATAAATTGCAAGTGTCAAGAGATTACTAGGACACAGCTTGGGGTCTATGGTTTCTTAAGCTAAAGATTGGTAATGAGCTTAAAATATGACTTGTCATCATACCTATATCTCATTGGGAACATGGAACAAATATCACACACACACGGATAACCACTGTCATAACCTGAAATGCATACATGACTAACTCTCTTGTGCAATAAGCTAAAGCAATCCAAGGATGAATTACAATGAAAAATTCGGTAACTTGATTTCTCATTCATCGTAAGCAAGGATAGGTACAATTTACTACTAAGAATTGTGAGCTTAAATGTTATTTGGGTTATGATTAAAATAATTGCTGAAGTTCAAAAAATCCCTTTTGTTTGAGGACAAACAAAGTTCAAGTTGGGGGGTGTTTGATAACTAACAAAAGTGAGCTATTTCTATACTCCTTTTATAATATAAATAGTCTTTTTCAAGCTCGTAATCCACCTAAAATAACTTTAAATTGATCTTAATTCACAATAATTCGTATTAGAGCTTGTTGATGGTTTGTTAAGTGTTTCAGGGAGAAAAATAGCCAAGAACAGGTGAAAATGTGCTCAGGAAAGCATCTCTCGCGAGTTGGATCACAACATGCGCGACTTGGAGCTCCAGTAAAGAAGAAAAGTTCTCTGGAACCTCATCACGCGCTCGTCTCTTCTCATCTCGCGTGAAGTCACCTTTCTTGAAGAGTAAGTTAACTCTTTGGTACCTCATCTCGCTCTCACCTCGCCTTCAACAACATCATCTCGCGCGAGGTGGTGTATCTTCAAGAAGAAGTTCACTCTCTGATACCTCTTCTCGCATTCATCTCACACCTAGTTTCTTTAGCTCGCACGAAGTGACTTAGAGTATAACACAAGATTCCTCTCTGGAACATGAACTCGCACGAGTTGGTTATTGCCTCACGCGAGTTAGACTCAAATCAAGCCCAAATCAAACTTAAGAGGCTATAAATAATCTTCATTCAGCAAAGTTTCAGATACTCAGTCCGTAGACAATTTATAAAACCCTAGTTCTTAGATTCCTTATGGCTAACCCTAGGCGACGGTTGCTCTTCGGCTAAGAAAATGTTCATAGATGGCGACAGAATTCAACCACGAGGATGGAGACTCTAAACTTCACTATGTATTAGGTTCATGATAATCTGTTTTAAAATAAATTTAATGAGAGGGATGGATGCCTACCGTTAGAACGAGCGGTGAGGTTGTCCCTGATGAATATTCCTTTAAAACATTGTGTTTTAAGAATGAGAGATTATCGTGAATGCTAAACGAAGTGAAAATGTTTTCGAAAGGTGAGGATGAATGGAACTAGTACAGTTGGTCCCTAACGGGTCGTTGTATTGGCCTAGGACTTTAAGGGTATTCGCGGTGGGGAAAGCTTCCATTATGGCTGATCATCATGAGTGGGAAGTGACTCATGTTGCAACATTGGTTGCCCTAACTGTAACTGTCCAGTATTTTTAGTGAGAGTGTTAGATGTGACATGCACTCCTAGCATCGCTCAATTGTTTTGATGGTACCACATGGCATGAGAGTGAAATGTGAGTGGCATGCATCATATTGTGTTGCATAGTTAATTGTGATAAATTGTTAATTGAAATTTCATGTCTTATTTATATCTTTTGTTTTTGTGTATTGTTCCTATGATTTTATTATTATCATTAAATTATGAGCTAACCCTATGGTTGTGTCTATGGTTGACACTTGTGATGATTAATGAACGGGCGAGCAGATGAGCAGTTGCTTGGAGACACCAGGTCGTAGGTTAAAGGAGAACTTGATTTTTTGAAGATATCATGATGTTATGACTTTCTTTTTCATGTTTAAGAAATTTCTATTATATAGGAATACTAGAAGTTTAATAGATAAAGTTAACTAAACTAAACAAGTCTTTCGTTCTCCACATTAATTGGTATGAAAGAGATAAAGTTAGTTAAGAAATATCACAACAACCAGCTCTTTATTCTAATTGATACTCTAAAGTTTCCACATTTATTATTATTATGAGAAGGTATGAATCCAAATATTTATATAATTTTAAATTTTTTGATAATCTAGCATGATGTTATATTAGGGATTTATGTCAATGCACGACCATTTTAACTCTAAAATCTATAAATACACATTTAATAGTTATTGTTTTGCATAAACAAAATAGTTCAAAATGCTTTTAATTCAGTTGTTTGCTTTGTTTTTTCTTATGTATTACCGAACTGAAACAGTTGCTTATTGTATAGAGTAAGTCGCTAACAATTTACCTCTTCGATGGATAACATTTATGCATTATTGTATAGAGTAAGGCAGTAAGCTCAATTTAAAGTTTTAATAGGCTTAACTTTAATACATTGGATTAAAATCTTTGAATCTACGGACTAAATCGTTTCAAATTTTTTTATATAAGTATTATTGTCAGACATACTATTGATAGCAATTAAATTTTACCCTTCAGTATTTATATTTAAATATTTTAGTTAAGTACTATTAATAAAAATTAAAATAGAATTTTACCTAAGAATTTTTTTTAGAAAAAAATTAATTAATTATTATTGAAATATTCATAATTCAATTAGTAATCTATGTATTTATATCTTTCGATCTACTTGTTTTTAAATACAATATTTTATTGTATTTCAATGCCACAAGAATATTTGTGCCCCTTAGAATTTCCATTCATATAAATTAATTGAATATATTAAAAATATTAATAATTAAAATAATTATTATACATATTCATATGTTTAAAATATAATGTTTGCTATAGCCACTGAAATAAAAGATATGTAGCATAACAAAAAAAATGATTTGGTACATCGTAATACCCTATTCATTAATAAATAAAAAAACATAAAATAAAGTAAAATGATGTTGGTAATATTAAATAAACCAAAAGAATGTGAAATAAAAGGGATCAAAATATTCATAAAATAAAATTAAAAAAATCTGATATTGTTAAATAAACTATTGGATTATCTACAAAAAAAAAATAGAAGAAATGAACTACTCTATTAGAAAGATAAATTAAAAATTATTAAAACTAAGAGAACTATGATGTATTTATTATTAAATAAACAAATGGAAATCAAAATGAAAGAGACCAATTGCAAACTACATACTAAAAAAAAGAAACAAAAAGAGATAGTGATGAATAAATTATTAAATTATCTGTAAACATAAAAACGAAATAAATATTTGGATTGAAAAGAGAAATTAGGAATTATAAAAAAAAGGCGGAATTATAAAAAATGAATACTCTTAAAATAATGCAAAATAACGTACCTCCACTAATGGCGAACGGTCAGAAGAAATAATAAAAACTAAAAAGACTTATTAAGAACATAATTTTTTAAGCCATTTTTTTTAAATAAAAAAAAAATCAAAATTTACTTTGTTTCTTATTCACGGTTGGCCTAGTCCCGTAGCTGTCAAAACGCAAGTCAACTTCAGGAAAAAAATTTTCCTAATTCGTAAAACACAACTTCAGGTATAGTACACAAACTTGTATTTTAAATATAAGTCTGTTAGCAAATTATAATGTGTTGCATGCTGGTGTCATAAGAATTCTGAGTTTAATTTGCAAGTTTGTTTGTTTTTTTTTTTTTTTTTGTGAGCAAAATAAATATATTTATGTATGCGAAAGGAGGTGCAAAGGATACCTCAAACCCTTCTACGTACAAATGACCTAGGGGTCTTAAACAGAGGTTACAAATGATTTGGGTGACAAATCATAAATAAAGTGTAGCCTTAGCACCAGTTACCAACCCCTTAACCCAATTTCTGTGTAGGAGTACCAATGTATTTGACAATTAAATTGTTTTCGTTCCTTATGTTTACATTCCACCCTGTACCTACATACTTCCCCTGCAAAAAATTGTCTTCTGTTCAAATTCTTTTCCTTTGTAGCAGAAT
Source organism: Hylodesmum podocarpum (assembly GCA_026586105.1). Classification (NCBI taxonomy): domain Eukaryota; kingdom Viridiplantae; phylum Streptophyta; class Magnoliopsida; order Fabales; family Fabaceae; genus Hylodesmum; species Hylodesmum podocarpum. Next base: position 749,769 of record JALJEV010000804.1, read on the forward strand.
TTTTTCCCTTTTGTTTCCCCCCTTGTGCCCCTCGTTTTGCGGCGTAACTTGGACACGATCGTGTGGTGTGTTAATGCTTTATACTGACATATATATAGCCTTCAAACCTCATTTATTACTCTCATAACTGCCTACCCCACTCTCTCAAACTGTGACGTGGTCTAGTCATTGATCAATCATTGATGAAATTAACTACATTTGATATCCACTTGCTTGAAAGGGTGAGCAAATGCATGGTCACAGCTCTTCATACATAGCAACTTATGTGTCATAATTTTCTTAGAATACATTACGCGACAGTCTAACTTAGTTTTATAAAATAAATTTTAAAGACAGTATTTTCTTATTTATATTACTATATTAATTATATTTTTGTATTGTACCAGATTGGCAAGCCGACCGGGTTCATTCACCTGGTGTGACCTCGACTTGTAACCACCTCCCACAGAGAACGGGAATGTGGGTTTGCATTTCCCTCGCGATATCCACATATACTTAAAACCAATAAAAAACGTCTATAAAAGAGAGCAATGAGCCTCAATCAAGACTATTGAAAAAATTACTCTAATACATGCAACAAATTCAACGAGGGACAAACCCCTCACGTCTCCAAAAATCCCAGGGTCGAGTTGAGCCTGACACTTACCACGCCCTTCAAGAGCTAATGGTTTACACACGTAGCCAATCAACCACAGTCATGGACCCCGCTATAATCGAAGTCATCAAGGCCTAAGTGGACGCAGCTGTGGCGGAAGCCCGAATTCAGAGGGACACGAACATGGAAACCCTGCAGGCTCAGCATTGCGTTGAGCTTCGTAATACCCAGACGGAATTGCAAGCCACCCAAGCCGATTTGTGGGCAATACAATGTCAACGATAGATGGAGGCCCAAGCCCACGATCGAAATTAACAGGCGTTGCGGCAACGAATCCAGGTGATGACCGGCCGAGCCGCTAACGGACACCATGAGAGGGGCTCGAATCGACGAGGAGGCCAACTCCAATTTACGAACGTCCTAGCGTGATCCCAGTTATCTTTCCATTGCCAATAAGGACGAGCAGGCCACCTCAAGCACAACCTTTCACGACCCTCGATCCCCCACTGAGGACCACAATGCCATGGAGGGTGTCCGCTCTACACCCCTTTACCCTAGCCATCATGCAAGCACGACTCCCTGAGTCGTGGAAGTGATCGATGATGGTCCCTACGGGCGAATCTAGTGGGGGATGAATAGATTCTAGTTCCTAGGTATCCCAATTTCGTGCGTTTCTACTTTCTTTTTAAATCAACCAATTTCTTGTCTTGATTAACTATCTATCCTTAAGACAGAAAAACAAGATAGATCAAAGATAAACATCGTAAAGCACAAAAGAAAGATCAAGAAACTCGTTAGTAATTAATATACTTGAGTAATCAACAACAGTATCTAACAGTACCATATTTTATTCGATTACCGAGTCAATTACCGAACGTAAAACAACATTTAATCAATGTTATAGATCAACGTCAGGCAAAAGATAAAAAGTATAAGGGAGAAGAAGATTGCTCGGTGATTTATACTAGTTCGGCCAATTGCCTACATCCAGTCCTGTACCGGGCCGGGGATGAGCACCGAGCTCATCCACTAGACCCGAGCTCACCCCACTGACCGGGCTGAGCTCAACATAAACAGAACAAATCTGGACAAATATGGACATATATCTTTTCCCTGATTTCTCGGGATTCTTGGGCCTGAAGCTATCTCCCCCACAAAATCCACGAATATGGAACCCTAATTACGATCCCTATAAATACTAATAGAGGATTCGACAATGGGACACGAAATAAAACCTAAATCACTCACACACCAACGAGGGTCCCAACCCCTCTCGTCGTCGGAATTCTCAGGGCCGAGCTCAGCTCGGACCGCCTCAAATTCTAGCGAGAACATTTGGCGCCCACCGTGGTGCGAGATAATTCTTTATCCCACCACCACCACCTTCTGAATTTACAATCAAACCCCCCCCCTAGATGGTTCGCACGCGCAGTAACTCCAATGTCGCAATAGACCCCGCCGTAGCGGAACTTATTTAATCACGGGTGGATGCGGCGTTGGCGGAGGCTAACGCACGGATGCACGATCGCGAGGAAGCTTTGCGAATACATAATCGAGAAATTGAGAGAGCGTTGCAGACCGCACGGGCGGATTTAAATACTGTCCAGCGACAGCGTGAAGCCGATCTTCTGGAATTGCAGGCCCTGCGACAAAGGAACCCAGAAACTCAGGGTAGGCCTACCCCTGTTTCCAACCGAGAGGAGGAGCCAAGGGTTAGGGAGGAGGCCAACAACCACCAGCGCACTACCGAGGAGGATATGCACGTCGTGACCTCCACACCTCGGCACGACATTTCCTAGATACGGGTTCCGAACTCGTCAGCTCGGCCGGGTCCCTCCCAAGTTCAGCCTTTCGCCGACCTCGGACCCCTTCCACAGACACCTGGCCTCGGTTAGGTCTGGAACCTTCATCCCTTCGTGCCGACCATCCTCTCTGGTCCGGGTTCCGAGTCTTGGAGATGGTCGTCCCATGACAAATATGATGGGACTACGGACCCGGTCACTCGCGTGAGGGCCTTCCTCACTCATGCCACCATGACCGTAGACGACGATTACGTGCTATGCCGAATGTTCCCCTCCACGTTGAAGGGGATAGCTCTAGATTGGTATTACTCCCTCCCACCGTTGTCCATTGATTCCTTCAGTTCCTTGTACGAGCACTTCCAAGCCCGGTTCGCGGACGCCAGACCGACACCAACCACCTCCATATCTCTGCATCACCTGGTGCAGGGAGAAAAGGAATCACTCAGGGACTATATGGCGCGTTTCGCTTTGGCCTGCCGGAACATACCAAACCTCCACCCTGCTGTCGCACTGCATTCCATTCAGGCCGGGCTCAACCCCGGCCCCTTCTCGGACTCCCTTTTTACTGAGCCTCCGGTCAACATGAACGAGCTCCGCAGACAACGCTGCAGCTAAGCGCCGAGCTCGTGAGCCCAACCCTCCCCCTAAACAGAAGGAATCCTCCTCTTCCCGCCGGGCAGAGTCAAGGAGAGAGTGCCGCTCCAATTCGTATACCTCCTACACCCCCCTAAATGCGTCCAGGGACAGAATTTTTAGGGAGGCATGTGCATTAGACTTAGTTCGTCGTCCGTAGGCTTCACAATCTCCCGTGGGCACCGACCCGACCAAGCAGTGTGCTTATCATCAGAACACGGGACACACCACGGAGGACTGTCGCCAAGTGCGGGACCTCATAGAGCGACTCATTAGATCCGGGGAGCTACGAAGATTCGTACAAGAGGAGCAGAAACACCCGGGAGATATACCGGCCCGAGCTGGGACAAGGATGAGGTCTACGCAATCAAAGCCGAACCGAGCTCATGGATGACTCCCCTTATGTCATACTTGCAAGACAACGTCGTGCCCGACGATAAGAATGAAGCACAGAAGATACGTCGTCAAGCTCCCTACTATGTGCTGAGGGACCAAGAGCTCTACCGGAGAGGCTTCTCGACCCCGTTACTCAAATGTTTGAACAAGGAGCAAGCGCAGTACGTGATGGACGAGCTCCACACAGGCATCTGCAGCATGCACTAGGGGGCGAAGAACATGGCGGCCCGGTTAATCCGAGCCGGGTACTACTGGCTGACAATGAAGAAGGACGCGAAGGAATATGTCCGGAGCTGTAAGAAGTGCCAAGAACATGGTTCGCTGCCGACGGCTCCGCCGACCGAGCTCCATCTCGTTTCGTCACCTTGGCCCTTTGCCTTATGGGGGATGGACATCCTCGGCCCGTTCCCACCAACGCAAAGGCAAACCAAGTTCTTGCTCGTGACCGTCGACTACTTCACCAAGTGGATCGAGGCCGAGCCCGTTGCAACCATATCGGCGAAACAGGTTCAGAAATTCGTTTGGAAGCATATCGTTTGCCGACACGGCATACCCCAAGGCCTGGTTACTGATAATGGACGACAGTTCACAGACGCTACCTTTCGTGCATTCTTAGCCCAGCTCGGCATCCAGCACCGGACGTCGTCAGTGGAGCACCCTCAAACGAATGGACAGGCCGAGGCAGCCAATAAGGTCGTCCTTAACGAGCTGAAGAAGAAGCTCGGATGTGTGAAGGGAGATTGGGCGGAAGAGATACCGAGTGTATTATGGGGATACCATTGCACACCCCATTCCTCCACCAACGAAACCCCATTCCGCCTCACTTATGGGTTCGATGCCATGATACCAGTTGAGGTTGGAGAGCCCTCGTGGAGGAGATTGACTTACACACCTTCCGATAACGAGAGTGCCCTCAGGGAGGAGCTCGACCTTATTGAAGAAGTTCGAGAAGAAGCTAGAGTGAGGGAGTTGGCCACAAAGTTACGCGCAACTCGCCGTTATAACTCCCGAGTTCGAGAGCGGTCTTTCGTCCCAGGTGACCTCGTTTGGAGAAAGACCGGGGAGGCTAGGAAAGACCGAACTCATGGCAAACTTGCTGCCAATTGGGAAAGTCCCTTTCGCATCCTCGAGACCCATGACAACGGAGCTTACAAATTACAAGAGATGGGTGGACGTCTTATACCCAGAACTTGGAACGCAAGTCACTTGAAACCTTATTTTAGTTAGACTATGCTGTTTTTAAATTAGTGTTCAATTCGGTAAGTTACATTCGTTGTATGTTTTCATTTGTAGTAGAAGTGTACTCTTTTTCCTAAGCCCGGGTTTTTCCCTAAGGAGGGTTTTTCCGGGAAAGGTTTTAACGAGGCACTGCGTCAGTATTCAATAAAAGTGAAATTTCATTGCCACACTTATCTTCGTTCCATGCTCGGCGGCTACCGAGCTAGAGGAGACATCGCGTCCCTCTACCAGTTCATACCGTGCTCGGCGGCTACCGAGCTAGAGGAGACATCGCGTCCCTCTACCAATTCATACCATGCTCGGCAGCTACCGAGCTAGAGGAGACATCGCGTCCCTCTACCAGTTCATACCGTGCTCGACGGCTGCCGAGCTAGAGGAGACATCGCGTCCCTCTCCCAAGTCATTCCGTGCTTGGCGGCTACCGAGCTAGAGGAGACATCGCGTCCCTCTACCAAGCCATTCCATGCTCGGCGGCTACCGAGCTAGAGGAGACATCGCGTCCCTCTACCAAGTCATTCTGTGCTCGGCGGCTACCGAGCTAGAGGAGACATCGCGTCCCTCTACCAAGCCATTCCGTTCTCGGCAGCTACCGAGCTAGAGGAGACATCGCGTCCCTCTACCAAGCCATTCTGTGCTCGGCGGCTACCGAGCTAGGGGAGACATCACGTCCCTCTACCAAGTCATTCCGTGCTCGGCGGCTACCGAGCTAGAGGAGACATCGCGTCCCTCTACCAAGCCATTCCGTGCTCGGCGGCTACCGAGCTAGAGGAGACATCGCGTCCCTCTACCAAGTCATTTCGTGCTCGACGGCTACCGAGCTAGAGGAAACATCGCGTCCCTTTACAAGTTTTTTCGGTGCCCGCACCCGGACCCGTTGGAGGTCGGTCGGGTAGGGAGCATGAGCAAACATTCGAGTAGATAAAAGCGCGGATTAAATCAGGTTGAACTTGGCCAGTCCCGAGCTAGGAACTCGCACCCTGGACTCGTTGGAGGTCGGTCGGGTAAGCAACGTAAGCAAGCATATAAGTAGAACAAGCGCGGAATAAGTTAAAAGGAAGATGAGTAAAATAATTACAATAAAGCAGATGAATAAAATGAAGATAGCTGACATAAAGGTAAAAAGCAAACATCGTGCGAAGTCATGGTTACAACCCTTGACGTAATCAAAAGACTCGGGATCCAAGGTCGGGACCATGTGGCATGCTTGGCGAACCGCCCCATCGAAGCCCGAACAGAAACCGGACACCGCAGCCTCTTCCATTTGCTCCATCTTAGCCTTTTGGTCGGCGATGATCTGCTCGGCCGCGGCAAGCTGCTCGGTCAAACCCAACAGCTTGGTTTCTGCGTCCACGGCACGGTCAGCCGCGGAGCTCATCCTTCCCTCGAGCTCGTCCTCGCGTGCCTTTGAGGCGACAAGTGCCTTGCGGAGTTCCTCCTGATCAGCCTTGACCGCCGCAAGCTCCCGTTCAAGGTCCTCCCTGGCCAGCTTAGACTTCGTTACTTCCATCTCCAGGACGGCCGACCGGGCCGCGCACTCCTTCTCGCGGCTCGGCTATCCTCCCTTTGGCGTGCCGAGTTATGTCCGTGAGGCGGCTCAGCAGGGCTTTGACCCCATCCAAGTTGTCCGTCGAGCTGGGGGCCGCCTCGGGTACCGCTACCTCGGCTTGAGTGCACGGGGATGGGGAGGCTGTGGCGACTTCGTCTACTCTCGACCTCTTGGGGGAGATTCCCGCTTCTGCCGGGGAGAGCTCGGGAATGTCGATCCTTAGCCTTTTCGGGCTAGGAGTAGCCTGTGGGAGAGGAGGTCGTGGAGCCGGGATTGGACCACCAGGGGACGCCCCGCGACCTTGGGGCCCGGAGCCCGACCTGCGCGCCTTTAGGGCAGCAATTAGACTGAAATTCTTAGCCATAGAATCTGCAAAGAGAGTACAAGAAAATGTCAGTCAATGATTCACAAACCGGACGAGAAGACATTAGAGAGTAAGGGCAGGGAGACACTATGGACTATTACCTAGGAAGCGTTGGAAGGGGTCCTCCTCCCGGGCCGAGTGTATCAGAGCTCGGCTACTGATGGGTAAGGGGAGACCGTGCAGGACTTGTATTATATTTTTGTCACTCGGGGTCAATAACTCCTCGGGGAAGCGGGTATATTCACGAGGGCGGCACCAATGTAGGACGTCCTTCAGAAAGAGGGCCTTGGCGACCCTATTATTGACCGGGGACAACTTGAAGTAGCGCTCCTTGAATCTCTTGTATGATTGGGCATAGGGGATGAGCAAGCCCCCCCCAGTCCGGGCACTACTCAAGGAAGCCCAGCCCACCTTAGGGCCGTGCTTAAGTTGATAATGGTAGAGGAAGACGCGAGAGCTCGGCCGGACACCGAGCATCTTGCACAGAATCTGGAAAGCGCGGAGAAAGCCCCAATTGTTGGGGTGGAGTTGACTAGGGGCGACGTTGAGGAAGGATAAGACCTCAGCCTCGCAACGACTCAAGGGGAAAACTAGGCCATACTCCCTAAACATATATTCATATACGGTGATGGCATATACACTGGACACGAGGGTCCGAGTATGAACCCTTTGATTGCGTTTGCAAGTTCGGAATCGAACCACTTCCTCGAACCCCTCCCTTAGGATATCATAATGGTCAAGGATGGCCTGAACACTTTCTAGGTTGTCAAAGGAGGATACTCGGCTAGTCACTTCATCTAGTAGCCACGAGAAGTCGAGCTCCTGGTCAGGTATGGGTACGCATAGGTCGGCCTCCTCGGCCTCCCTCGCGATCTCCCCCTCGGCGGTACCGGGGAGGGCATTGCCCCCGCCGGACACCTCTGTAGCAACTTCAACACATCTCACCGCGGCCTCAGCAGGGGAGACCTCGGCGGCTCTAACGGGGAAAACCTCGGCCCCAGCAGGGGGGACCTCGGTAGTACCGGGGGCGCGTTCAGAACCAACGCTGACCTCCGTCGTGGACATTTTAGCGGAGGAGGAAGAAGCCTCCGTTGATTCGGGTTCAGAACCTGAGACGGAGGGGGGAATCAAACTCTCTACACTATGGGTGGCAGAGGAATGTGAGGAAGACATACCTAGTTTAAGGAAGAGCGAAAATGGGAGACCAGAGAAAATGACGAGCGTAGGAGACAGCAACGAGACTGGCGCGAGCTGAACCAAGCTTTAGAGGACAGGACAAACGAAGAAAATGGCAGTAAGAGCGAACTTCAAGAAGAGAGCGAACGAAGAACGAAAGAGCAAGTGCAAGAGGAGAGCAAAGTTGGGAACTGAAGGGGCTCAACGCATTTAAAGAAAGGGGAAGGAGCCATTACCAACCAAAGGTAACGGTCGAGCCCAAAACTGCAACGGCCCACTACTCACGTTTAAGGCCCACTAACGCAAAACTAAACGAAAAATTAACCATTAAATTTAAATTTAAAATGAAGGAATATCAACCGTCGCGAGCATTTCCCGCCATTATACCTCGGATGGCCGACCTCGTGACTTAACTCAATGCCAATCAACCGCTTGGCCCGAGCTCGGGGGGCTGATGTACCGGGCCGGGGATGAGCACCGAGCTCATCCACTAGACCCGAGCTCACCCCACTAACCGGGCTGAGCTCAACATAAACAGAACAAATCTGGACAAATATAGACATATATCTTTTCCCTGATTTCTCGGGATTCTTGGGCCTGAAGCTATCTTCCCCACGAAATCCACGAATATGGAACCCTAATTATGATCCCTATAAATACTAATAGAGGATTCGACAATGGGACACGAAATAAAACCTAAATCACTCACACGCCAACGAGGGTCCAAACCCCTCTCGTCGCCGGAATTCTCAGGGCTGAGCTCAGCTCGGATCGCCTCAAATTCCAGCGAGAACAAGTCCCAACCCAACAACTGTTGCAATTAGTTTTCCACAATGATCCCTTTGTGTTCTTTACATTCACTCTGCACAAGCAACACAAAACGAAATCAAAAACACCCAATACAACCAGCTCTTTAACCCAAAGAACCGTTCTCCTTGATCTCGGTACCTCCAACAATCAAACATTTGAGAAAATCCTTCTTAAAGAGACTTACTCTATCTAGAGAGACCTCTCTCCTAGAGTAATCAACCCAATTTAAAAAATAACAGAAAGATCAGTTAGAAAACACCTTAGAGTGTAGATTTTGATCACATGTAACAACTATGAATGCCAACCAATCAGAACATTCAATCAAGATTGTCTTTTGATAAACCTTTCTTGAAGAACTTTGAAGTTTTTTATGAATTTCTTGGAGAAAAGATAGAACTCAGTTTTAGAGAATATGAAAATGTAAGAATTGTTCCAAAACATGTATTTCCAAGATTGTTAAAAAGAATTTTGAAAGAGGGGTATTTATATTTGAAATCAAAAACCAATTTTAGGCAATCTAATGACTTTCTAATGGTGATAATCGATTACATCAGGCAGGTAATCGATTGCACCAAAAGAACAAAATCCTTTCGATGTTTCTAAGCCATGAGAATCGATTAACTCGAAGGGTAATCGATTACCTCAGAGTTAAAATAGGAAATTCCAGTTTGTTACCCACTTTTGGTAGTTAGTTACCATTTCCAGGTAATCTATTACCTCAGTTGGTTACCAGAAAACATATTTAATCTATTACCTTGGTTGGTAATTGATTATCTCATTTTGCAAACACTTCTAGGATCAGTTTGCAGATTCTAGGCTGATTCCGACCACCTTGGTGTCCCTACACCACATTGTCCAAGGAGACAAAGAATCGCTCAGACAATACATGGGACGATATGCAGATGTGTGCCGAACTATCCCAAACCTCAACCCAGTGGTCGCCTTGCACATTATTCAAGTCGAGCTTCGACCCAACCCATTCTCGGACTCCCTGTTCTCAGAACCACCAAACAACATGAATGAGCTTTGATCTCGTGCTGCCTATTTCATGGGAATTGACGAGAACACCGAGGCTCGACGACATGTAAGGGAGCAGATCAACCAACCATGTTTGAAGGACACCCCTTCCGCCCGAGCTGACCAGAATAAGTCGCCCTATCCAGGTTAGTATGTCTCAAACACTCCATTGAACGCGTCCGGAGAAAGAATCCTTAGGGAGGCCTACGCCTTGGACTTGGTGTGTTCTCCATGAGACAGATGTTTGCAGTTTCTTCTTCTCTGGACTTTTCTGAACTATCACTGTCCAGATCTTCCCAGGTCAACAAGCTTTTCTTTCCTTTTCCTTTTCTGGGATTCCATCTCTTCTTAAGTTTGGGACACTCTGATCACATGTGTCGTGGTTCTTTGCATTCGTAGTATACGATATCAACTCCTTCTTCTTTGTTTGAAGGTTTCTTAGGGAACCATCCTTCCTTCTTTTTGAAGAAGTGTTGACCTCTTCCTTTCTTCATCATCATCTTCTTGAAACGTATATCCATGAGAGAAATCTCATTGTCAGATAATTCATCAAATGCATCAGATTTTGTGGACTCAGCCTTCAAAATCTTGTTCTTCTTTTTCTCTTTCTTTCCAGATTCTTCTTTGGGGACTTCAACAATGGACGGAAGAGCTATGGTCTCTTAAAATTTTATTTTGTCCCTCTTGCATAAGTGGACTTCATGCACTTTTAGTGCACCTATCAACTCATCTAAAGTCAACGTTTTCATATCACGTCCAACAGAGATAGTAGTGGTCCATGGTGCAGGTAAGTTGTCCAGAATCTTCATATTATTTTGAGCTTTAGTCAACGTAGTTCCTAAAGCTGTCAGTCCATTCAATATTGTTCGAAATCTTCCAAACATCATATCAATGAATTCTCCTTTCTTCATGGAGAACATCCTGTACTCTCTTTGAAGGGTGGCAGTTTTCCTTCATCTGACATCTTCTGTTCCTTCATAAGAGATCTTCAGGGCATCCTAGAGCCCTTTAGCAGTTTTGTAGGCACAAAATTTGTTGTATTCTGTCCTTGAGAGCACGCATGTGATAGCGTATCTAGCTTTTTTGTTCAGCTCCATGACAGAGTACTATTCATTTTTCCATTCAGCTTTTGGTTTAATAATGGGAATATCTCCTTGCGTGATGATCCTCCAAAGTCTATACTGAGTAGACTTGATGTACATCTCCATATGGTCAGCCTAGTAGGGATAGCCATCTCCAAAAAATGTTGGAGGCTTGTTATGGATGAACCACCAGAGAGGAACATAGGCCCTTGAGGCTCCATCTTGGATCTTTCCTCTGGCAGCTGTTAAGCGCTCAACCCTTTGAGGTTGAGGTCTAATACCAAACTATAAAAGATAAAACACAAGAAGGGGGGTTGAATTGTGTTATTTATAAAATTTGTCCTTCCATTTGTTGTTTTTCAAATCGGTCATACGGAACTTTTAACTTCTTTAATTGTTGATTTTAGATATAAGACATCCAGTTACTTAGCAACTTGCTAAGTTTTCACTACAAACCGTGAAAAGAGGTTACAAGTATTCTTTGCACCCAACCACTTCTAGCTACACAGATATTCTTTAATCTCAGCCTTCTCAGGTTAAACAACAAGGTATTCTTTGGAATGCAGCCTCCTCAGGCTAATACGAAGGTATTCTTTGGAACGCAACCTCCTCAAGCTAAGGGCACCATAAAAGTGGATTTAAAAGGTTTCTAAGAAACGAAAATTCTCTTCACAGAGATGGATTTACAAATGAAGATAAGGGTTCAAGAGCTTAAGAGCAAAACTTAGATAGAGTGCTTATCAAGCGTAATTTCGCCAACTTGAAATGTTGTTGGTGAAGTGCTTATATAGGCAACGTCTTAAGGTAGCCGTTAGACTCATCCAATTAGACCGTTGAAACTTCGTCTTATCTTTGGTCTTGCGCTTTCGTCTTGAGGCATGTTTGGGTAGATGATGACTTCATAAGATGCAAACATTGAGGAGTCACCTTCCGTCTGTACTTGCTTCGCCTGACTTTGGCTTGTGGTATTTTAGTCTGATGCTTTATCGTCTACTCTATAATTAACTAAAACTTGAGACGTTAATCATCTTGATCTAACACAACCAAAATATTCACGAGTTTTCCTAAAACATATTAAAGATTGTCACTAAGAAGTCGTATTTGATTTACAATATCCATTAACCTTCAAGAATAATATGTAACATGTTCATTATCTTCATCTTCATCAATTCAAGTTCTCACTACAATCTTCAATATGATAAGCCTTGTAAAGATGTATTTTTGAAATAATTTTCTCTAACTAAGATTTTCACAAGCTTTTCGAAAATAGAAGTTTAGCACTTTGTCTAATGAAATCAGACACTGACGGAAGTTTCAAACAGATGATGAAGATATTGTGAAAGTTGTAAGTTTAATTTAGCCCATATTAGTTAGAGTTCAAATTTACATGATTTAAACAATAGATCAATGAAAAAAAGAGAGAGAAGGGATCAAAGAATGAAACGATGATTTTTATATTGGTTCATCTCTAGGAGACTACGTCCAATTTCTTAACAACTTGCTAAGATTTCACTATTACCGAGTGAAAAAAAGTTGAGTATTCTTTGTACTCAATTACTCTTGGCTATCAACATTGAGTACTCTTTGAATCTAGTCATTACTGACTATACCTAAGTATTCTCTAACAGCAATCTCTCTAGGTTAAATCCAAGTATTCTTTGGCAGTAGCCTCTCTAGGCTAGACACCTCTAAAGGTGAAGAAAAAAGTGTTTGACTCTCTTTTGAGATTAACCTATGCATAGAGAAGGATTCACAAATAAAGTTCACTGAATGATTAACCTCTACGTAGAGAGGGATTTTACAAATAAGGATCACTTAATGTTTAACCTCTACGCGGAAAGGAATTTATAATAAAGCTCGCAAGTAAATTATAGGATGATTTTGTTCAAAGAACTAGAATTTCTTCTAGTGATTCAGCGTGTTCGCCAAGTTATAATCTTCAAACTTGAGTCCTTTTATAAAAAGGGATTTTTACGTAACCATTAAATAGAGTGAAAGCATAAGTCCTTCTTCAACAGATATCTTTGAGCGTGGAACATTCATTTGTATTAAATTCGAGCATGGACATGTCAACATCAGTGCTGAAAAACTTTTCTAATATGATGTTCAAAGATTCAAGAAAAAATTATTTTCTTTCTGCTACAAATCCCTGTGTCAGAATCATCACTTTTTCTTTTTGTACTTTTCTATCACAATATTAGGTTGAATTCTATTTATGAATGTGTCCTCTTATAAGAATTTCTTAGTCTATACATAAAATAGTAAAGTGATCAGAGTCTGAGTGTGTAATTAAATTTAATCAGTAGAACTGATACTTAGCTTTTAGCTTGTCGTGCATTTGATGATCATTAGTCTATCCTTAGTTTCGTTTGCTCGTGTGCTGACTTCATCTATTGTGTGACTGACTTCGTTTGTGAGCATTGTTTATCTAGTCAATTCATTGATTTGTTCTTAACTTCATCTGTTGATTCACAAGATCGTCTATTGATTACATAGTTTGTCATCTAATAACTTTCTTTTGCATCTGTCAAAAGATGTCATTTGTTTGTTTATATGAAGACTACATCCAATAATTTTTTAACGTTTTATGTGGTTGTCTATCAAGGGGCATTTTCTTCGTCTAATCCTACATCTGATAAGCCTAATAATTTATTCATCTTATAATTTATACTTTTACCTTAATATTGTAAATATTAAAATTCAGGGATGTAATTAGATAAATATCTAATGAGCCTAATAGATTTGGCTCAACTATTTCCTTCGAATTCATCTTGGACCTTTTCCCACACTTGTTTAGGTGTTTTCAAATTTATGATTTTTGTGAAAACATGATCTACAAGTCTCCGTATACAAACTAGTAATGACTTTGTTTGTTCAACTTCTCCACCTCATAAACTTTCATTTGAGCAATGGTGAAATTTTTCTTCAATGGCGATGGATCAGCTTCAAAGATTACAATGTTCCATAAACTTAAATCTTAAGACAAATTTCATCTTAATAGTCCAAGCCCAAGGTGATAATTCTCACTATTAAACATTAGAATTACTAATATATTGTTGGAAATAAACATAATTGCACTAAAATTACTTGGAAAAAAACTCACAACAATTTGTACTCAACCCCTATCACTAGTGCAAAGTTAGGCTATAATGTCACCCTATTGACGTCAGTTAAACATATAACAGACATTGTTTCTCTCTCAATGTGAATTGACGTCCGGTGTAGTGATAACCGCCGTCAAAATTTCAATTTTAATCCCCAATTTCGTAATCCCCTGAAGCGAATTTCTCATATTGGCTCTCTCTTCCTTTTGTTCACTACACCTTCTGTTCACTGTGTTCAATCTTCCCCTTCACACTGCACTTTTCAATCTTCCCTATTCTCTTACAATTTTTCCCTTCACTTCCTCTTCTCGTTCGCGTTCTCGCATTTGTCATTGGAGAACTTCGGCGGCACTGTAGCTCCTCTTCACTACACCTCGTCGTCTTCGTTCTCTTCCACTTGCTTAATAGGTAAAGTCTTTAGTTTCTGGTTTTCGTTTAAGAGTAGGTTTCTTTTCTTTCCAAAATCAATTTCGAAGCTCGACTCGAATCCTCTGTTTCTTTTTGTTTAGGGTTCATTTAAGAGTAGGCTTCTTTTCCTTGCAAAATTAATTTCGAGGCTCAATTCGAATTCTGTGTGATAGGGATTCTATGCTAGATTTGAAATTGTTCATTTTTTTTTTATTTAGTTTTAGGTTGTTGTTCGGTCTCTGCATTGTATATGTCTTACAATGGTTTTTACAATGATTTGCTTGTGGTGTTTGAATTTTGGATCTGCACAATGAGCTTCTATTCTGCCCACAATTGTTTCTCAGCTTTTGAGGATATCTCTTGTGCAGTATGTGTTTGTATGTATCAGATTGAGTTTTTATGTATTTTTTTGAAGTTAAAAATATAATTTTAAAAAGGTCAGTTTGGTTGTTTATTCACTTTGACAGTAGATTGAAAATGTTGAGGGTAACTGCATTTCTTCATTATCTACTGGACTATTCTTATGAACTATTCTTATTAAATAGTATTATATGAACTATTCACTCTGCATATTAGATTCCTATGAACTATTCTTATTAAATAGTATTATATGAACATCTTTGTTGTTTTCTAGGGATTGACCCATTTTGATGAGATACTACCAGAAGCAGATGGTATTATCCTTTCCCGTGGGAATTTGGGCATTGATCTTCCCCAGAGAAGGTCAGATTCTTTGTTGCAATTAATCTTATTTGTAGATTGAAGTGCTCTAACTGTTTATATGTTGTTGTGGGTTTGAACATGTTGATAATGCATTTAATACATCAAATAGTATAAAGATTTATATTCATGATGAATTGAAATAAGTGGATGGTTCATGTTTAAGTAATAAAGATTTATATTCATAATGATTTGTGAGAGCGGGGCTTTGCTGTTAAAACCAAAAAGTTAGACCAAATAAAGAAATGCGGATTTTGCAGAGTGATGCTACATAATTTTTGGAGTGAAATGAGATGTTTGATTGTTTGATCCAAGTCTGTGTAATGAACTGCTACTCAATTTCAATGTCAATTATATAATGAAGCTACATCTATGCTTAATAAATTTTTCCTTATGGCCTCGTAAGATACGAGATTTGGTACCACCAGCGTGACCCTGAAGGTGGTTTAGAGGTGCAATGCATTGGGTCTATGAATTTGGCACCAAAAATTTTTCTCTTGATATTTAAAAAAATAAAAATTAGACGCACATAATTTATAGATTTATTATTTTTGTCTATTTAAAAAGAGTACAAGGGGACATGTGGTTCGGTTGTTTGATGATAGCTGTGATTCCTAACAAATTAAAGAGTCGAGCTAAGGATGATACCAAATTTTTTTATCATCAACAATATATATATATATATATATATAAAATAGTGTTACAAGGATACTTGATCCTTTCAATTCCACGTGTTCCCAAGAGTATATGTAACAACCAACAAGTGAAATGACAAGATTAGTTTAATCCTATTTGGCAAATGTTACGATTGATTGCAAAAATAAAGATTAACTAACAGTATATTTCAGTGAGTTTCATATTTTTGGTTGGGATTCGTTGCTATCCCATCCCTGGATGATACCATGTTAATAACACATGCATGGAAGGTAATTTGGTGGCATATTATACTGTATCAATAAAGTCACCAAGTGTAAAAATATCTAAAATAATTAAAGAAAGGCTCCATTGAATCACAACAAATTACCACTACAAGGAGCCGACCTACTTTTCTTCTCCATGTTTCCTCTAAAATTAAACTACAGCTAGATATTGACCCATTGGCATATGTAGAAACCAATCATTACAAAGGAAAACCCATCTTCTGAATGTTACCATACATGCAGTTATGACTTATGACCACATCCATTTTCAAATTATCACTTCATAATAAATCAATAAATTTGACAAATACATGCCAAATAAAAATAATGTAAACTAAAGCTAGATTCAACCTAAATTGCATGGCTTTTTATTTAACAAGAAATGTAACGGTAATATATAAGATTGAGGTTTTATATGAAGATTTTATACAACAATATTCGAAGTACATCAAACTTTGACCAAAATTTAATTTATAAATTGAGAACACAACTTAACCCTATGGTGAGAAATAAAGCAATTCATTTATCTCGGTACCAACTCTGTGATCGTAACTACAGTGCCTGAAAGATTCACACTTTGACCAAAATCTTCCTCAACCGAAATCGTTTCTGTTAAATAAACAGGCTTTTTTGGTTGTTGTAAAGCACAATCACTAGTTAACATCATAACTACAGATGTCATATTTGGTCTATCATCAGGTTGATGTTGCACGCATAAAAGGCCAATATGAATATATCGTAAGGCTTCAGATACAATGAATGAGTCCCCCAAACAAGTATCCATGAATTCCTTCGGGATGCATTCTGTCCAACACCTCCATGCCTATAAAACCCCTATCAATTATTAAAAACTAAATCATGATATAGAAATTCAAGTTACTATAGTTGCTTACGTGTTCAACAAGATTGTAGTTGAGTCTTGAGGTGGAAAACACACTGTTCTTCTTTCCACTTAAAACCTCCATTAACAAAATACCGAAGCTATAAACATCAGATTTGATGGAGAATACTCCACTAATTGCATATTCGGGTGCCATATAACCACTGAAAGAAATTATTAGATGTAAATTATTTTGAGGCTTGACTTTTTTTGCAATTTAACTTAATCACAAGCTACTTACTATGTACCAATAACTCTTCTTGTATTTCCTTCCATCTGATCACCTCCAAACATTCGAGCTAACCCAAAATCAGCAATTTTCGGATTCATATCATCATCTAATAGAATATTACTTGCTTTTAAATCTCTGTGGATGATCCTTAATCTAGAGTCTTGATGAAGATATAGAAGTCCTCGAGCAATTCCATTTATAATGATTAGTCGCCTAGACCAATTTAGAATTTGGCTCTGAGAAGCATCTGTAAAAGTTTATATTTATATTACATTTATTAAAACAATAAAAATTAATAAAGAATGAAAATAAAAGTTAAATATTTTTGCAAAATCGCTAACCAAAAAGAAAGAAGTTGAGGCTTTTGTTGGGCATGTACTCATAGATGAGTAATTTCTCCTCCTCTTTGATGCAATAGCCAAGGACTTTTACAAGATTTCGATGCTGAAGTTTTGAGCTAAATAAAACCTCATTCTTAAATTCTTCTACTCCTTGTGCAGATGTATTTGAAAGCCTTTTAACTGCAATATCTTGTCCATCTGGCAATGTTCCCTTAAAAAATTGCATTTGTATACATTTTAAATGGCGGAGTAAAACTGGTCAAGCTATATGATATGTTCTTAATAAACTATTAGTAACATAGTATTTAATTGTGTACATACTCTGTATACAAGACCAAAACCACCTTCGCCAAGCTTGTTGTCACTTGAGAAGTCATTAGTGGCACATGCTATTGTTTCAAAGTCAAACAAAGGTAGCTCTAGATCTTGTTCATTCGCATTTAATTTTGCTTTTGCCGCGGTGATCCCTGTTTCATTTGCATTAAACAAGAAACTAGATTAAATGTTTAGCTTAGCTTCCCATGTAACTATTCTTGCCTTGTGGTTTATCTTGAGTGAAGCTAGTTTGGTCTTTTGCCTATATACTTGCCACCAAACAATAGCTTATGAAGGTGACAAATCATAGTAAATACCTTTAAAAACACAAGAAGTTTTAGATGCTTTTACATTCATGAGAATAATAAGAAACTTAAAGAAAGAAAAATATAGATTATAATGTGATAAAAAAAAATCGTAATATTTTATAAAAATATATAAAAAAGATAGCATAAATAATTAAACTTATTTTAAAATAATAATCGTGAAAAGGGAGTCAGGTTAAGAAATTTTACCTTTGCCTTTACTTTTCCTGTAAATGACTGTGAATATTACAACCATCGCAATAACAGATAAAACAATGCTTGTGACGATGATCACCACTTTCTTTGAACCTTTTGAGTCATGATTTGATTCACACAGAAATGAAATAAATACGGTCAATATAGTTGAAAGAAGAAAAAAATGTGAATCAGAATAATAATTTCCTTTGAACCAAAATAAAATCCCATACCCGTGTTGGAGATATCCATTCTAACATATAGATCTTGCCCTCCATCTTGAAACTGTCTCAAGTCATTTAGAACACCGATCCAAATAATACAACCGCTATAACCACTTCGATCATCAGTGATGTCTGAATTAGCATAAGCTGTACACGAACAATTTTCCCAGCACTTGGCTTTGCATTCCTCAATTGTCATACTTCTATTCATCCAAGCTCTTAGCGTGTCTGGAATCTTCATATTCCTAATCACAACAAAACCGTCTTTATTTTTATCCTTACATCTCCAACTATTACTTCTCTGCACGCATCCTTGAGTCCAATTATTTGCATTCCAGTTCTGAGGTGATTTTGGCTCAAACCCATGTAAACACCCACAACTTGAGGAGGTAGAGTTACCCTCAATGTAACAGTACCCAAAAGTGCCGCAGAGGTTGTAAGGGCCACAACTATCTCTCGGAACAAGTAAATCCATCTTCCATTCTTGACTTCCATCGTCCCACATGTAGCGGTTAAGAGTGTAACTGGTTTGGTTGACAACAGTTCTTAAAATCCATGACGAATTTGTTGGGTAGATTTGGTAATAATTCTCTTCCGCGTTGTCGACAAAATTAACAACAGCCGATGTACGGCGCAGCAAAGTTGGTGTAGCGCTGAATCGAAAGCCACTCCAAGGGCCACTTCTGTAGAATATTGATGACCCATTCCACAGCTGCATTTCTGCAACACTTACTCTTGTCAATCTATAAGTAAACTCACCACTAGATGGGTCATCCCAGTTCTTCCATGCAGTGATGTACCTGTTCATTTTCATTTTTTTATCCAAAATCAAATATATTCATTCTTTGAATCGAACTTAGTATAAGTTATACAGAGTTTTGGGAACGTGAGTCAAAACAATAAACCAAATATAACCTAATCTAGCATATGAAAAATAAAAAATCAAGTTCAATAAGTTTAATCATTAAATTATACGATTTATTTTAATATTGGATCCATCACGGTAATTATTATTATTTTTTTCCATAGACAATATGCTGTATAGGCCAAATTTTTTTCATTTGTGGAAGTTTGTATTTTTTTTCCAGTAAAATAACTACAAACTATTTTCTCATCCCACTAAAAAAACTTTTCCGGATCCGTTATGTACCTGTCGAGACCTGTTGTAAGGTTCCATCCTATCTTCATTCCCGCTAAAATCGTATCCGTGGGATAATCAAAGCTCTGCCACATGTAGTTTTCAGGATTAGTATCATTCTCGTCTCTTACCACGAAGTTGCTTGAAACCAAGATCTGTGCTACAGCGTTGACCACTTTTGTTGTCGAATTTGTTGACCAATGAACGGTGTTGTTGTTGCTGAGAATGACGAGGTTTCCGTCTTTAGTTATTGTCAACTTGCTTGAGTTCTTGTTATTGTTGATTGGATTGTCGCGATTGGCAATCCAAACGACAGTTTTTTGTGGGATATTTTTGAACCATATTCCGAGGTAACGTTTTCCGGAACTACCTGCAGGAGTGAAGAAGCCCAACTCAAAGGTTCCATCCTGGGAGACCAGGGTGTTGCCATCGACAAGTGGCTGTGACTGTGTAAGGGTATCAGTTCCATAGGATATTTTAGAGAAGAACAATAGTAACGTATAAATAAAAACGAACATAGCCGGAAGAACAGCCATTTAATTTTACAGCATAATTGATTGTACGTAGTTATTGATATTTATGGATATAAAGTGACGGGTGTGAATAAGGTAGTGCAAGAAGATTTTTTTATCAGGATTATCTTTTCCAGATAACCCTCCGCAGCTGCCGTAACAACTCTAATGTCAACTTTGTTTTTATTCCTTTATATAGTTTAATAAGTAGGAGATCAAGGTTGTCCAACCCCATTCTTTTCATTAAAATTATTCTTAAAATTAATTCCTTAATATAGTTAAATATTTAGTATGTGCTATATAATTAGAAATGTTATTTTAAAAATACTTTTCTAAATTAAATTTACTTTTTACAATAATTTTATTTAATGATGTTAAATATTTACAATATATTATATATTTATAATTATATTATATACTTTTTTAAGTTTAAATTAAAACATCTTATTAGTTATATATTAGAGAGTGTTTCTTTCAATGATGTAGTGCTTATGTCAATGAATTTATCAATATTAATTTGCAGTTTGTATTTGTAGTCAAAGTGCATAGGTCAACTACTAAGGAGGGAATGTATATTATAAAAAGGTGTGGATATTATATGCAGAAAATTATTGGGATGTAAAATATCTGCATCTAGGATATCTATAAATAGAAGTTATCTTAGATATATAATAAATAAATATTTAAATAGACATTTATGGATATGGCAACAACCGTGTGCTAGTGGTACACGTTATAACTTAATGAAAAATTATTTAAATATTTTCTATGTATTTTTTTGGAATTTGATTTTATTTAAAATTATCATATATAAATATACATTCTATATACATATTTTAAAATTGCTTGTATGTTTGAATAATTTTACCTTTTACAAATATATAACACTTATATTATAGTAGAAAAATCACATAAATTTATGAAATTATAAATATATTTTTTAAAAAATTGACAGAATAATTTTGAAAATGGTTAAACTTATAACTTTATGTAATTTTTAATTTATAAATTTATTATGATATTAATAATATATATTTGCTTTAAATTCATAAATAATTTATTGAGTTCTTTTTTATTTTTATTTACATTATCTTTTTGAAAAATAATCAACGATATTTATAAGTATTTAAAAATCCACAAGTAATTTTCAAACAAGTACCGTGCAAGTAACAAGTTGGGTACAGTATCTAATGGGTCTAACGATAAATAGCTACTACTCTACCTATGTTATGTTATCATCCCCATTAATCTATAAATACCTTTAAAAATACTTTTTGAGTCTTAAAGCCTATTCTAACTTTGTGAACCACAAAACCTAATCCACCTGGATTTGTTTGATGTATGAGTAAATTGCAATAGACAAGGCATTCTCAAATAAGTTATCTCATGGCTTAAATTAAGAAGAGTCGAGAATGATGCATGAACAACAAAGTTTAACAAATCAATGCAATCTAGAACCTTTGATTTGTTTGTGCCATTCTTCTGTATCTTCTTTAAACAACAAATTATATTAATGTCCTACCCCTCACTCAACTCAATCAAGTCCATTTGGAATGACCTTGACATGCAACATACACGCTAGGGACAAATGTTGAGAGACAACGACTACCACTCCAGTAGGGATAAGGGTCACAAAGTTCTTTAACTATCCTTGACTATTACACCTAGATCACTTAATCTTAAGGAACAAACACGTGCAAATAATATTATTAACGATACATTTTTAACAGCGGGTAACCAAACAAACGTTACTGTAGCAATTTTAACGGTGGTTAACAAATGAAGATCATCTTTGACGCAGTATTTAAACAGTCGATGTGAAAAATATCTTTGACAGCGGTTCTTTTGTTAACCGCCATTAAAAATGTTATTTAATGTGCTAGCATGCCTTCATTCTTCACTTTTGCCCTTCTCTCACGTTTTTATTTCTCTGTTTCTCTCTCCCACCGTGAAAACCTCCATCTTCTCCCACTGTCTCCACTCTCTCTCGTTCTACTTCTTCATTTCTTCGTCGTGAACCTCCAATTGATAGCCCTCATCGTGATCCTCCATTTTGCGTTCGGAAAGAGGTTTTTAGGTTTTTGTTGGTGGTGGTTTTCTCTCCGTTGGTTGCTGGGGCATTGTTGTCGTTGTTATTCATGCCCTTGCTATGAGCTTGTTGGCTGTTTTCCGTTCGAAGGGTTTCGTTCGTGGTGGTGCATTGTTGTCGTGGTGGGGCACCACTGAGATTTGCTTATTCTTCCATTGTCATGGTGACTACATTACAATTTTTAGTGTGATTTTTCCCCTTTGTTATGATTTTCCTCCATTACCGGTTATGTGATTTCCCCCAATATTTAAGTCTTCTCATTGTTGTCATGAGTGCTCTGTTCATTACAATTTTTGATTTGGTGGATTTGAGTATGTTAATTTTTTTTTGGGAAATATCTAAATTATAGGGGAGACTCTATCCAATTTTCATTTAAATTGTATATATATAACTGATTAAATTAATTTGAGTTTAAGTTTATCAATTGATGTTGTTTAAATAGATGAGATGTACCATGCATGTTCCTTTATGACATCTTTATTGTTATTTAACTTGTCTAATTCCAGGATATGTAGTTCTTCTTCACAGTTAGGATTTGAACATTGTGGGCTATAGAAATACACCAAGTCAATCTCTAAAGGATAGTTTATGCTCATATTTGTATATTCTTTTTCATTGGTGACATTATGGTGGTTTTTAATGTGAAATGGTGGCTGAATAATTAAAATAGATTGTAATATTGTTATTGAATAATGGTGGCTGAATAGTATTGATCATATGAATGTGGATTAAAGTTGATTTGAGTATGTTTTTTATTTGTTGGAAGTATCAAATTATAAAGGAGACTCTGCCCCAATTTTCGTTAAAATGGTTAAGTTAGAGTATTTCACTCTTCTAATAATGCTAGTTTTAGATTGTTGTTGTTGTCATCTGAATTGGTTTATCAAATTTTTCAATTCAGAATAAGAGTTCATAAATCATGGATCAAACTTGGATGAGTAAAAGTCGAATTAGTGAAGAGTAAGTTAATAGAGTTGAGGAGTTTCTAAGATTTGTTCAACTACATGTGAATGCGGTGAATGGGAAATATTTTTGCCCATGGGTTCGTTGTTTGAATCAGATCAAATAACAAACCAATGACATACGTGAGCACCTTGTCATGTATGAGATTTGTACAACTTACACATTATGGACATGGCATGGAGAAATATTGAACAATCTTACAAGTCAATCATAGTTTGAGGGGGACATAACCATTCATGGGGTCCCTATACAACCAGATTGGGTTAGAGTGGTTGTGGAGGATGTAATTGACCCTGATGTCGTAGTGTCGGTGCCTAATATAGAAGTACGATTTGTGAGGCAAGTTATTAACACCTTCATTGCATGTGTTAGATCAAGGAAGATTAACACCTCAAGATTTTGATTATTACAAGACAGACAAAATCAAGCCACCAAGACTTGCTAAGACGAAACCAGCACAGACGAAAGAAGACCCTTCAAAGTGAAGATTCTGCGTCTGTCCAAAAGCCAAGTCATCAGACGATACTTGCACAGACGAAAGAGAACTACTCAAGCTTAAGTTCTTCGTCTGTCCAAAGAGCGAAGTCTAAGACGATAGGATGAGACGAAACAACTACAACTGATGACACATATCGTCTATCCAAAAGTGAAGTCAAAATTGGAGTCTCGCGCCAAGTTTTAAGAAGTACTCAAGAGAAGCATCCAAGATCAGTATAGGGATTCGTGCTTACACTCCAAGATCAAAAAGGTCTTTACCTTTTGTCACATCTCTGTACAAGTCAGAAATAGTACTGCGCACAACCTAGTCCGCTATATCCGCTGCGACTCAACATCAATCAATCAAGTACAACTGACAACCTTTTTGGAAAGCTCTCTAGAAGATCTCTCAATGACTCTCAACGGCATTCAAATGAGTCTAACGGCTATTTGAAGAAGATGCCTATAAAAGGACTTCACCCCCTTCAAGAATCAGTTGACGAATACGCTTATCTTCATCTATCTCTTAAGGATTCGCTCAATATCTCTGACTGTACTATATTGTAAACACCTCTCTGCGTAGAGGAAAACTCTATTTTTCAAAACATCTTTCAAAGTCCACTTGTATGGCATTTTAGCCTGAGGAGGCTGTGTTCCAAAGAATACCTCTTGTATTAGCCTGTGGAGGCTGGGTTCAAAGAATACCCTGTTGGTTTAGCCTGGGAAGGCTGGGAGCAAAGAATATCTTGTAATAACAGAAGTGGCTGGGTTCAAATAATACTTGTAACCTTTTCACGGTTTGTAGTGAAAACTCAGTGGTTGCTGAGTAACTAGACGTAGTCTTGAATAGACGAACCAGTATAAAAATAACTGTGTTTATTTTTGTTTCGTCTGATCAACTAACAGGGGATAATCACACTATAACGTCTGTTCATTAAAATCAATCTTTCAACATATTTTGTTTCGTCTGAACAGTTTTGTAACCCATAGACGAAAGGGATAAAGTTTTTTAATTAACACAATTCAACCCCCCTTCTTGTGTTTATCTTTTACAGTTTGGTATCAAAGCTCAGCCTCTAAGGGTTGAGCGCCTCACAGCTGCTAGAGGAAAAGATCCAACATGGACTCACAAGGACCGCCGTTCTTATCTGGAGGAGCCTCCATGAATAAACCTCCAGTGTTCTCTGGAGATGATTATCCCTACTGGGCTGACAGGATGGAGATGTACATCAAGTCAACCCAATACAGATTATGCAACATAATCACCACAGGAGATATCCCCATTGTAAAGCCTGAAGGAGAATGGGGAAATGAAGAATACTCTATGATGGAGCTGAACAATAAAGCAAGATATGCTCTTATGTGTGCTCTCTCGGA
Source organism: Hylodesmum podocarpum (assembly GCA_026586105.1). NCBI lineage: Eukaryota > Viridiplantae > Streptophyta > Magnoliopsida > Fabales > Fabaceae > Hylodesmum > Hylodesmum podocarpum. The sequence goes on from JALJEV010000804.1 coordinate 774,629, forward strand.
ACAGTACAACAGATTCTCGTGTGCCTACAAAACTGTTAAAGAATTATGGGATGCTCTCAAAATCTCATATGAAGGCATCGAAGACGTGAGAATGAGGAAAAATTGCCACTCTTCAAAGAGAATATGAAATGTTCTCTATGAAGAAAGGAGAGTCAATTGATATGATGTTTGGAAGATTCCAAACCATATTAAATGGACTTACTGCTCACAGGAATCACCTTCACGAAGGCCCGAACAACATGAAGATCTTGGACGGTCTCCCACCTCCTTGGGAAGCTATGTCCCTGACTATCTTAGTTGGAAGAGATATGAAGACATTAACTCTAGATGAGTTAATTGGAGCTTTAAGGGTACATGAAGTGCTCTTATGTAAAAGGGAGAAGATCAAGGTTCAAGAACCTATAGCTCTTCCGTCTGTCAACAACGCTCCTAAAGAAGAATCGTCAAGAAGGACGGTAAAAAAGAAAGTAAAGATTTTGAAGGTGATTCAACCGAATCGAGAATCGTCGATGGTTCGTCGAAGACGAAGTCTCTCTCATGGCCAGACAATTCAAAAGAATGATGATGAAGAAGGGAAGAGGCCAACGCTTCTTCAAGAAAAAGGAGAAGAAGCTCCCTGAAAAGTCATCAACCAAAGAAGATAACACAGAGATTGTGTGTTATGAGTGCAGAAAACTGGGACATATGAGGTCAGAATGTCCCAGATTGAAAAAGAGGTGGAGCTCTCGAAGAGATAAAGGAAAGAAAAGCTTGCTGACTTGGGAAGACCTTGACAGTGAAAGCTCAGAGGAATCCTCTGAAGAAGAAGAAACAACAAACATATGCCTCATGGCTGGAGATCTTGTCTCAACAGAGGTAAATTACAATGAAACTTCTTCATCCTCTTCTTCTGAGTCTGAGTCAGAATCAGAAGAAATATCATATGATACTCTTCTAGCTAACTCTCATTTTATTGCTCAGCAATACAAAACTTGTAAAACCAAGCTAAGACAAGCTTTGGAAGAGAATGTAGTTTTGAAATCTGAAATTGAGTTTCTAGACAAGAAAATATCAAGTGATGTTTCGTCTGAGTCTGAAAAGGATATTTTCATTCTTGAAATCAAAAGATTAAAGAAAGAAAATGAGTCCTTACTCAACGACTTAACCAAGTTTACAAAGGGATCCTCCATTCTTAAAAACATTTTAAAATATGGAAGATCACCAAATGATAAAAGCGGACTTGGTTATGTTAAGAAGACAGACGAAAGGAAAAATAAACCTGTTTCGTCTGATAAAAAGAAGAGGAATTACAACAAGGTTCCTAATATCTACAAAAAGGCTCAAAACAAAAAGAAGCCTTTTGTAACTAACAAAAAAGGACCCAAAAAGATTTGGGTACCAAAGTCACTTATTGTTCCTGTTGCAGATATCCTCAATGGGAAGAGACAAGACTTCAAGTGGTACCACGGACGGTGGATGCTCACGACACATGACGGGAGACTGTTTATGTTCCAAGACCTCGGACCAAGTAAAGTGCATGTCTCATACGATTCAGTAAAGGTAAAATTCTTGGCATTGGGACTGTTGGTAAGACACCCAATACTCTTATCCAGAACGTATCATATGTTAAAGGTCTTAACTTCAATCTACTTAGCATAAGCCAATTTTGTGATAGTGGATATGAAGTAGCCTTTAACTCTGATGAGTGTATAGTAAAGAACAAAGATAAATACATTCTTTTTATTAGGAAAAGAAAGAATAACCTTTATGAGGTTTGTCTTTCTGACCTGAGTGATCAGAATGTAACATGTTTGATTTCAGCAGACGATGAACGAGATATTTGGCACAAAAAGCTTGGACATTTAAGTCTCAAGTATATTTCAAAAATTTTTAAAACGGATCTCGTAAAATGTTTGCCAAAAATATCTTGGAAAACCAATCGTCTGTGTGAATCTTGTCAGCATGGGAAACAACTCAAAGCTTCTTTCAAATCGAAAAATGTTGTTTCCACGACAAGACCATTAGAAATTACACATTGATCTCTTTGGACCCACTCGATCGAAAGTCTTGGAGGAAAGAGATATGGATTTGTCATTGTAGATGACTATACTAGATTTACATGGGTATACTTCCTAGCCCATAAACATGAGTCATTCAAGGTCTTTGAAATATTCTGTAAACGTGTTCAAAAAGAAAAAGGATTTTGTATTGCGTCTGTAAGAAGTGATCATGGAACAGAATTTGAAAATTCTGAGTTCAAAGCCTTTTGTTTTGAAAATGGAATATTTCACAATTTTTCGTCTCCAAGAACTCCTCAACAAAATGGAGTCGTGGAAAGGAAAAATCGTACTTTACAAGAAATGGCTAGAACTATGTTGCATGAAAGCTCTCTCCCTAAATATTATTGGGCAGAAGCAGTCAATACTTCCTGTTATATCCAAAACAGAATATTGATAAGACCAATATTGAATAAGACTCCATATGAACTATGGAAAGGAAGAAGACCCAACATTTCTTATTTTCATCCTTTTGGATGTGAATGTTTTATCCTAAACACCAAAGATCAACTTGGAAAGTTTGATTCAAAGGTGGTTAAAGGAATCTTTATTGGATATTGCAATACATCTAAGGCCTATAGAATATTTAACTCTAAGACGCAAGTTGTAGAAGAATCAATCCATGTAAAGTTTTAAGATAACTCAAAGGCTGATAAAGAAATATCAGACCTAGAAAATTTGTTTGATAATTTACAGATTAACCCTTCTGGTCAAAATTCAAGACAAGACGATAAACAAGGGTCAGACGATACAAGGACAGACGATAGATGCACAGACGAACCCTCTTCGTCTGATACTTATCAACAGGGAGATCAAGTCTCTACAAAAGCATGGAAGTTTGCATCAAACCATACAGAAGATCTCATCATTGGAGATAGATTCCAAGGTGTTCAAACAAGATCAAGAGTGAAGTATATCTCAAGCTTTGCTCTTGTATCAGATATGGAGCCAAATAATGTTGAAGATGCTCTTCAAGACGATGATTGGATTTTGGCTATGGAAGAAGAACTTAATCAGTTCACAAGGAATGATGTATGGACCCTTGTTGAAAGACCAAAGAATAAAAGCATCATCGAAACCAGATGGGTGTTCAGAAACAAGCTTGATGAAGCTGGAAAAGTGGTAAGAAACAAAGCAAGGTTAGTAGCACAAGGGTACAATTAACAAGAAGGTATTGATTTTACTGAAACCTTTGCACCTGTAGCTAGATTAGAAGCTATTAGAATATTACTTGCTTTTGCTGCTCACAAGAATATTGTTCTATATCAAATGGATGTAAAAAGTGCTTTTCTAAATGGTTTTATTGAAGAAGAAGTGTATGTAAAACAACCTCCTGGTTTTGAAAGTTTGTCTCAACCAGATCACGTTTTTAAACTCAAGAAAGCACTTTATGGTCTCAAACAAGCTCCTAGAGCTTGGTATGATAGACTCAGTTCTTTCCTTCTTAAAAATGATTTTTCAATAGGAAAGGTTGATACAACTCTCTTCAAGAAAAGCGTTGCAAAAGACTTTATTATAGTCCAGATTTATGTAGACGATATAGTCTTTGGAGCTACTAATAACTCTCTTTGCAAGAATTTTTCAAAGCTAATGCAGGATGAGTTCGAAATGAGTATGATGGGAGAATTGAAGTTCTTCCTAAGACTTCAAATCAAACAGACGAAAGAAGGAATCTACATCCATCAACAAAAATACACAAAGGAACTTATCAAGAAGTTCAAGATGGAAAACGCCAAGCCTATGAAGACTCCAATGCATTCGTCTGGAGCAAATCTCAACAAGGATGAGTCAGGTAAGTCTGTTGATCAGACGGTATATAGAGGTATGATTGGCTCACTCCTTTATTTAACTGCAAGCAGACCTGACATTATGTTTAGCGTCTGTCTATGTGCGCGTTTTAAATCTGATCCCAAAGAATCTCATTTACAAGCTGTAAAGAGTATTCTTAGATATCTTATTGGAACAACTAATCTCTCTCTGTTTTATAAGAGAAATAGTGATTTCAGTTTAAGAGGCTTTTGTGATGCTGATTATGCTGGAGATAAAGTGGAAAGAAAAAGCACAAGTGGTGGATGCCAATATCTTGGATCATAACTAATATCTTGGTCAAGCAAGAAACAAAACTCCATTGCACTTTCAACAACTGAAGCAGAGTATATTGCTGCGGCAGGATGTTGCTCATAATTACTATGGATTAAACATCAACTTGAGGATTATTCCAGGTTTGAGAATCATATTCCAGTATTTTGTGATAACACAAGTGCAATCAATCTTAGCAAAAATCCTATTCAACATTCTAAAGACAAACATATTGAAATTCGTTTTCATTTTATAAGAGATTATGTCCAAAAAGGTATTTTCGATATACAGTTTGTGCAAACTGATTTTCAATGGGCAGATATATTTACAAAAGCTTTGGATGAAACACGATTCAATTTCATTAAATAAAACCTTGGAATTATTTCTTTAACAGATTGAAAAAATGCTTCGTCTGAGTTATTGATTGGACTTGTTCCGTCTGTATTCTTTTTGATTCGTCTGTACACCTTGTTCCATCTGTACATTACTTCGTATTAAAGACGAAACATTGCGTCTGATCAAGTTGAATAGTTACTGTGGTAAAATTCAACAGACGCAACTGTTACTTTTTAATGAGTTTATCTCAAGTGTGCAGGGACAAATTAAAAAGAGCAATAAATGTGTCTATCATTTATTGCACTATTCTAGGACAATGATAAGCACGCGCCGTGAATTAGAGGTCAAATCAATCATTGAAAAGGCAATGATGTGGACACGTCAAATCAGGGCGGTTTAAAAATCTTTCGTCTGATGAATTACAACCGTTTCATTCTTTATCTATAAATACTCTTGAAAGTTCACTCTTTTACTCTTTACTGCAATCCGCAATTTTTTGAACTTTCTGAAACCTAATACTCACTAAGCTTTCATTCTCTCTATTTTCAAATTTTCAACAATGGCCGCCAAGAACACCAAAGCTATCAAAACCGCTGATGCCACCTTTTTCGCCCAAGATTTGTTCTTGCCAAGCAAATGGATTTCAAGGGAGACTCTTGAAAGTGTCTCTGAAAGAGTTGTGAAGATGTTTGACCACACTGGATGGATGGGTTTTGCTGAGTTAAGAGGACCATGGCTAATGGAAGCCTATGCAGAGTTTTGGAGTGACGCCAAGGAATTTGATGATGGTATCATGGGAACCATAGACAACAAAGAGTACATCATCACGGTGGACTCTATCGCTGAGGCTGGAAATTGCAAGGCCGAGGGGCGCTTCTACAGCCCCAACTGGATGAAGAATGAATCAGAAGAACATGTTGACAAGATCATCTATTTGAAGAAACCCAACTCTGAAGATCCCAAGTCCTTCCGATCTGGGAAACTCGCTCCCACTGCAAGAATCATCCATAACCTCCTCTATAATATCATCACGCCTAGGACTGGCTCAAGGGACAATGTAAGTGTTAGAGACAGATTCTGCATTTTCTATTGTCTGAGAAAAGCAAGGATAAGTCTTCCACACATCATCCTTGATCACTGGATAAGCGCGTTGAAGAACCGCAATATCCGAAGGAAAAGCAGCATCCCCTACGCCACTCTCTTCACAAAGATTATTATCAACCAAGGGGTTGATACTGCTGGTGTTGTCTATCACCAAGAGGGAAAGGAAGTAAAGGCTAGCACTTTCGAAAAAAGGAATTTGACTCCAAGCATTCTCCTTCACTCTCAAAAAGAGGAAGTACCCCTCTCACCTATCACCAAAGACCCTCCTCACAGAGCTTGCATCAAGCGGGCAAAGCCACAAACACAACCCCAAACACAAACCAAAACACAACCACAAACACAAGCCCAAACACCGTCCAAAACATAACCCCAAACACTTTTACCTTCTCTTCTTCCCTCTGTAACTGTCTCTGAAGTTCCTTTTGAGGATGTTCTTGAGGAACCCCTCAAGAAAAAGAAAAGGACCATCAGAATCAAGCATATAGGTGCTAAGCCAAAAGAACAGACGGTATCCCCAAGTGAAGACGAAGGGGTCACCATTCCGTCTGAAAAAGTTCCGTCTATGAAGATACTCACAGACGCAGAAAAGCAAAGGAAAGATGCAGAAGAAAAGGCACAAGCTAGGAAGCTTACGCTTGAGAAAGCTGCTAAGGGCAAGGAGAAGATGAAACAAAAATTAGCTTCTGTTATTGTTGGAAAGACAGAAGAAGAAAAACAACTCAAAGAGGCTAGAAGAGTCTCCATCTTGCTCGAAGCTGAAAGAGAAAGGCTCTTTCAAGAAAGCATCAGGGGCATTGGATCGTCTGGGGGAGCATCTGTCCAAGCTACCTCAGAGGGCATGAATAGTGAAGAGACTGCCCAGATCCAAAAAGATAATGCCCAACTAGCGGAGGAGTTGGAAACCATGTTAAGTGAAGAAGTTTCTACAATGGAAATTCTTCCATCAACAACACTCCCAGACGAACAAATGAAAACATCTTCTGAGTCACTTGTTGCGTCTCCGCTTAATGCTTGCCCTGCACAAACATTTCCTGTTGCGTCTGAAGAAATACTTCACTCACAAACAATGGAGATTCTGTCTGAAGATTTCGTACTTGTTGAAGATGTAAGCTCTTCGTCGGATGAAGAAATCTCTGAAGCAACTGGAGTGGATACATCAAGGGGGAGATCACATACTGAGGTGATCAATCCAGAAGACTTATCCCCAAAGCGCAAGATTGACTATTCATTCCTAAACGAATTAGTCATGCGAAGACATGAAGAAAGCACTTGCGCTAACAAACCAATTAAACCTGATTGGATCATTGGAGCGAAGTTTGATGAAGCCTCCAATGAAGCTAAATCCTCTGAACCTGCTTCATTAGCAGACGATGAAGACTTGTACATACAGAATACACCATACATAGAGCTGAAGAACCCTTATCAGTACAGAGGAAAGAAAGGATTTCAGCTGAAGAAATCTGAAAACCCCTTTCTTTACAATAAGTCCCTAAAGCCAGTAGATTTTAATGAAGATTTTGTCTACTCACCAGAGGAGCAACGCAATTGGTTGAAGCGTCTGCCCTGGGACAAACTGGCATCGCTAAATATCAAGGGACTAGAGAAAATAAAAGAATACAAGGATCATCTTGCTGCGTCTGAGATTGAAGGACCAGCACTTGGCTACGAACCTCACATTCCACACAGACATAATCCAAGATGGAAGGTTCGGCATGAGATCAACACTCTAGTATTCCACCATTGTAAATTTGGAGATGCTGATTTTCATAGGTATGAGCCAAAAGAGTGCACTCATTGGCACCTTGATGCTTTCACCAGCCATGATCCCTTAAATTTCACAATTCCACTCAACCAAACAGAGTATGTTGGTTTAGACCACACTCTAGGAATTGTGCTCCCATGGACGAGACCCCATTGCTCTGGGATTCATCCAAGATGCTCCCTGCTCTTTGATGAAAGAGAAGACCCTGAGGAGTTCGCTCACTCCCTACCTGAAGACTACAATATCCCCTTCCAGTTGATGGCCAATGCTTATAGGAGAGAAATTAAAGAAAGAAACATCTCTTTTCTCCATATAGAGCGACAAGCTGAGAAGAACTACAGAGATCATCCTCTTTTGATTGGATCTCAGTTTTCTTCTTTGGTGACTGAAGAAACCAAATACTTCATCATCTTAGACAGAAAAAGGTCGTGCTTGGTAAAATACTTGGCTAAGGGAAAGGAAAAGAAGCATCCGTCTGAAGCCGCGTTCCAACATTGCTCTGGAACTGCTTATGATGAGAATGATTCTTCAGTCTGTGGCAGAGTGTTCCCTGGAAGTGCATTCGTTTACTCTCAGGAACAGCCACTTCTTGAAGTATCCATTCCAACAAAGTGGTACACTTACCAATGGGAGCGGAACTTCACTGCCTACCTAGTTCTTCCACTCTTTACCTTACGTCTGAAGAAGACCACACCAGTGATCATTATTAATGACACTGAACCCATTGTGGAGTACCCTCAAACACCACTGATGATTGAAGATGTGGTTGAGGCTGCGGAAAGAACTGAGATCGATGGATCAACTGCAAAGGCTGATATTACAGAGGTGGAAGAGTATAAGAATCTGAAGCGTAAATATAGTGCCTTGGAAGAAGATTGCGAGCATTTGAAAGCAAAGAACAGAGAACTTGAAGAAAATCAAGCTTCTCTATCATTTAAAGTGCAGCAACTTACAGACGTTGTGATGACCCTGCTCAACAAAAAGCAAAAGCCTTCTCCTTGATCATCTTTTGATGATTCACAGCCCAAGGGGGAGAAAATATAAGAGAATATAGCTCAAGGGGAAAGCATTGTCTGAGGGGGAGCAAACAAGATAAAGCTTCGTCTGAGGGGGAGCAAGAGCAAACGAACAAGAGGATCGTCTGAAGAAGGGAGTCATTATACTTGTTGTAACAATGTATTTTATTTGCTTATTGTTTTTAGTATAGAAAATACATTGTAATTTTTTACTGGTTATTCTTTATTGGGTTTTTTGTCTATACCAATGTAATTGTACACACAGATTACATCGCATTGATGTAACAATCTTTATAAAGAGGTATTATTCAGAAAACATCGTCTTGATGTAAATCCAGCTTGCTTAAGACTGCTTGTTTCTGTCTAACCATGTCCTGTGCATATTTTTGTGGTATGGTCTGTAATCATCAAAAAGGGGGAGATTGTTAGATCAAGGAAGATTAACGCCTCAAGATTTTGATTATTACAAGACAGATGAAATCAAGCCACCAAGACTTGCTAAGACGAAACCAGCACAGACGAAAGAAGACCCTTCAAAGTGAAGATTCTGCGTCTGTCCAAAAGCCAAGTCATCAGACGATACTTGCACAGACAAAAGAGAACTACTCAAGCTTAAGTTCTTCGTCTGTCCAAAGAGCAAAGTCTAAGACGATAGGATGAGACGAAACAACTACAACTGATGACACATATCGTCTATCCAAAAGTGAAGTCAAAATTGGAGTCTCGCGCCAAGTTTCAAGAAGTACTCAAGAGAAGCATCCAAGATCAGTATAGGGATTCGTGCTTACACTCCAAGATCAAAAAGGTCTTTACCTTTTGTCACATCTCTGTACAAGTCAGAAATAGTACTGCGCACAACCTAGTCCGCTATATCCGCTGCGACTCAACATCAATCAATCAAGTACAACTGACAACCTTTTTGGGAAGCTCTCTAGAAGATCTCTCAACGACTCTCAACGGCATTCAAATGAGTCTGACGACTATTTGAAGAAGATGCCTATAAAAGGACTTCACACCCTTCAAGAATCAGTTGGCGAATACGCTTATCTTCATCTATCTCTTAAGGATTCGCTCAATATCTCTGACTGTGCTATATTGTAAACACCTCTCTGCGTAGAGGAAAACTCTATTTTTCAAAACATCTTTCAAAGTCCACTTGTGTGGCATTTTAGCCTGAGGAGGCTGTGTTCCAAAGAATACCTCTTGTATTAGCCTGTGGAGGCTGGGTTCAAAAAATACCCTGTTGGTTTAGCCTGGGAAGGCTGGGAGCAAAGAATATCTTGTAATAGCCAGAAGTGGCTGGGTTCAAATAATACTTATAACCTTTTCACGGTTTGCAGTGAAAACTCAGTGGTTGCTGAGTAACTAGACATAGTCTTGAATAGACGAACCAGTATAAAAATAACTGTGTTTATTTTTGTTTCGTCTGATCAACTAACAGGGGATAATCACACTATAACGTCTGTTCATTAAAATCAATCTTTCAACATATTTTGTTTCGTTTGAACAGTTTTGTAACCCACAGACGAAAGGGATAAAGTTTTTTAATTAACACAATTCAACCCCCCTTCTTGTGTTTATCTTTTACAGCATGGCCTAGAAATTTGCTAAGGGTAATTCCATCACATCCTAAGGTACAATTTGCTTAATTCATTTTTATGTATTATCAGTTTTAATACTAAATGCGTCAAAATGTGCCTTTGCATGTTTAGGGCAACATAAATCATGGAAAACAGGCAATGGACGTTCGAAATCCTCCATGAGTTGATGATTTAGATGATGACGTAAAACAAAATCCATTGATTGATCAACTGAAGATATCATCATCATTTTTTAATGCACCTATACATGTGTCGTTTACAAAAGAGGTTTTTGGTATTGAAAACCCAAATATACCCATATACATATCATTGTCTGATGTTCTTGAGATTTATTCTGGGAATACCATGCTAAACATCTTCTTCATACAATAATGGCAAAGGTAAGTAAAATTAATAATTAATTTGATTTAATAAAAACTACTGACTTGTGTCAAATATGTTTTCGATTTGATATAGTTAATTGTATGAGTTAAGCATCAACCAAGACACGTCGCATGTATATGGATTTATTGATCCTCAGTCAATACAGAAAGTTAGTAATAACAAAGTCTCAGTTTAAGAATATATGCAAACATGGATGACTGAATCAAGAAAACAAATATATTTTGCTCCATTCATATATGGGTTAGTTCATTAATGAATTTGTGGATTTTTTAACTTCATTTATAGTTAGTAAATCATTGATTGTTGATTCAGGTCCCATTGGAAGCTTATATTTCTAATTCCTAAGAATTATAGAGTAGTTTGGTTTTGTTCGTTACACCATAAACCTACTGTTGACACGAGACTATTGAAGGAACAACTTTATAATGTTTTCAAATATATTTGATATTACGTGTACATATGTTTTAATGCTATAATAATATTTAATTTGATTAGGATCATTAGGGGTACAAATGTGTTGTCTAGATGTGCTAATAGAGGAAGAAATATCGACATTATCATCCCCAAGGTATAATGCATCAGATTCAATTTTCTTAGTTTATATTGTGATCTAACTATGAATCTTGTTAATGTAGAGTAATAGACAACTTGGCTCCTTTAAATGTGGTTATTATGTAATGTATTGGACAAAGGTCATTATTGCTGCAAAAATAAAGGATTCATGGCTTTAGGTAATATCTTTATAATTATTTATTTATATAATTATCAGATGTTTAAAACACAAGTAATAACAACTAATAGTTTATACATGTTTCAGATTTTCCAAGATGTTGACTCATTACTTAGTAAGGACATTGACATTATTCGGAAAGAATGGGCAGCATATCTAGTAGGTAACATTAACACACTAAGAGTTGATGGTATTACTTAATTGCTTTACTTTTAAATATTTTCATGTAATCTTTGAACAATGTTAATTTGTATGTAATATTATTAGGGAATGACTGAACATTATTGATGATAGTATATATGTGACTATGTGCAATTTTTGTAGGTAAATGACATTTATATTATTTGATTTTCATTTATTGTTGAGTTCTGGAATGAGGAAACCTTGTTATTGATTTTCACTATATGAATTTATAATTTCCATTGTGGGAATACTATTTTGTTTCATATCAAATGCATATCATACAGGTTAAAATCATGAAATAAATGAAAAAATAAAATGGAAAATTAAAAAAAAAAAACTATTTTTGACGTCGATTATTTAGATTTACCGACGTAAAAAGCTATAAAATAATTTTTTTAAAAATATATAACGACGGTTTTTATGAACAACCGTTGTGAAGGATGAAGTAAGAAAAAAAAATTAATATATATAATAGCGGGTTTTACAAATAATTGTCGTTAAATATGGTATATACAACGATGAGTATTTGCTAACAACCGCCGTGGAAAATCTTTTGAACGGCGGTTGCAGAACAGCTGTTCAAAATAGGTTATTTTTTATGTCTCCTATATATTACGGCGATTCTGGAACCGACGAGAAAAATTATTTTTAACTGCCTTTAAATACCATTTCACACTAGTGAAACTAACCATGCAAGTAGACAATTCTCTACTCAATTCCATCTCACACCTAGTCAAGACCACAAACTAACTTTATCATTAGAATCCCTTTTTGCAGGTACCTTCCTCGTCTCTTATCCTTTCTATGCGAACAACAAAGGGGTACATGTGGACATCACACACCGATTTTCCTATTAAGGCTCGCCACTAGCAAACCTACTTCATGACATGTACATTTTGGCATCTAGCTTAGGGCTGAGGCAAGAATATTCTTTGGTGACACCAATCTCAAAGTCAATACTAGATGTCAAGAAAATCCTCCAGATTTATCACTAATAACATCTACAATGGAAACCACCATACAACAAGCCTAAGAGAACTTGAGAGTCTACAAAAAAAGCACGAGAACAAATAAGAATATTATGCAAAGAAAATGTCAGGCAGAGGAAAAAATGTTTGAATATACATAAAGATCAAACTCATTATTCCAAGAAGGAAGAAAACCAAAACGACTATGAGTAATAAGAAGATTCACAACATATAAACCCGTAACCACCCTTATTGATGAGGGCATCAAAACCAAGCTCACGAGACCCATGATAATCAAGCCCAATCCATGAAAAGAAGGATCAAGACATGAGCCCATTACTAGAAGAAGACTTACAAAGACACGGGAGGCTTTGAAGGACAAGGTGACTCATCTGTTCGAGGCCCAATTTTCAAAGGTTCAACACTTGTAAAAGACGTCAAAAATATAATAGTAATTTGCTTGGTGCAAGGATTTGAGCCCAACATGACATGGTTAAAATGCCCAACTTAACCATTAGGCCAAGTTAACTCACATGATATATAGAGATTTAAATTTCTTTTATTTACTTCAAAACGAGACAAACTCATAAACTCAAGCTCATAACCTTAATTTGTATTTATCCTTAAGGAATTTTTTCTGAGATTTTGCTCTACTAGGGTACTTACTTGCATCTTATGATCTTATCTAGAATTCTCCAATTCTAGTGGGAATCATCCTTAGGCTTATCAAACTACTTTGTTTGTGGCGCCTTCCTTCTTCTCTAGGTTTCTGTGTTTTAATCTCAACCCCAATTGTTTCAAACCCTAACCCTGATTTCCCAAATTTCTACTCAATTCTCCATGGGAATCATATCACCTAAGTACGTGGATACACAAGTGTATTCGCAGCCTTCTTAGTACATATCAAGTGAAACCATGGCTAGACAACATCTCTTTATGGATGGAATCATAGAGGTGCCCGTACCTCTAAGATGGAATTCGCTGAATTCGGAAACGTATGATAGAACCATATAGCTTGATGAACATGTGGATGTGTACACTAAACAAGTCAACTTTCACCAATAATGATTCTATTAACGGTGGTGTATTCATTTGGTCTACGAGTTTACTATCAGGTACTTTTTCCAAACCTTGGTTGAAAAATTATACTCCTAGTATGCAATCAGTAGACCTCATCTCGTCACAACTACAATGCTAGTCAACCTGAAACAGGAAGATGATGAACCCCTATGAAATTTCATAGAATAATTTACCCAAGCTTCCATCAAAATATGAAATTGAATAAAGGTAACCTTCGACTCCATGCTTATTGCACTCTAACCTGAGAACTTTATAGACAATTTTTGTAAAAGATCCCTGGGCACTAGTAGGAAACTAGGTTCATTAACAGAGGAGAAGTCAGAGTTCTATGAGTTTATTAGATCAGGCAACACAGGAGGTCAAAAATGTAGAGAACATAGTAATAGGGATAGAGAACGCTATCAAAGGGATATAAATGCCAAAACAGAGCATTGAAAGGCCCAAGGTATGAAATATATTCTCCCTTAAATACTAACTGCACCTGGATTTTGGAAGAGTGTTTCAATATATAGAACTGTTGTTCATGCCACCCCATGCTTGACAAATAAAGAAGCTGACCGGATAAAGCATTCTAAGTTCCACCGTAATTACAAAACACAACTAAAGAATGTTGGACCCAAAAATGCAAAAATAAAGCAGCTCGAACAATTCATCCAATGCAAATGACGACGACGACAACGATAACTACAACAACAACAATCACAAAAGGAGAGGAGGAGTGTGACTTGGAAGGCGTAACAATGGTAGAGGTCAAAATCAACGCAATCCCCAAAAACACACCTAACATTTGGAAATAGTTTGAGACATTCAACAAATTGCTTAGGAAATAATGAGGAAGAATATTGTTTGAGAGGTGATCAACACCATAGCTAACAAATTTGTAGAGGTGGAGTCTCAAATGCAATAAAAAAAAAAAAAAAGACATTTCTTAACCATAGATGAAGCATGCACCAATATGGTTAAACCAAAGCAAGCACAATTGATACATCCCAACACCTTCATAAATCTAAATGTTGATAGATCATGGAAATTCAGTAGATGTTATGTTTTGGTCCATCTTCAAAAGGATAGAAATATATCCCAGATGAATTAAATCACATAAGGGTTGCTCCTCGAATTCACGAGAAAATGAGTAAACACACTAGACTATGTTGAACTTCAAACAACCTTCGATAGAGGGAAGCTATCAAAAACTTTGTTAGTAAAGAATTTAATTGTTTATCCTAATAGGAAGTTCAATTCTCAATGAACTTGGGTAATGGTATCTACCTTGCACTTGAAGATGAACTTTCTAATAGCCATTAGGAAAATAGTCACAATAAAAGCATATCAGAAAGGAGCACAAAAATGCTAGGTCGAGAGAATCAAGATCTCCTATTTAATGCTTGAAGCAAAAGAAAACCAAACAGAAAACCCAAGGCAGACATAATTATGTAGGTTACAACAACAAAAGGTATCGAGTTGAATTTGATCCCAAAGTGGATATAAAATAAGCCTTACTTGAAGTAACGAAAGAGTTCAACACATTTTGGAGAAGGTCCTAGAGAAACCAATGTGCCAAACTAACTACAAACATGTTGGACAAGGAACAAAGTAAAATGAACTAATCTTCACTAAAGCTAGATCCATAGCACAAAAAAAAATAGAAAATGGAGGAAGATAGAAAAAGATAAGAGCAAGAAGAAAATTAGCAACTTGTTAAAGCAGGGTTCATCAAGAAATTGATTATACAACATGGTTAGCCATTGTCGTATTGGTAAAAAAAGGACAACGGTAAATGTATAAACACAAATTAAACAAGCTAGTACAGGAAAAGAAAAAACAATCAAGGTGAACTTGATAAAACACTATTTCATATCAAAACAAAAAATAGATTGCAAAAAGGGAATACTGAAAAGGAACTACATAAAAAAATATTTTTTATTCTTTATCTTCATCAAGCACCTTTTCATCCACCAACTCGCCATCTTTCATGACCTTAAGGAGCTCAAACTTCCCAATGTGAACTCATTCAAATAAAAAACATATCAGGTGGATAGATTTATCAATCTTGTTCTTGGTTCTCTTATAAATTTTTTTTTTCATTTTCTGCTCAGTTGAATCTTATTCGGAGGTTGGCAGCTTCAACAACAACAAGCTTATTTCTTAACTTTTTGGTTTTACTAAGTTGGGTCTTCACCTCATTATTTCGTTTTGAAGGCACTTAATAATCTTCTACGAACTTTCTACTTGATCATGAAGTTGAACTTATAGGGAATTGCTTTTGACAAGGGGATCCTTGTTTGACCTTATCACCTTTGACCACCATCAACTTATGAAACAATTAATTTATCCCTCTATCACCTTACAAAATCACACCTCTTCACCACCTTAGAAGCATCAGCAGACAAGTAGCCATTGTAGCAGACTATAGTTAGTAAACCAATGGCCAAACCCAAGGCACGATCATGCTCATGAATCAAAACATTCTTTATCATGTTCACTTTAACCATCTCACCCTTAGAAAGAGATAACTTGCATGTAATGTCCTTCTACTTGTACCCTTATGATAACTCTTGAATGGGAGTTATCGACAAATTGTTTTCAAGGAGAATTTATCCGATAGTTGATTCTAAGCAAGCCAAAATAGTGTTTAAATATGCTAAGTTGCAATATCATGTTGTAGAACTCTTTGATGGTTTGTTTAAGTGTTTTAGGGCATAACAGAATCAACAAAGGAAGAGAAGATGCAATATAATGTTGCTCGCGCGACTTATAACTCAGCTCGCGCGAACTAAGGCCCCAAAGATCTCAAAATTCATTTGTGCCATTGCAACTCGCGTGAATTGAGCCTCCAGTGCTGTCGTGTTGCTCCCTATATGCCCAGCTCGCGCAAATTGCATCTCAACTAGCGCAAGCTGAGTCTTCAAGCCCAAAATATTAACTATAAAAGCAGAACCTATTCACACAGTTAATCATCTGGAGATAGAGATTGAAACCTAGAGAACAACATAAGGAATAGGATAGAGAGAGAAGCAGAAGCAGAAGACAGAAGACAAGGATTACTCATCCCTTTCGCGGAAGTCCAACGACTATGTATTCTTTTCTTCTTGATTATTCTTGTATTGTGACTCTGATTATCATGAACTAAATCTCTCTTTGATTGAAAGAACGATATAACCCTAATTCGTTCTAATATAATTCTCGATGTTATTCAGTTGTATAATTGTGAGTTATTTCTTCTAATTGACTATTAATAAACTGAACGTAAACTTGGGGAAACTTAGAGAAAAGAAACTTAAGTGGCATTAGAGAAAGAACCATCACTGAGTTAGATCTTAGAGATAAGGGTAAACGGTGGTGTGAACACATAACCTCACATTTATCTTAAATTCACAGATCATAATCTCTAATTAGCTTATTTTAACTTAATCAGGTCAATTAAGGCAGTGTAGTCGATCCTGAAAGAGACGATTACGAGGATAGGAATCTGATTCACCCAATTATATGACGTGAATAATTAGGGAAGGGTATTAGGGAGATTAATGGTGAAATCGGGATCCCAATCTTTTTCATTAAGTAGATTTAAAAATAAATTTTTACAATTTGGTTACTTGCAACACACTCAACTGCTTTAAAAGTCACAGTCAGAAAAATAATTGATACAATTTGATTACTTGTTCTCGTAGAAGCAATAACTTGTGTTCTTAAATACTTATTACTTGACAATTGTAGTATACTTAACATAGCCTGTGCGGGAGTATTTCTCGCCCTCGCACGGGATTCGCACCACCTTTTAATGTAAGATACTAAGACTATACAGTAAGAAGGGCCCAACGAAATCCATGTTTACCTTCAAGTCATCACCATTTACAGTGAGGACGATTAAACCTATACACAACAACAAACATCAATGTCAATGTAATGTAGACTTGACCAAAAAAGACATTATAATGTGAACAACAAAAAACACTTAGTCAAGTACTAGGGAAAACCTTTGTACCAGAGAACTTAAACTCGGTGCAACAAAAATGGTTAAAACTGTTACCTCTAGGTTTGAAGAAGAAAAAGGTTAAACATCAACAAAATTTGTGGCAATAATAAAAAGGGGAGGTCAAACCATTACCTTGGTTCAATGATTGCTTAAGCAATATCCGTGTCCATGTCAATTGTTGGTAAAGAGGCATTAGAGCCCTCCACCCAGGAACATTTAGCCTTTCTTCTTAGTGCATGACATCATCAACATTAAAGCCCCTTTAAACGTTCTTTCCTAAAACAAGGTTCATCTTCCTAAATGAATGTCCATTTACATTAGCAACAACTCTAAAAAAAGAAAAGAATGTATCAACAATGTAAGACTTAAATAGAAAAAAGAAAGAAAAAAAATGTTTTGATACTAACTATCTAGGTGTCACATAGGGTATCCCTTGGGCGAGTTTGATGACATGACATATTGAGAGACGTTAAGGTAACTTCTTCAACAAGAACTTGAGCAAATCTTCCTACCAATAGAAGGATAACATAGGCTTTCCATTAGCCATATAGAACACGTCCCTAAAGTCCATGTACATCTCATTAATACCAACTTTGAAGCATTTATATTTGAAACCATAGTAGAAATCATTGAAAATCGCTTATAGGTGCCCATATGAGCACCATTCAACAATACCTAATACGCCTTCTTGCCACACTTCAACTAATAAGAAGACATGAATTTATTAGTAATGGAAATAAATTTTGTGAAATAACATATTACTTATATGGCACACATGTAAATACATATAGCAACCTAAGAGGGGTGAATTAGGTTTCCCACAATTTTATTTGCAACTTAGACAATTTTAACTTAGAAATTTATAACCCCAACAATAACCAGTTAGTTTCAATAGACAATGTAGCGACAATTAAATTTCTTAAAGTAAAGAGTGTAGGGATAGAAAAAACCACTCAAGAATTTATCGTAGTTCACCTTCCACCACTAAAGGCTATGTCCAGTCCCCTGATCCGAGTCAGAGATTTTTCCACTATGTAATCAATGTTGTGTTATAATCTTAAGCGAAGATTCTTATACCAACACCTTCAAGAAAAGCACCTATTTTTTTGATTCCATATAATCCTTACCGAACACTACAGTAATCAACAACCTTTCATCGAAAACTACGGTGATCAACAACCTTCATCGAACACCACGGTGAATTAACAATAACAATGGTTCAACAATAGAGAAGAAAGTACAATGGTTGTATCAATCTTATATGTTAGGATGAATCTTAAAAGACAGGCTCTCTTGTAATATGACAATTAAGGATCAAAAGCTTTTCTGACTTTTAGAACATGTAAAGCATTGGAAGTTTGTTTCAAGTAATGAATAAAATTATGAAACTCATGTGTTCTGATTTCTGAACTTGAAACTTGTTTAAATAAACATCTGTAACATTTCATTAAAATAGTACAACTTTTCATAATTTCAAATTTGAAAATGAGCAGTTACATCTTTTAAATATTTTAAACTTGGTAATCGATTACTAATGTATGTGTTGGTCCCTATGTGTGAATCTAGAGGGGGGGGTGAATAGATTCTTGTTAAACTTTACCCCAAATTCGCGTGTTTCTAATTCCTTTCGAATTCAAACAAATCTGTTCTAGAATCACTTATCAATTACCGTATCAATTACCGATTCAATTACCTATTCTATTACTGATTCAATTACCGTATCAATTACTGAGTTGATTATCAATACAGTTACCAAATATACTGCAGAATTTAATCAATGATAATAGCAATATAAGGAAAACTGTAAAGAGGATAAGGAAGAGAAAGAGTGCACAGCGATCTATACTGGTTCGGCCAACTGCCTACGTCCAGTCCCAACCCAACAACTGTTGCGATTGGCTTTCCACTATCAAATGATCCCTTTTGTGTTCTTTTACATTCACTCTGCAACAAGCAACACAAAAATGAAATCAAAACACCCAAAACCTGTTCTTCAACCCAAAGAACAGTTCTTCCCTGACCTTGGCACCTCCAAGATCAAACCTTTGAGAAATCACTTCTCAAATACAAATACTCTATCCAGAGAGACCTCTCTCCTAGAGTAATAACCCAGAAATTGAAATACAAATAAAGATCAGTATAGAAAACACCTTGAGTGTAGATTCTGATCACAAATAAACACAATGAAATCCACCCAATCAATGGAATGTATCAAGTTTGCCCTTTCTCTTTGAAAACCTTGATGAACTCTATTTACAGAGCATATGAAAGTGTAGAAGTAGTTGCAAATGGTTTGGTTTTCATCCCTTTCATATGTTTCATCAAGATTATACTTATAGAACAAATTTGGAGGGAGAAAACGTGCAAAACTGAGCTACAACGGTCAATGTAATTGATCACAAATGAATGTAATCGATTACACTAGCCGTTAGAACCCTCCAATTTGAATTTTCCATGCATGTAATCGATTACAACGAGACGTAATCGATTACATCAGTGTTTCCAGGCCATGTAATCGATTACATTGGAGATGTAATCGATTACATCAGTGAGTAATGCTCCTGGTTGTGCCTGGGCGCACCTGCTTGAGCACTTTCACCAAAATTGGCATAACTTCTTCTACAGATATCGTTTTGAGCTCTGGTTTTTTGCAAATGAAAGAGGATTGATAGAGCTACAAATCTCATGAAGACACGAAGAGCCAATTCGGAGTGCATCTAGGGTGAAATCAAGCAGCAAGAGGATACAAAAAAATTTCTGCCATGGTAATCGATTACCTAGGGGATGTAATCGATTACACCAGAGAGGAAGATCAATGTAATCGATTACATCAAGCCTGTAATCGATTACATCAGTGAAAAATGGATTTCCAAGGATTTTAAAACTGTTTTTCTCAAATGGAAATCAAACATTAGTCACTTGATCAACCATACACAAGTTTAAAACATCTCTAGGGCCTCAAACAAAGAACTCAACACATATATGCCTAAACTCAACAAACAATACATAGTAAACTCCTAGATACATTCCAACTAAGAAAACCAAAATTACATTAACATCAAAATCAAAAACACCAAGAGAGACACCAAAGCACCATCAAGCTTTAGGTCCAACAATCTCCCCTTTTTGGTTTTGATGTACCAAATCTCAACCAAGGTTTTCTTAGGAGTTTAGGATGTGTGTTGATCTTCTAAGAATCTGCAATTGTTAGAGATTTCCAAATACGTTTGATATATGCATTGCAGATTCACTATACATTTTATTCCTTACTCCTTACTCCCCCTATCAACAATATTCTATAAACTCTAGCAACTTATACTTCTCCCCCTATTTGGTATATCAAAATCAAAAACAGAGAAGAATTAAGATCAAATATAGAGAATAGAGATACTGATTTTCTACATGTTAAGCAATATGAGTTATCAAAGATAGAGGTATAAAAATTTTCCTTATGTTATCACCATAAATTGCAGATCCAAAATCTTTTTATTGAAAGGAGATTTGATTTCTTCATCAATTACATGTCTTGAGCAGCCATTGTCCAGAATACCAATTGTTCCATGATTCCAATTGTTGATTGTTTGGCTCTCAAGCATATCTACACAAGAAAGTTATCATTTGGATTTTGGTACCCAAATCTTATTGGGTCCAGCCATGTTAGCATTGTGATAATCTTTCCTAATCCATTTAAACAATCCACTATCTAAACCTTTCTTTCTAATCATGCAATTATAGTTGTTATGACCAGGTTTCATGCAATAACTACATGTGAAAATTCTGTTATTACTGGTTTGTTTAAATGTGTAGTACTTCTTGTTATTCTTTTTCAAAGGGGCAACAAAGGATTTACATTTTGAACAGGGTAGTTTCAGGGCATCATTTTCCTTTTTTCAGATTTTGAACATTGTTCTTTAAAACCGAAATTTCATTTTCTAAATCTGAAATTTTAATTTTCTGAACCTTACTCAATTTTTCAAATTTTTCTGCTTCTTTGAAGAGCTCACAAAAAGCAGTATACAGTTCATCATAATCTTGAGTAGATAAATCAGAATCACTTACCTCATCATCCGAAGTTGGATTTGCCATGAGACATAGATTTGCTTCTTCATTGTCACTCTCACTAGAGGATGAGGAATCGTTGTCTTCCCAAGCAATGTAGGCTTTCTTCTTTCTAAATTTATCCTTCTTGGGCCTTTCCTCATGTTCAACTCTTCTAGGCTCACTTGCTTTTCTTCATGTTTGGACATTCCCGATTTGTAGTGTCCGTTTTACCACACTCATAGCAAGTGACCTTTGAAGATGAACCTTCAAACCTCTTGAAGCCTTTTCCGGAGTTGAATCTCTTTTTGTCATTGTTCTTCTTCATGAACTTTTTGAATTTTCTTACCATTTGGTTCATGTTTTCATCTTGATTCACTTCCACACTTGATGTATCACTATCACTAGCTTGTGTCCTCCATCTTAAGTGCTATGCTTTTGGCTTTCTTGTCCTTATGTTCTTCATCCGCAATACGAGACATATCCATCTCATATTCTCTCAATTTGCCAAAAAGCTCGCACTAGTGACCGCAACAAGATTCTTAGACTCAGTTATGTTTGTCACGGTTGATTGATTGCCATTTTCTCGTTTAGAGACTTTAGAATCTTGACATTCACTTCCTCTTCTACGAAGCTTTTGCCAAGTCCCTTGAGATGGTTGATGATATGGATAAACCGTTTCTGCATCTCCATTATGGACTCTCCTTGTAACATTCTGAAGGTTTCATATTCTTGGATCAAGGTGTTCTTCCTTGCCCTTCGTACTTTCGTTGTTCCTTCATGAGTTACCATAATAAGATCCCAAGCTTCTTTTATTTGTACATGCAAGCGAGAAATTCTAAAAAATTCATCAGAGTTAAGAGCAGAATGTATAATATTCAAAGCTTTAGAATCATTCTCAGCTCTCCTAATTTCTTCTGGTTCCCACTTCTCAAATGGTTTTTCTAATTCATTTCCATCAACTATATATGTGGGGATTTTGAAATCAGTTACAACAGCTTGCCAAATGTTTCTATGTACAGACTCCATAAAGATTTTCATCCTCACTTTCCAAAATGGATAGTTATCTCCACAAAACAGAGGAGGTCTGTCAAATAGAGGCACCTTGGCGAATGGTAATTGACATGGCCATTATGGATCAAAATCTAGAGCAACTTACTAGAAGTAGCTCTGATACCAATTGTTGGTCCCTATGTGTGAATCTAGAGGGGGGGTGAATAGATTCTTGTTAAACTTTACCCCAAATTCGCGTGTTTCTAATTCCTTTCGAATTCAAACAAATCTGTTCTAGAATCACTTATCAATTACCGTATCAATTACCGATTCAATTACCTATTCTATTACTGATTCAATTACCGTATCAATTACTGAGTTGATTATCAATACAGTTACCAAATATACTGCAGAATTTAATCAATGATAATAGCAATATAAGGAAAACTGTAAAGAGGATAAGGAAGAGAAAGAGTGCACAACGATCTATACTGGTTCGGCCAACTGCCTACGTCCAGTCCCAACCCAACAACTGTTGCGATTGGCTTTCCACTATCAAATGATCCCTTTTGTGTTCTTTTACATTCACTCTGCAACAAGCAACACAAAAACGAAATCAAAACACCCAAAACCTGTTCTTCAACCCAAAGAACAGTTCTTCCCTGACCTTGGCACCTCCAAGATCAAACCTTTGAGAAATCACTTCTCAAATACAAATACTCTATCCAGAGAAACCTCTCTCCTAGAGTAATAACCCAGAAATTGAAATACAAATAAAGATCAGTATAGAAAACACCTTGAGTGTAGATTCTGATCACAAATAAACACAATGAAATCCACCCAATCAATGGAATGTATCAAGTTTGCCCTTTCTCTTTGAAAACCTTGATGAACTCTATTTACAGAGCATATGAAAGTGTAGAAGTAGTTGCAAATGGTTTGGTTTTCATCCCTTTCATATGTTTCATCAAGATTATACTTATAGAACAACTTTGGAGGGAGAAAACGTGCAAAACTGAGCTACAACGGTCAATGTAATTGATCCCAAATGAATGTAATCGATTACACTAGCCGTTAGAACCCTCCAATTTGAATTTTCCATGCATGTAATCGATTACAACGAGACGTAATCGATTACATCAAGTGTTTCAGGCCATGTAATCGATTACATTGGAGATGTAATCGATTACATCGATGAGTAATGCTCTGGTCGGTTGTGCCTGGGCGCACCTCGCTTGAGCACTTTCACCAAAATTGGCATAACTTCTTCTACAGATATCGTTTTGAGCTCTGGTTTTTTGAAAATGAAAGAGGATTGATAGAGCTACAAATCTCATGAAGACACGAAGAGCCAATTCGGAGTGCATCTAGGGTGAAATCAAGCAGCAAAAGGATACAAAAAATTTTCTGCCATGGTAATCGATTACCTAGGGGATGTAATCGATTACACCAGAGAGGAAGATCAATGTAATCGATTACATCAAGCCTATAATCGATTACATCAGTGAAAAATGGATTTCCAAGGATTTTAAAACTATTTTTCTCAAATGAAAATCAAACATTAGTCACTTGATCAACCATACACAAGTTTAAAACATCTCTAGGGCCTCAAACAAAGAACTCAACACATATATGCCTAAACTCAACAAACAATACATAGTAAACTCCTAGATACATTCCAACTAAGAAAACCAAAATTACATTAACATCAAAATCAAAAACACCAAGAGAGACACCAAAGCACCATCAAGCTTTAGGTCCAACAGTATGGTAATCGATTACATTAAGTGTACATTGCTCAACATTTGAAATTTGAATTAAGTAATTGATTACTAATTCGTGGTAATCGATTATAGAAAGATTGTTCCTTTAAAATTTGAAAAAAAAATTGAATAGCATAATCGATTACTGTCTTGTGGTAATCGATTACAATGGTAATCGATTACTGCAAGTATGTAATAAATTACAGCGTTATGAAAATTGTTTCTAAGTTAATTTCAAATACTTTTACTTGTTTTAATCTTTGAAACATATTATACTTAACTTAATTTTGTACTTAAGAGCCTTAAGTTACCAATCATAGAGAGCAATGACTAGAACCTTTTCAAACTTAAGCTTGTCTTGATCAATAGTAGGTTCTTTGATTTTCTTCACTTTTTCTTCCTTCTTGATGATATCCTTTTGTCTTGATTAAAACCCAACCATGAAGTCTGAAAGAATTTTTCTACATCACAGACACACAAACAGACACACACACAGACACACACACACACATGACACACACACACGCCACACACACATGTAACACACACACACACGTAATTGTTAGAATGGACTTAACTAGGAGCATCATTAATCCTAATCAACATATCACACTTGGAAGCAAAAAAAGGAAGATTCGCTCCTAAGTTTTCAATTAGGGCATGTAAAGGTAGACACATTTGAAACATAGGGCTTGACGATGACAAATCCTTTGGCATGTGTTGGTCCCTATGCAAAATCTAAAGGGTGGGTGAATAGATTCTAGTTCCCTCTTATGGATTTTTCAGCTATTTTCATTTTCTTCCTATGCAATATTGATCTTGCATTTATTACCTTAACCAATTTTAGGATCAATATAGGTTCAGAGTTATCACAGCGGAATGATAAAGGAAGATTGAAATCTTTATTTTTCACAAACTCTTTTTGAATCAAGATATATAGAAAATGCATTCAGAATATGATTCATCAAAATAAAAGAGTATAAGGTATAGAGAGATTTGCACGGTGAGTTTATACTGGTTCGACTTTCGGCCTACCTCCACTCCCAATACAACAACTGTTGTGATTGGTATTCCACTATCAACAATTTTGATCCCTTGTGTCAATTACAATCACACTGCACATACACAAAATGAAATCAAAATAAACCAATACAACAAGTTCTTATTCAAGAACCTTTCTCCCTAACTCTTGATACCTTCAAGAATCAGCCTTGAGAGTCTTTTCTCAAGTTCCAAAAACTCTTTTCCCAGAGAATGTCTTTCTTAAAGTGTTTAAACCATTCTAAATCAAAATGAAGATAAAAGATCAGAATGAGTACACCTGTTGTACATGAACTGATCAACTTGTAGACCAATGTAGATGCTTCATTCCATCACAGACTATTCATCTATTGAGAAAGCTTTTTGAATCTTTTGAAATCTTGGAGAAAAATGTTAAGAACACAAATTATTCTCTAAAACTCGTTTCAGCTCTTCTTTCTCTTTTAAAAAATCAAAGATTACTTCTCTTTGAAATCTTTCCAAGTGGTGTTTATAACGAGGAAGAAAATGTTAAGTCAATTTTGTTTAACAATAAATTATATCCTTTAATTTTGATTATTACAAATTATCAAGTAAAAACTTTCATTTATAAGATGAATGAGACTCGAACGTTTAAAGCTATAAGATGAGTAGAAGTCTAAAATAGATGATTCATAAGTCATTAGATGAATAATAAATCTCAGACGAAGCCTCTGATCAGAATAATGAAGAGATAGACAAAGCATAAAATTCAAAGATAAGTAACAGTTTCATTTGTCTTTATTATTCAAACAGACTCTAACTATCAGAAATTGTTTTTATGCAAAATTTTATCTAAAAATATCTTAATCCAATCAAGTATGAGGAAGTCAAATAACTCATCATAAAAAGTCATGTCAAATCAAAGTCAATTAGAATGTTTTTGACATGAAGATCTGTTGCAGAAAGATGTACAGTTTATTAGTACATAATCCTTAGATTGTGAAGATATTTGCAACCCTGGATGTTGACAAATCAAAAGCACAATAACTACAAAGGAACGTTGAGCACATTTCAAGTAGATTGAGTAAAGAAATTGAAGTCGTTGGGTCTAACAACCAATTCAAGCTTTTCTTTTATAAAAATGTTGACGATCGAGGATTTGAAGTTGGAGACTATTCTAGAAAAAGCTCTCAGTTTAACATTAAATTCTTTCTTGCAAAAAGTCTTATTCTTATTCTTCATTGTACATTTCTCTTTGCATAGATGTTAATATCCTTAGTTTGGTAACCCCTATTGTAAATTCATATCCTTAGTGGTAGTTTAGTCTAATGAGGATAGGACTAAAGAACCTGAATACTTAGAGTTTTTAACCTAAAGAGACTAGATTGAAACAATACTTGGATAGTGTTAGTCTTAAGAGATTATACTCAAAAAATACTTAGGTTAGCCGAAAGTGGTTAGGGTCAAATAATATTTATAATCACTTTGAATTAATGAAATCTTAATTATTGCTAATAAAATCTTGATAAGATAAACTAATATAAAAATTCTTTATATCCATTTTATTGCTTTACTTCTTTATTTATAGGCTGAGACTATTTTGTAAAGTTATATATTTGTTTAAAAATTTCTTATATCGCCTGTGAGAGTCTACATCTAAGTTATTAGACGGGTCTATTAAGGAAAACAAAAAACTTGAAAAAAAACGTTTTCAAATACAATCCAACCTCTTTTTTATATTTTTTACTTTTAAAAAAAAAAAAAAAAACCTGGTGGCTTCACGTGACCTAAGCTATTCTCATCACATTTAACAGTAAAGAAGTACCCACATGTTGTTTTCTCAACCTAATCTTGTCACATCCAACCATAAAAGAGTACTTATTTTCCATTAGATGAAAGAATAAATTTTTCAAAACCTGCAAAATGATATAATCATCCTCATATACTAAAAAAAAAAAAAACCCAAAATATTGGATATGCACAAGAAATTTAAAATAGACATTCACTCGGAGAGCATCATAAGCTCACAACTTGATAATCTTTGACAAATTCCAGGCTTGTTGAGTTTAGGGGCTCATGTTCTACTGTCTCACACCACTTGACTATGTCTATGTCAACTCGAAATCAACTTGACAGTTGACATACACATCGAGGACAAGAGTTGTGGGGACAACACCCGAACTCACAAGTTAGGGAAAGGAGGGGACAAAGTTCCATAAATATCATCTAACAATTACTCCTAAATCACTTAATATCAAAGGACGAACAACCAAACATATAATTCTTAACCCAACTTCATCTCACTTGTTTAAAAAATAATAGATTAAATTGATCATCAGAATTTCATTTGTGATACCTCTCCTCTTTTATCGTTTTTGTATCGACAACAAAGAGAAAGATGTTGGCATCATAATTAGTCATCGAATTAAGGCTTAATACCAATGTAACT
Organism: Hylodesmum podocarpum; assembly: GCA_026586105.1. Taxonomy (NCBI): domain Eukaryota; kingdom Viridiplantae; phylum Streptophyta; class Magnoliopsida; order Fabales; family Fabaceae; genus Hylodesmum; species Hylodesmum podocarpum. Next base: position 802,126 of record JALJEV010000804.1, read on the forward strand.
TTCATGATACATAAAGTTGATATAATTAAAATATTTAATTATGGAATATGTTACGAACATTTTTAATTATTATTGAGAAAACTTTAACAAATAAGCTTAGTTTAGAAAAGTATATGTTTTAATTATATAATAAATCCTATTATTTAACTAACATTAAATTTTAGTTTAAAAATTAAAAAAAATGAAAAATAAAAAAGATGTAAGAACTAGGAATATATTTCATAAAATAACTATATTATTGCATTATACTCTACAACTGTTTCATTTTTACCGTACATGATGTGTATTTATTGTTTCAAAAACGAATTTAAAACAATAAAAATCACATTGTCTTGTAATTAATAATTATAAAATAAATTATTATTATTATTGTACCGGCTTGAGTTTGAGATGTCGAGCTTCCTATCCAAGTCTGGGACCGAGCTCGCGTAACCACCCAACCTCGGCCTTTAACTGTTTTCTGAAAAAGATCAACCTATGGATTTATACAACTATCTCTCCGAGATCCATGGAGATAGAACCCTAATAACTGAATCTATAAATACCATGGACTAATTAACATAAAGGATTAATGAATAACCAAGAATCAATCCAGAAAACACACTCACACAAGGAAGGGACCAAACCCTCTCGTCATCCAAAAAGCCTCAGACCGAGCTCTCCTCGGCCATCCAAAATTCACCAAGAACATTTTGGCGCCCACCGTGGGATGAGATAATTCTTCATCCAACGATCACAGAGTATAGATGGTTCGCACCTGTAGCCATTCCAACACAACGATGATCCTACCATAACAGAAATTATTAGAGCACAAGTGGAAGCAGCAGTGGCGGAGGCCGAGAGCAGATGGACGCTCACTCGGAAACCCTACGAGCACAACATTGAGATACCCAGCGGGCATTGCAGACTACCCAGGCGGATCTACACACCGTCTAGCGTCAGCGAGAAGCCAAGGTCCTGGAACTGCAAGCCTTAAGACAAAGGGTTCAGCCGACCCCTAACAGGGTTCCACCCAGCCACAATGATGAAGGAGAGTCGCGCAATGGGGAGCAAACCCGCTCTAACTCAAGAATAGGTCACACTATTCTACGCACTATGGGGAAGATGTGCACGTTGCAACCTCCGTAGATCGGCATACCCCTTCACAAGCCCAACCATTTACCGATCTCGGCCCTCCTCCCAGGGGTCATGGACTAGGAAAAATCTCGGCCCTCACTCTGTTTACCCCTGCCATTATGTCGGCACGGGTTCCCGAAACGTGGAGGTGGTCGGCTTAGGACAAATATGACGGAACGATAGATCCGATCACTCACGTCCAAGCTTTCTTAACACAGGCCTCCCTATTATCCGATGACGACCACGTCCTTTGTCGGATGTTCCCTACCATTCTCAAAGGGACTGTCCTCAAGTGTTATTACTCGCTCCCATCCCTGTTTGTCGACTCCTTCGATACCATTTATGACCACTTCCAAGCTCGATTTGCCAACACCAAACCCACGCCGACCACGACAATCACACTACATGACGCGCTTCGCAGAGGCCTGTAGAACAATACCTGATCTCCATCTTGCGGTCTCCCTACAAACTATCCAGGTCGGACTCAAATCCGACCCCTTCTCAGATATTCTATTCGCGGAACCACCAAACAATATGAACGAGTTCCGCACCAAGGCGACCCGGTTCATGGCAATTGAAGAAAACATTGAAGCCAAACGCCGAGCACAAGACCGGGCTGACTCCTCAAGACAAAAGGAGGTCCCCCCACTTCGAGCCGAGAAATCTAAACCACGCTAATTAGCTCGGTATACCTCATACATACCCTTGAACGCTTCTAGGGAAAGAATCCTTAAGGAGGCGTACGCTCTAGATTTGGTGTGGCCGCCTTCGCCTTCACACACTCTGGTACATGCTGACCTTGCCAAAAAATGTGCCTACCACCGAAATCAGGGTCACACCACAGAGCAGTGTCGAAATGTCTGAGACCTAATTGAAGGACTCATCAGATCAGGTGAATTACGACGCTTTGTTTAGGCCGGACAACAACGCGTGGAGAAGTATGACTGACGTGATTCCAGACCCGACAAAGCACCCCGTCTTCGGGAGGCCGATAACGACGCAGAGGACCGGCGATCCTAAAAGACACGAAAGGAACAAGGGTGTAAAAGACAACCCGACCAGAATCCCGATCACGTTCGGGGAACTATCCACACGATTGCTGGTGGCTTCGCTGGGGGAGGTGTCTCCTCTTCAGCGAGAAAGAGGTATGCTAGAAGTGTGAACAATGTGAAGCTCTCGGAAAAAAGGTCACTCCCGACCATTACCTTCTCTGACTCCAACTTCAGCATTAACGATCTCGACCATACTGACCACATGGTGATATCTGCCACCATCGCTAATTGGCGCGTCCGAAAAGTACTAATAGACCAAGGAAGCTCGGCAGACATCCTATATTGGATGGTGTTTAAACAACTTGAACTGCCAGAGTCCATTATCCAACCACATCCCGAGCCCCTACTCAGCTTTGCCAGGGAAAGAGTACATGTCCAGGGATACACCGAACTCCTCACCACCTTCAACGGCAGTGACGCATCCCAGATTATCAACATCAGGTATATTCTAATTGACGTGGATACCTCATACAACGTCATCATTGGGAGACGTACACTTAACCAGCTTAGAGCTGTAGTATCAACGCCACATATGGCCATGAAATTTCCAGACGAAGGTAGAATGATCATCACAATAAAGGTCGGCCCCAAGATCGCCAGAGTTTATTACGCCAAGAGTCTCAAGATCACCCTTACTCTAATCCGACCACAATGGGATGCACCAACTAAACCTCCCACCACCATATGTTCGGTGTAACACCACGCGAAGGACAACCTAGACATCGATCCTAGGGCCGAGTTCCAAGAGGAACACCCTTCCTTCTCGGAGCCCCTACTAGAGCTACAGCTCGGTCCCTTATCGCACCAAACTACCAAGATCGGCTCCTCCCTAGCAAATCCCGCTCTAGAACATATAACTAAGACACTTAAAGATAATGCCGACCTCTTTGCATGGAAGCCCTCCGATATGCCTGACATAGATCTCGCCTTAATGTGCCATAAGTTGTCTTTGTTTCCCCATGCGAGACCTATTGCTCAAAGGAAAAGAAAGCTTGGTGAGGAGTGTCGAGCAGCCGTCCAGAAAGAGGTAACCAAACTATTAGAGGTCGATTTCGTACGTGAAATTATATACACCACTTGGCTTGCAAACGTGGTGATGGTCAAGAAGGCTAATGGGAAATGGAGAATGTGCACTGACTATACTGATCTAAATAAAGCCTGCCCAAAAGATACTTATCCCTTATCGAGCATAGATCGCCTAGTTGACAACACGACCGGATTTGAGATCTTCAGCTTCCTTGACGCATACTCTGGATACAATCAAATACTGATGTATCTCCCCGATGAGCCAAAAACAGCCTTTATGTCAGCAGCTGCAAATTATTGCTATAGAGTCATGCCCTTTGGCCTCAAGAATGCTGGGGCCACTTATCAAAGATTAATGGATAAAGTATTTGATAAACAGATTGACAAAAACATGGAGGTATACGTCAATGATATGGTGGTTAAATCAACTACCCATGTCGCCCACCCAGCTGACCTGAGGGAAATTTTCAATAAGATACGCTGACATCAGATACGTTTGAATCCGGAGAAGTGCGCTTTTAGAAAATTCCTCGGATTCATGATCTCCTAGAGAGGCATTGAAGCCAACCTATATAAATGTGAGGCTATCCTCTCTATGCTGAGTCTGACTTGTCTTAAAGACTTGCAACGTTTGAATGGTCGGCTTGCCGCTCTCTCCCACTTCCTATCTAAATTAGCCGAGCATAGTAAATTGTTGTTCCGACTCCTCAAGCAGTCCCGACACTTTGAGTGGAACACTAAGTGCGTGACAGCCTTCGCCAGCCTTCGAGAGAAAATCTCCACCTTACCAACCTTGGGAAGCCCATCCCCAGGCTTGCCTCTATATGTCTATTTGGCAGTTTCAAAGAAAACTTTAAGTTCGGTGTTGGTTAAAGAAGTCGACAAGTGTCAGACTCCTATCTATTTCGTGAGTCGGACCCTACAATCAGCTGAAACTCGATACCAAATAGTGGAGAAATTAGTTCTCAGACTGATCTTCACAGCTCGGCAACTTCAACATTACTTTCGAAGTCATGACATAGTCGTCCGTACCGACCACCCCATCCATCAGATTTTATAGCGACCTGACCTGGCGGAGCGCATTACAGCCTGGTCGGTCGAACTCTCACAGTTCGGCCTTACCTACGAACCTAGAGGCTCTATGAAGGCACAATTCTTAGCCGACTTCCTTACAGAACTCCCCGCCCTTGGAGAGCGGAACATTTGGTGGACGTTACGCGTAGATGGATCTTCAAATAAAAAGGAAGTGGGTGCTGGGGTCATGTTGGAGGGTCCCGACGACCTGGTCTTGGAGCAGGCCATACGTTTTTCCTTTTCAACCTCGAACAATCAAGCCGAATATGAGTCTCTATTGGCCGGGCTTAGATTAGCTCGGGACATGGGCGTGCGATATCTAAAATGCCTTAGCGACTCACAACTCATCACCTCACAAGTGAACGAGGAGTTCCAAGCCAAGGAACCACTCCTCCAAAAGTACTACCACCGCGTAAAGAACTTATTGTCCCATTTCACTAAATTCAAAGTCGTTCATGTGCCTCGAGACCAAAATGACCAAGCCGACCTCTTGTCCAAGTTGGTGAGCTCCCGCAAAGGGGGACAACACCACTCTATAATCCAAGAAGTATTGACAACCCCGTGCTGGGATCGAGATGAGATAAACTCGGTCAATGATGGTCCAAGTACTTGGATGACCCCATTGTTGACTTACCTCCAGGATGGTACATTACCTGCAGAGGTCTCCGAGGCCCGACGACTTCACCGACAAGCCTCCTTTTATGTCCTGCAAAATCAAGAATTATATAGACGTGGTTTCTCCTACCCGCTGTTGAAGTGTTTAACCCCAGATCAAGCACAATACGTTATGGCTGAGCTTCATAATGGCATATGTGGAATGCATTCAGGAGCCATGAACATGGCTGCAAGAATAATCTGAGCTGGATACTACTGGCCGACGTTGAAAAATGATGCCAAGGACTATGTCCGGACTTGTAAAAAATGCTAAGAGCATGGTTTGTTACCCTCCTCTCCGCCAACAACACTTCAGAGTATATCCTCCCCATGGCCATTCGCACTCTGGGGAATGGACATCCTCGTCCCTTTCCCTCTAGCCAAGAGACAAGTCAAATTCCTCTTGGTCGCCATCGATTATTTTACTAAGTGAATAGAGGCCGAGCCAGTGGCCACCATCTCAGCCAAGCAAGTCCAACAATTTGTTTGGAAACATATCGTATGCCGGCATGGTCTCCCCCACACTTGAATAACCGACAACGACCGACAATTTATCGATAGTTCCTTTCGCACCTTTCTAACTCAGCTCGACATCTTGCATCGGACCTCGTCGGTTGAGCACCCCCAAACTAATGGGCAGGTCGAGGCCGCGAACAAGATCATCTTGAGCGAGTTGAGGAGAAGGTCGGCCAGGCGAAAGGGTCTTGGGCCGAAGAAATACCCAGCATACTTTGGGGATATCACTACACCCCTCATTCATCTACCCAAAAAACACCTTTCCAACTCACTTATGGAATGGATGCCACGATTCCAGTCGAAGTCGGGGAGCCGACTTACGAAGACAAAACTTCTCTAAGACCCAGAATGGAGAAGCACTCAGAGACGAGCTCGCCCTCATTGAAGAGCTCAGGGACGAAGCTCGGATGTGTGAACTTGCTACCAAGCTCAGAGCGGCAAAGCGTTACAACTCACGAGTCCAATATTGGTCTTTCATCCAGGGCGACCTCATCTGGAGGAAGAACGAGGAGGCCCGCCGAGACTGAGCTCACGGTAAGCTCACCGCCAACTGGGAAGGTCCATATCGTATCTTTGAAAGCCTCAGCAATGGCTCGTACAAACTACAAAAGCTGAGCGGCAAATTACTACCAGCACTTGGAACGCCACCCACTTTAAGACTTATTTCAGTTAATTTATATTTTTGTCATATTTCCGCTTTATTTCTATTCTTGAATTGTTCAAATAAGGTCGGTGCACTCTTTTTCCTCTACTCATATTTTTTCCCTAGGGAGGGTTTACCCGGAGAGTTTTTAACGAGGCACCGTGAAAGGCTATGAATAAAACTACATATTTTACAATTATAATATGTTGTTCTACGTACGAATCTCGGCCTTAGGAACTTCGAGTTCCAAACTGGATTCTAGGTCCAGCCCGACACTTGGCCCCTCTCGAGCCTTAGGAACTTCGAGATCCAAACTAGATTCCGCATCCAGCCCGGCACTCGGCCCCTCCCGAGCCTTAGGAACTTCGAGTTCCAAACTGGACTCCGCGTCCAGCCCGACACTCGGACCCTCCCGAGCCTTAGGAACTTCGAGTTCCAACCTGGACTCCGCGTCTAGCCCAGCACTCGGCCCATCTCGAGCCTTAGGAACTTCGTGTTCCAAATAGGACCCCGCGTCCAGCTCGGCACAGACTCCAACCTCAAATCGACACTCAGTACAATTCAATAAAAAAATATTCTGAGAATACAAACGATAAACATTTATATAGAATGATAAAAATACGAAGTATGGCAAAGAGTGTCAATAATACAAAAAATATGCCATGCAAGGCGGCCAAACACAATTTAATCACAACTTTAGGAGTGCTCCACCCACTGGCCGTCCACCACGTCCTTCATACAGTGAAACAACTCCTCCACCAACCTCGGCATCAGGTGACAGGCTTGCCGAACAGCTCCGTCGAATCCGACATAAAAGCTGGTAGCACATCCAACCTCTAAAGCCTCCATTTTGCCCTGCTGCTCGGCGATGGTTGCCTTGACCTGCCTCAACTTTTCCTCAGCCTCACTTAGCTTTGGCCCCAGTTGTCCGACCTTCTCCTCAGCCTTCCGCGCCCGCTCCTCAGCCAATTCGACCTTTTCCTCGAGACTCACCATGGTGGCATGCATCTTCCCTAGCTCGATGGTTAAGGAATTCACATTAAGCTCGACCTTTTCTTTCTCAAGGTTCAGCCTAGCGATCTCCGCCTCCATAGCGGCTATCCTAGTGTCCACCTCTGACACCCGAATTGCCTCACCAGCTTGTCGAACGAAGGTCCATTGCTTGGTATGCCGAGCAATGGTTAGAGCTCGGCTTAACATCACTTCAAGACTATCAAGGCTCTTCTCCACCCCAATTGCATCAAGCAGCGTGGCATCATAGGACGAGGGAAGGGCTCTCCCACCTGCACGTCCTTACCTTGGAAGGACAACCCCAACATGGACTTTCCCGGAGCCACCTTGGCGGCCATACTCTCAAGGCGGGGATTGTCCCCCTCTGTTCCCAGCCAATTCGCCCCGGGGGGGAGAGTAGTATTCCCCCTCAATACAACGGTCGGTTGAGGACACAGAGTGGATCCTTCGGGGATGTCTTCCACATCAATCTCCATCCGGACGGGCGAGTTCGCCCTAGCCCTTTTAACTGGGGATGGTTGAGGAGGAGTTGGTTGTGGAGTAGATTCGAGAGGAGGAGCAGGAGCGCTCGACCCTCCAACTGTTGGAACTCGGATCCTCGAGCCTGAGACATGCTCTTTGGAGAATTTCGCGTTCTTGAGGATGGTCTTCAAGTCAAAATTACCTGCCATGAATTCTACACAAAACAAGGATAAATTATTAAAAGATCGATCTCCGTATAAAAAAGCACACAGTAATAATTACCTATAAATTTACCCTTCGGGTCCTTATCCCTAGCAGCATGAATCAAAGCCTGGGTATTGACGGGTCAAGGAAGCCCGAACATGATACTAATAATTTTTAGATCTATCGAGGTGAGCTCGCCTCGGGGAATGGAATTGAACTTCTGCGGTAGACACCAATGCAAGGGGAACCTGGGAGACAAGTTCTTCTTTTTGAAGAAAAAGGCCTTGGTGGCATCATCGGTAGTCGGAAACAACCAAAAGCAACGATGGTTAAAGTTTTTGAAGGATTGGGCATATAGGGTTAAAAAAGACCCCCCGGAGTGAGACCCACTAAGGGAGGCCCAACAGGCCTTATGGCCATACTTAAGTTGGAAGAAAAAAAGAAAGGAGCGCAACGTCACCTTCACGCCGAGCAACTGACATAGAAGTTGGAAGGCCAAAAGGAACGCCCAACTATTAGGGTGAAGTTGGTTGGGAGTCACATTCAGGAAGGTTAAAACCTCGGACTCACTCCTTGTTAGGGGGAACTCAATACTGAACTCCCCCACCATGTATTCATACACAAAAATAGCGGGCCGACGTCCCACAAACATTCGAGTATGTACTCTTTGGTTTGCCAAGACCACCCCGAACTCGACAACGTCCTCAGAGCGAGAACGGACTATGTTGCAAGACTCAAGGACTTGACCTAACTTAGTCGTAGTGTCGTATATGGACACCTGATTTAACACTTCCCCCACAAACCACGAAAAGTTGGGCTCGGGTGTTGTGGAGGGATTGCGCCGAGAGGAGCAGGCCTCGTCCTCCCTCTCCCTGGCGGGGGTAGGAGCCCGAGCTCCTCCACGTGTTTGAGATGTTCTCATAGCCTCATTTACAGCCCCCACAGTAAGAGCCCGAGCTTTACCTTGTGCTTGGGGAGCTCCCATAGCCTCGTTCACGACCCCAACAGGGGAGGTCGCAATGCCAGCAGCAACACCAGTATTCTCCTCAGCGGAGGTGATCTCACAAGAAGGAGACCCAACCCCTTCCAGCGACTCCACTTCAGAAGCCTCATTCGAGACAATGATTAAACTATTAGTTTCGCGAGTGGCGGTTGAATGAGAAAAGGAAGACATACCTAAAAAGGAAGAAGACGAATGGAGAAAGGAGCAAACTTGAAATGCTGGGAACACAAACGTGAGAGAACGAGCGAGTTGCGATAGAGGAAGAAAACCAAACAATGACGAACCAGAGAAAAGCTTTAGGGAAGAAAAGAGTTAAAGTGAAGAAAAGGGAACACTCAGTATTCTCAAGAAAACAAGCAAGAAATGGTAAAATGCTTGAATACCCAGTATTTATAAGGTAATAAAAATGTTTCATGCAGTTAAGCGCATTTAAAAGGTAACAAAATTGCCCCGGAGCGATTACCAACGCACCAATCATGATTAATAACCGCCACTTTTCAAATTTCAATAAATAAAAATACTGACCGTTTGAATTCCCGCTCTAAGCAAACACCTCGAACCTCGGCAGATCAAGTACCATACTTAACTTAATCCACAAATCCTGGCTTGAGCTCGGGGGGCTGATGTACCAGTCTGAGCTTGAGGTGTCGAGCTTTCTATCCAAGTCCGAGATCGAGCTCGCATAACCACCCAACCTCGGCTTCTATCTGTTTCCTGAAAAAGAGAAACCTATGGACTTATACAACTATCTCTGCAAGATCCATGGAGATAGAATCCTAATAACTAAATCTATAAATACCATGGACTAATTAACATAAAGGACTGATGAATAAACAAGAATCAATCCAAAAAACACACTCACACAAGGGAGGGAGCAACCCCTCTCGTCATCCAAAAAGCCTCAGACCAAGCTCTCCTTGGCCATCCAAAATTCACCAAGAATAATTATAATTATTATTTTATCTAAACATATAAAAGAATTGACTTATAAGAACAAAACACACAATGTATATGTCATGTGAAATTGAAAATGTTATTATTATTATTATTTTTATTTAAAACATGCTAAAATTAAGAGGTGTTCAATTAAAGAAAACACTTTCTATTTTCATTTTCTAGAAATAATTTTTATTTTCAACTTTTTTTAAAAAAAATTAGAAAACAAGTTTACAATCTAATCTGTTTTGGTCTTCTTCAAAATAGATTAAAAAATCAATCACTCCCCCTTTCTCAGTCATTTAACCAATCCCTACAAATCATAAGGATAAAATAAAAGAAGAGAATGAGGTCTGGCACTGTTGAAGGCTGACAGTCTTTAGAGATTTTATTAAGGTTGATGGGCCTGTGGTGGAAGATAGTGCGGACATGGAGGAAATGGAAGGAGAGGTAGTATTTTCTACTGAAGGAATCAGGAATTAATTTGAACATATATACAAACATTGCACCGTTTTGTCTTATAAAAAAAAATACTAGAAACCATGAATTTTTGAGAAATAAATATGATTTTCCGTGCATCAGCACGTTACCAGGCTAGTTCATTAATAATTTGGGAAGGGTGCATCTGGGAACGTAATACCCGAAAGAGGACTTTCACGTAAAAAAAAAAAAAAAAAAAAAAAAAAAAAAAAAAAAAAAGAGCAGTGCAACGGGCATTATCAGTTCATATTCGCGGCTTCACTTGGTCCCATGTTTGGTGCAGTATTTATAAGATGGTACTGGAATTTTTTATAAGTGTGATGCATAAATAATTATTATTAGATATTAAAGTGGGGACAGGGAATAATTAACGTCGTTGACTATATTTTTTTACGATAAACGACGTTGATTATAAGTTGTGATCTACGTTTTCCTTTTTTTAGTTTTTTCCTATTTAGGATAAACGACGTTCATAGATAACAACTGCTTCGTGTAGTCGCAACTAAGTTGAGTGCCTCTTGTTATATTCATTATATATTTCGACTTGAATATGATTGAGACATATAAGGACAATTGAGTGCCAAGACTACAAGTATCATATATTAATAATTAGCATAATCAACAAATATCGCTATTAGAGTTTTCGGCCTTCTTCGGAGGGAGAAGTACCTATATTCCTCAATATTTTCTTCGAATCAATTATATTTTTAGTTTTTAAATTTTTTATATTTTAAGTACATGGGTTTGAGTATTTCTTATTTTTATTTTTATATAAAATACAAAATAAAGGTAAAAATGTGTTTGGTTGATTTAAAAAAAAACATTTTTATAAAAATATTTACAAAATTAGGTGAAAACAAATAAACACTATGACTCTATTTTTATCGATTTTAAAAGTTCTTATCAATGAAAACTGAAAATAAAAAGAGGAGATAATTCATTGAATCACCTACCACCTGAATTTTTTTCTTTTAGTCATAAATTTTATAATTATTTTGGTTTTTTTCTTTATTACATTAGTTGCTGACTAGCTCCTGACTAGATCGGTGACATGGCAAGTACATGGTTGCCAAGTGATAGTTGAGTGACATGTCAGGGGTTGAGATGAAAAATGTTGGATTCAAATTGAATTTGGAATATAATTTTAATGAGATAATTAAATTTTTATATTTTAATTTAAATAACATAATTGAAGATTAAAATTTATTGAAAAAACTATGAATTTATATAGTAATTTAATAATTTATTAATAAATTTGTGTATACATAAAAATTACTTTTTATTTGTGCCGTTCACTGTCTAGTTTATTATAGAGTTGAAGTAATATGAAGATTAGGAGTACAACTGGATAGGCACCTACTTTTGATGGTCTGTGCCTCATTGTAACTTCTTATTTTCTTAATTTTATAAGGAATGGCCTCTAAAAGTGTTGCATCATATCACTCGTACAAATGCAAGTCTTTCATGAATTTTGAATGAATAAGTGAACACGTTCAATGATTTTAATACTCTAACAGCGATTAAATGGTTATTTTAATAAAATAGTATTAAATAAAAATTAAAAATAGTATATCAATATCTTGAATTAGAGAGTAACAATTTTATAATAGAAATAACTTGTCGGTAATAAAAAAGTTGTCAATAATAAAAAAACAGTATAAAAATAAGTAGGAAGGAAACAGATCAAATGGAAAATAGGAAGAGGGCACTAAATTAATTATTAAAAAAAAAAAAAAAAAAACGTCATCAGTGATGAGAAGCATATCCTAGGTGATCAATGAATAACGAATATAATTCATAAATAATAGTTGCGTAGCAACACAAATCACATACTTGTTAATTCGTTCTATCCAGATGATTTAAAAAAAAAAAATTTTTAGAAAGTTAAAACTAACTTCATAATATATAGGAAGTCTCTACGTCTTTTAAAAACGTTAAAGAATTAATTTTTATAAATTAATGAATAAAAAATTAGTTGTGAATGTGAATTGTGAAATGTGTTGTGAACCTGTGATCAAGCTGGTAGCAATGTGAATGTGAATTGTGATCCACGTACCATGGCACACCATCGCCAAATAACAAGAGAAATTAATTAATTATATATCTTCTAAGTGTCTGACTGTTGGACTTAAAGCTTGAAGATGTGTTTGTTCTCCTTTTAGTGTTTTGATTTTGATGTTATGGAATTGTGGTTTATCTTAGATGAAGTGTAATTAGGTTCTTTATATGTATTGTGTGTTGAGCTTAGGCATGTTTGTGTTTGATTCCTTGTTTGGATAACTCAGGGAGTTTTGCTATCTTGTGTGTGTGATTACTCATCTGACAAATGGTTGTTTTCCGCTCTTAAAACAAGTCTTGAAAAACCTTTGGGAACCAATTGAGGTAATAGATTACCAACAAGAGGTAATCAACTACCAAACAATAGGTATCAAAGTGAGAAAAACCATTTGTTCAAGAAGTAATCGATTACCAAGGATAGGTAATCGATTACCATGCTCAAAATCACTCAAGATTGCATTTTGCATTGAGGTAATCGATTACACCATTATGGTAATCGATTACCAAGCCCTCCTCCTCCTTTGGAGTAATCGATTACCATCCCCTTGTAATCGACACTGAAGTTTTCATCGGGGTAATCGATTACCCTCATCCGTAATCGATTACGTGTTAATGCAGGGTAATCGATTACCCTCCCCCGTAATCGATTACCATGTTCAAAAATGCACCCAAAACCGCCGCAGAACGCAGCTATTTTAATCGATTACCCACTTCTTGTAATCGATTATCTTGACCATTGAGAGCCTCGTTTGCCTAAAACAAGTTTCAAACTTCATCTTTAAAAGACTCCTTGATGGGAATCTTGAAAGAACTCTTGGAACTAATTCTTTTGAACATATTCTTACACTTTCATATGCTCTGAAATCAGAGTTTATCATATCTTTCTAAGAAACTCAAAGAGAACTTGTAGAGCTGATTTTGCTTTCCAAAGGAAAGGCAAACTTGTTGTATTTCTTTGTTTGGGTGGCATTCTTTGTGCATTATTTGTGATCAGATCAACACATCAGGTGTATTCTAAACTGATCTTTACTTGTTTCTGTGTTTACTAAGTTGTTGCTCTAGGAGAGAGGTCTCTCTGGATAGAGTAAGTGTATTTGAGAAGTGTTTTCTCAAAGGTTTGATCTTGGGTGTACCAAGATCAGGGAAGAACTGTTCTTTGGGTTGAAGAACAGGTTTTGGGTGTTTTGATTTCGTTTTTGTGTTGCTTGTTGAAGAGTGAATGTAATAGAACACAAAAGGGATCATTTGATAGTGGAAAGCCAATCGCAACAGTTGTTGGGTTGGGACTGGACGTAGGCAATTGGCCGAACCAGTATATATCGCTGTGCACTCTTCTCTTCCTTATCCTCTTTACAGTTTTCCATTATATTGCTATTATCATTGTTTAAATTCTGCATAAAGATATTTGGTAACTGTATTGATAATCAACTTAGTAATTGATACTGTAATTGAATCAAGAATTGAATCGGTAATTGAATAAGTAATTGATATGGTAGTTGATAGGTGAATCTAGAACTTATTTGTTTGAATTCGAAAGGAATTAGAATCTTGCGAAATTCGGCTAAAATTGAACAAGAATCTATTCACCCCCCCTCTAGATTCATACATAGGGACCAACAATTGGTATCAGAGCTACTTCTAGTAAGTTGCTCTAGAATTTGATCCATAATGGCCAGTAATCAATTACCATTTGCTGAAGGTGCCTCTATTAATAGACCTCCTCTGTTTTGTGGTGATAACTATCCTTTTTGGAAAGTTAGGATGAAAATCTTTATGGAGTCTATTCATAGAAGTATTTGGCAAGCAGTTGTAACTGATTTCAAAATCCCCACATATATAGTTGATGGAAATGAATTAGAAAAACCATTTGAGAAGTGGGAACCAGAAGAAATTAGGAGAGCTGAAAATGATGCTAAAGCTTTAAACATTATACATTCTGCTTTAAACTCTGATGAATTTTTTAGAATTTCAGCTTGCAAAACACAGACCAAAGAAGCGTGGGATCTAATAAGGGTCACACATGAAGGTACCGTCGAAGTACGAAGGGCAAGGAAAAATACCTTGATCCAAGAGTACGAAACATTCAGAATGGCACAAGGCGAGTCCATAATGGATATGCAGAAACGATTCACACACATTGTGAATCATCTTAAAGGACTTGGTAAGATATTCGTTGAAGAAGAAGTCAACGTAAAGGTGCTGAAATCCTTGAGCAGAAAATGGCAACCAACTGTCACAGCAATCACCGAATCAAAGAACTTAGCATTGATGACCAGTGCAGAGTTATTTGGTAAGTTAAGGGAATATGAAATGGATATGTCTCGTATTGCTGATGAGGAACAGAAAGATAAGAAAGCCAAAGGCTTAGCACTCAAGATGGAAGACACAGCAAGTGAGAGCGACTCATCATGCTGTGGAAGTGAATCAGAAGAAGAAAATATGAATCTCATGGTAAGAAAATTCAAAAAGTTCATGAGAAAGAACAATGATAAAAGGAGATTCAACAATACAAGAAAAGGCTTCAGGAGGAATGAAGGTTCGTCTTCAAAGGTCACATGTTATGAGTGTGGAAAGATGGGTCACTACAAATCGGAGTGTCCCAACATGAAGAAAAATAACAGCAGTGAACCTAGAAGAGTAGAACATGAGGAAAGGCCCAAGAAGGATAGATTTCACAAGAAAAAGGCCTACATAGCTTGGGAAGAAAATGACTCCTCATCCTCTAGTGAGAGTGACAATGAAGAAGCAAATTTGTGTCTCATGGCAAAACCAACTTCAGATGATGAGGTAAGTGATTCCAATTCATCTGCACAAGATTATGATGAACTATATAATGCTTTTTGTGAACTCTTCAAAGAAGTCGAAAGAATAGAAAAATTGAACAAAGTTTTGAAAAACAATATCTCTGATTTAGAAAATGATATTTCTGTTTTAAAAACTAATGTTCAAAATCTGGAAAAAGAAAATAATGCCTTGAAACTACCTTGTTCAAAGTGTAAGTCTTTTGATGCCTCTTTGAAAAAGAAAAACATAAAGTTCTCTGCATTTAGGCAAACCAGTAATAATAAAACTTTCCCATGCGTTATTGTATGAAACTGACACACATCTTATAATTGCATGATTAGGAAGAAAGGAATATCTAGTGGTTTGTTTAAATGGATTAGGAAAGATTATCACAGTTCTAACATGCATGGACCCAACAAAGTTTGGGTACCAAAATCAAAGTGATATCTTATTCTGTGTAGGTGTGCTTGAGAGCCAAACACTCAACTTGGTATTTGGATAGTGGCTGCTCAAGACATATGACCGGAGACAAGAGCAATTTTATCTCCTTCAAATCCAAAGAATCTGGTTCGGTAGTATATGGAGATAATAACAAAGGGAAAATTCTGGGTATTGGTGTTGTTGGAGACAAATCCAATCCTGTCATTGAAGATGTACTGCTTGTGGAAGGATTGAGATACAATCTTCTGAGTATTAGCCAACTCTGTGACAAAGGTTATCATGTGTCATTTGATCAAGGAAGCTGCAAAATTAGTAGCAAGGTGAATCAAATGAGGTATTAATGGTTGGTAAGAGACATGGTAACATCTACATCCTTGAACTTAATCATTCATCATCATATCATGCATGCCTTACATCAAATGATGATATATCTTGCTTTGGCATAGACGCATAACACATATTGATGTTCATCAACTTAATAGACTAATCATCTAAGAACTTAGTGGAAGGGTTACCGACTTAAAGTTCAATAGAGAAGGTCTTTGTGATGCATGTCAAAAGGGCAAGCAGTCTAGAAACTTTTTAAATCTAAAAATATTGTTTCAACTTCTAGACCACTTGAGCTATTGCACATGGATTTGTTTGGACCCTCTAGAACTGCTAGTTTAGGTGGAAACTTATATGGACTAGTTTTAGTAGATGACTACTCTAGATTTACTTGGGTTGCATTTATACCAAGTAAAGACAATGCCTTCAAAGTTTTCAAAGTTATTGCTAAAAGGATACAAAACGAAAAAGATTTGAAAATTAAGTCCCTTAGAGTGATCATGGAGGTGAATTTGAAAATGAATCTTTTGAAAAATTTTGTGAAAAATATGGAATTAATCACAACTTTTCTGCACCAAGAACTCCACAACAAAATGGAGTTGTTGAGAGGAAAAATAGATCTTTAGTAGAACTAGCTAGAACTATGTTAAATGAAAAATGATTTGCCAAAATATTTTGGGGTGAAGCAGTTTCCACTGCTTGCTATGTTCTAAATAGAATTGTGATTCGTCCTATTTTAAAGAAAACCCCTATGAACTCTATAAGGACAAAAAAGCCTAATATTTCTCATTTTAAAGTATTTGGCTCGAGATGTTTTGTTTGAATAATGGCAAAGAACCCCTTGGTAAGTTTGATGCCAAGGCGGATGAGGCAATTTTTATTGGGTATTCATCAACTAGTAAATCATATAGAGTTTATAATAAAAGAAGAATGTGCATTGAGGAATCTGTGCATGTAAAGTTTGATGAATCTAACAATCCCAAAAAGGGAAATGCTCTTGTTGATGATGATGAAAGTACGGGTGAAGACAAGAAAGAGCAAACCTCAAGAACAGCAAGATTCACCAACCATTTCTCATGAACAGCCAAAAGAATGGAGGAAACCAAGAGACTTATCTCTTGACAACATCATTGGGGACATCCATAAGGGAGTATCTACTAGATCTTCCTATAATATGTTTTGTGATGATTATGCATTTGTATCTCAATTTGAACCCTCTTGTGTTGATGATGCTATTAATGATGAATTTTGGATGAATGCTATGCATGAGGAGTTGAATCAATTTAAAAGGAATGATGTTTGGGAATTAGTTCCTTTTAATAGAGATATGAATATAATTGGAACAAAATGGGTGTTTAAGAATAAGTTAGATGAGAATGGAATTGTGGTTAGAAATAAGGCTAGACTAGTAAAGAAAGTGGTTATAACCAACAAGAAGGAATAGATTTTGGTGAAACTTATGCCTGTTGCTAGATTAAAAGCTGTGAGAGTTTTACTTGCTTTTGCCTGCATTCATAATTTTAAGTTGTATCAAATGGATGTTAAAAGTGCATTTCTGAATGGCTATATCAATGAGGAAGTGTTTGTTTCACAACCTCCTGGATTTACTGACTTTAGTTACCCTGATCATGTATATAAACTTAAGAAGGCCCTCTATGGTCTTAAGCAAGCCCCTAGACAATGGTATGAAAGATTAAGTACATTTCTTTTGTCAAAAGGGTATCACAGAGGAAATGTAGACAAGACTCTCTTTATTAGAAAGAAGTCTAACTACATTTTATTGGTTCAAGTATATGTTGATGATATCATTTTTGGATCAACCAATAAATCTCTGTGTGAAGAATTTGTGGCAAGCATGAAGGGTGAGTTTGATATGTCCATGATGGGAGAACTCAAATTCTTTCTAGGACTACAAGTCAAACAACTAAAGGAAGGAATCTTCATTCATCAAGCAAAGTACACTAAGGAATTGCTGAAGAAATTTGACATGGAGAGTTGTAAAATCTCTAATATCCCTATGTCAACTAATCTCTACTTAGATAATGATGTTGCTGGATTAGGAGTAGACCAAACCAAATATAGAGGGATCATAGGATCTCTTTTATATCTTACAGCTAGCAGACCTGACATAATGTTCAGTGTTTGTGTTTGTGCTAGATTTCAATCTGCACCTAAACAATCACACATGAATGCTGTTAAGAGGATTTTGAAATACCTTAAAGGAACTACAACCGTGGTTTGTGGTATCCTAAGGGAACATCCCCTAGTTTGGTAGGTTTTAGTGATGCAGATTTTGCTGGATGCAAAACTGATAGAAAAAGCACAAGTGGAGTATGTCACTTGTTTGGAGAATGCTTAGTCTCTTGGTATAGCAAGAAACAAGCATGTGTTGCTCTATCAACAGCAGAGGCGGAGTACGTAGTTGTAGCTTTGCTCGTGCTCAAACCATTTGGTGAAGCAACAACTTGAGGATTTTGGACTAAAGCTTGATCACATTCCTATCAAGTGTGACAACACAAGTGCAATTAGTATCACTAAGAACCCAGTCTTACACTCAAGAACAAAGCATATAGAAGTGCGTCATCATTTCATAAGAGATCATGTTGAGAAAGGAGATTGTGTAGTAGAGTTCATTGATACAGAGAATCAACTCGCGGATATCTTCACAAAACCTCTACCAAAGGAGAGGTTTTTCAAACTTAGAACCAATCTTGGTATACTAAGTGAGGAACATCTCTCTTGAATTCCCTAAATTTGATAAGATAAAATCATTCATTATGTTTAAACTAGGTATGTGTTCATTACATAACAAGATCATGACCATTTCTGTGCCAAAATATGTGAAAAATCAAGATTTTTGTGAATTTTCATGTCGATGTCGATTACCAGCTTTGGGTAATCGATTACCATAAGTGAAAGTCTCTGAAGTAATCGATTACCATACATAGGTAATCGATTACCACGATGATAGGTCCTTCGATGTAATCGATTACCACACATGGGTAATCGATTACCAAGGTTAGGGTTCGATGTAATCGATTACCACAACAGGTAATCGATTACCATGAGTTCAAAGTTCACAAATTGGAGTTCTTGCTATATGCGAGTAATCGATTACCACGATAGGTAATCGATTACCTTCGTTCTCAACAGATTTTCTCTGCAAAATCTTGGTTGGGGCTTAATCTTTTGAGTTTCCCTTGAGCCCAATACCTAGATTCAATGTATCTAGTCCCTATTGTGAACTTATTAGAAGCTATTTTTAGGATTAGGGTTCATTCTCACAAAACCTAGATCTGAAAACCCTTTCATTCTCTAAAACCTAAGAACCCTTTTTCATCTTCAACTCTCATTCTCATCTTCACCATCAACAATGGAAGGACAAGGCAAATGAAAGAGAGTCAAGACCATTGGTCACAAGCCCCGCCCAAATGTTCCAAAGAAAGGAGAATCTTCTAAAAGGAAAGCCTCGCTACTTCAGGAGAAGGCATCCTCGTCCTCACAATCCATGGTTTACCTCTTCTGAGCAAGAATCTCGATACTTTGGAGATTTTGCAAATAGGGAACTTGTTCCCTCAAAAATTTTGGATTTTAATTGGTTGGGGAATCAAGGATTCACCTTTCAGACTCTTCTCCGAGATCAGAACTTGGAGAAATTTGTTGGCTTGAAGGGTCATATCTACCCGGATTTGGTGAGGGTCTTTTACTCAAATCTGACAAAGGATCAAATCAATGGAACAATAACCTCTGAGGTAAAAGGCAAATCCATATTCATAGATTCTAATATTTTCTTTCAATTTGCTGGATTTACAAATGAGGGTATGGTCCCATCTGTTGAAAATCTGAGACATGAAGGATTTGACCTTCAAAGGGATTCTTTCTATATGAGTCTGCTGAAGAATCCTGAAGGATGGGAAGCTGAGAAGGCAGCACGAAGAGGTCAAGGAAGGAAGGTGACCTACAATATCGGTGGTCTGAACGCCGATGACCGTCTCCTTCATTACACCATTGTATGGATTTTGGCTGCTAGGGGTACAAACCATGCCCAGTTACGAGTAAGAAGACATGATTTTAATGGGCTTTGAAGAATGGTCTTCAAGTTGATTGGGCTGAAGTTGTCATGGATAACATGGTTAAGGCAAGAAGGTTGCTTGAGTATAAATGCCCCTATGCCTTATTTGTCTCACGTCTGCTTGAGCACTATCAAGTAGATGTCTCTAATGAAAACAGAGAGCTGGTAAAAGATATTCATGTAATTAGGGATATGGCATTAAAGAAAATGCGTTTGGTCAAAACGGAAGCTGGGTGGGTTTCAAGAGATGAAGTCCCACAACAACATCAACCAGAGGCTAATCCTCCTGTTGATGATGCTGATGATGATTCAAGGGCTGGGGAGTATATCCCTAGGTCCCGTTTTGAGTCCATTATCATTGATAGGCTGGATGAAATTGAAAAACGCATTCAAGAGACGGATGAAGCAAATGAAGAACGTTTTGAGGAGCTCAAAGAGATGATGGAGTCTCTTCATGCTAGGTTTGACACGATGTAGACTTCCCTTTGTATCTCTACTCCCTTTTTGCTTGTTGATATGCCAAATAGGGGGAGAATAGAGCATAGGTTTAGCTAGATAGGGGGAGCATAGCATTAGTATAACTTTATGGTTTAGTATAGCTGGTTGAGACTTACTTATTTAGTATAGCTTTTGAGATTTCTAATGTAATCCTTATTTTTAATGATAATTTGAATTCTGTTTTCTATCTCTCTGGTCTTGGTCTATGATTATGGCAATTGAATCATATACTTATCTGTGAATGAATGATTAAAAATTTGATGCTCTGATTAAGATTGTATGTATGATGAATCTGCAAAGCATATACTCTATTTTTGGATATCACTTACAATTGCAGGATTCTCAAGAAAATCAACACACATCCTAAGCCTCTAAGAAAACCTTGATTGAAGATTTGGTACATCAAAATCAAAAAGGGGGAGATTGTTGGACTTAAAGCTTGAAGATGTGTTTGTTCTCCTTTTAGTGTTTTGATTTTGATGTTATGGAATTGTGGTTTATCTTAGATGAAGTGTAATTAGGTTCTTTATATGTATTGTGTGTTGAGCTTAGGCATGTTTGTGTTTGATTCCTTGTTTGGATAACTCAGGGAGTTTTGCTATCTTGTGTGTGTGATTACTCATCTGACAAATGGTTGTTTTCCGCTCTTAAAACAAGTCTTGAAAAACCTTTGGGAACCAATTGAGGTAATAGATTACCAACAAGAGGTAATCAACTACCAAACAATAGGTATCAAAGTGAGAAAAACCATTTGTTCAGTGAAGTAATCGATTACCAAGGATAGGTAATCGATTACCATGCTCAAAATCACTCAAGATTGCATTTTGCATTGAGGTAATCGATTACACCATTATGGTAATCGATTACCAAGCCCTCCTCCTTTGGAGTAATCGATTACCATCCCCTTGTAATCGATTACCTGAGTTTTCCCACTGGGGTAATCGATTACCCTCATCTGGTAATCGACACTGTGAAGTTGTCAGGGTAATCGATTACCCTCCCTGGTAATCGATTACCATGTTCAAAAATGCACCCAAACCGCTGCAAGCGGCTATTTTAATCGATTACCCACTTCTTGTAATCGATTATCTTGGACCGATTGAGCCTCGTTTGCCTAAAACAAGTTTCAAACTTCATCTTTAAAAGACTCCTTGATGGGAATCTTGAAAGAACTCTTGGAACTAATTCTTTTGAACATATTCTTACACTTTCATATGCTCTGAAATCAGAGTTTATCATATCTTTCTAAGAAACTCAAAGAGAACTTGTAGAGCTGATTTTGCTTTCCAAAGGAAAGGCAAACTTGTTGTATTTCTTTGTTTGGGTGGCATTCTTTGTGCATTATTTGTGATCAGATCAACACATCAGGTGTATTCTAAACTGATCTTTACTTGTTTCTGTGTTTACTAAGTTGTTGCTCTAGGAGAGAGGTCTCTCTGGATAGAGTAAGTGTATTTGAGAAGTGTTTTCTCAAAGGTTTGATCTTGGGTGTACCAAGATCAGGGAAGAACTGTTCTTTGGGTTGAAGAACAGGTTTTGGGTGTTTTGATTTCGTTTTTGTGTTGCTTGTTGAAGAGTGAATGTAATAGAACACAAAAGGGATCATTTGATAGTGGAAAGCCAATCGCAACAGTTGTTGGGTTGGGACTGGACGTAGGCAATTGGCCGAACCAGTATATATCGCTGTGCACTCTTCTCTTCCTTATCCTCTTTACAGTTTTCCATTATATTGCTATTATCATTGTTTAAATTCTGCAGCATATTTGGTAACTGTATTGATAATCAACTTAGTAATTGATACGGTAATTGAATCAGTAATTGAATCGGTAATTGAATAAGTAATTGATATGGTAGTTGATAGGTGAATCTAGAACTTATTTGTTTGAATTCGAAAGGAATTAGAATCTTGCGAAATTCGGCTAAAATTGAACAAGAATCTATTCACCCCCCCTCTAGATTCATACATAGGGACCAACACTGACTAGACATTTAATTTCTTCTACCATCTTGATCCCTCTCTCTTCGCTTCTTTTGCATAATTTTTTTATAATTTTAATAAACTATAACAATAAAAAAATATATTATTAACACTCTATATTAATTTTGAGACTTTCAATATTATTTACTGTCAATTCAAAAGTTTTACACGATAAACCCAAATTCGTAATATACATGATTTTTATGATAATTAGATATGACATTTTATTGCTTACTGTAAAAAATACATGCCGTTAATATTTATATCAATTAATCTTAAATTAAATACACTTTGTATCACTCGAGCCGATGCACTACGATAATGCATCTTATTTTGAGGTGGCCACACGGATAGGGCACATGGTTGTGATATTAGTATGATCAAAGTCAGGATAAAGTCAAATCATTCTCTTAAGGTCGATAGTAGGTTACATCTACTCGGCCTAAATGATGAAGGCATGACTCCATTAATACATCACCTTTTCTAGTGAATATATACTCCTATGAAGTATCCCTAATTCAGATTGAAAATATCTTATTCTTCCCTATAATATTACTGTCTTGGGTATATGACCAAACACTAACTTGATCGTCAAACTTCCTTCAGTAAGAATATTTGGCAGCCACTGTATGGCCCAACCTGCGACTGTCCCCTTTGTCTTCTTATGTGAACCGTGACTTGCATAGCAACCTGGGAGCCCGCACAAGTGCATATTACACAGAACAACGACGGTTAAAAATACAAACTACGACGGTTCACGAACCGTAGTAGATCCAGCCGTCGTAGTCTGTTTTCGCAGACTACGACGGTTCACTAAAACCGTCGTAGTGTGTGGTAATCAGACCACGACGGTTCAACATTTAACCGTCGTAGTCTGCTAGATACAAAACTATTTTACCTATATCAGACTACGACGGTTTTAGAGAGAACCGTCGAAGTCCTAACTGACTCTGACGGTTTTAGTGAGAACCGTCGTAGTATGTTAAGCGAATTCGACTTGACGGTTACACTATAACCGTCGTAATCGCTAGTGAAAATAAACGTAACTACAATGTTATAGTTAAAACCGTCGTAGTTCCATATTTTTTTTTTTTTTTTTTTTTTAAATATTTTGTTTATTTCAACGGTTTTCCATAATTTTTGTACTGTTTATTAATCGGACAATCCATACAACCAATCCATTCATATACATTTCTCAATTTGATAACAATTTACAAATAATAACATGGTTTATAAATCTAATCTCTTACTTTAACTTAAAAACAATTGTAAGTAACACAATTGTATCTATTAACAAAAATTAACTTTAATTAACTAATATCCAAAAAATGTTACCTAAATAAGCTAATATAAAGCAAGAATGTAATATAAATGAATGAACATGAGCTTCTAATTGTCACCTTCAAAAGACTCTTCAATACTTTGGTTCTTACAACAATATAGTAAAAATGTTGTCCATTGCTTCCGAGTGTAGTCAATTGCTTCTTCAGCAAATGACATTGAGTCACTGAAGGTCTGAAAAATAGTAAATAATTATTAGCAAGTACGTATCATTAATGAATTTAACAATACACAGTTGGTAAATAGTGTGTACCTCTATCTAATGGTACATTATCCCCCATCGAATTATGCTTTCCATCCACTGCATCACATACAATCCACATTAAATTCGGATGGTTTGTTTATTAGCCTACAAAGAATTGAATGATTAATATCTTTAAAGACCTTATTTGTTTTAGAACAATACATAAAGATTTTAATTTTCCTAAGAGAAACATTTTTACCTTTGGTATTACAAAATCAAGTCTTGGTCTGGCACGGCTATTGCTCGTGAGCATATGATGTGCAACATGAATACTATTTAAATTAAAGTACATATTAATGTCACACTATAACAATTGAATTTAATTCAAACGAAAGATAACAATTAAATAACACGTACCCTTCAATAACTTTCTTCAGCTTCGGGGGGAGAGGTTTGTGCAAGGAACAAAAAAACACCGCCAGATGATCCATCGGGCAAAGAACAATCAGTTGCCAATGGCCACTACAATGGAGATAAATCATTATTTATACATTTTGTTTAAATTTTAATTCTATCAATATAAAATATACTTACTTGTGAAGGTATGGTGCAAGGTAGATCCTCTTCCTCGATTGGCCAATCCAGTCCATGATGTATGACTTGGCTTCTGCTGAATTATCTGTCAAACCCAATATGGATTGTGGTTCAATGAATCCATAGACATTGTCGTTGCCCATTTCAATTGATATATTATTTAAAAACCTGAATCATATTGAAGTTAATGTTAGAAAATGTAATAAATAACTGACCGATAATTAATTTAGTAGTTAAAACACTTACATGATCCACAATTGCATGTGAGTTAAGTTCATCTCGTCCTCGCCTGAATACATCTCCATGCAATCTGACATGTGAATGTATAGAGGCATGTCATTTTGTCTACCAAATATTTTTTTATCCCAATACAGCTCCAAACTTTTGCTCCTAATCTTATTAGACAAATCTAATAAGGATTGTAGAGGATCATCAATTGGTATTCTTTGTGAGTGGGGTTTCTGGGTGTAAGTTTCTTCTTCGGGGATTTGATCTAATAAAATAAGGTGTTAGAAACATGATCAATATATTATAAGTTAATAATAAATATAAAAACAATACACACCTTTTCACCCAATTTCTTAACAAGATGTTTTGGCCATGCAATGAAAGTGCCAACAGCTTCTCCTACCAGCTACACCTCTACGAGAGGCAAGGGTAATGGAGCACCAGGGTCATGTGCCCTCAACGATGACCCTAACCTCATCATCTTGCATGGGTTTACCATGTATGGTTGCTCCACCACCGATAACTCTTCCAATGGCCACTAATCTGATTGGGTTTTCTTCAACATACAACCCACATTGACAACCTTCTTCGTGGTGTGCGCTTCTCGGTGAGCAACTTAATTTCGTGCTTACATTAACTTGATCTGCCTCACCTCCGCTGTACTTGCACCACTATAATGACCTTGTAGGGCTAATTGCCGCATCATGGCGGGAAAATTTAGCAGCTATCTCTTGTGTTATTTGCTCCCTCAAGTGGCGGTAACCTCTTCGTGATACTTTGCCTCAATGAGTCTATTGCTTGTTGGGTGAGTACCTGAGTCAAAAGGGCGAGGATGTGCAGATTTCCCAAAGTATGAAACAAGTCCAACACCTTGACCGACACCACGAACACGTCCTGGGTGTTGGGTTTGCCAATGGCGAGACGAAAGTATGTCATCCCTTCCCGTGCGTAAAATGATCCTTGACGCTTCGCTCAACAGGGAATCCTGCAAATAAGCAATAGTAGTAAGTTGTTATTCTAATTGAAACACTAAAAATGTAGATGAAAATTTATTATAATAAATTCACAATAAAGTTTAACTTACAATTTTTTCAAAGAATAGTCTTGGAAGATGATGATGTAAAGTCCCGACTTCTTAATCCTAGCTAACTTCCATTTTTCATGCCTTTTTGGTGGTGATGGGGGACCCTCAAAAGATAAGGAAGGATCGCATTTCATTGCTTCTTCCCTCATCCTTTGCTTCGATGCAATATCTTTTCCTCCAATACTTTATAACCCCTCGAGACAAAATATGGGGGTAATCATTTTTTGCTTGAACCTCTTTTGCCTTATTCCTCTTTGCCTGTTATATAAAGTACACATGTATTAATTATTCAGTGCTACAAAATATAGATACTAGGGTGAAGGGAGACTTCTATTTCAAAATTTTACTTACCTACCACTCGGGAGACAAACGTATCGAACAAATTTCAATCATGTTTCTTCATCTATGCCCCTATAATTAGGCATAGGAATATTGCCATCTTCTTTATTATATATGAGTCGGGTCAGTTGTGACTTCCATTGCCTAAACATGGTAGCCATGGTTGACATGACCTTCACCCTTAGGGACTCCACATTAGGAATATCGAAAGTGACCTATAGAAAAGAATAATTATCACAATTAGTTGTTATTATTTAGCAATACAATACTACAGGATAATACAAAATAATTATGACAAACAAATTACTAGAAGATCCTGCCATAGCATGTTCCTTTGAGTCATTGGAACATCATCCCAAGTAGGGGTAAGGATAGATATGTGCTCACGGACAAGGAACCCCAAATAATTCCTGAATATGGACCCATTATCACCACTAGCAATGCCCGTGTGAACATCTATATCAACGTGAGTCTGTTGACCTTTGCCACGTCTAACGGTTAATTCCTTAAGCGGGTGGTTTTCCTATATACTCGTTAGGTGGTGGTGATCAGCCATGTGCCTGTATAAAAATCAATTACAAGTCAATAACTAGATGAACATCAAATAAACATCAAGAAAAACAGTAAAATTGTACAACTATTATATACACAATAATGTTATTAGCACCTTAAATGGTCAAATATATATTCCTTCATTATGATCATGACGAACTGCGTGTACATCATCAACATCAATTTCGTCAGACATAACTGGGATATGAGATGAACTTCCATGAATGGGATCAATGTCCACATTGTCAAGTTCAAGTTCGCTATTTTTCCGGTCAATGTCTGACGGATAACATATCATTTGCAGGATCTTTGACATAGAAAACTTGTTTGCTTTGTTGTGCCATTATGAAAGGTTCATCCTGATAACCAACCCTACTAAAGTCAACAAGGGTTTGACCTGAATCATCAACGTGCACCCCTGTCCTATTATCAACGCATTTACATTTAAAAAGGGGCACATGAAATTTACAATATACAACCTCCCAAATTTCCTCAATGATTCCATAATATGGCATGCAGCCCAACAAGGGATTGTTGTCTTTGGAGGTGGAGAAATGCATAGACTCAGCTTCTACCATAACCCCACTATTTTGTACCACACTTCTATCATCCAGTGACTTTGTGTAGAATGTACAATTATTTATATAGTACCCATTACATACAATAACATCTTTTTTAAGGGCACATGCAAGCCATTTTAAGGTCTCTCAAATTTGAATCATCACTTAAGATTTCATTTTTGAACCACTTCCTGAAAGTATTATTATGTTCTTTCAACAACCACTTTTCTGATTGTCTTAGGTTTTGCTTCCTTACAATGGCCTTGTGAGCAGCCAAGTATGGTTGAACTTCTTCAGTGTTGTTCAAAACATACAAGTCAGCTTGCTGAACTAAAGCCCAAGGTTTTTCCACGCATTGTCCACCTCGGATGCATTACCCAAAACGTCTACCCTCAGGACATGACCTAGGAATCCCGACAGGAAATGTAGTAGACATATATTCGGAACAAAACTCAACCGCTTCTTCAGCAATGTACCTTTCAATTATTGACCCTTCAGGATGATACTGATTCTTGACAAACCCTTTTAAGATTTTCATGTAACGTTCGACGGGGTACATCCATCTTAAGTATACGGACCCACATAATCTAATCTCTCGGACAAGATGGACAATCAAGTGTACCATAATGTCAAAAAATGATGGAGGAAAAAACATTTCCAATTCACATAGTATAATAGCAGACTCAGCTTCCATGTCATCTAGAATGTTAGGGTGAATAACTTTGGAACAGATTTGTTTGAAGAACCGACACAATCGGGTAATGGCATTTCTGACCTTTTTAGGCAATATGCCACGGATTGCCACAGGAAGGAATTGTTGCATCAACACATGACAATCATGGGATTTTAATCCTACTAATTTCAAATCTTTCATTGAAACAAGGCTCTTGACATTTGAACAGTATCCTTGTGGCACTTTTATTCCGTGTAAACATTGACAAAAACTGGTTCTCTCTTTTTTACTTAATGTGTAAGCTGTGGGGAGGTATGTGCGGTTACCTACAACACATGGCTTTAATTGATCTCGAATTTGCATCTCAACCATATCCAACCGAGCATTCAAACCATCTTTTGTCTTACCTTTAATGTTCAACAAAGTTCCTATCAAACTATCACAAACATTCTTCTCAACATGCATAACATCTAAACAATGTCTAACATCAAGCTTGGACCAGTATGGGAGATCAAAGAATATAGACCGTTTCTTCCATGGATTTGGAATAGTCGCTTTCTTTGAAGTCTTTCCGAACCCAATGTTGATGTCTTTCCCGCTTCAAAAAACTTGTACACCGGTTAAGGGTATAGGTGCTTCCTCATTCTCAGGATGACCATTAAATGCCCTTTTCAATTTACGATATGGGTGATCTTGTCTTAGAAATCTCCTATGACCAAGATACACTGTCTTTCTTCCATGTTGCAATTGTTGAAAAGACGTCCCTTCTTCACATATGGGACAAGCTTTATGTCCCTTAACGCTATAACGAGACATGTTTCCATAGGTGGGAAGTCATTGATAGTACAAAACAACATGGCATGTAACTTGAAGGTTTCTTTAGCAAATCATCCAAACACTTCAACACCTTCATCCCATAATAATCTTAAGTCTTCAACCAAGGGAGAAAGATAAACATCAATGTCATTTCCTGTTTTGGGCCGAGATCAACATAGACAACATCATATACTTTCGCTTCATGCACAATGATGGAGGTAAGTTGTAAATTATCAACAAACAGCCACGAACTATGAGTCGGCTAAGTTACCAAACGGATTCATTCCATCGAAGCGGACCAAGGCGGAGGTTTCTTGATTCACAACCAAATGAGGGAACTCTACATCAATCTTCTTCCACCGCAAGGAATCAGCCACATGTCGAAGCTTTCCATCATTTGACCTTTCATCGCATGCCATCTCAGATTCTTAGCGTCATTTGCGTTTGCAACGATCGCTTGAATCTTGGAATTATTGGAAGATACCATACCACCTTCGCAGCAGCACCATGCTTTGTTCCTTCTTCACTATCACAACCGTCCTTCTTTTTTTTGTAACGAGATAGGCCACACCTAGGACACTTGTGCATCGCTTCAAATTCTTTTCTGTATAAGATGCAGTCATTTGGGCATGCATGAATTTTTTTATACTCCATACCCATTGGACAAAGAATCTTCTTAGCGTCATAATTGCGGGTTGGCAATGTGTTACCTTCTGGAAGCATTTCACTCAACAACTCTAGTAACTGAGTGAAGCTTTTGTCAGTCCACCCATTTGATGCCTTCAGATGAACCAATTTTAACACTGCAGACATACGAGTGAAGTTAGAACACCCTTTGTACTGAGAGTGTGTCTGCATCACTAAGCGTGTGTCATATACATGGGCTTTTGCAAAGTTTTCGGCCAACATCTTGAATCATGTCTTCAAGTCTGTCATCAATATCTCGTATCGGCTACGCAGTGTGACACATTAGATGTTGTGAATGTGTCTAATAACTCACCATGCCAGGTCCATGTTGTATAACTTTTAATAATCCCATCACACAACAGGTGTTCTCGAATTTCTTCTTCTTTCAGCCGAACACCGTTCAAACAATTGACACAAGGGCAACAAAACTTCCCCTCACTAGAGAAGTGATCATTTTGCTTAGCAAATTCCAAAAACTCTTCAACTCCAGCCTCATACTCCATACTAATTCGACTTGCATTCATCCAACTACGATTCATACCTTAATCAAACAACAAGACCAGCTGCAACCAAAGACTAAGTAGCTATAAGACATGTAACATCCTAACATCCTATGCTACTTCAAGATCAACATCTACAATTGTAACACCTTTAGGATAAACTACGCAAAAGCTGTACACAATTCAAACCAACCATGCATCACATGATTACTAGTCAGCACATTAAAGGACCATTTTAAAGTCCGTTTCTTAATATGTGTTGAATTAGAATCTTCAAGGCCCAGAATTTCTTAATCTGGGTTGATGCTAGTATGTTCAGTTTAGAGCCCAATGTCTGTAAGGCCCAGATGTAAATTAGTGCATCAGGTAGGCCTAAAGCCCAAACAAATGGTCTCAGAAAGGCCTCAAAACATTAACAATATAATCTAAATATATTTCTATTTTATTATTTTTATGAGATAAAAAAATTAAATAAGATGACAAAATCATTGATGTAAGATATTATGAACTGTTTCACCAAAATTATTGTATGATGATAAGATGTAAGAACTACTTAAACAAAAAAATAACTCAATATATACCCAAACGTAAAGGGAAATGAATGACTGGGTCAAATAACATGTTATGAAAATATAAAAGTATAATACCAATTCACGATTCAACAACAAGAGAAGCACAATTCAAAAACCTAGAACACAGATAGGTTACAAGTAACCACTGAATTTCCATAACACAGAAAACACAACGATCAGAAGCAGATAAAATTATAACAAGTTTTTCAGATTCAAACTCAAGTTCAAACCACATATAAGCAACCCCAATGCCATTCAAACCTAACGAAGATTAAACACCCATTTCAGGTTTTCAACACAAAGCCACAAAACAACACAAATTTCGGACAATGACTTCCCCGTGAAATGCCCCCGCACCTAGCTACCAAGCTTCACATATCGAATGAGCCCTAAAATCGCATGTAACAGCCCTAAAATATCCACAATAATACATAACCCAACTAAGCCCTAAACAATGCAAATGAGAGGATTCACAAAGTACCTTTGTAGAAGTGATAGGCGTACGGATGCCGGGGGGAGGTATGCGCCGGTGATAGCAGCCGTTCGCCGGTGACGAGAATGGTTAGTGATTCAGGGAGGGTGACGGTTGAGGGTGCGGCGCTAGGGTTCTTCGCGACAGAGAAAGTGAGGGAGGGGTAAGGAATCAAAGAAAAGTGTGTTACAGGGGGGGTTGTTCGAAGAAGAAGAACTCCACCTAACAGACTACGACGGTTCAATTTAGAACCGTCGTAGTCTGTAAAAAACAACTTACGACTACGACGGTTCTAATTTTAACCGTCTTAGTCTGTATGCAAAATTTTTCAAAAATGCCATTGACTTACAGACTACGACGGTTCTGATTAGAACCGTCGTAGTGTGGAACAAATATATTACGAAATTGCCACCGCGCACACACCACGACGGTTACTTAGAACCGTAGTGGTTTGCGCGTAGTGGATTGCGAATTTTGCACTAGTGCCGTCACCTCCTAACTAGGGTGACTCCTAGCATTGATGCAGTAAGAAGCCAATCCTATAAAGCTGTGGAGGGGCAAGTGTTTGGATCCGAGGGGACCAATGCAAAGGAAGTAATGGCCTGGGAAATTAGTGGCACAAAGAAGCGCACTAGAGCCCATACACCAAGTCTACTCCCACATCATGGAAGAGAAAAGTAAACATCGACTTCCTACTTAACTATCTAGGTAGACTCCAAAGTGGTAGGAACAAATGCCAACTTTGTACTTAATTAGGTTGGGGAAGCTCCCAGATTAGTGGTTCTTGTGAAGTTCACAAATGCGTATCCATCCATAAGTGCACATAGGACATTAACAAGGTCCCACGAAATTAAAAGCTATAGCGCTAGAATTCGTGGGGCCACAACTAGCGAAAACCCATAAAGTTGACAAGAGCGTGGCCCACCCCCTCAAGTAGATTCAGTCAAATATGGGGAGCCACCCAATAAACCTTGGATAGTGCGTTAGGATCCAGGGAGACCAGTGTAGAATGAATTGTGTTGCCTTTCGTTACAAGAGGAGGTGGAGCCAAAAGAGGAGTTGGAGTCAAAAGAGAAGGGTGGGAAATTTCGCAGAAGCCATGAGAATCGACAACTTGGTACGTACGACTATAAATGCTAATAGGCTTAGTACCTTTCCATCTTGTATGGTCCAAAGATGACAAAACTATATTGTTTATGGTTCAAAGACGACCTTAAAATTATTTGTTAAGTCAAGATGACTTAAGCATCTTAAGTTTTAATAATTACGGAACAGATAAAATGATTATAAGACACAGACGGAGTAATGATCAGATGAAGGATTGGTGAGCACGAACAAAGAATGCACCATCAAGCATAAATGAACAAGTTCAAGATGAAGTGTTCAAGTCATTAAGCCTCAAAGCACTCTTAATTAGATGAAGAACCTTCATGATGGATCAAGACGAAGTCACAATGATCAAAATTAACTTCAAGCCGCATTGATTTGATACAAGCTTCAGTATGAAGATATGAAGATTGAAGTTGAAGAAGAAAAAGACAAATGAATAACAAAAAACAGACTAAGTCAAGTTCATTCGTCTATTGAAGTTTTGAATCAAAAACAGACGAAGATTAACATGTTCATCTACTCGAATCAAAGCTATCATATCGAATTTCGCTCTGAACTTACTTGTAAATGCCTCTCTGCGTAGAGGATTATCTTTCTCTATTATATCTTGTAAAATCCACTATTGTGGTGCTTTACCCTGAAGAGACTAAGTGTTGAAAGAATACTTATTTAGCCTAAGGATGTTGGGGTCCAAAGAATACCTTGTTTAGCATGAGGAGGCTGAGGTCCAAAGAATACATGTTTAGCTTGAGAAGTCTGGGTTTAAAGAATATTTGTAATTAGCCAGAAGTGGCTGGGTTCAAATAATACTTATTATTTAAAACTTAGCAAGTTGCTAAGTAACTGGACGTAGTCTCTATAGACGAACCAGTACAAAAATATTATCATCTTATCTGTTATCGCTTTCTAACTAACAAGGGATAAATAATTTAACTAAGTCTTCAATTAAAATCAATCTTTCAAAAGAGAATTATTTGTGTTTGCCTGAGCTTTAAACTATAGACGCAAAACACATCGTCTAAAAAGAAATTTCGTTAATTAACACAATTCACCCCCCTTCTTGTGTTTTGTATTTTACATTATTGTGTCACGGTCCAAAGACAACATCTCTATCTTTAGTGGTTCAAAGATGACCTTAAAATTATCCTTTTTATGGTCCAAAGACGACCTTAAAATTATTATGTTACGGTCTAAAGACGACCTTAAATATATTTACTTGACTTCGACGATCCAAAGATGAATTCTCTATCTTGTATGGTCTAAAGATGACCTTAAAATTATCTTGTTTGTGGTTTGAAGACGACCTTAAATACATTTACTTTACTTCGATGGTCCAAAGATGAACTTAAATTATCTCTTCACATTGTTATGAACTGGTGACGATCTCATAGGTTGTTATGAATCGGGCACGGTCTTAACTTAACATTTACCAAACAAGTCTATCAATCACACAACTCAGACACTTGCATAAAAGGGTATATTAATATTCATAAAAGAAAGACATACAAAATAATTACAATTAGTTGTCATCAACTAGTTGATCGTCAACAACCTTCTTCTTTAAATCAAAAGATAATTTAAGGGAAGGGTATTGTTAAGAGATGCTCGGGTAAAGCCTTCCTGGTATCCTTGTAACAAGTACTCGATTGTCTCTCAAACCTCAGTCTTCAGCCCAGCCTCAATCTTTCCTGTTTCCACCAGCTGGCCTTGAAGGCCGGCTTCAGGGTCTTGACAACCTGAAGCTCTAGTCTAGCCCCCTTTAGCTCCTTTGCAACTCAGGAAAGCTCCCCCTCCACTTTTGAAGCCTATTCAGTTGCTTGAAGACATCCCTTCAGCCCAATCAACAGTGGTACATGCTTCTCTTACGGTGTATCAGATTGAGCCAACCTCATTCGACACAACATCATAACATCCTCGATACTCGTTGATTTCTTCCACCTCATCTTTCACCTTCAGTAATTCTTAGGTCTCAACCTCAAGGTCTTTGAGGCGAAAATGGTACTCGGCCATATGAGAATAGACTTCCTTAGAGTGTTGACAAGTGGTCACTTATCGAATCAACATCATTTCCACTCCCTGCAAATAAGCTTTAGACCCCACATAATTGAGGAGGTTGGCATCAGAGTGGTTGAGTGCAAAACCCAGCCTTTGCTTAAAACGCGAGGGAGTCATACTCACATGCCATAATGACCTTGAAGAGAGGGCGGTAGTGCTGATCCGGGTCAATCCGATTCTCTTAGGACAACAGGCATTGGGAGGAAGAGGTTGGCTCGTCACAACAATGATCTAGGAAGGAGTAGTAGGGGCATCTTCGGATGAAGGAGTGCCTTTAGGGCCTTATAATAGAGCCACAAACCAGGAGCGAGAGGAACCTTTCGTAGTCAACAATGGGAGAGGTTGGTTGTGTTAAGTGGAAATAGGCGTAGAGGTAACGACCTCAACATAGGTCCTTTTCAACCCCCTCTTATGCATGGCGGCCTCGACCTCGGCGATAGAATTAATGCTTGCCACCTAAATTGAGGAATTCGATGAGGTAGGAAATGAAGAAGTGCTAACCTTGACAAGAAGGCGTTTCAAACTAAAATCACTGCCCATGATTTTGGAAAGGAAAAGATGAAACAGATCATTACATAAACTAGTATAAAGAAAAAGTAGAAAATGGCGAGACACACTTTCATCCTTTACTAGAAGGGCCACCACTTATAAGAAGAATCAAATAAAAATAATATAAGAAACATAGATGTTTGAGAATAAAGAAGGAAAAACATGTGAAATATTGGGATAAGAAAAATGAATGAGTGACGTAGAATGGAGAAAGAAAAGGTTAAGTTCAGAGAAGGTCTAAAATATCCAATGTAGAAGAAATGAAAGAGACAATAGTTAGGTTATTTATATGTAGCGAAGACTTGAAGCGTTACAAAGTCTAGGGACACGAACCCACTTAACAAGACATAACGCTTGAGAATCGAAACATCGCACTCCTAGAATGACGTAACGACAAGAGTTGCACTTTCCTCAAAACAAAATAATGGCTCAAGAAATGTCTCACCATGAACATTTAAAACCCTTCTTAAATGCAACAACAACTAATAAATGAGGAATAATGTTATCCTCCCTATAGTATTATTGCCTTGAAGATACATACAAACACTAACATAATCATCAAAATATCTTTTGCAGTTATACCTCATCTTAGAGAGGTTTGGCCAACTGAATCCCTAGTGGAGTGCTTCGTATCATATCGAACCAACATTTTCCCTGCATTGTCCCACGTCATTCTCCCCGGATTCCGTTAAGAACACACTTTTTTTTTTATATATATATATTTCCAATGTAATCATATGTCATAGTAGAGAATAATTTTAATAACTTTTATTATAGTTATCTCGAGAATAACTTTAATGTTCAGTGCACAGTTAAACCCATAAATTTTATTTTTAGATGCACTGCTTTCTTCAAAGAATATGATACACTTATATCTTGATACATAGTAGAATTGAATTAGTAGTTTTTAGCAATCATATTTTGTTTGCTTAGTCTAGCTGCTCAATTAAATGCTTTTTCCCTTTAATTAAAGTTTAATAATCTCGTAAATTTTATTCTTGAATGATTGTTTTTATGTATTTTGTCTCTAAATTAATACAATCTTACAAATCATATCCTTGCATGTAATTACTTAAACTTACTTTTAATACATGCATACAAAATTATGCAATCTTATACTGTTTATCTTCAATGTTGTAGAATTTTACAAATTTTGTATCTAAATTTAGTGTAATACATAAAACTTTGAATACCGAAAGTACGTACAATGTAATGTGTAACTTTAAAAGCAAAAAATAGAAAATGTGTAACTTTTGCCAAAAACCAAAAAAAAAAAAGCAATTAAGTTTGTGTGCGTAACTTATGTTAGTCGTCTTGCCTCTTGATGTTAATTTATTTATTGTATATTCATAGTCAATGTGTGTTTGAATTGTTGCAAACTACATAATTATATTGTAAAGTTTTGCTGAAGTTCATTTAGAAGATTGACTTTTATTTTATTTTTTTAAGAAAAGCGTGATATATGTAGCCAAAATGGCGTGCTGTGAGAAAATGAAAGTGAGCTGGCAAATGACGTGAAAAAAATGAAAATTTTGTTACGCTAAATTGGACCGGTAAAAAGAGACACAAGAAGAAGTAAACTAATTATAAGGACATCTATAAAATACACGAGTGAATATGTAATTAAGTAGTAAAGTGAATTTGTCTATCTATAACTCAACATTGAGATAGTGACATCATTAACTGAAACAGACGTACACATCTCCGAACTAGAATCTTTTTCAGTTGAGATGTCTTTGATTAAGTAGCTAGGATCCTTTGGCAGAGGCAACTCATTCTCATTGCTCAACAACACAACCACAGATGCCATGTTTGGCCTATCATTAGGATGATGTTGCACACATAAAAGACCAATATGAATGCAACGCAGGGCCTCAAATAGAATGCATGAGTCCTCCAAATTAGCATCAATAAACTTCATTGGATTGCCCTCTTTCCACAACCTCCATGCCTAAAACATTTTGGAAGAATGATTATCTATATATTACTCCATTATATGAAAAGAAAATGAAGTTATTCATGTCACTCACATGCCCAATAAGGTTATTGTAGTCGTCATTTGGATAGAAGAGTCTGTTATTTTTCTTGCCACTTACTATCTCTAGCAATAATACGCCGAAGCTGAACACATCTGATTTGATGGAAAATATTCCATCAAAAGCATACTCTGGTGCCATATAACCACTATAAGAAAGTCCAAAAGAGTTAATTTCATGTTTAAGTTATATGTAATCAGATTTTAACATGAAAAAGATACTTACTATGTTCCAACTACTCTACTTGTTTTCCCTTCAATTTGATCACCTCCACACATTCGTGCCAAGCCAAAATCAGATATTTTTGGATTCATTGCATTATCTAATAATACATTACTTGCCTTAAGATCTCTGTGGATGATCCTTAATCTTGAGTCTTGATGAAGATAAAGTAGTCCTCGAGCAATTCCATTTATAATGCAGAAACGCTTACGCCAATCAAGAAGTTTACTTCGACCATAATCTGTCAAATTTCAATTAACAATTAATGTTGCAAGAACTGTTAGAACAAAATGAAATCCTATATTCAATTAACTATTAATTAGCGTTTGTAGAGACTAACCGAAAAGAAAGAAGTCTAAGCTTTTGTTGGGCATGTATTCGTATATGAGCAATTTCTCATGTTCTTGAATGCAACATCCAAGAACTTTAACAAGATTTCGATGTTGAAGTTTTGCACATAACACAACCTCATTCTTAAATTCTTTTATTCCTTGTAAAGATGTTTGTGAAAGTCTCTTAACAGCTATCTCTTGTCCATCTGCTAGTGTTCCCTAAACCAATCACATTTGTGAAGAAGAGAGTTAAATGTAGTGAATAACAAGTTGTGAACTTGGTCATTTCTTGATTAATCCTCAATAGGTATGATGCTCACTTACCTTGTATACAGGCCCAAAACCACCTTCTCCAAGCTTATTCTGATTTGAGAAGTGATCTGTGGCATGTTCTATTGAGGCAATGTCAAACAAAGGTAGCTCAAAGTCTTCTTGTTGCCTTTCATCGTTCTTTCGCTTCATCCCGGTGATGATCTCTGTTTTCCCACAAACAATGTGATTCAGCAAAATTATATTCCAACCTGTGCTGATTAAGTTGGCTTTTGGGCTGTATTAGTTTAAAATTTATGATATGTATTTTGTTCTTAAATAAAACATATTTACACTGTATTTTCATTTAAAAAAAATTTAAAAATTTGAAAACTGAGAAGGTATACACATTCTGTTACTATTTTAGTATATGAGTTGGTCACCTAGTGGAGCTCTTAGTAAAAAAAATCTTTACATTTTATTGATGCAAAAAATTGAGCCAGTACCTCCGAAATGTAGTGTACCTGATTAGTTGAGAAGTTGCATTACTCGTACAATTTAATTTTATAAATCTATCTATTAATTTCTGAATTCATCCTAAGTTTATTAGAAATTTTTGTTGTTCTAAATGAAGTTTTCACGGTATTTAAATAGTTTATTAGTCTTAAAACCAATCATTAAAATTTATTGTCGTGAAAATTTCATAGATTAATTGAATATTTTAATATATTTTTTAATTTTTATTAATTTTAACGAGCTTTTTTATATTTTATTAATTTTTGTGAGCAGTGAACTAATTTATTTGGCCCATCGAGGTAAACTGAACAAATAAGATAGAAATCTATCAATAGATAACATGGACTGAGTTCATCCACCAATTGATTCACAATGGTTAGTGGAGACAGAACGCCTCACTTGTCTGTGACACCAATTATAACTGTATACTAGGATTAAAATCACATGCTTTTATTTTGATTTTAAAATGAATGAACATTTTCTTTTTATTCAACGCATATCCCTCCTAATATATTAAGCCTGCTACTAATCTTACTTATTTTTATAATAATTGAGGGTACTACATCGTCATCAAGATATGCATTATCTTTTCCATCAAAAGACAATAATATAATAATCATTATGAGAAGAAAATGTTGGTGAGGAGAAGCATTACCTTTGATTTTCGTTTTGTTGCTCCAGTACATCAATACGAAAACTAATAGCATCGCAATAATTGCGGAAACGGTGCTTGTGATCACAACCACCTTTTTCTTTGAATTATCTTTTTCATCTTGAACTTGATTTTCTTGAGCTTGATAGGGAAAAAGAAATAAATGATAATGATTAATACAGGAAGCAGACTAGATATTGAGAAAAATGATATCTATTTTAACTGCAGTGATATATGAAAGTCTTGTCTGCAAAAACTCAATTCGTTTTTTTCTTTTATAAATATATGTATAGAAAGTTGTCGAGTAAACCATCAATTTAATTTATTAATTATTATCTTCTTTTTGAAATAATCTTTAGAATAATTAGAAACCATACAAATAATTCCTAAAATATTAATACACTATGTATAAAGGGAAAAAAAACTAATTAAGCTTTTTCTGATATGACTGTTATCGAGTACATAATTTCATTAATTTAGAAATTATAAATAGAGAAAATAGTAGTCATTGGGTGTTTTATTTGAAGAGAAATGTCAGCAAATATCCTCTTTATAACATTCTTAATAATATAGTTTTTATGATTAATTAAAAATTTTAAAAAGTTATAAATTTCTGTTGATTTTATTTAATATCATTTAATGATTTCTTTTCTAATTTTATAATTTTTAACAAATTTTATTTAATCACCAAATATAAATAAAAAGAATATATCAGAGAACATCTAATTGACACTACTCTTATTCCAAATAAATAAAAAATGGTACCTATTTCAGACAAGGCCCATCTAATATACACATCTTGTCCACCATCTTGAGTCAGTCTTAAATCCAACAAATCACCAAACCAAATGGCACAGCCACTGCTTCCTCTTTCGGTATCTATATATGATGCATAAGCCTTGCATGAACAATTTCCCAAACATTTCACCTTGCATTCCTCGAGTGACATACTTGCATTAACCCACGATTTTCTAGTGTCCGGTGCCTTCACGTTACTGAATTTATGAAACCCATCTTTATTCTTTTCCCTACAGCTCCAACTTTGGTTATACACACACCCATCATTCCAATTCAATTGGGCCCAATTTCTCAGCGACTTAGGCTTAAACCCATCTAAACACTTGCACACCGGCAATGCAGTACCATCACAAAGCCCAAACGCGCCACAAATATTATATGTGTCACATAAATCAATAGGAAGTTGAGAAGACACAATCCAAGTTTGGCTATCTTTGTTCCAAGTCAATCGCTGACGAAAATAAATTGTTTGATTCAACACAATTCTTGAAATAACTGATTTATCATTCATGTTATATGCAAGGTATATTTCATTTTTGTTAGAGACAAGAGTGTAGTTCACTGCCGAATTGTAAGGTGAAGATTTAGTGGCTCTGTTTTGGGCTTGGTTTTCCATTGGACCGCTTCTGTAGAACTCTTCTGGGCCCTTCCACATAACCTCTTCAGGGTTATTGGTTGGTACAATGGCCCATGTGAAGTCCCCTAGGGAAGGGTCATCCCAGTTTTTCCAAGAGGTTAGGACCCTATTAAGGCCTTTCTTCAAGTCGACTCCTATTTTCATTCCGGGTAGAAGTGTGTCTGACGGATGGTCGAAGCTCTGCCACAAGGAGTTTTCAGGATTGTTGTCTTTCTCATCGGCCTGTTTGGAATTGCAGAAAGA
This sequence comes from Hylodesmum podocarpum, assembly GCA_026586105.1. Taxonomy (NCBI): domain Eukaryota; kingdom Viridiplantae; phylum Streptophyta; class Magnoliopsida; order Fabales; family Fabaceae; genus Hylodesmum; species Hylodesmum podocarpum. The sequence goes on from JALJEV010000804.1 coordinate 842,462, forward strand.
AAGTGGGAGTGGAAGGAAAAAAATTGAAATCGATGAAAAAGTAGGAAATTAAGACATGAACTCTTGTTTTTATATTTTTTCAGTGTTTATACTAAACATAATCTTATTTGATTCCGCAAAACTATTGACTACTGATGATAACTTTGTTTTCCAAATATTTTATGCCTATAAAAAGATACTTATTCGAAATGGATTAGAATGGGTTCTTCTAGCTTGCTGGTCAAAGATTAATTCCACTATTATATCAAGATTGTTGCTAACCCAAAGTTTTTGAATATGGTATGGATTAATTAACACGAGACTTCCTATTAAAACTCATTCTTACCTAAGTCATCTAACAACATAAATCATTATTTGTGAGGTCTATTTCTGAGAGAGAAAATTAGAAAAAAATTTAAAATCAATTTCTGCATTAACTAATTTATATAAGTTGTCTGTTTTTTTTATAAGTTGGTTAATATTAAAAGCGATTTTAAATTTTAAAATAAGTCATTTATTTAATTTCTTTTATTTTTTTTTCTCTTAACATTCCTTCCAAAAAAAAAAATTACCTAAATAAACTTACATTTATTAAGTTTTATATAAATACCTTAAAAATTTCCATCAATTATCAAACTTGGAAATCTAGTTCTAAACGAATAATTATCTTAACATTGCAGTGGAGAAACATACCATTAGAATCAGATTGCCCGAGTCTAACAGCCGTGCAACAGCGTTGACCGTTTTCGTTGAAGCGTTGGTTGACCAAATAACGGTGCTGTTCTGGTTGACGAGTACGAGGTTGCCATCTGTGGATATGGTTAACTTACAGGAGTTGTCTTTGATTGGAGTGTTGCGGTTGGCGACCCAAACGACGGTTCTTACTGGAATGTTTTTGTACCAGATTCCTAAATATCGGTTTTGGGAACTACTACTTGGGGTGAAGAAACCCAGCTCAAAGGTTCCACCGTTTGAAACCACGGTCGTGTTTTCTTCAAGTGGCTCAAACTGGGTGATGGTATCTGTTGTTGAGGCTGACAATTTAGGGAACAAAAACAATAGCTTGGTGACGAGAAAGAGGATGGTAAGCATGGCCATTGTCGTTGGTGTCTACTCATGAATAGAAAGAGTTAACTATAATGGTTGAAGTTCGTAGTATGAACATTTCGTCGCGATTATATTCCAAAGTTCAATATAGCTCCAATACTATATTCGTTAGATTTTAAATATATTAAAATTCACTCCACCAAACCCCATTCTATAAATACAAAGACTAAAATAACAAAAAAGAAGTAAAGCATTGTTCCTATACTTGAAAGTACTGCAACCGGATAATATCAATTCCGAAATATAAAAGTAATATTTTGAAAGATATTGATGGCTGTTTTACTCTTTGAATTTAATTATTTGTTTAATTCTTAAATTTAATTATTTAATTTTTTATGATTTTCTAAATTAGAAATTAAAGTGATAATAATTAATATAATTAACGATAAATGTTTTTCCGTAATTCAAATATAAACATATTAATTTTTAGAAATTATTTTATAATTTTTTAACTTTAAATGACTGAATTCAAAATGATAGTTTCCCTATTACTCATACCCTTCTTCAATTGAAATTAAAATTTTCCTTTAATAATATATATGATTATTTAATATAATTTTAACATATTATAAATAATTTTTTTAATAATATAAACATTATTAGGTAATGTACCTAAATTTTCTCCTACAAAAATTTGTTATCATTTAGTAATAGTAATACTATTCTTTTTTAACGTGGACGTTGACGCCAATAAGCTAACATATTTAAATAATTATTTAATATAATTTTAACTATACAGATTATAAAACAACTAATAATATAAACACCTGAGTTTTCTCTTATAATTTTTTTTTATCATTTAATAATTGTGGTTCTATTCTTTTAAGGGTGCCAACAAGATAAAATAACTTACGTAACGTAATTATTTAATGTAGTTTTAACTATACATATTATAAATTAAAATTTTAATCAATATTAGAAACAAAATTTAAGTAACTGTACCTTAATAATTGTGATGCTAGTGTACATATTCGTACCAACAAGGTAAAATTACATAATTATTTAATATAATCCTAATTATGTAGATTATAAATTAAAAACTTAATGAATATATAGACAGTATTTAATATTTAACTAACTGTACTTAAACTTTCTCCTAATGTTCTTATCATTCAGTACAAGTAACGCTATTTTTTTAGCGTGCAAATTCACGCCAACAGCTTTATTTTAAATTATTAGTTTGGATATATTGCTCACATATGTCAAAGTTGCGTTACACTTAAGGATTCTGAAAACTTGATAGTTGACTTGAATAACTAGTTTCTAGCGCGCATCAATTTTGTTTGATTAATTTATTTAAGGTGTCTTCTCTTCATTTTCAAATAATTTCTTTATTGGATATTCATAATCAACGCGCATTTGACATTTTGTTCTACATAATTATAATCTAAAGTTTTGTTCAAATTCAAATAAGTGATATAATAGTATCTTACAGATTGGAGTACTTCACCTGTATATTTAAACGACTGCATTTGGAGAGACTTTCTTTCAGAACCATAAAAATATATATCAAACTACTGCAATCTCTTTAGCTTACGGAAGTTAAAGAATGAGCGTACGTTGAATTTTTCGAAGATGTAGGAAGAAAAACACTCTTTTGAGGATGTGGGAGGATATGGGTCCAATGAACACTACCCTACAAAAGCCCTTAAATATTGGTGAATATTTTGGACCTTTTAAGTTATACAAAATAGATGTGTTATACTTAGATTCACGCTTTGAAAGTAAACTCTCGCGTCACTTTGCAAGTAACCCTCTGACCTTAAGAGGAGGTTCCCTGTTGATCAACCATCACATATTGACACAGTCACATTGTTACACTTGGGAAATGATCTTCACACGAAGTGTACCACTTTTTGGCAGGTACTGATGGATATTCTAGTTAAAAGATTTGAGAAACTACTCCTCATTCTTTGTATTCCATTTGTAAAATTGCTTTAACTATTTGGGGTGTGGTATATATATTTGTTGGAAACCATGTTAATTAATTTTAGGTTGGAACCTAATATGGTATTAGGGCCTAGTAGGCATTTATGAAGGGGGCGTTTTGAATCGTCTAGTAAGCACACGTGGAGGAGGGATATTGAGAATTTATATTGAGTGTCATTATTTAATGACAATTGAATTTAAGTTGAAATTTAGCAATAACAAATATATCGTTTATTATTAAGAGTGTTAATGCTATCGTGATCCAAATTTAATAACTTGTATCATATCCTATGTATTCTTAATTTTATACGTATTATTTTTGTAATAAGATATCAAATATAATTATATATACATGATTAATTAATTTATACAAATTAATTATTATATATTATTATTATAAAACTTTTTTATATAATCATTAGAATTCAAGATTAATATGACTTTTTAAAACGTGTATATAAAAGTCAATAAATATACAAAAATACTTTTTATGATCAAATATAATTGTATAAAACTTTTCTATATATATATATAAATAATATGTTGAATGTTTTATTTTGCAACGGTCAAGAATAATCAAATTTCATAAAAAGTTATCTCTTAAGAGATTTAGCGTAATATGAAATAAAGTTAAATGTTCATACTAGTATGAAAATTATAAACAAAGTATTCAAAGTAAATAACAATAAATTACAACAATTTAAATAAGAAAAAGAGTCAGGAATAGAAAGTTTTGCAAACTAAATTAAATTATAATTAAAGAAATGGGTCAAGATTGAGTTAGGTTAATCTCACTTCTTTCTACTATTTACTTATTAATTTGATATTATTTTATTTATCTTTCAATATCGAATTTATTTAACTTTAATATCTCAAAAAGAAGTCTTTAAATTCGCAATACATTAATAAATTTACAACAAATAACTAGTTAATGTAAAGAACTTTTGTTACATAATGTAAAGAAATTTTGTTACATAACTAGTAGTAGCCTATACCTAGAATTAATCAACCTTAATTTTGGGAATTAAAGAAGTTTTTGTTGGGTAATCAGAGTATCAAAATATTATCACACAGCTAAAATAGAGTTGAGAAATAATAACTGGCACACAAGAAAATTTTATTAAGTGGAAGAAAAATGACAACCTCTCTCTATCAATAAGGAAAGAACAATAACACTCTCTCTTATAAATAGGAGATTACACCTCTCTATTTTCAAAGACTATAGAAATATTCTATGTCTCTCTCTATTTTTCTTCTTCTGGGATGTGTTTTCCTTTGTTGCTGGAGTGTGTCATTTATAGGCAAACCATAACACTATTCATGCGTTGTTTTTCATGCACCGAAAACAAAAGTGTTTCAACACCTAACATGCACCGAAAGTTGCCTAATTTTTTCTTTCCACCGAAAATGAATTTGTTTGCATGTTGGCCGGACCCCACCACAAAGGTGGCTTTAATTTCTTTCAATCTCCCACTTAAAGTCACATTTGTGATCTTTCTTATAAAATCATGCTACTTTAAAATTTCAAAAGACCATATGAGGATCTACACCATATGAACTTGTCAGTGTTGATTGGCTTTGTCATCACATCTGCTAGGTTATCTTTAGTGTGAATCTTCTGCATGTCCACACTCCCTTCTTCTACCACTTCTCTGACGAAGTGATATTGTACTCCTATGTGCTTCGTCCTGGAATGAAAGGCTGGATTCCTTGCAATGTGCAAGACACTCTGACTGTCACAATACACAGTAATCTTATGTTGCTTGTGCCCGAGTTCTTCCAATAACCTTTGAATCCAGATTGCTTCCTTGCATGCTTGCGTAGCTGCCATGTATTCAGCTTCTGTAGTAGACAAAGCTACGACAGATTGTAACTTTGATAACCAGCTTACTGCACCACCTGCAAGTGTAAACACATAGCCTGAAGTGGATTTTCTTCTGTCAAGATCACCTGCAAAATCTGAGTCAACATATCCTCTGACGACAAACTCTGATTCTCCAAAACATAATGACACATCTGAGGTTCTTTTGATGTATCTAAGTATCCTCTTAACAATATTCCAATGCTCTCTACCGGATCTCGCCATGAATCGACCGACCGCTCCCACTTTGCTTGTGCAATGTCTGGTCTTGTACATATCATAGCATACATTAGGCTTCCCACCGCCGATGCATACGGCACTCGAGACATTTCCATCCTCTTTGCTTCACTGCTAGGACACATACTTGAGGATAATTTTAAGTTGACAGGAAGTGGGGTCGAAATTGGCTTACAATCTTGCATATTGAAGTATTTACGCAAGACTTTACGAAGATAATTCTTTTGAGAAAGCCAAATTTTCCTATCTTTTCTGTCTCGGTGAATTTGCATCCCTAAAATCTTGTTTGCGGGTCCCAAGTCCTTCATATCAAACTCCCTAGCCAACTGTGCCTTCAATTCTTGGACTTGATCTTTGTTGGGGCCTAACACCAACATGTCATCCACATACAACAGCAAAATGATGAAATCATTATTACCAGATCTTTTGTAATAAGTACAATGGTCTGACTGAAGTCTGTTGTAGTTGAGGCTAACAATGAAGGAATCAAATCTCTTGTACCAACACCTTGGCGCCTGCTTTAGACCGTACAGAGATTTGGTCAACCTACAAACCAAGTTTTCTTTTCCTTTTTCTTCAAAGCCTTTCGGTTGGAGCATATAAATTTCTTCTTCAAGTTCACCATGAAGAAAAGCAGTCTTTACATCCAATTGTTCTAGATGTAAATCAAATGCAGCACACATAGCCACTACTACTCTGATAGTGGTAAGTCTAACCACTGGAGAGAATATTTCATTGAAATCAATGCCTTCCTTTTGAGCATATCCTTTGACCACCAATCTTGCACGATATTGTTCCACTTGATCATTGCCATCACGTTTGATCTTGTAAACCCATTTGTTTCCAATGGCTTTTCGACCTCTTGGAAGTACAACAAGCTCCCATGTCTTGTTTCTATGTAAGGCTTCCATTTCTTCCTGCATTGCTGCCATCCACAGAGAGGCATCTGAACTTTTTACAGCTTCTTGATAAGTTGTCGGTTCTCCTCTTGTTAGAAGACAAAGACGCATCATGGCTTGCCATAACATAATCGAGTGCCGGGATGGTTTCCTTATCGACGTGTTGTTCGTCGAACTTCTCCATCATGGGTCTCATCTGGTTCTTGTTCCTCATGCTCGGTTCTCGCTTCAAAAGAATTTTCTTCTCCGGACTTTCCATCTATTTGCATAGTAGTAATATCTTTAGAAGTCTTGCGTTTATTTTTTTTGCTCACTTTGCGAGTTCATTTTTCGCAAATATTACATCCGCATTGATAATAATCTTGCGGGCAGTGGGATCCCACAAGCGATACCCCTTAACACCATCAGCATAGCCCAAGAATATGCATTTCCTAGATTTTGGATCCAGTTTACTTCTTTCTTGGGAGTTGTACATCACGTATACAGGACATCCAAACACATGTAAGAAAGAATACTCTCTGGTTTTCCTTTCCACATCTCCATCGGAGTCTTTAATCCCATTGCAGTTGATGGCGATCGGTTTATCAAGTAATGGTCGTTTTCTTCGTTTCTCGCCCCGAAAAAGACTTGGCTAATCGTAGTTTGTAACATTGCTCTTGTCCTTTCCAAGAGTGTTCTATTCATCCGCTCCGCTACACCATTTTGTTGAGGTGTATGAGCAATAGTGAATTGCCTTTTGATACCTTCTTGCTTGCGAGAATGCTAGAAATTCGCCATCGTATATATTCTCCTCCATTTGTCCGTCTCAAACACTTAATCTTTTTACCGTTTCAAGTTCCACCGTGTTTTGAATACCTTGGCGGAAACACATCGACTTCTTCTTGATTGGGTACACCCATAGCCTCCTAGAATAATCATCAATGAATGATACAAAATACTTTGCTCCTCCTAGGGACATTTCGGTGACTCCCACACATCGAATGAATCAAGTCAAGTATGTGTTTGCTTCTAGCGATTGATTTATCAAATTTCAATCTATGTTGCTTGCTTGTCACACAAAGTCTCACGAAAGGTAAGGTTCTTGATGTGAGCCGGGTTGGAGTTTACGTTTCGCAAGGACCTTCAAGCCTCTTTCCGACATATGGCCTAGTCTGCGATGCCAAATTATCGTTAATTCCTCTTGACTAAGCGATGCAATAGATACATCGACCTCTTTGCAACGTTTCTCCCTTAAGCATGTATAGATTAGCGAAATCTTCTCTCGCTTTCATCACCACTAAAGCACCTTTTGATATTTTCAAGATCCCACATTCAATATGGGTCTTGCAACCGAGGTCATCTAGTTGCCCAATTGACAACAAGTTCTTTTTCAAGCCCTCCACATGTCGTACCCCTTGAATTGTGCGAATAGTACCATCGTACATCTTTAATTTGATAGTACCAATTCCAGCAATTTTTAAAGCATGGTCATTTCCCATGAACACGGATCCTCGAGATAGGTTCATAAGAGCAAAACCAATCTCGTCGTGGAGTCATGTGCCATGTTGCTCCTGAATCCAATATCCAAACATCAGTGAGCTGCCTTCCATCTTTAGAACCAATTGCTGCTTCGCTAAATAAGATTTCTCCATCATCGGAGGTACTAGCAACACATCCTTGAGAGTTTGTTACTTCAGAAGACTTTCCAGAATTTTTCTTGTTGTGCCAACAGTCTTTCTTTAAATGTCCTTTCTTGCCACAATGGTAGCACTTGAAGTTATTCTTTCTTTGTGACTTTGATCTACCGTGACTTTGACTCCCACTAGAGCCTCGTTCCGTTGATCTTCCTCTCACCACCGTTAAAGCCTCTGCTTGCTTGGAATTTTCCAATTTATCTTCCTTATTCTTGCGCCTGGATTCTTCTTCAAGAATGGCTCCGGCAACATCATCAAAGTTTAGATAGTCGGAAATCATATTATTTGTGATATTTATGATGAGTTGATCATACGAGTCTGGTAAACTCTGAAGTAGAAGCTCCGCACGTTCACTTTCTACTATTTTTACATCTGACGTTGTCAGCTGAGCAAATAGCATATTCAGATTGTTGATGTGATCCGTCACCGAAATGGATTCACTCATTCGAAGAGTGTAGAGTCTCCTCTTCAAGAAAATTTTGTTGTGAAGAGACTTGACCTCGTATAATTTTACGAGCGTATCCCATATTTCCTTTGCCGTTTGTTTTTCTGCAACACTAGATAAGACAGAATCTGCCAATGTCAAGTGCAGATTAGCAACAGCAATAGCATCCATCTCCTTCCACTTTTCATCGGTAATACCAGCAGGTTTACCTTCAATTGCTGCTAAACAATTTTCTTTTCTCATAAAAGCCTTCATCTTCAATTTCCACAGGGAGAAATTACTCCCACTGAATTTCTCAATCTCAAATTTTGCCGCCATGTTGTGAATAGTACTATACGTAAATAGTACCGTATATGTGAATAGTGTTATACGTTTTCACTGTGAATAGTACCGTATACGTGAACAGTATTGTATATCTATACCGTACACTAGACCCGGTCTAGTTTACGTTAACAATTACTGCAAAAGTATACAATCACACATGTGAAATGTATCTTCCAGCTTTACCGCAGCGGACCAAGAATTTTTCTTTTCTGATGTGGAAGTTCGGACAAAACCGCAACCACAGAGCATACTAAGAATATTCTTACCGAACCAAAGAGCTCTGATACCACTGTTGGGTAATCAGAGTATCAAAATATTATCACACAGCTAAAATAGAGTTGAGAAATAATAACTGGCACACAAGAAAATTTTATTAAGTAGAAGAAAAATGACAACCTCTCTCTATCAATAAGGAAAGAACAATAACACTCTCTCTTATAAATAGAAGATTACACCTCTCTATTTTCAAAGACTATAGAAATATTCTATGTCTCTCTCTATTTTTCTTCTTCTGGGATGTGTTTTCCTTTGTTGCTGGAGTGTGTCATTTATAGGCAAACCATAACACTATTCATGCGTTGTTTTTCATGCACCGAAAACAAAAGTGTTTCAACACCTAACATGCACCGAAAGTTGCCTAATTTTTTCTTTCCACCGAAAATGAATTTGTTTGCATGTTGGCTGGACCCCACCACAAAGGTGGCTTTAATTTCTTTCAGTTTTCTCAAATTTAACTAATTTCATGATTCAATAATGACTTTGACCAAATTCATAAATTAAGAAAACAAGAGGAATGATAAAACAAATCAAGTCGTTTAAGCTACCGTGTGAGTATAGTGTGTGGATAGAGCCAGATAATGTTTATTTAGGATTTTTATTTTCTGTCTTTTCCTGTAACGTTTGAGCATTTAATGACTATATAATTGTATAATTTGTAGGATGTAATTGTCCATTAATAATATTAACTTACAGGCATCCAAGGTGTATGTAGCTATTGTTATTGTTCTGACCATGCTTGGATTGATAATGGCATCATCAAACTTATTGACTTATGTCTGTTAGATATAAGAGTGCACAAATTACTGTAACATTGTTTTGATTTGTCTATGACATTATCTTCCATATTTTCAACCTATTGAAGTCTGGGAAAAATGATTCGCATGATAGCCACAGCGCGGATCATAATGCCAAAAGCAATGGTCAGGTTATTTATCGTCGGGCAGAGTTCGGTTCTCCTTGCCAGAGCAAGTATTGTGCTTTCTTGCTGGTGCAAATTCTATATTCAGTGGTGAAAAGCTTCTCACTGCACCTAACAATGATTTTGATGCTGATCAACTCATGTTTAAATTTCTTGGACTTCTTCCTAAAGCTCCAAGCTTACATATACGAAGGTGAAACTAGTGAGACAGAGGATTACGAGGAAGCAGCTTCTTTCTAGTTGAGTTGGTAAACCATTTAACTGTAATCCATCAACTGGTGTAATGGTTCAGTAACACGTACTTGATGTTAGGTTTCATTGAATTTGTTTATTCTCAGCTTTGAAGACATCAACCCCAACAAATACTGGAAGTATTTAATTTTCCATAACCAAGCTTTCTCAAGCTGAAAATCAACTAGTGTGAAAATGATGTTCTCATAATTGTGCCATTATTCGAGAAATATGTTCTATTATTTTATGGTTATCGCCTTTTTCCTGGTGATGGGTGTGAGTTCTTGCTAATAACTCGAAAAGAAAAAAAATCAGAGAGAAGAAGAATGTTCCAAAACAAGCGAGAACGAGAGAGATAAGAGAAAGAATTTTTATTATTATTCACTCCTCACTGAATGAATCAGTATATAAGGTTTATATACAACTCTGTTAGCAACTATTATTGAGAAAACTAACTAACTACAAAATGTAACTAACTCTAGCTAATACAACTAATAATAAACTAAGCTAGAATGAAAACATCATTCTATGTCTAATACCCCCTCTCAAGCTGGGCATGAATGTTGTGAAGGCCCAACTTGGAAATAGCAGTCTTGAATGGAGGAAAATAAAGGGCTTTTGTGAAAACATCAGCTCGTTGACAAGCAGAAAGGACATGAAGCAGCTTGACGAGACCTTCTTGAACTTTCTGTCGGATGAGGTGGCAATCAACCTCTATGTGTTTTGTCTGTATATGAAAAGTGGGGTTTTTGGCTAGTTGAATTGCGGATTGACTGACACAGAAAACAGAATATGGAATGGAAACAGAAATTTATAGCTCCTGAAATAGGTAGTTAAGCCACTAAAGCTCACAAGTCAAGGAGGCCAATGCATGGTATTCAACCTCAGAAGAAGATTTAGAAACAGTTGTTTGTTTCTTGGATTTCCAAGCAATTAGAGACTTGCCCAATAAGACACAAAACCCAGTAACGGATCTACGTGTGGTAACACAAGTAGTCCAATCTGAATCAGAGAAAGCATGAAGTTTGACTGGAGTATTTGCTGGATATAAGAGACCAATACCAGGACCATTTTTGAGGTATCTGAGAATACGCATAGCTTGTTGCATGTGAGGCTCTCTAGGCGAGGAAACAAATTGGCTAAGCTATTGAACAGCAAAACCAATGTCAGGTCTGGTATTGGTTAGATAGAGCAATTTCCCAATAAGCCTTCGAAAAGAAGAAGGATCTGCAAGCAAAGTACCCTGATTTGCATGAAGCTTGATACAAGGATCAGCACGAGAAGAAGTAGGTTTGCAACCAAGCATACCAGATTCCAAAAGAAGTTCTAAACAATATTTCCTTTGGTTTAAGATCAAGCCAGCCTTTGATCTTGCAACTTCAAGGCCAAGAAAATATTTGAGAGGGCCTAAGTCTTTGATATGGAACTGAGAATGAAGATGATGTTTGACAAACTAAATTTCCAAAAGATTATTTCCAGTGAGAACAATGTCATCTACATAAACAAGTAGAACTGTAATCATGGATCCATTACATTTGAAGAAAAGAGAGTAATCAGCAGAACTTTGAGTATAACCTAAAGAAAGCAATTCAAATGTTAATTTTTGGTTCTAGTTTCTGCTAGCTTATTTTAAGCCATAGAGAGACTTTTAAAGTTTACAAACAAGCTTAGGATGAGATAAGGAGAGACTAGGGGAGGTTTCATGTAGACTTCTTCATCGAGATCACCATGGAGAAAGGCATTGTCAATGTCAAGTTGATGAAGAAACCAGATGGAAGCACTTGCAAGAGACAGGAGAAGTCTAACTGTTGTGAGCTTCACAACAGGAGAAAAAGTCTCAAAGTAGTCAACCCCCTCTGTTTGTGTAAAGCCCTTGGCCACTAACCGAGCTTTGAACCTATCAATGGAGTTGTCTGCTTTATGTTTAATCCGGTATACCCATCTACAACCAACCAGTTTCTTGCCAGGAGGTAAATGAACCAAGGACCAAGTGTGATTTCTGTCAAGGGCCTGAAGTTCAGCAGCCATAGCTTGCTGTCAGCATTTACTCTGAGAAGCTTCCTTAAAGGATTTGGGTTCAACTTGAGCAGAAATATTGTCACAAAAAGAAACATGGTTAGGAGAGAATTTATCATGAGAGTGAAAAAGGTGCATAGGATAAGGAGTAGAATGTTGAGGTTTAGAAATAGAAACAGCACCGCAATAATATTGATCTAAGTATCCAGGTCTATGTTTCACCCTAGTGGATACTCGAGGAGCAGCAATAGTGACCTGTGTATTTGGGTTTTCATTAGAAATAGAACACCCATTATCAACACAAGGAGAAATAGGAGGTAATTGGGGAGGAAGAGGAATAGTTGGGGAAAATCGAAAATGGTGACATCAGAAAAACAAAATTAGTAGAATCAAGACTAGTAGAAACGATAGCATCAGCTAAAGAAGTATTATAGGGAAAAATATTTTCATGAAAAACAACATTTCTGGAAACAAGAATGTTTTTGGATTTAGATCATAGAGAACATAACCCTTTGTGCCAAGTTTATAACGCAGAAAAATGCATTTGGAACTCCTTGGATTTAGTTTGGTCTTGCCAGAAGTAAGAGTAAAAGCATAAGAAAGACAACCAAAAACTTTGATATCAATGAGATCAGGTTTGTGAGAGTAAACCAATTCATATGGAGAGTGGTTGTGTAACAGAGGTGTGGGAAGCATGTTGATGATATGAACTGCCTGTTTAAGAGCACAAGACCAAAAAATATTGGGGACTTTAACTTGAAAAAGAAGTGCTCTAGACATATTGAGGAGGTGTTGATGTTTCCTCTCAACAATTCCATTTTGTTGAGGGGTTTCAACACATGATGTTTCATGAAAAATTTCTTTAGAATTGTAAAATTCATTGATTAAAAACTCTTTGTCATTATCAGAACGCAATCTCTTTAGTTTACAAGAAAATTGATTTTCGATTAAAATGATAAAATGCTGAAGAAAGGGTCTAACTTCAGTCTTGTTTTTGAGGAGAAGGGTCCAAGTAAATCTGCTATAGTCATCTATAATGGTTAAGAAATACTTGTAACCCTCAATAGAAGTAATGGATATAGGACCCTATGTGTCAACATGAATTAACTGGAAAAAAAAATAGGTAGATTTGTTGTTACTGGTACAAAAAGGCAATTTCTTTTGTTTAGTAAACGAGCAAGCATCACAAACATCAACAGAATGAAAAGGAACAATGGAGTATTGAGAAAACAAAAGACGAAGAATTTTATTTGAGGGATGTCCCAATTTCATATGCCAAAGAGTACAATTGGTGGTATTAGAAGTAGAAGTAGAATGCTGAAATGAAGAAGTACAATTGGATTTATTTAAAGTATATACATTCAGGTCACTATTATCTAAAAGGTGAAACAAGCCATGATGCTTTTCAGCTACTCCAATCATCTGGAAGATAGTGTTCTGTACAAGAATGTAATGAGATTTACAAAATATCACAAGACAATCATTGAAATGAATCAATTTAGGAATAGAAATCAATTTAACAGAAAAGTTAGGAACATACAAGGTATTGGGAAGAATAAGGTTTCCTATAGCAATGGTACCAGAGAATTTAGCAATAAAATATGCATTATTTGGTAATCTAATTGAAATAGGATCTATAGGTTCAAGAGACATAAAAGCAGACTTAAAAGGACAAATATGGTCAGTAGCACCACTATCAAGAATCCAAGAGGAGTGGGAAGAAACAGAACCTGATGTGTTCACAGAACACTGATTGACAGTTGGCATGGGAACAGAGGATTTTTTAGATTGTTGAAGTAGAGCAAGTATGGCCTGATATTGTTCCTTGGAGAAACCAAACAGAGAACTTGGCTTATCAACCTCCTGAGTAGGAAGAGGACTGGTAGTAGATTTGTCAATTTCAACAATACTAGCAGAAGGCTTGGAGGATCCAGTATTGCTCTTATTATTTTTGTAACCTGCTGGAAGGCCATGCTTAATCCAACAGTTATCAGAAGTATGATTGGTCCTTTGACAGTGATCACAATATTTGTTATTGCTTCCAGAAGACCTGTTAGAACGACCTCGTCCTCTAGTATTGGAAAAACCTCCTCTACTGAAGGAATTTTTGTTGTCAACAGTATCTTGAAAAATCACATTAGCAGATGCCTCTTGAGAATTAACAGGAAAAGAGCCATTAAACTCACGCTCTTGTTGAAGAACAAGAGAAAAAGTTTTAGCAAGGTTAGGCATAGGTTCCATCAACATTACTTGAGACCTAACCTGAGAGAATTCATTATTAAGTCCACAGAGAAACTTTATAACGCAGTCATCATCACGTTCCTTTTGGATTTTGAAAATCAAGCCACAATCACAAGATGTAGTGCATTTGCAAGTAAGAACTGTACGGTATAGAGAGAGTTTTTTCCAAAGAATCTTTAGACACATATAGTATTGAGCAACAGATGAGTCACCTTGCTTACAGTTTTGAAGGTCTTCTTGAAGGTCAGCAATGCGGAATTTGTCTCCATGAGAGAAACGTTCAAGAAGATCACTCTAAATATCTGAAGCAGTGTCCATCCACATGACGGATTGCTTAATGGATTGTGTCATGAAGCGTGTGAGCCAGGACATCACCATCTTGTTGCATCTCTTCCACGCGTCTTGAAGATGAGATGCGGAATCCGGACAAGGATAAGTTCCGAGAACAAACTTCTCCTTATTCTTAGTTTCAAGAGCAACGATCATGTTGTGCTTCCATTACTGAAAATTGTTGTCAGGCCAGAAGAAGAGTAACGAGGACGAATGCAGGATTCTCACCAGGATGGAGAAACAAAGGATGCGCAAGATTCGTGAGGTAATTGAACGCATCGTTTGGAGGATTGTGATCGTTGGAACTTGCCATCGAACAATCGACGATGAAGAACGAGTATCGCAGAGGAGAAAGATCAGGGAAATTTAAGTTTAATTGAAGAAAATGAAAAACCTAATTGGAGAAAGTGGAAGGTTTAATCGAAAGGAACAAATTTGAAAGGAGAAATTCGAGCTTTAAGAAGGAGAAGCAAGAATCAGAGAACGCAATGGCGGAAGATCAGCTCTGATACCATGTGAGTTCTTGCTAGAAAACTCGAAAAGAAAAAAATCGTAAGAGAAGAAAAATATTCTAGAACAAGAAAGAACGAGAAAGAAAAAATTAAAAAGATTTTTATTATTATTCACTCCTCACTGAATAAATCAATATATAAAATTTATATAAATTTTGTTAACAATTATTATTAAGAAAATCATCTAACTGATAATATATAATTAACTTTAACTAATACGACTAATAATAAATTAAGCTAAAATAAAAACATCATTCTATGTTTAATAACGGGGATTTACCAAATTACACTTTACTGTTTTCAAATATTCAGCCAGAAACATTTTTTCAGTTTGCTACTGGCCGCCATACATTTTCAGCGGTCTTTTCATCCATTGACATAATCACATACGTGTCACAGTTTCTAATAATAAATTAATAATTTATACGTTAAATTAATAAATTGAGTTAAACCTTTTGACATGTTCATGGTTACCACAATTAAATATGTCTTATTAAATAAACTACGAAAGATCACCTAAAATTTTATCTAATAAAAATTATATTACACTCAAAATATTATAATTAAAGACAATATTTTCCCGTGTCTGATAGATTGATTTATCATCTTAAATTGATTTATTATCTCAAATAATTTAGAGACGAACAATATTTTGTGTTTAATTTAATTTAGGCATTCTTAAATTTAAAGAGGCGAATACTGTTTCTAAATTAGATATATAAATAATTTATGTCTAATTTTATCTTTAACTATTTTCTTTTAAAGTAATATTAAAGTTATAAAGTTAAGTTTAAAGAAAAAAAATTTAAATATTATCTATTTAATTAGTCGTGAATTATGATTATCAAATTCTAGAGTCAATTTCTAGACTCTTACGAGTTTGAGAGTCTACTGTATCTCACGAGTCAACTTGGGGGTAAATTTAATTTTAATAAATTCGAGCAAATTTTAAGTAACCTCTTAAACCCCTTATAAATTCTCGAGTTTACGGTTCCATTACGAATTTAGGCATGGAGGAAAAAACAAAAAATACCCTATACATTTTAAGCAGTTGAGTTGAGCAAGCATTTTGACCTAAGTTTCCTTTCCTTAAGCGATGATTCATGCGATTGATTGAGCGATTGTTGTCAAGTCCAAAGGGATCACTTTCCATTTTCTCTTTACTCTCTCCCTTTTTCATCGCCATCAAGGATGTTCGAATGTTTGGCCTTTCCATCGTATCAGTGAGCGATTGCTACTCACTTATTGAGTTCACGCTTATGCTTATGCAGTCGTGCTTGTGCAGTTGTTCCATTTTCAAGGATGAGGCTCGTGTAGTCATGCTCATGCCATTTCCATCAAAAACAACTTGTGATGATTTAACTGTGTGTATATAATTATTTTTTTTGTTGCTGATTTATTTTAATATTCCTTGCATCTTTGACCATGGAGTATATTTTATATTTATCTACTATCTGACTCTATTCATTGATTGCCTTATTTGTGTATGATTTGAATTCATTTTGTTGAATTCAATATTATGTCATGGGGAAGTGATTAATATGGATTGAGAAATTAATTTTCGGGCATGTTGCATTAACAAATCATGATAATCAATTATAAATGTTCTTTTTAACGGGAGGGATGGGTGCCTACTGCTAAGAAGGAGCAGTGAGGTTGCCCTTAGTGGACATGTTGGTGAAGCACGATGTTTTGAAAAATGAGAGAGATTATCGTTAATGTTAGGCGTAGTGAAAATATTTTCGAAATGTGAGGATGAATGAAACTAATACGGTTGGTCCCTAACGGGTTGATGAAATGACCTAGGACTTGGAGGGTATTTGTGGTGGGGAAAGCTTCCACTATGGCCGATCATCATGAGTGAGAAGTGACTCTTTGATGTAATCCTCAAGGAGAAGAGCATATAAGTTGCGGATCTTCATGCTTCAATGGAGGCTTGGACAAATGAAGAAGAAGCTCAAGGCCACAAGGAGAAAAAAAAATAGAAAGCAGAAAGAGTTTAGAGATGGAAGTGTCATGGCAAGTGCCAATAAGCTGAAGGTGGAACCGTCACAATGGACAAGGAAGCCATTGATGAGATTCAAGGTTCTTCACAAGAACACAAGAGAGAATACTCTCAAAGAATAAGCTCTTAGCTTTATTCAATATTCAGAAATTTTATCAAAAGTGTTTGAATTACAAAGGAAATCCTATTTATACTACTAAGGTGTGGAGCTAGCTTGCTATGCAAGGAATTAATGTCCACCATTGGATTAGATTCTAATCTAATGGCCACGGGAGGAAGCTTGTGGTGCAAGTTTGATTAACTTGGAGAACAAGGATCAATCCTCCACCCTTGGATGTAGATCCTCATCCAATGGTCACGGCGCCAAGCTTGCACTCCAAGCTTCTAAGCTTAGCCCTTGGATTAGAATCCTATCTAAGGGTCACTAATTCTTTGTTTACTACAGGTTTAGGCCCAAATTAAATCCTTAAAACAATTACATGATTGAAGGAAAACTACTAATAAGCCTAAACATTAAAACATTTCGCTGAAAATTCTTGAAAGCATTCCAACGCTAACTTCAAGCTCATTTTCCAACTAGTTGCAGTCTGAACTGGGCTTTGGTGTCTTCATAGCTTTTGTAGCCCTTGAAGTCTTCTTTAATTTTCCACCAAGAACACCTCAATTGGACTTGTGTAGCTCGAATTATGATCGAAATACTGAAACAGGTCAGATGAAAAAATCAACAGTGAATTTTTATTAAGAACAATTAAAAGCCCAATTTACAAATAAGGTGCTTGGAGAGTTTTATTAGGCATTTGGAGATGGTCCTCCATCACTTGCAAATAATCTAACATGCCTATGATCTTATACCAAAGACACTTTCTCTTTTACTTTTTTCACCCACTGCCTCCAACCACAAAGCAGTGTAATTCTCAAGAGAGATTTCCACAGCCACACCCTCATTAACATTAGCTGAGCCTTGGGAAGACCTAGCGTTTTTCAATTTATTATAAGTATTCTGCAAAAACATAATCACAACCAACTAGAAAACAACCCAAATTATAAAAAATATTGTTGGTCCCTATTCAGGATCTAGAAGGGGGGTTGAATAGATTCTAATTCCCTCTTTTAGCCGCTATTCAATTTTCTATCTATCCTTCTTATAGTATTCTTAGTTATCTTTAACACAATAAACCAAAGATACATTCAGAGTTAGTACAACAAAAGCACAAGAAGATAGATCGAACATATTTTCATTTTACTTCCAAATCTCATTCATTCAAATAACTTTTATCAAATGCATATATCATAGATTGTAAGGAAAAGAAGTTTGCACAGAGTATTTATACTGGTTCGGCAACAGGCCTAAATCTAGTCCCAACACAACTTCTGTTGGTGTTCCACTACAAAACAATGATCCCTTTGTGAGTCTTACATGCAATCTGCACATACACAAAACGAAATCAAACAAACACTCAATACAAATTCATTATTTCACACAAAGAACTTTCTTTTCCAATTCTTGGTACCTCCAAGATCCTATATTGAGAAACCTTTCTCAATCCAAAATAACTCTTCTACTAGAGAGACCTCTCTCTAAGAGTCAATCTAAATCCAAAGATAAAATTGAAAAAATCAGATATAGAGTACACCTGATAGCTCTAAATATCTTCATTCATCAGTTTACTTCATCCTCAAGTAATCTTTGAAAACTTTTTGAAATCTTTTTGAAACTCTTGGAGAGAAATCTTTAAGAACTCAGTTATTCTCAAATACACATTCCGTTCTTGCTCCTTTGGTTTTCAGAAAATCTAAAAGAATCTTATGAAAACATTTTTCAAAAAGCTATTTATAGAAAAACAGTTCAAAACAAGTTAGGATGAGTTTTCTGATGTGGATAGTCGATTTCCAATATGAGGTAGTCGAATATTCTAGAGTGATGAGTTCCAATGTTGATTTCCAATACTCGAGATAGTCGGTTGGCCATTTAGGTTAGTCGATTACTCTAGCAAGCATGAGTTTTCCCACTTTTCAAATACTGTTGGTAGTCAATTGCTATCTTTTGGTAATATACTACCTCAGTTAAAACATTTAAAATATCTCAAACAAAGTAATCTACTACTTCAGTTAGTAATTGACTACTTTAGTTTGGTTTTTCAAATTTTCAAAATAAAAAACTATGGGTTCTCAAAAGTTTTCCAATGAGTAAAGTATCAAATTAGTTCATTTCACTCAATGAATTTATACTAAACAATCATACAAACAAAGGCCTGAATTATAAACATTCAATACAATAACCAAGCCTATTTACATCTCTAAGAAACTAAAAATTACATGTCTAAACATCAAAATCAAAAGATATATGTAGACGAGCAAGCATCCTTCAGCTTCAAGTTCAACAATCTTCCCCTTTTTGGTTTTGATGTACCAAATTGAATGTGGTTTCCTTTGAGTTTAGATGTGTGTTGCTTCATTGAAACCTGCAATGTTAGAATATCTCTGCTATATCTGTTGCAGTTTCTACATTATAAAATTTCAAATTTTGAGAATAAAAGCATTTGATAATTCAGATATTGAGTATATCAGTTCTATGTTTCTTACTATGGTTCATATTACAGTCATCCAAAATAATTGTTCATAATAAAATTCCAAGAATTCAAAATAAGCTAAAACTAGTAATTTCTAATTTCCATAATCTCTAATCTCTAGTTCTCCCCCTAAGATTAGCAATTCCACAAACCACTTATACTCCCCCTATTTGGTATATCAATCACAATATGAGGGTAATAAGGAGTTCAAAGATGAGTTACTAATCTATATCATCTTGGTTGAGACGCTCCATGATGGTCTCCATCAGATTTTTCATTTCCAAGAAGCGATTCTCTTCAGCTCTTCTAAGATCATCAATCTTCTTGTTGACAGATTCCTCAATCTCATCAAGTCTATCTATAACAATAGACTCAAATCTTGATTTCAGAATGTATCCTCCTGCTGCGGAGTCATCATCATCAGCTTCATCTTGCGGTTCAGCTTCTGGTTCATCTTGAGGTTGAGCCTGTTGTGCCTCATCTCTTGATATCCATCCAGCATCAGTTTTGACTAGCCTCATCATCTTCAAGGCCTTGTCACCAATGATATGAACATCCTTGACTAAGTCCCTATTTTCATTTGAAGTATCAACCTAAAAATGTTCAATTAGTCTAGAGATAAACAAAGAATAAGGATATTTGTTATCAAAGAGTCTCTTGGTCTTGAGCATGTTGTCCATAATGACATGTGCCCAATCAATCTGTATCTCATTCTTTAGAGCGGCCATCAGAATCATATCCTCCTCACTGATCTGCGCATGATTTGAACCACGTGCCGACAGAATCCAACATACAGTGATGAGCAACGCACATAGTAATGAAACATATAAGCACTAATTAAGTCAAATATAATGCAGAGGATTCAATTTCCAGCAAGATAGCACACATTACACATTGAGACAAAACATCAAACACATGGAGTCTATGGTCTAAAATATTTCTAACAAGTAAAGTAGGTCATATATGAACTCTAAAATGATGTCTAACATAAAGAATAGAAGTGGACAACCAAGGAACTCAATCAAAACTCAAACACAATTCCAATTGAATCAAAAATTGAAATGAAAAGATAGGTGAAAGACTCAATACAACAAGTGATGAACAAGAAGGTGAAAAACAAGCTCTTGATACCAAATTTTATGTAAACCCATGAGGAACTTGGAAGGGATCATAATGGATAAGCAATTGTTGCCCAATCTTCATTCACCTACCTTCAATAACTCTTGAACACTCTTAATGATCATGGAATCCAGCTCAAACACAAGGACAAGATAGAACAAGTTCATGGAACCAAAAACAAAGGAAGAAGAAAATAGAAAATGGATTAGAAATGAGATGGGAGTGCCATGAATTAGAAATTCAATAAGCTCTTAGAAAGAATCGCCACTTAGATGCAAGGATCCATGATAAGATTTTCATTCATTTTGACTAAAAGTGTCTACAATGAGAAAGTTGACCAACTTAAATGAAAGTGCAATGGGCCTAAGGTTAGAAATCTGAAATGTTCTCCACCCTAGGATGAAATGAGTGATCAATGGTGAGATGAGAGACACTCTAGGCTGAGCACACTTTACAATTACAAGGCCCAAATTCAAGTCTTAAAACAAATACATAATTGAAAGAAACTAATAGGCCTAAACACTTAATTAATTCACTCGAAAATCCTGGAAGCATAAAAATGTTAACTTCAAGCTCAATTTCCTCCAAGATTCAATCCGAACTGGGCTTTGATGTCTTCATAGCTTTTGTAACCCTTTAAGTCATCTTTAAAAGGCCACTAAGACGAACTTAATTGGAGGTGTGTATCCCAATTTTTGTGCAAAATACGTAAACTGGTCAAGCACCCCGCTGAATATCCTGACAGTATCCAAACGTTAACTTCAAGCCACATTTCCTCCTATATGAAGTTGAACTGGGTTTTGTTGTTCTTCGTAGCTTTTGTAGCATTTAAGTCAGCTTTAAAATGACACCAAGAAGAACTTAATTGGAGTTGTGTATCCTAAGTTATGCTCGAAATACTAAACCTTGTCAGACACCAAAAATAACAGCGAATTTATTTCAAGCCCAATTTAAAAGAGTAAGGTCCTCCTTCTTCTTTGACTTTGATTTGAGCATTGACCTCCTTTTCTAGCATTGACTTGGAGAGTTTTTTGTGCTTTTGGAGATAGTCCTCCATCAAAACCCTATCTGGCTGGTGCCACTTAGCTATCTAAAAACGTAAAAGTGGCACCACAACTCTCTAGATATTGTGGTTGTGATGACAGACATCTGGTAAATGCAGCATAATAGGACCAGAGTATGGTTCCCACACAACCTACAATAGTTAAACATAAATTGTATTAAAAAACCAACACATTAGTTATTAAACATAAATCCAACAATTATTATTATTTACCTCATCAGTAGTTAACATATCTAATTTGTGTCGAATGTGCTCAACACTGTGGTCATAAAGAATATTATGCATAACTGGTAACCACCTATAAAAACAAACAAAAAAAGTTAAAGATGAAAGATATTTCAATTAAGTAATATGTTAAATTAAATAAAATAATTCAAATACTTGTGACTGATCGGTTTCTGCGGCATTGTAGGTGTTATGACGTGTGACACGATGCATAAAAACCTTTCTCATGCCCACAGCTGTACCAACACGGTCATACCACCTATACCAAGAATCTCTAGGTTAGTGGCATTGTAGAGCTCTTTATAAAGGTTCTCCAAATTAAATTAAACTAAAATAAATAATTACATAACTTTATAAATTTAAATAATATCTAACTACAAAATTAACTACATACATAAAAGAAATTTTTCTGAAAAAATTCTTAACTAACTAACTAACAATTATAATAAATTATAATAATTAAAATTAACTAAGTTACTAACAAGTAAATTAAAGCTAACTAAAAAAATTAACTACGTAAATTCTTGATTTAAATAAAATCTAACTAAAAATTTAACTAAGTACCTAAAAAATATATATCTACACAAATTTTTAATTAACATGCTAACAATTTCAAATAAATTACAAAAATTAACATTAACTAAGTCACTAACAATTTAATTTAAATCTAACTAATTCACTGATAAGTTAAATTAAATTTATCTTAAACAAAATAATTATGTAATTAAATTAAATATAAGTACAAAAATTAACTACGTAAATTAAATCTAACTAAAAATATTAATTACGTAACTATAAATTTAAATTGAATAAAACATAAAATACAAAATTTTTAAATACTTCATATGGTCAATTTTACAAACCCAAAAAAAAAAATCGGCCTTGTGAAAAAGATCTACTATAGCATCAAGAATATTCACCTCTCTCTCATGTATGTAAGAACTGATCGTCGTAATTGCAATCTCTTAGTGTTAAATCAAGATTTGTTAGATCAAGAAAAATCCCTAAGTTTTGATAAATTACAGCACAGACGAAACCAAGCAATCAAGACTTGCACAGACGAAACCAGCACAGACGGAAGATGGCCCTTCAAAGTTTGAAGTGTTGCGTCTGTCCACAAGCCAAGACATCAGACGATACTGACACAGACGAAAGAAGACTACTCAAGTTGAAGTCCTTCGTCTGTCCAAAAGAAGCTTAAGACGAAAGGATAAGACGGAACAACATCATTGAAGATTCATATCGTCTATCCAAAAGTGAAGTCAAGTTGAAGTCTCGCGCCAAGTTTTAAAATCTAAAGAAGTCATCATGAGAAGAATCCAAGATCAGTATGGGGATCTACGCTTTCACATCCAAAGTCAAAAAGGTCTTTACCTTTTTCACATCATCTGTATACAAGTCGGTAAAAGGGCGCACACGCAATCGATCGAGATATCGCAACTCTCATCTATCAATCAAGGACAACTGACAATCTTTTGGAAAGTTCTCAAGAAGATCTTCAACGACTCTCAACGGCATTCAAATGAGTCTAACGGTTTTTTTTAGGAAGATGCCTATAAAAGGACTTCACCACAATCAAAACAAGTTGGCGAATACGCTTATCTTTCATCTACTCTGATTATTCGCTCAAGTCTGATAAGCTCTGTTTTGTATTGAAAAACACCTCTCTGTGTAGAGGAAATCTTTGTTGATTCACTATTCTTGTAAAAGTCCACTTGTGTGGCATTTTAGCCTGAGGAGGCTGTGTGTTCAAAGAATACCTGGTTGTTTAGCCTGAGAAGGCTAGGAACAAAGAATATCTGTAATAGCCAGAAGTGGCTGGGTTCAAAGAATACTTGTAACCATTTCACGGTTGGTAGTGAAAACTCAGTAGTTGCTGGGTAACTGGACGTAGTCTTGTATAGACGAACCAGTATAAAAATATCTGTGAATTTATTTTATCTGCTAGTTAACTAACGGGGATAAATATACTTTAACGTTTTTTATATTAAAATCAATCTTTCAAGATAAACACTGTTTCGTCTGAACAAACTTTAAACCCACAGACGAAACCCACAAACGTAAGGTACAGACGAAAGAATTTTTTTTAAATCACAATTCAACCCCCCTTCTTGTGATTTGTCCTTTACAGTTTGGTATCAGAGCTCAGCCTCTAAGGGTTGAGCGCTTAACAGCTGCTAGAGGAAAAGATCCAACATGGACTCACAAGGACCATCCTTCTTATCCGGAGGAGCCTCCATGAACAAACCTCCAGCGTTCTCTGGAGATGATTATCCCTACTGGGCAGATCGCATGGAAATGTACATCAAATCCACACAGTACAGGCTGTGGAATATCATTACCAAAGGAGATATCCCTATTGTCAAACCTGAAGGAGAATGGGGAAATGAAGAATACTCAATGATGGAGCTGAACAACAAAGCTAGATATGCTCTTATGTGTGCTCTCTCCAGAACTGAGTATAACAGGTTTTGTGCCTACAAAACTGCAAAAGAACTATGGGATGCTCTAAAGATCTCATATGAAGGTACAGAAGATGTCAGAATGAGGAAAGCTGCTACGCTTCAGAGAGAATATGAAATGTTCTCTATGAAGAAAGAAGAATCCATTGATATGATGTTTGGAAGATTCCAAACAATATTGAATGGACTCACTGCTCTTGGCATCACATTCACAAAGGAGAACAACATGAAGATATTGGAGGTCTTCCTCCTCCATGGAAGCTATGTCATGCAATCTCGGTTAGGCGTGACATGAAGACATTAACTCTTGATGAGTTAATAGGAGCCTTAAGAGTACATGAGGTACTCTTATGTAAAAAGAGATAAGATCAAGGTCCAAGAACCTATAGCGCTTCCATCCGTTAAAAACATCCCTAAAGAAGAACCTGTCAAGAAGGAAAGTAAAAGGAAGATGAAGATTCTAAAGGCTGATTCAACCGAATCAGAATCGTCTGATGAGTCGTCCGAAGACGAAGTCTCTCTTATGGCAAGACGATTTAAAAGAATGATGATGAAGAAAGGCAGAGGCCAACGCTTCTTCAAAAAGAAGGAAAAGAAATCTCCTGAGGAGTCATCCAACAAAGAAGAAAGGAGAGAAGTTGTGTGTTATGAATGTAAAAAACCTGGGCATATCAGGTCAGAATGCCCTAGACTGAAAAAGAGGTGGAGCTCAAGAAAATACAAGGGCAAGAAAAGCCTAGTAACATGGGAAGACCTCGATAATGAAAGCTCAGAGGAATCCTCTAAAGAAGAAGAAACAGCAAACATATGCCTCATGGCTGGAAATCATGTCTCAACAGAGGTAAATTACAATGAAACTTCTTCATCCTCTTCTTCTGAGTCTGAGTCAGAATCAGAAGAAATATCATATGATACTCTTCTAGCTAACTCTCATTTTATTGCTCAGCAATACAAAACTTGCAAAACCAAGCTAAGACAAGCTTTGGAAGAGAATGCAGTTTTGAAATCTGAAATTGAGTTTCTAGATAAGAAAATATCAAGTGATGTTTTCGAAGTGCGAAAAAAGGATATTTTCATTCTTGAAATCGAAAGATTGAAGAAAGAAAATGAGTCCTTACTCAATGACTTAACCAAGTTTACAAAGGGATCCTCCATTCTCGAAAACATTTTAAAATATGGGAGATCACCAAGTGACAAAAGTGGACTTGGTTATGTTAAGTAGACAGACGAAAGGAAAAACAAACCTGTTTCGTCTGATCAAAAGAAAAGGAATTACAACAAAGTTCCTCACATCTACAAAAGGGCTCAAAACAAAAAGAAGCCTTTTGTAACTAACAAGAAAGGACCCAAAAAGATTTGGGTACCAAAGTCACTTATTGTTCCTGTTGCAGATATCCTCAATGGGAAGAGACAAGACTTCAAGCTGGTACCTAGACAGTGGATGCTCACGACACATGACGGGAGACTGTCTATGTTCCAAGACCTCGCATCAAGTAAAGGGTGTCTCATATGGTTCTGGTAAAGGTAAAATTCTTGGCATTGGAACTGTTGGTAAGACACCCAATCCCCTTATCCAGAACGTTTCATACGTTAAAGGTCTTAACTTCAATCTACTTAGCATAAGTCAATTTTGTGATAGTGGATATGAAGTAGCCTTTAACTCTGATGAGTGCATAGTGAAGAACAAAGATAAATCCATTCTTTTTGTTGGGAAAAGAAAGAATAACCTTTATGAGGTTTGCCTTTTTGACCTGAGTGATCAGAATGTAACATGTTTGATTTCAGCAGACGATGAACGAGATATTTGGCATAAAAAGCTTGGACATTTAAGTCTCAAGTATATTTCAAAAATTTCTAAGAAAGATCTCGTAAAAGGTTTGCCAAAAATATCTTAGAAAACCAATCGTACGTGTGAATCTTGTCAAGCATGGGAAACAACTCAAAAGCTTCTTTCAAATCTAAAAATGTTGTTTCCACGACAAGACCATTAGAACTGTTACACATTGATCTCTTTGGACCCACTCGGATTTGAAAGTCTTGAGAGGAAGAGATATGGATTTGTCATTGTAGATGACTATACTAGATTTACTTGGGTATATTTCCTAGCCCATAAACATGAGTCTTTCAAGGTCTTTGAAATATTCTGCAAACGTGTTCAAAAAGAAAAAGGATTTTGTATTGCGTCTGTAAGGAGTGATCATGGAACGAGAATTTGAAAATTTCGAGTTCAAAGCCTTTTGTTTTGAAAATGGTATATTTCACAATTTTTCGTCTCCAAGAACTCTCAAGCAAAATGGAGTTGTGGAAAGGAAAAATCGTACTTTACAAGAAATGGCTAGAACTATGTTGCATGAAAGCTCTCTCCCAAAATATTATTGGGCGTAGAAGCGAGTCAATACTTCCGTTATATTCAAAACAGAATATTAATAAGACCAATTTTGAATAAGACTCCATATGAACTACGGAAAGGAAGAAGACCCAACATTTCTTACTTCCATCCTTTTGGATGTGAATGCTTTATTCTTAACACCAAAGATCAACTTGGAAAGTTTGATTCAAAGGTGGTTAAAGGAATCTTTCTTGGATATTCCAATACATCTAAGTCCTATAGAGTATTTAACTCTAAGACGCAAGTTGTAGAAGAATCAATCCATGTAAAGTTTCAAGATAACTCAAAGGCTGATAAAGAAATATCAGACCTAGAAAATTTGTTTGATAATTTGCAGATTAACCCTTCTGGTCAGAATTCAAGACAAGACGATAAACAAGGGTTAGACGATACAGGGTCAGACGATACAAGGGCAGACGATAGATGCACAGAAGAACCCTCTTCGTCTGATACTCATCAACAGGGAGATCAATCCACTGCAAAAACATGGAAGTTTGCATCTAACCATGCAGAAGATCTCATCATTGGAGATAGATCTCAAGGTGTTCAAACAAGATCAAAAGCGAAGTATATTTCAAGCTACGCTCTTGTATCAGATCTGGAGCCAAAGAATATTGAAGATGCTCTTCAAGACAACGATTGGATTTTGGCTATGGAAGAAGAACTTAATCAGTTCACAAGGAATGATGTATGGACCCTTGTTGAAAGACCAAAGAACAAAAGCATCATCGGAACTAGATGGGTGTTCAGAAACAAGCTTGATGAAGCTGGAAAAGTGGTTAGGAACAAAGCAAGGTTAGTTGCACAAGGATACAATCAGCAAGAAGGTATTGATTTCACTGAAACCTTTGCACCTGTAGCTAGATTAGAAGCTATTAGAATATTACTTGCTTTTGCTGCTCACAAGAATATCGTTCTATATCAAATGGATGTAAAAAGTGCATTTTTAAACGGTTTTATTGAAGAAGAGGTTTATGTAAAACAACCACCTGGCTTTGAAAGTTTGTCTCAGCCAGATCATGTTTTCAAACTCAAGAAAGCACTGTATGGTCTTAAACAAGCTCCTCGAGCTTGGTATGACAGACTCAGTACTTTCCTTCTTAAGAATGGTTTCTCAAGAGGAAAAGTTGATACCACTCTCTTCAAGAAAAGTGTTTCAAAAGACTTTATTATAGTCCAGATCTATGTAGACGATATAGTCTTTGGAGCTACTAACAACTCTCTTTGCAAGGATTTTTCAAAGCTAATGCGGGGACGAGTTTGAAATGAGTATGATGGGAGAATTAAAGTTCTTCCTAGGACTTCAAATCAAGCAGACGAAAGAAGGAATCTACATCCATCAACAGAAATACACTAAGGAACTTATCAAGAAGTTCAAAATGGAAAACTCCAAGCCTATGAAGACCCCAATGCATTCGTTTGGAGCAAATCTCAACAAGGATGAGTCAGGTAAGTCATTAATCGACGATATACGAGGTATGATTGGCTCACTCCTTTATTTAACTACAAGCACGACATTATGTTTAGTGTCTGTCTACGCTGCTAGCGTTTTTCAATCTGATCCCAAAGAATCTCATTTACAAGTCAGTAAAGAAATTCTTAGATATCTTGTTGGAACAACTAATCTCATTTGTTTTATAAGAGAAATAGTGATTTCGGTTTAAGAGGCTTTTGTGATCTTGATTATCTTTGGAGATAAAGTGGAGAGAAAAAGCACAAGTGGTGGATGCCAATTTCTTGGATCATCACTAATATCTTGGTCAAGCAAGAAACAAAACTCCATTGCACTCTCAACAACCAAGCGAGTATATCGTTGCATTTGGGTGTTGTTCACAGTTACTATGGATAAAACATCAACTGAAAGATTACTCCAGGTTTGAGAATCTTATACCAGATTCTTGTGATAACACAAGTGCAATCAATCTCAGCAAAAACCCTATTCAACATTCAAAAGCTAAACATATTGAAATTCGTTTTCACTTCATAAGAGATTATGTCCAAAAAGGTATTTTCGATATACGGTTTGTTCAAACCGATTTTCAATAAATGAGATATATTTACAAAAGCTTTAGATGAAACACGATTCAATTTCATTAAAGAAAATCTTGGAATTATTTCTTTGGATGATTGAAAATTGTTTCGTCGAGTTATTGATTGAATTTGTTCCATACATTATTACGTGTTAAGACGAAACATTGCGCCTGATCAAGTTGAATAGTCACAGTGGTAAAATTCAACAGACGCAACTGTTACTTTTTAATAAATTTATCTCAAGTGTGCAGGGACAAATTAAAGAGAGCAATAAATGCTTCTGTCATTTATTGCACTATTTTAAGACAATGATGAGCACGCGCCGTCAATTGCAGAGGTCAAATCAATCATTGAAAAGGCAATGATGGGGATAAGTTATATCAAGGACAGTTTTCAATGGACACGTCAAAAAGGGGCAGTTTTCAAAATCTCTTTCATCTGATGAATTGCAATCGTTTTTAACTATTTCCTATAAATACCTTTGAAAGTTCTCTCTTTTACTCTTTACAATATTTCGCTAATGCTATCGTCTGAAGAACTTTCAAAAACCCTTACTCACGAAACTCATTCTCTCTGTTTTTTTTTAAACAACAACAATGGCCGCCAAGAACACCAAGGGAATCAAAACAGCTGAAGCAACTTTTTTCGCCCAAGATTTGTTCTTACCTAGCAAGTGGATCTCAAGAGAGACCCTACAGAGCGTCTCTGAAAGAGTATTGAAGATCTTTGACCAAGCTGGTTGGATGGGCTTCGCTGAGACGAAAGGCCCATGGCTGATGGAGGCATACGCCGAGTTTTGGAGCGATGCCAGAGAGTTTGATGATGGGATTGTTGGCATTATTGACAACAAAGAATACATCATCACTGTTGATACCATTGCTGAAGCAGGAAACTGCAAGACCGAAGGGCGCTTCTACTCTCCCAACTGGGAGAAGAATGAATCAGAGGAGCATGTTAACAAAATGCTATATTTGAAGAAACCCAACTCTGAAGATCCCAAGTCCTTCAGATCTGGAAAACTCGCTCCTACTGCAAGAATCATCCATAACCTCCTATATAACATCTTTACGCCAAGGACTGGTTCGAGGGACAATGTAAGTTTCCGAGATAGATTCTGCATCTTCTATTGTCTAAGGAAAACAAGATTGAGTCTTCCTCACATCATTCTCGACCACTGGGTGAGTGCGTTGAAGAATCGGAACTTTCGCAGAAAGAGTAGCATCCCCTACGCCACTCTCTTCTCCACCATCATCATCAACCAGGGTTTCGATACCGTTGGAGTCACGTGGCACCCTGAAGGAAAAGAAGTAAAGGCTAGCACCTTTGCTAAGATGCACCTCACCCCAAGCCTTCTCCTTCATTCATCAAATGAGGAAACCCCTCTTTCACCCATCACCAAAGAGCCACACAGAGCACGTATCAAGCGAGCTAAGCCCCAAACACAAGCCCAAACACCATCCCAAACACAAGCTCAAACACCGTCCGAAGCACAACCCCAAACACAAACCCAAACACTTCCACCTTCTTCCCTTCCATCTGTAACTATATCTGAAGTTCCTTTTGAGAATGTTCTTGAGGAACCCCTCAAGAAAAAGAAGAGGACAACCAGAGTCAAGCATGTTGCTGACAAGAAACATGCTCAGACGATATCCCTAAGTGAAGTTGAAGGAGTCACCCTATCGTCT
Source organism: Hylodesmum podocarpum (assembly GCA_026586105.1). NCBI lineage: Eukaryota > Viridiplantae > Streptophyta > Magnoliopsida > Fabales > Fabaceae > Hylodesmum > Hylodesmum podocarpum. Next base: position 872,993 of record JALJEV010000804.1, read on the forward strand.
GTAGCAGTTCCGTCTGTAAAGATCCTCACAGACGAAGAAAAGCAGAGGAAAGATGCAGAAGAAAAAGCAAAAGCTAGGAAGCTTGCGCTTGAGAAAGCTGCTACGGGCAAGGATAAAATGAAGCAAAAGTTGGCTTCTGTCGTTGTTGGAAAGACAGAAGAAGAAAAACAACTCAAAGAGGCTAGAAGAGTCTCCATCTTGCTCGAAGCTGAAAGACAAAGACTCTTTCAAGAAAGCATTCGCGGCATTGGATCGTCTGAGGGAGCATCTGCTCAAATTACCTCAGAGGGCATGAATAGTGAAGAGACCGCCCAGATCCAGAAAGATAATGCCCAACTTGCAGAAGAGTTGGAAACTATGTTAAACGAAGAAGCCTCTACAATGGAGATTCTTCCATCTACAACACTCCCATTTAACAAATGGCAACTTCTTCCGAGCCACTTTGTTGCGTCTCGCTAAATGCTTGCCAAGCCCGACGTTTCTCTCAAGGCGTCGAAGAAGAAGGAGCATTCCACTATCAGACGAAAGAAGTTCCGTCTGAAGATTTCATACTTGTTGAAGATGCAAGTTCTTCGTCCGATGAAGAAGATTCAAGAGTGGATGCATCAAGGGGAAGAGTACATGCTGAAGTGCTTAATCCAGAAGACTTACCCCCTAAGCACAAGGTGGACTATTCATTCCTAAATGAATTAGTCATGAGAAGATATGCAGAAAGCACACTGTGCAGAGAGACCAATCAAGACAGATTGGATCATTGGAGCGGAGTTCGATGAAGCCTCCAATGAAGTTGAATCGTCTGAGCCTGCTCAATTAGCAGACGATGAAGACTTGTATATAAAGAATACACCATACATAGAGCTGAAGAACCCTTATCAGTACAGAGGAAAGAAGGGATTCCAGCTGGGGAGATTTGTCAACCCCATTATATACGATAAGTCCTTGAAGCCAGCTGATTTTGATGAAAATGCTGTTTATTCTCCAGAGGAGCAACGCAACTGGTTGAAGCGTCTGCCCTGGGACACTTTGGCTAATCTAAATATCAAGGGATTAGAAAGCATAAAGGCATATAAGGATCATCTTGCTGCGTCGGAGATTGAAGGACCAGCACTTGGATATGAACCCCACATTCCACATAGAAACAATCCAAAGTGGAGGTTGCGATACAAGACCAATGCACCAGTTTTTCATCACTGTACAAATGGTGACATTGACTCTCTCCGCTATGAGCCAAAGCACTGCAAACACTGGCATCTTGATGCAATAGATCGCCATGATCCAATGCCAATCACAATTCCCCTCAATCAAACAGAGTATGTTGGTTTAGGCCACTCTCTCGGAATTGTGCTCCCATGGACGAGACCTCATTGCTCTGGGATCAACCCACGCTACTCTCTTTTTCTAGATGAGTATGAAGACCCTGAAGAATTTGCTCACTCCCTCCCAGAAGACTACAATCTACCTTTCAGAATGATGGCTGGTGCATATCGAAGGGAAGCAAAGGAAAGAATCATATCTTTCTCCCATGTTGATCGCTAAGCTACTAAGGATAGAAGATATTGTCCATTCATGTTGGGTTCTCAGTTTTCTTCTCTGGTGACAGACGAAACAAAGTACTATATCGTCTTAGACAGAAAAAGACCATGCTTGGTCGGGTATATCGGCTAAGGGAAAAGAAAAGAAGGTTTCGTGAATGGGCTGATCATTGCTCTGGAACCACTTTTGATGAAGACTCTTCTGTCTGTGGCAGGGTGTTCCCTGGAAGTTCATTTGTATATTCTCAGGAACAGCCACTGCTTGAAGTGTCTATACCAACCAAATGGTATACTCATCAATGGGACCAGACCTTATCTGCCTACCTTGTTCTTCCACTGTTCACACTGCATCTGAAGAAGAAAAAGCCAGTGCTTATCATTGATGATAGTGAACCTTTTGTGGAACTACCTCAAACACCAATGGTACAACTTGAAGATTCGGTGGAGGTTGTTGAAGCTCATATTAAAGAAGCTGAGGAGTATAAGACTACGAAGCGGAAGTATGATGCTTTGGAAGGTGATGTGAGCACTGAAGCAAAAGAACAGAGAGCTTGAAGAAAACCAAGCCCTCTATCATCCGAAGTGCAGCGGCTCAAGGACATTGTGATGGCCCTGCTTCACAACAAGCCTAAGCCTTCCTCTTGATCATGTTTTGATGATCACAGCCCAAGGGGGAGAGAAAGATGAGAAAAAGAAGGAGAAAAAAGCCCAAGGGGGAAGAGAAAGAAGATAGCATAACCCAAGGGGGAGTCTAGCCCAAGGAGGAAGTATCGTCTGAGGGGGAGCAAGAGCAAACACAAGAGCGAGCAAGAGCAAGGAAGTATCGTCTTAGGGGGAGTAAGATTGTTGTAATTTTTTTTTCAGTATAGAATATACAATGTAATTTTATTATTTCATTTGTTATCATATACATTGTAATTCTTTATTGTTTTCTGCTTTGAATACCATTGTAATAATCTGATTACATCACATTGATGTAACAAACATTTATAAAGAGGTATTTCTCAGAAAACATCGTCTCGATGTAAATCTGGCTCATAAAACTGTTGTTTCTGTCTAACCATGTTTTATGCAGAATTTCGTGGTATGGTCTGTAATCATCAAAAAGGGGGAGAATGTTAAATCAAGATTTGTTAGATCAAGAAAAGTCCCTAAGTTTTGATAAATTACAGACGAAACCAAGCAATCAAGACTTGCACAGACGGAAGATGGCCCTTCAAAGTTTGAAGTGTTGCGTCGTCACAAGCCAAGACATCGACGATCTTGACACTTAAAGAAAGAAGACTACTCAAGTTGAAGTCCTTCGTCGTCAAAAGAAGCTTAAGACGAAAGGATAAGACGGAACAACATCATTGAAGATTCATATCGTCTATCCAAAAGTGAAGTCAAGTTGAAGTCTCGCGCCAAGTTTTAAAATCTAAAGAAGTCATCATGAGAAGAATCCAAGATCAGTATGGGGATCTACGCTTTCACATCCAAAGTCAAAAAGGTCTTTACCTTTCTGTCACATCTCTGTACAAGTCAAGAAAAGGAGGCATGCGACGCAATCCAAATTCGAGATATCATTGCAACTCTCATCTATCAATCAAGGACAATTGACAATCTTTTGGAAAGTTCTCAAGAAGATCTTCAACGACTCTCAACGGCATTCAAATGAGTCTAACGGTTTTTTTTAGGAAGATGCCTATAAAAGGACTTCACCACAATCAAAACAAGTTGGCGAATACACTTATCCTTCATCTACTCTGATTATTCGCCCAAGTCTGATAAGCTCTGTTTTGTATTGAAAAACACCTCTCTGTGTAGAGGAAATCTTTGTTGATTCACTATTCTTGTAAAAGTCCACTTGTGTGGCATTTTAGCCTGAGGAGGCTGTGTGTTCAAAGAATACCTGGTTTAGCCTGAGGAGGCTGTGTGTTCAAAGAATACCTGGTTGTTTAGCCTGAGAAGGCTAGGATCAAAGAATATATGTAATAGCCAGAAGTGGCTGGGTTCAAAGAATACTTGTAACCATTTCACGGTTGGTAGTGAAAACTCAGTAGTTGCTGGGTAACTGGACGTAGTCTTGTATAGACGAACCAGTATAAAAATATCTGTGAATTTATTTTATCTGCTAGTTAACTAACGGGGATAAATATACTTTAACGTTTATATATTAAAATCAATCTTTCAAGATAAACACTGTTTCGTCTGAACAAACATTGAACCCACAGACGAAACCCACAGACGTAAGGTACAGACGAAAGAATTTTTTTTAAATCACAATTCAACCCCCCTTCTTGTGATTTGTCCTTTACACTTAGTTACCCCGATATTCCACATATGTTGAGAAATGTGTGATTTTTGAAGCCATAATAAATCTTCTTCAATGAGACCACACTTAATTTCCGTACTAGTAGAGGAAGAGAAAGCCATTTTTTTTTAATACAAAACGCAACAAACAACAGAAAATGAAGACAGTAGGAGTAAAACAGACACAGAGAGAATGAAGACAATGAACGTAGCAAGTAAAAAAAAATTATTTCGTTCACTGCCTTATATAATGGTCCCAATGCACCAAAGATTTTAAATTGAACCTTCGACTCCGTCTGAGCCATTCAGATTTCGTCACATGTCAGCACCATGTCAAAGACGAAAATTTTGCTTCGTCTTCCTCTCCAACCAATCAAAATGCGTCACGTGTCACAACCCCCAACGAAGACGAAGGATCTGCTTCGACTTCGTCCATGTCAGCAACCAATCATAACCTGCCACATGTCACGATCTCAACAGATTGCATTTGACACATGTCACCCTGGGAAAGTCGAAAAAGTTTTTCATCTTCTTCATAATAGTTGTCGAAATTTCTATTTCGACTTCACAAAACAATTTCTGCCGTAAATATTTTTTAACTAACCCTAATAACATAAAAAATTTCTTATTTGCCATACATAGGACTTTTTACCTAAAAACGAACATGCCCATTCTCGAAAAAGTTTGAAATTTCAAAAGATTTTCCGAGAGAATAACACATTGGTGATGCCAGACAGTCTTCCACCTCCGAATCCAGCATGCTATGCCTATTTTTGCTCTCCCAAAATTATGAATGTGCAATTGTGTGAATACATGAACCAACAAAAGTTTCTATATTCATTGCAAAACTAATTTTTACTACTCTTAATATAAAAAGGTGATGGTTCAAGAACTAAGCTCACCAGGTTATATGAGCTAGGAGTGCAGCAGCCTGCAGCAGCCTACAATCCCTCCACTGTCAAGAGGGAGAGGTGATCGCTGCTCTGTGAAACCAGCCTCACGCATTGCCCTCTTCTCTAAGAACCAAGAGACCTCAGCCTAAGCTGAAGTCCCACGGCTCAACTCTTGACTTGGATTGGGCAGGCCAGCCAAATAAATGCAGCCGCCAACCCAACCTGGCTAAGACTAAGTCTCATCCCATTTCCTTAAAGCCCCCACTTAGGTTACAAGCTGACATTACCCAGCTCGGCGTGCTGCTATGCTTGTCAGATGCTTATAAAGATTAGTTTTTCTAATATTCTAGTCGACGTGGGACTCGCAAGTAAGAATAATAGAATGTGGGATTTGATCCTCCACTGCTAGTTTCTCCATGTTATTATATTATAGGATCGTAAGATAATTATAACATTGTAACACAAAAATATTGCTGTTGATGCAATGGTTTCTGCTACAAGTAATCATCCTACTTTGTTGTGTCCATCTAAAAATGCAGAGGAAGACATCAAGCTGCGTCCTATACGTACACAAAATCAGAACAAACTTTAATATTTTAAAACTTTTATTTATTGTTTATCTTCTAAAAATATTATAAATTCAAATAATGAGTAAACATAACTTTTTCTTTCTTTGCAAAGTCAATTTTATTTTTCATTTGCATCTAAATCTTTCATTTTTTTTTTATGCTTCCATCAAAAAAAAAAAAATTACACAACACGTTTTCTTTGAACAAAAGGATTAAAAAAATTCAAAGGTAAATAAAACAATTGACTAAAAAAGGTTAAAAACAAAACAAAAAAAAAAAATAATGTTAAACAGCGCGAGGTTGTTGTGATGGCGGTTCGATTTTATATAATGTTATTTTCCAACTAATCAGGGGCTGCAAGAAAAATTAACAAGCAGCATAAAAATATACTGAGGAAGGAAGACATTGATTTGCTTTCAGTTTATCAGTCTTAGTTAATGGCACTGAAAACTTTTCAACCAAAACCAGGCTTGGAGAAGGTGGCTTTGAACCAGTGTACGAGGTGATAAACAAACTTCATATGCAGAACTTATATTTTCCTTAAAAGCTTTCTAACTATTGAAGAAGATTTTTCAGGGCAAACTAATAGATTAGAAAGAGTTAGCTCCGAAAAGGCTTTCAAAGAAGTCTGGACAAGGGATGGAAGAGTTAAAAAATGAAGTGGCATTGATTTGCAAACTTCAGCACCGTAGTCTTGTATAGTTTCTTGATTGCTGTATTGAGAAAGAAGAAAAAATTTTGATTTATGAATACATGCCCAACCACAGCTTGGACTACATTGTTTTTGGTTGGAGCCCTTATGATTTATTTTAAACATCTATAACAATCTTGTTATTCCTTATATTTAGTGTATAGAATTATGGACACTCCAACTGCTATGCTAAATACACATGTCTGTATTTAAACTAGATGAGTCGAAAAGGAAGATGCTAGATTGGCATAAGCGTTTCAATATTATTAGTGGCATTGATCAGCAAACACATGTATGAGATGATTAGCAAACAATTATAGGAAGACAAGAACTGTTAATTGCAATTTGCTATAGAAGGTTGTGAAGCTTGCGTTTGTTCATGGACATTGGAATTTTGATACCTGAGACTTTGCACATGAGTACTGGTTAGAAAGAAAAGATTTTTCAAAAAATTATAGTAAAGATTGGTAACAATGTTTCTTGGGTAAAGAAATCGCCAGTGTAGACTAATGATTTTGCAGATTAATCATGATTGCTTTTTTGCTCTGTCCAATGATGGACTATATTAGCTTTTATTCAGGTAAATAGTTGTAACACTCAAAATTTATGCGTGATTGAAATACATAAGATCAATTTCTTCTCGAATCTTTTTTGTGGTTACTATTTTCTTATCAAGAGCCTTGCAGCCACAGTGTTTGTGTTTTCTTCCATCTGATCTCCCCCATAAGTTCAAGCCATGCCAAAATCTAATATTCTTAGGGTGAAGTCGTTGCCAAGTACATAAAACATCACTTGTCCAAAATACAAATTCCTTTCAGTCTTGTCCAAAATCCCAAACCAACGAAAAAATCATGTTTTTAACTAGTGCTCTGGTCGCATTTAACTTCACCGAGTTTCTTCACGAGCGCATCCAATTCCCGGTGCGAGCTACCACCAATCCCAATTGCTCTTACCGCGGCGTCCCTCAACTCCTCCGCCTTCACCCTCTCCTCCGTCTTCCCCAACACGTTATCCATCCTCCTGGCCAACTCCTCCGCCTCCGGAACCACCTTCTCACCCTCCGCTGCACGAACCGCCACACCCAACTGGTCCACCAACAGCTTCGCGTTCGCGTACTGGTCCGCACCCATCGGCCACGTCATCATCACCACCCCAGAAACCAACCCCTCCAACACCGAGTTCCACCCACAGTGCGTCAAGAACACCCCCACCGCGCGGTGACGCAGTATAACCAACTGGGGGGCCCACCCCTCTATCACTAAACCCCTCCCCCGCACCCGATCCTTAAACCCACAAGGCACCTTACCGTGGTCCTTCGCCACTTGTCCCTCTTTCGGAACCCCAACGGACAGAATAAAGTTCTTCCCACTTAGGTCCAGGGCACGCGACAACACCTCCATTTGCGAACTCGTGAGAAATGTACGACTCCCGAAACAGACGTAAATAACAACGTTGTCAGCTCGTGAGTCAAGCCATTCTATTATATCCTTTTGTGAGACAGTACTAGACCCACCTCGTTCTTCTTCACGTTCATTGTTACCAAGTGGTAAAACAGGGCCTACGCCCCATACTTTATTATGGCCCAATTCTTTTTTCAAGTGATCCAAATAAACTCGTTCTAACTCAGTGAATGTGTTGATAACCACGCCCCAGGAATCTATGTTTAGGAGCATGTTTCCACTGAAAAATTCCCATTCGGGTCCCTCCCTGTCTGTTTTGGTAAAGTGAGGCGAAATCTGCCAGAAGGGGTAGGATGGGGAATTTGGTAAATTAGGGATTGAAATGATGGAGTTTGGATCTTCCGGGTTATCGAATTTAGGAAGATCACGCCAGAGGGAGTACGAGAGGGAGAGAGCAAAGGCACCAGAGGGGGAGAAAACGAGGCGCGGTATGTTGAGGTCACGTGCGAGGAGGTGGGTCCAGCCGAGGAAGAAGTCTGAGATGATGGCGGAAGGTGAGGTGGGCTGGGCCTGGGCCCAATCGAGAATGATCGGGTAGTGATGCTGGCGCATGAAGGTAACAATGGCTACGAGCCTGTTTTGGTTGGGGTTTAGGAACTGAGGTCCGGGGAGGAGGAGGGTTTGGAGGAGAGGGGAATAATTGGTTGGGACTAAGGGTTTGTTGCTTGGTGTTATTAGAAGGGTTACTTTGACGCCGCGTGAGACGAGGGCTTTTGTGAGGTCCAAGAGAGGGATCACGTGACCTGACGACAGGAAGGGGTACGCGAGCACGTGAGTTTGTGCTGGGGACATGGTGGTGTGTGAAGTGTGATGAATCTGATGATGTTTTGTTCAAGTGGAATGAGTGGAAGTGGAGGAATGAAATGTGCTTAAGATAGGGTTTGTACAATGTCAAGACAATATAGAGAGAAAGAAGAAAATGCTTTTGACTTTTGCCGTCAGTGCTGACGATATCCATAAGGATTGCAACTGGACAATGCCGCATCTTTCTATTTCTACTCAGCGTTCGTTTATTTCATTCTATTCTCTTAAAATTATTCACTTCCATATTTTTAAGAAATTTATTATTTTTTCATGAAATTTCTTTTATTAAATTATGTTAGATGTTTGAATTTGATAATATAAGGTAAAAAATTTTGTTTCTCTTTTCTAATTTTAAAAATTATTATTTTAACTCTTTAAGTATTTTTATTAAATATTAATTTATGTAGAAATTTATTAATTTTAATTTTAAAACAATTAATTAAAAATATTGAAGATTTAAAATATTACTAATAGTTTTGGAAAGTAAAAAAAATGATATTATAACAATAGAATCGTAGTTCGTAGAATTTTTCATTATTCTTTTAATGGTTTCATTTAAAAACATATTATTATGTTAAGTTAATTATTTTAAAATTTAAATTGTTAAAGATATTAATGTAAAATTGATATTTAGAAAAATATTTAAAAATCAAAATTAAAATTTTTAAAAATATTATAAATAGAAATAAAATTTAATATTTAAATAATCCAAATAAAAAAATATTTAATATTTAAAAATAAAATAACATTTAACGATTAAAATATGGGAACAGCATCCCCACATGTAGCAATGTAGCAATGTCGACCCCTCCCTGTGTTTACAAGGTAATAAATTATGCGACGTGCTTCTCAACTTCAATGGTAGAGTCTTCGTTGATAAAGGTGAACCTAATTGTTATCACGAGTACTTTTCCATTTGATTGACTTTTTTATATATTTCCAATTTGGTCGGCTTTTGACGTCACTGGTGACATATCACATGAAATAAAATATAAGAACTTTTTGTCTCTTGGTTCTTTTACATAAAATTATTTTTAAAAGCTTTTTCTCGTATTTTTTTATTCCCGAATTTCCCTAATGGTATCACTAAATTATGACTCGCAGTGGTCAACGTCCATACTCATTGTGAATGCATTGGAGCATGCTTGTTTCCAACTCATTGTGTTATGCATGTTTTTACTGAGTAAATCTTCTATAAAAAAAAATTAAGTTTTAATTTATTAATTTGGAATTTTCTTATCAGGTTAAATTGACGAGTCACTTGCTCATAAATGATTCACAAGGTATAGATCTTCTTCATGAGAGGGGGAGCAATGATCCTCTCAATTTTGTTTTTTTAAAAGTTATACATTTATGTCTATATATTGGTTAGATAATTATTTTTATATCAGAAATAAGAAACACGAGTCGTAGTTACATACAATTTGGAAATATAATAAATTTCAAAATAAATAAAATAGGAAAAATTTCATGAGAAAATGAAAGTTTAATTTCAAACATGATATCTAAAATTGATGATATTTTTAAACCAACCCTTCTAAAAAATAAAATGAAGAATGTGACGAAAAATATTATATATTGATGGTGAAGATTAATGTCCTATATGTTTATACATCAAAATATTTTGATTTAGTAAAAAAGTATTTTTTACAAGAGAGTAAGAAAAATAAATTAGTTATACAATTATAAATAAATTATAGATAAATGGTTAAGATTTAATATTACGTAACGACTTAAAAATGTTATATAATGTTTTTAAGAAAATTTACATGCATGATATGTTTTATAATTTTGGCTATTCATAATGAGATTTAATAATCGATAGGTCTATTTGTTATATAAAATTATAAAGCGTTTTTTTTTTAAATTGATCGTAATAGATTTAATTTTATAGAAAAAGTTTCAAATTTTTATTAGAAAAACAAAAGAATTTTTTTAAAATTTTGTTTAGAAAAGTCATTTCTACTCAGTACTTTCCAATTTATTTACTAAACTTAAAAATTAGTTTCTAAATTTGATGAAATAGTTCATCAGAAAGCATTTAATGTTCATGGATATACTACATGTTTCTGTAAAAGATAAAATACAAGAAGAAGGGTTGAATTGTGTTAATTAAAAAGTTTACCCCTTTCGTCGGTGGGTTTCAAAGCTGTTCAGACGAAACAGAATTTATGTTGAAAGATTGATTTTAATGAACAGACGTTATAGAGTGATTATCCCCTGTTAGTTGATTAGACGAAACAAAAATAAACGTAGTTATTTTTATACTGGTTCGTCTATTTCAAGACTACGTACAGTTACTCAGCAACCACTGAGTTTTCACTACCAACCGTGAAAGGGTTACAAGAGGTATTGTAACGCCTCGCTGTTTTTCATTGCTTAAATATTTTCCTTTTTATCTATTTATTATTATTATTTGAAAATGTTTCCCTTCATTTAGATTTCTTTAAATAAAATTTTAAAATAATTTCCCTTGCTAACAAAAATGTCACCAAAATAAAACACATCACATAGATCACATCGTAATCATACATCAAATGTCACATAGTACGTAATATTGTGATAATTATAATATACACATTATTCACAAAAATCCTCATGTTTGCTTATCCTTCGTTCACATCTCCAATAGATTTATCCTGTTAATCTGCTCCCCCAATTAAAATTTAGGATCATCACAGGTGTCAAACCACAGACACAAACACGCAAGGGTAAGTTCCAAAAATCTTAATAAAAATACATATCATATAAAATTATCAATATAATACATATCATAATCAAATAAATAAAGAATGAATTATGACTTAAATGAAATTTCTATATGATGCATGCTCCATCCTCAACTCCAAAAATATGCAATGTGGTACCATCTCGATAATACGACATCATCATCGTAAAACTTACCGACCAGTTGGGATTTCACGGTGGTGCACGAGAATCTCATAAACAATCATGTGATCATCATGAATTAAATGAATTCTCACTATAAAAATCCCCAAGTCCGGCATCCCACCTAGACGCACGGATTAAGTTATTATCTGCACCTCTAACCGAGGCCACCTCTTTTGAGGCATGCATGAATGAATGAAATCTTATCTCCCTTTCTAAAAATCTCATTTAAAACAATACCAACTTATTGATATTACAAGTACACTCCATCATTATATTTTACGTTGTAGATTAATAATTTATAATATAATCGTCATAGTTTTCATCACGAGTCTTCCACGTACATAGCATAGTTAATTAATCACAGTCTCAATCATCATCCAAGTTCAAAGAAAAGGTAAACATAAACAATCTAAGTCATCATCCAAGTACACATCCAAAGTTATTCAAGTTCAATCAAAAGTCATCCAAGTTCAAAATATAGAAAAATTAATCATTGTAATATTATATAAATAACTAAAATTATGAAATCAGTAAAAGGTGGCAGAGCCTCCTAGTTAGATCTCATAATTTTAGGATCTCCAAATATTATATGCAATATAAATAAATGGAAACAGAAATATTTCAGTATAAAAATATAAATATGCGGTATTATAAACAAAAGTTGGAATAGCTCAGTTGGTTAGGACATGGTTCAGAATCTGAAGGTTATGGGTTCAATTCTGCTTGCATCATTTTTGTTTTTATATTTTTTTTTAAATATGCATTATTTTAGTAATTGAAAACTTAAATAAATTGCAACTTTCCTTACAATCCTTATTACTTTAAAACTTCAATAATAATTATAATTCCAAGAGAATAAGATTATAAAAATTAAAATATAGAATATTTTTTTTTTAGGATTATTCTATAATTTTTTTAGAAACTTGAAAACTTAATTAAATTGAAAATTCATAATAATTTAGAAACTTCCCTCACCTTGATTTCTTTTGGCTACTCTTTTGGAAGACTTTGAGAAAGCTTTTGAAGGTTGAAAGAAGGTTGATTCTACTCTCAAAGTTAAATGAAATAGGTTTTTGGTGAATTTAGAAAAATTTGGAATTTTAGCAAAATAAGCTTATGGTTTTGGGAAAATTGGAAAAACTAAGATTTTGGTGTTTTGGTGCAAATGAATTCATGGCTGAAGTGTTCTCAAATGGTTTCTATTTATAGATGAAATAAAATTTAAAATATTATTAGTGGTAAAATTTAATATACTTAGTGGTTTTTCCATAAACAATTAATTATAATTCTTTTTCTTTTTAGTGCTCCATTAATCAAATTGGTGCTAACACCACTAACTTAGTGCATCTTTTCATCATTCATGACATATTGCACTTGTTCAGAATTTTTTAACTTTTATTTATATATATATATATATTTTTTTATTATTATTTTATTATTTTATTATTATTATTATTTTTTTTTTTAATTTTTTTTTTTTTTTAATTCCATTATTCAAATATCATGTATGATTATTCCATAATTAATACTAAATTATAAAGAATCTAAAAATTATTTTTCTCTATTTTTCTGGTTCACATATTTCGCTCGTACTTATTATATATCTTTTATTTTTAAAATTTATCAAATAAACCTATTAGCTCAGTTGGTAAAAGCATTTTACTTCTAACTTGAAGGTTGCAGGTTCGAGTCCTGCATGTGACATTTTAATTTTAAAATTTTTTAAACAATAAACTTTTAAAATTTTTTAAACAATAAACTAGTACTTAATATATATCTTATATTTTATAAAAGTATCAAATAAATGTAGTAGCTTAGTTGGTTAAAAAGTGGTGGCTTAATAACTTGCATGTTGCAAGTTTGAATCTGCATGAGTCATTCTAAGCTTATTTTTTTTTTTTTTTTTTTTTATATTATTTTTATTTATTTATTATTTTTTTATTATTATTATTTTTATTTTTATTTTTATTTTTTTATTTCTTAAAATATTTCTCAAATCAAATATAAAATAAGATTTCTTAATAATAATATAATTAAAACAATAAATTTTCAGTAATTAAATATAAAATAATATTTGAAACATCAAATAGTAATAAAATGTCAATGTCAAACCACAAATTTATTTTTTTTATTACATTTTTATTTAGAAATGTAATCATAATTTTCTCAAATTACGTAATAATATTGCTACCCAATGATAAATTATTTTTGAATTACATTTTCTCGTCTAATCAAATTATAACAAGTAAATAGTTAATATGTACATTTTTATAGAATTTTTAGTAAATGTTTTAACTACGAAATTATTTATGAAAATTAATTTTGAGGTGTTACAACTCTCCCCCCTAAAAAGAAATTTCGTCCTCGAAATTTACCTCATTGAAATAATGTAGGATAGCTTTTCTCGCATCTCACTTTCCAATTCCCATGTTGCATCATCCAGTTCTCGGATAACCTTTACTAAAGGAATATCTTTTCCCTTAAGGTTTTGATTCTTCTATCCTCAATTCTTATTGGTAATGCTTCATAGGTTAGATTATCCTTTATTTGTATGTCATCTAACTCAATTACATGATGATGAAAGGGAATGTATTTACGAATTTGTGAAACATGAAAGACATTATGAAGATTAGAAAGAATGGGGGTAAAGCAATTTGGTAAGCCACGTGGCCTACTCTTTTTATTATTTGGAAGGGACCAATGAAACGCGGTGAAAGTTTTCGGGATTTTAAAACTCTTCCAATACCGGTCCATGGATTTATCCTTAAGAATACGTGATCACCAACATCAAATTCCAAATCTTTTCTTCTTTTGTCATGATAACTTTTTCTGTCACTTTGTGCCGTTCTCATTTTTCCCTGAATTAACTTAATCTTTTCTAATGTTTGTTGTACAATATCGGGTCCTAAAATTAAACTTTCTCTGATTCAGTCCAACACAAAGGAGTTCTACATTTTCTTCCATATAAAGCTTCAAAAGGTGCCATACCAATGGAAGAATGAAAACTATTATTGTAGGTAAATTCTATCAAAGGCGAGAAAGTCTACCCAACAACCCTTATGTTCTAAAACACAAGCTCTCAATAAATCCTCTAAAGATTGGATTGTTCTTTTTCAGTTTGTCCATCGGTTTGGGGATGATAAGCTGATTTAACTTAATTTTAATTTGGTGCCTAAAGCTTTATGTAAACTCTCCCAAAATCTTGAAGTAAATCTAGGGTGTCATGATACGATACAATACTAGATGGTACACCATGTAATCTTACAATCTCACCTATGTACAAATTAGTTAATTTCTCTAAAGAATACCTAATATTAATAGGAATAAAATGTCTGAGACTTAGTTAAACGATCTACTATAACCCAAATTGAATCAAATCCCTAGGGCTTCTTGGCAAAGCTACCACAAAATCCATAGATATGCTATCCCATTTCCATTGTGGTATTTCTAAAGGTTGCAATAAACCTGAGGGTTTTACGATGTTCAATTTTAGCCTTTTGACAAATTAAACAAGAATACACATATTCACAAATTTCTTTCTTCATTCGAGGCCACCAAAACATGGTTTTCAAATCTTTGTACATCTTAGTGGCACCAGGATGAATACTTAATTTGCTTTTATGTGTGCTTCCTCCAAAATTGTTTTTCTAACTTCTATTATATTAGGAATACAAATTCTATCTTGAAACCTCAAAATACCATCCATTCCAATCTTAAACTCACTACTTTTTCCTTGATTCAAAATTTCCATTTGAGTTTTCAGAAAAGGATCAAATTCTTGCTTTGTCTAATTTCTTCCAAAAATGTGTTAGAAATTTGTAAAGCTCCTAATCTAATACTCGTATTAGTAGTTTCACACACTAAACTAAGATCTCGAAATTGTTCTAATAAATCCATTTCTCTAATCATCGGTGAAGACATAATCAAAGACTTCCTACTTAAAGCATCTCTACCACATTAGCCTTTCAGGGATGGTAATTAAGTTCAAAATCATAATCCTTTAAAAATTCCATCCATCTTCTTTGTCTCATGTTTAATTCTTTTTGACTAAATAAATATTTAAGGCTTTTGTGATCGCTAAATACTTCAAATCTAGTTCCATACAAATAATGTCTCCACATCTTAAGTGTGAATACTACATGCTAATTCTAGATCATGGGTTGGATAATTTTTCTCATGAATCTTAAGTTGTCTAGAAAGCATATGCTACCACTTTACCATCTTGCATCAATACTCCTCCTAAACCCATTTTAGATGCATCACAATACACTACAAAAGGTTCTTTGGGATCAGGTAGAGTTAATCTTTGGAGCGTTAATTGGTCAATCTTTCCTTTAGAGTTTGAAAACTATCCTCACATTGAGTTGTCCAAATAAATGCGATTCTTTTTAGTCAAGGTAGTCAAAGGTAAAGCTATTTTAGAAAAATCTTTAATAAATCTCCTATAATATCTTGCTAATCCTAGAAAACTCCTAATCTAATGTTACACTTTTAGGTCTCTCCCATTCCAAAACAGATTGTACCTTACATGGATCTCTGAGATATTCCTCCACGACATATCACATGACCTAAAAATTTCATTTTCTCCATCCAAAATTCACACTTAGATAATTTAGCAAAAAGTTTTCTATCCTTTAAAATCTGTAATACTATATTTAAGTGTTTGGCATGATCCTCCCTAGTTTTACTATACACTAATATGTCATCAATGAATACAATTACAAAATGGTCAAGATAAGGGTGAAAAATTCGGTTCATGTAATCCATAAATACTGCTGGAGCATTAGTCACTCCAAAAGGCATAACTAAATACTCATAGTGCCCATAACGGTGCGAAAGCGATTTTGGAATATCCTCGGATTTTACCCTAATATGATGATATCTGATCTTAAATCAATCTTACTAAAAATACGGAGGCTCCTTTTAATTGATCCATAAGATCATCAATCCTAGGTAGTGGATATTTATTCTTAATGGTTACTCTATTCAATTGTCTATAATCTATGCACATTCTCATGGTTCCATCCTTTTTCTTAACTAACAAACTGGAGCTCCCCAAGGTGATACACTAGGCCTTACAAACTGTTTTTACTTAACAATTCTTCAATTTGTTTCTTGACTTCGCTAATTCTACGGAGACATTCTATATGGTGCTATGGAAATTGGTCTTGTTCCTGGAACTAAATCAATGGAAAACTCTATTTCTCTTTGGGAGGTAATTGATCCACTTCTTGAAATATCTCTGTAAAATCTTTTACTATTGGCACACTACTCACCTCATTTTCAGATTTAGTTTCATTAGCGGTGATCATGTATACTTGGGTATTGTTTTCCTTTAAAGATTTTAAGACTTTATTTATGGAAACAATTTCAATATCCCTACTCACCTCCGAAGTCTCGAAAAATAATTGTTTTGTCAAAGCAATTCAACAAAACATGATTAGTGGACAACCAATCCATACCTAAAACAACTTCAATTTGTTGAAGGGGTAAACAAATCAAATTGACACGAGAAAGTTTTATCACCAATTTTTATTTTGAGTTTAGACAGATATCTCGAGGTTAAAACTGAAGTCCCGGTTGGAGTATTTACTTCTAATTTAAAGTTTAATGAAGACACAGGGAGTTTCAATTTTTGTACACAAGAATATGACACAAAAGAATGAGTAGCACCGCAGAGTCAAATAACACAGTTAAAGGAGTTTCATTTATGAAGCATTTACCTCGAATCAAAGGTTCAAGTCTCGTTCCATTAAGAGAAAAAATTCTTCCTTGAGCCTTCGGTTTTTTCGGACGGATTTTCGGACATGCTTCCTTTTCTGGACAATCTTTTGCTAGATGTCCCTTTGTGTTACATTTGTAGCACCAGTTGCACGATGAAGCATAGTGTCCAAATTCTCCACACTTAAAACACTTGACATTAACAGATTAGATTCACGATTTCTCATAGGAGCTTTAGAAAAATTCCCAGCAGAACGTTCCTTAAATCCTTGAGAAGCTTGGTATGGTTTCCCTTTATTTTCGAACCCAAATCTTTTATTTTTAATGGGTCCACCAATATTTTTATTTTTATAATATACAGCTCTAGCACGAGAATCCTCATCATATATTCTACACATATTTACAAGCTTGGAAATTGGTGAATACCTTGATAATTTATAGCCTGTTTTATTTCAGGACGCAGGCCATTTAAAAATTTAACACATTTTGACCTTTCACCATCTTTTCCATGGTAGTGTGTAGAATATCTGACTAGATCCTCAAACCTAACCGCATACTCAGCTACTGTTAAGTTCCCTTGTTTTAATTCCAAAAACTCCATTTCTTTTTTATTCCTTATATCTTGAGAAAAATATTTTCTAAAAACAATTCCTTAAATTCTCCCCATTTTATTGTTTCTCCTTCCTTCGCTTCATCTGGTAAGCATTTTCCCACCAATATTCTGCCTCATCCACCAACATATGAGTTGCGAAAATTACCTTTTTATCCTCAGAACATCCCATTACCCGAAAGATTTTCTCAATTTCCCTTACCCATCGTTGAGCACCTTCAGGGTCATATCCACCTCCAAAAGTAGGCGGATTATTCCTCTGAAAACGCTCCAGACCACGATATTCATTATGTTCGTTGTTGTTCCTATTTTGACTTCCAATTGCTTGGACAAGTTTTTCGAAAGTGCCTCAAGAATTGCCTTATCATTTCCTCCAAACCATCTATTATTATTACGTAAATAAAATCACAAAGCACATCAACTAACAATCACACAAGAATATAGAGCACATAAACAAACAATCATATACTCCACCTTATAACTTCTACCAATCATTTAATCACAACAAAAACATGGTTAGCTCAAAATTCACAAGTCCAAGAAAACATACTGCTCTGATACCAACTGTAACGCCTCGCTGTTTTTCATTGCTTAAATATTTTCCTTTTTATCTATTTATTATTATTATTTGAAAATGTTTCCCTTCATTTAGATTTCTTTAAATAAAATTTTAAAATAATTTCCCTTGCTAACAAAAATGTCACCAAAATAAAACACATCACATAGATCACATCGTAATCATACATCAAATGTCACATAGTACGTAATATTGTGATAATTATAATATACACATTATTCACAAAAATCCTCATGTTTGCTTATCCTTCGTTCACATCTCCAATAGATTTATCCTGTTAATCTGCTCCCCCAATTAAAATTTAGGATCATCACAGGTGTCAAACCACAGACACAAACACGCAAGGGTAAGTTCCAAAAATCTTAATAAAAATACATATCATATAAAATTATCAATATAATACATATCATAATCAAATAAATAAAGAATGAATTATGACTTAAATGAAATTTCTATATGATGCATGCTCCATCCTCAACTCCAAAAATATGCAATGTGGTACCATCTCAGATAATACGACATCATCATCGTAAAACTTACCGACCAGTTGGGATTTCACAGTGGTGCACAGAATCTCATAAACAATCATGTGATCATCATGAATTAAATGAATTCTCACTATAAAAATCCCCCAAGTCTGGCATCCCACCTAGACGCACGGATTAAGTTATTATCTGCACCTCTAACCGAGGCCACCTCTTTTGAGGCATGCATGAATGAATGAAATCTTATCTCCCTTTCTAAAAATCTCATTTAAAACAATACCAACTTATTGATATTACAAGTACACTCCATCATTATATTTTACGTTGTAGATTAATAATTTATAATATAATCGTCATAGTTTTCATCACGATCTTCCACGTACATAGCATAGTTAATTAATCACAGTCTCAATCATCATCCAAGTTCAAAGAAAAGGTAAACATAAACAATCTAAGTCATCATCCAAGTACACATCCAAAGTTATTCAAGTTCAATCAAAAGTCATCCAAGTTCAAAATATAGAAAAATTAATCATTGTAATATTATATAAATAACTAAAATTATGAAATCAGTAAAGGTGGCAGAGCCTCCTAGTTAGATCTCATAATTTTAGAATCCTGCATGAGTCATTCTAAGCTTATTTTTATTTTTTTTTTTTATATTATTTTTATTTATTTATTATTTTTTTTTTATTATTATTTTTATTTTTATTTTTATTTTTTTATTTCTTAAAATATTTCTCAAATCAAATATAAAATAAGATTTCTTAATAATAATATAATTAAAACAATAAATTTTCAGTAATTCGAAATATAAAATAATATTTGAAACATCAAATAGTAATAAAAATGTCAAACCACAAATTTATTTTTTTATTACATTTTTATTTAGAAATGTAATCATAATTTTCTCAAATTACGTAATAATATTGCTACCCAATGATAAATTATTTTTGAATTACATTTTCTGTCTAATCAAATTATAACAGTAAATAGTTAATATGTACATTTTTATAGAATTTTTAGTAAATGTTTTAACTACGAAATTATTTATGAAAATTAATTTTGAGGGTGTTACAGGTATTCTTTGGAACACAGCCTCCTCAGGCTAAAATGCCACACAAGTGGACTTTGAAAGATGTTTTAGAAAAGCAAAGTTCTCCTCTACACAGAGAGGTGTTTACAATAAAGCACTATCACAGAGATGAGCGAATTCTTAAGAGATGAATGAAGATAAGCGTATTCTCCAACTTGTTCTGGTCGTAGTGAAGTCCTTTTATAGGCATCTTCTTCAAATAGCTGTTAGACTCATTTGAATGTCGTTGAGAGTCGTTGGAAATCTTCTAGAGAACTTTCCGAAAAAGGTTGTCAGTTGTCCTTGATTGATAGATGAGAGTTGCAGCGGATATCTCGGACTGAATTGCGTGCGCAGTTCCTTTTACTGACTTGTATAGAGATGTGACAAAAAGGTAGAGACCTTTTTGACTTTGGATGTGAAAGCGCAGATCCCCATATAGATCTTGGATTTTTCTCATGATGACTCCTTTAGATTTTAAATCTTGGCGCGAGACTTCAACTGAGCTTCACTTTTGGATAGACGAAATGAATCTTCAAACTTCTTTGTTTCGTCTCATCCTTTTGTCTTAAGCTTCACTCTTGGTCAGACGGAGGTCTTCAACTTGAGTAGTCTTCTTTCGTCTGTGCCAGTATCGTCTGAAGTCTTGGCTCTTGGACAGACGCAACACTTCAAACTTTGAAGGGCCATCTTTCCGTTCGAGTGTTTCGTCTTAGCAGTCTTGATAGCTTGATTTCGTCTGTCTTGTAATAATCAAAATCTTGAGGTGTTAATCTTCCTTGATCTAACAATCTCCCCCTTTTTGATGATTACAGACCATACCACGAAATTCTGTATAAGACATGGTTAGACAGAAACAACAGTTTAATGAGTCAGATTTACATCAAGACGATGTTTTCTGAATAATACCTCTTTTATGATTTATTGTTACATCAATGTGATGTAATCAGAATCGAATATTACAATGGTATTACAAAGCAGAAAACAATAAAGAATTACAATGTATATCTGAGCAAAAGAAAATTTTACAATACAACAGTATAATTTCCTAGGACAATACTCCTAGTTTTTGTTTCTCCCCCTCAGACGAAGCTTTTCTTCCTTGCTCCCCCTCAGACTTTGCGTTTCTCCCCCTCAGACTTTGCTTTGTACCATTCTTCTTTCCCTTGGGTTAGGCTCTCCCCCTTGAAAAATGCTTTCTGTTCTCTCCCCCTTGGGTTGTGATCATCAAAACTCTGATCAAGAAGAAAGTTTTGGCTTTTTGTTCAGCAGGGTCATGACAACGGTTGTAAGCTGCTGCACTTGAGACGATAGAGAAGCGTGATTTTCTTCAAGTTCTCTGTTCTTAGCTTTCAAGTGCTGACAATCTTCTTCCAAGGCTTCATACTTGCGCTTCAGAGTCTTATACTCCTCAGCTTCTTCTATATCAACTGCCTTGGGCATCTCCTCACCAGCCTCAGCAACCTCCACCACATCAGCAATTGTCACTTGCGGTGTTTGAGGCTCCTCCACAAGAGGTATAGTGTCATCAATGATGACCACTGTAGGTGATTTCTTCAGACGCATCGTGAAAAGAGGAAGATCGAGGTAGGCTGTGAAGTTCCGGTTCCATTGATAGGTATACCATTTGGTTGGAATGGATACTTCAAGCAGTGGCTGTTCCTGAGAATATACAAAAGCACTACCAGGGAACATTCTACCACAGACGGAAGAGTCTTCATCAAAGATGGTTCCAGAGCAGTGATCAGCTACAGACGAAATCTTCTTTTCTTTTCCCTTAGCCAGATATCTGACCAAGCATAGTCTTTTTCTATCTAAGACGATAGAATACTTTGTTTCGTCCGTCACCAGAGAGGAAAACTGAGAACCCATCATGAAGGGACAAAATCTTCCATCCTTCTTAGCTTGGCGATCGACGTGGGAGATAGATATGATTCTTTCCTTTGCTTCCCTTCGATATGCACCAGCCATCAACTTGAAAGGAAGATTGTAGTCTTCTGGGAGGTAGTGAGCGAAGTCTTCAGGGTCTTCATACTCATCTAGAAGGAGAGAGTAGTGTGGGTTGATCCTAGAACAGTGGGGTCTCGTCCATGGGAGCACAATTCCTAGAGAGTGGCCTAAACCAACATACTTTGTTTGATTGAGAGGAATTGTGAATGGCATTGGATCATGGCGATCTATGGCGTCAAGATGCCAGTGTTTGCAGTCTTTCGGCTCATAGCGGAGAGAGTCAATATCACCATTTGTACAGTGATGAAAAACTGGTGCATTGATCTCGTACCGCAACCTCCACTTTGGATTATTTCTTTGTGGAATGTGGGGTTCATAGCCAAGCGCTGGTCCTTCAATCTCCGACGCAGCGAGA
This sequence comes from Hylodesmum podocarpum, assembly GCA_026586105.1. NCBI lineage: Eukaryota > Viridiplantae > Streptophyta > Magnoliopsida > Fabales > Fabaceae > Hylodesmum > Hylodesmum podocarpum. The sequence continues at coordinate 894,959 of JALJEV010000804.1, forward strand.
TGATCCTTATAAGCCTTTATATTTTCTAGTCCCTTGATATTTAAATTAGCCAGAGTGTCCCAGGGCAGACGCTTCAACCGTTCTTGTTGCTCCTAGAGAATAGACAAAGCATTTTCGTCAAAAAATCAGTGGCTTCAAGGGCTTATTGTATATAATGGGGTTGACAAATCTCCCACTGGAATCCTTCTTTCCTCTGTCGATAAGGGTTCTTCAGCTCTATGTATGGTGTATTTTGTATGTACAAGTCTTCATCGTCTGCTAATGAAGCAGGCTCATACGATTCAGCAAAATTGGAGACTTTATCAATCTTCGCTCCAATAATCCAATCAGGTTTGATTGGTCTGTCGGCGCAAGTGCTTTCTTCATATCTTCGCATGACTAATTCGTTTAGGAACGATTAGTCAATCTTGTGCTTTGGGGGTAAGTCTTCTAGATTAAGTACTTCAGCATGTGCTCTTCCCCTTGATGCATCCTCAGAGTCTTCATCAGACGAAGAACTAGCATCTTCAACCAGTACAATGCCTTCAGACGGAATTTCCATCGTCTGACTGTGGAGTACTTCTTCTTCAGACGCAGCAGGGAACGTCTGTGCTTAGCAAGCATTTAGCGGAGACGCAACAAGTGGCTCAGAAGAAGTTGCCATTTGTTCGTCTAGGAGTGTTGTAGATGGAAGAATCTCCATTGTAGAGGTTTCTTCGTTTAACATAGTTTCCAACTCCTCCGCAAGTTGGGCATTGTCTTTCTGGATCTGGGCTGTCTCTTCAATATTCATGCCTTCTGAGGTTGCTTGAGCAGGTGCTTCCTCAGATGATCCAATGCCTTGAATGCTTTCGAGAAAGATTCTTTCTCTCTCGACTTGAAAGCGGGATGGAGACTTTCTTGGCCTCTTTCAGCATTCTTGCTTCGTCTGTCTCACCAATTATCACAGACGCAAGTTTTTGCTTCATTTTCTCCTTGCCCTTAGCAGCTTTCTCAAGCGCAAGCTTCCTAACTTTTGCTTTTTCTTCTGCTTCTGTCCTTTGTTTTTCTTCGTCTGTTAAAATCTTCACAGACGAAACTTTCTCAGACGGTATGGTTACCCCTTCGTCTTCACTTGGGGATACCGTCTGTGTCTTTGTTTTAGCACCAATGTGCTTGATTCTGATAGTCCTTTTCTTTTTCTTGAGGGGTTCCTCAAGAACATCCTCAAAAGGAACTTCAGATATTATCACAGAAGGAGGAGGTTGAGGTTGGTTTGATGTTTGGGCTTGTGTTTGGGTTAGTGTTTTAGGTTCTGTTTGGGGTTGTGTTTCGGACGGTGTTTGGGCTTGTGTTTGAGGTTTAGCGCGCTTGATACGTGCTCTGTGTGGTTCTTTGGGAATGGGTGATAGAGGGGTGTCCTCATTTGGTGAACGAAGTAGAGAGCTTGATGTGAGATGCATCTTCGCAAAGGTGCTAGCTTTCACTTCTTTTCCCTCAGGGTGCCATGTGACTCCAGTGGCATCGAAACCTTGGTTGATAATGATGGTGGAGAAGAGAGTGGCGTAGGGGATACTGCTCTTCCTTCGAATGTTTCGATTCTTCAAAGCACTCACCCAGTGGTCGAGAATGACGTGCGGTAGGCTCATCCTTCCTTTTCTCAGACAGTAGAAAATATAAAATTTTTCTCGAGTACTCACATTATCACGAGAGCCTGTTCTCGGTGTGAAAATGTTGAACAGCAAGTTATGGATGATTCTTGCTGTGGGAGTGAGAAGTCCTGCTCTGAAAGACTTGGGATCTTCAGAATCTGGAATTTTCGTGTAGAGAACTTTGTTTACATGTTCTTCTAACTCGTTCTTCATCCAGTTAGGGGAGTAGAAGCGCCCTTCGGCCTTGCAGTTCCCGCCCTCAGTAATAGAGTCCACCATAATGATGTACTCTTTGTTGTCAATGGTTCCAACGATACCATCATCAAACTCTCTGGCATCGCTCCAAAACTCGGCGTATGCCTCCATCAGCCATGGGCCTTTCTTCTCAGCAAAGCCCATCCACCCAGTGTGGTCAAACATCTTCAATGCCCTTTTAGAGACGCTCTGTAAGGTCTCTCTTGAGATCCACTTGCTTGGCAAAAACAAGTCTTGTGCGAAGAAAGTTGCTTCAGCAGCTTTGGTGGCTTTGGTGTTCTTGGCGGCCATTGTTGAGATATGAAAAGATAGAATGAAATCTTAGTGAGTATTTAGGTTTCAGAGAATTCAAATGGTTTCAAATTGCAGTAAAGAGTAAAAAAAAGTTATATTTCAAGAGTATTTATAAGTAAGGAATAAAAACGGTTGCAATTCATCAGACGAAAGAGATTTTGAGAAACTGCCCCTTTTTATGACGTGTCTATTGAAAACTGTCCTTGATTTGACATGTCCACATCATTGCCTTTTCAATGATTGATTTGACTTCTGCAATTCATGGCGCGTGCTTATCATTGTCCTAGAATAGTGCAATAAATGACAGACACATTTATTGCTCTCTTTAATTTGTCCCTGCACACTTGAGATAAACTTTATTAAAAAGTAACAGTTGCGTCTGTTGAATTTTACCACAGTAACTATTTAACTTGATCAGACGCAATGTTTCGTCTTAACACGAAGTAATGTACAGACGGAACAAAAAGTACAGACGGAACAAATTTAATCAATAACTCAGACGAAACAATTTTCAATCATTCAAAGAAATAATTCCAAGATTTTCTTTAATGAAATTGAATCGTGTTTCATCTAACGCTTTTGTAAATATATCTACCCATTGAAAATCAGTTTGAACGAACTGTATATCGAAAATACCTTTTTGGACATAATCTCTTATGAAATGAAAACGAATTTCAATATTTTTAGCTTTTGAATGTTGAATAGGATTTTTACTGAGATTGATTGCACTTATGTTATCACAAAATACTGGTATCTGATTTTCAAACCTGGAATAATCCTCAAGTTGATGTTTGATCCATAGTAGTTGTGAACAACACCCTGCCGCAGCAATGTATTCTGCTTCAGTTGTTGAGAGTGCAATGGAGTTTTGTTTCTTGCTTGACCAAGATATTAGTGATGATCCAAGAAATTGGCATCCACCACTTGTGCTTTTTCTCTCCACTTTGTCTCCAGCATAATCAGCATCACAAAAACCTCTTAAACTGAAATCATTATTTCTCTTATAAAACAGAGAGAGATTAGTTGTTCCAACAAGATATCTGAGAATTCTCTTTACAGCTTGTAAATGAGATTCTTTGGGATCAGATTGAAAACGTGCACATAGACAGACGCTAAACATAATGTCAGGTCTGCTCGCAGTTAAATAAAGGAGTGAGCCAATCATACCTCTGTATATCGTCTGATTTACAGACTTACCTGACTCATCCTTGTTAAGATTCGCTCCAGACGAATGCATTGGGGTCTTCATAGGCTTGGAATTTTCCATCTTGAACTTCTTGATAAGTTCCTTTGTGTACTTCTGTTGATGGATGTAGATTCCTTCTTTCGTCTGTTTAATTTGAAGTCCTAGAAAGAACTTCAATTCTCCCATCATACTCATTTCAAACTCGTCCTGCATTAGCTTTGAAAAATCCTTGCAAAGAGAGTTGTTAGTAGCTCCAAAGACTATATCATCTACATAAATCTGGACTATAATAAAGTCCTTTGAGACGATTTTCTTGAAGAGAGTTGTATCAACCTTTCCTCTTGAAAAATCATTTTTAAGAAGGAAAGTACTGAGTCTGTCATACCAAGCTCGAGGAGCTTGTTTAAGACCATACAGTGCTTTCTTGAGTTTGAAAACATGATCTGGCTGAGACAAATTTTCAAAGCCAGGAGGTTGTTTTACATACACTTCTTCAATAAAACCATTTAGAAAAGCACTTTTTACATCCATTTGATATAGAACGATATTTTTGTGAGCAGCAAAAGCGAGTAATATCCTAATAGCTTCTAATCTAGCTACAGGTGCAAAGGTTTCAGTAAAATCAATACCTTCTTGTTGATTGTACCCTTGTGCTACTAACCTTGCTTTGTTTCTAACCACTTTTCCAGCTTCATCAAGCTTGTTTCTGAACACCCATCTAGTTTCGATGATGCTTTTGTTCTTTGGTCTTTCAACAAGAGTCCATACATCATTTCTTGTGAACTGATTGAGTTCTTCTTCCATAGCCAAAATCCAATCGTTGTCTTGAAGAGCATCTTCAATGTTATTTGGCTCCAAAGTTGATACAAGAGCATAGCTTGAAATATACTTCACTTTAGATCTTGTTTGAACACCTTGAGATCTATCTCCAATGATGAGATCTTCTGTATGATTTGATACAAACTTCCATGTTTTTGCAGGGGTTTGATCTCCCTGTTGATGAGTATCAGACGAAGAGGGTTCGTCTGTGCATCTATCGTCTGTCCTTGTATCGTTTGACCCTTGTTTATCATCTTGTCTTGAATTCTGACCAGAAGGGTTAATCTGCAAATTATCAAACAAATTTTTTAGGTCTGATATTTCTTTATCAGCCTTTGAGTTATCTTGGAACTTTACATGGATTGATTCTTCTACAACTTGCGTCTTAGAGTTAAATACTCTATAGGCCTTAGATGTATTGGAATATCCAAGAAAGATTCCTTTAACCACCTTTGAATCAAACTTTCCAAGTTGATCTTTGGTGTTTAGGATAAAGCATTCACATCCAAAAGGATGGAAATAAGAAATGTTGGGTCTTCTTCCTTTCCATAATTCATATGGAGTCTTATTCAGGATTGGTCTTATCAATATTCTGTTTTGAATATAACAGGAAGTGTTGATCGCTTCCTCGCCCAATAATATTTCGGGAGAGCTTTCATGCAACAAAGTTCTAGCCATTTCTTGTAAAGTACGATTTTTCCTTTCCACAACTCCATTTTGTTGAGGAGTTCTTGGAGACAAAAAATTGTGAAATATACCATTTTCAAAACAAAAGGCTTTGAACTCAGAATTTTCAAATTTCGTTTCCATGATCACTCCTTACGACGCAATACATATTCCTTTTTCTTTTTGAACACGTTTGCAGAATATTTCAAAGACTTTGAATGACTCATATTTATGAGCTAGGAAGTATACCCATGTGAATCTAGTATAGTCATCTATAATGACAAATCCATATCTCTTCCCTCCAAGACTTTCAGTCTGAGTGGGTCCAAAGAGATCAATATGTAACAGTTCTAATGGTCTTGTCGTGGAAACAACATTTTTAGATTTGAAAGAAGCTTTGAGTTGTTTCCCATGCTGACAAGATTCACACAGACGATTGGTTTTCCAAGATATTTTTGGCAAACCTTTTAAGAGATCTTTCTTAGAAATTTTTGAAATATACTTGAGACTTAAATGTCCAAGCTTTTTATGTCAAATATCTCGTTCATCGTCTGCTGAAATCAAACATGTTACATTCTGATCACTTAGGTCAGAAAGGCAAACCTCATAAAGATTGTTCTTTCTTTTCCCAACAAAAAGAATGGATTTATCTTTGTTCTTCACTATACACTCATCAGAGTTAAAAGCTACTTCATATCCACTATCACAAAATTGACTTATGCTGAGTAGATTGAAGTTAAGACCTTTAACATATGATACGTTCTGGATAAGGGTATTGGGTGTCTTACTAACAGTCCCAATGCCAAGAATTTTACCTTTACCAGAACCGTATGAGACAGACCCTTTACTTGGTCTGAGGTCTTGGAACATAGATAGGTCTCCCGTCATGTGTCGTGAGCATCCACTGTCCAGGTACCAGCTTGAAGTCTTGTCTCTTCCCATTGAGGATATCTGCAACAGGAACAATAAGTGACTTTGGTACCCAAATCTTTTTGGGTCCTTTCTTGTTAGTTACAAAAGGCTTCTTTTTGTTTTTAGCCTTTTTGTATGTATTAGGAACCTTGTTATGATTCCTCTTCTTTTAAGTAGATGAAACAAGTTTGTTTTTCTTTTCGTCTGTCTCTTTAACATAGCCAAGTCCACTTTTATCATTAGGTGATCTCCTATATTTTAAAATATTTTCAAGAATGGAGGATCCCTTTGTAAACTTGGTTAAGTCATTGAGTAAGGACTCATTCTCTTTCTTTAATTTTTCGATTTCAAGAATGAAAATGTCATTTTCAGACTCAGACGAAACATCATTTGATACTTTCTTGTCTAGTAACTCAATTTCAGATTTCAAAACTGCATTTTCTTCCAAGGTTTGTCTCAGCTTGGTTTTGCAAGTTTTGTATTGTTGAGCAATAAAATGGGAGTGAGCTAGAAGAGTATCATATGACATTTCTTTTGATTCTGACTCAGACTCAGAAGAAGAGGATGAAGAAGTTTCATTGTATTTTACCTCTGTTGAGACATGATCTCCAGCCATGAGGCATATATTTGCTGTTTCATCTTCTTCAGAGGATTCTTCTGAGCTTTCACTGTCAAGGTCTTCCCATGTCAGTAAGCTCTTCTTTCCTTTATCTCTTCTAGAGCTCCACCTCTTTTTCAATCTGGGACATTCTGATCTCATGTGTCCCGGTTTTCTGCACTCATAACACACAATCTCTGTGTTATCTTCTTTGGTTGATGACTTTTCAGGGAGCTTCTTCTCCTTTTTCTTGAAGAAGCGTTGGCCTCTTCCCTTCTTCATCATCATTCTTTTGAATCGTCTGGCCAAGAGAGAGACTTCATCTTCAGACGAACCATCAGACGATTCTGATTCAGTTGAATCAGCCTTCAAAATCTTTGCTTTCTTTTTACTGTCCTTCTTGACAGATTCTTCTTTAGGAGCGTTGTTGACAGACGGAAGAGCTATAGGCTCTTGAACCTTGATCTTCTCCCTTTTACATAAGAGCACTTCATGTACCCTTAAGGCTCCAATTAGCTCATCTAGAGTTAATGTCTTCATATCTCTTCCAACTGAGATGGCTGTGGACATAGCTTCCCAAGGAGGTGGGAGACTATCCAAGATCTTCATGTTGTTCTGGGCCTTTGTGAAGGTGATTCCCAGAGCAGTAAGTCCATTTAATATGGTTTGGAATCTTCCAAACATCATATCAATTGACTCTCCTTTCTTCATAGAGAACATTTCATATTCTCTTTGAAGGGTGGCAGCCTTCCTTCCTCATTCTTACGTCTTCAGTGCCTTCATATGAGATTTTGAGAGCATCCCATAATTCTTTAGCAGTTTTGTAGGCACAAAATCTGTTGTACTCTGTTCTGGAGAGAGCACACGTAAGAGCATATCTTGCTTTATTGTTCAGCTCCATCATAGAGTATTCTTCATTTCCCCATTCTCCTTCAGGCTTTATAATGGGGATATCTCCTGTGGTGATAATGTTCCATAATCTGTATTGGGTTGATTTGATGTACATCTCCATCCTATCAGCCCAGTAGGGATAATCATCTCCAGAGAACGTTGGAGGTTTGTTCATGGAGGCTCCTCCGGATAAGAATGATGGTCCTTGTGAGTCCATGCTGGATCTTTTCCTCTAGCAGCTGTTAAGCGCTCAACCCTTAGAGGCTGAGATCTGATACCAAACTGTAAAAGATAAAACACAAGAAGGGGGGTTGAACTGTGTTAATTAAAAATTTTACCCCTTTCGTCCATGGGTTTCAAAGCTGTTCAGACGAAACAGAATTTATGTTGAAAGATTGATTTTAATGAACAGACGTTATAGAGTGATTATCCCCTGTTAGTTGATTAGACGAAACAAAAATAAACGCAGTTATTTTTATACTGGTTCGTCTATTTCAAGAATACGTCCAGTTACTCAGCAACCACTGAGTTTTCACTACCAACCGTGAAAGGGTTACAAGTATTTTTTGATCCCAGCCACTTCTGGCTATACACAGATATTCTTTGCTCCCAGCCTTCTCAGGCTAAACTAACAAGGTATTCTTTGAACCCAGCCTCCACAGGCTATTACAAGAGGTATTCTTTGGAACACAGCCTCCTCAGGCTAAAATGCCACACAAGTGGACTTTGAAAGATGTTTTAGAAAAGCAAAGTTCTCCTCTACACAGAAAGGTGTTTACAATAAAGCACTATCACAGAGATGAGCGAATTCTTAAGAGATGAATGAAGATAAGCGTATTCGCCAACTTGTTCTGGTCGTAGTGAAGTCCTTTTATAGGCATCTTCTTCAAATAGCCGTTAGACTCATTTGAATGCCGTTGAGAGTCGTTGGAGATCTTCTAGAGAACTTTCCAAAAAAGGTTGTCAATTGCCCTTGATTGATAGATGAGAGTTGCAGCGGATATCTCGGACTGAATTGCGTGCGCAGTTCCTTTTACTGACTTGTACAGAGATGTGACAAAAAGGTAGAAACCTTTTTAACTTTGGATGTGAAAGCGCAGATCCCCATATAGATCTTGGGTTTTTCTCATGATGACTCCTTTAGATTTTAAATCTTGGCGCGAGACTTCAACTGAGCTTCACTTTTGGATAGACGAAATGAATCTTCAAACTTCTTTGTTTCGTCTCATCCTTTTGTCTTAAGCTTCACTCTTGGTCAAACGGAGGTCTTCAACTTGAGTAGTCTTCTTTCGTCTGTGCCAGTATCGTCTGAAGTCTTGGCTCTTGGACAGACGCAACACTTCAAACTTTGAAGGGCCATCTTCCGTCTGAGCTGGTTTTGTCTTAGCAGGTCTTGATAGCTTGATTTCGTCTGTCTTGTAATAATCAAAATCTTGAGGTGTTAATCTTCCTTGATCTAACAGTTTCAAACGAGTAAATGAAAGTATGAAGTTATCGAGTCTAAGAACTACCTTATGTTCATCATCAATTAAAGATTGAATTTTTAAAATTAGAGATTACTACGATCAAGACAAAACTCTTTGAAGTTTTGTTTCTTAAATTTTTTGTAAAATACTTTTTTATTGTAAATTCTTTTTTTTGTATAAGTCATTCAAGTGAGAAATAAACCTTTTTCAAATTTTTTAACCTTAGTGGTTAGATTAGATGATAGTCCAAAGAGACTGAGTTTGAAATAATACTTATCTTGTTTAGCCTAAAGAGGAAAGTCTAAAGAATACTTTTTTAGTCTGAAGAAACCAAGTCCAAAGAATACTTATTTAGCATGAAGAGACTATGGTCAAAGAGTACTTGTATTCTTGTGTGATATATGGTGAAACTTTAATAGTTATTTTTTAACCTTTGTGGTTAGATTAGATGATAGTCCAAAGAGACTGAGTTTGAAATAATACTTATCTTGTTTAGCCTAAAAAGGAAAGTCTAAAGAATACTTTTTTAGTCTGAAGAAACCAAGTCCAAAGAATACTTATTTAGCATGAAGAGACTATGGTCAAAGAGTACTTGTATTCTTGTGTGATATATGGTGAAACTTTAATAGTTGTTAAAGAACTAGACATAGTCTTGTGTTAAGACAAACTAGAATAAAAATACTTGAGTTCTATCTGATTTTCTTTACAAACTTGTTTTCTAATGTGAAATGTGTAAAAGACAAAAAGCAAGAAGGGGAGGTTAAATCGTGTTAATTAAAAAATTTTGTCCTTTCGTCTGTTGGTTTAAAATCGGTCAGACAGAACTTTGTTCTTCTTTAAATGTTGATTTTAATAACAGGCGTTTAACTTTGATTATCCCCGTTAGTCACAAGTATAAGATAAATAAACACAGTTATTTTTATACTGGTTCGTCTATTCAAGACTACATCCAGTTATTCAGAAACTATTGAGTTTTCACTACCAACCGTGAAAAGGTTACAAGTATTCTTTGAACCCAGCCACTTCTAGCTAAACAAGATATTCTTTGTCCACATCCTTCCCAAGTTAAACCACTAGGTATTCTTTGGAACGCAGCCTCCCTCCTCAGGCTAAGACACCACAAAAGTGGATTTAAAATAAGTTTCTAAGAGTGAGCGAAATCACAAATGAATAGCAATTGTAGCGTGTTCGCCAACTTGAAAAGTTGCAAGAGAAGTCCTTTATATAGGCAGTGATTTGATAGATCTGTTAGAACCATAAATCTGCCTGTTGTCCTTTCCTTCCTTGAAGTCTTCAACAGTGTTAAAGTATAATCATGGGTTTGACAAGTTGCACAGCGGAATCAGAACCTTTTTCTGACTTAGCAGGGATAACAGTGAAAAGTAGGTTTACTTTTCGTGTTGCAGAGGTTAAGCGCGAGTCTCCATTCTGACTTTGGAATCTTCTTGAGTAACATAAACATTTAAGTTTTGGCGCATGTTACTAAAGTGAAAAGACTTGAACTTCTTCAAACTTCATAAACGATACAATCTTCAAGCTTCAGTCTGATACTTCATCTTGTACTGACTTCGAGAGCTTCGTCTAAAGACTTCGTCTTAAGCATACCGTCTTATGCTTTTGTCTTAAGGCATGGCTTGAGACAAACGAATGACTTAAACATAGATGATCTTTGAGGGGTCATCTTGCATCTGACTTTGGCTTGTTATGCTTCAGTCTGATAAGTTCTGTAATTAATCAAAACTTGAGACGTTAATCATCTTGATCTAACAAAATGCTTCAAATATCTTTCAAAAATATATCGTTTGTTGTATAAAACAGAGCTTGTTTTCAAATAGAACTTGCAGGTTTTTTTTATGAACACAATTCAATCTCTTTTCTTGTGTTTTTGTCTTTACGAACTTCATAGCTCTCACCAATTGAATTAAGTTATCATTTTAATTAAGTTTACAAGTGTGATTTACCATAAGTTAGGTTTAAAGTTACTAATCTGCACGTTTGTAGGATCACTAAAGGGTTTGGGATCGGGGGCTATGGACTCTTTGACATTTTGTACTACCTTAAAAACCACTTAGATATTTGAAAATATGGACGACTAGGGACTAGTTTAAGGGATCATCGTAGCTTTGTTTTCCTTAGTTAATTGGGATCCCAGAAAATGAGAAATTTATTAACAAAAATCTTATAAGTCCCAATCCGATCTTAAGATTATAAGGGTTACTAAGATGACATATCTTGATTCTGTGGGATTCAGAGAGATCAACCATGACTATAAAATATAAATGTGAAACTTGACTCAAAAACTTTTGACACATTCTCAAGTAATTTAATATAGACAACTACTCTCTATTGTAGGTTTCAAGGAATGAAGGAAATAGAAAATTGGGAAAAAAACAGAGTTTAGGTGATAGAAAAATAATTCTGCATGATAATTTTATTTGAATGCAAATATGATTTTGAATACATCTAGAAATAACTAATGAAAAGATCATGTCCCATGATTCTAGTAGCCATAATTACTAGCTTAGCTAAAAATTAGGAAACAGATTACCCATTAATAACTAATAACATATTCAATAAAATAACTTGACTAATTCAAAATAAAAATAAAACAACGGTAAAAGCTTCCACAAAATCTGCAACATCCAAAGGCACATTCTCAACACTCCTCCTTGCCTTGGAGGCTGCAAACTCCTAGCTTCTTCCTTAAAACTGGTTGGTTCACACAGGTAGCTATATTGGATACCGGTACATTGCTTCTTTGATAGATGTCGGAAAATAACTTTGTGCCTCGAACAGGTGTATCATCTACTGTATCTCTAAGCTCTAGTTCAACATTTTGATTATTCTTTGAGTCACTCCAACACCATTTTTTGTCCTCCATGAAGTGTGAACATCTCTGCTTATGAGGATTTTTCTAGTTTGAAGCTGAAAAATCTTATAAGCTTTAGAAATAGTGTTGTAGCCAATAAACACACCAGGTTCAACTCTTTTGTCAAACTTGTCACGTTTGACCTGAGGTACATGTGAGTAGCACAAGCAACCAAATATTTTTAAAAAATCCAAAAAAGGTTTAACACCAAACCATGCTTTAAAAGGAGTTTGATTTTGTACAACTCTTGTAGGAATTTTGTTCTGGATAAACACAACTGTATTTGCAGCTTCGGCCCAAAACTTCTTTGGTAATTCCTTTTGATGAAGCATACACCTGGCCATCTCTATGATTGATCTATTTTTCCTTTCACTCACTTTATTTCACTTTATTTTATTGAGGAGTATAAGGAGCCGTTAATTGATGGTCGATTTTAGCTTCTTCACAAAATTGTTGAAATTGATTTGATACATATTCTTTCCCATTGTCCAACCGCAAAATTTGAATACAGCATTTACTTTGATTTTCAACATGAGCTTTGAATTTCCATAACACTCCAGCTACTTCTGATTTGTATTTAAGAAAATAAATCCAGCACATTCTCGTTAGATCATCAATAAAACAATATAATAAAGACTTCCTTTTAGTGATAGAGTTCTTTGTGGTCCAGCAACATCAGTATGAACAAGTTGTAATTTTTTACTTGCCCTCCAACTGCTTTCAGGAAATGATTTCCTTGTTTTCTTCCCAAATTTACAAGCTTCACATTCAGGCAACTTATCTTTCAAGGAAGGAACTCCAAAGACTAGTTGGTTTTTCAGCATGTAATTCATTCCGGAATGATGAAAATGACCTAACCTTTTGTGTCAAAGATCAACTGAGCTTGCTATAACTGGAAATGCAGCTTGCTCCTCCTTCATTGGATCAAGAGAAAAATTCTTGCTCCTCATTTTTACCTTGAACATCTCAAGGCCTGTAGGACCTTTGATTGTGCAGATTTTATCTTCAAAGATAACTTTAAACCCTTTCTCAAGCAGTTGTCCAACACTAATCAAGTTTTGATTAATTTCAGGTATATATAAAACATCAGAGAGGGTCTTTGTACCTGTGTAGCTTATTGTAGCTATTGATCCTTGCCTTTTACGGGAATTTGTTCACCATTTCCGATTCTGACCCAATTGACTTCAGTGTTCTCTAGAAGCTTGAACAATTCTCTGTCATAGGTCACGTGGTTTGTGCAACCACTATCTATCAACCAAGATTCACTTGAACTGCTGTTATAGAAATAAGTAGCAACAAAGAATTGGTCTTCATCCTCCTCTTGTGCATTTTCTGCATTAGCTGCAACTTGCTGGACATTTGCTTTGCAAATTACAGCTTCGTGTCCAAACTGGTTGCACTTACTGCACTTCACATCTGGTCTTTTCCAACATCTAAATGATGGGTGACCCATTTTTTCACAATGTTGACAAGGTGGATAATTTTTTCTTTTACTTTTGTCTTTGTTTTGGTAGCTTGTTGTATTCTTGCTATGCTGGGTTGGAAGTGCATCTTCAATAGCACGGTCTTCTCTCATCAACTTTCGCTACTCTTGTGCTTGCAAGGCATGTAGCACTTCGGCCAAAGTGATCTTTGATAGATCTTTTGTGTTCTCCAGTGAGGCTATAGATGCTTCATATCTCTCAGGCACTATAAGTAGAATTTGTTTAACAATTCTAGAGTCAACAAAGTCACTACCTAGTAGCCTTATCTTGTTGGCGACACCTAGTCATTTGTCTGAGTATTCCTTGATCATGTCAGACTCTTTCATCTTTTGTAACTAAAATTTCCTTATTAAATCAAGAACCTTCATACTCTGTGTTCTTTCATCTCCAACATATTCCTTCTTCAAGTAATCCCATATTGTTTTGGCTGATTTGAGAGTCATGATTCTTGTGAAAATGATATGAGAAACACCAGCAAAAAGACACGCCTTTCCCTTTGCCTTTCTTGTTTTTCTCTCTTTGTGACTTTTGATTTGGGTCATGGTAGGATTATTTGGCAGCGGAAATATTTCGTAATCCTTTTCCACATTTTCCCAAAGATCAAATGCCTCTAAGTAAGATTCCATTCTCACTGCCCAAAGGTCATAGTTTTCCCCATCAAAAAATGGGAGTGCGATTTGGAAAAAACTTGTTTCAAAATCCTTGAAAACTTAAAACACACAGATCCCTCAAGAGCTCTGATGCCAATTATAGATTTCAAGAAATGAAAGAAATAGAAAACTAGAAAAAAACAGAGTTTAAGTGATAGAAAAATAATTTTACACGATAATTTTATTTAAATACAATATAATTTTAAATACATATAAAAATAACTGATGAAAAGATCATATCTCATCATTTTAATAGTCATAACTAACTTAACTAAAAATTGCTAACAACTAATAATATATTCAATCAAATAACTTCACTAATTTAAAATAAAAATAAAATAAGGTAAAAGTTTTAAAAACATCTAAATGCACATTCTGAAATAATTTAATATCGACGACTACTCTCTGTACTACTTCATTTGAAAGAAGCTTTCAATATCGAAATATATAGTAAAATATGTGTTACGATTACGAGACATGTTTTTCCGTTTGATTGACAATTTTTTTATATACATATCCAATTTGGTTAGCTTTGGATGTCACTGGTGACGTCACATGAAATAAAAGAAAAAAATTCTTTTCCTTTTCGATATTTTAAAAGAAAAAACTTTACACACAAATCTTATTTCGCTATTTTATTTATTTACTGGGTTCTTTGCCTTATCCCTTCTTCGTTTAACTTCTAAATTTCTAAGTCTTAACCTCAGAAATTTAAACTCGCAGAGAATTTGATATTGAATTTCACCCAATGGTCTATATCATTATTTAGGTTTGATATTGAAATAGTTTTTGTCATGGGCCTATAAAAATGTTAGGACCGGCCTGACTATATTACATATGTTGAAATTAGTTTTTCAATTTTTGTTTTGTATAATTTTACCATAAATCTCGTTGCGATTAAAAGGAAACTGTAAACATCATTTTTACTTCTTTCTTGTTTTTTTTTTTTATTTATTTATTTTGATCAGATTCTGGTATGACGAGAGACAGAGAAGAATACGGTAGAAAATTACCTAATGAGTTATTTTAAGAATTTATTTTTCCATTTCTAGGTACTAAACTTTCTAATTTTTTTTTCCCACAAGAAACAAGTCATATAATTATACTATAAATTTTACAAAAAAGACCAGGTGCAAGTAATTTATAAATGATTTTTGGTTTAAATGTTTTTAGTTTATATAATTTAGTGTTTTTTTTTTTGTCTCTCATCTCACAAAAATGTTAATGACGGTGTCATCGTACGTAATATCATGTTAACAAAAAATGATGTTATCTTTGATTTATGCATTTTATTTTCATTTTATTCTTGGAATATTTTTTTTTTAATTTTTGGTCATTGCAAACTGTATATTTTCGAATTTTAATCTCTATCGTAATAATCTTGTTTTTAATATTACACAATGCGGTACGTGATGACATTATTATTGATGATCCTTTAATAATATTGCCTATAGTAATAAAAATTGAAATATTATAAAATTTGGAGCATATGGGAAAAAATTACAATAATTCACAATCAATAAACACTAAATTATAAGAATAGTAATTAAACATATTTAAACCATAATTTTTTACAGAGAAATTTAATTTTTATGTATATACATACACATACACACACACACACACATATATATATATATATTTGTTAGAAATCATTGTTAGAAATCATGTTTTATTATCATAAATAGAAAGAGTAAATTATATTAACACCTTTCTTAATTTTGTAAAATTTCACAAATATTTTATGTTTTCTTTAACATTTACATTATCTATCTTTTTAAAAATATCTTTATTTATTTTTTTGAATAATTAAGAGAAATTAATGTATAAATGCTGTGGATATAATGACTGTCGTTTTTCATTCCCCTGTCTCTTATTTTCACTCTTGTTTATTTTCCATTCTACGTTTCTTTTTCCCATTTTTTTGTTTCCGGTGAAGAACTGTTAGACTGTTGTGAGCTGAATGAGATAATTGTGCAGAGAACATTTATTTCTGAGTTTTAGAATAATATAAATTACATTAACTACTCTTAAAATGTGGTGAAATTTCATAAATATTTGTACTTTCTATATACACACAGATTTTTAGAGCATGCTTATTTCCAATTCATTGTGTTATCATGTTTTTGCTCAAGCAAATCTTCTATATAAAAAAAAGTTTTAATTCATTAAATTTAAATTTTTCTTATTACGAGGCATTAAAGAGAGTTCAGAGAGAAATCACAAGAATGATTACTAATTTATATATAAAAGGGTTTAATTAGCTATAATAATTAACTTTGCTAATGATAGTATCAATGAGAAAAAGAATTTTTTATTTTAATATCTCTCTCAAGATGAGAGATGTATATTGAGTAATCTCATTTTAGATTCAGTTGCTTTGAATGGAAGAGGATAAGAAGAGTTGACGAGAACATGCTTTAATCTAACAAGACCTTCTTGAATATTAATTTGAATTGTGTGACAATTCACCTCAATGTATTTGGTCTTTTCATGAAATATGAAGTTTTTTTTTTTCTTTTTGCAATCTAAATGGCATATGGATTGTCTAAGTAAGTGGAGTAAGGAATATAATCTTGGAATGAAGGTCATTCAATAGATATATTGATGTCACTGGAGTTCACATGTCAAGGAGGCCAAAACCCTATACTCAGCCTTAGAGGGAGACCTTGAAACCGTTGATTGCATCTTGAATTTCCAAGAGACTAATGAAATGAAGATACAATAGCTTGTCACAAATCTGCGAGTCGAAGAACAAGCTGCCATGCTTGTATCTTGAAAGGGGGTATTGGATGGGTAGAATAGACTAGTAGCTAGAGCATTTTTTAGAT
Organism: Hylodesmum podocarpum; assembly: GCA_026586105.1. Taxonomy (NCBI): domain Eukaryota; kingdom Viridiplantae; phylum Streptophyta; class Magnoliopsida; order Fabales; family Fabaceae; genus Hylodesmum; species Hylodesmum podocarpum. The sequence continues at coordinate 911,490 of JALJEV010000804.1, forward strand.
ATCTCATAATTTTCATGGCTCGATGTAAGTGAAGTTCTCTTGGTTGAGAAATAAACTTGCTAAGTTGTTGTACAACACAACTAATATCTCGTCGAGTATGAATGATATATAACAATCTTCAAATAAGTCTATTGTAGGATGAATGATCTTCTAAAATAGTACCTTGATCAACATGTAATTTGACACAAGGATCAACATGACTAGGAATAGGGTTGCAACCAAGCATTCAAACTTTAGCGAGTAGTTCAAGACAATATTTTCTTTGATTTAACAACAATCCAGACATGGATCTAGAAACTTCAAGCCTAAGGAAAAATTTGAAAAGACCAAGATCTTTAATATGGAATTTGGAGAGAAGGTAAATCTTAGCAAATTGTATTTTAGAAAGGTCATTATCAGTGAGAATAATATCATCAACATAAATTAGAAAAATAGTGATTAAGGAACCTTGATGCTTGATAAATAAGGAATGATTAACATAACTTTGATTGTAGCTGAAAGACAAAATTTAAGAAGTTAGTTTTTGTTTCTAATTCTTACTAGCTTTCTTGAGGGCATAAAGAGAATTTTAGAGCTTGCAAACCATTTTCAGATGAGGGAGAGAAAGACTCGGAGGGAGTTTCATGTATACCTCTTATTTTTGAATTTCCATGAAGGAAGACATTATCAACATCCAATTGTGAAGAAGAAAATTGTTAACACTAGTAAGAGCTAAAAGAGTTCTGACGGTGGTGAGTTTTACAATAAGAGAGAATGTCTTGAATTAATCAACCCCCTTTGTCTTATTAAATCCCTTGGCAACCAACCTTACCTTATATCTTTCAATTGATGCATTTGACTTGTTTTTATTTTTATTTTTGGAGAAAGGTGAACCAGACACCATGTATGATTTATGTACAATGCTTGAAGTTCACTTGCCATAGCCTTCTGCCAACAATCAAGAGAAGTAGCTTATTTGAAGTAGGAGGACTCAACATGTGCAGAAACACAACAAGATTTAGAGTGAAGATTGTGGAGGAATAAAACTTTGGTGTCTGGCTTGTAACCCAAGAAAACACATTTAAAGACTTTAAAATTAAGTTTATTTCTGCTTGCAATAAGAGTGCTAGCATAACATAGACTACCAAATGTTTTGAGAAAACTGAAATCTGGCTGTGTTAAAAACAAGTTCATATAGAGATTTGTTTTTCAAAAAAAGGAGTTGGCAGTCTATTGATAAGATAAACAACATGTTTAAGAGCATAAGACCAAAAGAGTTTTGGGATTTTGGCTTGAAAAATCAAGGCTCTACAAACATTAAGTAGGTGTTGATGTTTCCTCTCAACTTTTCCATTTTGTTGAGGGGTTTCAATAAAAGAATTTCCATTGAGAATACCTTTCATAACATAGAAAATAGAGATAAAATTCTTTTTCATCGTCAGACCTAACACGTTTGAGTTAGCAAGTAAACTGATTTTCAGTGAGAATGAAAAAATTTGCAAAGAGGTTCTAACTTTGTTTTTCATTAGCAAAACTCATGTAAAACAACTGTAGTCATCAACAATAGTTAAACAATATTTAAAGCCTTCTAGGTAAGAGATGGAAAGGAATCCCCATATGTCAACATGTATTAATTGAAAGAAAGAATTACTTTTACTTGTACTATTGGTATAGGGTAACCTTTTTTATTTGGCAACAACACAAGTGTTTTGGGATTTTGGCTTGAAAAAGCAAGGCTCTACAAACATTAAGCAGGTGTTGATGTTTCCTCTCAACTTTTCCATATTATTGAAGGGTTTCAATACAAGAATTTCCATGGAGAATACCTTTCATAACATAGAAAATAGAGAGAAATTTTTTCTTCATCGTCAGACCTAACACGTTTGAGTTAGCAAGTAAACTGATTTTCAGTAAGAATGAAAAAATTTGCAAAGAGGTTCTAACTTTGTTTTTCATTAGCAAAACCCATGTAAAACGACTGTAGTCATCAACAATAGTTAAACAATATTTAAAGCCTTCTAGGTAAGAGATGGAAAGGAGTCCCCATATGTCAACATGTATTAATTGAAAGAAAGAATTACTTTTACTTGTACTACTGTTATAGGGTAACCTTTTTTATTTGGCAACAACACAAGTGTCACAAAAATTAATAGGATGAAAAGAAATGTCCAAATATGGAGAAGATAACACCTGAAGGATCTTATCAAAAGGATGACCAAACTTGTTGTGCCATACATTAAAAACATCGTGAATGTTGTTGATAACAAAATAATTCAATCAAGAAAAGTACAAGGTTTTCTATTATTCAACAAAATAGAATGGTCACTATTGCGTACTAAGTGAAATAGACCAAAATCTTTCTTAGATATTTCAATCATTCAGAAAGTAGGAATTTGCATAAGAAGTCATTGAGATTTGTGAAATAAAATCAGGAAATCAGTAGTATAAGTCAACTTAGGAATAAAAATTAAGTAAATGGATAAATCTGTTACAAAGAGTGTACCATGTAAAATGATATCACCAAGAACAACTATACTGGAAAAATGAGCTTGAACTAAATTGTTATTAGAAAGCTTAATTGAAATAGGAGAAATAGACTTGAGATTTTAAAAAGCAGACCTGGTGGGACAAATATGCTCTGTGGTGCTATTATCCAAAATCCAATATGAATTGAAAGTGTATGAAGATATACTAGAGGTATTGATAGTGCACTGATGCATACTATTTGTGGGAGGTGAGACTGAACTCTGAGGTTGTTGAAGCAAGATAAGAATAGCTTGGCATTGTTCTTTGGAGAAACCAAACTGGTGAGGTGATTTCCATTCATTAAGTGTAGAAGAAGTAAAAGGAACTAAGGCTGATGTTTCAACTACACTAGCAGAAGGTTGAGAGGAATTGACAACAATCTTATTATGATTCTTGTATCTAGGAGGAAACTTATGTTAATCTAGCAATTCTCTGAAATGTGATTTGTACGCCTACAATGATCACAAAATTTAAAATTTCTTTTAGGATTGCGACCAAGTCGATCACCTCGTCAGGAATTTGAAATGCCTCCTTGAATACCATAAGGAGGTAGAGTAAAATTATTTTTATAGGTGGCATTCACAGCAAAATCTTGAGAAATCAAAGAATTAAAATAATTGAATTCTCTTTCTTGTTGTAAAATGAGAGAGAAAGTGCAATTTGAGCATTGGATCCATGAGCATAACTTGAGATTGCACTTCAGAGAATTCATCGTTTAAACCATGAAGAACTTCAATGATAGAATCATCATATCGTTCCTTTTGTAACTTCCAGAGAATACCACAAGTGTAAGGAGTGGAGCAAAATTTCCATTTACATGACAGATTGCTTGATGTTGAGAGTCATAGAACAAGAGTAATTCAGGATATGACTATCTTGTTGCAAAGTTTCCAAGAATCATGAAAAGGGTTAGTAGAAGGGGGACAATTGGACAAGGAAGGGTTCCAAAAACAAATTGCTCATTGGTTTTAGTTTCGAGAGCAACGAGCATGTCATGCTTCCATTGTTGGAAGTTATTTTTAGAGAAGATCCGGTAGAAAGAGCCAAAGCCGGATTTTTACCAGGGTAAAGATATAAAGGATGGTGAGCAGAGACACTGTTAGAGGAATCAATAGAAGATGAAGATTTCATTAAAAATCAAAGAAAGATCACAAGATCAAAGAAGATGAAGAAAAAGAAAAGGAAAAAAAGTTCAAATGCGATGATCCTAAGTTTATGAGATGATACCATATCAACAATTAAATAAAGCTTGGAGAGAAAAATGAGAAAAGGTTTAGTTACTCCTTATTTTGTGCAACTAATTACACAAAAGACTAATTTATATATAAAAGAGTTTAGTTAATTATGATAATTAACTCTATCAACTGTAATATGCTAATGAGAAAATAAATATTTTATTAATATTTATGAAGATAAATTGACTAGTCACTATTGATTCATATGGGAAAGAGCTTCTTGATGACAGGGATTGCGCAATGATCCTCTCAATTCTATGTTTTTTTTTCAAGTTATATATTTGTGTCAAAATATAGGTGAGATAATTATTTTTATATTACAGTATGAAATAAGAAATTCGAGTCATGATTATATACAAATTGGAAATATAATAAATTTCAAAATAAATAAAATAGGTAAAAATTCATGAGATAATGAAAGAATGAGATTTTTTTAAAAAAAATGTGTTAAGTTGTGTGCATATAGCTAGATATAGTAAAGACCGTTTGTTTTTTTTTTTTTTTTTTTTTTTTTTTTTTTTTTTAATCGCACTAACAAGAAGAAGAAACGAGTACTCACACAATTTATGTATAGATTGTAATGAAAAAATTATATATTGATGGTGAAGATTAATGTTCGATATGTTTATAAATCAAAATATTTTGATTTATTAAAAAATTAATTTTTACAAGAGAGTAAGAAAAATATATTAGTTATACAATTATAAATAAATTATGATAAATGGTTAAGATTTAATATTACGTAACCACTTAAAAAATTTATATAATGTTTTTAAGAAAATTAGCATGATGTATTTTTTAATTTTGGCTATTCATTATGAGATTTAACAATCAATAGGTCAATTTGTTATACAAAGTTATAAAGCATTTTTTAGAAAATTGATTGTAAAAGATTTATTTTTACAGAAATAGTTTCAAGTTGTTTATAGAAAAACAAAAAATTGTTTTTTTTTTAATTCTTTTCTAGAGAAGTTACTTGCTCAAAGTACTTTCTATTTTATAAAGTACCTTTTTATTTTTTTACTCAATTATTTTTAATAAAAAATAATTTTTTTTAGAATTTTTAAAACAAATGCACTCAATAGTTATTCTTCTAGCGTGCGTAATTTGCTTTTTTCCTTCTCAATTCTCAACATGCCTCATAACAAGAGGTCTGGATGTCCAAAATTATATTGTGCTGCTAGTGCCATTACGTAGAGAGAGAGAGAGAGAGACTCAAACACTTATATGTATTACTTATTTCTGCATATTTTGGAATTGTTATGGGAATATATACCACATCTGTTGAAATTGGTTTTTCAATTTTTGTTTTGTATAATTTTACTATAAACCTCATTGCCGACAAAAATAATAACTATAAACCTCAATTTTAATTTATTTTTTTAAAAAATTATTTTGGGATTATGATACTATAAGATATAGAGAAGAATTTGATATATGATTTACATAACGGATTAATATAAAAATTATTTTTTCTATTTTTATGCACTAAAAAGAAATTTTATAAATTTACAAAATACTGAATTGATCTCTAATCTTTTCATAAGAAACAATATGCTTCTTATAAAAAAGACAAGATGGCAAGTAATTTCTAAATGAATTGTTCAAAATATTTTAGTTTATTTAATTTAGCATTTTTCTTTAAATTTTCTATATTATTTTCGTTTTTAGAAATAATTCCTGTTATTTTTAAATATATCATATTTATCGCTATTGTTGATGACCGTAAAAAATGTCACGAAAATATTACTGATAATAACATTATAAAGAGAAATTTTTATCATTAATTTATATATTTTTTCCATTTTTAATTCTTATAATTTTGTTTCAATTTTTAATTATTAATCAATACAAATTGTTTATTGTTCATTTTTAATCTTTTTATAGTAAAATTCTTATATTTTATATGCGTGATGACATTATTATTGATAACCGTGTAATAAAATTGACCGTGATAAAAAAGACGTACTTCGAAAACAATACATCACAAATTACCGCTAAATTATCATAATTCAAAATAAATATATTTTTCATAAAAATATATAATTTTCTTATATATATATATATATATATATATATATATTGATTGATTATAAATTATATTATATCTTAATCGTACAGTAAACTATATTGTCATTTTTTATTGTTTCATGAAATTTCAAAAAATATTTTTTTTAATATTTATACTAATTTATTTTATAAAATATCTTTATTTAATAAGTATTAAATTATTAAGAGAAATTAATATATAAATGGTATTAGGGTAATTACTGTGTATCATTTCTCTGTCTCTTATTTTCATTCTTGTTTAATTATTATTTCTCTTTTACAATGAAATTTATTAGATTGTTGTAAGTAAAATGAGATAATTATACTGAGCAGATTGTTGTAAGTAAAATAAGATAATTGTGCAGAGGGTTTTTATTATTGAATTATTGATGGTTAATATAAATTATATTAATATCTCTTAAACTTCTATCAAATTGCATAAAATTTACATCTTCTACATTTTCACATAAATTTTTAATTATATAAATTTGTTATTTATTACACTAATTCTTGTATGTTTTTGGATGACTTATGTAACTCAAAGAAATTGTCCAAAGATACGAGAATATGAGTGACTAGGGACTCCTCCAAAGATTATCTCATTGATTTTCCTCAGTTAATGAGGATCTAAAAGTGAGGGTCTGTTAACGAAAATCTTAGAGGTCCAACTCTAGATCTTAATATCAGGATTTTTAAGATTTTGTCATTTGATTTTGTAGGATTCTATAAGAGCAAAGATTAAAGTGAAACCTGACTCCAAACTTTTGACACATTCTAAACATATAGATCATTACTCTTTAGATGACTTGACTAGAAAGAGATTTTCCATAGTGAAATATTTTGGCCCTTATTATGGAACTGTGATAAAACTCTTCCCAACGATCACTACTAGAAACCTCCAACTACAGGTGTCAAATGCAACCACTACAACATTCATCTCTACCTCTAAAAATAAAAAATAATAATAATAAAAAAAACCATAGAGATGTACGAAAGAAAACCTAGCTTCAAGCATGCTTATCACCTTAGACTAAAAAAATAAACACTTGTACTTTATTTCTATTAAATTAATTCGCCGGCCTTTGTCAACTCTCACTTTCTTTGATGAAATTAGGGTCCTTATTCATTGTCTTCGATTAATAATTATCGATTCATAGAAAGAAAACAAAACACATGATTTTTTGCATTTAGATTATTTTGACAAAAACGACTTTTATTCTTGCTGCGGACAATTTACATGTTTCCGAAAATATTGTTTATCTAGTTTAAATTTCATCAAATTTATATATTTATCTTCTTTCCACTATCTCTTTGTCATATTATTTAATTCTAATCTTTTTACTTTTTTCCTTTATTATGAAAATTCAGTATTAATAACTTATGGAAAAGCTTAAATTCTTATCGGTAACTTTTTTATCATAAAATCCGGTTTGATTTGTCTTCCCTGCATACATATTTTCAATATTTTTATTTGTTAGGATTTTTATACATATCTGTCTTTTCTGTTTACTTGTTTAGGTCTTTTTTTGACGTTTGAATAATTGTTATACATGTTATTGACGTGTTTTAAATTTAATTTTATAGAATACAATTTTGTTTTGTTATTTTTGTTTAAAAAAATATTATATTTCAAACATTATAATATTTTCATTATTTGAACGAACAATATTTAAGAAATAATAAATAAAATCCACATTTTTAATATTCGTTATAATTTTAGTTTTATAAATTTTATTTACCTCCAGTTCTCTTATGTGGTTAGTAATCTATGCTCGATTAAAAAATACTTAGCGTAAGGATAAGTAAATACTGTGAAATAATAACTACTAATATCTCAAATTCATTCTCATGTTGCTATTTCTCATGTTCATATTTATCTGCAATGCAAGGTTGTTGTTACTTGTGATTAATGATTAGTTGTAATGCGTTTTTCGTGCAATGACTTATATGCCCATTTCCCTCCTGAAGTACAAAGATGATAGAAAAGTACGTAAGGTTTTTTGTCACAATTTACGTGTCTCGAAACTCCAAAGTTACTCATCCCTGTCACATAAAGTTACTCGCAAAAGTGGAGGAGAAGTCAAAGACAAAGATAATAATCCACAGCACTGACCTATGCATGAGTGTTTCCTCACCAAAAACGAATTTGGTAAGCTGTCGATGTCTCCTTTTTTAATAACTGTTGGGGGCCTTCACCTAAATGCCAAAACTTGGAGCATTATTGGCAAAAAAAATATATATATAAAAAAATAATTAAACTGATTTTGTTGAGATGAATCTAGCTACAAAATATTTATATAAATGATGTTGTTTTGAAGTAGACACCGAAAAAGTTTGGGTTGGGGAGAGACGCTCCAAGTCGTGACACTTTCATAATTTGAAGATAAATGTTAGGTGACCTAATTATTGAGGAGACATTTGGGTACCTTAAAGTGTTTTTTTACAATGAAGAAGGTAAATTAGCTATAACGCATTCCTTTAATTAACTCGATTCTTGTATACAATTTAGATTTTCTGAATATTGTTGTTGCATGGAGGTGTCGCGGGCCTTAACGCCTCCCTTAATGGTCCACTATAAATTGCACCAATAGAAATTTCTTTTAGTCTCCCTCGGTTTCTCACTCTATCTGCTTCTAATCCCTCCCTCTTCCCCTCCCAATTTTCTTATCCTCGTTCTCTCTAAAATTATCTCCCGCATTCTGCCGTCTTCATTTTGACTTTTAACCGGTATGTTTATAAAAAATTTTATTTTATTTTGACTTATCACTTTAGATATTAAATATATTTACAATTCTGTTAGTGTAGAAAATTTTATGGTTAGTATAGAAATGTTAGTTTATGAATTTAGTTAGTATATGTTAAATTTTAAATATGTTAGTATAGAAAAGATATAATGAATATTTAGTAGAAATGTTAATGTTAGAAAATTTTCTGAGAAATTAATAAAAAATTTAGTAGAATTTGTTTTTGTTTAGTGTAGATGAAGTTAGGCAAATTTTATTAGTTTAGTTTAGTTTTAAAAATGTCACTTTTGTTTAAAAATAGAAATTTTTGGTTTAGTTATAAAAAAAAATATTATAGAAAAAAAACAATAGAATTTTGTTTTTGTTATAGGAATAATAATTTTTACTATGATAAATTTGATGGGAATTTTTTTTTAAGTTTAGTTATACTTATAATTATTGAAAAAATAGTTATAGTAAGTCATAATTTTTTTTAATTGGTCAGTTTTTTGTAATGTAGGATTTATATTTTTTAATTGGTTAATCTTTTATTTTAAATTTAGTTTGTAGTTATAGTTAGTAATAAATTTTTTAATCGGTTATTTTTTCGTAATGTATGATTTTTTTTAATTGGTTACTTATTTTTGTTTTTAGTTCAGTTTGTAGTAATAGTTACTTATAATTTATCTAATTGATTATTTTTTGTAACGTAGGATTTATTTATTTTAATTGGTTACTTTTTTGTTTTAAGTTTAGTTCGTAGTTATAGTTAGTAACAAACTTTTTAATCGGGTATTTTTTCGTAATGTAGGAATTTATTTTTTAATTGGTTAATTTTTGTTTTAAGTTTATTTTGTAGTTGCAGTTAGTAATAATTTTTTTAATTGGTTATTTTTTTTTAACGTAGGATTTAATTTTTTAAATTGGTTATTTTTTTAAAGTTTAGTTCGTAGTTATAGTTAGTAATAATTTTTTAAATTGGTTATTCGTTTTGTAAACGTAGGAGATTATATTTTTTTTAAAATTGGTTAGTTATTTGTCTTAATGAAAATTTGTTATAATATTGTTAGATTAGGAGATTTATATTCTTAGTTCAGTTATCAAATTTTTTGTATACAAAAAGTTAACAATTTTTTTTAATGTAGGAATAATTTTTTTATTTATTTGTTATGAATTTTTTAAATAATTGTAAGTTTATTGTTTAATATTATATGTTTTAATGTTTTTTAAAAATGTAATTAACAATTTTTTTTTCAAAATTTTATGTGTGATCATTGAAAATGACATCATCATATCTTCTGACATGAGTGTGAGAGTGAGTATGGGTCGTACGTGAAATTAAGTTGGTTAGCAAGTAATTTTGATGATGTCACACTTTTTGTGGATGACCCTGAGGCTCTTTGGCGATTCTCACGTTTATGGATTCTATGGTTTATAGGCAGTGTCATGTTTGTTGACATGAATAGTTCTCGCGTCCCAATGAGATATCTGTAATTTTTGGTTGATTTCACGGAGACTAGAAAGTACGCGTGGGGCAGTGATGTTCTTGGTTACTTATATCGAGAGCTTTGTAACATGACTAGCATGGAGGCTATTTCTATTGGTGGGATGATAATTTTGCTGTAGTTTTAGGCTTGACGACTATTTACTTGTCTAACACCAACTATGATGAAGGACCATCTCCAAAAGCCCAACAAACTCTCCAAGTAAAAGCTAGAGGAGAAGGTCAATGGTCAAATTAAAGTCAAAGAATAAGAATGACCTTACTCTTTTAAATTGGGCTTGAAAGTAAAGTTTGAATACTGCTAGGATGTTCCAGCGAGGTGTTGACTAGGTTCGGTATTTAGAGCATAATTTGTGCTACAAAACTCCAATTAAGTTCGTCTTGGTGGCATTTTAAAGCTAACTTAAAGGGATATAAAAGCTATGAATATACCATAGCCTAGTTCGAACTGAATCAAGGAGTAAATGGAGCTTGAAGTTAACGTTGGAATTCTACCAGGATTTTCCAGTGAGTTGTTTAATTGTTTAGGCCTATTAGTTTCTTTCAATTATGTATTTGTTTTAAGACTTGAATGTGGGCCTTGTAATTGTAAACTGTGCTCAGCCTAGGGAGCCTACCATCTCACCATTGATCACTCATTTTATCCTAGGGTGGAGAACATTTCAGATTTCTAACCTTAGGTCCATTGTACTTTCATTTAAGTTGGTCAACATTTCTATTGTAGTCACTTTGGTCATTAATGAAAAGAGAATTTCTAAGACTAAAGTCTTGAGAAAAGGAGAGAGCTCTCCTAGGGTTTCTTCCAAGAACCTTGAATCTTATCATGGATCCATGATCCAAGTGGCGATTCTCCAACCAAGCTTATTGGGTGCTTCATCCATGGCGCTTATCACACTTCTTCCTTCTTCCATTTTTGATTTCTTTCTTCCCCTTTTGTGTTGACCATGAGCTATCATTGCTATATCTTGAGTTATTCTGCTGTTTAAGAGTGATTAAACATTGGTGAATGAAGATTGGGGCACCCCTTTGCTTATTCATGAAGATCCCTTACAAGTTCCTCATGGGTTTGCATCAAATTTGGTATCAAGAGCTTGTTCTTTACCTAGTTGTTCTTCACTTGTGGTATTGAGTCTAGCTCCTATCTTTTTTATTTCAATTTTTGATTCAATTGAATTTTTATTTGAGTTTTGTTGTGTGTCTTGGTTGTCCAATACATAGAAGAGATGTTCTGACACTCATGGTAGATCATACATGGCTTATTTTACATGCTAGACACATTCTAGTTGATAGCCCCCATGTGTTTGATGAATTTTCTCAATATGTATTTTGAGTCTCCTTGCTGGAATTTTAATCCCCTACATCTTATGTGGTTTGGTTAGTGCTTATATGTGTTATTACTATGTGCATTGCTCATTATAAGTTCAAGTTACCACTACCATGCATTATCTTGCTTGTTAGCAAAGTTTGACTTGACTTGCTTGAGTATTTGAGCCTATACTTGGACTGTCCAACAAAGAATATCCAAAAGAAAATATAGAAAAACAAAAGAAAAGAAAAGAGTAAGAGAAAATATTCAAAGAAAAGAGTCAAATAAAAATTCAAGAAAAGAGAGTTTGAAGAAAAATTAGAGTGAAAATTGAGTACCTCTTGTAGTAAAAAAATTTTGGGAAAAATTGAGTGTAGTACCTTGGTAAATTGGGTCATTAAACACCCATAAATTTAGTGTCCAAGCTCAATTAGGCAACATTATTCATTAGGCTCAAGCATCATATTACAAATTGTGTCAAATTTGCTAATAGAATGGTATTTGAACTTGTGGTGTGCTTTGTATGTGCCTAGACATATTTGTCCTGTTTTTGCCCTGTTTTTGGACCCATATTTGTGGCTGCCCTACACCTTAATTTGAGCTTATTTCGTGCATAAAGATCACCCAAACCAATCCCCAAAATTTCAAGTCATTTTGAGCCAATTTTCAAGCCTAAGTTGCAGTTTGGCGACGGTTGGGCGGAAAACTGTAACAGTTACGGTTTCCAGTTGGTTCATGGTGCTAACCTTTGATTTATTGAATTCTGGGAATTTGGTCATTCAATATACATATATATAAGCTCAACTGGAAAGTTTCATAATTTTCCAAGCTCATTTGCTATGCTAAAAAAATTTCACAAGTTTGGGCAGATTTGGTGACGGTTCAGTCAATTTTCCAGCAAACTTGCATTTGATTCATTCCATTCTTTGAGTTTTTGTTTCAAAGATTTTTGCACTTTTAAATACTAGTTTTCTCTCATTATTAGTGCAGTAAATATAGTAGCCATTGTCTTGAGCATTAAATTCCATTTTGAGTAGCTAAATTTTTGTTCATTGAGTCTTGTTTTGTTGCTTGTCTTCTTTAGAATCTTTGTAGTTTTGTCTAGAGTATTTGTCTTCTTGATCTCCTAGGCTTTGTAGCTGAATTGTTCCTCTTTCACTTGGAAAAATTGGACATTGATAATTAATAGAGGTTTCTCAAGAAATCTTAAGTGAGAGTGAGAGGAAAAAGGCTAGAGAGCAAATTCTAAGAAAAGCCTCCTAAGTGTGCAAACAAGAGTGTGAGTGCAAACACTTAGAGAGTGAGAAAGAACTTTTAATTATCTTATATTATTCTTGTTCTAACCTTTTCTTGCAGCAATGGATATTTCCTCAAGTGTGGGCAATGAATTATCTCCTAAGACCCAAAGAGTGATGGATGCCATGATGGAGAAATTCATGAGCTTACAACATGACCTCAAAAATGAGCTCAAAGAGAGTGTCAATGAAGTGAGGGAGGTGAGCCATAGAAAAATGAGAGAGGAAGAGGATAGAAGGAGGAAATATGAAAGAACATTGAGAGAAGAGAATGAAAGAAGAGAAAGAGAGGCTCATGAGAGAAGAAGTGGGAGAAGAGGAAGTAGTAGTAGGAGAGAGTATGTCTCACCTAGAGAGAGTGTGGGAGAGAGTAAGAGTAACTTTGATGAAGACTATGTCTTCCACAAATATGAAGATGAAAGGAGAACTAGAGGAAGGAGAACACCCCTTAACCATGATCGTGGCTTTGGTGCATTTCCCCAAGGTGGAGGAACAAGGCAAGGTGACTTGAACACCAAGATTAAGCTTCCACCATTCCTTGGAGAGGGAGGAGCCGAAACCTACCTTGATTGGGTGATGAAGGTGGATCAAGTTTATTCATGCCATACACACTTGATAGAAGAAGGGAAGTTGAATCTTGCCATCCTTCAATTTGAAGGTTATGCCTTGGTATGGTGGAACCAAGTGTTAGTAGATGCTTTTGCAAGAAGGAGGCCTCAAGTCACCTCATGGACTCAACTCAAAGATGTCATGAGGGAAAGGTTTGTTCCTCACTCTTACACTAGAGATTTACATGTTAAATTGCAAAGACTAACACAAGGGTCAAAGAGTGTTCAAGAATACTACAAGGACCTTGAATTGACTATGCTTAGGGCGGACTACCAAGAGGCAAGGGAGGCCACCATTGCTAAATTCATCCATGGTTTGAACCATGGCATTCAAGATATCCTAGAGCTCCAACACTATGTCACTCTTGGAGATGCTTTGCATAAGGCCATAAAGATTGAGGGTCAATTGAAGAGGAAAGCAACTTTCAAGAGGTCTTTCACACCATATAAATCATCTTGGAAGGACAAGGGAAAGAAGGAGTACACTTCTTCATCCAAGGGCAAGCATGACCGAGACACTTCAAATGGTAAGGAGGTAAAGAATTCTACTTCTAAACCAAGTTCAATTAAATGTTTTAAATGTTTGGGTCATGGCCATATTGCTTCTCAATGTCCTAACAAGAAAGCTATGATTGTGAGAGTTGATGGTGCAATTACTAGTAAGGATTCCCAATCTTCTTCAAGTGAAAGTGGAGCATCAAGGGAGAGTACTAGTGGAGATGATGAGCAACCCGAGGATGGAGATCTCCTCATTGTGAGAAAGATGCTTGGAAATGCTCTCAAAGAGTTGGATGATTCTCAAAGAGTTGGATGATTCACAAAGAGAGAATATCTTTCACTCTAGATGTTTAGTAGAAGGCAAGGTATGCTCTCTTATAATAGATAATGGTAGTTTTACTAATGTAGTTAGCACTAGGTTAGTAGATAAATTAGGTCTTAAATTGTCTTCACATCCTAAACCTTATAAGTTACAATGGTTGAGTGATAAGGGTGAGTTGGTTGTGAATAAACAAGTTCTTATTAATTTCTCTATAGGAAGGTATAAAGATGAGGTGTTGTGTGATGTAGTTCTTATGGAGGCCACTCATCTTTTGTTAGTTAGACCTTGGAAATTTGACAAGCATGCTATTCATGATGGTGTTTCTAACACTTATATTTTCTCCCATTTAGGCAAGAAGGTCACCTTGAAACCACTAACACCTAAGGAAGTTTGTGAGGACCAAATAAAGATGAAACTAAAGAGACAAAGTGAAAAAAAACTTGAAAAGTGTGAGAATTTGGGGTCTAAACATGGTGAGACCGAGAGCTCCACCAAGAAAAAGAAGAGTTTGCTTAAGCATAGGCAAACCGAGAGTTCGTGTAAGGTAGATCCTAAGGAGAGTTTGCTTATTGGGACAGGTGAGTTGAGGAGAGAATTCCTAGCTAGGAAAAGCATATTTCTTTGTTTACCCAATCCTTTTGTGTTGAGCACTAACATTGTAGGTAAGCAACAAGATTTGGATGCACTCATGGAAGAGTTCGAGGATGTTTTTACCACATCTATTGAAACACCAAAGGAGCTTTGTGTGATAGCTAGAGGATTCACTCCTAAGAAATTTTGTGTTCTAGGCCCAAGTGAGAAGTTGTACATAGAGGAACCATGGAGTAACAAAGGTAGAGGAAAGGAAGTACTTGGGAATGATGTACTATCAAAGAGGGGGACTTCTTTAACTCTTACTCATCATACCACTTCTCACTTGCAAAACACTTTGTGTAACACAATAGAGCCTCAAGGCATTAGGTTTTGGAAAATGTTTAAAGATGTTAAGTTGAAATTCTTTCTTAATTCAACTAATGATTATCTCTTGGATGTTGAATACCCTTTTAGGTGGAAGATTGAGTTTAAGAAGGAGGGAACATCACTAACTTCCACACCTAAAAGAAGTATCTTAAAGAAGAGTTTCAACAAAGTGGAGTACACATGGATTGAAGAACTAGTGTTTATACATCTAAAGGAGGAATTAAAGACTCTTTGGAGTTTGGGTTTTATCATAGAAAATCACTTGCATTCTTTCTTTACTTCTCTACATTGTCATATTGATATTAGTGGGAAAACCATCTTGATATTAAATGCTAAACTCGAGAGAGTTTGCTTGATCTTTGATCCGGGTAAAATTGTTTTGTAGGTAAGAAGCTAAGGCAACTTGAGGACAAGTTGGCCACAAGAAGAAGGGTTTGATGGAGGACCATCTCCAAAAGCACAACAAACTCTCCAAGTAAAAGCTAGATGAGAAGGTTAATGGTCAAATTAAAGTCAAAGAATAAGGAGGACCTTACTCTTTTAAATTGGGCTTGAAAGTAAAGTTTGAATACTGCCAGGATGTTCTAGTGGGGTGCTGACTAGGTTCGGTATTTAGAGCATAATGTGGGCTACAAAACTCCAATTAAGTTCTTCTTGGTGGCATTTTAAAGCTAACTTAAAGGGCTACAAAAGCTATGAATACACCATAGCCCAGTTCGGACTGAATCAAGGAGTAAATGGAGCTTGAAGTTAACGTTGGAATTCTACTAGGATTTTCCAGCGAGTTGTTTAATTGTTTAGGCCTATTAGTTTCTTTCAATTATGTATTTGTTTTAAGACTTGAATGTGGGCCTTGTAATTGTAAAGTGTGCTCATCCTAGGGAGCCTATCATCTCACCATTGATCACTCATTTTATCCTAGGGTGGAGAACATTTCAGATTTCTAACCTTAGGTCCATTGCACTTTCATTTAAGTTGGTCAACATTTCTATTGTAGTCACTTTGGTCATTAATGAAAAGAGAATTTCTAAGACTAAAGTCTTGAGTAAAGGAGAGAGCTCTCCTAGGGTTTCTTCCAAGAACCTTGAATCTTATCATGGATCCATGATCCAAGTGGCGATTCTCCAACCAAGCTTATTGGGTGCTTCATCCATGGCGCTTACCACACTTCTTCCTTCTTCCATTTTTGATTTCTTTCTTCCTCTTTTGTGTTGACCATGAGCTATCATTGCTATATCTTGAGTTATTCCACTGTTTAAGAGTGATTAATCATTGATGAATGAAGATTGGGGCACCCCTTTGCTTATTCATGAAGATCCCTTACAAGTTCCTCATGGGTTTGCATCAAACTATCAGTGCGCTACTTATCGACGGGTCACCTGTTGGTGATAGGTATGTGAATCTTATAATATTTTCATAATGTTATTTTTTAAAATAAATTTCAATTAAAATTCTACATAATTTTGTTAATAACATTGACATTTTTTGCAGGTGGCTCGAAGTACAACAAAATATTTCTTTTGACCACGATGTGAAATTTGTGCCTAGATCTACTAAAAAAATCAGGTAACTTTTTGTTTTTAATATAATTTTATCGATTCTTCGTAGATGTAAATTTGGTTAAACTAACATTTTTTTTTGTTTAAAAATTTGGTTTTGTAGGTTTTGTGGGACCGTATGCTGCTGATGTTTGGAGGAGGTTGCCCGTTATATGTGTTGAGGATATGGATATTTAGATAGCGGTGGTGCCACTTGATTTCTTTCTAGATTTCGAGTAGCACTAGCTAGATCGGGTCGTGCGACAATTTGGGGTAAGGCAATTTATTCCAGTAGCTCTATCTCAGTCACAAAACCTGCACTAGCTTACATTGAGGGGGAATGAGGACAACAACTGGATGACCACTCTTAGCCAAATTGTCCATATTTGGGTATATCGACATCAGTATGTAGTTGATGACATACTTGTTAATGGTGTTATTAGTTAAAAAGACGAGTATCTCGTATGGTATCATGGAAGACTAAGATGTTTATAGATTGGGAAAACGCGCGGGTGGCTGTTGTGGTAAAAATATCACAACTTAAATTTATTTTAAATACATTTTAATTATTCTTTAATTACAACTATGTTATTATAAGATCATATAAACTTTAATATTGTTTTTTATTTTTTAAAAGGTGACCTTAGTGTGACGCTATTCTATATTGGCACACCAAGGGTTGGCATGCATCATCACTAGATGACATCACTGAGGTTGCACAGAGGTTGGCGGTCCTGAGCTGTGATTACGAGAGAGCTATTGAGCCGGTAGCCATTGCCCCATCTGGTTCTGATAGAATCCTGATTGACGATGTACACCTACCATTCAGCAGTGTCGAGGCGCGTGGCATTACACACAATCGGTTTGCAATCGATCCTCAGCCATTTACTCTCCCTCTTGTGTCAAATAGAGGACATGGCATGTACAAATACCCCGACACAGCTCCTCCTGACCCTCATCCACATATGTCCACGATAGGTGCTTCATCCTCACAGCCGGCTCGACCGGTGTCATGGATTATTGACGATCTATTTTGGACTTCTCCGATGCTAGGTACTACTATTGATGTCAGCACACCAGCTACATCGATGGGTCAACCATGGGATATTCCAGATGATATTCCACGTATGGACGACATTATGGGTGTAGACTTGAGACCTGATTTTGACGCGGAAGCCTCAAGAAGACGGTGACGACCACGATGAAATCTCGATAGAGATGCCAGACATTGGGATAGACCATGCGGTACAGAGAGAGGCATGGGCATAGGCATCATTAGTTTAGTTTCTATTATTTATGATTTTGACTTTTTTGGTGGATGTTATGTATCTATTTTTGTAAATTGGTAACTCTTTTTAGTAATTTAATTTCATGTCACATTTTCATGTTTTGTTACTGTTCATAATAACATTATTCAATTAGCAATTATTATAGTTAGCTAAAATTCGTTATTGTAAGTAAATGTAACTGTTGCTAAAACACACTTTTAAATTAATCAACCGATTTTAAACAATAATACAACAGCGTCACACAAGATGAATTGGTTCAATTTATACATTTCAATCACGTTGGGTATTCGTAGGATAAAGATGTCGATTGTGACCCTTTTGACCGCATCTTCCACATTTTTGTCTCCTCTAAGAAGGTTCAACTCAATCCATCTCATTCTGAATTTTCGTTGATTTAGGTTTCCCTTTCCCACGAATCGTCTATGGATCAGGTACTAACTCCCAATATTGCTTAACAGGTGAAATATATCTTCATTTCCTAATGGTCACCACTTAGATGAATATGCCTTCAAAATATAAGACATTTTTGAAAACACCATCAACGTACTGATCAAAGTTCAGGCCAACATGTCAACAAACAACAATAATATGCGAACATGAATAGTGGAATGCAATGAATCAACCGCATTGAAAGTATCCTTCATTCAAATTTATTGTCCATTTTTGTCTTCCTTGTTGTGTAAGTGGATTGAATGACTCTTCCACCTCAAATCTTGTTCGTTGGATGTCATAAACACGGAAAATGTGCGAACATGCTTCTTCTTCATTCCTGTTAATAACTTGCATAACTTTATAATAGTAAATCTGACCGTCGCTTAATTCTTATTGTGCTCGACAACCCATTTCCACAAAATATTCACGATAAAAACTGTATGTTGATTTCACAAGAGCTATGAATAAAAAATGTTGACAACCTTTGAATACTTTATCAATACACTTAGAAAGATTAGTGGTCATGTGTTTGTACTGGTGTCTGATACGTAAAATATGCGAGTGATAATTACACCAAACACATATCTTGCTATGGCAAGTATACCACAGTCATCAAGTAATAAGTATTTATAAACGAGGGTTGTCGATCCCACGAGGACAATCAAATCGGAAGACTTGTATCTTTATTTAATTTACTTAATTAATTTCTCAAGAGGGAAGGAAAGCATGTAGTTTTTGATTTAGAAATTGAATTAAATAGAGAGCAGAAAGCAAATTGAATTGAGTTTAGGTTCGAGAAAGAAAGTGATTGGGATCCTGATTTTACCACTAATCTCCCCTTTATAATTTCCTTTTATGCTATTCAAGTATAATCATGGTCGAATTAGATTTCTACCCCCGTGAGCGTTCCTCTCAGAATCACTCAAGGAGATAATTAGGGTTACATCGTTCTCCCAATCAATGAGGGAATTAGTTCATAGTGGAAAAGGAAACAACACAAATAATAATGGAAAGAGAATACATAGTGAAGTCTAGAGTCTCCTTCCTCGTGGTTGAATTCCATCGCCGTCTATGAACTGGAAGAGTTTCTCAGTCGAAGAACAACTATCGTCTAGGGTTAGCCGTCGGGAGTCTAAGAACTAGGATTTTAGAAATTGTCTACGGACTTAGTATATGAAGCTATGCTGAATGGAGATTATTTATAGCCTCTTAAGTTGGACTTGGGCCTGATGCGAGTCTAACTCGCGCGAGGTAATAGACAACTTGCGCAAGTTCATGTTCCAGAGAGGAACCTTGTGTTATACTCCAAGTCACTTCGCGCGAGATAAAGGATCTAGGCGCGAGATGAGTGCGAGATGAAGTGACAAAGAGTTAACTTACTCTTCAAGAAAGGTGTCTTCGTGTGAGATGAGCGCGAGATGAGGTTCTAGAGAGCTTTTCTTCTTTACTAGAGCTCTAAGTCGCACGAGTTGTGATCCAACTCGCGAGAGATGCTTTCCTGAGCACATTTTCACTTGTTTTTGGCTACTTTTCTCCTTGAAACACTTAACACACCATCAACAAGCTCTAATACTAATAATTGCGAATTAAGATCAATTTAGAGTTATTTTAGGTGGATTAAGAGTGTGAAAAGGACAATTTATATTATAAAAGGAGTATAGAAATAGCTCACTTTTGTGAGTTATCAGTGTCCTTCCTTATCGTAAGCCATACTCCACTTTTCTTTTGAGATTTATTGAATCCAAGTTGCAATCTCATGACTCAAATCACAAATTTTCGATCAAATATGTGCATGCAAGAAGTATAGCCTACAAAATCAATTTCAATATTCAATAATGGTTTAACTAATAACATTCAAATATAAGTAATAACTTGTGTACATACCTAACTTCAATAACATTTGTTTTTGTTTCTGATTCTTAAATTTGTGATTGAAATTGCTTACATTGTTTCTTATACAATAGACATGATAAGCATGAAATTGACTCCAATCAATTGCTTCATTTGCAATAGCCGACTTGATGCTCCGATGTCGATCCGAAATGAGACAAATCCTTGATTTATCTGTTAGATGTTGACGTAATTGTGACATAGACCACAACCAAGCTAACAAAGTTTCACTTTCAACAACAACAAATGCAAGTGGTAAAACATTGTCATTCCCATCTTGAGTTGTTGCAATTAAAAGTGTTTCATGATATCTACCATACAAGTGCGTATTGTCTACGTGTATTACTGACTTGAAATATTTAAAAGCATCTGCACATTTCTTGAAAGTCCATAAAACACGACCAAATTGCTGGAATTCATCGTGAAAAAATTGATGATAAGAACCGCGAGAATAAATTTGGATATTTTTAAGCCAAATAGGAAGTTCATCGTATGATTCTTCCTAATCGCAAAACACCATGATCATTGCTTTTTATTTAGCTAACCATGCTTTCTTATAGGATATTTGATAATTAAATATGCTTGTAGTTCTTTCTTGAACCAATCAAATCTTTATTGATGGATCTTCCCTAATAATTCATATTTATTTGACAAAACATGTTAAGCAATCCTTATAAAAATATTGGTTTCTTTATTACATAAAAAACTAGTTTAGGAAAAATTCCACGTACCGACAATACAAATGCTAATCAGATTTGAATTAAGATTAACATGGTTTTGAGCTAGATAGGCATTTAAACAAATATGAGGTCCACCCCATTGTGTGATTTTCCACCTATTTGTCCTTTAAGATTGAAATGCTCGCATATAAAATGGACATGGTGAATCACCAGTACTATTTGGGAAACGAATAACATACCTTGTTGATTTAGATTCCACTACTTTCGCTTCGTGATGTAGATTCATCATATGGTGGTTCACAACAAATTGCACTTCTTTTTTGCTATGAAATTCCATACCAACACATGATTCTTGTCCAACTGGCCAATTTGAATGAACAGTAACACCCCACAATATTGGTATAATGTGTGTGTTCCTTGCCAAAAGGTTTGTAGCTTTCTCTTGCATAAAACTTATTACTATTCGGTATGTTGTATTATTTATGACAAAGTATTAATATTATACTAACTTGCTTGTATTTCAGCAACAACATTAGGTTACCTGTAATAACTACTTCTACGCATAACTTTATATGACTCATACCCTCTTCTTCAAAAGTATTTATCATAAGTTTAACATCATCGTCGTCAAAGATTTGTAGTGACACATATTCATTGCCTACAAAATTCTCATTATAATCATACCAATAATTTCATTAGAATTTAATTTTAATTTATCATGAATTCTTTTTTTTTTAACACATTATAAATTATTCCACACTTTATTTGTATTGCTCTTTTAGACCCTTCAAATGTAACTCTTTTATTACTCTCAACAATTCTACTACTAATATATAAAACAACAATAATTGTAGATGCCATCAACTCATAGTTTATTTAAAAAAAAAAATCATTTCCAACAAATTATTTATTTATCAAATAAAAAAATAATATTATCAACAAAAAAATTTACCTCATAATGAAACACCCTTCAATGCTATGATTTTCACACCTGCACAAAATAAATAATAATTATATTTCAATAATTAAAATAAAAATTATTACACTTAAAAAATAAAATTTTTAACTTCACTGATTAAGATGTAACTGCACCAGGTTAATGTTTAGATAGTGGGGTAGAAGGTATATATAAGATTTGGAAGGCGCAATGGAAGGGGGCACCTCCATTAGAGGCGATACAGAAACCATTACCTTCTAGGAGGTGCCACATGTATTATTACCTTCGTGGGCCCCACACATCAGGGACCTTCCGTGGAGGTGCCATAGGTGTTGCTACCTTGGTGGACCATACTTAAACACAGAACACAAAGGAGGCGTCTTATATTGTGGCTGATGCGTATCCCGTGCGAGGGCGATAAATACGCTCGCACGGGCTTGTGGCAAGTATACCCCAGTCGTCAAGTAATAAGTATTTATATACAAGGGTTGTCGATCCCATGAGGACAGACAATCAAATTATATCAATTATATTTATGACTGTGAATTTTAATGAGTTTGGATGTTTAGTAAGTAACCGAATTTTAAAAGGTGGAATTGAATTCAATTTAAAAAAAGCAAGTTGAGATTCGATTTCACCACTAATTCTCCTAATATCCTTCTCTTGTTATTCAAATTATATTATTGTATGAATCAAATTCCTATTCTCATTATCATCCCACTCAAGATCGATTGCACCGCTTAGATTGACATGATTAATTAATCTCTTAAGTTAAACTAAGCTAATTAGGGTTTATGATCCGTGAATCTAAGATAACTGTGAGGTTATGTATTCACACAACCGTCTACTGTTATCTTTAAGATTCTAGCTTAGTAATGGTTATTTCTCCAGTACCACCTATGTTTTTTTTTTCTCAAAGTTCCTCTAGGTTTAGGTTCAATTCACTAGTGGCCAATTAATGAAAAATATAAAGTTTAGAAGAAAGAACTTACAATCATATAACTAAATAACGTCGAGAATTATATTAGAATAAATTAGAGTTACATTGTTCTCCCAACCAAATAGGGATTTAGTTTATGATAGCCAGAGTCATAGTACGAGAATAATCAAGAGGAAAAGAATAACTGATTGACTTCCGCAAAAGGGATGAGTAATCCTTGTCTTCTATCTTCTGTTTCTTTCTCTATCCTATACCTTATGTCATTCTCTGGGTTTCCATCTCTATCTGTCGATGATTTACATTTGTAAGTAGGCTCTCATTTTATAACTATTTCTGTTGGGCCTGGGCATCAAGAACTCAGCTCGCACTAGTTAGAGTGCAAGTCGCGTGAGCTGAGGTTACAAAGGGCATCCCTAGCAACATTGGAGGATTAGCTCGCACGAGTTGAAGAGTACGTCGTGCGAGCTGTAGGGCACGTTGTGTGAGCTGTATTGGTAAAGGGGGATCGTTCTTCATTAGAGCTCTAGTTCGCACAAGTTGTGTTATGGGTCATTTGAGCGGTGTTTTTATGCACTTCCTCTTCCTATTTTTCCTACTTTTGAGCCATGAAACACTTAAACAAACCATTAACGCGTTCTATAACATAATATTGCAATTTAACATGTTTGGACACTATTTTGGCTTGCTTAATACTAGCTAATGGAAAAAACTTCTCTAAAAAACATGTGTCGACAACTCTC
The DNA here is from genome assembly GCA_026586105.1 of Hylodesmum podocarpum. NCBI lineage: Eukaryota > Viridiplantae > Streptophyta > Magnoliopsida > Fabales > Fabaceae > Hylodesmum > Hylodesmum podocarpum. The sequence goes on from JALJEV010000804.1 coordinate 934,941, forward strand.
TTTCGCGAGTAATCAGTGGCACCTACAATTTCATTGACTGACGTGGCAAAGGCGCCATGGCTTGTGGCGCCTTCTGTGTGCTAGGCGCCGACTCTTATGGCACTTCCTGCCTAAACATCAACCCAGCTGTAAATTCTTTGCAACTAACCCCAGTTGCGAAAATACTTTGTTTAACCAACTCATACCTATCTTTTTTCCAGCATTGTTCTTATCATGAAGATAAACTCTTTCTAGAGTCTACCACATTCATAATCACATATATCTAGGTCATGCTCTAGCTTATACATAATTCAAAGGAATGAAGAAGTTGAAATTGGTGAAACTTGTACATCATCTTGACTATCAGTTGGAATTTGATTCACTTTTGATGTCAAACTTCATTTCACAAGCATACACTTTTAGAGAATCTGCATGTGCCTTTTGGAGTGGAATATCATAACCTAAATGTAAGTACTCTATTCTAAAGATGAAAAGTGAAATTTTGGAGTTTGAGCATGAAGCATTGGAGGTAAAGGTACAAAAGCTGGAGGATGTTCTACTGAAGCTTCTTGCTGAGAAACAATCTCCATCTGATCCCATGTCTCAGGAGGAGATATAATTTTGATGATTGATCGAGGTTGTACTCGGTCAAAATAAAACAATTAAAATGCAGTACTAGGAAGTGACTCCTACGTCGTCTCTCAAGGACCATCATCATTGTTTCTATCAAAGAAAGGACACAAAGGGGGGTTTGTGATTATAACTAAAACAGAATTATAAAATAGAGATAAACAACTAACTGAAATGGGATTAGCCTCTTGATCAGACTGTAATTTCACTTATCCTAGGTTGCAAGATTAATTAACTAAGAGAAAATTAATCAAAGTAATTGCTCAATTTACTCAACTCTCAAGCCTTATCCGGATTAATTAACTAAGCAAAAATTAAAACAAGTTTTCCTTATGCGAATTAAGCATACACACACACCAATCATTCAATTTCCAGCAAATTATGAATCAACTCATTATGCATGAACAGAGAAATAATTGGCCTATTAACTGAAACATTAAGCATGAACATTAATTTGGGCATTTAGGCACTAGAATAATTAATGAAGAATTAAGAACAAATAGAGCACACCCAATACAAAACAAAAACCTCAAAGATTCATTGCAACCCAAATCAAGAGGATAACCCTTAAAATTAACTTTCCTTTAAATTGGAATTGAAAGTGCAACACATAAACCAAATTTCAGATAACGAAACAACAATTAAATGAACCTGCAATGGAACAAAAATGCAGAAATATAAACCACAAAAAGAAATTGCAGAATTGAAATTGAAGAGCAAAATGGAAAACGAAATTGCGGAATCCAATAGAATCAACAAGAACATAAACAAAATTGTAGTGGAGAAAAGAGAACGAAAAAAATTGGAATTAATTGATGGATGGAAAAGAAATTACATGTCTGGACAGTAATGGAAGAAGATGCAGAAATGGAGAAGAAGAAAAGAGAAAACCTAAAACTAACCTAAAAGCTAAAAACGTAAAATCTGCAATATGAATCTCCCTTGTTGTTTCAGATTTGCAATGTAAATGGGCACCCCCTCATGTGCAAGGCACGTGACATTTTAAGTGAGAAAGGTCCCAGCTTCGAATCTCCATCACAGCAAAACATAAGATGACAATTACATAATTTAAATGAGCCCAAATTCGCTGGAATTCCCGTCACTGGTTTCGTGGTCCACTTTCAAGGTCAATTTCACCTCGATTCAGTCCGAATTGGCTTTTCTTCTCTTCATGACTTTTGTAGCTCTGTTAATCCTCTTTAATTCGATATAAAGTATAGCTCAAATGAAGATATGTAGAGGGAGTTATGTCTGTTTTAGTAAAACTGGTCAAATCCTAAAATGCTGGAATTTTCGTAACAGGTTTGTGTGCCACTTTCAAGGCCATTTTCAACCCAGATTCAGTCCGAATTGGCTCTTGATGTCTCATAGCTTTTGTAGGTCTCTGAGTCTTCTTTTATTCTACATAAAGTGGGGTTCAAACAGAGGTCAATAGAGGGAGATATGCCTGTTTTAGTGAAAGTAGTCAAATCTGGAAAAATATAGCGAAATAGAACAAATTAAACACTTAAAGCCCAAATTAGCCCAAACTCTTAAATGCATTAAATCATGCTAATTGACCCTTAATCATGTTGTATTAGGATATAATAAATGGAGACAAAGTGTTCAAAATAATGCCTCATCAATGATTAAAGTCAAAGGGGGAGAAAATGACGAAGGTGATGAAGACTTTGTGACAAAAGGTCAAAAGGGTTATTGATTTGAAGTTCAAGATGAAGTCTTTGCTGAAGGGGAGTCTTCAAAGAAGTAGAACATACGTTAAGGGTAGAAATTAAATTTCTTTTATTCTTTTGATTTTATGTAAATCAACACTTATCATCTTAGTGTGAAAATTCTTTTTGTACGCATAATGATCGAAAAAATTGATCACTTTGATCAATTCGGTCTTCATCTATCTGTTTATCAAATTCTTCAAACTACGCTATAATATACCTGACTATTATTCTAATATGTTTATTTGTTCAAGAAACTAACAATTTGTTGTGCAAATAAATATTATAAAAATAAATACATAAGAAGAGGAGTTAAATTGTGTATTAAACAATTTTTGCCAAACTTTTTAATTTTAATTCCTTTCGAAAACTTAATCTGATAAGATCAGATGTAGGGTGTTTCAGGCTAGTAAATTAATGTAAAATACAAATACATAAGAAGGGGGGTTGAATTGTGTTTTTCAATTAAAATTTTTCAGACGATGCGTTTTGCGTCTGTAAAAACGTTTAGATCAGACACAAACTTAAACTTATATTTCAAAAGTTGATTTTAATTAAAAATGCAATTTAAGTTATTATCCCCACTTAGTAAACAGGTAAAAATAATCAAAACAATAATATTTTTATACTGGTTCGTCTATTCAAGACTACATACAGTTATCCATCAACTTGCTGAGGTTCCACTAAGAGTATTCTTTGAACCCAGCCACCCCTAGCTAAAATACAGATATTCTTTGAACACAGCCTCCACAAACTAACCAAGGTATTCTTTCAACACTTAGCCTCCTTAGGCTAAAATAGGTATTCTTTGGACCTTAGGCTCCTCAAGCTAAACTCAAGGTATTCTTTAAACATTTAGCCTCTTCAGGCTACAAAATTACCATAATAGTGGTTTACAATTAAGACCAAATAGAAAATATCCTCTACGCAAAGAGGGATTTTGCAATGTGAATTCTATTCTAAGTTTGTGGCGAGCAAACTTGTAATTTGAGAGCTTGAGCGAGTATATGAATATAGTCTTGATTAGAGTAGTTCGCCAAGTTGAACTCGCAGGGATGAAGTCCTTATATAAGCGTTCTTTTGAAGTATCCGTTAGACTGTAGATGCTAACGTAAGTCCTTGACTTGGGTACTTTCAAATATGGTAGAGTGAACAATCAGAACATTTAATGAAAAGTCAGCGAATGTCAGCGTGAGATTTGCCTTTGACTTGATATGCTCAGAGATTTCACTAAAATGTACAACTGTTTTTCGTGTTGCAGAGGTTTGTTTTGAAATCTCTTTCCACCTATAAAAGCTAATGAGTAACGGTTTGATTTGAAACGAATGCACGTGTTACTCAACGTCTTGAACTTCATTAAGTAGATAGAAGAATGAACAAATAGATGAGTTGTGTGTGGAATTCATTCGTCTGTCTTTGTCTTTAACTTCAGTCTTCAAAACTTCACTCTTGAGCACATGACTTGAAGTTGGGACGCGCTCTCCGTCTGGTCTTTGAAGGTTCTTCGTCTGATGAGGTTTCCTTGAAGCACGACGACTTGAACCTTGTGTCTGGAATATCTCGTGTTTTGAGGGTGCATCTTTCGTCTATGCTGATAATGATCCGTCTGATCATTTTTCCCTCTGCGTCTGTTGATACATCTGTCTGTCTTGTAATTATCAAAATTAAGATGCTAAGTTATTTTGACTTAACAATTAAATTGAGCAAGCGTATCAGAAAACTGAAAAACAGTTTCCAATTAACCACATTAAGTCACAAATAGAGTAAATAGTAGAAAGAGAACATAACATATTTATACTTGTTCGTCTTATAAAAAACTACATCTAATTTCTTAGCAAGAGCTAAGATTTGTACTATTACCAAGTGAAGTTGTAGAGTATTCTTTGACCTCAGTCATTCCTGACTAACCTAAGTATTATTTGAAAGACTTCCTCTTTAGGCTAACAGATCCAAGTATTTTTTGGAACACTATCTCTTCAGGATAACAAATTCAGGTATTCATTGGAACTTAACCTCCTTAGGCTAAGAAAGTATTTTTTGATCATAGTTTTTTTAGGCTAAATACCATAGAATGTGGGTTTCAGAAAAGAGGTGCCTAACTTGATGTTCAACCTCTACGAAAAGATGAATTTATAACTAAATTCAAACTAAGGCTTATTTACAAGAAAGAAGAAAATCTACAAGATTTATCAGATTACACTTTTTCACCAACTTGATTTATTCAAACTTGAGTCGTTGTATAGAGGAAGATGTGAGGTAGCTGTTAGACAAAGCCACTTCAAAATTCTTTTTCATTTTTGACAGAGATATGCACAGTGTTCATCAACATTAAACACAACAACAAAAGAAACGTAGGCTTGTTAGCATCAATGTAGAAAGTTATTCTATAGTTTTAGGTTTAGAGCTGAAAAAGGTGATTTGCTTTCTGCAACAAATCCTTGTGTCAGAGAAATCTTTTTTCACTTTCGTTAGAAAAAACTTTCAACTTGTACAAGGTTAACATCTCTGATTTGAATGTTGGCTTCTAATAGTAGACCGTACAAAGATAAATGAGTTGGTTAGAGTTTGAATGCAATAAAAGAAATGATAGAATTAATACTTGTCTTTAAGTTTGGAGCGTGCTTATCATCTCATTAATTTGATCAAATATGCATTTGTTAGTTTTAATTCATCTATTCATGCACCTTTCCGTCTAATCTTTCTCAACACCGTCTTATAAGTTTGTTTGTAAAAGATACTTACCTTAGAGTAGTGATGCTTCATCTTATAGCTCATTAGTATATCCAGGTGACTATGTTTCATTTATTGTCTTCATTAGTCTGATCCTCTGGTTGTGACTTGATCTAACGTATATTAAAATGATCAAATGAAATTTCTATTTTAATGATATGTGATTATCAAAATTAGGGGCCATGATTTGTCTTTAAAAAATTAGACTTAACATAATCATATTATACGTAAAAGATGAATTTTAGTCTATTAGACAGACAAATTCCAAGAATTAGATACATCAAACGGAGATCAGTTTGTTGAACAGACGAATGATTATCAAATGAAATACAACAAAATTTTATGAAAGATAAGTATTTCTCATAACGTTTAGTTTTAAACATTATGTTACTTATTAAGATTATTCATCTTGTAGAGGTTGAATTGTATTGTTAAAATCAAGTACGAGATATTTACCTATTTCCCATATAAAAAGATAAGCAGAATCAAAGTAAATAGAAACTTCTCTGACTTAAAGTTCTATTGCAAAAAAGAAGTTTCACTTTTTTGGCATTCTTTAACTTTTAAAGATTAAAGTTTCTAACTCTAATGAGATAGTACATGTAAAGAAATTTAATGCCTATGGACATGTTACACGCTTCCAATGAATGAATGAATGTTAAATTGTTGAGTTTAACAACTATCTCAAGTTTATCATCTATATAAAGACTAGATATTTAAGTTTTGAAGTTAGAGATTACTCTGATCAAGCCAAAACTCATAAATATTTTCTCTTAAACTCTATGTAAAAGGTCTTTCTATTCTTATTGTAAACTTCTCTATATATAGAAGTTATTCAAAGTTAGACACAAACCTTTTTCAAATTCTTAAACTTTAGTGGTTAGATGTTAGCTTAAAGAGGTGGAGTTTCAAATAATACTTGTTATCTTGTTTAGTCTGAAGAGGTCGAGTCTAAAAAATACTTCTTTAGCTTGAAGAGACCTAGTCCAAAGAATACTCATTTAACCTGAAGAGGCTATGACCAAAGAATACTTCAATCCTTGTGTGTTATAGTGAAACTTTAGTAATTGTTAAGGAACTATACATAGTATTGAGTTAAGACGAACCAATGTAAAAATATATGAGTTCTCCTTTTGCTTTTCTTTGCAAACTTGTTTTCTAAAGTGATGAAGTGTTTCAAATACTTTTCAAAAAGATATCATTTATTGAATCAGATGGAGTTTGTTTTCAAAAAGAACTTGTGAAATTTTTTTATTAACATAATTCAATCTCTCTCCTTATGTGATGGAGGTCCATCCAAGTCAACACAAGACCTTCACCCTTCTAAGAGAATTACAAGGTCATTGCTAAAGGGAATGAAAGAAGAGGAGGAGAGAAAGTTGACCCAAAGTCAAAGTTAACACTAAAGTTAACAGTCAACCCTTAAAGACCTCTTATTGGACAACAAGCCTTGTAATAGTCTTAGCATTTTATGAGTATTGTAATTAGGATTTTAATCAAATAATTTAGGCCTTGTCTAGACAAATATATGTCATGTGGCCTAAGTGTAATAATCTTAGGAATATGTTCTAGTTTGATTTGTGAGAGAGTGTGAGTTTTGGGGTAATTGACTGAGGTAACATTACCAGAATCAGGTAATCGATTACCAACTTCCAGTAATCGATTACCAACTTCTGGCAATCGATTACCCCAGTACCAACTCTCATTTTTGGACATCCAAAGATCCTGGTAATCGATTACCTCAACTTGTAATCGATTACCACCTGGGTTTTTTCAGTTTTTCTAGTCTTTGAATGATTGTATCTTGATCTTTAGGATGCAATTGTGATCCGTATGATGTGCCTAAAGGTTTACCGTACGATTGATCCAATTACCATTAAAGGATCCTTATGCAATCTGATTTACTTCATTTGGGCACCCCTAGCCTTAGTATATATTCTAAAATATTCATATTTGTATTTACTTTTGAGTCAATTAATGAGATAAGCATTTTGCCTGAAAGAGAGGATTCTCTCCTAGGTTTCTTCATTGAACCTTCTTGGGTCTTATCATGGTGCAATCCATGTGACGATTCTTCTTGGAGCTTATGCATAAGCATGACGCTCCTTCCATTCTTTTTCTTCTCCATTTTTCTGATTTTATTTCTTAATTGAGTTCTTAATTCCTGATGAGTTATTATTTTGATCACTTTCTCCACACATTTTATATCCTAATAAAGAATGATTAATGGTCAATTAGCATGATTTAATACATTTATGAGTTTGGGCTCATTTGGGATTTAAGTGTTTAATTTGTTCCAATTTGCTATATTTTTTCAGATTTGACCACTTTCACTAAAACAGGCATATTTTCCCTCCACAGACCTCCGTTTGAGCTCAGGTTTTTTTTCGTTTTAAAGAGGATTGACAGAGCTACAAACTTCATGAGACATGAAGAGCCACTTCGGACTTCATCTTGGGTGAATTTGGCCTTGAAGTTGGCGTGCGGAACCTGGATGGAAAATTTAGCGAATTTGGGCATTTTTATTCATGCAATTGGTCCATTTCTATTTATGTTGTACATGGGATTCGAATTGAGGACTTTTCTCATTTTAATTGGCATGTGCCTTGCACATGGGGGCTGCCAATGGGTGAGGAGAAAAAGGGAATCAGATTGGAGAAAAAAAACCAGCAAGCATTTTCACATTCCAGCATAGGGTTTTAGGTGTTTTCCTTTGGGTTCTTCATTTTCCAGCTTCTTCTTCTTCTTTTTCATTTTGGATTGGCTACTGTAATTCAAATTTGGATTGGATTCTCACTCATTGTTGTTGTTTTGATTATTCTTCAATTGGGTTTGCTTTCTTCATCTCAATTCCGTTTTCTATGCTTCATCTCCTTATTTAATTTCATTTTCCAGCAGCTTTGATTCAATTCGTTTGGTTTAATTTGGTATTGATTTAATTCATTTTGGTTCAATTCACTTGGGGTTAATTAATTTGTTGTTGAATTCGAATTTAAATGGAAGGCTAGGTTTAAGGGTTAATCTTTTGATGTAGATTGTAGTAGCTTTGAGGTCCTGTTATGCATTGGTAACGCTTAATTTGTTCTTGACTCTTCATCATCTAATTAGATTTATATGCAATTTATAATCATGTCTAATGCTTAATGGAATGAAATATGAGTTGTTGTAATTAGAGTGAGTGATGTATATGATTACTTAAATTGCATAAGGAAAACCCACAATTAATTTTCGCTTAGTTAATTAATTTGAGTTTGATTGAGAGTTTAATAGATTGAGCATTATGTTTCTGTAATCAAGAATAAGCAATTTGCAATTTAATCAAGAGGTTAATCTGTTTTCGTTAATTGATTCTATTAGTGTTAATTGTTCTGTTTATTAATTTTGTTTCCAAAATCAAACACCCCCTCTTGTTGTGTTCTGAATTTTGATAGAAATAACATGATGGTACTTGAGAGACGACCTAGGAGTCATTCCTAGTATACTGCATTTTTAACTACATATATTTAACCGAGTACAACCTCGATCAATTCCGCAACCCATTATTAAAATCTGCGGGGTTTGGATCTTGAGAAGTGAAGATTAGACAAATTAGTAAGTCTTTCGTGGGAAACTTACATCATTATGTTTTTGTCTTTGCAAACGCCACAATTCTCTGGAAAATTGAATTAAGTTACCAAGTGCACTCAACTAAGTTACCAAGTGGGATTGTCGTAACTTGATTTTCCTTAATTAATTGGGATCCAAAAAATGAAAGATCTATTAGCAAAGATCTTAGAGGTCCACATTCGATGTTGAGATTATTGACATTATTGATGTCTCTTGATTTTGTGGGATTCAAAGAGACCACTACATGACTAAGAAAGACAAACGTGAAATGTGACTTCACAACTTTCAATATATTCTCGTGTGTTTTGATATAAAAGACTATTCTCTACGCAACTTCGGTGTAGAAAAGTTTTCTACATTAGAACACAATAGTTATCATGAAATTAAAAATAAAACAAGAAAACAAGAAGATATTAACAAGTGAAACTCGTGAAATTTACTCCTAATACTATAACTTTTTAATAGAATAACCACTAGTCTTATACCAATCAGCTAAAATACAGCGTGCACGATTGCAATGTGTGTTTGCATTTGAACGACAATAGATTTTGTTTGAAGAAACAATAGATCTAGATCATAAAAAATAATGATAAGAGTAAAGAAACAGTGTGAGAAAATGGAGGGGTGAATGCTTGTTCAATTTAAAGTAAAACTGATATTAATAATGAAATTGGTAATTTAAGTGTTTCAATAAACTAAAAAAATTGTTACAAACTAAGATGTGAGGTGAGTAACAAAATATTTCATGAAAATGAATTAATTTTAAAATTTTGTTAAAGATAATGTATAAAATAAAAATAATGATTGAAATATAAAAATGTAACAAATAAATTCACAATTTTAAAAAGGTAAAATTGTGTAATAAAAATGGAGATGAACAAAAATTGCAGATAGAAAAATCTTGTTTTTATTAAAAATTATGCATAATAATAATTATAAAACTTTCTATTAATGTAAACTGAGCAAATTTAGTTTAAACTACCCTTAATTTTTAACTATTAGTCATTAATTATATTATAACATCACATATTTTTCTAACTACTTATCTTTATACATAACGGTAGAATATTTGATAAAATATTTTTTCAAGGGATTAAATTTCTTATCAATATTATCCATAAATTAAATTTTAAAATAATTATTTTAAAATATTAACAAATTTAAGTCAATGTAAATGTTTTCAGGTTATTATAAATCATGTTATAAAACAAAAATTATTCTAGTAAGAGAATCGTGAGTATAAAACATTCTTTTATTTTTTATCAAATATATACAATGACGTCTAAAAGTCTTTATTTTCTAATTAATTATTATAAAATTTAAATTATTAAAGACATTATTATAAAACTATTTTGTAAAAAAATATTTGAAAAGTTTAGTAATATTTTTAGATACATTATAATATAAAAAATAATTTTAAACTTAAATAATTAAAAAAATATTTAAAATTAAAAAATAAAAATAACATTTAACCAAGATAGAGGAACTGCTGCCCCTACATCAAGCAATGTAGCATGTTGGGCCCTTCTTTGCTTGGACAAGGTAATAAACATGGCACTTTACGATCTGTGGCTCACGAGGCATGCCTTTATATATATATATATATATATATATATATATATATATATATATATATATATATATATATATATATATATATATAGAGAGAGAGAGAGAGAGAGAGAGAGAGAAAAAAATTCTTTTCCTTTTCGATGTTTTTAAAGAAAAAATTTTACACATAGATTTCATTTTGCTATTTTATTTATTTACTGAGTTCTTTGCATTATCCCTTCTTGATTTAACTTCTAAATTTCTAAGTGTTAAACTCAGAAATTTAAACTCACAAAGAATTGAATATTGAATTTCACCCAATAGTCTATATCATTATTTAGTTTTGTATGACAATGGAAATAGTTTTTGTCATGGGCCTATAAAAATGTAGGACCGGCTATATTACATATGTTGAAATTAGTTTTTCAATTTTTGTTTTGTATAATTTTACCAGAAACCTCATTGCGATTAAAAGGAAACTGTAAACCTCTTTTTTAATTTATTTTGATCAGATTCTGTTATAACGAAAGACAGAGAGAAGAATACGGTAGAAAATTACCTAATGAGTAATTTTAAGAATTTATTTTTTCATTTCTAGGTACTAAACTCACTAATTTTTCTTTTTCATAAGAAACAAGTCATATGTAAATTATAATATAAATTTTACAAAAATGACCAGGAGCAAGTAATTTATAGATAAATTTTGGTTTAAATGTTTTAGTTTATATAATTTAGGTTTTTTCATTGTCTCTGTAACTTTTCTTGTAATGGGCTTTATTATTTCCAAACATTACGATTTCATCACCACCATCAATGTTTGTTACAAAAATGCTAATGACGATGTCATCGTAATATCATGTTAGCAAAAAACAGATGTTATCTTAAGTTTATGTATTTTTATTTTTATTCTTGTAATTTTCGAATTTTAATCTCTATTGTAATAATCTTGTTTTTAATGCTACACAGTATCGTGATGACATTATTATTGACGATTACAAAATGAAATATTATAAAATTTGGAGCATTTGGAAAAAAAAATTACAATAATTCTCAATTAAAAAACACTAAATTATAAGAATCAAAATTAAACATATTTAAACCATATTTTTTTACAGAGAAATAATAATAATATATATATATATAGTAAATTATATTAACACCTTACTTCATTTCGCAAAATTTCACAAATATTTTATATTTTTTCTTTAATGTTTAGATTAACTATTTTTATAAAATATCTTTATTTATTGTTTTTAAATAATTAAGAGAAATTAATGTATAAATGCTGCGAATATAATGACTGTTTTCCATTCCTCTGTCTCTTATTTTCACTCTTGTTTATTTTCCATTCTAACGTTTCTTTTTCCCATTTTTTTTTTTCCGGTGAAGAACTCGTTAGATTGTTGTGAGCTGAATTTCATAATTGTGCAGAGGACATTTGTTCCTAAGTTTTAGAATAATATAAATTACATTAACTACTCTCGAAATTTGGTAAAGTTTCATAAATGTTTATTCTTTTATACACTCTCGTATATTTTCTAATTGTTTATAGAATTTGATCGCTTGTATATATATTATACTGATTCACCCAAAATATTTTTTTATAAAATGATTACTTATATCATACCTAATCAACAAAAACAATATAGGTTAATGTACTAATTGACGTAAATTTAATACTTAATTATTATTGTCATAAATTATATTATAGAAGTGGTGATCCGTTAGAGAGAACGGTAGAGTAGTGTCCACAATATCATGGGTTACAAAACCCGAACCGAAAAAGATGTTTTTAAGTGACAGTGTCATGGCCTATGGTCGCACTTAACTGAGCGTCTTTACCAAAGCATCAAACTGCACGTGCGAGCTTCCACCACTTCCAATTGCTCTTATCGCAGATTCCTTTATCTCCTTCGCCTTCACTCTCTCCTTCGTCTTCCCCAACACCTCCTCCATCCTCCTGGCCAACTCCTCCGCCTCAGGAACCTTCTCACCCTCCGCGGCTCGAACCGCCACACCCAACTCGTCCATCAACAGCTTCGCGTTCGAGAACTGGTCCGCATCCATTGGCCAAGTCATCATCACCACCCCAGACACCAACCCTTCCAACACCGAGTTCCACCCACAGTGCGTCAAGAACGCTCCCACCGCACCGTGACGCAGTATAACCAACTGCGGGGCCCATCCCTCTATCACTAAACCCCTCTCTCGCACCCGATCATTGAACCCACGCGGCACCTCACAGTAGTGCTTCACTTCTTGTCCCTCACAAGGAACCCTAACCGATAATATAAAGTTTACCTCACTAAGCTCGAGAGCGCGTGTAAGCACCTCCATTTGCGAACTCGTGAGAAACGTACGGCTCCCGAAACACACGTAAATAACTGAATTCTCAGCTCGTGAGTTAAGCCATTCTATGATATCATTTTGTGAGACAGTGCTGGACCCACCTCGCTCTCTGGATTCAGTTGAATCATCATGAAGCGGTAAAACTGGGCCTATGGCCCAGATTCTTTCATGGCCGAGTTCTTTCTTCAAGTAATCAAGGTAAACTCGTTCTAACTCGGTGAATGTATTGAAAACAATCCCCCAGGAGTCCATGTTTAACAACACGCTCTCTCTGTGAAATTCCCATTCAGGTCCGTGTTTCGTTGTTTCTACTAGGCGCGTGATTTGCCACGTGGGGAAGGCTGGGGAGTTTGGTAAATTTGAGAATGAAACGACGGAGGTTGGGTCTTCGGGGATGTCGTTTTGCAAGTGGTAGAAGGAGTAGGTGAGGGAGAGGACGAAGGCGCCGGAGGTGGAGAAGAGAATGCGCGGCACGTGGAGGTCACGTGCGAGGAGGTTGGTCCAACTCAGGAAGAAGTCGGAGATGATGGCGGATGGGGGATTTGGGCCCCGGGCCTGGGCCCGGGCCCAGTCCAGTATAATATGAGAGTGGTGGTGGCGCATGGAGTTGATGAGGGTAATGAGCCCGTTTTGGTTTGAGTTCCGGTGAAGGGACTCGGGTTTGGGGAGGAGGAGGGTTTGGAGGAGAGGGGAGAAGTTGGTTGGGACTAAGGGTTGGTTACTTGGTGTTATTAGAAGGGTTACTTTGACGCCGCGTGAGACAAGGGCTTTGGCTAGGTCCAAGAGGGGGATCAAGTGACCCGATGAAGGGAATGGATAGGCAAGCACGTGAGCTTTTGCGTTGGACATGTTTGAAATTGTGTGTGAAGTGTGGTGATGCTTCGTTGGGGTGGAATGAAGGGAATGGAAGGTGGAGTGTATGGTGCTTATTAAGGATTTGTGTCAGTGGCTTAAAGTGATGATGTTCGAGAAAGAAGTAAATGTTACGAAGGAGTGTAGTGCTAAAGTAAAAAGGAATAGAGTTTGTTATTTTTATAAAAATAATAAATTTCTTTGCCACTTAGGAGGTTGTTATTCTTATAATCTCAACTCATTGTTTAGTTAGTAGTAGTAAATCTTTATTTATTTGGTTAATGATGTGAAAGTGATTATCTTTGTCTCACTTACACTGCCGGTGGGTATTAGCTATCGGGAATGATTTTTCTTTTGTTGGAGAGAACGATGCATGGAAAAAAGCAAATAAATTAACCTCAAAAACCAACGGCTGTAGTAAATGTCAAACATGATACGGAACTTGTTCATTCCGTGATTATGCGTGCTATTCAGGTTAATTATTAGGAGGGCTATGTCCTCTATATATTTGGTAAATTGGCCGAGTGAAAAAGAGAAATAACAAGACAAAGAAAAGAAAGAAAAAAAAAAAAAAGAGTGATGCCTCAATTGATACAAATGTAAGGGATATCAATATTTTGTTTGTCTAAGTAAAACTGAATTTAAATATCATACGTAAATTGTATATTTCATAGATAAAAGATAATTGTAGTTATGAAAGATCCTAATAACAGTGATCAATTAGATTTGATGACAAACTATAGATTGAAAATAAGATTAAGATAAAAATATATATATTTTTGATGAAATTTAACTATTAAAAATTTGATAAATACTTAATACTTATAGATTTTATAAAAAAATATAGTTAATAATAAAACTGGTAAATATTTTACGTCTATGATACGGAAATTCTTAAGAAAAAGAGGGGAAAAGGGAATAATTAGAAAAATTAAATAAAAAGACGTAAGACATTATATATATGTCAGCAGCAATTGTAATTATTATTGTCATGCATCCACGTGTTGGTATGTCTATTGGGTAATTATTGAGCTGAATCCTTTGTAATTGTATGGCTAGCTAATCGATTATAGGAACTATGTATATATAGAATTAATTTCAAATTTTTAAGATTATATATATTGGAGAGATTCATTTGCTGCATGAATATATATGTTTAAGAGTTTTACTCTTTATTTTAATATTATATTTTTTTCTTAATTTATTATTTTAATAAATAATTGATTTTTTCTTATTAGATTAAAAGAAAATAAAAGATAAAGAAAATAATAAAATTTTGAAACTAGTTCTTAAGGTGTTTGTTTAGTGACGAAACCATGTAATTTATTAATTTACCTATTTTTTATTCTTTTATGTATATAGGAACACTGCGGCCCCACACCTTTAAGCAATGTGGGTCCCTCCCTGCTTGGACAAGGTTAGTAAGTAAATGGTGTTTTGAAGCAATGTGTTTCTTAACTTGTTTTGTTGTCTGATGGTGTAATTCATGCATGCGTTTCTATTTTGGCTTTTAACGTAACTTGTGACATGCATCACACACAGAATAAAAAGTAAGAACTTTTTGATTCCTACCTAAATGTGGCGACCTTTCTCATACTTTATTATTCCCGATTTCCCCAAATGTTATGTCTAAATCATGATTCGGATCGAGTAGTCATTGTTGTACTGTCAATTAGTTCTATTTTTCCATATATTTAAGAGTTTTGATGTCTTTTCTAGAATTTGAATAACCCTATGTAAGATTCGTCAATTAAAAAAAGATAATGATAATCCCACTGGCTAGTAACTACTTTAATTCAATAGAAATAGAAATCCATGTCATGTTAAATAGAATTTAGAACTTGTTATATTCTAACTTAGCCGGGAATATTGATTGCTTGTTACTGAGGATGTCTTGGCGCATGCATGCTTAATTTGTTTCCAATTCATTGTTTAGTTTCATATAATTAGATTCTCCAAAATCATGTACTAATTAACATTGATTTTAGTTAAACTTCTGCATTTAATTTTAAAGTGGAAAATTGATTTAAATCTAAATTGATTTTGGGTTAAAATTATTTTAAATATAATTTTTCTTGATTAAAATTTATGAGTTTCACAATAAATTTAGGTTTATCAAATTAACCATCCAAATATGATGCATATATACAAGCAGGTCTATATATGTGCAATATAGTCCAGAAGATAGGCCAGACATGCCATCAGTCTTTTAATACTGAATGATGATCGATAAATTATTGACGAAACCAAAGTTTCCTGGATTTTACACTGAAACATATGTTACATCTGAAACAAGTTGTTTGTCGAGAAATCACAAATTGTGTCAGCTAATCAACTTTCCATCACAATGTTAAATGCAAGATATGAAATTCCCAAGAAAAAGCTAAGTTTCACTTTTGAATGGGATATATGGATTATTTTAGCAAACATAATTAGTGAAGCTTTGAATGCCAAGGCAATAAAAAGTTTTACAAAGACAAAAAATGTAATGGCATTTTGCAATAGAATATGGTTGTGAAGGTTTACCTGTTCTTGACACGAAACAGTTTAGATTTGTTGACTTCTTCCACACATTCACAACAAAGAAAAAAAGATAAGAAGCTTTATATCATGCATGTTGCATGTTGAGACACTGCTTATTGTTAGCCGAATTTATCTTATTATTATGGAATTTATTTATTAAAATAAAGTTAGTTGTTACTGACTTTGATTTTAGGAGATTATTTACTTTGTGCTCTGCAGCAACCCTTGTAAGATGCAGTCCTTTTCCTTTTCTTTTGTTTTTGACCTGTACTCCTCTCTACACAAGATTATTGAATCAAAACTTGGAGCTTCTTTCCTTCTACTTTTTCATTTTTCATTTGAGTAACACTGGTACCAGAGTTAAGTTTTCTCATTCATCACTTCCTTTTGAAGTAGCAAAATGACAAGTAAAGGATCATTCGTGCAACTAGTGACTCCACGTCTTAATGGTTCAATATTACCATTGGAGAATCGTTGATGGGAGCTTTATGAAATCGTAGGAATACTGGCAAATAATTGAATGTGATGTGCCTAAAAATGTTGAAGGCACGCCCTGAGGAACAAGAGAAAGAATTTGAGGCAGTGAATTGAAGTTGAAAGATTTGAAAGCTAAAAACTACTTGCTTCAAACCATTGATCGCTCTATCCTTGAAACCATTCTCAACAAAGAAACTTCCAACGATATTTGGTACTCAAAGAGAAAGAAATATAAAAGACTGCTATGTGTAAAGTTTTTCTTTAAGAGAAGCTCACAGAAATTTACTGTACTATTAACAACTTATAAACGAGAGTAACAATGTGAAATAAAATAAATGAATTATAAGTCTTTCACAGAAGTAGAATGATAGAAAAATATCTAATTATTTAAGGTAAAAATTTTGGACAAGTATCTTTGTTTCATCACCTTGATACTTGGAATCAAGAATGAATACACAAACTTAGAAAAGAAATAGAAGAAAAAACCCTCGTGTAGAGCTAAGAGGAAGAGAGAGAAAATATCACACAATGCCTAATAAATAAAATTCCTCAATTGCACATTTGTAACCTAGGATCTATTGCTCCTTCTTGGTCTCGTACTGAACGGATCACCCTTCACCTGTCCTTTATAATTAACTGAATTTGGTTCTGTTGTCATGCTTTGCTGAGGTGTATTAATATTGACTTTCTTCTTCCACGTAACTAGCCATCTCATCTCTTATTTTGTTGCCTCCATTCCTAACATTACCTCCTTCTTTGAAATTAAACTTGTCCCCAAGGTTGAGTTCTGGATAAAACTTAAAGAACTCCTTTGCATTTTCCTATGTAGTGAATGCAGCAAGCCCTTCTTCCCATTGGACTTGGACTTGCTTAGGTTCATGCATGCCCAGTAAAATGGTTCGAATAGTTACAATCTTGGTGGGTGTTCAAACTGGCTCAAATTTGAAAGTGGTAAGAGGAAAAGGCAAGTACTGTCAATGGAAGTCCCCCTTAAATTTCTTCAACAAGGATATACGAAAAATAGGATGCTTAAATTATTGCTGATCTAGGGCAAAAAACGTCATTCCTAGTTTTTTATGCTTTCTTAGAGCCAAAGATTGCTACCGATATGACTGTAACTTAACAAGAACCAACTCACCCTCTTAGAACTCTTTATGTCTACGTTTTATATCAACAAAGTGTTTCATATAAATTTGTAATTTTTGCAAATTTTGTTTCAACTGTTTAATTAATTTATCCCTTTCTTTTAACATTTTTTGAAGAGATAACACATCCCGAGGGGAAGCTTCTTACTTTATCAAGGAAAGAGGATCTCTTCCATGTAGAGCCTTGTAGAGAGTCATCTTAATGTCAGGGTGGTATGAAGTATTGTACCAATATTGAGCCCAAGGTAGCATTCTCATCCAAGGATTGTTAAATTAAAAGCACCGTAGATACATTTCTAAAGTTCTATTCAACGCTTCACTTTGCCCATCTATTTGGGATGGTATGATGAGCTCATGGCTAATTTTGTACCTTGCAATTGGTACAATCACTGCCAAAAATTACCTATGAAGAACTTATCCCTGTGAAAGTATGGTATGAGGAAAACCATGGAACTTAATCACATGGCGCAAAAAATTTTAGCCACTTGCTGGTTAGTAAAACCAGATTTAAGAAGAAGGAAGTAGGCAAATTTAGCTAGCCTATCAATGACTACCATGATAACCGTATGGCCTTGAAAATGAGGCAATGCTGTAATAAAATTCATACGCCGCTGAAAGATAAATAATATCATATTGTCATTTTTCTTTTCAATTTATTTAGGTGGAAATACAGGATAACAAATTTATTTAGATGAATTTTATTTACTGTTCACATACAGTGAAAGGACTTAGCAAAAATTATGCATGCAAACAAATTATGACATCTTTTATTTGGTGCATATCCACTCCTTTTTATCCAATAAAAGGAAAGATAAATAGTATGCTGCAATTCCAACATCCGTTGCTTCTTCTACTTTCTTATTTTACAGATTAATTTACCTCCGGGTGGTGGGGATGGATGATGGATTAAATGTCAGGGAGGCGATTTACTATGTGAGTCTGTAACTACCCACTGTTGTCTTCATATCTTAAGCTAGTAGAATTGAGTTTTTTTCTCATCAGCCCTTGCTAGTAGAATTGAGTCTTATATGTTTCTGATGATAGTTGTGTTGATTTGAAAAGACTAACTTTTCCCCTCAATGTTTAGGTAGTTGCTTTCGAAACCTCCTGCTCCATCAATAACTACTGTGGTGTCTGTGTGGACTTTTCTCCTCTCTAATGTGAGCAATTTGAAGCTAAATTCAAAAAATTGGCAAAAGTAAGAAGTGTGTTCTTCTCAATTCATTTTCTATTTAATTCTACACTAATTTTAGTTAAGTAATGTAGAGTTCAATTTAATTGATCTTATTAGAGGTTTATGATGACTTAATTATTGCGCTCGTAAATGGCATGAATGATGTGGAACTGCTCAAAAAGTGGCTTATTTATTTTTTTTATTTCTCTTCGCAAAAACTGCCACTAGATTAAAAGTGTTTCTGGAAACACGATTATATCTCAGCTTATAGGCAAACTAAGCAATGCCAACTTCGGCTCCGAAACCAGGCCAATTCTCTCATTTCTAATTAATTTAAATTTTCAATTCTAAAATCTATTTTCATATTTGTAAGTTATTATAGAAATATCTATATTTATTTTTTAAAATTTTCATTTTAATTTTTATACTATAACAAGCTGAAAAAAAACATTTATGGATAAATTAAATTTAATATTATTAAAGGAGTAGTTAACTCAATTTTGTTTTTGAAAGAGTCAATTTTATAACTTACTTTTTAAAATATAAAGATAGCATGTCTTATTTAGAATAATTTATTTGTATAATTTTCCTTAACTTTAAAGTTTTATGACTTTGATATATTTTATTTAATATAATAAAATATTCATTGATGATAAATATCATTATTACTTTCATTGCATACAAATTAAAATTAAAATCTATTATAGTTAATAAAGTACATACTTATTAAGTTGTTATTCTTGAAGTGTTACATTAAAGTGTGATCATTTGCAGACTGCAGATTGGAAGAAGAATAAAGTTGGAAACAAAGGTTGAAAAATATATTTAAAAACTTCTTGTACTTGGTACTTTTTTACTCAGACAGTCCTATATATCTCTTGTATACGCTTCAATTTATGTGATTTATAGAGACACTTGGAATCTAGCATTGCATAAGTGGTTCTCCCGGGATTTGAAGGAATAGATAATATTATTTTTACATAGTTTCTACTTGTGCTTAAAATAGTCGTTGCCGATGTTGTATCTTGGTGTATACTTTCTAGATTGTTTATTTATTTAGCAAAAATATGTAGATAAATTTTTACAGTTAATAATATATTTTTAAAAAAATTTAGAATCATTTTCTACATTGTATAAACAACCTTATTTTTAAAATTTTGAATCACCTTCTATATCAATGATAAATTTACCCGATATAAAAATAATTATTAATGTTATTAACATAAAAATAGATGTTGAAAATATTTTGACGTCAGTTACAGAATTGATGTTAAAAGTTGGACATCAAATCTCTTTATCGTCAATTTTATCCGATGTTATATATTTAATTTAACTGACCTTAAAAATATATTTTAATACATGTAAATTTAATTTAGCTTTTAATTTCCTTTTTTTCTCTTTATTTTTTTTTTGTTTTATTTCCCTTTTTTATTTTGCTTGCAGAAAACATCTATTCTTAAACCTAATTTTTGTCTTGACATCGCTAGTGTACGAAATTTAGGTACGAAGTGTTCGCTTGATTATGCATCGCAATTCAAGACAATCCAAGGGTGTTGGGTAAGCATCACGCTACTGTTATTAGAACTAAAGTAACTTTGTTTCTTCTCTTAATTATATATTGAAAAATAATATGAAAATGCTATTATTTTTAAAATTCTAAAGGTTTTTTTACGTCAGTTGTAAAATGGTTAACGTAAACAATCTACCTTTTTAACACTGATTGTGTATAACAACCAACATAAAATCTATTTTTAACATTGGTTCTATAACATTAAAAACTTATACTTTTAATTTTTTCTCCTTTTGACATCAATTTAAAACCAATGCCGAAAGTCATTTTTAGCCGACATGATAGCCTCTTTTTGTAGTAGTGATTATTATTCCATCAGTATATATACATTCCCCTTAGTAGTGTGGCATTATCCTTTGTCAACGCGAACAACAATAATTAATTAACGAAGAATCATTATGAGGATATTCTAGTTCAATTAAGTAATATTTGGAATAAGATCACAATTCCAAAAAAAAGTTTTAAGTTTTCCATAATTTTGGGAAGGATAACCATATGCATATTTATAAATTTTTTCAAAAAGTTACGATAATTAGCGTAAATTGCAGGTGTAATAAAGTGATTCGTTTCTAATACATATATTAAAGATACAAAGTAGAATAGATTTTATTACATATCAACTATAGGCTATCAACTCACCCAACGTCATTACATAGCTTAAACAGATTTCAAAAAGTTTAGGTTTGTAATTTGCTGTGAAAAATACATTAACTACTTCTCAAACTATAAAATAAAATTACACATCACAACATAATGATGTCCATCATAGATTTCATCATCACAAAAGGAAAAGATAAAACATGGAGTCAACGTCAAACATACCGAATCTAGTAAATAGTAACACAGTTCATTAACTATTATATATATATATATATATATATATATATATATATATATATATATATATATATATATATATATATATATATATATATATATGCCAATTCCATTTGTTTGAATGGACTATTTATTTTATTTCATATTGGATGCTAATCCCTTGTCATTTACTTGCATATATTGATCCATTATCTTGGCTCTAACGATGAGATGGAAAGTTTATTAGCAGAGACGTGTACGCATAAAGCATCTGCTTCAGGTTCTTTTCCGGTGTAAAATCCAGGAACCTTTGGCTTGGGCAATGATTTCTCACCATTCAACATTAGAACTATTGAAGACATGTCTGGCCTATCTTCGGGTAATTGTTGCACACATAGTAAGCCAACTTGTATGCATCGTACAACTTCAGGAGCTGTGCATCTTCCCCTTAAAATTTCATCCAAAAATTCTAGTGCCCTTTCTTCACTCCAAAGTCTCCATGCCTAACATTATGTGAATTAATATATTGGTGAATCGGAAACAATTGAAACAACTTGCAATACTTACACATGTCATTTCATGATGTAGTTAAGTCATTTTATTTGCTTACATGTGCTAGAAGATTATGGTTGTGCTCTGAGTCTGAAAATTCTCGGATCTTCTTCCCACTTATTATTTCTAATACCATCACACCGTAGCTAAAGACATCTGATTTGAGAGAGAAACGTCCATGCATAGCATACTCAGGAGATATGTACCCACTAAATGAACAATTTTAAAAACAAAATAAGTGAAAGTTAAAATACTCTAAAAAAAATAACATAATCTTCCGGCAACTAAAATAATTAACTTACTATGTTCCGGCCACCCTATTTGTATTCTCCTCGTCTTGGTCTTCCGAGAATATTCGAGCTAGGCCAAAGTCTGATATTTTCGGAGTTAAATTTGCATCTAAAAGAATATTGCTGACTTTAAGATCCCTATGAATAATCTTTAATCGTGAATCTTGTTGAAGATAAAGAAGTCCTCGAGCAATTCCACTGATGATATTGAAATACTTGGGCCAATCTAGTAACTTTCTTCTAGTTTCATCTAGTCAATACATTAAACGCAAGATCATTAGTGGCTTACATATATAATTTCAAAACAATTAAAAAGAAATAAGATTGTTGTAAATGTTTTAGCACAAGTAAAGGCTATCTCTAACCAAATATAAAGTAGTCCAAACTTTTGTTTGGCATGTATTCATAGATTAACATTTTTTCTTCTCCATGAATGCAACAACCAATAAGCTTCACTAGATTGCGATGCTGCAGTTTGGCGATCAACGCCACTTCATTTTTGAACTCCCTCACTCCTTGTCTTGACTTCTTTGAAAGCCTTTTCACTGCTATCTCTTGACCATCCAATAATGCACCCTGAAAGCCACCACTTTGCAATACTTAGAAACATTTTGAAAAAAATAAATAAATGAAATACTAATTGATACAATAATTAACTACCTTGTATACTGGTCCATAACCACCTTGTCCCAGTTTGTTATTGTCTGAAAAGTTTTCCGTGGCTTTAACTATGATTGGGAAATCAAATATCGGAAGATCTATGTCTTCCTTTATCAACTTAGTTTTCCTTGCCATCACTGGATAATTGGAAGACGTCAGTTTGAATATTAAACTATAACAGACTTCACAAACTTTTTGCCTTTTGATTGTGGACATGCTACCATATAATTAGATCAGACGATAAAATTGATAATTTTTTTAAAAAATAAATAAATTACCTTGCCTCTTACGTATCATTATGCAGGCACATGTAGTTAATCCAAAAGTAACAATGCCACCTATGATTCCTACCAACTTCTTCAATTTTTCATGGTTATTATCCGCATTGAGATCTGCACAGCATAATTAGAAACCATATTTTAGTAAACCAATTCAATTGAAGCTGAAAAGATATTTAGAGAGGTAATTATCAAATTAATTTCTTATCCTCTGACAGTGAAATGAAAACAAGTTAGAAAGAACCAAAGCTTGAAGGGTGGGTTTATAAAGGCTTTCTTTCAGAACAATTAATTTTTTTATACATATAAGAAAAAAGATTATACTTCTAAAACGTTTATTTTAACATATTTTATAATATTACATAAGAGAAATTAGTTAAAGAAGAGGTGTGTTGAAAAAATAGACTCTCAACCGAACTAAAGAACAATATAAAAAGTGTTCATAAGTTTCTTTGGGCCAACTATGTATACTAAGCACCATAAAAGGTTCACACATTATGGTTCCGGGAGATATTATCTACTCTAGACTTAAATTCCTATGAATATGTTTATGGTCAACTAAAAGACCTCTTTTTAATGTATATCAACTCATATTTCATTCACTAATCTCTAAATGTCTGACTTGGATTGTATCCAAGTCTTCACTACCGCTATAGTTAGTGTGTTTAACCATTGTTGTTAATACTACGATTGCGATAGCTCATCAAAGGAACCCGTTGTGTGGCCCTTACCACTAAAAGAACTTTCAATACACAAGATAGAATCAACCTCCAAATAGATCCACCACCGATCATTGCTCCACCCATATGAACTGTTCACCTGATTGTGTACCATAAGCTCTAATTTCGCTTGTTATGTTGTAAAGAGAGTTTTACGCACATATTTTTACATTAATATGTTATGTGTTTTGGGTTTAGATTCTCACATATTTACTTTGGATCATTACTCAAAAGATATTTTCTGTAAAAAAAAACTATATCATTTTAGACAATACTTTAACTCTTAGTCAAATGAATGAGAAAGAGCAAAAGTATACCTTGTTCATAAGACGGAACTCTAAAATAAAGGTCTTGTCCCCCTTCAACGTATGTCTTCATGTCAATCAAATCATGAAACCAAAGTAAACAACCAGTTCCTCCGGCACGAACATCCAAATTTGCATATGCTGTACATGAACAATTCTTTAGACATGACTTGCGGCATTCCTCAAGGTTCATAGTCTTACTATACCATGAAGAAGATGTGTCCGGCAATTTCATTCTCGTGTACTTCAAAAAACCATTTTGGTTAATACAATCTAACTTGGTATTCCTAACGCAACCATCAGCCCAATATGATAAATTCCATTGTTCAGGAATCTTTGGCACAAAATCTTTCATACATGCGCAAGAGGCAACATTTCCAATCATATTGCATATAGAATTTGCACCACACCAGGCATATCTTTCACACTGGTCTGGTCCCCCACTTGCAATAACTTCAGGAGTGCTTCTTTGGTAGTTCCAAAGAAAACGCCGGCCACTACCAGAAGGGGTGATTTCAATGAAGGAGAGAAATGATTTATCCATGGCTTCATACTCAAAATACACCTCCTTTTCGTTCATCACACACTCATATCTAAATATTTGTGTTAATGGAAAAGATGGGTACCCTGTAAAACCAACGCCATTCCAATGACCTTTTCTAATCATGATGGTATTCCCCTTCCAGTAATATAACTGTGGATACCCTTTAAGGTCATATTTCATAGAGTACTGTCCCTTGGCTGGATCATCATCACTTTTCCAAGATGTTATAGATCTTTCAAGACCAGTTTGTAAGTTTGACCCAAGCTTCATCCCCGGTAATAATGCGTTAACAGGGTAGTCAAAACTCTGCCACAAAAAGTTATCGTTAATGGAATCATGCTCATTTCTTACCACAAGATTTCCCGAGTCTAAGAGTTGTGCAAATGGAGTATTAGTTGTCACTCCTTTGCTTGATAAATTGGATGACCAAACAGTGCTGTTTGTGCCATTGTGAATCTCAAGAATCCCCTTTTCATTGAGCTTCAATACTCCTAAATTATTTTTTACAGGTGTTTCTCTGTTTGCCACCCAAATTACCAATAAAGGGGTTAGGTTTCTGTACCATACACCCAAGTATCTACCTTTTGAACTTCCGGGGCTGAGGAAACCTGCTTCAAAAGCTCCACTTTCCGAAACTAAAGTCTCTCCATCTTGGAGAGATTCATTTGGAGATAAACTGTATAGTGAATTGCATGTTCCCATGCACAAGAACAAAAAAAACCAAACGAACGCCATGTTTAAGTAATTAAGTTCGACCTACATCATATTTGTTTGTCGCAAGCATTGATATTTTTCACAAAGCTATGTGTATGAGTAAGCAATTTTTCACAAGCCCAGGCGAGAATAGAATAAGATAGAAGAAAGAGACAGAGAGAGTGAGAGAGACAGAGAGAATTGATAGTATATAATTATTGATATGTGCGAGATGTTCATCCCACTTTGACTGACCAAATAGCAATTATTGTGCCCATGACTTTTTAATTTTGCCGTTGTTATTGAAACCGGACAAAAACTGTCGGTAACACGTGAACCATGAATTAGTAACTTATGTACTACTTGTTTAGAGAAAGAGAAGGGAGATTTACATTGATAGATTAAAGACAACGTGAGAACGGTTGGAGTTTTATCCGATGAAATGTTTGATAGCAAATTTCAATATAAACCGATTAGTCACTTATTTCACGAAACATATTCGAAATAGTTGATTAGATGGTTTGTAATGAAATTAATTATCGTAGACTTTTTGTTAACAATTATAATTATAATTCATAATCAATCAACTAATTTTCTTATATAATACATACATATTTTTCTCTTTTCATATTTTATATATATATATATATATATATATATATATATTCATATTAATTATTTAATTATCTGCATATTGTAAATATTTATTAAAATTTTTCATCAATTTATTTGCTAGAGGGTACGTAAAAGCGTACACGAAAGAATTTGAAGATACTTTGGTGGTCCCTTTGCAAGTTTCCAGCATCCGTGGGAGTGGGGTGCAGGCTAATTAAAGTGGGACCGGATTAGAGTTTTGGTTGTTACTCTTACTTTCCTCGGTTTCCATTATAAAAAATAAATAAATAAAGTAAATTTATAATTTTTTGTTGTTTATAATTGACGTTGGAGTATTTCTTAAATTTTTACAAGAATATGTAAAGAGTTAAATACTTTTTTTTTGTTTAATATACAATTTGGTTCATGTAATTTAACAGTTTTCATTTTTATCATTTTAAGTTTTTGTTTTTGTCTTCAAGTACTATTCGTAATATTTTCGTTTTAGTTCTTAATTTTTTTTGCACGTTTTGTCTGTTTAATGAATTACTTTTTCATGTTCGGTCTTTTTTTTTTTTTTTTTTTTTTACCGGGAATCAAAATAAATATGGATTATATTTTCTTAATCTTATTAAATTGTTGAATTGTTTGTAAAACTATTATTATTAATATTACTTTTATATTATATAATTTTTTGTCACTTTTAAAAAAAACATTACCTCATGACTCTCACAAGAAAGATGGTTATAAATGCTATATATATATATATATATATATATATATATATATATATATATCAATTTTTGTGCAATTTCATAAAAGTTTTGAAGAACCTCAGTATGTTTTAATTTGCTAAGACGTGACTAGCTTGAAATTTGAAAACTGTCAGTATAATACTAGCTACCCTATTTTTGGGACAACACTATCGTATCTAGAGTCGCATGTTCTGAATTTGGTACTCAATCAAATTTTAATTTTGATTTTCATTATTCCTTTAAATTCGTTGTTTTCAACGTGGTACGGCTGTGAGAACATTTAAAAATCAAAGATGATCAGTCAAACAAACATTCTATTATTGCAGTTTGAAATGCATGCATGCTCAAGAAAGATCTGTGGGCTGCTAGAGCTAGATTTTACTAAGAACTGGGAACAAGTTATTGGTAACCCATGCTATATATTATAACGTAATTATTTTTCCAAATTAAATACAATTGTTTTTTCTCTTCACTCGGTCTAAAAAAATTTGATTTGCTTTCTATGCTTCAATCAAAAGAGCTATGTTGTGCTTAAAGTTGGTGCGAGTGGCCAGAGTTAAACAACCAAGCATTGTGTCGCTTTAATTTCATCAAACTTCACTACTCAAGCCATCAAAAGAATTTCTTCATATTTGGCATAGTTTGCTTCCTTATACCAAGTTTTGTCACATTTTGCAGTATTCAACTGTGGCTCGGCTAAAGTTGCTTCTTGCCCCTTCCCTTCATCCATAACTTTCTCCAGCTCTCACCTTCAAAGCATGTTCCTCTCCATAATTGTTCCGAAATTAATATTTGTTCATAAATAATGAATGAACTTTGCAGTTCATCAATAGATACATCAATTGAACTAACAATGCAACTGAATTGTTCAGTCAGCAATCTAAGAGTTTTCTAACCTTAACAGCTTCCATCTTTTCTTCATATTCTCATCTTATTGGCTACACGCCAACACCGCGCTACACTCATGAGATATACTCTTTTATGCTTTCAGCTATCTCCATATCCAACATCTCAAATTCTTTCCTTATTATTCATTATATTAATATTTATACAAGAAAATGTCTCATATATTATTAAAAAGCAGTCAAATATTTAACATGTAGCTTTCTTATTTAATGTAAAAGTGTTTTTATTGAATTTATTTTAAATTGAACCCTTAGGTGGACCTTTTGCCACATGAGCAGAAGTTAGAAGAGAGAGAGTGAGAGACTTGATCGTATATAATCATTGATACTAGGAATATGTTCACTTCACTTAACTGGACCATGTTGCGAATATTGTGCCATAGATTCTTACACTTAGTGAGTATTTGAATTATTGGCTAATTATATGCAAAGTATAAATGTGGTTAATTTTATACATATTTTTTTTACTTTAGATTTAATGTTCTAAAAAATCCTATACATGATATACAACATTAAATGATCTGAATTGCATAAATTTCGGTCTGGATTTAAAATCTTATCAAAATCTCAGATTGAGTTAAGATGAAAAGTAAATTCAGCCCATAAACACTCCTAACTACTTTTTAAATTATCAAACTATTTAATAATTTTCTAGTAGATAATTATAAAACTATTTAATAACTCTTATTAAAATATCTTTTCAATTAATATGAATAATATATACTAAATTTGATTTTGGTAAGGAATTATATACGTACGCGTACACAATAATGAAATTAATTAAGGCACTGAGTGATGTTGACATCTCAACTATCTAGTCTGCTTTTACTTAATTTTTTTTTAAAATCAACTATAAGGTTCTTAGGAGTGTTAGTCCCATGGATCATTATATTTCATCTATTTCTTCAATATCTTATAAAAGTAATTAACATAAAAGTTTGTCAGAAACTATAACTTTTGCGTTAGGTGCATTTCTGCAACTTGCTTATTTTTTATTAATTACTAATTGAAAACAAGATAATTAAATGTTTTTTTATCATTGTAATTTTATCATTTTTTTTTATATTTTGGTCGTTTTTTTATTATTTATATTTAACAATTTTCTGAGATAATTAAATGTTTTTTTTATCATTGTAATTTTATCATTGTAATTTTATCATTTTTTAATATTTTGGTCCTTATTTTTTTTATTATTTATCTTTAACAATTTTCTGTAATTCTTTAGATTTTTTTAAAAATTTTTATCATCACAAATATTGCATCACCTTTTGTTTAGCATCATCTTTTTTTTTAAAAAAAAAAAAAAATGAGATGAATGACAACCTACAAATACATCAACAAAACACATGTTACTGAGTGAGATGGCGAGATGGAGTTCGCCCCGACAAGGTACGAAATCATAGCCAATAGTTAATCACCTTAATTTGAGGTATAATCAATATGAGAATTAGGTAGATTCATTTATTTCATATGCATTGTATCAAATCATTACCACGCTAGCTAGATCATTGAAATATTTTGCAGGTACTCCACGGGTCTCTGGCAGATATTGACCATCACTGACTAAGTACCACATATCAAAATCAACCTACACTTCAAATTCATCATCTTATACTAGGTGCAAATTACAAAGACTAAAGTAAAACATTTCAAAGTTATATTTTGCAAATAAAACAAAAAAAAAACATTAGGAGTTAAAACCAATTAAAAAAGTAATATATTATATGGATTTACAATATATTTAAGTCTTGAAAATATTATAGTACCACGTTATTGAAATATGACCAACCTATTTTGAAAGAAGATTTACAAAACTAAATAAAAATTTGTCTTTAATTTGAAGGCAGCTAAAATTATTAAATGTTTTTAAACATACATAGTGGTAAGTCAATCACAGACCATTCATTTATAGTTGTAGAATATTTAGTTGTTGTCAAAAGGAAGAGGGATTAGTTGCTCTTGTTACCACGCGGTTTCCCTTTTATTGTTATCTTTCTGAAACAAGAAAATCCTTCCATTGCCATTTGTTTTATTACATAAAATTTATTTACACAACAAGAATGTCCAGTAAAAATAGTCTTTCCGATTAGAGTTTATGTAGCCGTACAAGAAAATATTAGAGGGTATTTTGTGCAATTGCATCTAAATCTAATCCACAACGAAATGGGGTGGACATATATTATTTTCCTCACCTTAAAAATCGGTCTTCATAATTTGATATTTATGATATGAAACCAACCAGTACTTTGTTGAACTTAATAATGCTTGTTTTGGATCTTAATCAAATTTAATGCTGCGTGTCCTTACTTATTTCGAATTTAATATGGGTAACTAATTAATTATATGAGACAAATATTGCAGAATCAGAAAACTTGACCTGAATCTTCGTGTCAAAAATTGCATTAAATTTTAATTTCATTTCCTTTAATTTGCTCTGAGGTTAAAGAAACCAAGTTTGCCCAAGGTTCTAAATATTGATCATTGTCACCGGATGTGTTAAGATTTTCACGGTTACGGCCGTTGCGGTGTGAAATATGTAAAGTATGGTAGTGTTGTGGCCGATATATTACGTCTCATTCAGTTCCGAAACAGATATGTTGGGGCCGATATTCGTGTTTCGGAGTGATATTTTGAAAATTTCCACCTGCTGACACCAAAGTTTCACCATCTCGGATGGAATGATTCACTGCTAAACTTTTCAATGAAGTGGAAGTTCTAGTCATACAGGACTAGGAGAATACGAAGAAACAAATAAATAAAGTTGTCATGATATGGGAGCAATGACTTGTAAGTTACGTAAGGAATTAGTTTTTAAGAGTGTACGTAAGTGCTTTTGGTTATGCAGAGGAAGAGGGATGACACTGAAGTAGAATGAGACAGATCGAACTCTTTCGTAGAGTAACATGGCATTGACAATTGTTGTCAGAACTGGGAAGGAGACCTAAGTCAACGACAGAGTCCATCGTAATTATAACAGAAAAAGAAGCATCATATACCATCGCTTTCTTCATTACAGAAAATCTACGCGGGACTTGAAAAGGAAGTGTCTGATGGAAGAATTATGTTACTTGCATTTTGGTTTTATGAAAAAAATATAGTCATGCCAAAAAGTTATGTTGGTACAAGTGTCACTGAACTCGGATCTTTTGATTGAACAGAGTGCCAAAGAGTCTGCTAGATGTAAGAAACATGACCATGAAGAGAAATCTTACTACAGATAACCTATTTAAGTTTCTAATACAACTTTACTAACAACTGAACAGCCAACCAACCAACTCAGAATATGTATGTATTTCTCTCTCTTCACATTTTATATATATATATATATATATATATATATATATATATATATTTCTCTCTCTTTACATTTTATACATATATATATTTCTTTCTTTACATTTTATAACTGATTATTTACATATTCCAGTTGTATCTATTTTATATAGAGATTAAAATTAAAGAAACACTCGCGATACTTTGTAATTGTACTCAACATGTGACTCAAAAAGCCTAGAAACTCCATCAGAGGCAAGATGTTGTTGAAATAATTAACTGCCATTAATTAGTGAAACAGGGACATTGGCCGTGTGGGATAGGGTATAGGACGGGAATTAAAATGGTTAGTTAGTTACAGTACATAACAGTTCATTGCGGAATAAACAGATTTTATTGAACCATCTAATATCAAATTTTTTTGAACCATCTAATATCAAATTTTTTTGAACCATCTAACAGTTCATTGCGAAAAAAACTGTCTAATATAATGTCTTAAATTTTGTACCATGATAATTTATACTATAGGATATTAGGTAAATTGTTAAACTCTATAAATTAAGTACAAAATTTCCAATTTATTTCTCAGTAAAATTGTTTATTCCTATGTGTTATATTGCATATCAAATGTCTATTTTGATAAATTACCATTCATAAAAGAAAAAAAATATATACTTCCCTGTGTAAAAAATAATTTTAAAATTTGTTAAAATCTAAGATATCAAATTTTTCAACGATTCAAGGTGATTCAAGGTTTTAAAGATAATAAAAATAAAATAATTTTTGTACTCATTTATTAATGTTTTCATCTAAAGAATTATTTTTAGCATCTAAAGTGAATGCATTGTCCAGGAAAACAAATCGGTACATAGTTACATAAAATAGGTAATAATCGTCTAGTAGTATTAGTAGTATTGTTAACCCTAAATCATCAAAAGCAAGTTCATCCAAACAAACCGAACAAGTGTATATAATTATATTTTTGTCTAGCGTTTAAATAAGGAAGTATATTTTCATTTAAAATATTAAAGATATGATTTTATTTAATCTTTACTCTTGTGATATTATTCTTTGCCTTTATAAATTATTTCATTTTATTATGATAGTAAGTCTAACGTTTTAATTTTAAAAATGTTAGACATAATTTCTACCAAAAGCTAAAAAGATGGCATAATGGTGTTACAGTTCTAGAAAATGACAAATTATGATAGATAAAAGCATGCTTGATGTAACTATTCCAAAAATCATGCAATGAAGGATTTCTCTTCTTTGTACAATTTAAGTCTCAGTGATAATCTTATCAAATTATAAATGAGTTAACATATCAACAAAAATCAAGAGGAAACATACAAGTTTACAAATCTAGCAAAAGAATTAAAAAAGAAAGTGAAAAAACATTGCATGATGAAATAGAAATACAAACACAAACATAAGAAAGACAAAGTTAAATTGTGTTTATATAAAACTTTTGAAAACTTTTCCCAGACCAACTATAAAAATAGATATATTGAAGCACACTTTGTTTCTTAAAGATCGTCCAGAGAAAATGTATTTAAATGATGTTGAAAAAGGATATGAAACCAAAGCCTTTTATCGTCCATTAAAACCATGATAAAAATGAAGTATGTTTGGAGAGTGTTTATCGTCCAGAAAATTAAAAGAGAGAAAGAAAAAGAAAAATAAATACAAAAGTGTATACTAATTCACTCAACTCAATTATGTTAAATATTTTTACAATAAATTACAAATATTTTTTCTTTCAAAATTATTTGTAATGTAAAACTAATGATTTCGTCTTGTGAATAAGAACTCTTGAAACTTATTTTCTGTCTTTTTCTCTTGATTCTTTTACTTTGTATTCCATTATTAATATTTGATAAGTTTTCATGCAATAAATAATTATTGTTAAGATTAGAATCATTATGATGTAACATGAACAAATATATTTTTAAAAAAAGTGAGGTTAAAAGGGTCAAGTCAATATAAATATATGTTGTCCTTTTTAGTTCTGCACACTCCTATATTTTATCTTTTTAATTATTGCTTCACAAAAAATTATTATTGTTTCTAATTTTTTAATGTTAATTTTCTAATCATAATAAGTATAACAACTTATAAAAATAAAATAAAAAAGTTATAATAAAGTTGAATATTTTATTTACAATACTTAATTAAATTTGAATATATTTATTATGCGTTAAGTACTAGAATCGAAATGATAAAAGCAAATAAAATAAAAAGTATTTCTATGTCAATATCTAGGTAACACGTACCGTCCTTGGACGAAGATACATGTCACAGACGAATGTCTTTCTTTAATCGTATGATAACTCAAATTGATGATGTCTCCCTCATTTGATGATAAAATAGTCCATTTGCTCATTTGAGGATAGAATATAACATATAATTTTTATCCATAAGAAACAAGATTTAATCATAATTACTTAACGTGTTTCTTATCATTTTAAGTAAAGAATTCAGAGGTTAAAGACTTCACATTTTAGGTTCCAATAAAAAGAGTATTTGGTCTTCAAAGAAAAATATTTTGATCGTATAGTTTTATATATACTTTGCTTAGTAAATTTAAAACTCATTTTTGAGCTCATCAATATTAATTTTCTCTTTGATATTTATCTAATTGTCTTCAAACATTTGAATATTGTTTTCAAAGGTCAAGAGTAACTTAAGATAAAAAATAGTTCATTAATTTAAGGTATAAAATTGCTGAGAAAAGAGCTTGTAATGACTTATTAAAAAAATACATGGGTAATTAGAGGAACATCTTTAAGTTATTAAAAATATTAGATGAAATTCAGTTAAATGAATCGGTATAAACTTTTTATTTTATCTTTCTATTTGGTTTTGAAACTATTCAATGAATATATTTTCAAATTATTTGTCAACGTTTTTGTTGGATGTTTACTCAAACTAACGTTCTTATAAACTAGTAAATTTTATTAAACAATATTTGTCAAATGTTTTCAAATTAGAATTTTCTTTTAATAAACACAATTTAACCTCTTTTCTTCTTCATGTTTTTTCCTGCACTTTCAAAATTTTCATCTAAGTGAAAAGATAATAAGTAGGAAATGAAAAGATTATCTGTTTTTTAAAATGATTTTAAACAATATTTTTTTGTTTTTATAATATAATAATAATAATTATATTGATATGGTTTTATTTTTCTTATGTCACTAAAGGTATATTAATTAGCTAAAAAGAAACTTTGATGATTTTCGAAAAAATCATCGGTAAAATCTTCTGTCCCAAGAAATAAAAACAATTTTTCTTGTTTACCTAAAGAAGAATTATATATCGATTTATCGTCAAGTCTTAAATATTTTTTTTATAATTTAATGAGAAATATTGATTCTAAATTACATTATCCATAACAATTAATAAGTAAGATTTTTCTTTCTATAACTATTTTTATTGGATAATTTTACACTTTTAAACTTATAAATTATTTTTCATATTTCTATATTTTAATAATTATTTTTGTCTCCATATTACCCTTAATAAAATTAGAAAATTAATTAAGTTTTATTTTTAAATTTATAAAATATTTGATTCTTTCTCTGATTTTTTTAATCATTATTCTATTGTTTCTTCATGTAAAATAGACACGCACAATAATATATATATATATATATATATATATATATATATATATATATATATATATACATATATATTAGTTTATAGTGAATTTTATTATTAATTACATATTTTTTTTATTTAAGTTAATATATATTTTACCCCTTTTCTTTCGCTCAAACTAGTTTTAGTCTTTTATCTTGAAAAATATTTATTTTGGTCTTTTAACTCTTACATTTGGGTCAATGTAATCTTTTTGAGATAATTTCGTTTTCAATTTTGAACTTCTTTTACCTTAAGAAGAAAAATTTGTCCCTTTAGATTTAAGATCTGAACTAATTAATAAAAAAGAATAATAAACATGATGAAATAGTATGAAAAGTGAATCATACAAACAACTAATAATAATGTAATGTTACATTTTTTTCAATTTTTTTGTTGCTCGCAAAATTCCGTTTCATGCAATTTTTACAATGCTTATAGTTATTTTTTATCCAAATATTCGGTTTTTATAGTTTTCAAGCAAATGAATTTAATGAGATAAAAAATAGCTAAAAATCCCGTTGCGAAAATGAAAATAATCACTATTTAGTAAAGGTGATAATGACCCAAATTGGATAGATAAAAGACCAAAGTGAATCCTTACAAAAAATGAAGGACATAAATAAAAGTTTGTTAAAAGACTAGGACCAAACTAAATATTAGCACTTATTTTTTAGATATACCACTTTTTTTACTTGATGAAAAAATTAGACTGGAATCAACTTATTATTTTAACAAACAACTTTTAACTTAAATAAATTTTACTTATTTTATTTTAAGTTTTTAAATAAATTTTTAAAAAAACTTAAATAAATTTTTTATCATCCAATTATTGATAAACCACTAAATTTAGTTCAATTGAATTTATTAATTACGTTTAATTTCATTAATTGCTTAAAAATGAAATCATTGTATTACCCTTAATATGTGCCAAAAAATTTTGTTGTTTTCTAAATTATTTATCTTTGACAATGTTTAATTTATTTTTCAGTTATTTCATTTTTTAAGGAAATACATTTTTAATTTACTACATATTATACTTTGACGCAAATTAATATGTTAAGATCTTTAAACTAATGATGCAGTCCAAGATCTTTTATCATTATTATTGATTCAAAAATCTTAAAAATAAGAAAAAGAAAGTCTTCAACAAATTTTTGGTCAATTATCCAAGATATTTATCATGTTGATAAAATTTTATTTGTATTTTAATTGAAAAATTTCTCGTTACAATTACTTTTTTCAAATTACTTTTATTTTATATTTTCTCCATATAATAAATTTTTTTATATGTTATCCATGTAGTCAGATCAAATTTTGCAATCAAACATCAAATTAATGAAATATTATTTATTCTAA
Organism: Hylodesmum podocarpum; assembly: GCA_026586105.1. NCBI lineage: Eukaryota > Viridiplantae > Streptophyta > Magnoliopsida > Fabales > Fabaceae > Hylodesmum > Hylodesmum podocarpum. Next base: position 970,621 of record JALJEV010000804.1, read on the forward strand.
TTCTGATTAAAATTTTATTTGAAAACCCTAATTAACTATGCATATATATATATATATATATATATATATATTATTAACAGCATTAAAAACATATTTAATAAAAGCTTTTAATGAAATGATAATGAGTTGACCTAGGATAACAAGATATTTTATTGGTCCATATAAATCACTTTGAATTGACATGCATAAGATACATAAAAATCTTTTTATGTTGACATAGTAAATCTTTTCCTTTCTTTTCCCACTTTCACTCTTTTGAGGTTCATATTTGAATCTACATTTTTATTTTAATGTTATATTGATAATCTCCTGTGTGGTCGAAACAATAGAAAATTGATAAGGGTATTATACGCTTATTTTCTAGTAAACTAAAGCTAAGCATCTCAGCATGAAGTATTAAACCAAAGTATGATATAAAGGAAGCTACATTCATCTCATTTTTTCAAGTGTTGTAATAGAGAATGATGTTGAAACTTGATATACGTCTTTGAAGATAAGCTTGCATGATTTAACTTTCTCATTGTCACTAGAAATTTTATTGTTTTCAATATCAATCGCCATTTCTTTTTTAAGACTTTCTTGAGTACGTTTAGTCACAACTTGTCGAGTATTCTACAATAGCAACAACAACAAAAGACATTTAAAAAATTCATATAAAAGAAAGATTTCTAACAAATTCACGTCATAAAAAGGATTCCATATAAAGCAATGAAACTGCTTTGAACCTTTGAGATATCGACTAGCTGCTCCCGTGATTCATCGTGTGACTCGAGTACAATAACATCATCAAGCCACTTATGTATAAGGTAAGACCTATCCTGATTATGTTAAAATGTAACCAATTGATAAAATTAAAATTATAATAAATGCTTCATATAAAAAGAATTATAATTTCTAATGTTTGATAACACAAATGGTACATACGTGCAAGTCTTATTTCGAAGACATATTATTTCACCTCAATGGAAGAATGATATGCATTCACTAGAGCCACATAATAAAAAAATTACCTTCAAAGTAGAATTTTGTCAGGAAGAATCAGAATATTGATTTGGATTAACTTCCACCTTCATCAACAATTGTCTAATGAAGATGTCTCTTATAACCGGAGGGAACTTGTCCTTGTTTTCCTAGATCTAACAGTATAGACAGTATAATATAAGGTTCGATATTTTATCTTAGTGTTCAAATAAACAAACAATTTGGAATGGTTTCTTGATGAAACTGATTGAGAATTGGAGAAACCTTTTTTTTATTGGTTGATTGAGATTGGTTAGGGTTCTTTATTAGACTGTATTATGTGATGACTTTGTGGCTTGTTTCATGAGTTGATACTCTATGATTGATTGTTTATGAGTGCAATGAACGAAGATTCTAGTCATTGTATTGCCTTAAATCTTTTCCATTTATTATTCCTTTTGTTACTTAATTTTCCTAAGAATGGATGCCTACTGTCATGAGTGTTTTGATGGTACCACATGGCATGAGAATGAATTACGAAAGATGTGCATCATGTTGGGGTTACATAGTATAATTGACTATGATGTGTTGTGAATTAAACGTCCCTTGTATCTCTTTATAGTTGGTGTATTATATAGTAATTGTATTTCTCGTTATTATTGTTAATATGTGATTTAACCCCTTTTGTTGTGTTGACACATGTGAAGAATCCTCGAATGAGCGAGCAAACAAATGGTCGCTTTGAGACAAAAGAACCTCAGACCTAAGACTTCGTTGTGTTGGAGACATGACTCACTATTCTTCTTTTATACCAGTCTATGCCTCTAACAAATATAACATGGTTTGTTTTATCATGGAGTATAAACAGTTGTAGTTGTAGACAAACTTTGAAATTTACTTTATAAATAAAATTTGAGTTTAAGTTTAATTGTTTAATGGTATATTTAATTGTGTGTGAGCCGTAGGAAAGTTATGATGTTTAACTGCAAAAGTTGAGCCGTTACATCCCCTGTTATTTTCAATTCTTTTATATATTTCTGTCAAACAATTAGGTAACAATTTTTTTCTTTTTTGTTATTGATTATGACTGCTGGAATCTTCAATAGTTTTGTTATTGATCATGAGTGAACAAAAAGAAGTGGTACGAGTGTTTAATAGTTTTGTTTAAGGGTGTTGTAAGTCAATAATGCGGACCATAGTACATCATCTACCAAACATTGGTATAGATGCATGTTCCAGCAAGTTTGATATGTTGCACAAAAGTCATGGATACGGACAAAAGTCAACGTTACTTGGACGCGAATATATAGACACCAATTATAGACAGCAAGTTTGAAAATGAGAATTTGTTTATTTTTCTTTTGATAAATTTATAATATCAATTATACCATTAAAACTGATATTAGTTGCAGAAGAATTTGCACAGTTGTGTACAGAAATCGAAGTTATCAACACACTATCAATATGGGACATAAAGCTTGTCTCTTTTTTCGGTTTCTTATGATGTGCAGGCAAGTTGTGAGGAACATTAATGGTCTCGTGTCAGTAACACTTTGATTATTTGATGTGTGTTTGGACTTTGCATACAACAAAGATAAAAGATATCCTAGCCCTTTTAAATATTAATTACGTATGCTTAGAGTAGGACTATTTCCCACATCGAAAGATGATTCCTTGAAATTTTCTAGCCTTTGTTTCCTATCTTGCATCTAATATTGTGGTAGAAAGTTGATTAGATGAGCACGAGTTGCAATTTGGTTCAGATGTAACATCTGTTTCAGTGTAAAAACCAGGAACCTTTGGCTTGGGCAATAACTTATCACCATTCAACATTAAAACCACTGAGGACATGTCAGACCTATCTTCCGGTCTTTGTTGCACGCATAATAGGCCTACCTGTATGCATCTCAGGACTTCACAGGGCGTGCATTGTTCAACTAACACACTATCCAGTAGGTCGAGTGCCCTCTCTTCAGTCCACAGTCTCCATGCCTAAAGTGATAAGAAGAAATTAGTTGGAGGGAAATAATTCGATTTATAATTATTGGAAACACATTCAGATCACCAGGCTTACATGTCCAAGAAGATTATTGTAGTTTTTGGGGTCTGCAAATTCCCTGTTTTTTTTCCCACATACAATCTCTAGTACAATCACTCCATAACTAAAGACATCTGATTTAACTGAGAAATGTCCACGCGCAGCATACTCAGGTGACATGTAACCACTGAAAATAAAATTTTTATAGTAAAATAATCAAAAGTTGACGGAACAAAATCAAAAAATCAAAATCTGATAGAAACTAACTATGTTCCAGCCACTCGATTTGTATTTGCCTCAACTTGATCTCCCAAAAATGATCGAGCCAAGCCAAAGTCTGATATTTTGGGATCCAAGTTGGCGTCTAGCAAAATATTGCTTGTTTTAAGATCTCTGTGAATGATCCTTAGCCTAGAGTCTTGATGGAGATAAAGGAGTCCTCGAGCAATGCCATTAATAATGTTGAAACGCTTACACCAATCTAACAACTTCTTTTTTGTTTCATCTGTTAAAATACGCACAGATATTACAAATAGCAGTTGCACTCCATAAATTTTTAAACTACAACCAAGCAATTCAGAGAATTGTCGGAATGTTTAGAATAAAGAGTAAGGGATCCAACCAAAAATAAAGTAGTCCAAGCTTTGGTTGGACATGTATTCATAGATCAACATTTTCTCTTCCCCGTCTATGCAGCAACCAAGAAGCTTTACAAGATTACGGTGCTGAAGTTTGGCGATTAGCATCACTTCATTTTTAAACTCATCCAGCCCTTGTCCAGACTTCTTTGAGAGCCTTTTCACGGCTATCACTTTTCCATCTACTAGTGTGCCCTGAAAAAATAATCTTTTTCTATAGTTAGGAAAGTTTAAGGAAACATAGAAGTTCTGGATAATAGTTTTCTTTTTAACCTTGTACACAGGTCCAAATCCACCTTCTCCAAGCTTATTTTTGGTTGAAAAGTTTTCAGTGCCACTAGCTAAGACTGACAAATCGAAAGTTGGAAAATCAATGCCTTCCTTTTTCTGTTTAATTTTGTAGTGCCTGGTGTAAATTTTTCTTGCTGTCCCTGGAATTTTACAAGATAACAGGGTTTAAAAACTATCATGTAATATATATATATATATATATATATAGGCAACATTCAACTAGTAAATGATATCTATGTACATACCTGTATTTTTTATTAGAAATATGCAGGCACATATGACTAATCCCAATATAATCACACCAACTATTATTTCTACTGTCTTTTTCTTGGTGTGATCATGGCCAGTGTGATCTAAAATAAACAGAGCATAGTTAGTTACCAACTATAATTACACTAGCTTTTCATATAAACTAATAAAGCGAACCTAGTTTCTTTAGGCTGGGCGAGAAGAAAAATATTATAATTAATTTGAAAAAGAAAGCCATGTAATATACAATAATCGACAAGCAATCGGACAGGAAGAGAAGGCAAAGAAATTCAAGACACAAATTAAAATCAAAATAAGCAAGTACCTAATTCTGAAGCAGGAACTCTGACATACAGGTCTTCTCCCCATTGAGAGAATTTCCTCAAGTCAACTAGATTATTAAACCACAGTAGACAGTCACCTCGTCCATCACTGACATCTAAAGTCGCATAAGCTGTACAAGAACAGTTTCTAAGACATGACTTCTTACACTCATCAAGGTTCATGGTTGAGTTAAACCATGATGAAGATGTGTCTGGCAATTTCAAGTATGTGTACTTCAAGAAGTCATCTGTATGATTGTTTTTGCAATTAGATTTATTCCTTGGAACACAACCATCAGACCAAATTGCTATATTCCATTGATCAGGAGACTTGGGAACATAACCTCTCAGACATTCACAAGTTTGAATGCGACCATCATAATTGCATATAGAATTTGAACCACAAACGGAATAATTATTGCATTCATCTTTTTCCCCTTTTGAGACCACTTGCCGGGTGCTTTTTAGAGTTGTCCAGATAAAACCGGGCGTTGTACCTGACGGGGTCAGTTTAAATATTAGGAAGACTGATCTATCACGAAGCCGATACTCATAATACACCTCTTTTTCATTGAACACAAATTTTGGTAGCGCTTCACTGCTTGCATTCAGATTTCCAACTCTAGACAACAGAGTCCTAGATGTTACAGATCTCCATTTTATATCAGGTCCTATCAATCCAATTACTTGAGGATATCCTCTAAGATCCACTTTCACGGCATATTCTCCCACAGCAGGATCGTCAACACTTCTCCAAGATGATATAGATCTTTCTAGACCAGTTTCCAAGTTCCATCCAATTTTCATTCCTGGCAACCACGTGTCACCTGGATAATCAAAACTCTGCCACAAGACACTGTTTTTGTTAGCTTCCTGTCCATTTTCCACTACAAAATTTCCCGAATCCATAAGGTAAGCAGTTGGATTATTCACTGCTTTGCTTGATAAATCCGATGATGACCAAATAATGTTGTTTGTGCCGTTCAGAAGCACAAGAGTCCCTTTTTCGTTGAGTTTGAGAACCCCTGACTTATTATGCAGAGGTGTATTTCGATTAGCTACCCAAACTACAGTTTTAGGTGACACATTTGTGTACCATATTCCCAAGTATCGTCGTGTTGAATTTTCAGGACTGAAGAAACCGACCTCAATAATGCGACTTGCTGAAACTAAAGTCTCGCCATCTTGGATTAATTGACTTACTGCTAATCGGTCAACCGAAGCTGAAGTTCTAGTCATGTAGGAGAATACTAGGAACCAAATAAGTAACATTGTGATGCTCACTAAATTTTTGGTCTCACACAGTAGAATGATATTATGAAAAGGAAGAGGGAGACAATAACGTTGGATGAGAGAATACGAAGAAACAAATGAATAAAATTGTCATGCTATGGGAGCAATGACTTGTAAGTTACGTAAGCAATGAGTTTTTGTGAGTGTAAGTAATTGCTTTTGGTTATGCAGAGGAAGAGGGATGGCACTAAAATAGAATGTGATAGAACTCTTTTTATCTTTAGATAATTGTTCGTAGAGTTACATGGCGTTGACCATTGTAGTCAACGGCAGAGTCCATTTGTAGTTATGATAGAAAAAGAAGCATCATATACAATCTCTTTCAGTACAGAAAATTTACACGGGACTTGAAAAGGAAGTGTGTGACGGAAGAATTATGTTACTTGCATTATTGTTTAATGAAAAAAATATAGTGATACCAAAAAGTTGTGTTGGTACATGACCAGGGATGAAAAATCTCACTGAACTCGGATCTTTTGAGTGAACAAGGGTTCAAGTTCGAGTCTTCTAGACCAAAGAAACATGACCAGGATGAGAAATCTCACTACAGATTACCTATTTAAGTTTCTATGTAGAGATTAAAATTAAAAAAACACCCGTGATACTTTGTATTTGTACTAAACATGTGATTCAGCGAAAAGCTAGAAACTCCATCAGAGGCAAGATGTTGTTGAAATAATTAATTGCCATTACTTAGCGGAACAGGACGGGAATTAGAATGGCGGAATAAACACGTCTTATTGAACCATGGCCAGTGCCTAAAAAAGCTGTCTAATAAAAGGTCTTCAATTTTTTACCATAATAATTTATCTAATAGGATATTAAGTAAATTGTTCAACCCTATGAATTAAATTTTTATGTGTTATATTCTATATCAAATGTTTATTTTGATAATTACCATTCAGAAAAAATAATTTTAAAATTTGTTGAAATCTAATACATCAAGTCTTTTGACACTCGATCATTTAATGGATTCAAGTTTTAATGATAAAAAAAAAAAATTATGATAAGCCATATGATTTATTAGACAGAAGAAAGAAACTTTGTGCTCGTCAAATACCGCTAACCTCCAAATAACTATTTTCAACGTCCAAAGTGAATGTATTGTTCCAAAAAACAAATGAATACATAATTACATAACAAAGTAATCCTCGTCCTAACCCTAGATTATTTAAAGTAAATTCGTCCAAACAAGTTGAGCTAGTGTATATAATTATACTTTGGTCCATGGTATTTCTTTGCTGGTATTTCTCCTACCTTCACAGGATCTTATTAAGAACATCATTTCTTGTGATGATCATTGACTTATCAATCATCTACGTTTGTGACACCAACTTAATATTATTGTTTGATTATTTTTTTCATATTTGACCAAAGTAAAGTCTTTGTTGTCCTAATCATAAACTTGAATTAATTTTTGTTTACATCCATTGAAGTTCTTTTCCTGTTTTCCCCTTCTAGGATTCAAGGTTGAATTGAAACCCTAATTATTTCTCTAACATGAGTGATCTTAGTCATAATTAGGTCATAATTATGATTGATCTTCATCATTTTGGTATTCAAAGCTAGTCACTAGGGCTAATCGTTTAGAATTTGGATAATGTGTTTGTTGTTTCTATACTGTATTTGTGTGAATCTTATACAAGCAGTGCTTACTTGTGATTTGTTTGGCTGCAAATTATCTAATTCATTGTAGAAGAATTTTAGTGCTGACTGTTTTAAAAAAAATGACAAAAAAAAAGACTGAAAAAAAAAAGGATTTGGATGTTTTGTTAAGTTTAAGTGGTTGTTGAAAAACTTGAATTGGAATTTGTTTGTTGAAGTAAAAAAAAAAAAAAGAATAGATGATGATTGGACTTGAATAGGAACAACATCACACTCATTTCATATCTTTATCCTTCTACAAAATTTGTTATTCCTTGTTTCATTTACTTCTCCTTTACAATTTAATCTTTCTTTCTTTTGAGCCTTGTTTCTTTGGTTCTTGTCTTTACATTCCCATCTTTATTTATTCTTGTTTTCTTTGTCAATTATTGTGTCCTTAATTAAATTCAGTAGTAGAATTGTTCATTGTTGCTCGTTTGCTTTGGCTGCCATATATAATTCTTGTTTGTCACAAGTTCTCAAATGTCACAAGAGGAACATAGAGGAAAATGTGAGAGTTCATATACCACCATTTAAAGGAAAGATTGATCATGAAACTTATATTGAGCGGGAGTTGAAACCGGAATAAATTTTCTCTTGCCATAACATCCATGAAGAGAGAAACGTGAGAATGGCAACATTGGAATTTACTAACTATGCTTCTATTTGGTGGGAAATTGGGAAGAGCTTAAACAAACTACGAGGAGACGATATGTTCCTCAATATTATCATAGAGAACTTTATTCAAAATTGCAAAGAATAACTCAAGGAACTAAGAGTGTGGATGAGTATCATAAGAACCTTTAGATAGCTATGATAAAAGTAAATGTAGTGGAGCACATGAAGGTAACTATGGCTTGTTTTCTTAATGGGTTGAATGGTGATATAAGGGATGTAGTTGAGCTGCAAAATTATGTTGAAATGGAGGATCTAGTCCACCATGCCATGAGAGTGGAAAACAAATCAGAAGAAAGGTTGTAAGGAGAGCTAGTTCTACCTATGAGAGACATAAATGAAAGGAAGGTTTTAGGAAGGAGGGATCTTCATCCAAACAGAACCAACTTACCCTTAAACAAAAAAAAAGAGGAGGAAATGAGGTGACGAATAAGCCTAGAACTAGGGACATTAAGTGTTCTAAATGGTTGAGGAGAGGACATATAGCATGTAAGTGCCCTACCAAGAAGGTGATGGTTTTGAAAGAGAGTGGAGAAATAGTGAGTGAGTCTTCTCAATCAGAAAACTCAACTACGGAAGTGAGTGAGGAAGAAAAGGAGGAGGAAATTCTTCATGAGGATTTGTTCATAGTATGGAGAATGTTAGGAGGGGTGGCTAAGCAGGATGATGACAACCAAAGAGTAAGCATCTTCCATACAAGCTGTAAAATTCAAGGGAAGTTGTGTTCTTTGATAATTGATGGAGGGAGTTGCACCAATGTGGCTAGTGATAGGCTAGTTACCAAAATGAATATGAAAACTACACTTCCAAAACCATACAAAATTACAGTGGCTGAGTGACAAAAGAGAACTTAAAGTGGATAAAAAGGTTGAGACTGAGTTAAGAGATATATAGATAAGGTGTTATGTGATGTGGTGCCAATGGAAGCAAGTCACGTGCTACTTGGGAAAACTTGGTAGTATGATAGAGAGGAGAACCATGATAAAAAAACCAATAAATACTCTTTCACATTTAACAATCGAAAAGTGATCTTGGCATCTTTATCTCCAAAAGAAGTGTGTAAAACCAGATCATAATGAGAAAGAAAAGAGTGCAAGAGAGAAATGAGAAAGAAAAAGAGAAAAAAATACCAAGAAAAGAAAGAATAGAAGGCGAGGAAAAGAAAGAAAGGTGAAATGAATTATTTATAAAAGGTGGCGAGGTGAGAAAAGTCCTTCTAGCAAAAAAGCCTGTGTACATACTCTATATTAAGGAAATTTCTTCTCCAATCCTAGATTCCTTTTCTGACCTTGGTATTCCATTGGAAGTTAAATTTGTTTTTGCAGGAATATACATATGTTTTTCCTAAAGATGTGCCACCAGGATTACCACCTTTGAGAGGAATTGAACATCAAATTGACTTGATGTCGATTGTTATACTTCCTAACAGGCCAGCTTAAAGGAGCAACCCTCAAGAGACCAAAGAGATAGAAAGACAAGTTGTTGATCTCATGAGTAAAGGGTGGGCGGAGGAAAGCTTGAGTCCTTATGTTGTTCCTGTCATATTAGTGCAAAAGAAAGATGGAAGTTGGAGGACGTATTTTGATTGTAGAGTCATCAACAACATTACAATTAAGTATAGACATCCAATTCTCAGGTTAGATGATCTATATGAGTTATATGGTTCTTGTGTATTTTCTAAAATTAATCAGATAATGATTAGAGAAGGGGATGAGTGGAACATTGCTTTCAAAACCAAATATGGATTGTATAAGTGGAAAGTAATGCCATTTGGTTTGACTAATGGCCCTAGTACTTTTATGCATTTGATGAATCATGTGCTTAGAGAATATTTAGGCATGTTTGTGGTTGTATACTTTGATGATATTTTAGTATATTGTAAGACCATGGATGGAAATTTGTTACATTTGAAATATGTTTTTCTTGTGTTTAGGAAGGAAAGGTTATATGCTAATTTGGAGAAGTGTACATTCTATAAAGATCTTGTTGTGTTTCTTGGCTTTCTTATTAATGTTAAAGGTGTGCATGTTGATAAAGATAAAATAAAAGCAATTCAAGAATGACCAACCACTAAGAATTTAGGAGAGGTGTAAAAGACAAAAACACAAGAAGGGGGGTTGAATTGTGTTATCAAAATTTTTTTCCTTTGCGTCTCTGTTGTTTTATAAAGCTTTTAGACGCAACTTTGGTTTCTTTAACTGTTGATTTTAATATCATACGTTCAAGTTGATTAACCCCATTAGTCTTAAAAAAGAAAACAGTTAAAGACAATGATATTTTTATATTGGTTTGTCTTAACAGACTACGTCCAGTTCCTCAACAACTTGCTAAGTTTTCACTACAAACCGTGAAAAAGTTACAAGTATTCTTTGCACCCAACCACTTCTGGCTATTTTGATATTCTTTGATCCTAGCCTTCTCAGGGTATACAACCAGTATTGTTCGAAACGCGGCCTCCTCAGGCTAATACAAAGGTATTCTTTGAAAACTCAGCCTCCTCAGGCTAGGGCACCACAACAGCGGATATTGAAAGAAGTTAAAAAAGATTTTATCCTCTTCGCAGAGAGGTGTTTACAATGAAGAACAAAAGCTTAGCAAGCTTTAAGAGCTTAAGAGTGAATTCAGAATAAGAGTTTATCAAGTGTAATTTCGTTAACTTGAACTGATGGAGGTGAAGTCTTTTTATAGGCAAGGTCCTTGAGATAGCCGTTAGACTCATCTATTGAGACCGTTGTCCTTTTCTTGAAGTCTTCAAAAATTGACAGAGAGATCAATCAGAATAATTAATGTTTGCACAACAGAGTTAGCACATGTTCAGCCTTTTCTAAATTTATCAAAGATATCACCAAACAACATGATTTGATTTTCGTGTTGCAGAGGTTTTGCACAGTTTTCTATCTATCTTTAGAAGCTTCTTCGAGTAACTACTTGATTTGAAATCTGGCGCTAGTTATTTCGTCTGACTTCTTTGGACTTCACTTTTCTTTAGACGAAGGGTCTTCTAGTCTTCGTCTGTCTTCAGTCTTCAAAACTTCGTATTGTGGCATAACTCCAGTCTTTTGGGCAGTAAACGATGACTTCTTAAAAAGTTGACTTTGAAGGATCCATCTTCGTCTGTTCTTGCTTCATTCGTCTTAACTGCAATGCTTCAATCTGATCCTTGATCCATCTGTTCTGTAACTATCAAAATCTTAGGATGTTAATCATCTTGATCTAACAAAAGGTTAGGAGTTTTCATAGACTTGCTAGTTTTTATAAAAGGTTTGTAAGGGAGAGTACCTTAGCTGCAGCTCTACATTAACTAGTTAAGAAGTAGTTAACCTTTCATTGGGGGAAACACAAGAAAAATCATTTGTTTCCCTAAAATAAATATTAACAAATGCACTAATTCTTGCTTGTCTTGTTTTTCTTAATTATTTGAGTTGGAGTGTGATGCATTTGAGGTATGCATAAGAGATGTTTTAATGCAAAATTTACATCCCACAACCTATTTTAGTGAAAAAATAAATGGAGCTTCCCTTAACTATCCAACTTATGATAAAGAATTGTATGTTTTAGTTGGGGCTTTGCAAACTTGGCAACATTACCTATTACCTAAAGAATTTGTTATTCACAATGATCATGAATCTTAAAAGTATTTGAAAGGACAGGGTAAGTTGAAGAAGAGACATGCTAAATGGGTTGAATTTCTTGAGAAATTTCCTTATGTGATCAACCACAAGAAAGGTAAGGCTAATGTGGTTGTTGATGCTTTGTCAAGAAGGTATACTTTATTGTCAATTCTTGAGACTAAATTTCATGGATTTTATCATTTAAAGGATTTATATGTTATGTATGCTGATTTTGTTCAGTGCTTTGAAAATAATGTACATGCTAGCCAAAAGGGTTTCTATATGCATAATGGATATCTATTTAAAGATAAAAGACTATGTGTGCCAAAAGGTTCGATTAGGGACATGCTTGTTCAAGAGGCACATGAAGGATTTAATGGGACATTTTAGGATTCAAAAAACTTTGGACATATTGCATGAACATTTTTATTGGCCACGCATGAAGCATGATGTGCATAAATTTTGTGAAAAGTTCATAGTTTGTAAGAGGGCTAAATTTAAAGTCATGCAACATGGTTTGTATACTCCTTTACTTGTACTTGAATATCCTTGGATTGACGTTTCAATGGATTTTGTTTTAGGATTGCCAATGTCCAAGGGTGGGAAGGATTCTAATTTTGTAGTTGTTGACAGGTTCTCAAAGACGACTCATTTCATTCAATGCAAGAAGGTAGGTGATGCATGTCATGTGGCTAAGCTATTCTTCAGAGAAGTGGTGAGACTTCATGGGCTGCCTAGAAGCATTGTAAATGATAGGGATTCTAAATTTTTAAGTCATTTTTGGAGAACATTGTGGGGTAAGTTAGAAACTAAACTTTTATTTTCTACTACTTGTCACCTACAAACTAATGGACAAATTGAAGTTATCAATAGAACTTTATCTATGTTACTTAGAGTTGTTATTAAGAAGAATAATAAATCTTGGGAAGAATGTTTACCTCATTTGGAATTTGCATATAATAGGGTTATTAATAGTATTACAAATTACTCTCCATTTGAAATTGTGTATGAGTTTAATCCTTTGACCCATTTGGATTTATTACCTTTGCGTAATGTGCTTCATTTTAATGATAAATCTGGTCAGGACAAAGCTAAATATGTCAGGAAATTACACGAGAAGGTAAAAGCTCAAATTGAAAAGAAACTGGAAGGATATGCCCAACATGTAAATAAAGGAAGGAAAAAGGTAACATTTGAACCAGGAGATTGGGTGTGTGTACACTTCAAAAAGGAGGGATTTCCATCTCAAAGGAAGTCCAAGTAAAGGAGATGGGCCTTTTCAAGTGTTAGAAAAGATATATTATAATGCCTGTAAGATTTACTTACCAGGTGAATATAATGTAAGTAATACATTTAATGTGGTTGATTTAACCTTGTTTGAAACAGATAATCAAGAGCTTGGAGATTTGAGGACAAATGTTCTTCAAGAAAGGGGGAATGATGACAACATCCAAGCCCAAGCCCAAAATCCACGGACTAAGAAGGCCTAAGAAACACTCAAACATGTCATATCCAATTTAAGACACAAGATAAGAAGGAAGTCCAATTCATTGAAGTGACAAGATACTTGAATGTCAAGCTCATGTCTCGCATGACGGTGGCTGAAGTTGATGGAATCGAGCCCAAAGGCCCAAATTGAGTGAAAGTTGTATTTATTTTTAATTATTGGGATTAAATGTTAAAAAATGTTTTCAATGAGAATTGAACCTAGGTTGCTTGTATTAATGCTGATTTTATTTTTATTTGGTTAAACATAACTCTTAATTGACATTGTAATAAAAACACTTGAATCAGATATAAATGAACACACAAGATTATTAAGGATTTTGCAAGAGGCTTTCTCTGCTAGGATTTTTCCTACCTTCACATGATCTTGTCAAGAATACCATTTCTTGTGACAATCATTGACTTATCAATCCTCTAGGTTTGTGTCACCAACTTAATATTATTGTTTATCTAATTTTTTCATCTCTGATCAAAATAAAGTCTTTGATGTCCTAATGATAAACTTGAATCAATTTTGTTTACATTCATTGAAACCCTAATTATTTCTCTAATTTGTATGATATTACTCCTAGTTAAATCCCTTTCTTAAAAATGTCAGATTGATCTTCATCATACCGGGACCAATATCTCAATATATAGATAACACATACTCTCCTTGGACAAAGATACGTATCCATTACTCAAATGGGAAGTTGTCATCCTTAATGAGAACATGTTCCATTTGCTTATTGGACAGTAAAATGTAACTTTTAATTTTTGTCCAACAATAATGAAGATTTAATCACAATCACTCACATGTTTGTTATCATCAAAACTTTTCATCCAATAACAAATATAAGGATTGAAGACGTAATATTTTAAATTCCAATAGACAAAGCCTTTGGTTTTCAAAGAGAAATATTTTAATGTATATTCTTATATATGCTTTGCTTAATAAAGTTGAAATTCATTTTGTAAGCTCGTGAGTATATTCTCTTTGAGATTTATTTTTATCTTCAACTATTTTATTGTTAAATTTAAAGTGACTTAATAACAAAGAATATTTAGTTAACAAACTCAAGTAGAAGATTCTTGAGTTAAGAGCTTACAATGACTTATTAAAAAGAATATTTGATTTGAGATAAAAGTAGTTTAGCATGAATGATATGTGACCTATTTGCACGGTGGAAATCTTTCAAATTTTTAAAAATACTCGATATAACCCTGTTTTCAAGATTGGACAAACTCTCGCATCACAGTGCTTGTGAAGAAGTCATTTTAACTAAAAAAATATTTGTAAAAATATTCCTAAAAGTATAATTTATTTTTAATAAATACAATTCAACCCTTTCCTTCTTTATCTATATTCATGCTCTTCCAAAATTTTCATCCAAGTGAAAAGATAATAAGCAGGAAATGAAAAAGTTATTTTTTATTAAAATGATTTTAAACACTGTTCCGACACAATTATTAAAATGTTCAGACGCATGTGTTATTTTTTATGTATTTTATAATTTTTAAATTTTTTTTTATAATTTCATGAAAAATATTGATTCTAAATTATATTATGTATTAACTATGTATAAAGGAGGTTTTTCTTTTTATAACTATTTTTTATTTCTAGATTTATTAAACAATTTTACCCTTCTAAATTTATGAAAATATTTGTAATATTTTCATATTTTAATCACTACTTTTGACTTCATATTACCCTTAATTTAAAAAGTTAATTAAGTTTAATACCTATATTTGTAAAATATTTTATTCTTTCTTGTTATTTTATCAATCACCATTATATTTTTTTCTGCATTTAAAATAGACAGGCGCAATAAGACATGTGTTTTTATTAGTTTATACTAACTTTTATTATGAATTAAATTAATTTTACATATTTTTAATTTTAAGATAAAATATATTTGCATCCCTTATTTTTTACTCGAACTAGATTTTGAACTCCTTTTAACTTATTTAAGACGAAAAATTTGTCCCTTTGGTTTAAAATCTCAACAAACAAAAATAATAATAAACATGCTAAACATGATGAAAATAGTGTGAAAAGTGAATCATACAAACAACTAATAATAATGTAATGTTACATTTCTCACTTTTTTTTTTTTTATCAAAATATTAGGTTTTTATAGTTTCGAGCAAAGGAATTTAATGAGATAAAAATATTTAAAAATCACGCTGCAAAAATGAAAATAATCACTATTTAGTAAACGTAATAATGACCCAATTTCGATAGATAAAAGACCAAAGTGAATCTTTAAAAATAATTATGGCATAAATAGATTTTAGTTAAAAGATATGCATTAAACTATATTCTGACACTTATTTTTTAAATATACTACTTGTTTTACTAGATGAAAAAATTAGAACAACTTTTAACTTAAATAACTTTTACATTTCATGTTTTTAAATAACTTTTAACAAAAATATTTTTAACATCCAATTATTGATTACTAAATTTATTTTAATTGAATTTATTAATTACATTTAATTTCATTAATTGAATTTATTGATTACTAATTATCATTAAGTATATGCCAAAAAAAAATTGCGTTCTAAATTCTTTATTTTTAACAATGTTAAATTGATTTTTGAGTTATTTCATTTTTTGAAGAAATACATTTTTAATTTAGTTACCTGGAAAATATTTTTAATTTACTACCTATTACTTTGATGCAAAATAATATATTAAGATCTTCTAACTAATGATGCAGTCCAAGATTTCTTAAAAATTCACTTCAATCTAAAGAATTATTATATTTTATCATTATTATTAATTTAAAAATCTTAAAAATAAAAAAAAGAAAGTCTTCAACAAATTTGTCGTCAATTATCCAATATATTTATCATGCATGATAAAAATTTATATATATTTTATTTAAAACATTTCTCGTTGCAATTTCTTTTAAAAATTCAAATTACTTTTATCTCCATAATAATTTTTCTTATATGTTATCAATGTAGTCGAATGAAATTTCACAATCTAACATTAAATTAATGTAATATTATTTATTCTAGTTCTATTTATAATTTTATTTGTAAATCCTAATTAGCTATGCATATATTATTAACAACATTAAAAATATATTTAATAGAAGCTTTAAATGAAATGAAAATGAGCTGACTTGGGATAACAAGATATTTTATTTCTGCGTAGATAATTGGACATCGGTTTCATGGGTTACTTTTAACTCTTCCAATTCTGTTGTGCCTCCATAATTGCTGCTGCACTCCCTACTTCTACAACACGAGTTTTCGACTATACTCCAACATTCGTTAGATCTAAGGAAATTGTCCACAATATGTAAATTAAACTGAAAAGCAACTCAGCAGGTTTATCGATCTCATATCATTGCTTATATATCAGAGAACATTATAACAGAAGCATAGCATAAATTTGAATTTTAAATATCCTAAGTTCTAAATGAGGTATATAAAACTCTTATCAGCATAACAGAATAAAGATAAAGATCTTCTCAGCTAACTTAACAAAAACCACAAACAAACTTTGAACAAAATTTCACTGTCTAACACATGGTGAAGGCACTTGAATCTAGTTTGATAAATTAGAAATTTTAATAACTGACAATCAATGAAGAGGGATTTGGTTTAAGTTGAATACATTCCATAAAGAACAATCAAATTTTGAGACAGTGCTATTTCTTCCACACATATAGTAGTACTAGTTTAGATTAGGGGTAGGAAGCTTTTCTATTTTCTGTACCCTTCCTTCTTCCTTTTATCTTGCCTCCAACAATGAGTTGGACATTTCATTGAGGGAATACACATCACAATTTCTTGAAGAAGAATCTGTCATGATTGAATTTTGATCTCTTCCTGTGTAGAACCCAGGTTGACTTGGCTCTGGCAATAACTTCTCTCCATTCAACATTAAAACTACTGAAGACATGTTTGGCCTGTCCTCTGGTCTCTGTTGTACACATAACAAACCAATATGAATATATCTTAATATTTCTGATCGATCGAGCTTATCATCCACTGAGTCATCCATAAGTTCCATTGGTCTTTTTTCAATCCATAATCTCCATGCCTGAAAATTACATGAAAACCATTAATAAATAAGTTCATTTTCCATATGGGAAACTACTGAACGTTGTTTCAAGGCTCAAAGTGTTTACATAAAAGTTCAATTTTTCAGACTCACATGTCCAAGAAGATTTAGGTGATGGTGTGGGTCACAAAATCCCCTGTTCTTCCTCCCACTAATTATCTCCAACACAATCACACCAAAGCTGAAGACATCAGATTTGACTGAAAAGGATCCATGTACAGCATATTCAGGAGGCATGTAACCACTACACAACAAAACAACAACCGTGCACAATGAGAAGCAAAAACTGGTTGTAAAAGAGGAAAGGAAAGAGAAAATAACTAGAGAAAAACTTACTAGGTTCCCATCACTCTATTTGTGTTTGCTTCATCTTGATCTAGCCCAAATGTCCTAGCCATACCAAAATCGGATATTTTCGGGTTCATATTACTGTCAAGAAGAACATTACCGGTCTTGAGGTCTCTGTGAATGATCTTTAGTCTAGAGTCTTGATGAAGATAGAGAAGTCCTCGGGCGATTCCACCAATAATTTCAAATCGCTTAACCCAACATATCAATGTGCATCTTGTTGAATCTAAGAAAAATCACTACCAAGTTAGCATGGCAAATATTTGACAGAATTTTTTTCAAAATTTGGAAGGATTGGATTTGAACAAAGCACCGACCAAAAATAAAGTAGTCCAAACTTCTATTGGGCATGAATTCATAAATCAACAACTTCTCATGTTGCCAAATTGAACAACCAAGAAGCTTTACAAGATTTCGGTGTTGAAGTTTTGCAATCAACATGACTTCATTTTTAAACTCCTCCAAACCTTGTCCAGATGTTTTTGAAAGCCTTTTGACTGCAATCTCTTGCCCGTCAGGTAATATGCCCTGAAAATAATTTTGGAAACATTGAAATTATTTTGATGCAGTATGGGCTAAATTTAATTTCCATACCTTGTACACTGGTCCAAAGCCACCTTGTCCCAATTTGTTACTCTCTGAAAAGTGATTTGTAGCATCGGAAATGGTTGAAAAGTCAAATATTGGTAGATCAATGTCATCCTTCTTACTTTTGCCCTTCCAATAATTTGTTTCTGCAATGAACAAACATATTATCAGATCTTATGAAAACAAAAACTATGAAATAAGAAAGAATATTTATTAATTAGTAAAAAAAATGAAGATTAATTTTATCACACTAAATTTATATCTTATTTAATATAACACTGTTAAATTTAATTATCATGAGTTCACCTGAATGCATGAGTTTCTTCTTCCTAATGCAAAATATGAATCCGAATACTGCAATGGCAATGATGAATATAATACAGCCGACAAAAATTCTTGCTAGTCTCTTCGTGTTGAAACGTCGATCTGAGACTGAAATATTAAGAACATAATCAAGTAATAATGAACTGATACACAATCACATGTTGAAGCGTTTACAAGAAATACAAATAAAAAAGAGAAAAAGAAATATATAGAACTTTTGGTAAAACATCATCTTGGAACTTAATAAATGACACTCTTTTCGAATGGTACTACAGTGGAGAAGATTGTCAATTTCGAAATAATTCAAGGCATCAAAGGCTTAATGAAAGAAAGCAGAATAAGGGAAGAACGGCCAGCATTCAATAAGCACCACTTTAGTTAGCAATAAACAATGCTATCCTTATTCATCCAACTTTATTTTTTTCTTTTCTGCTGACTATGGTGTTATTATGAAGTATGTCAGCTAAACTTCGTTGGGAGCAGAAGATGGGTATTTTCCTCCCAGCTATGGTGTTATTATGTAGTATTTTCACTAAAAGAATGTTTGTTACTTTTTATAATTTTGCTCGAGTAACTACTAGCGTGACAGAGCTTAGAATGAAAATGCAATACATTTATTGAAGGGAGAATGGATAAAAAAACGACACCTCGTAACTCTGAATCTGCAACTATAGCCATTTTTAAATAAAAATCTTGTCCACCTTGTGAGAGTGTCCTGATGTCAACAATGTCAGAGAACCAATGCAAGCAGCCACTTCCCTTGCCACTGATATTCAATTGAGCATATGCACTACAAGAACACTTGCTCAAACACAATCTCTCACATTCCTGAAGACTAGTTGTCTTATCATACCAAGATGAAGATGTGTCCGGCAATTTCATTCTCTCATACTTCTGAAATGTATCTCCCTTATTACAGTTTAGAGGGGTAATTCTAGCACATGTTGAATCTGAAGAGTTGGCTTTGAATCCTCTCAAGCATTCACAATGTTTTGCTGTTCCACTCACATTGCAAATTGTATTTGCACCACACAAAGCATACCTCTCACACTCATCAAATGAACTAGGGTATCGTATATCCCATTTTTTATTCTGATCTGACCATATTAAACGTATTTGATAGCCTTCTGGGGTCAATCTGCTTCTAAGTAAAGTTGAACTATTCAATAGTTGAATCTCATAGAAAGCCTCATCTTGATTAATAACAAAAAAGGATTTTGTAAATTGGTCTGTTTTTTCTCCTGGTAGTCCTGTGACACTTAGACCATTCCATGACCCTGGCCTATACATTATATTATTATTAACCGTGATAACTAATTGAGGAAGGCCACGAGTATCAACACCAAATGAAAATTTACCTGGTGTAGGATCAGAAAACGATTTCCAAGATCTCAGAGCTCGATTTTGTCCTGTTTTGAAGTTTTTTCCAAGTTTCATTCCTGGAAGTAAAGTGTCATCAGGGTAATCAAAGCTCTGCCATAAAAGCTTATTATGTCCATCATTCATAACCATGTTTCCTGATTCAAACAACTGTACCACAACTGGTTCCTTTGGTGTGTTTGATGCATTTGAGGACCATATTTTGGCTCCTGTACTATCTTTGAGACTGAGAATGCCTTGATCACTGTCTACTTCCAGGACTCCAGAGTGATCTTTAAGGGGTGCTTCTCTGTTGGCTACCCAAACAACGGTTCTGGGAGAAATGTTTTTATACCATATTCCAAGGTAGCGATTATTAGAATTTTGTGGGCTGAAGAATCCTGCTTCAAAGGTTCCATTTTCTGAAACAAGAGTTACATTCTCGTTCTTACCATCTCTGATGGGTTGAGTTGGAGTAATCATGTCCAATGTGGAGGACATGCTTATCAAGGAGAGTAAGAAAATGCATACACCAAACATTTGAAAGCTTTCCATTGAATTTTATGAGGTTTGTTTCATGAGCAAAGTGGCTGAGTATGAATTCAATGATGGATAGTTGGCACTATAAAAATCAAAGAGTGGTATAATATGGTCATGGTCAAGAAAATTCCAAGGGCGAATAATGTGTTGGTTTGTGGTAAGAACTTCATGGTATGATGCCCTATAAGTAAAGGGCGTAAAATAACTACTTTTGTGACAATATTTATGGTGAGTTGGTGACATTGACTGGTGATGACCTGAGTCTTATTGGTTGAAAATTTCCAACTTCAAAGATTTTTCTGGGGTAGTTTTGGCATTTGAAACATGACAATGATCGTGCATGTCGCTGCAATGACGTGCGCCAGAAGAGTTAGCAGTAAGAAAAATGTTTCTCATGGATATAGCTTTTTAGACTATTTTAAATGTTAAATTGTAACTTAGCTCGTAATACACTGAATTTTTTAAAAAACTTAGTTGGTTTCACACTCAACTCAGAGTGGTGATTAATTAGAGGTGGAGATTGAAATCTACATCTATTTTAAATTCAGATAGAGTCTATATCCATTTGGATTAAAAATTAGATTAATTTTTTAAATCAATTTTAAAACTGGTTTTATAATTTAAACTCAGTTTTATTCTACAAGCTTCAAACCATAAATTAGTTTTTGGCTGACTAAAATTAAATCAATGTATGCATAGCCATTTTTGACTGATGTGATGAATGTCGTTTTGTGACTGATTTTAGTCGGTATATTTTTCAATGTCAATTGCCTGATACATTTCTTGAATGATGTTGTTGGTCGGGGCATTTTTGAATCTTGAGAGTTGAGATCAGCCATGGCAATTTTTTTTTATAGATATTGATCGATTCATTTTAAATAATTTTGTAAATTTAATAATCGATTTTGCATTATCTTTTGTTGGAAACATTTTTGTTGAATCAGCCAGTTAAGTATAATTACTATGGGTAATAACATTTTTCTCTAAGTATTCAATTCAATTAGATATTAATGTACCGGGTTGGGAATGAACACCAAGCTCCCCTGGACTCCGGGCTCACCTCACTGACCGGGTTGAGCTCGACACAAACAGAACGTATCTGGACAAATATGAACATCTATCTTTTCCCTGATTTATCGGGATTCTTGGGCCTGAAGCAATCTTTCCCATGAAATCCACGAATATGAAACCCTAATTATGATCCCTATAAATACCGATAGAGGACTCAAAATCGACACATGAAATAAAACCTAAATTACTCATACAAATCAACGAGGGTTCCAACCCCTCACGCCGCCGGATTTCTCAGGGCCGAGCTGAACTCGGGCCACCTCAGAATCCAGCAAGAACATTTGGCGCCCACCGTGGGGCAAGATAATTCTTAATCCGACAACCACTTGATAATTCTTAATCCCACAACCACCTGATAATTCTTGATCCCACAACAATCCCAGATGGTTCGCACTCGCAGTCACTCTAATGCCGTGGTGGATCCCGCCACAGCGGAACTCATACAATCACGAGTGGACGCGGTGTTGGCAGAGGCTCAAGAGCGGATGGACGCTCGCATGGAAGTTTTGCGAGCCCATAGTTGAGAAACTGAGAGGGCCTTGCAGACCACACAGGCGAACTTAGACACTGTCCAGCGACAGCGTGAAACCGATCTTCTGGAGTTGCAGGCCCTGGGACAAAGAAACCAAGGAGTTCCGGGTGGGACCTCCCTCATTCCCCCCCGGGATGACGAACTTAGACAAGGAGAGGAGGCCAGGTCAAATTCGCGTGTTGGTCCCAATAACCCCCGCACTACGGAGGAGGATATGCATGTCGCAACCTCTGCGCCCCGGCACGATCTCTCCCAGATTCGCGCTGCTGTCTCTTCAGCTCAGCCAGGCCCCTCCCAAGCTCAGCCGTTCGCGGACCTCAAACCTCCTCCTCGGACACACGGACTTGGTAAAGTCTGGAACCTCCACCCATTCATCCTGGCCATCCTCTCTGTCCGGGTTCCCGAGTCTTGGAGATGGTCGTCCCAGGACAAATACGACGGTACTACGGACCCAGTTACTCATGTGAGGGCCTACCTAACCCAAGCTGCCATGACCGTAGAAGATGACTACATACTCTGTCGAATGTTTCCCTCAACCCTAAAAGGAACAGCCCTTGATTGGTACTACTCACTCTCTCCGTTGTCGATAGACTCTTTTGATTCCCTGTTCGAACATTTCCAAGCCCGGTTCACAGACACCAAGCCGACGCCTACCACTTCCATATCGCTTCATCATGTGGTACAGGGAGACAAGGAATCCCTCAGGGAGTATATGGCCCGCTTTGCATTGGCCTGCCGAACTATACCCAATCTCCATCCTGCTGTGGCACTACACGCCATACAGGCCGGGCTCAACTCCGGCCCCTTCTCAGACTCCATTTTCGCTGAATCTCTTATCAATATGAACGACCTCCGCTCCCGAGCTGACCGCTTCATGAACATAGAAGAAAACATTGAGGCTAAGCGCCGAGCTCGAGAGCATGGTCGTCCACCCAAGCAAAAGGAGTCCTCCTCCCGTCGGGCGAAGATGAATAGAGACCACCGCGCCAACTCGTACAGCTCATACAACCCCCTGAATGCATCCAGGGACAGAATCTTTAGGGAAGCGTGCGCGTTAGACTTAGTTCGCCGTCTTAAAGCTTCACAATCTCCCGCGGACGCCGACCCGACCAAGCAATGCGCTTACCACCAGAATACTGGGCACACCACCGAAGACTGTCGCCAAGTACAAGACCTTATAGAACGACTCATAAGATCAGGCGAGCTACGAAGATTCGTACAAGAGGAGCAGAAACACCCTGAGAGGTATACCGGGCCGACCTCCAAGACTCGGCCCCGGGACTCAGATCGGGATACCTAGGAGGGCCAGAATAAACGCAGGGACAGAGGCTGGGGTAAGGAAACTGACCAAAATCCTGATAAGGTAAAGGGGACTATCAATACCATTGCTGGAGGCTTCGCAGGGGGAGGAGCTACGTCTTCGGCCCGAAAACGATACGTGAGAAGCATCAATCATATAGGGTCGCCCAAGAAGCGAACTTTGCCCTCCATCACATTCTTTGATGCCGACTTTAGCATAGAGGATCCCGATCAGACCGACCCCATGGTCATCTCGTGTACCATAGCCCACTGGCGAGTTCGCAAAGTGCTGATCGACCAAGGGAGCTCGGCCGATGTACTATATTGGTCCGTCTTCAAGCAGTTGGAGCTGCCCGAGTCCATCATCAAGCCATACCCCGAGCCACTGCTCGGATTTGCCGGAGAGAGAGTCCATTCTAGGGGCTATATTGATCTACTCACTATCTTCGGCGGAAGCGAGGCTTACAAAACAGTAGAGGTCAGGTACATTCTGATCGATGCCGACACCTTTTACAATGTCATCATCGGCAGAAGAACACTGAACCAGTTGGGAGCCATTGTGTCCACGCCACACATGGCCATGAAGATCCCAGAGGAAGGGGGAAAAATAGTCACAGTCAAGGCTGACCCGAGGACGGCCCGGGTATGTTACGCCCGGAGTCTGAAGGTCACACCATACTCCATCAAGAAAGAAGATAGGAGACCCACATCGAACATATGCTCTGTCCACAGCAGTGCTGATGAACCGTTGGATATTAACCCTCGGGCTGAGTTCGAGGAGGAACGTCCCTCGTTTGCTAAGCCCCTTGAGCCCGTGCAGCTCGGCCCTGAAAAGGGCCAAGTAACCAAGGTCGGCACCTCCTTGCCGGCCTCCTTCCTCCAAGAAGTTGTATCAACCCTGCATGAAAACGCGGACCTGTTCGCATGGAAACCATCTGATATGCCCGGTATCGATCCTAATCTCATGTGCCACAAATTATCCCTGCTTCCTCATGCTCGGCGGGTGGCGCAACGAAAAAGAAAGTTAGGCGAGGAACGCCGTCTGGTAGTTCAGAAAGAGGTGGGTAAGCTTTTGGAGGCTCGCTTCATTCGAGAAATAATATACACCACCTGGCTGGCCAATGTAGTAATGGTCAAAAAGGCGAACGGGAAATGGAAGATGTGCACGGACTACACCGACCTAAACAAAGCCTGTCCCAAGGACACCTACCCCTTACCTAGCATTGACCGATTGGTGGACAGCACAGCGGGATATGAAGCGTTCAGCTTCTTGGACGCCTACTCGGGTTACAATCAGATACCGATGTATCCCCCTGATGAACCGAAGACTGCGTTCATGTCAGCCACAACCAACTACTGCTACCAAGTTATGCCCTTCGGCCTCAAGAACGCAGGGGCCACCTACCAACGACTAATGGACAAGGTCTTTAGTGCCCAGATCGGATGTAATATGGAGGTCTACGTTGATGACATGGTGGTGAAGTCGAAAACTCATGTTCAACACGCTGCCGATCTAAGAGAAATCTTTGCAGAAATACGCCGACATCAAATCCGGCTGAATCCGGAAAAGTGTGCCTTCGGCGTAGGAGGGGTAAATTCCTCGGCTTTATGATCTCCCAAAGAGGAATTGAGGCTAACCCGGACAAGTTTACGGCCATCACTAACATGCCCAGCCCGACCTGCTTGAAAGACTTGCAAAAACTTAACGGACGCTTGGCCACCCTATCTCGGTTTCTGCCCAAGCTGGCTGAACAAAGTAAACCCTTGCTTACATTATTGAAATGCTCAGCCCGTTTTGAATGGAACGATGAATGTGCCTCCGCCTTCGACAAGCTGAAAACACAGATAGCCTCCTTACCAACCCTGATTAGCCCTTCTCCTAAGCTGCCTCTGTATGTTTACTTAGCAGTTTCCGAGGTCGCCATCAGCTCAGTCCTGGTCAAGGAAATTGACAAAGTCTAGACGTCGATGTACTTTGTGAGACGAACACTCCAACCTGCGGAGACCAGGTATCAAACCATAGAAAGGCTAGTGCTCGCCTTTGTCTTCATTGCTCGCCGACTACGACACTACTTTCGTAGCCATGACATAATCGTAAGGTCGGACTATCCGATCAGACATATATTGCAGAGACCTGACCTTGTTGGTCCCATGATAGCCTGGGCTATAGAGTTATCCGAGTTTGGGCTTCAATTTGAACCTCGAGGTCCTATGAAGGCACAGTTCCTAGCTGAGTTCCTCACCGAGTTGCCCGAGCTCGGCGATTGTGAGCTAGGTTGGACGTTAAGAGTTGATGGCTCTTCTAACAAGAAAGGGAGCAGAGCAGGGGTTATATTGGAAGGACCAGACGATCTCGTGTTGGAACAAGCTATACGCTTCTCTTTTGCAGCCTCAAACAATCAGGCCGAGTATGAGGCCCTGCTGGCCGGCCTAAGGTTAGCCCGGGACATGGGTGTCCGACACTTAAAGTGCCTAAGTGATTCTCAGTTAGTTACTTCTCAGGTTAGAGATGAATTCCAAGCCAAGGAGCCCCACCTACAACAGTACTTTTATAGAGTGAAGAACATGCTTTCCCACTTCGCCAAGTTTGAGATCATCCATGTCCCTCGCGAACAAAACGACAGAGCTGACATCCTGTCTAAGCTGGCGAGTTCCCGCAAGGGGGGACAACACCATTCAATCATTCAAGAAGTACTCATCTCCCCGAGCTGGGACAAGGATGAGGTCTACTCGGTCAATACAGAACCGAGCTTGTGGATGACCCCCTCATATCATATTTGCAAGACAACGTCTTGCCCGACGACAAGAATGAGGCCCAAAAGGTGCGTCGTCAAGCCCCTTACTACGTACTGCGGGATCGAGAACTATTCCGAAGAGGCTTTTCTGCCCTTTTACTGAAATGTTTGACCAAAGAACAAGCCAAGTATGTGATGAACGAGCTCCATACTGGCATCTGCAGCATGCACTCAGGGGCCAAAAACATGGCTGCCCGATTAGTCCGAGCTGGGAATTATTGTCCCACAATGAAGAAGGATGTCAAAGACTATGTTAGCAGCTGTAAAAAGTGTCAGGAACACGGTTCGCTGCCGGCTGCACCGTCGACCGAGCTCCAGCTCATCTCGTCACCTTGGCCCTTCGCCTTATGGGGGATGGACATCCTCAACCCATTCCCACCAGCGCAGAGGCAAACCAAGTTCTTGCTTGTGGCCATTAATTACTTCACCAAATGGATCGAGGCCGAAACAGTAGCAACGATATTGACAAAGCAGGTTCAAAAATTCATTTGGAGACATATCGTTTACCGACATGGCATACCTCACGGCCTGATCACCGATAATGGGCGGCAGTTCACAGATGCTACGTTTTGCACATTCTTATCCCAGCTCGGTATTCAACACAGGACATCATCGGTGGAGCATCCCCCAAACCAATGGACAAGCTGAAGCAGCCAATAAGGTTATCCTCAATGAGTTGAAAAAGAAGCTCGGGTGAGTAAAAGGAGATTGGGCTGAGGAAATGCCAAGCGTGTTATGGGGATACCACTGCACCCCTCAATCCTCAACCAACGAAACACCGTTTGCCTCACTTATGGGTTTGATGCCATGATACCAATTGAGGTCGGCGAACCCTCGTGGAGGAGGTTGACGTACACATCCTCAAGCAATGAGACCGCCCTCAGGTAGGAACTCGACCTTATTGAAGAAGTCAGAGAAGAAGCTAGAGTAAGGGAGTTAGCCACAAAGCTGCGAGCAGCTCGTCGTTATAATTCCCGAGTCTGGGGACGGTCTTTCGTCCCAGGAGACCTCGTTTGGAGAAAGACCAGGGAGGCTAGGCGAGACCGAGCTCATGGCAAGCTCGCCGCCAATTGGGATGGCCCCTTCCGCATCCTCGAGAACCATCAGAATGGATCTTACAAGTTACAGGAAATGGGAGGACGTCTAATTCCCAGAACTTGGAACGCTAGTCATCTGAAGCCCTACATTAGCTAGCGTATTCCCTTTTAATTTAGTGTTCAATTCGGTAAAGTTAAGCAATTTGTTATGTTTTTAATTTATCATAGAGGTGTACTCTTTTTCCTAAGCTCAGGTTTTTTCCTAAAGAGGGTTTTTCCGGGAAAGGTTTTAACGAGGCACCACATTAGTATTCAATAAAGGAGAATTTCTACCATCACACTTATGTTTTTACTGAGCTTGGCGGCTACCAAGCTAAAGGAGACATCGCTTCCCTTTACCAGTTTTTACCGAGCTCGGCGGCTACCGAGCTAAAGGAGACATTGCGTCCCTTTACCAGTTTTTACCGAGCTCGGCGACTACCGAGCTAAAGGAGACATCGCGTCCCTTTACCAGTTTTTACCGAGCTCGGCGACTACCGAGCTAAAGGAGACATTGTGTCCCTTTACCAGTTTTTACCGAGTTCGGCGGCTACAGAGCTAAAGGAGACATTGCGTCCCTATACCAGTTCTTACCGAGCTCCGCGGCTACCGAGCTAAGGGAGACATCGTGTCCCTTTACTAGTTTTTACCGAGCTCGGCGGCTACCGAGCTAAAGGAGACATCGCGTCCCTTTACGGGATACCAAGTCCTTCATCATTCTCGGTCAATGCCGGACTGAGAACACACACCTGAGACCCGTTGGAGGTCGGCTAGGCAAATGGCACAAGCTAATAGTCAAGTAAAACAAGTGCGGAATAAGGCGACGAGAAGAAGAATAAAGCGATAATATTAAAGCAGATGAACAGGGATGAAAATAAGATGATGATATTAAGGCAAGGGAAAGTAAACATTGTACAACCAAAATGACCTTAATTAAAAACCAAAGCCGACCTTCAAGGCTGGCAACAAAAAAAAAGAAGAGGAAAAGAGGAAGAGATAATTCTACTCGGCGCGGTCCACCCACTCCCCATCTACAAAATCCTTGACATAGTTAAAGGACTCGGGTTCGAGCGACGGAGCCAGGAAGCAGGCTTGCCGGACTGCTCCATCGAAGCCCGAGCAGAAGCCAGACATGGCAACCTCCTCCATCTGCTCCATTTTTGCCTGCTGCTGAGCCACGGTCTTCTCAGACGTCTCGAGCTTCTCCAACAGCTCGAGCACCTTGGCCTCTGAGCTCACAGCACGGTCACCGGCCGAGCTCAGCTTACCTTGCAGCTCCTCCTCGTTCGCCTTAGAGGCAACAAGTTCCCTCCCGAGCTCTTCCCGGTCAGCCTTCGCGGCGGTGAGCTCCTGCTCGACCTCCTCCTTAGCCAACCTTAACTTGGTGGCTTCCATCTCCAGGACAGCGACCTGAGCAGCACACTCCTGCTCCCGGCGGACGGATGCAGCCTCTAACTCGGCCACCCGGGTAGAAAACGATAACTCCTGAGTCACCCGTCTCTTGTTGTGCCGAGTTATGGCCAACAGGCGGCTCAACAAGACCTCGGCCCCGTCCAAGTTGTCTGGCACCCCCACCGCGTCCAGGAGGGCATTATCATAGGAGCTGGGAAAGGGCTGCCCGATCTGGATATGTTCCCCCGGAGAGAGGAGTCCCATAGTGACTAGCCGGGCAGGACATCGGCTGCCATCTACTCAATGCGGGGCCCGACACCATCTTTGCCAAGTCAGGAGGCATCGGAAGGAAGCTTGTCGGAGGTCTTAGCAGTAGTGGGAGGCACACCCCCTCCCCCGGGTGCCGGCTCGGATACTGCCACCTCGGTTTGAGAGGTAGGAGAAACTGAGGTCGCGGTGTCTTCTTGGCATCTCTGTCTCTTGGGCGAGGCCCCCACACCATCAGATAGGAGCTCGGCCCCTTCAGCCCTTGGCCTCTTAGGACTGGGAGTAGCTTGAGGTAAAGGAGGCTGGGGGGGCGGACTGGGCCCGCAAGAGACCGTCCCACAACCTCGTGATCCAGAGCTCGACTTGCGGGCCTTTAGAGCGGCGATCAAGCTGAAGTTGTCTGACATTAGGTCTGCAAACAAAAGCGTAAGTCAGCAATACATTCCACAATTCAAGATAGAAGACACTAAAATTATTACCTAGAAAGTGCTGGTAAGGGTCCTCCTCCCGGACAGAGTGTATCAGAGCCCGGCTACTAATTGGCAGAGGGAGACCGTGAAGGACTTGGATGATGTTTTTATCACCCGGGGTCAACATATCCTCGGGAAACTTGGTGTACTTCCGGGGAAGGCACTAGTGTAGAGGGTATCTCGGCTCGAGGTCATCCTTCAGAAAAAGGGCCTTAACAGCCCTATTGTTGATGGGGGACAACTTGAAGTAGCATTCCTTAAACTTCTTATATGATTGTGCATAGGGGATGAGTAAGCCCCCCCTAGCACGGGAACTACAAAGGGAAGCCAGCCCACCATAGGGTCGTGCTTGAGCTGGTAATGATAAAGAAAAACACGAGAGCTTGGCCTAACGCCGAGCATCTTACATAAGATTTGAAAGGCGCGGAGGAAACCCCAACTATTAGGGTGGAGCTGACTGGGAGCTACGTTGAGAAAGGCCAAGACCTCGGTCTCACAATGACCCAGGGGAAAAACTAGGCCATATTCTTTGAACATATATTCGTACACGGTTATAGCGTCCCGACCGGATACGAGGGTACGAGCATGTACCCTCTTACTATGCCTACAAGTCCGGAATCTAACCACGTTGTCATACCCCTCCCTCAAGATCTCGTACCTATCTACAAGGGTTTGAACTCTCTCCATGCTATCGTAAGAGGAAGCTCGGCTTGACACTTCTCCTAGGAGCCACAAGAAGTCGGGCTCATCAGCTGGGACGGGGACTAGGAGGTCGACCTCCTCAGGCTCCCTCGCTATCCCCTCCTCGGCTGAGCCAGGAGGAGCATTCCCACCATCGGATGCCTCTGCGGCACCTTCAACAAACCTGACCTCGACCCCAACAGGGGAGACCTCGGCAGTAGCAGAGGCGTGTTCAGACCCGGGATCGGCCTCCGCCGTAGACATTTCAAGGGAGGGGGAAGAAGCCTCCGTTGATTCGGGCTCCGAGCCTGAAACAGAAGGGGGAATCAGGCTCTCTACACTATGGGTAGCAGAAGAGTGCGAGAAAGACATACCTAGGTGTTTTTGGCGCGAGAGACGGCAACGAGAAAGAGAGGAAATGAGGAGGCACGTCGCGCAAACCGAATCTAAAGAGCGAGTGGGAGGAAGCGACGAACAAGAGAAGTCCCAGGAGAGACAATGACGAACTGGGGGGTGAGGAGAGAATGGCGAACTTGGAGAGCGACAACAGTAGGGCAACAAGGAGGAGATGAAAGGGTGAAATGAGTGAGTAAAAGGGGAAAATAAGAATGTGAAACGTATTTAAAGAGCGAAAAGAGCCGTTAGAGGGGAAGTTACCAAAACACAGTAACCGTGAAACCCCTCAACGACACATTAATCATAAAAATTAAATAAAAACTTAATAAAATTGAATGAAGGAATACCAACCGTTTGACAGTTTCCCGCCATTTGACACCGGAAGATCGGGCTCCTGACTTAAACTCACGCCACTTAATCGCTTGGCCTGAGCTTGGGGGGCTGATGTACCGGGCTGGGGATGAGCACCGAGCTCATCCCCTGGACCCCGGGCTCACCTCACTGACCGGGCCGAGCTCAACATAAACAGAACGTATCTGGACAAATATGAACATATAACTTTTCCCTGATTTGTCGGGATTCTTGGGCCTGAAGCAATCTTCCCCATGAAATCCACGAATATGGAACCCTAATTATGATCCCTATAAATACCGATAGAGGACTCAAAATCGACACAGAAAATAAAACCTAAATTACTCATACAAATCAACGAGGGTTCCAATCCCTCACGCAGCCGGATTTCTCAAGGCCGAGCTGAGCTCGGGCCACCTCAGAATCCAGCAAGAACAATTAAGAATTCCATTTTTTTTGTCATTTAACTGGCATTTCAAAAGTGACATCTGAAGTGTAATTTATGATGAGATTAATTTTAGGCAAAGTTATGTTTTTAGTGTTCGAATTTTAAAGTTCCTTTTTAGTCCTTATTTTTCTTAATCCTTTTGTATTGTTAAGTCTCTGTCTTAATTAGTAATGTGAGAATTTTTATTATTATTTTATGGTATTTTGTGGCGATTATTTTCTGGATGATTTTAATCGCCCCAAAATGTTCAAGAAAATTTTTATTAGTCTCATTAGGATGATTTTAAATTTCTAAAAAAATACGTTAATCTTTTATTATTTCATGTTGTACCGGGCCAAATATTATGACCGGCTTCACCCAATATACCGGCCCAGGCCCAATTCCTTTTTGGGCTACAATTACTTATTTACCCTTAATGACTTATTCTTATAAATAGGTGTTCACCAACCAGGTTTGATAACTCTAAAAACCCTAATTCTAACCTACCTTTACTCTGACTAATACTGACTTAGCCATCGGAGTCTCTGCAGGTACCCACCACCTATCGCACGGAGCTTGGAATGATGTTCTACGTCATCATCAACGTCACCCGCGATCGAGGAGCCGACCTTAGCTCGGCTCACCAGAATTTGGTAAGAACATTGGCGCCCATCGTGGGGCCGAATAAAACTATCCTCACGATCATGAAGTCACAGTTCTCATCCAAGAGTAGATTATTGATGAGCGATCAAGCCATGGATCCATCTTTGTTTGTGGCTCTCAAAACTCTCTTGAACTCGGCGACGATCGGAATGAAGCGACAAATGCATAATGAGATGGAAGCGATGGGGAATTAACGATGGCAAACCTATCAATTCAATGAACCGGGAACACATTTAGTTGTCTTGAAACATCCAGTTCACAAGAGAGAAAATAAGGTGTGTCTTTTCCTTTTTCTTATTATTATATTTTCTTTTAAAATAAATAAATAAATAAAAATATATCATTGTCCGAGATTGGGTTAAAGACTACTCAACCTCATATGAAGAAACCTCGGACTAAATATTGTCTGAGTACAAAGGTTGGGTTAAAGATTACCCAACCTTATTATTCAAGATATCATCGGATTAACCACTGTCCGAGTCTTTTCCTTTTTCTTATTATTATATTTTCCTTTAAAAAAAATAAATAAAAATATATTACTGTCCGAGGTTGGGTTAAAGACTACCTAACCTCATCTGAAGAAACCTCGGACTAAATATTGTCTGAGTACAAAGGTTGGGTTGAAGATTACCCAACCTTATTATTCAAGATATCATCGGATTAACCATTGTCCGAGTCTTTTCCTTTTTCTTATTATTATATTTTCCTTTAAAATAAATAAATAAAAATATATCACTGTTTGGGGTTGGGTTAAAGACTACCCAACCTCATCTGAAGAAACCTTGGACTAAATATTGTCTGAATACAAAGGTTGAGTCAAAGATTACCCAACCTTATTATTCAAGATATCCTCGGATTAACCACTGTCTGAGTCCTCTCCTTTTTCTTTTTGTCATATTTTTCTAAAAAAAAAAAAAACAAACAAAAAGCCACTTGGGGGCTTAATTACGTGTTTACCCAGAAAACACGGGAAGTGCACGGAACCACTCCTCACTCAAGTCTCAAAGGAAGTGCAACACCACTCCTCACTCAAGTCTCCTATGTACTCCGACTTCAGTGGCATATACGTATTAATGTTTTGGTACTTGCCGACTTCAATAGCAATTAAGTACTAACTAGTTTCCATCCAAGTCGGTTACTCAGATGATACATGTTCAACCACCTGAGCTTGAATAACCAAATATTTGAAGCATCACATTCCAGAAACAAATATTTATCACTCTTTATCAAAATCAACTAATATTCAACGTAAGCTTTTACCGAGGTAGTAGAATTCGTAATCGAGCTAGCCAATGCCCGTCCTGACTGACCTCACACACATCGGTATAAATGCATTTAACGCATATCATGTTGAGCATACAAATTTAATCATTTTCGCCAAGGATTCCGCGCTTAAGCCTAAATAGTACTAGTAGAATACCTTAGAATTACCCCAAATCAGACTTTCATGTGTTTCATAACCAATCGTTAAATCAATTCAAGACTAACTATTCAAGCATGGACAGCCTAGACCATGAAAATGCTTATTCATCGCCATGCATTAGCCAAAACATGACAAATACAAATGGCAAACTAAAGATATAGCAAGATGGTACTATTATTCACTGTCATGCATTAACCTTTATCCTATTATTTAGCTACTATGAATAGGAAATTACATGCCTTCACTCTATGTTAGCCGACTATAAATCGGCAAAGAAAATCAATTACAAAGAAAACCGACTTGTTCTATTCCAAAACTGGGGCAACAAGTGTAAATATGAGAATGTGCTACCTTAGGTACGATTTGTAGAAGATCACAAGATTTTAGCGGTGAAATTTTATATCTTGCAACTGCTATCATGAGTGACTTAATACAAAAAGATCACTATTCTATTGAGCGACTATTTCAGAGTTGCAATTAATCGAGGTTGGCCACTTACGCATAAGCCACTACCTTAACCAACCCGTCCTCGTTGTATTTTGAAGACAGACAAACATTTATAACCAATTCACAACTTTCTACCTCGAATCGAATCCGAGCTTATTTACGTGGACATAATTGCTCAAAGAATTAATTTAGAATTCAGACACAATCCAAACTTCATTCACAAACATAGTCCCTTAGTGTTAATTCAGTCATCACAGTATCCCGAGCTCACAAGTTTGATACGAGTCGCCAGCGTACTCCATACGACGACTTATGATTGCGACGGCTTATGCATCGCACGAAAGTGAGTTGAAGGAGAAAGGGACATTTCTGTTTTAACTCAAGGAGGTCTTGACTATGTTAATGTCAACCTCGGGTTCCTAAACAAAAAAAAAAATTAAAAAAAAAATGACACTGCCCAACATGAACATGACTCCACCGACGTAGTTAGACACTCCAGCCGATGTCAACAATTTTGTCATGAGAGCTCGGCAAATCAGCTCCTATCCTTTAGTTGGTCAGAGGAATATCTCACGGGAGATATCAAGACCAACTCATATGACATTTTAAGGAGGCTTAACCGGCAAGCCGACATCACTTTCATATTGACTTTATTCACTATTATCTTTCGATTAGCCTCACAATTTGTAATCGTCGGATTTGGTGGTGATTCACATCAAACCCTTCCAACCTAAGACAAAAATCAATTAAATCCTCGTTGGAAGCAAGGTCCTTCACTGGGGTGATAGTAAAATGGTTCATGGCTTCGTCCTCGCCATAAGAACGTTTCAGGCTGCATTTCTCGCCGAGGGCATTATCGACATTAAGGTTACAATAGCGCATTCTTTAGCTATAATGCGACAATCGATTCCACCAAGTAAAGGGAAATTCAAGCCCGATATGCAAAGCACATGTTGGACTTAATCGACCTCATGGACCTCAGTCTCTCCGTCCCGACAACAGGTCAGCCAGTTCTTCATGTCAGAGCCATTTGTTCAAATTAAATTAACTTTTTCAAATTGCATGCCGACCCAATTTTCCGACCGAGGCCAACCTTCAATTGAATTAAATCTTTCAATTAGATAATTTCATGCCAATTGATTATAATATTATATTTGAAGAAGTAACATAATGCACCATATATCCCAACATAACTCGGTTCCGCCAGTATCAATCTAGAATCGGCCAGTACCTAATTGATCATACATAATACATTGACATCGACATCAATCAACACATGACATCGTCACAGGGAGGGATATACACGTTTTCTAGACCTAATTAACTTTTAACGAGGTACCGCTATAATCATTTTTCCAACTGGACTCCGCGTCCAGCCCGACACTCTGTCCCTTCCGAGCTAAAGGAG
This sequence comes from Hylodesmum podocarpum, assembly GCA_026586105.1. NCBI lineage: Eukaryota > Viridiplantae > Streptophyta > Magnoliopsida > Fabales > Fabaceae > Hylodesmum > Hylodesmum podocarpum. Next base: position 1,005,766 of record JALJEV010000804.1, read on the forward strand.
AAATTGCGTCCCTTTACAAGCCTTTTACCGTGCTTGGCGGCTACCGAGCTAAAAGAAACATCGCGTCCATTAACAAGTCCTTTACCGTGCTCAGCGGCTACCGAACTAAAGGAGACCCCGGTCCCTTTACAGGACTCCAAGTCCTTGATCGTGCTCGGCGACTACCGAGCTAAAGGAGACCCTAGTCCCTTTACAAGAATCCAAGTCATTACCGTGCTCGGCGGCTACAGAGCTAAAGGAGACATCGCGTCCCTTTACAAGTCGTTTACCGTGCTCGGCGGCTACCGAGCTAAAGGAGACATTGCGTCCCTTTACAAGTCGTTTACCGTGCTCAGCGGCTACCGAGCTGAAGGAGACGTCGAGTCCCTTTACAAGTCCTTTACCGTGCTCGGCGGCTACCGAGCTAAAGGAGACATCGTGTCCCTTTACAAGTCCTTTACCGTGCTCGGCGACTACCGAGCTAAAAGAGACATCGCGTCCCTTTACAAGTTCTTTACCGTGCTCGGCGGCTACCGAGCTAAAGGAGACGTTGAGTCCCTTTACAAGTCCTTTACCATGCTCGGCGGCTACCGAGCTAAAGGAGACGTTGAGTCCCTTTACAAATCGTTTACCGTGCTCGGCGGCTATCGAGCTAAAGGAGACCCCGGTCCCTTTACAAGACTCCAAGTCTTTGATCGTGCCCGGCGACTACCGAGCTAAAGGAGACCCCGGTCCCTTTACAGGACTCCAAGTCCTTGATCGTCCTTGACCTGTTTGACATTGGGAGCCGAACTCATAACTTGAACTCAAACCATTGCCCACTTTGGCTTGAGCTCGGGGGGCTGATGTACCGGGCTGGGGATGAGAACTGAGCTCATCACCCTGTCACCGGGCTCACCCTACTAGTCGGGCCGAGCTGGACAAAATCAGAATAATAGTTAAAGCACTTTGGTAATTGATTATAATATTGTTTATGAAGAAGTAATGTAATACCCTATTTATTCCAGCATCACTCGGTTCGACAATTAATATCTCAATTGATTCGCAAATTAATATAATAGATTGTGTATTCTTTTTGGGCAATTCAGACAAGTCAGGTCAGACATCCAGACATCTAGTTACTGAATGTTGTCGAGACTGAAGCCGACCCATTCAAATATTTTTTCTTCTTCATTTAATTAGTGCATGTTGCCGACTTGCCGACCCGACTTTGCGCTCGGGGGCTCACCCACCTGATATCGAGCCCCATGACTGAGCTGAGCCTCCGTTGCCCCTGCCCAAACTCGAAGCTCAAAGCTTATGATTTAAATTCATATCGACCAAGCATGTGATTCCGAGGACTAGAGGATTTGCCTGCATGCCGACCTCGGGGCTCATTAACCGGCCATTACAAGTCTCCCCTAAATCTCAGGTACGATCAGTACGCCTCAAATGGTCACAGACGCTCAAAGCAAGCATATGTCATACGCCCTATCCAACACTAGACTGAGGATCGAGTTGCACATTTAACTCAAACCATTGCAATTCTGGCTTGAGCTCGGGGGGCTGATGTACCGGGCCGAATATTATGACCGGCTTCACCCAATATACCGGCCCAGGCCCAATTCCTTTTTGGGGTACAATTACTTATTTTCCCTTAATGATTTATTCTTATAAATAGGTGTTCACCAACCAGGTTTGATAACTCTGAAAACCCTAATTCTAACCTACCTTTACTTTGACTAATACTGACTTAGCCATCAGAATCTTTGCAGGTACCCACCACCTGTCGCACGGAACTTGGAATGATGTTCTACGTTATCATCAATGTCACCTGCGATTGAGGAGCCGATCTTAGCTCGGCTCACCAGAATTTGGTAAGAACACATGTAAAATTTGATTCGACTATAGTAAGTGAATCAACACATTGATCAATTAATGTATTATATGTTAGGTTGGATTGATTATGTTATAGACGGCAAAAAAATTGTCTAATTAGATGTGAAAAGTTGGATGAGTTGGGTCAAATTATTACGTGGCCACAAATTTTCCGACCACGGTTTAGCTCATTACACTGAGACGAACAAGGTTCCTTTTTTCTAAATCAACATACATTTTACAAGAAAACAAATTCAAAAATAATATCAAGACGAATACATTTGATGCTTTTCTGGCCTACGTTTCATGGGGTTCGGTGGGCATAAAAAGAAAAATAGCTAATATTTAATTAGTGTCCTTTTGTTTTGAATGAAAAAATCTTAAACTTTCAGCTGGAAGACATCTTAATTACTAGCAACTAATGGTTGGGTTTAATTAACGCATCAAAGAGGCTAATTTCCTCACAAAGAGATTCTTATATATTTAATGATTGGATAGGGTTGTCATTTTCAAGTTTCAACAGGTACTTTTACATGCCCCCTATAGTATTTCTACAAGAAAAAGAAAATCCACAACCGGAAAGAAAAGAGTTTAGTTGGGCGAATATTAATTTTTTTTAGGAACCAATTAATAAGCATGCACGGTTTAAATGTTGTAGATAAAATCATCTTTTCTCTCCATCTTATAAATTTCACATTATACTCTTCGTTTTAATACATTCTGGAATGGGTAATTTGAAATATATTTTACATTCAAGAATACCCATTTCAAGATGTATTAAAGGAGGCAAAGAAAATTATATTTTGAAATGCTCGTTCTTAGGATATAATGTGAAATGTGTAGAATGTAAAAAAAAAATCCTAAAATCATAGGATTGGTTTAATGTTAACCTAAATTATAGATGAAAATATACAGAAATTTCACATTAAACTAAATGCGATATTTCATATTTACAAATTATTCAAACTTTACATATAATATCTTGAAACCATGAAATAAACAATTAATATTTTCCTTTAGTAATTAGAAAGATTTATAAAAGAGTTACCCAAAATAATCCTTACAGAGAAAGTAGACTTACTCTATCAAGAAACAATACATGTAGCCTCGATAAAATATATTTGCTTACATTTGTGAGAAACAAATATAGTTTTCTATCGACAATCAGAGACAGTTCCTTTTTAAAATATAGAGTTTAATTACAAGACTGCTCAAGTTTATTCTGACAAAGTCAATTTTTCCATTCATGACCAAGAGGTCGAGAAAGAAGTCAAACCTCCTAGAAACTTTGCTGCACCTTATTAGTTCCAAAATGAGTTATTATAAGAGAAAAAAAAAGGGTTATTTTCAGCATAAAATATTTTACAAAATTAATTAATCATAACTCTCTATTTATTATGAGTTTGTTAGTTTTCATAACAAACTTTCTAAAAATTTTATAAAATATAATTAACAATTTGTTGATCTTGTAAAATCGTCTTTACAAGTTAATCAAACAAAATTTTAAGAAATTTTGTTGTTAGAATTAGTTAATTGTTTACAATATTTTACATGCATCACATTTTTTCTCATAAATATATTTTCTTATTAGGCTATTTATCACATTTATCAAAAATAAAATTAATTTCTGTCCAAATCCAATCATGCACGTATGAAATGGGGTGGACACAGATTATTCCCACACCTAGAAAGTCGGTCTTGACAATTTAATATTTATGATGTGAAACCTACCAGTACTTTGTTGAGTTTAATGATGCTCGTTCCTTTGTGAGAATTAGCTCTTTATCAAACTAATTATTTAGAGGTACGTGCAATGTGTAACATGCATTTTTAAGAAAACGAAATTATATTAATTTAATAAAACACTATTATCTTGTAAATCATGTTAGAAATTTGTGTAATATTGAAGAAAAAAATCGCAGAAAAAGATTATTAAGGGTTCAAGAAAAGTAATAACACATTATTTAAGATTATTTTCATATGAATAGCTTCGAACTGAAAAAAATGGAATTACCAATATTTGTTACAGCATGCATCTTTGCAAGCAATGAAGTAAGAGTTTTCAACCTTAGCCTATACGGCAGAATTCTTTCTTGTAGTAAGGAGAAAGAAGCTGAAATATTTATTATTAATTCAGCATAACATTTTATGTTAATTTAGTACACATATTGATGTATATGTTCTTCAACTCTTTCAAAAATAAATAAGCATAATAAAAGGGTGTTGCAATATTTTTTACACCTTTAATTGATTAAAATTTGTTGTTAATCAATTATGTATAAACATGGTTATTCAATCTATATCCACCTTACTAGATTTTCCAATATCTTAACCAATTAAAATTTTTACTTTAGAAAATCGATTAGTGTTTCGTAAATCAATTAAAAACCTGATCGATTAAAATTTTCAATTTTAAAAGCTATAATAAACAGATTAACATTTAATTTTTACATTTTTAATTGATTCACGAAAATATTAATCAATTAAAGTTTTCAATTTTTTTATATTTAAAATTTTTAATTTATTAACATTTTTGTTAATTACAAATTTTCAATTTTATATTTTTTTAAAAAATTAGTAATTAATGAATTTTTTAATTAATTAAAATTAAAATCTTTAGTATTGAAAATTATAATTAATTAAAGTAAATAAAAAATAAAATCATAAAAAGGATAATAAACTAATTTAATCTAATTTTTTAATTATTTTTTATAGCTAATCATACACATGTCTCAGTAATATTTCTCTTCTAGTTTATCTTATTTCACTTCATTCAAAAATCTTATCTCATTTCATTCAAAAATCTTTGATTGATTAAATTATTTTTTAATTGATTAAATATTAATTAATTAATTACAGTTAAATATTTTAATTTAAAAAATTTAATTGATTAAAAAAATAATCAATTAAGAATATAAATTATAGTTTATTTTATTTTAATTAAATTTCTAATAATAATATTTATTAAATTATTTAAAAAAACGTTAGTACTAATTAGTAAATATTTATACTATTAATAATATTTAATAATAATATTAAATAAAATATTAATAGATAATAAGTAAAAGTAATTAATATCTAGTCACAGTTCTTTTATAATTACAATCTGATGATGATAGTAATTTTTTTTTATTTTAAACATGCTTTTTTATAATTATAATCTGATGATAATAAATTTCTTTTTATTATTTTAAATATATTTATCTGTGTATGTATTTATATTCTCTATCACTTTCCGTCCAATGATATCCAGGGAATGGTTAGGAAGATATATATCGAAGGAAGTCCAGTGTAGAAGGGTCTTCTCATAATTAATATATATTAGAATTGATTATAATTTTTCTCATTAAGATTTAAGTTGGTAAAGTTAGTTAATTAATTTTTCGTACATTTTTACGTGTGTAATTAGCAAAATATTAACTAACAAATTATTTCTCAATTTTCTAATTAAGTTGTCTTTAATGACTCACATGACATCATTCCTTAAACTTCCACATTGTCATTTCTAAAATTTCTATAATTTCTTCGATCTCGTTATCTCTCTCTTCGCTCCTCAACGACATCTTTGTCTTCCATTGATTCCTCCTGCAATATTTCTAATCACTTCGTCAACCCTACTTATCCTCTCTATCTTCTCAACTCGGTGAGAATCTACCTTTGGTTCTTGTTATTCTTCTTCTTTTTGAAAATAACTTTCAAGGATCGATTTGTTTTTGGAGCCCTTCCTTTCTCCCCTTCCACTAACCCTCTTCATGTCTTGGATTACTAATTCTATCACTCCCAACATCAAACAATATGTCATGTGGGTTGCGTTTGACATTCGATAGAATCTTCTTGATCGTTTTTCCCATGATGACAAGTTTCGAATTATTGATCTATGAGAGGAGGGTCTTCAGACTTATCATCAAGGTGATTCAACAATTTTTCAGTATTATACTCATTTGAAAAATTTGTTGAAGAAACTCTTCATGTATCACATTATTCTTGTTTGTTCTTGCTTCACTCTTTGCACTTGTGGTATTCTCGAAGATATAAAAGGAACGAGATGATGATTCTGTCGATAAATTTCTTTGTGGTTTAAATGACGAGTTCTCCTAAGTACGATCTTAAGTCATGCTCATAGATCCAATGCCCACACTGATCCACCATTAGATCAATATGATTAACGTCTCAAGTTTTGATTAATTACAGAACAGACAGAACATATTAGACTGAAGCATTGCAAGTCAAGTTCAGACAAAGCAAGAACAGACGAAAGTTGATGCCTCAAAGATTACTTTTGATCAAGTCAATCGTCTGCCCAATTCAAGCCAAAAGCATGCCTCAAGACAAAAGCTCAAAAGATATGCTCTAGATGAAAGACAAAATTTCATACTGAAGATCTTAATGACCCACCGTCTATCATTTCTGTAAATCCAATTGTGTGGTGCCTTACCTTAAGGAGGTTGCGTTCCAAAGAATACCCTTGTATTAGCCTGAGGAGGTTATGTTCCAAAGAATACCTTGTTGTTTAGCCTGAGAAGGCTGTGTTCAAAGAATATATGTATAGCCAGAAGTGACTGGGTGCAAAGAATACTTGTAACCTCTTTTCACGGTTGGTAGTGAAAACTTAGTAGTTGCTAAGGAACTGGACATAGTCTTGAATAGACAAATCAATATAAAAATACTATTGTCTTTAACTGTTTTATTCACTAACGGGGATAATCACTGAAATGTCTTATAAATAAAATTAACAGTTAAAAATCTCAAAGTTCCGTTTGACCGCTTGTGAAATCTCATACGGAAGGACAAATTTTTTAATTAACATAATTCAACCTCCCTTCTTGTGTTTTTTGTCTTTTACATCCACACCTTCTTTCTCGTTTTGCAATGAGAAAGAGAATTCAATAATTCGTAATCTTTGATTTTTCAAGATTTTGTTGTGAATTCTCCCTATCAAAATAATTCTACAAAAACCTCCTTCTAGTATTCAATGAGACATTTCAAATTCCCCAAGAGATGTTCGACTTGGTCACAATCCTGGACGAAATTCTAAATTTTGTGATCATTGTAAGCGTACCAATCATACTTCAGGGAACTACTCGATTAAACACGGGCTTTCTCCTGGATACAAGAACTATAATAAGATTATTGTCAATTCCTCTCAACCTTCTACTAGTGTTGTTGAGACAAAAATCTCAGCTCTTCCTACTTCTTCTGCCCTGGATGAAGGGAAATCACCTTACTAGTTTGGTTTCTCCAAAAAACAATGCAATATACTTGCCTTGCTTCAACAATCTCTGAGTTCTGCCTTGCCTCCTATAAACAGTATGCATCAGTGCATTATCAATACCTCTAGTATATCTTTATACTCTTTCAATTCATATTAGATTTTGGATAGTGGAACCATAGACAATATTTGTCCCACCAAGTCTACTTTTAAAACTCTTAAGTTTATTTCTCCTATTTCATTTAAGCTTCCTAATAACAATTTTGTTCAAGCTCATTTTTCTGGTATAGTTGTACTTGGTAATATCATTTTACATGATACACTCTTTGTACCATATTTCTTTGTTCACTAAATTTCTATTCCTAAGTTGACTTATAGTATTTATTGCATGGTTTTATTTCACAAATATCAATGTCTTCTTGTGCAGATTCTTAGCTTTCGGATGGTTGGAGAAACTAAGAAAGGTTTTAGTCTGTCACTTAGTAAACAATTGTGCCATTCTGTTTCGTTGAATAATGTAAATCTTAGTACTTTTTTGTGCTTGAATCATTTTGTTATTAATACCAATCACGAGGTTTGCACTTTATAGAGCAACAAGCTTGGTCATTCTTCTATTAAAATCCTTCAGGTGCTATCTTCCTTTTCATCCTATCAATGCTTATGACATTTGTGCTTTTGGCAAATAAAAGAGGTTACTCTACAACAATACTACAAGTAGAACTAATTCTTTCTTTCAGTTAATACATGTTGACACATAGGGATCCCTTTCCATCTCTTCCCTAGAAGGCTCTAAATAGTTTTTAACTATTGTTGATGATTATAATAGTTTTACAAGAGTTTTGTTAATGAAAAACAAAGTTGAAGTTATAATCACTTAACAAAATTTTATCATTCTCACTGAAAATTAATTTACTTGCAAACTCTAACGTATTAGGTCTAGCAATGGAAAACAATTTTCTCTCACTACTTTCTATGTTGTGAAAGGTATTCTCTGTGAAACTTCTTGTGTTGAAACTCTTCAAAAAAAGGGAATGGTTGAGAGGAAACGTCAACACCTGTTTAATGTCTATAGACCTTTGTTTTTTCAAGCCAAAATCCCAAAAAAAGGTTGTTCTTATGCTCTATACACTGCCAACTTCTTTATTAAAATAAATCCCCATATGAACTTATTTTTAATTAACACAAAGCCAAATTTTAGTTTTATTAAAAATTTTGGATGTCTATGTTATGCTAGCCCTCTTATTGCAAGCACAAAAAAACTTAATCCCAAAGCCTTTAAATATGTTTTCTTGGGCTATAAGTTAGGCACTAAAGGTTTTATCTTATACAATCTTCACTCTAAATCTTTTTGTGCTTCTAGAAATGTTGTCTTCCATAAAGACATTTTTCCTTACAACACTTTTGTTGCTACATCTACTACTCTTGATCAACATGATCTTAATTTTGAAAATTTCATTTCTTTATATGATCCCTCATCCATGTCAGACTTCTTTGCATCCAAGCATCATTTCTACACCTAATTCTCATTATACTTATAATTTTATTACCAATGCATTACATCACAATTCTGTTGATAACAATGAAAACCAGGTCACTATTGTCGCTCGAAGAGTTTCTACTCGTGTTAAAGATAGACTTGCTTATTTTGATCAATATTATTGTGGTACTGTTTATGATTCTCAGTCTAAACTTTATACTCCCTATCCTATTTATTTGTTTGTTTCTTATAATAAATGATCTACTAGAAATACCTTTTTTGTCACTTTATTTCTTCACATGTTGAGCCATTCTCCTTCAAAGAAGCTAATTCTCTTTATTGTTGGTAGAAGGTTATGGCAAGTGAACTTCAGGAATTAGACAAAAATATCCTTGGTGTCTGGTTCACCCTTCTCCAAAACAGAAGGTAATAGGTTGTAGATGGGTTTACAAGACCAAATACAAGTCAGATGGATCAACTGAAGGATAAAAAAGCAAGTCTAGTTGTCAAGGAATTTAATCAAATAGAGGGGGTTGACTACTTTGCAACATTCTCTCTTGTTGTAAAACTCACCACCATCAGAACTCTCTTAGCTCTTGTAGTGCTAACAATCTCGTCGCCTTTCTCTCTCTCATCCAAAAATGGTTTGCAAGCTCCAAAATTCTTTTTATGTCCTCAACTCAAGCAAGCAATAGGAATTGGAATAAAAAATTGAGTTCTCAACTCTTGTCTCTTAGTTCAAAAAATGCTTATGTTGATCATTCCTTGTTTATCAAGCATCAATGTTCCTCTATCACTGTTTTTCTAGTCTATGTTGATGATATTGTTCTCAGTGGTAATGACCTTTCTAAAATACAATTTGTTAGGACCTACTTCACTCCAAATTTCATATTAAAGATCTTGGTCATCTCAAATTTTTCTTTGGCCTTGAAGTTCCTAGATCAAGTCTGATCTACTGTCAAATCAAAGAAAATATTTTCGTGAAATACTTTCTGAAGCTGGAATGCTTTGTTGCAAACCTATTCTTAATCATGTTAATACATGTGTCAAATTACATGTTAATCAAGATATTGTTTTAAAAGATCCTTCATCCTACATAAGATTCATCGGAAGATTGTTATATCTTACTTATATTCGATCAGACATTAGCTTTATTGTACAACAACTTAGCCAACTTGTTTCTCAACCTAGAGAACCCCACTTACAGCGAGCCTCTAAGATATCTCAAAAAGGTTCGTGCTAATTATTCAGATTCTGATTGGGCAACTTGTTCTACTACTTGCAAATCCAAGACAGGCTAATGTATCTTCATTGGTAAGTCATTAGTCTCTTGAAAATCCAAGAAGCAATCCGCGATTCCAAGGTCTTCCTCTGAGGCTAAGTACAAGGTTTTGACTTGCTTGACATATGAATTTAAATGACTTCAATATCTATTCAATGACCTTCATGCCAAGATTCATATTCCTTACTCCATTCAAGATAATTTCACGGTGAATAATTAGATTTCCTTTTTTCTTTAGCACGGCAGAGTCGAAACGTTGCCTCCCCATATACTTAAGATGAAACATTTGCTAACCATAATGCCATATCACATCTAAGGGTGGGTAAGCGGGCCAATCCGACCCGTATAAGGCCCGCCCGTGTAAGCCCTCGAAAAGTTTGGTCCGCCCTGCCCCGCAATCGGCATTTATGGTGGTCCACCCCCAACCTGCGGGTCTCGCGGGCCAAACGGGCCAACCCGCGGACCTAGTTAAAAAATAAAAAAAATGTTAAATTTGAAATTTTAAAAAATGCTAAAAAGTTGCATATTTTACCTCTTAAATTCTTAATAAAATAAGTCAACAACATAAATCTTCAATTTTCAACCCTTTAAATAGTGAGGATTTGCGGGTTGCCCCGCGGGTTTGTCCCGCAAAATCCGCGGATTGCGCGGGGCGAACTTTTATGGACTATACCACTAAATTTTTCTAAATAAGATGGTCCAAACCCGCGCAGGTTGCAGGGTCCGCGGGCTGGCCCATGAACTTTCATATACCCACCCCTAATCACATCACACAATGTTGTATTTTATTTTGGTTAATTGTTCGCTGTGCAGTAAAAATACATGAAATCATCATAGTTGTATTTTGAAAGAAATTCACTTTTATTCATATTTGCATACAAGTTTTGATTCACATAAAAAGGGAACGAACTAAGACAAAAGAAAAGTTTTGAACCAGTCTCATAGAGTGAAGATTCGGGGCGAATTTTCTGATTCTCCAATTGATATGTCAGATAAGTCATTAGTGACACATTAAATTCAAGAAAAGAAGTAACGACACAACATTAAATTTGATAAAGATCCAATTCCCACAAGGGGACGAGCGTCATTGAATCCATAAAAGTACCGGTAGGTTTCACATCAGTTTTCAAGACCGACTTTTAAGGTATGGGAAATAATCTGTCCACCCGCATCTCGTGCTTGACTGGATTTGGAAGGCAGAAGAAAGATAGACAGAAATTACAAAAATAAATATAAATGTGTTAGCTGATTTTAAAAAATAACATAAAGACAAATTATGTTATAATGACTTTTTTTTAATCAATAATAAAATATTATTAAGGTGGTAATAAAACTCAATTCCTTGCCTAAGTAAGTTGATAGGAACTTTAATTTCTTGACTGCATGTATGAGAAGGATTAATAACTTTAAGAGTGTGTTAATTTCTGTGTTTAGAAAGCAATTAGTCTATAACAATCGAAAAAGAAATATCTTTATTCTTTTAAAAAAAATTATACTCTTTTTTAAGGTTTTTTTTTCCTTTTATAAATCCTTCTAATTAATTACTATGGGTTAATATTGAATGTTTATTTCATAGTTTCAAGATGTGACCAATAATAAATAAATATAAGGGTTAATAGTAATTTTTTTGTGCAAATTTCTACAATCTGATTCATTTGTTCTTAAGTTTTATTTTCACAAATTACACTTCTAAAGTTTTATAATCTCAAGATTTGTGTCCACTTGTAGTAAAATCGTCACAAATAAAACATTTTATAATTATTTTTTCTCTAAATCATCACAATTTTTATGAAATTTTTTTGACATTCATAACAATTTTTATATATGAAAACAACAATTTTAAGATTATAAACTTTGGGACATAGTTCACGGGGAAAAAAATTGCGATCAAATTCATAAGAATAGAAAAAATATAATTAAACATAATTGATAAGAGAAATTACGCTAACACCACCTTCTGATATTACAGGCGATTGCAGAAAGCAATTATTCATTCATTAGCCTAAGGACTAAGGCCTCAACTTTAGACACCAATGAAATCTGTAAGCGACCCCAAAGCTCCTTCCTCTCCCTCACCCACATTTTACGTTTTGAACGGGATAACATAAATTGGTTTTCCTTATATATTATGAAATCCAGTACAAAACAGAAATTAATTAACTTTTGTATTTCTGTTAGATATATACAAAATAGATATAAATTTATATTTGTATCCATTGAAGGTAAAAAAACAAAAAATAGATTTATAAATCAATTTTCTTTTCATAAACTTGAAATTTTCATCTATAAATGCAAAACAAAAATCAATTTTCTTTTCACATATTTGAAAGTGCAATCAGAAAATGATTTTCAATTTGCATCTAGTTTGTGTCATAATTGACGAGCAATAGTAAATTTATACCGTAATTATTTAAATTAATATATAAATTGATAATTTATAATTTATAATGTAACTAATTCAGTTACTAGTAAAAAGGTAATCTGAATCATCGTAACTAATTAATTTGATTATTATTAAAAATATTAACATGTATATATATTTAATCAATTAATATTGAAAAAACAAACTGAATTGCAATTAATTAGTTATTTGTATTGTATTTAATTAAATTTCTATTAAAAAAATTAAACCATATTACAATTAATTACAAACGCAATTACGAAAACGAAAATTCATTTTTATTTTGTACTAGGAAACAATACAAAAGAGAAATTTGCGTTTCTATTGTACATTCCATACTCCAAGATGATACAAAATAGAAACTTGTTCCTGTGGAGGGCATTTTCATGGAAAGCAAAAACTAAACAAAAGTATTGGCGTGGGAATATCAGTCTCTGGGAGGGAATCACAATTGGTGGTTGATATGACAATTAGGACGCAACAACTAGGATAAAAAGTAACTCACTTAGGGACAACCGAACCCGTTATCATTACCACCCTTGGTAAGAAATAAAACAAATAATTTCTTTATCTTGGTTCCAACTTTGTTATACTTACTTCATTGATTGAATAGCACATCTTTCCCTCACAGTCTTCCTCAGTTGAAACCTTTTCAATTAAGAAAATTGGCTCTTCCGGTTGTGGCAAAGCACTTTCATTGGTTAACATTGTAACTATAGAGGTCATATTTGGTCTATCATCAGGTCGATGTTGAACACATAAAAGACCGATATGGATGCAACGTAAGGCTTCAGATTTATTATGGGAATCTCCCAAACATGGATCAATGAATTCCAATGGGATGCACTCTTTCCACAACCTCCAAGCCTAAAATAATTTACAACAATTATTATTAACAACCACTTCATCATAATTCATAAATTGAGTTTAATTTTGCTTCTTACATGTCCAATAAGATTATAGCTTCTGTTGGAGTAGGAAAGCCCTTTGTTTTTCTTTCCACTTAAAACTTCTAGTAGTAAAATGCCGAAGCTATAGACATCAGATTTGATGGAGAATACTCCATCAATTGCATATTCAGGTGCCATGTAACCACTGAAAGAATCAATTGCACATTAGTTACTGTTAGGTTTGTTTTGTATGCAATTTTAAATTTATTGTAAGATACTTACTATGTCCCAACAATTCTACTTGTATTCCCTTCGATCTGATCACCTCCACACATTCGGGCTAATCCAAAATCAGAAATTTTTGGATTCATACCATCATCTAGCAAGATATTACTTGCTTTTAAATCTCTATGTATGATCCTCAGCCTAGAATCTTGATGAAGATAAAGTAGTCCTCTGGCAATTCCATTTATAATATTGAATCGTGTTGACCAATCTAGAAGTTTGCTTTTAGTAGAATCTGTAAAATTATATATTTAAGTAATCTTTATTAGTTAATCAATAAACCTTAGAATCAAATGGAATTTCAAACAATTATATATGAAAACACTAACCAAAAAGAAAGAAGTCCAGGCTTTTGTTGGGCATGTACTCATAGATGAGTAAATTCTCCTGCTCTTCGATGCAACAACCAACTACCTTTACAAGATTTCGATGTTGAAGTTTAGAACAAAATATAACTTCATTCTTAAATTCTGTTAATCCTTGTGTTGATGTATGTAAAAGCCTTTTCACTGCAATATCCTCACCGTCTGGTAGCGTGCCCTTAGAAAAATAATTATATTTATCAAAAAATTAAAGTTAATTACATTGGAGAACAAATAAGGGCAAGTTATGTCCTTCCAAGACAACATGTTGTAAACTTACCTTATAAACAGGACCGAAACCACCTTGGCCAAGCTTGTTGTCATTTGAGAAGTCATTAGTGGCACACGCTATTGTATTAAAGTCAAACAGAGGTAGTTCCAAATCTTCTTGGCTCCTCTCATTTGCTTTGACATTCCTGTTGATGATCTCTGTTTCCTCTCAAATAAACAAGATTAATGAGAATAATTAAGCCTTGTTCTTCAGTTTGAACGTGTACGTTTTAACTAAACAGTCAAATACTTGTTTTCATATAAAAACGTTTCAGGTTTCAGATTTCAGATTTACAAATCGGTTATTTTCTCTTTTTAGATTTCGAAAGGTGTATATACTTTTATAAGACTCTTAATTTAATAATTACATTTCATAAATTATTTTAATTAATCATTTTTTATACACTTTCAAGTGAAACTAGGTTATTGAGGAAACGAAGGTGACAGACGAAGATGGTGTAGAAGCTATCAGATGAATTTTGGGCTATAGCCAATAGACGAATCTAACATAACTTAACTAAAATATCTAATATGATAAGTATTTCCTTCAACTAATATTTCTTTAAGTTTAAGATTCTAATGATAACTTCATTTGTCTATACATATTCTGATAAGGGCACAGATTGCTAAGTTAAAGTATGATGAAGTTCACCTAACCTTTATAAATGAAAGAACAAAAGAAAAAGTTTTCTATCGAGAAGATTGTTGCAGAAAGCAAATTTCACCTTTTCAGTACTTGTCAACCTCCAAAGCAGAAAGTTTGTAAACTCTAATAAAATATATCATGTAGAGTTATTTAATGCATAAGATTGTTCGTCAATACAATTCCAACATATGAATGTTTCTAAATAGTTGAGTTTTAAGTTCTCTAAGTATATATGGACCAGAGTTGGAAGAGTTGAAATAGATAATGCTTTGTACATAAGCCAAAACAATAGAAGTTTCTCTACTTTTCTCCTTGTAACCTTTCTGTTGGACTTAAAGCTTGAAGATGCTTTGGTGTCTCTCTTGGTATTTTGTTTTTGATGCTATGTAATTTTGGTTTTCTTAGATGAAATGTAATTAGGAGTTTCCTATGTATTGATTGTTTAGTTTAGGCATGTATGTAGTTGTTCTTTGTTTAAATGCCCTGGAGAGTTTGGCAATCTTGTGTGATTTCTCATGTGCCAAATGTTTGATTTCCCTCTCTAAAATATTTTGAAAATGTCTTTGGTAACCAACTGAGGTAATAGATTACCAACAGAAGGTAGTTAACTACCAACAGCAGGTAATCAACTACCAACAGTAGGTAACAGAGTGTGGGAATGCATTTGCCACTGGAGTAATCGATTATCCCCTCGGGTTAATCGATTACCATGGGCCAAAATCACCTAGGAAATCCTTGCTCACTGGTTTAATCGATTACCAGCTTCTGGCAGTCGATTACTGATAAGTGCTAAATTATACATGTTTTCCAGGGTGTTTTAAGTCCATTTCCATCTATTTTATGTATGTTTAGTCATAGTTTAGACAAGAAAACAGTAAAAATATCATATTTGTCTAATGTTAGTCTTTGATTTAGCGTTTTGGTAGTTTTATAGGATTTTCGTGTATTTTTAAGTCATTTTATCCATTTTCTTGTTAATTGTAGATTGATTGAAGAGAAGATAGAAGCTGGGAAGGAAAGCCCACGAACATGAGACGAACAAATCCCATTGAAGCAAGAAAGTCCGTCCAATTCGTGCAAAATATGAAGTGCAAGTGGCAATTCTGTATCGTCTGTGGATGCGACAACAGACGGAACAAACATCAAGCTTCGGACGCAACTGCATCAGACCAAGAGAGTAGAGCAAACCAAACCGCAAGTTGAGCATCCAAGGCTGTTAAAATGGTATCGTCGAAGAAACGCGCCGGGCGCACTCATGAGGCGCCTTCATACCGCTTTGCGGCAAAAACGCTCAGGGCGCGCTCATGCCATCATTACTTATTCAATCGCGCCGGGCGCGAGTTCACTCAATACGGCGCGTTTGTACCTTATGAAAGCTCAGACGAAGGGATCAAGACGCAATGGATTAGTTTCGTCTATGCTTACTTCATCTGAAAGCTATTCCATCTGTGCGTACTTCTTATGAAGTTGCTTCGTCTGTGCTTCTATCTTCCAAGTTGCTTCGTCTGTGCTTGTTTCTTCCAAGTTACTTCGTCTATACATATCTCATCTGGATTAGTTTCGTCTGTGCTTGCCTCATCTGAGTTGTCTCGTCTGTACTTGTTTCGTCTGAATCCCCTGATTATTGCTTTCGTCTGTAACCAACACAGACGATACCAAGTTTGATACAGACGAAGCAAAAGACGATGACGATCGAAACCGAGTTACAACAGACGAAAGAGCTGCATCAGACGAAAGACTTGACAGATGGAAGAACACTTAGCCGTTGCAATTACCATTCTATTACAAGCAAGCAAGTCAATGTATTCACATGTCACAATGCACCTGGACGTAATTCCAGTAAATGGGGGAACACTTCCTCACCTATAAAAGGAAGTATTGGGCGCGAAAATAGGGGATTCAAATTGAAAAGATCCATAACTAACATTTTTCAGTTACTCTGTTTTTCCTTCTCTTGCGAGTTTCTCTCGTTTTTCTCTTCTCCACTTTCATTCTCCTTCTCTCTCAATCAACCTTGAGATTCCTGAGTTTGTGAGTTGCGAAAGCATAATCAAGCAATTATGGAGCTTCTCTGGTGTTTGATTTCTGTTTTGTTTCTTTCTTTTCTCATTTCCATGTTAGGCTAAATTCTGCAGTTAGGAATGGGGATGTTGATTTCAGAATTCTTGTAATGAATCTCTTCTGTTAATTCAAGTATAATTCCACCGAATTGATTGATCTCTTCCCTGCTTAACGCTTATTCTTGAGATTTAATTCATGAAACTCAAATAGAGATAGAGATATTAATGTTTGATTGAATTGAACTCTGTCTTGAGAATTTGTACCTCGTGTCAACTATGAGATCGAGAGATGAATAGTTGAAGAAGGAGAGGAAATGTATCACTATAGTAGTGCATGAGTCTAGAGATAGAACTTGCATATTATGAGATGTTGTAACGAATTCATCTGTTCGCTTCTTGAATGAATCTCTGTTTTCGCCTAAGAGATTAGGGATGATAGTAGGCATTCAAAGGGACTAAGACCTAGAGATAGGATTAGTCTACGGTATCACGAATTCTAGTATCCAATTGAGTGAGATGTGCTAGATTAACATAGGAAGTAGTTACTTGAGGAAGGAATCAACTGAACCAATTCCCTAACTGTCTTCATCATCTCTGAAACTTAAACATTTATAGCGTTCCATTTCTTGTTTTACGGTAAATAGTCTTTTACATAGTTGCTTAGTTCATACACATGATTCACTCAATTGTTCGTCTTAATAGCAAAGCATGTTGAGCATTTGGTAATTCACAATCAGTCTCTGTGGTTCGACAACCTTTTCTCACTATTTCTAAACTTGTAACGACCGGTACACTTGCCGAAAGATTGACACATACACATACTTTTAAATAGTCAACAAGTTTATGGCGCCGTTGCCGGGGACTATTGATGAATATCGATAGTCTTAACGAGCTTGCTACTTAGGACACTTTCTTTTACCTTCTTTTGTTTTCATAGATTTGTTTTCTTTATTTTTAGTTTTCTTTGTTTTCTTTATCTTCTTTGTTTTAATTGCTTTTCTTTTGATTTCTTTGATTTCTTTGATTTCTTCATTTCATTGATTCCTTTGTTTTCACTGTTTTTATTCTGTTCATATTGTTTCGTCTGTGGCAGATTTGTTTCGTCTGTAGCAGATTTGTTCTGTTTCGTTTCTATAGGTGTCTAGTTCTGTTTTCAGTAATTTCTTTTATTCCTTGAATCTGTTTTATTTTGTTTTGTTTTGTTTTTATTCTTTGAATCGGTTTTGATTTTTTACTTAGAATAAGTGTCTTTTCTTTTCTTTGCGGTTAATAATCGTTTTCGTCTGTCATTTGAGCTTTCGTATGTAATTTTGGTTTTCTTAGATGAAATGTAATTAGGAGTTTTCTATGTATTGATTGTTTAGTTTAGGCATGTATGTAGTTGTTCTTTGTTTAAATGCCCTGGAGAGTTTGGCAATCTTGTGTGATTTCTCATGTGCCAAATGTTTGATTTCCCTCTCTAAAATATTTTGAAAATGTCTTTGGTAACCAACTAAGGTAATAGATTACCAACAGAAGGTAGTTAACTACCAACAGCAGGTAATCAACTACCAACAGTAGGTAACAGAGTGTGGGAATGCATTTGCCACTGGAGTAATCGATTATCCCCTCGGGTTAATCGATTACCATGTGCCAAAATCACCTAGGAAATCCTTGCTCACTGGTTTAATCGATTACCAAACCTTACGCGATCGATTACCCCTATCAGAAAGTCATTAAGTTGCCTAAATTGAGTTTTTAATTGAACCTATAAATACTCTTATTTCAAAAATCAATAACACTTCTTGGAATACAAGTTTTAGAAAAGTTCATACACTTTCATATTCTCTCTAAACTGAGTTCATGATCTTCTCCAAGAAACCCATAAAGAACTTCAAGAGTTCATCAACAAGTTTTTCATAAAAAGGCAAACTTGATTCTTATTTCTGACTGGGTGGCATTCATAGAGTTGTTATTTGTGATCAGATCTACACTCCAGGTGTTCTCTAAACTGATCTTTTGTTTACCAATTTTGATTTATGGGTTATTACTCTAGGAGAGAGGTCTCTCTGGATAGAGTAAGGGTATTTGAGAAGTGTTTTCTCAAAGGTTTGATCTTGGGTGTGCCAAGGTCAGGGAAGAACTGTTCCTTGGGTTAAAGGACAGGTTTTTGGGTGTTTTGATTTCATTTTTGTGTTGCTTGTTGTAGAGTGAATGTAAAAGAACACAAAAGGGATCATTTGATAGTGGAAGACCGATCAACAGTGAGTTGTTGGGTTGATTTGGATGTAAGCGATTGGGTAGAACCAAGTATAAATCAATGTGCACTCTTCTTCTTCCTTATACTCTTTACCGTTTACCTTACATTGCTGTTATCACTGTTTAATTTCTGCAATTTGTTCGGTAATTAACTCGGTAATTGACTCGGTAATCAACTAAAACTGGAACAGTTAGATACTGACATTGATTACGCTGTATATTGATTACTAACGTGTTTCTGATTATTCCTTTTGCTATTTCCGTCGTGTATCTTTGATATTTCCTGTTTATCTGTCTCATCTATTGATAGGTAATCAAGAATAGTTTTGTTTGAATTAAAAGTATTTAGAAACTCGCGAAATTGGGCTATAATGGAACTAGAATCTATTCACCCCCTCTAGATTCACCCGTAGGGACCATCACTTTCTACAGTGTTATTATGAAATACCTCTTGTGAACAGTTTTATCAAACATAGTTAGGCATAAAATCTCTATATCTTAATCTATAGTTTGAGTTGTAGCCTGAAGGGACCATGTTTAAAGAATATGTATTGTCTTAGCCTTAAGAGGTTAGGTTCAAAGAATACATGTAGTTTTAGCTCAATAAGGTTGTGGATAAAGAATACTTGTATCTTTGAAAGATAGTGAAACTTTAGTTGTTAATAAGGAACTAGATGTAGCCTTGCATTAAGACAAACTAGTATAAAGATATTTATTTTCATTCATTTTTTGTTATCAATTAAAAGAGGGTACCTTTTTTCCAATAAGTTCTTTTAAGAAAAATTTTGTACAAAACTTTTTCAAGTTTCCTCTGTGGCATCAAACACAATTTCAATCTTGTGAAAATTTCTTGCAAATTCTTTAATCGACACAATTCAATTATCTTCTTTTGTTTTTTGTTTTTACAAAACCTTTAATTATCTGAAAAATATTTAATGGGATGACAAAATTTGTGAATTTTTTTTTATCACAATTCAACCTTTTTTCCTATGTATTTTGTCTTTATTGTTTGGTTTCAAAGTTCAACCTCTAAGAGTCAAGCGCTTGATAGTTGTTAAAGGAATAGATCCAAAATGACAAGCTCTTCCACTATATTTATAGTTGAGGGTTCCTCTATAAACAAAACACTACCCTTTATTGATGATGACTATCGTTATTGGACAAACAAGAAGGAGATGTACACCAAGTCTACATCTCTTGAATATCATTAAAGAATGAAACATACCCTTTTCGAAACCGAAGGCTGATTAGCCCTCAAAGGAGTATGAAATCTTAGAGCTTCATAACAAGGTTAAGTATGCCATCACTTGTGAATTATCTATAACAGAGTACAACAGATTTTATTTCTAAAAAACTGTTAAGCTTTGGGATGCTTCTAAAGACTCTTGTGAAAGAGTTGAGGATGTCAGACTTAAGAAAGTCACCAAACTTTAGAGAGAATAAGAGATGTTCTAAATGAATAAGAGAAAATACATTGATAATATGTTTGGACGATTCTAGATTATCCTTGATGGATTAACTGCTTTGTGCTCAACATTCACCAAAGCTCAAAACAATATGAAGATACTTGATAGTCTCCTTGATGCTTGGGAAACAATGTCAACAACCACATTTGTTGGGAGAGATATGGAGTCCATGACCTTAGATAAACTCATTAGAACTCTTTGAGTTGATGATGTCCATCTTAACAAATGGGACAAGATTAAAGTGCAAGGTCTTATTACTTTGTAAGTTGAGGAGGAACGTTCCAAACAAAAAACTATCAAACTAGCTAAACGGAAGAACAAAGCCTTCAAGATTGAAGCTGAATATTTGTCTGATGAAATTTCTGAAGACTCATCTTAGGATGAGAAATCTTCTATGGCCAAGAGATTCAAAAGAATGTTTTTGAAGAAAGAAGAAGCAAT
The DNA here is from genome assembly GCA_026586105.1 of Hylodesmum podocarpum. NCBI lineage: Eukaryota > Viridiplantae > Streptophyta > Magnoliopsida > Fabales > Fabaceae > Hylodesmum > Hylodesmum podocarpum. Next base: position 1,026,629 of record JALJEV010000804.1, read on the forward strand.
TGATTCTTCAAGAAAAAGGATGAAAGACATCTTGAAAAGAAATTCTTTAAGGAGGAAAGTCTTAAGGTTGTTTATTATGAATGTAGAAAACAAAGGCATGTTAGATTAGAGTGACCTAAACTTAAGGAAAAGGTGGAATCTGAAGAAGGACAAAAAGAAGAAGATTATTCTCACATGAGAAGACTTAGACAGTGACATCAATGACGCAACAAACAAAGAAATTGTCAATATTTATCTAATGGCATGCATAAATGATCTAGGGTATTTGTTCTTATTTCTGAATCCAACTCTCATTCTTCATTATAATCAGATGATGATGAGATGTCATATGATAACTTCTTGGCTAATTCTCAATTTATAGCTCTTAAGTATAAGAAATGTTGAAAAAAGTTGAAAGCAACTCAAGATGGTATCAAACAACTCCAAGCTGAAAATGAATGATTATTATGGAAGAGATCATCTGATAATGATTATTTGTAACTCTGATGTGAACTCTTTTCTTTCTAAAAATAAAATAATTAATGAAAGAAAGTAAGGATATAAGGAAATACATATCCAAGTTTGTCTCAAGGTCTTCTAAAATGAAAATGTTTTAGAATTATAAAAGACTACCATTTGAAAGAAGTGGCTTAGGATATGGCTCCTTAAAATAAGAGAACAAAAATTCCTACCACATCCTTTCTTCTACAGGTAGATGAAGCGGTAAGAAGGGTCATATTGAAGTGACCTATAAACAACCATCTATGTCAAGAATTAAGATACAAACCAAAAATAGGAAGGCAAAGAAAATTGCCTAAAGTTCAAAGGAAAGATAATGTGTCCAAACCCTACAAGACTCACCCAAATCATAATAAAAAGTGAACTCTAACAAGAAAAGACCAACGAAAATTTTGGTATCAAAGTCACAAATTATTTTTTATTTTTTGCAGATATATTTAATGGGAGAACAAATGGCTTTCAGCTGGTACCTAGACAGTAGATGCTCATGGCATATGACATGAAACCTATCTAAGTTTTAGGACTTCAGACCAAGTAAAGATTCACTGTCTTAAGGATCTAGAAAAAGTAAAATTCTTGATATTGGAAAATTGGTAAGTTCCCAATTCCTATCATATAGGACGTCTTATATGTTAAAGGATCAAAGTTCAACCTACCTAACATAAGTCAATTTTATTAAAATGGGCATGAAATATCTATTAACAAAGATGAATGTTTAATTAGAAACAAAGAAAATCCCATTATCTTCACTGAAAAAGAAAGAATAATCTCTATGAAGATAAGCTTTTAATTTTAAGTGAACAAAATGTAACATGTCTAATGTGAGTAGATGATTAAAAAGATACATGGAACAAAAAGTTTGGGAATTTAAGCCTAAACTACATTTTAGAACTATCTAGACGTGACTTTATGAAAGGTCTTCCAAATATATATTGGAAATCAGATTATCTGTGTGAATCTTGTCAATATGGTAAATAACTCAAAGGTTCTTCTAAATCTACAAAACCTTGTTACCACTACAAGACCATTAGAGTTGTTGCATACTAGTCTCTTAGTTTTACATATACTTAAAGTCTAGGAGGAAAGAGACTTAGATTTGTCATCTTAAATTACTATTCAAAATATACATGGGTTTACTTCCTAACTCATAAACATGATTCTTTTAAGGTCTTTGAAATATTTGGCAGATGAGTGTAAAATGAAAAAGGTTTTTGCATGGCGGTTGTAAGAAGTGACTATGGAACTAAAATTTAAAATGCAATGTTTAAAGCATTCTATTTTTGCAATGGAATCTTTCACATCTTTTCCTCATTGAGAACACTTCACCAAAACTAGAAAGTTGAATAAAAAAATAGAACCTTGCGGGGAAATGACAAGAACATTGTTATATGAAAATTCAAATCCTAAGTACTTCTACACAAAGGCAGTCAACACTATGAATTATGTAAAAGAAAAAAACTCAACATTTCTCATTTCCATCCATTTGGATATAAATGCTTCATCTTAAACACTAAATATTGACTTAGAAAGTTTGACTCAAATATAGACAAGAAAATTTTCCTTGGATATTCTGATACTTCAAAGTTTACAACTCTAGAACACAAGTAGTTGAAAAAGTTATCCATGTAAGATTCAATGATAACTTAAAGATTGATAGAAATGTATCATACCTAATGTATCATTTGAATTTTTGCAAATAAGATCGTCTGACCAAACAAGACCAGATGATAACATCAAGACAAATGAAGCACAACTAACATATAAGGTAGGATCCATTTCATTTGTTCCTTAACCTGAATCATCTCAACAATCATATCAAAAGAACTAGAAGTTTGTAACAATACATTGTAAGGATTTGATTATTGTAGTTAAAACTCAAGGGGTGAAGGTCGAATCATCCATGAAACTTCAACCTAATTATGTTTTAGTTTCAGAAATTAAACCTAAAAACATGGACAAAGCTTTTCAGGACAATGATTGATTCATTGTCATGGAAGAGAAACTAAATCAATTCACTTAGAATGACAAATGGACTTTAGAGCAAAACCTAACTTAGAAAAGCAATATAGAGACATAATGGGTTTTCAGATCAAGGTAGACAAAATTGGTAAAATGGTATGAAACAAAACAAAGTTAGTAGCTTAAGGTTACAACCAAAAGAAGGTATTGATTTAAGTCAAACCTTTGCTCTAGTAGTTAGATTAGAAGCTATATTAATATTCATTGCATTTGTTTCTTATGAAAACATTTTCTTATATAAAATGGGTGTTAATAGTGAATTTTTTAATGCATTTTTACAAGAACATTTATGCTAAGTAACCTACTGATTTTGAATATCACCGTTATGTCAAATATGTTTAAAGACAAATTATATCTCTTAATTTTTGATAATTACAGTTTATTAGGATAAAAGTTTGAACTTAAAAGATGAATAAAATTTTCAGACTTATCAAATGAAAATTAATGAAAAGATAGACACACTCTAAACTTAAAGATAAGTATCAGTTTTATATTTGTTTTTGTTACATTTAGACTCTTAACAATTTGATTATACTTCAAAAGGATATTAAATTAAAGCCAATGTTTAAATCAAGGATGTAGAAAGCATAATCACCTTTCTGTGCACTAAGGTTAACAATAGAGATTTGTTGTAGAAAGCATAATCAAAGTTGCGTATTCTTTTGTCAGAATGAAGAGGAAAAGTTGAAGTGTCTCAATCTAACAACTACCTCAATCTCCCTTCTATATAAAAGCTTAAGTTTGTAGAATTCAAGTTGGCGAGAATGTTACAACTAATAAGAACCGAAAACCCTATCTTTCTTACTCTGATAAATTCTTCTTTCGTTATATATGACCTTTAGATTGAACCTCTTTGTAAATCTCTCTCTGCATAGGGGTTGAAATCTATCAAGTCAGGCAACCCCTTTGCAAAATCCACCTTTTGTGGTGTGTAACCTTAAGAGACTGTAATCAAACAATACTTGTTAGTCAGAGGAGACTGGGTTCAAAGAATACCTATAGTTGTTATCTTGAAAAGCTCGGTATAAATAATATTGAGTTTTGATACCTTGAAGAGGCTGCTTTCTGAATAATACTTGGGTTAGCCAAGAGTGGTTGAGGTCAAATAACATTTTGTATCTTTCACTGGATCATAGTGAAAACTTAACTTCTGCTAGGAAACTAGACATAGTGTTTTAAAAGACGAACCAACATAGTTTATCCTTGTGCTATCTTCTTCCCTTACATGCTAACTAACTTGAATTGTGTTGTGTTTGTTTTGTCTGATCATTAAGATTTATTTCGTCTATTTAACCTTGCATCTGAAATTTACCAAACTCAGTCTCTAAAAATAAAAAAAGCTTGTGAAAATTTTTATAAGACACAATTCAACCACATATTGTGTTTTTCATCTTTACAATCATATTCTTACCGACCATGTCTTTAAATTAAAAAAAAAAAAAAAAAGCTCTATATGGCCCTAAACAAGCTCAAGAGTTTGGTATGATAGACTGGGAAGTTTTTTTTCTTAAACATTGGCTTTATGAGAGGAAATGTGAACACTACTTTATTTAGAAAATATTTAAACAAGGATTTTATTATAGTTCAAATTTATGTTGATGATATAGTATTTGTAGCTACTAATGTAACCATGAGTCACTTAAACACCTCAAGGACCAAAGTAAACTTAACAAAATGTATGCAAAATGGGTGAAGTTTCTTTAACAATCTCCTTATATGATCAAATATAAGTAAGGACAACAAAATATTGTTGTAGATTTGGTTATATAAAGGAACATAGTTTGCTTCCATGATTGAAACAATCTCCTTGGATTTGGTTATATAAAGGAATTTTATGTTGATGATAATGACTTTTCTCATGTGTCCAAATTGTGTGAAAAGGGCTCCACAAAGTTTGTTTTCAACACCAAGGTTTCTTATTCAAAGGATATTTTGGTATAAACAAGACTTTGGCCAATTTGAGTGAAAATTTTTATTGGACAATGATGAAAGTTGATGTTTCCAAACATTGTTCCAATTGCATTACTTGTCATAAAACCAAGCCAAAGTGTTTTAAATCATGGGTTGTACATGCCATTACCCATCTCCACCTCACCTTGGTGTGACATATCCATGGATTTTGTCCTTGGATTCCTTAGACCAAAAAAGGTAGAAATGTCATTTTGTTGCTTGTTTTTAGGTTTTCCAAGATGATACATTGCATACCTTGTAATAAGATTGATGATGCCACTCATGTTGTTGAACTATTTTTAAGGAAGTGGTAAGACTGCATAGGGTGAAACCATTGTAAGTGATAAGGATTCAAAATTTTGGAGTCATATTTGGAGGACTTTTTGAGACAAACTTGTGACTAAATTTTTATTTTCTACTACTTGTCATCCTTAAAATGGATGGTCAAATGGAAATAGTAAATAGGACTTTGTCTCAACTTCTAAGATTCATTGTGAATGGGCATTTAAAAACTTGGAAAGATCATTTCCACATGTAAAATTTGCATATAATTGGTTGTACATTCACTAACTTCTCATTCTCCTTTTAAAGTTGTATGTGGTTTTAACTCATTAACTCTGCTTAATTTGTTACCTTTTCCTAACCATGATTTTATGATGAGTACAAGTGGCCAAGCTTAGGCTAGGATGACTAAGAAGCTACACAAGAATGTGAAAGCAAAAAATTGAGAAAAGACATGAAAAAATTGTAAGTCAATTAACAAAGGATGGAAGGAGCTCATACACAAAGAAGGAGATTGAGTTTGGCTTCACCTTAGGAAGAAGATATTTCTATACCAAAGGAAATTCAAACTACTTCATAAAAGAAATTATTCATTCCAACTAGTGGCTAGAATAATGATAATGCTTACAAACTTGATATCCCTAAAGATTTTATTAAGATTTCTACCTTTAATGTGAGTGATTTGTCTTTGTGCCATATAGGTGATGGAAAACATAATTTGGGGGGAAATTACTGTCAAAAAGGAAGAGATGTTGCCAACCAACCTCACAAAGTGGATAAAAGGGTGACAAGGGCCATGACTAGAAGAATTGATGAAAAGCGTAGGATCAACTTCTCACAATTGTATGCTTAGTTGAAGCTTAAGACACTTCCTCAAGATCGTTTAAAGGCTACAATGTATGGTTAGTGGAAGCTTTGAACTTGTAATTAGGTTTGTTTAGCCTTAGTTAGTTTCAACCATCTTTGGTGATGTAGGAACATCTTGCTCAAGAAGGATTACTAGAAGCATGCAAAGGAAGCTTGAAGAAGAAGTGGAAAAGCTCCAAGAAAAGCACCCTAGTATAGGACTCAAGACTTGTAATATTATTATAGATTTGTACGAACAAGAGTAGTCCTATTGTAATAGCTCTAGGGTATGACTCAAGGGTCCAAAGCCCACGATTTCTATAGGTTTTAGGCAAGCCATAAATCCCTAAGCAACAAGGGTTCACACAAGGCCTTCTAAAATCACAAGTTTTCAAAATAAACTAAGTTTTCAAAAATCCCTTGTATGAATTCTTGGAACACTTAAGATTAAGGAGGAACTCTTAATTAAGTCAAGGATTCATGCCTTCACTTAATCAAGAAGATCACACCTTTAATCACTAATTGACAAGGATTAATGACTTGGCTATTCACATGGGCACGGCTTGGAGACAAACCCATGTGCACCTATGTGAAGTCCATGTGGAGCCTTGTGCAAACCTAACCAACTTAACTACCAAGTAACCAAACTAGTTACTTGAGGGGCAAGGTAGGTTACAACTAAGCTTAGGTCCCTAACTAGGATTAGTTTAGCTTAAAACATGGTTAGGATTACTTGTTCACCAAGCAAGGATAATTATATAAGCCTTGGTCATGACTAGTGTAAAAACTTTTTGATGATTTTTGAATGAAACCAAGTGTTTTATGAGAGAATAGTTCTCTTAGTTCCTGATGGAGGACTATCTCCAAGCATGAGAATTACAAGAGAAATGCAAAGAAAAATAGAAACTCAAGTTGAAGAAGAGTTGACCAAGTCAAAGTTCAACTCTTGGAAGTCAACAAATTGGGCTAATGAAGCCTTGTAATTTTCTAAGTATTTTATAATTAGTTTAGATTTAATTTTGTAAAGCTTGGACCTTATGGCTTGCATGCAATTTTTGGCCAAGCATGGTTTGAACTTAAGTTGACCTCTAACTATTGGTCAAAGCCTTTTATGATAGGCCTAAGTTCTCTCATAATTCAATTAAGCAACTGAGTTACACTCTCTTAAAAGAGAGTGGATGGAGAAGGAGAGAGAGTTAGTGGAATTTTCACTAACTTGACTTAAATGTCCACCACTTGATCAACTCATGATCAAGGGTGTAAATTTAAGTCAATTTTCTAATATTTGACCTCTCATTCAAGAAGGAATTCTAGCCTTTAGATTATTTCAAATCCAAGGCCTAGAATTCCATCTTGCTTCTTCCATGATCATCACACTTAAGGTGGATTATAAGCTTATTGATCATTCTTTTCTAGACCCTTCTTGATTGATCAATTGTGAAGGGTGCATTGCTTCATTTAATTGACCAATCAATGATCAAAGGGTGGGGAATGAGTCACGTCCAAGTGAGGGAGAGAAGGCTTGGTCATATAAATTGGTCAACATTTCATTTTGGAGGCATTTTTGATCAATATATGAAATAGAATTTTTAAGACTTGTGTCTTGAGAAAAGAGAGAGCTCTCCTAAGGTTTCTTTCTAAGAACCATGAATCTTATCATGGATCCATGATCCAAGTGGCGATTCACCATCAAAGCTTATTGAATTCATAAATTCATGGCGCTTCCATCTTCTTCCTTAATCCATTTTTGCATTTCCTTCTTCCTTTTGTTCATGATTTCACACCTTGAGTTTGTGAGTTCTAAGGTCTTTTTCCGCAGGCCTAAGCAATTGATTGTGTGTTGAATGAATGGTGAATGAAGATTGGACAATCCTTGTGCTAATCCGTGAAGATCATCTAGCTTAATTCATGGGTTTGCATCAGTTCCCTTAGGGAAATTCCTTGAATCTTATCAATGGCATCTTTTTTCCATTGTGGCTATTCCTCCTAGACTTATGGGAGCTTCTCCTTGGCGCCACCATCCATCTCTAATCACCTTCCACTTTGTTTTGATTTCTTAAAACCAAAAACACCTAAATAACCTCCATGGTCGAGACACTTTGTTCTTGGTTCCTTTGATGATCTCTTGTTGAAGCTAGATTGGGAAAACGTTGGAGCCTCTTTGGATCATCTCCAAGGTCGACTCTATCATTTGGTCTTTTAGTTTTGCTTGACTTTAAAACTATCTTTGACTTGTAATAATTTTAGTTTTTGTTTTTGGGCCTTTGTTGGTGATTGGATCCATTTTTGGCCATCAAGTTATGACATATGGCTAATGAATTTCATCAAGCCTTGTTAGTTGGAATCATAATGGACATCTCACTTTCACTATACCTTTCATCTCATCTGAAGTTGATAAGATGTAATCTCCATCATTAACCTAATATTGCATGTCATCATCTTGACCAAGGGCCACAAATGCATCTTAGCTTAAGTTTCTGGAAGATTTTCCTTTAGCACTTATTGCCTTGGTCGAACCAATTGTATCTATCTTTGATCATATTGAATACAAGTGAATTTTGTGAGAGAATGAGTTTCTCTAGGTTTCTTAGAAACCCCTTTTGAGTCTTATCAATGGTAGTCTAAATCATTGTGGTGGTTCCTCTGCTAGACTTATTTGTTTAATATCATGGTGTCTCCATTCTCTATCTTAATCCATTTTATGATTTTCTTCTATTGTTACTTGCTACTTCAATGAATTTTGAGCTCCTTAGAGTATGCCTAATTCCATCCTTTATGGTGTATGTTTGATGATTGAATTGGAAAAAATATTGTGAGCTAGAAGTTGGCTTATAACACCAGGCTTCATTAAACGTTGAGCAACACAAGAAGGTCGTAAACTGCCCAAGTTCCTTAGGAAAAAATTCACTTGTCTTGTATTTATAAAGACATATTTCTTTATTTCTTTCAATAAAGCTCACGCATGTTCTGGCAAGATGATTTCAAAAGAAAAAGAAAAAGCTAAAGACAATGTCAATATCTTGTAGCACTGGCCTACACATAATGTCTCCTCACTAAAACATAATTCAATCAACCATAGGTTTCCAAGACTAGAATTGAGTTTAGTGGTTTGCACCTCAATCAACACTTAGTTAACTTAGAACATTTTTAAGGTGTCAAGCCTTTGCTCCTCTATAATGGGTTAAGTCTATCGGGTGCATTTTACCTAGGTCTACTTTTGCCTACACAAAGAATGAAGATCTTAAAATACTGGTTCTGGTAAAGCCTAAATAAGTGTTTAATTATTAGTGGACAACTGAATTCACTATTGTTGTTGTTAAGGCTAAGGTTTAGAAGCTAGAAATAGCTCTCATGCAACTGCTTATTACAAAATAAAAGGGTGAATAGTTTGAAAGAAAATATTTTAGCATAAAAAGAAAAAGAACAAAAAAAGAAGCTTAGGCTATGGACGGGAGGTTTAAAAAGAAGAAGAAATTTTTTGCTAAGAGAGAGCCTTTCTTTCTTTTATTTTAAGTCTTTTTATGTAAACCAAGACATATCATCTTAATTTGAAAATTATTTTTGAATATTAATGAATATACAAATTGATCACATTAATCAACTCAGTACCTATATATTTAATCTACTATAGTTAGTTATTATTGTTCAAATTGCTTGGTTTATTTATGTAACTATATAACTTGTGTAGATAAAGCAAAGTTTAAGTCATTCAAAAATGATTATTGTGTTTTTAGAAAAAGTGTAAGACTTAAGCAAACTTTTATAAGAATGATTTATAATCATAAAAAATAAGCAGATTTTTAAGTATGAAAAGAGTAAAGACTAATCAAGACCTAATTTTAATAATTAGGTCTCATCTTGTAAAAGTATTTTAAGTAATCTTTTCTATATGCTTCTCTAGATAAAACTGGATTAGTTAACAAACAAAGCTTACAAGCGAAGATGTTGCAAAAGCTACCTACGAAGTTAAGTCTATAGCCATTAGATGAAACTTACAGAACTTAACTAAAATACCTGAATAGAATACTTATTCCCTTCAACAAATATTTCTTTAAAGTTTAGTTTCTATTGATAGTCTCATTTCATCTATGCATATTCTAAAAAGGCATAAATTGCTAAATTAAAGTAAGAGAAAGTTTACCTAACCTCTAAATAAAAATACAAGCCTGTTTTAGAAACTAAAAGAACAAAAGAGAATTTTTTTCTACTAAAAAGATTGATGTAGAAAGAAATTTTCACCTTTTCAGTATCAATCTCCAAAGTAGAAAGTTTGTCAATTCTGATAAGATATCTTATGCATATATATTTTATACACAAGGATGTTCTTCAGCACACTTCTAATAGATGAATTTTTATAAATAATTAAATCTAATGACTATCTCAAGTTATTCAAGTATATAAGGGTTAAAGTTTGAAGAGTTGAATTAAAGAATACTTTGTACACAAATAAAAAATCTTAAAGTTTATCTAGCATTCTCTCTTTAACCTTTTATAGTGTTCTTATTATAAAATCTCTCTTTGCAAAAGTGGTTTATTCAAAAATAGTTAGACACAAAATCCTTATACCTTTATCTATAGTTTTGAGTTGTAGCATGAAAAGATTGTATTTAAAGAATATTTATTGTTTTAGCTCGATAAGATTGAATGCAAAGAATACTTATTGTTTTAATTCGAAGTTGTGACTAAAAAATATTTAAATATTTTAAAGATAATAAAACCTTAATTATTGATAGAAATCTCAACGTAATTTTAGATTATGATAAATCAAACAAAAAAAATATTTATTTTCTTTACTTTGTTGTTATCATTGAAAGGGGCTACCTTTTTTTTATAAGATCTTTTTAGAAAAAAGTTTTGAAAGTTTCGTATCTGACATTAGACCCAATTTCAGTGGTGTGAAAAATGCTTGCAAAATGTTTTTAATTAACACAAATATTTTTTTTTCTTTTTTATTTCTTTACAACACCTTTAATTGTTTGAAAAATATTTAGTGAAATAATAAAGTTTATGATTTTTTTATAGTTAAATGACAAATTTTATAAAAGTTGAGTGAGAATGCGCAATTAAACCTAAATATAACACTAAAATTAATAGGCGTGACATGTGAGATAGGAGACAGATTTAGAAAGGTTACCTTTCACTCTATATCTTCGGTAAATGAAGGCCAAAATTGCAAGCATCGCAACAATAGATGAAACAATGCTTGTGACTACAACCACCACTTTCCTGGAACCACTTTTTGCATCTAGATTTGCATGACAGAGTAATGAATACAAATTAATAGTCAATACATGCTTGAAAAAAAAATTGAAAAATCACATGAAGATGAATAAATTAATTTACTATATAATAACTTCCCGTTTTATTAAATAATATTTCCATTTGACTAAGTCTATCAAGATAAGACAAAAGTTTAATTATACATTGTATCACACAACTATTATTATTGCGTAAATTTTAAGACAACCATTTTTCACATATTTTACCATCTTATTTTTTTAATTTTCATATATTTTAATAAGTCGTTTAGGGTAATGCTTTAAAAAATAAGGTTATGGAGAAGTAATTCATGGGCTTTCCGTTGTTTTCCGCCAAATACAAAGGTAAAAAGCAAGTGGCCGCCGGACATTGATTTGCAAAATTAGTAACACAGTGACATCATTTTTCTACCTTTTTTTAATTGTGTATTTAATAGATAGGTAAAAATGTAAATTTTCAAAAAGAAAAAACAGTGATAAAATGTCTGAGAAAAAATTTGTTGTATAAAATAACAAGAGAAATTTTTTTATAGACTCTCAATGTAAAATTGTTGACAGTGTCATATAATTGCAGTTCTGATTTATGATTAATTCATGTTATCAAACAGTTTATATTACCAAAGGATCTTTAAAATCAAATAATAACAGATCAATATACCGAAAGAGTTAAATGCTCATATCAATGGTGTAATTTAGATCACTTTATACTAACAAACAGTTTTATCTTACCAAAAGTTCTTTAAAATCAAATAATAACAGTCAGATACGGAAAGAGTTAACGCAATTAATCATAAATATGATTAAGTGTAATTTTTAGATATAATTATTATTTAAGTCAATAAAACTATAATAGTTAATGAGTTATAATTGGTCGAGAATATAAAAAAAAAATTACCCCGCGAAATAAATAAACGCATGTACCATCTTATAATAAAATGCAAAAAATAAATTTTCATACCCAAGTCGGAGATATCCAATCTAACATAGAGATCTTGCCCTGCATTTGGAAGCTGTCTCAAGTCCAATAGATCACCGAACCAGAGGATACAACTCGTTCCATTTCTAGTGATATCTAAGTTACCATAAGCCATGCACGAACAATTTTCCCAACACTTACGCTTGCATTCCTTAAGTGTCATGCTTCTATTAATCCAAGATTTGTTAGTGTCTGGAAACTTCATGTTACTAAACAATACAAAACCGTCTTTATTTTTGTCCCTGCACCTCCAACTTTTGCTTCTAAGCACACACCCTTTAGTACTATTCTTTGCAACCCTGTTTTGAGGCGATTTTGGCACAAATCCAAGTAAACACTCGCACACTGGGGAATCACCCACTATAACACAGGACCCAAAAGAGCCACAGTGATTATATCTATCACAATCATCTCTTGGAACATGTACATTCAGCTTCCACTCTTGACTAGCTTCATCCCAAATGGAACGCTGAAGAGAATACAGGGTTCGGTTGATGACATATCTTGCGATCAAGGAGGTGTTCTTGGGGAAGAAATAGAAATTGTCATTCACTAAATAAAGATTGAAAAGAGCAGTGCGCTTCAGTGAGGGTACGCCGTTGAATCGAACCCCATTCCAAGGGCCACTTCTATAGAGCAATGATGAGCCGTTCCGTATTTGGGTTTCCACAATATTGCTTTCTACAGTGCTGTAAGTAAAGTTTCCAGAAGATGGATCATCCCAATTGTTCCAAGCAGTGAGATACCTGTAAAGATAACGGAATTTTTGGATAATCATATGCGAACTTATTTTTTTTTAATAATTTTTAATCTTTAAATTGAATTTTATAAAATAAATTTTGATTTTATTTTTGTAGAATTGAATTATCAGATCAAATATAAATGCATATTATATATATAAAATTGGGTATCAATAACTATAACTCAATTTTATTTATTAATTACATACTTAATATTGTACTAAAAAATAATTCTTTTTACTTAAAAGCTAACAATCCAAACGCCATTATAACTTGACGGATCCAAACTCCATATGACACAATTAATATATTCCCACGGTAATAGGTTCATACATGCTTGGGAGATGTTGAAATGAAATAATAAATAATATTAATCTTATATTATAAACTTCATATCCTTTTTATTATAAAAAATATTATCTGGAAAAAAATATTTTATCAAAAGTTAAAATTACTCAAACATAAATTATGTTTGTATATATAATAGTATAGCCTTGATGTTAGATGACACTGGAAGGATTTTTTATTTTTAAACATATTCTAAAAGGCTTCTTATAAAAAAAATATTATGTATTATCCCATTTATTTTTTTTATTACCTGAGATATTATTTACATCTCAACATTTTATATTTAAGCATTGAGCTGAAATAATATCTTTCTATACGATATACACACGTCGACACTACAGAACAGTGTAAACCAGACTAAAATACCTTAGGCCAATCAATACGAGAATGAATATAAAGATAATCCTCTGTCACAAAAAAAGATTAAGGGTAAAGTCAAGATCAAGATCAAGGACATAACGATATTAATTACGACTCAGTTATCATGAATGTGTAATAGGTAAGACTTGGAACCCACTACAACGTAAATCCGAGGGGGTGGGTCTTGAGGTTAAAAAGCTTTTAAATGATTACACGTTTACTACTTTCGTCTCGATCTGAGACCGATTACTTTGTGAAGGTATCCCTTCCTAGCCAGTTGAAGGCCAAGCATTAAGACTGAATCTCACAAGGCCGAATACCAATGACCAAGGATTGATGCTTAGACTGAATATCAAAGACGACCAACCTTGGAACGAAGACTAGTCCTTCTGTATGTACATTATAATTAACTTTTATCAAACTTAAATTCATAACGTTTTTTTAGTTCTAGAGTATATTCATAATGTTTAACCAATTATACACTAAACTAAACATATCACAAAATTGAGTTTATTTTTTAAAGTGGAACACCCCAAACGCTTCCAAACAAAGTGTAAAGCTCATGCTTCATGCGTTACAAAAAGTTATTATTATTAGGTTTTCATAAAATATTTATTACATAATTTTTTTTTATGTAAAAACAACTTTTATAAAAATTTACTTTAAATCTAACTCACCTTGGGGCAAGCCCTGCTTCCCATCCTAGCTTCATTCCTGGTAATAGTGTATCAGAAGGATGATCAAAGCTCTGCCACAAGTAGTTTTGAGGGTTGGAATCTTTCTCGTCTCGTAGAACAAAATTTCCTGTGTCCAAGAGCTGTGCTATGGTGTTGATAGCTTTTGTTTTTGTAACATTTGTTGACCAGTGAATGGTGTTGTTCTTACTGAGAAGGACTAGGTTTCCTTCGTTACTTATAGTTAACTTGGTGGAGTTAACGTTGTTGTTGTCGTCGATGGGGTTATCACGGTTGGCAACCCAAACAACGGTTTTTGGTGAGATGTTTTTGAGCCAGATTCCTAGGTACCAGATTGTGGAACTACCTGGGCTGAAGAAACCCATCTCGAAGGTTCCACCGTCTGAAACCAATGTGGTTCCGTTGAGAAGTGGCCGAAACTGAGTGAGGGTTTTAGTTTCAGAGGAAATTTTAGACAAAAAGCAAAGGGCGATGACAAACACGAAATGTAATGCAATAATGGTCATTTTGTGTTTATTAATCGCTCACAAAATATTGTACATTAAATATAAAGACGAAAAGCGGGAGAACTCGGAAACACTAACCAGCTGTGTTTGCACAGGCATTTATTTTCTGCATTCCACGACAAAATTCGCTACCGAAGCTGAGGAGTTGTCATTAACTCAAGCCACACGTAAGAATTTTCTTCCTGTGGCTCCACTAATTTAATTGCCAAAAATAAATAAATAAAAAATCTCTGTCAATAATTTATGTTATTAGATTCCCTCTTGTACTCCATGGCATTACATATAATTGTTGTCTTAAGAAATTGTTACGTAGATCAATAAAAATTAATAAGTAAATATTTAATATATTTTTATCCTCAAATTTTTTATCAATTTTTACTTTTAACTCCTAATTTTTTTTAATTTATTTTTTTGTCCCTATATTTTTATCACTTTTTATTTTTATTCCTTTCTGTCTATTTTTTTTTTAAAAAAATTGTTAATAGAAGTGTGATCCATGTCTATGTTATTGTCGCTTACTTATAATTTATATATGATTAAATTCTGGTAGATCTCTACTTCCATCTCCAAAATGATATTAATTTGATTTAAAGAATATAATAAATTCTCCATTTAAATATATATAATTAAAATTATAGTCACTTAAATTAATAATTATCTTATATTATAAATGAATTTTTCAGTTTTTATTTTTTTGGTATGAAAATAAATTGCTAAAACTTTATACTTATTTATAATTCATATTTTTTCATGTTTACTTTAAAAATAATTTAAGTTAAATTATGAAAAAAAAAATTTAAAAGAAACTATTTTTATATTCACTGAAACCAATCTTCTCTGTCCATTTTATATAGATTTTTATTGAATTTAGATTAATTTCATCATTTCTTGACCGATTAAAGTACATGATAATTTCTTGACCTATTCTCTCCATTTATGAGGTGCCAAGATTTTTTGCAATCTAATCATCACACCAAGTCAACTCCTAGTCTAATTGACCTGGTCAATGGATTACAGGTTTATATGCATCTTAACTTTTCTCGCCTCTACGCGGCCCCACTTAGCTACATAATTTACTTAATGATAATGTTTTATATGATATAATATTACAGTTAATTATGTATAATATGCCATTTATTTTAAAATATATATTTTTTTATTCCGCAACGACGAGGTTTACCATTAGCTATAATTTTGCTTAATTGATTGTACTAAATCTTGTGGCTATTGAAAAATATACTGTAATTTAATTTTATACTGTTTTTCTTTTTTACTTTAGATTTGAACTATAGATAATATAAAAAATCCTATACAAAATATGTAACGTTAAATGATCGAGTAAATTAATTTTACTCCATAAATTTCCGGTCGAGTTTGGATTTAAAATCTTATCAAAATCTCAGTTTGAGTTAAGATTAAAAATAAATTCAGTCAATATACACTCCTAACCACGCTTTAAATTATCAAACTATTTATTATTTTTTAATAAATAATTATCAAACTATTTAATAAATCTTATTATAATTTCTTTTTAACATGCTATACTAAATTACGTACACAATATTGAGGTAAAGAAACTAAACTGAGTCCATTTTATTAAGAATTTATAAAAATACATTCAATTTAAAACAATTTATAAATCTAATGCTATTTTGTAAAAGATGTCACGCCTTGTGACGTCTTTCATATGACTTTAACTAAATAGGAGTGCTGATGTTATTTTATAGAAGATATCACGTTATTATGATGTCTTTCGTGTAACTTTAGTTAAGTAGGACACAATACTGCAAAACAATTTCATATACATTAGACATTAGACACGTGGATGAATAAAAATAAATACACTACCAATTTTGACTTTTCAAATCATCGACTTTAGCACCTCCTAACAAACCAACAAATTACTACTTCTCTAATAAGTTTCAGGACAGCTTCATCTCCATAAATTTTGATTTAAATAGACCTGTTTGGTATTTTTCCCAATATTGAAAGGCACTGAGTGATGTTGACATCTCAACTATCTAGTCTGCTTTTTCTTAATTTTTTTTTTTAATCAACTATACGGTTTTTAGAGTGTTAGTCTCATGGGTCAATACATGTCATCTATTTCTTCAATATCTTTAAAAGTAATAATTAACATAAATGTTGATATGAAATTAAATTTTTTACTTTAGGTGAATTTCTTCAGCTTCCTTATTTTTATTAATTATTAATTGAAAACAAGCTAATTAAGTATGATTTTCATCATTGTGATTTTATCATTTTTTTATATTTTGGTCCTTATTTCTTTATTATTTATATTTAACAACTTTCTGTAATTATTTATATTTTTGTAATTTTTATTTCACAAATATTACATCAAATTTCGTTTAACATTTTTCATTTTTAAAAAAACAAATGGAGATGAAGGACAACCTATAGAAACACATTAACAAAAACACATGTTACTAAGTGATCATGGAGTTCACCCCAACCAGGGACGAAATCATAGCTAATAGTTATCACCTTGAATAACTGTAGAGTCCACTGTAGTTATAACGGAAAATGTAGCACCGAATATCAACGATCTCTTTCATCACAGAAAATTTACACAGGACTGGAAAAGAAATGTGTGATGGAAGAATTACGCTACTTACATTTTTCTTTTATGAAAAAAATATAGTGATACCAAAAAGTTATGTTGGTACAAGTGACACTGAACTCGATCTTTTGAGTGAAGAAGGTTTAAAGATCAAGTCTTCTAAATGAAAGAAACATGTCATGTCTAGGATTAGGAGTGGAGTTAGACTTAGGAATGAAAGGGTTAATATTCGTTTTTTATTTTGATTTTAATTTTAATTTTTTTCATTTTAATTTATCATTTTATAAATTTTTTATTTTATTTATGTAAAATAATATAATGTATTTTTAAAAAGTAAATTAAAATTATTTTAGTTTATTTAATTATAAATTTTATATAAACTAATGAAAAATGTATCATTAATAATTAAATATTATCATCATGATCAAAATTTTCTTAAATAGATATACAATGAGACAGTAAAATTTTAAATATAAAGATATCTATTAACTAGATGGATCACATCAATCTGCCACCAAAGCAAGAACTCTTGTTAACTCAAACCACACGAAGAATATCTAAGTTAAAAATTTTAAATCATAAAATCAACAAGAAAAAATGAAAATATGTAAGCTGGTAGTTTTAGATCATTTTCTTTATGTGGCTCCACCAATTTTATTGCCAAAAGTAAATAAATAAAAATCTCTGTCAATAACTTGTTCGATTCTAAAGTAAGTAGATTCCCTCTTAATCCGTGGCATTATAATTGTTGTCTTAAAAAATGGTTCCGTAGAACAACAAAAATTAATAAATAATGATTTAAATGTATTTTTGTTCTTAAATTTTTATCAATTTTTACTTTCAACTCCTAACCTTTTTATGGTTTTTTGTTGTCTAATTTTATCAAACAAAAAACTTCTTAATAGGGATGATCTATGTCCACGTTGTTATATGTTGTTTACTTATAATTTATATACAGTTAAATATTAGTTGGAATTCTATTTCATTCGATATTTCTATCATCTCCGAAAATGACATTAATTTAATTTAATCATACATGACAAACCAAACTTAAATCTGTAGAGCTCTTTAAATAATCTAATGTAAAGATGAAATTGTTGAGAGTTTCGCGATAAAAAGAGAAGAATAGCTTTTAATTATATATATGTGTGTGTATGTATGCTTAAAATGTGAAGTAAATAAAGAGTGAGGGTAGAATCGTTAAAAGATGATCCACACTAATATCATTTGCTCCTATTTTCGACGTGGCCAACTTGCAATTATTGTACCAATGGATTTTCACCCACAGCGTGTATTTGGAATACTGGTTAACTATACGCATAGTATAAACATGGTTAATTTTATAATACTGATTAATAATACATAAATATGATTCATCATAAATGATTAGTTGTATATTGATAATCTGGTATTATCTTATATTATAAAGGAATTTTTAAGTTTTATTTTTATAATAAGCAAATTAATTACTAGAACTTTATACCTATTTTTTATTCATATTATGTATTTGTTCATGTTTACTTTAAAAATAATTAAAGTTAAATTTTGAAAAACTAAAATTTAAAAAACATTAATTTTTAAATAGCATCGACTCAAACCAATTTTCTCTATCAATTTTACATAATTTTTTATTGATTTTAGATTAATTTGATCATTTATTGACAGATTAAAGTACAGGATAATTTCTTGACCTATTCTCTCCATTTATGAGGTGCCAAGATTTTTTGCAATCTAATCGTCACGAAGTCTACTCACAATCTAATTGAAGTGGTCAATGGATTGAACATTTATGTGCATCTTAACTTTTCTCCCCTCTACACGGCCCGACTTATCTACTTTACTTAATGGATAATGTTTTATACGATATAATATTACAGTTAATTTTTTATAATATGCCATTTATTTAAAAATACATATCTTTTTATTCCGTAAGGAGGAGGTTTACCATTAGTCATATTTTTGCTTAATTGATTGAACTAAATATCTTGGCTATTGAAAAATATACTGTAACTTAATTCCATACTCATTTTTTTTACTTTAGATTTGAACTATACATAATATTCTAAAAAAATATATCCTATACATGATAGATAAAATTAAATGATCAGAGTAAATTAATTTATTCCATAAATTTCGGGTCGGGTTTGGATTTAAAATCTTATAAAAAATTTCAGATTAACTTACGATGAAAAATAAATTCAGCCCATATACACTCATAACTACTTTATAAATTATCAAACTATTTAATAATTTTTTATTAGATATATAATTATGAAACTATTTAATAAATCTTATTATAATCTCCTTTTAACATGAATAATATACACTAAATTTAATATTGGTAAGAAATTATTTACGTACGTACACAATATTAATTGAAAGGCGCTGAGTGATGTTGACATCTCAACTATCAAGTCTGCTTTTACTTTTTTTTTTTTTTTTGTCAAATCAACTATAAGGTTTTTACTCATGGATCAAAATATATTTCATCTATTTCTTCAATATCTTTAAAAGTAATCAACGTAAAAGTTGATCAGAAATTATAACTTTTTCTTTAGGTGCATTTCTGCAACTTGCTTATTTTTGATTAATTACTAATTGAAAACAAGATAATTAAATGATTTTATCATTGTAATTTTATCATTTTTTTTATATGTTGATCCTTATTTTTTATTATTTATCTTTAACAACTTTCTGTAATTATTTATATTTTTTTAATTTTTATTATCACGAATATTACATCACCTTTTGATTAACATTTTCTTTTTTCACAAAAAAAAAAAATGGAGATGAATGAAAACCTAGAAACATATCAACAAAACACACGTTACTGAGTGAGATGTCGAGATGGAATTCGCCCCGACGAGGGATGAAATCATAGCTAATAGTTATCACCTTGATTTGAGGTATAATCAACATGAGAACTAGGAAGATTCGATAATTTCATATGCACTTTATCACATTATACCCACGCTAACTCGGAAGGAGACCTAAGTAAACGACAGAGTATATTGTAGTTATAACATAAAGAAGCATCATATACCATCTCTTTCATTACAGAAAAATTAACACGGGACTTGAAAAGGAAGTGTGTGTGTGTGATGGAAAAGTTATGTTACTTGGAATTTTGTTTAATGAAAAAAATATAGTGATGCCAAAAAGTTATGTTGGTACACGTGACACTGAACTCGGATCTTTTGAGTGAGTAAAATTTCAAGTTCGAGTCTTTTGGATGAAAGAAACATGACCATGGTGAGAAATCTCACTACAGATTACCTATTTAATTTACCCTATATGTTGTATTTTATATATTTTACCTTCTACGTTAATACTAAGTACCTCTTCATACTTTCGTATAAACGGTTTTATCCATAAAATTCTTAAAATTTTTAGATATTTTATATTAAGTAAAATAAAACATTTAAAATTTTAAATGAAAAGAAATTTAAAATACATTTATACGAATATTATTATAACAATGATAAATGATCTTTAAAAAAAACTTAACTTCACCATAATAATTTATATAGTAGGATTTTAGGTAAATTCTTCAACTCTAAAAATTAAGTACAAAATTTCCAATTGATTTCATAGTAAAATTTTTTATCCTTATGTGATATATATTCTATATCAAATTTCTATTTTGATAAATTACCATTCACAAAAGAGAAAATTTTGAATTTCTTCGTGTAAAAAAAAATTAAAATTTGTTGGAACATAACACATCAGTCTTTTAGTTCTTCAAATAAAGTAATTATTAAGCTTTACATTTTGTTGGACAGAAAAAACACATAAAGCTTTCTTTCTTCTAAAGTTACTTTTGACATGAAATTATGGGTGAATAAAAACTTTTAAAATTTGCTTTCTGTTTTTTCTCTTAAATCTCTTGCTTTGTATCTCGTTATTAATGCTTATAAGTTGACTCATTTTATCCAATGAATAATTATTGTTAGGAATAGAGTCTATATGAACTAGTGATTGAAAAAGTGACAAGTTTTAATATTAACATATGTCATTCTTTTCAGATTTGACAGTTATGTTTTACCTAACTATATCAAGCTAATATCTTATGTTTTAACTAATTATTTCATAGAATATTTAATCTTTTCCGTGTTAATTTTTTAATTATAATAAATACAATAATTTATAAAAAATTAAAGTAAAAATTTTACAATAAAGTTAAATCTTTTTATTAGAGTATTTAGTTGAGATTTGAATATATTTTTTTCGCGCTTAAGTTCTAGGACTGAAATGATAAAAGCAAATAAAATAAAAAGTTCTTTCTTTAAACTCAAATAGGTAACACATGTTTTTTTTTTTTTTTTTTTTTTTTTTTTGGATGAAGATAAGATACATATATTTACATTTTTTCCTTGGACGGATTTTGGTCTTGATAACTCAAATTGGATGTTGTTTTTTTTATTGGATGATAACATACTTTACTTGTTCACTGGACAATAAAATGTAATGTATAATATTTGTCCAATAATAAACAAGATTTAATTATATATCTGTTATTTTGTACATAAATGAATCTGAGAGTTAAAGACTTAACACCTGGTTATATCAAAAAAGCCTTTGGCTTTTAAAGAAAAATATTTTGAGTGTATATTTTTTTTACTTAGTAAATTCAAAACTCATTTTGTAAGTTTATCAATATTCTCTCTCTTAGATTTATTTTGTCTTCAAACATTTTATTATTTTTGAAAATAATGAGCGACTTGTGACGAAATGTATTTAGTTAGAAAACTTAAGATATTAACTTGATGAGTTAAGAGTTTGGAAAAATTTATAAGAAAAAATATTTAGGTTGAGTCAAAAGTGATTTTATTAGAATAAATATACTTATATGATTAGGGGAAGTTTTTCAAATTCTTGAAGATATTAGATGTAACTTCCTTCAAATTTTTTGAAGATACTAGATATAGCTTTGCTAAGCGATGTATACTTTAATTTCTCTTAATTTTGATTGAAAATATATCTTCAAACGGTTTTTCAACATTTCTACTGGACGATCACTCGAGTCAACATTCTTATACTTTATTAAACAACATTTGCAGAATGTTTTACAAAATATAATTTTATTTTTTTGATGATAAATACAATCCAACCTCTTCCCTCTTTGTGTTATTTTTTTCTTTCAAAATTTACATTTAAGTTAGAGGATAATAAGTTGGAAATTAAATGTATATTTTTATTAAAATGATTTTAAGCATTAACTTTTGTTTTAAAAAGATAATAATAATTATATTGACATGGTTTTCTTTTTCTTATGTCATTAAAGGAATATTAATTAGGTAAGGAGAAACTTTGATTATTTTCAAAAAAAATATTTGGTTAAATCTTCTGTCGCATGATTTAAAAACAAATTTTCTTGTTTATCTGATGAAAAATGTACTTAAGCACATGTTATATTTTATCTTATTCGTGAAGTTTTAAATATATTTTTTATAATTTCTTGAAAAACATTGATTCTAAATTGCTTTATTTATAACTATTAATAAAGGATTTTTTTTCATTATAATTACTTTTGATTTTTTTTTATTGAAAATTTTACCCGTTTAAACTTATAAAGATATTTTATTATATTTCCATATTTTAATCATCATTTTTCGTCTACATATTATCTTTATTATAATTAAAAAATTGATTAAGTTTTTTGCTTATTTTATTGAAATATTTTATTCTTTCTGATTATTATTTTCGTCACAATCATGTTGTTTCTTGAAAAAAATAAACTAACTTGACAAGTTATGTATTTTTGCTACTTTATACTAATGTTTATAATGAACTAAAGTAATTTTTATATAATTTTTTATTTTAGGTTTAAATATATTTTTAGTCATTTAGTTTTCCCTCAAACTAGTTTTGGTCTTTTATCTTGCAAAATGTTTATTTTGGTCATTTATCTCTCAAATTTGGGTCAATGTTGTCTTTTTGAGATAATATTCGTTTTCAATTTTGAACTCTAACTTGTTTAAGACGAAAAATTTGTCCCTTTAGATTTAGAATCTCAACTAATAAAAATGAATAACAAACCGGATGAAAATAGTGTGAAAAGTGAGTCATACAGACAACTAATATAATAATTATATAAGAATATACTTATAAAGATATTACCTCATCTCAAGATTTCCTAATGTTCGCAACAATAATGACCCTCATCCAATACATGACATAATAACCATATTTAAATAAACCAAATTGTCTATTGATCTACATTGATAAGATTTACAGTTAGATCACATTATAAACTATATGAAAATTAACTATGATACATTATACCTTAAGAATGATAATGTTGATATTCTTTCCTTGATTGCCCATTCCACTCAACATATTTGTGCCCACGATGATCCTAAAAAATTTATTTATTATTATACCGTTAAAACATATGCATGAGTAATATACAATATATCTAAAAACATTATAATTTTACCCATTTAATAAGTTCCTCATGTCAACAGATGATTTATGGTGTAATGAGCAAAACGAAACTATTGTGTAGTCCTTAAGAATAAGGACTATAAGCTGCCAATGACATCATTAATTGGAAAAATAATTACTAACATATTCATTAATGAAATGGAGTTAAAAATAACACAAAATCATTAATCAACTAACCCAGATATGTATGGAGTAAAAAATATTTGTTTCCCCGATCTAGTCATCAAAGTTTACATATGTTGATGATTTGAGACTTTGTTATTACCAACTTTTTGTGTTGACTAAGAATCAAGAAAGCCATATATATGTGACGTCCCTTAGTTGATGACTAAGTCATACAAGTAACTATATCAAGTCAAAGACATAATTAAGTGCTTAAATAACTAGTTTATAGTATATGAAATTAATTAATAAATTTAATTACCTTTGCCATAATTGTATGATGGAGATGTTTAGCATGATATTTCCCAAACTTATCTCTAGAACATCAGACAAAGATATATACATAGGCATGTCTTGATTGTCAAATCCAAATACCTTTTTTGTGAAAGGTACTAGTATAGGTGTATGAATCAATGATGATGATATGTTCAGCAGGTTAAACAGAGGATTTTGTTATGCACAATCATCATCGTTATCACCTTTTTGCTCTGGTACTTCAATTATTCTAATCGTGCATGTGGTCACGCAGTCACATACTCTCTTTAGCTTCTATTTTATTTTTCAATAATAATAATAATGTACCATATCTAACGTTCACCCAAAAAGACAGGGAAATGGATGTCATTACTAATGGTCATGGCATTAACATTTCTGGTTTGGGCATATATGTTCAAAGGTGTAGTCTGGTTGTGTTTGTGTAGCACAAGCTAGACTCCAAGTCAGTTGATGGTTCCAGCAGTGACCTTTGGACTAATTTAGGGGAAGGACTGCGGTTGTTTATAATTTTAAATCCATTACTATGCCTTCTATATATTATATATTTCCTCTTTCTTTAGAAGGCTTAAAATAACTAATCATGCACTATTTCATCAAGGGAGTCCATCTCCTAGCAATAATGTGTTCCATACATGATGTTTCTATGTTGATACAACCATGAACTTCTGCCAGACCTGGAACACGATGGACATTGCACTCACTTTATATATTCCATCGCCGCCTCCATCTGTCTAGGTTGCCTCCTTTGAGAAGTAAATATAAACTTTGATATGTTGGATACTATATTTGAAATGTCACATTGAAAGGGCACATTAACTGTTTTTATGGTGCACCTCATTCAGAATGTTCTAGGAACCTTTTTCTCAACCTAAATTGCGACAAATGTATATAACCTTAAGCATGTCATTTGAACAAATATTTTACAACCACTGAATGTAAAATCTTAAGGAAAATTTATTCATTAGATAATTCTAATCTTTTAAAAATATAATATACATTTCTTAAACCCTGCAATGCATGGGTCAGTATCTAGTTGATATGTATTCGAGTAGATTTGAAATATTCAACACAAGTCATTCATACATCTGTTTGGATACATGAAAGAGAGATAAAAGATAAAGGAAGAGCTCGTAATAGCCCTTTAACTTACTAATTAATGTATGCTCAAATCAGAACTAGACATTGGAAGGTGAATCCTGAACATGTCTATCCTTTGTTTCCTATCTTGCGTCTAACATTGTGATGGAAAGTTCATTAACTGAGCATGGTTTGGCATTTGACAATAACGAGTCTGTAATAGATGTAGCATCTCTTTCATAGCAAAAACCAGGAACCTTTGGCTTTGGCAATAATTTATCACCATTCAACATTAAAACCACGGATGACATGTCTGGCCTATCTTCTACTCTTTGTTGAACGCATAATAGACCAACCTGTATGCATCGTACAACTTCGGAGGGTGTGCACTGTTCTGCTAACACTTCATCCAATAGCCCTAGTGCCCTCTTTTCGTTCCATAATCTCCATGCCTGGGATGGTGAGAATTAAAATCGTAGGAATAAAATAACTCAAGTTGTAGTATATACAAAATTTATGCTTACATGTCCAAGAAGATTATTGTCGTGCTGTGCGTCTGAAAATTCTCTGTTTTTCTTCCCACTTACAATTTCTAGTATTATCACTCCATAACTAAAGACATCTGATTTCACTGAGAAATGCCCCCGTGTGGCATACTCAGGAGGTATGTAACCACTGAAAATAATTTTTTTAAAATAAAATCATTAAAACATGGTAGAACAATAATACAGAAAGATAATACTGTGGAATTAAACTAGCTTACTATGTTCCAGCAATTCTATTTGTGTTTGCCTCCACTTGATCTCCCAAAAATAATCGAGCCAAGCCAAAGTCTGATATTTTGGGATCCAAATTTGCGTCCAGTAAAATATTGCTTGTTTTTAGATCTCTGTGAATAATCCTCAGCCTAGAGTCTTGATGAAGATACATAAGTCCTCGAGCAATGCCACTAATAATGTTGAAACTCTTACGCCAGTCTATCACCTTCCTTTTCGTTTCATCTAATGAAAAAGACACACGCATTAGGAATAGCAGTTGCAGTCTCTGTAATTTCATTAACAACAAATTGGCTATTAGAAGATTTGCATAGATGTATAGAATAAATCATAAGGGCTCCAACCAAACACAAAATAGTCCAAGCTTTTGTTCGACATGTATTCATAAATTAAGATTTTTTCTTCTCCTTCAATGCAAAAACCCAGGAGCTTTACAAGATTACGGTGCTGAAGTTTTGCAATCAATGCTACTTCATTTTTGAACTCGTCTAACCCTTGTGCTGATTTCTTTGAAAGCCTTTTCACTGCTATTTCTTGTCCATCTACCAGTGTGCCCTGAAACAAAGATCATCTCCTAAAGTTAAAAAGTCAACCAATACCATCTATAAGTTCTACATATCACTTTCCTTTATTATCACCTTGTATACTGGTCCAAAGCCACCTTCCCCAAGTTTGTTTTTTGTTGAAAAGTTTTCAGTAGCCTTAGCTAAGATTGACAAATCGAAAGTTGGCAGATCACCATCTTCCTTTCTCTGTTTGATTTTGTAATGCTTGCTGCAATATTTTCTGGCTATCCCTGATTTTTTGGAGGATAACTGTATTTAAACACTAATATTTACGTAATATGCATTGATTTAGTTTTCTTTTTCCTAACAGGCTATGTATAATAGTAAATTATATTTATGTACATACCTGGATTTTTTATTATCAATATGAATACACATGAGATGACTAATCCAAAAGTAATCACACCAACTGTGATTCCAACTATCTTCTTCTTGGTGTTTTCCTGGCCAACATGATCTAAATGAAACAGAGCACGCTTAGTCACAAACTTCATATTTAATTTCGATAAGAAATGGCATGCAGTACTAACGAGTATTAACTTTATTTGCAGCTTGCAAGTTCTTGAAACCCACAGATTTTCCTCAAGGCCTTACCGTGCTCAACCTTTTTCTCTTAGACAAATGCAGTAATGAACAAGAGATTGAACTAGAAAAGAAGGCAACGAAATTAAAGGCAAAATTCAAAATTGAAATATAAAAATTGATGGATTACCTAATTCTGAAGCTGGGACTCTTATATACACGTCTTGTCCCTGTAGAGAAAATTTCCTCATATCAACTATATTATTAAACCAAAGTAGACAGCCACTTCCTCCGTCACGGATATCCAAATTTGCATATGCTGCACAAGAACAGTTTTGAAGACATGACTTCTGACATTCAGTAAGGTTCATGGTTGTGTTGAACCATGATGAAGACGTGTCTGGCAATTTCATGTATGTGTACTTGAAGAAACCATCTGTGTAACCGATATTGCAGTTAGATTTATTTCTTGCAACACAACCATCGGACCAAATTGCAATATTCCATTGGTCAGGATATTTAGGAACATATCCTCTCAGGCAATCACAAGTTTGAATGTTACCATCATAGCTGCATATAGAATTCGAACCACAAATGGCATAATTCTCGCATTTATCTCTCTTCCCAGTTGAGACGAGTACCCGGGTGCTGGTTTGAGTCGTCCAAAACGAAGTCTGGTATGTGCCAGAAGGGGTCAGTGTTCCTGCACTGAAGAGCGATCTGTCAAGAAGCCCATACTCGAAATACACCTCTTTTTCATTCATCACAAATTCTTGTGACGTTGCACGAGTTGGACCCGGATTTCCAACTGTAGACAAGCCATTCCATGACCCTGTTCTCGATTCGATGTTAGCTCCCTTGAATTCAAATATTTGAGGATATCCTCTGAGATCCACTTTTGTAGTATATTCTCCCTCAGCAGGATCGTCAACACTTTTCCAGGATGATAAAAATCTTTCTAGACCAGTCTCCAAGTTCCATCCAAGTTTCATTCCTTGCAAAAACGTGTCACCCAGATAATCAAAACTCTGCCAAAAGATGCTGTCGTCGTTATTCTTCACTACGAAATTTCCCGAATCTAAAACATAAGCAATTGGGTTGTTCCCTGCTTTTCTTGTTATGTTGGATGATGACCAAATGGTGTTGTTTGTACCGTTTAGAAGCACAAGAATCCCGTTTTCGCTGAATTTAAGAACTCCCAAGTTATTGTGAAGAGGTGTATTTCGATTAGCCACCCAGACCACTGTTAAAGGGGATACGTTTCTGTACCATACAGCCAAGTAACGTCGTGTTGAAGTTCCTGGACTAAAGAAACCGAGTTCAGTAATTCCACCAGCTGAAACCAAAGTCTCACCATCTTTAATAGATTGACGCATGGCTAAAGAGTCTATTGAAGTGCATGTTGTAGTCACGTAGGAGAGTAAGAAGAAACAAATAAGTAGCATCGTGATGTTATAGAGGCAATGAATTCTAAATTGTCTAAGCGGCAAGTATGCAAAGGAGTGGAACGACGAGAAAGATGATGAGTTTCTGTCAGAGAAATTAAGTGTTTTTGATTGTGCAAAGGATTACCATAACAATAGAACGAGAAGGAACTAAATAAAGAAATGACTGAGGCTAGCACAAGGGAATACTGATAAGTCACATGACATTGTTTGTCCACAAAAGACCCAGTAAGTCAATGACAGATTCCGTAGAACTTACTACCAAGTTCAATTATGCCCTTAATATCAGTTTTAATAGTCTTAAATATTATTAATATTTACAATCAAGCTTATCCTTCAGTACTCCGTATAAAATTGAATGAACTTATCAAAGTTGACATTTTTCTCATGATTGCTCCGTAACTAACTGTTACTTGTATAGTTAACCTTTGGTTCTATGATTTTATGCTGTTTCATCAAATTGAAGAGTGACCCAACAGGGGATTTTACTTTTTATGCCTATATGCACCTGTTTAGTTGTACCCTTCATCTACAACTCTAACTTTTGGCATTTTACCCCTTATTTTTTCATCTATGTTGGTATTATCTTTGTTGCTATTGATTAGTCTTCGACCATTTTTTAACCACGGCCTATGTTCATTGGCCTCATTTGCTATTTATTTATGGCTAGGATGCTTTAATATTGTTAGCACTCTTATATGTTTTGTTGAGGGTGTTGTTGTTTGTGTGGTTCATGGGTGTTGCAAGTTGTGGTTATGTGAGTCTCATATAAGGGAGATCTCCAAGGAGGAATGTGTGAGTGAGCGGTTGCGTTGGAGGTCCATGAAGAAGACGCGCAAGAGTGGAGAGAGGAAGAAGGAGAGTGAGAATTCATTCCATTCAATGCGTTGAGCACCCTTTAGTAACTTGAAGAGTGGCTCATCCTTTTCTGTCAATCTTGGGAGGAATCGTGATGACACTGCTAGCCTCCTGATTAACCTCTACAACTCTTTGAGGTTCTCTAGGCTCCTCATCTTTAAATTAGGTTTGGATTTATCTGGGTTGGCCTCAATATACCCCGATGTAATCATAAAGCCAAAAAATTTGCCTCCTTCAACCTCGAAAACACATTTTTCAGGATTCAGCCTTAGGTTATGTGCTCGAACTTCTTCAAAGACTTTTTAAAAAATCGTGGGGTTGGTCCTCAACCAAAGAAGACTTGACAACTATGTCATCGACATAAATCTCCATTATTTTGCCTATCTCTTCATTGAAAAATTTAGCCATCAACTTCTAATAGTTACACCCTACATTCTCCAATCTGAAAGGCATGACGCGACCAATAGTTGGAGACCTTAGTCATGAAGGTTGTCTTCTCTTCACCAGGTGTGTACATGGGTATCTGATTGTACCTGAAATATGCATCCAAAAACCTTAGCATTTGGCATCCAGATGTGTTATCCATAAGACAAACTAGAATTTGTTCAAGTGTGTGTAATCTACTACATTTTCCAACCACATTGTGTAAGTAATCTCTTTGATGATGTTTTCATCTCTCAACTTCTAGACTTCTTGTTCTATTGCTATCTTTCTTTCTTCGCCCAATTTTCATTTTTTTTCTGAAAGATCGGTCGTGCTTAAAGCAATTGGTGATGGGATAAATCTTATGTTGTTGATGTTGTTCCTCAATTGGTGTTGGGATGAATCTTATGTTGATGTTGTTCTTCTTTATATCACATTGCACTTCTTGGAATCTAAGGAGGTTTCCTCTGCTCGTGAATATCGCTTGATGAAACGCAAGTATAGCAACATGGAGACTGAGCATGAGGAGATGAAGTCCAAAGCTTTGTCCACATCTTAAGTGCGTTTTTGATGATTTCAGCCCAAGGGGGGGAAATAGGAGAGATTAAGATGAAAAAGGAAGCATGGTCTAACGGGGAGAGACATGTCCAAATGGGGAGCTAGACAAAGAAAGAAGAATGGTTTCAGGGGGAGTTGCTTAGTTAAGGGGGAGCATATATATATTTTTTAAAATTCATTGTATTTTACAATTGTTTTTACAGAGATTTATTCATCAGATTAGTGTTATGATATTATGTAATTTTTTTTGTAATAAGCTCTGATACTTTGCAATTCTTTCATGCTCTAATACTTTGTAAGTGCTTTGTTTGTAACAATCATGTACAAATTACATCACTTTTATGTAATGACCTCAATAAAGAAGTACTTTAAAGAAAAACATAGTCTTGATGTAATTCTGATTTTGATATAAATTGTGCACTTGCTCTAACATTGTCTTATGCAGAGTGGGAAGATCACACTCAACTTGGTTTATAAAGATCAAATGCAAGCTTCAGCTTGAAGAGTTTATAAGTTGAGATGACAAAGAAGAGGACAGACGAATGAATCAATATGGACTAAGTAAGTTCATTCGTTTATTGAAGTCTCAGTTTCAAACAAAGAGTAACTCGCGCCAATTTCAAATCAAGTCGATACTCAAAAAGTTTCTAAAGGTAGAAAGAGATTCTGAACTAAACCTCTACAACACGAAAAGAAAATAGTACATTTCGTTGAAATCTTTGAGCAAATCAGTCAAAGCCTGATTTCGTGCTGACTTCCATTGTTAAATCATTAAATGTTCTGATTTCTCACTCTGCCATTTCTGAAGAGCCAAGGAAAAAGGACAACATCAAACCATCTCTATCTAACGGTTACTTCAAGGAGCTTGCCTATAAAAGGACTTCTACTCAACGTTTTAGAGTTGGTGAACTTACGCTAGAAAAGCTATCATTCTAAGTTTTGCTCTCAAGCTCTTAACTTCATCTGTATATCCCTCTCTGCGTAGAGGAAAAACTTTTATATTTTCAAAACCCTTGTAAAATCCATTGTTGTAGTGCTTTAGCCTAAGGAGGCTATGTTTCAAAGAATACCTTGTATTAGCCTGGAGGAGGTGCGTTCCAAAGAATATCTTGTGTTTACCTGTGAAGGTGGGTTCAAAGAATATTCTGTGTATAACCAGAAGTGACTGGGTGCAAACAATATTTGTACGGGTTGTTTTACTAGTTATAGTGAAAACTTAGCAAGTTGCTAAGTAAGTGGATCTAGTCTTTTAAGATAAACCAATGTAAATTATTTGCATCTTATCTACTTTGTTTATTGACTAATTGGGGATAATTACTTTAACGAAGAGTTTATTAAAATCAATCTTTATAGCAGAAAACTATTTGTGACTGTCTTTGCTTTGAAACATCAAACATAAACTCGCATCGTTTGAAATTTTTTAATTAACACAATTCAACCTCCCTTCTTGTGTTTTGTCTTTTCATCTACCCCTTGCCAACCTTTACGAATCATCCTTCCCTATCCCCAACCTGGACAGGGATCGTCACTTCGTCTATTGTGGGCCGCTCATCTTAGAACTCAACCTTGGGGTCGAGGTTACTGAGCTCTATTTCTCGGAAGAGCTCGGGTCGGCCCACGTTGTTTGGGGCTCTACAGAATATGGTGGCACCTTGAACTTTGTGCATAGTATTCTCAAACTGTCTTGGGATCTACTTTCACTATTACAATCAGTCCCTTGGCTGGAAACTTCATGGCGCTAAGCTAATTTAGAGTTCTTCGTGTAATGAAGACATTGTAAGATGTGTCGGCCTTAACCAGCAAATATCTAACCGACAAAGTTTTGTACACTTCACCCTCTCTGAAAGTGATCAAGTGGTCGACATAGCCCCTCGTATGCACTCGTTCCCCGGCGAAACCGAGGAAGGGCTCAGTGTGGGACCTAATCATTGATTCAGGAATATGGAGTGTTTTTAAAGTTGACCAGTATAATATATTTTTCGAACTGCCCTGG
This sequence comes from Hylodesmum podocarpum, assembly GCA_026586105.1. Classification (NCBI taxonomy): domain Eukaryota; kingdom Viridiplantae; phylum Streptophyta; class Magnoliopsida; order Fabales; family Fabaceae; genus Hylodesmum; species Hylodesmum podocarpum. The sequence goes on from JALJEV010000804.1 coordinate 1,058,791, forward strand.
TCAATCAATATATTCACTTTTCAATTAGCAATGGTAGTCGTAATTACCATTGGATCATCTTGGTCGGGATCGTTGGTGCTAAAGTTGGCATCCGAGAAGGTGATACTCAATATAATTCGGGTTGGAAGATGATGCACTGAGTTCACACACCTCAAGTGCCTTTTTCGAGCATTCTTTGTGCTTCCTCCCCTTCACAAACATCTGACTATAATGTTTATCGTACCCCTTACATCATTTACATTTTGTTGGGGTTGTCCCTACAAGAAGCAAGTTGTGGCCGATCCTGATTTCTTCCCCATGATGATGGTCCTTGGCAGGAACCTTGTCCTCATCTCTACCATGAGTCTCAGTTTCTTCCTCCTTCTCTATTATTCCCTTTAACAAAGCTTGACAGCGCTCTCGACCTTATCAGCTTTTCTATGATATCTTTTACGTTATTGAACTCCTCCGCGACATGTCTTCGATTTTGGTGAAAGCTGCAATGTTTAGAGAGGTCAACATCAGGTAGAGATGGTAAGGCACGGGTACTCGAAGAAGTTCACGATTGAACGCTTCTCTCAACACTACTTCACGACTGGCGTTCAAGGGGGTATAATTATAAAATTTTCCTATTCTCCTCCATTTAGAGCTGGTTTTTGTTGTGCGATGGTCGTACTCCTCACTACCTCTTTTGATTTCTTCCGAGCTGTTGCATTCTCTTCTATGCTCATAAATCGTTCAGCACTAGCCATGAGTTCGTCCATATTCTTAGGTGGCTTCGGTAGAGTAAATCCGAGAATATATGGTCCATGCAGTGGAAGAATTTCGATAAAGGGAATCATCTCAAGATAGGTTCACCTGATCTTCATGGATCCATCTCTTGACAAGTTCCACTTGACCTTCATGGATTCATCTCTCGCTAAGTTGAACTAGGCTTTGATATCACTGTTGGGAACTCAACCTCCTGAAATACGTATAGGGGAGAAAGAAAAAAAGAACACAAAAAGATTTAAAGTGGTTTGGTGCCTCAAGACCTAGTCCACAGTTCCACTAGAACAAAATTTATTTTTTGAACGAAAAAATTACAAAACCTCCTTACATATAATTTTTTCACAGAAAAATTATAAAACATCCCACATGTAATTTTCTCTAGCAAAATTACAAACCTTTCCACATATATTTTTTTCTGGAAAAAATTATAAACCTTTCCACATGTAATTTTTTCTGGCAAAAATTATAAACCCTTCTACATTATTTGACACATATTACCTAAAACTTAATACATCCATTTATAAACCCTTCTACATTATTTGACACATATTACCTAAAATTTAATACATGCATTTACTAGATTCAAGGACGTGGTGCAAGTAAAAAACATATCATTCTACTATATATATATATATATAAAAGTCTTTTATCCCTAAGACAAGCCCAGAGATTCATAGATTCATACACTCAGCCAGTATTTGAGTTATAGGTTAATTATATGCATAGTATACACATGGTAAATTTTATATTTCATGTGATCAATAAATAAATATGACTGATCATAAATAATTAATTTCATATTGTATCATGAAATAATTTTAGGTTTTTATTTTTTAGTACGTAAATAAATTGTTACAAGAGTTAGAAATTAAAATAAATATAATCTTATGTGACCAATAATAAATAAATATAATTAATTATAAATGATTAATTTCATATTATATCATAAAATAAAAAAAGTTAAAGTTAAATTTTGAAAAACCAAAAATTTTAAATATTATTTTTAAATAATATCGACTAAAACCAATTTTCTCTGTCAATTTTGTAGAAATTTTGATTGATTTTAGATTAGTTTGATCATTTCTGGACCGATTGAAGTACGAGATAATTTCTTGACCAAATCTCATCATTTATGAGTTGCGAAGATTTTTTGCAATCTAATTTCACCAAGTCGACTCCCACATGTCTAATTAAAGAGGTCAATAGCCCATACGGATTGCACATTTATGTTCATGTTAACTTTTTCTCACCCGTACGCGGCCTGACTTAGTTACTCTAACTTAATGGATAATGTTTTATATGATATAATATTACAGTATATTATTTATAATACGCCATTTATTTTAAAATACATATTTTTATTCGGTAACGAGAAGGTTTACCACTAGTCATATTTTTGCTTAATTGATTTAACTATATATTTTGGCTATTGAATAATATACTGTAATTTATTTTTTAAAATTAGATTTGAACTATACATAATATACTAAAAAAATATCCTATACATGATATATAACATTAAATTATCAGAGTAAATTAATTTCAATCCTTAAATTCGGGGTCGGGTTTGAATTTAAAATCTTATCAAAATCTCAGATTGAGTAAAGATAGGTAAAGTAAATTTAGCCCCGATCGATACGCTCCTAACTATATTTTAAATTATCAAACTATTTAATAATTTTTAATTAGATAATTATGAAACTATTTAATAAATCTTATTAAAACTTCTTTTTCACATGAATAATATATACTAAATTTAATTTTAGTTAGAAATTATTTACGTACGTACACTTGAAGGGCACCGAGTGATATTGACATCTCAACTAATATCTAGTGTGCTTTTACTTCATTTTTTTTTTTAATCAACTATAAGGTTTTTCGGAGTGTTAGTCTCATGGATCAATATATATATGTCAACTATTTCTTCAAATCTTTAAATGTAATTAACATTAACGTTGATCAGAAATTAAAAATTTTACTTTAGGAGCATTTATGCAACTTGATTATTTTTGATTAATTACTAATTGAAAACAAGCTAATTAAATATGTTTTATATCATTTTAATTTTATAACTTTTTTATATTTTAGTCCTTATTTTTTTATTTATCTTAAAAAAATTTCTTTAATTATTTAGTTTTTTAATTTTTATCATCACACATATTACATCACCTTTTGTTTAACCTTTTCTATTGAAAAAAATGGAGATGAAGGACAACCTAGAAACACATCAACAAAACACATGCTACGGAGTGAGATGGCGAGATGGAGTTCGGCCGGACGAGGGACGAAATCATAGCTAATAGTTATCACCTTGATTTGACGTTTAACCAAGCTGAGAACTAAGTAGATTAGTATATTTCATATGGATCGGTTCATGTTACAATTAAGTTAATAATGTGAGTAGCACGTCTCATGTGCATGTCATTTCAATCACTCATATTTCTAGTTAAATATGAAATGGTTAAATTATTAGCATTAGCATTATCAACGGTCACACAATAAACTTTTGTTATTTTCCATTACTTCAAGCATCTCTCTAAGCTCTTCTATATGATGTTATCTTTATGATCAACAATCTAACCAAAATGCAATATTTTCTTGTTTAACACCTACCTATTATCAATACAATGGGCAGTCACACAAATATAATTCATATTCTGGACTGATATCCAAGTATCAGTGGTGAATGAAACCATTTGACTGTTAGCAGACAATATAATCTTCTACTTCTCATTTTCAAGACTATACAATAACATTCAATATCGGACAATAGTGACACTTGAGGGAATCTTAAATCTAGGTTGAGCATTAGCTATAAATTACTTAAACCCTTGGTTTTTAACAAATTTAAAAGGTAGCTCATCTATAATAATCATAGCAAGTGCTATACAAGTTTTTTGTTGATTAAACTCAACAAGTTTAAAACTAACAATGTTATCATCCTCACTTTGTTTTGCAAGGCAAAGTTTTTTCTGTTTCTTATCGATTTACATAAATGGACTTTTCTCACAAACTTTCAGATGCTTTAGTAAATTACTAGTTCCATGAGTAGGTATTGCATGCATATGTTTGATGATAGTAACTACAAGTAGCTCTTGTATCATTTTCTACCTTGGTAAAATATTGTCAAGCATCAAAAGGAGGCTTACTTGGTTTCCTTTTGTTCTTCGATGCGTCTTTTGGTGGAGCTTGTTTTGCTTCTTGTGGCTGAGTTTCAGTTCGTTACCCTTGTGTTGGGCATGTTGTTTGAATTCCTTGAGTAGGCTGAGTTCCTTGTATTTGTTGACTACTCTGTGTTGGTTCAGTTTGTAACGCTCCAACTTTTACAGTTAAAAGTACTAACTTTTCTATGGCTCACGAACAACTAAATATACCATTAAACAACTAAACCCAACTTTCATTTTTAGAGTAAATTACAAATTTTATCTACAACTATTTATACTCCAAAATAAAACCATAATATTTTTGTTAGAGACATAGACTAGCATATAACTCAGATCTCTAACATTCACAATTAACAGTCACAAAATCATAACACCAGGAAGAGAAGAAGAACAACGAGCCAAGTCTCCAACACAACAAGATTCTAGGTCTAAGGCTTCTAGCCTAAGGTTCTTTTGTCTCCAAGCTACTGTTCTTCTGTTCGCCCATTCGAGGGGTCATCACAGGTATCAACTACAGATACAACAAAAAGGGTTAGTTCAAATATTAATGATAATAAAAAACATAATCACTATACAATACACCAACTTTAAAGAAGATTCAAGGGACATTAAATTCACAATACACCACAACCAAACACATTATGCAGCCCCAACATGATGCATGCTACTCATAGTTCACTCTCATGCCATGTGGTACCATTAAAACACACTGAGCGATGTCTAGCAGTACATGTCACATTTGACACTCTCACTAGAAATACTAGGCAGTTACAGTTAAGGCAACCAGTGTTGCAACAGGAGTCGCTTCCCACTCATGGTGATCGGTCATAGTGGAAGCTTTCCTCATCGCGGATGTCCTCAAAGTCCTAGGCCATTACATTGACCCGTTAGGGACCAACCGTCCTAGTTCCATTCATCCTCACTTTTCAAAAATATTTTCATTCACCTAGTGTTCATGATAATCCTCGTCTCTTCTCAAAAACCTCATGCTCCACAAGCATGTCTGCTAGGGACAACCTCACTGCTCTTTCATTGCAGCAGGCATCCATCCCTCACATCAAAATAAAACACAGTTACAATTGATTATCATGAACCTAGGGACTTATCGATGCAATATGTCCCACCAAGGCTAACTCTCAATCCACACCCATTATTTTACCATAATGGAATTTTTCATTCCACAACATCCACCAAATCACAATACACTAACACATGTACCAAAATGATGCAAGTGGAACAACAAAATGAATAAAAAATGGAGAAGAATCACGATAACGTAATAATTAGTAAAATTATATTCTAGGCACAAAACAATTAATTAAAATAGGATTTCTGAGAACTAAGGTACAGAGAGGAAAAAAATAAGGAAACCAATATTATTCAACTAATCAATAATACTGAGCACCAATTCACAAACAAAGGCATTTTTACTCACATTGAACATAACTAATAAGAATCCCTAGTCAAACCTCAATCAAACAATGAAAAGGGGTTTTCCCCAATTCCCAATCAATTTTCACAATTTTCATCAAGAAGTCTTTCAAACAAAAATTCTTATTACTATATATCATTAATAATGAAACCACCCTAACCTAGATTGAAGGAAGAACATTCTCAAACTGAGAGGAATTAAGAGGTTCGCCAGTGGGTTCCTACAACCCCAAACAAGAATCCCCAAACTGCACGACCAAGCCAAGGAGGATGATGTAAACCGATGGAGCGTGCTCCACTATTGGTTTTCCAATCGTGGTGATTAAGAGTAAGAGAAAAGACCGGTGGGCGTGAGTGAAAGAGAAGGAGAGAAAAGAGAAACCGATTGCAACGAGCAAGAGAGCAAAAAATGTGCACCCACTATTGAATTTCAGAATCAATAGCACGTAAGACAGTTTCGTGCGTTTAAGAATTTAAGGGCAAAAGAGGAAAAGATAAAAAGAAATCAAGCTTTTAATTTTTATTTATTTATTTATTTATTTTCCAACCCTGATTGTCAGGGTGTTACATAGTTCCATGTTTTTCTCTTGTAGAAGTTGTTTGACTTTCCATTTGATTAACAACCTGTTAATAATTATAAGAATAGAAGTTGTAAAATTGTAGTAAAAATTAAAAGCTTAACTGTTACGGAAAGGATCAATATATATTGTTTAATCTTCATGAAAATTCTAGTATGATATTCTATTATTGTTAACATAACATGCAATATAAGGTTCAACCGTTCAACACTTTAGTAGCATGAAATTCTGGTTGCACAAAAAGAGCATAACATGACATAACATAACGTAATTGTCATAACATAACAGAACACAGTATAATATACTTTAGTTAACATAACATAACATGCAGTATGATATTGAAAAGGAAAATAAAATTTTGCATATTCTAGGCCATACTAGGGATGTGCTATGGCTTTACGTGCCAAAAGCATAAGAGTGAATTGACCCCTCAAATTTATCAAAGTATAAATGGTTCTTTACATGTCAATAAATAATTAAAATCATACGAATAAGAATTATAGTTTTTAATGTGTCCCGCAAAAGTATAATATGTGAAAACATGTTTTAGCATTTTTATTAAAAAGAAATAATGTTTTGTGTTATCGTGCTTCAATTTATCATATAAGGATGCCAAAAAATCTTTAATTTGCACTAATAAGTAACAAAACAAGACGTGTTAAGCTCCAATAGATAGAAGAATGGGATATAAAGGTGTTAGATCAAGATGATTAACATATTTAAAGTTTTGTTTATTACAAGACAGACGAAACTTTCCCAGATGGAACATCAGCAAGCAAGTAAGACAAAACAAGTACAGACGGAAGATGATCCCTCAAAGTTGAAGTCATTCGTCTGTCTCAAGTCAAGTCTTCAGACGATAAGATAAGACAAAACCTCTTAGACTAAAGAAGTTTATCGTCTGTACAAGAAGTGAAGCAAAGTATGAGTCACTTGCGCCAAGATTTCAAATCTTAAGAAGTACTCATTAGAAGCATCCAAGATCAGTATGGGGATTCGCGCTTACACATGCAACTTGAAAAGGTCTTCACCTTTTTGTCAAAGTCTCTGTACATGTCAGAAAAAGTACTGCGCACGCTATCTAAATCTACTGCACACGCCATCAATCACTCAAGTACTATCTGACACCTTTTGGAAGCTCTCGAGGAAAATCTTCAACAGCATTCTTCTGTGTCTAACGGATATCTGAAGACGTTGCCTATATAAAGACTTCGCTTCTTCAAAGTTCAGTTGGCGAACACGCTTCTAGTATTCAATCTACTGTGATTTCGCTCACTGTATCTTTTGCACTTCATTGTAAAACCCTCTCTGTGAAGAGGAAACTTTCTTTTCAAAAGAACTCTTTCAAATCCACCTGAGTGGTGTTTTAGCCTGAGGAGGCTGGTTGTTCAAAGAATACCCAAGTTGTTTAGCCTGCGAAGACTGTGTTCAAAGAATATCTTGTAATAGCCAGAAGTGGCTGGGCGCAAATAATACTTGTAACCATTTCACGGTTGGTAGTGAAAACTCAATGGTTGCTGGGTAACTGGACGTAGTCATGTATAGACGAACCAGTATAAAAATACTTGTGTATTTATCTTCTTAAGTGTTTGACTAACTGGGATAATCAAACTATAACTCCTGTTCATTAAAATCAATCTTTGAAAGATTAAGACTTTTTTCGCTGAATACCTTTAAACTCACAGACAAAAGGAACAAATTCTTTTAAGTAACACAATTCAACCCCCCCTTCTTGTGTTCTATCTTTTACAGTTTGGTATCAGAGCTCAGCCTCTAAGGGTTGAGCGCTTTACAGCTGCTAGAGGAAAAGATTCTAAATGGAGTCACAAGGACCTTCGTTCTTGTCTGGAGGGTCATCCATGAACAAGCCGCTGGCGTTCTCTGGTGATGACTATCCTTACTGGGCTGATCGGATGGAGATGTACATCAAATCCATCCAAGTCAGACTATGGAACATCATAACTCAATGAGACATCCCTATTGTCAAACCCGAGGTTGAATGGGGAAATGAAGAATACTCGTTCATGGAACTCAACAACAAAGTCAGATATGCCATCATGTGTGCATTATCAAGGACAGAATACAATAGATTTTGTGCCTACAAAACCGCTAAAGAACTTTGGGATGCACTCAAGATTTCATATGAAGGAACTGAGGATGTGCGTATGAGGAAAGCTGCCACTCTTCAAAGAGAATATGAGATGTTCTCAATGAAGAAAGGAGAATCTATTGACATGATGTTTGGAAGATTCCAAACAATATTGAATGGACTCACTGCGCTGGACATTACTTTCACCAAGACACAGAACAACATGAAGATATTGGATAGTCTTCCTCCTCCATGGGAAGCTATGTCCACTGCCATCTCAGTTGGGCGCGATATGAAGACATTAACTCTTGATGAGTTAATAGGAGCCTTGAGAGTACATGAGGTACTTCTGTGTAAGAGAGACAAGATCAAAGTTCAAGAGCCCATAGCTCTTCCAACTGTCAAAAACGTGCAGAAGGAGGAAACTCCTAAGAAGGAAAGAAAGAAGAAGCACAAAATTCTGAAAGCTGACACTACTGAGTCTGATTCGTCTGACGGATCGTCTGATGATGAGATTTCCCTCATGGCCAGACGTTTTAAGAAGATGATGATGAAAAAGGGGAGAGGTCAACGCTTCTTCAAGAAGAAGGAAAAGAAGCTCACTGAAAAACCTTCGAGTAAGGAGGAGAGCTCAGAAGTTATCTGCTACGAATGCAGAAAACCTGGACACATGAGATCAGAGTGTCCAAGGTTAAAAAGAAGATGGAATCCTCGCAAAGAAAAGGGTAGGAAGAGTCTAGTGACTTGGGAAGACCTTGATAGCGAAAGCTCAGAGGAAAATACTGAAGAAGAAGAAACTGCAAATATCTGCCTCATGGCTGGAGACACTGTCTCATCAGAGGTAATTGAATCAGAAACTTCTTCATCCTCTTCATCTGAATCTGAGTTAGAATCAGAAGAAATTTCATACGATACACTTTTGGCTAACTCACATTTTATTGTTGAGCAATACAAAGTATGCAAAGCCAAGTTGAAACAAACCTTGGAAGAAAATGCTACTTTGAGAACTGAAAATGAGTTATTGCAAAAAGAAGTATCAGATGAAAAATCATTTGAGTCTGAAAAGGATAATTTTATTTCTGAAATTGAAAGATTGAAGAAAGAAAATGAATCCTTACTCAAAGACTTAACAAAGTTCACTAAGGGATCCTCAGTGCTAGAAAATATTTTAAAATATGGGAGGTCTCCATCTGATAAGAGTGGACTTGGTTATGTTGAAGAGTTAGACAAAAAGAAAAACAATTTTGTTCCGTCTGCTCATAAACAGAAGATAAAAAATTACAATAAGGTTCCAAATAATTATAGAAAAGATAAAAGAACCTTAAACAAAAAGAAATATTCTTTCACTAACAAAGGAGGACCCAAAAAGATTTGGGTACCAAAGTCAGTTATTATTCCTGTTGCAGTCATCCTTAATAGGAAAAGAGAGGACTTCAAGCTGGTACCTGGACAGTGGGTGCTCACGACACATAACGGGAGACCTGTCTATGTTCCAAGATCTCAGACCAAGTAAAGGGTCTGTATCATATGGTTCAGGGAAAGGTAAAATCTTAGGTATTGGGACTATTGGTAAGACACCCAATCCTCTTATCCAAAATGTGTCTTATGTTAAAGGTCTCAACTTCAATCTGCTTAGCATAAGTCAATTTTGTGACAGTGGATATGAAGTAGCTTTTAACTTAGATGAATGTATAGCAAAAAATAAAGACAAATCCACTCTGTTTGTTGGGAAAAGAAGGAATAATCTCTATGAGGTTTGTCTTTCTGACCTTAGTGATCAGAATGTGACATGTTTGATTTTAGCAGATGATGAACGAGATATTTGGCACAAAAAGCTTGGACATTTAAGTCTCAAATATATTTCAAAAATTTCTAAAAAGGATCTTGTAAAAGGTTTGTCAAAAATATCTTGGAAATCCAATCGTCTGTGTGAATCTTGTCAGCATGGGAAACAACTCAAAGCTTCTTTTAAATCAAAAAATGTTGTTTCCACGACAAGACCGCTAGAACTATTACATATTGATCTCTTTGGACCTACTCAGGCTGAAAGTCTTGGAGGAAAGAGATATGAATTTGTGATTGTGGATGATTATACTAGATTCACATGGGTATACTTCCTAGCACATAAACACGAGTCATTCAGTGTTTTTGAAATATTCTGTAAACGTGTTCAAAAAGAAAAAGGAATATGTATTGCGTCTGTTAGGAGCGATCATGAAATAAAATTTGAAAATTCTGAGTTCAATGCCTTTTGTTTTGAAAATGGTATCTTTCACAATTTTTCATCTCCAAGAACTCCTCAGCAAAATGGAGTTGTGGAAAGGAAAAATCGTACTTTACAAGAAATGGCTAGAACGTTGTTGCATGAAAGCTCTCTTCCAAAATATTATTGGGCAGAAGCAATTAATACTTCCTGTTATATTCAAAACAGAATATTGATAAGGCCAATATTGAATAAGACTCCATATGAACTATGGAAAGGAAGAAGACCCAACATTTCTTACTTCCATCCTTTTGGATGTGAATGTTTCATCTTAAACACTAAAGATCAACTTGGAAAGTTTGATTCAAAAGTGGTGAAGGGATTCTTACTTGGATATTCCAATACGTCTAAGGCCTATAGAGTATTTAACTCTAAGACGCAAGTTGTAGAGGAATCAATTCATGTAAAATTTCAAGATAACTCAAAGGCTGATAAGGAAATATCAGACCTAGAAAATTTATTTGATAATTTGTAGATTAACCCTTCTGGTCAAAGCTCAAGTTCAAATGGTCAACTTGGGTCAGACGCAAGAACTGACACAAGAGCAAACAATAGAAGTACAAACGAACCCTCTTCGTCTGATGCTCACCAACATGATGATCAAGCTCCTATAAGAACGTGGAAGTTTGCCTCAAACCACACAGAAGATCTTATCATTGGAGATAGACATCAAGGTATTCAAACAAGATCAAGACTAAAAGAATCGTCTGGCTATGCTCTCGTGTCAAATATAGAGCCCAAAAATATTGAGGAAACTCTACAAGATAATGACTAGATTTTAGCTATGGAAGAAGAACTAAACCAGTTTACCAGAAATGATGTTTGGACTTTGGTAGAAAAACCAAGAAGCAAAAGCATCATTGGAACGAGATGGGTGTTCAGAAATAAACTTGATGAAGACGGGAAAGTGGTAAGAAACAAAGCAAGATTAGTAGCTCAAGGCTATAATCAACAGGAAGGTATAGATTTCACTAAAACTTTAGCTCCTGTAGCTAGATTAGAAGCCATTAGAATTTTACTTGCCTTTGCTGCTCATAAGAATATCATTCTATATCAAATGGACGTAAAAAGTGCTTTTCTAAATGGTTTTATTGAAGAGGAAGTATATGTAAAACAACCTCCTGGATTTGAGAGTTCATCTCAACCAGATCATGTTTTTAAGCTAAAGAAAGCACTATATGGTCTTAAACAAGCTCCTCGAGCTTGGTACGAAAGACTGAGTTTCTTTCTTCTTCAAAATGGTTTTTCAAGAGGGAAGGTTGATACTACTCTCTTCAAGAAAAGTGTTTCAAAAGACTTTATTATTGTCCAAATATATGTAGATGATATAGTCTTTGGAGCAACTAACGAATCCTTGTGCAAAGATTTTTCTAAGTTAATGTAGGATGAGTTCGAGATGAGCATGATGGGAGAACTGAAGTTTTTCCTAGGACTTCAAATCAAACAGACTAAACAAGGCATATACATTCATCAACAGAAGTATACTAAGGAACTTCTAAAGAAATTCAAAATGGAAAATGCCAAACCAATGAAAACTCCTATGCATTCGTCTGGAGTCAGTCTCAACAAAGACGAATCAGGTAAGACCGTTGATAAGACGGTATATAGAGGTATAATTGGATCTCTTCTCTATCTCACTGCTAGTAGACCTGACATTATGTTTAGTGTCTGTCTATGTGCACACTTTCAATCTGATCTTAGAGAATCACATTTACAAGCTGTTAAACGCATTTTAAGATATCTTATTGGAACCACTAATCTCTCTCTGTTTTATAAGAAAAGTAGTGATTTCAATCTAAGTGGTTATTGTGATGCTGATTATGCTGGAGATAAAGTGGAGAGAAAAAGCACAAGTGGTGGATGTCAATTTCTTGGTTCATCACTAATCTCTTGATCAAGCAAGAAGCAAAACTCCATTGCACTTTCAACCACTGAAGCAGAATATATTGTTGCGGCTGGATGTTGCTCACAACTACTTTGGGTAAAACATCACTTAAGGATTACTCCAGGTTTGAAACTCAAATACCAGTATTTTGTGATAACACAAGTGCAATCAATCTCAGCAAAAATCCTATTCAACATTCAAAAGCCAAACATATTGAAATTAAATTTCATTTTATAAGAGATTATGTTCAAAAAGGTATTTTCGATATACAGTTTGTTCAAATTGATTTTCAATGGGCAGATATCTTTACAAAAGCTTTAGACGAAACTCGCTTCAATTTCATTAAAGAAAATTGGGAATTGTTTCTTTAATTGATTAAGTTTTTCCGTCTGAGTATTTCGTTTCGTCTGTACATTTTCTTGCCTTCACATATCTTTTCGTGTTAGGACGAAACATTGCGTCTGATCAAGTTGAATCAGTCTGAGAAAATTCAACAGACGCAAGGTTATTATTTAATTAATTTAAAGTTAAGTGTGCAGGGACAAATTAAAGGCAGCATTAAATGTGTCTGTCATTTATTGCACTATTTTAGGACTTTGAAGAGCACGCGCTGTGAATTGCAGAAGTCAAATCAGTCATTAAAATGACAATGATGGGAACACGTCAAATCAGGGATGGTTTCAACTTCTTTCGTTTGATGAATTATAACCGTTTTTGTCTTTGACTATAAATACCCTTAAAGTTCACTCTTTTATTCTTTACTGCATTCACACTATCTCTGAGTATCCTTTTCACACAATTTCTCTCTCTTTTCAAACTTAACAATGGCCGCCAAGAACATCAAAGCAACCGAAGCAACCTTCTTTGCGCAAGATCTTTTCTTTCCTAGCAAGTGGATTTCAAGGGCCACCATAGAAAGCATCTCTGACAGAGTATCAAAGATGTTAATACACAATGGCTGGATGGATTTCGCGGAGATGAGAGGTCCATGGTTGATGGAGGCTTACGCGGAGTTCTGGAGCGACGCAAAGGAGTTTGATGATGGTATTGTAGGTACCATTGACAACAAAGAGTATATTATCACAATAAACTCCATTGTTGAAGCCGGGAGTTGCAAAGCCGAAGGGCGCTTTTACAACGCTGACTAGATGTGGATAGAATCTGAAGAGAATGTAAACAAGATTCTCTATGGAAAGGTCCGCGACCCCGAAGATCCCAAGTTTCTGAGATCTGGGAATCTATATCCCACAGGAAGAGTCATCCACAACCTTCTCTACAACATCTTCACACCTAGAACAGGCTCACGAGACAATGTGAGTACTCGTGACAGATTTTGCATCTTCTACTGTCTGAGGAAAGCAAGGATGAGCCTCCCTCACATCATTCTCGACCATTGGATAAATGCGTTGAGAAATAGGAACATTCGTAGGAAAAGTAGTATCCCCTACGCCAATCTCTTCTCCAAAATCATTATAAACCAAGGTTTTGATGCCACTGGTGTTGTTTGGCATGAAGAAGGAAAGGAGGTCAAAGGAAGCACCTTTGCCAAGATGCATCTGAGTCCTAGCTTTCTTCATCACAATACGAGTGAAGAACAAGTTCCTCTTTCACCCATCACCAAAGATCCTCCTCATAGAGCTCGCATCAAATGCGCCAAAACCCAAACACAAACCCAAACACACATCCAAACACAAGCCCAAACACAAACCCAAACATCTTTTTCCCTTCCACCGGTGATCATATCTGAAGTCCCTTTCGAAGATGCTTAAGAAGAGCCTCTTAGAAAGAAGAAGAGGACTATCAGAATAAAGCATGTTGCGTCTAAGACGCAAGAGAAGAAGATATCCCCCAACGAAGATGAAGGGGTTATGATATCGTCTAAGGGTGTATCGTCTGTTAAAATCCTTTCAGATGAAGAAAAGCAGAAGAAAGCAGCCGAAGAGAAAGCAAAAGCCAGAGAGGTTGCTCTTCAAAAGGCTGCCAAAGGCAAAGAGAAAATGAAGCAGAAGCTTGCGTCCGTGGTTATTGGAGAAATAGATGAAGCAAAACAACTAAAAGAGGCTATGAGGGTCTCTATGCTGCTTCAAGCTGAAAGAGAAAGAATCTTTCTCGAAAGCGTTAAGGACATTGGATCGTCTGCTGCATACTCGCATCTTAAATCTATTCAAGCCAATGCCTCAAGACCTATCAATCCTAAGATTCAAAGGATGATAGAAGATCATGAAGCCACCTCTGCTTTCTGCTCTGGAACTTCATTTGATGAAGATTCCACAATCTGTGGCAAGGTGTATCCTGGAGAAGCTTTCGCTTATACACATCCATCCTAGGAACATCCAGATCTTGAGCTCTCTATACCCAGTAAAGTGTTTACTTGGCAATGGGAGAGAGACATCACTGCGTATCTCACACTTCCACTTTTCACTATGCGTCTGAAGAGGACTCCAACTATGCTCATTGAAGATAACTCTGTACCATTAGTTGAAGAACCTCAAACTCCTGTTATTGAGCCTTTACCTGTGGTCATCAAAGAAGAAGATTCTGATCCTATCGTGGAAGAGCCTCAATCGCCTTTTGTGGAGATCGCTGATAAGGTGAAGGTTACAGTGCTTGAAGATGAAGCAGGGGACGCTGATGAGTATCATACTCTAAAGCGTAAATATGATGCCTTAGAAGAGAATTGCGAGCATCTGAAGAAAAAGAACAAAGAGCTTGAGGATAATCAAGCTTCTCTTACATCTGAGATGCAACAGCTGAAGGAGATCGTTATGAGCCTCGTTCAAAAGAAGCCTAAGCCTTCTTCTTGATTGAGCTTTTGATGATTCTCAGCCCAAGGGGGAGAATATCTTAGGAAGAAGAGGTTGTTATGCTAAGGGGGAGTCTTCGTCTGAGGGGAGTTAGCATCGTCTGAGGGGGAGTTAGCATTTTTGCATTTTTTTTTTCTATTCTTTTTGCTATGTTTTATTGATTCTTTATTTATTTGTATACCGTTATACATGTATTCTTAGAGTTTTGGTTTTCTGTATACCTTGTAACATTGTATATGGTTTACATCACATTGATGTAACAATTCTTATAAAGAGGTATTATTTCAGAAAACATCTTCTTGATGTAAATCTGACTTGTGCTTAAACTGTGTTTACTAACTTTGTCTTATGCAGATGCTTCCTTGAGAAAGTTATCAGTATGGTTTGTTATCATCAAAAAGGGGGAGATTGTTAGACCAAGATGATTAACATATTTAAAGTTTTGTTTATTACAAGGCAGATGAAACTTTCCCAGACGGAACATCAGCAAGCAAGTCAGACGAAACAAGTACAAACGGAAGATGACCCCTCAAAGTTGAAGTCATTCGTCTGTCTCAAGTCAAGACTTCAGACGATAGGATAAGACGAAACCTCTAAGACTAAAGAAGTTTATCGTCTGTCCAAGAAGTGAAGCAAAGTATGAGTCACTCGCGCCAAGATTTCAAATCTTAAGAAGTACTCATTAGAAGCATCCAAGATCAGTATAGGGATTTGCGCTTATACATGCAACTCGAAAAGGTCTTCACCTTTTTGTCAAAGTCTCTGTACATGTCAGAAAAAGTACTGCGCACGCTATCTAAATCCGCTGCACACGCCATCAATCACTCAAGTACTATCTGATACCTTTTGGAAGCTCTCGAGGAAAATCTTCAACAGCATTCTTCTGTGTCTAACGGATATCTGAAGAGGTTGCCTATATAAAGACTTCGCTTCTTCAAAGTTCAGTTGGCGAACACGCTTCTAGTATTCAATCTACTGTGATTTCGCTCACTATATCTTTTGCACTTCATTATAAAACCCTCTCTGTGAAGAGGAAATTTTCTTTTCAAAAGAACTCTTTCAAATCCACCTGAGTGGTGTTTTAGCCTGAGGAGGCTGGTTGTTCAAAGAATACCCAAGTTATTTAGCTTGCGAAGGCTGTGTTCAAAGAATATCGTGTAATAGCCAGAAGTGGCTGGGCGCAAATAATACTTGTAACCATTTCACGGTTGGTAGTGAAAACTCAGTGGTTGCTGGGTAACTGGACGTAGTCTTGTATAGACGAACCAGTATAAAAATACTTGTGTATTTATCTTCTTAAGTGTTTGACTAACGAGGATAATCAAACTATAACTCCTGTTCATTAAAATCAATCTTTGAAAGATTAAGACTATTTCGTTTGAACACCTTTAAACTCACAAACGAAAGGAACAATTTTTTTTAAGTAACACAATTCAACCCCCTTCTTGTGTTCTATCTTTTACAAAAGGAGATACCTAAAACAGCTACTCAGTGGGAACTTGAGTGCATAAATATAAAATTTAAATCATCACGATAATTCAGAGGCCCAACCTGGTATGTAGTTGTAATCGCTAATCAAATCAATTGCATTAAATAAGGGGAAAACAAAAAATTATAAATCTCCTAATTGGTTTTACAATCAATCTACGTAACATTCATGCTGCTTGAATCCTTTGATTGGGGAAAAATTAGGTATTTAAAGGAACAAATTAGCGATTTAAAGAAATAAAAAAAACAAATCATGGCAGAGCAAAGAAGTTTGTACCACAACAGTGAGCGCTTGCTCAAGAGAAGTAACGTAGTGACCGATTGAACAAGGTGCAGGCTATGCCATAACAACAGATGCACACTTGCTCTAGAGTAGAAGGTAAGATGACGAAGCAACATATCAACAATGAAGGAGATGAGTGAATGACGACATTGTGACGGAGCAACACTGAAGGAGATGAGTGAATGATGACATTGTGACGAAGCAACACTGAAGGAGATGAGTGAATGACGACATCAAACTGCACTGCAACCTAGTTACTCGTTAGGGACTTAGGGTTGTGACTAAGAAAGGTTGATCTTACTATTTTAGGCTGCAAATAATATAATAATTATTTTAAAAAATAATTTAATTGGTTTGGTTCGATTCTCATCAGGTTGAAGTTATAGAACCCGATACACAAACCAATTACCTTCGAATTTCATTGGTTTGGTTCGGGTTGGATCCAAATTAAAAAAAAAGAATCCAAACCAATTTAATTGGTTTGGTTTCGGGTTGTCGGGTTCATTGGTTTAGGTTAGACCCATGTACACTACTATTGACTGAGATGGCGAGATGGAGTTTGGCTGGATGAGGGACGAAATCATAGCTAATAGTTATCACCTTGATTTGAGGTTTAACAAAGTTGAGAACTAAGTAAATTTGTTTATTTTATATGTGTTTTATTAAATTATACCCACGCTAGCTAGATCACTAAAGTAGCTTTGCAGGTACTCCACGGATATCTTGGAGAGATTGACCATCACTAACTACGTACCATATATAAAAACCAACCTACACTTCAAATTCATCATCTTATACTAGGCACAAATGAAAAAGACTAAAAGTAAAACATTTCAAAATTACATTTTGAAAAATATATAACTTTCTAATAAGATTTATCAGTACATAGTTTTCATAAACGAGAAGATATCAACTAAAAACAATGTTCATTTGGATTAATTCTGAACTTATTACTCTTAGAACTCTTGATGCTTTGTTTAGTGTTTCAGGACCCATTGGCACTAAAATTCAAGGGAAACAAGAGCAGTCAAGCAATCTTGCGCAAGTGGAGCCATATCTCGCGCGAGATAGGAACACGCCAAAAGGCTAGACCTCTCTGCCACTTTATCTCGCGCATGACATAGTTTCAGTAAAACTCAAGTCTTCTCTACCACTTCATCTTGTGCGAGAAGAATCATAACTCACACAAGATGAGCGCAACCTAGGCCCTACAGAGTCAGTTATAAGAGGAAAACCTAAATGAAGAAAAGGCACACAAAGGGAGAGTAGGAGAGAAACTAGGGTTAAGGCACTCATAGTAAGAAAGAGAGAAGTCGATCATCTATGTATTCTTCTATATTTGATTATCCTTCTACCATGATTCTATATATCATGAACTAATTCTCCGACTGATTAGGAGACGATGTAAACCTAATATATGCTAATACAATTCTTGATGTTATTCGGTTTATGTGATTGCAAGTTCTTTCTTCTAAACATAACTCTTTTCATTAATTCTTTTCAAAGCCACGAAACTATAATAGAATGGATCCTCCTAGAAGACTCTAAAACACTCTTTGAGGGCAACTGATAACTCACGAAAGTGAGCTATTTTTATACTCTTTTTATTTCATAAATTGTCCTTTTAACACTCTCAAGCAACCTAAAATAACGTTAATTGCTCTTAATTAGTAATAATTCATGTTAGAGCTTGTTGATGGTTTGTTTAAGTGTTTCAGGGTGAAAATAGCCAAAAACGGGAGAAAAATGTACTAAGGGATGCATCTCTCGCGAGTTGGAACTCAACTCGCGCGAATTGGAGCTCCAGTAAGAACCAAAGCTCTCTGTAACCTTATCTCTTGCGAAGTGCTACACATCTCGTGTAAGTTGGCTTAACTTGCACAACACGTTTGCTCTCTAGAACATGAACTCGCGCGAGTTACTTAACATCTCGCACGAGTTGGACTCGCAGCAGACCCAAGTCCACCAAACTGAAGGCTATTTATTCATAAGTTTCTGTCAACAAGAGGAGTTCGTTTTTAACCTAGTTTTAGTCACTCTTCAGCTCGGACCTAGACAATTGTCGTTCTTTGATCTAAAGCACCGCGGTTCATAGAAGGCAATTGATCTTAAGCAAAGGAGAAAGGAGACGCTAAGAGCATTCGACTTCCATTGGAATCAATCATCCTATGTATTATCTTTCGAATTACTTTTGTGTTGTTTTCTTTTCCAATATGAACTAACTCCCTATTTGATTGAGAAAACGATGTAACCCTAATTTACCCCTTTATATAATTCTCGATCTTATTCAGTATATGTTTGGGTGTTTATTCTTTTGGGCTTAAAGCTATTTGTTAATTGACGACTAACGAATTGATAGGAAAATCTAGGGAAACTCTGACAAAATAAGCCTAAGTAGTATCGAAGAATTAAACCATTATCACGTTAGAATCCTAGAGATAGGAGTAGGTAGTAGTGTAGACGCACCTATGTTTGCCCCTTGATTCACAGATTTAAATCCCTAATTAACTTAGTATTAATTTAAGATAGTAATTAATTTAGTTAACCTAGGCGGTGTGGGTGATCCTGAGAGGGACGGTCATGAAGGTAGGAATCCGATCCAACCATTGTTATATTTGAATAACAGAAGAGAAGAGTATAAGGGGGGAATTAGTGGTAAAATCAGGATCCCAATCGCTTCTCATCTTAATTATTTTCTCCAAATAATTATTGCTATATTTTTCTCCAGTAATTGCTCTTTCAAATCACTCTTTTCAAGCTCTTTGGAAAATAATATCATTAAATAAGAATATAGTTTTGAATTGATTATCTTGTTGGTACGACAACCCCTGCTTTTAATACTTATTACTTGACAACTGTGGTATACTTGTCATAGCCAAGCATTGGGTTGCGACTTAAATATCGCACGCCTGACGCGCATCAGTAGCCTGAGAAGTGGCTCACCTATTATCCTACCCCCTGCTACCGATTAATATTGGTGATTCCAGATCATAAGCTATCTCAGTCAGAATTTTCAATTCTTAGCCTCTTTCATGAAGACGCAAATGAGGATGTAAGGAATTTTCTCTTTGAATGTGATCACTTGATTGGGGGAGCGAACCAAGAGGGTGCTCGACTAAGGTACTCCCTATATACACTACAAGGGGAAGCCAAAGCCTGGCTTAAATCATAACCAGCATGGACCTTCATAAATTCGGCAAATATAGAAATTCAATTTGTTCGCCAATTCATAAATGATGATTATAGAGGCAACCAAGTATGTGTTATCTGTACATTCGAGATGGAAGATGATGAGACATTTACACAAGCATGGTGCCAATTCAAGGCCCTCTGGGCCAAATGTTTAAACCACGACATAGATACTCACATGTTAGTCCGAGTATTTTTCAACGGGCTGAATATAAAAGAACAATGAATGGTGAACACCGCAACTGACGAAAACTTGGGTGAGATGAAGACACTAGAAGCATGTCTAGAATTGTTTGATTCCATGGCACACAATTATATCCTACCACAACACAAAAAAAAAGGAATACATGCAATCGATTACATCTCATCCATCCTAGCCAAACTTGACGCATTATCCCTAAACTAACAGAAACTTAAGAAGCAAATTGAGACCGCTACAACACCCTTCCCAACCACCTAATGAAAAATGTGATTTCTACAGAGGTGCAACACCCTTCACAACAATTCATTCTCTTGCTAATCTCTCAATTTTCTATCTTTCCTCTCTTGTTCTTTCAACTCATTTTCTTTCAACTCTTTCTCTTTTAGCTTTTTTTCCCTCAACTCTTTTTTCTCTCTAAAAATTCTCTCTTTTCTTTTTCTCCTTTCAAGGTCTTCTCTTTCTAGCCTATTCAATTACTGTAAGCTCTTTGATTTTGTGAATATTTCTCGCTTTATTTTGAATAGTAACGTACATGAATAAATAGGGAGAAGGTGTAAATTACTCCCTTAATTCTAGGAACTAAATTAGGAAAATACAATCTGATGAGATTTTGTAGAGATAATATCAAAATCTCTTTATTCTAGGAAATAAATATGGAAACAAAGCCTAAATAACAAAGAGACAATTTATAGTAACTATTCCCTAAAAATCAGTAACTTAATTATGGATTTCATCACTCCCCTCAAGCTGGGTCGTAGATGTTGAGAAGACCCTGCTTGGAGTTAATTTCATCAAATGACTTCCTAGGTAGGGCTTTAGTTAAAATTTATGTAGTTTGTTGGTTGGTTGGAGTGAATATGAATGATACCCAGCCTGTCTCTATCTTCTCCTTGACAAAATGCTTGTCGATTTCCACGTGCTTTGTCCTATCATGATGTACTGGGTCTTTTGCTATGCTGATTGTGGCCTGATTATCATAGAACAGTTTCATGGTACCTATAACTTGAGCTTTCAGCTCAGTTAGTAACCTTTTTCAACCATATTCTCTCGTAGAAACCATGTGTTAGAGCTCTTAGTTCAGCTTCTGCACTACTCCGAGATACCACTGGTTGCTTTTTGCTTCACCAAGTGACCAAGTTTCCCCAAACATAGGTGCAATAACCCAAAGTTGAGCGTTTGTCAATTACTGATCCAACCCAATCTGCATTAGTGTATATTTCAACTTCTTTGTTTGCTGTATTTTTGAAAAATAGTCCTCAACCTAGTGTCATCTTCAAGTATTTCAAAATTCTATATACAACCTCCATGTATTCTTTGGTTGGACTGTTCATGAATTGGCTTACTGCGCTTACAGTAAAACTTATATCAGGTCTAGTATGAGAGAGATAGATTAGTTTTCCTACCAACCTTTGGTACCTCCCTTTGTCAACAGATGCCCCATTATCTTTACTTCCAAATTTAGAGCTAGAGTCCATGGGAGTGTCAGCTGGTTTGCATCCCAACATCCCTATTTCTTTCAATAAGTCTAACACATATTTACGTTGTGATACTAAGATCCCTCCTTTTGACCTTGTCATCTCCATGCCAAGGAAATACTTAAGATTTCCTAGGTCTTTGATCTTGAATTCTTTTGCCAAGAAGCCTTTTAGTTTGAGTATTTCCTCTTTATGATTCCCCGTTAAAATGATGTCATCAACATACACAACGAGTATTGCCTTTTTTCCCACCAATGAGTGTTTGATAAACATAGTGTGATCAGTCTGACATTGTTCATACCCAAATTTCTTCACAACATTTGTAAACCTATTAAACCAAGCTCTCGGTGACTGCTTGAGGCCATACAAAATCTTCTTGAGTCTGCAGACTTCGTTGGTAGAAGCTGGTGAATTGAGTCCAGGGGGTATTTCCATGTAGACTTCTTCTTCAATATCCCCATTGAGGAATGCATTTTTTACATCTAGCTGATATAGAGGCCAATCTAGATTTGAGGCAAGTGAAAGAATCACTCGCATTGTATTGAGTTTAGCTATAGGAGCAAATGTCTCTTGGTAGTCGACCCCATAGGATTGAGTAAATCCCTTAGCTACTAGTCTTGCTTTAAATCGGTTGATACTTCCATCAACATTATGTTTGACTGAAAAAATCCATTTGCAACTTACAAGACGTTTACTTGAAGGTAACTTAGATATCTGCCAAGTCTCATTCTTCTCCAAAGCCTTTATCTCCTCATAAATTGCAGCCTTCCACCCTGGTACAACAAGTGCCTCATATATTGTAGTGGGAACCTGTACTTTGTCAATTTTTCTAACAAATGCACGATGAGCGGGTGACAGTTTTTCATATGAGATAAAATTATAAATGGGATGATCAGTGCACACTCTCTTGCCTTTTCTTAAAGCAATAGGTCTATCATCAGTAAGAGAATTATCAGAAACTGAATCAGTTCTGTTGTTACCTGGTGAACTAGGGACTTCTGGATTCGGATTAGATTCATGGCCTTGCTCTAATAGTTGTATTTCTTTCATTCCTTGGGTTGTTGTTTCTCCTAGTGTAGACGCGAAACTCATCATTCACTGCAGGTTGTGTGTTGCTGAGACATGGAGGTGTTTAGGGCTCAGTTTCCTCTGGTTCAATTTGGACATTAAGATATTCTATTTGAACAGGTAGGTTGGGCTGCACAGACTCTGTTTGGATGCCAAGTACAGGAGAAGGGGTATTACTGTCCCAATGCTGATATTCTTGAGTATAATTCTCCCCCTTTATATCAGCTTTGTAGTAGGGTTGATTTTTTAAGAAGGAGACATCCATAGAGTTGTAGAACTTTTGTGTCACAGGGGAATAACATTTATACCCCTTTTGATTTGATGAGTATCCCATAAAGATGCATTTGAGTGCTTTTGGATCAAGTTTGCTCCTATGTTGAGCATGGATGTGGACAAACACAGTATAACCAAATTCTTTGACAGGAATAGTTGACAATATACGAGTGTTTGGGAAGGATTGGAGGAGGACTTGCTGAGGTGTTTGGAAGTTCAAAACTCAAGATGGCATCCTATTTATAAGATAAGTTGCTGTTAAAACTGCCTTACCCCAGAAAAATTTAGGAATATGAGTGGTAAACATCAATGACCGAGCAACTTCAAGGAAGTGTCTATTTTTTCTATCCGCAATCCCATTTTGTTGTGGTATATCCACACAAGAACTCACATGGATAATCCCTTGACTTGTAAGATAATCACCTAGAGTTTTCTCAAAGTATTCATCTGGCATTGTCGTTTTTAACACTTGAATTTTTGTTTGGAATTGGGTTTGAATCATAGTGTTAAATTGTTTGAAGATGGATCCAACTTCTGATTTTTCTTTCATGAGGAACAACCATGTGATTCTAGTATGAACCACCTAGTCCCACTGACATTTTTATTCTAGATGGCCCCCACACATCACTGTGAATCATTGAGAAGGGTTGTGATGATTTATATGGAATACTATGATAAGAATTACGAGTATGTTTTGAAAATTGAAACACCTCACATTGAAATAGTTTTGGATTTTTATTTCTGAAAAGGGATGGAAACATTTTTTGGAGATACAAGAAATTAGGATGACCAAGACGATAGTGCCATAACATGGCTGAATTTTCCATATCTAAATCATTACAAGAAGTAAGACTATTATTGGACTTACTTGTGGACTCAACACACACTGCCTTATGAGTTTGTCTTCTAGGAGATTCATCAACTTTCAAAAGAAAAAGTCCTGAACAACCCTTAGAACTGCCAATCATCCTCCCCGAATCCAAATCCTGAAATTCACAATAATTCGAGAAAAAATTTGCAACACAATTCTGATATTCGGTGAGTTTGCTGACTGACAAAAGATTACAATTCAATTTTTGATGGTCCCTACGGGTGAATCTAGAGGGGGGTGAATAGATTCCAGTTCCAAGATAGTCCAATTTTCGTGCGTTTCTACTTTCTTTTAACTCAACCAAAACTATTATTGATTAACTATCTAACCTTAAGATAGAAAAATAAGATATATCAAAGATGCACAGCGGAAAGCACAAAAGAAAGATCAAGAAACACGTTAGAAATCAATAGGCATGCGTAATCAATAGGCATGCGTAATCAATAGCAGTATCTAACTGCTCCAGTTTTAGTTGATTACCGGGTCAATTACTGAACGTATATCAGAAAATAATCGATGATAATGAACAACGTAAGGCAAAAGATAAAAAGTATAAGGGAGAAGAAGAGTGCACAGTGATTTATACTTGGTTCGCCCACTGCCTACATCCAGTCCCAACCCAACAATTGTTGTGATCAGTTTTCAACTATAATGATATCTTTTGCATTCTTTACATTCACTTTGTAACAAGCAACACAAAAACGAAATCAAAACACCCAATACAACCAGTTCTTTAACCCAAAGAATTGTTCCCTTTGACCTTGGCACCTCCAAGATCAACCCTTTGAGAAAACCCTTCTCAAAGAACCTTACTCTATCTAGAGAGACCTCTCTCCTAGAGTAATCAACCCAAATCCAAATGGGAAACAAAAGATCAGTTAGAAAACACTTGTGTGTGTAGATCTGATCACATATGAAGACTATGAATGCCAACCAATCAGAATGTCCAATCAAGATTGCCTTTTGAAAACAAGTTCTTTGAAGAACCTTGAAGTTCTTGGTGAATTTCTTGGAGAAAAGAATAGAAAGAGTATGAAAGTGTTTGAGCAGTTCAAAAGATGTATTTCCAAGAATTGTAATTTTGTTCTAAAAGATTTTCAAAAGAGGGGTATTTATATTTTCATTTAAAAACCCAATTTAGGCAAATTCATGAATTTCTGATAGTAGTAATCGACTGCCAGAAACTGGTAATCGATTGAATCAGAGAAGCAAAACATTTCAATGTGATTTTGCTCATGGTAATCGATTAACCCGAAGGGGGTAATCGATTACTCCAGAGCCAAATGTAGTTCCCCATTCTGTTACCCACTGATGGCAGTTGATTACCTTCTATTGGTAATTTATTACCTCAGTTGGTTACCAAGACCTTTTTCAAAATATTTTAAGAGGGAAAACCAAACATTTGAATCACGAGAAATCACACATGATTTGCTTAGCTCTCTAAAGCATTCCAACCAAGAACAACCACATGCAAGCCTAAACTAAACATTCAAGTCATAGGAAACACCTAGTTACATATCATCTAATAAAACCAAAATTACATTGCATCATAATCAAAACAACAAGAGAGACACCCAAGCATCTTCAAGCTTTAAGTCCAACAATTTCCCCCTTTTTGGTTTTGATGTACCAAATCCGAACCAAGGTTTTCCTAGGAGTTTAGGATGTGTGTTGATCTTCTAAGAATCTTACAATTGTTAAAACTTCCAAGTACACAGTATATGCATTGCAGATTCATAATTCAAACCAATATATTTTCAGAGCATCATAATACCATTCATCCAAGAATGTAAGACATGATTCCAAACAAAGTCACAAATCAAGACCAACTAATTAACAGAGCGGAATATAAAACATAAAATGATTCAAAGAGTTAAAATTATTACAACCCAATTGTTCAAATTGTTCAAATGTTTGCCGCAGTGGAAAATAAAATGCAATCAAAGTAAACTAGCCAAATTACTACCCAAGCCAAATTTTAAATCAAGTACTTACTCCTCCTATCAAGGATAACCTATACTAAACACTTCTCCCCTTATTTGGTATATCAATAAGAAAAATTAGAGATGTGATAAAAAGGAAATACTAAAGAGTATCAAAGCGAGTGTGGAAAGACTCAATCAGCTCCTTGAGGTCCATGAACCGAGCACTTTGAGCAGCCTCCATCTCTTCCAAGCGTTTGGCGGTAGTAGATTCAATCTCATCCAACTGATCAATAATAATCAACTCAAAGCGAGACTTAGGGATATACTCCTCAGCTGTCGAATCAGAATCATCATCGGAAGGAGGATGAGTTAGAGCTTCTTGATGTTGAGGGGTTTCCTCCCTTGGCACCCATCCAACATCGGTTTTGGTCAAACGCGTCATCTTCAACGCTTTGTCTCCGATGATGTGAATGTCCTTCACCAAGTCCCTATTCTCATTCATAGTATCCACCTGAAAATGCTCAATTAATCGTGAAATAAAAAGAGAGTAGGGGCATTTGTTATCAAACAGCCTTCTCATCTTGAGCATGTTGTCCATCACAACATGTGCTCAGTCGTTCTTTAACGCAACCATCATTACCATATCCTCCTCGTTGATTTGAGCATGGTTTTCTCCTCTTGCAGCAAGGATCCAACAGATAATGTAGTGGAGAAGACGATCGTCGGCGTTCAACCCACCGGTGTTGTACATAATCTTCTTCCCTCGCTCCTTTCGTGAAGTCTTTTCCGCCTCCCATGATTCGGGATTCTTGAGCAGGCTCATGAAAAAGGAGTCCTTGTGGAGGTCGAATCCACTTGCTCGTAGATGATCAACCATAGGACAGATTCCTTCATGTTTAAATCCAACAAAATGGAAAAAGATATCATGAGTCAAAATCATAGTTTTGCCTTTTACTTCGGAGATTACCGTTCCGGTGACATGGTGTGGTCGGAGATTGGAGTAGAAAACTCTCACTAGATCGGGGTAGATGAAACCCTTCAGACCAACAAACTTCTAAAGCTTTTGGTCCCAAAGCAGTGAATGGAACGTGAACCCTTGAGCATCGAGCCAACGAAAATCAAGAATCTTCACCGGAACGAGTTCCTTGTTGGCGAAATCACCATAGAAACGAGATTCTTGTGCAGCAGAGGTAAACCAAGGATTGGTTGGACGTTCCACCTCTCCCGAAGATGTTGGGTTCTTCCTCTTAGAGGAGGATTCACCCTTTTTCGATCGGGGGAAGTCCTAGGCTTGAGCTTGTGTGCCACATGCTTGATCCGTTTGCCTCTCCCTTGATCCTCCATGGATGGTGGTGGTGGAGAAGATGAAGAAGATGAAAGGGGGTTTAAGGTTAGAGAGAGAAAGAGATTTCTAGGGTTTGTGTGATGTGTAGAATAAGGCCCAAATCCTGAAAATCACTTATAAAAACTCCATAATTGAGGTTATATACAATGAACAAAGTATTGGACTCTCAAGAAATTGTAATCGATTAGACCAAAATCCATTAAAACCATGAAAATAGGCTTCAACAGCGAAGGTAATCGATTACCCATACGTGGTAATCGATTACTCCAGTGAGTAACCAAATCCAATTTGAAAACAGGGGTCGCGGTAATCGATTAACCAATTTTGGTATTTGATTACTCCAGATGCCCAATTTCTTTGAAAAATCCTTGCAAGTCGTGGTAATCGATTTCCCAATCGTGGTAATCGATTACTCCAGAGAGTAATGGCTCAAAATTTTTGAAATCAAGTTTGGTAATCGATTGAAACGAAATGGAAATCGATTATCTATATCAGAAAGGTTAAAAACACTTGATTTTACATGTTTTGAAAGAACTTTGGTCATGTTCATGCAATATTATGAATACATACCTTGTTGGAACACCATGAATGATCAAACTTACCATATGTAAGGGGTTCAAGAGAGATGTTCCTCACTCAGAATACCAAGATTGGTTCTTAGTTTGAAGAATCTCTCCTTTGGTAAAGGTTTTGTAAAGATATCCGCAAGTTGGTTCTCCGTTGCAACAAACTCCATGTCAAAATCACCCTTCTCGACGTGGTCTCTTATGAAATGATGGCGCACCTCAATATGCTTCGTTCTTGAGTGCAAAATCGGGTTCTTTGTGATGTTGATGGAACTTGTATAATCACACTTGATACGAATATGTTCAAGCTTTAGTCCAAAATCTTCAAGTTTCTGCTTCAACCAAATGGTTTGAGCACAACAGCTACCCGCAGCTACACACTCTGCTTCTCCGGTTGACAAAGCGACACATGCTTGTTTCTTACTGTGCCATGAGACTAAGCACTCCCCAAACAAGTGACAGATATCACTCATGCTCTTCCTATCCATCTTGCAACCTGCAAAATCGGAATCACTAAAACCAACTAGGGTAGAAGACGTACCTTTAGGATACCACAAACCACAGTTCGTTGTCCCTTTGAGATACTTCAGAATCTTCTTCACAGCTGTCATGTGGGATTGTTTTGGTGCAGATTGAAATCGCGCACAAACACAAACATTGAACATTATATTTGGTCTACTCGTTGTGTGGTATAAGAGTGATCCAATGATCCCTCTATATTTCGTTTGGTCCACACCCTATCCTGTTGCATCATTATCTAAATAGAGATTAGTAGACATTGGAATGTTAGAAATCTTACAACTCTCCATATTGAATTTCTTTAGAAGTTCCCTTGTATACTTTGCTTGATGTATGAAAATTCCTTTTTTCAGTTGCTTGACTTGAAGTCCTAGGAAGAATTTGAGTTCCCCCATCATGGACATATCAAACTCACCTTTCATGCTAGCAACAAATTCCTCACAGAGGGATTGATTAGTTGATCCAAAAATGATATCATCAACATAAACTTGGACCAATAGTATATTGTTAGACTTCCTCCCAAGGAAAAGAGTTTTGCCAACATTACCTCTGTCGAACCCATTAGACAAAAGAAACTTACTTAGCATTTCGTACCATTGTCTAGGGGCTTGCTTCAGGCCATAGAGAGCCTTCTTTAGCTTGTAGACATGCTTAGGGAAACTGAAATCAGTGAAACCGGGTGGTTGTGAAACAAAAACTTCTTCGTTGATATAGCCATTTAAGAACGCACTTTTCACATTCATCTGAAACAACTTGAAATCGTGAATGCAGGCAAAAGCAAGTAGTAACCTTACGACTTCTAATCTAACAACAGGGGCATAAGTTTCATCAAAATTTATTCCTTCTTGTTGATTATAACCCTTAGCTACTAGTCTAGCCTTATTCCTAACCACAATACCATTCTCATCTAACTTGTTCTTAAACACCCATTTTGTTCCAATTATATTCATATCTCTATTGAAAGGCACTAGTTCCCAAACATCATTCCTTTTAAATTGATTCAACTCCTCATGTATAACATTCATCCAAAATTCATCATTCAAAGCATCATCAACACAAGAGGGTTCAAATTGAGATACAAATGCAAAGTCATCACGGAATATATTATAGGAAGATCTAGTGGATACTCCCTTTTGGATGTCACCAATAATGTTGTCAAGAGATAGGTTCCTCGGTTTCCTCCATTCTCTTGGTAGATCATGTGTAATGGTTGGTGGTTCTTGCTGTCTTTTCGGTGTGCTACTGCTATCTTCACCTGTACTTTCCTCATCATCAACAAAAACACTTCCCTCATTCGATTCATTGCCATTGATTGTGCAGCACCCATTGTCGAACGATACCTTGTAGCCCTTGTCGCACAGTTATCTCCACAAACTATCGAACCAGATTCCTTTGATTTGAAGGAGATAAAATTGCTCTTGTCACTAGTCATATGCTTTGAGCAGCCGCTATCCAAGTACCAAGTTGAGTGCTTGGCTCTCAAGCATACCTACACAGAAAAAGATATCACTTTGTTTTTGGTACCCAAGACTTATTGGGTCCATAAGTGTTAGAGTTGTGATTATCTTTCCTAATCCATTTAAACAAGCCACTAGATATACCTTCTTTCCTAATCATGCAATTATAAGAGTTATGACCAGATTTCATACAATAACTACATGTGAAGGTTCTGTTTTTACTAGGTTATTTAAATGCAAAGAACTTCATGTTACCCTTTTTCAAAGAAGCATCAAAAGACTTACACTTTGAACACGGTTGCTTTAAAACTTCATTTTCCTTTTTCAAACCTTGAACATCAGTTTCTAAAGCACAAATATTGTTTTCCAAATCTGTAATTTTACTTTTCAAAACCTTATTCAACTTGCTTAGTTTTTCGGCTTCCTTGTAAAGTTCACAAAAAGCAGTTTGCAACTCATCATAATCACAAGTAGATGAATCGGAGTCACTTACCTCATCATTGGACGTTGGATTTGCCATGAGGCACAAATTTGCTTCTTCGTTCTCGCTTTCACTAGAGGTAGAGGAATCGTTGTCTTCCCACGCTTTGTAGGCCTTTTTCTTGCGAAATTTGTCCTTCTTGGACCGTTCCTCTTACTCAACTCTTCTAGGTTCACTGTTGTTTGGCTTCTTCATGTTGGGGCACTCCGATTTGTAGTGTCCTACCTTTCCACACTTGTAGCAAGTAACCTTTGAAGATGAACTCTCATTCCTCTTAAAGCCTTTCTTTGAACTGTTGAATCTTTTCTTGTCATCGCTCCTTCTCATGAAATTTTTGAACTTTCTTACCATAAGGTTCATGTTCTCTTGTTCCGATTCACTTGCACAACTGGATGTATCACTCTCACTAGCTGTATCTTCCATTTTTAGTGCTAGACCCTTTGCTTTCTTGTCCTTTTGTTCTTCGTCAGCAATCCACGACATGTCCATCTCAAACTCACGTAGCATACCAAACAACTCTGTGCTTGACATCAAGGCGAGGTTCTTTGATTTGGTGATCATTGTGACCGTCTGATGTAGGCCCATCTAAGGAAAATCACTCAACTAGAAGAATTACTAGAAGCTCCAAATTACCTTAGCTTAGGATTTGATTTTTGTAATTGAAATGTAAATAATTTTGATGGCCTTGTAAGTTTTCGGCCAAAAGTGTATTTTCTTTTAAGTGTTTGCTTAACATTGTGCTTAAAAGGCTAGTAAGCTTAAAGAGTGAAGCTTAATAGGGTGAATGAATTTAAGTTCAAGTTCATATTAAATTCTCATTTGAAATTTAAATTTAATTTGGTTTAAGTTTGAATTTCAAATTGTGAATCTAAGTGGTTTTGGTTCAAGAAGGTTTTCACTTGGATTAGGATCCATGCCTAATCCAAGAGCAAATCTTAACGCTTGATTAGATGCACTCATCCAATGGATAATAATCAAGTGGAAAGTGACATGTAACCTTTGAAAGTGACATGAAACACTCTTGAAAGTGACATGTACTTGAACCTTTGAACTTATGGCTCTTATTCATTGACTTGTAGAGTACTCTAAAGTTGTTTAGCTTCCTCTTCAAGTCTTCCTAAGCCTATATAAAGCCAAAAACGAAATTGTAAAGGAACTTTTGATAATTTTGATGAATGAATAAGCTTTGAGCTTTTCTTGAGAGAGGTTTTCTCTTGTCTTGCTTAGCAAGGTTTCTTGGATCTTATCAATGGATTCTCACCTCCATTGTGGCGGTTCCTCCTAGGCTTATTGGCTTGTCATGGCGCCTTTCTTCCCCATTTCTCACCCCCTTCCATTTTCCTTTTTCGGTTTCTCTTGCATCCATTGTTGACTTGACCGAAAGCTTCACTTGAAGTTTGGGTTTGGAGATAGTTGAAGAAGCTAGATTGGGCAACATCAAGGACTCTTTGGAGAATCTCTAAGGAGGCCTCTATCAAGTGGTATCATGAGCTTGTTGTCTTCTTCAAGGGTCATCTTCAACCGGTTAGTAATGGGTTTTCCCAAACTCCATAGTTTTCCATAGTGTTTTTCATCTTCTATGTCTTTTTTTGAATAGCCTAATCTTAGTTTCCTTCAGTTGTCTTCTTTTTGTTCGGTTGGTTTGTGTCTAAGCATGCTTTTCTACTTTCTTTCTTCTTCAAACCGTGGGTTTGAGTGTCCATGCATGCTTGTCTTGAAGTTTTACCCATAGTTGCTTTAGCTTCCATAACAAGATTCATGGTTCTAGAGTAACTTCCTTTGTAAGCTTCTTTGTTTGATTTGTTTTCTTGTAGTTTTGTTTAGTCCTTTGTGTTTTCTTTTCCATAACCGTGAGTAGATGTATGTTGTTGCACCATTGATGATGTGGGTTTCAAGTTTTTACATGGGTTTCAAGTGGTAGAAGAAACTTCTAGTGTAAGACTCACATGTACATGCTTGTAATAGCTTCTAAAGCACTCTTTAGGTCCAATTTATGTATAACCTTGTGAATTTCGTTTTGGGTTATGGAAATTGAACTTGGAGGTTGCTCTTCTTCATCTTGTGGTTTTGGTCCAGCCATACATAGTGTGTGAAAAAAAACAAAATCAAAATAAAGAAAAGAAACAAGTGAAAAAAAACAAAAGAAAAAGAATTAGTAGTGAAAATAAAAATATATTGGTTCAAAAAAGAGTATCCATTGAATGAGAACCATGAAAAAGAAAAATAAAAAGAGTGAGAAAAGTAAGAGAATGATTCAAAAGTGAAAAGAATTGATCATTAGACACACCCTTGGACCTTGTTTTGAGCACACATCACCCAAGTTGAATTTCTAGTACCTTGTCTTGGACTTGAGTGTGTAGTGATTTTTTTGGTGTAACTTTCACTTTTAGATTTTACTGCACTTACTGGAATTTGATGTTGCAATGTCTATATGAACCTTATTGTGTAATTGGTTTAAATTTTAAGAAGGATAGACCATTGTAGAACATAATTGCAAATCGGTCGATAATCGGATCCAAGCAAATACGTCGCTAAATTTGGTGACAAATTCGGTGGCTAATTTGAATTTGTGTGTGGTTGTACTTTTTGTTTCTCATACTCTTAGTCTCGGTTTGGACTTGTTTTTCCCTGCAAATTCATGTTCCTTTGCTGTCCATACATGTGTCATTGTCTCATCAAAGTTTACTTCAAATTTGATTAGCCTTTCTTTCATTTTGAGCCTTTTTATTGCTTGTCTTCCTTGGATTCCTAGTTTTGTCTTTGAGTATTTGTCTCTTTGGACTTCTTAAGCCTAGCTAGGGTGCTGTTCCTCTTTCACATTGGCTTGGTAGGAACTTGATAATTGATTTGAGAATAATTTTTAAGTGAGAACCAAGAGATAGAGAGTATCACTAGAGAAAAAGCCACTAAGTGTGAAACACGAGAGTGAGTGGAAACACTTAGAGAGTGGTGAGGTTCTTTTAATTGCTTTTTATTTCTTGTGTACTAACCCCTTTTTGCAACAATAACAAGTTCTCCAAGTGTTGGTAATGAGTACTCACCAAGAACTCAGATGTTCATGGAGAGAATGATGGAGAAAATGAATCAAATGGAAGTTAGTTTGAGGGAGAGTGTGCATGAAGGAATACAACAAATAATAGTGGACAATGAGAGAGGGAAACAATGTCTTGAGAGACAAAATAGAAAGGAATATGAAAGAAGAGCTAGAAAGAAGAGAGACGAAAATGAGAGAAGAGAAAAACAAGAGAGGTACCATCACTCACATCAAAGAAGTGGTAGAGATTCTTATGAATCTAGGAGGGAATTGAGAGAACGAAAAGAAAGAAAGTTAAGAGAAGAAAATGAAAAGAATGAAGCCGAGAATTTGAGAAAGAAAAAGGAGTTAAGAGAAAGAGAATTAAGAGAAAAAGAAGTTAAGGAAATAAAGTTGATGGAAAAGCAAATGAAGGAGAAATGTGATTCTTTACTTGGTTATACTAACCCTTCATTTGATTTTTTTGATTCTTATTTGGAAAATGTTGTAGGTATTGTTCCAAAGAAGGATTTCCAAGAGCAAATTGATAATCTCTTATGTGAAGATGTAGAAAGGAATGAACTTAAAGCTTTTTATGAAGAAGCTTGTGGTCAACTTTATAAACCTCCTTTTGATTTGATTCCTAATGAAGAGTTGCATATAAAAGAGCCTTGGAGCAAACATTTTGAAGAAAAGGAAATACCTTTAGCATTTGAATTACCTTTTGAGAAAATTTCCTTATCAATTACTACTCCTTTTACTTTTAATAAGAATGATATTCCACACCCTACACTAGAATCTTATGGCATTGAGCCTTGGAAATTCCTTGAATTTGGTGATTTGGAATTTTTAATTGTGCCTATTAACCTTTGTTTTCATGATGATGAATATTTTCCTAGGTTGTTGGAAGAGGTTAAGAAGGAGGGCACACCACAAATTTCCACACTTAGGGAAGGAATGTTGATTGAGGGGCAAGTGTCTACACAAGTGGGGAAAGGATTAGAAACTCCTAAAAGTTTCGGTTTTATTCCAAAATGAGTATTCAAAATTTTACTCTCAAAATTTTACATGCTTTGAATATGAATACATCATATCAATTTTTGACTCTAGATTCTAGGATTGAGTTGAGTAAGTGGCGAATTATAGAGATTCAATTACTTTTACTACAAAGTACTCAACGTAGAAAGCAATCATACAAACACAATAAATCGCTTGCATTGAATATTACCAAGAATGACTTATCCTTTATTAATGATGACATTGTGATATTTGATCCGGGTGGTTATTTGTTTGTAGGTAAAGAGGACTCTATTTAGGAGCAAGAGTCCGTTGAGGAAATTCCTTAGAGGACATGAGTTTAAAAGGACCCAAAACTTTTTTAACTTGATCTACCTAGTGATTTGTTGGATGAAAACTTTCAATGTTAATAACTTGTCTTTGTTTAATGTAGGTGAAGATCAAGCCAACTTGGGGACAAGTTGCAACTAAGAAGGAGGGTTTGATGTAGGCCCATCTAAGGAAAATCACTCAACTTGAAGAATTACTAGAAACTCCAAATTACCTTGGCTTAGGATTTGATTTTTGTAATTGAAGTGTAAATAATTTTGATGGCCTTGTAAGTTTTCGGCCAAAAGTGTATTTTCTTTTAAGTGTTTGCTTAACATTGTGCTTAAAAGGCTAGTAAGCTTAAAGAGTGAAGCTTAATAGGGTGAATGAATTTAAGTTCAAGTTCATATTAAATTCTCATTTGAAATTTAAATTTAATTTAATTTTGATGAATGAATAAGCTTTGAGCTTTTCTTGAGAGAGGTTTTCTCTTGTCTTGCTTAGCATGGTTTCTTGGATCTTATCAATGGATTCTCACCTCCATTGTGGTGGTTCCTCCTAGGCTTATTGGCTTTCCATGACGCCTTTCTTCCCCATTTCTCACCCCCTTCCATTTTCCTTTTTCGGTTTCTCTTGCATCCATTGTTGACTTGACCGAAAGCTTCACTTGAAGTTTGGGTTTGGAGATAGTTGAAGAAGCTAGATTGGGCAACATCAAGGACTCTTTGGAGAATCTCTAAGGAGGCCTCTATCATCGTCGGTTGCCACTTCCTACTAAGGGATTTCAGCACTTTGACATTTACCTCTTCTTTAATGAAGACCTTACCTAGTCCCTTGAGATGGTTCACAATGTGTGTAAAGCGTTTCTGCATTTCCATCACGGACTCTCCTTGCGTCATTCGAAATGTTTCGTATTTTTGGATCAAGGTGTTCTTCCTTGCCCTTCGTACTTCAACGGTTCCTTAGTGTATAACCTTTATTAATTCCCAAGCTTCTTTGGTTGTGTTGCAAGCTGAAATTCTGAAAAATTCATCGAATTCAAAAGCAGAATGTATAATATTTAAAGCTTTTGCATCGTTTTCAGCTCTCCTAATTTCATCTTGTACCCACCTCTCAAATGGTTTTTCAATCTCACTTCCATTCTCTATGTATGTGGGGACCTTGAAATCAGTCACAACCGCTTGCCAAATGCTTCTATGTACAGACTCCATAAAGATTTTCATCCTCACTTTCCAAAAAGGATAGTTGTCACCACAAAACAGTGGAGGTCTGTTAATAGAGGCACCTTCAGCGAATGGTAATTGATTACCGGTCATTCTAAGGAACTATGGATCAAAATCTAGAACAACCTACTAGATAAAGCTCTGGTACCATTTGATGGTCCCTACGGGTGAATCTAGAGGGGGTGAATACATTCTAATTCCAAGATAGCACAATTTTCATGCGCTTCTACTTTCTTTTAATTCAACCAAAACTATTCTTGATTAACTATCTAATCTTAAGACAAAGAAACAAGATATATCAAAGATGCACAGCTGAAACAACAAAAGAAACATCAAGAAACACGTTAGTGATCAATAGGCATGCGTAATCAATAGCAGTATCTAACCTGTTCAGTTTTAGTTGATTACCGAACATATAACAGAAATTAATCGATGATAATGAACAACGTAATGCAAAAGATAAAAAGTAGAAGGGAGAAGAAGAATGCACAGTGATTTATACTGGTTCGGCCCACTGCCTACATCCAGTCACAACCCAACAACTATTGCGATCGATTTTCCACTATAATGATCCATTTTGCGTTCTTTTACATTCACTTTGCAACAAGAAACACAAAATCGAAATCAAAACACCCAAAACACCAGTTCTTTAACCCAAAGAACCGTTCCCTTTGACCTTGGCACCTCTAAGATCAACCCTTTGAGAAAATCCTTCTCAAAGAACCTTACTTTATCTAGAGAGACCTCTTTCCTAGAGTAATCAACCCAATTCCAAATGGGAAACAAACGATCAGTTAGAAAAT
The DNA here is from genome assembly GCA_026586105.1 of Hylodesmum podocarpum. Classification (NCBI taxonomy): domain Eukaryota; kingdom Viridiplantae; phylum Streptophyta; class Magnoliopsida; order Fabales; family Fabaceae; genus Hylodesmum; species Hylodesmum podocarpum. The sequence goes on from JALJEV010000804.1 coordinate 1,095,262, forward strand.
ACCTATGTGTCTAGATCTGATCACGTATGAAGACTATGAATGCCAACCAATCAGAATGTTCAATCAAGATTGCCTTTTGAAAACAAGTTCTTTGAAGAACCTTTGAAGTTCTTGATGAATTTCTTGGAGAAAAGATTAGAGAGAATATGAAAGTGTTTGAGCAGTTCAAAAGATGTTTTTCCAAGAATGTAATTCTGTTCTAAAAGATTTTCAAAAGAAGGGTATTTATATTTTCATTTAGAAACCCAATTTAGGCAATTTCATGAATTTCTGATAGTGGTAATTGACTGCCAGAAACTGGTAATCGATTGAACCAGAGAGGCAAAACTTATCAAGGTGAATTTGCTCATGATAATCGATTAACCCGAGGGGGTAATCGATTACTCCAGAGACAAATTTTGTTCCCCCACTTTGTTACCCACTGATGGTAGTTGAATACCTTCTGTTGGTAATTTATTACCTCAGTTGGTTACCAAGACCTTTTTCAAAACATTTTAAGAGGGAAAACCAAACATTTGAATCAAGAGAAATCACACAAGATTTGCTCAGCTCTCTAAGGCATTCCAACCAAGAACAACCACATGCAAGCCTAAACTAAACAATCAATACATAGGAAACACCTAGTTACGTATCATCTAAGAAAACCAAAATTACATTGCATCAAAATCAAAACAACAAGAGAGACACTCGAGCATCTTCAAGCTTTAAGTCCAACAAATTTAGGACATGAAGTACTGAATTTAAAGTCAGATCCTTTGAAATAACAATAGAAACTATTCCACCCACTCTAGAAAGGGATCCATCAACCATTTTTATTGTGATACTTTCTTGGGATGGACTGTAATTGTGCAGGAGAGTGGTATCACCCGTCATATGATCAGATGCACGTGAGTCTATAATCCACGCACTTGTTTTTCCTGAATTTACATTGAGGGCACTTAGGTGATTACCTTTTTGGGTTAAAGATCCAGTCCCAATAGTGCTGGAAGTAGAGTTAGCACTTGGGGGATAATTGTTTCCATTCAACCTTTGTCCAGTCATAGGAAAAAAGGTACTTTCTGACCAGCCATAGTTGCTAGTGCCATGAACTTCGGATCCCGAAGTTATTACTGATGAAAACGAGGTTGATTCTCCCGTGGCCATTCCGTGTTTGGTCGTCAGAAAGGATATGGAGATTTACAGGTTCAGAGTCTGCTCTGATACCATGTGAATATTTCTCGCTTTATTTTGAATAGTAACGTACATGAATAAATAGAGAGAAGGTGTAAATTACTCCCTTAACTCTAGGAACTAAATTAGGAAAATACAATCTGGATGAGATCTGTAGAGATAATATCAAGAACTCTTTATTCTAGGAAATAAATATGGAAACAAAGCCTAAATAACAAAGAGAAAATTTATAGTAACTACTCCTAAAAATTAGTAACTTGATTATGGATTTCATCAGATTTTATATTTCCACTATAGTTTTTCTCTCTTTAAACTCACATTCAAACCTCTTATTTTCCTTCTTAACTCTTAGTTCATCATCACCAAATACCCTTCTAGGTGTGTATGGGTTTCTACTATGGTATGTGTTTCGGTCATGCCTTTCCTTTCCTCTCCTCTATTCATCAAAGGCTCCAAAGGCATATTCCTCGTCATATTTACTTCCCCCACCACTTTTCCTAGGTGAATAATGGTTTCCTCTTTGTCTTTCCCTTTCACTTCACTTATGGTTTTCTCTCAAGGTTCTCCCTCTTCTCTCATGATACTCCTTTCTCACCCTTCTTTCAAACTCAATCCTCTTATTTTGTTCTTCCCTAAACCTTCTATTACTCTCCTTCCTAACCTCATTCACACTCTCATTGAGATCATGTTACAAATGGATGAATCTCTCCATCATTGCATCCATCAATCTCTTTGTCCTAGGAGACATGTCATTTCCAACACTTGGAGAGCTATCCATGGCTGCAAGAAATATATTAGAAGCAATAAAAATATAAGAGAATAGATTCATTTCCACTCACTAAGTGTTTACACTCCATAACTCGTGTTTACACACTTAGAGGTTTTTTCTATAATGTGCACTCTAGCCTTTTTCCTCTCAACTCTTAAGAGCTTTCTTAAGAAACCTCTATCAATTACCAAGTCCTTTTTGGAACAATCCAGCCAAAGAGCTTAGGAAATCCAAGGAGAAAGAAACTTAAGACAAAACTACTAGGAAGCCAAAGAAGACTAGCAATAAAAGGACACTCAATGAACAAAATTTAGCTACTCAAAAGGAAAAATTATATGAGACATTGACTACTCTAGCTACTACAACTAAAATGAAGGAAAACAACAATTTAAAACTAGAAAAATTTTCAAGACAAAGAACTCAAAAATTGGATACCAAAACAAGTACCAATGCTGAAAAATTTTCAGACAACCGTTACTAATTTTCCCAACTTGTGAGCACTCAAAAGCATATGGAATGTGTTGGAAAATTATTAAACCTTCCAGTAGAGATTATATATGTATATAGCATCAAATCAAGTGCCCAACAGCCATCAAAACCCAGTTTAACACGTTGAACAAATGACAAACTGAAATTGTCACAGAAATCTGGAAAACTGTCACTAACAGCTAGAATTTGCAAGGAAATTTGTCCAATTTGTCACAAATTTGTGGGGGTTGTTTTTTATGAAATTAAGGCACAAAATAAGCTCAAAATAGGTGCAGGGAAGCCACAAAACAGTGGTTCAAAAATAGGGAAAAACAAGGCTTATATATATAGACACATACAAAGCTCACCACAAGTTCAAATATCAAGCTATTAACAAAATTGACCCAATTTATGATGATGATGCTTGAGCCTAATGAGAAATAAAGACAAATTGAACTTGAACACTAATTTTGTGAGTGTTATAAGAGCCCAAACAGCCAAGTTACTGCACTCGAAATTTTCACAAATTTTCACTCACAAGAACTACTAATTGTAACACTCTATTTTCTTTAAACTCATTTTTCTTGTATTTTCTTTTCTTGTATTTTCTTTTGATTCATTCTTTTGTATATTTTTCTATTGATTTTTTCTTTTCCTTTGCTTTTCTATATTTTTCTCTTCGTTAACCTTTTCTGGACAGTCCCAAAATGGCTTCAAACTCAAGCAAATTTCAAGTTAACTTTGCTAACAAGCAAGATAATAGATATAGATGGTAACTTGAACTTGTAATGAGTAATGCATATAATAATGACACATATAAGAACTAATTAAGCCAAATATAATGCAGAGAAATAAATTTCCAGCAAAGGTGACACATATTACAAATTGAGAAAATTTATCAAACACATGGGCAGTACAGACTAGCATATACCTAGCATGTGAAATAGACCATATGTGACATACCCAATTGATATGTAACATAGAATTGAATTGGACAGACAAGGATATTCAATTAAGAGTCAATTAACATTCTAATGAAGAAAAAATTGAAATGCAAAGATAGGCACAAGACTCAATACCACAAGTGATGAACAAGAAGGTGAAGAACAAGCTCTAGATACCAAATTTGATGCAAACCCATGAGGAACTTTGAAGGGATCTTTACGGATTCACAATATGTTGCGCAATCTTCACTCACCAACCTTCAAACACTCACAAACACTCTTGATAGTCACAGAATCCAACTCAAACACAAGGCCAAGATAGAACAAGCTCACCGAACCAAGAACAAAGGAAGAAGAAAATAGAAAATGGGTTAGAAAAGAGATGAGAGCGTTATGAATTAGAAATTCAATAAGCTCTTAGGAAGAATCGCAACTTGGATGCAAGGATCCATGATAAGATTCAAGGTTTCAAGAAGAAAACCCTAGGAGAGCTCTACTCCTTTCAAGAAAAACAATTCTCAATTTTCATTCATTTTGACTAAAAGTGAGTACAAATGAAAATGTTGACCAATATAAATAGAAAGGTCTTTTCCCAAGCACTAGGCTGTGAATAATTCAGCACCATTAGATCCTTTATTGATCAATCAAGTGAAGCAAGACACCCTTCACAATTGATCAATGAAGAAGGATCTAGAAAGGTGTGATAAAAAGGTTTGTAATTCAAGCTAGGAGTGATGATTATGGGAGAAACAAGATGAAATTCTATGCCTTGGATTAGAATTAATCTTAAGGCTAAAATTTCATCTTGAATGAGAGATTAAATCCTAGAAGGTGATTTTTTCTTATTTTTGGTTTTTTTTTTTGTATTTTTCTGAATTTTTCTAGAGATGTGATTTCCTTCCTTGTTGAACACATAATTTTAATTAAGAGAGATCTCTAATTTTCCTTTTGTAATTAGAAAGATTTTTATGTGTTACTCAAAAAAGTCCTTACAGAGAAAGTAGACTTACTCTATCAAGAAACATTACATATAGCCTAGATAAAATATATTTGCTTACATTTGTGAGAAACAAATATAGTTTTCAATCGACAATCAGAGACAGATTCTTTTTAAAATATAGAGTTTAATTACAAGAGTGCTCAAGTTTATTCTGACAAAGTCAATTTTTCCATTCATGACCAAGAGGTCGAGACAGAAGTCAAACCTCCTAGCAACTTTGCTGCACCTTATTAGTTCTAAAATGAGTTATTATAAGAGAAAAAAGAGAGGTTATTTTCAGTATAAAATATTTTACAAATTAATTGATCATAACTCTCTATTTATTATGAGTTTGTTAGTTTTCATGACAAACTTTCTAAAAATTTTATAAAATATAATTTACAATTTGTTGATCCTGTAAAATCGTCTTTACAAGTTAATCAACCATAAAATTTTAAGAAATTTTGTTATTAGAATTAGTTAATTGTTTACAATATTTTTTCTCATAAATATATTTTCTTATTAGGCTATTTATCACATTTATCAATTTTTTTTTTAATTTCTGTCTAAATCCAATCCAGCACGTATGAAATGGGGTGGACACAGATTATTCCCACACCTAGAAAGTCGGTCTTGACAATTTAATATTTATGATGTGAAACCTACCAGTACTTTGTTGAGTTTAATGATGCTCGTTCCTTTGTGAGAATTAGCTCTTTATCAAACTAATTATTTAGAGGTACGTGCAATGTGTAACATGCATTTTTAAGAAAACGAAATTATATTAATTTAATAAAACACTATTATCTTGTAAATCATGTTAGAAATTTGTGTAATATTGAAGAAAAAAATCGCAGAAAAAGATTATTAAGGGTTCAAGAAAAGTAATAACACATTATTTAAGATTATGGAATTACCAATATTTGTTACAGCATCTTTGCAAGCAATGAAGTAAAGAGTTTTCAACCTTAGCCTATACGGCAGAATTCTTTCTTGTAGTAAGGAGAAAGAAGCTGAAATATTTATTATTAATTGAGCATAACATTTTATGTTATTTTAGTACACATATTGATGTATATGTTTTTCAACTCTTTCAAACATAAATAAGCATAATAAAAGGGTGTTGAAATATTTTTTACACCTTTAATTGATTAAAATTTGTTATTAATCAATTATGTATAAACATGGTTATTCAATCTATATCCACCTTACTAGATTAAGTTGATGTTCCAATATCTTAACCAATTAAAATTTTTACTTTAGAAAATCGATTAGTGTTTCGTAAATCAATTAAAAACCTGATCGATTAAAACTTTCAATTTTAAAAGCTATAATAAACGGATTAACCTTTAATTTTTACATTTTTAATTGATTCACGAAAATATTAATCAATTAAAGTTTTAAAATTTTTTATTTTTAAAATTTTTTATTTATTAACATAATCTAATTTTTTAATTATTTTTTACATCTAATCATACACATGTCTCAGTAATATTTCTCTTCTATTCTATCTTGTTTCACTTCATTCAAAAATCTTATCTCATTTCATTCAAAAATCTTTGATTGATTAAATTTTTTGTTAATTTATTAAATATTAATTAATTACAGTTAAATATTTTACTTAAAAAAATTTAATTGATTAAAAAAATTAATCAATCAAGAATATAAATTATAGTTTATTTTATTTTAAATAAATTTCTAATAATAATATTTAGTAAATTTTTCAAAAAATGTTAATACTAATTACTAAATATTTAGACTATTAATAATATTTAATAATAATATTAAACAAAATTTAATAGATAATAAGTAAAAGTAATTAATATCTAGTCACAGTTCTTTTATAATTATAATCTGATGATGATAGTAATTTTTTTTATTTTAAACATATTTTTTTATAATTATAATCTGATGATAATATATTTCTTTTTATTATTTTAAATATATTTATCTGTGAATGTATTTATATTCTCTATCACTTTCCGTCCAATGATATCCAGGGAATGGTTAGGAATATATATATATATATATATATATATATATATATATATATATATATATATATATATATATATATATATATCGAAGAAAGTCCAGGTCTTCTCATAATTAATATATATTCGAATTGAAAATAATTTTTCTCATTAGGATTTAAGTTGGTAAAGTTAGTTACTCTTTTATATGTAAATTAAATTTTCGTGCATTTTTACGTGTGTAATTAGAAAAATATTAACTAACAAATTATTTCTCAATTTTCTAATCAAGTTGTCTTTAATCACTCACATTACACCATTCCTTAACCTTCCACATTGTCATATCTGAGATTTCTACAATTTCTCAATCTCTCTTCGCTCTTCCATGATATCTTCGTTTTCTATTGATTTCTCCCGCAATATTTCTAATCATCTCGTCAACCCTACCTATCCTCTCTATCTTCACAACTCGGTGAGAATCTGACTTAGGTTTTAGTTGCTCCTCATTTTTTTTTTAAAATAACTTCCAACAATGGAAGCATGACATGCTTGTTGCTCTTGAAACCAAAAACAATGAGCGATTTGGTCTTGGAACCATTCCATTTCCCCCTTCCACTAACCCTCTTCATGTCTTGGATTACTCATTCTCTCACTTCCAACATCAAGCAGTATGTCATGTGGGTTGCGTTTGACATTAGATAGAATCTTCTTGATCGTTTTTCCCATGGTGACGAGTTTCAAATTGTTGATCTACAAGAGGGGCTTCAGACATATCATTGAGGTGATTCAACAACTTCTCAGTATTATACTCATTTGAAAATTTTCTTGAAGAAACTCCTCATGTATCACATTGTTCTTGTTTGCTCTTCCTTCACTCTTTGCACTTGTGGTATTCTCGAAGATATAAAAGAAATGACACGATGATTCTGTCGTTAAATTTCTTCATGGTTTAAATGACGAGTTCTCCCAAGTACGATCTTAAGTCATGCTCATAGATCCAATTGCCACACTGATCCATGATGGTCCCTACGGGTGAATCTAGAGGGGGATGAATAGATTCTAATTCCAAGATAGCCCAATTTCGTGCGTTTCTACTTTCTTTTAAATTCAACCAAAAACTATTCTTGATTAACTATCTACCCTTAAGACAGAAAAACAAGATAGATCAAAGATGCACAGCGGAAAGCATAAAAGAAAGATCAAGAAACACGTTAGTGATTAATAGGCATTCGTAATCAATAGCAGTATCTAACTGTTCCAGTTTTAGTTGATTACCGAGTCAATTACCAAACGTAAAACAGAGATTAATCGATGTTAAATATCAACGTAAGGTAAAAGATAAAGAGTATAAGGGAGAAGAAGATTGCACGGTGATTTATACTGGTTCGGCCCACTGCCTACATCTAGTCCCAACCCAACAACTGTTGCGATCGATTTTCCACTACAATGATCCCTTTTGCGTTCTTTACATTCACTCTGCACAAGCAACAAAAAAAACGAATCAAAGACACCAAACACCTGTTCTTTAACCCAAAGAACAGTCTCCTTTGGTCTTGACACCTCCAAGAACCAAATCTCCTTGATCTTGGCACCCCCAAGATCAAACCTTTGAGAAAACTCTTCTCAAAGAACCTTACTCTATCTAGAGAGACCTCTCTCCTAGAGTAATTAACCCAAAACAAAACAATCAATAAAGATCAGTCAAGATAACACCTGGAAGTGTAGAATCTGATCAACATGAAGCAGAAGACAAACCCAACCAATCAATACTTCAATAAAGATTGCCCTTTGAAAACTTTTCTTGAAAATCTTTGAAGTTCTTTGAAGGATTTCTTGGAGAAAATATAAACTCAGTTTCAAAGAGGATATGAAAGTGTAAGACTAATCCTTTTTGTGTATCCAAAGATGTTATGAAAGATTTTGAAAGAGGGGTTATTTATAATTCAAGACAAAAACCCATTTTGAGCAATCTAATTGATTTCTGATGGTGGTAATTGATTACAGCTATTGGTAATCGATTATCCCAGCAAGAAAACTTCATTTGAAGTGTTTTTAACCTCTGGTAATCGATTAACCCGAGTGGTAATCGATCAGAGACAAATCACAAATTTCCACTCAATTACCAATTTGGGGTAATCTATTAACTCAGTCAGTTACTAGAAAAAATTTTGCTTGAAAACAAGGAGGGAAATGAGTGATTTGAATCTTGATAAGCTTGGTAATCTATTTCCAATCCATGGTAATTAATTTCAACACAAGTAATGACTTTACTTACCAAGACTTATCACACAAGAACAATCATAAGCACAAGCCTATCCTAAACAATCAATACAATGAAAAATTTATTACAATTGATCTAAGGAAAACAAAAGATTACATAAACATCAAAAGCAAAACACTAAAGGTTGAGCAGCTTCAAGCATCATCAAGCTCCAAGTCCAACAATCCACACCTTCTTTCTCGTTTTGCAACGAGAAAGAGAATTCAATAATTTATAGTCTTTGATTTTTCAAGATTTTGTTGTGAATGCTACCTATCAAAATAATTCTACAAAACCTCCTTCTAGTATTCAATGAGACATTTTAAATTCTCGAAGAGATGTTTGACTTGGTCACAATCCTGGACGAAATTCTAAATTTTGTGATCATTGTCAGCATACCAATCACACTTAAGAGAACTACTCGATTAAACACAGACTTCCTCCCAGATACAAGAACAATAATAAGATTGTTGTCAATTCCTCTCAACCTTCTACTAGTGTTGTTGAGACAACAATCTCAGCTCTTTCTACTTCTTCTACCCTGGATGAAGGGAAACCACCTTACTAGTTTGGTTTCTCCAAAAAATAATGCAATATACTTGCCTTGCTTCAACCATCTCTGAGATCTGCCTCACCTCCCATAAACAGTATGCATCGGTGCATTATCAATACTTCTAGTATATCTTCATACTCTTTCAATTCATATTGGATTTTGGATAGTGGAACCATAGACAAAATTTGTCCCACCAAGTCTACTTTTAAAACTCTTAAGTTTATTTCTCCTATTTCAGTTAAGCTTCCTAATAACAATTTTGTTCAAGCTCATTTTTCTGGTACAGTTGTACTTGGTAATATCATTTTACATGATACACTCTTTGTACCATATTTCTCTGTTCACTAAATTTCTATTCCTAAGTTGACTTATACTATTTATTGCATGGTTTTATTTCACAAATATCAATGTCTTCTTGTGCAGATTCCTACCTTCCAGATGGTTGGAGAAACTAAGAAAAGTTTTAGTCTGTCACTTAGTAAACAACTGTGACCATTCTATTTCATTGAATAATATAAATCTTAGTACTTTTTGTGATTGAATAATTTTTTTATCAGTACCAATCACGAGGTTTTCACTTTATGGAACAACAAGTTTGGTCATCCTTCTATTAAAATCCTTCAAGTGCTATCTTCCTTTTCATTCTATCAATGCTTATGACATTTGTGCTTTTGGAAAACAAAAGAGGTTACTCTACAACAATATTACAAGTAGAACTAATTCTTTCTTTCAGTTAATACATGTTTGACACATAGGGACCCCTTTCCATCTCTTCCCTAGAAGGCTTTAAATAGTTTTTAACTATTATTGATGATTACAATAGTTTTACAAGAGTTTTGTTAATGAAAAACAAAGTTGAAGTTATAACCACTTAACAAAATTTTATCATTCTCACTGAAAATTATTTTACTTGCAAACTCTAATGTGTTAGGTCTAGCAATGGAAAACAATTTTCTCTCACTACTTTCTATGTTATGAAAGGTGTTCTCTGTAAAACTTCTTGTGTTGAAACCCTTCAAAAAATTGAATGGTTGAGAGGAAACGTCAGCACCTATTTAATGTCTGTAGACCTTTATTTTTTCAAGCCAAAGTACCAAAAAAAAAATTTGTTCTTATGCTCTATAGATTGCCAACTCCTTTTTTGAAAACAAATCCTCATATGAACTTGTTTTTAATTAACACAAAGCCAAATTTTAGTTTTCTTAAAAATTTTAGTTGTCTATGTTATGCTAACCCTCGTATTGCAGGCACAAACAAACTTAATCTCAAACCCTTTAAATATGTTTTCTTGGGCTATAAGCTAGGCACCAAAGGTTTTATCTTATACAATCTTCATTCTAAATCTTTTTGTGCTTTTAGAAATGTTGTCTTCCATGAAGACATCTTTCCTTACAACACTTTTGTTGCAACATCTATTAATCCTTATCAACATGATCTTAATTTTGAAATTCCATTTCTTTATATGACCTCTCATCCATGTCAGACTTCTTTGCATCCAAGCATCATTTCTACACCTAATTCTCTTTATACTTGTAATTTTATTACCAATGCATTACATCACAATTTTGTTGATAACAATGAAAATCAGGTCAACATTGTCGCTGAAAGAGTTTCTACTCGTGTTAAAAATAGACTTGCTTATCTTGATCAATATTATTGTGGTACTATTTATGATTCTCAAGTCTAAAATTTATACTCCCTATCCTATTTATTTGTTTGTTTCTTATGATAAATGATCTACTAGAAATACCTTTTTTGTCACTTTATTTCTTCACATGTTGAGCCATTTTTCTTCAAAGAAGCTAATTCTCTTTATTGTTGGCAGAAGGCTATGGAGAGTGAACTTCAGGAATTAGATAAAAATATATTTGGTGTCTGGTACACCCTCTCCAAAACAAAAGGTAATAGGTTGTAGATGGGTTTACAAGACCAAATACAAGTCTGATGGATCAACTGAAAGATAAAAAAGCAAGGCTAGTTGCCAAGGAATTTAATCAAATAGAGGGGGTTGACTACTTTGCAATATTCTTTCTTGTTGTAAAACTCACCACCATCAGAACTACCTAAGCTCTTGTAGTGCTAACAATCTCGTCACCTTTCTCTCCCTCATCTAAAAATGGTTTGCAAGCTCCAAAATTCTCTTTATGTCCTCAAGCAAGCAATAGGAATTGGAAAAAAAAATTGATTTCTCAACTCTAGTCTTTCAGTTCAAAAAATGCTTATGTTGATCATTCCTTGTTTATCAAGCATCAATGTTCCTCTACCACTGATTTTCTAGTCTATGTTGATGATATTATTCTTAGTGGTAATGACCTTTCTGAAATACAATTTGTTAGGACCTACTTCACTCCAAATTTTAAATTAAAGATCTTGATCATCTCAAATTTTTCTTTGGCCTTGAAGTTCCTAGATCAAGTCTGATCTTCTGTCAAATCAAAGAAAATATTTTCGTGAAATACTTTCTAAAGCTGGAATGCTTTGTTGCAAACCTATTCTTAATCATGTTGATCCTTGTGTCAAATTACATGCTAATCAAGATATTGTTTTACAAGATCCTTCATCCTACAGAAGACTCATCGGAAGATTGTTATATCTTACTTATATTCGACCAGGTATTAGCTTTGTTGTACAACAACTTAGCCAACTTGTTTCTCAACCTAGAGAATCCCACCTACAGCAAGCCATGAGAATTCTAAGATATCTAAAAAATGTTCGTGCTACTGTTTATTCTACCCATCCAATATCCCTCTTAAGATACAAGCTTATTCATATTCTAACTGGGCAATTTGTTCTACTACTTGCAAATCCGAGACAGGCTAATGTATCTTCATTGGTAAGTCATTAGTCTCTTAAAAATCCAAGAAGCAATCCGCGATTCCAAGATCTTCCTCTAAAACTTTATACATGATTTTGGCTTGCTTGACATATGAATTTAAATGGCTTCAATATCTATTCAATGACCTTCATGCCAAGATTCATATTCCTTACTCCACTTACTCAAATAATCAATATGTCATTCAAATTGCCAAAAACCACATATTTCATAACAGGACCAAACACATGGAGATTGATTATCACATAATTCCGAGTAAAATTCCTTGTTAGATTAATATATATTCCCTCTCCTCAATAACTAACTAATGTTCTTACTACATCTCTTTATCCTCTTCTATTAAAAGCGGTTATATCTAATATGAGATTATTCACTGTACATATCAAAATAAAAAATACTTTCTTGCATTTGGCGTGTAATTAACAAAATATTAAATAGCAAATCCTTATTTAATTTTCTGTCAATGTATCTAAAATTTTGATGTTCAAGATCTGAGTAATATCTAGCCATTTATATAATTGTTCTCATTTAACAAGATAATCTCACGGTCAATAACTTTTAATAGATTTCCTTTTTTCTTTAGCACGGTAGGAGTCGAACTGTGCCTCGCCATATACTTAAGATGAAACATTTGCTAACCATAATGCCATATCACATCACACTATGTTGTATTTTATTTTGGTTAATTGTTCGCAGTGCAGTTAAAATACATCAAATCATCATAATTGTATTTTGAAAGAAATTCACTTTTATCCATATTTGCATACAAGTTTTGATTTACATAAAAAGGGAACGAACTAAGACAAAAGAAAAGTTTTGAACCAGTCTCATAGAGTGAAAGATTCGGGTCGAATCTTCTGATTCTCTAATTTATGTGTCAGATAAGTCATTAGTGACACATCAAATTCAAGAAAAGAAGTAACGACACAACATTAAATTTGATAAAGATCCAATTCCCACAAAGGAACGAGCGTCATTGAATCCAAAAAAGTACCGGTAGGTTTCACATCAGTTATCAAGACCGACTTTTAAGGTATGGGAAATAATCTGTCCACCCGCATCTCGTGCTTGACTGGATTTGGAAGGCAGAAGAAAGATAGACAGAAATTACAAAAAATAAATATAAATGTGTTAGTTGATTTTAAAAAATAACATAAAGACAAATTATGTTATAATGACTTTTTTTAATCAGTAATAAAATATTATTAAGGTGGTGATAAAACTCAATTCCTTGCCTAAGTAAGTTGATAGGAACTTTAATTTCTTGACTGCGTGTATGAGAAGGATTAATGACTTTAAGAGTGTGTTAATTTCTGTGTTTAGAAAGCAATTAGTCTATAACAATCGAAAAAGAAATATCTTTATTCTTTTAAAAAAAATTATACTCTTTTTAAGGTTTTTTTTTCCTTTTATAAATCCTTCTAATTAATTACTATGGGTATATATTGAATGTTTATTTCATAGTTTCAAGATGTGACCAATAATAAATAAAAATAAGGGTTAATTGTAATTCATTTGTGCAAATTTCTACAATCTGATTCATTTGTTCTTAAGTTTTATTTTCACAAATTACACTTCTAAAGTTTTATAATCTCAAGATTTGTGCCCACATGTAGTAAAATCGTCACAAATAAAACATTTTATAATTATTTTTTCTCTAAATCATCACAATTTTTATGAAAATATTCTGACATTCATAACAATTTTTATATATGAAAACAACAATTTTAAGATTATAAACTTTGGGACATAGTTCACGGGGAAAAAAATTGCGATTAAATTCAAAAGAATAGAAAAAATATAATTAAACATAATTGATAAGAGAAATTACGCTAACACCACCTTCTGATATTACAAGCGATTGCAGAAAGCAATTATTCATTAGCCTAAGGACTAAGGCCTCAACTTTAGACACCATTGAAATCTGTAAGCGACCCCCAACACCTCTGCTCCTTCCTCTCCCTCACCCACATTTTACGTTTTGAACGGGATAACATAAATTGATTTTCGTATATTATGAAATCCAATGCAAAACAGAAATGAATTAACTTTTGTATTTCTGTTAGATATATACAAAATAGATATAAATTTATATTTGTATCCATTGAAGGTAGAAAAACGAAAAATAGATTTATAAATCAATTTTCTTTTCATAAACTTGAAATTTTCTTTTATAAATGCAAAAACGAAAAAAAAAATTATTTTCACATATTTGAAAGTGCAATCAGAAAATGATTTTCAATTTGCATCTAGTTTGTGTCATAATTGACGAGCAATAGTAAATTTATACCTTAATTATTTCAATTAATATTTAAATTGATAATTTATAATTTATAATGTAACTAATTCAGTTACTAGTAAAAAGGTAATCTGAATCATCGTAACTAATTAATTTGATTATTATTAAAAATATTAACTTGTATATATATTTAATCAATTAAGATTAAAAAAACAAACTGAATTGCAATTAATTAGTTATTTGTATTGTATTTAATTAAATTACTATTAAAAAATTTAAACCATATTACAATTAATTAATGTGAATCATAAACTTACAAACGTAATTACAAAACGAAAATTCATTTTTGTTTTGTACTAGGAAACAATACAAAAGAGAAATTTTACATACTCCAAGATGATATAAAATAGAAACTTGTTCCTGTGGAGGGCATTTTCATAGAAAGCAAAAACTAAACAAAAGTATTGGCGTGGGAATATCAGTCTCTGGGAGGGAATCACAATTGGTGGTTGATATGACAATTAGGACACAGCAATTAGGATAAAAAGTAACTCACTTAGTAGGGTAGGGACAACCGAACCCGTTATCATTACCACCCTTGGTAAGAAATAAAACAAATAATTTCTTTATCTTGGTTCCAACTTTGTTATACTTACTTCATTGATTGAATAGCACATCTTTCCCTCACAGTCTTCCTCAGTTGAAACCTTTTCAATTAAGAAAATTGGCTCTTCCGGTTGTGGCAAAGCACTTTCATTGGTTAACATTGTAACTATAGAGGTCATATTTGGTCTATCATCAGGTCGATGTTGAACACATAAAAGACCGATATGGATGCATCGCAAGGCTTCAGATATATTGTGAGAATCTCCCAAACATGGATCAATGAATTCCAATGGGATACACTCTTTCCACAACCTCCATGCCTACAATAATTTACAACAATTATTAACAACCACTTAATTATTCATAAACTGAGTTTAATTTTGCTTCTTACATGTCCAATAAGATTATAGCTCCTGTTGGAGTAGGAAAGCCCTTTGTTTTTCTTTCCGCTTAAAACTTCTAGTAGTAAAATGCCGAAGCTATAGACATCAGATTTGATGGAGAATACTCCATCAATTGCATATTCAGGTGCCATGTAACCACTGAAACAATCCATTGCACATTAGTTACTGTTAGGTTTGATTTGTATGCAATTTTAAATTTATTGTAAGATACTTACTATGTCCCAACAATTCTACTTGTATTCCCTTCAATCTGATCACCTCCACACATTCGGGCTAATCCAAAATCAGAAATTTTTGGATTCATACCATCATCTAGCAAGATATTACTTGCTTTTAAATCTCTATGTATGATCCTCAGCCTAGAATCTTGGTGAAGATAAAGTAGTCCTCTAGCGATTCCATTTATAATATTGAATCGTGTTGACCAATCTAGAAGTTTGCTTTGAGTAGAATCTGTAGAATTATATATTTAAGTAATCTTTATTAATTAATCAATAAATATTAGAATCAAATGGAATTTCAAACAATTATATATGAAAACACTAACCAAAAAGAAAGAAGTCCAGGCTTTTGTTGGGCATGTACTCATAGATGAGTAAATTCTCCTGCTCTTCGATGCAACAACCAAGGACCTTAACAAGATTTCGATGTTGAAGTTTAGAACAAAATATAACTTCATTCTTAAATTCTGTTAATCCTTGTGTTGATGTATGTAAAAGCCTTTTCACTGCAATATCCTCACCGTCTGGTAGCGTGCCCTTAGATAAAGTTCATATTTATCAAGAAATTGAAGTTAATTACATTGGAGAACAAAATGGGTCAAGTTATGTCTTTACAAGACAACACGTTGTATACTTACTTTATAAACAGGACCGAAACCACCTTGGCCAAGCTTGTTGTCATTTGAGAAGTCATTAGTGGCACACGCTATTGTATTAAAGTCAAACAGAGGTAGTTCCAAATCTTCTTGGCTCCTCTCATTTGCTTTTACATTCCTCTTGGTCATCTCTATTTCCTCTCAAATAAACAAGATTAATGAGAATATAATTAAGCCCTGTCCTATGCTCGATATGATATATCTTTATTAGTTACATGTTCTTCAATTTGAATGTGTGCGTTTTAAAGTAAGCAATCAAATACTATTACTCAAAAATTAAGATAAAATCCATTTTATATTTACCTCTCCTCGTGCAAGAAAATTGAGAAAATTATTTGTTGAATGGTGTTTAAACTAATGATTGAAGGGAAATATCTATTCGATTTTAGAAAGTATTTTATTTTTATTTTTATTTTTATCTTCTATTATAAAACATCACTCTATTCTAGTTTTTTTTTTATTTTTTTAATGATTAGAACGAGTAACTTTCTACAAACTAGTGGTATAAAATTTCTCACATGAATGTTACGAATTCCAAATTCACCCATGAATTTGTCACACGATCAGATTGGAGAGGGGAGATGTATAAAATACTTTATAAATTGGGTTTCCTTAATTGGGTTTCCTTGGGTTCAATGAGTTTCAATTCCTTGCCTTCAGGTAACTTATGAATCCAAACAGGCATGATCTAACCCGACTCTTCTAGGTCAAGTTTTGAACCTGACTTTAAAAAGGATAACAAATTTTTATTTTTAACCCCACGAACCAGTAGCACAATCGGTTAACATAGGTTCTTTTAATTTATTTTTTGCATTTATTTAATTAATTTTCGTCACTATTTACTATTTGTTAGAAACATTAAAATAAAACTCAAAATTTAATTTGTGACCCAATTAATTCGAGCCCGTCATTAATCATTTGGTTCAAATTGAGTTTGAGAGGAAAAAAAAAATACATAAATTACTTTAACTCAATCGAAATATTTTGTTTGGTTGAATTGAGTAATCTGTTTAGTTAAACCAATTCAACTAAGCTGTTATCCATTCCTGATTCTGAATATATATATATATATATATATATATATATATACATATATATATATATATATATATATATATATATATATATTAACTACTATATTTTCGGGGTCGTCGTATGAAATATATGCTTTTATATGTACGAAAAAATTTATAATTTTTTTTAAAAAAAGGTATATAAGTGTAGAACAAAAATATGATGTAACGAAACGTCATAAAAAAAAAACAGTGCAGTTAAAAATATAATAAGTAAAAGACTAAAAGTAATAACCGTGACCTGTGAGAAAGTAGTCATAAGAAAGGTTACTTTTAACGCTATATCTCCGGTAAATGAAAGCGAAAATTACAAGCATCGCAATAATAGATGAAACAATGCTCGTGACTACAACCGCCACTTTCCTATAACCACCTTTTGCATCTTCATTTGCACGACAGTAATGAATTCAAATAAATAGTCAATACATGCTTGAACAAAAACTAAGATTAAAACAAAATTTTAATTATACATTTTATCACATGTGAAAATTTTACGACAATTATTTTATCATATTTTATCATTTTTTTATATTTTTCATATTTTTTACTAATTTGTTAAGTATACAGATTAAAAATGATAAAGAAACTCATGTCTATCCCAATTTCGGGAGAAAATCCATTTTGACTTTCCTCGAACCCAAACTTGAATTGATCTAATCTTATTAGATATTAGTGGAAACAAGTATAAGACATTTCAATAAATTAATTATTTTAATGAAAAAATAATATTTAAAAATATACACTTAACTACAAATTTTAAAAATTCTATACTTATTTTTAACATACTTAAATCGGTACTCGCCTTTCAAAATGCGAATGAGAATGGTAGATACATACATAAATTTGCAAAATAGACAATAAAATGGTCATATTTTTCTTATTATATATTTTACAGCCTGGTAAACTATGTAAAAAGAAAAACAGTGAGAAAATGTGTGAGAAAAACTTTTTGAGGTATAAAATTTATAAAATAATAAGACAAAAGATTTATACCCTCTCAAGATAAATCTAATAAAACTTCTAATTTATGATAAATGAACAGTCTGTTTTATATTACCATCATCTTTTACACAAATAATAATTATTAGATAATGAAGAGTTAAATGGTTATATGTAATGATTATACAGAGATGATATAAAATATTTTATACTATTAAATAATCATAAATATGTGGAGTGATTTATAAAATAATAGATCTGTTAGGGAAGTAAAATTGTTTTCTTATAATAAAATGTATAAAATAAAATCTCATACCCAAGTCCGAGATGTCCAATCTAACGTAGAGATCTTGCCCTGCATCTGGAAGCTTTCTTAAGTCCAATAGATCACCGAACCAGAGGATGCAACCAAGTCCCCCCTCTTCGGTGATATCTGAATTAGCATAAGCCATACACGAACAATTTTCCCAACATTTACCCCTGCATTCCTCAAGTGTCATTCTTCTATCAATCCAAGATTTGTTAGTGTCTGGGAATTTCATGTTACTAAACAATACAAAACCGTCTTTATTTTCATTCCTACAACTCCAACTTTTACTACTAAGTACACACCCTTGAGTACTATTCTTCGCAACCAAGTTTTGAAGCGATTTTGGCACAAACCCACGCAAACACTCGCACACTGGTAACTTACCGACCATAACACAGGACCCAAAAGAGCCACAGTGGTTATATCTATCACAATCATCTCTCGGAACATGTAAATTCAGCTTCCACTTTTGACTTGCTTCATCCCAAATGAAACGCTGAAGAGAATACAGGGTTTGGTTGATGACGAATCTTGCGATCAAGGAGGTGTTCGTGGCCAAGAAAAAGAAATTGTCGTTCGGAAAATGAATATTGAACAAAGGAGGGCGCCTCTGTGAGGGTATGCCGTTAAATCGAACCCGATTCCAAGGACCACTTCTATAGAGCAATAATGAGCCGTTCCGTATTTGGGTTTCCGAAATATTGCTTTTTGCAACGCTATAAGTAAAGTGACCAGAAGATGGGTCATCCCAACTGTTCCATGCAGTTAGGTACCTGTTCCTGTAAATATAAAGGAGTCTGGATAATCATATGCAAACTTTTTTTTTAAATTATTTTTATTCTGTATATTGAATTTGATAAATGAAATTTTGATTTTACTTTTATAAAATTGAATATTCAGAGATAAAATATAAATGAATAAAAATACTTTTAAAGATAATTAAAAATATCTTCTATTTCTGTTAGAATAGCCAATACACAAATAACATACAATTAAATTATAAATTATGAAAAGAAATATATATATATATATATATATATATATATATATATATATATATATTATGAAGAAAAAAAACGTATACGTGTTATAAATGAGTTGACCGTTGGCGACATATTACTATAAAGCTAACTAAACACCTCTTGTCAAAAACTACAAGGTTGCGAATATAAAGATCAACGACGGCCGATCGAGGATGAGGACTCGTCCTTCAGTATGTATATTATAATTAATTTTTATCAAACTTAAATTTATAGCGTATTTTCAGTTCTAACGGATATTCATAATGTTTGCCCAATTATACAGTAAACTAAAACATATCACAAAATTGAGTTTATTTTTTAAAGTGGAACACCCCAAACGTTTCCAAATAAAGTGTAAAGTGTAAAGCTCATGCTTCATGCCTGTTAACAAAAAAAATATTTTTATTAGGTTTTCATAAAATATTTATTATATAATTTTTTATGTAAAATCATTTTTATCAAAATTTACTTTAAATCTAACTCACCGTGGGGTAAGCCCTGCTTCCCATCCTAGCTTCATTCCTGGTAATAGTGTATCAGAAGGATGATCAAAGCTCTGCCACAAGTAGTTTTGAGGGTTGGAATCTTTCTCGTCTCTTAGAACAAAATTTCCTGTGTCCAAGAGCTGTGCTTTGGTGTTGATAGGTTTTGTTTTTGTAACATTTGTTGACCAGTGAATGGTGTTGTTCTTACTGAGAAGGACTAGGTTTCCTTCGTCACTTATAGTTAACTTGGTGGAGTTAACGTTCCGGTCGTCGTCGATGGGGTTATCACGGTTGGCAACCCAAACAACGGTTTTTGGTGAGATGCTTTTGAACCATATTCCTAGGTAACAGTTTCTGGAACTACCTGGGCTGAAGAAACCCATTTCAAAGGTTCCATCGTCTGAAACCAATGTGGTTCCGTCGATAACTGGCTGAAACTGAGTGAGACTTTTAGTTGTAGAGGAAATTTTAGACAAAAAGCAAAGGGCGATGACAAACACGAAATGTAATGGAATAATGGCCATTTTGTGTTAATTAATTGTTCACAAATAATGTAGATTATATATAAAGACGAAAAGCAGGAGAACACGTAAACGCCATCCTGTCTAACTTGTACTGTGCTTGCATAGGCATGTATTTTCTATATTTCACCACAAAATCCGCTAAGAAAACGCCGAAGCTGAGGAGCTATCATTAACTCAAGCCACACGTATCCCAAGAATATCTAAGCTGGAAATTTTAAATCATAAAATCAACCCAAAAAAAATATGAAAATATGTAAGCTGGTAGTTTTAAATAATTTTCTTCCTGTGGCTCCACTCATTTTATTGCCAAAAATAAATAAATAAAAATCTGTCAATAACTTGTGCTCGATTCGAAAGTAAGTAGATTCCCTCTTGCTCCATGGCATTATATATAATTGTTGTCTTAAGAAATGGTCACGTAGATCAATAAAAACTAATAAGTAAAGGTTTAAATATATTTTAATTTTATCCTCGAATTTTATCAATTTTTACTTTTAACTTCTAATTTTTTTATTTTTTAGTCCCTGTATTTTTATTCCTTATAAAATTTTATTAAACAAAAAAACTTGTTAATAGACGGTGTGATCCATGTCCATGTCATTATATGTGTCGTGTACTTATAATTTATATACGGTCAAATACCGGTAGAATTTCTACTTCGACAGTGTTTCTGTCGTCCAAACTGACATAAATTTAAATTCTTCGTTTAAATAAATATAATTAAAATTATAATCACTTAAATTAATAATTAAGTTAATGTCTTAAGGGTAGAAAAAAATTAAATTAATTAATTAAAATTTAATGTAAAATTTATAAATTATAAATTAAATCTCACATATTCATTTGAGTAGTTTATAAGAAAATTACACTACACAACAGCACATTTCAGAAAAAGCCATAAACCATTTAAATTCCACGACTGAAAGTTAAGTTGCAGATATATTCATAAAAGACCTAGTGCACCAACTTAACACATGACAACAAAATCCCCGGGTCAAGAGAAAACAACAAAGTCCCGGGTCAAGAGAAAATAACAACTGAGTAGGAGCGTTAAAGCATCAATTATTATTTTCTAGAATTTTCTACCATATACTATATTTCTAAAAATTTCTAATATGATAAGCTAAACCTAAATACATATAGAGAGATAATATCATTTGCTCCTATTTTCTACATGAAACTTGCAATTATTGTGCCAATGGATTTTTACCCCCCAAGAGTATTTGAATGAAGGTTTAACTAATATTAAGGAATCTATTTATGTTTTTTCATCCTCCCATTCTCTGTCACTGTATTTCTCTTTTACATTTTTGTATGGCAATTTTTTTAACAAGAGATTGAATAGAGTAGAGATCAAGACCCCGTTCATTTCATTTCAGTTTCCTCTTGTACGTGGTTGGGAGAAAGACATGACGGGAGAGCATGTTCGATGAAAGAGGGAGAGGACACCATCCCTACCGTGCTGCCATTAGTCTGAGCAGTCCCACTGCTGTTGTTTTGACCTAGAAGGTAGGGCAACTTTTGTTTAGTTGTTAGTGACAAATCTGCCCAAAGTGAAGTTGACCCAATAGGCCAAGTCATTGTTTTGTTTTTTTCTTAAAAGAAAAGAAACCAATAGTTGTTTACGAAGATGGAGGCCATTCAATTTAAATAATAATAAAAAATAGAATGACATACGAAGAAAAAAGGATGATTTTATATTTTAACCATTAGAATTTCTATGTAAAATTCTCTAGTCATGGAACAGGTGGACAGAGCCATTTATTGAACACGAGGAGGCTCGGGGAAATGCACTGGATTTTAATAGCATTGATAAAAAATATAATAATATAATCTAAAAATAAATTCATTAAATAGAAATTAATTTTCTGATTTCAGATATTAGAATTAATTATTTGAATTAAAATCATTTGGTTAATTTATAGTTAGTACTTAATATTTTTCCTTTTTTTAATTATTAGACTATGTTTTTTATATTAATTTTAGATTCGCCTAGTGATAATTATTTTTTTTCTTAATTTTTCACTCAATATTTCTATTTAAATTATGTTTTTGTTGTAGTATTATTAATTATTATGTTTTCATATTCATTTCACTTCAGGTATAATTATTTCTTTTAATTACATTATACTTTTCTAATAAAATTGACGAGCTCAATTTATTTATGTAGCTTTTAAATTTAATTTCTTTCTCATTTCTATTTCTTTATTGCTTTAGTTACGTCCATTTGCACATGTTTAGTTATATATGTCGATGGTAATTTATTTTGTTGTATTAAATATTCTGTTGTAGTTAAAATGATTGGTATAGGTTGAAAGATTAATTTGGTGGGACATGATGCATTAATGAGTTAAAAAGGTTTATGATAACCAGTTGTGTTTTTAAATAAAAGGGATAGATGTTTACTGTTATGGAGGAGTAGTGAGATTGTCTCTGGCGAACATGCCTGTGAGACATGGTATTTAGAGAAAATGGTGAAGATAATCATGAATAATAAGTGAATCAAAAATGTTTTCAAATAGTGAGGATCAATGGAACTAGAACTGTTGGTCCCTGACGGGTTAATGTGATGGCCTATGACTAGAGGGATTCGCGGTAGGGAAAACTTCCGCGTTAGGGTCGATCACCATGAGAGGGAAGTGACTCTCGTTACAACACTGGTTACCCTAAGTATATGTAACTGTCTAGTATCTCTATTAAGTATATGATATGTACTCCTAGACATTGCTCGTTGTTTTGATGGTACCATATGACATAAAAGTGAATTGTGAGTGACATGCTTCATACCGAGTTGCATAACATGGTTGATTGTAATGATTTGTGAGAATCGAGTATTTTAGTGTTTCTTTATATTTATTGTGTAGTACTGATCTTGTTATTCTCGTTATTATTACTTATATGTAAATTAATCATATGGTTGTGTATACAGGTTAGCACCAATGACAACCCTACAAATGGACAAAGGACAGCAGCTGCGTAGAGGTAGGAAGGCCTTATACTAAAAAGAACATGACCTTAAACTTGAAAAAGAATTCGCCTAATTGAAGACTTGACCTATTATTATTTTGTTTTTCCTTGTATTTTGATCTTGTAGCTATTAATTATGAATGTTGCAAGCCTTAGAACTTTACATTAGTTACTTCACAAGTAAATATACTACAACTTTTTATTTATAAATTGTCATATACATAAATTTGAATTTATTTATTTTTCAAATTTATTTCCTTTTATTAATTAGTGTATTCAAAGACTCTCGATTCCCCGTAAAATAGTGTGTTGTTGGTGTAAAAATTAAAGTGTTATATTTAATTTTATAAAACTGATTAATAATAAATATATATGATTCATCATAAATGATGAATCGTATATTGATAATCTCGTATTATCTATATTATAAAGAAATTTTCAAGTTATTATTTTTTTAATATGCAAATAAATTGTTAAAACTTTATACCTATTTATTATTCGTATCATGTATTTGTTCATGTTTACTTTAAAAATAATTTAACTTAAATTATGAAAAACTTAAAATTATTAAAAAAAGCTATTTTTAAATAATATCGACTCAAACCATTTTTCTCTATCAATTATATTTAAATTTGTATTGATTTTAGATTAATTTGGTCATTTCTTGAACGATTTAAGTACGAGATAATTTCTTGACCGATTCTCACCATTTATGAGGTACCAATCTTATCATCACCAAGTCAACTTCAAGTCTAATTGACGTGGTCAATGGATTGCACATTTATATGCATCTTAACTTTTTCTCGCCTCTAAGCGGCCTGACTTAGCTAGTCTGCTTAATGGATAATGTTTTATATGATGTAATATTACAGTTAATTATTTATAATATGTCATTTATTTTAAAATACATATTTTTATTCGGTAACGATATTAGCCATAATTTTGCTTAATTGATTGTACTAAATCTTGTGGCTATTGAAAAATATACCATAATTTAATTTTATACTTTTTTCTTACTTTGAATTTGAACTGTATAATATACTAAAAGAAATCCTATACATGATATATAACGTTAAATGACCAGAGTAAATTAATTTCATTCCATAAATTTCGAGTCGGGTTTGGATTTAAAATTGTATCAAAATCTCAGAGTTAAGATGAAAAATAAATTCAGCCCGTATACACTCCTAGCTATTTTTTAAATTATCAATCTACTTTAAAATATTTTATTAGATAATTATTAAACTTTTTACTAATATGTTATTAGATAATTACCAAACTATTTAATAAATCTTATTATAATTTATTTTAAACATGAATAATATATACTAAATTCAATTTTTGAAAGAAATTATTTACGTACGTACACAATATTGAAAGGGCACCAAGTGATGTTGACATCTCAACTATCTAGTCTGCTTTTACTTAATTTTTTTTTAATCGACTATAAGGTTTTTAGGAGCATTAGTCTCATAGATCAATATATGTCATCTATTTCTTTAATATCTTTAAAATTAATTAACTTAAATGTTGATCAGAAAATAAAAACTTTATTTTAGGTGCATTTCTGCAGCTTGCTTATTTTTGATTAATTACTAATTGAAAACAAGCTAATTAAATATGTCTTTTATCATTGTGATTTTATCATTTTTTTATATTTTGGTCCTTATTTTTTTGTTATTTATATTTAACAACTTTCCGTAATTATTTAGATTTTTTTAATTTTTATTATAAAAAATATTACATCACCTTTTCTTTAGCATTTTATTTTATTTTTTTAAAAGAAAATGGTGATGAAGGACAACCTAGAAACACATAAACAAAACACGTTACTGTGTGAGACGACCAGATGAGTTCCCCCGACGAGATACGAAATCATATATAGCTAATAGGTATCTCCTTCAGTTGAGGTATAATCAAGATTAAAATCGGGTTTTACTCTCATATAGGTATTAGAAAGATAGATGAGTCAAAGATTTATATAAGAGAGTGATATGTTACAGTCACTCACACCACATCCTTAAATCTAGTAGATAAGTGTATTAAATTGTAGGTAGTGTGTTAAACATTATGGGAGAATTTGTAATTTTTTCGTGTAAAAATTATATGTAGAATAATTTGTAATTTTTTCGTGTAAAAGTTATATGTGGAATAGTTTATAATTTTTCCATGCAAAAATTATATGTAGGATGATTTGTAATTTTTCTGTTGGAAATAGTTTATAATTTTTCCGTGCAAAAATTACAAGTAGTGAATTTTGTTCTAGTGGAACCGTGAGATAAGTCTTTAGGCACCGAACCATGTTAGTTTTTCTTGTGTGTTTTTTCTTTCTCCCCTATATGTTTCAGGTTGAGTTCCCAAAAGTGGTATCAGAGCTGATAATTTAACTTAGCGAGAGATGAATCCAAGGGAAGGTCAGGTTGACCTATCTTGAGGAGATCTGTGAGTTTAAAGTCTTTCGCTGTAGGCGAGAAAGTATAGTGGTCCTTTGTTTGAAGGTAGGATTGTTGGGATACAATCAAAGTTTCACATTGGAAGAACAACTGTTAAGTCAAGATGATTTAACATCTTAAGTTTTGATAATTAGTGGACAGACAGACAAATATCAGACAAAGAATTAAGCATGCACAGACGAATGATGGAAGTACAGATTAATGAGCACCTTCAGCATAGACGCACAAGCATTAGTTTTACAAGACGAAGAGTTCTCAGTATATCAAGCTAAGATCAAGACAGAGAACCTTCATGAAGAATCAAGATGAAGATATGATGTACAGACTCAACTTCAAGGTACAGAGATTGGATACAAGCTTCAATTTGAAGTTATGAAGTTTGAGATGAAGAAGAAGAAGACAGACGAATAACAATTTCTGAACTAAGTTAAGTTCATTCATCTATTGAAGCTTAAGTGAGTCCTATCAGTAAGCTTAAGTAGGTTAAGTTCATCTCTCAAATCAAGTTGTTACTCAAAAGCTTCTAAAGGTGGAAAGGGATTCGGTCTAAACCTCTACAACACGAAAAGGAAAAGGTACTTTTCGATGAAATCTCTGAGCGTATCAGCAAAAGTCTGATCTCACACTGACTTTCGCTGTTTCAACCGTAAATGTTCTGATTGCTCAAGTTTGCCATGATTGAAGTGCCCAAGAAAAGGATAATGTTCAAATGCATCTGTCTAACAACTACTTTGAGGAGTTTGCCTATAAAAACACTTCACTTCTTCAAGTTCAAGTTGGCGAAATTACGCTATCAAACTATCTACTTAGATTTCGCTCTGATCTTATTATAAATCCCTCTCTGTGAAAAGGATTATTCTTTCTTTCATACCCTTGTAAAAATCAACGGTTATGGTGCTTTATCCAGAAGAGATTGTGTGTTCAAAGAATACTTTGTTTAGCCTGCCGGAGGTGTGTTTCAAAGAATACCTTAGTTTACCCTAAGAAGGTTGGGTTCAAATAATGTTTGTGTATAGCCAGTAGTTGCTAGGATGAAAGAATACTTGTAAGGTTGTTCACTGTCGATAGTAAAAACTTATCAAGTTGCTAAGTAACTGAACATAGTCTTTCTAGACGAACTAGTATAAAAACATTAGTGTCTTATCTGCTCCTTTTACTGACTAATAGGGGATAAAGATTTAAATTAAGACTTTATTAAAATCAATCTTTAAACAGAAAACCATTTGCGTTTGACATCTTTAAGACTACATACGCAAACTTACATCATTTGAAAATAATTTTTAAATTAACACAATTCAAACCCCTTCTTATTTTTTATATTTTACAACAATGCAAAACTTGAAGAAGAATTTTGTGAGTCAGAAGATTTTGTTACAAGGAAGGATGAGTCCAAAAGTTATAAGACTTTGCTGCATGGGAGGATCACTCCAAAAGAGTTCTAAAGATTTTGATGTAACGAATGATTGTTGTAGAAGTGTAAGACCTTGAATTAAGGAATTTTTTTTTTTTTGTGTATTGTGTTAATTTAAAGTCCTACATCGGTGAACATTAGAAAGAAAGAAGAGTGAAAGACCTATATAAGAATAAGTGATAGGTTTTATTCACTCGCACCACATCTTTAGATTAGTAAAGGAGTGTATTAGAATCTAGGTAGTGTATGTCAAACACTGTGGGAGGATTTGTAATTTTTCCGTGCAAAAATTAAATGTAGGATGATTTATAATGTTTCCGTGCAAAAATTATATGTGAGATGGTTTGTAATTTTTTCATGCAAAAATTATATGTAGGAAGACTAGTAATTCTTCTGTGCGAAAATTATACGTGAGATTGTTTGTAATTTTTCCGTTCAAAGATTACAAGTAATGAATTTTATTCCAATAAAACTGTGGAGTAGGTCTTGAGGCAACAAACCACTTTGATTTTTCTTGTATACTCTTTCTTTTTCTCCTTTGTACGTATCCAAGCTCACTCGGAAGGAAACCTAAGTTAACGGCTTAGTCCACTGTAGTTACAACATAGAGAAGCATCTTATACCATCACTTTCATTACAGAAAATATGCACGGGACTTGTAAAGGAAGTGTGTGATGGAAGAATTATGTTAATTGAATTTTTGTTTTATGAAAAATATATAGTGACGCCAAAAACATGACCAGGATGAGAAATCTCACTACAAATTACCTATTTAGTTTACCCTATATGTTGTATTTTATATCTTTTATCTTCTAAGTTAATACTAAATACCACTTCATCCTTTCGTATAAAGGATTTATATTATCCATAAAATTCTTAAAATTAGATATTTTATATTAAGTAAAATAAAAACATTTAAAAATTTAAATAAAAGAAATTTAAAATACATCCATACAAATATCATTATAACAATGATAAATGATATTTTAAAAAAACTTAACTTTACCATAATAACTTATATAATAGGATATTAGGTAAATTGTTCAACTCTATAAATTAAGTACAAAATTTCCAATTTATTTCGTAGTAAAATTGTTTATCCTTATGTGTTATATTCTATATCAAATTTCTATTTTTATAAATTACCATTCAGCAAAAAGAAAAAAAATAAATTTCTCCATGTAAAAAATAACTTTTTAATTTATTGGAACATAACACATCAAGTCTTTTAATTTTTCAACCATTTAACGGATTTTAGGTTTTAATAATAATAAAATAAAATAATTATAATTAAACTTTACATTTGGATAGAAAAAACACATTTTGTACTCATTTGATAACACTTTCTTTCTTTTAAATTCACTTTTGTCGGAGAACTGATGGTTTTGTGCAATGAATAAGACCTTTTCAAACTTGCTTTTTATCTTGTTTTCTTAATTCTATAGCTTTGTATCTCATTATTAATGCTTGATAAGTTGATTCTTTTTTTACTATAAATATTCATTGTTATGATTAGAGTTGATATGAGGTTGCATAAACAAAGAAGTCTTTAAAAAGGTAAAAAGTTGGAAGAGTCAAGTCGATATTAACATGTGTCATCTTTTTCAGTTCTGAATACTGCTATACTTTACCATTTTTAATGATTGTTTCACATAATGTTTAACCTTTTCAATGTTAATTTTTCAATTACAATATATAAAATAACTTATAAAAAGATTACAGTGCAAAATTTACAATAAAATTGAATTTTTTTATCAAAGTACTTAGTTAAGATTGATATATATCTTTTTCATACTAAGTACCAGAACCGAAATGATATAAGCAAATAAAAGAAAGAGTTCTTCCTTTTGACAAATATCTCAATACTTAGGTAACACATACTTTCCTTGAACGAAGATATATATTCACATGTTTTCCTTGAACATATTTTGGTCTTTAATAATTTGATAACTCAAATTGGATGTTTCTCTTTTTTATTAGATGATAAACATAGTCCATTTGCTCATTGGACAATAAAATGTAAATTATAATTTTTGTCTAGTAAGATTTAATTATAATTACTCATACGTCTATTGTCATCAAAATCTTGGGTGTAATAACAAATTTAGGGATTAAAGACTTAACACCTTAGATTTAATAGAGAAAACCTTTTATTTTCAAAGAAAAATATTTTGAGTGTATATTTTTGTATATGCTTTGTTTACTAAATTCAAAACTCATTTTGTAAGCTCATCAATATTCTTTCTCTAAGATTTATCTTGTCTTCAAACATTTTATTGTTTTTGAATGTCAGGAGTGACTTAATGACAGAGAGTACTTGTTAAAATATTGAGAAAGTAAATGGTAGGATCATGATCCTATGTTGAGAATATAAATGGTAGGATAATGATATGGGATAATGATCTAATTGTATTATTGATATTTACAAGATATATATAATTACAAGAATAACCTTTTTACCCTAATTTATGTGATTCACAAATTTGTACTTGTAACTAGTTTGGTTAAGGAAAATCCTTCAAGTTCTTAAAAGATACTAAACAGTTGAATGAACCAATATAAATTTTGAATTTTTTCTCTCTCAATCTTGTGTTGAAACTATTTGATAAATATATCTTTATTAAACTGTTTTTCAACATATTTTTATAGGAGGACCACTCGAGCAACATTCTTCTACTTTATTAAACAATATTTGGAGAATGTTTTTCAAAATAGAAAAAACTTTTGATAAATACAATTCAACCTCTTTCCCTTTTATGATTATTTTTGTTCTTTCAAAATTTCTATGAGAAGATAATAAGTGGGAAAATAAAAGGATATTTTGATTAAAATGATTTTAAACAATAATTTTTATTTTGAAAAGATAATAACAATAATTACGTTGATATGGTTTTATTTTTCTTATGTCATTAAAGGTATATTAATTAGGTAAAATGAATTGTTTTATTTATTCCTTTATTTCACTATTATAACCTATATAATATGCATTTCATATGAAACAGATTAATATTTCGAACAGAAATTATAAATTCATATAGTAAAAATCAAGGACATTGTTTCCTCATTCCAGAACTCTTTAATAAATTAAATTCAAACAATACAAAATGTCATTTATCAACAAAAAATTTAACATAGTCAAAACTATCAACAATATTGTTCAATCATTTCTCTAATAAATGTACATATAATAAACATTGTTCATAGATTACATGAAAATATTTAAAAGCAAAACATATGCAAATAAAGACTACCATCAACTCCTAGTGTGTGAATGTTACCTGAAAATAGAACAAAGAATTTATGTAAGATTGTATCATACATAAGTTAAAAGAATTTAAAGATAAACTAACCTAAAATAGAAATTTTAAGAAAATTTGGGCAGAATTTCCCTTGTAATTTGGATTATTACCAAAATCAAACCTGTCAACAATTAATTAAATTCAACTCAGAATCACATTCAATCAATCTAAAACCTTAACTATGCCATAAAAATATAATTTTTACAGTAAACCTTTTGAGTACCTCTTTATGTAAAGGTGCCCATGGTTATCAAACTATAGAGTTAACTCTTAAACTCTTAAGAGTTTAAGAGTTTACTGAGCGCTCATAAACTCATTTTTGGAGCAAACTCACACAAACTCATGAGTCAACTCGGTGACTCAGAGTAAACTCACAAGTCAGACCGAGTCAAGCCAGTTAGGATAAAATGGTGCGTTTTGGGGGGAAATGCTCTCTTGTTCTCATTTAGGGCTCGATTGCTCGAGGTTTTGGTTTTTCATCTTCTTCATTCTCGTCTTCTGCTCGGAGCCTCATCTCATCATCGTCTTCCTTTTTCATTTACCTTGCCAGTGTCGTTGACTCGTCGACGTGTATGTTTGCCTCATCGTGGTCTACCCTTTGTCTCGTCTTCATTCACGAACTCATTTTTCGCCAGCCTTCTAGGTTAGTTGCTGCTACTCTGTCATTTGTTTTTGTTTCGTGTGCTTTGTGATTTGTTCATGTTAGATCAAGGTGATTAACGTCTCTAAGTTTTGATTAGTTACAAGACACAGACAGAAGGATAGACGAAATTCTTCAGACGAAGCTTACAAGCCAACCTTAAGACTGAAGATTCACATCGTTTGTCAAGGAATTAATGTACAATCCGAGTAACTCGCGCCAAGATTCAAATCTTCTAAGTTACTCTTGAAAGCTTCCAAGATCAGTATGGGGATTCGAGCTTTCATATGCAACATGAAAAGGTTTCACCCTTTTCTAGGAAATCTCTGTGCAAGTCAGAAAAAGGACTGAGCAAACCATCAAATCCGCTGCACACATCATCCCATCACTTGATTGCGCTCTGACACCATTTTGGCATGCACTTGGAAAAAGCTTAACGACATTCTTCTGTTTCTAACGGACATCTGAAGACTCTGCCTATATAAAGGATTTCACTCCTCCAAGTTTCAGTTGGCGAACACGCTTAAATTTCTAAGTTATTGTGATTTCGCTCACTGCTACTTTTATTCTTTACTGTATATCCCTCTCTACGAAGAGGAAACTTTTCTTTCTAGAAAACTATCTTAAATCCACTTGTGCGGTGTTTTAGCCTGAGGAGACTGTGTGTTTAAAGAATACCTGGTTGTTTAGCTTGAGAAGACTGTGTTCAAATAATATCTTGTATTAGCCAGAAGTGGTTGGGTTCAAACAATACTTGTAACCATTTCACGGTTTGTAGTGAAAACTCAGTTGTTGCTAGGTAACTGGACGTAGTCTTGAATAGACGAACCAGTATAAAAATATCTGTGTTTTTCTCCTCTGAACTTGTGACTAACGAGAATAATCTATTTGTAACGTCTGTCTATTAAAATCAACATTTGTAGATAAGAACTGTTTCGTCTGAACCTCTTTAAACCCACAGATGAAAGGAATTAAATTTTTTATTAATACAATTTAACCCCCGTTCTTGTGTTTTATCTTTTACAGTTTAGTTGTTAGTTCAATTGTTGTTCTTGGTTCAATTTTTGTTCAGTTCTCGGTTCAATTTTTTATGGTGCAAAATGTTGTTGAATGGGTTGTTCAATTTTTGCTGTTACTGTTCAATTGCTTGTTCAATTTTTTTTACTGTGCAAAATGTTATTCAATTTCTTGTTCAATTTTTGATGTTGTTGTTCAATTGCTTTTTCAATTTTTTACGGTGCAAAATGTTGTTCAATTGGTTGTTCATTTTTTGTTGTTGTTGTTCAATAACTGTTTTTGTTTGTTGATGTTCTGTTTCTGTTCAATTGTTGGTTGCTGCTCTATTCAATTGTTGTTATGTGTATTGTTCTTGCTTGCTGTTCATGTGTTTCAATTCAATTATTGTTTCTGCTCTGTTCAATTAATGTTTAGAAGAAATTTCAATTGAAAAAAAAAAAAGAAAAGAAGCTGCTAGAAGCTAAAGTGGACTATTACTGCACTAGGGAATAGAATAGAGGCAATACAAATTGGCTCAAACTAATTGAAACATTCTAGATAGATAATTGTGTCAAAATTTTACAGTTTGTGGTTCAAAATTCTGTTTTTATTTAGTTAATTTTAATTCAAATATTATTGTTTATTTTTGTGTAATTACTTGCTCCTATTTAAATACAGAACTATATCTCCTAAGAAAATAGTGTCATTTGAATTGAAGTATTGTAACACCCTAGACTCTGGTTGTAAATGTACAGGCAAATTCAATCCAAAGTGTTGAAAATAATCCAAAGTGAGTACTATAACTCTCTAGTGTCTGCATTTTTAGTTTATTTAACTCCGACTTGGTCCAGTGCCTCAGATTTCACTCAAAATTCTTGGCCTAATCATTGTATGATTGAACCTCAATTTCATATAACTATTAAACTATAATTTGTTAATTGCTTCATTATTATCTTTTTTTGGAGTATTAGGATTTATAAATGCTTCATGCTGAGCCCTGTCTCCTAACCTTGCTACCTGACTATTGGCTTTTCTAACTAGTTTGTTTGGATTGTACTGTATAACATCAAATTAATAGTAGTAACATTTATTTTTTAACTTGACACTTGGGATTTTAGATGTTGACCCAAACTCGAACTAAGTTACAATTCAGTATAACAAGTGCTTAGATTATAGTATTAGGTAACAAGTGAGATGTTGAAAAATCTGAGTTATACGACATGTTAATAATACAAGAGTGTTACATTACTCACTTTGAATAATATTATTTCTTTTTTTGTGCAGTTGCTTGCTCTTTTGAATAACCACTTGTGAAGATTGGTTAAAGATGTTGGATAGAGGAAAAAAAATAATTTACAGCTTGTGGAGTTTCATTTTACTAAAGGATTTTTCTCAATAGAAGATGTAAAAGACTCTAGGAAGGCCATGCAACCTCGAGAATGGTGGGAGATGTTTGGGGATGAAACTTTAGAGTTGAAAAGATTTGATATTTGTATCTTGAGCTTAACTTGTAGTTCTTCTAGGTGTGAACGTAATTGGAGCTCATTTGAGATGGTAAGCAAAATTTATGAACTATAGTTATAATTATATTATTAAATTTTAGTTATTATTTAGTTACATGGTAATTAAAAATGTTATTTTACTATTGTGATGTATAATTTGAAGTTAAAAAGTAAATAACAAAATAGAAAAAGTATTGTCCTTCCATTTGATGAAATTGAGTCTGACGATGAATGGATAACTGAAGGGGTAGATATTACAGAAGTTCAGCATCATGATGGTGGGAATTTTACTATTGAATTGGTGGGAGATGTTGGAGGAAGAGGTTCAAGTGATCCAATTGTAGATGAATTTAATTTAGATAATATGGTTTTTATTGAAGATGAAGATATAATGGTGATGAAGATAAAGATATTGATGATGTAGAAGATGATTTCAAGATGATGTCATTAGAGGATTAGACATGGATATTTAATAATTTATTACTTATATTTATATTTGTAATTTGATGGATTTGATAAACTTGATGAAAGGTTTTGTTGATGTGTTGATGAATTTGATGAACTTAATGTGTATCTGATTGAAAATAGGTAACATGTTTGTATGAAAATTTCACTTTTTAGGGGACACTCTTTCAATTTTTTATTATTTTTTATAAAAAGTAGACTCTTACTGGTCTACGGGTTGACTCTACAAGTCAAGTTTTTGCTACTGTCACGAGTCTACTGTGATTCTAAAGTCTGACAACCTTGGAGGTGTCTGTGCTATGAATCTTTCTTCATTCCAACTACATATGCTGCCCATTCTTTCTAAATAATGTCAATGTCTCTAGTAAGTAATGAGTCAATATATTGGAACATCTGAAACATGCATAAACTATTAAATGCTATTGATTGTGGTTTAAACATCTGAAAATAATTTAAATTGAATCTAAAGTTACATGAAGCCAAGAATCCTTAATTTTTGCCGCAATAATGACCTTCATCCAATACATTACATAATAACTACATTCAAAGGAGTCAAGTTATCTGTAACTCTACATTAATAAGATTCATAGTTAGATTATAATATTAAAGAAAATTGAATCTGATACATTATACCTTAGGAGTGATAATGTCGATATTCCTTCCTCGATTAGCACATCTAAACAACACATTTGTACCCCCAATGACCCCAATCAAATTAAATATTATTGTAGCATTAAAACATATGTTCCAGTAATATTAAATATATCTAAAAACATTATAAAGTTACCCATTCAATAAATGTTTCATATCAATGGTAGGTTTATGGTGTAAAGAACAAAACCAAACTACTGTATAGTCCTTAGGAATAAGGACTATAAGCTGCCAATGAGACCTGAATCAACAATAAAAGAATTACTATCATATGTTTCAACAAAAATGAAGTTAAAAAATCCACAAATTCATTAATCAACTAACCCAAATATGAATGGAGCAAAATATATTAGTCTTCTTGATTCAGTCATCCATGTTTGCATGTATTCTTGAACTGAAGCTTAGTTATTACCAACCTTTTGTATTGACCGAGGATCAGGAAATCCATATACAAGCGATGTGTCTTGGTTCATGCTCAACCCATACAAATAACTATATCAAACCGAAAACATATTTAGTACAAGTCATTAGGTTTTAATAGATGAAAATAATTATTAATTTGACTGACCTTTGCCAAGCATGTATGATGGAGATGTTTAGCATGGTAGTCGCCGAAATAATCTCAAGAACATCAGCCAATGATATGTATATCGAAACAATTGGTTTATCAACACCAAAAATCTCTTTAGTAAACGACACCTGTATAGGTGCATTAAACAATGATGATGATATTTTCAGTAGATCAATCAATGGATTTTGTTCTGCATCATCATCTAAATCATCAACTCTTCATTATTTTCCATGATTTATGTTGTTCATTAGTTGTTTTCCATGCAAAGGCACATTTTGTACCATTTAATAATACAACTAATAATATATGCAAATGTGAATTAATGAAATTGTACCTTAGGTTGTGATGAAATTGCCCTCAGCAAATTTCTAGGCCATGCAATGAAGGTGTTAAGAGCTTGCCTCACAAATTGTACTTCTATATTAGGCACAAACACTACAACATCAGGGTCAACGACATCCTCCACAACTACTCTAACCCAATCTGGATGTATAGGGACCCATGAATGGTTATGCCCCCACCAAACACAGTACCACGAGCTACAATGTGTGGAGGATCCCCCTCCACATACAACTCACACCTGTAATAAAATGATGTTTATGTTATTGGAATTACTCAACCATCTTTCCATAATTTTCTGTGCTAATAATTGATTAGATTAAGAGCTACATGTTACTCTGACAATGATTTGCTACTTTATAGGTTAAGGAGAACTATTTGTGTTTGGCTAAAATTTCTCCAACTAGGACCGCATTCAAGCCAACAATAGCTTGGATGAATTATAAAAATTCATGTATCTCCAAAAGCACACATTGCATTACTTGATTCTTTCTCACTTCTTAAATACAATGTTCCATGTATATTTCTTGGATCTTTGTTTCAATTTGTACATTATATTGACAATTTGATATGTTGTTCTGCTACTGTTTTAGCATCTAAACAAAAGCAATAGATCCTCCAACCCTCTACTAGACCTTTCAAAATTATTGCTTTTCTTCCCTATTCTAATTATCTGGAGCCAACTTTTAATACATCATACATTGCTTTTATCATTTTGTTTAAGATAAAAATGAGTTATCATTGTGTAACTTACAACTGAAATGTCATTTTTGCAAAGTGTCTGGTCTTTTACAAAGGATAAATATCAATTAAAGGTATGAAACCATAACTGTTAGAGAAATTAAAAATGGCATGACTCATGAGTGATGTTACTAAACCACAACTATTCCCTTCATCATTATTAACAACCTGTGCTCATTGATTTAAGTGCTTGAGTTGCAAATATGCATTATTATATTGCTCATCTTCATCTTTTCTAATCACTTTCTTATAGTATTTTAGTTAATCTGGTTCTATTTCGTGTTTCTATTCATCACTTTCTGATAATACAAAGAAAGACCTAGGCAATGATGAACAAAGACCCAACC
Source organism: Hylodesmum podocarpum (assembly GCA_026586105.1). Classification (NCBI taxonomy): domain Eukaryota; kingdom Viridiplantae; phylum Streptophyta; class Magnoliopsida; order Fabales; family Fabaceae; genus Hylodesmum; species Hylodesmum podocarpum. Next base: position 1,132,072 of record JALJEV010000804.1, read on the forward strand.
ACAAATAATACAAACAAATTTGATTCAGTTCCTCCTCCATAGTGAATAATTGAGCATATATTTAATTTCCAAAACCAGAATTTGACCACAGGACCTGGATTTTTCTACATTGAAGATAGAGGAGAACACATAGGACCTTAATACAAATCCTCAAGAACTCAAAATCAATGTATCAGAGATGAACACAGATGAAAGATGAACAAGAAAATCAATGTATTTGAGCTTACCGTAAAACAAACACAAAAACCCCCACAACGAACAAGCTCATGAAACCCTTCCAACCTCACGAACAAGCTCTAAACGACAAACAAGCTCGCTGCGACAATGACGATGACACGGGGAGGGGACAGCGAGGGCACGACCACGACAAAACAACCTAAAAAGCCCATTCAGAATGAAAAAATGGAAGCCCTTAAAAATGGTATAATGACGTTTGTTTTTTTACTCACCCTAAAAATGTGTCGTAATATATAATATTTACACCGGTGAGATTAATGTTATGTTTCTTTATACCATCAACTAGTTCGTACAGAAATTGCATATAAATCAATGCCATATTTTATAGATGGATTTAATTTAAAATGTCAATTAATAAAGTTGGATAATGTTTCGTTTATTTCACATTTAGCTAATTGTAATATATATATATATATATATATATATATATATATATATATATATATATTATATTATAATGTATGGTGTTTACAAACTTAATTTCTTAATATATCATGTAACAATTAATGTTTAAACACAACTAACTCACTTAATAATTATATTGTTTACTAATGAATATTTGGAAAATATTTCTGGAACACATACAAAAATAATAGATAGATAAATAATAATAATAATAATAATAATAAATTGGAGTTAAAATCTCTTTGTTTGAACCTAAAGTTCAAGATTAACTAAGGAACATTTATTTATTTATGGTTTTACATGTGTTATTTTGATCCCAAATTGAGGATTTGTGATCTATTCATGATCTGTTTAGGTGTTAGATTTATTTATTTGATAATGTTTTTATATGTACTATTCTTTTTATTTAATAAATTTTGTGGTATTAAATTTTATTTAGGTTGATGTTGTTACCATGTTTAGTTATTTATTCCTATTACGTGAATTTTGGGATTAGATTTTAGATTGTCATGGTTTTGGGTGATCAATGCGGTTCCTTTTGTTACGTTGTATTTATTTTATTCACGTTTGTTTTCGTTTAATTCCAATTAGTGATATTAAATATGTTGTAATTGGACTGAATTGTGTGTATTGAAAGATTGATGACATATGGTTTGAGAGTATTCACGGTAAGGAAAATTTCTACATCGATCACCGTGACTAATTGTGGCTCTAATTGCGTGGTATGTCTAAGTAAGAGCGATAACTGTGAATAACGTGGTCGATTGGAAGGAATTGTGACTTCAACTGTACGGTGTTTCCCTATATTTGCTATGCAATTTTGTCCCTGCTGTGTATGTCATTATTGTTATTAAATGTAAACCAACCCATGTTTGTGTACGCGGATCACATTTGTGGATGAACAGTTATTCAGAGGTAGAAAGAGAATAGGCTAGAAAGAAAATTTAATTAACTAAAGACTTTTGTTGGATCAAACCGTTACTATTAGACTAAAAGTTTAGTTATTTCTTTTACATATCTTGTGTATCAATTATGTGTTGCCATTAATTATGGATATAGCATAATTTGAAATTTTATGTTAGTTTACCCAAGAGTAAATATACTATTGTTTCCTATGTATGAATAGTTGTAAACTTAAAAGTTTAGTTTATTTCTTTTATGAAATTCAAATATTCTTTATTAAATATTGCATTATGTGGCCATTGAGGCTCATAGAAGTGGTGTGTTACAGCAGTGGTGGTTAGGGTGTTACGATCCCAGGAGTATCACAATGATTTGTTTCTATACATACATTAAAGATACAGAGTAGAATAGATTTTACTACCTGTCAGCTATAGGCTACCAACTCATTATTGAAATTATGGGTTGGGCTTAACTTAACCTCATAAAACCGGCTTATAGGGTGAAGTTTGCACCCCACTTATATTTATACAATAGGTCACATCTCTAGGCGATGTGAGACTTCACACATTTGGATTTTCCTCCAATATTGTATTTCCAACACACCCCTCCCACGTCGAGAACTAGACTTCTCGAGCGTGGAAACTATTCAACGGGTGGTTCAATATCGGTCCTGATAACAGGTGGTCGTCCAATATTGTGTTTCTATTCTAGTCCAATATCAGTCCTGATAACAAGTGGTCGTCCAATATTGAGTTTCTATTCTGGTCCAATATTGGTCCTGATAACAGGTGGTCGTCCAATATTGGGTTTCTATTCTGGTCCAATATCGGTCCTGATAACAGATGGTCGTCCAATATTGAGTTTCTATTCTGGTCCAATATCAGACCTGATAACAGGTGGCCGTCCAATATTGGGTTTCTATTCTGGTCCAATATTGGCTTCATGGGTGACCCAACATCCATCCTAAGACAGACTCTAATACCATGTTAAAATTATGGGTTGAGCCTAACTCAACCCTATAAAACCGGCTTATAGGGTGAGCTAAGGACACGGGTAAATGCTCTGCCTGTAACAAATTTGGTGAGAATGTCTGCCAACTAGTCTTCTGACCTTACAAATAGAAGCTCAACACTGCTATCCTCAATCTTCTCTTTGATGAAGTGTCTGTCCACTTCAACGTGCTTGGTTCTATCATGTTGTACAGATTCTTCTGAGATACTGGATTCTGCCTTGTTATCACACTTTAACTGAATTGGTTGTTGTGGTGGAAAACCAATCTCGATCATCAACTTCTTGATCCATAAGACTTCAGTTATCCCTTTGGAAATTCCCCGGAATTCAGCTTCAGCACTTGAAAGAGCAACCACTTTCTACTTATTACTCCTCCATGTCACTAAGTTACCTCCTACAAGAGTAAAATAGCCCGATGTAGATCTTCTGTCATTTGGATTACCAGCCCAATCAGCGTCAGTGTAAGCTTCAATGTTTAAGTGCCCATGCTTTTAGAACATGATCACACTTCTTGGTGTCTTTTTCAAGTATCGGACAATCCTTATGGCAACTTCCATATGATCCTCTTGAGGTTGGTGCATAAACTAGCTTATTACCCTTACTACATATGCTATATCTGGTTGAGTGTGTGACAGATAAATCAATTTCCCAACTAACCGTTGGTACCTCTCTTTATCTTCCAGATTAACTCCTTCCTCAAACTTTAAACTATGGATAATTTGCATAGGAATATCTACTGGCTTACAATCAACCATCTCTGTTTCTGCAAGCAAATCCATGATGTACTTTCTTTGAGAAATAAAGATATCCTTGTTGGAGCGAAGAACCTCTATTCCTAAGAAGTACTTTAGTCCTCCTAAGTCCTTTATTTCAAATTCTTTGAACAAGTTATTCCTCAGTTGTGCAATTTCTTCTATATCACTTCCGGTTATGATCATGTCATCCATATATATTATTAGGCATGTGATCAAATCTCCATTTATTTTCAAGAATAAAGTATGGTCAGAGTTGCTTTGTTTGTATCCGTACCTTTTCATGGCCACTATAAACCTCCCGAACCAGGCGCGTGGAGATTGCTTAAGCCCATAGAGTGCCTTTTTCAATTTTTAGACTTCATTTCTTTGGAAATCTTCAGAGAACCCTGGAGGAGCTTCCATGTACACTTCTTCTTTCAAATCCCCATGCAGAAAAGCATTCTTGACATCAAACTGATGGAGTGACCAATTTTCGTTTGCTGCTATTGAAAATAGTACTCTGATGGTGTCAATTTTTGCAACTAGTGAGAAAGTCTCTGAGTATTCAATGCCATAAGTTTGTGTATAGCCTTTTGCCACCAGCCTTGCCTTATATCGTTCAATGGTGCCATCTGCTTTATATTTAACGTGAAAACCCATCGACACCCGACTGGTTTCTTCCCTGCTGGTAAGATGTATTTCTCCCAAGTTCCATTCTTTTCTAGAACTTCCATCTATGTTTTCATAGATTCTCGCCATTCGCCCTTCTTACTGGCTTCGTGAACTGTTCTTGAAATTTCTTTAGCTAGAAGGGAGGTAAGAAAAGCTCTTGCAATGTCTGTCACTCCTTCCCTGATTATCTTCATAGGATACTTGGAATTCCGAGGGCATATTCTGGAGAATATCAGTCAGGTGGTACCCCTCTGTTTCTTCTTCGAGGAAGTGTGAAAGGCTCGGTTCCGGTGCTTAACCTGTCATTGTTAGTGACTTCGTTCATAACAGAAGACAACTCAATAGAGTGAAGATCACTTACCTCTTGTTGGACATTCTCAAAAGGATCCTTATTGGTTGTGTTGGTCCCTCCTACGCTGACAGAGGCATGCTCGTTGGCTCCATCTACTTGCTTTTTTGGAACAGTTTCTGGGCAACTAAGGCTTCCTAACCAACTTGGTGATTCACTTGTGTTCTCCCCTTGAACATCAAGTTGGCTACTGAAGAAATATTCTGATTATAAAAAGTCACAATCCATAGTCATATGTACACGATGAGCGATTGGGTTGTAACATCGATACCCCTTTTGATGCATAGCATATCCAACGAAGACACATTTCTCAGCACATGGATCAAATTTGGTTCTGTTAGCTTTAGGAATATGGACGAACACGGAGCACCTAAAAACATGTGGTGGTAACGTTTGGACATGAGGGATAGTAGTCTAAGTAGCTAGGATCTGTAGGGGTGTTCTGTGGTTAAGGATCTGGGAGGGTAGCCTGTTCAAAAGATAGGCTGAGGTAGCAACAACTTCGAGCCAAAAACGTGTCGGAACCTGTACATCAAAAATCATGGCCCGAGTCATCTCTAGTAGCTTATGATTTTTCCGTTCTGCTACACCATTTTATTAGGGTGTGTCTGGACAGGAAGTTTGATGAATTAAGCCATTTTTTCTGAAAAACTCTTGTATTGATTTGTTCACAAATTCTCCACCATTATCTAATCTAAGTACTTGGATTTTCTTGTTAAACTGAGTGTGAATCATTTGATAGAATGCATAGAGCTTGTCGGGTACTTCACATTTGTGTTTTAGAAAATATACCCATGTCTTGTGAGAGTAATCGTCCACAAATAACACAAAATACTTAAATTGATTATTTTAGGAATTAGGAGCTGGGCCCCACACATCAAAATGCACTAATGAAAAACCATAATTGATTTTATTGTTATTAGGGGAAAAAGTAACTCTATGATTCTTTGCCCGTATACAAGTTTCACATTTGATGGGCTCAGTATTACTAGTAAATAAACTAGGAAATAAAATCTTAAGGTACCCAAATGAAGGGTGTCCCAAATGTCTATGCCATAACCAGAGTTGCCTTGTAATCGTTCCGTGAGCAAGCATGGCATGTCCATTGTGAGCAACCTCATCAACGTAGTAAAGACCTCCATGTTCAGTATCACACCCAATGATCTCCTTCGTAAGAATGTCCTATAAAAGACAAAAAGTAGAAAACATGAGAACCACACAATTCAGCTCCTTTGTAACTTGACTTACAGAAAGTAATTTTGATGATAGTGCAGGAACACAGAGACAATTTTTTAATTTTAATTTGTTTGAAAAAACAATTGAGCCCCCTCCTTGGACCGCAATTAGTTCTCCACTAGTTGTTTCAATATGGGTTTTAACAGGTGTGGAGAGGCTGTCAAAATCATGAGGGTCATGGGTCATGGTGTCAGTTGCCCCACAATAAAAAATCCACTATCAGATTTTTCGGCACTGGTATCCTCGTCTCTTCTCTCACCTCCAAAAGCGACTGCAACTTTTCCATGAACGACTGACGATTTTGTTTCTTCCTCTCTTCCGGTGTCACCACCGTTGCTGCTGGTGGCCTGCGGGATGCCCACAACGGTGACAGCCTTGCGATTTTTTGGTTTGGGATCTTCCCACCATTCAGGATAACCCATGATTTTGAAGCAAGTCTCTTTGGTATGTTTCTTCATTCCGCAATGAGTACAGTAGAGGTGGATTTTGTCTTCCTTGTCTCGTTGTGACAAACGTCGTCCGATGGTTTCTGAGCGACTCCATCCTTGTCTCTGTCCCGGTGGTCTGTTTCTTGCGGTTAGGCCAATTCCGACCTCCCCTAATGATGTGTTCCCTTCGCTACTAGTGGTAGGCTTTAGAATCTGAAGTCGGGCCGCCTCCCTTCAGACAGTAGCATAGGCAGACTCTACTGAAGGAGTCTTCTCTTGCATCAAAAGGTCTTTTCCGATGGCTTCAAATTTTTCATCTATCCCTGTTAGGAACTGATATAATCTTTGTTCTTGTTTAATTTTGTTGAAAGTTTCAATATCATCTGAGCACTTCATAGGGTTTGGTTGCTTTCTGTTAATCGGCCATCCATATAGCTTGTAATTTGTTCCAGAAATCCTCTAGGGTATCCTGTCCCTGTTTCTGTGTGTTTGCTTTTCGGTGTAAATCATAGATCTACACTGGGTCTGTGTCGCTTCCATAGGTAGAAGCCAATCCCTCCCATAAAGCCTTGGCGATTGGGAACTTGTCTCAATATTCTGAATTATCCAAGTAAAGACAGTTTGATCTGCCTGTTCCCATTTTTTATATGATGGTTCTGTCTCTTTTGGTGCCGGGAGTATACCTGTCAGGTGACATTTATTTCCTCTATCACCAATAGCTTTCTTCATGAGTGTTGCCCACAATGGATAATTGTCTCCATTTAATTTGAAACCAATTGACAAATTGTCAAGATTGACTTGTGTTTGCTGAATTCCTAGGTCATTACGAAGCATATTTGCAATTTGCAAAGTTAGCTCAACAGTAATGGTTGGGGAGTTATTCTGGTTTTGATTCATGTTATTGCTATTTCTGAAGATGATATTTTCTGGTGTTTTTATTTTTTATTTTTTCGGCTGTAAAGAGTATTGGAACAATGATGTTGGTTTCTAAGTTCCCAGGATCTAACACTGCTCTTATACCATATCGAGGGTTAGGAAAGGTTAGACAAGAATGTGATAATAGGGAAGAAAGGAAAAAAGATTTTCTAAATGTATTCTTTGTTATGTATTGTTTTTGTTTACAATAGTTCACTTAATATAAAATTTTAGGAAACTAAATATAAAAATTATTCTAAATAAATACATATAATTTCCCTTGATTATCTATGATATTCTACTAATTTGTTTATCTAATTATAATATTCTAACGCTCATCCAACGTCAATAGATAACTTAATAGAAATAAAAAAGTATAGGTGGGTAATTTGCTTTGAAAAATAGATTAATTACTTCTCAAAATATAAAATAAAATCACACGTCACATGGTACTATGTCCATCATCATAGATTTTAACGTCACAAAAGGCAAAGATAAAATATGGAGTCAACATCAAACATACATACAGAATCTTATATACAAAATATTCCATTTGTTCGACTGGACTATTTATTTTATTTAATATTGGATGCTAATCCCTTGCCATTAACTTGCATATATTGATCCATTATCTTGGCTCTAACGTTGAGATGGAAAGTTTATTAGCAGAGAAGTGTACGCATAAAGCATCTGCTTCTGGTTCTTTATCAGTGTAAAATCCAGGAACCTTAGGATTGGGCAATGATTTCTCACCATTCAACATTAGAACTATTGACGACATGTCTGGCCTATCTTCGGGTAATTGTTGCACACATAGTAAGCCAACTTGTATGCATCGTACAACTTCAGGAGCTGTGCATCTTCCCCTTAAAATTTCATCCAAAAATTCTAGTGCCCTTTCTTCAATCCAAAGTCTCCATGCCTAACATTATGTGAATTGATATATTAGTGAATCGGAAACAATTCAATTTAATTTCAGTACTTACACGTCATTTTATGAGAATCGACGTCAAGTCATTTTATTTGCTTACATGTGCTAGAAGATTATGGTTGTGCTCTGAGTCTGAAAATTCTCGGATCTTCTTTCCACTTATTATTTCCAATACTATCACACCGTAGCTAAAGACATCTGATTTGAGAGAGAAACGTCCATGCATAGCATACTCAGGAGATATGTACCCACTAAATGAACAATTTTAAAAACAAAATAAGTGAAAGTTAAAATACTCTAAACAAAGTTAAAATTGAAATACTCCAAAGAAAGTAACATAATGATCCGGCCACTAAAATAATTAACTTACTATGTTCCGGCCACCCTATTTGTATTTTCCTCGTCTTGGTCTTCCGAGAATATTCGAGCCAGCCCAAAATCTGATATTTTCGGAGTCAAATTTGCATCTAAAAGAATATTGCTGACTTTAAGATCCCTATGAATAATCTTTAATCGTGAATCTTGTTGAAGATAAAGAAGTCCTCGAGCAATTCCACTGATGATATTGAAATACTTGGGCTAATCTAGCAACTTTCTTCTAGTTTCATCTAGTCAATACATTAAACCCAATATTATTAGTAGCATACATATATAATTTCAAAACAATTAAAAAGAAATAAGATTGTCCCAAATGTTTTAGCACAAGTCAAGGCTATCTCTAACCAAATATAAAGTAGTCCAAACTTTTGTTTGGCATGTATTCATAGATTAACATCTTTTCTTCTCCATGAATGCAACAACCAATAAGCTTCACTAGATTGCGATGCTGTAATTTGGCGATCAAAGCCACTTCAGTTTTGAACTCCCTCACTCCTTGTCTTGACTTCTTTGAAAGCCTTTTCACTGCTATCTCTTGACCACCCAATAATATACCCTGAAAGCCTCCACATGCAATACTAAGAAACATTTTGAAAAAAATAAATGAATGAAATACTAATTGATACAATAATTACCTTGTATACTGGTCCATAGCCCCCTTGTCCCAGTTTGTTATTGTTTGAAAAGTTTTCTGTGGCTTTAACTATGATTGAGAAATCAAATATCGGAAGATCTATGTCTTCCTTTATCAACTTATTTTTCCTTGCCATCACTGGATAATTGGAAGCCGTCAGTTTGACTATTAAACTATAACAGACTTAACAAACTTTTTTCCCTTTGATTGTGAACTTGCTATAATTTGATCAGACGATAAAAATGATAAAATATTAAAAATAAATAAATTACCTTGCCTCTTACGTATCATTATGCAGGCAAATATAGTTAACCCAAAAGTAACAATGCCACCTATAATTCCTACCAACTTCTTCAATTTTTCATGGTTATTATCCGCAACGAGATCTGCAAAGCATAATTTTTAGTAAACCAATTTAGTTGAAGCAGCAGATGTATTTAGAGGTAATTGAACAAATTAATTTCTTATGCTATGACTGTGAAATGAAAACAAACTAGGAAGAACCAAAGCTTAGACAAATAGCTAGGCTGGATTAATAAAAGCTCTCTCTCATAAAAATTAATTTTTTATACATATAAGAAAAAGATTATACTTCAAACACGTTTATTTTAACATATTTTCTATTATTAGATAAGAGAGATAGTTAAATAAGAGGTGTTTTGAAAAAATAATCTAATATAATAGGGTGGGCATGGATTTTTGAAATTCCATTTTATATCCGATCTAAATCCAATTAGATGGATTGGATTTTAGATCTATATCCATTTTGTATGAAAAATCAATTTATATATTTTAAAAACTGTTTAGAATAAGTTTTAAAACTAGTTTTTAGTTCAAAATTAATTTTAAAATAAAATTATTTTTGGTTTAAAATTATTTTTTGGTTTAGAACGAAATTCATATAAGTTTTTAAATTAATTATAAATAAAAAGATAACTTATTTTCTTGAAAAGATTGATTTTGGAATTAATTTTTCAATACATTTCTGATTATGAATAAATTTATTCATAATTTCTTTTTATTTATTTTAAAAATTGATTTTCTTATCAAATTATTTATTTATTTTTAAAATCTATAGAATTGCAAAAATTTTAAAAATAAAGAATTCGAGATAATAATTGTAAGTACACGGAAAAAAAATCCCATTTTGTGTAAATCCTAGACTATATATTTAAAGCATTATTTTTTATCAATGAGTAAAAAACAAGTAAAAGTATTATATAAGAAAAGTAAAAATATTATATCAATTTATAATATAATCTTTAGATTTTTTTATTTGATTCAAACTTAATAGAAAATATAATTTTATCTTTTAATTTTAAAATCAAGTCTAATTTTTTCTTTAATAATAAAATATATTATCTTTTTAATCGAAGAAATCATATTTATGTTGTATGAAATATAAGCCAGAAGTTGTCGTAAAAAAATATAAATAAATAGAAATGTCGAAAAATGAAGGCATAAGATGCAGTTTTGAATCTGCAGTAAAGAAAAAGAAATTGGAAATAGATATCCATTTTTCAATCTTGAAACTATGTATTCAAAATTGGATGTACAAATCTAATTTAAGTAATAAAAATTGGATTTAGATAAGAAATTTAATTCACTAAAGTGGATTTAAATTAGAACAATTTGGTTTGGTTATGAATTAGTCCAGGTAAAATGGATTTATTTTTTGCTATAAGTGTCTTTAGACCATCTAGGTGCACCATAAGCTCTTATGCTGTTCGTTGTGCACCATAATCTATGTGTACTATGCCACGGAAAGGTTATGTGCACATATTTTTTTCGGTAAAATACGCGGGTTTGTTTTAGATATGTATGTATATATAAATTCATATTTCATATTCTTTGCTTGACATATATTTTATTGTAATTTAACACTAATATCTCTCTCAAAATATCCAACATGAAAATCTTTAAAATATGCAACCAGATCCAACTAAATAAAAACTCAAGACAAGTTGAGTCAAACAAATAATAAAGCGTTTATCATAAAATCTGTTAAAGAAAAATTGCATTTTTAACTATAACGGTGAGTTAAATGAAAGAAGGAAAGTATACCTTGTTCAGAAGACGGAACTCTAAAATAAAGGTCTTGTCCCCCTTCAACATATGTTTTCATGTCAATTAAATCATCAAACCAAAGTAAACAACCAGTTCCTCCAGCACGAACATCCAAATTTGCATATGCTGTACATGAACAATTCTTTAGACATGACTTGCGGCATTCCTCAAGGTTCATAGTCTTACTATACCATGAAGAAGATGTGTCCGGCAATTTCAATCTCGTGTACTTCAGAAACCCATTTTGGTTAATACAATCTAACTTGGTACTCCTAACACAACCATCAGCCCAATATGTTAAATTCCATTGTTCAGGAATCTTTGGTACAAAACCTTTCATACATGCGCAAGATACATCATTACCAATCATATTGCATATAGAATTTGCACCACACCAGGCATATTTTTCACACTGGTCTGCTCCCCCACTTGCAATAACTTCGGGAGTGCTTCTTCGGTAATTCCATAGAAAACGCCGCCCACTACCAGAAGGGCTCATTTCTATGAAGGAGAGAACTGACTTATCCCTGGTTTCATACTCAAAATACACCTCTTTTTGGTTTCATCACACACTCATATCGAAATATTTGTGTTAATGGATAAGATGGGTACCCTGTATAACCAACTCCATTACAATGACCTTTTCTAATCATGATGGTATTCCCCTTCCAGTAATATACCTGTGGATACCCTTTAAGGTCATATTTCATAGAGTACTCTCCCTTGGCTGGATCATCATCACTTTTCCAAGATGTTATAGATCTTTCCAGACCAGTTTCTAAGTTCCACCCAAACTTCATCCCCGGCAAGAATGTGTTAGCAGGGTAGTCAAAACTCTGCCACAAAAAGTTACCCTTAATGGAATCATGTTCATTTTTTACCACAAGATTTCCTGAGTCTAAGAGTTGCGCCAATGGAGTATTAGTTGTCACTGTTTTGCTTGACACATTGGATGACCAGACAGTGTTGTTTGTGCTATTGTGAATCTCAAGAATCCCCTTTTCATTAAGCTTCAATACTCCTGAATTATTTTTTACAGGTGTTTCTCTGTTTGCCACCCAAATTACCAATAAAGGGGTTATGTTTCTGTACCATACACCCAAATATCTACCTTTTGAACTTCCGGGGCTGAAGAAACCTGCTTCAAAAGCTCCACTTTCTGAAACTAAAGTCTCTCCATCATGGAGAGATTCGTTTCCAGATAAACTGTAAAGTGAAGTGCATGTTCCCATGCTCATGAACAGAAAAATCCAAACGAGCGCCATGTTCAAATAATTAAGTTCGACCTACATCATATTTGTTTGTCATAAGCTATGATTTTTTTCAAAAAGCTATGTGTGTAAGCAATTTTTCACAAGTCCAGGTGATAATTAATAAGATAAGATAAAAGAAAGAGATTGGAAGAGATAGAATTAATAGTATATAATTATTGATATGTGCGGTCCACACCTCCGACTACCCAAAGAAGAAGAATAAAAAAAAAAATTCATTAGATCAATTTTATTTAATTAATAACTGTAATATTTAGTCAATCAGTCAATTTATTCATATAATATATATATATTTCTTTTTTTTATATTTTTTATATATATTTCTCTCACTTCACATTTTATAACTAACTATCTGTATATTATATTTATTCATCAAATATTTTTTCACTGAATAACCCATTTGATGAAATATTCGTGTACTTTCTAACTCCATACTAATTAACTTACATTTCAAGTTTCCATCACTCAATTATCTTAAACATTTAAGTTCATAATGATAAATTGATAGTACAACTACTATGTCACGATGTTAGACTCTCACGGATTGATAATTTTCCTATGTTGCCGAAGTCAATTAAGTGAAATCTAGGCATACATGAAATATGAAAGAAGGAATAATTTTAAAGTTTGAAATTTAAGAATGTTACACTATACATCATTAAACTAGTTGTTTTCTGTGTTTGTTTCATTACAGCCGAAAATCATATTTAACTCAGTAACAACAAAAATTGCCAAACATACGTGATCTAACCGAGACAACATGAAAGTCAATTTGAAGCTGAAACATATAATTTTCCATCAATGTCACCACGTGGACATGGAATGTATTATACTCCTTACATATTCACTCAACTGCTGCGTCACAAATGTCATCAAGGCATTATTATACCTTGCTTGAACTCATTAGTATACTAACAGTGGTTTAGCGAATTCCTGACACTAGACACTAATAAATTTATTGGGACACTTGGGCACAGTCCATCAAATTTTAGTTTGCCTTATATGTGCCACTAGGCCCACCATGGACTTTTCCTAGAGAAATTTCAAACATTGATGATTTGGTTGGGTGAACCTACATTCACAATTCTTTACTAAAGCAAACTTAGACGACGAATGAATTTACGAGGGAGAGAGAAATCCATAGCAAGATAATGGAATTGTCCATGTGGGTTAGCATCTGAACATCATAGCAATCGTCAATTATAAGGTTTTATTTGTGTTAGTTTTGATTTTGTGTTGTTTTTTTGAACATTTTTGTGATATGAATTTAGTGTTGTTTGTTTGAGTATTTTCTTGATATTAATTTAGTAATTATGTATTAGAACAAAACAAAACAATTCAATTAACAATTATGGTATCAATGTAATTATGTGTCAATGATTGCATTAGAAACTTTCTTCTTCTAATTACATTGGACGTTGATGCCGGTTGTGACATTTTTATCCCATATCTATCACATTTATACCACCTTTTAGAAAATTCTATTTGGACTATTTCAACTGTAATCTTTGTTGATTTGGGTCCTTCTTCACCACAAATTGTACTAGGACCTGACATTAAAACCCAAGATTCATCCACTAGGAGGAATGTATCTTCATTATCAAGTGATCATCATTGAGGCGATATCATTTTTAACACAAGATCTACGTACGTATCAATTGACGTCGATTATAACAAAACCACAAAAATAATATGAGAACATAGATAATGAAAAGTTAAGAAGCAACCAATTGGAAAAATTAATCGTTTCAAATAACTATCAATTTTTGACATTTACATTGAGGTATTGGATTAAATTTCTCCTCAACTTCAAATTTTGTTGCGTAGATACATATATCTGGGTAATGTACGAACATGTTTCTTTTTATTTTTTTCGGAGATTTTTGACAACCGTAACAATAGACTTGACAATTCTTCAATTCCAACCTTGCATGTTGACCACATTAATTAACGTATCTGCGGTATCTATTATAAGTTAATTTCACAAGAGTTTCTATTGGTAGGTTCCAACAATATTTGAAGACTTTATTTACATTTAGATAGATTTATAGCTGTGTGACCTCAACGATGTCCTCAAATGTCATATGCCATGTTCCATTTTTCTGTTGATATGCCACTTGTCCATGTGTTAATTGACAAAAATTTTGAGTTCTATTAAATATGGGTTTGCAAGATGTGTACCCTAAAATAAATTTTTTGAAACTATATATCAATTTTTGATTATTATCCTAACATTATTTACATAATAAAACATTAAATTCCTTAACTAACTTCACCAGCATCTTTTTTTTTTTTTTCTAGTGCCCCTAACTCGTTTAATGAAATTGATGACATTCGCAAATACTAATTAATTTGGCATCAAGTTTTCAAGATCTTGTGTTAAATCTATTCAAATAAGTGTGGTTCACCCCATTGGATTATTTTCCAAGTATTATTTTTTCTAATTTGTTGGATTTCAATTCAAGAACTTTCAACATCAAATGAACATTCATAACGTATCGTTTCAATGCATTTTTATCCATAAATTCTAATTCTGTGTATAACTTTTGCCCGATGTTTCAATTTGAAGAGAAATTCAAACCCGAACATTGTTCTTGATCCAGGGGACGTACTTCAACTATATTAGTATAATGAGTAGCATTCTCCCAAAAATATTGTTGTCTCTCTTCTACAAATAAAGTAATATAAAAATTAAACATGAACATTAATTTAATTTAATAAATTAAATAAATATAAATAAATTATTCTAAAAGAATATTTAATAAGTTTGTCATAAATTAATAATTATAGTTATCAATCCTAAATAAACATAAATCAAGTTTTAAGGAAAAGAAATTATAATATTTTTATATAAAATGAACTCCTTGGCTGGACCTTTTGCCACGTGAGCAGAAGATAGAAGAAAGAGTGTGAGAAACTTGAGAGAATTGATCGTATATAATCATTGGTACAAGCAACATTCTCACCTCACTTAACTGGACCAAGTGGCGAATATTGTGCCCATAGATTCATAAACTCTGCGAGTATTTGAGTTATTGATTAATTATATGCATAGTATAAACATGGTTAATTTTATAATGCATGTGACCAATAATAAATAATTATAATTGATCATAAATAATTAATTTCATGTTGTATTATGAAATAATTTTAGGATTTAATATTTTAGTATGTAAATAAATTGTTACATAAGTTAAAAATTAAAATAAATATCATCTTATGTGACCAATAATAAATAAATATAATTAATTATAAATGATTAACTTCATATTGTATTATAAAATAAAATTAATTAAAGTTAAATTTTGAAAAACCAAAAATTTTAAAAATTATTTTTCAATAATATCGACTAAAACCAATTTTCTCTATCAATTTTATAGAAATTTTCATTGATTTTAGATTGATTTGATCATTTCATGACCGATTCAAGTATGATAATTTCTTGACCAAATCTCATCATTTATGAGATGCCAAGATTTTTTGTAATCTAATCTTCACCAAGTAGACTCCCACCTGTCTAATTAAAGAGGTCCATAGCCTATAGGGATTAACATTTATGTTCATCTTAACTTTTTCTCACCCCTACGCGGCCTGACTTAGCTACTCTACTCAATGGTTAATTGATCCTTCTGGGTTATTTAACAAAAAAAAATTATATTAATAGGTTTATTTGAAAAGTATTTATCAAATAAATCTGTATTGAGTCAAAGACATTGGAGAAGAAAACGCTTTTAAAATTAGGCGTGGGGAAGAAAATGCTTTTTAAAGGAGGTGTTGAGGAAGAAAACACTTTGGAGGCATTAAGGAAGAAAACACCTTCTAAAGGAGACGTTGGAACATCAAACGCCTCCTCTTTTTTTAAATTAATATTTTTTTATTCTCTAGATAACTGTTCAAATAACGTTTCAAATATAAACTTTTTCTTACTTGGTAATTGCATTTTAAATTAATATATCTTTTTTATTCTTTAAACAATTATCTTAATAATATTTTTTTAATAATATTTTTTTTACGTCTTTTAATTGTTGTTATCAACCACTTGATTGTGTTTAGTTTTTTTATCAGAACAAATACTTTAAACAACTGTCTTAATAATATTTTTTTAATAATATTATTTTACGTCTTTTAATTGTTGTTTTCACGTGAATTGTTGAAACAAACAATCTACAAAAAAATATATACATAAATTTAAAAAACTGTTATTTGAAGAATAAAAAAATATTAATTTAAAATAAGGAGGGCGTTTAAACACAAAAAGTCTCCTCTCTTGAATTTTAAAAGTTCTTCAATCACAAATATGATCACGTGTACAGCCCAGAAGGAGGCATTTGGTCTTCTAACGCTTACTTCCTAAGGCGTTTTTGTATACAACGCCATTAACTTAAAAAGGGAGGTGTTTGGTCTTCCAATACCTACCTCCAAAGATATTTTCTTCCCCAACGCCATTAACATAAAAGTTTAGGGGGCGTTTGATCTTACAACGCCTACCTCCAACACCATTTACCAAAATTTTTTCAAAAATAACCCTAATGGGTCAATTAGCCCTACTCAATGGATAATGTTTTATATGATATAATATTACATTACATTATTCGGTAACGAGAAGGTTTACCACCCGTCATATTTTTCTTCATTGATTTAACTATATCTTTTGGCTATTGAAAAATATACTGTAATTTATTTTTTTACATTAGATTTGAACTACACATAATATTATAAAAAAATATCATATACATGATGTATAACATTAAATTATCAGAGTTAATTAATTTCAGTCCATAAATTTCCGGTCGGGTTTGGATATAAAATCTTATCAAAATCTCAGACTCAGTAAAGATTAAAAGACGATACACTCCTAACTACATTTTAAATTATCAAACTATTTAATAATTTTTAATTAGATAATTATTAAACTATTTAATAAATCTTATAAAAACTGCTTTTCCACACGAATAATATATGCTAAATTTAATTTTGGTAAGAAATTATTTAAGTACGTACAAAAAATTGAAGGGCACCGAGTGATGTTGATACTCAACTAACATCTAGTCTGCTTTTACTTCACTTTGTTTTAATCAACTATAAGGTTTTTACGGGTGTTAGTCTCATGAATCAATATATATCAACTATTTCTTCAATATCTTTAAATGTAATTAACATAAATGTTGATCAGAAATTTAAAATTTTACTTTAGGAGCATTTATGCGACTTTCTTATTTTTGATTAATTACTAATTGAAAACAAGCTAATTAAATATTTTTTTTATCATTGTAATTTATCATTTTTTTATATTTTGTTTCTTTTTTTATTATTTATGTTTAACAACTTTATGTAATTATTGAATTTTTTTTTTTCTAATATCAGCAATATTACATTACCTTTTGTTTAACATTTTCATTCTTTAAAAAGAAAATGGAGATGAAGAACAACCTAGAAACACATGAACAAAACGCATGTCACCTAGTGAGATGGTGACGGAGTTCAGCCAGAGAAAGGACGAAATCATAGCTAATAGTTATCACCGGGATTTGAGGTTTGTACTATCTGGGCCTAGCCTAAACATTCTGGACCTGCACGAGACATCCCATCAATTAAGTCACGTCTATGAGAGTCCATACCTTTTCTACAGTGGCGGAGCCACGTTAAGAGGGAGGGGGCAGTTGCCCCGCCAAACTTTTTCTGTTTTTTATATATATATATATATATATATATATATATATATATATAATTTATATAAAAATAATAATTATTTTAAATAAATAATAATTATTTTAGTTTTATAATTTCTAATAAATAATTATAATTATATTATTCTTAAAATAATTATTTTAAAAAATCATTATATATATAAATAATAATTTATATTAATAAATTTTAATTTTTGATGATTTTCTGTTTTTGATTTATAATTTTATATCTAATTTTAATATATATATATATATTAGTAATAATAAATTTAAAAACATATATTTTAAAAAATATTAATAATAAATTTATGTATATATATTAGTAATAAATTTAATATATATATTATTAATAAATTTATATATATATAAATTAATTTTTATATATAAATTTATATATACTAATAAATATATATATATATATATATATATATATTAATAATAAATTTTAATCTCTCCTAAATTTATTTTAATCTTAAAAAAAGAAAAAAATTATTATGTATTCAGTGGACTTACATTTAATTAAATATTTCTTTTAAAAGAAAAGATATTTTAAAAAAATTAAAAAAAATTTTAAAAAAAATTAAAATGATTTTTTAAAAAATTTTAAAAAAATTTTTTAAAAAAGTTTGCCCCTCCCACACTTTTTTTCTAGCTCCGTCCCTGCTTTTCTACAAGATATATCAACATGACATTAATATGATTATAGTTAAAAATCATTAAGATAAAGTTAACATGGGGTCATATTTATCCGGCCAAGGTAATGAAACATAGAGTGACCATACATCATCCATTCCATCCTATATATACTTTTGATAAATATCTCTAAAAACTAACGCACACTTGTCTTTGATACATTATTACTCTGGGCACCGAGCTGTCAAACATTAACTTGATCGCTGCAGTTCCTCCTACATGTATACTTTCAACCCAGGAGAAGCCGATCCATTAGATATAGCGTAGCACCTACCGCATCAAATAAGTCAACGTTTCCCTTAAAGTGTAAAGCAACATTCTTGTCAGATTCCGGTATGAACGTCTAATCAAGCGAGATTCGTTTAATTATTCATTTTACGGCAATTTGACCTGAATGGTGTATTTAAAAAAAAAATTTACGCATTTGGGGTCAGCCGAAAAGTATTTACGCATATAGATTGTTTTGGCCAGTTATATCCAAGCTGGGAGCGTAATCGAAGTAGGTTACATCCAAGTTTGGAGCGTAACCTTTAGGAAATGAGTTACGTCCAGCTATTGGACGTAACCTAAGTGGGTTACGTCCAAGCTTGGAGCGTAACCTTCATAATATGGGTTACGTCCAACAATTGGACGTAACCTTTGTGGTGGGCCTCTGGGCCAATTCCGGTGCAGGTCCAAGCGTAATCAATCTCTATTTATACCCCCATTCCTCCATTCACAGCACAAAAGGTAAAATATAATTTATTTATTTATTTATTTACTTATTTATTTATTTATTTACTTATTTATTTATTGATTTTAATTTTTTCTGTTTGTGGTTATATTTTTGTAAGAACATTTGAAAAAATTTTTCTACGCAAAAAGGGTAAGGTTGATAAATTAATTGAAATAAATTGATTTGTATATTATGATTTATTAATATTTAATAATGATATATTTTTTTTTGTAGAAAAATTGTTGAGAAATGAATTCTTCAATTATAATCATTGTGTATTTGAATGGTAGAATACATGAAGATGATGAAGGTGTCGTGTTTGAAGGATCAAGAAGAGCCATGCAAATAAATAGAGGAATGTTGAGAAATGAATTCTTCAATTATAATCATTGTGTATTTGAATGGTAGAATACATGAAGATGATGAAGGTGTCGTGTTTGAAGGATCAAGAAGAGCCATGCAAATAAATAGAGGAATAAATTTGGAATTGTTACAAAATAGTATTCGTGAAAAATTTAAGTTAAATTATAATGA
Source organism: Hylodesmum podocarpum (assembly GCA_026586105.1). Lineage (NCBI taxonomy): Eukaryota > Viridiplantae > Streptophyta > Magnoliopsida > Fabales > Fabaceae > Hylodesmum > Hylodesmum podocarpum. The sequence continues at coordinate 1,151,872 of JALJEV010000804.1, forward strand.
AGTAATTAGTTCTATCGTTACTAGATATTACGTTAAAAGTAAGTTTGTTCTAGTACAAATAGCTGATGATGGTGATGTTGAGTGTATGATTAATAATTATTTGAGAGAAGACATTAGTCCTATTGAATTGTGCGTACAAGTAATTTTAGCAGGTGGTTCATCTTCGATGCACAATATGGGGCCAACAAATGTTGATATGTCGTATGAGGGACATTGTGAAAGTCTAAACTGTAGTTCGGATGATGATGATGACTACATGGTATCTGATTCGTATGGTGATACATCTACTGATGAAGAAGATGTGGATTGTAATTTTTCTGAGTCGGATGATGAGGAAAGAAACGATCCTAACCGCAGTTTAAGTGGTAACCTCCAACATGATGTTTACGGTTAGTTTGAAAAATTACAATTGTTATTATTTATTTGAATATGATTTAGTATTATATTTTTTGGGATTATGAATTTGTTAATGTGTGTTTTATGAAGGGGGTGGACAACAACCATTCTGGCAAACGACACCACATTATACCAACGTTAATTGGGAGCATCCCGATCAAGAAGACGGTTGGGGTTTAACTACTGAAGAGGACTGGAAAGAGGGCCAAGAACTATTTGTTAGGTTACAGTTCGACAGCAAGAAGGATGTTCAAAATGCTGTTAATCGGTATTTGATGAATGTGCACCAAACAATGTCGGTCAATGAGTCAAAACCAACAAAGTATGTTGTTCATTGTCTGAAGAGTAATGCAGGTTCCCGGTGTCCTTTCTATATGCGTGCAATAAAATCAAAGAGAAGTGAAAGATGGAAAGTTACCCAATGGGGTGACCTTCATACCTGTGTAAACCCTAGTATGACTCAAGATCATGTTCATCTTACATCTCATATGATCAGTATGTGCATTGTGGGTAAGTTGTACACGTTGTAATAATTATCCCTTTTTTATAATTATTATAGTATTCTCCAACTATAACTATTTCATTTTTTATATTTAGGTATGATTAGGAAGACCCTTCAATTAAAATATCACTAGTTCAAGAAAGAATATCAAGTGAGCTAAATTATAAGATATCATATCGGAAGGCTTGGTTAGGCAAACAGAAGGCAATGACCATGGTTTACGGTGATTAGGAGGATTCCTATTCTGAGCTCCCTGTTTGGTTTAGATACATGCAGATTTACTCACCTAGTTCTTTTTATGACATTGTTGACGAAGATTATTATGTCGGAGACAGTCTTATCCCTCAATATCGACAATTCAAACGTGTGTTTTGGACATTTCGACAATGTGGTCAGGCTTTCAATTATTGTAAACCAATCATACAGATTGATGGTACACATTTGTACGACAGATATCGTGGGACATTGCTAATGGCAACCACTCAAGATGGGAATGGAAACGTGTTGCCTCTAGCATTCGCTGTTGTGGAAGGTGAAACCTTATCTGCGTGGTCCTGGTTTCTGTGTCATTTGCGTCAACATGTAACAGATAAGAATGATATTTGCATAATTTCCGATCGTCACCGTAGTATTAAATCGGCAATCGACAACGAGGCAAATGGATGGAGTAGAAATCAAGCATACCATGTATTATACTAAATTATACTTAACACAATATATTATTGCACAACAAAGTAAAAATATTTCAATTTAAAAAATATTACCTGATAAGGTGGAGAATAAACTACTGCAAAGTTGTGAATAAACTACTCCAAAGTAGGGTCCAAAGTAGCTTCAAATGTGAAAATGCAGTGGGGACCAATGGTTGTCCAAATTCTTCAAATGCCAAAATGCAGTGGGGACCAATGGATAAAAAAAAAACTGGTTGTTGAGGGAAGAGATGAAAAGGAGAAGAGATGAAAGGGGGAGAGTTTACGGTGAGAGTGAAAGGGGTAGGGGTTCGTGGTAAAAGGTGAAAAGGGTTACGTCCAGGGTTGGGATATAACCGCTACAGGTTACGTCCTAGTCTGGAGCGTAACCGGTTACGCTCAACAGCTGAGCGTAACCAATGCAGGGATTGACACGTGTCAATACCCTGGTCGGTTACGCTCGCCCTTTGGACGTAACCTGTTTTAACATGTTACGTCCATGGGCTCAGCGTAACCGCTAGCCTCTTGGTTACGCCCAGCGGCTTAGCGTAACGGCCCATTTTGGTAAATATTATCAAATGGGCCCCATTTACATAATAAAAAACGTAAATGGGCCCATTCAGGTCAAACTGCCTCATTTTACCAAATTATACCCACGCCAAACCACACTAACTAAATCACTAAAGTAGCTTGCAGGTACTCCATGTGATCTCGCTGAAATTAAACATCATTGACTACGTACCACATATAAAATCAACCTACACTTCAAATTCATCATCTTATACTAGGTGCAAATTACAAAGATTAAAACTAAAACATTTCAAAATTATATTCTGCAAAATATGATAACTTTCTTGACCGAATCTCATCATTTGTAGAAATTTTCAATGATTTTAGATTAATTTGTCATTTCTTGACCGATTCAAGTACGAGATAATTTCTTGACCGAATCTCATCATTTATGAGATGCCAAGATTTTTTGCAATCTAATCTTCTGGAAGGCTTTTTGACCATATTAGTATTTTTAGGAAAAAAAATTATTGAAATGGAGTTGGTTAGAAAGTATTTACCAAATTAGTGTTGTTTTGTGAAACCGCAAACTAATTGGCGGAACCGAAACTGTAAAACACCTTGTGGAACCACCAGCTTGGAGACACTGTCCTAACAAATCTGAGTTGGCAATGAAATCGTAAAACAATATGTGGTTTCTCTACAAGCTGACACGTGTCCTATTTAGGGTTCACGTGGAAGCAGAGCTAGATTTGTGCATGACACGTGACGAAACCGCAAAACCATCTGCGATTTTACCAGTGTGCGCCACGTGTTAGTACATTGTTGGTGGCGCCTCTGCTTGGACTTGAAACCGCAAGACAGATTGCGGTTTCAGTGAAACCGCAAACTTGCCTGCGGTTTCAGTGAAACCGCAATCCAGCCTGCGCTTTCATTGTTACCGTAATTCTGATTGCAGTTTGTTTTGTTCCCGATGCTACAGTTCTCGGTTTTATGTGTCTATATAACCCACCCTGACCCAGCGCTCAGTGCACACCAAAATTGAACGAGTAATTTAATTATCAGGTATGTGATATTGCTATATTTTTGTTTGTAAGTAGTATATTTATGTTTTTTAGCATCAAATAAACTTTTTAGTGTATATTTGAATTATATGTTTGTTGTATTTGTAGTAAAATTAACAAGAAATGACGTCAATAATTGTGATCCTTGTATACATTAATGGTAGAATCATCGAGGGGGAAAAAGGAATCAAGTTTGAAGGATCAAGAAAGGTTATGCAAATTGAAAGAAATATTAATTTTAAACGGTTAAAGAAAAAAATTCGTCATAAATTTAAGTTTCAAGGAAATCAAGTAATAGGATCTATTACAACTAGATATTTTATAGAAAATAAATATGCAGCATTTCAATTAGTTGATGATGATGATGTGAATTTGATGATAACACATTTTAAACAACCTGACATGGGTCATATAGAATTATGTGTAGAAGTCGTTACTGCCAGTAGTGCGTCTTCATATAATGAAGGTCGAGGATTTCAGCCAGATAGTCGTAGTTCGTATGATAGAGGATGTAGTGGAATAAATTCAAGCGACGATGATGAAACCTATATGGTATCAGATTCGTACGTAGATTCATCATCCGACTCTGAAGATTTTGAAGGTCATTTACCTGAATCGGATGATGAATTAAATGCTGATATTAATAGTTTAAGTGTGAACGTTCAACCAGTTGCAGTTGCTCAGTCAGAAACAGGTGATAAATTAATTTGTTATATATATTTCATTTATAATTTTTTAAATTTTAAAAAATAGAACTTTAACCGATTTGAAATGTTGCATGTTTAGCTCAACTACCGTTTTGGCATAATACACCACATTACACTAGCATTAATTGGGATTACCCTGATGAAGAAGATATGTGGGGTGTAAATACGTATTCAAATTGGGATGATGGTCAGGAATTATATGTTGGTTTGGAATTTGAAAATAAGAAAGGTGTGCAAAAGGCTCTGAAACAGTATTTGATAAATGTACACCAAACAACCAAAGTCGTGGAATCCAGACCGAATACTTTTGTTGTTCGTTGCCATGAAGGTAATACAAGTGTGGCATGTCCTTTTTATATGCGAGATATTCAATCTAAGAGAACACAAACATGGAAAGTCACGCAATGAGGAGGTCCTCATACTTGTTTAAATCCAAGTTTGACACAAGACCACAAAAACTTAGATTCTGATTTGATTAGTACATGCATTTTAGGTAATAATCCGTGAGTTAATTATTTTTATTGACATATGTGTCGTTAATATTTATTAATGAAATTTGGTTTAAATTTTATAGGAATGATTAGAGAAGATCCATCGATTAAAGTCGGACTTGTTCAAGAAAGAGTGTCTAGTATTTTTAATTATAAAATTTCTTACAAGAAAGCCTGGATAGGGAAGCAAAAAGCAATGACCATGGTGTATGGTGATTAGGCTGAGTGATAAGTGCTAGATTATACATGTTTTTCCTAGGTATTTTCAGTTCATTTTCATCCATTTTCAATAGGTTTAGTTGTAGTTTAGGCAAGAAAACATTGAAAATACCATGTTTGCTTAGTATTAGTTCTTGAGTTAGCATTTTGTTAAGTTTTATAAGTTTTCTTGAGTTTTTAAGTCATCTTAATCATTCTTTTGTTGATTCTAGGTTCATTAAAGAGAAGATAGAAGCTTGGAATGAAAACTATGGACATAAGATGAAGATGCCATCAAGAAGAACAAGGATGTAAGCTCAAATCAAGATCAAAGTAAGCCAAATGGTGCATCTTCACCTGTCAAAACGTGCCAAGGCGCGCCAGGGTGGCGCGCTCATGCATTCCTTGCGGCCAAAATGTGCCAAGGCGCGCCAGGGTGCCGCGCTCATGCCCTCAGCTTCACTCAAAACGCGCCAAGGCGCGTTTCTCTTAAGTGGGTGGCGCATTTTCTCTGCTATAAAAGGGATTCTTGGGCGCGAAATGAGGGGAGATTTTCACAATTCAGTTTTCAGTTGCTTCTCGTGCACGATTCTCTCATTTTTCTCTCTTCTCCACCTTTGTTCTTCATCCTTCTCCATCAAATCCTTGAAGATTCTTGAAGAATTGGAGCTTGTGGAAGCAAGATCTAGAGATTCATGGAGCTTCTCTCGGTTTTGATTTCTATTTTTGTTCTTTCTTTTTCTATTTCCATGTTAGGCTAAATTCTTAGGTTAGGGAAGGGGATTTCGATTCCAGAATACTTGTAATGAATTTCTATGTTGATTCAATTGTAATTTCATTTGATTGATTGATCTCTTCTTACTTAATGCAATTTCTTGAGGTTTTATTCATGAAGTTCAAATAGTGATAGGAATATTAACTGCTTGAATTGGATTGAACTGTTCCTTGAGTTTTTGTTTCTCATTTCAATTATGCAATTGGAAGATTGATAATTGAACTAGGAGAAGAAGTGCATCATTATACCGTTGCATGAGTCTAGGGATAGAACTTGCATGTTATGAGACATTGTGAATTTATCTGTTTCGCTTCTTGAATGAGTTTCTGTTTTCACCTAAAGAATTAGAGATTATAGAAATCATTCAAAGTGACTAATGACCTAGGAATAGGCTTAGTCTAAGGTATCACAAATTCTAGTCTCCAATTAATAGATTTCCATTGAATTGATATAGGAATTAGTTACATGAAAGAAGGAATTGAATGAACCTATTCCCTAACTGTTTCCATCATCTCTGAAACTTAAACATTTATTGCTTTCCATTTTTTGTTTTACAGTAAATTGTCTTTTTACATAATTACTTAGTTCACACACATGATTCACTCAACTGTTCGTCCTAATAGCAAGCATATTAAGCATTTGATAATTCACAACTAGTCTATGTGGTTCGACAACCTTTTCTCACTATTTCTAAACTTTTGACGACCGGTACACTTGCCGAAAGATTGACACACACATACATATTAAAAAGTCAACAAGTTTATGGTGCCGTTGCCGGGGACTATTGGTTGAATATCGATAGTCTTGACGTGTTTGCTAATTAGGACATTTGTTTTGTTTGTTTTGTATACTTGTTCTGTTTTTGTTTTTCATTGAATTATTTCATTCTTTTGATCTGTTTTGGATTCCCTGTATCTTCCGGATTTGTGGTTTATGCGAAGAATTAAGGAAACTAACTTCTTGTTTAAACCAGAAATTGAGAGATTTTGCAGGGAGAAATCGAAAGAGAATAAAAACAATAAAGAATAGACCATACCAGAAAATTCAGCAGAAAATATGGATAATACAAGATGCATGACACTTGAGGAGTGGTACAATTCCAATGCTATGGGCTGTGGATACAGTATCGCACCTCCAGTCATTTGTGATTACTGTGGAGGAGGACATCAAGCAGAGTATTGTGATGGCTCAGGTATGAACATTGAGGAGCAAGCTCAATTGAATTACATGGGAAATCCTCAAGGTAACACCTATTCCAACACAAATATTTATAATCCTCACCGCAGAAACCATCCAAATCTGTCATATAGAAGCAATAATTTTCTGCAATCTAACTCCTCTTCATATGACCAGAATTTTAATCTACCTTTCAACTCAAACCATTTTAAATTCCCAACCAACCAACCTAGAAATGCTCCAGTAAGCTCTAACATGAATCCTGTTCCTAGAGAAGGATCTTTAACTTTAGAAGACATGTTCATGTCCTTTATGCAAAGGACTGAATCTATTTTCACAAATCAAGAAGCTTCTATCAGGAATCTAGAATCACAGATTGGCCAGCTTTCCAAGCAACTTTCTGAGAGAAGCCAAGGAAATCTGCCAAGTGATACTATTGTGATTTCAATGGAGCAGTGCAAAGCTAATACCACAAGGAGTGGTAAGGTGTTGGGAAAGGAAACTATAGAAATGAAAGGAGATGCAGTGGAGGTTGCATGTAAAGAGAAAGAGTTGCAAGATCCAGAATTGAAAGAACAAGACATAGAAGAAAGAAGAGTCACGGATAGACAAGAGAAGGAAACATTTGGTGATTTAATTGTTTCTGCTAATCCTTCCTCTGTTTATACTGATTCTCATTTTATATGTGATGTAGGAGTAACTTCTAAAGAAGAAATGCAAGTTGTTTCGAGACCCTCCTCCTCACGAAACCTTCATGTCCTAGTACTTAGTGGAGAATTGTCCATCAAGTTTCCTTGGAACTCATACTGTGAAGAGGATGAAGCACCCAAGGAATCAAAACAGCCACTAGGGAAGATTTCTTTACCATTTCATACTCTTTCTCCTTGCAAAAATATGAACAACACTAATGGTTTCACTTTAGATACTTATGGAATTAGAGCATGGACTATAATTGAGTTTGATAATTTAGACCTCTTAGTTGTTCCTAATGCCTTTTGCTCTTATGATGATGCATATTTTTCTAGGTCATTAGAGAAGTCATCAATGGAGGTCCAAATGCAAATTCCTATACTTAGTAGAGAATCAATGTCTACACACATTGCAAATGGAGTAGAGGATGACCTTGATACTTTCAAACACTCTAAACCTTTACTCTCTCTTTTAAATGGTGTTGTTGATATTGATGTTCAATATTCCACATGCTTTAATTTATGTTGTAGATCAAGTGAAACATTTAAATTGTTCAAATTGGATGCCAAGATTAAAATGAACATATGGAAAATTATGATTATGGCATTCAAATTTTTCCTACCACCACCATGCACTAATCATAGAACATATCTGCACCATCAATCATTTACACTAATCAATAATGACTTATATATAGCTGTAGATGATTGGATGATATTTGATCCTGGTGGATGTTTGTTCTGGTAGGTACCAAAGGCAGATTCATGGTGAATGGGCAGCTACAACATTATCAAGGAAGCACCATTGAACAGCCATAGAGCAAGAGTTGGTACCACTTGCACCCACCCTGCTGCTTTGAGCGGCCGAGGGAGTTTTCTTTTCTCCCTCCACTATTTTCCGTTCTATTTTCATTCATTTCCCGTCTATCCATTTTCTGTAAATGTCTAGCTAATGACATTAAAGAAGCGCTTGGAAGGAGGCAACCTTCCCAATTCAGAGAAGTTTCTGTAACTTCTCATTGTCATATACTTGTGAATAGCTTAAGAGTTGAGGAAAACAAAAATAAGATAGAATTTGAAGATTAGAGTAGGAGTGTAAATATAAGATACAGTAGAATAAATCTGATTTTTGTGTTGATAGTTAAACAAGTAGATATATGAATAAACAATTGAAATTGCATTGAATTGAGTGATAGAAATAAGAGAGGTGAGGTGTAATAGCATTAATGGGAAAGTTGTGAGATCTCAATGCATGATCATGGTTGATAGGTTCCTTGTGCAGAGAATAGATCAATTAAAGCCAAAATGATTTAGAATGCTTGCACAAGTTGAGTCAAGATGCAATATCACTAGTTCTCACCTTAGCCCACCTTAGCACATTAAGAATTGAACCAAAATGCAGAAAAACACGCCCTGGCACTACCAGAGGCGCCATTTGTAGCAGAAAACGTGCCTTGGCGCCCTTGGGTGGCGCGTTTTACATTTAGCTTCGGCAAAAACGCGCCCTGGCACGTTTCCACTCAACAGGGTGGCGCGTTTTGCAATTGAATCCGGCAAAAACGCGCCCTGGCGCGTTTTCATTTACAGGGTGGCGCGTTTTTCACATCTTAACACAAATAGGATTGACGAGCTCGAGCCTTGGCACAAAAAGTGGCGCGTTCCTTTGTTCTTCCTCTTCTCCTCTTGTGCTTGTGGTTCCCAAAGAGTGCAAGTCCATTTTCAATCCATTCTCACCTCCACCACTTCATTTTGCAAGTAGTTTGAATTAAATTCTTCCTCCCCTTCACCCTAGATTTTCATTTTTGTTGTAAAATTTCCAAGATCTTACTGTCTTGTTAGTTTGTTTGTTGATGTGAATTATTAGATGCTGAAGTATTGCTGGAAGCACATGGAATTTTTGGGCACTTGGTGCAGAACCTTGAGCATTTTGGCTAAGTCTTCAACAGGGAACATTCTTATACTCTTTTGTTTTAACTGTTAATTCATGTTTGTTTAGAGTATATGCCCTGTTTTGTTGCACCATCTTATGAAGGTTAAATGCATTAGTATAGCATTAACTTTGTAGTCCAGTAGAATGAATTGTGTAAATTTTGGCACTTAGGTTCAGTTTGAGGTTCTATGACAAAGTTGCATGTTTCTTAAATGTTTGAAAAGATACTGTATGAGAATTCTAGCATAAAAATTTTCTGGATTGAGACATGATTGATGCACTTAGCAATGTTAGGCAATGATTAATCCTGGATAAGAATTTGAGCCTCCAACATGATTCATTCTTGAGTGTTTTACCATCTGAAGTGTGTGTTCCAGAACTTGCTTTAGCTCTTGGTCAAAATTGCATACATTTAGATTTGGACACAAATGATAAAGGCAATTTTCTTCTTGTAGCCTTGAGCCAAATAAGCCTGAACCTGAACATTTTCCATTGCTAGCCCTTTGAGCCTGATTTGACCCTTTCTTTCTTGGTTACTTAAGCTCATTACAAGCCTAATTAAGTGAAAAACCAATGATCCTATCACTGGAACTTTTAGTGTATTGGTTTCTTTACTTAGATGATAGGTTTCAAGATTAAGTTTGGGGTTGAGATTTTGGGGTGCATGTGTAGTTGTTGACTTGAGGACAAGTCAAATTTCTAAGTTTGGGGTTGTTGGGTCACGTTGGTGAAGTTTGTGAATAATAGATAGTTGTATATGGTGCATTCTCTATTTTTTTTCATGCATACAGTATAGTGCATTGTTTTTCATGCATACCATGCAAAATTTTTGTTTTTCTTCTTGTAATATCAATGAGTGAGACTACTCAAGAAAAGCAAAGTGGCAAGAACAAAGAGAAAAACAAGAAACTGAAAAGAAAGAAAAAGGAAGAAACAGAACAAAATGACAAAAATTATGAGAAATGAGGTGTAGAAAGAAAAAGAAAGCAAAAAGTAGAAAAAAAAAATGAAGCAAAAAAAAAAAAATGCAGTTTAAAAGCAAAAGAATAAAGGAACAAAAGGAAAACAGAGTGGTCTCATAAGTTGTTTATGTTACTCATTGTGAGTTTCTGTTTTGTTTTTGAGTTTTCTTCTGTCCATCATGAGTTCATGCATAGCATATAGGTTTTAACTTTTACTCTTTGAGTTCCTGTGAATATGTAGCCAGTAAACTTTCTTTTTAACCCACCCTTACCTAAACCCCATTACAACCCTGAAAAGACCTTTTGAGTGTCCAATTTCTACTTGAAAGCAGTGGAGATTGTAGAGTCATTACAAGCCTATGAGAACTGACCTTCTGATTGGTAATATTGAGAGAAAAACAAGACTAAACACTTGAGAGATTGAGGGCAAACACTTAACTGGAGAGGACTTTGCTGATGTTGGCTAAAGTACATTTTCTCATGCCAATCTATGTTATTTGCCTATGCTTGATGAATTATGCAGTGCTTGATAACATTCTGAGTGCATGTCCAACTTTCATAGATAAATTGAGTTGGCTTAAGGAGTTAAGAATTGCATAATGCATTTTCAGTGGCTGTTGAGCTTAGTGTTATACCATGTTTATTGACCCTTGTAATGATGGATTCTATGTTTGCTTGAGGACAAGCAAAGCTTTAAGTTTGGGGTTGTGATAAGTGCTAGATTATACATGTTTTTCCTGGGTATTTTCAGTTCATTTTCATCCATTTTCAATAGGTTTAGTTGTAGTTTAGGCAAGAAAACATTGAAAATACCATGTTTGCTTAGTATTAGTTCTTGAGTTAGCATTTTGTTAAGTTTTATAAGTTTTCTTGAGTTTTTAAGTCATCTTAATCATTCTTTTGTTGATTCTAGGTTCATTAAAGAGAAGATAGAAGCTTGGAATGAAAACTATGGACATAAGATGAAGATGCCATCAAGAAGAACAAGGACGTAAGCTCAAATCAAGATCAAAGTAAGCCAAATGGTGCATCTTCACCTGTCAAAACGTGCCAAGGCGCGCCAGGGTGGCGCGCTCATGCATTCCTTGCGGCCAAAACGTGCCAAGGCGCGCCAGGGTGGCGCGCTCATGCATTCCTTGCGGCCAAAACGTGCCAGGGCGTGCCAGGGTGGCGCGCTCATGCCCTCAGCTTCACTCAAAACGTGCCAGGGCGCGTTTCTCTTAAGTGGGTGGCGCATTTTCTCTGCTATAAAAGGGATTCTTGGGCGCGAAATGAGGGGAGATTTTCACAATTCAGTTTTCAGTTGCTTCTCGTGCACGATTCTCTCATTTTTCTCTCTTCTCCACCTTTGTTCTTCATCCTTCTCCATCAAATCCTTGAAGATTCTTGAAGAATTGGAGCTTGTGGAAGCAAGATCTAGAGATTCATGGAGCTTCTCTCGGTTTTGATTTCTATTTTTGTTCTTTCTTTTTCTATTTCCATGTTAGGCTAAATTCTTAGGTTAGGGAAGGGGATTTCGATTCCAGAATACTTGTAATGAATTTCTATGTTGATTCAATTGTAATTTCATTTGATTGATTGATCTCTTCTTACTTAATGCAATTTCTTGAGGTTTTATTCATGAAGTTCAAATAGTGATAGGAATATTAACTGCTTGAATTGGATTGAACTGTTCCTTGAGTTTTTGTTTCTCATTTCAATTATGCAATTGGAAGATTGATAATTGAACTAGGAGAAGAAGTGCATCATTATACCGTTGCATGAGTCTAGGGATAGAACTTGCATGTTATGAGACATTATGAATTTATCTGTTTCGCTTCTTGAATGAGTTTCTGTTTTCACCTAAGGAATTAGAGATTATAGAAGTCATTCAAAGTGACTAATGACCTAGGAATAGGCTTAGTCTAAGGTATCACAAATTCTAGTCTCCAATTAATAGATTTCCATTGAATTGATATAGGAATTAGTTACATGAAAGAAGGAATTGAATGAACCTATTCCCTAACTGTTTCCATCATCTCTGAAACTTAAACATTTATTGCTTTCCATTTCTTGTTTTACAGTAAATTGTCTTTTTACATAATTACTTAGTTCACACACATGATTCACTCAACTGTTCGTCCTAATAGCAAGCATATTAAGCATTCGATAATTCACAACTAGTCTCTGTGGTTCGACAACCTTTTCTCACTATTTCTAAACTTTTGACGACCGGTACACTTGCCGAAAGATTGACACACACATACATATTAAAAAGTCAACACTGAGTCATATGCAGAACTTCCTATTTGGCTGGAATACATGAAACAACACTCTCCAGGTTCATTTTATGAAATTTGTGATGATGAATATTTTGTGAATAACATCTGTAGTAATGAATGTAGAAAATTTGAAAGGGTGTTCTGGACGTACAAACAATGTGCCGATGCATTCCAATATTGTTAGCTTATTATACAAGTGGATGAGACACACTTGTATGAAAGATATCGGGGAACCCTGTTAATTGCCACCGCTCAAGATGGTAATGGTTGTGTATTACCTCTTGCATTTGCTGTTGTTGAAGGGGAAACACAATCAGCTTGGTCGTGGTTTATGAGGAGATTACGTGAAAACGTAACCAACAGATTAGGCATATGTGTTATATCTGATAGGCATCGCAACATAAAGTCGGCAATTGAAAATGAACAAAACGGTTGAAGTCTACCGTATGCATATCATGTGTATTGTATTAGACACATTGCGTCCAATTTCAATCACAGATTCAAGAACCAAAAATTGAAGAGCATGTTGGTTAAATTAGGTATGAAAATCTTGTTTGAAAATTATATTGTTTTGTTATTAATATTTAATAGTATCTTGACTTTTGTCTATCGTTGGATATTGTAGGATATACTCCATGTAAGCACATTTTTGATAGACAACTTGAAAAATTTTGTGATACAAGCCCTGAGGTTTGTACTTGGATAGATAGAAGGGATATCAAAAGAGAAATGGAGTATGGCCTATGACGAAGAGGGACGTCGTTATGGACATATGACCACAAATCTCTCCGAATGTGTCAATAAGATTTTTAAAGGTTGTAGAAATCTACCAATCACAGCCCTTGTTAAGGTGACGTACAACAGATGTAGAGAGTATTGTGTTGAAAGGGGTCGTCGAGCTCAACAGGAATATCTAGACGGTTAAATCTACTGTTCAAAAGTCTCACAAGTGCTTCGACGATATCAAGATGAAGCAGCTACTCACACAGTTCGGGTATATGACATACAACCGACCAGGTTTGAAGTTGAAGAAGCATTCAACCCCAGAACACAACGTGGTGGTCAAAAATGGATAATGAAGTTAAGTGAACGATATTGCCATTGTGGTCGTTTTAAGGTTTTTCATTATCCATGTTCACACGTGATAGCGTGTTGCAGATATGTTTCTATCGACTTTTATCAGTTTGTTAATAATGTTTACAAAAATGAATACATAATGAATGCATACTCAGGTGAGTGGTGGCCGTTGGGAAATGAAGAAGCACTGCAACATATTGAACAACCTTGGAAACTCATTCCTGATTCGGCAACTATTAGAGGAAAAGGTAGACCAAAATCGACAAGAATCAGGAATGAAATGGATTGGACGGAACCTTCTCAGAGAAGAGTAAGATGTGACAAATGTGGTCAACAAGGTCATAACAAAAGATTGTGTCCTACAAACACTGAACATTAGAACCTCTTTATTTAATGTGAACAATATATTGTGTCATGTTAAGTAAGCGAGACATATTTGGATGTTGTTATTTACATAAGTATTAGTCATGTGGTTTTATTTACGAATATGCGATTTGAAAACTTAAATTGATAAACAATTAATCTAAAAAAGTTAGAAGGTTCATACAATGAGTTTTAATAACATAAAAACAAATCAAATAAACATCTACTAATCATGTCGGCCATGTCCGTGCCTATGGCCAGTCCCACACCAGCGCTCCCAGCCACGTGCATGTCTCTGAGGATTACGTCGCGGAGGATGAATCTCATCAGCTGCAGCATCGAACTGTGGATCAAGATCACCCCCTAACAAATCATCCATATACTCAGCATCAGCAGGTATGTTATATGGTGGGCCTACCTGTGAAATGGGAGTATGGAAATCAATGGAAGTAGTGCCCATAGGTGAAGTCCCAAATATATCATGTATAACAACATCTGGATCATGTTGATACTGGTGTAAGGCCGGTGATGGATGATATGATGGCATGGTGTGCTCATGTGAGGATGATATATGTGACAACCCAGGAAACTGGTACATGGGAGGCAATTGAGATGGAGTCTGAGTAAACTGCGAAGGTGTATAGTACATGCCTTCACTAAACTCAGGTACCGGTGGGATGATGTGTGGCTGTGGATCTAACTGACTCCTCCTACGAGATAAGCCCGCAGTCTCCACAGTCTTGAACGACATCTCAAAATCATCAACAGGCACCCTCTCCACACCAAGAGGGGCACTCGTAGCTGGCTCCATCACCCTAGCACACTCAGTACTCATCTGTGCCAACCTCTGACTCAATGAATACATCACATCCGTCGTAGTTGTAGCCAACCCTTGCGGAGTGGAAAAAAACAAGAGATTCTCAGAAATCTCACTCTAAAAATAAACAAAAAAACTTTATGTTAACAAAATATATCATGAAAAATACAATAAATGTTAAATACCAGTGCGTAGAAATCTTACCAAAGCAGCCGATTAAGCGTTCTTTGGGTCAATAAACATGATGATTTTCTTCCTATACCAAACCATGTAGTCATCGTTATAACTCAGTCGACGAGAATCAGGAATGCTATCAACAAAGTACTGATGACGATTCTCCCAGATCTGCAATACACTCTGAAGCAAAGAGGTCCAATGTATGTCCTCTTTCCCTCTCAATGTTAGCTGGTGGAGACCGTAAAGCTGAGAAGGAGCTGCTGGTATGAACTGTCTCATACCAAACTGTCTCAGCACCCTATCTGGCTAGTGCCACTCAGCTATCTGGAAACAAAAAAGTGGCACAACGGCTCTCCAAATACCACTACCAGCAAGACAAATCTCAGGTAAATGCTGAATATTAGGACCAAAATATGGTTCCCATTCAACCTACAAATTTAAGAAACAGTGAAAATATTAAAAATTTATTTTAAAAATGACAATTATTTTGTTCAAAAATTCCAATTTACCTGACAATTTGTTATGACATCTAACTTCAATCGCATCTGATCAATAGCATGGTCGACGTGAATTTGGTGCATAACAGGTATCCACCTACACATAACATAAGAGGAAATAATTAAGAACATCACAATAAAATTAAAATAATTACAAGTTGATACTGACCTGTAACCAATCAGTGTATGCTCCATATGAGGTGCTATGACGCGTGGAACCAAGGTCAAAAATCTTTCCCACGCCCAAAGCTGGACCAAGACTGTCATACCCCCAATGCCCACATTCTCATAATTTGTGGCATTACACATCTCTCTGTATAAATTGCCTAGAACGGCAGCACCCCATGCATAAGTACTGATTTCCCTATAGTCGATCAAAAACTGCAACTACATTAAGGAGACCCTAGATCCACTCCTTTCAACAAACATGACACCTCCAACAAAACGCAGAATCCATGCTCGTGCATATCTGCGTAAGGCCTACGGATCCCCCAAAAATGGCGTAATATCACCAAAATGATCAACTAACCAGCTATGCTTCACCTGAGAACCTCTCATGACATCTGTTGTCGGTCTAACTCCTAAGACCGCCTCACACAAATCAGCCCAGGGTGCATGTGTATCAGCAATCAGTCAACTGGTAAACCAAGTAACATCCCAATGTCCTGCAACGTAATCGTACACTCTCCACAACATATGTGAAACGTGTGGGTCTCAAGTCTCCATCTCTCAATAAAGGCATTTAGGAGACCCTGATGTACCTGATTAATATAATTTTTAACATAAATGATATAAAATAAAACAATCAAAAGAAAATGATATAATAAAAAAGCAAACACATAAATTTATTAAACCTCCTTAATTAACAATAAATTGATAAAAAAATAAATTAAACAATATAATAACAAATTACGTAATTTAAAAAACATTAAATTAAATTTAAACAATAAACTAACAAACGTAACAAAACAATAAAAAATAAATTTATCAAAAAATAAATTATGACAAACAACTAACAAACTTACGTAATTTTAAAAACAATACCATACAATCAATTAAATAATAACCTAACAACTTACGTAATAAAAATATTACAAAATAATGTCAAATTAAATTTACGTAACTAAATTAAACAATAAATTAAATTTACTAAATAACATAGAATAACCTAAATGCATTTAGGTTTGCGTAACAGAAGTTTAAAAAAAAATTTAATTACCAAATTTAAATATTGCAATCAATCAAATTTTAATAAAGTAATAATAAAAAACGAAATGCCAAAAAAATATTTAATTAAACAATTTCAATGACTATGTTTCAATAGACATTCTAAATCCTAAATATTAATTAATACTAAATTTAATTCTACCATCGTAATTATTTTAAGTAGACTAGATTAAAAAACTTATAAACTAAGCTGTGACTATTTTTTAATTTTTTTTTAACAAGCTACCAATTTACCAATTAAATCAACTACCAACCTAGATAAATTATCTATCAATCTGTAACAAACTATTCAATCCATAACTAACAACCTATTTAATTACCTAAATTATGTATCACTTACGTAATCTAAATCTCTCCCTTAACATCTAATTTTATAATCTAATAAATCTAAGTCTCTATCTAAATATGCTACGTAACAAATTATAATATTAAAATAAATCTAAAAATTTAAAAATATTAATTTTAAATAAATACTTTCATGTAGTCTATCTTGCACACCTACAAAAAACCCGCTTCTTCTAAAAGATCAACTATGGCATCAAGAATGACTGGTTGTCCTAAATAAAGGGGAACCGTTCTCCTCATTTGTAGCTTTCTGCTTTCCCCAGTATTCCAAACGTGCTGTGAAATGTGGGCCTTCTGAAGCCATAAAACATCATTTTCCACTGGCCCACATTCAATTTTTGCACCACTTGATGAAGAGGAGGAAGCCATTGTGAATAAAAAAGGCAAAAGAGGATACTGTAAATGCTGAAGGGAAACCGGAAATGAAGGAAAGTAAATTTTTTTTACTTCCTTCGCTATTTATAGTAGTCCCAGGAAGGAGGGGTTGCGTAAAAAATGGAGAGGAAACCGCAAACAGATTTGCAGTTTCCATGAAACCGCAAATCCAGGGGATTTGCGGTTTCATTGAAACCGCAATCTGTCTTGCGGTTTCAAGTACGGTCAGAGTCGCGTCCAACATTGCGCTGACACGTGGCACGTCCTGGTCAAACCGCAAAATTTTGCGGTTTCGCCACATGTCATGCACAAATCCAGCTCTACTTCCATGTGAGCCCTAAATGGGACACGTGTCAGCTTGTAGAGAAACCGCATCTTGTTTTGCAGTTTCATTGCCAACTCAGATTTGTTGGGACAGGTGTCTCAAGCTGGTGGTTTCGCAAGGTGTTTTGCGGTTTCGGTTCAGCAAACTAGTTTGTGGTTTCTCAAAACAACACCAATTCGGTAAATACTTTCTAACCAACTCCATTTCAGTAATTTTTTTTCCTAAAAATACTAATATGGTCAAAAAGCCTCACCAAGTCGACTCCCACCTGTCTAATTAAAGAGGTCCATAGCCCATAGGGATTGCACATTTATGTTCATCTTAACTTTTTCTCACCCCAACGCGACCTGACTTAACTACTCTAATTAATGGATAATGTTTTATATGATATAATATTACAACATATTATTTATAATATGCAATTTATTTTAAAATACATAACTTTTATTCGGTAACGAGAAGGTTTACCACTAGACATATTTTTCCTTAATTTAATTAACTATATCTTTTGGCCATTAAAAAATATATTGTAGTTTCTTTTTTACATTAGATTTTAACTGTACATAATATACTAAAATAATATCTTATACATGATATATGTGAGTCTAAGCAAATTAGGATTTATAATCCGTGAATCTAAGATAATTGTGAGGTTATGTGTTTAAATTACTGTCTATTCTTATCTCTAATATTTTAGTTTAGTAATGGTTATTTCTCTAGTACCACCTAAGTTTATTTTTTCAAAGGTCCCCTAAGTTTAGGTTTAATTCATTAGTGGCCAATTAATTATAAACATTATGTTTTGAAGAAAGAACTAGAAACCGTATAACTGAATAACATTGAAAATTATATTTGAATAAAATAGGGTTATATCCTTCTCATAATCAAATAAGGATTTAATTTATGATAGTCAAAGTCATTGTACAAAAAATAATCAAAAGAAAAAGAATACATAGACAATCAACTTTCACAAAGGGGGATAAAGAATCTGTGTCGTCCGCTTTCATTTCTTCTTTCTCCTATTCCTTATGTTGTTTTCTGGGTTTCAATCTCTATCTCCGTATAAAAACTTACCACATATGGCTCTATCTCTATAAAAACTTACCACATAAAAACTTACCACTTACACCATTATCCTATGCCTTATGTCATTCTCTAGGTTTCAATCTCTATCTCCCCATTTCATTATATCTGTGAATAAACTCTCCTTTTATAAGGGTTTCTGCTAGGCTTGGGCTTCACGAACCTAACTCGTGCTTGCTGGAATGCAATTTGCGCGAGCTGAGGTTATAAAAGACGTCCTTGACAACACTAGAGGCTCAACTCGCGTGAGCTGTAAAGCAAGCCGCGCGAGTTAAGGTTTATAGAGACGAATCATGGTTATCTTGGGAAGCCAGCTCACGCGAGCTGTAGGCTACACTATAGGCCATGTTGTGCAAGTTGTAGGCCACACTATTCTTTCTTAGGAGGCCAGCTTGCGCGAGCTGTAGCACACACCACACGAGTTGTGTTTTTTTGCACTTTCTCTCCCCATTTTTGTTGCTTTTAAGCCCTAAAATACTTAAACTAATCATCAACATGTTCTATAGCATAGTTTTGCAATTCAACGCATTTAACGACTGTTTTAACTTGCTTTTTATTGATTAATGGACAAATTCTCATTAAAAAAGTCGATAACTCTCTTTCGCGAGTTATCAACACCCCCAACTTAAATCTTTGTTTGTCCTCAAATAAAAAGGAATTATGTTAAATTAGTAAGCATAACAACATAACCCCAATATAACGAGCGAATAAACACATTCTCTTTATTGTATTATCCTAAACATTACCTATGATAAACAAAGGCTCAAATTACCAAATTTATCATCATGATCAATCCTTGAATTGCTTAGTTAACTGCACATAAGGGTTAGTCATGCATGAATATTCAGATAATGACATTGATCATCTTGTATTGTGTGATTATTGTTCCAAGTTCCCAATAAGTTGAAGTGTTTTCAGATTTCGGAAAACTACATTACCTCTATCCCCTCATATATTTCGGAGAACTACATTACGATCATTAAGGCTTTTATTAGGCTTGTAATGTTCAACTTAGGTAAAGGTATGATGACAAGTCAATTCAGGCTCATTACCACATTCCTCAGCTTAAGGAACCATAACTCCTAAACCTTTCTCTAGATAGACTCTCAGTGCTCATAATTTCTTATTTGTACTTTATTGTTTTGATGGAATTTAATGATTTCTCTTTATTCTCAATCTTTTTGGTTGCCACAAATTGGTGGTTAAGTTTTCTATTTTCTCAATTGTTTTGGTAATAAAAAATTGGTGATTTTTTTTTTTATCATTTTAAATTCTTTCTAGAGGTTTTTTCTTTCCTTGCTTAATCCTGACTTGGCTGAGCACATAGTTTCCTTTTGACTAAGAAAGGTCTCTAAGATGAGATTTGGATTTTCTAACCTGAGGTATGGTGGGATCAAGAGGGAAATCCAAAGAATGTAAAATTTTGGCTTATAGACTATTGTTAAGAAAAAAAATTCGCTTAGGCTCAAAATGGGTGACTGTGGTCATTTATTCTTTATGGGTTGGTCAGTCAAATAGCTACTTTTAATGTTCCAAACGAGGCCTAAATCCTTTCTTAGTTCATTTTTCACTTGGCTTAACTTAATCAGGATCAACTTAGTTCTTGGGTTTTATAGCTTTCTTATTTTCTTAGACACAAACACATTTTTAGTATTAGGAACAATTTATAAGTGCATGATTTGATTTCCACAACACAAAACATCAGTCATACATTACTTCCCCTCGTTGTACAAGAATATTAGCAAACTCAAAGTGATCATAGTCATATCATCATAATTTACAGCAACAAAAGTAATTCAATGCATACATAAGAAGTTTAGTACAATCATAGTGTAGATGCTTCAATTGTTTTATTAAGTCCTAATTACTAAAAGAAAACAAGAAAACGATGAAAGAGAAGAATCAATGCCCAACAAACTAGAAAACATCAAATTGATAAAGAAAAAATGAAATGCATGAGAAAAATATAAAAGAAAGGAAAAATAGAAAGCGATAAAAATGATAAAGATTCACCCTAACTCGAGATTTACGTTGTCCTCAGCACAAGCAGTGGCTGCTCAAGGGGATGATCCAACCAACTCTACTAAGGTCCTGATCAGGAGGGATAGCCCCAGTGGGCTGTGAAGAACTCCTCATAGGTTGGACGCCTAGGGGTGGTGGCAGCTGACTCTGCTCATGAATGGTGAGGTCGTGGATGGCACGAAACAGATGTTGTTGGTCCTGCATCTGATGGGTCATGTACTGCCAGATAGACAGGAAGTGGTGGTGCACAAAGGTGGTTTACTGCTCGTGACTCTATTGGATAAGGTCGAGGCGAGCAAGCAGAGTAGTTAGGTTTGCTGCTGGAGGTGTGGGAGGTGCAGGTGGTGTTGATGATGGAGGTGGTGATGATGGAGTTAGAACGGACGGTTGCAAAGGCATTCACACATTTGATAGGGGAAATCGCGTGAGCTAGGTTTGCATAACCCCTAACTAGCGCGAGCTAGGTGGATAGAGATGGGGATGGCATGTCTGAAGAGGCAACTCGTGCGAGTTAAGGGGCAGCTCGCGTGAGTTAGATGGGCTTAGAGCAATTTTCTATATCCATAAATGCGGCCCGCGCGAGTTAGCTGTGGTTTCAGCTTTTTGCTTTTTGATTCGGGCCCTTTGCTTGCATGATGTTGTGGTCTTAAAGGTATTTACCCTAACTTCATCCAATGGTTTAGGCTTCATCATGTTTTCAGTTGTGAGGGCGTAAATGGAGTCAATCATGTTAGAATTGTTATGGTCCACAAGATGTTTGCTTGTCTCAAAGACATTAAAGGTGACTTGCTATCCAAGTACTCTCAAAGCTAGTTCTCCCGTAGCCACATCAATCATGGGCATGGGGTTAATGCTTGCACCAAGGTCTAGCAATGAAAGTATTTTGTTCCAATGTGACATTAAATAGTGAAACTACCTGAATCCTTTTTCTTAGGTGGTTACTTGTTGTTTAGGATGGCATTGCATTCTTCATTCAACACTACCACTTCAGTTTCTGGGAGTTTCCTCTTCTTTGTGCATAATTCTTTCATAAATTTAGAGAAAGCGGGCATCCGCTTTAAAGCTTCTAGAAGGGGTATATTGAGTTCCAGCTTCTTAAAGACTTCTAGGAGTTTGGCATATTGCTTCTCTTATGTGTCTTTCTTACCCTTTTTGAATCTGCTGGGGAAAGGTATAGGGGGTTTCAGTGTGTGTTATTGGTCCCTAATAGTGAATCTAGAGGGGGGTGAATAAATTCTAATCCCAGAATGCCTGATTAAAACTTTGTTTCTATTTCCTTTTATTTCAAAATAGTTTTCTAATCTTGTTAATCTATCCACATATAAAGATATGATCAAGATAGAATTCAAATATGTGAACAAGATGTTATAACAAGATGGATAAGAGATAATCAACGAAAACTTAAAGATAAGAAACAAAACCGGTAAGTAATCAATAGTCCTTTTATTACCAAAACGTGTAGTATTCAAGTATTTTAGATTTGATTCAATTACGCAGTTAATTACCAATTGAATACCAGTTGATTTCAATATTACCGAAAAGCGCTTTTGCATAAGGTAAAAGTGTAAGGATAGAGAAGATTGCACGGATGATTTTATACTGGTTTGGCGTTCGGCCTACATCCAGTCCCAACTCACCCAACTGCTGCAATTGGTTTCCACTATCAATCTTTTTGTGTTCTTTACATTCACTCTGCACAAGCGACACAAGAATGACGAAAAATCACCAATTCAATTAGTTATTTAACACAAAGAACCATTTCCTCTTGTTCTTGGCACCTCCAAGAACACCAAAAGATTCTGAACCCTTTTAGAAATATTTTTCCCTTTGAGAAAACCTATACCAAAGTACTTTTACTCTTTCCTAGAGAAACCTTTCTCTAAGAGTAAAATGGGTAATTGACCAAACGAAAATACAATGATGATCAGTTAAGAAAACACCTGATGTGTATATTCTGATCACGTAGAAAGCCTAAAGACAAACCACCTATGAACTTCAACTCAAATTGCACTTTGAAAACTTCTTTCTTTAAAACACCTTTGAAACACCCATTTGAGCAATCAGTTGACAGTTGTAAGTCGTAATCGATTACAGAAGCAAGGTAATTGATTATCCTAGCTTTCTGAAACTTTATTTCATGTGTAGTATATGTAGGAATCGGTTAACCCAAGTGGTAATCTATTATCCCAGAGCCAAATCATTCTTCCCACTCTATTACCAACCTTTGGTAATCTATTACTATTTCTGGTAATCTATTACCTCAACCAGTTACCAAAAACTAGAATTAATCTATTACCAGCGAAGATAATCTATTATCCCGTGATTTTACTTGAAAACATAGAGGGAAAGTTAGTGATTTGAATCTTGAAAAGCTTGGTAATTTATTACCAAACCATGGTAATTGATTACTGAGCAAATTCAAAGAATTTTACACAAGTAATAAAATTCTTAGGCTGTAAAGATGTTGTAGAGGAGGTTGTGAAGCACTCTGCATGTTGGGAGGAGATTCCCAGATCTCAAGAACTTGGGGTCATCAGGATTGCGAGCCTTTCCATAGAGCATATTATCAACATCCTCTTCAGACTCAATCTTCATCCAGTCTGCACTATAGAAGCGACATTCAGTCTTACACTTCCCTGCTTCAACAATGGTTTCAGCAGTGATGATGTACTCCTTGCTGTCAATGGTACCAACGATACCATCATCGAATTCTCTGGCGTCACTCCAGAACTCAGCGTACGCCTCCATCAGCCATGGACCTTTCCATTCAGCGAAGTCCATTCATCCATTGTGAGTCAGCAACCTCACCATGCGGTTTGATACTCCTTCAAGAGTGGATTTGGCAATCCACTTGCTAGGTAAGAAAAGATCTTGCGCAAAGAAGGTCTCTTTAGAGGTTTTGGATTTCTTGGCGACCATTTTCTAGGTTTGAAAAGAGAGCGGATGTGTGTGTATAAAATTCTTAGAGAGGTTAAGATTCAGAGAATATTAAATACTGTACAAAGTAAAAGAGTGAACTTTGCAGTATTTATAGTCAAATGTTAAAAACGGTTATAATTCATCAGACGAAAGAATTGAAACCGCCACTGATTTGACGTTGCCTCATGACTGCCTTTTTAATGATTGATTTGACCTCTGCAATTCATTGTGCGTGCTTCTCAACGTCCTAGAATAGAGCAATAAATGACAGACATATTTAATGCTGCATTTATTGTGTCCCTGCACACTTAACTTTAAATTAATTAAATAATAACCTTGCATCTATTGAATTTTCTCAGACTGATTCAACTTGATCAGATGCAATGTTTCGTCTTAATACGAATAAATAAGCAGACGAAATGAACAAATAAAAGGTACAGACGAAATAACTTAATCAATTAAAGAAATAATTCCTAAATTTTCTTTAATAAAATTAAAGCGAGTTTCGTCTAAAGCCTTTGTGAAAATATCTGCCCATTGAAAATCAGTTTGAACAAACTGTATATCGAAAATACCTTTTTGAACATAATCTCTTATAAAATGAAATTTGATTTCAATATGTTTGGCTTTTGAATGTTGAATAGGGTTTTTGCTGAGATTAATTGCACTTGTATTATCACAAAATACTGATATTTGGGTCTCAAACCTGGAGAAATCCTCAAGTTGATGTTTTACTCAAAGAAGTTGTGAACAACATCCAGCTACAGCGATATACTCCGCTTTAGTGGTTAAGAGTGCAATGGAGTTTTGCTTCTTACTTGACCAAGAAATAAGTGATGTGCCAAGAAATTGACAGCCACCACCTGTGCTCTTCCTCTCCACTTTATCTCCAGCATAATCAGCATCACAATAGCCATTAAGACTGAAATCACTATTTTTCTTATAAAACAGAGAAAGATTAGTTGTTCCAATAAGATATCTCAAGATACGTTTTACAACTTGTAAATGAGATTCTCTAGGGTCAGATTGAAAACGTGCACATAGACAGATACTAAACATGATGTCAGGTCTACTTGCAGTAAGATAGAGTAGAGAACTAATCATACCTCTGTATATCGTCTGATCAACGGTCTTACTTGACTCATCTTTGTTGAGGCTAGCACCAGACGACGCATTGGTGTCTTCATGGGCTTAGCATTTTCCATCTTGAACTTCTTGAGAAGCTCCTTTGTGTACTTCTGTTGGTGAATGTAGATACCTTGTTTCGTCTGTTTGATTTGAAGTCCTAGGAAGAACTTTAATTCTCCCATCATACTCATCTCAAACTCATCCTGCATTAACTTAGAGAAATCCTTGCACAAGGATTCATTAGTTACTCCAAAGACTATATCGTCTACATAGATTTGAACAATGATAAAGTCTTTCGAAACACTTTTCTTAAAGAGTGTTGTATCAACCTTTCCTCTTGAAAAACCATTTTTAAGAAGAAAAGAACTCAATCTGTCATACCAAGCTCTAGGAGCTTGTTTAAGACCATAAAGAGCTTTCTTCAATTTGAAATCATGATCTGGTTGAGATTGACTCTCAAAACCAGGAGGTTGTTTGACATACACTTCTTCTTCAATAAAGCCATTTAGAAAGGCACTTTTCACATCCATTTGATATAAGACAATATTCTTGTGAGCAGCAAAAGCAAGTAAGATTCTAATTGCTTCTAATCTATCTACAGGTGCAAAGGTTTCAGTGAAGTCAATACCTTCTTGTTGGTTATAGCCTTGAGCTACTAACCTGGCCTTGTTCCTTACCATTTTTCCAGCTTCATCAAGCTTGTTTCTGATACCCATCTTGTTCCAATGATGCTTTTGTTCCTCGGCCTTTCCACAAGCGTCCATACATCATTCCTTGTGAACTGCTTTAGCTCTTCTTCGATAGCTAAAATCCAGTCATTTTCTTGTAGAGCCTCTTCAATATCTTTGGGCTCTATATCAGATACAAGAGCATATCTCGAAACATCTCTCAGTCTTGACCTTGTTTGAACTCCTTGATGTCTATTTCCAATGATTAGATCTTCGGTGTGGTTTGAGGCGAACCTCCAAGTTCTGACAGGAGCATGGTCATCCTGGTGTTGAGGGACAGACGAAGAGGGTTCATCTGTGCTGGGAGATGTTCTTGCGTCTGTGTTGGGTTGGACAGGAGGATCAACTTCTTGACTAGAGGGAGTTATCTACAAATTGTCAAACAGGTTTTCCAGGTCCGATATTTCTTTATCAGCCTTTGAGTTATCTTAGAATTTCACATGAATAGATTCCTCTACAACTTGCGTCTTAGAGTTAAAAACTCCATAAGCTTTAGAAGTATTAGAGTATCCAAGTAAAAATCCCTTCACCACCTTTGAATCAAACTTGCCAAGTTGATCCTTAGTGTTCAAAATAAAACACTCACATCCAAAAGGATGGAAGTAAGAAATGTTGGGTCTTCTTCCTTTCCATAGTTCATATGGAGTCTTATAAGGTACGATTTTTCCTTTCCACAACTCCATTTTGTTGAGGAGTTCTTGGAGACGAAAAATTGTGAAAGATACCATTTTCAAAACAATAGGCGTTAAAATCAGAATTTTCAAATTCTGTTCCATGATCACTCCTAACAGACACAATACATATTCCTTTATCTTTTTGAACGCGTTTGCAGAATATTTTAAAAACACTGAATGACTTATGTTTATGGGCTAGGAAGTATACCCATGTGAATCTAGTATAATCATCCACAATTACAAATCCATATGTCTTCCCTCCAAGACTTTCAGACTGTGTAGGTCCAAAGAGATCAATATGTAACAGTTCTAATGGTCTTGTCGTGGAAACAACATTTTTAGATTTAAAAGAAGCTTTAAGTTGTTTCCCATGCTGACAAGATTCACACAGACGATTGGATTTTCAAGATATTTTTGGCAAACCTTTCACAAGATCCTTTTTAGAAATTTTCGAAATATACTTGAGACTTAAATGTCCAAGCTTTTTGCGCCAAATATCTCGTTCATCGTCTGCTGAAATTAAACATGTTACATTCTGATCACTAAGGTCAGAAAGGCAAACCTCATAGAGATTATTCTTTCTTTTCCCAACAAACAGAATGGATTTGTCCTTTGTTCTTGACTATACACTCATCGCTGTTAAATGCTACTTCATATCCACTGTCACAAAATTGACTTATGCTCAATAGATTGAAATTGAGACCTTTAACATAAGACACATTTTGGATAAGAGGATTGGGTGTCTTATCAACAGTCCCAATACCTAGGATTTTACCTTTCCCTGAACCATAAGATACAGACCCTTTACTTGGTCTGAGATCTTGGAACATAGACAGGTCTCCCGTCATGTGTCGTGAGCATCCACTATCTAGCTATCAGCTTGACGTCTTCTCTCTTCCTATTAAGGATATCTGCAACAGGAATAATGAGTGACTTTGGTACCCAAATCTTTTTGGGTCCTCCTTTGTTAGTAGAAGAAGGTTTCTTTTTGTTCAAGGTTTTTGTATTTTTCTTATAATCATTTGGAACCTTGTTGTATCTTTTATTCTTCTTTTGAATAGACGAAACAAATTTTGTCTTATTCTCATTCGTCTGCTCAACATAACCTAGTCCACTTTTATCAGACGGAGCCCTCCCATATTTTAAAATGTTTTCAAGCATGAAGGATCCTTTTGTGAACTTAGTTAAGTTTTTGAGTAAAGAATCATTTTCTTTCTTTAATCTTTCGATTTCAAGAATTAAAATGTTCTTTTCAAATTCAGATGATACTTCATCTGATACTTCCTTTTTAAGCAACTCTTTTTCAGATCTCAAAGTAACATTTTCTTCCAAAGTTTGTTTTAACTTTGCTTTGCATACTCTGTATTGCTCAGCAATAAAATGCGAGTTTGCTAAAAGAGTATTATATGACATCTCTTCTGATTCTGATTCATGTCAGCAAGCTCTTTTTACCCTTGTCTCTACGAGGGTTCCATCTTCTCTTTAGCTTTGGACATTCAGATCTCATATGTCCAGGTTTTCTGCACTCATAACAGTCAATCTCTGAGCTTTCCTCCTTGTTTACGAGTTTCTCAGGAAAATTCTTCTCTTTCTTTTTGAAGAAGCGTTGACCTCTTCCTTTCTTCATCATTATCTTCTTGAAGTGTCTAGCCATGAGAGATATCTCATCTTCAGACAATCCGTCAGACGAATCAGATTCAGAAGTTTCAGCTTTAAGGATCTTGTTCTTCTTCTTTCTTTGTTTCTTAGCAGATTCCTCCTTAGGAACATTGTTTACGGACGGAAGAGCTATGGGCTCTTGAACTTTGATCTTGTCTCTTTTGCAGAGAAGTACCTCATGTACTCTCAAAACACCTATCAACTCATCAAGAGTTAATGTCTTCATGTCATGTCCAACAGAAATAGCAGTGGACATAGCTCCTCATGGAGGAGGCAAACTATCCAGAACTTTCATATTGTTTTGGGCTTTGGTGAACATGATTCCCAAAGAGGTAAGTCCATTTAATATGGTTTGGAATCTTCCAAACATCATATCAACAAATTCTCCTTTCTTCATTGAGAACATCTTATATTCTCTTTGAAGAGTGGCAGCTTTTCTCATTTTGACGTCCTCAGTTCCTTCATAGGAGATCTTTAGAGCGTCCCAGAGCTCCTTGGAAGTCTTGTAGGCACAGAATCTCATGTATTTTTTCCTTGAGAGTGTGCACGTGAGAGTGTATCTAGCTTTGCTGTTAAGCTCCATAAGGAAATATTCTTCATTTCCCCATTCAGTCTCAGGTTTAACAATGAGAATATCTCCTTGAGTAATGATATTCCACAGTCTGTACTGAGTAGACTTGATGTACATCTTCATCCTGTCAGCCCAGTAAGGGTAGTCATCTCCAGAGAACGTCGGCGGCTTATTCATGGATGACCCACCAGACAAGAACGAGGGTCCTTGAGACTCCATCTTGGATCTTTCCTCTAGTAGTTGTTAAGCGTTCAACCCTTAGAAGCTGAGCTCTGATGCCAAACTGTAAAAGATAAAACACAAGAAGGGGGGTTGAATTGTATTAAATGAAAATTTAATTCCTTTCGTCTCTTGGTTTTAAACAGAGTCAGACGGAACAATGATTATCTTTAAAGGTTGATTTTAAGGACAGACGTTATGCTTTGATTATCCCTGTTAGTCACAAATTCAAAGAAGATAAACACAGTTATTTTTATATTGGTTCTCTAATTTGCAAAATTGGTGAATGTTTAACTATTACTAGTGAAGTGACATCAATATGATATATGATTTTAGGTTGTGATATGCATTGAAGTATTTTATTCTCTTACAAAAATTGAAATTAGTATCAATATTTGAATTTTACATGAGATGATTATCTTTCAGTTACGTAATTATTTATTTCTAATAATTTTTAAAATTATTGCAAGACTATCCAATTCAAAATTTTTTATTAAATTACATTTAATTATTTATTATGTTTTTAGTTATTTAATATTAAAAAATTAATTATTAAATATTTTGAAGCATTAAAATTCATCATGTAACATTAAAATTATTTGAAAATTTAAGTATTTAAAAATGATTAATATTTGATCACAATTTTTATGAAAATTTTCTGACATTTATAACAATATGAAAACAGCAATTTTAAGATTATAAACATTGGGACATGGTTCACGGGAAAAAAAATAACGATCAAATACAAGAATATAAAAAAATATAATTAAACATAATTGATAAGAGAAATTACGCTAACGCCACCTTCTGATATAACAGGCGATGGCACAAAGCAATTATTCATTAGCGGACTAAGGCCTCAACTTTAGACACCATTGAAATCTGTAAGCGATCCCTAACTCCTCTCCTCCTTCCTCTCCCTCACCCACATTTTACGTTTTGAACAGGATAACATAAATTGATTTTCGTTATATATTATGAAATCCAGTACAAAACAGAAATTAATTACCTTTTGTATTTGTGATAGATATATACAAAGTAGAAATAAATTTATATTTGTATCCATTGAAGACAAAGAATCGAAAAATAGTTTTATATAAGTAACTTTTATAAATGATAAACGGAAATCTATATTTGAAAATGCAATCAGAAACAGATTTTCAATTTGCATCTAGTTTGTGTCATTATTGACTAGCAATAGTAATTTATACCGTAACTATTTCAATTAATATTAAAATTGGTAATTTATAACGTAACTAATTCAGTTACTAGTAAAAAAGGTAGTCTTCATCGTAACTAATTAATTTGATTATTATTAAAATATTAACATGTATATATATATATATATATATATATATATATATATATATATATATATATATATAATCAGAAAATATTAAAAATTAAACTGAATTACAATTAATCAGTTACTAGTTTTGTATTTGATTAAATTACTATTGGAAAATTTAAATTATATTACAATTAATTAATTTGAATCATAAACTTACAAACGCAAATACAAAAAGAAAATTCATTTTTGTTTTGTACTTAGAAACAATACAACGTATTTGAGTTTCTATTTTACATTCCATACTCCAACATGATATAATAGAAACATTTTCCTGTACAGGACATTTTCATAAAACGTAAAAATTAAACAAAATTACGGGCGTGAGAACGAAAAATATTTGATAGATAATAGATACAAAGACAATTACAATTACTTGTAAAATACGTAGAAAAAAGAATAAAAGAGAAAATTTTTAAAAAAAAAATTATGTATACATAACCAAAGTTAGTTTGAGTTGAGTATTTGAGCGTATCGGAGTTCATTGCATCAGACTACTTCATACGAATATCATTAACATCATTACCCCCTTGTAAGAAATAAAGCATGTAATTTCTTTATCTTGGTTCCAACTTTGATATGCTTACTTCATTGGTTGAATAGTACATCTTTGCCTCACAATCTTCCTCTGTCGTTGAAACCTTTTCAATTAAGAAAATTGGCTCTTTCGGTTGTGGCAAAGCAATTTCACTGGTTAACATTGCAACTATAGAGGTCATATTTGGTCTATCATTAGCTCGATGTTGAACACATAAAAGACCGATATGGATGCATCGTAAGGCTTCAGATATATTGTGAGAATCTCCCAAACATGGATCAATGAATTCCAATGCGATGCACTCTTTCCACAACCTCCAAGCCTACAATAATTTACAACAATTATTAACAACCACTTCATTATTCATAAACTGAATTTAATTTTGCTTCTTACATGTCCAATAAGATTATAGCTCCTGTTGGAGTAGGAAATCCCTTTGTTTTTCTTTCCGCTTAAAATTTCTAGTAGTAAAATGCCGAAGCTATAGACATCAGATTTGATGGAGAATACTCCATCAATTGCATATTCAGGTGCCATGTAACCACTGAAACAATCCATTGCACATTAGTTACTGTTAGGTTTGATTTGTATGCAATTTATCATTAGATACTTACTATGTCCCAACAATTCTACATGTATTCCCTTCAATCTGATCACCTCCACACATTCGGGCTAATCCAAAATCAGAAATTTTTGGATTCATACCATTATCTAGCAAGATATTACTTGCTTTTAAATCTCTATGTATGATCCTCAGCCTAGAATCTTGATGAAGATAAAGTAGTCCTCTAGCAATTCCACTTATAATATTGAATCGTGTTGACCAATCTAGAAGTTTGCTTTGAGTAGAATCTGTAAAATTATATATTTAAGTAATTTTTATTAATTAATCAATAAATATTAGAATCAAATGGAATTTCAAACAGTTATATATGAAAACACTAACCAAAAAGAAAGAAGTCCAGGCTTTTGTTGGGCATGTACTCATAGATGAGTAAATTCTCCTGCTCTTCGATGCAACAACCAAGGACCTTTACAAGATTTCGATGTTGAAGTTTAGAACAAAATATAAATTCATTCTTAAGTTCTGTCAATCCTTGTGTTGATGTATGTAAAAGCCTTTTCACTGCAATTTCTTCACCGTCTGGTAGCGTGCCCTTAGAAAAAGTTCATATTTATCAAGAAATTAAAGTTAATTACATTGGAGAACAAAATGGGTAATGATATGTCTTTAAAAGACAACACGTTGTATACTTACTTTATAAACAGGACCGAAACCACCTTGGCCAAGCTTGTTGTCATTTGAGAAGTCATTAGTGGCACACGCTATTGTATCAAAGTCAAACAAAGGTAGTTCCAAATCTTCTTGGCTCCTCTCATTTGCTTTTACATTCCTCTTGGTGATCTCTATTTCCTCTCAAATAAACAAGATTAATGAGAATATAATTAAGCCATGTCCTATGCTCGATATGATATATCTTTATTAGTTACATGTTCTTCAATTTGAATGTGTGCGTTTTAAGTAAGCAGTCAAATACCTGCAGTTTTTCATATAAAAAAGTTGAATAAAATGATTTTGTTTAATAATTTAATTATTATTACTAAAAAACTAAGATAAAATCCATTTTATATTCACCTCTCCTCGTGCAAGAAAATTGAGAATATTATTTGTTGAATGGTGTTAAAACTATTGATTGAAGGGAAATATCTATTCGATTTTAGAAAGTATTTTATTTTTATTTTTATCTTCTATTATAAAATATGACCTTATTCTAATTTATATTTTTGGTTTTAATGATTGGAACGAGTAACTTTCAACAAACTAGTGGTATAAAATTTCTCACATGAATGTTACAAATTCCAAATTCACCCATGAATTTGTCACACGATCAGATTGAAGAGGGGATATGTATAGAATACTTTATAAAATGGGTTTCCTTGGGTTCAATGGGTTTCAATTCCTTGGGTTCAGGTAACTTATGAATCCAAACCGGCATGATCTAACCCGACTGTTCTAGGTCAAGTTTTGAACCTAACTTTAAAAAGGATAACAAATTTTTATTTTTAACCCCACGAACCCTGTAGCACAATCGGTTAACATAGGTTCTTTTCATATATTTTTTGCATTTATTTATTTAATTTTTGTCACTATTTACCATTTTTTAGAAATATTAAAATAAAACTCAAAATTTTATTTGTGACCCAACTAATTCGACCCCGTCATTAATCATTTGGTTCAAATTGAGTTTGAGAGGAAAAAAAATACATAAATTACTTTAACTCAATCGAAATATTTTGTTTGGTTGAATTGAGTAATCGGTTTAGTTAAACCAATTCAACGCTGTTATCCATTCCTGATTCCGAATATATATATATCGCCTGTAACTACTATATTTTCGGGGTCGTCGTGAGAAATATATGCTTTTATATGTACGAAAAGAATTTATAATTTTTTAGTAATCACATAAAAAAACGAGGTATATGAGTGTAGAACAAAATTATGATGTAACGAAACGTGATAAAAAAAAAAAAAAAACAGTGCAGTTAAAAATATATAATAAGTAAAAGACTAAAAGTAATAACCGTAACCTGTGAGAAAGGAGTCATATATAAGAAAGGTTACCTTTCACGCTGTATCTCCGGTAAATGAAAGCGAAAATTACAAGCATCGCAATAATAGATGAAACAATGCTCGTGACTACAACCGCCACTTTCCTATAACCACCTTTTGCATCTTCATTTGCACGACAGTAATAAATTCAAATAAATAGTCAATACATGCTTGAGCAAAAACTAAGATAAAAACCAAATTTAATTATACATTTTACGACAATTTTTTTAACATATTTTACCATCTCTATTTTTATTTTTCATATATTTTACTAAGTTGTTAAGTATACAAATTAAAAATGGTAAAGAAACTCATGTCTATCCAATTTCGGGAGAAAATCCATTTTGACTTTCCTCGAACCCAAACTTGAATTGATCCAATCTTATTAGATATTAGTGGAAACAAGTATAAGACATTTCAATAAATTAATTATTTTAAAAACAAAATTATTTTTAAAACTATAAACTTAACTACAAATTTTAAACATTCTAAACTTATTTTTAACATACTTAAATCGGTACCCGTCTTTCAAAATGAGAATGGGAGAGCTATACCTGACCTGCCGCATTATCTCGTAAATACATACATTAATTTGCAAAATATACAACAAAGTGGTCATATTTTTTTATTATATATTTAACAGCCACGTAAACTATGTAAAAAGAAAAAAACAGTGATAAAATGTGTGAGAAAAACTTTTTGAGGTATAAAATTTATAAACTAATAAGACAAAAGATTTATACCCTCTCAAGATAAACCTAATAACACTTCTAATTTATGATCAATTAACAGTCTGTTTTGTATTACCATGATCATTTGACTCAAATAATAGTTATTAGATAATGAAGAGTTAAATGGTTATATATAGTAATGGTTAACACAGAGATGATATAAAATATTTTATATTATTAACTAATCACAAATAGGATTTGGTATGATTTTTAAAATAATAATTATTAATATATTTATTATATGTATAGAGAATAATACGTGGTTGGGAAAATAAAGAATTTTCTACCGTTAAATAAATGCATATGCCCTTTTCTTTTAACAAAAAGTATAAAATAAAATGTCATACCCAAGTCTGAGATGTCCAATCTAACGTAGAGATCTTGCCCTGCATCTGGAAGCTTTCTTAAGTCCAATAGATCACCGAACCAGAGGATGCAACCACGTCCTCCCTCTTCGGTGATATCTGAGTTACCATAAGCCATACACGAACAATTTTCCCAACATTTACCCTTGCATTCCTCAAGTGTCATACTTCTGTCAATCCAAGATTTGTTAGTGTCTGGGAATTTCATGTTACTGAACAATACAAAACCGTCTTTATTTTCATCCCAACAACTCCAACTTTTACTATTAAGTATACACCCTTGAGTACTATTCTTCGCAACCAAGTTTTGAAGCGATTTTGGTACAAACCCACGCAAACACTCGCACACTGGTAACTTACCGACCATAACACAGGACCCAAAAGAGCCACAGTGGTTATGTCTATCACAATCATCTCTCGGAACATGTAAATTCAGTTTCCACTTTTGACTTGCTTCATCCCAAATGAAACGCTGAAGAGAATACAGGGTTTGGTTGATGACGAATCTTGCGATCAAGGAGGTGTTCAAGGGGATGAAATAGAAATTGTTGTTCTTAAAATTAACATCGAACAAAGCAGGGTGCCTCAGTGAGGGTACGCCGTTAAATCGAACCCCATTCCAAGGGCCACTTCTATAGAACAATGATGAGCCGTTCCGTATTTGGGTTTCCGGAATATTGCTTTTTGCAACGCTATAAGTAAAGTGACCAGAAGATGGGTCATCCCAACTGTTCCATGCAGTTAGGTACCTGTAAAGATAAAGGAGTTTGGATAATCATATTATTTTTTTGAATAATTTTTATTCTGTAAATTGAATTTGATAAACGAAATTTTCATTTTATTTTTACAAAATTGAATATTCAGATAAAATATAAATGAATAAAAGTACTTTTGAAGATAACTAAAAACATCTTTGATTTTCTGTTAAACACACTTTCGGAAAGCTAAATTGAGTTTGGCTTCATGTCTGTAGTCTCCTCATAACATAATTTTTCTAGCAGCGATTGCAGTAAGAATGAGTTTGAACCGGAAATAAGAGATCAATTCCATTTGAAATTTCCATTTCAGAGGGAGGAATTAGATGAAAAATATTTAATACTATCAACTCATTCTCCATTCAAATATCATGGGAAGAATTTAATGAAAATATTAAATGCTTTTGAAGCAAAAATATACCTATATGTGTTGGATTGAGTGTTTATCACAGGTACTAAAAACTACAAAGGTTAGATAAGTTTAAAAGCTTAACAACTTAAATTCTGGTACCGATCGTCAGATTAAGCGCTTGTAACCACTAGGTTAAAAATTATTTTTAAGATTACTCTATTTTTTTATTAAGAATGTGACAACTAAAATATCATATTGACATGCTCAAACATCAACTATGAAGAAGAAAAATATACTCAACAATTTGGAGATATTCAAATTTGATATGCTCAAACATCCACTATGAAGAAAAAGTTTGTTTTGTACAATCAGGAGATATTCAAATGAAATAAAAAATAATATTAATCTTATATAATAAACTTCATATCCTTTTTACATACTTAACAGTAGAAACCTGGCTAAATACCTTAGGCCAAACACTGCGAGGATGCGAATATAAAGATCAAAGACGGCCGACGGAGGATCGAAGACCAGTCCTAATTAATTTTTATCAAACTTAAATTTATAACGTATCTTTAGTTCAAACGTGTATCATAATGTTTGCCCAATTATACCGTAAACTAAAATATATCCCAAAAGTGAGTTTATTTTTTAAAGTGGAACACCCCAAACGTTTCCAAACAAAGTGTAAAGCTCATGCTTCATGCCTGTTAACAAAATGTTATTTTTATTAGGTTTTCATAAAATATTTATTATATAATTTTTTATGTAAAAACAATTTTTATCAAAATTTACTTTAAATCTAACTCACCGTGGGGCAAGCCCTGCTTCCCATCCTAGCTTCATTCCTGGTAATAGTGTATCAGAAGGATGATCAAAGCTCTGCCACAAGTAGGTTTGAGGGTTGGAATCTGTCTCGTCTCGTAGAACAAAATTTCCTGTGTCCAAGAGCTGTGCTATGGTGTTGATAGCTTTTGTTTCTGTTACATTTGTTGACCAGTGAATGATGTTGTTCTTACTGAGAAGGACTAAGTTTCCTTCGTTACTTATAGTTAACTTGGTGGAGTTAACGTTGTTGTTGTCGTCGATGGGGTTATCACGGTTGGCAACCCAAACAACGGTTTTTGGTGAGATGTTTTTGAACCATATTCCTAGGTACCGGTTTGTGGAACTACCTGGGCTGAAGAAACCCATCTGAAAGGTTCCATCGTCTGAAACCAATGTGGTTCCGTGGAGAAGTGGCTGAAACTGAGTGAGGGTTTTAGTTTCAGAGGAAATTTTGGACAAAAAGCAAAGGGCGATGACAAGCACGAAATGTAATGGAATAATGATCATTTTGTGTTAATTAATCGCTCAAAAAATACTGTAGATTAAATATAAAGACGAAAAGCGGGAAGTCACGGAAACGCCAAACTGTCTGACTTGTACACTGTTTGCGTGGGCATGTATTATCTACATTTCACGACAAAATCCGCTAAGAAAACGCGGAAGCAGAGGAGCTATCATTGACTCAAGCTACACGTATCCTAAGAATATCTAAGTTGAAAATTTTAAATCATAAGTCAACCCAAAAAAAATATGAAAATATGTAAGTTGGTAGTTTTAAATTATTTGCTTCCTGTGACTCCATTAATTTTATTTCCAAAAATAAATAAATAAAAATCTCTGTCAATAACTTGTTCTATTCTAAAGTAAGTAGTTTCTCTCTTACTCCGTGGCATTATAATTGTTGTCTTAAAAAATGGTTACGTAAAACAATAAAAATAGTAAAGATTTAAATATTTATATTTATGTTCTTAAATTTGTATCAAATTTTACTTTCAACTCCTAACCTTTTTATGGTTTACTTTTAGCCCATATATATTTTTTTTGTTTTTTATTTTTATTTCTTGTTGTCTAAATTTGTTGAACAAAAAACTCCTTAATAGGGATGATCTATGTCCACGTTGTTATATGTTGTTTACTTATAATTTATATATACGGTTAAATATTAGTAGGATTTCTATTTCCTCCTTAGGTATTTCTATCATCTCCAAGAACGATATTAATTTAATTTAATCATTTATGACGAACAGAACTTAAATCTAGAGAGCTCTTTAAATAATCTAATGTAAAGATGAAATTGTTGAAAGTTTCGTGATAAATCTATCAAATACTACAAATAGAATTATAGCTTTTTATATATATATATATATATATATATATATATATATATATATATATATATGCTTAAAATGTGAAGTAAATAAAGAGTGAGGGTAGAATCGTTAAAAGATGATCCACACTAATATCATTTGCTCCTATTTTCGACATGGCCAACTTGCAATTATTGTACCAATGGATTTTCACCCACAGCGTGTATTTGGAATACTGGTTAACTATACGCATAGTATAAACATGGTTAATTTTATAATACTGATTAATAATACATAAATATGATTCATCATAAATGATTAGTTGTATATTGATAATTAATCTTGTATTATCTTATATTATAAAGGAATTTTTAAGTTTTATTTTTATAATAAGCAAATAAATTGCTACAACTTTATACCTATTTATAATTCATATTATGTATTTGTTGATGCTTACCTTAAAAATAATTCAAGTCAAAATATGAAAAACTAAAAATTAAAAGAAAAACTATTTCTAACTAACATCGACTCAAACCAATTTTCTCTATCAATTTTATATAAACTTTTATTGATTTGAGATTAATTTGATCACTTTTTGACCGATTCAAGTACGAGATAATTTCTTGACCGATTCTAATCCTTTATGAGATGCCAAGATTTTTTGCAGTCTAATCATCACCAAGTCAACTCCCAGTCTAATTGAAGTGGTCAATGGATTGAACATTTATGTGCTTCTTAACTTTTCTCCCCTCTACACGGCCCGACTTAGCTACTTTACTTAATGGATAATGTTTTATATGATATAATATACAGTTAAATATTTATAATATGTCATTTATTTTAAAATACATATTTTTTATTCGGTAACGAGGAGGTTCACCATTAGTCATATTTTTGCATAGTTGATTGAACTAAATCTTTTGGCTATTGAAAAATATACTGTAATTTAATTTCATACATTTCCCTTTTTCACTTTAAATTTGAACTATACATAACATTCTAACAAAAATCCAATACATGATAGATGAAATTAAATGATGAGAGTAATTAATTTCATTCCATAAATTTTGGGTCGGATTTGGATTTAAAATTATGATGAAAAATAAATTCCGTCCATATACACTACTAACTACTTTTTAAATTATCAAACTGTTTAATAAATTTCATTAGATAATTATCAAACTATTTAATATGCAAAATATCCCTTTTAACGGCTCATCTCTTATGATGAGTGTAGCCGTTAAAAACAGTTATTACAAGTTATTGTGGCAGTTATTTACAGAATCACCATAATAAATGTTTTTAACGTCAGTTATTCTAACAATCACCGTTAAAAATACTTTTAATTATACACAATAGATATTTTCTTTTACATTTTTGTAGCATTTTTAACAACGGTTGTTAAAATATCGTGGGTCTATAAATAACTGCTATAATAAGATCCTTTTAGGGTTTAGATCTTTTTAATTCATCATAAATGCGCTTTTCACTTCTTCGTTTTTGCCCTAGTAGCTATAGTCTCTCTTCTTACTGTTTCTCTCTTCCAACAACATGTTCTCTCTTTACTCATTCGGACCGTCGTTTAATGGTGGCCATTGCTTCTCCATGATCGTTGCTTTGCTCTTCTCACCTAGTTGTCCTCTTTCTCTTTCTCTTCTCACCTCGACGACCATTGGAAACCATTTCTCTTCCCTATGGCCATTTCCAGCAGCGTTCTCCTATTGTCGCCATCATTTTCACTTCCACCGTGGTTGTTCCGTTCACTCCCACCGTGATTGTTACATTTGGATTTCTCAAATAGGTAAGTTAATTTTTTATATTTAGTTAATTTAATTTAATTTTTCTTATATTTAGATTATATTTTCTTTTATATTGAACAAATTAGTGATGATAGAAAATAACCACTTGAACTCATACAACTAGGTTCTGTTGCCACGAATTTAGCGGTGCATTTTTGTTGCGAAGTGATTACTGGATTTCCTTAACTGGATTGATAATATTTTAATTATATGAAAATGTTTTGATTGTATATTAGATTGATTTTAATTTTGTTTGTTATTTGGAGAATATTCATATTTTAAGTGGAATATTCATATTCTGGTTTAAATTTAAAAATAGCATAAAAAAATATTTTTTTACGCCGTAAAAAAATCATTTTTTGTCTCCCATGTATTACGGTGGTTCTAAACCCGCCATAAAAAAATTATTTTTAAGCCGTAACATACTGTTTTTTACAAGTGTTATAATAATATATACTAATTTGAATTTTGGTAAGAAATTATTTACGTACGTACACAATATTAATTGAAAGGCGCTAAGTGATGTTGAGATCTCAATTATCTAGTCTGCTTTTACTTTTTTTTTTAATCAACTATAAGATTTTTACTCATGGATCAAAGTATATTTCATCTATTTCTTCACTATCTTTAAAAGTAATTAACGTCAAAGTTGATAAGGAATTATAACTTTTTCCTTTGGTGCATTTCTGCAACTTGCTTATCTTTTATTAATTACAAATTGAAAACAAGCTAATTCAATGTTGTTATCGTTGTAACTTTGTCATATTTTATAATATTTTGGTTGAGCCAATATATCCCACTAATTAAGTGATTGTTGAGCCAATATATCTAACTTTTTGGATTGTACACTTGAAAATCCACTGTTACTCAAGCCAGAAAAACCCAAATCCTATCTTAAAGAGTTCTTTTCGTAAAAAAATATATTTTCAATATGAAAAGAAATTAAAACTCTAAAAAAATGTAAAAAACACCAAAAAAATCAGAAAAACAAAAGAAAGGATCACCAGTTTGTGATCACTGAAAAAATTAAAAAAATCCATCAATTTGTGGCAACTAAAAATAT
This sequence comes from Hylodesmum podocarpum, assembly GCA_026586105.1. Taxonomy (NCBI): domain Eukaryota; kingdom Viridiplantae; phylum Streptophyta; class Magnoliopsida; order Fabales; family Fabaceae; genus Hylodesmum; species Hylodesmum podocarpum. Next base: position 1,192,125 of record JALJEV010000804.1, read on the forward strand.
CAAGAATAAAGAGGTATCAATAAATTCCCTCAAAGCCAACATAGATCACAAAGCAAAATTGCAAATATTAAGAGATTATTTGGAAAAGGTTTCGGGAAATATTGTCTCTTAAGCTAAGGAACGTGATAATGAGCCTAAATTGACTAGTCATCATACATTCCTGCACCTAAACCGAATATTACAAGTTTACTAAAGCCCTAATAATCCTAATAACTTGCGTGGAAGATAAAGAAGGAAACATACGAGGGGAGGATAGAGGTAATGCAGATTTTCCTAAAATCTGAAACCACTTGATCTCATTGGAAACTTGGAACAATACACACATATGAAACACTCTCATAATCTGACTATGCATGCATGACTAACCCTCTTATGCACTGAACTAAGCAATTCAAGGTTGACCATGATGAAAAATTATGTAACTTGAGTTTTTCATTTATCTTAAAGGAATTTTTCAGTATAATTTAACTTAAAAGAGAATTTTTATTCGCTCATTATGTTTGGGTTACGTTGTTACACTTAATACTTAAACATGTTTTCCTTTTTCTTTTGAGGACAAACAAAGGTTTAAGTTGGGGTGATTGATAACTCGGAAAAGTGAGTTATCGACAAACACTTTTTAACTAAGAATTTGTCCATTAATCAATGTTTAGCGAGCCATAACGGTCATTAAATGCGTTAAATTATAATACAATATTATAGAACATGTTGATGGTTTGTTTAAGTGTTTTAGGGTTTAAAAGTAACAAAATGGGAAGAGAAGGTGTAAAAGAACACAACACACATAAGCAAAGGTCCTAAACTTATTCATATGTTTCATTGATTTCTGAAAAGTTGGTTAGTGTTGCTCAATTAACGAAGAGGGGATACTCAATTCCATTTAAAAACAATGGTTGTATTTTTTTGGATTCAAATGATCAATAATATGTTAATTTTGCACTAGGACACAGAAGACATGGTGACTTTAATGTAAGTGCAATGAAAATTTTGCTAACCCGTGATATGGTGAAAGACATGCCTATGATGGGTAACATTGATGATTTATGTCCATGTTCACGTTGACTCATGTGGTCCTTTTAATACCCTAAAAATTATGATTCACAACAATTACCTGATTAAAGAATACAATATAAATTAATAAGAACTAGAAAAATAGTAATTAAATAGGATCCTTAGAATAGCAAAAACATTTTAATTTGATCAAATTCAAAGAAAATCCATAATAGTTAACATAATTTACTCTAGTCCCAATTTATGTTGACTTTAGTCAACTCAAAGATAATAACTTAATAAACAAGTTCAACCTCACAAATTAAGAATAAATTTTGGCTTATATTTATTAAGAAATTCAAGTACCTTAGAATTATTAATTTAGAAATTGAGAAAAATTTATTAGAAATTTAGAAAAATTAAGTTTAAATATTATCATATACAGAATGATTTACCATGATTTAATACATTTATGAGTTTGTGCTCATTTGGGCTTTAAGTGTTTAATTTGTTATATTTTTCCAGATTTGTCCACGTGAACTAAAACAGGCATATCTCCCTCCACAGACCTCCGTTTGAGCTCAAATTTTTTTCGTTTTAAAGAGGATTGACAGAGCTACAAAAATAATGAAGACATGAAGAACCAATTCGGACTGAATCATGGGTGAATATGGCCTTGAAGTTGACGCACAGACCAGTAACGAGAATTTGATGCATTTTGAGCTCTTTTTAAATCATGTAATTGCTATTTTATAAAGATGTTGTAGGTAGGATTTGAATGGGGGACCTTTGACACTTAAGTTGTCACGTGCAAGGCACATGACTGAAGTGGACAGCCCTTATTATACAGAAATCAGATTGGGCATAAAAATGGGGAGAGAATTTCACGTTTGGTTTTGGTTCTCTTAGGTTCCCCTTTCTTTTTCTCTCTTCTCTTTTTCTTCTTCATTTTTTTTATGATTTTGTAGTGTACATTCCAGAATTGGGAGCTTTAATTCAATTTTATTTTCACTTGCCATTTCATTGTTGAAGCTCAATTTGGTTTGAATTCCTTTTATCTTCTTCTACACTTTCATTTTGTTGTTTCATTTATTATGTTTGATTCTGTTTGGTAATTTTTGGTGTTGATTCAATTCGTTTAGAGTTGATTTGGTGATTGGTTTAATATGTTTAGGGTTGATTCAATTAGGTTTAATTAATTTTCTGTTCAATTTTGAATTTAAATGGAAGGCTAAGTTTTAAGGGTTAATCTCTTGATGTAGATTGCAGTAGCTTTGAGATCCTGTTATGCATTGGTAATGCTTAATTTGTTCTTGACTCTTCATTATCTAATTAGATTTATATGCAATTCGTTTCTTTGATTCATGCTTAATGAAATTAGTCACTAATTGCTGTAATTGAAATGATGGTGTATGAGAATGCTTAATTCGCATAAAAAGAACATCGAATTAATTTTTGCTTAGTTAATTAATTCACGTTTGATTAAGAGTCCAGTAAATTAGGCATAATTTTCTGTGATTTAGGATAAATGAGTGCAATCAAATCAAGACATTAATCTGTTTTCATTTTACTATTTCAACTTGTGATTAATTATTTTGTTTTGATAATCAAACAAGCCCCCTTTTTCGTGTTCTGTATTTGATGGAAATCAATTGATGGTCCTCTGAAAGACGACCTATGAGTCACTTCCTAGATTGCATTTTAGTTGTATAATTTTGACCGAATACGGCTTCGATCACTATCAATTCACCCTCCCAAAACCCCCTAATTAATTGAAGAAATACTTAAAAAAATTAAATCATAATAGACCTTAATTAAGTATGAATAAGGCTTAATTAATTTGAAGAGATTCATCAACTGAGAAAAGCCATAAAAAGTGGAAAGTAAAAAAAAAATTAATTCATTAATTACATCGTTATGAAAACTGTCCTGAACACTATTTAAGGAATAAAATTACAATAATAAAGTTTAAAATTATATAAAGTTTAAAAATTAAATCTTAATAGACCTTAATTAAGTATAAATAAAGCTTAATTAATTTGAAGAGATTCACTAACTGAGAAAAGCCATAAAAAGTGGAAAGTAAAAAAAAAAATTAATTCATTAATTATATCGTTATGAATACTATCCTGAACACTATTTAAGGAATAAAATTACAATAATAAAGTTTAAAATTATAGGCTTTTCCCCTTACGTCACCATTAGAAATCCATACATGAAAAAATCATCACATTTTTTTTTTTAAGATGTCTTGTAGGCCTTTGAATCTTCAACCATACTTAGATGGAGTATATAATTGTAAAAAGATCATATATATTTTAAAATATTTGTAAGAATATAATAACTTATAAACTGATTTTATAAAAAGATGGTGATTATAAATATTTTGCAATTTTAAAATTATTAAATTTTTACCATAAGAATTTATAAGTTTTGAAATTTTTTTATCACTTTTATAATATTTGATGTGATTTCATAAATTTTAAGAAATCGAACTGAAAGATGATCTTAGTCCTCAGCAACCAGATTTGACCAAACAACCACACGATATAGTATTCCAACTTCACTTGGTATTTTTCACTATCACCAGCCCTCTATGTTGGATGTAATGTGCTGCACTTGTTTACGACATCTAACCCAATCCTAGGATAAAAAGTTGTCCAAATCTTAGCAATCACATAACATTTGTAAAACAGGTGATATATATATATGTAACACCCGCTGTGTCACACCCTAAGAAACCCTACGAATTCTAAAGGATCTGATATCACTTTTAGAATAACTTGACTCGTCATTACTAAAATACTCTCATTTTTTTATTTTATTATTCTTAATAGATAACATATCATTTTCTTTAAATTTATTTGAACAAAATTTCGAAATGTTTTAAAAAATGTCACCATCAGTAAAAAAAAATATATTCATCTAACGTGTCATAAAATCACATCATATCAAAAGATTATTTATAGAGTTCCTTAAAAATACGTAGTGTTGTTGTTCACAAATATCCATCTGTTAGTTATACAAATAATTTATTCTTCCGTCAACCCTCCAAATAGAATTATCGAATCTAGCAATTAATAAACTCCTCCAAATAAAATTAAGGATCATCACCGGCAAGTGGCGGAACCACATTATTAATATATATAAATTTATTATTATATATATATATATATATATATATATATATATATATATATATATATATATATATATATATATATATGTTAGATCAAGATCATTAACGTCTCTGATTTTTATTAATTACGAGACAGACGAAACACATCAGATGGAAGCATTACAAGCACAGACGGAAGATGATCTCTCAAAGTTGAAGTCATTCGTTTGTCTCAAGGCCAAGTCATCAGACGAAAGTATAGACGATTCTCTTCAGACGAAGCTTTCAAGCCAATCCTTAAGACTGAAGATTTACATTAAATACATCATGCCAAGTTCAAATGTTCTAAGTTACTCTCAAATGTTTCCAAGATCTGTATAGGGATTCGAGCTTACATGTTCAACACGAAAAGGTTTCACCCTTTTTGTCAAGATCTCTGTACAAGTCAGAAAAAGGTCTGAGCACGCCATCAAATCCGCTGCACACGCTATCTTTTCATTGATTACACTCTGGCACCTTTTCGGGACTGCACTTGGAAAGCTCAATGACATTCTTCTTTCTGTAACGGATATCTGAAAAATTTGCCTATAAAAGGACTTCACTCTCTCAAGTTTCAGTTGGCGAACACGCTTCAAATTTTTAAGTTATTGTGATTTCGCTCAGTACTACTCTTGCACTTTATTGTATACCCCTCTTTGTGAAGAGGAACTTTTTCTTTCTAAGAAAACTTTGTAAATCCATTTGTGTGGTGCGTTAGCCTAAGGAGACTGAGTTTCAAAGAATACCTTGCTGTTTAGCCTGGGAAGGGTGTATTCAAAGAATATCTTGTAATAGCTAGAAGTGGCTGGGTTCAAACAATACTTGTAACCATTTCACGGTTTATAGTGAAAACTCAGTAGTTTCTGGATAATTGGACATAGTCTTGAATAAATGAACCAATATAAAAATATCTTTATTTTTCTTCTCTGAGTTTCCAACTAACGGGGATAACCAACTCATAACGTCTGTCCATAAAATAAACCTTTGAAGATAAGAACTGTTTTGTCGAACCTGGTTTAAACCAACAGACGAAAGGATTAAACTTTTTAATTAACACAATTCAACCCCCCCTTCTTGTGTTTTAACTTTTACAATATATTAATAATACATATATATATATATATGTATGTAATTTCTTAATAAACTTATATATTAATAATAAATTTTTATATATATATATATATATGTTAGTAATAAATTTAATATTAATATATAAATTCATTATTATTAATATATATATTAGTGATAAATTTATGTATATTAATAATAACTATATATATATATATATGTATATTAATAAGAAAATTTTATATATAAATCAATAATAAATATCTATATACTGATTTATATATATATATATATATATATATATATATATATATAATATATATATATATATACATAAATTAATTTTTATATATATTGATTTATATATAGTAAATTTATATATAATATATATATATACATAAATTAATTTTTATATATATTGATTTATATATATGTAAATTTATATATACTAATAATAAATTTTTATATATATATATATATTAATAATAAATTTTAATCTCTCTTAAATTTATTTTAATTTCCAACAAAAAAGAAAAATTATTATGTAACTAGTAAACTTGTGTCCAACTGATTTTTAAAAAAAAATTAAAATTAAAAATTAAAAATAATTTTAAAATGTTTTAAAAAAAATTTCGCGCTTTCCACCCTCCTTTTCTCGTTCCACTCTTGATCACCAGTGTCAAACCACAGACACAAACATGCTGCAAGGGCAAATTCCAGATAAAAATCTCTATAAAAGTACATGCTATAACCAAATAAATGAATTATGACTAAATGAAAATTTTTATAAGATGCATGTTTCATCCTCAACTTCCTTAATATGTGATACCATTTCATATAATACGACATTATGATCGTAAAACTTACCGCCTAGTTGGGATCCCACATACAATATTATAAACAAATTTGTGATCATTATGAATTAAATGTATTCTCACAATTTTAAGATCCCAAGTCTAGCATCACATCTAGATTCACGAATTAAGTTTATTATTTGCACCCCTCACAGAAGCCACCTCTTTTGAGGCAATACATAAATGAATGGAATCTTATCTTTTTTTCTCAAAATTATCAATATAAAATAATAACAGTCCATTGGTATTACAATTCCGAAACATAATTTTATTTTATGTTGTGGATTAATAATTTATAGACCAAACTGTCTAAGTTCACAACACAGGTACTCCAAGTCCAAAACATAAGTAATTAAACACAATCTCAATCATCATCGAAGTCCACAGAAAAGGTTATCCAAGTTTAACGCAAAGTCAGTCAAACAAAATCTAAATCATCATCCAAGTTCGCTACACAGGACATCCAAGTTCAATGCAAAGGAAGTTAATTATTATAAACTTAGAATTTTAATATTTTTTTTTAATTATAGAACCTTTAATTAATTAATATCTATTGGTGCTTCCATTTCATTTTTTAATTTAAAATATCTTGACCGAATGGTTTTATGTGCCAAGTCACCTTGAAACCATATTAGCCATCTTTTATTAACAAATTTTTCAATTACACTTGAGAACCTTTAAAAACCATTAGAAACTTGAATTGTTTTAGTAACATCCCTTGATGTTCTTATTGCTTCAAAACTTCTTTAAGACTTATAAATTCAATAATATAAAATCATATAAAAACAACGACAGCAAAGAGTTTAGAAACTTTATAACACAAAACTTTATAAAATTTAATATATTAGAACCTTTAAAAACTTGAAAACTTACAAAATTTGGAAACTTCCCTTACCTTAATTGCTCTTGATTTCTCTTTAAAATCGTTTAAAAAAGCTTTTGGAAGTTGAAATAAGGTTGGTCTTATACTCCACAAAAGTACACATGAAGTAGGCTTTAGGTAATTCAGAAAATTTTGGAATTTTGGGTAGAGTGTACAACGGTTTTGGTGAATGGAAAATGACAAGTGTTTTGGCTTTAATTCTTCACGGAGGTGAAAAAATGATTAAAAAATTTGGTTACTTTAATTATTAGTTACTTCAAAAAGTAACTAAGTAATAAATTTTCAAGATAAGTTTTTGACTTATCTTGACTTGTCATTAATGGTAGCTTATCTAGACATCTAATTGTGTTTTTCTTCTTGCTTTTAATGTTTATCTGTGAGTTTTGATGGGTACACCATTCCAAATGTGAAAATATTTTTCACAAAGGACAAAACTTTCAAAATTTATTATTTTGACATTTTGGTTTACAAAAAATAAAGTTACCGTAACTTCCCTTAAACTATCACTCTATGTCTTTCTTTCATTATTTTCATGCTTATTCAATTGATTTATAATAAAGGATAGCAAATTATGCATAATTTTATATAATTGCAATTTAAAAGTTACATAATTTTAAGGTTTTATAATTATTTAAAGCCCTAACTTCTATTCTTAATTTTATGATTTTTATTCTTGCTTTAAAATATTATTTATGATTATACCATAATTAAGACAAAATTATGAGGATTCTAAAAATTGTTTTTCCTTAATTTTTCAGTTTACAGATTGTTCTAGATAAATTTTAAGACATTTTCTATATATAATTTACAGAAAATTTGCTACATAGTGTTTTATTTCCAACTGTATATTTATTTATCCTATTCATAATTCTATATATTATGGGCCATATTCCCTTTTATTTCCTTGCTGATTGAATTTTTTAACCCATGCTGCGTATACAAACGCAGTCCGCGATATAATTAAATTTTTCAGAAAAATGTATTTTTCTTAGAATCAGTGAATTTTTTTTGTGTAACAATATATAATTTTTATAAACTAAATCTCAATAGGTTGTTTATTCTAAATACAAAAATAAAATTGTTTATGGACAATAATACAATTGAAACAGTGAGAGTATAAAGTAACTCGAAACGTCAAATAGGAATTAAAAACGTCAAATGATAGTTTCTTTTTCAACTTCATTTTTAGTTAGAAACATAATCATAATTTTCTCAAATTACGTAATAGTATTTCTACACAACGGCAAACTACTTTGAATTACATTTTTCACCTAATTAAAGTATAAAAACAACCAGTCAATACACATTTTTACGGAAATTTTAATAAACATTTTAATTACATAGTTATTTACGAAAATTAATGTTGAGAATGTTACATATATCCTCATGTATGTTGGTTACTAAGTTAATTGTGTGAGTATTGAAATTTCAAAATGATTATGTGGTGGAAAAGTAAAAATCTTTTGTGAGAAATGTTAGGAATATGTAGTTTGATTCTAGTCCCACATTGTATAAACGATGAAAGTAGTTTGATTTTAGTCCCACATCGTATACATGATGAGAGATATTGCTCTTATGTCTTTATATAAACAACTCTTTGTCAAAGCTTTTATGTGCACAAAAGAGAATGCATATTGTGTGCTCGTGGACGTAGGCAATTTGTCGAACCACATTAAACTCTTGAGTCTCATTTTTCTCTCTTCCCTATTCTCTTCTTCTATTATTGCTTTAGGAGAAAGAAAAAGAGCACACAAAAAATTTTAACGTGGTTCGGTGCCTCAAGACCTAGCCCACGATCCCAGAAATTCACTATTTGTAATTTTTGGACGGAAAAGTTACAAACCTTCGCAACAGTGTGATTTTTTAATGAAAAAGTAAATCATAAACCCTCGCCACAATGTGATTCTTGAATGGAAAAAACAAATAACAAACCCTCACCATAGTGTGATTTTTGAACGGAAGAAAAATCACAAACCCTTTCCACATGAATGGAAAAAACAAATAACAAACCCTCACCATAGTGTGATTTTTGAACGGAAGAAAAATCACAAACCCTCTCCACATAATAGTTTTTTTGGATGGGAAAACTACGAACCCCTGCTCCAGAAGAGTTTGTAATATTGTAGGACTTTGAATTAATGGATGATTTGTTGTGTATTTTGTTAATTCAAAGTCCCACATCAGCAGATTGTGAGAAGAGAGAGGAGCAGAACACCTATATTAGAGAGAGTGATACATTATATTTACTTGCACCACACCTTAGATCTATATAATGTTTGTATTTAGATTATAGGTAGTGTGTGACCACCGGTGTGTTTTTCCACTAGTTTGTGAGTAGAGCGTTTTGTGAGTTCTTTTGTATTAGGATTTTTGCTGTACTCTTTGACTCACAGTGGATATTTTTTCTGGACAAGGTCCCGTGATTTTTGTCCCTCTCATTGGGAGTTTCCACGTTAAAATTTGTTTGTGTTCCTTTCGCTCCTCTACATTTTGTTTTTCCCTGCTCCCTGGGATTTTACACTGCCACTTATTACAATTTTCTTCTCTTCCCTCGAAGGGAAATTTTTTTATTTTTACACGCAGACTCTCAGGTTTTGTGTGTAAAGTTTTTCTGCTGCGCCTTTCCCACCAAGTGGTATCAGAGCTAATGGTTCGACTTGGCAACCGACTCAAATTTGTGTGCAATGATTGGAGTGGATATAAGTGGTCAGGTGGAGCTAATTTTTTCTTTGCAGATCCCTTGCGACAAAAGTCTTCCTAACGGTATAAGGGCTAGACAATATATGTCTAGTGAGTGGCTAGGTTGCGTGTCCTGTTGATGTGAGCTATCAGAACGACAGTACAAGACTAGGGCATATCGACGACAATGAGAAGCTGCTCAAGAATTGTCGTGACAATGGAAGCTCTAATGATCATCATTGACAATGACTTTCTCTGTAGGGGAGGAGATTTTGTGGTCCTTTGTTTGAGGGGAGGTTTGTTGGGATTCAAACAATGTCCCATTCTTTGTAGAGTCTGAAGGAGAACCCCAGAAGATTTTACTGTTCCAGGAGAGTTTGTAATATTGTAGGACTTTGAATTAAGGGAGGATTTGTTGTATATTTTGTTAATTCAAAGTCCCACATCGGTAGACTGTGAGAAGAGAGAGGAGCAGAACACCTATATTAGAGAGAGTGATACATTATATTCACTTGCACCACACCTTAGATCTATATAATGTTTGTACTTAGATTATAGGTAGTGTGTGACCACCAGTGTATTTTTTTACCCACCAGTGTGTTTTTTTACTAGTTTGTGTGTAGAGTGTTTTGTGAGTTCTTTTGTATAAGAATTTTTGTGTGAGTTCTTTTGTATAAGAATTTTTGTTGTACTCTTTGACTCTGTGGATATTTTTTCTAGACAAGGTCTTGTGGTTTTTGTCCCTCTCATAGGAGGTTTTCATGTTAAAATTTGTTTGTGTTCCTTTTGCTCCTCTACATTTTGTTTTTCCCTGCTCCTTGCGATTTTACACTGCTGATTATTACAGTTTTCTTCTCTTTCTTCGAAGGTTTTTTATTTTTACACGCAGGCTCTCAGGTTATATGTTTAAAGTTTTTCCAATGCGTTTTTCCCAACAAGAAAAATATCTTACAATTTGATATTCTTTTCTTGAAAAATATTGTTAATGCTGTATGTGTGGAAAATTGCACCAATAGGCAGGTTTATTTCCATGTCAACAGATACAAAATCTTGATACAAAAAGAAAGACAAACACCAATGTATTTTATAATAAAAAGAGTAGAACACCATAACATATTAGACCTATTTCATTATTTCAACATCCATTTGGATACATGTAACAAAGACGAAAGATAAAAGAAGTGCCTGTAATTGCCCATTTCCTAATTAATTATGTATGCTTAAAGAAGGTATCTCACGTTCGAAGCTAAATCCTTAACATTGTCTAGACTTTGTTTCCTATCTTGCATCAAACATTGTGATGGAAAGCTCATTAACTGAGCAAGTTATCTGATTTTCCGGTGAAGAATTTGCGTTAGATGTAACATTGGTTTCAGTGTAGAAACCAGGAACCTTTGGCTTTGGCAATAATTTATCACTATTCAACATTAAAACCACTGATGACATGTCTGGCCTATCTTCTGGTCTTTGTTGCACACATAATAAGCCTACCTGTATGCATCGTATGACTTCACGGGGTGCGCATAACACTCCTAACACATTGTCTAGCAGCTCCAGTGCCTTTTCTTCAGTCCATGATCTCCATGCCTATGTTAAGAAGTAAATTAATAGGTTAGAAATAATTCATAATCATTTTATACTAATTAACAACACATTCAGATCAGCAGACTTACATTTCCAAGAAGATTATTGTAGTTTTCGTGGTCTGCAAATGCCCTGTTTCTCTTCCCACTTGTAATCTCTATTACTATCACACCAAAACTAAAGACATCTGATTTCACTGAGAAATGCCCTCGTGCAGCATACTCAGGTGGCATGTAACCACTGAAAATAAATTTTTCAATGTTAAATAATAAAAATTTGAAAAAGCGATATCAAAATATCATTACAGGATAGGAACTAACTATGTTCCAGCAACTCTATTTGTATTTGCCTCAACTTGATTTCCCAAAAATAGTCGAGCCAAGCCAAAGTCCGATATTTTGGGATCCAAATTAGCATCTAGTAAAATATTGCTTGGCTTTAGATCCCTGTGAATGATCCTTAGCCTAGAGTCTTGATGAAGATAAAGAAGTCCTCGAGCAATGCCACAAATAATGTTGAAACGCTTAGGCCAATCTAGCAACTTCCTTTTGGTTTCATCTAGTCAAATACATGCACATAATAGGAATAGCAGTTCCAGTTTCCATCATTTCATAAACCAGAAATAAGCAAACAAGAAGATTGCTGTTAATGTTTAGAGTAAATAGTGAGGGTACCAAAAACAAAGTAGTCCAAGCTCTTGTTGGGCATGTATTCATAGATCAACATTTTTTCCTCTTCTTCTAGCTTTACAAGATTACGGTGCTGAAGTTTGGAAATCAGAACAACTTCATTTTTAAATTCATCCAATCCTTGTCCAGACTTCTTTGAAAGCCTTTTCACAGCTATCACTTTTCCATCTTTTAGTGTGCACTGAAAAGTAATCTTCTTTAATAGCTGGAAAAATTTTAAGAAAAATAAAAGTTCAGGGCAGCAGTTTTCTTTACTCACCTTGTACACTGGCCCAAACCCACCTTCTCCGAGCTTATTTTTGGTTGAAAAGTTTTCAGTGGCATGGGCTAAGACTGTCAAATTGAAAGTTGGCATGTCAATGTCTTCTGTTTCATGTTTATTTTTGTAATGCTTGTAGTAAAATTTTCTCGCAGCCCCTGGTTTGAAATAAAAGTATAAACACATTAACACAGAATATGATGTTTTTTCGTGACCAGTTTCTTGTAAATATATGAAATTGTATCTATATACTTACTTGGTTTTTTAATTATCAATATGCACACACAAGTGATAATTAATCCAAAAGTAGTCAGACCAACAGTGATTCCTACAATCGTTTTCTTTTTCTTCATGTTTCGATGGCCAGCTGCAACATGATATAAAATAAGCAGAGGATGCATGATTAATCTCCACTATTGCTGCATCAGCTTTGTTGATTGAAGCTAAGTGTGTCCAATTAATCTATAATAAGCCAATAAGGTAATGTATTTTATTCGGAAAATTAATGCTAAATCACCAATAACATCCAGACTAATTGCTTCCTCTAATATCTCCACTTAAGCATGGAGTTTCAATCTCCATCAACAAAATGTTTGTTTAACTCTTAGAATTTTCTGCTGGCCTTACCCTGCCCCCCTCACTTCTCTTATAATTGAACATTACAATAAACAAGAAGTGGGTAATCTAAATAGAAAGAGGAAATGATTAATCAATATTCCAAAACTAAACAATGATAAAAAAACCGAATACCTAGTTCTGAGACAGGGACTTTGATATAAAGGTCTTGTCCCCATTGAGAGAATATTCTCATGTCAACCAGGCTATTAAACCAAAGTAGACAGCCACTTCCTCCATCACGAACATCCAAATTCGCATATGCTAAACAAGAACAGTTTTCAAGACACAACTTCTGACAGTCGTCAAGGTTCATGGTCTTATTAAACCATGATGACGATGAGTCCGGTAATTTTATGTTTGTGTACTTTAAAAACCTATTTGTATAACCATTTGTGCAATTAGATTTATTCCCAGGAACACAACCTTTAGATCAAATTGACAAATTCGAGTATTGAGGATCCATGGGAACATATCCTTTAAGGCAATCGCAGGTGGGAAAGTTACCATCATAACTGCATATAGAATTCACACCACAAAAGGCATAACTCTCGCATTGATCTTTCTCACCAAGTGAGATGATTTTTCGGGTGCTTGTTTGAGTTGTCCAAAATAAACTCTGCCCTATGCCAGAACGACTCAGTCTAGTTACGTTAAAGATGGATCTATCAAGAAGCTCGTATTCATAATACACCTCTTTTTCATTTATCACAAATTTTTGTGACATTCTGTGAGTTAGACTTGTATCTGGATATCCTAAAGACAAGCCATTCCACAACCCTACTCTAGTTTTTATATCAAGTCCCTTGAATACAATCATTTGAGGATATCCTCTAAGGTCAATTCTTAGAGTATATTCTCCCTTAGCAGGATCGTCTGCACTTTCCCAAGATGATCCAAATCTTTCTAAATCTGTCTCTAAATTCCATCCAAGTTTCATTCCTGGGACGATTGTATCACCTGGATAATCAAAACTTTGCCACAAGATGCCGTTCTCACCAGTTTCCGGTCTATTTTTCACTACAAAATTTCCTGAATCCATGAGCTGAGCAATTGGATTATTCACTGCATTGCTTGATATATTGGATGACCAAATGATGCTGTTTGTAGCATTGAAAAGCACAAGAGTCCCTTTTTCATTGAGTTTGAGAACTCCTAATTTACTTGCAAGAGGTGTGTCACGGTTAGCCACCCACACTACAGTGAAAGGGGAAACGTTTCTGAACCATATACCCAAGTATCGTCTTGTTGAAGTTCCTGGGCTAAAGAAACCCAGTTCGATGATTCCACCAGTCGAAACCAAAGTCTCACCATCTTTAATAGTTTGAGTCACTGCTAAAGTGTCTAGTGAACTGGAAGTTGTAGTCATGTAGGAGAATAGGAAGAACCAAATAAATAACATTGTCATGTTATGGAAAAAAAAATGACTTCTAAATTACATAAGTAGGATGGTCCTCTCTTAACTTTTTACCCTCTCTCAGTAGAAGAACCATGAGGAATATGAGTTTCTGTAAAAGTAAGTCTTTTTGATTGCGCAGAGCATTAAACCGCATTGAATGTTAATTCAATAAACGGACGCGGAAGGAGGCAGAAGGGAAGACCAGTGATGCACATATCATTGTTCATAGGAGAAGACCGGCGTGTTTGATAGAATTTCCACGGTAGATATTCTTCCACGACTAAGTCTTCAATTTAATGAAATGGAAGAAGTGTGTGTTCAAACATTGCTTCTTTGGACCGACATACTAAACGTAATCTTTACAGGGGAAAAGTCACTACAACATTGTGTGAGACCCACATAATTTTTTACATACTATATATATATATATATATATATATATATATATATAAAAAAAAAATATTATATGTTAAGATACAATAGTTTGATAAATTATTAAATAATTTTAAAATTATATGAAATTTTATATGTGATATAATTAATAAGAACATCAAATTAAATGATTAGATATATTGAATTTAATTTGTAAAGAAAAATTATTCAATGATACAGTCTTTTAACTTAAACGCTAGAAATTCAATTAGAAACTAAAATACTAACTAGTACATAATACTTGAGAGCTAAAAGGGTTAACTTATTAAATTATAGGTGCTTTCTAACGGTTATGTTTTGTAAAATCCTACAATTTCGTACTTAAATTCTAGGTCTGTTCTACGTGTTATGAGGTTTGATTATAGGTGTTTTCTATTGAAAATTTTCATTCTGGTCCAGGTGAGAGTTAGTTTATGCTTGCCTAGGCAAGAGGATTGAAGCGTGTCCAACAAACCAGAAAGACCACTCACCCGAGCGAGAGGCGTTGCCTATATAAATAATTAAGACATTCAAGGTGCAGTTGTTGCACCTTTAATTTTTCGGTGAAGTCCTTGTCGTTTTTCCACTGACATATTTCCTTAACCCCTCTTTAACAATGATAACACCTTGATTTTGAGTGTTTTTATGGGTATATTTTAATTCAAAATTTTCTCTCTAAGTTTTGGTGTAGTTTTATCCTAAGCAAATTAAACTAACTATAGTTTTACTTTCTACTTTTTACTGATTAAGCTATTTTTATTCTAGCTAGGGGTATTTTAGTCATTTTCAGGATTCAGAGCACCAAGTTTTGGGAGCTCAATTAGTCATCAGGCAAAAGAGAAAGGTTTCTGTCACTTGCACGCTGCAAGCACCTAGAAGTTGGCACCACAACATCGTGTATCAGCAACATTTATTTTTTAAAGACCTATAAAAGGAAACAGAAAAGAAAAGAAATTGGGGGAGAGAAAAGAATAGGAGGCAGAGACCAACCTTAATTTGGCAAAGAATGAGTTCAGATGAAGATTGGGGAAACCTTCTTCATCTTTTCACCTTGAAATCATGAAGCTTGTCAAAACCTTTGTTTGTTTCTCTTCTTTTCTTATGTTAAACTAAACACCCATAGCTAAGGTGAAGATGTAGTTTGTTTTCAGATGATATAAACTAGGAGGCAGAAACCAACCCTAATTTGACAAAGAAGGAGTTCATAGAAAGATTGGGGAAACCTTCTTCATCTTTTCACCTCGAAATCATGGAGTTTGTCAACATCTTTGTTTGTTTCTCTTCTTTTCTTATGTTGAACTAAACACCCATAGCTAGGGTGAACATGTAGTTTGTTTTCAGATGATGTAAACTTGTTTCTTTGTTTAATTTTAGTTTCTATTTCATGATTTAAGTGTTGATTCTTAATGTTTTTCTTGATTTAGTCAACCTTGGAATGATTATAGGGATCATGTATGAATTGGGAAATTTATACTTGACCCAGACTTTGTTTTCAACATCATGGCTTCTCAATCTCTAGGAATAGAGTTGTAGTTGTGTGGCTGTTATTATAAATTCTATTGCTCTTGTTACAGCCTTCTACAGTTTGGGTTAGGCTAAGGAATTAGTTAACTTGAATTAGGGAGAAGAGGATTACAACACCAAGGATTTGAGTTTTAATTATAAAGAGGAAGTTTGCCATTAAACATGAATTTGAACTAAATTAGGCCATGAATTATGTTTACATCTGAACATCACAAATGAAATTGGATCCCTAGCAACTCTCACTTGATTCTTTTCAACCAAATCCTTTATTCTCTTTGTTAATTGTTGTTTCATGCTCTATTGTTAGTTATTGAACTAAAATAGAACTCCCTTTGATCCTAAATTTCGATAGCTTAGAGAGTATAATCATAGTGAACTTGGTAATTGATAGCTATAATCTCTCTGTGGGACGATTCTCTCTTTTTGAGTGTATTACTTGGCGACACCGTTTACTTGCAATAAAGCGAACAAATAGTTTCTACCCCTGCATTATATACCTTATAAGTTTTATACCTTCTTTTTTTGTTCTTGAACGATTAACATGACCAAAAGTATACTCAAAGGGGTATAGGAAAGTTGTCTATTTGAAAGACTATGTACCATTTTATGATCAGAAATTTGTATTGATAGTAAATATGTACATAGACTTTAGAAAGGATATCCTTGATTATTATATTGTATTTCAACTGATAATGTGTGAATCAATTTTATGATTTGTTTAAATTAAGTTGAGATTTTTTAATATTCTCTTAAAGTGTTGTGTGTAACATCTTGTCTTCAGCTTCTAAGGTTACAAAGAACGTGTATATAGCATGTTTTCTTAACTATATGACATAGTTGTTAAGGCAAATTATATCTCTTGATTTTAATAATCACATATTGCACATATTGTTAAAGATACAAGTTTTTATTTATAGGACAAATGAAACTAATAGACTAATGGAACTTACAGATGATTCACGAAGTTAGTAGATGAATGATGCATTACAAATGCTTGCGGTTAGACTAAAATGAAGACGGATAATGAAACACCCCTCAACTTCTCCAACTAAATACTCCAATTTCTCTATGGTAAATAACTACTTCTTTTGATAAAACAAACCAAATCTTATTTCATGTAGTAAATTTTCAAAGTAAAGTTTCTACAACTACAAATGTAAATTTCTCATAAAACAAAATGTCATAAACTTCAACATTCCTATATAATAGAAATTTCTCAAACACGAAAAAAGAAAGTAATAGCATCATAATGTCTTCAATAAATCAGGTACTCCTCTAGCCTACGACCTGGTGTCTCCAAGCAACTGCTCATCCGCTCGTCAGTTCGTGGGGTCAACACAGGTGTCAACCACAGGGTTAGCTCATAATCTAATGATAATAATAAAACCACAGGAATAATACACACAAAAGATATAAAGAAGACATGAAATTTCAATTTACAACTCTCGTGCATGTCACTCACAATTCACTCTCGTGCCATGTGGTACCATCAAAACCATTGAGCGATGTTAGAAGTACATGTCACCTCTGACACTCTCACAAGAAATACTAGACAGTTACAGTTAGGGCAACCAGTGTTGCAACAGGAGTTACTTTCCACTCATGGTGATCAATTATAATGGAAGCTTTCCCCACCGCGAATACCTTCCAAGTTCTAGGCCATTACAACGACCCATTAGGGACCAACCGTACTAGTTTCATTCATCCTCACCTTTCGAAAACATTTTCACTTCGTTTGACATTCATGATAATCTCTCTCATTCTTAAAACACAATGCTTTACAAGTATATTCACCAGGGGCAACCTCACCGCTCATTCTAACGGTAGGCATCCATCCCTCTCATTAAAAGAAACATTTAAAACAGATTATCATGGACCTAAACGACTCGTTAATGCAATATGACATACAAAATTAATCTCTAAATCCATACCAATCATTTCCTTGTAACAAAATATTTAATTTAACAAAAGACATTTAGATCAACATACAATTAATTAAACATAAGTAACATCATATAGCTAAAAGGACTAAGCACTAATTAAATGGTAACTATCACACTCCAAATAACTTATAACCCAAATAATTAGCCATTATGAGAGTATTATTAAACAAAAGGCAAAACGATACAAGGAAGGATAGAGATATTAGGAAACTAATAAAATAGTAATGAGCGAAAACAATTAGACTCATTGAGATTTTATTGGAAAGCATAATATAACTAAAAGGAATAAATACTAATAAAGTAATAATTATTATAATATATCAATTAATTTAAATAAATTATAAAACAAATAAATAATCATTTAAAATAGAATTATCAAAAATAAATGGTACATAGATATATGTGAATTAATAAATCCTAGAATTGAAATAGACCACACAACTTAATAAAAGAAGAAAGAAAAAATTTAAAACTTATTGATAATTAAACACGGGTATATTTTGTAATATTCCAAAATTTTCTTTTAAATATTCACTCCTTTTTTTATTGTTGTGATTATTCAATAAATATTTTTTAAATTTGCATAAGTGGACAAAAGAATTTAAAAATGAGTGAGTTATTTTTATCCATTAGACAAAAGAACAATTAACTAAATTTTCCAAATATATTAATCGACGCAAGAAAACATGGCTAATTGTAACCCGATTAATTTAAGGAACGTTTACTAATAAAAAAAAAAGCAGGGCAATAGTTAGGAAAGTCACATTGTTAATATTATATTCATTATTTGAGAAAACTTAAAACTTAATAATAATTTGACTAAGTGCTGCATCACAAGCATACGAAAGTAATTAAAATCAATAAATATGTAAAGTAAGAGCAAATATTGTTAATCCAGATATTCGTACAGAAGAAAAATATGTTTTTAAAACTCTTCATATATTCAATTCAAAACAATAGCACACTTGTTTCAATAATCGAACCAACATCACAAGGAAACTATTTCCCTAATTTGCATCACAAAGCAACCTAGCATATACTCACAACCGGTGCACACATTCAAATGTTCAATCAAAGCTCCGAAAATCCAAACGAGAACAAACAAAAAAATTAATATTCTAACACATCACCATATATGACCAGTCAAATAGGTTCACGATTTGCAACAGGGATTAACAAAGCAATTTTTACAGTTAAAACGAAGAACTGAAATCAAATACTATTAACAAGAAAGCAATGGCAAGGTTTCGCAGGTAAGAAACATATTCGTGATAGCATGGAAAATCGGAAGAATTTATTACTATTATTAAATTTGGAACTACCCTAACCTAAACTTGAGACACTCTATATGAAGAAAACTTGAAATTGGTAGACTTCTGATCTCCACCCTCTCGTCAGACACTTCAATCTCCTTTTATAGAGAAAGATAATGCTAGAGCATAAGAGAAAGATGTGAGGTTAAAGGGAAAGAAAGGATGAATGAGGAAGAATGTGTGATAAAAAAGTGCAGTAGACTCACCCTTTTGTGGCTGCTCAACCATCCTTTGGCATTTACTACCCATTATTATTATTATTATTAAAATGATGATGTTACATAATAAATTTTTATTATTTTTATTAAATTGAGACGTTACAATTCAATTATTATTAAATTCAATTTTTATTAAATTGAGACGTTACATAAAATATAATTAGTATCAGTCTAATCTGTCACTTCTACTTTAACATACTCTAACCAACATAAACATATTTTTTTTTTTTTGTTATTTGTAGAGTCTTGTTATAAAAGTACAAGTACGTAGAAGTCAACTAACTCCTCATAAAAAAGAGCCATAAAAGAGAATGTTTCTTACACAAAGATCTGATGCAAAAAGAAGAACACATTTTCAATCCTCTAATCCTCTAATCATTAAATGAAAATGGAACACCGAACACACTTACAATATATGGACCGAAGAAATTGAAGTTGCAGAATCTAATGACTACTTCAAGCACTCTATCTGTATAAAGGTTGAAGATTGAAGATTTGAAAATGAAGATCACTCTGAAAAATTACTAAGCAATTTTAAATCCTCTTGTAAAAGTCTTTATTCTTCTCATTGTATATCCCTCTATGCGAATAAGTTGAGTTTTAGTTAGACAAATGTTCATGTAAAATCTTGTCCCTTAGTGGTTGTTTTAGCCTGAAGAGGTTACGATCAAAGAATACTTGATGTTGTTAGCCTAAAGAAGCTAAGTTTAAAGAATACTTAGAGTTGTTAATTTGCCTGAAAAAGGTGAGTTCAAAGAATACTTGGGTAGTGTTAGCTAAAGAGGTTTTGCCCAAAGAATATTTGGGTTAGCCAAAAGTGACTAGATCAAATAATACTTGTAACCACTACCTGTAAATGAAATCTTAGTTATTGCTAAGAAAATATATGTGGTTTTAATAAGATAAACAGTATAAAAATATTTTTTGTTTTTTATTTTACTGCTTTCTTATTTATTCACTAATTTGGGCTGCATTGCCTTATAAAGTTTTCTTAATAATCTATTATAAAATCTGTAAAATCTCGGTCTGAAGGTATTAGATGAAACGATTAAGTTTAAGAAAAAGCTTACAAAATATTTTCTAAAATACAATTCAACACTCTTGATGTGATTTTCTCATTACACACATAGATTTGGAACATTTATACTAATAAACCTATGCACACATGCTTGGTTAGTAAGCCCCAATAACACGTTGTCAATAAAATAAAATCGGGTTTTGATTGAAATGTTTTCATAAAATGGTGTTATCTAATCAGATTTATTTCATTTGTTTCCTTAAATCGTTTTAGTGATGTTTCTCTGGGTGGAAATTATTTTTAATAAGTCTAGTTTCTAAATGTAAATTCCTTATAAAATGCTAGATATGTTTCAAAAGGGTTTTGTGACAAGTCGTTTTAAAAGATGGCTAGTTGGTTTTCCCCGAATATCGATCCATAAATAATTATTTATTGACGAGTAAGTTTTAAATTAATTGGCCTGTGTCCAATAAAATCTTTGAAAGAGTTTTATGGTGTTCTGTGTTGTTTCCTTCTTGAACCCATTAGTTGGGTCAATAAAATTTAATTTATGGTTTATAAATTGTAAATTTAAGTATAATTAATTGGTTCAATTCTTTTTCTACACAAGAAAATTAATTTATTGTTTAACTTAGGTAATTATAATGAGAATTTTAATTATTTAAATTGAGAATATTTTAATATTCTTTTAATCAAATTAATATCTCTTTGTAGAGATCTCACTTGTATTTGACAAAAATAACATGATTCAAATTTAAACTAGAATTAGATCCTTAAACACCTTATTTTAATTAATTTGGTCCTTAACTAGATTAGAGGGGTTTTTCCTTTTTACCCTTGTGCCCTTATTCTTAAGTTGGTAACCTCACTTAAGAGACCAAAAACACAAATCTCCTTTTCGTTTCCTTGAGCAAGACCCGTGCCCTTCTTCTTGCATGCAACCATCTTCTTCCCAGTGAGAACAACCGAGAGATATGGAATTAGCCACCGAGAAAGAAAAGATAAACCATGTGGGACACTAAATAAAATATAAAGAAGTACCATCCAATTATAGAACGACGTAAAAGTTAATACTAGCTCCGATTCTGACCTGAGCCCACTGTGGTCAAATGTCTAACAAATTAAACACGCATTCAATATTCATGCTTCTGGTTGTAACGAGAGAAAAAAATATTTGCTCCTAAAGTCTAAGAATTATTACAACTCTAACTGATCCTAAAGTCTAAAAATCACTACAACGCTAATTGATTAAATGAAACATAAAATAAAGATTAATTCAATAACTACAATACTAAAAGATGAAATTAACAGCCTAAACTAAAAATGACATGTGTAATCCAAGTGCAGCCGCACACTAGACTAAACGTTGATGTTAGTCAATAACGTGGTTTGAAATAAATGTCAAGGTTGCTTTTCTTCTGATTTTATTATTATTCAGACATAACTTAATCTTTATATTGATGCTTCGCAGAATTGAAATACTACGTACCAGTCAGAAATATCAACAGTACCAACTTGACTTGGAGAGTAATTCCGTCAAGTAAACAGATAACAAAAGACACATGAAGACATAAATTGTTAACCGGAACTAATGGGTAGATATATTGTCTACTATTCAACCTAAATTTCTGATTCCTAATCAGCATTAATGGCTCAAAACTAACGACTGTCACAAGTAAATGACAGGTTAATTTGAAAACGAGCATTTGTTTGTTTTTCTTCTAATAAATATATATTATCAATCATACCATTAAAACTGATATTAGTCCCAGAAGATTTTGTACTTGTATACAGAAATCGAAGTTATCAACACACTATCAATATGTGACATAAAGCTTGTCGCTTTTGGGTTCTTACGATTTGTAGGCAAGTTGTGAGGAATAATAATGGTCTCGTGCCATTAACTGAAAAGTTTCCCAACCATAGTCTAGCGCAGACTGCAATTACAATTCTTTTCCTTCATAGAACTCTTATTTGACCCGTGTGTTTGGAGTTTGGATACAACAAACAAAGATAAAAGATAAAAGGGCTCCTAGCCCTTTTAAAAATCAATTACGTATGCTTAAAGCAGCACTATTTCCCACATCGAAAGATCATTCCTTAAAATTTTCTAGCCTTTGTTTCCTATCTTGCATCTAACATTGTGATAGAAACTTCATTAACTGAGCACAAGTTGCAATTTACTTCAGATGTAACATCTGTTGCAGTGTAGAATCCAGGAACCTTTGGCTTGGGCAATAATTTATCACCATTCAACATTAAAACCACTGATGACATGTCAGGCCTATCTTCTGGTCTTTGTTGCACACATAATAGGCCTACCTGTATGCATGTTACGACTTCACTGGGTGTGCATTGTTCTACTAACACACTATCCAGTAGTTCCAGTGACCTATCTTCAGTCCATAGTCTCCATGCCTAATGTGATAAGAACAAATTAGTATGATGGAAATAATTTGATTTATAATAATTAGAAAAACATTCAGATCAGCAGGCTTACATGTCCAAGAAGATTATTATAGTTTATGGGGTCTACAAATTCCCTGTTTTTTTTCCCACATACAATTTCTAGTACAATCACTCCAAAACTAAAGACATCTGATTTTACTGAGAAATGTCCACCCGCAGCATACTCAGGCGACATGTAACCACTGAAAATAAATTTTTCATAGTAAAATAATCAAAAGTTGACAGAAATATCCAAAAATAAAAATCAGATAGAAACTAACTATGTTCCAGCCACTCTATTTGTATTTGCCTCAACTTGATTTCTCAAAAATGATCGAGCCAAGCCAAAGTCTGATATTTTGGAATCTAAATTGGCGTCAAGCAAAATATTGCTTGTTTTCAGATCTCGGTGAATGATCCTTAGCCTAGAGTCTTGATGAAGATAGAGGAGTCCCCGAGCAATGCCATTAATAATGTTGAAACGCTTATTCCAATCTAGTAACTTCCTCTTGGTTTCATCTAATCAATACATGTATTTAGCGTATTAGTTACTATCCACAAATTTTGTAAACTAGAAATAAGCAATAAGAGATTGTTGTGAATGTTTAAACCAAAAACAAAGTAGTCCAAGCTTTGGTTGGCCATGTATTCATAGATCAACATTTTTTCTTCTCCTTCTATGCAGCAACCAAGAAGCTTTACAAGATTGCGGTGCTGAAGTTTGGCAATCAGCGCCACTTCATTTTTGAACTCATCCAACCCTTGACCTGACGTTTTTGAAAGCCTTTTCACAGCAAACATTTTCCCATCTGTCATTGTGCCCTGATAAATATTACTCTGGCATAGTTAGAACATTTTTAAGGAAAATAGAAGTTCTGGATCTGTGTTCATCATTACCTTGTACACTGGTCCAAATCCACCTTGTCCAAGCTTATTTTCGTTTGAAAAATTTTCAGTGGCATTAACCAAGACTGACAAATCGAAAGTTGGTAGATCAACTTCTTCTGTTCTCTGTTTAGTTTTGTAATGCTTGTTGTAAAATTTTCTTGCAGCCTCTGATTGTTTAGAAAATAACAGTAGATAAACCTTGTCAAATCATATCCACATTCTTTTGTGATTAATTTTTTGCATTAGATGCTAAATTAAATCTGTACATTTACCTGGATATTTTATTATCACCATGAACACACATGTCATAATTAATCCAGAAACTGTCACACCAGTAGTGATTTCAATTATCTTTTTCTTGCTGTTTTTGTGTCTACCGTGATCTATCAGAAACAGAGCACAATCAGTCACCAACTTTTGAATAAATGCATCTTTTGATTGAAGCTGAGTCCAGTTTCTATAGACTGAATCGGGGAGAATATCGTTATATTTTGTGTAAAAATAAACACCATCTAAAACATACAATTATCTTTCTATGCAGTTGTTAGGAAAATCTTGCAACCCACACCATGTTTGTAATCAACATGGTGCCGGAAAGTTAGTAATAACCAGGTCCCTTAAGCATGTGTATAAGGAAGAATATTTGTTGGGAGCAGTAAATTATTTGAATAGAGCTCAATACCTCAACGGCTTGTCCTTGATTCTCAGCTCAGGAATACTCAAAATAAATCGAACAGAAAAAATGTTTTATAACTCACCTTTAATTGTTCTCACAGCCTTACCTGACTCCGCCCTTTCCTCTTAGAATAATGCAAAAATAAAATAGAAATAAAACAGGAAAAGAACGCAAAGAAAACAAAGACAAAGAAAAATGATAACTAGAATTAAAATATTGATCAAGTACCTAGTTCTGAAGCAGGAACTCTCATATACAAGTCCTGTCCCCATTGAGAAAATTTTCTCATGTCAACTAGAGTGTTAAACCAATGTAGACAGCCACTTCCTCCATCACGGATATCTAAAGTTGCATATGCTGTACAAGAACAGTTCTTAAGACATGACTTCTGACATTCATTAAGGTTCATGGTCGTATTAAACCATGATGAAGATGTGTCTGGCAATTTTATGTGTGTGTACTTCAAGAAGCCATCCGTATAACTGTTTTTGCAATTGGATTTATTCCTTGGAACACAACCATCAGACCAAATTGCTATATTCCATTGATCCGGAGACTTGGGAACATACGCTCTAAGGCATTCACAAGTTTGAATGTGACCATCAAAATTGCATATAGAATTTGAACCACAAACTGCATAATTCTCACATTGATTTTTCTCCCCAGTTGAGACAACTTGGCGGTTTCTTGTTTGACTGGTCCAATAAAAACTCTCGGCGATGCCAGAAGGGATCAGTGTATACACGCTGAACAACGATTTATCAAGACTCTTGTAGTAATAATACGCCTCTCTTTTATTGAACACAAATATTGGTGTTATTCCAGGAGTTGGCCCTGGATATCCAACAGCAGACAAGCCATTCCATGACCCTGCTCTCAGTTCTATATCACGTCCTTTGAATTCAATTAATTGAGGATATCCTCTAATATCAATTTTCAGAGTATATTCTCCCTCGGCAGGATCATCAGCACTTTTCCAAGAAGATAAAAAGCATTCATGGCCAGTTTCTAAGTTCCATCCAACTTTCATTCCTGGCAAGAGTGTGTCACATGGATGATCAAAACTCTGCCATATAAAACTGTCCTCATTGGTTTTCTTTCCACTTTTCACAACCAGATTTCCTGAATCCAAGAGCTGAGAAATTGGATTATTAACTACTGTATTTGATATATTGGATGACCAAATAGTGCTGTTTGTTCCATTGATAAGCACAAGAATCCCTTTTTCTCTGAGTTTCAGAACTCCCGACTTATTCTCAAGAGGTGTATTTCTGTTAGCCACCCATACCACTGTAAAAGGGGATACATTTCTGTACCATATACCCAAGTATCTCCTTGTTGAACTTCCTGGGCTGAAAAAACCCAGTTCAATAGTTCCACCAGCTGAAACCAAAGTTTCATCATTATCTTGGATAGATTGACTCACTGTCAAACTGTCTAATGATGTGCAAGTTCCCAGCATGTAGGAGCATAAGAAGAACCAAATACATAACATTGTGACGTTGTAGAAGCAATGAATACTAAAATTAAACTGAAAGAAAGTTATTTAATTATGCAGAGGAAGAGAATGACTGTATATAACATAGAATGACGAGGAACGATGTTGGATGGTTGGTTAAGTAATGCAATGGCAAACGCTAATTGTTGTAAGAAAACTAGGGTAAGTCAATGACGTGCTCCATATTGTCGAGCGTTGAGAAAAGCACAATACGTAAGTTGAAAATTATTGCCATAAAATATATCCTTCCAGTACCAAGTCTTCGGTTTGAATAGTTGAAGCGGGAGTTGATAATTAAGCATTTGTTGAGAAACTTGTGTTACTTAGACTTTCATGTTGAGAAAATATAACAGAAACAAACTCAAAGGAAAATTTTATTGAATTAATTGCACTTTATTGAAATTCTTAAAACCACCAAAAAATATATATTTAAAAAATAGAGAGGAACATAATATATTTTTTCATAAAAATTAGATACAACTAAATGAATGATAGATGAGTTTTCTCTCAATATCTTGAGTGGGTAGTTATAGGTTTTCTGTATCTCTTAAGAAATTATTTATTTTTCTCTTTCACCCTTTTCCTTTCACTCTAGCATGCCTTCCTTCCTAAACTCATAGCAACCACCGTTACTCATCTTCATAATCAGAAGTACTCACCATCATTCCCCTTTGTACCAGTAAGCAACTCATCCTATGTTTCTCTTCATCAATTCATATCTTTTCTCATGTGGTAGTTTTTGTGGAAAACCCAATTCGAATCTCATCAAGTCCCCAGCTCCATCCCTTGTTCCATGTTGGGATAGTTCTCGTTTCAATGATAACAATGAATTTTCCTTCTTTAGAAATGGAAGAAAGGCGCCATGACATGTCCAATAAGCCAAGGAAGAATCGCTACAATTAAACAAGATTCCATTAATAAGGTTCAAGAAAGCTTCCTAAGGAAGACAAGAGAGAACCTCTCTTCAAGCAAAATGCTTCTTCATTCAATTTTGTCAAGAGTTTCTTTACAATTTCTTTTTTAGGCTTTTATAGACTTAGGAAAACTTGAAGAAGAAGTTAAACCACATAAAAGTATTCTACAAGTCAATGAATAAGAGCCAGAAGTGTTGGAAATAAATTTGTATGCCCACGATCCAATCCAAGTTATCATGAAATCAATCCTAATTTTAAAGTATTATTTTATTATCATTTGTTATCATTTGTTAATAATGTCCTCGATTAAATTAAAGACTTGTTATTATAATAGAGATTATGATAATGAGAAACAAAATTGTTTTAATTTTAATCTAGATCATTCTTGATCATAGGATAATTGAAAATAAAACATTAATAATCTAAATAGATTTAATATATATATATATATATATATATATATATATATATATATATATATATTAGTGTTTATCTATTAAACATTAATAGATCTTATTTATTAATTCACATATATTCATGAGTCACATCGATGTGATCATTGAACTGACTCAAATGAAAACTTCTAATGGTTAATATTTATCATAAGATTGTGATAGTAATTAACAGGTTATTTGTTGTATTTTGATTCCAAACACCCAGAGTTTTAGAGCACTTGTTGAATGGATATTGGATATGATTAAATACTTGTAGAATTAATGATTAATCAATAAAGGATCCATCAACTCGATAATGAGTCTGAGTTCTTTGAATAAAACTATATCTTGGCCAAGTAAAATTAAATGAATGAAGAAATGAGTTTCTTAGGTCATTATAAATTAAGTAAGAAGGAGTTTGACAGTAATATCATACTTTAGAGTTAATCTAGAGCTATAAAGATAGAAGAAAATATTATACTACTCTTCTAATGGTTCTTGAAAGTAAAATGTTACTTCATGCTATCCGAGTGTTAAGGAGTATTGCTAGATGCCTACCTTGATTAATATATAAATTTGGTTGATATATTACTGACTTAGTATTGAACCTACGAGGTCCACACAAACAAGTGTTCTAATATCTGTTGACTAAATTATTTTAACATTTGATTATTAATTAAATTAGAGAATTTAATATGATCAAATGATTAATTAATTTTTTAAGAGGAATATTATTATATTTTTGCTAGCACTAAATTATATGAAAGATTTGGTGAAAGAATAAAAAAAAAATTTGCTGAATTTTTTGTTTCGAATTTGGGCTGAAAAAAGTGCTAATTGGTTAGCAATAAAAGATAAGAGAGATTTGTTATCTTTTCACTTGGTGAATTATTTCAATTTTGAATTGTTAATCCGAAATAAAAGATAAAAGATTTGTTATCTTTTGACTTAGTCAATCATTTTAATTTCGAGAATTGCTAACTAGTTATCAATAAAGATAAGAAATTTGTTATCTTTTAACTTGGTCAATTATTCCAATTTTGAATTGTTAATCGGTTAGCATTAAAAGATAACAGAAAGTAATATATTGAATCAATAATGGTTTTGATTCCATTGTCAAAGTTATTGACAAATAGATGTCAGCGTCGGTGTGGATACACTTAGATGTAAAAATTTATTTTTTTGGTTCAAGACCTCATCAATAGGAACACATTTAATATGTCTTCTATTTAAATATAATTTAGATGTAAAAATTAGATCATTTTATTGTGCAATGTGTGTTTTGAACACCCTTTATCCATCGATTGACATCAGAGCTTTGGGTTTTTTGTATTTAAATTATATTTACGATATTGTGACAAAGTTTTAATTTTGTCCTTTCCTTGTAGCGATGGTTTGACATTGATTGCATAATTTCTATGTGTAGTGTACTTGAATAGATATGTATAAATGTTTACAATAATAATAAAGAGGAAGGAAAATAAATATTTTTGTTCTTTCTTTGGGTGCCAATTAATTTTTGTGAAAATTTAAACCTTTCTTTTTAACAAGTTGTTGTCTTCTTATTTAAAACATACTTGATGTTATGTCGACAATTGAATTTGTTACAGCTTTCAACTGTGAGTCTTCAATTGACATATTATTTTATTATTATGTTTCAACATGCATGGTTATGAAATGTTTTGGGATTAATTCAAATTGTTTGAATATTTTTGTTACATGTCACTTTATCTTTATCTTTTTAATATTGTTTCAATTATTTTTGGTAGATAATTGATAAATATTTGTTAGATAAATATTGTGATTGTAACTATAGCAGATCTAAATTATTATTATATTTGATATGATGTGATATAATTTGAGTAAAATAAGTATATGATACAAATTTTGCAATTAATGATTAATGATAAGGAACGACCTGACAAATAATAGACTTATAATTAATTAGATACATGTGTTTGAAGTAATTACTGAACGCCTAGACAACCTTTGGGGAAGTATTGAAATTAATTTATTGATATTAATAGGATTGGCCTGACAACCAGGAACTTATATGATATGAAATTAATTTTTGCATAAGATACACATGTTTTAAATTAATTGTATATAAAACTCCTATTGTCCCACACAATTGGCTTGCTCCTCAATTATTGAGCAAGCACCATTTGGATTATCACCTCCACCAAAATCACATTTTTCACAAGGTGGCTGGGGTGGTGGTACTGCATTGGTTGCAATTTGCCTCTAAATTTTTTGTTGGTTCAAGGCTAGTGCTTCTAACTTGGGTAGTATAGCTTCCAGAGCAATCTTCTCTTGTAACAGTAGAATCTTCTGACTTCTGGAGCAATCCTCCCTTGCAGTAGAATCTTCTGGACTTCTGGAGCAATCCCCCCTTGCAGCAGAATCTTCTGACTTCTGGAGCAATCCTCCCTTACAGTAAAATCTTCTGACTTTTGGAGCAATCCTCTAACTGGCAAAATCATTCTTCTCTTTCAAGTTTTGCATCTTCTGATGTGGGACTTTGATTGTATCCCAACAATCCTCCCTTCAAACAAAGGACCACTATACTTTCTCCCTCTTCGCAACGGAAGACTTTCAACAAAGGAAATCATCTTAAGATAGGTCCACCTGACCTTCATGGATCCATCTCTAGCCAAGTCGAACCATCAGCTCTGATACCACTGTTGGGAATTCAGCCTGCTTCAAAACATAATAAGGGAGAAAGAAAAAGAGCACACAAAAAAGATTAACGTGGTTCGGTGCCTCAAGACCTACCTAGTCCACGGGAACAAAATTCACTAAGTGTAATTTTTTACGAAAAAATTACAAACCCTCCTTACATGTAATTTTTTCTGGCAAAAATTACAAACACTCCAATGTGTAATTTTTTTCGGCGAAAATTACAAACACTCCAATGTGTAATTTTTTCTGGCGAAAATTACAAATACTCCAATGTGTAATTTTTTCTGGCGAAAATTACAAACCCTCCAATGTGTTTGACAACACTACCTAAAACCTAAAACACCCATTATAGATTCTAGGATGTGGTGCAAGTGAATAAAACCTAATACTCTCACTTATATAGGTTTTTCACCAATCTCTCTTTTTAATACTTTCTGATGTGGGACTTTGAATTAACACAAGACTCAACAAATCTCCCCTTAATTCAAAGTCCTACACTTTTACAATAATCCTTCCTTACATCAAAACTAACAAAACTCACTTTTATAATTTAGTTACTCTCAACACACTCAATTGATTTAAAATCACTATCAGTCTTATAATTGATACAATTTTATTTACTTGTCCCATGGAAATGATAACTCGTGTTTTCTAAAATACTAATTACTTGGCGACGGTGGTATACTTGCCACACCGGTTCAGGAGTATTTTGCGCTCTTGCACAAAACGCATCAACAGTCCTAAAGAGATGCTCACATTCAAAGATAAAGATCCTCAAATGTTTTGTTTCATTTTCATAAGAGATGCCATAGAATTGACATCTCTGATTGTGATAGTTCACAATGTGGAACCGCCTCTCTTAATTGGTGCAAGGAGGTAAGACAATAATTGAGCCAATTTTTAACTCCTCTTCAAAATACTGACGCAGGGTCCTCTAAGGAGGATCCGTGTTGTTGTTGTTCTAGTTTCTTGGTGAGAGTGGGCTCTAGCTTCTCTAGTTGCTTTGGAGATTGACTGACCTGTCTTCTCAATTTCAAGATTGAGGTCCAACTTTGGTGCTCCGTGTTTTTGCAAATTCATGCACACTAATTCATCCGACAAAGTGAAAATATCAACAAAATTACAAGAATGAGTAGGTCAGAGACTAATATGCAAGTTATGCAGATGCAATGTAGAGAATACCAAAAAAAAAAAAAGAAGTCATTGATATAGTTGTTCCAATTCAATTGGCACGTCCCCGACAACGACGTCATAAACTTGATGCGTTCCATTCATGAGAAATAATCTCACATGGTTGTGAAAATTATGCCACAATTGTCAAGTAATAAGTATTAGAAAACACGAGTTATCGTTCTCACAAGGACAAGTAAATCAAATTGTTTCAACTATAGACTAGGAATGATTTTTGAGAAAGTAATTTTGATTATGTAGTAACTGAAATATAAAAAGTAGGTTTTCATTTAATTTCATTAAAGCGATTAAGATCCTGATTTCACCACTAATCCTCTTAATATCCTTCCTTAATTATTCAATTATGCGATTAAATGAAACTGATTCCTATTGTGGTATTCGTCTCTTTCATAATTGAATACATCGCCTAAGATTGATCTGATTAATTAATCTCTTAAGTTCAACTAAGCCAATTAAGGTTTATAATCAATGAATCTTGGATAAGAATTAGGTTATTTGTTCACACCACCTTCTACCCTTATCTTTAAGTTCGAGTTAAGTGTTGATTATTTCCCTTGTACCACCTATGTTTCTTTTCTAAAAGTCCACTATGTGTATATTCAATTCATTAGTGACCAATTCATGAAAAACATTAAGTTTAGAAGAAATAACTCAATCATATAACTGAATAACATTTGTAATTTTATTAAGATGGATTAGAGTTACATCATTCTCCTAATCATAGAGGGATCTAGTTCATGATAGCTAGAGTCACAGTACAAGAATAATTGAAGGAAGAAGAATACATAGACGATCATTTTCCACAAAGAGGAATGAAGAATCTGTGTCATCCCTTGCTATTCTCTCTCTCTCTCTCTTGTGCCTTATGACGTTCTCTAAGTTTCAATCTCTATTTCTGAATTCTTCTCTCTATGACTTAAGTTTCCCATTTATAATAAATGTGTTGGGCTTGGGTTGCAGACTCAACTGACGCTAGCTGGGATGCAGCTCGTGCGAGCTTAGCTCATAGAGAGCAGATGAGCGTCACTAGGTATCCAACTTGCACGAGCTATGTCTCAACTCACGTGAGCTATATTGGAAAAGAGTAATTCAATAGTTCTGAAGCCTCATATCACGCGAGATGAGTTGTGATTCGCGCAAGATGCTCATATTGCATGAATCTCTTCCAATTGTTGTTACTTTTGTACCCTGAAACACTTAAACAAACCATCAAAGAGTTCTACAACATGATATAACAATTTAGTACCATTAAACACTATTTCAGCTTGCTAAGTATCAGTTAGAGGACAAATTCTCCTTTAAAATCAAGTGTCAATAACTCTCATTCGCGAGTTATTAGAAGCATTATTGGAAGTCTTTTATATCTTTCTACTACAAGACCAGACTTAATTTTTGTTGCTAGTTGATTATCCAGGTTCATGAATTCTCCTAGTCATGTTCACCTTGGTACAGTTAAAAGAGTCTTGAGGTACATCAAAGGCACCTCAGACTATGGTCTTTGGGTTTTGAAAGATGAAAGTGGATAGGGAGTACAAACGATGCAAAAAAGCACCTTAGGCTATGTCTTCTTCTTTGATAGCAGTGCTTTCTCTTGGAATTTAAAGAAGCAAGAAGTTGGGGCCCAATTTGTGGTTGTTGCTGCAAATCAAGCCATTTGGTTAAGGAAAATTTCATTTGATATTGGGTCCAAGATGATGCATCTGTCATATAGGTGGATAATAAATCTACTATTGCCATAGCCAAAAACCATGTTCAGCATGGAAGGACAAAGCACATAAATGTTAAGTTTCACATAAGAGGAGGAGCAGAAAATTGAAAGAAGTCAACCCAAGACATTGTAGCACAGACAATAAACTTGCTAAAATCTTGACAAAGGCTCTTTCCAAAAACAAATTTGAAACTCTAAGATCAAGGGTTGGAGTATTGAAGGAAAATCTCATGGAAAAGTGTTAGAAGTTGACATTTTTTTTTACAAAAGCTTATATTGCTTGTAAAGTTGGTTTTTAGGTTGCTTGTGTCAATAACTGTGTTGATTTTCCATTTTTCATTATTAGCGTGTATCTCAACAAAGGGGGTTTATAGTTTTTGTGCCTATATAAACCTCTTAGGGGGTTTATCTTTGCAAGTCATGCCAATACATTGAGAGAAGATATGAAATTCTGAACTTCGCTATTCAATTATTCTCTCGTTTGAGTGTTTTCTGATTTCATAAATTTGAATACTCTTGCGTCGTTTGTCATCATTTGTCTAATAATACTCATTAGTTTGATAACACTCATTAGTCTGATAATGTTCATCAGTCTAGTAGCACTCATTAGTCTGATAGTGCTAATTAGTCTAATAATGCTCATTCATCTGATAGGCAAAAGTCTTAGTCTGATACGCTTCTTCAACTTATGACCCCTTGTTTTTTTCTAACACTTTGGTGCCATTGGGAGCCCATGTTTCCTAATTTTTAGCATTTAGTGGGTAGATTCTGGTTTAGACAATTTTAGGGCAATAAGAAGGAGAGTTATGGAGAGACGGATGTTGAAGGGATCATTCTGATGCCTACACACTACTTAGGGTGAACCAAGGCAACAATAATGGAGGAGTGACAAAGCAGTTTTAAGTTTTAGAAAATCCTTAATCTCTGGTATATAATTGTTACACATAATTAAGAGATATAGCTAGTGAAAACCCCAATCTTGATATTTTGCAATATTGGAAGGATAATCAAGCTAGGTCTGTGGTTTCCGAATCGATATTTAGTGCTGGTTCACGGGTTCTTAACAAATATCTTACTAGGCTTCTTTCGTGATAATGTGCAAGCCTTGACATGCACTAAAAATTGGTTGCTAGGATTTGATGTGCAAGGTATATCAATAAATCATGTCATTAACTCACAAACGTTTTGTTTTAATTACTTAACTACTTGACTTGATTCTAATATTTGTTGTTGTTTTTAGGAAAAGAAGATGAAGATGTGGTGATGGAAAATGATCAAGCTTCAAAAATGGAATAATTTGTTGGAGATAATTAAAAGTTTATGTTGTTGACTTATTAAGAATTTAATTTGTTGTTGGAGATAATTAAAAATTTATGTTGTTGACTTGTTTTATTAAGAATTTAAGAGATTAAATATAACATTTCTTTAAAATTCTAAATTTAGCATTTAAAAAAAAAATTAACTAGGCCCGCGGCCCGACCTGTTTGACTCGCGGGACGGGGACAGACCACCAAGTTAGGTCTATTTGACATTGAAGGATGGGACGGGACAGACCAAGATCTTCACGAGCCTACACGGACAAATCTTAGGCGGGGCAGGCCGGCTCGCTTACCTACCCCTATAGTGATTAACTAAAATATTCTAATCAAATAAACATTGAAGTGAGAAACATGTAAGTATGGATCCAAAAGAATTGCTTTAAAATTATTTTAAAATGTTTTATTTTTATTTGAAATTTTCTGTCCACTGATATTTTCTATCCTTTAATATTTCTCTCCAACATTTGGGTAACAATTTTTTTTCTTTTTTCTTATTGATTATGACTGCTGGAATGTTCAATAGTTTTGTTATTGACCGTGTATATGTGACCAAGAAGTGGTATAATGAATGAGAGTTTAATAGTTTTGTTCAACGGTGTTGCAAGTCAATAATGTGGACCATAGTATGTCGTCCATCAAAAATTGGTATAGATATATGTTCCAGCAAGTTTGATATATTACACAAAAGTCATAGATACGGACAAAAGTCAACGTCACTTGGACACGAATATATATAGACACCAATATTCCAAACGCACACAAGCAAAACGGTGATGTAAGTCAATAACGGGGTTTAAGCTTTGAAATATATGTCAAGGTTGCTTTTTTTCGGATTATTTTATCATTCACACATAACTTAATCTTGGTATTGATGCTTATTTGAGCAGAATTGAAATACTACTAACCAGTCAGAAATATCGTCAGTATTAACGTGACTTCCGAGAGTAATTCTAGATCTGTCATGCGAGTGGAGTGAAAAAAAGAGACATGAATACGTAACTTTGTTACAAGAACAATTGAGTTAATATATTGTCTACTTTCAACCTAAATTTTAAATTCCTAGTAAAAAAGAATTTATAGATGTAAAAATCTTTTAATTAATTTATAGGTTACCTTTGGCCGCTGCTTTCTGCGTCATCACCTGATTCTTCATCTAGTACCTCAAATCTGTAATATCACGTCACATAAGAACAAATTAAAAAATTAAATAATGAACAAGGACATTACAAAAGATTAATGTCCAAGGGTAATATTTCCTTTTGAAAATGATTACAAACCACACAACGATTAATGTCCAAGGGTAATACTTGACTTATGCTCTTTTTTCCTCTGTGAAAAAGTAAGCTTATCACATCACTAGCAACAAGTGTATTTCCAAGTCATAAAGAAGGCCAAGCTCATCATTTAAAAAAAAAATACAATAGGCTGCCTTAACATACAATTGTTACTTGTTAGAACTCAACTCACAAATTACTACTTTGCATTGTAGTTAATCGTCAAGCCATCAATGTGGCAGAAGCTTTTTCTAAAAAAATAAGCAGGGATAAGTACACCAATAACTCATCAAATACACGCCCAAATATGCAAAACCGGTCTTCACACAGAACCCTATGTTTTTGGTAAACTCCTTCTGCACTGTGCAATAACCATCTCCGACACTCTCCAATACGCTCTCCGTCTCTTCCACCACTTCCCCAACCCCGACACTTGTTGGGAAAATTACGCAGAATTTTCTCGTACCATCAGATTTATGGAAGTGAAAAATAATTCGAATTTTGCACACACAAAATTGATAACGGAGTTCGGCCAATAATACCTACGTCTCCGGACTGCTGCAGATCTTTTACTGAAAAGGGAAATATACTAGGTGTTTACAGACTACTCAAAAGTAAATCAACACCACTTACAAACCCAGAATCCAATTACACCCGCAAGAACTAAATTGTTCTTACTGCTGGTTTTACCCACAAGAACTAAACTGTTCTTACAGCTGGTTTTACCCGCAAGAACTAAACTGTTCTTACAGCTAGTTTTACCCGCAAGAACTAAACTGTTCTTACTCTCTAAGTGCTACTGCACTTTCCCTCTCTTCTGCTTTTAAGTGCTATTGCACTTCTGTGGGATTACATCTCTGCTGGTTGTTGGTTTTCTGTGGGATGCACCTCTGCTTGTTCCTTCATGCAATGCCTCCTATTCATAGGAGAAGGAAACTGCTTCCAAATTACTATTCACGTGAATAGTACTGTTCATGTGAATAGTACTATTCATGTTTTCAACAATTGCTGCACCGACTGCACCGAAACATTCACGCAGCCAATTTTGACTATTCATGTGAATAGTATTTTACTATTCATATGAATAGTATTTTACTATTCACATGAATAATATTTTCAACAATCTCCCACTTGAAGACTGATTTCAATCTGTCTTCACACCTTGATCAATGCAAACTCTTCCGTTTCTATCCACCGACATCTTCTTCGCCGTCTATCTATACCGACGGTCTTCGCCTGCCCACGTCCACCTGACGGTCTTCCGCCCTGTCCACCCTGATGGGTCTTCTGTAAAGCTCTCACTAGCTTTCACTTTTTCTCTTCTATTGTCAATGATGGCCTTTAGAGCTTCCATCGCCACGACAATTCTTGAGCTTCACATTGTCGTCGATATGCTCTAGTCTTGTACCGCCGTTCTGATAGCTCACATCTACGGAACACGCAGCCTAGCCAAACCTGCTAGGGAGACTTTCGATACAAGGGATCTTCCCAAAATGAGGTCCACCTGACCTTCACTTAGATCCACTCCGTTCATTGCATCACTCTGAGCCGGTCCTCGGCTCTGCTACCACTTGCTGGGTGACCCGGGGAACACTTCACTTTGTCCTTCATGGCAAGCTCCCACTTGATGGCATCTGTGGTTTGACTTGCTTCTCCAATGTGGGACTTTGTTTGCATCCTAACAAACCTCCCCTCAAACAAAGGACCACTAAAATTCCTCCCCTACAGTGAAAGTCATTTTCAATGATGGTCATTAGGGTTCCATCACCGCGACAATTCTTGAGCTTCACATTGTCGTCGATATGCCCTAGTCTTGTACCGCCGTTTCTGATAGCTCACATCTACGGAAGACGCAGTCTAGCCACTCCTGCTAGATAAACTTTCGATACAAGGGATTTCCACCAAATAGGTCCACTTGACCTTCAATTTGCGGTCATCACTCCCACTTAAATCTGACACTTCCTGAGGATCGTTTCTAACAATTTTTGTAAACCACTGTGTTGAGAACACGTTTCCGAACAAATTTGTAACGCTAACAAATTTGTGATTTTACTATTCACGATTTTCCTATTCACGTGAACAGTATCTTCTACCTTCACGTACGGTCGTACCTTCACATGAATAGTATTTTACTATTCATATAAACAGTATCTTACAAAAATTGCATAGCTTCCAACCTGAGGCTCTGATACCAGTTGTTGGTAAAATTACGCAGAATTTTCTCGTACCATCAGATTTATGGAAGTGAAAAATAATTCGAATTTTGCACACACAAAATTGATAACGGAGTTCGGCCAATAATGCCTACGTCTCCGGACTGCTGCAGATCTTTTACTGAAAAGGGAAATATAATAGGTGTTTACAGACTACTCAAAAGTAAATCAACATCACTTACAAACCCAGAATCCAATTACACCCGCAAGAACTAAATTGTTCTTACCGCTGGTTTTACCCACAAGAACTAAATTGTTCTTACAGCTGGTTTTACCCGCAAGAACTAAACTGTTCTTACAGCTAGTTTTACCCGCAAGAACTAAACTATTCTTACTCTCTAAGTGCTACTGCACTTTCCCTCTCTTCTGCTTTTAAGTGCTATTGCACTTCTGTGGGATTACATCTCTGCTGGTTGTTGGATTTCTGTGGGATGCACCTCTGCTTGTTCCTTCATGCAATGCCTCCTATTCATAGGAGAAGGAAACTGCTTCCAAATTACTATTCACGTGAATAGTATTGTTCATGTGAATAGTACTATTCATGTTTTCAACAATTGCTGCACCGACTGCACCGAAACATTCACGCAGCCAATTTTGACTTCACACTGCAGCCAATTTTGATTTCACACTGTGCAGCCAATTTTGACTATTCATGTGAATAGTATTTTACTATTCATATGAATAGTATTTTACTATTCACATGAATAATATTTTCAACAATCTCCCACTTGAAGACTGATTTCAATCTGTCTTCACACCTTGATCAATGCAACGATCTTACGCCTTTCCGTCCACGGGTCTTACGCCTGTCTATCTATGCGACGGGTCTTACGCACTGTCCCATTGACGGGTCTTACGCCTGTCCATCGACGGGTCTTCCGCCCTGTCCACCCTGGTGGGTCTTCTGTAAAGCTCTCACTAGCTTTCACTTTTTCTCCTCTATTGTCAATGATGGCATTTAGAGCTTCCATCGCCACGACAATTTTTGAGCTTCACATTGTCGTCGATATGCTCTAGTCTTGTACCGCCGTTCTGATAGCTCACATCTACGGAACATGCAGCCTAGCCAAACCTGCTAGGGAGACTTTCGATACAAGGGATCTTCCCAAAATGAGGTCCACCTGACCTTCACTTAGATCCACTCCGATCATTGCATCACTCTGAGCCGGTCCTCGGCTCTGCTACCACTTGCTGGGTGACCTGGGGAACACTTCACTTTGTCCTTCATGGCAAGCTCCCACTTGATGGCATCTGTGGTTTGACTTGCTTCTCCAATGTGGGACTTTGTTTGCATCCTAACAACACTTTCATGCACAACACCCTCATTCGCACCCTCTCTCTCACATTTATGGTTTTGTGGCTGGTGAAAAGCCTAATGAGGTTACGGAAGAGGCTCATGAAAAACTGAGGGAAATATTGTTGAGACTCAGAGCAGAAGCAGGTTATGCGCCGCAGCTCAGAAGTGTTCTGCATGATATTGAGAGGAAGAAAAAGAAGACTCAATTTCTAAACACAGTGAGAAGCTTGCTACGACATTTGGAATAGCAAAACTTCCCAAGGGAAGGATTTTAAGAATTGTGAAGAACCTGAGGGTTTGTGGAGACTACCATACTGTCATGAAGTTGATTTCTAAAGTTTATCAAGTTGAAATCATTGTGAGGGATAGAAGCCGCTTCCACTCGTTCAAAGATGGATTTTGTTCCTGTGGAGATTATTGGTGATAACAGACAGAGGTTATTGATCAAGTAATTTATATTGACTGCCATAGTTTATGAGGAAAATACACAAGTTAATTGTTTCCTGATGCTCACCAAATTGACTTATCTGGATAGCTCAATGCTTGTGACATCACAGCCATTTGACATACATGATGTGTGATGCATGATGATCTAACAGAATGGTTACTAGACAAGAATTTAGTTGTTTTATCAAGTAGTTTTCTGGCCATTAATAGAGAAGTATAGTGAAATGGAAATGCCCCATAAAATGAGAAGTGTGGCCAATAACTACTGGTCTTTCGACCATCATTCCTCTAGAGTACAAGACACCTATGGGAAGACAACGACAACGAGATAAGAGGTCAAGATGAAGAACCAAGAAAGCCATGCAAAATAAAGAGGAACAACACTTTATTGAGGTATTCAGAATGCAACAATTATGATCGCAACAAAAATAATTATCAAAACATGTCTTTGCCCTCAGGGGTAATGCGTCTTGAAGACAGACAAAACATACAATGCTTCAATTATAATTATGTAATTATGTCTTTACTTCCTCGATTAGAATAACATTTATAGATGTTTAGCTAATTTCCAAGGTTATATATCAAATTGAATTTAAAAACAAAGATTCAACATACCTTGCTTTTTTCTTCCTCAACTTCACTTAGTGTTATTTCCTTTGACAGTGTTGAAGTTGTAATTGAAGGCAATCTATTGTTCTTAACCATCTCAGATATCCAAGTTCTTCTTTTCAGCTTCTAAAGAAAAGGTTTATTATATTTTTCTTGCTATTTCTGTGTCTACCATGGTCTATCAGAAACAGAGCACAATCAGTCACCAACTTTTATATAATTGCATCTTTTGATTGAAGCTGACTCTAGTATCTATAGATTGAATCGGGGAGAAAATTGTTATATTTTATGTAAAAACAAATACCATCTAAAACATATAATTATCTTTCTATACATCTGCTAGGAAATCTAAATCTTCCCAGCAGAGTGATTTAGTTGGAATCATAATTAAAGCATGCATATAAAGTCAAAGCTATAAACAAATCTTGAAACAAATCTAGATATTTACAGCAATCTAAACCCACAGATTGTCGCTTTGTTTGATCAAAGGCAAGATCGCGCTGGTCTGCGGAGGGACTTTGAAATCTTCGGCGGCAGGATATGAGAACAATAGTAAAAGGTGCATCGGAAGCTAAACCTAAAAAAAATTCCTAATATCAATATTAGGTTAAAATAAATGATTTGGGAAAAAATTGTTAGAGAATAAAGATGAATATATGCATACACTTTGAACCGTAGTCTGGGATCGGAAGTGAGTGTTACTTTTCGAAAGACACCTTTCCGCCACCCACCATTTTCTCACTTCTCAGCAACGACCTCTGCCAAATCCAATAACCTTTCCCAGATCCTTGATGTTATCCATTCCTTGATGTTAAAAAGACATACCAAACCTGAACGGTGACAGAGAAAGAACAACGAGTTGAGGCAAAATGAGGCGGCGGAACCGCGAGGAAGAAGAGGATAACATTAATGGAGGAACCTTGAAGCAAGAATGGTGGCTCACACAAAGTGAAAATGAGGCGGTGTGGTTAGGGCACAACCCCTAACGAAGACGATGAGAGAGAGAATAACAAAGACGATGAGAGAGAGAAGAACACAGAGAGGGTGAGAGAAGCACACTGAGAAAGAAAAAACAAAATGAAAGGACCCTTAAATTAGAACTTTAACGGCTGGTATACGGAGAACCGCAGTTAAATGATTAGTGACGTCAGTGACATCGGTCCTACTCCCACCCGAAGCGAAAGGGGAGACGTTAAATGTAGATTTTGTATTAGTGAAGGCTCAAAACTAAAGACTGTCAAAAGTACATAACATGTTAATTTGAAAATGAGCATTTGTTTGTTTTTCTTTTCATGAGTATATATTGTCAATCATACCATTAAAACTGATATTAGTTCCAGAAGATGTTGTACTTATGCACAGAAGTAGAAGATATCAACACATTATCAATGTGACATAGAGCTTGTCCCTTTCTTTGGTTTCTTATGATGTGTAGGTAAGTTGTAAGGAACACTAATGGTCTCGGCTCAGTATCTCTTGGCTTATTTGATATGTGCGTTTGGACTTTGGATACAACATACAAAGATAAAAGATGAAAGTAGAGCTCCTAGCCCTTATAAAAATTAGTTACGTATATGCTTAAAGCAGGACTATTTCCCACATCGAAAGATGATTCCTTACTATTTTCTAGCCTTGATTTCCTACCTTGCATCCAACATTGTGATAGAAAATTCATTAACTGAGCACAAGTTGCAATTTGCTTCAGATGTAGCATCTGTTTCAGTGTAAAAACCAGGGACCTTTGGCTTGGGCAATAATTTATCATCATTCAACATTAAAACCACTAATGACATGTCAGGCCTGTCTTCCGGTCTTTCTTGCACCCATAATAGGCCTATCCGCTAAGTCCTAACATGCATATAGGTAGGTCTATTAGGCAAGCAACAAAGACCTGGATGCAAGTCTAGTTACCGCTGTGAAAATTGCCTATGGGTAGGTCTATTAGGCGTGCAACAAAGCCTATTTGAACCATATTATAGATGGCGAGAGGAGATTTGTAGGGACAAGAGGTATAGGTATATACAGTTAGTTTGTAACTGAATTCTTGAATCATATTTAAGAGAGGTTTAGGGGTTTATAACTGATTAATAAAGTTGGATGTAAGAGAGATATAGGAGAAGTGTTTTGTAGGGGACAGTTATTTATAAAAAAAGACAAATTGTAGTGGAATGCACAAGTTAGTGACACATTATTAAAACATTTGATTTGGCGTGAAGATAGTTATCCACGTGACAACGCTGTATTTTGTAGCACAGGCATCACATTATAAAATAGATAGGTAGATTTGTATATTTGTCAATGTAACTGACACCGTGAAGCAAATGGATATAGAAAATATAACCTTTTAAGCAATGAGCTTATGTTAAATCTTGTATTTAATAGTCTCAAGGTGTCAAAAGCCAAATATTTGTAACAATAAGTATTATTTTGTTTTAATTTTAACATACCTTGAAAATTGACTTGAGTTTTAACATATTTGATAATAATGTACAAAGTCATGAACATCAACAGTCTCAATGTCTGACATAAAGCTTCTCACATTTTGCTTTCTTGTGATGTGTGGAAAATTTCAAAATTACTAAAATTGTTTCATGACAAGATCTGGAGAAACATCACAACTCTATTCTAATGCAAGTTGTAATTATCAATTCATATTTTGATAGGAAACTTATCCCATAAATGTTTGGACACATGGAACATACACTATTAATAACTGAAATATCTCAAACTTGAAAGTGAAGCCATA
Source organism: Hylodesmum podocarpum (assembly GCA_026586105.1). Lineage (NCBI taxonomy): Eukaryota > Viridiplantae > Streptophyta > Magnoliopsida > Fabales > Fabaceae > Hylodesmum > Hylodesmum podocarpum. The sequence continues at coordinate 1,235,073 of JALJEV010000804.1, forward strand.
ACCATTTCTTGCTTCCATTTCCTATCTTGCATCAAACATTGTGATGGAAAGTTCACTAACAGAGCATAGTTTCTGATTTTCCGATGAAGAATTATCTTTAGATGTAACATCTTTTTCAGTGTAAAAACCAGGAACCTTTGGCTTTGGCAATGATTTTTCCCCATTTAACATTAAAACCACTGATGATATGTCTGGCCTATCACTTGATCTTTGTTGCACGCATAACAGGCCTACCTGTATGCATCGTGTGACATCAGCAGGTGAGCATTGTTCTCCTAACAATTCATCTTGCAGTTCCAGTGCCCTCTCTTCTGTCCATAACCTCCATGCCTAAGATAGTTAGGATTACATTAGTAGGCTGGAATTAATTCAATTTATACGAATTACAAACATAGATCAGTAAACATACATGTCCAAGAAGGTTATGGTAGTGGTCTGGGTGTGAAAAGTCCCTGTTTTTCTTCCCACTAACAATCTCTAGTACTATCACACCATAACTAAAGACATCTGATTTCACTGAGAAATGCCCACGAGCAGTATACTCTGGAGACATGTATCCACTAATAATAAAATTTTCAAAGTAAAATTATTAAAACTTGAAAGAACAATTTCAAAGAATCATAATCAGGTGGAATTAACAAGCTTACTATGTTCCAGCGATCCTATTTGTGTTTGCTTCAACTTGATCTTCCAAAAGTGATCGAGCCAAACCAAAGTCTGATATTTTGGCATCCAAATTTGCGTCTAGTAAAATATTACTAGTTTTTAGATCTCTGTGAATAATCCTCAGCCTAGAGTCTTGATGAAGATATAGAAGTCCTCGAGCAATGCCACTAATAATGTTGAAACGCTTACGCCAATCTAGCAACTTCCTTTTGGTTTCATCTAGTCAAATACACACATATTTAGCATAGTTGCAGTATCCATATTATTGTAAAATACAAATAAGAAATAAGAAGATTTCCATAGATGTTTAGAATAAGTGGTTACACCACACAAAATAAAAAAGAAGAAAAAAAGAATAAATGGAAGGGCTCCAACCAAAAACAAAGTAGTCCAAGCTTTGGTTGGGCAAGTATTCATAAATTAACATTTTTTCTTCTCCTTCGATGCAACAACCCAGAAGCTTTACAAGATTACGGTGCTGAAGTTTTGCAATCAAGGCAACTTCATTTTTGAACTCTTCTAAAACTTGTCCAGATTTCTTTGAATGCCTTTTCACTGCTATCTCTTGTCCATCTATAAGCGTACCCTGAAAAAAATTAAATACTAAAGGTGAAATATTTTTGGGAAAAATAGATGTTCTGGATTATCAGTTTTCTTTATTATCATCACCTTGTATACTGGTCCAAATCCACCTTCCCCAAGCTTGTTTTTCATTGAAAAGCTTTCAGTGGCATTAGCTATGACTGACAAATCAAAAGTTGGCAAATCAACATCTTCCTTGTTCTGTTTAATTTTGTAAAGCCCGCAGTAAAGTTTTCTTGCTGTCCCTGATTGGAAGATATCAGTATTTGAACAACAACACATAATATGTATATAATTTGTTTTCTTGTTACTTATAAGCTTTATTGGATGGTAAATTTTATCTATGTACTTCCCTGGACCTTTTAGTATAAATATGCATGCAGATGTGACTAATCCGAAAATAATTATTCCAACTGCAATTTCTACTGTCCTTTTCTTGATGTTTCCATTGCCAGCATGATCTAAAACAAACAGAGCATGATCAATTGAAGCTTCAGAAAGTAAATCCAATTTATTTAGACTGAGTGAGGGATAAAAACATTTAATAAATATAATATATGTCATGCGTTAGTTAAAATTTTCTTTCCAGTTGTAAGAGAAATCTTGCAACCCATAGTAGTAATAGAGTGTATGTCTAACTAAACTTTGAATGTTGTCACAGAATTACACTACTCAACCCTTTTTTCTTAAAATAATGCAATAATCAACCAGAAATCACCGAACGATTAAAGCAAAGAAATTAAACGAAAAAAAATGAAGTTTATTGTGTACCTAATTCTGAAGCAGGGACTCTGATATACAAGTCTTGTCCCCAACTAGAGAATGTCCTTATATCAAACAGAGAATTAAACCAAAGTAGACAGCCACTTCCTCCATTACGGATATCCAAACTCGCATATGCTGTACAAGTACAGTTTTTAAGACATGACTTCTGACATTCATCAAGGTTCATAGTCTTACTAAACCATGATGAAGATGTGTCTGGCAATTTCATGTGTGAGTACTTCAAGAAGCCATCTGTAGAACTGTTTTTGCAGCTTGATTTATTCGTTGGAACACAACCGTCAAACCAATTTCCAGCATTCCATTGATCTGGAGACTTGGGAGCATAACTTTTCAAGCATTCACAAGTTGGATTGTTATCAACATAAGTGCATACAGAATTTGTACCGCAGATGGAGTAATTATCACATTGATCCTGGTCCCCAGTTGAGATGATTTTTCGGATACTTGTTTGAGTTGTCCAAAACAAAGTCTGAACAGTGCCTAAAGGGGTCAGAGTATATACCTTAAAGGTCGATCTATCAAGAAGCTCAAACTCACAATACACCTCTCTTTCATTCATCACAAATATTTGTCGTGTGTCAGGAACTGCAGCTGGATATCCAGTTGTAGACAAGCCATTCCATGACCCAGCTCTCCATCTTATACCAGGCTCCTTGAATATAATTGCTTGAGGATATCCTCTAAAGATCAATTCTTATAACATATTCTCCCACGGCAGGATCATCAAAACTTTTCCAAGATGATACCGATCTTTCTAGACCAGTTTCTAAGTTCCATCCCACTTTCATTCCTGGAACATATGTATCACACGGATAATCGAAGCTCTGCCACAAGACACTGCCACCATTATTTTCTAGTCCGTTTCTCACTATAAAATTTCCAGAATCCAAGAGATAACCAATTGGATTTATCACTACTTTGCTTGATACATTGGGTGACGACCAAATGATGCTGTTTGTGCCATTGAGAAGTGCAAGAATCCCTTTTTCCTTTAGTTTAAGAACTCCTGATTTGTTCTGAAGAGGTGTATTTCGGTTAGCCACCCATACCACTGTTAAAGGGGATACATTTCGGTACCATATACCCAAGTATCGTCTTGTTGAATTTCCTGGACTGAAGAAACCCAATTCAATGATTCCACCTGCTGAAACCAGAGTCTCACCATCTTGGATGGATTGACTCACAGCTAAACGGTCTACTGAAGTGGAAGTTCTAGTTATGTAGGAGCATAGTATGAACCATACGAGTAACATTGTGATGCTCACTTTATTTTTTGGCCTCTCACACTAGAAGAATGATGATTGATTGTGCAGACAAAGAGGATGACCACAATATAGGATTAGAAGGAACTGTGTAAACTGATGCGGAATAAGGTTCATTGAGTAATTACGTGCCAACGCTCATTGATGTTAGAAGAAGACTGCGGCAAGTCAATGACACTGTCCGTTGTAGATACGTGGCGTAGAATCATATTTTCGTATAATTTAGCACTTTTGTATTGAAAAATGATATTCTCGTTTAATTCAAATTCTTTTTTACTGAGATATTATTATGTTTCATTCCAATCATGAATGGATTGGCATCAGTCCTTTTCAATCTACATTCCCAGCAACACCTGCATCATTTCCCAACTGATGAAATTATTCTTCCAGGCAAGGGCATCTCAGAAGTTTGTATAGTGAAAAACAATAATAGCATTGTTCGATTGTGCTTCCAGATATGTTAAACTCTGATGTGGTATCTCAAAGTTTTTGCAATGTGTGAGAACGTGACAGCATTGTACTACTGATCAAGGCTGCACTGCTTCCCAAAGACAGGGTTCTCCATCCCTTAAACAATAATAGCATTGTGTTTCAGTTCCATGCAATGAGAAAAATCATCACTTATCTTGGACAACAATGTGTCCATGGTTTCCAGCTAATCTTCAGGTCAGATATTGAAGGAAAAATGGTGTTCACTAACACACATTGTGGAATAAAGGGGATCTAATTTCGCATCTAAATTAGTTTTATTCCAACTTAAAGACATTGGAATGAAATTAAACATATATTCAAATATCTCCGAGAGAGACTTAACATGGGTTGTTTTATTCAAGTGAATCAAGATTTTCATGTATTGGTGCTCAACAAGACAAACTGTAGCAGCTACTTTATCAAATCATGCAAAGTTACTTGCAATTCATGAAGCCAATCGAGAATTTGTATGGCTTAGATCCATGACTCAACATCTTCATGAATCATATGGTTTGTCACTCAGCGAAAGGGCCTCACGGCTTTGTATGAAGACAATATTGTATGCATAGCTCAACTAAAGGGTATCAAAGGAGACATGACTAAGAACATCTTGTCAGAGTTCTTCTTTACTCATAATCTGCACAAAGATGGTGACATTGATGTTCAACAAATTCGTCCAAGTGATAATCTAGCAGATCTGTTTATTAAAGCATTGTCAACCTCAACATTTTAGAAGTTGATTCAAAATTAGAATGTGTTGATTAAAAGATCTTCAATGATGATATCACGAGGAGAGATACATGTTGCACTCTTTTCTCCTTTACTATGGTTTTGTCCCACTGGGTCTTCCTGGTAAAGGTTTTTATCGAGGCAGCTAATAATAATGTAAGTATTATTGAAAGGATGTACTTTTTTTCCTTCACTAATTTTTTTTTATCCCAAGAGGATTTTTTCTTAGTAAGGTTTTGAGACATTCAAGGGGAAGTGTTGTAAATATTTGGGATGTCCTTTGCATTCCCAGAATGTCATTGATATTACATTTTATGACTCAATCGTTTTGGGAGACACTTAGTAACGTATCAATAGAGACATATATAGAAAGGAGAAATACACATAATCAGATTATAGTATAGACTGTTTTTTATCTTTTCTCCTTTCTTCTCCTTTACATATTATTTCATAACAATAATATGGTTTTATTTCTTTTTTTAACATGGAGCCTAAAGTTATATTTATAACACCCTGAAGATAATAAACCTCTTGTCAAATCAAAATCATTATTGATAGAATATATTATTTTTTTGCTATCTTTTATTACTATTTGGTTAGCAATTCAAAATTAAAATAATTGATCATGTTAAAAGATAACAAATTTCTTATCTTTTATTTGCTAACCGATTAGAAATTCAAATTTCTTATCTTTTTGTTGCTAGACAATTCAAAATTAAAATAATTGACAAAGTCTAACGCTAACAAATCTGTTATGTTTTATTATTAATCGATTGACAATTCAAAATTGAAGTAATTCAGCGGGTTAAAGATAACAAATCTCTTATATTTTATTGTTAACCTATTAGCACTTTTTCGGTCCAAATTCCATATAGAAAATCCTTAGGTTTGCTTTTATTCTTTCACCAAATCATTCATGTTATTTATATTTTTCAACTGAGACTAGAAAACTCGTTTGTGTATATAGGTTCAATACTAAGCTAGTAATATATCAATTAAATATTCATTCATATATTAATCAAGGTAGGCATATCTAGCCATACTTCTTAATACTCGGACAGTATGAATTAGTATTTTACTTTCAACCACCATTAGAAGAGTAATATAATATTTTCTTCCATCTTTACAATTGTGGATTAACTCTAGAGTATAGTATTACTGTCAAACTCTTTTTGAGTTAATTTATAATGACCTAAGAAACTCATTTCTTCATTCATTTAATTTTCTTAGTAAGAGTATAATTTTAGTCATAGAACTCAAACTTATCACCAAGAGTTGATGAATCTCTTCTTGTTTAGTCATTAATTTCACAGGTATTTAATCATATCCAATATGCATTCAACAAGTGTTGTAAAAAGCTAGGAGTTCAGAATTGAAATACAATAAATAACTTATTAATTACAATCTCATGTCAAAGAAAACTATTTAACCTATGCTTAAAAATTTTCTATTGACGCTTTATCGTAAATATTAACTAATAGAAAATTTCAATTGAGTGAGTTCAATGGTCACATCAACATGTGACTCATCTATATATGTAAATTAATAAATGAGATCAATTAATATTTATCCAATAAATACTATCACATATGTATTACTCTATCCTGGTTATTGATGTCCTATTTTTAGCAATCCTATAATCAAGAACGATTTAGATTAATATTAAAATAAACTTGTTTCTCAATATCGTAACCATCATTTTAATAAAAGTCTATAATTTTAACTAAGAACATTATCAAATAAATTATTTAATCGAATGATAATAAAATAATACTTTAAAATTATAATTGATTTATGATGACTTTATCGCGGACATACCAATTTATTCCCATGAGGAAAAAAGTTAAGGTGTTAACGTGAATATTGGAAGGGACATTTATGGCCTTTTAATTATGTAATACTTTCTCCCACCATGGTCCTTTGCTTTCTCACTCATGAGATGCCCTCAATATGTTTCTCTACAACTTACCTCTAGCTTTTCATCTGTCATCCCGTATCTAGGAGTTCAAAGTAGAACTTAATAGCATATGAACTATGATTCAGTTAGTTGGGGATGGAAGCAAGAGTTTGTGGTATAAGTGAAGTGACACGAGTTTGGAGAATAGGAGAATAATGCGAGAGTTTCAGCAGATTGACAGAAATGGTTTTGTTAGTGAAACCATTTCTCGAAATGGGGCTGGTTCAAAACATTTCCCTAATTAGGGCTGGTTCAAAACATATTACAATAGGAGTCACTTTTGTCGATGGAGCCTTCCACCACGCTCTAGCACGTAGCCACCCCATCACCTCTAAAGAAAGTACACCAATTGTGACATCTTCTACCGTGTGCTGCCACGAGGCAACCATCTTTTAAAAGTGTGTAAATTTGGCACCGCCTCTCTGTCATAAAATAAACTTAAATTAGGAGGATTGTTTTGTTATTGTCGTTTGGTATTCCCAGATTAGCATTAATAGTCTTTTTTTGGCATGAGTTAATAGAATCAATAATAAGGTGTGGTGGGACTATTTATTAGGACTCTTGATCTATCTTTGGTATTCAAAGAGGCAAACTTTTTGCCTATATAAACCATGTAAGTTTGTATGGAACAGATATGCACATATATACACAGAGAGAGATCAGAGAAATATTGCTTTGAAAAAACTTGCCTTCTTGTTGCCAACAAATTGGCATCAGAGCTATATGCAAGGTGAGCGTGAGAACTGACCTGCTGCGAGAGAGAGTGTCGCGGTGTCGCATGAGACCAAGAGTGTGTGAGTTGAGTGTAACCATTTGAGAGATATGGCAGGTCTAACTAATGGCATCCCGCTACCCAAATTAACGAAAGGTGTCAGCTACGACTCCTGGAAGGTGCAAATGAAGGCTCTTTTCGGCTCCCAAGATAACTGGGACGTGGTCGAGAATGGGTATGACGAACCGGAAAACACTGATGGGTATTCAAATGCCCAGCTGAATGCATTGAAGACTGTTCGAGCAAAAGACAAGGCGGCTCTGTATTTATTATACCGAGCTGTCGACGAATCCGGATTTGAGAAGATTTCCAACGCCATATCTTCAAAGGAGGCATGGGATATCCTAGAAAAAGCAAACAAAGGAGATGAGCGTGTGAAGCAAGTACGACTTCAAACCCTCAGGGGTGAGCTGGAAAATATGCAGATGAAGGAATCAGAAGGCATATCCGAGTTCATTACTCCAGTAGAGACCGTGGTAAACAAGCTAAGTCAGAATGGTAAGAGTCTCTCATCAAACCGAGTAGTTGAAAAGATCTTGAGGTCACTGACAGATAACTTTGAGAACATTGTGTGTGCAATCGAGGAGTCAAAGGACCTGTCAATGCTCACTGTCGAAGAGCTTGCAGGGTCTTTGGAGGCGTATGAGCAGAGAAGGAAGAAAAAGAAGGGAGAGTCCCTGGAACAAGCTCTCCAGGCAAAGGCAACTATCAGAGATGAAAAGGTGTTCTATGCTCAGAACACCAGAGGGCGAGGAAGAGGCAGAGGGCAAAAAGGAAGAGGAAGAGGAATATATGGAATCGAACAACCCAACCAACAAAACTGGCGAGGGCAAGGACGAACTCAGGGAAGAGGAAGTCGGACAAATACAAACAACGATATTGAATGCTATAACTGTGGGAAGTGTGGGCATGTTGCCAAGAATTGTTATTCAATAAAATGCTACAACGTGGAAAACCGGGTCACATTTCTAAGAATTGTAGGTCCGAGAAGAAAAAGAGGAACTAAAAAATTTCCTCGTAGGAGGAGGAAGATGAAGGATTACTGATGGTGACCAACATTCCAGAAACTGAGATCAAACCAAACTATTCCGATAACTCGGTTTGGTACTTGGACACCGGTGCAAGTAACCACATGTGTGGTGACGAGCGTTTTTTTAAAATACTTACAAATGAGGAGTCGGGATCCGTCTCTTTTGGTGATGCTTCGAAAGTAGCCATCAAAGGCCGAGGAACGATCTGGTATCAATAGAGAAATGGGCGAGTTGGCGAAATTAGAAATGTCTACTATGTACCTGATCTTAAAAGCAACATATTGAGCATGGGACGATTAATGGAGAATGGATACTCGGTTTTGATGAAAGACCGAGAAGAACTATTTGTTGAAGGATAAACTCGAGAGGCTCATGGCCCGAGTAGAGATGAAGAAGAACCGCATGTACAAGCTTGAGTTGAAGATAATTCAAGATAAATGCATGCAACTTGATGTGGAGGACGAAGCCATGAAGTGGCATTTTCGTTTTGGTCATCTTCATTTTGGTGGGTTAACCAAGTTGGTAGAAAAGGAGATGGTGCTTGGACCGCTAAAATGGAGTTCGAGAAGAAGTTTTGTGAAGATTGTATAATTGGAAAGCGAGCGCAAGGACTTCTTTCCCAAGGGGATCCGAGTACCGGAGCAAAGGAGCAACTCCTGACCGATCCATACCGACTGTGTGGACCGATAACTCCGGAATCATTCAGTGGTAAAAGATACTTCGTCTCTTTCATTGATGATTTCTCAAGGAAGACATGGGTTTATTTCCTAAAAGAGAAGTTTGAGGTTTTTGAAATATTTAAGAAGTTTAGAGTAATGGTGGAGAAGGAGACGAGCGGGGCGATCAAAGCAAATCCGATCCGACGAGAGGGAGGCGAGTTTTACTTCTACTGAGTTCAACAAATACCGTGAGGAACATGGGGTTAGGCGATTCTTAACTGCTCCATATTCTCCGCAACAGAATGGTGTGGCGGAACGGAAGAACCGAACTGTTCTTGACATGGTTCGATCTATGCTAAAAGGGAAGAATCTGCCGAAAAGGTTAGGCGAAGCGGTGCGATCTTGTGATCTATGTGCAAAATAGATTTCCACATGCAAAGCAAGGAGAGAAGACGCCACAAGAGATCCTGGAGTGGTAAGAAGCCGAGTGTCTCTCATCTAAAGGTATTGGTAGCGTTGCCTATGGGCTAGTGCCGAGCAAGCCTGAAACAAAGTGGAGGATCGGAGCGAGAAAATACATCTTTGTTGGCTATGATGAGAAATCCAAAGCTTACAAACTTTTCGATCCTGTTAAAAATAAAGTAGTGGTGAACCGAGATGTTCATGTGGAAGAAACAAAGGCATGGAGTTGGGGCAACTTGACCGAAGAAGGAACCAGTTTGGAGGTTGTTGCACCACCAACATCGATAATCACTGAATCCTCAGATGAAGAAGCCGAGCCCCAACAACCAAGGACGAGAAGTCTACAGGAGATATACGACACTACAAATGAAATTCATGTTGTATGTCTCTTGGCTGACTCTGAAGACATGAGTTTTGAGAAAGTTGTCCAAGATGAGAAGTGGAGAACGACCATGGGTGAGGAGATCGAAGCGATTGAACGAAACAAAACATGGAAGGCGATCGACCTTCCTGAAAGGAGCTCGACCTATTGGGGTGAAATGGGTGTACAAAAAGAAGATGAATGTTGAGGGAGAAGTTGAGCGTTACAAAGCTCGACTGGTGGTGAAAGGTTACAAGTAGAAGGAGGGGATTGACTACGATGAAGTCTTTGCACCGGTTACAAGAATGGAGTCAATTCGACTTCTGATCTCAATGGCCGCTCAGAACCAATGGCCGATTCTGCAGATGGATGTGAAGTCGGCTTTCTTAAATGGAGAGCTGAAAGAGGAGGTGTATGTCGAACTACCACTCGGGTATATGAAAAAAGGAGATGAGAAGAAAGTGCTGAGGTTGAAGAAAGCCCTTTACGGGCTAAAACAGGCTCCTTGTGCCTGGAATGAGAGAATTGATAGGTATTTCAAGAGGAACGGTACGAGCAGTCAAGTGTCCATAATGAGCATGCGTTATACACAAAGAAGTCAGAAAAGGATGTGATGGTAGTTGCTCTTTATGTCGACGACCTCATATTCACCGGGAGCAATGCAAGACTAATCAAAGAGTTCAAGGAGATAATGCAGAAGGAGTTCGAGATGACTGATTTGGGACTGATGAAGTATTTTCTCGGCATAGAGGTGAAGCAGTCGGAGGATGGGATCTTCATATCTCAAGAAAGATATGCTTTGGAAATCTTAAAGAAATTCAAGATGGTGGATTGCAACCCAGTCTCAACTCCAATGGAACCAGGCACAAAACTTTCAAAATTTAATAATGGAGAACGAGCTCATCCCGGGAGATATCGGAGCCTAATTGGAAGTTTGAGGTATCTTACAAGTACCAGACCCGACTTAATGCTAAGTGTTGGAATTGCAAGCAGATTCATGGATGATCCGAGCTATACACATTGGAAAGCATTGAAGAGAATTTTGAGGTATATTCGAGGAACCTTATCACTTGGTCTCTTTTATACAAGGACGGATGACTACCGACTAGTGGGTTACTCGGATAGCGACTGGTGTGGGGATGTAGATGATCGGAAGAGTACGTCGGGCTATGTGTTCCTACTCGGGAACACAACTTTCACTTGGTTGTCAAAAAAGCAACCCATTGTAACTCTATCGACCTGCGAGGCCGAGTATGTGGCAGCCTCTTGGAGCGTGTGTCATGCAGTCCGGCTTTCAAATCTGCTAAGGCATTTGGGAGTAATCAGAAAAGAAGGGACTGTGATTCAAGTTGACAACAAGTCGGCGATCGAGTTGGCAAAGAACCCGGTCAATCACAGAAGAAGTAAGCACATTGACGTCCGTTTTCATTTCATCCGAGAACAAGTCAGAGAAGGGAAAGTCAAGCTGGAGCATGTGGAAAGTTGTGCCCAAGCTGCGGACATGTTCACAAAGCCACTGCCAACCACATTGCTGGAGAATTGTAAAAAGCTGATTGGAATGAGAGATGGAAAAAGTATTCAAGTTTAAGGGGGAGATTTGTCATAAAATAAACTTAAATTAGGAGGATTGTTTTGCTATTTTCGTTTGGTATTCCCAGATTAGCATTAATAGTCTTTTTTTGGCATGAGTTAATAGAATCAATAATAAGGTGTGGTGGGACTATTTATTAGGACTCTTGATCTATCTTTGGTATTCGAAGAGGCAAACATTTTGCCTATATAAACCATGTAAGTTTGTATGGAACAGATATGCACATATATACAAAGAGAGAGATCAGAGAAATATTGCTTTGAAAAAACTTGCCTTCTTGTTGCCAACACTCTCACCAGGAACTAACATGTGACAACCATATGTTGAAAGTGCAAATTTGGTGGCACCTCCCGTCAGGACGCATGACAAACCTATACAAGAAATGCAAAACTTGTGGTGCCTTCAATTTCCTTATTGTCATGTGATGGGTACATGTAAAAAGTAGTACCGTGTAAAAAAAATTCTACACGGACCCGTCACATGACAAAAACATTTTTTTTTGATAAATTAAGATAAAAAACATTAAACCAACAGCACGTTCAAAGGCCATGCTACAAAGTATGGTAATGCATACCACTGCTCTTTTCAATAGCGTGTGAATTTTCAATTGAAGGAACAAGAAGGGAGCATAATACATGAATAAAGTAGGTTGTTTCCATTGCCAAATTGAATGTCGATCGTTTTCATTCTTTAATGTATCCTTTAATATGTCGACCTTCTCAACCACTTGGTCATATGTTGCACAGTTTTCCATAGTAGACTTCTTGGATCGATAATAACTGAACCACCTGGTCATTCAATTCTATGTTGATTTAGGCCAAATACAGTTGGATTCATTTGCTTCATGAACTATTTTGACGCATTGATGCATATATCCATGCTTAATGTGTATAAAACAATTATACCTAAAAACTAATGTGTATTATTGAATATATATATATATGAAAATATATATATATATATATATATATATATGTATATATATATATATATATATAGTGTTATAGGGATAACTAATTAGACATCATCTGTACGGTGAATTTAGCAACAGTTATTATAAAAGTCAACAACCTTGTCATACATAATGGTTTGCAATTTTTATTCACAACTTGAACCAAGTAATTTATGATTTTAGTTCAGAGTATTCTTATATGGACATTTTGTTAGACTTGTTTTCACGTTTGGTTAAACCAAATAACTGGTACTCAAATTGAGCTGAACTTCAGCCTTAAACAAAGATACATATCAAATTGAGAAGTTTGAATTAAATCAATTCTCACAAGTTGAATATAACTAAAATATATTTGGCTCAACTTAACTCATTTAAGCCCTAAGTAAACAACAATGCCATCTCATATTTTAGGGGAAATATCATCGGACCATAATACTGTTTACATGTAGTGTTATAGGACGGAGACAATTCAATACAGAAATTAACAATACATATATACTTTTCTTTTTGTTTTGTACATGTTACTTATTACTAATTGTTAATATTTTTTGTTAGCACAAGGGGTTCAAAGTTACAATCTTCCCATCTCCCCTTTCTTAACCCCCCCCCCCCAACCCCAACTACTAGACCAACCTTATCACTCCAAACCATACAGATATATACTCTTATGTGATGAAATTATGTTTGAACTTGATTTTGGCAGACACTAACAAAGACTGAGTTTTTATGAGACGATACAACTACAGATGTCTTACCGTGGAAAAGATAGTAGTTATCTACTTATCTGTAAAGTTAGAGTGTCCTATAAATTTTGAAGAAAACAGCATGAAATTTTCAGAGATAAGATTCATGAGCAAAGGAGAGTGACTCTTCTTGGGTAAGGTATTACTATTGTCAGGAATTTTAAAGATATTGCATAGAATAATGTGCAGTTTTACATTTCCTATATGCATTAAATTATGTTTATAACTATATATAAAGCTAAACGTTTTGTAGCTATAAGATGGAGTGTGCATCCTTGTCAAAGTGTCTACTCGAATTTAATTACTCAAATTGGCGGAAGTATCAAATATCTACCATAGACTTTTAAGTCCTTGATGATATCCTAAAGAAAGCCTCAACTCCAAATAATTAATGCTTTTGGACCTAGTAATTGCTTAGAAAAGGATAATCTTTAGATTGTTGACGAAGTCAAACAAGTCCTCAAGTAACTCACAATGAGTAATGTTGAACTGTTCAATAACTTGTGTCTTCATCCAGTAAAAGTATTTGAAATAATCTATAGACTCAAGAAGAAAAAAAAGAGAAAAACATGCCAAGTCTTTCGTACACCTGTGTTGATAAATCAACATTTCCTTTAGAGATAGAATCAAAGCAATTTTTTTAAGATCCTTTTTGGATATTCTTCAATGTTCTAATTATTCATAGAATGTGAGTAGTAGATGAATAATCATTTACTTTCGAAAAAGATAAAAAATTTCTTAAAAATCCTGCCAAAACCTCTTGTTCTTTTTTCTTTACAGCTAAGAAAAGATTATATGTAGGTTCGAATTCTACTTAGAAATCTACTAGAGATCTTATATGTAATCAGCAAGAATATGCTGAATCACATTTAAAATTAAATGAACATACTGTTTGATTTTTTATTATCCTAAAATCAATTCAATCACCAGCTTTATCTATTAGCGCAATATTTTGAAAGAGCTTTTCTTTTATGAATAGCTAGACTCAGTCTTTAACCTATGGTCGTGGAAGTGAAGAAGAAAGACAGCAAGGGAGAACGGAAAAATTGCTTGGAGGAATAATAATTTTTAAACACTTAGTTAACATTTATTATTATTTTTTATTTTTATTTTAATGCATCATATCACTTATATGAGTCTAATATTTTTCTGTTTTGTCTCTTTTGTTTCTCTCACTAACTATCAAATATAAAAATATTTTTTAAAAAACATTGAATGTTATGTCCGAGTCTTGCAAAAGTTAAATATCAATATATTTTACTTTTATGATTAAAAATCAATGGTATATATTGTTTCATGCAATTATATGGCTCTGTACGTATTCGTTCTGCATCACTTTCTCAAGTGCATACTGTTACATTTGTTACTTGTTTATGGTTCTCAGCTGTCCACAAAGTTGCCCTTTTTCCGAATACGTTTCTCCGTCACATGCAATATCAATTTTTTCTTAATCTCATTCTCAATCTCAATTGCCCAACAAATGTTTCTTAATTCTTTTGAGATGTGTGTCATGTGAGGCTTCATGTTTTCAGGCTTGAAGAAAATTGAAATAGTTTGAGAGAAAAAAATTGAATTACTTCTCTATTTCACGGAAACAGACAATTAAATTTTTCGAATTGGTTTGCTTTTTGAATTCTTTTTGGGTTCATTCTTCCGTAGGACTATGTGTAACAACCCAGTTTTTAAATAATTAAAAATGGTTTTTCACTAATTAAAACTAATAATATATATTAAATATTTATTTGGAGCTTTAAGATTAAATTAATTATCTAACAATTTTAGGAATGGTATATGGATAAATCTTGTTCGTGAGTTAAGGGGTGTAATAGATTAGTATTTCAAAGGATTTTTTTTAGTAGAAAAAAGTCATGTGAATTTTAAAAGACTTTGAAGAATTTTCATGACTTTTAAAATTTTACAAGATTTTTCAAGACTTTAAATAAAGATCTGAATAGATTTTGTAAGACTAGGGAATTGAATAGTTTTTGGATTCTGCAAGATTTGTTTCCAAACAATCAAATCTATAAAATGAGTCAAAAACAAAAATAATAAAAAAACAATAATATCTAGAAAAATAAAAATAATAATTCTTCATAATATAATGTTTTCCTAGATAACATTTACCTACATATTCATAGCTATATTAGTTCTCCAAACAATTGTTGCTTTTGTTCCTTTGTTTGTATAATAAGCTTAAAATTATAATCTTCATTAATAAATGATGTTGAAGATGAAGATTCTTATACTGTTTTAATTAGAAATTCATCGAAATGACATTCTCTACTGAGAAATTTAGGTAGTGTTACTCGTGTTAACACAAATTCTACTTGTGTTTTAAATAAAAATGGATATACCAGCTTAAAAATTGTGAACCTTGATTTAAACATATTAAATATTTTTTCGATTACATTACTTACATATGAATGACGAAGATTGAACAATTCTTTGTCATTTTCAGAAAGCATTAACCTTTAGACACTTTAAGTTTATTCCTCTTTGTTATAGCATCATTTAATAGCTTGGAATCATGAGCCGACCCTCCCCGCCTACTAAGAACATATATGAAATCCAAATTAGAATTACATATAAGCAATATATTTTATAATATCTGATGGAGGTTCATCCACAACTCAAGAGAAGTCTCACTCAAATAGGAGGATCACAAAGTCAATGCTAAGGAGAATACAAGATGAGGTTGAAGGAGAGTTGACCAAGTCAACTCAAAGTTAATAGCTAGTCAACTTTTGAAGACCTTACTCTATTGATGAAACCTTATAATTTTCTTTTAGTTAGTGATTTATTAGAAAGTTAATTTTGTATGGTTTGAATAACTTGGATGTTAATGTGGATCTAAAGTCCACGGCCAAGCATAGCTAAAAGTAGGTCAAATTTTATCTTGTTTGAGTTAAGAGGGTATACCGCTCTCTTGAGGAGAGTGGGAGAGAAATTGGAGGGAAGTTAGTGTTCTTCCCACTAACTTAATTTGAATCTTAAACTTTAAGATTAGATATAAATTCAATGGATAAAATTCAAATTAAGCTAGTGACATTTTTGTCACCAAACTAGCTTAAATCTTAACCTTAGGATTAGATCTAAATCCAAAGGATAAGATTTAAACTTTGTCACTTTTCTTGTGCCTCATCGATTTGAATTATGACCTCTGGATTGGATCTAATCCTATGGTTACTGGCTTGATCTATGAGGCTTAATTTGCGTACTCATTAAGGAGAGATTAACATCCATTAATCAAGTTACTAATCCAATGGCTAAGGCTCCAACTGGTTGGCACATAATTCAAATGCTTATCCTACTATTGACGCCACCTATGTTTATATATAGAATTGATTTTCTAATTTTAAGAACTTTTTGCCAAATTCGAATTGAAGCATATTTTCCTAAGAGAGAGCCTTCTCTTCTAGGTTTCTTGAGAGAACCTTACTTGAGTCTTATCATGGCGCTTTCTCCATGTGATGATTCTACCTTGAGCATATTACTATGCATGGCGTAACCTTCACTTCTTGTCTTCTCCACTTTTTAAATTTCTCTCTAAATTAAGTTCTATTATGTTGTGCCTTGTTGAATCCATGGAGTTTCTCTTTGAGAATTGAAGATAGGGCAATCGGCTAAGTCATCCATGGAGGATTAATATCTTTCCACGATAATTACGGTAATTACTTACATCTAGCCCCTTTGCCATATATGGAATATATGTCCCATCAATAGCTTTAATGAAATCCCAACATTTAGCATATATAACACCTCATCCTATGAAAAAAATATGAATATAGAAGACTTAAAAACTAATATAATTCACTATTTCATTCATTCGTCCTTTGTATACATCATACTATATTTATAGTATTACAAATCAAAAACTAAATAAGGAAACAAATATTAAATAAAAAGATAGAATATTATCTTAACTAATCAAATATTTTCCTTCTAACTATATCTGATTATGCGATACTCTCTATATCTTGACTAATCAGATAATATCTATAATCTTAACTAATAAGGTTTTCTCCTTTTTTAACACTCCCCCTCAAGTTAGTAAATGGATGTCATACATTCCCAACTTGTCTAATAGTTTCCTAAAATTCTGACTTGTAACAGTCTTGGTAAGAATATCTACTAATTGATCTTCATCTTTAGATCGAATATTTGGCAATTCTAGAATTTTTTTTGTCAAGCTTTTCCTTGATAAAAAAAATCTGTCAACTTCCTCCACATGTTTCATACAATCGTGTTGGATAGGGTAGTGAGTAATGTCATGCGCAGCTTTATTATCATAGTACAATTGAATGGGACGTGTATCTACATACCCTAAGTCCTGGAAAAGTAGTCTAAGCCACAGACATTCACAGAGTCCAAGAACTATTCCTCTGAGTTAAGCTTTAGTGTTAGAACGAGCTACAACATTCTGCTTCTTGTTTCTCCATGTGACGAGATTACCTTCTACAAATGTAAAGTATCCAGAAAATGATCTCCTATCATCAAGAGCACATGCCCAGTCTTAAGATTTGTATGACTGCATCTATGTGTTGTGAATCAGGATTGTGCATGAACTGACTTACCACACTAAGAGCATAAGCTAAATCTGGTCTGGTGTGTGCGAGATACATCAATCTCCCTACAAGTCTCTGATATATTCCTTTGTTGGTCGGAGTTTCACATTCTTCAATACACAACTTTAATCCACATTCGATTGGAGAATTTGTTGGTTTGCATGCTGTCATCCCAGTTTCTTTTAACAAATCCAATACATATTTTGTTGAGGACAGAAAGATACATGATCTTGATCTTGAGACCTTAGTCCCCAAAAAGTACTTCAAAGAACCAAGGTCTTTCATCTCAAATTCTCTTGCCAAGTATTTTTTTAATGAATTGTGTTCCTCTTAATTATTTCCCGTGACTATCATGTCATCAACATAAATAATAAGAATTGTAATCTTTCCCCCTTTCCTTTTTAAAAAACAAGGTATGATCTTGATTGCTCTGTTGATATCTGAAAGCAATCATTGACTTGGTAAATCTTCTAAACCATGCTCAGGGTGATTGCTTTAGTCCGTACAATGACTTCTTCAGCTTGCATACCTTCTTGTCATGTGTATCAGGGATTTTACATCATTCTGATAGCTACATATATACCGAACAATGCTCATTTTTGCTACGGGAGCAAACGTTTCAGTATAATCTACTCCATATGCTTGTTGGGAACTCAACCTCTTGAAAAATACGTATAGGGATAAAGAAAAAATGAGGACACAAAAAGGTTAACGTGGTTCGGTACCTCAAGACCTAATCTACGATCCCATTAGGATAAAATTCACTATTTGTAATTTTTGAACGGAAAAATTACAAACCCTCTTTACATATAATTTTTCTAGCAAAAATTATAAACTCTTACATGCGTAATTTTCCTGGAAAAAAATTACAAATCTTTCAATGTGTAATTTTTCTGGTAAAATTACAAACCCTTTAAACTGATGTAATTTTTTTGGCAAAGATTACAAACCTTTCTATGTGTAATTTTTCTGGCAAAAATTACTAACCCTTCAATGTGTAATTTTTTTGGCAAAAATTACAAACCCTTTAACATGTAATTTTTTTGGCAAAAAAGTACAAACCCTTAAATATGTACTTTTTTTGGCAAAAATTACAATCCCTTTAATGTATAATTTTTCTGGCAAAAAATTACAAATCTTTCAACATGTAATTTTTTGATAAAAATTACAAACCCTTCAATAGTGTTTGGCACACACTACACTTCTACAAGAATCCTTCTTTACATAAGAATTAGAAAAACTCTTCTGGAGCAATCTCTTCTTGCAACAACAGAATCTTCTGACTACTGGAACAATCCTCCCCTGTAGCAGAATCTTCTGTCTAGAAAAATTCTTCTTCTCCTTCAAGTTCTTCATTGTTCTTCTGATGTGTGACTTTGATTGCATCCCAACGATCCCCCCCTCAAACAAAGGATCACTATATTTTCTCTCTCCGTGCCGCGGAAGACTTTTGACAAAGGGAATCATCTCAAGATAGGTCTACCTGACCTTCTTGGATTCATCTATCGCCAAGTCGAACCATCAGCTTGAAAAAAATGTGGAAGCAGATACTCCCAAGATCGGGAGCTCTGATGCCAACTTGAAAACTAATATAATTCACTATTTCATGTCTTTTGTATACAACATACTATATTTATTGTATTACAAATCAAAGACTAAATAAGGAAACAAATTTTAAATGAAAAGATAGAATCTTGTCTTAACTAATCAAATATTCTCCTTCTAACTATATCTGATTATGCGATATTCTCTATATCTTGACTAATCAGGTAATATCTATAATCTTAACTAATAATATATTCTCCTTTTTCAACAAGTAGTACCAAATTTAATTATAATTTTATTATGAAAATGGTTATCAGCACAAGCATTATGCATGACTAATGGTGAATCAATGTGTGTGTGACATGATAGCTATGCAAACAGAATATATAAGTGAGCGATGCATTTTTATAGGGTCTTTGGATTAAAATTATATACATATCCAACTTCTGCTATTGGTTACATGTTATATTTTATTTCAAAAATAATGGAGAAATATGATATAACATTTTCTAATCACATTTGGATAGATACAAAGTAGATCTATCTCTTGTAAACATTCACCTTGATGTTCTACACCTGAGGCATCACTTATACCTTATACTTGAGGGTTAGTATTCGTAAAAGATTATTATTGCACCACTTATACCTTATACCTCAGGGTTAGTATACGTAAAAGATTATTATTTTGCAGAGAAAGAGAAATTAAAATTTTTATGTAAGATAATTAGCACATTCCTTGAAGGAAGGGAAAACCTTGTGCTTTCTCTCATTTTAGTTGGCATAGTTTATTTTGGTTTATCCATCAAAGTATATGTTATCGTATTCCAAGCCTTCAAAATCTTGTGAAAATTTTCACTTGCAACAAATTGTGATCAGTCAAATGAGTTGCAAATCACACAATAACGAGTGTTCTAATGAACAATTTTTGAGAATGATGCAAGCATTTCTTCAACACAAATATATTGTGTATCTTGTAGAGGTGTTTTTTCTCTAAGAATTACACATAACTTTCAAAACACATATGGATATAACCTATAAAGTTGTTGAAATACAGCAGATCCTTGTTTAATGCATTGTGTATATAGTCATTTCTCATGTTATTAACTCATTGTCTATTTAATGGACGCTCAATTTGTTCATTACATGTCATAGCTAGAAATTAAATCAATACATGCATTAATGCATGAATTGCCATTACACATGTGTAAATGACTTCATAAAATTATTCGTCAGTTATCTCTTCATCGCCCATTTTTTCTTAATCTATGTCATTGTCTTTGTACATGCTTGAAATTAACATTGTTGTTAGATCAAGGTGATTAACGTCTTTAAGTTTTGATTATTACAAGACAGACGGAACATCTCGGACAAAGCATTGCAAGCAAAGTCAGATTGAACAAGCACAGACGGAAGATGACCCCTCAAAGTTGAAGTCATTTGTCTGTCTCAAAGCCATGTCATCAGATGGAAGGATAGACGATACTCTTCGATGAAGCTTTACAGGCCAACCTTAAGACTGAAGATTCACATCGTCTGTCAAGGAAGTGAAGTTCAGACTGAGTAACTCGCGCCAAGTTCAAATCTTCTAAGTTACTCATGAGTGCTTCCAAGATCAGTATGGGGATTCGAGCCTTCATGTTTAGCACGAAAAGGCTTCGCCCTTTTCTTGGGAAATCTCTATACAAGTCAGAAAAAGGACTGAGCACGCCATCAAATCCGCTGCACATGCTATCCCATCACTTGATTGCGCTTTGACACCTTTTTGGACTGCACTTGGAAAAAGCTCAACGGCATTCTTCTGTTTCTAACGAACATATGAAGTTGTTGCCAATAAAAGGACTTCACTCCTTCAAGTTTCAGTTGGCGAACATGCTTATATTGCTAAGACTTTGTGCTTTCGCTCACTGCTACATTCGAACTTCATTGTAAGCCCCTCTCTACGAAGAGGAAACTTTTCTTTCATAGAAAATCTTGTAAATCCACTTGTATGGTGTTTTAGCCTGAGGAGGATGAGTTTTAAAGAATACCTTGTCGTTTAGCCTAAGAAGGTCGTGTTCAAAGAATATCTTGTAATAGCCAGAAGTGGCTGGGTTCAAACAATACTTGTAACCACTTCGCGGTTTGTAGTGAAAACTCAGTAGTTGTTGGGTAACTAGACGTAGTCTTGAATAGAGTAGTCAGGATTTTGTAACTAACGAGGATAATCAACTTATAATATTTGTTCATTAAAATCAATCCTTGAAGATAAATTGTTTCGTGTGACTCTGTTTAAAACCAATAGACGAAAGGAATAAAATTTTTATTTAACACAATTCAACCCTTTTATCTTTTACAATTGTACCTATACAAAACAATATAACTAAAAATAATAATATAATAAAAAAATAACTAAAACATGTTAAAATACTTCAATCAAGTACAACCAAAATACACTGCAACAATATAGTTCCACCATTTCAAAATGTGTTGATACACAACCAAAATATAAAGCAAACATTTCAATCAAGCATCACCAAAATAATAATAAAAAACAATATTGTTCATTCTAACTTGTACTTTATCCAATCTAAGCTTTTGTTGACATCATCAAGAAAAACTCTTTCTTTACATTAGTATCAAACAAATCAGCTGCCATGTATCTTTCTTTTATAGCACTCCAAATATTTTTCATTTTCTCTTTGTATCTTTCTCTTTTCTCCATTAAGTTAAACATTTTTTTTCAAAATTGATGGCCATAGTTTGAATGGCAGCAAATAGATTCTTTAAAAATTTGGCATGATTATTATTCCCAACTGACTTGGAACTCTCTCCATACTCATACTTACTCCACTTATGATTAATTGGTTATTCAGGGGAATCTCTAAGCTTAAAAGAGGTTGAGATGGTGAAATGTTTGGACAATGTGATGATATTATAAATATATCATTGTTAAGATTATATGAAAAATTTTCTATCCTAAAATCCAAATTTTATTATCCAAAAGTTGGATCATCGGTACGGTCTATTTACATGGAAGTATATGTTCACTAGCAATTCCACCCCGAAACAATCTTCAAATCTTCATAATCAACTATACTTTTTCTTGAAGATTTTTTGACTTGGGTGAGACTAAAAAAATATCCATTATTAATATATTTAAAATATTATGATACACTAAACTTGTAAACTATTAATACATTTAAAATATTACAAAGTAGTAATCTCTAGTATTCTTTTCATACTTCATCAGTAGCGTTGAATGTCTTTGTAATTGGGTTCCATTTAAAGCCAAAGGTGTTATATTGTTTTTAAACCACTTCATTTACTCAAGTAGATCATACATTTTAAGAAATTTAATTTTACCATTAATACTAATAAGAATGACTCTCTCCACATTTTGTTTGCTAATTAACCCATTGACATCATGTAATCCACTTTTTATAACATCCATTAACGATTGTAACAATTCATTGGAATCCTCCTTGGTCCAAGCTTTATAGTTTTCTTTCTCTTTTCCCTTTACTTCATTATTTCCTTGTGAATCTCCTATTTGATTAACTAATATGTTAAAAAATAGTTATATAAATAATTATAAATAAGATACAAAATCAATAAAATTATATTATTATTTTTCGGATATGTCCAATATAAATCGAGTTGCATATCAAATATCCCTATATTTTAGAAGTACATCAATCATACAAAAATATATAACAATTATTTTAAATAATATTTGATTCACTAATAATGTTAAATATGTTATTGATGTGTTTCCACTTATTAGTTATCATCAATAAGATAAATCAAATTATCTTATAAGGAAAACTTAACAAAACCTCAATATCAAATTCAACGTTGGTGTTACGGCAAGAAAATAATACAAACATCACCAAGAATAAAATAGAAGCTTATATTTATAATCATCAAAATCAAACATAAATATGAAAATCCACAAATCTCACCACTTTTTTCTACAAAACACCATCTCCATTTTGTTTTAAAAAAACAATACTCTCTTGGAGTTGCCAAAAACTTGCATGTACAATTAATGTTTCGTTCAGATCCATCTACTATTGGTCATATACATGTGTAATTAATTTTGGATTTACATATATATTGAATTGGGGAAAGTTTTGCATATGAATCAATGTAGTATTATTAACAAATAAAAAATGGAGAAGACACTAACAAAAGAAAAGATGAAAAGCTCACTTGGAAATTCTTAAAGCACTTGAAAAGTTACTCCAAACAATCCACTGAAATTTGATGGGAACAATAACACAATATTATATGTGAGTAACAATAGCAAAGAGAAAATGGAGAAGATAGGAGTGTAAAAAGAATGAAAAACTCACTTGAAAATCTTTGAAGCATTTGAAAAGTGACGGTAAACAATCCATCAAAATCCTTTAACGGATGAGATTATTTTATGAATTTGGTATATATAGAAACCACTAAAAGTCCTTAAAATCTCCGTGATACAACAATCCTTTAACATTGTTATATGTTTTAAAACCAGTGCATTGTTTTAAATTATGCAAAGTCTCAAATGAATTTGTTTATAGAACTTTGTCAATTTAATTAAAATAGAGTATCTTTAGTTTATTAAATTTTAGACTCTAAAATTCATGAAATTCCTGAATTTAAATTTCGTAATTAAATCAACAAAATAGAATTTAAATCAATTATTCTAAATTAAATTCTTAAATTAAAATAAATCACAAATTTAACTCAAGAAAATAATTATTATACTCCTCTACCCAATATTTATGCACACACAAGATAACATATAATATTCACACAATCATAACATTGAATAAGAAAATAAAACTTAGGTCCAATATTGGACTACCCGTTAAATATCGGGTCATATTGAAATTCCCGTTTAAATAGTTTCCACGCTCGAGAAATCCAGTCCTCGGCGTGGGAGGGGTGTGTTGGAAGTCCAATATTTGAGGGGTGTGGAGTCTCACGTCACCTAAAGATGGGACCTGCTGCGTGGGGGCAAACCTCACCTCACAAACCAGTTTTGTGGAGTTGAGTTGGGCCCAACCCACAATTTCTACATGGTATCAAATTCTATCATAAATGTCGATGAAGATGTTGGGTCACCCGTTATAGGGTTAATATTGGACTACCCGTTGAATATTGGGTTGTATTGAAACACCCGTTTGAATAGTTTTCACGCTTAAGAAGTCCAGTCCTCGGTGTGGGAGGGGTGTGTACCTGTTGCGTGTATATAAGTGAGGGAAAACCTCACCTCACAATTGGAGGGGTGTGAAGTCTCACATCACTTAGAGATAGGACCTATTGTGTGTATATAAGTGGGGACAAATCTCAAAGACCTGTTGCGTGTATATAAGTGAGGGAAAATCTCACCTCACGATTTTTGTGAGGTTAAGTTAAGCCCAATCCACAATTTCTACAATTCACACAATCATAACATTGAATAAGAAAATAAAACTTAGGGTGTTACAGCGGTAGGGGTCTCGCCCACCAAAATCTACCGTAAATTAAATTGTGATCACATAAAACAACTTAACATCGCGCCATTGGTATCTGGAGAAAAAATATGGAAAACAAGAAGAATGATCTATGGAACCTAAGAAATATGTTTCGGAGTCAGGAACGTGTGGAAGGTGTTAAAGTCCATCACAAACACAGTTTTATTTAGTCCATCACAAAGACATTTTTATTTAATCGAGTGCACAAATATAAAATGTGATCATAAAAATATTTATTTTTCCTTATAGAAAATAGTTATTATTTATTTAAGAATATAGAACGAAGCAATAATTTAAAAGGAAGACTTTATTATTTCTTTATTTTTTTTTTGTCATAAACATGAGTGAACTCGTGTTTCTATGTATCCCGGGTATAATAGAGAAATCAAGCTTACGTATTTTTTTAATAAAAAAATGTTTATCTGTGCTTTTTTTAGTTGTGAAATGATTGATTTTAATTAAATGGTAAAATAATTACTAAAACATTGGACCATAAGTAATATAGAGCGTTAGTTTATTCGAGAGAATAATTTTTTTACATGAACAGAAAAGTATTGGCTGATTGGGTGTTGGACCCGAAACAACCTCGAGTATTTTGCAAATACACTTTTTAGGAAAGAAAATAAAGTATTTATTTTTTTGAAAAAGTGGTCGAGCAAGGCAAACTTAAAGAAAAATATAAAGATCACCCTGAAGCAATCAAAAGATATGTAAAGTAATTCAAAAGCCAAATGAAAAATCATTACTACAAGCTATTAATGAATATATAAGACAAATTAGAGTACAAGCAAAACAAATCTTCAATTATAACATCAGTGAGATATGATATAGCGTAGTAAAATTAAAAGAGATAGTTATACAAACTAAATTGAGTAAACACGCAAGCAATTGTAACAAAGAAAAACAAATAAATAAACAAAAAGGTTTTGGGCTGGGTCTAATAGGATAGGATCCACTTGGACCCATCAGTTGTAGAGGTTGTCTATGTTTGGAACAGAGATATGAAAAAGAAAACCACAAACAGGTAACAAATGAGGGCCAAACCATGGTTAGAAAAAGGTCCAAGACTAATCAATAATAGCAACAGGTTAAGGAAAGAGAGAGAGAACAAGAGGATAGGCTCAAACCTTGCGGATTTCGTACCTGCCTTATAAGCATTCAATGATGGAAACAGTAGACTGAGAGAAGATCAATTGCCACTGAATGTCTGTAGATTTTGTTAAAAAAAAAATTAAAATGGAGCTTGCTAAGGACTAAGGATTCAAATATAAAACTTGAAGTTGCATTGAAGCAGAGGAATATCACCTTATGAGAAATCAGGTGTGGAGAAACGTTGCTATCTACCAGAATTATATTGATGGTTATATTCTACATGATAAATCAAGGAAAGAGTACCACAAAATCTAGTTCACATTTGAGCAAAAAGCTCATACAGTTACACAAAAATATTAACGTGATTCGGTGTCTCAAGACCTAATCTCCTATTCCATTGGAGTAAAATTCACATTACAAATCTTCCTTATATGTAATTTTCTCTGGCAAAATTATAAACTCTTCTACATGTAATTTTTCTAGCAAAAATTACAAACCTTCAACATATAATTATTCTGGAAAAAATTACAAATCATTTTGACGCACACTACCTAAAACCTAATACATCAATTTACTAGATTTAAGGATGTATTGTGAGTGAATAAAATCTAATACCTTACCTTATAATGGTTTTTTACCCATCTCTATGTCTATTGCTCACCGACGTGAGACTTTGAATGAACACAGCAGCATTGACACATATTGAGATTGAAGGAAGAATGTTCTAGAGTTTTGAAATGGAATGAAGATGAATTGGCTGAGAAGGAATCACAAATTCATATGCTAGAAGATGATGCAAATTGGAAGAAGAAGAAATATGAGGAGGAAATGGACAGATTTATATTGTTGATTTACTAAGTGAGTTCTGTTGCAGTTTTTAACAGTTTGCTAACAAGCAGTCATCAAATTTAAAAAGAAAAAAAAGTCAAGAGCCAAAGCCCACTCACGAAGTTATTTCTTAATCCTGTTCACGCACCAATTCATATATACAATACAACCACATTTAGTAGAAACAAAAATATCAGTTTACTAGTTCAAGATCAAATTCTAATCAACCACATTTAGTAGAAACAAAAATATTCATAGACAAAAATTTAACTTATATGCCTATGAGACAAGAGATAGGGATAAGAGAGGCATGAAACAAGGAGGCGGACTTAGAGTGCAGGGTCTCTTGAATACCCTGTGTAATCTTTTTTGCTTCAGTCTATATTGTTCAATTTAATTCTGCACACTGGTACTCATATCCCGTAGATATCAATACTTATTTATCTTTTTCATTATAACCTACTGATTATCTTTCTCTTAAAAGAAAGTGTAACAAAATTAAAATATATTTTTAATATTATCCATTTTATATTAAAAACAATAACTAGTTGGTGTTATTTTAATAATTATTATTTACTTATCTTTCTTCTTAATCGAACATTAATATCTTTCATTATTTTTTCTACTTCTTCTTCTTTTTTTATTTTGTTTTTCATTTTTTTCCTCTCACTTTCTTTCATTTTCCTTCTAAAACCCCAAGCAAATGGGAAGTGAGTTCTATTCAAGTTTCCAACGGTGTGCTAACATGTTATCATCAAATTTGAGAAGAAAAAGAAAAGCAGAAAAAGTCATGAGTCAATATGAACTTATGAAGTTATTTCTTTATCAAATTCTATCCTGTCCACAACTCATCATTAAAATATAATGGACGCATAAAATAAAAATTCTTAAATTAAAGGTAAAAAACATAAATTAAAAATTAATATAATGGACGCATATTTAAAAAGTGATATTTACTATCATATTAACTTTTATTTCTATTAGGCAGTTTAGACAAAAAGAGTAAGTATAAAGATTTTTTTTTTTACATTCATAAAATAATAAAGAATATATATATATATATATATATATATATATAAAATAAACAAAAGGGTGGATCTTTTGATATAAACACAACATTTATATCTAATTCATATATTTTAGTTAATATTTTTATCAATGAAATTATATATAAATTTAAAATTAAAAATAATTTATTAAATAATTTTATATTAACATATAATATAATATAATATTAAATATATAAATATTATAGTTGAAAACATATATATTTAGTTGAATTATATAAAATTTTAATAAAAGTATTGAATCGAATAATTAAAGTATTTAAATTTAATTAACTTATATAAAAAATATTAAAAGATATATAAATCAATATCACTTACACATACATAATGGATCTGCCTCCATATGTATTATTATTAAATATTTTATTTATATAATAATTTATCCAATACTTCTTTCCCCTTTATAATACTAATTACTAGTTATATCTTAACTTTATTTTTCTGTTTCTCTTTCTCTCTTTGTTATCCATAAAAATGTTGTATAAAATTATTCGGCGAATTTTACGACTTCCATACAATATATATAAAAAAAAAAATGATTAGATAGCAAATATTTCATTCAATAAAAGAAAAGTAAAAGGATACGTGTAATCATATATATAAACACTTGTCAAAACCACATGAGTGTCAGCATAGATTATACTAACTACGTCAATATTGTCGTCTTTGACATTTCTCAATTTACTTGTGAATTATATATATCACTTGTTGAACAGCAGTTTTCATCAGATACTCTAGAAAATGGCCAACTCCAAAAGTGTTTGGCATGTTATTTGCATTGTCCTTTCAGTTCTTCAACTTCACTCAGCAGAAGGTGTCATGAAAGCTGGCTACTGGTATTCAGAAAGTGGTCTTGCAGTTTCTGACATCAACCCTTCTCATTTCACCCACCTCTTCTGTGCATTCGCTGAAATTGATGCCAACACCTTCAAAGTAAGCATTTCTTCTTCAAACGCGCCTCAATTCTCAACCTTCACCAAAACCCTCCAGGCAAAGAACCCCTCAATTAAAACCCTCTTGTCCATTGGAGGTGGCAACGCCACTCTGAGACAAAGGTTTTCCCAAATGGCCAGTCAAGCCAGCACACGCAAATCATTTATAGATTCTTCAATCCAACAAGCAAGATCAAACAACTTTCACGGGATCGATCTTGATTGGGAATACCCTTCAGGTAAGTAGTTATAAACCGGGTCATAATTTCTTTAAAAATTTAATTGAGATCGTAAATAGGGAAAGTAAGTGACAGTAAATCACTAACAAATGAAAATTGGTCATGAATCATGACCCAAGAGAACAAGGTACTTCTCTTATTCGAAGACATCGGTTCTTAATATTTTCCAGCACAGAAATTAAAATTTGTACGATTAATAGTTGGTATTTTATTTTTAAAAGCAACAAACACATTATATATACTTGTAGATATATAATAAATTTATATAATCAAACTTTTTAAAAATTGTAATTTTACCTTTGTCTATAAAAATATTTTTGATATTTGTCAGATAAATAATAATCTTTAATCCTTCATCAGACGCGGACACGAACAACTTTGCCTTACTCATAAGGGAGTGGAGAACAGCTTTGGAACAAGAATCCACCAGTTCTGGCAAAGCAAAACTTTTGCTATCTGCTGCTGTGGCGGGATCTGATCAAATCAGTTCATTGAAAAGCTACCCAGGAAAAGACATAGCCACAAACTTGGACTTTATCAATGTAATGGCCTATGATCTCTTCATTTCAGATTCGTATCCAAAGTCAACACAGCCACCGGCTCCTTTACATAACCCGCGAGGCCAATTTAGTGCAGACGAAGGAATCACAAAGTGGAGTAACACGTTAGGGGTGCCACAAAGCAAACTTGCTCTGGGTATACCCTTCTACGGTTACAAGTGGAAACTGTCAAATGCTAATGTCAATGGACTTTTTGCAGATGCCACGCAGGGACTTGGAGCAGTGAAATATAAGGATATTAAAAATGTTGGGGCAACTGCTATGTATAATTCCACCTTTGTTACCAATTACTGCTCTAGTGGGACGGATTGGTATGGGTACGATGATACTGATAGTGTCACTGCCAAAGTTGCTTACGCCAAGCAGAAGGGGTTGTTTGGATATTTTTCTTGGCACATTGGACAGGATCGCAACTGGGCTCTTTCCCAAGCCGGTAAGTTATGTTTTTACTTTCTTAAATTTAGGTTATTAACTAGATTTTGCTCTATATGTCTATTTTAATTTCTACATTAAATTTTTAATTATTTAAAATATTATGCTTATAACATTTATACATTACGATACGTGCAAAATATTACATAAGACCACCGAGATAAATATAATGTTGAAAAACTAAATAAATCTAAGATAGAATTAAAAAAATGAAAAATATTTGGTAGACAACCGCAATACGCAGACAACTAGTTATAAAATGTGAAGAGAGAAATATGTATACGTATAAAGTGTGAAGAGAGAGAAATACGCAGATATTTTGTGAATGAGTTGTCTGGTTGGTTGACTGCGTATTGCAGTTGTTAGTGCAGTAAAATTGTAAAAAAAAATATATATATATATATAAGAGGTGTGTGAGATTTATGTGAACGCAAGGTATTACTAATGTTTTAGTTGTTTAAATTTTATACGAGTAACAAAATATATTTATTCCATTTCTCTAGTGACATAAAACTCGTTTATCTGAACATTTATAACTCTTTAATGGTATACCAAATGGATTATTTTTGAGTTTTTATTGATCATTCTAATGGGAAAATTTTAACTGTGATTTAGCAGCTTCTGTAGCATGGGGAGCGTAGTGATGGATTGCGGACACAGAGAAAGCTATTAATAAAGTTACTAATAAAATAAAATTGTCGTATGAATAATCTATGCGCCTGTAATTGACTTCAATCTGTTCAAAAATATTTTGGTATACGGCCAACCACATGGGAGTGCTTACGTACACGCGTTTATAAAATGTCTGTTGAATTATGGTTCGTGGTTCGTTGAGTAAGACAATATCAAACGCTAATTGTTGTAAGAAAAGTATGGTAAGTCAATGACGGGCTCGACTATTGTCGAGCTATAGCATAGGCAAAAGCACAATACGTCCTTATATAAAATATATAGTCAAACTATTTTCAAATATATAGTAAAGTCAAAATAAAATTTAGATAGGGGCCTTATATAAAAAACAGAGACGAACATAATATTTTGTTTCATAAAAATTAGATACAAGTAAATCTATAATGGATCAATTTTCTCTCAAGTTCTCTCTAAATTGAAGACGGAAAAGGTAAATTTTAGAGACAAATAATTTTGATAATCATACAAATACTTGTGTAACTATTAATAAAGTAAATTCTCTGTTATATTTATTTGTTACATTTCTATATTTAATCATTGTATTTTAATTTTACAACACTTTTACTAAAATTTAATTCAATTGTTATATATCTTTATAAAATATTTTATTCCTCACCATTCATACGTGAGTTTGTTATAATTTGTTTGTTTATTTAAAACATTAAAACTATCACATTCATCATCTCTGTCTTTTTTTATCTTGAATTGAAGAATTCACTTCCTCCACATCTCTTTCTTTGCATCAAAATTTAGTTACATAGAAATGCAAACCCAAATACATATATTTTTGCTAGTTTTAATCATTTATATACATGCTTTTTAAATAATTTAACTATACAAATAAATGTATGAATACCTTTTTCAGTATATGCAATCTCATCACTGAAAAAAATAGTTATAAATCTTAGTATTTATTACAAACAGTTAAACAAACTAATCATAAAATAGTGGGTATTTTATTAAAAATATTTTTCACACCATATTAAACTTTTTCAAAAAAGAGATATATTTTTGTTCAAATTTCATTCAGAAAACATCTCTTACAGTTGTCTTTTAAAAAATCTTAAAGTGTCAAACTTTCTTCTATATCTTGCCTGAATCATGAAATAAAATTTTCAGATCTTGTTGGTGGTATGTGTTCTTGTTTTAGGGTAGAAACTTGAGAATGGAAAGTGGGTTTTAAGGTATGAATTGTGAAGGAACAGATTGATAGTTGAAACAAAAAGAGAAAGACATGATAAAAAGAAGGGGGGAAACGGCAGCGGCTTTTGATGTCGCTGCCGTATGTCGCGGAGCAACTACATGGCTGCCGCTGTAACGGTGAGTGCGGCGGCGGGAAGGAGGAACCACTATGAGACAGAGAAATCGCGTGAAGGGGGTATTGGGCCTTACATGGCACGGTCAGCGTCCATTTAAAAACAAAAGAAAGAAAGTGACTGGCCTGATCCATTAACTAAAAAAATGAGGGGGGAGATGGTAAATTATGGGGTAGATCACTAAATTCTATTTTCTAGAAAGAGAAAAAAATAAAAACGGATGATGGGCTTAATCCAGCATCTATTTTTTAAGACAAGAGAAAGAAAAATCAATGTTAGGCCAAACCCAACAGTTTTCTATTTCAACAAACAACTCAATAGCATAAACAGGTAGGCTAGTGCACTAATTTTTCTTAAAGGAAAGAAAAAAAAAAAAATGAATGATGGCCTGGAACAACAGTTCTCAATTTAAAGTAAAAAACTAAAGGGGGAATAAGCTTAGTTAAAAATAAATAATAATAGTAAAATAGAATAAAAAATAAAAAAAAACTAAATAAAAAATAAATTATTAATAACAATAAAAAATAATCCTTTTAAACCTTAAGTTGAAAGATTAACCGGTTGATAATTATTTACTTATTTAGTAATAGTTTACCGAATTATGCTATTTATTTAGTAAATAATGTGGTGTTAATTTAGTAAATAATGTGAAACAGTCCTTCCTATATGATAGAAAAGGGTGTTTTCGGGAACGCAGGTGGTGTATGGAGTGCTTATTACTTATGCCATAGAAAGATATGTTTTTAGATCTCGCATTTCAGTGTTAATATGTATATAGTTTGAATATTATTATCTTGTTTAATTATTTATTCCTAGATGTAAATCGTGATTTGAGATTTATATTGTCATAATTAGTTGGGTGTTTAGTGATATTTCTCTTTCATATTGTGTTTAAATTATGCATGGTTATTTTGGTTTAATTTAATTGTGGTGTTAAAGATTATGTGATGAGAAAAAAATTGACGTGGGTTGAGAAATTTATTTTGTGGAGACATGTTACTTTGATAAAATGCTTACGTTAATGATAATCGGTTATAATTATTTGAAAGTTAAAGGGATGAATGTTTGTTGCTACGGAGGAGCAGTGAGGTTACCCTTGAGGAACATGCCTATTAGGCATGATGGTTCGAGAAAGCGATGACGCTTATCATGTTAGGCAAAAAATGTTTTTGAAAAGTGAGGATGAATGAAACTAAAACGGTTAGTCCTTAACATGTCGATGTAATGACCCAAGACTTTGAGGCTATTCGCGATGGAGAAAGCTTCCACTATAGTCGATCACCATAAGTGGGAAGTCACTCTTGTTGCATTACTGGTTACCCCTGATGTGATTGTCTAGTATCTCTAGTGAGAGTGTCAGAGATGACATGTACTCCTAGACATTGCTCAGTTATTTTGATGATATCACATAAAGTGAATTATAAGTAGTCTGCATCATACTAAGTTGCACAATATGATTGATTGCCATCAAGTACTTTCTTATATTTATTGTGTTGAGGTGCTCTTTTTTATCTCATTATTATTATTAAAATCTAAACTAAACTTGTGGTTGTGTTTATGATTTGACACCTTTGATAACCCTGCGAACAGACGAGCTGAATACTTGGCACGTTATTGCTTTTCTTTGAATTTGAGTGATTTCTTCTATTTATAAATGTTAAAATTTCTTGTTACATGTTATATATTTCAATGACATTGTATTTTTTTTTCTAAGACATACATTGTAAAATTCATTTTAAAATTTACTTTGTGAAATGAAATTTAGTTCCCTTTATTTAATGGCATATCTTTTTCCTATGAACCATAGAGAATTTAGGATGTTATAAATGTAGTAATTGAGAGGTGTTACAGTTGTGGTATTAGAGCCATATTTAACTTCCCTAACTAGTGAGTTATGTGGACTACCTAACTAGTGAGTTATGCAGAATACCTCGTTTCTAAGGTGTATTCTGATGGTCATCAAACAATGTAATTTCTTAGGAAACTTTCTAAGGTTGATATTTCCTTGTGAATATGAAAGATGACTGGCAAATGTAGTAGGAGCGACCTTGGTGGTAGGAATGACCAAGCCATAATAGATGCCCTACAGGCCTTAGCCCAGGCAGTGTAAGGGCATAACTAAAACCAAAAGTAGGTTAACACTACAAGACTTGGTAAATACCAGGGATTGGTTAGCTTCTAATAGATTGATCCCCTTTGTTTTTCGTGGAGGCTACAACTCAGATGGTGTTGAGGACTAGTTGAGGGAGATGGAGAAGATATTTGAGGTCATGGCTTGCCTAGAGCAACGAAAAGGGGTCTTTGCCACCTACATGATGAAGGAGGAAGGTGAGTGTTGTTGGAGCAATGCCCGTCGATATATGGGGGCCACAAGATATATTGTGGTGTTGGGAGCCTTCAAAGCGGTGTTCTTGGATAAGTACCTTTAACAAGATGTCGAAAACCAGAAGCAGATGGAGTTCCTCAAGCTGAAGCAAGACAATAGTCAGTGGTAGAGTATGCAGCCATGTCTGATGACTTGGTGAAGTACCTTTTGCATTTCAAGGGGCCAGACTAGCAGAGGTCCAAGTGTGTCAAAATCATTGATGGCTTGCGTCCTAATGTAAAATGGGTGGTGAACTACCATTGCATCTTTCAATTCTTAAGGCAGGTGAATATGTGCACAATCTTAGATGAAGATGTTCGGGAAGAGGGGGCACTACAGAGGAGTGAGAGCCTAATACGACACAAGAAATCAACAATATGCACAAATATCAACAATACAGACCACCCGCTAGAAGACAAGGAGCTTCTTCGAGCAATTACAACCACCCACCGCAATGGACCGTTAGCAATGGTAACCATTCAACTCCACATTTTTACTATTAGGTGTTTCAGATGTGGTCAGTAGAGCCATAGAGCTTTGAGGTGCCCTAACAATAGTATCAACAATGCCAACCCCAACCTCATTGGCTTTGGATGTGGCCAGAAGGGTCATATGCAGAGGGATTGCCCTACCCAAATGAAGGAGAGTAGTGGGGGCCAATAATATTCAACCAGCAAGCCTAAAGCAATTGTGAGGGTCTTTATCTTAAATATTGTCGAAGCCTCTACTTCTAAGGATTTGATCCAAGGTAAGGCTCTTGTTTTTAATAGCCCTATGGTTGTACTCTTTGATTCTAGTTCTACAAGTTCCTTTGTGTCCCATTATTGTGTTAAAAGGTTAAACTCATGTTTCTCCTTTAAATATCTTTGAGGGGCGTATCCTCAAGAGTTATCTGACTACCCATCTTTAGGTTGGCTAAGATCACATACACTTAAGCTTTCTTCCATCAGAGACGTTATCACTTGGTTGGCAGATAAATAAGTCCTATCCCTACTCACTTCGACGGAGTCAAACTCAACAATTTTATTAGAACAATTAAGGATGACTCGATTGGAAGATAACTAGTCTATACTCAGAATCACACCAATATCACTTAGAGGTAGACACATTAATTCAACAAAAAATAACCTATCGGCTATTTGTAAAGGGAAATTTAGGTATACATCAGATGTTAACACAAATGTACCCATAGGGGTAGAAACAATCCAATCAATATTTAGAGGAGAAACATGTAAGTTCAAATTTTTAACACAAGAAAGTGACACAATGGAAATTGTAGAACTAGAGTCAAAGAGTACAACTACAAGAGTATTAGAAATGAGACCCTAACCTTGGATCAAATCTGCAGAAGTAGAGGTTTCAACATTGTTCAGAGCAAAGGATCTCACAATGGCTTTAGGCTTACTGGTTGAAGTATGTTGGCTTCCACTATTGTCGTTCTTTTGGCTAGGACCCACATATGGCCCTTCTGGCCACATCCAAAGCAATTGAAATTGGGGTTGGCGTTATGGTTACCATTGCTATGGCACCTCAAAGTTGTATGGCCCTACTGGCCACATTTAAATCACCTAATAGTAGGAAAAAAAGGATGAGTGGTTACCATTACCAACACTCTGTTGTAGTGGGCAGTTAGGACCGCTTGAAGAAGCTTTATGTCACTTAGGGGATGGTCTGTAAGGCTGATACTTGTGCGCATTGTTGCATCTCCAGCGTTTTGTTGGGCCTGCACATCTCTATTGTGCCCTTTCTTCTCGGAGATCCTCATCTATACCCTATAATTCACTAACTTCTTCACATCTGAATGCAAACCATTGGTGAACTTGACACACTTGGACCTCCCGCCGTCTGGCCCCTTGGTAACACGGAAAATACCTGACCAAGTTATCAAACTTTGTTGCATGCTCCGCCACTAACATATTGCCTTGCTTTAGTTCTAGGAACTCCACTTATTTCTGTTTTATGACTTCTTCCATAAAGAATTTCTCCAAGAACATCGCCTTGAAAGCCTCCTACTCCACACCATGTCCTGTAACCTCCACATTTCTACTGGTGTTGCCCCACTAGCACTTCGCTTCATTCTTCAGCATAAAGTGACAAAGGTAAATTTCCACTCCTCTGGGCACACCATGGCTTCAAATATCTTCTTTATCTCTCTCAACCAGTCCTGGGCATCATTCAGATTGTAGCCTCCACGAAAAGTAGGGGGATCATTCCGTCAAAAGCTGTCCAATCCCTAATATTGAGTTGGTCTTGTAACATTAACTTGTTGGTTTTGATTTCCTCTCACTGCCTAGGCTAAGGCTTGTAAGGCATCAGATGTGGCTTGGTCATTTCTACCACTCTGGTCACTCCTAACACCTTTGTCATCCATATTTCACTGTTCACATAGAAATAATGGACTTAGAGTAGCATACTAAGAAGTTAATATTGCTCTATCACATCATTCAAAGTAGAAAAATCAATTCCTAATCAGAGTACATCTAAGAAATGAGGTAGTCCACATAATTCACAAACCGAGGAAGTTAAACCTAAACTCTAATACCACAATTCTAAAACTCTTCAACTACTCCAACTATAATATCCTAATTTTTCTACGATAAATAACTACACCATTTGATGAAGTGAACCAAATTTTATTTCATAGAGTAATTTTGAAAGTAAATTTCTACAACTTTATATCTTATAAAATAAAAGTGTCTCAAATAAAAAATATCTAACATGAAACTAAAAATCTTACACTTATGAAATTCCTAAATAGGAGCAATCACTCAAGCACATGAAAGGAAAAACACTTCATGTCACATCTTCAAAAAATCAGGTTCTCTTCCTAGCTTACGGTCCTTGCATATCCAATCAACTACTCATTTTTTCACCTGTTCACGGAGTCATCACAGGTGTCAACCACAAACACAAACACAATGTTAGTTCACAATTTAAAAATGATAATGTGAGCCACAAGAACAATACACACAACAGATATAAAGAAGGCACTGAAAACTCAATTTACAACTCATAACAATTAATTGTGCAACCCAGTATGATGCATGACACTTATAATTCACTCTCATGTCATGTGCTACCATCAAAACAACTGAGCGATGTCTAGGAGTACATGTCACCTATGACACTCTCACTAAAGATACTAGAAAGTTACAGTCAGGGCAACGAGTGTTGCAACAGGAGTCATTTCCCACTCATGGTTATCGGTCATAGTTGAAGCTTTCCCAACTGTGAATACCCTCCAAGTCCTCGGTCATTACATCGGCCTGTGAGGGACTAATCGTACTAGTTCCATTCATTCTCACCTTTCAAAACCATTTTCATTCCACTTAGCATTCATGATAATTATCAACACTTTTCAACACACCTTTTTCTCGACATCATGTCTCACAAATGTCCACCAGGGCCAACCTCACTACTTCTCCATAGTAGCAGATATTCATCCCTTTCATTTTTAAAAACAGATACAACCGATTATCATGAACCCAAGGGACTTATTGATACAACATGCCCCACAAGATTAATCTCTCAACCCACACAAATGATCTTCCCATGATAGAATATTTAATATAACAAAATAAATTAAAATCGACTTACGTAGATAATCATGCGTGAAATAAATATAAGTGAAGAAATAAAGGAATAGAAATGGGTAATGGAGAACTATGATATACACTTCGTAGCCAAAGAAACAAGAACTAAATCTAGAAGGAATTTCTCAAACGCCACATCATACAAATTAGGCGAATAATTAAAAATTAAATAAAATAACTATCATAGTATAACATCGCCAAAATCCCGATGACGTGCAAGGAACTATCAACACTATTTTTGAAGGCTTCGCAGACAAAGGAAGTTCAAAGTCAGAAAGAAAGAGATATTTGTGAAGCATCAATTCTGTCAATCACATGACACCTTGATCGTTACCTTCATGGATGAAAACTTCAACGTCAACGACCCAGATCATGATGACCCAATGCTAATCACACC
Organism: Hylodesmum podocarpum; assembly: GCA_026586105.1. Classification (NCBI taxonomy): domain Eukaryota; kingdom Viridiplantae; phylum Streptophyta; class Magnoliopsida; order Fabales; family Fabaceae; genus Hylodesmum; species Hylodesmum podocarpum. The sequence continues at coordinate 1,273,201 of JALJEV010000804.1, forward strand.
CACGATTGCTATTTGGAGGGTAAGAAAAGTCTTGATTGATCAAGAAAGCTCAGATGACATTCTCTATTGGTCGATCTTCAAGAAATTGGACATTTTGGAGTCAATGGTGCAAACCTACTTGAACCCGCTACTTGGCTTTGCGAGAGAAAGGGTACACACTCGGGGCTTTGTGGACTTGCTGACCACCTTTGGAGGCGGCGAAAGATATCAAATCGAAATGGTGAAGTGCATGCATTTTGGTAGATGATGACACTTTTTACAATGTAATCAAGGAATTAACAAGACATTAATTTATATTCATGAGTTTTAAGGATTATGATGACTATAACATGAGAGTAAACATGTAATGGATGAGAAAATTTAAAAGGAACAATTGAGACACATTTTATCAAACACTAGGAGTGCTAAGAAAATACCTATGAAAAAGAAACTAGCTCTTGATACCACTTGATACAAGCTTGCCTCACACAAACTTTTAATTGTTTCCCAATCTTCAATTCTTCATAGTTTCTTCAAGGGTTTTGTGAATTATGTATTTAGGTCATGCAAAAAAAAAAGAAAAGGAAGAAAGAAAAGTATAATATGGAATTTGATGAGGAAGGGGAAAGGCGCCATGATTGGAATCAATAAGCCAAGGGAAATCGCCACAAAGGAAGGATTCTTTAATAAGATTTGAGGTTCAATCAACAAACCCTAGGAGAGCAAAGTCTCAATGGAAGAAATTTAATTTCAATATATTTCAAATTTGAATATTAGTGTTCAGTCAAAGCATATAAGTAAGCTAAATGAGAATGTAAATCCATCCAAGGGTGGCCAAGCAAGAATGACTCTTACCCCTTGGATCAAGTTAAAAATAATGGGTCTAGATTCATTCTTGAAATATAAATTAAAATGCATTCTTAACCCTTGGATTTTCATTTAATCTCATGGCTAAGATTCACTATTCTCCCTATTCTCTTTTTCTAAAAACTAAAAGGCTAAGTTCAACAAGTTATTACAAGAAAGGTTCCAGACGACCATGAGCTACCATGTGCTCACACAAAATTGGCCAAAAGTTTCAGTTGCAAGCAAAATCAATTTACAAACTCATAAGAAGATTACAAGGTCTTGATTTTAGAGTAAAGTCTTCAATGCTTGATTCAATCTTCAGAATTTCTTTCTCTAACTCTTCCTCTAGTTTTCTAAGCATTCCTCTTGTATGTCATCTATCTTGTGATGGTCATCCACCAGAGGGGGAAAAGGCGGAAGGGTTTTTATATATGTCCCCTACGTTTGAAACATTGTAAACTCTAAGAACGCTAGTCCACTTAAAAGGACATAATGCTCGAAAACCCAAGCGACACGCCCCCAAGAGACATAACGAGGAGAAGAGTTACGTTTTTCTCGAAACGTCTCTTCATTAGCAATTAAATCCCATTAATTCAACCAAAAATCATCATTAGAAAGAATCTTACAATCAAAAGGCCGAAAACCCTAAAAATCACGAGCTCGGGACAGTTCAACAAAGATCGAGCGTACGACAACGGTCTCGGAACAAGTCGGTTCTCCAGATTGGGTTCCGCCCCAAACCAATCACACAACGAGGTTCGAGTATAGTATAGAGTGAAATTAATATAAATTAAATGCTGCATTAATTACCTTACATAAAAAGGAATCACATCAATCCTTTCATCACTGATCGGTCGTGTCTAGTGGTGACATACGTCCTCGATGCAGTCCAAAACGTCAATATCAGAAGGATCATGATCAGAGGGTAGGTCAGCCTGCCACTCTCAATGGTCGGTGATCTGATATAGAAAATTTCTTATTAATGATGACACAACCTCTAAGGAGATCTCCTCAACTTATAAATACTTCTAGGAAATACTTCTTAAAGGACTTTTGACTCTTTTTGGCACTCATATTTTATACTCTCAACTCTACCCTAAATTATCCGACCATCCACTAACTTAAGCTTCAGAGTGTCATTGCAGGTACCCCGTGTCGACCAGATTCTCTCAGATGTAATAAACCGACTTTGGCACGCCCTCTTTCATCCTGTCTATTTTGCACGTGACCATAGTGTTCTCAGCAAGAACAACTATTAAATTATGGAAGAATAGGTTTGAGATATGCAAAGGCAGAGAGATGACCATGTAATAAAATAAGAAAAAAAATCTATATCATAGTTGTGGAGAAGGGCCGGCTTTGTTGAACCTTGTAAATGTAACAAGTCAATTTTTAATCTTCTAGTTGTCAAAGGAATACCAATGTCAGATTCCACCGGTAAATCGCAGAGTAAAAAAACCAATTAACTAGTGCTCTTGTAAATTTATTGGTCTTGTTCAACGGGTGTTGTAATTGAAGAACGTGGACTATATCATCTATTACCTTATATCCTTGGTATTAGTATGTGTTCCAGACGATTTGATTCCTCTCACAAAAATCACATTCATAGGAATTGACAGAAACATGATATTCAGAGTACTTCTACCAAATGTCAACTCTTTGAACGGAAAAGAACGAAAAAGGGAGTATGTAGGACATTCATTTTGCCATTGTTATTGTCCTTTTATTCTGAGAAGAACGAAAATGATAAAATTAATAAGATTTTTATGGTATTGTCTAAAGGGTGATGTAACTCAACAACGTGGTTTGAAATTATTTTCAGTTTACTTTTCTTCTGACTATTCGCATAAACTTTCTGCTGATTTGCATTCCAGCAGATTTGAAATATTGCCACAAAAGTCATGTACTCAGACAGATCCAACATATTCTTAGACCTAAAGCAAACTTTAAGAAGCAAATTTTAATGAAAGTAAAAGAAAAGTTAAGGGTATTCCCCAGCAGGATCTATACCCCATCCACCAAAGAAAACTCACTTAAATTACCACTGCGACAAACTAGTCAATAATAAAAGTTGTATTACCTTAAATATTAAATAATATTTTTCTGAGAAGCGTAAAGCAGAGGCTTAACTGACTTTATGCTTGCTCAGGCCTTGCTTAGTATTAACAATCACAAATAACAATTCTAAACTTCCGAAACTCTACTTATTTCATGTGTGTAAAGTTTAGAACATGAAACAAATATAAAAGATAAAAAAACAAGACAGAGCTCATAATTGCCCTTTCACTAACTAATTATGTATGCATGCTTCAATAAGGACTATATCCCACATTGGAAGGTGAATATCCTTTCTTTTCCTATCTTGCATCTAACACTGTGATGGAAAGTTCATTAACTGAGCATGGTTTTGAATTTTCGGACGAAGAATTTGTGTTAGATGTAGCATCTGTTTCAGTGTAGAAACCAGGAACCTTTGGCTTAGGCAATAATTTTTCACCATTCAACATTAAAACCACTGATGACATTTCTGGCCTATCTTCGGGTCTTTGTTGCACGCATAATAGGCCTACATGTATGCATCGTATAACTTCTGAGGGTGTGCACTGTTCTCCTAACTCTTCATCTAATAGCTCCAGTGTCCTCTTTTCGTTCCATAATCTCCATGCCTAGGATGGTGAGAATTAAAATTGTAGGAATGAAATAACTCAAGTTGTACTATATAGAAACATAGATTAGTATGCTTACATGTCCAAGAAGATTATTGTCGTGTTGTGTGTCTGAAAATTCTCTGTTTTTCTTCCCACTTACAATCTCTAGTATTATCACTCCATAACTAAAGACATCTGATTTCACGGAGAAACGCCCCCGTGTAGCATACTCAGGAGGTATGTAACCACTGAAAATAATTTTTTTAAAATAAAATCATTAAAATAATCAGTGTAGAGTTACAACAAAAATAACACAAAAAGATAATACTGTGGAATTAAACTAGCTTACTATGTTCCAGCAATCCTATTTGTTTTTGCCTCCACTTGATCCCCCAAAAATAAACGAGCCAAGCCAAAGTCTGATATTTTGGGATACAAATTTGTGTCTAGTAAGATATTGCTAGTTTTTAGATCCCTGTGAATAATCCTCAGCCTAGAGTCTTGATGTAGATACATAAGTCCACGTGAAATGCCACTAATAATGTTGAAACGCTTATGCCAATCAAGCAACTTCCGTTTGGTTTTATCTAATTTAAAAGTCATGCATTAGGAATAGTAGTTGCAGACTTGCAGTATACATAATTCCATAAACTACAAATATGCAGTAAGAAGATTTTCATATATGTATAGAAGATCATACCAAAAACAAAGTAGTCCAAGCTTTTATTCGGCGTGTATTCGTAAATTAACATTTTTTCTTCTCCTTCAATGCAACAACCCAGAAGTTTTACAAGGTTACGGTGCTGAAGTTTTGCAATCAATGCTATTTCATTTTTGAACTCTTCTAACCCTTGTCCTGATTTCTTTGAAAGCCTTTTTACCGCTATCTCTTGTCCATCTCCCAGAATACCCTAAAAAACAAATAATCTGCTAAAGTTGAATGGTTTAAAATTTATTATCTACATGTTCTAGATATCAGTTTTCTTCATCATCACCTTGTATACTGGTCCAAAGCCACCTTCCCCAAGCTTGTTTTTGGTTGAAAAGTTTTCAGTTGCCTTTGCTAAGATTGACACATCGAAAGTTGGCAAATCAGCATCATCCTTTCTCGGTTTGATTTTGTAATGCTTGCTGCAAAGCTTTTTTACTGTCCCTGATTTATTGGGAGATAATCTTATTTAAGCACTAATAAATATACAGAATATTCAGAGTTTCTTTTCTGGTTCATAATAAGCTATATTCAATAGCAAATTATATCTATGTACATACCTGGATATTTTATTATCCATATGCATACACAAGTGATGACAAATCCGAAAGTAATCACACCAACGGTGATTCCTACTATCTTTTTCTTGATGTTTCCATGGCCAACATGATCTATGCGAAACAGAGCATGTTCAGTCACCAACATTGTATAAAATCGGCAAAAATTGATATTGTCTACACTCCACCTTTTTCTCCTTGACAAATGCAATAATGAACAAAAGATAGAACTGGAAATGAATGCAAAGAAATTAAAGGAAAAAATCAAAATTGAAATATAAAAATTTATGGAATACCTAATTCTGAAGCTTGTACTCGGATATATACGTCTTGCCCCATTTGAGAAAATTTCCTCATGTCAATTATATTATTAAACCAAAGTAGACAGCCACTTCCTCCATCACGGATATCCAAATTAGCATATGCTGCACAAGAACAGTTTCGAAGACATGACTTTTGACATTCATCAAGGTTCATGGTTGAGTTAAACCATGATGAAGATGTGTCTGGCAATTTCATGTTTGTGTACTTCACATAGCCATCTGTATAACTGTTTTCGCAGCTAGATTTATTTCTTGGAACACAACCATCAGACCAAATTCCTATATTCCATTGATTAGGAGATTTGGGAACATATCCTCTGAGGCATCCACAAGTTTTGCCGTTACCGTCAAAACTGCATATAGAATTTGCACCACAAGTGGCATAATTCTCGCATTGATCATGCTCCCCTGTTGAGACAACTTGCCGGGTCCTTGTTTGAGTTGTCCAAACTGAATGCACTGTGCCAGAAGGTGTCGCTGTAAATACGTGAAAGACCGATCTATCTAACGACTCGTACTTAAAATACACCTCTTTTTCATTGAACACAAAGCTGTTGTTAGTTTTATGGCTTGGAAAAGGATTGCTAGTTAGAGTCAAACCATTCCATGACCCTGTTCTCGTATTTATATCTGATCCCTTTAACTCAAATATTTGAGGATATCCTCTAAGATCGGTTTTCACAGCATAGTCTCCCACAGCAGGATCATCAACACTTTTCCAAGATGATAAATATATTTCTTGACCAGTCTCTAAGTTCCATCCAAGTTTCATTCCTGCCAAAAACGTGTCACCCGGATAATCAAAACTCTGCCACAAGACACTGTCCTCGTTAGTTTGCTGTTCATTCTTCACTACAAAATTTCCGGAATCTAAAATATATGCAATTGGATTATTCCTCGCTTTTCTTGATATGTTGGAAGATGACCAAATAGTGTTGTTTGTACTGTCGAGAAGCACAAGAATCCCGTTTTCGCTGAATTTAAGAACTCCCAAGTTATTCTGAAGAGGTGTATTTCTATTAGCCACCCACACCACTGTGACAGGGGATACATTTGTGTACCATACACCCAAGTAACGTCTTGTTGAATTTCCTGGACTGAAAAAACCAACTTCAGTAATTCCACCAGCTGAAACCAAAGTCTCACCATCTTTAATAGATTGACTCACTGCTAAATGGTCTATTGAACTACATGTTGTTGTCACGTAGAAGAATAAGAAGAAACAAATCACTAACATTATGCTGTTATGGAGGCAATGAACAGTAAATTACTTAATCAAGCATGATGCTCACTTAACTTTTTGTGAAAGATTTCAAATTTCAGTGACAGAGTGGTTGTGACTATTCAAAGGATTGCCATATAACATAGAATAAGAAGATAAGAAAAAATTCAATAAAGTAATAATGCAGAGGCGGCCTATAAGGGAATACCGGAAAGTCACAACTCAATTGTCTTTGTCGTCAGCATAAGACCCAGTCAGTGGTTTCACTGCTTTTTAATTTATGGCCTTTGTAAAATTACTCTTTACAAAAAAAATGATGGTTATAAAATTTATGTTTATTTTCGTTATTTTTTATTACTGTTAGTTTTTGCAGTTTATTTATTTAACTTTTAGATCCTATAGTATTTTGTTTATTTTGAATTAGTTTTTTTTTAATTTATTTAATGTCAATATTTTGTTCTTGGTACCTTAACTAATTAAATTTTCAATTTTTAATTCCTTTAAATTTCCTTTATAAATTTTTAATCTCTCATTTGTTTTTTTTCAATATTTTTAATTTTTAATTTATTATATTTATATAATAATTGCCCAATAATAGGGTCTCCCAAATATACCTCAACATTATGAAATAACGTCAGAAGTATTATTGATGTTGGTGTGTCACGTGTTTCATTCCAATAAATTCGGTCAAAATGTGAATGTTTTAGTAAAAGAGACGAACACCTTTGAGTAGTAAAATATTTTTTCGGTAAAATATTTTTTATGATTAAAATATTTTTATTTTTTTTAAACATCACTAGGCGTTTTTTGGCTCTAAATACTATGTCAGATTATTATTGACTACTTGCTAATGTTCTAGTTAAATGTTGGTTGGAATGTGGGACATTTTTTTCTAAGCAATGATTTTTTGTCAATGCTGCAAATAATATGAGCATGATGAAGTCTTGGTCAATCTCTATTATTGGTGTGAAAGCAACTACAGTTGGTTCCGTAGAGGAAGAGGATAAGGGAGAAGTGCATGGATTAGGTAAGGGAAAACAGAAGTAAATGGTGTGAAGTTTTTAATGGTCTTGTCCAAAGCGCGTTGTAAGTCAATAATATGGACTATATCACAATCAAACATAACCTTGGAATTGATATGTCTTCAACTTTATGAGATTAATTAAAAATCTGATATATTGTACAAACTCACATGCATTGACAAAGTCAATGTGACTATGGGAGTAATTTTATCTAGCAATAAGTAACTCTGTGAATTGAGAGAAAAAAAAAAGACATAGGACTATGCATACTTGTATACTATACCTAAATGGGCAAATATATTGTAAACTATAGTAAGTGGGTAAATATATTGTAGTAACAAGAGTCAAAATAGTGATGAATACGTCTTCATACACAGCTATATGTATAATGGCAAGTTCTCTTGTCCTTTTTGATTTCATCATTATGACTCCTCATGCGAGTTACATGTACAATTGGGTTTTCTAATAATTTCTAATAATGGAGGTGAACTTCCAAAATTTGAGCTCTGATTAACTCCTTATTTTTGCAATTCACAAGCGATATAGTTTGATCTATCAAACATGTGACTGGAGGTAAAGAACGGTTGGAGGTCATTTCTATGTCTATAGTATTTTTCATTGTTTCTCTCGCTGATTTTCTCTCACTCATTTTGTGTTTCTTTGTCACAACTCTGGTTTTTTCTCTCCCTTAAATATCTATGAAGTTTTAGATAGAAAAGATGAGCATAAAAAACACTGTATCAAACCGATCGGTTTAATAGAGTCGCGACTGACCAAATGGAGTGTCGACTATACTTGGCCTATTAGACAAAGTAAACAAACAATATTTTGCATATCATACTAAGTGATTAGACAAAACTTCAAACAAAGCAAAGATAAAAGAAAAGATAAAACCATGAAATACAAACTAAAGGTGAGAAAAACTGATCTCTTATATTTCATCGAACAAAAATGGTTTACAATCAAAACCTTGCAGCACAGGCTTATATAAGCTACAAAATGGCCCCTCATTGGGCAAAGGGAAAACCAATCATTAAATTAGAAACCTCATTAAATGAACTTTACTAGCGGCCTTTGTAACACCCCCTCAACTGTTGAAAATACAATATTGGAGGAAAATTCAAGGGTGTGAAGTCCCACATCGCCTAGAGATGAGACTTGTTGTATGAATATAAGTGGGGTGCAAATCTCACCCTAGAAGCCGGTTTTATGGAGTTGAGTTAGTACAACCCATAATTTCAACATCAACAATATGAAATATAATCAACATAGTATGCACATCAAAATCAACATACTACTCTCTTCATAGAAGCAAGCATCCATTACTATTCCTGTATGTATTTGGGTTGTAATGGCCTAACATAGAGGGTTCTTTTTCTAAAGATTTGGGTTTAGTTCCCATTAATTCCAACTCAATTTTCTAATTTCACTCTCTGGTTTTTCCAACTCAATTTTCTAATTTCACTCTCTGGTTTTTCATATTAACACTCACTTTCCTCACCCACGATCCCAGAGCATTCTATAGTCACAAAAATAATCACAGCAAAATGTTATCATTCCCTGTAATCAATAAAATAAACACGTGCTCTAACATGAAACAAAGGATTTAGCACGCCAAGAGGAGGATTTGATGGAAGTCGGATTGAGTTTTAAAAACCCAAAGGAGCTCTACACTACCACACCAACAAGAGAAAAAAGAAGGAGAGTGTATGATTCGGTATAAAAAGAGAACGACATGTGAGATTGCTTGAGGAGATGAGAAAATTAAATAGATTTTTGGTGAGAACGTGTGGAGAAGGCAACTCTACTCACTTACACACACTCACATGACCCTCTCAACAAATAAGTTCATTTTATTTTATTTGTGGTATGTACAGTTTGACCACCCACTCACATGACCCTCTCACAACAAATAAGTTCATTTTATTTTATTTGTGGTATGTACAGTTTGACCAAGAACCATGAAAATGGTTATAGCATTCAGTCACATACTTTAGCTTCTATTTTATATTTCAATAATAATAATAATGTACCAAATCTAACGTTCACCCAAAAAGATAGGGAAATGGATGCCATTACTAATGGTCATGACATTAACATTTCTGGTTTCTGGTCATGCAATTGATGTTAGAAAGTGGGTTTTCGGCCCTAACTCAACCCTATAAAACAGGCTCATAGGGTGAGGTTTGCACCCCACTTATATTCACGCCACAGGTTTTATCTCTAGGCGATGTGAGACTTCAAACCCTCGGGTTTTCCTCCAATATTGTATTTCCAACACACTTCTCCCACGCTGAGAACTAGATTTCTCGAGCATTGAAACTATTCATATGGGTGGTCCAATATCGGTCCTGATAACAGGTGGTCGTCCAATATTGGGTTTCAAATACACCCCTGCCACGCCGAGAACTGAACTTCTCGAGCGTGGTAACTATTCAAATGGGTGGTCCAATATTAGCCCCATGGGTGGCCCAAAATCAATCCTAGGATAGGCTCTGATACCATATCAAATCAGAAGGTATTTCATTCACCTTATTATTACTTTGAGTCATTTACAGAGTATAAATAAATACAAGGGGGAGAGAGTTTAGGAGATGATCTTGCCTATACATGATCAAAGGGATTTAATAGCTATTTACAGTTAATGTTCCTATTTTTTGGTGATTCTGATGACTTATGCCAACACTCCCACTCAAGTTAGTGCATAAATGTCTTTAATGCCCAACTTGTCAAGGGAGCCATGGAAGTTCTTACCAGACATTGCCTTTGTAAGAATACCTGCCAACTGGTCTTTCGACTTGACAAAAGGAAATCGAATAATCTTCTCCTCAAGATTCTGCTTGATGAAATGTCTATCTACCTTCACGTGCTTTGTTCGATCATGTTGGACAGGATTTTGTGAGATATCAATTGCAGCTTTATTGTCACAGAATAGGTTCATTTCCATGCTAGGACCAAAGTCAATCTCCATCAGTAGCCTTCTAAGCCATAATAGTTCACAGAGTCCTTTTGTCATGCCCCTAAACTCAGCTTCAACACTAGACAAAGCCACCACCTTTTGCTATTTTACTTCTCCATGTAACTAAATTCCCTCCCACAAAAGTGAAGTATCCTAATGTAAATTTTCTATCTAGAACATTCCCTGTCCAATGTACATCGGTGTACCCTTTAACAGTCAAGTGATTATTTTTAGAGAACATCAACCCCTTTCCTGATGAGGATTTTAAATAGCGAAGTATTCGGTTTACTGCATCCCTATGTTCTTGACTTGGATTATGCATAAATTGGCTCACCACACTTACGATATAGACAATATCAGGGCAAGTATGCGACAAATAGATAAGTTTTCCCACCAATTTTTGGTATCTTCCTTTATGCACAGGTACTTGGTTTGTGTTTTGTGAAAGTTTGTGATTTTGGATTATTAGAGTATCTGTTGGTTTGCAATCTAGTAGCCCCACCTCAGCCAATAAGTCCAACATATACTTTCTTTGAGACAAGAAAATTCCTCTTTGTGACCTTGCTACCTCTATTCCCAAAAAATACTTGAGTCCACCCAAATTCTTCATCTCAAATTCAACTGCCAATTGCTCTTGTAGTCGTGAAATTTCTTCAGTATCATCTTCAGTAATAATCATGTCATCTACATAAACAATTAGAGCCGTCACCTTTCCTTGTCGATGCTTTAAGAAGAGGGTGTGATCTGTATTACTTTGGTTAAAACCATACCTTCTCATAGCTGAGCTAAACCTTCCAAACCATGCTCGAGGTGATTGTTTCAATCCATATAATGCTCGCTCTAACTTGCATATCACCTTGGTTCTGGAAGAGGGCATGTAGCCTGGTGGGATATCCATATAAACATCTTCTTCAAGATCTCCATGGAGAAAAGCATTCTTCACATCGAGTTGGAGTAGTGGCCAATCTAAATTTACTGTAAGAGATAATAGGACTCTAACAGTATTTAGTTTAGTCACTGGTGAAAAAGTCTCTGTATAATCTATACCGTAAGTTTGTGTGAACACTTTAACCACTAGCTTTGCCTTATGTCGATCAATGGATCTGTCAGATTTGTATTTGATTGAGAATACCCATTTGCACCCTACTGTGTTCTTCCCCCTAGGAAGTGGTATCAACCTCCACGTATTATTCTTTTGTAAAGCTTCCATTTCTTCTTGTATGGCTTGTGTCCACTTAGGATCAGTTAAGGCTTCCTCCACATTCTTTGGAATATGACACGAGAATAATGTCTCTGTAAAGGCTTGAATAGGCTTTGATAAATTTTGAGTAGACACATAATTTACAATGGGGTATTTGGATCGCCTTTCTTCTACATCAGGAGAATATCTATTGGGTGGCTTTCCTCGGTTATTCCTGATAGGTAATACAAATCTTACAAGGGCATTAGTAGATGATGAGATAATAGGAGAGCTTACCTCAGGATTATTCTCAGTGAGAGGGTCAGGTACTGTGGAGAGAGGGGACTCTTCACTACCTTGGTCGATATATTCTTCACTGACAAGAGCCTCTTCATTAACACTTTCTTCATCAATAAGAGGATCCTCTTCATTCTCAACTTCAGTTATGTTTAAACGTTGCATTTTTGTAGGTTCATTATGGATTACTCCTTCAACTTTGGATTCATGCACTCCAATTTGTTCTATTCAACAGTTGATGATGGAGATGCCAAGTACCAATTCAACTCTTTATCCATGGACTCCCCCTAAAGAGCTGAATTGGATACCGTAGGAGAAAAGAAAGGTTCATATTCTAGGAAAGTCACATCCATAGAGATATAAGTTTTGTTGGTGGTAGGGTCAAAGCATTTGTAGCCTTTTTTTTTGTAGTCTATAGCCCCAAAACAAGAACTTAACGACACATGGATCAAGTTTAGTGCGTTGGTTTTTGTGAAGATGAACAAAACCCAAACACCCAAAAATCCTAGGTTGAAGCATCAACACAGTAGGTAATTGTACATGAGAAGAGAGTACTTGTAGAGGTGTTTTAAAATGCAAGACCTTAGAGGGCATGCGATTGAGGAGGTATGCAGCTGCAAGTACAGCATCATCCCAATGGCGAGTTGGAACATGAGTGCCAAGAAGAAGAGCACGTGCTATCTCCAAGATATGACAATTTTTTCGTTCAGCGATGCCATTCTGTTGTGAAGTTTGTGAGCATGAAGTCTCGTGAAGAAAACCATGTTGCTGGAAGTATGCTTTGAAAGTATGCTTTGTGTAACGGTCCATTTTTTGAATAATAATAAATTGTCTAACGTCTTATTTTAATAATAATAATTGAATTATAATGTCTCAATTCAATAATATTGAAGAATATATTTATTCAAAGAATGAATCCAGTATAAATTATAGACCAGGTACAACTTAATCAAGGAAATAAGGAATAAAGTAATTAAGGTAACACAAATCAAATCACCACAAAATCTGTTCCAAATCACCATCAAATCAATCTGCGTTAATTAAGGAAATAATTACCTTCAACAAAATAATGGAAATTGATTATGTGACGTTATAATTTTAATGGGTAATAAATGTCCATGGGTGGTTGGGCAGCTATAAAAGGACGAGTCTGCTACACTTTCTGATCACACATTCTTCCTTTCTCTCCTTCTTCTCTCACGTTTCTAATGTTGTCTTTTTCTCTGAAAGGAGATTGAAGTGTCTGACGAGAGGGTGAAGATCAGAGCTCTACCAAACTTCAATTTTTCAAACAAAGTATCTCGAGTTCAGGTTAGGGTAGTTCCAAATTTAATAGTAATAATAAAATTTTCCTATTTTCTATGCTATCACAATTATGTTTCTTACTTGCTATGCCTTGTCATTGCTTGCCTATTTATATTTGATTTTAGTTTTTCGTTTTAAACTATAAAAATTACTTTGTGAATCCCTGTTGCAACTTGTGGATCTATTTGGCTGGTCTTATATGGTGATGTGTTGGAATATTAATTTTTTTTGTCTGTTCCTATTTGAATTTCTAAAGCACTGATTGAACCTTTGAATGTGTGCACCTAATGTGAGTATATGATGGGTTGCTTGGTGATACAAATTAAGGAAATAGATTCCTTGTGATGTTGGTTTGATTATTGAAACAAGCGTGTTATTGCTTTGAATTGAATATATGAAGAGTTTGGGTCTAGGTTTGTAAAATAATAATAATAGTAATAATAGATATTTATATATTATTTGGCTAAAGTGCATTTTGAAAAGTAACCTAATTGATTTAAAAACATACTTTTGCTTACGTACAAATATTTGGATGATGCTTCGTTTTTTGTAATGAGAATCTAGCTAATTGTAATATTTGTTTTATAATGTTTAAAAGTAATGATGAATGGATAAAAAAAAAAGAGAATAAATAACTCACTCATTTTTAAATAATTCTTTTGTTACTTATGCAAATTCAGAAAATATTGGTAGGACCATTGTTGTAATAATAAAATGAATATTTAAAAGAAAATTTTAGAATATTACATAATATTCTGGTGTTTAATCACCAACAAGTTTAAAATTTAATGTGTGGTCTGTTTCAATTTTAAGAGTTATTGATTTACTGATATCTAATTTTTTGTACCATTTATTTTTGATAATTCCATTTTAAATGACTATTTATTTGGTTTATAATTTATTTAAATTAATTGTTATATTGTGATAATTATTACTTTATTAGTATTTATTTCTTTTAGTTATATTATGTTTTCTGATAAAATCTTAATGAGTTTAATTATTTCCGCTAATTACTATTTTATTAATTTCTTAATATTTCTATCTTTCCTTGTATCATTTTACCTTTTGTTTGGTAATTCTCTCTTACTGGCTATTTATTTGGGTTTAGAAGTTATTTGGATTGTGATAATTGTCATTTAATTTGTCCTTAGTCCTTTTAGTTATATGATGTTACTCATGTTTAATTAATTGTATGTTGATCTTAATGTCTCTTGTTAAATAAAATATTTTGTTACGGGGAAATGATTGATATGGATTAAGAGACTAATTATACGGGTCATATTGCATTGACGAGAAGTTTAGGTTCATGATAATCTGTTTAAAAATGTTTTTTTAATGAGAGGGATGGATGCCTACCATTAGAATGAGCGGTGAGGTTGTCCCTGGGGAATATTCTTTTAAAACATTGTGTTTTAAGAATGAGAGATTATCATGAATGCTAAACGAAGTGAAAATGTTTTCGAAAGGTGAGGATGAATGGAACTAGTACAGTTGGTCTCGACGGTCGTTGTAATGGCCTAGGACTTTGAGGGTATTCGCGGTGGGGAAAGCTTCCACTATGGCCGATCACCATGAGTGGAAGTGACTCCTGTTGCAACACTGGTTGCCCTAACCTGAACTGTCTAGTATTTCTAGTGAGTGTCAGATGTGACATGCACTCCTAGCATCGCTCAATGGTTTTGATGGTACCACATGGCATAAGAGTGAAATGTGAGTGGCATGCATCATACTGGGTTGCATAGTTAATTGTGATGAATTGTTAATTGAAATTTCATGTTTTCTTGATATCTGTTGTTTGTGTGTATTGTTCCTATGATTTTATTATTATCATTAAATTATGAGCTAACCCTATGGTTGTGTCTGTGGTTGACACCTGTGATGACCCCACGAACGGGCGAGCAGATGAGCAGTTGCTTGGAGATACTACGCTGTAGGATAGAGGAGAACCTGACTTCGTGAAGACATTATGATGTCATTACTTTCCTTTTTGTGTTTTTAGACATTTCTATTTTATAGGAATGTTAAATGTTTAAGACCTTTTATTTTATGATAAAGTTACAATTGTAGTTGAAGAAACTTTATTACTCTATGAAATAAGATTTGGTTTATTTACCGAATGAATATTTAATTACCATAGAGAAATTATAGTATTTAGATGTAGAAATTGAGGGTGTTACAATTGTGGTATCAAAGCTTAGGTTTAACTCCCTCGGCTTGTGGATTGTGAGGACTGCTTCAGTTACGAAGAGTACTCTGATTAGGAATTGATTTACTTACTTTAAATGATAGAACAATATTAATTTCTTAATATTATGCTTAAGCCGTTCTTTTTACTTGAACAGTGAAAGATGGCTGGTAGGGGTATTAGGAGTGATCGCAGTGGTAGGAATGACCAAGCCATAGCTGATGCCCTACAAGCCTTAGCCCAGAGCGGTTGGGGCAAAACCATAACCACCAGCGGGTTAATGGACCTGCTCAATATCAGGGTTTGGACAGCTTCCGACGGAATGATCCTCCAGCTTTCCATGGAGGCTACAATCCTGATGGTGCCCAGGACTGGTTGAGAGAGATAGAGAAGATATTGGAAGTCATGGCGTGCCCAGAGGAGTAGAAAGTTACCTTTGCCACCTTTATGCTAAAGGAGGAGGCTGAGCGCTGGTGGGGCAACGCCCGTAGATATATGGAAGTTGCGGGACATGCTGTGGAGTGGGAGGCTTTTAAGGCAGTGTTTTTGGAGAAATACTTTCCTGAAGACGTGAAAAATCGGAAGGAGATGGAGTTCCTAGAACTGAAACAAGGCAACATGTCAGTGGCAGAGTATGCAACTAAGTTTGATGATTTGGTGAGGTATTTTCCACATTATCAGGGGCCGGATGGGGAAAGGTCTAAGTGTGTCAAGTTTATCAATGGTCTGCGTGCTGATGTAAAGAGGATGGTGAATTGTCATGGTATCCACCAGTTTCCAAGGCTGGTGAATATGTGTAGAATTTATGATGAGGACCTCCGGGAGGAAAGAGCACGACAGAAAAATGTGGACCCAGCGAGACACCAGAGACCCAACAACACTCATAGGTATCAGCCCTACAGACCATCCCCTAGGCGTCAGGGAGGTTCTTCAGACGGTCCTAACCGCTCACTACAACAGAGTGTTGGCAATGGTAACCACTCATCCCCTCTTCCTACTATCAAGTGTTTCAAATGTGGTCAACAGGGTCATACAACAGTGAAGTGCTTCAGCAATGGTAACCACAACCCCAATTTCACTTGCTTTGGATGTGGTCAAAAGGGTCATATACGAAGGAACTGTCCCAACCAAAGGAGCAACAGTAGCGGAAGTCATAATGCTTCAACCAGTAAGCCCAAAGCCACTGGGAGAGTCTTTGCTCTTAACACTGCTGAAGCCTCTACTTCTCCGGATTTGATCCAAGGTAAGGGTCTCATATCCAATACTCTGGTAGACGTACTCTTTGATTCGGGTGCTACAAGTTCCTTTGTGTGTCTTACTTGTGTTAAAAAGTTGAACTTACCTGTTTCTCCCTTAAATAGTGATTTGACTGTGTCTACTCCTACTGGTACGTCTGTGTTGACTTCTGACGTATGTTTAAAGTGTCCTTTGCAAATAGTTAGTAGGTCTTTTTCTGTCGATTTAATTTGTCTGCCTTTAAGTGATATTGATGTAATTCTGGGTATGGACTGGTTATCGTCCAACCGAGTCGTCCTTAATTGTTCTAATAAAACTGTCGAGTTTGAATCCATGGGAGTGAGTAAGGGTAAGACTTATTTATCTGCCAACCAAGTGATGGCATCCTTGAAGGAGGAAGCTCAAGTGTACATGATTTTAGCCAACCTTGAAACAGATAGTCAAGTAACTCTTGAGAATACGCCTGTTGTTTGTGAGTCCGCGGATGTCTTCCCTGAAGACATATCCTCATTACCTCCTCGAAGGGAGATAGACTTTGGTATAGACTTAGTGCCCGGTGCTGGACCTGTAGCTATAGCTCCTTATAGGATGTCCCCTGTAGAATTAGCTAAAGTTAAAAGCCAGGTAGAGGAGCTGTTGAGCAAGCAATTTATTAGGCCTAGTGTGTCTCCTTGGGGAGCTCCAGTGTTATTAGTCAAGAAGAAAGATGGTTCAATGCGGATGTGTGTAGACTATAGACAACTCAATAAAGTTACAATTAAGAATAAATGCCCTTTGCCTAGGATAAATGACCTTATGGATCAATTAAGAAGAGCTTGTGTGTTTAGCAAGATTGACCTTAGGTCAGGTTACCATCAGATTCGAGTAAAGCCCGAGGACATCCCAAAGACGCTTTCAAGCACTGCTATGGTCACTATGAGTATCTTGTGATGCCGTTTGGTGTGACCAATGCTCCTGGTGTGTTCATGGATTACATGAACCGCATCTTCCATCCCTACCTTGACAGATTTGTAGTGGTCTTTATCGATGATATCTTAGTTTATTCTAAGACTAGGGACGAGCACTCTAAGCATTTGAGGATAGTACTCGAGACCCTTAAGAATCATCATCTTTATGCGAAGTGGTCGAAGTGCGAGTTTTGGCTCAGTGAGGTTAGTTTTCTAGGACATGTGATCTCTAAGGGAGGGATAGCTGTAGATCCTTCTAAGGTTAGAGCGGTGCTCGAGTGGGAAAGCCCGAAGAATATTTATGAGATTAGGAGTTTCTTAGGTTTAGCCGGATATTACCGCAGGTTTATTGATGGTTTCTCTAAGATAGTTTTACCCTTGACTACCCTAACTCGTAAAGGTCAATTGTTCGTTTGGAACAGAAGTGTGAACATAGCTTTCAAACCCTTAAGGAGAAGTTAACCACAGCCCCTGTATTAGTTTTGCCTAACCCTAATGAAAAGTTTGTAGTGTATTGTGACGCCTCTAAGTTAGGACTAGCCGGAGTGTTGATGCAAAAAGGACAAGTGGTAGCTTACGCCTCTAGACAACTCAAGGTGCATGAAAGAAATTATCTTACCCATGATTTGGAACTGGCAGCAGTGGTATTTGTACTCAAGATTTGGAGACATTACCTATTTGGCTCTCACTTTGAGGTTTTTAGTGATCATAAGAGTTTAAAATATTTGTTTGATAAAAAAGAGTTGAACATGAGACAGAGGAGATGGCTAGAATTTCTTAAGGACTATGATTTTGATCTTAGTTATCACCTTGGTAAGGCTAATGTAGTAGCTGACGCTCTTAGCAGGAAAGCGTTGAGTGTATCTACTTTGATGGTTAGGGAATTGGATCTTTTAACCCAGTTTAGGGATCTTAGTTTAGCTTGTGAACTTACGCCTACCAGTGTTAAGTTAGGCGCTTTAAGGATAGCTAGTGAATTACTATGCGAGATTAAAGAGAGTCAACATTCAGATCCTTTTCTAAAGGCGTAAAGAGAGGTTATAGAATCAGGTAAGGATAGTAGCTTTAGTATCGGTTCGGATGGCATCCTTAGGATGAAAGGCCGAGTATGTGTTCCTAGTGTACCTGAGATTAGGAAGGCGATCTTAGAGGAGGGTCATCGGAGTAGCTTGAGCATACACCCAGGTGCTACCAAGATGTATCAGGACTTGAAGTCCATGTTTTGGTGGCCTAATATGAAGAAAGAGGTTAGTGAGTTTGTCTATCGTTGCTTAGTGTGCCGAAATCTAAGGTAGAACACCGAAACCCTCCGGGTCTTTTACAGCCTCTAGAGATACCCCAATGGAAGTGGGATAGTATTTCTATGGACTTTGTAGTAGGATTACCTAGGACTCCCAAGAACCATGACTCCATATGGGTTATTGTTGATAGACTGACAAAGTCTGCTCACTTTATACCCATTAACATTAGGTACCCTTTAGAGAGATTGACATCTTTATACATTAGTGAGATTGTGAGGTTGCATGGAGTGCCTGCTAGCATAGTGTCTGATAGGGATCCTAGATTCACCTCCAGGTTTTGGAATAGCTTACATAAGGCCATGGGAACAAAACTTAAGTTGAGTTCAGCCTATCACCCTCAGATTGACGGACAGACTGAGAGGACCATCCAGTCCTTAGAGGACTTGTTGAGAGCTTGTGTTTTAGAACACAAGGGAGCATGGGATAACTTTCTGCCTTTAGTTGAGTTTACTTATAACAATAGTTACCATTCCTCCATCAGTATGGCACCTTATGAGGCATTGTATGGTAGAGGTGTAGGACACCTCTATGTTGGGTTGAGCCGGGAGAGAGTCTTATCTTAGGTCCAGATATAATTCAACAAACCACTGAGAAGATTAGGCTTATCCAGGAGAGGATGAAAGCGGCTCAAAGTAGGCAAAAGAGTTACCATGACAAGAGGAGAAAAGATATTGAATTTGAGGTGGGCGATCATGTATTCTTGAAAGTAACTCCTTGGACAGGCATTGGTAGAGCGCTAAAGTCTAAGAAACTCACTTCCCGTTTCATTGGTCCTTTTCAATTTCTCGAAAGAATTGGTCCTGTTGCTTACCAAATAGCCTTGCCTCTGAATCTTTCAAACCTCCACAATGTTTTTCATGTATCTCAACTTAGAAAATATGTCCACGATCCATCCCATGTCATTGAAATTGACGATGTATCTGTTAAAGACAACCTGTCGTATGAGACCTATCCATTAAGGATTGTTGATAGAGAGGTAAAGCAGTTAAGAGGCAGAGAGATCCCTCTGGTGAAGGTCGTCTGGGGTGGAGCATCTGATGAACAAGCTACATGGGAATTGGAGGACAAAGTGAAAGAAGATTATCCTGAAATGTTTGCATCAGGTAAATTTCGGGGACGAAATTCTTTTAGGAGGGTGGAGTTGTAACGGTCCATTTTTTGAATAATAATAAATTGTCTAACGTCTTATTTTAATAATAATAATTGAATTATAATGTCTCAATTCAATAATATTGAAGAATATATTTATTCAAAGAATGAATCCAGTATAAATTATAGACCAGGTACAACTTAATCAAGGAAATAGGGAATAAAGTAATTAAGGTAATACAAATCAAATCACCACAAAATCTGTTCCAAATCACCACCAAATCAATCTGCGTTAATTAAGGAAATAATTACCTTCAACAAAATAATGGAAATTGATTATGTGACGTTATAATTTTAATGGGTAATAAATGTCCATGGGTGGTTGGGCAGCTATAAAAGGGAGAGTCTGCTACACTTTCTGATCACACATTCTTCCTTTCTTTCCTTCTTCTCTCACGTTTCTAGTGTTGTCTTTTTCTCTGAAAGGAGATTGAAGTGTCTGACGAGAGAGTGAAGATCAGAGCTCTACCAAACTTCAATTTTTCAAACAAAGTATCTCGAGTCCAGGTTAGGGTAGTTTCAAATTTAATAGTAATAATAAAATTTTCCTATTTTCTATGCTATCACAATTATGTTTCTTACTTGCTATGCCTTGTCATTGCTTGCCTATTTATATTTGATTTTAGTTTTTCGTTTTAAACTATAAAAATTACTTTGTGAATCCCTGTTGCAACTCGTGGATCTATTTGGCTGGTCTTATATGGTGATGTGTTGGAATATTAATTTTTTTTGTCTGTTCCTATTTGAATTTCTAAAGCACTGATTGAACCTTTGAATGTGTGCACCTAACGTGAGTATATGATGGGTTGCTTGGTGATACAAATTAGGGAAATAGATTCCTTGTGATGTTGGTTTGATTATTGAAACAAGCGTGCTATTGCTTTGAATTGAATATATGAAGAGTTTGGGTCTAGGTTTGTAAAGTAATAATAATAGTAATAATAGATATTTATATATTATTTGGCTAAAGTGCATTTTTAAAAGTAACCTAATTGATTTAAAAACATACTTTTGCTTACGTACAAATATTTGGATGATGCTTCGTTTATTGTAATGAGAATCTAGCTAATTGTAATATTTGTTTTATAATGTTTAAAAGTAATGATGAATGGATAAAAAAAAAAGAGAATAAATAACTCACTCATTTTTAAATAATTCTTTTGTTACTTATGCAAATTCAGAAAATATTGGTAGGACCATTGTTGTAATAATAAAATGAATATTTAAAAGAAAATTTTAGAATATTACATAATATACTGGTGTTTAATCACCAACAAGTTTAAAATTTAATGTGTGGTCTGTTTCAATTTTAAGAGTTATTGATTTACTGATATCTAATTTTTTGTACCATTTATTTTTGATAATTCCATTTTAAATGACTATTTATTTGGTTTATAATTTATTTAAATTAATTGTTATATTGTGATAATTATTACTTTATTAGTATTTATTTCTTTTAGTTATATTATGTTTTCTGATAAAATGTTAATGAGTTTAATTATTTCCGCTAATTACTATTTTATTAATTTCTTAATATTTCTATCTTTCCTTGTATCGTTTTGCCTTTTGTTTGGTAATTCTCTCTTACTGGCTATTTATTTGGGTTTAGAAGTTATTTGGATTGTGATAATTGTCATTTAATTTGTGCTTAGTCCTTTTAGTTATATGATGTTACTCATGTTTAATTAATTGTATGTTGATCTTAATGTCTCTTGTTAAATAAAATATTTTGTTACGGGGAAATGATTGATATGGATTAAGAGACTAATTATACGGGTCATATTGCATTGACGAGAAGTTTAGGTTCATAATAATCTATTTAAAAATGTTTTTTTAATGAGAGGGATGGATGCCTACCGTTAAAATGAGCGGTGAGGTTGTCCCTGGGGAATATTCTTTTAAAACATTGTATTTTAAGAATGAGAGATTATCATGAATGCTAAACGGAGTGAAAATGTTTTCGAAAGGTGAGGATGAATGGAACTAGTACAGTTGGTCCCTGACGGGTCGTTGTAATGGCCTAGGACTTTGAGAGTATTCGCGGTGGGGAAAGCTTCCACTATGGCCGATCACCATGAGTGGAAGTGACTCCTGTTGCAACACTGGTTGCCCTAACTGTAACTGTCTAGTATTTCTAGTGAGAGTGTCAGATGTGACATGCACTCCTAGCATCGCTCAATGGTTTTAATGGTACCACATGGCATAAGAGTGAAATGTGAGTGGCATGCATCATACTGGGTTGCATAGTTAATTGTGATGAATTGTTAATTGAAATTTCATGTTTTCTTGATATCTGTTCTTTGTGTGTATTGTTCCTATGATTTTTATTATTATCATTAAATTATGAGCTAACCCTATGGTTGTGTCTGTGGTTGACACCTGTGATGACCCCACGAACGGGCGAGCAGATGAGCAGTTGCTTGGAGACACTACGCTATAGGATAGAGGAGAACCTGACTTCATGAAGACATTATGATGTCATTACTTTCCTTTTTGTGTTTTTAGACATTTCTATTTTATAGGAATGTTAAATGTTTAAGACCTTTTATTTTATGATAAAGTTACAATTGTAGTTGAAGAAACTTTATTACTCTATGAAATAAGATTTGGTTTATTTACCGAATGAATATTTAATTACCATAGAGAAATTATAGTATTTAGATGTAGAAATTGAGGGTGTTACACTTTGAATCATGACATGAAAATTCTAAAATATTTGAAACACCTCATCTTTAGTTTTTATTAAGTAAAGCCATGTCATTCTTGTGCAATCATCAACAAATATTACGAACCAAGATAACCAGAGATACAGTCTTAGGAGAAGGTCCCCGGGACACATAGGAATGTATTAGATCAAAAGGAACATTACTTTTATTCAAACTCATCTGATAAGAGGTTCTATGGATCTTAGCCAATATACAAGTATCACATGTAAACTCAACATTTTTCACTTGTAAAAATAAATCTGGAAGTAAAGGTCTTAAATAATTAAATGATGGATGTCCCAAACGACGTGCTACAACCATATTTCTCATTCTTTGCTACTGAATTGATGGTTTACAAGATGTACTTCTCCTTTGCTAGTCATCTAGGTAGTATAACCCCCTCTCTATCCATAAGGGTTTCATCTAGGTAGTATAGCCACAATCACAATCAATGTGCTTATCCGTAATGTGTAGTCTAGTTGTGTTTGTGTAGCACAAGCTAGAGTCCAAGGCAATTGATGGTTCCACAGTGACCGTTGGACTAATTTAGGTGAAGGACTGCGGTTGTTTATAATTTTAAATCCATTACTATACCTTCTATTATAAATTTCCTCTTTCTTTAGAAGGTTCAAAATAACTAATCATGTACTATTTCATCAAGAGAGTCCATCTCCTAGCAATAATGTGTTCCATAAATGATGTTTCTATTTTGATACAACCATGAACTTCTCCCTGTTCTGTAACACGATGGACATTGCACCTACTTTGTATACTCCATCGCCGCCTCCATCTGTCTAGGTTGCCTCCATTGAGAAGTAAATATAAACTTTGATATGTTGGATACTATATTTGAAATGTCATATTGAAAGGGCACATTAACTGTTTTTATGGTGCCCCTCATTCAGAATGTTCTAGGAACCTTTTTCTCAACCTAAATTGCGAGAAATGTATATAACTATATATGAACCTTAAGCATGTCATTTGAACAAATATTTCACAACCACTGAATGTAAAATCTTAAGGAAAATTTATTCATTACATAATTCTAATGTTTTAAAAATATAATATACATTTCTTAAACTCTGCAATGCATGGGTCAGTATCTAGTTGATATGTATTCAAGTAGATTTGAAATATTCAACACAAGCCATTCATACATCTGTTTGGATACATGAAAGAGAGATAAAAGATAAAGGAAGAGCTCGTAATAGCCCTTTCACTAACTAATTAATTATATATGGTCAAATCAGAACTATATACCACATTGGAAGGTGAATCCTTAACATGTCTATCCTTTGTTTCCTATCTTCCATCTAACATTGTGATGGAAAGTTCATTAACTGAGCATGGTTTGGCATTTGACAATAACGAGTTTGTAATAGATGTAGCATCTCTTTCATAGCAAAAACCAGGAACCTTTGGCTTTGGCAATAATTTATCACCATTCAACATTAAAACCACGGATGACATGTCTGGCCTATCTTCTGCTCTTTGTTGAACGCATAATAGACCAACCTGTATGCATCGTACAACTTCGGAGGGTGTGCACTGTTCTGCTAACACTTCATCCAATAGCTCCAGTGTCCTCTTTTCGTTCCATAACCTCCATGCCTGGGATGGTGAGAATTAAAATCGTGGGAATGAAATAACTCAAGTTGTACTATATAGAAACATAGATTAGTATGCTTACATGTCCAAGAAGATTATTGTCGTGCTGTGCGTCTGAAAATTCTCTGTTTTTCTTCCCACTTACAATTTCTAGTATTATCACTCCATAACTAAAGACATCAGATTTCACAGAGAAACGCCCCCGTGTAGCATACTCAGGAGGTATGTAACCACTGAAAATAAATTTTTTTAAATAAAATCATTAAAACAATCAGAGTGGAGTTACAACAACAATAACACAGAAAGATAATACTGTGGAATTAAACTAGCTTACTATGTTCCAGCAATCCTATTTGTGTTTGCCTCCACTTGATCTCCCAAAAATAATCGAGCCAAGCCAAAGTCTGATATTTTGGGATCCAAATTTGCGTCCAGTAAAATATTGCTTGTTTTTAGATCTCTGTGAATAATCCTCAGCCTAGAGTCTTGATGAAGATACATAAGTCCTCGAGCAATGCCACTAATAATGTTGAAACTCTTACGCCAGTCTATCACCTTCCTTTTCGTTTCATCTAATGAAAAAGACACACGCATTAGGAATAGCAGTTGCAGTCTCTGTAATTTTATTAACAACAAATTAGCCATTAGAAGATTTGAATAGATGTATAGAATAAATCATAAGGGCTCCAACCAAACACAAAATAGTCCAAGCTTTTGTTCGGCATGTATTCATAAATTAACATTTTTTCTTCTCCTTCAATGCAACAACCCATGAGCTTTACAAGATTACGGTGCTGAAGTTTTGCAATCAAAGCTACTTCATTTTTGAATTCTTCAAACCCTTGTGATGATTTCTTTGAAAGCCTTTTCACTGCTATTTCTTGTCCATCTACCAGTGTGCCCTGAAACAAAGATCATCTCCTAAAGTTAAAAAGTTAACCAATACCATCTATAAGTTCTACATATCACTTTCCTTTATTATCACCTTGTATACTGGTCCAAAGCCACCTTCCCCAAGTTTGTTTTCGGTTGAAAAGTTTTCAGTAGCCTTAGCTAAGATTGACAAATCAAAAGTTGGCAGATCACCATCTTCCTTTCTCGGTTTGATTTTGTAATGCTTGCTGCAATGTTTTCTTGCTATCCCTGATTGTTTGGTGGATAATTGAATTTAAACACTAATATTTACGTAATATGCATTGATTTTGTTTTCTTATTCCTAATAGGCTATGTATAATATTAAATTATATCTATGTACGTACCTGGATTTTTTATTATCAATATGCATACGCACGAGACGACTAATCCAAAAGTAATCATACCAACTGTGATTCCAACTATCTTCTTTTTGATGTTTCCGCGGCCAACATGATCTAAATGAAACAGAGTACGCTCAGTCACAAACTTTATATTTAATTTCGAAAAGAAATGGCATGCACTACTAACGATTATTAACGTGCTCAACCTTTTTCTCTTGTACAAATGCAGTAATGAACAAGAGATTGAACTGGAAAGAAGGCAATGAAATTAAATGCAAAATTCAAAATTGAAATATAAAAAGTGATGGAATACCTAATTCTGAAGCTGGGACTCTTATATACACGTCTTGTCCCTGTTGAGAAAATTTCCTCATGTCAACTATATTATTAAACCAAAGTAGACAGCCACTTCCTCCATCACGGATATCCAAATTTGCATATGCTGCGCAGGAACAGTTTTGAAGACATGACTTCTGACATTCATTAAGGTTCATGGTTGTATTGAACCATGACGAAGACGTGTCTGGCAATTTCGTGTATGTGTACTTGAAGAAACCATCTGTGTAACTGATATTGCAATTAGATTTATTTCTTGCAACACAACCATCGGACCAAATTGCTATATTCCATTGATCAGGATGTTTAGGAACATACCCTCTCAGGCAATCACAAGTTTGAATGTTACCATCATAACTGCATATAGAATTTGAACCACAAATAGCATAATTCTCGCATTGATCTTTCTCCCCAGTTGAGACGACTACCAGGTTGCTGCTTTGAGTCGTCCAAAACGAAGTCTGAAATGTGCCAGAAGGGGTCAGTGTTCCTGCACTGAAGAGCGATTTGTCAAGAAGCCCATACTCGTAATAGACCTCTTTTTCATTCATCACAAATTTTCCTGACGTTGCACGAGTTGGACCCGGATTTCCAACTGTAGACAAGCCATTCCATGACCCTGTTCTCGATTCTATCTTAGTTCCCTTGAATTCAAATATTTGAGGATATCCTCTGAGATCCACTTTTTGAGTATATTCTCCCTCAGCAGGATCGTCAACACTTTTCCAGGATGATAAATATCTTTCTAGACCAGTCTCCAAGTTCCATCCAATTTTCATTCCAGGCAAAAACGTATCACCCGGATAATCAAAACTCTGCCACAAGATGCTGTCGTCATTATTCTTCACTACAAAATTTCCCGAATCTAAAATATAAGCAATTGGATTGTTCCCTGCTTTTCTGGTTATGTTGGATGATGACCAAATGGTGCTGTTTGTACCGTTGAGAAGCAAAAGAATCCCGTTTTCGCTGAATTTAAGCACTCCCAAGTTATTGTGAAGAGGTGTATTTCGATTAGCCACCCAGACCACTGTTAAAGGGGATACGTTTCTGTACCATACAGCCAAGTAACGTCGTGTTGAAGTTCCTGGACTAAAGAAACCGAGTTCAGTAATTCCACCAGCTGAAACCAAAGTCTCACCATCTTTAATAGATTGACGTACTGCTAAACGGTCTATTGAAGTGCATGTTGTAGTCATGTAGGAGAGTAAGAAGAAACAAATAAGTAGCATCGTGGTGTTATAGAGGCAATGAATTCTAAATTGCCTAAGCGGCAAGCATGCAAAGGAGTGGAACGACGAGAAAGATGATGAGTTTCTGTCAGAGAAATTAAGTGTTTTTGATTGTGCAAAGGATTATCATAACAATAGAACGAGAAGGAACTAAATAAAGAAATGACATAGGCTAGCATAAGGGAATACTTATAAGTGACATGACATTGTTATCCACCGAAGACCCGGTAAGTCAATGACAGATTCGGTAGAACTTACTACCAAGTTCTATTATGCCCTTAATTTCAGTTTTAAAAGTCTTATTAAATATAATATTTACAATCATGCCTATCCACCTGTATTCCGTTTAAAATTGAATGAACATATTAGAAGTTGACATTTTTCTTATTAGCTAACTGTTGCTTGTATAGTTAACCTTTTGGTTCTATAATTTTTGTTGTCTCGTCACTTTGACATATGACCCAAAAAGGGATTTTACTTTTTATGCCCATATTCACCTCTTACGAGATCTTCATTGGTAAACCAATTGAAAGCCAACTTTGTGAGTGGTTAAGATAGTTTTCCTCTCTTTTGAGTTTGAATATTTCTGATTTTATAAGTTTTGAGTACTCTAACTTTGTTCATGTCTATTAGTTTTCTCTTGTTAGTCTCATATGTTTAAATGTTGCGCGTGCTTATTTTGTCTGATAGGCAAAGCATTTGTCTGTTAGGTTTATTTTTTTCGTTTATTCTCTTTAGTGTGTACCCTTCATCTACTACTCCGACTTTTGGCATTTTACCCCCTATTTTTTCTAACAGAACATGTTGATGAGGCTATGAAAATTGACATTGTGGGTGAAGTTTTGTATGACATAGATTGCGAACGTGATGAGATATAGCATGGTGAGTTGCAATTTGGTATTTCCTTGTCATTATTATCATGATACTAACATTTATGTTAAATAACAGAATGCCCGTCACATTTTCAAGTCTCTGTTCTGCAATCTGAAATATTATCCTTCATTCTCAGGTCTCGAAGCTAGTTAAATTTCTAAAGGAAAATTGATGGAAAGACTGAACTGTAAATATTAATAAACTTTAAGGGCTGTAGGGACTTAGGTTACACATAGGACATGTCACCACCTAATCTTAGTCCATGACCAGCGCACAGACTAACATCACCTTAGCCTAGCTAGCCTAGTTAAGAGTAAAAACCTTATCTGGAAAACATACAAAATACAAACCAAGAAGACTACAAAAAAATTTGGCAGAACCTCCCCGAAAAAGGACAAAACTGCAGCTAATATACCTGCACGAACATATATACATAAAGATATATAAATCTAATAACAGACAGATTTAAAAGCCACACAGCATAAAATAGGCCTTTGGCATAGTTACATGCACAAACATTAGCTGGTAACAATGTACATGATAAATTGTCATAGTTTCTCCAAACATAAATGATTTACTCTTATGTCTACTTCTATCTCTTTATTTCTACAGCTGCATGTACTAAAGTCACTAACAAAAAAAACCTCTCTATTAGGTGCAATGTAGTCCTGACAAAAAAGATAAACGATTTCATGGGTAATCTAGCCAGGCTCAAGATATAAAATATAAAACGGACAAGAACGGAGAAAACAATCTAGGCACTGGCCATTATCAAGATTATTAAGTATTATAAAAGCTTTCACTCTACTGTGTAGACATAGTCCACATTATCTCTTCTTTGTGGTGAACAATTATTATAGGACTAACATTTAGCTCATATGCTACATTATCTTTTCATCGTAGTAAACCAACAAGTATTTAGTTATGAGTATTCAACTCATAGATTAGAGAACAAAAGTCAATCTCACCCCTTAGCCAATAAAATACATTTCTAAATTTAAAATACATCATTAATATATTTAAATTTATATAGAATCATGTCTAATCAATTAAATAATTATTATAATTGATTCTTATGTGCTCGTTGAAATCAAATTCACGAATGATTATACTTTAATGTTCCCTTGCTTCTCTAAAACCAAAAATAACAATTAATTGAAAATATCACTTAATAAATTAGCTACTCACAACCGTACTTAATTAGGTCTTCTAATGTTGGTAGGAGGAGCTGTCACCACCATATTGTCCAATGAATCTTTGTTAGACTTGAAGCATGAAGAAGTCTTACTCTTGGATTTTGATTTTGATGCATTTGTAATCTTAGAGCTTTAATAGTTGTGTATGTAGGATCTCAATTGTATTGATTGTTTAGACTAGGCTTTGAGTTTGTGATTTGATTGATTTATGTTTCTAAGAGAATTTGAATCCGCTTTGACAATCAAGTTAAGTGATTTGGAAACACGTATTTTGTTTTTGAAAAAGAGAAAAACCAAACTTAAGTGGTAGAACACTTGGTTTGATAGTTTTAAATTGTTTTTAACTGAAGTAATTGATTACCAATTTAAAGTAATCGACTACCAACAATAATTGAAAATTGGGAATCCAAAAACTCTCTGGAGTATTCGATTACTACATATCCGTAATCGATTACCACGAGCTTGAGAAACAAAGAGGAGATTAAAACTCTCTGGAGTAATCGATTACCACTCCATAGTAATCGATTATCCCCATCAGAAATTCATCTCAACTGAGTTTCAAATGTTTTATATAAACACCATCTTGAAAGTTTTTGAAAAGAGAAGTAATCTTTGATTTTTGAAAAGAGAAAGGAAAGCGAAAAATAAGTTTTAGAGAACACTGTGTTCTTAACATTTTTTCTCCAACATTTCAAAAGATTCAAAAAGATTTCTCAAAAGATGAATAGTTTGTGATGGATTGAAGCATCTACATTGGTCTACAGGTTGATCAGTTCATGTACAACAGGTGTACTCATTCTGATCTTTCATTTTCGTTTTTGATTTAGAATTGTTCAAACTCTTAGAGAAAGGTATTCTCTAGAAAAAGAGTTTTTGAAACTTAAGAAAAGGTTCTCAAGGCTGATTCTTGAAGGTTTCAAGAATTAGGGAGAAAGGTTCTTGGAAAAGAACTAGTTGTATTGGTTTATTTTGATTTCGTTTTGTGTATGTGCAGTGTGATTGTAATTGACACAAGGGATCAAAATTGTTGATAGTGGAATACCAATCACAACAGTTGTTGTATTGTGACTGGAGGTAGGCTGAAAGCCGAACCAGTATAATTCACCGTGTAAATCTCTCTTTACATTAAACTCCTTTATTTTGATGAATCATATTCTGAATGCATTTTCTATATATCTTGATTCAAAAGATTTTGTGAAAGAAAAAGATTTTATTCTTCCTTTATCATTCTGTTGTGATAACTCTAAACTGATATTGATTCTGAAATTGGTAAAGATAATAAATACAAGATCAATATTGAATAGGAAGAAAATTGAAATAGTCGAAAAACTTCGTAAAAGGGAACTAGAATCTATTCACCCCCCTCCAGATTTTGTATAGGGACCAACAATTGGTATCTAGAGCAAGAACTAATAAGATAATCTAGTAATCCATTCATAGGTTCCCTAAAATGGCTTATAATCTTTTACCCTTTGCTGAAGGAGCATCTATAAATAAACCATCATTGCTCTACGGTGATAACTATCCGTTCTGGAAAGTTCGCATGAAAATCTTTATGGAATCTATTCACAGAAGCATCTGGCAAGCTGTGGTGACAGAATACAAAGTCCTAACACATATAGTAAACGGGAGTGAGATAGAAAAACCCTTTGAGGATTGGGATGTAGATGAGATTAAGAGGGCTGAAAACGATGCTAAGGCTTTAAACATTATACATTCTGCCCTGAATTCTGATGAGTTTTTTAGAATATCTGCATGTTCTATAGCAAAAGAAGCATGAGAACTTATCATGGTAACCCATGAAGGCACAGCTGAAGTCAGAAGAGCAAGAAAAAACACAATCATCCAGGAATATGAAACATTTAGGATGTCTCAAGGCGAATCCATAATGGATATGCAAAAAAGATTCACACATATCATCAACCATCTTAAAGGACTTGGCAAGAACTTCATTGAAGAAGAAATGAATGTCAAGATTCTGAAATCTCTGAATAGAAAGTGGTAACCAACCGTGACAACAATAACAGAATTAAAGAAACTAGCTGCAATGTCAAGTGCAGAGTTGTTTGGCAAATTGAGAGAGTGTGAGATGAATATGTCTCGCATGACAAATAAGGAATAGAAAGACAAAAGAGCAAAAGGACTCGCTCTCAAAATGGAAAATACAAAAACTGAATTTGAATCCTCTGAAGAAGAAAGTGAATCACAAGAAGATCAAATGAATCTAATGTTCAAAATAACTATAAGAGAAAGTTTGGCCAACAGAGAAATGGATTCAAAAGATAAGACGACACTTCAGTCAAAGTTACATGTTATGAATGCGGAAAAATTGAACACTACAAATCAGACTGTCCTAACCAGAAAAGAAGTAACATCACTGAAGTAAGAAAGTCTGAGAATGAAGGAAAATTTAGAAAAAAAAAGAATAAGAAGAAGAGATCCTACATAGCTTGGGATGAAAGCTACACCTCTTCAACATCTGAAAGTGAAATAGAGGAAGCAAATTTGTGCTTAATGGAAAGTCATCTAGTGAGGTAAGTGACTCAAATACTGTTATGGATGATTATGATGAATTGCACACAGCTTTTTGTGAGCTTTATAAAGAAGCTGAAACATTTGAAAAGGAAAACAGAGTTTTGAAAAAGTAAATCTCTTTATTAAATCAAAAGGTTTCTGATTTAAACAATGAACTTTCAAAACTAAGAAAAGAACACACCTTAGGACAACAAACTAAGAATTGCTCTTGGAATTGTGTTCACATGAAAAATGTTAATAATCTTAAAACTGGAAATTCTAAGTATGCTAACTTGACATGTACCTACTGTATGAAACATGGTCATAATGCGTTTAGTTGCATGATTAGAAAGAAAGGCATCTCCAGTGGTATGTATAAGTGGATTAGAAAGGAAAACAATAGCACTAACCTAGCTTGACCCAAGAAAGGTTGGGTACCAACTACAAAATAAACTCTTCTCTCTTGTAGGAAAACCTGAACAGCAAGAACTCAATCTGGTATTTGGATAGCGGTTGTTCAAGGCATATGACAGGTGACAAAATGAATCTTAGCACCTTTACAGCAAGAGAGACAGGATCAGTAGTGTATGAAGACAACAATAAAGGCAAAATTCATGGTTTCTGCACAGTTATAAATAAAGCAAACACAGTCATATAAGATGTACTTCTTGTTGATGGACTGAAGTTTAATCTTTTGAGTATCAGTCAACTATGCAACAAGAATTACATAATAGCATTCGATGATGAGCACTGCCTGATAAGTAGCAAAGACTCAAATGAGCTACTCATGGTCGGCAAAAGGTTTAACAATATCTATATTCTAGAAATAGATCATTCATCCTCTTACTCTGCATGTTTAACATTAAATGATAATTTGTCATGGTTATGGCATAGAAGGATTGCTCATATTGATATACTACATTTAAATAAACTAGTGTCTAAAGACTTAGTCATTGGATTACCAAAACTGAAGTTTTCTAAAGAAGGACTTTGTGAGGCTTGTCAATAGTCCAAGCAGGCAAAAACATCTTTCAAAAGTATCAAATATGTTTCTACTGCTCAACCTCTTGAACTTTTGCACTTAGACTTATTTGGTCCATCAAGGACAACCAGTTTAGGTGGTAATCTCTATGGGTTGGTCATTGTAGATGACTACTCAAGGTTTACTTGGATTTTGTTTATCCCGAAAAAGGATCAAGCTTTTAGCACTTTTAAAATACTTGCCAAGAAAATTCAAAACAAAAAGGATTTGAAGATCAAGATCATGAAAAGTGATAATGGATCTGAATTTAAAAATAGTTCTTTTGAAAATTTTTGCGAAAAATATGGGATCACACACTGTTTTTCAGCTCCCAGAACTCCTTAACAGAATGGAGTAGTGGAGAGGAAAAACAAATCTCTTATAGAACTAGGAAGGACTATGCTAAATGAGCAAAGGATGCCTAAATACTTTTGGGCTGATGCTGTGAACACAACATGTTATGTTCTTAACAGAGTATCTATAAGACCCATTTTGCTAAAAACCCCTTATGAGCTTTTCAATGACAGAAAATCAAACATTTCTTACTTTAAGGTTTTTGGATGCAAATGCTACGTTTTAAACAATGGCAAGGATCATATTGGAAAATTTGATACAAAGGCTGATGAAACCATTTTCATTGGATATTCAAATACATGTAAAGCATATAGGGTCTTTAACAAAATGACATTGTGCATTGAAGAGACAGTTCACATTAGATTTGATGAAACTAACACTTTCCAAAAGGAAAGCTTGTCACATAATGATGATGAAACAGGTGAAGCGAGCACATAAAATGAACAACTTCATCAGCAAGAACAAACATCTCCAGTGCCAATTCAACCAAAATAATGGAGGACACCAAGAAACTTATCTCTGGACAATGTCATTGGTGACATCCAAAGAGGAGTAACCACTAGATCCTCCCTAAATCTCTTTTGCTATAACAATGCTTTTGTATCACAGGTTGAACCCTCTAGTATTGAAGAAGCCTTGAATAATGAATTCTGGATCATGGCTATGCAAGAGGAATTGAACCAGTTCAGAAGGAATGAAGTGTGGAAACTTGTTCCAAACAAAAGCAATATGAATGTTATCGACACCAAATGGGTATTCAAAAATAAACTCAATGAAGATAGAGTTGTAATCAGAAACAAAGCCAGACTGGTAGCCAAAGGTTACAATCAACAGGAAGGAGTTGACTTTGAGGAAACTTTCGCTCCAGTTGCAAGACTTGAAGCAGTAAGGCTACTTCTTGCTTATGCATGTATCAATAACTTCAAACTATTTCCAATGGACGTGAAGAGCGCATTCCTAAATGGCTACATCAATGAAGAAGTCTATGTAGCTCAACCACCAGGCTTCATAGATACTACTTGGCCTAAACATGTTTACAGACTGAATAAAGCTTTATATGGGCTGAAGCAAGCCCCTAGGCAATGGTATGATAGATTAAGTAAGTTTCTCATATCAAAAGATTTTCACAGAGGTAAAGTAGATAAGACTTTGTTTATCAAAAACAAATCTTACTACATTTTATTGGTTCAAGTTTATGTTGATGACATTATCTTTCGATCATCTAATCAAGTACTTTGTGAAGAGTTTGTGAATAGTATGCAGGAAGAATTTGACATGTCCATGATAGGAGAACTGAGCTTCTTCCTTAGACTCCAAGTCAAACAAATGGAAGGTGGAACCTTCATTCACCAAGCTAAGTACACTAATGAACTATTGAAAAAATATGATATGTTAAATTGCAAAGTGTCAAATGTACCTATGTCTACTAACACCTATCTTAAGAATGATGAATCAGGTTAGGATGTGGATCCAACTTTGTAT
Source organism: Hylodesmum podocarpum (assembly GCA_026586105.1). Taxonomy (NCBI): domain Eukaryota; kingdom Viridiplantae; phylum Streptophyta; class Magnoliopsida; order Fabales; family Fabaceae; genus Hylodesmum; species Hylodesmum podocarpum. The sequence continues at coordinate 1,307,646 of JALJEV010000804.1, forward strand.
AGAGGACTAATAGGATCTTTACTATACCTAACTGCCAGTCGACCAGATATTATGTATGTTGTATGTTTATGTGCTAGATTCCAATCTACACCTAAACAATCACATTGGCTGACAGTGAAAAAGATTCTTAAATACCTCAAAGGAACCATTAATTGTGGCTTATAGTATCCAAAAAGAACCTCACCATTACTTATTGGTTTCAGTGATTCTGATTTTGCAGGAAGCAAGACAGACAGGAAAAGCACTTATGGAATATGTCATCTATTTGGAGAATGCTTGATATCTTGGCACAGCGAGAAACAGGCTTGTGTGGCATTATCTACAGTATAAGCGGAATATGTGGCAACAGGAAGCTGTTGTGCTCAAGCTATTTGGTTGAAACACCAACTAGAGGATTTCGGGCTAAAGATAGATCACATTCCCCTGAAATGCCACAACACAAGTGCTATAAGTATCACAAGGAATCTTGTCCTTCACTCAAGAACAAAACACATAAAGGTTAGACACCATTTCATCCGAGATCACGTGGAAAAAGGAGACTGTAACATAGAATTCATCGACACAGAAAACCAACTTGCTGACATCTTCACCAAGGCATTGCCAAAAGAAAGGTTTTACAAACTTAGAACAAACCTCGACATTCTGAGTGAGGGACATCTAAACTAAACCTTTTTGATTGATTACATTTATCCAATCACATGATTTCAAGAAAATTTTAGTTCAAAAATGATTTTTCTGATAGAAATAGTCAATTACCTCATCGAGATAGTCGATTACCATGCATAAAAATAATATTTCTTTGAAAAATGGCACTGTAGTAATCGATTAACACGAATCCGTAATCGATTACCACAGTACCAGTGTTTAAAACCCCCCTGGGATAATCGATTACCACGACCAGTTTTACTTGATTTTCTCAAATTTCTATATATATGGACACAGGTTAATCGATTAGCCACAGAAGGCAAATCAATTACCTTGTTCTTGGACTAATTGCTTTTGGGCTTTTTCTTCCTATAAGCAATACAGGTTAAACCTCTCACATTCCAACTCTCATTATTCACCATCTTCTCCAACAACCCTGAAAACAACATCTCTTCACTACAACCATGGAAAACCAAGGTAGAGGAAAGAGAATCAAAATGAGAGCAAACAGGTACTCTCAAGAGGAGATTCGTGGAAAGAAGAAAGAAGGAGAATCGTCAAAGAGGAAGAACCCTCTTCATCCTCTCAACCAGAAAGAAATCCTACTCCACCACTAGAGCCAAACCCCATTACTCGCTGGTTCACATTAAAAGGCCAAGAGACGAGATTCAACCTTGATTTTGCAAACAAAGACTTAGTTCCACCAAAGATTCTCGACTTGCGTTGGCTTGATGAACAAGGCTTCACTTTCCAAACCTATCTGAGGCAACAAAATCTGGAGAAATTCGTAGGGCTGAAAGGTTTTGTCTACCTCAACTTAATTAGAGTATTCTACTCAAATCTCAAACCAAACATGGCATCAAGGACTGTAAGTTCTGAAATTAAGGCTATTACTATGACACTAACCCTTGCACATTTTCTTCAAATTGCTGGAATTAGGAAAGAAGGAATCACTGCACATGTAGACAAACTCAGTGAGAAAGGATTGAATCTACAAAAGGATACATTTTATTTGAGTATGCTGAGAAACCCATAAAACTGGGAAGATGAAAAGACAACAAGAAGAGCACAAGGCAAAAAGGTGACATACAACATAGGAGGCCTAAACATAGATGACAGGCTTCTACACTACACCGTTTGCTGGATATTGGCGGCAAGAGGAGCCAATCATGCTCAAATTAGTGAAGAAGACATGATACTGATGGCAGCTCTGAAAAATGGAATTCAGATAGATTGGACACATATTATAATAGACAACATGCTCAAGACCAGGGGGCTTCTTGACAACAAATGTCCATACTCTTTGTTTATCTCTAGACTAATTGAACTTTTCCAGGTTGATACAACAGATGAAACAAGGGAGTTAATCAAAGATGTCCACATCATTGGTGTTAAAGCCTTGAAGATGATGAGGTTGATAAAGACTGATGCTGGCTGGATAACAAGAGAAGAACAACAACAGGTCTAACCACCAAAAATCCCAGAAGGAGGAACACGAGCAGAGGAGGACGAAGAAGACAATCTTGCGTCAGGAGAATACATTCTAAAGACAAGATTCGAGTCCATCATGATAGACAAACTTGATGAGATACAGGAAACAATGAACAAGAAAATTGATGATCTTAGGAAACATCAAGATATTCAATATCTAGAAATGAAGAATCTGATGGAAGCCATGATGGAAAGACTCAATCAGGATGATACAGATTAGTAACTTCAACTCTACCTCTTAAAATCTTATTTGATATACCAAATAGGGGGAGTAGTAGTGTGGTAGTTATTTTATATTTTATTGCTTAATAGCTTTATATGCTTCATCTTATTATTTTGGATTGTTAAAGTCTTGTAATTCTGAAATTTTGGATTTTGAATTTTTAAATGTTGGGTACTATTTTGCTTAGGGGGAGCAGAAAAGAACAATTATACTTTGGATTATTGTAATATGAATTTAAAATTTGTATTTTGAAATATTGGACGATTGATATATAGCTACACAGGTTTACTAACATTATAGGAAACATCAAAGCCATCTACATAAGATCTCTAGCACCACACCTTGATTTGGTACATCAAAACCGAAATGAGGGAGATTGTTAGACTTGAAGCATGAAGAAGTCTTACTCTTGGATTTTGATTTTGATGCATTTGTAATCTTGAGCTTTAATAGTTGTGTATGTAGGATCTCAATTGTATTGATTGTTTAGACTAGGCTTTGAGTTTGTGATTTGATTAGTTTTTGCTTCTAAGAGAAATTGAATCCGCTTTTACAATCAAGCTAAGTGATTTGGAAACCCGTATTTTGTTTTTGAAAAAGACAAAAACTAAACTTAAGTGGTAGAACACTTGGTTTGATAGTTTTAAACTGTTTTTAACTGAAGTAATTGATTACCAATTTAAAGTAATCGACTACCAACAGTAATTGAAAATTGGGAATCCAAAAACTCTCTGGAGAATTCGATTACCATTTATCCGTAATCGATTACCACGAGCTTGAGAAACAAAGAAGAGATTAAAACTCTCTGGAGTAATCGATTACCACTCCATAGTAATCGATTATCCCCATCAGAAATTCATCTCAACTGAGTTTCAAATGTTTTATATAAACACCATCTTGAAAGTTTTTGAAAAGAAAAGTAATCTTTGATTTTTGAAAAGAGAAATGAGAGAGAAAAACAAGTTTTAGAGAACATTGTGTTCTTAACATTTTTTCTCCAAGATTTCAAAAGATTCAAAAAGATGAATAGTTTGTGATGGATTGATGCATCTACATTGGTCTACAAGTTTATCAGTTCATTTACAACAGGTGTACTCATTCTGATCTTTCATTTTCGTTTTTGATGTAGAATTGTTCAAACTCTTAGAGAAAGGTAATCTCTGGAAAAGAAGTTTTTGGAACTCGAGAAAAGATTCTCAAGGCTGATTCTTGAAGGTTTCAAGAATTAGGGAGAAATGTTCTTGGAAAAGAACTAGTTGTATTGGTTTATTTTGATTTCGTTTTATGTATGTGCAATGTGACTGTAATTGACACAAGGGATCAAAATTATTGATAGTGTAATATCAATCACAATAGTTGTTGTATTGGGATTGGATGTAGGCTGAAAGCCGAACCAGTATAATTCACCGTGCAAATCTCTCTTTACCTTAAACTCCTTTATTTTGATGAATCATATTCTGAATGAATTTTCTGTATATCTTGATTCAAAAGAGTTTGTAAAAGAAAAAGATTTTATTCTTCCTTTATCATTTCGTTGTGATAACTCTGAACTGATATTGATTCTGAAATTGGTAAAGATAATAAATACAAGATCAATATTGAATAGGAAGAAAATTGAAATAGCCGAAAACATTCGCAAGAGGGAACTAGAATCTATCCACCCCCCCTCCCCCTCTAGATTCTGTATAGTGACCAACAATCTTCAAGAGCTCAAATCGAAATTTTAAGGAAATTGTTATTTACCCCCCCCCCCCCCCTTTAACCTTAATCACCTCCCTTTTTTCTTGAAAGTCACTAGAATATTGTTAGGTATTTAGTGAGTTTTTTAGTTTGGAGAGAGAAGAAAAATGGAGAAATTAAGAAAAAGAGAAGGAAGAGATGAAGAGATGAAGATGGAGAGGCAGAGCATGGGTAATATGTCTTACGATGGTATCGAGGGTTAGGAAAGGTTAGACAAGGATGTGATAACAGGGAAGAAAGGATAAAAGGTTTTCTAAATGTATTCTTTGTTATAATTTTTTGTTTATAATAGCTCACTTAATATAGAATTCTAGGGAACTAAATATAGAAAATATTCTAAATAAATACATATGATTTCTCTTGATTATCTCTGGATAGTCTCTGATTTGTTTCTCTAATTATAATATTTTCACAAATATTCTAACACTCCCCCTCAAGGTGAGCAGTGGGGTCACCAATTGATGAAGTTGCTCTTGGAAGGTGATCCATGGCAGCTCCGAGATTGCCCACGCTAGCCTTCAACCAAGCACCGATCAAAGGAAACCAAGTTAGGAATGGTTCGGTTTAGGGATTTATGTGTTTTCGGTTTAAGAAATCAAAGGTAGAAAATGGAAAGGTAAGGAATGATGGTGGCGCCAAGGAGGTGACTCCCATAAGCCTAGGAGGAACCACCACAATGGTTGAAAGAAGCCATTGATAAGATTCAAGGTCTTCCCTAAGGGAACAAGAGATTCAACTCTCAAAGCTAGAAGCTATTTTCATTCATCAAAAAGTCCTTTACATGATGTTGCCGTGGGGTACTTATAGGTTTCTTAGCCTTGGGCCCCAAGCAAGCCTAACCATGGTTGGGAGCCCATAACCACGGTTAGGGCTGCACCAATCCGTGGGGCTTCCTTGCAAGCCAAGTAACCCAATTGGTTACTTGGTTGTTAGGAAGCACATGGCTTCACATGGCCTTCACATGGGTGCACATGGGTTTGTCCCCCCTTGTGGCCCATGTGATTAGCCATGTCATCAATCCTAAACCTCTCTTAATCAAGGGTGGAGATCTTTGATTAAGCTTTGGCATGGATCCAAGGTTTTATCAAAGGTTCCCTCCTTGTTAAGAAGTGTTTCAAGTCCACACAAGTTTTGAAACCAAAAAAATGATTTTAGCCGCTTTTTAAAATCTTGTGTGGCTTGACTAGGAATGAGTGGCATGTGTAGGATCTATGGAACCCGAGGCCTTTGGCCTATGAAAACGCACGGGCTTTAGCCCAAGTATTCCCTAAAGCTATTACAAGGTATCATGTTCAAATGAATTTACAATTGTATTACACATGACAAGTCCTATGCTAGCTTCATGGTCTTGAAGTCTTCCCACCTCTTCCTCTAGCCTTCTTTGCATGCTTCTAGTAACTCTTCTAGATGTTCCTACATCAAACCCTCCTTCTTTTCTTGGACTTGTCCTCAAATCGTAGTTGTCCTTTGTTTCTACATCACACAAAGAAAGATCAGTTATATTGAAAGAGTTACTACCATCATACTTACTTGGAAGGTCTAGTTTGTAGGCGTTTGGTCCTAGTTTCTCCAAGATCTTGAATGGTCCATCGCCCCTTGGAAGAAGTTTGGAACTTCTTAAGGTTGGAAACCGTTCCTTTCTTAAATGGACCCAAACCATGTCTTCTACTTTGAACTCAAGAGCTTTATGGTGCTTGTTGTAGGCCTTTGCTATTTGCTCATTCATTTTGTCTATCTTCTCCTTAACATGGGCGTGCATTTCTTGTATTTTCTTAGCCCTTTCTTGACCGTTCCTACTACAAATAAACTTAAGAGGCAACGCCACTAAATCGAGTGGGGTGAGTGGGTTAAATCCATAAACGATTTTAAAAGGAGAAAACTTGGTAGTGGAGTGCTCAACCCTATTATAGGCAAATTCAATATTTGGTAGCCAATCTTCCCAACTCTTAACATTCTCACCAACAAAAGTTCTCAGTAGTTGACCTAGGGTCCTATTGACAACTTCGGTTTGCCCATCGGTTTGGGGGTGGCAAGTTGTAGAGAAAAGAAGTTTGGTTCCAAGACAACTCCAAAGGGTCCTCCAAAAGTGCCCAAGGAATTTTGAGTCTCGGTCACTCACAATTGTTTTGGGTATGCCATGGAGTCTCACTACTTCTTTAAAGAATAGTCTTGCAATATTTGAAGCGTCATCAACCTTCTTTCAAGCTATAAAGTGAGCCATTTTAGAAAAACGGCATACAACCACAAAAATGCTATCCATCCCTCTTTTGGACTTGGGTAGGCCAAGGACAAAATCCATGGAGATGTCCATCCAAGGTGTGGAAACAACCGGAAGGGGTTGATATAGGCCATTAGGGGAGACTTTAGATTTGGCCTTGTTGCAAGTGATGCACTTAGAGATGTGCTTCACTACTTGGGCTCGCATATGAGGCCAATAGAAGTTCTCTTGCAACATGGCCAAAGTATTATCCCTTCCAAAATGGCCCATTAAACCTCCTTCATGGGTCTCAATCACCAATAAGTCCCTCAAAGAGGACTTAGGCACACATAAAGCTTGGCCTTTAAAGAGGTATCCATTGTGCCTAAAGTAGTCTTTGAATGCACCTTTGGTACTTGATTCCCATGCAAGACCGAAACCTTTATCTACGGCATACATAGGTTTGATATGATCAAAGCCATACATCTTACACTCAAGCATGTTAATCAAAGTGTGCCTTCTACTTAGAGCGTCGACAACTATGTTACTAGACCCTTTTTTATACTTGATTATGTAAGGAAATTGTTCTATGTATTCTACCCACTTGGCATGCCTTTTGTTCAATTTTCCTTGCCCTCTCAAATGTTTTAGAGCCTCATGGTCCGTATGGACTACAAATTCCTTAGGTAGCAAGTAGTGTTACCACACATGTAAGGCCCTTACTAGAGCATATAATTCCTTATCATAGGTGGAGTAGTTAAGGTGCCCCCCCTTTAGTTTCTCACTAAAATAGGCTATGGGATGCATACCTTGCATGAGAACTGCACCTATGCCTATGTTAGACGCATCACATTCGAGTTCAAATGAAAGAGAGAAATTTGGTAAAGCAAGTATGGGTGTGTGTGTGAGTTTGTGTTTGAGCACCTTGAAGGCTTCTTCTTGAGAAGGCCCCCATGAAAACTTAATGTCCTCTTTTACAAGTTCATTCAAGGGACTAGCTATGGTGCTAAAGTCCTTGACAAATCTTCTATAGAAGCTAGCTAAACCATGGAAGCTTCTTACCTCTTTCACACATGTGGGAGTGGGTCATTCCTTGATAGCTTGTATCTTGGCTTCATCTACCTCCACTCCTTTTGCACTCACAACGAACCCAAGGAAGACAACCTTCTCGGCCCCTAAGATACACTTATCCTTATTTGCATACAATTTTTCTTTCCTAAGTACTTCTAATACACATCTCAAATTATTTACATGTTCTTGAATACTTTTACTATAGACTAAAATATCATCAAAATATACTACTACAAATTTACCTAGAAATTCCTTTAGCACATGATTCATGTGTCTCATGAATGTACTAGGAGCATTAGATAATCCAAAAGGCATTACTAGCCACTCATATAATCCAAATTTAGTCTTAAAGGCGGTCTTCCATTCATCACCATCTTTCATTCTAATTTGATGGTAACCGCTTTTAAGGTCTATTTTGGAAAATAGGGTGGATCCATGTAATTCATCTAGTAGATCATCTAATCTAGGAATCGGATGTCTATACCTAATGGTGATGCTATTTATGGTTCTACAATCGGTACACATGCGCCATGTACCCTCCTTCTTAGGAACCAAGATGATAGGGGATGCACAAGGGGAGAGGCTTTCTTTGACCCATCCTTTCTTCAAGAGGTCTTGGACTTGCTTCTCAATCTCCTTGGTTTCACTTGGTGAGCTCCTATATGCTGGTTTGTTGGGCAATTGGGACCCCGGAATGAAATCTATTTGATGCTCTATGCCCCTAAGAGGTGGCAATCTGTGGGGAAGATCCAAAGGAAAGACATCATTGAATTCCTCAAGTAATTCATCTATGGAATTGGCATCACCTACACAAACATTGCTTAATATTAATGGAGTGGGCATACATAAGAACATAGATTTCCTAGCTAAGTATTCCCTTTTTATTTCATTGCATGTAACAAGTAAAGTCTCTTTACATTTACTATGACTAATATTATTACAAGTAGAATCATTCTTCAAAACAATTTTCTTTTTGTTAGGCTTCTTGGTCAAGGCCTTAGGTGCCTTGGAATTCTCGGCCACTCCATCCTTTAGTTCTTGGGACCTCCTAAGTCTTAACTTGACTTGGTCCTCACATACCTCCTTTGGTGACAAAGGCTTTAGTAAAACTTTTCTACCTTCAAAGGAAAACAAGAAAGTGTTAGCAAGACCATCATGAGTTACATTTCTATCATATTGCCATGGTCTACCTAGAAGTAAATGAGTAGCTTCCATAGGAACTACATCACACAATACACTATCAACATATTTTCCTATTGAAAAGTCTATCATGCATTGCCTATTAACCCTTATTTCACCATTTTCACTAAGCCATTGTAATTTATAAGGTCTAACATGAGTAGTAGTTGGCAATTTAAGTTTAGCTACTAGACCCTCACTTACAACATTTGTACAAGAACCTTGCACCTTGTATGAAAAATGTTTTCCCTTTGTGTATCATCCATTTCAAGGTTCAATTTAAGGAGTCTTCTTACCATAAGCAAGTCACCTTCTTCGGCTCCCTCACTATGGATGGATGCTTCCTCTTCTTCTTCTCTTTCACTTGAAGAGCCCTGTGAAGATTCACTTATAGTTTCTCCTCCTCTTGTCACCATTGTCCTTTTGTTAGGGCATTGAGATGCAATGTGGCCCTTCCCTAAACATTTAAAACACTTTATGTGACTTGATCTCAAAGGATTAAGTTGAGAAACTACCTCTTTAGGCTTGGTGGAGTCTCGGTTCTCTCTAGCTTTAGGCTTGGGTGATGGGTCCCTTTTTCCTTCACCTTTCCAAGAAGAGGTGCTCGGCATGGACACCCTTTTGGCACTCCTACTCTTGATTTGGGACTCAATCCTCTCGGCTAGGTGTATGGCCTCTTCAATGTGAGAGTATCTTTGCAACTCCAAAACATCTTGTATCTCTCGGTTCAATCCATTCACAAACCTTGCCAAAGTAGCCTCCAAGCTCTCCTCAATGGGTGCTCTTAGCATGGTGATTTCAAGGTCCTTGAAGTATTCTTGAACACTTCTACTCCCTTGATACAATCTTTGTAATTTGTTGTGCAGATCTCTTAAGTAAGTGGGTGGTACAAAACGCTCCCTCAAGGCATGCTTCATGGCTTCCCATGTGGTGACTCTTGGCCTAATGCAACCGTAGCCTCTATCTTGTTGATTCCACCAAATCATGGCATAATCTTCAAACTCCAAGGTCACTAGTTGCAGCTTCTTCTCCTCACTCAACAAGGGATAGCTTGAGAAGATTTGGTTCACTTTCATAGCCCAATCTAGGTATGCTTCGGGTCCCCCACTTCCATTGAACTTAGGTATGGTGATCTTCACAAATCTCTCATCAAACCTATCTTCCTCCTCCCATTGGGTCCTCCTACCCTCACGGTTTCCTCTTGCTCCTTCACGGCCAACTCTTTCCCCACCCCTCCTATCATGGTAGTAAGGATCATCTCTAGCAAAAGGTCTTCTAAGAGGTTCCCCAACATCACTCCCTATGGAGGTTCTAGGTTCCCTTCCCCTATGACTCCTCCTATCTTCCTCACCCTCATTTCTTCCCTCATTTTCACTCCTCCTTTCTCTCCTTCCTTCCTCATGGTTTCCTTTCCCTCCCCTCCCTTGGGTGCTCCTTAGGACTTGCTCAAACCGAGCCTCCCAACTTTGATTCATCTCCCTATTCATGTCACCCACCCGATTCATCACCAAGTTCAACATATTGCGGGTCCTAGGTGACAATTCTTGTCCCACACTAGAGGGATTTGCCATGGATGCAAGAAAAGGTTAGTACACAAGAAAATATAAGGAAAGCAATAAACCTCTCAACACTTTCTAAGTGTATCCACTCACACTCATGTATCACTCAAAATCAAGGCTCTTTTCAAGATGATCTTCTCTTGCCTTTTACCACTCTTTCTCTATGTCCTATTAGGAATTATCCTCTAATCAATTACCAATGTTCTTAGCATACCATCATGAAAGAGGAACAGCACCTTACTAGGCTTAAGAGGCCAAAAAGACAAAGGACTCTAGGACACAACCAAGGAATCCAAAGGAGACAAGCAAGAAAAAGCTCAAATAGAAATGATAGGCACTCAAAAAGGAGAGAAACTATTATGAGACATAGGCATGTACTAGGGCAGTAAAATAGTAAAAATTTGCCCAAGAAAAGTATCAAAACAGAGGCATTGGCATGGCATGTAATACTGGACAGCAAAACATCAAAGTCAAAAATTTAGCCACCGAATTTTAGAAACCGAAAACAATTTCAGCAAAATTTAGAAACCGATTTGCCTAGGTTACAAAATTTGGTAACTATCATGTGATCTAATACAAAAATAAAACTAATGCTACCTAATGTGTACAAGTACAGATCCACCAATGTGTAGTAGCAAAGAGAAAAAGAAAAAAATTCAAGTAAAAGATCTCAAGAGACACAAATCACTAGGATGCTCAAAACTAGAATTTTACTAGAGTAGTGTAGGCTCTTTCCTAGGTCCAATGGTGTTTCTTTTGTGTAACCCTTTTCTTTTTCACTTTCTTTTGTTCTTATGTTGCAGTACCTTTCTTTTCTTTCTACTTTTCTATGGTTCTCTAAGTGTCACTTTGTTTAAGAACCACTATGTTTTCTACTACTAGTTTTTCTTTTCACTTGTTTTTCTTTCTTTTCCCTTTTGTTTCCTTTTGCTTTGGTATTGCTATGGCTGGACCGAAACCTTATAGTGTTCTAAGAGCCACTCCTAGGTTCAATTCTAGCTCATCATGGCAATTACAACAAAAATAGCCAAAATTCAACATAAAGGTATTCACGGAAAAATTATTAAAATCAAGGTCATGTAATGTGTTACTAGTAGGTGTTCCTAGCATGTATAGATCATAGCATATATGTAATTTGAAGCTAAGATGCAATACCAACCAGCAAACATACCATAGATTGCGGTAATGACACAAGACTAAACAAAATCCTATTCGGCATACATGAAGTATAACTTGCAAGGGCTAAAACATGGAATAGCATGGAATCAAAATTGCAAGCTAGTAGATCATGTATTCAAGAAACAATGAAGAACATGCCACAATGAGTTACGGCTAAAGGCTATAACCAAAAGAAAGAAAGCATGCTCCTACTCAAACTTATGAATATGACAACTCAAGGAACTAAACTAGCTACTCAAAGAAAGAAGACTCAAAGATGGAAGAACTCAAGAAAACAAAACTCATGGGGACTCAAACTAACCGGTGTGATGACTCAAAGGTTGAAGGCAACCATGCTCTTGATACCACTTGATGAAGTTGCTCTTGGAAGGTGATCCATGGCAGCTCCGAGATTGCCCACGCTAGCCTTCAACCAAGCACACCGATCAAAGGAAACCAAGTTAGGAATGGTTCGGTTTAGGGATTTAGGTGTTTTCGGTTTAAGAAATCAAAGGTAGAAAATGGAAAAGTAAGGAATGATGGTGGCGCCAAGGAGATGACTCCCATAAGCCTAGGAGGAACCGCCACAATGGTTGAAAGAAGCCATTGATAAGATTCAAGGTCTTCCCTAAGGGAACAAGAGATTCAACTCTCAAAGCTAGAAGCTATTTTCATTCATCAAAAAGTCCTTTACATGATGTTGCCGTGGGGTACTTATAGGTTTCTTAGCCTTGGGCCCCAAGCAAGCCTAACCATGGTTGGGAGCCCATAACCACGGTTAGGGCTGCACCAATCCGTGGGGCTTCCTTGCAAGCCAAGTAATCCAAGTGGTTACTTGGTTGTTAGGAAGCACATGGCTTCACATGGCCTTCACATGGGTGCACATGGGTTTGTCCCCCCTTGTCGCCCATGTGATTAGCCATGTCATCAATCCTAAACCTCTCTTAATCAAGGGTGGAGATCTTTGATTAAGCTTTGGCATGGATCCAAGGTTTAATCAAAGGTTCCCTCCTTGTTAAGAAGTGTTTCAAGTCCACACAAGTTTTGAAACCAAAAAAATGATTTTAGCCGCTTTTTAAAATCTTGTGTGGCTTGACTAGGAATGAGTGGCATGTGTAGGATCTATGGAACCCGAGGCCTTTGGCCTATGAAAACCCACGGGCTTTAGCCCAAGTATTCCCTAAAGCTATTACAAGGTATCATGTTCAAATGAATTTACAATTGTATTACACATGACAAGTCCTATGCTAGCTTCATGGTCTTGAAGTCTTCCCACCTCTTCCTCTAGCCTTCTTTGCATGCTTCTAGTAACTCTTCTAGATGTTCCTACATCACCAATGCTTAGCTTGCTGAGGACAAAGGTAAATGCTCTGCCTGTAACAGATTTGGTGAGAATGTCTGTCAGCTGGTCTTCTAACCTTACAAACAGAAGCTCAACACTGTTATCCTCAATCTTCTTTTTAATTAAGTGTCTGTTCACTTCAACGTGCTTGGTTCTATCATGTTGTACAAGATTCTCTGAGATACTGATTGTTGCCTTGTTATCACACTTTAACTGACTTGGTAGTTATGGTGGAAAACCAATCTCGGTCATCAACTTCTTAATCCATAAGACTTCAATTATCCCTTTGGCAATTCCTCGGAATTCAGCTTCAGCACTTGAAAGAGCAACCACTTTCTGCTTCTTACTCCTCCATGTCACTAAGTTACCTCCTACAAGAGTAAAATAGTCCGATGTAGATCTCCTGTCATTTGGATTACCAGCTCAATCAGCGTTAGTGTAAGCTTCAATGTTTAAGTGCCCATGCTTTTGGAACATGATCCCACTTCCTGGTGTCCCTTTCAAGTATCGGACAATTCTTATGGCAGCTTCCATATGATTCTCTTGAGGTTGGTGCATCAACTGACTTATTACTCCGACTACATATGCTATATCTGGTCGAGTGTGTGACAGATAAATCAATTTCCCAACTAACCGTTGATACCTCTCTTTATCTGCCAGATTAACTCCTTCCTCAAACTTTAAACCATGGTTAATTTGCATAGGAGTATCTGCTAGCTTACAATCGACCATCCCTGTTTTTGTAAGTAAATCCATGATTTACTTTCTTTGAGAAATAAAGATCCCCTTGTTGGAGCGAAGAACCTCTATTCCCAAGAAGTACTTTAGTCCTCCTAAGTCCTTCATTTCAAATTCTATGAACAAGTTATTCCTCAGTCGTGCAATTTCTTCTATATCACTTCCGGTTATGATCATGTCATCCACATATATTATTAGGCATGTGATCAAATCTCCTTTTCTTTTCAAGAATAAAGTATGGTCAAAGTTGTTTTGATTGTACCCGTACCTTTTCATGGCCACTGTAAACCTCCCAAACCAGGCGTGTGAATACTACTTAAGCCCATAGAGTGCCTTTTTCAATTTGCAGATTTCATTTCTTTGGAAATCTTCAGAGAACCCTAGAGGAGCTTCCATGTACACTTTTTCTTTCAAATTCCCATGCAGAAAAGCATTTTTGACATCAAACTGATGGAGTGGCCAATTTCCGTTTACTGCTATTGAAAATAGTACTCTGATGGTGTCAATTTTTGCAACTGGTGAGAAAGTCTCTGAGTAGTCAATGCCATAAGTTTGTGTATAGCCTTTTGCCACCAGCCTTGCCTTATATCGTTCCCCCACACTTATCCTTTTGCACTCCTGGGCAAAACTAAGTCCTAATGAAAATGTTAAATTGGATGGAAAATTTCATCTGGTCTATGTTATTTCATACTCTCCAAAAAAGTAATCAATGCATTAGAACTGAACATAGCGATCAGAGCACAATCAATCTAATGATTATATATTATAGTGTTAAATAATTCCTGCTTTAGATAGGACCAATTAGACGGTGAATTAATCATGCAAGTCAATTATAAGAAATGGCATCACTAGAAGTGTATCACTCAAACTCTCAAGTGTATCAGGCAAGTGTTTACTCTCAAATCATTAAAATGAACATTATTTTACCATAGGCTTGCAATCATTCTAGATCTCTACTACTAACAATCATAGTCATATATGATTCAAGAGGACTTGCAAAGAATGTAATGAGGCCAAGGATAAAGGTTTGATAAATTTGGTCAAGTGATTACTATTTCACAGATATTGAAATCAACATCAACAGATTGCAAAAGATATCAAAATTAAATAATAAATCTACAAAGTTGCTATTTCAACATATGCTTAAGTACTCAACTCATGTTGCACACTTATTCAGATTAAAATTTTGTTATTTTGCTCTGATTTCTTTTTCTTTTTCCATACATTATTTCCAATTTTTTTTCTTTTCTTTTATTTTTCAATTCTTTTTAATACCACTTTTGGTATTTGTTTTTTCATTTGTATCAGACTCAAATACCAAAATAGAACTAAGATAACATTTACACAAGTGTGTTGGTCAAAAAGCAACCATAATGTATCAGTTCTAAAACTCAGACCCAAATTATATTAATTGTAATATTCCACCCCCACACTTATTTTTCTGCACTTCCCGAGCACACACCCCTACACTTAATTGCTTCACATAACCAAAAAATGGACAATTACTCAATATTTGTTAAATCAGGACAACATTGTTTTACTCTTAAGGCTTGTAATGCAGGTAGTGAAAGAAAATGTTTCAGACGCAAAGAAGCTAGTAAGGGATAAAATGTCAGGTAGGCTATCTGGTCAAGTGGGGAAAATAGAAATGAATGTCTCAATCATGATCATGCACTAAGTGATAAAATGCAACTTTGAAAAGAATAAAAGTAAGTTCTGAAAAATAACATCCACAAATGGCATATATCACATTGAAAGAAAGAGAATGGCTTGTAGATAAATCCATTCAAAAACAGACCAAAAACTCACATGTTCAATATTGCCAAATACTTATCAAAAACAGTACATAACTCATTCATACAAACTAGTCTAAAATCTATCAGAGGAATATATCAACACCACAAAATAATCCAAAAATTAACTCAGCTCAGATTCCAGTTCTGATTCCCAATATGTAAACCATAATGCAGATGTACTAATAACCATATCAGAATCAAATGAATGAAATAAAGCATGGAAATCCTAATTACTCCTAATTACAGAAGATGGACAGGCAGGAAGTGAATGAAAACAAAACGGAAAAGGGTGGAAGGAGAAAAGAAAACTCCCTCGGCTGCTCAAAGCGGCGGTGCGTCTACAAGTGGTACTAACTCCTACTCTGCGGGCTGCTCAATGGAGCTCTCATGATAATGCTTTAAGCGTTGCCCGTTCACCATGAATGTATCCTTGGTACCTACTACAAAAAACAAATACCCACTTGGGTCAAATATCACAAAATCATCTACAATAATATGTAAGTCATTCTTTATCAGTGCAAATGATTCAGGGTGTAGGCATGTTTTTGTGCTATAATCAGTGCATGGTGGTGGTAGGAATAAGTTGAATGCCATAATCATAATTTTCCATTATTTATTTTAATCTTGACATCTAAATTAAACAATTCACATGTTTCACTTACTGTCAAATAAAAGAACATGGAATAATGAACTCCAACATCAATAACACAATTTAAAAGAGAGAGTAAAGAATTAGAGTGTTTCAAGGTAGCATGGTTATTCTCTACTCCATCTATAATGTGTTTAGACATTGGTTCGCTAATAAGTATAGAAGCTTGCACTTGGCTCTCCATTGTTAACTTCTCTAACGACCTATAAGAATATGTAACATCATGAGAACAAAAGTCATTAGGAACAACTAAGAGGTTCAAATCAGCAAACTCAACGATAGTCCAGGCTTTAATTCCATAAGAGTCTAAAGTGAAACATTTAATGTTGTTCATATTGCAATTATAAAGAGTATCAAATGATAAAGAAATCTTCCCTAGTGGTTGCTTTGATTTCCTGGATGCTTCATTCTTTCCACAGTGTGTGCTCCAAGGAAACTTTATGGATAATTCTTCATTAGGTACCAAGACATGAGGATTTTTGTAAGGAGGAAGGTCACAAACAGCTTCACCGTGTGCTTTAAGTTCTTTCTTTTCTACATACGCATCTTTGCACAAAAAGTTGTTATCTTGTATTTCTTCCTTAGGACTCACTCCTACATCACCTATCAAAAGAGAATCAACATAAACAAAGGAAGGATTAGTATAAAGAATTAAATCATCACATGTTTCCTTCTCTTGTTTATCTATCACTTTTTCTTCCATGTCTTGTTCTTTCAAATCTTGTTCTTCCAACTCTTTTTCTTTAGCTACAACCTCCATGGTAATTGTCTTTTCTGGTTGCGCAATAGGTTCCACCATTTTCTTACCATACCCGAAAGTAATATCACTCACATTCTTACCAATATCATTCAAATTGGAAATTGCTTGTGAGGGTAGATTGAAGAATGCTTGAGGTTGGTTCTGACTAATTGCATTGGATAACTGCCCAATATGAGTTTGGATACTCTGAAGGTTAGCCTCAGTTATCTGCTGAAATTGCAAGTTGTTGGTGGCCATCTACTTGATTAATTCTTCCAAAGAAGGACCACCTTGTGGTTGGGCTAGTGGTTGTGTAGGATGTTGTTGAAAAGTTGATATATGATGGTGGGAATTTCGCTGCCAATTTTGTGTCGGATGGAAAGTGGAATAGTCAAGTGAACTTTGATAAATCTTATCTCTCCATCCAGGATTGTAGGAGCTGGAATATGGGTTGTACTGCTGCTGAGGTATGGTATGAAAAACTCCTACCTCTGCAAAAGTTGGATCACTGAAACTCCCTTCCTGCTACAATAGTTCCCTAATAGTCCTATTATCCATGTTAGCCTAAATAATGCAAATCATCACATTTACCTCTAGTGCATCAGATTCAACAATAGCCACAAAAACAGCAATATACATCACAAATCAGCATAAACAACACTAACTAACAAGATCACTTTGGATATCATCACAAGATGCACCGATGACCAAAATAAACTTCCAAAACAGTATCAAATGATTTTTAAAATTTATAGGACTTCCACAGGTCAATTCTAAACCATCTCGGGACCCAAAAATGCAGTTAAAATTTTAAAAAATTGAAAAGATGGTCTAAACGATGGAATTTGACCTCAATATTGAATTCCTCAAAAATTACCACTCTGCAAAATTTCAAAACCAACAGAGTTAGTTTGACAATTCAAAAATACCCGTTGTGTCCCAGCGGGACCAAAATAATTGCAAAACAGTAAAATCTGGAAGGAATTTTTGGGGTGAAATGTTTGCTCAGAAGGCCAAATTACTTCAGGACAGGTAATTAGAATGACCGAACAGATCTAAAAATCCAAAATCAGATGACCAAACAGCATATAACAGGCCAAACAAGTGCAAAACAGAGCATGAAATCAGTATACTGCAGAACTTATTGAATGTAAACTAACTTATCCTAATGACAGTAATTAAATAATAATTAAAAAGCAATTAATAAATTATTAAAAGGCACCAATCCGATCTCTATCAGATCCCAACTTCCCTCATTGGTTCAAAAAATAAAGGTACTCATCTATGCAATGCATTGGAACCGAGATCTTTGCATGCCAAAACTAAACTAACGCTCTAAGATTAGAGAATCATCATCGAACACTTGGTGGCCTTTAAACTCACACGATCGCATAAGAGCACACAACTTGGTTTCGAATCGTATAATTAGTTCTCTGCATTCATTATCAATCAACAACGATAGAATCAACAATCTCAATCCAAAATATTAATCAATATAATGAATCAAAATTATAGAATAAAAAACGAGTACTCAAGCAATTGAAAACGGAGAACCTAAGGAAATTAGAGATCCTATTAAGATCGAATTGGTTGATAAAATTAGTTACGCATAATTGAAATTAGACTAAGCATAAATCGGAACTGCATAACAGAAAAAATAAATTGCAAGAAGGAGAGGAAAAACGAGAATTATAATTACAAACCTGAAAACCCTAGTAGAGCGACTTGAAAGGAAAAGAGCAATGCTGAAAATTGAAATTAATTGAAAGGTAAAAAGTGTGTTACAATTTTCTGAATTGGGGTATTTATAATAAGTGAGTCATGTGCTGGTCACATGACTTTAAGTGACTCAGGGTGCAGGGTTCAAAGCCCACTCAATGTAAACATTTAAATGGTCCAATTACATGATTTGAAATGGGTCTACACTAATTCTTCACGTTGGAATTCTCGCATCAATTTCGTGCATCACTTTGAAGGAAATTTTCACCTAAGATGCGGTCCAAATTGGCCCTTCATGTCTTCATATCTTTGTAGCTCTTTCAGTCCTCTTTAATTTGAAATAAAACAGAGCTCAAACAGAGTTTTATAGTGAGAGTTATGCTTTTTTTAGTGAACCTTGTCAAAACTGGAAATTTTAGCGAATTAGAACAAAAATAAGCACTTAAGGCCCAAATGCACTAAATCATACTAATTGACCATTAATAATGTTGTAATATGATGTATTAAATGCAGAGAAATTGATCAAAATAATGACACATCAATCGTTCAATGGTGCCATCTGGCTTTGTATTAACGGTGAAAACCCATCGACACTCGATTGGTTTTTTCCATCTCTATTTTCATAGCTTCTCGCCATTCGCCCTTCTTACTGGCTTCGTGAACTGTTCTGGGAAATTCTTCAGCTAGAAGGGAGGTAAGAAAAGCTCTTGCAATGTCTATCACTCCTTCCCTGGTTATCTTCATAGGATACCTGGAATTCCTTGGGGCATATTCTGGAGAATATCGGTTAGGTGGTACCCCTCTGTTTCTTCTTGGCGGAAGTGTGAAAGGCTCTAGTTCTGGTGCTAATCTGTCATTGTTAGTGACTTCGTTCATAACAGAAGACAACTCAGCAGAGTGAAGATCACTTACCTCTTGTTGGACATTCTCAGAAGTATCCTCATTGGTTGTGTTGGTCCCTCCTACGCTGACAGAGGCATGCTCGTTGGCTCCATCTACTTGCTCTTTTGGAACAATTACTGGGCAACTAAGACTTCCTAACCAACTTGGTGATTCACTCGTGTTCTCTCCCTGAACATCAAGTTGGCTCCTGAAGAAATATTCTAATTCTAAAAAATCACAATCCATAGTCACATGTACACAATGAGTGATTGGGTTGTAACATCAATACCCCTTTTGATGCGTAGCATATCCAACAAAGACACATTTCTCAGCACATGGATCAAATTTGGTTCTGTAGCTTTGGGAATATGGACGAACATGGAGCA
The DNA here is from genome assembly GCA_026586105.1 of Hylodesmum podocarpum. NCBI lineage: Eukaryota > Viridiplantae > Streptophyta > Magnoliopsida > Fabales > Fabaceae > Hylodesmum > Hylodesmum podocarpum. The sequence continues at coordinate 1,327,160 of JALJEV010000804.1, forward strand.
CCTAAAAACTCGTGGTGGTAACGCTTGGACATGAGGGATAGCAGTCTGAGTAGCTAGGATCTGTAGGGGTGTTCTGTGGTTAAGGATCTGGGAGGGTAGCCTGTTCAAAAGATAGGCCGAGGTAGCGCCAGCTTCGGGCCAAAAACGTGTTGGAACCTGTGCATCAAAAATCATGGCCCAAGTCATCTCTAGTAGGTTACGATTTTTCTGTTCTGCTACACCATTTGGTTGGGGTGTGTTTGGATAGGAAGTTTGATGAATTAAGCCATTTTTTCTGAAAAACTCTTGTATTGATTTGTTCACAAATTCTCCACCATTATCTGATCTAAGTACTTGGATTTTCTTGTCAAAATGAGTGTGAATCATTTGACAGAATGCATAGAACTTGTCGGGTACTTCAGATTTGTGTTTTAGAAAATATACCCACGTCATGCGAGAGTAATCGTCCACAAATAACACAAAATACTTAAATTGATTATTTTGGGAATTAGGAGTCGGGCCCCACATATCAGAATGTACTAATGAAAAAACATAATTGATTTTATTGTTAATAGGGGGAAAAGTAACTCTATGATTCTTTTCCCGTATACAAGTTTCACATTTGATGGGCTCAGTGTTACTAGTAAATAAACTAGGAAATAAAATCTTAAGGTACCCGAATGAAGGGTGTCCCAACGTCTATGCAATAACCAGAGTTGCCTTGTAATCGTTCCGTGAGCAAGCATGGCATCTCCCTTGTGAGCAACCTCATCAACGTAGTAAAGACCTCCGAGTTCAGTACCACGCCCAATGATCTCCTTCGTAAGAATGTCCTATAAAAGGCAAAAAGTAAAAAACATGAGAACCACACAATTCAGCTCCTTTGTAACTTGGCTTCCGGAAAGTAATTTTGATGATAGTGCAGGAACACAAAGACAATTTTTTAATTTTAATTTGTTTGAAAAAATAATTGAGCCCCCTCCTTGGACTGCAATTAGTTCTCCACTAGCTGTTTCAATATGGGTTTTAACAGGTGTGGAGAGGTTGTCAAAATCATGAGGGTCATGGGTCATGGTGTCAGTTGCCCCACAATCAAAAATCCACTAATCAGATTTTCCTGGGTTGCTATCCTCCTCTCTTCTTTCACCTCCATATGCGACCGCGGCTCTTCCATGAACGACTGAAGATTTTGTTTCTTCCTCTATTCCGGTGGTGGCATGCGGGATGCCCACGGCGGTGGCAGCCTTGCGATTTTTTGGTTTGGGATCTTCCCACCACTCGGGATACCCACAATTTTGAAGCTAGTCTCCTTGGTATGTTTCTTCATTCCGCAATGAGTATCGTGGAGGTGGCTTTTGTCTTCCTTGTCTCGCTGTGACGAACGCCGTCCGGCGGTTTCTGAGCGACTCCATCCTTGTCCCTATTTCTGTGTGTTTGCTTTTCGGTGTAAATCATAGATCTGCACTGGGTTTGTGCCGTTTCCATAGGTAGTAGTCAATCCCTCCCATAAAGCCTTGGCGGTTGGGAATTGTGAGACATTGTTCATCAAACTAGTTTCTATATTCTGAATTATCCAAGTAAAGACAGTTTGATCTACTTGTTCCCATTTTTTATATGATGGTTTTGTCTCTTCTGGTGTCGGGGGTATACCTGTCAGGTGACATTTCTTTCTTCTACCACCGATAGCTTTCTTTATGAGTGTTGCCCACAATGGATAATTATCTCCATTTAATTTGAAACCAATTGACAAATTGTCAAGATTGGCTTGTGTTTGCTGAATTCCTAGGCCATTACGAAGCATATTTGCAATTTGCAAAGTTAGCTCATCAATAATGGTTGAGGAGTTATTCTGGTTTTGATTTATGTTGATGCTAATTTCATCATCTGAAGATGACATTTTTTGGTGTTTTTATTTTTTATTTTTTCAGCTGTAAGGGATATTAGAACAACAATGTTGGTTTCTGAGTTCCTAGGATCTAACACTGCTCTGATACCATCTTACGATGGTATCGAGGGTTAGGGGAAAGGTTAGAAAAGGATGTGATAACAGGGAAGAAAGGATAAAAACTTTTCTAAATGTATTCTTTGATATATTTTTTTTTTACAATAGCTCACTTAATATAGAATTCTAGGGACCTAAATATAGAAAGTATTCTAATTAAATACATATGATTTCACAAATATTCTAACAACATGTCGGCGGAATAAAGGAATTGGGGGAGGGAAGGGGTTCAGCGTTTAACAAAAGTAACAGGGGTTTTACTTTTTTTCTTGCCACTTAAATGAAACAGTGGAGCTTCATTCTTCCCCCTCTTAAAGTGAATTCGTCCTTAAATTTGGACATACAACTAACCTTGAGTGTCAAAAAGTGAGGGTACTTTTCACACATTATAGTCTCTGGCTCCCAAGTCATCTCCTCACCCGTCCTAACCAACCTACCTTCACTTACACAACTTCCTTAGAATACACACGCTTGATGCATTTGTCTACTAAAGCCACATATTGTTTTGTACATCTTAAATTTTCATCAGGTGTCATAGACTAGTGTTGAATAATGTGATTGGGAAATTGGTTGAACTCTAGAGAAATTAGGCAAAATGACTAAGCCATATGCCACTTGTCCCACCCTCTCTAGAATCTCAAATGTACCAATAAACCTAGGACTAAGTTTTCCATGTTAGAATGTAAACAATATCCTGTGTCTGGAAGAAAAAAGGATGACACATGAATTTGTAAACACACATATATAGTATCTCAATTGGTAAAAGGTTTTTTTTTTTAAGGAAATCCAAAAATAAAATCGGATTTAAGCGTAAAACGGACAATATCTTACTAATGTAGATAAGTGTGTAAAGTCCGCCCCCGATTACTTAACAAGTGATATCGACTAGATAACTAATGCAGTGATGTCCTTTCCGGTTACCTAAAATTAACGCACGTGTTGAATTAAGGTACTATTAAGTCAAGATTATAATTGACATTTTTTAGTTGCTATAATATATATCATATAATTTTTTTTATTGGTTTTTCTAGAAAAAAAAATTAAAAACAAAAAAAAAACTATAATTCTAAAATTTATAGTTATTTTATATTGGGTCCTGTCTTTTTTTTTTTTTTTTTGTCGCTGATGGTCCTTCTCGTATATATTTTAGTCTTTATAATACTTGATCATTTTCAATTATTTATCCCTCTAAAAACAATGAAAGGAAGAGCAAAGCAAAATATTTGCATATTATAACAAAAAAATAATATTATCCACTCCTGTCATTAAAAGTTATTTCTATCCATAGTTAAGTTTGTACAAACTTTTCATACCCCAACTTCCGCATGCAATTATTAATTGTCTTATTTTCATAAAAAAATATTTTATAAGGAAAAATAGCAAATATAAATAATTTAAAGTTTTTATACATTAATAATAATAAATATACAAATTGAAATTTAAAAATATATAGAAAAAATATTATATCTTTTGTTTAAACAAATGTGTAATGCATATCTTGTTCTAAGAAAATGTATAATAACAGAAATATTTATGTTGTGGGTGCTAAATATTTTAATTTTTAAATTTATTTTATACAAAAAGTGTTTATACACACATGTATATAGAGAGAGAAAGAGAAGAGAAATAAAAAAAGAATACAAATAAATATAATTCTTTTTTTAAAAAAATAAATAGTATTTATTCATTATCAAGTTTTTACTATATGCATGAGCTGATGGGCCTATTCCTAGAGCCCATTGGGTCATTTATTAGAAGAAAAAAAAAGAGCGAGTGGTTTCTCTCATTCGAAGAAGGGAGCTGAGGAGGCCTTGTTTTTTCATCTATGTTGGTATTATCTTTGTTGCTATTGATTAGTCTTTGACCATTTTTTAACCACGGCCTATGTTCATTGGCCTCATTTGCTATCTGTTAGTGGCTGGGATGCTTTAATATTGTTAGCACTCTTTTATGTTTTGATGAGGCCTGAGGGTGTTGCTGTTTGTGTGGTTCATGGGTGCTGCTGGTTGTGGTTGTGCGACTCTCACGTAAGGGACATCTCCAAGGACGAATGTGTGAGTGGGCGGTTGCGCGTTGGAGGTCCATGAAGACGCGCGATAGTGCAGAGAGGAAGAAGGAGAGTGAGCATCGAGTTTACCTTTTCCAATGGTTTGACCTGTCACTTGATTAACATATATAGTTAATATTAATAATTTATTAAATAAATACTCATCAATACTGTATATATCAATTTAAACTTCTAAATAGATTAAGACTGTATTTATAAAATATATATCTCATATATTTTGTTAAAAGTTTCACAATACAAAAGTGTATCAAACCTCTTAGGTTTCAGTCGTTTGTATATTTTATTTTTTTGATTTCAACACTTGATAAAAAATAATTATCAAGGTATGATTATAGGTTTTTATGGGTTTTCTTAATAATTTTCACCTGATTCAAACACCTAATTAAAACTAATATATAAGGATATAAGAACAACCTAGAAAGTAGAAAACATTTATACACCAAAATTATATATAAAAATTTATAATTTTTATAATTCATCAATTACAAAGGATAAGAGATAGGTAATGCATAAATAATCAAGACTTGCAATAAATTCAACTCAATTACAAAATAAAGAGTTCAGAGATATTCATAATCCGTTTAATTATATCCAAACTAATTATAACATAAATTATAAAGCTAGATTTAGGTCAATCCTGCTTACTATAGTTAAGATCTCATCCAAAAGTAAAATAATACATTTTCCTTACCTCAAAAAGTATGATGTCTCAACGGAGTTCCTCTATGGCTTCTCTGATGATATATATTAGGGTTTTAAAAGAATAAATGATTAAAACATGACTATAATTGTTATTTGATTAAAAATCAAGTAGGAAAAGTTTAATTAATTCATGCGGTTGGTTAACTTACTTGAAATCATACAATAAGTAAATTGTTATGGTAAAATCAGATAATTTTAATTCATTCTTGTAATAATTTTAATTTAAATATTTTTAATAGCTTCCTTTTTTTAGAATTAAATACATTATTTTATTGAATATAATGAAAAAATTTATATAACAAATACAAATGAATATTTTTCCTATAATACGAAGAGTAATTTATTTTTTTTGGTAAAGCAAAAGAGATTGTTACTGTAAGATCATGTTGTATTTACATAACATGCGGAAGAACAATCTATTCAGCGGCAGAATTCTTTAGGGCTCGTCGCAGTCATGTGTCATGAGCAGGATTAGTCTTTGAACAAGTCTATTAGGAGACTGGTCCCTTACCCAAAACCAAACAAAGATAGAGATTTTATTGTAATAGAAAAATTTAAGCTTATCTTATAGGATAACAAATACTTTCTTAAGTGTTGATCGTAGTAACAAAAATTTCACTTTTCTTTCACAATATATATATATATATATATATATATATATATATATATATATATATATAATTAAATATCAATAACTATTACCCTATATAATTTTACTTTTCCAAATAAACTTTTCAGTTTATTGTAACTTTACTATTTGAACGTTACTAATGTTCAAGGAATACTTCTTGATGCAGAAAGTAACTTCCTTCGTGTTCTTGTGGTGAGTGCCAATGAGGGAGACAGGTAGGTACCTGCAAGAGACTTCAATGTCAAAGTCAATAATGGAAAATAATTGGGTGAATAGTAATAGAAAATAGCCGGTACATTAGCCCCGAGGTCGGTGGCCAGCAGTGTCGATCGTTGAGCTCTAAGTGTTCTGTTCTTCCTTATCACAAGCTATGAATTTAAGAGTCCCGACTGATAGGTCGGTCAGACCTTTGGTATGGAAGCCTTGGCTCGGCACCAGTGTAGGCTTAGTGCATTGAAATTACGAGGTAGGCCCTGACAAATTGATGTAAGGATGGTCGTGAATTGTTTTCTATTATCAGTTACAATAGAGAAAGGAAGGTCGTGCCGACATATAATTTGTTTTCAACAAAATCTTTGGACCTGTACCGCTGATATTATGGCTAGTGGTTCAGCTTCAATCCATATTGTGAAGTAGTCAATGGCGACTTGTAAGAACTTTACTTGACCTTTGGCCATTGGGAAAGGACCGAGAATATCCATTCCCCATGAAGCGAAAGGCCAAGAGGAATGTATGTTGTGTAGTTCCTCAGGGGCAACATTATGGATTGGTCCATATTTCTTGCAAGCCTCATAGCGACGTGTAAATTCTTGGGCATCCTGGCGAAGGGTGGGCTAGTAGTAGTCGGCTCAAAGCACTCAGACAGCCATGCATCATGCTCTTGAATGGGCTCCGTAAATTCCTTTGTGGAGCTTGGCCAACACATAGGAAGCCTGGTCGACGTCCAGGCATTTAAGAAGCGGTGTCGAGAATTCCTACTTGAAAAGTCTGTCGTTGTGTAATGTGTACTACGAGGCCTGTCTTCTAAATTTTCTAGCCTCTGCATCATCCGTCGGTTGGGTGTCATGCCGGAGATAGTTGACGATAAGGGTCATCCAATTGTCTTGTCCGACTTCGACAGTAGAAATATGGTGTTGGTCCCAGCTCGGAGTTTCTAGAGTCTCTTGGATAACTGTTCGGTGCTGCCCCGCCTTCCTGGTACTTGCTAATTTTGATAGTACATCGGCCCAATCATTTTCTGATCTTGATACATGGCATATTTCGAACATCTCGAATCGGTCAATCAAATGTTTAATCATGTGGTAATACTTCAGAAGGAGTGGCTCTCTTGCTTGTTATTCATCACAAACTTGGCTCATCACCAACTGTGAATCACTATGACAAGTGATGCTTCGCACTCCCACTTCCAGAGCCAGGCGCAAGCCGGCTAGAAGAACTTCATACTCGGCTTGATTGTTAGAGGTTTTAAAATCGAAACAGATGGCTTGTTCGATGGTGAGGTCGTCCGGGTCTTCTAGTATGACGCCTGCTCCGGTTCCTTTTTTATTCGAGGACTTGTCAACTCTCAGGATCCACGTAACTTGGGGGTGACTGGAGTGAGGGAGCTCGGCCAAGAAATCTGCAAGGAACTGAGCCTTCATCGGTCCTCGAGATTCGTAATCAAGGTCGAATTGTGAGAGCTCAATTGTTCATGCTGTCATACACCCCGCAAAATCTGAGCACTGTAGAACTTATCAGATGGGGAAGTCGATCCGAACTATGATGGGGTGACTTTAGAAATAGTGTCGGAGACGCCGGCTAGTGAAGATAAGGGCGCGGACTAACTTCTCAATGGTTTGGTACCTCGTCTCGGGAGGTTGGAGAGTGCACTTGACGAAATATATTGGCTGTGATTTTTTATCCTCTTCCATTAGCAAGACAACACTGATCGTATGGGTGGACACATCTAGGTATAAATACAATTTTTCCTGTGGTCGAGGACTCGTGAGGACGGGTAGTTCCGCGAGATCACGTTTTAATGCCACGAAAGCAGCCTTGCACTCTTCCGACCACTCAAACTTCTTTGCTCCTTTTAGAAATTTGAAAAGAGGTCGGCTCTTTTCTGCTAGACAAGGGATGAGCCGAGCCGGGGCGGCGAGTCAGCCATTCAAACGTTGTAATTCATTCAAGGTATGAGGACTGTGCATGCCCAAGACGGCCAAATATTTATCACGGTTGGCCTCAATCCCTAAGTTGGTGATCATGAACCCCAAAAATTTGTCGCTGCCAACTCCGAAGACACACTTTTCTGGATTCAGCGGTAGGTTGTAGCGTCGAATATGCGTGAATACGTCAGCGAGGTGTAGGGGGTGGTCATCAGCGGAACTGGACTTAACGACCATGTCATCAATGTATACCTTGATTTTTCATCTAATCAAATCGCGAAAAACTTGGTCCATAAGCCTCTGATATATGGCTCCGACATTCTTTAGTCCGAAAGGCATGACCCAATAGCAAAAATTTGAGGAGCTCGTCATGAATGTCATCTTGCTTTCGTCTGGGGGATACATCCAGATTTGATTATATCCGGAGTACGCACCGAGGAAACTGAGTATAGCGTATCCAACTGTGTCATCCACTAGCCGGTCAATGTTAGGCAATAAATAAGTATCTTTTGGGCACCCCTTGTTGAGATCGGTGTAGTCGGTGCACATTCGCCACCTCTCGTTGACCATCTTGACCATGACCACATTAGGAAACCAAGTGGTATAAGTTATTTTCCTGATAAACCCGGCCTGGTGGAGCTTATCTACTTCTTGTTGGATAGCCAATCGTCGTTCTATGTCGAGCTTACGCTTTCTTTGAGCTATCAGGCGTGCATGGGGAAGCATGGCAAACTTGTAGCACAGGAAGTTGGGATCGATACCCGGCATGTCCGCGGTACACCATGTGAATAGGTCAACGCTAGCTTGGAGCGCTTCCATTGTTTTGCTGAGGAGGGCGGGGCTCATGGCCGCCCTGGCTTGGGTGTGCTGTGTGGGAGGGGACCAAGTGGAACGAGGCAGGTGGGATTGACGGAAGTAGGGCATTCCTCCCTGAAGTCAGCTCTAGGGTCCATATCCAAGGTATTATCAGCATGGAACGGGTAGGTGAGGGTTGAGGACCAGTATTGCTGATATGTAGGACCCGAGGGTTGGCCAAGTGGAGATGGATGATCCAGGAGAGACCCGTGGGCGGCCCGTCGGATGACCCGTGGGCGGCCTGGCAGATGTAGAAGGCCGGTTAGGGTGTGGTGGGCGACCCGAATGAGAACCAGTGATGGCCCGCTGGGGGTGGAGGGCCGACGTGTTTCCATATTGTTGCATTGGTTGGTTGCGGTGTCGGATACAGAGTTCGGAATAGTCCAAAGGCTTAGAGCGTAGCACTCCCGATCTATTTGCGCGTCTGCCTTTTCGGTAATTATGGTGCCATGCTCTCCCGGAAACTTCATTGTCAAGTGTGGGGTGGAGACTATGGCACCGAGCTGGTTGAGTGTACGTCGTCCAATCAACACGTTGTAAGATGTGTCTGCGTCCACTAGAATATACCAGACAAGAACGATTTTACAGGTCTCCCCCGTGCCGAACGTGGTCAACAAATCTACGAATTCACCCATGTACTCATTCGCCGGCAAATCCCATCAAAGGGTCGGGATAAGATTTTACCTTGTTTTCAGGTAATTCCAGCTTCTTGAATGTAGACCAGTACAGAATATCAGTTGAGCTGCCTTGGTTAATAAGCACCTTCTTGACCCTCCAATTTGCTATGTTGGCTATCACTACAATGGGGTCGTCATGTTCCGGCCTGCATGCGATGAAATCTTCGTTGATAAAGGTAATGTGAGGGAAGCTTCTTACTGGGGATGCACTAACTGCATTCACATATCTTATGTTTCGGAGGTGACGTTTCTGAGTCGATTGTGTGCTTCCTCCTCCCGCGAATCCTTCTGCAATGGTGTTGATGGTACCTCGAATCACCTCGTGATTTCGGCGTTTAGGCTCCTTCATTCGGCGAGTCCCTTCGTTATAACGTCTATCGTTGTTGTCCCCCTCCCGAGGTCAATTGTGGTAAGGCTTACCCTGGATCCGCCTCGGCCTCGATCTTGGGACCAGGCATTATCGCGCACAAACCTCTGTAGTGCACTAGACCGTATCAATTCTTCAAGAATATCTCGTACTTTTGTGCATTCTTCCGTAGTGTGCCCTAAATTCTAGTGGTATAGGCATGATTTGTTGGGGTCGGTGTTAGGCAGAGATCGCTTTGGTGTAGGGGATCAAACCAACTCCAAATTATAAGCTTCTCGTAGGATGACTTCCCAAGTCGCCGTGAGTGGGGTGTATGTGGCGAATCGGCCCACCCATTGGTTTTTGGAGTTAGAGGTCTGGGTTGGTGATGTAAGTCTCCCATAGAAGGTTTACTAATTTGCCCGATCTTCACTTCTCAAGATCCAAGCTACATAGATTTCAATAATGGGTTGCAAAATTAATACTCAATTAAGAATTAAAATCATAAAATGGAAGGAGAAAGAAATGGTTGGAGCGTCATGCTATAAGCAATAAGCTCAAGGAAGAATCGCCACATGGAGAATGCTCTATGATAAGACTTAATAAGGTTCACTCAAGAAACCTAGAAGAGAATCCTCTCTTTCAAGCAAAAGCTTCTTCCATATATTTGACCAAAGGTTTTTACAATTCAGAATTTTAAGTATTTATACTAACTATCTTGGTGCCAAAGCTTTTCCTACAAACTTCTAATCTTAATCCTTGGATTAAGATCCTATCTAAGGGTCACAGTTCACTCTAAGAAAGGTGGGAAACTTGTGACTCAAGTTTAAATTCCAACCATAAGATTAGATCTAGATCTTAAGATTGTAATTCACTCTTAAGTCGAATATTAATCGGCGACTCAGAATAAAGGGAGTCGGATAACGAGCCTGGCCTTAGGCCAACTTTTATGACATGCATCACGACTGCGGGATACGGGATAGAGATCGGGAATGATCATAAGGCATTGCCTTAGTGAATCGATCCACAAAGTGGCACAAGCTTTCTCCTTCCCCTTTTATCGTGAGGGACGAAGAGTTCGTTACAATAGGTTTGCAATCTACAAACCGAGTCCGGAAGCGAACATCTACAAACCGAGTCTCGAAGCGAACACATAAAGTGTTGAACGAGTTGATGGATTGCGCCGGCAAAGCATGAAATTTTCCTAATATTTTTTTCACAAACAAACATTACAAATACTAAAATTATTATTCCAACCGCTTAATAAAATCTCTTGTTAAATTTTTTTACTAACAATTATTTAAATTAAACTAACAATATAATTAAGGGACAATAACTTTTTAAAATTAACTATAAATAAACTTTAAAATTAAAATTTTGTAAAAATGTCTTAATAATAAAATAATTATTCTAACCTTTTTAAAAAATTTCCTATTAATTGTTTTACAAACAATCATTTAAATTAAACTAACAATACAATTAAGGGTAATAATTTCTTTAACCTAACTACCACTAAACATCCAATAAAAATTTTCGTAACAAATTCTTAATAATAAAATAATTTTTCTTACATTTTTAAAAAATTTCCTATTAATTTTTTTACTAAAAATACAACTAAGGTTAAATAATTTTTTTAAACTAACTACAACTAAACATCTAATAAAAAATTTCCTAACAAAGTCTTAATAATAAAATATTATTCTAACCTTTTAAAAAAATTTCCTATTAATTTTCTTTCTAAAATCATTTAAATGAAACTAACAATACAATTAAGGGTAAATACATTTTTTAAACTACCTCCAACTAAACCTTAAAATATCGTTTTCCTAAGAAGTTTTAATAATTAAAAAATTATTTAAACATTCACAAAACATTTTCCCTAAAAATTTATCTTTTAACTAATGAAAAGTAAACTAAATTACATATATCCCACCGTAAACTAAAAATTTAAACAAGTCCTAAACGTAAAACAAAACATTAACAGAAAATAATTTCTAACTTAAAAGATAATTTCTACTACATTTCCTATACTAGCCTAACAATTAATTTTCTACTAACATCATGTTATTACACTAAATATGCTAACAACATCTAAATTTACATTTTGAAACCACTAACTAAAAAAAAATAAACAATTAAGTTGAAGTTTGCAGTTAACATGCCGGTAAGTCGACTAAAAGGAGTTGAAAACATGCTTAAGCTTAAGATAATGGAAGCCAAATTATATAAATAATTAACAAAAGTAAATTTAGAGGGAGATGGAGATGGAAGGGGAGAAGAAAGTGGGGTTTAAACAGTGGGGATTACATACAGGGAGGACCATGCAACTATCAGAATTTTTAAAACGTATAGATAAGGTGCATTTCTTGCCTCTCAGACATTTGTAAAAGCAGAGGAAGAGGCACCAGCAGGTGGTAGTCCCCTGCTGTTATTGGACCACGTGTCCTTCACTAAAAATGCATCTCAGCCAAATTTCAAATTTTCTAATTTTTAAAATTTCTAAAGAAGCCACCATTGGCAATAACCTCTGTTTCCTTGTTGACTCACGTACGTGGTCATATTGTGCAGAAATAAAAGTACTATAAATTGTGGCGCCTTTGTCTTAACAAGAGGCGCACTCACACTCGGGGCCTCCTCTCAAACCACGTCCTTTTAATAAATAGTTTGTAATTGGACAAATTTCCATAAATTCTTAAGAAATGGGCCCAAATACGTCATTTTACCACCATGTACTATTTTGATACAACCATGAACTTCTACCTGATGGAACACGATGGACATTGCACTTACTTTATATACTCCATCCCGCCTCCATCTGTCTAGGTTGCCTCCATTAAGAAGTAAATATAAACTTTGATGTGTTGTATACTATATTTGAAATGTCATATTGAAAGGGCAGATTAACTGTTTTTATGGTGCCCTCATTCAGATTGTTCTAGGAACATTTTTCTTTAGAACTATATATGAACCTTAAGAATGTCATTTGGACAAATATTTCACAACCACTTAATGTAAAATCTTAAGGAAAATTTATTCATTACATAATTCTAATCTTTTAAAAATATAATACACATTTCTTAAACCCTGCAATGCATGGGTCAGTATCTAGTTGATATGTATTCAAGTAGATTTGAAATATTCAACACAAGTCATTCATACATCTGTTTGGATACATGAAAGAGAGATAAAAGATAAAGGAAGAGCTCGTAATAGCCCTTTCACTAACTAATTAATTATGTATGCTCAAATCAGAACTATATACCACATTGGAAGGTGAATCCTTAACATGTCTATCCTTTGTTTCCTATCTTCCATCTAACATTGTGATGGAAAGTTCATTAACTGAGCATGGTTCGGCATTTGACAATAACGACTTTGTAATAGATGTAGCATCTCTTTCATAGCAAAAACCAGGAACCTTTGGCTTTGGCAATAATTTATCACCATTCAACATTAAAACCACGGATGACATGTCTGGCCTATCTTCTGCTCTTTGTTGAACGCATAATAGACCAACCTGTATGCATCGTACAACTTCAGAGGGTGTGCACTGCTCTGCTAACACTTCATCCAATAGCTCCAGTGCCCTCTTTTCGTTCCATAATCTCCATGCCTGGGATGATCAGAATTAAAATCGTGGGAATGAAATAACTCAAAGTTGTACTATATAGAAACATAGATTAGTATGCTTACATGTCCAAGAAGATTATTATCGTGCTGTGCATCTGAAAATTCTCTGTTTTTCTTCCCACTTACAATCTCTAGTATTATCACTCCATAACTAAAGACATCTGATTTCACGGAGAAACGCCCCCGTGTAGCATACTCAGGAGGTATGTAACCACTGAAAATAATTTTTTTAAAATAAAATCATTAAAATAATCAGTGTAGAGTTACAACAAAAATAACACAAAAAGATAATACTGTGGAATTAAACTAGCTTACTATGTTCCAGCAATCCTATTTGTGTTTGCTTCCACTTGATCTCCCAAAAATAATCTAGCCAAGCCAAAGTCTGATATTTTGGGATCCAAATTTGCGTCCAGTAAAATATTGCTTGTTTTTAGATCTCTGTGAATAATCCTCAGCCTAGAGTCTTGATGAAGATACATAAGTCCTCGAGCAATGCCACTAATAATGTTGAAACTCTTACGCCAGTCTATCACCTTCCTTTTGGTTTCATCTATTGAAAAAGACACGCATTAGGAATAGCAGTTGCAGTCTCTGTAATTTCATTAACAACAAATTAGCCATTAGAAGATTTGCATAGATGTGTAGAATAAATCATAAGGGTTCCAACCAAACACAAAATAGTCCAAGCTTTTGTTCGGCATGAATTCATAAATTAAGACTTTTTCTTCTCCTTCAATGCAACAACCCAGGAGCTTTACAAGATTACGGTGCTGAAGTTTTACAATCAATGCTACTTCATTTTTGAACTCTTCTAACCCTTGTGCTGATTTCTTTGAAAGCCTTTTCACTGCTATTTCTTGTCCATCTTCCAGTGTGCCCTGAAACGAAGATCATCTCCTATAAGTTCAACAATACCATCTATAAGTTCTACATATCACTTTTCTTTATTATCACCTTGTATACTGGTCCAAAGCCACCTTCTCCAAGTTTGTTTTTGGTTGAAAAGTTTTCAGTAGCCTTAGCTAAGATTGACAAATCCAAAGTTGGCAGATCACCATCTTCCTTTCTCGGTTTTATTTTGCAATGTTTTCTTGCTATCCCTGATTTTTTGGAGGAGAATTGTATTTAAACACTAATATGTACGTAATACGCATTGATTTTGTTTTCTTATTCCTAGTAGGCTATGCTATGTATAATAGTAAATTATATCTATGTACGTACCTGGATACTTTATTATCAATATGAATGCACATGAGACGACTAATCCAAAAGTAATCACACCAACTGTGATTCCAACTATCTTCTTCTTGATGTTTCCGCGGCCAACATGATCTAAACGAAACAGAGCACGCTCAGTCACAAACTTTATATTTAATTTCCATAAGAAATGGCATGCACTATTGTTAGAGATTTTTCTGGAAAATAAAGAACAGAATCACAGTTTCTTTTTTTTAATATATCGAGTGATAAAGACTTAACTGATTTCAATATCAGAAACCTTACCATTTAAAAAGCTTAGAAATAACTACCCACTAACAACATTATCCTAGGAATAAGACATGAACTCAAAAGGATATAACAAGCACGTGGGATGTGTGAGTTCTGAAGCGTTTTCCCAAAAACTACTAACTAGTTGGCAAATTCTTGAAACCCACAAATTTTCCTCAACTTTGAATGTCTCACGGCCTTACCGTGCTCAAACTTTTTCTCTTAGACAAATGCAGTAATGAACAAGAGATTGAACTGGAAAAGCAGGCAATGAAATTGGAGACAAATTTCAAAATTGAAATATAAAAATTGATGGAATACCTAATTCTGAAGTTGGGACTCTTATATACACGTCTTGTCCCTGTTGAGAATATTTCCTCATGTCAACTATATTATTAAACCAAAGTAGACAGCCAATTCCTCCATCACGGGTATCCAAATTTGCATATGCTGCGCAGGAACAGTTTTGAAGACATGACTTCTGACATTCATTAAGGTTCATGGTTGTATTGAACCATGACGAAGACGTGTCTGGCAATTTCATGTATGTGTACTTGAAGAAACCATCTGTGTAACTGATATTGCAGTTAGATTTATTTCTTGCAACACAACCATCGGACCAAATTGCTATATTCCATTGATCAGGATATTTAGGAACATACCCTCTCAGGCAATCACAAGTTTGAATGTTACCATCATAACTGCATATAGAATTTGAGCCACAAATGGCATAATTCTCGCATTCATCTCTTTCCCCAGTTGAGACGACTTCGGCGGTGCTGCTTTTAGTCGTCCAAAACATAGTCGTCATTGTGCCAGAAGGGGTCAGTGTTCCTGCACTGAAGAGGGATCTGTCAAGAAGTCCATACTCGTAATACACCTCTTTTTCATTTATCACAAATTTTTGTGACGTTGCACGAGTTAAACCCGGATTTCCAACTGTAGACAAGCTGCCATTCCATGACCCTGTTCTCGTTTTTATGTTAGCTCCCTTGAATTCAAATACTTGAGGATATCCTCTGAGATCCACTTTTATAGTATATTCTCCCTCAGCAGGATCATCAACACTTTTCCAGGATGAAAAATATCTTTCTAGACCAGTCTCCAAGTTCCATCCAAGTTTCATTCCTGGCAAAAACGTGTCACCAGGATAATCAAAACTCTGCCACAAGATGCTGTCGTCGTTATTCTTCACTACAAAATTTCCCGAATCTAAAATATAAGCAATTGGGTTGTTCCCTGCTTTTCTGGTTATGTTGGATGATGACCAAATGGTGCTGTTTGTACCGTTGAGAATCAAAAGAATCCCGTTTTCGCTGAATTTAAGAACTCCCAAGTTATTGTGAAGAGGTATATTTCGATTAGCCACCCAGACCACTGTTAAAGGGGATACGTTTCTGTACCATACAGCCAAGTAACGTCGTGTTGAAGTTCCTGGACTAAAGAAACCGAGTTCAGTAATTCCACCAGCTGAAACCAAAGTCTCACCATCTTTAATAGATTGACACACTGCTAAACGGTCTATTGAAGTGCATGTTGTAGTCATGTAGGATAGTAAGAAGAAACAAATAAGTAGCATCGTGGTGTTATAGAGGCAATAAATTCTAAATTGCCTAAGCGGCAAACATGAAAAGGAGTGGAACGACGATAAAGACAATGAGTTTCTGTCGGAGAAATTAAGTGTTTTGGGTTGTGCAAAGGATTACCATAACAATAGAACGAGAAGGAACTAAATAAAGAAATAACAGAGGCTAGCAAAAGTGAATACTGATAAGTCACATGACATTGTTGTCCACAGAAGACCATGTAAGTCAATGACAGATTCCGTAGAACTTACTACCAAGTTCTGTTATGCCCTTAATTTCAGTTTTAAAAGTCTTAAAAATTATTAATATTTACAACTAAGCCCATCCATTAGTACTCCGTAGAAAATTGAATGAACTTATCAGAAGTTGACAATTTTCTTATGAGTGCTCCGTGGCTAACTGTTGCTTGTATAGTTACCCTTTGGTTCTATAATTTTATGCTGTCTCTCAAATTGATGTGCACCCAGCAAGGGACTTTACTTTTTATGCCTATATGACTTGACTTAGATGCGAACATGATGAGGTATAGCATGGTGAGTTGCAATTTGGTGTTTCCTTGTCATTATTATCATGATACTAACATCCATGTTAAATAACAGAATGTCCGTCACATTTTCAAGTTTCTGTTTTGCATTCTGAAATAATATCCTTCATAGTCAGGTCTCGAAGTAAGTTAAATTTCTACGGGAAAATTGATGGAAGGACTGAACTGTAAATATTTATAAACTTTAAAGACTTAAGTTACAAATAGGACATGTCACCACCCGGTCTTAGTCCATGTTCAATTCACATACTAAATATGATCTTGAAAGAAAAACATTTGATAGATAATTATAATAGATAGATAATCAATTATAAAATATATGAATAAAGATAAATATATATATATATATATATATATATATTTATTTTGTCTGAAAGAGTTGCTGGTTAGTTATATAATAAAATTATCATAAAAGTATAAGAAATATAAATCAAAAATCCTAAAAAAAAAAAATTTGGCTGAACCTCTCCCAAAAAAGGACAAAACTGTAGCTAAAATGCATGCGAAAACATATGTACATAAAGACATATAAATCTAACATCAGACATATATAAAAGCCACACAGAAAATAGGCCTTTGTCATAGGGATTTACTCCTATGTCTACTTATATCCCTTTATCCCTATAATTGCATATACTAAGTCACCAACAAAAATATCTCTCTATTAGGTGCAATGGAGTCCTGCCAAAAAAAATGAACAATTTCATGGATAATCTAACAAGGCCCCACAAGTCAACTACTCTATCACCAAGGAATCGCAGAAAAACATGAAAAAAAAGGGGTAAGTTAAAAAGACTTAACGAGAACATTAAATACAAAATGGATTGGAATGGAGAAAGCAATCTAGGCACGGGTCATAATCAAGATTATTAAGTATTATAAAAACTTTCATTCTATTGTGTGCACATAGTCCACATTAATTTTTATTTTTTTTTGGTGAACAATAATTGTAGGGCTGTGTCATTTAACTCACATGCTACGTTATCTATTCGTTGTAGTAAACAAAAAATATATTTAATTATAAGTATTTAATTAATAAGTTATATTATCTTTTTATTGTAGCAAACGGAAGTCAATCTCACGTTTAGCCAATAAAATACATTTCTAAATTTAAGATACATCATTAAGATATTTAGATTTATATAGAATGAAGTCTAATAAATAAAATAATTATTATAGTTCATCCTTATGTGCTTGTAGAAATCAAAATCACAAATGGTTATACTTTAACGTTTACTTGCTTCTATAAAAATAAAAATAACAATTAATTGAAAATATCACTTAATAAATTAGCTACTCACAACGGCACTCAATTATGTATTCTAATGTTGGTGGTAGGAGGAGCAGTCACCTCCGTATTGTCCAATTAATCTTCAAGAGCTCAAATGGTAACTTTAAGGAAATTGGTATTTATCCCCCTCTAACCTTAATCACCTCCCTTTTATACTGAGAGTTGCTAGAATATTGTTACGTATTTAGTGAGTTTTTAAGTTTGGGAAAAGAAGAAAAATGAAGAAATTAAGAAAAAGAGAGGAAGATGGAGAGGGAGAGGGAGAGGGTTTTTTTTTTCCTGCCACTTAAATGAAATAGTGTGCTTCATTCTTCCCCTCTCAAAGCGACTTCATCCTTGAATTTGAACATACAACTAACCTTGAGTGTCAAACAAGTGAGGGTACTTTTCACACTTAATAGTCTCTGCCTCCCAAGTCATCTCCTCACCCATTGGTTCTAGCCAACCTACCTTCACTTACACAACTTCATTAGAACACAAACACTTGATGCATTTGCCTATTATGGCCACTGATTGTTTTGTATACCTTAGATTTTCATCCACTGTCACCGACTAGTGATTGAGATTAGGAACATAATTCCAAAGCATAAATAATTGGAAAACTAGGTGAAATCTAGAGAAATCAGGCAAAGGACTAAGCGATACGCCACTTGTCCCACCAATCAACTTAGAACTAAGTTTTTCCTTCCTTCCAAAACATAAATGTCTTTTGTAAGAGACACGCGTAAAATCATGTTCTTCTAGACTAAACTCCAATGGTCGACGTCTTTAGTCTAATAAGACTTTTGTCTACTCTAACTGATCTCAAATTATCTTTATTTTCACAAAATAGCTTCTGTTTTGGACTCCTCCTACGTAACATTTCCTTCTTTTTTTTCTGCCACTTAAATGGAACATTGCGTTTCAGGACACACTTGTGCCATTAAGGTATGATTAAGCCAAAATTATAAATTTAAATATTTTTTAGTTGCTATAATATATATATCGTATTTTTTTCGTTGGTTTTACTAGAAATTTTTTTAAAAAACAAAAAAAAACTATTATTCCAAAATTTATGGTTATTTTATGTTGGATCCTGCCTTTGTTATTTTTTTTGGGTCGTTGATAGTTCTCCCTATACAATTTATTCTTTATAATATTTGATCATTATGAATTATTTATCCCTCTATAAACAATGAAAGGGAGGGCAAAGCAAATTATTTACATGTTATAACGAAAAAAAAATAATATTATCTACACTCGTCATTCAAAGTTATTTCTAACGATTAGTTAAGTTTATATACACTTGTCGTACCCCAATTTGCGCATGGAATTAGTTAATTGTCTTATTTTCATAAGAAATATTTTCTAAGAAAAAATAGAAAAACAAATAATTAAAATTTTTTATACATTAATAATAATAAATAAATAAATTGAAATTTAAAAATATGTAAAGAAAAGATATTATATCTTTTCTTTGAACAAATGTGTAATGCATATCTTGTTCAAAGAAAATGTATAATGACAGAAATATTTATCTTGTGGGTGTTAAATATTTTAATTTTTAAATTTATTTTATATTGTTTATATACATATAGAGAGAGAAAGAGAAAAAAAATATGAGAAATAAAAAAATATAAATAAATACAATTCTTTTTTTTAAAAAATTAAATAGTATTAATTCATTATCAAGTTTTTACTATGCATGAGCTGACGTACCTAATCCTAGAGCACATTGGGTCATTTATTTTACTGAAAATAAGGTAACCTAATGGTTATTAAAAAAAAATAAAAAAATGGTTGCTCTCGTTCAGAAAGAGGCCCAGAGAGGAGAGGACGGTTCCAAGAAGGGAGCTGAGGAGGCCTTCTTTTCATCTACGTTGGTATTATCTTTGTTGCTATTGATTAGTCTTTGACCATTATTTAACCACGGCCTATGTTCATTGGCCTCATTTGCTACCTATTTATATGACTCATCTATTATAAATACTTCAATTCAAAAAAATTGTAACACATTTTACAATTTTTACACTTAGCAAGTTTATTTTTAGTTATAATTAAGGTTTCACGTTTTCTTTCTCTTTTCTTTTATTGGTTGAGCCGTATTTTTTCTTTTTCACTTTTCTTTCCTTTATTTAGCTGTAATTTCAATTGATGATGATGAGTAACTAATCCCTTAGTGTAAATCCAGCTTGTATTGCTCTCTTCTTTTAATCCTTAAGCTTAATTGTTCTTAATTCTTATTGTAGTATTCTCTTGATCCGAATTCAATGCATGATATAATTGGATGATCATGAATTAAATTATTCTTTTATATTCGAATTCAACATTTTAAATAATTGTTGTTGTGGTTTCCCGAATTTGGTTATAATCGAATAAGGTTTGTTGCTCACAATGTGATTGTATTGATTTGGCATACCAAGTGTGTGGTGAAAATACTTTGCAATTGTAAAGCGACAAGATCCTAATTAGATGCAGAGATTCCGGTCTAATTAGGTCAAAAATGTGATTCTACATTCATAAGGAGCTAGTGAGGGAATTGAAGAGATCAAGAGCAAATCAGATTGACTATTTAATCATATAGTTTTTTATTCATTATATTTGATTTCTTATTGCTTTATTGCTTGCTTTGAATTCAATTTTGCTTACTATAATTTCATTTAATTAAGTTTTGCACAAAAACCTCCCTCAACTCACTCTTAATTTTTGGCTTAAGAGTAATAAAACAATCCATAAGAAGAATGACCTAGGTCCGCTACTACTACAAGTAATAGTAGAACTAGCTAATTTGATGCACGTTCGGCGCGTGTGTCGGTGAGTGAGCGATTGCGTTGGAAATCCATGAAGATGCGTGAGAGTAGAGAGAGGAAGAAGGAGAGTGAGCATCCTTTTCATGCTCCTCATTCCATTCAATGTGTTAAGCACCCTTTAGTAACTTCAAGAGCGGCTTAGCCTTTTCTGCCAATCTTGGGATGAACCGTGATGACGTTGCTAGCCTCCCAGTTAACCTCTACAACTTTTTGAGGTTCTCTAGGCTTTTCATCTTTAAAATAGTTTCACATTTATCTAGGTTGGCCTTAATACCCCACGATGTAATCATAAAGCCGAAAAATTTTCCTCCTCCAACCTTGAGAATGCATTTTTTTGGATTCAACCTTAGGTTGTGTGCTCGGACTTTTTTAAAGACTTTCTCAAGATAGTTATGCTGGTCCTCAGCCAAAGAAGACTTGACAACTATGTCATCAGCGTAAACCTCCATTATTTTGCCTATCTATTCTTTGAATTTTTTTCCATCAACCTCTGCTAGGTAGCCCCTGCATTATTCAGTCTAAAAGGCATGACACGATAACAGTAGTTGGAGGCCTCAGTCATGAAGGTCTTGTTCTCCTCGTAGGGCGTGTATGACTGTACCTAAAATATGCATCCAAAAACTTTAGCATTTGGCATCCGAATGTGTAAAATATAAACACACAAGAAGGGGGTTGAATTATGTTAGTTAATTAAAATCTTTTCAGACGATGCGTTTTGCATCTATTATATGAAACTTTGAGCAGACACAAAAGTAAGTTATCTCTTAGAAGATTGATTTTAAATAAAAACTTTCGTCTAACTTATTATCCACAGTTAGTCAACAGATAAACAAAATAGATAGTAATATTTTTATAGTGGTTTGTCTATTAAGACTACGTCCAGTTACTCAGTAACTTGCTAAGTTTTCATTAAGAGTACTCTTTGAATCCATTCACTCGTGACTAATTATAGATATTCTTTGGACACAACCTTCTCAAGCTAACCGACATTCTTTGAACCCAGCCTCCACAGGCTAAACAAGGTATTCTATGAACACATCATCCACAGGCTAAACCAGGTATTCTTTCAACACATAGCCTCCTCAAGTTAAAACAGGTTTTCTTTAGACCTCAGCCTCCTTAGGCTAAAACTCAAGGTATTCTCTAAACACTTAGCCTCCTCAAGCTACAACACCACAACATTGGTTTTACAGAGTTTAAAACAAAAGAATAGTCCTCTACGTAGAGAGGGATTTTACAATGAGATTTATTCTAAGTTCAGGGCGAGTGAACTTTTCTTGAGATCTATGAGTGAGAGTTGAATATAATATCTTTGTAGTGTTGTTTGCCAACTTCAACTCGTTGCAATGAAGTCCTTTTTATAGACAGATTCTTGAAGTATCCGTTAGATTGAAGATCTGAACGTTTGTCCTTTGTCTTCGGTACTTCAACATTTGGCAGAGTGAACAATCAGAACAATTAATGATTTGACAACGGAAGTCAGCGCGAGATCAAGCTTTGACTGATTTGCTTAGAGATTTCACTGAAAAGTGCCATTTACTTTTCGTGTTGTGGAGGTTAAGACCAATTCTCTTTTCACCTTTAGAATCTTTTGAGTAACAGTTTGATTTGAGATGATCCACATGTTACTCAGCTTCTGAACTTCATTAAACTTGATATACAAATGAATAGAGATAAGTTATGTGTTGAACTTATTCGTCTGTCTTCTTTCTTCTTCTTCTTCGTCTTCAACTTCAGTCTTCATATCTTCACACTTGAGCACTTGACTTGAAGTTGAGATAAGTTGTTCATCTTGTGTTTAGAAGGTTCTTCATCTGATAGAGTTGCTTTGAAGCTTGATGACTTGAACACTTCGTCTTATAACTTCGACTGTTTGAGGATGCTTGTTTCGTCTATGCTCATTAATGATCTGTCTGATCATTTTTCTGTCTGCATCTGATGTCTTTTCCGTCTGTTTTGTAATTATCAAATTAAGATGCTTAACTCATTTTCACTTAACGGGATGTGTTATCCACAAGACAAAGTTGCATTTGTTCAAGTGTGTGTAATCTCTACACATCCTTCATTTACCGTTGACTTTTTTAACCATCATTACATTTTCCAACAACATTGTGTAAGTAATCTCCCGTTGACTTCTTGTTTTACTGCTACCCTTTCTTCTTCGCCCATTTTCATTTTTTCTGTGTGAGCAGTCATGCATGAAGCAGGACAACCAACTTATGGCATTTGAAGTTCGGGTCCATGTCTGTTATGTCGGTCGTGCTCCATGCAAAGAGGTTGGTGTTTGCCATGAGGCCTTTTTCAAGTTTGAGCATTTGTTGATTGTCCACCCCTTTCCAACCTTTACGCATTGTCCTTCCTTGTCCCCAACCTGGACAAGGATCGTAACTTCATCTATTGTGGGCCGATCATCTTGGAACTTGACCTTGGGGTCGAAGTTGACATCCTCAATGCTATTGCAATACAATACTAAGCTCTATTTCTCAGAAGAGCTCGGGTCAGCCCCCGATGTTTGGGGCTCTAAGAATATGGTGGCACCTTTAGACTTTGTGCATAACATTCTCAGACTGTCTTGGGATTTGCTTCACTGTTATAGTCAGTCCCTTGGCCAGAAACTTCATGGCGCTAAGCTGATTTAGTGTTCTCTATCCAATGATGACAATATAAAATATGTCAACCTCAACCTGCAAATATCTAACTGACACAGTTTTGTACACAACACCCTCTCTAAAAGTGGTAAAAAGGTCGACATAACCCCTCGTATGCACTCGCTCCCCAGTGAAACCAAGGAGGGGCTCAGTATGTGATGTAGGAGTATCTAGGAGTATCAGTAGGAGCATGCAAAGGAGGCTAGAAGAAGAAGTGGAAAGACTTCAAGACCAAGATATATAGGACTTAATATTTGTAATGTACTTGTAAGCTTGTATGAACAATTATAGGTCCTATATAGTAGCTCTAGATTAAGACAAAAGGTGCCCAAGCCCACGGTTTTCATAAGGCTTAGTGATGCGCGTCGGGCGTGCGATATTTTAAGTCGCAACTCAATGCTTGGCTATGGCAAGTATACCACAGTCGTTAAGTAATAAGTATTAAAAACAAGGGTTTGTTGTACCTACGAGGATAAGCAATTTGTACTTTATTTTTATTTATTCTATTAATTTCCCAAAAGAGCATGGGATCAGTTCTTGATTTAAAAATCGATTTAAATAAAGTTAAAGCAATAAAAAAGAAGTAAAACAAAGATGAGAAGCGATTGGGATCCCAATTTCGCCACTGATCCAGATTTCTCTCTTGTTATTCATGTATAATTATGGTTGGATCATATTCCTACCCTCGTGACCGTCCCTCTCAAGATCACTCACGCCGCGTAATTAATTAGATCATGTACAACGTCCCAAATCATTACCTAGGTTAATTAGGGAATTAAATCTTTGAATCCAGGGGCAAACTTAGGTGCAGTCCACACTACTACCTACTCCTATCATTAGGACTATAACATAATAATGATTTAATTCTTTTGTACTACTTAAGCATACTTTGTCAGAGTTACCCTATATTTACCCATCAATTTATTAGTCGTCAAATAATAAAAAACATTAAGCACAAGAATAAACACCTAAACATATAACAAATAACATCAAGAATCATACAAGGGGATCAATTTGGGTTAGGCGCAAGGAAAGAGTAATAGACCGGACCAACCCACAAAAACGAAACAGTCCCTCCGTAACCAGTCATCCATAATATCAAATAAATCATTATCATCTTTGGTAAATTTACCAAGAGCTATATATCGTTTTCCCAATCAAAGAGGGAGTTAGTTCATATTGGAATAGAAAACAACACAAGAATAAATTGAAAGAGAATAGGAAAAAGTGCTCATTATGTTTCCTTCTTTTTGGCTTGTGGTTGTATTCCGTTGCCGTCTACGAACTAGAGTGCTTTCGGTTGAGGTGCGCCTGCCAATTAGGTCAAGTCGTCGAGTGACTGGAAACTAGGTTAAAATGTGTATATCTGGTCTCCCTAGCTGACAATGAAACAAGTCGTATTTATAGCCTTCAGAACTTGGACTTGGGTCTGATGCTAGTCCAACTCACGCGATGATGTAAGCCTTCCATGGAAGTCTCACTAGTTTGCCCAATCTTCACTTCAACAAGCATGAACCTCACGAATAAGTGTATGAATTTGCGGAATAGAACACCCAAAGAAGAAGAAAGATATAAAATGGAGAAGGAAAGAAGATGAGGAGTGCCATGCTAGAAGCAATAAGCTCTAGGTAGAATCGCCACATGGAGTTTGCACCATGATAAGACTCAAAGAGGTTTACTCAAGAAACCTTAGAAGATAACTTTCTCTCTCAAAACAATTAGCTTCTTTCTAAAATTCATCAAAAGTTCTTTACAAATCTGAAAATGGCCTACTTATCATAGTAAGTTCAAGATCTTTATAATATTCTTGCACACTTCTTTCTCCTTATGTCAAGCCTTGGAGCTTGATATGCAAATCTCTCACATAGGATTTAGGAACAAACCTCCCTCTAAGAGCATCCTTCAATTTTGTCCAAGAAGTGATGGAAGGTCTTCTCCTCTTTTCGGAATCTATGAGTACTTGGTTCCACCAAACCAAAGCATATCCTTCAAACTCCAAAATAGCAAGGTTGAGTCTCTTTTCTTCACTCAAGGTAGGGTTGCAAGAAAATACTTGGTCAACCTTCATGACCCACTCAAAATAGCTCTCGGCTCCCCCCTCTCCTAGGAACTTTGGAAGTGTAATTTTAGGACTCATCTCCCAAGCTCTTGGCTCCTCATCTACCAAATACCTCCTACTATTTATGGGTTGCCTCCATGGTGGTACTCGGCCAGCACCTCCTCTAGATATCTTTTCTCCCTCATACTCCCTAAAAGCATCACTCTCATCATGGTTGCTACCTTCATCACTCTTTCTAGGTGAATAGTAATATCCTCCTTGGCTCCCTCTCTCACTTCTACTTCCTCTATTGGTTTTACTCCCTCCTCTATAGTATTCCTTTCCCTTTCCCTCTCGGCCCTTCCTACTTCCTTAATCCCTAAACCTCCTTTCACTCTCACCTTTCAACTCATTAATTTCATATTGCAAATGATTGAATTTTTCGGTCATAAAATCCATGATCCTCTTAGTTTTAGGTGACAAACCGTTACCTATGCTAAGTGGACTATCTATAGCTGCAATGAAAGGGTTAGTACACAAAGAAAATAATAATCAAAGGACCTTGCCACTCACTAAGTGTGTCACTCAAGTATCAACTCGTGTATGCACTCTTAATGACTCTTTCTATAGTGTTCTCTCTAGCCTTTTACCACTCAACTCTCCTCTTAAGCTTCTTAGGTGAACCTCAACTCAAGCACAAATATGGCTGCAATCCATGTGAAAGAGTAACAACTCTACTTTTAAGCTTAAGAATTCCAAGAAATGGCTAAACTCAAGATTACAAAGGGACAAGCAATAAAAACATAATTTGAAGGAAATAAGCTACTCAAACTCAAGAATGAAGTGATGTATGACAATGGCACAAACTGGACAACAAGGAATTAGAGAATATGTTGGATCAATCACTAACCAAGACAAGCAAATAATCAAGTACAAACTCAAGTTTTGGTGGTGATCAATTTAGAGACCAGTTTGGAGCCAAAAAATGAGGTATGCGACATAATGAATTTGCAAGCAATTAATGCACTAATTTGAGACCAATAAAACGATGCAAGTGCAGTAATATATGGCTGGACAAGTATCAAATACAGCAAGTTTCAATTATGCAAAAATTTGAGTCAAAACAAGCTAGTCACAAGTACACACTACTAGTCTAATTTTCCAAGCTACTAGTAATTTTACTAGGTGAATGAGTGTGCTATGTCTTAGCTCTAAGTCCAATTTTTCTTGCTCAATTTTCTTTTGCACTTCTTAACACTTTGCTAACTTGCTGGACGGATTTTACAAGTCCACTAAAATTCACTTCAAGTACTCAAAATTTCTAGTACTTTTCAAGGCTATTTTTCTAGTTTTCTTTTGAATTTTCTCACTTGTTTTCTTCTTGTTTTGATTTCTTTTCACTTGATTTCTTTTCTATCACTTGTTTTATTTTATTTTATACTCTTTAAACTACTGGAACGAATTGTTTCTTGCCTAAAACAAGCACTCCAAGCTCAATTACTAGTGCTAATGCTACTACAAGGTGTAATAGGGATTTAGACCTATAGTAAGCACTCTACTAGCATGTAATGATGTTGATGTCTGAATTTTGCATGCATGAACTTGAATGTATAGAATTATAGGCTCAAGTGCAGTACCAAAATAGAGGAAACAGGGCATACAATGATAGATAGCTCACGGTACACCAAATTTCACAAGAATTAGAAGCAAAATTGATACTAGCACATGGAAACAAGTACTAATTGACAGGTAATTCAAGGAATTGGAAATTACTACTAATTAACTCAATTTGACTGGAAAAAAACATGAACATATGAGATATTTTCCAGATTTCAAATCAAAGCACAAGCTAACACATAGATCTACACAATGCACCGAACAAAAATTGAAGACAAGTTCAAGAACAAGGCTAACGACTAATTGAACATAGATTTGAATGATTTTCTTAACAAGACTTCAAGACAACTCAAGGATGAACAAGAACACCGAATGAAAAAGAAGAAAATTCAAAAGGAAACACAAGATCTAAAAATTTAAACTCACGGATATGAAGCTCCACTTGAAGAAGGAACAAGCTTTTGATACCACTTGATGTAAGCCTTCCATGAATGTCTCACTAGTTTGCCCAATCTTCACTTCAACAAGCATGAACCTCACAGATAAGTGTATGGATTTGCGAAATAGAACACTCAAAGGAGAAGAAAGATATAAAATGGAGAAGGAAAGAAGATGAGGAATGCCATGCTAGAAGTAATAAGCTCTAGGTATAATCGTCACATGGAGTTTGCACCATGATAAGACTCAAAGAGGTTTACTGAAGAAACTTTAGAAGAGAACTTTCTCTCTCAAAGCAATTATCTTCTTTCTAAAGTTCATCAAAAGTTATTTACAAATCTGAAAATGGCATATTTATACTAAGAGAATTGGTGTCAAGCTTGCTATGCAAGGAACTAATGTCCACCCTTGGATTAGATTCTAATCTAATGGCCACGGAAGGAAACTTGTGGTGCAACTTCGACTAACTTGGAAAACAAGGATCAATCCTCCACCCTTGGATGTAGATCCTCATCTAATGGTCACGGCGCCAAGCTTGCACTCCAAGCTTCTAAGCTTAGCCCTTGGATGTAGATCCTCATCTAATGGTCACGGCGCCAAGCTTGCATTCCAAGCTTCTAAGTTTAGCCCTTGAATTAGTATCCTCATCTAATAGTCACTAATTCTTTGTTTATTACAAGTTTAGGCCCAAATTAAATCCTTACAACAATTACATAATTGAAAGAAAACTACTAATAAGCCTAAACATTAAAACATTTCGCTGAAAATTTCTGGAAGCATTCCAACGCTAAGTTCAAGCTCATTTTCCAACTAGTTTCAGTCCGAACTAGGTTTTGGAGTCTTCATAGATTTTGTAGCCCTTGAAGTCTTCTTTAATTTTCCACCAAGAACACCTCAATTTGAGTTGTGTAGCTCGAATTATGATCGAAATATTGAAACAGGTCAGATGCAAAAATCAGCAGCGAATTTTTCTTTAAGAACAATTAAAATCCCAATTTACAAATAAGGTGCTTGGAGAGTTTTATTGGGAATTTGGAGATGGTCCTCCATCACACGAGGTTTTAAGTAACTCGCACGAGTTCATGTTCCAGATAGCAAACGTGTTCTACAATCCAACTCACTTCACGGGAGATGGGATAGATGGGGGCGAGATGGACGCGAAATGAGGTTCCAATGAGTTAACTTGTTCTTGAAGTTACACTAACTCGCGCGAGATGATGCAGGTGAGCGCGGGATGAGTGCGAGATGAAGTGCTAGAGAGTTAACTTGCTCTTGAAGAAATAGTTCTCGCACGAGATGTGAAGAGATGAGCGCGATATGAGGTTCTAGAGAGCTTTTATTCTTAACTAGAGTTCCAATTCGCGCAAGTTGTGTCCCAACTCACGAGAGACGCTTTCCTGGGCATATTTTTCTCTTATTTTTGGCTATTTTTTACCCTCAAACACTTAACACACCATCAACAAGCTCTAACACGAATTATTATAAATTAAGAGTAATTAGAGTCATTTTAGGTTGCTTAAAAGTATTAAAAGGATAATTTATTTGATAAAAAAAAGTATAAAAATAGTTCACTGTTGTGAGTTATCACCAAGACAAGCCATAAAATTCCCTAACATCAAAGATCACACAAGGTCTTTAAGAGTTTTTCAAAATAAAAAGCAGAGTTTCAAAATCCCTTGTGTGAAGCCTTGAAACACTTGGAATTAAGGAGGAAGCCTTTGATTAAGTAAGGATTTGTGCCTTACACTTAATCAAAGAGATCTCACCCTTAATTAACAAGTGACAAGGATTGATGACTTGGCTAATCACATGGGCAAGGTTTGTAGAAAAACCCATGTGCACCCATGTGAAGGCCATGTGATGACATGTGCTAGCCTAACTAACTTAACTACCATGGTTACTTGGTAGCCAAGTTAGGTCACAGTTAGGCTTAGGATCCTAACTAGGATTAGCTTAGTTTAACTCTAGTTTAGGATAACTTGGAGGCCAAGCAAAGCTCCTATATAAAGCTTTGGTCGAAACATTTAAAGGACCTTTTTGAAAAATTTTGAACGAAATAAGCTTTGAGAGAGAATTCTCTTGTTCCCTTAGGGAAATTCCTTGAATCTTATTAATGGTATCTTGCTTCCATTGTGGCGGTTCCTCCCAGGCTTATTGGAGCTTCTCCTTGGCACCACCCATCCATTCATTTCCTATTCCACTTTGCTTTGATTCACCGTTGAAGACTAGATTTGGGCAACATTGGAGCATCTTTGAATCAACCCCTAAGGTGGCCTCTATCAAGTGGTATCAAGAGCTTGTTGTCTTATCCAAAGGATCATCACTTTCGGTTCGTAGAGTCTTCCATGAGTCCATAGTTTTTCTTTGAGTTTTTCTTCCATCTAGAGTCTTTTTTCATTGAGTAGCTAGTCTTTGTTTCCTTGAGTTGTCATATTAATTGGTCTTAAGTGAGAGCATGTTTTTCTTCTTTTGGTTATAGCCTTAGGCCGTGACTCATCAATGGCATGTTCTACCTTGTTTCTTGAATACATGATTAATTAGCTTGCAAATTTGATTCCATGATCTTCTAGATGTCTCTTCTTGCAAGTTTTTGATTCATGTATGCCTTTAGTGTTTTGTTTAGTCTTGTTTGAGTACTGCACCGTGAGGCATGTTAACTGGATGTTACTGCACTTGAGTTTTAAATACATGTATCACATGATTTCTAAGTGTTAGAAGCAATTTCTAGTGTATGCTTACATGATTCTTGTTTTTAGTAATTTTTAGTTTACCAATTGAGTTGAAATTTTGGGTAGTTCTTGCAATTGCTATGATAAGCTAAGATTTAAACTTAGAATTGGATTTAATTTCCCTAAAGGTTTCGGTCCAGTCATCCAATTACTAAAAGAAAAGAATCAAAATCAAAAGAAAGAAAAGAAAAGAGAAAGAAAAACAAGCGAAAAAAAAAAGTAGTTGTGAAAAGAAGTGGTTCTAAAACCAAAAGTGAAAATTAGAGATCCATATAAAATTGGAAAAAAAAGTGTACAGCAAGATAAGAACAAAAGAAATAGAAAAAGAAAAGATTTACACAAAAGAAACACCTTTGGACCTTGGAGAGAGCCTACACCATCCTAGTTGAAATTATAGTTTTGAGTTTCCTAGTGTTTTGTGTATCTTCTGATGTTTCGTATGTAATTGTCCTTTTCTACACTGTACTACACCTTTCTGGACATATAATTGTACTGCACATATTGGCATTGTATTGATTTTTACATGAGAAGAATGATAGTTAGCAATTATTAGAAGTTAGAAAAATTTGGTCGCTAAAAATGCTGATTTTTTATTCAGTTTCTAATTTCGTTTGCTAAACGAATTTTGTGGCTTGCTGTCCAGTTTTGATTACCATGCTATATGCCTCTGTTTTTGTTGTGTTTCCTTTGGAAATTTCATGATATTTTTCTGCCCTAGTATGTGTCATTGTCTCATTAAATTTTCTCCACAATTTGAGTAGCCTATCATTTTATTTTGAGCTTTTTATTGCTTGTCTCTTTTGAAATCCTTGGTTTTGTCTTAGATTTTTTGTCTTTCTTGGCCTCTTAAGCCTAGCTTGGTTGATGTTCCTCTTTCATAATTGATTGATAAGAGCATTAATAATTTATTAGAGGAAAATTTCTAAGTGAGCATAAGAGAAAAGAGTGGTAAAAGGCAAGAGAGAATCATTAGAGAAAAAACCTTATTTTGTGTGATACACAAGTTGCTAAGAGTGGATACACTTAGTGAGTTGTGATGTTTATTGTTTTCCTTGTTTACTTGTATACTAACATCTCATTACAGCCATGGATAGTCCACCTAGTGTGGGAAATGAATTTTCACCAAGAACCTGTGCCATAATGAACTTGGTGATGGAAAGAATGAATGAAATTCAAGAGTATTTGAGAGGAAGTTTGCAAGAGGATGTAAACCAAATGAGGAGAGAAACAAGAGAGACAAAATAATAATGAGGTAGAAAGAAGGGAAAGGAAAGGTGAAAATGAGAGAATGAATGGGGAAGAGGGAGAAAGGAGAAGTGGTAGGAGAAGGGAACATATGTCTTCCATTGGTAGTGATGTTGGGAACCCCTATGCAAATGAATTTTGTGGACACAACCCTTTTAACTAGGAGAGAAGAGGAGTTAGAGGGGCTGACTGTGAGGGAGTGAGGGGGAACCGTGAGTATAAGAGGCATCATTGGGAGGAGGAAGAGAGGTTTGATGAAATAATGGTGAGGATTGCTATTCCCAAGTTCAATAGGAGTGGGGGAGCCGAAGCATACTTGGATTGGTCCATGAAAGTGGATCAAATACTTTCTAGCTATCCCATGTTGAGTGAAGAAAGGAAGCTACACCTTGTAACCTTAGAGTTTGAAGAATATGCCATGGTTTGGTGGAATCAACAAGAGAAGGGTCAAGGTTATTTGAGGCCGAGAATCGCTAGTTGGGAAGCCTTGAAACATGTTTTGAAGGAAAGGTTTGTGCCACCCACATACATGAGAAATCTTCACGACAAGTTATAAAGGTTACATCAAAGAGCTAGAAGTGTTCAAGAATACTTTAAATACGTTGAGATCACCATGCTTAGAGCCCACAAAGAGGAGAGTTTGGAAGCTACTATGGCAAGGTTTGTTCATGGTCTCAAAAGGGAGATCCAAGATGTTCTTGAGTTGCAAAGGTACTCCCACCTTGAAGAAGCCATACACCTAGCTAAGAGGATAGAGTCCCAAATTAAAAGAAGGAGTAGTTTCAAAAGAGTCTCCAATCCTAGTACTTCAAATTGGAAGGGAAAAAGCAAAAGAGATTACTCACCTAAGCCAAAAGCAAAGGGTGACTGAGACTTCACCAAGCAAAATGAGGTAGTCCCTTCATCTAATTCTTTTAAGTCTAGTAACATCAAGTGTTTCAAATGTTTAGGGAAAGGACACATTGCTTCCCAATGCCCAAATAAAAGGATGATGGTGCTAAGACAAGATGGAGAGGTTACAAGTGAGTCTTCACATGGATCTTCAAGTGAAAGAGAAGATGAGGATGAAACAACTCCATCAAAAGTGATAAGGCCGAGGAAGTTGACTTGCTTATGGTAAGGAGATTACTTAAAATAAACCATGATTTGGATGATACACAAAGGGAAAATATTTTCCATTCAAGATGTAAGGTAAAGGACAATGTTTGCTCCCTTATCATAGATGGTGGTACATGTGTTAATGTAGTTAGTGAAAGACTTGTATCTAAACTTAGTTTACCAACTTTGATGCATACTAAACTTTATAAGTTGTAATGGCTAAGTGAAAATGGAGAAGTAAAGGTAGATAGGCAATGTATAATTAGCTTTTCTATTGGAAAATATTGTGATAATGTTTTGTGTGATGTAGTTCATATGGAAGCTACACACTTACTCTTAGGTAGGCCATGACAATTTGATAGAAATGTTATCCATGATGGTCTTGCTAACACTTATTTGTTTTCCTTTGAAGGTAGAAAAGTGTTTCTAAAGCCTTTATCTCCAAGAGAAGTATGTGAGGATCAAGTCAAAATGAAGATTAAGAGGAAAAAATGGTTAAGGCTGAAACATCCAAGCCTTCCAAGGCTTTGGCCGAGAGCCATGTTAAAGGAAAAAGTAGTTTGAAAAATGTTGTAAATAATTCTAAGTGTAAAGTAGATAGAAAAAAGGATTGTAAGGAAAATCTTCTTATTGAATGTAAAGAAATAAAAAGAGAATACTTAGTTAGAAAATCTATATTTTTGTGTTTACCAAATCCATTGATATTATGTGGTACTTGTGTAGGTGAATCAAAAGCAATAGAAGAAGTTCTAGAGGAGTACAAAGATATCTACCACCACTAAGAGGGATAGACCATCAAATTGATTTCATTCCGGTTCACAATTGCCAAATAAGCCATCCTATAGGAGCTCACCACAAGAAGCCCATGAAATAAAGAGACAAGTCTAAGACCTCTTGAAGAAAGGATGGGTAAAGGAAAGTTTGTCTCCTTATGTTTCTCCAATTATTTTGGTTCCTAAGAAGAAAGGTACATGGCGCATGTGTACAGATTGTAGGGTTGTAAATAATATTACTATTAGATATAGATATCCAATTCCAAGGTTAGATGATCTATTAGATGAATTACATGGATCCACCATATTTTCTAAAATAGATCTTTAAGAGTGGTTATCATCGAATTCAAATGAAAGAGGGTGATGAATGGAAAACCGCCTTTAAGACTAAATTTGGACTTTATGAGTGGTTATTAATGCCTTTTTGATTATCTAATGCACCAAGCACATTCATGAGACTCATGAATCATGTCTTCAGGAATTTCTTTGGTAAATTTGTTGTAGTCTATTTTGATGATATATTAGTGTGTAGTAAGTCTTCTGAAGAACATGTAAATCATTTGAAACCTGTATTAGATGTGCTTAGGAAGGAAAAATTGTATGAAAATAATGAAAAGTGTGTAATAGGAACCGAGAAGGTTATCTTCTTAGGTTTTGTTGTAAGTGCAAAAGGTGTGGAAGTTGATGAAGCCAAGATCCAAGCAATCAAGGAATGACCAACACCAACATGTGTGAAGGAGGTAAGAAGCTTTCATGGTTTAGCTAGTTTTTATAGAAGATTTGTTAGAGATTTTAGTACCATAGCTAGTCCGTTGAATGAACTTGTAAAGAAGGACATTATGTTTTAATAGGGGCCTTCTCAAGAAGAAGCCTTCAAGTTACTCAAACACAAACTCACACATGCACCAATACTTGCTTTGCCTAACTTTGCTCTTTCGTTTGAACTTGACTGTGTTGCATCCAACGTTGATTTAGGGGCTGTATTAATGAAAGAGAAACACCCAATAGATTACTTTAGTGAGAAATTAAAAGGTGGACATCTCAACTATTCAACCTATAACAAAGAGTTATATGCGCTAGTTAAATCCTTTCAAGTGTGGCAACACTACTTGCTACCTAAGGAGTTTATAGTTCACAAGGATCATGAAGCTTTAAAGAATTTGAGAGGGCAAGGTAAACTAAATAAAAGGCATGCTAAATAGGTAGAGTACATAGAACAATTCCCTTACATAATCAAGTATAAAAAGGGGTCTAGTAATGTAGTGGCCAACGCCTTACGTAGAAGGTACACCTTGATTAACATGCTTGAATGTAATATGTATGATTTTGATCATATTAAATCTATGTATGCCCATGATAAAGACTTCGGTCTTCCTTGGGAGTCAAGTGCCAAGGGTGAATTCAAAGATTATTTTAGGCACAATGGGTATCTTTTTAAAGGACATGTATTGTGTGTGCCTAAGTCTTCTTTGAAGGACTTATTGGTGATTGAAACCCATGAGGGAGGGATGATAGGTCACTTTGGAAGAGA
This sequence comes from Hylodesmum podocarpum, assembly GCA_026586105.1. Taxonomy (NCBI): domain Eukaryota; kingdom Viridiplantae; phylum Streptophyta; class Magnoliopsida; order Fabales; family Fabaceae; genus Hylodesmum; species Hylodesmum podocarpum. Next base: position 1,362,012 of record JALJEV010000804.1, read on the forward strand.
TAAGACCTTGGCTATGTTACAAGAGAATTTCTTTTGGTCTCACATGAGAGCCCAAGTAGCAAAGCATATTTCGAAATGTATCACTTGTAACAAAGACAAATCTAAGGTTTCTCCTAATGGCTTGTACCAACCTCTTCCACTAGCTACCACTCCTTGGATGGACATCTCCATGGATTTTATCCTTGGCTTACCCAAGTCCAAAAGAGGGATGGATATCATCTTTTTTGTTGTATGTCGCTTTTCAAAAATGGCTCACTTTATAGCTTGCAAGAAGGTAAACGATGCTTCTAATATTGCAAGGCTTTTCTTTAAAGAAGTAGTGAGACTTTATGTAGTACCCAAGACTATTGTGAGTGACCATGACTCTAAATTTCTTAGGCACTTTTGGAGAACCCTTTGAAGTTGTCTTGGAACCAAGATTCTCTTCTCCACCACTTGCCACCCTCAAACGGATGGACAAACCGAAGTTATGATAGGACCTTGGGTCAACTATTGAGGACTTTTGTAGGTGAGAACATAAAGAGTTGGGAAGATTGGTTACCGCATATTGAGTTTGCTTATAATAGAGTAATACATTCCACTACTAAACTTTCTCCTTTTCAAGTTGTTTATGGATTTAACCTACTCACCCCACTTGATCTAGTGGTTTTGCCTTTTGATTTTTCTTTTAATAGAAGTGGTAAAGAGAGGGCCCAGAAGATCCAAGAGCTACATGCACAAGAAAAAGAGAGAGTTGAAAAGAAGAATAAGCAAATAGCTAAAGCATACAACAAGCACCGTAGAGCTATTGAGTTCAATGTAGGAGACATGGTGTGGGTACACCTAAGGAAGGAGAGATTCCCTACTTTGAGGAGTTCCAAGCTTCTTCCAAGGGGAGATGGGTCTTTCAAGATCATAGAGAAATTGGGTCCAAACGCTTACAAGCTAGACCTTTCCAGTGAGCATGATGGTAGTAACTCCTTTAATATAATTGATCTTTCCTTGTTCGAAGCAGGTCCAAACGAAGATACTAACTTGAGGACAAGTTCTAGTAAAGAAGGAGGGTTTGATATAGGAACATCTAGGAGAATCACTAGGAGCATGCAAAGGAGGCTAGAAGAAGAAGTGGAAAGACTCCAAGACTAAGATAGTAATATAGGACTTAATATTTGTAATGTACTAGTAAACTTGTATGAACAATTATAGGTCCTATGTAATAGCTATAGATTAAGACAAAAGGGGCCCAAGCCCACAGTTTTCATAAGGCTTAGACAATCCATAAATATCCCTAACATTAAGGATCACACAAGGTCTTTAAGAGTTTTTCAAAACAAAAACTAAGTTTCAAAATCCCTTGTGTGAAGCTTTGAAACACTTGGAATTAAGGAGGAAGCCTTTGATTTATGTAAGGATTCGTGCCTTACACTTAATCAAAGAGATCTCACCCTTAATTATCAAGTGACAAGGATTGATGACTTGGCTAATCACATGGGCAAGGTTTGGAGACAAACCCATGTGCACCCATGTGATGCCCATGTGATGACATGTGCTAGCCTAACTAACTTAACTACCATGGTTACTTGGCAGCCAAGTTAGGTCACGACTAGGCTTAGGATCGTAACAAGGATTCGCTTAGTTTAACACTTGTTTAGGATGACTTGGAGGCCAAGCAAAGCTCCTATATAAAGCTTTGGCTGAAACATGTAAAGGACCATTTTGACAAATTTTGAACGAAATAAGCTTTGAGCTTTGAGAGAGAGTTCTCTTGTTCCCTTAGGGAAATTCCTTGAATCTTATCAATGGTATCTTGCTTCCATTGTGGCGGTTCCTCCTAGGCTTATGGGAGCTTCTCCTTGGCGCCACCCATCTATTCCTTTCCTATTCCACTTTGCTTTGATTTCTTAAACACATAAACTCCTAAAAAGCTTGCATAGTCGAGACACTTGTTTTAGCTCCTCTTTACTGATCACGGTGAAGACTGGATTTAGGCAACATTGGAGCCTCTTTGGATCAACCCCCAAGGTGGCCTCTATTAGTATGGGACCTGATCATTATTTTAGGAATATCGAGTTTTTTTAATGTTGACCAGTATGTTTCTCGAATTGCCCTAGTCAATCAATATATTCACTTTTCAATTAGCAATGGTGGTACTCAACATGGTTTAGTGATGTAGGAACATCTAAAACAAGAAGGAGTACTAGAAGAAAGAGAAGGAAACTTAAAGAGGAAGTGGACAAGCTCCAAGAGTTGTACTCTAGCTTAGGACAAAAATCTTGTAAAATCTTTATAAACTTGTATGGGACAAGATTAGGTCCTATTGTAATAGCTCTAGGGTATGGCTTAAGGGTCCAAAGCCCAAAGCCCATGGGTTTCATAAAGCCTAAAGCATGTCATGCATTCCTAAGTCAAGGTCACATAAGTTTTCAAAATCGGCTAAAAACATTTTCGGCTACAAAATTGTGTGAACCTTGAAACACTTGCTAATTAGGGAGGAAACCTTGATTAAGCATTGGATCCATGCCAACACTTAATCAAGGATCTCCACCCTTGATTAGGAAGTGATTAGGATTGATGACATGGCTAATCACATGGGTACTAATGGGAGACAAACCCATGTGCACCCATGTGAAGGCCATGTGAAAGCTAACTACCAACTAACCCACTTGGTTACTTGATAGTTAAGTAGCATTTCGGTTTGGCTTAGATATTAACTAGGATTAGCTTAGTTTTAATCATAGTTTAGGTGCCTTGGAGGCCAAGCTAGGGTGGCTTATAAATACCCTTGGCCAAACCATTGTAAAGGATCTTTTGGATGAATTTGAATACAAAGAGCTTTAAGCTTGTGAGAGAGTTTCTCTTGTTCCCTTAGGGAAAATCCTTGAATCTTATCAATGGCATCTTGCTTCCATTGTGGCAGTTCCTCCTAGGCTTATTGGAGTATCTCCATGGCGCCACCCTTCCATCTCTTACCTATTCCGCTTTGCTTTGATTTCTTAAACACCTAAACCCCTAAAAAGCTTCATGACCGAGGCATTTGTCTTGGTTCTTCTTGATGAGCACGGTTTGAAGACTAGATTTGGGCAACATTGAAGCTTCTTTGGATCACCCCCAAGGAGGCCTACATCATTTCGGCTGGAAGATGATGCATTGAGTTTACACTCCTCAAGTGCCTTTTTTTTGGCATTCTTTATTCTTCCTCTCCCTCCAAAACCTTTGGTTATTGTGTTTATCATACTCCTTACATCATTTTGGATTCTTTTGGGGGTTGTCCCTGCGAGAAGCAAGTTGTGGCCGATTCTGATTTCTTCCCCTTGATGATGGTCCTTGGTGGGAACATCATCCTCGTCTCTATCATAAGTCCCAGTTTAGTCCTCCTTCTCCATTATTCCCTCTAACAAAGCGCAATAGCACTCCGACCTTATCAGCTCTTTTGTGAGATCTTTTACTTCATTGCACTCATCTGTGGCATGTCCTCGGTTTTGGTGAAATTTTCAATGTTTAGAGGGGTTAGCATAAGGCGGAGATGGGTAAGGCACAAGTACTTGAAGAAGTTCAACATTCAACACTTCTGTCAGCATGACTTCACAACTGGTGTTCAATAAGGTATAATTATCAAATTTTCCTATTCTCCTCCATTTAAAGGTGGTGTTTTGTTGGTCAATGGTCGTACTTCTCATTACCTTTTTGGATTTCTTCCAAGCTGTTGCATTCTCTTCTATTCTCAAAAATTGTTCAGCATGATCCATGAGTTTGTCTATATTCTGAGGTGGCTCCGCGTCGAGTAAATCTGAAAATGGTCTAGGTCAGAGTCCGACCTTCATAGAGTGCATACTCATAGCAGGGTAAAGGTTGGGAATGCTCATGGCTGCTTTGGAGAACCTTGTCATGAAGTTTCTCAAGGTCTCACTATCTCCTAATACGATATGTTGTAGAGAGGACAAATTCGTGGGTACAGCTTACAATCAGCACAGTATGCTACAAACTTAGCACATAATGTGCCAAACGAGTCCACGGAGAGAGGAGGGAAGGAGTAGTACCACTCAACGGCTACACCTTTATGGATGGTTGGAAAGAGCCAATAGTGTATCCTAAAGTCACCTGAGACTAGCCCAGCCTATGTGAGATAGGCTTTAACATGGGTTGTGGGGTTCGATGTCCCTTCATACTTATCACTCAATCATCTCCAATTTTCAGGCAATTGAGTCTGCATTATGTTGAGTGTAAAGGGATTGAAGGTCGAAAGTCCGTGTATGGTTGGATTTGGTGGGGTGGGTATAACATTGAATGATATTTGTTGGTGACAAAGTTTACATCTGTGGGTGTGAGAGGCAGGCATGACATTGGGTTCTTGAATTGGCATTTTCTAGTTTTGGGTTGATATTTGATGAGTGTTGGGTTTGAGTTGTTCCTTATTTTTTTGGGAGTGGCTATATTTAACTTTATGGCAAGGCGAGTTAAGCATAGTGAGTTGAGAGTGAGATATTTGGTTTTTGAGAGCATTAAGTTCTTCACGGTGTTGATCTCTAAGATGTTACATCTCAACTTGATGTTGGGATCTTAATTTCTACATGTCCTCACCCAATGGTGGCGGACCCCCAGCCACAGTTGAATCTTTGTGCGCTATGAGAGATTCTAATAGAGTGTTATCCATATTTATATGAAAAATTGAGACTATCATCCGACTTCTAGTATTTACCAAAAAACACTATGTGGCGGTAAGGAAATTTCTATCAGGCCCCACGATGGGCACCAATGGTCTTTCTAAGAACTGGGTGCTGACTCGGACAAGCTATTAGCTGTCTTGGATAAGTCGAGGTGTTCTCCTTGACTCTGAGGTCCTGACCGGGCTATTCCAATCATTCCTTTAAGTTGTAGTTGTCATCTTGGTGATGTGGGAACATCCCAAAGGTTACTAGGAGCATGAAGAGGAAGATAGAGGAAGAAGTGGGGAAGCTCCAAGACATGGCACAACCTCAATCAAGCCATAGTTTAGGACTTACATTTTGTAATTTGTTTGTAAACTTGTTTGATCAAGTACCTTTGTAAGTGTACAAGTTGCAAGGCCTTGTAAGTGAGTCCAAAGCTCACGGCCTAGACATGTTTTCTTTAGGTTTGAGTGCTTTTATTTTTACTTGTTTAGAATGTTTCGTTAAGAGTACAAATAATGATCTAATGAAGCACTAAAATTCACCTTAGATTTTCGGATGGAATGTAAAGTTTGATTTGAAATTCTAAATGAATCCAAAAGCTTTGGTTTGAGTAGAGTTGCTCATTGGGTGGGGATCCATGCCTTCACCCAAGAAGGAACATCCACCCATGATCTCTCAAGTCCATCCAAGGGCTAAGAATCAAGGAGGATTAGTGACATGGCACTTTAAAAGTGACATGTAACTGAAACTAGCCTTCATTAGATTAGTTAGTTAGACTCCTAACTAAAGTTAGTTTTCGGTTAGCTTTGATTAGGATAGGTTAGGTTTAGTTTAGCTTGCTTCTCAAGTCAAGCCTAGGCCTATAAATACTTGTAAAAACGAATTTGTTAGGACTTTGGGATAATTTTGATGAATGAATAAGCTTTGAGCTTTTCTTGAGAGAGCTTTTCTATTGTCTTGCTTAGCAAGGTTTCTTGGATCTTATCAATAGATTCTCACCTCCATTGTGGCGGTTCCTCCTAGGCTTATTGGCTTGCCATGGCGCCTTTCTTCCCCATTTCTCACCCCCTTCCATTTTCCCTTTTCGGTTTCTCTTGCATCCATTGTTGACTTGACCAAAAGCTTCACTTGAAGTTTGGGTTTGGAGATAGTTGAAGAAGCTAGATTGGGAACTTACAAGGACTCTTTGGAGAATCTCTAAGGAGGCCTCTATCAAGTGGTATCATGAGCTTGTTGTCTTCTTCAATGGGTCATCTTCAACCAGTTAGTAACGGGTTTCCTAAGTTTCCATAATTTTATTTGAGTTTTCAATGTTCCATGTCTTCTTTCTATAGCCTAGTCTTAGTTTCCTTGAGTTGTCTTCATTTTGTTCGGTTGGTTTGTGTCTAAGCATGCTTTTCTTCTTTCTTTCTTCTTCAAACCGTGGGTTTGAGTGTCCATGCATGCTTGTCTTGAAGTTTTACCCATAGTTGCTTTAACTTCCATAACAAGATTCATGGTTCTAGAGTAACTTCCTTTGTAAGCTTCTTTGTTTGATTTGTTTTCCTGTAGTTTTGTTTAGTCCTTTGTGTTTTCTTTTCCATAACCATGAGTAGATGTATGTTGTTGTACCATTTATGATGTGGGTTTCAAGTTTTTAGATGGGTTTCAAGTGATAGAAGAAACTTCTAGTGTAAGACTCACATGTACATGCTTGTAATAGTTTCTAGAGCACTCTTTAGGTCCAATTTGTGTATAACCTTGTGAATTTCGTTTTGGGTTATGGAAATTGAACTTGGAGATTACTCTTCTTCATCTTATGGTTTCGGTCCAACCATACTTAGTGTGTGAAAAAATACAAAAATCAAAATAAAGAAAAGAAACAAGTGAAAAAAAAAGAGGAGAAAAAGTAGTGGTGAAAAGAAAAATGTATGGGTTCAAAAAGAGTATCAATTGAGTGAGAACCATACAAGAACCAAATAAAAAGAACAAAAACAGCAAGAGTTGGATTGAAAAGTGAAATGAATTGATCATTAGACACACCCTTGGACCTTGTTTTGAGCACACATTACTCAAGTTGAATTTCTAGTACCTTGTTTTGGACTTGAGTGTGTAGTGATTTTTTGGTGTAATTTTCACTTTGTGCTTGTACTGCACTTGCTGGAATTTGAGAATACTATGCCTATAAGATCCTTTTATTGCATTTGGATTAAAATTTGAAGGCTAGAAAAATTATAGAAGAACTTTCTTTTCGGTCGCTAATCCTAACAGCTAGAAATCTGTCGCTAATTTCGTAGCCATTTCGGTTACTATTTTGGTGGTATGCTTGGCTGTACAGTTTTGATGCTCATGGTGTTGCTCTCGGCTTGGACTTGATTTCTATAGCAAATATATGTTCTTTTGCTACCCTTATATGTGTCTTTGTCTCATCAAAATTCTTCCACATTTGAGTAGCCCTTTCTTTCAATTTTGAGCTTTTATTGCTTGTCTTCCTTATATTCCTAGTTTTGTCTTTGAGTATTTGTCTCTTTGGACTTCTTAAGCCTAGCTAGGGTGTTGTTCCTCTTTCACATTGGCTTGGTAAGAACTTGATAATTGATTTGAGAATAATTTCTAAGTGAGAACCAAGAGATAGAGAGGAAAAAGGCAAGACAGTATCATTAGAGAAAAAGCCACTAAGTGTGAAACACGAGAGTGAGTGGAAACACTTAGAGAGTGGTGAAGTTCTTTTATTTGCTTTATATTTCTTGTGTACTAACCCCTTTTTGCAGCAATGGCAAGTTCTACAAGTGTAGGAAATGAGTACTCACCTAGAACTCAAATGTTCATGGAGAGGATGATGGAGAAAATGAACCAAATGCAAGTTACCTTGAGGGAGAGTGTGCAAGAGGGGATAAATCAAATAAGCAAAACACATGAGAGGGAGAGAAATAGTAGGAATGAGGGTGATAGGAGGAGTAGAAGAGGGAGTGAAAGAAGTGATAGAGAAGAAAATGAGAGAGGAGGTGGTAGTAGGAGAGGGTCATCAAGTAGAGAGCATGAATCCTCTATTGGTAGTGATGGTGGGAGCCTTAGAAATGATGATGCCTATGCCCATGACCAATATAACCGTGAGAGAAGAGGTGGTAAGGGGCTGGCCGTGAGGGAGAAAGGGGAAACCATAACTATAGAAGGCATTACCACGAGGAGAATGATAGATTTGATGAAAGAATGTTGAAAATTACAATTCCTAAGTTCAATGGAAGTGGTGGGGTCGATGCTTACTTGGATTGGTCCATGAAGGTGGATCAAATTCTTACTAGTTATCCTATGTTGAGTGAGGAAAGGAAGCTGCACCTTGTGACCTTAGAGTTTGAAGAATATGCCTTGGTGTGGTGGAATCAAATGGAAACTAGGCATGTATACTTGAGGCCAAGAATCACTTCTTGGGAGGGCTTGAAACATGCCTTGAGAGAAAGGTTTGTGCCTCCTACTTACATGAGGGATCTACATAATAAATTTCAAAGACTCATACAAGGGCCTAGAAGTGTGCAAGACTACTTCAAAGACCTAGAGATGACAATGCTAAGAGCCCAACTAGAGGAGAGTTTGGAAGCTACTATGGCTAGATTTGTCCATGGGTTGAATAGAGAAATATAAGATGTTCTTGAGCTTCAAAGGTATTCAAACTTGGAGGAAGCCATCCATTTGGCCGAGAGAATTGAGGCCCAATTAAGAAGGAGAAGTAGCTTCAAAAGAGTTTCCTCATTCAACTCATCAAGTTGGAAGGGCAAGAGCAAAAGAGACTACTCACCCAAGCCTAAAACAAGGCTTGACCGAGAGCCCCCTAAACCAAAAGAGGTAACTTCTTCATCTAATGCTTTTAAATCAAGTAACATTAAATGTTTCAAATATTTAGGGAAGGGACACATAGCTTCACAATGCCCAAACAAGAAGGCTATATTCCTAAGGCAAGATGGTGAGATTATAAGTGAAGGGTCCAATGCCTCTTCAAGTGAAGATGAAGGCCTAAGCGAAAAGAGCTCTACTTCTAGCCAAGAGGCCGAGGAAGGTGACCTACTAATGGTAAGAAGATTACTTACTGCATGCCATGATATGGATGATAGTCAAAGGGAGAACATATTTCATTCAAGGTGCAAGGTAAAAGACCAAACTTGTTCTCTTATTATTGATGGTGGCTCATGCACTAATGTTGTGAGTGAAAGGTTAGTCTCTAAACTTAACTTGAAAATTATTCCTCACCCTAAGTCTTATAGATTACGATGGTTAAGTGAGAGTGGAAAGATTAAAGTTGATAGACAATGTATTCTTAACTTTTCTATTGGTAAGTATAGTGATAGCGTGTTATGGAATGTAGTTCCTATGGAGGCTACACATTTACTTCTTGGTAGGCCATGGCAATTTGATAGGAATGTGATTCATGATGGCCTTGCTAACACTTACTTATTTTCTTTTGAAGGTAGAAAAGTACTCTTGAAGCCTCTATCTCCAAGGGAAGTGTGTGAGGATCAAGTTAAAATGAGACTCAAGAGGGTCCAAGACCAAGAGAAGCCTTTGGCCGAGACACCCAAGCCAAGCAAGGCTTTGGCCGAGAGACCTCCCAAAGGTAAAGGTGTCTTGAAAGTGAGACCGAGCAAGCCTAAGGGTAAGGATGACTTGAAAAAGAAAGAAAGCTTACTCATTGAAAGTAAGGAAATTAAAAGGGAGTACCTAGCTAGAAAATCAATGTTTTTGTGTTTACCTAACCCATTATCTTTGAGTACTAACTTTGTAGGTGACCCCAAAGCATTGGAAGAGTTGCTAGAGGAGTACCATGATGTCTTTCCTATGGAGTTACCACATGGACTTCCCCCAATCCGTGGGATAGAGCACCAAATCGACTTCATACCCGGTTCACAATTGCCCAATAGGCCTTCTTATAGGAGCTCTCCTCAAGAAGCCCATGAGATCCAAAGACAAGTTCAAGACCTCTTGAGCAAAGGATGGGTCAAAGAGAGTTTATCACCTTGTGCTTCACCGGTGATCCTGGTTCCTAAGAAGGAGGGGACGTGGCGCATGTGCATGGATTGTAGAGCGGTCAACAATATAACCATAAGGTATAGACATCCCATTCCCTGTTTAGATGATTTACTAGATGAATTACATGGTTCCACCATATTTTCCAAAGTAGATCTTAAAAGTAGTTATCACTAAATTAGAATGAAAGATGATGATGAATGGAAGACCGCCTTTAAGACTAAGTTTGGACTCTATGAGTGGCTTGTAATTCCTTTTGGTCTATCTAATGCTCAAAGTCCATTCATGAGGCTTATGAATCATGTTTTGAGAAAGTTTTTGGGAAAATTTGTTGTTGTGTATTTTGATGACATTCTTATATATAGCAAATCTTCCCATGAACATATAATGCACTTGAGACTTGTGTTAGATGTGCTTAGGACCGAGAAGCTCTTTGCCAATAAAGAGAAATGTGTGTTTGGAACCGAGAAGGTGATCTTCTTGGGATTTGTGGTAAGTTCTCAAGGTGTTCAAGTAGATGAATCCAAAGTGAAGGCAATTATGGAGTGGCCAACCCCTACAAGTGTTAAAGAGGTAAGAAGTTTTCATGGTCTTGCTAGCTTTTATAGGAGATTTGTTAGAGAATTTAGTTCCATTGCTTCTCCTTTAAATGAGTTAGTTAAGAAAGATACACCTTTTATTTGGGATCATGCACAAGAGAATGCTTTTAAATTGTTGAAGGAAAAACTCACTAATACACCAATACTTGTTTTGCCTAACTTTTCACTTTCTTTTGAGCTAGAGTGTGATGCGTCTAACATAGGTATAAGGGCTGTCCTAATGCAAGAGAAGCACCCCATAGCCTATTTTAGTGAAAAGCTTAAAGGGGGGCACCACAACTACTCAACATATGACAAAAAACTTTATGCTTTGGTAAGATCCTTCCAAGTGTGGCAACATTACTTGCTACCAAGGGAATTTGTTGGTCATTCGGACCATGAGGCCTTGAAACATCTCAAAGGCCAAGGTAAGTTGAGTAAGAGCATTGCCAAGTGGGTTGAATACATAGAACAATTTCCATACATCATTAAATACAAGAAAGGTTCTACCAATGTTGTTGCCGATGCATTAAGTAGAAGTTATACCTTGATTGTTATGCATGAATGTAAATTGTATGGTTTTGATCATGTGAAATCTTTACATTCTCTTGATGAAGAGTTCGACCAGATTTGGGAATCATGTTCCAAAGGTGCTTTCAAGGATTATTTTAGGCACAATGGTTATCTTTTCAAAGGACAATGTTTGTGTGTGCCTAAATCCTCTTTGAGGGAACTTTTGGTTATTGAAACTCATGAGGGTGGAGTCATGGGGCACTTTGGGAGAGATAAGACCCTAGCCATGTTACAAGAACACTTTTATTGGCCACACATGAAAGCTCAAGTGGCTAAGTATATTTCAAAATGCATCACTTGTAACAAGGCTAAGTCTAAAGTTTCACCTCATGGTCTCTACCAACCTTGGTTAAGAGTACAAATAATGATCTAATGAAGCACTAAAACTCACCTTAGATTTTCGGATGGAATGTAAAGTTTGATTTGAAATTCTAAGTGAATCCAAAAGCTTTGGTTTGAGTAGATTTGCTCCTTGGGTGGGGATCCATGCCTTAACCCAAGAAGGAACATCCACCCTTGATCTCTCAAGTCCATCCAAGGGCTAAGAATCAAGGAGGATTAGTGACATGACACTTTAAAAGTGACATGTAACTTAAACTAGCCTTCATTAGATTAGTTAGTTAGACTCCTAACTAAAGTTAGTTTTCGGTTAGCTTTGATTAGGATAGGTTAGGTTTAGTTTAGCTTGCTTCTCAAGTCAAGCCTAGGCCTATAAATAATTGTAAAAACGAATTTGTTAAGACTTTAGGATAATTTTGATGAATGAATAAGCTTTGAGCTTTTCTTGAGAGAGGTTTTCTCTTGTCTTGCTTAGCAAGGTTTGTTGGATCTTATCAATGGATTCTCACCTCCATTGTGGCGGTTCCTCCTAGGCTTATCGGCTTGCCATGGCGCCTTTCTTTCCCATTTCTCACCCCCTTCCATTTTCCCTTTTCGGTTTCTCTTGCATCCATTGTTGACTTGACTAAAAGCTTCACTTGAAGTTTGGGTTTAGAGATAGTTGAAGAAGCTAGATTAGGAACTTACAAGGACTCTTTGCAGAATCTCTAAGGAGGCCTCTATCACTTGGTCAGAGGGGTTGGTACCTACAATAATCCTCCAGTGCTTAAGTTGGTATTATAAGTAGATAGGATAAGTCAGAGTAAGGATATTTAGAGTCTAGAGATACTTCCTAAAGGGAGAACCCCTATTTCTATGTTGTGGAGTGATGGCATGTTTGGTTATGAATCCAAGTGTCATCTTGTTGAATAGCGTGGCTGACCTTATAAGGAATAATTACCTAAGAGAGGTTTGTGACATTACAGGTTTTAGGGACACATGTTTGTCTCTCATTGGGTACAAGAGAGCCTAGGTCTGGTGTCACGAATTAGTGTTGAATAATGTGATTGGGATCAAGAACATACTTACAAGTTTAAATACTTGGGAAACTAGGTAAACTCTAGAAAAATCAGGTAAAAAGACTGAGCGATATGCCACTTGTCCCACCCTCTCTATTAAACCAAGGACTAAGCTTTCCCTTCCTTCCAAATCATAAGATGCCTTTCATAAGAGACACATGTAAAAACATGTTCTCATACACTAAACTCCAATGGTCGACGTCATTGGTGTATATAAGACTTTTGTCTACTCTAATCATTATCTTAACTTTTACAAAATAACTTCCTGTGACTTAAATGAAACATTGTGTTTCAAGACAAACTTGTGGAATTAAGGTATGATTAAGCCAAATTATAAATTTGAGTATTCTTTAGTTGTTACAATATACATCATATAATATTTTTTTGGTTGCTTTTACTAGAAATTTTTGAAAAATAAACAAAAAAACTATGATTCCAAAATTTATGGTTATTCGCTTATACAAAAAGGAGACATAATGATGGACGACCATCTCCAAAAGCACAACAAACTCTTCAACCTTACTTTTTAATAAATTGAGCTTCTAATAAAATTCGCTATGTTTTTTACTGTCTAACCAGGTTTAGTATTCGGAGTATACCTTGGGCTACACAACTCCAATTTAGCTGTTCTTTGTGTCTTTTTAAAGTTGACTTAAAGGGCTACAAAAGCTATGAAGATACAAAAGCCCAGTTATAACTACATCTATGAGGAAATTGGATTTGAAAGTAACAATTGGATACTGTCAGGATGTTCCAGCGGGGTGCTGACCAGGTTTTGTATTTCTAGCGTAATTTGGGCTAAAAAACTCCAATTAAATTCGTCTTGATGGCATTTTAAAGCTAACGTAAAGGTCTACAAAAGCTATGAGACACCAAAACCTAGTTAGGACTGCATCTAGGAGTAAATGGAGCTTGAAGTTAACGTTCGAATGCCACCACAATTTTCTAGCGAGTTGTTTAATTGTTTAGGCCTATTAGTTTCTTTCAATTATGTATTTGTTTTAAGACTTGAATTTGGGCCTTGTAATTGTAAAGTGTGCTCAGCCTAGGTTGCCTCTCATCTCACCATTGATCACTCATTTCATCATAGGATGGAGAACATTTCAAATTTCTAACCTTAGGCCCATTGCACTTTCATTAAACTGGTCAACATTTCTATTGTACTCACTTTTAGTCAAAATGAATGAAAATTGAGAATTGTTTCTCTTGATAGGAGTAGAGCTCTCCTAGGATTTTCTTCTTGAAACCTTGAATCTTATCATGGATCCTTGCATCCAAGTGGCGATTCTTCCTAAGAGCTTATTGAATTTATAATTCATGGCGCTCCCACCATTCTTGTCTTCTTCATTTTATATTTTCTTCTCGCTTTGATTTAGTTCCATTAATTACCACCTTGACTATGAGCTTCTTGCAGCATTTTTATGAAATCAAGAGTGTTTAAGAGTGATTGAAGGTTGGTGAGTGAAGATTGGGGCAACAACTTTCTTATCCATGAAGATCCCTTTCAATTTCCTCATGGGTTTGCATCAAAATTGATATCAAGATCTAGTTGTTCTTCACTTGTGGTATTGAGTCTAGCTTCTATCTTTTTTATTTCAATTTTTGATTCAATTGAAATTTTGTTGAGTTTGTTTTGTGCGTCTTGGTTGTCCAATGCATTGAGAATATGTTCTAACACTTGTGGTAGATCAAACAAGGCCTAATTTACATGTTAGACACATTCTAGTTCATAGCCCCCATGTGTTTGATGAATTTTCTCAATATGTATTTTGTGTCCTCTTTGCAGAAATTTGATTTCCCTATAATATTATAGGCTTAAGAAGGCTTATATGTTTCATTATTACATGCATTACTTATTACAAGTTCAAGTTACCACCTATATCCATTATCTTGCTTGTTAGCAAAGTTAACTTGAACTTTGCTTGAGTTTGAAGCCATTTTAAGACTGTCCAACAAGGTTTATCCAAGAGAAAAATATAGACAAGCAAAAGAAAATAAAAGTTCAATAGAAAAAATATTCAAAAGAAAGAATAAAATGAAAATACAAGAAAAATGAGTTTGAAAAAAATAGAGTGCTAAAATTAGTAGTTCTTGTGAGTGAGAATTTGTGAAAATTTTGAGTGAAGTACCTTTTTGGGCTCTTTAAACACCCACAAAATTAGTGTTCAAGTTCAATTTAGCTTTTATTACCATTAGGCTCAAGTATCATCAACATAAATTGGGTCAATTTTGCTAGTAGCTTGATATTTGAACTTGTGGTGAGCTTTGTATGTGTCTATATATATAAGCCTTGTTTTGCCCTGTTTTTGGACCTCTGTTTTGTGGCTGCCCTGCACCTATTTTGAGCTTATTTTGTGCCTTAAATTCATCACAAACATCCCCCAAAATTTCGTGACAAGTTGGCCAAAGTTTTGAAGCAAAATTCCTACCATTAGTGACGGTTTTTCTGATTTTGTGACAGTTTTCTTTTTGCTTCTTGTTCAACTTGTAAATCTAGGTTTGGTGATTTTTGGGCATTTTTTTATAGTATATACATATATAAGCTCAATTGGAAGGTTTCATAATTTTCCAACACCATTTCATATGCTTTTGAGTGCTCACAAGTTGGGAAAAATTGTGACGGTTTCCTGAAATTTCCAACAATTGGTACTTGTGTTTTGTGTCAAATTTGAATCCTTTTGTCTTGAAATTTTTTCTAGTTTTCTAAATTGCGTTTTCCTTCATTTTATTTTCAGTAACTATAGTAGCCTTTGTCTCATATTAAATCTCCTTTTGAGTAGCTAACTTGTTTTCATTGAGTGTCATTTTATTGCTTGTCTTCTTTAACTCCTATTAGTTTTGTCTAGAGTCTTTGTCTTCTTGGATTTCCCTAAGCTCTTTGGTTGTATTGTTCCTCTTTCACTTGAAAAAATGGGACTTGGTAATTGATATAGGTTTCTTAAGAAAGCTCTAAAAGAGTTGAGAGGAAAAAGGCTAGAGAGTACATCATAGAAAGAGCCTTTTAAGAGTGTAAACAAGAATGTTGAGTGAAAACACTTAATGGTAAGGACTTCCAATTTCTTCTCTATTATTTTGCTTCTAACATCTTCCTTGCAGCAATGGATAGATCCCCAAGTGTTGGGAATGATTTATCTCCTAGGACCCAAAAGGTTATGGATGCTATGATGGAGAAGTTCATTCACATACAACACAACCTCAAGAATGAGCTTCAAGAGAGTGTAAATGAGGTGAGGGAGGAGAGTAGACGCATTAGGGAGGAGATACATAGAAGGTTTAGGGAAGAAAAAAATAAGATGATTGAGTTTGAAAGAAGGGTGAGAAAGGAGTATCATGAGAGAAGAGAGAAAACCTTGACAGAAAACCATAAAAGAAGTGAAAAGGGAAGGCAAAAAAGGGGAAACCATTATTAACCTAGAAAAAATTATAGGGGAAGTAAATATGATGAGGAGTATGCCTTTGGAGCCTTTGATGAAGATAGGAGAGGAAAGGTAAGGCATGACCGAAACACATACCATAGTAGAAACCCACACACACCTAAAAGGGTCTTTGGTGATGATGAACTAAGAGTTAGGAAAGAAAATAAGAAATTTGAATGTGAGTTTAAAGAGAGAAAAACTACAGTGGAAATAGAAAATCAAAGAGCTTACACTAATTTAGTAAAGGAATTTGATAGGATAGAAAGAAAAGACCATGAAAGGAGAAAAAGAAAAGAGAGAATTTTAAGAGAGGAAAAAAAGTTGATGGAAAAAGAGCTAAAGGAGAAAGAGTTAAAAGAAAAGGAGTTGAAAGAACAAGAGAGGAAAGAAAGAAAATTGAGAGATGAGCAAGAAAAGGAATTGTGTGGTATTTTAGTTGTTTGTATTAATCCTTGCTTTATTTTTTATGATTCTCATTTGAAGGATGATGTAGAAATGACACCAAAGGAAGAAATACAAGACAAACTTCTTGTGTGAGGATGTGGAAGAGATAGAACTCAAAGCATATGGTGAAATTGTTTGTGACATTCCTTACAAGAATCCTTTTACCTTAGTACCTTGTGATGAATTGTCTACAAAGTTTCCATGGAGCACACATCATGAAGAAAATGAAGCACCCATGGAATTGGAGCAACCATTAAAGAAGATTTACTTGTCACTTGATACTCTTTTTACTTCTAATAAAGATGAGATTACACTAGAGTCTTATGGGTTTAAACCTTGGACAACCCTTGAGATTGGAAATTTACAATTTTTGGTTGTGTCTATTGACCATTGTTTTTATGATGTTGAAATTTTTTTTAGGTTATTGGAAGAACCTAAGAAGGAGGGCACACCACAAAGTTCCACACCTAGTGAAGAAATATGGATCAAGGAACAAATATCAACACAAATTGAGAAAGGAGGAGAAACTACTAAGAGTTTTGGTTATACAATAAATGAACATTTTAATTCCTTCTTTCCTTTTTTAAATAGTGTTGTTGATATGAATAGGATATACACTTTGTTATTAAATATAAAATTTGATAAGGTGTGCTTGATCTTTAATCCGAGTGGTCTTTTATTGTAGGTAAGAACCTAAGGCCACTTGAGGACAAGCTGGCCACAAGAAGGAGGGTTCGATGGAAGACCATCTTCAAAAGCTCAACAAACTCTTCAACCTTACTTTTTAATAAATTGAGCTTCAAATAAAATTCGCTATGTTTTTTACTGTCTGACCAGGTTTAGTATTCAGAGTATACCTTGGGCTACACAACTCCAATTTAGCTGCTCTTGGTGTCTTTTTAAAGCTGACTTAAAGGGATACAAAAGTTATGAAGATACAAAAGCCTAGTTATAACTGCATCTAGGAGGAAATTGGATTTGAAAGTAAGGATTGGATACTGCCAGGATGTTCCAGCGGGGTGCTGACCAGGTTTAGTATTTCTAGCGTAATGTGGGCTAAAAAACTCCAATTAAGTTTGTCTTGATGGCATTTTAAAGCTAACGTAAAGGGCTACAAAATCTATGAAGACACCAAAGCCTAGTTAGGACTGCATCTAGGAGTAAATGGAGGTTAACGTTCGAATGCCACCACGATTTTCTTGAGGTTAACGTTCGAATGCCACCACGATTTTTCAGCAAGTTGTTTAATTGTTTAGGCCTATTAGTTTCTTTCAATTATGTATTTGTTTTAAGACTTGAATTTGGGCCTTGTAATTTTAAAGTGTGCTCAGCCTAGGTTGCCTTTCATCTCACCATTGATCACTCATTTCATCATAGGGTGGAGAACATTTCAGATTTCTAACTTTAGGCCCATTGCAATTTTATTAAATTGGTCAACATTTTTATTGTACTCACTTTTAGTCAAAATGAATGAAAATTGAGAATTGTTTCTCTTGATAGGAGTAGAGCTCTCCTAGGGTTTTCTTCTTGAAACCTTGAATCTTATCATGGATTCTTGCATCCAAGTGGCGATTCTTCCTAAGAGCTTATTGAATTTATAATTCATGGCGCTCCCACCATTCTTGTCTTCTTCATTTTATCTTTTCTTCTCGCTTTGATTTAGTTCCATTAATTACCACCTTGACCATGAGCTTCTTGCTGCATTTTTGTGAAAACAAGAGTGTTTAAGAGTGATTGAAGGTTGGTGAATGAAGATTGGGGCAACAACTTGCTTATCCATGAAGATCCCTTCCAATTTCCTCATGGGTTTGCATCATATAATATCTCCTTAATAACGTCAGTTAAACATTTAACTGATGCCATTTTATATTTAACATTGGTTCCATGTAAAATTGACGTCGTAAGTTACATCTACATCAACTATAAATAATAACTTACGCCAAAAGTCACAATTTTAATCCCTAACACTCACCCCTTCTCTTTTTCTTTCACAGCACCTCTCTTGTCTTCCACGCTCTTCTCTTCTCTTTGCGTTTTTCTCTGTCACTTTTTTCCTCCTTTGTTTTCCTCTATACTCTTGCCTTGGTCGTTGGACGTGCTCGTCGTCATGGTTCTTTGATTGTTTCATCATTGGAGGTGGCGGTTGTCTTGCCATTGTATCCCTTTTCATTCTCTCGCCCTCTTGCAGTTTTGCTCAAGTATAGCTTCCCTCGTTCTTAAGTTTAGTTTTTTGTTTTCTCGCCCTCTTACTGTACCTTTGTTTTTAAGTTGCATTAGTCTTAAGTTAGGATGATGATAGTATCACCCTTTTTTTATTATTTTATGTAGATGAAGATGAATAGCCTCAAAGTCATCGTTTTGGGTGAGCCTATTCCTTTAGTTAGTACATCCACGCTTAACTACTACTCAATTTTAAATTTGATGACCCGTGCTGAAGACCAGTTCACTGCCAAACACGTAATACAAAAATCATTTCATCATTTTCAATATGAGAAGGTTTCTATTGAACCATTTACTTCCAAACTTTACTGCATTTGTTGCATGGAGATCTATATCTTGTTAACATTCCTACTATTATTCAAGCCTTATCAAATACGAAGAATAGTGTGTCAAAATAGGAGTAGGAAGTAGCCTTGGTTGATGCATCAACGGAGGTAATATTTTTTCCTTGACACTCAATTTAGTTTCCATAATTATTTGTTGGATGTTCTGTTAACATATTGACATTTGATTTATTCTAATTTATATTTTATGTAGGCTGCAATATCGGAATATCATAGGCTAAAACTGGAAATAACACAGATAGAAAAGATGATGATATCAAAAATAATAAGGCTTGAAATAATTCTTTATTTTCTTGTCCCTGGTCGATTAGTAAGTGATGGTATGCATCAACATGGAAATGATTTTGAATTATGTTATGCTTCTCTAATATTTATTGATCAATTGTGTGAAAATGGGTTAATGATGTCATGGACATGTTGTTATATACTAACTTGTAAACTGTACTTATTTTTCTGCCCATAATTTTTCATTTTTTGTTCTTGTTTACTCTGTTGTCTGCCCTTTTTCCTTAGCATACTTCTTAGATGGAATTATTAACCTTGCATATCAAAATAAGAGAAGGTGGAACTGATTAGGGTTGGGGCGTTGTAGTCAATATTGATAGGAAACCTTCTGGTGGTGGTTATATTGTTGATACTTTACTTCATTGTTCGTATATTTCAAATGATAACAGCTCACAAACCAAAATCATGTCCTCCCTGCCCCGGAGAGAAAGGTGAAAAACATGTGGTAACTTGACATTTTTAACATATATCATTATTTTCTTTCACGGATTTCTGTTGTAACTCTTCTTAAATTTGAAACACTTAAGTTATTTTCTCTTACCTACTTCCTTCTGTTATAGTTCTCTGTTCAATTACCATTAATCTAAACAATTTGTAAAATAAGGGTATTGTACCTTCTGATCTTCGACCCGTGGAAGCAAGGCAAAGTATATTGCTTTTTCCATGGGAGTTGGGCATCCGTTTCTGTAACGCCCTAAAAATTTAGACTTAAGATAATTGATGATTAGCTGACTAAATAAGGAGTGCAACCTAGATTAGTGGGAACAAGGGGGGTGGTGACTAAGATAAATCCTTAGAGTGACAAAGAAATGTATGTTTTGACCCAAAGTCAAATAAACATAGTTGACTCTAATCAAACACAAGACACTGAAGTTGACTTTAGTCAACTCTAAAATAGCAACTTGGAAAATAAGGTTAACTTTTTTTATAGAGAAGTTAACTCTAAAATACCACCTACTTTTTGAAATTAGACTTTAGGTGTCCCGTAACCGCCCATTTGATGTTAAGATATTTGATTAGGCGTAACTAAACACATGTAATAAGAAACAATGTATGTATAAGTTTATTTTTGAAGTAAAGGAAAAATGGTCATTTTGCCACTTACTCTCTAATATTGGGGTAGAGATGCCCAATAACCTCTAAATTTGTGTTCAATATAGGTTTGGGCATAACTAAGAGAAACTAGTGAAAGTAATACTAATAATTCAAGTAACTCAAATACAAATAGAAAAAGTGAATCGTAATAGTAATTTAAAGAACGGTGTAGTAAGTAATTATTTTGATTGCAAAATTAAAATTATTCTTGTGAATTGAAAATTAAAGGAGGGGAATAATGAATTTCACAACTTTAAAATATAAAACACAGAGTCGAGAGAATTTTGAGACCAGATGAATTGAAACGGTGAGATTCAGAGTTCCGAGGAGAAAATAGGTCAGTACGCTCATGTGGGCCTACTTGAAGACCCAAATCAGGTTTTTTTTTTGGCTTTGGCAGTAAGTGTGGCGTGCCCCTACACACTTGAATTTTCTTTTCCCATACACACTCATCTCTCATTCTCACATTACTCTCATTTTTCACTCTTCAATATTACGTTTCACTTTTCCTCTCATATTTCTCTTCTTCTTCCACTTTACTGACCCATCTTCTCCTTCCTTTTCTTCTCCATTTGAGCACCACCAAACCACCACCACTTTGGTGCGGTCACGCCACCACCACTCTGACATCGACGCACCACCACCGCGACAAGTGGAGCCACCCACGAGCTTGGAAGACGCGTGACATTTTTCAAAGGCTCACCCACGAACTCTATTGCCAAGGTATGGGGAGTTCTTATTTTCAAGAGTGGATTCCTTGTGTGTTCTTCATGTTTTATTCTTCTCTTGCTTGTTTTCTTGAGTGGCCGGAACCCTAGAGTGGTGATCGAAGTTCTTGAGTGTGGGTTGTTTCTTAAATGATTAAAATGAGAACTTAATAACTAAAACACAAAGAGAGAAACACCATGGATGGGTTGAACTCATAAGATGATGGGTTTTGTACCCTTGCTCGTGAAACCCTTGCAAGACCATGGAGATTGGTGTGGAACATGAAGGAACTGAGCTCGAGCAATCGAAAAAAGGTGAACTTCAACAAAAAGAAACGAATTTGAAGTCAAAACATGTGTACCCTAACAATGAGAATGCAAAGAAACCTTAAAAGGCTAAATCAAGACTCGTTGGGTGTGTGAGTTTGTGGAACTGATTATTGTTAGTGTAAGTTAGGTTTTTCTTGATATTATGTGAGAAAGTATGATGTGAGTGTGTTGTGGATTAGATTTTGGTTTTGCTGTAAGTCTTGAAATTGTTGTTGTTATGTGAAAATGTGTAGTGTTAATAAGCATGGTGTGTGTGTGAGAGAGTTTTGTGGGATTGTTGGTATTATGTAGGTTTTGATACTGAGTATGAATGTTGAAAATGTGGACTTAATGCCCTTAGTATGAATAAAAATTCAGTCATGAGTACAATTATTAAGTGCTAGAAGTGGTTTAAATGAATGGGTGGCCAATTTCTATGATAACTAGGTTCGCCTTGTAATTTGAATTGCAAGAATATTAAGAGGTGATTTAAATGACTTCATATGAAGTTTAAAAGCATGTTGAACCTAAGGACTTAGTTTCATGAAATTCATAAATGAAATGATGAACTTATGATATGGAAGATGTGTGTGGATGTGATTTTTAAACTATTAGCAAATCAATGTGTTTTTGAAAATCAACACTTATGTGCACTTGGACTTTCATAAAGGAGAATTTGAAGCTAAGCAAATTACAATCTTTGATTTTCATACTAATTTATCAAATAAAATTAT
The DNA here is from genome assembly GCA_026586105.1 of Hylodesmum podocarpum. Lineage (NCBI taxonomy): Eukaryota > Viridiplantae > Streptophyta > Magnoliopsida > Fabales > Fabaceae > Hylodesmum > Hylodesmum podocarpum. The sequence goes on from JALJEV010000804.1 coordinate 1,383,737, forward strand.
GCCTTTAATTGTTGAGGTTTGGAAATGGTGTTGGTCAAATTCTTCCTTAAATGAGTTGAATAGAGTCATGATATGTTACTGTATTATGAAATGATCATATGCTAAATAAATGCTTTGTTTTTGGGACTTAAGCTTAGTTATCAAATACTAGGCGAGCTAAGAAAATACCTATAAAGAAAAAACTAGTTCTTGATACCACTTGATACAAGTTTGCCTCACACAAACTTGGAATTGTTACCCAATCTTCAATTCTTTATAGGGTTTTGGGAATTTTGTATTTAGGTCAAACAAAAATAATAAAAAAAAGGAAGAAAGAAAAATATAAAATGGAATTAGATGAGGAATGGGGAAGGCTCCAAGATCGGGATCAATAAGTCAAGGAGAATCGCCACAAAGGAAAGATCCTTTGATAAGATTTGAGGTTCAATCAAGAAACCCTAGGAGAGCACAGTCTCAATGGAAAAATCCAATATCAATATATTTCCAAAACTGACTCTTAGTGTTCAGCCAAAGCATATAAGTTAAACTAAATGAGAATGTAAATCCATCTAAGGGTGGTCAAGCAAGCATGAATAATCAAGGGATAAAAATAATTCATTAAACAAGAATGGCTCTTACCCGTTGGATCAAGTTAAAAATAAAAGGTCTAGATTCATTCTTAAAATGTGAATTAAAATGAATTCTTAACCCTTGGATTTTCATTTAATCCCATGGCTAAGATTCACCTTTCTCCCTATTTTCTTTTACTACTAAAAAAGTAAAACAAAGAAAAGGCTAAGTTCAACAGGTTAATACAAAAAAGGTTCTAAATGACCATGAGCTACCATGTACTCACACAAGTTGGCCAAAAGTTTAACTTGCAAGCAAAAATCAATTTACAAAAGTATAAGAAGATTACAAGGTCTTGATTTTATAGTATAGTCTCCAATGTTTTATTCAATCTTAAGAAGTTCTTTCTCCAACTCTTCCTCTAATTTTCTAAGCATTCCACTTGTAAGTCTTCTATCTTGTGATGGTCTTCCATCAAACCCTCCTTCTTGATGCAAACTTGTCCCCAAGTTGCCTTGATCATCACCTAGATCACAAAAAGTCAAGTCACTCACATTGAATGAATTGCTACCTAGGAAATCACTAGGAAGGTCAAGCTTATAGGCGTTAGGTCCAAGTTTTTCTATGATCTTGAAGGGTACATCTCCCCTTGGAAGCAACTTGGATTTCCTAAGGTTAGGAAACCTCTCTTTTCTCAAATGAAGCCAAATCAAATCTCCAACTTTGAATTGTACATCCTTGCGCTTTTGATTTATGTACTTGGATACTTTGGCATTCTTTTTCTCAATTTTCTCCCTCACTTTAGCATGTAGTGTTTTATCTTCTCGGCTTTTTCATTTCCTTCTACATTCAAAGCAAACTCACATGGCAAAGGTATAAGATCAAGTGGAGTTAGGAGATTAAAACCATAAACAACTTCAAAGGGAGAGTGTGAAGTAGAAGCATGAACAACCCTATTGTATGAAAATTTTATATGAGCTACATGATTCGCCCAAGATTTAACATTACCTCTCACAAAACACCTCAACAATTGTCCCAAAGTTCAATCTACTACCTTGGTTTGTCCATCGGTTTGGGGATGACAAGTGGTGGAAAACAACAATTTGGTTCCAAGCTTACCTTATAAGGTCTTCCAAAAGTGGCTTAGGAACTTGGAGTCCCTATCACTTGGAGTCCCTCTTAGGAATCCCATGGAGTCTCACCACCTCCTTAAAGAAAAGGTTAGCAATGTGTGTAGCATCATATGCCTTGTGGCATGGTATAAAATGGGTCATCTTTGACAACCTACACACAACAACAAAGATTGCATCCATACCTCCCTTGGTCTTTGGAAAGCCAAGCACAAAATCCATAGAAATATCTAACCATAAAAAGGTAGGGATGGATAAGGGCATATATAATCCATGAGACATCAGTTTAGATTTAGCTTTATAGCACACCACACATCTATTAACAATCTTTGAGACATCACTTTTCATTTTAGGCCAAAATAAATGTTCATGCAATATAGCTAGTGTTTTATCTACCCCAAAATGCCCCATGATTCCACCCTTATGTGCTTTTAAGATCAAGAGTTCCCTGAAAGAAGTTTTAGGCACACATAAATTTTTGCCTTTGAAAAGATAACCTTCATGCCTTAAATAATTGTGAGCTCATTTTTCACTCAAAATATAGATAGATCCAAAATCATCATCATTAGCATACAAAGACTTTATATGGTCAAATCCAAGTAAACTAGTTTCAAGCATGGATAGCAAGTTATACCTCCTACTTAGAGCATCGGCCACTACATTGGAAGTTCCCTTCTTGTACTTGATCACATAAGCAAATCGCTCAAGAAACTCTACCTATTTAGCATGCCTCTTGTTGAGCTTCCCTTGTCCTTTTAGGTGTTTCAATGTTTCATGGTCGGTGTGGACAATAAACTCTTTGGGAAGTAGATAGTGTTGCCACTCTTGGAATGCTCTCACCAAAGAGTACAACTCCTTGTCATATGTGGAGTAGTTGAGGTGACCTCCCTTGAATTTCTCACTAAAATAGGTAATGGGGTGTCCTTCTTGCATTAAAACCGCGCCAACACCTACATTAGAAGCATCACATTCCAACTCAAAAGATAAAGCAAAGTTAGGCAATGCAAGAATTGAAGCATGAGTGAGTTTATCTTTAAGAGTAATAAAAGCTTCTTCTTGTTTAGGTCCCCAAACAAATTGATTTTTCTTTTTAACTAGCTCATTCAAAAGAGAGGCAATAGTACTAAAATCTTTCACAAACCTCCTATAAAAGCTAGCCAACCCATGGAAACTTCTTACTTCTTTGACACTTGTGGGAGTCAGCCACTCCATGGTGGCTCTTACCTTCTCATCATCCACTTGAACTCCATGTGAACTCATAACAAAACCAAGGAATAGTACTTTGTCTTTGGAGAAGATGCACTTGGCCTTGTTGGCATAGAGTTGTTCCTTTCTAAGTACTTCCATCACCTTCCTTAAATGGGTTAGATGCTCATGGAAAGATTTGCTATAGATTAAAATGTCATCAAAGTAAACAACTACAAATTTTCCACTGAAATTTCTCAATACATGGTTCATTAACCTCATGAAAGTGTTGGGTGCATTAGAAAGGCCGAATGGCATGACAAGCCACTCATATAATCCAAACTTAGTCTTAAAGGCGGTTTTCCACTCATCTCCTTCTTTCATTCTTATTTGGTGGTAACCGGATCTAAGATCAATTTTGGAGAACACACTAGCACCATGCAACTCATCAAGCAAATCATCTAGCCTAGGAATTGAATGTGTATACCTTATTGTGATGTTTTTGATAGCTCTACAATCAGTGCACATCCTTCATGTTCCCTCCTTCTTAGGCACAAGTATGACCGGTGAAGCACAAGGGGAGAGACTCTCCTTCACCCAACCCTTCTCCATCAATTCTTGGACTTGTCTTTGAATTTCATGAGATTCTTCGGGTGAAGTCCTATAGGTTGGCCGGTTAGGAAGTGGTGCTCCAGGAATCAAATCGATTTGGTGCTCAATGCCTCTAATTGGTGGAAGACCACGAGGAATGTATTGTGGAAACACATCATCAAACTCTTTCAATAAAGCATTCAAGTCTTCTTGAGTACCTACAAAATTAGAATTCAAACAAAGGGGTTTGGGTAGGCATAAAAACATAGACTTCCTATCTAGGAACTCTCTCTTTAACTCTCTTCTCTCAACAAGCAAGCTCTCTTTTCTTTTCACTCTTTTTCTTTCCTAACTTTTTTTCCTCTTTTTGTTTACTCTTAGCTTGTTTTAACACCTTTACTTCTCTCATTTTTTTCTCTCTTGGAGCTCTCGGTATCTTTTTCCTTCTCCTCAATTTCTCTCTTTATTTTCATTCTTGTTTGGTCTTCACAAACTTCTTTAGGTGACAATGGCTTGAGTGTCACCTTGCAGCCTGCATGAGAGAAAACATAAGTATTTGAAACACCATCATGCAATGCATGCTTATCAAATTGTCAAGGCCTACCTAGTAGTACATGAGTAGCTTTCATAGGTACAACATCACATAACACATCATCATGGTATTTTCCTATGGTGAAAGCTATAACAACTTGCTTATCCACTACTAGTTCTCCTTTGTCACTAAGCCATTGTAACTTGTAAGGTTTGGGATGTGGAGAAGTTTTCAAGCACAATTTATTAATCAACCTAGTACTAACTACATTTGTACAACTACCATTATCTATTATTAAAGATCATATCTTTTCTTCTATAGTGCACCTTGTATGAAAGATGTTTTCTCTTTGGGTCTCATCAATGTCTTGAGATGTACTCCCAAGCATCCTTCTCACCATTAGAATGTCTCCATCTTCGAGTAGCTCAAATGGAAATTGCTCACCCTCATCTGAAACGTCACTTTCTGTTAGATCAAGGATGATTAACATCTCAAGATTTTGATTAATTACAAGACAGACGAAACCAAGCTACCCAAGACTTGATACGACGAATCCAGCACAGACGGAACGTGACCCTTCAAAGATGAATTTCTGCGTCTGTCCAAAAGCCAACTCATCAGACGATACATGCACAGACGGAAGAGGACTACTCAAGCTAAAGTCCTTCGTCTGTCCAAAGAGTGAAGTCTTAAGACGATAGGATGAAACGAAACAACAACATCTGAAGACTGAAGAAACATATCGTCTATCCAAAAGCTGAAGTCAAGTTGAGTCATTCGCACCAAGATTTCAAATCTAAAGAAGTACTCATGAGAAGCATCCAAGATCAGTATAGGGATTCGAGCTTACACACCAAAGTCAAAAAGGTTTTCACCTTTTGTCACATCTCTGTACGAGTCAGAAAAAGTACTACGCACAACCTAGTCCGCTATTTCCGCTATGACTCTTATCAATCAATCAAGTACAACTGACAATCTTTCTGGAAAGCTCTCAAGAAGATTTTCTCAACGACTCTCAACGGCATTCAAATGAGTCTAACGGCTATTTGAAGAAGATGCCTATAAAAGGACTTCACAGCTTCAAGAATCAGTGGGCGAATACGCTTATCTTATTTATCGTCTGAGAATTCGCTCAAATCTGAACTAAGATCTTCATTGTTAAACCCTCTCTGCGAAGAGGAAAATCTTTATTTTTCAAAAATCTTTTCAAATCCACTTGTGTGGTACTTTAGCCTGAGGAGGCTGTGTTTCAAAGAATACCTTTTGTTTTAGCCTGTGGAGGTTGGGTTCAAAGAATACCTTGGTTGTTTAGCCTGAGAAGGCTGGGAGCAAAGAATATCTTGTATTAGCCAGAAGTGGCTGGGTTCAAACAATACTTGTAAACCTTTTCACGGTTTGTAGTGAAAACTCAGTGGTTGCTGGATAACTGGACGTAGTCTTGAATAGACGAACTAGTATAAAAATACTCAGATTTATTTGTTTCGTCTGGATTAACTAACTGGGATAATTGAAATCTAATGTTTGCTTATTAAAACCAATCCTTCAATATAAACGTTGTTTCGTCTGAACCCATTTGAAAGCCACAGACGAAAGGGATAATTTTTTATTTTTATTAACACAATTCAACCCCGCCTTTCTTGTGTTTATCTTTTACACTTTCCTTAGAAGATTGGCTTGATTCCTCACTTGTGATAGCTCCATCAACCATCATCACCATGGCCTTCTTGTTTGGACATTGTGAGGCAATGTGTTCACGACCTAAACATTTAAAACATTTGATATTACTAGGTTTAGAGATGAGATTAGTTACCTCTTTACCTTTGGAAGCATCTCGGTCGTATGTGTTGAAGGTCTTAGATGTGCCCTCCTTCTTTGCTCTTTCCTTCCAATTTGAAGAGCTAGGTGTGATAGTCCTTCTAAAGGTGTGTTTTCTTCTCAATTGAGTCTCTATTTTTTCAGCCTTATGTATGGCTTCTTCAAGAGTGGTGTAGCTTTGAAGTTCAAGGATATCTTGTATCTCTCTATTGAGTCCATGCACAAATCTAGCTAAGGTAGCCTCTCGATTCTCTTGGTACTTCGCTCTCAACATGGTGATCTTAAGGTCGTTGTAATAGTCTTGAACACTTATAGCACCTTGGACCATCCTTTGAAGCTTTGTGTGGAGGTCCCTTGAATAAGATGGTGGTACAAACCTTTTAAGTGCTTTCTTCAAGTGTTGCCAAGTAGAGATAATTGGTTTCACCCTCCTTTGAAGCTCAACTTGTGTTGGTCCCTGTGTATGAATCTAGAGGGGGGGGTAATAGATTCTTGTTCAATTTTACCCGAATTTCGCAAGATTCTAATTCCTTTCGAATTCAAACAAATTGGTTCTAGATTCACCTATCAATTACCGTATCAATTACCGATTCTATTACTGATTCAATTACCGTATCTATTACTAAGTTGATTATCAATACAGTTGTCAAATATACTGCAGAATTTAATCAATGATAAAAGCAATATAAGGGAAACTGTAAAGAGGATAAGGAAGAGAAGAGTGCACAGCGATCTATACTGGTTCGGCCAACTGCCTACGTCCAGTCCCAACCCAACAACTGTTGCGATTGGATTTCCACTATCAAATGATCCCTTTTGTGTTCTTTTACATTCACTCTGTAACAAGCAACACAAAAACGAAATCAAAACACCCAAAACCTGTTCTTCAACCTAAAGAACAGTTCTTCCCTGATCTTGGCACACCCAAGATCAAACCTTTGAGAAAACACTTCTCAAATACACTTACTCTATCCAGAGAGACCTCTCTCCTAGAGCAACAACTCAGTAAACAAAGAAATAAGTAAAGATCAGTTTAGAATACACCTGATGTGTTGGTCTGATCACAAAGAATGCACAAAGAATGCCACCCAAACAGAGAAATACAACAGGTTTGCCTTTTCTTTGGAAAACAAAATCAGCTCTACAAGTTCTCTTTGAGTTTCTTGGAAAGATATGATAAACTCTGATTTCAGAGTATATGAAAGTGTAAGAATATGTTCAAAAGAATTAGTTCCAAGAGTTCTCCCAAGATTTGCATCAAAGAGCCTTTTAAAGATGAAGTTTGAAGCTTATTTTTGGCAAACTGAGGGCTCAACGGTCAAGATAATTGATTACAACAAGTGGGTAATCGATTAAAATAGCCGTTGCAGCAGTTTTGGGTGCATTTTTGAACGTGGTAATTGATTACCAGGGGAGGGTAATCGATTACTGAGAAGCACAACAGGTAATCGATTAATGCATTGAGGGTAATCGATTACCCCAAAGTGGAAAACTCGGGTAATCGATTACCAGGGGAGGGTAATCGATTACTTCAGAGAAGAAGGACTTGGTAATCGATTACCTAGGGAGGGTAATCGATTACCTCAGTGAAGAATGCAATCTTGAGTGATTTTTGAGCATGGTAATCGATTACCTATTGTTGGTAATCGATTACTTCAGTGAACAAATGGATTTCCACACTTTGTTACCTATTGTTTGGTAGTTGATTACCTCTTGTTGGCAATCTATTACCTCAATTGGTTCCCAAAGGTTTTTCAAGACTTGTTTTAAGAAAAGGAAATCAACCATTTGTCAAATGAGTAATCACACACACAAGATAGCAAAAGCTCCCTCAGTTATCCAAACAAGGAATCAAACACAAACATGCCTAAGCTCAACACACAATACATAGAAAGAACTTAATTACATTTCATCTAAGAGAAACCACAATTCCATAACATCAAAATCAAAACACTAAGAGAAGAACAAACGCATCTTCAAGCTTTAAGTCCAACAATCTCCCCCTTTTTGATTTTGATGTACCAAATCTTCAATCAAGGTTTTCCTAGAGGCTTAGGATGTGTGTTAATTTTCTTGAGAATCCTACAATTGTTAATAATATCCAAAAATAGAGTATATGCATTGCAGATTCATCATACATACTATCTTTATCAGAGCATCAAATTTTTAATCATTCATTCACAGATAAGGATATGATTCAATTGCCATAATCATAGATCAAGACCAGAGAGATAGAATAAACCAGAATTCAAATTATCATTTAAAATAAGGATTACAATCAAAGTCTCAAAAGCTTATACTAAATACTAAAAACCTATTCTAAACTCCCCCTATCTAGGATAACCTATTCTAACCTATTCTCTATTAACCTATTCTCTATTCTCCCCCTATTTGGTATATCAATAAGCAAAAAGGGAGAAGAGGTACAGAGGGAGGTCTACATAGTATCAAATCGAGCATGAAGAGACTCCATCATCTCTTTTAGCTCCTCAAAGTGCTCTTCATTTGCTTCATCCGTCTCTTGAATGCGTTTTTCAATCTCATCCAGCCTATCAATGATAATGGACTCAAACCGGGACTTAGGGATATACTCCCCAGCTCTTGAATCATCATCATCATCAGCAGGAGGATTAGCCTCTGGTTGATGTTGTTGTGGGATTTCTTCTCTTGAAACCCAGCCAGCTTCCGTTTTCACCAAACGCATCTTCTTTAGTGCCATATCTCTGACGATATGAATATCTTTTATAAGCTCTCTGTTTTCATTTGAGACATCTACTTGAAAATGCTCAAACAGACGTGAGACAAACAAAGCATAGGGGCATTTGTATTCAAGCAGTCTTCTTGCCTTAACCATGTTATCCATCACTACTTCAGCCCAGTCAACTTGAAGACCATTCTTCAAAGCTGCCATTAAAACCATGTCTTCCTCTGTAATCTGGGCATGGTTTGTAACCCTTGCAGCCAAAATCCACACAATGGTGTAATGAAGGAGACGGTCATCGGCGTTCAGACCACCGATATTGTAAGTCACCTTCCTTCCTTGACTTCTCCGTGCTGCCTTCTCGGCTTCCCATCCTTCAGGATTCTTCAGCAGACTCATATAGAAAGAATCCCTTTGAAGGTCAAACCCTTCATATCTCAGATTCTCAACAGAAGGGGTCATACCCTCATTTGTAAATCCAGCAAATTGAAAGAAAATATTAGAATCTATGACTATGGATTTACCTTTTACCTCAGAGGATATTGTTCCATTGATTTGATCCTTTGTGAGATTTGAGTAAAAGACCCTCACCAAGTCAGGGTAGATATGACCCTTCAACCCAACAAACTTCTCCAAATTCTGATCTCGGAGAAGAGTCTGAAAAGTGAATCCTTGATTCCCCAACCAGTTAAAATCCAAAATTTTTGAGGGAACAAGTTCCCTATTTGCAAAATCTCTAAAGAACCGAGATTCTTGTTCTTCAGATGTGAACCATGGATTGTGGGAACGAGCCATGCCTTCTCCTGGTGTAGCGGGTGCTTTCCTCTTAGAAGATTCTCCTTTCTTTGGAACATTTGGGCGAGGCTTGTGACCAATGGACTTGACTCTCTTTCTGCTGCCTTGTCCTTCCATTGTTGTTGGTGGTGAAGGTGAGAATGAGGGTTGAGGATGAAGAAGGGGGTTCTTGAGTTTTAGAGAGAGGATGGGTTTTCAGATCTAGGTTTTGTGAAAATGAACCTTAATCCTAAAAATAGCTTCTAATAAGTTCACAATAGGGACTAGATACATTGAATCTAGGTATTGGGCTCAAGGGAAACTCAAAAGATCAAGCCCAGAACCAAGATTTTGCAGAGAAAATCTGTTCAGAAACGAAGGTAATCGATTACTCTATCGTGGTAATCGATTACCGCTATAGCAAGAACCCCAATTTGTGAACTCATTCCCCGTGGTAATCGATTACCCTGTTGTGGTAATCGATTACATCGTAGACTTAACCTTGGTAATCGATTACCCATGTATGGTAATCGATTACATCAGAGGACCTCACATAGGTAATCGATTACTTATGTATAGTAATCGATTACATCAGAGATTTCACTTATGGTAATCGATTACCCAAAGCTGGTAATCGATTACTGCACATGAAAAATCATGAAAATTTTGGAAAATCACTTGATTTCACATGTTTTATCACACAATTGGTCATGATCATGTTATGTAATGAATTCATACTTTGTTTAAGCACAGTGAATGATTCATCTTTCTATACTTAGGGATTTCATGAGAGATGTTCCTCACTTAGTATACCAAGATTGGTTCTAAGTTTGAAAAACCTCTCCTTTGGTAGAGGTTTTGTGAAGATATCCGCGAGTTGATTCTCTGTATCAATGAACTCTACTACACAATCTCCTTTCTCAACATGATCTCTTATGAAATGATGACGCACTTCTATATGCTTTGTTCTTGAGTGTAAGACCGGGTTCTTAGTGATACTAATTGCACTTGTGTTGTCACATTTGATAGGAATGTGATCAAGCTTTAGTCCAAAATCCTCAAGTTGTTGTTTCAACCAAATGGTTTGAGCACAGCAGCTACATACTCTGCCTCAGCTGTTGATAGAGCAACACATGCTTGTTTCTTGCTATACCAAGAGACTAAGCATTCTCCAAACAAATGACATACTCCACTTGTGCTTTTTCTATCAGTTTTGCATCCAGCAAAATCTGCATCACTAAAACCTACCAAACTAGGGGATGTTCCCTTAGGATACCACAAACCACAATTTGTAGTTCCTTTAAGGTATTTCAAAATTCTCTTTACAGCATTCATGTGTGATTGTTTAAGTGCAAATTGAAATCTTGCACAAACACAAACACTGAACATTATGTCGTCCGCTTCATTTGCCGTAAGATATAAAGTGATCCAATGATCCCTCTATATTTGGTTTGGTCTACTCCTAATCCAGCAAAAGCATCATTATCTAAATAGAGATTAGTTGACATAGGGATATTAGAGATTTTACAACTCTCCATGTCAAATTTCTTCAGTAATTCCTTAGTGTACTTTGCTTGATGAATGAAGATTCCTTCCTTTAGTTGTTTGACTTGTAGTCCTAGGAAGAATTTGAGTTCTCCCATCATGGACATATCAAACTCACCCTTCATGCTTGCCACAAATTCTTCACACAGAGATTTATTGGTTGATCCAAAAATAATATCATCAACATACACTTGAACCAATAAAATGCAGTTAGACTTCTTTCTAATAAAGAGAGTCTTGTCAACATTTCCTCTGTGATACCCTTTTGACAAAAGAAATGTACTTAATCTTTCATACCATTGTCTAGGGGCTTGCTTAAGACCATAGAGGGCCTTCTTAAGTTTATATACATGTTCGGGGGTAACTAAAGTCAAGTAAATCCAGGAGGTTGTGAAACAAAAACTTCCTCATTGATATAGCCATTTAAAAATGCACTTTTAACATCCATTTGATATAGTTTAAAATCATGAATGCAGGCAAAAGCAAGTAAAACTCTCACAGCTTCTAATCTAGCAACAGGGGCATATGTTTCACCAAAATCTATTCCTTCTTGTTGATTATAACCCTTTGCTACTAGTCTAGCCTTATTCCTAACCACAATTCCATTCTCATCTAACTTATTCTTAAACACCCATTTTGTTCCAATTATATTCATATCTCTATTAAAAGGAACTAATTTCCAAACATCATTCCTTTTAAATTGATTCAACTCCTCATGCATAGCATTCATCCAAAATTCATCATTAAAGATCATCAACACAAGAGGGTTCAAATTGATATACAAATGCATAATCATCACAGAACATATTATAGGAAGATCTAGTAGATACTCCCTTATGGATGTCACCAATGATGTTGTCAAGAGATAAGTCTCTTGGTTTCCTCCATTCTTTTGGCTGTTCTTGAGAAATGGTTGGTGGATCTTGCTGTTTTTGAGGTTTGCTACTGCTGTCTTCACCTGTACTTTCATCATCATCAACAAGAGCACTTCCCTTTTGGGGATTGTTAGATTCATCAAACTTTACATGCACAGATTCCTCAATGCACATTCTTCTTTTATTATAAACTCTATATGATTTACTAGTTGATGAATACCCAATAAAAAATCGCCTCATCCGCCTTGGCATCAAACTTACCAAGGGGTTCTTTGCCATTATTCAGAACAAAACATTTGCGGCCAAATACTTTAAAATGAGAAATATTAGGCTTTTTGTCCTTATAGAGTTCATAAGGGGTTTTCTTTAAAATAGGACGAATCACAATTCTATTTAGAACATAACAAGCGTTGAAATCGTCACAGCCCAAAAATATTTTGGCAAATCATTTTCATTTAACATCGTTCTAGCTAGTTCTACTAAAGATCTATTTTTCCTCTCAACAACTCCGTTTTGTTGTGGAGTTCTTGGTGCGGAAAAATTGTGATTAATTCCATATTTTTCACAAAACTTTTCAAAAGATTCATTTTCAAATTCACCTCCATGATCACTCCTAAGGGACTTAATTTTCAAATCTTTTTCGTTTTGTATCCTTTTGGCAATAACTTTGAAAACTTTGAAGGCATTGTCTTTACTTGGTATAAATGCAACCCAAGTAAATCTAGAGTAGTCATCTACTAAAACTAGTCCATATAGGTTTCCACCTAAACTAGCAGTTCTAAAGGGTCCAAACAAATCCATGTGCAATAGCTCAAGTGGTCTAGAAGTTGAAACAATATTTTTAGATTTAAAAGAGTTTCTAGATCGCTTTTGCCTTTTGACATGCATCACAAAGACCTTCTCTATTGAACTTTAAGTTAGGTAACCCTTCCACTAAGTTCTTAGATGACAGTCTATTAAGTTGATGAACATCAATATGTGCTATGCGTCTATGCCAAAGCCAAGATATATCATCATTTGATGTAAGGCATGCATGATATGATGATGAATGATTAAGTTCAAGGATGTAGATGTTACCATATCTCTTACCAACCATTAGTACCTCATTTGATTCACTGCTACTAATTTTGCAGCTTCCTTGATCAAATGACACATGATAACCTTTGTCACAGAGTTGGCTAATACTCAGAAGATTGTATCTCAATCCTTCCACAAGCAGTACATCTTCAATGACAGGATTGGATTTGTCTCCAACAACACCAATACCCAGAATTTTCCCTTTGTTATTATCTCCATATACTACTGAACCAGATTCTTTGGATTTGAAGGAGATAAAATTGCTCTTGTCTCCGGTCATATGTCTTGAGCAACCACTATCCAAATACCAAGTTGAGTGTTTGGCTCTCAAGTACACCTACACAGAATAAGATATCACTTTGATTTTGGTACCCAAACTTTGTTGGGTCCATGCATGTTAGAACTGTGATAATCTTTCCTAATCCATTTAAACAATCCACTATGTATACCTTTCTTTCTAATCATGCAGTTGTAAGAGTTATGTCCAGGTTTCATACAATAACTACATGAGAAAGTTCTATTATTTCTGGTTTGTTTAAATGCAGAGAACTTCACATTATTCTTTTTCAAAGAGGCATTAAAAGACTTACACTTTGAACAAGGTAGTTTCAAGGCATTATTTTCTTTTTCCAGATTTTGAACATTAGTTTTTAAAACAGAAATATCATTTTCTAAATCAGAAATATTGTTTTTCAAAACTTTATTCAATTTTTCTATTCTTTCAGCTTCTTTGAAGAGTTCACAAAAAGCATTATATAGCTCATCATAATCTTGTACAGATGAATCGGAATCACTTACCTCATCATCTGAAGTTGGTTTTTCCATGAGACATAAATTTGCTTCTTCATTGTCACTCTCACTAGAGGATGAGGAGTCATTTTCTTCCCAAGCAATGTAGGCTTTTTTCTTGCGGAATTTATCCTTCTTGGGTCGATCCTCATGTTCTACTCTTCTTGGTTCACTGCTGTTATTTTTCTTTATGTTGGGACACTCCGATTTGTAGTGACCCATCTTTCCACACTCATAACACGTGACCTTTGAAGACGAACCTTCATTCCTCTTGAAGCCTTTTCTTGAATTATTGAATCTCCTTTTGTCATTGTTCTTCCTCATGAACTTTTTGAATTTTCTTACCATGAGATTCATATTTTCTTGCTCAGATTCACTTCCACAGCATGATGAGTCGCTCTCACTTGCTGTGTCTTCCATCTTGAGTGCTAAGCCTTTGGCTTTCTTATCTTTCTGTTCTCATCAGCAATACGAGACATATCCATTTTATATTCCTCAACTTACCAAATAACTCGCACCGGTCATCGGTGCTAAGTTCTTTGATTCGGTGATTGTTTGGATCGTTGGTTGCCATTTTCTCGCTTTCAATGACTTTAGCACCTTCACATTTACTTCTTCTTCAACGAAGACTTTTCCAAGTCCTTTTAGATGATTCACAATGTGTGTGAACCGTTTCTGCATATCCATTATGGACTCGCCTTGTGCCATTCTAAATGTTTCGTACTCTTGGATCAAGGTATTCTTCCTTGCCCTTCGTACTTCAGCGGTACCTTCATGTGTGACCCTTATTAGATCCCACGCTTCTTTGGCTGTGTTACAAGCTGAAATTCTGAAAAATTCATCAGAGTTTAAAGCAGAATGTATAATATTTAAAGCTTTAGCATCATTTTCTGCTCTCCTAATTTCTTCTGGTTCCCACTTCTCAAATGGTTTTTCTAATTCATTTCCATCAACTATATATGTGGGGATTTTAAAGTCAGTTATAACTGCTTGCCAAATACTTCTATGAATAGACTCCATAAAAATTTTCATCCTAACTTTCCATAAAGGATAGTTATCACCACAAAACAGAGGAGGTCTATTAATAGAGGCACCTTCAGCAAATGGTAATTGATTACTGACCATTATGGATCAAATTCTAGAGCAACTTACTAGAAGTAGCTCTGATACCAATTATTGGTCCCTGTGTATGAATCTAGAGGGGGGTGAATAGATTCTTGTTCAATTTTACCCGAATTTCGCAAGATTCTAATTCCTTTCGAATTCAAACAAATTGGTTCTAGATTCACCTATCAATTACCGTATCAATTACCGATTCTATTACTGATTCAATTACCGTATCTATTACTAAGTTGATTATCAATACAGTTGTCAAATATACTGCAGAATTTAATCAATGATAAAAGCAATATAAGGGAAATTGTAAAGAGGATAAGGAAGAGAAGAGTGCACAGCGATCTATACTGGTTCGGCCAACTGCCTACGTCCAGTCCCAACCCAACAACTGTTGCGATTGGATTTCCACTATCAAATGATCCCTTTTGTGTTCTTTTACATTCACTCTGCAACAAGCAACACAAAAACGAAATCAAAACACCCAAAACCTGTTCTTCAACCTAAAGAACAGTTCTTCCCTGATCTTGGCACACCCAAGATCAAACCTTTGAGAAAACACTTCTCAAATACACTTACTCCATCCAGAGAGACCTCTCTCCTAGAGCAACAACTCAGTAAACAAAGAAACAAGTAAAGATCAGTTTAGAATACACCTGATGTGTTGGTCCGATCACAAAGAATGCACAAAGAATGCCACCCAAACAGAGAAATACAACAGGTTTGCCTTTTCTTTGGAAAACAAAATCAGCTCTACAAGTTCTCTTTGAGTTTCTTGGAAAGATATGATAAACTCTGATTTCAGAGTATATGAAAGTGTAAAAATATGTTCAAAAGAATTAGTTCCAAGAGTTCTCCCAAGATTTGCATCAAAGAGCCTTTTAAAGATGAAGTTTGAAGCTTATTTTTGACAAACTGAGGGCTCAACGGTCAAGATAATTGATTACAAGAAGTGGGTAATCGATTAAAATAGCCGTTGTTAGTTTTGGGTGCATTTTTGAACGTGGTAATCGATTACCGGGGAGGGTAATCGATTGCCCGAGAGAGCACAACACGGGTGTCGATTACGGATGAGGGTAATCGATTACCCGATGGGAAAACTCGGTGTCGATTACCATGGGAGGGTAATCGATTACTTCAGAGAAGGAGGACTTGGTAATCGATTACCTAGGGAGGGTAATCGATTACCTCAGTGAAGAATGCAATCTTGAGTGATTTTTGAGCATGGTAATCGATTACCTATTGTTGGTAATCGATTACTTCAGTGAACAAATGGATTTCCACACTTTGTTACCTATTGTTTGGTAGTTGATTACCTCTTGTTGGCAATCTATTACCTTAATTGGTTCCCAAAGGTTTTTCAAGACTTGTTTTAAGAAAAGGAAATCAACCATTTGTCAAATGAGTAATCACACACACAAGATAGCAAAAGCTCCCTCAGTTATCCAAACAAGTAATCAAACACAAACATGCCTAAGCTCAACACACAATACATAGAAAGAACTTAATTACATTTCATCTAAGAGAAACCACAATTCCATAACATCAAAATCAAAACACTAAGAGAAGAACAAACGCATCTTCAAGCTTTAAGTCCAACAACTTGTACTTGGTTCCACCACACTGGAGCATACTCCTCAAACTCAAAGTAGCTAGACTCAACTTCCTCTCCTCACTAAGCATGGGATAACTAAGAAATACTTGATCCACCTTCATTGCCCACTCTAAATAAGTTTTAGCACCTCCTTCTCCAAGGAACTTAGGAAGTCTAATTTTCACATTTCTTTCATCAAACCTTGCTTCCTCTTCATGTTGGTATCTTCTATAGTTATTGTATCTTCTCCTTTCCCTATGGTCCTCTCTCCTATCCCTCCTTCTCTCACATTCATAATCTCTAAACACATAATCTCCATCATAGTTGCTTCCTTCCTCACTTCCCATGGATGACCTTTGACTATCTCCTCTCTCTTCACTCCTCCTCTCATTTCCTCTTCTACTTCCTCTCTCATTTTCCCCTCTATGTCTCCTTTCATTTTCTTCTCTATGTCTCCTCTCATTTTCTTCCCTAAATCTTCTTTCATTTTGCTCACATCTTTCATTCACACACTCGACCATTGTAGTGTGCAATTTGTCCATTTTCTCCAACATCATCTCCATCATTCTTTGGGTTCGTGGTGGAAAGTCTTTGTTCACACTTAAAAAGCTAGCAATTTGCTGCAAGAAAGGTTAGCAATACAAGAGACAAGATAAATAAAGAAAACCTCACAATACTCTTTAAGTGTTTTGCTCACTCTCTTGTGTTTTACACTTTGGGACTTTTTCTCTATTATTTCTCTCTTGCCTTATTCCTCTCAAGTCTCGCTTTATGCTTCTTAATAAAACCTCTTAAATCAATTATCCAGGTTTATTTTCCTTTATGAAAGAGGAACAATTTCACACTTAAGCTCAAGAAGTCCAAGGAAAACAAAACTTAGGGCAAAACTCAAAGAGGCCAAAAAGACAAGCAACAAAAGCTAAAATTTGAAGGAATGGTTGCTCAAATTTGGAGAAGTATTTGTGACAAAGGCTAAACCAAAATTATAGCAACTAATTGATGTAAAACTGCTGGGATAATTTCAAAATAAAAACGGAAACAAGTGACACACAACAAAAGACACAAACATAAATGAAATCAACACCCACCAAGGAGGAATTTATGATCAATTTTTTTTTCTTTTAATTTTTTTTTTCAATTTTTTTCTTTTGTCTACTTATTTTCAATTGTTTTTATTTTCTTTCTTTTTTGGCTGGACAGAATACTCAAAAATAATTCCAAACCCTAACACACAAAAACAAGGAAAACATCAAGAAAATGATAAGACAACTCAAGGAACTAACAATACATCAATTAAACTCAAGAATTTTAGAATTAAGATGCTTATAACATATGAGTAAACATGTAATGGGTGAGAAAATTTAAAAGAAACAATTGAGACACAATTTATCAAATACTAGGCGTGCTAAGAAAATACCTATAAAGAAGAAACTAGTTCTTGATACAAGCTTACCTCAAACAAACTTGGAATTGTTGCCCAATCTTCAATTCTTCATAGGGTTTTGGGAATTTTGTATTTAGGTCAAACAAAAATAATAAAAAAAAAGGAAGAAAGAAAAAATATAAATGGAATTAGATGAGGAAAGGGGAAGGCGCCATGATCAGGATCAATAAGCCAAGGGGAATCACCACAAAGGAAGAAACATTTGATAAGATTTGAAGTTCAATCAAGAAACTCTAGGAAAGCAAAGTCTCAATGCAAAAACCCAATTTCAATATATTTGCAAAACTGACTATTAGTGTTCAGCCAAAGTGTTAGACTTGAAGTTAAGAAGTTCGTCTCTTGTTTTTTTAGTTTTGATCTACTTGTACTCTTGAATTTAATGATAGATTGTAAATTGGAGCTTAATTGTATTGATTGTTATAGAATAGACTTTGAGTGTGGTTTCTATTCAATTTCACTTCAAAGAGAAGTTGAATCTACTCTGAGAATCAAGCTAGAGCAAGTTTGGGAACCCTAACTTTGATTTGACAAGTTGAAAACTATTTTTTTAAATGATTTTAGCTGAAGTAATCGATTACCATATATCAGTAATCGACTACCAACAATTTGAGAAATCAGGGAATCCTAAACCTCTCTGGAGTAATCGATTACCACATCCTAGTAATCGAATACCTCGTGCCTGAGATAACAGAGGAGCCTAAAACTCTCTGAAGTAATCGATTACCACATTCTAGTAATCGATTACCCACACCAGAATTCATCTCAAAAATGTTTTTAAATTGTTTTAAATTGAAACCTCTTAGAATTCATTCAAAAAAAAAAGAGAAATCTTTGAGTTATTTTTTTCAAGAAGAAAGGAAGAGCGAAAAACTGAGTTTACAAAGAACACAAGTTCTAAGAGTTCTCTTCAAGATTTCAAAAGATTTTCTCTAGAGATGAAGAGTGTGTGAAGGATTGAATACTTGGTTATCAACTTGATCAGATCATACACATCAGGTGTAATCTTTACTGATCTTTATCTTGATTTTGTATTTGTTTTTGTTCAAACTCTTAAGAGAAAGTTGTTCTCTAGAAGAAGAGTTAAGGAATTTGAGAGATGTGCTCTCAAAGGTGATTCTTGAAGGATTCAAGAATTAGAGAGATATGTTCTTAGGAGAAGAACATGTGTTTTGGTTATTTTGATTTTTTTTGTGTTTGTGCAGTGTGTTTGTATTAGACACAAGAAATCATTATAGTGGAAACCGATCGCAACAGTTGTTGGGTTGGGACTGGACGTAGGCCGAACGCCGAACCAGAATAAATCTTTGTCCAAACTTTCTCTCTACCTTATCTCTTATCTTTACCTGAATTTATTGATTTACAATTGCTTTTACTGATTCATTCTAAAAGAGTTTTGAAAAGGCGTGTCAATTTCTTTCTATATCCGCTGCTACCTCTCTGAATTGTTATTCTTAACATAGATAAAACTGAATCGGGAAAGAAATTGACAAAGGATAAAATTGAACATCGGGAACTTGAATCTATTCACCCCCCTCTAGATTCAACATAGGGACCAACAATTGGCATCAGAGCTTAAACTAGTAAATCAATCTAGTAATCCTACATAGTTCCCTGTGATGGCTTGTAATCTTTTACCCTTCGCTGAAGGAGCTTTTATAAATAGACCTTCATTGTTCTACGGTGATAACTATCCATTCTGGAAAGTTCGCATGAAAATCTTTATGGAATCTATTCACAGAAGCATCTGGCAGGCTGTAAATGAGTACAGAGTTCCAATGAAAATAGAAAATGGGAATGAAATAGAAAAACCATTTGAGGATTGGGATATAGATGAGATTAAGAGGGCTGAAAACGATGCTAAGGATTTAAACATTATACATTTTGCCCTGAATTCTGATGAGTTTTTTAGAATTTATGTCTGTACTACAGCAAAAGAGGCATGTGAGCTCATCATGGTAACACATGAAGGTACTGCTGAAGTCAGGAGAGCCAGAAAAAATACACTCATTCAAGAATATGAAACATTCAGAATGTCCCAAGGAGAATCAATAATGGAAATGCGGAAGAGATTCACACACATCATCAACCATCTCAAAGGACTTGGTAAGAACTTCATTGAAGAAGAAGTGAATGTCAAGATTCTGAAATCTCTGAATAGAAAGTGGCAACCTCTTGTGATGACCATAATCGAATCAAAGAACCTTGCTGCTATTACCAGTGCTGAACTGTTTGGCAAACTTAGAGAGTATGAGATGGATATGACTCGCATGGCAGATGAGGAACAGAAGGACAAAAGAGCCAAAGGAATTACTCTCAAGATGGAGCAAACTGAAACAGAATCTGAATCCTCTGAAGACAGAAATGACTCAAAGGAAGATCAAGTGAATTTGATGGTGAAGAAGTTCAGAAAATTCATGAAGAACAATTCTAAAAGGAAATTTGGTCAACCAAGAAAATGAGTCAAAAAGCAAGACAACACTTCAGTCAAAGTAACATGCTATGAATGTGGGAAGATTGGGCACTATAGATCAGATTGTCCAAGTCTGAAAAGAAGCAACAACACTGAAGTAAGAAAATCTGAAAGTGAAAGAAATTTCAGAAAATAAAAGAAGAAAAAGAAAGCCTACATAGCTTGGGATGAAGGCTACACCTCCTCAACATCTGAAAGTGAAAATGAGGAAGCAAACTTGTGCTTGATGTTCAAATCATCTAGTGAGGTAAGTGATACAAACTCTACCATGGATGAGTATGATGAACTACATTCTGCTTTTTGTGAGCTTTACAATCAAGCTGAAACATTTGAAAAAGAAAATATAGTTTTAAAAAAGAAAATATCCTTGTTAAACCAGAAAGTATGCGATTTAGAAAATGATATTTCAAAACTAAGAAAGGAACACAACACCCCTATAAACTGTGTTCACATAAGAAGGCATGATAACATGAAATCTGGAAACTCCAAGCATGCTAACCTCACTTGTACCTACTGCATGAAAACAGGACATAAATCTTTTAATTGCATGATTAGAAAGAAAGGAATTTCCAGTGGTAAGTATAGATGGGTTAAGAAAGAAAACTGTAGCACTAACTTGCATGGACCCAAGAGAAGCTGGGTACCAATCGCAAAATAAGTCCTTTTCTCTTGCAGAAAGCCTTAAACAGCAAAAACTCAATATGGTACTTAGACAGTGGTTGAAATATGACAGGTGATAGAAGGAATTTCAGCACCTTCACACCAAGAGAAACTAGATCAGTTGTATATGGAGACAACAACAAAGGAAAAATACTAGGCTACGGTACAGTTGGATACAAAGCTAATACAGTGATAGAGGATGTATTACTGGTTGATGGATTGAAGTTCAACTTGCTGAGTATTAGTCAACTGTGTGACAAGAACTACAGAATTGCATTTGATGATGAGCATTGTCTTATCAGCAACAAAGACTCAGATGAACTTCTCATGGTTGGCAAAAGGTCAAATAACATCTACATATTGGAAGTAGATCACTCATCCCCTTACTCTACATGCTTAACTTTTAATGATAATCTGTCTTGGCTATGGCATAGGAGAATAGCACATATTGACATATTACATTTGAATAAACTTGTATCCAGAGAGCTAGTTTTTGGTCTACCTAAACTGAAGTTTTCCAAAGAAGGACTTTGTGAGCCTTGTCAAAAGTCCAAGCAGGCAAAAACATCTTTCAAAAATATTAAACATGTTTCTACATCTCAGCCGCTTGAACTCTTGCATTTAGACTTATTTGGTCCATCTAGGATAGCTAGTTTCTGTGGAAATCTGTATGGGCTAGTCATTGTAGATGACTACTCAAGATTTACTTGGGTTTTGTTTATCAAGAAAAAGGATCAAGCCTTTGGATTTTTTAAGATACTTGCCAAGAAAATTCAAAACAAAAAGGATTTGAAAATCAAAGCTTTGAAAAGTGACAATGGTACTGAATTTAAAAATAGTTATTTTGAAAACTTTTGTGAAAAACATGGGATATCACACTGCTTTTCAGCTCCTAGAACTCCTCAGCAAAATGGAGTAGTGGAGAGGAAAAACAAGTCACTTATATAACTAGGGAGAACTATGCTGAATGAGCACAGGATGCCTAAACATTTTTGGGCTGATGCTGTGAATACTGCATGTTATGTTCTCAACAGAGTTTCTATAAGACCCATTTTGTTGAAAACCCCTTATGAGCTTTTCAATGGCAGAAAACCAAATATTTCTTACTTTAAAGTTTTTGGATGCAAATCCTATGTTTTAAACAATGGCAAGGACCCTATTGGAAAATTTGATACAAAGGCTGATGAAGCCATTTTCATTGGTTATTCAAATACAAGTAAAGCATATAGGATCTTTAACAAAAGAACATTGTGCATTGAAGAATCTGTCCATATTAGATTTGATAAAACTAACACTTTCCAAAAGGAAAGCTTGCTACGTAATGATGATGAAATAGGTGAAGAAAGCATAGAAATTGATCATATGCATCAGCAAAATCAAACAACCCCAGTGTCTGATCAAGCAAAAGAATGGAGGACACCTAGGAACCTATCACTTGACAATGTCATTGGTGACATTCACAAGGGGGTAACTACTAGATCCTCACAGAATCTATTTTGCTATAATACTGCTTTTGTATCACAAGTTGAACCCTCCAGCATAGAAGAAGCCTTGAGCAATGAATTTTGGATCATGGCTATGCAAGAGGAACTTAACCAGTTCAGAAGAAATGAAGTATGGGAACTTGTTCCGCATAAAGGCAACATGAATATAATTAGCACAAAATGGGTATTCAAGAATAAACTGAGTGAAGATGGAGTTGTGGTCAGAAACAAAGCAAGACTTGTGGCAAAAGGCTACCATCAACAGGAAGGAATTGACTTTGAGGGAACCTTTGCCCCTGTTGCAAGACTTGAAGCAGTAAGACTACTCCTAGCTTATGCATGTATCAACAACTTCAAGTTATTCCAAATGGTTGTAAAGAGTGCATTCCTAAATGGATACATAAATGAAGAAGTCTATGTAGCACAACCACCAGGTTTCACAGACACTACTTGTCCTACACATGTTTACAAACTTCATAAAGCCTTATATGGGTTGAAGCAAGCCCCCAGGCAATGGTATGATAGATTGAGTAAATTTCTCATATCAAAAGGATTCCACAGAGGTAAAGTAGATAAGACTTTGTTTATTAAGAACAAATCTAACTACATTCTATTGGTTCAAGTTTATGTTGATGACATTATCTTTGGATCATCTAATCAACAACTTTGTGAAGAGTTTGTGAAAAAGATGCAGGAAGAATTTGACATGTCCATGATAGGAGAACTAAGCTTCTTTCTAGGACTCCAAGTCAAACAAATGGATGGTGGCACTTTTATTCACCAGGCTAAGTACACTAAAGAATTACTTAGGAAATATGATATGATAAACTGTAAAGTGTCAAATATACCTATTTCTACTAACACTTATCTTGAGATTGATGAAGCAGGTCATGAAGTTGATACTATCTTATATAGAGGTGTTATAGGATCTCTACTTTATCTTACAGCCAGTAGACCTGATATTATGTATGTTGTATTTTTATGTGCTAGATTTCAATCTACACCTAAGCAATCTCATTGGCTAATAGTAAAGAAGATTCTTAAATACCTAAAAGGGACTATAAATTGTGGCTTGTGGTATCCAAAAGGAACCTCACCATTACTTGTTGGTTTCAGTGACTCTGATTTTGCAGGTAGTAAAACAGATAGGAAGAGCACTAGTGGCACATGTCACATTTTTGGAGAATGTTTAATATCTTGGCATAGCAAGAAACAAGCTTGTGTAGCACTTTCAACAGCAGAAGCTGAATATGTAGATGCGGGAAGCTGTTGTGCTCAAGCAATATGGTTGAAGCATCAACTAGAAGATTTCGGGCTAAAGATAGATCATATTCCCTTGAAATGCGACAACACAAGCACTATAAGTATCACAAGGAATCCTGTATTGCACTCAAGAACAAAACACATCGAAGTCAGACATCATTTTATCAGAGACCACGTCGAAAAAGGAGATTGTGACATCGAATTCATAGATACAGAAAATCAGTTAGCAGACATTTTTACCAAAGCATTACCAAAAGAAAGGTTTTAAAAACTTAGATCAAACCTCGGCATTTTGAGTGAGGAACATCTAAACTAAACCCTTTTACTTGATTACACTTATCCATAAAATTGTTTTTGTGAAAATTTTTCCAAGAAAATCTTTTTCTAATGAAATAATCGATTACCAGAAAAATGTAATCAATTACTTCGAATCAAATTTTCAATTCTTAGAAAGATTGGCACTGTAGTAGTCGATTACCACGATCCCGTAATCGATTACCACAGAAACCAAGTTATAAAGGTTTTGCAAACCCGTCTGTAGTAATCGATTACCAGAATAGGTCAATCGATTACCACGACCGTTTTTCTTGATTTCCTTCTTCGCTCTATATAAGGAACTAAGATAATTGATTTCCAACTGCTGATAATCTATTACCTCGTTCTTGGACTAATTTCTTGGGCTTTTTTCTCTCTTGTAAGAAGTGTAGGTGAAACCCTACAAGTTCACTATTCATCTTCTTCCTCCAAAACCCTAAGAAATCACACTCTCTCTCAGCAACTATGGAAAACCAAGGAAAGGGAAAACGAATCAAAATGAGAGCCAACAGATACACTCAAGAGGAGATAAAAGGTAAGAAGAAGGTAGGAGAATCCTCCAAAAGGAAGCAACCTACTTCACCAGCTCAACCAGAAAGAGCTCCAACTCCTCCACCTGAATCTGCTGTCAACCGATGGTTCTCTACCAAAGGACAAGAAACGAGATTCCATCTGGATTTCACTAATAAAGGTCTTGTTCCACCAAAGATTCTAGACCTACGATGGCTAGATAACCAGATTTTTACCTTCCAAACCTACCTGAGGCAATAACATTTGGAGAGATTTGTGGGATTAAAAGGCTTTGTCTACCCAGATTTGGTTCGAGTCTTCTATTCAAATCTCAAACCAAACATGGAACGAATGACTGTAAGTTCTGAAGTTAAGGGTATTAAAATGATTTTAACCCCTACACATTTTCTTCAAATTGCTGGTATCAGGAAAGAAGGAATCATTGCACATATAGACAAACTCCGAGAGAAAGGATTTGATCTGCAAAAGGAAATCTTCTATATGAGCATGCTAAGGAACCCACAGAATTGGGAAGATGAAAAGAATTCAAGGAGATCACAAGGCAAAAAGGTGACATACAACATAGGAGGCCTAAATGCTGATGATAGGCTACTTCATTACACCATTTGCTGGATCTTAGCCGCAAGAGGAGCAAACCATGCTCAAATCAGTGAAGATGACATGATACTCATGGCAGCACTGAAGAATGGAATTCAAATGGATTGGACGCACATCATAATGGACAATATGCTGAAGACTAGAAGACTTTTTGATAATAAATGTCCATATTCTCTGTTTATTTCTAGATTAATTGAAATTTTTCAGATTGATACAACTGATGAATCCAGAGAATTAGTCAAGGATATCCACATGGTCAGTAAGAGAGCCTTGAAGATGATGAGGCTGATTAAAACTGATGCAGGATGGATCACCAGAGAAGAACAACAACAAGCTAATCCACTAGAAGTTCCAGAAGAAGGAGCACAGAACTAAGATGAAGATGAAGACAATCTAGCATATGGAGAGTACATTCCAAGATCACAATTTGAATCCATCATGATTGACAGAATAGACGAATTAGAAGAGACTGTCAACAAAAGGATAGATGATCTAGGAAAACGTCAAGACTTGCACTTCCTAGAGATGAAAGATTCGATGGAGACAATGATGGAAAGACTCAACCAGGATGACACAGATTAGTAACTTCAACTCTACCTCTCATAATCTTATTTGATATACCAAATAGGGGGAGTAGAAGTGTAGTTATTATATGTTTTCATTTATGTTTTCATTTGATATCTTTTGAATGTTATTTGATTATCTTTGAACAATTTGAATCTGTAAATTCTTAAGTATTTTATTTAGGGGGAGCAGATCAAAATTTGAACAATTATGGATTACTGTAATAGCATTAGATTTAATATATTTGCAATTGATTACTTAGATGCTATAATATTACTGTTAATTGAAAAGTGATATGAATTGTATATTACTTAAAAGTTGTATGCAAAAGGATACTAACATTTCAGGACACATCAAAGCCTTTTTCATTAGATCCTCAACTACACTATGATTTGGTACATCAAAACCAAAAAGGGGGAGATTGTTGGACTTGAAGCTGAAGAAGTCGTCTCTTGTTTTTTTAGTTTTGATCTACTTGTATTCTTGAATTTAATGATAGATTGTAAATTGGAGCTTAATTGTATTGATTGTTATAGAATAGACTTTGAGTGTGGTTTCTATTCAATTTCACTTCACAGAGAAGTTGAATCTACTCTGAGAATCAAGCTAGAGCAAGTTTGGGAACCCTAACTTTGATTTGACAAGTTGAAAACTATTTTTTTAAATGATTTTAGCTGAAGTAATTGATTACCATATATCAGTAATCGACTACCAATAGTTTGAGAAATCAGGGAATCCTAAACCTCTCTAGAGTAATCAATTACCTCGTGCCTGAGATAACAGAGGAGCCTAAAACTCTCTGGAGTAATCGATTACCACATTCTAGTAATCGATTACCCACACCAGAACTCATCTCAAAAATGTTTTTAAATTGTTTTAAATTGAAACCTCTTAGAATTCATTCAAAAAAAAAAAAGAGAAATCTTTGAGTTTTTTTTTTTCAAGAAGAAAGGAAGAGCGAAAAACTGAGTTTACAAAGAACACAAGTTCTAAGAGTTCTCTTCAAGATTTCAAAAGATTTTCTCTAGAGATGAAGAGTGTGTGAAGGATTGAATACTTGGTTATCAACTTGATCAGATCATACACATCAGGTGTAATCTTTACTGATCTTTATCTTGTTTTTGTATTTGTTTTTGTTCAAACTCTTAAGAGAAAGTTGTTCTCTAGAAGAAGAGTTAAGGAATTTGAGAGAGGTGCTCTCAAAGGTGATTCTTTAAGGATTCAAAAATTAGAGAGATATGTTCTTAGGAGAAAAACATGTATTTTGGTTATTTTGATTTTGTTTGTGTTTGTGTAGTGTGTTTGTATTAGACACAAGAAATCATTATAGTGGAAACCGATCGCAACAGTTGTTGGGTTGAGACTGGACGTAGGCCGAACGCCGAACCCGGATAAATCTTTGTCCAAACTTTCTCTCTACCTTATTTCTTATCTTTACCTGAATCTATTGTTTTACAATTGCTTTTACTGATTCATTCTAAAAGAATTTTGAAAAGGTGTGTCAATTTCTTTCTATGTCCGCTGCTACCTCTCTGAATTGTTATTCTTAACATAGATAAAACTGAACCGGGAAAGAAATTGACAAAGGCTAAAATTGAACATCGGGAACTTGAATCTATTCACGCCCCCTCTAGATTCAACATAGGGACCAACACAAAGCATATAAGTAAAACTAAATGAGAATGTAAATTCATCCAAGGTGGTTAAGCAAGCATAAACAATCAAGCGCTAAAAATAATTCATTAAACAAGAATGACTCTTACCCGTTGGATCAAGTTAAAAATAAAGGGTCTAGATTCATTCTTGAAATATGAATTAAAATGCATTCTTAACCCCTGGATTTTCATTTAATCCCATGGCTAAGATTCACTCTTCTCCCTATTTTCTTTTACTACTAAAAAATAAAATAAAGAAAAGGACAAGTTCAACAGGTTAATACAAAAAAGGTTCTAAATGGCCTTGAGCTACCATGTGCTCACACAAATTGGCCAAAAGTTTAACTTGCAAGCAAAAATCAATTTACAAAAATATAAGAAGATTACAAGGTCTTGATTTGGAGTAGAGACCCCAATGTTTGATTCAATCTTAAGAAATTCTTTCTCCAACTCTTCCTCTAATTTTCTAAGCATTCCTCTTGTAAGTCTTCTATCTTGTGATGGTCCTCCATCAGAGCTCCTCACGCGAGACGAGTTTCTTCTCCTGCAAGACACCTCTTGAACCATTTTTTGCTTCTTTCTTTACTTTGTTGTATGTTTGAAGTTTTTTAACGCATATATCCTTCATCCATTAATGTGTACATTTTCTTTGGTTGTTTGAACAACCATCGTGAAGCCACATTATGATTGAATTGAGAAGTTTTGACTTCTACAAGTTACGTAATGAATGTTGAAGACTAGAGATCTACCAATGAACGTCAGCAAGACGTGTGTTTTTTCACGACACGTGGATACACAGACCAGAAGTATGGAGAAACTACAGGACGATATGGTGTCTGTAGTAAATATGATTGTTTGATTAATGAAAACTCCATATTTTCCTCTTTTAATGATAATTGTTATGATGTGATTAATAAAAAAAAGAAAACTATGATGAATGGGAGAAGATGTGGAGGTCCCACAACGGATTTTATGTTAAATGTCACCCAAGGGCATGACGATGCTCCGAGGGGTTTACTTATGTCAGGTGGGTATTAACCGGGTAAGCATTTTATGGCAAGGTATTTTTATGATAATTGATACCCTAGATGGACTTCGGATGAAAACTAGCGAAAAACTTTGTAGTACCATGAAAATCCGCATGCGGAACAGTGTTGATGACGAAACCATCTAGTGAGGAGTAGCAGTGAGATGAACCTAGTCTATGGTGAAAAAGGAGTGACATTACGTAGGTACGCGATAGAATATGAGAGTGTGTGTAAGTCGTTGGGAGAACTGATTTGTTGAGTGTTGATACTCTAAGAGCAGAGGATTCATGTAACTGTCTCGACATCCCCGACAAAGCTCCATATTTGCCAGACTAATGGAACACTTCCGGTCTTGTACCACCCGGATTATTGTTGCCTCAGACGTCACCCAACAATTTGAAATGTAAAGACCTTGAGCTATTGAATCTTGGGGCACAAGCCTGTCAATGAACCTTCAGTGATATATTGGAAGTTGTAGGTTAAGTGTTGAGTGACTATTATAGCAATGCTTGTTTTTCAAGCTTTAGGCTCGATGTTTGCATTCGCTTATTGTTGCAGGAACTCACTTAA
This sequence comes from Hylodesmum podocarpum, assembly GCA_026586105.1. Classification (NCBI taxonomy): domain Eukaryota; kingdom Viridiplantae; phylum Streptophyta; class Magnoliopsida; order Fabales; family Fabaceae; genus Hylodesmum; species Hylodesmum podocarpum. Next base: position 1,412,588 of record JALJEV010000804.1, read on the forward strand.
TACTCACGACAAATGACATGCACGGATTGAGTTGGTGGATCCAACGCTGAGGTTAGCAAGCATTTTATATATGGGTCATTAAACCCACGATAAACTCTTTGAAGAGGCTCCTACTCCACCGAAAACTCTGGTAGATGCAGATTCTGAGGACAATACATCAGTGGAGAGTGATCTGCCACAAGATATTTACCAATTTGGGGGTAGAGTTTATAGGTAGTACATATATACAACTAGTTGGACAATTATTAGAATTTCTCAGATGTAGGCTTTATTCCCTTTGTTTATATATAGTGGGATGGGTAGCCTACTTTTGTTGGTATCTACATAGATATAATTAAGTATCTATTTTGATCTAATATTCTTTCTTATACAAGTTGTATATCTTTCAATAGTTCTCAGATCAGGTACTTAATATTTTAAGGCAACTGATATAATTTTCACTAATAAAAGCTTACATTACTATTAATTACTCCATTTATTTCATAATGTTCATATTGCTATGATTATTATTTGAATTCAATTTGTGTCTTTTAAGTGTTAACTTAAATTTATTATCATGGTTATAAAGTTGTATTTGATAAATGATGTTACCTTGTTCGTAAAATGTTGGGTCGAGACCTTTTTTATAATGATTTACATTGGAAATATTTGTAAACATTGTCTATTTTAATCACATCACTTAAAGAAAGTATTGGGCTTTATCCCATTGATTTTGCGAACCTAATTTATTCGATTTATTCTTTTATCCACACCTTGAAAAATTATCAAAATTTATTTCAAAAATTATTTCCACAAGTTATTTCAAAAATAAAGAAATTATGTCCTGAAATATGTGCATTTCTTTTAATTAATAAAAAAAGGGTGTTACAATTCCCCAAGGTCTTCCAAAGCTTAACCCTATAAAGGTAAATTTTTTTCCTCCACAAGTATCCTGGTATGTTATTGTTCTCTCTATCTTATAAACAAAGAGTTAGACAAAAAATATATTCAAAATTTGACATCAAACTTGCTAGCTTCCTTATTGATTCACTTGCTAATATATGTTTGGTTTTTATGCAAACTATATAATGTAAGCTTCTGTTATTTCATTGTTTAATGCCATTCCATCTTGTCTCATTATAAGGTTTGTTCCAGTATTTACATTGCATAGCCAAAACTGTGAATGGTCTTTCTGTGTCATATTTTCTCCTTCGTTGTAATTATCTTGTAACTTCTCTATTTCATTCTCCAACTTTTAAATGGGGAGATTATTTAACCACATTATTTCTATTAAAAATAAAATAGAAAATCTTTCATTTTAGTAACTTCTAGTCAAAGATTTTTACAGGCACACTATTATCTTACTTTTTTTTTTTGGAACAAATCTAATAGTAACCTTATTCTTTGTTTTGAAATGGTAAAGATATATATACTCAAGGGTGATTAATCTAATGCTAGTTTTGATAGCAAGAAATTTACTATGAATATATGATGATTATGATCCATAGTACCATGTTTTTTTAAAAAAATTCTACATAACTTTCTACGTCAGATCTTTTAACAACCGTTGTAGAGAGTATGATCTATCCATGTCAATTTTTTTAATAGATGACATGAAAATAGATTTTAACATGAGTTCAATAACTGATGCAAAAAGTGTAGACTTTTGATGTTGATTGTTTTTCACATCGATTCATGATTGACATTAAAATCAATTTTTGAAAGTGATTTTTTGTTGGGTCCTGGTTTTATTTTTTCTGATAGTCCTTGTCTTATATATTTTAGTCTTTATAATATTTAATCATTTTTAACTATTTATCCCTCTAAAAATAATGAAAGGGAGGACAAAGCAATTTATTTACATGATATAACAAAAAAAAATATTATCTACATCGGTCGTTAAAAGTTATATCTAACTATAGTTAAGTTTATACACACTTGTCTTCCGCATGCAATTAGTTAATTATCTTGTTTTCATAAAAAAATATTGTATAAGGAAAAATAGAAAAAATAAATAATTTAAAGTTTTATATATTAATCATAATAAATAAATAAATTGAAATTTAAAAATAAATAAAGAAAAATATTATATATTTTCTTTGAACAATGGGATGTTAAATATTTTAATATTTGAGTTTATATATATATATATATATATATATATATATATATGGAGATAGAGAAAGAAGAAGAAGAGAAATAAAAAATACAAATAAATATAATTCTTTTTGAAAAATAAAATAAATATATCATCAAGTTTTTACTATGTATGAGCTGATGGGCCTGTTCCTATAGCCCATTGGGTCATTTGTTTTACTTAAAAAAGGTAACCTAATGGTTACCGAGAAAAAAACGAGTAGTTTCTCTCATTCAGAAAATGAGCATAGAGAGAGGAGAGAACGTTTCCAAGAAGGAGGCCATTTTTCACATCTATGTTGGTATTATCTTTGTTGTTATTGATTAGTCTGTTTGGACCATTTTTTAACCACGGCTTATATTCAGTGGCCTCAATTGCTATCTTAGTGGCTGAGATGCTTTAATATTGTTAGCACTATTTTATGTTTTGTTGAGGGTGTTGTTGTTTGTGTGGTTCATGGGTGTTGATGGTTGTGGTTGTGCGAGTCTCACGTTTAATATTTATTCATAATCCGCTTAATTGTATCCAAACTAATGATCTAGGTCAATCCTCATCCAAAAGTAAAATAATACACTCTCCTTGCCTCAGAAAGTATGATGTCACAATGGAGTTCCTATATGGCTTCTCTCTGTGTCCCTTACCGATGATGATATACGATCGTACCTCGATCGTGAGTGACATTGATGATGACGTAAAGTATCCTTCCAAGCTCCGTGCAACAGACAGTGGGTACCTGCAAAGACTCTGATAATCAGTCAGAGTAAACTAGGGTAAAATTAGGGTTTCAGAGAGCGCAAACCTGATTAGTGAGCACCTATTTATACGTGGTAGTCATTAAGGGTAACCACGTAATTTAGCCAAAAGGATTTGGGCCTGGGCCGGTACATTACTCCCTAGCTCTGCGGGTCGGCTAGTCGAGTCGGGGAGCTATAGCATATGTCCACGGTCGAGGCGGGACAAATAGTCGAGGTCTCTCCTTAGCTCGAAAGAGTAGGAGCCCCCGGTGTGGGGTGACCCGATGAGGCCCAGCTCGGTGTAGAGAGCTCGGATGGTGGCCTTTGGAATTGCCTTGGGTCATGAGTCTTGTGTTTGGTGGGTAACGTCATTATTGGCATTAAATGCAGATGACCGTTGAATATTTTTGACCGTTGGAGTTCGTACTTGGGCTTCCCAGAGTTGGGCTTCGATGCTTGGGCCTTCACAAGGCAGAATGGTTTGCTTTTTACAAACCCTTGTACTCCCGCCAGTCTTCATTTTCAATTTGTGCATCTCCTTCTCACACCTTGAGTTCTCTGAGTTTAGTCTCTTTGCAATTTTCTCTTTGTTTGTTTGCAAGAGCTCTCTTCTTCATTCGTTTTCTGCTTACTCGCGTTCGAGTTTTCGATTCTCTGTTCAGTTTTCCACCTTCACCGTTCAAGGTATGTCTTCCTCTCCATCGTCTAATTTTGCGCGTTCGAGTAGTATTAGAGTAGAAAATCCAACCTCCTCTGATTCTGGAAGAGATAAAGAGTCTACCTCTTCGTACACCTCTGAGAAAGACGAGTTTCGTTTTGCTGTGGCAAGAGTCTCGCCCTGGATCGGCTCGGGCAGCTCGGGCTATCCTTGGGTGGCCGAGGAGGTGGATAAGTTCGGCTCAATGTATACCAAGGATGAGCAGGTCACAGTAATGATGGGGAGGTTCCCGGCCACCACCGAGGAGGTGGCCGGGCTGGTCTCGGTGAGGGAGGCCCGACCCGATGAGAGGATACATTAGAAGTCAACCCTCACCACCAACCAGTTGTTTACCTATGTTTATGAATACATGGTGAAAGAGTTCAGCATCCGGTTCCCCCTCTCCACTTTTGAGTGCAAGGTTCTGACCTTCCTGAATGTGGCCCTGAGCCAATTGCATCCCAATAGTTGGGGTTTCTTGAGGGCCTTCCAGTTTCTATGCGAGCAACTCGGCCTTAGGCTTCGGTCTAAGGTCTTCTTGTATATTTACCAACTCTAGCACGGTGCTAAGGTGGGCTGGGTCTCGCACAGTAGCGCCCAAGTCGGGGGAGTCGGCCCTCCCATTTTCACTCCTTTCTCACAATCCTACAAGAACTTTAAGGATAGGTTCTTCAAGTTATGCTTAGAGACCCCTGAGGGCAGAGACCATTTCTTGACGAAGGGGAGTCTCGACCCGGTCCATCCTCTATATTGGAGTCAAACCAATAAATTTTAGTTTATGCCTGAGGCGATGGTCACGGCCGAGGACCTTTGTCAAATAGGGATCCTCAAGGGGTTACCTCGGCCTCTCAATTGTCGAGTTGTGGTGGTTGTGGCCTCGGCTAGTGACCCTAAGGCCATGTTAAAGGTATTAGTGACTCTGGTGATTTATCCTTCCTTGGCTAATCATTAACTTTGTTTTTGTTTTGCAGAAATCATGGGAAAAGAAGATGATGTACGAGGCTCCATGGCCAATGGCCGATCTTCCTTTAAAGGTGTGGTTGTTACGTCCTAGACCCCAAAGAACCCGAAGAGGCCTCGGCCTTCCAATGTTAGGGTGCGCGAGCAGAGTTCTCAGAGGTGCAAGACCCGTGTAAGTGCCCTTACTTTGGAGAAGTGGAAGGTTGTTGTGGCAAGTCCTCCTTCCGAGTTGGTTTTTATGCTGAGTCCTCAGGCCATGTTGACCCCGGTTCGTCCTCCTCCGGCGGTGATTGAAGCTTCCCCTGCACCGACTTCGCCGATTCGTGCCACGGTTATTGAGACCCTCTTTTCTCCTCCAAACGCCCCCCCCTCCTCATGGCCCCTCAGGAAATGGCTTGGGGTGCTCTTTCTTCAGCTCTTGGGACCCCGGCTTCGTCTCCCCGGCCCGGTTGGAATCTACCAAGTGGGGCGATGTGCTGGGAAAGGCCGAAGACGATCCCCGGGTCGAACACACTTAGTCTAATGTCAACCTCGGGGAATCTTTTTGGAGACTTTCCATGCGAAAGAGTGAATTATTGGGTGAAGACTTCCCTAGCAGGTACGACCAGGATATACTCTGAGCCGTGGGGTTACCTAACGCCTTTGACGGGCCGAGGTCTTATTAGGTTGGGAAATGGCGGTGCTCCGCTACGGCCGGGAGGAGGCTCTTAATGACGTCAAGCTTTCTGATGCGGTGCAGAACTTGCATGCAGAATTGTTGAAGGTTTAGGCAGAGAAGTTGGAGGCGACGAGTAGGGTCGAGGAGCTATCATCGGTCGTGGCGGGCGCTTAGTGGAAGGTACAAGGGGCCCTAGCTAGGGTTGGGGAGCTTGAGGCCGAGTTGAAGAAGACCGAGGAGAAAGCCATGAAGGAGGCTAAAGAGGCTGAGGCATTCCGAGTGGTGGTTGCTGACCTGGAGCGGGAGCGGACCGAGGTGGATACCCTGAGAGCTGAACTAGCCAAGTTAGCACAGGTCTGGGTCGAGGTTGAGACTCTTCGGGGTAAGGTTGTCAAGGTGAAGAGAGCACGCGTCGAGGGGGAGGAAAAGGCGGTCGAGCTGGGAGCGTTCTCTTCAATGCTTATGTAATGGGCGACTCGGACTCGGAGCTCATCCATATTGGTGGGTGGTTCTGTGTAAAGGGAATCGGAGAAGGACCCACGTCGGAGGCCTAATTTGATGGCATGCATGGCTACGACCGAGTGGAGGTCAGGAATAGTCATGGTGGCTTTTGCGAACTGAGCCATGCAGTGACGGAGGCTTTCGCCATCGCTCTGTATAATATGTTAAAAGGACGCCAAGTCGGTGGCTATGGGTTTGCAGTCAGCAAAGCGGACCTAGAAGTTGGTGCAGAGTGTCTTGAACGAGTCTGTAGAAATGGTCGGGAGGGCATAATACCATTTCGAGTGCCAAGATTTGTCTTGGTCATGAATGCCTTGAAATACAACGCGGGGTCAGAGGTTCTGTCATATTTATCGAAGTTAAGCTAGCGACAACTGTCTGGCAGTCGGGTCAGCATTATTTTCGGGATGAAGTGGTGGAAGTCGGATATATCATCGTGTGGTTGTGGGTTTGCAGAGAAAGCATGGAACGGGACTTGCAGGGGGCAGGTATTCACGCGTTGGAATCTGGAGCACAAGTCAGGTTGTGTCAAATGGGGGCTGCCTGCGACGCTCTGGCTCCTAGGCTGGCCTTTAAAGGAGGAATTGGCCTCCTGTTCCATGTGGTGAGGTGGGGACTTGTCACCTCTAGGTGTGGGGTTAGTGGGTTGGTGTTGGGCAAATCTAGCGTTGTTTCAGCACTGGCTGGAGAGTTGGTAGCGGAGGGCTCGTAACTCTGTCTGGTGCTATTCTTGCATAACGCGTAACTCTTCCCGGTGTTGGTTGCGGAGGGTGGCTATTTCCTAACCGATATGCTGACGAACCTCGTTCATGGCGGTGTAAATATGGGTTCGAAGGGCTTCATTCATGGCTGCGTCGATGTGCGCGCTGAGGGTGTCTGAAATTAACGGATCCATCGTTGAGATTAATGACTGACTTCTCGTGGTTACCATTCAATTTATGATCGTGGGGAGTTTACCAGCCCGCCGATGGGCGCCAAATGATCATACCTCGATTGCGGGTGACGTTGATAATGACATAAAATATCCTTCTAATCTCCATGCGACAGGCGGTGGATACCTGTAGGGACTCCGATGACTAAGTGAGTATCAGTCAAAGTAAACTAGAGTAAAATTAAAGTTTCAGAGAGCGTAAACTTGATTAGTGAACAACTATTTATACGTGGTAGTCATTAAGCCTAAAAGGATTTGGGTCTATAAGGGTACAAGACTATAAATGTTTTTTATTTAAAAATCAAGTAGGAAAAGTTCAATTGATTCATGCGGTTAGTTAATTTACTTGAAATCATCCAAGTAAATTATTATGGTAAAATCAGACATTTTTAATTGATTCTGCTAATAATTTTAGTTTTAATTTATTTTTAATAGCTTCCTTTTTTAGAATTAAATACATTATTTTATTGAATATAATGAAAAAATTTATATAACAAATGCAAATGAATATTTTTCATAATAATAGGAAGAGTAATTTACTTTTTTTTACTAAAGCAAGAGAGATTATTAATGTAAGATCATGTTGTATTTACATAACATGCGTAAGAACAATCTATTCAGGGGCAAAATTATTTAGGGCTCGTCGCAGTCATGTCTAATATGAGTAGGATTATTCTTTGAACAAGTTTATTAGGAGACTGGTCCCTCACCCAAAACCAAAGAAAGATAGAGATTTTATCGTAATAGAAAAATTTTAAGCTTCTTATAGGATAACAAATACTCTTTTAAGTGTTATCATAGTAACAACAATTTCACTTTTTATCTCAAGTAAATTTCAATACTATTACCCTATTTAATATTACTTTTCTAGAAAAACCTTTGAGTTAATTGTAATTTTACTATCCTACCAATCTCTTTTCCTTATATGCAATAATTAGGAGTGAATCGGTAGTTGAAAAAAAAAACATTTATGAACTTTGTAAAATTTACTGTATAGCTAATTCCTTAATAAGTATAAAGTATATTTTTTCTAATAATAGAAACCAAAATTAGTATAAAATAACGTACGGAAATAAAAAATGTTTTTATGAAAATAAATAGGGAAATCTACCGTTAATTCAAAAGATAAAAAAGTAAAGCTTATTTTACCAATATTTAAAAGTCCATCTCCCGTAGAACCGTCTTTAAAAGTCCAACCTTAAATGACTTTTTCCATTAGTGTTATAATGATGTATAAACATAACTAAATATCTTCTCATTACCATTTAAAAAGAAAAAAAGAAAACTATCTTCTCATTACAAAATTAGTATTTAAAATTATTTTTTTTTAAAAAAAAAGGTATTATTCATATCATTTATATCATAAGTTAACACACATTCATATATAACACAAGTTATTAAATCTAAAAGATTGTTATTGACCAATATCCAAAGTCAAAAAAATTAAAATCGAAAGACAATAAATTTAGATAATATACTGTACAGAATCAATTAACACCATGGTGCATAGTTTATATATTTAGAATAATTTATGTTTTCAAAACAAGGAAAGCATTGACGAGAAATAAATGCTCAATTTTTTAGATCCATTACTATACCTTCTATTATAATTTTAAATCCATTACTATACCTTCTATTATATATTTCCTCTTTCTTCAGAAGGTTTAAAATAACTAATCATGCACTATATATATTTAATCAAGGGAGTCAATCTCCTAGAAATAATGTGTTCCATAAATGATGTTTCTATTTTGATACAACCATGAACTTCTCCCGGATGGAACACGATGCACATTGCACTCACTTTATATACTCCATCGCCGCTTCCATCTGTCTAGGTTGCCTCAATTGAGAAGTAAATATAAACTTTGATATGTTGATACTATATTTGCAATGTCATATTGAAAGGGCATATTAACTGTTTTTATGGTGCCCTCATTCAGAATGTTCTAGGAACCTTTTTCTCAAACCTAAATTGCCAGAAATGTATGTAACTATATATGAACCTTAAGCATGTCATTTGAACAAATATTTCACAACCACTGAATGTAAAATCTTAAGGAAAATTTATTCATTACATAATTCTGATCTTTTAAAAATATAATATACATTTCTTAAACCCTGCAATGCATGGGTCAGATCTCTAGTTGATATGTATTCAAGTAGATTTGAAATATTCAACACAAGTCATTCATACATCTGTTTGGATACATGAAAGAGAAAAAAGATAAAGGAAGAGCTCGTAATAGTCCTTTCACTAACTAATTAATTATGTATGCTCAAATCAGAACTATATACCACATTGGAAGGTGAATCCTTAACATGTCTATCCTTTGTTTCCTATCTTCCATCTAACATTGTGATGGAAAGTTCATTAACTGAGCATGGTTTGGCATTTGACAATAACGAGTTTGTGATAAATGTAGCATCTCTTTCATAGCAAAAACCAGGAACCTTTGGCTTTGGCAATAATTTATCACCATTCAACATTAAAACCACGGATGACATGTCTGGCCTATCTTCTGCTCTTTGTTGAACGCATAATAGACCAACCTGTATGCACCGTACAACTTCGGAGGGTGTGCACTGTTCTGCTAACACTTCATCAAATAGCTCCAGTGCCCTCTTTTCGTTCCATAATCTCCATGCCTGGGATGGTGAGAATTAAAATTGTGGGAATGAAATAACTAAAGTTTTACTATATAGAAACATACATTAGTATGCTTACATGTCCAAGAAGATTATTGTCGTGTTGTGCGTCTGAAAATTCTCTATTTTTCTTCCCACTTACAATCTCTAGTATTATCACTCCATAACTGAAGACATCTGATTTCACAGAGAAACGCCCCCGTGTAGCATACTCAGGAGGTATGTAACCACTGAAAATAAATTTTCTTAAATAAAATCATTAAAACATGGTAAAACAAAAAGATAACACTGGAATTAAACTAGCTTACTATGTTCCAGCAATCCTATTTGTGTTTGCCTCCACTTGATCTCCCAAAAGTAATCGAGCCAAGCCAAAGTCTGATATTTTGGGATCCAAATTTGCATCCAGTAAAATATTGCTTGTTTTTAGATCTCTGTGAATAATCCTCAGCCTAGAGTCTTGATGAAGATACATAAGTCCTCGAGCAATGCCACTAATGATGTTGAAACTCTTATGCCAGTCTATCACCTTCCTTTTGATTTCATCTAATGAAAAAGACACACGCATTAGGAATAGCAGTTGCAGTCTCTGTAATTTCATTAACAACAAATTAGCCATTAGAAGATTTGCATAGATGTATAGAATAAATCATAAGGGCTCCAACCAAACACAAAATAGTCCAAGCTTTTGTTCGGCATGTATTCATAAATTAACATTTTTTCTTCTCCTTCAATGCAACAACCCATGAGCTTTACAAGATTACGGTGCTGAAGTTTTGCAATCAATGCTACTTCATTTTTGAACTCTTCTAACCCTTGTGCTGATTTCTTTGAAAGCCTTTTCACTGCTATTTCTTGTCCATCTTCCAGTGTGCCCTGAAACAAAGATCTTCTCCTGAAGTTAAAAAAGTTAACCAATACCATCTATAAGTTCTACATATCACTTTCCTTTATTATCACCTTGTATACTGGTCCAAAGCCACCTTCCCCAAGTTTGTTTACGGTTGTAAAGTTTTCAGTAGCCTTAGCTAAGATTGAAAAATCGAAAATTGGCAGATCACCATCTTCCTTTCTCGGTTTGATTTTGTAATGCTTGCTGCAATGTTTTCTTGCTATCCCTGATTGTTTGGATGATAATTGTAGTTAGACACTAATATTTACCTAATGTGCATTGATTTTGTTTTCTTATTCCTAATAAGCTATGTATAATAGTAAATTATATCTATGTACGTACCTGGGTTTTTTATTATCAATATGAATACACTTGAGAAGACTAATCCAAAAGTAATCACACCAACTGTGGTTCCAACTATCTTCTTCTTGATGTTTCCGTGGCCAACATGATCTAAATGAAACAGAGCACGCTTAGTCACAAACTTTATATTTAATTTCGATAAGAAATGGCATGCACTACTAACGAGTATTTACTTTATTTGCAGTTTGCAAATTCTTGAAACCCACAGATTTTCCTCAAGGCCTTACCGTGCCCAACCTTTTTCTCTTAGACAAATGCAGTAATGAACAAGAGATTGAACTGGAAAAGAAGGCAATGAAATTAAAGGCAAAATTCAAAATTGAAATATAAAATTTAATGGAATACCTAATTCTGAAGCTGGGACTCTTATATACACGTCTTGTCCCTGTTGAGAAAATTTCCTCATGTCAACTATATTATTAAACCAAAGTAGACAGCCACTTCCTCCATCATGGATATCCAAATTTGCATATGCTGCACAAGAACAGTTTTGAAGACATGACTTCTGACATTCATTAAGGTTCATGGTTGTGTTGAACCATGATGAAGACGTGTCTGGCAATTTCATGTATGTGTACTTGAAGAAACCATCTGTGTAACTGATATTGCAGTCAGATTTATTTCTTGCAACACAACCATCGTACCAAATTGCTATATTCCATTGATCAGGATATTTAGGAACATACCCTCTCAGGCAATCACAAGTTTGAATGTTTCCATCATAACTGCATATAGAATTTGAACCACAAATGGCATAATTCTCGCATTGATCTTTCTCCCCAGTTGAGACGACTACTCGGGTGCTGCTTTGAGTCGTCCAAACCATAGTCCACACTATGCCAGAAGGGGTCAGTGTTCCTGCACTGAAAAGAGATCTGTCAAAAAGCTCATACTCGTAATACACCTCTTTTTCATTCATCACAAAGTTTTGTGACGTTGCACGAGTTAAACCCGGATTTCCAACTGTAGACAACCTGCCATTCCATGACCCTGTTCTCGATACTATGTTAGCTCCCTTGAATTCAAATATTTGAGGATATCCTCTGAGATCCACTTTTGCAGTATATTCTCCCTCAGCAGGATCGTCAACACTTTTCCAGGATGATAAATATCTTTCTAGACCAGTCTCCAAGTTCCATCCAATTTTCATTCCTGGCAAACACGTGTCACCCGGATAATCAAAACTCTGCCACAAGATGCTGTCGTCGTTATTCTTCACTACAAGGTTTCCCGAATCTAAAATATAAGCTATTGGATTGTTCCCTGATTTTCTTGTTATGTTGGATGATGACCAAATGGTGCTGTTTGTACCGTTTAGAAGCACAAGAATCCCGTTTTCTCTGAATTTAAGAACTCCCAAGTTATTGTGAAGAGGTGTATTTCGATTAGCTACCCAGACCACTGTTAAAGGGGATACGTTTCTGTACCATACAGCCAAGTAACGTCGTGTTGAAGTTCCTGGACTAAAGAAACCGAGTTCAGTAATTCCACCAGCTGAAACCAAAGTCTCACCATCTTTAATAGATTGACTCACGGCTAAACGGTCTATTGAAGTGCATGTTGTAGTCACGTAGGAGAGTAAGAAGAAACAAAAAAGTAGCATCGTGATGTTTATAGAGGCAACGAATTCTAAATTGCCTAAGCGGCAAGCATGCAAAGGAACGGAACGCCGAGAAAGACGATGAGTTACTGTCAGATAAATTAAGTGTTTTTGATTGTGCAAAGGATTACCGTAACAATAGAACGAGAAGGAACTGAATAAAGAAATGACAGAGGCTAGCATAAGAGAATACTGATAAGTCACGTGACATTGTTGTCCCCAGAAGACCCAGTAAGTCAATGACAGATTCCGTAGAACTTACTACCAAGTTCAATTATGCCCTTAATTTCAGTTTTAGAAGTCTTAAATATTATTAATATTTACAATCAAGCCCATCCATCAGTACTCCGTTTAAAATTGAATGAACTTATTTGAAGTTGACATTTTTCTTGTGTGTTCCATAGCTAACTGTTGCTGGTATAGTTAACCTTTGGTTTTATGATTTTATGCTGTCTCATCAAATCGACGTGTGACCCGGGATTTTACTATGCCTATATGCACCTGTTATGATGCCGTAAACTAATTGAAAGGCAATTTTGTGAGTTATTAAGAGAAATATAAATTTCTGAATTTTGCTATTCAATTTTCCTCTCTCTTGAGTTTGAATATTTTTTATTTTATAAATTTTGAATAACAGACAGATATAAAAGCCACACAGCACAAAATATGCCTTTGGCATAGGGATTTACTTTTATGTCTACCTATATCTCTTTATCCCTATAGCTGCATATACTTAGTCACCAACAAAAAAAAACCTCTCTATTAGGTGCAATGGAGTCCTGTCAAAAAAGATGTTCATGGGTACTCTAACCAGGCCCAACAAGTCAAATACTCTACCACTTAATTAGGAATCTTAGAAAATCATGGAAGAAAAAAGGGGTAAGTTAAAAAGACTTATTGAGAACATAAAATACAAAATTGAAATGAATGGAGAAAGCAATCTAGGAACGGGTCATAATCAAAATTATTAAGTATTATAAAAACTTTCACTCTATTAGGTGCACATAGTCCACATTATCTCTTTTTTGTGGTGAACAATAATTATAGGACTGTAGCATTTAGCTTACATGCTGCGTTATCTTTTCGTTGTAGTAAACAAAAACATGTTTAATTATGAGTATTCAATTCATAAGCAACATTATCTTTTTATTGTAGTAAACGGAAGTCAATCTGACAACTTAGCCAATAAAATACATTTCTCAATTTAAAATACATCATTAAAATATTTAGATTTATATAGAATCAAGTCTAATAAATAAAATAATTATTATAGGCCATCCTTATGTGCTTGTAGAAATCAAAATCACAGATGGTTATATTTTAATGTTTACTTGCATCTCTAAAAATAAAAATAACATTTAATTTAAAATATCTCTTAATAAATTAGTTACTTACCATCGCATTCAATTATATCTTCTAATGTTGGTAGGAGGAGCAGTCACCTCCATATTGTCCAATGAATCTTCAAGAACTCAAATGGTAATTTTAAAGAAATTGGTATTTATCCCTCTAACCTTAATCACCTCCCTTTTATCTTGAGATTAGATAGAATATTGTTAGGTATTTAGTGAGATTTTAAGTTTGGGGAGAAAGAAAAATGGAGAAATTAAGAAAAAGAGAAGGAAGAGATGAAGATAGAGAGGGAGAGGGAGAGGGAGAGGGAGAGGGAGAGCATTGGGTAACAAAATAGTTATTAGCGAAATAAAGTTGTTTATAAGAGACACATATAAAAACTTATGTTCTCTTATACTAATATCCAATTATCGACGTGTCTAGTCTAAATAAGACTTTTGTCTATTATAATATGTTACTACTTGATTTTGAATTATCTTAACTTTCACAAAATAGTTTCATAAATTAGTTCTAGAATCATCTCTTACGTAACATTTTCTTCTTCTTATTTTTTCTGCCACTTAAATGAAAGATTGTGTTTCAGGACACACCCGTGGAATTAAGGTATTGTTCTTGCTGGATTTTGGGGGATCCGAGCTCAGCTCGGCCCTGAGAAATCTGGTAGCGTGAGGGGTTGGATCCCTCTTTGGTATGTGTGAAAAATTTAAGTTTAATTTCGTCTATTATTTGGGATCCTCTATCTTTATTTATAGGGATCGTAATTAGGGTTTTATCTTCGTGGATTTCGTGGGAAAGATTGCTTCAAACCTAGGAATCCCGAGATTTTAGGAGGGAGATATGTTCCAGATTTATTCTGTTAAGATTGGGTCATGCTCAGCTCAGTCCGGTCAGTGAGGTGAGCCCGGCTCAAAGGTGATGAGCTCGGTGCTCATCCCCAGCCCGGTACATCAGCCCCCCGAGCTCAGGCCAAAGTGTTCGAGTGGCTTGAGTTTAAGTCATTAGGTTGATCTTCCAATGTCAAATGTCGGGAACCCGCGAAACGGTTGGTGTGCATTTATTCGTTATTGATTTTATTGTTTTTTAATTAAGTCTTAGTAGGCCGTTATGGGGCTTGGCGGTTACGGTTTCTCGGTAACTGCCCCCCTCTAACGACTCTTTTTTGGTTTTTAAAGAAACCTTCACGCTTGTTGTTTCATTTCTTGCTTTCGTTTTTCTGCTACGATCTCTCTACTCGTTGGTGATTTCTTTCTAGTGTGTTCCTTTATGTTTGGAATCTACCAGTGTTCCTCGCTCGCTTCTCGCTTAGGTCCGGTTCAGATTGGAGTGCTCGTTCTTTGCACCTTGCCTTCTTCGCGTTCATTTCTATAGGTATGTCTTCTTCACACTCTTCTGCTACTCGTAGTGTGGAAAGTTTGGTTCCTGTCTCTGGCGGGCTCAGAGCCTGAATCCATGAGGGCGTCTTCCTCCTCCCTCGCGGTATCGGTTGCAGAAGCTTTTCCTGGGCTGGGTGTCGACGTCGTTGCTACCGAGGCCTCCCCTCTTGAGGCCGAGGTATGCTCTGCAGGCGAAGCCGTGGAGTTTTCTAGCGATGATATCCTCTCTGGCATCGCTGGGGAAGGGATAGCGAGAGAGGCTGAGCCCCACCTCGTTATTCACATCCCAACCCGCGAGCCCGACTTTTTATGGCTTGCGGGGGAGGTCCTTGACCTTGCTATTTCTTACGACAGTGCGGAGAAGGTTCAAGCACTTGTCGATAGTTATGACGTTGTGAAGGAGAAACTAGTGGATGGTCAGTACGCCATCACCGTTTATGAATATATGTTTAAGGTGTACGGTCTGCTATTCCCTTTGAGCCGGTGTGAAACCGAGGTTTTGTCGTTCCTCAATGTGGCCCCTAGCCAGTTTCATCCCAACAGCTGGGGTTTCCTTCGTGCCTTCGAAATTTTGTGTAAGTTTCTCGGTGTTAAGCCGAGCTCTCGTGTCTTCCTTTGGCATTATCAACTCAAGCATGGTCCGAAGGTGGGATGGGTCTCTCTCAGTAGTTCGCGTCCATGGGGAGGTCTTCTTATTTCATATGCTCAATCCTACAAGAAATTTAAGGATCGGTATTTCAAGTTGACCCCAGCCGACAACAGTACAGTCAAGACCTTCTTCTTGAAGGATAATTTGAAGCCAAAGTATCCCTTATACTGATGTCATCCTCGTAAGTATACTAACTACCCTGAGGATGAGTTAAACCCGGGCGACCGAAACATCATCCAACTTTTACACAGCCTTCCTTTGCCCATTAGCAGTCGGGCTCTAATACATTCTTCCCAGGAGGATGACCCCTTTCAACATTTCTTAGGTAATTTATTAAAGTGTGATTCAGTCCGAGCTCTGAGATGTGTTGCTAAACTTTTCTTTTGTGTTGTTTGCAGGCCTAATGTCTGATAATTTTAGCCTAGTGTCTGCCTTGAAGGCCCGAAAGGTGGGCTCTGCTCAGAAAGGAAAGGGGGAGGTCTCTCGAGGACCCAGCTCAGTTCCTAGGCCCTCCCTATCTTAGGTTACCCTAAGTCCCTCAAAAAGGTCGAGGTCAGAGGAGGCTGAAATTCCTGTTAGAGGTGCCGAGGTCCCCGCCGCTGCTGTTGATGGTGTTGAGGTCTCACCCAAGAGGCCAAGACTTGAGGTGGGGACTGCGACCTCGGTCTCTCCTCCCCCATTTGAAGTGGAGTCGATGTCCGCGGTTGGAGGCGCGCCTGTGACATTGATGAAGACCTCAGCCAAATTCCCTTCTGGCGCTTCTTGGTTTGGTAAGGAAGACGTTGAACCTCGCATTGAGCATATGGTGGCGGATGCTCTTCCAGGTCAGTCATTGTGGGACTCTTTGCTGCGGGGTGAACACGTTCAAGTTGGGCAGCCTTTCCCCAGCTCCTACGACAGGGCACTTCTAGATGCGGTGGGAGTCGTGAACAATTTGGATGGGGTTGAGGTTGGGCTTAGCCGGCTCCTAGCCATAGTTCGGCACAGCAAGAGGTGGGCGACTCAGATGGCAGACCTCCCAGCTCGGGAGGAGACATTGGTTGCTAGGGTGGTTGAGCTAGAAGCCGCTGCTCTCCGCAGGGAGCACGAGTTTGCGACTCGGGTGGCGACCTGGGATATCGAGGCCACCAAGGCGAGGTTGGACAAGGAGGCGACCGAGCTTGAGCTCGCTGCAGCCAAGGCTAAGGTGGAGAAGTCCGGGCTCGAGCTCGTGACTATGACAGCCGACATGGAGGAGCTCCGAGGTAAGCTTACTTCGGCCGGGGACCGAGCTGTTGCTTCAGAGCTGAAAGTTTTACAACTGGAAGAGAAGATGGTGCTGACCGAGAAGGCCATGGAGCAGCAGAAGGCCAAGATGGGGGAGTTGGAGGAAGATGTTGTGTCCAACTTCTGCATAGGTTTTGACAGGGCCGTCAGGCAGGCCTGCTATTTGGCTCCTACCCTTACTCCAGACTCCTTTGACTATGTCAAGGATGTAGTGGACGAGGAGTGGGTGGACCATCCTGAGTGACCTCAGTCAAGTTTCTTCTACTAGTTTTTCGTGCTTGCATTTTCACCTTTTTCATATTGCCAACCTCGAGGTCGGCTTTGGGTTGTAACTAAGGCCGTTTTTGGCCATACAATGTTTACTCTTACTTTTCTTTAACCTCACCGTACTATCTTCGCTTTGTATTATTCCAAGCTCGCTCGTTTTGAATACTTGTCTGTATGTTGTTTGTTTTGACCGACTTCCAACGGGTCCTAGGTCTGCGTGCTCAGTTTGGCGTAGGCCGATCGATATGAGTAATTTAATGTCTTGAGAAGGGGACGCGATGTCTCCCTAGCTCAGGTCTACCAGGCATAATGAAAGACTTAGTGTCTTGTGGAGGGGACGCGATGTCTCCCTAGCTCGGTTCTGCCGAGGATGATGAAAGACTCAGTGTCTTACAGAGGGGACGCGATGTCTCCCTAGCTCGGTTCTGCCGAGGACAATGAAAGACTTGGTGTTTTGCTGAGGGGAGGCGATGTCTCCCTAGCTCGGTTCTGTCGAGCACGATGAAAGACTTGGTGTCTTGCAGAGGGAACGCGATGTCTCCCTAGCTCGGTTCTGCCGAGCACGATGAAAGACTAGGTGTCTTGTAGAGGGGACGCGATGTCTCCCTAGCTCGGTTCTGCCGAGCACGTTGAAAATGTACAGTTGAGTGGCTAAATCATACTTTATTGATGCTAATTTGGTGCCTCGTTAAAACCTTTCCCGGAAAAACCCTCCTTAGGGAAAAACCCGGGCCTAGGAAAAAGAGTACACCTCTATTACAAAAACATAAGCGAGTCGTTAGACTTTATTGAATTGAAAAGCTACAAAAGGCAATGAGCTAACTGAAGTAGGGCTTCAGATGATTGGCGTTCCAAGTTCTCAGGATTAGACGCCCTCCCATTTTCTGTAACTTGTAAGAGCCATTCTAATGATTCTCGAGGATGCGAAAGGGGTCGTCCCAGTTGGCGGAGAGTTTTCCACGAGCTCGATCTCGCCTGGCCTCCCAGTCTTTCCTCCAGACGAGGTCTCTTAGAATGAAAGATCGTCCTCGGACGCGTGAATTATAGCGGTGGGCTGCTCGCAGTTTTGTGGCTAATTCCCTTACCCGCGCTTCTTCTCGAATTTTTTCAATGAGGTTGAGCTCTTCTCTAAGAGCGGTCTCATTATTGG
Organism: Hylodesmum podocarpum; assembly: GCA_026586105.1. Taxonomy (NCBI): domain Eukaryota; kingdom Viridiplantae; phylum Streptophyta; class Magnoliopsida; order Fabales; family Fabaceae; genus Hylodesmum; species Hylodesmum podocarpum. Next base: position 1,430,747 of record JALJEV010000804.1, read on the forward strand.
AAGATGTGTAGGTCAGTCTCCTCCATGAGGGTTCGCCTACTTCTACTGGTATCATGGCGTCGAATCCATAAGTGAGGCGGAAGGGTGTTTCGTTTGTTGAGGATTGGGGAGTGCAATGGTATCCCTATAGTACACTCGGCATCTCCTCAGCCCAGTCTCCTTTTATTTTTCCTAGCTTCTTCTTCAACTCATTGAGGATGACCTTGTTGGCTGCGTCAGCTTGTCCATTTGTTTGAGGGTGCTCCACCGATGATGTCCTATGCTGGATACCGAGCTGGGATAAGAATGCGCAGAACCCGACATCAGTGAACTGCCTCCCATTATCAGTGACCAGGCTGTGAGGTATGCCATGTCGGCAGATTATGTGCCTCCAAACAAATTTTTGAACTTGTTTGACGGATATCGTGGCTACAGGTTCGGGCTCAATCCACTTCGTGAAGTAGTCGATGGTCACAAGTAAGAACTTGGTCTGTCTCTATGCAAGTGGGAATGGGCTGAGGATGTCCATCCCCCAAAGGGCGAACGACCAAGGTGATGAGATGAGCTGGAGCTTGGTCGAAGGTGCAGCTGGCAAAGAACCGTGCTCTTGACACTTCTTACAGCTCCTGACATAGTCTTTAGCATCTTTTTTCATTGTGGGTCAGTAGTACCCAGCTCGGACTAGGCGGGCCGACATGTTCCTAGCTCCTGAATGCATGCTACAGATGTCGGTGTAGAGCTCGTCCATCACGTACCGGGCTTGGTCTTTGGTCAAACACTTCAGCAAAGGAGTAGAAAAGCCTCTTCGGAACAATTCTTGATCTCGCAGCACATAGTAAGAGGCTTGGCGACGCAACTTTTGGGTCTCGTTCTTGTCGTCAGGCAAGACGTTATCTTGTAGGTATGACACAAGTAGGGTCATCCATGAGCTCGGTTCGGCGCTAACCGAGCTGGCCTCATCTCTGTCCCAGCTCAGGGGGATGAGTACTTCTTGAATAATTGAGTGGTGTTGTCCTCCTTTGCGGGTACTGGCCAACTTGGACAAGATATCAGCTTTATCGTTTTGTTCTTGAGGGACATAGATGATCTCAAATTTGGCAAAGTGGGAGATCATGTTTTTCACTCGATGATAGTATTGTTGCAGCAGTGGCTCTTTGGCTTGGAATTCGTCCCTGACTTGAGAGGTGACTAGTTGGGAGTCACTTAAGCATTTTAGGTGTCGAACTCCCATGTCCCGGGCTAACCTGAGACCGGCCAATAGGGCCTCGTACTCGGCTTAATTGTTAGAGGTTGCGAATGAGAAGCGTATAGCTTGTTCCAAAACGAGATCGTCTGGTCCTTCCAATATGACCCCTGCTCCGCTCCCCTTCTTGTTAGATGAGCCATCCACTCTCAATGTCCAGGATAGCTCGCGTTCCCCGATTTCGGGTAATTCGTTAATGAACTCAGCTAGAAACTAGGCTTTCATGGGACCTCGAGCTTCGAACTGGAGTCCGTACTCGAACAATTCTACAGCCCAGGCTGTCATGCGACCAGCAAGGTCGAGTCGTTGCAAAATCTGCCTGATCGGATAGTCCGACCTCACAATTATATCATGGCTTCGAAAATAATGTCGTAGTCGGCGAGCATGAAGATGAGGGTGAGCACTAGTTTCTCTATTGTCTGATATCTTGTCTCAGCAGGCTGGAGTGTTCGGCTCACAAAGTATACCGGTGCCTGGACTTTGTCAATTTCCTTGACCAGGATTGAGCTGATTACGACCTCAGAAACCGCCAAGTAAACATATAAAGGCTGTTCAGGAGATGGGCTGGTCAAGGTTGGCAAGGAAGCTATTTGTGTTTTGAGCTTGTCGAATGTAGAGGCGCATTCATCATTTCATTCGAAGCGGGCCGAACGTTTCAACAGTGTGAATAGGGGTCTGCTCTGCTCGGCCAACTTAGGTAAGAATCGAGATAGGGCGGCCAGGCTTCCATTGAGCCTTTGTAGATCTTTCAGACAGGTCGGGCTAGGCATGTTGGTGATAGTTGTGCATTTGTCCGGGTTGGCCTCAATTCCTCTCTGGGAGATCATGAAGCCAAGGAATTTGTCTTCTCCCACGCCGAAGGCGCACTTTTCTGGGTTCAACCGGATTTGGTGTCGGCGTACCTCCACAAATATTTCTTTGAGGTCGGCGACATGTTGGGCGTGGGTGTTAGACTTGACCACCATGTCATCTACGTAGACCTCCATATTGCGTCCAATCTGAGCGCTGAAGACCTTGTCCATTAGTCTTTGATAGGTGGCCCCTGCATTTTTAAGGCCGAAGGGCATAACCTGGTAGTAGTAGTTGGTACTGGCCGACATGAATGCGGTATTCGGCTCGTCTGGGGGATACATTGGTATCAGATTTAGCCTGAGTAGGCGTCCAAGAAGCTGAATGCTTCGTACCCGGCTGTGCTGTCTACTAACCGGTCAATGTTGGGTAAGGGGTAGGTGTCCTTGGGACAAGCTTTGTTTAAGTCGGTGTAGTCTGTGCACATCCTCCACTTTCCGTTTTCCTTTTTGACCATTACAACGTTGGCCGGCCAAGTAGTGTAAATTATCTCTCAAATGAAGCCGGTGTCCAACAGCTTGCCAACCTCTTTCTGAATAACAAGACGACGCTCCTCACCTAGCTTCCTCTTACGTTGCGCCACCGGCCGAGCATGAGGAAGTAGAGATAATTTATGACACATGAGGTTTGGATCGATACCCGACATATCGGAGGGTTTCCATGCGAATAGGTCGGCATTTTCTCGTAGGGTTGATACGATTTCTTGGAGGGTGGAGCTCGGCATAGAGAGTCTTAGTTACCTGGCCTGCCTCAGGGCCGAGCTGTAGTGGTTGGAGGGGTTCAGCAAATGAAGTGGCTCCTCCTACCGCAAAACCTCCGACAATCGTGTTTATCGTCCCTTTGACTTTGTCGGGATTCTGGCCGACCTCTTTATCCCAACCTCGGTCCCTGCATTTATTCCTGCTGTCTCGGGTGTCCCTGTCCGGCTCTCGAGCTCGGGTTTTCGAGCTCGGTCCTATATACCTTTCGGGGTGTTTCTGCTCATCCTGGACGAATCTTCGTAGTTCCCCCGATCTTATGAGGCCCTCTATAAGGTCTCTTACCTGACGGCAGTCCTCGGTGGTATGTCCGGTATTTTGATGATAAGCACTTCGCTTGGAGGGGTCGGCGTTAGGAGGAGATTGGGAGTGATTAGAACGTCATACCAACTCCAATGCGCAAGCTTGTTTAAAAATTTTGTCCCCGGATGTGTTCAGGGGGTGTACGAGTTGTACATGCCGGTGCGATGATCTTTGTTCGACTCCGCCCGACGTGAGGAGGACTCCCTTTGCTTGGGTGGACGGTTGGGCTCTCGAGCTCGACGCTTGGCCTCGGTGTTTTCTTCCATGCTCATGAAACGTGCCGCTCGTGAGCGGAGGTCGTTCATGTTGATGGGTGGCTCTGCAAATAATGAGTCCGAGAATGGGCTGGGCTTGAAGCCGGACTGCACGGCGTGTAGAGCGACAGCCGGGTGTAGATTGGGTATGGTTCGGCAGGCCACGGAGAAGCGGCCCATGTACTCTCTGAGGGATTCCTTGTCTCCTTGTTCTATGTGGTTGAGTGATATTGATGTGGTAGGTGTTAGCTTGGCGTCTGCGAACCGAGCTTGAAAATGCTCGTATAGGGAGTCAAAGGAGTCCACGGACATTGGGGGGAGGGAGTAGTACCAGTCGAGGGTTATTCCCTTCAAAGTTGCGGGGAACATATTATAGAGCACATAGTCGTCGTCCACGGTTATCGCCACCTGGGTGAGGAAAGCTCAGACATAGGTGACCGGGTTCGTCGAGCCATCATATTTGTCCTGGGACGACCATCTCCAAGTCTCAGGGACCCTGACTGACAAGATGGTCGAGGTGAAGGGATGAAGGGATGTCATCATGCCGAGCCCGCATGTCCTGGGTCGAGGTCCGTAAAGGGCTGGGTTTGTGAGAGATCATGCCTGGTAGCGGAGATACTCGCGTGCACATGTGAGAGATCATGGCGGGTGGCCGAAGTGGCGGCGTGTACCTCCTTGCCTGTGGTGTCAGGATTATAGGGGCCCACGCGTGAATTGGATCGAGTTTCTTCGCCTTGGCGTGGCTCTCCTTCTCGGTTTGGAATGAATGGGGCTCTGCCTGGGATTTCTTGAACTCGCTGCCTGAGGGCTTGGAATTCTGCAAGATCATCTTCACGTTGACGTTGGACAGTGTTCAGGTGCGCTTGAGTGGTTTGTAAGGCTCTCTCTGTCTCTCGATTCTGGATTCGTAGTGCCTCCACGCGAGCCTCCATTCGCTCTCGGGCCTCCGCTATCGCCGTATCCACTCGCGCTTGTACAAGTTCCGCTACAGCGGGGTCCATGGTGGTGTTGGAGTGATTGCGCGTACAAACCATCTGATTATCACTTCTGGGATTGTTTGGGTGATCGTGGGATTAAGAATTATTTTGCCCCACGGTGGGCGCCAAATGTTCTTGCTGGATTTTGGGGGGTCCGAGCTCAGCTCGGCCTTGACAAATCCGGCGACGTGAGGGGTTGGATCCCTCTTTGGTATGTGTGAGGAATTTAGGTTTAATTTCGTCTATTGTTTAGGATCCTCTATCTTTATTTATAGGGATCGTAATTAGGGTTTTATCTTCGTGGGTTTCGTGGGGAAGATTGTTTCAGGCCAGGAATCCCGAGATTTTAGGAGGGAAATATGTTCCAGATTTATTCTGTTAAGATTGGGCCATGCTCAGCTCAGCCCGGTCAGTGAGGTGAGCCCGGCTCAAAGGTGATGAGCTCGGTGTTCATCCCCAACCCGGTACAGGTATGATTAAGCCAAAATTATAAATTTGAACACCTTTTAGTTGCTATAATATATATATCATATAATAATTTTTTTTTTGGTTTTTATAGAAAAAATTTTAAAAACAAAGAAACTATGATCGTAAAATTTATATGTTTATTTTATGTTGGGTCTTGTCTTTTTGTGTCGCTATAGTTCTTGTCATGTATATTTTAGTCTTTATGACATTTAATATTTTGAATTATATTTATCTCTTTAAAAACAATGAAAGGGAGGGAAAAACAAATTATTTACATATTATAACAACAAAAAAATATCATGACCCGTCATTAAAAATAATATAACAAATAGTTTATTGTCTTATTTTCATCAAAAATATTTTATAAGGAAAAGTAGAAAAAATAAATAATTTAAAGTTTTTATACATTAATAATAATAAATACACAAATTGAAATTTAAAAATATATATAAAAATTTATATCTTTTTCTTGAACAAATGTGTAATGCATATCTTGTTCTAAGAAAATGTATAATGACAGAAAAATTTGTGTTGTGGGTGCTAAAAATTTAAAATTTAAAACTTATTTTACACAAAAAGTCTTTAAATATAAGAGAAGATAAATAAAAAAATACAAATAAATATAATTCTTTTTTAAAAAAATAGTATTTATTCATTATCAAGTTTTTACTATGCAGCTGATGAGCCTATTCCTAGAGCCCATTGGGTCATTTATTTTACTTAAAAAAAGTAACGTAATGGTTATTAGAAAAACAAAAGCGGTTTCTCTCATTCAGAAAAAGAGCTGAGGAGGCTGTTGGTATCATATTTGTTGTTATTGATTAATCTGCTTGGACCATTTTTAACCTTTTCGAATGGTCTTGACCTGTCACCTGATTAAATGATTCTTTTGGTCATTTGAAAATAAAAATAATAATGACAACGTCCTTCTCCTAAAAAAAATAAAATAATTATGTAATGTTATTTTTTGTATTTAAACAATATAATAAAATAAATTGAATAGTGTATTAACATGTTATAATTTGTATAAAGAAATTATCATAAAATTGGTGTGTATTAACATATATAACTAATATTAATAATTTCTTAATTAAATACTCATCTATTCTGTATATGTCAATTTAAACTTCTATATAGATTAAGAAGGTATTTATAAAATATATATCTCATATATTTTGTTAAAAGTTTGACAATATAAAAGTGTATCAAACCTCTTAGGTTTCAGTCATTTGTATATATTATTTTTGTAATTTCTACACTCGATAAAAAATAATTATCAAGGTATGGTTAGACTTGTTTAAGGGTTTTCTTAATAATTTTCACCTGATTCAAACACCTAAAACTAATATATAAAAATATAAGAACAACCTATGTAAAAAAGTTTGTAATTATTTATAATTCATCAATTACTAAGAACAAGAGAGAGGTGATGTATAAATAATCAAGACTTTGCAATAAATTCAACACAATCACAAAACAAAAAGTTCAAAGATATTCATAATCCGTTTAATTATATCCAAACTAATCATAACATAAATTATAAAGCTAGATTTAGGTCAATTCTAGTTAAGATCACATCCAAAAATAAAATATTACACTCTTCTTACCACAGAAACTATGATGTCACAACAGAGTTCCTCTATGGCTTCTCTCCCTCGTCCCTTACCAATGATCAGTAAGGTGGGAGAGGCAAAAATTTTTTTAAAAAAAAAATTAAAATTCTTTTATTTTAATTTTAATTTTTTTAAAATTAGTTAGACATAACCTATTAATTACATAATAATTTTTTGTGACTATAATTGTTTTCTAATTTAAAAATCAACTAGGAAAAGTTTCGATTAATTCATGCGGTTGATTAATTTACTTCTAATCATGCAAGTAAATTATTATGGTAAAATCAGATATTTTTAATTCATTTTTGTAATAATTTTAATTTAAATATATTTTTTAATAGCTTCCTGTTTTAGAATTAAATACATTATTTTATTGAATATAATGAAAAAATTTATATAACAAATGCAAATGAATATTTTTCATAATAATACAAAGAGTAATTTACTTTTATTTTTTAGTAAAACAAAAGAGATTATTACTGTAAGATCATGTTGTAATGATTCCAACCTTAGGTGACTTTTTTCACAAGTGTTATAATGATATTTAAACATAACTAACTATCTTCTCGTTACCATTTTAAAAATTAAAAAAAAAAAAAAACCTATCTTCTCATTACAAAATTATTCACATCATTTTTATCATAAATTAACACACATACATATATAACACAAGTTTTTAAATCTAAAAGATTGTTATTGCCAATATCCAATTCAAAAAAATAAAAATCGAAAGACATTAAATTTAGATAATATCTTTTACAGAATCAATTAACACCATGGTGTATAGTTTATATATTTGGAATAATTTATGTTTTCAAAACAAGGAAAGAATTGACGAGAACTAAATTCTCAATTTTTGATTTCGTGGAAGCAACAAATTTGCTTAAAAAGAATTTGGAAACCTTCAGTAAAAATATTTTGAAAAGCTTTTAAGTCAGATTCGTAATGTAAGACGTCAAATAACGTAGCACTTTATTCAGGAACAAAATGCAAAAGTACAAGATCCCACCAAGGAAATATAGAGGAAAAATAAAACATCACTTTTTAGGTTGTTTCCAAATATATATAGAATGAATTTATTTCAATTGTTTCTTTGTAAAACACGAAAAGCAATATATATATATATATATATATATATATATATATATATATATATATATATATATATATATATATATATATATATATATATATATATAGCATCGAGAAGGGCTACTACACTCAGAACTTACGTCATTCCTGAAAGCATTAATCGAATTATCTAAATGGAAAGTTTTAATAGAAATTTTATAATAACGATCCTTCTTTTTTCCCACTTTGACTAATAATTTTCTCTTTGGACAAATTCTCTCGGCATGTACATGTAAAATTTTAATGGAAAGCTATTAATGAAATGATGATTTTCGAAGTTGTCTAATTTCTTTTGTATAAATATCGGGTTTCAGTTTCACCTGTGATACATTACTGACAACAGAGCCAAATTTTCTTATTGAGATTATCTTAGAGATGGCTAAGATTTCATTCACCATAATTTTCACTTTTGCCCTTATTTTCACAGGTTAGTGATTTCTCTTTATTTCTTATTAACTATTTGATTTGTTATTAAATATATCTCTTGTATGGATGTTATGATTTCCTACATATATTTAAGTATATGATTAAGAGTTTAATTTCTCAGTGTTCGATATAAAAGAATGTTTATTAAAAAAAAAAAAATCAATCCCTAAATAGATTTCGTTCTTCATTACTTTTTGTTGGGCTACCTCGAGTTCATTAAAAATGAACTAAATATCAAAATTTAATTATTTGTTAAACTAGATCAAGTTAGTTTGGGTGAATATTAATCTGTTCATTTCATAAAAATAAAAGAATAAATTGCTATTGGTACAAATTAAGAACTATTTGATGCAAGGTTTTTAACCTAATATTTTAGGTGCGCTTAAAAAAATGAATTAAATTTCTCTCTTGTTATTTTTTTTTATATATATATTTGACGACTAACTAAACTTGTCAAAATCGTTATCAAAACATCTCTAGTTACATTCATTTTTCACTTTTGCATCATTTTATAGGTAAAGAACTGAATTGTATATTACAAAGTGTAACGAGTTAACAGAAATTAAGTGGTAAATGGATTTGAATTTTCTTTGATCATATTGTCCATGCATTAACTACGGAAGAGCCAGAAATTAAAGTTAAACATTTCCCTGTGAATTCTATCTACATAGAAAAATAAGGTAACATAGGTAAGGATAAAATCTTAAAAATTATAACCATTTATGTTATTATATAATCTCCGTGATCAAAACCGAGTAATCTGATTGGTTAATTTTATTTGACATATGTCAAAAAAACTACTCTATAAGTCAAAACAAACCCAATTGAACTTGATTAGTTTAATTCTGAATTTTTCATACGAAACTAAACTAGCAAGTATAAGATTTTTAAGGAGAAATATATAGTTTCTTCTAACATTGTTTTTGCATGGTCGTAGTTATTTCAGGGACAAGTGCTGCAAAGATAGATCAGAAATGTTCCGCGTTGTTGGATCCAAATGATTGCAACCTCAGCAAGTGTCGAAGTGATTGCTCAGCACTTTATTCTGGATCTGGATATTGCGTTGACGAGTATCCCCACAAATGTCAATGCATATACGACTGTACAACGTCGAAGGATATACGCAATTAATATTCCAATTTAAATATAAAAGATTAAGAAATTAAATAAAGTTGAGGTATTTGTGGATGATGTTATATACATCTTATGATTAATCGAAAAGTGTAGACCCTACTACCATTTCTTACACTATTGTAGATAAAAATAGAAAAACATTACAACCGAAACTTCAGTAATTTATATTATTTAAAGAATTGGAGAACACCTCAAAGAAGAAAAAAACTGAATCCTTACAATAAATAATATTTTTATATTTCACCTATTTGTAAATTCAACGACTAGAAATAAATGTTTCATACATTATGCAGTTGTTAAAACAGCCTCAATTTCCGGTGTTGTATTTTCTCAGCTAACCCTGAGACATCAATTGAAGAAATATAAATATTGTTTCAATTAATCACGTATGCTTAAGTACGTACTATAATAAATAATAAATAATATGTAATTTGTTTCAATAAATAAGTTTTTTTTATTTTACAAAATTAATAATAAATAATTTATATATGAATCTAAAATTTAAGCTTTAATGATTGATCCAATCTTAATCCAACATTGTGATAGAAAGTTCAATGCTTTCAAAATATACACACCTTACCTTATTAATATAATACCTTTTATTTTTTTTAAATAATTTTTTATTATTACTAGAATACCTTTAAAAATGTTTTTATATTATTTTTTATAAGTTTTTCAATCTTAATTTTATACCCTCATTTTTAAATTCATTTTTTTACACTATCATCTTCATCATTCTTTAAATTTATTTTTCACAAGAATTTCATTAATATCTTGACACATCATATGTTTTATTACATAATTTTCCATCTATATAGAATTGGCCATTCTATTATTTCATTAATTTTAGTGTCCTCTGGTGTTTAGGGCAATATGTAGTTCCTAATGATTATGTACATAGGTGAGTTTATCTTACTTAATGGTCAAGTTTGGCAACAAAAATCGAATCTTTTACGGTACCCCGTCAATTTACCTCAATTAGCAAGGATGTTAAAGAATGGGGGGATCTACCAAGAAAAAGTAGGGACATTAAGGTTGTGTTTGGATGGAGTATTTCAAAATTTCCAAGTAATTTAAATACCTAACATTTTAATTGCCTTGATTTAAATTCCTTTTATTTTGTATCAATCTTGTTTGGATGAATCAATTCAATTTCTTGTATTTTAATTTCTTTGTTTGGAAAAACAATTCAATTTTTAAGAAATTCAAATTTTTATTTTTAAATATTTATTTTAAAATAAAATTTTTAATATTGAATAAAAATAAATATTAATCATTTTTAAATACCTAAATATTCAAAATAATTTTAATGTTACATGATGAATTTTAATGCTTCAAAATATTTAATAATTAATTTTTTAATATTAAATAATTAAAAAATAATACATAATTAAATATAATTTAATTAAAAATTGGCGTAGTCTTATAATTTTAAAAATTATTAGAAATAAACAATTACATAATTTAAACATGTAAAATTCAATTATTAATATTAATTTCAATTTTTTAAGAAAATAAAATACTTCAATACATCACACAACCTAAAATCATATATCATTCATATTAATGTCACTTCACTAATAATAGTTAAACATTCACTAACTATTTTACAAATTAGAGGATCCAAAACAAACAACATAACCAAATAATTTTGGATGAAATACTTCAATACATATCACAATCTAAAATCATATGTCATCCATATTGATGTCACTTCACTAGTAATAGTTAAACATTCACCAACTACTTTGTAAATTAGAGGATCCAAAACAAACAACATAACCAAATAAATTTGGATAAAATACTTCAATACATGTCACAGCCTAAAATCATATGTCATCCATATCAATGTCACTTCACTAGTAAGAGTTAAACATTCACCAACTATTTTGCAAATTAGAGGATCAAAACAAACAACATAATCAAATAACTTTGAATAATCAACTTCTCTTCTTGCTTTGTAGAAATGTAACTTTTCTATTCATTACTCATAATAACCTGACAGAGAAGAAACAAACTAATAAAGCCATAACAAGAATGAAAAATAACTTAGTTAGACTTATGATTCCATTCAGTGAAAAATTAACTAATGAAGAGAAAATGTTACTCACCAAGATTCATTTTTCAAGATGGGTTAAAACATAATCAGTCTTTTGATCAATTGGAAGACACTTCACAATAGCTAATTGCTTTGGATCGTCAGCTAACCATTTAATAGCTTTAGCCCATTGTTGTCTACTAAGATCTGGTATCAAAGCTGCCTCATGTAGCACTTGTTGAATATCTTCATCATCAACTTTACCATCTATTTTTTCTACCATCCTGTCAAAAGAGTTGGTCATTCTATCTAAAGAAGCTGCTATTCCTTCCTTTTCTCTAATCTTTCTCTTGTGAGATTGTGTGTCAAAAGAAGTTGAACTTTGACCCTTTCCTTTTGTATTAGAGCTTGGCTCCTCCAAGTTTATAGCAGCAGTAGCACCTAAACCCATGAATTCCACTTCATCTGTTTCTCTGCTCATCACTTCATCAGCATCCATTGCAGTTTCAGCTCCATGACCAGTGGCTCTGTCTTTAGCACACAAATCCACGATATCATCCCAATTTTGAAGCACTTTGAATCGAAACGGTTTAGCTGATTTATGCGACTACAAAAAAAAAAACAAAAAAGTCAAAACCCAATATGCTTTGAATAACAAATACCAATGTATTAAAGATTACTTACAATGCAATATTCATTCCAAACATTTTCATTCTCAACTGTTATCATGTGCTTAGTGTCATCCCAATCAAACCCACTTTGGCTAAGGATGTCACTTACAATACCATACCACGATCTCCATAATTTAATACGGTTTTTGACATTTTCTGATGTGACATTAACATTGAAGTTTGCAGACAACACTGTAGCTGCAGCATTCAATGCTGACTTTTTCCAACCTCCATCACCTTTGTTGCCCAAATTCCTTTGATCTCTCAATACATCAGCTAATACACGCTCTATCTCTAAATTCCATGTAAAATAACTTCTTCTTTCCTCATTGATTTTTCCTGAAGCTTTTCTTTTGCCTGCCATTTTTTCTTTAGATGACTCCATTGAAGTTAGTACACTTATTTAACCTGCACATAAAAATATTAGATACAACCTACTTTATTAATTAAATTAGTACACTGCATAATCATAGAAAATATTGCAAGTAAAGTACATAAAAGTCTCTCTTCAATAGTAAAATATAAGAATAACAAAGTATTAAATTTGTCAGCAATAGCAAAGTACATATAAAACTGAACTATCCCTAAACATTATTTCTTCTAACTTGATAGTTAGCAAACATATTCATAACTAATGTATCTTGAAATCTTGTCCATTCCTCAGTAGCTTGAATAGTTGTGATATCATCTGTGACACTACTTTGAGCTCTTTCCCTTGACTGATGGACTAACTCTTCATCAACAATAGATAAGAATTCTAAGTCTTGAACTTCTAAAATTTGATCGGTTTGCCGCTCCTCTCTTATGAAGTTGTGTAACACAAAACAAGCATTGATAATTCTTATTTGTGTCTTTATATCAAAAAATGAAGGAGTTCTTAGTATGCTCCATCTTTTTTTCAAGATCCCAAACGACCTTTCTATTGTATTACGTGCACTTGCATGACGGAGATTAAATAACTCCTTGTAACTTTGAGGGGTGTTTCCAATCCACTCATTGAGATGATATCTAGTCCCTCGATATGGTGCTAAAAATCCTGGGCCATTGATATATCCCGCATCCACAAGAAAGTACTTACCTACAAAGTTTAAAATAAAAATCATAGGCTTAAACTAGCTAGACAAAAAAAAAACACTATTTTCAAAAGACATTACCGGTTGGAATTTCAAGTTTGTTTTGATGCTGTAATGCATCTTGTAATACTCGTGAATCTCCTGCAGACCCTTCCCACCCAGGTAACACATAAATAAACCTTAAATTTGGACCACAAGCAGCTAACACATTTGTAAAGACATCACCCTTTCTATTACGATATCTAGGTCTCTCATCAGGAGAAACTGTAACTGGAATATGTGTCTCGTCAAGTGCTCCGACACAATTCTACAAACAAGACAATTTTTTTAAATTGTAAGAAAAATTTATAATTAACTTATCTCTCAACAATTAATAAACTTACCTCAAACCATCTCCACTTGTTTGCTTCCGCACCTTCTAAAGTATAGGATTGAAAATCCAAATAGTCTTTGCTCACTTTCATTACTGCTCTCAAGACATTGTTGAATTGCCTACTTATGGTTTCTTTAGATCTACAATAACTAAACTGCACTACCCTATACTTTAGATTGTGAGCAAGGATATGTAAAAATATTACTACTGCTTCAGTTATTGGAACATTTCTTGTGCTTACTAATCCACCTCTCTCTTCTAAAATTCTACAAAAGTTAAAAAATACACTCTTACTAAGCCTTAGTTGTTCAATGCAATCTTTCTTTGTCCCTCTATATAGACGATTAAGGAAGCTACGACGTTCCAATTCCCAATTACGGGTTGGTTCCTTAACAAAATAAGTATTACAATACCATGTCACTACACCAATAACCATATGAACAACACAAGCAGTAGCTAATAAGATTATCTTCTTAAACTCTTCTCTTTTACATTTTCTTGAAGTAATCGTAGTGTCAACTATATTACGATCCATTTCTTCTTAATCGAAACTGCAAAAAATATGAGCTTATTTTGCACTAGTTACAACTGGTGCAATTTATCTCTTTCTCCCATAACTAAAAAAAATAAACAAGAGATTATAATTAACAGATTTAAGTAAGGAAGAGATTACATTAGTTCAGATTTGAAACACAAATAGATAACAAATTATAATTAACAAATTTAAGGAAGAAGAAAAGAAAACAACTAACAATAGCAAGGAAAATCATATTGAATTATTCTACTCATATTAAGGGGACAAAGATTTCACAGTCCCTAACCTTTTAGGATTTTAAATGCACATTCCTAAAGTTCAATGAACAAAATAAAAAAGGAAGAATTTATTACTTTAGAAGTAAAAGTACTTTTGAGATCTCCAACCAACTAAAATTCACGCATACAAACAATCAATAATAATAGATATAATGTTGGTGGGGTTTAACAAACTTGAGCAGTATGGTGGTGCAATTTCGTTCTGCATATACAGAACATATTGAAGAGAAGGTTTTGATTAAAATGATTGCCAATTTTGTACAAAGTGTGAAAATGATTGTGAAGTGAAGATGATGCTTACACTATGTTTCACTATCAAAAAATTGCTTCTTATAATAATTATGCATTTGCAGCACTATGCACATGATGATATTTTGTAATTTTTTTAGTGGATAAAAGAAACTATCTGATAAAAAAAACAGTTATGTCATTACAGCTTCATTCTGGCTTATTGCTCATGTTTTTGAGTCTATTATGATTTAATTATAACACATTATATCAACACATATATGTTTGTCCAACATTGCCAAAAATAAAATTAAGAAAAAAGAATAAAACCCATAAAACTGGGTGGTATCTTTGAGCTTGTATTTCACATAGGATAATAATTGAAAGAGTTCAGTTAAAAAACTGTATAAAGCTTACTGATAGTTCCAAAAATATGTTCTAAAACTGTCTATGTTAAAAGCAATCAGGACTCACAAATCATAAATCAATATAACATAACTCAAAATCACAGATTCATCCCAATGAGCCCCAAATTCAAATGTTACAGCACATATATCTAACTTGGACAAGATAAGTTCGGGGATCCAACCCAGTTTTTGTAGTTTAGGGGAAACTCTCACAACATCTTCTTTCCCAGATTTGCTCAGAGGCTGATCATGGTCTGCAAAAAACCAACATGCTCAGAGGCAGATACAAGAGAATCATGCTATAACACAAAACCAGTGATTAAAAAAAAAACAAAAAACAAAACCAGTGATTGAAAAGAAGAAGCAAAACCCTAGGGAGAAAATGAGTTTATGAAAGAGAGAACGAACCCGTGAGGAGACTTCGTGCAAGAGAGGAGGAGTGAAAATCAGTGACAAACCAGGGAGAAGTTGCGAAAGAGAAAGAGAAGCGCAAAGGAGTTGGAGAGAAGTGAGGGAGAGAAGTTGTCGTGAGAGAAAGAAGTGACGGAGTCGCGAGAGAAAGAAATCACAGGTAATTGAAATGACTCACTTTTAGTAAGAATTTCAATTTCTTCAGTTTTACTGAATTCAAATTCCTTCTTAAAAATGACATCATTTTGAATTCTTTAAAATGTTTCACCCAAACAGGTTAATTGAATTGACAGTAATTTAATTTCTCAGAAAAAATGAATTACTCTAGTCAATTCCCTCATCCAAACACAGGGTAAGAGATCCCAGATTGAGAAAACAAAGGTTATCACAAAAAAAAAAAGGATATGAATTAAATTGTATTAGATAACGGATATATTTTTGTAAACAAGTCAAAAATACAAGGTAAAACAATTATATATAAAATATTTGGTCTGAAAAAGAGGTTAAACGTGCATTTATAGGTAAAGTAACGAAAGAGAAAAGAAAATAAACACAAAACAAACACAACAGTTTATATTAATTTATTTAAATTGAACTACATTTTATGTCTTTAAAATAATTAAAAGATTTTCATTAATCAATTTCGATTATACCTAAGTATTATTTATTAATGTCACTTCTTGTTCAATAACCTACTATATTTATAAATAAAGTTAGTTTAAACTAAATATTCTTTTTCATTTAGCAATTTTTAACTTTTATTAACAACATTTTGAAAATATTGTAAATAATTTATTCTGTAAGAAAGAATATACAAATTTGTTCATTACAAGATTTCACTACTTTGCCAAGCAAAAGAAACATTATATGAACAGGTAAAGCACCTGAAATATTTTTAAAATGTAAATGTTTCTTCCAACAAATTTTCAACATTTATTTCCTTCTAGTCAATCTCTCTCTTTATTCTCATGGTATTGACTTCCTTGCATAAGCATTGAAAATAAGTAACAGTTTATAAGATATACGAGGTTGAGTCATACTAGGTCGATCAAAGTAGTTTTCATAGACCTCTAATATGTTAACACATTCTTAATCACAGTTAGTTTATGTTATCACCAAAACAATAAAAACTTCTTTACGAGATTAAAAGATCACGAACGCATAGAGTTTTAATTTCTAATCATTTTCCTTTTTTGATGATAAAAAGACTTATTAATTTACTAAGAGTTAGATAAAAAAAGATAATATAAATACTATAAAAGTCAATAATTATTAATAAAATAAGCCAGAAATATTCAAAGACAAGATATCAAAGCATATAAAATTGAACTCCTCCAGGTTCGAATGCATTTATTAAAAAAGCAAACAATTTATAAATCATTCATAATCTTTTAGTTAATTACGTTTTTTTATTTTATTTTAAAGGTCATATATTTTTTTATGGTCGTATTTTTTCAACTATAGTATATAATAGTCTTCTAAAAAATATACAATTACTTTTAAAAAAATATACAACTTCCTTTTAAATAATATATAATTGGCTGAATAATCAAATGTTAAAATTGACTACTAAACAATTTCCGTTACCACAAAGAAGTGTCCCATTACTGCCAGTAGCAGGTGTTTCACATAGAGTGTGTCTATATGGAACCCAACATAAATCTAACCACCCCGAGTGAACCAATTAATTATGCTTAGGTATAATTAATTAGTGGAATTTTTTTTAAAATTAGTGTCTCTTCAAAAATTCTGATATCACGCTAAATTTAATAAAAATATGTTTTTTATGTATATTTATTTGCAGAAGAGGGTTATTTTTTTTATTGTTATTAGCTTCTACTATTTATGATAATTTAATATTTTATTTTTTTATATGTATAAATGTCCATATTTTGTAAATCTATTGTATTTTAATTGCGTTATTTTTTATCTTTAAAATATAAAAACTTGTGTATGCTTTGTGCACAAGTCCGTGGTATTAAACGAAATTTTATTATGTATTTAAAAATTGTTAATTGTGAGATAATAATTTTTTAAAATTTATAAAAATAAATATATTTTTAATATCATTCCTTTTAACACTATTATTTTAAATATATATATATATATATATCACTAATTAGTTTCTAAATTTTCCTTTCATTATTGGATGTCATTAAACAAACTCAAAGGGCATATAAGCTGTTGGTGAAAGCAGAATCCGCATGCTTAACGATGATTGGTCCACGTAGCTAGATAATGCAAAACCTTGGATTTTCTCTAAGTTTCCCACTTATAATAGGGTTGGTAGTTCAACCCGACTTATAAATAAATAAATAAATAATTTATTATAAAATATTAAGAAAAAAATATTTATATATATTTATAATATAAGTATATATTATATATAATAGAATTGATTAATTGCCTGTATATTATAGATTAATTATGTAATAAAATTGTACGATAAATACTATTAAACTTTTCCGACTTAAGAATTAAGAGCATTAAGAATTTTTTTAATTAGCTTTGTATTTCCCCTAAAGGTTGTTAAGTAGGCCCAGCCCACTAAAACTTATTAAAAAAACATGTATTTGTGGCTTGAAAATATCATTTAAATTTTCTTAATTTCTTCTAGGAACCTAATATTTTTTTGTCTTCCTGATCAGTTTCTACAGTGATAAAATCCTAACAATAGCACAAGTTATTACATCAAGATATTATTGTTGCCCAATGTCGAATGTCGGCAAAAGAAAAGTTTTTTTATTGATAGACATTAAATTTAAATAATATCTTGTGCAGAATCAAACACCATGTGTGGTTTATATATTTAGAATAATTTTCTTTTAAACAGGGAAAACATTGAAAATACCCAGATCCTCAATTTTGCCTTTCGTGGAAAGCACATACCAAATTGCGCAAAATGAATTTCAAAACCTTCAGTCAAAATATTGTGAAAAGCTTTTGAGTCTGGTTTGTAATACAAGATATAAAATAACGTAGCACTTGAGTTAGGAACAAAATCCAAGTGTACAAGATTCGACCATGGGAAATATAGTAGAAAAGTAAAATACTCTAAAAATGGTAGAGCAGAAGAAATGAAATGAACCCATCGTAATAGAATAAAAATATTTAAATTAAAATAAAGTATAAAATAGTAAAACTCACATTGAATTTTTTAAAGTTTCCTTCCTATACCTTCCTTACAAATATATAAAGAATGATTTTATTTCAATTTTTTCCTTTGTGAAACACGAAAAACTAAGTAAGGCAATAACGAAAAAACATAACATTGAAAAGGGCTAGACTAATAATTTACGTCATTTGTGAAAGCATTAATCGAATCATCTAAAATGGAAAGTTTCGTAGAAATTTGATAATAACGATATTTCTTTTCCCACTTTGACAAAGATTTTTCTTTTTAGACAGATTCTCTCTGCATATATATACACAAAATTTTAAAGGAAAGTCATAAATGAAATGATTTTCAAAGATATTATCAATTTTTGTTTATATAAACCCTGGTTTCAGTTTCATTTGTGATACACCACAGACAACAAAACCGAATTTTATTGTTATTGAGATTGTATTATTCGGAGATGGCCAAGATTTCTTTCATAATAATTTTCAGTTTTGCCCTTATTTTCACTGGTTAGTGATTTCTCTCTATTTCTTATGACCTGTTTGATTTCTTATTACAAATATGTCTCACGGGGATGTTGTTCATCTGATTTTCAGCATGTCTAAAACCATGTGTACGATTAATGTATAATTATATCTTTCTTTCTTATTTCTTTTTTATATTTTTGACGCATTAACCATGTCAAAATCGTTATCAAAGCAATTTTTTGCTCTTGTATCATTTTATAAGTAAAAAGACTGAATTTTAATTTTATTACAAAAGTGTAACAAGTTGACAAAAATTAGTGGTAAGTGACAGTGACATGTATAATCATTATTTGAACATTTTCTGACCATATTGTCCTTGCATTAATCACGGAAGAGCAAGAAATTATAGTTAAACATTTCCCTGTATATTCTACATCTAGATAGAAAAAGATGGTAACATAGGTAAGGCTAAAATCTTAAAAACTATAACCGGGCCATTTATGTTATTATATAATCTTGGTGATCAAAACTGAGTAAATCTGATTTTAATTTGATTGGTATATTTTATTTGACGTATGCAGAAAACTAGTTTACAAATCAAAACAAACCCAATTGAACTTGATTAGTTTAATTCTAAATTTTGTATCCCAAACTAAACTAGTATATGATTTTTAAGAAGAAATATAGTTTCATCTAACATTGTTTTTGCTTGTTCGTAATTATTTCATCAGGGACAAATGGAGCAAGGATAGAGAATCAATGTACCATAGTGTTGGATGGAAATGATTGCAACCTCAGCAAGTGTCGAAGCGATTGCATTACACTTTATTCTGGAAATGGGTATTGCATTGATAGAAATCCCCACCAATGTATTTGTGTATATAATTGTTAGCCTAGAAGGATATACGCAATGTTCCAATTTACATGCATGAAAAAGAATAAGGAAATAAAGTTGATAATTTAAGGACAATTTTATATATACAAGTTATGATTAGAAAAGTGTGACCAACAACATTTCTCACTCTTGGTTGTAGATATAATACAAACACATTACACCGAAACCAGGCCGTAATTAGGAAATTTAGAGCATAAGGCAAATAACTTTGTATTGAACTTAAGGTAAAATAGTAAAAATATTTAATATAATATTAATCATCAATTTTTATATTAATCTTCAAACTATTTCGCTTGAAAATCATTTACCAATAATTTTTTATAATCTTAATAATAATAGTATTTCATATTGAATAAATAAACTGATTAATTTATTCATTTTATCAGATAATATTATTGATCGTATTTTCAACTTTGAGAACACAATATAAAAAAAAATAGAATGAATTTAATTCTTTAAATAAATAATATTTAATTAGATTAATTAAAGTTTTCAATTTTAAATTTTAAATTTGTCTGGATTTTTTTATCAACTTTTAATTTTTATTTATTTTTTATCTAACATATTTAATTCTCAATGTCATATTATATTATTAAATATTTATACAGCCGGATCGGTATCTAACAATGATCCCGAGGCATCAGTTGAGAGAATATAAATATTGTTGCAATAACAATTCTTGTATTCATGAAAGATAATTAAACATTTTACTGTCTATATCCTACCCCACAACATTTTACAGTGATTTCAGGATCGGCTCAACTCTAAGTTTTGTAAGTAAATTTTGAAACAAAAAAATTGACTTTAAATATATATATATATATATATTTTGGTTTTTTGCTAATAACTAAAGTTTTATTTCTTTTCTTTTTGAATTATTTAGTATTTTTTATTCAACTAAGAAAGCTTTAAAAAAAAATTTAACAACTCTGCAGATGAATAATCTTCGTGAAAGTATTAAATAATTATAGATTTAACTTATAAAATAAAATATATAAAGTATAACACATGGATATGAACAAATATTTTAAGAAACCAAATAGGTAATGAATATATGATAATAGATTTTAGTGTTATTTTTCTAACAAGAAGAGAAATATAAACCAAATATCAAATTATAATGGGATTCAAATAAAAAGTCGGTATTAAATTAATAGAAAAAAATATGTATAAACTTTAATATAAATAATAAGTTTTATTAATAACAGATGATAGTGATAATAAAAAAGCTTTTTGTTTTTTGACAAAATCTAAATGTAAAAATTAACTTATATATTAATTTGAAATTAATATACTAAAATCAAATAACACCTAAAAATTTCATAATAACTAAAATACATTATAAAAAATCAAAACTTATAAACTAAATAGTAGATACAAGATTCTATTGCTACACGGGCCGGGTGGAAAAAATAGATATTAAAATTCATTATAACAAATTTAAGATAGGAAATATTTATATAGTTTGATATAGTGTTTGTAGTTTTAAACAAAAAAATTACCCTCAAATATACGTTAAGTATAAATTTAATATTTAACTAGATAATAATAAGAAAAATATATGGTCTACTTCAAACAATTAAATAATATAACACTAAGATTGTCATAGAGATAGAGATGAGCAGTCATGCTAGTAGAGACAATGATTGTCATCCAAGTGCTACACTGAAAATAACACTAAGAGTTAAAGTTAATATATAAACATGCATAATGGGTCTGTAAAAGAGTGTGTTTAAACCTAAATCTTCTTTCTCTCCCACTCTCCACCTTTTGACTCTGTCTACTGTCCCTTTACAAATTCTCTGTTTTATGTTTTCTCAACTGTTGACAACCCATATAAATGAATAATTTTTATGCAGCATGGAATCATAAAAGGCTTGATCACAAGAAAATCTACCCTAAACCAAATTTTTATGATGTCCATTCTACTTTAGACAGCTGCACAAAAGACTTAAGAAATGAGCAAATCTACTCTTAAACTTCTTCAAGTAACCCATGCATCTTTTGTCTTTGTACAATTTACAATACAAACAAGCAACGATATAGTTTTCTAAGATAATGGCTTTCTTACCCATTGGGAGCCAAATTTGGACAATTAGTACACATGGGATCAATGCTAAAATCTGCATAGGAGTTTTCTTCGCATTCATTGAGCACTTCATCAAAATTTGATGTCAGGGAAGCATCAGATATGCAAGCTGATCTATCAGCACATAACCCTTTTACAGTTCGATCAACAGTTTGTTCTGAGATGTACAGCATGTCATTGGCTATAGGGTGCCCTGCATACGGTAAATGAACGTGTATCTGCACCAGATGTCAGTATCAGTTAGCACCATATCAAAATCAAAATTATAACAACTGAACAAAGATAAAGTGCTAGATGTCTTAAATACCATTCTTCTCTCTGCAGACACTTCTATCACAAATATTTTCTCTAACAACCACATCTAATATAAAAGAAAAACTAAATACATAGCCTTAGTGAGTAGCTAATTACTAGTAATCATAATCAAATGGTTTTAACATTTTTCTTTGGCTCCTCAATTTGTCTTTTATGATCATTAAATATAATCAAATAGTTATACACTTATAATTAATACTTCTCGTATTATCATATAATTTAAGATTCTTACGAGAGACGTTGGATTTCAGAATACTGAGGTTGCTATTTCGAGGAAGATAAAAACTTTGATGGGTTTTATAAAATGCAATAGCGCTACAGGGGCAATTTAAAAACACTATCCAGAGGCTTAGGACCCTTACAGTAAGATAATTAAATCCCAAAATAAGAAAATAAATAATAGAGAATGTTCTTTTCTCAAAAAAAAAAATACCCATATTTAGAGGGAGCATAATCACAAATCACAAGTTGAAAATAAAAGATGACAAGGTAGCAATTAAAATAATGCCAGGAATAAAATATCACAAGGTAGCAATTAATCACAATCACAAATTAAGACAGAAATTAAAGATCACAAGGTAGCCATCAAAATAATGAATTCCAAATGTCTTGTACAGCTATGTCGATTAAGAAATGGAAGCAATTAAAATAATGAATTCCAAATGTCTTGTCCAGCTATATCGATTAAGAAATGGAAGCAATTAAAATAATGAATTCTAGATGTCTTGTGTAGCTATATCGATTAAGAAATGGAAGCAATTAAAGTATTGGAAACAATTTATAGATTTAACACATCATATGTTATACGTAAGCAATTTGGTACCTGATTATATAACTGATTTTTAAACTTTTCTGGGTGTAACTTCCTCTGAGAATGAAATGTATAAGATACTTGAGCATCCATTTCTTCATGGAACGCAACTCAATGGGTACAACAGGGTCACATGAACCTTCTTTTGCAGCCTTCATTCTAATTATAATATGCAAACTGAAAATAAAAAATTGATCATTTAGAAATATATTTCAGCATGAACAAAGATATTTATCAGTTGCAAAACAACAAACAAAAATGCTAACTGCGTTTTGTACATGCTGGATACAGAGGAAAACAGAGCAGAAAGCCCCACTTATATACAGACAATTAAGGATGGACATTTTGCTTCTCAACACCAAACTTTAGTCACCCACTAATGAATAAAAAACATTTTAAATTATACTGACTCACATGCATTCCAACAGGAAGTTTCTCTTGATGATCAGAATTGCTATCCAGCGGTTAAAAGTGAATAACATAAGGATTCAGTAAGGATCACTAAAATATTACTTCATTAAGTAATTAGAGTCAATTGTTAACCCCACGACTTTTTCAATTTGTAATTTAAAAAATTATCGAAGAAAAGCTATTAAATCAATTATGACCAAGAAGTATTATGGTATCTCAAAACAATGCAATGACTTGTAGATACATATAAATGCAGATCAAGCAACTGTCCCCATCAACAGAGCTCACTATAGGCAAAAGCAGCAAAACACACGGCATGTACTAATACATATTTTGAAACATGCTTAAAATACCATAATAACCCACCAGTGATTAGAAATTGGATAGAGAGAATTCTGAAAGGGAGTTTTATTGAAAAATCTAAAGTACAAAAAGTGATAACATATAAAATAGAGTAGAATATACAGAGAAAAACATATATTGTCAAACGAGAATATTGAGCGCGTACCACTTTATTCTCCTTAACCATTGACAAACTTGGAGATACAACAACATTGGAAGCAGGTATTAAACCAGAGATATCATTCTACTTTTCAGTTGTGAGGAGTTCCTCCGTCAAAGCAATGGCCTGCGTGATACAATTTTAGGGCACATTCGAGTCCAGTAAAAAGGTATTTTTTTTCCAGAAATTGTTACATGATAAACCAAATTAATGTCAAAATTGTAACTTAGAATCTCTGTGAACATCTCAAATCAGGTGAGAGGGAGAAAACATGCTGGATATCAGTAGGGAAATCCTATTTTAATCGAGCAATGAAATCCTATTTTAAAATTTCAGACAAAAGGAGATCAAACCCATCATATAAGCCCCGTAAGAGTATAAAATTTAATCTACCAAAACAGGGGCGAGAAACCTTAAGTGAGAAGAAAGAAACTCACGGTTAAAAATGAAAATGAAGTGAGGAACGGTGGAGTGAACGGAGCGAGAACAGCGATGAAGTGAGAAAAACAATGGAGCAAGAACAACGATGAAATGAGAACAACGATGGAGCGAGAGCGAGGGAGTGCGAACGGAGCGAGAACAGTGACAGAGTGAGCAGTGAAAACAGAGGAAAAACTCATAGTGGAGAAGAAACGAGAAACGAGAAAGCAACGAGAACGACGACTGAGATCAAGGGAGAAGAAGCACAATGAATGGTGGCAGAGAGAAGAAATAAGAAAGCAAGCGAGGCGGCAGATGAAAGATCTACCTGAAAACTTGACGAAAGAAAAAAAGGGAAATAATGAGTAAATAAAACATGGTTTTGAACGTCAAATACCTAATAGAATGAAAAAAACCACGTGGGTTGCTGACATGGTATAATTAACGTTTAACCTAAGGAGATGTGATAGCTTTTTTATTTTTTTGTATTAATGATTATTAGCAAAAAAAAATTTCTCCCATTCCTTCAAACACACCTATTCTATGGGTTAAAATCTATTGAAATAAATAAATTTTCTTTATCTCATTCATTTTTAACTGATTATCTTTTTTGATTTTGTAAATTTCTGATCAATCACAAGGTGAGATGAGTGTTTAAAGAGTGTGTCCAAGAACGTGTCACTGGCATTCCTAACTCTTAATTTAACATCACCCTTCTCTTTTCTTAATATTTATAATAAGTTTTAATAGGTAATAGAGTATGCCTTTCAAGAAATTAATGAAGATTGTTTCCACATAAAATATATAGATGTTAAAAAGCTTAAAATGTTCACTAGTTTGTTTGTGTTATTAGGATGTTACTGGTGTAATTTAATTCAAAATTTACTTTAAAATTCATCTGAAAACATACGGTACTTTCAATTACATACGGTAATCCTTATTTAATTCTATAAAATATTAATATACTTCTTTTCAATGATTTTAGGATATAAAAAAAGTGAAAAAAATGTTATCTCGTGTGAGAATTGTTTATACAATCTATTATATCATAACCTATTCTACAGTAAATTTGTTAATTGTAATAACAAACTTATTAATTAAAATTAAATTTATACTTTAATTGAATTAGGAGAGTAACAGGTTCTTCTTTTCATTCTACGTACGTTTGTTATCCGGAATTTTTGACTTTATTAAAATGTTACATAAAATATTTCCTTATCCGTATTTAATATAAAATAAAAAATATATGTTTACAAATTTGACTCACACATGATTTACTTTTTTTTTTAAGTAATGTCAAATTAAACTACTCAATAAACATTAACTCTTCCCGAGAAAATAAGAATTTTAAAAAATTTCAATTATGAAGAAATTTAATTTTTCATTTTCTACTTAGATATCTTTAATTTATCTTAAAATACAAAATTTTCAGACAAATTTGCCCTACTTTACTTTGTCAATTCCAACTTATTTTTGCACTTTTTGTTTTCTTTCTTTCACTTGTTTTCATGTTCTTTGCTTTTCTTTTATAATTGCTCCGCTCATACTTTTGTATGTTCCCATTCAATTGCATTTCTTTATTAGCCATGTTATCTAGGTTGCAATTCATTTCCTTTTATTGTTGTACTGTTTTTTCTTCTTTATTGCGTTGTGTATTTTTAGGATCTTTTAGCGGCACATGTCTAGTTATTTTAGATGTTTAGTATTTAATAAAAATATTTTGATATGTTCAAAATATAGAATATTTGATGTTTTTGTGTTTGATTAAGAATATTTTTTTGACTATTTAAACTTAACAATTATGTATTTTCAAACTCTAAAATAATTGGAAATTCTAAATTTAATAAATGAAAGAATATTTAAATAGGTGACCATATTTATTCAATTATGTTTTCTAATATTTTCAGATTATGCAACAAAAGTTTTTTTTTTCAACAAAAGTATTTTCTGATAATTCTGGTTTTCCTAAATAATTTTGTTCTTTAGAAATTAAAATTAAATTTTGAAATTATAAATTTAGTAAATAAAAGAATATTTAAATACTTTATCATATTGATTCAATTATATTATGTTTTCTAATATTTCCAGATTATGCAACAATTTTTTTTTATCAATATGGTGTAACCCACATCATAATTATGAGATTGATGGTATATCTAATCTTATGAAACAATATGAAATTGTGAGAAACAAATAAAACAGAATTTTATGTGATTGAATTAAATTTTAAGGGTACTTTTATAAAAATAATAACTTTTAGTAAGTTTTTTTTACTATCATACATGAGAATAGGAAAAAATAAAAAAATAAGAAAAAATTATTGAGTAAAATATTAGGTTATTAAAAAACACTTTTCCGAAAAACATAATCCTAAAATTCTCACTTAATTAAAAAATTCCGAATACCACACATAAGAACATAAATCCCTACAAGTGAAATAATTCATAATATCCCAAATATTAAGAATATAATCGCAAAAAGTATATCATTATGTGTAGATTTAGAAATCATTCATAATATATCAAATATTAAAAGTAATATTGCAAAAGTAGATCAGTCTGTAAAGATTTTGATAAACACTTAAGTGAAGAGCATGCAATTGGTGATAAAAGAACTCCCAAATATGTTATTTTTCATTTTATTTAATTAAAAAAAATATTTGATTATAACTATAACATGTATATAAGTGGTTATAAAATGTGAAAATAGAAAATTATATATATATATATATATATAGATGAAATATATATTTATATATATATATATAAAATATTTATATATATATATATAATATTATAGTTATTAATGAAATAAAATTATTTAATTATTGTAATTAAGATTAGATTGGTAAATCTGACCGTCAGACCAAAGAATATGATTGTCTATCCAGAATTCTTAATTTCCAAAACCATCTTGTAATGACCTATGGTTGAGTTGCTGTGGAAATGATTTTAATAAAATAATATCGAAAAACACAATATTACTGCTAAAGAAGGAATAAGTTCTATAATAAAAAATAGGGAAAAGGTGATGAGAAGTAGACCATTGATTAAAATAAAGAAATGACACAAATTTTATGAAGAATAAAAGGAAAGTATGACCTAACAAAATATAAGAAAAATCACGTGGAGAATAAAAAGAAAATAAACCCTAAAAAAATAGAAGGAGAAAAAAATAATGATGAGAAGAGTTTCGACCCGTAAGACCAATAATGATTGTTTATCCAAAATTGTTAACCTTCAAAACCGTCTCGTGATGAATATGTCATTAAATCGGTTGAAACTGTTACGTGTAAATAGAGTCAGGGAAAACAAATGATTTAATCAGTTTGAATGGTTTAATATTAATATATTTTTTCTTTATTAATGAGTAATTTTTTGTATTTTACTTTTATATTATGATGAAACCAAAAATAACTCTAACTAAATCAATGATCGTGGACTTGTTTCCACACTTCTCGTATTATTATTATTTTTTTTCTTCTTCTGTTTTTCTCTGGGTTCGTTTTCTTTTTTGTTCTCCACGTGATTTTCCTTCTATTTTTCATCAGGCTTACTTTCTTTTTACTCTCTAAAAAATTTGTGTCTTTTTTTTTTCCAATCAATATCTACTTGTCATTGTAAAACTTAATATTCCTTTGTTACCAGTAATATTATGTTTTTTCTTCTCAATTTCTATTTAAGAATTTTTTAAAAATATTATTTTACTAAAATCATTTCGACCACAATTCAACCGTCATTATAATGGTAAACTAGTAATTTCATCGATTCAATATCTACTTCTACTCAGCTCTGACCTACTTCTTATTATAAAACTTAATATTCATTCTTTAGCAGTGATATCATGTTTTTTCTTCTCAATTTCTATTTAATAATTTTTTGAAAATATTATTTTATTAAAATCATTTCAACCGAAACTCAACCGGATGTTAAATCATTATAATAATAAATTAGTATTTATATCGATTCAATATCTGATTCTATTTCAAAAATATTAATTTAATTACTTGAGAAATTTTAATTAATTTTTTAATGAGATTTGAACGGCTAGTGAAATTTCATCTTTAATCAAACTATATAACACTATAAATTGTATTTAATTATTGTGATAAGTTATTACAAATTTATTGACACTAAATTCCTCCATATAAACACACCCTTTAATAATAAAAAACGGTACGTGATGAATACTTGAATAGGATCAAGAAGAACAAATCAAACATACATATTTATAGCACCAAAAGAGCTATTAAAATCTAAATTTGTGAAAGCATGCATCTGAAAAATTCCAGCTTAATTACAACTTGTCTAATCATAACAAGAGGTTGACAAACCTTTTGTACCAAAATGCAACACCCGTCTTTTAAGCAGTGAACCAAACCCTAAAACCATGCAAGACCCCACACAGACTTCTTACAATTGTTTAACATGCTTTAAAAAGTGGTGTTCCCCCAAAATAACTCAAACCATTGTCATATAAACCCATCAAGAGCCTCATTGTATCTCAGACTTGCAAGCAAAGGCAATTAATCAAACACAAAGTTTTCTGATCAACACACGTACACCCGTGGGTCTCCAAAACAAGTAACATTTTATTGATCATGGACATGAAGAAGGTCACTTGCACTGTTCTCATCGTCGCCGCTTCCATGAGTGCCGCCGTGGCTGTCGACGAGGTTCCTGCCCCAGCCCCTGGCCCAAGCAGTGGAGCCTCAGCTACCTTGCCCCTTGTTGGCTCCTTGGTTGGTGCCTCCGTGTTGTCTTTCTTTGCTTTGTTCCACTAAGCGTGACATGCCTAGAGAGTCATCAAAGAAATTAACAATAAAGTATGAAATTTAAGAAAGAATTGTAATGATGGATGATGTAGTTTTGTAATTCAACATTCATGTTGACATAACTTGAAGAATAAAAATGTTTAATGAGTTGTTTCCTTGACATTAAATTATGTATGATAGATTGATAAATTACATTATAGAGTGTCGCAATCAAGATTGCAACGAGATGAAAATATAAAAAATTTAAAAGCAATAAAAGAAAGCAGTCTCGCTACAACTTTTTTTTTTTTTTAATTAGTACTAAAAAAACGTTACGTATAAAAATTGTCTCGTACTAAAAAATTTATTCGAGAGTCCATTAATCCTGGGAAATAGGAAAAATATTAGTACCTTATGAAATTCATTGGAAAAAATGGTTGATCTTAACCTAATATTTAAAAAACGAATTGTCTTGTTCTCTTAATTTCAAAATTAATTAAATGTGTATATGCTTAACTACCAAAGTGTGTACAATATAATGTTGAGAAATAATTTTACAGTGTCATCTAATCATGAATATTATGTATTAAAAGTTTGTTGGTTTTTAAAAAATTTCATTAAAAATCATATCAGCATGATGTGTGATTAGATGATTAATTTCTTATTCTTAATTAAAGTTTGTTCATTTGATTTACACATGCATTTTTAATTTTTAAAGAAGATATAAAAGATCATTTTAATTTTAAGTTGGTCTCAAATGTGACTGAATCAACCGTGTGAATGACATTATCAACACAACGAATCCGTAATTCTTTTAAGTGATTTAATTACTTGGAGGGAAGAAGTGTGGTAAACAACTGAATATTTAAAGAAAAGTACAAATAAAAATATAAATGGATGAAAAGATAATTTTTGATTGATTTAGTTTAGTTGTTTTACACATGAAATTTTACTATTTATAATGTTTCCATGAAGTTCCTTACGTAGTGCATTTTTTCCTGAATCAAAAACTACCCATTTTAACACTTTTTTTTTTTTTTTTTTAGTCATGGAAAAGTGGGAATGAATAGGTAATCATGGTTAGTTGACATGGAAACTACTCTGGAATGACTTCTCACATAATTTGCAGTTATTTCCTCCTCCTAATTTTGGAATGGATTTAGGCCCAATATTGCCTGGTCCACTTTGTCATCTTAGCAAGTTTATTTTCAGTTCTAACTTTAAGTATTTGTTTTACGAAATAGTTTTTTATAATTATTATTATTGTTATTATTATTATTATTATTATTTTTTGTTAAGAGGAATTTTATTTGTTTATTCCTTTTAGCTTGATAGGGTGTGCATGCTGCTAAATATTACTTTATTTACTTGGGCTATGTTCTGGCAAATTTAGTTAGATACTGAAAAACTTATTTGAGAGTTGAAGAATTAATTTATAGCTATAAGTTAAAAAAAAATTAGCTCACTAAGTATAAGTATTTAGTAAAGTGGTATGTTTAAATAATTTAAAAATATAAACTAAAAAAACTAGTGACATTTACATTATATTTTTATAGAAATTTCAATTTAATTTGTTCATAAAATTTATTTAAAGTATTTATAACTTTAGTTTTTTAATTACTTTATTATAAATTTCAAAATTTTATTTGTAGAGAAAATATTTTATTTTTTAATTGAAATCATTATATTTTTGGATATTATATATTTTATCATTAATCTTACGGTATATCAAGAAATATTTTTCAATTAAGTTAAACAGAATATTATCTCCATTTTGAAATAAAATTGTACTTCATTAAAAGGTATTAAAGAAAATAAAAAAAAAATTAAGGATAAAAAATGAAATAAACATAAAATTTGAAGAAAAATTATGCTTAAAAATTCATAAATTTTATTTAGTTATTTTTCTTTTTGTTAAAACTTTTCTGATAAAATGTAAATTATTTAACAGAACTATTATAAATCCATTAAGGAATTTTTTATTTTAGTGTAATTTTATCTTGATTATTTATTATATTTAATTAATTAAATTATTTTGCACTATATATTTTCCTATTAATAAATTTTTCGAATGAATTAATATTTTCCATTATCTAATTCTAAAACCTATTTTTTGCATTATTGGCTGATAATGATTTAATCTAACTTTTTCATTTATGACTTGCTTATTTATATATATATTTGTGTGTGTTTAGCATCAATTTATTATTCTTTGTCAAAATGTACAAATTTGGCGTCGTCATACCCAGCTTCGTCTGGACAATTGAAAAAAAATAGGTCAAAATTAAATAACATATATATTTTAAAAACAAGCAAAAAATATTTATCTATCCTCGTGCCTCTTTTAATTGTTTGTTGTTACTTGTTAATGCATCCTAAAAACTGAAATTCCATTCTTATTTGGTACACTATTGATATGCGAATTAGACAAAAAGGCTACATTTCAAATTCAGTCTTTGATCTTTAGAACTTGCACCTAATCTTTTAGAGCATATTTCAGTAAATCAGATCTCTCCCTGCATTACAATATGGCATCTAAATTTTTCCACCTAAGTTCTACACAACTAAGTTAAGGCCTCAGTTTTCTATGTTTTATTTTTCAGCTGAAGGTAACTCAAATAGCTAACAAAGGTTACAACATGTGACAAAAGCAACGAGTATTAATTAGTTTGTTAGCTCTAGGGAAGGTAACTCTAGTGTTGATTAATGGTCTCAACAAGAGTGTGTCAAAAGTAAATAACTTGTTTTAAAATGAGTATTAATTAGTTTGTTAATATTTTGATACTATTATAAATCAGACATAACTTGAAAATATGGTAGTCAGGTACAAAAATCAGTCTCAGTAACGTGTGACACAAAACTTCTAGCTTTTCTGCTTTCCTGTGATGTACAACTCACATTTTCTTGCTTCTATTTTCTATCTTGCATCTAACACTGTGATGGAAAGTTCATTGTCTGAGTACAGTTTATGATTTGCCGATGAAGAATTTGCATCAGATGTAAATCTATAATATGTACATACAACCATGCTTAATTGACTGTATTAGATGCTAAATTATATTTATATACTTACCTGGATTTTTAATTATCAATATGCATATAAACGTGATTCCTACAATTTTTTTCTTGTTTCCGTGGCCAGAAGGATCTGAAAACACAGAGCATGATCAGGTATCAACTTTAAAATAAACAGCTCTATTGACCGAAGTTGGGAGAGTGAGTCTAGTTTCTTTAGACTGAGTGGAGGAAAGAGACATAGTGTGTAATTTGGAAAATAAATACGTTGTACTACTAATAACTTTCTATGCAGATGTAAGCAAAATCATGCAACTCACAGATCTTAGTTTCCTTTATTGATTCCTTTTGAGAATGCATTTCAATATGAATAATAAAATGTTTGTTTAACTCAGTTTGAATATTCTCATAGTCTTACCTCACATTACCCCTTTCTCTCAGAACAGTGCAATAATCAACAAGAAATAACAGTATAAGAGAACAAAAGAACCAAATGCATAAATTAAGGACAAGAGTACCTAATTCTGAAGCAGGGACTCTGATATAGAAGTCTTGTCCCGACTGAGAGAAATTCCTCATGTCAGCTAGAGTATCAAACCAAAGTAGAAAGCCACTTACTCCATCAAGAATATCTAAATTTGCACATGCTGTACAAGAACAGTTTTTAAGACATAACTTTTGACATTCGTCGAGGTTTATGGTTGCATTAAACCATGATGAAAAAGTGTCTGGCAATTTCATTCGTGTGTACTTGAAGAAGCCATTTATGTAACTGTTATTGCAACTAGATTTATTCCTTGGAACACAACAGTTTTGCCAAACATATATATTCCACTGATTAGGAGACTTTGGAACATAACCTCTGAGGCATTCAAAAGTTGGACTGTTACCATCATAAGTTCACATAGCATTTTTTACCACAAAAGCCATAATTCTCACATTGATCTAGCTCCCCAGTTGCGATGACTTGCCGGGTGCGTTCTTGAGTTGTCCAAAATAAAGTCTGCGCTGCTCCTGAAGGATTCAGTGCATACACCAAGAAGCTGGATTTCTTAAGAAGCATATACTCAAAATACACCTCTTTTTCATTGAACACAAATTTTTGTGACATAACCTGAGGTGTTAACGGATTTCCAACCAGAGATTTGCCATTCCATGATCATGCTCTCCGTTCTATATTAGGTCCCTTGAACTTCATCAATTGAGGATATCATCTTGTTGTGTATTTTGTTAATTCAAAGTTTCACATTGACATAATATAGAAATAGAGAAGAGCATAACACCTATATTAGAGAGAGTGATATGTTATATTCATTCGCATTACACCTTAAATCCATGTAATGTGTATTGAGATTTTAGCGTGACTGTTAGGTCCCCAGTATAGCGTTTTTGTGAGTTTTTTCTTATAAATTTTTGTTATACTCTTTAATTCTTAATAAATATTTTTTCTGGATCAGGTATCGTGATTTTTGTCCTTTTGTTGGAGAATTTTCACGTTAAAATTGATTTTATTTGTCGTATATTGCAGTTCTCTTATTTTCCTTGTGAAGAAAAATTGTATTTTACAGGCTTTTAGTTGTGTGAAATTTTTTCAATACATATCTGCACCTTTCTTAACAAATGATCTAATTTTAGTGTATATTCTCCCACAGCAGGATCAGCAACACTTTTCCAAGATGATAAATATCTTTCTTGACCAGTCTCTGAGTTCCATCCAAGTTTCATTGCTGCTAAAAACGAGTCACTCAGATAATTAAAACTCTGCCACAAGACTGTTCCTTGTCTACGTGGAAAAATGGTCAGAATTGAAATGTCACAATTGAGATATATTATGACGGTTTTTCCTTTAAACCGCCGCAATTTATACAATACAATCTTGCGGCAGTTTTTCCTATTTTCCTATATAGGAAAAAATTTGTAATATTATGAAATTCTTGAAGGAAAATTTGCTAAAATAATTATTGGGCACAAATCTTTAACATGTGGTAACATCTGATGAAGAAAATCCTTATAAATAATAAAATTACAAAGCCATAGTTTTCAAATGATTTGGCTGAGATTTTCACGTCGCAGGTTGAGGAAGAAGTTATTATTTAAATAAAAAGTAACATCTCATTTACAACAAATTAAAAATTAGGAGAGAGAAGAGAACATCAGCTTTTGATAACATAAATTTTCAATCACAGGAATAAGAAAATAGAAAACAGAAATCTAATATGTAATTTCGATTCCCTTATAGAATGATACATAGTTTTCTTCTTTAATTAAAATATCTTATAGAATGATATATAATTTCGATGTTTTGATATGACTAATGGATTGAGGGTGGCCATGAGTTTGATTTTTAAAAATTTATTTCATTTCCAATCTAAATCCAATTAAATGAATTGGATTTTAGATTTAAATTAATTTTAAATAAAAAGATAATTTTTTTTAAAAGATTGATTTTGGAATTAATTTTGCAATATGTTTCTGATTATGAATAAATTTTAAAATTGATTCATAATTTATTTTATTCATTTTAAAATTTATTTTCTTATCGGATTTTTTAAAAAAATTTATGGAATTGCAAGAATTTGAAAAATGAAAAAATTTGAGATAATAATTATAAACATACGAAAAATCCTTTTATTTAATTCCTAGACGTATATATTTAAAGCATTATTTTTTATTTATGAGTAAAAAATAAGTAAAAATATTATTTAAGAAAAGTAAAAATATTGTATTAATTTATAATATAATTTTATGTTTTTATTTAATTCAAACTTAATAAAAAATTTAATTTCATATTTTAATTTTAAAATCAAGTCTAATTTTTTCTTTAATAATAATATAGATTATATTTTAATTGAAGAAATGATTTTTTTTTATATTTTATAAAATATAAAAGATAGCATATAATTATCGTAAAAAATGAAAATAAATAAAGATGACAAAAAAAACGAAGACACAAATTTTGATCAGGCGATCAAAATTTATTTTTTTTTGAAAATAAATATCTATTTTTGCATCAAAAAATTACCCGTGCTTACAATTGGATGTTCAAATCTAGTCTAAATAATAAAATATAAATTTAGATAAGAAATTTCATCTATTAAAATAAATTTAAATTAGAATAATTTAATTTTAATTTTAGATAATTTTTTCTGAACCTCTAGTCACATCAACCGTGGAGTGTGTTCACCAATTTTTATTATGAATAGGCAGGTTATTCCCCGTACTAAGGCATTGATACCCCTGTCTCAGGATAAAATTCCAATATGACTGCATTTATATATTGACATTTCCTTTTATGGAATCAGCGTATTATGTTTATGTATGAAATGAAATATCCACCTTAACGATGCGTATGTGGCTACGCGTTCTCAATCTTTCAATCTAACATGTAAGGTGATGACTATTTTTCATTAATATGCATGCAACAGATTTTGTGTTTAGACGAATTAAGAATTCTAACACACCCTCTTATGCTAAACGTGACAACGAGGCACGATAAATTCCATTGTTATAAAGAATCCCCTATAATGAGTGTAAATGGTCCCGACAACATGGTACAAGGGTAGAATCCCCAACAACATGATAGAGAAGTAGAATCCCAACAACAGAGTGCAAAAGATTCTTAAGATATGCTCTGATACCATATTAAAAACAAGTGATGAGTCTAACTCAACCTTACTCTACTTTCACTTATATGCATACAATACAATAGACCCTGTCTTTAGGCGATATGAGATTTTCAACATTTACATCATCAATTGATTAGATGTCTCAATTATTTGACAATTACTCGTGCTAATTTTACTTTTATTGTTCAATAAATTAATCCATTTATGTAGTATATTATAACTCAAGACGTGGAGACAATAATAAGATACTATGATTGAATTTGTTGTTTCAAGTGAATTGAAATATAATATTTAATAAGTTATCATTCAAAGAATATTATCTTCTAAATAATACATTTATAAGTAACTTTTGTCTAGAAATTAGAAATATACATGTTTTCAAGTTTGTTTAAAGTTAAGTGTATTTATTTTCCTTTCGCATGGAAAGTAAATTTTTATTTCAAATTTTGTATACACTTATACACTAATTTTCACTTATGGTTGTCTAAGATTTGCCTTCTGCCTTTAGGTAACACATTTATTGCACCTATAAATATGAAATTAGTGTCTTAGAAAATTTAGACATCCTCCCAAGCAACTGTTAAAATATAGATATAATAGTGTTTTTGTACCGACAATTCAAATGGATGTAACAAAAAGGCAATTAAAAGGGTTAATTTTTCCCAATAGAAACTTCCAAAACTTCATATATAAGGTTTGATGAAATATATTAATGATTGAACAAATAAAAATTCTCAAGATCAAAAGTTATCTTCTCATTTTAACATATATATTTAAATGTCGAGACATTAATTTGATAATTTTTTTTTATTTCAGCACCAACTTCTCTCTTAAAAAGACAAGGCAAATAAAAAAAGAAGAAGTTTTCTTAAACTAGGAGATTTGCAATAAAAAAGAAATTACTCTTTTCGACATTTATCAACGGTTAAAGTATAGAGTTGTCGTTGTCAACTCTAATAAGATAGTTCATACAAAAATATTGTTGATGATAGACGTGTAACATGTTTCCTACAAATTTGAAGCTACTAAATCTAACAATTATTCTAAGTTTTTCATTTTTATAAAGGCCAGTGGTTAAAGATTGAAGACACAAAGATGACTCTACACAAGTTGAGACTCGTTTGTGTAAAGTACAAAAACACACAAGAAGGAGGGTTGAATTGTGTAGACTGTTTTTGAAACTTTTTCTCTAAGACGATGCGTTTGCGTCTGTTGTTTTCAAAGCTTGATCAGACGCAAGATTGTTTTCTTCTTTAGGATTGATTTTATTATCAAACTGTTCAAGTTATTATCCCCTGTTAGTTAACAGATAAAACAATAGAGAGAACAACAATATTTTTATATTGGTTCGTCTGATCAAGACTACATCCAGTTCCCCAACAACACGCTAAGGTTTCACTATGAGTATTCTTTGAACCCAGCCACTTCTGGCTAAATACAGATATTATTTGAACACAACCTCCATAGGCTAAAACAAAGGTATTCTTTGAAACACAGCCTCCTAGGAAGATGAAAGAATAAGTTTATCCTCTACGCAGAGAGGGGGTTTTACAATGAGATCTATTCTAAGTTCAGGGCGAGTGAACTTTGCTTGAGAGCTTGAAGCTTGAATATGATTTCTTTGTTCTGTAGTTCACCAGCCTTCTCTTGAAGTAATGAAGTCCTTTTATAGAGAGCTTCTTGAAGTATCCGTTAGACTGAAGATTTGAACGTTAGTTCTTTGTGTTGGAGTCTTCAAATGTGTGACAGAGATCAATCAGAATAATTAATGTTTGCACAGGCTTTTTCTGACTTGATCAGAGACATCAACAAAAAGCATGTTTTACTTTTCGTGTTGCAAGGGTTTTGCACAAGATCTCATTCTGTCTTTGGAAGCTTCTTGAGTAATGGCTAGATTTGAATTGGGGCGCGAGTTACTCCGTCTGAACTTCATTAAACGAGGTAGACGATTGAATAAATAAATGAGTTGTGTGTTGAATTCATTTGTCTGTCTCCTTCAGTCTGTGCTCTTCCATTTGTGCTCTTCCGTCTGAGGCTTCAGTCTGTGCTCTTCCGTCTGAAGCTTTAGTCTGTGCTCTTCCGTCTGAGGCTTCAGTCTGAGGCTCTTCCGTCTGATACTTCAGTTTGTGGCTCTTCAGTCTGATGCTTCAGTCTGTGCTCTTCCGTCTGAGGCTTCAGTCTGTGCTCTTCAGTCTGAGGCTCTTCCGTCTGAGGCTTTTCAGTCTGATGCTTTAGTCTTATGCTCTTTCTTTCGTTTACAGGCACAACAAACTGTTCTGTAATTATCAAAACTAAGATGCTAAATCATCTTGACTTAACAATCTCCCCCTTTTTGATGATTACAGACCACACTAGCAGATCCTTGATCTTCTACTTGAGACAGAGCAAAAGGATGTATCAGAGAGTTAGAGAGATGATCTTTATCAGACTGAACTTGAAAGAGTAACAAATCAAAATCTCCCTCCAACTTGTTCTTCATCCTCTTTTCTTCTTCTGCATCTGAACTTCCTTTTTTAGATTGAGCACTTGTATTATGCTCCCCCTCAGCTTCTGATCTTTTTTTTTTTATTTTATTTTGTATTTTGCTCCCCCTCAGCTTTTGCATCTTTCTTTTTCTTCTTCCCCTTGGGCTGTGCACATTTTTTTAATTTCTTCAATCCTTTTTTTTTATTCTTATTTCTCTGTCATCCTTATTTCTCATTTCTCTCCCCCTTGGGCTGCAATCATCAAAAACATATTTTCTTAAATCTTTTGCATCCTCTGGGTTTTCCACGGAGGCTTGTAAGACCTTCTTATCTCTCATTACCTTCTTTCATCTGATGAGGTGTATCTAAGGATAGCGTGCCTCTTGCTTTAAAAAGCTAGACATATGTAAAGCATTAAAGAGCTTTGTCCTATACACTCAACAGAGATGTTAGAAGATAACATGACGTTGAGTCTGTTGAAGAGTCAGATAGACTATTTCAACTAATGATCAGACGCAGCGTTTTGTCTATAGACGATAAGGATAGACAAAAGAAATTTAAACAGATAAGAAAACTTATTCAAATGAGACAATTATTTCTAAGTTTTCAGAAAAGATTTGTTTAAATTATTTGTAAGAGAGTTTGAATCATTGAAAAGCATTTTGAATAAATTAATATCAAAGGTTTTTTTTTTATTTATTGGATGTACACATGAGCAACTCACCTTGCTCAAAACATTATTTCAAGCTCCATTCAATTGATATTTGAATGCACTTCTTCAATGCACTTGGGTTCAATTTTTCTTGATACCAAAGCACGTTCAGAAAGGTCTCTAAAATTCGACCTGTTTGCATTCTTTGAAAATTTTGCTTCTTCCATCTGAATTGG
Source organism: Hylodesmum podocarpum (assembly GCA_026586105.1). Taxonomy (NCBI): domain Eukaryota; kingdom Viridiplantae; phylum Streptophyta; class Magnoliopsida; order Fabales; family Fabaceae; genus Hylodesmum; species Hylodesmum podocarpum. The sequence continues at coordinate 1,469,674 of JALJEV010000804.1, forward strand.
TGAATCTATCTTCTCAAGACCCATAGATGGTAGATCTTTTACATGATCTGTTGATTTGGAACAAGAACATGTTGATGATCACATGTTTCATGTATCCATTGTCCAGATTGTACCATCTTCATATATTCTCTCTTTCTATCTGCAACAAAAATTATTTTTAATCTTGGTACCCAAATTTTCTTGGGTCCAATTTTGTTAGTGGTAAGGTTCTGTCTGTCATAGGTTCTTGAATGACCTTCAGACAGTTTCAGAGACCTTAAATAAAAATCATGTATGCTTCTATACAAATGAATTAATTTGTGATTTTCTTTCGTCTATCACAAGATTATAACCAAGTTCACTCTTGTTAAGAGGAAATCTTCCATATTTTAAAGTATTTTTGAGCTTGGAAAAACTCAAGGTGAACTAGTTTAAATATTTCTTTAAGAGTTCATTTTCTTCTTTTAAAAAATCATGTCTAAGAAGAAGATGACTCTTTTTAGTATCAGACGAATAGGATAATTCATCTGATATGTTTTTCTCAGATAACTGGACATTCATAGCTTTCAGATTTTCAATTTGTTCTAAAGTCTTTTTGAGCTTAGATTTGCAACTTACATATTCTTGAGCTATAAAATGTGAGTTAGTGAGAAGAACATCATATGATATGTCCTCATAGTCTGACTCTGAATCTGAATCTGAAGAAGATGAGGATGAACTAGATATATTTAAAAGATTTACCTCAGATGATAGAATGTCTCTTGCCATGAGACAAATATTTGCATTCTTTTCTTCAGATGATTCGTCTGAGCTTTCATCATCGAGATCATCCCAAGATGTTTGTTTCTTCTTTCTTCTAATCTTTTTGGGATCCCTCTTCTTCATCAATCTTTTTAATCTTCTTGCCATCAAACAGATTTCTTCTTCAGAAGAATCTTTTGAGTCTGTTGATTCTGCTTTCTTCATACTTGACTCTTCTCCGTTAAGCTCATCAATGTTGGATAGAGCAATAAGCTTTTGAATTTTCAGCTTCCCCCTTTTACACAAATGAACTTCATGCACTCTCAGTGCTCCAATGAGTTCATCTAGAGTAAGGGTCTTCATATTTCTCCCAATAGATATAACAGTGGACATAGCTTCCCATGGTGCAGGTAAGCTGTCCAAAATCTTTATGTTGTTTTGGGCTCTTGAAAAAGTAATTTCTAATGCAGCTAGCCCATTCAGAATAGTTTGGAATCTTCCAAACATTCCGTCTATAGATTCTTCTCTTTCGATAGAGAACATTTCGTACTCTCTTTGAAGGGTGACAGCTTTCCTAAGTTTGACATCTTCAGTTCCTTCATAAGAGATCTTCAACGCATCCCAAAGCTCTTTGACTGTTTTGTAGACACAGAGTATGTTATATTCTGTCCTAGAAAGAGCACATGTTATGGCATAACGTGCCTTGTTGTTGAGCTCTGCGATTGTATATTCTTCATTTCCCCACTTTGATTCAGGCTTGGTTAGGGGAATGTCTCCTTCTGTTATGATCTTCCAAAGTTTATATTTTGTAGACTTGATATACATCTCCATCTGGTCTGCCCAATAAGGGTAATCATTTCCAGAGAAAGCTGGAGGAGTGTTCAAGGAGGAGCCTTCTGCAATGAGCATCGTCTGGGAGTTCGCCATCCCGGATCTTTTCCTCTAGCAGCTGTTAAGCGCTCAACCCTTAGAGGTTGAGCTTTGATACCAAAATGTAAAGTACAAAAAAACACAAGAAGGGGGGTTGAATTGTGTAGACTGTTTTTGAAATTTTTTCTCTAAGACGATGCGTTTGCGTCTGTTGTTTTCAAAGCTTGATCAGACGCAAGATTGTTTTCTTCTTTAAGATTGATTTTATTATCAAACTATTCAAGTTATTATCCCCTATTAGTTAATAGATAAAACAATAGAGAGAACAACAATATTTTTATACTGGTTCGTCTAATCAAGACTACATTCAGTTCCCCAGCAACATGCTAAGGTTCCACTATGAGTATTCTCTGAACCCAGCCACTTCTGGCTAAATACAGATATTATTTGGGCACAGCCTTCTCAGGCTAAATAGATATTCTTTGAACCCAGCCTCCACAGGCTAAACAGGGTATTCTTTGAACACAGCCTCCACAAGCTAAAACAAAGGTATTCTTTGAAACACAGTCTCCTCAGGCTAATACAAAGGTATTCTTTGAAACACAACCTCCTCAGGCTAAAAGCACCACAACAGTGAATTTAGGAAGATGAAAGAATAAGTTTATCCTCTACGCAGAGAGGGGTTTTACAATGAGATCTATTCTAAGTTCATGGCGAGTGAACTTTGCTTGAGAGCTTGAAGCTTGAATATGATTTCTTTGTTCTGCAGTTCGCCAACCTTCTCTTGAAGTAATGAAGTCCTTTTATAGAGAGCTTTTTGAAGTATCCGTAAGACTGAAGATTTGAACGTTAGTCCTTTGTCTTGGAGTCTTCAAACGTGTGACAGAGATCAATCAGAATAATTAATGTTTGCACAGGCTTTTTCTGACTTGATCAGAGACATCAACAAAAAGTATGTTTACTTTTCGTGTTGCAGGGGTTTTGTACAGATCTCTATTCTGTCTTTGGAAGCTTCTTGAGTAACGGCTAGATTTGAATTGGGGCACGAGTTACTCCGTCTGAACTTCATTAAACGAGATAGACGAATGAATAAATAAACGAGTTGTGTGTTGAATTCATTCGTCTGTCTCCTTCCATCTGTGCTCTTCTCTAAGGCTTCAGTCTATGCTCTTCCGTCTGAGGCTTCAGTCTGTGCTCTTCCTTCTGAGGCTTCAGTCTGAGGCTCTTCTGTAACGCCCCTCTATATTTCATTGCTAAAATATTTTCATCTTCTTATTATTATTTGAAAATGTTTCTCTTGTTTTAGATTTCTTTAAATAAAATCTTAAAATAATTTCCCTTGCTAATAAAAACGTTATAAAAATATGAAACATATCACATAGATCACATCATAACCATACATCAAAAGTTATTTACGAATGGCCACAGAGGTAAGTAATATTGTGACAATTAGAGTATACACATTATTAACAAAAATCCTCATGTTTAGCTATCCTTCCTTCACATCTCCAAATAGAATTATCCTGTTAATCTGCTCCCCAAATAAAATTTAGGATCATCACAGGTGTCAAACCACAGACACAAACACGCAAGGGTAAGTTCCAAAATTTTAATAAAAATACTTTATCATGTAAAAATGTCAATATAATATATATATCATAAATAAATAAAGAATAAATTATGACTTAAATAAAATTTCTATATGATGCATGCTCCAACCTCCACTCCAAAAATATGCAATGTGGTACCATCTCAGATAATACGACATCATCATCGTAAACTTACCGACCAGTTGAGATTTTCCAGTGGTGCACAGAATCTCATAAACAATCATGTGATCATCATAAATTAAATGAATTCTCACCATAAAAATCCCTCAAGTCTAGCATCACGCTTAGACGCACGGATTAAGTTTATTATCTGTCCCTCTAACCGAGGCCACCTCTTTTGAGGCAATGTATGAATGAATGAAATCTTACCTCCCATTCTAAAATATCATTTAGAATATTATCCACTAATGGATATTACAAATTATTCCCAATTCATAGGGAATTCATCCAAGCTCAAAGCAAAGGTCATTCAAGTTCATAACAAAGATCATCCAATTTAAAGCATAAGAAAATGAATCGTTATAAACTTAAATTTTAATCATTTTTATTATTGGATTGCTTTTTAATTATTTTTAGTTACTGACCAATTTATTTTAGTAATTATTAACCATTGGCTGAATGGTTTTAATGTTAAAATTAGCTTGAAACCATAATAATCATCCGAAATAAGTTTTCCAATTACTCTTTAAAATTGTTAGAAATCTTCATAAAATTAAATATTATATAGATAACTTAAAGTTATGAAATCAGTAAAAGTGGCAGAGCCTCCTAGTTAGATCTCATAATTTTAAGATCTCAAATTGTAGTATAAACAGATGAAAACGGAAATATTTCAGTATAAATATATAAAGATGCAATATTATAGACAAAAGCTGGAATAGCTTAGTTGGTTAGAACATGATTGAAAATCTGAAGGTTTTGGGTTCAAGTCATGCTCATTGAAAACTTGAAAGTCTTGGGTTCATATGGAATAGTAAAATACTAAGTTTTTGTTCATATGAATAGTAAAGTCTTGGGTGAATAGTAAATTTATATTAGAACCTTATAAATTCATTCAACAATAAGTTCTCATATAAAGAATTTGAAAACTTCCCTTACCTTCATTTCTTTTGGCTACTTTTTGGAAAGCTTTGAGAAAGATTTTGAAGGTTGAAAAGACTTGATATCACTCTTTTCTTAAACTCATGTGAAGTAGGTTAGAGAGAGAAGTGAAGAAAAGTTGGAAAATTGTAACAAAGGAAGTTCACTGTTTTGCCAATTGGAGACAATTGAATTTGTTGATTTTGTGTGCATGTGTTTTACGGTTCCAGTGGTCTATATTTATAAGCATAATAAAATAAGATGGTAACTAACTAGTTAGGATAGTTTGGTTACTTTAATCATTAGTTACTTCAAAAAGTAACTAAGTCATTAAATGCATGAGATAAGGCTTATCTTATCTTTATTTAATGCTTTCTTATCTTATTTTCACTTTGGCTTTTCTTCATTCATCGCACATGGCAATTTGTGAGGTGTAATAGCTAAAAGGTTTCCCAATTTTTCCACTTTTGTCGTTTTGCTTACAATTAAATAAAAATTAGGAGTGTTTTGTGAGAGAATTGGGTACTTGACTTAGGTGACCAGTTTCAGTATTCGGACTATAACTCGAGCTACAAAACTCCAATTGAGGCGTTCTTGGTGTCAAATGAAAGAAGACTTCAAGACCTACAAAAGCTATGAAGACCCCAAAGTCCAGTTCGGCCTCCATTAATACGAAAAATGAGCTGGAATTTAGCGTTGAAATGCTTCCAGGACAGACGATACTGTAGAGATTGATCAGACGATACATGAACAGACGATACATGCACAGACGATACATGTACAAACGATACATGCATAGACGATACAGACGATACTGTAGAGATTGATCAGACGATACATGCACAGACGATAAGACGATACTGTAGAGATTTATCAGACGATACATGCACAGACGATACATGTACAGACGATACATTTTTTTTTTTTTTTTTTTTAGGATGTTACATCTTCCGTCTGATGCTTCAGTCTATGGCTCTTGATCGAGGCTTGATCGTGGCTCTTGATCGATGCTTTTTAGTCTCGTGACTCTTGATCGATGCTTGATCTATGCTCTTCCGTCGAGGCTTGATCAGTGCTCTTGATCGATGCTTGATCCGAGGCTCTTCCGTCTGATGCTTCAGTTTGAGGCTCTTCAGTCTGATGCTTCAGTCTAATGCTCTTTCTTTCATCTACAGGCACAACTGTTCTGTAATTATCAAAATTAAGATACTAAATCATCTTGACTTAACAGTTTGAATTTTTAGTCTATCAGTGTAGAGGTTAATCTTAGTTAGACAAAATCTATTTGTAAATCCTTTACCCTAGTGATAAATATCTAGCTTAATAAGTCTGTATTTAAAGAATATTTGAAGTGTTAGTCTCAAGATGTTAAGGTCAAAGAATACTTGTATATCAGACTTTAGTTGTTATTGAGAAACTGAACTTAATCTTAAATTAACAAAGGTTAATATAAAAATAGTTGTGCTCTTCTAAATTTGTGTTCTATTTATCTTAACCTTTTGAACATATCTTTGAAAAAATTGTTAAAAAAAAAAAAGAAAGAGAAAGTATTAGACCCAAACTTCACCTATTTCCAAAAACTTGAAAAAAAAAATAAATTTTTAAAACACAGTTTATCATGATCTTTTATTTTTGCATTTAAAAGATATCATCATAATATAATATATATATATATATATATATATATATATATATATATATATATATATATAAAATTCATATATGAAGAGTGATAAACTTAATTAAGAGACTTACTCTTCATTTAATACCCATGTTAACCAATTGATTAAGAGAAACAAAGGGATAGAACGAATAAGATTAAGTTTATCTCTCTTTCTTTCTATATATAAATAGTAATTTTATCAAAGCAAAGACTCATGGGACTCGGGTGTGATTTTCGTCATCGCCGTGGGAAATAATCCCTACCTATGGGCCTCATTCTAGGTAGTCTCCGTGAGATCCTTGTTTATAGATACAAATTGACATCCCTAATCTTAATATAGCCTCCAATCCCAAAGCCATATTCACGCATCTAATTTAAGCATGATTTGTTCACCTGCGGAGTTGAATCATATAGTCATCACATGAAACATGCTAAATTATAGAATATTTCTATTCTGTTAGGATTCTGCCAATTTATATATGTTGTTATATTTTCTCTTTATTCAGGTATACATGAAATACTGTGATGTAGCCATTGGCTTATGATCCACACTTGTGAGAATCTCTTGTAACTATAAATAGTATTGTTAGAATTGAAACAAGGAAACGAAGAATTAATTCAATTTTATTTGCAATTTCACTCATCCTTAATTTCTTGGAGCTTTCCCTTGCTCAAAAAGGGTTCATAACAGGAGTCCTCAATGTTCAATGTTTCATTTTTTTTCATCTCAGCCTGAGATCTCAGTTTTAAATATAAATTCTGACGCATGTGAAGATTATTGACAGTTTGTGCAAACAGAGATTCAACAATGTGACTTTACAAACAAGATTATGCCAAATCTAGTATTTAATGGTTTCAACTAACTGACTAAAGGGTGTCGGAAGTAAATATCACGTTCAGAAATCAGTAATATTAGTTTGTGTCACTTGTCGTAATATTATAAATCAAACACCTTGAAAATTGAAATGAGTTATTATATGGTACTCATGTACAAAATTTTATTCATGTCAAGAACTGGAGATGTTTCACAACCATGTACTATTGCAAATTGCAATAAACAATTCTTGTCTTAATAAATAGAACTCTTTGTTTAACAAGTGTGTTTGTATAAACGAAACAACGATAAAGTTGAAGCTTGTGTCAGAAATTTCACTAATTATATCCTGAACTGAAAAGTGTGGCCTGGCCTTTAAACTTTCTTGCATCCATTGCCTATCTTGCATCTAACATTGTGATGGAAACCTCATTAAGTGAAGACACTGGGGGATTTTCTAACAAATAATTTCCTACACATGCAACATCTGTTTCGGTGTAAAAGCCAGGAACTTTTGGCTTTGGCAATAATTTATCACCACTCAACATTAAAACCACTGATGACATGTCAGGCCTATCTTCTGGTCTTTGTTGCACAGATAATAAGGCTACTTGTATGCATCGTATGACCTCATATGATGTGCATTGTTCTCCTAACACTTCATCCAACAGTTCCATCTCCCTCTCTTCAGTCCATAATTTCCATGCCTACAATGATGAAAATTAAATTAGTAGGGGTCAGAAATAATTCTTTGTACAAATTAGAAGCATAGTCAAATCAGTATGCTTACATGTCCTAGAAGATTGTTGTCGTGTTTAGGGTCTGAAAATTCCCTGTTTTTCTTCCCACTTAAAATCTCTAGTACTATTACACCATAACTAAACACATCCGATTTCACGGAGAAATGCCCGCGTGCAGCATACTCAGGAGGCATATAACCACTGAAAATTCAATTGCAAAGTAAAATAGTTAAGCCTTGAGAGAACACTATCAGTGTCATAGTCAAAAGAAACAAACTTACTATGTCCCAGCCACCCTATTTGTGTTTGCCTCGACTTGTTCTCCCAAAAATGATCGAGCCAAGCCAAAGTCTGATATTTTGGGTTCTAATTTTGCATCCAATAAAATATTGCTAGTTTTAAGATCTCTGTGAATAATCCTCAGCCTAGAATCTTGATGAAGATACAGAAGACCTCGAGCAATGCCAATAATAATGTTGAAACGCTTACACCAATCCAGGGCCTTCCTTTTAGTTTCATCTAATAAAAAAATACACGTATAACGTATTAACCATAACAGTTGCAACCTTTACAATTTCATGAACTGTAAATAAGAAATAAGAAGATTGCTATAGGTGTTGGAAGAGATTGTAAAGGGTCCAACCAAAAACAAAGTAGTCCAAGCTTTTGTTGGGCATGTATTCATAAATCAACATTTTTTCTTCTCGTTCAATGCAGCAGCCAAGAAGCTTTACAAGATTACGGTGCTGAAGTTTTGCAATCAACGCCACTTCATTTTTGAACTCTTCCGAACCTTGTCCAGAATTCGTGGATAGCCTTTTTACAGCTATATCTTTCCCTTCTAACAGCGTGCCCTGAAAAATAATCTTCAGCTATAGTTACAAACTAATAATGTTTTGAAGAAGAACATAAGTTATGGGAATCAATTTTCTTTATCACCTTGTAGACTGGTCCAAATCCACCTTCCCCAATCTTGTTTCTATTTGAAAAGTTTTCAGTGGCATTAGCTAAGACTGACAAATTGAACGTTGGCAAATCAATGTCTTCCTTCCTCAGTAAATTTGTGTAGTGCTTATTGTAAATTTTTCTTGCAGCCCCTGATTTGTTGGAAAATAACCTTATATAAACATGGACATATAGTATGCACATATTCTTTTATTTTGTGCCTATAATTGCGTGTATTGGATGCTATAGTTACCTGGATTTTTATATATAAATATGCATACACCTGAGATGATTAATCCAAAAATAGTCGCACCAACAGTGATTCCTACTATCTTTTTAATGTTGTTTCCTTGCTCAACATGATCTATATTAAAGAAAAATAGCATGATCAGTCACCAACTTTATAACAAACAGCTCTATTAACGGGAGTCGAGAGAGTCCAGTTTCTTTAGATTGGGTGGGCGGTGAAAGACATTGTCGTAATTTCGAAAATAAATAACATGCATTAGTAATAAGTTTCTATGAAGATAGAAAAAATAATGCATCCCAATTATTGTCTGCACTTAAACATGCATTCCAAGCTGCAATAATAGAATGTTTGTTTAACTCACCTTTGAATAGTCTCATGGCCTTATACAAATTCACCCCTTTCTTTTATAATAATGCGATATACAACAGAAAATCAAACGGGAAACAGAGCAAAGAAACCAAAGTAAAAAATTAAATTCGAAGTTTTTTAAAAAGATGATCAAGTACAAATTACCTAATTCTGAAGCTGGTACTCTGACATAAAAGTCTTGCCCCCATTGAGAGAAATTTCTTAAGTCCACTAGAGTATTAAACCAAAGTAGACAACCACTTCCTCCATCACGGATATCTAAATTTGCATATGCTGTACAAGAACAGTTTTCAAGACATGACTTCTGACATTCATCAAGGTTCATGGTTGTATTAAACGATGATGAAGATGTGTCTGGCAATTTCATGTGTGTGTACTTCAAGAAACCATCTGTATAACTGTTATTGCAACTAGATTTATTCCTTGGAACACAACCGTTGGACCAAATTGACATATTCCACAGATCAGGAGACTTGGGAAGATAACCTCTCAGGCATTCACAAGTTGGACTGTTACCATCATAAATGCATATAGAATTTGCGCCACAAAAGCCATAATTCTCGCATGGATCTTTTTGCCTGACTGATATTGCTTGTCCAGTTGTTGTTTCAGTAGTCCAAGTCAAAAACTGGTCTGTTCCTGAAGGGTTCAGTGTAAATATCTTGAAGGTTGATCTATCTAGAAGCTCGTACTCATAATAAACCTCCTTTTTGTTGAACAGGAATTTTTGTTTCATACCATAAAATGTACCTGGATTTCCAACAGTGGACAAGCCATTCCAAGATCCTGCTCTCGAGTATATACGAGGCCCGTTGAATCCAAATATTTGAGGATATCCTTTACGTTCAACTTTTACAGCATATTCTCCATGAGCAGGATCATCAACACTTCTCCAAGATGATAAAGATCTTTCTAGACCAGTCTCTAAGTCCCATCCCAGTTTCATTCCTGGCATCCATGTGTGACATGGATAATCAAAACTCTGCCACAAGATGCTCTCCTTAGTTTCGTGTTCATTTTTCACCACAAAATTTCCCGAATCCAAAAGATGAGCAATTGGATTATTCACTGCATTGCTTGACATATTGGATGACCAAATGGGGCTGTTTGTAGCATTGAGAACCAAAAGAATCCCTTTTTCGTTGAGTTTTAGAACTCCAGATTTAGTCTCAAGAGGAGTATTTCGGTTAGCCACCCACACCACTGTTAAAGGGGACACATTTTTGTACCATATACCCAAGTATCGTCTTGTTGAATTTCCCGGGCTAAAGAAACCTACTTCAGTAATTCCACCTGCTGAAACCAAAGTCTCTCCATCTTTAATAGATTGATTCACTGCTAAAGTGTTTAGTGAAGTGGAGGTTGTAGTCATATAGAACAATAAGAAGAACCAAATACATAACATTATGATCCTAGGCACCATTATGTTGTCGATGTAATAATGACTACTAATTAAATTTGGGAAGATGAAGTTTTGCCCTGTGTAAGTTCAGAGGGATGACCATATAACAAAATAGACAAATCAAAAAAATAATTGTGGAAAATACAGGTATAAGTCAACTGTTGAACAGCAGTGTGAATTGTGGACAGAAGAGAATAATAGTATAAGTTAATGTTTGTAGTAGTTATTGGTAACATTTTATGACTTTTCTTCCCTTGATGGTTCAGCCAGTCAAACAATTCATCACACTTTTCTTAGAATTCATCTATATATCCTTTTTATGAGAAATTTTATATACGTGTTGACCAGTAAACCACCCCAAGTAGTAAGTTGTTTCTAGTAAAATAGAATTAAACATTTATAGGAAAAGTGCTAAATCAAATAGTTTTATTTAATATAGATTATTTAAAGTATTTCTTTAATCGTTTTAATGATATTTCTCGAGGAAAAAATTATTTTTATAAGTACATAAATTTTTAATATATTTTCTTTATGAAAATAAAGTATGTTTTATACCAGTTTTGTATAAATTGTTTTAAAAGTGACAAATTACTTTTGCCAGTAGATAATTTATGGATAATTATTTATTTACGGATTAATCTTAATTAATTAGTGTGTTTCCTATAATTTTAAATTATTTTTCTCTTTAAACTAATTAATTGAGTTCATGGAATACAATTTATGATGAGTAAATTGTAGATTAGATTTTAATAAATTAAATTAATTCATTTTTCTCACCAATAATAGACTCAAAGTAATATTTTAAAAAAATTAAGCCTCTGGTGAATACCTCATTAAAATGAGGTACCAGAGAATCAGCATGCTGTGTATTGGCTAATCTTTCAGACCACTTAAACATTTTAATTACCAAAATGTTCCTTTAATTAATAGCTACAATCAAATTGAATTCTGTAAAATTTTCCTAATCTAAGTTGCCGCATCTCTTGCTACAGCATGCCCCACTTGTATTCCTTCATGGCACTTTTATACTCCTGAGTGAAGTACATCACCGAACTCCCACAAATAGCATACCTTGTGTATGTTAAAAAAAATAAAAATAAAAAATCAAAGGGAGATGAACGATTGTTTTTCATTAACATTAGCATATAAATACATATCATGACTTAGATAACACTTAGTAGAAACTATTAATTATTAAAAATAAAATCAATAACTGCAATAATTTTCCTAAAAATTGAGACATAACTAAACTGAATAAAAATAACAAACTAAAAATCATAAATGTTTATATACGTGCAGCCTTTAGACAACTTATTTGTCTTTACGACCTTCAAATACAAATAATATTAAATGACTTGGTAAGTACAACCTTGAGACACCTAATTTGTCTTTACGACCCTTAAAATAAATAACATTAAATGACTTGATAAATATATTTGCTGCACTTCCCTCATAAAATAATAGTTAATTTTGAAAATGTTTTGTTTTTTCATAAAATACTGGATTTTGTGAAATGGCCAGATGGCCCGAATGACTTAGTTAATCATAAAACTTCTATATTATCTTCTTGTTTCAAGTACAAATTATTCATTAAATTCTTTAGCTATAGAGCTTAATTCATAATTGCAATAGCTGCAATGAACTTAGCATCCATAGTTATTGAGTCATCACCTCTTGTTTCTTTGAACACCAAGAAAAACATGCTAATCCAAATATAAAATAATACCAAGAGATGCTCTTTATGTCATCATCTAATCTAGCCTGGTCATTATTAGAATAACTTCTTATTTTGAATTTTTTAACTTTACAAAATTTGATTCCATAAGAGATTGTACCCGACAAATACTTTAACACTCTCTTCGCAGCTGTCACATGAGACTGACTAGGATAATTAAGAAATTGAGACAAGATATTTACAGAAAACATGATGTCAGGTCTAATTGCTGTGAGATACATTATGCCGTCAATTAAACTCCTGCGAGCACCCTCATTTACATGTTCAACTCCATCCTTTTTCTATAGTTTCTCTTTTTGACCCATGGGAGTACTTATACTATTGCACTCCTTCATATTGAATCTCTTCAAAATCTCCTTCAAATATTTTTTCTGCCAAATGAATATTACATTTTGAGCTTGCTTAATGTCCATGGTAGAACATCTCACCGAGATTTGTCATCTCAAACATCTTTATCATATCCCGCTTAAATGTTACAATCTGATCAGCATCACTCCCTCCCTGTCACTAGCATATGATCTATATATAAAAATACAATAAGGGCAGTTGCCCCCCTCCCCTCTCCCAATTTTTTTTATATATTAATAATAATTATTTTAAAAAAATAATTATGATTTTGGTTTTATAATTTACTATTATTTTATATATTTAAATAAATAACAATATTATAGAGTATTTTCGCTATCTCGTTGTACCAAGCTCTAAGTACTTGCTTCAAATCATAGAGTATTTTCTTCAACATGAAAACTTTCTCCCTATAATATTGTGTGATGAATCCTTCGGGCTACTCAACATAGATTCCCTCCTACAATGCTCCATTCAAAATTAGAGATTTCACATCTAGTTGATGCACCTTCCAACTCTTTTGAGTTAAAAAATAAGAATCATTATGATTGTATCTAATCTGGGATAGTTGCAAAAGTTTAAAAAAATAAAAAAACTCTCCAAATGTGCACAACCCTTTACCACTAACCAAGCCTTATGCTTATTTCCTAAGTGATCAGGGTTGAGTTTGATCCTAAATACCCACTTCAACCCAATGGTTTTTCCTGTCTTTAGTCTTCTCTACTAACTCCTAGCTCTAGTTCTTTTCTATCATAACCAATACTCACCCTTGATAGCACTGATTCATCAAGATCCCTACATAAGCTTTTATTACAAGTTATATGGTTGGTACAACTACTATCACTACTATCTACAAGCTAACTTTCACACGAGGTACTGGAACTAGAACAAGAAACAACAAATAGTTGATCTACCTCTTGTTGGCTTACAACATGTGCTTCACCTTGTTATTGGTCTCTCTTCTTCTTGCAAAGCCCAAGCTTATGACATTTTCTGCACTTTAGATCTGGACTCCTCAAAAACCTAAAGCATGGATGATTTTGTTTTCCACAATGCTTGCATGGAGAGTACCTTCCTCCAATATTGCTTGCACCGCCTTCTCCAATGACAGCCTCTAAGTTACTGTATTTTTTTTACCTTGTCTTCCTACCTTTTCTTCCAAAAATTAGATTTTGTCTAGACCGAACACCCTTTATACGTCCTTCTTACCTAATCAATCATGCTCGCAGAGCACTAAGGAGTTATGCCAAGAATGGCAAGTAATTCATGCTTAGCACCACCTCATAAAGAGTAAGTAAACTCTCTGGATACTCACATTGATATTGTAGTCCTCTGAGTATACCTATTCTAGATTTTAATTGTGGTGATGTTTTTAATAAGTGTGTTGGTTTACTATGGTTACCATTTAGTTAGGAAGTCAATTAAGAAGTTCACTCCAGTAAGCTATCCTGAACCGTGGCTAAAGGATATATATATATCCGTAAATCGAAACCGTAAATCGATATCTGAGGTGGATTAGAACCATTTTCAGAATTGAATTGAAATTGGAGAGAAACGGATGAAGTATCGTTCGAGTTCGAATTCGATATTGAAAATGAAACAAAGATTCACGAAGTAAGAAATCGAAAACAGAGAAGATAATCAAAGTATTCGACATGCGATGAATCAATTCATAAAGTAAGCGGAATGTATATGAGTTCGTAAACTGTGAGGCGAAGTCGAAAAGCGAACTGGAATAGCGAATCTACCTTCGATATTGAATGCAATTTTGCATGTAGAGTTTATGCTATCATTCGAACGAAAAATTGATGTGGAGAGATTGAGGCGCAAGATGTGCATCGGATTCGAAGTACGATGCATGATTTATGTTCCGGATTTGAGGCTGAATCTGAAAGGGTTTCGTATTGCACCTAAGGCCAAGCTTGAGCACGCCGAAGGAGAGTCATTGGCGGTTCGCGAACTCCGAATGCACCTACGACCCCTACAAGAACCCCATTGAGAGGATTACAGGCCAGGCCCATCAGCTCTTAGCTTTTTAATTTTTTTTAGTTTTCGGTTTTGTGAGTATGATGGGCCTTGGCCCAGTAGGTTTTCTGTCTTTTTTTTTTAAAATACTTGCTCGTAACTTGAACCAAAGTCCAACAAAAATATGTTTAGAACAAAATGTGATAGTAAAAATTAACAAATAAACAATGAAAAAGGAATAAATAAATAAATAAATTCTAAAAAGAAAAGAATAACTAAAAATAATAATTAATAGTGATAAATAATAAAGTAATAATTGAGAATAATAAATAATAAAAGAAGGTAATTAGGATATGTTTAGCTAACTCTTTTTTTGCCCTTTTATCTTTTCATCTTTTAACAAGTTCACGTTAGTTTTTATTACTTTTCTTTAACATAAGACGCTTTATTTTTTCTTCCTTTATTAAACATACACATTGTTCATCTCTTTTTCGTTCCTTACTTCCAAAATAGAGGGTAATTGTCCTTAAGTGGAATGTATAGTGTTAACACGTTTTTTTTCAAATATGACTTACTCGAATCTCTTTATTGGTACGTCGTTAGTGATTCCTTATATTTTTTTAAAATCAAATTTTAGTTATCAAATATATAATCATATGTCTCTAAATCTTAAATCTTATGGGAATAAACGTATACAACAGTTTTAATTTGTTTAATTTAAATCATAATAAATAAAGATGAATATTTTATATAAAAATAAGAAACAAATTTAAACTAATTGTAAACATATGGTATAAAATAATCCTTTGAGATAATATTCATTAAAGGTTAATATAAAATAAACATACATAAGACATTAATAATAATAATAATAATAATAATAATAATAAATAGAAAATTTTTACGATGTCGTTCTTAAGTGGACAGCATTATATCGTTATTATATAAGTCAATTAACAGTTGATAATTATATATAATTTTTTACATTGTTAAAAATTGTTAAAATTTTAAAACATAATAAAAAAAAAGTAAAAACGGTAGGCCAACTTCTGCAAAGTAAATATAAGAAAACTATTTGGTAGACAACTGAAATACGCAAGCCAAATTAGACAACCAGTTATAAAATATGAAGAGAGAAATATATATGTATATAAAATGTGAAGAAATATATATATATATAAATTCTGTAAGTGAGTTAGTTGGTTGTCAACCAAGTAAAGTTGTAAATATAATAGCGAATTGATACAAGAAAATAGATGTCTAAGTAAAGTTATGGTAAATATAATTAATATGAGGTATATGACTTCAAATGGATTAATAAGAATTATTTGACTGCCTTGATTTAAATTAAAAAATAAATAAATTTAAGAATATTAATGAAACTTATATTTTTTTAATAATAAATGAGGTAATTACAATGATAATAGATTTTAATTTAAATTAATTAAGATAACCATATCATGTATACTTGTTTAACTTGTAATTAGATATTTATAATTATTATTTGTTAATATGTGGTTGGGTTTTGTCTTATTTTTAAGATTTTGATTTTACAAATTATTTTAAATATATATTTAAATGTTTGTCTAAATCATAGAAATATTTTAAAATTATTTATTCTAAGATAAAATTAAGGCTATTATATATTATATATATATGAATAAACAGATACAATAACTATAAAAAATAAATATTCGAGGACAAATATTCGTGATAAAAGAAATTTATGCTAATCAAAATGTTACAAAGATAAACATACATAATAATTTTAATTTAACTAAATAAAATTATAGAAAAACAGGAACGAATATTTTTTATGCAATTATGAATAGAAATTTAAACTGAATTTTTAGGATAAAATTTACTAAACAATTTGATGGCTAAAAATTGAAATGGACTGGATTCAGATTTCTTTACTAAACATTTGCATTAAATTGAAATTAAAGTTTATTTCCTCTAATAAAAATTGTTTTCAATTAAAATAAGTGTAATTATTTGTTTGTTCAAAGTTATGTTTAGCTATTAACATAAATGTGATTATGAAATCCGTGTATTTGTTATACTAATTAATAAATTTTCTTTGAATCTTCGGAAAACTTTTGATATTTTGAGAGAAGTTTTAGAAGATTGGATAACACATGTTATCTTGTGGTGTTTCCTTTTTGTCTCATATTTTAAATATATAACTATACAAATTGTTATAAATTTACATATATATCTAAATCATTAAAATATTTTTAAAATTACATTTTCTAATATAAATATAACATTCCTATATATATATATATATATATTATAAAGAAACGCGCGCGCACTGGAATAAATATCAAAAAGAAAGAAAGTTTTTTTTACTTACGGGATAAACATGTATAATACTTTTGATTTATCAAATTAAAACTATACAAAATTGGGATAAGTATTTTTAATGAAAATTTAAATTAAATTTTTAGGATAAAATATAATACACAAAGATAAAGTTTTTTTCATCAAATAAGTGGCAAAATTTATCCTTAGTTTACGGGATTAAAATTTCTTTTTAAACATTTTCATCCAATTAAAATTATTTTTTTACCTAATTAAAATTATTTTAATTATAAGACATAGGTCAATTAAATACATGTATAAGTGGGTTTGTTTTAAACCATGATACAAATTATTTCCGGGAACGAGAACTTGGGAATGTAATTACACTATATTTTATATAGGTTATAACGAAATAAATAATGTGTTTTTTTTAAAACAACCCATTATGTATGCATTTTTTCTCATCTATTCCGATATAAATGGGTGAGAATCATATTCCCATAAGAATAGAAAATAATATCACTTTCACCTCTTATTAACTATTAGTTATTTCGAATATTTTTATTTTAAACTAAAATATATTTCAAGGAATAATAAGTTATCAAAATATCTTTGATAAAAAACTAGTAAATCTCAAAAATATGATTCTTGTGAATGCATGTAACTTGTGAATCCTAATCGTTATTCTCTTCTTAAATTAATAATGTTTTTGTTATATTTAATATTTTCTTGAGAAATAAAATTTTCAATATTACGTTTTTCTATTCTGAAAATTTCTAAAATATTGATATGGGTGTAAATTTATGAAAATATGAATTACATATAAAATATATCACACGATGATAAATAATTTTTTGATAAGAACAAGTAGTTTTTTTATTTGATTAATTATACTTATTAATACTAAATTAATACTATATAGTTTTACTTATTAAATTAATTGCTATAAAATTTCAATTTAAATATATTTTTATTTGAGTTCTCTTTTTTTACACAAAAAATTATTGATTATTCTATTTTATTTCCTGAAAGAGTTAAGAAAAATGCTATAACAATACGCCACATCACTTGAGTTCATTGGCTTTGGACAACATGCGGTAGGAAAAGAAGGAGCCACTAAAGATGTTCATGGAGTGATTCAACGAGGCTACCTTTAATATTCGAAACTTGACTTTGGCCATTCATGATATCATCAATGAGGTAGGAAAAGAATGAGCCACTAAAGACGTTCATGAAGTGATTCAACAAGGCTACCTAAAATATTCGAAACTTGGACTCGACTTTGGCTATTCATGATATCATCAATGCTTTGTGACTTGGACATTTTGTCAATAGTCTATGCAAGAAGCTATTGATCGACCTCTATGATATGAGAAACCAAGCTACCAAATACATGTAAATGAAAAAACATGTAGAATATCACAATCAGATCCGAGAAGAAACCTTTAAAAAAGAGACAGTAGAGTCTTTCCCACTAAATGAAAAGAAAAGTTTAATTAGGACAAGGGACCATGTGGTCCTAGGACAAGATCTTGGAGTAGACTCGGTCCCTAGATATTCTCTATGTCAAAGAAAGCTAACACCCCTCCAAGAATAGACTACTCCAGACATTGTGGATATCATGTAATCGCGAACATGCAACCGAGGAGTGTTTAACACCTAAAGATAAGATAAAGGACATAATAAAGGACGGACACTTAAAAGACTTCATTCACAGATAACAACATGGACGACCCTCCTGTATCGCTGAAGAAAGAAGAGAAAGGTATCTCGTAAGAAAGCTGATAAATCACGAAAGTGAGCTATTTTTATACTCTTTTCGTATCATAAATTGTCCTTTTTATATTTTTAAGCCACCTAAAATAACTCTTAATTCATAATAATTTGTGTTAGAGCTTGTTGATGGTGTGTTAAGTGTTTCAGGGTGAAAAATAACCAAAAACAGGTGAAAAATGTGTCCAGAAAGGCAAGGCATCTCTCGCGAGTTGGAACACAACTTGCGCAAATTGGAGCTACAGCGAAGAAGAAAAACTATTTGGAATCTTATCTCGCGCTCATCTCTCCACATCTCGCGTGAGAACCATTTTTTCAAGGACAAGTTAACTCTCTGGAACCTCATCTCGTGCTCAACTTCACCACCTCACGCAAGGTATATAACTTAGAGGACAAGTTAACTCTTTGGAGGTTCATCTCGCACTCAGATACTATAACTCACACGAGTTGACTTAACTTGTACAACACATTTACTCTTTGGAACATGAACTCCCGCGAGTTGCTTAATACTTCGCGCGAGTTAGACTCGCAGCAGGCCCAAGTCCAAGGTTATAAATATGATTTATTCACAAACAGCAGAGAGCTCGGAGAATTTTAGACCTAATTTCAATCTCTCGACGACAAGACCTAGACGACAGTCGTACTCCGGCGGAAAGTTCTCAGTTCGTAGACGGCAACAAAATTCAATTACAACAAAAAGAGAGGGAGACGCTTAGAACATCGGGGACCTATGTATTCTCCTTCAATTTATTGTGTTGTTTTCTATTCCATCATGAACTAACTCCCTCCTTGATTGGGAGAATGATGTAACCTTAATTTATTTTAATGCAATTCTCGATGTTATTCAGTATATGATTGAGTGTTTATTTCTTCTATTTTTAATGCTATTTGTTAACTTGCCATTAATAAATTGATTGTAACCCTAAGGGAGCTTTGAGAAAAGAAACTTAGGCGATATTAGAGAAATCAACCATTATTATGCTAGAGTCTTAAAGATAGGAGTACGTAATAGTGTGGACTGCACCTAAGTTTGCCCCTAAATTCATAGAACTAATTCCCTAATTAACTTGGTATTAACTTAAGAGATTAATTAATCCGGTTAATCTAAGCGGCATGGGTGATGAGAGGGATGCTCTAATTATTTTCTCATCAAATTCTTAGTCTTTTACTTACCGTAGCAATCTTAAATAAAATAAATTTAATTTTCTTATCTTCGTGGGATTGATAACCCTATTCTAAATACTTATTACTTAACGGCTGTGGTATACTTGCCATAGCTAGCAAACAGTGTTCTCACCGTTTGCACGCATCAAAAGCCAAGCCCTAAAAGGGAAAGAAGGAGAAGCAAATCCCTAGAAAGAAAGGACAAGCCACATCGAGAGGCACCTCGCTGGATCATTAACACCATCGCAGAGGGCTTTGCTGGAGGTGGAGACTCTTCTTTAGCACAAAAAAGACACCTCACGCGAATCCGCACAGTTAATGTTATGGCATCTCCTATTAGGATCCTGACCATTATTTTCAATAATAATGACTTCGCAGCTGTTGGTGCCAAGTAAGATGATCCCATGCGATCAGCTTGGAGATTGCCAACTGTATAGTCAGGAACACTTTGATCGACGAGGGGAGTTTAATCGACATCCTTTATTGGAAGACCTTCAAGGAGCTTGGTTTAGCAGAAGAGTAGTTAATTCCTTTGATGAACAATTGGTGGGGCTTTTAGGAGAAAGAGTAATGACCCATGGATGCATAGTGATCCGGGACAGTTCCTCAGCATCCAGAATTGCCCATAACCACCACTCCCCGTGAAAAGATGGACATGAGCGAACGTGGGGAGCTCCACTCCTTCTCCCTCCTACCCACGTTTCTAACACCCCTCCTCTTATATAAAGGAGAGAAAACCTCATGGGGGGAGAGTTTTGGTTATCCACTACCATATGCAAAGAGATAATAAAGAGAATCAACATCACGAAGACACCTTTACGTTGTCGAGCTACAACCCGACTCCGACAGGAACATTTTGGCGCCCACTGTGGGGCAGGTAATCCTTCACCCCACGCCTAGGTAATGTGTTTATGGTTTCCACCCGCAGTAGGTCTGTGAGTGCTGTTGCCATGGACCCTCCTACCTTGGAAACTTTACGGACACATGTTGAAACTGTTGTAAAAGACATGAAAACCCACATGGAATGTCAAATCGAGACTCTGAAGACCCAACACCAGACAAAGCTGCAAGCAACTCAGACCGAGTTGCGAGCAATATACCAACAGAGGGAGGTAGAATCTCAAACACATCAAACCGAGTTACAAGCCCTGAGGCAACAGACACATGCCCTGCATAGGGAGCCCAACCAGGATCATCATGAGAGAAACTCCTCCGCACGACATGCAACCGATGGTGAGTCCCAACCAGTCGTATCCATCCAAAACCCCAACATTCCCCTCAGTCCGTCCCGGATCACTTTTTGTGGGGATTGGGTAAAGCTGATGGATGATTGGTTCGACAAATTTTCAATGGGACAAAGTGTCACATCTACTCTTGGAACAACACAAAAATGTACACCAAGTGGGAGGCGTTACAAGAAGCGGTCAACTATTGATGAAGCTACAACTGATGGTTCTCCTGAAAACTTTGTGTGTTGGTGAGGTGGGAAATTCAACAAATTTATATTCCAAAAAGTAGTCTTGCTAAAATCCATGGTTAGAAAAGTAGCACGTCAAGGTGGTTTGAGAAAAATTTCAAGCATTTTCTATGCTGATGGCTTCGAAATCCATAAAAGAAGTAGACAACTTCTTTGGAGAGCTGCAATTCAAAGGAGTAGGAATGCATCACAGCTAGCACTTCAGGTCATATATCTAGATTTCTATCTCAGGTGGAGTGAATTGATTCGTTCAGAGCAGAGCATTCATGAGGGGAAAGGTCAAGAGAATGAAGCTTTTGCTTTCAGAAATGCAAAAAATATTTGTGACCATAAACTTGTGGAAGGGAGAAGTTGTTATGGAATAGCTTTTGGGAGCCAAAAACATCTTCCTTCTTGGGTGGTGGAAAATGTTGTCGCAAAAGAGAAAGGTCCAGAAGGAAAGGAAAAGTATTGGTTTTATTAAACACATATTCCCTTATATTTGGTAAAAGAGTACGAAGAAGGTAATGGAAATGTGACATGTAATGAAGAGCACTTGAATACTGCATCCGAGTTTCACTTGCACAACAAGTGGTTGAAAGCTATCTGTAAGGACATATATATATATATATATATATATATAATATTTTACCTTACCTGCAAGAGAGATAACTTGGATATGGTGTCATGTTTTGTTAGATCAAGATGATTAACACCCTAAGTTTTGATTAATTACAAAACAAACAATACAACATCAGACTGAAGCATTGCAAGCCAAAGTCAGACGAAGCAATTACAGACGAAGAGTGACTCCTCAAAGTTTGCATCTTATGAAGTCATTGTCTGCCCTTGATAGGCTCAAAGTCATGCCTCAAGACGAAGATCAGGAGATTGAAGACAGACGAAGAAGTGAAGGCCCTTCATCTATGGAAATTAAGTGAAGTCTAAGTTATCAGACTGAGTAACTCGAGCCAGATTTCAAATCAAGACGTTACTCAAAGAAGCTTCCAAAGATGGTTAGGAGACTGTGCAAAACCTCTGCAACACGAAAAATAAATCATGCTTTTTGGTAATATCTATGATCAAGTCAGAAAATGCTCTAAACATGTGTTGACTCCGCTGCACATCATTTAATTATTCTGATTAATCTCTGCCACAAGTTTAAAAGCTTCAAGAAAAGGACAACAGTCTTAAGGATGAGTCTAACAGATCTCTCAATATCTTGCCTATATAAAGATTTCAAGTTCTTTAGTTCAAAAATCTATTCATCAAAGTTTCGCTCCCAAGCACTTGAGCATTGCTCTTCATTTGTAAACACCTCTCTGCGTAGTGGATTTCTGTTTCTTAGAAACTTTCTTTCAATCCACTTTTGTGGTGCCCTTAGTCTGAGGAGGCTGCGTTCCAAAGAATACCTTGTTGTATAGCCTTAGAAGGCTGTGATCAAAGAATATCTGTATAGCCAGAAGTGGCTAGGTGCAAAGAATACTTGTAACCTCTTTTCACGGTTTGTAGTGAAAACTTAGCAGATTGCTAAGTAACTGGACGTAGTCTGTTTAAGATGAACCAATATAAAAATATCATTCTCTTTAATTGCTTTATGTTTCAAGACTAACAGGGATTAACCAACTTAAACGTCTGATATTAAAATCAATAGTTAAAGAAATATATGTTGCGTTTGAAAGCTTTGAAAAACAACAAACTCTAAGGAAAAAATTTTAATTAACATAATCCAACCCCCTTTCTTGTGTTTTTGTTTTTTACATGTTCTGTTTGTCAAATGAGTGTTTTGATTGGGAATGCTCACAAGTGCAATGCCTGTCAAGGTTATTGTCACGAGGACTATTCCACTAGTTCAACAGTCAATGTGAATGAAGTTGAGTTCCCAACCACATGCAAGAAATGCTACAATGCCAAATTACTTGCTCAGAAAGAGACTAGTGATGAATCTCCAACTAGCCCATTACTCCTTAAAGGACAAGAGAATAACATTGGGTCATTTGTGAAGGGATCAAGGGCTAAAAGTCATGACCAAGTAACTAAATTTTCTAGGAAAAAGGCTAGTAGTCCTGACATGAAACGAGTTACTTCTGTGATGGTTGTGAAAGGAACAAAGGCCAAATGTTATGGACAAGAACCAACTTCTATCAGGACAACGAATAATCATTTTGACATGCAACAAGTTTCTACTGATGTTGCTTCGACAGGAAAGCGCTCTCGCAAAATTGTTCTTGGGGTACTATATGGAAAAAAAAAATAATGAAGATAACACTGACTTCATGCTCAAAATCATACTTTTAAAGGACGGTTCAAATATACCACATCAACCTGTTTGTGACTTGTGTCTGTTTGATCTTATATATATTTGTTGAGAGAAATGCCAAAATTGGTATCATGCTGATGCTGTTGAACTAGAAGAATCTAAAATTTCTGATGTGTTGGGCTTCAAGTGTTGCAAGTGTTGCATGATAAAATAACTTGTTTGTCCATATTCTGATTCAAAACCTAAAAGACAAGAGGGCAAGAGGTCACGCACAAAGATCACAAAGAAAGATTATTCCAGGCCAGATTCCGATTCTAGAGCAATCTCTGATATGAGAGAGGATGAACCGACTACTTCTGTCTCTGATATCAAGTTGAGCCAATGGTGGTTTTGGAGTACTTGCATGGCTATATGCGTTGTTGTGTCAATGGCGGCCAATTGACCTGCATGGGCCATCTGACATCCCCCAATAATAATATGTTTGATGTTTCAATTACGTCGTTCTCAACCTTTTATCCTTTTATTTTTAAGTCTTTACATTTGGTGACAATCAAGCACCCCGAGGTTAACCCCTCCCCGATCTGTCCTCGACAACAATGAGGTTAACCCCTCCATGTTCCAATCTCGACGAAAACCGAACACACTGAGGTTAACCCCTCCCTGTTCCAATCTTTGCGACAACCGAGTGCACCGAGGTTAGCTTCTCCCTGTCCCCCCTGCGAATTACGCTAAAGGGTACTATCCAACAATCATGACAGTGTAAAATTGGGACAAAACCACACACCATCGCTGAAGCGCTTAAAATAAAAGTCATAAAGGACAAGTAAGCCCAAGAGGTAAAAGGTTTCGTTTTTCGCGGGAAAGCGCCAACTCGACAGAACCTTCCACCTCGACATCACCTGGTTGCCCGGCACAAGTTTGCTTTGCAGCTCGGCCTCCATAACTACCCCTAACCAGGTGCCGAGCCACTCCACTCCTTCTCCCTCTTCCCCACGTTTCCAACACCCTTCCTCTTATATAAAGAATTGAAAACCTCATGGGGGTGAGAGTTTTGGTTATCCACTACCATCTGCAAAGAGATAATAGAGAGAATCATTATCACGAAGACACCCTTACGTTCCTGAGCTACAGCTCGGCTCCGGCAGGAACTGTTGGGAATTCAACCTCCTGAAACATGTATAGGGGAGAAAGAAAAAGAGTACACAAAAAGATTAACGTGGTTCGGTGCCTCAAGATCTAGTCTACGATCTCATTGAGATAAAATTCACTATTTGTAATTTCTGAACGGAAAAATTATAAACCCTTCTCACATGTAATTTTTGAATAGAAAAACTACAAACCCATGCCACATGTAATTTTTGAATGGAAAAACTACAAACCCTCGCCACATATAATTTTTGAATGGAACTATAAACCTTCGCTACATGTAATTTTTGAACGGAATAACTATAAACCCTCCCCAACTATAATTTTTGAACGGAAAAATTATAAACCCTCCCCAAAGTGTTTGACACACACTACTTAAAATCTAATACATCCATTTACTAGATTTAAGGATGTTGTGCAAGTAAATAAAACCTAATATTCTACCTTATATAGATATTTCACTCGTCTCTTTTTCTAATGCTGACCGATGTAGACTTTGAATCAACACAAGACACAACAAATCTTCCCTTAATTCAAAGTCTTACACTTCTATGACGATCCTTCTTTACATCAAAACTAGAAAAACTCTTTTGGAGCAATATTCTCTTGCAGCAACAGAATCTTTTTACTTTTGAAGTAATCTTCCATTGGAACAAAATCTTCTGACTTCTGGAACTATCCTCCCTTGTAGCAGAATCTTCTGACTGGAAAAATTCTTCTTCTCCTTCAAGCTCTGCATTGGTCTTATGATGTGGGACTTTGATTGCATCCCAACAATCCTCCTTTCAAACAAAGGACCACAATACTTTCTCCCCTTACACCGGAAGACTTTCGACAAAGGAATCATCTCAAGATAGGTCCACCTAACCTTCATGGACACATCTCTCATCAAGTTCCACCTAACCTTCATGGATCCATCTCTCGCCAAGTCGAACCATCAACTCTGATAACAGTTGTTGGGAATTCAACCTCTTGAAACAAGTATGGGGCAGAAAGAAAAAAACATTGTTGCAAATTCAACCTCTTAAACAAGTATAGCGTGGTTCGGTGCCTCAAGACTTAGTTCACGATCCCCTTGAGATAAAATTCTCTATTTGTAATTTTTGAACAAAAAAATTACAAACTCTCCTCACATGTAATTTTTGAACGGAAAAACTACAAATCCTCGCCATATGTAACTTTTGAACGGAAGACTACAAACCCTCGCCATATGTAACTTTTGAACGGAAAACTACAAACCCTCGCCATATGTAATTTTTGAACGGAAAAACTTCAAACCCTCCCCAAGTATAATTTTTTAACAAAAAAATTATAAACCCTCCTTAAAGTATTTGACACACTACCTAAAGTCTAATACATCCATTTACTTGATTTAAGGTTATGGTGTAAGTGAATAAAACCTAATACTCTACCTTATATGGGTATTTCACTCATCTCTTTCTAATGTGTTCTGATGTGAGACTTTGAATTAATATAGAATTAACATAAGATACAACAAGAACACATAGACTTGTACACTAAGGACAAGAACCAACCTATCAAAATCTGCCACATAGTTGTTCATACCCGCACTTCATACAATATCTTAGTCGACCGACAATCCCTTTGCTCTAGGGGCGATCATATCCACTCTGCACTGCACTTGACAATAAAATTTCCATCCAGAAGTGTGAAGTAGTGCTTTTTGTGAGCTCACAAGGTTTGAAGCCTAGAATCTAAGTATTTATATACATCCTAATACCTTTGTTGTTTGTTCTAAGTTCTGTACCTATCTATTCTTTTAACTATCACGTAAAGAATATTTAAGTATATAATAAATAAATTCTAACGTGTGTTTTTGAAAATATTATAAATCAAAACATGCCTTGAAAAATGAAATCAATTGTAACAGATTTGGTACACGTGAAAAAAAAAACTCACCGGAATCAACCATCTTAAATTGTGACATAGACACTTTTTTGCTTTATTGTGTTTCGCAACCATATTCTAATGCAAAATGAAATAAAGAATTCCTGTATTCGTAAACAGAACTCTTAGTTTAACACGCGTGTTTAGATACATGAGAAAGCGATAGAGTAGAAGCTTGTGTAAGAACTATCGTTGAGAATGAATATTCTCCAATAACATGATATCCAGTAAAATATCAACTGAAAATCTCAACCATCAAGATGTATTAATTTTTTCAATTATTTAGACTTACTGTCTCTTATATTTAATAAATGGTTGAGATTGTACTGAACCATCATATCATTGGAGAGGATGCATTCCCTTACTTTCTTTCGTCCATTTCCTATCTTGCAGCTAACATTGTGATGGAAACCTCGTTAAGTGAACAGACTAAGGGATTTTCAGACAAAGAATTCGCTGCAGAGGTAACATTTGTTTCAGTGTAAAAGCCAGGAACTTTTGGATTTTGCAATAATTTATCACAATTCAACATTAAAACCACAGATGACATGTCAGGCTTGTCTTCTGGTCTCTGTTGCACACATAATAAGGCTACTTGTATGCATCGCATGACTTCAGAGGACGTGTATTGTTCTCCTAACACTTCATCTAACAATTCCAGCTCCCTCTCTTCAGTCCATAACTTCCATGCCTAAGGAAGAATTCAATTAGTACGTCAGAAATAATTCTTTATTCAAATTAGCAACATAATCAAATCATCAGTATGCTTACATGTCCTAGAAGATTATTGTAGTGTTCCGGGTTTGAAAATTCCCAGTTTTTCTTCCCACTTACAATCTCTAGTACTATCACGCCATAACTAAACACATCCGATTTCACGGAGAAATGCCCGCGTGCAGCATACTCAGGAGGCATGTATCCACTACAAATTAAATTGGAAAGTAAAATAGTGAAACCTTGACAGCGCAATATCAGTGTCATAATCAAATAGAAATTAACTTACTATGTCCCAGCGACCCTATTTGTGTTTGCCTCAACTTGATCTCCCAAAACTGATCGAGCCAAGCCAAAGTCTGATATTTTGGGTTCTAAATTTGCATCCAGTAAAACATTGCTAGTTTTTAGATCTCTGTGAATAATCCTCAGCCTAGAATCTTGATGAAGATACAAAAGACCTCGACCAAGACCAATGATAATGTTGAAACGCTTACGCCAATCTAGGGACTTCCTTTTGGTATCACCTAAGTAAAAAACATACACGAACTCAGAATAACAGTTGCAAACTCCACAACTTCATAATTTGTAAATAAGATATAAGAAGATTGCCACAGGTGTTGGAAAGGTTAGCAAAGGATCCAACCAAAAACAAAGTAGTCCAAGCTTTTATTGGGCATGTATTCATAAATCAACATCTTTTCTTCTCCTTCAATGCAACAACCAAGAAGCTTTACAAGATTACGGTGCTGAAGTTTTGTAATCAACACCACTTCATTTTTGAATTCATCCAACCCTTGTCCAGATTTCTTAGAGAGCCGTTTCACTGCTATCTCTTTCCCATCTATCAGCGTGCCCTGAAAAATAATCTCCGGCTTGAGTTACAAAGTTAGAATGTTTTAGAGGAAAACAGAAATTTTGAAATCAGTTTTCTTTATCACCTTGTATACTGGTCCAAATCCACCTTCTCCAATCTTGTTTTTAGTTGAAAAGTTTTCAGTTGCATTAGCTAAGACTGACAAATCGATAGTTGGCATATCAATGTCTTCCTTTCTCAGCATATTTGTGAAATGCTTGTCGTAAATTTTTCTTGCAGCCCCTGATTTGTTTGATAATAACAGTATGTAAACATGGACATATAATATGCACTTAATCTTTTTGTTTTTTGTGTGCTTTCCTGTATTAGATGCTACATTATATCTGTATATTTACCTGGATTTTTATACATGAATATGCATACACATGAGATGATCAATCCAAACACAGTTAAACCAAGAGTGATTCCTACAATCTTTTTCATGTTGCTTTCGTGCTCAGCATGATCTAAATTAAAGAAAAATAGTATGATCAGTCAGTCACCAACTATAAAGTGAACAGCTCTATTAACTGAAGTCGAGAGCATGAGCCTCGAATCTTTAGAATGGGTGGAAGTGAAAGAAATTGTTGTTAATTTGGAAAATAAATAAAATACTAATAACATTCTATTAAGTTAGGAAAATAATTCAGGACTATCTGCAGTTCAACATGCATTCTGAGTTGCAATAATAGAATTTTGTTTAACTTACCTCTGAATGACTTCATGGCCTTACACCAGTTCACCATTTTCTCTTAGAATAATGCATCATACAACAGGAAATCAAACTGGAAAAGAGAGCAAAAGAAACCAAAGGAAAAAATCAAAACAAAAATGATTGAGTACTAAGTACCTAATTCTGAAGCTGGGACTCTGACATAAAAGTCTTGCCCCCGTTGAGAGAAATTCCTCAAGTCAACTAGAGTATTAAACCAAAGCAGACAACCACTTCCTCCATCACGGATATCTAAATTTGCATATGCTATACAAGAGCAGTTTTTAAGACATGACTTCTGACATTCGTGAAGGTTCATGGCTGTATTAAACCATGATGAAGAAGTGTTTGGCAATTTCACGTGTGCGTACTTCAAGAAACCATCTGTATAACTGTTTTGGCAATTAGTTATATTCATTGGAACACAACCGTTGCGCCAAATTGACATCTTCCACTGATCAGGAAACTTGGGAACATAACCCCTGAGGCATTCACAAATTGGTTGGTTACCATCATAATTGCATATAGAATTTGAACCACAAAAGGCATAAATCTCGCATTGATCTTCTTCCTCAACTGTGAGGACTTGTCGGGTGCGTGTTTTAGTTGTCCAAAAAATTCTCTGCCCAACGCCTGAAGGGTTCAGCGTAAGTATGTTGAAGACTGAACTATCAAGAAGCTTATACCCATAATACACCTCTTTCTCATTGAGTACAAATATATCTGAAGTTCCAGGACTTGTAACAGGATATCCGACCATATACTGGCCATTCCATGGCCCTATTCTGACCTTTATCTCAGATCCCTCAAATAAAACTACTTGAGGATATCCTTTAAGATCAATTTTTGCAGTATATTCCCCCTCAGCAGGATCGTCAACACTTTTCCAAGATGACATAAATCTTTCTAGACCAGTCTCTAAGTTCCATCCAAGCTTCATTCCCGGCATCAATGTATTACCCAGATAATCAAAACTCTGCCACACCACTCTGTCCTCGTTATTTTCTTGTCCGTTTTTCACAACAAAATTTCCAGAATCCAAGAGATGAGAAATTGGATTCTTCACTGTTTTGTTTGATATGTTTGATGACCAAATGGTGATATTTGTAGAATTGAGAAGCAAAAGAATCCCTTTTTCGTTTAGTTTTAGAACTCCAGATTTAGTCTCAAGAGGAGTATTTCGGTTAGCCACCCACACCACTGTTAAAGGGGACACATTTTTGTACCATATACCCAAGTATCGTCTTGTTGAATTTCCCGGGCTAAAGAAACCAACTTCAGTAATTCCACCTGCTGAAACCAAAGTCTCACCATCTCGGATAGAATGACTCACTGCTAAACTTTCTAATGAAGTGCATGTTCCCAACATGTAGGAGAATAAGAACCAAATACATGACATTACAATGCTACACACCATTTTGTGTTGAACTATGGCTTAATTTGCAATATGCAGAGGTAGATGATGACCAAATTAATTATAAAGGGACGTGGCAGAGACGTGTGAACATGAAAAGAACATAACGCAGGTATGATACGGTAGTTATTACTATATAAATCATGAGGTTTAATTTAAATACCAGTAAGGGACCATATCTATTGACTGGGAACATAAAAAATGGACACGGTTCGCGATAATAAGATAGATGCTTTGTTCACTTAATTTATTTAATTCTTAAGTTAGACTAACGGGGCTAAATTAATTACTTATTTCATTTTCTAGTTCATTATTCAAATCTATAAGCAGCATACATAACATTACGCGTTCAAATAAAGAAGAGAAATGGGTGAGGCCTGATTAAAGTTTGTTGAAGTGCTAGATGGTTATCGAAGGAACATGAACTAGATTATCCTGAACCAAGCTAGCCTCAGTTGTCGGCAGCAAAAGACTTTTCTAAGTCTATGAATAAGTCTTCATTTGTTTTAAAATGTTTTTTTTTTTTTAAAGTGTTACAAATTTACGTTTCTAGAAATATAATATAAAGAAGCAACTAAAGCCTTATACAATAAAAAAATCTAGAAAAATTAGTAATAAAGATGTTAGAGGTCTTAATTTGTAAGTGATCTAGTGAAATTTAAATCTCTACACTCATAGTTTTCCACTCTTTTGAGTTTGAGATTTCTGGTTTCATAAGTCTTTATTCTCTCATTTCATGTTCCCATTCCTCTCTTTGGTCTAATAAGCATAGCACTTTGTCTCTACTTAGTCTACCACTTTGTTTTTAGCTTTCTACCCCTAGTTTTTCTAATATGGCATCTAGATCAGTCTGATGTCACCAAGGCCCCATTGGCGCCTCGACGGATTTTGCTTGTAGCGCTTCACTCACCTGAATGGCAAATGGCACCTAAGCGCTATTTGCTTGTTGCCTAGAATGTGTCTGGGTGCGAATTCACACCTAATATTTTCATTCCTAATAAGTTTAAAAAATCATCCTATAGGTGTTTGTGTTGGGAATTCAGTCTGCTTCAAAACATAATAAGGGAGAAAGAAAAAGAGCACACAAAGATTTAACGTGGTTCGGTGCCTAAAGACCTAGTCCACGATCTCTCTGGGATAAAATTAACTATGTGTAATTTTTGAACGGAAAAACTACAAACCCTCCCCAAGTGTAATTTTTGGACGAAAAAACTATAAACCCTCCCCAAGTGTAATTTTTGGACGGAAAAACTACAAACCCTCCCCAAATGTAATTTTTGGACGGAAAAACTACAAACCCTCACCAAGTGTAATTTTTGGACGGAAAAACTACAAACCCTCCCCATATGTAATTTTTGGACGGAAAAACTACAAACCCTCCCCAGATATAATTTTTGAACGGAAAAATTATAAACCCTCCCCAAAGTGTTTGACACACTACCTAAAACCTAAAACACCCATAATAGATTCTAGGATGTGGTGCAAGTGAATAAAACCTAATACTCTCACTTATATAGGTTTTTCACCCATCTCTCTTTCTAATACTCTACGATATGGGACTTTGAATTAACACAAGACTCAACAAATCTCCCCTTAATTTAAAGTTTTACACTTCTACAATAATCCTTCATTACATCAAAACTAACAAAACTCTTCTAGAGCAATCTTCTCTTGTAGCAGAATCTTCTGACTTCTAGAGCAATCCTCCCTTGCAGCAGAATCTTCTGACTTCTGGAGCAATCCTCCCTTGCAGTAGAATCTTCTGACTTTTGGAGCAATCCTCTCTTGCAGCAAAATCTTCTAACCGGCAAAATCATTCTTCACCTTCAAGTTTTGCATCTTTTGATGTGGGACTTTGATTGTATCCCAACAATCCTCTCTTCAAACAAAGGACCACTTTACTTTCTCCCTCCCCGCAGCGGAAAACTTTCAACAAAGGAAACCGTCTCAAGATAGGTCCACCTGACCTTCATGGATTCATCTCTCGCCAAGTCGAACCATCAGCTCTGATACCACTTGTTGGGAATTCAGCCTGCTTCAAAACATAATAAGGGAGAAAGAAAAAGAGCACACAAAAAGATTTAACATTGTTCGGTGCCTCAAGACCTAGTCCACGATCCCTCTGGGATAAAATTCACTATGTGTAATTTTTGAACGGAAAAACTACAAACCCTCCCCAAGTGTAATTTTTGGACGGAAAAACTACAAACCCTCCCCAAGTGTAATTTTTGGACGGAAAAACTACAAACCCACCCCATATGTAATTTTTGGACGGAAAAACTACAAACCCTCCCCAGATATAATTTTTGAACGGAAAAATTATAAACCCTCCCCAAAGTGTTTGACACACACTACCTAAAACCTAAAACACCTATAATAGATTCTAGGATGTGTTGCAAGTGAATAAAACCTAATACTCTCACTTATTATATAGGTTTTTCACCCATCTCTCTTTCTAATAGTCTACGATGTGGGACTTTGAATTAACACAAGACTCAACAAATCTCCCCTTAATTTAAAGTCTTACACTTCTACAATAATCCTTCATTACATCAAAACTAACAAAACTGTTCTAGAGCAATCTTCTCTTGCAGCAGAATCTTCTGACTTCTGGAGCAATCATCCCTTGCAGTAGAATCTTCTGACTTCTGGAGCAATCCTCCCTTGCAGTAGAATCTTCTGACTTTTGGAGCAATCCTCCCTTGCAGCAAAATCTTCTAGCCGGCAAAATCATTCTTCACTTTCAAGTTTTGCATCTTCTGATGTGGGACTTTGATTGTATCCAAATAATCCTCCCTTCAAACAAAGGACCACTATACTTTCTCCCTCCCCACAGCGGAAGACTTTCAACAAAGGAAACCATCTCAAGATAGGTCCACCTGACCTTCATGGATTCATCTCTCGCGAAGTCGAACCATCAACTCTGATACCACTTGTTGGGAATTCAGCCTGCTTCAAAACATAATAAGGGAGAAAGAAAAAGTGCACACAAAAAGATTTAACGTTGTTTGGTGCCTCAAGACCTAATCTACGATCCCTCTGGGATAAAATTCACTATGTGTAATTTTTGAACGGAAAAACTACAAACCCTCCCCAAGTGTAATTTTTGGATGGAAAAACTACAAACCCTCCCCAAGTGTAATTTTTGGACGGAAAAACTACAAACCCTCCCCATATGTAATTTTTGGACGGAAAAACTACCAACCCTCCCCAGATATAATTTTTGAACGGAAAAATTATAAACCCTCCTCAAAGTATTTGACACACACCACCTAAAACCTAAAACACCCATAATAGATTCTAGGATGTGGTGCAAGTGAATAAAACCTAATACTCTCACTTATATAGGTTTTTCACCCATCTCTCTTTCTAATACTCTAAGATGTGAAACTTTGAATTAACACAAGACTCAACAGTTTGAAGGTTCAGAATCTACCCAAATGGCCAACAACAAGAAATGACTCTCTAACTCTTAAGTTTCATGAAGATTGCAATGCTAAAAGAGTTCTAACGAGTCAACCTAAATTGCAGCTCTTTTATCCATATTAATGTGTCGTTAAGTTTAAAATACTCAAACTAAGTGGTCTACAAGGTTAATTGGGTTCACACTCTTCAATCCCTCAAAGCTAAATATCTGAACCTCAAAAACCAATAAAGTATTCTAAGTCATGGGATTCTAAAGTGTTAATTGTCTTCCACTCTGATTCTACAATCATAACTTGAGTAATCCGTGAGAGGGAGAAGAGGAAGAGCTCTTTTGTATAAAGAAGAGGGATCGCAATGTGAAGGAAGAAAAATGGAAGAAGAAGGAACCATTTGTGTACTTGAAAAGAGGAAAACGTGTAACTAGAATTGAATGTGAATGAATGACCGTGAATGAGAACCAATTAAGGATTTTAACGAGGGAATAACCATTTTCAAACATGCACCAGCTGATGGGATTTGAAACTTAAAGGGTAGAAACGGAAAAAGGAAGAAATTGAGTACTTAGAAATATTTGTGACAATTCCAAATAAGATTCTGGGACCTACTCATAACTTTATACTAAATCTAAAATCAAATAACTCTAAAATACTTGACTTGTATAAGTTGTCTTACAACTTTGTTAATTTAATTAAAATAGAATATAATTCCAATTTCTTTAAATTTTAAATTCCAAAATTCATAAAATTCTAGAATTTAACATTAATAATTAAATTAACAAATTTCTAGAATAAAGAGATATTAAATTAAATTAAATTTCCCTTAAACCACATTTATACACATCACCACAATCAAACAAATATATAAATAGATCATCAAAGAAAACTTAAGGTGTTACATAATGTAAGTAGCTCCGCAAAACTTGACAGATCATTCTTCTTCAAGGTCCTAACGGGAAATAGAGAACTTATTAAGGTGAATTTAATGTAACGAATATATCATTAATGTTTTGCATCACTCCTTCATGTAATGCATGTAAGCTTGGGAAGCAGAAAAGGTTACCTTTTCCAAAAATAGCAAGCAACATATATACTAAAAAGCTACAACTCATACATCTACGTGCAGGGGCGGAGCCAGACCCAAATGTCAGGGGCAAAAGTTTTTGTTTTAGTTTTTTTTTTTTTTTTTTTTTATTATTTTAATTTTATTATTTATACTTTTAAATACCTATTAAACTTAAACTTATTAACAATACCATAATATTTTTAATATATATTTATAAATTTTTGATCATATAATTAAAAATTATAATTAGCGAGAGTTAGAATTTAAAGGTGGGAAATGTTAATATTTTTTTATTATTTTAATTTTATTTTATCATTTTTTATTTCAGTTTTATTTTTCTTTATCTTTTCATTTCAATTTATTATTTTTTATATTTTTTATTTAATTTCTTTAAAATGAGATAGTGTACTTTTAAATAGTATGTTAAATTTATTTTAGTTTATTTAGTTATAATTTATGTGTAAGATAATAAAAAATACATCATTAATGGTTAAAAATTGTTGTTATGATTAATAATTTCTTAAATAAATATATAATATAAAATTAAAGATGAATATTAAAAAAATTTAAACTAAAAATCATTTAGATGAGAGTTTAAAATTAAAGATGAACATTCAAAATTTTAAAATTAAAAGTCATTTAAACAGGAAGATAAATATTAAAAATTTTGAAACTAAAAATTATTTAAATATGAATATGAATATTAAAAATTTTAAAATTAAAAATCATTCAAATAGGAAGATGAATATTAAAAATTTTAAAATTAAAAAATCATTTAAATAGAAGTCTTAAACATGTAGGATTTTAAAATTAGATATATAATTATAAATCAAAATGAAAAATCATCAAAAATTAAAATTTATTATTATTATTATTCATTATTATAAATTATTATTTATATATAATTATTATTTTTTTATATATATTATAATTAGGGGAATTGCCCCCTAGAGTTACATGTGGCTCCGCCCATGGACATGTGAATATTGCATCCTTAAATGACCGTAAGCACATCTATTATTCATAGATGCCTCTACACGGATGTGTTGGGTGTACTTGTTGAAGCAAAAGTTATAAATATTTACAACTTTTGTATAGTTGATGATCCGTATGAGAGCAATTGAAATACTTTCACATGGCTGTGACAAGCATACCACAATGGTTAAGTAATAAATTTGAATTTAAGATTAGAGTTGTCGTTTCTCACGGGGACACTAAGACTAAATTGTGTTCAAGTATAGTCCTTGTATGAATTAAGTTTGAATTATCATTAGAGTAACCAAATTGTAAAACTTGTCAACAAATTTAAATTAATTGGAATTCTGATTTCACTATTACTTATACTAGTACCTTTCCTTTATTATTCAATTAACTTAATTTGATGAATTAGATTTCTATCCCCGTATTCTTCATTCTCAGGATCAAATACACCTTCTAAGGTTAACTGTAAGGTTATAATTTCACATCAACTTTTATCCTTATTTCTAAAGTGTAGCTAAGTGATGGTTATTTCCCTAGTATTGCCTAAGTTTCTTTTCTTAAACTTCCCTTAGATTTAGATTCAATTCATTAGTAACCAACTAATAAAAAACATTAAGAGTATAGGATACAACTCGCAATCATGTAAACTAAATAACAATAGGATTGTTATTAAGATAAAATAGGATTACATCATTCTCCCAATCAAATAAGGATCTAGTTCATGATGAACAAGGGATCCATGATAAAAGAATTACAAGAAAGAGAAAAGTACATATATGATAGGCTTCTGAGGTAAATGATCGACGATCAATGTCCTCTAGATGGTTTCTCTATGTAGGCTTTTTCTCTCCCTCCTTTCCTTCCCTAGATCTCTCTCTTCAATAACTAAAATCATGAGTTCTATTCACCTTGGGCTTCCTTCTTGTAAGATATGAATTTTGACCTAAGACAACCCCGTCTCGCGAGTTATAAGATATCTCGTGAGAGATGAGGTGACAAAGAGTAAGAATTTTCCATTAGAAGCACATCTCTCGCGAGACACCACGTGTCTTGCATGAGATGGGCAGGCAAAAACTCTCTAGAGGGTCATATTGTGTGAGATGATTGGTGTCTGACGAGATGGAGTCTTGATAATTTTTTTGATGCCTCTAGCAAGTCATCTCACGCGAGATGATCTGTTGTCTATGGCTCACGGACACTTAAATATACCATTGAACAACTAAACCCAAATTTTATTTAAAAAATAAATTTCAAAGTTTATCTAAAACTATTTATACTCCAAAATAAAACCAACCATAATATTTTTGTTAAAGGCATAGAGTAACATAAAACTCAAATCTCTAACTTTCATAATTAATAGCCATGAAATCACAACACCGGAAAAAAAGAAAGAATAACGACTCAAGTCTCCAACATAATAGTATCAGAGGTCTAAAGCCTATGACTTAAGGTTCTTCCACCTTCAAGCGATTATTAAACTATTTACCCATTCGAGGGTCACCACATGTGTTAACCACAAATATAGCAAAATGGGTTATGTCACATTGCAATGATTGATTGATGTATACTCAAATGTGACACGTGATTGCTGCTTTTTGCACAAACAACATTGGTTAATAACAAAACCAACATAAAGAAAGATGGTTATGTCTTTAGAAACATATTAAGCTAAAATCTAAAAGTAGGCCAAACATAGTTCTCGGGAGAGTTCATTGACTCAAACTAATCTAATGAACCCAAAGATCTAAATTAAATCAGTTAAAGTGGTTCGAATGTTGAATTTAATTCAATATAATCTGAAGCAAACCAATCAAATATGATGGTAATTGGTTAAGGTATTGAATATGAAGTTTACAAATCTAAATCAAAATAAGTATATATCTTTTATTATTAGTTGAGTTTTATGAAATAATCATGTATTTTTTTTCTATTATTTAATTTATGTGAGTATATTATTACAAAATACATTGTTTTTATCATTCTAATAATCAATATTACGTGAGAATTCTTTAAAAAATAATGTATTTTTCTTAAAAAAATAACAAAATTTTACATTTATAAATATCTTAAATTCAATTAAACCTTCTGTATAATATAATTAAGAGATAATTATTTTATAATTAATGTAAATTCTGATTTCTATTTATTAAGATAAATTTGATGATAATTTAATTTATATAACTTTAATTACTTATTTCTTTAATTAAGTTTGTAAATAATTTATAAATTCATATTATAACCACTCTTTAAATATTGAGATTAAGAAATAATAGTTCTAGATTCTAAGAGGCTTTGTTTTCGCATTTTTTTTTGTCAGGCAGCTTTTATTCATGTAATTATTTTTTTTCGGTGCCTAACCAGTGCATCTATTGCCGCCGAAAAAACTTCCGGCAAGGTTTTCGAGTAGGACACCACCATTAGAAGCAGAGTTCGCCGATATGGAAAGCCCAATCAATTTTATCTTCGTAGGACAACCAACACTATCTGCCACGCATTTTTCCCGTCACTATCCCTCCAGCTCGTTCATCCCATGCACCGCCTTCCTGGTTGTTGTTTGTGACATCGCTTGCCCAATCGTTGGCCCCTTCTGGTCCTGTTTTCGAGTTGTCTCATTTTGCCAACCCTTAACATTGTCAGTTGGAAAGACAGCCACGCTTTTCTGCGAGTGTTGCAAGTCTCATATTGTTTTGATAGACGCAACTACCTTCATTGGGCCTAGTTGGTTCACATACTCTCAAGGGAAGGAAGAAATTGGTGCAGATTTTCTTTTTTATTCATTAGAATAGATATGGTTGTGATTTAATTTGTATTTCTTAATTACTTATTTCCTTAATTAATTTGTAAATAAATTCATATTACAATCACTTTTTTAAATATTGAAA
Source organism: Hylodesmum podocarpum (assembly GCA_026586105.1). Taxonomy (NCBI): domain Eukaryota; kingdom Viridiplantae; phylum Streptophyta; class Magnoliopsida; order Fabales; family Fabaceae; genus Hylodesmum; species Hylodesmum podocarpum. Next base: position 1,508,240 of record JALJEV010000804.1, read on the forward strand.
TTAAGAAATAATACAAATCTATTCTTTCAATTAAACCAAACTAAATCAACCTGTTTTCGATCGGATTGGTTTATTTTAAAAATTTCTATAAAAAAGCTAACATTCCAAACTAAACTAAATTAATAAAAATTAATTTCTCCAAAAACCAATCAGTGAATTACCCTAGTTCTCCCCGTTTTGACATGTGCAGAGCCCGTTTTAGAGATGTTTGGTTGAGTTTAATTGGTGGAATAGTGTCCTTGAATCCTATCCTTAATTCTAAGCCAAAGCACTTCTCTCTGCCTGAACCTCTTCCACTGTGGCCATAAAGTGTGGGTAGGTTTATTATTTTTAATATCATAGCTCTGAACTCAAAAGAAAAAAAAATCATTGTGTTCCGTCAGAATAATATATACCACGAGTTCACGACCTGAAATAAAAATCTCATCCAGGTCATTGCAAACTTTTCTTAATTGGTCATATGGGTTGGCTTGTATATTTTGAAGTTTGAACTCCAGTTTAATTTGATACTTTCTATACGGATTTGAAAGAGCACAAACATTCATTAACATATTATTGCACATCACATGCTTGTTTCTTTTCGGTTAGTACTATTCAATGTCAAAGCTTAACTCTGAGATAATTTACATTGTTCTTTATCTCCGACGGGCACAGGGCAATAAGGTGTTAGAATACTGTGCAACAATAAGGTGTCATGGAAATTGAATGGACTCAATGACTAACTCCATTTTTCTAAAGTTTGCAGAAAGTACCAAAAAATGCTTATTGGACACAGCAGAATGGCCTAAAATACCATGTGACTTGCCAAACTAATTATTAAATTATATTCTTTTATTCCTTTTTTATAAGTAAGTTTATTTAAATAATGCATATTCCTTTATTTTTGACAATTTTCATTATCAAATTAATGAATAAATCAAAATTACACAATTAAAATAGCATTGACATGAATTTGAGAGAGAAAATGTGGAACATGAGACTTGCAAGTTAAATGTGAGTTATGACTTGTAAGATGAGGATTGATCTCCATATTTCTAAGTAATATGAGACTTCCAACACACTAGCTATGATACCTTTTTTAAATATTGATGTGAGGTTTATACCGGTCAGAAAGACTCTAATACCTTTTTAAATATTAAAAAGTGGAACTAACTCAACTCTACAAAATCGGCTTGTACGGTGATGATTACTCTTCACTTATATACGTGCAACATGTCATATCTTTAGGCGATGTGAGACTTCCAATAAAATGTAACAGCAAAGTCGCGAAATGATTATATTTGGAAGATAGAAAATACTAATAAGTTAATAAAAGAATATTCACAAAATAAAATAGTGAACAAAGTAAGATAGGAAACAATACTTATCCAAAGAAAGAAAATTATTTTAAAACACATTAACATACGGTACCTTGCATCTTTGATTTTGAACTATGATGTCTTCTTTTAGAGCATCCCACACCCATTTTTCCTTAAAATATTGATTTTGCAGGTTCTTAGTGAGACTCGTGTTATTACACAGATTTAAGAACATAATAATAAATAATTTCACTTCAAGAGTTTCTGAGATAGATTGCTCAATTTCATTTATTGTGTTAAATTAATTCCCATTATTTTGTTTTCTCTTTCTTTCCCAATATTCATTCCTCTCTTATTCTGTTAACGACAGTTTTTGTAAGATAACATACACGCACAAAAGACCATGCCAAGCATCTCTAAAACCAACTACCTCAAATAGGCCATTCTCAAAGGCAGATTATATATAATATCTACTAAAAATCCTCGTACAAAAATCTGCTTAAATTCTTAATAAATATGCTCCATAAAAAGATTCATGGAACATAGGCAAAACTGATGACTGAAATTTAGCATTTACATAAATTTAATTCTTCCTATTTTGCTTTCCTCGTGGACTGAGTCCACCCAAAAAGTTGGGCAAGTTGATGCAAAGCATTAGTCGTATGATGTATATATGAAGGTCAAGTTAGTAGTACGAGGATTCATAAAATCATACAAAGATTACATGTCCTATTTACTTCTTTTTTTTTCATCATTCCTACATTGTATGTTGCTTTAATTATTTCAAAACATACCATAAATAAACTTCTTTATATTCCACTAACGGAATGCTCAATCAGGAATGAAAATTTTGATTTCCATGGACAGTATCTCTCTCTCGATCCCAAAGAAAACAGAAGTTTTCTGATGTATAAAATCTACAGAGAAGCCTAATTGCATAATCAATATAAATTGACTGAAAAATGAGTCTTCGTAAAATATGTTAAGTCATTAAGATATAACAACCCATAAAAGTACACCTTAATAATTGGTGCCTCTTTAATAACTAACTAGATTGAAACAGATATGAAAAATTGAAAACTTTATCGCTTTAATGCATATCATATGTGATTTTAGGTTAAATATATTTTTAACTTTATCAACTTCTCCGGCTACAATATCCTAATTTCTGTACGGTAAATAACTACGTCAATCGATAAAACGAAACAAATCATATTTTATAGAGTAATTTTTTTAAAGTTTTCTACAATTGTTGATTTCTCATAAAATAAAAAGTGTTTCCAATAAAAAGAATCTATCATGTATCTAGAAATCTTAAACTTCTAACATTCCTGTATAGCATAAATTACTCAAGCACGAGAAAATGAAAACAACATCACGACGTTATCAGGAAATCAGGTTCTCTTCCTAATCTATGGTCTTTGTTTCTCCAAGCAACTACTCGTCTGCTCTCTCGTTTACAGGATTATCACAAGTGACAGACACAACCACAAGATTAATTCCCCATTTAATAATAATAATAAGATCAATTACAACAGATGTAAGAAAACACTACAATACTCAATTCATAATTTACCATAGCATAATCAACCATGTTATGCAACCCAGTATGATGCATGACACTCAATTCAATTCGCTCTAATGTCATGTGGTACAATTAAAACAACTGAGCAATGTCTAGGAGTACATGTCACCTCTAACACTCTCATTTGAGATACTAAATAGATACAGTCAGGCCAACTAGTGTTGTAACAAAAGTTACTTCCCACCAGGGGTGGAGCCACGTTTGGCTCCGGGGCAAATCGCCTCCAAATTTTTGGTTTTTTTTTTTAATATATATATATATAAATAATAATTATATATATATATATATTAGTAATAAATAATTATATATATATATTAGTAATAAATTTAATATTAATATATATAAATTATATATATATATATATATTAATAATAAAATTTATATATATATATATATATTTAATAATAAATTTATATATATATATTAATAATAAATTTATATATATATGTAATTTCTTAATATATATATATATATATTAATAATAAATTTATTATTAATATATATATATATATATAAATTCATTAAATTTATTAATATTAAATATATATTAATAATAAATTTATATATATTAATTTATATATATAAATTTATTTATATTAATAATAAATTTATATATATTAATAATAAATTTTAATCTTTCCTAAATTTATTTTAATCTTCAAAAAAAAAAATTATTATATAATTAATATGTTCTGTTTAATGAATTTTAAAAAAATAAAATAAAAATTAAAAGAAATTAAAAAAAAATTTAAAAAAAATTTTTGCCCTCCCAATTTATTTTTCTGGCTCCGCCCCTGCTTCCCACTCATGGTGATCGGTCATAATAGAAACTTTTCCCACCGCGAATACCCTCTAATGTCATGTGGTACCATAATACTCAATTCATAATTTGCCACAGTCAAAATCAACCATGTTATGCAACCCAATATGAATATAAAGAAGAAAGAATACACTAAGGGAACAAAAAATAATAACTCGTGGAGCTCTAAAGAATCAAAATTCAACCTATAGTTTTATTTTCTTTTTTATTTTTAATTTTTTTTACAGTGACCAATCTTTAACCAAACCCAAATTACCACAATCAACCCTCGTACCTAAAAAATTTAAATATTTAGTTATTGTCTCAATTTCTCTTATTATTCCTCTAACCTCAGATATTTAGTCAATCCCTTATCACTTCAATTACAATGTCTCACTCACCAAATGAAACACTACAGTAACCTTGAAATAAAACACTAATAGATTATTGAATCAATATAGTTAGTGATTACATTGTATATGTGTTCATATTATGTTTACACCCACTTAATTGTGGGTCCTCCTCGTGACTTAGCATATCTACCACAACAACAGGAACACATTGACAATTATATATTCCTTTTAACTCTACTTAAACCCTATGCACAATAAGGTATCATGAAAATCTAATGCCAAAATTAGAAAATTAAATATATCGAATGATCACGTCCATTACATAATTATCCACGAAGTAATCATCACTCAATGCCTACTCATTATCATTGAATTTTTATAACTACCCTCAGGGTTTCTAAATATGCAAAACTTATTCTTTGAATTTTCTAATTAAGCAAGGGTTCTAACAGGTCTAAAATGGTTAAACTAACTTGTCCAAAAGCTTTCGTACTAAAAAATGTGAAAAAAATCTACTTCTGACTTCGTGGTTGGGTTTTGATTTAAATAAAAGACATCAATAAAAACAAAATAAAAGTAAATAATATCAAAAGAATCAAAATTTTGATCAAGTCATGCTTTAATTTAAAAGTTCAAGTCTTCATCTAGAAAAAGTAAATTATTTACGTAATATGATGATTAAAGGCTCCTATACTTATAATTAAATCAAGAAAAATTGGTTCAAAACTTTTAAAAATAAGCAAATTCACTCAAACTATTTTTTTTAACTCAGAAACAATTTCTGGAGTTGCTTTAATCGATTACCAAGTCTCTGAAATCGATTACACTATGCAAAAACTTTCTAAATTTAAAATAATAACATTAAAAATAATAATAATAACAACAATAAGAATAACAATAATAACAATAACAATAATAATAAAATTATAACAACAATAACAATCATAGAAATAACAATAATAGAGATAACAATAATAAAAATAACAATAATAATAATAATAGTGATAATAATAATAATAATAGAAATAATAATAATAATAATAATAATAGTAATAATAAAATAATAAAATAATAACTATAATAATAATAACAATAATAACATTAAAAATAATAAGATTAAAAATAATAAGAATAACAACAATAAGAATAACAATAATAACAATAATAATAAAATTATAACAACAATAACAATAATAGAAATAACAATAATAGAAATAACAGTAATAATAATAATAATAATAGAAATAATAATAATAATAATAATAATAGTAATAATCAAATAATAAAATAATAAAAATAATAATAACAACAATAATAACATTAAAAATAATAATAATAACAATAATAATAATAATAATAATAATAATAATAATAATAATAATAATAATAATAACACAATAGAGAATACGAAGAAATAGTTTAATTGTTGCTTATGTCTATGCTAAAATGATTTTGTTTTTCAGGCCATGGCATCACCAGATGCAATAGTTAATGGTCGAGGATCTTAAGTGCGAAAAACGTAGATATATCCTTTTCAATATAATTTATTCCAATATACAAAAATAAGCATATTAAAAAAGTATATAAAAAATTGAATCTAATATCTTAGTGGAGAAAAGTGTTTTTATTGGATAGATTTTACAAAATTCAAGTCTATTCGACTTAAAAAGTGAAAACAATATATTGGTGGAATTGTTTATTTATTTTTAATGACATAATAAAAGATAAATTTCGAGTAATCATTTCGTAGAACACAAGAGTAGAACATGATTAAATATTAAATAATATTTCTATCTCAATTTAAAATAATTTAAATATACAACGTTGAAAAAAAAATACAAGATTATCTATATACATTCTGACCTTATCAAACAAAGCCGAATTTGAATGTTAGGGTTGCTTCCACATATTTAACAACGAGTCTATTTCTTGAATTTGATTGAAGTGCAGTGCTGTTGCTACTCGTTTTCTTGAATTTGGGTGAACTTGCGCTTCCGAGACACCATGGTTAAGTTTGATAAATGTATATCCTTTTTATACACAGCACGATACCCGTATCTCTTCATCTCAATGTCGTAACCTTGATCTATAATTCCAAGCTCTAACTCGTCACCCTTACGACAAATGAAGGGAGGCAAATAGAATAGCCACAGGTGATCCGATTCATCAGTGACTAGATCTGCATGGAATACCAACGGAATATGAAAACCCAAGTAATTCGGAGGGTCCATTCCCCTTCCAATACGTACCGCAAAAATTACACAGCAAGCAAAACCTAAAAAATCATTGTCATCCATGACATGAGATGTGTCTATTTTTATTGAATTCACCGTACACACATGCTCACTCTTGAACCACCTTGGTATTTCACTTCCTCCAATAATACTTGAAATTCTTGGAGGCCACACTATCGAGTCCAATAAACCATGATTGTACAGATGGTGCGCCTAGTACCAACAGCAAATGTATATGTTAGTTGTTCGTTGCTATAGAAAAAAACATAGAGAGAAATAGAGAAAGATGTGGGAGAGGGAAGGAAGGAGTGTGCACACCTTAACAAGTTGCATCATCCATGCAAAACACATGTTCTTGCACCACTCTCTTTTACCTAGCTCTGGACAGTTGAAAACATTTAATCCCAGTACGTTCTCTGTCCATTGAATATATTTTAAACGATATGGTGACGTATCAGTTTGTGCAGGGAGCTGAGGCAAGTTTTCTAATCGCTTGCAGTTTTGTAAGTTTAAATATATCAGTTTGGAAAGCTCATTCAAGTTTGGTAGAACGGCAAAATTGTTTCCCATTAAACTTAGCCTTTTCAGGGAATGTAAATTTCCAATAGCGTCAGGGGCTTTAAACAAATTGCAAAAACTCAGATCAAGCTGAATCATACATGAGAAGATAGACAAGGAAGGCAACAACCAATTGACTGAATCTTTCTGTTGTCTGGAATACAATGGTGAAAGCCATGTAATCAACTTGCTGAAAATGGAGGATGATGATTGGGAATGACTAGGAGCTTCACATATACAAAGCTTCGTTGAATGCTTTGCATCCCTTGGTTCTTCTAGTAATTGATTTTTATACAGCTGTGAACAACCAAAAAGACTTAGGTATTCAAGAGAACTGAGTTCCAATATGTTGTTGGGTAAGCTTACTAGAGCTGTGCAATCTTTCAAATTTAAATAAGTAAGCTTTTTTAGAAGACCAACGGATGGATCTATCTGCCTGAGTTTTGTACATCCTCGGAGATCTAATATTTCAAGATTTAGGGCATCTCTAAAATGTGGTAAGTTGATAAGACTTCTGCAGTCTTTCAAATCCAAAGTGACGAGATTTCTAGGAAAACCTGAGCTTGGATCAATCTGCTTGAGTTTTATACATCCTTGGAGATGTAGACACTTAAGATTTATCGCGTCACCAAAATTCTGCAGCTTGACTAGCTTTCCAGAATAAGACAGATCCAAATGTTTCAAATTGTGTAAAGGCTGCAACGAAAGGTCAATAACAAAGGCCTGTAAAGGGTCTTCTTTTGTCCTTTTAATTACTTAGACAGAAAGGAAATAACTAAAAGACAAATTTACTTTATTTTCGTTTATGTAAAGAAAAAGAAAATAGAAAAATAGGTAAAAAGAACAAAAAATTTATAGTACCTTTGTGTCTTCCCATAATTGTTTGATGTTACTCCACGGAAGAATCAACTTAACAAGTTTGTGCGGTTGAAAACTTTGTGGCAAACAGTGACAAGGATAACAAGTCCAGTTAATATATCCTAATTCATTGGAAAGATCACTCATTCTTCCTAGATATTTGAATTTATCCAAAAGTTGGAGCAACTTCAGGTTTCTCAATTTTGATAGAGCATTGACAGTCATTGTTGTTTCTTTAAACTCCTTAGTAACATCATAAGCAATACTTATGGCTTCAATATTTGTTTCGTCCTGTAATATCCCGAATAGTAAAGAAAACGTTAGAATCCAGAAAGATAGCAACAAAAGATTTACGCGTGTACCAAAAAGCTATTTTACCATATTGTCAGAGAGAACTTTGATGAGATCTCTATAATCCCACAACCTACTCCACTTTCTTGGCTCTTCAGGTGATTTTTCTCGAACAATATACTTGCCCAAATCTCGCAACAACTCAGGCATGTCAATAAACCCGCCTGAGTTGGTTATGAGTGATTTATCAGCGAGAACTGGTAATCCTAAATCAGGATACAATCCTCGGATATCAAGAATTTCCTTCACATATTCTTCTCTATTATGAGGAAAAGAGAATATGCAAGCAATATCCAAAAATATTTCCTTGTTTTTGGCATCCAGCTCATCAAAACCTATTCGTAGCTTATGCATAATGCTTTCACTCTCTTTATTTCTTAGCTTATGTAACGTACTTCTCCACTGTGAGATGGTTTTCCTAAACAAAGATGATCCTATTACTTCAATTGCCAGGGGATGGCCTTGAAGATGTGATAGAATAGCATGTGTCAGCTCTTCATACTCAGGGACAATGTAATTACATTTGAAAGCCTTTTTGCAAAACAGTTGAATAGCATCTTCACTATTCAATGGTTTGACTTCGTAAACATCATCTACGGTATGTGTCTTCAAAATGTGTCCATCCCTGGATATTATGATAACTCTACTCCCTCCACCAAGGCTTTCACGTAGCAGAGTTTCTCGATTCCCTGAAAACATATTTAGCTGTTCATCTTGTGTAACATTATCAAAAACTATAAGTCTCTTTGCATTGCACAACCTAGTTGATGCCAACAATGTTCCCTCGATAACATTGTAAATCTGTAGATTTTTCTCATTCAGAGACTGATAGAGTAACTCTTTTTGTACACCAAATGCACCAGCTTTGTGAAATATGTCGCTTACATTATCAATAAAACAACAAGAATCGTACTGATGAGAGATTCTTTCACATAAAGCACGTGCAACAGTTGTTTTTCCAATGCCACTCATGCCACTTATTCCAACAACCCGAACATTATCATCCGACCCCAAATGCAAAAGCTTTTGCAATTCTTCAACACGGGGATCAATCCCAACTAGTTCATCATTTGGAAGGCTTGAATATTTGGGACCCAATATATTTCTTATCTTTTGAACAATTTCATCAATTATAACATGTTGTGGCCTGAGAATATAAAGAAAAAATAAAAAAAAAAACGACAAATCATCACCGAGAAGAACCAAAACTAATGGAAAGTACATGTAATAGGACAAAAGAAATAGCAGAGTAGTTTTTCACATATAGATAGAATAGTATGTTAATAAAATACACAGGTTTTCACTTTAATGAATTTGTATTGGAGTTAAGAAAGGGAAGGTAAATGTGAGAAAACGAATTCACTAAGAAATAAAGAAATGAATGGCTATTGATATAAACAAAAATAATTAAGATCGAGTTCTTTGAAGAATGGAAAAGTACTGACTTGTCTCGAATATCCCAACCAGAGAGATTGGCCACTTGAGTAAGAGCTTTCCTCCATCTCTGAATTTCCTCCATCTTCTCTTTATCATCTCTGAATCTTTGTTCGTGTTCAGCAAAAGCTCTCCCGTAAGTTTCACTCTGTTTTCGAACATGTGAAGGATCAACATCATAAAAAATAGGCAGAACTTGTGTTGATGATGTTTCAACACGATTACAGATCTCAACAAGTTCACGGAGGCACCAAGTCGAGGAAGCATAATTCTGAGAGAAGACCACAACAAAAACGCGAGACCCTTGAATAGCTTGTGACAGCTTAGATGCTATAGGTTTACCTTTCGTGAGATGTTGATCATCTTTGAAGACATGAATGCCATTTTTAGATAGAGCTTCACGGAGAAAATCAGTAAAGTTGTTGCGTGTGTCTTCACCGCGGAAACTGACAAAGACATCATATGTGGACACAAGATGAGATGAAGAAGAAGAAGTGCATTGGATGATAGAATTAGAAGCCATTGCAGAACGATGCCAAGTTTAAAGGAAAGCAAGGACAATAAATTTATAAAAAGCCACTTAGCAGTTTTCGTGGCAGCTTCTCCAACTAAATTAATTATATTACTCTTTAAGCATTCTGCTTAGCAGCTTCTACTCCCACCCTCACCCAATTATTTTATAGGAAGCAAAGTTGTTGAGACTTGAGATTGATGTATAATTTTCTCTACTCTATAATTTTATGAGAGAGAAACCCTAACAGTGATTTAAATTTAAATTAATTTTGTCCCACTTGGCTGTCTCATTCTTCTTTGAACGAAGCTAACGTGAAATTCCATAGAAAGCCTTGATAACAGTTTAGGCGTGTTATCAAGGCAAAATCGATGTTCACTTTTATAAAATAGTATTCTCGGATTCGTACCTCTAAAATAAAATAATAAAAAAATTACAATTAGTTTTAAAGTTTATTTTAAGGTACATAAACAACATTTATTTTAGGAATTGAAAAAAAAAAAAGAAATATCACACAGTAAATAACATTGCTAAATAGATGAGTTTTGGTAACATTTTAAAAAAATGTTACATATTTATTTTAGACACGTCTTATGAATATCATGTCTAAACAGTGTATCACACTCCTAAATATCACAACGGGCACCCTGTCCTACAGAGATATTTGTACTTTAAACAAATGCCATTAGAGTTTGTCTAAAATAAAGATATATATGGAGCTCTAAGCTTACATTTTTTATCTTAAATATGAAGTTCTAACATATAATACACAGTTAACTATTTTTTTAACATGACATTCCATTCTTAACAAGTTTACAAGCACACTATATTTCTACTAGGTTTAATCATATTCAAATTACATGCATTTCATTTACTTCTTCCATAGGAGCCTATGCGCAATCGAAGAAGAAAATGAATCAAATTCCTGCATTTCATTTTTCTACTGACCGAACTATGCGCAAAGGGATGAAATAATTCTTATTTCCTGAGAATATATATTTTCTCACTATTAGCAAGCAGCAGCAACTGAAAAGGAGAATCAAATTATTGCGGAAAGAAAAAGATGAATGAAATCGGTTTTAGAAGACTTCATAAAATGATGTAAAAACTTTCACTAAAACTGATCATTCACAAGTCATTCTCTCTCCGATCAATTATCAAATTATTCTAAACGCCATCATTCGGTGATCTAACGTAATTCCTATCTTTTCTGTTCATCATTCGCATTAATTACAAACGAAAACCTCCAAAAGTCCCAGCACCTAATAATTTGGGTTTTCAATAGAAACAATTGTTCCGCAACAAAATTCACGATTGACGTAATCTTCATGATATTATATCAAGTATGGACATTTCAATTGCACGAACACATTAATGTAAAAATGGAATCGGCATATCTTTTACGGAAAACCAAACCCTCTCATTCTTCGCCAATCGCCACAAGTGAATCACCGAACTTGCAACCACTACCCACCAAACCCATCAACACCAGCGGCAACACCCCACAACCAGAAGCTCCAAAAACAAATAAAAACAAATATTAAATTTTTATTTTAATACTTATATAAATTAAATGTTTTTTTTGGTGTCTCACTCGAAATGAGATCTTACACTACCGCTCACTTTACCCATCTGAGTACTGTTTATTAAGGTGCAATCAATTAGCTAGAAATATATATAAATGAAGAAGAAGTACAAGAAGAAGAAGTGGATTGGACGATAGGCTTAGAAGCCATTGGAAACGCACAAGAGTAAGCTAAGGACTACACACAAAGTGTTGGCAGTGTAGAAATATCAAACAATTGCTTGCATAATAAGCCCATAAATGTGATTAACGTGTTTTTACTTGTCAGCCTTCCCATAATTGCTTGCAAGAATCTTTAATCTTCCTTTGGTGCACCTGGTACCAGTGTTAGGTAATTATGTCAAACGTGATTGAAAATGAATTTTAATAGATACGAATAAAAATATTTAAATTAGAGTAGATCATTATGATAAAATAACAAACAAGAATAGAGCATTATGATAAAATATCAAACAAGAATAGAGCATTAATTATGATAAAATATCAAACAAGAACAGAGCATTATGATAAAATATCAAACAAGAATAGAGCATTAATTATGATAAAATATCAAACAAGAATAGAGCATTAATTATGATAAAATAGCTAAGGACTACACACAAAGTGTCGGCAGTGTAGAAATATCAAACAAATTCTCTTCCACCTACGGGAAACGCGTATTAGAACTTCATTTTCCACTTTGGTTTCAACTTTCCACAAAGAAAAATAGCCCATAAATGTTGTTTACGTATTTTTACTTGTCAGCTTTCTCATCATTGCTTGTAAGAATCATTACTCTTCCTTTCTCCCGGTGTCCGGTAATTGTGCCAAACGTCATACATATGGAATTTCAAAATGAAGGATATACGCTGGAATGGAGTAGAATAAAAACATTAAAATTAAAATAAATTTTAAAATAATAAAATTTATATAAATAAAAATTCTTATAAGTTTAAATGTACGACTTTAATTGTTTGTTTTATATAATAAATTATTTTATAAGTTTCATAGTCTTATTTGGAGAGATGAAAATTACATATAAGTTCTCCGAGTGTTTTTCTTATTTTATAGAAATTTATGTTTTCTTTTATTACAAGAGAGAGTATTTAATTGTATTCTTCTTATATTTGGAGAGAAATTATAATTATTCTTCTATTAAATAAAATATTTTTCAATTCTACTTATAATTTTGTCTTTATTTATTGAAAGATTTTTACATTAAACCTTACTTCCTAGTCATTATTTTAACCGCATGATGTTATTATTTTTATTCATTGTTAATAGTAAGTCATTTTACAAGTTTTATCGTCTAATTTTAAAAGAGGAAAGTTACATAATAGTGTTAAGAACAAAGCAATAATAAAATAAAATAAGAAAATAAAAAAGAGAAAAAGATTCAAGAAATTTAACATGGTTCGGCAATGACTTACGTCCATGATTACATTAGGAATAGTTTATTTTTTGTGTGCATTTCAAAGCTTTACAGGAATTGTTTATGTAGAGACAGAAACAGTCTCTCTCATTTTTCTATACGATATGGGACTAAGTCTAACTGTATCTTTTACATGATGTGAGACTTAATAAAACTACATATACTCCTAACAGTTCTCCCACTTGGAATTTGATTCACATCACCACCTAGTGTAGTGCCTTCATCATCAATCACTTTCGAATGCCAATTGAGGTAATACAAAACCTCAACTTATCAGTTGTAATTGTCTTGGTCAACATATTTGCTGGATTCTCTGACCTTGGGATCTTTAATAAAGATAGCTCTCCATTACTGATCAAGTCTCTAATAAAATGATACTTTATCTCAATATGTTTGCATCTAGAATGAAGGATTGGATTTTTAGCAAGGTATACTGCACTCTAGCTATCACTAAATAATGGAGCATCATCTTGTTCTTTTCCTAATCCTCTGAGAAGATTCCTAATCATTCTCCTTGGCTGCTTCTGAAATTGCCACATACTCAGTTTCAGTGGTTGAAAGAGAAACTCTACCTTGAAGTTTAAACTTCCAATTGATAGCAGTACCGCCCAACAAAGATATGTAGCTTGTTGCGCTCTTTCTACCATCTAGAAAAACCTTGTAAAGTGAGATTACTTCTTTTAAAAGACAAATGCATCCTTGAAGTACCTTTCAAATATCTTAATATCCACTTAACAGCCTCCCAATGCTCCTTCCCAGGACTGGATAGAAACCTACTCACAACTCCCACTGCATGTGCTATGTCTGGTCTGGTACACACCATAACATACATCAAGCTCCCTACTGCAGAAGCGTATGGTATCTTTTTCTTCATCAGTCTGAGGAGATTGCCTTTTTGAAAGTTTTAGGTGTGTTTCCAAAGGGATATTCTTGGTCTTTGCATCTCCAACATTGCACCTGTCAAGCAATTTTTTAATGTAATTCTCCTAAGACAACTTCAAAGTACCTTCTGATATGTTTCTAGAGAATCTCATCTCAAAATTTCATGCTAACTGTTTCTTCAACTTGTTAGTTTTTGTCATACTAGACCCTACAGTTAACATGTCATCAACATATAAAGCAAGAATAATATAATTGCCAACACATTTCTTAACATAACAACAGTAGTCTTCTTCACATTTATGAAACCCTGCGCTGCTAATAAATTCATTGAACTTTTTGTACCATTATCTCAGTGCTTGTTTCAGGTTATACAGACTTTTATGAAGCTTGCATACAAGATTCTCCTTGTCTTATACTTCAAAACCTGCTAGTTGTTTCATAAAGATGTCCTCCTCTAGATCCCCATGTAGAAATGTAGTTTTAACATCTAACTGCTTAAGATGAAGATTTTCTATAGCTACAATACTCAAGATAACTTTTATGGTAGTCATCTTAACAACAAGAGAGAAAATCTCTGTGAAGTCGATTCCTTGTTTCTGTTGAAATCCTTTCACTACGAGTCTCGCCTTATATCTTCTGCTGTTGTCTAGTTCTTCCTTTATCCTATATACCCACATGTTCTACAAAGCGTTCTTCCCTTCTGGTAGCTTGGTTAGAGACCAAGTTTTGTTCTTTTGAAGGAATTTGATCTCATCTTCCATTGCTTGCTCCCACTTGACGGAGTTATCCCCCTGCATGGCTTCAGCAAAATGCTCTGCCTCACCAGCATCAGTTAACAACCGATAATGTAATGAAGGGGACTACCTTTGTGGTGCTACTATCGTTCTGCTTGACATTCTTACTTGTGTCTTAAAAGTTTCCACCTCCGTTGTTGGTTCTGGTTCAGGCTCAGACTCAGATTTTGTATTCTCCCTTCTGTCAACTACGTCTCTTTCTGAGATTTCTTCTAGTGCTACTTAGTCATCGGACATTGACTGTTTGTTTGCGCTTGCGGATTCTGCAGATCTGTCCTTATAGAACACGTTTTCATTAAAAGTAACATTTCTACTTCTGATGATTTTCTTGTTTTTGTCATCCCAGAATTTGTAGTCATACATGTCAGATCCGTAACCAATGAAATAACATAATTATGCCTTGGGGTCTAATTTATCTCTACTATTAGAGTTTATAAGAATATATGAGGCACAACTAAAGACTTTCAAATGTGAAAATTTTACCTCCTTCCCAGACCATACTTCTTCAGGTAACTGATAGTCTAAAGGAACTGACAAACCTCTGTTTATGAGATAGGCTATTGTGTTTATCGCCTCTGCCCAAAACATCTTAGGTAGGTATGATTGGATTCTCATGCATCTAGCTCTTTCATTCAAGGTTCTGTTCATTCTTTCCACCACACTGGTTTTTTTCTGGTGTCCGTGGCACTGTCTTGATCATTCTAATCCCATTCTCTGAACAAAATTCCTTAAATTCTCTACTATCATACTCTCCACCATTATCGGACTTCAAACATTTAACTGTTAGACCTGTTTGATTTTCAACCTCCCTTTTCCACTTTTGAACACAGAAAGTACGTCAAATTTATTTTTAAGAAAATAGACCCATACCTTTCTTGTAAAGTCATCAATGAAGGTTACATAATATTGTGAGCCTCCAAGGGATTTCACTGGAGCAGCCCACAAACGTTCTGTATGCAATAATTCTAGCCTTTCAACTTTAGATCTTATTCTCGGCTTAGAAAAACTGACCTTTTTCTGCTTTCCAAAAATACAGTGTTCACAAGGTCCAATATCAATATGCTTTATGTCAGATAACTTACCTCTTGACACCATGAGCTTAATCCCCTTATCACTGATATGCCCAAGTCTTTGATGTTATAGGCTGAACTGTTGGCAGCCTCTGCGATGGTTGTCATATCCTATCTGCAAGCATATAATGAGATCCTTGCTTCTTTCCATGAGCAACAGCCAAATTGCCTTTCATTTCCTTCCAAGTTCCATCGCCAGAAGTAGTGTAGTGTCCCTCGTTGTCCAACTGTCCCACAAATATTAAGTTTCTCTTTAAGGTGGGGATATGTCTGACATTGTGTAGAGTCCATAGGGCACCATTAGAGGTTTGGATGTCAACATCATCTCTTCCCACAATATCAAGGGGTTTTCCATCTACAAAGTAAACCTTACCAAATTCCCCTGAAACATAGTTATAGAATAGTTCTAAGGAAGGTGTAGTGTGGAATGACGCACCTGAATCCATTATCCATAAATCATCAGGACTATCTAAACTGTATATTAATGCATATCCAGTCTCATCTGCTGCAACATTTGCAGATTCATCAACATCTTTATTCTTTTTGTTCTTCCATTTTGGATCCCTACATTGATAGGCAAGATGACACTTTTTCTGGCAATTCCAACAACCAATTTTTACCTGTGTTTTCCCTCTGGATTTTGATCTGCCTCCACTAGTGTAAAAAAGGTTTTTTACGTCGGTTCTTAAGGGTTTTTTACGTCGGTTCAATAACCGACGTAATAAAAGGTTTTCACGTATATTTTACGTATATATAGGATTTTCACGTGATATATAGGATTTTTTACGTATATTTTATTTTTTTTTTAAAAAAAATCTAATGTTTTATAACCAATCTATTTTATTTCTTATCCCCATGTCCTATTGTAACTAAAAATATATTTAAATTTAAATAATAAGTATTACACAAAAAATAATAAACATTACGTAAAATATTATGATTATTATTATATAAAATATAATACAATTAATATTAAATTATAATATTTTTTAGTTTCCTAAAACAATCATGTATTATAAATTTATTTAATTTAGTTGTAGAAGGTCCTAAATTATGGGTTGGATTTACTCTCATTATAATTAAAATTATTTTAATAAAATATATTTATGAAGAGAATGAAAACACTATAAATTGTATGGTGCAGTGGTAAAATTGTTAGACTTTATAGTAAAAGGGGAAGAAATTGAAGAAAAAAGAAGGAGAGGAATTAAAAAAACGTTGTTAGTCGTAGAGGGGAATTAAAAACGCTGTTAGTCGAAAAATGAAGAGGGAGGGAAAAAAATAGGACATATCACGTCGGTTCTAAAAAGAACTGACGTGAAAAATGTATTTAATGTCGGTCATTGAAAGACCCGACGTAGAATATATTTTTGACGTAATAAATCATTTCTGCACTAGTGCTTGTCCTTGATTCTGACCTTTCTAACTACTTCCTCTAGTCTCAATACTCAACGCTGAGCTGAAATCAGAATTAGAACACTCACCTGAACCTTTCCTACGAACGTCTTCGCTTAGGATCAAGTCTCGTATGTCATCAAGCTTCAACTTGTTATTACCTGCAAAACTATTAACTGCAGTAACAGTTGCACTACAACTTTTTTGAAGGGATGATAATAGAATCAATGTTTTCACCTCATCATCAAAGTTGATCTGCACTGAGGCCAACTAGGCAAGGATTGCATTAAATTCATTAATGTGATTAGTAACAGAATTACCTTCACCCATTCTAAGGTTGACTAGCCTCTGTATCAGATATACTTTGTTGGCTGCAGATGGCTTCTCGTACAATTTTGATAATGCATTCATCAGACCTACAGTTGTTTTCTCATTCATAATGTTGAACGCAACGTTTTTGGATGGCAATATAACTAAACTTTTAGAAAAGATCAGGTTTTCTTTAGAAATTAATTAAGAATTGTAATATGTTTTTAATTTTATGTGTTCATCTGAACGTAGTTAGTTTTATATTTAAATTAAGGTTAAATATGTTTTTGTCTATAAATTTTTAGAAATTTACATTTAGCTTTTAATTTTTCAATCCTTTATTTTTTATTCTCTCTATTTAAAGATGTATTAAAGTAACATACATGATGTAAAAATAGATTTTTTTTACATCGGTTAAAGAAAAACTTGATATAAAAAAATTTGATCAAAATAAATTTTGACATATTTTTTAAAATTGAAGACCAAAAGGGAATAATTTAAAAATAATAGTATAATTTATGTGAATATATTATTACAAAAATAGTTGTTTATATAATTTTAATAATAAAGATTACATGAATTTTTTTAAAAAATAATGTACTTTTATTAAAAGAATAACAAAATTTTACATTTATAAAATATCTTAAATTCAATTAATCCAAAATGAATCAACCTGTTTTTTGTCGGATTGGTCTATTTTAAACTAAATTAATCAATAGTACTAACATTCCAAACTAAACTAAATTAATAAAAATTAATTTCTCCGAAAACCAACCAGTGAATTGCCCTACTTCTCTCTGCCTAAACCTCTTCCACTGTGGCCATAAGGTGTGGATAGGTTTTTTATTTATAATATCATAGCTCTGAACTCATGAAATCATTGTGTTCAGTCTGAATAATACATACCACAAGCCCACGACCTGAAATAAAAATCTCATCTAGGTCATGACAAACTTTTCTTAATTTCACCACTTGTATACGTTTTGATTTTTTTTATTTTAATTAATAAATTTTTTTAGTATAAAAATAAATAAATTACTCTAGAGAATTATCTCATCCAAACATAGGATAAAAGAATTTATTCTACTACTCTCGGTCTGAATAATATACGAGAACTTTCCTTAATTGGTCATATGGGTTCGCTTGCATATTATTGCATATCTCATACTTGTTTCTTTTCGGTTAGTACTGTTGAATGTCAAAGGTTTTGTCTGAGATAGTCTATATTGTTCTTTATCTTCGATGGGTGTTATGATACTGTGCAACCATAAGGTGTCATGGAAATTGAATGGACTCAATGGCCATAACTTCATTCTTCTTGTTAGATAATATTATGCATTTTAGATAATATTATGCACTTCTATTTTATCCATTTTATTTGTCTCAATGGTAGTTTAGTCCTTTTCTTGGTAGTATATATATTTGTATTATTTTGCTGATTATTGACTGATGCACACAAATAAAACCCTAGTCTTTTGTTTTTGTATTTTCTCTTCCTTCTCCTCTTCTTTGTATGATTGTTAAGCTTCATATGGTATCATGAGCAAGGATGATTCAAGCTTACGCGAATCCATTTGATTTGGCAAGGTGATTTTCTCTTGTGTTCGTTCTACTTTTAGGGATCTCGAGTTTGCAGAATTTAGGGTTTTACTCTTTTTGTTTTGTAATTGTTTAAAATGGCTGGGGAAAGGGATGATTCCCTTCAATCTATTAGTGTGCAATTGAATGGTCAGAATAATTCATATTGGAGTTATGTGATGAAGAACTTTTTGAAAGGAAAGAGAATGTGAGGTTATGTCTCTAGAACATCCGTTAAGTCAGAAAATAAAAATGATGGGAAATATGCAATAGAGCTCGATTCTTGGGAAGTAAATAATTCAAAAATTATTACTTGGATCAACAACTCTGTTTCTCACTTTATAAGGGTCTAATTGGCTAAATATGAAACTGCAAAAGAGGTATGTGATCATTTAAAAAAATTATATGTGCAGTCTAATTTTGCAAAGCAATATTTGTTGGAGATAAATATTCGAGCTCTTCAACAAAACAGCATAAGCATACAGGAATTTTACTCTACCATGAGCGTTCTTTGAGGCCAGTTAGATCTTACTGAATCTGTTGAGTTGCAAGCTTTTAAGCCTTATATTAATCGTAGAGAAGAACAACGTCTGGTTCAATTTTTTATAGCTCTTCGAGAAGCATTTGAAAGGCTACGTGGAACAATTTTGCCTCGTAATCCTCTCCCACCTGTTGATTTGGTTGTTAATGAATTGTTAGCTAAAGAGATTCGACTAAAGTCTCAATTAGATAAAAGGAATGTTGATAAGGGAATCCTCCCTAACCCATCTATTTTTGTTGGTCCTTCTAACAAAGGAAAATCTCAAGGAAAGGTTGGTTATGATGAATGTAGTTTTTGTAAGAAGAAGGGTCATTGGAAAGCTCAATGTCCAAAATTTTTGAATATGTCGCAACAGGCACAACAACCACCCCAATGGAGACCTCCCAGTCACCTTGGCCAACCAAACTTTAAGTCTTCGACCTTAAATGTTGCAGTAGTTGTTCCTCCGTCAGTTGAGAGTACATCCACTTCTAGTTCTACATTAGCTAATCTTGTTGAGCAATTCTAGAAGTTTCTTGCCACACAACCACATGCTATGTTTGTCCAATCCAACATAGGTTTTTCCTCCTCTCACTCATCAGGTACATCTTCACCTATATGGATCCTTGACTTTGGAGCCTCTCACCATATGTCATCTGATCTTAAATCATTTGTGTCTTTGCATCCTTCCCCATATGTGTCCGTCATGATTGCTAATGGCACTTCTATGCCATTAGCAGGCACTGAAGCTGTTTCCACATCCCATTTGTCCATTTCAGATGTTTACTACATTCCTAATATCACTTTGAGTCTTGTTTCTGTTAGTCAATTATGTGATTCTGGTTACTCAGTTTCATTTTCTTCCACCTCTTGTTTTGTGCAGAATCATCAATCCAAGAGGCTGACTGGGACAGGTCGTAGGCAGGGGGACTTTACATTTTGGATGAATTGAGAGTTCTAGATGTTGTAGCTTCTAGTGTTGACCTATCATCATTTCGTTTGAATTCCTCGTCCTCTAATTTTTATTTATGGCATTCTCGTTTGGGACATGTTTCTTCTTCTCGTCTAAAATACTTAGCTTCTACAGGGATTTTAGGAAAATTGCAATCGAATGATATATCTAACTATTGTGGTTGCAAACTTGCTAAGTTTACTTCTTTGCCCTTTTCTAAAAGTATTTCAGTTTCCGTTGCACCATTTGACTTAGTTCATTCTGATGTGTGGGACCATCACCGGTTGTTACCAAAGGTGGTTCTAGATATTATATATCATTTATTGATGATTGTACTTGCTATTGTTGGGTTTATCGTACGAAACAATGTTCTGAATTTTTTGGCATTTATCATAAGTTTCAGGCTTTTGTTAAAACCCAACACAGTGTTATTATCAAATGTTTTCGATGTGATCTGGGTGGTGAATATACTTCCAATAAATTCTCTGAATTACTTGCTTTTGATGAGACATTTCATTAAACTTCTTGTACTGACACTCCTGAACAAAATGAGGTTGCTGAAAGGAAGCATCGCCACATTGTTGAAACTGCTCGTTCCCTTCTTCTGTCTGCCTCTGTTCCTAGTGAATTTTGGGGGGAAGCTGTTCTCACTGCAGTACATGTCATTAACAGAATTCCATCTTTTGTTACTTCAGGTTTGTCTCCCTTTGAGAAATTATATGGTTATGTCCCAGACTATTCAGCCTTGAGAGTTTTTGGTTCTACTTGTTTTGTTCTTCGTCCTCATGTAGAATGTAGTAGTAAGTTGTCCTCTCGTTCACCGATTTGTGTTTTCCTTGGTTATGGTGATGGTCAAAAGGGTTATCGTTGTTATGATTCTGAAAAACAAAAACTTTATATATCCCGTCATGTTGTGTTTCTTGAGCACATTCCTTTTTATTCCATTCCTTCTAGTCAGCATGCCTTTACCAAATCTGATCTCACCCGTATTGACCCTTTTCACATAGACTCTGACACTGCTTGTCTTCCTGTGACCCATAACCAAGAGAATTTTAATGTTGAGCCTTGCAGGGTTGACACTAGTAACCTCTACGGATCCAAGTATCCCCTTTGTCCCCGTTCCTCCCTAAGAACCTTCGGTGATTGTTGATCCTCCTCCTCGTTATCTTCGTCGTGATAGTAAGTCCACTAAATTGTCAGACTTTGTTTATTCTACTTATTCCACTTCTTTTGCTTCTTTTTTAACCTCTATTCATAGTTTGCCGAGCCCTCTTCCTATAAAGAGGCTATTCTTGATCCCCTTTGGCAGCAGGCTATGGCAGAGGAACTTTCTGCTTTGCATAAGACAGATGATACTTGGGACCTTGTCTCTCTTCCACCAGGAAAAACTGCAATTGGTTCTCGTTAGGTATATAAGATCAAAACCAAATCTGATGGGTTTGTTGAGAGATACAAAGCTTGCTTAGTTGCTAAAGGTTTTTCTCAACAATATGGTATGCATTATGAAGAAACTTTTGCCCCTGTTGCAAAAATGACCACTATTCGTACTCTTATTGCAGTTGCATCTATCTGCCAGTTACATATTTATCAAATGGATGTTAAAAATGTTTTCTTGAATGGTGATCTTCAAGAAGAGGTTTATATGCTTCCTCCACCAGGTGTTTCTCATAATCCAGGTGAAGTTTGTAAATTGAAGAAGGCTCTCTATGGGATCAAACAAGCACCTCGTTCATGGTTTGAGAAGTTCTCCACTGAGATTACATCTCTTGGCTTCCAATCTAGCCCACATGATTCTGCTCTGTTTCTCAGGTGCACTTCTCGTGGCCGTATTCTGCTCTCCTTATATGTTGATGATATGATCATTACTGGGGATGATATTGACAGAATTATGGAGTTGAAATTCCAATTAGCACATCAGATTGAGATGAAAGATTTAGGGACTCTTCGTTACGTTTTGGGGATTGAAGTTGCCTACTCTCCTATAGGTTACCTCCTTTCTCAATCTAAGTCATCTTTCTGATACTAGAATTAAGGAAACTCCTCTTGAGCTTAATGTTCGGTATACCTCTTCTGATGGTGTTTCTTTGCCAGATCCCACTTTGTATCGTACTATTGTTGGCATTTTGGTCTATCTTACCATTACTCGACCTGATATTGCTTATGCAGTGCATGTTGTTAGTCAGTTCATTGGGTAGCTGTTCTTCACATTCTTCGTTATCTTCGGGGTACTCAATTTCAGAGTCTTCTCTTTCCATCATCATCTTCATTGGAGTTACGTGCATATTCAGATGCTGATTGGGGTGGTGATTCCACTGATTGTAAGTCTACTACAGAGACTTACAGGGTTTTGCATCTTTCTAGGGGATTCTCTCATCTCTTGGAAGAGTAAGAAGCAAACTGTTGTTTCTCGCTCCTCTACCGAAGCTGAGTATCGCACCATGACATCCACTAGTGCTAAAATAGTTTAGTTACGTTGGTTACTTGAGTCTATGGGTGTCACTTCTCTTGGACCCACTCCTATGTATTGTGACAATATGAGTGTTATACAAATCACTCGTAACTTAGTCTTCCATGAACGCACCAAGCATATTGAGATTGATTGTCATTTCACTCACTCGACACCATTTTCAGCAAGGAATTATCACTTTACCCTTTGTATCTTCCTCCATGCAAATTGCTTATTTGTTTACAAAGTCGCATTCCACTTCACGCTTCCGTTTCTTGATTAGCAAACTCTCGATGATGATTCCTGTTGATGCATCGTGAGTTTGAGGGGGGATGTTAGATAATATTATGCATTTTAGATAATATTATGCACTTCTATTTTATCCTTTTTATTTGTCTCAAGGGTAGTTTAGTCCTTTTCTTGGTAGTATATATACTTGTATTATTTCGCTGATTATTGACTGATGCACACAGATGCACACAAATAAAACCCTAGTCTTTTGTTCTTGTATTTTCTCTTCCTTCTCCTCTTCTTTGTATGATTGTTAAGCTTCACACTTCTAAAGTTTATCTCAGAATGGACTAACATACCATGTGGCTTGCCTAACTAGTTATTATATTATATTCTTTTATTAATTTTTAATATGTAAATTTATTTCAATAATGTATATTCCTTTATTTTTGACAATTTTCAATATTTATATAAAATATTAGATATCAAATTAATGAATAAATCAAAATTACACAATTAAAATAGCATGGAAACTAATTTGAAAGAGAAATATAATAACAAAACCTTGAAAGGATTATATTTAGAAGATAACAAATACAATTAAGTTAACAAAAGAACAATAACAACATAAAATAGTTAACAAAGTAAGATAGGATATAATACTTATCAAAAGAAAGAAAATTAATCTAAAATACACCTTCGAACAATCAACGGTACCTTGCATCTTTGATGTTTGAACAGTTAACGATGTCTTCTTTTAGAGCATCCCTCACCCATTTTTCCCTTAAATAATTAAATTTGCAGGTTCTTAAGAGACTCGTATTATTACACAGATGATAATAAATAATTCCACTTCAAGAGCTTCTTGAGATAGATTGCTTAATTTCATTATTGTGTTAAGTTAATTCCCATTACTTTGTGTTTCTCCGAAATCTGGTTCTGCCAAGATCCAGCCGACTCACGCCTATCTTGAGATCTCTCCCGAACGCGACGTCCTTGGACTATCAGGTTCCGAGCTTGACTAGAGGAGGGAGGTACCTGCAAAAGGCACTCTGATGCCAAAGTCGATTATTTGTCTTAAGGAGAAATTTAAGCTTTTAGGATAAGTCTAAAAGGGATAGAGTAGTAAGGAAGAGTTATCTTATTACTTCTTATCTCACTAGTACAAAAGAGGCATTTAACGTCTCTTAATCGACGTCGGTTATTGGAAAAACGAAGTTATTTCTAGAATTCATGTCGGGTATTCGTAAGACCGACGTGAAATTGTGAATCCACGAATACCCCCACTCTCGATTTTACCCTTTCCTCTTCCTCTGTCATAACTTAATTTCTTTTCTATTTTTTTTCTTCCTTCTCTTTTCTCTACCTTCTCTCTTAATCTTGTTTTCTCCCTTCTTTTCTTCATTCTCTCTCTCTATTGGCCCTGTTTGCTTTTCCATTCATCGTTATTTCCACTCGCTCCCCCATTACCTCTGTGCGCTCTGTTCACTCATCTTCTAGGTTTTTCCTTATTTTCATCCTTTTCCTTCTCTAATCTGATTTCCCTCACAACCTTACCCTAACCACTTCACTCGACTAGAAATCACAACATGCTGACCAAGTTCGAGACGAAGAGTAACCGCATGAAGGGTTTGAGTTTCCACCTTAATTGCCACCACCATTCAGCTCGGAGACTCTCGCATGGGAACCCTAATCTAAAAATTCGATGAAGACGACGACCCCTTCCTTAGCATTCATTTCCACCCTTCTTCGTCTCTAGAGGTAACATTCCCAAAGTACATCTGAAACTCTTCTCTTGGATCCGAAACTCGCACCCTCAAAAATCACTGATTCTTTGTTATTGTTTAACTCCAGTAAAATATTTGGTTAATATTGAGGGCTACAAGTGAGTTTCTCTTTTGATTTTGAATTCATAGTGATAGTATTAATTCCGATCATGAGGATGTTGCCCATTATTTTGGTTTGACTCTATTTTTTATTTCTGTTCTTTAACACATACCTGAAACATACTTTGTTGCGATAATATCTTTTATTGTTCTCTGTGGCTCATGTATACAGGAAAGAGATGGTTACTGGAAGATGATGCAAAAATATATTAGCTCATATATAACATCAATTGCAATGCTAGCAATTATAATTTTTGAACCAATGACTATGCTTCAGAAAATGGCAGAGGTTTGCACAGCCTTACGTTTTGTCATTTGTTAAATTGCTTTAATTGTATTAGCACTTAATTGAACTTTGAATTTGTTGATCTAGTTGATGGAGTACTCTACCGGTTAGATCAGGCAGATGAATGTGAGGACCCATACATGCGGTTGGTCTATGGATGTGAGTTATACTTTCCCTCTTATTTCTCAGCATTTTTAATT
The DNA here is from genome assembly GCA_026586105.1 of Hylodesmum podocarpum. NCBI lineage: Eukaryota > Viridiplantae > Streptophyta > Magnoliopsida > Fabales > Fabaceae > Hylodesmum > Hylodesmum podocarpum. The sequence goes on from JALJEV010000804.1 coordinate 1,533,766, forward strand.
GTTTTGATCAATTGAATTGAATTTTTATCTTAAAGGTAACATTATAATTACATGTGATCAAGGCTGTACTTGTTAGTAGCATTTTCTTAAGTGCGACTATTAATTAAGCTACTGCCATTGATATTTAATGCATGAAGGCTGCTGCTTACAGGGACAAGTAAGTCTCCTCTTGTTAATTCTATTGGTATTTTTTACTTTGTTATTTTCCAGCTGCAATATAAATGTTATATATACTCCCTTTTCTTAGCAATATAGCCGGGTAGGGGTTGGGGTGAACAGTTTATTTCTGTGGTTCTCAGTTTCATAATTATTTGAGGAAAGTATAATTCTTTGAAGGATGTGGTTTTGTTAAATACTTTCACAGAGATATGGCTCTGGCGGCTATTAATGCACTTAATGGAATCTACACAATGAGAGTAAGAATATTTTTTATTGCAGTGATTCTCTGTTTAAAATCATTATGGTTAATCTTGTATTTTTTCTACATAGGGTTGTGAGCAACCACTAATTGTCCACTCTGCTGATTATGCTTCGGGGGTTTTGCATTTGGAGGTAGAGAAACCTTGAGTAGCTTTAAGGACATGTAGACGAGTGATTTAGCAATGTAAGTATATATTTATATATACAAGCCCCCCAATTTTTTTAAGCAAGATCCGCCATTGTGACGAGTATATTCCTAATTTTGCTTATAATATGAGCATAATTACTTTGGATTGTAATCATGTTCGTAAGAGCATATATTAGGATTACAACAAGTATTCTAATTTTAAAGTTCATTTTGATTGACGTTGGTGATTATTGTGCATGGTTCGTGGGTACACTTTCCCAAATGGTTTCCATGGACGTGGCTCTCGAAAAATTATCCCTTGAATTTAACGTAATTAACTAATGATATGTCAACTTATGTAATTAAATTTTGAAAATAGCTTATATCTTTATAGAAACTATTTAACCTTGTTTTCTCTTTGATTATAAAAACCATGATCCCAAGATATCTTTAAAATCTGATAATCAAACCTGTAGTTTTAATTTTATTTGTTTCACAAAATATAACTTTAACTAGTATATAGACTATAAAGACCTTGCTTAACTTATTTATTACTTGACAAGCTTGATGCAGATAAAGAGGCTTATGTTGCAGAAACAAAGAGAAATTCAAAGGATTGGAACAATGCAAATTTTAGTAGTAGTAACAGTTGCAGGAAATAATCCTATCAATTTCAAATTGTATCCTTGATGCTATTACTTTCCCCAATATGTTAACATTTCTATCACAATTTATTGACCCCAGGATACTATGGCTGAAAATGTTATAATTGCTTTCTTTATATCTGATGCGTGGTTGAGTTCTCAGGAGCATTACATAGTATGGGATGCTCAAACCAGACACTAGGAATGAAGCCTTTTCCTTTGGATTTTAGATTTATTTGTATGATTTTCATTTAAATCAATTTTTATCTGCATCTTTCTTACTACACAGTTAGTCTCTACCTTGACCAAATCTCAGCTTCTGACCAACACAGAAAGATTATGAACAAGAGCCTAAAGGTTAGTTAATTTGACATGTTAACGAGCTTATCAAATGGTGTTTTAGTTCTGTCAGCAACTAATTAATACATTCATCTAATAACTTAGATCATCACTTAAATGGTGTTAAAAAACAGTAACTTAGATAATTAACTTCACAACAACTAAATACATTAAACTATTTTAGTTATCTTCACAACACTTATAAGTTCAATATACAGTACCACATTAATGCACTTAAAGATTTTTGATAAATTATTCAACACCTTACTATGGTATGTCATCATTTTTAGGATTCAGTATCTTGCTAATCAATAGCAAAAGGTGAGTTTCTTCTGATGAAGAAATTGTGACGAGGGAGTTTCTTCACATGCTTGAGGATCACAAGGCTAGAGGTTTCAAAATCAACCAACCTGAAACCCCTCCATCACAAATTGCAGAGGCAGAATCTAAAGTGTATCTACTTGATCTTGGCAAAGGCTTGGGGTGTGAGGTTCAAACAAGAGATGAAGGCTACTTGACATTTAAGAATCCTTTGGATAATTCCGTGGCAAGAAATGATATATATATATAGTCCGTTGTTAATTAGACTAGATAGTTTTATCAAGTTATGAATATAAGTTACACAAATACAATCTTAATGTCTTGGGGCTGCATGAAAAAAAGGAAATCCAGATACAGCTAATAATATTAATTTTTTTAAAATTTTTTACCTACTTTTTACGTTGGTTATACTTATGATCGATGTTGAAAATTATACTTATGACGTCGGTTCAATAACCGACGTTAAAAGCTACTTTTAACGTCGTCTTCTTTTAACGTCACTTAATAATTGACATTAAAAGTAATTTTTAACTGACGTTAAAAGTTATTTTTATACTAGTGTCTGAATTATGAATCCGATCTCTGAGGCTTTTATATTTAACTTTGACTGCTTGGTAGGTGAAGGAAGGTTCCATCAGCTGACTTTCTTAATTCCGAGGTACACGTGTCTTATGAAGGGTTGTTTTGTTAGTTCCAAAGACTATGATTACTTTTTAAGGAAACTATCACATCACCTAGTCAAATCACTTTAACGAGCAAGTATGTCACTTTTGGGTTTAGGCACCTTCAATGGTGGATGCCGAGCTCTTTTGTGACCTTAGCCAAGTTCATTCTAACTCGGTCTGGTACACTTTGTTTTCCCTTTCGTCTCTTATTTTGTTGAGGGCCGGTTTTGTAAAATAAACACACAAGCACAAAAGACCATGCTAAGCATCTCTAAACCCAACTACCTCAAATAGGCCATCGTCCACGTAGGAAATAGCCAGGTCTTTCTGAAAGGCAAAATTATATAGAATATCTAATCAAAATCAACGTAAAAAATTTGCTTAAATTCTTAATAAATATATGCTCCATAAAAAGATTCATCGATTATATGCAAAAGTGAGAAATGAATTTTAGCATTTACATAAATTTAATTTTTCCTATTTAGCTTTCCCCGTGGACCAAGTCCATTTAAAAAGCTAGGCAAGTTGAGGCAAACTATTGACCATATGTTGTATATGGAGGTCAAACGTTTGAGTTAGTATGAGGATTCATAAAATTATACGAAGGTTACATTCCCTAATTACTTTCTTCTTTTGCATCATTCCTACATCTTATGTTGCTTTATTTATTTAAAACATCTAAGATTCCACGTAAGAATCCATTATTGGAGATACTTCTAGTTTTTGTGTCATATAGTTCTTGGATTTTATAGTTTTTTTTCATATAATTCTAGTAGAACATATTTCCAAATACAAGTGGCATAAAGTAGGCTGAAATTTCTATCTCCTATTAAAAATTGACATAACTCATTTTTTATTATTAATTTAGACTAAAATTAAATTATCAAAGAAAATCACTATTGTAAGCAACAATTTGATATTCTTCCTTCTTCTACAAAATATAATAAACCGTTTTATGTTTTAAGTGGATTACCTAAAACCATTATAAAATTGCTAAGTAAATGTTAACAAACAGAGATATTAAAATATATAAAACCAAGTTAAATTCTTATTCTTAAATTTAATAGAATAAAAAGAATTTAAACTTCACGCTGCACTAGTTAAATATTGTAGTAGATATAATTTATGAAAAAATATCATGTGTGTTAACAGTGACTGTACATATAATAATAATAATAATAATAATAATAATAATAATAATAAATAATAATAATAATAATAATAATATAATATTATCATTATTATTAATATTAAAAAAACCACGCAAGGGAAATACGAAGAAATAGTTTAATTCTTGTTTATGTCTGAGCTAAAATGAATTGTTTTTCTGTGGATGACACCACCAGATGCAATAGTTAATGGTATATATATCCATTATAATATAGTTTATTCCAATATACAAAAATAAACATATGCAAAAAGTATATAACGAAAACAATTTAATATCTTAGTGGAGAAAATTGTTATTATTGAATAGATTTAACAAAATCCAATTTATTTTACTTAAAAAGTGAAAATAATATCTTCGTGGAATTGTTTATTTATCTTTAATGAATCTAGTCATACTAAAATATAAATTTCGAGTAAATACTAAATAATTTCACTAACTCAATTTAAAATAATATAAATATACAACAATGGAAAAAAAAATGTGACAATTATCTAAATTGTACATTCTGATCTTATCAAACAAAGTCGAATTTGAATGTTTGCTGCTACTATGCATTCTTTTTACATTTGATTGAAGTGCAGTAGAAATGCGGGAAATGCGGTTGCTACTCGTTTTCTTGAATTTCGGTGAACTTGCGCTTCCGAGACACCATGGTTAAGTTTGATAAATGTATATCCTTTTTATACACCGCACGATACCCATATTTCTTCACCTCAACGTCGTAACTGTAACTTTCTATTCCAAACTTAAATATTTGCTCATGGGAAATCCAGCTGCGAGCGGAGTAATAGAATAGCCACAGGTGATCCGATTCATCAGTAACTAGATCTGCACGGAATACCAACGGAATAGGACACCTGAAATCTGCTATTGTTTTTTGAGGGTCCATTCTCCTTCCAATACGTACCGCAAAAATTGCACAGCAAGCAAAACCTAAAAAATCATTGTCATCCATAACATTAGATGTCTCTATTCTTATTGAATTGTCCGTACACACATGCTCACTTTTGAACCACCTTGGTATTTCACTTCCTCCAACAATACTTGAAATTCTTGGACGCAACTCCATCCAAGGGATTAAAGCATCAGGATTGTGTTGATGATCCGCCTAGTACCAAGAGCAAATGTATATGTTAGTTGTTCTTTTCTATAGAAAAAAGAGAGAGAGAGAGAGGAAGACGTGGGAGAAGGAAGGAAGGAGTGTGAACACCTTAACAAGTTGCATCATCCATCCAAAACACATGTTCTTGCACCCTTCTCTTTTACTTAGTTCTGGACAGTTGAAAACATTTAATCCGGATACATCTTCAATATCTGCCCAGAGAGAATATTTTGGAACTAATAATGGTGGCGCATCAGTTTGGGCAGGGAGCTCAGGCAAGTTTTCTAATTGCTTGCAGTGTTGTATGTTTAAATATATCAGTTTTGAATGCTCCTTCAAGTTGGGTAAAACGGAAAAATTGTTTCCCATTAAGCTTAGTCGTTCCAGGGAATGTAAATTTCCAATAGCATCAGGGACTTGAAACAAATTGCAAAAGCTCAAGATCAAGTGACTCATATATGAGAAGATACAAAAGGAAGGCAATGTTGGCAACAAGAAGGCAAGTTTTTTCAAAGCAATATTTCTCTGATCTCTCTCTGTGTATACATGTGCATATCTGTTCCATACAAACTTACATGGTTTATATAGGCAAAAAGTTTGCCTCTTCGAATACCAAAGATAGATCAAGAGTCCTAATAAATAGTCCCACCACACCTTATTATTGATTCTATTAACTCATGCCAAAAAAAACTATTAATGCTAATCTGGAATACCAAACGATAATAGCAAAACAATCCTTCTAATTTAAGTTTATTTTATGACAAATCTCCCCCTTAAACTTAAATACTTTTTCCATCTCTCATTCCAATCAGCTTTTTACAATTCTCCAACAATGTGGTTGGCAGTGGCTTTGTGAACATGTCCGCGGCTTGGGCACGACTTTCCACATGCTCCAGCTTGACTTTCCCTTCTCTGACTTGTTCTCAGATGAAATGAAAACGGACGTCAATGTGCTTACTTCTTCCGTGATTGACCGGGTTCTTCGCCAATTCGATCGCTGACTTGTTGTCAACTTGAATCACAGTCCCTTCTTTTCTGATTACTCCCAAATGCCTTAGCAGATTTGAAAGCCAGACTGCATGACACACGCTCCAAGAGGCTGCCACATACTCGGCCTCGCAGGTCGATAGAGTTACAATGGGTTGCTTTTTTGACAACCAAGTGAAAGCTGTGTTCCCGAGTAGGAACACATAGCCCGACGTACTCTTCCGATCATCTACATCCCCACACCAGTCGCTATCCGAGTAACCCACTAGTCGATAGTCATCCGTCTTTGTATAAAAGAGACCAAGTGATAAGGTTCCTCGAATATACCTCAAAATTCTCTTCAATGCTTTCCAGTGTGTATAGCTCGGATCATCCATGAATCTGCTTGCAATTCCAACACTTAGCATTAAGTCGGGTCTGGTACTTGTAAGATACCTCAAACTTCCAATTAGGCTCCGATATCTCCCGGGATCAGCTCGTTCTCCATTATCAAATTTTGAAAGTTTTGTGCCTGGTTCCATTGGAGTTGAGACTGAGTTGCAATCCACCATCTTGAATTTCTTTAAGATTTCCAAAGCATATCTTTCTTGAGATATGAAGATCCCATCCTCCGACTGCTTCATCAGTCATCTCGAACTCCTTCTGCATTATCTCCTTAAACTCCTTGATTAGTCTTGCATTGCTCCCGGTGAATATGAGGTCGTCGACATAAAGAGCAACTACCATCATATCCTTTTCTGACTTCTTTGTGTATAACGCATGCTCGTATGGACATTGCTCGTACCCGTTCCTCTTGAAATACCTATCAATTCTCTCATTCCAGGCACGAGGAGCCTGTTTTAGCCCGTAAAGGGCTTTCTTCAACCTCAGCACTTTCTTCTCATCTCCTTTTTTCATATACCCGAGTGGTAGTTCGACATACACCTCCTCTTTCAGCTCTCCATTTAAGAAAGCCGACTTCACATCCATCTGCAGAATTGGCCGTTTGTTCTGAGCGGCCATTGAGATCAGAAGTCGGATTGACTCCATTCTTGTAACCGGTGCAAAGACTTCATCGTAGTCAATCCCCTCCTTCTGCTTGTAACCTTTCACCACCAGTCGAGCTTTGTAACGCTCAACTTCTCCCTCAGCATTCATCTTCTTTTTGTACACCCATTTCACCCTAATAGGTCGAGCTCCTTCAGGAAGGTCGATCAGCTTCCATGTTTTGTTTCGTTCAATCGCTTCGATCTCCTCATCCATGGCTGTTCTCCACTTCTCATCTTGGACAGCTTTCTCAAAACTCATGTCTTCAGAGTTAGCCAAGAGACATACAACATGAATTTCATTTGTAGTGTCGTATATCTCCTGTAGACTTCTCGTCCTTGATTGTTGGGGCTCGGCTTCTTCATCTAAGGATTCAGTGATTATCGATGTTGGTGGTGCAACAACCTCCAAACTGGTTCCTTCTTCGGTCAAGTTGCCCCAACTCCATGCCTTTGTTTCTTCCACATGAACATCTCGGCTCACCACTACTTTATTGTTAACAGGATCGAAAAGTTTGTAAGCTTTGGATTTCTCATCATACCCAACAAAGATGTATTTTCTGCTCCGATCCTCCAGCTTTGTTCAGGCCGGCTCGACACTAGCCCATAGGCAACGCTACCGAATACCTTCGAGATGAGAGACACTCGGCTTCTTACCACCCGGATCTCTTGTGGCGTCTTCTCTCCTTGCTTTGCATGTGGAAATCTATTTTGCACATAGATCGCAGACCGCAACGCTTCTCGCCCTAACCTTTTCGGCAGATTCTTCCCTTTTAGCATAGATCGAACCATGTCAAGAACAGTTCGGTTCTTCCGTTCCGCCACACCATTCTGTTGCGGAGAATATGGAGCAGTTAAGAATCGCCTGACTCCATGTTCCTCACAGTATTTGTTGAACTCAGTAGAAGTAAACTCGCCTCCTCTGTCGGATCGGATCGCTTTGATCGCCCTGCTCGTCTCCTTCTCCACCATTACTCTAAACTTCTTAAATATTTCAAAAACCTCGGACTTCTCTTTTAGGAAATAAACCCATGTCTTCCTTGAGAAATCATCAATGAAAGAGACGAAGTATCTTTTACCACCGAATGATTCGAGTTATCATCCACACAGTCGGTATGGATCGGTCCGAGTTGCTCCTTTGCTCGGTACTCGGATCCCCTTGGGAAAGAAGTCCTTACCTGCTTTCCAATTATGCAATCTTCACAAAACTTCTTCTCGAACTCCATTTTAGGCAGTCCAATCACCATCTCCTTTTCTACCAACTTGGTTAACCCACCAAAATGAAGATGACCAAAACGAAAATGCCACTTCATGGCCTCGTCCTCCACATCAAGTTGCATGCATTTATCTTGAATTATCTTCAACTCAAGTTTGTACATGCGGTTCTTCTTCATCTCTACTCGGGCCATGAGCCTCCCGAGTTTATCCTTCAACATGATAGTTCTCGGTCTTTCATCAAAACGAGTATCCATTCTCCATTAATTGTCCCATGCTCAATATGTTGCTTTTAAGATCAGGTACATAGTAGACATTTCTAATTTCGCCAACTCGCCCATTTCTCTGTTGATACCAGATCGTTCCTCGGCCTTTGACGGCTACTTTCGAAGCATCACCAAAAGAGATGGATCCCTACTCCTCATTTGTAAGTATTTTAAAAAAACGCTCGTCACCACACATGTGGTTACTTGCACCGGTGTCCAAGTACCAAACCGAGTTATCGGAATAGTTTGGTTTGATCTCGGTTTCTGGAATGTTGGTCACCATCAGTAATCCTTCATCTTCCTCCTCGGCGAGGAAATTTGTTGGTTCCTTTTTTTTCTTCTCAGACCTACAATTCTTAGAAATGTGACCCAGTTTTCCACAGTTGTAGCATTTTATTGAATAACAATTCTTGGCAACATGCCCACACTTCCCACAGTTATAGCATTCAATATCGTTGTTTGTATTTGTCCGACTTCCTCTTCCCTGAGTTCGTCCTTGCCCTCGCCAGTTTTGTTGGTTGGGTTGTTCGATTCCATACATTCCTCTTCCTCTTCCTCTTTGCCCTCTGCCTCTTCCTCGCCCTCTGGTGTTCTGAGCATAGAACACCTTTTCATCTCTGATAGTTGCCTTTGCCTGGAGAGCTTGTTCCAGGGACTCTCCCTTCTTTTTCTTCCTTCTCTGCTCATACACCTCCAAAGACCCTGCAAGCTCTTCGACAGTGAGCGTTGACAGGTCCTTTGACTCCTCGATTGCACACACAATGTTCTCAAAGTTATCTGCCAGTGACCTCAAGATCTTTTCAACTACTCGGTTTGATGAGAGACTCTCACCATTCTGACTTAGCTTGTTTACCACGGTCTCTACTCGAGTAATGAACTCGGATATGCCTTCTGATTCCTTCATCTGCATATTTTCCAGCTCACCCCTAAGGGTTTGAAGTCATACTTGCTTCACACGCTCATCTCCTTTGTTTGCTTTTTCTAGGATATCCCATGCCTCCTTTGAAGATATGGCGTTGGAAATCTTCTCAAATCCAGATTCGTCGACTTGGAAATCTTCTCAAATCCAGATTCGTCGACAGCTCGGTATAATAAATACAGAGCCGCCTTGTCTTTTGCTCGAACAGTCTTCAATGCATTCAGCTGGACATTTGAATACCCATTGGTGTTTTCCGGTTCGTCATACCCATTCTCGACCACGTCCCAGTTATCTTGGGAGCCGAAAAGAGCCTTCATTTGCACCTTCCAGGAGTCGTAGCTGACACCTTTCGTTAATTTGGGTAGCGGGATGCCATTAGTTAGACCTGCCATATCTCTCAAATGGTTACACTCAACTCACACAGCTCTCGGTCTACGCACACCGCGACACTCTCTCTCGCAGCAGGTCAGTTCTCACGCTCACCTTGCATATAGCTCTGATGCCAATTTGTTGGCAACAAGAAGGCAAGTTTTTTCAAAGCAATATTTCTCTGATCTCTCTCTGTGTATATATGTGCATATCTGTTCCATACAAACTTACATGGTTTATATAGGCAAAAAGTTTGCCTCTTCGAATACCAAAGATAGATCAAGAGTCCTAATAAATAGTCCCACCACACCTTATTATTGATTCTATTAACTCATGCCAAAAAAAACTATTAATGCTAATCTGGGAATACCAAACGACAATAGCAAAATAATCCTCCTAATTTAAGTTTATTTTATGACAGGCAACAGCCAATTGACTGAATCTTTCTGTTGTCTGGAATACAATGGCGAAAGCCATGTAATGAACTTCCTGAAAATGGAGGATGGTGATTGGAAATGACTAGGAGCTTCACATATACAAAGTTTCGTTGAATGTTCTGCATCTCTTGGTTCTTCTAATAATTGATTTTTATACAGGTGTGAACACCCAAAATGACTTAGATATTCAAGAGAATCGAGTTCCAATAGGTTGTTGGGTAAATTTACTAGACTTCTGCAATCTTTCAAATTTAGAAAAGTGAGCTCTTTTAGAAGGCCAATGGATGGATTTATCTGCCTGAGTTTGGTACATCCTTGGAGACTTAATATTTCAAGATTTAGGGCATCTCTAATATGTGGTAAGTTGATAATACTTCTGCAGTCGTTCAAATCCAAAGTGACGAGATTTCTAGGAAAACCTGAGGTTGGATCGATCTACTTGAGTTTTATACATCCTCGTAGTCGTAGACACTTAAGATTTATCGCGTCACCAAAATTCTGCAGCTTGAGTAGCTTTTCAAAGTAAGATAGATCCAAATGTTTCAAATTGTGTAAAGGCTGCAATGAAAGGTCAATAGCAAAGGTATGTAAAGGGTCTTCTTTTGCTTTTTAATTAGTTAGACAGAAAGAAAATAACTAAAAGACAAATTTTCTTTTTGTTCATTCATGTAAAGAAAAAGAAAATAAGAAAATAGAGAAAAGGACAACAATTTATAGTACCTTTGTGTCTTCCCATAATTGTTTGATACTACTACACCGAAGAATCAACTTAACATGTCTGTGCGGTCGAAAACTTTGTGGCAAATAGTGAAAGGGGTAATAAGACCATTCAATATATCCTAATTCATTGGAAAGATCACTCATTTCTCCTGATCATTTGAAACTATTCGGAAGTAGGAGCAACTTCAGGTTTCTCATTTTTGATAGAGCATTGACAGTTATTGTTGTTTCATTAAACTCATGAGGAACATCATGAGTACTTATGGCTTCAATATTTGTTTCGTCCTATAAAATTCCAAATAGTAAAGAAAACGTTAGATTTCAGAAAAATGAGTTATTTTACGCATGTACTGAAAAGTTATTTTACCATATTGTCTGACAGAACTTTGTGGAGATCTTTAAAACCCCACAACCTACTCCACTTTCTTGCCTCTTTTGGTGATTTTTTCGGACGATATACTCGCCCAAATCTCGCAACAACTTAGGCATAAAAATAAACCCGTGTGTGTTGGTTATGAGTGACTTATCAACGAGAACCGGTAATCCTAGATCAGGATAAAATCCTCGAATATCAAGAATTTCCTTTACATATTCTTCTTCATTATAAGGCGGAGGGAATATGCAAGCAATATCTAAAAATATATCCTTGTTTGTGGCATCCAGATCATCAAAACCTATTCGTAGCTTATGCATAATGCTTTCACTTTCTCCATTTCTTAGCTTATCCAATGTACTTCTCCACTGTGAGATGTTTTTCCTAAACAAAGATGATCTTATTACTTCAATTGACAGGGGATGGCCTTCAAGATGTGATACAATAGCATGTCTCACCTCTTCATAGTCACTTACAACATAATTACATTTGAAAGCCTTCTTGCAAAACAGTTCAATAGCATCTTCATAATTCAATGGTTTGACTTTGTAAACATCATCTACAGTTTGTGTCCTCAAAATGGTGTGCATTTCAAGCTTTACAGGGAGTTCTTTATATAGAGACAAAAGACAGTCTCTCTCACTTTTCTAAACGATGTGGGACTAAAGTCTAAATGGATCTTTTTACATGATGTGGGACTAATCAAACTACACATACTCCTAACAATTCTCCCACTTGGAGTTTGATTCACATCACAACCTAGTGTAGTGCCTTCGTCATCAATCACTCTCGAAGGCCCGTTGAGGTAACACAAAACCTCAACTTATCAATTGTAACTGTCTTGGTCAACATATCTGCTGGATTCTTTGATCCTGGGATCTTCAACAAAGATAGCTCTCCATTACTGATCAAGTCTCTGATAAAATGATACTTTATCTCAATATGCTTACATCTAGAATGAAGGATTGCATTTTTAGCAAGGTATACTGCACTCTGGCTATCACTGAATAATGGAGCATCATCTTGTTCTTTTCCTAGTCCTCTGAGAAGATTCTTCAGCCATATCATCTCCTTGGCTACTTCTGAAATTGCCACATACTCAGCTTCAGTGGTTGAAAGAGAAACTCTACCTTGAAGTTTATACTTCCAACTGATAGCAGTACCGCCCAACAAAGATATGTAGCATGTTGTGCTCTTTCTACCATCTAGATCTCCTCCTAAGTCTGCATCAGAAAAACCCTGTAAAGTGAGATTACTTCTTTTAAAACATAAGTGCATCCTTGAAGTACCCTTCAAATATCTTAATATCCACTTCACAGCCTCCCAATGCTCCTTTCCAGGACTGGATAGAAACCTGCTCACAACTCCCACTGCATGTGCTATGTCTGGTCTGGTACACACCATAGCATACATCAAGCTCCCTACTGCAGAAGCGTATGGTATTTTAGACATGTAATCTTTTTCTTCATCAGTCTGAGGAGATTGCCTTTTTGAAAGTTTTAAGTGTGTTCCCAAAGGGGTATTCCTGGTCTTTGCATCTCCAACATTGAACCTGTCAAGCAATTTTTTAATATAATTCTCCTGAGACAACTTCAAAGTACCTTCTGATATGTCTCTAGAGATTCTCATGCCAAGAATTTGTTTGGCTGGACCAAGTTCCTTCATCTCAAAATTTCCTGCTAACTGTTTCTTTAACTTGTTAATTTGTCATACTAGACCCTGCAATTAACATGTCATCAACATATAAAGCAAGAATAATATAACTACCAACACATTTCTTAACATAACAACAGTAGTCTTCTTCACATTTATGAAACCCTGCGCTGCTCATAAATTCATTAAACTTTTTGTACCACTGTCTCGGTGCTTGTTTCAGGACATACAAACTTTTATGGAGCTTGCATACAAGATTCTCCTTGCCTTGTACTTCAAAACCTTCTGGTTGTTTCATAAAGATGTCCTCCTCTAGATCCCCATGCAGAAATGCAGTTTTAACATCTAACTGCTCAAGATAAAGATTTTCTGCAGCTATAATACTCAAAATGACTCTGATGGTAGTCATCTTCACAACAGGAGAGAAGATCTCTATGAAGTCGATTTCTTGTTTCTGCTGAAATCCTTTCACTACGAGTCTCGCCTTATATCTTTTACTTCCATCTTGTTCTTCCTTTATCCTATAGACCCACCTATTCTGCAGAGCCTTATTCCCTTCTGGTAGCTTGGTTAGAGACCAAGTTTTGTTCTTTTGGAGGGATTTCATCTCATCTTCCATTGCTTGCTCCCACTTGACGGAATTATCTCACTGCATAGCTTCAGCATCAGTCAACAACAGATAATGTAATGAAGGGGAATACCTTTGTGGTGCTATTATTGTTAAGAACAAAGCAATAAATAAAATAAAGAAGAGAGAAAAAGACACAAGAATTTAACGTGGTTCAGCAATTTTCCTACGTCCACGACTAATAAAAACAGTTTATTCTTGGTGTGCATTTCAAGCTTTACAGGGAGTTCTTTATATAGAGACAAAAGACAGTCTCTCTTACTTTTCTAAACGATGTGGGACTAAAGTCTAAATGGATCTTTTTACATGATGTGGGACTAATCAAACTACACATACTCTAACAATTCTCCCACTTGGAGTTTGATTCACATCACAACCTAGTGTAGTGCCTTCGTCATCAATCACTCTCGAAGGCCCGTTGAGGAAACACAAAACCTCAACTTATCAATTGTAACTGTCTTGGTCAACATATCTGCTGGATTCTTTGATCCTGGGATCTTCAACAAAGATAGCTCTCCATTACTGATCAAGTCTCTGATAAAATGATACTTTATCTCAATATGCTTGCATCTAGAATGAAGGATTGGATTTTTAGCAAGGTATACTGCACTCTGGCTATCACTGAATAATGGAGCATCATCTTGTTCTTTTCCTAGTCCTCTGAGAAGATTCTTCAGCCATATCATCTCCTTGGCTGCTTATGAAATTGCCACATACTCAGTTTCAGTGGTTGAAAGAGAAACTCTACCTTGAAGTTTAGACTTCCAACTGATAGCAGTACTGCCCAACAAAGATATGTAGCCTGTTGTGCTCTTTCTTCCATCTAGATCTACTCCTAAGTCTACACCAGAAAAACCCTGTAAAGTGAGATTACTTCTTTTAAAACATAAGTGCATCCTTGAAGTACCCTTCAAATATCTCAATATCCACTTCACAGCCTCCCAATGCTCCTTTCCAGGACTGGATAGAAACCTGCTCACAACTCCCACTGCATGTGCTATGTCTGGTCTGGTACACACCATAGCATACATCAAGCTCTCTACTGCAGAAGCATATGGTATTTTAGACATGTAATCCTTTTCTTCATCAGTCTAAGGAGATTGCCTTTTTGAAAGTTTTAGGTGTGTTCCCAAAGGGGTATTCCTGGTCTTTGCTTCTCCAACATTGAACATGTCAAACAATTTTTTAATATAATTCTCCTGAGACAACTTCAAAGTACCTTCTGATATGTCTCTAGAGATTCTCATGCCAAGAATTTGTTTGGCTGGACTAAGATCCTTCATCTCAAAGTTTCCTGCTAACTGTTTCTTCAACTTGTTAATTTTTGTCATACTAGACCCTGCAATTAACATGTCATCAACATATAAAGCAAGAATAATATAACTGCCAACACATTTCTTAACATAACAACAGTAGTCTTCCTCACATTTATGAAACCCTGCGCTGCTCATAAATTCATTAAACTTTTTGTACCACTGTCTCGGTGCTTGTTTCAGGCCATACAAACTTTTATGGAGCTTGCATACAAGATTCTCCTTGCCTTGTACTTCAAAACCTTCTGGTTGTTTCATAAAGATGTCCTCCTCTAGATCCCCATGCAGAAATGCAGTTTTAACATCTAACTGCTCAAGATGAAGATTTTCTGCAGCTACAATACTCAAGATAACTCTAATGGTAGTCATCTTTACAACAGGAGAGAAGATCTCTGTGAAGCCGATTCCTTGTTTCTGCTGAAATCCTTTCACTACGAGTCTCGCCTTATATCTTTTACTTCCATCTGGTTCTTCCTTTATCCTATATACCCACCTGTTCTGCAGAGCCTTCTTCCCTTCTGGTAGCTTGGTTAGAGACCAAGTTTTGTTCTTTTGGAGGGATTTCATCTCATCTTCCATTGCTTGCTCCCACTTGACGAAATTATCTCCCTGCATAGCTTCAACAAAATGTTCTGGCTCACCAGCATCAGTCAATAATAGATAATGTAATGAAGGGGAATACCTTTGCGGTGCTACTATCGTTCTGCTTGACCTTCTTACTTGGGTCTCAAAAGGTTCCACCTCTGTTGTTGGTTCTGGTTCTGTTATTAGTTCTGGTTCAGACTCAGACTCAGGATCCTGCCTTCTGTTGACTACGTCCCTTTTTGAGATTTCTTCTAGTGCTACTTTCTCACAGGCCACTGACTGTTTGCTTGCGCTTGCGGATTCTGTAGACCTGTCTTTGTAGAACACACTTTCATTAAAAGTAACATTTCTACTTCTGATGATTTTCTTGTTTTTGTCATCCCAGAATTTGTAGCCATACATGTCAGATCCATAACCAATGAAATAACATAATTTTGCCTTGGGGTCTAATTTATCTCTACTATTAGAGTCTATCAGAATATATGAGGCACAACCAAAGACTTTCAAATGTGAAAAATTTACCTCCTTCCCAGACCATACTTCTTCAGGTAACTGATAGTCTAAAGGAACCGATGGACCTCTGTTTATAAGATAGGCGGTTGTGTTTATCGCCTCTGCCCAAAACACCTTAGGTAGGCCTGACTGGATTCTCATGCATCTAGCTCTCTCATTCAAGGTTCTGTTCATTCTTTCTACCACACCGTTTTGCTCAGGTGTCCCCGGCACTGTCTTGATCATTCTGATCCCATTCTCTGAACAAAATTCCCTGAATTCTCTGCTATCAAACTCTCCACCATTATCAGATTTCAGACTTTTCACTGTTAGACCTGTTTGATTTTCAACCTCCCTTTTCCACCTTTTGAACACAGAAAGCACGTCAGATTTATTTTTAAGGAAATAGACCCACACCTTTCTTGTAGAGTCATCAATGAAGGTTACATAATATTGTGAGCCTCCAAGGGATTTCACTGGAGCGGGCCCCCAAACATCTGTATGAACCAATTCTAGCCTTTCAACTTTAGATCTCATTCTCGGCTTAGAAAAGCTGACCTTTTTCTGCTTTCCAAAAATACAGTGTTCACAAGGTCCAATATCAATATGCTTTATGTCAGATAACTTACCTCTTGACACCATGAGCTTGATCCCCTTTTCACTGATATGCCCAAGTCTCTGATGCCATAGGCTGGAACTATTGGCAGCCTCTGCGACGGTTACCATATCCTCATCTGCAAGCATATAAAGAGACCCTCGCTTCTTTCCACGAGCAATAACCAAATTGCCTTTCATTACCTTCCAAGAGCCATCCCCAAATGTAGTGTAGTGCCCCTCGTTGTCCAACTGTCCCACAGATATCAAGTTTCTCTTTAAGGCGGGGATATGTTTGACATTGTGCAGAGTCCATAGGGCACCATTAGAGGTTCAGATGTCAACATCACCTCTTCCAACAATATCAAGGGATTTTCCATCTGCAAGGTAAACCTTGCCAAATTCCCCTGAAACATAGTTATAAAATAGTTCTAAGGAAGGTGTAGTGTGGAATGACCTTTGAGTCCATTATCCATAAATCAACAGGACTATCTAAACTGCATATTAATGCATCTCCAGTCTCATCTGATGCAGCATTTGCAGATTCATCATCATCTTTCTTCTTTTTGTTCTTCCATTTTGGAGCCTTACATTGATGAGCAAGATGACCCTTTTTCTGGCAGTTCCAACAAGCAAATTTTGCCTGTCTCCCTCTGGATTTTGATATGCCCCGTCCTTGATTCTGACCTTTCTGGCTACTTCTTCCTCGAATTTCAATACTCAACGCAGAACTGGAATCAGAATTAGAACACACACCTGAACCTCTCCTGCGAACGTCTTCGCTTAGGATCAAGTCTCGTATATCATCAAGTTTCAACTTGTTATTCTTGGCGTAACTACTAATCGCAGAAGAAGTTGCACTCCAACTTTCGAGAAGGGATGATAATAGAATCAATGCTTTCACCTCATCATCAAAGTTGATCTGCACTGAGGCCAACTGGGCAAGGATTGCGTTAAATTCATTAATGTGATTAGTAACAGAATTACCTTCGCCCAATTTAAGGTTGACTAGCCTCCGTATTAGATACACTATGTTGGCTGCAGATGGCTTCTCGTACATGTTTGATAATGCATTCATCAGACCTACAGTTGTCTTCTCGTTCATAATGTTGAACGCGACGTTTTTGGCTAACGTCAAACGAATCACACCAAGCGTCTGCGGATCTAGCAACTCCCAGTTTAACTGCTCCATGTCTTCTGGCTTCTCACCCGTCAAGGGCTGATACAACTTCTTCTGATACAGGTAGTCTTCTATCTGCATCTTCAAGAATCCGAAGTCTCTGTCATCAAACTTCTCGATCTTCAACCTTCCTTCTTCCAACGCCATGTTCTTGCCGCTTTCCAAGAAAGCTCCCACTGCTTCTCTACCCTGAGGATAAACCAATCTTCTCTGATGTGGAAGATCAGACAAAGCCGCAACCACAGAGCATACTAAGAAATTGGCTCTTGATACCAATTGTTAAGAACAAAGCAATAAATAAAATAAATAAGGAAATAAAGAAGAGAGAAAAAGACACAAGAATTTAACGTGGTTCAGTAATTTGCCTACGTTCACGACTACACTAGGAACAGTTTATTCTTGGTGTGCATTTCAAGCTTTACAGGGAGTTCTTTATATAGAGACAAAAGACAGTCTCTCTCACCTTTCTAAACGATGTGGGACTAAAGTCTAAATGGATCTTTTACATGATGTGGGACTAATCAAACTACACATACTCCTAACAATTATCGTTCTGCTTGACCTTCTTACTTGTGTCTCAAAAGGTTCCACCTCTGTTGTTGGTTCTGGTTCTGTTATTGGTTCTAGTTCAGACTCAGACTCAGTATCCTGCCTTCTATTGACTACGTCCTTTTCTGAGATTTCTTTTAGTGCTACTTTCTCACAGGCCACTGACTGTTTGCTTGCGCTTGATGATTCTGTAGACCTGTCTTTGTATAACACACTTTCATTAAAAGTAACATTTCTACTTTTGATGATTTTTTTGTTTTTGTCATCCCAGAATTTGTAGCCATACATGTCAGATTCATAACCAATGAAATAACATAATTTTGCCTTGGGGTCTAATTTATCTCTACTATTAGAGTCTATCAGAATATATGAGGCACAACCAAAGACTTTCAAGTGTGAAAAATTTACCTCATTCCCATACCATACTTCTTCAGGTAATTGATAGTCTAAAGGAACCAATGGACCTCTGTTTATGAGATAGGCGGCTGTGTTTATCGCCTCTGCCCAAAACACCTTAGGTAGGCCTGACTGGATTCTCATGCATCTAGCTCTCTCATTCAAGGTTCTGTTCATTCTTTCTGCCACACCGTTTTGCTCTGGTGTCCCCGGCACTGTCTTGATCATTCTGATCCCATTCTCTGAACAAAATTCCCTGAATTCTCTACTATCATACTCTCCACCGTTATCAGATTTCAGACTTTTCACTGTTAGACCTGTTTGATTTTCAACCTCGCTTTTCCACATTTTGAACACAGAAAGCACGTCAAATTTATTTTTAAGGAAATAGACCCATACCTTTCTTGTAGAGTCATCAATGAAGGTTACATAATATTGTGAGCCTCTAAGGGATTTCACTAGAGCGGGTCCCCAAACATCTGTATGAACCAATTCTAACCTTTCAACTTTAGATCTCATTCTTGGCTTAGAAAAACTGACCTTTTTTTGCTTTCCAAAAATACAGTGTTCAAAAGGTCCAATATCAATATGCTTTATGTCAGATAACTTACCTCTTGACACCATGAGCTTGATCCCCTTTTCACTGATATACCCAAGTCTCTGATGCCATAGGCTGGACCTATTGGCAGCCTCTGCGACGGTTACCATATCCTCATCTGCAAGCATATAAAGAGACCCTCGCTTCTTTCCACGAGCAGCAACCAAATTGCCTTTCATTACCTTTCAAAATCCATCCCCAAAAGTAGTGTAATGCCCCTCGTTGTCCAACTGTCCCACAGATATCAAGTTTTTCTTTAAAGCGGGAATATGTCTAACGTTGTGCAAAGTCCATAGGGCACCATTAGAGGTTCTAATGTCAACATCACCTCTTCCCACAATATCAAGGGATTTTCCATCTGCAAGGTAAACCTTCCCAAATTCCCCTGAAACATAGTTATAAAATACTTCTAAGGAAGGTGTAGTGTGGAATGACGCACCTGAGTCCATTATCCACAAATCAACAGGACTATCTAAACTGCATATTAATGCATCTTCATTCTCATCTGATGCAGTATTTGCAGATTCATCATCATCTTTCTTCTTTTTGTTCTTCCATTTTGGAGCCTTACATTGATGAGCAAGATTTTTTTTTCAGTTCAACAAGCAAATTTTTCTGTCTCTCCTCGGATTTTGATCTGCCCCGTCCTTGATTGTGACCTTTCTGGCTACTTCTTCCTCGAGTTTCAATACTCAACGCAGAACTGGAATCAGAATTAGAACACTCACCTGAACCTCTCCTGCGAACGTCTTCGCTTAGGATCAAGTCTCGTATATCATCAAGCTTCAACTTGTTATTACTGGCAAAACTACTAACTGCAGTAACAGTTGCACTCCAACTTTCCGGAAGGGATGATAATAGAATCAATGTTTTCACCTCATCATCAAAGTTGATCTGCACTGAGGCCAACTGGGCAAGGATTGCGTTAAATTCATTAATGTGAATAGTAACAGAATTACCTTCGCCAATTTTAAGGTTGACTAGCCTCCGTATTAGATACACTATGTTGGCTGCAGATGGCTTCTCGTACATGTTTGATAATGCCTTCATCAGACCTACAGTTGTCTTCTCGTTCATAATGTTAAACGCGACGTTTTTGGCTAACGTCAAACGAATCACACCAAGCGTCTACGGATCTAGCAGCTCCCAGTCTAACTGCTCCATGTCTTCTGGCTTCTCACCCGTCAAGGGCTGATACAACTTTTTCTGATACAGGTAGTCTTCTATCTGCATCTTCCAGAATCCGAAGTCTCTGCCATCAAACTTCTCGATCTTCAACCTTCCTTCTTCCAACGCCATGTTCTTGCCGCTTTCCAAGAAAGCTCCCACTGCTTCTCTACCCTGAGGATAAACCAATCTTTTCTGATGTGGTAGATCAGACAAAGCCGCAACCACAGAGCATACTAAGAAATTGGCTCTTGATACCAATTGTTAAGAATAAAGCAATAAATAAAATAAATAAGGAAATAAAGAAGAGAGAAAAAGACACAAGAATTTAACGTGGTTCAGTAATTTGCCTACGTCCACGACTACACTAGGAACAGTTTATTCTTGGTGTGCATTTCAAGCTTTACAGGGAGTTCTTTATATAGAGACAAAAGACAGTCTCTCTCACTTTTCTAAACGATGTGGGACTAAAGTCTAAATGGATCTTTTACATGATGTGGGACTAATCAAACTACACATACTCCTAACAACTATCGTTCTGCTTGACCTTCTTACTTGTGTCTCAAAAGGTTCCACCTCTGTTGTTGGTTCTGGTTCTGTTATTGGTTCTAGTTCAGACTCAGACTCAGTATCCTGCCTTCTATTGACTACGTCCTTTTCTGAGATTTCTTTTAGTGCTACTTTCTCATAGGCCACTGACTGTTTGTTTGCGCTTGATGATTCTGTAGACCTGTCTTTGTAGAACACAATTTCATTAAAAGTAACATTTCTACTTTTGATGATTTTTTTGTTTTTGTCATCCCAGAATTTGTAGCCATACATGTCAGATTCATAACCAATGAAATAACACAATTTTGCCTTGGGGTCTAATTTATCTCTACTATTAGAGTCTATCAGAATATATGAGGCACAACCAAAGACTTTCAAATGTGAAAAATTTACCTCATTCCCATACCATACTTCTTCAGGTAATTGATTGTCTAAAGGAACCAATGGACCTCTGTTTATGAGATAGGCGGCTGTGTTTATCGCCTCTGCCCAAAACACCTTAGGTAGGCCTGACTGGATTCTCATGCATCTAGCTCTCTCATTCAAGGTTCTGTTCATTCTTTCTGCCACACCGTTTTGCTCTGGTGTCCCAGGCACTGTCTTGATCATTCTGATGCCATTCTCTGAACAAAATTCCCTGAATTCTCTACTATCATACTCTCCACCATTATCAGATTTCAGACTTTTCACTGTTAGACCTGTTTGATTTTCAACCTCTCTTTTCCACCTTTTGAACACAGAAAGCACGTCAGATTTATTTTTAAGGAAATAGACCCATACCTTTCTTGTAGAGTCATCAATGAAGGTTACATAATATTGTGAGCCTCCAAGGGATTTCACTAGAGCGGGCCCCCAAACATCTGTATGCACCAATTCTAACCTTTCAACTTTAGATCTCATTCTCGGCTTAGAAAAACTGACCTTTTTCTGCTTTCCAAAAATACAGTGTTCAAAAGGTCCAATATCAATATGCTTTATGTCAGATAACTTACCTCTTGACACCATGAGCTTGATCCCCTTTTCACTGATATACCCAAGTCTCGATGCCATAGGTGGAACTATTGGCGGCCCCCGTTGGGTCGGTTACCATATCCTCATCTGCAAGCATATAAAGAGACCCTCGCTTCTTTCCACGAGCAGCAACCAAATTGCCTTTCATTACCTTCCAAAATACATCCCCAAAAGTAGTGTAATGCCTTTCGTTGTCCAACTGTCCCACAGATATCAAGTTTTTCTTTAAGGCGGGAATATGTCTAACGTTTTGCAAAGTCCATAGGGCACCATTAGAGGTTCAAATGTCAACATCACCTCTTCCCACAATATCAAGGGATTTTCCATCTGCAAGGTAAACCTTCCCCAATTCCCCTGAAACATACTTATAAAATAGTTCTAAGGAAGGTGTAGTGTGGAATGACGCACCTGAGTCCATTATTCACAAATCAACAGGACTATCTAAACTGCATATTAATGCATCTCCATTCTCATCTGATGCAGTATTTGCAGATTCATCATCATCTGTGTTCTTTTTGTTCTTCCATTTTGGAGCCTTACATTGATGAGCAAGATGACCCTTTTCTTGAGTTCAACAAGCAAATTTTTTTCTGTCTCCTCGGATTTTGATCTGTCCCGTCCTTGATTGTGACCTTTCTGGCTACTTCTTCCTCGAGTTTCAATACTCAACGCAGAACTGGAATCAGAATTAGAACACTCACCTGAACCTCTCCTGCGAACGTCTTCGCTTAGGATCAAGTCTCGTATATCATCAAGCTTCAACTTGTTATTACTGGCAAAACTACTAACTGCAGTAACAGTTGCACTCAAACTTTCCGGAAGGGATGATAATCGAATCAATGCTTTCACCTCATCATCAAAGTTGATCTGCACTGAGGCCAACTGGGCAAGGATTGCGTTAAATTCATTAATGTGAATAGTAACAAAATTACCTTCGCCCATTTTAAGGTTGACTAGCCTCCGTATTAGATACACTTTGTTGGCTGCAGATGGCTTCTCGTACATGTTTGATAATGCATTCATCAGACCTATAGTTGTCTTCTCGATCCGAAGTCTCTGCCATCAAACATCTCGATCTTCACCTTTCCTTCTTCCAACGCCATGTTCTTGCCGCTTTCCAAGAAAGCTCTCGCTGCTTCTCTACCCTGAGGATAAACCAATCTTTTCTGATGTGGAAGATCAGACAAAGCCGCAACCACAGAGCATACTAAGAAATTGGCTCTTGATACCAATTGTTAAGAAGAAAGCAATAAATAAAATAAATAAGGAAATAAAGAAGAGAAAAAAAGACACAAAAATTTAACGTGGTTCAGCAATTTGCCTACGTCCACGACTACACTAGGAACAATTTATTCTTGGTGTGCATTTCAAGCTTTACAGGGAGTTCTTTATATAGAGACAAAAGACAATCCCTCTCACTTTTCTAAACGATGTGGGACTAAAATCTAAATGCATCTTTTTACATTATGTGGGACTAATCAAACTACATATATTCCTAACAGTTGTTGTGTGTGTCTTCACCACGGAAGCTGACAGAGACATCATATGTGGACACCAGATGAGATGCAGAAGAAGAAGTGCCTTGGACTTGGATGATGGACTTAGAAGTCATTGAAATTGTTGTGATGCCAAGGTGCAAGCAAAGCAAGGACAGTAGGTTCAGGAAATGACAAGTAATATATATTTATAAAAAAGTCACTTAGCAGTTTTCTTGGCAGCTTCGCCCACTTAATTAGCTGTTCCACACTCTGTTTTCTACATATAATAATATATATTAATTATATAAATAAAACCCACAAATTACTTTTTAGGAAGCAAAGTTGTTGAGACTTGAGATTGATGTATAATTTTCTACTCTATAATTTTATGAGAGAGACCCTAACATCAAATTAAATTTGATTTAAATTAATCTTGTCCCACTTAGCTGTCTCATTCTTCTTTGAACGAAGCTAACGTGAAATTATATAGAGACCCCTGATAATAGTTTAGGCGTGTTATCAAGGCAACATCGATCTTGGTTTTTATAAAATATTGTTCTTTGATTCACCGCTCTGAAATAAGAAAAAAAAATACTATTGGTTTTTAAAGTTCATTTTAAGGTGCATAAACAACATTTATTTTGGGAATTGGAAAAAAAATAGAAATTAAATATAACACGCTAAATAACATTGCTACAAAGATGAGTCACAAATATTTGTAACTCTTAAATATCATAGCGGCTGGACATCATGTGTTACTGATATATTTGTACTTTACACTAATGCTAGTAGAGTTTGTTTAAAACAAAGATTTGGAGCTTTATGATTAAATCGATTTTTATATATCTAAAATATGAACTTCTAACAAATAATACATAGTAAACTATTTTTTTAAACATGACTTTTCATTTTTTAAACATGACTTTTCATTCTTAACAAGTTTCCAAGCACACAATTTTTCTCTACTACATTTAATCATATCCAAATTACTTGCATTTCATTTACTTCCATTGGAGCCTCCGTAGGTTTTCTTTAGCTATTGACCGAACTATGCACAAAGGGATGGAATATCTTATTTTCCAAAGATTTCTTTTTTCAGGTGTGGGCAAAGGTTATTTATAGCTATAAGCTGAAATTGTTCTTTGTCTATGTAAAGTTCAAAAACACACAAGAATGAGGTTGAATTATATAGACTGTTTAAAAAAATATATATTTCTCTAAGACGATGCGTTTGCGTCTGTTGTTTTCAAAGCTTGATCAGACGCAAGATTGTTTTCTTCTTAAGATTGATTTTATTATCAGATTGTTCAAGTTATTATCCCCTGTTAGTTAACAGATAAATCAATAAAGAAGACAATAATATTTTTATACTGGTTCGTCTGATCAAGACTACATCCAGTTCCCTAGCAACAGGCTAAGGTTCCACTATAAGTATTCTTTGAACTCAACCATTCCTGGCTAAAAACAAATATTATTTGGGCACAGCCTTCTCAGGCTAAATAGGTATTCTTTGAACCCAGCCTCCACAGGCTAAACAAGGTATTCTTTGAACACAGCCTCCACAGGCTAATACAAAGGTATTCTTTGAAACACAGCCTCCTCAGGCTAAGAGCACCACAACAATTGATTTAGGAAGATGAAAGAATAAGTTTATCCTCTATACAGAGAGGGGTTTTACAATGAGATCTATTCTAAGTTCAGGGCGAGTGAACTTTGCTTGAGAGCTTGAAGCTTGAATATAATTTCTTTGTTATGCAGTTAGCCAGCCTTCTCTTGAAGTAATGAAGTCCTTTTATAGAGAGCTTCTTGAAGTATCCGTTAGACTAAAGATTTGAACGTTAGTCCTTTGTCTTGGGGTCTTCAAACGTGTGACAGAGATCAATCAGAATAATTAATGTTTGCACAGACTTTTTCTGACTTGATCAGAGTCATCAACAAAAAACATGGTTGTTTTTTGTGTTTCAGGGGTTTTGCACATATCTTTATTCTGTCTTTGGAAGCTTCTACAAGTAACGGCTGGATTTGAATTGGGGCGCGAGTTACTCCGTCTAAAATTCATTAAACGAGGTAGACGAATGAAAAAATAAATGAGTTGTATGTTGAATTCATTCGTCTGTCTCCTTCCTTCGTCTTCAACTTTAGTCTTCAAAGTCTTCCTTCTTGAGCACTTGACTTGAAGTTGAGATGAGCTATTTGTCTTGAACAATGAAGGTTCTTCATCTGATGTAGTTGCTTTGAGGCTTGATGACTTGAACACTTCATCTTGTGCGTCTGTGCTTGAGGGTGCATTTTGACTATGCTCATTAATGATTTGTCTGATCATTCTTCTGTTTGCATTTGATGACTCTTCAGTTTCCATCTGTTAAGTCTGCTCTGTTTGCATTTGATGTCTCTTTGGTCTGATGCCTCTTCAGTCTGATCATTTTGTCTGCTCATTCAGTCTGATCATTCAGTCTGCACTCTTCAATCTGTTCTCTTCAGTCTGATGCTTCTTTAGTCTGTTAGCGCAACAGACTGTTATGTAATTATCAAAACTAGGATGCTAAATCATCTTGACTTAACAATCTCCCCCTTTTTGATGATTACAGACCACACTAGCAAATCCTTGATCTTCTACTTGAGACAGAGGAAAATGATGTATCAGAGTTAGAAAGATGATCTTTATCAGACTGAACTTGAAAGAGTAACAAATCAAAATCTGCATAAAACATGTTAGTTCAAGAATGCACATTATTTATCATATCATATATTTTAATCACATTGAGATGATGTTCTTTGAAATTCTCCTTTCATTGAATTTATTACATCAATGTGATATAAAATTGATCAGAGCACAACATTTCTTAACATAATAAGAGAAAGAAAAAAAAATAATGAAGAATAATAATTTAAAGAGCTATTCTAAGCTCCCCTCAACTTGTTCTTCATCCTCTTTTCTTCTTTGCATCTGAACTTCCTTTCAGACTGAGCACTTGTATTATGCTCCCCTCAGCTTCTGATTTTTTCATCTTTTTTTTTATTTTGCTCCCCCTCAACTTTTGCATCTTTCTTTTTCTTCTTCCCCTTGTGTTGTAAACATTATTTTTATTTCTTCAATCCTTTTCTCTTTCATTCTTATTTCTCTCTCATCCTTATTTCTCATTTCTCTCCCCTTTGGGCTGCAATCATCAAAAACATCTTTTCTTAAATCTTTTGCATCCGCTGGGCTTTCTACGGAGGCTTCCAAGGCCTTCTTATCTCTCATTACCTTCTTTCGTCTGATGAGGTGTATTTAAGGACAGTGTGCCTCTTGCTTTAAAAAGCTAGACATATGTAATGCATTAAAGAGCTTTGTCCTGTACACTTAACAGAGATGTCAGAAGATAAGATGATGTTGCATCTGTTGAAGAGTCGGATAGACTATTACAACTAAAGATCAGACGCAGCGTTTCGTCTTTAGACGATAATGATAGACAAAAGAAATTTAAACAAATGAGAAGACTTATTCAGATGAAATAATTATTTCTAAGTTTTCAAAAATGATTTGTTGAAATTCTTTGTAAGAGAGTATTGACTAATTGAAAAGCATTTTGAATAGATTAATATCAAAGATACCTTTTTGTTGGATGTATACATGAGCAACTCACCTTGCTTTTCTTTCTTGATACCTTATTTCTAGCTCTATTCAGTTGATATTTGAATGCACTTCTTCAATGCACTTGGGTTCAATTTTTGACACCAAAGCATGTTCAGAAAAGTCTATAAAATTCGACCTGTTTGCACTCTTTAAAAATTTTGCCTTCATATGAATGAGTGGACGAAGAGGATTCGTCTGATCTTTTAGACGCACTTCCGTCTAGTATGGTGAATCTGTCTTCTCAAGACACATAAATGGTAGATCTCTTACATGATCTGTTGTTTTGGAATAAGGATATGTTGATGATTATATGTTGCATGTATCCATTGTCCAGATTGTACCATCTTCAAACATTCTCTCTCTCAGTCTGCAACAAAAATTATTTTTGATCTTAGTACCCAAATTTTCTTGGGTCCAACTTTGTTAGTTGTAAGGTTCCGTCTGTCAAAGGTTCTTAAATAACCTTCAGACTGTTTTGAAGACCTTAGATGAAAATCATGCATGCTTCTATATACAGACGAATTAATATTTGGCTTTCTTTCGTCTATCACAAGATTATAACCAAGTTCACTCTCGTAAAGAGGAGATCTTCCATATTTTAAAGTATATTCGAGCTTGGAAGAACTCAAGGTGAACTTGTTTTAGTCTTTCTTTAAGAGTTCATTTTCTTCTTTTAAATTTTTAAATCTAAGAAAAAGATGACTCTTTTCAGTATCAGACGAAAAAGATGATTCATCTGATATGTTTTTCTCAGATAACTGGACATTTATAGCTTTCAGATTTTCAATTTCTTCTAAAGCCTTTTTGAGCTTAGATTTGCAATTTATATATTCTTGAGCTATAAAATGTGAGTTAGCAAGAAGAACATCATATGACATTTCCTCACAGTCTGAATCTGAATCTGAAGAAGATGAGGATGAACTAGATATACTTAAAAGATTTACCTCAGATGTTAGAATGTGTTTTGCCATGAGACAAATATTTGCATTCTTTTCTTCAGATGATTCATCTGAGCTTTCATCATCGAGATCATCCTAAGAGGTTTGTTTCTTCTTTCTTCTAATCTTTTTGGGATCCCTCTTCTTCATCAATCTTTTGAACCTTCTTGCCATCAAGGAGGTTTCTTCTTCAGAAGGATCTTCTAAATCTTCTGACTCTCCATCAGGCTCGTCAATGTTGGATAGAGCAATAAGCTCTTGAATTTTCAGCTTCCCCCTTTTATACAAATGAACTCCATGCACTCTCAGTGCACCAATGAGTTCATCCAGAGTAAAGGACTTCATATTTCTCCCAACAGATATAGTAGTGGACATAGCTTCCCATGGTGCAGGTAAGTTGTCCAAAATCTTCATGTTGTTTTGGGCTTTTGAAAAAGTAATTTCCAATGCAGCTAGCCCATTCAGAATAGTCTGGAATCTTCCAAACATTCTGTCTATTGATTCTCATTTCTCCATGGAGAACATTTCGTATTCTTTTTTAAGGGTGGCAGCTTTCCTGCGTCTGACATCTTCAGTTCCTTCATAAGAGATCTTCAACGCATCCCAAAGCTCTTTGGCTGTTTTGTTTGCACATAATCTGTTATATTATGTCCTAGAAAGAGCACACGTTATGGCATAACGCGCCTTGTTGTTGAGCTCCGCGATTGTATATTCTTCATTTTCCCATTCTGATTCAGGCTTGGTCAGGGGAATGTCTCCTTCTGTAATGATCTTCCAAAGTCTATATTTTGTAGACTTGATGTACATCTCCATCCGGTCTGTCCAGTAAGGGTAATCATTTCCAAAGAAAGCTAGAGGAGTGTTCATGGAGGAGCCTTCTGCAATGAGCATCGTCTAGGAGTTCGCCATCCCAGATCTTTTCCTCTAGCAGCTGTTAAGCACTCAACCCTTAGAGGTTGAGCTCTGATACCAAACTGTAAAGTACAAAAACACACAAGAAGGGGGGTTAAATTGTATAGACTGTTTAAAATAAATATTTCTCTAAGACGATGTGTTTGCTTCTGTTATTTTCAAAGCTTGATCAGACGCAAGATTGTATTCTTCTTAAGATTGATTTTATTATCAGACTGTTCAAGTTATTATCCCCTATTAGTTAACAGATAAATCAATAAAGAAGACAATAATATTTTTATATTGGTTCGTCTGATCAATACTACATCTAGTTCCCCAGCAATACGCTAAGGTTCCACTATGAGTATTCTTTGAACCCAGCCACTCCTGGCTAAAAACAAATATTATTTGGGTACAACCTTCTTAGGCTAAACAGGTATTCTTTGAACCCAGCCTCCACAGGCTAAACAAGGTATTCTTCGAACACAGCCTCCACAGACTAATACAAAGGTATTCTTTGAAACACAGCCTCCTCAGGCTAAGAGCACCACAATAGTGGATTTAGGAAGATGAAAGAATAAGTTTATCCTCTACGCAGAGAGGGGTTTTACAATGAGATCTATTATAAGTTCAGGGCGAGTGAACTTTGCTTGAAAACTTGAAGCTTGAATATAATTTCTTTGTTATGCAGTTCGTCAGCCTTCTCTTGAAGTAATGAAGTCGTTTTATAGAGATCTTCTTGAAGTATCCGTTAGACTAAAGATTTGAACGTTAGTCCTTTGTCTTGGGGTCTTCAAAATAGTTAATGTATGCACAGGCTTTTTCTGACTTGATCAGAGACATCAACAAAAAAACTTTTTGTGTTGCAGGGGTTTTGCACATATCTCTATTCTGTCTTTGGAAGCTTCTACGAGTAACGGCTAGATTTGAATTGGGGCGCGAGTTACTCCGTCTAAACTTCATTAAACGAGGTAGATGAATAAATAAATAAATGAGTTGTATGTTGAATTCATTCGTCTGTCTCCTTCCTTCGTCTTTAACTTCAGTCTTCAAAGTCTTCCTTATTGAGCACTTAACTTGAAGTTGAGATGAGCTCTCTGTCTTGAACAATGAAGGTTCTTCATCTGATGTAGTTGCTTTGAGGCTTGATGACTTGAACACTTCATCTTATGCGTCTGTGCTTGAGGGTGCATCTTGACTATGCTCATTAATGATTTGTCTGATCATTCTTCTGTTTACATTTGATGACTCTTCAGTTTCCAACTATTTAGTCTGATTTATTTGCATCTGATGTCTCTTCAGTCTGGTGCTTCAGTCTGATGCCTCTTTAGTCTGATCATTCTGTCTGTTCATTCAGTCTGATGCTTCATTCTGATCATTCGGTCTGCGCTCTTTAGTCTGTTCTCTTCAGTCTGATGCTTTTTCAGTCTGTTAGCACAACAGACTGTTCTGTAATTATTAAAACTTGGATGCTAAATCATCTTGACTTAACAGTCTAACTGAGGATCTTTGGATCTATATGCTACATTCATGTTCCCGATATGAAGAGATACGAACTAGAAGACAAGACAGTTCATGGAATCTACTTATGATATAGCACTAAGTCTAAAGGTTACCGTGTTTAAAACTTGCAAACTAAGAAGCTAACAATCAGTCGAGATGTTGAAGTTAATGAGAATGTTGTTTGGAATTGGGAAAAATAAAAAGTGGAGCAAAAGTTCCCTATATCAATGCAACTACCTCAAGGAGAAGTAAAAGACCTAGGTGAGCCTTCTTCACCAGACTCTACTCCTAGATGAGTAAGATCATTAGCAGATATATACGAGTCTTTCAATTTAGCCATACTTGAACCTAAAAGCTTTGAAGTAGCATCAAAGAAGGAAGTATGGGTCAAGGCAATGGAAGAAGAGATAAAAATGATTGAGAAAAACAACACATAGGAGTTAGTAGATCTTCCACATGGAAAAGATATTATTGGGGTTAAGTGGGTCTACAAGACAAAGCTCAACCCTGATGGAACCATATAAAAACATTAGGCAAGACTAGTAGCAAAGGGTTACTCACAACAACCCGGGATTGACTACAACGACACATTTACTTCAGTTGCTCGTCTAGATACGATAAGATCTCTAATAGCTCTTGCGACACAAAAAGGTTGGAGCATCTATCAACTGGATGTCAAATTAACATTCCTCAATGGCGTGCTTGAAAAAGAGATATATGTGGAGCAACCACAAGAGTTTATGTGAAGGCGAAGAAAACAATGTGTTAAGATTGAGAAAAGCACTCTACGACTTGAAACAAGCTCCTCGAGCATGGTATAAAATAATTTATCAGTACTTCGTTGATTGAGGATTTAGGAGGACCAAAAATGAGCCTACACTTTACATCAAGACCCAAGGTAAGTATGATACTTTCACAGTCTCTTATCTAGATTCATGCAAAGCCCAAGTCAAATACATCTTGGAGCAAGAAAAATAATCCTAAGATATCTTCAAGGAACAAAAGAATTTGGCATATGGTATACTATCGCAGCCAACTCAAGGTTGCTTGGCTATATGACAGTGATTGGGCAAGCTCGGTGGATGACATGAACAATGCTTTTTCACTTGGTTCGGGATTTTTCTCTTGGGAATCAAATAAGCAAGCAACAGTTGCACAATTAACAGCAGATGTAGAGTATGTAGCACTTGCAGAAGCAATAAGTCAAGTTATACAACTACAGAATACTACATGATATAAGCGAAAATCAAAATTGAGCTACTACAATTCACTATGACAACAAATCAGCTATTGCAATAGCAAAGAATCTCGTGCATCACAACAAAACAAAACATATAGCATTTAAGTATCATTTCATCAGAGAAGAAAAGACAATTAAGGACATCACGCTTATTTATTGGAGGACGGAAGAACAAGTAGTAGATATGTTCACGAAGGGATTACCAAGACCAAGATTCGAAGAACTACGCACAATGCTTGGAGTTGTAGAAATTTGTATCAAGCAGGAGTGTTGAAAGTGCTACAAATTTCTACAAATAAAAAGAAACAACTAAAGTCTTGTAAAAGAAAAATCTAGAAACAAAGAGGATAATCAAGAATATTCCTAACTAGATAAGTCTAGATAAGTCTAGGAAAGTCTAAAAAATTCCTAGACTAGAAAAATCTAGAAAGAACTATTACCTACCTTGAAAGCTTATAAATAGGCAATTGTATCACCAATTGGAAATGTAGAGAAAAACTGATTAAGTTCTATTTCTCAATATCAGAGCTACACGATCAACCAATATTCTACCTTTTCCTATTACATCTATTAAAATTATCCTTCAACATCACATACTTACTATCAAATTATAAATCACCCTAACTTCTATCTTTATCTACCTAAAATACTAATAGTTCTTAAACTTAATGACAAAGGGATTCTTGTGCTTCTCAATGGCACTAACAACACTGTATGGTCATCTTCAAACATATCAAGAAAAGACGTGAATAATCCAACTGCTCATCTCTTGGTCAAGAAATATTGTAGTGAAAAGTCAACAAGAAGCCAGTAAGAACAATGAAATTTGGAAGGAACTTAGAAACTAGCCGAGAATGGTTTTCAACGTCTTGGAAAAGTGTTGATGATTCTGCTGAAGGAGAATATAAGTTCAAAATTGACATTTATGCTTCAGGGAACTCAAATAAAGACTAGAACAGGGTCATAGAATTGGCAGTCTGTCCGGTTCAAATTCAGAAGACATTGCAATTAGTTTTGTTTGGTGAAAAAGAGGTGTTCTTTGAGTTCAAGCTTCTTGATAGTTTTGCCTTTAATGTATATACACTGACTCCTTCAGGAACTGTGCAACATTTGTTTTAGACACCTCAAAAACATACCAAGCAAGTTATCTGAATAGGGGAGGGAGATCAATGCCAGAATGATGGCTTTTGAGCAACAAATTCTATATGCAATTTTGATGGTAACAATCCAACTTGTGAATGTCGGTCATTGAGGAGAGTTCCACACATTGATGTCTCTATACTGATTTGTTTTTGCACTTTCCCTAAAAGGTCTCTTACCAATGGAAACATCGTGTGTGTTTATAAGTCTCCGAGGTTTTGTTCCAAGTTGCCTAATCATTGGAACATGTCAATTTGGTCCAACATATGTGTTCCGGGGAATACATCCAATTACAATAACGATTATAGAGATTGCTTCTTGAAGTACACACTTGAAATTGCCA
The DNA here is from genome assembly GCA_026586105.1 of Hylodesmum podocarpum. Taxonomy (NCBI): domain Eukaryota; kingdom Viridiplantae; phylum Streptophyta; class Magnoliopsida; order Fabales; family Fabaceae; genus Hylodesmum; species Hylodesmum podocarpum. The sequence continues at coordinate 1,566,730 of JALJEV010000804.1, forward strand.
GACACTTCTTCATCATGGTTTAATGCAACCATGAACCTTAATGAATGCCACAAGTTGTGTCTTAAAAATTGTACTTGTACGGCATATGCAAAGTTAGATATCCGTAATAGAGGAAGCGGCCGCCAACTTTGGTTTAATACTCTAGTTGACTTGAGGAACTTCTTCAATTAGGGACATGAATTGTATCTCAGGGTCCCTGCTTCAGAATTTGGCATTTCACCAATTTTTTTAATTTGATTACGAAATTTGCCTTTAATTTCATTTTTCTATTTTACTTTTGGTTTCTTGTTGATTATTGAATACGGAAAAGGATGGAGTTGTGTAAGGTTGTCACTAGTGCAAAAATAGTCTTTTCACGTCAACTTTTAATCATTTTTCTCGTCGATTAAAGAACCGCCATGTTATGTGAGTGACGTTAAAAATATATATTTTTAACGGCAGATTTTCAATTGACGTTATAAATGGTTTTTTCCACGTCAGTTTTGGTAAATAAGCGAAGTGGTTTCTTATATTAAAAAAATGTTATTTTGCACTTTGACCAACATGAAAAAGTGTTTTTTCTTTTATAATTTTTGTTTTATTTTTTGTAACTTTTTATAAAATTTTAATCAACATAAACTTTTTAAATATATAATTAAATAATATTGGTAACAACAATAACAAATCCATATACAAGTAAATGTTCATGTGGTATCGAATTTCCAATTTTGAATAAATATATATCAAACAGAAGAAAATTCATATAATTACTAAAACTTTTCATATTGACATAAATTATGAAGAAGTATCAATCTGTCTACAATGTTTAGTCATTCCCTAGTAATATTACATAACAATTCAAAAACAAGTAAATTAAGTAGTGCCATCATCAACTCCTATAGCGAATGTTACCTGAAAACAGAATAAATGTATATTAAATATCTAACATAATATTGTTTAATACATAACGTAAAAGAAATTAAACATAAGCTAAAAAAATAATTTTGAGAAAAATTTGGTTGAGTTTCCCTGTAATTTGGATAATTCCCAATATCAAACCTATTAAAAATTAATTAAATACATCCCAGAATCATTCAATCATTACATATCACAATAGGATTATGTAAAAGATAAAACACAAGAAGGGGGGTTGAATTGTGTTAATTATTTTTTTTTAATGAGTTTGTGTCTAGTGATTTTGAAACTCATAGACGCATATTTCTTTCTTTAAAGATTGATTTTAACAAAAGGGGTTAAAGTTTGATGCTAAATCATCTTGACTTAACAATCTCCCCCTTTTTTATGATTACAGACCACACTAACAGATCCTTGATCTTCTACTTGAGATAGAGCAAAAAGATGTATCAGAGTTAGAGAGATGATATTTATCAGACTGAACTTGAAAGAGTAACAGATCAAAATCTCCCCTCAACTTGTTCTTCATCCTCTTTTCTTCTTCTGCATCTGAACTTCCTTTCAGATTGAGCACTTCTATTATGCTCCCCCTCAACTTCTGATCTCCTTTTTTTTTTATTTTGCTCCCCCTCAGCTTTTGCATCTTTCTTTTTCTTCTTCCCCTTGGGCTGTACACATTTTTTTTTATTTCTTCAATCCCTTTTTTTTTATACTTATTTCTCTTTCATCCTTATTTCTCATTTCTCTCCCCCTTGGGCTGCAATCATCAAAAATATCTTTTCTTAAATCTTTTGCATCCTCTGGGTTTTCCACAGAGGCTTCCAAGGCCTTCTTATCTCTCATTACCTTCTTTTGTCTGATGAGGTGTATCTAAGGATAGCGTGCATCTTGCTTTAAAAAGCTAGACATATGTAAAGCATTAAAGAGCTTTGTCCTGTACACTCAACAGAGATGTTAGAAGATAACATGACATTGCGTCTGTTAAAGAGTCAGATAGACTATTTCAACTAATGATCGGACGATGGCGTTTTGTCTATAGCGATAAGGATAGACAAAAGAAATTTAAACAGATAAGAAAACTTATTCAGATGAGACAATTATTTCTAAGTTTTCAAAAAAGATTTGTTTAAATTCTTTGTAAGAGAGTTTGAATCATTGAAAAGCATTTTGAATAAATTAATATCAAAGGTTTTTTTTGTTATTGGATGTACACATGAGCAACTCACCTGGCTTAAAACATTATTTCAAGCTCCATTCAATTGATATTTGAATGCACTTCTTCAATGCACTTGGGTTCAATTTTTATTGACACCAAAGCACGTTCAGAAAGGTCTCTAAAATTCGACCTGTTTGCATTCTTTGAAAAAATTTTGTTTCTTCCGTCTGAATGGGTGAATATGTCTTCTCAAGACCCACAGATGGTAAATCTTTTACATGATCTGTTGATTTGGAACAAGAACATGTTGATGATCACATGTTGCATGTATCCATTGTCCAGATTGTACCATCTTCATATATTCTCTCTTTCTATCTGCAACAACAATTATTTTTGATCTTGGTACCCAAATTTTCTTGGGTCCAATTTTGTTAGTTGTAAGGTTCCGTCTGTCATAGGTTCTTGAATGACCTTTAGACTGTTTCGGAGACCTTAAATGAAAAATATGCATGTTTCTACATACAGACGAATTAATTTGTGATTTTCTTTCGTCTGTCACATGATTATAACCAAGTTCACTCTTGTTAAGAGGAGATCTTCCATTGTTTAAAGTATATTTGAGCTTGGAAGAACTCAAGATGAACTTGTTTAAATCTTTCTTTAAGAGTTCATTTTCTTCTTTTAAATTTTCAAGACTAAGAAGAAGATGACTCCTTTCAGTATCAGACGAGGAGGATGATTCATCTTATATGTTTTTCTCAGATAACTGGACATTTATAGCTTTCAGATTTTCAATTTCTTCTAAAGCCTTTTTGAGCTTAGATTTGCAATTTATATAATCTTGAGCTATAAAATGTGAGTTAGCAAGAAGAACATCATATGACATGTCCTCATAGTCTGACTCTGAATCTGAAGAACATGATGATGAACTAGATATATTTAAAAGATTTACCTCAGATGATAAAATGTCTCTTGCCATGAGACAAATATTTGCATTCTTTTCTTCAGATGATTCGTCTGAGCTTTCATCATCGAGATCATCCCAAGTGGCTTGTTTCTTCTTTCTTCTAATCTTTTTGGGATCCCTCTTCTTCATGAATCTTTTGAATCTTCTTGCCATCAAGGAGATTTCTTCTTCAGATGAATCTTCTGAGTCTGTTGATTCTGCTTTCTTCATACTTGACTCTTCTCCGTCAAGCTCATCAATGTTGGATAGAGCGATAAGCTCTTGAATTTTCAGCTTCCCCCTTTTACACAAATGAACTTCATGCACACTCAGTGCTCCAATGAATTCATCCAGAGTAAGGGTCTTCATATTTCTCCCAACAGATATAGCAGTGGACATAGCTTCCCATGGTGCAGGTAGGTTGTCCAAAATCTTCATGTTGTTTTGGGCTCTTGAAAAAGTAATTTCCAATGCAGCTAGCCCATTCAGAATAGTTTGGAATCTTCCAAACATTCCGTCTATAGATTCTTCTCTTTCCATAGAGAACATTTCATATTCTCTTTGAAGGGTGGCAGCTTTCCTAAGTCTGACATATTCAGTTCCTTCATAAGAGATCTTCAACGCATCCTAAAGCTCTTTGGCTATTTTGTAGGCACGGAATCTGTTATATTCTGTCCTAGAAAGAGCACACGTTATGGCATAACGTGCCTTGTTGTTGAGCTCTGCGATTGTATATTCTTCATTTCCCCACTCGATTCGAGGCTTGGTCGGGGGAATGTCTCCTCGTTATGATCTTCCAAAGTCTATATTTTGTAGACTTGATATACATCTCCATCCGTCGCCTTGTAAGTAAGGGTAATCATTTCCAAAGAAAGTTTGGAGGAGTGTTCATGGAGGAGCCTTACGTAATGAGCATCGTCGGGAGTTCGCCATCTCGGATCTTTTCCTCTACGTTGTTAAGCGCTCGGCCCTTAGAGGTTGAGCTCTGATACCAAACTGTAAAGTACAAAAAACACACAAGAAGGGGGGTTGAATTGTGTAGACTGTTTTTAAAACTTTTTCTCTAAGACGATGCGTTTGCGTCTGTTGTTTTCAAAGCTTGATCAGACGCAAGTTTGTTTTCTTCTTTAAGATTGATTTTATTATCAAACTGTTTAAGTTATTATCCCCTGTTAGTTAACAGATAAATCAATAGAGAAGACAACAATATTTTTATACTGGTTCGTCTGATCAAGACTACATCCAGTTCCTCAGCAACACGCTAAGGTTCCACTATAAGTATTCTTTGAACCCGGCCACTCTGGCTAAATACAAATATTATTTGGGCACGACCTTTCTCGGGCTAAACAGTATTCTTTGAACCCGGTCTCCAAATTCTAAACAAGGTATTCTTTGAACACGGCCTCCACGAGGCTAAAACAGAGGTATTCTTTAAAACACAGCCTCCACAGGCTAAAACAGAGGTATTCTTTGAAACACAGCCTCCTCAGGCTAAGAACACCACAACAATGGATTTAGGAAGATGAAAGAATAAGTTTATCCTCTACGCAGAGAGGGTTTTTATAATGAGATCTATTCTAAGTTCAGGGCGAGTGAACTTTGTTTGAGAGCTTGAAGCTTGAATATGATTTCTTTGTTATGCAGTTCGCCAGCCTTCTCTTGAAGTAATGAAGTCCTTTTATAGAGAGCTCCTTGAAGTATCCGTTAGACTGAAGATTTGAACGTTGGTCCTTTGTCTTGGGGTCTTCAAACGTGTGACAGAGATCAATCAGAATAATTAATATTTGCACAGGCTTTTTCTGACTTGATCAGAGACATCAGCAAAAAGCATGTTTGCTTTTCGTGTTGCAGGGGTTTTGCACAGATCTCTATACTGTCTTTGGAAGCTTCTTGAGTAACGGCTAGATTTGAATTGGGGCGCGAGTTACTCCGTCTGAACTTCATTAAACGAGGTAGACGAATGAATAAATAAATGAGTTGTGTGTTTAATTCATTCGTGTCTCTTCCGTCGTTCCTTGGTCGTGTTCTTCGGATCGTGCTCTTCCGTCGAGGCTTGATCGAGGCTCTTCCGTCGAGGCTTGATCGAGGCTCTTGATCTGAGGCTTGATCTGTGCTTTTCAGTCTAAGGCTTCAGTCTTTGCTCTTCCGTCTGAGGCTCTTCCGTCTGAGACTTCAGTCTGAGCTCTTCCGTCTGATGCTTCCACATATTTAACAACGAGTCTATTTCTTGAATTGGATTGAAGTGCAGTGCTGTTGCTACTGGTTTTCTTGAATTTCCGTGAACTTGTGCTTCCCAGATACCATGGTTAAGTTTAATGAATGTAGATCCTTTTTATATACAGCACGATACCCATATTTCTTCACCTCAATGTCGTAACCTTCACCACCTATTATTGCAACCTTCATTTCCTCACAGGAATAAGGTAAATAGAATAGCCACAGGTGATCCGATTCATCAGTGACTAGATCTACACCGAATAGCAAATGAATAACATGAACACGGAATTTTGGTATTGCTTTTGGAGGCTCCATTCTCCTTCTGATACGTACCGCGAAAATTGCACTGCAAGCAACGCCTAAAAAATCATTGTCATCCATAACATGAGATGTGTGTATTCTTATTAAATTGTCCGTACACACATGCTCACTCTTGAACCACCTTGGTATTTCACTTCCTCCAATAATACTTGAAATTTGTGGAGGCCAGTGCGTCCCATGGAATGAATGATTGTATTGATGGTGCGCCTAGTACCAAGAGCAAATGTATATGTTAGTTGTTCGTTGCTACAGAAAATACAGAGAGAGAGAGAAAGAGAGAAAGATGCGGGAGAAGGAAGGAAGGAGTTTGCAGACCTTAACAAGTTGCATCATCCATGCAAAACACATGTTGTTACTGCCTTCTCTTTTACCTAGTTCTCGACAGTTGAAAATATTTAATCCGGATTCTTGTTCAACATCTGCCCAGGGAAAATATTTTATACCTGATGATGAATTATCTGCCCAGTAAGAATATTTTGAAACTAATGATGGCGCATCAGTTTGTGCAGGGAGCTGAGGCATGCTTTTTAATCGCTTGCAGTGTTGTAAGTTTAAATATATCAGTTTCGAAAGCTCCGTCAAGTTGGGTAGAATATCAAAATTGTTTCCCATTAAACTTAGATGCTCCAGTGAATGTAAATTTCCAATAGCATCAGGGACTTTAAGCAAATTGCAAAAACTCAGATCAAGCTGAATCATACATGAGAAGATAGACAAGGAAGGCAACAACCAATTGACTAAATCTTTCTGTTGTCTGGAATACAATGGTGAAATCCATGTTATCAACTTGCTGACAATGGAGGATAATGATTGGGAATTACTAGGAGCTTCACATATACAAAGCTTCATTGAATGCTTTGCATCCCTTGGCTCTTCTAATAATTGATTTTTATACAGCTGCGAACAACCAAAAAGATTTAGGTATTCAAGAGAATTGAGTTCCAATATGTTGTTGGGTAAGCTTACTAGACTTCTGCAATCTTTCAAATTTAAAAAAGTAAGCTTTTTTAGAAAACCAATGGATGGATCTATCTGCCTGAGTTTGGTACATCCTCCGAGATTTAATAATTCAAGATTTAGGGCATCTCTAAAATGTGGTAAGTTGATAAGACTTCTGCAGTCTTTCAAATCCAAAGTGATGAGATTTTTAGGAAAACCTGAGGTTGTATCGATCTGCTTGAGTTTTATGCATCCTTCGAGAAGTAGACTCTTAAGATTTATAGCGTCACCAAAATTCTGCAGCTTGACTAGTGTTTCAGAGTGAGATAGATCCAAATGTTTCAAATTGGGTAAAGCCTGCAATGAAGTTCAATAACAAAGGTCTGTAAATGGTCGTCTTTGGTCTTTTTAATTGAAGAAGTTAGACAAAAAGGAAATAACTAAAAGACAAATTTACTTTTTGTTCGTTCATGTAAAGAAAAAGAAAACAAGAAAATAGAAAAAAAAAAAAAACAATTTATAGTACCTTTGTGTCTTCCCATAATTGTTTGATGTTACTCTCCCGAAGAATCAACTTAACAAGTTTGTGCGGTTGAAAACTTTGTGGCAAGTAGTGACAAGGAAAATAATTCCATTCAATATATCCTAATTCATTAGAAAGATCACTGATACTTCCTGAATATTTGCCATACCACCGAAGTTTAAGCAACTTCAGGTTTCTCAATTTTGATAGAGCATTGGTTGTTATTGTTGTTTCGTGAAACTCCTTAGAATCATCTTGAATACTTAAGGCTTCAATATTAGTTTCGTCCTGTAATATTCCGAATAGGAAAGAAAATGTTAGATTCCAGAAAAATGGCAATAAAAGATCTACGCATGCACTAAAAAGTTATTTTACCGTATTGTTTGACAGAACTTGGTGGAGATCCTTGTAATCCCACAACCTACTCCACTTTCTTGGCTCTTTAGGTGATTTTTCTCTCACAATATACTTGCCCAAGTCTTGCAACAACTCAGGCATAGTAATCGTCCCCTCTCTGTTGGTTATGAGTGACTTATCAACGAGAACCGGTAATCCTAGATCAGGATAAAATCCTCGAATATCCAGAATTTCCTTCACATTTTCTTCAAAACCAAATCCATGGAATATGCAAGCAATATCTAAAAATATTTCCTTGTTTGTGGCATCCAGCTCATCAAAACCTATTCGTAGCTTATGCATAATGTTTTCACTTCCTGTATTTCTTAGCTTATCCAATGTACTTCTCCACTGCGAGATGTTTTTTCTAAACAAAGATGATCCTATTACTTCAATTGCAAGGGGATGGCCTTCAAGATGTGATAGAATAGCATGTGTCAACTCTTTATAATCACTTAAAATGTAATTACACTTGAAAGCCTTTTTGCAAAACAGTTGAATAGCATCTTCATCATTCAATGGTTCGACTTCATAAACATCATCTACAGTTTGTGTCCTCAAAATGTGTCCATCCCTTGATATTATGATAACTCTACTCCCTCCACCAAGGCTTTCACGTAACAGAGTTTCTCGATTCCCTGAAAACACATTTAGCTGTTCATCTTGTGTAACATTATCAAAAACTATAAGTCTCTTTGCATTGCACAACCTAGTTGATGCCAACCATGTTCCCTCAATAACATTGTAAATCTGTAGATTTTTCTCATTCAAAGACTGACAGAGTAACTCTTTTTGTGCACCCAATGCACCAGCTTTGTGAAATATGTCGCTTACATTATCAATAAAACAACAAGAATCGAATTGATGAGAGATTTTTTCACATAAAGCACGTGCAATAGTTGTTTTTCCTATGCCACTCATGCCACTTATTCCAACAAACCGAACATCATCATCCGACCCCAAATGCAAAACCTTTTGCAATTCTTCAACACGGGGACCCATCCCAACTAGTTCATCGTTTGGGAGGCTTGAATATTTGGGACCCAATATATTTCGTATCTTTTTAACAATTTCATCAATTATAACATGTTGTTGCCTGAAAATATAAAGAAAAAATGAACGCCAAATCATCACCAAAAAACCAAAACTAATGGAGAGTACATGTGATAGGACAAAAGAAATAGGAGAGTAGTTTTTCACTTATAGATAGAATAGTTTGTTCATAAATACATAGGTTTTCACTTTGATTTTGTATTGTAGTTAAGAAAGGGAAGGTAAATGCGAGCAAACGAAGTCAATAAGAAATAACGATATAAATGTCTATTGATATAAACCAAAATAATTATGTTCTTTCTTTGAAGAAGAGAATAGTACTGACTTGTCTTGAATATGCCAACCAGAGAGATTGGCCACTTGATTAAGAGCTTGCCTCCATCTCTGAATTTCCTCCATCTTCTCTTTATCATCTCTAAATCTTCTTTCGTGTTCAGCGAAGGCTATCCTGTAATCCCCACCCTGTTTTCGAACCTCTGAAGGGTCAACATCATAGAAAATAGGCAGAACTTGTGTTGATGATGTTTCAACGCGATTACAGATCTCAACAAGTTCACGGAGGCACCAAGTTGAGGAAGCATAATTCTTTGAGAAGACCACAACAAAAACCCGAGACCCTTGAATGGCTTGTAAGAGCTCAGGTGCTATAGATTCACCTTTCTTGAGATCTTTATCATCTTTGAAGACATGAATGCCATATTTAGAGAGAGCTTCAAGAAGAAAAGCAGTGAAGTTGTTGCGTGTGTCTTCACCACGGAAGCTGACAAAGGTATCATATGTGGACATGGTATGAGATGAAAAAGAAGTGGATTGGATGAAAGACTTAGAAGCCATTGGAAACGCACAAAGAGTAAGCTAAGGACTACACACAAAGTGTCGGCAGTGTAGAAATATCAAACAAATTCTCTTCCACCTACCGGAAACGCGTATTAGAACCTCATTTTCCACTTTGGTTTCAACTTTCCACAAAGAAAAATAGCCCATAAATGTTGTTTACGTATTTTTACTTGTCAGCTTTCTCATCATTGCTTGTAAGAATCATTACTCTTCCTTTCTCCCGGTGTCCGGTAATTGTGCCAAACGTCATACATATGGAATTTCAAAATGATGGATATACGCTGGAATGGAGTAGAATAAAAACATTAAAATTAAAATAAATTTTAAAATAATAAAATTTATATAAATAACAATTCTTATAAGTTTAAATGTACGACTTTAATTGTTTATTTTATATTATAAATTATTTTATAAGTTTCATAGTCTTATTTGGAGAGAGGAAAATTACATATAAGTTCTCCGAGTGTTTTTCTTATTTTATAGAAATTTATGTTTTCTTTTATTACAAGAGAGAGTATTTAATTGTATTCTTCTTATATTTGGAGAGAAATTATAATTATTCTTCTATTAAATAAAATATTTTTCAATTCTACTTATAATTTTATCTTTATTTATTGAGAGATTTTTACATTAAACCTTACTTCCTAATCATTATTTTAACCACATGATGTTATTATTTTTATTCATTATTAATAGTAAGTCATTTTACAAGTTTTATCGTCTCATTTTAAAAGAGGAAAGTTATAGAGTAGTTCTTTAAGTGCATTTCTTGTTTTAAAGAAATAGATTGCTCCTTGCATTACAACATTTTTTATATAGATTTTATTTATTGAGGGTTTTCGTATTAAAATATTATATGTTAATTCTTATTTCTTAATTATTATTTTAGTCACATAATATTCTTTTTTATTTTATTATGGAAAAGTGTTATCAAAGTCAATAATTTATTGATTCTATTTGACTTTATGTTATATATATATATATATATATATATATATATAATGATTATTAATTCATAATTGAGATACTAAATTTTAGTAATTTGTGTCATTTTTAAAAAAGCTATTAAACATTTTTTAGTAGTATTATATATTAAAATGGTTATTGTGATTTGTAATGGATTCTTAAAATCCTATTCAAAAGTTGACAACTTCAGTTGAATTTATTTGGAGACATATATAAGGATGGCAATAAAAAATTATTATGTAATTGATGAAAAATATAACTGAACTTTTAGAAAAGATCAGGTTTTCTTTAGAAAGTAATTAAGAATTGTAATATATTTTTAATTTTATGTATTCATCTGAACGTAGTTAATTTTATATTTAAATTAAGGTTAAATATGTTTTTGTCTATAAAGTTTTAAAAATTTACATTTAGCTTTTAATTTTTCAATCCTTTATTTTTTATTCTCTCTATTTAAAGATGTATTAAAGTAACATACATGATGTAAAAATAATTTTTTTACATCGGTTAATGAAAAATTGATATAAAAAAATTTGATCAAAATAAATTTTGACATATTTTTTAAAATTGATGAACAAAAGGGAATAATTTAAAAATAATAGTATAATTTATGTGAGTATTATTACGAAGTACATTGTTTATATCATTTTAATAATAAAGATTACATGATTTTTTTCAAAAAAATAACGTATTTTTATTAAAAAAATAACAAAATTTTACATTTATAAAATATCTTAAATTCAATTAATCAAAACTGAATCCACCTGTTTTTTATCTGATTGGTCTATTTTAAACTAAATTAATCAATAGTACTAACATTCCAAACTAAACTAAATTAATAAAAATTAATTTCTCCGAAAACCAACCAGTGAATTAGCCTAGTTCGCCCCGTTTTGACTTGTGAAGAGGCCGTTTTAGAGATGTTTGGTTGAGTTTTATTGGTGGAATAGTGTCCTTCAATCCTATCCCTCATTCTAAGCTAAAGCACTTCTCTCTGCCTGAACCTCTTCCACTGTGGCCATAATGTGTGGATAGGTTTTTTATTTATAATATCATAGCTCTGAACTCATAAAGACATACCACGATACCACGAGTCCACGACCTGAAATAAAAATCTCATCTAGGTCATGACAAACTTTTCTTAATTTCACCACTTGTGTACGTTTTGATTTTTTTTATTTTAATTAATAACTTTTTTTAGTATAAAAATAAATAAATTACTCTAAAGAATTACCTCATCCACACATGATAAAAGAAATTTTTCTACTAGTCTCAGTCTGAATAATATACAAAAAAATAATAGTATATCTCTCTTGAGATACCAACGAAAACAGAAGTTTTCCAATGTATAAAATCTACAGAGAAGCCTAATGGCATAATCAAAATAAATCGACTAAAAAATGAGTCTTCATTGAATATGCTATGTCATTAAGATATCACAGCCCATAAAAGTACACCTTAATAATTGGTGCCTCTCTAATAACGTAAAGAAGATTGACTCATATATGAAAACTTGAATATAATTTATTGCTTTTAACACATATAATATGCGATTTTAGGTCAAATATATTTTTAATCACATAAACTTTTAAAAATTTTAACATTTAATCTCTTGTTTTTAAACATTTACTTTTGATCTTGTTAGAATTTTCGTTCATTAAGCTCTTTTAGTCAATTTTGTTAATAACTATCGACTATATTAATTAATGATGTATAAGTTTTATTTTATCGATGTAAAAAAACATGTACATTGAAATTAGAGACTGAATCTATAATTAACGATGTCAAAGATCGTCCATTCCCTCGATAGCTTTTGATGTCGTATCTCTTCCTACAATAGCATTTTCTGTTGCCATTTGAGCCGCTAAGGGTGCGAATTAATGCACGACGTAAAAAAACATATATATTAAAATTAGTAATTGAACTAGTGACTAAGGTACTTTTGAAATTAGTGACATGTATAGTTTAATTATATACAAATTTAATACGAGTAAATGATTTATCTACTAATAATGTAATATAATTTTATATATCTATTGAAAAAGTATAAGACGTTTCTTGAAGTAATATGATTAATTAAGAAAAATATATCAATAATATTATTTATTAATTTCCTTGGAGTAACATCTGTTTCTTTTAATTTAGAATTTTTAATTTTTCTTTTAAATTTTATTCAAATTTAGTAAAACTCTACTGAGAAGAGGTCACCACGTCATTATCATATGCAAAATAAAATTGATCATAAGAAACTATTCGATTTTCACAATTTAATACAAAGGTCAATAATTATACTGCGTTGTTCATTTTAATAGAGTTCAGTTGAGGTTTCCATAGAGAAACAAACTATTAACTAATTCGTACTTGTTGAGAAAAAGAACTATACGATACAAATTCAAAGAAATATCAACAATTAAACATCCCTGATTAAATCATTTTAAGTTGTGGAGATTAAAGAATTTCAAATATTTAAAAAAATTATTTTAATCTCACAAAATACATAAAACTAAAATAATTATATTTTCAAAAATATAAATATATAATTATATACTCTCAAAATATTGTCAATTGTTATAATATATTTTTCAAATCTTAAATTAAATTTATTATAGAAATTTCAATTTTAAAAATAAATTCATCATGTTATCGTTTTTAAAATATACCCTTGTGTGTAAGATGAAACTTTTAAAAATTTAATATATCATATTACACAATTAATGAATAAATCAAAAATACACAATTAAAATATTAGATATTAAATTAAATATTTAGTATTTAATATATTAAATATTAGATATCAACTTAATAAATAAATCACAACTACAGAATTAAAATAGACAAGGACAAAAGTAGGATTTAAGTTTAAAAAGGGTGAATTTTCTTTTTTAATTTTTTTCATTTTCATTTTTTTCATTTTTTTTTTATAAATTTTCATTCTCATTCAATCATTCTTTCTAGTAATTACTTGAAAAATAAAATTAGCATTATAAGGAAAGTAGTATTCTTTTAAAAAAATTATTATCATATTTTAACTTTTTTTTAATCAAAAATATCTTATTTTTATTTTTTATCATTTAATTAGAAGATCAAAATTACATAGAGTTATATTTAAGAAGGAATTAAATACTTATTTAATTATAAAATAAACTTAAAATTAATATTTATTATTATTATTATTAAAACTTTATTATTATTATTATTATTATTATTATTATTATCAAAAATTTATTACTATTATTATTAAAAAAATTATAATTATTATTAAAACCTTTTTTTATTATTATTATTATTATAATAATAATAATAATTATTATATATATATAAAAAAAAAGTTTTGGGAGCGACACCCTTTTTGCTAAACGTAGCGCCGCCCCTAAAAATAGCATGATCACTAATTTGAAAGAGAAATATAATAATAAAGTCGTGAAATGATTGTATCTAGAAGGTAACAAATACAATTAAGTTAATAAAAGAATATTAAAAAAATAAAATAGTTAACAAAGTAATAAATAAGATACGAAACAATATTTATCAAAAGAAAGAAAATTATTTTAAAACAAATCTTCGAACAATCAATGATGTCTTCTTTCAAAGCATCCTTCACCCATTTTTCCTTAAGTTATCAAATTTGCGTTTTCGTAGTAGACTCATATTATTACACAGATTTAAGCACTTAATAATAAATAATTCTCCTCCAATAACTTCTTAAGATAGATTGTTTGATTTCATTCATTACGTTAAGTTAACATGGATTATATTTGAATTTTGAAAATCAATCTATCGAACTCAAACCATAAAATTAAATAAATATCACTTCTTAACATCTAAGACTCCAGGCAAGAATCATTATTGATGATAGTCTTAGTTTTTGTGTCATATAGTTCTTGAATTTTATAATATTTTTTTTCATATAATTATAGTAAAACATATTTCTAAATACAAATGGGCACTATCAGGTTGCTACTTACTGTAGCTGCTCAAAAGAATTGGAAGGTTTATCAACTTATGTTAAATCAGTCTTTTTAAATGGTTTTTTACAAGAAGAAATTTATGTTGACCAACCCCAAGACTTTGTGAAGGAAGGAGAAGAAGATAAGATTTATTTACTCAAGAAGACTCTTTATGGGCTCAAACAAGCCCCAATATCCTGGTACAGCAGAATTGATGATCATCTGTTGAATTTGGGATTTGTCAAAAGTTTAGCTGAATCAACATTGTATGTTAAGCATAATAGAGCTAACATTCTTATTATTTCACTCTGTATAGATGATCTTTTTGTAATAGGAAACAACACAAGGCTTGTAGAGGAGTTTAAGAAAGAAATGATGGAGGTCTTTGAGATGATAGACCCCGGTTTAATGACATTCTTTCTTGACATTGAGATCAAACAAGGAGAACATGAAATCTTCATTTGTCAAAAAATATATGCCAAGGAGATTTTGAAGAAATTTAAACTTGAAGAATGCAAAGAAATGAGCACTTCAATGAATCAAAAGGAAAAGTTGTGCAATGAAAATGGGACCGAGAAGATAGACCAAGTATATTTTAGAAGCATTCAATACAAATTGTCTCTTCCAAGTTCATATATTCTCTCCTTCAAATATTTCATTACTTTGTTTCTTTTTTATTTCCTAATACCAACGACATCCAATACATAATGTTGATAAGCATGTTTGTGTCTGTGTCTTGTGTAAAAGATGGATAAATGGAACCAAGTGATATATAATGTATAAAGATAGAAGTTCAGAAGTTCATGTTTCTGATTAGTTGCAAAAATACATGCATATTTGTGTTTTTGTCTTGTGTTTTAAAAGTTTAAATCTTTTGATCAAGTGATCCAAACATGGTCAGGAATGCTTCTACCATTATGATGCAACCCATGGATTTTGTTTCTTACAAATATCTTCTATTATGACTAGGTCCGAGTTGCAGGTCTCCTAAAATGAGTATGGAGAGTCTGGGTTGATCCTTGACTGAAAAGAGCTCGGTTTGGGTGAACATGTTATTGTCTTGCTCAGGGAGAGTAGGAGGCGTATCTACAAAAACCCTCCAACGCTTAAGCTAGTAAAGATTAGAAAATATTCTAGATGGAGAAAGGATTCCTGAGAGAAGTAAGGGAAAGTGAGATATACAAGGGCTCGAACATACTCCTTTATAATGGAAGAGATATTTATAAGTTGGGAGAGTTGACATCATCCAACTAAGTGGTAGTGTGGCCAAGTGGATCTTGTGCAACACCCTAATTGATGTGTCTGGCCGAGATTGGGGCCGGACATGACTTGATAAGTCAACTGGGTCACATTACATGTAATGATAAGTCTAAAAGAATGATGACACTTACAGGTAGTAGGGCATGTGTCTTACACAAATTTGTTGATTGTGTCTGAGTGAACCGGTCAGCTATGTGACGGCTGAGTGAACCGGTCAACTATATGACGAGGTGCCAGTGTCATATAACACATTTATCTTATCTTCAATTTATGACTACTACTACTAATTTCTGTTGATAGTGGGATGAAAAAACTCTAGGTAGTTGCTTCTCCAATGCAAAGGTAGAGTATGAAACAAAAGTTCAGGTCAATCTTTTTCACTAAAGACATGAATTTTTTTTCGATGTGTTTTCTTTTGGTTTTTAACACATGAGCTATTGATGAAATAAATTATTAAACTTATACATAAGGATATTCAAAGAGTTAGCAATATAAAAATAGTCAAATAGTTCCTGTCAATTGAATTTTTTAAAAAAATTAGGTTGCAAGTAGGGAGTACACAAATTTCAAGTTTAGAAATCACAGCTTTTAAAATAAACCTCACCTAATTCAGCAAATTATTGCATCCGCGAAGCACAGGAAAGTGACCTAATTTCTCTTAGTTTTAAATTAAAGCATTTTTTAATTTCACAAATTATTGCATATTCAGGATGCCCAATAAAAATGAAAAAAGTTACTTTTCATACAGGGTAATTGGTTGGGACAAGTATTAATATAAACTTGCTGATTTTTTAGTGTTTCACAACAACTTAATGGTGGTAATTGATTCCATAATCATAAAATTAGCGTCATCTTTTATCGTTGAATTTTGTCAATAAAATATTAATAATCTTTTATATACTTCTTTTATTGGAAATATTTATGTAATTAATTTTATATACTTAATTTTTCTTTCTTTAGGTTTCTACACATACTAAATAAAATGAAATAAATGTTTTATTATTTTCCTTGCATTTCCCTTTTATACCACCAAACAGCCAACAAATCATCATCAACATTCCAACTTCTTTTTCTTTCTTTTCCTTTTTCTTCCTCTCTCTTTTGTTTCTTTCTTAAGCTAAACAAAACATGGGATTTTAAATATGAATAATGGAGAAATGTAATATTTTTTTCGCTTCCTATAAAATAGTGATAAAATTTAACCTTTTTTTTCGTATTTGCTTCACATTAAATGCATATCATTCTTTTTCATTTTCATTCATACATACCAATTAATTAAAAATTGGGTATCTTTAAAAAAAAATTGGATAGAAAGTACGAGTATAATTGGCAAATAAATTAAAATTATCTTAATTTTTGAAAATAGAAAACCAATAAAAACAAAAATTGAAAATAAAAGAAACAAAAACAAGGAAAAGAATAATAAAAAAACATGACGTCAGTGATAAAATAATTAATTCACTAAAAGATTGAACAAGTTTGGCGTGGACATTTGAATAATGGAACAATTGGACAAATTTCCTTAAGAAATAGGTAATCAATGATTAAAGAAATGGTTGAACAAGTTTCACGTGGAGAATGAATAATGAAACAACTTGACAACGAACAGTCATATATCTTTACAGCCAATAACTGTGGTACTGACACTTTTGTCGCTGAACCCATGTTAATACGTTAAATATCAAAATCATATATGCGTTAACAAAGTTTATTTACACCTTGACCTCTTAAGTTTTGTTTTTTACATTTTAGTCTTCCATTCAACCCATATGTTATTAATTCTCATTCCACAAACTACAACAAATTTTTAGAAACCTTTAAGCCTTTTTGGAGTTTTTAGTAAACATATGTAACTTTGTTCACTTTATAACATTTAAGGAATAGACTATAAATATGACTTTTTAAATAAAAGTAATTGCATATAGATAAATAATAAATAGATAGATAACAAGATATCTTATCCTGCAGGTTGTTTGCTGTGATCCAGTGTCAGCATTAGCAAACTGATACAGTATTAGTTGTGCCTTCACAAAGAGGGAGCAGAACATCAAGAAGCTATTGTTTTTCAGCATAAACTGAAACAGGTAAGATCCTAATTCATACATACTACCCTGCAATAAAAAAATCATTTTTGTTTGCATTCTTTTACTTCACAATCAGATCAAGGGTATATGAGAAGTCTTAGTTTTGTTCCATGGTTTGGCAGAAAAAATACAATCAAGGATGGATTCTTTGGCAAGTGTAGCATCAAGTGTGGCTGCTCCTTTGCTAAAACATCTCACTTATGTGTTGATGTACAACACTTACCTGACACAGCTAGAAAACGAGGTTCAGAAGCTGCAGAGTGAAGAGAAAGAAGTGAAACACACTGTTGAATCTGCCAAAAGGAATGGTGAAGAGATTGAAGACACTGTTCGTGACTGGTTCAGCAGAGTGCTTGAGGCTTTAGAACAGGTAACAGAAGTTGTAGAAAGTTAGTTAGTTGGTTAGTATGGTTAATTAACACTTAAAACAATTATCTCTACGAATAAGAGTCTTCATTGTATAATTCTCATCTTGTCAATTTTCAATATGATTTGGTATAAGATTTAGGGTTTTTTTTGGTTTTTTTCCCATAAGTACTTATAGAAGGAAAAAATTGATACATCCTAATAAAAATTTAGTTTTTATTACTTAATTTGTAGAAAGTCTCGCTTCGTTTTAGAAAATTGAAAGGAGAGAGCTTTTATAAATTAGCTAATCAAAAACTATATTTAACTTTTGGAGGAGTACATTTCATTTTTTTTTCTCTTATTTTCTTCTCCTAGAAGTTCTTCAGGAGAAGTTTACCCAAACAAGCCTCTTATTGTTCAAGTTATGAAGCTATGGTTCCCTCACTTTTCACACATCTGATTTTGACTACCAGGCAGAGGCATTCCTTAGCAAGGAAGACAGCGAAAGAGTTGGATGCTTGGACGTGTATTCGAGGTACACAATGAGCTTGAGAGCAAAAGAATTGCTGGAACTTTTGAAGGAAATCAGGAAAGAAACATTTGATCGGGTTTCATACCGCTGTGCCTTGAAATGCAATGTGAGTTCAGCTGCTAGGGAGTATGTGGCATTGGAATCTAGAACAACAATGTTGAATGATATTATGAAGGCACTAGAGGATGGTAAGGTTGACATTGTTGGAGTGTATGGGATGGCTGGTGTTGGTAAGACTGCATTGGTGAGAGAACTGGCATGGCAAGCTGAGAAGGGTGGTTCATTTGATGTGGTGGTGATGGCTACTGTGACCAGTTCTCCAGATGTAAGAATTATACGTGCTGAAATTGCTGATGGTTTGGGTTTGAAATTTGATGAGCTGACAGAGCTGGGGCGAGCGAGCCGGTTGCGCCAGAGGATTCGGCAAGAGCAGAGTATTCTTGTGATTTTGGATGATGTGTGGGGGAAGCTTGACCTGACCCAAGTTGGAGTTCCCTTTGGTGAGGATTACAAAGGTTGCAAATGCAAATTGATTGTCACATCAAGAAATCTTAATGTGTTGAATACTAACTTTGGGGTAGACAAGGTTTTTAGACTTGAGGTTTTGTCTGAGGAGGAGAGTTGGGGATTGTTTGAAAAAAGGGGAGGGGACACAGTTAAAGATCCTAGCATTCAACCGGTGGCCGAAAAAGTAGCCAAAAATTGTGGTGGTTTGCCACTTTTGATAGTAACAGTGGTGGAGGAATTGAAGAACAATGATTTATATGCTTGGAAGGATGCACTAGAGCAGATAACAACTTTTGAACTTGAAGGATGCCTATATTCTCCAGTTCGTTCAGCTATTGAGCTGAGTTATGATCATTTAGAAAGCCAGGAACTCAAAACATTCTTCCTCCTTTTGGGGTCAATGGGAAATAGTTGTAGCACCAGAGATTTATTGGTGTTTGGCTGGTGCCTTGGATTGCACAAACATGTTGATACATTGGCAGATGGGAGAAACAGACTTTACAAATTGATAGACAACCTAAAAGCTGCTAGTTTGTTACTCGAAGATCAAGGAGATTCTGTTGTGGCGCTTGACATGGTTCGATGTGTTGCTGCCTCCATTTCATCCAGGGCCAAACCTTTCTTTACTGTGCAGAGAAACAAGGAATTGAAGAGCTGGCCCAGAATGGATCTCTTTAAAACTTGTCATCATATTTTCTTGGACTGGTGTTTTATACGTGAACTTCCTGAGATGCTAGAATGTCCCAAGTTGAAGATACTCCAACTGAACAGTCAAGGTAACTATTTGAAAGTTCCTGATAATTTCTTTGTTCAGATGAAAGAACTGAAGGTGCTGAGTTTAGGAGGTCTAAACTGTACTCCAACCCTTCCTCCGTCTCTTGTTCTCTTGACAAACCTCCAGGCATTGTATCTGTGCAAATGCATGTTGGAAGACATAGCTATTGTTGGGGAAATCACAAGTTTAGAGATTCTCAGCCTTGAAAAATCTGAGCTTAGAGAACTCCCTGCAGAAATTGGACAATTAAGTAATCTACGGTTGTTAGATTTAACTGATTGCTCAACACTAGGAGTAATTCCTTGCAACATGATATCAAGATTGACAAGCTTGGAAGAGCTTTACATGGGAAACATTAATGTTCAGGGGGAGTTAGATGGAAGAAATAATCAAAGCAATAATTCAAGTCTAAGTGAGTTAAGGCAATTGCATCAGTTAACAGCTTTGAATGTGCAGATAGAAGATACTTCAGTTTTTCCTAGAGATATGCTTGCCTTTGGGAAACTAGAAAGCTACAAGATTTTGATAGGGGAGGGATGGAAATGGTCTGAGGTGGAGTCTAGGAATTACAAAACTTCAAAGATTCTTAAGCTCAATTTGGGAATGCATCCAATCATTCTAATGGACTATGGGATAAAGATTTTGATGGCAAATGCTGAAGATTTGTATTTGTCTGAACTGAAGGGTGTCCAAGAAGTACTTTATGAATTGAATGATGAAGGATTTTCGCGGTTGAAGCATCTTAATATCCTAAACTGTGATGAAATGCAGAGCATTATTGGCTCAACAGAGTGGGCTTATCATGATCATGCCTTCCCAAACTTGGAATCATTGATTATTCATAATCTGGTTAAGATGGAGAGAATATGCAGTGATCCACTTCCAGCCCAGGCCTTTACCAAACTACAAGTTATAAAAGTAAAAGGTTGTGATAGGATGGAGTTTCTTTTCTCACATTCCATGATTAAACAGCTTTCTGAACTTGTTGAAATTGAGATTTCTGAATGCAAGGCTGTGATCAATATCATAGCTGAGCAGAGACAAGAGGATGCTGGACAAACCGACAAGATCAGACTCATCAACTTGCGTTCCCTCACTATAGAATGCTTACCTTCCCTTGTTAGTCTCTCTCCTGAGTCAGGTTTTGAGGCTACTGAAAATGGTTTCTCCAGTCAACTTTTTAATGACAAGGTACAAACACAACTTAGTGTTTTTTCTATTAAACTCCTGACTTGAATAAGAAATTATTGTATGCTCCTAACTAATCTCTATATGACACGTAATTGAGTGTTGTTAATTCTTTCTCATAAATTAGAAAACTTGACTACATGTTACACAGATTGGTCAGGACAATATGGACACATGGAAGTCTGGGACTATCTAATGATTTCTCGATTTCAACATCTTGTTCATAGCAGTTCCTGAGCCAGAGAATTTTATTTTTCTATTTGTCTTGTTGATTTGGAAACCATTAATTTTGAAGAGGAACAAAGACTGTAAAGGAATACAATTGAATTGGTTCATAGGAAAATAAAAACTGTATCTCAAACATGGGGATCATGTAACATGAGAGTTTACTTACCAAATTGAGCAACTATTAGTGGGCATTTTTTTAGTAGTGTTAATTGGAAAAGTAATGAAATGCCTTCTTTTTCAGCGACAATCTAACTAAGATACTGTTGCCAGGTTGAATTTCCAAACTTGGAGACCTTGAAGTTGTACTCAATCAATATCCAAAAGATATGGAATGACCAACTTTCTTACATTCAAAATTTGACCACTCTGACCATAGATGGATGTGAACGGATGACATATATTTTCTCACACTCTGTGGCTAGAAAACTTGTCAAGCTTGAGCATCTTCTGATTAGTTCATGCAAATTCGTAGAGCAGATATTTGTGTCAAATGAAAACTCGGGTTACCTTCCACTTTCAAGAAAATCTGCACCAAGTGAACAGGTGAGCATTTCAAAATGCTTCATGTTTTTCTTTGTTATTTGTTAGATTTATTGTTAACATTCGATTGTGAAGCCTGTAACATGATGTCAACCATATGATATAGGCTCCCTTTTTCCCCAACTTGGAGACATTTGTGATATCTGACATGGACAACTTGAAGTCAATATGGCCTGACCAACTCACTCAAAATTCATTTTTCAAACTGAAAAAGATGGAAATCACATCCTGTAACAATCTCTTGCATGTGTTCCCATGTCATGTGCTAGATAAATTACAAAGCCTGGAATCACTGAATTTGTGGTACTGTGTGGCACTGGAAGTTGTGTATGAAATAGATGATGCAGACACAAGGCAAGGAGGGCTTGAAATTCCACTGAAAACTTTGTCTTTGGGTAATTTACCAAAGCTAAAGCATTTATTTAATAAGGATCCTCAAGGAAATATTCGGTTTCAAAACCTGTTTATGGTAAAAGCTGCTAAGTGTCATAGTCTAAAACATGTTTTTCCACTGTCTGTGGCTAAAGACCTTCTGCATCTTCAATTCCTTGAGATAAGTGACTGTGGGGTGGAGGAAATTATTTCAAATGACCAAGGAGGGGTGGAGAGAGCTCTTGGACTTGTTTTCCCAAAATTGGTGTCCATAAAAATTTTTTATTTGCCAGAACTACGATGCTTTTGTACTGGAAATCACAACCTCAGATTTCCATGGTTGAATAAGTTATATGTTGTTGAATGTACTGCAATGGAGACTTTCTCTCAGGGAATCTTAAGGGCATCAATCCTTAGACAAATATATTTGACTCTGGAGGGAGATAAGTATTACTGGGAAGGTGACCTTAATACTACTATAAGAAAGCTTTTCAATAGAGGTACATATACACTAATCAGAGTTCAAGATCTTTAATTGCATTTCCTGTATTTATGGTCTCAATGTATTACACCATATAATCTTCAATATGTTGTATCATGGTTTTGTTGAATATGCAGATCGCTAAGCAAGATTAAGCGTGTCAAAGAAATTCAGAGGTTGATATAGAAAATTCTCTGCTTAAGCACCTGTTGTTTAATGATGTGAGAAGATGTCTGATTCCGCTGGAAGCCTTTGGGAGACTTTCACAAAGAATAATTTGTTATTGACTCCCTTCTATATTTGTAAAGTGAAACATGAATCTGTTCTTTAGTTTGTTATCGGAAGAGAAAATGAATTTTGATGTTGGTTAACTTCTCCAGCCTACTTATGATATATAAAGATTAGTTTTGGAGTATTATGCTGCGGGATATGCTTTGAAGAAGTTCCCAATCAAGAAGGCCATGTGCAGAAGGAAGAGAAACAGAACATGAGTAGGACTGGGATAGAAGATTTTCTCATACTGGGATAGTAGATTTTCTCAACAAGGCTGTATCAGACGGATAAGTGTCATAGGCTAAGATTATTGTTCAGAATATTGTTAGGATAGTGTCAGGAAGTGCTAGAAGGTATCAAATCAAGTGTTTAACTCCTTTCAAGTAAAGGGTGTCAGAAATAAATTTTATGCTTAGAAATGAGTATTAGTTTGTTTCTCTTTTGACAATATCATAAATCATACATACCTTGAAAACTAAGATGAGTTCCAGTAGATTTGGTACTCATTCTTAATTTACAGGAATTAACATTCTCAACGTGGGACATGGACACTTTTTTGCTTTCTTATGAGGTGTGCAACAAGTTCAGAGGGATCTAAAGTTTTCTATGTCAAACAACTAGAGAAGTTTCATAAACATGTTCTATCGCAAATTGCAGTCAACAATTCTTGTCTTCTTATGTAGAACTGTTGATGCAGCTGAAATTTCTTATTTATATTTTGTGATGTGACAGTTTTTATTTTATTTTATGCTTTAAATAAGAGTTGGTGTATTTTCTGATCAAAGTGTAATGGCCCATGCCTTTTGGAGTGTGTTCAGAAATGTAATGATGCTTGGGCAGAAAACCCATGCATGTTAGGTAGCAGATTCTGACTTTAGTTTCTTTCTCAATATATGTATCAGATTATCAACCTTAAGACATGAAAGGTATGAATGAAGCATTTTCTGTTTTTCTATTCTGATTCAAATCCTCTTGTGCCTACAATTGGTATCTAGAGCTTAAGAGATCTTGAGGGACTGTGAGAAAACCTTGAGTGAGATCTTGAGGGATTGTGAGAAAAACTTGAGTGTTGAGAGAAAACGAAACGTAAAACGAGTTAGAGTGAACCCAACCTTTTGAGAATACCCAACCTTCTAAATGGCCTCCAACAATGTTCCATCGCTTAAAGACCTCCTGTATTCACGGGAATGAATTATGAAATCTGAATTTTGTGAAGATGAGAGCTCGGTTAAAAGCATATGATCTCGGGAAGCAATTGAAACAAATTTGAACCACCGGCTTTGGAGGAGAATCCCATTGTTGCTCAAATGAGATTTCACGGTGAGCAAGTTGCAAAAAGAGCAAAGGCTCTTACCATCTTGCACTCTGCTATGGATGATGATGTTTTTATGAGAATCTCAAACTGGACATAGCAAAGGAAATTTGGGAGAAGATTCAAGAAGAGTTTTTTGGGAATGAGAGGACTAAGCAAATGCGGGTTCTCAATCTCAAAAGAGAGTTTGAAGCTTTAAAGATGAATGAAGTTTGAAAACATAAAAGATTTAATGACCAAATTGATGAAGGTTGTGAATCAAATCAGATTGTTGGGAGAAAAATTTCGAGAGCAGAATAGTTGAGAAAGTTTTGGTAATCTTATCCGAAAGGTTTGAATCTAAGATTTCTTCACTTGAAGAGTCTAAGGATCTTTCAAAGATAAGTTTGTGAGCTTGTAAATGCTCTTCAAGCTCAAGAGCAAAGGAGACTTCTTAGACAAGAAGAGTCAACAGAGACTGACCTTACAAGTAAAGCACAAAGGGAAAGGTCCAATGGTGAAAGGAGAGAAGAAATTTGTTGGAATGCATTCTCGAAAAGACTCAAAGAAAAAGAGAAAACTTTCCAAAGTGTAGGATTTGTAAAAGAACCAGTCACAAAGAGGATGATTTGGTACAAGGGGAAGACACCTCCCCAATACAATGTAGATACTGCCACAAATATGGTCATATAGAGAGGTTTTGTAGGTGAAACAATGAGACCAAAAATCGAGTCCTCAAAAAGCAAATGTCACTAAAATTGAGGAGGATGAAGAATTATTGTTCATGGCCAAAAATACGAGAAGTTCGGAGGGTGAAGACACTTGGTTTATTGATAGTATTTTCTGACTCAACACATGACAAGCAAACCAGATTTTTTCTTAGAATTTGAAACCAAAGCGGGAGGATCGGTGAAGATTGGAAATGGAGATAAACTTGCTATCACGGGTAAAGGAGTTGTTGAGATCCAAAAGCAAGAGGTATGAAACATATTTCGATGTTCTTTTAGTGCTCGAACCGGATCAAATCTGTTGAGTGTGGGACAAATGATGCAAAATGGTTATACCTTGTTGTTTAAAGAAAAAAGTTGTGTGGTTCTTGATCTTTGAAGGTCATGAATTATTTGAAGTAGAGATGAGTAAAAGATGTTTTCTGTTAATTGGAATTTAATTTACGAACATGAATGCAAAGTTAGCAAGACTGAACATGATTCTAAGTTATGGCACAAGAGGTTTGGTCATTATAATTTTAGATCTATTCAGTTTACTCAAAAGAATGATTTTGTCAAAGATTTGTCAATTATTCAAGATGTTTCTAAAGTCTGTGAAGGTTGCCAACTTGGTAAACAACATAGATTGTCTTTTCCAAGTTCAGCTACATGGAGAGCAAGCAAGAAACTTGAGTTAATGCACTCAGATGTTTGTGGACTTATGAAAATTGTTTCACTCAATGGCAGTAAGTATTTCATTTTGTTCATAGATGATTTGACAAGGATGACTTGGGTTTATTTTCTTAAACGAAATCAAGTTTTTTTTTTTGTTTTTAAGAAATTTAAAGCTCTTGTTGAAATTGAAGGAGATTGTCGTTTAAAGAAACTCGGGCGATAATGGGAAGGAGTATACCTCTGCTGAATTTAATGAATTTTGTGAAGATTTGGGAGTTGAGCACCAACTCACAGTGAGTTATTCACCCCAACAAAATGGAATTGCAGAGAGAAAAAACAGATCAATCCTTGAAATGGCTAGATGCATGATTTTTGAGAAAAAATTGCCAAAGACTTTTTGGGCAGAAGCTGTCAACACATCTGTCTATCTCCAAAATAGACTTCCTACAAGAGTTGTAGAAGGAATGACACCCATTGAAGCTTAGGGAGGAGTTAAACCATCCATTAGACATCTGAAAGTGTTTGGTTCACCTTGCTACAGTTATGTTCCAACTGTGAAAAGAAGTAAGTTGGATGAGAAGGCTGAAAGAGGGATTCTAATAGGCTATAGCTCAAAATCTAAGGGCTATAAAGTCTATGGAATTGATTCAGGCAAAGTCTTTATCAGCAGAGATGTAAAGGTGGATGAAGATGCATATTGGAATTGGGAGATTTCTCAAATGGAAAGGAATTCATTTTTGCCTTCTTTAGACAACACCATTGAAGATGAAGAAGAAGAGGTTGATGAAGACTTCCCTGTGAGAGGAACTAGACCTCTTTCTGATATTTATCATAGATGTAATGTTGCTGTAATTGAACCCACCAGCTTTGAAGAAGTTGGTAAGGTTGAAGAATGGAACCATGCTATGAAGGAGGAGATAACTACTATTGAAGAGAACAAGACATGGCAGCTAGTTGAAAAATCAGAAGGCAAAAATGTTATTGGAGTTAAATGGATCTATAAAGCAAAGTTGAATCCTAATGGATCCATCAACAAATACAAAGCCAGGCTTGTTGTGAAAGGCTATGCTCAACAACCAGGAATTGATTATGTAGAAACATTTGCTCCAGTTGCAAGAATGGATACCATTCGAATTCTCATAGCTTTATCAGCTCAAATGAAATTGAAAATTTGGCATTTAGATGTCAAATCTGCGTTCTTAAATGGGAATTTGACTGAAGAAATTTATGTTGCTCAACCTGAAGGCTTTGTTGTGAAAGGAAGCGAAGACAAGGTATATAAGCTTCATAAAGCTTTGTATGGGCTAAAACAAGCTCCTAGAGCTTGGTATAGCAAAATTGATGCTTATTTTTGCGGTCAAGGTTTCAGAGGAGGAGTGAAAATGATGCAACTCTTTATATGAAAAGATGTTGGATGGTGGCTCTCTAATAGTTTCTTTGTATGTTGATGATTTGTTAGTAACTAGCAAGTAATCAACATGAAGTGCAACAAATTGATGGAGGAAATGCAAAATCGGTTTCGGATGTCTAACTTAGGAGAAATGAACTATTTTCTAGGCTTGGGAGTTCATCAAACTGAAGAAGGAATTTTTCTGAATCAAAAGAAATTTGCACAAGAAGTCTTGAAGAAGTTCGAATGGAGTCTTGCAAAGTCTGTTCCTACTCCTTTGGTGCGAGAATTTGAAGCTTTCCAAAGAAGATGGGGATGGGGAAAAATTGATGCTTCTCTTTATAGAAGCTTTATTGGAAGTCTACTCTATCTTACTTCTTCTAGACCTGATCTTATTTTTTGCAAGCAAGCTTACTCTCAAGATTTATGCAAAGTCCTAGTGAGATACATTTCTTTGCAGCAAAAAGAGTGCTTAGGTACTTGAAAGGCACTAGTGAATTTGGAATATGGTACAAGCCAAGTAAAAATGGAAGTTTGATGGGCTATGTTGATAGTGATTGGGCAGGAAATATTGATGACATGAAGAGCACTACTGGTTATGGCTTTTCCTTAGGTTCTGGCATGTTCTCTTGGAACTCAAGGAAGCAAGAAATTGTAGCCCAATCTCTATCATTGGCAGAGTATGTGGCAAAGAATCAAAGCAACAAACCAAGCTGTTTGGTTGAGGAAAATTCTACTTGATTTGGGAGTACCACAATTGGAAGCTACTGATATTCTTTGTGACAACAAATCAGCAATTGTTATTGCTAAAAATCCTGTTCAACATGGAAAGACAAAGCACATTCAAATAAAATTTCATGTTGTTCGTGAAGCTATCAAAAATTGTGAGATTGAGCTGATTCATTGCTGTTCTGATCTTCAAGTTGCTGATATATTGACTAAAGCTCTTCCAAAAGCAAGATTTGAAAGACTAAGAGAAATGCTTGGAGTGTCCATAAGAAATCTCAAGGAGGAGTGTTGATGCAGCTGAAATTTCTTACTTATATTTTGTGATGTAACAGTTTTTATTTTATTTTATGCTTTAAGTAAGAGTTGGTGTATTTTCTGATCAAAGTGTAATGGCCCATGCCTTTTGGAGTGTGTTCAGAAATGTAATGATGCTTGGGCAGAGAACCCATACATGTTAGGTAGCAGATTCTGATTTTAGTTTCTTTCTCAATATATGTATCAGATTATCAACCTTAAGACATGAAATGTATGAATGAAGCATTTTCTGTTTTTCTATTCTGATTCAAATCCTCTTGTGCCTACAAGAACAAAAAGATAAAGCAAGAGCTTGTAATAGAATATTCATTTATATATGCTCAAGCAACTGATACATCCTGGATTTGACAGTAGTACCGACCTGAATTGAATTGGGGGAACTGAATCAAACCACACCATAAATAAGTGAATTATTTTCTAAAAATACTAAACTAAATATTCACAACCAGCTGAACCACATCCAACTATGAATGGCTTATGCAATTACACAGAACAGACCCTCCTATACGGCTATCCCAGCTCAACGGTTTCACTTTGAACTGTTTGCTGTTCACGAATCCTATATCCGCAAATTGACATTTACAAACTCTAAATCCCTGAATTGGCGTTCACTCTTCACTGAATGTGAAACATGAAAACATAAAAAACATGTTTTTGTTCTATTCATCATATTAGTTTCTTATATATTTATGATTTAGAATCAATAATGACTTTTTTCTTGGTGAAACATGAAAAAAAATTCAATTTCCTTTGTTCTAAACAGTCACCATACCTTGATGCTTGGTGCCTTCTGTGAATACTTCTATTTTTGTACTTGTATGTGGGTTTTGCCAGACAATACTAAATTTAAATTTTATCTTTCAAATATTGAGAATTTGGGATGATATTTCATTAAATGCATTCCAGAGAAAGTGTGTGATTAAATGTGCTTCTATCATGCTTTCTATATAGGTTTAAAAACGTCCTGTGACAAGTTTGATCCTACTTTTTACCTCAATTTTACTTCGCTAACAACTGTAATACGCAGCCAACCAGTCAACTCACTCACAGAATATACATGTATTTCTCTTTCTTCACATCTTATATGATATTTCTCTTTCTTCACATTTTATAACTGGTTGTCTAGTTATCTTGCATAATGAAGTTGTCTACCAAACATTTTTCTTTTTACCCCTATTCAAGAAATGATATGATGATTACTTTTATAGAAGTATACTGTACAACATCCTTTTTCAGATATTGAAGCTTTTTAACACTTTATTTTGTAGTAGTCTTGGGGCCTTTTTGATAAAACTAAGCGTTAACAATGAGGAGCAAGTATTAGGAATCAGAGTTCTGTTCATGAATCTTCAATAGAATGTAGTTCAGAATTTTCAGAACAGTTCAAAACCTTTAGTTTAGAGCACAGTTCAGGACATTTTAGAATGCAATTTAGTTTAAAATATAATTCAGTCAGTTTGAACTGCAGTTCAATTTGGTCCAAACTCTAAAATAAAGTTCACTAAACAAAACATTTAGTTCTAAACTATATGTTCAGTTCGCACCAATTCTTTACTAGCTCGGTTCAATTCAGTTTTTCTGACCAACCATAGGAGGGGAAGACTTATTAACATGTTTTTTGTCTACATTTTTATCTTGCATCTAACTTATTGTGAAGGAAACTTCATTAGCTGAGTACAATGTGTGATTTTAATGATGAAAAATTTGCTTTGGATTTAACATGCATGGGAATTTGGTAATTTAAAACAATAAGAAGAAATAAATAAAATGGATATCTTTAAAATAATTTTTTATTATTCACGTGTAAAAAGTTCTGCATATTATTTAGAATAATTAAAAGAAAAATATTCTAGAAATTAGTTAATGAAAAATTATTTTTAATTCTTTTTAAGGAGTACATTTCGTTTTTTTTTTTTTTAATTTCTTCTAACATGACACTTCGTCTAAAAGTCAATAATTGGAATGGTACTCCAAACACGTGATAAAAATAAAATTTTGGTAAAAGTAATATCATGAATAAAATTCCTGAAAATATGAATTAATCTTCTAAACAAACGCTTACAAGAACTTTTCATATGCAGAAAAGCATGTTTACTTCGCAATTATTGGGAATAAACAAGTATAAGTTTAACTGAAACTTATCTCATAACTTTAATTATTACGATATTAAATGACTTAATATAAATGAAAGTGATAGTGATTTTCTATATAAGTAAAAAAATTAACGCTAGAAAATTTTGTTTTTACTTTTCCCATGAAAATGATTTTGCATTGTGTTGATGTTCTTCGAAATATTTTTTAAAACAGAATCAAACATAAAATCAAATATTCTTTGTTCGATCGAAGACTAAGTTTCTACCACAAAATATGATATTTAATTTAAATAATTTATATTTATTTATTATTCAAAAATTAAACTATATTTTAATAACGTTTATTTCATATATTTTCGCATATTTTTAAAATATTATCAATTTAAAATTGCTCTTATATATTAAATTAAATCATATTCCCAGGTATTGCGAAAATCATTTAATTAAAAGTATTGTATATTTATTTAGATTTGTTTTGCTCTTTTATGCATTTTTAATTTTAAAGCGAAAATTTTAATTTAATTAATCCTTTTAGTTAATGCACTTTATAACATTTTGCTTTTGGTCTGAAAGTTTACATACTAAATAGTTGTCTACGTATATTTCATTTTATCGTGTTTACATTTCCATGTACTTTATTTAATTTGTACTTTTCATCCTAACATTTAATTTCATTTTTTCCTCTAAATTTTTTATCACTTTTTACTTTTGGTCCCTATTTAATAATCTCTTAATAGGTTTTAGCATAATCTCATGGTAGTAGTCTGTAAAATATGAAATTAATATAACAACGGAAATAATTGTGCAATTTATATCTTTACATAAAGTTAAGAATGTTATATATTGAAATACAACATATTAATCGAAAAGAAAATTAAATTCATGAAAAAATGACAACTCAGTGCAAGTGCTGTTAGTTTATTACGTGATTTTAGTATTATTGAAATGAGACAAAGTGACGCAGAGACTCCTTGATTTATTATTACATAATATGGGACAAAATAATAAATTTTCATATCTCATAGACTGAAATGGATTTTCACTACTATTTTGATACTAGGATTAATTACCATCATCATGTTTAAATCTACGAAAAAATTAAATAAAAATCAAAACCAAAATAATATAACTTACAAAAATAGAAAATAAATAAAATAATAAATGTTAAATACTAAAAATAAAAAGTAATGTATCTTAAAATAAAAATGGACACGTGTTAGACGTGGAAATAAATCACCTATTTTCACGGAAGAATTTTTTTTATATATAAAATTATACGTCAAGACCAAATACAACACACGTATATGACTAAAGTATAGAAAATTGGTACTAGAATAGCTGCATGATTTTAGTGTGACACGTTTGGGTTGTGATAAGTTATGGGAAAAATTGGATTGTGATTTACATAAAACCAGATGCAATAACTGAAATTCCAACATTATAAGTTTTGGATTATGGAGATGGTGTTACATGTTTCTAAAATACACATGATGGGAATTTTTATATTGAGGAAATTGAACTATCCCATGTTAGAAGAAGAACCCTTGTCATTTGTTTGTTCTTATATTCTATCTTGCCTCTAATATTGTGATGCAAGTTTCATTTGGTAAGAATAATGGGCAATTTGCCAATAAAGCATCTTCTTCAGATGCAACATTTCTTTCAATGTAAAATCCAGGAACCTTTGGCTTGGGCAATGATTTCTCACCATTCAGCATTAGAACCACTGATGACATATCTGGCCTATCTTTGGGTTTTTGTTGCACACATAACAGTGCAACTTGTATGCATCTTATGACTTCAGATGGCATACATCTTTCCCATAACATTTCATCCAATAGTTCCAACTGCCTCCCTTCAATCCACAGTCTCCATACCTAGAATTCAACCAATCAAATTAGTGCTTACATGTCAATTCAAATTTTTGTGCAATTCAAATGTCAATTACATTTGGAAGCAATTCAAATTTTGACTAATCTAATAGGTAGTTAAGTTTTTGTGCTTACATGTCCAAGAAGGTTGTCACAATGTTCTGGGTCTTGAAATTCTCTGATCTTCTTCCCACTTATTATTTCTAGAACTATCACGCCATAACTAAAGACATCTGATTTCGTTGAGAAACGTCCACGTATAGCATACTCTGGAGGCATGTAGCCACTGAAATTACAAATTTTGAAACTAATGTCAATCACAATGAAATCCAATAAACCATAATCAAGAAGAATCTGACTTACTATGTTCCAGCCACTTTGTTTGTTTTTGCCTCAACTTCATCTCCCAACAATATTCCAGCCAAACCAAAGTCTGATATTTTCGCTTCCAAATTTGCATCTAGCAGAATATTGCTGGTTTTCAGATCTCTGTGAATAATTCTTAGTCTTGAGTCTTGATGAAGATAAAGAAGTGCTCCAGCAATGCCACCAATAATGTTAAAACGCTTAAGCCAGTCTAGCATCTTCTGTTTAGTTTCATCTAGCCAATTACACATACATGTTTAGCATACCATATCTAGTCTCCATAAGATCATCAATATAGGCAAGAAATGACAAGAATAATAGAGATGTTTTAATGTAAATTGTAAAGGCTCAAACCAAAAATAAAGTAGTCCAAGCTTTTGTTGGGCATGTATTCATAGATCAGCATTATTTCTTCTCCATGAATGCAATAACCAAGAAGCTTGATGAGGTTACGGTGCTGAAGTTTTGCAATCAACACCATTTCATTTTTGAACTCTTCCAATCCTTGTCCAGACTTCTTTGAAATCCTTTTCACAGCCAATTCTTGTCCATTTGCTAGTGTGCCCTGACATTCATCATTGCAACAGTTAGAATTATATCCAAGAAAAATAGCAATCTGTGATCCTTTCTTGTAGTACCTTGTATACTGGTCCAAAGCCACCTTCACCCAGTTTGTTACAGCATGAAAAGTTTCCAGTAGCTCTAGCTATGATTGACAAATTAAATGTTGGAAGATCAGTGTCTTCTTTCTTTAGTATATTTTCATAATTCTTCTTGTACTTTGTCTTCCTCCTTGCTACCCCTGATTGGTAGACAACAGTAGGTAAACAATATAACACAAGACAGATTTTTTTTGGGTGCCTACGTTCTGCTATTGAAGGTTATATGTTAAATTATAAATCAGGGAATTTACCTCGCTTCTTATGTAGCACTAAGCAAGCAAAGGTAGTTAATCCAAAAACAGTCACGCCAACTGATATTCCTATCAGCTTCTTGTTTTCATTGCCACTATCTGCCACATGATTTGATAGATGAAAATCATCACTAGCCACCTTTTATAATTTTATCAGTACAATTCAAGTGAAGCTGACTTATGTGATTAATTTCATTACACTTCAGGAGTATGTAATAAAAAGAAATATATTTGAATTAGCCTTCTCTGTGAGAACTTTGCATAAAGATTAGAAAATTAAAACAATACAAAAATTAAAATTTACCAAGTATCATTAATTACTTCCTAGGTAGTAGTTAGCAAAATCTTGTATCCGTCATATTTCTGTTACTATAGTAACAAAATATTTGGTGGAACTCTGATATGAACCTGGTATTTCATTAGAAAGAATAAGGGATTTCTCCCCTGATACAGTGCCTAACTTGTAGAACTTCGAGGTTCAGCACCTCCAAATCTGCCCTCTCTCTTCTCTTCTCCGCAACATGTCTTATTTCTGTAATTGCCCCAGCTCCAACTAACTCACTAATGTCACTAACCTGATTAACTAACTCCATTATTACCATACAACCAACTACTAGCGAGTATCTATCAAACTCACATCAGTGACCCCCACTACCGTACTCCTCTTAAGCCCTTTAACAGAATTATGAAACTCAGTCAATCAGATTTCCCAAAGTGAAGGAAAGTGAAAAAGGAAAATAAAAAATTGAATACCTAGTTCTGAAACTGGAACTCTGATATAAAGGTCTTGTCCCAATTTAGAGAATTTCCTTGTGTCAAGCAGCTCATCAAACCAAAGTAGACAACCACTTCCTCCATTACGGATATCCAAATTTGCATACGCCGTGCATGAACAGTTGTCATGACATAACTTTTGACATTCCTCAAGGCTCGTGGTCTTATTAAACCATGATGAAGATGTGTCTGGCAATTTCACATCTGTGTACCTCCAGAATCTATCTGTAGTACTGTTTTTACAATTAGATTTTTTCCTTGGAACACAACCGTTAGACCAATATGATATGTTCCATTGATCAGGAAACTTTGGAACATATCCTTTTAGGCAATGACAAGTAGGTAGGTTACCATCCATACTGCATATAGAATATGTACCGCAAAAGGCATAATTTTGCACACTCGTCTTGCTCCCCAGTTGAAATAACTTTCCAGGTGCTTGTCTCCCTTGTCCAAACTGAAGCCTGTCCAAGGCCTAAAGGGGTCAGTGTATAAAGCGCGACCATTGATTTATCCAGGATTTCACACTCAAAATACACTTGTTTTTCATTCAAAACAAACTTATATCTATGTTGTTGTGTCAGTTGATGAGATGGAAATCCTGTAAAAGACACACCATTCCATGACCCTGCTCTATATTTTTTGACACATCCCTTGAATGTAAAAACTTGTGGATATCCCATAGGGTCAATTTTTACAGAATATTCTCCCCTGGCTGGATTGTCTGGAGTTTTCCAAGATGACAGAAATATTTCATGACCAGTTACTAAGTCTCTTCCAATCTTAGTTTCTCCTAGCAAAAACTTGTCACATGGATAATCAAAACTCTGCCACAAAAACTGATCCTCCTTAGAGTCCTGTCCATTTTTCACAACAAGGTTTCCCGAGTCTAAAAGGCGTGCAACTGGATTACTAACACCTTTGCTTGATCTATTGGACGACCAAACACTGTTGTTTGAGTCATTGATAAGATCAAGAACTCCCTCTACATTGACTTTCAAAACTCCTGAATTATTCTGAAGAGGGGTTTCTCGGTTGGCCACCCATACCACTGTTAATGGGGACACATTCCTGTACCATACACCCAAATATTGATTTGTTGAAGTTCCAGGGCTAAAGAAACCCATTTCAAATGTTCCACTAGCTGAAATCAAAGTCTCATTATCTCGTATAGACTGACTTAGAGCTAAAGTATCCCTTGACGTAGAGGTTCTCAATAAGCAAGGAGATAACAAGAACCAAATACATAACATTCTTGAGTTGTTCATCATTTTTTTCTTTCAAAGAAATTAATTCTTTAATTTTAATTCGCTTAATCTGACTTCAGATTTTACATGCTATGTGCTCATTTCTGTGGCTTCTCATCTACCAAAAATATTGGGGAAGATGAGTTTTATTGAGAGAAAGTGGTTTTCATGCTTTGGAACAAGAGGATGACTCTAATAAAATTTGAACAAAGTGGCAAGTGGGAAAGGGAATTACAAAAAACTGCAGAAAAGTCTGTTGGAATGTCAGATGGTTCGTTGAAAATTAAACGTGTTAATGTTGAACATTTGAACCATTGAGCATGCTAGCCTTAATTTCCGACTGCAAAATACTTTTCATCAAAACCAGGTCATTATGGCCTAAAGAAAGAGAAAGAGCTGATAGTCAAATAGGTGATGTAACAATGTAACTTGTAAATCAATCTTCATGTTCTGACTACAAGTATCAGTTTATTTATTATTATCTTGAACTCACGCTCTGTTATTCACTAGAATTTGTTGAAAATTACAAAAATTTTGAACTCTTTTTATTTAATTGACTACATGACATGTACAAGACAGAATTATTTGAGATATTAAACCATAGTACTAGGCCAACACCAAATCTTTTCACTCGTGTAACCTTTTTGATGAGATGTAAATCTACACAACAGTTTCATTGAACAGTTCCAAGTGTAACGCTGCTTATAAATTAAAATACATCCATACACCCACCAAATTAAAGCAAAACCCTACTCTGTGCAGGAAATTCTTTTTTTAAGGTTTTTCCAGCGAGTTGTTACTGCTTTACTCCTGTTATTTATTTTTCACCAAAAAAAAAAGCCATTCATAAAATATACACGGCAAATATGATTTTTTATGTGCTTCATTTTAGTCTAGAACATCAATTAACAAAAATTGTATCATGCATTATCAATAGCTCTTAGATTAGATTATCCTGTGCACAGCCTCAGAATAGGACATCTGCTAAAAATTCAAAGCAAACATATGGTGGAAGCAAGTCATGTATTTAATTTCAAGATTTCCCAAACATTGTACTACTAAACTGAATTGGCACTAGCAGAAGTGGTTTGAACTCAACATCAATAGAAGCAGCCACCAATGGGAAGGAATAAGAAATCATGCGTAATATTTTAATATCACCTACAGCAGAAATATGTATTACTTATAATTAAAGTCAATGAAGCATCATATTTTGATCACTTCATAAACAGAAATAATGTTTCAAAACAAAATGATAGAAATACAAATGTTAAAGTTGTGAAACATATGACAAATCTATTCTGAATTCTTTTTCTTTTTCTTTGTACATTAGAGTTCTTCTCATTCCATTTCCTCTTCATCAAGAATCTTAATTGTCAATGAAGACGATTTTTTTTTTTTTTTTGAATTACATATAGATACTGAAATTACATAGCGGGAGCTGAATCATATCCATTCCTGATCTGGAAAACACCTCACTTTTATGAGTATTCATCTTCTATCTTGGTTCAAAAATCGTGATGGACATCTCATTTGGGGTGAACACATTGAATATTCTAGATGAAGATTCTTCTTTAGGTAAACCACTACCAGTATAAAATCCAGGAGCCTTTGGCTTGGGTAATAATTTCTCACCACTGAGCATAAGAACGACAGAGGACATGTCAGGTCTGTCATCTGGTTTCTGCTGGACACATAACAAACCTATATGTATGCATCGTAGGACTTCAGAAGCATTGCAACTTTCACCTAAGTGTTTGTCGATCAGTTCCAGTGGTCTATCTTCAGTCCAGAGTCTCCATGCCTAAAACCATGGAAATTATGGTAACCATTTAGTTCCAATCTATTCTAATATGAGGCTATGTAATTATGACTAAGTTGTAAAGTGGATAGTCTTTGTGCTTACATGTCCAAGAAGATTAAGGTATTGTTCTGGGTCAGAAAATCCCCTATTCTTCTTCCCAGTTACTATCTCTAGTACTATTACTCCAAAGCTAAACACATCTGATTTTACTGAATAATGACCATGCACAGCATACTCTGGTGGTATATAACCGCTGCAAGTATTATTTCTAGAGGAATGAGTTAAAAAAACACTTTCACACGAACCAAAAAAAGTACTAAAAGAAGGTAGCTTACTATGTTCCAACCACTTTTTTTGTTTTGTCCTCAATTTGATCTCCCCGAAATGTTCGAGCCAGGCCAAAGTCTGAGATTTTTGGATTCATATGGGCATCCAGTAGGATATTGCTAGTTTTCAAATCCCTATGGATAATTCTCAGTCTAGAGTCTTGATGAAGATAGAGAAGTCCTCTAGCAACACCGCTGATAATGTGCAAACGCTTACTCCAGTCCAAGAGGTTGCATCTATGTTCATCTGGTTAATATCACTTTCAAAATTAGTAGTCCACTTACTTTATCAATGAGTTTAAGGATAATAACAAATATTGCAACAAATCTTTAGGTGTAAGTTACACTTCAGAGACACAAACCAAAGATGAAGTTGTCCAAGCTCTTGTTAGGCATGTATTCATAGATCAACATCTTTTCGTCTCCTTGAATACAACAACCAAGAAGCTTCACAAGATTACGATGCTGCAGCTTGGCAATTAACACAACTTCATTTTTAAACTCTTCCTGTCCTTGATCAGACATATTTGAGTGCCTTTTTATGGCAACCTCCTTCCCATCCATAAGTATACCCTGAAAACCATCATTACGAATACTCAAAACGAATTTTGTTGAGAGAATAGAGATTTTATTGGCGATGTCTATAATACCTTATATACTGGTCCAAATCCACCTTCCCCAAGTTTATTGATGCTTGAAAAGTTATTAGTCGCTTTAGCAATAATCGACAAATCAAATGTTGGCAGATCCATGTCTTCCTTCCTAAGTCTAGTTTTGCTTTGCTTCCAATTGAATATTCTTGCTGCGACCAAGAAGTTACAATATGACAATAACAAGAAATTAATCACCATGACAGTACTTGTCCTTTTTCATCCCCACTTTTTGGTGCCAATCTATGGTCACTCTTATAATTATTTGAAAAATCTGGAATGACAAAATGTACCTGTATTATCAAGTTTCTTTTTTGACATGAAC
This sequence comes from Hylodesmum podocarpum, assembly GCA_026586105.1. Classification (NCBI taxonomy): domain Eukaryota; kingdom Viridiplantae; phylum Streptophyta; class Magnoliopsida; order Fabales; family Fabaceae; genus Hylodesmum; species Hylodesmum podocarpum. The sequence continues at coordinate 1,604,989 of JALJEV010000804.1, forward strand.
ATTGTGCATCCAAGAATCATCAAGACAATGACTAATATTGTGGACCCAACTACTATTCCTATTAGAATCTTCCTATTGAAGTTTCTGTGATGAAGATCTGCAGCAGCATCTGAGAAATAAAAGAGCACAGTTAGTAAGTATATTCAAGTTACTATACACAGTTTTTGCAATGAAAAATAAAATCAGAGAAACTTCCAACAAAACCTTTATTTAATGAGACAAGGCATTGGATAAACAATTTTAAATTGTCCTTGGTTGTCATTTCTCTGATATAGCAATGCTTATGATCATATTATTGTTTTCTATAATACAAATGAAGTTTCGTACCTAACTCCGAAGCAGCAACTCGCACATATAGGTCTTGTACCCCTTCATTTAATTGCCTAATGTCAATCAAATCGGCAAACCATAGTAAACAGCCACTTCCTCCATTCCTTATGTCCAAACTTGCATATGCTGTACAGGAACAGTTTAGCAGACAGGATTTCTGGCATTCCATGAGTTCCATGGTTTTGTTATACCATGAAGAAGATGTGTCCGGTAACTTTATCCCTGTGTATTTCTTGAAGCCATCAGTAGTATTACAGTCCAATGGAATGCTCCGAGTGCATCCATTAGACCAATATGAAATATTCCATTCTTGTGGGTTTTTAGGTTGAAATCCTTTCAAGCATGCACAAATAGGAGAGTTACTCATGTTGCAGATGGAATATGAACCACACAGAGCATAGTTTTCACACTGATCTGCTATGTCTGTTGATAGTACCTGCCAGCTGCTTGTTTGACTCGTCCAAACAAGACGCTGTCCAATGCCTGAACTGGAGATTACATATCTAGAGAAAACTGATCTATTCAGAAGTTCATATCCATAATATACTTCTTTCTCATTGAACACAAATTCATATCTATATATTGGATTAGCCTTTTGAACTGGATATCCTGTAAAAGTAAGGCCATTCCAATGACCTGATCTAGCCTTTATGACATTTCCTTTCATTTGAACTGCCTGTGGATATCCTTGAACGATTAATTTAACTATGTAGTCACCTTGACCAGGATCATCTGCACTTTTCCAAGATGATAAAAACCTGTCTAGACCAGTTACTAAGTTCCATCCAAGCTTCATTCCTGGCAATAAGGTATCACTTGGATAATCAAAACTCTGCCATAGTAGATTGTCCAAGCTATTATTTCCATTTCCATTTCTTACTACAAGATTTCCTGAGTCCAAGAGCTGTGCAAATGAATTGGATGATTTGCTCGATGTATTAGATGACCAAACAGTCCTATTTGTGCCATCAAGAAGGGCAAGATATCCTTGATCATTGAGTAAAACTCCTGAGGTATTGTTGAGTGGAGCTTCTCTGTTGGCCACCCATACTATTGTTGAAGGAGAATTCTTATACCATATTCCGACATATTGACTATTAGAAATTCCAGGACTGAAGAAACCCAGTTCAAAAGTTGCAGAGGCTGAAACTAATGTCTCACCGTATTGAATGGATTGACCTGAAGCAATAGTATCAAGTGAAGTGGTGGTGTTTGCAAAGAGTAAAAGAGAGAAGATAAGTAACATTCTAACATTAATTGTTTTTTCTGAATTGTTTCTCGCTCAGGCATACTCATAACCAGAAATTGAGTGGAGTGGACAGAGCTAGAAGTTGATTTGGCTGGGCCAGATTTAGAACGAGTTTCAGTGACAGTGAAGTGCTTTCCATAAAGAAGAGAAATAGTATGATGATAATCCCAATTTGATAAAGCAATGCCGAATTGCTTGTCAAAGTAACTATAACCCCAAATTTTTGCAATATAAGGTACTAGGTCAAACCTCAGAGACACAAGTAATATGTTCCAATCTTAATCACAAGAAAATTACGTAGGGGATTTTTATCAAACAGGTTTAAGGCAAATGTCAAAACAGATTTGATTAATATTCACGCGCTCCATAGCAATCACCATGGAAGAGCGAGTGAATTCGGATTCAGAATTAAGAGAGATAAGAAGAGAGAAAATGAAAATTACAAAAGAAGAGGGAGAAGAAGAGAAAAGAAGAGTGTTCTACATGCTCCAAAACTGAAAATTAAAAATGAAATGTCTATGTCTATTCCCAAGTGTAACACCTAATCAAGTAATTAAAATTGGTCCAAATCACCATAACTATGGGTCAATAGCCTAATAATAGCAATCCTAATTATAATTAAAGCATGGGTTAATGTTTTATTAAAGAAGCGGTCAACTAATTTATATTGGGGAAGATGAGTTTTATTGAAAGCAAGAGGTTTTCATGCTGTGGAACAAGAGGATGACTCTACAATAAAATTTGAACAAAATGGAAAGTGGGAACATGAAGAAAAAAAAATTGCAGAAAAGTCAATGTTGGAAGGTTCGTTGAAAATTAAACGTGTTAATGTTGAACATTTGAACCGTTGAGCATGCTAGCCTCAATTTCCGACTGCAAAATACTTTTTTTCTAAACCAGGTCATTGTGGCCAGAAGAAAGAGAGAGCTGATAGTCAAATAGATGATGTAACAACATAACTTGTAATTCAATCTTGAGCACCAATTCATTTATTATTATTTTAATCTCAATCTAGAATATGTTAAAAGTGGTACTCTCAACAACTACGTTGAGACTAATCTCAATACATGGCTCGTTACTTTAATTAAGATAATAAAAATTAAGATATCAGAGGAAAAAAATAATTTGAATTAATAAATTAATGTTTCTATCAATCATACTTTATAGCTAATGAAATATTAAAAGGAGAGAATAAATGAATTTGTGAGAGATAAGTTACGATGAATGTTTAATTTTATTCAACAGTCTAGACTATTTATAATAGTTATAGGCAGAGAAAAACAACAAATAATTGATCATAAAGTTTTGGAATTACAACACCACTAATTGATACTTACTCCTAATTTTTGAACCACTATATCACTAATTGAAAAGAAAATATTTTCTCCTAAAGTCTTGGAACCACTACTTCCACTAAGAAAAACTAGTTCGGTAATTGAAACAATAAAAAGTATAATTAACCGCCACAAAACAAAGATAAAGATGACATGTGCAATCTAAAAGCAATTTTCTTAATACCCCTCCTAGCTTTCGAATGTGTAAAGTTCTATCTTCTTTCTTAGAAACTTAAACTTACTAATTAACAATGGCTTGGTGAACAAATATGCAACCTATTTTTCAGTTTTGCAATAAACAAGAACAACAACTCCATTTTTCTTTACCTCCCTTAAGAAGAATAATTTACTGTTAAAATGTTTGGTTTTCCCGTAAAGACGGGATTATTGGAAATAGTTATTGCAACTTGATTGCCAACGAAAATTTGTGTGGTTTCCTTCTACACCATGTTAAGATCAATTAAAATTTTCTTCAATCACAAGACTTGGTTAACAGCCATTGTAATAGCAACAAATTGAGCTTCTACTCTATATTGCGCAACCATTTTTTGTTTTTTCGAGCTCCATGAGAAAATATTAGATCCAAAGCTAAAACAGTACCCTGAGATACTCCTCATATCATCAATTTAGTCACCCCAACCCTTATCTGATTTGCTTTTGAAGAAGAGGATCCAACACATTCTGATAAAGTCATCAATAAAAATAATATAATAAAGATTATTGATGCAAATCGCAGCGCATGCGGCGTAGAACACACATATGCATTGCGGACTATGGCAAGTATACCACAGTCCTCAAGTAATAAGTATTTATAAACGGAGTTTTCGATTCTACGAGGACAAGCAATTCAGAAACTGTATTTTTTTATTTAGTGTATTAATTTCCCAATAGAGCATGACATACCAATTCTTAATTTAAAGATCAATTTAAATTATAAAGCAGAGAGCAAGAATTAAGACCAAGAAAGAAGAGCGATTGAGATCCCGATTTCACCACTAATCCCCCCTTATATTTTCCTCTTATGTTATTCATGTATAATCATGGCCGAATCGGATTCCTACCCTCGTGACCGTCTCTCTCAAGATCACCCACACCGCCTAATTAAATAGATGATGTCCAGCGTCCTAAACCATTACATAAGTTAATTAGAGAATTAAATCTATGAATCCAGGGGCAAACTTAGGTGCAGTCTGCACTACTACCTACTTCTATCTCTAGGACTATAACGTAATAATGGTTTAATTCTTTAGTACTACTAGGCATACTTTGTTAGAGTTACCCTAGGCTTACCTATCGATTTACTAGTCATCAATTAATAAATAGCATTAAGCGCAAAGAACAAACACTCAAACATATACTGGATAACATCGAGAATCATATAAAGAGAATAATTAGGGTTACATCGTTCTCCCAATCAAAGGGAGAGTTAGTTCATGATGGAATAGAAAACAACACAAGTAGTAATTGAAAGAGAATACATAATGAAATTAATCCTCGAGTCTCCTTCTCTTCTTGCTTGTGGTTGAATCTCATTGCCGCCTATGAACCGGAAGAGTTCTCAGCCGAAGTGCAGCTGCCATCTAGGTCAAGCCGTCGGAAGACTGAGAATTAGGTCTAAAATTCGAACTCTTTGCTGAGTGTGAAACAATTTGTATTTATAGCCTTTAAAAATTTGGACTTGGGCCTGTTGCGAGTCCAACTCGCACAAGATATTAAGCAACTCACGCGAGTTCATGTTCCAGAGAGGAAACATGTGCTACAATCCAAGTCACTTAGCGGGAGATGCGATAGTTGGGCGCAAGATGATCGCGAGATGATCGCAAGATGATCGCGAGATGAAGTACTAGAGAGTTAACTTCTTCTTGAAGTTACACCACTTCGCGTGAGATGATGTTGTTGAACACGAGATGAGCGAGAGATGAGGTGTTAGAGAGTTAACTTGCTCTTGAAGAAAGGGGTCCTCGCGCAAGATGTGAAAAGATGAGCGTGAGATGAGGTTCCAGAGAACTTTTCTTCTTTACTAGAGCTCCAATTCGCGCGAGTTGTGTTCCAACTCGCAAGAGATGCCTTTCTGGACACGTTTTTCACTTGTTTTTGGCTATTTTCACCCTGAAACACTTAACACACCATCAACAAGCTCTAACACGAATTATTATGAATTAAGATCAATTTGAGTTATTTTAGGTGGCTTAAGAGTATAAAAAGGATAATTTATGATATAAAAAGAGTATAAAAATTGTAACACCCCTAAATTACTACGATCGCAATGTCATAAACACCCTATGGTTCGCGGAAAAAACTACGTTATTAAATGAGGGGAACTAAATTACATTTCATAGAGTAATTTCAATAGCAATTTCTATAACTATATATCTCTAATAAAATAAAAAATCTCTTAAATAGCAAGTATTTATCATGTAACAAGAATCTTAAACTTCTAATATTCCTATATAGTAGCAATAACTCAAACAACAGAAAGAGAAATGAACATCATGTCACGTCTTCAAAAAATCAAGTTCTTCTCCTAGCCTATGGTCTTTGCATCTCTAAGCAACTGTTTATCTGTTTGCCCGTTCACAGGGTCATCACATGTGTCAACCATAGACACAATCATAGGGTTAGTTCACATTTTAATGATAATAATAAAACCACAGGAACTGTACACACAAAAGATATATGGAAGACATAAAAGACTCAATTTACAAATCATCACAATTAATTATGTAACCTAATATGATGCATGTCACTCACAATTCACTCTCATGTCATGTGGTACCATCAAAACAATTGTGCGATGTCTAGGAGTACATGTCACCTCTAACAATCTCACTAGAGATACTAGACAGTTACAGTCAGGGAAACCTGTGTTACAACGGGAGTCACTTTCCACTCATGGTGATCGGCCAGAGTGGAAGCTTTCCTCACCGCGAATACTCTCAAAGTCCTAGTCTATTACATCGACCCATCAGGGGCCAACCGTTCTAGTTCCATTCATCCTTACTTTTTGAAAATATTTCCACTCTGCTTAGTGTTCATGATAATCTCTCATATTTTGAAACACCATGCTTCACAAGCATCTCCACAAGGGAAAACTTACTGCTCTTCAACAATAAGCATCCATCCTTCTCTCTTTACAAAATCAATTTAAGCTAATTATCATGAACCTAAGTGATGGAGGACCATCCAAGAGAGGCAACTCAACTAAGAAGATTACAAGAAGCATGATAGAAGAGGGAATAGAGAGGGATCTCTTGAAGATTGAAGGAGTTCTTGAAGGCATGCCTTAGTTAGAAAGCCTTGTAATCTTCTAGAAATAGCTCATGCAATCATTATTGTATGTTTCCTTTTCTTGGTTGAGGACTTTCTTAGAAGAGAGATTAAGAAAAGAAGGTCAAGTGAAGAGGAAAGGAAATAGACCTTGAACCTACTTAAATCCATAATTTGGACTTAACCTTAGTTAAGTTGAAATTATGGATCCAAGAAGGTAGGGCCTTAAAGGTGAGTGTGGGCTTCATGACACATACACTTAGGTCTAAGGGTCCAAGGCCATTTCCCTTCACTCTCCACCTTAGGAAGCCATCTTTCCTAGTTTCCTCATCTATAAAAGGACCTCATATCTTTCATTGTAAACAACTTTTGGATGAAATAAAATTGAAGCTTTATGCTTTTGCTTAAGAGAAGGAGTTCTCTTATCTTCTTCTTATGAAGGAGTTGAATCTTATCCATGATTTTCTATGGTGGCGATTCCTCAAGGCTTATTGGACTAGTCCATTGCATCTTGAACCATTGAATCTTATCAAAGATCCTTTTTTCTGGTGATTCCTCATCTTGGCTTATTGGTGTTTCACCATGGCGTCAATCCATTTATAATCTTTTCCATCTTTTACATTTTCTTCTTGTTCACATGTTTTTACTAACCTTGTTCTAATCCTTTCTTAATGAATAATCATTCCATTGGCTTAAGGAATCCGTGGAGTTCTCTCTTGAAGAATTGAAGATTGGGAAATTCTCTCAAGCATAAAAGTGTGCTTGTATCACTATGCAACTCGTCAATGCAACATGCACAAAAAGTTCATCTTTTAACCCCACCAACTATTTCACCGTAACAAGATATTTAACACCACAATAACATTGAACCAAAATAATCATGTAGAAATTAAATACAACATAAAAGAGGAACAACATGAAACACCTAAACTATGACAATATAAATCTCAAACCAACATTTACATATAAATAATTAAACAAGGCAACGATGTCAAGTTAAATAAAATTTAACATCACATAATTAAGATTGAAATATTAAGATTAAGAATTAAGACGCACAAAAAAAAAGAATAATTATTAACAAATAACACAATCTAAAATTAATGTAAACAACCTCGTCTAGTAATTAGAAAGAACTAAGTTATTAAATATCAATTATGAGTTAAACAAATAATTTTAATCCCAATACTTAATCCTAATCTCAAAAAACAAGAAAAATTTAATTTCTATCTAATGACAGTGAGTTGCCATAACCAGTAACAGAACCAATTCATTCTTGACAAGAAAAAGGAAGCCAAAACCTAAAGTTGGTTAATTAAATTTTATCCAGTACGTAATTCTCTTTAGTGTCTCTCATTTGTTTTAATATCAAACTTGTAGCTAATTTGATTGGGTTTTGAACCAAAATTTCAAAGACATACCAAAACCTTAATTGGAACACACATTCTTTTTCTTTTATGCAACTAAGAAATGTATTAATTAAACCTGCGAGTCCTCGATAACACCACCGTTCACACTGTCGGGACGGTCAAATCTCATCTCTCTTCCACACACCAACAAACCCAAACCAGAAACGCTCACATAAAATCCAAAAATACTCTCACACAATACATAAAAAAGGAAAATGATGCAAAGTCAGCCAAGCCAAAAGGGGACGATAACAAAATTGAAGCAAGGGATTTCCCAATGCAAGAAAGAAAACAATCTAATTCAAAATATTTAATTCACATTAAATAAACAAAGGCAGAAAGGAAGGAATACATATTGAATTCACATCAAATAAACAAAAAAGAGAGGAAGGAAAAAACCCATTATCATCATTAAATTGAGAACTACCATAACCTGGATTTGCGACAACTACACATGAGGGAGAAATTGAAATTGAAATGAGTAGGGTTTCAACCTCTATGAACTTTGATCTCCTTGTGGGGAAATTTGTCCGCACCCAAAATGCGAGAATAATATCGAGATGAAAGGGAATGGGAGAACGAGAAAGAAAATGAAAGAACGAGAAAATAAATAAATTCTCTGATGTCTAATACTGAGGCGTGCTATGATTATTTTAATTGTGTTATCTCGTAACCACTCACTCACCCCACTCACAATTTAGTAATTTCTCACTCACCCCACTCACATAATCAGTTACTACTCTAATTTATATATTATTATTATTGTTATTATTTTATTTTATTTATTTTTATATTATTTTATTTACAAAAAAATTGGGGCGTTACAAAAAATAGTTCACTTTGTGAGTTATCAATTACCATTCAATGAAGGTGTTTTCTGTGGACCAGCAACATATTTATGAATCAATTGCATCTTTCTTGATGCTCTCCATGTTGTCTTTGAGAAAAATTTTCTTTTTTGCTTGCCAAATTGACAAGTTTTGCAGTTTGAGATTTGATTCTCAAGTTCAGGAACATCAAGTGTTAGTCTTTTTTCTTACTCAACTACAACTGCCTCTTGGTGATTATAATACCCATGCCTCTTGTGCCAGATTTTTGTCACGTTGTTTGAATGAGAAAGCAACTTGCTCCTCTTCCAATGGATTTAGAACAAAGGCTTTTCCTTTCATTTTTACCTTGAACATATCTTGGTCGGTTTCATCTTTAATTAAGCAATATTTGTTTTCAAAAATAATTTTAAATCCTCTTTTAATCACTTGACCAACACTTAATAAGTTTTGATTGAGTTGAGAAACAAAAAGAACATCAAGAATAAATTTTGTGCCTACACAACCTTTTTATCGTAACGGTCCTTTTTCCTTTGACTGTAATCACCATTACCTATTCTAACTTTAGTGACATTAGTTGGCCTCAAATCTTTGAAGAGTGCCTTGTCAGAAGTCATATGGTTGGTAGAGCAACTATCAATTAGTCAACTTTCATTTGACTCATTGCTCAAGAAACAAGTAACCACAAACAGTAGGTCATCCTCCTCTTGATCGGCAATTTGAGCTCATTCATCATGATGATTTTTGTTTTTGCATATTACAACTTAATGCCCCATCCAATTGTACCTGCTGCATTTTGCCTATGGTCTTTTCCAACATTTGAATGGTGGATGACCTTTTCTACCAAAATTTTGACAAGGTGGATAATTTTTCTTTCCTCCCTTGCCTTTCATCTGATTATTTGCTGGACTTTCATTGCTTGAGGCTTTGTTCTTCTTAACTCCATGATGTCTGACTGGAAAAGCATCTTCGACAACATGATCTTGTCGCATCAACCTTCGCTGCTCTTAGGCCTGTAGGGCATGCAACACTTTTGCCAAAGTGATTTTAGAGAGATCCTTTGTGTTCTCCAATGAAGCTATAGATGTTTCGTACCTCTCCGACACCATTAATAGAATTTTTTCAACAATTCTGGAATTTGCAAAATCACTTCCCAACAATTTTATCTTGTTGGCAATACCCATTCAATTTGTCTGAGTATTTCTTGATTATGTTAGACTCTTTTAATCTTTGAAGCTCAAACTCCTTCATTAAGTTAAGCATCTGCGTGCTTCAATTCTTTCATCTCCAACGTATTGCATCTTTAGATAATCCCAAATTGCTTTTGCTGATTTGAGAGTCATGATCCTAGTAAAAATGGTTATAGAGACACCAGCAAAAAGGCATGACTTTGCCTTTGCCTTTCGAGTTTTTTTCTCCTTATGATTCTTGATTTAGGCAACGGTGGGATTGTGTGGCAACGGAAGGACTTCATAATCCTCTTCTAAAACTTCCCAAAGATCCAAAGCATATACGAAAGATGCACCCTCAAACAAGAAAACACAAAGACGAAGGGTTCAAGTCATCATGCTTCAAAGCAATCTCATCAGATAAAGAACCTTCATAGATCAAGACTGAGAGCTCTCCTCAACTTCAAGTCATGCGCTCAAGGATGAAGATATGAAGACTGAAGTTGAAGACGAAGAAAAAAGACAAACGAATGAATTAAACACACAACTCTTTTATTTGTTCGTTCGTCTATTAGTTTAATGAAGTTCAGACGCTGAGTAACACGTGCCTTCGTTTCAAATCAAGTCGTTACTCAGAAGCTTCTAAAGGTGGAAAAAGATTTCAAAATAAGCCTCTACAATACAAAAAGCAGATGCACATTTCTGTGAAATCTTTGAGCAAATTAGTTAAAGCCCGATCTCACGCTGACATCCGCTGACTCTGTATAAAATGTTTTAATTGCTTACTCTGCCAGATGTGGAAGTACCCAAGACAAATGACTGACGTTCAAATCTACAGTCTAATGGATACTTCACGAAGACGTCTATAAAAGGACTTCATCATAACGAGTTGAAGTTGGTGAACTAATATGATTAAGATCATATTCAACTCTTGTTCAAGCTCTAAGATAAAAGTTCACTCACCCTGAACTTAGAATAGCACTCATTGTAAAATCCCTCTATGTGAAAAGGATAATTTTTATTTGGTCTTAATTGTGAACCAATGTTGTGGTAATCTGTAGCCTAAGAAGACTAATTGTTTAAAGAATACCTTGTGTTTAGCCTGAGGAGGCTGAGGTTCAAAGAATACTTGTTTTAGCCTAAGGAGCTAAGTGTTAAAAGAATACCTGGTTTAGCTTGTGGAGGCTGTGTTCAAAGAATACTTGGGTTTAGCCTGTGGAGGCTAGGGTCAAAGAATACCAATTAAGCCTGTGAAGACTGTGTTCAAAGAATATCTGTAATTTTAGCCAGGAGTGGCTAGGTTCAAAGAATACTCTTAGTGAAGCCTCAACAAGCTGTTGGGTAACTGGATGTAGTCTTGAACAATGAACCAATATAAAAATATTATTGCTTTCGTTATTTTTATCTGCTTACTAGCTAAGGCTAATAACTTAAATCGAATATTCAATTAAAATCAATCTTTAAAAGAGAAACTTAAGTTTGCGTCTAATCAAACCTCTTTATCACAGACGCAAAACACATCGTCTGAAAAAGCTTTAATAATATACACAATTCAACTCCCCTTCCTGTGTATTTTTATTTTACAGTTTGGTGTCAGAGCTCAGCCTCTAATGGTTGAGCGTCTGATAACTGCCAGAGGAAAAGATCCGGGATGGAGAACTCCAAGACGATGCTGATTGCAGAAGGATCCTCTATGAACAAACCTCCGGCTTTCTCTGGAGATGATTATCCTTACTGGGCGGATAGAATGGAAATTCACATCAAGTCTACTCAATATAGACTCTGGAAGATTATCACTGAAGGAGACATTCCTTTACTAAACCAGAAGCTCAATGGGGGAATGAAGAATACACAATAATGAAGTTCAATCGCAAAGCTCGTTATACCATAACGTGCGATCTATCTAGGACAGAATACAACAGATTTCGTGCCTACAAAACTGCCAAGGAGCTTTGGGATGCTCTAAAGATCTCTCTTGAAGGAACTGAGGATGTCAGACTCAAAAAAGCTGCCACCCTTCAAAAAGAGTATGAAATGTTCTCCATGCAGAAAGGAGAATCTATACTTGATGAACTCATGGATACTCTAAGAGTACATGAAGTTCACTTGAGCAAAAGGGACAAAATCAAAGTCAAAGAGCCTATTTCTCTACCATCTATTGATGAAGCTCCAAAAGAAGAGTCTATCAAGAAAGACAAAAAGAAGCACAAAGTTGTTAAAGCTAACTCAACTTGAATCGACAATTCAGAAGAATCAACAGATGACGAGATCTCTTTGATGGCCAGGAGATTCAAGAGAATGATGATGAAGAAAGGACGAGGCCAAAGATTCTTCAAAAGAAAAGACAAACGATTCCCTAAGAAGCCATCCAACAAAGAAGAAGAATCTGAAGTAGTCTGCTTTGAGTGCAGAAAACCAGGGCATATAAAAACTGATTGCCCAAGGTTGAAGAAGAGATGGAATCCCAAGAAAGAAATAAAAAAGAAAAGTCTTCTTACTTGAGAAGATCTTGATACTGAAGGCTCAGACGATTCTAGAGAAGAAGAGAGAGCTAACACCTGCCTTATGGCAAAAGATTCTCAATCCTCTGAGGTAAAAATTCTCAACATATCTCATTCATCTTCTTCTGATTTAGATTATGATGATGAAAAAATATCTTATAATGTTCTTATCGCAAACACTCAATTTAAAGCTCAAGAATATAAATCTTGCAACACCAAGCTAATGATAGTTGTGGAAGAAGTCTTAAGACTAAAAGCTAAAAATTAAAGTCTGTCACAAAAAGGAATGGCAGACGAAGCATCTTCTCAAGATGAATCTGAAAAGGATCATCTTCTTTTTGAAATTAAAAGATTCAAAGAAGAAAATGATTCCTTAAGAAAGGATTTAATCAAGTTCACATCAAGTTCTTCCAAACATAAAAATATCGTAACTTATGGAAGACCTCCGTCTGATAAAAGTGGACTTGGTTATAACCCCAGTACAGACGAAAAGAAGTCTGTCTGTACGTAAAGGTATGCATGCAAATTATAATAGGGTTCCAAATGTATATAAAAGTCATCCAAAGACTTTTAACATAAGAAAACCCTTTACTAACAATGCCAGACCCAAGAAGATTTGGGTACCAAAATCACATATTATTCTTGTTGCAGATATCCTTAATAGAAAAAAAGAAGGATTCAAGCTGGTATCTGGACAGTGGATGCTTGCGACACATGACAGGAAGCCTGTCTATGTTCCAAGACCTGAGGCCAAGTAAAGGGTCTGTCTCCTATGGGTCTAGAAATGGTAAGATTCTTGGGATTGGGACTGTTGGTAAGACACCCAACCCACTCATACAAAATGTGTCGTATGTTGAAGGGTTAAACTTTAATCTGCTTAACATAAGTCAATTTTGTGACAGCGGATATAAATTTTCCTTTAACTCTGATGAGTGCATAGTTAGAAACAATGATAAATCCATCCTGTTTAATGGTAAAAGAAAGAACAATCTTTATGAGATTTGTCTTTTTGACCTTAGTGATCAGAATGTAACATGTCTAATCTCAGCAGACGATGAGAGGGAAATATGGCATAAAAAGCTTGACATTTAAGTCTGAAATATAGTTCAAAAATATCCAAGAGGAATCTTGTGAGAGGCTTGCCAAATATTTCTTGGAAATATAATCATCTGTGTGAACCTTGTCAACATGGGAAACAACATAAATCATCTTTCAAATATAAAGATGTTGTTTCTATGACAAGACCACTAGAGTTGTTACACATTGATCTCTTTGGTCCTACCTAGACGCAAAGTTTTGGAGGAAAGAGATATGGATTTGTCATTGTAGATGACTACTCTAGATTTACATGGGTATACTTCCTATCTCATAAGCATGAGTCATTCAATGTCTTTAAAATTTTCTGACGTGTTCAAAATGAGAAAGAAGTATGTATTGCATCCGTAAGAAGTGATCACAAAACTCAATTTGAAAATTCTGAGTTTAAAGCCTTTTGTTTTGAAAATGATATATTCCTTAATTTTTTGTCTCCAAAAACTCGTCAACAGAATGGATTGTGGAAAGGAAAAATAGGACTTTACAAAAAATGACTAGAACTCTTTTACATGAAAGTTCACTTCCAAAGTATTTTTGGGCAGAAGCAATAAATACATCATATTATGTACAAAACAGAATTTTGATAAGACCCATATTGAATAAGACTCCTTATGAATTATATAGAGGAAGAAGAGCCAACATATCTTACTTCCATCCATTTGGATGTGAATGTTTCATTCTTAATACTAAAGATCATCTTGGAAAGTTTGACTCAAAGATCTGTAAGGGATTCTTTCTTGGATATTCCGATACATTTAAAGCTTATAGAGTTTTTAACTCTAAAACTAAAGTTGTAGAAAAATACATTCACGTCAAATTTCAAGACAATTCAAAGGTTGATAAAGAAATGTCAGACCTAGAAATATCATTTGATCTTTTGCAGGTCAACTCATCAAGTCAACAAAATAATGTTGTCGTCATAGTAGACGAAAAAGCTAAACCAGATGAAAGTGCATCTGCTGGATCAAACGAACCCTCATCGTCTACTCTTCAACCTGACATTATCCAGACTCTGGTCAGAACGTGGAAATTTGCCTCAAATCACACCCAAGTTCTTATCATAGGAGACAAGTATCAAGGAGTGCAAACCAGGTCAAATTTTAAAGATCTTTCTGGATATGCTTTAGTGTCAGAAATTGAACCCAAAAGCATTGTGGAAACACTTAAAGAATATGACTGTATACTTGCCATGGAAGAAGAACTAAATCAGTTCACAAGAAATGATGTATGGACGCTGGTAGAAAATCCCAAAGATAAAAGCATCATTGGAACGAGATGGGTTTTCAGAAACAAGCTGGACGAAGCCAGAAAAGTCATCAAAAACAAAGCAAGGTTAGTGGCTCGAGGGTATACTCATCAAGAAGGTATTGACTTCTGATGGAGGACCATCTCCAAAAGCTCAACGAACTCTTCAACCTTACTTTTTAATAAATTGAGCTTCTAATAAAATTTGCTATGTTTTTGACTCTTTGACCAGGTTTAGTATTCAGATCATAACTTGGGTTACACAACTCCAATTTAGCTGTTCTGGGTGTCTTTTTGAAGAGGACTTAAAGGGATACAAAATCTATGAAGACACAAAAGCCCAGTTCTAACTGAATCTAGGAGGAAATTGGGTTCGACAGTAACGTTTGGATACTGCCAGGATGTTCCAGCGGGGTGCTGACCAGTTTTAGTATTTAGAGCGTAATGTGGGCTACAAAACTCGAATTAAGTTCGTCTTGGTGGCATTTTAAAGCTAACTTAAAGGTCTACAAAAGCTATGAAGACACCAAAGCCCAGTTCGGACTGAATCTAGGAGGAAATGGAGCTTGAAGTTAACGTTGGAATGCTATCAGGATTTTCCAGCGAGTTGTTTAATTGTTTAGGTCTATTAGTTTCTTTCAATTATGTATTTGTTTTAAGACTTGAATTTGGGCCTTGTAATTGTAAAGTGTGCTCAGCCTAGGGTGCCTCTCATCTCAGCATTGATCACTCATTTTATCTAGGGTGGAGAACATTTCAGATTTCTAACCTTAGGCCCATTGCACTTTCATTAAATTGGTCAACATTTCTATTGTACTCACTTTTGGTCAAATTTATGAAATAGAATTTCTAAGACTTGTGTCTTGAGAAAAGGAGAGAGCTCTCCTAGGGTTTCTTCCAAGAACCTTCAATCTTATCATGAGTCCATGATCCAAGTGGTGATTCTCCATTAAAGCTTATTGGATACTTCATCCATGGCGCTTCCCATACTCCTTACCTTCTTCCATTTTTGCTTTTCTTATTCTTTGTTCTAAACCGAGACATATAGTGTGTATTCCGCAAGCTTCTTCAAATCAATTAAGTGTAGGATGATGGGTGAATGATGATTGGGGCAACAACTTGCTTATCCATGAAGATCCCTTACAAGTTACTCATGGGTTTGCATCAAATTTGGTATCAAAAGCTTGTTCTTCACCTAGTTGTTCTTCACTTGTGGTATTGAGTCTAGCTCCTATCTTTTTTATTTCAATTTTTGATTCAATTGAAATTTTGTTGAGTTTATTTTTTGTGTCTTGGCTGTCCAATGCATTGAGAATATGTTCTGACACTTGTGGTAGATCATACATGGCCTAATTTACATGCTAGACACATTCTAGTTCATAGCCCCCATGTGTTTGATGAATGTTCTCAATGTGTATTTTGTGTCCTCTTTTCTGGAATTTGATTTCCCTGCAATATTATAGGCTTAATTAAGGCTTATATGTTTCATTATTACATGGAATACTCATTACAAGTTCAAGTTACCACTTATATCCATTATCTTGCTTGTTAGCAAAGTTAACTAGAAATTCGCTTGAGTTTGAAGCCATTTTGGGACTGTCAAGCAAGGTTTATCCAAGAGAAAAATATAGAAAAGCAAAGGAAAAGAAAAGTTCAATAGAAAAATATTCAAAATAAAGAATCAAAAGAAAATACAAGAAAAGAAAATACAAGAAAAATGAATTTGAAGAAAATAGAATGCTAAAATTAGTAGTTCTTGTGAGTGAGAATTTGTGCAAATTTTGAGTGCAGTACCTTTGTTGGTTGGGCTCTTTAAACACCCAAAAAATTAGTTTTCAAGTTCAATTTGTCTTTTATTACCATTAGGCTCAAGCATCATCATCATAAATTGGGTCAATTTTGCTAGTAGCTTGATATTTGAACTTGTGGTGAGCTTTGTATGTGCCTATATATATAAGCCCTGTTTTGCCCTTTTGGACCTCTGTTTTGTGGCTGCCCTGCACCTATTCTGATCTTATTTTGTGCCTTAAATTCATCACAAACATCTCCCAAAATTTCGTGAGAATTTGGCCAAGTTTTGAAGCAAAATTCATACCATTAATGACGATTTTTCTGGTCTTGTGACAGTTTTCGTTTTGCTTCTTGTTCAACATGTAAATCTGGGTTGTGGTGGCTGTTCGGCATTTTTTTGATAGTATATACACATATATAAGCTCAACTGGAAGGTTTCATAATTTTCCAACACCATTTCATATGCTTTTGAGTGCTTACAAGTTGGGAAAAATTGTGATGGTTTCTTGAAATTTCCAGCAATTGGTACTTGTGTTTTGTGTCAAATTTGAATCATTTTGTCTTGAAATTTTTTCTAGTTTTCTAAATTGATTTTTCCTTCATTTTAGTTTCAGTAACTATAGTAGCCTTTGTCTCATATTAAATCTCCTTTTGAGTAGCAATTTTTGTTCATTGAGTCTCCTTTTATGGCTTGTCTTCCTTGTTTCCTACTAAGTTTTGTCTAGAGTTTGTCTTCTTTGATCTCCTTAAGTTTTGTGGCTGAATTTTTCCTCTTTCACTTGGATTAATTGGACTTGATAATTGATATAGGTTTCTCAAGAAACTTTAAGTGGGAGTTGAGAGGAAAAAGGCTAGAGAGTACAATATAGAAAGAGCCTCTTAAGAGTGTAAACAAGAGTGTTGAGTGAAACACTTAGTGAGTGGAAAGGACTTTGTCTCTTATATTATTATTTCTTCTAACATCTTTCTTTGCAGCCATTGGAGATATTTCCCCAAATATTGAAGACCAAATACGTCCTAGTGATGTTATATTTTTGAAATGCTTTATGGAGACAATGGACAAATTTGAACAATTATAAAAATTGATTTGAATGAGTTAAGAAGGGAAAATGTTAGGTGGTTGAGGAAAACAAGAATGTAAACAAGAGTGTTAACAAGAGTGTAAACAAGAGCCTCTTAAGAGTGTAAACAAGAGTGTTGAGTGAAACACTTAGTGAGTGGAAAGGACTTTGTCTCTTATATTATTATTGCTTCTAACATCTTTCTTTGTAGCCATGGGAGATATTTCCCCAAATATTGAAGACCAAATACGTCCTAGTGATGTTAGATTTTTGAAATGCTTTATGGAGACAATGGAAAAATTTGAAACGATTATAAAAAATGATTTGAATGAGTTGAGAAGGGAAAATGTTAGGTGGTTAAGGGAAGAGCAGAGTAAGATGGAGGACCTTGAGAGGAGACTAAGGGAAGAGCATGAGAGAAAAAATGAGAGAAGAAGAAAACAAGAGAGGTATCATGGTTCATATCAAAGAAGTGATAGATATTACTATGAATCTAGGAAGGAATATAGAGATAGCAAAGAGAGAAGGATTAGAGAAGAGTATGAGAGAAAAGAAACTAAGTATAAGAGGAGAGAATAAGAGTTGAAAGAAAAAGAGTTGAGAGAAAAGAAGTTAAAAGAGAAAGAATTGAGAGAAAAAGAATTGAGGGAAAAGGAAATTAAGGAAATAGAGTTGATGGAAAATCAAATGAAGGAGAAAAATGATTCTTTACTTGTTTATGCTAACCCTTCATTTGAAACTCTTGATTCTTATTTTTACAATATTGTAGTTATGGTTTCAAAGGATGACTATCAAGAGGAAATTGACAATCTCTTGTATGAAGATGTAGAAAGAAAGGCATTTGAAGACCTATAAACTGCTTGTGACCATCTTTACAAACAACCTTGTGTTTTGGTGCCTACCGAAGAGTTGTTCATAATGGAGCCTTGGAACAAACATTGTGAAGTGAAGGAAATACCCATAGAATTTGAACTTCCCTTTGAGAAAACTTCCTTGCCACTTACTACTCCTTTTACTTCTAGTAAATATGATTTTGCATGTCATACACTAGAGTACTATGGCATTAGACCTTGGACAATTCTTGAATTTGGTAATTTGGAATTCTTAATAGTATATAATGATTTATATCTTAATCATGTTGAATGTCCTTCTAGGTGGATGGAATAGTTTAAGAAGGAGAATACATTGAAAATTTCTACACCTAGAGGAAGAATCTTTACTAAGAGTTTCAACCAAGATATGTCCACACTTGAGGAATAGCTAGTATTTAAACAACATCAAGAAGAACCTCCAAAAAGCTTCAGTTATGCTATGAAAGATCAACTAAGTTTTTGTTTTTTACTTCATTAGATTGTGATGTTGATATTAGCAAACAAATTATTTTGTTGTTATATGATTGACATATAAATAACCTAGGTAAATATAGAAAATTTAAAGAGTGTTTGAATATGAAGTCTCATTTAATTCTACAACTATGCAATCACTATAAGAAACAAGTTTACCTATACGTTACATCATTTAATAACCAATTTGAGGAACCTTGTTTGGTATTTGACCCGGGTGGTCTTTTATTGTAGGTAAGAACCTAAGGCCACTTGAGGACAAGTTGACCACAAGAAGGAGGGTTTGATGGAGGACCATTTCCAAAAGCTCAACGAACTCTTCAACCTTACTTTTTAATAAATTGAGCTTTTAATAAAATTCGCTATGTTTTTGACTCTCTGGCCAAGTTTAGTATTCAGATCATAACATGGGATACACAACTCCAATTTAACTGTTCTAGGTGTCTTTTTAAAGCTGACTTAAAGGACTACAAAATCTATGAAGACACAAAAGCCCAGTATTCAAACTGCATCCAAAAGGAAATTGGGTTTGAAAGTAACGTTTGGATACTGCCAGGATGTTCCAGCAGGGTGTTGACCAGTTTTAGTATTTCGAGCATAATGTGGGCCATAAAACTCCAATTAAGTTCCTTGGTGACATTTTAAAGCCAACTTAAAGGGATACAAAAGATATGAAGACACCAAAGCCCAGTTCAAACTGAATTTAGGAGGAAATGGAGCTTGAAGTTAACGTTGGAATGCTACCAGGATTTTCCATCGAGTTGTTTAATTGTTTAGGCCTATTAGTTTCTTTCAATTATGTATTTGTTTTAAGACTTGAATTTGGGCCTTGTAATTGTAAAGTGTGCTTAGCATAGGGTGACTCTCATCTCAACATTGATCACTCATTTCATCTTAGGGTGGAGAACATTTCAGATTTCTAGCCCTAGGCCCATTGCACTTTCATTAAATTGGTCAACATTTCTATTGTACTCAATTTTGGTCAAATTTATGAAATAGAATTTCTAAGACTTGTGTCTTGAGAAAACGAGAGAGCTCTCCTAGGGTTTCTTCCAAGAACCTTGAATTTTATCATGGATCCATGATCCAAGTGACGATTCTCCATTAAAGCTTATTGGATACTTCATCCATGGCGCATCCCACACTCCTTACCTTCTTCCATTTTCGCTTTTCTTCTTCTTTGTTCTAAACCGAGATATATAGTGTGTATACCGCAAGCTTCTTCAAATCAATTAAATGTAGGATGATGGGTGAGTGAAGATTGGGGCAACAACTTGCTTATCCATGAAGATCCCTTACAAGTTACTCATGGGTTTGCATCAACTTCACTGGAACCTTTGCACCTGTTGTTAGATTAGAAGCTATTTGTATATTGCTTGCTTTTACTGCCCATAAAAATATTGTTTTATATCAGATGGATGTAAAAAGTGCATTTTTAAATGGTTTTATTGAAGAAGAAGTTTTTGTGAAACAACCTCCTGGTTTTGAACATCCATCTTTGCCAAATCACGTTTTTAAGCTGAAGAAATCTTTATATGGTCTGAAACAAGCCCTAAGAGCTTGGTATGACAGACTAAGATTTTTTTTTGCTTAAAAATGATTTTTCATGAGGAAAATTTGATACCACCTTGTTTAAGAAAAACCTCTTAAAAGATTTCATTATTGTGCAAATATATTTAGATGATATTGTTTTTGGTGAATGTAATGAATCATTGTGGAAAGACTTCTCTAAGCTTATGCAGAATGAGTTTGAGATGAGCATGATGGGAGAGTTGAAATTCTTCTTAGGTCTGCAGATTAAGCAGATGAATCAAGGCATCTATATCCATCAACAGAAATATACAAAAGAACTCTTAAAGAAGTTCAAAATGGATAATGCCAAACCTATGAAGACTGTCATACATTCATTTGGAGCTAGTTTAAGTAAAGATGAGTTTGGTAAGTCTGTTAATCAGACTGTATGCAAAGGTATGATTGGATCTTTACTTTACTTAACTGCTAGCAGACCAGGCATTATGTTTAGCGTCTGTCTTTGTGCACGATTCCAGTCTGACCCAAAAAAATCTCATCCTCAAGCTGTAAAGCGTATATTAAGATATGTTGTTGGATCAACTAATCTCTCTTTGTTTTACAAAAGAAATGATTATTTCAATTTGAGTGGGTTCTGTGATACTGATTATGCTGGTGATAACGTGGAGAGAAAGAGTACAAGTGAAGGATGCCAGTTTTTGGGATCATCACTTATCTCTTGGTCGAGTAAGAAACAAAACTCCAAAGCACTATCTATAACAGAAGCAGAATATGTTTCTACTGCTGGGTATTGTTCACAACTATTATGGGTAAAACATCAACTAGAAGATTATTCCAGGTTTGAAAATAATATACCTGTATATTGTGATAATACCAGCGCAATCAATTTGAGCAAAAATCCTATTCAGTATTCAAAATCCAAGCATATTGAAATCAGATTTCTTTTCTTTAAAGATTATGTTCAAAAAGGTATCTTTGATATGCAATTTATGCAAACTGATTTCCAATGAGCTGATATATTTGCAAAAACTTTAGACGAAACTAGATTTAATTTTATAAAAGAAAATTTGGGAATTATCTCTTTATCTGAATAAGTTCTTTAGTCTGATAAATCCTTCAGTCTATTTACTACTTTTGTTTGCATATTTTACGCCTACATTTTTTCAAGATAAGACGACACACTGCGTATGATCAAAAGTTGAATTAGTCCGTCTGACTCTTCAACAGACGCAACGTCATGTTATCTTTAACATATTTTATTGAGTGTGTAGGACGTAGCATTTAATTCAATATTTAATGTGTCTAGAATTTATGGCAAAAATTATTGAGAGAATAAGACACGCACAAGATTTATAGAGTCAAATCAATCAATAGAGAGACAATAATGGGAAACGTCAAATCGGGACGATTACTTTTTCTTTCGTCTACTCTTTAACCTAAAACTGTTTCATCTTCATATAAATACAAGAAACTGCCAACTATTCCCATTACTTTCTACTCTCAAAAATCTTACTGCCTAAAAGAAATTCTTATACTTTCTACATTCTCTCTTCATTTTCAAATCTAAAATGACCGCCAAGAATGTGAAGACTGCTGAGAGCACAAAATCCTTCTGCGCTGAAGAAATGTTCCTCTCCTGCAAATGGATTAGACGTGAAACTTTCAAAAGTTTTTCTGAAAGAACCTTTGAGATGCTTAATGTTGCTGGATGGATGGACTTCGCTGAATGGCAAGGAGCATGATTGATGGAACCATATGCCGAGTTTTTGAGTGAAGCTTAGGATGTCAATGGCACCATATGCGGCTTCGTATCAGAAAAGGAGTTTCTGATAAGCCCATATGTCATTGCTGCTGGAGGAAGATGCAAAGCTGAAGGAGTGATTTATGATCCCAACTAGAACGCTCAATTGGACGAAGAAGCCATGGACAGAGCTCTGTATGGAAGGGCTCTGTATATGAAGACAACAAGTTTTTGAGGGCTGGAAACTTGATTCCTAAGTGCAGAATCTTGCATAATCTTCTTTTCAACATCTTCACCCCTAGGACCGGGTCTAGGGACAACGTTAGCGATAGAGACAGGTTTTGTCTCTATCATCTGCTGAAGAAGGAAAAGATAAGCCTTCCACACATCATCTTGGTCCACTAGCAGAGTGCTATCAGAAGCAGGAACTTGAAAAGAAAATCAAGTGTCCCTTATCCTACTCTCTTCTCAAGCATCATCATTAACCTAAGGTTCAAGATTAATAATGAGAAATGGTATCCTTGTGGCCAAGAAGTCAAGCAAAGCACACTCTCCAAAATGCGTCTGCCATCCGAATCTCTCTCAAAAAGGGATTTGTCTGAACAGAATCCCCTTACCCTCAAAACAAACCAAAAGAATCAAACTCCCCATCAAAAAAAGCCACACAGAACAACCACCTCCATCATCTCTTAAAAGAAAACCTCATTTGTCCATTAAACTCACCAGATCATCCCAAACACAAACCCAAACACAGGACCAAGTAAATGAATCACTCACTGATCATCTACCAGAATAACCACCTGCACCAAAACGTTTTCTCTCACTCATCATTGATCCAAATCAATCATCTGTGTCTCACAAAGATGAAGGCAAGAAAAAGAAGAGATTAGACACACACTCTAAACGAAGAATAAAGACGAAGGCTGATAAACATGAGTATGCAAGAAGTATAGATGAAGCAGACAATGTAATAATGACAGACGCAACTGAGGCTGCTTATATTTGTGAAGAAAGAAAAAATCTACCATCTGCAGCAATACCTGAACCCAAACAGACTGAGCAAGAAACTGTCGAATCTGCTCAGATCCAAAGAGATAATGAATTGTTGTTAGAAAAACTATCCACCATGCTGATTGGATTCTTGATGAACCATCACCTCAACCTTCCACTCCTCTAATAGAAAAAGAAGAAGGTAAAGAAGATAAAGAGAAGCAATTAGTTTTCATAGAGTCATCTCCTTTCTTTGAAACTGTTGATCCTTACACCTTCAGAGGGAAAAAAGGATTCTCAAAGAAGAGGACTCCAAATCCTTTTCTTTTCTACCACCCTCTCAAGCCAGTTCATCTAGACACTCAGAAGATATATTATGTGGAACAACAAAGAACTTGGCTGAAGAATCTCGGCTGGGATAGGTTGATAAAGGCCAACATCAACGACCTAGAAGGAGCATACGCCTATAAGGAACATCTTGAAGATTCTCTAAATGAAGGCCCTATTCTTGATTATGAGCCCTTCATTAAAACAAGAGAAGCTCGCCCATGGGCAACTCCAAAGAAGCATGGTTCAACCATCTTCTTCCATTCGTTGTTTGATGCCAGAAAATGGAGTCCCACTGTGCCCAATGGTGGTCACTGGATGCTATTAATGAACATGACCCCATTACCTTCACCATCCCCATGAACAAGACTGAATATCTCGAACTCGGATATTCACTTGGAATCACTCTTCCCTGGACAAGACCTCATTGCTTAGGAGTTCATATTACTTAAGAGCTAATTCTCAAAGGTTTTGAGTCTCCAGAAGATTTCTCTCATGCTTTTCCAATTAATAATGATCATGATTATCACAATATGGCAAATGCATATCGAAAAGAAGGAAAAGCTCAAGCTATCTCTCTCAACCATATCAGACACAACTCAATGAAAGAACAAAGACCTCTGCCTAAATTTCTTCGAACTGAATTCTCATCCATCTCCTCTACGTCAACTAAGTTCTTTGTTCAACTGGATAGACCTCGTCCTTGCAGAATAAAGTTCTTAGCCAAAGGAAAAGAGAAGAAGGAATACCTTGCACCCAAGAAATTCTAGTGGGCATGCCACATTCCCAAGTTGCTACTTTAGTCTGAAGTTGATCATCTGCTCAAGCATGGTCCCTTTGACAGTAGGACCCTTGCCAAAATTCAGAACCATGAGTGATGCAAACCCATGAGGAACTTGTAAGGGATCTTCATGAATAAGCAAAGGGGTGCCCCAATATTCATTTACCCATCATTCAACACTCAATCAATTAATGAATCTTGCAGAAAAATGATCAAACTCACGGACTCAATGAACAAAGAAGAATAAATGAAAAATGGAGTATATTAGAAGGTTGGAAGCGCCCTGAACTCAAGGAATTCAATAAGCTTGGTTGGTGAATCGCCACTTGGATCATGGATCCATGATAAGATTCAAGGTTCTTAGAAAGAAACCCTAGGAGAGAACTCTCCTTTTCTCAAGACACAAGTCTTAGAAATTCTCTATTTCATATATTGACCAAAGTGAGTACAATGAGAAAGTTGACCAACTTAAATGAAAGTGCAATGGGCCTAAGGTTTGAAATCTGAGAGACACCCTAGGCTGAGCACACTTTACAATTACAAGGCCCAAATTCAAGTCTTAAAACAAATAGATAATTGAAAGAAACTAATAAGCCTAAACAATTAAACAACTCGCTGGAAAATCCAGGTAGCATTCCAACATGAACTTCAAGCTCCATTTCCTCCTAGATTCTGTCTGAACTGGGATTTAGTGTCTTCATAAATTTTGTAGCCCTTTAAGTAAGCTTTAAAATACCACCAAGACGAACTTAATTGGAGTTTTGTATCCCACATTATGATCGAAATACTGAACCTGGTCAGCACCCTGCTGGAACATCGTGGCAGTATCTAAATGTTACTTTCAAGCTCATTTTACTACTGGATGCAGTCCGAACTGGGATTTGGTGTATTCATAGCTTTTGTAGCCCTTGAAGTCCTTGACACCATGAACAATGCCATTGGAGTTGTGTAGCCCAAGTTATGCTCCGAATACTAAACCTGGTCAGACAGTAAAAAACATAACGAATTTTATTAGAAGCTCAATTTATTAAAATGTAAGGTTGAAGAGTTTGTTGAGCTCTTGGAGATGGTCCTCTATCAAACCCTCCTTCTTGTGGCCAACTTGTCCTCAAGTGGCCTTAGGTTCTTACCTATAATAAATGACCACCCGGATCAAATACCACAAAACCATCTACAATAAGATGTGAATTATTCCATATAGCATTCAATGCAAATGTTTAATTTGTAGATATGCTTGAATTCTATAGTTAACACAAGGTGGTAAAAATAATTGATGCTTCCAAATCAACCACTTATGTAATTTGTAAAATTTTCCTACTTTACTTGAATCCCAATCATGCAACATGTTTTGGTTACTAATATTATTGACACAATAGTAAAGGAAAAATTTAAATGGTTCATCAATGCATAACCAAGACTCATAGGAGCATCTACTACAACTCTAAATTGTGTAAATATTAGTCCTTTATCATGTGTGGAAGCTTGTATTTGTCCCTCCTTCTTTAACTCTTCTAACAACCTAGATAGATATTGAACATCATGAAAACAAAGGTCATTAGGAACAATTAAAAGGTCCAAATTAGCAAACTCAATCATGATCCAAGATTTAATACCAAAAGAGTCTAGTGTGAAATGCTTAATGTTATTCAAATTACAAGTAGAAAGAGTATCAAGTGACAAAAAAATCTTCTCTAGTAGTTGCGACAATTCCATGGGTGCTTCATTTTGTTCAAGATGTATGCTCTATGAAAACTTTGTAGACAATTCACCACTAGGTACTAAGGTAAAAGGATTCTTGTAAGGAATGTCACAAACAACTTCACCATGTGCTTTGAGTTCTATCTCTTCCACATCCTCACACAAGAAGTTGTTGTCTTGTATTTCTTCCTTTGGTGTCATTTCTAAATCATCCTTCAAATGAGAATCATAAAAAACAAAGCAAGGATTTGTACAAACAACTAAAACATCACACAATTCCTTCTCTTGCTCATCTCTCAATTTTCTTTCTTTCCTCTCTTGTTCTTTTAACTCTTTCTCTTTTAACTCTTTTTCCCTCAACTCTTTCTCCTCTCTCAAAATTCTCTCTTTTCTTTTTCTCCTTTCATGGTCTTGTCTTTCTAGCCTATCAAATTCCCTTACTAAATTAGTGTAAGCTCTTTGATTTTCTATTTCCACTCTAGTTTTCCTCTCCTTAAATTCACATTCAAATATCTTATTTTTCTTCCTAACTCTTAGTTCATCATCACCAAAGACCCTTCTAGGTGTGTGTGGGTTTCTACTATGGTATGTGCTTCGGTCATTCCTTACCTTTCCTCTCATCTCTTCATCAAAGGCTCTAAAGGCATACTCCTCATCATATTTACTTATCCCACCAATTTTCTAAGGTGAATAATGGTTTCCCCTTTGCCTTTCCCTTTCACTTCTTTTATAGTTTTCGCTCAAGGTTCTCTCTATTCTCATGATACTCCTTTCTCACTTTTATTTCAAACTCAATCCTCTTATTTTGTTCTTCCCTAACCTTCTATTTCTCTCCTCCCTAGCCATATTCACACTCTCTTTTAGCTCATTCTTGAGGTTGTGTTGTAAGTGAGCAAACTTCTCCAACATAACATCCATTAGCTTTTGGGTTCTAGGAGACAAATCGTTACCAACACTTGGGGAGCTATCCATTGCTGCAAGGAAGATGTTAGAAGCAAAAATAATATAAGAGAATAAATCCTTACCACTCAACTAAGTTTTTTCACTCAACACTCTTGTTTGCACACTTAAGAGGCTTTTTCTATGATGTACTCTCTAGCCTTTTTCCTCTTAACTCTTTTAGAGCTTTCTTAAGAACCTCTATCAATTACCAAGTCCCATTTATCCAAGTGAAAGAGGAACAATCCAGCCAAAGAGCTTAGGGAAATCCAAGAAGACAAAGACTCTAGATAAAACTAATAGGAGTCAAAGAAGACAAGCAATAAAAGGACACTCAATGAAGAAAAATTAGCTACTCAAAAGGAGATTTAATATGAGACAAAGGCTACTATATTTACTGAAACTAATATGAAGGAAAACTCAATTTAGAAATCTGGAAAAAATTTCAAGACAAAAGGATTCAAATTTGACACAAAACACAAGTACCAATTGCTGGAAATTTCAGGAAACTGCCACAATTTTTTCCTAACTTGTGAGCACTCAAAAGCATATGAGATGGTGTTGGAAAATTATGAAACCTTCCAGTTGAGATTATATATTTATATACTATAAAAAAAATGCACAACAGCCACCAAAACCTAGATTTACACGTTGAACAAGAAGCAAAACGAAAACGGTCACAAAACCGGAAAAACCGTCACTAATGGTAGGAATTTTGCTTCAAAACTTGGCCAACTTGTCATGAAATTTTGGGGGATGTTTGTGATGAATTTAAGGCAAAAAATAAGCTCAAAATAGGTGTAGGGCAGCCACAAAACAGAAGTCCAAAAACAGGGCAAAACAGGGCTTATATATTTAAGCACATACAAAGCACACCACAAGTTCAATTATCAAACTATTAGCAAAATTGACCCAATTTATGATGATGATGTTTGAGCCTAATGGTAATAAAAGCCAAATTGAACTTGAACACTAATTTTGTGGGTATTTAAGGAGCCCAAACAGCCAAGGTACTGCACTCAAATTTTTAAAAATTTCTACTCACAAGAACTACTACTTTTGACACTCTATTTTCTTTAAACTTTTTTTATTCTTGTATTTTTCTTTTCTTGTATTTTCTTTTGCTATTCTCTTTTGACTATTTTTCTCTTGCTATTTTCTTTTCTTTTGCTTTTCTATATTTTCTTTTGGCTATGATCTTGCTGGAATTTCAAAATCAAAGCTTCTAGCTCACTCAACTCAAGTTTAACTTTGTTAACAAGCAAGATAATACATGATAATGATGATTTGAACTTCTAATGAGCTAAGCATGTAATATGGATACATATAAGCACGAAATCAGCCACTAAATATGCAGGGATTTCAATTTCCAGCAAAGAGGACTCAAAATATATATTGAGAAAATTCATCAAACACATAGGGGCTATGAACTAGAATGTGTCTAGCGTGTAAAATAAGCCAAGTATGATCTACCATGAGTGTTAGAACATCTCTTCAATGTATTGGACAGCCAAGACACACAAAATAAACTCAACAAAAATTCAATTAAATCAAAAATTGAAATAAAAAAGATAGGAGACTCAATACCACAAGTGAAGAACAACTAGGTGAAGAACAAGCTCTTGATACCAAATTTGATGCAAACCCATGAGGAACTTGTAAGGGATCTTCATGAATAAGTAAAGGGGTGCCCCAATCTTCATTTAACCATCATTCAACACTTAATCAATTAATGAATCTTGTAGTAAAATGATCAAACTCACGGACTCAATGAACAAAGAAGAAGAAATGAAAAATGGAGTAGATTAGAAGGTTGGAAGTCCCATGAACTCAAGGAATTCAATAAGTTTGGTTGGTGAATCGCCACTTGGATCATGGATCCATGATAAGATTCAATGTTCTTAGAAAGAAACCCTAGGAGAGCTCTCTCATTTTCTCAAGACACAAGTCTTAGAAATTCTCTATTTCTTATATTGACCAAAGTGAGTACAATGAGAAAGTTGACCAACTTAAATGAAAGTGCAATGGGCCTAAGGTTTGAAATCTGAAATGTTCTCCACCCTAGGATGAAATAAGTGATTAATGGTGAGATGAGAGACACCCTAGGCTGAGCAAACTTTACAATTGCAAGGCCCAAATTCAAGTCTTAAAACAAATAGATAATTGAAAGAAACTAATAGGCCTAAACAATTAAACATCTCGCTGGAAAATCCTGGTAGCATTCCAACATTAACTTCAAGCTCCATTTCCTCCTAGATTCAGTCCGAACTGGGCTTTGGTGTCTTCATAAATTTTGTAGCCCTTTAAGTAAGCTTTAAGATTCCACTAAGACAAACTTAATTGGAGTTTTGTAGTGCACATTATGCTCGAAATACTGAACCTGGTCAGCACCCCACTGGAACATCCTGACAGTATCCAAGCGTTACTTTCAAGCTCATTTTTCTACTGGATGCAGTCCTAACTGGGATCTGGTGTCTTCATAGCTTTTGTAGCCCTTGAAGTCCTTTTTAATTTGACACCAAGAACAGCGCCATTGGAGTTGTGTAGCCCAAGTTATGCTCCGAATAATAAACCTGGTCAGACAGTCAAAAACATAGCGAATTTTATTAGAAGCTCAATATGTTAAAAAGTAAGGTTGAAGGGTTTGTTGAGCTCTTGGAGATGGTCCTCCATCATGAAGCCACTTTGGCTTATTCTTCTGGCAAGACAATTGGGATGCAAGACGCTGTAGTTTGTGAAAGCGTCCCATGGTGACGAGTTTTCCTGTGGGAATGTTGAGTCCCTTTAACACCTTCAAATCTATGCAATCAAGCGTGAATTTAGTTGGAGATGGGATGAACCTCACACTGCTACAACCATTCTACAATTCTTAACTATTCATATTCTGGAAGCTGAAGTCCCATCTGTTGATGCTTATAACTCCCTTAAACACAAGTTCTCTACTTTGGAATAAGAAAATTTGGCTTACAAGTCCAAACAAAGTATTCTTGAAAGCAGAATTGAATCTTTAGAGGTAATGATGATGGATTTTATGGCTCAGGGGAAGTCTTCACAGGGAGGTGATCATGGCGCATCGTCTACACCCGGATCTTAATTGATCATTTCATTTTGATGTTTTCGATGATTGTAGACCAAGGGAGAGAAAAAGAAAAGAGAAGAAGCAAAACCTGAGGGGGAGTCAAAAAATAAATTTTGCTAAAGATGGAAAAGATCAAGATGAGGGGGAGAATGAATTATTAATCTGAGGGGGAGCAAGAAGAAGAAAAGAAGATCAAGCTTAGGGGGAGCTCAAAAAAATGTTACATTATTTCTTTTCTGTAAAAAGAGCATGTGGCTCTAACAATTTTTTTTTTGCTCTGGTACTTGTAAAAGTTCTGGCTGTAATATGAAAAATTACATCACATTGATGTAATGTCTTATATGAAAGAAGAATGTCTAAGAACATCATCTCGATGTGATCTTATTTTGCTATAATATATTATGTGTATTTTGAACTAATATGCCTTATGCAGATTTTGATCTGATGTTTACACAAATGGATCAAGTATGTTCTTATCAGTCTGAAGAATTCAAGCTTGTGAAGATCTCTTATACAAGTTCAGTCTGATGAAGACCAAGAACTGTAGTGTCTGCATCTTTCAAATCTCTGATACATCCTTAAACTCCATATTTAGAAGAAGATCAAGTTTTGCTCGTATGGTCTGTAATCATCAAAAAAGGGGAGATTGTTAAGTCAAAATGACCTAGCATCTTAATTTTGATAATTACAAGACAGACGGATGTATCAACAGACGTAGAGGGAAGAATGATTAGAAGGATCATTATCAGCATAGACGAAAGATGCACCCTCAAACAGAAAACACAACAGATAAATGGTTCAAGTTATCATGCTTCAAAGCAACCTCATCAGATGAAGAACCTTCATAGATCAAGACTAAGAGCTCTCCTCAACTTCAAATTATGCGCTCAAGGATGAAGATATGAAGACAGAAGTTGAAGACGAATAAATAAGATAGACGAATAAATTCAACACACAACTCTTTTATTTGTTCATTTGTCTATCAATTTAATGAAGTTCAGACGCTGAGTAACATGTGCCTTCATTTCAAATCAAGTCGTTACTCAGAGGCTTCTAAAGGTGGAAAGAGATTTCAAAATAAACCTCTGCAACACAAAAAGCAGTTGCACGTTTCTATGAAATCTCTGAGCAAATTAGTCAAAGTCCAATCTCACGCTGACATCCGTTGACTTTGCATTAAATGTTCTGATTGCTCACTCTGCTAGATGTGGAAGTACCCAAGACAAAGGACTAACGTTCAAATCTACAGTCTAACGGATACTTCACGAAGACGTCTATAAAAGGACTTCATCACAACGAGTTGAAGTTGGCGAACTACTATGATTAAGATCATATTTAACTCTCGTTCAAGCTCTCAGATAAAAGTTCACTCACCCTGAACTTAGAATAGTACTCATTGTAAAATCCCTCTCTATGAAGAGGATAATTTTTATTTGGTCTTAATTGTAAATCACTGTTGTGGTAATCTGTTTTGATTGTTTAAAGAATATCTTATGTTTAGCCTGAGGAAGCTAAGGTCCAAAGAATACCTGTTTTAGCCTGAGGAGGCAAAGCATTAAAAGAATACCTGGTTTAGCTGTGGAGGCTGTAGTCAAAGAATACCTAGGTTTAGTTGGAGGCTGGGGTCAAAGACTACCAGTTTAGTCTGAGAAGACGTGTTCAAAGAATATCTGTAATTTTAGCCAGGAATGACTGAGTTCAAAGAATACTCTTAGTGGAACCTTAGCAAGTTGTTGGGTAACTAGACTTAGTCAAGAACAGACGAACCAGTATAAAAATATTATTGCTTTCATTATTTTTATCTGCTTACTAACCGAGGCTAATAACTTAAATCGAATCTTCAATTAAAATCAATCTTTAAAAGAGAAACTTAAGTTTGTGTTTGATCAAACCTCTTTATCACATACGCAAAACATATCGTCTGAAAAAGCTTTAATAATATACACAATTCAACCCCCTTGTGTATTTGTATTTTACAAATTTTATTTGGCTGCCAATTATAATATTTATGGTGGTTGTAGTGAGAGAAAAACAAATATTTATTCCTAAAGTCTAGGAACCACTGCACCACATACTTGCTCCTAAAGTTTGAACCACTACATAATTAATTGAAAAGAAAATATTTTGTCCAAAAGTCTAGGAAGTACTATTTTGACTAAGAAAAACTAGTTTAATAATTACAACAATAAAAAATATAATTAACAGCCGTGAAACAAAAATAAAGATGACATGTGAAATCTAAAAGAATTTTTATAAAAGAATATTTCAAAATTTTGTGCCCTCATCTTATCTGATTGACAACTTGACATTTACAAGACAAAATTATTTGAGATATTAAACCATAGTACGAGGCCAACACCAAATCTTTTCACTCATCTAACCTTTTTCTGGAGATGTCAATCAACACAGTTTCATTGAACAGTTCCAAGTGTAACGCTGCTTATAAATTAAAATGCAACCATACACCCACCAAATAAATTAAAAACACTACTGTGTGCAGGAAATTTCTTTTGTTAAGGTTTTTCCAGCTAGTTGTTACTGCTTTACTCCTGTTAATTTTTTTTTCACAAAAGAAAAAAAAAACTTTCATAAAATATATACGGTAAATATGATTTTTTTACATGAAAAGAAAGTGTTCATTTCTAAACATAACTCTTTTATGTGCTTCATTTTAGTCTAGAATATCAATTAACAAAAATAGTATCATGCATTATTAATCTTAAATTAGATTATCCTGTGCACAGCCTCAGCATAGGACCTGTTGTGTTAAAATTTGAAAGCAAACATACGGTGGAAGCAAGTCATGTATTTAATTCAAGATTTCCCAAACATTGTACTACTAAACTGAATTGGCACTAGCAGAAGTCGTTTGAACTTAACATCAATAGAAGCAGCCACCAATTGGAAGGAATAAGAAATCATGGTCAATATTTTACTATCACCTACAGAAGAAATATATATTACTTATAATTAGAGTCAATGAAGCATCATGTTTTGATCACTTCATAAACAGACACAATGTTTTGATAGAAATACAAATGTTCAAATTATCAAACATATGACAAATCTATTCTGATTCCATTTCCTCTTCATCAAGAATCTTAATTGTCAATGAAGAAGATTTTCTTTTTCTTTTGTATTATACACAGATACTGAAATTACATAGCGGGAGCTGAATCATATCCATTCCTGATCTGGAAAATACCTCACTTCTATGAGTCTTCATTTTCTATCTTGGTTCAAAAATCGTGATGGACATCTCATTTGGGGTGAACAGATTTAAGATTCTAGATGCAGATTCTTCTTTAGGTAAACCACTACCAGTATAAAATCCAGGAGCCTTTGGCTTGGGTAATAATTTCTCACCATTGAGCATAAGAACGACAGAGGACATGTCAGGCCTGTCTTCTGGTTTCTGCTGGACGCATAACAAACCTACATGTATGCATCGTATTATTTCAGAAGCATTGCAGCTTTCACCTGAGTGTTTGTCAATCAGTTCCAGCAGTCTATCTTCAGTCCAGAGTCTCCATGCCTAAAACCATGGAAATTATGGTAACCATTTAGTTCAAATCTATTCTAATGTGAGGATATGCAATTACATGTCCAAGTTATAAAGTAGATAGTCTTTGTGCTTACATGTCCAAGAAGATTAAGGTATTGTTCTGGGTCAGAAAATCCCCTATTCTTCTTCCCACTTACTATCTCTAGTACTATTACTCCAAAGCTAAACACATCTGATTTTACTGAATAATGACCATGCACAGCATACTCTGGTGGTATATAACCGCTGCAAGTATTATTTCTAGAGGAATGAGTTAAAAAAACACTTTCACATGAACCAAAAAATGTACTAAAAGAAGGTTGCTTACTATGTTCCAACCACTTTTTTTTGTTTTGTCTTCAATTTGATCTCCCCAAAATGTTGAGCCAGGCCAAAGTCTGAGATTTTTGGATTCATATAGGCATCTAGTAGGATATTGCTAGTTTTCAAATCCCTATGGATAATTCTCAGTCTAGAGTCTTGATGAAGATAGAGAAGTCCTCTAGCAACACCGCTGATAATGTGCAAACGCTTAGTCCAGTCCAAGAAGTTGCTTCTATGCTCATCTGGTTAATTTCACATTCAAAATTAGTAGACCACTTACTTTATCAATGAGTTTAAGGATAATAACAAATATTTCAACAAATCTTTAGGTGTAAGTTACACTTCAGAGACACAAACCAAAGATGAAGTTGTCCAAGCTCTTGTTAGGCATGTATTCATAGATCAACATCTTTTCGTCTCCTTGAATACAGCAACCAAGAAGCTTCACAAGATTACGATGCTGCAGCTTGGCAATTAACACAACTTCATTTTTAAACTCTTCCAATCCTTGATCAGACTTCTTTGAGTGCCTTTTTACGGCAACCTCGTGCCCATCCATCAGTATACCCTGAAAACCATCATTAGGAATACGCGAAATGAATTTTGTTGAGAAAGTACAGATTTTTATTGGCGCTGTCTATAATACCTTATACACTGGTCCAAATCCACCTTCCCCAAGTTTATTTATACTTGCAAAGTTATTAGTCGCTTTAGCAATAATCGACAAATCAAATGTTGGCAGATCCATGTCTTCCTTCCTAAGTCTAGTTTTGCTTTGCTTCCAATATAATATTCTTGCTGCCACCAAGAAGTTACATTATGACAATAACAAGAAATTAATCACCATGACAGTAATTGTGCTTTTTGATCCCCATTTTTTGGTGCCAATCTATTGTCACTCTTAAAATTATTTGAAAAATCAGGAATGACAAAATGTACCTGTGTCATCAAGTTTCCTTTTTGACATGAAAATTGTGCATCCAATAATCAAGACAATGACTAATATTGTGGACCCAACTGCTATTCCTATTAGCATCTTCCTGTTGAAGTTTCTTCGATGAAGATATGCAGTAGAATCTGAAACATAAAAGAGCCGAGTTAATATGTATATTGAAGTTACTATACACAGTTTTTGCAATGAAAAATTAAATCAGAGAAACTTCCACCAAAACCTTTATTTCATGAGACTGGGCATTGGATAAACAATTTTAAATTGTGCTTGGTAGTCATTTCTTTGATGTAGTAATGTTTATGATCATATTATTTTTTTCTATAATACAAATCAAGTTTCCTACCTAGCTCGGAAGCATAAACTCGTACATAAAGGTCCTGTACCCCTTCATTTAATTGCCTAATGTCAACCAAATCATCGAACCATAGTAAACAGCCACTTCCTCCATTCCTTATGTCCAAACTTGCATATGCTGTACAGGAACAGTTTAGCAGACAGGATTTCTGGCATTCCATGAGTTCCATGGTTTTGCTATACCATGAAGAAGATGTGTCCGGCAACTTTATCCCTGAGTATTTCTTGAAGCCATCAGTAGTATTACAGTCCAATGGAATGCTCCGAGTGCATCCGTTAGACCAATATGAAATATTCCATTCTTGTGGATGTTTAGGTTCAAATCCTTTCAGGCACGCACAA
This sequence comes from Hylodesmum podocarpum, assembly GCA_026586105.1. NCBI lineage: Eukaryota > Viridiplantae > Streptophyta > Magnoliopsida > Fabales > Fabaceae > Hylodesmum > Hylodesmum podocarpum. The sequence goes on from JALJEV010000804.1 coordinate 1,640,211, forward strand.
ATAGGAGAGTGACTCATGTTGCAGATGGAATATGAACCACACAAAGCATAGTTTTCACACTGATCTGCTATGGCTGTTGCTATTACCTCCCAGCTGCTTGTTTGACTCGTCCAAACAAGACGCTGTCCAATGCCTGAACTGGAGATTACATATCTTGTGAAAATTGATCTATTAAGAAGTTCATACTCATAATATACTTCTTTCTCGTTGAACACAAATTCATATCTATATATTGGATTAGGCTTTTGAACTGGATATCCTGTAAAAGAAAGGCCATTCCAATGACCTGATCTAGCCCTTATGACATTTCCTTTCATTTGAACTGCCTGTGGATATCCTTGAATGATTAATTTAACTATGTTGTCACCTTGACCAGGATCATCTGCACTTTTCCAAGATGATATAAATCTGTCTAGACCAGTTACTAAGTTCCATCCAAGCTTCATTCCTGGCAAGAAGGTATCACTTGGATAATCAAAACTCTGCCATAGTAGATTGTCCAGGCTATCATTTCCATTTCCATTTCTGAGTACAAGATTTCCTGAGTCCAAGAGCTGCGCAAATGGATTCGCTGACTTGCTCGATGTATTAGATGACCAAACAATCCTATTTGTGCCATCAAGAAGGGAAAGATATCCTTGATCATTGAGTAAAACTCCTGAGGTATTGTTGAGTGGAGCATCTCTGTTGGCCACCCATACTATTGTTGAAGGAGAATTCTTATACCATATTCCGACATATTGACTATTAGAAATTCCAGGACTGAAGAAACCCAGTTCAAAAGTTGCAGAGGCTGAAACTAATGTCTCACCGTATTGAATGGATTGACCTGAAGAAATAGTATCTAGTGAAGTAGTGGTGGTTGCAAAGAGTAAAAGAGAGAAGATAAGTAACATTGTAACATTAATTATTTTCTGAGTGGAGTGGACAGAGCTAGAAGTTGAATTGGATGCTCCAGATTTAGAATGAGTTCAGTGACATTGAAATGCTTTCCATAAAGAAGAGAAATAGCATGATGATAATATTCCCAATTTGATAAAGCAATCCCAAATTGCTTGTCAAAGTAACTAGAACCCCAAAATTTTGCAATATAGGGTACCCAGGTTGGACATCAGAGACACATGTAATATGTTACAATCTCAATCACAAGAAAATTGTGTAGTAGATTTTTATCAAATAAGTTTAAGGCAAATGTCAAAACATATTTGATTACAAGAGAAGATGAAGAAGAAGAGAAAAGAAGAGTGTTCCACAAGCTCCAAATCTGAAAATTAAAAATGAAATGTCTATGTCTATTCCCATGTGTAACACCTAATCATGTAATTAAAATTGGTCCACATCAGCTGACCATAACTATGGGGTCAATAGCCCAATCATAGAAATCCTAATTACAATTAAAACATGGCCAATGCAAGACAAGACCCCGAAATGCAATACAACTCGCTACACTAGTTTCAGCTCCCCGGGTGCTCATCATTTTTTCTTTCAAAGCAATGAATTCCTTAATTTCAGTTTGCTTAATCTGACATAAGATTTTACATGCTATGTGCTCATTTCTGTGGCTTCTCTTCTACAAAAAATATTGGGGAAGATGAGTTTTACTAAGAGCAAGTGGTTTTCATGCTGTGGAACAAGAGGATGACTCTAATAAAATTTGAACAAAGTGGCAAGTGGAAACATGAAGAAAATAAAAATGCAGAAGAGTCTGTTGGAATGTCAGATGGTTCGTTGAAAATTAAGCGTGTTAACGTTGAACATTTGAACATGAAAATGAAATGATTAGGATTGATAAAGATCTAGAAAATCATCATAAATTAAATTGACGCTTCATCAGTAAGTGTTACTGTTAGTAATGCCCCTCACGCCAAGCAAATAGCAATAGTGGCCATTCTTGAGATAGCTAGTATTTTGCGAGTCAATTACTTCAAATGACCGTCATTACCAAGTGTCTCTCTCAGAGGGTCAATCTAACTGTAATATCTATAACCCCAACTACTTTGACATAGATACATGGTGTTGTATCACAGAAGATATTAAAAAAATTGAGATTTGTCTCTCCCAAATAACTTTTCTCAATACACACTGCCAGAAAATTGAACCTTCATTAACAATTTACATAGTGTTAACAAGGGATGAAGAGAACTGTAAAAATCAGATTCTCACTTGATTCAAAGCACTGATATATAGTATCAACTGAACCAGGCTGGTTCTCCACTATTCTATAATTTTTGCTGACTGGCATCTGTGTTTGTGTTGTGCAAGGTTTTAAAAAACAGTTGATAAACAGTTATGGCCTTATTGTCAAGATTTTTTGGGTATATCAGCTACATTTGTCTGCAACTTATCCTGAATATCAAGGATGGCGAATAAACCATTATAGTTATTCTGCGACTATAATTTAAAACCCTGTTGGTTGCTTATTTTTGTGTATGTTTGTTGCTACAGGATTCAGATTCCATTAAACCATTTAATCTTTTTTGTCACTCAAGTTCTCAACTATTCAAGAGAAATATAATTATGAATATTAACACTATGAACCTGGAAAATCTCATTAGTAGATTATCTCCAAATTAGGAATGGACTTTTACTTGCGTCCTTAAAATAGAAAAATTCTGGCTTTGGTTATTGAAGTATCTATTCCGGATAAATATTTGATGCAATTTTTCCTGTATTTGTCATTCCCAGATCAACTAATCTGCAGTATTGTTTGTAACACCTATTCTCGAAAATGTTTGGCTAGATTTTTCTGTTTCACAACAACTTGTGTTGTTTGTTTAACAGAATAAGATTTTGTACGTAGTTATCCTTGTTACAGGATCGGGATCACAGAAGAAAATCGAATTCGTCAAACCATTCAAACTTCAAAGTGACTGCGGGCGTACACCAGTGAGCAAAAATGATTTGATATAGATGTTCGAGTATTGCTGGGAGACAAAAAAAAAAAGAGATTGGAAGAGCAAAACGTGTTTAAAGTTTCTATTGTAGGTTGCAAGGGGTGAGGGAAGAAGTTACAGGAGTAGGTAGCATAGGCATTTAGAAAATATGTTTTGTTAATTGTTGCAAGATTAATTGTCATATTTTTCAGTGCGAAACGCACAATCTAATAAATCGTATTAAAGAATTTCCTCAAGCCTATAAATTGAGACTTACATAATCAACAGTCAATCCTCAAAATTGATGGTTGAAGTAGATAAAGAATTTCCTTGCTCATAATTCCACCAAGCCATACGAAAAATAGCCTATACTTCTGAGCCCAAAATTTTTTTCTTTTAAAAAAAAAAGACATTTCCCTATAAAGTGTTGGAAGGTGAATAAAGTTGTACCCAAACAAATTCATGTTCGTAAGGCAAACTTGCTTCACAAGAGGCTTCACATGCATACACAACAATTGATGCCCAATCCAGAGAGTCCACTTCATTGTCAACTCCGAAGTAATACAACAGTTGTGGCAAAATCTGGCACCACCAGCATTAACAACTCAGTATCTAAAGGAAATAAGCAAATATTTGCATGACCAGGTAAAAGAAATAGTATTACATGCAGAATAACATTCAGCTTCAAACACTGATATCTAAAATAACTACCTGAAATTCACAACACATAGGTCCACTGCAGTAACTGCATCTAGGGATATCAGCATTGGATGGTCGACCACTTGAAATGGGCCATATGGGCTTAGTATTAGTATTCCTATAATACCTGTTTTTACCAACCAAAATTGTAATTAAACATAATATGTTGATAAAATGAATATGATCAATCTGGTTATTATATAGGTTAATCTTTTTATCACAGCACAAAATATGATTATAAAGCTATGCAACTTTTTTTAGGTGATTTTGAGAGCAATTAAGATGTATAATCTAAATTTCAACTTTTGTCCCCATATAATTCAATGAGATAGCTTAACAGCTTCAGCTAACAATTAGCTTTTCAACTTTCAACTAACTTAAGTTATTTTTGCAGAACATAGCACATTCCAAATGGTATCTCTCAAATGTTATGTTATACAATTAGAGAAAATGAATATATTTCTAATATTTTCTGGCTTATTTTAAATTTGCCTACATAAGGACACGTAAGGAAACTCATCATAGGTAAGCATTCTAATTTTGCTGAATTTTAATCACCTCAACACTTGATCAGGGACATTGGCAATGCTTTCCTGGAAGGAGGCCCAACTCTTTTTGTCATCATCACCCTGTTCACAAACAATACTTAGCAAATAATATACTTAAATAAGTAGCATAATCTTATTTAAAAAGAAAGATAATACCTTAAAGTTATCCATAGGTGAATTCATTGTGTCATCGGTCTTGTTCCTTTGGATCAAGGAATTAGCCAACGTATTTTCCTCACCCACGTCTCCATTATATTCACTTTCATCTTCAATGGTGATCTCAAATTCAGGCCACAGGTTTTTACTTCCAACTGTATTGTAATGAAGAATGATTTCATATGTAAACCAATAGGAAGCTAAATAGTAGATATACTAAATGTAGTAGATATACTAAATGTCTGTTTTATTTAAGAATGGTGTCAAGCATGTTTTAAGTTTCTTAATAGATACTAATTTAAATATCTTGTGATTCATTTTTTTTTGTTCAAATTCACGATTATAAAGCTGTGCATGCACAATGACAAATACTAGAATTGCTTTTATCAATTTTTTTGTTTCATCCAAAAGTGACTAATAATTTCATTATCAATGAGTGGTAAAGAAATCTTGTAATAAAGGTACACAAATCTTTAAACCACTGTGACCTTTATGTAACTCCAAGGAGGTGGTTCCACTTTTGCTGGGTACAGAAACAGGTGAAGAAACTTTTATCTGCTGGCAAGCAATTTTATGCCCCGAGCGCCAACTCATAACCTGTGAGTTGGAAGAGAAATGAATGCTACGTGGGAATCAAATTTGTGGCAGAAAACAAATGGATATATTTACTGTGTTTGGTTTGGTGGTAAAATCATCGTGGATCACTGAGTGTCGAGTCAAACTTGATTTTACTCAAAGTTCTGGTGTTTGATTACTAAATGGGGTAGAAAAATCATGGTAAGGTTGAAAAATCTTGGTGGAGTTGAAGCAAACACACTTAAGTAATTCAGTTACCTGGTGTTTCTCACAGCAATACGGTGCTTGTTTGCAGGTGCCACACCAATCACAAAGGGCAGCTGAAAGTATGAAGAGATTCTATCAAAATGGAAGTAGATTCAAAACAAGTTTGTTTCAAAGAATCATAAGGGTGTGTTTGGAAACCCATTAGATCCACATATTTACACTCTAAAGTGCATAGCATAGAAGCAAGATGAGCGTTGGATTGGCATTGGAGATGGGTTTAGTTCAACTGAAATGTTACCCAAACACACCCCAAGCCATCAAAAGTGCTAATCCACTTATCATAATGGGCAAGCATGTCATGTATCAGTTATACTGTAGATATAATAACTGAAGAAAAACTATTGTAAATCACAAAGAGTAAGAAATCAATGCAACCGAGCAAGCAGCATGTACAGGGTAACCAATGTATGTTTGAGAATGACACCATACTATTGTTTTTTCCTGACAAAAGTATGGTGCCACTATGTGCAATAATAGAGGGAATGATAACAAGTAATCATGAACTCTTTTTACTTCATGCAGGACTCCCTCACACAGTGACATTAGTACTCAGTACACAATGAGACAATCATGAGAATAAAGTGTAAAAGACAAAAATACAAGAAGGGGTTCAATTGTGTTATTAAAAATCTTGTCTTTGCGTATATTGTTTTCCAAAACTTTCAGATACAACTTTGAATTTCTTTAACTGTTGATTTTAATATAAGACGTTAGACTTGATTAATCCCCGTTAGTCTTAAAATGAAAAGTAGTTAAAGACAATGATAATTTCATATTGGTTCGTGTTAAATAGACTACGTCTAGTTACTTAGCAACTTGTTAAGTTTTCACTACAAATTTTGAAAAGGTTACAAGTATTCATTGAACCCAGCCACTTCTGACTATTTCGATATTCTTTGATCCCAGCTTTCTCAAGCTATACAACCAGGTATTGTTTGGAACGCAGCCTCCTCAGGCTGATACAAAGGTTTTCTTTCGAACGCAGCCTCCTCAGGCTAAGGGCACCACATAGTGGATTTTGAAATATGTTTTAAAGAAAGGTTATCCTCTTCGCAGAGCGGTGTATACAAATGAAGAACAGAACTCAAGAGCTTAAGAGTGAAACTTAGATAGATAGCTTTTCAAGAGTAATTTCGCCTACTTGAGCTGATGGAGGTGAAGTCCATATATAGGCAAGGTCTTGAGAGATCCGTTAGACTCATCTTTGAGACCATTGTCCTTTTCTTCTTGAAGTATTCAAACGTGTGACAGATATCAATCAGAATAATTAATGAATGCACAGCGGAGTCAGCGCACGTTCAGAGCTTTTTCTAAATTGATAAGAGATATCACCAAAAAGCAAGATTTGCTTTCCATGTTGTAGAGCTTTTGCACAGTTCTCAATCTGTCTTTAGAAGCTTCTACGAGTAAATACTAGATTTGAAAAGAGGCACGAGTTACATCATCTATTATCTTGGACTTCACTTATTTTCAATAGATGAAAGGTCTTCAACCACCTTCGTCTGTCTGTAGTCTCAACACTTCGTCTTCAGGCAAATGTTTGGTCTGTCAAGTGTAGATGATGACTTCTTCAGATGAAGACTTTGAAAGGTCCATCTTCATCTGTACTTGCTTCGTCTGACTTCGGCTTGCAATGCTTCAGTCTGATGTTGATCCGTTTGTCCTGTAATTAATTAAAACTTAGGATGTTAATCATCTTGATCTAACAATCTCCCCTTTTTAATGATTACGGACCATACTTGAGATTTCACTGAAGAAAGCATCTACAAAAGACATAGTTAGCCAAAAACATATATCATGCCAGAATCACATCAAGACAATGTTTTTCTTTGAAATACCTCTTTATATATTTAATGTTACATCAATATGATGTAATCTGATCTTTACAATTACATAAGGTTTTACAAAGAAAAGAATCAGAGCAAACAATAATGAATACAAAATTTTACAAGATACAACAAAGTTTACAAAGTCTCCCCCTAAGACTGATAATTTTTGTGTGCTCCCCCTGAGACGCAACTTTCTTCTTTCTTCATAACTCCCCCTAAGACCATTCTCCCCATGTTTCTCCTTGGAACTTTCTCCCATTTGGGCTAATAAGTATCAAAATGAGGCTTAAGACGCAGACTTGTAAGATGATTTGGACTGAGAAAGCATAGACAGAACCTGAGACTTGAACTGCTCGAACTTGTTATGAAGATTCTCATGCCTATCCTCCAAAGCGTCATATTTGCGCTTGAGTGTGTCGTACTCTTCTACTGTTGGGAGAGTCTGTTAGGGCTCATCATCAGACTCAACTTCCTCAATGATTGGTTCTACTGGAGAACCCAACAGACGCAGAGTAAGCGATGGAAGTTTCACACAAGTGCTGAATGATTGACTCCATCTCCATGAGTAGCTTCTGACTATTGGAACAAGTTGAAGATTCTAAAGCTCAGGAAAATTGCAATATGGAAGTGTCGCTCCAGGAAAGATTCTTCCAACTGTTGTAGAGTCTGCTTCATCAAAAGAAGCACCAGAGCAGAAAGCCAATGTGGCTTCATGGTCTCTAGTCTTTTGAAACGTCCTACTATCAAAGGGTCCTTCATTCTTCAACTTCTCATATTCAGATGCAGGGAGACGTTTGGGAATGTAACGTGCCCACTTAAAGACCTTAGGTACAGCTCTTTCCTTCTTCTCTTTTCCTTTTGCTAAGAACTTCACTTTGCAGGGTCGAGGGTGATCCATGCGAATGAAGAACTTTGTTTCAGACGAAACAAGAGAAGAGAATTGAGTTCCCATCATGAATGGCAAGTACCTTCCTTCTCTTTCAGCACGACGTTGTATAAGATGAAAGGAGGTCATCTTTTCCTTTTCTTCATGCCTATAATCTTTTGCCATTAGAGAGAAGACCATGTCATTACCTGTAGGCAAGGCATAGGGAAAATCTTTAGGCGTTTCAAATTCAGGGATGTTCAGATCGTATTTGATTTGAATTCCTAAGCAGTGAGGCCTTGTCCACAGAAGAGTCAGACCGAGAGAGTAACCTAAGCCTAGGCAGTCCATCTTATTGAGAGAGATGGTGAAGGTAAGGGGATCATGGCTATCAATAACATCCAAATGCCAATGATCAAAACCCTTAGGCTCATATTTTTCAGATGCAAAATCTCCATGCATGCAATGATGGAAGATTGGTGAGCCAAGTCTGTGATGAACAGACGATGAACTTGGGGTGTTAGAAATGATATTTGGTTCATACCCAAGAGCGGGTCCTTCAATAGAAGAGATTCCTTATACTCATTGATTCCTTCTAGTCCCTTAACCTTCAGCTTGGCCAGTTCATCCCATTACAGATGTTGAAGCCATATATGTTGCTCAACAACATCATATTTCTTCTCTAGATCAAAATCTGTCAGCTTCATTCGATGATAGAAAAGAAAAGGGTTGGGGGTTATTTGGACAGAGAACCCTTTTCTTCCTTTGTAGTTGTACAACTTCTTAGTCTCATAATAAGGAGACTCTTTAACATAACTATCTTCATCATCTACACAATAACTATCATTAGCAAACTCATACTCAACATCGGAGACAGAATGATTAGAGGCTTCATCTTCAACATTATCTAGTAACACCCACTCAAGCTTGGCAACCCTTTCTTCACACGAGTGAACAACAAACTTCCTCATGTACAGATCATTGAGGAAGGAGTAGTCTATCTTGTAAGAAGGAGGGAGATCTTCTGGATTCACCACTTCAGAGTACAAGAGTGATCCCTTCCTTGTGGATGTAGAGGCATGGAAAAAATTAGTATAAGAAACTACCTCAGGGTGCTCATCTTCGAGGAGGAGGAGGAATAGACTTCAACAACTTCAGATGTAAGTGCTTCTGTTTGTGCACAAGATGGTTCTTCAAACTCAACATCCAGCGTCTGAACAGATTCAGCAATAGACTCAAAAGGAGCTTCTAGTGGCTTTAAGTCTTGTCTTGATTCAGAAGGATAAGCTGATGAATCTAAGTGCATAGCGTAGGGTGCTTCTTCATTGAGCATGGTGGAGAGTTTCTCAGCAAGAAGAGCGTTGTCTTTTTGGATTTGGGCGGTTTCGCCTGCATTCATGCCCTCGGACGTTGCTGGCTCAGACGCAACTTCGGACGATTCAATCCCTCTATAGATTTCTTGGAACATGTGTTCCTTTTCAACAGCTTCAAGCAAAGATGCCTTCTTTGCTTTTCTTAACTCCTCTTCCTTGTAATCAGATTGAACACGAGGAGCTTCAACAACCTTTCTTTTTCCCTTGGCAATAGTCTTTTCAAGAGCAAGTTTTTTAGCTCTTGCCTCTGCTTCTTACTTCTTCATTTCATCAGCCTTTCTCTTAGCAGACTCAGCATTCTTAGATGTTTCCTTCTGTGGAGGTGTGTCTGGTTCTTTGGAGTGTTTGATTTTAAAGGTCCTAGTTTTTTGTCTGACTGGGGGTTGTTTAGGTAGGTTTTCAAATGGGACTTCTATGATTTTGATTGGAGGTTAGGCTGGTGTTTGAAGTTGGGTTTGTGTTTGGGGTTGATTTTGGGCTTGTGTTTAGTCAGATGGTTGGGTTTTGCGTGCGGCAAGTTTTGGTCTTTTGATGAGAGACTTGTGTGGAGAAGGTTTGTGTTTAGGAGAAGAGGGTTCCTGTTTGGGTGAAAGAGGTTAAAGGTTGTGATATTTCTCAGGATGCAAGTACCTGTCATCAGACTCATTTATTATCATGGGCTTCAACTCCAGATTCATTTTAGCGAATGTTTCTTGCTTGATTTCATGACCAGTACCATACCAATCCACTCCTTTAAGGTCAAAACCTTGGTTGAGGATGATCTTGGCAAACACAGCAAGGTAGGACACTTGATTTTCTCTTTATTTTCCTTCCTTTTAACGCAGCAAGCCAATGATCCATGTTCACATGAGAAAGACTCACATTTGTCTTCTGTAATAGATAATAGAGACAAATGTGATCTCTATTGCTTAAATTATATCTAGACCCCAGCTTGGGATTAAAGATATTGAATAGAAAATTAAGCAAGATTCTGCATTTTGGCACCAAGTTGTCAGCCCTCAAAAACTTCACCAGATCAGACGTTCGAGCATTCCCATATAGGAGACGATCAATCTCCTTCTCATCCAAGTGAGCATTCCAGTTGGGCTTGTACTCGACTCCTTTGGCTTTGCACTTCCCAATAGCAGCAATGGCTTCAACATACACCTCCAACATCCAGGGTCCATCCCATGCTGCGATTTGTTGCCTGAGGAGGCTAAGTGCTGAAAGAATACCTTGGTTAGCTTGTAGAGGCTGTGTTCAAAGAATACCTGGGTTTACCCTGCAGAGGCTAGGGTCAAAGAATATCAGTTTAGCCTGAGAAGTTGTGTCCAAAGAATATCTGTATTTTAGCCAGGAGTAGCTGGGTTCAAAGAATACTCTTAGTGAAACCTCATCAAGTTGTTGGGTAACTGTACGTAGTATTGAATAGACAAACAGGTATAAAAATATTATTGCTTTGATTATTTTTATCTGGCTTACTAACGGGGATAACAACTTAAATTGTATTCTTAATTAAAATCAATCTTTGAAAGATAAGTTTAAGTTTGCGTCTGATCAAAATATTTCAATACAGACGCAAAACGCATCGCCTGAAAAAGCTTTAATTAATAAACACAATTCAATGCCCCCTTTTTATGTATCTTTATTTTATAGTTTGGTATCAGAGCTCAGCCTCTAAGGGTTTAGCGCTTGATAGCTGCTAGAGGAAAAGATCCGGGATGGAGACTTCCAAGATTATGCTGATAGCAGATAGATCTTCCATGAAAAAACCTCCAGCTTTCTCTGGAGATGATTATCCCTACTGGGCGGAAATAATGGAAATGTATATCAAGTCCACCCAATATAGACTTTGGAAAATTATCACTGAAGGAGACATTCCCCTAATCAAACCAGAAGCACAATGGAAAATGAAGAATACATTATAATGGAGTTTAACAGCAAAAAACGTTATGCAATAACGTGTGCTTTATCTAGGACAAAATACAACAGATTTTGTGCCTACAAAACTGCCAACGAGCTCTAAGATGCTTTAAAAATCTCTCATGAAGGAACTAAGCATGTCAGACTCAGAAAAGCTGTCACCCTTTAAAGAGAGTATGAGATGTTCTCTGTGGAGAAAGGAGAATCTATAGATAGAATGTTTGGAAGATTCAAAACAATTTTGAATGGGATAACTGCTTTGGGCATCACCTTTTCAAAATCTCAAAATAATATGAAGATTCTAGATAGTCTTCCTACCCCATGGGAAGCCATGTCCACTGCTATATTTGTTGGCAGAGACATGAAAACCTTAACTCTTGATGAACTCATTGGTGTTCTAAGAGTACATGAAGTTCACCTGAGCAAAAGGGAGAAAATCAAAGTCAAAGAGCCTATTGATGAAGCTTCCATTGATGAAGCTCAAAAAGAAAAGTCTAGCAAAAGAGATAAAAAGAAACATAAGGTTCTCAAAGCTGACTCAACCGAATATGAAAATTTAGAAGAATCAACAGACAACGAGATATCCTTGATGGCCAGAAGATTCAAGAGAATGATGATGAAAAAAGAATGTGGCCAAAGATTCTTCAAAAGAAAAGATAGACGGTTTCTTGAGAAACCTTCTAACAAAGAAGAAGAATCTAAAGTTGTCTGCTTTGAGTGCAAGAAACCAGGGCATATAAAAACTAATTACCCAAGATTGAAGAAGAGGTGGAATCCCAAAAGAGACAACAAGAAGAAAAGCCTCCTTACCTGCGAGGACCTCGATATAGAAAGTTCAGATGACTCTGGCAAAGAAGAAACCGCCAATATTTGTCTCATAGCAGGAGACTCAAAATTATGTGAGGTAAAATTTATGGACAAACCTCATTTATCATCTCCTGACTCATATTCTAATGATGAAGAAATTCTTTATGATGTCCTTCTCGCAAATTCTCAATTTATAGCTCAAGAGTATAAATCTTGCAAAACCAAGCTAAAAACAGCTGTGGAAGAAGTTTCAAGACTAAAAGCTATATATGAAAGTCTGTCCAAGAAAGGAACATCAGACGAAACTTCATCTCAAGATGAATCTGAAAAGAATCATCTTCTTTCTGAAATTAAAAGACTGAAAGAAGAAAATGATTCTTTGAGAAAGGACCTAACCAAGTTCACATCAAGTTCTTCCAAGCTCAAAAATATTTTAACTTTGGAAGACCTCCATCTGATAAAAGTGGACTTGGCTATGATCCTAGTATAGACGAAAAGAAGTTATCAATTCTTCCATCTGTACGTAAAAGCATGCATACAAATTATAACAAGGTTCCAAATGTATATAAAAGTCATCCAAAGTCTTTTAACATAAGTAAACCCTCTACTAACAATGTAGGACCCAAGAAGATTTGGGTACGAAAATCACAAAATATTCCTGTTGCAGATATCCTTAACAGAAAGAATGAAGGACTCAAGCTGGTATCTGGACAGTAGATACTCGCGACACATGACAGGAAGTCTGTCTATGTTCCAAGACCTCAAGACCAAGTAAAGGTTTGTCTCATATGGGTCTAGAAAGGGTAAGATTCTAGGGATTGGGACTGTTGGTAAGACACCCAACCCACTTATACAAATGTGTCGTATGTTGAAGGACTAAACTTTAATCTGCTTAGCATAAGTCAATTTTGTGACAGTGGATATGAAGTTTCCTTTAACTCTGATGAGTGTATAGTTAGAAACAATGATAAATCAATTTTGTTTAAGGGTAAAGGAAAGAACAATCTCTATGAAGTTTGTCTTTCTGACCTTAGTGATCAGAATGTAACATGTCTAATCTCAGCATACGATGAGAGGGAAATATGGCATAAAAAGTTAGAAATTTAAGTCTGAAATATATTTCAAACATATCCAAGAGAAATCTTGTGAGAGGCTTGCCAAATATTTCATGGAAATCTAATCGTCTGAGTGAACCTTGTCAGCATAGGAAACAACTTAAATCATCTTTCAAATCTAAAGATGTTATTTCTATGACAAAACCACTAGAGTTGTTACACATTGATCTCTTTGGTCCTACCTAGATGCAAAGTATTGGAGGAAAAAGATATGAATTTGTCGTTTTAGATGACTGCTCTAGATTTACATGGGTATACTTCCTATCTCACAAACACGAGTCATTCAATATCTTTGAGATTTTCTGCAAACATGTTCAAAATGAGAAAGGCGAATGAGAAAGGAGTATGTATTGCATTTGTAAGAAGTGATCACGGAACTAAATTTGAAAATTCTGAGTTTAAAGCCTTTTGTTTTGAAAATGGCATATTCCATAATTTTTCGTCTCCAAGAACTCCTTAATAGAATGGAGTTGTGGAAAGGAAATTATGCAAACTCATGAAGTTATGATGATGACTCCACGGTTTAACACCTTGAATGCCCATCTTCAATTCACCAAGTGATCCTCACTCACAAATCAAGATAAGCTTGCAGAATAGGCTAAGTATGTAGGATAGTTTCGGTAGGTGACAAAAAGAAGAAGAAATAAAAAAATGGAATGAGATTAGAAGCATGGTAGCGCCATGATCCAAAAGAATCAATAAGCTAAGTGATGAATCGCCACTTGAGTCATGGATCAAGATAAGATTCAAGGTTTTCTTGAGAAACCCTAGGAGAGCACTCCCTTCTAAAGACACAAGTCTTAGAATTCTATTTCATTCAATATTCAAAAGTGAGTCTTGCAATGAGAATTGCCTAAGTTATAATGCATAGTGTTGACCGTGTGACTATTAATGGCCATTCGATCCTTGATGGATTGATCAAGTGATGTAAGGCACCCCTCACTTGATCAATCCATCAAGGATCAAATGGCCATCAATAGTCACACGGTTCCAAAGGCTAGAATGCCTTCTTAGATGAGAGTCAACATTTGTAAACTTGACTTGGATTTGCACCTTTGATTATGGAATAATCAAGTGGTGGAAATTCAAGTGAAGTTAGTGGCAATTCCACTAATTCTCTCTCCTAATCCACTCACTCTCTTTTAAGAGAGTGTATTACACTTGCTTAGTTGGGTCATAAGACTCTTAAGCCCAATTCTAAGAGGCTTTGACCAATTAACCAAAAGTCAACATGTCCAATTGCAATGCTTGGCCGAAAATCACATATCAAGTGTAGGTCCAAGCTTATACAAAATTAAGCCTAAACTAATTACAAACTAATAAGAAGATTACAAGGCTTCTTTTGCCCAATTTGTTGACTTTGAGGAATTGACCATTGACTTTGACTTTGACCATGACTTGTTGACTTTGACTTGGTCAACTCTTTCTCAACTTGAGCTTCTAGTCTTCTTTGCATAGCCCTTGTTATCCTCATGTTTGGAGATGGTCCTCCATCAATCCCTCCTTCTTGAGGCAAACTTGGCCCCAAGTTGCTTCCATCACCACCTACATCACAAGGAGACAAATCACTAACATTAAATGAATTACTACCAATGAAAGAAGTAGGAAGGTCAAGGGAGTAAACATTAGATCCAAGCTTCTTCAAAATCTTGAAGGGTCCATCTCCTCTTGGTAAGAGCTTAGATTTCCTAAGATTAGGAAACCTCTCTTTCCTCAAATTCAATCACACCAAATCACCAACATTAAATTGAAATCCTTCCTTTTCGTGTTGATGTATTCGGCCACTTTAGCATTCATCTTTTCAATTTGCTCCCTCACCTTAGCATGTAAAGCCTTCACCTTCTCGGCCTTGTTTGCACCCTCACGGTCCATTACAATCTCAATAGGTAAAGGAGTTAGATCAAGTGGAGTAAGAGGATTAAAACTATACACAATTTCAAAAGGAGAGTGAAGTGTGGTAGAATTGACAATTCTATTATAAGCAAATTCAATATGTGGCAAACACTCCTCCCATGATTTAATATTTCCTCTCACAAAACTTCTCAAAAGTTGGCCCAAAGTTCTTGTTGGACTTGAAGCTGAAGAAGTCGTCTCTTGTTTTTAGTTTTGATCTACTTGTAATCTTGATTTTAATGATAGATTGTAAATAGGAGCTTAATTGTATTGATTGTTTTAGAATAGGCTTTGATTGTGGTTTTTATTCAATCTCGCTTCACAGAGAAGTTGAATCTACTCTAAGAATCAAGCTAGAGTAGTTTGGGAACCCTTTTTTGATTTGAAAAGTTGAAAACTGTTGTTTAAAATGTTCTTAAGCTGAAGTAATCGATTACGATATATCAGTAATCGACTACCAACAGTTTGAGAAATCAGGGAATCCCAAAACACTCTGGAGTAATCGATTACCACATCCTAGTAATCAATTACTTCGTGCTTGAGATAACAGAGAAGGCAAAATCTCTCTGGAGTAATCGATTACCACATTCCAGTAATTGATTACCATACCAGAATTCATCTCAAAAAGTTTTTGAACTGTATTAAATTAAATCCTCTTTGAATTGATTTTCAACAAGAGAGATCTTTGAGTTTTTTCAAGAAGAAAGGAAAAGCGAAAAATTGTTTTTACAAAGAGCACAAGTTCTAAGAATTCTCTTCAAGATTTTAAAAAGATTTTCTCTAAAGATGAAGAGTGTGTGAAGGATTGAATACATTGGTTATAATCTTGATCAGATCATACACAACAGGTGTAATCTTTACTGATCTTTATCTTATTTTTGTATTTCGTTTTTGGTTCAAGACTCTTAAGAGAAAGTTGTTCTCTAGAAGAAGAGTTAAGGAATTTGAGAGAGGTGCTCTCAAAGGTGATTCTTGAAGGATTCAAGAATTAGAGAGATATGTTCTTAGGAGAAGAACATATGTTTTGGTTATTTTGATTTTGTTTGTGTTTGTGCAGTGTGTTTGTATTAGACACAAGGAATCATTATAGTGGAAAAAACCGATCGCAACAGTTGTTGGGTTGGGACTGGACGTAGGCCGAACACCTAACCAGGATAAATCTCTGTCCAAGCTTTCTCTCTACCTTATCTCTTATCTTTCTCTGTATTTCTCGCTTTACAATTTCCTTCTATGTCCGCTGCTAAATCTCTGAACTGTTATTTGTAACTCAGATAAAATTGAATCGGGAAAGAAAGTGAGAAAAGATAAAATTGAACGTAGGGAACTAGAATCTATTCACCCCCCCTCTAGATTCAACATAGGGACCAACAATTGGCATCAAGAGCTTTAACTAGTAAATCAATCTAGTAATCCTACATAGTTCCCTGTGATGGCTTGTAATCTTTTACCCTTTGCTGAAGGAGCTTCTATAAATAGACCTCCATTGTTCTGCGGTGATAACTATCCATTCTGGAAAGTTCGCATGAAAATCTTTGTGGAATCTATTCACAGAAGCATATGGCAGGCTGTGGTAAATGAGTACAAAGATCCAATGAAAATAGAAAATGGAAATGAAATAGAAAAACCTTTTGAGGATTGGGATATAGATGAGATTAAGAGGGCTGAAAATGATGCTAAAGCTTTGAACATTATACACTCTGCCCTGAATTCTGATGAGTTTTTTAGAATTTCTGCCTGTATTACAGCAAAAGAGGCATGGGAGCTCATCATGGTAACTCATGAAGGTACTGCTGAAGTCAGGAGAGCTAGAAAGAACACACTCATTCAAGAATATGAAACATTTAGAATGTTCCAAGGAGAATCAATAATGGAAATGCAGAAGAGATTCACACACATCATCAACCATCTCAAAGGACTTGGCAAGAACTTCATTGAAGAAGAAGTGAATGTCAAGATTCTGAAATCGCTAAATAGAAATTGGTAACCTACTGTGACAGCCATAACTGAATCAAAGAACCTTGCCGCTGTTACCAATGCCGAACTGTTTGGGAAACTTAGAGAGTACGAAATGGATATGACTCGCATGGCATGTGAGGAACAGAAGGACAAAAGAGCCAAAGGAATTGCTCTCAAAATGGAGCATACTGAAACAGAATCTGAATCCTATGAAGACGGAAATGACTCACAGGAAGACCAAGTGAACTTGATGGTGAAGAAGTTCAGAAAATTCATGAAGAACAATTCTAAGAAGAAATTTGGCCAACCAAGAAAGGGAGTCAAAAAGCAAGACAACACTCCAGTCAAAGTAACATGCTATGAATGTGGAAAGATTGGGCACTATAGATCAAATTGTCCAAGCCTGAAAAGAAGCAACAACACTGAAGTAAGAAAATCTGAAAGTGAAAGAAATGTCAGAAAAGAAAAGA
Source organism: Hylodesmum podocarpum (assembly GCA_026586105.1). Classification (NCBI taxonomy): domain Eukaryota; kingdom Viridiplantae; phylum Streptophyta; class Magnoliopsida; order Fabales; family Fabaceae; genus Hylodesmum; species Hylodesmum podocarpum. Next base: position 1,657,540 of record JALJEV010000804.1, read on the forward strand.
AGAAAAAGAAAGCCTACATAGCTTGGGATAAAGGCTACACATCCTCAACATCTGAGAGTGAGAATGAGGAAGCAAATCTGTGCTTAATGGTCAAATCATCCAGTGAGGTAAGTGATACAAACTCTACCATGGATGAATATGATGAACTACATTCTGCTTTTTGTGAGCTTTACAATCAAGCTAAAACATTTGAAAAAGAAAACATAGTTTTGAAAAAGCAAATATCCTTGTTAAAACAGAAAGTATGTTATTTAGAGAATGATATTTCAAAACTAAGAAAAGAACTCAACACCTCTACAAACTGTGTTCACATAAGAAGGCATGATAAATGAAATCTGGAAACTCTAAACATGCTAATTTCACTTGCACCTACTGCATGAAATCTGGACATAAATCCTTTAATTGCATGATTAGAAAGAAAGGTATTTCCAGTGGTAAATATAGATGGGTTAAGAAAGAAAACTGTAGCACTAACTTGCATGGACCCAAGAGAAGCTGGGTACCAATCGCAAAATAAGTTCTTTTTCTCTTGCAGGAAAGCCTAAACAGCAGAAACTCAATATGGTACTTAGACAGTGGCTGTTCAAGGCATATGACAGGTGATAGAAGGAATCTTAGCACCTTCACACCAAGAGAAACTGGATCAGTTGTATATGGGGACAACAACAACGGAAAAATACTAGGCTACGGTACAGTTGGATACAAAGCTAATACAATGATAGAAGATGTATTGCTGGTCGATGGATTGAAGTTCAACTTACTGAGTATTAGTCAACTGTGAGACAAGAACTACAGAATTGCATTTGATGATGAACATTGTCTTATCAGCAACAAAGACTCAGATGAACTTCTCATGGTTGGCAAAAGATCAAACAACATCTACATATTGGAAGTAGATCACTTATCCCCTTACTCTACATGTTTAACTTCTAATGATAATCTGTCTTGGCTATGGCATAGGAGAATAGCACATATTGACATATTGTATTTAAATAAACTTGTATCTAAAGAGCTAGTTTTTGGACTTCCTAAACTGAAGTTTTTCAAAGAAGGACTATGTGAGGCTTGTCAAAAGTCTAAGTAGGCAAAAACATCTTTCAAAAATATTAAACATGTTTCTACAACTCAGCCGCTTGAACTCTTGTATTTAGACTTATTTGGTCCATCTAGGATAGCTAGTTTCAGAGGTAATCTGTATGGGCTAGTCATTGTAGATGACTACTCAAGATTTACTTGGGTTTTGTTTATCAAGAAAAAGGATTAGGCCTTTGGAGTTTTCAAGGTACTTGCCAAGAAAATTCAAAACAAAAAGGATTTGAAAATTAAAGCTTTAAGAAGTGACAATGGTACTGAATTTAAAAATAGATATTTTGAAAGCTTTTGTGAAAAACATGGGATATCACACTGCTTTTCAGCTCCCAGAACTCCTCAGCAAAATGGAGTAGTGGAGAGGAAAAACAGGTCACTTATAGAACTAGGGAGAACCATGCTGAATGAGCACAGGATGCCTAAACACTTTTGGGCTAATGTTGTGAACACTGCATGTTATGTTCTCAATAGAGTCTCTATAAGACCCATTTTGTTGAAAACCCCCTATGAGCTTTTCTATGGCAGAAAACCAAACATTTCTTACTTTAATGTTTTTGGATGCAAATGCTATGTTTTAAACAATGGCAAGGACCCTATTGGAAAATTTGATACAAAGGCTGATGAAGCCATTTTCCTTGGTTATTCAAATACAAGTAAAGCATATAGGATCTTTAACAAAAGAACAATGTGCATTGAAGAATCTGTCCATATTAGATTTGATGAAACTAACACTTTTCAAAAGGAAAGCTTGCTACGTAATGATGATGAAACAGGTGAAGAAAGCATAGAAGTTGATCATATGCATCAGCAAACTCAAACAACCCCAGTGTCTGACAAGAAAAAGAATGGAGGACACCTAGAAACCTATAACATGACAATGTCATTGGTGACATTCACAAGGGGGTAACTACCAGATCCTCACAGAATCTATTTTGCTATAATACTGCTTTTGTATCACAGGTTGAACCCTATTTTTAAAGCTGACTTGAAGGTCTACAAAAGCTATGAAGACACAAAAGCCCAGTTATAACTGCATCTAGGATGAAATTGGGCTTGAAAGTAACGTTTGGATACTGCCAGGATGTTCCAGCGGGCTGCTGACCAGGTTCAGTATTTCGAGCATAATGTGAGCTACAAATATCCAATTAATTTCGTCTTGGTGGAATTTGAAAGCTGACTTCAAGGGCTATAAAAGCTATGAGACACCAAAGCCCAGTTCAGACTAAATCTAGGAGGAAATGGAGCTTGAAGTTAACGTTGGAATGCTACCAGGATTTTCCAGCGAGTTATTTAATTGTTTAGGCCTATTAGTTTCTTTCAATTATGTATTTGTTTTAAAACATAGATTTGGGACTTGTAATTGTGAAGAGTGCTCAGCCTAGGGTGTCTCTCATCTCACCATTGATCACTAATTTCATTCTAGGGTGGAGAACATTTCAGATTTCTAACATTAGGCCCATTGCACTTTCATTTAAGTTGGTTAACATTTCTATTGTACTTACTTTGGTCATTTATGAAAAAAGAATTTCTAAGACTAAAGTCTTGAGAAAAGGAGAGAGCTCTCCTAGGGTTTCTTCAAAGAACCTTGAATCTTATCATGGATCCATGATCCAAGTGGCGATTCTTCTACCTAGCTTATTGAACTCTTGTTCATGGCGCTATCACCTTCTTAATCTCCCTTCCATTTTCGATTTCTTCTTCTTTTGGTTCCAAACCGTGAGATACTAGCCATTATATAGCCTATTCCGCAAGCTACATCATGATCTTGAGTGAAGGATCACTTGGTGAATGAAGATTGGGCACCCCTTTTGCTAATCCTTGAAGAGCCATCACAAGTTCCTTCATGGGTTTGCATCAGGTATCCAAAAGGAACCTCACCATTACTTGTTAGTTTCAGTGACTCTGATTTTGCAGGTAGCAAAACAGATAGGAAAAGCACTAGTGGCACATGTCACATTTTTGGAGAATGCTTAATATCTTGGCGTAGCAGGAAACAAGCTTGTGTAGCACTGTCAACTATAGAAGCTGAATATGTAGCTGCGGGAAGCTGTTGTGCTCAAGCAATTTGGTTGAAGCACCAACTAGAAGATTTCGGGCTAAAGATAGATCACATTCCCTTGAAATGCGACAACACAAGCGCTATAAGTATCACAAGAAATCTTGTACTGCACTCAAGAACAAAACACATTGAAGTCAGACATCATTTCATCAGAGACCACGTCGAAAAAGGAGATTGTGACATCGAATTCATAGATACAGAAAATCAGTTAGCAGATATTTTTACCAAGGCATTACCAAAAGAAAGGTTTTACAAACTTAGTTCAAACCTCGGCATTTTGAGTGAGAAACATCTAAACTAAACCTTCTACTTGATTACACTCATCCATAAAATTGTTTTTGTGAAATTTTTTCAAGAAAACCTTTTTCTGATAGAAATAATCGATTACTGTAACAGCCCAATTTTTAGTAATAACAATAAGAATAATAATAGTAATAATAATAATAACAATAATAATTGAATCATTATGTCTTAATTTAATAATAGGGAAGAACAGATTTTATGTTGTTTCTATATCTTATTTTAAGAATGAATACAATATGATTTATAAACTAGGTACAACTTAATTAAGGAAATAAGAAATAAGTAATTAAGGTGATACAAATCAAATCACCACAAAATCTGTCCTAAATCATCACCAAATTTGTTAGAAAGCAGAATCTGCACTAATTATAGAAATAATTATCTTCAAAATAATGAAAATTGATTATGTAACGTTATAATTTTAATGGGTAGTAAATGTCTGGGGTGGTTGAGCAGCTATAAAAGGGCGAGTCTGCTGCACTTTCTAATCACACATTCTTCCTCATTCTCCATTTCTTTCCTTCCTTTCTCCCGTGCTCTAGCATTTTCTTTTTTCTTTTAAAGGAGATTGAAGTTCCCGACGAGAGGGTGGAGATCAGAACTCTACCAATTTCCTTTTCTCCTTCACATAGAGTTGTCTCGAATTCAGGTTAGGGTAGTTCTTAATTTGATGATAATATTGAGTATGAGTGATTAATTGTTCCTAAATATTGTTTTGTAATTTTGATGAATAAATTCATTGGGTATGATGATTATGGTTCTAGTATTGGATTATTTTTATTATAGTTCCTGAGTATTGTTAGTTTGACAATTGTGATTAATTATGCGATTTTTTTATTGAATGAAATTGGATTATTGTGCTCTAAAGGTAGATTTTGTTATGGGATTGGTATATTGTGGATGAGTGAGCGAATGAGGGTTAGGAAAATCAGATAAATGAAATTATAAGATATGAGACTTCTAGGGATTGGAGATTGACTTTTTGAATTACAATAATTTTATATTAAGAAACCTTTGTGAGAAGCTTGGTTAATTAGACAATCCAGAGGATAAGTTATGCTTATTTAGAACCCTTTTAAGTGAGAGTAGTTATAAGAATTCAATGATACTGAGTATGTTGAGAGTGATGATTTCTTTATGGATAATTAAGTGACTGACGTGATTGTTCAATGTAATTAATTTTCTAATTTCGGTATTAGATTTCCATGATATCTTATTACTCATAGGGTTTGAATAGAGTTGAAAGGAATACAGAACTGTCAATGTGTTCCTAGCATTGTGATAAATATGTTTAGTACAAAGGTAAAGTGTATTTACTGGATGACTGGATCTTATTTAGGATAAAAGGATATGGTTAGGTATATATATAAGGATGGCAAAATGAGGAAGACCGAATACATATGCACAGTTGTCACTGACTATATTGATGATTTGATCTAATAGTGTTTTAATTCAAGGTTATTGTAGTGTTCCATTTGGTGAGTGAGACATTGTAATAAGTGCTAAGAGATTGCCTAAATGTATGAGGGTAAAGAAATAGTAAGAGAAATTAGGACAATAACTAGGTATTTGGACTTTTGAGGTATGAAGGTTGACTTTAGTAAATTGGGCTTAGTCAAACATTGGTCAATGTGAAAATAAATAAATAAATAAAACGACAGGTTGGATTTTGATTCATTAGAATTACACGAGTTAGTATTTGGGTTCCTTTAGTGTATTCCTTCTTCTTTGTATTGTTGGTGATAAATTACATTTGTGATGATGTGTGAATGACATGTGGATTACATTTATTAATGTAAAGGGAAATGATTGATGTGGATTGAGAGATTAATTTTGTGGGTCACATTGCATTGATGAGTTGTTTAGGTTCATGATAATCAGTTGAAATTATTTGAAAGTGAAAGGGATGGATGCCTACTCCTATGGACGAGGAGTGTGTTTGCCCCTGGTGAATATGCTTGTAAAGCATTGTGTTTTAAAAATGAGATAGATTATCATGAACGCTAAATGAACGGAAAATATTTTCGAAAGGTGGGGATGAATGGAACTAGTACGGTTGGTCTCTGACGGGTCGTTGTAATGGCCTAGGACTTTGAGGGTATTCACGGTGGGGAAAACTTCCACTATGGCCGATCACCATGAGTGGAAAGTGACTCCTATTGCAATACTGGTTGCCCTGACTGTAATTAACTAGTGTTTCTAGTGAGAGTGTCAGATGTGACATGTACTCCTAGCATCGCCCAATTGTTTTGATGGTACCACATGGCATGAGATTGAACTGTGAGTGACATGCATCATATTGGGTTGCATAATTAATTGTAATGAGTTGTAACTTGAGTTTTCCATGTCTCCTTTATATTTGTTGTGTGTATTGTTCAAGTAATCTTATTATTATCATTAAATTATGAGCTAACCCTATGTTGTGTCTATGGTTGACACCTGTGATGACCCCGCGAACGGGCGAGCAGATGAGCAGTTTCTTGAAGATACAAAGGGCATAGGCTAAAAGAGAATGCGATTTTCTGAAGACGTTATAATGCTATTACTTCTGTGTTTGAGAAATTTCTATTATATAGGAATGTAGTAGTGTAAAACATTTTGTTTTAGGAGAAATTTATATTTGTAGTTGTAGAAACCTTACTTGAGAAATTACTCTATGAAATAAGTTTTGGTTTGTTATCGAATGATGTATTTAATTACCATGGAGAAATTAGAATATTTAGCTGGAGAAGTTGAGGGTGTTACAATTACCAAAGAAAGATAATCGATTACTTCGAATCAATTTCATTCTGAGAAGGATTTGGCACTGTATTAATCGATTAGCACGATCCCGTAATCGATTACCACAGAAACCAGCTTTTAAAGTTTTTGAAAATTGTTCTGGAGTAATCGATTACCGGAATGAAGTAATCGATTACCACAACTTTTTACTTGATTTTCTTCTTCTCTCTATATAAGGAACTGAGATAATCGATTTCCAACTACAGGTAATCTATTACCTCGTTCTTGGACTAATTTCTTGGGCTTTTTCTCTCTTATAAGAAGTGCAAGTGAAACCCTACAATTCACTATTCATCTTGTTCCTCCAAAACCCTAAGAAATCACTCCCTCTCTCCCTCAGCAACCATGGAAGAACAAGGAAAGGGAAAAAGAATCAAGATGAGAGCTAATAGATACTCTCAAGAAGAGGTAAAAGTCAAGAAGAAGGTAGGAGAATCCTCCAAAAGGAAGAAACCTACTTCACCTGCTCAACCAGAAAGAGCTCAACCTCCTCCACCTGAATCTGCGGTCAACCGTTGGTTCACTACCAAAGGACAAGAAACAAGATTCAATCTGGATTTCGTAAATAAAGGTTTTGTTCCGCCAAAGATTCTAGACCTACAATGGCTAGATAGTCAGAGTTTTACTTTCCAAACCTACCTGAGGCAACAACATTTGGAGAGATTTGTGGGAATGAAAGGCTTTATCTACCCGGATTTGGTTCAAGTCTTCTATTCAAATCTCAAACCAAACATGGAACGAATGACTGTAAGTTCTGAAATTAAGGGTATTAAAATAACCTTAACCCCTGCACATTTTCTTCAAATTGCTGGTATCAGGAAAGAAGGAATCGTGGCACATGTAGACAAACTCCGAGAGAAAAGATTTAATCTGCAAAAGGACACCTTCTACATGAGCATGCTGAGGAACCCACAGAATTAGGAAGACGAAAGGAATTCAAGGAGATCACAAGGCAAAAAGTTGACATACAATATTGGAGGCCTAACTGCTGATGATAGGCTACTACACTACACCATTTGCTGGATCTTAGCCGCTAGAGGAGCAAATCATGCACAAATCAGTGAAGATGACATGATACTCATGGCAGCACTGAAGAATGGAATTCAAGTGGATTGGACTCACATCATAATGGACAACATGCTGAAGACTAGAAGACTTTTAGATAATAAATGTCCATATTCTCTGTTTATTTCTAGACTAATTGAAATTTTTCAGATTGATACGACTAATGAATCTATAGAATTAGTCAAAGATGTCCACATGATCAGTGACAAAGCCTTGATGTTGGTCCCTATAAGAATCTAGAGGGGGGGTGAATAGATTCAAGTTCCCTTCACAACTTAACTTTTTCTCACTTTTTCCCGATTCAATTTTATCTTGAATTACAAAACGTACCAGAGATATAAACAGCGGAAAAACAAGGGAAAAATTGTAAAGCAAGAAAACAAAGAATTAAAAGAGATAAGATAGAGAAGAGAGTTTAGACAGAGATTTATACTGGTTCGGCTTTCGGCCTACATCCAGTCCCAACCCAACAATCTGTTGCGATCAGTTTTCCACTATAATGATTCTGTGTCCAATAGAATAACACTGCACAAACACAAAAACAAATCAAATACTCAAAACTATATGTTCTTCACCTAAGAACATATCTTGATCCTTGATCCCTTCAAGAATCAACCTTTGATAGTACCTCTCTCAAAAACTCATCAACTCTTTCAAGAGAATACCTTTCTCTTTAGAGTTAAAGCCAAAAAGATTACAAAAGATAAGGATCAGATAGAATTACACCTGGTGTGTAAGCACTGATCAACAAAATCATCCACACAATTCAATTTTTTCACACAGCTTTCATCTCAAGAGAAATCTTTGAACCTTTGAAGAGATTTCTTGTAGAAACTAGTGTTTTGCTCTTCCTTTCTTCTTTGAAAACTCAAAAAGATCTATCTCTCTCTGAAATAATTCAAAGAGGTTTCAATTTAAAGCAGTTTCAAAAACTTTTGAGATGAATTCAGGTGTGGTAATCGATTACTGGATAGTGGTGATCGATTACTCCAGAGAAATTTGCTTTCCTTGTTCCTTCAAGCACGAAGTAATCGATTACTATGGAGTGGTAATCGATTACTCAGAGAGATTTGGATTTCCCCTGTTTTCTAAAACTGTTGGTAATCGATTACAGCTCTTGGTAATCGATTACTTCAACTTAAAAACCTTTTAAAACTAAAGTTTTTGATTCCTTTCAAACAAAATGGGGTTCCAAAGCTTCTCTAGCTCAAATCATAAGTATAAAAACAAAGTTTCTATGGAACGATTGAATAAAAACCACACTCAAAGCCTAAGCTAAAACAATCAATACATTTTAAACTCCTATATACAATCTATCATAAAGATCAAAAGTACAAGTATATCAAAACTAAAACTAGGGATGGCTTCTTCAGCTTCAAGTCCAACAATCTCCCCCTTTTTGGTTTTGATGTACCAAATGCTGTGTAGTTGATCTTCAATGTAGATGATGGCTTTGATGTGTCCTGCACTGTTAGTGTTTTTCTTTTTCTATTCTTTCAATTTTCATCAATTTCATACAACATTTTACACACAGCTTTATGAATCATCCAAAACATATCACTATATCTAATCACAGACATATAAAGACAATTATTTTGCAAAGCAAATTAAATCTAACTATTACAGTCATCCAATAAAATGTTCAATTGTTTTAATCTGCTCCCCCTAAGTAGAATACTTAAGTAAAAAAACAGATTAAAAAAAAAACTCCAAAAAGTTTAAAGCAATTACAGAGTAAAGCAATAAAACAATCCAAATATTAAGACTAAAGACAATTAAAGACAATTAATAACTACACCCCTTATTTGGTATATTAAATCAGAAGGTGAGAAGAAGAGATGAAGTTACTAATCTGAGTCGTCATCCTGGTTGAGTCTTTCCATGATCGTCTCCATCAGGTCCTTCATTTCCAGGAAATGCAGATCTTGTCTCCTTCCCAGATCATCAAGTCTCTTATTGACGGTTGCTTCTAGTTCATCCATTCTATCAATCATAATGGATTCAAAGCGCGATTGTGGAATGTACTCTCCAGAGTTGTCTTCGTCCTCATCTTCATGCTCAGATTGTGCTTCCTCTTGCTCAGGTTGTGGAATAGCCTGTTGTTCCTCTCTTATGATCTATCCCGCATCGGTCTTGATGAGTCTCATCATCTTCAATGCTCTATCTCCGATGACATGGACATCCTTGACTAGTTCTCTAGCTTCTTCAGTGGTGTCAATCTGAAAATTTCAATTAGTCTAGAGATAAAAAGAGAGTAAGGACACTTATTGTCTAGAAGTCTTCTAGTTTTCAGCATGTTGTCCATTATGATGTGCATCCAGTCCACTTGAATCCCATTCTTTAGAGCAGCAATGAGAATCATGTCATCCTCACTCAGTTGGGCATGGTTTGCTCCCCTTGCAGCCAAGATCCAGCAAACAGTGTATTGTAGTAGCCTATCATCCGCTGTCAGGCCACCAATGTTTTAGGTAACTTTCTTACCCGTGCTTCTTCTGGAATTCCTTTCCTCTTCCCAGTGTTAGGGGTTCCTCACAAGGCTCATGTAAAAAGAGTCCTTTTGTAAATCAAACCCTTTCTCTCTGAGTTTGTCTACATGTCCGATAATCCCTTCCTTCCTTATGCCAGCAATTTGCAAAAAGTGAGCAGGGGTTAGAGTTATTTTGATACCTTTTATCTCTGAACTCACTGTCATCCTCTCCATATTTGGTTTGAGGTTTGAGTAGAACACCCGAACCAATTCTGGATAGATGAACCTTTTCATCCTTACGAACCTCTCCAGGTGTTGTTGTCTCAGGAAGGTCTGGAACGTGAAACTCTGATTATCCAGCCATTGTAGGTCAAGAATCTTGGGTGGAACAAGACCCTTGTTAGCAAAGTCGAGGTTGAACCTAGTTTCTTGTCCTTTGGAGGTGAACCACCGGTTGACCCCTGATTCTTGTGGTTGAGGAGGAGGAGGAATTTCTGGTTGCTCTAACGATGTTGGTTTCTTCCTCTTGGAAGATTCTCCCACCTTTTTCTTTCCTTTTATCTCTTCTTGGCTGTATCGATTTGCCCTCATCTTGATTCTTTTGCCTTTACCTTGTTCTTCCATTGTTGAGAGAAATTGAAACTCTAGGGTTTGGAGGAAGAAGGTGAAGGGTTTTTTCTGAGTAAGAGAGTGAATGGTGAGTTGAAGAGTTGCACTTGCACTTCTTATAAGAGAGAACAAAGCCCAAAAGATTAGCCCAAAAACGAGGTAATTGATTACTAGTAGTTGGTAATCGATTATCTCAGTTTCTTATATAGAGGGAAGAAGAAAAGCAGGGAAAACAGTCGTGGTAATCGATTACAACAAACTGGTAATCGATTACAGCAAACTGGTAATCGATTACTCCAGAGGGTTTTTCCAAAAATTTTGAAAACTTATTCTGTGGTAATCGATTACAGCTCGTGGTAATCGATTACTCCAGTACAAAAATCCTTCCCAGAGTGAATTTAACTCGAACTAATTGATTATCTTCCCTTGTTAATCGATTATTTCTATCAGAAGAAGGTTTTTCTTGAAAAATTTTCACAAAAACAGAGTTATGGATAAGTGTAATCAAGTAAAGAGGTTTAGCTTAGATGTTCCTCACTCAAAATACCGAGGTTTGATCTAAGTTTGTAAAACCTTTCTTTTGGTAATGCCTTTTGATAAGTGCTAAATTATACATGTTTTCCAAGGTGTTTTCAGTCCATTTCCATCTAATTTCAGTATGTTTAGTCATAGTTTAGACAAGAAAACAGTAAAAATATCATATTTGTCTAATGTTAGTCTTTGATTTAGCGTTTTGTTAGTTTTATAGGATTTTCGTGTATTTTTAAGTCATTTTATCCATTTTCTTGTTAATTGTAGATTGATTGAAGAGAAGATAGAAGCTGGGAAGGAAAGCCCACGAACATGAGACGAATAATCCCATTGAAGCAAGAAAGTCCGTCCAATTCATGCAAAATATGAAGTGCAAGTGGCAACTCTGTATCGTCTGTGGATGCGACAACAGACGGAACAAGCATCAAGCCTCGGACGCAACTGCATCAGAACAAGAGAGTAGAGCAAACCAAACCTCAAGTTGAGCATCCAAGGTCGCTAGAATGGTATCGTCTCGAAGAAACGCGCCAGGGCGCACTCATGAGGCGCCTCACACTCGCTACGGCGAAAACGCGCGAGCGCGCTCGGGGGGCACTCTCATGCCATCCTTACTTATTCAAACGCGCCAGGGCGCGATTTCACTCAATGCGGGCGCGTCTCGTGCCTTATGGAAGCTCAAATGGAGGGATCAAGACGCAAGAACTCTTGTTCCGTCGATGGGTTGTTCCGTCCGTACTTGATTCATCCGAGTTGTTCATCTATGCTGATTTCATCGAAGAACTACTCCGTCTATGCGTGCTTCTTGGGAGTTACTTCGTCAATACTAGTAGTTTCCAAGTTACTTCGTCTCGTACCGGTATTATCCGAGTTACTTCGTGCATCGTGCTTAATTCGTCTAAGAGTGTTTCGTCTATGATTACTTCATCTGAGTTCATATAGACGAAGCCAAGACAGACGATACAAAGTTCACTACAGACGATACCAAGACAAAGACAGACGAAGCCAAGACAGACGGTACGAAGCCTCGTCAGACGAAAGATCTCACAGACGGAAGAACACTTAGAATGAAAGATTGCTCAATTTGTGCACTTCTCGAGACTTGCAAGCAAAGTAAATAAAAGTCGTGGTCATCTCAGATCGTCCGAGGGAATTAATCGAAGTATTGTCTCGAAGGAATCAATTGAAGGTTCATCGACGGAAGCAATAAACTACACTTAGCCGTTGCAATTACCAAAGTCTATTACAAGCAAGCAAGTCAATGTATTCACATGTCACAATGCACCTGGACGTAATTCCAGTAAATGGGGGAACACTTCCTCACCTATAAAAGGAAGAATTGGGCGCGAAGAGTGAGGATTCGAATTGTAAAATCCATAACTAACATTACTCTGTTTTTCTCCTTCTCTTACCCGTTTCTCTCGTTGTTCTCTTCTCCATTTTCGTTTTCCTTCTCCCTCCATCAACCTTGAGATTCCTGAGCTTGTGAGTTGCGAAAGCATAATCAAGCAATTATGGAGCTTCTCTGGTGTTTGATTTCTGTTTTGTTTCTTTCTTTTCGCATTTCCATGTTAGGCTAATTCTGCAGTTAGGAATGGGGATTTTGATTTCAGAGTTCTTGTAATGAATCTCTTCTATTAATTCAAGTATAATTCCACCGAATTGATTGATCTCTTCCCTGCTTAATGCTTATTCTTGAGATTTAATTCATGAAATTCAAATAGAGATAGAGATATTAATGTTTGATTGAATTGAACTCTGTCTTGAGAATTTGTATCTCGTGTCAACTATGAGATCGAGAGATGAATAGTTGAAGAAGGAGAGGAAATGTATCACTATAGTATTGCATGAGTCTAAAGATAAAACTTGCATATTATGAGATGTTGTAACGAATTCATCTGTTCGCTTCTTGAATGAATCTCTGTTTTCGCCTAAGAGATTAGGGATGATAGTAGGCATTCAAAGGGACTAAGACCTAGAGATAGGATTAGTCTACGGTATCACGAATTCTAGTCTCCAATTGAGTGAGAATTGCTGAATCAACATAAGAAGTAGTTACTTGAGGAAGGAATCAATTAAACCAATTCCCTAACTGTATTTCATCATCTTTGAAACTTAAACATTTACTTGCTTTCTTTACTTTACAGTATTGCTCTATTTTACATAATAGCTTAGTTTTACCAAATCATCCATTCCCTGATTCGTCCTAATAGCAAAGCATGTTGAGCATTCGGTAATTCACAATCAGTCTCTGTGGTTCGACAACCTTTTCTCACTATTTCTAAACTTGTAACGACCGGTACACTTGCCGAAAGATTGACACACATATACATACTTCTAAAAAAGTCGACAAGTTTATGGCGCCGTTGCCGGGGACTATTGATGAATATCGATAGTCTTAACGAGCTTGCTACTTAGGACACTTTCTTTTATCTTCTTTTGTTTTCATAGATTTGTTTTCTTTATTTTTAGTTTTCTTAGTTTTCTTTGTTTTAATTGTTTGTTTTCTTTTGATTTCTTTGATTTCTTTAATTTCTTCATTTCATTGATTTCTTTGATTTCTTCGTTTTTATTCTGTTCATATTGTTTCGTCTGTGGCAGATTTGTTTCGTCTGTAGCAGAGTTGTTCTGTTTCGTTTCTATAGGTGTCTAGTTCTGTTTTCAGTAATTTCTTTTATCCTTTGAATCTGTTTTATTTTGTTTTGTTTTGATTTTATTCTTTGAATCGGTTTCGATGTTTACTTAGAATAAGTGCCTTTTCTTTTCTTTGCTGTTAATAATTGTTTCGTCTGTCCAGTTGAGCTTCCGTCTGTTAATATTGTTTCGTCTGTGGCAGACTTGTTTCGTTTTGTTTTCTATATTTGTTTTGTTTTGTTTTCTAGATTCGTTCTGTTTCTTATTGATTTCTCTATTTTCTTACATGTTGCGTCTGCTCATACTATACTATGATTTGGTACATCAAAACCAAAAAGGGGGTGATTGTTGGACTTGAAGCTGAAGAAGTCGTCTCTTGTTTTTAGTTTTGATCTACTTCTAATCTTGATTTTAATGATAGATTGTAAATAGGAGCTTAATTGTATTGATTGTTTTAGAATAGGCTTTGAGTGTGGTTTTTATTCAATCTCGCTTCACAGAGAAGTTGAATCTACTCTGAGAATCAAGCTAGAGCAGTTTGGGAACCCTTTTTTGATTTGAAAAGTTGAAAACTGTTGTTTAAAATGTTCTTAAGCTGAAGAAATCGATTACGATATATCAGTAATCGACTACCAACAGTTTGAGAAATCAGAGAATCCCAAAACACTCTGGAGTAATCGATTACCACATCCTAATAATCGATTACTTCGTGCTTGAGATAACAGAGAAGGCAAAATCTCTCTGGAGTAATCGATTACCACATTCCAGTAGTCGATTATCACACCAGAATTCATCTCAAAAAGTTTTCGAACTGCTTTAAATTGAAACCTCTTTGAATTGATTTTCAACAAGAGAGATCTTTGAGTTTTTTCAAGAAGAAAGGAAGAGCGAAAAACTATTTTTACAAAGAACACAAGTTCTAAGAATTCTCTTCAAGATTTTAAAAAGATTTTCTCTAGAGATGAAGAGTGTGTGAAGGATTGAATACATTGGTTATAATCTTGATCAGATCATACACAACAGGTGTAATCTTTACTGATCTTTATCTTATTTTTGTATTTCGTTTTTGGTTCAAGACTCTTAAGAGAAAGTTGTTCTCTAGAAGAAGAGTTAAGGAATTTGAGAGAGGTGCTCTCAAAGGTGATTCTTGAAGGATTCAAGAATTAGAGAGATATGTTCTTAGGAGAAGAACATATGTTTTGGTTATTTTGATTTTGTTTGTGTTTGTGCAGTGTGTATATATTAGACACAAGGAATCATTATAGTGGAAAAACCGATCACAACAATTGTTGGGTTGGGACTGGATGTAGGTCGGATGCCGAACTAGGATAAATCTCTGTCCAAGCTTTCTCTCTACCTTATCTCTTATCTTTCTCTGTATTTCTCGCTTTACAATTTCCTTCTATGTCCGCTGCTAAATCTCTGAATTGTTATTTATAACTCAGATAAAATTGAATCGGGAAAGAAAGTGAGAAAAGATAAAATTGAACGTAGGAAACTAGAATCTATTCACCCCCCTCTAGATTCAACATAGGGACCAACAGTTCTATTCACCACTTCGGTTTGCCCATCCGTTTGGGGGTGGCAAGTGGTGGAGAATAAGAGCTTTGTGCCAAGCTTGCTCCATAGGCTTCTCCAAAAGTGACTTAGGAATTTTGAGTCCCTATCACTAACAATGGTTTTGGGCATGCCATAAAGTCTTACTACTTCTCTAAAGAAGAGATCGGCTATGTGTGGTGCATCATCTACCTTGTGGCATGCTATAAAGTGTGCCATCTTAGAGAATCTACACACTACCACAAAGATAGCATCCATACCTCTCTTGATCCTAGGAAGTCCTAACACAAAATCCATAGATATATCAATCCAAGGAGAGGTAGGAATTGGCAAAGGAGAATATAAATCATGATTCATTGATTTAGACTTGGCTTTATGGCATGTAATACACCTAGAAACCACTCGGTGCACTAGCTTCTTCATGCTAGGCCAATAGCAACCTAGCAACTTAGTTTCTAGCATGCATATCAAAGTAAACCTCCTACTAAGTGCATCGGCTACCACATTAGTACTACCCTTCTTGTATTTAATCATGTAAGGAAAGGTTTCAAGGAATTCTACCCATCTTGCATGCCTCTTGCTTAGCTCGCCTTGGCCCTTGATATGTTTGAGGGCTTCATGATCGGTGTGCACCACAAACTCCTTGGGAAGAAGGTAGTGTTGCCACACTTGGAAGGACCTCACAAGTGCATACATCTCCTTATCATAGGTGGAGTAGTTGAGTTGAGCACCCTTGAGCTTCTCACTAAAGTAGGCAATGGGGTGCCCCTCTTGCATCAACACGGCTCCAACACCTAGGTTAGAAGCATCACACTCTACTTCAAAAGAACAAGCAAAGTTAGGTAAGGCAAGAATAGGTGCATGTGTAAGCTTATCTTTAAGTAGATTAAAAGCATGTTCTTGTGCTTGACCCCAAATAAAAGTAGAATCCTTTTTAACTAGTTCATTAAGAGGTGAAGCAATAGTACTAAAGTCTTTAACAAACCTCCTATAAAAACTAGCTAAACCATGAAAGGATCTTACTTCCCTTGCATTGGTGGGTCTCGGCCACTCTTGGATGGCCTTGATCTTCCTTTCATCCACTTGCACACCTTGCTCACTCACCACAAAACCGAGGAATATAACTTGATTGGTGGCAAAGGTGCACTTCTCTTTGTTGGCATACAATTGTTGTTCCCTAAGCACTTTCAAAACAAGCTTCAAGTGTGTTAGATGTTCTAAGAAAGATTTGCTATAAATCAAGATATCATCAAAATATACAACAACAAATTTTCCTAGAAACTCTCTTAGCACATGATTCATCAACCTCATAAAAGTGCTAGGTGCATTTGATAAGCCAAAGGGCATGACAAGCCACTCATATAGTCCAAACTTGGTCTTAAAAGCGGTTTTCCACTCATCACCCTCTTTCATCCTAATTTGGTGATAGCCACTTTTAAGATCAACCTTGGAGAATATCTTATCAAGCAAGTCATCTAGCCTAGGGATTGGATGTCTATACCTTATAGTTATATTGTTAATGGCCCTACAATCGGTACACATCCTCCATGTCCCCTCCTTCTTAGGCACTAAAATAACCGGTGAAGCACAAGGAGATAAGCTCTCCTTGACCCATCCCTTACTCATCAACTCCTCAACTTGCCTTTGCATTTCATGAGTCTCTTGAGGAGAACTCCTATATGTGGGCCGGTTGGGTAAGGGTGCACCGGGTACTAGATCTATTTGATGCTCAATCCCTCTAAGTGGGGGAAGGCCTTGGGGGATCTCCGTAGGGAAGACATCATCAAACTCCATTAACAATGACTCAAGGTCCTCTTGTTTGCCTACCAAGTTAGTGCTCAAAACTAATGGTGTAGGAAAACATAGGAACATACTCTTCCTAGCTAGATATTCTCTTCTTAGCTCACCTCTTTCCATAAGCAAACTCTTACTAAGTTTTCCCTTATCTATAGTCTCAGTTTGCATATCATCATGGGTGGCTACACACTTTCCTTTCATCCTAGAATCACTAGTGGCATGTTTGGTAATTTTCTTGCAACTCTCGGCCAAGGCTAGCTTCCTAAGATGTTTGGTTTCTTTTTGGCTTTTCTTGGAGGATCTCTCGGCCACACAAGGTTTGGCACTTGAACCCTCACTTTTCTTCTCACTTTCCCTCTTTAATTTCATTTTTATTTGATCCTCACACACTTCCTTAGGTGACAAAGGCTTAAGGGTGACCTTCTTGCTCATATGAGAGAAGACATAGGTGTTGGAAACACCATCATGAATGGCATGCTTGTCATATTGCCAAGGTCTCCCTAGTAAAAGTTGAGTGGCTTCCATAGGCACTACATCACACAACACATCATCTTTATACTTGCCTATGGAGAAGTTAATAAGGACTTGCTTACTAACTACCATCTCTCCCTTATCACTCAACCATTGTAGTTTGTAAGGTTTAGGGTGTGGGGATGTCCTAAGTTCTAATTTATTTAATAACCTAGTACTAACAACATTTGTACAACTACCACTATCTATGATAAGAGAACATACCTTCCCTTCCACTAGGCATCTAGAATGGAAGATATTTTCCCTTTGTGAGTCATCCAACTCCTTGAGGGCACTTCCAAGCATCTTCCTCACCATGAGGAGGTCTCCATCTTCTGGTTGCTCCATGCTTGAGTGCTCACTAGCACTAGCTTCCTCTTCTTCACTAGAAGAGTGAGTGGACTCTTCACTAGTGATCCCTCCATCCACTCTCATGATCATGGCCTTCTTTTTGGGACATTGGGAAGCTATATGACCATGTCCTAAACACTTGAAACACTTAATGTTAGAAGACTTAGAAATGGATTTAGAAACTTCCTTACCTTTAGGGTCATCTCGGCTAGACTTGTAGAAAGTCTTGGATGATCCCTCCTTCTTTTGTTTGTCCTTCCAACTTGAAGATCCATGTGTGAAAGACTTCTTGAAGGAGCTCTTCCTCTTTAGTTGGCCCTCAATCCTCTCGGCCTTGTGGATGACATCCTCCAAAGTTCTATAATGTTGGAGCACCAAGACATCTTGGATCTCCCTATTCAAACTATTAGTGAACCTAGCAATTGTAGCTTCCTTCTCCTCTTCATAGCCGGCCCTCATCAAGGTAAATTCTAGATCCTTGTAGTACTCTTGTACACTCCTTCCACCTTGAGTTAATTTTTGGAGCTTCACATGGAGGTCCCTTGTATAAGATTTAGGCACAAATCTCCCTTTCATGGCATCCTTCAATTGGGTCCAAGAAGTGATGTGTGGCCTTCTCCTCTTTTCGGCATCTACAAGGACTTGGTTCCACCAAACCAATGCATAACCCTCAAACTCCAAGATGGCTAAGTTAAGCCTCTTCTCTTCACTCAAGTGTGGGTAGCAAGAATAAACTTGATCCACCTTCATTACCCAATCTAGGTAACTCTCGGCCTCACTATCTCCAAGGAACTTGGGTAGCTTAATCTTGTTTACTTCCCTCACCCTAGGCTCATCATCTTCCACATGTCTTCTAGGGGTGTGATTCGGCCTCTTAAGTTGATGAAATCTCCTATGGCCTCTAATGGGTTCATCCTCATCATAATTGTTTCCCCAATCACTCTCCCTAGGTGTGCTATAGTCCCCTCTAGGAATTTCTTCCTCACTTCCACTACCTCTATAGCTATTTCTCCTACTCCTAGGTACTTCATTGCTTAAGCTTCCACGACCCTCCCTAGGTACAGCCCCTCCTCCATTGTGACCACCATGATTGCCACTAGTATCTCTAAGGATCCTCTTCTCCAATTCCTTCCTTATCTTCCTTTCCTCCTTTAATCTCCTTTCTTGATCAAACCTCTCATCCAAGCTAGCACTTAACATGGATTTCATCATTTCCATCATTCTTTTAGACCTTGGTGAGAGATCATTCCCAACACTAGGAGAAGTATCCATAGCTGCACAAGAAAAGGTTAGGTAACAAATACAATTATATAAGAGATCCTTGCCACTCTCTAAGTGTTTCTCTCTAGTAGCACTCGTGTTTCACTCTTGAGATGGCTTTTTCTATGATGTGCACACTTGCCTTTTTCCTCTCAATCTCCTTAAAGTTTCTTGAGAAACCTCTATCAATTATCAATGTCCAATGTACTCAAATGAAAGAGGAACAAATCACTACAAACTTAAGGAAATTCGAAGGAGACAAATACTCAAGACAAAACTAGTAGGAAGCCAAAGAAGACAAGCAACAAAACAAGACTCAATGACAAAAATTAGCTACTCAAAATGGAAATTAATGATTAAGACAAAGGCTAATATATTTACTGCACTAAAAATGAAGGAAAACTAGTATTTAACAACTGCAAAAATTTTGAAATAAAATCTCAAAGAATGGTAGAAATCAAGATGCAATTTGCTGGAAAATTTACTGAACCGTCACCAAATCTGCCCAAACTTGTGAAATTTTTTTAGCATAGCAAATGAGCTTGGAAAATTATGAAACTTTCTAGTTGAACTTATATATATGTATATTGAATGACCAATTTCCCATAATTCAATAAATCAACATTTAACCCCTTGAACCAACTGCAAACCCCAAACTGCCACAACAACAGTAAAATCGTCACTATGCTAGAAGTTAGGCTTGAAAATTAGCTCAAAATGACTTGAAATTTTGGGGAATGGTTTAGGTGATCTTTATGCACGAAATAAGCTCAAATTAAGGTGCAGGGAAGCCACAAATATGGGTCCAAAAATAGGGCAAAAACAGGGCAAATATGTCTAGGCACATGCAAAGCACACTACAAGTTCAAATATCATGCTATTAGCAAATTTGATACAATTTGTAATATAATGCTTGAGCCTAATGAGTAATGATGCCTAAATTGAGCTTGGACACTAAATTTGTGGGTGTTTAATGACCCAATTTACCAAGGTACTGCACTCAATTTTTCCCAAAAATTTTCTACTATAAGAGCTACTCAATTTTCACTCTAATTTTTCTTCAATCTTCTTTTCTTGTATTTTCTTTTCTTGAATTTTTCTTTGACTCTTTTCTTTAAATATTTTCTCTTGCTCTTTTCTTTTCTTTTGTTTTTCTATATTTTTCTCATGGCGATTCTTTGCTGGACAGTCCAAGTATAGGCTCAATTATTTAAGCAAGTCAAGTCAAACTTTGCTAACAAACAAGAAAATGCATGGTAGTGGTAACTTGAACTTCTAATGAGCAATGCATATAGTAATAACACATATAAGCACTAATCAAGCCACATAAGATGCAGGGAATTAAAATTCCAGCAAGAAGACTTAAAATACATATTGAGAAAATTCATCAAACACATGGGGGCTATCAACTAGAATGTGTCTAGCCTGTAAAATAAGCCTTGTATGATCAACCATGAGTGTCAGAACATCTCATCTATGTATTGGACAACCAAGACACACAACAAAACTCAAATAAAAATTCAATTGAATCAAAAATTGAAATCAAAAAGATAGGAGCTAGACTCAATACCACAAGTAAAGAACAACTAGGTGAAGAATAAGCTCTTGATACCAAATTTTATGCAAACTCATGAAGCTATGATGATGACTCCACGGTTTAACACCTTGAATTCCCATCTTCAATTCACCAAGTGATCCTCACTCACAAATCAAGATAAGCTTGCGGAATAGGCTAATTATGTAGGATAGTTTCGGTAGGTGACCAAAAGAAGAAGAAATCAAAAAATGGAATGAGATTAGAAGCATGGTAGCGCCATGATCCAAAGGAATCAATAAGCTAAGTGATGAATCACCACTTGAGTCATGGATCAAGATAAGATTCAAGGTTTTCTTGAGAAACCCTAGGAGAGCACTCCCTTCTAAAGACACAAGTCTTAGAATTCTATTTCATTCAATATTCAAAAGTGAGTCTTACAATGAGAATTGCCTAAGTTATAATGCATAGTGTTGACCGTGTGACTATTGATGGCCATTTGATCCTTGATGGATTGATCAAGTGATGTAAGGCACCCCTCACTTGATCAATTCAAGAAGAATCTAGAATTAATGAGATAATAAGGTCTAAGACTCATCTAAGTAGTGATGATCATGGATTAGTTTTAAGATGGAATTTCTAGACCATGGATTAGAAGCTAATCCAAAGGCTAGAATGCCTTCTTAGATGAGAATCAACATTTGTAAACTTGACTTGAATTTGCACCTTTGATTATGGAATAATCAAGTGGTGGAAATTCAAGTGAAGTTAGTGGCCATTCCACTAATTCTCTCTCCTAATCCACTCACTCTCTTTTAAGAGAGTGTATTACACTTGCTTAGTTGGGTTATAAGACTCTTAAGCCCAATTCTAAGAGGCTTTGACCAATTAACCAAAAGTCAACATGTCCAATTGCAATGCTTGGCCGAAAATCACATATCAAGTGTAGGTCCAAGCTTATACAAAATTAAGTCTAAACTAATTACAAACTAATAAGAAGATTACAAGGCTTCTTTTGCCCAATTTGTTGACTTTGAGGAGTTGACCATTGACTTTGACTTTGACCATGACTTGTTGACTTTGACTTGGTCAACTCTTCCTCAACTTGAGCTTCTAGTCTTCTTTGCATAGCCCTTGTTATCCTCATGTTTGGAGATGGTCCTCCATCAGGAAAAATAGGACTTTACAAGAAATAGCTAGAACTCTTTTACACGAAAGTTCACTTACAAAATATTTTTGGCCAGAAGCAATAAATTCATCCTATTATTTGCAAAACTGAATTTTGATAAGACCCATATTGAACAAGACTCCTTATGAATTATGATGGAGAGGAAGAAAACCCAACATATCCTATTTCCATCCTTTTGGATGTGAATGCTTTATTCTTAATACTAAAGACCATCTTGGAAAGTTTGACTCGAAAATCTGTGAAGGATTCTTTCTTGGATATTCTGATACATCTAAAGCATATAGAGTTTTCAACTCTAACACCCAAGTTGTAGAAGAATCCATCCACGCCAAATTTCAAGATAGTTCTAAGGCTGACAAAGAAACGTCAGACCTAGAAACATCATTTGATTTGCAGGTGAATCCATCAAGACAACAAAATGATGTTATCGTCAAAACAAACGCAGAAGCCAAACCAGACGAAACTGCATCTGCTGGATCAGACGAACCCTCTTCGTCTACACTTCAAACTGACAATATCCAGACTTTGGTCAGAACGTGAAAATTTGCGTCAAATCATTCACAAGATCTGATCATTGGAGAAAAGCATCAAGGAGTGCAAACCATGTCGAATTTTAGAGATCTTTCTGGATATGCTTTGGTGTTAGAAATTGAACCTAAAAGCATTGAGGAAACACTTAAAGAAAATGACTGGATAAGTGCCATGGAAGAAGAACTAAACCAATTCACTAGAAATGATGTATGGACGCTAGTAGAAAAGCCTAAAGATAAAAGCATCATTGGAACGAGATGGGTTTTCATAAACAAGTTGGACGAAGATGGAAAAGTCGTCAAAAACAAAGCAAGGTTAGTGGCTCAAGCGTACGATCAACAATAAAGTATTGACTTCACTGAAACCTTTGCACATGTTGCTAGATTAAAAGCTATTCGTATATTACTTGCATTTGCTACTCATAAAAATATTATTTTATATCAGATGGATGTAAAAAGAATGCTTTTTTAAATGGCTTTATTGAAGAAGAAGTTTTTGTAAAACAACCTCGTAGTTTTGAACATACATCACTGCCAAATCACAATTTCAAGTTGAAAAAAGCTTTATATGGTCTGAAACAAGCTCCAAGAGCATGGTATGACAGACTAAGATCTTTTTACTTAAAAATGGTTTTTTAAGAGGAAAAGTTGGTACAACCTTGTTTAAGGAAAACCTTTCAAAGGATTTCATTATTGTACAAATATATGTAGATGATATTGTTTTTGGTGCAACTAATGAATCTTTGTGCAAAGACTTCTCTAAGCTTATGCAGAATGAGTTCGAGATAAGCATGATGGGAGAGTTGAAATTTTTCTTAGGTCCTGCAAATTAAGCGACGAAGCAAGGCATTTATATCTATCAACAGAAATATACAAAAGAACCCTTAAAGAAGTTCAAAATAGATAATGCCAAGCCTATGAAAACTCCCATGCATTCCTCTGTAGCTAGTTTAAGTAAAGATGAGTCTGGTAAGTTTGTTGATCAGACTGTATACCGAGGTATGATTGGATCTCTACTTTACTTAACTTCTAGCATACTAGACATCATGTTTAGCGTCTGTCTTTGTGCTAGATTTTAGTCTGACCCAAAAGAATCTCATCTACAAGTTGTAAAGCGTATATTAAGATATCTTGTTGGATCCACTAATCTCTCTTTATTTTACAAAAGAAATGATGATTTCAATTTGAATGGGTTCTGTGATGCTGATTATGCTAGTGATAAAGTGGAGACAAAGAGTACTAGTGGAGGATACCAATTTCTGGGATCGTCATATATCTCTTAGTCTAGCAAGAAACAAAACTCTATAGCACTATCAATAACAGAAGCAGAATATGTTTCTGCTGTTGGGTGTTGTTCACAACTATTATGGGTGAAACATCAACTAAAAGATTATTCCAGGTTTGAAAATCATATACCTATATATTGTGATAATACCAGTACAATCAACTTAAGCAAAAATCCTATTCAACATTCAAAGACCAAACATATTGAAATCAAATTCCATTTCAATAGAAATTATGTTCGAAAAGGTGTCTTTGATATGCAATTTATGCAAACCGATTTCCAATGGGCTGATATATTTACAAAAGCGTTAGACGAAACTAGATTTAATTTCATAATAGAAAATTTGAGAATTATTCCTCTGTTTGAATATGTTCTTTCATCTGTTAAATCTCTCAGTCTATTCACTGCTTCCATCTGCATGTTTTACATCTATATTATTTTGTGTTATGACGAAAACGCGCGTCTAGTTAATAGTTGAATTAGTCCGTCTGATTCTTCAACAGACGCAACATTATGCTATCTTTTAACATATTTTATTGAGTGTGTAGAAAGAAGCATTTAATGCAGCATTTAATGTGTCTGGCATTTTTGGCAAAAATTCTTGAGAGAACAAGACACGCGCAGAATTTACAGAGTCAAATCAATCATTAGAGAGGTAATGATGGGAACCGTCAAATCAGGGATGGTTACTTTTCCTTCATCTACTCTTTAACCTAAAACTGTTTCATCTTCATATAAATACAAGAAACTGTCAACTCTTCTCATTACTTTCTTCTCTCAAAAATCTCATTGCTTAACAAAAATTCTCATACTCTCTACACTCTCTTATTTATCAAATCTAAAATGGCCGCCAAGAATGTGAAGATCGCTGAGAGCACAGAAACCTTCTGCGCTGAAGAAATGTTTATCTCATGCAAATGGATTAGAAGAGAAACTCTTAAGGATCTCTCTGAAAACATTCTTGAGATGCTTGAAGTAGTTGGGTGGATGGACTTCACAGAATGTCAAGGAGCATGGCTGATGGAACCTTTTGCCGAGTTCTGGAGAGAAGCTCAGGATGTTAATGGCACCATATGTGCATTTGTATCAGAAAAGGAGTTTCTGGTAAATCCAGATGTTATTGCTGCTAGAGGAAGATGCAAAACAGAAGAAGTTATCTTTCATGCCAACTGGAATGTGCAGTTGGACGAAGAATCTATAGACAGAGCTTTGTATGGTAGGGCTCATGTCTCTGAAGATAGCAAGTTTCTGAGAGCTAGAAACTTGATTCCTGTGTGCAGAATCTTGCACAATCTCCTCTTCAACGTCTTCACCCTTATGACTGGGTCTAGGGACAATGTCAGCAACAGAGACATATTTTGTCTCTATCATCTACTGTAGAAGGAGAAGATAAGCCTACCTCATATCATCTTGGATCATTGGCTGAGTGCTCTAAGAAGTAGGAACTTGAAAAGAAAATCAAGTGTCCCGTATCCTGCTCTTTTCTCCAACATCATCATCAACCTAGGGTTCAAGGTTAATGACGAGATATGGTATCCTTGTGGCCAAGAAGTTAACCAGAGCATATTCAACAAAATGCGGCTGCCATCTGAATCTCTTTCAAAGAAGAGTGCATCTGAACAGAATCCATCACCATCTAAACAAAACAAAAGAATCAAACTTCCTATCAGAAATACCTAAATAGAACAACCATTATCGTCTCCTAACAAAAAACCTCATCTCACTTTTAAAATCACCAAATCAGCTCAAACACAAAACAAACACAAGACCAAGTAAATGAATCACTCACTGATCATTTACCAGAACAACCACCTGCACCAAAAAGTCTTTGCTCTCTTATCATTGATCCAAATTAATCATTTGAGTCTCGCAAAGACGAAACCAAGAAGAAGAAGAGATCATACGCACACTCTGAACGAAGAATAAAGAGGAAGATTGATAAACCTGAGTCTGCTGAACTTCTTAATTTGTGGCTAGCATGCAGGGTGAATTTGATATGTCCGTGATAGGGGAACTCAAATTCTTCCTAGGACTTCAAATTAAGCAACTGAAAGAAGGAATTTTCTTACACCAAGCAATGTATATAAGGGAACTTCTAAAGAAATTCGATATGGAGAGTTGTAAGGTTACAAACATTCTAATGTCTACTAATCTTTATTTAGATAATGATGCAACAGGACAGGGTGTGGACCAAACGAAATATAGAGGGATCATTCGATCACTTTTATATCTCACAGCGAGTAGTCCGGACATAATGTTCAGTGTTTATGTTTGTGCGCGATTTCAAGCGGCACCAAAACAATCCCACATAACAGCTGTGAAGAAGATTCTGAAGTATCTCAAAGGGACAACGAACTGTGGTTTGTGGTATCCCAATGGTACATCTCCTACCCTAGTTCGTTTTAGTGATTCCGATTTTGCAAGTTGCAAGACGGACAGAAAAAGCACGAGCGGTATCTGTTACTTGTTTGGGAAGTGTTCAGTCTCATGGCACAGCAAAAAGCAAGCATGTGTCACTTTGTCAACGGCGGAGGCAGAATGTCTTTGCAGGTAGCTGTTGTGCTCAAATCATATGGTTGAAGCAGCAACTTGAAGATTTTGGACTAAAGCTTGACAATATTCCTATCAAGTGTGATAATACAAGTTCCATCAACATCACGAAGAACCCAGATTTGCACTCAAGAACTAAGCATATTGAAGTGCGCCATCTTTTTATAAGAGACCACGTAGAGAAAGGCGATTGTGACATGGAATTTGTTGAAACGGAGAACCAACTCGCAGACATCTTCACAAAACCTTTACCAAAGGAGAGATTCTTCAAATTAAGAACCAATCTTGGTATTCTCAGTGAGGAACATCTCTCTTGAACTCTTTACTTATGGTAAGATTGATCATTGATGATGCCCCAATAAGGTATGTAATCATAACATTGCATGAACATGACCAAAGTTCTTTCAAAACATGAAAAATCAAGAGTTTTTAGCTTTTCTGATATAGATAATCGATTTTCACTTCCTTTCAATCGATTACCAAACTTGATTTTAAGGATTTTAAGCAATTACTCTTTGGAGTAATCGATTACCACAAATGGGTAATCGATTACCACAAGTCTCAAGTTTTTTTAAGCAAAATGGCCACTGAAGTAATCAATTACCGTTTTTGATTAATCAATTACCGTAACCTCTATTTTAAAATTGCATTTGATTACTCACTAGAGTAATCGATTACCACGATTGGGTAATCAATTACCCCCGCAACTACAGCATTTTTACATGCTTTCAATGGATTTGGGCCTAATCGATTACAAATTCATATTAGTCCAATACTTTGTTCATTGTATCTAACCTCAATTTTGGAGTTTTTATAAGTGATTTTCAGTATTTGGACCTCATTCTACACATCTCACAGACCCTAGAAATCCCTTTCTCTCTCTAACCCTAAACCCCCCTTTCATTTTCTTCATCTTCTCCACCACCACCATCCATGAAAGATCAAGGGAGAGGAAAACGAATCAAGCATGTGGCTCAGAAGCTCAAGCCTAGGACTTTCCCCGTTCGAAAAACAGTGAATCCTCTAAAAGGAAGAACCCATCATCTCCGGGAGAAGTGGAACGTCCAATCAATCCTTGGTTTACCTCTGCTGCTCAAGAGTCTCGTTTCTATGGTGATTTCGCCAACAAAGACCTTGTTCAGACAAAGATTCTTGATTTCTGTTGGCTCGATGCTTAAGGGTTCACGTTCCATTCACTGCTCAAGGAACAAAACCTAGAGAAGTTTTTTGTTCTGAAGGGTTTCATCTACCCCAATCTAGTGAGAGCTTTCTACTCCAATCTCCGATCACACCATGCTATGGGAACGGTAATTTCTGAGGTAAAAAGCAATATTATGATTCTGACACATGATATTTTCTTTCGTTTTGCTGGCTTTAAACATGAAGGGATTCGTCCTATGGTTGACCGATTGCGTACAAGCAGATTTGATCTTCAAAAAGACTCCTTCTTCATGAGTCTGCTCAAGAACCCCGATTCGTGGGAGGCAGAAAAGGCTTCTCGAAAGGAAATAGGGAAGAAGATCACTTACAACACCGGCGGGTTGAACGCTGATGATCGACTTCTCCATTATACTATCTATTGGATTCTTGCTGCAAGAGGAGCAAACCATTCTCAAATCAATGAGGAGGATATGGTAATGTTGGTTGTGTTAAAGAACGACATTCAAATCGATTGGGCACATGTTGTGATGGTTAACATGCTCAAGACGAGAAGGCTGTTTGATAACAAATGCTCCTACTCTCTATTTATCTCACGTTTAATTTAGCATTTTTAGGTGGATACACAAAATGAGAATAGGGACTTGGTGAAGGACATTCACATCATTGGAGACAAAGCGTTGAAGATGATGTGTTTGAGCAAAACCGATGTTGGATAGGTGGCAAGGGAGGAAGCCCCTCCACCTCCAAAAGTTCCCGCTCATCCTCCTGATAGAGGCCTCCTTAGAGAGATTCCAAAGAGTCCTTGAAGTTGCCCAATCTAGCTTCTTCAACAATCTCCAAACCAAGGCTTAAGGAAGCTTTCGGTTAAAGCTTCAATGGAGGGAAGAAACCGAAAAGGAAAAAGAATGGAAGGGGTGAGGAATGGTGAGGGTTGGCTCCATGGCAAGCCAATAAGCCTAGGGAGAACCGCCACAATGGAGGATGGAATCCATTGATAAAATCCAAGAAACCTTGCTAAGAAAGACAAGAGAATCCTCTCTCAAAGAAAAGCTCAAAGCTTATTCATTCATCAATTCATCAAAAAGTTCTAACAAATTTGTTTTTACAAGTATTTATAGGCCTAGGCTTAACTTGAGAAACAAGCTAAACTAAACCTAACCTATCCTAATCAAAGCTAACCAAAAACTGACTTTAGTTAGGAGTCCAACTAACTAATCTAATGAAGGCTAGTTTAAGTTACATGTCACTTTCAAAGTGCATGTCACTAATCCTCCTTGATTCTTAGCCCTTGGATGGACTTGAGAGATCAATGGTGGATGTTCCTTCTTGGGTTAAGGCATGGATTCCCACCCAAGGAGCAACTCTACTCAAACCAAAGCTTTTGGATTCACTTAGAATTTCAAATCAAACTCTACATTCCATCCGAAATTCTAAGGTGAATTTTAGTGCTTCATTAGATCATTATTTGTACTCTTAACCAAACATTCTAAACAAGTAAAAGTAAAAGCACTCAAACCTAAAGAGAACATGTCTAGGCCATGAGCTTTGGACTCACTTACAAGGCCTTGCAACTTGTCAACTTACAAAGGTACTTGATCAAACAAGTTTACAAATAAATTACAAAAAGTAAGTCCTAAACTATGGCTTGATTGAGGTTGTGCCATGTCTTGGAGCTTTCCCACTTCTTCCTTTCAATGCTTCTAGTAATCCTTTGAGATGTTCCTACATCAAACCCTCCTTCTTTGCTTGAAATTGTCCTCAAGTTTCTCAAACCATTGGAACCTACATTAAACAAAGAAAGATCACTCATATTAAAGAATTACTACCTCCATAATCCATGGGAAGATCCAAATTACCTTGGTCTTGACCTACCAACACATTTCACCGGGATCAAAGACTAAACAAGGTTCTCTACATTGGTTATTATATGATGCAAAATATAGGTAAATTTGTTTCTTATAGTGGTTGCATAGATGTAAAAGTAAATGATACTTTCTATTCAAACACTCCTCTAACTTGTAAGATTTACCTAAGTCATTTATTTTCCAATCATATAACAATAAGATAATTTGTTTTCTAATATCAATAACACAATCTAAGAAAGTAAAAGAAGAACTTATTCTATTTTTCAAAGTATAACCGAAGCTCTTTGGGGCTTCTACTTCAAGTTGTGTTGATACTAGCATCTCTTCAAGTGTGGGCATGTGTTGGTTGGAACTCTTAGTTAGGATTCTTCTTCTTGGTGTAGAAATTTGCATTGCACCCTCCTTCTTAAATTCGTCCATCAACCTAGAAGGACATTCAACATGATTAACATAAAAGTCATTAGATACAATCAAGAATTCCAATTTAGCAAATTCAAGTATTCCCCAAGGCTTAAGGCATTGAGATTTTAGTGTGAAACAAGTAATATCATGCAAATAGGAACTATTAGGGTAAGTAAGAGATAAGAAAGTTTTTCCCCATGGTAGCTTGAAGTTCCTAAACAATTCCTTTTCTCCATAAGGCTTGTTCCATGGTTCCATGATGCACAATTCTTTTCTTGGACCTAAAGCACAAGAATTCTTATAAGTGAGGTCTTTAGGATTTTCACAATGTGCTATAAGTCTTTTCCTTTCCAAGTCTTGGCAATAAGGGTAGTCATAGTTGGCTAATACTCAGAAGATTGAATTTCAAACCTTCCACAAGCAGTACATCTTCAATCACAGTGTTGGATTTGTTTCCAACTGCACCTATACCCAGTATTTTCCCTTTGTTGTTATCTCCATACACTACTGAACCAGATTCTTTTGATTTGAAGGAGATAAAATTGCTCTTTTCGCCTGTCATATGTCTTGAGCAGCCGCTATCCAAATACCAAGTTGAGTGTTTGGCTCTCAAGCATACCCACACAGAAAAGGATATCACTTTGTTTTTGGTACCCAAGTTTTGTTGGGTCCATTAGTGTTAGAGCTGTGACTATCTTTCCTAATCCATTTAAACAATCCACTAGTTATTCCTTCCTTTCTAATCATGCAATTATAAGAGTTATGTCCAGGTTTCATACAATAACTACATGAGAAAGTTCTGTTTTTGCTAGTTTGTTTAAATACAAAGAACCTCATGTTATTCTTTTTCAAGGAGTCATCAAAAGACTTACACTTTGAACATGGCAGTTTCAAGATATCATTTTCCTTTTTCAAACTATGAACATCAGTTTTCAAAACAGAAATATCATTTTCCAAATCAGTAATTTTGTTTTTCAAAACCTTGTTCAACTTGCCTAGTTTTTCAGCTTCCTTGTAAAGATCACAAAAAGCAGTTTGCAGCACATCATAATCAAAAGTAGATGAATCATAATTACTTACCTCATCATCGGATGTTGGATTAGCCATGAGACACAAATTTGCTTCTTCATTATCACTCCCACTAGAGGTTGAGGAATCATTTTCTTCCCAAGCTATGTATGCCTTTTTCTTGCGAAATTTGTCCTTCTTGGGCCTTTCTTCATGTTCTACTCTTCTAGGCTCACTACTGTTACTTTTCTTCATGTTGGGGCACTCCGATTTGTAGTGACCCATTTTTCCACACTCATAACAAGTGACCTTTGAAGATGAACTCTCATTCCTCTTGAAGCTTTTTCTGGAATTGTTGAATCTCCTTTTATCATTGTTCCTCTTCACGAACTTTTTGAATTTTCTTACCATGAGATTCATATTTTCCTGTTCAGATTCACTACCACAGCTTGATGCATCGCTCTCACTAGCTGTGTCTTCCATCTTGAGTGCTAGACCTTTGGCTTTCTTATCTTTTTGTTCCTCATCAGCAATACGAGACATATCCATTTCATACTCTCTCAACTTACCAAATAACTCTACACTTGTCATCAAGGCTAGGTTCTTTGATTCAGTGATTGCTGTGACAGTTGGTTGCCATTTTCTGCTCAAGGATTTCAGCACTTTCACATTGACTTCTTCCTCAACGAAGATCTTACCAAGTCCTTTGAGATGGTTTACGATGTGTGTGAAACGTTTCTGCATATCCATCACGGACTCACCTTGTGCCATTCTAAAGGTTTCGTATTCTTGGATCAAGGTATTCTTCCTTGCCCTTTGTACTTAATGTTCCTTCGTGTGTGACCCTTATTAGATCCCAAGCTTCTTTGGTGTTGTTTAAGCTGAAATTCTGAAAAATTCATCTGAATTCAAAGCAGAATGTATAATATTTAAAGCTTTTGCATCATTTTCAGCTCTCCTAATTTCTTTTTGTTCCCATCTCTCAAATGGTTTTTCAATCTCATTCCCATTTTCCATGTATGTGGGGACCTTGAAATCAGTCACAATCGCTTGCCAAATGCTTCTATGTACAGACTCCATAAAGATTTTCATCCTCACTTTCCAAAAAGGATAGTTATCACCAAAAAACAGAGGAGGTATGTTAATAGAGGCACCTTCAGCGAATGGTAATTGATTACCGGCCATTCTAAGGAACTATGGATCAAAATCTAGAGCAACCTACTAGATAAAGCTCTGGTACCAATTGTTGGTCCCTATGTGTGAATCTAGAGGGGGGGTGAATAGATTCTAGTTCCACTATAGCCCAATTTTCGCGAGTTTCTATTTCCTTTTAATTCAAACAAAACTATTCTTGATTACCTATCAATAATTGAGACAGATAAGCGAGAAATATCAAAGATACACAAATGGAAATACCAAAAGGAAAAATCAGAAACACGTTAGTAATCAATATACAGCGTAATCAATATCAGTATCTAACTGTTCCAGTTTTAGTTGATTACCGAGTCAATTACCGAGTTAATTACCAAGTTAATTACCAAGCCAATTGCAGAAATTAAACAGTTATAACAGCAATTAATGGTAAATGGTAAAGAGAAGAAGGAAGAAGAAGAGTGCACAGTGATTTATACTGGTTCGGCCCACTGCCTACATCCAGTCCCAACCCAACAACTGTTGCGATCGGTTTTCCACTATCAAATGATCCCTTTTGTGTTCTTTTACATTCACTCTGCAACAAGCAACACAAAAACGAAATCAAAACACCCAAAAACCTGTTCTTTAACCCAAAGAACAGTTCTTCCCTGACCTTGGAACACCCAAGATCCAACCTTTGAGAACACACTTCTCAAAGTCCTTTACTCTATCCAGAGAGACCTCTCTCCTAGAGTAACAACCCAGAAACCAAAAGGTAAACAAAAGATCAGTTTAGAAAACACCTGGAGTGTAGATCTGATCACAAAAGAAAACACAATGAATACCACCCAGTCAGAGAAAAGATCAAGTTTTGCCCTTTCTTTTTGAAAACTTGATGAACTCTTGAAGTTCTTTATGGGTTTCTTGGAAAAGATGATAAACTCAGTTTTTAGAGAATTTGAAAGTGTATGAACTTGTCTAAAACTTATGTTCCAAGATCTTATGTTAATTTTCCAACAAAAGAGAATTTATATATTCAATTAAAAACTCAATTTGGGCAACTTAATGTTTTTTTGATAGGGGTAATCGACTGCCAGGGGTTGGTAATCGATTAAACCAGTAAACAAAGGTTTCCAGGGTGATTTTTAGACATGGTAATCGATTAACCCGAGGGGGTAATCGATTACTCCAGTAACAAATGAATTTCCACACTCTGTTACCTACTGTTGGTAGTTGATTACCTGCTGTTGGTAGTTAACTACCTACTGTTGGTAATATATTACCTCAGTTGGTTACCAAAGACATTTTCAAAACAAGTTTGAGTGGGAAATCAAACATTTGATACATGAGAAATCACATTAGATTCCCAAGCTCTCTAGTGTATTCACAAAAAGAACAACCACATACATGCCTAAACTAAACAATCAATACATGTGAAACTCCTAATTACAATTCGTCTAAGAGAACCAAAATTACATAAACATCAAAAGCAAAACAACAAGAGAGAGACTCCAAAGCATCTTCAAGCTTTAAGTCCAACAGTTTTAGGCTTAGGTGAGTAGTCTCTTTTGCTCTTGCCCTTCCAACTTGATGAGTTGGATGAGGAAACTCTTTTGAAGCTACTTCTCCTTCTTAATTGGGCCTCAATTCTCTCGGCCAAATGGATGGCTTCCTCCAAGTTTGAATACCTTTGAAGCTCAAGAACATCTTATATTTCTCTATTCAACCCATGGACAAATCTAGTCATAGTAGCTTCCAAACTCTCCTCTAGTTGGGCTCTTAGCATTGTCATCTCTAGGTCCTTGAAGTAGTCTTGCACACTTCTAGGCCCTTGTATAAGTCTTTGCAATTTATTATTTAGATCCCTCATGTAAGTAGGAGGCACAAATCTTTCTCTCAAGGCATGTTTCAAGCCCTCCCAAGAAGTGATTCTCGGCCTCAAGTATACATGCCTAGTTTCCATTTGATTCCACCACACCAAGGCATATGCTTCAAACTCTAAGGTCACAAGGTGCAGCTTCCTTTCCTCACTCAACATAGGATAACTAGTAAGAATTTGATCCACCTTCATGGACCAATCCAAGTAAGCATCGGCCCCACCACTTCCATTGAACTTAGGAATTGTGATTTTCAACATTCTTTCATCAAATCTATCATTCTCCTCATGGTAATGCCTTCTATAGTTATGGTTGCCCCTTTCTCCCTCACGGCCAGCCCCTCTACCACCTATTCTCTCACGGTTATATTGGTTATGGACATAGGCATCATCATTTCTAAGGCTCCCACCATCACTACCAATAGAGGATTCATGCTCTCTCCTTGAGGACCCTCTCCTACTACCACCTCCCCTCTCATTTTCTTCTCTATCACTTCTTTCACTCCCTCTCTACTCCTCCTATCACCCTCATTCCTACTATGTCTCTCCCTCTCATGTGTTTCCCTTATTTGATTTATCCCCTCTTGCACACTCTCCCTCAAGGTAACTTGCATTTGATTCATTTTCTCCATCATCCTCTCTATAAACATTTGAGTTCTAAGTGAGTACTCATTTCCTACACTTGGAGAACTTGCCATTGCTGCAAAAAGGGTTAGTACACAAGAAATATAAAGCAAATAAAGAACCTCGCCACTCTCTAAGTGTTTCCACTCACTCTCGTGTTTCACACTTTAGTGGCTTTTTCTCTAATGATACTCTCTTGTCTTTTTCCTCTCTATCTCTTGGTTCTCACTTAGAAATTATTTTCAAATCAATTATCAAGTTCCTACCAAGCCAATGTGAAAGAGGAACAGCACCCTAGCTAGGCTTAAGAAGTCCAAAGAGACAAATACTCAAAGACAAAACTAGGAATCCAAGGAAGATAAGCAATAAAAGCTCAAAATTGAAAGAAAGGGCTACTCAAATGTGGAAGAATTTTGATGAGACAAAGGCACATATAAGGGTAGCAAAAGAACATATATTTGCTATAGAAATAAAGTCCAAATTGAGAGCAACACCATGAGCACCAAAACTGGACAGCAACCAAGCAAATCAACTTAGCCACCGAAACACACCAAAATTTAGCGACGGATTTGCTAGAAATCCGATTAGCGACCGAATTACAACTATGTTCTATAATTGTCTAGCCTTCTTAAAATTCAATCCAATTGCACAATAAGGTTCATATAGACATAGCAACATCAAAATCCAGCAAGTGCAGTACAAGTACAAAGTGAAAATTACACCCAATTCAAAACTACACACTCAAGTCCAAAACAAAGGTACTAGAAATTCAACTTGGGTGATGTGTGCTCAAAACAAGGTCCAAGGGTGTGTTTATTGTCCAATTCTTTTCACTTTTAAAATTTTCTCTTGCTGTTTTTGTTCTTTTGTTTTTGTTTTTGTATGGTCTTTACTCAATTGATACTCTTTTTGGACCCATACACTTTTCTTTTCACCACTACTTCTTTTTCTTTTGTTTTTTTTTCCACTTGTTTCTTTTCTTTATTTTGATTTTTGTATTTTTTCACACACTAAGTATGGCTGGACCGAAACCATAAGATGAAGAAAAGCAACCTCCAAGTTCAATTTCAAGCACCCAAAACGAAATTCACAAGGTTATACATAAATTGGACCTAAAGAGTGCTCTAGAAGCTATTACAAGCATGTACATGTGATTCTTACACTAGAAGTTTCTTCTACCACTTGAAACCCATGTAAAAACTTGAAACTCACATCATCAATGGTGCAGCAACATACTTCTACTCACGGTTATGGAAAAGAAGACACAAAGGACTCAACAAAACTACAAGAAAACAAATCAAGCAAAGAAGCTTACAAAGGAAGTTACTTAGAACCATGAATCTTGTTATGGAAGCTAAAGCAACTATGGGTAAAACTTCAAGACAAGCATGCATGGACACTCAAACCCACGGTTTGAAGAAGAAAGAAAGAAGAAAAGCATGCTTAGACACAAACCAACCGAACAAAATTGGAACAACTCAAAGAAACAAAGACTAGGCTATTGAAAGAAGACATGGAACATGAAAATCACAATGGAAAACTATAGAGTTTGGGAAAACCCATTACTAACCGGTTGAAGATAACCCATTGAAGAAGACAACAAGCTCTGATACCACTTGATAGAGGCCTCCTTAGAGAGATTCCAAAGAGTCCTTGAAGTTGCCCAATCTAGCTTCTTCAACAATCTCCAAACCAAGGCTTAAGGAAGCTTTCGGCCAAAGCTTCAATGGAGGGAAGAAACCGAAAAGGGAAAAGAATGGAAGGGGTGAGGAATGGTGAGGGTTGGCGCCATGGCAAGCCAATAAGCCTAGGGATAACCGCCACAATGGAGGATGGAATCCATTGATAAGATCCAAGAAACCTTGCTAAGAAAGACAAAAGAATCCTCTCTCAAAGAAAAGCTCAAAGCTTATTCATTCATCAATTCATCAAAAAGTTCTAACAAATTCGTTTTTACAAGTATTTATAGGCCTAGGCTTAACTTGAGAAACAAGCTAAACTAAACCTAACCTATCCTAATCAAAGCTAACCAAAATCTAACTTTAGTTAAGAGTCCAACTAACTAATCTAATGAAGGCTAGTTTAAGTTACATGTCACTTTCAAAGTGCCATGTCACTAATCCTCCTTGATTCTTAGCCCTTGGATGGACTTGAGAGATCAATGGTGGATGTTCCTTCTTGGGTTAAGGCATGGATTCCCACCCAAGGAGCAACTCTACTCAAACCAAAGCTTTTGGATTCACTTAGAATTTCAAATCAAACTCTACATTCCATCCGAAATTCTAAGGTGAATTTTAGTGCTTCATTAGATCATTATTTGTACTCTTAACCAAACATTCTAAACAAGTAAAAGTAAAAGCACTCAAACCTAAAGAGAACATGTCTAGGCCGTGAGCTTTGGACTCACTTACAAGGCCTTGCAACTTGTCAACTTACAAAGGTACTTGATCAAACAAGTTTACAAATAAATTACAAAAAGTAAGTCCTAAACTATGGCTTGATTGAGGTTGTGCCATGTCTTGGAGCTTTCCCACTTCTTCCTTTCAATGCTTCTAGTAATCCTTTGAGATGTTCCTACATCACCTCCTTCCGATGATGATTCTGATTCGGCGGCTGGGGAGTATATCCTTAAGTCTCGGTTTGAGTCGATCGTCATAGATCAGTTGGATGAGATTGAATCAACTACCACCAAACGCTTGGACGAGATGGAGTTTGCTCAAAGTGCTCAGTTCATGGACCTCAAGGAGCTGATTGAGTCCCTCCACACTCGTTTAGATGCCCTCTAGTATTTCCTTTCTATCACATCTCTCTTTTTGCTTATTGATATACCAAATAGGGGGAGAAGTGTTTAGAATAGGTTATCCTTGATAGGGGGAGTATTTGATGATCTGACTTGGTTTGGGTAGTAATTTGGTTAGCTTATGATTAGCTTATTTTAATTACATTTTATTCTCTACTACAGTGAACATTTCAACAATTTGAACAATTGGGTTGTAATATTTTCAACTATCTTTGAATCGTTTTTAATTTCTTATATTCCGCTATGATAACTACTTGGTCTTGATTTGTGATTTTGTTTTGAATCATGACTTACATTCTTGTATGAATGATTTGATGATGCTCTGAAGTATATTGGATTGAATTGTGAATTTGCAATGCATATACTCTGTACTTGGAAGTTTTAACAACTGCAGGATTCTTAGAAGATCAACACACATCCTAAACTCCTAGGAAAACCTTGTTTTGGATTTGGTACGTCAAAACCAAAAAGGGGGAGATTGTTGGACTTAAAGCTTGAAGATGCTTGGGTGTCTCTCTTGTTGTTTTGATTTTGATGCAATGTAATTTTGGTTTTCTTAGATGAGTTGTAATTAGGTGTTTCCTATGTATTGATTGTTTGGTTTAGGTTTGCATGTGTTTGTTCTTAGTTGGAATGTCTTAGAGAGCTAAGTTGATCTTATGTGATTTCTGATTATTCAAATGTTTGGATTTCCCTCTAAAAATTATTTTTAAAAAGGTTTTAAATACTAACTGAGGTAATAAATTATCAACAGCAGGTAATCAACTGTCAAAAGTAGGTAACAGAGTGGGAATCAATATTTGGCTCTAGAGTAGTCAATTACCCCCTCGGGTTAATCGATTACCTTGAGTAAAATCACCTGGAAAGACTTTATTTCTCTGGTTCAATTGATTACCAGTTTGGGGTAGTCGATTACCACTATCAAAAATTCATTAAATTGCTTAAATTGGGTTTTCAAATAAAACTATAAATAACCCTCTTTCAAAAATCTTTTAGAACACAATTACAATTCTTGGAAATACACGTTTTTGAATCATTCTAACACTTTCATAATCTTTCTATCTTTTCTCTAAGAAACTCATAAAGAACTTCAAGGTTCTTCAAAGAACTTGTTTTCAAAAGGCAATCTTGATAGAATGTTCTGATTGGTTGACATCCTTAGTACTCATATTTGATCAGAATCTACACACACGGGTGTTTTCTATCTGATGTTTCTATTTCCTTTTCGGAATTAATGGTTCTTTGGGTTAAAGAACTGGTTGATTGGGTGTCTTTGATTTCATTTTTGTGTTGCTTGTGCAGAATGAATGTAAATAACGCAAAAGGGATCATTATAGTGGAAAACCAATCGCAACAGTTGTTGGGTTTGGACTGGATGTAGGCAGTGGGCCGAACCAATAGAAATCATCGTGCAATCTTCTTCTCCCTTATACTCTTTATCCTTTGTCTTACGTTGTTCTTTAACTTTGATTAATCGATGTTTAACGTTCGGTAATTGAATTGATAATCAACTAAAACTAGAACAGTTAGATACTATTATTGATCACGCATGCCTATTGATTACTAACGTGTTTCTTGATCTTTCTTTTGTTCTTTCCGTTGTGCACCTTTGATCTATCTTATTTTTTTGTCTTAAGAGTAGATAGTTAATCAAGAATAGTTTTGATTGAATTAAAAGAAAGTAGAAACGCACTAAAATTAGGCTATCTTGGAACTAGAATCTATTCACCCCCTTTAGATTCACCCGTAGTGACCATCAAGTTCATCTCGACACTCAGAAGATATACTCTGTGGAACAATAAAGAACCTGGCTGAAGAATCTCGATTGGGATGGATTGATAAAGGCCAATATCAAAGGCCTAAAAGGAGCCTACGCATACAAGGAACATCTTGAAGACTCTCTGATTGAAGATCCTGCTCTTGGATATGAGCCTTTCATTAGAACTCGAGAAACTCGACCATGGGAAACTCCAATGAAGCATAGTTCAACCACCTTCTTCCACTCGCTGTTTTATGCCAGAAATTAGAGTCCCTCTATGCCAAATGGGTGCAAATGGTGGTCATTAGACGCTATTGATAAACATGATCCCATTATCTTCACCATCCCTATGAACAAAACTGAATATCTAGGACTTGGATATTCACTCGGAGTAACTCTTCCCTGGAC
This sequence comes from Hylodesmum podocarpum, assembly GCA_026586105.1. Taxonomy (NCBI): domain Eukaryota; kingdom Viridiplantae; phylum Streptophyta; class Magnoliopsida; order Fabales; family Fabaceae; genus Hylodesmum; species Hylodesmum podocarpum. Next base: position 1,696,675 of record JALJEV010000804.1, read on the forward strand.
AAGACCCCATTGGTCAGGAGTGAACATCACCCAAGAGCTTATTCTCAAGAGCTTTGAGTCTCTAGAAGATCTCTCACATGCTTTGCCCACTGATTATGATCATGTCTTTCACAACATGGCAAATGCATATAGAAGAGAAGAAAAAAGGTCAAGCCATCTCTCTCAATCATATCAAACGCAACTCAGAAAAAGAAGGAAGGCCTCTGCCTCACTTCCTTGGAACTCAATTCTCATCTATTTCCTCTCTATCTACTAAGTTCTTTATTCAATTGGACATACCTTGTCCCTGCAGAATAAAGTTCTTAGCCAAAGGAAAAGAGAAGAAATTATATCCTAAATCCAAGAATTTTTTATGGGCATGCCATATACCAAAGTTGTTGCCTCAGTCAGAATATGATCATCTACTCCAACATGGTCTTTTTGATAGTAAGACCCTTGCCAAGATTTGTGATCATGAAGCCGCATTGGCTCATTCTCTTAGCAAGGAGCTAGGAATGCAAGACGTTGTTGTATATGGAAGCGTCTACCCTGGACATGGGTTTGCATATGGGAATGCTGAGTCCCTTCACAATCTTCAGATCTTTCCAATCAAGCGTGAATTTAGTTGGAGATGGGATGAACCTCAGGCTATTACAGTAGTTCTCCAATTCTTAACTATTTACTTTTTGGAGCATGAAGTTCCTTCTTTTGATGCCTACAATTCTCTCAAACGAATATGTTCTATTCTAAAACAAGAAAATTTAACTTACAAGTCCACACAAAGCATTCTCGTAAGCAGAATTGAATCTTTAGAAGAATTGATGAAGGCAATTCTAGCTCAAAGAAATCAAGAGGCATCGTCTACATATGGGCATTAAATGAGTATGATCTTATCAGTCTGAAGAACTCAAGCTTATATGAAGATATTTGATAACGAGTTCAGTCTGCATCGTTTAAAGCTCTGATACATTCTTGAAAGCTTTGAATCAAGAAGATAATAATTCTACTCGTATGGTCTGTAATCCTCAAAACGAGGGAGATTGTAAAGTCAAAATGACTTAGCATCTTAATTTTGATAATTACAAGACAGATGAATTTATCAATAGACGTAGATGGAAGAATGATCAGATGGGTCATTATCAACATAGAGGAAAGATGCACCCTTAAAACAGAAGATGCAACAGATAAAAGGTTCAAGTCATTATGCTTCAAAGCAATCTCATTAGACGAAGAACCTTCATAGACCAGACGAAGAGTTAGTCCCAACTTCAAGTCATGTGCTCAAGTGTCAAGATATGAAGACTAAATTTGAAGACAAAGGAAGAAGACAGACAAATGAATTAAACACACAACTCATTTATTTGTTCATTCGTCTATCTGTTTAATGAATTTCAAGACGCTGAGTAAAACGTGCATTCAGTTCAAATCAAGTCGTTACTCAGAAGCTTCTAAAGGTGGAAGGAGATTTCAAAATAAACCTCTACAACACGAAAAACAGTTGTACGTTTTAGTGAAATCTTTGAGCATATCAAGTCAAAGCCTGATCTCACGCTAACATCCGCTGACTTTACATTAAATGTTCTGATTGCTCACTCTGCCAAATGTGAAAGTACCCAAGACAAGGACTAACGTTCACTTCTATAGTTCATTGATGCGAGTTCAAGTTGGCGAACTACTCTGATCAAGACTATTCATCTACTCGCTCAAGCTCTCAAAATACAAGTTCACTCGCCATGAACTTAGAATAGATTTCACTGTCAAATCCCTCTCTGTGAAGAGGATAATTTTCATTTGGTTTTAATTGTAAACCACTGTTGTAGTAATTTTGTAGCCTGAAGAGTCTAAGTGTTTAAAGAATACCTTGAGTTTATCCTAAGGAGGCTGAGGTCCAAAGAATACATGTTTTAGCCTGAGGAGGCTAAGTGTTGAAAGAATACATTGGTTAGCCTGTAGAGGTTGTATTCAAAGAATACATGGGTTTATCCTACGGAGGCTGGGGTCAAAGAATATCGGTTTAGCCTGAAAAGGTTGTGTCCAAAGAATATTTTTATTTTATCCAGGAGTGGCTAGGTTCAAAGAATACTCTTAGTGGAACCTCGGCAAGTTGCTGGGTAACTGGACATAGTCTTGAATAGACGAACCAGTATAAAAATATTATTGTTTTGATTATTTTTATTTACTTACTAACTGGGGATAACAACTTAAACTGTATTCTTAATTAAAATCAAACTTTGAAAGATAAGTTTAAGTTTGTATCTGATCAAACGTTTCAATACAAACGCAAAACACATCGTCTGAAAAAACTTTAATTAATAAACACAATTCAACCCCCCTTTTTTTGTATCTATATTTTATAGGTGAACTTTGATAGCAAACTGTAAAAGACAAAAACATAAGAAGGGGGTATGTTGGTCCCTATGTTGAATCTAGAAGGGGGGTGAATAGATTCAAGTTCCCTATGTTCAATTTTAGCCTTTATCAAATTCTTTCCTGATTCAATTTTATCTATGTTAAGAATAACAGTTCAGAGAGATAGCAGCGGATATAGAAAGAAATTGATACGCCTTTTCAAAACTCCTTAAGAATGAATCAGTAAAAGCAATTGTAAAGCGATAGATTCAGATAAAGATAAGAGATAAGGTAGAGAGAAAGTTTGGACAGAGATTTATCCTGGTTCGGCGTTCGGCCTACGTCCAGTCCCAACCCAACAACTGTTGCGATCGGTTTCCACTATAATGATTTCTTGTGTCTAATACAAACACACTGCACAAACACAAACAAATTCAAAATAACCAAAACACATGTTCTTCTCCTAAGAACATATCTCTCTAATTCTTGAATCCTTCAAGAATCACCTTTGAGAGCACCTCTCTCAAATTCCTTAACTCTTCTTCTAGAGAACAACTTTCTCTTAAGGGTTTTGAACAAAAACAAATACAAAACAAAATAAAGATCAGTAAAGATTACACCTGATGTGTATGATCTGATCAAGATTATAACCAAGTATTCAATCCTTCACACACTCTTCATCTCTAGAGAAAATCTTTTGAAATCTTGAAGAGAACTCTTAGAACTTGTGTTCTTTGTAAACTCAGTTTTTCGTTCTTCTTTTCTTCTTCAAAAAAACTCAAAGATTTCTCTTGTTTGAAATCAATTCTAAGAGGTTTCAATTTAAAGCAATTTAAAAACTTCTTGAGATGAATTCTGGTATGGGTAATCGATTACTAGAATGTGGTAATCGATTACTCTAGAGAGTTTTAGGCTCCTCTGTTATCTGAAGCACGAGGTAATCGATTACTAGGATGTGGTAATCGATTACTCCAAAGAGTTTTAGGATTCCCTGATTTCTCAAACTGTTGGTAGTCGATTACTGATATATGGTAATTGATTACTTCAGCTTAAAATCATTTAAAAAACAGTTTTCAACTTGTCAAATCAAAATAGGGTTTCCCAAACTTGCTCTAGCTTGATTCTCAGAGTAGATTCAACTTCTCTGTGAAGTGAAATTGAATAAAAACCATACTCAAAGCCTATTCTATAACAATCAATACAATTAAGCTCCTATTTACAATCTATCATTAAATTTAAGAGTACAAGTAAATTAAAACTAAAAACAAGAGACGACTTCTTTAGCTTCAAGTCCAACAATCTCCCCCTTTTTGGTTTTGATGTACCAAATCATAGTGTAGTCGAGGATCTAATGAAAAAACACGGCTTTGATGTGTCCTGAAATGTTAGTATCCTTTTGCATACAGCTTATAGGTAATATACAATTCATATCACTTTTCAATTAACAGAAATATTATAGCATCTAAGTAATCAATTGCAAATAAATTAAATCTAGTGTTATTACAGTAACCCATAATTGTTCAAATTTTGATCTGCTCCCCTTAAGTAAAATACTTAAGAATTTACAGATTCAAATAGTTCAAAGATAATCAAATAACATCAAATAACATTCAAAAAATATCAAATGAAAATATAAATGAAAACATATAATAACTACACTTCTACTACTCCCCCTATTTGGTATATCAAATAAGATTATGAGAGGTAGAGTTGGAGTTACTAATCTGTGTCATCCTGGTTGAGTCTTTCTATTATTGTCTCCATCAAATCCTTCATCTCTACGAAGTGTAAGTCTTTACGCTTTCCTAGATCATATATCCTTTTGTTGACAGTCTCTTCTAATTTGTCCAATTTGTCAATCATGATGGATTCAAATCGAGATCTTGGAATGTACTCTCCAGATGCTAGATTGTCTTCATCTTCATCTTCGTTTTGTGCTTCTTCTTCCGGATCTTCTTGTGGATTAGCTTGTTGTTCTTCTCTGGTGATCTATCCTGCATCAGTTTTGATCAACCTCATCATCTTCAAGGCTCTCTCACTGATCATATGGACATCCTTGACTAATTCTCTGGATTCATCAATTGTATCAATCTGAAAAATTTCAATTAGTCTAGAAATAAATAGAGAATATGGACATTTATTATCTAAAAGTCTTCTAGTCTTCAGCATGTTGTCCATTATGATGTGAGTCCAATCCACTTAAATTCCATTCTTCAGTGCTGCCATGAGTATCATGTCATCTTCACTGATTTGAGCATGATTTGCTCCTCTTGCGGCTAAGATCCAGGAAATGGTGTAATGTAGTAGCCTATCATCAGCATTTAGGCCTCCTATGTTGTATGTCACCTGTTTGCCTTGTGATCTCCTCGAATTCTTTTCATCTTCCCAATTCTGTTGGTTCCTCAGCATGCTCATATAGAAGGTGTCCTTTTGCAGATCAAATCCTTTCTCTCGGAATTTGTCTACATGTGCAACGATTCCTTCTTTCCTGATACCAGCAATTTGAAGAAAATGTGCAAGGGTTAAAGTTATTTTAATTCCCTTAATTTCAGAACTTACAGTCATTCGTTCCATGTTTGGTTTGAGATTTGAATAGAAGACTCGAACCAAATCTGGGTAGATAAATCCTTTCAATCCCACAAATCTCTCCAAATGTTGTTTCCTCAGGTAGGTTTGGAAAGTAAAACTCTGGTCATCTAGCCATCTTAGGTCTAGAATCTTTGGCGGAACAAGACCTTTGTTAGCGAAATCCAGATTGAATCTCGTTTCTTGTCCTTTGGTAGTGAACCATCAGTTGACAGCAGATTCAGGTGGAGGAGTTTGAGCTCTTTCCGGTTGAGCCGGTGAAGTAGGTTTCTTCCTTTTGGAGGATTCTCCTACCTTCTTTTTACCTTTTATCTCCTCTTGAGTGTATCTGTTGGCTCTCATCTTGATTCGTTTTCCCTTTCCTTGGTCTTCCATAGTTGCTGAGAGAGAGAGTGATTTCTTACGGTTTTGGAGGAAGAAGATGAATAGTGAAATTGTAGGGTTTCACCTGCACTTATTATAAGAGAGAAAAAAGCCCAAGAAATTAGTCCAAGAACGAGGTAATAGATTATCAGCAGTTGAAAATCGATTATCTCAGTTCTTTATATAGAGAGAAGAAGGAAATCAAGAAAAACAGTCGTGGTAATCGATTAACCTATTCTGGTAATCGATTACTCCAGAGGAATTTGCAAAAACTTTATAACCTGATTTCTGTGGTAATCGATTACAGGATCGTGGTAATCGACTACTATAGTGTCAAATCCTTTTAAGAATGAAATTGATTCGAAGTAATCGATCACATTTTTCTGGTAATCGATTATTTCTATCAGAAAAAGATTTTCTTTGAAAAAATTTCACAAAAACAATTTTATGAATAAGTGTAATCAAGTAGAAGGGTTTAGTTTAGATGTTTCTGACTCAAAATGCCGAGGTTTGATCTAAGTTTGTAAAACCTTTCTTTCAGTAATGCTTTGGTAAAAATGTCTGCTAACTGATTTTCTGTATCTATGAATTCGATGTCACAATCTCCTTTTTCGACGTGGTCTCTGATGAAATGATGTCTGACTTCAATGTGTTTTGTTTTTTAGTGCAGTACAGGATTTCTTGCGATACTTATAGCGCTTGTGTTGTCGCATTTCAAGGGAATATGATCTATCTTTAGCCCGAAATCTTCTAGTTGATGCTTCAACCATATTGCTTGAGCACAACAGCTTCCCGCAGCTACATATTCAGCTTCTGCTGTTGACAGTGCTACACAAGCTTGTTTCTTGCTATGCCAAGATATCAAACATTCTCCAAATATGTGACATGTGCCACTAGAGCTCTTTCTATCTGTTTTGCTACCTGCAAAATCAGAGTCACTGAAACCAACAAGTAATGGTGAGGTTCCTTTTGGATATCACAAGCCACAATTTATAGTTCCTTTTAGGTATTTAAGAATCTTCTTTACTGTTAGCCAATGAGATTGCTTAGGTGTAGATTGAAATCTAGCACATAAACATACAACATACATAATATCGGTCTACTTAGCTGTAAGATATAGTAGAGATCCTATAACACCTCTGTATAAGGTAGTATCAACTTCATGACCTGCTTCATCAATCTCAAGATAAGTGTTAGTAGAAATAGGTATATTTGACACTTTACAGTTTATCATATCATATTTCCTAAGTAATTCTTTAGTGTACTTAGCCTGGTGAATAAAAGTGTCACCATCCATTTGTATGATTTTGCTGATGCATATGATCAACTTCTATGCCTTCTTCACCTGTTTCATCATCATTACGTAGCAAGCTTTCCTCTAATATGTAGATGTTGTTTGACCTTTTGCCAACCATGAGAAGTTCATCTGAGTCTTTGTTGCTGATAAGACAATGTTTATCATCAAATGCAATTCTGTAGTTCTTGTCACACAGTTGACTAATACTCAGCAAGTTGAACTTCAATCCATCAACTAGCAATACATCTTCTATCACTGTATTAGCTTTGTATCCAACTGCACCGTAGCCTAGTATTTTTCCTTTGTTGTTGTCTCAATATACAACTGATCCAGTTTCTCTTGGTGTGAAGGTGCTAAGATTCCTTCTATCACCTGTCATATGCCTTGAACAGCCACTGTCTAAGTACCATATTGAGTTTCTGCTGTTTAGGCTTTCCTGCAAGAGAAAAAGAACTTATTTTGCGATTGGTACCCAGTTTCTCTTAGGTCCATGCAAGTTAGTGCTACAATTTTCTTTCTTAACCCATCTATACTTACCACTGGAAATTCCTTTCTTTCTAATCATGTAATTAAAAGATTTATGTCCTGTTTTCATGCAGTAGGTACAAGTGAGATTAGCATGCTTAGAGTTTCTAGATTTCATGTTATCATGCCTTCTTATGTGAACACAGTTTATAGGGGTATTGAGTTCTTTTCTTAGTTTTGAAATATCATTTTCTAAATCACATACTTTCTGTTTTAACAAGGATATTTGCTTTTTCAAAACTATGTTTTCTTTTTCAAATGTTTCAGCTTGATTGTAAAGCTCACAAAAAGCAGAATGTAGTTCATCATATTCATCCATGGTAGAGTTCGTATCACTTACCTCACTGGATGATTTGACCATCAAGCACAGGTTTGCTTCCTCATTTTCACTTTCAGATGTTGAGGAGGTGTAGCCTTCATCCCAAGCTATGTAGGCTTTCTTTTTCTTCTTTTCTTTTCTAAAATTTCTTTCACTTTCAGACTTTCTTACTTTAGTGTTGTTACTTCTTTTCAGACTTGGACAATCTGATCTATAGTGTCCAATTTTCCCACATTCATAACATGTTACTTTGACTGAAGTGTTGTCCTACTTTTTGACTCCTTTTCTTGGTTGACCAAATTTCTTTTTAGAATTGTTCTTCATGAATTTTCTGAACTTCTTCACCATCAAATTCACTTGATCTTCCTGTGAGTCATTTCCGTTTTCAGAGGATTTAGATTCTGTTTCAGTATGCTCCATCTTAAGAGCAATTCCTTTGGCTCTTTTGTCCTTCTGTTCCTCATCTGCCATGCGAGTCATATCCATTTCATACTCTCTAAGTTTTCCAAACAGTTCGGCACTGGTAATAGTAGCAAGGTTCTTTGATTCAGTTATGGCTGTCACAGTAGGTTGCCACTTTCTATTCAGAGATTTCAGAATCTTGACATTCACTTCTTCTTCAATGAAGTTCTTGCCAAGTCCTTTGAGATGGTTGATGATGTGTGTGAATCTATTCTGCATTTCCATTATTGATTCTCCTTGGGACATTCTGAATGTTTCATATTCTTAAATGAGTGTATTCTTTCTTGCTCTTCTGACTTCAGTTTCATGTGTTACCATGATGAGCTCCCATGCCTCTTTTGCTATAGTACAGGCAGAAATTCTAACAAACTCATCAGAATTCAGGGCGGAGTGTATAATGTTCAAAGCTTTAGCATCATTTTCAGCCCTCTTAATCTCATCTATATCCCAATCCTCAAATGGTTTTTCTATTTCATTTCCATTTTCTATTTTCATTGAAACTCTGTACTCATTTACCACAGCCTGCCAGATGCTTCTGTGAATAGATTCCATAAAGATTTTCATGCGAACTTTCCAGAATGGATAGTTATCACCGCAGAACAATGAAGGTCTATTTATAGAAGCTCCTTCAGCGAAGGGTAAAAGATTACAAGCCATTACAGGGAATTATGTAGGATTACTAGATTGATTTACTAGTTAAAACTGTTGATACCTGATGATCCATTTTATATACATGTTCTTCACTTTGTTTTCGGTTCAATTAGCTTTTATTTGTGTCATATTTTGGTAGCTTATCATAGATTTGTGTTAGAGGCATATTTTAGTACTAGTAGTAAATAATAGTTAATTTTCATAAGTTCTTATGTTTTTATACTAATTCTTGTGCAGTTGCGTCGGGAGCAGCTCTAAGGAATAAAGAAGAGATAGGAGCAGGGAGGAGATTGAATGTTAGAATGGAAGCCTGGATTGGAAGACCCAAGATCTGAGATGAGGACTTAGAATGCAAGTCAGCAAGAGGAAGAGAAGTTGTAGCTCAAGCCAAGGGCGCACACGCGCCAGGGCGCGCCAGGGTGGCGCATTCATGCCCTGCTTGCGGAAGAAATGCGCCAGGGCGCGCCAGGGGGGGCGCATTCAGCCTTCATTGCGGCACAAATGCGCCAGGGCGCGCTCAGGGGCGCGTCTCATGCCTTATGAACCCTTGTTCCGTCTGATGGAGTTGTTCCGTCGTGCCTTCAACCGAAGGATTCGTCTCGTGCTTATTCTTCCAAGTTACTTCGTCGTCTTTGTGTCTTCCAAGTTGCTTCGTCTGTATTTGTTTCTGATGGAATTACTTCGTCTACACTTGCTTCTTATGGAGTTGCTTCGTCTGTGCTTGCTTCATCTGGATTAGTTTCGTCTGAGCTTACTTCATCTGAGTTGTCTCGTCTGTACTTGTTTCGTCTGAGTCCCCAGATTTATGCTTTCGTCTGTAACCATAACAGACGATACCAAGTCCATAACAGACGATACCAAATTCAAGAAGGTATTAATACACCAAGCTAAGACAGCGATACCAAGCGCAAGATGAGGCGATACAAAGTCTAATACAGACGACACCCAAGACAGACGACACCAAAGACGGACGATACAAAGTCCAAGACAGACGATACAAAGTCCAATACAGACGACATGAAGACAGACGATAAAACAGACGAATGATCAAACTATTACTTACATTGTTCTGTTTTCTTCCCTGATCAAGGCGCGCCAGGGCGCGTCCCTCCTTAAAGGCGACGCGCATTCTCCATCTATAAAAGCTGCTCGGGGCGCGAAACTTAAGAACTTTTTTGATACTTTTCATAATTCAATTTTTCTTCCTCTGCACACGGGAGTTGCGCGATTGCGCAATTCTCTCTTCTTCTTCTTCTCTTTGTTCTCCTCTTTCGCGCGATTGCGCGATCCTCTCTTCTCCTTAGCTTTCACCACTGCAGTAATTGAATTGATCTTTGATTCAGATTTCTCTAGTCTCGAATTTCATATTAGATTTCTAGTTCAATCTACTTTTCCGCGCTGTTACTTGATTCTTAATTGTATTAGTTTTATTGCATGTCGTTATTCGTTATTCATCTTCTGATTTTAATTTTTGTTTAACTCGTTGCTGCGATTTACGTATCACTGTTCTCGTTTCGATTTCAATTTCTCTTTGCGATTATTCACAGTTTTTCTGCTCTTATCTTTTGTTCAAGTCCTTAATTCAATTTACATTTCTTGTTCTGTTCTCGCTTTATACTTCCGTCTGTAACCTTCCGTTTGATTTCATAATCTCAATTTCATGTAGTTTTGCTGAATTGTTCAATGAAAATCCCCCTTCCAATAGTGAGCAATTCCGAATTGAATGCATGTATGTCTTCTGAGAGATGACCTAGGTTGATTCCTCTATATTACAAGTTTAATTGGGGATAAATCTAGCTTTTGATAGTCATTCGACAGTGGTTATCAATACCAATTGTTGGTCCCTATGTTGAATCTAGACGGGGGGTGAATAGATTCAAGTTCCCTATGTTCAATTTTATCCTTTATCAAATTCTTTCCCGATTCAATTTTATCTATGTTAAGAATAACAGTTCAGAGATATAGCAGCGGACATAGAAAGAAATTGATACGCCTTTTCAAAACTCCTTAAGAATGAATCAGTAAAAGCAATTGTAAAGCAATAGATTCAGATAAAGATAAGAGATAAGGTAGAGAGAAAGTTTGGACAGAGATATATCCTGGTTCAGCGTTCGGCCTACGTCCAGTCTCAACCCAACAACTGTTGCGACGGTTTCCACTATAATGATTTCTTGTGTCTAATACAAACACACTGCACAAACACAAACAAAATCAAAATAACCAAAACACATGTTCTTCTCCTAAGAACATATCTCTCTAATTCTTGAATCCTTCAAGAATCACCTTTGAGAGCACCTCTCTCAAATTCCTTAACTCTTCTTCTAGAGAACAACTTTCTCTTAAGAGTTTTGAACAAAAACAATTACAAAACAAAATAAAGATCAGTAAAGATTACACCTGATGTGTATGATCTGATCAAGATTATAACCAAGTATTCAATCCTTCACACACTCTTCATCTCTAGAGAAAATCTTTTGAAATCTTGAAGAGAACTCTTAGAACTTGTGTTCTTTGTAAACTCAGTTTTTCGCTCTTCTTTTCTTCTTGAAAAAACTCAAACATTTCTCTTGTTTGAAATCAATTCTAAGAGGTTTCAATTTAAAGCAGTTTAAAAACTTCTTGAGAGGAATTCTGGTGTGGGTAATCGATTACCCATCAAAGCTTTCAGATGCAACTTTGAATTTCTTTAACTATTGATTTTAATATAAGACGTTAGACTTGATTAATCCCCGTTAGTCTTAAAATGAAAAGAAGTTAAAGATAATGATAATTTTATACTGGTTCATCTTAAACAGACTACGTCTAGTTACTTAGCAACTTGCTAAGTTTTCACTACAAATCGTGAAAAGGTTACAAGTATTCTTTGCACCCAGCCACTTCTGGCTATTTTGATATTCTTTGATCCCAGCCTTCTCAGGCTATACAACCAGTTATTGTTTGGAACGCAACTTCCTCAAGCTAAGGGCACAACACAATGCATTTTGAAAGATGTTTTAAAGAAAGATTATCCTCTTCGTAGAGAGGTGTATACAAATAAATAACAGAACTCAAGAGCTTAAGAGAGAAACTTAGATAGATAGTTTCTCAAGCGTAATTTCGCCTACTTGAGCTGATGGAGGTGAAGTCCATATATAGGCAAGGTCTTGAGAGATCCGTTAGACTCATCTTTGAGACCGTTATCCTTTTCTTCTTAAAGTTTTCAAACGTGTGACAAATATCAATCAGAGTAATTAATGAATGCACAGCGGAGTCAGCGCATGTTCAGATCCTTTTCTGACTTGATCAGATACATCATTAAAAAACAAGATTTGCTTTTCGTGTTGCAAAGGTTTTGCACAGTTCTCAATCTGTTTTTGGAAGCTTCTACGAGTAACTACTAGATTTGAAAAGAGGCGCGGGTTACATCGTCTGTTATCTTGGACTTCACTTATTTTCAATAGACGAAGGATCTTCAACTATTTTCATCTGTCTTCAGCCTCAACACTTCTTCTTGAAGCAAATGTTTGGTCTGTCAAGTGTAGATGATGACTTCTTAAGATGAAGACTTTGAGGGGTCCATCTTCGTCTGTACTTGCTTTGTCTGACTTTGGCTTGCAATGCTTCGGTTTGATGTTGATCCGTTTGTCCTGTAATTAATCAAAACTTAGGATGTTAATCATCTTGAAATAACATAAATATTTTTAAATCAAAATAAACAAACACATGCCAGCAAATAAAAATCCAACAGGAACAACAATCTATGTTCACCAAACCAAAACAGAGGGTCCCTAAACATTAGAAAATAATTAACACCTGTTTTCCCACAAGGTGCAAATTACCCTAAGGCATAAACAAGTAAACATTCCCAAAACTAAGAGAAATAAGTTTACATAAATGGTTCAAGAAAATATTTGTAAGAAGCGATTTTTTCTGCAAAACAAAAATGATGAGTAAACCAACCTCTACTGCCAGCAGGTTTATGGCTTTCATTATACTGAGGGCATTCAGGTGAGTAAAATGGATTAATGCGAAGTAATTGACAACGAAAAACCTTCACACTTCAATAAATCATCACATAATGAGAGATCAAGAACCACAGGAACTAAAACAATGGAAAACTTTGTTTTCCAGAGAATGACTGCTAACCTTCTAGATGGTTTCTCTAGATGGCGTTTCCATTGTTCATGCTGATCCCTGAGAAGACATTTCATAGAAGGACACATAAAACAAACAACATTCGATGAAATGCAGTTTCCTTCTCAATTAGCGCATAAACCTAGATATTCAAGGGTTTAATACATTATATCACAATCCAAAAAGTACAGCACAAGACATATACAAATACATCAAACAATGATATGTGGCATTATACCTGAAGCAAGAATTGTAAAGGGTCTCCGAAAATCTCACACAGAGATGATCTCCTTGTAGGTATATTCAGAGGGTCAAGCCAAGCTTGTTATTCACATCACAACAGATCATATACCCGCCAGAAACTGACTCGTGTCTACTTAATAAAGTAAGACAGAAGCAAAGTGGAAACAAATTCAATGAGGTGATAAAGTACTGGGACTCCTCCAGCTTTGCTTGGGAAATATTGACGGAAAAGAGACCAGTGATTCTTGGGCTTGTCAACAAAACTAAGTGTGCTAGGTGCATATTCTTCTTCGTCATCATCACCAAAATCATCATCTTTATCTTGATCTTCTACATCATCATTCCGGATAGCCCCGAGCTTGTCAACAGGGGTTTCCAATGGCATCGTGTCCATGTAGTTAGGAATGAATTGAAAGTGTTAACCTGCAAGATAGTAGAGACTGATTGTGAATGGTGCATTGGATTTTAACAATAAACTAGACACATATGGTAGTATAACTTGATTGAAGACTGGGTCATTTTATTGAGTAGTCTAACTATGAATCTTCATTTTATACCCCTCTTTGTGTAGAGTATCAAAATCTTTCTTTAATCCATGTAAAAGCATTGTTGTGGTACTTTAGCCTGAGGAGGCTGCGTTCTAAAGAATACCTCGTGTATAGCCTGACAAGGCTGGGTTCAAACAATATCTATAAAACCAAAACTGGTTAGGTGCAAAGAATACTTGTAAGGGTGTTTCACTAGTTATAATGAAAACTTAGTTTGTTGCTAAGTAACTGGACGTAGTCTTTATAGACGAACCAGTATAAAAAAAATCTGTGTTTTTAACTGTCTTGTTTTCTGGACTAACAGGATTAACAAATTAACCTTCTTCTATTAACATCAATTATTAAAGAAAGAAAGTTGCGTCTGTCTGCGTTTAAAATCTACAGACGCAAACGCGCTAAATTCTTAATTAACACAACTCCCTTCTTGTGTTTTATCTTTTACCGTCCCTTTTCCTTTGGTTGTTATCACCATTACCTATTCTAACTTGAGTGACATTAGTTGGCCTCAAATCTTTGAAGAGTGCCTTGTCAGAAGTCATATGGTTGGTAAAGTCACTATCAATTAGTCAACCTTCATTTGACTCATTGCTCAAGAAATAAGCAGCTACAAACAATAGGTCCTCCTCCTCTTGATCGGCAATTTGAGTTCATTCATCATGATGAGTTTATTTTTTGCATATTACAACTTCATGCCCCATTCGATTACACTTGTTGCATTTTGCCTCTGGTCTTTTCCAACATTTGAATGGTGGATGACCTTTTCTACCACAATATTGACAAGGTGGATAATTTTCTTTCCTCCCTTGCCTTTCATCTAATTATTTGCTGGACTTTCATTGCTTGAGGCTTTGTTCTTCTTAACTCCATGATGTCTGACTGGCAAAGCATCTTCGACAACACGATCTTGTTGCATCAACCTTCGCTGCTCTTAGGCATGTACAACACTTCTGCCAAAGTGATGTTAGAGAGATCCTTTGTGTTCTCCATTGAAGCAATAGATGTTTCTTACCTCTCCACACCACTACTAGAATTTTCTCAACAATTTTGGAATTTGCAAAATTACTTCCCAACAATTTTATCTTGTTAGCAATACTCATTAATTTGTCTGAATATTTCTTAATTGTGTCAGACTCTTTCATTCTTTGAAGCTCAAACTCACTCATTAAGTTAAGCACCTGCATGCTTCAATTCTTTCATCTCCAACGTATTACGTCTTTAGATAATACCAAATTGATTTTTTTGATTTGAGAGTCATGATCATAGTAAAAATGGTTGTAGAGACACTAGCAAAAAGGCATGATTTTGCCTTTGCCTTTCAAATTTTTTTCTCCTTATGATTCTTGATTTGGGCAACGGTGGGATTGTGTGGCAGCGGAAGGACTTTATAATCCTCTTCTACAACTTCCCAAAGATCAAAAGCCTCTAGGTAAGTCTCCATTTCGAAAGCCCAAAGATCATAGTTTTCTCCATCAAGGACTCGAGGCGCAAGTTGTGAGAAATCTTGTTCAACATCCATTTCATAGGTTCTTAAAAAAAAGACTCTAATATCAATTGTTGATTTTAGGGAATAATAAAAACAAAATAATGAAATATCAAAAGAAAAGAATAAATGAACTTGGGAGCAACAAGTTGTGTTGAATACTTAATTTTATTCGGCTGCCAATTACAATATTAATGGTGATTTTAGTGAGAGAAAAACAAATACTTGCTCTTAAAGTCTAGGACTCACTGCACCACTAACTATACTTGCTTCTAGAGTTTGAATCACTACATCACTAATTGAAAAGAAAATATTGTCTCCAAAAGTCTAAGAACCATTACTCTAACTAAGAAAAACTAGTTTAATAATTGAAACAATAAAAAATATAATTGACCGTTGTAAAACAAAAATAAGGATACATGTGTTATCCAGAAGAATTTTTTTGACCGAAAATTACAAAATTTTGTGCACTCATTTTATCTAATTGACAACTTGACATGTACAAGACAGAATTGTTTGAGATATTAAACCATAGTACGAAGCCAACACCAGATCTTTTCACTCATGTAACCATTTTGTGGAGATGTCAGTCTACACAGTTTCATTGAACAGTTCCAAGTGTAACGCGGCTTATAAATTAAAATGCAACTATACACCCACCAAATAAAAGAAAAACACTACTGTGTGTAGGAAATTCTTTTGTTAAGGTTTTTCCAGCGAGTTGTTACTGCTTTACTCCTGTTATTTTTTTTTTCACAAAAAAAACACTTTCGTAAAATATACACGGTAAATATTATTTCTTTACGTGAAAAGAAAGTGTTCATTTCTAAACATAACTCTTATGTGCTTCATTTTAGTCTAGAATATCAATTAACAAAAATTGTATCATGCATTATTAATCTTAAACTATATTATCCTGTGCACAGCCTCAGAATAGGACCTGTTGTGTTAAAATTTGAAAGCAAACATACGGTGGAAGCAAGTCATGTATTTAATTCAAGATTTCCCAAACATTGTACTACTAAACTGAATTGGCACTAGCAGAAGTCGTTTGAACTTAACATCAATAGAAGCAGCCACCAATTGGAAGGAATAAGAAATCATGGTCAATATTTTACTATCACCTACAGAAGAAATATATATTACTTATAATTAGAGTCAATGAAGCATCATGTTTTGATCGCTTCATAAACAGACACAATGTTTTAAAACAAAATGATAGAAATACAAATGTTCAAATTATCAAACATATGACAAATCTATTCTGATTCCATTTCCTCTTCATCAAGAATCTTAATTGTCAATGAAGAAGATTTTCTTTTTCTTTTGTATTATACACAGATACTGAAATTACATAGCGGGAGCTGAATCATATCCATTCCTGATCTGGAAAATACCTCACTTCTATGAGTCTTCATTTTCTATCTTGGTTCAAAAATCGTGATGGACATCTCATTTGGGGTGAACAGATTTAAGATTCTAGATGCAGATTCTTCTTTAGGTAAACCACTACCAGTATAAAATCCAGGAGCCTTTGGCTTGGGTAATAATTTCTCACCATTGAGCATAAGAACGACAGAGGACATGTCAGGCCTGTCTTCTGGTTTCTGCTGGACGCATAACAAACCTACATGTATGCATCGTATTATTTCAGAAGCATTGCAGCTTTCACCTGAGTGTTTGTCAATCAGTTCCAGCAGTCTATCTTCAGTCCAGAGTCTCCATGCCTAAAACCATGGAAATTATGGTAACCATTTAGTTCAAATCTATTCTAATGTGAGGATATGCAATTACATGTCCAAGTTATAAAGTAGATAGTCTTTGTGCTTACATGTCCAAGAAGATTAAGGTATTGTTCTGGTTCAGAAAATCCCCTATTCTTCTTCCCACTTACTATCTCTAGTACTATTACTCCAAAGCTAAACACATCTGATTTTACTGAATAATGACCATGCACAGCATACTCTGGTGGTATATAACCGCTGCAAGTATTATTTCTAGAGGAATGAGTTAAAAAAACACTTTCACATGAACCAAAAAATGTACTAAAAGAAGATTGCTTACTATGTTCCAACCACTTTTTTTGTTTTGTCTTCAATTTGATCTCCCCAAAATGTTCGAGCCAGGCCAAAGTCTGAGATTTTTGGATTCATATAGGCATCTAGTAGGATATTGCTAGTTTTCAAATCCCTATGGATAATTCTCAGTCTAGAGTCTTGATGAAGATAGAGAAGTCCTCTAGCAACACCGCTGATAATGTGCAAACGCTTAGTCCAGTCCAAGAAGTTGCTTCTATGCTCATCTGGTTAATTTCACATTCAAAATTAGTAGACCACTTACTTTATCAATGAGTTTAAGGATAATAACAAATATTTCAACAAATCTTTAGGTGTAAGTTACACTTCAGAGACACAAACCAAAGATGAAGTTGTCCAAGATCTTGTTAGGCATGTATTCATAGATCAACATCTTTTCGTCTCCTTGAATACAGCAACCAAGAAGCTTCACAAGATTACGATGCTGCAGCTTGGCAATTAACACAACTTCATTTTTAAACTCTTCCAATCCTTGATCAGACTTCTTTGAGTGCCTTTTTACGGCAACCTCGTGCCCATCCATCAGTATACCCTGAAAACCATCATTAGGAATACGCGAAATGAATTTTGTTGAGAAAGTACAGATTTTTATTGGCGCTGTCTATAATACCTTATACACTGGTCCAAATCCACCTTCCCCAAGTTTATTTATACTTGCAAAGTTATTAGTCGCTTTAGCAATAATCGACAAATCAAATATTGGCAGGTCCATGTCTTCCTTCCTAAGTCTAGTTTTGCTTTCCTTCCAATAGAATATTCTTGCTGCCACCAAGAAGTTACATTATGACAATAACAAGAAATTAATTACCATGACAGTAATTGTCCTTTTTATCCCCATTTTTTGGTGGCAATCTACGGTCACTCCTAAAATTATTTGTAAAATCAGGAATGACAAAATGTACCTGTGTCATCAAGTTTCTCTCTTGACATGAAAATTGTGCATCCAAGAATCAAGACAATGACTAATATTGTGGACCCAACTGCTATTCCTATTAGCATCTTCCTGTTGAAGATTCTGCGATGAAGATATGCAGCAGCATCTGAAACATAAAAGAGCAGAGTTAATAAGTATATTGAAGTTACTATACACAGTTTTTGCAAAGAAAAATTAAATCAGAGAAACTTCCAACAAAACCTTTATTTAATGAGACAGGGCATTGGATAAACAATTTTAAATTTTTCTTGGTAGCCATTTCTATAATATAGTAATGCTTATGATCATATTATTGTTTTCTATAATAAAAATCAAGTTTCCTACCTAACTCTGAAGCAGCACCTCGTACATAAAGGTCTTCTAACCCTCCATTTAATTTCCTAATGTCAATCAAATCACCAAACCATAGTAAACAGCCACTTCCTCCATTCCTTATGTCCATACTTGCATATGCTGTGCAGGAACAGTTTAACAGACAGGATTTCTGGCATTCCATGAGTTCCATGGTTTTGTTATACCATGAAGAAGACGTGTCCGGCAACTTCATCCCAGTGTATTTCTTGAAGCCATCAGTAGTATTACAATCCAATGGAATGCTCCGAGTGCATCCATTAGACCAATATGAAATACTCCATTCTTGTGGCTGTTTAGGTTCAAATCCTTTCAGGCATGCACAAATAGGAGAGTTACTCATGTTGCAGATGGAATACGCACCACACAAAGCATAGTTTTCACACTGGTCTCCTGTGCCTGCTGTTATTACCTCCCAGCTGCTTGTTTGACTCATCCAAACAAGACGCTGTCCTATGCCTGAACTGGAGATTACATATCTTGAGAAAACTGATCTATTAAGAAGTTCATACTCATAATATACTTCTTTCTCATTGAACACAAATTCATATCTATATATTGGATTAGGCATTTGAACTGGATATCCTGTAAAAGTAAAGCCATTCCAATGACCTGATCTAGCCTTTATGACATTTCCTTTCATTCGAACTACCTGTGGATATCCTTGAATGATTAATTTAACAATATAGTCACCTTGACCAGGATCATCTGCACTTTTCCAAGATGATAAAAACCTGTCTAGACCAGTTACTAAGTTCCATCCAAGCTTCATTCCTGGCAATAAGGTATCACTTGGATAATCAAAACTCTGCCATAGTAGATTGTCCGGGCTATCATTTCCATTTCCATTTCTGACTACAAGATTTCCTGAGTCCAAGAGCTGTGCAAATGGATTCGCTGATTTGCTCGATATATTAGATGACCAAACAGTCTTATTTGTGCCATCAAGAAGGGCAAGATATCCTTGATCATTGAGTAAAACTCCTGAGGTATTGTTGAGTGGAGCATCTCTGTTGGCCACCCATACTATTGTTGAAGGAGAATTCTTATACCATATTCCGACATATTGACTATAAGAAATTCCAGGACTGAAGAAACCCAGTTCAAAAGTTGCAGAGGCTGAAACTAATGTCTCACCGTATTGAATGGATTGACCTGAAGAAATAGTATCTATTGAAGTGGTGGTGGTTGCAAATAGTAAAAGAGAGAAGATAAGTAACATTGTAACATTAATTATTTTCTCTGAGTGGAGTGGACAGAGCTAGAAGTTGAATTGGATGGTCCAGATTTAGAATGAGTTTCAGTGACAATGAAATGCTTTCAATAAAGAAGAGAAATAGCATGATGATAATATTCCCAATTTGATAAAGTAATCCCAAATTGCTTATCAAAGTAACTAGAACCCCAAAATTTTGCAATATAGGGTACCCAGGTTGGACCTCAGATACACATGTAATATGTTCCAATCTTAATCACAAGAAAATTGTGTAGTGGATTTTTATCAAACAAGTTTTAGGTAAATGTCAAAACAGATTTGATTACAAGAGAAGATGAAGAAGAAGAGTGTTCCACAAGCTCCAATCTGAAAATTAAAAATGAAATGTCTATGTCTATTCCCAAGTGTAACACCTAATCATGTAATTAAAATTGGTCCACATCAGCTGACCATAACTATGGGGTCAATAGCCCAATATTAGAAATCCTAATTACATTTAAAACATGGGCCAATGCAAGACAAGACCCCGAAACTCAATACAACTCGCTACACTAGTTTCAGCTCACCGGGTGCTCATCATTTTTTCTTTCAAAGCAATGAATTCTGTAATTTCAGTTTGCTTAATCTGACTTAAGATTTTGCATGCTATGTGCTCATTTCTGTGGCTTCTCCTCTGCCAAAAATATTGGGGAAGATGAGTTTTATAGAGAGCAAGTGGTTTTCATGCTGTGGAACAAGAGGATGACTCTAATAAAATTTGAACAAAGTGGCAAGTGGGAACGTGAAGAAAAAAAAAATGCAGAAAAGTCTGTTGGAATGTCAGATGGTTCTTTGAAAATTATTAACGTTGAACATTTGAACATGAAAATGAAATGATTAGGATTGATAAAGATATAGAAAATCATCATAAATTAAATTGACGCTACATCAGTAGGTGTTACTGTTAGTAATGTCCCTAACCCCAAGAAAATAGCAATAATGGCTATTCTTCAGATAGCTAGTATTTTGCAAGTCAATTACTTCAAATGACCGTAATTACCAAGTGTCTCTCTGAGGGTCAATCTAACTGTAATATCTATAACCCCAACTACTTTGACATAGATACTTGGTGTTGTATCCCAGGAGATATTAAAAAAATTGAGATTTGTCTCTCCCAAATAACTTTTCTCAATACACACGGCCAGAAAATTGAACCTCCATCAACAGTTTACAAAGTGTTGACAAAGGATGAACAGAACTATAAAAACCAGAGTCTCATTTGATTCAAAGACACTGATATATAGTATCAG
Source organism: Hylodesmum podocarpum (assembly GCA_026586105.1). Classification (NCBI taxonomy): domain Eukaryota; kingdom Viridiplantae; phylum Streptophyta; class Magnoliopsida; order Fabales; family Fabaceae; genus Hylodesmum; species Hylodesmum podocarpum. Next base: position 1,717,476 of record JALJEV010000804.1, read on the forward strand.
ACACTGATATATAGTATCAACTGAATCTGGCTGGTTCTCCACTATTCTATAATTTCTGCTGACTGACAACTGTGTTTGTGTTGTGCAAGGTTTTGAAAAACAGTCGAGAAACAGTTATGGCCTTATTGTCAAGATTTTTTGGTATATGAGCTTACATTTGTCTGTAACTTTTCCTGAATATCAAGGATGGCGGCTAAAGCATTATAGTTATTCTGCGACTATAATTCAAAACCCTGTTGGTTGCTTATTTTTTTGTATGTTTGTTGCTACAGGGTTCAAACTCCATTAAACCATTTAATCTTTTTTGTCACTCCAGTTCTCAACTATTCAAGAATATAATTATTAATATTAACACTATGAACCTGGAAAATTGCATTAGTAGATTATCTCCGAATTAGGAATGGGCTTTTACTTGCGTCCTTAAAATAGGAAAATTCTGGACTGGTTACATTCAAAGTATCTATTCCGGATAAATATTTGATGCAATTTTGCTTGTATTTGTCATTTCCAGATCAACTAATCTGTAGTATTGTTTGTAACACCTATTCTGGAAAATGTTTGGCTAGATTTGTCAGTTTCAGAACAACTTGTGTCGTTTGTTTAACGGAATAAGATTATGTACGTAGTTATCCGTGTTACGGAATCAGTATCACAGAAGAAAATCGAATTCGTCAAACCAGTTAAAGTGACTACGGGCGTACATCAATGAGCAAAAAGGATTTGACATAGATGTTCAAGTATTGCTGGGAGACAAAAAGAAAGATTGGAAGAATGAGGAAGAGCAAAACGTGTTTGAAAGTTGCCTTTGTAGGTTGCAAGGGGTGAGAGAAGTTACAGGAGTAGGTAGCATGGCATTTAGAAAATATTAAATGAGAATATAAGTGTAGTCTGATATCTAATATGTGGAGGAAGAAAAACACTTTTAAGTTAATTTAAACAGAGAAAGATATTATATTTGTATATAGAAATTGAAGATATCTTCTGCTGTGAACAATTTTAATCGAGCCTACTAGAAACACTAAATGGTGAAAATTGATTACTGCCTTGGCCTTTGTTTGTTAATTGTTGCAAGATTAATTATCATATTTTTCAGTGCAAAGCGCACATTCTAACAGATTGTGGTAAAGATACAACAAGCCTATAAATTGAAACTAATATATATTCAACAGTCAATCTTCAGAATTGAAGGTTGAAGTAGATAAAGAATTTCCTTACTCATAATTCCACCAAGCCATACGAAAATAGCCTATACTTCTGAGCCCAAAATTTTTTTCTTTTAAAATAAAATATTTCCCTATAAAGTGTTGGAAGGTGAATAAAGTTGTACCCAAACAAATTCATGTTTGTAAGGCAAACTTGCTTCACAAGAGGCTTCACATGCATACACAACAATTGATGCCCAATCCAGAGAGTCCACTTCATTGTCAACTCCGAAGTAATACAACAGTTGTGGCAAAACCTGGCACCACCAGCATTAACAACTCAGTATCTAAAAGGAAATAAGCAAATAATTGCATGACCAGGTAAAAGAAATAGTATTACATGCAGAATAACATTCAGCTTCAACCACTGATATATAAAATAACTACCTGAAATTCACAACACATAGGTCCACTGCAGTAACTGCATCTAGGTATATCAGCATTGGATGGTCGACCACTTGAAATGGGCCATATTGGCTTAGCATTAGTATTCCTATAATACCTGTTTTTACCAACCAAAATTGTAATTAAACATAATATGTTGATAAAATGAATATGATCAATCTGGTTATTATATAGGTTAATCTTTTTATCACAGCACCAAATATGATTATAAAGCAATGCAACTTTTTTTAGGTGATTTTGAGAGCAATTAAGATGTATAATCTATATTTCAACTTTTGTCCCCATATAATTCAATGAGATAGCTAAACAGCTTCAGCTAACAACTACCTTTCCAACTTTCAATTAGCTTATCAGTTATTTTTGCAGAACATAGCACATTCCAAATGGTATCTCTCAAATGTTATGTTATACAATTAGAGAAAATGAATATATTTCTAATATTTTCCGGCTTATTTTAAATTTTCCTTCATAAGGACACGTAAGGAAACTCATCATAATTAAGCATTCGAATTTTGCTGAATTTTAATCACCTCAACACTTGATCAGGGGCATTGGCAATGCGTTCCTGGAAGGAGGCCCAACTCTTTTTGTCATCATCACCCTGTTCATGAACAATACTTAGCAAATAATATACTTAAATAAGTAGCACAATCTTATTTAAAAAGAAAGATAATACCTTAAAGTTATCCATAAGTGAATTCATTGTGTCATCAGTCTTGTTCCTTGAGATCAAGGAATTAGCCACCGTATTTTCCTCACACACGTCTCCATTATATTCACTTTCATCTTCAATGGTGATCTCAAATTCAGGCCACAGGTTTTTACTTCCAACTGTATTGTAATGAAGAATGATTTCATATGTAAACTAATAGGAAGCTAAATAGTAGATATACTAAATGTCTGTTTTATTTAAGAATGGTGTCAAGCATGTTTTAAGTTTCTTACTAGATACTAATTTAAATATCTTGTGATTCATTCATTTTTCAAATTCATGATTATACAGCTGTGTATGCACAATGAGAAATATTAGAATTGCTTTTATCATTTTTTTTTTTGTTTCATCCAAAAGTGACTAATAATTTCATTATCAATGAGGTAAAGAAATACTGTAATAAAGGTACACAAACTTTAAACCACAGTGACCTTTATGTGACTCCAAGGAGGTGGTTCCACTTTTGCTGGGTACAGAAACAGGTGAAGAAACTTTCATCTGCTGGCAAGCAATTTTATGCCCTGAGCGCCAACTCATAAGCTGTGAGTTGGAAGAGAAATGAATGCTATGTGGGAATCAAATTTGCGGCAGAAAACAAATGGATACATTTACTGCATTTGGTTTGGTGGTAAAAACATCGTGGATCACAGAGTGTCAAATCAAACTTGATTTTACTCAAAGTTCTGGTGTTTCATTACTAAATGGGGTTGAAAAATCATGGTAAGGTTGAAAAATCTTGGTGGAGTTGAAGCAAACACACTTAAGTAATTCAGTTACCTGGTGTTTCTCAGAGCAATACCGAGCTTGTCTGCAACTACTACAAAGCTTATCTCCTTTCCAGGTGCCGCACCAATCACAAAGGGCAGCTGAAAGTAAGAAGAGATTCTATCAAAATGGAGGTAGATTCAAAATAAATTTGTTTCAAAGAATCATAAGGGTGTGCTTGGAAACCCATTAGATCCACATATTTACACTTTACAGTGCATAAGGTAGAAGCAAGGTGAGTGTTGGATTGGCATTGAAATGGGTTTAGTTCAACTGAAATGTTACCCAAACACACCCCAAGCCATCGAAAGTGCTAATCCACTTATCTTAATGGGCAAGCATGTCATGTATCAGTTATACTTTAGGTATAATAACTGAAGAAAAAATGTTGCAAATCACAAAGAGTAAGAAGACAATGCAACTGTGCAAGCAGCCTGTTCAGGGTAACCACTGTATGTTTGAGAATGACACCATATTATTGTTTTTTTTTTTCCTGACAAAAGCATGGTGCCACTATGTGCAATAACAGAGGGAATGGTAACAAGTAATCATGAACTCTTTTTACTTCATGCAGGACTCCCTCACACAGTGACATTAGTACAGAGTACACAATGAGACAATCATGACAATAAAGATTTATAAATCAACATAAACAAACACATGCCAGCAAATAGAAATCCAACAGGAACAGCAATCTCTCTTCACCATACCAAAACAGAGGATCCCTAAACATTAGAAAATAATTAACATCTGTGTTTCCCACAGGGTGCAAATTACCCTAAGGCATAAACAAGTAAACATTCACAAAACTAAGAGAAATAAATTCACATAAATGGTTCAAGAAAATATTTGTAAGAAGCGATTTTTTTCTGCAAACCGAAGCAAAAATGATGAGTAAACCAACCTCCACTGCCTGCAGGTTTGTGGCTTTCATCATACTGAGGGCATTCAGGTGAGTAAAATGGATTACCGCGGGGTAATTGACAACGGAAAACCTTCACACTTCAATAAATCATCACATAATGAGAGATCAAGAACCACAGGAACTAAAACAATGGAAAACTTTGCTTTGCAGAGAATGACCACTAACCTTCTAGATGGTTTCTCTGGATGGCGTTTCCATTGTTCATGCTGATCCCTGAGAAGACATTTCATAGAAGGACACATGAAAACAAACAACATTCTGTGAAATGCAGTTTCCTTCTCAGTTGGTGCATAAACCTAGCAATTCAAGGGTTTAATACAATATATCACAATCCACAAGTACAGCACAAGCCACATACACATACATCAAACAATGATATATGGCATTATACCTGAAGCAAGAATTGTAAAGGGTCTCCACAAATGTCACACAGAGATGATCTCCCTGTAGGTATATTCAGAGGGTCAAGCCAAGCCTGTTATTCACATCACAACAGATCATATACCCGTCAGAAACTGAGATGATAAAGTAAGACAGAAGCAAAGTGGAAACAAATTCAATGAGATGATAAAATACTGGGACTCCTCCAGCTTTGCTTGGGAAATATTGACGGAAAAGAGACCATTGATTCTTGGGCTTGTCAACAAAACCAAGTGTGCTAGGTGCATATTCTTCTTCGTCATCATCATCAAAATCATCATCTTGATCTTGATCTTCTACATCATCATTCCGGATAGCCTCGAGCTTGTCAACAGGATTTCCAATGGCATCAGTGTCCATGTAGTTAGGAATGAATTGCAAGGGCTAACCTGCAAGATAGTAGAGACTGATTGTGAATGGTGCATAGGATTTTAACAATAAACTAGAAACATATGGTAGTATAACTTGATTGAAGACTGGGTCATTTTATTGAGTAGTCTAACTATGAATAACGCAGTTGAGCTAAAATAACCAGACAAATAATGGGGTAAAATCTACTTAAAAAATAGTTCAGATCAACCATTTGAGCTTGCGAGATAGAACTAGACATGTTCACCAGGAAATAATCAGAGAAGCTGTTACTACTCGTTATAAAACAGAGAGACCCAAAATTTACAAAGGACAGGAAAACAGTTTGTAGCAAGAAAGCTAGGGAAATAGTTGTCCCCATATGGAACAATATACCTTAGATATATAACTCCTGAATAAAACAGCCTTAACAAATATGGATTTAGTTTGTAGAAAAATATAGCAGTCAGTGTAACATCCTCAATGCTTAAATGTGGCAACTATACCGTCCAGTGAAAAACTTTTCCAACAAGCCTGAAAAGGTAACAACACCACATCCAAGTATGTTGGGTTTTAAACAAACCACATACTCCATTGGCCAATAAGCATATTTGTAGCGTTAAGACCCAGAGCAGAAATTCCATTTATGTGCTGCGACTGCTCACTAACTCGTATAGATGGGTGTAAGTGTGTAACAAAATGTCAGCTATTCGTTTCATACATTTTATGCTTATGTTGCACCGTATTATATCATCTAAGAAGGAAAATATTAAAAAATTCGTCATCACAAGGAGTAAAATAACAGTGTCTATACAGAATCTCGATAAATAACATTAACAAGGAGAATGACCAGAATTTGATTTAGTTCAATAACCAGCATCCTTAAATGGATAATAACAATAAAAGAAAAATCACCACCTTTTATCAACACATAAGTTTTCATGTGCGGGATAGAATTATGTAGATAAAATAACTTTATCCCATCACATTCTACAGTAAACATATAACAAAAATGTCCCTTTACACTTTAAATATCTACTATACAGAACGATATAACTATGAACCATTCGAGCAACGCTTAGGTTTCAGAGAGAATTGGGCAAAAACAGAGAAGAAGGGTGCATGTACCACAAAATTCAGAGAGCCTTCGGATAATGTCACGGGGATGAATTGAGAGTTTTAGAATGAATTCAGAGAGCAACACACGCAATTGAATTGCTGAATTGGAGCTCAGAAGGTGGACGCAGAGTGTTGTTGAATTAACTCTTGTTGCTCGTGTTGTCCTTAAACGGCGCCGTCTTGGGTTGATTTAGGGTTTTGTTGGGTATTACGGATTATCAGGGTTTTTCTATTACTAGGGTGCGTTAGTTCAGCAAATCGCTCACCGTGCATGAGTTATTTTTTACCGTTGGATATGACATGTGTAAGTAAAGGGTTGTGATGCAACAACTTCTCCCTCCTAGTGTCTCGTGAGCTTTCTCTTTGAAAGTTATTAGCTATCTTGATTTAATATATTTTCTTAATACATTGATTCTTACCCATCCGTTAAAATTTATTGAAATTAAATATTTTTTAAATACTTTTAAATCTTATTTATTTTAAATTGTTATCTTTCTTAATTTTAAAAATTTAGTAAGTTTTTACCAATACTAAAGTGAATATCAAACAAAATATGTTAGACAATGTATTATTAGTATTTCTTTCTAGATTTTTACCTAAGCGTGTTTCTAAATAAATATATATGATATATATGGTTAGATAACAAATTTCAAAAATATATAAAAATAAATAATAAATAAGAAATATATAATATTATGAAAGTATTGATCTAATTTTGTTAGATAACAAATTTCAATTTTAATTTTATGTATTTATATATAAATTAATAAATAATTTTAATCAAAATTATTATTTATTAAATTATTGTAATTAAAAATTAAATATGTAAATAGCATATTTATATGACAAATTTCTCGTAAGTTCATAATTTTTTTCCGTCTTTTCTATAGCAACTAAACTTACAAGTAGTGTTTTTTTTTTAATATTTGTTAGCCATCTAAAATTTAAAAGAGTTTGATAATCTCTTTAAAATTTTTGTCTTGTTTTAAAAAATTAAATTAAAAAGTGTATCAGTTTCAATCTTAGAGTAGCTTAAATAATGTTAAAATGATGTTATAAATTTTCATACTAAACTCGTGAGTTACTCAGTCATTAGAATTCTTACTTGTTCTAAATAATTTCTCCAAGAAAAATATTTAATAAATAACTGTAATACATAGACAACTAGACAACTAATTATAAAATATAAAGAAAGAGATATATATATATATATTCTGTGAATGAATTGGCTAATTGATTGTTTATTTATAATTATTAGCGAAGTAAATTGTCCAATAAAATTTGTGCTAGTGTATGATAATTTGGAAAAAAAAAAAAGGAATGGATGTATATTCAGAAATGAAGTTTCTGATGGGCCAACAGCTTGCTTGTTAGATGGGGAACTGTCATAATTACACAACATGGGAGGTTGTTGTTAATTGAGATGTGATATAGACAGTTGGTTAAAGCGAAGAAGACATATAGGGTATTAAGGGATCATAGAAGTGTTATTGGGGTCGTGGCTAGTTTTTTTTGATTTTGTCAATACTTGTCATATAGCAAATACTTGGGCTAATTACGCTAGTTGTGTGCTAAATAAATAGAAATTAACAAAATTGTGACCTGCAACTTCTTGTAATGCATTTGTTGTTACCACTAGTACTGACTTATTAATTCAAATTATGACCTACTAACTTCTTGTAATGCTTTATCTAATGACTTAAGAAAAGAATATTCAGTATGATTTCATTTCATTTCACCCATGTTTCACAAGTTTTAGTGCAAGTTATTGAACTTTTTCTTACATTGGATGCGATAGCAATAGCTACAGAAGAGTACACTACTTTCTTACATGTGAAGTGATATTGTGCATACTTCTTGGAGGACATTGTTTGTGTCATCGCGATCGGTTCCTGAAACATTCTAATTGTAAGATCAAGAGAAGAGGTAACATACATCTATCATCAATATTTCCATCTGAATATTTCTTATTTTTGTTAGTCTAGATGCATTTTCTAATGCCATTTTTAAATTTTTTCATTAGTTTATTATAATGTAGTGTTGAGGAACTTTTTACAGGATGATAATGGGGTGATAAATTTGGTTATCAGGTTTAGATATTCAGGTGAGATATATAGCCACTGAAAATCACAAGGTAGATTTATTAGTAGATGGTTGAGCATGTGACAGAAATCTTGAAGGTAACTAACTATATGATTACTTATAGCATAAGCAGTATTTTTTTATTTGACTATGTTCCAACTATACTGTTTTCATTCTCATCGAACATTCTTGCCAGTCCAAAATCGGATATTTAAGGATTCACAAATATGTTGCTAGCCTTTAAATCTCGGTGAATGATCCGGAACGTGGAATACAGATGAAGATAAAGGATTCCTTGGGAAATACCATCAATTATCCTAATTCGTGTCCCTAATCTACCATCATTCTTTTTGTATCATCTGTTTTGCATTAAAAGATGTCACCACTAAAGTTTGAGAGTTTAATTGAAAGGAGCACATTTTTAGAGAGTTCTGGAACTGTAAAATACAAACCAAAAAGTAAAACATCCAAACTTTTATTAGGCATAAATTCATATAAATCAGCATATTTTCATCTCGATCAATGCAGCAGCCTAGAGTTCTAACAAGATTGTTGTGTTGTAGTTTTGCAATTAATAAGGCTTCATTTCTCAGCTGTTCCCATCCTTCACCAGATCTTCGCGGTAGCCTTCTCACAGCAATCTCATCACCATTCAATAATTTACCCTGGAATTCACATGCCTAATGCACTAGGATCACTTAACCGTGCCCCATAATTGAAAAATTGAAAAAACGAACACTATGAAAATATATGTCACTCAACGAAAGAAAGATGATAGAGAGTTAACTGAAATGAATATTAAAAAAACCTTTGAAATCTCCTCCAAATTAGTAATATGACTATAAAAAATCATGAGCATCAGTCTGTAGGTTCTAGATCCAAGTAGCAGTATCAAGTCCCATAGTACCTTGTCATAATGTCATAAAATTTGGTCTCTATGATTTCTTTATATAAACCTTACCCCTCTCATATTTCAACATATATTTTTGTTATTATTTTATTACAATATAATCCAAAATGTTAATATTTCTAAGTTTTTTTAACATAGAAGACTAATTTTATTTAAAATTATACATATATATTTATTTATAAACCCGTGCAATGTCAATATATCTGCTTCTATCCTAATTAAATGAAACATACTTACTTGAATTACGTCAAGGAAAAACATTTCTCTTTTTTTTTTTCCTTTTTAACTTCATCTTATATAAGTCCTTATGAAAATGTTCAACCAAAGCCATAATTCAATATCATATTCTGGATTTTATTATTGCATAAATATTAAAATGAAAATAACACTATTTTAAATGACCAAAACATGTTAAACTCTGTAAAATACAAGCCAAGATCAAATCAAAATACAAAAGACAGAGTTTTATACATTCTTTAACTGCTGGAAACAAACTCAGTGTTTCCCTGCTTTAATCCTTAACTAATAAGATAATGATGCAGGGGAAGGAGTAGAAACATTAACAGAGAAAATGCGTTACCAACTTACTACAAAATCTAATAATATGAGGAGTCTCAGTCACTCATCTTGCTTCCACATGTGATTCTGTGACAACATTCACGGAAAACCTTTCTGGCCCACTACTACTGGGCAATAATGATTTTTGATTGCCTCTAATATTTAGAAATGCAGGTGGTTTAGGAGAAGGAAGGATAACTGTGTCATTCCCAATCATTGATACAACTTCAGACATGGTTGGTCTATCATCTGGACTTTCTTGAACACATAGAAGTCCTATGTTCACATATCTTTGCACTCTATGCTTACTCTCACCAATTATATCAGTATCACTATCATCCAGTGTTGGATCCATTAGGTCCATTGCAGAATTGCTTGTCCATAGATCCCAAGCCTTCAAAATTCACCAAAAAATTAATTGAAGATTAGACTGTTTGGATAAGCATATTTTGAAAGGGCTCTATAATAGTGTACACCCCATCAAGTTAATGCACCTTTTGTGAAAATGGCTTAAAACATCAAAAATTGTGAAATCAAATTGAATTTCAATCTTTCAAATTAAGAACAAATGGTTGAAATCTAGAAACTTACGTATCCGAGAAGATTGAAGGAATTTGTTTGATAAAAGCCAGTATTCTTTTTGCCACTTACAATCTCCAACAAAAGGACTCCAAAACTAAACACATCCGATTTGACTGAAAAAAGGCCTTCCATCGCATATTCAGGAGACATATATCCACTGACAAATATAGGGTAGATTTATTAGGAGATGGTTGATCATGTGAATGAAATCTTGAAGGCAAATATGTGATTACTCATAACTTTAGAATTATATTTTATTGGACTTACTATGTTCCAACTATACGGTTTGTATTTGCTTGATGTTCATTCTCACCAAACATTCTTGCCATGCCAAAATCTGATATTTTAGGATTCATGTTGATGTCCAACAATATGTTGCTAGCTTTTAAATCTCGATGAATGATCCTGAACCTCGAATATTGATGAAGATAAAGCATTCCTTGAGCAATCCCATCTATTATCCTAACTCTCGTTCCCCAATTTAGCATCCTTCTTTTTGTTTCTTCTGTTATGCATTGAAAGATGTCAAAAACAAAGTTTAAATTTAATAGGGGCATATTTATGAGAATTATAAGACTGCAAAATACAAACCAAAAAGAAAAATATCCAAGCTTTTATTAGGCATGAATTCATAAATCAGCATCTTTTCATCTCGATCAATGCAGCAGCCTAGAAGTCTAACAAGATTGTTATGTTGGAGTTTGGCAATTAATAATGCTTCATTTCTCAGTTCTTCCCATCCTTGACCAGATCTTCGCGATAATCTTTTAGCAGCAACCTCATCCCCATTTAATAATTTACCCTGGAAATCATTTTGCAGGTAAGTAACATAGATTAGTTCATCTTTGTTGATTTGACATAGCAGGCTATATTTATTTCTAACAAGAAGAGTTTTTGAACATGCCTTATACACAGGTCCAAATCCACCCTCACCAAGTTTATTTGAATCTGAAAAGTTATCAGTTGCTGCTGCAACACTCGCAAAACTGAATAATGGTAACTTTACTTCTTTCTTCTTAACTGTCACACCGCTTTCTAGAGTGGGTTCAAAACCTTCCAATTTCATGCTCATGCCTACATCAAAATGTAGCAAATCTTCCCCTAGAAAGAAGTCATTAGTCGTAGTTGTTAAATTAATGATTAACTTGATATACTCGTTAGTTACTAAGAAATTGTTTTTTCCTTACCTTTTTCCTTTCGACATCTAGTCCAGTAGATGGATAGGCCAAACATAAGAAATGTTGGGAGTGCGATCAGTGCAACAATTAGAACTAGATTCCTCAGCCTGTTTTTATGTTTGCGAAAGTTATCTGCTGGTTCTGTTGTGTTTGAATCTGCAGAGAAAAATTATCAATTATGTAAATTGAAAACACATATATTGACATATAAATGTATCTAATGTGGGAAATGAAGAAAAGAGAGAACAGGGGAAAAAGTGAGAAATTGGTGTTGAATTAAAAATAACTCAGGGTTCTAACTTCTGCTCTTTGAGAAGTGCACAAAGTCTTACAGTAGCGGCATCACATGCTAATCACAGTTGAAAACATTTCATTAGGGTGGAAATTAAGACCAATTGTCCATTAAAATTAAATAGTTTAAAATAAAAGGATTGTATCAATATTTTTTTTTTTTTTGCATGACTCATGATCCATAAAACAACATAATTTTGTAACCATGGCATTGAGTGATTGACAAACACAACTTTTAGTCACGGTTAACATTATTAATCTACTAACATACCTGTTTACAATTCCAATGATTGCAATGATGATGGAATTCACTATTCTATTCATCTTACCAGACAAAATGATATCTACATCAAGTAAAAGGAGACTTGTTCAACTGACCAGCAGAAATCAATTCTGAGGCAGCAAGTCTGAGGTTAAAAACTGGGTTGGTATTATCAGGATTGTCCACATATGTTGAGATGTTCTTTAGATCCCATACCAGACCAAGCCACAACGTGCAGTTACCATCCAAATAATACATATAAGCAACACAAGAACAATTTCTTGAGCAAGCACTTTCACACCCTTCTGCTGTATCGATCTTTATCTTTATGTATCTATTCGAAGTTTCTGGTAATTGCACTTTAATGAGTCGATTGAATCCATCATTGGACTGAACACCATTACTGCAGGAGGATAACTTTTCTTTCCTGACACAGCCAGCAGAATAATGCCCTTTATTCCAAGAATCAGCATCAAAGGGCTTGAAACCATATAAACATTCACAAGGGTCACGAGCTTGCGGGTCACAAATGGAAAAAGTTCCACACATATCATTAGTTCCACACTTTGATGACTGAATCGAAACCCAATCATTTGTTTCCTCTGACCAATACTGTTGGTTGAGCTCCCCAGATACTTCTAGCACCAGGATAGAGTTACTATTAACAGGCCAAGTGAAATAACCGTTCTCTTCCACGCCACTTCCGGTAAGAACATTGTCAATCCAGAAAACATTAGAACCATTGTAGATAATTAAAGAGTCGCCATAATCATTTTTAAGTGAAAAGGCTCCAGGGGCAGGGTCAACTGCACTTGTCCATGATCTCAACGACCAAGTGTTGCCTGAGACACTATCATATCCTAAGCTCATTCCAGGTAAAAGGGTATCTGTAGGATTCTCAAAACTCTGCCACAAAATCTCTAAATTGGAGTTTTTCAGAATTAACAAGTTACCTGAATCCAAGAGCCTGGCAGAGGTAATGAAGTTCTTTGAAACATTGGTCACATAGTACTTCATTGGTCCATCTGTGATCACAATATTTCCATCTGGTTGAATAGTAAGAAGAGCTGACTCAGTGTAAACTGCATATTTTCGATTAGCAACCCATACAATTTTGTTTTTGTGATTTGGATTCTTTTTATACCATATGCCTACGTAGTACGTGGTATAGTTCTCTCTGATTCTGGAGAAAAAGCCCAATTCGAATTTTCCATTGCTTGAAAGAACGGTGTCTGAGATTCCCAATGATTGCCCGTTTTGAAGATTTTCTTTGTAGGTAGTTGCATTGACACAAAACATACATAGGCAAAGCAATGTTGTCAGAGATGTGAGGGTAGCAGTTGATGCCATATTAGTTCACAAGATTGAATTCCATAATCTAACACAATATTAAAAGCTTTTTGTGAAAACTAATCTACGTAACTATTGCTTGACTTATGTTGCTTGACTTCAGAAACTGACAAGTCTCTCCTTGTGCAATGGCAAGTATAATATCCCAAGCAGACATCAAAGTGCAATCAAAGTCTGAAGATTGGAAAGTGGTGCATGATATTTATTCAGTGTGATGTGCTGAATTTTGTTTTATTGGAAACCAACACATAAGTATCCTTCAGTTCTTCAATGAATTTAAGGTTTTAATGATAAAAAAAAATTAAGTAATTATAATTAAAATGTTTTTTAGATAAAAGAAATACATTTTCTTGTTGAAAGGAAATATCCACTTGAGTTCATTTAACCTGTCCTTTTCTTGTCTTTATTTGGCTCTTCCATGTTTGTGGAAAATCATCACAGACTTATTTCAAAGATAATGATGTATTTTATACATGATTTTTAATATTGATCTGTCGGCCGGCTTATATTATATGTATGTACTAAAGTTCCTTGTAAATAGAGTTACAAAATTAATGGCGTTATTATTTAGAATCTATCATATTCCAAATTAAATAAAACTGAAGGAAAAACTTCATAAAGAAGCAAATAACATTTTTAAAATCAAAACTTACCTGCCTTATAACAAAGAAAAAACACACGTATTGACTCCTGAATGGTTCGAATATGCAGAAAATAATAATCATAGTATCAAACAGAAAAGACATGTATTTACTCCTGAGGTTTTTTTTTTTTTTTTTTTTTTATGCTCACAATGGACTCTTAAGGTTTTACACAAAACTGAATAAAGAGAGAGATTAAAAGAAAAGATAAAGAAAAATGAGAAATTGCAGTTGAATCAATAAGACCTAATCTGATTCACATGTTAAGCGCAAGAAATTATTAGATAGTCGTAAAGCTAGCATATAGTTTCTAATTAATCACCATATGACATGTAATAAAATATTGTTATTAAAAAATTCCTTAAATTCAAAATTTATATATATATATATATAAGACCTAATCTGATTCACATGCTAAGCGCAAGAAATTATTAGATAGTCGTAAAGCTAACTATTGTTATTAAAAAATTCCTTAAATTCAAAATTTATATATATATATATATATATATATATATATATATATATATATTGTAGAAATTGGTTAGGACCAATACATAGTAGTCCTAGACTACCTGATATTTTTCCTTAAGCACAATTTAGTCATAAAAAACAAGGCACTTCACTAACAAAGTTTCAATTACATTACCATAACTATCACTTTCTCTATACAACCACAATGATAATAGCTACCATTAGGGATTACTAAGAGAGATCCATCTAGTGCAGTCTCTATACACCTGGTTGACAAACATTGAATGTGAAATTTGTGCTGTTGACACGTGAATATTTTTAGTTTAATTTATTTTTATAAGATAATAGAAAAAAGTAAAACATATATTTTAACCTTGTTTCTTAAAAATATATTTTAGAATGAATTTAGAGTTTCAGATTATCTCTTTAAACAAAGGCAAAAGTTTAGTTTTACGAAGAGGGTTCCCTTTTTATACCCATGGGTAGGTAACTTGTTAAGGAAAGAGGCAATCATTTTTACCTCTAAGGCTGGCTATAGACAATGATGATTTGGAGGGATTTGGTAACTTGCAGGTGCTAAAACACATAGTGGTCTGCGATTGGTCGGGGTTACTACGGAGGGATTCTTCGTCTGACTTAATCTTGCGTTCAAGTATGGATTAAGTGTCACATCAAGCCAACGTAGAGTGCCGCTCGAGGCTGAGGGTCGATGGGAGATGACGGGGGAGATACGTCACTTCGGTCAAATACACAAGTCTCCCAAACTCGAGAGAAAGATCTTGGAAGAGGGGGATGTCGAGCTTATAGAGCATAGCTCTAAGGAACGCATGGTCGAGCGAGACTTTGTGACACTTCTGCCTTTATCTATGATGGCTCATATTTAAGGAGTGGTGCGTTTTAAATTTTGTATTTTATAACAGTTCAATATTTAGTGGGAAATAACTCAATAACAGTTCTACACTTAGTGGGGGTTGGGGGGGGGGGGGGGCGTATTGCCATAAATACATTATTAAAGGTAATCATGGCATGTCTCGAGAAACGTAAAAATTCAAAAATTGTTAAGTCAAAATGACTTAGCATCTTTAAGTTTTGATTATTACAGAACAGAAAGAATGATCATCAGACGCAGACAAAGTAACGATTAGACAAAGAATAAGTCAGCACAAACAAAGAAAGCAGACTCAGCATAGACGCATAAGTACAAGACGAAGTGTTCAAGTTATCAACCTTCAAAGCAATCTTAATCAAATGAAGAACTTTCATAAAGAATCAAGACAAAGTCAAACTCAACTTCAAGTTGCATTAATCTGATACAAGCTTCAGTTTGAAGAAGATGAAGATTGAAGTTGAAAAAGAAGAAGACAGACGAATGACAACAAACAGACTAAGTCATTTCATTCATCTATTGAAGTTTTTAATGAACTTCAGACGAAGAGTAACACGTGTATCTACTCAAATCAAGTCGCTACTTGGAAGCTTCTAAAGGTAGAAAGAGATTTGGATTTAACCTCTGCAACACGAAAAGTAAAGTACACTTTTTGGTGAAATCTTTAAGTACATCAGTCAAAATCTGATCTTGCACTGACATCCGCTGCTGCAACAATAAATGTTCTGATTGCCCAAGTCGGCAATTGTTGAAGTACCCAAGAAAAAGGACAATGTTCAAATTGTTCAGTCTAACGGATACTTCAAGAAGCTGCCTATAAAATGACTTCATTGCAACGATTTCAAGTTGGCGACATACGTTACAAACCTATCATATCAAATTTCACTCTGAACTTACTTGTAAACGCCTCTCTGCGTAGATGATTATCTTTCTCTGTTATATCTTGTAAAATCCATTGTTGTGGTGTTGTAGTCTGAGGAGGTCAAGTGTTCAAAGAATAAATGGTTTAACCTAAGGAGGCTGAGGTCCAAAGAATACATTGTTTAGCCTGAGGAGGCTAAGGTCCAAAGAATACCTGTTTAGCTAGAGAAGGCGAGGTCCAAAGAATATATGTAATTAGTCAGAAGTGGTTGGGTTCAAATAATACTTGTTAGTGAAAACTTAGCAAGTTGCTAAGTAATTGGACGTAGTCTTTATAAGATGAACCAGTACAAAAACATCAACG
The DNA here is from genome assembly GCA_026586105.1 of Hylodesmum podocarpum. Taxonomy (NCBI): domain Eukaryota; kingdom Viridiplantae; phylum Streptophyta; class Magnoliopsida; order Fabales; family Fabaceae; genus Hylodesmum; species Hylodesmum podocarpum. Next base: position 1,733,808 of record JALJEV010000804.1, read on the forward strand.
TCTTATCTATTCTTATTATTGACTAAAAGAGGATATCAAATTAAATAAAAGTTTCATTAAAATCAATCTTTTAAGAGAAAACCATGTTGTGTCTGCCTCTGTTTGAAAACATCAGACGCAAAGAAGAACATTGTCTGAAAAGAATTTTATTAATTAACACAATTCAACACTTTCTTGTGTTTTGTATTTTACAGTTTTGTATCAAAGCTCGACCTCTAAGGGTTGAGTGCCTGACAGCTACTAGGGGAAAAGATCCTGGATGGGGAACTCGCAAACGATGTTTATCATTGAAGGTTCCACCATGAACAAACCTCCAGCTTTCTCTAAAGATGATTATCCTTACTAGGCTGACAGAATGGAGATGTACATCAACTCAACCCAATACAGATTGTGAAGGATCATCACTAAAGGAGACATTCCCTTGACCAAGCTAGAGTCAGAATGGCAGAATGAGGAATATTCAGTTATGGAGCTCAAAGCAAAGCACGTTAGGCCATAACATGTGTTCTATCAAGGACAGAATATAACAAATTATGTGTCTATAAAACAGCCAAGGAGCTTTGGGACGCTCTGAAGATCTTTCATGAAGGAACTGAGGATGTCAGACTTTGAAAAACTGTCACTTTACAGAGAGAGTATGAAACGTTCTCCATGAGGAAAGGATAATCAATAGACGAAATGTTTGGAAGATTCCAAAAAAATCTAAATGGTTTAAGTGCATTTGGAACTAGATTTACGATAGCCCAAAAAAACATGAAAATCTTGGAGAGCCTTCTTGCTCCATGGGAAGCCATGACCACTACAGTATTAGTCGCTAGAGATATGAAAACCTTGACTTTTGTGAGCTGATTGGTGCGTCGAGAGTGCATGAAATTCACCTATGCACGAGAGAGAAGATCAAGGTGCAAGAGTCCATCGCTCTACCACTTGTTGAAGAAACTCCTAAGAATCCATCAAGAAAGAGAAAAAGAAAAACAAAGTTTTAAAAGCTGAAACAATAGAGTCTAATGACTCTAGGTAATCAACAGATGATGAAATCTCCTTGATGGCCAAGAGATTCAAAAGAATGATAATGAAGAAAGGACGTGGACTAAGATTCTTCAAAAAGATGGACAGATGGTTCCTCGAGAAACTTTCTACTAAAGAAGAAGAATCTGAGATAGTCTGCTATGGGTGTAGAAAGCTAGGGCATATGAGAACAGAATGCCCAAAGCTAAGAAAGAGGTGGAATCCTAAGAAAGACAACAAAAAGAAAAGTCTTGTTACTTGGGAAGACCTCGATACTGAAAGCTTAGATGAATCAGCTAAAGAGAAAACAACAAACATTTGTCTTATGGCAGGAGATGCACATTAATCAGAGGTAAACTTTCTAAATATATCTCATTCATCATCTTCCTCTGATTCAGACTCATATAATGAAGATATATCTTGTGATTTACTTTTAGCTAACTCTCACTTTATAGCTCAAGAGTATAAAACCTGCAAATCCAAGCAAAAAATGGCTATGGAAGAAATTTCAAAACTTAAAGCTATAAATGAAAGTATGTCACAGAGAAGTACATCAGACGAATCATCTTCTTCGTCTGAAACTAAAAAGAATCAATTTCTTTCTGAAATCAAAAGATTGAAAGAAGAAAATGAATCTCTAAGAAAAGACTTAACCAAGTTCACTTCGAGCTCTTCTATATTGAAAATATTTTAAAATATGGAAGACCTCCTTTTAACAAAAGTGGACTAGGTTATATTCATACTTCAGACGAAAAGAAGTTATCAACTGATCTATCTGTACGTAGAAGCGTGCATGCAAGTTATAATAGGGTTCCAAACAAATACAAAAGTCACTCTAAGACTTTTAACAAAAAGAAACCCTCAACTGACCACGTAGGACCCAAAAGAATTTGGGTACCAAAGTCACTCATTATCCCATTGCAGATATACTTAATAGGAGAAAAGAAGGATTCAAGTTGGTACCTGGACAATGGATGCTCACGACACATGACGGAAAACTTGTCTATGTCTGAAGACCTCAGACCAAGTAAAAGGGTCGGTCTCTTATGGGTATGGAAAAGGTAAAATCCTTGGGATTAGGACTGTTGGTAAGACACCCAACCCACTTATCCAGAACGTGTCATATGTTGAAGATTTAAACTTCAATCTACTTAGCATAAGTCAATTTTGTGATAGTGGATATGAATTTTCCTTTAATTTTGATGAGTGCATAGTCAAAAACAAAAATAAATTCATTTTGTTTGAGGGTGAAAGAAAGAAATCTCTAAGAGGTGTGTCTTTCTGACCTTAGTGATCAGAATGTAACATGTCTTCTTCCAGCAGAAGATGAAATAGATATTTGGCACAAAAAGCTTGGACATTTAAGTCTCAAATATATTTCGAAAATTTCAAACAAAAATCTTGTCAAAGGGATCCCAAATATTTCTTGGAAAATCAATTGTCTGTGTGAATCTTGTCAGCATGGGAAACAACTAAAAGCTTCCTTTAAATCTAAAAATGTTGTTTCTACAACAAGACTCTTAGAGCTATTACACATTGATCTTTTTGGTCTTACCCAGACGCAAAGTCTTTGAGGAAAAAGATATGGATTTGTCATTGTAGACGACTACTCAAGATTTACATAGGTATACTTTCTAGACCACAAACACGAGTCATTCAATGTCTTAGAGATATTCTGCAAACGTGTTCAAAATAAAAAGGGTATTTTGCATTGCGTCTGTAAGAAGTTGTTAGATCAAGATGATTAACATCTCTAAAGTTTTTATTATTACAAGACAGACGGAACATTTCCAGATGGAACATCAACAAGCAAAGTCAGACGTAACAAGCACAGACGGAAGATGACCCCTCAAAGTTGAAGTCATTCGTCTGTCTCATGTCAAGTCATCAGACGAAAGGCTAAGACGAAAACTCTTAAGACTGAAGAAGTTCATCGTCTGCCAAAGAAGTAAAGCAAAGTATGAGTCACTCGCGCCAAGATTTCAAATCTTAAGAAGTACTCATTAGAAGCATCCAAGATCAGTATGGGGATTCACGCTTACATATGCAACTCGAAAAGGTCCTCACCTTTTTGTCAAAGTCTCTGTACAAAGTCAAGAAAAAGACTGCGCACGCTACCTAAATCTATTGCACACGCTATCAATCACTCAAGTACACTCTGTCACCTTTTTGGACTTCACTTGGAAAATGCTCAACGGCATTCTTCTGTGTCTAACGGATATTTGAAGACTTTGCCTATTTAAAGACTTCACTTCTTCAAAGTTCAGTTGGCGAACACGCTTCAAGTATTCAAACTATTGTGAATTCGCTCACTGTTTCTTCTGCTCTCTATTGTAAAACCCTCTCTCAAAGAGGAAGCTTTCTTTTTAAGAAAACTCTTTTAAATCCACTTGTGTGGTGTTTTAACCTGAGGAGGCTGGTTGTTCAAAGAATACCCAAGTTGTTTAGCCTGCGAAGGCTGTGTTCAAAAAATATCGTGTAATAGCCAGAAGTGGCTGCTCGCAAATAATACTTGTAACCCTTTCACGGTTTTTAGTAAAAACTCAGTTTTGACTTTAAAGCCTTCTGTTTTAAAAATAGTATATTTCACAATTTTTCGTCTCCAAGAACTCCCCAACAGAATGGAGTTGTGGAAAGGAAAAATAGAACTCTACAAGAAATAGCTAGAACTCTGTTACATGAAATTTCACTTCTAAAGTATTTTTTGGCAGAAACAATAAATACCTTGTGTTATATTCAAAACAAAATATTAATAAGACCTATATTAAATAAGACTTCTTATGAACTATGGAGAGGAAGAAGACCCAACATATCATACTTCTATCCTTTTGGATGTGAATGTTTTATCTTATATACAAAAGATCATCTTGGAAAATTTGATTCGAAAGTATTTAAAGTATTTCTACTTGGATTTTTTGATACATCTAAATCATATAGACTTTTTAACTATACAACTCAAGTTGTAGAAGAATCCACCAATATTAAATTCCAAGATAACTCAAAGACTGATAAAGAAATATCAGACCTAGAAACTTCATTTGATCTCTTACAAATTGATTCAACAAACAAAGACAATGAACCAGTTGTCAAAACAGTCTCTGAAGTAAAGCCAGACGGTACTACGCCTACTGGACCAGACGAACCCTCTTCGTCTACTCTTCAGCATGACAACATCCAAACTCCTATCAGAACATGGAAGTTCGTGACAAATCACTCAGAAGATCTAATAATAGGAGACAAGTATCAAGTAATGCAAACTAGGTCAAATCTTAGAGACCTTAATTTTTGGATATGTTTTGGTGTTAGAAATTGAGCGCAAAAGCATTGAGGAAACACTTAAGGAAAAATGACTAGATTATTGTCATGGAAGAAAAACTCAACTAATTCACGAGAAACGACATATGGACCCTAGTTGAGAAACCCAACAACAAAAGTGTTATTGGAACAAGATAGGTTTTTAGAAGCAAGCTAGATGAAGTTAGAAAAGTAGTTAGAAACAAAGTAAGGTTAGTAGCTCAGGGATATAATCAACAAGAAGGTATAAACTTCACCAAAACCTTTACACATGTAGCTAGATTAGAAGTAATAATAATAATAATAATAATAATAATAATAATAATAATAATCTCATCAATAAAAACAAATAGTGAAATCTTAACAAGTATGACAAATAGTCAAATAAACAAAATATAAAAAAATGGGTATTTAATTTAAAATATATTTTACACCATATTAATTTTTTAAAATAATGGTATATTTTTCTTCCAAATTCTCACAATTTTTTTCCTTTTCTCTAATATTAATAGTAATAATAATAATTTATGTCAAATGATTTGTAAAATTTCTTTCTCCTTTTGCATTCTTTAATCAAATTAAGTTTAATGGTAACAATAACAAAATCAACAACATTAATTTCACTTTGATATTCTCAATCCATATTTCACAAATGTTATTATAAATAACATTTACTTTATACACATAGAGACTTTAATTTCACCTTACAATTGTCTTATCATAATGTTATAAAATTTGGTCTCCAAGATTTTTAAAAAATTAAATATATGATTTCTATATATAAACCTTGCCGCTTTTATATTTCAACATATATTTTTATTATAATTTTATTACAATATAATTCAATATTTTTAATATTTCTAAGTTTTTTAACATAAAAGACTAATTTTATTTAAAATTATACATATATATTTATTTATAAACCCGTGCAATGTCAATATATCAAGTTCTATTCTCATTAAATGAAACATACTTACGTCAAAGAAAAACATTTCTCTTTTTTCTTTTCCTTTTTAACTTCATCTCCTAAAAGTCCTTATGAAAATGTTCAACGAAAGCCATAATTCAATATCATAGTTCTGGATTTTATTATTGGATAAATATTAAAATGAAAATAACACTATTTTAAATGACAAAAAACATGTTAAACTCAGTAAAATACAAGCCAAGATCAAATCAAAATACAAAAGACAGAGTTTTGAGCATTCTTTAACTGCTGGAAACAAACTCAGTTTTTCCTTATTTATTCCTTAATTAAAAAGGTAAAGATGCAGGGGAAGGAGTAGAAAAATTAAAAGAGAAAATGTGTTACCAACTTACTGCAAAATCTTAATCCTCAATGTGAGGATTCTCAGTCACTCATCTTGCTTCCACATGTGATTCTGTGATAACATTCACAGAAAAGCTTTCTGGCACACTACTACTGCTGGGTAATAATGATTTTTGATTGCCTCTAATATTTAGAAATGCAGGTGGTTTAGGAGAAGGAAGGATCACAGTGTCATTCCCAATCATTGATACAACTTCAGACATGGTTGGTCTATCATCTGGACTTTCTTGAACACATAGAAGTCCTATGTTCACATATCTTGGCACTCTATGCTTACTATCACCAATCATATCAGTGTCACTGTCATCCAGTGTTGGATCCATTAGGTCCATTGCAGAATTGTTTGTCCATAGATCCCAAGCCTTCAACATTCACCAAAAAATAAATTGAAGATTAGACACCCCATCAAATTTAGAAAAGCATATTTTAAAAAGGCTCTATAACAGTGTACACCCCATCAAGTTAATGCACCTTTTGTGAAAATGTCTTAAAACATCAAAAATTGTAAAATCAATTTGAATTTCAATCTTTCAAATTAAGAACAAGTGGGTGAAATCTAGAAACTTACGTATCCGAGGAGATTCAAGGAATTTGTTTGATAAAAGCCAGTATTCTTTTTGCCACTTACAATCTCCAACAAAAGGACTCCAAAGCTAAACACATCCGATTTTACTGAAAAAAGGCCTTCCATAGCATATTCAGGAGACATATATCCACTGACAAATATAAAGTAGATTAACTAGGAGATGGTTGATCATATGAGTTAAATATTGAAGGCAAATATGTGATTACTCATAACTTTAGAATTATATTTTATTGGACTTACTATGTTCCAACTATACGGTTTGTATTTGCCTGATGTTCATTCTCACCAAACATTCTTGCCATTCCAAAATCTGATATTTTAGGATTCATGTTGATGTCTAACAATATGTTGCTAGCTTTTAAATCTCGATGAATGATCCTGAACCTCGAATATTGATGAAGATAAAGCATTCCTTGAGCAATCCCATCTATTATCCTAACTCTCGTTCCCCAATCTAGCATCCTTCTTTTTGTTTCATCTGTTATGCATTGAAAGATGTCACAGACAAAGTTTAAATTTAATAGGGGGGCATATTTAGGAGAATTCTGAGACTACAAAATACAAACCAAAAAGAAAAATATCCAAGCTTTTATTAGGCATGAATTCATAAATCAGCAACTTTTCATCTCGATCAATGCAGCAGCCTAGAAGTCTAACAAGATTGTTATGTTGGAGTTTGGCAATTAATAATGCTTCATTTCTCAGTTCTTCCCATCCTTGACCAGATCTTCGCGATAGTCTTTTAGCAGCAACCTCATCCCCATTTAATAATTTACCCTGGAAATCATTTTGCAGGTAAGTAACATAGATTAGTTCATCTTTGTTGATTTGACATAGCAGGCTATATTTATTTCTAACAAGAAGAGTTTTTGAACATGCCTTATACACAGGTCCAAATCCACCCTCACCAAGTTTATTTGAATCTGAAAAGTTATCAGTTGCTGCTGCAACACTCGCAAAACTGAATAATGGTAACTTTACTTCTTTCTTCTTAACTATCACACCCCTTTCTGCTAGAGTGGGTTCATAATCTTCCACTTTCATGCTCATGCTTACATCAAAATGTAGCAAATCTTCCCCTAGAAAGTCATTAGTCGTAGTTGCTAAATTAATTATTAACTTGATGATACTCGTTAGTTGCTAAGAAAAATTTTTTCCCTTACCTTTTTCCTTGCGCCATCTAGTCCAGTAGATGAATAGGCCAAATATAAGAAATGTTAGAAGTGAGATCAGTATAACAATTAGAAGTAGATTCCTCAGCCTATTTTCATGCTTGCGAAAATTATCTGCTGGTTCTGTTGTGTTTGAATATGCAGAGAAAAATTATCAATTATGTGAATTGAAAACAAATATTGACTTGTAAATGTATCTAAGGTGGGAAATGAAGAAAGGAGAGAACAGGGGAAAAAGAGAGAAATTGCTGTTTGATGAAAAATAACTCAGGATTCTAACTTCTGCTCTTTGAGAAGTGCGTCTTACAGAAGCTGCGTCACATGCTAATCACAGTTGCAAACATTTCATTAGGGCGGCAATTAAGACCAATTATCCATTAAAATTAAATAATTTAGAAGGATTGTATCAATATTTTTTATTGCATGACTCATGATCCATAAAACAACATAATTTCCTAAGCATGGCATGGAGTGATTGACAAAAACAACATTTAGTCACAGTTAACATCATTACTTTACTAACATACCTCTTTACAAATCCAATAATTGCAATGATTATGGTATTCACTATTCTATTCATCTTACCAGACAAAATTAAAGATTAGATATCTACATCAAGTAAAAGGAGACTTGTTCAACTTACCAGCAGAAATCAATTCCGAGGCAGCAAGTCTGAGGTTAAAAATTGGATTGGTATTATCAGAATTGTCCACGGATGTTGAGATGTTCTTTAGATCGAATAATGGACCAAGCCACAACGTGCAGTTACCATCCAAATAATACGCATAAGCAACACAAGAACATTTTCTAGAGCAAGCACTTGCACACCCTCCTGCCGTATCGATCTTTATCTTTCTGTATCCATACGAAGTTGATGGAAGTTGCACTTTAACGAGTTGCTTGAATCCATCATTGGACTCAATCCCATTACCGCAGGAGGATAACTCTTCTTTCCTGACACATCCAGCAAATTTATTCCCTTTATTCCTAGAATCAGCATCAAAGGGCTTGAAACCATATAAACATTCACATGGATCAAGAGCTTGCGGGTCACAAATGGAAAAAGCTCCACACGTATTGTTAGTTCCACACTTTGATGACTGATTAGGAACCCAACCATTTGCTTCATCTGACCAATTCTCTTGGTTGAGCTCCCCAGACACTTCTAGCACCAGGATAGAGTTACTATCAACAGGCCAAGTGAAATATCTTGTGTAACCGTCCTCTTCCACGCCACTTCTGGTAAGAACATTGCCAACAGTATAATTTGAATGGAAATCAATCCAGAAAACATTAGAACCATTTTTGATAATTAGAGTGGCCTCGCCATAATCATATTTAAGTGAAAAGGCTCCAGGGGCAGGGTCATCTGCACTTGTCCATGATGTCAATGACCAGGTGTTGCCTGAGAAATCATCATATCCTAAGCTCATTCCAGGTAAAAGGGTATCTGTAGGATTATCAAAACTCTGCCACAAAATCTCTAAATTGGAGTTCTTCAGAAGTAACAAGTTACCTGAATCCAAGAGCCTGGCAGAGGTAATGAAGTTCTTTGAAACATTGGTCACATGGTACGTCATTGGTCCATCTGTGATCACAATATTTCCATCTGGTTGAATAGTAAGAAGAGCTGACTCAGTGTAAACTGCATATTTTCGATTAGCAACCCATACAATTTTGGTTTTGTGACTTGGAATCTTTTTATACCATATGCCTACATAGTACGTGGTAGAGTTCTCTCTGGTTTTGGAGAAAAAGCCCAATTCGAATTTTCCACTGCTTGAAAGAACGGTGTCTGAGATTCCCAATGATTGCCCATTTTGAAGATTTTCTTTGTAGGTAGTTGCATTGACACAAAACATACATAGGCAAAGCAATGTTGTCAGAGATGTGAGGGTAGAAGTTGATGACATATTAGTTCACAAGATTGAATTCCATAATCTAACACAATATTAAAAGCTTTTTGTGAAAACTAATCTACGTAACTGTTGGAGAGGAATGCTGGAAATGGTATTCCAAACATTATCTTGAGAGAAATGTTGATGTCTGCTTGGGAATTTTGCTTGACTTATGTTGCTTGACTTCAGAAACGGACAAGTCTCTCCATGTGCGGCTGCATAATATTCCAAGCAGACATCAAAATGCAACCAACGTCTCAAGTTTGGAAAGTGGAACATGAAATATTGATTGAATGTGATGTGCTGAATTTTATTTTATTTAAACTAAATCTTTCACTTCATTCTTGGAATGAATTTAAGATTTTGATGATAAAAAAATTAAAATTTAAGTAATTATGATTAAGTTTGATATTTCATTGGACAAAGATTAATACACTTAATTGAAATAAAATAATGTTTTAGTCTAAAAAACCACGTCAACATCCAAAGCAAATATATATAAAACAAATCGAATCGACTTTACATAATCAAAGGAACATCCAAACTAGTAGTTTTTAGTGAATTTTTTCTTTTTAAACGTCTAGATGTATTTTGTCCAATAAAAGGAATGATAACTTTGTTGCTTGAATATCCTTTATATCTCTATTAGTTATTCATTTTATTGAGATTAAAAGTTTAACTTTTCAATTTAAAAAAAATTAAAAGCACAATGTGTTAGATAAAAGAAGATTTGACTTAATGACCATCTTATGAATAAAAAAATCAACTTGGGAACACGAGGAAATAGAATGAGTGAACAGAGAACCCAACTGGACAACGGCACAACACAAGCAAAAAAGAAAAAACAAATTTCGATGAAATTGTTTGTTGCTGAGAAATATATTTTCTCGAGTATATTATCTTTCACATTTTTGCAAAGTTACGTCTCTTTATCATTTTGTAATATCCTTTCTTTATCTATCTTTCAAACATTATATTATTTATGAAAGCTAGAAATAACTGAGTAACAAAAAATATTTTGATTAATAAACTTGTTGGTTTGTGAGTCAAAGGTGCTGTGTGAAAAAGAATACGTGTACCATTTTTTGGTTAGTAAAAAACGTAACTCGTCAGATTAAATCAGAATGAATCTTGATGTTTCCTTTTTTCTCTTTATTTGGTGTCAAAAATTACAAGAGGATAAAGGGATTTTAAACTTAAATGGTTCTCTTATTTATCATCACGAAATGATTCCTTGAAATGCGTATTTTTTAAACAAGTGTATTTTCTAACTTGTTTTACGAAAAAGTCTTTGCAAAACCAAAAAGTTTTTAATAAACCTAATTTTATTCACGTCCTAAAGCATATAGTTTCTAATTAATCACATATGACATATAACCAATACTTAGTAGTCCTAGACTACCTGATATTTTTCCCTAAGCACAATTCAGTCATAAAAAACAACACACTTCATTTGCAAAGTTTCAGTTACATTAGCAAAACTAACACTTTCTCTATTCAACTACAATGATGATGGCTACCAATAGGGATTACTAAGAAAGATCCATCTAGTGCAGTCTCTATGCAAAAGTTTTTTAACCCAATTAGCACCCTAGTTGGGCCTGTTATAAATATCCATGATGACCCTTATAAAAGGGGAATCTCTCCCATATCTTCTTGCCTAAGGGCCCTTGTTCATAATAAATAGCCCTCTTCTCTTCCTACTATAATATCATCAAGAAAGACCTCTGAAGATAATAAATAGCCCTCTAATGATAATATTAATAATTATTATTTAAGTCTTTGTGAAAATATGTTAAAACCAATTTTATTTTTTAATATCATATGTAGTTAAGATGAACGACGTAATCATATCATTGTATGACAAGATAGCTAAGGGGAGGGGAAAAAAGGAAATAACGAAGTGAAATTAGAAGACAGCTAACTCAAGGAAAAGAAGAGAGAAGAAAGAATGTTCCTCCAATAAATGAAAAATATATTTATCTTAATAGAAATTAATTTAAATTAAAGTATATAATCACAAAATACAAGCGTATGAGTTTTCTTCAAATAGGTTACAGTTAGTTTGTTTGGGGAGTAAAAGAAAGTTCTTAACTCAAATGATAAGGGGAAAAGAGTAAATAGTTTGTACAGATCTTGGCATATATAAATTAGACTATCAGTGTGCATATATATTATTTTCTTCAAGATGAGGGAAATGGATATACAATACATAATATTAAGTGATAATATGATAAAAGTGAGAAAAACTAAAAATAAAAAAAATGATAAAAGTGAGAAAGAAAATATTATATAGATCAACGGTATTAATAATGTTTTTACTGTATTTAATTATGGAAAGTTTATTGATTTTTAGGATAATTTTTCAAAAATTATTTAACCATACTTTTTTATTAATTGAAGTTTCAAACTGATAATATATAAAGTAATAAATAGTGCTAATAAAATGTTTGAAATCTAAAAATATTTATATATATCATCACTCTTATTATTATTATTATTATTACTATTATTATTATTATCATTATCATTATCATTATTATTATTATTATTATTATTATTATTATTATTATTATTATTATTATTATTATTATTATTATTATTATTATTATTATTATTATATGAACAGAATGGGCTCCGTAAAAGATGAACCACTTGAAAGTGTGACAAGGAGAATTTTTTATAATTTGGGTTCGTAGATACTCTTGTATCTTTCAATTCATACATAGTGTATTAAACTTTATCTAATAAGATACAAAATTATATATTTTTGAAACATTAATAAATTTAGGTGTGGGTAAATTTTTATGAAACAACTTTTAGCATAAAAAATATGAAAATAAACAATAAATCAACTTTTTTTATAAATTAAAATAATTTTTTCATTGATTAATTTATAGAAAATTCTATATCTTTCAAAAAAAAAGTCAAAAAAGAGAATTAGCTAGTCAAATATTATTTTAAACATTTAAGGAGGAGCATTTAATTCTTTTGTTCTTATTTTTTTATTAGAAGTCTTTCAGAAAAAAAATTAGCTAGACATATGGTTCTTATCAAAACCAAACCATTTTAGCAACGAAGAGTGTTTTATTCAGTTGGAACGGTTTTGTTAAATTGTTATCTTTATCTTTTGAATCACTATTTTTGGCAGGTTACTCTAGCAACTTCTAACAATCTCTAGTACCTACATTAGTTTCCATCTCAGACAAATTACTTTGCATGATGAATAGGGTTTTATTCTCATGATTTTACTTATACTTAGATATTATTTTTTGTTTGAAAAGCTAATTATTAATATTAGTAACTTGCACATGATAGCTTTACTAAATTAAATAAACATGTTCAATTAATCAATCTAATTTAGTGTATAGCTGCTTCAATTTCTAGAGCCTTTGAGCTGATACACTTTATCCTAATAACGTATGAGATGGGATATTTGTGGTGTTTTTGGTGCTAGATATGTAGTAGTTAATGGATATTTATTTAATGTTGAACTTAAATTTCGTGTTATATATGATTTAAATCACTTGGTATTACATTTATCTTAACAATTAAGACATTTTTAAATAAATTTTAATTTTTAATGTTAAAAATATTGTGATATTTTTAAAAATTTACTATATTATATATTATATTATATTAGATATTTTTTCGGTTGAATCATTCAACCAGTAAACTAGTGCATCCCCCAGATTGATATCTGATTTTAAATATACTGAATCTTTTAATTCCTTGTTAAGTGAAAGAAAAATAACATTTTTTGGTGAATTGAAGTGGATAAAATTATGTGCATTACGAAATTATCAATTACATTGCCAAAACTTATGTAAATTTTTTACTCTTCAAATTTATCATCAAATTAAAGATATATAGTTAAAATAAAATTATAGAACAGCAACAAATTATTCTAACCTGAAAGTATTGGTTGTAATATTATCATTTACATTTTCTCAGAGAAGATCATCAACTAATTCTCTTCATTTTTTTAGTAAAAAAAAAAAACCATACATACAGACCTATAAATCCCCATAAATTGACCAAACTGCGTCTCATTTATATTTTATTTATGAAAATAAATTTATTTGAGTTTTATTTATAAGAAGATTTGTTTTTTTTATAACGTAGTTGCAGGTTGATTAGCTGCATATTAAAGTTTTTTACCAAATATTTTGGAGAAACCAATCAAACTAATGCTCTGTTAGAATAATTTCTGATAACATTAAATTTTATATTATGTAAAGTATTTTGATTCAATGCAATTCATTTGGTTTGATTTATAAATTTATAATATTAAGTTCTCTTTAATAAAAAAAAAACAATTCCATGTTAAGAAAATTGATTTTCCAATATTGACAAATTTTAAAATTTCGTATACTCTTTAATTATTTATAAAATACATGATTATAAATGTTTTTAATTGATATTTACATATTTAATTTCATATATTCTATGTTTTTAATTGATATTGACAAATTTTAAAATTTCATATATTCTTTAATTATTTATAAAATACATGATTATAAATTTTTTTAATTGATATTATATATTTAATAGATAAATTTTAAATTTTACCTCTTAATCATGTTTTCATCTTAAAATTAATATTTTTTTACTATCTCATAATGATTTGAAAATAAAATATATTAAACTTCTACGAATTTTTAATAAAATTATTATCATTTTAAAAAATTATTGTCTTTTAAAATTATTTTAATTTTTAAATTAATTACCTATACCACATACAAACAACAGAGGAAGATGCATAGACTAAAAACTAAATCATCAAAAAGAAGTTGTGTACGCTTTGTCCCTTACTCTAACATAGCATTTAACTCGTAATTATAAGGAAAACTCATAATTAATTTAAGGATTAATTTTTTTTTGAAAAATAATATTTTTAAAATAACAATTATTATCACTCGTAATATCACACATGATATAAAATTAAATATTATTACATATAATACCAATAAATCAGTTGGTAGCTCCCCAATTCATAGCAACCTCATTTCAATATTTCTTCTTTAATGTATTCTTATTAAAATCTTTGAAGGGAGACAGTGAAATGTGTGTCCGTGAGGGTTGCATCAATGTGTACCTGACACCTGATATTACTTTTACTTCCTTAATTTATTATTTTCCTCCAATGGCATACAAGCATTTAGGTTTTGGTACAATTCGTATGAAATTGTTCAGTCTAGAAAGCTCATGTAAAAAGTAGCACAAATCTCTCTTTTCTCAAAGTTATGATTTAAAGGTGAAAAAAGTTGGAATTTGTATAAAGATAATAACTTTTTGTAATAGGCGTGTCCTACGGTGGAGAAGCATGGCAAGTCATCCATGGCTGAGTAAAAGTAGATTAATGCAGAGTTTTATTTTTGTTCTATGTTTAAATTATACTTTTTTTAGAAAAACCTAAAAGAAATATATACCCCTTTTTAAATATATGATAAAAAGGAGTTATTGTATCCACATTGGAAGACTTTAGGATTAAAAAAAAAATTATAGAAGACAAGACTACCTTGCTCATATTGCAACTGTTCTGGGATTATTACTTGAACTCAAGGACTGTTGTTATCAGCTCAACAAAAAATCATTTTCTCTGACACATGTACAATGACTTTGGCTTGTAGTTTGAAATTGGAATTATTTGGTAAAAAAAGTTTGTAACTGATCTACTTCTTCATATAAGTGAAAGTAGAATTATTTCTTCAATACCCAAAAGCACTTATGGTTCGCAAAATAGAAAAAATCATATTTTTAATTTTTTTTTTTTACTTTTTACTTTATTTCAATGTTTTGAAGTCAATAATCATGAATGATAACCACTCTCAACGTATAAGTTAGCAAGTAATTTCTTATCACACAGCATAAGTTCCTCTTGTGATTTTCAAGATAAAGATGTAAAGAATGGTGAAACATAAGAATAGGAAATGATGACTTTGGTTAACATTTTTTTTTATATGAACATGCCTAAATGTTCCATTCTTTATCCTCATTTTTGCCCATTAATTTTCATTCAATGTCAAAAAATCAACCAGAAAGGAATAAACTCATCTTTCATTCTCGAGAATTTAACATTTAAATAGAAAGTTTTTCTTAATAAATTTCGGTAGACGAAGAAGTGTAAAGATGAATTTTAATAACTATCTCAAGTTAAACTCAATTTAAAGACCAGGTTTTGAAATCAAGAAAAACAAACAAATAACTTTTGAGTACCTACTCTGATTCTTAACTTGTTCCTTCCGAGTAAAACTATGTTTTGTAGTTTATTAATTTCATCATGAATTTCTCTTCACACAAAAGTTGAAAATAGATACCTTCTCCCAAATCCCAAAATTTTTAATGTTTTGTATTTGGTGAAGTATGAGGGTTTTTATGTGTAAAGAATATTTTGAGATAAAATGTAAAGGTAATTGAAAATTATTTGTAGAGATAGAAGTAGTTTGTAAACATAATATTTTCAACTTTAAAGTTTAATGGTGTAGCAATGAACTGGATGTACCAGCAGGTAAGACAAAAACCAGTATAAATTAATGAAAAATATTTGCTAGACAACTGCAATACGCAGATAACCAGATAATCAGTTATAAAATGTGAAGAAAGAGAAATACGTATACGTATAAAGTATAAAGAGAGAGAAATACGCAAATACTATGTGAGTGAGTTGACTGCATATTGCAGTTGTTAACATAATAAAGTTATAAATTAATTATTTTATTTTCGTGGGAAAGATAACAAAGGACAACAACACAAGTGGAAAAGAAATTTAGATATCATTTCTTCCTGTTAAAAAATAATAATAGGCTTTGGAAATATTTTTTTTCAAAACCAAATGATCTAAAAAAAATAATAAGAGGATGCAAAGAAACAAACATTAAACGCCAAAAATGATTAACATGGAAAACATATTGTAAGGAAAAACTCATCATCCAACAGAAAACTTCCATTACAAAAAATTACTCTTCATAAAAAAAATTAATAACAACACAATACTCATTATAAACCTTACACTACTAGAGTAAACACTGTATCTATCAGATAAAATATCACAAACTAATTTTCTTTCTTTTCACCTCCCGAGTTGTACACATGTGTTATATTTTTTCTCTCCATCACTTGTTTTCACATCAAGAGAATACGAAAGAATTCATTTATTTCATAATCCCACACACCTTAATTAACTTAGTCAATTAAATAATAATAGACTTTTAAATATTTAAGCAAAATGAAAACTTTTTTTTTCTTTAAAAATTAACATGAGCCTAATTATTTGGTTTCCCATCTAACACATTTATCTTCTTACTAATAACATTATATTTGTGTTTTTAAGTTATGTTTTTAGTAAAAGTTTGTGCAAATCTTCAAACAACTGAATATATTTTCTTATCGATAACACAAAATTTTGTAATTATTATAAAAAAAAATTGTAAAGGTTTATAAAAGACAGTTCAATTGGCATTGTTATTTTATCTTTACAATCACATTTTATCAAACATTTTCAGTTGAAGCGTTGTGAACTTGTTTTTACCTTGTTTGAACGATTTTCTTGATTTTTAAACAATGCTTTGATTCTTTAACCAGATTTTATCTAGATTAGTTTCATTGTTTTATTGAAACGATTACCTAATTATTTCACTAATTTTCTAATCCGATTGACCAGTTCAATTTAGCTTTAGAATCTGGGGTCTAACATGAATACAGCTTTTCTTACGTCTTTCTTACCACTTATTATTGTCTGTTATGAAAAGTTGTATTCATTTTGTCCCTTACTTAAAAAAGATTCTAATGGATTCGTTTAAACTGAGGAGACAAAAATAAATGAACTATAATAATTGATTCCACTTATTAGTACTTGTGAAAATATAACATGATTCATGATTGTGCTAAACATATATTAATTTTGTATTAATTAATATATTTATTTATTTATTCATTCATTTATTTAGACTTCATATTTTAATTAAATTTAATGTCATTTGATCGAGAAAACTGTTCTTAGTTATCGAATTTTACGATATACTAAAAGTTAATTTTAACTTAAACGAAAATTTGATTAAGTGGTTAATGCTTTTATTTTTATTTTTTAACACTAGTTATAACTAAATTCAAACCCAAATGGACCTAAGTAACTTAGATCTGGGTGCTCTAAATTTATATAAAATATGTTATCCTTGATATTATTTTTTTCTACAATTTCTTCTCAACTAAATAAAAGAATATCATTATCATTCATATTTTTAATTTTCTGATTCCTCAACAGAGGAAAGAAATGGTATCTCTCTCTCTCTCTCTCTCTCTCTCTCTCTCTATATATATATATATATATATATATATATATATATATATATATATATATATATATATATAGATATCAACATATGATTAGCTTCGTATATAGCAGACATAATTCAAAAAGTTAGGACCTTCATTCCTCTGTGAAGAAAAACTACTTCCGTGAATGTTAGTTACAAAAACACATTCACATGTTCTTTTTGAAGTTTCATACAAACGTGTATGCCGATTAATGTAAACATAATTATTCTCTATCCACCAGATGGACAAAAGTTGTTCTTGTTTGTCATCATGTGTTTATCAGTTTTCTAATAGAGAACTCCCTAGACAAAACATGCAGTGATGCTGGATGCAAGGTACACATTATTACTTATTTTTATGAACATTAAGAATCTCTTTTTTCAAAAAAACAAAAAAAAAAAAAAGAAAAAAAGTGGGATATGGATAATTCACAGAGAAGGTGTTTTGCGTGGTATCACAGTTTATACATTAATTGAGTAACAGTTAATTTAATCTCTATCTTAATATGATATATGTTAGTTGTTATGTATATTAGTATATTTAACACTTAAAAACTAGTTACAAATTTTCTTTAATTATATTTTATTTTTTATTTTAATTTCGTATGTTACACATGATAAATAATGAGATTTTTTTTTTAATTATATATAATATAATATAATATAATATAATATAATATAATATAATATAATATAATATAATATAATATAATATAATATAATATAATATAATGCAATTAAAATAAGTATGAGCATAAAAATAAATATAAATATTATAAAGTTTGTAAAATAACGGCATCTAATCGTAAAATCCAGAACATTATAATAACTTATTTAGTATCATAGACAAATGCTAGAGAGATAAGTGAAAATGTTTTTAGCTTTTTTTAATATTTTTAAGACATACCAATTAACAATAATTTATTTTAAATAAAACATCTGCTAATTAAAACCCATCCCCTTCTTCTAATTTTAAAAATTTATTAATTTGTGACATAATTTACTTAAAAAAGAAGTAATGAAATTAAATACTTATTCTTAAATAAGCTAAAAACTCAATTTTATTAAGTTATCTTAAAAACTTTACTTATATATATATATATATATATATATATATATAATTCTTAACTTTTACGACTTGTAATTATTTTGGTTTTGGACTGGTATAAATTTATTGCAATTTTAGTCACCAACAAATTGAAAATAATTTATTTATTTATTATTTTCGAAATAATAAAAATTAATATATAACTATATCTTAAAAAACCAGATATGAAATTACAATGATTCACTTAAATGTTCTTAAAATTTCGTGTAAAATGTGATTTTTTTCATGACCACAAAACTCGAGATATTTCACATTTATGATTAGTTGGGGTGGGGGGTTCAAACAACAACCATTTTCTTCTTATTCGAAGAATAGACACTCACACTGCATCTTGAAAGGTATTGTGATTAATCAAATCGGAGGAAGGTGCAGTGAAGTTTCCCACCATTTGTTGGAGTTATTCCCCCAAAATTTTTGAATATGCTTTATATATGTCAATGTGGGGTATAAATTATACACTGATAATTTTATATTTCTATATTTACAAACTATTTATGTAATTTAGATTATAGAAAAAGGCTAGCTATAGCCAAGTATAATCCATCCTTGATCCGAGTCACATCATGACCAACAACATTTGCGATATCGAAACACAATTACTAAATTTGCAATTGCTAGTACGTACAATAATTAAGTGGTAATGAGAAGCATAAAGCTAAGAACAAATCATATATGAATAATGAGGTTTGGAGTTGAAGGTACACAAAAAGAAGCAATGGGATCATAATGCACGGAGTGTTATGGTGTCCCATGCATCACCTTTTCCCTACGCTTCAAATCAGAGATATTCTAGGGTTTGGTTGTTTAGGAACATTGAAAGAAAAGAAGATTGCCTTGAACGTAAAAGGGTAAAAGACAAAGGCATTCTATCCTTAATTATTGCAATGAGTTTTAATTTTTAATCATTATTCACTCTTTTTGTTTTTTTTTCTTTTTTTGTTTTGAATTTGAGTAATATATTAAAGTAATTAAATTGCCTTGGACAGCCACACGGTTGATAAGATGAAAGGAAGATTAAATAGTAATTTTGGTGTTTTAAGTAATTAGG
This sequence comes from Hylodesmum podocarpum, assembly GCA_026586105.1. Classification (NCBI taxonomy): domain Eukaryota; kingdom Viridiplantae; phylum Streptophyta; class Magnoliopsida; order Fabales; family Fabaceae; genus Hylodesmum; species Hylodesmum podocarpum. The sequence continues at coordinate 1,753,567 of JALJEV010000804.1, forward strand.
TAGGTATTTTCATCTTAATATAAAAATCAATGAATTAATATTTTATTATTTGCTTTAATCACTTTGTAAATGCCTCTAATTCAACCATGTCAGTCACATGAATTGTTATTTTATATAAGCCCTATATGTCAAATATTCAGTCTAATAAGTTTATTTTGTTTAATTTTATTTTCTATGTTATTATGTTATTAGGATCTTATTTCATAATTTATTAGGTTTATTGATAGATAAAATAGATCAAATTACTAAAAAAAAATATATGAAATAAGATTAGAGAAATTAACCAGCAAACAGTTAAAGTAACAATTAATATATCATAATATTCAAACTAACACCGTCGTTTACAGAAGAATTAAAGTGAATGGAGAAATATTAATTCAGGGGCTCTTTAATAATTTTACTCCTTTCACTTTCAAGTATTAAAGTAAATAGACCTACCTAATTAGGGACAACAATGACTATTTATTCAAAAGAGGAACTATTTATGATACAATTTTAATGAACCTAACAACGGTCATTAGAAACTTGTATTAGAATAAGAGAAAGAAGATAGCAAGATCGACCACACTTGGAAGATTTGACTGTGAGACATCATTTAATAATTGACTTTCTTTTTTATCATTTCAATTTATCATCACCTATATATTAATCTTAATTTGTCTACAAAATTTTTAATATTTAATTTTTTTAATCAAAATATAAAACATCAAATTAAAAATCATTATGATTATAATTATGTGACTTTTAGAATAAGTAAGCTACCAAGATATAATTATGATTTTCTTATATTACACCTTAAAAAGGCTAACTTACTCCTTCTAAAAATTGAAAAGACTCTTAAGTTAATAAATATTTATAGATATTTTAATTCGTGCTCACTTAGTTTTTAGAAGGATCAAGTTAACAAGTAGCTGACTATGCTTCTTTTCAAATACACTATGGTAAAACTTGTTAATATTATCCACTTTATCTTATCCATTAATTTTCTTTTAATTTATCGACAAAGGATGAACCATGTGTTATAACTAATGGATTAAAAATAAAACATAAGATAAAGAATAAGTCTCCTATTTTCAATCTTAGAATAAGTTTATTGCTTATATATATATTAAGCTTTATAAAAAATATAAACCTAAAATTTTGTATTTTAAAATGAAAAACTAATCTATGACATCGATCTTTTACATTTATATAACTAGAATCATCTATAATTGAGTTTACGTTAAATTTTAAGCAAATTTCTTTAATGAAAAATTATAATTATTTAGACAACTCCTTTATAATAAACACAGAATTTTGTGATTTGATCTATTTTGATAATTTTTTACATTTTTAGTATTAATTTTTCAGCTTAGAGATACTACATGATATTTTTTTATCTTAAATATCTCATATTATATATCAATTACAATTACATAATACAATATATATATATATGGGGCGTAACAATTGATAAAAATATTATAAATAAATATATTTAATTTTTATTTGATTATATTTATTATTTAATTTTTAGTATATAATAAAAAAACAAAGAAAGATCACGAAACACGCGCGGAAGAGTAGGGGTAACTTTTATTGCAAACAACAACTTGAAACTTTTCATTGTTGATTATCACATTTAATAAATCTTTATTAAATAAATAATTAATTTATTATAAATTAATATTTAATTATAAAAATAAAAGGCATCAATTTAATTATTTATTATGTTTTAATTTTTATTTTTTTATAAAATTTAAATTTATGTGTATATTGATGTTTTTTTCTTATTTGAAGTTTGTTATTGAAAGTTGAAATTTTAATTGAAAGTAAGAATTTTAATTTAATGTATAAAGATATAGGATTATACTTTAAAATAAAATGTCATAATTATTAATTTACTCTGTGACGTTATTTTACTTATATATTTTTGTTTTTATTTTATTTTGTAAGAAGCAATCACAATATAAAATATTATACGATTTGATTTTTTATAATTATTTTACTTGAAATAATTTTAAGGGCTTATTTTTTAAAAGATCTTATTATCGACTATATAATTTGAAGTTTCGAATTCATTAGTTATACTTTTATTTATCATTTGAAATCCTTAAAATATATGGACTATGAGTGGCAGATTGTTTAAAATTTAAGTGGAAAAAATTATCACTAAATCATCTCCTACAGTTATTTTTAATATCAGCTTTTATTAGATAATTTTATATTTTTAAATTTTTAAAATTATTTATTAAATTTCTGGGTTTAAATATTTTTTTTCACATTACCTTTAAAAATTAATTTAATTTCATGATATTTTTATAAAATATTTTATTTCTCTTTTTTAATTTATTTTGAAAATAAAATTACCAAATTTATTATCTGTATTGATCTTTCAATTATAGAAAGACTTAAAAGAGTATTATTTATTTAGATAATATGTTTTATGACAAATATATATATATATATATATATATATAATTAAATATTTATTGATCTTTTAATTAAAATATTTTATTTAATTGTTTAATAAGTTTATTATAATTAGAACATATTAATCATATAAAAATGTGAATAGAAAGTAACAGTATATATATAAAAGTATATCAATCTAACCCTGAATTTAACAAAGTAAAAATGCAAACACACGGACGCATGATTATTCCAGAATGTCATCTAAATTGTCATATTATATTTATATAATGTATATTATATTTTTAAATTTACACGATAACGTGTGTTTTTGCTAATTATTAATAAAAGAGAATAATTATTGATTAAAGATTCTTTTGGTAACTTTTTTACCTTATTTTTATTAGATAATTTTATTTTTTAAACTTATAAAATTATTTATTATATTTTTAAGTTTTAATAATTATTTTTTGTCTCCGTATTTCTCCTAATAAAATTTAAAAACTAGTTCAATTTCATCATATTCAATTTTATGAAATATTTTATTTTTCGTTAGTTACATCTCCTTTTATTATAATTTTTTAGTTTATTTAAAAAATTAAAAATAATTAAATATTTTATTTTGTTAATTTTATTTTAAATTTAGTAAACACGTACACTGTCCTGCTCTTTTGTTAAACACCATATTTTTAATAATAATCAGAAGAAAATAAAAAATTAAAAAATTTAGGAGAACCAGACCTACTCACGTGCTTCTGTCATTGCATGTGAAATTGACGAGTATTTTCAACAGTTAGAGATAAACATTTGCAGATATATGTAAACATAGGTAATTAGTCTTGTCTGGTTTATTCAGGTCCACTCGTGGCGGAGTCAGCATTTAAATGTGAGAGGAACGATTTTTTTAATAATTTTTTTTTTATTTTTTTTATTTTTAATAAAATTACATATAATTACATCTGAAAAGGAATTAATCATTTATCAGGTCAAAAAATAAACTGAGAAATCTTAAAATTAAAATTTATTATTATTATTATTATTATTATTATTATTATTATATAAAATAAAGGTTGGAGGACTACGACCACCTTATATATAAGTGGCGTCGCTGTTAAACAGATTGATTTGTATTCTATTAAATATGATAAAAAAATTAAAAAATTTAATTAACTTATAAAATTTTATTAATTAACTAGTCTTAATAATTGATTTAAAATTAATAAATTTTATTCATATTTATCATATAAATATTTTAATTTAAATTAAATATAATTTTAATAACCAAAATGGGTTAATAAATTAAAGTTTTATATGGTATGAGTAATTGTCAATCATGAACCATATATACAGGGTCAATGTTTTTTTGTTATGTAATTAATCTATGATTTATAACTCATTTTGACTACTCTAACCTCTATGATGCTGATTAGTTGTCATGTATAATTTTAACTGTCATAAAAAAGCATTTTTTTTTATTTAGTGCTAGTTGATATATATTTTTTTTTAATTTAGAAAAGTGGAAATTAAGTGGTTTGTGAAGTCTTTGGTTTAAATTTATATATTGGTTAATTATTTTGAGAAACAAATAAGCCTATGCAATTCTTAGGTGCACTAGCTAGTTTAATTAGTATAGTATTGTCAGTTTCCCTTGAGAAAGAGATTCAATTATTAAAAATTAATTATTTAACAAACTATCAAAAAATTTAACACCATTAAATTGAGTTCTGAATGTATCCTGGCAAGACCAAGTGAAAAATTTTATCTCTCTATGTCTAGTTATTGGAGGACACCTGAATTTGATAGCAAGAGTGAATTTACGTAAGCATATGGTACTGTCAAATCAAGTTTTTCATTACGAATTGAAGTGAAATGTTGGTAGTATTTGATTATTACCCAGTTCCTTGCTAATTAAGTCCTTGTCACTTGAATTAATTAATCATAACTAAGTCCTAGCTATTTGATTATTTCATCTTCTTTTTGTTTCTTAATGCAAATGTAAAATGTAAAATTTATAACCTGATATAACCTCATGCAAACAATCATAACAGAAATTAAATCATTTTCTAATAAGTTCACATCAAAGTTAATTAAAAAAAGTAAAATAATTTATGGAATCCTATGCCGGACAATTGGTAGCAGTGACATTTCGTTTAACCCGACCAAATCCCAAAAGCTAGCCTAAGATATTAAAAGTGAAAACCCAGTACCGACTAAAAAGATAAAATAAAAATTCGTCTTATATATGTACTGTCCTAGTATTTTAAAACATGATTTATGGTCACGGAAGGTACTGTTCTTGGCCATAAAATATAGAAAAAGGCATTGAAGTTAATTATGCAACAAAACTTCCCCCGCCAACAACTACTATCAAAGGATTAGAAGCTTTTTGGACACGCAGGATTCTACGTTCATCAAAGATTTTTCAAAGTGGTTAAGCCTCTTAGCAATCTTTTTTTATAAGGATAACAAGTTTAATTTAGATGATGATTGTTGGGTACGTTGTTTTCCTTTTTTCTCATTTTCATCGTGTTTTTGCTCTTGTTGTCGTCGTGTTCTTCTTTTCTCTACTTTTGCTCTTACTCTCATTGTCGTCGTGCTTTTGCTTTTGCTCGTGCCTAGTATATGAGAATTGAAGCTTATTTTCATTTGCTATTGAGGATTTTATTGATTAGTTCCTGCTCTTGACATTGCTGGTTTTTATGCAATTTTGAGTCAATTTCTTTGTGCATTTTATCATTTACGCTATCGTTTTAGTTCCAAAGAGTTGGTTGAATAATTAGATCTAAGTCTTACGATGGTATCGAGAGTTAGGAAAGGTTAGACAATGATGTGATAACAAGGAAGGAAGGAAAAAATGTATTCTTTTATATTTCTTTTATTTACAATAGCTCACTTAATATAGAATTCTAGGGAACTGAATATAGAAAGTATTCTAAATAAATACATATTATTTCCCTTGATTATCTCTGATATTCTACTGATTTGTTTATCTAATTATAATATTCTAACAAATATTCTAACATTCTCCCTCAAGGTGAGTAGTGAGATCACCAATGCTTAGCTTGCTAAGGACACGGGTAAATGCTCTGCTTGTAACAGATTTGGTGAGAATGTCTTCTGACCTTACAAACATAAGCTCAACACTGTTATCCTCAATCTTCTCTTTGATGAAGTGTCTGTCCACTTCAACGTGCTTGGTTCTATCATGTTGTATAAGATTCTTTGAGATACTGATTGCTGCCTTGTTATTACACTTTAACTTACTTGGTAGTTGTGGTGGAAAACCAATCTCGGTCATCAACTTCTTGATCCATAAGACTTCAGTTATCCCTTTGGCAATTCCCTGAAATTAAGCTTCAGCACTTGAAAGAGCAACCACTTTCTTCTTCTTACTCCTCCATGTCACTAAGTTACCTTTTACAAGAGTAAAATAACCCGATGTAGATCTTCTGTCATTTGGATTACCAGCCCAATCAGCGTCAGTGTAAGTTTCAATGTTTAAGTGCCCATGCTTTTGGAACATGATCCCACTTCCTGGTGTCCCTTTCAAGTATCGGACAATCCTTATGGCAGCTTCCATATGATCCTCTTGAGGTTGGTGCATAAATTGGCTTATCACCCTTGCTGCATATGCTATATCTGGTCGAATGTGTGACAAATAAATTAATTTCCCAACTAACAGTTGGTACCTCTCTTTATCTGCCAGATTAACTCCTTCCTCAAACTTTAAACCATGGTTAATTTGCATAGGAGTATCTGTTGGCTTACAATCGACCATCCCTGTTTCTGCAAGCAAATCCATGATGTACTTTCTTTGAGAAATAAAGATCCCTTTGTTGGAGCGAATAACCTCTATTCCCAAGAAGTACTTTAGTCCTCCTAAGTTCTTCATTTCAAATTCTCTGAACAAGTTATTCCTCAGTCGTGCAATTTCTTCTATATCACTTCTGGTTATGATCATGTCATCCACATATATTATTAGGCATGTGATCAAATCTCCTTTCGTTTTCAAGAATAAAGTATGGTCAGAGTTGCTTTGTTTGTACCCGTACCTTTTCATGGCCATTGTAAACCTCCCGAACCAGGCGCTTGGAGACTGCTTAAGCCCATAGAGTGCCTTTTTCAATTTGCAGACTTCATTTCTTTGGAAATCTTCAGAGAACCCTGGAGGAGATTCCATGTACACTTCTTCTTTCAAATCCCTATGGAGAAAAGCATTCTTGACATCAAACTGATGGAGTGATCAATTTTCGTTTGCTGCTATTGAAAATAGTACTCTAATGGTGTCAATTTTTGCAACTGGTGAGAAAGTCTCTGAGTAGTCAATGCCATAAGTTTGTGTATAGCCTTTTGCCACCAGTCTTGCCTTATATCGTTCAATGGTGCCATCTGTTTTGTGTTTAACGGTGAAAACCCATCGACATTCGACTGGTTTCTTCCCTGTTGGTAAGATGCATCTCTCCCAAGTTCCATTTTTTTCTAGAGCTTCCATCTCTGTTTTCATAGCTTCTCGTCATTCGCCCTTCTTACTGGCTTCGTGAACTGTTCTACGAATTTCTTCAGCTAGAAGGGAGGTAAGAAAAGTTCTTGCAATGTCTGCCACTCCTTCCCTGGTTATCTTCATAGGATACCTGGAATTTCGGGGGACATATTCTGGAGAATATCGGTCAAGTGGTACCCCTCTGTTTCTTCTTGGCGAAAGTGTGAAAGGCTCTGGTTCTGGTGCTTACCTATCATTGTTAGTGACTTCGTTCATAAAGAAGGCAACTTAGGAGAGTGAAGATCACTTACATCTTGTTGGACATTCTCAGAAGGATCCTCATTGGTTGTGTTGGTCACTCCTACGCTGACAGAGGCATGCTCGTTGGCTCCATCTACTTGCTCTTTTGGAACAGTTTCTGGGCAACTAAGGCTTCCTAACCAACTTGGTGATTCACTCGTGTTCTCCCCCTAAACATCAAGTTGGCTACTGAAGAAATATTCTGATTCTAAAAAATCACAATCCATAGTCACATGTACACGATGAGTGGTTGAGTTGTAACATCGATACCCCTTTTGATGCGTAGCATATCCAACGAAGACACATTTCTCAGCACATGGATCAAATTTGGTTCTATTAGCTTTGGGAATATGGACGAACACGGAGCACCCAAAAACTCGTGGTGGTAATGTTTGGACATGAGGGTTAGCAGTCTGAGTAGCTAGGATCTGTAGGGGTGTTCTATGGTTAAGGATCTAGGAGGGTAGCCTGTTCAAAAGATAGGCCAAGGTAGCGACAGGTTCGGGCCAAAAACGTGTCGGAACTTGTGCATCAAAAATCATGGCCCGAGTCATCTCTAGTAGCTTACGATTTTTCCGTTCTGCTACACCATTTTGTTGGGGTGTGTTTGGACAGGAAGTTTGATGAATTAAGCCATTTTTTCTGAAAAACTCTTGCCTTGATTTGTTCACAAATTCTCCACCATTATTTGATCTAAGTACTTGGATTTTCTTGTCAAAATGAGTGTAAATCATTTGATAGAATGCATAGAACTTGTCGGGTACTTCAGATTTGTGTTTTAGAAAATATACCCATGTCATGCAAGAGTAATCGTCCACAAATAAAACAAAATACTTAAATTGATCATTTTGGGAATTAGGAGTCGGGCCCCACACATCATAATGTACTAATGAAAAAATAGAATTGGTTCTATTGTTATTAGGGGAAAAAGTAACTCTATGATTCTTTGCCCGTATACAAGTTTCACATTTGATGGGCCCAGTGTTACTGGTAAATAAATTAGGAAATAAAATCTTAAGGTACCCAAATGAAGGATGTCTATGCCATAACTAGAGTTGCCTTGTAATCGTTCTGTGAGCAAGCATGGCATATCCCTTGTGAGCAACCTCATCAACGTAGTAAAGACCTCCACGTTCAGTACCACGCCCAATGATCTCCTTCGTAAGAATGTCCTATAAAAGGCAAAAAGTAGAAAACATGAGAACCACACAATTCAGCTCATTTGTAACTTGGCTTACAGAAAGTAATTTTGATGATAGTGTAGGAACACAAAGACAATTTTTTAATTTTAATTTGTTTGAAAAAACAATTAAGCCCTCTCCTTCGACCGCAATTAGTTCTCCACTAGTTGTTTCAACATGGGTTTTAACAAGTGTGGAGAGGCTGTCAAAATCATGAGGGTCATGGTGTTAGTTGCCCCACAATAAAAAATCCACTGATCAGATTTTCCTAGGCTGGTGTCCTCCTCTCTTCTCTCACCTCCATAAGCGACTGCGGCTCTTCCATGAACGATTGGTGATTTTGTTTCTTCCTCTCTTCCGGTGTCACCACTGCTGCTATTGTTGGCCTGCGGGATGTCCACGGCGGTGGCAGCCTTGCGATTTTTTGGTTTAGGATCTTCCCACCACTTGGGATAACCCACGATTTTGAAGCAAGTCTCCTTGGTATGTTTCTTCATTCCGCAATGAGTACAGTGGAGGTGGTTTTTGTCTTCCTTGTCTTGCTGTGACGAATGTCGTCCGACGGTTTCTGAGCGACTCCATCCATGTCCCTGTCCCGGTGGTCTGTTTCTTGCGGTTAGGCCGATTCTGACCTCCTCTAATGATGTTTTCCCTTCGCTATTGGTGGTAGGCTTTAGAATCTGAAGTCGGGCCAACTCCCTTCGAATGACAACATAGGCAGACTCTACTGAAAGGGTCTTCTCCTGCATCAAAAGGTCTCTTTTGATGGCTTCAAATTTTTCATCTATCCCTGTTAGGAACTGATATAGTCTTTGTTCTTGTTTAATTTTGTTGAAAGTTTCAATATCATCTGAGCACTTCATAGGGTTTGGTTGCTTTCTGTCAATCGCCATCCATATAGCTTGTAATTTGTTCCAGAAATCCTCTAGGGTATCCTGTCCCTGTTTCTGTGTGTTTGCTTTTCGGTGTAAATCATAGATCTATATTGGGTCTGTGCCGCTTCCATAGGTAGTAGCCAATCCCTCCCATAAAGCCTTGGCGGTTGGGAACTGGGAGACATTGTTCATCAAACTAGTCTCAATATTCTGAATTATCCAGGTAAAGATAGTTTGATCTTCCTGTTCCCATTTTTCATATGATGGTTCTGTCTCTTCTGGTGCTAGGGGTATACCTGTTAGGTGACATTTCTTTCCTCTACCACCGATAGCTTTTTTCATGAGTGTTGTCCACAATGGATAATTGTCTCCATTTAATTTGAAACCAATTGACAAATTGTCAAGATTGGCTTGTGTTTGCTGAATTCTTAGGTCATTACGAAGCATATTTGCAATTTGCAAAGTTAGCTCATCAGTAATGGTTGAGGAGTTATTTTGGTTTTGATTCATGTTGTTGCTAATTTCATCATCTGAAGATGACATTTTTTTGTGTTTTTATTTTTTTTCGGCTGTAATGGGTATTAGAACAATGATGTTGGTTTATGAGTTCCCAGGATCTAACACTGCTCTGATACCATCTTACGATGGTATCGAGGGTTAGGAAAGGTTAGACAAGGATGTGATAATAGGGAAGGAAGGAAAAATGTATTCTTTTATAACTTTTTTGTTTACAATAGCTCACTTAATATAGAATTCTAGGGAACTGAATATAGAAAGTATTCTAAATAAATACATATGATTTCCCTTGATTATCTCTGATATTCTACTGATTTTTTTATCTAATTATAATATTCTAACAAATATTCTAACACTAAGTTATAAGTCTCTACGGTTTTGTCATTATTTATTATGCTTCATGTGCTGATTTTATGTTCTTATGCAATGTTGTCTAGAAATTGTGCGTGTTTAGAGAATAATATATACTATTTAGCTTGAAATTAAATATCAGTGAGAGAATGTGTGTTTAGAGAATTATATATACTATTTGGCTTGAAATCAAATATGAGTGAGAGAAAATGGAATAGAGGATTAGATAACTTCATTGTGTGTATAAGGAATTGAGAAAGAGATGAATGTTTCATTAGCTATACTTTATTCCAAATGTTTATTGTATGTTGATTGTTGTGCTTATATGAAATGTAAAGTTTTCTTGTGAATTGTCCAATTGTTTATGACTAGTTTATAATTAAATTGGTGATTCAAATTGTCTTCAATTTCTTAGAACCATCATATTATCTGTATGCCTTCTAATTTTTAACCACATAATGTTCCTGATTCCTTGAATTTTTGTTTAGAACGTGAAAGCATCTGCAATATACTTTGTCATGTAACATGTTTCAATAAGTGTTGTAGAGCACAAAATAGACCGGAACATGAATTTTCAATATGGGTGACTAATTATCTGATCTCGATTACTTTTACATAGTTTTTTGTGTGAATGATTTGTTTATTAAACTTCATTTACGAAGAGATCACAGTAAGATTGGAGGTATATGTAAATGTTATTATGGTCTCGCACTCAACTTTATGATTTAAAAGAATAGAAAAATGCACTTGAGAGGAAATTAGATGATGCCATCAACCGAGTTCATTATTTTACAAACATTTATGTCATAGAATCCATAATTTGCAAACAAGTCCTGTTGTTCCTATGTTCCTTTTGATGAACTTGTTGTGTATCTAATTGAGAACAGGTAACAAGTTTATTTAGAAATTTCATTTTTTAGGGTAGACTTTTTTAATTATTTTTTAAAGTAGACTATCACGAGTTAATGGGTTGACTCCATGAATCGAGTTTCTACACCTCTCATGAGTCTACGTAGACTCTTGAGTTTGACAACCCTGATCACAACACTTGACTAGAAATATATTTTTGAATTAATGTGAAATGCAAGTGATTATGTTGGTGGAGCTGCACTAAGATAAAATAAGGATAAATTTTTTCATGTCACACATTATGCAAACAAAGTATTTAATGAAACTTAAATTAATTATGCAACAACTGAAAAGGAATTACTTGAAAGTGTAGATAAAAATTATGTTCTTATCTTGTAAGTTCAATTTTTTTTGGATTTTACTAATCAAATCATATTTCAACATTCCTTTAATGCATATTCACAACATCCATTCAAAATTCAAAGATAAAACTATCAGATTGGATTATACTAAATTACATGTACTCCAAATTCAAATCCTACAAAATTTATTCTCATCCCTCTATCCACTAATGTAGACAAAGAATGACCAGGGATCAAGAGGGATATAAGTGGCTTGTAATGTTAGGCTAAGGTGGGGGTTGAGAAATCAAAGGGTAGAAAAATACAAACAAATGTTGAATACATGGATATGCTTCAACAGTTTAAGCCTCAAGTAAGATTATGTGTACGAGAGTAGTATAATCATATTCCTTTTCTTCTTCTTCTTTTTTCTTTTTCTTTTGTTTTGGTTTGTTTTGGTTTTTTTTCATGAAATAAATTCCTTGCTTCAAAAAGGGAGATTCTAAAATGATAAAGCTTTGTCTTTACTTGAAAGAAATGCACAATCAAGCATTCAACGCGAGTGAAATGGAAAGGGAATAACATTTACTTCACACAAGGGTGGAAAGTGTAGAAGTAAGTAGGTGAATGAATGAAGCAGACAGGTCAAAACAGATAGGTCAAAACACACACACAAGTATTCAAAAGAGGTCCTAGAGATATAAGTATGATAAGGTAAGCTTGAAAGACTCAAATGGTCCAAATATGACCTTCATCATTTCTTTGATCCACCAATGCCTAGGATTTCGCCTAAAGACAATCAAATCAATTCATAGAATGATCACAATCGATGCATGCACAAAACATAATCTTCATTTAAGATTGCACTCCTATCATAGTCCAAGTTGAAATAAGCATGCATTGTAAGGAAAAATCTAACATACACAAGGATGCAGGATGCCAAGAATATCACAACTAGAATTGAAATGACACAAACAATACTAACTAAAGTAACCCTTACAAACTTCATCATTGGCCATGACTTCTTCAAAAAAGAAATTTTTTATGATAAAAGTTACACAAACAACTAATCTAAAGGCACTGAAGCAAAGGACACTCCCCTAAACCTAGTGAGAGACATGTCCTCATGTTTCATTGAAGTTAAAAAATTATAAACAAAATAAGAAAAAAGAATGTCACTACAATAAAAATGAAAAATGAAATTATGAGTTTAAGAAAACATCTCTCTCTTCATGAATCTTCTGCATTTTCCTTTTCTTCTTCACTCTCACCTACTGCATTAGCAACACTGTCGCAAAAGTTTGGCGAAACTGAACCGAGATCTGAAGTATCAACTGTCAGACGGTCCATAATCTTCTTTAACATTCTAATCATGTATTTATTTTCTCGAGAGAGTGACTTGAGCTTTCACTGAATGGGGGTTCCATGGCTTTGGGAGAGGTGGAGGAATCGGCAGCAAAACTTGTGCATCGGCCTCGACATAGAAGGCATTATGCATGGCAACATTCACAGGAAATTGTGGTTGACTTCCAAATCATTATCTTTCCTTTGAACACCCTTTTACAAACACAACTTGGTGAGGATGGATGGGTAGGCCAAGGAGAAGTGATTGTTGAATGTTAACTCTTGAACATGCTCGGCTATGAATTTACCCGCGTCAATAGATTTTCCATTTACAATGGCATAAATAAGGAATGTCCTATCTACATTAACTTCATGGGTGTGTGACGAGGGCAACAAGGTGGATTGGATGAACATGCACCATGCTTTAGGGATTGGCTTTAAATTTGATTTGGTCATGTGTTTGGGGTTACCTTTTGCATCACAACCTCACTGAACACCTTCTCAACATAGTTCTCTCAAAACTATAGTCGAGTTCCAATGATTCTTCAATTTAGTGTATCCACAGTAACCTATAATCTCTGTTTCAATTCCCTTAAGTTGATTCAGCATCTTTGGATCAAAATGAATCTCTTTGCTTCGATAAAAAGTGGAACTTTTGATCATCATGCAAATGGGCTCCCTTTTCAAATTTTCATCAAAGTGGTTAATGTAGAATTCTTGCACTAATTTTTCATAGTCAGTCTCAGGAGTAGAGCATAATTGTTACCATTGTATTTGCTCAATTTAGGTAAGGATTTCTTGATATGAATCTCCAATCAGATTAATACCCATTTCTCGTATGCACTTTTTTTGCTTCAAGTAGTTGTTGAATTGCTCTTGATGTTGCAAAGAGTGAAAATGACAGGCATGATAATTCAGAGAAGATAAACTAAAGACAATATCTTGTCTTCTTTTCTTAGGTGACATAGTTCCATAAAAATAAATTCCTTTGCAATGTAGAGGGAAATGTGAGTTGGTTGAAAGTGAAGAGTGAAGAGGAAGGTAGAGAAGAAGGAGAAATAGTTGGGATAGTAGGGTGGTGGTGTTGGAACAAGGTAGAGGAAAGTAGGAAGGAAGAGAATGACAACGGATGGCGCAATAGAGACAATAGAGCACTGGAGCGGCAGAGCGAAACAACGAACGGTGGTGGCTGTGAGACTCATATGCGACGAAGCAGTCAGTGATGCTAACGACGGTGCAAAGCTAGGTGGCTGAACCGTAGTGGCTTGGGCGGTTGAAAATGAGGATAAAAAGGAGATGGTGCAGTGAGGGATTTGAAATTGGAAAAGATAGGTTTGAAATTGGGGATTTATTTTCCTGCGCCACAAAAACAATGCTGCAGGGCTAAGATTTGGGTGCTCAATCGATCACACTAAATAGAAAGCATTGATTTACGACCCAGATAGAGTTGGAGCACCAACTTTTAGGCGTTGCAACACATATCAGTATCAAGTTGATTGGTTGAGGTTCAATGATGACTTTTGTCGATCAAGTTCGCTGCGAGGTAATGCATCAATCTCTGTCCATTCACTTTGAATATCTTTCCAGAATCAAGCTCAGCTACCTCAATTGCTCCATAATAATAACACTTTTTTAACAACAAATGGCCACAACCATCTTGACTTCAACTTTCCTGGAAACAACTTGAGCCTTGAAATGAAAAACAACACTTGTTGGCTTGTTTCGAATTGCCCCAAGAAAACCTTCCTATCATGCCATTTTTTTTGTCTTTTCCTTATAAATCTGAGTATTTTCATAGGCTTATTCCCTAAATTCATCCAATGCGCTCAACTAAAACAATCTCTTCTCACCAACTTCCTCTACATTGAAGTTTAGAAATTTAATAGCCCAATAAGCCTTGAGTTCAAGCTCGACTGGAAGATGACAAGTTTTTTCATACACCAACTGATAAGGTGACATGTCAATTGGTGATTTAAAAGTTGTCCTATATGCCCATAAAGCATCATCTATTTGCCTTGACCAATCATTCCTAGAGGTGCTCACGATTTTTTCTAAAATTCTCTATTTGAAATCTTCACTTGCCCACTGGTTTGTGGGTGATAAAGGGTGGAGACGTTGTGAAACACTCCATATTTTGTCAACAGAGTTTCAAGATGCTTGTTGCATAAATGAGTTACTTCATCAATAATTAAGGCTCTTAGTACCCCAAACCTTGAAAAGATGTTTTTGTTCAAAAATCCGGTCATAACCCAAGCATCATTTGTAGGAGATGGAATGGCTTCAACCTACTTAAATACATAATCTACTGCCACCAAGATGTATAGATTGGAAAATGAAGAAGGAAAAGTACCCATGAAGTCTATTCCCTAAACATCAAATAACTCCACCTTAAGAATGTTGTTTAAAGGCATTTCATTTCATGTTTTCTAGATATTTTTACAACTTTTTAACATCTGTCACATCTCTCGACATAAAGTCTAGAATCTTTAAAGAGACTTGACCAATAGAATCCACTTTGTAACACCTTGGATGCTGTCCTTTCTCCACTGAAATGTCCACCATATTTAGACATGTGACAGAGTCACAAAATGTTCTCAAATTCCTCAGTATTCCATCAGCACACCTCTTGACCAAAATTGACTCATCCCAAGTGTAAAAGACAAAAACACAAGAAAGGGGTTGAATTGTGTTATTAAAAAATTTGTCTTTTTGCGTCTGTTATTTTCAAAGGGTCAGACGCAACTTCGACTTTCTTTAAATGTTGATTTTAATGTTCAAAAGGTTTAAGTAGATTAATCCCCAGTTAGTCTCAAGAACAATAAAAATAGACAAGGACGAAGGTGTTTTTATACTGGTTCGTCTTAAGCAGACTACGTCTAGTACTTAGCAACTTGCTAAGTTTTCACTACCAACCGTGAAATGGTTACAAATATTCTTTCCACCCAACCACTTCTGGCTATACAAGTATTCTTTGATCCTAGCCTTCTCAGTATAAACAACTAAGTATTCTTTGGAACATAGCCTCCTCAGGCTAGTACAAAGGTATTCTTTGGAACACAACCTCCTCAGGCTAAGGGCACCACAAAAGTGAATTTAAAAGAGTTTCTAAGAAACAAAAATCCTCTACGCAGAGAGGTGTTTACAAATGAAGAACAAATGTTCAAGTGCTTGGGAGCGAAACTTTGATAGATAACTTTTCTAGCGTAAGTTCGTCAACTTGAACTGAAGATGTTGAAGTCTTTATATAGGAAAGGTCTTGATAGATCTGTTATACTCATCCTTAAGATCGTTGTCCTTTTCTTGATGCTTTCAAACGTGTGACAGAGATCAATCAGAATAATTAAATGATGTGCAGCGGAGTCAGTGCATGTTCGTGTTACAGAGGTTTTGCACAGTCTCCCATCCATCTTTGGAAGCTTCTTTGAGTAACATCTTGATTTAAAATCTGGGACAAGTTACTCAGTCTGATAACTTAGACTTCATTTGATTTCCATAGACGAAGGGTCTTCACTTCTTCGTCTATCTTCAATCTTGATTCTTTGTCTTGAGGCATGAGATGGGTCTGATAAGGGTAGACGAAAAACTTCAGCAGATGTAGACTTTGAGGGGTCTATCTTCCTTTGTCCTTGTCGTTTATCCTTGCAATGCTTTAGTATGATACTGTACTGTCTGTTCTGTAATTAATCAAAACTGAGACGTTAATCATCTTGATCTAACACCAAGCATAATGTTAGTCCCTAAAGGAGAATCTAGAGGGGGTGAATAGATTCTAATTCCTAGTTTTCCCAATTCAAACTTTGTTTCTACTATCTTTTATTTCAAAACAGATTTCTATTCTTGTTTAACCTATCCACATATAAAGATGATATCAAGATAACCAATCAAAGATTTGAATAAGACGTTAGCATAAGATAGATCAGAGAGGTACAACGGAAACTCAAGAAAGATAAGTGAAATAAGTCAGTAATTAATATTCCTCTGTTACCAATATGTGCAGTAATCAAGTGTTCCAGACTTGAGTTAATTACGTAGTCAATTACTAATCGAATACCAGTTGATTTTAATGTTACCAAAAATGATTATGCAGAAGATAAACACGTAAAGGTAGAGAAGAATTGCACGAATGATTTTATACTGGTTCGACGTTCGGCCTACATCTAGTCCCAACTTAGCAACTACTGCAATTGGTTTCCACTATGAACTCTTTTGTGTTCTTTACAATCACACTACACAAGCAACACAAAATCGAGAACAAATCACCAACACAAATTGCTCTTTAAAACAAGGAACACTTCTCCTGCTCTTGGCAACTCCAATAACATCAAAAGATTTTGAATCCCTTTCAGAGATCTTTCACCCATGAGAAAATCTTTCCCAAAGAACCTTTACTCTTTCCTAGAGAGACCTCTCTCTTAGAGTAATCAACCAGACGAAAATATTCAACAAAGATCAGTTTAGAGAACACCTGATGTGTAGATTCTGATCACTATGAAAGCATAAAGACAAACCATACATCACCTCCAACTCAGATTGCTCTTTGAAAAAATTTTCCTTTGAAACACTTTTGAAGTTGTTGAAGGGTTTCTTTTTTATTTTCTTGGAGAAAACAAAAACTCAGTTTAAGAATGTATTTGAAAGTGTAAGAGTGTTCATTTTCGTGTTTCTAATGTTATGTTTAAGTTTTAGTAAGAGGGTCTATTTATAGAAAAAGATTTTAAACCCATTTGAGTAATTAGTTGATAGGTATAACAGTGGTAATCAATTATAGTAGCAGGTATTCAATTATTGCAGCAAGTAGCAAATTCATTCCATGTGTATTTCTCTGTGGTAATCGATTATCCCAGAGACAAATTATTATTTCTTCTCTGTTACCAACCTTTGGTAATCTATTACCATTTGTGGTAATCTATTACCTTAGTCAGTTACCTGAAAACTGAATTAATCTATTACTAACGAAGGTAATCGATTATTTCGTGATTTTACTTGAAAACTTAGAGGGGAAGGAATAATTTGAATCTTGAGAAGCTTGGTAATCTATAATCGAACTATGGTAATTAATTACTGAGCAAAATCAAAGATTTCTACACAAGTAATAAACTTACTAAGCTAAGGACTTGTTATCCAAGATCAAACACAAGCATATGCCTAGGCTGAACAATGAATACAATAAAAAAACCTATTACAATTGATCTAAGAAAACTAAAAGTACATTTATCATCAAAAGCAAAATTCTAAAAGGGCAGCATCAAATTTTAAGTCCAACACATAAAACTTGACATCATGAATGATCTTTTTCTTCTGCTGTCAAGTTAAGTCCCGGGGTACAAACTTTCTAGCTTTAAAGTTTGCAATATCTGCATACCATAGTTTGTGTTTGGACCGCTAATAAGTGCTCATGAGGAAATTCCTCTTTAATTGGGGTTGAATGGTCATCATGGCCTTGTTATTAGATAATCTGAGGCAGGTGGTCTGCTACTACATTCTCTAAACCCTTCTTATCATGAATTTCTATATTAAATTCCTATAGCAGCAAAATCCAAAGGATTAGTCTAGGCTTGGCATCTTGTTTTGACAACAAATATTTAAGATCTAAATGATCAGTGTAAATGATGACTTTAGACCCAACAAGGTAAAACCTAAACTTATCAAGAGCAAAAACCACAACTAGCATTTCTTTTTCGGTTGTAGCATAATTAAGTTGTGCATCATTCAAAACCTTGTGATGGAGGATCATCTCCAAAAGCTCAACAAACTCTCCAAGTAAAAGCTAGAGGAAGGTCAATGGTCAAATTAAAATCAAAGAAGAAAGAGGACCTTACTTTTTTAAATTGGGCTTGAAATAAATTCGTTGTTATTTTTGGTGTCTGACAAGGTTCAGTATTTCGAGCATAACGTGGGCTACACAACTCTAATTAAGTTCTTCTTGGTTTCCTTTTAAATCTGACTTAAAGGGCTACAACATCTACCATAAACATGGAAGTCAATGATTCTAGAAGAATTACAAGGTCAATGCTCAAGAGAATACAAGAAGTAGAAAAGTTAAAGTTGACCCAAAGTCAAAGTCAACATGAAGGTCAACAAGTCTTCTTGATCAACAAGCCTTGTAATAGTCTTAGGATCATTTGAACTTGTAATTAGATTAGGAACATTTAATTTGGGTCTTGCTTTGTGAATAAGCGCGCAGCCTTATGTTTGTAATTGAACCAAGGTTTAGAGTATTTTGTGAGAGAGTTGGGTTAAGACGATACCCACAGACGAAAGCGTTAGAATGCCTCCAGAATGGGCATCGAATACCACAGACGAAAGGATTGAAATGCTTCCAGAATGGTAATCGATACCACAGACGAATGATCTCCGTCTGTAGACACGACAGACGATACCACACAGACAGACGATATCACACCGACCGACAGACGATATCACAGACAGACGATACCGGAGACGGACGATACCACGCCTGAGTCTTCAGTCTGATGCTTCCGTCTGTAGATACGACAGACGATTACCACAGACGATACCACAGACGCTCTTTCGTCTGGTGCTGCATGCTGAACTCTTCCGTCTGAAGTTTGTTTCGTCTGTGCCTTCACATGCTGAACTCTTCCGTCTGAAGATGTTCCGTCTGATGTGTCATGCTGAACTCTTCCGTCTGAAGATTGTTTCTGTCTGCGCCTTCATATGTTGAAATCTTTCGTCTGAAGCTTGTTCCGTCTGTGCCTTCACATGCTAAGCTATTTCGTCTTAAGCATGTTTTCGTCTAAACCGCCACAAGCTATTCCAACTCCAGCTAGTATAAATACTTAACACTTTGAATTGTAAAGGATCTTTGAATCAATTTTGAATGAATTGAATTTAGCAAGAGCTAATTCTTTGAGAGTGGATTTCTCTATAAGGTTTCTTCTAGAACCTTGAATCTTATCATGGAAACTCTTCCTTGTGGCGATTCTCCCTTAGGCTTATTGCTTTTGCATGGCGCCATCATCTTCTAAATCTACTCCGCTTTCATTCTTTCTTCTAAGTCCTTGAGTCGTGAATACATTTCTTCAAGCTTCTGCCATTGTTGAGTCAGTTTTTGAGCTTCCGCCATTGACGCGTTCGTGGAGCGTCCAATCGAATCAGACGATCGGTCCAAATACGAGCCTCGTCCACCGCGAACTCGTATCAAGTGGTATTCAGAGCTTGTTCTCTTGATTATCGTATCAAGTGATAATCAGAGCTTGTTTTGATTCTCTTCAAGATTGGATCTCTACGCCATAAGTCTAGTAAGTTCTTCGGTCATTTTGAATTTTCTCGAGTTCTTCGTCTAATTCTTTTAGTGTGCTTAGGATTCATCTTTAGGTTTCCTTAACTGTCTAGTAGTTTTGTCAGATTTTTGTTTAAGTCTTTTTGTTCGGTGAAAATCATGTAATTCATATTGTTCATGACTTGATCCGTGTCGTTACGAATAGATCTGTGTTCGATGTTTGCGTTTGAGTCCAGATCCAAAAAATTATCATATGTTCTTCCATTTGTTCGGTCAATTTGAGTTAAGTCATAATAATTTCAAATTCCTTGAATTACTTGTCCAGTAGTAATTGTTTTCCATGTGTTAGTATCATTTTTACCTCTAATTCTTGTGAAATTCGGTGTACTGTGAATTATCTGTCATTGTATGCCCTGTTTCCTCTGTTTTGATACTGCACTTGAGCCTATAACTCTGTACATTCAAGTTCATACATGCAAAAATTGAGAAATCAACATCATTACATGCTAGTAGAGTGCTTACTATAAGTCTAAATCCCTATTACACCTTGTAGTAGCATTAGCACTAGTAATTGAGTGTGGAATGCTTGTTCTAGGCAAAATATATCTTGGTCCAGTATCTTAGACAAAGAAAAGAAAAGAAAACAAGTAATAGAAAAGAAATCAAGTGAAAAGAAATCAAAACAAGAAGAAAACAAGTGAGAAAAGTCAAAAGAAAGCTAGAAAAAGAGCCTTAAAAGTACTAGAAATTTTGAGTACTTGAAGTGAATTTTAGTGGACTTGTAAATTCTGTCCAACAAGCTATCAAAGTGTTTAAGAAGTGCAAAAGAAAATTGAGCAAGAAAAATTGGACTTAGAGCTAAGACATAGCACATTCATTCACCTAGTAAAATTACTAGTAGCTTGGAAATTAGCCTAGTAGTGTGTGCTTGTGACTAGCTTGTTTTGACTCAAATTTTTGCATAATTAAACTTGTTGTATCTGACACTTGTCCAACCAATTTTTACTGCATAAAGAGGTCTTGAAATTTGATTACTATGCTACATTGAGTTTGAATGCTTTGTTTAATTTGTTTGGCTTAGTAATCGAACCAGTAAATTTGACTCTTTGTTGTCCAGTTTTATGCCTATGTCATATCACATCCATTCCTTGATTTGAGTAGCCTATTAATTTCAATTGTGCCTTTTTATTGCTTGTCATTCAATTGAAATCCTTGGTTTTGTCTTAGAAGTTTTGTTCCCTTGGAATTCTTGAGCTTACCCGAGAATTGTGCCTCTTTCACAAGGAAATTTCTATATAATTGATTAGAGGTTTAATTAGAAACTTTGGTAGGGAATTGAGGGGAAAAAGGCAAGAGTGATACATCATACAAAGAGCCTTCTAAGAGAGATACACGAGTTGATATTTGAGTGACACACTTAGTGAGTGGTAAGGTCCTTGATTATTATTTTCTTTGTGTACTAACCCTTTCATTACAGCTATAGATAGTCCACTTAGTGTTGGAAATGATTTGTCTCCCAAGACTAAGAGAATGATGGACTTCATGACGGAAAAAGTCAACCATTTGCAAAATGAGATGAATGAGTTGAGAGAAGATAGTGAAAGGAGGTGTAGGGATGAAGGAAGTAGGAAGGGCCGAGAGGTAAAAGGAAAGGGATACTATGACGGAGGGAGTAAAACAAATAGAGGAAGTAGAAGTGAGAAAGGAAGCCAAGGAGGACACTACTACTCACCTAGAGATAGTGATGAGGGTAGCAATCATAATGAGAGTGATGCTTATAGAGACTATGAGGATGAGAGGGGGCATAGGAGAGGGGGTGACCGAGGCACCTATAGGAGACAACCTTTCATGCATAGGAGGTATTTTGGAGAGGAGGAGCAAAGAGGTTGGGAAGCCAATACTAGGATTACTCTTCCAAAGTACTTAGGAGAAGGAGGAGCCGAAGGCTTACTTGATTGGATCATGAAGGTTGACCAAGTGTTTTCTTGCAATCCTACCTTGAGTGAGGAGAAGAGACTCAACCTTGCCATACTAGAGTTTGAGGGATATGCTTTGGTTTGGTGGAACCAAATTCTCATAGATGCCGAAAAGAGGAGGAGACCTTCCATTATCTCTTGGACACAATTGAAGGATGCTCTTAGAGGGAGGTTTGTTCCTAAGTCTTATGTGAGAGATTTGCATGTCAAGCTCCAAAGGTTGACACAAGGAGGAAGAAGTGTGCAAGAATATTACAAAGATCTTGAGCTTACTATGATGAGGGCCGATTGCCAAGAAGAGAAGGAAGCTACCTTAGCAAGGTTCACCCATGGATTGAATAGGGAGATCTAAGATGTCTTGGAACTTTAAAGCTATAGGACCTTGGAAGAAGCTATCCATAAGGCCGAGAAGATAGAAGCTCAATTGAGGAGGAAATTCACCATGAAGAAGTCCTACACTACTAGTTCTTCAAGTTGGAAAGAAAGGCAAAAGAAGGAGGGTTCATTCAAACCTTCTTCCAAGTTTGGCCGAGAAGATAAGGGTAAGGATGTTCCTAAACTAAATTCTAAACCATCTAACATCAAGTGTTTTAAATGTTTAGGACATGGACACATTGCTTCTCAATGCCCAAACAAGAAGACTATGATAGTGAGGATGGATGGAGGAGTCACAAGTGAGGAGTCTAGCCACTCTTCAAGTGAGCATGAAGGAGAAGGTACAAGTGAGCACTCAAGTGAAGAGTTGGCCGAAGAAGGTGACCTCCTCATGGTGAGAAGGATGCTAGGAAGTGCCTACCATGAGTTAGATGACACTCAAAGAGAAAACATCTTCCACACAAGATGTAACATCCAAGGGAAGGTTTGCTCTTTAATTATAGATAGTGGTAGTTGCACAAATGTGGTGAGCACAAGATTAGTAGAAAAACTTGATTTGAAAACATCTCCACACCCTAAACCATATAAGTTACAATGGCTTAGTGAGAAAGGTGAATTAGTAGTTGATAGGCAAGTTCTAGTTGCTTTTACCATAGGAAGATATAGTGATGAAATTTTATGTGATGTAGTTCCTATGGAGGCCACTCATATGCTACTAGGTAGGCCTTGGTAATATGATAGACATGCCTTACATGATGGTGTAGCTAACACTTATGTATTTTCTCATGTTGGCCGTAAGGTACACCTCAAGCCATTGTCACCAAGGGATGTTATTGAAGATCAAGTAAAAATGAAAATGAAAAGAGATGAAGAGAAGAAAGCTTTGGCCGAGAGTCCCAAGGTCAATCATAAACCTAAGGACTCAGCCGAGAGCTCCAAGAAACTGCCCAAACTTGCTATTCCAAGCCCTAAGCCTAAAAGCAAGAAAGATAAGGCTAAGAGTAGTAAAGATACTAAGGGAAGTTTCTTGATTGAGAGAGGAGAGGTTAAGAGGGAATTCCTAGCTAGGAAATCTATGTACTTATGTTTACCATCACCTTTAATTTTGAGTGCTACTTGTATAGGTGATCAAGGTACTTTAGATGATTTGCTAGAAGAATTTGGAGATGTATTCCCCAAGGAAATACCTCACGGCCTACCACCATTGAGAGGGATAGAGCACCAAATTGACCTTATTCCGGGTGCACCTCTTCCCAATAGGCCAACCTATAGAACCTCACCTCAAGAAACACATGAGATAAAGAGGCAAGTGCAAGACCTACTTAGCAAGGGTTGGGTGAAGGAGAGCTTGTCTCCATGTGCTTCACCCGTGATACTTGTTCCTAAGAAGGAGGGAACATGGCGCATGTGCACGGATTGTAGAGCAATCAATAACATCACCATAAGGTATCGACACCCCATCCCTAGACTTGATGACCTTTTAGATGAGTTGCATGGTTCCACTATTTTTAGTAAAATAGATCTTAAGAGTGGATACCATCAAATTAGAATGAAAGAAGGGGATGAATGGAAAACGGCCTTCAAAACTAAGTTTGGTTTGTATGAATGGCTTGTGATGCCTTTTGGATTGTCAAATGCGCCTAGTACCTTCATGAGGTTGATGAATCATGTCTTAAGAGATTTCATTGGGAAGTTTGTTGTAGTATATTTTGATGATATTCTTGTATATAGCAAATCTTTTCATGAACATTTAGATCATTTGAGGCATGTTTTAATAGCTCTTAAGACACAAACCTTGTATGCTAACAAAGATAAATGCACATTTGCCACGGATAGTGTTGTGTTTCTTGGTTTTGTTGTGAGTTCTCTAGGTGTACAAGTGGATGAAGCAAAAGTGAAAGCTATAAAGGATTGGCCGACCCCTACAAATGTGAAGGAAGTGAGAAGCTTCCATGGCTTGGCAAGTTTCTATAGGCGGTTTGTCAAGGATTTTAGTACAATTGCTTCACCATTGAACGAGCTAGTTAAGAGGGAAGTACCATTTCTTTGGGAAGAACCTCAAGAACTTGCATTTAATTTACTTAAGGATAAGCTTTCTAATGCTCCTATCTTGTCTTTACCTAATTTTTCACTAACTTTTGAGCTTGAATGTGATGCCTCAAATTTAGGTGTTGGTGCCGTTTTGATTCAAGAAGGCCATCCAATTGCTTATTTTAGTGAGAAATTGAAAGGAGCACAATTGAACTATTCCACCTACGACAAGGAGCTATATGCATTGGTGAGATCTTTCCAAACTTGGCAACATTATTTGCTTCCCAAGGACTTCATTGTGCATTCGGATCATGAAGCCTTGAAGTACCTCAAGAGCCAAGGGAAACTCAACAAGAGGCATGCTAGGTGGGTGGAGTTCATTGAGACTTTTCCTTACATCATCAAGCATAAGAAAGGGGCCACAAATATTGTAGCCGATGGTTTGAGTAGGAGGTATACCCTTCTTTCTTTGCTTGAGTCTAAATTAATTGGTTTTGAACATGTGAAGACCTTGTATGCTATGGACAATGATTTCGGCCTTATGTACCATGAGTGTACCAAAGGTGCTTTTAAGGATTTCTTTAGGTACAAAGATTATCTTTTTAAAGGAAATTGTTTGTGTGTACCTAATTGTTCCTTAAGAGAACTTTTGATATGTGAATCACATGAGGGTGGAATCATGGGACATTTTGGGATAGACAAAACTTTTGCCACTTTGCATGAGCACTTTTTTTGGCCTAAAATGAAAGTACAAGTTTCAAAATTTGTGAGAAGGTGCATCACTTGCAATAAGGCAAAATCTAAGCTATCTAACCATGGTCTTTACATACCCTTACCCGTGCCTACTTCGCCTTGGCTAGACATATCCATGGACTTTGTCCTCGGCTTGCCTAGAACCAAGAGAGGTTCGAATTCCATCTTTGTTGTGGTGTGTAGGTTCTCCAAAATGGCTCATTTCTTACCATGCCACAAGACGGATGATGCTTCTCACATTGCTACATTGTTCTTTAAAGAAATAGTAAGGATCCATGGTATGCCGCAAAGCATTGTAAGTGATAGGGATGCCAAGTTCCTTAGTCATTTTTGGAGGTCACTATGGGGAAGACTTGGTACAAAACTCCTTTTCTCTACCACTTGCCACCCCCAAACGGATGGTCAAACGGAGGTCGTCAATAGAACCTTAGGGCAACTACTTAGGAGTTTTGTGAAGGATAATATCAAGACTTGGGAGGAATGTCTACCACATGTAGAGTTTGCCTACAATAGAGTAGCTCATACTACTACTTCTTTATCTCCTTTTCAAGTTGTATATGGTGTTAATCCACTAACCCCTCTTGCTTGTATTCCTTTGGATATTATTGATGATAGGCAAGGAGTGAAGCATGCCGAGAAGATCCAAGAACTACATGCTAAGGTTAAAGCAAGGATTGAGAAGAAGAATGCACAATATGCCACGGCCCACAATAAGAACCGCAAGCCCTTTGATTTCAAAGTGGGAGACTTGGTGTGGTTGCATCTTAGAAAGGAGAGATTTCCCAATTTGAGGAAATCTAAGTTACTCCCTAGGGGAGATGGACCTTTTAAAATCATTGAGAAATTAGGCCCTAATGCTTGTAAACTTGATCTTCCTTCGGATTTTGGTGGAAGTAACTCATTTAATGTTTGTGATCTTGCACCTTTTGTAGGTTTTGAGGAAGATGACAACTTGGGGACAAGTTGTGCTCAAGAAGGAGGGTTTGTTGGAGGTCCATCTACCACAAACATGGAAGTCAATAATTCTAGAAGAATTACAAGGTCAATGCTCAAGAGAATACAAGAAGTAGAAAAGTTAATGTTGACCCAAAGTCAAAGTCAACATGAAGGTCAACAAGTCTTCTTGATCAACAAACCTTGTAATAGTCTTAGGATCATTTGAACTTGTAATTAGATTAGGAACATTTAATTTGGGTCTTGCTTTGGCCTTATGTTTGTAATTGAACCAAGGTTTAGAGTGTTTTGTGAGAGAGTTGGGTTAAGACGATACCCACAGACGAAAGCGTTAGAATGCCTCCAGAATGGGCATCGAATACCACAGACGAAAGGATTGGAATGCTTCCAGAATGGTAATCGATACCACAGACGAATGATCTCCGTCTGTAGACACGACAGACGATACCACACAGACAAACGATATCACACCGACCGACAGATGATACCGGAGACGGACGATACCACGCCTGAGTCTTCAGTCTGATGCTTCCGTCTGTAGATACGACAGACGATTACCACAGACGATACCACAGACGCTCTTTCGTCTGGTGCTGCATGCTGAACTCTTCCGTCTCGAAGTTTGTTTAAATCTCGTGCCTTCACATGCCGAACTCTTCCGTCGAAGATGTTCCGTCGATGTGTCATCTTGAACTCTTCCGTCGAAGATTGTTTAAATCGCGCCTTCATATGTTGAAATCTTTCGTCTGAAGCTTGTTCCGTCTGTGCCTTCACATGCTAAGCTATTTCGTCTTAAGCATGTTTTCGTCTAAACCGCCACAAGCTATTCCAACTCCAGCTAGTATAAATACTTAACACTTTGAATTGTAAAGGATCTTTGAATCAATTTTGAATGAATTGAATTTAGCAAGAGCTAATTCTTTGAGAGTGGATTTCTCTATAAGGTTTCTTCTAGAACCTTGAATCTTATCATGGAAACTCTTCCTTGTGGCGATTCTCCCTTAGGCTTATTGCTTTTGCATGGCGCCATCATCTTCTAAATCTACTCCGCTTTCATTCTTTCTTCTAAGTCCTTGAGTCGTGAATACATTTCTTCAAGCTTCCATCATTGTTGAGTCAGTTTTTGAGCTTCCGCCATTGACGCGTTCGTGGAGCGTCCAATCGAATCAGACGATCGGTCCAAATACGAGCCTCGTCCACAGCGAACTCGTATCAGTTCAGTATTTTGAGCATAACGTGGGCTACACAACTCTAATTAAGTTCTTCTTGGTTTCCTTTTAAATCTGACTTAAAGGGCTACAAAAACTATGAAAATACCAAAGCCTAGTTCGAACTTCATCTAGGAGAAAATTTGGGTTGAAGTTAACGTTTGGATACTGGCAGGATGTCCAGCGGGGTGCTTGACCAGGTTCCGTATTTTGCACATAACTTGGGCTACACACCTCAAATTAAGTTTGTCTTGGCGGCCTTTTAAAGCTGACTTAAAGGGCTACAAAAGTTATGAAGACACCAAAGCTCAGTTCAGATTGCATCTTGGAGGAAATTGAGCTTGAATTTAACATTTGGATGCTACCAGGATTTTCCAGCGAATTGATTGAGTGTTTAGGGCTATTAGTTTCTTTCAATTATGTATTTATTTTAAGACTTGAATTTAGGCCTTGTAATTGTAAAGTGTGCTCAGCCTAGGGTGCCTCTCATCTCACCATTGACCTCTGTCCTAAAACAACATCCACAACATAGTCACTTGCATCACACATTATTTCAAAAGGCAAACTCCAAACTAGAGACACAATAACAAGTGTAATGACAAGTTTTTCTTTCAATGATCTAAATTCAATTAAACATTCATCATTCAATACAAAAGGTGCTTCTTTAATAAGAAAATTACATAAGGGTTTAGCTATTTTAGAAAAGTCTCTAATGAATCTCCTGTAAAAACTAGCTTCTCGAAGAAAACTTCAAGAGCCACTTGCTTTGTAGTGTTGTCATACAAGATAAGCACGCAGCTCGCCTGCTGGCCGAGCGAATCGAAGTTATCAATCCCTTTCACATTAATGGGAGGAAGTAGTTTCTCAATCACTTCCACTTTTGCCCGATCCACCTTAATGCCTTTGGAAAAGATGTGATGTCCAAAGATAATGCCTTCTCTCACCATGAAGTGGGATTTCTCCCAATTCAAGACTAAGTTAGTTTCTTGGCACATTTTCAACACTAAAGAAAGATTAGTTAAGCATGCATCAAAGGTAGGTCCAAAAATAGAAAAATCATCCATAAAAATTTCAATGAAATTTTCAATCAAATAAGAAAATATGGATAGTATACACCTTTGAAAAGTGGTTAGAGCATTGTATAAACCAAATGACATCCTCCTATAGGCACATACTCTATAAGGTCATGTAAATGCAGTCTTCTCTTGGTCTTCCAATGCCACCACAATTTGATTGTAACCAGAATACCCATCAAGAAAGCAATAATAAGCATGGTTGACCAAGCTCTCAAGAATTTGATCAATGAATGGAAGGGGAAATGATCATTTCTTGTGGCATTTTTGAGTTTTTTTTATAATTGATGCACACTCTCCATCTAGTAACAGTCCTTGTAGGAATGAGGTTTTTCGTGTCATTAGTCACCACAATCATTCCTCCTTTCTTGTGAACTACTTGGACTGGACTAACCTAAGGGCTATAAAAAATAGTGTATATGATTCCAACATCTCTCAACTTATCCGCTTCTTTTCTGACAACTTATTTCATAGTCGGGTTCAATCTTCTTTGGGATTGCACCACCGGCTTATAATTTTCTTCCAAAAGGATCTTGTGCATGCAAATGGTAGGACTTATCCTCTTAATATCTTCAATAGTCCAACCAAGGGCTAACTTGTGCTCTCTCAACACCCTCAAAAGCTTTTCTTTATCCATTTTGCTTAGACTAGAGTTGATAATCACCAGAAGAGTGTTGTCTTCCCCAAAAAATACATACTTCAAAGTAGAAGGTAGTGATTTCAACTCCACTTTGAATGGATTTTTAATCATTTTCACCTTTTTCTTTTCTTTCAACTCTTCCACTGATACATGGGGATTAGAGATAATCAGTTGAGCTTCAAGGTGGCAAAGATATTTACCCACGTCTACATCTTCTGTGGTCTCTACCTCTTCCTCAAATAGTTTTTGCTTTGTGAGAGCAACTTCAAGAGGATCCTTTAAGGTACATTTCTTGAATACATCAGCAACTAGAGAACTTATCAAGTCAACTCTAAGGCATTGCTCCTTCTCTTGGGAGTGCTTTATAGCTTTAAAAACATTAAAAGTCACATTTTCATCATGCACCCTTAACATTACCTCTCATTGCTGCACATTAATCAATACTCTTCCAGTTGCTAGGAATGACCTTCCTAAAATAAGAGGAATATCTTTATCCCCTTCCATGTCTAACACCACAAAATCAGCCGGAAAGATAAATTTATTAACCTTCACAAGAATGTTTTTTACAATACCATATGAATGCTTGATTGATCGATCTGCAAATTGTAGGAAGAGCATTGTAAGCTTGACTTCACTAATTCCAAGTCTCTTAAAGATAGACAAAGGCATTACGTTAATGCTTGCACCCAAATCACAAAGTGCCTTGCATATAACCCCAATAGTGCATGGAATTGTGAATTTCGCATCTAACTTCCTCTTTTTAGACAAGAGCTCCTTTATGAATTTCAAATAAGAGGACATTTGTTCCAAAGCTTCCGCGAATGGGATGTTAATTTGCAGCTTCTTGAAAACATTTAAAAATCTAGCAAATTTCCTTTCTTGCTCTTCCTTATTCAACCGTTAAGGAAACGATATTCAGTCACAAGGTGAGGGAACATAAGGAGTTTCTAGAAAAATGTCCTCCTTTTTTCGCCTATCCCTTTTTGGATTATCTTCTCTAGTGGCTTATTTAATCTTTTTATTACTCACTTTTTCATCCACTTGAGGATTCTTATCTTGACTCAAACATGAAGAATCATGATCTCCCTTCTGTGGAACATTCTTAGGCTTGGTTGCCTTGCAACGTTCTTTAGGGTTCACCACTGTGTCACTTGGTGTAGTGTCAAGATGTCTCTTGGCAAGTTGTCTTGCAAATTGTCCCATTTGTGTCTGCAAGTTTTGTATCTTGATGCTTCTTGGTTTTTGAAGTTATTCTTTGTTTCCTCCATGAAACATGAAGATTATTGCACAAAACTAGCGGTTGACTTTTATAGATTCTCAAGAGCACTTTATAGATAGGATAACTTTGAAAGAGCTTCATGTTGACCCTGTGAGAATTGGAATGGTTCCTTCTGGTTACTCTAAGAGAAGTTTGGGTGATTCCTCTGTCCTATATTTTATGAGTTAGAGAAAGGATTTCTTGAGACTTTTGAGCATTTCCCATGAAATTGACTTGCTCCATAGATGCTTCTTATGAGGTGCTTGCATCACACTCTCCATTAGCATGTCCTCCTCCACAAAATCACACACCAACGATTAAGAACTCATAACTCCTACTTGTAGTTGCCCGAATTGTTTGCTCAGATTGGCCAATTGTTGAGACATAGTCTTGTTTTGAGCCAAAATCTTGTTTTGCCCGAATTATTTTAGTCTTGTTGCATTAAATGTAGGATAGACAATTTCAACTCAATTGTTGGCTTGAATTGGAGGTCTTGCTATGCTTGTGACACATGGGTGTAGCATAATCTCCCAAGGTTCTCCTTAGTGGTTGATTTTCTTCACAAAATTTCTTATTACTTGACCCCTTGCTTGTTTCCGCTCTTTAGCTTCTTTTTTATGCCTTCGAGCTGTTCTTTCAATCTTGGAATAAAAAACCAAATTACTAGTGAAATGAAGAATCAAAAAGCTTCTTTTCTATGGCAATGGTGCCTCGCATAAACCAAAAAATTACTAGTGAAATGAAGAAACAAAAAGAAAATGCAACTATCTAAGAAAATTGGAGAAAAGGGAATAATAGTTAGAACATAAAAAATAAATGTCTAAGTTAGTATCTTCCTAGCTACTTCTTAATATTGATAACAATTAATCCCGACAATAACGTCAAAAACTTGTTCGCAAATCTCCAAGTGTGCGGTGTCACTAAGTAATACACTCAAAAAGAGAGAATCGTCCCACAAAGGTTACGAATATCAATTACCAAGTTCACTATGATTATACTATCTAGACTATCAAAATTTACGGTCAGAGGGAGCTTTATTTAGTTCAAGAACTAACAATAAAACATTAAACAACAATTAACAAAAGGAGTAAAGGATGTGGTTGAAAACAATCAAGTGAAAGTTGCAAAGGATCTGATTTCATTTATAAAGTTCATATGTAAATTATAATTCCTAGCCTAATCTAGTTTATTTCATGTTTAATGGCAAAATTCCTCTTTTTATCATTAAAACACAATTCCTTGGTGTTCTAATCCTCTTGTCCCTAATTCAAGTTAACCAATTCCTTAACCTAACCCAAATTATAGAAGGTTTTAACAAGAGTAATAGAATTCACAACCACAACCACAAAACTACAACTCTATTCCTAGAGATTGAGAACTCATGGTGTTCAAGACAAATTTTGGGTCAAGTATAAATTTTCCAATTCATACATGACCCCTAAAATCATTCCAAGGTTGACCAAATCAAGAAAAGCATTAAGAGCAAAAATCCACACTTAAATCATGAAATATAAGCTAAGATTAAGCAAAGAAACAAGTTTAAACCATCCCAAAACAAACTACAACTTCACCTTAGCTATGAGTATTTAGTTCAACATGAGAAAATAAGAGAAAGAAACAAAGATTTTAACAAACTTCATGATTTCAAGGTGAAAAGATGACTAAAGTCTCCCCAATCTTTACCTGGACTCTTTCTTTACCAAATTAAGGTTGGTTATTGTCTCCTTTCCTTTTTCTCCCCTTCCAAAATCCCCCAAAGTTTCTTTTTATAGATCTTTTGAAAATGAGTTCTAAACACAATGCTACAGCGCCCGCTTAACTTGGTATTTTGGATATGAAAAATAACCAAAATACTCATAGTTGAAATAAAAAAAAACTTAATCAATAAAAAATAGAAAGGATAAGACTACACAAAAGTTTATGAAAAAAAATTGAATTAAATTATACCATAAAAACGCTATAAATCAAGGTTTTATCAATTTGTAACAATTTATAACAAAAAAAAAATAAAAAAATAAAAAAATTGAAGGTTGAAGATGTAAGCTGAATGAGTAACGGTTGAGTACGTTGAACTTGAATAATTCAAAAACCTCGTATCATTAAAAATGGATCAACGAAAAGTGAACTTTCAGATTTAGGCATAGTTTAATGCAGTTCGGGTAAAATTCGGGTGGATTATTTAGGATTTATTGTTACATAATTTATTATCGCTAGCTAGTATCATGACGTAA
The DNA here is from genome assembly GCA_026586105.1 of Hylodesmum podocarpum. Taxonomy (NCBI): domain Eukaryota; kingdom Viridiplantae; phylum Streptophyta; class Magnoliopsida; order Fabales; family Fabaceae; genus Hylodesmum; species Hylodesmum podocarpum. Next base: position 1,785,937 of record JALJEV010000804.1, read on the forward strand.
GCTATACGAGGGGTTGAAATTTGAAATGGTGTTGTACCTAGTTGGTTGGAGGAGAAGACATGACACAATGGACAAGTTGTGGTGATAAGAGCTTGAAAGGAAACCATCAAGGATTAGTTGGGTTTGCTTTCACAGCACTCTTTGGATCACATGCATGACTTAATTTTAGTGAGTTTTTGTTAATGTTTTAATAAAATAAAATCTGTTTATTAAAAATAAATTTTAGAATGTTATTATTTATTTTTAAAATATTGTTATTGATTAGTTTTATTAGATAACTAAAAAATACGTTAAATTTGTTGGTTCATGAATGATGGTGTTCATTGCTCAAGGTCAAGTAATTGTAACAACGCAAAGGCCAAGGTCTCATGCAATTGTTATCGTGCAAGGGTTGGTGACTTTTATCTGATACAAGGCTATATTGTAAGAGCCAGCTTGCAAGACAATTTAACATTTCAACTTGTTATATATTTAAAATAAAATATATTAAATATTTATTCTTTGTTTAGTTACTGACATATCTATACATTTAAAACAAAAGTTAAAAAACAAAATATAATAAATGCGTTTTCTAACAATTAGTTATTACATTCTAATTATAAAATGTTGTCCTGGAGAAATGAGTAAGCAGAACCTCCGATGCTAATACGCCAAAATTATTATGGTTTGTGAATGGATCTACTCTCTTTTGTCCCTTTTATTTCTCTCCATATTGATATTAGAAATTAAAGAACACCATGTTTATATGATATTGAATGATGAAATGTTCAATGGACATATGTATTTTAGGAAGTAGTCAAGAAAAAAGGCACTAGATGTCTAAAACAAAATATGGATAAAAACACTCGACGAGTTAAATGAAAATGTTTAGATTAGAAAAAGATGAGAAGAAAAACTAAAAGAAATGAAACAAGAATTGAATGAATGCACATGCGTTTAGAACAGAAATTATTTTGATGAGGTCCCATTTCAACCAAACCGTTAAGATGACAGAAATAATAATGCTGACAAAATTGACAATGTTATATAGCTCAGTCTTTTTGATATATTATCAATAAATTTAATAAAAGATTCATTCATTTCCTAAAAAAAAGAGATATATATCAAAAAGATTTTTTTATTCATTCCCGGAATTGAACGCATAATTTATTAAGGATTGTTCTTTTATTTAATCCAAAGGAATTAGTGGAAATTGGAAATGATAAACAAAATCTGTGTAGAATGTGGATAGTGATCTATTTATAATGAACTAGTAAATAAATTGGAAACTTAATTACTTGGCATAGACTAGTTTTATTCGTATGGTTGAGGATAAACTATGTATTATTTCATGAAAAGAATACTTTGATTTTATTAATTAATATTAAGACTTTTTTTAGTTGTTCCTTTTCATTTTCAGAGTGGGTAAGTGAAAGACTTTAGGGTCAATTTACTTATAATTTTATCTTTTATTTTTATTTTTTTTATTATATATGGGCATATTTTTTTATTTTATTTCCTATTTTTAGAGACATATACACGAAGAAAATAGAGAAAAAAAAATTTTCATGTCTTTTTCAAATCTTTTAAAAAAAAAAAATTTGTATTATATCGATGCAACATATGTTACCTTATATTTAATATTTGTTGTCACGTTAATTTAATGTATTGAGATGTTAACCCGACCTTACTCGTGCATTTAATATTAAGTTAAAGGTGAGTCTATAAAGACCTAGACTTAGTCCTCCTAACAAATTAGGGACAAACATGTGACTATAGATTTGCAATGATACTAACCCCTCTTAGGTAATCATTGTCTGACAAGGTAGGTCATATTAGTCAACATGATTATACATATTAGTCAACATGATTATACATGCACTGTTAATCGGCACGATTACTCCTCAGAGAATATTTCTAGACTCTTTTACACTTACTCGCACATACTAACTATTTCACATACTGAATTAAGCATATGTAAGTACAACTCTTCTTCGACGAGAACAACTTAAAAGAGCATTTGATCAAATAACTCAAATAAAATTCATATCGAAAAACTACACTTACTCTATCCACCTCAATATTATACACTTTCCACATTATCATAGTCAAGAGAAAAAGTAAAAATAACATGAAACTAAAGTAAACTAACCCTTAAGTTTTAATCTTCTAATTGCTAGGTGAGTAACTAAATCCTAAAAATTTTAAAGAAATTAATGTGGTTAACGGAGGCTTTTATTTGAATTCATTTAGGCTATTTAATAATTCTTCATTTCGTCATAACTAAAACTATAACTTTAACATTTAATTCATAAAGCAACATTTTTCTTAACGCCAAAATTTGTTTACAAGTTATTGATGTACAAGTTAATGATTAACTTGTACTATTGATTTGTTGACTAAAAGCCAATTGTTATAATGTAGTCTGTTTCAAATTATACATTGGTAGCACTGGTCCCGATAATGCGCACACATGACATATGAGTGTGATTATGATTAAATTTTTATGATAGTTAATAAAGAACATGTGCATCTTCCACGAAGGAGACTACTCTTTCAACTCACCAATGAAAAAAATAGCATCGTGTCGCAACGAAAGCCACACGAAGCTACCCAACACTATCACTTAATAGTTAATACTATTTACCGTACCTATTCTCTTTCATTTGCTTATGTTCCCTCCTTATATAATTCCTTCACCTTATCATTCACCTCAAATTCCTCCTATTCACATTCTTCTATCATAAGATACCACCCTTTAATTATTTTCTCTCATATTTGATATTTTTAACCTTCAATGATGGAACTAGATTATGGTTTTGACTTTGAGGATAGTTTCCCTTCAATGATAGCTAGATTAGGGGCTGAAGGGTTTATTGGGGAACTTTGCAATGGGTTTCGTTTGCTCATGGATGTGAACATGGGGCTCATAACGTTTGAGAGCTTGAAGGCTAGCACTAAATTGCTTGGTTTGGAGGTGAGGGATGATGAGCTTTTGTGCATGCTTATGGAAGGTGATTTGGATGGAGATGGAGCTCTTAACCAAATGGAGTTTTGCATTCTCATGTTTAGGTTGAGTCCTTGCTTGATGGACATGCAAGGTATGGATCGATCCGGTGCATGTTAATGATGTAATATAATGTAGTGTAATTAAATTAATCTTCTACTTCCCTATAACCCACTTTTGTGTTTCTCTTTATCAATAACAATGTCATCCTTCTACCTAATGAGAGAGATGAGAAGTTATAGTGTAATTCAAAAATATCACTTTATTAGTATGTCTGGATAAAGCTCTCCAGAAGTATTTTTGAGGGACCATGAGTTTGTTTAGATAAATTTTCTTAGAAAAATTTTTAAAGAAAAAAAATGAACTCTTTTAAAAATTAAAATTATTTTTTCATTAGCTAACTGAGAAATTTTTTACAAATTAGCTAATGCAAAAAATAATTTTAACTTTATAAAAAAATTCATTTCATTTTTCTTCTTAAAAATTTATCTGATGAAATTTATTGAAATAAACTTATAGAATCAATTTTTATATGGCACAATGAAAATTATAAAATTCAATTGTATCATGTGAAAATTGATTAAGATCATAGACAAAGAGTGATCTGGATCATGCAATAACTTCATCGCCTTTGGGAGAGAAAAATATTGTAGTAGCTCTTAAATGTGTAATTCAATGACAAAACCTGCTATATGTTGTGACTACATTTCATTGTTTTAGATGCAAGTGTAATGATCCTTACTACTTTATGTGTACTCTAATGTATACTTCTTTTCTTACATTATGCTAATATCAAGCTATTCACTACTCAGGGTTAGTCATTTCATTTCCTTCACTTTTTCTTGTATTTAACTTTTACCTCCCAAGTTTGAAGGAATTGAGACCGAACCAGTTATAAAATATAAAGAGAGAAATACATATATGTATAAAATATAAAGAGAGAAATACATATATGTATAAAATATAAAGAGAGAAAAATATATATATATTTTATAAGTGAATTAGCTAGTTGATTATGCAGTTATTAGCTAATAAAATTAGAAAAGAAAAGCGTGTCATACGTTTGTGTAGACAGTGACTAAAGTAATATTTGAAAAGATGCATGCCAACGTATGAATAATAAAGCATTAATTTGGCAAAATTTTCAGAAAGAGTGTGTATGTGGTGTGAGAGACAAGAAATTACAAAACCTATTTGCTGCATTCACTACATATTTCTTCTTCTTTTAAATTACAGATTGCATACTTCTTTGTTTTAAATGGATGTAATGATGCTCAAATAAAAAAAAAAAAAATTGTAACGATGCTTGCTGCTTCTTTTTCTTTTCTTTTTTCTTTTCTATAATATGCTTGCTGCTTTATGTGTATGCTTTGTGTATACTCCAATGCGATGATCACATATTTACTCCTCGTATATAAATAAAATTTAACTGGTTTAATTATTAAATTATAAAATTTTATATAATTTAGACAATTTTAGATATATTATACAATAATTAATATTTATATATTTAAATTTTATATTATACACTAACATAAAAGTGATTTATAAATTGTCAAATAATTTTAGAATTATATAAAATTTAATATATATATATATAATATAATTAATAATAATATCAAATTAAACGATGTTAGGTTAGGTCATTAATTACATTTAATCTATAAAAGAATTATTAAAAAATATTAATAAACAAGATTTACTAATGATAGCGCTGTTATATATTCAAATATATACATCTAAACTTTCTTATTTCTTATATATAGAATACTTTTTATTACATAAAATTTTCTAATAGGTATATAGGTACTCACGGGTATAGTCATTTCAAGTTTCCTTCACTTTTTTCGTGTCTTTTACTTCCCAGATTTAAAGGAAAACGAGAATAAAGAGAGGAAAGAGTACGGCACGAATATGTTGACAGTGACTCGAGTAATATTTGAAATTAAAACAGGAATATAATGAATAATGTGTTATGCAAAATGATTTATTTGAAGTTGCTATTAGTGTAGAGATTTGTATTGAGTATATATGCAGGTTAGTTCATAATATAAAGAAGAGGGTTAATTCATGCAAGAGACTTAAAAAAAAGGGAAATTAGCATCACATATACATTTAGTGACTTAATTAATTAATTAAGAGAATGATGCGGCTTAAAAAAATTATCGGGAACATTAATTAGTAATTAGTATTAATTTTTCTTAATGATAGGAGGATTTTTTAAACAAGAACGTTTTATTCCCCTTCCCCTTTTGGCCTTCACCTTTTAATTCTACTTTTCTTTTCTGGTTGGCAAATTAACCATCTTTCCCTTCCAATGAGGCGTAATAATAATGCTTTACACTAAAGAATTTATTTGATGTTAAGTAAAGAGATTTGTGTTGTGTTGAATATGTTGCTTTATTTAGTAGAAAAAAAATAGTCATAAAAAAAGTAGTGTAAAAATATCATCTAACATTAATTGTAACCAATTTTTTTATATTTATTTAAGCTTTTGATTTACAAGAAAAAAATAAAGGTAATATTTGATTAGATATTATTTATAAATTGATTGAGTTCATAAATAAGTAAATAACGGTATATTAATATTTTCTCATTATCAACACAAATAAAAATTTAAATGAAAAATGCTTAACATGTACTCATTTTTCATCTTAAAAGAAATTATATATCACTTTCTCGCTGCATCATTATTATCATTTTCTCTTTTTCCTGCATTTTTATCTAACTCTCTTCATAAAATACATGGTTCCAGGCTAAGAGAATAGAAAGTTATGAGGAAATCTATAAATATAAAAGAAAAAATATATTAATAATAAAAATAGATAATTACAAAATGAACTAGAGTCTAATCTTTATATAGTCTCTAACTAACTATACCTCTTATATCTTTTTCTTTCCTTTTTCATACACGAGGTGTACATAACAAAATCTATTAAATTCAAATGTATATTCTATACTACCAAGGCGTAGAAAAACATGAATTAATTTTGTACAAAACTAATAGCCAGTAATACTACGCTTGACAAGCTTATTACAACCATATATATAAACGCTGGATCACTTATGTTTGAGATTTTTATTTATATAACAACCTAACTATATATCCTTCAAGTATATATGAATGAAGGAAAAGACTATTTTAATTGATTTAACTTTTTTTACTTTAAAGTACTCAAGTTTAATATATGATCAAGTGTTACATATATAGACAGGACTTATGAATTAATATAGTCACAAAAAGATTTTGTGAGATTGAAAGAATGTACATAAAACTATAATTTAACTGAGATATTCAAATTTTCTGTAGCCGATATATTTATCTAGTACTAACTCTGTGTCCCCATTGAAGTTTGTCTTTATCTTTTTAGTGTTTTTCGTCGTGTCCCTATCAATAAACGAGAGCATAATACTACGTACACAACTTTATGTTACTTTCGTAATTGTGAAGTTTCTTTATTTTTAAGCCACTTCCTATTTGGTAGTGGGACACGTGAAATGAGTTGAATATATTTGTTCTTTCCTTTTTGGCTTAGATAATGATAGCTATATTTTCCACCTTTGAGGCAGCATTATGCGTGTGAATAACAATCTAGCTAGGTGAAAAATAGACACTTAACATTATAATACAATTACTATGACGTTCTATTACAAGAAAATGATGTTCAAACTTTCCATCAATGCATAGTGATCCATGTACTCCATTGTATATGTGTACAACATTCTACGTCCTTAACGTGTTTTAACAAAAACATAACTTGTGAAAAGTTTCCAAAGTTTCTTAAACTTATAGTTCAATCATCTTTGTGTGTACCTTACTTAAGTTGATAGTAAAGCTCCACCTCTAGGAATGAGCATCTAATTCTCAATTGTAGCTTATAAAATCATTTATATAATAAAAAAAAAAAAAAAAAAAAAAAAAAAAAAAAAAAACTCAATAAACAGTGATTATACTCTCCATGTTCACATATTGTTGGGAGAATCTATTTAGTCAGAAATCTTGTGTTTGATTTCGTTTATGTACAGGAAATACGATTAAATCTTGTGTTTAATTCTTGTACACATACGGAAAATTTTCAAGGTAACAATAATCACAATATATGAGCAAGATTATTTTTTTTCTCCAAAGGGCTAGAGAACACGCATGGTCGAAACCAAAAAGAGAAATTCAAAGCAACCTGATTATATGCACAATCCTTTAGTTTAACTTCCCTACTAATACTACAATACTATAATGTGTATATTAGTACCAGTGCAAATATCACTTTGGTGGTTAAATGATTAATCGTTGAAAAATTAACGTCCCTTCTTATTAAATTCGATGTTTTTTAACCAATGTAGAAAAGACAATTTTAATCTCTAATTCTATTTTCTCTTTATTTACTTTCTTCTTGTTTCACTTTTCCTTTTTGTTTTACTCTTGTCTCTGTCCTTCAGCTAACCTTTTACTCTTGTCTCTTCTCTTTCACTCTTTATTTCACCTGTAGGGTAAAAAATATTATTTTTTTTCTCTTCAAATTAAACTTCTTAAGTTTGGTTTTAATTTAAAAAAACAAAAGATTTCTTTTATTTTCATCAACTTCGTTCTAATTCTTAAAGTAATTTAAATAGTAATTTATAATCATTATAACGTGTTATCTAAACGAAGCATCAAAAGTGATGTTTTTTTCATATTAAAGAGACGGAACTCTTTTAAGGAACTAAAAGTGAATTTTGAAAGTTTTAGAGGGATACAAATATATTTTACCCTTTATTTTAAGATTTTATTATTAAATTTGAGCTTTGCTAGAGGGATAAAAAATTTGGAAGATATTATTTACATTTCATTGAGATGGCTTAAAGTAAGAAGGACAAAAATTTCAAGTTACTTTGTATGACTAGACAAATAAATTATTGCTATGTTTGGTTACTTGTCGTAAGGGAGAATATTTTATATTGGTTTATTGAAAAAAAGAAAAAACTATAATTAGAGATGGGCTTGATTAAAAGTGGAATTAGAGACAAATTTTATTCTATGTTAAATATGGGTGTCTCGAGACGGAATTTTGTATCTAAATTAAATACAGAATCATTTCGTGTTTAATTTCATATCTCTAATTAAGCACAAAACAATTATGTGTTTAATCCTTATCTAGTTAGAAGCAAATTACTCCACCTCTAATTCCATGTGTAATTAGATACGAGCTGTTACGTTAAAATTTTTTCTTTAATTTTTTAGAAAATAATTGAAATTGAGACAGATTTATCCGTCTCTAAATCTATGTACCATCATCCCACTCCTGTTGGTAATTGTCCAAAAATCACAATTCACAACCTGTCTAAATTCACAAATATAAATTGAGCATTATGTTATTCATCATTTATTCATACAATAAATCTAAATACATTAAATATGTCAATATGACAAAAGGTGTCATCACATTATTTCAAACATCAAAAATAATATTCATCATAGGTATCAAACATAACAATAATTATCATCACATCTCATTATCTAATCATTCTTATCATTGACAATATGAGATGATGTTCCTACATGTGTTAAGTTATCACTTTGAGATGTCCTCTCATTAGGCACAAATTGTCTAACTAGTTCTTCTAGCTGATCCATGCATTGTTGCTTAGCATTTATAATCTCCAACATATTAGCTCTATCTTTCTCATATCTACAAATCAATTCTTATTTAAGCTATGGACTTATCCATGATTAATTTTCAGCAACTTGATAGCTCTATCCCGAGGTGTAAATATATGGCATGCCTCTGATGCTATACCAAAGACATATCATTTTTTACTTTTTTCATCCACTGCCTCCAACCACAAAGCAATGTCATTCTCAAGAGAGATCTCCTTAGCCCCACCATCATCAACATTAGTTAAGCCCCGAGAAAACCTAACTTGTTTCAATTTATTATAGAGAAATGGATCTCATGGGCATGAATTTTCTGAAATGTTTGAACGCGACTTGAAGTTAAAGCATATAATAACTGGTACACAACACAAAGCAGAGCACACATTACATCAGAAAACGTTTTCGGAGCAGAAAACAAGAGAAAACAAGTGGAAAACAAGATTTGATCATTTTACTGCACTTTTAAAGAGAAAACAAGATTTAATCATTACAAACCAGCATTCCTCTCACACATAGTAAACATAGCAGAAAAACAAGATTTGATCAAAATAAAGAGCTTTTAGAAATGTTTCTTAGCAAATAGAAATCAAGTGGAATTTAAACTGCAATTCATATGCCCTCAAGTGCTAGCTTGAAATTTCTAGTAAAAAAGAAAGATTGATACCAGTTGAATAAAAACAAGAGAGATTCATAGCTGTATTTTTGGTTTACCATAATGCAGTTAAATTAATTCTTCTACGATAACAAAAGATTGAAATTGTCAAATCTATGACAAAACCCCATTATTTGCATTAACGAGTATCACACCAAATGCACTGTATTTTTAAGATTTTTTTTAAGTATTTCAAAAGGTAAAGTTTTATATTGCCTATAAATAAACAATTTTGCAAACAAGATGGATGGTCTTGGAGTTTAACAATTTCATAATAGTCATATATTTGAAACCTCATGCATATTATATAGGATTAAAAGGTTACAACAACCTCATAAATTATCACCGACCCACCACTGAAAAAGAAAAAAAATAAATTGCTCACAATGAAATTTAGTTACAAGTTACCTTGGAAAATTGTGGTCTAATGTATGTACCTTTAATTTTCAACAACAACTTGTATTCAACAACTACTTTCTGCAAAACATAACGAGTAATAGTATAATGAGAATTACTCATCTTAAAGTATTTTTCTACACCTCCATTGTGAAATTAAATTCGGCCACCACTCTAGGGTTCAGTCATTTAAAGAAAACAAACAAGAGAACAAAACATAACGAGTAATAGTGCAATGAGAATTACTATCTTAAAGTATTTTTCTAACCTCCATTGTGAAATTAAATTCGGCCACCACTCTAGAGTTTCAGTCATTCAAAAAAATCAAACAAGAGAACAAAAAATAATAAAGAAACAGCTAACCTTAACAAGAAGTTGCTCGTCGTCGGTGTTAGTGGCGCGCCAACAAAGTGGTGTTGGGGTGGTGGCGAGCTCAATGGAACAAAGAACAAGAGGGAGAAGAAGATCGAAAGTTGAACAGAGAAAAAGATAAGAAGAGAGTCGTGAAGGAGAAGAGGACAATCAGTAAAAAGAAGGAGAATGAAATCAAATGAAATAAAATAAAATATTGAAGAAATAAAGAAGAAATTATAATTATATAAATCAGATAAAATAAATTAGAATGAAAGAGAAATATTAATAAAATATACATGATAAATTTTAAATTAAATTAATTTTATTGATTATATTTCTATTTTTAAAATATCATATTTAAATTATTCAAAATTCAAATATTAATTTAATTATAGATTTTAATTTAATTTTTTAATTTGATATTCATAAAAATGAAATAATATTAAAATATAATTTTTTAATCAATTAAAAGTAAAAAAAATTAAAATTAACTAAGATATACATAAATCAATAGTTATGGTAATGGATTACGTTTTATCATAATCAATTAAAAATTTATACATTATATAAATTAAAAAAATATTAACTTAAACGTAATATATTATTAAATATAATGAATTAATAATTTCAATTTATTAATAATTTAATATAATAGTAAATATATTATGTTAAATATATATTATTAATAAAACAATAATAATAAATTATGATTATTATCATATATAATATAACATAATTAATATTGAATTATAATATATTTTTTAATTTCTTAAAATAATCAAAAAAAATTTATGGAGAAATATTTAAAAGTTTTATTTATAGTTTTGCATGACTATTAAATCTATTTAACATAATAAATATTTTATTTATACATAATTAATATTAAAAAAATTTAAAAATTATAATTTAATATCAAATATGATAATATAGATGACATTTTAAGTAGTTTTTAATTTTTTTCCTTAATCTAAAATGTTTATTTTAGTATTTGATAAATTGATTGTGAATATAAATTTTAGTGTTTGTTTTTTAAAATGCCAATTCTTATCTTCTTTATTCTTTTTTTTTCTTTAAAATATTTTTAAATTTTTAATTATCTATTTTAAATAAAGTAGAATCTATATAATAAAAATATATTTTATTAAACTTAACTGAAAATATTTGTAAATTTTAATAGAACATTAATAGTAAAATATATAATATTATAAATATACAAAAACTAGATATAAATATAAATTATAAGACTAAAATAAAAATTTTAAAAATTTGCAAGAATTAATTACACTTTTTAACCAAAAATATAAACAATTACATTTTATATATATATATATATATATATATATATGTATGTATATATATATGTATATATATATATATGTATGTATATATATATGTATATATATATTGAAAAATAATAAATTAAATGTAATATATTATTATATATAATATAATATAATTAATATTAAATTATAATATTTTTTAAATTTTTAAAACAATCATTTATTACTGAGAAATATTTAAAAGTTCTATTTATAGTTATTTATGTTTATCAAACCTATTTAGTTTAATAAATATTTTAATTATACATAATCAATATATTAAAAAAAATTTAAATTATAAATTAATATCAGATATAATAATATAGACACATTTCAAGTAGTATTTAATTTTTTTCTTAATATAAAAAGCATTTTTAGTAATGTTTTTTAAAATACTAATGCTTATCTTTTTAATTATATTTTCTAAATAAAGTAGATTCTATGTAAGAAAAATATATTTTATTAAAGATAACCAAAAATATTTGTAAAGTTTAATATAATATAATAGTAAAATATATAATAGTATAAATATATTATTAAATACATCGAAACTAAATATAAATAAAAATGGTAAGAGTTAAATAAAAGTTTTAAAATTTTACCAGATTTAATTACACTTTGCCCAGACTTTCTCTATCTAATGAATATATATTATTCTTATTTCTTTTCACAAATTGTTTCTTAAAATTTGATAATTTTATCATTTTTAAATGAGTAAAATCATAATGAAAAATATTTAACTTTTATTAAATATAATTAGTAAATCATGCAGAGTATTTATAATAGATAGAAAATTATATTTTTTTTTATAATAATCATATCCTATTAGCTAACGACATAAGTGAATCACATAAATAATTATATATATATATATATATATATATATATATATATATATATAATATTTTAACTTTGTTGGTAAAGACAACAATTTTTAACTTTTTTATTACTTGAAAATGTTTTTTATTATTTAATAAATAATTTTTTAAGTAATCTATGATAATTTTATGTCTAGCAAATATTTTTTTGAAAATAAAGTTTCAAATTTTTTACACCAAAAAATCCATCTCTAATTCAAAGGAAAAAAATATAGCAAGCACCAAAAAAAATTATTTTTTACATAGATTAGACATGGAATTTCCTATTAATTTAGACACAGAATTTTCAATTAATTTAGATATGTAATATATTTCATGTCTAATTCTATCTCTAAAATTTCATAAACTTTTACACGACACAAAAATGGCACAGATTAGGGATAGAATTTTTTTCAACTCTAATTCATGTCTTTCTTGTAGTGATTTCACATTATTTGTTTGAGAGACAATTATCACGAAATAAGAAAAGAAAATAACATGGTGTTAGTGTAACATACAATAGATTAAATTTACTCACTAAATGAATAATTTAATCGCGCCTAATGTATGATTGATCATAGCTTTAATGTTACTATTAGTATTTTAGGTAGATATAGATAAAAGTTTGGATGATCTGTAATGTGAGTAAGTATGTGATGTTGAAGGAGAATTTTATTAGATATAGTAGGAGTAAAGGTAGAAAAGTGTTTGGCCCTGTAACTCTGATACCACTGTTGGTTATTAAATTGTGAGAATAACTTTGAATAATGACATTGAGTGATATGTAATGTAGTAACTAGTACCAGAAGCTAGCTTTAGGGAACAATTAGTAATGGAAGAGAGATTGTGTATTAGAATTTCTCTCCATCTACAATTAGTGATACAATTGCCCGTTTATAGGCTTTCAAGACAGGTAATTGTTATTTCTTGATTTATCTAGTCTAAAAATATTCTAAACTTTAGTTCTTGGACTTAACTAGTTAGGAATATTCTATACTAACCTTTTTGTTTCTAATTTTTCTAGATTTTTCTTGTACAAGACATTAGTTGATTCTTTTTATTCCTAGAAATTTCTAGCACTTTTTACACTTCCCCTTGATACAAATTTTGGCAACTCCAAGCATTGTGCATAGTTATTCAAATCATGGTCTTGGTAATGCCTTCGTGAATATATCTGCCATGCTACTTGTTCTTCGATTCTTGTCACTTCCTTGAGACTCCTCCAATAGTGTAGCTCATGCTTCCTTTGCACTTGTATCTTCTATTATTTTTGAAAAAATTGCGTCAGACACCGCTTGTTATAAAGTGAATAACGTCTTTGAATATTTTTGTTTATTCTCTTTCAACTCTTTTCTTTGAGCTGCATTATGAGCGGTAGTTTTTTCTGTTTCTGCAGGAGCAGTAAATCATTCTTCTACAATGTCCCATAAATCTATGGAGCAAAAATATGTCTCCAGTTTTACACTCCAGAAGTCATAGTTTTTACCATTTAAAGTAGGGACAATGATAGATGAGGGTTGTGAGGAAACTATAGGAGTGGGTTAAAAGAATAAGGAAATTTTTAGTAGTTAGGAAAATTTTGAAACATTAAGTGAATAATTTAACTACGTCCAATGTATAATCGAACATAACTCTAATGCCATGGTTAGTATTTTAGGTAGAAATAGATAGAAGTTTGGATGATTTGTAATGTGATAGTAAGTATGTGATGTTGAAGGAGAATTTTAATAGCTACAGTAGAAGAAAGGTAGAAAAGTGGTTGGTCGTGTAACTCTGGTACCACTATCAGTAATTAGACTGTGAAAAATAGCTTAGACTAGTAACATTGAGTGATTTGTAATGTAATGACTAATACTGAAAGGTAACTCTAGGGAATAATTAGTAATGAAAGAGAGATTGTGTATTGGAATTTCTCTCCTTATACAATTAGTAGGTAATTGTTATTTCTACATTTATATAGTTTACGAATATTTTAGACTTTAACTCTTGAACTTATCTAGTTAGAAAAATTATAGACTAACCTTTTTATTTCTAATATTTTTAAATTTTTCTTGTACAAGATATTAATTACTTTTTTTTTATTTCTAAAAATTGAAAGTACTTTCAACGTAAAACATTCCCCACGCGGTGACAAGCATGGTATCACAAGGGAACATTCACACTGAATGCATATGTACCCTAATCACCCAATTTGAAGCTTACTAAATAAGAATAAACTATTTGTAAAAATATTATTTCTGTGTATTATAACATATCAATACACAAAATACACATAACCTACCCATCACAAAACATATAACTCTTGTAAAATTGATCAGGTTAATATGCCTACATCAAACCTACCTTGTCAGGTTGACATATCAAAACAACGATTTTGTTAAAACAATCGCTTTGGTCATGAAATTTGTAATGTGCATCAATCATACAACATATACATTCCAAATATTATCATACATACGTATATCACAACATTAATTTATCAACAAGATTGCATGTTAACTTCAATCACCAATATCGTGCATTTAAGGTTTTTTGACCTATATGGAAAAATTAGGTAAACTAAATATTGAAATGGGTTTAGTTGGAAACTTATTAGTAAAATGGGTCAATCGCAATACGTCTTGCGACCAGCAAGTCGCACACCACCATCCGACCCAATCGGATTGTGCCACGTGGCAAAATTACCTAGGTGGAACCCGGTTGCAGGTCTCCTTGCGACCAACTATGGTTAATGCATGAGTGACACGTAACCAACCAGATAACTCACTCACAGAATAGTCTAGTTGACTATGTATTTCAATTATACCAAATATTAATTTTAATGTTTAATAACAAAATTTATTGATGATTACAATCCACATTGGTATTAATTAGTTTGATATTAGACCTAGATAAACAACATAATTTAATTAATTTAAAACAAACATTACTTTGGTCAATTATTTAAACTCTAAGTCATAAAACTTGACTTTTGAGGCATCACGAATTTTGGGGAAAATTTCCTCGATACTATACTCAACCGCAATTTTGGGGACTTTATACTCAACTGCAAACTGTATATTCACTCGCATTCAATTTGAATTACATCTCATTACTTCAGAAACAAATATATTACATTTAGAAACATCAACACATACAAGGAGACACATGGGAAAACTTGTGGTTTAGTCCTTCCGCCAACGACCACAACATCAATTATTTCAAAAACACTATTTAAACATAATGTGAACACCCGATTTTGTCCAGATTAGCAAGAATTATCATTTATTTATTTATTTATTTTTCTTAATGCAATTCATGAAATAAAAAATAGAGAGATGAAAAAAAAAAGAGAACAAAATAATACACGATAAAAAATGAGAAGAGAAAAAATAAAATAAAATAAAATGTTTCATCAAAGCTCAAACTGACAGCTATGAGCCCATGAAGGCTCAACTGGAGCAATCAACCCACTAACCCATCTACAGCCCAAACCCAATAATATCCATGACTTTGACCCAACTCATGAAAACCTACTCTCCAAAGACAAAGCTAAACAAAAATGATCCTTCACGCAACAGTCAATCCTCACAAAGCTCAGGGGTTAGGTTCTGAAGAAGAAAGGAAGATTGATAAGATGCAATGTGGTTTTTCCTGTTCTTGCTCGTCACATGTTTCATAAAATGTCCAAGCTACATTGTTTGACAAAGTCCATAGCTCTTTGTTGTTCTCATGTTTGGTTAGTTGTCTATTCATAAAAGTTTTTTACAACAATCTCTAAAATGTTCATTTGGTTTAGAGAGAAGAATCTCTTTACCACTTTTTATTTCACGCTTACTGATTCTTGACTTGAGCATGATGGTTATAGGCAAAGTTGTGCGAATGATTTGAAACAGCAACAGCATATGTTGGCTGATTAAGAACTTCTTAATGGAACCAAATTAATTAAGCTAACAATTATAATATGCATTCATATAATATATATATGTATTTCTTTTTCTTTATATTTTATATTAATATGTATTTCTCTCTCTTCACATTTTATAACTGATTTTTTGCATATTATAATTTTCTCCCAAACATTTTTCTAATATAGAAAAACTCATATATATATATATAGAAATAAGTCTATTTCAGATTAGATTTATCGATAAAAAAAAATTCAAAAGTAAAGCTAGATTTATCATTCGCTAAAACAATAAATTATTAAGTAATAATATATTTTATCTTAACTTTTCATGAAAAAAATCATTAAGCCTATTTTTAATTTTATTTATTAAAAAACTTGTATAATAAATATTAATTATAATATGCATTCATATAACATAAACTCATAAGAACTTGGATATTCATAAATATTTATTAAAAATGATTTATAACATTTATAAAGTTTTTAAGCAAAATTTATTACATAAAAATAATCAATAAATATATCTAAAAAAAAGTAGTTCAAACAAAAATACTTATATAACTGTTGGAAAAAAGTTTAACAATAATAAGTTAACCTTATTTAACAATATTTAGTAAATCATATTTAAAAATTATTAAGAATATAAATCTAATGATTTTATACTAACTATATCAATAAATTAAAAGTTGTAGTTATCCATAAACATTGAATATATTATAAGGATGTGACAACTCTTGTAATTGAAATATTTACCATTTTTCACTACATCAAATTTTGTATTGAAAAGAAAGTCTTTCCACAATAATTTCAAGTTAAAAATTGGTTTACAGACAAAATTGAAAATAATCATTTTAAATTTTTGCGATAAATGAATCAATCAATTTTGGCCAGGCTAAGGATGAAAAATAAATCTTAAATATTAAAATTAATATATTACTTAGTTAGACAAAT
Source organism: Hylodesmum podocarpum (assembly GCA_026586105.1). Classification (NCBI taxonomy): domain Eukaryota; kingdom Viridiplantae; phylum Streptophyta; class Magnoliopsida; order Fabales; family Fabaceae; genus Hylodesmum; species Hylodesmum podocarpum. The sequence goes on from JALJEV010000804.1 coordinate 1,802,973, forward strand.
GAAAAAAATTTATATATTTTTCATAATAATTTTTTTTATAGGCTGCACCTCCGACTACCGTGGAATTTCTATCATATTTAAGGTAAAATAATTTTCCTACCATTAAATTAAAAAACAATAGAGATGGTTTTATTACATTGAATTCTTTTATGTTTTTTCACTTTCATGACATTTGGACAATTAGATTTTTATCAAACTCCAACTTTCTACTAAAAAAATATATGTAAAAGAAATAATTTGAACAACAAAAAAAAATCTTCTAAGTTCAATCAAATATTTTTATTTAAGATTTACGACAAAAAAAAATAAAGGTTATTCAACATATTTCTTCATTATGTGCATCACTATTAATAATAAAAAAAAATAGAATCAATATATTAATATATTCTCTAAAGCATTACATAAAATAATATATTACTATTTTTATTAAGTTAGTAAATAAAAAATAAAAAGTATTTTTGTAATGCAATAAGAAAGAGTCATAATAAAGGAGTGTAGATATAGACATATATATAAACTCAAATTAAAAAGAAAATTTAATTTTTGAATATCAAGATTTAGTCAAATTAAATATTTAAATTTATTTTTTATGATAGACTTTCTATAGTTTATGATGTGAAAAATATTATTCTATTTCATAAATAATTCATTTTACAGATATGGTATGTGTTTTTTTTTTTTATGGTTCTATAAATACTTTTTTATTTTAGATAATAGTATGACAAAAACATTTAAATGAGTATTTAAAATTTTAAAATTTCAACAAATTATTTATAATATTTTAAGACGATTAAAATTAGTAAATATCAAACCAATGACTTCAAGAAAACACGTATAGGATTTTTAAAATTTTTAAATTTTAAGAAAGAACTTATAGTCATTATTGAATGTTTTAAGTTATAAACTTTTTGTATTGAATTATTTGGTCTCAGTATTTTCCAATTTAAGTGAGTAATAGATTAAAATTTATAAAAAAAAATAAGAAAGAATATTCTTAGAATTTCTTAAGAAATAATTTAAAATCTATTATAAATAACAAAAATTGCTAAATTTTTGAATGACTAAATTAACTCTAATTATTATTAGTTTCAAAAAATTATTAATACTATTTATTAAAGTTAAAATATTAATAATATATTTATAATATTTTTTTAGTATTTAAAATAGTAATGAATAATTAAAATTAATAAATTCATATTTTATTTTTTTATTCTAACTATTTGAAGAACAAAATTAAAATTTTAAAAATTACAAATAAAAATAGAATATTTATAAACTTCTAATTAAATAAAATTCTAAATTTTCTATTTTAGACCTAGTACAATCAAAATTAAAAAATGAAGATAAACATATGCTTAATAATTTAGACCTAGTAAAATAATTTAAAAATAATAAATTATTTTAAGGCAAATAAAAAAATACTATTTCAAGAAATATTAAAACATCAACTTCTAATTAAATTCCTATAAATCTAAAATATTTAATTCATATCTATTTCTTTGTGGAATATAATATCAAAAGTATCATGAAAAAAATTTAAAACAAAGAAAATCGTCGGGTATGAATTTCTTCTTCTTTATAATTTTTATTTAAGTCCTCCTTTATTTTCTTTGAATTATTTTTTATCAATAGATTGATTTGGACATCTATTTAAAAATGAAAGAGTCAGATGAGTAATATTTTTGCAATAATTCTATACATGTAGAAAATTAAGTAAAGAAATATGAATTATTTTCTAAACTAAATTAAGTGAAAAAATAAAGATTATTTTTTGAATTGAGTTAAATAATAACATAATTAACTTAAATGAAAAATATAAACACATCAGAAAAAATAAATAATGAATACATCTTAAAATATATTGAATTATTATTTTTATTGATGTATATTATGAATGCATCATTCTCACGTAATTATTTATTTTTAATTTTTTGTAACTTTCAACTGCAATATATCATCATATTTTTTTTTAAAATAATCTCTGTTACCTTTTACTAATGGCATGACATAAAAATGGCATGTCATATTAAATGCGACCCCAAAATATTACTACCATAGTATGAAGTATGAATAGTTGCATGTATTATATTAATATATTAATTAGTAAATAGTGCAGCCACCATCTCAAAATAATTTAAATTGATTCTGTATTTAATTATTTCATATTAAAAAAATTATATTTTCCTAAAGTATAATTAATCTTTTATAAAACCTGTTTTTTGGTCGAATTTATTATATGAATGATTGTATTTTTATTATTTGTTTCATTTAATGAAATAAAAAATTGATTTTAAATTTTAAATTAAAAAATATATATGTATTTAAATATTTGAATTTAAAATAATACTTATTTTTATCAAAAAAATATAAAAATAAAATTGATATATTCAATCAAGAGAAAACATAAATTGTTATTTCTAACAATAAAGACATGATGATACAGGGGCTGAGACGAGCACACTGAATATCATTCTAATATATTCCATTGTCATGTTTATTCAAATCATCTTTAATAGTTTTTTTATTAAAAAATTTCTTATATAATTTTGTATTATTATATACAAATATATTATTCAATTTTTATTCAAAAGGTTCTTTTTAGTATTATATTTTTACTATTAAGAATATAACTTAGACTTTTCAAAATAATATATTCATTATATAAATATTAATTTTTTAATTATAATTATTATATTATTTACTCACCTTTATGAAAATATACAAAATTAACTCAATTGTTATTCTGCTAGTTGAAATAAAAACAGAAGAACTAAATGCATGTCTATATATATATATATATATATATATATATATATATATTGAATTTTATTTATATATGAACGTTATTTTTTAGATCACTATTTATTATTTTGACTTTGATTTATTCGTTTACCGGAGTCTAGTATTACTCGTTGTCAAACATTGGGCCAATTTAACTGTACGCTAGTTTTGGGCTTTATATATATACTAACGAAATAGAAATAGGTCTAAATAAGACTAGATTTATCAAAAAATTTCTTTAAGAGAAGACTAGATTTATCAAAAAATTTCTTTAAGAGAAGACTAGATTTATCATTCACTATCACAATAAATTTCTAGGCAATAATATATTTTATCTAAAATTTTATTTATTAAAAATCTTGCATAATAAATATTAATATGAAAAATGTCTAGTTATCGTCACTACAAAGATTTTTTTTTTCCCTTCACTTATAACTTCAATTCTATTACATTATCTCCTAATTTTTCTCTTACACCGTACAAAGCACAATGCTGCGCTAGTTATCTTAATTAATTAGAATGTTATCTTGCTAGTTATCTTAATTAGATTACCATTAGAAGAATACAAACAAACGTGTCAAAATTGTAGCACTAGGAAGTTTGAACAACCACTATCCACATGACACAAAATACCATTGGAGGCAAGCTATAAGATGGACCCTATTAATTACTCAACTCATCATCCATTTGTAATTGCCTCTGATTGACTACACCAATGTGGCCCATATGCCTACATACTAGTAGTACTCCCAATAAAAGACAAACTCATATAAACCACAAAATTCATACAATAATTTCATATTCATGGGATAACAAATGTTTACGCGTGTACCTAGTAGATGTCACTTGTCGAGTCACTCCCTCAACTTGTCTCTAAAACCATAACAACTCCATAAGTTTCCACTTTCTATTTGGGTTCAGTTCAACGAACCTTACACTCTCTCATTGCATCCACCCATTCTCTACCTTTTTAGTGGCTATAACTTCAAATATTCTATTCTATTCTATTCTTTCTTCTTGTTTCTAATTTTTTTAAAAAAAAAATTTGTTGTTTTGTTTACTACCATTTGGGAGGTTGTTCCGCAATTTACACGTTAGCAAGAGAGAGAGATTTTATGGCCACGTAGTTCAGACCCATGTGTGTACACGTGAAATCTTCCCTTTTTTTTTTTTTTTGTTTGACCAAGTATCCTCGTGAAATCTTCAGGGCTAAGCTAAACGAATAAGAGCCTGTAAAAAGATTTATTTATTTATCAATAACTATGGTATTGGTACAAGTTAAACCAATGCAAAATCGTTTACACGCACACATTTTTATGAGTGTTTCACAGTTACATAATGGAATTAAAATATGACCGTACGTGTAAAATAAATAATCAAACTCTCTCATTTTAAATTACACTTTCATTTTGCTTTAATTCTTTAAAGTATACTCTATTTTATAGAGAAATAAATGTTGGACATAAATGTATTATATAATAATTATAAAAAATATTTCAGTTATTGATCGAGATTTTTTAGTTTTTTTAAGAATCTAACTACACATATCTCATTCTATAAATTTGAAATCCTTACATGATTTACTTGACTCGATAAAAATTAATTCGGTTTGTAATTTAACTAAAATTTGATAAAAATCTTTTCTTCTAATTAATAATTTTATATTTATTAATTTTATAAAAAATAATATTAAGATTAAATTCATCAAAAATAATTAAATACATTTAATAATATTAAATATATATATATATATATACATATAGCTTAAATATGTTTTTCTCATTAATTTTTTAATTTTTTTTTATCTCTAACATGTTTTTTTCTTCCAACTCTGTACTTTTATAGCATTTTATTTTTATTTCTTACTATCTAATTAAAATCTATATAATATATGATTAAAATAATCATAATATAAAAATAATTATAAAATTTTCATTTTTTTCAAACTTAAGTGTCGTTGGTTTACTAAAAATTAGCATAACGTATAAAATAAATATTTTTATTTAATATTTGATTTGAAAAAAATATATATAATACTACAAATTATACAAATGACACGTTACATAATCTCAATTTTTCATTAGTAAAAATATCATTAATATCGTATAATATATAAATTATTCAGAATCTCAATATCGATGACATGTTAATAAAAATTAAATTTTATAATTATTTTTATATAAGGAGTATTATCATGAGTGCAAATATATGAAAAGATTAAATAAAGATAAAAAAAAACTACTTGAATAAAAAACAAATAAAAATAAATATTAAAAATTAAAAAAAACAATAGAAATACAAGAAATAGTAAAATTTCAAAATTAAGGACGAAGATGATAAGATTTTATAATATAATTTATTTAAATAAATCAATTAAAATTTTAAAAATGAAACTCACGTATAAAAGAAATTCTAACCCCAAAATTGAATAGTAAAAATGTAATAAAATTAAACCTAAAGTTTAAGACGAGACGATCATATCTTTAATAATTTTGTCTGTTGAAATGGTTTTCTAAAGTCAACATTCTTGTTCTTGTGCATCAAATGAATAGTTTATCTAATTAACAAATGATCGACATGGTGTCGGGGCCTCTCCCGGAAACTATATCTAGTTTTTCACAAATCCAAGAATAAATTATCTACAAGAAAGCACAGGTGATAATCACGTGGGTCTGGTCCCACAACAGATTACGTAGGCTACCTCAAAATTGCCACATATCACGTGCCTCATGTCCCACACTTCACACCACGTAAGCCACACCCAAATCACCCAATCCAATTCGGCTACGAAACCCAGCTGGGGAAATGAAAAAAAAAGAAGAAGAAAGTTTAAGTAACAAGAAGCCAGAAAATATTAAAATATATATATATATTTATAACTTGAAATTTTGTATAATTTTTAAAATTTTATTATTAATAAACTTATCTATATAATAATATGTTATATTAATAAATTACGTGAAATATTTTACACCGACAACATATATAATTGTTTCAATATTTATATAATTTAGTGCACACAAATTCATTATATTATCATAATTGAATTATTAATTAATAAATTAATATTAATTGTAAGAGTAAGTCCTTAAATCAAGAGCAAAGTGAAATTATTTTTAAATACCACGACAGGAGTGAACTTAAGTGTGTGTGTGTGTTTAAGAATTTTCATGTCAAATGTCAAAAGAACACGGATTCTTGAGTGTGATATTTGGGCTGTCATACTCATGGATCTATTCTTTCATAATACATATATAAACGTAGAGTAAGATTTGTTTGTTTAATTTCTTTTTCTTTTTTTTTAAAAAAAGTGATTTTTTAATATTAATTGTTAATTATTCTGCTGTCCAAATGTACTAAAATATGGAGAGCGTAAATCATACCACCAGCAAAGGACTTATATTTCCTGAAGAATATCTAAGGTTACAAAATAAATAATAACTATTTTATTTTAGTATTAATCCTAGTATTCAGAAGAAAAAATTTAATCTTAGTTGTGATAACCTTTTTAAACGTCTCTTTAAATTTAAATTGAAAATAAAAAAAAAAAAAATGTCTAACAGAAAATCTTACCCAATCTCACGCAGTCAAAACCCCTAAAAAGGAGAAAAAAATATCTTATCCATAGGGTGCACTTGTCATATCCGCAGTTTATTCTTCTAAGCCAAAAATTTCACCCACAAATTAATCACCACAGGTGGCATTGGTATCTCGAAGTCCACCCACGTAAGCAAAACAACACCAAGTTTTTCACGGTAATGGAAAGAAAAATCTCCCGAGAAATCAGACAAATATATTATTAATTTAGTTACCGAATTTGGATGAAAAAGACGAAAACAGCCTCTGAAAGAATACTAGGACGCAAGTTGCAACCTTTGTTCTATTTATTGTTGTGTGTCTGAAGAAGGAGAGTGAGAAAGCAGGTGAGAAATAGAAATAGAAATAGAAGAAGACATAGAAATAGAAATAGAAGAGAAGAGAAGAGAAGAGAAGAATAAGAATTATTATGGAAGAGTCATCAACGTGTGCGTTGTGTGAGAAGAGGGCTATGATGCTGTGTGACTCGGACCAGGCTAAGCTATGCTGGGACTGCGACGAGAAAGTTCACAGCGCGAATTTCCTTGTGGCGAAACACTCGCGTGTTCTCTTATGTCGTTTGTGTCACTCTCCCACTCCGTGGAAGGCTTCGGGAACCAAACTCACTCCAACGGTGTCGTTTTGTCACCGTTGTGTTGCGGATCGTCACGCCGGGTTAAACCAGTTGGTGAATGATCAACAACAACAACAAGAAGAAGAACATAGGGATAATGATGATGATGATGATGATGCTGCTGATGATGATGATAGAGAACATGAGTCTGATGAAGATGATGTTTTTAATGATAATGATAGCGATGACGATGAGGATGAGGACGAGGACGAAGACGAAGACGAGGAAGTGGAGAATCAAGTTGTTCCAATGTCTTCTGGTTCTGTCACGTCATCAATTAAGGATGATAACTCAAGTTTAGAGTTTAAGCGATTGAGGAATAACTCTTTTTCTGTTGATTCTTCTTTACATGTAAGTTTATCTTCTTTTAGTTTCTGTAAATAGGTAGTTTTAATTTATTTATTTATTTTGAATTTCTTGGTTGTGTTTTATTTTAACTTGCTTTTTGTTTTTAGATCCCAGATCTGTGTCTTTGTTCTTTGGGTGTTCTGTTTGTCTCTGTTTTATTCGTTTGCATGTTCTTTTCTTAGCTTGTGTCGCAACCGTGTGCAACAATTTTAATTTTGTTGCATTCTATTAGATTAGAGTATTGAATAAGTTTATTCTGAAAACAAAAATGATAATATCTTGTAATTGGAGGTGAATCGGTCGATACTAAGTCTATGGATTGGTATTATTTGGATTGTTTTTCAATCGTAATTAAAAATTTTAGTCTAGTAATATGTTTAACAAAAATATTTTATAAATTGTGAAAAGAATTCTAATTCTATATGAAAACAATAATAACAACATTTATAAATTTACATGCAAGTTTTATCCATAATCTAATTAATGGATTTTACCTTATAAATTTATCAAGGCTTTTCTTTTTAATATTTGTCATTGTTTCAACTTTGACTATCCTTCTCAAAGTTTGGTAGATATAAAGCTAAGGTTCTTGTTTCATTATTCAAGAGGTAGGGTAATATAATACTTCCTTTCATTATAAACAAATAAGTTTGAACTTCATTTATGTTAGCATATTGTAAATAGAAAATCATGTAATCGTATTCATTTGCATTTTGTTAAAAACTAGACACATTGTTTGGCTTTCTTTTTAGAATATTGAATTGAATAGGAAATTAGCTATGTTTGCTTCATTTTTTTTTACTGGAAAATTCATAAATAGTTCATCTTGTGTTTGCAATTTATTCAGGGGAAGAATTTATTTTTTTATTAATTGTTTGCATTTTTGTATTTGGTTACAGGATGAGACAGCATGCTCTACATCTGAAATACTTAGAGCTACATTACCCAGTGGTGATGAATCAACCTCTCTGAACGTATTGAAGAGGCGTCGATATGATCAACGAAATTACTGACCCTTTATTGAAGATTCAAGAGGTGGTGAAGATTTGTATGAAAATATCATAAATTTGGACAATTGATTATGATTTAATTACATATTATGTTAAGTGCTAACTCCCATCATTCTCTTGAAATTTACTTAGTTCATAGATCAACACCAATTTAAGGTAGATTTAGTTTCGATTTCCCATTCAATTTTGTAGTAAATCCCGTTCATAATAACGTTGTAATTCACATTTCATGATATATGTGGAGAATGTATATATTTCAAATCCTAATTCCATTCCTTTTCGCCCTTTTCATTTGTGTCTTCTTCTTCTTTTTTTTGTCTTGTTATCTCTTGTTATGTAAAAAAACATGCCACTAAATTATTAATATTATATAAGGTTAATATTTTTCCTTTTTGTTTTGTCCTTAAGATAATCTTTTTGACTTGCCACGCTTTGAATGGAATTGTTCGTCCTTAAGATAATCATATTTTGATGGGCAGTAATTGTTGTAACAAACTAGCAATAGTAGTCAGTTTCTAATTTCTAGTGGCATATGCAGTGTAATGAACAATCTTATCAATAGATATGATATTTTGGAGGCCGTCTTCTATTTGTTAAATTTGATTAAAAATCATAATTTTGTGGGCCTCAGTTTTCATTTAACAAATTTCACATAATTTTATAATTTAAAAAAAAAAAATTAACCTCACTCCTTTTAGAGTATGTTATAACTTATAAGCAGGGTATTTTTATTTATATCTTAGTCTAATTATTCTTATAATTATGAAGTTGGGTCTATATCATTTTATAAGATACAAGTCCTCTATAGTTATATGCTGTATTATAGCCATATCTTTAGCAGATATGGAAATTAGTTTTTTTTTTAATATATCATCTTACATATAATATTATTTGTTTGTTCTGGTGCGTAATAATTTAACTGGCGAGTGACTTTTAAATAAATTAATAATAAATTTTATATCATTAAAATTTATTTGTAAAATAAAAATAATGTTTTTTATATATATTATAACTAGTAGGTGCGTGAATGGAAAAGAAAAGATTTAATTACGCAATAAAAGAGTGTAAAAATAGTTGAAAAAAAATAAATTGTCGAAAAAATAATCACATAATAAAAGAGTGTAAAAATAATTGAAAGAAAAAATAAATTGTTAAAAATTAATCATAACTATAAATTCCTAGATTACGAAAAACAACTTTTTTTAAAGAGTCATTTTTGCAAGATTAAGCTATTCTTCTCAAACATAAAATATGTTTTGTTTTCAACTTATTTATAACAACAGCAAAAACAACTGAAATCATGAAAAATAATCTTTCCTAAACACATAAAATTAAAATATTATATTAGTTTAATCATAACCGGAATCAGTTTTTATTTAGATGAGTTTGCTGAAAAATAATTTTAAAATAATTAATTTTGTTTAGATATAGTGAAAAAAATTGCTTTTACACAACAAATTACGAAAAGTAAATATTATAAAGATGAAATAAAAAAAATAGAAAAATCGGGGTAGTTTGAGAATAATATTTTTTTCTCAATGATGAAATTAGATTTTTCTAAACACATTTCTTACACTCACTGTTTGATGTAGTAGTAGATGAATAATAAATATAGGATAGAGTACGTTATTTTAAACATGGTAGGAATGAGTCAGTTTTGACTTGAGTATCACCATACATTCTACCATTAGCTACAGAGTACAAGTGCAATGTATACAAGTGGATAGAATTAGAAAGCATATTGGATGGACTTGTCTAATAAGGTAGGTGACAGTGGACCATCCTATAAAAAGAAATAAAAATTGTTGGAAAATCTGAGTTTTATTTTCTTGTTTGCACTTTGCCTTATCTCTTTTCCCTTTTGAGAGTGTCTACACAGTGAAGATAATAGTGGGCTATTTAGCTGCTGACGTTGATTTGAGTTTATGCATGCCACATAGCTTAATTAGGTGATTTGATCTTTTATTAATTTTAGCTACTAAATAACATAATATATTGTAAAATGGGGTTTGAATTTCATTCACCAAAGTCATACTTAATTAGAGTAATGAATTAACATTATTTTAATTTTCCATTAAATTAATCTTTTAATATTGCAAGTCACACTCTCATTTTACCTTCTCACATCTTCATAACCATGGTTTATAATGTTCCTCTTAATGCCATGTGTCATAGTTACGACGATGTCATGTTTAATATATTAAATTATCTTTCAATTGTGACATTAATGATGAATTAGTTTTGAGGAATTTTCTTTCACATCCTAACAAGCCTAAGCTGCACCCTCTTCTTATCTTTTGGAAAGCTCAATCGGAAAAATAAGAAATGGATACATGTTGAAACTTTGGATGTAGGAAGAGAAACATTAGTTCTGAGTCGAATCACAGTTTGTTACTCAATCCTATAGGATATGTTATTTCTCATATTTATTTTTTGATTGTACTCTCACAAAGAAAATATATATATATGAATAAAATGAAAACCAATAGTTGTCCATTGTCATCTTCTAATTTGATTTCCAATGACATATTTAATGTAATTGTTCATTTACGAGTAAACTTTAGGTGGTCCTAGATTGGTGTCTATACTGCCTTAATCAATGTCTATACAATGTGCTTAAGTGTTATCAAATTTTTTTAAAACCAAATTTTTTTAATATATATATTGATTGAGATTATAGTTTAGATGATAGTCTTGATTACTTAATAATTTCTTTGGGAGAAGATGATGAAGAAAAAATTGTGAGAAAAATTAATGAGATCTTATAGATTAGTCTATCATTATGTAATTATTATATATAATCAATTTATATTCACAATATAGATTATAGGAAGTTATAAAATATTATTATTTCACTTGAATAAGATTATTCTTTTCTAAAGTCAGAGTTATTTAAAAATATATACATTGAAGAGTTGTGGCTGCATTAACTGCCAAGTCATTCACAAATGTATCCAGCTTTAGGCTACAAAGTGAGAATGCACTGTGATATATATATATATATATATATATATATATATATATATATAAGTAGATTAAAAGCATGAAAGCATATAAGTAGATAGAATGCAAATTGGAGATGGAGTTGTCTACATAAGTTAGGTGACAGTGGACCATACAAAAAATAAAAAGAATTGAAAGATAATATGGGTTCTATTTTTTTTATTTGCACTTTGGCTTGTCTTTTCCTTCTTGTTCAGCCTTCTCTTTCCCTTTTAGGTTCAATTAGGTGATTCTGTCATTTATATTCAAATAATGAATGACATAAGATATATTTGTAGGATGAGGTTTGAATTTCAGTCACAAATTAAAAACGTAGAGTTTATAATGTTGGTATTTGAAAGCATGATAGATATATAATATAACATTTCTTTAAAGGTGTAATTTGTTTGTTACTATTAGATTAGAGACCTAACATTTTAACATTTCATAACATATTGTTGTCACTTATACAAGGATGTGTTTGGATAGGAAGTTTATAAATTTTAAGAAATTTGAAATATTTGAAATTTGAATTGTTTATGCTTGAATTTTCTTCATTTTTAAAATACTTTGTTTGGATAAATTAATTCAAAATTCTTGTATATTTTTTACAACAAATTTTGTAGGTAAACTTATTATATTGTTAGAAAGAATATTTTCAACAATTATTTTTATTTAAATATCTTTGCTCTATAAATTTACACAATATTGTAAAAATACACTGCATATGAATATTCACAATATATTGAAAACACATTCAAAACAGTAATATTAAAATCTTTACACTATCCAAACACGGCATTTTATAACGCAGCACTTTAATTTAAAAAATAAAATAAAATAATAATTACTCCTTTAAAATTCTTCACATAAATTCACTTAAAAAAAAATTGTTCTCAAAGAAAAATGAAGGATTTCCCTGCATATAGATGCAACAGGAATTTGTACTAGTTACTAATCTTGTGAGTTGATGGAATGGTCTTCTAAAACTATTTTACTAATTTTTTTGTCTTTTAAGACTAAACTTATAGGAACTTTAAGGAAAGGTGCTGGGTGGATATCTTTTAATTTACTTTATGAATTGGTTTTATTTAGTCTAAAATCAGCCAAAGTTTAGAATTCGATGAAAATAAAGAATAAAATATCATCCAATTACAGAATATTAGATAATAAATTTATTAATTTTTATAATTATTTAAATATCATACAAATGATAAACTTTTATAGGTTGGTTATGTAAAATGTTTACACTAATAGTATATAGCCATTAAGTTCTAAAACATATTAAATTCAATTTCATTTTTATTATATGTATTCATATAATGATCTAATCTAAGGTAAATCATAAAAATAAAATAACAAATTAAAAACTTATTATTTGAATGGATTAGTATATGAACTTGATTTTAACAACTGAATTATTTCCTTAAATAAAAAACACAATTTGGATCATATATTTGCTCCATATCCATGGAGATCTTGGTACAAACTACCAATGCTTGGGTGTGAAGATAAAAAAAATAAAAAAGAACACTTGCATTAGATAGTAGACAATTGGACCTTTTAAATGTATTATTGTCTCCTTTTTTTTAAAAAAAAGAAGTATGTTAATGTCAAAACTCAAAACTTGAAAAGGTGAATGATGGTTGAGGACCAGGAACAAGAAGAGAGAAGGTGAGAAGCTAAAATGTTAAATGATAAAAATATACATTTTGGTCTTTCAATTTATTTTTCTAAAACAATTCCATAAGTTTTAAAGTTATACTTTTGTGAAGTTTTAAGTTTGCATTACATCATTACGAAACGTCAGCCGTGGCCCAATATAAATACTAGGCAAAAAAAATCATAACAATTTCTTATACCTTTTAAATTTTCTTGTACTCTATTTAACATTACATTTCGAAATGGATACTCAATACATTTTATATTCCGAAATGTATCATAGAGGATGACATTTAAATGCAAGAAAAAAAATACGTAACAAGTTAAGCTTAACAACTCATTTTCAAAATATGTTCTTGAAAGAATCACAATGTATACTTGCTAGCTGTTTGGGGTAATTGTTTGTGTTTATAATAGCTTTTTCCCAATTCATTTTGGATTACACAATGCGCATTCAATGTATTCTCTAGCCATCACCTATTCCATCGAGTTATCCATCCAGGCCCAGCATGTAGCAATTATCTACCTTTTCTGCAAGTAATGTAACGGCTTTTGCATTTAATGATTTATTGCTTCATATCAATATGTTCTTAAAATCTGTATTTTCCATGCTTATTTGGAAATTGATTTTATATCTACGGTTTTTCATTAGATATGTAATTTCAAATCATTTTTATTTTTATTTTATCATTTTATCTAAAACTAAAATTCTGTTCATTTTCACTTGGTAATAAAATTACTTAGAAAACTAGATTGTTTACAATATTATGAAAAGTTCATTTTAATATTTAAAACTCAAATGGTACACTAAACTTAGCCGGTAGGTTACAATTTAATCTTTGTTAAAAAAATTCATTCTCAAAACCCCGGTTAAATGTCAAATAATTTGAAGAACATGAATGTTGACAAAATCAAAATAGACGAAAAAAGAACAAATGGATAAAAATAAAGTACACCTGACTTTACAATAAATAATGGATGATTAACCTATATGACTAAAATTTAATTCACAAACTTTGATTAATTTCATAAATGTTGAGTAACTACTTTTTGTTTAGCCTGAAAGGAATATCTAACTATTCCTTAGTCTTGTATTCATCTTACATAATCTCCAAATTCCATTCAATTATATCACTAAAATATCATATTTGGATTTTAAACTTCAAATCAACCCAAACCAAGCTTTTGTGCCTATAAAACTGCCCTACAAATAGAAATATTATATCCTGAAGAAAAAAATCCAATTCGTTAACACTTTCATGGATCTACTATCACCACTCACTGGGATATTTGGATTTTAGACTTTCATGTAAGGGTAAATATGCTGACATTCCCAGAACAGTTGTAGTTCCATCAACATAGCTCTATAGAATTATCTAAATAGGTAAACAAGTTATGAGCAAGATAATCCGATATCTTCCCACATACAGAATGGGAAAAATAACCCCAAAAACAGTCACAGACAAACTTGTACATTCTACATGAAAAAGTATTTACTACTTCGGAACCAGAAACAATCTTCCAAAGCCTAAAACCAAGATCGTATCAAGCCACATACAAAATCATCCATAACCTTCCACACTGTTCATATGCAGGAAATGCTCTTAATACAACCTGACAGGAAGAGAAAGAGAGCACTCTACAACCATTTCCACCAATCCCTTCAGATCAGAAACATTCTAAAATCAATCCAGTGAAAAACAAAAGGGGTGGAAATTACTATGCATGAGATTTATGAAGATATTTCATGAGAATGCATAAGAGCATCAAATGGTTATTAGACAACCCAAACTAAAAGAACAAAGAGCAGAATAAAACGCAGAAGCCCCATCCAATGGCAAATACTAAACAGTCTTTTTTAACACTCATGCAAAATGTAGGGACAAAAAGGGGCTAAGGGCATACCTTCAGAGACAGGGTTGAAGTGATAAGTTGACTCCAACTAATCCTCTGCCCAAAGCAACCAACAAAATATGTAGTCAATTTCAAAGTTCAAAGCCAGCATAAATGTATCAACCAAGTAGAAAACTAAATAAAACATCTTGAAATGAAGAGCAGACAGAACTCTAAATTATATCATATAAACCACACTGAACTGTTAGAAGACTTCAAAAATAGGTAAAGCATACTTTTCAAAATGATTTATGAACGAAACTAATTTTTTGAATCAACATTCAATCCAAGCAATGGATTAAATATTGATATTAAGATAATCCTATCTAGTTTTCATCCATGATCATGTCTTGACTTATTGCATATGTAAGACAAAACCATAAAAAGGAACAGAGAGAGAACTAGACAAACACCAGAAGCCATGAATTTCAACACTTTCTTGCAAAGCTCAACAAAAGCTGTATCGCGATAGCATTAATTTGAGACTATAAAATGAAAATTGGAAAAGCATACACAACCAATTGATTACCATGGTTCCCATAGATTCCTCAGAATATGAGAAGATTTAAACAACAGATTATTGTAATAATCTTTCCATAAAAATCTACACTAACTAGCTTGTACTCTAAATGCAGAACAAGCTAACATTTGCCAAGCATGCACAGTGACAAGTAACTAAGAAGTTCAGTAACTTAATAATATCATCTTTCCCAATTTACAACACACTGCAGAAACAACTATCAAAAGGGGACGACAGCAAGCAGAGATTCCACTTAGAGATATGCCTCCCCACCCCAAGAGTAAAAGTCTTACAATTTCCATGAAACAGCAACTCTTATTTGGGGAAAACCTAGTCCAACCAACTAGCAAAAAATTGGTTGGACAAGGTTTTCCCTATCATCAACAAACAGCAAACCATATCAGACACACAACTTCAAACCTCGTATCTCACTCAAGAACACATATTGATTCTTGAACCAAGCCAGCTACTATAACGCTATATCTTCATATTCCATCCTCCTACAAATCCTGCTACTACGATCCTTCATCTTGGCAGCTTGGACTCATTTCCAAGATCATTCATCTAGCCCTCTCTATGACTCGGGCATTTCCACCCATTGCACTTGTAATCTTCCCACCCCTAGCGATGGTCTTTTGCCTTCCCAAAACTCGAATCCTACACCTCCAAGCTATGTACAAGGAAGGCAACAACCCACTACTAGAAGTAGGAAGATCACGAGTACAATGTGTGAAAATGCCTTTGAGACATAAGGAAAGCAAGATAAAGGATAGTCCATGGTTGTTAGAAAGCTAATAAAGGAAAGCTTAACCATAAACTAATTCAGCTTATGAAAAAGCATAATGTCAATTTCCCTACCTATTATCTTTCTTCTTAGTGTTTAAGGAGAAGTTAATTCACCCAACCAGACAACTAAAATTTATAAACACAATACAATCACAAAACCCTAACAAAATTATTCAAAACCCTAATCAAACAATCAATCATGGAAAACCCCAACCTTTCTTATGCGGCACAGGCTGAATAACTGCCTCACCCTCATCGCCGTCCTTGACCGCGACGACGGCCTCCGGCGCGGGAGCACCAGCGGCAAGATCATCAGGATAACGAACGACAACAACAGGACAAACACAGTGATGAACACAGTAATCACTGACACTGCCGAGTCTACCATCACTCCCTCTCTTAACGGCACCAAACCCTCGACTCCCCATGATAACAGCGCTGAGCCCTAACCTCTCAACCTCCAAGCACAACCTCTCCTTCATGTCATGATCCTTCACGATGTGGATCTTGAACGGAATCTGCGCATCCCTCAACGGTTTCGCGAGATCCGCGGCCTTCGACGCCGTGAACGCGTCGAAGTCGTCCTCCAGCTTCCGCTTGCTGTTCGAATGGTCGTTGTTGTTAACTGCGCTGACGGCGTCTTCATCGGAGTTCGGGTCCGTGTTTATGGAGAGGTCAATGGCGCCCCAGTCGGCGCCGAACAGGACGTTCGTAGGGCTGACGTGGAGGAGGATCACGGCGTCGCCGGGGCGGATGTAGTGGTGGACGGCCCAGCGGACTGCGTACGCGCTCTCGTCGGAGAGGTCGACTGCCACGCCGATTTTGCGGCGGGCGCCGGCGGTCGGGGTTGGGGTGGCGGCGGATGAAGGGTGGCGCGGGGAGGAGGGGTGGTGGATTTTGATTTGGGGGAGCTGTGGGTCGGAATCCAGTGCGGGAGGGTTTTGGTGGGGATGCATTTTTTTTTTTGTTTGGGGGGAGGGTTCTAGAGAAGGTGTTGTTGCTTTTTGGTCGTGAGTGAGAGTGAGTGATGAATGGAAAAAGTGAGGTTTGTGTTGGGAATATTTTGTTAAGACTGTGTGAGATTGTGGAAGAATAAATAGACAGGGATGTGGGAAAGAAAAGGAAATGGGATTTGGGCTTGGGCTTCAGTTTGGGTTTGGGCTTGTGGGTTTAGCTTACTTAATTGCTGTGGGTTAGATCTCCTTGGTGGCCCAGGTCTGTGAACATGTAAGGTTACAAGAACAAAAGTTGCATGTGGTTCTTTTAGGTTTTATGAAGTTTTATCATGGTAAAATCTAATTTAATTTTATAGTACTTAGGTAAGTACAGAGTTTCATATGATTATATAAATGTTTTTTTATTATTTTAATCATTATATTTATCTCCTGCTAAAGAGTATTAGTATAAAATTTAAAAGAAATGTGAACATAATATTTTGAAATTGTATACATGGTGTTAGTATAATAATTTTAAACTTAAAAGAGTTAGGGTATGAAAAAAACATATTTGCGTATTTTCTTAAAATTATAAGGATATTAAGGTAATTTACTTTAAATATTTCACATTATATATATTAGATGTTATATTAATATTTTTCAGATAATTTATGGTAATATGAATTGTACACATTAATGCAATACGCCTTATTATTTTACAACTTAATTCCTCCCAGACTTTTTTTTTTTATCTTTTTTATCACATCACTTATGATATTATTATTTTTCATTTTTATTTTTTCTTCTATTTCTATCTTTATCCTAAAATAAAGTGAACATTTACCATGATCTGTCATGTGATGGACATCCATAATTTTGGAGTCAAATTTGGGAATAAATTATAAATTTCATAAATTGAAGTATTGAAAATGATTCCTAAAGTAAAGAAAATGTTTATGTAGTTTTAAAAGTAATAGAATTCATTTTGAGTAATGATAAAAATAATTTAAGTCAGTCGCTAAACTTTATTCAAATTAATAAACTAGAGGGTTGAAGAGTTGAATAACAAATACTTGTAAAATACTTGCAGTGTAACATTTAACACAGTCTCTTCTCCAAAAACTTTATTGGGTTTCAAAAACAAAACACACAATTAGAGCACAATGAAGTGCTTTGTATATAGTCTGAATTCATCGGGAAACGGAAAGTTCTTGGCAAAATTTGGCACATGAAAAGGACAAGTAAAAGTGATGCTTATTAGTCGTCGCATGCAGAAAGATTCTGCTTTATCCAATCCCACCTAATTTTGGGGACATGTTATCAAGTAGAATCATGATAAGATAAATGTTAATAATAGTTTCTCCATATTATAGATTAGTTCCACATATGATATTATTGCTAGTACGGAAAACTTTTATATGCAATAAGAATTGGATACGAAATTTTTTGTTAAATTGAATACAATTGTATAATTATAAGTTCAGTGTCCCTAACTAATAGTAAAACCTTTTAATATATGTGGTAAGTTTTTTATTTAATGAACTTTAGTTATAATTTTCTAACTTTTAATCAATAAAAGAATAAATTGTATTGAAAGATATATTATTAACATTTCTGAAGATAATAATCAAATTCATAAAATATTTTTACCCTTTTTATTTTAATTTTTTTCTTCTTATTACATCTCATTGCACATTATACCTTTTATTCTTACTTTTTTTTTTTGAAAAAGTCAAAATTTTTCCTTGTCTCATCATAGCCAATTATTTAATGGATACCATATTTTGTATCAGATATACATGTTTGAACCCAAAAGAAATGAATGTATCTTAGCCAATCTTCCTTGCTTTGTTTTACAATTGACAATGAGCAACTTGATGATTTTCAAGTGGGTGGTTTTGTTTATTTGATGGTACAAAGTTTTGAGATTCTCAATATTGTAGAAAATTTTATTTGATATTTAAAAACAACTTTTATGATATCGAAGTGGTCATGCTGGAGTGGTTATCTGTTTTCAGGATGATTAGAAATTTTGTAGGCTCTACCCGTGCAGGTTCGAATTTTGTCCTTCACGTTTTCTATTTTTTAATTTTACAAACACTGTTTGCCTTTATTTCTCTCGTTTTAATCTTTTTCTATTACATCATTTATTCCATTTTATATTTTTTATCATTTTTTTAATTCTACTTTGTTTGGAAGAAAAATTCTGTATTTTTATAAGATAAAATATAGTTTTGGTTCTTCAAAATATTACAATTGAGTTTTAGTTTTTCTATTTTGCTTTCTTTATTTTCAAAATACACTCTAGTTCTTAGAATAATTTAAGGAATGCTTCAATATCACATCTTAGGAATAAATTATTCTAACGAATATTAAACAGAGAATAAATATCTCCATCGCCTTTCTGAACTCTTAATCTGTTCTTTAGTTTGCTTTTTTCTACTGTGTTTGCATGAGTGATGGTGAAGAAGGGGAGAATATATCTTATGCTAAGAACAACAAAACCGTGTTTCAATAAACAAAAAATTAACTCCTTTAAAACTTTATACAACTCAAATGTTCTTCTTTACCCAATTGCAGTTTAATCATTAATTATTTATTAATTTCTTTATAAGTCACATGCTTATCGCATGCGAGACATTTAAATTAAAATGTTACATTAATACATTACATGCAATAACTTATATATTTTTCTTTTTTCTATATATATCTTTTCATTTATCATCTCATCTCTTGCTTCCTTTCTTATTTCTTGTATACATTAAGAAATATATATATATATATATATATATTTTATAAATAAAATTTCTTAATATATGTATTGTGCAGTCTATAATAATTTTTCATTTGATACAACTTTGAAAGAACACATATAACAGTATAATACATTTTACTTCCTAAAAAAAAAAGCATAATACATTATTTCGAAATTCGAGCAATATTTTATTACTGCTTGCTGTTAGCCAAAATTAAAGAAATCTCGCCAGTTTTATTTGTTATACAATGAATTTTACATAAAATTATGTGAAATTTAAATACATAATAATATTTAATTTTGAAACATTAGTTTTTAATAACTAGTATTTCATATCCTATATGTCTGCACGAGTCAAATTTATATGATAATAAATTATTACAAAATATACAAATAAATATTTATATTATGTAATTAAAATAAATATATTATTATTATTTTAATATAGAATAATTATTTATTTTATGTGATTAAAATTATAATAAATAAATACTTTTCATTCTAAAAATACGTTACAATGAAAGTTTGTAACAATAGATACTTTAAAATATAACTCATCTTAGATACTTTAAAACATAACTATCTTTCTAACTTTATAATAAATAATTTATATTATGATATAATTTTTTTTAATTAATATTTTCTAAAAAATTGAAATACAATTAAGAAATAAATATTAAAATAATATATTAAATAAATAAGTAGTTAAGAAAGTTTCTTTAAAACACTTTTATTCAACGAAAATAGTTAAAATCACTCCCAATCTAAAGAATGATTCTTTGAAAGAAAAAAAATATATACTATCGAGTGATCTAGATGTTCTAGTTTAATAAATAAGAATTATAGTTGTAAAAGTAAAAGTACACGAGTGCTAGATTGTTTTAAGAATTTTTTATAATTTTTTTTTTACAAACAAATTGGTCAAACATAATTTAGTTTCTTAAAATAAAGTTCTTACAGGATTATTTAAAAAAAATCAATTTCTCTTAAGATTAGATAAAAAGAAAAAAGGAATATGAGATATTTTTCACTAGTTCGTCTTAAGCTAAGTTATTATCCACTTTTATAATAATAACTAAGATTTCATTATATTAGAATTTGATACAAGTGTTCTTTAACCCAATTTATTTAAGTCATATAAATATTTTTTGAACACGGTCTCTTCATATTAAATAATAACAACAATTATTCTTTAAATTCAAGTTGAACTCAATCTTTTCAAGTTAAGACTCCAAGTATTCTTTGAATACAACCTTTTGAGGCTAGTACCTACCACTATGGGTAACAAATTTTACAAAATGAGTTTTTGTCTAACTGAGATTTATAATAAAAGAATACAGAATACAAAAGGCTTCGTGAAAGATTAAGAATTCAAACTTTAAGAGTTTCAGCTTGTTTAGAGTAATATTTGTCTTTAATCTTCAATCACTAACTTTTATATAGATGAAGGACTTGAAGTAGTCATTAGACTCAACAATTTTAAATCTTCATTCATTTAAGGAAGCGTGTTGCACGCCCATTTGCATAAATGCTCCTGCATACCCATTTGCATAAATGATCCTGCATGAACTGTTTGATAAGAGGTGGACTTTATAGTTAGATAAACGAGAAAAGCTTAAAAGGGTAACTACTTTTCTATCATAAATCTTCTTATTAGAGAAGTCCCCCTTTTATTTGATTTGCTTCATCTTTTTAAGACAAAAATTGTACAAGTCAATTCAATCTCCGCAAGACAACATAAATTGATAAGTGTCTCAACATTTAAATATATTTGTTAGGATGAGAACTTATCTTTTAATTTGAAGAGCTTTCACTTGTTCATTCATTAATATGCTTCATTAGACTCTTCATTTGTCTATTCCATCATAATAAACTCTGAATAAGTATCATTCTTTTGTTTACCCAATGAAGGTTGGTTATGAAACATTTAAAAAGATGATCAATTTGACAAAATATAAGAAAATTTGTAATTATCAAAATTGGTCATGATTTGTCTTTAATCATTTTAAACTTAACAAGTTTTTAAAATCGAACCAAAAACCAACCAAGTCAAGGAATGAAGTCATTAGTTACACCATATAAATCAGGTTAATAATAGAAGTTGGTAAAAATTAAAATATTATACATTAACAGCGTAAAATATTTTTGCATATACACAATTATATGAGTTAGCCTATTAACTAAACATTAACCACTATTGTAGTAACTTATTCTCTAGATGAGTTAGTTTGTTGCTTATTCTCTAGATGAGTTAGTTTGTTGCTATCAAGTTAGTTACAATTGTTGAGCTACATAACTTGTATTGTAAGCCAGTTTTGAATTAAATGAAATCAATTTAGTCACATAGTCTTTACATTTATTATATGTTTTTTCTTCTTCTATCGATCTTTTGGTTTTATGATATAAGAGTATTTCATGAGCTCTATCGCCTTGCGTTCTTCATGCTAAGGAACATGAATGTTCATCATGCTAGTTCGTGAATTATCCAAGCCAAAATCAATTATTCACTACTATTCATCCTAGTGAGAATCCTTTCATTCTCCTTATTAATCTTTTGTTGAACAAGAGAATTAGCATATTTGGGTGAAACTTATAGCATGTGCTTTGATCTCTAAGAACAAGTGGGAGTTCTTAAATGGATTCCTTCTAATTCGTGACAGATTTAATTCGAGCTTTGATGCTTAGGAAAGATGTAATATTTGATTCATTCTTTGATTCAAGTCAAAATCAATTAGTCACTATTATTCATCCTAGTGAGAATCCTTTCATTCTCCTTGTTAATCTTTTGTTGAACAAGAGAATTAGCACATTTGGGTGAAACTTATAGCATGTGCTTTGATCTCTAAGAACAAGTGGGAGTTCTTAAATGGATTCCTTCTAATTCGTGACAGATTTAATTCGAGCTTTGATGCTTAGGAAAGATGTAATATTTGATTCATTCTTGGATCGCGAACTGTATTTCACCTTCCATTGCAAAGTGTTTAATTCATGTAAATCTAATTATTATTTGGAAAAACTTAAAAGAATTATTCTGTCAAGAAGATCTAGTTTGCGTTATTGAGTTACAAAACTTATATTCATTCAAACAAGATAATATTTATGTTGCTGAATTCTTCATCAAACTTAATATAGTTTGGGAATAATTGGAGAATTATAGGCCTATTCTTGTTGTTATCTAACACCAAGCATGAACATGATTCACGTTGAGTGCGAGGGTGTAGAGGAAGACATAAGTCTCTCTAGACTTCCATGTTAGGCACGGATGTTAAGTCACATTGAGCATGACTTGGTACAGAGGCATAAGAAGTCTTTCTATGGGTTCACACTAAGCGTGCACTAGTATAAAAAGGGTATGTTACATTGATTAAAAATTGATTTTGTCGATTATTGAATTGACTTAGTAGGTGGGAGACGTAAAAAGTCTTGACTTTTCACGTCGATTATTTAACCAACGTGAAAACTTATTTTCACGCCAGTTGTAAAAACAATCGACTTTGAAAGTATAGACTTATGATAATAGTTATGAATTAGAGTTAGGTGTTGTAAGGTGAAAGGAGATGGCGATTGATACGTTATGATCAATTAAGTTGTTGTTTGAGGTAAAACATATGATATAATGTTTTGAGGAGATAGATGATGATATGTGAATGTTCATGGCATAATATGATATGATATGCATTAAAATATGTCCATAAGGGGTGTAATGATTCATTAAGATGTTTTATGAATACTTCTGGCAAATGATTGTGGGGTGCCAAAGGTAGATGAACATTGGGTTGATTAATGTTGAGAAATTGATCATTACACGAGTGATGCCTATTAACATAGATGCATATCCTAATGTTTTCAAATTGGGGTAGTGTGAGTTTAGTTATTCAATCCCTAGTTGGTCACTCAGATGGATGATCTAAGTACTTAGGAATGCACTTAGTTAGGGAATCCTTATTTATGTTCATGATAAGGCTACCATGCATGACTAATGACATTAACAAAAACTGCAAAGCATCTGCTAGTGAGAGCTTTAGATAGGTGTGTACTCCTAAGCTATATCTCACAAATTTATGGTAATACCGCATTACATGGTTGAGATGTTGGAGCGAGGAGCATACATTATATGACATTTGGCGTGGATTGATTTGTGTCATTGTGATTGCGATGTCGATTTACCTTGGTGATTTTATTAGATTCCGTAATTGTATGCATATAATGAGAAGTAAACCCACTATAGATTTATGTCTTGAGATTATGTTAGATCAAGGGGATTAACACTCTTAAGTTTTGATAATTACAAGACAGACGATACGAACAGACGATACAAGTGTAAATGATGTGAGGACTACAAACGAAAGGAGACTCCTCAATCTGATAAGACTTATTCCATGCTTCCTCAAAGGTGTCCCATCACAAAGAACAGACGATGCAATCACGAGTGAAGACGACATCAATCTAGAGCGTTAGCTGAACGTCTTGTTCTCTATTAAAGATCCAGCGTCTACTAGAAGTAGAATGAAGACAAACGTCACAGAAAATGAAGACAGACGAAGTAACGCGTGCAAAATATCTCTTTCATTCGTTACTCTTAGAAGCTTCCAAAAAGGCTATTGGATACTGTGCAAAACCTCTGCTACACGAAAAGTAGATCATACTTTTGTTATCCAAACTGATCAAGTCAGAAAAAGGTGCTGAACATGCGCTGACTCCGCTGTGTATAATTAATTATTCTGATTGATCTCTGCCACTGATGGAAAGTTTCAAGAAAAAGGACAACGGTCATATCTCTTGAGTCTAACAGATCTCTTCAGACTGTTGCCTATATAAAGGTCTTCACCTCACCATTTCAAGTTGGCGAAAAACGCTATTACAAGCTGATTATTTGAATTCGCTCTTGATATTATTCTTCATTGTATAAACTCTCTCTGTGAAGAGGAAAGTTTAACTTTTTTAGACTTTTTTAAATCCACGTCTGTGGTATTTTAGCCTGAGGAGGTTGTGCTTGCAAATAATACCCTTTTTCTTTAGCCTGAAGAGGCTGTGTTTCAAACAATACTTGGAGGGTTAGCTTGAGAAGGCTATGATCAAAGAATATCTTGTATTAGCCAGAAGTGGCTGTGTTCAAACAATACTTGTAATCTTTTCACGGTTGGTAGTGAAAACTCAGTTTTTGCTGAGTAACTGGACGTAGTCTGATATAGACGAACCAGTATAAAAACTTTATGTTCTCTGGATTATATCTTGTGACTAACGGGGATAATTAAAGAATAACTTAATTTCTTAAATCAAGCGTTTCAAAGATAAGTTTGAATCGTCTGTACTGATTTCAAAACAACAGACGATAGGATAAAATTTTATCAAAATCACAATTCAACCCCCTTCTTGTGTTTTATTCTTTATAGTTTGGTATCAGAGCTCAACCTCTAAGGGTTGAGCGCTTAACAGCTGCTAGAGGAAAGATCATTATGGAGTTATAAGGGCCAGCATTCCTTTCAGGAGGTTCCTCCATGAACAAGCCGCCAGCTTTCTCTGGAGATGACTATCCCTACTGGGCAGACAGGATGGAGATGTACAAAAAGTCTACTCAATATAAACTTTGGAAGATTATCACTCAGGGAGATATTCCTATTGTTAAACCAGAAACTGAATGGGGAAATGAGGAATATACCTCATGGAGCTGAACAGTAAAGCTAGCTATGCACTCACATGTGCTCTATCAAGGTCAGAATACAACAGATTCTGTGCCTATAAAACAGCTAAAGAATTCTGGGACGCTCTGAAGATTTCCTATGAAGGAACTGAAGACGTTAGAATGAGAAAAGCTGCTACATTGTAAAGAGAATATGAGATGTTCTCTATGAAGAAAAATGAATCCATTGAAATGATGTTTGGAAGATTTCAAACAATATTAAATGGTCTCACTTCGCTAGGAATCACTTTCACAAAAGCTCAAAATAACATGAAGATTCTGGATAGTCTTCCTACTCCATGGGAAGCAATGTCTACTGCTATTTCCGTGGGACGTGACATGAAAACATTAACTCTTGATGAGTTAATAGGTGCACTAAGGGTACATGAGGTACTCCTATGTAAAAGAGACAAG
The DNA here is from genome assembly GCA_026586105.1 of Hylodesmum podocarpum. Lineage (NCBI taxonomy): Eukaryota > Viridiplantae > Streptophyta > Magnoliopsida > Fabales > Fabaceae > Hylodesmum > Hylodesmum podocarpum. The sequence continues at coordinate 1,828,949 of JALJEV010000804.1, forward strand.
ATAAAAGTTCAAGATGCTATAGCTCTTCCGTCCACAGATGAAGTTCCAAAAGAAGAAACTGTCAAGAAAGAGAGAAAGAAGAAGACCAAGATTCTCAAGGCTGAAACGTCTGAATCAGATTCGTTTGATGGATCGTCTGAAGATGAGATATCTCTCATGGCTAGACGATTCAAGAAGATGATGATGAGGAAAGGAAGAGGCCAACGATTCTTCAAAAAGAAGGAGAAAAAGTTTCCTGAAAAATCTTCAAATAAAGAGGAAGGATCTGAGATCGTCTGCTATGAATGCAGAAAGCCTGGGCATAGGAGATCTGAATGTCCAAGGCTCAAGAAAAGGTGGAATCCTCGTAGAGAAAAAGGGAAGAAGAGTTTGCTGACTTGGTAAGACCTTGACAGCAACAGTTTAGATGATTCCACAGAGGTAGAAGAAACCGCAAATATATGTCTCATCGCTAGAGACAACATTTCCTCTGAGGTAAATGATTCTTCTATTTCGTCTACTTCATCTGAGTCTAAATCAAAATCAGAAGAAATATCATACAATACTCTTCTAGCAAACTCTCATTTTATTGCTGAGCAATACAAAACCTGCAAAGCAAAATTGAAACAAATTTTGGCAGAAAATATTGCTTTAAAATATGAAAAAGAGTTGCTCAAGAAGAATGTTTCAGACGATATATCGTCTGACTCTGAAAAGAACATTTTAATTCTTGAAATCGAGAGATTAAGGAAAGAAAATGATTATTTACTCAAGGATATAACTAAGTTCACAAAAGGATCCCTCTATGCTTAAAAATATTTTAAAATGTGGAAGGGTCCCTTCAGATAAAAGTGGATTAGGTTATGTTGAGCAGACAAATGAAAAGAAGACAAGCTTCGTTTCGTCTAAGAAGAAGAACAAAAGTTACAACAAGGTTCAAAACAATTATAAGTATAACACTAAGACCTTGAACAGAAAGAAGTCTTCTTCTACTAACAAAGGAGGACCCAAAAGAATTTGGGTACCAAAGTCACTCATTATTCCTGTTACAGATATCCTTAATAGGAAGAAAGAAGACTTCAAGCTGGTACCTGGACAGTGGATGCTCACGACACATGATGGGAGACCTGTCTATGTTCTAAGACCTAAGACAAGTAAAGGGTCTGTGTCTTATGGTGCAGGGAAAGGTAAAATCCTAGGAATTGGGATTGTTGGTAAGACACCCTACCCTCTCATTCAAAATGTGTCTTACGTTAAAGGTCTGAACTTCAATCTACTTAGCATAAGTCAATTTTGTGATAGTGGATATGAAGTAGCCTTTAATGCTGATGAATGTATAGTCAAAAATAAAGATAAATCTGTTCTGTTTGTTGGGAAAAGAAGGAACAATCTCTATGAAGTTTGTCTTTCGGACCTTAGTGATCAGAATGTAATATGTTTAATTTCAGTAGACGGTGAACGAGATATTTGGCATAAAAAGCTTGGACATTTGAGTCTCAAGTATATTTCAAAGATCTCTAAAAAGGATCTTGTAAAAGGTTTGCCAAAAATATCTTGGAAGTCTAATCGTCTGTGTGAATCTTGTCAGCATGGGAAACAACTCAAAACTTCTTTTAAATCAAAAAATGTTGTTTCTACGACAAGACCCTTAGAATTGTTATATATTGATCTCTTTGGACCGACTCAGATTGAAAGTCTTGGAGGAAAGAGATATGGGTTTGTCATTATAGACGACTATACTAGATTTACTTGGGTATACTTCCTAGTACATAAACACGAGTCTTTTAATACCTTTGAAATATTCTGTAAACGTGTTCAAAAAGAAAAAGAAATATGTATTGCGTCTGTGAGAAGCGATCATGGAACAAAATTTGAAAACTCTGAGTTTAAAGCCTTTTGTTTTGAAAACAGTATCTTTCACAATTTTTCATCTCCAAGAACTCCTCAACAAAATGGAGTTGTGGAAAGGAAAAATCGTACTTTACAAGAAATGGCTAGAACAATGTTGCATGAAAGCTCTCTTCCAAAGTACTATTGGGCAGAAGCAATAAACACTTCCTGTTATATTCAAAATAGAATATTGACAAGACCCATATTAAACAAGACTCCTTATGAACTATGGAAAGGGAGAAGACCCAACATATCCTACTTTCATCCTTTTGGATGTGAGTGTTTTATTCTTAACACCAGAGATCAACTTGGAAAGTTTGATTCAAAGGTAATTAATGGTTTTTTACTTGGATACTCTAATACATCTAAGGCCTATAGAGTGTTCAACTCTAAGACTCAAGTTGTAGAAGAATCTATTCATGTAAAATTTCAAGATAACTCAAAGGCTGATAAGGAAATATCAGACCTAGAAAATTTATTTGATAATTTGCAGATTAACCCCTCTGGTATAGATGCAAGAGTATAGAGGTACAGACGAACCCTCTTCGTCTAATACTCATCACCATGATGTTGAAGCTCGTGTCAGAAGTTGGAAATTTGCCTCAAACCACACAAAAGATCTTATCATTGGAGATAAACATCAAGGTGTTTAAACAAGATCAAGGGTTAGAGAATCGTCTGGGTACGCTCTTGTGTCAAATATAGAGTCCAAGAACATTGAAGAACCTCTACTAGACAATGACTGGATTTTAGCTATGGAAGATGAACTAAACCAGTTCACCAGAAATGATGTTTGGAACTTAGTAGAAAGACCAAGGAATAAAAGCATCATCGGAACAAGATGGGTTCAGAAACAAACTAGACGAAGCTGGAAAAGTGGTAAGAAATAAAGCGAGGTTGGTAGCTCAAGGTTATAATCAACAAGAAGGTATTGATTTCACTGAAACCTTTGCGCCAGTAGCTAGATTAGAAGCTATTAAAATCCTACTTGCTTTTGCTGCTCATAAAAACATCGTCTTTTATCAAATGGATGTAAAAAGTGCTTTTTTAAATGGCTTTATTGAAGAGGAAGTGTTTGTAAAACAACCTCCTGGTTTTGAAAGCTCATCTCAACCAGATCATGTTTTCAAATTAAAGAAAACACTCTATGGTCTCAAGCAAGCTCCTAGAGCTTGGTATGATAGACTAAGTTCCTTTCTTCTTAAAAATGGTTTTTCTAGAGGAAAAGGTGATACCATACACTTCAAGAAAAGTGTTTCAAAAGACTTTATTATTGTCCAAATATATGTAGACGATATAGTCTTCGGAGCCACTAACGAATCCTTGTGTAAGGATTTTTCTAATTTAATGTATGATGAATTCGAAATGAGTATGATGGGAGAATTAAAATTCTTCCTAAGACTTCAAGTCAAACAGAAGAAAGAAGGAATCTATATTCATCAACAGAAGTACACAAAAGAAATTCTCAAGAAATTCAAGATGAACAACGCAAAGCCAATGAAGACGCCCATGCATTCATCTGTTGCTAGTCTCAACAAAGACGAATCAGGTAAGACCGTTGATCAGACGGTATATCGAGGTATGATTGGCTCACTGCTCTATTTAACTGCAAGTAGACCAGACATTATGTTAAGCGTCATGCGTGTGCGTTTGATCGATCCTAGAGAATCTCATTTACAAGCTGTTAAACGTATTCTCAGATATCTTATTGGAACCACTAATCTCTCTTTGTTTTATAAGAAAAATAGTGATTTTAGTTTGAATGGCTATTGTTATGCTGACTATGCTGGAGACAAAGTGGAGAGAAAAAGTACAAGTGGTGGATGTCAATTTCTTGGCAAGTCACTCATTTCTTGGTCTAGCAAGAAACAAGACTCTATAGCCCTCTCCACCACAGAAGTAGAATACATAGCTGCTGTTGGATGTTGTTCGCAACTTCTTTGGGTAAAACATCAACTTGAAGATTACTCCAGGTTTGAAATCCAAATCCCAGTTTTCTGTGATAACACTAGTGCAATCAATCTCAGCAAAAACCCTATTCAACATTCAAAAGCTAAACACATTGAAATTAGATTTCATTTTATAAGAGATTATGTTCAAAAAGGTGTTTTTGATATACAGTTTGTTCAAACTGATTTTCAATGGGTAGACATCTTTACAAAAGCTTTAGACGAAACACACTTTAATTTCATTAAAGAAAATTTGGGAATTATTTCTTTAGAAGATTAAGGTTATCATCTATAGTTATCGTCTATATTTATCGTCTGTTAATTCGTGTTAAGACGAAGCCTTGCGTCTGATCAAGTTGAATAAGTAAAAAGTCATTCAACAAATGCAATGTTTTTATTTAATAAATTTAAAGTTGAGTGTGCAGGAAGACAATAAATGCAACATTAAATGTGTCTGGCATTTATTACTCTATTCTAGGAAGTCCAAGAGCATGTGCCGTAACTGACAGAAGTCAAATCAATCATTGAAAGGACAATCATGGGAGAAAACGTCAAATCAGGGACGGTTTACATTCTATTGTCTACTGAAAATAACCGTTCATTCTTTTACACTATAAAAGAGTCAAAGTTACCTCTTTTATTATTTACATTGCTAAGCATTCAAATTTATCATCTCTCTAAGAACTCTCACTTCCAAATACTCTCTCTTTTTCAAACCTAGAAAAATGGCCGCCAAGAATGTGTAACAAACTACCCCTGAAGAAGAAGGATTCTTTGCTCAAGACCTCTTCCTACCGAGCAAATGGGTGAAGAGAATCACCCTCGCTGATCTCTCCGGTCACACTTGTGACTTCTTGGAGAAAGCTGGATGGATGAAGTTCGCTACCTGGGAAAGACCATGGATGATGGAGCCTTATGTTGAGTTTTGGTCTGAGGCCAAAATCGTAGATGACAACATTGTGGGAACAATCGGTGACAAGGAGTACCTTGTCAATGCTGAAGCTGTGGCTGCGATTGGGAAGTGTAAAAATGAGGGTATCGTCTACACTCCCAAATGGCATGAAGGTATTGATGAAGCCTTCATCGATCAGACGCTCTACGGGAAGCCCAGAACATCTGACCGTGTCAAGTACCTAAGAGCTAGAAACCTCAATGCTGAAGGAAGAGTATTGCATAATCTTCTTTTCAACATCTTCGCACCAAGAATCGGTTCTCGCGATAATGTTAGCAACAGAGAACGATTCTGTCTCTTCTATCTTCTTTAGAAGGAGAAGATTAGTTTACCCCACGTTATCATGGATCACTGGATGGACTGCTTGAGGAGAAGGAACCTTCGCAAAAAATCAAGTGTTCCTTACCCTGCTGTGTTTGCCAAGATCATCCAAAGCCAAGAGTTTGAAATCAGAGGATGTGAATGGTACGCAAGTGGCCCTGAAATCAAGCAAGACACTTTTACAAGAATGCGTCTAGACCTTGCTTCATGGACGATAAATGAAATGCATGAGAAGTACCTTAATCCTAAGGGTTCTCAATCCTCTTCTTCTCAACCTCAACCCTCTCAACCACAAACACTGACCCATACACAAACCTCACAACCGCAACCCACACCTCAACAAACTTGCCCAAAACACAAAACTCTCATAAAAAGACCCAGAAATGCACCCACTTAAGCTCAAGCACAAGCCCAAACACCTAACCCTCCTCCATCCAAACCCCTTGCTCTGTCTGAACCTCCTGTACAAGTGACAGAGGTTCCTTTTGAGACAGCTGAAGAAGTGCCTCTTGTTATACGAAAATCAAGGTCTATCAAGTTGAGAATGCCAAAAAAGGATTCGTCTACCCAAGACAATCCATCTCCCAAAGAAGCATCTAAGGATGCTGAGTCAGACGATGCCTATATGGCTGATAAAGAGATGCGCAAAGCTTATGATAAAGGCGCAAGAAAAGGAATTGCTGAAGCCTCTGCAATCTTGGATGAGAAAAAGGAACTAGAAAAAGCAAGAAAAGCATCCATTCTCTTTGAAGCTGATAGAGAGCAAAGATTCAGAGATAACGTAAGAGGTATTGGATCGTCTGGAACTTCTCAAGTTCAGGGCATAGACACTAAAGAAAATGCCCAGATCCAAAAAGATAACGCAATCCTTGCTGAGCAACTGTCTACTATGCTCAATGAAGATGTGCCTCCTATGGAGTTTGAATCTTCAACTCCAATAGACGAATCAAGACAAGACGTTGTAGTCTTGACTTCGTCTCCTATCCATGTCATCCCTCTTCAGACGATAAGTGCTGAGTCTGAGGAAAGAAGATGCCTACATTCTGTGCAGCCTTCGTCTGTCTTCTACAGTGTAGAATCATCATCATCAGACGACGAAGAATGTCTTGTTACAAGACATGTGGCACCTAACTTAAAGATTTCAGCAGTGGTCTTAAATGAAGAAGACCTACCACCCAAGCGCATAATGGACTACTCCTTTCTCAACGACCTTGTTATACAAAGGTATAGTATTATTGGGTGTGCTGATAGGCCTAAGAAGCCTGATTGGATTATTACAGATCATGCTATGGAAGCCTCTGATCTTTCTGACTTTGATGGATCTGAGTCTAGCTATGATGGCTACTGTGCAGACAATGAAGATTCATCTGTTGAAGAGCAAGAATCTCCTTTCATCGAATTGGACAACCCTTACAATTACATAGGGAAGAAAGGGTTCTAATTGGGAAGATTCGTTAATCCAATCAACTACTTCTAACCATTGAAGCCTGCTGATATTGATCTCTCAAAGAAATATAGTGTTGAAGAGCAGAAGGAATGGTTGAAGCGTCTGCCTTGGGACGCCCTTGCTGATCTGAAGATTAAGGGCTTAGAAGGTATAGACGATTACAAGCGCCATCTTGATGGTCAGCTTGAAGAAGGACCTGCGATGGGATATGAACCCAACATTATTCCTAGATCTGAGTCTAGAAGATCCAGTTGTTATCATGCTGAGAAAGCACCTGTACATTATCACTGTGTATTTGGTGACTTTATGTCTCAAATATCTATTCCAGAATGCTTCTCTCACTGGCATCTAGATGCAATGGACAAGCATGATCCCCAACCCTTCACCATTCCGATGAACAAGACGGAGTTCATTGGATTAGGCTACACTATTGGCCTAACGCTTCTATGGCTAAGACCTCATTGCTCTGGCATTCAACCAACTTACTTCCTCAACTTCAACGAGTATGAAACTCCTGAAGAGTGCTATCATTGCTTGCCAGTTGATTATGATGCGGCATATAATGCAATGTCAAGAGCCTATAAAAATGAGATCAAGGACAGACTGCAGTCCTTCCGTCTTATCCAAAACAAAGCCGAGAAAGAAAATCGTTTCCTTCCCTTTCTCATGGGCTCTCAATTCTCTGCACTTGCAACCAATGAAACAAGATTCTTTGTAAGGATGGACCGCTCAAGACCATGCCTTATAAGAATGCTTGCTAAAGGAAAAGAGAAGAAAGAATATCCTTCCCCCAAGGAATTCAAGTATGCTAGACACATTGTCAAGCGTCTACCCCCGGTCGTCTATGATCATTTGAAAGCCTTTCAGACGTACTCTACAAGGCCTATCAATCCTAAGATTCAGAGGATGATAAAAGAATATGAGAACAGTCTAGATTCTGCTCTGGTACTGTTTTTGATGAAGAGTCGGTCACATGTGGCAGAGTTTACCCTAGTGGAGCCTATGCGTACACTCTTCCACCTAATATGCCTCAGCACTATCAACTGTCAACCTTTAACAAAATCTACAAATGGCAGTGGGAAGAAAACTTCAATTCTAAGATGGACTTTCCCCTGTTCACCTTAATTTTAAAGGCAACAGAAGTAGAACCTATTGTGATAGAGGCTGATTCAGATGAAGAAGTAGTGATGCCTACTTCTAGCCAACCTCTGTTGATTGAAGCTGGAGGACCATCGTCTGAACCACGATCACCTCAATCATCAGATGATTCTACTGATAAGTACAATGCTTTGAAGCGGAAGTATGATGATCTTGCAGATAACTATGACCACTTAAAGAAGAAGAATAGGGAGCTAGAAGAGTTTCAACAGGCCACTAATGCCAAAGTTGAACATCTTCAAGGTCTTGTTTTTGCTCTGTTGAAGCAGCAGCAGCCACCTCCATGATTCTGTTTGGTTGATTTCAGCCCAAGGGGGAGAAGACAAGTATCTGCTCAGGGGGAGCATCTGAAGACGAGCGTTGTCTACTGTGAGCTTTGGGGGAGAGTCTTGTATTTTTATTTTCTTCTTTGTGATTTTTTTTACTACTTTCTTTGTAAATTGTTTTTTTCTGAAATTGATTACATCTTTGTGATGTAACAAACTTATAAAGAAGCATTCTTCAGAAAACATCGTCTTGATGTAGTTCTGGCATAACTGGTAATTATTTCACTAACTTTTGTTTATGCAGATATCTTCATCTTTCATGTGTGTTGGTATGGTCTGTAATCATCAAAAAGGGGGAGATTGTTAGATCAAGGGGATTAACACTCTTAAGTTTTGATAATTACAAGATAGACGATATGAACAAACGATACAAGTGTAGACGATGTGAGGATTACAAACGAAAGGAGACTCCTCAATCTGATAAGACTTATTCGATGCTTCCTCAAAGGTGTCTCATCACAAAGAACAGACGATGCAATCACGAGTGAAGACGACATCAATCCAGAGTGTTAGCTGAACGTCTTGTGCTCTGTTAAAGATCCAGCGTCTACTAGAAGTAGAATGAAGACAAACGTCACAGAAAATGAAGACAGACGAAGTAACGCGTGCAAAATATCTCTTTCAGTCGTTACTCTTAGAAGCTTCCAAAAAAGCTATTGGATACTATGCAAAACCTCTGCTACACGAAAAGTATATCACACTTTTGTTATCCAAACTGATCAAGTTAGAAAAAGGTGTTGAACATGCGCTGACTCCGCTGTGTATAATTAATTATTCTGATTGATCTTTGCCACTGATGGAAAGTTTCAAGAAAAAGGACAACGGTCATATCTCTTGAGTCTAACGGATCTCTTCAGACTGTTGCCTATATAAAGGTTTTCACGTCACCATTTCAAGTTGGCGAAAAACGCTATTACAAGCTGATTATTTGAATTCGCTCTTGATATTATTCTTCATTGTATAAACCCTCTCTGCGAAGAGGAAAGTTTAACTTCTTTAGACTTTTTCAAATCCACTTCTGTGGTATTTTAGCCTGAGGAGGTTGTGCTTGCAAAGAATACCCTTTTTCTTTAGCTTGAAGAGGCTGTGTTTCAAACAATACTTGGTGGGTTAGCCTGAGAAGGCTGTGATCAAAGAATATCTTGTATTAGCCAGAAGTGGCTGTGTTCAAACAATACTTGTAACCTTTTCACGGTTGATAGTGAAAACTCAGTTTTTTGCTACGTCGATATGGACGAACCAGTATAAAAACTTTATGTTCTCTGGATTATATCTTGTGACTAACGGAGATAATTAAAGAATAACTTAATTTCTTAAATCAAGCGTTTCAAAGATAAGTTTGAATCGTCTATACTGATTTCAAAACAACAGACGAAAGGATAAAATTTTATAAAAATCACAATTCAACCCCCTTTCTTGTATTTTATTCTTTACAGATTATTATTATTTTTATGTTTTAATAAGATTCACCCATGTGTTCTATCTATAGTTGATATTTTTAATGATTCCAACATGATATTTAGGAAAGCATTCAGACAAAGACAATGGATTGGGTTTGAGGTGGATGAAAGCTTCTCTATGAAGCTCCTCACAATAAGTTGTCTAAGACAATTTTCTGTCTCTTTTATCTCTTTTGATGTATGAATGTGTATATATGTTTGTATGTATATTTTTCATATTTTTTATGTATATATGTTTGTATGTATATTTGTCATATTTTATTTATTATATATATATATATATATATATATATATAGAGAGAGAGAGAATGACAATTAATCTCAAAGGTTAGTAAAAAAGAAGATATCATATGTTTTCATAAATAAATATTAAAAAATAATTTTAGTTAGAATTATATCTAGATTAAAGTAATTTTAGTGTAATGGCAGATTAGGTCATTACACGTCCCATCTCACCTTTCAACTTGATGCTTTTCTACACCTAGACTTTAATCATCATTTTAACCTAACCAATCAATTTATGCTTAGAAGATCTAGTAGACTAAAGAAAGAATCTACATATCTCCAATACTATAAATGTTCCAATTTCATTTCTGATAACCCAATTTCTGATTGTTCCTATCCATTACCCTTATGATTACATATCACCTAATACAAGAGTTATTGCTTTTCCTTATCCATCGATATAGAACCTTCTTCTTATAAACAAGTAGTTCAAGAGTAATGACATGTTAAGGAAATGAAGATATATTTAAATGTTTTGGAGGTCAACAACATATGAGAAATAATTGATAAACCCTAGTAACTTTAACAATTAGTGGTAATTGGGTTTAAGAAAACAAAAGTCAAATGGCTCCAATAGTATATACAAAGCAAACCGAAGATGTTGATATTTTTTATATCATTTATCACTTGTTGTTAAAGTAATTAATGTACGACTTTTTCTAGCTTTGGCTTATATCCGTAACTGGCATGCGCAACATATGGATGTGTCAACAATGCCTTCCTTCATGACAACTTAAATTAGGATGTTTTCATGTGGATTCCTCAAAGGGGTTTCTTGAACAGGTACCAAAAAAGTTTGCAAGCTTCTCAATCCCCTTTATGGTTAGAAGAACAGAAGTTGAAAGTACTTTTAGAAACTAATGTAGGCATGACACACGCGCCGAACGTGCGTCAAATAAAACTGAATTTAGCTACTACTTTGCAGTAATAATGGACTCAGATCGTTTTCCTATGAATTACTTTGTTACTTCTCTGTAACCTAAATTTTAAATACAAATGTGGGGGTTTTTGTGCAGAGGAAAAATTAAAGGCAATTAAACAATAACAATTAACCAATGACAATATTTAAACAACAATTAAAAAATAATTAAAGATGATTAAAAGGCATCAATCCGATCTCTATCAGATCCTAATTTCCTTCATCAGTTCAACAAAATAAAGGCACTCATCTATGCAGTGCATTGGAACCGAGATCTCTGCATGTCAACACTGAACTAACGCTCTAAGATCTTAGAGGATTATCATCGAACACTTGGTGGCCTTTAAACTCACACGACTGCATGAGAGCACACAACTCAGTTTCGAATCACGTAATTATTTCCCTGCATTCGTTGTTAATCAACAACATCAGAACTCAACAATCTCAATTCAAAATATCAATTAACATAATGAAATCGAAATTACATAATCTAAAACGAGTACCCATGCAATTGAAAATGGAGAACCTAAGGAAATTATGGATCCTATTGAGATGAATTGGTTAATGGAATTAGTTGCGCATAATTGAAATTAGACTATGCATAAATAAGAATTGCATAACAGAACAATTAAATTGCAAGAAGGAGAGGAAAACGAAAATTGCAATGGAAACCCAAAACCCTAACAAAGAAACTAAAGAAGAGAAAGAGGGAAACCAAAGTGCTAAAAACCGAAAAAGTAAAATTGCAAAGTGAGAGGTTGTATTTAGATTTGAGTTTTGGGGTATATAAAAGGGTCAAGTCATGTGCTAGTCACATGACTTTTAAGTGGTCCAGGGTGCAGGGTTCGAAACCCACCCAATGCACACATTTAAATGGTCCAATTACATGATTTGAAATGGGCCTACACTAATTCTTCACGTCGAAATTCCCGCATCAGTTTCGTGCGTCACTTTCAAGGCAATTTTGACCCATATGCGATCCGAATTGGCTCTTCTTGACTTTTGTAGCTCTGTCAATCCTCTTTAATTCGAAAAAAACCGGAGCTCAAATGGAGATTTGTAGAGGGAGTTATGCCTATTTTAGTGAAACTGTTCAAATCTGGAAAAATATAGCGAATTGGAACAAATTAAGCACTTAAAGCCCAAATGATCCCAAACTCATAAATGCATAAAATCATACTAGTTGGCCATTAATCATGTTGTGTTAGGATATAAAAGATGCAGAGAAAATGATCAAAATAATGACTCATCAAGGAACATCTAAGGAAAATCACTCAACTAGAACAATTATTAGAAGTTCTAAGACCAAGGACACACTCAATCAAGTTACCTTAGCTTAGGATTTGATTTTTGTAATTGAAGTGTAAATAATTTTGATGGCCTTGTAATTTTTTGTCCAAAGTGTATTTTTCTTTTAAGTATTTGCTTAAGATTGTGCTTAAAAGGCTAGTAAGCTTAAAGAGTGAAGCTTAATAGGAATGAATGAATTCAAGCTCAAGTTCATATTAAATTCTCATTTAAAATTTAAATTTAATTTGATTTAAGTTTGAATTTCAAATTGTGAATCCAAGTGGATTTGGTTCAATTAGATTTTCACTTGGATTAGGATCCATGCCTAATCGAATAGAAAATCTCAACTCTTGATTAAATACACTCATCCAATGGAAAGTGACATGTAACATTTGAGAGGGACATATAACCTTTGAAAGTGACATGAAACACTTTTGAAAGTGACATGTACTTGAACCTTTGAACTTTTGGCTCTTATTCATTGACTTGTAGAGTACTCTAATGTGGTTTAGCTTTTTCTTCAAGTTTTCCTAAGCCTATAAGAAGCCAAAAACGAAATTGTAAGGAACTTTTGGACCATTTAAATAAAACTTGTGGTCGTTCCTCCTATGCTTATTGGTTATGCCATAACGCCTTTCTAAACCATTTCTCTTCCCCCTTTCCACTTTCTTTTTTAGTTCATCTTTGGGTTTCATTGAATCTTGACCGAAAACTTCCATTGAAGCTTTGTTTGGAAATAGTTGAAGAAGCTAGATTGAGAATTTCAAGGTTTCTTTGGAGAACTATCTTAGGAGAACTTCATGGTTTAGGTATAACTATAATGTACTGTAAGATATGCAACATAAATGAGGAAAATTCATAAGTCATAGTTTAGGTATGATATATCCTAGCTTACGTACACTACAAACACCAATAAGGAAACTTACCTTGTATTTTGGTCTATTAAGAACGAATGCAGAAATAGACGCCACGAACAAGGTTGTTGTCTTCATTGAATTTATCGATTAGGGTTCTCATGCGAGAGTCTTGGAGCTGGATGCTGCTTAGGGTGAAAACTCATACCTTTCACACATTTACTCGTCGTTTCGAACATAATCAGTATGTTATGATTTCAAGTTAAGTGAAGTGATTAGGGTAAGGTTTCAAGGGAAATCAAATTAGAGAAGGGAAAGGATAAAGAGAAGTGATAAAATAAAGTACAAATTGAAAAACCTAGCAGAGTAAATGGAGTGTATAGAGGCAACAAGAGAACAACCGCGAGAGAATTAGAGATTGAGAGTCTAAATAATAAGGTTACGAGAGATTTTCCATAGCAGCTGAAATTTAATCCACATGGATTTACAATTTCATGTCACTAATGAGATGAACTGACGTGATGAATTACATCCATGTTGAGCTTAATAATAATAAATTTCTAACAACGTTAATTGTACATTTAACCGCCGTTATTTAGGTGATATTAAATGTTATTTTTGCACTAATGGGGGTGGGGTATTGTACAACTATGTTATTTAGCCTGTTCATCGACAATTTACTATTATTAACTAATTCTGTCGACTGGTTAGTTTGCTGTTAGCAAGTTAGTTACAGTTGTTGAATTATATAGCTTGTACTATAAGCCACTTCCAAACTAAACGAAATCATTTTACTTACTTGGTGATAACGTTGAAGTAGTAGTAGATGAGTGTGTAAAAGGCATGCAATGATGCTTTTTTGAGTTAATTCCCATTTATCTGCCATCTTGAGCCATGTAATGATGCACGCTTGGCCTGAAGCTTTGTAATGAACCTCGGTTTACACTGGTTTAAATAGGTCGTTCAATCGCACTAATCTAATTGCTATTCAACGTAGTTACATATTCAAAATTTGAATTTAATATTTCTTACTAAGTTAGAACTTTTTCATGTCGTGCGCTGAATGATAAAATATGGATTTCAAGTTCGCTACCAAAAAGGAAAAAGAATTTTAAAAGGTTCTATTACTATGAATGGACACACTCATGATGCATGAAAAATTATCGTTATTTCAAAAGTGAGAAAAATTAAACCCCGTAATTAAATAGTGGCGGAATATCGGTAGAACATTTACGGACACAAAAAATTCAAGTTCTATATTTGTAAATGTTTGACGCTCAACATCATACTCGCAAGTTCATCTTCGAAACATGGAAATTAATTAAATACACATATAAACATAATCCGTTTCAAATTTGAATTAAACCCTCAAATTCAAAAAACAAAAAAGTAAAATTGAAAATTTGTGCCCCCTATGAAAAACTGGCTTTCTTTCCCTAAAACTTTTGCCTAAGGTTATATCTATGGGTAAGGCTCTATAATCTACTTATACCGAACCGAAGTACTAAAGTCACTTTCTTCACTCATCACCCCTTTGTTGCAAGGCCTTCTCCAATGATTAGGCATCACAAAGAACCCAGTTGAGGTATAAACTATAGCACAACACCTACCCCACATGATCAAGACCATAAGACTAGTGATAAAGAACATACACATACCAAAATAACCTTTTGTACTATCTGCAATATTTTGCTTCTGTTTGGCCACCACCCCAGTTCCATTTATTGTCAATGATCTGCATAGGTGCGATTCGGTAGATGACGGTGAAGTTAGAGTAATAGTTGAAGTGCTTGAATTGGTTGAAGCTGATGATAATGTAGACGGTGTGAATGGAAGTGAACTAGAAGAGGATAAGTTGCATGTACTTTCTGATGCGGAACCATCCTTTTTGCTTGTTTTACGCTTGTAACTCATCTTTTTGCCCTGTTACAAGATTAATACATAACAGCACATGCACAATTATAAATAGTGTTAGATACACATGCACAAATTCAAGATGAGGAATATTATGGTACATGTGCAGAAATAAATGACTTCTTTTCCTCTTAGACTAAATTACAGTAAAACTAATACACAAAACCCGCTTTAGAAATTGAACATGGGACAATCAATTATTGGACTATATTGAAGCGATAAAATTAGTCTCGTAAATGAGAAATGGATGTTAAAAGGCGAAAATAAAAGAAAAAATTATAGATTCAAAAAATTAATAATTAATTTTTTAACATTTTTCAATAAAGATCATAATTAGAATTGATCTATGACTGATTAATGGATGGTCTCATAACAATTTTTTTTTTATTGTTTTCTTCTTTTCACAACAAAATTTAAGGAAAAATTTCAAATCCAGACGAAAAATTATTTCATGCTTTAAAATCATTGTATGCTCAATCAATTTTCATGTCATACGAAACTAGGAAAGCGTTTATTTTAGGATAAGAAATTGTATTCTTGAGGATTATACTTCTGTCAAATAGGATATATAGATATGAGTAATTTCTATTCCAGGAAATCAATTATTTTTCACAATTATTTTCTAAAATTTGTTTCAAATATGAATTCCCGAATTTTCTTTTACATACCCTATATACACTAATATAAACATTTTCTAAAATTTTTAATGTTCAATGAAAAGTTAATAAAACTCTCGTACATGCATGTTAGATAATGCAGAAACCAGTTAGAATTATGATGGTCTTGATTGATCATGTAATAACTTCTCTATAATCTTATTTCTCGGTTTTCTGAATGTTTATTTTTTCAAAGACAAAAATATGTTCCATATGGTCAAATTGTTGCGATTTGAAACACTAGAAACTTTAACAACGGCATGAGAAAACTGTTGCAAATGAAAGAAAAACGAAGACAAGAACACTAACCAACGATGTATGATGCAAAGCCGACATCAAAGCGCGGCGAACAGAGTGATGATTCTCTTTTCCTCTCTTTTTCAAGCGACTCGAATTTTCTTCATCGCCAACACTCTTCGACGACAAGAAAACCGCTCGAAACGACGCGCGCTTTCTATCCGCCACGGTAATGTAAGAAAAAAGCGGGTCAGCGCGTTTCGCTTTTCTCGAAACGACGTCGGCGTCGTCATCGTCGGCGGGTAATTCCGGTTTGAAGCACCGGAACATGCGCCATTTGCTTCGTTTCTTCTTCGGAGACTCCATCATCATGTTACAAGCCAACCTTCACGAGACGACACTTCAACTATGAAAAACGGTGTCGGCGGTTGGTTAGCGAAACGGTGTCGTGTTGGCGGTTATGATTCGACGGTTTGAGAATGGGAGAAAAGAGTGTTTTTGCATGTCCATGAAAAACGGGACGTGGAAAACGTGAATGTGAGATCGAATCTTATAAGATACGGTGCAATGTGAAGGGAAAAAGATATGCAACCTTTGAAAATGAAAATGATGGGGTGTGTGGGTTTTTATATTTATATATATGGGGTGATGTTTCCCTTCTTTGAGTCAAAGAAGTTTTTTTTTTTTTGAAGGAAAATCAGAATCAGAGTGACTGGGGAGAATCAGATTTTACATCTGGCAAGTTAGGATCATCGTTTTTCTTAGATTTTTTTCTCTTAAAATAAGTTGTGGGTTAAAAAATAGTAGCAAAAGATATCAAGTAGATTTAGAATGGCCCTTAAAAAATGGGATTTGGATTAGCCTTTTCCTTATCTAGGTACATTAGTATTGTATACGTGTCTTTAATTTGTGGTTTGACATGATTTGAAATTTTATCTTAAATTTGCTCTGATGATTGTTATTTTAGTTCATGCATTGACTACTACTAGTACCTTTGAGTAAAATTGTTGAAATATATTTTGTGTTTCCATGCATAGTTATTATTTTCCATTTGTTTTGGAGTTCGTTTATCGACATATTTTTTTCGAAAACTAGTTTTTTTTTTTATGTTAAAAAGTATTTAGTGAAAATTTTGTTATATTTGAGTGAACTTTTAATTTTTAAAGATTCAGGATTTGAGTGAACTCTAAAAAATCGGTTTTTTACCAATCAATTTTCTAAAGTTCATTTTAATACCGAAATTGTTGTAGGTAGGTGAACATACCTAAGCCCATATATAGACAAGAAAAATTGTATATACGAGAAAAGATCAATTTATTCTTTCAATGAATAAAAGTGAAATAATTTTAATATTTTTTTTAAGAGTGGTATAATTTCAATAATTGAAATGGGTGTTAATTTACTGTAACTTTCAAATTACAAGTATGCTACTTCAATCAATAATTAAGCCCACAGTTTTTTAACCTAATAAAACATTATTCTTATATATATTTGGTTACAAAATAATTAAGTTTTATTTTGGTAGGTGATTACAAATATTTCTTACCCTATATTTCTTATCCCATTAGGTTTAGTATATTTTAAGAATATTTGTGAACTATATTATATCGGATGAAGACGTAGAGGTCACAAGACCGGTCAGCTTGCTGGTGACGTTGCCTAATATACTAAAAGGTTAAGGCAGGAGTCTAGGAGACAACTCATATTGACCGATACACATGCCAAAAGCACATCATAGATAATTAATGTGACATAACAGCCGAAATTAAGAAGGTTAACCCTGCTCTTAGAAAATATTAAGAGAAGTAACGAGTTAAGTTAAGTAGATCTACATAAAGGATAGCCCTCTAGCCCATGTTGAAAGTATATAATAGAAGGTAAAACCATTAACGAAGATATGTTTTTAGTTCTTTCGGAAAATCAATTTGCTCTACAACTGCGCATTGACTTGAGGATTAAAGGGTTTTTTAAGCTACATCCTAGTGTGTGAGCTGTAAACTGTTTGAAGAGTGGAATCGAGACATTGGAAGATTGAAGATTCAAGTTGGCAAAAATCTAAGGACACAGTCCGATCGAGAGAGATATGTTGTACTGTGGGGTCTAGAGTAAAATATTATCCCGCAGCTCAAAGTTAGATTAGTAGGCAATAGTGAAAACTAGAAACCGCATGGAGGAGCAACTAGTCGAAGAAGTCCCACCCAACGGGGAAACACCAATGGAGGTCGACACCACTGTCCTGGTGGGAGATAAGGGAGGAAATGATAAGGATGTGTTAGGAATATGAAATATGTAGTTTAATTTTAGTCTCACATTGTGTAAATTACGAGAGAGATTGTTCTAAGTGCACAATAAAAGACAATGCATATTGTATGTCCGTGGACGTAGGAAATTTGCCGAATCACGTTAAATTCCCTAAGTCTCCTTTTTTTTTTATCTCTCTTCCTTATTTCTCTTTTATTTTATTAGTGTTTTGCTCTTAACAATTGGTATCATAGCCAATATGTTAGTATGTTCTATGGTTGTAACTTTGTCTAATCTTCCACATCCAAAAGATTTGTTTTGTCTTAAGGACAGAAAAGTAGTGGGAGCTTTCCTAGAAAGCAACAAGAACAATGACATTGGAAGAAGTGTGTGAAGTCTTCCTCGGGTTACCCAACAAGTGGTAGAGCCGATAGTTCGACTTGATGATTGACTCAGACTAGTGATGCAATGATTGAAGTGAATCTAAGTAAAGGTCAGGTGGACCTACTTTGTGGAGATCCCTTGTCTCGAAAGTCTTCCTAGCAGGGATGACTAGGTTGCGTGTGTCGTTGATGTGAACTATCAGAACGGCGATGCAAAAACTAGGGCATATCGATGACAATATGAAGCTCAAGAATTGTCACGACGATTGAAGCTCTAGTGGCCATCATTGAGAATAGGAGAGGAGGTCTAGAGGAATGCAAACAATGATATTGGAATAGGAGAAATAGTGGGAGGAGACCCATCAGTGGACAGGGCAGTGCGTAGGAGAAGACCTGTTAGGTGACATGACAGGACAGTGCGCAGGAGAAGACCCGTCAGGTGACAGGGCAGTGCGCAGGAGAAGACCCGTCAGGTGATAGGGTAGTGTGACTGAGAAGACCTATCAGGTGGACAAGGCAGTGCGTCTGAGAAGACCCGTCAGGTGGACAGGGTAATGCGTAGGAGAAGACCTGTCAGGTGGACAGGACAGTGCATAGGAGAAGACCCGTCAGGTGGATAGGGCTGTGCGCAGGAAAACACCCGTAAGTGGAGTCACATTTGAGAAGCAGTAAGGAGATGGTATGATTGAAGAATATTCTAATTGATGATGAAGATATTACACTAGGTGGTGATGTAAATTATAACAGGATTCCAAATGTATGCAAAAGTCATCCAAAGAATTTTAACATAAGAAAACCCTCCACTAACAATGCAGGACCCAAGAAGATTTGGGTACCAAAATTACAAATTATTCCTATTGCAGATATCCTCAATAGAAAGAAAGAAGGATTCAAGCTGGTATCTGGACAGTGGATGCTCGCGACACATAACAGGAAGCTTGTCTATGTTTCAAGACTTCAGACCAAGTAAAGGGTCTGTCTCATATGGGTTTGGAAAAGGTAAGATTCTTGGGATTGAAACTGTTGGTAAGGCACCCAACCCACTCATACAAAATGTGTCGTATGTTGAAGGATTAAATTTCAATCTGCTTAACATAAGTCAATTTTGTGACAGCGGATATGAAGTTTCCTTTAACTCTGATGAGTGCATAGTTAGAAACAATGATAAATTCACTCTGTTTAAGGGTAGAAGAAAGTACAATCTATATGGCGTTTGTCTTTCTGACCTTAGCGATCAGAATATAACATGTCTACTCTCAGCAAACGATGAGAGGGAAATTTGACATAAAAAGCTTAAATATTTAAGTCTGAAATATATTTAAAAAATATTCAAGAGAAATCTTGTAAGAGGCTTTCCAAACATTTCCTGGAAATCTAATTGTCTGTGTGAACCTTGTCAGCATGGGAAACAACTTAAATCATCTTTCAAATCTAAAGATGTTGTTTCTACGACAAGACCACTAGAGTTGTTACACATTGATCTCTTTGGTCCTACTCAGACGCAAAGTCTTAGAGGAAAGAGATATTGATTTGTCATTGTAGATGGCTACTCTAGATTCACATGAGTATACTTCCTAGCTCATAAACACGAGTCATTCAATGTCTTTGAAATTTTCTGTAAACGTATTCAAAATGAGAAAGGAGCATGTATTGCATATGTAAGAAGTGACCATGGAACTGAGTTTGAAAATTATGAGTTTAAAGCCTTCTATTTTGAAAATGGTATATTCCATAATTTTTTGTTTCCAAGAACTCCTCAACATAATGGAGTTGTGAAAAGGAAAAATAGGACTTTAGAAGAAATGGCTAAAACACTTTTAAATGAAAGTTCACTTCCAAAATATTTTTGGGTAGAAGCAATAAATACATCCTGTTAATTACAAAACAGAATTTTGATAAGACCCATATTGAATAAGGTTCCCTATGAATTATGGAGAGGAAGAAAACCCAACATATCTTATTTTCATCCTTTTGGATGCGAATGTTTCATCCTTAATACTAAGGATCATGGAAAGTTTGACTCCAAAATCTGTAAAGGATTCTTTCTTGGATATTCTGATACATCTAAAACTTATAGAGTTTTTAACTCTAACACTCAAGTTGTAGAAGAATCAATCCACGTCAAATTTCAAGATAATTCAAAGGCTGACAAAGAAATGTCAGACCTAGAAACCTCATTCGATATTCTGCAGGTCAACCCATCAGAACAGACGTAGAAGCTAAACCAGACGAAACTGCATCTGCTAGAATAGACGAACCCTCATCGTCTATCCCTCAACCTGACAATATCTAGACTCCAATCAAAATGTGGAAATATGCCTCAAATCACTCCCAAGATCTGATCATAGGAGACAAGCATCAAGGAGTGCAAACCAGGTCAAATTTTAGAGACCTTTCTGGATATGCTTTTGTGTCAGAAATTGAACCCAAAAGCATTGAGAAAGCACTCAAAAAAGATGATTGGATACTTGTCGTGGAAGAAGAACTTAACTAGTTCACTAGAAATGATGTATGGAATCTGGTTGAAAAGCCTAAAGATAAAAGTATCATTGGAATAAGATGGGTCTTCAGGAACAAGCTGGATGAAGATGGAAAAGTGTAAAAGACAAAACACAAGAAGGGTGGGTTGAATTGTGTTAATTAAAAATTTTTGTCCTTTCGTGTGTTGGTTTAAAATCTGTCAGAGGAAACTTTGTTCTTCTTCAAAGATTGATTTTAATAACAGACGTTACACTTTGATTATCCCCGTTAGTCACAAGCTTAATAAAAATAAGCACAATTATTTTTATACTGGTTCGTCTATTCAAGACTACGTCCAGTTACCCGGTAACTACTGAGTTTTCACTACAAACCGTGAAAAGGTTACAAGTATTCTTTGAACCCAACCACTTCTAGCTAATACAAGATATTCTTTTGTCACAGCCTTCCCAGGCTAAATAACTAAGTATTCTTTGAACCCAACCTCTCCAGGCTAATACAAAGGTATTCTTTGGAACACAGCCTCCTCAGGATAAAGCACCACAAAAGTGGATTTGAACTAAGTTTCTAAGAAACAAGTTCCTCTTCGCAGAGAGGGGTATAGAAGTTTAAGTGCAGAGTGAGCGAAATCATAAATGTATACAAATTGTAGCGTGTTCGCCAACTTTAAAAGTTGCAATAGAATTCCTTTATATAGGCAAGGATTTGAAATATCCGTTAGACCCATAAATCTGTCTGTTGTCCTTTCCTTCCTTGAAGTCTTCAACTGTGTTAGAATATAATCATGGATTTCACAAGTTGCACAGTGGAATCAGAACATTTTTCTGACTTAGCAGAGATAACAGCGAAAAGTGATTTACTTTTCGTGTTGCAGAGGTTAAGCGCGAGTCCCCATTCTGACTTTGGAAGCTTCTTGAGTAACATAAACATTTGAGTTTTTGGCGCGCGTTACTAAGGAGAAAACACTTGGACTTCTTCAATCTTCATAGATGATCCAATCTTCTAGCTTCAGTCTGATACTTCAACTTGTATTGACTTCGAGAGCTTCATCCGAAGACTTCGTCTAGAGCATATTGTCTTATGCTTTCGTCTGATGACGTGGCTTTGGGACAGACGAATGACTTGATCAGATATGAACTTTGAAGGGTCATCTTCCGTCTGTGCTTGTTTAGTCTGACTTTAGCTTGCAATGTTTCAGTCTGATATGTTCCGTCTGTTCTGTAATTAATCAAAACTTGAGACGTTAATCATCTTAATCTAACAATCTCCCCCTTTTTTATGATTACAGACCATACAAAGAATGATACTGAAGGATGCATATGCATAAAACAAAGTTAGCCAAAAAGCAGTTTATCATGCTAGAATTACATCAAGATGATGTTCTTTGAATATTCCTCTTTATAAGATTTGTTACATCAATGCGATGTAATCCATTTGTACAATCACAACGATAAACACAGTAAAGAATCAGAGCAAAGAAAATACAATGAATCAATAAAGAATAAGTAATTGTATCAAAGCAAAACATATAAAAAAAATTTACAAGATATAACAATGTAAACACATTCTTCATCTTCCGTCTTGAGCTCCCCCTCAAACGGTGCTTTCCCCATTCTTCAAAGCTCCCCCTCAGCTTGATCTCCCCATTCTTCAAATATTCTCCCCCTTGGGCTGAGAATCATCAAAATCATGATGGTGGAGGCTGAGGCTGATGCTTGACAAGATTTATGACTATATTTTGAAGGTGCTTCATCTGAGCAGTAATGGCCACTTGATTATCTTCAAGTTGCTTATTCTTCTTCTTCATGTGCTCATAGCTTTCTTCCAACTGAATATACTTGCGCTTCAAATTACTATACTCTTAAGCGGACTCATCAGATGATGTTCTTGAAAGTCGGGGTTCATCTGCATCAGAATCTACTTCCTCTATAATGGGCTTAACTTGAGATCCCTTCAGACGCAACAAGAACAGAGGCAACTCCATACAAGTGCTGAAAGATCTGTCCCATTGCCAGGAATAACTCGTGTTGAAGCTCACTATTTGTTGATATTGAGGCATATGAGGAGGAAGAGTATAAGTAGATGCTGCACCAGGATAACACCTACCAACAGTGGCAGAATCTTCATCAAATTTGGTTCCTAAGCAGTAAGCCATGGTAGCTTCATGATCTTCAATCATCCGAAGCATCTTGGGGTGAAGTGGTTTGGAAGCTTGAGCTTGAACCAACTTCATATGTATGTAGGCTTCTTCGGGTAGACGTTTGGGGATGTGCCTAGCAAACTTGAATACTTTGGGGGCGTCATAAGTCTTCTTCTCTTTGCATTTTGCAAGATACTCACCAAGCAAGGTCGCGAACGATCCAGTCGGACGAAGAACTTGGTGGCATTGGTGGCGATGCAAGAGAATTGAGAACCCATCATAAAAGGTAAGAATCTTCTTTCTTTCTCTGCCCTTCTCTGAAGAAGACGAAAGGATTGAAGCTATCCTTTTATTTCGTCTTTGTATGCTCTCTCCATCAAGACATAAGAAAAATTATTGTCTACTGGCAAGGAATGAACACATTCCTCTGGTGTCTCATACTCATTAAAGTTCAGTTGATGAATTGGTTGAACTCTTGAGCAATGAGGCCTGATCCATGGAAGTGTCAAGCCAATAGTGTAACCCAATCCAATATATTCTGTCTTATTCATAGGAATATTGAGTGGTTGAGGGTCGTGGCAATCTACAGCATCCAGATGCCAATGTCTCTCTGCTTGAGGTTCGAACACTCCAGACATAAAATCTCCATATATACAATGGTGGAAAATTGTTGACTTGTGAGGTTGAGGTCAAACAAATTCCGTTGTTGGAGGTCTAGAGATGATATTGGGTTCATAACCCATAGTTGGTCCTTCAATCAACAGACCATTAAGATGATTCTTCTAATCATCTACCCCTTCCAAACCTTTAATCTTCAATGTTGTCAATGCGTCCCAAGGCAGACGTTTAAGCCATTCGCGTTGTTCAGTAGCATCATATTTTCTTTTCAAATCCAACTCCCCAGGCTTTAAAGATTGGTAATAGTTGATGGGGTTGACAAACCTCCCTAGTTGAAATCCATTCTCCCCTTTATATCTGTAGGGATTCTTCAACTCAATGTAGGGGGTGTCATGTATAAAATATCTTCATCGTCTACACAATGTTAAACATTGGCAGACTAAGACGTTTCAGCACAAGAAGATTCTTCAATTCTTCTCATAACTAACTCGTTGAGGAATGAGTAGTCAGTCTTGTGCTTTGATGGAAGATCCTCTGGATTCAATACTTCAGCGTGGGATCTTACATCAGATGCAACATGCCTTTCAATTTCAACACATTCTTCATCAGACGAAGAATATGTTTCTACTTCAATAACATCAGACAAAATCTCCATCGTCTGTGGGCATGATGTTTCTTCACGAGCAACAAACACAGTCCTCAAAGGAACTGCGTTGATGGGAGATGCAACCAAAGGTTCTTCAGAAGACCTTTGTTCGTCTTGAGGAGCAGATGAATCCAACTCCATGGAGGGTACCTCTTCACTGAGCATGGTCTTGAGTTGCTCAGAAAGAATTGCATTGTCCTTCTGGATCTGGGCAGTTTCTTCAGTATCTATGCCCTCTAAAGTTGTTGGAGCGGGTGCAGCTTCAGACGATCCAATGCCTTTGATGCTTTCTCGGAACCTACGTTCCCTTTTTGCTTCAAAGATCATAGAAATATTCTTTGCAGCTTTGAGTTGTTTGGCATCGAAATCCTCAAAAGGAATGTCTACCTTCTTATGCTTGCCTTTGGAGACAGCCTTTCGTTGGGCTTCAACTTCTTCTGCCCTTGTTGATTCGTCTGCTTGTTGTTGAACAGACAGAGCATCCTCAGATGCTTTCTCAGTGGATTCGTCTTGGTTGAGTGAAGGAAGTCTTGGCATTTTAACCTTTATAGTCTTGGCTTTTCGTCTTACCAAGGGTACTTCAGTTTCGGTTTCGAAGGGGACCTCGGATAATTTAATTGGTGGTTGGGCAACTGTTTTGGGCTGTGTTTGGGTTGAAGACAAAGGTGGGGTTTGTGTTTGAGATGGTGGAGGAGGTGCATTTCTGGGTCTTTTGATGAGAGTTTTGTGTTTGGGTTTAGGTTGAGAGGTTGTGTTTGCGATGGTTGAGATGATTGTTGTTCAGACGATTGATGATACAAGTGCATCTTAGAGAAAGTGCTTTGCTTTATCTCTGCACCAGCATTGTAACAATCACACCCACTAAGGTCAAAACCTTGATTGAGCATAATCTTTGAAAATATAGCAGGGTAGATGATACTTGACTTTCTTCTTAAGGACCTGTTCTTGAGTGCAGCAATCCAATGATCCATAATCACATGAGGAAGACTAATCTTTGTCTTCTTCATCATATGGTAGAGACAAAATCGGTCTTTATTACTCACGTTATCTCGAGACCTAATCCTCAGAGTAAAAATGTTGAAGAACAAATTTTGAAAAATCCTGCATTCTGGCACCAGATTGCCAGCTCTCAGAAATTTTGCCAGATCATTTGTTCTGGGCTTTCCATAAAGAAGAGTGTCAATCTCTTCATTGCTCAGTTGAGCACTCCAATCAGCAGTGAAGTTTTCACCTTCAGCCTTTGCCTTTCCAATTGCGACAATGGAATCCACATTGATTAGAAACTTTTTGTCTCCAATCTCTCCAACAACGTTTTCGTCTATGACTCTGGCATTTCCCCAGAACTCTCCATAGCATTCGAGCATCCAAATACCTTCCCATTCAGCAAATTTTAACCATCCAGCAGATTCAACCATTCTGCAAACGTATCCAGAAACACTGAACAAAGTTTTCTTTCTAATCCACTTGCTTGCAAGGAACAATTCTTGAGAGAAGAAGGTCTGTTCCTCAACAACAATTTCTTCGGAATTCTTGATATTTTTTGCGGCCATTTCTATGTTTGAAATGAAAAGTTCAGAGAGTGAGAGTTCTTAGAGAGAGAAGTTTAGGTTTGAGAGTAATAGTATTGAATACTGTAAAGAATAAAAATGGTAACTTTGCAGTATTTATAGTCAAAAGTGAAACGGTTATAATCATAAGACGAAAGAATGGAAACCGTCCTTGATTTGACATTATTTCATGATTGCCCTTTCAATGATTGATTTGACCTCTGAGATTTACTGCGCGTGCTTCTCAAAGTCCTAAAATAGCGTAATAAATGACAAAGCATTTAATGCAGTATTTATTGTGTCCCTGCACACTCAATTTAAATTAATTAAATAATAACAATGTGTTTGTTGAATGGTTAGGTACTAATTCAACATGATCAGATAAAATGCTTCGTCTTAACATGAAAGATAAATCAGACAATTAAAATAGACGAAATGCATAGACGAAAGGATCAGACGGAAAATTTAATCTTCTAAAGAAAAAATTTCCAAATTTTCTTCAATGAAATTAAATCGAGTTTCGTCTAAAGCTTTTGTAAAGATAGCTGCCCATTGAAAATCAGTTTGAACAAATTGTATATCAAAAATGCCTTTTTGAACATAATCTCTTATAAAATGAAATTTAATTTCAATGTGCTTGGCTTTTGAGTGCTAAATAGGGTTTTTGCTGAGATTGATTGCACTTGTATTATCACAGAATACTGGTATATGGGTTTCAAACCTTGAATAGTCCTCAAGTTGATGTTTTACCCACAGTAACTGTGAACAACAACCAGCTACAGTGATGTACGCAGCTTCAGTGGTTGAAAGTGCTATAGAGTTCTGCTTCTTGCTTGACCAACATATAAATGAGGTGCCTATGAATTGACAACCACCACTTGTGCTTTTCCTCTCCACTTTATCTCTAACATAATCAGCATCAGAATAGCCATTCAAATTGAAATCACTATTTTTCTTATAAAAAAGTGAGATTAGTGGTTCCAATAACATATCTAAGAATCCTTTTTCAAAACTTGCAAATGAGATTCTCTGGGATCAGATTGAAAACCAACACACACACAGACGCTAAACATGATGTCAAGTATGCTTGCGGTGAGGTAAAGGAAGGAACCAATCATACCTCGGTATACCGTCTGATCAACGGTCTTACCTGATTCTTCTTTGTTTAGGCTCGCACCAGACGAATGCATGGGTGTTTTCATGGGTTTTGTATTCTCCATCTTGAACTTATTTAGAAGCTCCTTGGTGTACTTTTGTTGGTGGATATAGATCCCTTCTTTCGTTTGTTTGATTTGAAGTCCTAGGAAGAACTTTAATTCTCCCATCATACTCATTTCAAACTCATCCTGCATTAACTTAGAAAAGTCCTTGCACAAGAATTCGTTAGTGGCTCCAAAGACTATATCGTCTACATATATTTGAACAATGATAAAGTCTTTTGAAACACTTTTCTTGAATAGAGTGGTATCAACCTTTTCTCTTGAAAAACCATTTTTAAGAAGAAAAGAACTCAGTCTATCATACCAAGCTCTAGGAGCTTGTTTAAGACCATAAAGTGCTTTCTTTAATTTAAAAACATGATATGGTTGAGATTGACTCTCAAAACCAAGAGGTTGTTTGACATACACTTCTTCTTCAATAAAACCGTTAAGAAAAGCACTTTTCACATCCATTTGATATAAGACAATATTCTTATGAGCAGCAAAAGCAAGTAAAATTCTAATTGCTTCTAATCTAGCTACTAGAGCGAAAGTTTCAGTAAAGTCGATACCTTCTTGTTGGTTATAGCCTTGAGCTACTAACCTTGCTTTATTTCTTACCAGTTTACCAGCTTCATCTAGCTTGTTTCTAAACACTCATCTTGTTTCTATGATGTTTTTGTTCCTTGGTCTTTCAACTAAGGTCCATACATCATTCTTAGTAAACTGATTTAGCTCTTCTTCCATAGCTAAAATCCATTCATTCTCTTGTAGAGCTTCTTCAATGTTCTTGGGCTCCATGTCAGACATAAGTGCATAACCAGACGTATCACGAAGCCTTGATCTTGTTTGAACTCCTTGATGTTTATCTCCAATGATCAGATCCTCGGTGTGGTTTGAGGCGAACCTCCAAGTTCTGACTGGAGCTTGATCATCTTGCTGTAGAGGAGCAGATGAAAAGGGTTCATCTGTGAGGCCGGAAGTTCTATCTTCTGTGCTAGGTTGGGCGGACGGACCAGCTTCTTGACTAGAGGGATTGATCTACAAATTGTCAAACAAATTTTCTAGGTCTGATATTTCTTTATCAGCCTTTGAGTTATCTTGAAATTTAACATTAATAGATTCCTCTACAACTTGCGTCTTAGAGTTGAACACTCTATAAGCTTTAGATGTATCAGAATATCCAAGCAAAAATCCTTTAACCACCTTTGAATCAAACTTTCCTAGTTGATCATTGGTGTTTAAGATAAAACACTCACATCCTAAAGGATGAAAGTAAGAAATGTTAGGTCTTCTTCCTTTCTATAGTTCATATGGAGTCTTATTCAATATTGGTCTTATCAATTTTTGATTTTGAATGTAACAGGAAGAATTTATTGCTTCTGCCCAATAATACTTTGGAAGAGAGCTTTCATGTAAAAGAGTTCTAGCCATTTATTGCAAAGTACGATTTTTCCTTTCCACAACACCATTTTATTGAGGAGTTCTTGAAGACGAAAAATTGTGGAATATTCCATTTTCAAAACAAAAGGCTTGAAACTCAGAGTTTTCAAATTCAGTTCCATGATCGCTTCTTACAGACGCAATACATATTCTTTTTTCTTTTTGAACTCTTTTGCATAATATTTCAAAGACACTGAATGACTCATGTTTATGGGCTAGGAAGTATACCCATGTGAATCTAGTATAGTCATCCACAATTACAAATCCATATCTCTTTCCTCCAAGACTTTTAGTCCGAGTGGGTCCAAAAAGATCAACATGTAACAGTTCTAAGGGTCTTGTCGTGGAAACAACATTCTTAGATTTAAAAGAAGCTTTGAGTTGTTTCCCATGCTGACAAGATTCACACAGACAATTAGATTTCCAAGATATTTTTGGTAGACCCTTTACAAGATCCTTTTTCGAAATTTTCGAAATATACTTTAGACTTAAATGTCCAAGCTTTTTGTGTCAAATATCTCGTTCATCATCTGCTGAAATCAAACATGTTACATTCTGATCACTAAGGTCGGAAAGACAAACCTTATAGCGATTATTCTTTCTTTTCCCTATAAACAGAATGGATTTATCCTTGTTTTTGACAATACACTCATCAGTGTTAAAAGAAACGTCATATCCATTATCACAAAATTGACTTATGCTAAGTAGATTGAAGTTTAGACCTTTAACAAAAGACACATTATGGATGAGAGGGTTGGGTGTCTTACCAACAGTCCCAATCCCAAGGATTTTACCTTTCTCTGCACCGTAAGATACAGACCCTTTACTTGGTCTAAGATCTTGGAACATAGACAGGTTTCCCATCATGTGTCGTGAGCATCCATTGTCCAAGTACCAGCTTGAAGTCCTTTCTTCTCCTATTAAGGATATCTGCAACAGGAATAATGGGTGACTTTGGTACCCAAATCTTTTTGGGTCCTACTTTGTTAGTAGAAGAAGGTTTCTTTTTATTTAAGGTTCTAGAACTTTTCTTATAATTATTTGGAACCTAATTGTAGTTTTTGTTCTTCTTCTTGTGAGCAGACGAAACAAATTTAGATTTCTTTTCGTCTGTCTTCTCAACATAACCTAGTCCACTCTTATCAGATAGATACCTCCCATATTTTAAAATATTTTCGAGCATGGAGGATCCTTTGGTGAACTTGGTTAAATCTTTGAGTAAAAATTCATTTTGCTTCTTTAGTCTTTCGATTTCAAAAAGAAAAAGATTCTTCTCAGATTTAAATGATGTTTCATCTGATACTTTCTTTTGCAACTCATTTTTAGTTCTTAAAGCAGCATTTTCTTCCAAAGTTTGTTTCAACTTGGTTTTGCATGCTTTATATTGCTTAGCAATAAAATGTGAGTTTGCCAAAAGTGTATCATATGGAATATCTTCTGATTCTGAATCAGACTCAGACTCAGAAGATGAGATAGAAGATTCATTTACCTTAGACAAAACATTGTCTCTAGCCATGAGACATATGTTGGCAGTTTGTTCTTATCCAGAGTCGTCAAAGATTTCACTATCAAGATCTTCCCATGTGAGCAAGCTCTTTTTCCCTTTGTCTTTTCTGGGATTCCATCTTCTTTTGAGGTTGGGACATTCTGACCTCATGTGCCCAGGCTTTCTGCATTCGTAGCAGACGATATCTCCTCCTTCTTCTTTGTTTACAGGTTTCTCAAGAAACCTTTTCTCCTTCTTTTAGAAGAAGCATTGACCTCTTCCTTTCTTGAGCATCATCTTTTTGAAGCGTCTAACCATTAGTGATATTTCATCATCAGATGAATCTTTAGAAGAATCGGATTCTGTAGTCTTAGCTTTCAGAACCTTATTCTTCTTTTTCTCCTTACTGCTAGAATCTTCTTTGAGAACATCATCAACTGATGGAAGAGCTATAGGCTCTTGAACTTTTATCTTGTCCCTTTTGCAGAGATGCACCTCATGTACTCTAAGTGCACCTATTAACTCGTCCAGAGTTAATGTCTTCATGTCACGTCCCACAGAGATGACAGTGGACATAGTTTCCCATGGAGGAGGCAAGCTATCCAGAATTTTCATATTATTTTGTGTCTTTGTGAACGTGGTTCCCAAAGAGGTGAGTCCATTTAATATAGTTTGGAATCTTCCAAACATCATATCAATAGATTCTCCTTTCTTCATTGAGAACATCTCATATTCTCTCTGAAGAGTAGCAGCTTTATGAAGTCTGACATCCTCTGTCCCTTCGTATGAAATTTTAAGAGCATCCCAGAGCTCTTTAAAAGATTTGTAGGCACAAAATCTGTTGTGTTCTGTCCCCGAGAGCGCGCAAGTGAAAGCGTATCTGTCTTTGCTGTTAAGCTCCATGGCAGAATACTCCTCGTTTCCCATTCTCCTTCGGGTTTAACGATAGGAATATCTCCTTGCGTGATGATCCTCCAAAGTCTATACTGTGTAAACTTTATGTACATTTCCATCCGATCAGCCCAATAGGGATAATCAACTCCAGAGAACGCTAGAGGCTTGTTCATGGATGAACCACCGGAGAGAAATGCTGGCCCTTGAGACTCCAACTTGGATCTTTTCCTCTAGCAGCTATTAAGCGCTCAACCCTTAGAGGTTGAGCTCTGATACCAAACTGTAAAAGATAAAACACAAGAAGGGGGGTTGAATTGTATTAATTAAAAAATTTTGTCCTTTCGTCTGTTGGTTTAAAATCGGTCAGAAGAAACTTTGTTCTTCTTCAAAGATTGATTTTAATAACAGACGTTACACTTTGATTATCCCTGTTAGTTACAAGCTTAATAAAAATAAACACAGTTATTTTTATACTGGTTCGTCTATTCAAGACTACGTCCAGTTACCCAGCAACTACTGAGTTTTCACTACAAACCGTGAAAAGGTTACAAGTATTCTTTGAACCTAGCCACTTCTGGCTAATACAAGATATTCTTTGGCCACAACCTTCCTAGGCTAAACAACTAAGTATTCTTTAAACAGAGCCTCTCCAGTCTAATACAAAGGTATTCTTTGGAACACAGCCTCCTTAGGCTAAAGCACCACAAAAGTGGATTTAAACCATGTTTCTAAGAAACAAGTTCATCTTCGCGGAGAGGAGTATAGAAGTTTAAGTACAGAGTGAGCGAAATCACAAATGTATACAAATTGTAGCGTGTTTGCCAACTTTAAAAGTTGCAAGAGAAGTCCTTTATATAGGCAAGGATTTGAAAGATCCGTTAGACCCATAAATCTGTCTGTTATCCTTTCCTTCCTTGAAGTCTTCAACTGTGTTAGAGTATAATCATGGATTTGACAAGTTGCACAGCGGAATCAGAACCTTTTTCTGACTTAGCAGAGATAACAACGAAAAGTGATTTACTTTTCGTGTTGCAGAGGTTAAGCGTGAGTCTCCATTCTAACTTTGGAAGCTTCTTGAGTAACGTAAACATTTGAGTTTTTGGCGCGCGCTACTAAGGAGAAAACACTTGGATTTCTTCAATCTTCAAAGACGATCCAATCTTCAAGCTTCTGTCTGATGCTTCAACTTGTATTGACTTCGAGAGCTTCATCTGAAGACTTTGTCTAGAGCATATCGTCTTATGCTTTCGTCTGATCAAAGCCAGACGAATGACTTGACCAGATATGAACTTTGAAGGGTCAAAGAATCGTCTGACTTTGGCTTGCAATGCTTCAGTCTGATATGTTCCGTCTATTCTGTAATAATCAAAACTTGAGACGTTAATCATCTTATCTAATAAAAAGTCATCAGAAACAAAGCAAGGTTAGTGGCTCAAGGGTATAATCAACAAGAAGGTGTTAGATCAAGATGATTAAAATCTCTAAAGTTTAGATTATTACAAGACAGACGGAACATTTCCAGATGGAACATCAACAATCAAAGTCAGACGCACCGAGCACAGACGGAAGATGACCCCTCAAAGTTGAAGTCATTCGTCTGTCTCAAGTCAAGTCATCAGACGATAGGCTAAGACGAAAACTCTTAAGACTGAAGAAGTTCATCGTTTGCCAAAGAAGTGAAGCAAAGTATGAGTCACTCGCGCCAAGATTTCAAATCTTAAGAAGTACTCATTAGAAGCATCCAAGATCAGTATGGGGATTCACGCTTACATATGCAACTCGAAAAGGTCCTCACCTTTTTGTCAAAGTCTTTATACAAGTCAGAAAAAGTACTGCGTAAGCTATCTAAATCCGCTGCACACGCCATCAATCACTCAAGTACTCTCTGACACCTTTTTGGACTTCGCTTGGAAAACGCTCAACGGCTTTCTTCTGTGTCTAACGGATATATAAAGATTTTACCTATTTAAAGACTTCGCTTCTTCAAAGTTCAGTTGGCGAACATGCTTCAATATTCTAACTATTTATGAATTCGCTCTCTGTTACTTCTGCTCTTCATTGTAAAACCCTCTCTGCGAAGAGGAAACTTTCTTTTTAAAGAACTCTTTCAAATCCACTTTTGTGGTATTTTAGCCTGAGGAGGCTGGTTGTTCAAAGAATACCCTTGTTGTTTAGCCTGCGAAGGCTGTGTTCAAAGAATCGTGTTATAGTCAGAAGTGGCTGGGCGCGAATAATACTTGTAACCCTTTCATGGTTTGTAGTGAAAACTTAGTTGTTACTGAGTAACTGGACGTAGTCTTGTATAGACGAACCAGTATAAAAATACTTGTGTATTTGTTTTATTAAGTGTTTGACTAACGGGGATAATCAAACTATAACGTCTATTCATTAAAATCAACCTTTGAAGATTAAGATTGTTTCGTCTGAACACATTTAAACCAACAGACGAAAGGAATAATTTTTTTAAGTAACACAATTCAACCCCCCTTATTGTGTTCTATCTTTTACAGAAGGTATTGACTTCACTGAAACCTTTGCTCCTGTTGCTAGATTAGAAGCCATTCGTTTATTGCTTGCATTTGCTGCTCATAAAATTATTGTTTTATATCAGATGGATGTAAAAAGTGCGTTTTTAAATGGTTTTATTGAAGAAGTTTTTGTAAAACAACCTCTAGGTATTGAACATCCATCTTTGCCAAATCATGTTTTTAATTTGAAGAAAGCTTTGTATGGTCTGAAACAAGCTCCAAGAGCATGGTATGACAGACTAAGTTCTTTTCTACTAAAAAAATTGTTTTTCAAGAGGAAAAATTGATACAACTCTATCTAAGAAAAATTTCTCAAAGGATTTCATTATTGTGAAAATATATGTAGATGACATTGTTTTTTGTGCAAAGACTTCTCTAAGCTTATGCAGAATGAGTTCGAGATGAGCATGATGGGAGAGTTAAAATTTTTCTTAGGTCTGCAAATTAAGTAGACGAAGCAAGGCATTTATATCCATCAACAGAAATATATAAAAGAACTTTTGAAGAAATTCAAAATGGATAATGTCAAGCCTATGAAAACTCTCATACATTCATCTAGAGCTAGTTTAAGCAAAGATGAGTCTGGTAAGTCTGTTTATCAGACTATATACCGAGGTATGATTAGATCTCTACTTTACTTAACTTCTAACAGACAGACATTATGTTTAATGTCTGTCTTTGTGCTTGATTCCAATTTGACCCAAAAGAATCTCATCTATAAGCTGTAAAGTGCATATTATGATATCTTGTTGGATCCACTAATCTCTCTTTGTTTTACAAAAGAAATGAAAATTTCAACTTAAATGGGTTTTGTGATGCTGATTATGCTGGTGATAAAGTGGAGAGAAATAGTGCAAGTGGGGAATGCCAATTTCTGGGATCATCACTTATCTTTAGGTCTAGTAAGAAACAAAACACCATAGCACTATCAACAATAGAAACAAAATATGTTTCTACTACTGGGTGATGCTCACAATTATTATGGGTAAAACATCAACTGGAAGACTATTCCAGGATTGGACATCATATACCTGTATTTTGTGACAATACCAGTGCAATTAATCTCAAAAAAAAAAAATTCAATTCAGCACTCAAAGGCCAAACATATTGAAATAAGATTTCATTTCATTCGAGATTATGTTCAAAAAGGTGTCTTTGATATGCAATTTGTGCAAACAGATTTCCAATGGGTTGATATATTTACAAAAGCTTTAGACGATACCTGATTTAATTTTATAAAAGAGAATTTGGGAATTATTCCCTTACATGAATAAGTTCTTTCGTCTGTTAAATTTTTCAGTCTGGATTTTGCTTTCATTTGAATATATTTTGTCTATATTATTTCGTGTTAAGACGAAACGCTGCGTCTGATCAAAAGTTGAATTAGTCTGTCTGACTCTTCAACAGGCGCAACGTTATATTATCTACTAATATTTCAATCAAGTGTGCAGGATGTAGCATTTAATACAACATTTAATGTGTTTGGTATTTATGGCAAAAATCCTTGAGAAAACAAGACACGCACAAGATTCACATAGTCAAATCAATCATAAAAGAGACAATGATGGGAAACATCAAATCAAGGACAATTACTTTCCTTTCGTCTACTGTTTAACCTAAAAACTGTTTCATCTTCATATAGATATACAAAAAATCGCCAACTTCTCTCATCACTTTCTACTCTCAAAAATCTTAACTGCGTAACAAACATTCTCATATTCTCTACATTCTCTTACTTTTCAAATCCAAAAATGGCCGCCAAGAACATGAAGACCGCTGAGAACACATAAATCGTCTATGTTGAAGAAATGTTTCTCCCATGCAAATGGGTACAAAGAAAAACTTTTAAAGATCTCTCTGAGAATATTCTTGAGTTACTTGAAGTTGCTGGATGGATGGACTTCGCGGAATGGCCAGCAGCATGGCTGATGGAGCCTTATGCAGAGTTCTGGAGCGAGGCTCAGGATGTAAATGGCACTATTTGCGGGTTCGTATCAGAAAAGGAGTTTCTGATAAACACAGATGTCATAGCTGCTGGTGGAAAATGCAAAGCAGAAGGAATTTTCTTCCACTCCAACTGGAATGCACAAATAGATGAAGACACAATAGACAGAGCTTTGTATGGAAGGGCTCGTGTCTCTGAAGATAACAAGTTTCTAAGAGCTGGAATCTTGCTTCCTGAGTGCAGAATCTTGCACAATCTCCTTTTCAACGTCTTCACCCTTGAGTTTGGGTCAACGGACAATGTGAGCAACAAGGACAGATTTTGTCTCTATCATTTATTGAAAAAGGAGAAGATAAGTCTCCCTCATATCATTTTGGATCACTGGCTGAGCGCTTTAAGAAGCAGAAACTTGAAAAGTAACTCAAGTGTTCCATACCCTGCTTTCTTCACCAATATCATTATTAATCTAGGGTTCAAGGTTAACAATGAGAAATGGTATCCTGGTGGCCAAGAGGTCAAACAAAGCACCTTCTCCAAGATGCGTCTGCTATCTGAATCTCTGAAGAGTGCATCTGAACAACATCCCTCACCATCCAAACAAACCAAAAGAATAAAAATCCCTGTCAGAAAAGTCCAAACAGAACAACCAACTCCATCCTTTTCAAAAAGAAAACCTCACTTGTCCATCAAACTCACCAAATCATCCCAAACAAAACCCCAAACAGGGGACTGCGTAAATGAATCACTCACTTATCATTTACCAGAACAACCACTTGCACCAAAGAAAATTCACTCTGTTATCGTTAACCCAAATCAATTAAATAAAGATGAAACCAAGAAGAAGAAGAGATCAGACACACACTTTGAACGAAGAGTAGAGAGGAAGGCTGATAAATCTGAGTCTGCAAGGAAGAAAGTTGAAGCAGACGATGTCGTCATGACAGACGCAGCTGAAACTGCTCAACCTTCTGTAGAAATAGAAAGTGTAACATCTGCAACAGTACTTGAACCCAAACAAATTGTGCTAGAAACAGTTGAATATGCTCAGATTTTAAGGGATAATGAACTATTGTCAGAACAACTATCCACTGTGCTAGATGATAATCTACACACATCTATGCATTTGGATATTGCTGAAGAAAGAATGGAGAACAGACCAGAGACTAAAGCTGAACCCATTGTGGTACCTTTTGAGTCTGCTTCACCAATGCTTCAATAGACAGAAGATGTTGCGTCTACTGTACCTGCTCACTCTCAGATGGAAGTATCCGCGTCTGAAGATATTAAACCAGTATAAATGGATGAAGTCCATTGTGATGTACAGTCTGCATCCATTGATGCATCATCTGATGTGCCAACAATAATAGCTTACACTCGAACAAAGCCTTTATTATATTCAGAGATTGTTGTGCCTTCACCACCAAGGAAGATGGATTATTCCTTCCTTCATGAACTATACATGAAGAAATTCTCTTCAACTGAGCGTATAGAAGAACAACCAATCAAGCCTGATTGGATTCTTAATGATCACTCACCTTGATCTTCCTCCTTTTCAACAGTTGACATAGAAGGTGAAAAAGATACAGTAAGGACATCAACACTCACAGAACCATCTCCTTTCTTTGAAACTACTGATCCATACGTGTATAGAGGAAAATGAGGATTCTCTAAGAAGAGGAGTCCAGATCCTTTTCTTTTCCATCACCCTCTCAAGCCAGTTCAGTTTGACACTGAAAAGATATATTCTATGGAACAACAAAGAACTTGGCTGAAGAATCTTGATTCGGATGGATTGATAAAGACCAAAATCAAAGGTCTATAAGGAGCTTGTGCATACAAGGAATATCTTGAAGACTCTCTAATTGAAGGACCTGCTCTTGGATATGAGCCCTTCATTAGAACTAGAGAAGCTCGGCATTGGGAAACTCCAAAGAAGCGTGGTTCAACCATCTTCTTTCATTCGCTGTTTGAACCAAGCAAGTTAAGTCCCTTTGTGCCCAACTGTTGCAAATAGTGGTCACTGGATACTATTGATAGACATGACCCCATTAACTTTTCCATTCCCATGAACAAGACTGAATATCTAGGACTGAGATATTCACTCGGTATTACTCTCCCCTGGACAAGGCCACATTGTTCAGGAATTCCCATCACTCAAAAGCTAATTCTTAAAGACCTTGAGTCCCCTGAAGATCTCCCACATGCTTTACCAATTGATCATGATCATGCATTTCACAATATGGCAACTGCATATCGCAAAGAAGGAAAAGCTCAAGCTAGCTCTATGAATTATATCAGACGCAACACGATGAAAGAACAAAGGCCTCTGCCTCAATTTCTTGGCACTCAATTCTCGTCTATCTTTTCTCTGTCAACTAAGTTCTTCATTCAATTGGACAGACATCATCCCTGTAAAATCAAGTTCTTAGCCAAGGGCAAAGAAAAGAAAGTAGATTCAGAATCCAAGAAATTCCTATGGGCACACCATATACCAAAGTTGTTGTCTCAATCAGAATATGATCATCTTCTCCAGCATGGTGCATTTGATAGTAGAACCCTTGCCAAAATTAATGCTCATAAAGCCGTATTGGCTAATTTGTCTAGCAAGAAGCTAGGAATGGAAGACACTGTTGTTTGTGGAAGCGTCTACCTTGGAGATGGATTTGCATATGGAAATGGTGAATCACTTCAAAATCTTCAGATTTCTTCAATACAGCGAGAGTTTAGTTGGAGATGGGATGAACCTCAGGCCATTACTGTAATTCTCCCATTCTTAACTATTCATTTTTTGGAGGCTGAAGTTCCTTCTGTTGCCACCTACAATTCTCTCAAGCAAAAGTGTTCTGCTCTTGAACAAGAAAATCTGGAATATAGGTCTACACAAAGTATTCTTGTTTTTAATTGAATCTTCAGAAGAATTGATGAGGGCACTCATGGCACAACGGAACCCTAGCGCATCGTCTTCATCTGGAACTAAATGATTCATTCATTTTGACATTTTGATGATTGCAGCCCAAGGGGGAGAAGGAGATGATGAAAAAGAAGTAGGAAAAGGATGGGACCAGAAGAAGTAAAAGAAAATGATTAAGTGCAGGGGGAGTCGAAAAAGAAAAGAAAAAGAAGAAGATCAAGTTGAGGGGGAGTATAAAATTAAAAATGTTATCAGTCTGAGGGGGAGGTAGAAGAAAAAGAAGATGTAAAAAGAGAAGAACAAGATCAAGCTTAGGGGATCTATTTTATGTTTTTAATTTTTTTTTCTGTATCTTAGAGCGTGTGGCTCTACAATTTCTTTTCTTTCTTGCTCTAATTGTACAAAATTACATCTCTTTGATGTAATAATCTTATATGAAAGAAAAATGACTATGAACATCATCTCGATGTATTTTTATGCTCGATATTATTTTCTGTATTTTTGAACTAACATGTCTTATGCAGATTTTAATCAGATATCCACACAATATATCACGAATGATCTTATCAATCTGGAGAACTCAAGCTCAAGCTGAATCGTGTACATCTTTCAAGCTCTGATACATCCTTGAAGCTCTGATCCTAGAAGAAGAAGATGGCTTCGCTCGTATGGTCTGTAATCATCAAAAAGGAGGAGATTGTTAAGTCTAAATGATTTAGCATCTTAATTTTGATAATTACAAGACAGACGAATGTATCAACAGACGTAGGGGGAACAATGATTAGACGAATCATTATCAGCATAGACGAAAGATGCACCCTCAAAACATAAGATGTTCCAAATGCAAGGTTTAAGTCGTCATGCTTCAAGGCAACCTCATCAGACAAAAAACCTGCAAAGACTAGACATAGAGTGTGTCTCAACTTTAAGTCATGTGCTCAAGAGTGAAGATTTGAAGACTGAAGTTGTAGACGAAGTTAGAAGATAGACGAATGAATTCAACACACAACTCTTTTATTTGTTCATTCGTCTATCTGCTTAATAAAGTTCAAGACGCTGAGTAACATGTGCATTTGTTTTAAATCAAACCGTTACTCAAAAACTTCTATAGGTGGAAAAAGATTTCAAATTAAACCTCTGCAACACGAAAAACAGTTGTACGTTTTAGTGAAATCTCTGATCATATCAAGTCAAAGGCAGAACTCACGCTGACATCTGCTGACTTCTCATTAAGTGTTCTGATTGCTCACTCTGCCAGATGTGAAAGTACCCAAGTTAAGGACTAACGTTAAAATCAACAGTCTAATGGTTACTTCACAAGAACACCTATATAAGGACTTCATCCCTGCGAGTTCAACTTAGCGAACTACTCTGATCATGACTATATTCTTATACTCGCTCAAGCTCTCAACATTACAAGTTTGCTCGTCACAAACTTAGAATAGAATTCACATTGTAAAATCCCTCTCTGCGTAGAGGATATTTTCTATTTGGTCTTTATTGTAAACCACTGTTGTGGTAATCTGTAGCCTAAGGAGGCTAAGTGTTTAAAGAATACCTTGAGTTTATTCTAAGGGTGCTAAGGTCCAAAGAATACATGTTTTAGCCTGAGGAGGCTAAGTGTTGAAAAAATACATTGGTTAGCCTGTGGAGGTTGTGCTCAAATTATACCTAGGTTTAGCCTGCGAAGGCTAGGGTCAAATAATACCGCTTTAGCTTGAGAAGTTTGTGTTCAAAGAGTATCTGTATTTTAGTCAGGAGTGGTTGGGTTCAAAAAATACTCTTAGTGGAACCTCAACAAGTTGCTAGGTAACTGGACGTAGTCTTGAATAGACGAACCAGTATAAAAATATTATTGTTTTGATTACTTTATCTGCTTACTAATTGAGGATAATAACTTAAATTGCATTCTTACTTAAAATCAATCTTTGAAGTATAAGTTTAAGTTTGCGTCTGATCTAAACGTTTTAATACATACTCAAAATGCATAGTTTGAAAAAGTTTTAATTGAATAACACAATTCAACCCCCCTTCTTGTGTATTTGTATTTTAAAAAAAATTAAACTAATGTAATTAAAGAATAACTATGTGTGGAAAAGATCAATTTGGATTACTATTGGTCTTTCTAAAACTTTCACTGATTCCCAAAAAATAAACAGAATTGCTTAAGTGGATCAATTGAACCAGAACTCTTGTATTCAACTAATACCCCACCATTCTACAATCATAGAAGAATTTCATCAAACACTTGGTGCATGTAAGTTAGGTGATCTCATAACACATTGTGAACCTTGTTTGAGACATGCCCTCGCGGGAATTCCACCATCACGGCCAATCAACAATGAAACCATGATTAAAAATGCAATTCAATTGGTAAATCACAAAATAAAAATTGAGAAGAAAATCGAGTAAACAACTCTCAATCAAAGGGGAACAATGAACCTCAAGGTTTAAGAGATGCACCAATGGAATCCGAATTAAATTAGAGACTTAGTTACTCATGATTAACTAATGAAAATCAAAATTAAAGTGAAAAGCATGTGAAGAAGGGAAATGTTGTTAGAAAAGAAGGGACACAGAAATAAAGAGAGAAAAAATAGAAAACACCGAAATGTAAAAAAAAAATTAATTAATATTGTTTTACACTCAGAATTGCAGTATATAAGTTTAGTAAGTCATGTCACTAGCACATGAACATTTAAGTGGCTAAGTGCCACTATTCAAGTCCTGTCTATAACAACAACATAAAGTTAATGTGTCAATCAATTTTCATTGGGCCCAAAGTTACAAATACACAAAAATTCTTGTAAGCATCAACATCAGATTTCAAATTTCAACTTCTACCCTTTTTTCGACCCCTTTGCAGTGTGAATAAGATCAGCTCAAAAAAAGATGTGTAGCAAAAGTTATGACAAAAGTATAAAAATTGTGCAAGTCTGGAAATAAAGACAATGAAGGCCCAATTAGCCCAATCAACTAAGAATGACCTTAAACACACTAATTGACCATTAATCATACTCCAACTATTATTAATAAGTGTTAGTAAAGTGATAAAGATAATAATTTATCACAAATAAAAAAACAGAAATGGAAAACAACAACAAAATTGTAATACAACAACAGCAAAATTGAAATACAACAAGGGGAAAATTGAAATACAACAAGATGCAATGAGGAAAACGTCCAACATAATACAACGTTTGAAAATATGAGATATAACAAACAAAAGAATGATATTTTGAACTGACTCAAAATGAAACAATCTAGATGAATGTATATCATATGTTTTTATTATGTAAATACAGAAAACAACAGGGGAAATTCTTTTAAAACACAACATTTTGATGAAACTCTTCGATGTTTGTTCTTTTTCTTCTTCTAATTGATTCTAATCTCTTCTCTCTTGTTCACTTATGCCACAGAAAACCCCAAACTCTACACACACCCACCGAACACCAAAACATAACATGTGGCAAAAAAAATTCAATTAAAATGGAAAAAGGCTAGGGATGTAATTTGGCAAAGATGATGGCTTCAAAGGTACATAAAGAATAAATATTCAATAAGGTTCTTATTATTTGATGGTCAAGAAACCAAGATTTATAGAAGAAAATAAAGTTGTAATTCTTGAATTTCAAGACTCCACACTAGTACATTCATGGCATACACAAACTTAACAAGAATGATATAACAATGCAAGAAAAAACTCAAATATGGCTCATACAAGAAGAATTTAACATGGAAAATATGAAATCCAATGTATAAAATAAAAATTGTAGCATGCCAATGAAGATGATGAGATGAATAAATGCTGGAAATTGTGGAAATATGCACAATACACATGAAATGAAAACTAGAAAGAAGAATTGATGTAGCAATCTCAAGAAAATACAAATTTGGTGCAACCAATCAAAGAAAAATTCACAGAAAGCGTAAAACTCTCATGTATGGACAAAAATGCAACAAAAACTCAAAGAAAAGGAGGATGCTTAAGATGCTGAAAAC
This sequence comes from Hylodesmum podocarpum, assembly GCA_026586105.1. Classification (NCBI taxonomy): domain Eukaryota; kingdom Viridiplantae; phylum Streptophyta; class Magnoliopsida; order Fabales; family Fabaceae; genus Hylodesmum; species Hylodesmum podocarpum. The sequence continues at coordinate 1,871,050 of JALJEV010000804.1, forward strand.
TCACGAAAATGATACAAACAATACGTTCAACACAAACTAATAAGAAAAAAGGTGAATCAATGCAAGGCAATTTGAATTAGGCACGCAACAAGAAGAAGATTTCATGGAAACTCCAACCTCATGTATGTACTGAAAATTTATAGCAAGAATTTATCAAGATGCAATGAAGAGGATGTTGAAAATTTAGAAAGCTTGATACAATAACTTTGAAAGAAACTTCTAAACATGGAATTGATGTTCTATCATGTGAAGATTACAGCCACATACACATTCAAAAGCGTAAAGAAAAATAAGGAAAGATCTAACTTGATTCAAATAAGATGAAAAACTGAAGCTATTAGTACCACTTGATGTAATCCTCCTTGAAGGATTATGAATTTTCTCAATCTATCTTCTAAGGTTCCTTGAATCCTTGCCAGGAAATCAAGCTACTCTCCAATGAATCATTTTCGATTGGTGTTGAAAAATGTTGCAAAGAAAAGATGTTTGAAGTGCAAGCGGAAATTAGACAAAAAGGTAGTTGTAAAGGGTTAAAATGCCATGAAGAACGATCTTCAATAAGTTTTTGAAAATTGCCACAAAGGTTTCTGCACTTCTTTGATAAGATTGTGAGTTTCTAAAACTTATAAGAGAACTCTTTCTCTTACACAAACAAAAGTCAATTTTATTATTTTGGAAAAAGGTTCTTATAAACAAATGAAGTCAAGGCGAAAATTTGATTCATGCTCTAATCCTTCCTTTGCCTAATTTTGCTATCTCTTTTGAAGTTTAATGTGATACCTCTAATGTGGAAATAGGGGTAGTATTATTGCAAGAAAGGCTCCCTATTGCATATTTTAGTGAAAAACTTAAAGGTGCTGACTTAAATTACTTTACTTATGATAAAAAAAAAAAAAAACTTTATGCTTTGGTAAGAGATTTACAAGCATGACAACATTATCTTCTACAATCCATTGTGTATAGTGATCATGAGACACTCAAACACCTCAAAGGGCAAGGTAAATTGAACAAGAGACATAAAAAATGGTTAATCTTAAGTCTTGGGTAGATCATTTAGCATATATTGAATTTGTATATAATATAGTAGTGCATGCATATACTTTTTTTCCTCATTTAAGATTGTAGATGGTTTTAACTCACTCACCCTCTTTATTTGCTACCTATTCTACATGATTTTATTTTCAGTAAGGATGGCCAGGAAAGGCCGAGATATTAAAGGTGTTACATGCTAAGGTTAGAAAACAAATTGAAAAGAAGAATGCTCAAGTAGCTAATTATCACAACAAATGAAGGAAATCACTTAAGCTTCAGTAACGTGAATATTGATGCACGGCGGGATTGCAGTGAGTACACAACTGTCCACCTGACTATCACAAGTATACCACGGATGTCAAGTAATAAGTATTTTAAAGAATAAGGTTGTCAATCCTACGAGGATAAGTAATCAAGTTTAATCTTTAATTTAATTCTATTATTTTGAGGGTTGTTGAGAATTTGTTGTGAAAACAATTATTAAAAGAAAAGAATTAATAATATTATAAGCAATTGGGATCCTGATTTTACTACTAATTTTCCTTAATATTCTTCTCTCTGTTATACAAATTATAATCTATGGTTGGATCAGATTCCTACCCTCGTAACCGTCCCTCTCAGGATCACCTACGCCGCCTAAATTAACCTGGTTAAATAATCTCTTAAATTAAACTAAGTTAATTAGAGTTTTAGATCTGTGAATCCAGTGATAACTGTTAGGTTATGTCCCTACTACCGTCTACTCTTATCTCTAGGACTCTAGCTCAGTAATGGTTTATTTCTCTAGTGCCACCAAAGTTTCTTTTCTCAAAATTCCCCTAAGTTTACTATCAATTCATTAGTGATTAGTTAATGAATAACATTGAGCATAGAAGAAACAAACGCTCAATTATATACTAAATAACATCGAGAATTATATTAGGGAACAAATTAGGGTTACATCCTTCTCCCAATCAAAGGGGGAGTTAGTTCACACTGATAGAGAAAGCAACACAAGAATAAATTGAAAGAGAATACATAGGTAAACGATTCATAAGGGAGTTAGATGGTCCTTGCATCTCATTCGCTTAGGCTTGGGGTTGGATTCTCCACTTCGTGTGAACAGGTGCAATTAGGTCAAAAGATGACTACCTCAAAGTCTGGAGAAGTCTTATCAAATTAGGTCGAAACTGAAAAGTGACTAAAAGTCCTTGCTGAAAGTGATTTGGTGTGTATTTATAGCCTTCATGTAGTGGACTTGGGCTTTGCGCGAACCTAACTCGTGTGAGCTTATTAGCAATTTACGCGAGTTAAGGTTCCAGAGGCAAAATATGTTCTGCAAGTCAATCCAACTCGTGCAAGTTGAGTGGTAAGTCACGCTAGTTAAGGTTACAAAGAGCAATGGTTCTTGATTGGGGGCTTCAAGTCGTGCGAGTTAAGTCCCAACTCGCGAAAGCTGTATTCCTTACCACATTTTCTCTTGTTTTTGGCTATTTTTAACCCTTGAAATACTTAAACAAACCATCAAGAAGTCCTAACGCAAAGTATTATGAATTAAAACATTTAATGGTTGTTTTAAAAAGAGTAAATAAATAACTCACTTTTGTGAGTTATCAACTATTTGTGGATACATTTAAGGAAAGATCGATTTCCTAATCTTAGGAAATCAAAACTTCTTCCAAGGGGTGATAGAGCATTCACAGTACTTCAAAAGATTGGTAACCATGCATACAAACTTCAAATGCTTATGTATCAAATAGGTACTGATACTTTTAATGTTTGTGATCTAACATCTTGACATGTAGGTATGGCTCAAGCCAATTTCGGGGAAAATTGGAGTTGAGAAGAAAGGTTCAATGCAGGACCATCAATGGAAGATAGAAAGATTATAAGATCCATGACAAAGAATTCAAGAAGAGGTAGAAAACCAAGTGTTGGTGATAAGCTTAAGTTTCCAACCTCTTCCACAATGTGAATTGAAGCCATAACCTTATTTGTAATGTAGATGACTTGTAAATACTTGTATAGCTCTCAACCATTTTGTTTTAGCCTTTGTTTCCTTGAAAACTTGTACACTTGTGGGCTTATAGGCTTGTTATGTGTTTCATAGGGGTTCTTATAAAAATTTAAGTCTTTGATTACTCCAATATTAAATTCACATTTGAAGTCAAAATTTAATTTGACTTGAATTAAATTTAAATTTCAAGTTGTGAATCCAAGTTGAAAAAAGCTCAAGTAAATTCCCTTTGAGGATTAAGATCTGTGTCTAATCAAGGAAACATCTTAACCTTTGATTTGAAATTCATTCAAGGGATGAAGTTCAAACCAAAAGTGACATCTAACATGAGTGTTGGTGAAGCTTGAATCCCAAGTTCATTAGTTAGCTTCTTTTGTAATCTTTGTAGATAGTTTCCCTTGTACTCTTTTAAAACTTATATAAGCCTAACTCTAAAACATGTAAACATTTTTTTTATGAATTTTAAAAAGAACTGAAAAATCTTAGATCTTATTAGTGGCTTCTAGTACCATTGTGGTGATTCTACAAGGGGCTTATTAGAATCTTCCATGACACCATTTCCATTTCTTAGTCTTTCCATTTTTTCTTCTTCTACTTTGTTAAAAATTGAATAGCTTTAAACCCATTTCCATGGAGAATTGACGTTAGAGAATGAAGATAGAGGCAAAACTAACTAAGTTTATGATTGACTTACATCAATATAAGAATAATTGTGAAGAAGTTGTTGCTTATGGAAATATACAAATAAATTCAGATAAAAAGTCACATAAAAGATGGCTTTTGTTCTAAGAATATGTTTATCATAATGGAATAAAAATAAATTTTGAACACATAAAAGGTATTAAAAATGTAGTTGTTGGAATTCTTTCTCGTTTTGCAAGTACAATAAACAATGAAACTAACCAATATTTCATATATGTATAATATAAAACACGGGTTGAATTGTGTTAATTAAAAAACTTCTTTTGCGTCTGTGATTTTAAACCAGAGACAGACTCAAAGAGGTTTTCTGTATAAATATTGATTTTAAAAAAGTCATAGTTAAAATATTTATCCCCTGTTAATCAATGAAAAGAACAGATAAGACGCTAATATTTTTATACTGGTTCATCTAGAAAGACTATGTCCAGTTACTTAATGATGGAGGACCATCCCTTCTAGAAGTCAATGGAGAAAGTCAAAGAAGAATCACAAGGTCAATGCTAAAGAAGATAGAAGCACAAGTCCAAGAAGAGTTGACTAGGTCAAAGTCAACTCAAGATGAAGACTTGTCTCTTATTTTGAGACCTTGTAATTTTCTTGAAATTTTGTAATTTCTTTATTTTTGAGATAATTAAATGATTCAAATTGGCCAATGTTAGGAGCTTGAAGCTCACGGCCTAGCATAGGAAGCATGCACCGATTTTCCTTAGCAATTTGGGAGAGAGTGTGCGCCACTCTCCTTGGAGAGAAATTGGAGGGAAAGTTAGTGGCAATTCCACTAACTCTAATTCAAACTTAACCCTTAGATTAGATCTAAATCAAGGGCTAAGTTTGAATTTTCGGTCAAGCATGATTGGCACCAATGCAAGAGTGATTCTTGACTCTTGATCAAGATCTCATCATATGGTCTTAATTCAAATTTGAGTCACATGTTTCCCACCACTCAAGTTTGAATTTCCTCCACATGATCTAGATCTAATCAAGAGGTGGAGAATTAAACTTGGATCACAAGTCACATGCCTTCCTCCTAGCTTCACCGTGGCCTTAGATTAACTTGTTAATCCAAGGGTTAAGGTAAGGTTCCGTGTGAGGTACTCCTAGGGGCTTGTCATGCGTTGATCCTCCCTTGATCCAAGGGTTAGCAAGCTAACTAATTCTCCTTATGTTTGGCGCCAAGGATTAGTATAAGAAGGAGGAAAATTGAGTTGTAGGGACTTTTGGATCAAATTTTGAATGAATAGAATTTAGCAAAAGCTAATTCTTTGAGAGTGAATTTCTCTCTAAGGTTTCTTCTCAAACCTTGAATCTTATCATGGAAACTCTTCCTTGTGGCGATTCTCCCTTAGGCTTATTGCTTTTGCATGGCGCCATCACCTTCTAAACCTTCTCCACTTTCATTTTCTTCTAAGTCCTTGAGTCTTGAGTCTATTTTGAGCTTCCGCCATTGATGCATCCGTGGAGCTTCCAATTGAAGATGAAGATTGGGCCAAACTTGAGCTTCTTCTCAAGCAAGCTTGTATCAAGTGGTATCTAGAGCTAGTTCTCTTCAAGATTGGATCTCTACTCCTTAAGTATAGTAAGTTCTTCGGTCACTTTGAATTTTCTTGAGTTCTTCATCTAATTCTCTTAGTGTGCTTAGGATTCATCTTTAGGTTTCCTTAATTGTCTAGTAGTTTTGTCAAATTCTTGTTAAGGTCTTTTTGTTCGGTGAAAATCATGCAAATCATATTGTTCATGACTTGATCCGTGTTGTTATGCATAGTTCCGTGTAATATGTTTGTGTTTGAGTCCAGATCTGAAAAATTATCATATGTTTCTTCCATTTGTTCGGTGCATTTGAATTTTTTCTAGTGTGAATACTCAAAATTGAAACTACTAGTTCAATTAGATCTTGATCCGTGATATAGCACTAGTTTGAGTTCAAAATTTTGTTCCGTAAAATCTATCATGTATACTCTATTTTTGTCCTGGTTTACTGCACTTGAATCACGGTTTTGCCTTGTGGTTTGAAGTTCTACAAAGTTAATTGAAGATACTACATCATAACTTGCTAGTTTAGTGCCTAAACTAGGTCCAAATTAGCTTATGACATGATGCTAGCCTTGCTTTTAGTAGTGGAACTTTGAGTGCATATGTTTTAGATGAATTAGTCTCTCAGTGCAGTAGCTAAAAGAAAGAAAAGAAAAACAAGTGAATCAAGAAAAGAAAGAGCTAAAAGAAAGAAGAAGAAAAAGTGAGAAAATTCAAAGGAAAAGCCTTAAATGAATATATAAAAAAAAAATGGTAAGTTGTCAAAGTGGTGAAAGAAGTAGTGGCTGGAAAAGTTGAGAAAATTATTTGCTTCATACATTGGGGAAAAGAGAAGCACAAGAAAGAAAGAAAAGAAAAATTGAGAGGAACATCATTTTAGAGCCTAAAGCATTGCACATACACTAGTCTTAGTGAAATTACTAGAGCTTGGAACTTGGACCTAGGGTGTGCAATAAATTTAGCTTGTCTTATCTCAATTTCTTTTGCTGGAATTTGAAGTGCAGCACGTTAACATTTTGTGGCAGAAAATAGAATTTTACTGCACTTGGAGTGAATTACTTGATTCATAAGTTACTTGCTAAATTTACCTATAAAAGAGGTCTTAAAATTTGATTACTAGGCTACATTGAGTTTGTGTGCCTTTGTTCAATTTGTTTGGCTTAGTAATCGAACCAGCAAACTTGACTCCTTGCTGTCCAGTTTTTATGCCTATGTCGTATCACATCCATTCCTTGATTTGAGTAGCCTATTACTTTCAGTTGTGCCTTTTATTGCTTGTCAATTCATTGGAATCCTTGGTTTTGTCTTAGAAGTTTTGTTTCCCTTGGAATTCTTGAGCTTACCCGAGAATTGTGCCTCTTTCACAAGAAAGATTCTAGGTAATTGATTAAAGGTTTAATTAGAAACTTTGGTAGGGAATTGAGGGAAAAAGGCAAGAGTGACACATCATAGAAAGAGCCTTCTAAGAGAGATACACGAGTGCTACTAGAGAGACACACTTAGTGAGTGGCAAGGATCTTCTATATACTTGTATTTGTTATCTAACCTTTTCTTGTGCAGCCATGGACACCTCTCCTAGTGTGGGAAATGAATTATCACCAAGGTCAAAGAGAATGGTGGACTTAATGAAATCCATGCTAAATACTAGCTTGGAGGAGAGGTTTGATCAAGAGAGGCGGTTGAAGGAGGAAAGGAAGATAAGGAAGGAGTTAGAGAAGAAAATCCTTGGAGACAATAGTGGCAACCTTAGGAATCACCATGGGGGGGGTGCTGGACATGGTGGAAACCGAGGGGAAGAAAGTAATGAGGTACCTAGGAATAGGAGGAGTAGCCATAAGGGAAGTGGAAATGAAGGAGGACACCTTAAAGGAAGTTATGAAACTCCTAAAGAGAGTGATTGGGGAAGTAACTATGAGGAGGAAGAAGCCTTTAGAGCCTTTGGAGATGAAAGGAGAGGAAGGAGGACCCCTCAACATAGGAGACAACCTCACACACCTAGGAGAACCTTTGGAGAGGATGAGCCTAGAGCATGGGAGGGAAACACCAAAATAACCTTACCTAAATTCCTTGGAAATGGTGATGCCGAAACCTACTTAGATTGGGTGATGAAGGTGGACCAAGTCTACTCTTGTTATCCTAGCTTGAGTGAGGAGAAGAGGCTTAACATGGCCATACTTGAGTTTGAGGGCTATGCTTTGGTTTGGTGGAACCAAGTGCTAGTGGATGCCGAGAAGAGGAGAAGGCCACATATCACATCTTGGACTCAACTCAAGGATGCAATGAAGGGAAGGTTTGTGCCTAGTTCCTACACAAGAGATTTACATGTGAGACTCCAAAGACTAACTCAAGGAGGGAGAAGTGTACAAGAATACTACAAGGACTTGGAGCTCACACTCTTGAGGGCGGATTACCAAGAGGACAAGGAGGCCACCATAGCTAGGTTCACCAATGGGCTAAATAGGGAGATTCAAGATGTCTTGGAACTCCAAAACTATAGAACCTTGGAAGATGCCATACATAAGGCCGAAAGGATTGAAGGCCAATTAAAAAGGAAGGGCACTTTCAAGAAGGCATACAACAATAGTTCTTCAAGTTGGAAGGATAGGCAAAAGAAGGAGGGAAGTTCCAAGCCCTTCTTCAAGTCCAACCGAGATGACACTAAGGGTAAAGAGCTTGTTAAACTGATCTCTAAACCCTCTAACATTAAATGTTTTAAATGTCTAGGTCATGGACACATTGCCTCACAATGCCCCAACAAGAAGACCATGGTGATTAGAGTGGATGGTGGTATCACAAGTGAAGGAACCACTCAATCATCAAGTGAGGAGGAAGCTAGTGCTAGTGACCACTCAAGCATGGAGCAACCGGAGGATGGAGACCTCTTGGTGGTGAGGAGAATGCTTGGCAACGCATGTGTAGACCTTGATGACACACAAAGAGAGAATATATTCCACACAAGGTGCACAATTGGCGGCAAGGTATGCTCCTTAATCATAGATAGTGGTAGTTGCACCAATGTGGTGAGCACTAGGCTTGTAGAAAAACTTGATCTTAAGACAACTCCACATGCTAAACCATATAAATTGCAATGGCTAAGTGAACAAGGAGAATTAGTGGTAAATAGACAAGTGTTGATAGCTTTCACCATAGGAAGGTATAATGATGAAGTCTTGTGTGATATTGTGCCGATGGAAGCATCACACATTTTGTTAGGAAGGCCTTGGCAATTTGACAAACATGCACTTCATGATGGATTGTCTAACACATATGTATTCCCTCATGGGGGTAGGAAGATTAGTCTTAAACCTTTAACTCCTAGAGAGGTGTGTGAAGATCAAATAAAAATGAAAATGAAAAGAGAAAATGAGAGCAAAACCCGTGAGCAAAAAGGGAAAGGAAAATCACCTAAACCTAGTGAAAAAAGAGTCTTGGCCGAGAGTTCTAAAGAAATTACAGCAAATGCCACTGCAGAGAATCAAGTGAAACATAAGCTAGGTAAGTCCAAAAAGGGTGATCCTAAGAGTGATAGAAAGCTCAAAGGAAGAGCTTGTGAGTCTAAAGAAAGTCTTTTGGTAAGTAGGAATGAAATTAGGAGAGAATTCTTAGCAAGAAAGTCCATGTTCTTATGCTTGCCTTCACCGTGTTTTTTAAAAGCAAACTTTATTGGTGATCAAGTGAGCTTGGATGCATTGTTGGATGAGTATAAAGATGTCTTCCCTAGTGATATTCCTCACAGCCTACCACTATTGAGAGGCATAGAGCACCAAATAGATCTCATACCCGGTGCACCTCTTCCAAATAGGCCTACCTATAGAACTACTCCTCAAGAGGCTCATGAGATAGAAAGACAAGTACAAGACCTAGTGAGTAAAGGGTGGGTTAAAGAGAGTTTATCTCCTTGTGCTTCTCCGGTTATCTTAGTTCCTAAGAAGGAGGGTACATGGAGAATGTGCACGGATTGTAGAGCTATAAACAACATCACAATTAGATATAGACACCCCATACCTAGACTTGATGACTTGTTAGATGAACTTCATGGCTCCACCATATTTTCTAAAATTGATCTTAAAAGTGGTTACCATCAAATAAGGATGAAGAACGGGATGAATGGAAAACTGCATTTAAGACCAAGTTTGGGCTTTACGAATGGTTGGTCATGCCCTTTGGCCTCTCCAATGCTCCTAGTACTTTTATGAGGCTAATGAACCATGTGCTTAGGGAATTTTTAGGGAAGTTTGTGGTGGTATATTTTGATGATATTCTCATATATAGTCAATCTTTCCTTGATCATCTAATGCATTTGAGATTTTTTTTAGAAGTACTAAGGAAGGAGAAGCTCTATGTTAATAAAGACAAGTTCACATTCGCCATGGATCAAGTGGTGTTTCTTGGTTTTGTAGTAAGTTCCAAGGGTGTGCAAGTAGATGAAGGCAAGATAAAAGCTATTCTTGATTGGCCACGACCTACTAGTGTAAAGGAGGTAAGGAGCTTCCATGGACTTGCAAGCTTTTATAGAAGATTTGTGAAGGACTTTAGCACCATTGCATCTTCTCTCAATGAGCTTGTGAAGAAGGAAGTGCCTTTTGTGTGGGGACCAAAGCAAGAGGAGGCTTTTAACCTCTTGAAGGAAAAACTTACAAATGCTCCTATTTTAGCTATGCCTAATTTTGATTTATCTTTTGAACTTGAATGTGATGCTTCTAACCTTGGAATAGGTGCTGTTTTGAAACAAGAAAATCATCCACTAGCCTATTTTAGTGAGAAGCTAAAAGGAGCTCAACTCAACTACTCAACATATGACAAGGAGCTCTATGCTTTGGTGAGGGCCTTGCAAACTTGGCAACATTATCTCCTTCCCAAGGAGTTTATTGTCCACACCGACCATGAAGCATTGAAGCACCTAAGGTCACAAGGCAAACTCAATAAACGGCATGCAAGGTGGGTGGAATTCGTTGAAACATTTCCCTACATTATCAAGCACAAGAAGGGAGTGACTAACATAGTGGCGGATGCCCTTAGTAGAAGGTATACACTCCTATCCTTACTTGAGTCAAAATTGTTGGGATTTGAACATATTAAAGCCTTGTATAGTAGTGATGATGATTTCGGCCGAGAGTATATTGCTTGTCTAAAGGGTGCTCACAATGAATTTTATAGGCACAATGATTATCTTTTCAAAGGAAAATGTTTGTGTGTGCCTAGAACTTCATTGAGAGAACTTTTAGTGAGTGAAGCTCATGAAGGAGGAATCATGGGTCACTTTGGTATTGAGAAGACATTAGCCATCTTACATGAACACTTCTTTTGGCCAAAAATGAAGGCTCAAGTAGCCAAGTTTATTAGCAAATGCGTTACATGTCATAAGGCTAAGTCAAAACTCTCCAACCATGGCCTCTATATGCCTTTACCTTCACCCACCTCTCCTTGGTTGGATATTTCCATGGACTTTGTCCTCGGTTTACCCAAGACAAAGAGAGGTGTAGACTCTATTTTTGTTGTGGTGTGTAGGTTCTCAAAGATGGCACATTTTATTCCTTGCCATAAGAGTGATGATGCATCCTATGTAGCCAACCTTTTCTTCAAATAAGTTGTAAGACTTCATGGCATTCCCCAAAGCATAGTAAGTGATAGGGACTCTAAGTTCCTTAGTCACTTTTGGAGATCATTGTGGGGAAGACTTGGCACCAAGCTACTTTTCTCCACCACTTGCCATCCTTAAACCGACGGTCAAACGGAGGTGGTGAATAGGACCCTTGGACAACTCCTTAGAAGTTTTGTGAAGAGCAAATTGAAGTCTTGGGAAGATTGTCTACCCTATGTAGAGTTTGCTTACAATAGAGTGATCAATTCTACTACTCTACTTTCCCCTTTTCAAGTTGTTTATGGCTTTAATCCTTTAACTCCACTTGACTTGTGTGCTTTACCTTTTAGTGATGTTTTGAGTAGGGATGGAGTGGATAGAGCCGAGAAGATCAAAGCTATGCATACCAAGATCAAAGCTAGGATCGAACAAAGGAATGAACAAGTAGCCACACATGCTAATAAACACCGAAAGCATGTTGGGTTCACCTTAGGAAGGAGAGGTTTCCAAATTTGAGAAGCTCCAAGTTACTTCCTAAAGGAGATGGCCCTTTTGTTATCATTGAAAAACTTGGCCCTAATGCCTTTAAACTAGATCTTCCCATTGACTTTGGTGGTAGTAATTCTTTTAATGTTTGTGATCTTACTCTTTGTCATGAAGGTATTGAAGACTTGAATAGAGTAGATGACAACAACTTGAGGACAAGTTGCCATCAAGAAGGAGGGTTTGATGGAGGACCATCTCTTCTAGAAGTCAATGGAGAGAGTCAAAGAAGAATCACAAGGTCAATGCTAAAGAAGATGGAAGCACAAGTCCAAGAAGAGTTGACTAGGTCAAAGTCAACCCAAGATGAAGACTTGTCTCTTATTTTGAGACCTTGTAATTTTCTTGAAATTTTGTAATTTCTTTATTTTTGAGACAATTAAATGATTCAAATTGGCCATTGTTAGGAGCTTGAAGCTCACGGCCTAGCATAGGAAGCATGCACCGATTTTCCTTAGCAATTTGGGAGAGAGTGTGCGCCACTCTCCTTGGAGAGAGTGGAGAGAAATTGGAGGGAAAGTTAGTGGCAATTCCACTAACTCTAATTCAAACTTAACCCTTAGATTAGATCTAAATCAAGGGCTAAGTTTGAATTTTCGGTCAAGCATGATTGGCACCAATGCAATAGTGATTCTTGACTCTTGATCAAGATCTCATCATGTGGTCTTAATTCAAATTTGAGTCACATGTTTCCCAACACTCAAGTTTGAATTTCCTCCACATGATCTAGATCTAATCAAGAGGTGGAGAATTAAACTTGGATCACAAGTCACATGCCTTACTCCTAGCTTCACCGTGGCCTTAGATTAACTTGTTAATCCAAGGGTTAAGGTAAGGATCCGTGTGAGGTGCTCCTAGGGGCTTGTCATGCGTTGATCCTCCCTTGATCCAAGGGTTAGCAAGCTAACTAATTCTCCTTATGTTTGGCGCCAAGGATTAGTATAAGAAGGAGGAAAATTGAATTGTAGGGACTTTTGGATCAAATTTTGAATGAATAGAATTTAGCAAAAGCTAATTCTTTGAGAGTGAATTTCTCTCTAAGGTTTCTTCTCAAACCTTGAATCTTATCATGGAAACTCTTCCTTGTGGCGATTCTCCCTTAGGCTTATTGCTTTTGCATGGCGCCATCACCTTCTAAACCTTCTCCACTTTCATTTTCTTCTAAGTCCTTGAGTCTTGAGTCTATTTTGAGCTTCCGCCATTGATGCATCCGTGGAGCTTCCAATTGAAGATGAAGATTGGGCCAAACTTGAGCTTTTTCTCAAGCAAGATTGTCAAGCTCTCCAGGGCATTCAAACAAAGAACAACCACATACATGCCTAAACTAAACAATCAATACATAGGAAACTCCTAATTACATTTCATCTAAGAAAACCAAAATTACATAGCATAAAAAACAAAACACCAAGAGAGACACCAAAGCATCTTCAAGCTTTAAGTCCAACAATCTCCCCCTTTTTGGTTTTGATGTACCAAATCTCAACCAAGATTTTCCTAGGAGTTTAGGATGTGTGTTGATCTTCTAAGAATCCTGTAATTGTTAGAGATTTCCAAATACGCAGTATATGCATTGCAGATTCACTGTACAATCTATTTTAATCAGGGCATAATACTATCAAACAGCAAATAGAATCATCCATACAGAAATATAAGACATGATTCAATTCACAATCATAGACCAAGACCAGAAAAAAATTTAAAAAAAAACATAATCGGAATATAAAACATAACGCGATTAACAAAACAAAATATTACAACCAAAACGAATTGTTCAAATCCAAATATCCAAATTGTTCAGAACAAATGTTGCATAGAGATTAATAGTTCAAACAGAGCAGAGCCTAACACATTTCTACCTAACAGCGCCAGAATTATGATCAATTAAGCACAAATCAAATGCTACTCAATACTCAATACTCCCCCTATCTAGGATAACCTATAGACATTCTCCCTCTATTTGGTATATCAATAAGCAAAAGAGAGAAATGATAAGAATGGAATACTAGAGAGTATCAAAGCGAGTATGAAGGGACTCCAGCAGCTCCTTGAGATCCAAGAAGCGGGCATTGTTTGCAGCCTCCATCTCGTCCAATCTTTTGGCGATGGTAGCTTCCAGCTCATCCATCCGATCAATGACAATGTAATGTAATGAACTCATACCTTGTTGGAGCACCATGAATGATCCAACTTACCATACTTAGAGAATTCATGAGAGATGTTCCTCACTTAGTATACCAAGATTGGTTCTAAGTTTGAAGAATCTCTCCTTAGGTAGAGGCTTTGTGAAGATATCCGCGAGTTGGTTCTCCGTTTCAGTGAACTCCACATCACAGTCACCTTTCTCAACATGATCCCTTATGAAATGATGACGCACCTCAATATGCTTTGTTCTTGAGTGCAAAACCGGGTTCTTCGTGATACTGATGGCACTTGTATTGTCACACTTGATAGGAATGTGATCAAGCTTTAGTCAAAATCCTCAAGTTGTTGCTTCAAAGATGGTTTGAGCACAACACTACCCCGACAACAACATACTCGCCTGGCTGTTGATAGAGCAACACATGCTTGTTTCTTGCTGTACCATGAGACTAAGCTTTCTCCAAACAAGTGACATACACCACTCGTGCTCTTTCTATCTGTTTTGCAACCTGCAAAATCTGAATCACTAAAATCGACTAGGGTAGGGGACGTACCTTTGGGATACCACAAACCACAGTTCGTTGTTCCTTTGAGGTACTTCAGAATTTTCTTCACAGCAGTCATGTGTGATTGTTTTGGTGCAGATTGAAATCGCGCACAAACACAAACACTGAACATTATATCAGGTCTGCTCGCTGTGAGATACAAGAGTGATCCAATGATCCCTCTGTACTTTGTTTGGTCCACTCCCTGTCCTGTAGCATCATTATCCAAAAAGAGATTAGTTGACATTGGGATATTAGAGATCTTACAACTCTCCATGTCGAATTTCTTCAGCAATTCTTTAGTGTACTTCGCTTGATGTATAAAGATTCCTTCTTTCAGTTGCTTGACTTGCAGTCCTAGGAAGAATTTGAGTTCTCCCATGATGTAGGCACATCTAGGACAAGAAGGAGTACTAGAAGCAAGAGAAGGAAACTTGAAGAGGAAATGGAAAAGCTCCAAGAGTTGTACTCTAGCTTAGGACAAAAATCTTGTAAAATCTTTGTAAACTTGTATGGGACAAGATTAGGTCCTATTGTAATAGCTCTAGGGTATGGCTTAAGGGTCCAAAGCCCAAAGCCCATGGGTTTCATAAAGCCTAAAGCATGCCATGCATTCCTAAGTCAAGGTCACACAAGTTTTCAAAATCGGCCAAAAACATTTTCGGCTACAAAATTGTGTGAACCTTGAAACACTTGCTAATTAGGGAGGAAACCTTGATTAAGCATTGGATCCATGCCAACACTTAATCAAGGATTAGGAAGTGATTAGGATTGATGACATGGCTAATCACATGGGTAGTAAGGGGAGACAAACCCATGTGCACCCATGTGAAGGCCATGTGAAAGCCATGTGAAAGCTAACTACCAACTAACCCACTTGGTTACTTGATAGTTAAGTAGGATTTCGGTTTGGCTTAGATATTAACTAGGATTAGCTTAGTTTTAATCATAGTTTAGGTGCCTTGGAGGCCAAGCTAGGGTGGCTTATAAATACCCTTGGTCAAACCATTGTAAAGGATCTTTGATGAAATTTTGAATGAATGAGCTTTAAGCTTTTTGAGAGAGAGTTCTCTTGTTCCCTTTGGGAAAATCCTTGAATCTTATCAATGACATCTTGCTTCCATTGTGGTGGTTCCTCCTAGGCTTATTGGAGTTTCTCCATGGTGCCACCCTTCCATCTCTTACCTATTCCGCTTTGCTTTGATTTCTTAAACACTAAAACACCAAAAAGCTTCATGGCCGAGGCACTTGCATTGGCTTCTTCATGATGATGGTGGTTGAAGACTAGATTTGGGCAACATTGGAGCTTCTTTGGATCACCCCCAAGGAGGCCTACATCAAGTGGTATCAAAGCTTGTTGTCTTCAACCTTGACTCATCACCACCGGTTAGTAATTGTGTCTCCATGAGTCTTTAGTTTTCTTTGAGTTTCTTCCATCTCTAGAGTCTTTCTTTCATTGAGTTGCTAGTTTTGATTCCTTTGAGTTGTCTTGTTCATAGTCTTGAGTTGGAGCATGCTTTTCTTCTTTTGGTTATAGCCTTAGGCCATGACTCAACTTGGCATGTTCTTCCTTTGATTCTTGAATGCATGATTTACTAGCTTGCAATTTTGATTCCATGATTTTCTAGTTTCTCTTCTTGCAAGTTATGATTCATGTATGCCATTAGGATTTTTGTTTAGTCTTGTATCTTTACTGTATTGTGAGGCATGCTTGCTGGATTGTACTGCACTTGAGGTTCAATTACATGTATCACATGATTTCTAAGTGTTAGGAACAATTACTAGTGTATGCTTGCATGATTTTGAGTTTTTAGTAATTTTTAGATTACCATTTGCTTTGAAATTTTGAGTAGACTTTGTAATTGCTATGATAAGCTAGGATTTGAACCTAGAAGAGGCTTTTAGTTCCCTAAAGGTTTCGGTCCAGCCATCCAATTACAAAAGAAATGAATCAAAATCAAAAGAAAGAAAAGAGAAGAGAAAGAAAAATAATTGAAAAGAAAAACTAGTATTGAAAAGAACTTGGTTCTAAAACAAAGTGACAATTAGAGAACCATAGAAAAGTGAAAAGAAAAGAAGTATACAGCCAGATCTAAAGTAAAAGAAAGTGAAAAAGAAAAGAGTTACACAAAAGAAACACCATTGGACCTAGGAAAGAGCATACACCATTCTAGTTGAAATTCTAGTTTTGAGTTTCCTAGTGAATTGTGTATCTTTTGGTTCTTTACATGTAATTTTCTTTTTCTCCACTGCACTACACCTTGCTGGACATGTTATTGTACTGCACATATAGGCATTTCATTGAATTTTACATGAGAAGCATGATAGGTAGCAACATATAGAAACTAGGTAAAATCGGTCGCTAAATTTTTTGCTGATTTTTGCTGAAATCGGTCTCTAAATTCGGTTTCTACTTGGTTTGTGTGTTTGCTGTACAGTTTTGTTTGCCTCATGATACGCCTCTGTTTTGACTTGTTCCTTGGGCCATTATATGATATATTACTGCCCTAGTAGATGCCATTGTCTCATTAAAATTTCTCTACAATTTGAGTAGCCATTCATTTCATTTTTAGCTTTTTATTGCTTGTCTCCTTTGGATTCCTTGGTTTTGTCTTAGAGTCCTTTGTCTTTCTTGGCCTCTTAAGCCTAGTCTTGGTGCTGTTCTTCTTTCATGATGGTGTGATAAAACCTTGATAATTGATTAGAAGAGAGTTTACTAAGAGAGCTTAGAGAAAAAGAGTGGTAAAAGGCAAGAGAGAACATTATTTTTGTGTGATACACGAGTTGATTGAGTGATACACTTAGTGAGCTTGTGAGGTTTTATTTCCCTTTGTATTTTCTGTATACTAACCTTTTTTTGCAGCTATGGCAAGTTCCCCAAGTGTGGGTGATGAGCATTCACCAAGAACCCAAGGCTATGATAGACAAAATTGGGAGGATGATGATCGGTTTGATGAGAGAAATGTGAAATTCTTCATTCCCAAATTCAATGGAAGTGGTGGTGCGGATGTGTACTTGGAATGGGCTATGAAAGTGGACCAAATACTTAGTAGTTACCCTATGCTTAGTGAGGAAAGGAAGCTGCATTTGGTCACCCTTGAATTTGAAGAGTATGCATTGGTTTGGTGGCATCAACAAGAAATGGGGAAGAGGGAGAAAGGAGAAGTGGTAGGAGAAGGGAACATAGGACTTCCATTGGTAATGATGTTGGGAACCCCTATAGAGATGATTTCCATGGACATGACCCTTTGAACTTTGAGAGAAGAGGTGTGAGAGGGGCTGGCCGTGAGGGAGTGAGGGGGAACCATGAGTATAGAAGGCACCATTGGGAAGAACAAGAGAGGTACCATCCCTCACATAAAAGAAGTGATAGAGATTATTATGACTATAAGAGAGAAATGAGAGAAAGAAAACAAAGAAGGTTGTTAGAAGAAAATGAAAGGAATTATGATGAGTATTGGAGAAGGGAAAAAGAGAGAATGATAAAGGAATTGAGAGAAAAAGAATTGAGAAAAAAAGAAGTTAAGGAAATAAAGTTGATGGAAAAACAAATGAAGGATAAATGTGATTCTTTAATTTCTTATACTAACCCTTCATTTGATTGCTTTGATTCTTATTTGGAAATTTTTGTAGGAATGGTTCCAAAAGATGATTATCAAGAAGAAATTGAAAATCTCTTGTGTAAAGATATAGAAAGAAAGGCACTTGAAGACCTATGTGAAGTTGCTTGTGACCAACTTTACAAAGAACCTTTTATTTTGGTGCCTAATGAAGAGTTGTTCCTAATGGAGTCTTGGAACAAACCTTGTGAAGAAAAGGAAATACCCATAGAGTTTGAACTTCCCTTTGAGAAAGTTTCTTTACCACTTAGTATTCCTTTTACTTCTAATAAATATGATTTTTCATGTTATACACTTGAGTATTATGGAATTAAACCTTGGACCATTCTAGAATTTGGTAGTTTGGAATTCTTAATTGAACCTAATGATCTTTATCTTCATAATGTTGAATGTCCTTCTAGGTTGATGGAAGATTTTAAGAAGGAGGGTACCTTGGAAACTTCTACATCTAGAGGAAGCATCTTGATTGAGAGTTCCAACAAAAACATGTCTAAACTTGAGAAAATTCTAGTATCAACACAACTTGAAGTACAAGCTCCAAAGAGCTTTGGTTATGCTTTGAAAAATGGACTGAATTCATCTTTTACTTCCTTAGGTTGTGTTAATGATATTAGAAAACAAATTATATTGTTTTTATATGATTGACATTTAAATAACTTAGGTAAAACTAACAAATTTAAAAAGTGTTTGAATAGGAAGTTTCAATTACTTTTACACCTATGCAATCACTATAAAGTTTACCTATATGTTGCATCATATATTAACCAATTTAATGAACCTTGTTTAGTATTTGATCCGGGTGGAAAGTATTTGTTGATGCATCATTACCTTTTTTGAATCTTGCATTCTATCTTCTACTTTTCTTAGATTAGGATCATCTTAGTTCATAGTTTTTGTTTGATTTTCATGATTGTTGTGAGGTTTCCAACTTGTCACATGAATTTCCTTTTATTGTAGCCTTGAGTTTTGAATTGATTTGCATGTTCTTAGTTGTTGCCTTGCTGCACCTTGTGGATAAGAAATTAACATACCATGCATTCCATGATGAACACATGCTGAAAATTATGAACACTTGAATTTGCCTTAACCGTTAGTGTGAATTGGGGTGTCTTAGTGATTCGGTTTTTGCTTGATTTCTTTGCTGCATTATACCTCTGCATTCACATAGTTTCATGTGCAAAATCTCATGTCTAAGTGAACCAAGTGAAGAGAAGAAAAGAAACAAGAAGAAGGGGGATCAAGAGAAGAGACTATAGGAGTTTCTAACTTGTTTTCTTCTACTCTTGTATCATTTTGTGTATCACTTGGATCTTATCTAAATTCGTGGAATGTTTGCAGATCTGATCCTTGAGGTTAATAAGGAAATGAAGGAGTTTCAAGTGTGGGGAAGAGAAGAACAAAGGAGGCTACATCATCCTTTGTTGACACACACCTTGTCTTTGAAAATTCCTACTTGTTAGGAAATAAAACTTGTAATTTTTTATTTTGTTTTTTATTGGACTTTGGACTTTAATATCTGGTTTGCTTGCTGCACCAAAGTTCATTTTAAACACCTCAAGTGTATTGTCTTGCTCACGTAAAATCGGACCTTATATCGTGCTCATAGTTTCGGTTTCTGAAAATTGGGTTCTAAAAAAAAATCGATTTCTATTATCTCTTGCTAGCCTTTTGGTATATTGCCTTGGATTTATCTTGATCCTTTAGCCTTGTTTAGTGATTGTATCTTCATTCATTCTATTTCTTATCTTTGGCTATTTGAAATTCAAAAGTAGGAGATATGGTACACCGTAGAGAAATCGGGTCCAAACACCTACAAGCAAGAACTTCCAAGTGAGTATTGTGGTAGTACCTCCTTTAAATATTTCTAATCTTCTTTGTTTGATGTAGGTGCAAATAAATACATTAACTTGAGGACAAGTTCAAGCAAAGAAGGAGGGTTTGCTGTAGGCACATCTAGGACAAGAAGGAGTATTAGAAGCAAGAGAAGGAAACTTGAAGAGGAAGTGGAAAAGCTCCAAGAGTTGTACTCTAGCTTAGGACAAAAATCTTGTAAAATCTTTGTAAACTTGTATGGACAAGATTAGGTCCTATTGTAATAGCTCTAGGGTATGGCTTAAGGGTCCAAAGCCCAAAGCCCATGGGTTTCATAAAGCCTAAAGCATGACATGCATTCCTAAGTCAAGGTCACACAAGTTTTCAAAATCGGCCAAAAATATTTTCGGCTACAAAATTGTGTGAACCTTGAAACACTTGCTAATTAGGGAGGAAACCTTGATTAAGCATTGGATCCATGCCAACACTTAATCAAGGATCTCCACCCTTGATTTGGAAGTGATTAGGATTGATGACATGGCTAATCACATGGGTACTAAGGGGAGACAAACTCATGTGCACCCATGTGAAGGCCATGTGAAAGCCATGTGAAAGCTAACTACCAACTAACCCACTTGGTTACTTGATAGTTAAGTAGGATTTCGGTTTGGCTTAGATATTAACTAGGATTAGCTTAGTTTTAATCATAGTTTAGGTGCCTTAGAGGCCAAGCTAGGGTGGCTTATAAATACCCTTGGCCAAACCATTGTAAAGGATCTTTGATGAAATTTTGAATGAATGAGCTTTAAGCTTTTTGAGAGAGAGTTCTCTTGTTCCCTTAGGGAAAATCCTTGAATCTTATCAATGACATCTTGCTTCCATTGTGGCGGTTCCTCCTAGGCTTATTGGAGTTTCTCCATGGCGCCACCCTTCCATCTCTTACCTATTCCGCTTTGCTTTGATTTCTTAAACACTAAAACACCAAAAAGCTTCATGGTCGAGGCACTTGCGTTGGCTTCTTCATGATGATGGTGGTTGAAGACTAGATTTGGCAACATTGGAGCTTCTTTGGACCACCCCCAAGGAGGCCTACATCATCCCATCATAGACATGTCAAACTCACCCTGCATGCTAGCCACAAATTCTTCACACAGAGATTGATTAGTTGATCCAAAAATGATATCATCAACATACACTTGGACCAATAAAATACTGTTAGACTTCCTCCTAATGAAAAGAGTTTTGTCAACATTACCTCTGTCGAACCCTTTTGACAAAAGAAATTTACTTAATCTTTCATACCATTGTCTGGGGGCTTGCTTTAGACCATAGAGGGTCTTCTTTAGCTTGTACACATGCTCAGGGTAACTGAAGTCAGTGAAACCAGGAGGTTGTGAAACAAAGACTTCCTCGTTGATGTAGCCATTTAAGAACGCACTTTTAACATCCATCTGAAACAGCTTAAAATCATGAATGCAGGCAAAAGCAAGTAATACTCTTACAGCTTCTAATCTAGCAACAGGGGCATATGTTTCATCAAAATCTATTCCTTCTTGTTGATTATAACCCTTAGCTACTAGTCTTGCCTTATTCCTAACCAAAATTCCATTCTCATCTAGCTTATTCTTAAACACCCATTTTGTTCCAATTAGATTCATATCTCTATTAAAAGGTACTAACTCCCAAACGTCATTCCTTTTAAATTGATTTAACTCCTCATGCATAACATTCATCCAAAATTCATCATTTATAGCATCATCAACACAAGAGGGTTCAAATTGAGATACAAAAGCATAATCATCACAGAACATATTATAGGAGGATGTCACCAATGATGTTGTCAAGAGAAAGATTCCTTGGTTTCCTCCATTCTCTTGGCAGATCATGAGAAATGGTTGGTGGATCTTGCTGTACTTGTGGTTTGCTACTGCTGTCTTCACCTGTATTCTCATCATCATCAACAAAAACACTTCCCTTTTAGGGATTGTTAGATTCATCAAACTTTACATGCACAGATTCCTCAATGCACATTCTCCTTTTATTGAAAACTCTGTATGCTTTACTAGTTGATGAATACCCAATAAACACACCCTCATCCGCCTTGGCGTCAAACTTACCAAGAGGCTCTTTGCCATTATTCAGAACAAAACACTTGCACCCGAATACCCTAAAATGAGAGATATTGGGCTTCTTGTCCTTATAGAGTTCATAGGGGGTTTTCTTTAAAATAAGACGAATCACAATTCTGTTTAGAACATAGCAAGCAGTGGAAACTGCATCAGCCTAAAAGTGTTTAGGCAGATCTCACTTAACATAGCTCTAGCTAGTTCTATTAAAGATCTGTTTTTCCTCTCAACAACCCCGTTTTGTTGCGGAGTTCTTTGAGCGGAAAAGTTGTGATCGATTCCATATTTTTCACAAAATTTTTCAAAAGATACATTTTCAAATTCACCTCCATGATCACTCCTAAGAGACTTGATTTTCAAATCTTTTTCGTTTTGTATCCTTTTGGCAATAATTTTGAAAACTTTGAAGGCGTTGTCTTTACTTGGTATAAATGCAACCCAAGTAAAACGAGAGTAGTCATCTACCAAAACCAGTCCATATAGGTTTCCACCCAAACTAGCAGTTCTAGAGGGTCCAAATAGATCCATGTGCAATAGCTCAAGTGGTCTAGAAGTTGAAACAACATTTTTGGTTTTAAAAGAGTTTCTAGAATGCTTGCCCTTTTGACATGCATCACATAGGCCTTCTCTATTGAACCTCAAGTCAGGTAACCCTTGCACTAGGTTCTTAGATGAAAGCTTATTCAGCTGATGAACATCAATATGAGCTATACGTCTATGCCAAAGCCATGATAAGTCATCGTTTGACGTAAGACATGCATGATATGATGATGAATAATCAAGTTCAAGGATGTAGATGTTACCATGTCTCTTACCGACCATTAATACTTCACTCGAGTCATCTTTACTGATCTTTAAAGCAACCATTATCGAATGATACTTAATAACCTTTGTCGCATAGTTGGCTAATACTCAGAAGATTGAATTTCAAACCTTCCACAAGCAATACATCTTCAATCACAGTGTTGGATTTGTCTCCAACAGCACCTATACCCAGTATTTTCCCTTTGTTGTTATATCCATACACTACTGAACCAGATTCTTTTGATTTGAAGGAGATAAAATTGCTCTTGTCTGTCATATGTCTTGAGCTTGGCCTATCCAAATACCAAGTTGAGTGTTTGGCTCTCAAGCATACCTACACAGAAAAAGATATCACTTTGTTTTTGGTACCCAAGACTTGTTGGGTCCATTAGTGTTAGAGCTGTGACTATCTTTCCTAATCCATTTAAACAACCCACTAGTTATTCCTTCCTTCCTAATCATGCAATTATAAGAGTTATGTCCAGATTTCATACAATAACTACATGAGAAAGTTCTGTTTTTGCTGGTTTGTCTAACTACAAAGAACTTCATGTTATTCTTTTTCAAGGAGGCATCAAAAGACTTACACTTTGAACAGGGTAGTTTCAAGGCATTATTTTCCTTTTTCAAACTTTGAACATCAGTTTTCAAAACAGAAATATCATTTTCCAAATCAGTAA
The DNA here is from genome assembly GCA_026586105.1 of Hylodesmum podocarpum. Classification (NCBI taxonomy): domain Eukaryota; kingdom Viridiplantae; phylum Streptophyta; class Magnoliopsida; order Fabales; family Fabaceae; genus Hylodesmum; species Hylodesmum podocarpum. Next base: position 1,894,160 of record JALJEV010000804.1, read on the forward strand.
TTTTGTTTTTCAAAACCTTGTTCAACTTGCCTAGTTTTTCGGCTTCCTTGTAAAGTTCACAAAAAGCAGTTTGCAGCTCATCATAGTCAAAAGTAGATGAATCGGAATCACTTACCTCATCATCGGATGTTGGATTAGCCATGAGACACAAATTTGCTTCTTCATTATCACTCCCACTAGAGGTTGAGGAATCATTCTCTTCCCAAGCTATATATGCTTTCTTCTTTCTGAATCTGTCCTTCTTGGACCTTTCCTCATGTTCTACTCTTCTAAGCTCACTGCTGTTACTTTTCTTCATGTTGGGGCACTCCGATTTGTAGTGACCTACCTTTCCACACTCATAGCACGTGACCTTTGAAGACGAACCATCATACCTCTTGAAGCCTTTTCTAGAATTGTTGAATCTCCTTTTATCGTTGTTCCTCTTCATGAACTTTTTGAGTTTCCTTACCATGAGATTCATATTTTCCTGTTCAGACTCACTCCCACAGCTTGACGCATCGCTCTCACTAGCTGTGTCTTCCATCTTGAGTGCTAGACCTTTGGCTTTCTTATTTTTCTGTTCCTCATCAACAATACGAGATATATCCATTTCATACTCCCTCAACTTACCAAATAACTCTGCACTTGTCATCAAGGCTAGGTTCTTTGATTCAGTGATTGCTGTGACAGTTGGTTGCCATTTTCTGCTCAAGGATTTCAGCACCTTCACATTGACTTCTTCCTCAACGAAGATCTTACCAAGTCCTTTGAGATGGTTCACGATGTGTGTGAAACATTTCTGCATATCCATCACGGACTCACTTTGTGCCATTCTGAAAGTCTCGTACTCTTGGATCAAGGTATTCTTCCTTGCCCTTCGTACTTCAGCGGTTCCTTCGTGTGTGACCCTTATTAGATCCCAAGCTTCTTTGGCTGTGTTACAAGCTGAAATTCTGAAAAATTCATCTGAGTTCAAAGCAGAATGTATAATATTTAAAGCTTTTGCATCTTTTTCAGCTCTCCTAATTTCCTCTTGTTCCTACCTCTCAAATGGTTTTTCCATCTCATTCCCATTTTCTATGTATGTGGGGACCTTGAAATCAGTCACAACCGCTTGCCAAATGCTTCTATGTACAGACTCCATAAAGATTTTCATCCTCACTTTCCAAAAAGGATAGTTATCACCACAAAACAGAGGATGTCTGTTAATAGAGGCACCTTCAGCGAATGGTAATTGATTACCGGCCATTCTAAGGAACTATGGATCAAAATCTAGAGGGGGGGTAAATAGATTCTAGTTCCACTATAGCCCAATTTCGCGAGTTTCTAATTCCTTTTAATTCAAACAAAACTATTCTTGATTACCTATCAATAGATGAGACAGATAAACAGGAAATATCAAAGATACACAGCGGAAATACCAAAAGGAATAATCAGAAACGTGTTAGTAATCAATATACAGCGTAATCAATGTCAGTATCTAACTGTTCCAGTTTTAGTTGATTACCAAGTCAATTACCTAGTTAATTACCAAACAAATTGCAGAAATTAAACAGTGATAACAGCAATGTAAGGTAAACGGTAAAGAGTATAAGGAAGAAGAAGAGTGCACGATGATTTATCTTTGGTTCGGCCATCGCTTACATCCGGTCCCAACCCAACAACTGTTGCGATCGGTCTTCCACTATCAAATGATCCCTTTTGTGTTCTTTTACATTCACTCTGCAACAAGCAACACAAAAACGAAATCAAAACACCCAAAAACCTGTCCTTGGACCCAAGGAACAGTTCTTCCCTGACCTTGGCACACCCAAGATCAAACCTTTGTGAACACACTTCTCAAAAAATCTTACTCTATCCAGAGAGACCTCTCTCCTAGAGTAATAACCCAGAAACCAAAAAGGGTAAACAAAAGATCAATTTAGAGAACACCTGGAGTGTAGATCTGATCACAAATAACAACTCTATGAATGCCACCCAGTCAGAAATAAGAATCAAGTTTGCCTTTTTATGAAAACTTGTTGATGAACTCTTGAAGTTCTTTATGGGTTTCTTGGAGAAGATGATGAACTCAGTTTAGAGAGAATATGAAAGTGTATGAACTTTTCTAAAACAGTATTCCAAGAAAAATGTTATTAATTTTCGAAATAAGAGTATTTATATGTTCAATTAAAAACTCAATTTAGGCAACTTAATGACTTTCTGATAGGGGTAATCGACTGCCAGAAGCTGGTAATCGATTAAACCAGTGAGCAAGGATTTCCTAGGTGATTTTGGCCCATGGTAATCGATTAACCCGAGGGGGTAATCGATTACTCCAGTGGCAAATGCATTCCCACACTCTGTTACCTACTGTTGGTAGTTGATTACCTTCTGTTGGTAATCTATTACCTCAGTTGGTTACCAAAGACATTTTCAAAATATTTAAGAGAGGGAAATCAAACATTTGACACATGAGAAATCACAAAAGATTGCCAAGCTCTCCAGGGCATTCAAACAAAGAACAACCACATACATGCCTAAACTAAACAATCAATAAATAGAAAACTCCTAATTACATTTCATCTAAGAAAACCAAAATTACATAGCATCAAAAACAAAACACCAAGAGATACACCAAAGCATCTTCAAGCTTTAAGTCCAACAAAACAAAACTATTCTTGATTACCTATCAATAGATGAGACAGATAAACAGGAAATATCAAAGATACACAGCGAAAATACCAAAAGGAATAATCAGAAACACGTTAGTAATCAATATACAGCGTAATCAATGTCAGTATCTAACTGTTCCAGTTTTAGTTGATTACCGAGTCAATTACCGAGTTAATTACCAAACAAATTGCAGAAATTAAACAGTGATAACAGCAATGTAAGGTAAACGGTATAGAGTATAAGGAAGAAGAAGAGTGCACAGTGATTTATACTGGTTCGGCCCACTGCCTACATCCAGTCCCAACCCAACAACTGTTGCGATCGGTCTTCCATTATCAAATGATCCCTTTTGTGTTCTTTTACATTCACTCTGCAACAAGCAACACAAAAACGAAATCAAAACACCCAAAAACCTGTCCTTTAACCCAAGGAATAGTTCTTCCCTGACCTTGGCACACCCAAGATCAAACCTTTGAGAACACACTTCTCAAATACTCTTACTTTATCCAGAGAGACCTCTCTCCTAGAGTAATAACCCAGAAATCAAAAAGGGTAAACAAAAGATCAGTTTAGAGAACACCTGGAGTGTAGATCGATCACAAATAACAACTCTATGAATGCCACCCGATGAAATAAGAATCAAGTTTGCCTTTTTATGAAAACTTGTTGATGAACTCTTGAAGTTCTTTATGGGTTTCTTGGAGAAGATAATGAACTCAGTTTAGAGAGAATATGAAAGTGTATGAACTTTTCTAAAACAGTATTCCAAGAAGTGTTATTGATTTTCGAAATAAGAGTATTTATATGTTCAATTAAAAACTCAATTTAGGCAACTTAATGACTTTCAGAAGCTGGTAATCGATTAAACCAGTGAGCAAGGATTTCCTAGGTGATTTTGGCCCATGATAATCGATTAACCTGAGGGGGTAATCGATTACTCCAGTGGCAAATGCATTCCCACACTCTGTTACCTACTGTTGGTAGTTGATTACCTTCTGTTGGTAATCTATTACCTCAGTTGGTTACCAAAGACATTTTCAAAATATTTTAGAGAGGGAAATCAAACATTTGACACATGAGAAATCACACAAGATTACCAAGCTCTCCAGGGCATTCAAACAAAGAACAACCACATACATGCCTAAACTAAACAATCAATACATAGGAAACTCCTAATTACATTTCATCTAAGAAAACCAAAATTACATAGCATCAAAAACAAAACACCAAGAGAGACACCAAAGCATCTTCAAGCTTTAAGTCCAACAACTCAGTCTCCTTAGGCTAAAACACCGCAACAGTGAATTTTTACAAGGTTATGAAAGAGAAAGATTATCTTCTACGCAGAGAGGGATTTACAATGAAGGTTCAGAGCAAAATCTAAGTAGATAGCTTGATAGCGTAATTTCACCAACTTGATTTTGTTGAAGTGAAGTCCTTTTATAGGCAAGCTCCTCAAAGTAGCCGTTAGACAAGTGCATTTGAACGTTGTCATTTTTTTGGGCACTTCAAACATGACAAACTTGAGCAATCAGAACAATTAATGTTGAAGCAACAGATGTCAGCGTGAGATCTGACTTTAACTGATATGCTCATAGATTTCTCCAAAAAGTATTGTTTACTTTTCGTATTGCAGAGGTTAAGACCGAATCTCTTTCTACCTTTAGAAGTTTCTAAGTAATGACTTAATTTGATAGGACTCACTTAAGCTTCAATAGACTGACGAATGAACTTAACTTATTTCATAGATTGTCATTTGTTTGTCTTTTTCTTCTTCATTTCAATCTTCATAACTTCAAACTGAAGCTTGTATCAGATTTGTGTAACTTGAAGTTGAGTCTGATCAATGAAACTTCGTTTTGATTCTTCATGAAAGTTCTCTGTCTTGATCTTAACTTGATATATTGAGAACTCTTCGTCTTATAAAATTGATGTTTTGCGGTCTGTACTGGAGGTGCTTATTTATTTGTATTTTGCATAATTCTTTCTGTACTTGCTAATATCTTCATTTGATATTAGTTTCTCTATCACTGTCATTATCAAAACTTAAGATGTTAAGTCATCTTAACTTAATAATATCTAAATTTTAAAAAAAAATGAAATTTAATAATCAAGAATTATTACTGATGCTCACAATTGAGTTTCTCTACTAAAGTAGAGAATCAATAAATGACAAATTTAATTATATAATTGATACCATTTGGAATATTCTAAAAAGTGCAGACTCAAACAGATAATTTGCTTGTTCTTTAAAATCCAATTTCATTAATCTTTGTATTGCCAAAGAAGGTATACTAAATCCTAGATATAAAAGATTTTACTTAAAGGGAAGAAGCTGATAAAGCCCTAAAACTTACACTGCTAAAATGTCAAAGATGAAAGCAACCTTAAACGTCGAACCTAAGACAATGATTATAAACATTAACCGACATAGGTCCAATCTACGAACTACAAGAAAACAGTAGAACAAAGCCTTGTTTCAAACCATGAGCTTAGTCTAAAATTTTTTTTGTTTAACCAAAAAGTTTCTCTTGAAAATACATTCAGCCTAATAAAATAGTATTGAAATCTATGTAGGAGTCCAAGCCTACTTTAATCAAAAGTTTGTTTGTGTGAAAGAAACACCTCTCTATAAAGTTGGTGAAATAAAATGTCCTTGTAAAATAAGATTTCTAATAGATCTTGATTTATTTTAAGTCAATAAGTATTGAAAATTTACCTATTAATGTAAAAAACATTTTTGATTTCGGAGGTCTAGAGTCAGTCCTAGTTCCTCTGTCAAAGAGATTTAAATGATTTCATCCTCAATAAATGAAATTATAAATTACATTAAGATAAAATTAATGAGTTATTTAGTTGTTAAAATTATTAATTCTGCCGGTCTTACTTCTCGTCTCAAAGTTGTTCTACCCATGTAACAAAAACTTATGATAGAAGATCACATAGATCTTTCTTGTGTTTTGATTAAAATGATAGATTTGAAGCATGAGATATACAAAGAAACTCTCTTTACCAATGCAATTTGATGAAAACTCACGTAAATTAATGGTTCTTTCACAAGAATAGATGAAAGATCTAGGAACATTATCATTATTTTTTAAACATAAACTAAAGTTTATTAAAAATTATAAATCATAAATATGATTCTGTATGATACCCACAATCAAATTTATTAAATCATAAGTATAATTTGTTAAATATCGAGACTTATAATTCTTTTTTTGTTATTTTGATAAATTTCAACTACCAATAAAAACATATAAATAAATTTAAAATAATGTGTTATTAAAATAAAAAGTAAAATTTTATTTAACAGGAAAACCAATATTTTACTCCCAAAATTTTTATGCTGTCATTTTAGTTTTTGATAGAAGTGACAACTATCATTAATAAAAAAAAAATAAAATTAATTCCTGGATATTTATTCTATACAATTTCCTTCATAATATTTAATTTATGTAAGAGAATAATGACACATGCTAAATTGTAAAATTTATTCTATATAAATTTTAGTAAAGAGAACGGGTCTTACCCGTTCAGAACCCTGTCGAGTTTTGAAATCCCATTTCATTTGCACTGCAGCAGTATAAAACAGGAGCACAACACACTCTGTTGAAGCAAAGCACCCACAGCAGTGTTGTGTGTGCCGAGACTTGGTAAAGACTGGGTTCTTTCTTTCCCTTTCTCTTTCTCCCGTTTCTTTCCTTTCTTCTTTCCCTTCCCTTATTCAACATCGCAACTCTCGTTGTTCCACGCAAGGGTTTTTCGACGAACATGACAATCGAGCCCTTGGATTTGCTTCGTTCCAATCTCTCACGCGTTCGGATCCCCGAACCCACCAATCGCATCTACAAGCACGAATGCTGCGTTTCTTTCGACACTCCGGTGATCTTTTTCTTCTTTTTTGCACTTGTTGAAATTATCAATTGTTGTTTGAACTAGCTTCGTGTCTTGTTCGTTTATTCTGTTAGTTTTGAGTAATTCGAAGGCATTGGTAATTCGTGATAGCGATACTATTCGTTTGAGTAATTATTATTTTTTTTTTATAATTTTAGGCATTAGGTTTTATGACTATTGCTGTGGCATTTGGTTGTGGTTTTTCAGCATTGAGAAATTGAGGTGTTAATGCTAATGGTGTTGGATTCCTCTTATTGGAAATGGATGTTTTAGTGTGTTACAGCATGTTTAGAACTTCAGTGAGGGGAAATGGTGCTAATGTTTTCACTTTTTGATGAATTTCAGAGGTCGGAAGGTGGTTTGTTTGTCGACATGTCTACTTTTCTTGCTTTTGGTAAGGATTTTGTTGGTTGGAATTTTGAGAAGACTGGAAATCCTGTCTATTTGCATATAAAGCAGACAAAGAAGTTAGTTCCGGAAGACAGGCCTTCAAAGAAACCTACACTCTTGGCTATAGGTGTGTGAATATGTTAAAGTCACTTCATTCTTGGTGATATTTATGATCAAGAATCTTGTATGATACATCGTGCTTTGTGATTATTTTGTGTTTGTTTGCAATCTATGTTCAGTTGTTAAACATGACTTCTGTTGGTGTCACGCTGGGTATATTGCTCTAACATTCTAGGTATTGGGTTGTGGAGTCATCATCAGTTTGGCAGTTTTGTGAATTGACGCCTAGATTGTTATTCTTTCCTATAATTGAAGTTTTTGTCAATCTTCTGTGCTGTTTTTGGGTAACAATTTTATCCACCTTATTAATTTGTAGGTGTTGATGGGGGATTTGATAACAATGAGCCTGAATATGACGAAACACATAGTGTAGTCATATTGCCTGAGTATGTTTCTCTTCCGTTTCCTTCTGTGGAATTGCCAGAGAAGGTACTTATTCTCCTCTGCTTATTAATTAAAGAGAAGGTGTATGCTATATTGGGAGTTTACTTTAGTTATCTCATTTGCTTAAAATATTTTAGGTAAGGTTGGCAGTTGATGCCATCTTACTTGCTGAGAGTGCTGAACGGAAGGAGCAACTGGCAGCTTGGACTGCTGATAAGAAACTTGTTAGTACCTATGCAATGAATTTACAACAGATTGACAATGGTGTTGTTATTCCGCCATATGGGTGGAAATGTGCTAAATGTGACAAGACAGACAATCTTTGGCTGAATCTGACTGATGGAATGATTCTTTGTGGGAGGAAAAACTGGGATGGAACTGGTGGAAATGACCATGCTATTGAGCATTACCGAGAGACAGGCTATCCCCTTGCTGTAAAGCTTGGGACTATCACTGCTGATCTGGAAGCAGCAGGTGATGCTTTCTTGCTGAATATTGTGTTTTGGCTTTTATATGTTCTGGTTGATATCAAAGGCTTACTTGTATGATGTGCAGTATGTAATTGTGAAAGGAAACTATTATGCCCATCTTGTTATTTCTGGGTTACAATTTGTGAGAATTTTCTTTCTTTTTAAATTGTTAGTTTTATAATGATGAGATCATTTAATTATGATGTAGCTCTTGCTAAACTGTAGATTTTTTTCTACAGTCCAAATACTTGATTAGATAGAAATTTAATTATCAATTTTAATATTTCAATCAATGCTGATGGAAGAGTATTTCCTTATGAAATACTGAAACATAAGCCTGGGTAGTTTCTCCCATATTATTGAGGGGGAAGGGACGGGGATAAGATAAAGTGGAACTGTTTTTAATAGTTTTAAGCTTGGATTCACTTCACATTATGTACCAACTTTGTTAACCATTTTGAAGAACATTATTTCTTGTGTTTGTGTTTGATTCATCCCATAGACGATATAATTTTTATCTGGTGAGGTATGTGTAAAGATAGAAGTGTGAACTCTGAAAGTTAGATGCAAACTTCCCAATTTTGCTTGATGTCACAGTGAAAGAGATAAATTACAAATTTGTTTTATTTTATCAATTGAGGTTTAAAGGTATCATTATTTAAGTACATCAGACACACTGTGTTGTGTTGTTTCAATCTAAATAATTGTATGTTTTTAGCCTACAAAAATCATTTTAACTATATAATTTAAATATGCTCTGTGAAGTAGATGATGAATTTTTTCATTTTCTGTGCTGTGTGCTAATTATGGTAATGTATTGTGGCAGCTCAGATGTTTTCTCTTATCCAGAGGATGACAGTGTCTTGGATCCACAATTAGCACAACATCTGGCGTTTTTTGGCATTGACTTTTCATCACTACAGAAGGTTAATTATTTATTTTGAAATGATACTTCTCCAACCGTGCTTATTACTCATGACTTCTCTTAGATTGTGCCTGTCACAAATACACACAGAATGACACTTTTCACACATGCACACACACAGAACCAAAACTATATCTTTTATCCAATTTCCTTCCTTCATGAGATGGCGGAAAGGGAGGATATTTCTGATGCAGCCCTGCTTATTTTTGAACTGGAAAGACATACTTTCAATATTTTGCAGCTTAATGGTGCATTTGAAGAGTCATACTTTTCCTTGTGTCTGGTGGTCATTAGGTCCATGGAGACATGTTATTAGGATGATTTCCTACGTTGGACCCTTGTACTATTGCAAAGTTCCGTACTTTATTTTTCATAATTTCTTCTAGTACACGTAATAGTGCTGAGATTAGAAAATTTGCTTGCCTTATAGATCTAGTGCTTGCTATTTGAGATGAGTATGACATAACTTGGTTGTAGGATACCTATGAAGTTGATTGTTTGGGATTTTGGTCTGCATTTCACTTTTCTATTATATATATTATATCATGTCCAAACAACAAAAATTTAAATAGTAACATCACCCTTTGTTTGGAGGCAATACTTCTTTTATTGGATGTTGTTTATTGGTAGTGTCTAAGGTTGAAGAAGTTTCGTTTTTATGCTTGAGAATAAACTTTGTCTTGTTACTCTAACAGGCATGGTGTAAGAGTTTACTTACGATTAATTAAATATCATGTAACTTATTATTTATTAAAATGACCCACTTTCTTATATTCAGACTGAAATGACAACTGCTGAAAGAGAACTTGATGAAAATACAAATTTTGAATGGAATCGAATCCAAGAAAATGGACAAGATGTAGATCCTATCTTTGGACCTGGATATACAGGACTGGTCAATATTGGAAACAGGTAGAGTTGGTCCCTACTGTTTTCTGCTTATTGTAAAATTCTAGTTTGACACTTTTGTGTGATGGTACTTCATTTTGTTTTCTTCCAGTTGTTACATGGCAGCGACTATGCAAGTTGTGTTTTCAACAAGATCCTTTGTATCACAGTCAGTTCATGTCCTTTACTTTTTTTTTTTTTTTTTTTTTTTTTTTTTTTTTTTGCAACTGTAGAAACTCTCTCTGTATTTACTTCAATTTCTGTTGTTATTTCATTCTCAGGTACTACCTGAACCAAAGTCTGAAGAAGGCATTTGAGATGTCTCCGGCTGATCCAACTGTGGACTTAAATATGCAGTTGTAAGTGCATGTTTGGATTAGCTTATTTTGTTTTTACAAAAGCTGATAATCAGAATGATAGAACTTTTGGTTTAAAGGACTTTTGTGTGTATTAATTAACAAACCAATCATGTGCTACATAACTGGCATGTTTTATGTCACTTGATTAATATGACTGTCTCTTATTTGGTAGTCATGTTTTGGTTATGTAAATACATGTGTACTGGTCCTTCATGCATTTAAATTGTATCATTGATAATAATTGGCTCTAAAATATCAAATTAAATAAATATAGGAAGAGGATGAAAAAAATAAAAGATGAAATGTTCGATCAACTTTAAAATTTACATGATGAGTGAAACATTTTGTTCATTGATTATGTAAATACATGTGTACTGGTCCTTCATGCATTTAAATTGTATCATTGATAATAATTGGCTCTAAAATATCAAATTAAATAAATATAGGAAGAGGATGAAAAAAATAAAAGATGAAATGTTCGATCAACTTTAAAATTTACATGATGAGTGAAACATTTTGTGACGAGTAATTTGTTTTATAAGACTTTGCCAACCACCAAGGCTTATGATAATTTTTTTGTTTTGGTTTATTTTGAAATTAATTAATCATTAATCATATCAGTTTGATAAAATAGCATAAATAGATATTGAAAGTTAAAACAACTTTATCTCACCATGATTCACATTTTGCCATAGGGCTTGGTTAAAATCCAAACTCTCAGGTATTATTATAATATAAAGAAGTTTAATTGTAGTCTTGTTTATTGACAGGACAAAGTTGGCCCATGGTTTACTTTCTGGTAGATATTCTGTTCCAGCATTTGAGGTATACCACATAAAACTCGGTAAACTTCATTTGAAAATTTGTTTAGAGTCTATGCTAATTCTTATGTTACCTTTGTCTGACATTCAGAATGATGATAAAGGAAGTGTTGCTACTTCAACTACTACTGTGGTAAGCTTTCTGGCTAGTGGGTGTTTAAAAATTTAAAATTTAGTCTACATTTACCTTAATGATTACTGGATTTTCTTAAATTGATTAAGTACTTGTTTGTTTGTTTGTTTATTTTTTATTTATATTTTTTCTCTTTAGGTTTATATACTTTACTAGCTATTTGTTATAGAACAATATTTTACATGGATGAACTTTAATTTGGATGGGGTTGGATGTGTTGCTATTGGCTTTTGGAAAAAATAAATTTATGTTTTTGAATGTTTTCATATGTTCTCTCTCATGTTGTTCTTTCTTTGCTTATTTGCTCTATCTGCCTATGTCCTCTTTCTCAAAACAATAGAAACAAGAAGGGATACGCCCACGAATGTTTAAATCTGTAATAGCTGCCAGCCATCCTGAATTTTCATCTACACGGCAACAGGTATGTTTAGCAACTATTTCTATTTTCCTTAACATGCATTAATGATATAAGAAGCATTTAAAAGTTTTAATATGTTGAATATTTTAGAAATTTTCTTTTTTAAGTACAAATTATTGTTTTTTTAACTAAAAATAATTTGTGGCATTTTTATTTTGTGAAATTAACTTGAATGTTTTCCTGTTGAGAAACTTCTTTCTTCTTCATTTAAACTTCAAAATTCATTTAAAGAATAAAATTCTATTAAACGTGATTTATATTTTCCTAACAAACTTCACGTTACAAAATATAAATTATATTTTTTCTACAGTTATTTATAGATTTTAGCAATAACTTTTTATATGTGATCCTAAAAAGTTTATTAGTCTTTGTGTAAAAAAAAAAGGTAACGAATATTCGGTTGCATTATTTTAGGACTGGAACAGGATACAGGATCCCCCAAGATACATAAGTGCATAATCTCATTTCTCATATTTGTACTAAATAAAGGTCATTGAGGGGTTCTTATGTGAAAACTAATGTGACCCGTGCAATGAGTACCACCTTAGTTTAGAACAAAAGTAAAGCACTAACTCTGCAAAATGAAGCTCTTTGTTCTTTACTTAAATAAATTTAGATACACGCATAATGCAAAGGCAATGAAACACATTTGTTGACTCCTGAAGATTTAATGATGTGATAAACTATGAAGTCCTACACCTCAATCCTACCTCACTCAAATTGCAAATGGATTTGAGATATTACACTATGTGGATGCATGCATCATACAGTTTTACATGCTATATCAGCATATTATATTTGATATTGATAAACAATGTTATTAATGTTTTTTTCAATTTCCAAATAGCACTATTCTTCCCTATTCCTTGTCTCTTTCCTTGAAAAGTCTCCTGAAGATAAAGGCATATCAGATTCTATTGTTTTCATTTCTTTACTGTACTTATCTCCCATAGGTGCACTACAATGTTTGGTTCAACGCTTGTTATTTATTAGTTGATCTTTATTGAGGAAAAAGAGTATTCATTACATAAAATATATAGAATAATAGAAGTATAACAAATATTTTCTTTTCCAATAAAACCCTTTGCTAAAAATCAACCCTAAGGGTTGATGACTTGATGTTAACAACCATTAATAAAATGATATTTTTGAAAATCAAATGATCAATTTTGGTACAATTTAATTTGATTTGCCTACTTTTCAATTTCATTCAACATCTTGTTCTTTTATTACTATATTTTTATTTTTAATTGTAGTTGTAGTCATAATCATCTTAACTATTTTCAATTGAAGTCTGTGTTGAAGGCCTTTGAAGCAGTATTATCTTTACCATAAGACGTGAAATAATTTAAAACAGTTTAGTTCATTTTACTTATGTCTTTTTAATATGTTTGTGTGTGTGTGTGTGTCTCTCTCTCTCTCTCTCTATATATATATATATATATTTATATAATTTTAGGCCATCTTATGTTCTTTTAGCTTTTAAAAAGCCTAATTTAGATAATATACAAGCGTAAGGTGTTTTGATTTATCAGAAATTTTTGCTGTTCTTTCTTTAATATGCCGTATATCGTTCTGCTTAAAGTCATTATTTGCTATTTTGACTGCTTCATTCCAACTTGATGTTAGGATGCTTTAGAATTCTTCCTGCATTTTCTTGATCAAGTTGAACGAGCTAATGCTGGGAAAACTGAACTGGATCCATCGAGGAGTTTTAAATTCGGTATTGAAGACAGAATTCAATGTTCATCTGGAAAAGTTACATATAATAGAAGGCATGACTACATTCTTTCTCTCAATATCCCATTAAGCCAAGCAACTAACAAAGGTGATTATTTATGTCACTTGCCTTACGAGAGAATATAGATTTCATCAAGATCTTAGATTGAAATACTTTTTTTGTTTGAGAAATTACAGAAGAATTAGAATCCTTTAACAAACTGAAAGCAGATACACTTGCAGAAGGAAAGGAAATGTAAGTTTAAATTTTCAGAAATCTTACTATTTCTTTCATGTTTCTTTGGATGCTGCTGAGAGCATATTTATTCTGATAGAAATGGCGATGAGATTGTGCGTCCAAGGGTGCCTTTAGAAGCTTGCCTTGTGAATTTCTCAGCTCCTGAGGAGGTACATGATTTTTACAGTACTGCTTTGAAGACAAAGACTACAGCACTGAAGTAAGCATTCTGAAGTTTCTAAATATATTACATTACAGTGCCATGCTTGCTGTACCAGATAGTAGTTATGTTGGCTATATTATATCAGTATATCCTGGATTTTCTTTAGTTTCATGAATTTTTTACTATGTCTTTGGATTTGGTGAATGGATGACAATCACATTTGTTTGGGCTTTTGCCAAGCTAATATAACTATAACCTTATTGTTAGAGCATTTGAAAACCATCTTGATGCTGATACAAAATTTATTCCATAGGACTGCAGGTCTGACTTCATTTCCTGACTACCTTGTGCTACATGCGCGGAGATTTGTTATGGAGGCAGGATGGGTACCCAAAAAGCTTGGTATCTGTTGTCTTGAAATGTCTCTTTACGCTAATGTGCTAATTCCTTAAAGAATTTTCTGATTTATTCATTAAGCATTCGTCTTCTTTCAGATGTGTATATTGATGTTCCTGATATCATAGATATCAGTCATATGCGCAGCAAAGGTCATCAGTCTGGGGAAGAGCTGTTACCTGATGGTGGTATGTGAGAAGTTCTCTGTTTAAGTAATATCTTGTTGAGTTTCAAAAAGAGAAAAACAGATAATTTATATCTTAGAAATCAGATACTCAAAATTGTGTCAAAACTAAATTCTGTTATTGTGCTCACTTGTCAATGTTGTTTTAATATGTTTGTGGTCCCACTGCCATATCATTATTGGAATTTGATTTGAAGCAATTGTGTTTATAAATTAGGTTGCTTACACTGATATAATGTCATTTCCCTTTGGTAATGATTCCTCAATCCACATATGCTTTCAGTCCACTAAATTAGCTTTTTAATACTCTTTTTTAATCTGTTTTAATCTAAACCTGTTCATTTCTTGTGACTTAGATTAATAAATATGGAAGAATGTGTTTGGTCTGTCACTGTCTTGTGCTATGAAAAGTTTATGCTGAATTACCCTAGTAAACTACAGGATTTTGCTGAATCTGATTATTCTGAATAATCTTAGTAAACCAGCAAATTTTGTTTCTCATCAATTTTTCAACTCTCAGTCAGTATTGTGCCTCCTCAGCTAAATAACCAATAACTATTTTAACCAGACTAAATCTGAAAATAATCAATCACTACGCATTAATTATTTGTGATTTACAGGACCTGATGAGGAAGATTCAAACAAAACTTGGGTCAATGAAGAAATTGTGTCACAACTGGTTTCAATGGGCTTTAACCAGCTCCATTGTCAGAAGGCTGCTATAAATACATCAAATGCTGGAGTAGAAGAGGCAATGAATTGGTTGCTTAATCACATGGATGATCCAGGTATCTGATATATATATATATATAAAACAAAGTTGTTTGCAAGGTTACCTCATAATGCAGAACATGATGCTGGATAAATTTGTTCAACATAGATATCGACTTTCCTATTTCCCAAGGCCATGAAACCTTGACAGTTGACCAATCAAAAGTTGAAACTCTAATTTCGTTTGGATTTCAAGAAGAAATTGCTAGAAAGGCTCTGAAGGCATCGGTAATTTTCTTTAATATTCTCCCCTCTTCCTTGTGACCGCAGGAGATTAGGTTTTGGATAAGTTATGCCATATTGTTTGACTGTATAAATGGAAATCATTGTTATGCAGGGTGGTGATGTTGAGAAAGCGACAGATTGGATATTTAGCAATCCTAATGCATCAGTTTCCAGTATGGATGCTACCACATCAACCAATGCGTCCACTTCCAATGATATAAACCTACCCGATGGAGGAGGGAGTAAGTTGTTTTTACTTTCTCTAATGTAGTTTGCTGTTGGTTGTGGTGGTCCTTACTCAGAATTAAGGAAAGGGGTAGGAATGGTAATTATCGTGAATCATGTACATTTATATTCTACTTCCCCTTTCACCAAACCTGAAGTTTGATCTTGATAATCTGGACTCTTCTTTGTGTCACATACTTTTTGATAGTCTGGATAGTAGGTTGTTTCATCTTGTTTCGTGTTTTGGCAAATCTGATTTTGTTCCTTAACTTTTGGCATTCCAGAATATCGACTTATGGGGATTGTAAGCCACAGTGGAACCTCTACGCTGTGTGGTCACTATGTTGCCCACGTTTTAAAAGATGGTAGATGGGTTATTTTCAACGACAACAAGGTTGGGGCTTCCATTAATCCTCCAAAGGAAATGGGCTATCTCTATTTCTTTGAGAGACTTTGACTGAATATAGGGTGTTTAGGCATTGAACAAGGTGAATATTTCAAATGTGATGAGGCTCACGTGTTTGAGTGGTGTTAACATGCTACCTACTTCTGCTGATGTGATAGTATTTGCTACCCTGGTCTTGTTGGCACGGTAAACAGTTCTCTACTTGGCTGAATCTTCTTTTCATGGTTATCATCAGTGATGGAGCGTTTTAGAAAACATTACATTTCATTCATCTCCTATAAATTGCATGTTTAGTAATTCAAATAACACTGGAGCAACGAATGATCAGTTTTAGGAGTTCAAAAAACAATACAAAGAATGATCAGTTTTGGTGAATGTTTTAACATTATTTAAAAGTTTGTTACAACTCTCTTTTTTCGCACAATAACTTGATTCTCTCTTTCAACGGTTGCTGCCTGCTAATAGTGTGAAAATATATATTCTTATTTGAGTGCAGCAATAGAAGACTGCGATCATATTGTTGTCTATATATAGCACGTATATTTTGAGTAGTTATTTAATCCAATAAACTAATTATTCAATTATTTTCAACATTTGAAAAGATAATTTTGATTAGAGATAGCACGAGAACATTCCTTGCAGAATAATTTACAGAATGTTTTTATATTTCAATAATTGGAATATCACCAGCTGTAGCTTGGCAACATATCTTTTAATCCAATAATACTTCTGCACAATGGCCATCTTTTACGAACCATCCTCTATAGGTCTACAAAATGTGCCATCGATTGTATCTTTGTAGTACAAGTTGCCCGTTATGATATTTAGGAGTATCATACACCGTTTAGACATGATATTCATGAGATGTGCCTATAATAAATAGGTAACTTTTTTAAATGTTACCTAAACTCATCAATGTAGCAATGTTATTTAGTGTGATATTTCTATTTTTTTCCCACTTCCTATAATAAATGTTGTTTATGTACCTTGAAATAAACTTTAAAAACTAATAGTAATTTTTTTCTTAGAGCAGTGAATCAAAGAATAATATTTTTTAAAAAGGAAGCTGCCTTGATAACACGCCTAAACTATTATCGAGAGTTTCTACATAATTCTACCTTAGCTTCGTTCAAAGAAGGTGCCAACGTACCAAATTTAAACTGCTATTAGGGTCTTTATCTCATAATTATTTTAGCTTCGTAAATTGGGAAGCGAAAAAACAAGAAACTAGGGTAGAAAATTATACATCTATCTCAAGTTTAACAAGTTTGCTTCTTAAAAAACATTTCAGTGATTAGAAGCTGCTAGACAGTAATTTGTGGGTTTTATTTATATAATTAATTTATATTATTATATGTAAAAATGGGAGAGGCTGCCAAGAAAACTGGCTTTTCATAAATATATATTACTTTTCATTCACTAATTACTTTGCTTTGCTTGCACCTTGGCATCGCAACAATTGCAAATGCCTTCCCACAGCACGGTAATAGAGTAAGAAAAATAATATTATGTGGCTAAAATAATAATTAAGAAATAAGAATTGGCATACAATATTTTAATGTAAAAATCCCTTAATAAATAAAGAAAATGTTATAAATATTTTACTTGATGGAAGAATAACTATAATTTCTTTCTAAATATAAGAAAAATATAATTATAAGGACACTGGTAGCAGGTGCACAGAAAGGAACGTTTATGGGCTTTTTATCTTTGTGGAGAGTTGAAACCAAATACACGAAAGCGTGTCCTTTGCGCGGAAGAGAATTTGTTTGATATTTCTATACGGCCGACACTTTGTGTGTAGTCCTTAGCTTACTCTTTGTGCGTTTACAATGGCTTCTAAGTCTATCATCCAATCCACTTCTTCTTTTTCTTCATCTCATCCCATGTCCACATATGATGTCTTTGTCAGCTTCCGTGGTGAAGATACACGCAACAACTTCACTGCTTTTCTTCTTCATGCTCTCTCTAATAATGGCATCCATGTCTTCAAAGATGATAAAGATCTCAAGAAAGGTGAATCTATAGCACCTGAGCTGTTACAAGCCATTCAAGGGTCTCTCCTTTTTTTAGTTGTCTTCTCAAAGAACTATGCTTCCTCAACGTGGTGCCTCCGTGAACTTGTTGAGATCTGTAATCGCGTTGAAACATCATCAACACAAGTTCTGCCTATTTTCTATGATGTTGACCCTTCAGAGGTTCGAAAACAGGGTGGGGATTACAGGATAGCCTTCGCTGAACACGAAAGAAGATTTAGAGATGATAAAGAGAAGATGGAGGAAATTCAGAGATGGAGGCAAGCTCTTACTCAAGTGGCCAATCTCTCTGGTTGGGACATTCGAAACAAGTCAGTACTATTCTCTTCATCATAGAACGATCTTAATTATTTTTCTTTATGTCAATAGCCATTCATTTCGTTATTTCTTAGTGACTTCGTTTTCTCACATTTACGTTCCCTTTCTTAACTACAATACAAAATAATTAAAATGAAAACCTGTGTATTTTGTGAACATACTATTCTATCTTTAAGTAAAAAACTGCTCTGCTATTTCGTTTGTCCTATCACATGAACTTTCCATTAGTTTTGGTTCTTTTGGGTGATGATTTGGCATTCTTTTTTTCTTTATATTTTCAGGCCACAACATGTTATAATTGATGAAATTGTTCAAAAGATAAGAAATATATTGGGTCCCAAATATTCAAGCCTTCCAAATGATGAACTAGTTGGGATTGATCCCCGTGTTGAAGAATTGCAAAAGCTTTTGCATTTGGGGTCGGATGATAATGTTCGCATTGTTGGAATAAGCGGCATGAGTGGCATAGGAAAAACAACTGTTGCACGCGCTTTATGTGAAAGAATCTCTCATCAATACGATTCTTGTTGTTTTATTGATAATGTAAGTGACATATTTCACAAAGCTGGTGCATTAGGTGTACAAAAAGAGTTACTCGGTCAGTCTCTGAATGAGAAAAATATACAGATTTACAATGTTATCGAGGGAACATCGTTGGCATCAACTAGGTTGTGCAATACAAAGGGACTTATAGTTTTTGACAATGTTACACAAGATGAACAGCTAAATATATTTTCAGGGAATAGAGGAACTCTGTTACGTGAAAGCCTTGGTGGAGGGAGTAGAGTTATCATAATATCCAGGGATGGACACATTTTGAGGACACAAACTGTAGATGATGTTTACGAAGTCAAACCATTGAATAATGAAGATGCTATTCAACTGTTTTGCAAAAAGGCTTTCAAATGTAATTTTATAGTCAGTGACCATAAAGAGTTGACACATGCTATTCTATCACATCTTGAAGGCCATCCCCTGGCAATTGAAGTAATAGGATCATCTTTGTTTAGGAAAAACATCTCGCAGTGGAGAAGTACATTGGATAAGCTAAGAAATAAAGGGAATGAAAAGATTATGCATAAGCTACGAATAGGTTTTGATGAGCTGGATGCCACAAACAAGGAAATATTTTTAGATATTGCTTGCTTATTCCCTGAGGGTTATGGCGAAGAAGAATATGTGAAGGAAATTCTTGATATTCGAGGATTTTATCCTGATCTAGGATTACCGGTTCTCGTTGATAAGTCACTCATAACCAACACACACGGGTTTATTTTTATGCCTAAGTTGTTGCAAGATTTGGGCAAGTATATTGTTCAAGAAAAATCACCTAAAGAGCCAAGAAAGTGGAGTAGGTTGTGGGATTATAGAGATCTCCTCAAAGTTCTCTCCGAGAATATGGTAAAATAGCTTTTTAGTACATAGCGTAAATCTTTTGTTGCCATTCTTCTGGAATCTAACGTTTTCTTTACTATTCGGGATATTACAGGACGAAACAAATATTGAAGCCATAAGTATTCCTTATGTTCTCGAGGAGTTTAATGAAAGACTAATGAATGTCATTGCTCTTTCGAAATTGAGAAACCTGAAGTTGCTCCTACTTTTGGGTCATTTCAAATATTCAGGAAGAATAAGTGATCTTTCCAATGAATTAGGACATATTGAATGGGATTATTATCCTTGTCACTGTTTGCCACAAAGTTTTCAACCGCACAAACTTGTTAAGTTGATACTTTCGAGGAGTAACATCAAACAATTATGGGAAGACACAAAGGTACTATAAATTTTTGTTCTTTTTTCCTATTTTCTTTTTCTTTACATAAACGAAAATAAAGTAAATTTGTCTTTTAGTTATTTCCTTTCTGTCTAAGTAATTAAAAGGACAAAAGAAGACCCTTTACAGGCCTTTGTTATTGACCTTTCGTTGCAGCCTTTACACAATTTGAAACATTTGGATCTGTCTTATTCTGAAAAGCTAGTCAAGCTGCAGAATTTTGGTGACGCGATAAATCTTAAATGTCTACGTCTCCGAGGATGTATAAAACTCAAGCAGATCGATCCAACCTCGGGTTTTCCTAGAAAACTCACTACTTTGGATTTGGAAGACTGCAGAAATCTTATCAACTTACCACATTTTAGATATGCCCTAGATCTTGATATATTAAATCTCAAAGGATGTACAAAACTCAGGCAGATAGATCCATCCATTGGTCTTCTGAAAAAGCTTACTATTTTAAATTTGAAAGATTGCACAAGTCTAGTAAGCTTACCCAACAACATATTGGAACTCAATTCTCTTAAATGCCTAAGCCTTTTTGGTTGTTCACAGCTGTATAAAAATCAGTTATCAGAAGAAACAAGGGATGCAAAGCATTCAACGAAGCTTTGTATATGTGAAGCTCCGAGTCATTCCCAATCATCATCCTCCATTTTCAGCAAGTTCATCACATGGCTTTCACCATTGTATTCCAGACAACAGAAATATTCATTCAATTGGTTGTTGCCTTCCATGTCTATCTTCTCATGTATGATTAAGCTTGATCTGAGTTTTTGCAATTTGCTTCAAGTCCCTGGCGCTATTGGAAATTTACATTCCCTGGAACGACTAAGCTTAATGGGAAACCATTTTGCCGTTTTACCCAACTTGAAGGAGCTTTCCAAACTGATATCTTTAGACTTACAACACTGCAAGCGATTAGAAAACTTGCCTGAGCTCCCTGCACAAACTGATGTGCCACCATTATCTGTTTCAAAATATTCTTCCTGGGCAGATATTGATTTAGTATCCGGATTAAATATTTTCAACTGTGGAGAACTAGGTAAAAGAGATGACTGCAAGAACATGTGTTTTGCATGGATGATGCAACTTGTTAAGGTTTGCACACTCCTTCCTTCTTTCTCCCACTTCTTTCTCTCTCTGTTTTTGTTGTAGAAACGAACAACTAACATATACATTTGCTATTGGTACTAGGCGTTCCATTTATTGGATTGGTTTCCAAGAATTTCAAGTATCACAGGAGGAAGTGAAATACCAAGGTGGTTCAAGAGTGAGCATGTGTGTACGGACAATTCAATAAGAATAGACAAATCTCATGTTATGGATAACAATGATCTTTTAGGTTTTGCTTGCTGTGCAATTTTTGCGGTACGTGCCGGCACGAAAATGCACCCTCCAAAAGCAACACCACAATTCCGTGTTTTTCTTTCTATTCCGTTGGTATTCCGTGCAGATCTAGTCACTGATGAATCGGATCACCTGTGGCTATTCTATTTCCCGTTGGAAAAATGTAATGTTGACAAGGAATTTAGGCTTGGAACAAGTGGAGGTTACGACGTTGAGGTGAAGAAATATGGGTATCGTGTTGTATATAAAAAGGATCTACATTTATCAAACTTAACCATGGTGTCTCGCAAGCGCAAGTTCACTGAAATTCAAGAAAACCAGTAGCAACAGCATTTCCATCAAAGTCAAATATAAAAAGAATGCATAGTGGAAGCAACCCTGACATCCAAATTTGACTTTGATTTATAAGGTGAGACTCTACCATTTAGATAATTGTGTTTTATATTTTTACTTGTTGTGTATTTATATTATTGTGAATTGAGGTAATAAAATTATTTAATATTTAATCACGTTCTACTCATGTATTCTACCAAATGGTTACCCAAAATTTATCTTTTATTATGCCTCAATTCATTAAAACTCAATTCATTAAAGATAAATAATCAATTCCACAATATTGTCAATATATTATTTTCACTATTTAAGTCAAATAGAATTGGATTAATTTTCTCCACCTAGATTCTTTTTGTGATATACTTTTTATATATGCTTAATTTTTATATTGGAATAAACTATATTAAATATTTAACGTGTGTTATCACTATTAACACATGATATTTATGATATTTTTGAATAAATTATACCTACTATAATATTTAACTAGTGTCAAGTTTAAATTCTTTTTATTCTATTAAATTTAAGAAAAAGAACTTAACTTTCTTTCATATATTTTAATATCTCTGTTGGTTAACATTTACTTAATTATAATCATTTGTTTTAAATATAATAATTTTAATTTTATATATTTTGTGAGATTAAACTAATTTTTAAAATATTTTAAATTCTTTAATCTCTAAAAGTAAATTAAATCTAAATATTTTTAAAAGTGTATATTATTAAATTACATGTATATATATATATATATATATATATATATATATATATAACCTAAAATCACATATGATACGTGTTAAAGTGATAAATTGTTTTTAATTTTTTATGTGTATCAATCTTCTTTACGGTTAGTTATTAAAGAATGTGCAGGTATTAAGGTGTACTTATGTAAAAACCAATGAAGGAAACTTATAATGGTACTTTTATGGGATGTGACATCTTAATGACTTAACATATTCGATGAAGACTCATTTTTCATTTGATTTATTTTGATTATGCAATAAGCTTCTTTGTAGATTTTATATATTGGTATACCGTCCATGGAGATGAAAATTTCCATTCTTGATTAAGCATTCCATCGGTAAAATATAAAGATATTTATTTGTGATATGTTTGAAATAAATAAAGCAACATAAGACGTAGGAATGATGCAAAAGAAGTAAATAAGACCGGTAACCTTTTATAATTTTATGAATCCTCCCATTAACTAAAACGTTTGACCTCGAGGTACAACATACGGTTAATATATGGCCTCAACTTGTCAAACTTTTCAGGAGGGCTCAATCCATGGGAAAAACAAAATAAGAAGAAGTGAATTTGTATAAATGCTAAATTTCAATTCTCACTTTGCCTATGTTCTATGAATTTTTTATGGAACATATTTCATTTATGTATGATTTTTAATAGGTGATAGAATATTTCAACGTACTTTACGCCGCTTGCATATGGAAACATGTTCTCCAAGAATTATATCACACAATATTTTAATTAATTTGATTTAAATTCTTTTTTAAAATGACATAATTTCAATTTCTCCTAAATATTTTATCTAGACAAGCTAATTGAAAAGATGTTATTTCAAATTTAAATAATAAATGAATTGTTCTATAAAATTGACTCTAGACAAAAGATAATATTCATGAACTATATGACAAAAACTAGAGTATCTTCGGAATATAATTCCTGTTGTTGAGTATTATGTTGAGGATAAATTTGTATGCTTATGATTTAAGTCATCATGAAATCAATTATAATAATAAAATATTATTTTATTATCATTTGATTAAATAGTTCATTTGATGATATTGACTCAAATAAAATTTTTTAATAGTTAAAATTTACCATAAATTGTCAATAAAAAAAAATTTAATAAGAGATTAAATAGTTCTTTTACTTGAGATTGTCATAGTAATTAATAAGTTATCTATTGTATTTTGATTCTGGACACCCAGTGCTTTAAAACACTTGTTGAATGGATATTGAATATGATTAAATACGTGTAAAATAAATGATTAATCAAGAAGGGATACATTAGCTCAAGAGCTAATGAGTTTGCGCTCTATGAATTAAAATATATCCTGACAAGGATAAATTAAATGAATGAAGAAATGAGTTTCTTAGGTCATTATAAATTAATTCAAAAGGAGTTTCACAGTAATATCATACTCCGGAGTTACTCCAGAGCATAAAGATGGAAGAAAATATTATACTACTCTTCTAATAGTTCTTTAAAGTAAAATGCTACTTCATACTATTCGAGCGTTAAGGAATATTGCTAGATACCTACCTTGATTAATATATGAGTTTGATTGATATATTACCTGCTTAGGATTGAACCTATGGGGTCACACACAAACAAGTGTTCTAATCTCTGTTAACGAAATTATTCTAATATTTAATTATTAATTAAATTAGAGAATTTAATGTGATCAAATGATTAATTAATTTCTTAAGTGGAATATTATTATATTTTTACTAGCACTAGAATCATGAATAATATGAAAGATTTGGTGAAAGAATAAATATAACATAAAGGATATTCTAAATTTATATTTTTTAATTTGATTTGCAAATCAATTAGCAATAAAAGATAACAGGAAATTATATATTCTTTGAAATGGTTTTGATTTGATAGGACTGCGTGCGGAAGATAGAATATAAGCAAACCCTATTATCATCTTTTCTCCAATATCACCAATTACTATTCCACCTATTGTTAATAAATAGTGGTTCGTCTCGGTGTGTATATACGCAGAGTCTTCATATTGTTGAAGAAATTTTTTGGGTTCAAAAACTCGTGAACAAATACACATTTATTATTCCACATGTTGTTAACAAATAGAGGTCCGTCTCAGTGTGTATATACGCAAAGTCTTCACGTTGTTGAAGAAATTTTTTAAGTTCAAGAATTCGTCAACAGGTACACATTTAATGTGTCTTTTATTTAACTACAATTTCAATGCAAAATTATATCCTTTTGTTCCCAAATGTGTGCCAGTGAACACATTTTATGCTTCATCTTAGATGTTGAGTAATATTTATCTATTTTTACGTTATGAATTGGATAGATTGGTTGTCAAATATAATCCATGTTTTAGTGATGTTCCTCGGTTGCATTCTCTTCCGATGTTCCCTTAGCTACTAAAACATTCTTGGTTGGAGCATTCTAAGTCAAAACTTTCTCATCATGAACAGTAACCTTGTTCACAACCATGAACAGTAACCTTGTTCACAACAGCCCTCTTGGAGATGGTTTTCTCCATATTAAAGGTCGAAGAGTCAACAATAGGTGAAAATAGGCAAGTTGACCAAGAGCCTTGTTAAAGCTTGGAAAGCCACCAAGGCCTCAAAACAAACCTAGGCATCTAGACACCGAGAAACAACAACCAACATGGTGGGAATGAAATTTTTGGCCAACCACGAACTTGACTCCATATTGGTTGTGTGATAGGCAAGGTGAGGGAATGGACAATGCTAGTTGAAAATTGGAACGTCCCCTAGTTTAGTTGTCTTCGACATGAACCACCTTAAGACATGCAACCTCAGTAGAAGCACAATCAGTCAGTCGATGCTTGCATGGCCTTTCTTGTCTAGCCGATGGAGGATAAGATGGATTCGATCCAATCAGCGGGCTCTTGTTGGTCCCAGATGAAAGGAGGTATTCCTTTAAAAAGAAAAGAGTCTAAAGAAGAATATAATTGAAACCAAGCAAGGAAAAGATAAAGTACTAACTATTACTAAAGTCACTGCAATACTTCCAAAAAGTATACAACCTGAGGAGCTCCCAGGTAGGAAAAACCTCAAGGAAATTTAGCCAAAGTCTCCAATAAAGAAAATTTCTCATTTGTGAAATATCCCAAGGGAAATCCCCATATCTGCTTTGGGTTGGAAGTCCAATAGAAAGAGAAGTGTGGGACTTTACAGTCGTCGATGAAGTGATGATGCCCTTCCAGCCAAGGACATAGCTTGGAAGAGTCTCATTAGAAGTGCTTGTAAGAGGACTTTAAGGAAGCATTGGAGGAGGTGTTTAGAGGCTAACCAAGGAAACCCAATCCATAAGAGTGGTCAGTCGAGTCTCACAATCATATAGAAATACTCGTGCTGATAAAGGAAGTTTCAGGCAACTATATACCAATCAGAAGCCCTGCATGGAACCCAAACTGTTGGGATAGAGTTGAGTAGGGGCAATGTTCAGCATCCAAAGGACATCCATCTCGAAGCCATGAAATGGGATTATGATAGAACCATACAAAACATTCATTCGTGAAAACATAGTTATCAAACTCTAGAGTCACCTCATAAACTCTAACAATTTTAAGAGTCTACTTTAACTCAGCGAGTGAACTCAGAAATAAACTTATTTTCTGTGTAAACTTGTGCAAACTCAAATTAAACTCGTAAACATGTACCAAACTCACGAGTCTATTACAAGTTCTAAATGTGTTGGCGTAAAAAATGCGTGAGCCCTTGCGTTTTAAGCATTTCATGTCCCCAAGCATTCTGAGTCTAAGTTTTCCCTTTCCCGAGTGTCATTCCCATTCCATTGTGGTAAGCCTTTTCGATACGGTGTCTAGTTCAGAGGTCAAGGATGGAGGTTTCCCCTTTCCCCTTTCTGTTGTGGCAAGTAATTTCCTATTTTCCTTGCTTTTCCCGTTTTCCTTTGCAGCAAGCTGGCAAGCAATTGCGTTGCCATTTACTCAACAGCTCGAGTGACTCATGTAGTCGTGCAAATCATGCTTGTTGTCGTGTGCCCGTGCCCATGAGTTCTATTTCTTAATTTTTTATTTTAATTTCTATTGGAATTTAATTGTTGTTGAATGTTGATATTCAATTGCTTCAATTACTTCTCTATTGAATCCAATTCTATCAATTGCTTATTTGTCACTGCTTCAATTGTTTCTCTAATGGATCGAATTCCTTCAATTTCTTCAATTGCTTCTTTGGTACTGATTCTTTGTTCTTAAATGGTGGTACAATTTTTGAAGAACTTTGAAAATATTCTTCTTATTATTCGAAGGTTATAAAGATACAAATAAATAGAGGAAAATTGACATATTCATCCTCGTAATCAGGAAACAAATCTCTTATAATCAGGAAACAAATTCCTTTTTAAATAAGGAAATCCACTAAATTAAGAAACTAAAAGTTAACCAAATTTTATCAATGATATGTTAAATAAATAACACATACGATTTACAAATAATGATTATTTCCTACACTCTCCCTCAAGTTGGGTTATATATAGTAAACAAACCCAACTTGTGACACAAGAACTCAAATTTAACTCTTGGCAAAGCCTTGGTAAAGATGTTTGTTACCTGTTGTTTGGTAGGAACATAGTTCAGTTGAGCAGTCTTGTTGTTGACCTTTTCAAAGATGAAGTGTCGATCAATCTCGGTATCCTTCGTTCGGTCATGATTCACAAGATTTTTGGCGATGCTAATAGCTGCTTGATTATTACTTAATATCTTCACTGTTTCTTTTGTCTCCACTCTAAGTTCCTTTAGTAATCTTTGAAGTCATATCCGCTCACATATTCCTAGTGTTAAAGCACGATACTCAGATTCTTCACTACTCCGAGAGACAACAGTTTATTCTTTACTTCTCTAAGTGACGAGATTGCCCCAAATATATGAACAGTAGCCAGAGGTTGATCGTCGATTAGTAGTGTCTCCAGCTCAACTAGCATCTGTGTATATTTCAACCTCTCAGTTTTCAGATTTTCTGAAGATTAAACCATGCCTAGGAGTCATCTTCAAGTATCTTTACAACCATCGTCACATTGTGATTTTTGAACGGAAAAGGAAAAAAAATCACAAACCCTCGTCACAATGTTTGACACACACTACCTATAATCTAAACACTTCTTTTAAAGATTCAAGATGTAGTACAAGTGAATAAAACATAATACTCTCACATAGGTTTCTTACTCGTCTCTTTTTCAAATGCTCGAGAATTTGAATTAACTAAAGACTTAACAGATTACTTGATTTATTGGATTTTCTTAAACTGAATAAGTACATCTTTGTTTGGTTGTTTGTTTATTATTTTTTTCTTTTTAGGTTTATATACATTACTGGCTGTTTGGTATAGAACAATATTTTACATGGATGAACTTTAATTTGGATGGGGTTGGATGTGTTGCCAAATTTATGTTAATTGAATATTTTCACATGCTCTCTTTCATGTTATTCTTTCTTTGCTCATTTGCTCTATCTGCCCATGTGCTCTTTCTTCAAACATTAGAAACAAGAAGGGATACGTCCATGAATGTTTTAATAGCTGCCAGCCATCCTGAATTTTCATCTACCCGGCAACAGGTATGTTTAATTAGCAACTATTTCATTTTTCCTGAACATGCATTAATTATATAAGAAGCATTTAAAAGTTTTAATATGTTAAATATTTTAGAAATTTTCTTTTTTAAGTTCAAATTATTATTTTTTTACCAAAAGTAATTTTAGTGGCATTTTTTTTTTAGAAATTAACTTGAATGTTTTCCTGTTGAGAAACTGTTTTTCTTCTTCATTTAAAATTCAAAATATATTTAAAGAATAAAATTCTAATAAACATGATTTATATTTTTCCTAACAAACTTCATTTTACAAAATATAGATTATATTATTTGTACAGTTATTTATAGATTTTAGCAATATTTTTTTTATGTGATACTAAGACATTATTAATCTCTAAGTAAAATAAATAAAAGAAAAAGATAATGATAATCAGGCTGCATTGTTGTTAGAAAAATATTTGATGGACAATCAATTATAAAATATGAAGAGAGAAATCGTATATATATAAAATGTGAAGAGAGAGAAATTTCTGTAAATAAGTTGGCTGCATATTGCAATAGATATAGGTAGCCAGATAAATTTTTACTTTTAGGATTACATTAGGATTGGATAGGATACCCGGTCCAGCAAGATAAATAAGTGCATAATCTCATATCTCATTATTTGTACTCAATAAAGGTCATCTAGAGGTTCTTATGTGAAAACCGATATGACCCGTGCAATGAGTACCACCCTAGTTAAGAACAAAAGTATTGCACAGTTTAGTTCATTTTACTTATGTTTTTTTAATATGTTTAGCCATCTTATGTTATTTTAGCTTTTAAAAGCCTAATGTAGATAATATACAAGCGTAAGGTGTTTTGATTTATCCGAAATTTCTGATGTTCTTTCTGGTGTTTTGATATATGGTCTGATTAAAGTCGTGTTATTTGCTATTCTGACTGCTTCATTCCAACTTGATGTGAGAATTCTTCCTGCATTTTCTTGATCAAGTTGAACGAGCTAATGCTGGGAAAACTGAACTGGATCCATCGAGGAATTCCAAATTCGGCATTGAAGGTAGAATTCAAAGTTCATCCGGGAGAGTTACATAAAATAGATGGCATGACTACATTCTTTCTCTTAATGTCCCATTAAGCCAAGGAACTAACAAAGGTGATTATTTATGTCACTAGCCTTACGTGAGAATATAGATTTCGTCAAGATTTTAAATCGAAATACTTGTTTTGTTCGAGAAATTACCGAAGAATTAGAATCCTTCAACAAACTAAAAGGAAATGTAAGTTAATGAACGTTTAAATATCCTTCAAAAACAAGTAAATAGATCCGAAACATATAAAATGCGGTTAATCCTGCTGTGGAACAAGCCATTATTCCGAAAATTGGTGAATACAAATCATTCATCGTTGTTGTTCATCATTTTTAAAGAATCTCATTAGACCAAAAACAGGCAAAAGGTGGAATACCACAAAGAGAAAGTGTACCCACTAAAAAAGCAGTTTTTGTAATTGGTACATGTTTTGTTAAACCACCCATAAGAACCATATTTTGACTTTTAGCGGGAGAATATCCGACAACAGCTTCCATTGAATGAATAATAGATCCAGATTAAAAACAACAAGACCTTGTAAAGATTAATTAAAAACAGGCATAATTACTTAAAGGTATAAATATAATTGGAAAAATAAGTTTACTTTTATAATTTACTTTTAATTATTCATATATGATAATATATTTGCTTGAGTAGGAGCTTTTAATATTATTAGCTTTCAATTGCCGATGTAGAAAGTTTTATCTTTTACATTCGTTATTTTAGAACCGACATAAAAAATATCACATGACTAAAACATACTCATCTTCGTAAAAATAGTTCGTATCTACACTCATTTCAATAAATAGTTAAACAAAATGGGCAAATAGTTAACCAAAATATATAACGTGAATTTTTTAATAAATAATTGATATGGAAAATATCTATAACTAAACTGCAGTTAAAATTTTTAAACTCGTTACCCATATAATACGGTTTGGGTCTTTAACCGATAAAACTCGGGAAAAGCTATTTTTAAAACAGTGACTGAAGTAAGCATTCCGTGAAGTTTGTAAAATATGCTACATTACGGTGTCATGCTCGCTGTACCAGATAGTAGTTAAGTTGGCTTTATCAGTATATCTGGATTTTCTTTAGTTCCGTGAATTATTTACCATGTCTTTGGTTCCGTGCAGAAACATCCGACCTAATTAGTTATTTATACATTTTATTGTAAGCTCTATACTTAGTTTATATTATTTCGACGTTAATTTGTATGAATTACTTTAATCCTCTTTAATTATGTTTGCTTCTACCTTTTGCGTTGTAGCACTTGATCCGTACTACTGGGCCATGTTAATAACGTGTGGTTACCGATTCGATTGCACCCTTGTATTTGTCCGGTTGGCCAATTAATTATCCCTTATTACTGTGTTAGAATATTTATAAGAATATTATAATTAAATAAATAAATAAGTAGAATATAAGAGATAATTAAAGAAAATTATATATATTTATTTAGAATATTTTTTATATTTAGTTTTCTAAAATTCTATATTAAGTGAGCTATTGTAAAAAAAAATCATAATAAAAAATATATTTAGAAAATCTTTTATTTTTTTCACTGTTATCACATTCTTGTCTAACCTTTCCTAACTTTCAATATCATCGTAAGATGGTATCAGAGCAGTCTTAGATCCTGGGAACTTATAAATCAACATTATTATTTCAATACCCCTTATAGCCGAAAAAATAAAAAATAAAAACACAAAAAAATGTCATCTTCAGATGATGAAATTAGCAACAACATGAATCAAAACCAGAATAACTCCTCAACCATTACTGATGAGCTAACTTTGCAAATTGCAAATATGCTTCATAATGGCCTAGGAATTCAGCAAATACAAGTCAATCTTGACAATTTGTCAGTTGGTTTCAAATTAAATGGAGACAATTATCCATTGTGGGCAACACTCATGAAGAAAGCTATCAGTGGTAGATGAAAGAAATGTCACCTGACAAGTATACTCCCGACACCAGAAGAGACAGAGCCATCATATGAAAAATGGGAATAGGCAGATCAAACTGTCTTTACTTAGATAATTCAGAATATTGAGACTAGTTTGATGAACAATGTCTCCCAATTCCCAACCGCCAAGGCTTTATGGGAGGGATTGACTACTACCTATGGAAGCGGCACAGACCTAGTGCAGATCTATGATTTACACCGAAAAGTAAACACACAGAAACAAGGACAGGATACCCTAGATGATTTCCGGAACAAATTACAAGCTATATAGATGGCGATTGACAGAAAGCAACCAAACCCTATGAAGTGCTCAGATGATATTGAAACTTTCAACAAAATTAAACAAGAACAAAGACTATATCAGTTCCTAATAGGGATAGATGAAAAATTTGAAGCCATCAGAAGAGACCTTTTGATGCAGGAGAAGACCTAGTCTGCCTATGCTGCCGCCCGACTTCAGATTCTAAAGCCTACCACCAGTAGCGAAGGGAACACATCACTAGGGGATGTCGGAATTGGCCTAACCGCAAGAAATAGACCATTGGGACAGAGACATGGATGGAGTCGCTTAGAAACCGCCGCACGGCGTTCGTCACAGCGAGACAAGGAAGACAAAAGCCACCTCCACTGTACTCATTGCGGAAT
Organism: Hylodesmum podocarpum; assembly: GCA_026586105.1. Lineage (NCBI taxonomy): Eukaryota > Viridiplantae > Streptophyta > Magnoliopsida > Fabales > Fabaceae > Hylodesmum > Hylodesmum podocarpum. The sequence continues at coordinate 1,925,740 of JALJEV010000804.1, forward strand.
GAAGAAACATACCAAGGAGACTTGCTTCAAAATCGTGGGTTATCTCGAGTGGTGGGGAGATCCCAAACCAAAAAATCGCAAGGCTGCACCGCCATGGGCATCCCGCAGGCCACCAACAGCAGCGGTGGTGACATCGGCAGAGAGGAAGAAAAAAAATTGTCAGTCGTTCATGGAAGAGTCGTGGTCGCTTATGGAGGTGAGAGAAAAGAGGAGGATACCAGCCTAGGAAAATCTTATCAGTGGATTTTTGATTGTGGGGCAACTAACACCATGACCCGTGACCCTCATGATTTTGACAGCCTCTCCACACCTGTTAAAACCCATATTGAAACAGCCAGTGGAGAAATAATTGCGGTTCAAGGTGGGGGCTCAATTATTTTTCAAACAAATTAAATTTAAAAAATTGTCTTTGTTCTTGCACTATCATCAAAATTACTTTCTGTTAGCCATGTTACAAAATAACTGAATTGTGTGGTTCTCATGTTTTCTACTTTTTGCCTTTTACAGGACATTCTTACCAGGGAGATCATTGGGCGTGGTACTAAACATGGAGGTCTTTACTACGTTGATGAGGTTACTCACAAGGGACATGCCATGCTTGCTCACGAAACGATTACAAGGCAACTTTGGTTATGGCACCTACATTTGGGACACCCTTCATTTGGGTACCTTAAGATTTTATTTCCTAGTTTATTTACTAGTAACACTGAGCCCATCAAATGTGAAACTTGTATATGGGCAAAGAATCATATAGTTACTTTTTCCCCTAATAACAATAGAATCAATTCTATTTTTTTCATTAGTACATTCGATCCATGTGCTGAGAAATGTGTCTTCGTTGGATATGCTACGTATCAAAAGGGGTATCGATGTTACAACCCAATCACTCATCGTGTACATGTGTTTATGGATTGTGATTTTTTAGAATCAAAATATTTCATCAGTAGCCAACTTGATGTTCAGGGGGAGAACACGAGTGAATCACCAAGTTGGTTAGGAAGCCATAGTTGCCTAGAAACTGTTCCAAAAGAGCAAGTAGATAGAGCCAACGAGAATGCCTCTGTCAGCGTAGAAGGGACCAACACAACCAATGAGGATCCTTCTAAGAATGTCCAACAAGAGGTAAGTGATATTCACTCTGCTGAGTTTTCTTTTGTTATGAGCGAAGTCACTAACAATGACAGGTTAACACCAGAACCAGAGCCTTTCACACTTCCGCCAAGAAGAAACAGGGGTACCACCTAACTGATATTCTCTAGAATATGCCCCCCGGAATTCCAGGTATCCTATGAAGATAACTAGGGAAGGAATGACAGACATTGCAAGAGTTTTTCTTACCTCCCTTCTAGTTGAAGAATTTCCCAGAACAGTTCACGAAGCCAATAAGAAGGGCAAATGGCGAGAAGATATGAAAACAAAGATGGAAGCTCTAGAAAAGAATGGAACTTGGGAGAGATGCATCTTACCAGCAGGGAAGAAACCAGTAGGGTGTCGATAGGTTTTCACCGTTAAATACAAAGTAGATGGCACCATTGAACGATATAAGGCAAGGCTGGTGGCAAAAGGCTATACACAAACTTATGACATTAACTACTCAGAGTCTTTCTCACCAGTTGCAAAAATTGATACCATCAGAGTACTATTTTCAATAGTAGCAAACGAAAATTGGCCACTCCATCAGTTTGATGTCAAGAATGCTTTTCTGCATGGGGATTTGAAAGAAGAAGTGTACATGGAAGCTCCTCCAGGGTTCTCTAAAGATTTCCAAAGAAATGAAGTCTGCAAATTGAAAAAGGCACTCTATGGGTGTCTCCACGCGCCTGGTTCGGGAGGTTTACAGTGGCCATGAAAAGGTACGGGTACAAACAAAGCAACTCTGACCATATAGAAGAAATTACACGACGGGGAATAACTTGGTTCAGAGAATTTGAAATGAAGGACTTAGGAGGACTAAAGTACTTCTTGGGAATAGAGGTTCTTCACTCCAACAAGGGGATCTTTATTTCTCAAAGAAAGTACATCATGGATTTACTTCTAGAAACAGGGATGGTCGATTGTAAGCCAACAGATACTCCTATGCAAATTAACCATGGTTTAAAGTTTGAGGAAGGAGTTAATCTGGCAGATAAAGAGAGGTACCAACAGTTAGTTGGGAAATTGATTTATCTTTCACACACTTTACCAGATATAGCATATGTAGTAAGGGTAATAAGCCAGTTTATGCACCAACCTCAAGAGGATCATATGGAAGCTGCCATAAGGATTGTCCGATACTTGAAAGGGACACCAGAAAGTGGGATCATGTTCCAAAAGTATAGACACTTAAACATTGGAGCTTACACCGGCCGTTGATTGGCTGGTAATCCAAATAACAGGAGATCTTCATCGGACTATTTTACTTTTGTAGGAGGTAACTCAGTGACATGGAGGAGTAAGAAGCAGAAAATGGTTGCTCTTTCAAGTGCTGAAGCTGAATTCCAGGAAATTACCACAGGGATAACTGAAGTCTTATATGCATCAAGAATTTACATATGTCATAATTATTTGTTGGACTACATCCACTATTATTTTATCACTCAAATAATCTACATTTATTAAAAAAAAATTTAATAAATTATTTTTCGTTTTCTATGACCTTTTATTTATTTATTTATTCCGCTTAAGTGGAAAAATTAAAGTTAAAAGATATTAACTTTTTGAGTGAAAATAATAGAGCCAAAAAATTATTTTATTAATAATTGAAAATTTAATTATGAAATGAATTCAGAAAAGAATTTCTGGAGCATCTTCTGCATTGTAATATGCGAAAAAGTCTAGAATTGTGAATCGAAAAGTTGAAAACTGTAAAGATTTAAGTCAATCATCTCACCTCACGGTATAGTATATTGATGAGTTTAAAAGAAAATGAGTGTTGGGACTTGGGAAGACATGTAACATAACCTCTTTATCTAGTTAATTTTTTTAGAAAACAAAATTACAAAATTGAAAGAGAGAATAATTTACTAAAATGTGTGACTTAAAAATATTTCATAACGTTAATATAATTTAATTAAAAAAAGTGTATTAAAAAAATGTGTTAGAGAACGCAATTTTAACATTTTTTATTTGAAAAAAAAAAAAAAAAAAGACGTGAGAAACTTCTTGGATGTACTCCACTATGATATGATTGACACCTGCCTTTTGTGTTCTTGATAATTTGCAATATGTACACATGATCCGTTTGAATTACGTGACCAGAAATTACTTGGTAAATTCCAACTCTGAATACCGTAGAGAGGAAGCAAAGTAGTGTAGAATTAAAGTATGTAGAAGCCAAAGTGTCAGTGTCAAGTAGTGAAATTAATTCATCAAATTCCATACACACTATGTTAGAATTCTTTGGGTTGTTCATTACAAGTTTACCTGAAATGTAAATAACTCATACCTAGACTCAATTAATTTATTAGAAAACTTATGGCAGAAGCTTTTAAAAGTAGGAAAGTGACGTTTGGCGAGTAAATTTCTTTTTATATATATTTAAAAATTATGATTTATGGAAATGGATACAGTTTGTTTGATTGATCATAAACGTTTTAATAAAATATTTTTATGTTTCGTTTTAGTAAAATATATTTTGAAATTTTAACTATTTATTGTATTTAATAACTTGATATTAGAAAAGTGATATATTTGCATCTGTAAAATAAAAAGTAACTCAAGAGAGTGGATTTCCATCTTTCAATCACTGTGAGAATGTTTTTACACGAAAGTGTGACAAAAATAGTTCTGAGGAAGGAACAGTTATAAATAATTCTATTAAAAATGAAAATAAGTATATAAATTAATATTTTCAAATGATAAATACTAACCAGTTTCTACACTTTAAAAGGGAAATTATTTTTAATTAAATGCTCAATTTTTCATCATTCATTTACATTCTTCTGTAATTTAGATAGCAAATATTTTTTTTTCTATTAATTATTTTATCAGTACCCTAAGAATCTTGAACCTTGATTTAATTTAAAATTAAATCCTGTCGGCTGTAACTTTCAACTTAAATAATAAAAGATATATTTAGAAACAAATTTCCCTAAATTTAATTAAAAAGTTGAATACATATATTGCCTACTGACATTTTAACCTGTTTATTGTAAAAACAATTACTTATTTATATAATAAATAAAATTTTTTATTATAGAAATTGTGTTATAATGAAAGTTTGCAATAATAAATATCTTCAAATATATATTACACATAATTATTTGTAATGGATGATTATATAAAATTATTTTACACTGAGTGTATATTAATTATATACTAAATTTATTAAATTTTATAAAAATTAATTTAAAGGTATCCATTATAATTTGTGATAAAATTATTTTAAATGATGACATCTTAATAAGCCGTACTCGGATGGGTAAAGTGAGTGATAGTCTAAGATCTTATTTATAGTGAGACATTAAAAAACAAATTAATTCATACAAATATTAAAATAAAAATTTATATAACTAATTACTTATTAATAGTTATATAAATTATATAAAATAAAAATTATATGTAAAAAAATTCTCATAAAAGATTAAATAACCATTAATAGTTATCAATTGGTAGTTATTTTCACATATCAAGTAGCATACTCATTTATTTATGGACAATTTTTTTTTTTTAGTTTATATAAATATTAAAACAAAATTTAAATAACTGAGATAAAACTTACGCATAAATATTTCATTATAAAGAGTAAAATAGAAACTAAAAAATTAATCAATTAATAAAAATATGCCTACCTTCTACTAAACCCTTTAATTAATTAAATAAATGTAAATGATGCTTAATAGGATTCTACGGTAAGAAAAAAAAATTCCTCAATAACAATTTTAAATTGAGAAGTCTAATTCTTAGATGAATGCACCAAAGTCAAGTAGATATACACTACTTTTGGATTTTCCTCTTCACATGCATTTTATTCTTTTATTCTTTTCTTAGTTTCGTGTCTGCGCACGAAACAGTCCACAGTTATTCATTTCCATAAGATAATTCGCAGACAATATTGAGGCAGCTATACGCATAAACTTCAATGTGTCTTTTATTTGACTAATTCTTAGAAATTTCAATGTCAACATCAATGCCCACATCATACACCTTACTTTAATAGTAGTGCGTAGTAATACAATTTTCAGTATATAGTTAAATTCAAAGGACTAAAATTATAATAGATAATATAATTTAAAATATAAAATAATGATAATATTTTTTTCATAAATTAAAATAATAAATATATTACATTTTTAAAAACTATTTTATTATTTTATCTTTAAAAATTAAATTATTTTATATATACACTTTTAAGAATTAAGATAATAATTTAAGTCAATTTTTTATTGACTTTCACATCCATGTGTACTGTTATTATTCTCATAAGATATGTACTAGAATCGTGTTAATTGAATATTTACGTGTAATTATATATTATTTAAGAGTACATTCTTTTTACAACAGTTTTTAAAGTATATTTCTCATTAGCTTTTTAGTTTTCATAGTTTCACTTTCTCAATTTTTTTAGTTATATTCTTTTTGAGCAAATGATCTATATACTGTTATATTGATAATTTAAAGAGTTTATATTATAATATATATATATATATATATATATATATATATATATATATATATATATATGTGTGTGTGTGTGTACATAGATAGTTATAATAAATGTAAAGAGTTTCTATATCTTCATTTAATGATATATTTATTATCAATTTATTGTCTCATATAATAATTAATTTGAATGATATGCATATTATAGATTTTATAAATTGACTGTTGACCACGTATGAAAGTTAAATTTGCATTTCTTTTAGAGAACAAATGTGATAAGTTTATAAAGTTTTAATTAATCAAAATTGTTTAAATGTATGATAATCTTGTTATAACTAAAAATTACTTCTAATTAACATGATTTTTAATTGGTTGAAGCAATCTTTTAAACTTTCATTCATTTTAAACTCTTCTTCAATTATTAAACCTCTTATAATATAATTACAACTATACGTTTATTTTTTACAGTTTAATTTTAAAATAATTATAACATTGTTCACCCGCACATAAGAAAGAATTAGTGGTAAGAGTATAGAAAAATAAATTGGGAAGTGTACATCATAAATAGAATAAAATATAATTTAATTAGCTTTATTTAATTGTTAAATACTATACCTAATAATGTTTTCTGTCATAACAAAAGATGAAAATAAAGTATGTCAGTATTTATGATAAAATACTCGTACATGGATATTATTGCCATAGTTTTAGGGCAAATATATTAAATCGATTATAACTAATAAAAGTTTTAAATTAGTACAAAACTTCAATGAAAAGGTATGATTATAGTAAAATGCTAGGTGGGTTGATTTCACCTACTCCATTAAACTTGCATCATTCAGTGTACTAAATTATAAATATAATAACATTAATATTTATGTAGCTACGCCTGACGTGGGTAGAAATACACAGACTTTGTGCTAAATTAAATAATAGTTTTTTATTAGTACTGATGGCTTTTTTCTTAGGTTAAAAATACCTTTTCTATCACATTTTATTTGATATTTTTGCCAAAAATATATCTTTCTTAAATTCTCATTTATATAATAATAAAGAAATATTATTTTTTCTATTATATCCTAGACTATATATAAATTAAAGAGTCTAATTAATATAAATATAAAATATAAATTAAGACATAAGTTTTTTTAAAATTTAAAATATTCAGTAAATATAAAATGGAAAAGTAGTTACTGTGATTGACTAAATATGATTTTCTCATTGATCATAAGGTTTTGTATCACGTTAAAAATTTGATTCAATTTTTTTAATTCAAGTCTTTGAAGTAACTTTTATATTATCACGTTGGATAATTTATTTCTTACATACGTACATACACACACACACACACATATATATATATATATATATATATATATATATAATCATGCTATATGTTTAATGTATACTCTCAATTAATTTTGCACTCAAAATTAATTATAGTTATAATTTCTTAAATACTATTAGGTCTCAAAATTAAATTTTTAATATTTTATTATAAAAAAAACATTATTATAAACTCATATTTACATAAATTTATAATTTCATAAAATTACGTTGGATATATTCAAAATAAATTTTACTAACAACTCCAAATTCTCACTAGATAAATAATAATTATTAAGTTTTTCCTAATTAAATATAATTTTTCAAAGTTATTATTCATACTTAATAGTTTGATGATATCCATTAGATAGTTATCTCATGACAATTATTTCACATTTTAATGTAAATGTCATTAATATTTATCATCGCTCATTCATATTTTATTATTAGCATTAGACCTATAAGTAATAATTATGTGAGTGGTTATTATTTTTTTTGAGTAATCAATATTTCAAAAATTTAATTCAAAATAATTTCAATTATTATTTATAACTAAATATCTTTTTAATAATCAATATACCACTTTAACATACACCAACTAACGAGTCAAAACTTTGGTTTTTCAAAATAAATAATAGCACGTTTGGTTTGATGACAAGAAAATCCAAATAATACAAAACCATAGTAAAATTACGATAAAAAAAAAATTATTTACTTCTTAAAAAAAAAAATCATGAAGCCCATCAGCAATAGTAAATAAAGAAATTAGAAAACACGTTGGCTAAAGCTGGTGTTGCTGACTTAGGAGGTAGAGCAGCTATCGCAATTTGCAAGCGCGTACAAAAAGCAAAACACGTGTGGACCCGATTCAAATATCTCCTTCGAACTTTCCATTTTACAATATTAAATTTAAATAATTTGATATTAATTCCGATTTAATATAATTGCTTGAAAATATTATATATACTTGATTTAATATCTTAGTAATATTACTTCCTGATTCAAATTTTTAAACATTAGTGTCACTTTTCTATTTTAATTTTTCTAATTTTAAATGATAATTAAAAAGGGTTTATCATACTCACTTTAACGAATCAAATTATTATTTTTCACTTACACTTTAACCAAGTAAATTATTAATACAAAATTGACTTTAATCACTCTCCATAACTTATTAACTTAACCATTGATCTAAATTCATAATAAAGAATCTGAAAACCAGATAAATACTAATTTAACTAGCACATTAACTTAATACTGAACAGTAAAACCAAACCCATAACAATGAAATGTTTTAAAAGAAATCCATATTAATATTTTATTTCCTGATTTGCATCTATCCAAAAAGAAACGAAAAAGAAAAAGTTGGATCAAGCAAGGAAATTTCCACGTCAAACAAATTCCGTTGGAGTGTAGACCCCACTCATCAACGGCGAGCTCAAAATCCCATATAATCTAAAAATCGCTGAAACTCTAACGTGACGAGGCAAAACCTCGCAGACTAATTTCAATATATTTATTTATTATTTTATTTTAATATTTTTGACGCCTCCATCTTCCTCTGTCACTTTCAACAACTCAATCTCCAACTATACATAAATACACATAACAATCTTCAGAAGTTCAATTCAACCTTTCACGTCTTCTTCTGTTGTCTACGTAACGCGTTTCACGAAACATTTTCAAAGGAATCCACCGTTGCTTCGTAAACCAAACAAAACAAAACACTGATTCCTTCGGATCGCTCTGAATAACTGAATATCTCTTCACAAAAGCAACACACCACGCAGATACCATACGATACCGTTTCGGTGAAGCATCTTCTTTCTTCTCATTTTTCTCTCCTTTTCAATTCCCTCATGCACGTTGCGTGATACCTGTTTTCACTACCGCCGCAACCCAACGCAAGACTCTGTTTGGAACTTTAAATAATTTATTACGTTTTTTTTTTTTTTTCTATTTTCGAATCAGATTCTGTGAATGATTTTGCAGAAAACAGTTGCTTCTGTTTCGCTGTGTTTTTGCTTTTAGAAAGCTTTTTATCTTTTTTTTTTCTCCTTCTCTTTTGTTATGTTTAGCTTCGTTGTTGTTATGCTACCAAAGATTATTCAAAAGTTCAAAACGGCGCCGTAACAGATTTACACTTGTAATTAAATTTGGATTTGTTTGAAGAAAATGGTGGCCAGAGATGGCAAGGGTTCGGTTTTTCGTTCCCTCGTTAGGAGGTGGTGGTGGATCGTCATTACCGCTTTTTTTTTTTTCGTTTTTAATTTTTTAAAATTCAACGTTTTAATTTATTACTTCAATATTCATATGAAAAAGTTAGATGCAATTCATTAAGCAAGTGATTTTAATATGTTTTTTCACTCCGAATTAGAATTTAGTATTAATTTCCTGTCAGAATTAGAGTTTCAGTGATGCATGTAAGAAAGGTTAGGTGAAATTCCAATTCCTATTCAAGAAAAACACTAAAAGCACTTAATGAACTACATCAAAGTTTTGTTGAATTTATTACATATTTGGGCACTTGAATTTGATTTATTTATTTAATTTTTGTGATAAAAATGCGCAGTTTTGAAATGGAGATGGGTGATGGTAACTATAATAGAACTTTGAAGGAGTTCTGTATTCCAGATTACATATTAGTGCCAGGATCTGAGGTGAGGAGTGTTTCAAATGTACCCGCGTGTCCTGTGATTGTTTTCATAAACACCAAAAGTGGTGGCCAGCTTGGAGGGGAGCTTCTTGTTTCGTATAGTACACTTCTTAACAAAAACCAGGTAAAATTTTTGTTTTTTTTTTTTTTTTTTTTGCCAGTGATTCATTGTATTTGAGTTTGTTTTTAAGGTGAGACAACCTGTTTGATGGAAAGACAATTTAATTTGTGTACCAGGTTTTTGATTTGGGGAAAAATAAACCAGATAAGGTTCTGCAGGGGCTTTATGCTACTTTGGAAACGCTCAAGCACAATGGAGATAATTTTGCAGCTGAAATTCAGAATCGGTTGAGGATAATTGTAAGATGATTGATTGCTATGCTGTGATATCAATTTGTGATGTAGTTGAGTCAAGAAAACCGATTTATGTTGCATTGGTTAAATTCTCTGATGGTCTTTGGTTAGTCTTTGTTTTCTAATAATGTGTTCTGGAAATTAGGTTGCGGGTGGAGATGGTACTGCTAGCTGGCTTCTTGGAGTTGTATCTGACCTTAAATTACCTCAGCCGCCGCCAATTGCAACGGTGCCCTTGGGGACAGGAAATAATCTTCCCTTTGCATTTGGATGGGTATTTTTCTTTAACTATTTATTCAATATGCTGAACTATGTGAGAGTTTTCATCTGGATCAGTTTTCTTTTGTTTATGTTCCTTATTAATGAACATGTCAACCTCGATTCATGGAGTTGAACATATCTTTACTTGTTACAATCACTTAGATTAGTAGTCATTTTTGTCTGCATATGGTCCTTTTCTAGTATGAAGCTTATCTATCAAATATCTTTCAAATCACAAATTTCGAAGCTAATTTTTGAGTTGTGAATTGGATGATTTTGATTACTATGGTAAAAACTATGTCTGGTCATGAGTTATGAAGGATACCCTGAATTTTTGCTTAATTGAATTTTGATTACATGTGCTGAACATGAATTTCCTCATTTACAGGGAAAGAAAAATCCTACCACGGATCTCCAATCAGTGGCGTTGTTTCTAAATCATGTAAAAGGGGCAAAGGAAATGAAAATAGATAGGTATTTCCTCCCTTTTATTTGAATTTTTAAATTTAGGGTAAATATCATGTATTGATGTTGTTATGCCATTAGTGTACTTTAAGGTTGAGCATCTTCGTCTGTTAATCCTTTTGCCCAATCAAAATATATAACTGGGGCTTTCTATGATTGCTCTGTTTTCCTCTATATCCAGCATGTACAAAACGTAGTTAGCATTTTTTTGTTTGTTATTTTGCAATTGATAAATTTCTTTGACCGTGCTGAAATATTTTTCTAAATGATCAATTTTTTATTTTCAGTTGGCATATTATTATGAGAATGAAGGCTCCAAAAGAAGGTTCATGCGACCCTATTGCGCCCCTTGAGTTGCCTCATGCCATGCATGCATTTCATCGTGTCTCTGCATCAGATAAACTAAACTTGGTGAGTTATATGCATTTTTTCCCTTTTCATTGTTAATGTGTGTGAATAATTATTTGTGCCACCAGTCTTTAACTGTTTGATGAAAATAAGTTAATCTAAACTTATTAATTTGCCTTTGAAGCAACAGTCTTTAATCGTTTGATGAAAATAACTTAATCTTTGCTGTTGTTAATTTAAGTTATTTTCTTCTTTTCCCCAAAAGATTATAGTAATTTCTGTTCTTTCTGGGGAATATGACCTCTGATTCCCAATCAAGTAGTTGTAATCCCTAATTTGGACACCACGTCAAGTGTATGGTAGGCATCCATATAACTCTTAATGTGTCATAAAAACAGAAAGAAGAGATTCTTACTAAGGCAGACATATGAATTTAAAGATTACCTTGTAATCACGTGAATATAAAAATGGTAATCAAAATTTTGATAAAGCATCTATTTCTTTAGATTTGCTTGTTTGCAAGACCTTGATATTTTCATTTATTTTGAGGAGTGTAGGCATTCCATGCATGCTTATGATTGAATTGCTGTTTATTTACAGGATGGTTACCACACTTACCGTGGTGGATTTTGGAACTACTTTAGCATGGGTAAGAAAATCAAACTTGTCTTGAAACTATTTTGGTTGGGTGGTGGCAAGTAAATTTCTGAACTTTTTGAATGAGAATGGAAGATTAAATACACAATTTGAAGTTACCAGTTTAGTGCAACCAGAAAGTATGGGATAAAAATGTGTATGCGTTCTATGCAGGAATGGATGCTCAAGTATCTTATGCATTTCATTCAGAGAGGAAGTTACATCCAGAAAAGTTTAAAAATCAGTTATATAATCAGGTATCAAATTGCTTACTTATAATATATCATGTGTTAAAGCTGTAAATTGTTTTCAATTTTTCATTATTTTAATTGCTTCCATTTCTTTATCCATATAGCTGTACAAGACATTTGAAATTTATAGTGATCCTAGCACAAAATGTTTGTTCTGATAAAACAAAATTTTCAGATAAGCTTTTTCTTTGCAATGCTTTTGCCAAATTAGTTGGGCAGCCGTTATCTGATAAACATGCATGAAAAATTATGCATCTGAAGTTAGTTCAAATGCGCAGTTGTTATCCCTACTGCAGTCTAGTTTGAATATCCTGGATATTCATTTAAGACAAATTTCAATGATCAAATATCAAGTGACTGAATAATTTTGTGGGGTCTTGCAAACCAGTTAAATAGTATTTGATCAATTCCATATATCATTAGATTTTGAAGCTATATGGGATATGTTTAGTATAAGTTAGGGGTGAATCTTTACACTGTTGTCAATAATTAGTCCTCTCATCATGCCTTTCTTCTGTTAACCAGAGTGCCTATCTGAAGCTTGGATGTACACAAGGATGGTTCTTTTCTTCTCTGTTTCAATCTTCTTCACGGTTAGTTATTGAAGAGGCATCAGTTTATATTACTTGAGTTGATTCGGTCAAAATATTTGTACATTTGAGAAACATTTAAGAATAGCATTTTACTAAGTTGTTGGGTGCTATGTCTATTTTTCTCTATCCTAAATCAGTCCTATGTGAAATATAAGGTGTACTTGGTGTAAAAAAACATGGTTTTTGCTAACATGCTCTATATTGGTAGCATTTACACACTCACTTGCCACTGTTATGTAAGATATGTGGTGAGCAACATAAGTTTAATGGAAATGATAGAGTTGATCAAGCATAAAGTTTCTTTTTCGATTATCCATTTAAATTTTCTGTACCCATATGAGTCTTTCTCCTCGTTATAGTATGGTATAGAATAAAAGCCGTAGAGAATAAAAGCCTTCTCTCGTGGTAGTGTGGGATATTTATATTTTTCTTTGTCTTTTATTTTCTCTAAATTATATGTTGAGTTTACAATTCGCCTTCTATTGTGGTAGTCTAATTGGAATATTCAAATTTTGACACAGGAATATTGCTCAGCTGGCAAAGGTTAAGATAATGAAAAAAGGTCATTGGGAAGATCTCAATATACCTCGCAGGTGACATTTTAAAATATTTATTTGTGTTATGTTCGAAAATATATAAAGAAACATAAGATGTTGGAATAATGCCAAAGAAGAAAGTAAATAGGACCTGTAACCTTGGGATAATTTTATGTTTGAAAAAAGTAATGCAACATAAGAAGTAGGAATGATGCAATAAAAGAAAGTAAATAGGATCTATAACCTTGATATAATTTTATGAATCCTCGTAGTAACTCAATGTTTGACCTTCATATATAGCATACGGTCAATAGTTTGCCTCAACTTGCCTAGTTTTTCTGGTGGACTCAATCCATGGGGAAAGCCAAATAGGAAGAAGTCAAATTATGTAAGTGCTAAATTTCATTTCTCTCTTTTGCCTATGTTCCATGAATCTTTTTATGGAGCATATTTGTTAAGAATTTAAGCAGACTTTTGTACGTGGATTTTGATTACATATTCTATATAATTTTGCCTTTCAGAGGGACCTGACTCTTCCCTATGTGGATGATGGCCTATTTGAGGTAGTTGGTTTTAGAGATGCTTGGCACGGTCTTGTTTTGCTTGCACCAAATGGACACGGGACTCGTTTGGCACAGGTAGCACATGTTCTGTTCTGTGATCGTAACATTAGTTACTATTTCTTCTTTATATGTTTTCTTCTTTAGAAGCCATATTTTCTCGGATGAAATTCACCTGTCCCCTTTGGTGTCTTATTCTCGGTCTCTCCAAATTACCAAACAAGAGGAAAAACGTCAAGTTTAACAACAGAAAATCTCATTCTTGTTACTATTTTGTAAAATTTATGCAAGATATTAGTGAAACCTGAATGAAAATAGAAAGTAAAAATGAGACCTTTTTTCTGTTTTTAAAAGTTTGTTTAGAAAATAATTAAATAAGAACTTTTTATTGTTTCTGTTTATATTGTTTTCTATACAAAAAATTAACTCATTTTTATCTCAAATTCTTGCTTCAATGCTGCTATTACTACGCAGACAAACAGAATCCGTTTTGAGTTTCACAAGGGTGCAGCTGACTGCACATTCATGAGAATTGATGGAGAGCCATGGAAACAGCCCCTTCCAAAAGATGATGATACAGTTGTTATTGAGATATCACACCATGGTCAAGTCAGCATGCTTGCCACCCCATTGTGCCGTTCTAGAAGTATGTACGATCCCTCCTCACCTTCCATTGACCGCGATGAAGAAGATGATAGTAGTGATGAAGAACTACCAGAAGATTCGGAAGAACGGCGCAAGTTTGGTGCAGCTGACACATTCAAATATCCTGATGGATCAATTGATATAGCTCACATAAGTTAGTGTACACAGAAAGGAGCAATATCAAGGTTTTGAAAAATGGTTTGCAACTGTGATTTCAATCACAATTTAAAACCTTGAGTAGCATCGTTGAGTGTTTGATAGTGCAAAGGAAAAAAGTAGGGTGTATAAGCTAGAAAGGGTAGGAGTTAATTCTTTTCTTGTTTTGTGCATATAATTTTTCTTATTCGTGCTTCTAATGTACAAAGGACTTTGGAAGAAATCAGTAAATTACATAATGTGATGGTAAATAATGTGTGTGAATTTAATTTTTAACCGAGATTAGAGGCCAGTGATTCATGTAATCATCCTAGCTTGGATAAGATTATTTTGCTGTTACAATTATTGTCATACTTCCAGTGTACAGACCTTGTAGGTTTGAGTACATTTTGATCATTAATGTAAATGATAGAGATGTTAATTGTGATCGTATTGGGTGGGGTTTGTGTTTGGTTATTGAAGTAACATAACCTAGGGAACAGGCATGGAGCTGAAGATGTTGTTGTTGCTTGAGTAATTCTCCTCCAAGGAGTGCTTAAAAATGACACTTTTTTAATATATTTTCGTTATTATTTAAAACTTACCAAAATTTGGAAAACATGTAGCTTAGTTGTTGGACGAAGCAGCTATTGGTGCTGTTGGACGAAGCAGGCACTGGTGGATGTTGTTGGATGTAGTATTTATTGGATCATGATGCTGGATGAACCATCAACGAAGCGCCAACATATAAGATGTTAGGAGTATATGTAGTTTGATTAGTTCCACATCATGTAAAAAGATCCATTTAGACTTTAGTCCCACATCGTTTAGAAAAGTGAGAGAGACTGTCTTTTGTCTCTATATAAAGAACTCCCTGTAAAGCTTGAAATACACACCAAGAATAAACTGTTCCTAGTGTAGTCGTGGACGTAGGCAAATTGTTGAACCACGTTAAATTCTTGTGTCTTTTTCTCTCTTCTTTATTTCCTTATTTATTTTATTTATTGCTTTGTTCTTAACAATTGGTATCAGAGCCAATTTCTTAGTATGCTCTATGGTTGTGGCTTTATCCGATCTTCCACATCAGAAAAGATTCAGTTTATCCCTCAGGGTAGAGAAGCAGTGAGAGCGCTTTCCGTGAAAGCTTTTCTTAGAAAGCAGCAAGAACAATGGCATTGGAAAAAGTGTGTGTGAAGTCTTCCCCAGACTACCTAATAAGTGGTATCAAAGTCGATGGTTTGACTTGGCGAGTGATGCAATGATAGGAGTGGATCTAAGTGAAGGTCAGATGAACCTATTCTGTGGAGATCCCTTGTATCGAAAGTCTTCCTGACAGGGGTGGATAGGCTGCGTGTTCCGTTGATGTGAGCTATCAAAACGGCGGTACAAGACTAGGGCATATCGACGACAATGTGAAGCTCGAGAATTGTCACGGCGATGGAAGCTCTAATGGCCATCATTGACAATTGGGGAGGAATGTGACATTGGAAGAAGAGAAGAAGAGAAACAGTGGGAGCTTTACAGAAGACCCGTGTCGGTGGACTGGGCAGAAGACCCGTGTCGGTGGACTAGGCAGAAGACCCGTGTCGGTAGACTGGGCAGAAGACCCGTCGTGTCGGTGGACTGGGCAGAAGACCCGTGTCGGTAGATTGGGCAGAAGACCCGTCGTGTCGGTGGACTGGGCAGAAGACCCGTGTCGGTAGACTGGGCAGAAGACCCGTCGATGGACTGGGTAGTGGAGTGGAAGACATTACACTAGGTGGTAATGTAAATCAAACTCCAAGTGGGAGATTGTTAGGAATGTAGTTTGATTTTAGTCAATACATAATTGTATAGTCCCACATCGAGTAAACGATGAGGGGGATTGCTCTTATGTGTCTATATAAACAACTTCTTGTAAAGCTTCTAAGTGCAGCACATAACATAACACAAAAGAGAATGCATATTGTGTGCCCGTGGACGTAGGCAATTTGGTTATTGCTCGTGGAAAGAAGCGAGGGTCTCTTTATATGCTTGCAGATGAGGATATGGTAACCGTCGCAGAGGCTGCCAATAGTTCCAGCCTATGGCATCAGAGACTTGGGCAAAAGGGGATCAAGCTCATGGTGTCAAGAGGTAAGTTATCTGACATAAAGCATATTGATATTGGACCTTGTGAACACTGTATTTTTGGAAAGCAGAAAAAGGTCAGTTTTTCTAAGCCGAGAATGAGATCTGAAGTTGAAAGGCTAGAATTGGTGCATACAGATGTTTGGGGGCCCGTTCCAGTGAAATCCCTTGCAGGCTCACAATATTATGTAACCTTCATTGATGACTCTACAAGAAAGGTATGGGTCTATTTCCTTAAAAATAAATCTGACATGCTTTCTGTGTTCAAAAGGTGGAAAAGGGAGGTTGAAAATCAAACATGTCTAACAGTGAAAAGTTTGAAATCTGATAATGGTGGAGAGTATGATAGCAGAGAATTCAGGGATTTTTGTTCAGAGAATGAGATCAGAATGATCAAGACGGTGCCGGGGACACCAGAGCAAAACGGTGTGGCAGAAAGAATGAACAGAACCTTGAATGAGAGAGCTAGATGCATGAGAATCCAGTCAGGCCTACCTAAGGTGTTTTGGGCAGAGGCGATAAACACAGCCGCCTATCTCATAAACAGAGGTCCATCGGTTCCTTTAGACTATCGTTTCGAAGAAGTATGGTCCGGGAAGGAGGTAAATTTTTCACATTTGAAAGTCTTTGGTTGTGCCTCATATATTCTGATAGACTCTAATAGTAGAGATAAATTAGACCCCAAGGCAAAATTATGTTATTTCATTGGTTATGGATCTAACATGTATGGCTACAAATTCTGGGATAACAAAAACAAGAAAATCATCAGAAGTAGAAATGTTACTTTTAATGAAAGTGTGTTCTATAAAGACAGGTCTACAGAATCCGCAAGCGCAAACAAACAATCAGTGGCCTGTGAGAAAGTAGCACTAGAAGAAATCTCAGAAAAGGACGTAGTCAATAGAAGGCAGGATATTGAGTCTGAGTCTGAACCAGAACCAATAACAGAACCAGAACCAACAACAGAGGTGGAACCTTTTGAGACCCAAGTAAGAAGGTCAAGCACAACGATAGTAGCACCGCAAAGGTATTCCCCTTCATTACATTATCTGTTGTTGACTGATGCTGGTGAGCCAGAGCATTTTGCTGAAGCTATGCAGGGAGATAATTCCGTCAAGTGGGAGCAAGCAATGGAAGATGAGATGAAATCCCTCCAAAAGAACAAAACTTGGTCTCTAACCAAGCTACCAGAAGGGAAGAAGGCTCTGCAGAACAGGTGGGTCTATAGGATAAAGGAAGAACCAGATGGAAGTAAAAGATATAAGGCGAGACTCGTAGTGAAAGGATTTCAGCAGAAACAAGGAATCGACTTCACAGAGATCTTCTCTCCTGTTGTGAAGATGACTACCATTAGAGTCATTTTGAGTATTGTAGGTGCAGAAAATCTTCATCTTGAGCAGTTAGATGTTAAAACTGCATTTCTGCATGGGGATCTAGAGGAGGACATCTTTATGAAACAACCAGAAGGTTTTGAAGTACAAGGCAAGGAGAATCTTGTATGCAAGCTCCATAAAAGTTTGTATGGCCTGAAACAAGCACAGAGACAGTGGTACAAAAAGTTTAATGAATTTATGAGCAGCGCAGGGTTTCATAAATGTGAAGAAGACTACTGTTGCTATGTTAAGAAATGTGTTGGCAGTTATATTATTCTTGCTTTATATGTTGATGACATGTTAATTGCAGGGTCTAGTATGACAAGAATTAACAAGTTGAAGAAACAGTTAGCAGGAAACTTTGAGATGAAGGATCTTGGTCCAGCCAAACAAATTCTTGGCATGAGAATCTCTAGAGACATATCAGAAGGTACTTTGAAGTTGTCTCAGGAGAATTATATTAAAAAATTGCTTGACAGGTTCAATGTTGGAGATGCAAAGACCAGGAATACCCCTTTGGGAACACACCTAAAACTTTCAAAAGGGCAATCTCCTCAGACTGATGAAGAAAAAGATTACATGTCTAAAATACCATACGCCTCTACAGTAGGGAGCTTGATGTATGCTATGGTGTGTACCGGACGGACATAGCACATGCAAAGTGGGAGTTGTGAGCGAGGTTTCTATCCAAGTCTGGAAAGGAGCATTGGGAGAATTTGTGAAGTGGATATTGAGATATTTGAAGGGTACTTCAAGGATGCACTTATGTTTTAAAAGAAGTAATCTCACTTTACAGGGTTTTTCTGATGCCGACTTAGGAGGAGATCTAGATGGTAGAAAGAGTACAACAGGCTACATATCTTTGTTGGACGGTACTGCTATCAGTTGGAAGTCTAAACTTCAAGGTAGAGTTTCTCTTTCAACCACTGAAGCTGAGTATGTGGCAATTTCAGAAGCAGCCAAGGAGATGATATGGCTGAAGAATCTTCTCAGAGGACTAAGAAAAGAACAAGATGATGCTCCATTATTCAGTGATAGCCAGAGTGCAGTATACCTTGCTAAAAATCCAATCCTTCATTCTAGATGCAAGCATATTGAGATAAAGTATCATTTTATCAGAGACTTGATTAGTAATGGAGAGCTATCTTTGTTGAAGATCCCAGGGTAAGAGAATCCAACAGATATGTTGACCAAGACAGTTACAATTGATAAGTTGAGGTTTTGTGTTACCTCAACGGGTCTTCGAGAGTGATTGATGACGAAGGCACTACACTAGGTTGTGATGTGAATCAAACTCCAAGTGGAAGAATTGTTAGGAGTATATATAGTTTGATTAGTCTCACATCATGTAAAAAGATCCATTTAGACTTTAGTCCCACATCGTTTAGAAAAGTGAGAGAGACTGTCTTTTGTCTCTATATAAAGAACTCCCTGTAAAGCTTGAAATACACACCAAGAATAAACTGTTCCTAGTGTAGTCGTGGACGTAGGCAAATTGCTGAACCACGTTAAATTCTTGTGTCTTTTTCTCTCTTCTTTATTTCCTTATTTATTTTATTTATTGCTTTGTTCTTAACATAAGATAGATATAAGATGCAAAAAATAGTTAGATTATATGCAATATTCTCTCCACTTCAGAATTTAGCTATATGAAAAGTCATATTTAGAAAACCTTGTACTTAACGTAATTTTTTTGGAGTACTTGCAAGTACTCCTTACAATTTGGTGAATTGAATAAGGGAAAATGAAGAAAAGGTATATCCTAAATTATGGGTACATATGTTACTAGCCCTTATTAGAATTTTTTCTATATAAATATAGTAAGAAATTAAGCTCATCCAATGAAGTTAATGTTCTAAAACCACGCAAAAGGTCCTTAAGAAATGAAAAAAAAAATATTTATTAAATAATGAAATATCAAATATTATATAATTTACATAAACTTGTTTTATTGCCATGTATTACTTTTATCAAACCCATGTATATTATTAGTGCCACATATATGTGAACTTTCAAAGAGGATATACCAAAACGTGCACGTATAGCTAAAAAAATTATACTATAACTTTTAAGTTATTCACTTTTGGTCTTCTATTTTAAAATGTATGAAAATTTATTTCTATATCGTGTCCATTAATCAATGTAAAAGAAATCTATTCTTATATCGTATCCGTTATTTTAACACATCGTTAAAAAAGGAAATAAAAAGTAGATGATTTAAAAATGTAAGACTAAATGTAAGTTTTTAAAAATTTATAAGGATAAAAATATATTTAATCTTAATTTAAATATAAAATTAACTACGTTCACATGAATATATATAAAATTAACTATGTTCACATGAATAAATATTCAATCACGTAGTAGGTGCACATAGTTGGTAGAGGTCACGCTAAGTTACAATAACATAGTTGGTAGAGGTCAAGTAGCAGGTGCACATAGTTGGTAGAGGTCTAGAAATACATTAACTAACGTGTCTATCAGCCATTTTGAAATTCCATATTCAATCACGTAGCAGGTGCACGGAAAGATTCTTACAAGCTGACAAATAAAAACGTATAAAACACTTTTACGGGCTTTTTATTCTTGGGGAAAGTCGAAACCAAAGTGGAAAGTGAAGTGCCAATACACGGGGAAGAGAAAACAGTAAAAAACAGTGTGTGGAAGAGCTAATTAAGTGGGAGAAGCTGCCAAGAAAACAACCAAGTGGCTTTTAATACATATATATTACTTTTCATTTTGCTGAACCTATTGACCTTGCTTTGCTTGCACCTTGGCATCGCAACAATTGCAATGGCTTCTAAGTTTATCATCCAAAGCACTTCTCCCTCTTCTTCATCTCATCTCGTGTCCACATATGATGTCTTTGTCAGCTTCCGTGGTGAAGACACACGCAACAACTTCACTGCTTTTCTTCTTCATGCTCTCTCTAAAAATGACATTCATGTCTTCAAAGATGATAAAGATCTCAAGAAAGGTGAATCTATAGCACCTGAGCTGTTACAAGCCATTCAAGGGTCTCGGGTTTTTGTTGTGATCTTCTCAAAGAATTATGCTTCCTCAACTTGGTGCCTCCGTGAACTTGTTGAGATCTGTAATCGCGTTGAAACATCATCAACACAAGTTCTGCCTATTTTTTATGATGTTGATCCTTCAGATGTTCGAAAACAGAATGGAGATTACAGGATAGCCTTTGCTAAACACGAACGAACATTCAAAGACGATAAAGAGAATATGGAGGAAATTCAGAGATGGAGACAAGCTCTTACTCAAGTGGCCAATCTCTCTGGTTGGGATATTCGAAACAAGTCAGTACTATTCTCTTCTTCACAGAATGATCTTAATTATTTTGGTTTATATCAATATGTATTCATTTTGTTATTTCTTAGTGACTTCGTTTTCTCACATTTACCTTCCCTTCATTAACTACAATACAAAATCATTAAAGTGAAAACCTGTGTATATGAACTTACTATTCTATCTACATGTGAAAAACTACTCTGCTATTTCTTTTGTCCTATTACTTTCCATTAGTCTTGGTTCTTCTGGGTGATGATTTGGCGTTTTTTTTTTTTTTTTTTTTTTTTTTTTTCTTTATATTGTCAGGCCACAACATGTTATAATTGATGAAATTGTTCAAAAGATAAGAAATATATTGGGTCCCAAATATTCAAGCCTTCCAAATGATGAACTAGTTGGGATGGATCCCCGTGTTGAAGAATTGCAAAAGCTTTTGCATTTGGGGTCGGATGATAATGTTCGGGTTGTTGGAATAAGTGGCATGAGTGGCATAGGAAAAACAACTGTTGCACGTGCTTTATGTGAAAGAATCTCTCATCAATACGATTCTTGTTGTTTTATTGATAATGTAAGCGACATATTTCACAAAGCTGGTGCATTAGGTGTACAAAAAGAGTTACTATATCAGTCTCTGAATGAGAAAAATCTACAGATTTACAATGTTATCGAGGGAACATTGTTGGCATCAACTAGGTTGTGCAATGCAAAGAGACTTATAGTTTTTGATAATGTTACACAAGATGAACAGCTAAATATGTTTTCAGGGAATCGAGAAACTCTGTTACGTGAAAGCCTTGGTGGAGGGAGTAGGGTTATCATAATATCCAGGGATGGACACATTTTGAGGACACATATTGTAGATGATGTTTATGAAGTCGAACCATTGAATAATGAAGATGCTATTCAACTGTTTTGCAAAAAGGCTTTCAAACGTAATTACATTGTCAGCGACTATGAAGAGCTCACACATGCTATTCTATCACATCTTCTGGGCCATCCCTTGGCAATTGAAGTAATAGGATCATCTTTGTTTAAGAAAAACATCTCACAGTGGAGAAGTACATTGGATAAGCTGAGCAATGGAGAAAGTGAAAGCATTATGCATAAGCTACGAATAGGTTTTGATGAGCTGGATGCCACAAACAAGGAAATATTTTTAGATCTTGCTTGCATATTCCCTATGCCTCTTCATGGAGAAGAACATGTGAAGGAAAATCTTCATATTCGAGGATTTTATCCTGATGTAGGATTACCGATTCTCGTTGATAAATCACTCATCACTATCAAGTACGGGTTTATTTATATGCCACAGTTGTTGAAAGATTTGGGCAAGTATATTGTCCGAGAAAAATCACCTAAAGAGCCAAGAAAGTGGAGTAGGTTGTGGAATTATAGAGATCTTCTCAAAGTTCTCTCAGACGATATGGTAAAATAGCGTTTTAGTACATGCGTAAATCTTTTGTTGCCATTCTTCTGTAATCTAACGTTTTCTTTACTATTCGGGATATTACAGGACGAAACAAATATTGAAGCCATAAGTATTACTTATAATGTTCCTGAGGAGTTCAGAGAAACAACAATGACTGTCAATGTCAATGCTCTATCAAGATTGAGAAACCTGAAGTTGCTCATACTTTTGAATGAATTCAAATATCTAGGAAGAATGAGTGATCTTTCCGATGAATTAGGATATATTAACTGGAATTGTTATCCTTGTCACTGTTTGCCACAAAGTTTTCAACCGCACAAACTTGTTAAGTTGATTCTTCAGGGGAGTAACATCAAACAATTATGGGAAGACACAAAGGTACTAAATTTTTTTTTTCTTTTTCCTATTTTCTTTTTTCTTTACATAAACGAAAAAAGGGAGTAAATTTGTCTATTAGTTATTTCCTTTCTGTCTAAATAATTAAAAGGACAAAAGTAGACCCTTTACAGGCCATTGTTCTTGACCTTTTATTGCAGCCTTTACACAATTTGAAACATTTGGATCTGTCTTTCTCTAAAAAGCTAGTCAAGCTGCAGAATTTTGGTGATGCGGTAAATCTTAAGATTCTACATCTCCGAGGATGTATAAAACTCAAGCAGATCGATCCAACCTCAGGTTTTCCTAGAAATCTTGTCACTTTGGTTTTGGCAGACTGTAAAAGTCTTGTCAACTTACCACATTTCAGAGATACCCTAAATCTTGAAAGATTAAATCTCGAAGGATGTACGAAACTCAGGCAGATAGATCCATCCATTGGTCTTCTAAAAAGGCTAGCTTTTTTAGATTTGAAAGATTGCAGAAGTCTAGTAAGCTTACCCAACAACATAGTGGAACTCAATTCTCTTGAATACTTAAATCTTTTTGGCTGTTCACAGCTGTATAAAAATCAATTATTAGAAGAGCCAAGAGATGCTAAGCATTCAACAAAGCTTCGTATATGTCAAGCTCCAAGTCATTCCCTATCATCATCCTCCATTTCCAGCAAGTTGATGACATGGCTTTCACCATTGTATTCAAGACAACAGAAAGATTCAGTCAATTGGTTGTTGCCTTCCTTGTCTATCTTCTCATGTATGATTCATCTTGATCTGAGTTTTTGCAATTTGTTTAAAGCCCCTGACGCTATTGGAAATTTACATTCCCTGAAAAGGATAAGTTTAATGGGAAACAATTTTGCCGTTCTACCCAACTTGAAGGATCTTTCCAAACTGATATATTTAAACTTACAACACTGCATGCGATTAGAAAACTTGCCTCAGCTCCCTGCACAAACTGATGTCTCACTATTTCTTTTAAAAGATTTTCACCATGGAGCTAACGTACTTGGATTAAATGTTTTCAACTGTCCAGAGCTAGGAAAAAGAGAAGGCTACAACAACATGTGTTTTGCATGGATGATGCAACTTGTTAAGGTGTGCACACTCCTTCCATCCTTCTCCCACATCTTTCTCTATTTCTCTCTATGTTTTTTCTGTAGTAACGAACAACTAACATATACATTTGCTCTTGGTACTAGGCGCGCCATCAATACAATCATCATTTAGTGGAGAGTTTTCCAAGTATTTCAAGTATTATTGGAGGAAGTGAAATACCAAGGTGGTTCAAGAGTGAGCATGTGTGTACGGACAATTTAATGAGCATAGACGCATCTCATGTTACAGATGACAATGATTTTTTAGGTCTTGCTTGCTGTGCAATTTTTGCGGTACGTATCGGTAGGAGAATGGACCCTGCAAATACAATAGCAGATTTCATTTTTTCTATTCCGTTGGTATTCCGAGCAGATCTAGTCACTGATGAATCGGATCACCTTTGGCTATTCTATTTGTCTGCTCCCTCGATTAATCTTGAGAGTCACGAGAAATTTAAGTTTGGAATAATTGGTATAGATCACGACGTTGAGGTGAAGAAATATGGGTATCGTGCGGTATATAAAAAGGATATACATTTATCAAACTTAACCATGGTGTCTCGGAAGTGCAAGTTCACGGAAATTCAAGAAAACGAGTAGCAACCGCATTTCCCGCATTTCTACTGCACTTCAATCAAAATCAAGAAATAGACTCGTGGTTGAACATGTGGAAGCAAATTTCGATAATTGTGAGAATGCACAATTTAGATAATTGTGTTTTATATTTTTCATTGTTGTATATTTATATTATTTTAAATTAAGTTAGTAAAATTATTTAATATTTAATCATGTTCTTCTGCTCATGTATTCTACAAAATGGTTAATCAAAATTTATCTTTTATTACGATTCGATTCATCAAAGATAAATAAACAAATTATTACGACTCGATTCATCAAAGATAAATAAACAATTCCACAATATTGTGAATATATTATTTTCACTTTTTATGTCTAATAGAATTGAATTTTGTAAAACCTATTCAATAATAAAAATTTTATCCACCTAGATTCTTTTCGTGATATACTTTCTATATATGGTTATTTTTTATACTGGAATAAACTATATTAAATATTTAACCTGTGTTATCGCTATTAACATATATGATATTTGTGATATTTTTTAATAAATTATACATACTATAATATTTAACTAGTGTCAAGTTTAAATTCTTTTTATTCTATTAAATTTAAGAATAAGATCGAATTCTTTTTTATTCTATTAAATTTAAGAATAAGATAAATTAATTTTTTGAATAGTTTAATTTTGATATATTAAATTTTTAAGCAGTTTCATCTTACACGCGGGTATATTTTGAAAAAGATATTACAATGAATTTATTTTTAAAATTGAAATTTCTATAATAAATTCACTTTAATATTTGAAAAATATCATTCTATTAAATAAGTGTAAAGATAAATGTCATAATTATTGATAAGATTTTAAGAGTTAACAATGATATATTTATATTTGTTTTAAATATAATTATTTTAATTTTATGTATTTTGTGAGATGAAACTAATTTTTTTTTAAAAATATTTGAGATTCTTTAAGCTCTAAACCTTAAAATAATTTAAATAGGGATGTTTAATTGTTGATATTTCTTTGAATTTGTATTCTATAGTTGTTTTTCTCAACAATTAATTACGAAATAGTTAATAGTTTCTTTTTCTATTAAAACCTCAACTAAACTCTTCATTAAATTGTGACCTCTTCTAAGTAGAGTTTTATTAAATATGAATACTATTCAAAAGAAAAATTAAAACTTCTAAATCAATCATTTCCAAAGGAATGACGGAATGGTGCACACAAACGTACGAGCGGTCCCATGAGTACCTTTTCTCATACTCAAAACAACTACTTTATTTTATTCATAGGTTTATTTGATGAGACAAAAATCTAAAGTTTTCACTGTATTTAAGAAAATTAAAGCCTTTGTCGGGAAATAAAATGGTAGGCCTATAAAAGTCCTGAGAAGTGGCAGAGGAAAGAAGTACACCTCCAATAAATTTGATAAATATTTTGAGAAGGTGTAAAGAGGCATCTGAGTGATGGAGATGGCTAAGTCTTTATTGTTTGAGAAAGGAATACCAAAATAATTTTGGTCTGCTGTTTGAAACAGTAGCGTACTTGTTGAATAGATTCCCAACAAAATCAATATGGAATATGACACCACTTAAAGAATAAAGTGGAAGAAAATCTTTAGTGAGCCACCTAAAAGTTTTTCGGTGTGTTTGTTGGACTTGAAGCTGAAGAAGTCTTTCCTAGTTTTTCGTTTTGATATACTTGTAATTTTGAGCTTTATGATAGATTGTATATAGGAGCTTAAATGTATTGATTGTTATAGTTTAGGCTTTGTATGAATAGTTTTATTCAATCTTTTTATAGAGAACTTGGTTTTACTCTTGTAAATTGAGCTAGAGAAAGTTGGAACCCCATTTTATTTGAAAAGAACTCAAAAAACTTTGGTTTTAAGAATTTAAGCTGAAGTAATCGATTACCAGTATGTAGTAATCGATTACCAACAGACTTAGAAAACAGGGGAACTCAACTTGCTCTGGAGTAATCGATTACCACTCCATAGTAATCGATTACTTCGTGCTTGAAATGCAGAGGAAGACAAATTTCTCTATAGTAATCGATTACCAACATCTGTAATCGATTACCACACCAGAATTCATTTCTAAATGGTTTTGAAACTGCTTTAAATGGAACCTCTTTGATTTTATTTCAGAGAGAGAGATCTTTTATGTTTTTCAAAGAAAAGAAAGAAAGAAAAACACAGTTTACAAGTTCGAAAATCTCTTCAAAGATTTCAAAAAAGATTTTCTCAAAGAGATGAGTATTGTGTGAAGGAAGAAAGATTGGAATACTTTTGGTTATCATCTTGATCAGAGCATACACACAGGTGTAATCTTTACTGATCTTTATTTCTTTGTTTTGTGTTTTGATTTTGGTTTGAAACTCTTAAGAGAAAGTGGTTCTCTAGAAGAAGAGTTAGAGAATTGAGAGAGGTACTCTCATAGGTTATTCTTGAAGGTTTCAAGAATTGGTGAGATATGTTCTAAGGAAGAACATAGAGAGATTTGAGTATTTGATTGTTTTTGTGTTTGTGCAGAAGTGATTGTATTGAACACAAGATTATAGTGGAATACCGATCGCAACAGTTGTTGGGTTGGGACTAGATGTAGGCCGAAAGCCGAACCAGTATAAATCTTTGTTTACTATCTCTTCTCTATACCTTATCTTTACATTCCATTTGATTTCTTGCTTTACAATTTTCTTGTATCTTTCCATTTGTGATATCTCCTGGTACATTCTTTGTAATACAAGATAAAATTGAATTGAAAAAGTGAGGAAAAGAGTCTTAGAAATATTACTAGGGAACTAGAATCTATTCACCCCCCCTCTAGATTCACATAGGGACCAACAATTGGTATCAAGAACTTTAACTAGTAAATCAATCTAGTAATCCTACATAGTTCCCTATTATGGCTGGTAATCTTTTACCCTTCGCTGAAGGAGCTTCGATAAATAGACCTCCATTGTTCTGCGGTGATAACTATCCATTTTGGAAAGTTCACATGAAGATCTTTATGGAATCTATTCACGAAGTATCGGTGTGCCGTGGTAAATGACTACAAAGTTCCAATAAAAATAGAAAATGGAAAAGAAATAGAGAAACCTTTTGAGGAATGGGACTTGGATGAGATTAGAAGGGCTGAAAATGACGCTAAGGCCTTAAACATCATTCACTCTGCTTTGAATTCTGATGAGTTTTTCAAGATATCTGCTTGCACAACAGCAAAAGAAGCATGGGAGCTTATCAAGGTTACCCATGAAGGTACTGCTGAGGTAAGAAGAGCTAGGAAGAACACATTCATTCAGGAGTATGAGATATTCAGAATGTTCCAAGGAGAGTCAATCATGGAAATGCAAAAGAGATTCACACACATTATTAACCATCTCAAAGGGCTTGGCAAGAACTTCATAGAAGAAGAGGTGAATGTCAAGATTCTGAAATCCTTGAATAGAAAGTGGCAACCTACAGTGACAGCCATAACCGAATCAAAGAACCTTGCTGCTATGACAAGTGCTGAACTGTTTGGGAAACTTAGAGAATACGAGATGGACATGACTCGAATGGCGGATGAGGAGCAGAAAGATAAAAGAGCCAAAGGAATTGCTCTTAAGATAGATCATAGTGAAACGGAACTGATCCTCCAAGAGGAAAGTGATTCACAAGAAGACCAAGTCAACTTAATGGTAAAGAAGTTCAGGAAGTTCATGAAGAACAACACTAAAAAGAAATTTGGTCAATCCAGAAAAGGAGTCAAGAAGCAGGAAAACACTTCAGTCAAGGTAACTTGCTATGAATGTGGAAAGATTGGGCACTACAAGTCAGATTGTCCAACCTTGAAAAGGAGCAACAACTCAAGTGAGAAAAAAAGCGAAAATGAAAGAAATGCCGAAAAAGAAAAGAAGAAAACGAAGGCATACATTGCTTGGGATGAAGGCTACACATCCTCAACATCTGAAAGTGAAACTGAGGAGGAAAATCTGTGCTTAATGGCTAAAACATCCAATGAGGTATGTGATACAAACTCAATTGTGGATGATTATGATGAATTACATTCGCCTTTTGTGAACTTTATAATCAAGTGAAGTCTTTGAAAAAAGAAAACATAAGTCCGAAAAAAGAAGTATCCATGCTAAAACAAAAGGTATGTGAGTTAGAAAAGGATATTTCAAAGTTAAAAGAAATCAACATCTCGCAAACCGTGTTCATATGAAACGGAAATACTAGGCATGCTAAATACACTTGTACATATTGCATGAAACCTGGACACAAATCTTACAACTGCATGATTAGAAAGAAAGGAATTTCCAGTGGTAAATACAAATGGATAAAGAAAGTTACCAGTAGCACTAACATGTATGGACCCAAGAAAAACTGGGTACCACCCACAAAATAAGTTCTTTTTCTCTTGCAGAAAGCCCGAGCAATGTTAAGCTCAATTTGGTACTTAGACTTTGGTGGCTACTCAAGGCATATGACGGGTGATAGAAAGGAACATGAGCACCTTCACACCAAGAGAATCAGGATCTGTTGTATATGGAGATAACAACAAAGGGAAAATCCTAGGCTACGATCTTGTTGGAAATGCAAAC
Source organism: Hylodesmum podocarpum (assembly GCA_026586105.1). Classification (NCBI taxonomy): domain Eukaryota; kingdom Viridiplantae; phylum Streptophyta; class Magnoliopsida; order Fabales; family Fabaceae; genus Hylodesmum; species Hylodesmum podocarpum. Next base: position 1,954,938 of record JALJEV010000804.1, read on the forward strand.
ACAAGTAATAGAAGATGTCCGCTAGTCGATGGATTGAGGTTCAATCTTCTCGAGCATCATCAACTTTGTGACAAGAACTACAGTAATTGCTTTTGATGATGAACATTGTCTCATCAGCAACAAAGACTCGATGAACTTCTCATGATTGGCAAGAGATCTAACAACATTTACATACTGGAAGTAGATCATTCTTCTCCCTACTCTACATGTTTAACTTCTAATGATAATCTGTCTTGGCTATGGCATAGGAGAATAGCACACATTGACACTTTGCATTTGAATAAGCTAGTTTCTAAAGAGTTAGTTTATGGTCTCCCCAAGATTAGATTTTCCAAAGAAGGACTATGTGAGTCTTGTCAAAAAGTCAAGCAGCAAAAACATCTTTCAAAAATGTAAAACATGTTTCTACAAATCAGCCGCTTGAACTCTTACATTTAGACTTATTTGGTCCATCTAGGATAGCTAGTATTGGTGGAAATCTGTATGGACTAGTCATAGTAGATGACTATTCAAGATTTACTTGGGTTTTGTTTATCAAGAAAAAGGATCAAGCCTTTGGAGTTTTCAAGGTACTTGCCAAAAAGATTCAAAACAAAAAGGATTTGAAAATCAAAGCTTTAAGAAGTGATAATGGAACTGAATTTAAGAATTGCTTTTTTGAAAGGTTTTGTGAAAAACATGGGATATCACACTGCTTTTCAGCTCCAAGAACTCCACAGCAAAATGGAGTGGTGGAGAGGAAAAACAGGTCCCTTATAGAACTTGGAAGAACCATGCTGAATGAGCATATGATGCCTAAACATTTTTGGGCGAATCTTTGTGAACACTGCATGCTATGTTCTCAATAGAGTCTCTATAAGACCCATTTTAAAGAAAACCCCTTATGAGCTTTTCTATGGAAGAAAACCAAACATTTCTTATTTTAAGGTTTTTGGATGCAAATGTTTTGTTTTAAACAATGGCAAAGACCTTATTGGAAAGTTTGATGCAAAGGCTGATGAAGCCATTTTCCTTGGTTATTCAAACACCAGTAAAGCATATAGAATCTTTAATAAAAGAACCATGTGCATTGAAGAATCTGTCCATATTAGATTTGATGAAACTAACACTTTCCAAAAGGAAAGATTTCTGCATGATGATGACACAGGTGAAGAGAACATGGACATTGATAACAAGCATCAGCAAACTCAACCTGACCCTATACCAGAACAAGCAAAAGAGTGGAGGACACCTAGGAACCTATCACTTGACAATGTCATTGGTGACATCCACAAGGGGGTAACTACTAGATCCTCACGAAACTTGTTTTGTTATGATACTGCCTTTGTGTCACAGGTAGAACCAACCAGTATAGAAGAGGCCTTGAACAATGAATTTTGGATCATGGCTATGCAAGAAGAACTTAACCAGTTCAAAAGGAATGGAGTTTGGGAACTTGTTCCAGACAAGGGCAATATGAACATCATAGGTACAAAATGGGTTTTCAAGAACAAATTGAGTGAAGAAGGAGTTGTGGTTAGAAACAAAGCAAGACTTGTGGCAAAAGGATACAATCAATAAGAAGGGATTGACTTTGAAGAAACCTTTGCTCCTGTTGCAAGACTTGAAGCTGTTAGACTACTCCTGGCATATGCTTGCATCAACAATTTCAAATTATACCAGATGGATGTAAAGAGTGCATTCCTGAATGGTTATATTAATGAAGAAGTCTATGTAGCTCAACCACCAGGATTCATAGATGCTACTTGGCCTACACATGTCTACAAACTTCATAAAGCCTTGTATGGGTTAAAGCAGGCCCCTAGGCAATGGTATGACAGACTGAGTAAGTTTCTCATATCTAAAGGATTCCACAGAGGTAAAGTAGATAAGACTTTGTTCATTAAGAACAAGTCTGACTACATTCTATTGGTTCAAATTTATGTTGATGACATTATCTTTGGATCATCTAACCAACAACTTTGTGAAGAGTTTGTGAAAGATATGCAGGAAGAATTTGATATGTCTATGATTGGAGAACTGAGTTTCTTCTTAGGACTTCAAATCAAGCAAATGGAAGGTGGCACTTTCATACATCAGGCTAAGTATACTAAAGAACTTCTTAAGAAATATGATATGACAAATTGCAAAACGTCTAATACACCTATTTCTACTAACACTTATCTTGAGATTGATGAAACATGTGATGAAGTTGATACTACCCTATACAGAGGTGTTATAGGATCTTTACTTTATCTAACAGCCAGTAGACCTGATATCATGTTTTCTGTATGTTTATGTGCTAGATTTCAATCTACACCTAAACAATCTCATTGGCTAACAGTGAAGAAGATTCTTAAATACCTAAAAGGAACAATAAGTTGTGGACTATGGTATCCAAAAGGAACCTCACCACTACTTGTTGGTTTCAGTGACTCTGATTTTGCAGGTAGCAAAACGGATAGGAAAAGCACTAGTGGCACATGTCACATCTTCGAAGAATGCTTGATATCTTGGAATAGCAGAAAGCAAGCTTGCGTAGCACTATCAATCTGACGAGAATATGTAGTGCGGGAAGTTCTTGTGCTCAAGCAATTTGGTTGAAACACCAACTTGAGGACTTTGGGTTAAAGGTAGATCACATTCCTTTGAAATGCGACAACACAAGCGCCATAAGTATCACAAGAAACCCTGTACTACACTCAAGGACAAAACACATTGAAGTCAGACATCACTTTATTAGAGATCACATCGAAAAAGGAGATTGTAACATTGAATTCATAGACACGGAGAATCAATTAGTAGATATATTTACAAAGGCATTACCAAAGGAAAGGTATTACAAACTTAGATCAAACCTCGGTATATTGAGTGAGAACGTCTAAACTAAACCTTCTTACTTAATTACATTTATCCATAACTCTGTTTTTGTGAAAATTTTTGTGAAAAACCTTCTTCTGATAGAAATAATCGATTACCAAAGGACGATAATCGATTACTTCGAGTGAAATTCACTGGGAAGGATTTTGGTATGAGATAATCGATTACCGAGCGATAATCGATTACCAAAGCACAGATTTTCAAAAATTGTAAGAAAACTCTCTGGAGTAATCGATTACCACGAAGCAGTAATCGATTACCACAGAACAAAATTTCACATGCTTTGAGAAACTCTCTGGAGTAATCGATTATCAGGTTACAGTAATTGATTACCACGACTGTTTCTTGGTTGTTTTCCTCTTTTTCTTTATAAGGAACTGAGATAATCGATTACCAACTGCTAGTAATCAATTACCTCGTTCTTGGGCTAATCTTCTGGGCTTTGTTCTCTTTATAAGAAAGTGCAGGTGTGACTCTTCAACTCACCATTCACACTCACGCTCAGAAACCCCTTTACCTTCTTCCTCCAAACCCTAGCTTTTCAAGCTTTTCACCCTCTCAACAACGGAAGGACAAGGAAAAGGAAAGAGAATCAAGATGAGGGCTAACAAATACCCTCAAGATCGTTTCCCTGAAGAAGCAAAAGGAAAGAAAAAGGTGGGAGAATCTTCCAAGAGGAAGAAACCCTCATCCTCAAAGAACAAAGAACAACAACAACAACCGAAGTTCCTCCTCCTCAACCACAAATGTCAGGAATCAACCCTTGGTTCACATCAAAGGGACAAGAAACCCGGTTCAACCTGGATTTCGCAAACAAAGGTCTAGTTCCCCCAAAGATACTTGACCTTGGATGGCTAGACTCTCAGAGTTTCACGTTCCAGACCTTTCTGAGACAACATTTGGAGAGGTTTGTAGGGATGAAAGGATTCATCTATTCAGATTTGGTTAAGGTTTTCTACTCCAACCTCAAGCCAAACATGGAGAAGATGACTGTGACTTCTGAAGTCAAAGGTACCACGATTTCTCTTACCCCTGCTCATTTTTTGGATATTCTTTGGAATTCGAAAAGAAGGGATTATAGCACACGCAGACAAACTCAGAGAGAAAGGGTTTGATTTGCAAAAAGATTCCTTCTATATGAGCCTACTGAGAAATCCTGTACAATGGGAAGAGGATAGAAATTCAAAACGAACATTGGGCAAGAAAGTTACTTATAATATTGGTGGCCTCACAGCAGATGATCGGCTACTTCACTACACTGTTTGCTGGATCTTGGCTGCAAGAGGAGCAAACCATGCCCAGTTGACTGAGGAAGACATGATCCTCATTGCTGCATTGAAGAACAACATTCAAGTGGATTGGACTCATGTGATCATGGACAACATGCTGAAAACGAGGAGACTACTTGATAATAAGTGTCCTTACTCTCTCTTTATTTCTAGACTAATTGATATGTTTCAGATTGACACTACACATGAAGCAAGAGAATTGGTCAAGGATGTCCATGTCATCGGCAATGGAGCATTGAAGAAGATGAGGCTTATCAAAACCGATGCTGGATGGATCACAAGAGAGGAACAAGAGGCCTTTCCACAAGAAGCATGAAGGAGCACAAGAGCAAGAGGAAGCACGTCCGAACTCGAAGATATGGATGAAGACAATTAGTGAGTACGTTCCACGATCACGGTTCGAATCCATTGTAATTGACCGAATGGATGAACTTGAGGCAACCATCAACAAGCGCATTGATGATATGGGAAAGCGGATGGATGAAATGGGAAAGAAACAAGATCTGCAATTCCTAGACATGAAAGACTTGATGGAAACTATCATGGAGCGACTCAATCAAGATGACTCAGATTAGTAACTCCATCTCTACCTCTCTTTCTGATTTGATATACCAAATAGGGGGAGTAGTAAGTGTAGTTAGTAATTTGTTAAGTCTTTTGTTAAGTTTTCATAGCATAGTTTTAGCTTTATGATATTTGCTCTCTGTAATTGCTCTGTTTTAAGTTTTACTCTGTTTTAAGTTTTTCTTAAACAAGTTTTTTTGTTTGCACCTAAGCATCTGACTTAGGGGGAGCAGATTAACACATTTGAAACTATTGGATGACTGTAATAGATAGTTTAATTGATTACCTTTATATTTCTGAATATTGATATTTGTGACATAAGAATTGGATGATTCATAAAATGGTATATAAATTGCTGTATGGAATTGAAAAAAAAAGAAGAAAGTACTAACACTACAGGTCACATCAAAGCCAGCATCTACATAAAGGATCACTATACAAGATTTGGTACATCAAAACCAAAAAGGGGGAGATTGTTGGACTTGAAGCTGAAGAAGTCTTTCCTAGTTTTTCGTTTTGATATACTTGTAATTTTGAGCTTTATGATAGATTGTATATAGGAGCTTAAATGTATTGATTGTTATAGTTTAGGCTTTGTATGAATAGTTTTATTCAATCATTTTATAGAGAACTTGGTTTTACTCTTGTAAATTGAGCTAGAGAAAGTTGGAACCCCATTTTATTTGAAAAGAACTCAAAAAACTTTGGTTTTAAGAATTTAAGCTGAAGTAATCGATTACCGGTATGTAGTAATCGATTACAACAGAGACTTAGAAAACGGGGAACTCAACTTGCTCGAGTAATCGATTACCACTCCATAGTAATCAATTACTTCGTGCTTGTAATGCAGAGGAAGACAAATTTCTCTATAGTAATCGATTACCAACATCTGTAATCGATTACCACACCAGAATTCATCTCTAAATGGTTTTGAAACTGCTTTAAATGGAACCTCTTTGATTTTATTTCAGAGAGAGAGATCTTTTATGTTTTTCAAAGAAAAGAAAGAAGAGAAAAACACAGGTTTACAAGTTCTGAAAATCTCTTCAAAGATTTCAAAAAAGATTTTCTCAAAGAGATGAGTATTGTGTGAAGGAAGAAAGATTGGAATGCTTTTGGTTATCATCTTGATCAGAGCATACACACAGGTGTAATCTTTACTGATCTTTATTTCTTTGTTTTGTGTTTTGATTTTGGTTTGAAACTCTTAAGAGAAAGTGGTTCTCTAGAAGAAGAGTTAGAGAATTGAGAGAGGTACTCTCATAGGTAATTCTTGAAGGTTTCAAGAATTGGTGAGATATGTTCTAAGGAAGAACATAGAGAGATTTGAGTATTTGATTGTTTTTGTGTTTGTGCAGAAGTGATTGTATTGAACACAAGATTATAGTGGAATACCGATCGCAACAGTTGTTGGGTTGGGACTGGATGTAGGCCGAAAGCCGAACCAGTATAAATCTCTGTTTACTATCTCTTCTCTATACCTTATCTTTACATTCCATTTGATTTCTTACTTTACAATTTTCTTGTATCTTTCCGCTGTGATATCTCTGGTACGTTGCTGTAATACAAGATAAAATTGAATTGAAAAAGTGAGGAAAAGAGTCTTAGAAATATTACTAGGGAACTAGAATCTATTCACCCCCCCATCTAGATTCACATAGGGACCAACAGTGTTTGATGTGCTCAAGTCCCCCAAAGCAAAAAGGAAAAAGCTTGATGAAGCAAGCGCGAGATGCATCTTTATTGGCCATAGCTATGTATCAAAAGGTTAAAGACTTTACAACTTAGAGAACAAGAAAGTGATCATTAATCGAGATGTTATTTATGATGGAAAGGTCTTTTGGAATTGGCAAAAAGAGATAACAATTCCAACAGTAATTATAAAGCAAAGTCCAGCTTGTAAATAAGTAATTATAATCTCAAAATATTCCAAATCCAAACACTCAAAGTTCTAGTCTAACAACAATAGAAACATCAAATAAGTAGTAGTTTAGAATTAAGTATCGTACTAGTATGTAATTATGTAATATTCAAATTGTGCACATGTAACCATCAAAACATAAGGTGTGACGTAATTTTGGGGGCTGAATGCAGGGCAAAAATAGAACGTACGTTTTTGGCATAAATTTAGTAAAAAACACACACAAACTAGTACAGAAATAAGGAAAACATTAAAGAAATGATATGACAACTCAAAGGAACTAAAAAGAAACCAATTTAAACTCACGAACTACAAAAAAAGACTATTGGATCTGCACTATAAATCAAACAACATTCATGGATACAAGATAGTCACACAGATTTAAACTCAAAGCAACACAAAAGACATGAAAACTCAACAATTTTAGGATTAAGATGACTATGACATGTGAATAAACATGTAATGGATGAGAAAAATTAAAAGTTACAACTAAGACACATTTTATCAAACACTAGGCGTGCAAGAAAATACCTACAAAGAAGAAACTACCTCTTGATACCATTTGATACAAGTTTCTCTCACACAAGCTTGAAATTGTTGCCAAATTTTCAATTCTTCATAGTTTCTCCAACAACATTCATGGATACAAGATAGTCACACAGATTCAAACTCAAAACAACACAAAAGACATGAATACTCAACAATTTTAGGATTAAGATGACTATAACTTGTGAATAAACATGCAATGGATGAGAAAAATTAAAAGCTACAACTAAGACACATTTTATCAAACACTAGGCATGCAAGAAAATACCTATGAAGAAGAAACTATCTCTTGATACCATTTGATACAAGTTTCTCTCACACAAGCTTGAAATTATTGTCCAATCTTCAATTCTTCATAGTTTCTTCAAGGGTTTTGGGAATTATTTGTTTCGGTCAAGCAAAATAAAGGAAGAAAGAAAAATAGAAGGTGAAATTAGATTAGGAAGGGGAAAGACGCCATAATTGAGATAAATAAGCTAAGGGAAATCGCCACAAATGAAGGATCCATAATATTTGAGGTTCAATCAAGAAACCCTAGGAGAGCAAAGTCTCAATGGAAGAAAATCAATTTCAATATATTACAAATTTGAATATTAGTGTTCAATCAAGGCATATAAGTAAGCTAAATGAGTGTGTGAATCCATCCAAAGGTGGCCAAGCAAGCATGAACAATCAAGAGTTAAAATAATTTCACTTAAATAAGAGTGCATCTCATCAATTAAATCATGTTGACAAAAATGGTTCCAAATGGTCGTTAGCTACCATATGCTCACACAACGTTTGTTGAAAATTTAAGTTGCAAGCACAATCAATTAACAAATTTATAAAAAGATTAAAAGGTCTTGATTTTAGAGTTGAGTCTTTGATGCTTGATTCAACTTTAAGAAGTTATTTCTCCAACTCTTCCTTTAGTTTTCTAAGCATTCCTCTTATAAGTCTTCTATCTTGTGATAGTCCTCAATTCCCCTTTTGATTGATTTAGGGAAAATTGATTAAGGATCTTTGTTAGCCTTGTTTTATGTGATTAATTATGTCATTATTGTGTGAATTGGTCTTCGGTGGATATTATTGGTTGATTGATGCTTTTCTCGCATGTTTCCCCATTTGTTTTATGATAATTTCCAAACGTGAGATGCTTCTAGTACCCAAAATCACACCATTCATTCAATAACTTACGTAGTTATGGTCTAATTGAGCTTGTGCTAGGTGCTGACAACCATTCCCCTTCTGTCATATTGTAATTCCTTGTTGTAGGATCTCATGACAATCAATTGTTATGTGTATGTACATGAAAGGTAATTTTGTGGGGGCATATTGCATTGATGAATCACTACATTCATGATAATAAATTGTAATTATGTTTTATGTTGATGAGAGAAATGAATGACTACTATTATGAAAGAGCAACGAGGTTGTCCCTAGTAAACATGCTTGTGAGTTTGGTATTTTGGAAAAGAGATGGAGATTATCATGAATATTGTTACACCCCTCCACTTCTCAACTAAATACTCCAATTTCTCTATGGTAAATAATTACGTCTCTTAATAAAACAAACCCAATCTTATTTCATGTAGCAAATTTTCAAAGTAAAGTTTCTACAACTACAAATATAAATTTCTCATAAAACAAAATGTCTTAAACTTCAACATTCTTATATAATGGAAATTTCTCAAACACGAAAAAGAAAATAATAACATCATCATATCTTCAAGAAGTCATGTTCTCCTCTAGCCTACGACGTGGTGTCTCCAAGCAACTGCTCATCTGCTCGCCCGTTCGTGGGGTCATCACAGGTGTCAACCACAGACACAACCATAGGGTTAACTCATAATTTAATGATAATAATAAAATCATAAGAACAATACACACAAACAACGCCACTCACATTTCACTCTAATGCCATGTGGTACCATCAAAACAATCGAGCGATGTTAGGAGTACATGTCACATCTGACACTCTCACTAGAAATACTAGACAGTTACAGTTAGGGCAACCAGTGTTGCAATAGGAGTTACTTCCCACTCATGGTGATCAGCCATAGTGGAAGCTTTCCCCACCGCGAATACCCTCAAAGTCCTAGGCCATTACAACGACCCGTCAGGGACCAACCTGTAGAAATTTGTGGTTGGGCCATGTAGAAATTTGGGTTGGGCCTAACTCAACTCCACAAAACCGGCTTGTGAAGTGAGGTTTGCCCCCCACTTATATATATGCAACAGGTCCCATCACTAGATGATGTGGGACTTCACACCCCTCCAATATTGGACTTTCAACACAACCATACTAGTTCCATTCATCCTCACCTTTCGAAAATATTTTCATTTCGTTTAGCGTTCATGATAATCTATCTCATTTTTAAAACACAATGCTTTACAAGCATATTCACCAGGGGCAACCTCACTCCACGTCCATAGGAGTAGGCATCCATCCCTTTCACTTTCAAATAATTTCAACTGATTATCATGAATCTAAACGACTCATCAATGGAATATGACCCACAAAATTAATCTCTCAATCCACATCAATCATTTCCCTTAACATTAATAAATGTAGTCCACATGTCATTCACACATCATTACAAATGTAATTTATCACCAACAACAATACAAAGAAGAAGGAATACGCTAAAGGAACCCAAAATATAATAACTTGTGGAATTCTAATGAATCAAAATTCAACCTATAGTTTTATTTATTTATTTATTTTCACATTGACCAATGCTTGACCAAACCCCAAATTACGAAAATCAACCTTCATACCTCAAAAATCTAAATCTCTAGTTATTGTCCTAATTTCTCTTACTATTCCTTTCACCTCGCACATTTAGTTAATCTCTTACCACTTCAATTACAATACCTCACTCACCAAATGAAACAGTACAATAACTATCCATATCATGTTTACATCCACCTTTATATATACCTAATCATATCCTTTTATCCTTAATGAGATTGATATATTTTCAGTCATCATATTCTTTCTCAATAAACACCACTACCTTTGTACTAAGCATATTTATCACAATGCTAGGAACATATTGACAGCTTTATATTCCTTTCAACTCTACTCAAACCCTATGAGTAATAAGATATCATGAAAATCTAATACCAAAATCAGAAAATTAACTACATTGAACAATTATCCATAAAGAAATCATTACTCATGGCATACTCATTATCATTGAATTCTTATTACTACTCTCATTCATTTAAAGGGTTCTAAATAAGCAAAACTTATTCTCTAGATTTTCTAATTAACCAAGGGTTCTCACAACTATAAAGGGGTTCAAGGTTTCTTAGTATAAAAATATTGTAATTCAAAAAGTCAATCTCCAATCCCTAAGTCTCATATTTTATAATTTCATTTCTCTGATTTTCCTAACCTTCATTCGCTGACTCATTCACAGTATACCAATCTCATCACAAAATATACCTTTAGAGCACAATAATCCGATTTCATTCAATAAAACAATTACATAATTAATCACAATTGTCAAACTAACAATACTCAGGAACTCATAATAGCGATAATCCAATAATAGAACCACAATCATCATACCCAAAGAATTTAATCATCAAAATTACAAAAACAATATTTAGAAACAATTAATCACTCATACTCAATATTATCATCAAATTAAGAACTACCCTAACCTGAACTCGAGACACTATGTGTGAAGAAAAACTGAAGTTGGTAGAGTTTCAATCTCCATCTCTCATTGGGAACTTCAATCTCCTTTTAGGGGGAAAGACAATACTAGAGTGTGAGAGAAAGAAAGGAAAGAAAGGAAGAATGAGGAAGGATGTGTGATCAGAAAGTGCAGCAGACTCGCCCTTTTATAGCTGTTCAACCACCCCTAGACATTTATTACCCATTAAAATTATAACATTACATAATCAATTTTCATTATTTTTATTTGTTGAAGATAATTATTTCCTTAATTAGTGAAGATTCTGCTTTCTAACCGATTTGGTGGTGATTTGGAACAGATTTTGTGGTGATTTAGTTTGTATCAACTTAATTACTTATTTTCTATTTCCTTGATTAAGTTGTACCTAATCTATAAATTCACATTGTATTCATTCCTTGAATAAGATACAGAAATAACATAAAATCTGTTCTTCAATATTATTAAATTGGGACATTATAATTCAATTATTATTATTATTATTATTATTAATAAAAATTGGGTTGTTACAAATACTAGGTGAATGAAAGTTTTTGTGAAAAGTGAGGATGAATAGAACTTAGAAGTGACGACTCTATATAATTGCGGTGTGGAAAGCTTCCATTATGGCTGATGACCATGAGTGAGAATTGAATTGAATTGAATCAATCCTTAATGTTTAATGACAAATTTAATTAACTGTGAGCATCAAGAAATTAAAATGTTATAAGAATAGGAGTTGATGTGTTACATTCAACTTAGAGTTCTAAATAATATCAAGAAGTATGGGCCTCTAGTCGTTAAGATAAAAAAATATCTGGAAAATATAAGAACTGTTTCATCCCTATGCACTTTTAATGTAGATGCATAGTTCGGTTGTAAAGGCTCCAATGGAAGAAGTAAATGAAATGCAGGTAATAATTTGAATATGATTAAAAAGAAGAATAGTGTGCTTGGAAAATTGTTAAGAATGAAAGTCATGTTAAGAAACTAGCTTACTGTATATTTATTTGTTAAAAGTTCATATTATAGCAACATATATATGAGTTTTAGCGTAGAGCTCCAAATCTTTGTTTGGAAAAGCTCTATAGTAGCATTAATCTCTAAATAAAAAATATGTCTGTAATACAAAGTGCCTCATATGATATTTAATTAGGTATAATATACAGTGTTTAAACATATATTCATAAGACGTGCTTTGACATGTGTTACACATCTTTATACCTTCTTCGTTCGTACTGTATTCGGTTCACGATTGTTCGTCCTCTTCTCGAAGGTCTTTGGTTGAACAACACTGAATGATAGTGCTTGTCTAAATGGATGCAAAAGATACTCCAGTAATTAAGGTTGAGCAAAAAATTTTGTTTTTGGTGTTGATATGTGTTCTTGTAAGAATTGGGCAGGGTCGGGCTCTGCTCGGTTCTGGAAATTTCGATAACGTGAGGGGTTGATTCACTCGGTGGATTGGTTTTATATTGAAAGGTGATTTTTTTTTAGTAGTCCTTTATTGATGTTTATTGTTTTCTTTTATAGACATTATTAGGGTTTTGTTAGGTGTTCGTGGGCATCATGGGAGGCTAACTTGCAAGCCCATGTTTCCCATTCTTTGCGGGTGACGATTAGAAGTTGAAATGTTGTTGTTGGTGAGTGAATCCGGTCGAATGGCTAGTCTTGTACATCAGCCCCCCGAGCTCGGACCGGTATTGTGACAAGCCAAATTGAAGGCGAAATACCTCGGTACTCGAACTGGCATGGAGCGTGGCGTGTTAGATACGCTTGCCTTGGCGTGAAACCCTGACGGTTGGCATTCCATTTAATTCGAATTATTTTGCGGTTACGTCTTTTCAATAACTGATTATAACGTTACTTATTCCTTTTAATTTTTTTAAATGCATTTTCTTACAACGTCTCAAGTTATCTACTCTTGTAATAGGATTCTTGCACTCCATTCTCCTTGTGTTTTGTTCTTGCTTCATTTCTTTCATCTTCGCTTACTTGTACTCTTCATTCTCAGTTTGCATTCACTTTCTTCATTTCCAGTTCGTGCTTGCATATCGTCCATGCTAGGCAGTTCAAGTTCTCAGTCTTCCCCTTCTTTTTGGGTATGTGCTCTTCCTCCCACTCAACCGCTACACGCAGTACAAAGAGTGTCGCCGTGAGGTCATGATGCAAACCCATGAAGCTAAGATGGTGATCTCCACAGATTCAACACCTTGAATGCCCAATCTTCATTCACCAAGTGATCCTCACTCAAGATCATGAACAAGCTTGCGGAATAGGTTATGTTTAGGCTAGTGTTTTCGGTTTGGAACCAAAGGAAGAAGAAATAAAAAATGGATGGAGATTTAGAAGAGTGGTAGCGCCATGGATCATGGATCCAATAAGCTATGTAGAGGAATTGCCACTTGAGTCATGGACCAAGATAAGATTCAAGGTTCTTGGAAGAAACCCTAGGAGAGCACTCTCCTTTCTCAAGACACAAGTCTTAGAAATTCTATTTCATTCAATATTCAAAAGTGAGTACAAAGTTGAAATTTTCCTAAGTTATAAGGCCTTAGTGTTTATTGACCGTGAGGCTCTCTAGCCACTTGATCCTTGATGGATTGGTCAAGTGATGCTAAGCACCCCTCACTTGATCAATTCAAGAAGGATTTAGAGTTAATGAGATCAAGAGGCTCAAAACTCATCTAAGCTTGTGATGATCATGGATTAATCAAGATGAAATTCTATGCCTTGGATTAGAAGCAAATCCAAAGGCTAGAATACCTTCTTAGATGAGAGTCAACACTTATAAACTTGACTTAAATTTACACTTTTGATTATGGCATAATCAAGTGGTAGAAATTTAAATGAAGTTAGTGGCAATTCCACTAATTCTCTCTCCTAATCCATCCACTCTCTTTTAAGAGAGTGTATTACACTTGCTTAGTTGGTCATAAGACACTTAAGTCCATCATAAGAGGCTTTGACCACCAATTAGAAGTCAACATGTCCAACAAAGGGGCTTAGCTGAAAATTCCCAAACAATTATAGGTCCAAGCTTACACAAAATTAAAGCTAAACTAATTACAAAAGGCATAGAAAATTACAAGGCTTCATAAACCCATTATGTTGACTATCAAGAGTTGACCATTGACTTTGACTTGGTCAACTCTTCTTCAACTTGGGCTTCAATTCTTCTTTGCATTGCCCTTGTAATCCTCATACTTGGAGATGATCCTCCATCAGGTCAGGCGATGCTTCAAGAGCCTAAGTCATAGGGCGTTAGATCCCCTTCTCGTGAGGCCTCCGCCACTGGGGAGGCCTCTATTTCTGGTGCAATGCCAGGAAATGACATGGCTTCCCATGATGAAGCCATGGGCGAGGGTGAAGGGGGTCCTCCTAGGGTTAGTAGCCCCCTTGCCATCTCCATCCCTTCCTACGAGCCCGATTTCTCGTGGCTCCTAGGGGAGGTGAATAATTATATATCCATCTACAACAACTTGGAGAAACTGCAACCCGTAGTAAACCATCTAAACATTGTCTAAGCTTGTTATGAGGAGGAAGTCGACTATCGACCATGTAAGAGAAGCCAAAGGGTGCACATGCGCATGATTTCGGCTGGTCAATATGTCATCACTGTATACGAGTATATGTTAGGGAGTTCGAAGTTAAGTTTACACTGACCCTGTGTGAAGCGAGGTCTTGGCCTATCTTAATGTGTCCCCTAGCCAGCTTCACCCTAATAGTTGGGCTTTCCTTCGGGATTTCTAACTCCTATGCCAATTCCTGTAGTTAGGGCGAGCTTTTGTGTTTTCCTATACTTTTACCAACTCATGCACGGGGCGAAGGTAGGTTTGGCGTCCCTGAATAGTACCCAGATTGAAGGTCCACCATTCCTACCTTATGTTTAGTCGTACAAAAACTTTAAAGACCGATATTTTAGGATTTCCCCCTCTAGAGACGAGGCCGTGAAGGCCCTCTTCTTGATTGATCGGCTAGAACCGAGGTATCCGTTGCATTGTACATTGTTTCATTCTTTTCCCGAGAGTGAGCTCTCCGCAGGTGATCGTAACATTGTACTAGCTCTCCGCTGCCCCGACCTATTAGCAGTCGGGCTCTGATACGAGCTATTAGAGATAAAGATCCCCAAAGTGAGTTCCTAGGTAATGACCAGATTTTCTTATCAGTTCCCCTGCATGAGTTTCTAACTTACACATTTTTGTTTGTTTGTTTGTTTTTTTTTGTTTACAGATCTGATGGGCCAGAATTTTGATTTGATCTCGACCATGAAAAACCCAAAGTTCGATATTTGGAAGAAGCGTGCTAAAAGTCAGGGACCAAAGAGTCGAGCTGAACCCCCCAAGAACCCTGAGCTGAGTGGGGGGCAAGGTCCTCTTCCCCAGGCCTTCCCACTAGCACCACCCCCAAAGCCAAGTCTCGTAAAATGACCACGAACCGAGAGGTGACATCCACACTCATAGAGGTGGTGGCTGAGGTAACCCCAGATGCAACAAGTCTCGTTGCTGCCACGATCGTCGTTTTGAGAACCTCATCAAAAACCCCACTAGGAGCGACGTGGCGAGGAGAGGAAGGGGATGAGCCGAGAATCAAGCATACGTCCGCCAAAGTTCTGCCAGGGCAGTCGTTTTGGGACGTTTTGCTTCATGGCTAACATGTGCGCGTTGGAGAGTCGTTCTTGAGCTCCTATGACACCGAGCTTCTCAATGCAATGGCCGTGGAGGATAATCTCGATGGGGCCAAGGTTATGCTTAGTCGCTTGCTGGCCATCGTGAGGAATAGCATGGATAGGATGCGGCAAGGGGTCGAGGGGACTTCCTGGGTGATGGAGGACCATCTCCAAGCATGAGGATCACAAGGGCTATGCGAAGACTAGAAGCTCAAGTTGAGGAAGAGTTGACCAAGTCAAAGTCAACAAGTCAAGGTCAAAATCAAAGTCAATGGTCAACTTCTCAAAGTCAACAAATTGGGCAAAAGAAGCCTTGTAATCTTCTTATTAGTTTGTAATT
This sequence comes from Hylodesmum podocarpum, assembly GCA_026586105.1. Lineage (NCBI taxonomy): Eukaryota > Viridiplantae > Streptophyta > Magnoliopsida > Fabales > Fabaceae > Hylodesmum > Hylodesmum podocarpum. Next base: position 1,970,794 of record JALJEV010000804.1, read on the forward strand.
AGTTTAGGCTTAATTTTGCATAAAGCTTGGACCATGTTTGCTTTGTATGTTTCGGCCAAGCTTTAGTAATGGACATGTTGACTTTTGTTTTGAGTGGTCAAAGCCTCTTTAACTGGGCTTTAAGAGTCTTATGACCAACTAAGCAAGTGTAATACACTCTCTTAAAAGAGAGTGGATGGATTAGGAGAGAGAATTAGTGGAATTGCCACTAACTTAACTTGAATTTCCACCACTTGATTATTCCATAATCAAAGGTGCAAATTCAAGTTAAGTTTAAAAATGTTGACTCTCATCTAAGAAGGCATTCTAGCCTTTGGATTAGCTTCTAATCCATAGTCTAGAATTCCATCTAAAAATAATCTATGATCATCACTACTTAGATGAGTCTTGGACCTTTTGATCTCATTTATTCTAGATCCTTCTTGAATTGATCAAGTGAGGGGTGCCTTACATCACTTGATCAATCCATCAAGGATCAAATGGCCTAGGAAGCTCACGGTCAACACATCTATAACTTAGGCAAATTTGCTCATTGTATTCACTTTGGTCATTTATGAAAAGAGAATTTCTAAGACTAAAGTCTTGAGAAAAGGAGAGAGCTCTCCTAGGGTTTCTTCAAAGAACCTTGAATCTTATCATGGATCTATGATCCAAGTGGCGATTCTCCAACCAAGCTTATTGGGTGCTTCATCCATGGCGCTTACCACACTTCTTCCTTCTTCCATTTTTGATTTCTTTCTTCCCCTTTTGTGTTGACCATGAGCTATCATTGTTATATATTGAGTTATTTCGCTGTTTAAGAGTGATTGAACATTGGTGAGTGAAGATTGGGGCACCCCTTTGCTAATCCTTGAAGATACCTTACAAGTTCCTCATGGGTTTGCGTCACCGGGCATGGGAGCTTGTAACGAGGCTTGTTGCGTTAGAGACCGAAGTTTCTAAGCTGAACATTACTAAGGAGGAGGCCGAGCTAAAAGTGACGACCCCGACCTCCAAGCTGTCAAAGACTCAGGTGAGCCTAGAGAGTCTTGAGGGGAAGCTGGAGCTAACCGGTGATCGTGCTCTAAAAGCTAAGGCCCGGGTTCTCGAGATGGGAGAGAAGACAAAGGACCTTTAAGATAAACTAAGTCGAGCGAAAGCGACTATAGAAAAGAAAAAGGTCGCCATGGAAGAGATTGAAGTTGTTGTGGCTACCAGCTTTGTGGAGGGTTTTGAGGGGGTAGTTCGGCAAGCCGTGCATCTAGCCCCTCATCTGTAGCCAAACTCATTTTTCTACATGAAAGACATGAACGCAACAAGTGACTTTATGTAGTGTTATTTTTGTTGTATTTATGATGACCGACGTAGAATCAACATGTTTTGTAACTATGGCACTATGTGCTAAACAAGATTTTATTTATTAACGCAATTTACAACGTTTTTGTTGATTAACCTATACCAATGCCGAATGGTGCAATGGTGGTGTTGTTCTTGTTGTTATATTGATAGTTGTTTGGGACACGATTGTTGTTGAGTCTTAAGGGTAAGGGCTCGATTATCGCAGAGCATAGAATAAAGGACTCGATTGTCGCCGAGTCTAAGTAAAGGGGCTCGATTGTTACCGAACACAAAATGAGAGACTCGATTGTCGCCGAGTCTAAGTAAAAGGGCTCAGTTGTCACCGAACACAAAATGAGAGACTCGATTGTCGTCGAGTCTAAGTAAGTGTTGGTCCCTATGCGAATCTAGGGGGGGTGAATAGATTCTGATTCTTTATTCATATTTTTAGCAAGTTTGTTTCTATCTTTTTTTAAATTCAGATTAGAACCTATTTTGGTTATGCTAAGCATAGTTGAATAAGTAATTAACACAAAATAAATCACAGAGTTAAACAAAGGAATAACAAGAAGATAAACGAAGTTATTACTCAATTCTATCTTTCCAAGACCAATTGATTTAGAGCTATTTTTCAAAAGATTTTCATGTACTTGATCAATGTTCATATGAATATAGCATACATGAATGAGAGAAATAAAAGAAATAAGGAGAAAGAGAAGATTGCATAAATGTTTTATATTGGTTCGGCCTTCCGCCTACATCCAGTCCCAATACAACAACCGCTGTTATTGGTGTTCCACTAAACAAATGATCCTTTTGTGTTTTTTTACAAAGAATGTGCACATTCAACACAAAATGAAATAAAAAACACATAATACAATCAATTTTTCATCAAAGAACCTTTCTCCTATATTCTTGAAACCTCCAAGAACCAACCTTGAGAATTCTTTCTCTAAACAACAATACTCTATTCTAGAGAAACCTCTCTCTTAGAGTAATTCAAATCTCTAAAGAATCAAAATACAAATATCAGAATTAGAATACACCTGATTATGCAAGTCTGATCAATTGAAACCTCTAAATCATTCATGCATCATAATCTCATCAACCTCTAAAGAACATTTGAAAAACCTTTTCAAAATCTTGATGAGTTTTTTGGAGAAAAGATAAGAACTCAAGTAGTTCTGGTTTGAAAGTGTTTGAATGCTCATTTTGTTTTTTTGCAAGATAAAAAAGAATCTCTCTAAATTTCTTTTCACAAAGGCTATTTAAAACGAAGCTTATAAAAGCAGATGAGGTTGATATTCTGATGTGGGTAATAAATTACTACATGGAGGTAATCGATTACTCTAGTGAATTAAGTTCAAACTTGAAGATTCAAGCTCGTGGTAATCTATTACCTTAGTTAAAGGCTCAAAATGCACAAACAAAGATAACCTATTACTTCGGTTAGTAATTGATTACCTCAGTTTCTTTTTCTTTTCAAAAGGGAATCACCAATTCTAAACTTTAAGAGCAAATCACTAAGTTAGAATTTAAATCACCATGAATTCTAAAACTAAGCAATCATAATCTCAAGGGCCTAAGCTAGAACATCCAATACAAGAACAACTCTATATACAAAAGTTTATGAAAACCAAAAATTACATATCAACATCAAAATCAAAACTCTAGAGATCCTAAACTAAGGTCTTTCAAGCTTCAAGTCCAACAATGCATGTACTTATCAAATTTGAATCAAGATTGACATGGTCTTGTGCCAAACTGACATTTAAACAAGTATGGGGTCCACCATATTGCGTAATTTTCCATCTATCTGTCTTTTTTGATTGTATAACTTGCGTATAAAATGGACGTGGCTGATCATCATTATTATTTGGTTAAAGGATGTAAAAGACAAAACACAAGAAGGGGGGCGGTTGAATTGTGTTAATTAAAAATTTTGTATTTTCGTCTGTTGGTTTAAAAACGGTCAGACGAAACTTTGTTCTTCTTTAAATGTTGATTTTAATAACAGACGTTTAACTTTGATTATCCCCGTTAGTCACAAGTATAATTAAAATAAACACATTTATTTTTATACAGGTTCGTCTATTCAAGACTACGTCCAGTTACCTAGCAACTACTGAGTTTTCACTACCAACCGTGAAAAGGTTACAAATATTCTTTAAACTCAGCCACTTCTGGCTAATATAAGATATTCTTTGAACCCAGCCTTCCCAGGCTAAACAACTAGGTATTCTTTGGAATGCAGCCTCCCCAGGCTAATACAAAGGTATTCTTTAAAACACAGCCTCCTCAGGCTAAGGCACCACACTAGTGGATTTAAGATACGTTTCTAAGAAACAAAATTCCTCTTCGCAAAGAGGGGTACAGAATTTTAAGTACAGAGCAAGTGAGCGAAATCACAAATGAATAGCAATTGTAGTGTGTTCGCCAACTTGATCTTGAGCTAGTGAAGTCCTTTTATAGGCAAGTCTTCAAAGATCTGTTAGAGACATGAAGAATGTCGTTGAACTTTCCAAGCAAAAATCTTCAAAAAGGTGTCAGAGTGCAATCAATGGTGTGATGCTTTACACAACGGATTTGGTGGCGCTCAGAACCTTTTTCTAACTTGTATAGAGATGTCATCAAAAAGGATGTCGCCTTTTCATGTTGAAGAGGTTATCTCGAATCCTCATATTGATCTTGGAAACTTTGTGAGTAACAACTGGATTTGAAATTGGCGCGCTTTTTTCGTCTGAACTTCACTTCCTTTATAGATGATGCACTTCACAATCTTTAGTCTTGGGTAATGTCTTTAAGCTTTGCCTGAAGATATTATCATCTTATCCTTATCGTCTTAGGGCATGAACTGAGCTTGACTAGGTAGACAAATGCCTTAAACAAATTTAATCTTTGAGGGGTTATCTTTCGTCTATCCTTGCTGCGTCTGTCTTCAGCTTGCATTGCTTCAGTCTTAAGCTATCGTCTGTCTTCTAATTATCAAAACTTGAGACATTTAATCATCTTGATCTAACAAAGGACAACATACCTTGTTGATTTGGATTTCGCCACTTTCCATTTGGTGGACATTCATCATGTAGTGTTTAAAAACATTTTGCACTTCTAATTTGCTGTCAAATTCCAAAACAATGCATAATTCTTGTTTAATTGATCATCTTGGAATAACATGTAAACCTCACTACTCTTATTGATTAAGGTAAGTCCAGTTAATATTTGTGTAAGGGTGTTCCTTGCAAAAGAAAAATAGTAGACTTTCTCATGCATTAACATGACATAAATGTTTCATAATTTTTATTATCCAAGTTACAAATATTTAAATTTCATGTTAACCTGCTTGTGTTTCAGCAACAACATTCAGATGATCATCATCATCCGATTTTGGTAAATTTTTGTCAAAATCTTCTTCATCGCATGATGATTCAACATACGAATCAGACAAGGCGTAATCTTCACCATTGTCGCTAGAGTTTAACCTTGTACAACTTGCTTTATAGGAGCTACCAACATTTGCCTCAATTGTAGTCACATTATACCTAGACGATGCACCACCTACAAATATTACTTCTACACATAATTTTATAGGACCTATGTCCCCTACTGAAAATTATTAATCATAAGTTTAACATCATCGTCATCAACTATTTGTAGTGGGGCAAATTTATTCCCCACAAAAATCTTGTAATCAAGGTAATACATTGATTAGAATTTAATTTAAATTGATAATAAATACTTCTTTTTAACGCATTAAACTTATTTTACGTTTAATTTGTATAAAACTTCTTGATCCTTCAAATGTTACTTCTTCGTCACTTTCATTAATACTATCATTAATAAAGAAAACAATAATAACTGTAGAAACATGTCCATACACATTATCTGCAACAAAACAAATAAATACTTCATTTAGAATATTTATTTCATTAATCAAATAATTAAAAACTTATACATATAAAGATGCCATAAAAAAATATTTACCTCGCAATAAATCCTCAATGATATTTCACACATGCACTTTAAAATTAATAATTAAACAAAAAAAGAGACACTAGCACAAAAAAGCTTTCTAACGTCGGTCAAAAACCACTTTTCTCGTCTGTGATATTCCTTTAATATGTTCTATGATGATTTTGCTTTTGTATCTAAATTTGAATCTTCTTGTGTTGATGATGCTTTGAATGATGAATTCTGGTTGTTAACTATGCATGCAAAGTTAATTCAGTTTAAAAGAAATAGTGTATAGGAACTAGTTCCTTTTGAAAGAGATATGAATGTAATTGGAACTAAATGGGTGTTTAAGAATAAGTTGAATGAAGATGGTGTTGTAGTAAGAAACAAAGCTAGGCTGGTAGCTAAGGGTTATAATAAACAAGAAGGAATTGTTTTTGACGAAACATATGCCCCTATTGCTAGGCTAGAAGTTGTAAGGTTATTGCCTGCTTTTGCTTGTATTCATGATTTTAAGTTGTTTCAGATGGATGTAAAAAGTGCGTTCTTGAGTGGTTATACCAATGAGGAAGTGTTTGTTTCGCAACCTCTTGTTTTCACTGATTTCAGTTTCCCTAAGCATGTGTTCAAACTTAAGAAGGCCCTTTATGGCTTGAAGCAAGCCCCAAGGCAATGGTATGAGAGGCTGAGCAAGTTTCTCTTATCAAACGATTTCCACAAAAATAATGTTGACAAAACTCTTTTCATCAAGAGTAAGTCTAACAATATTCTTTTGGTTTAAGCCTATGTTGATGACATTATATTTGGATCAACTAATCAATCTCTCTGTGAAGAGTTTGTCTTAAGCATTGATGGAGGACCATCCAAGGAGGACAACATGACTAGAAGAAGCACAAGAGGATGGAGGAAGAGGTGGAGAAGGAGCTCTTGAAGATAAAAGCTCAAGACCTTTCCCTTGCTTTAAATAACTCTTGTAATCTTCTTAGTATAGTTGATGACTCAAAGGCCATCGTATGTGTTCGGCCTAGTCTAGTTATTTTCCTTTACTTTTTGGTTGAAGGCTTTACTTAGGGGAGAAACTAAGATAGTAAGGCTAAGTGAAGAGGAAAATGGAATGGACTTTTGAATCTACTTAAATCCACAAATTGGTTTTGACCTAAGTTGAGTTGAATTTGTGGATTCAAGAGATGGGCCTTTAAGGAGAGTGTGGGATTTCGTTCCATACCCTTGGGTCCAAGGCCCAAATTCCTTTCCATTCCTTACCCTTAGATCTAGTTCCTTACTCTCCTTGTTTCCTCACTCTATGTAAGCCTCCTTCCACACCCTTGTATGACACTTTTGATTGATTAAATAAAATTGAAGCTTTATGCTTTTGCTTAAGAGAAAGAGTTCTCTTATCTACTTCTTGTTAAGGAGTTGAATCTTATTCATGGATTTCTATGGTGGCAATTCCACAAGACTTATTGGCCTAGTCCACGGCATCTTGAACCACTAAATCTTATCAAAGACCCTTCTTTGTGGTGATTCCCCCTCATGGCTTATTGGAGATTCTCCATGGCGTCATCCACCTTCTAACCTTTTCCGCTTTTACATTTCTATTCTTGTTTGCTATGATTTACACTAACACAATATTCTTTATCTCTTGTTTGATATTTGCCTATTAAATTTCGCAAGAGATCCATGAAGACTTTGAAGAATTGAAGATCGGGAAATTCTTTCAAGATTGGAGTATGCTTGTAACAAGAATGCAGGGTAAGTTTGACGTGTCTATGATGGGAGACTTAGTTTCTTGCTAGGACTTCAAATCAAATAGCTAAAAGAAGGGATCTTCTTAACTAGGCTAAGTATACAACAAAACTTTTGAAGAAATATGACATGGAAAGTTGTAAGGTCTCTAATATTCATATGTCTACTAACTCTTATTTAGATAATAATGCTTTAGGACAAGGTGTAGATCAAATGAAATACAGAGGGATCATTGGATTACTCTTGTATCTCACAGCTAGTAAGCCGTACATTATGTTTAGTGTGTGTGTTTATGCTCAATTTCAAGTTGCACCTAAATAGTCTCACATGATGGCTGTGAAGAAGATTTTGAAGTACCTAAAAGGAACAATGAATTGCGGTTTGTGGTATCCTAAAGTTACATTTCCTACCCTTGTTAGTTTTAGTGAGTCCGACTTTGCAGGTTGCAAAACGGATAGAAAGAGCATGAGTGGTATTTGTCATTTGGTTGGAGAGTGGCTTGTTTCATGACATAGCAAGAAACAAGCGCTTGTGCTCAAACCACATGACTTAAACTACAACTTGAAGACTTTGGACTAAACCTTGATCACATTTCTCTCAAGTGCGATAATACAAGTGTGATTAACATCATGAGGAACCTGGTTTTGCACTCAAGAACTAAGCATATTGAAGTGCATCATCATTTCATAAGGGATCACGTTGAAAAGTAGGATTGTGACATGGAGTTTGTTGAGACGGAGAATCAACTTGCAGATATCTTCACCAAACCTTTACCAAAAGAGAGATTCTTCAAGCTAAGAACCAATCTTAGCATTATCAGTGAGGAACACCTCTCTTAATCTCTTTCTACATGATTAAATGTTCATTCTTGATGGTCATATAAGATATGATTTCATTGCATTGTATTATCATTGGCCAAACTATCTCCAAAAGCATGAAAATCAAGTTTTTCAAGTTTTCTGATATAGATAATCGATTACCACGTCAAGATAATCGATTACCAGGCTTGATTTATCATTTTTTAAGGATTACTCTCTAGAGTTATCGATTACCATTCCTTGGTAATCGATTACCAAGTGGTAATCGATTACCACGAGTATCAGAACATGTTTTCAATTGATTACTCTCTAGAGTAATCGATTACCACATATGGGTAATCGATTACCACTGCAAAATCAGATTTGTGCTTCTTTTATGGAAACGGGTTTGATCGATTACCATCCTTGGTGAATCAATTGCCTTATTCTCGCTACTAAGCCATTTGGTTTGCATGTTATATAGACTTTTCAAGTATTGGGTTTCATTCACTCACACTTAAAACCCTCTTAAACATCCCCTTTTGCAGCATTTTCTCTCTAACCCCCAAAACCCTCATTCATCTTCTCTCTCTCAACAATGGAAGAACAAGGAAGAGGTAAGATGATTAAGCAAAGGGCTAGTAGATTTGAAAAGGAGAAGGAAGCCGAGGCGGAAAACCACCAAGAAGAAGGGAGAAACTTCCAAGAGGAAGAACCCCTCTTCTCTTGAAGAGGTTTGAGTGCCCCCTTCACCCTTGGTTCACCTCCAAGAGTGAAGAATACATCTTCTACAAGAGCTTTGCCAATTAAGAGCTCGTCCCTTCGAAGATTCTACATTTTTTGTGCCTTGATGATCAGGGTTTCACCTTCCATTCTTTGTTGAAGGACCAAAACCTTGCAAAGTTCATCGCTTTGAAAGGCTTTATCTATCCAAATTTTGTTTGTGTGTTCTACTCCAACCTTCGACAACATCATCCACCAGAAATTTGATTTTTGAGGTTAACAGTAAGACTATTCTACTCACATCTAATATCCTTTTGAGTATTGGTGGATTGAAGCAGGAATGGATTCATCCTAATGTCGATCAACATCGAGAGAAAGGGTTAGATCTTCAAAAGGACACCTTTTTAATGAGTCTTGATAACGCACAAAAGTGAGTTATTTCTATACTCCTTTTATACTATAAATTGTCATTTTCATACTCTTAATCCACCTAAAATAACTCTAACTTAATCTTAATTCCCAGTAATTCATATTAAAGCTTGTTGATGGTGTGTTAAGTGTTTCAGGGAGAAAATAGCCAAAAATAGGGGAAAATATGTCCAGGAAGGCATCTCTCGCGAGTTGGAACACAACTTGCGCGACTTGGAGCTCTAGTGAAAAATAGAAGCTCTCTGGAACCTCATCTCGCGCTCATCTCTTCACACCTAGTGTGAAGACATCCTTCTTAAAGAGAAGTTAACTCTCTGGAACCTCATCTCGCACTCACCTCGCGCTCAACAACAATCATCTTGCGCGAGGTGGCGTAACTTCAAGTAGAAGTTAACTCTCTAGCACCTCATCTCGCGTGTATCTCGCACCTAGCTTATTCATCTCGTGCGAGTTGGGCTCGCAATAAGCCCAAGTCCAACAGTGTAAAAAGGCTATAAATAATTGTTACGCAGATTCAGCAAGGTTCGCTTAGCTTAAGACAGAAGACTTGATTCTGGAGAGAGAGTTAGAAACCTTAATTCCTAGTCGTCCGACGGCTAACCCTCGATGGCGGCTGCTCTTCGGTTGAGAACTCTTCCAGTTCATAGACGACAACGAAATTCAATCACAAGCAAGAACAGACAAAGATTCTAATCTTCACTATGTATTCTCTTTCCATTATTAGTTGTGTTGTTTTCTTTTCCATTATGAACTAACTCCCCCTTTGATTGAGAGAATGATGTAACCCTAATTATCCCCTTTTATATGATTCTTGATGTTATTAGATATATGTTTGGGTGTTTTATTCTTTCGTTCTTAATGCTATTTATTAAATTGACAACCTAATAAATTGGTAAGGTAATCTAGAGACGCTTTGACAAAGTAAACATCTAGAGAAAATAGAAGAATTAAAACCATTATTGTTCTAAGATTCTAGAGATGGGAATAGGTAGTAATGCAGACTGCACCTAATTTACCTTTGGATTCATAGAACTAGATCCCTAATTAATTTGGTATTAACTTAAGAGATTTATTAATCCGGTTAACTTAGGAGGCGTGAGTGATTCTGAGAGGAACGGTCACGAGGGATAGTAATCCAATCAGATCATGATTATACTTGAATAGCATAAAAGGAAATTATAAAGGGGAATTAGTGGTGAAATTGGGATCCCAATCACTTTTTTTTCTTGAACTCAAATCTATTTCAATTAGCTTTCTGCTCTCTTTAAAATCAATCTCTAAATCAAGAACCACATGCTCTCTTCCCCTCTTGGGAAATTAATAAAATAAATTAAATAAAAATAGTCTTCTGATTTGATTGTCCTTGTGGGATTAACAACCCCGTTTATAAATACTTATTACTTGATGACTGTGGTATACTTGCCATAGGAAGTGCAAGTGGTGTAATTATCACTCGCATTATCAAGTCTCCTAAAGAACCCCATTCATGGGAAGCTGAGAAGGCCTCAAGGAAGGAGCTCCGAAAGAAGATTACCTATTACACCGACGGATTGAATGTCGATGATCGCTTGCTTCACTAAATGATTTGCTGGATTCTAGCTACCCAAGGAACAAATCTCACTCAAATAAGTGAAGATGACATGGTTTTGATGGTCTCTTTTAAAAATCGAATTCAAGTGGATTGGGCACACATTATCATGGATACCATGCTCAAGACAAAGCGTCTGGTAGATTTCAAATGCCCCTATTCTGTGTTTATCTCACGTTTGATTTAACATTTTTAGGTTGATGTCAATGAGGAATTTCTTGAGTTGGTTAAGAAAATTCACATCATTGGGGACAAGGCCCCAAAGATGATGAAATTGACCAAAACCGATGGTGGATTGATTCCACGGGAGGAAGCCCCTCTAGAGCAAGATGAAGAAGAAACTCATACTCCTATTGATGATGATTCTGATTCAGCTGCTGGGGAGTACATCTAAAAGTACGTATTCGATTCTATTTTGATTGACTGATTAGATGAGACAGAAGCTACTACCACAAAGCACCTTGATGATATGGAGGCTACACAACAAGAAAGATTCCTAGAACTTAAGGAGCTTCTTGAGTCTCTACATGATAGGCTTAACGACGTCTAGTATTTCCCTTACCTATATATCTCTCATTTTATTTCTTGATATACCAAATAAGGGGAGAAGTTTCAGTGTTTAAGGATAACTATGACAGGGGGAGGAGAAGTATCATCTTTATCTTTATTTGTTTTGCACTTATTTGGTCTTGCTTTGAATAATTTGGAATTTAGTCTTTAATATTTGACTAATCCTTAACACTTTAAGTTTTATGTTTTATGGATGAATTTGGTTAAGTTATATTTTGCAATTATGCTCTAATTCATTATTTGTAACTCTTATATGGATAAATCTATGCTCTTTTATAATTGGATTGGATGATGTGAATATGCAAAATCTATATTTAAGTGCTTGGAGTTTAAACATTTGCAAGATTCATGGAAAACCATGCTTTAGATTTGGTACATCAAAATTGTTGGAATTAAAGCTTGAAGATTCTTGGAGTTGCTCTTTTGTGTTTTAATTTTGATGTTTATGTAATTTTGGTTTTCTTAGATGAATTGTATTAGGCTTTTCATGTATTAATTGTTTAGCCTAGGCTCTTTGTTTATGGTTGATCTTTGTGGATAAGTCTTGGTTGAACTAACTCTTTACTTTTGGTTTCTTAAGATTCAAATCATTGATTTGCCTCTAATGTTTTCAAAATGAACTTGAAGTAATCAATTACCAACTAAGGTAATCGATTATCACAGTGGGTAACAGAGTGAGAATTTTTTACTTGTCTCTAAGGTAATCGATTACCCGCTTGAGCTAAGCGATTACCACATGTAAAAACCATGGAATTGAGTTTGACTCTATTGGATAATCGGTTACCAGCTGCTGTTATCGATTACCTCCATCAGAAAATAAATTAGATTGCCATAATGGGTCTTTTGTTTTCAACTATAAATAAACCTTCTTTTGAAATCTTTCCGTAACTTTGAAAAACACGCAAAAGGATTATTCTAACACTTTCAAATTCTCTTTAAACCGAGTTTCATAATTTATCAGAAATCCTTCAAAGAACTTCAAGTATTTCAAGAAAAGTTTTATGAAAGGGAAATCTTGATTGAAGTTTTGATCGATTGGTTTATCTTGTGCTTATCTTTGATCAGATTCTAAACTCCAAGGTGTATTCCTTACTGATTTTTATTGTTTAATTTTGTTTGGGTTGATTACTATAAGAGAGAGGTCTCTCTATGAAAGAGTGAGTCTCTTTGAGAAAGGTTTCTTTAAGGTTTGGTTCTTGGAGTTGCCAAGACCAAGGAGAATTGTTCTTTGGGTTAAAGAACAAGGTGTGTTAGATGTTTTCATTTCGTTTTGTGTTGCTTGTGCAGTGTTCTTGTAAGAACACAAAGGGATCATAGCGAAAAAATAATACAACAATTGTTGGGTTGGGACTAGACATGATGTAGGAACATCAAGGAGGATAACTAGGAGCATGCAAAGAAGGCTAGAAGAGGAAGCAAGGAGACTTCAAGACCAAGAGGATAGTAGCATAGGATCACTTGATTGTAACCTACTTGTAAACATGTATGAACAAGTTTCTATGTAATAGCCTAGATAGCTTAGGTGCCTAGTCGTTTAGGGGTCCAAAGCCCTTGGGTTCATATAGCTAAAGGCAAGCCAAAAATCCCAAAGTGTCAAGGTTCCCACAAGGTTTTAAAAAGAGTCTCAAGTTTCGGCTAAAATGTGTGGAACCTTGAAAAATAGCTTAGAGTCAAGGGAGGAGTCCTTGAGTTAAGCTTGGATCCGTGCCTTGCTTAAATCAAGAGATCTCAACCCTTAATCCCAAGTGATTAAGGATTGATGACTTGGCTAATCACATGGGTACCAAGGGGAGATAAACCCATGTGCACCCATGAGGCCATGTGCTTCTTAACAACCAAGTAACTCACTTGGTTACTTGGTGGTCAAGCAAGCCATGGATTATCCTAGGACTTCTAACTAGGATTAGGCTTAGTTAATCATAGTTTAGGCTAGCTTGGAGGCCAAGCAAGGGTGCCTATAAAAGCCCATGGCCGAAACACTTGTAACACTTTTGATGAAATTTTAATGCCAAGAGCTCTTAAGCTTTTGAGAGAATTTTCTCTTGTTCCCTTAAGGAATTTCCTTGAATGTTATCAATGGAGTTCTTCTTCCATTGTGGCGGTTCCTCCTAGGCTTATGGGTTTCTAACCTTGGCGCCACCATCTCCTTACCTATTCTGCTTCATACCTTTTCTTCTAAACTTCTAAACACCAAAAAACCTCCATGGTCAAGAGCTTTCTAGGTCCTTCTCTTCGGTGGAACTTGGTTGAAGACTAGACTTGGGCAATCCAAAAGCTTCATTGGATCCTTCTCCAAGGAGGCCTTCATCAAGATGTAGGCCGAAAGCCGAACAAGTGTAAATCCTTGTGCACTCTTCTTATCACGTTCGCTTTTATATTTTTCCAATATGCATAGCGATAACTTCGTTTAAACGTTGTTTTGTTCGTTAATTGATCGGTAATTAACTAAAATCTATAACGCTCTATTATGGTTATTTGAATCTCAAAAATATTTATTACTAACGAGTTTCTTTGATCTTTCTTTTAGTTTCCGATGTCAAATCTTGATATATCTTGTACTAACGCTTTATTCGCTTTTTGGTTGCATATCTTGATATCCTTTTTAAAGTGTTTATAGTTAAACAAGATTAGCATTTGTTTGAGATAAAAAGAAAGTAGAAACGACGCTAATTTGAGCTATCTTGGAACAAGAATCTATTCATGATGGAGGAAGATCTCCTAAGCATGAGAATTACAAGAGAAATGCAAAGTTAAATAGAAGCTCAAGTTAAAGAAGAGTTGACAAAGTCAAAGTCAACAAGTCAAAGTCAAAGTCAAAGGTCAACTCTTGGAAGTCAACAAATTGGGCAAATGAAGCCTTGTAATTTTCTAAGTATTTTGTAATTAGTTTAGCTTTAATTTATGTAAAGCTTGGACCTATGTTTATTTATGAATTTCAGCCAAGCTCCTTTTATAGACATGTTGACTTCTATTTGTGTTGGTTAAAGCCTCTTAAGATGGGCTTAAGTGTCTTATGACCCAACTAAGCAAGTGTAATACACTCTCTTAAAAGAGAGTGAATGGATTAGGAGAGAGAATTAGTGAAATTGCCACTAACTTCATTTAAATTTCCACCACTTGATTATCCCATAATCAAAGGTGTAAATTTAAGTCAAGTTCTAAATTGTTGACTCTCACCTAAGAAGGGATTCTAGCCTTAGGATTTACTTCTAATCCAAGGCATAGAATTCCATCTTAATTAATCCATGATCATCATAAACTTAGATGAGTTATGAGCCTCTTAATCTCATTAACTCTAGATCCTTCTTGAATTAATCAAGTGAGGGATGCTTAGCATCACTTGATCAATCCATCAAGGATCAAGTGGCTAGGATGACTCAAGGCCAACCACACACAAGGGGTCTTATAACTTAGGCAATTTCCATTTTGTGATCACTTTGGTCATTTATGAAAAGAGAATTTCTAAGACTAAAGTCTTGAGAAAAGGAGAGAGCTCGCCTAGGGTTTCTTCTAAGAACCTTGAATCTTATCATGGATACATGATCCAAGTGGCGATTCTTCTACCAAGCTTATTGAACTCCATGTTCATGGCGCTTTCCATCTTCTAAACTTCTTCCATTTTTGATTTCTTTCTTCCCCCTTTTGTGTTGACTATGAGCTATCATTGCTATATATTGATTTATTCCGCTGTTTAAGAGTGATTGAACATTGGTGAATGAAGATTGGGGCACCCCTTTGCTTATTCATGAAGATCCCTTACAAGTTTCTCATGGATTTGCATCAAATTTGGTATCAAGAGCTTGTTCTTCACCTAGTTGTTCTTCACTTGTGGTATTGGGTCTAGCTCCTATCTTTTTGCTTTCAATTTTTGATTGAATTGAATTTTTGTGAGTTTTTGTTGTCTGTCTTGGTTGTCCAATACATAGAAGAGATGTTCTGACACTCATGGTAGATCATATATGGCTTATTTTACATGCTATACACATTCTAATTAATAACCCCCATGTGTTTGATGAATTTTTTCAATATGTATTTTGAGTCCCTTTGCTGGAAATTGAATCCCCTGCATTATATTTGGTTTAATTAGTGCTTATATGTTTCACTACTATGTGCATTGCTCATTATAAGTTCAAGTTACCACTACCATGCATTATCTTGCTTGTTAGCAAAGTTTGACTTGACTTGCTTGAGTTTTTGAGCCTATACTTCAATTGTCCAGCAAAGAATAGCCATGAGAAAAATATAGAAAAACAAATGAAAAGAAAAGAGCAAGAGAAAATATTCAAAGAAAAGAGTCACAGAAAAATTCAAGAAAAGGAAAATACAAGAAAAGAAGAATGAAGAAAAATTAGAGTGAAAAGTGAGTAGCTCTTGTAGTAGAAAATTTTTGGAAAAATTAAGTGCAGTACATTGGTAAATTGGGTCATTAAACACCCACAAATTTAGTGTCCAAGCTCAATTAGACAACATTATTCATTAGGCTCAAGCATCATATTACAAATTGTGTCAAATTTGTTAATAGCATGATATTTGAACTTGTGGTGTGCTTTGCATGTGCCTAGACATATTTGCCCTGTTTTCGCCCTGTTTTTGGACCCTTATTTGTGGCTGCTCTGCACCTTAATTTGAGCTTATTTCGTGCATAAAGATCACCCAAACCAATCCCCAAAATTTCAAGTCATTTTGAGCTAATTTTCAAGCCTAAGTTCCAGCTTAGTGACGGATCTGCTGTTGCTGTGACAGTTTCGGGTTTGTAGTTGGTTCAAGGGGTTAAAAGTTTATTTATTGAATTCTTGGCATTTGGTCATTCAATATACATATATATAAGCTCAACTGGAAAGTTTCATAATTTTCCAAGCTCATTTGCTATGCTAAAAAAATTTCACAAGTTTGGGCAGATTTGGTGACAGTTCAGCCAATTTTCCAGCAAAAGTGTATGTGATTTCTTCCATTCTTTGAGTTTTTGTTTCAAATATTTTTTCAGTTTTAAATACTAGTTTTCTCTCATTATTAGTGCATTAAAAATATTAGCCATTGTCTTGATCATTAAATTCCATTTTTGAGTAGCTAAATTTTGTTCATTGAGTCTTGATTTTGTTGCTTGTCTTTTTTGGAATCTTTGTAGTTTTGTTTAGAGTATTTGTCTTCTTGATCTCCTAGGCTTTGTAGATGAATTTTTCCTCTTTCACTTGGAAAAATTGGACATTGATAATTGATAGAGGTTTCTCAAGAAATCTTAAGTGAGAGTGAGAGGAAAAAGGCTAGAGAGCAAATTCTAAGAAAAGCCTCCTAAGTGTGCAAACAAGAGTGTGAGTGCAAATACTTAGAGAGTGAGAAAGGACTTTTAATTCTCTTATATTATTCTTGTTCTAACCTTTTCTTGTAGCTATGGAGAGTTCCTCAAGTGTGGGCAATGAATTATCTCCTAAGACCCAAAGAGTGATGGATGCCATGATGAAGAAATTCATGAGTATGCAACATGACCTCAAGAATGAGCTCAAGGAGAGTGTCAATGAGGTGAGGGAGGAGAGCCATAGGAAAATGAGAGAAGAAGAGGATAGAAGGAGGGAGATGGAAAGAGCCATAAGAGAGGAGATTGAGAGAAGAGAAATAGAGGCCTATCTTAGAAGGAGTGGAGAAAGAAGAGGTAGTAGTAGTAGCAGAGACTATAGGTCTCCTAGAGGTAGTGAAGAGGGTAGTAACTTCAATGAGGAAGAAGCATTCTATGCTTATGAGGATGAGAGAAGGACTAGAGGAAGAGGGACTCCTCAAGAAGGGTACCATGGCCGACAACCTCAAGCATTTCCCTATGGAGGTGGAGCAAGGCAAGGTGGCCTAAATGCAAAGATCAAGCTTCCAACCTTTGTTGGAAATGGTGAGGCCGAATCCTACTTGGATTGGGTCATGAAGGTGGAGCAAGTTTACTCATGCTATACCCACTTGAGAGAGGAGGAGAAGTTGAATCTAGCCATCCTACAATTTGAAGGATATGCCTTGGTGTGGTGGAATCAAGTGTTGGTGGACTCCTTTGCAAGAAGAAGGCCTCAAGTCACTTCATGGACTCAACTCAAGGATGTCATGAAGGAAAGGTTTGTGCCTCATTCTTATATTAGAGATTTACATATTAAATTGCAAAGACTAACACAAGGGTCAAAGAGTGTACAAGAATACTACAAGGACCTTGAATTAACCATGCTTAGGGCGGATTACCAAGAGGAAAGGGAGGCTACACTTGCAAGATTCATCCATGGGTTGAACCATGATATCTAAGATGTGTTAGAGCTCCAACATTTTGTCACCCTTGGAGATGCTCTTCACAAAGCCGAGAAGATAGAGAATCAATTGAAGAGGAAAGGCACCTTCAAGAAGAGCTACACACCATACAAGTCATCATGGAAGGACAAGGAAAAGAAAGAATACAATTCTTCATCCAAAGGGAAGATAGGCCGTGAGTTCAGCATCCCCACACCCTAGACCTTATAAGTTGCAATGGTTGAGTGATAAGGGTGAAATGGTGGTTAGTAAGCAAGTTCTTATTAACTTTTCCATAGGCAAATATAGAGATGATGTGCTTTGTGATGTAGTGCCTATGGAAGCCACTCACCTATTACTTGGGAGACCTTGGCAATATGATAAACATGCCATTCATGATGGTGTTTCCAACACCTATATCTTTTCTCTATTGAGCAAGAAGGTCACCCTAAAACCTTTGTCACCTAAGGAAGTGTGTGAGGATAAAATAAAGATGAAATTAAAGAGGGAAAGTGAGAAAAAGAGTGAGGACTCAAGTGCTAGGACACCCTTGGCCGAGAGTTCCTCTAAGAAAAAGCAAAATGAAACCAAAACACCTAAGAATCTAGTGTTGGCCGAGAGTTGCAAGAAAATTACCAAACATGCCACTAAGGATTCTAGGTTGAAAAACAAGTGTGGAAGCACCCATGATGCTAGGCAAACCAAGGCTAAAACTAAAGGGAAACTTAGTGAGAGTTTGCTTATAGAGAAGGGTGAGCTAAAGAGAGAATTCCTAGCAAGGAAAAGAATATTTCTTTGTTTACCTAATCCTCTTGTGTTGAGCACTAACATTGTAGGTAAGCAACAAGAGTTGGATGCATTCAATGAGGAGTTCAAATATGTGTTTCCCAAGGACATTCCACGTGGGTTGCCACCTTTGAGAGAAATTGAGCCTTGGAAAATCATTGAATTTAGAAATGTGGAATATTTAATTGTGCCTACTAACTTTTACTTTCATGATATTAATTGTTCATATAGGTTGATGAATGAAGTAAAGAAGGAGGGCATATTACAAACTTCCACATATATTGAAACACCAAAGGCAGCTTGTGTAATAGCTAAAGGATTCCCTCCCAAGAAATTTTGTGTTCTAGGACCAAGTGATAAGTTGTGCATAGAGGAACCATGGAGTGACCTAGGTAGAGGAAAGGAAGTACTTAGAGATTATTCATTATCAAAAAGGGAGACTTCTTTTCCTCTTACTTCTCCTATTATTTCTAATTTGCACAACACAATTTGTAACACTATAGGTTATCTAAATAGGTCTTGGGAAATGTTTGGAAATGTTAAGTTAAGATTCTTATTTGATTCTACTAATGGTTACCCTTTTAGGTGGAAGAATGAGTCCAAGAAGGAGGAAACATCACAAGCTTCTACACCTAAAAGAAGACTTTTAAAAAAGAGTTTCAAACATGATTCCACAAGGATTGAAAAACTAATGTCTACACTTCTAAAGGAGGAAATAGAAACTCTTTGGAGTTTCAGTTTACGCATAGAAAATCAATTGATTTCCTTCTTCACTTCTTTACATTTTGATATTGATATTAGTGGGCAAACCATCTTGATATTAAATGTTAAACTTAAAAGAGTTTGCTTGATCTTTGATCCGAGTAAAATGGTTTTGTAGGTAATAAGCTAAGGCCACTTGAGGACAAGTTGGCCACAAGAAGGAGGGATTGATGGAGGACCATTTCCCAAGCATGAGAATTACAAGAGAAATGCAAAGTTAAATAGAAGCTCAAGTTGAAGAAGAGTTGAACAAGTCAAAGTCAACAAGTCAAAGTCAAAGTCAAAGGTCAACTCTTGGAAGTCAACAAATTGGGCAAATGAAGCCCTGTAATTTTCTAAGTATTTTCTAATTAGTTTAGCTTTAATTTGTGTAAAGCTTGGACCTATGTTTGTTTGTGAATTTCGACCAAGCTCCTTTTATGGACATGTTGACTTCTATTTGTGTTGGTCAAAGCCTCTTAAGATGGGCTTAAGTGTCATATGACCCAACTAAACAAGTGTAATACACTCTCTTAAAAGAGAGTGGATGAATTAGGAGAGAGAATTAGTGGAATTGTCACTAACTTCATTTAAATTTCCACCACTTGATTATCTCATAATCAAAGGTTGAAAATTTAAGTCAAGTTCTAAATTGTTAACTCTCACCTAAGAAGGGATTCTAGCCTTAGGATTTACTTCTAATCCAAGGCATAGAATTCAATCTTAATTAATCCATGATCATCACAAACTAAGATGAGTTATGAGCCTCTTGATCTCATTAACTCTAGATCCTTCTTGAATTAATCAAGTGAGGGGTGCTTAGCATCACTTGATCAATTCATCAAGGATCAAGTGGCTAGGATGACTCAAGGCCAACCACACACAAGGGGTCTTATAACTTAGGCAATTTCCATTTTGTGATCACTTTGGTCATTTATGAAAAGAGAATTTCTAAGACTAAAGTCTGGAAAAAAGGAGAGAGCTCTCCTAGGGTTTCTTCTAAGAACCTTGAATCTTATCATGGATCCATGATCCAAGTGGCGATTCTTCTACCAAGCTTATTGAACTCCATGTTCATGGCGCTTTCCATCTCCTAAACTTCTTTCATTTTTTATTTCTTTCTTCCCCCTTTTGTGTTGACCATGAGCTATCATTTCTATACATTGATTTATTCTGCTGTTTAAGAGTGATTGAACATTGGTGAATGAAGATTGGGGCACCTCTTTGCTTATTCATGAAGATCCCTTACAAGTTCCTCATGGGTTTGCATCAATTCACCCCCCCTAGATTCACCCTTAGGGAGCAACAGTAAAAGTCTTGTTTTGTACTAGTGAATAATTGGAATTATAATAAAAACAAGATGAATGAAAATTTACTGCTCGCTGCACATTGTATTGCCTTAGTAGGAGATGAGGCTTATATAATGTTTAGAAGGAACTATTCATCAAATGCGAACAAATAGGATTGGACTAGGTATGCAATGAAGGAGCCATAGGGTAAAATACCTCTACTGAAGGCGCCATAAGTGTAAACACCTTAAGTGGGTCCCGAAATTCATGTGAAAGGAGGTCACAGATGTTAGCGCCTTCTACCCTATTTACGCCACAAGGCGAAGGTGCCTCCTATTAACTAGGCACTCATGCTCTTGGTGCCTTCTATTCATACTGCAATGCATGCTCCACAGTTGCTAGCGCCTTCACTAAAACGCATCCCAACGGTAAATTATTTCTAACTTGTCCTTAAAACAATTAATTTCTTTAAAGAAACCAATTAGGTCAATTTACCTTTAACTTATACTACTAGGTCATGTATTCATGGCATGTTTCTAGTTATTGGTCACGTCCTTTTCTAAGCTACTTATTTATAATGTGTGATTACTGATTCAATCGATCCCTTATACTTGTCTGATTTGTCCAACTTAGTTGTCGACTCAATCGACCGATTCCCCTGTATCTAGTGCAATTATATAATCAATATTTTTGAGAGATACCTTATGATTTAGAACGAGATTGAATAGATACTCACTATTTGCTATGCAAATGCGTAAATTTCTTTTACATACTTTTATAAGAAAAGCTAGCTAACATCATCTTAAACTTTTTTTAATACTTTTTTTTATGATCCTATCTCTTTAGATAACATAGTTGCTTTTAAATATGACATGATTATTTGTTGGACTACATTTACTATTATTTTTTCATTTAAACATTCTATATTTATTCAAAAAAGGAACATAAATAATCTACATTTTATGTGTGTGCAGTTTATTTATTTATATTCAATTCTTCACTCTCATTCTGCTTAAGTGAAAATATTAAAGTTAAAAGATATTAACTTTTCTGAGAAAAAATAGTAAAGTTACAAACTATTTTATTAATAATTGAAAATTGATGAAATGAATTCTGAAAAAGAATTTTTGGAACATCATATGTGATATGATATGCGAAAAAGTTGAGAATTGTGAATCGAAAGAGTTGAAATTACTAGTGCATAATGAGGATTTTACATCTCCATTTTCACGTCGGGTGTGGAAAAATCTGATATTATTACCTTTTTAACGCCAGTTCTTAAAATAAACGATGTAAAAGACAAATACCACATTGGTTATTTTAAAATCACGACGGTTATTTTAAAAACTGACGAGAAAGTTGACTTTTATTTCCTACTTCTCCTTCCTTTCCCTTTACTTTCATTTCGCGGGCTCAAGTGCTTTCTTTTCTTTCTCTCTTCTGCCAAAACCGTAACTACTCCCTGTCGTCCTCTTCTTTCCCTTATCGTTCTTCTTCTTGTCATTGTTGCACCAAGCTCTGCATAGTTAGCACCCTCTCTCAAACTTCATTTATATTGTTTGAAGTCCCAAAATGATGAAATCTTTCTTCACTTCATAACGCGAACTTCTTCTTTGCTTGGGCCGCCACCAACTACCACCGTCTGTGACCATCATTGCGAGTAGCTCCCCAACTTCTTCGGTCATTTTCTCCCTGATGGAGGACCATCCTTGACAAGAAGAGTTACAAGAGCCATGCACAAAAGAATTCAAGAAGAAATGGAGAGTCTGCTCGAAAGTCAAAGCCAAGATTCAATTCAAGACTTATCCTTACTTTGTAATAGGACTTGTAACCTTCTAAAAATGTTGTAAAGTTATAACTAGATTAGGAACATTTAATTGGGGCCTCGCTGGGTGAATAAACGCGCGGCCTTATGTTTGTAATTGAACCAAAGTTTAGGAGTGTTTTTGTGAGAGAGTTGGGTAAAAACGATACCCACAGACGATAGCATTGGAATGCTTCCAGGATGGTAATCAATCGAATACCACAGACGATTGTCATAGACGATTACCACAGGCGCTACCACAGACGATACCAAAGACGTTCTTTCGTCTGATGCTGCATGCTGAACTCTTCCGTCTGAAGATGTTCCGTCTGACGCTCTTTCGTCCGAAGTATGTTTCGTCTGTGCCTTCACATGCTGAACTCTTCCGTCTGAAGATGTTCCGTCTGATGCTTCATGCTGAACTCTTCCGTCTGAAGTTTGTTCCGTCTGTGCCTTCACATGCTGAACTCTTCCGTCTGAAGCTTGTTCCGTCTGAGCCTTCACATGTTGAACTCTTCCATCTGAAGTTTGTTCCGTCTGGGCCTTCACATGCGAAGCTTGTTTCGTCTGAGCTTTCACGAGCTATCCCAACTCTCGCTAGTATAAATACGTAACACTTTGAATTGTAAAGGATCTTTGAATCAATTTTGAGTGAATGGAATTTAGCAAAAGCTAATTCTTTGAGAGTGGATTTCTCTCTAAGGTTTCTTCTAGAACCTTGAATCTTATCATGGAAACTCTTCCTTGTGGCGATTCTCCCTTAGGCTTATTGCTTATGCATGGCGCCATCATCTTCTAAATCTACTCCACTTTCATTCTTTCTTCTAAGTCCTTGAGTCTTGAGTCAATTTTAAGCTTCCGCCATTAACGCATCCGTGGAGTTTCCAATTGAAGACGACGATCGGTCCAAATTTGAGCTTCGTTTACAGCGAACTCATATCAAGTGGTATTCAGAGCTTGTTCTCTTGATTATCATATCAAGTGATAATCAGAGCTTGTTTTGATTCTCTTCATGATTGGATCTCTACTCCATAAGTCTATTAAGTTCTTCGGTCATTTTGAATTTTCTCGAGTTCTTCGTCTAATTCTTTTAGTGTGCTTAGGATTCATCTTTAGGTTTCCTTAACTGTCTAGTAGTTTTGTCAATTTTTGTTTAAGTCTTTTTGTTCGGTGAAGATCATGCAAATCATATTGTTCATGACTTGATCTGTATCGTTATGCATAGATTCGTATTCGATGTTTGCGTTTGAGTCCAGATCCGGAAAATTATCATATGGTTCTTCCATTTGTTCGGTCAAATTGAGTTAATTCGTAATAATTTCCAATTCTTTGAATTACTTGTCCAGTAGTAATTGTTTCCATGTGTTAGCATCAATTTTGTTTCTAATTCTGGTGAAATTCGGTATACCGTGAGTTATCTATCATTGTATGCCCTGTTTCCTCTGTTTTGGTACTGCACTTGAGCCTATAATTTTGTACATTCAAGTTCATACATGCAAAATTGAGAAATCAACATCATTACATGCTAGTAGAGTGCTTACTATAGATCTAAATCCCTATTACACCTTGTAGTAGCATTAACACTAGTAGTTGAGCTTGGAGTGCTTGTTTTAGGCAAGATATATCTCGGTCCAGTAGCTTAAACAAAAGTGATAGAAAAGAAATCAAAACAAGAAGAAAACAAGTGAGAAAATTCAAAGAAAGCTAGAAAAGAGCCTTAAAAAGTACTAGAAGTTTGAGTACTTAAAGTAAATTTAGTGGACTTGTAAATTCTGTCCAGCAAGCTATCAAAGTGTTAAAGAAGTGTTAAGAAATTTGAGCAAGAAAAAAAAAATCGGACTTAGAGCTAAGACATAGCACACTCATTCACCTAGTAAAATTACTAGTAACTTGGAAATTAGTCTAGTAGTGTGTACTTGTGACTAGCTTGTTTTGACTCAAATTTCTGCATAAGTGAAACTTGCTGTATTTGATACTTGTCCAACTATTTTTACTGCAGTTTGGAGTGAATTATTTGTTCCTAAGTTACTTGATAAATTTACCTACAAAAGAGGTCTTGAAATTTGATTACTATGCTACGTTGAGTTTGAATGCTTTGTTCAATTTGTTTGGCTTAGTAATCGAACCAGTAAACTTGACTCTTTGCTGTCCAGTTGTATGCCTATGTCATATCACATCCAGTCCTTGATTTGAGTAGCCTATTAATTTCAATTGTGCCTTTTATTGCTTGTCATTCAATTGAAATCCTTGGTTTTGTCTTAGAAGTTTTGTTCCCTTGGAATTCTTGAGCTTACCCGAGAATTGTGCCTCTTTCACAAGGAAATTTCTATATAATTGATTAGAGGTTTAATTAGAAACTTTGGCAGGGAATTGAGAAAAGGCAAGAGTGATACATCATATAAAGAGCCTTCTAAGAGAGATACACGAGTGCTACTAGAGAGACACACTTAGTGAGTGGCAAGGATCTTTGATATATTTGTAATTGTTATCTAACCTTTTCTTGTGCAGCCATGGACACCTCTCCTAGTGTGGGAAATGAATTATCCCCGAGATCAAAGAGAATGGTGGACTTAATGAAATCCATGCTAAATACTAGCTTGGAAGAGAGGTTTGATCAAGAGAGGCGGTTGAAGGAGGAAAGGAAGCTAAGGAAGGAGGTAGACAGGAAAATCCTTGGAGAAACTAGTGGCAACCGTAGGGAGCACCATAGTAGAGGTGCTGGACAGAGTGGGAACCGAGGGGAACAGAGTGATGGAGTACACGAAGAAGAGGAATAATCAAAGGGGAAGTGGAAGTGAGAGAGGACACCCGAGAGAAACTCCTAGAGAGAGTGATTGGGGAAGTAACTATGAGGAGGAGGAAGCCTTTAGGGCTTATGAAAATGAAAGGAGAGGCAGAAGGACGACTCACCATAGGAGACAACCTTACACCCCTAGGAGAAGCCTTGATGAGGATGAACCGAGAGCATGGGAGGGAAACACAAAAATAACCTTACCTAAATTCCTTGGAGATGGTGATGCCGAAACCTACTTAGATTGGGTGATGAAGGTGGACGAAGTCTACTCTTGTTATCCTAGATTGAGTGAGGAGAAGAGGCTTAACATGGCCATACTCGAGTTTGAGGGCTATGCACTGGTTTAGTGGAACCAAGTGCTAGTGGATTCCGAAAAAAGGAGAAGGCCGCATATCACATCTTGGACCCAACTCAAGGATGCAATGAAGGAAAGGTTTGTGCCTAGTTCCTATACAAGAGATCTACATGTGAGGCTCCAAAGGTTAACTCAAGGAGGGAGGAGTGTACAAGAGTATTACAAGGACTTGGAACTCACACTCTTGAGAGCAGATTACCAAGAGGACAAAGAGGCCACCACAGCTAGGTTCACAAATGGGCTAAATAGGGAGATTCAAGATATCTTGGAACTCCAAAATTATAGAACATTGGAAGATGCCATACATAAGGCCGAAAGGATTGAAGACCAATTAAAGAGGAAGGGCACTTTCAAGAAAGCATACAACAATAGTTCTTCAAGTTGGAAGGATGGGCAAAAGAAGGAAGGAAATTCCAAGGCCTTCTTCAAGTCCAACCGAGATGACACTAAGGGTAAAGAGCTTGCTAAACCCCTCTCTAAACCCTCTAACATTAAATGTTTTAAATGTCTAGGTCATGGACACATTGCCTCACAATGCCCCAACAAGAAGACTATGGTGATTAGAGTGGATGGTGGTATAACCAGTGAAGGAACCACTCAATCATCAAGTGAGGAGGAAGCTAGTGCTAGTGACCACTCCAGCATGGAGCAACCGGAGGATGGAGACCTCTTGATGGTGAGGAGAATGCTTGGCAACGCATGTGTAGACCTTGATGACACGCAAAGAGAGAACATATTCCACACAAGGTGCACAATTGGCGGCAAGGTATGCTCCTTAATTATAGATAGTGGTAGTTGCACCAATGTGGTGAGCACTAGGCTAGTAGAAAAACTTGATCTTAAGACAACTCCACATGCTAAACCATATAAATTGCAATGGCTAAGTGAACAAGGGGAATTAGTGGTAAATAGACAAGTGTTGATAGCTTTCACCATAGGAAGGTATAATGATGAAGTCTTGTGTGATATTGTACCGATGGAAGCATCCCACATTCTGTTAGGAATGCCTTGGCAATTTGACAAGCATGCACTTCATGATGGACTGCCTAACACATATGTGTTCTCTCATGGGGGTAGGAAAATTAGTCTTAAACCTTTAACTCCTAGAGAAGTATGTGAAGATCAAATAAAAATGAAAATAAAAAGAGAAAATGAGAGGAAAACCCGTGAGCAAAAAGGGAAAGGAAAATCACCTAAACCTAGTGAAACAAGGACCTTGGCCGAGAGTTCTAGAGAAATTACAGCAGATGCCACTGCAGAAAATCAAGTGAAACATAGGCTAGGTAAGTCTAAAAAGGGTGATCTTAAGAGTGATAGAAAGCTCAAGGGAAGAGCTAATGAGTCTAAGGAAAGTCTTTTGGTAAGTCGGACGGAAATTAGGAGAGAATTCTTAGCAAGAAAATCTATGTTCTTATGCTTGCCTTCACCGTGTTTTTTAAATGCAAACTTTATTGGTGATCAAGTGAGTTTGGATGCCTTGTTGGATGAGTATAAGGATGTCTTTCCTAGTGGCATTCCTCACGGCCTACCACCTTTGAGAGGCATAAAGCACCAAATAGATCTTATACCCGGTGCACCTCTCCCAAATAGGCCTACCTATAGGACCACCCCTCAAGAGACTCATGAGATAGAAAGGCAAGTACAAGACCTAGTAAATAAAGGATGGGTCAAAGAGAGTCTATCTCCTTGTGCTTCTCCGGTTATCTTAGTTCCTAAGAAGGAAGGTACATGGAGAATGTGCACGGATTGTAGAGCTATAAATAACATCACAATTAGATATAGGCACCCCATACCTAGGCTTGATGACTTGTTAGATGAACTTCATGGCTCAACCATATTTTCTAAAATTGATCTTAAAAGTGGTTACCATCAAATAAGAATGAAGAATGAGAATGAGTGGAAAACTGCATTTAAGACCAAGTTTGGGTTATATGAATGGTTGGTCATGCCATTTGGCCTCTCCAATGCTCCAAGTACTTTTATGAGACTAATGAACCATGTGCTTAGAGAATTTTTAGGGAAGTTTGTGGTTGTATATTTTGATGATATTCTCATATATAGTCAATCTTTCCTTGATCATCTAATGCATTTGAGATTTGTTTTAGAAGTACTAAGGAAGGAGAAGCTCTATGCTAATAAAGACAAATGCACATTCGCCATGGATCAAGTGGTGTTTCTTATCATTGAAAAACTTGGCCCTAATGCCTTTAAACTAGATCTTCCCAGTGACTTTGGTGGTAATAATTCCTTTAATGTTTGTGATCTTAGTCTTTGTGATATAGGTACAGAAGATGTTGAAGATGTAGATCAACACAACTTGGGGACAAGTTGCCATCAAGAAGGAGGGTTTGATGGAGGACCATCCTTGACAAGAAGAGTTACAAGAGCCATGCACAAAATAATTCAAGAAGAAATGGAGAGTCTGCTCGAAAGTCAAAGCCAAGATTCAATTCAAGACTTATCCTTACTTTGTAATAGGACTTGTAACCTTCTAAAAATGTTGTAAAGTTATAACTAGATTAGGAACATTTAATTGGGGCCTCGCTGGGTGAATAAACGCGCGGCCTTATGTTTGTAATTGAACCCAAGTTTAGGAGTGTTTTTGTGAGAGAGTTGGGTAAAGACAATACCCACAGACGATAGCATTGGAATGCTTCCAGGATGGTAATCAATCGAATACCACAGACGATTGTCATAGACGATTACCACAGGCGCTACCACAGACGATACCAAAGATGCTCTTTCGTCTGATGCTGCATGCTGAACTCTTCCGTCTGAAGATGTTCCGTCTGACGCTCTTTTGTCCGAAGTATGTTCCGTCTGTGCCTTCACATGCTGAACTCTTCCGTCTGAAGATGTTCCGTCTGACGCTCTTTCGTCTGATGCTTCATGCTGAACTCTTCCGTCTGAAGTTTGTTCCGTCTGTGCCTTCACAAGCTGAACTCTTCCGTCTGAAGCTTGTTCCGTCTGGGCCTTCACATGTTGAACTCTTCCATCTGAAGTTTGTTTCGTCTGGGCCTTCACATGCGAAGCTTGTTCCGTCTGAGCTTTCACGAGCTATCCCAACTCCCGCTAGTATAAATACGTAACACTTTGAATTGTAAAGGATCTTTGAATCAATTTTAAGTGAATGGAATTTAGCAAGAGCTAATTCTTTGAGAGTGGATTTCTCTCTAAGGTTTCTTCTAGAACCTTGAATCTTATCATGGAAACTCTTCCTTGTGGCGATTCTCCCTTAGGCTTATTGCTTATGCATGGCGCCATCATCTTCTAAATCTACTCCGCTTTCATTCTTTCTTCTAAGTCCTTGAGTCTTGAGTCAATTTTGAGCTTCCGCCATTAACGCATCCGTGGAGTTTCCAATTGAAGACGACGATCGGTCCAAATTCGAGCTTCGTCTACAGCGAACTCATATCACTCCCACTATTCGTTCGTCCTCCTATATACATTGGTTCTCAGCGCTCTCTATTTCCCTTAAATTTTAGGTTGTTGAGCATGTCAAAATTGAATATGTATTAGAGAGGGGAAAAGCAGATAAAGACTTGGATGAAGAGCTCAAAAAAATCTTTGAGAAATTTAGTTTTGGCGAGGTTACTGGTTCAGAGGTAATAAAACAGAAAGAGAAAGGCATCTCAAACAAGAAGAAAAAGGCATAATTATTTGTAATATTTATTTTATTTGCTTAATTCAAATATTACATTTCTTTCTAAAGTTATGGTTAAAGTTTTATTTTTATATTCACCTTCAACGTTTGATGAAGATTGTTGAACTAAAACGTAATTGCTTCAGGCCTAATGTTTTTGAGGTTGGGATATTTTGTATTTTTGTGCCTTCACTACTAATTTATTGTCTTGCCCTGTGGCCATTATGCAAAGACATAAACACTTTATTGTTTAACTTTTTAGGTGTGGGATGGTATTGCATCAAATTCAAACTTGCTGATGTTCTTGAAATCTTATTAAAATATTGTACGTGTACCTAGGCGTTAGTGCCAAAAGAGAAAATTTTGACACGCTAGTCAGCATTCTAAATCAATGATTATGGATTAAAGATGCAAACATATATGTTAAAATGTTATTAAAGTAAATGGTGGGATAATGATCCCATTTTGAAAAGGTAAATGGCGGGATAATGATCCAATTGTATTATTGAGATTTGCCAGATATATATACAAGAATAACCTTTTTACCCAAATTTATGCGATTTACAAATCTGTATAAGATGAAACTATAATCAACTAATTATGGAAAAGATATTTCAAATCATCTAATTATGAAATAGTTATTTCAATACTCCCTCTCAAGTTAGTGAATGTATGTCTATCATTACTAGCTTGGAAGTGAGATTTTTAAAACCATAAGACCGTTGCCCAATTTGTAGCGTGGTAATTGTTGTTGAATTCGAACTGTGATTGTTGTAGCACATGTGTTGAGTGATTTGCGGTGAGTGTTGTTGAATTGAAACCAAGACATGGCCTGATTGATCTGAATTGTGGATATAGAAAGGATGTGACGGATCGATGTTAATGGTGTTCGATCTGGAAACTTTGGTGTTGTTTTTCATGGTTGTGCATTGGTAAATTCACAAAATCACATGTTGACGTTGATTGGCATTTTATTTGCACCAAATGGACACCAATTCTTCGAGGTGTTTAATAAGAAAATGTTTGAGCAGATGACTTTTGAGCAGCTTGATTTCATGTAAATCATTACCAGTCAACGAGATATCATAAATAAGAATGACAGTGAACTTTATACCTTGAGATTTAGTAAAAAGTGAGTAATCTCCCTTTGACTGTATGTAACCAGCGGACTTAATAGTATCTGCAACTTTTTACCTTGAGACTCAGTAAATAGTGAGTAATCTGCCTTTGACTACATGTAACCAGCGGATTTAACAATATTTGCAAAAGTGGAAAACAAATTGCGAGACACCTTTTTCAAATCATAGATAGATTTTTGAAGCCGACTACTAGATTTTCCCCTTGTCGGCGAAGACCAAGGGGGTGGAGACATATGCACCTCTTCTTGTAATGTCCAATGAAGCAGATGAATATACCAATTGCGGCAAGCAATTTTGTATTGTGGCGAGAACCTGGTTGCGCCAAAGTTGAGAAAATTTAGCTTTTTGAAAACAAGAAACTTTGGTTTTTTGTTTTAGGTTTGGTGAAGATGGTGATGAATCCCGATTAGCTGAAGAAGAAGGAATCATGGGATTTGGCGAAATGTTTGGACAATTATGTGGAGAGGATATTGGCGTGGGATTCGGGGAAAGATTTAGAGAATGATTTGGTTAGGGATTTGAGGAAATATTTGGAGAATTATGTGGAAGGGTATCAAGGCAAACCTATGGAGATATGGGTATAGTTGACAAATTTGGAATTGATTGAGAATGAAATAGAAATATATGTTCCCTAAAATAAACATCTCAATTAATGAAGACTTTGTTGGTGGCAAAAAGGTTGTTATTTATTGAGATAATGTTGACTGTTGAGTCATTAGTTTTTGTTGTTGATGAATAAAGTGAACATGAAACTAGTTTTGAACATAGTTAATGAATTGTTCAAGAACAATGAATATTATGAAATTCGTGCTGAACAAAGTTAATGAATTGTTCAAACCCAAGTTGTGAGGAATTTGGTTGTGCTGCTGGTGTTGAACAAAGTTAATGAATTGTTCAAACCCAAGTTGTGAGGAATTTGGTTGTGCTGCTGATGTTGAACAAAGTTAATGATTTGTTCAAACCCAAGTTGTGAGGAATTTGGTTGTGCTAACTCTAATGCAAATCCATGAGGAACTTGGTGTGATCTCCACGGATTAGCACAAGGGATGCCCCAATCTTCATACACCCATCATCCAACGCTTAATTAAATTGAAGAAGCTTGCGGAAATACTAGGATAAGTCACAGTTTAGAACAAAAGAAGAAGAAATAAAAAATGGAAGGTATTTAAGAAAGTGGAAGCGCCATGAACATGGTGTTCAATAAGCTTGGTAGAAGAATTGCCACTTGGATCATGGATTCATGATAAGATTCAAGGTTCTTGGAAAAAACCCTAGGAGAGCTCTCTCCTTTTCTCAAGACACAAGTCTTAGAAATTCACTAATTTCATTCAATTCAAAAGTGAGTCTTACAATTAGAATTTGCCTAAGTTATATGGTCTTGTGTGTGCTTGACCGTGAGGCTCTCCAGCCACTTGATCCTTGATGGATTGATCAAGTGATGTTAAGCACCCCTCACTTGATCAATTCAAGAAGGATCTAGAGTTAATGAGATCAAGAGGCTCAAAACTCATATAAGCTTGTGATGATCATGGATTAATTAAGTGGGAATTCTATGCCTTGGATAAGAAGCAATCCAAAGGCTAGAATACCTTCTTAGATGAGAGTCAACACTTTAAAAACTTGAATTAAATTTGCACCCTTGATTATGGTATGATCAAGTGGTGGAAATTTAAATGAAGTTAGTGGCAATTCCACTAATTCTTTCTCCTAATCCATCCACTCTCTTTTAAAAGAGTATACTACACTTGCTTAGTTGGGTCATAAGACACTTAAGCCCATCTTAAGAGGCTTTGACCAACAAATTAAAAGTCAACATGTCCATAATGGTGCTTGGCCGAAAATCACTCACTAACCATAGGTCAAAGCTTTACTCAAATTAAGCTAAAACTAATTACAAACTACTAAGAAAATTACAAGGCTTCATAAGCTCAATTTGTTGACTTTGAGGAGTTGACCATTGAATTTGACTTGTTGACTTTGACTTGGTCAACTCTTCTTCAACTTGGGCTTCAATTCTTCTTTGCATTGCCCTTGTAATCCTTATGCTTTGATGCAAACCCATGCGGAACTTGTAAGGGATCTTCAAGGATTAGCAAAGGGATGCCCCAATCTTCATTCATCCATCATTCAAAACTCAATTGATTATGAAGAAGCTTGCAGAATAAGCACTCAATCTCTTGGTTTAGAACAAAGAAGAAGAATAATAAAATTGGAAGAAAGTAGGGAGTGTGGAAAGCGCCATGGATGAAGCACCCAATAAACTTAAATGGAGAATCACCACTTGGATCATGGATCCATGATAAGATTCAAGGTTCTTGGAAGAAACCCTAGGAGAGCTCTCTCCTTTTCTTAAGACACAAGTCTTAGAAATTCTATTTCATAAAATTGACCAAAAGTGAATGCAATGAGAAAGTTGACAAAATTAAATGAAAGTGCAATGGGCCTAACGTTAGAAATCTGAAATGTTCTCCACCTTATGATGAAATGAGTGATCAATGGTGAGATGAGAGACACCCTAGGCTGAGCACACTTTACAATTACAAGGCCCAAATTCAAGTCTTAAAACAAATACATAATTGAAAGAAACTAATAGGCCTAAACACTTAATCAATTTGCTGTAAAATCATGGTAGCATCTAAACGTTAACTTCAAGCTCAATTTCCTCCAAGATGCAATTTGAACTGGACTTTGGTGTCTTCATAGCTTTTGTAGCCCTTTAATTCAGCTTTAAAAGACCACCAAGACGAACTTAATTGGAAGTGTTTAGCCCATGTTATGCGTAAAATATGGAACCTAGTCAGGCACCCTACTGTTCATCCCTGACGGTATCAAACTTTCAAGCCCAATTTCCTCCTATATGCAGTTATAACTGGGCTTTTGTGTCTTCATAGCTTTTGTAGAACATCAAGTAAGATTTACAAAGACACCAAGAACAGCTAAATTAGAGTTGTGTAGCCCAAGTTATACTCCGAATACTAAACCTGGTCAGACAGTCAAAAACATAGCAAATTTTATTAGAAGCTCAATTTATTAAAAAGTAAGGTTGAAGAGTTTGTTGAGCTTTTAGAGATGCTCCTCCATCAAACCCTCCTTCTTGTGGCCAAATTGTCCTCAAGTGGCCTTAAGTTCTTACCTACAATAAAAATAATCCATCCGGATCAAAGATCAAGCAAACTCTATCAAGTTAAACATTTAATAACAAGATGCTTTGTCTACTAATATCAATAACACAATGTAGAGAAGTAAAGGAAGAATGCATGTGATTTTCTATGATAAAACCCAAACTTCAAGAATTCTCTAATTCCTCCTTTAAATGTATAGATACTAGTTCTTTAATCCATGTGTACTCCACTTTGTTGAAATTCTTCTTTAAGATACTTTTAGGTGTAGAAGCTTGTGATGTTCCTTCCTTCTTAAATTCATTCTTCCACCTAAAAGGATATTCAACATAAAAAAAAGAACCATTAGTAGGCTCAAGTGAGAATTCCAACTTATTATTCTCAAATATTTTCCAAGGTATAATGCCATGAGACTCTATTGTGTCACAAAAAGTTTTGTGCAAATTAGAATTAATAGGATAAATAATAGGCAAGGAAGCCTCCCATTTTGATAATGCATAATCTTCAAGTACTCCTTTCCCTCTTCCTAAGTGACTCCATGGTTCCTTTATGCATAACTTCTCACTTGGTCCTAGAACACAATACTTCTTAAGAGTGAAACTCTTATCTCTCTCACAAGGTGCCTTTGGTCTTTCAAAAGATGTGGAAGTTTGTAATTTGGTCTCCTTCTTTAATTCTTTCATCAACCTATATGAACAATCAATATCATGAAAATAATAGTTAGTAGGCACAATTAAAAATTCCACACTTCTAAATTCAAGAATTTTCCAAGGCTCAATGTCATAAGATTCTAGTGTAGGGTATGAAATATCATTTTTATTACAAGAGAGAGGAATAGTAAGTGATAAAGATTTTTCCTCAAAGGGGAACTCAAAGTCCATAGGTATTTCCTTCTCTTCATATTGTTTGTTTCAAGGCTCACTTATGCACAACTCTTCACTAGGCACTAAAACAAAAGAATTTTTATCAAGATGGTCATAAGAAATTTCACAAAGGTCTTTAAGTGTCTTTCTTTCTACATCTTCATACAAGAGATTGTCAATTTCCTCTTGATAGTCATCCTTTGGAACCATACCTACAATATTGTCAAAATAAGAATCAAGAGTTTCAAATGAAGGGTTAGCACAAACAAGTAAAGAATCATTTTTCTCCTTTATTTATTTTTCCATCAACTCTATTTCTTTAATTTCTCTTTCCCTCAATTCTTTTTCCCTTAATTCTTTCTCTTTTAGCTTCTTTTCTCTCAACTCTTTTTCTCTCCTCTTATACTTAGTTTCTTTTCTCTTATACTCTTCTCTAATCCTGCTCTCTTTGCTATCTCTATATTCCTTCCTAGATTCATAGTAATCTCTATTACTTCTTTGATATGAATTATGATACCTCTCTTGTTTTCCTCTTCTCTCATTTTTTCTCTCATTCTCTTCCCTTATAGTTTCCTCTCAAGGTCCTCCATCTTACTCTCCTCTTCCCTCAACCGCCTAACATTTTCCCTTTTCAACTCATTCAAATCTTTTTTTATAATTACTTCATATTTGTCCATTGTCTCCATAAAGCATTTCAAAAATCTGACATCACTAGGACGTATTTGGTCTTCAATATTTGGGGAAATATCTCCCATGGCTGCAAAGAAAAAGGATTAGTATACAAGAAAAATATAAAGCAAATAAACCTCACCACTCAACTAAGTGTTTCACTCAACACTCTTATTTACACTCTTAGAGGCTTTTTTCTATGATGTGTACTCTTTCCTCTCACTCTCACTTAAGGTTTCTTGAGAAACCCTTATCAATTATTAATATCCAAATAATCCAAGTGAAAGAGGAAAAATTCAGCCATAAAGCTTAGGAGATCAAAGAAGACAAAACTTCAAGACAAAACTATGTGGGAATTAAGGAAGACAAGCAATAAAAACACTACTCAATGAACAAAAATTGCTACTCGAAAGGGGAAATTAATTAGAGAGACAATGGCTAATATATTAACTGCACTAAAATTGAAAGCAACAAATATTTAAAACTGGAAAATTTTTTTAAAACAAGAACTAAAAGAATTGGAACAAACAAGTGCAAAATGCTGGAATTTTCAACAAAACCGTCACCAAAATTTTCCAAACTTTTGAAGACTCAAAAGCATATGAAATGAGCTTGGAAAATTATGTAACCTTCCAGTTGAGCTTAAATATATATAAAATAGTAATCCAAGTGCTCAGAAGTCATCAAAACAGAGTTTAACATAAAGAACAAGCAACCATCCGAAACTGACACCAAAACCGCTGGAAACGTCGCCTAACTGGAATTGAAGGCTTAAACTTGTCTAAAATGTTGCAAAAAATTTGTGGAATGAATTTGATTATCTTAAAGCATGAATTAAGCTCAATTTAAGGTGCAGGGCAGCCACAAATAAGGGTCCAAAAACAGGGCAAAAACAGGGCATATATGTTTAAGCACATGCAAAGCACACCATAAGTTCAATTATCATATTATTAGCAAATTTGATATAATTTGTGATTGTGATGTTTGAGCCTAATGAGCAATAATGTCAAATTGAGCTTGGACACTAAATTTGCGGGTGTTTAAGGAACCCAAATCACCAAGGTACTGCACTTAATTTTTCCCAATTTTTCAACTCATAAAAGCTACTATTTTTCACTCAATTTTCTTCAAACTCTCTTTTCTTGTCTTTTTCTTTTCTTGAATTTTCTTTTGACTCTTTATTTTGATTATTTTCTTTTGCTCTTTTCCTTTCTTTTTTTTTCTATAGTTTTCTTTTGGCTTTTCTTTGCTGGACAGTCCAAGAACAAGGCTCACAAAACTTAAGTAATCAAGTCAAACATTGCTAAAAAATAAGATAATGCATGGTAGTGGTAACTTGAACTTATAATGAGCTAAACATGTAATAATGAAACATATAAGCACTTAATTAAGCCAATAATGATGCAGGATGTAACACCCTGGTTTTTTGAAAATAAGATAAAATAAAATAAAACAAATAAAAATAAAAAATAAATAAAATAGAGTAAAATCAAAATATTTTAAAGGAGTGGTTAGATTTTACGAGGAGTGGTTAGGTTTTACGTGAGTGGGTAGATAAATAAAATAAAAGAAATCAGAATATCTCAAGGGAGTGGGTGAGTGGGCTGCTGCAAATTCTCATCAGAAAATCTATTCAAATCAAATCTATTCAAATCAAATCTTTTTTATATCTTTTCCCCATCCTCATATATCTCTTTTCGTTCCTGTGTTTCAAACCTACCTTCCAAAATAAAAAACAAGGAGATCAAATTTCTGATTGTGAACATAGATCAATACCTAGTTTTTCCATTGCACGTGATCGACTTACTTTCAGATCAGGGTGGTTCTCTATTTTAATAATAATTATTATTATTTTTTTGCTATTAGGGTTAATTATGTGTCTTCTCTATTACCGTGCTCCTTTTATTTTTTATGCCCGGTTTTTCTTATTGTTTATTGCTTTGGATGAACGTTCTTATTGTCCTGTTAATTTGAATATTGGTGACCGTTTATTTATTGAATTAAGTATTACTCGCCTTGTTTTATGGATTGAATTGAGTATTAGTGGCTAGATCTTTTTTATTTTATTTTCTTCTCGATAGCTTAAACTTGGTGTCTCTACTACATTACCTTTGTGTCTGGTTTGTTCATGGTGATTTCCTTCTTTTTTTTTTGGTTGTGCATCCGTTGATTTTGTTATTCGAGAATTGTATGGTTTTGGTGGTAAAGAGAGGCTAGAAAGACAGACAAGGAAGACGATAGTGAAAAAGTAAAAATAGGAAACTTGTCTTATCCTGAGTTAGGCCTTTTAGTTTATTGTAGTGATAGATCCTGAGTTACGCCTTTTAGTTTATTGTCAAATAATAATGGAATTTTGTAGTGCAAGTAGTTACACCAATGACATTAAATGTTACTGAAGGCAATCAAATTTTAATTAGATCCCTAAAGAAAACCAATTTTCCTCGTCATATACTCTGATGTTCTAGACATTTATAAGTTGTTTTGATTTCACTTTAGCCTTATCTTTTTATTTCTATTATTTTAATTGCAAATTTCCAAGTTCTGGAAGAAATACATCACTACACAGGAGTAATTGTTTCCTTTTTATATTATATAAAAGTTAAATTATTTTATTTTAACACTTATTTTAATCTTGGCAAGTCATTTTAGCAACGATTCATTTTTGTTATTTTAGTCGTTTAGATTAGCTTTATTAGTGAATTGAATTCTTGTGTGTATTATTATTGTAATTATTTTGTTGTATCTATTTGATTTAATTTAATTGGCAATTGTAAGTGTACGAGGTTTAATTTAATTCTTGTTTTTGTTTTTATGATAAAGTATATGTCATATTTCTTACTTAACTGTTTCCATTTCCTTATTTACACTGATTTTACATAAGATTATTTGTGTATGATGATCTTATTGGATTTGTTGTATTAAATATTTTGTTATGTGAGCTGAGTTATATGGGGTGAGAGGTTAATTTTGTGGGGGTATGTTGTATTGATAAATTGCTTAGGTTCATGATAATCAGTTGTGTTTGTTGAAAATGAGAGGGGTGGATGCCTACTGCGGTGGAGAAGCAGTGAGGTTACCCTTGGTGGACATGCTTAAAAGGCATGACGTTTTGAGAAATTGATAACGATTATCATGAATACTAAGTGAAACGAAAATATTTTTGAAAAATAAGGATGAATGGAACTAGAACGGTTGGTCCTTGACGGGTCGATGTAATGGCCTAGGACTTTGAGGGTATTCGCGGTGGGGAAAGCTTCCACTATGGCTGATCACCAGGAGTGGGAAGTGACTCCCTTTGCAACACTGGTTGCCCTGACTGTAACTATCTAGTATTTCTAGTGAGATTGTCAGAGGTGACATGTACTCCTAGACATCGCTCAATGGTTTTAATGGTACCACATGGCATGAGAGGGAATTGTGAGTAGCATGCATCATACTGGGTTGCATGATATGATTGGTTTTGATAAATTTTGAATTGAGTGTGGGTACCTTCTTATGTTCCTTGTGTTGAGCTGTTCTTGTTGGTCTCGTCATTATTATTAAAATGTGAACTAACCCTGTGTTGTGTCTGTGGTTGACACCTGTGATGACCCCGCAAACGGGCGAGCAGATGAGCAGTTTGTCGGAGGCAAAAATAACGTAGGCTAGGAAAGGAGCTCGATTGCTTGAGGACTTGGCATACTGTGGTCCTTGTTTTTATTTTCTTGATTTTCAGTGGTTGCTTCTATTTATACATGTTAAAAATTCTCTAGATATTTCGTTATTTGAGAGTTTTTGAATTGTGGAGACATATGTAGTGGTGAGATCTCACTCTAGTAATTACTATATGAAATGAAGTTAATTCCCTTCATTTAGTGGCGTATTTATTTTCCCCGAACCATGGAGATTTTATGTCGTGGCGTTTGTAGTAACTAAGGGTGTTACACAGGACAATCA
Source organism: Hylodesmum podocarpum (assembly GCA_026586105.1). NCBI lineage: Eukaryota > Viridiplantae > Streptophyta > Magnoliopsida > Fabales > Fabaceae > Hylodesmum > Hylodesmum podocarpum. The sequence continues at coordinate 2,009,305 of JALJEV010000804.1, forward strand.
AATTCCAGCAAAGTGGATACAAGATACACATTGAGCAAATTTATCAAACACATTGGGGTTATGTACTAGAATGTGTCTAGCATGTAAAATAGGCCATGTATGATCTACCACAAGTGTCAGAACATATTCTCAATGCATTGGACAGCCAAGACACACAAAATAAACTCAAAAAAATTTCAATTGAATTAAAAATTGAAATAAAAAAATATAGGAGCTAGACTCAATACCACAAGTGATGAACAAGAAGGTGAAGAACAAGCTCTTGATACCAAATTTGATGCAAACCGATGAGGAACTTGTAAGGGATCTTCAAGGATTAGCAAATGGATGCCCCAATCTTCATTCACCCATCATTCAACACTCAATTGATTATGAAGAAGCTTGCGGAATAAGCACTCAATCTCTTGGTTTAGAACAAAGAAGAAGAATAACAAAAATGGAAGAAGGTAGGGAGTGTGGAAAGCGCCATGGATGAAGCACCCAATAAGCTTGAATGGAGAATCGCCACTTGGATCATGGATCCAAGATAAGATTCAAGGTTCTTAGAAGAATCCGTAGGAGAGCTCTCTCCTTTTCTCAAGACACAAGTCTTAGAAATTCTATTTCATAAAATTGACCAAAAGTGAGTACAATGAGAAAGTTGACCAAATTAAATGAAAGCGCAATGGGCCTAAGGTTAGAAATCTGAAATGTTCTCCACCTTAGGATGAAATGAGTGATCAATGGTGAGATGAGAGACACCCTAGGCTTAGTACACTTTACAATTAGAAGGCCCAAATTCAAGTCTTAAAACAAATACATAATTGAAAGAAACTAATAGGCCTAAATACTTAATCAATTCGCTGGAAAATCCTAGTAGCATCCAAACATTAACTTCAAGCACAATTTCCTCCAAGATTCAGTTATAACTTGGCTTTTGTGTCTTCATAGCTTTTGTAGCACTTCAGGTCAGCTTTAAAAAGACACCAAGAACAGCTAAATTGGAGTTGTGTAGCCCAAGTTATGGTCTGAATACTAAACCTGGTCAGACAGTCAAAAATATAGCAAATTTTATTAGAAACTCAATTTATTAAAAAGTAAGGTTGAAGAGTTTGTTGAGCTTTTGGAGATAGTCTTCCATCATGCTTGGAGATGGTCCTCCATCAAACTCTAAGCTAACCGAAATTCCTAGGTAGTTAAGTGGCCTTCACATAGGAGCTCATGGGAGCACATGCCTTTGTCCCTAATTTGTGACCATGTGATGTGCCATATCACTAATCCATGTTTAACTTGGATTAAGGGAGGAGATCTTCCTAATTAAGTGAAGGCATGGATCTTATACTTAATTAGGAATCATTCTTTAATCCTAGTTCTTAAGACTTCACACGAGGTTTTTATGAAAACTTAGTCTTAATTTTGAAAACTTGTAATTTTAAAAGCCTTGTGTGAACTCTTTAGGAGTTGATGTTTGCCTATCAATCTAAAGAAACCATAGGCTTTGGACCCTAACCATGTACCCTAAAGCTATTACATAGGGCCTATTTTTGTTCATACATGTTTACAATAGTATTACAAGCTTCAAGTCCTAAGCTAAAGTACAAATCTTGGAGCTTTTCCACTTCCTCTTCAAACTTCCTTCTCATGCTTCTAGTAATCATTCTTTAGCTAGATGTTCCTACATCACCAAGCCTGGAGCTGAAGGTGTTTGGCAATGAGCATCCTTAATTTGTTTTTCTTTTTTGAATCTGTTAGATTGCATATAAGTATAGACGTTATATGATTTTACAGGGTTAACAAACATCGGTGTAATTGGATTAGGCACTTGTTTCTAAGTCGCAAATAGTTCTACTTTGAATTTTCAGATGCATTTCATTGTGCTAAATGCAACTAAATTCCTATTATCTTCATTATTTTTAAATTGATAGTGCTTGGCCTATAAATTCATATTCCTTTACATGTAAATTACTTGTATCTCATCAAAGGTTATCATTTTTGCAGGGGAAAAGAGGTATTTCATTTTTGTCTTTTGTCATCACAATTATTTGTTTATTAAAATAAAATTAGAGATTAGTTTAGTTTTTTCGGTCTTTTTTGGACCCTCGGGAAGCTATCCAGAGATACTCTTGAAACCCTAATTACTACTGGGTGGATGAAGTTTGCTAAGTAGAAAGGTGTTTGGCTGATGGAGGCGCATGCTGAGTACTGGAGTGATGATCAGATCGTCAATGGTAGCATCTGTGGAACGATATTAGATAAGGATTATCAGATAAACCCAAAGATTATATCTTCTAGTGTCAGAGTGAAGTAGATGGAGTTATCTATCACCCCAATTGGAATGCTTAGTTGGACGAAGAGATGATAGATAGACTCTTTATGGAAGGGCTCGTCCATCCAACGACAACAAGTTTTCGGGGGCTGGAAACTTAATCCCAAACTGCAGAATCTTGCATAACCTGTTTTTCAACATCTTCACCCCTAGAACTGACTTTAGGGACAACGTAAGCAACAGAGACAGATTCTGTCTCTTTCATCTATTGAAGAAGGTGAAGATAAATCTTCCTTGTATCATCTTGGATCATTGGCTAAGTGCCTTAAGGAGCAGAAGCCTGAAGAGAAGAGAAAATGTTCATTTTTGGTCTTCTATTTTAAATTATATCAAAATTTATTTTGATCAGATTCTGTTATATCAATTTTTCATTAACCGAAGTAAAAAAAAAAAATCTATTTTTAGAACATGTATGTTATTTTAACACATCTTGAAATAAAGAGAATCAAAAGTAAATGATTTAAAAATGAAAGGATAAATATAAATATTTAAAAATTCATAAGAACAAAAATATATTGAACCTTACACCAGTGCAAAAATCATTTGTCACGTCTCTACATTTACGGCGGGCCTTTACAAAAATGTCGTAATTACATTTTTAATGACGGTTTTTAAAATAACTACCGCTAAAAATTACATTTTTAATAGCAGTTCTTAAAAAGACTGTTGTTAAAAACATATATGACGACAGTTGTTTGTATAACCGACTTAAAAAATGTAATTAAATCTACAAGTCAGTCCCCCTTCACTTTCCCTTTTATTTTACGCTCTTTTTCTTGTATCAAAATCCTAGCTGCTCCCCGTCGTCCTCTTCTTGCCCTTGCAATTACTCTCTTGTCATTGCTAGAGCCCCTCCCCTTTCCAGTTTCTTTTTCGACGTCTTCGAATTTTTTTTTATTTCTCCCTCACACCACTCTTCCTCTCTCACGTGCCGCTCTCCCTCTCTCGTGCCACCATCCATCGTTGCTGCTGACTAACTGTCGTCGTCTCCATGTTACAAGCCCTCGCTGACATCTCTCTAGCTTAACCCCTCATCGCCTTTCACGTTATTGAGCTTGCCGTCATGGAACGCCTTTCCTTCCTTGTTCGTCTATTGCCTCAGCCAAGCCCTTAACGTGAGTACATTGTTGATTTTTTCCCCAATTGTGATTTTTCCCCTAATTTGTGATTTTTCGCTATTTGAATTTTTATTTCATTTTATATTTCAATTTTGTCCACATAAAACAAATTGGAAAAAAACTCTATTTCTTTAGATGGATAAACAAATTGATGGATAAACAAATTGATTTTCCCCATTTCAATTTTTCCTACTTTATCTTTTCAAGAAATGATGAGACTTACACACTTCATGTTGGATCAATCAAGAAAAGGCTTATGTAAGTTAGTTTTTCATCTTGAGTTGAGCATAAGATCTCTGATAATCTTTGAACTAAACTTACACTTGCACTTGTTGGAATCTTTGTAACGTGAAGACCTTTGTAAATCTTTGTTAGTTTGTTGCACAAAACTTTTTGCCGCACATGAGATATCTATAAATCTTTGTTAGAATGTTGGAATTGACTCATTCATTTGTTTTCACTTGCAATTTGAAAATCAGCATTCTTACCAAAATTATATCATAACAACAGATGAATACGTTTATGAAGGATAATTTGTGTCTTAAGATGTGAAACAAGAACAGTAAAATATTTAGTTCAGAAAGCAGGTTTTTACTTCAAAATATTTATGACCGTTGTTAAAAATTGTCATTTATGACAGTAATTATTAATAAATAATCACATTAAAAAATCATTTTTACAACAGTTAAATAACTGCCATTAAAAATACACTATTGTTTATGTTTCCCATATATAATGACATGTCATTACCCACTACGAAAAACAATTTTTAACAGTAATACAATAACTTTTTTGCACTAGTGTTAATTTAAACATAAATTAACTACATTCACAAGAATAAATGAAATTAACTTTTTTTTTTTTACAATTCTTAATTACTTTCCATAGAAAACCGATCTTTAATTTTCTATAAACTCAGTCATATTTTGCATCAATTACACATGTCTTCAAGTAAATTCAACTGAAATTGTCAACTTTTTAAAAAGATTTTAGGAATCCATTACAAATCAGAATAACTAATTGTTGAAATAGAAAAATATATAATTAATAATAAATATAGATCATTAGTTATTTTTTAAAAAAAAATGACACAAACTACTAAAATTTAATATCTCAATTAAGAATTAATACATATTTAATATATATATATATATATATATATATAAGTTATGTTGGGTAAAATAAAAGAAAATAATATCATGTGGCTAACATAATAATTGAGAAATAAGAGTTAACGTAAAATATTTTAATAGGAAAACCCTCAATAAATAAAAAAAAATTATAGAAAAAATTGAAAAATATTTTATTAGATTGAAAAATAATTATAACCTCCCTCTAAATATAATATAGAAAAGGTAAAACTACATCAACCTATTTCTGCGAAACAAGAAACGCACTTAAAGAACTACTCTATAATTTTCCTCGGTAAAAACAAAATGAGACAATAAAACTTATAAATTGACTTATTATCTATAGTGAAAGATTGGATCTCAGGGACATTTAAGCTTATATAAACTTATTCGCATGAATTTGACTATTTTACGCCCATTCTAATTTGAATAACCACCAAATTCCATGTCTTGAAATGGCACAGTTACCGCTCTATTGTAATCTGATTTTGGTCCTTTAGTTTTGGCATTCCAGAATATCGACATATGGGGAGTGTAAGCCAAGGTGGAAACTCTACGCAGTGTGGTAATATGCGTTATTTTCAGCTACAACAAGGTTGGGGCTTCCATTAATCCTCCAAAGGAAATGTGCTATCTCTATTTCATCCTGAGGCTTTGATTGACTATAGAGTGTTAGGCATTAAACAAGGTGAATATTTCAAATGTGAAGAGGCTCGCGTGTTTGATGAGCATGTCTAACATGCTTGCCACCCTTATCCTTTCAGAACTTTGTTTTTGTTCTCATGAATCTAGAATGTCTTTGGTGGGTGGTTTAATTTCGGCTAGAGGTTGGCTATGTGTCTGTGGCCTGGGTTTGTGAAATGAAGAGGGTTGGTTATATCTGTGGATTTGTGTCTAAGATTGCTGTTTGGGAAATAGAGGAAGTCGGTTTTTTGGTGGTTGAGGTTTTGATGGCATGAGAGGACAGTTTTAGAGTGGAAGAAGTAGGTTTTTGTGGTGTTTATGGTTTGGTTGTTGGTTTTGTATTCTTGGATCTCTTTGGTTACTCATACTCGGGGAACAAATGCCCTAGACGTATGTGGTTGAAGGAGTCCATCTTTAATTACGTTCACATGAATAAATAAAATTAACTATGTTGATAAAATTAAAAAATATTACAATTCTTAATTACTATTGAAGGAAAACCTGATATTTTCTAAAAGTTTAGTCATATTTTTAATCAATTACATGATTTTTTTATTGTCATCCTTATTATGTATGCCTCCAAGTAAATTCAACTTTTAAACCACAGAATATGAAACGGTCAACTTTTGAAAAGGATTTTAAGAATCCATGACAAATTACAATAACTTGATTATAATAGAAAAATATATAATTAATAACAATTATAGACCATTAATTTTTTTAAAAAAAATTGACGAGGTAAGTCAGATAGTATGAATAAACTAATGACTATATCATGTAGCTCAATTAGCGTGTACATCCGCCATTTTGGAATTCTATTTTCAATAACGTTTGGGACAGTTACCGGACACCGGTAGCAGGTGCACAGAAAGGAAGACTAAAGATTCTTCCAAGCTCACAAGTAAAAACGCGTAAACCAAATTTATGGGCTTTTTATTTTAATTTTGTCGAAAGTTGAAACCAAAGTGAAAAATGAGGTGCCGATGCGAAAGCGTTTCCTTTACGTGGAAGAGAAAACAGTAAAAAACAGAGTGCGGAAGAGCTAATTAAGCGGGAGAAGCTGCCAAGAAAACTTCCAAGTGGCTTTTTATAAATATATATTACTTTTCATAACTTATTGTCCTCGCTTTGCTTGCCCCTTGGCATCGCAACATTTGCAATGGCTTCTAAGTCTCTCATCCAATGCACTTCTTCTTCATCTCATCTCGTGTCCACGTACCATGTCTTTGTCAGCTTCCGCGGTGAAGATACACGCCACAACTTCACTGATTTTCTTCGTGAAGCTCTCTCTAAATATGGCATTCATGTCTTCAAAGATGATAACGATCTCGACAAAGGTGAATCAATAGCATCTGAGCTGTTACAAGCCATTCAAGGGTCTCTTCTTTTTCTTGTTGTCTTTTCAAAGAACTATGCTTCCTCAACTTGGTGCCTCCGTGAGCTTGTTGAGATCTGTAATTGCGTTGAAACATCATCAAGAAAAGTTCTGCCTATTTTTTACGATGTTGATCCTTCAAATGTTCGAAAACAGAGTGGAGATTACAGCATAGCATTTGCTGAACACGAACGAAGATTCAGAGATGATAAAAAGAAGATGGAGGAAATTCAGAGATGGAGGCAAGCTCTTACTCAAGTTGCCAATCTCTCTGGCTGGGATATTCGAGACAAGTCAGTACTATTCTCTTCTTCAAAGAAGGATCTTAATTATTATTTTGGTTGATATCAATAGCCACTCATTTCGTTATTTCTTAGTGACTTCGTTTTCTCACATTCACCTTCCCTTTCTTAACTACAATACAAAATCATTAACGTCAAACCTATTTATTTTATGAACATGCTATTCTATCTATAAGTGAAAAACCACTCTGCTACTTTCCATTAGTTTTGGTTCTTTGGGGTGATGATTTGGTGTTTTTTTATTTTATTTTTCTTTATATTTTCAGGCCACAACATGTTATAATTGATGAAATTGTTCAAAAGATAAGAAATACATTGGGTCCCAAATATTCAAGCCTCCCAAACGATGAACTAGTTGGGATGGATCCCCGTGTTGAAGAATTGCAAAAGCTTTTGCATTTGGGGTCGGATGATAACGTTCGGATTGTTGGAATAAGCGGCATGAGTGGCATAGGAAAAACAACTATTGCACGTGCTTTATGTGAGATAATCTCTCATCAATACGATTCTTGTTGTTTTATTGATAATGTAAGCGACATATTTCAAAAAGCTGGTGCATTAGGTGTACAAAAAGAGTTACTCTGTCAGTCTCTGAATGAGAAAAATCTACAGATTTACAATGTTATCGAGGGAACATTGTTGGCATCAACTAGGTTGTGCAATGCAAAGAGACTTATAGTTTTTGATAATGTTACCCAGGATGAACAGCTAAATATGTTTTCGGGAAATAGAGAAACTCTGTTACGTGAAAGGCTTAGTGGAGGGAGCAGAGTTATCATAATATCCAGGGATGGACACATTTTGAGGACACAAACTGTAGATGATGTTTATGATGTTGAGCCAATGGATGATGAAGATGCTATTCAACTGTTTTGCAAGAAGGCTTTCAAATGTAATTACACTGTTAGTGACTATGAAGAGTTGACACATGCTATTCTATCACATCTTCAAGGCCATCCCTTGGCAATTGAAGTAATAGGATCATCTCTGTTTGGGAAAAACACCTCGCAGTGGAGAAGTACATTGGATATCCTAAGAAATAAAGGAAGTGAAAACATTATGCATAAGCTACGAATAGGTTTTGATGAGCTGGATGCCTTAAACAAGGAAATATTTTTAGATATTGCTTGCATACTCCATGGGACTCGTGAAGAATATACGAAGGAAATTCTTGATATTCGAGGGTTTTATCCTGATTTAGGATTACTGGTTCTTGTTGATAAATCACTCATAACCAACAGACACGGGTATATTAATATGCCTGAGTTGCTGCGAGATTTGGGCAAGTATATTGTCCGAGAAAAATCACCTAAAGAGCCAAGAAAGTGGAGTAGGTTGTGGGATTATAAAGATCTCCACAAAGTTCTATCAGACAATATGGTAAAATAGCTTTTTAGTACATGCGTGAATCTTTTGTTGCCATTTTTCTTGAATCTCACGTTTTCTTTACTATTCCGAATATTACAGGACGAAACAAATATTGAAGTCATAAGTATTCGTCATGTTTACGAGGAGTTTAATGTTCCTGAGAAGTTTAACCAAACAACAATAACTATCAATGCTCTATCAAAATTAAGAAACCTGAAGTTGCTTGAACTTTCGCGTGATTTCAAATATTCGGGAAGTACCAGTGATCTTTCCAATGAATTAGGATATATTGGTTGTCACTGTTTGCCACAGAGTTTTCAGCCGCTCAAACTTGTTAAGTTGATTCTCCAGTGGAGTAACATCAAACAATTATGGGAAGACACGGTGGTATTATAAATTGTTGTTCGTTTTCCTTTTTTTCTTTTTCTTTACATGAACGAATAAAAAGTAAATTTGTTTTTAGTTATTTTCTTTATGTCTAACTAATTAAATTAAAAAGACAAAAAAGTCCCTTTACTGACATTTGTTATTGACCTTTCATTGCAGCCTTTACACAATTTGAAACATTTGGACCTGTCTTACTCTGGAAAACTAGTCAAACTGCAGAATTTGGGTGATGCGATGAATCTTAAGAGTCTACGTCTCCGAGGATGTATGAAACTCAAGCAGATAGATCCAACCTCAGGTTTTCCTAGAAATCTCACCATTTTGGATTTGAAAGACTGCAGAAGTCTTATCAACTTACCACATTTTAGAGATGCCCTAAATCTTGAAATATTAAATCTCGAAGGATGTGCAAAACTTAGGCAGCTAGATCCATCCATTGGTCTTCTAAAAAAGCTTACATTTTTAAATTTGAAAGGTTGCATAAGTCTAGTAAACTTACCCAACAACATATTGGAACTCAATTCTCTTGAATACCTAAGTCTTTTTGGTTGTTCACAGCTGTATAAAAATCAATTATTAGAAGAACCAAGGGATTCAAAGCATTCATCGAAGCTTTGTACAAGTAAAGCTCCTAGTCATTCCCAATCATTATCCTCCATTTTCAGCAAGTTCATGACATGGCTTTCACCATTGTATTCCAGACAACAGAAAGATTCAGTGAATTGGTTGTTGCCTTCCTTGTCTATATTCTCATGTATGAGTCAGCTTGATCTGAGTTTTTGCAATTTGCTTCAAGTCCCTGACGCTATTGGAAATTTACATTCCCTGGGACAGCTAAGTTTAATGGGAAACAATTTTTCCGTTCTGCCCAACTTGAAGGAGCTTTCCAAACTGACATATTTAAACTTACAACACTGCAAGCGATTAGAAATCTTGCCCGAGCTCCCTGCACAAACTGATGGGCCACCATTATTAGTTTCAAAATATTATTGCTGGGTACATATTGACGAACTAGTATCCGGATTAAATATTTTCAACTGTCCAGAACTAGGTAAAAGAGAAGGCTACAACAACACGTGTTTTGGATGGATGATGCAACTTGTTAAGGTGTGCACACTCCTTCCTTCCTTCTCCCACAACTTTCTTTCTCTCCCTCTCTCTGTTTTTTCTGTAGTAACGAACAACTAACGTACACAGCACTTGATACTAGGCGCACCATCAATACCATGAATCATTCAAGTGGACGTGGTGGCATCCAAGAATTTCAAGTGTTATTGGAGGAAGTGAAATACCGAGGTGGTTCAAGAGTGAGCATGTGTGTACAGACAATTTAATAAGAATAGATGTATCTCATGTTATGGATGACAATGATTTATTAGGTGTTGCTTGCAGTGCAATTTTTGTTGTACGTATCGGAAGGAGAATGGACCCTCCAAAAACAATACCAGAACTCCGTGTTTTTCATATTCCGATTGGTATTCCGTGCAGATCTAGTCACTGATGAATCGGATCACCTGTGGCTATTCTATTTCCCTCCTCCCTGGCCTTTTCGTAATAAGGATTTGAAGTTTGGAATAAGGGGTGGTGAAGGTTACGACGTTGAGGTGAAGAAATATGGGTACCGTGCCGTATATAAAAATCATCTACATTTATCAAACTTCACCTTGATGTCTCGCAAGCGCAAGTTCACCGAAATTCAAGAAAACAAGTAGCAATGTGTTTTTTTTTTTTTTTTTTTTTCTGAAATAGACTCAATGTTAGATAATTGTGTAACTTTTTTTCCATTGTTGAATATTTGTATTACTTTAGATTGAGTTAGTAAAATTATTTAATATTTAATCAAGTTCTACTCATGTATTATACTTCTCAAAATTTATCTTTTATTACGACTAGATTCATTTAAGATAAATAAACAATTCCAGGAATATATATTATTTTCAATTTTTAAGTAAAAAAGAATTTGGATTTTGTAAAATCTATTCAATAATAACAATTTTCTCCACCAAGATATTAGATTCTTTTTGTTATATACTTTTTACATATGCCTATTTTTGTATATTGGAATAAACTATATTAAAAAGGACATATTTACGTTATTTGCACTCAAGATCCTCAACGCTTACTGTTGCATCTGGTAGTGTCATGGACTGAAAAAAATTCATTTTAGCACAGACATAAACAATAGTTAAACTACTTATTCTCCCTTTGCGTGGCTTTTTAATAATAATAATAATAATAATAATAATAATAATAATAATAATAATAATAATTATTATTATTATTATTATTATTATTATTGTTATTATTATTATTATATATGTACTTACTGTTAACACTTGGTATTTTTTAATATATTATACCTACTATAATATTTAACTAGTGTCAAGAATAAGAATTTAACTTTCTTTTATATATTTTAATATCACTGTTTGATGATATTTACTTAGCATTTTTATAATGATTTTAGGTAATCCAGTTAAAAAAATAAAACGGTTAATTATATCTTTGTCCTTATGGACTTTTAAAATTCCACTTTAGTCTCTTATTTTTAAATTATTTACCTTTTGTCTCTCTTTTTCTAACTTTTGTCAAAATTAACCTTTGTACTGTGTTAGGGTGATGTGACATCCGTGTCCTATCACTATTAATATATCATGTTTATATCACAGAATTTGAGGCCATCCAATATGGCTTACGCAATCTTAAACAGTTAATCAATACAATAAATGTGTTTCATTACCTGTAGAAGCACCAACCTTCTATTATCATCAATACCTGCAAAGGAAGCTGAATAGGTTTGTTGACCCACGTCCCAATCCTTGTTGAACTCATCAGTTTAGTGTGTGACCCAAGACCACTTACACGCCCCACTTGGTTAACTTACCAACCTATAAATATCTTATTCAACATCACGAAATATCTCTAGACCCTAATACTCACATATACTTCTTTCTCTCTCATTTTCTAAAGATTTCTCTCTCACTCTAAGTCGAGTATTGAATTAAGCATCAAAGAGTGTTTTGCACATATCACCCCTCCACCCAAAGAGTACTTGAACAAGTCCATCTGTACCCGAGCTCCACTTGCTAGCCCAAGGATCCAGACCCGTTCCACGCCAGTTAGGAAACACAACTCGGATTTCAAAAGGAACATTTGGTGCCCACCGTGGGACCTTGCTAAAATCACCTAGGACCACAAAATTTGTGGTACATACTCGAAGCCAAACAGCAACCCCTGCATCACAGTTGGACATGGACACCTCCCTCTTTGACGCTTTGAGTGGCCAACAGGTGGGGGAAGACATGGAAATACTAAGAACATGGCATTGTAATGAGATGCGAAATCTGAGAGATCAACACAAGAAAGAAATACTCGCTCAAAGACAACAAGTATCCTCTTTCCAACACCAGAGAAGCTCAACCAACCAAACCACACCCACCACAATAGGTGGAACACGAAGTTGGGTCTTGCCCGATGAGATATGACTGAGAAAAACCTAAACCTCCCACTCATGAACACGTCTCAAGCCAAAACCAAAAGCCCATCAACAAAAAACTCTGACTTCCACCAACTCCACTAACCCACGTAATCCAATCGTTACCCAAACAAATGCCATTTAACACCTTTCTTGTCCCACAGGGTGACGCTAGTAGAGACATTTCATCCTTCCATCCCTTTACGCATAACATGATGCAAACTCGTTTGCCCAAGAATTGAAGATGGCTGAATTTGGAAAAGTATGAAGGAATCATCGACCATACGACCCAAAAGGCTTAGTCTTAGAAGATATGCGCATACACTATCGACTCTTACTTACAAGTCTCAAGCGAATCGCCCTTGAGTGGTATTGTTCTTTGCCTTCGTTATCTGTGGACTCTTTCGCTACCCTGTGCTACACTCTATTAAGGCCAGACTCCTACGTTCTTTATACACCGAGCTGCCCCAGAATATGGATGACCTCTAAGCCCAAGCTACTCATTACATGAGTATAAAGGAAAATGCAGTAACCCGGAGAAAGTCTAATGAAATCCCCAAGGCCTCATCATCTAAAATGTTGAATTTGAAGAAGAATAGGCTAGAAAGATAAATAATGTTGAGAGAAGCCTTTAATCTCGAGCTCCTCCGAGCTCCATTGCCTACCCTATAGCATCCAAACGCGAACCTAAAGAAACGATGCAGCTACCATCAGAACTGGAGTCACACTACCAAAGAGTGTAACAAAGTTAAAGAATCTGAAGCTTTGGCGTGGTTTATCCAGAACACTCATCGCGATTCTGATCGTGTATGAAACATATGGAGAGGAAGAGGTCGAGGTCCTCGTCCTAGCTTCCAGGCACCAACCAGAGGAAGACCTCACCACAATCAAGCTCATCTTGCACCAAGGTAAGACCAACCATAGTAAACCTAGATGATGTTCGAGGAATAATCAACATAACCACCAGAGGATTTGGCGGAGGAGGAAGTTCAGTATTGGCAAGGAAAAGACACCTCTAAAGCATCAACTTGGTCAACTATCTGCCGCCCAGGATGTTCCCCATAATATCATTCACCGATGAAGACTTTAGCACAAATGGCTCAGATCAGGATGACTCAATGGCCATAACAGCCACAATCGCCAATTGAGGGTCAAGAAGATCCTTATAGACCAAGGGAGCTTGATAGATATTTTGTATTGGTCAACGTTCAAAAAGCTTGTAGTCCCGAAGTCCATGATTAGACCCCATACAAAGCCCTTGCTCGGGCTTGAATCAAGGTATTCTTTCTTACTCTTCTCACTTCAGTTGTACCTTCATGAGTAACTTTTATAAGCTCCCAAGCTTCCTTAGCGGTGGTGCAAGCTGAGATCCTGAAAAACTCATCGAATTTAAAAGCAGAACATATTATGTTCAAAGCCTTAGCATCATTCTCAGCTCTCCTAACTTCATTTTGATCCCAACTCTCAAATGGTTTTCCAAGCTCATTCCCATTTTCTATGTTGGTAGGGACTTTGAAATCAGTTACCACTGCTTGCCAAATACTTCTATGAATAGACTCCATAAAGATTTTCATTCTAACTTTCCAAAGGGGATAGTTATCTCCACAAAACAGAGGAGGTTTGTTAAGAGATGCACCTTCAACAAATTGTAATTGATTATCTGACATACAAGGAACCTAAGGATCAATTCCAAAGTAACCTACTAGATAAAAGCTCTTGATACCAATTGTTGGTCCCTAAGGCGAATCTACAGGGGAGGTGAATAGATTATGGTTCCTATATCTCTCAATTTTCCTTTGTTTCTACCTTACCTTAATTTCAAATTAATCCTAGTCTTGTTTAAGCTATTTACAAGTAAGATAGTAAACCAAAGATATAAACTAACAGTTAAAACAAGATAGAACTCAGAGATGAAGAGTGAAACTTTAAGAAACAGGTTACTAATCCGATTTTACTTAATAGCATACAATCAATATTCAAGCATATCAAATTTCTATTGATTACGGAGTTTGTTACCAAGTCAATTACCAGCCAGATTATGATTAAATTCAAATTCTTTAATAAGTGTATTGACATATAATAAAAGAGATAAAGGGTTGAGAAGAAATGCACAAACGATTTTATCCTGGTTTGGCATTCGACCTACATCTAGTCCCAACTCAGCAAATGCTGCAATTGGTTTTCACTATGATCCCTTTTTGTTCTTTACATTCACATTGCATAAGCAACACAAAAACGAAATCAAATAAACCACAAGTACACACTGTTCTTTAACCCAAAGAACACCCTTCCCTATTCTTGGTAACTCCAAGAACATCATAGTTTTTGAACACCTTTCAGAAAACAAACACCCTTTGAGAAACCTTTCTCAAATTTACCCTTACTCTTTCCTAGAGAGACCTCTCTCTTAGTGTAAACAACTCAGCAAAACGAAATAGAAAAAGATCAGCTAAGAAAACACCTGATCGTGTAGTTCTAATCACAAAGAAAACATAAAGACATTACCAACCATCAATCTCCAGTCATGATTACCTTTAAGAAATCTTTTCTTTGAAAACTTGATGTTCTTTGAAGGATTTTCTTGATGTAAAACTCAACTCAGTTTTAGAACAAAATCACTATGAAAGATTGTTCCTTCTTGTGTCCAAAAGACTCTTAATGTTGTTCTTTAAGATTTTAAAACGAAGGTTTACATAAAAAACACTTCAAAACATGTTTTTGGCAATCATTGATGGTAACTGATAAGGGTAATCGATTACTGAATGCTGGTAATCGATTATCCCGGGAAGCATAACTCAAAACATGTGATTCAGGCCAGTGGTAATCGATTATCTCATTTAGTAATCGATTAATTTAGAGGTAAAACAAAAATTTTCACTCTATTATCAAACTTTGGTAATCTATTACCATTTCTGGTAATCTATTACTTCAGTTGGTTGTTCTGATTTAATCTATTACCTTAGTTGGTAATCAATTATCTCGAATTTTGATTTGAAAAACTAGAGGGAAATGAATATTTTGAACCTAGAGAGGCTTGGTAATCTATTACCAACCCATGGTAGTTGATTACTGAGCCAAATCCAAGATTCCTAACACACGTAAAGAATTCTACTTAAGCAATTGGTATGTAAACAAGATCAAACACAAACATGTTTAGTCTAAACAAACAATACAATGAAAAATTCTTAATACAATTCATCTAAGAAACCCAAAAATTACAAACATCAAAAGCAAAACACAAAGGGTCAACTTCAAGCGTCTTCAAGCTTTAAGTCCAACATCATATTGCATTGATGAATCATTTAGGTTCATGATAATCTGTTGAAATCATTTGAAAGTTAAAGGGATGGATGTCTCCTCTTATGGACGAGGTGTGAGGTTTCTCCTGGTGAATATGCGTGCAAAGCATGGTGTTTTAAAAATGAGAGAGATTATCATGAATGCTAAATGTAGTGAAATTTTTTTCGAAAGGTGAGGATCAATGGAACTAGTATGGTTAGTCCTTGATGGGTCAATGTAATGGCATAGGACTTGGAGCATATTCGCAGTGGGGAAAGCTTCCACTATGATCGATCACCATGAGTGGGAAGTGACTCTTGTTGCAATACTGGTTGCCTTGATTGTAACTTTCTAGTATCTCTAGTGAGAGTGTCATATGTGACATGTACTCCTAAATATTGCTCAATTGTTTTGATGGTACCACATGGTATGAGAGTGAATTATGAGCAACATGCATCATACTAGGTTGCATAATAAAATTGTGATATGTTTTAAATTGAGTTTTTCATGTCTTCTTTATATCTGTTGTGTGTACTATTCTTATGGTCTTATTATCATCATTAAATTGTGAACTAACCTTGTGATTGTGTATGTGGTTTACGCTTGTGATGACCCCTCGAATGGGAAAGCAGATGAGTAGTTGATTGGAGATACAAAGGTCATGGGCTAGAAGATAACCTGATTTTCTTAAGACATAATGATGTTATCATCTTCCTTTCCTTGTGCTTGAGTAATTTATGATATATAGGAATGTTAGAAGTTTAAGATTTCTAATGATAGATTCTTTTATTGGAAACACTTTCATTTTATGAGAAATTCACAGTTGTAGAAACTTTACTTGTAAAAAAATTACTCTATGAAATAAGATTTGGTTCGTTTTATCGAATGATGTATTTAGTTACCGTAGAAATTAGAATATTTAGCTGGAGAAGTTGAGAGGTGTTACAATTGTGGTATCAGAGTTTAGATTTAATTTCCTCGGCTTATGTGTTATGTGGACTGCCTTGTTTTTGACATGTCCTCTTATGATGAATTGAATGACTTGCCTTGAATGACAAAATAGCACAATGTTAGCTTCTTAGTATGCTTCTTTATGTCTGCTATTTTTGTGTGTACGGTGAGGTTAGCTTATTAGGAAATATGATCTCTAGGGGGAGAGGAGGGGGGGTAGTTGTATGCCTTGAAGGAAAAGTTGACCACAACCTTTGTATAGGTTTTTCCTGACCTTGATGAGAGGTTTATAGTGTACTATGATGCTTCTAAGCTAAGACTTGGTGTTGTATCAATGCACAGACAACAGGCAGTGGTGTATGCTTCTGGGAAACGTAAGGTCCAAGAGAGAAACTACCCTACCCATGATTTGGAATTGAAAGTAGTAGTGTTTGTGGTTAAAATTTGGAGACATTATTTGTTTCACTCTCACTTTAAGGTTTTTAGGGATTATAAGAGTTTGAAAAACTTTTGATCAGTGAGAGGTAAAAATTAGACAAAAGAGATAGTTAGAGTTTCTTAAGGATTATGACTTTGAACTTAGCTATCACCTTGATATAGCTAATGTAGTGGTTGATTCTCTTAGTAGAAAATCCATGCATGGGTCTGCATTGATGGTTAGTGAGATAGATCTCTTAGTCATGTTTAGGGACCTCAGTTTGACATGTGAGCTTATGCCTACTAGTGTTAGACTAAGTGTTTTGATGTGTTTGATATGTGTATATGGTGAAATTGGTTCGATGTGAATGTTGTGCTTGTCTTTCTCTCTAAGTTTTTCATCTTCTTTTTTCACCGTTGGTGAGAAGGAATGATAGGGTTATAATTGTTTCTCTACAAACACTAACCTAGCCTATAAAAAAATAACAATGGAGGGTTCTTGTTCTCAACAAGGTTGAATCCTTTGTTTCCTTGCATTGGATTCAAGGTATAGATTTCATCTAGGGTATTCCTCTAATTATAGTTTTGACTCTAGGGAAATAAACTCCTTTGTGTCTTATTCTATTATTCAAAAAAAAAAATTGGAATTGATTATTTCCTTTTTTTAAAGATTGATTTATTAGTTAATACTCTAATTGGTAATTCTGTTGTAACTTCACCAATCCATTTAAACATCCTTGAAAATAGTTGGTAATTCTTTTTGTATTGATTTTATGTATTCTCATATGATATACACATTATTCTTAGTGTGAACTAGTTATCCTCCAATCATGTCCTTCAGATTTTTTTTGATTGGACCATTTATTTGATAGTGTGAAAGTAAGTAGAGATAGGACTTCCATATCTGTCAAACATATTGTGTCTCCTTAAGAAAGAAAGTTCAAGTATATGTGATATTAGCCAACCTAGAAGCTGTGAGTCAAGTGACTTTTGTTGAAGTACCTATAGCATGTGAGTTCTATGATACTTTCTTGAAGACATATTTTTCTTGGCTCCAAAGAGTGCGATAGATTTTAGTATAAACCTAGTGCCAAGAGCTGGACCGATATTTATAGCTCCTTATATAAAATGTCTCCAATTGAGTTAGCTGAGTTAGAGAGTCAAATAGAGGAGTTCTTCAATATATAACTCATTAGAGCTAATGTGTCACCTAAGAGAACTCTTATGTGGTTAGCAAAAATGATGGAAGGATGGTTCTATGAATTTTGTTAAGTTAAAATGACTTAGCATCTTAAGTTTTGATAATTATATAACAGACGGATGAGTCATCAAACGCAGACGAAACAATGATCAGACGAATTATTAGTGAGCACAGACGAAAGATGCACCCTCAAGCATATATGCACAAAGCTCAAGACGAAATGTTCAAGCCATCAAGCTTCAAAGCAACTACATCAGATGAAGAACCTTCAAAGATCAAGACGAAGTGATCAAGATACATCTCAACTTCAAGTCACTCTAAGCTGAGATATATTATGAAGACATGAAGATTGAAGTTTAAAACGAAGAAGAAGATTGAAGACAGACGAATGCATGGAACATAAGTTAAGTCATATTCATTCATCTAGTGAAGTTTGATGAAGTTCAAACGAAGAGTAACACGTGTTTCATCTCATATCAAGACCGTTACTCAGAAGCTTCTAAAGGTGGAAAGAGATTTGGATTAAACCTCTACAACACGAAAAGTTGTTGGTCCCTATTAAGAATCTAGAGGGGGTAGAATAGATTCTATGTCCCACTTAATGGCTAATTTCTAACTTTCTTTTCTATCCTCTTTTAACTTCAAGTTTTAATAAAATCTTTGTTAATCTAAGAACAATCAAACAAAGATATATCTCAGAGTTAGTACAACGGAAATACAAGAAGATAGATCAAAACAATATTCGTACTTATCTTTTCAAACTTTTATATTTAGAGAGTTCTCTTAGGCATACATGCAATAGAGATATAAAAGTGTAAGGAAAAGAGAATTTGCACAGAGTATCTATACTAGTTCGGCATCAAGCCTACATCCAGTCCCAATACAACAACTGTTGCTATTGGTGTTCCACTACAAACAAATGATCCCTTTGTGTCTTTTACAAGCAATCTACACATGCAATACAAAACGAAATCAAAAACACTCAATAAAAATCGTTCTTTATCACAAAGAACTTTCCTCTTCAATTCTTTGTACCTCCAAGAACCAATCTCGAGAAACCTTTCTCAAGCTACAATACTCTTCTTCTAGAGAGACCTCTCTCTAAGAGTAAATCAATATCTCTAAGATAAAATCAAAAGATCAGAATCAGAGTACACCTGTTGTGCTTAATCTAATCAACTATAAGCTTTGAATATCTTCAGACATCAGTTCACATCTATCCTCATAGAAAGCTTTGAAAACCTTTTGAAATCTTTATGAGTTTCTTGGAGAAAATACTAAGAACTCAAATAGTTCTCAATTCACACTTCGTTCTTGCTCGTATTGATTTTTCAAAATTCAAAAAGAATCTTATGAAAACGTTTTCAAAAATCTATTTAAAGAAAAACATTTCAAAACAAGTGAGGATGAGTTTTCTGATGTGGATAGTCGATTACCAAGATCAGGTAATTGATTACTCCAGAGTGTTGAGTTCCAACTTGGCATTTCAAGCTCATGGTAATCGATTATCCATAACTGGTAATCTATTACTCCAGCAAGCACATGAGTTTCTCTTTAACCAATCATTGTTGGTAGTCAATTACTTTCAAATGGTAATCTATTACCTCAGTTAAAACATATAAACCTCTTAAACCAAGTAATCTACTATTTCAGTTGGTAATTAACTACTTTAGTTTGGTTTTTCATTTTCAAAAATGAAAAAGGAGGGAAATCTCAAACACTTAGCTTTGAGCAAACTACCAAATTAGATCTTAAAACTCCATGAACACTAACTAAGCACTCACATACACAAAGGCTTAAGCTAAAACATTCAATACATTAGCAAGCCTATATACATCTCTAAGAATCCAAAATTACATGTATTTACATCAAAATCAAAAGACACTTGTAGACAAGTAAGTCTCTTCTAAGCTTTAAGTCCAACAAAAGTAAACCAAACTTTTCGGTGAAATCTCTTAGCACATCAATCAAAGTCTGATCTCGCGTTGACAACCGCTGCTGCGACATTTCTTATTTTGATTGTTCACTCTGTCAGATGCTAAAGTACCCAAGACAAAGTACAAATGTTTAAATCTTCAGTCTAACAGATACTTCAAGAAGTTTTCTATAAAAGGACTTCATTGCAACGAGTTGAAGTTGGCGAACTACTCTACAAAGCAATCATATACAAGTTTCGCTCAAGCTCTGAAATTAGTTCACTCGCCCTGAACTTAAATTTGCTCTTATTATAAAATCTTTCTCTGCGTAGAGGATGCCTTTCTTTAATCTTCACTATAAATCCATTGTTGGGGTGTTTTATCTTGAGGAGGCTAAGTTTTTAAAGAATACCTATTTAGCTTGAGGAGGTTGAGGTCCAAAGAATACATGTGTAGCCTGAGGAGGCTGAGGTCCAAAGAATACCATGTTTAGCCTAAGTAGGCTAAGTGTTGAAAGAATACCTTGTTTAGCCTGTGGAGATTGTGTCCAAAGAATACCTTGTTTAGCCTGTAGAGGCTGGGTCCAAAGAATATCGTGTTTAGCCTAAGAAGATTGGGTTCAAAGAATATCTGTTTTTAGCCAGAAGTGGTTGGGTTCAAATAATACTTTTAGTGGAAACTTAGCAAGTTTCTAAGTAACTAGACGTAATTTTTATAAGACGAACCAATATAAAAAAATATTTTCGTCTTATCATTTATTGTTTTCTAACTATTCGGGGATAATAACTTAAACGAAAGTTTTCACTAAAATTAATCTTTTAATAGAAAACTATTTTGCGTCTGTCCATAGCTTTAACTTACAGGTGCAAAACGTATCGTCTGAAAAAGTTTTTATTAATTAACACAATTTAACCTGCCTTCTTGTGTATTGTATTTTACAGTTTAGTATTAGAGTTCAGCCTCTAAGGGTTGAGCATCTGACAGCTGCTAAAAGAAAAGATCCAAGATGGTGAACTCCCAAACGATGCTCACCGCTGAAGGTCCCTACATGAACAAACCTCCAGCTTTCTCTGGAGACGACTATCCATATTAGGCTAATAGAATGGAAATGTACATAAAGTAAACCCAATACAGATTGTGGAGGATTCCCATGACCAGTCATCACTGAAGAAGCTCTGGATCATTCCCCTGACCAATAATCAGAATGGGGAATGAGAAATACTCAATAATGGAGTTCAACAGCAAAGAACGTTATGCAATAACGTGTGCTCTATCTAGAACAAAATACAGTAAGTTATGTGCTTACAAGATTGCCTTGGGAACCACTTTCACATGGGCCCAAAATAACATCAAGATCTTAGATAGTCTTCCTGCTCCATGGGAAGTCATGTCCACTGCAATATTAGTTGGCAGAGACAAGAAAACCTTAAGTCTTGATGAACTCATGGTGTGATGAGAGTG
The DNA here is from genome assembly GCA_026586105.1 of Hylodesmum podocarpum. Classification (NCBI taxonomy): domain Eukaryota; kingdom Viridiplantae; phylum Streptophyta; class Magnoliopsida; order Fabales; family Fabaceae; genus Hylodesmum; species Hylodesmum podocarpum. Next base: position 2,030,674 of record JALJEV010000804.1, read on the forward strand.
CATGAAGTTCATCTGAGCAAAAAGGATAAGATTAAAGTTAATGAGCCTATTGCTCTACCATCAGTTGATGAAAGTCCCAAAGAAGAGTCCACCAAGGAAGATAAAAAGAAGAACAAAATTCTTAAAGCTGACTGAACAGAATCTGAGGACTCAGAAGAATCGTTTGATGACGAAGTCTCCTTATTTGCAAGGAGATTCAGAAAGATGATGATGAAGAAAGGCAGAGGTTAGAAATTCTTCAAGAGAAAGGACAGGAGGTTTCCTAAGAAACCATCCAATAAAGAAGAAGGATCTAAAGCTTTATGCTTTAAGTGCAGAAAACCTGGGCACATGAGATCAGAATGCCCAAGACTGAGAAAAAGATGGAACTCCAAGAAGAAAAATAAAAAGAAAAGTCTTGTCACTTGGGAGGAGCTTGATACTGAAATCTCAAATGACTCTACTAAAGAGGAAACTGCCAACATTTGTCTTATGGCAGGAGACATAACTAAATCTGAGGTAAACTCTCTAAGCATATCTTATTCATCATCTTCTGGTTCAGACTCAGATGATGAAGATGTACTGATGGAGGCCTCCTTGGAGATGAGTCCAACAAGGCTTCAACGTTCCAAAATCTAGCTTCTTCAATGTTTCACTAAGAGGAAATACAAGTAGGTGTGTCTCGGTTAAAGGAGTATGTGTAGTGTTTCAATCCAAAAATGAAAAGGCAAAGTGGAAGGGGTTGAGAAGGTGGAAGAGTGGCGCCATGGAAGAGTTCCAATAAGCATAGGAAGAACCGCCACAATGGAAACAAGGGGCCATTAATAAGATTCAAGGATTTTCCCTAAGACAAGAGAACTAAGCTCTCAAAAACTCTAAGTTTTCACTCAATTTGGTGAAAATTCCTTACATGATTTTCAGACTAGGTACTTATACACATGTAGACTTGCTTGGCAAGCAAGTAATACTAATCCTAGTTAGCCTAATCTAATCCTAGTTAACTAAGTTAAGCCTAGTTAAGTCCATATGCAAGCTTAACCGAAACTCAACTACTTAAGATAGTTAGTTAGCCTTGGACCAATAGGAAACAAGTGGCCACATGGCTTCATATGTCATTACATAGTTTTGTCTTCAAACTATGACCACTTGTTAATCCATGTCACTAATCTGTGGTACTTAGGATTAATGGTGGAGATCTTCTAATTCAGTGAAGGCATGGATACTTAACTCAATTTGGAACTCCTTCCTTAATCCTAAGTTCTAAGATTTCACATAAGGGTGTTTTGAAACTTAGTTTTAATTTTGAAAACTTATGATTTTAAGAAGCCTTGTGTGAACCCTTGTTGCTTAGGGATTTATGCTTTTCCTATCTCCTAAGAAAAGATATGGTCGTGGGCTTTGGACCCTTTACTTATGGCCTACTAAAGCTATTACAAAGGACTACTCTTGTTCATACAATTTTACAATAATATTACCAGGTTTTCGTCCTAAGCTAGTGTACATGTCTTGGATCTTTTCCACTTCTTCTTCAAGCTTCCTTTGCATGCTTCTAGTAATCCTTCTTGTGTTAGATGTTCCTACATCAAACACTCATTCTTTGCTTGAACCCCCAAGTTACTTGCTTAATTTGGACCTACATCAAACAAGGAAAGATAAGTAATATTAAAAGAATTACTACCACTATACTCAATTGGAAGTTCTAACTTGTATGCATTTGGACCCGATTTCTAAATGATTTTGAAAGGCCCATCTCCTTTTGAAAGAAGCTTGGAGCTTCTTAAAGTAGGGAATCTTTCCTTTCTTAGGTGCACCAACACCAAGTCTCCTACTTTAAACTCAATAGCTTTTTGTATTTTGTTGTATGCTTTGGCCACTTGTTCATTTTTCATTTCTATCCTCTCCTTTACTTTAGCATGCATCTCTTGGATCTTCTCGGCCTTCTCTTTATCACTCCTATTACAAGTAAACTCAATAGGAAAAGCCACTAGATCAAGTGGCGTGAGTGGGTTAAATCTATAAACAATTTGAAAAGGAGAAAGTTGGGTAGTGGAATGTATTACCCTATTATAGGAAAACTCTATGTGAGGTAGTCATTCTTCCCAAGTCTTTATATTTTCACCCACAGAGGTCCTCAATCATTGACCTAAGATCCTATTGACAACCTCCGTTTGGCCATCCGTTTGAGGTGGCAAGTGGTGGAGAAAAGGAGTTTTGTACCAAGACAACTCCATAAGGTCCTCCAAAAGTGCCCAAGAAACTTTCTGTCTCTATCACTCACTATGGTCTTGGGTATTCCATGAAGCCTTACTACCACTTTGAAGAAGAGTCTTGCAATGTTTGAGGCATCATCCACTTTCTTACAAGCTATGAAGTGCGCCATTTTGGAGAATCTACATAAAACTAAAAATATACTATCCAAACCTCTCTTGGATTTGGGCAAACCAAGGACGAAATCCATGGAGATGTCCATCCAAGGAGAGGTTGCTTGCGGCAATGGTTGGTAAAGGCCATTGGGAGAGACTTTGGACTTGACTTTGTTACAAGTAATGCATTTTGAAAGGTGTTTAGCTACTTGGGCCTTCATGTGTGGCCAAAAGAAATGTTCTTGTAGCATAGCCAAAGTTTTATCTTTTCCAAAATTACCTATTATCCCACCTTCATGAGTCTCAATTACCAAGAGGTCCCTCAAAGAAGACTTAGGCACAAAAACTTTGTCCTTTAAAAAGATACCCATTATGCCTATAGTAGTCTTTGCAAGCACCTTTGGAACTTGATTCCCAAGGTAGATCGAAATATTCATCACAAGAATACAAAGATTTCTATGATCAAAACCATACGACTTACATCCAAGCATATTAATCAAAGTGTACCTCCTACTTAAGGCATCCGTAATTATATTACTAACACCTTTTTTATACTTGATTATGTAAAGAAATTGCTCTATGTATTCTATCCATTTAGCATACCTTTTATTTAATTTTCCTTGCCCCCTCAAATGCTTTAATGCCTTATTATCTGAATGCATTATAAATTCCTTAAGTAACAAATAGTGTTGCCAAACTTGAAAACATCTAACTAGTGCATACAACTCTTTATCATATGTGGAATAGTTAAGATTCCCCCCTCTTAGTTTCTCACTAAAATAAGCTATAGGGTGTTTCTCATGCATAAGTACAACCCCTATACCCACTTTAGATGTATCACATTCAAATTCAAAGGAAAGCGCAAAATTAGGCAAAGCAAGTATAGGTGCGTGTATGAGTTTGTGTTTGAGCAAGTTGAAGGTCGCCTCTTGTGCATGCCCCCAAGTAAACATTATGTCCTTTTTTACAAGTTCATTCAAAGGACAAGCTATAGTGCTAAAGTCTTTTACAAATCTTCTATAAAAGCTAGCAAGACCATGGAAGCTCCTTACCTCCTTCGCACATGTTGGGGTTGGCCACTCCTTGATTGCTTGCACTTTGGATTCATCCACCTTTAAAGCTTACAACAAAACCCAAGAAGATCACCTTCTCGGTTTCAAATATACATTTTTCCCTATTGGCATAGAGTTTTTCACTGCTAAGCACATCTCATACAAGTCTTAAATGATTTACATGCTCTTAGGAAGATTTGTTATGCACAAGAATATCATCAAAATATACTACAACAAATTTCCCTAGAAAATTTCTTAAGATATGGTTCATGGGTCTCATGAATGTGCTTGGGGCATTAGACAACCCAAATGGCATTACAAGTCACTCATAAAGCCCAAATTTAGTCTTAAAGGCGGTCTTCCACTCATCACCCTCTTTCATGCGAATTTGGTGATAACCACTCTTAAGATCTATTTTGGAGAATATGGTGGAACCATGTAACTCATCTAGTAAGTCATCTAAACGGGGTATAGGATGTCTATATCTAATAGTAATATTATTTATAGCCCTACAATCTGTACACATGCGTCATGTACCCTCCTTCTTAGGAACTAAAATTACCTGTGAAGCACATGGTAACAAGCTCTCTTTGACCCATCCTTTGCTCAAAAGCTCTTGGACTTGTCTCTATATTTCATGGGCTTCTTATGGAGAACTTCTATAGGAAGGTCTATTGGGCAATTATGACCCTGTAATGAAGTCAATTTAGTGTTTTATCCCTCTTAGTGGAGGAAATCCATGGGGTAGCTCCAAAGGGAACACATCTTCATACTCATCAAGTAGCTTCTCTGTTGCTTTTTGGCTCGCTACACAATAGTACACTCAAAGATAAAGGATTAGGCAAATAAAAAAAAAACAGATTTTCTAGCTAAATATTATAAACAAGTTTTCTCTACAACCATTTTTCAATTGAACTTTACACTTAGACTTATTCAAATCATTTTTCAAACCCTTTTTCACTTTGTTGGACCTCTCAGCCAAAGCCTTGGAAGCCTTGGAGCTCTCACCCAAGCTTTGTTTTTGGTCTTGTGATCTCTTGATTCTCATTTTGACTTGATCCTCACATACTTCTCTTGAAGACAGAGGCTTTAAAAACACTTTTCTACCTTCAAAGGAAAACAAATAAGTGTTAGCAAGACCATCATGAATTACATTTCTATCAAATTGCCATGGTCTACATAATAACAAATGAGTAGCTTTCATAGGTACTACATCACATAAAACACTATAATTATATTTTCCTATAGAAAAGTTTACCATACATTGTTTATCAACCTTTACTTCTCCATTTTCACTTAACCATTGCAATCTATATGGTTTAGAATGAGGTAGAGTTTTTAAGTCAAGTTTAGAAATCAACCTTTCACTTACTACATTAGTGCATGACCCTCCATCAATGATAAGAGAACAAACATGATCTTTTTTTACCTTACATCTTGAATAGAAAATATTTTCTCTTTGACTATCATCAATCTCATGGTTTGCACTAACTAACCTTCTCACCATTAGCAAGTCACCCTCCTCGGTCTCTTCACTAAAAGTGGAGTGAACATCACCTTGATCTTTCTTTTCACTTGATGATTCACTTAAATCTTCACTTACTACTTCCCCATCTTGTCTAATTACCATTGTCTTCTTGTTTGGGCATTGGGATGCAATGCGTCCTTTACCTAAACATTTAAAACACTTGATGTTACTATACTTAAAATAATTAAATGAAGGAACTACCTCCTTAGACTTAGAAGAGTCACGGTCAAGCCTTGTCTTAAGCTTAGGTGAGTAGTTTCTTTTGTTTTTGCCCTTCCAACTTGATTCAGTATTTTATTGAATTATCTCGTAATTTTCCTAATTAAAAATTAAATCATTATTAGTTTAAATAAAAATCCGTAACTATTCAAGCTCTACTATTTAAATATTTATTTGTTTGAGATTAGAATTAACAGTGGAAAATGATCAATTTGTTTTTGAACATCCAGAAAAATATTGTAACAAACAAATTCACACCCATAAACTTGTTCGAGTCTTAATCATATTTTCACCCGAAAAATCATGTAATCAACATCTAGTGAAAAGCGAAATTAAAAAATGTAAGTAATTAGCATAATTTAATGATGATACTTTATTATAATTAAGAATATATACAATCCATCTAGAGTATAAAAAAAATCCTATACTCTCGTCTAATAATAAGAAATTGTTATATATGATAAAATTGATTGAATTTTAGAGTAATTATCTTATATATAAATTATTTATTTATCAAAATAATTTTAGACTAAGACTGTATAGAAAACAAAATTCTTATTGAAAATATAAATTTTAACACTTCATTACATTTTTCTGGTTTCTTTTTTATGTGAATTTTACTAATTCCTTAATCTTATTTTTTAATTTGATAGAATTCAAAAACTATATTTGTTAACAAAATATATAGTTTTTTTCTTAAAAAAAATGTCTTACTAACCACCAAATAATTTTGAGGTCGGATCGGTGTTAAGATCTAAAGAGAATGTGCCATTCTAAATTCCGTATATTACATGCAGAAACAAGGCAAATAATGCTCTTGAGCAAAAAAGATAAAATGTGGATAGAAGGATATGATCACTTGGAGATACTAAAAATCTTTAAAAGCCTTTTCATTGGTTGCTCCAAACTACAGAGTCCCCACCATACATGTGTCACTCTCGTGTTTCTAACCACTCATATATCCCTCAGATTTTCTTTCCCTTTATATGATGCTGCATGCACACACCCTCTTCCAGCTAGTTTCTACCAGCTTCTGTTGTTGAACCATTCTTATACTCTTCTATTTAAGTGGATTAAAGGTTTCAGCTGAAGTACTTGGAAGAAACCATGGCAGCAACAGTAATGGCAGCTACAGCAAGCACTGGCACTGTCCTTAAACCAACACCTTTCTTTGGCCAAAGTAGGGGAACCAATGGCAATCCTCTTAGAGATGTTATCTCCATGGGAGCTGGAAAATACACCATGGTACTTCCACAATATAAAGATTACTATATATTACATGGGGTTTAGTTTCCTAATATTCTTCCACTTTTTTTATTTATATAAGATTATATTACTAATTTGTAGCTGTAGATTTGTTAAACTATTCTCAATATGTTACTCACTTAAATACTTATGCTTTTAAAGAACAAGTGCAACATTCATGGTTGTCAAATATTAGTATAGCTTCCATTTAATTTTCAGAAGGATTATTTTTAAGAGTTTAATTTCTATGCATTTTATTAAAAGTTTTACGTAGTTAACTAATCAGAAGTGATTGTCAGCATGATTTTGAAAGTACTTATTATTAAAATTAATAATTTACCATACATAATAGTTTTCAATTAGATGACACTGGGAAATTTTCTTTACACTGTTAGTACATAAAGTGTTTATTTTTATTTTAACTATCTACAACTTATTTTTGTTAAGATAGTTTTGGTATAACCTATTTTAATAACTGTTCAAAAAACATAGGTGGAATATTTTTCACATTTTTGGCTACTGCTTTTAGTTTTTGAGTTGTTATGTTGTGTTGATGAATGAGCAGGGAAATGAATTGTGGTATGGACCAGACAGAGTTAAATACTTGGGACCCTTTTCAGCTCAGACTCCTTCATACTTGACTGGAGAATTCCCAGGAGACTATGGATGGGACACTGCTGGCTTGTCTGCTGACCCTGAAGCATTCGCTAAGAACAGGGCTCTTGAGGTCAATTATTTATTTCTTAGACTACAATTACAAAACTTTCAATTTTTCATAGGACTAAATTGCATTAGGTTTCATGTCAACACAAACAAATCATTAACAATTTTTTGCTTTTCTGACACAATATAGTAGGTTCTAATTGATTTTATATCTAAACAAAATAATGATAGCAATAGTTTTCCTTCACATATAGCTACTTCTAGGAAAATCACGAAACATCCTATATTTCAAAACTTTGATTTTTTAGTCACTATAATATTTTTTGTCTCTGCCCTCGTGCATATATTTTGGTTTTGATCCTCACATTAGGACAAATTCTTTAGTAAAAACAGAGTCAACCAAACTTTTAAGTATAGGAACCCAAGAAAAATAAAGAAAACTACAGCAATTCCAAAATTTGGAATTGAACGTTTCCGATAGAGGAAATCTTTGTCTTGAAATTGAATACTTGCATCAGAGATTCCCCAAATTGATTTTCCATTTCCGAAAAGAATATAATTTATAATTTGCAAGTTCTAAATTAGCTCTTTCTTGGAACATATCTTAAGGAAATAATTTTACTAAATTGATGCCATCTGAGATCTAGAATCAAAAAAGATAATTCAAAAGATGACAGATTTGTTTTTAATCAATAACCAAATTGGATCTGGTATATCATAAGGGATTTGGAACTGCTATAGTTCTCTCAATTCTGGAATAAAGAAAACATTAAAGTTCAAATAGAATTTACCATTTATTTAATCTTTCACGGTGAGTCATACTAAAATGTTATCTGAAACTAGGTGATCCATGGACGTTGGGCTATGCTTGGAGCACTAGGGTCTATCACCCCTGAAGTACTTGAGAAGTACTTGAAAGTGGACTTCAAGGAGCCAGTTTGGTTCAAAGCAGGAGCACAAATCTTTTCAGAAGGTGGCCTAGACTACTTAGGGAACCCCAACCTTGTGCATGCACAGAGCATCTTGGCCGTGCTAGGTTTCCAAGTTATTCTCATGGGTCTAGTTGAAGGATATCGCATCAATGGCCTTCCCGGCGTAGGCGAGGGCAACGATCTCTACCCTGGCGGCCAATACTTTGACCCTCTTGGCCTTGCTGATGATCCTGTCACATTTGCTGAGCTCAAGGTTAAGGAGATCAAGAATGGAAGGTTGGCCATGTTCTCCATGTTTGGTTTCTTTGTCCAAGCCATTGTCACTGGGAAAGGACCACTTGAGAATCTTTTGGATCACCTTGACAACCCTGTGGCCAACAATGCTTGGGTCTATGCCACTAAGTTTGCTCCTGGCTCTTAGATTTGTTCTCTCTGTGCTTGGTTTTTATGAATGTCATGCATGACATGGAAATTTCCTTGTAGATTACAATCATAATATTTGTCAGATTAGTGGACTTTTTATGGTTCCTTTTAGAACCCTTGTTAATGCATTTAAACAAATGAATTAGAAGGCACAGAAGTGTCAACTCAAGGAAGAAAGTGAATTGATTTACAATATGCAATGGCTAACAAGAATAGTTTAAACATGGAGTATTAATAGGATTTTCTTATAGATTAGAGCTGTAGCATGACATAGTTTATCGGATCCAGGGTAGTATGAACAAACTTGAAATTGAAAAAATTGCAATCAGCATTCAAAACAAAGTGCACTCTACAGTATTTACATCCTATTCAACAATCTCCCTCAAAACAGATTTTTTAGACTTGAAATGCATAACAAACAGCTAGAGGTGAAAAGAATATACATGGCCAGTAATTTTGAAGTTGATACAGCCTAGAAAAAATGTACAGTAACTATAATTAACCAATAAAACATGTATTTGAGGTAATGAATAGAGTTTTGCAACATCTCTGTCACAAGCTTTTCATTTATTTTTTGTCTATACCACAAATATCTTCTACAAGAGGGATTCAAATCACCGGTCGCACATATAGGTGTAATTCCACACGGCTAATAATATCTGCAACTCTAGAGTGGACTCCGTCACTGACTTCGAAGCCTTCACTATTTACGTTCCACTTCAGCATCACTGTATCGAGTTCCTTCTCATTCTACATGATGCTAAACCTCCGCAGATTCGAGAGCCTTTCTCTCGTACAAATCTTTCTTAAGGTTCTACTACTGGGAGAGGCAATCAGTTAAGTCGGCAACTCAGCATTGCTCACGTAATTTACTAGTACTCTTTGCTTCCATAAAGTTATTTATGTGGTTCTTCTTATCCTCCTATATGATAACAACTTCAACTGCACTAGACAACTTAGCAGTGAGTCAATCTATTGGAGATGGTGAGACTTTGGTTTCAGCAGGTGGAATTACTGAACTCGGAATCTAGTGAGAGTGTTCGTGGTGGCATATACTCTTAGACATCATTCAACTATTTTGTGGGTATCACGTAGTATGAGAGAGGGAGACAAAGAGAGAGTTTGAGTCCATGCATCATATTTGGGTCTTTTCTTCATGGTGATTTTATTGTATGGTATGATTCTTATTTTTCATGCTTGTTAATCTTATAAGCTAGCCCTTTCGTGTATCTATGTGCTTGATATCTGTTTGTTTAGGCAAATAAATGATCAGCATGTGGAGTAGTTTTTGAGGCTTTTAGCAAAAGGTGTTTGGAGTTGAAGCATCCATTCTCCTTTAGAAGACCCTCTTTTGTTTTCTCTTGCTTCTTTTTTGTTAGTTTCTCTTATAGTTTATGTTCTTTGGAGTTTGAACTACTTGTCATTGTTTCCTTCCTCTTTGACCTTTCAGATTGTATTTATGGAGCTATGAAATCAAGATGACTTTAATGATTACTATCATTTTATGTTCTATATAATGAAGGTATGTATCTTTTATTTTCCTCGTAAATTTTATTTTTATTTCACAGTTGTATACACCATTTCATTAATTAAATTAATTAACTCATTCAAATAATAAAATTGAATCGCGATTAGGATTAGATTGTGTGGCACAAAAGTGTATTGGTTTTGATATTTGTAAAAGTAAATTTCATTAGTTGGCATAGAACACACTAACTTCATGAAAAGTGAATTAGTTTTGATATTTGTAAAATACTAGCTTTGCATTACATAACACACTTACCTCTACAATTATAAAAACCATAAAATTAAAACTTGCATACTAAAATATTATAAATGAAATTTATATAAAACCATGCTTAGAAAGAATAATTATTCTTAAGTTTTGATAGCTTCTCTTAGAATTTAGCAACCCCATGTAATTGACTCTTAATTTTTCAATTTTAATGTCATAGAGATAAATTGAAGCTTTTGGTAGTGATTGTAGACTTGTTGCCTCATCTATATTTGAAGAATCATCACAAATTATGGACATCCTTTCCCTCAAGTTGGTATTTGTAATTAAAAAAACTTGGCAAATTTCATTTCTTGCTCTTTGCTAGTAAATCCTTGTAATTCAGCATATTTCTCAAACAAGCTTCAATGGAAGCTTTCGGTCAAGCTCCCATGGAGATGACAAGAGAAACGAAATTAGAAAATGGAATGGAGAATAGAAATGGTTTAGAAAGGCGTCATGGCATGGCCAATAAGCCTAGGAGGAACCGCCACAATGAAGACAAGAGTCCATTGATAAGATTCAAGAAACCTTCCTAAGAAAGACAAGAGACTTATCTCTCAAAAACTCAAAGTTTTTATTCAAAATGATCAAAAGTTTTTTCAATTTCATTTTGGCATGTATTTATAGGTCTAGGCTTACTTGGCAAGCAAGTTAAAACTAAACCTAACCTATTCAAATCAAAGCTAACCGAAAACTAACTTTAGTTAGGAGTCCAACTAACTAATCTAATGAAGGCTAGTTTAAGTTACATGTCACTTTCCAAGTGCCATGTCATTAATCTTCCTTGATCTTACCTCTTGGATGGACTTGAGAGATCAAGGATGGATGTTCCTTCTTGGGTTAAGGTATGGATCCCCACCCAAGGAGAAACTCTACTCAAACCAAAGCTTTTGGATTCACTTAAAATTTCAAATCAAACTCCATATTCCATCCGAAATTCTAAAGTGAATTTTAGTGCCTCATTAGATCATTATTTGTACTTTTAACCAAACATTCTAAACAAGTAAAAAATAAAAGCATTCAAACCTAAAGAGAGCATATCTAGGCCGTGAGCTTTGGACTCACTTACAAGGCCTTGCAACTTGTACAATTACAAAGGTACTTGATCAAACAAGTTTACAAACAAATTACAAAATGTAAGTCCTAAACTATAGCTTGATGGAGGTTGTGCTATGTCTTGGAGCTTCTCCACTTCTTCCTCTACATGCTTCTAGTAATCCTTTGAGATGTTCCTACATCAAACCCTCTTTCTTTGTTTGAACTTTTCCTCAAGTTTCTTGAACCATTGGAACCTACATCAAACAAAGAAAGATCACTCATATTAAAGAATTACTATCTCCATAATCCATGGGAAGATCCAAATTACCTTGGTCTTGACCTACCAACACATTTCACCCGAATTAAGGACTAAACAAGGTTCTTTACATTGGTTATTATATGATGTAAAATATAGGTAAATTTGTTTCTTATAGTGATTGCATAGATGTAAAAGCAAATGATACTTTCTATTCAAACACTCTTTTAACTTTCTAGATTTACCTAAGTCATTTATTTTCCAATCATATAACAATAAGATAATTTGATTTCTAATATCAATAATACAATCTAAGGAAGTAAAAGAAAAACTTATTCTATTTTTCAAAGCATAACTAAAGCTCTTTAGGGCTTCTACTTCAAGTTGTGTTGATACTAGCATCTCCTCAAGTGTAGACATGTCTAGGTTGGAACTCTTAGTTAAGCATCTTCTTCTAGGAGTAGAAATTTACAATGTACCCTCCTTCTTAAAATCTTCCATCAATCTAGAAGGAGATTCAACATGATTAGGATAATAATCATTAGGCACAATCAAGAATTCCAACTTAGCAAATTGAAGTATTCCCTAAGGCCTAATGCCTTGAGAATCTAGTGTTAAACAAGTAATATCATGCAAATTGGAACTATTAGGATAAGTAAGAGATATAAAAGTTTTTCCCAATGGTAGCGTGAAGTTCCTAGACACTTCCTTTTCTCCACAAGGCTTGCTCCATGGTTCCATGATGCACAATTCTTTACTTGGACCTAAAACACAAGAATTCTCATAAGTGAGGTCTTTAGGATTTTCACAATGTGCTATAAGTCTTTTCCTTTCCAAGTCTTGGTAATAAGGGTACTCATATTACTTCGACCATTGTATCTTGGAATTGACTCCTATAAAATTCTCAAAATAATGGTTAAGACAATCCAAGGTAGTATCAAATTTAAGAGAAAGTTCACACTTCCTTTTTAATTGTCTCTCCATCAACAAGCTTTCCTTGCTTCCAAGAGTATCTACAAGAGGAGAACTCAAAGAAATAGAATTTAGTAAGCATAAAAATATGGATTTCCTAATTAGGAATTCTCTCTTACATTCTCCCTTAGCCACTAACAAGTTAGATTTCTTTCCATTTGATTTTTCTCTCTTGTGTTTCAATTCACCCTTACTCTTGGGCTTGCTTGAATCATGTTTCACTTGCACCTTTCCCATAGGATGCTTATCGACCAAAGGCTTCTCTTGGTCTTAAGCCCTCTTGAGTCTCATTTTAACTTGATCTTCACACACTTCCCTTGGAGATAGAGGCTTTAAGATTACTTTCCTACCTTCAAAAGAAAACAAGTAAGTGTTAGAAAGGCCATCATGAATCACATTCCTATCAAATTGACATGGCCTACCAAAAAGTAAATGTATAGCTTCCTTAGGAACTACATCACATAATATGTTATCACTATACTTACCAATAGAAAAGTTAAGCATACATTTCCTATCAACTTTAACCTCTCCACTCTCACTTAACCATAGTAATCTATAAGATTTAGGGTAAGGCATAGTTTTCAAGTTAAGTTTAGAGACTAACCTTTCACTCACAACATTAGTGCATGAGCCACCATCAATAATAAGAGAACAAGTTTGGTCTTTTACCTTGCATCTTGAATGAAATATGTTTTCCCTTTAACTATCATCTATATCATGATATGTACTAAGTAATCTTCTTACCATTAGTAGGTCACCTTTTTCGTCCTCTTGGCTAGAAGTGAAGCTCCTTTCACTTAGGCCTTCATCTTCACTTGAGGAGGCATTGGACCTTTCACTTGTAATCTCACCATCTTGCCTTAAGACCATAGCCTTCTTGTTTGGGCATTGTGAAGCTATGTCCCTTCCCTAAACATTTAAAACATTTAATGTTACTTGATTTAAAAGCATTAGATGAAGAAGTTACCTCTTTTTGTTTAGGGGGGTCTCAATCAAGCCTTGTCTTAGGCTTGGATGAATAGTCTCTCTTGCTCTTGCCCTTCCAACTTGATGAGTTAGATGAGGAAACTCTTTTGAAGCTACTTCTCCTTCTCAATTGGGCCTCAATTCTCTCGGTCAAATGGATGGCTTCCTCCAAGTTTGAATATCGTTGGAGCTCAAGAACATCTTGTATTTCTCTATTCAACCCATGGACAAATCTAGCCATAGTAGCTTTCAAACTCTCCTCTAGTTGGGCTCTTAGCATGGTTATCTCTAGGTCCATGAAGTAGTCTTGCACACTTCTAGGCCCTTGAATGAGTCTTTGCAATTTATTATGTAGATCCCTCATGTAAGTAGGAGGCACAAACCTTTCCCTCAAAGCATGTTTCAAGCCCTCCCAAGAAGTGATTTTCGGCCTCAAGTATATATGCCTAGTTTCCATTTGATTCCACCACACCAGGGTATATTCTTCAAAATCTAAGGTCACAAGGTGTAGCTTCCTTTCTTCACTCAACATAGGATAACTAGCAAGAATTTGATCCACCTTCATGGACCAATCCAAGTAAGCATCGGTCCCACCACTTCCATTGAACTTTGGAATCTTAACCTTCAACATCCTTTCATCAAATATATTATCCTCCTCATGGTAATGCCTTCTATAGTTACGATTGCCCTTTTCTCCCTCATAGCCAACCCCTCTACCACCTCTTCTCTCACGGTTATATTGGTCATGGGCATAGGCATCATCATTTCTAAGGCTCCCACCATCACTACCAAAAGAGGATTCATGCTCTCTCCTTGGTGATCCTCTCCTACTACCACTCCCTCTCTCATTTTCTTCTCTATCACTTCTTTCACTCCCTCTTCTACTCCTCCTATCACCCTCATTCCTACTATGTCTCTTCCTCTCATGTGTTTCCCTTATTTGATTTATCCCCTCTTGTACACTCTCCCTCAAGGTAACTTGCATTTGGTTCATTTTCTCCATCATCCTCTCCATGAACATTTGAGTTCTAGGTGAGTACTCATTCCCAACACTTGGAGAACTTGTCAGTGCTGCAAAAAGGGGTTAGTACACAAGAAATATAAAGAAAATGAAATAATCTCACCACTCTCTAAGTGTTTCCACTCATACTCTTATTTCACACTTAGTGATTTTTTCTCTAATATACTCTCTTGCCTTTTTCCTCTCTAATCTCTTAGTTCTCACTTAGGAATTATTCTCTAATCAATTACCAAGTCCTTATCATACCATTGTGAAAGAGGAACAGCACCCAAGCTAGGCTTAAGAAGTCCAGAGAGACAAATACTCAAAGACAAAACTAGGAGTCCAAGAAAGACAAGCAATAAAAAGCTCAAAATTAAAAGAAATGACTACTCAAATGTGGAAGAATTTTGATGAGACAAAGGTACAAACAAGGGTAGAAAAAGAACATATATTTGCTATAGAAATCAAGTCCAAACCAAGAGCAACACCATAAGCATCAAAACTGGACAGCCACGCACAAAGCACTTAGCCTCCGTTTAGAGTCAGAAATTAGCGACGGAAATCCTCAAGTTTGATTAGCGACCGAAATTATCTATGTTCTATAGTTGTCTAGCCTTCTTAAAATTCAATTCAATTGAATTGCTATACAAGGCTCATATACAGTGGATCAACAAAATCCAGCAAGTGTAGTACAAGGAAATTGTGAAAAATATACGCCCAAATTCCACTACACACGTAAGTCCAAAGCAAGTTACTAAAAATTTAACTTGGGTGATGTGTGTTCAAAACAAGGTCCAAGGGTGTGTCTAGTGATCAATTCATTCACTTTTTCAATTGATCTCTTTATGTTCTTATTCTTTTATTTTTGTTTTTGTATGGTCCTCATTCAATTGATACTCTTTTTGAACCCATACATTTTTCTTTTCACTATTAATTCTTTTTCTTTTGTTTTTCTCACTTGTTTCTTTTCTTTATTTTGATTTTATTTTTTTTCACACACCATGTATGGCTGGAACAAAACCACAAAATGAAAATGAGCAACTTCCAAGTTCAATTTCAAGTACCCAGAACGAAAATCTCAATGGGTTACACAAATTGAACCTAAAGAGTGCTCTAGAAGCTAACTAATGCATGAACATGTGAGTCTTACACTAGAAGTTTCATCCAACACTTGAAACCCATGTAAAAACTTGAAATCCACATCATTAATGGTGCAGCAACATACATCTACTCACGGTTATGGAGGAAAAACAACAAGCACTAAACAAAACTATAAGAAAACACATCAAACAATGAAGCTTATAAAGGAAGTTACTCTAAAACAATGAATCTTGTTATGAAAGTTAAAATAACTATGGATAAAACTTCAAGACATGCATGGACAGCCATGAAATTCACTGCCCAAAGAGAAACAAGGAAGAAAAACATGTTTCTTACATCAACAAACTGAACAAAACAAACAACTCAAGGAAAAACAAAGACTAGGCAACTCAAAAAAGACATAGAAGATGAAAAACACTATGGAAAACTATGGAGTTTGGGAAAACTCATTACTAAACATTTTGAAGACACCCACTGAAGAAGACAACAAGCTTATGATACCACTTGATAAAGGCCTCCTTAGAGAGATTCCAAAGAGCCCTTGAAGTTCCCAATCTAGCTTCTTCAACTTTCTTCAAACAAGCTTCAATGGAAGCTTTCGGTCAAGCTCCCATGGAGATGACAAGAGAAACGAAATTAGAAAATGGAATGGGCAAGAGAAATGGTTTAGAAAGGTGTCATGGCATAGCCAATAAGCTTAGGAGGAACCGCCACAATGGAGACAAGATTCCATTGATAAGATTCAAGAAACCTTTCTAAGGAAGACAAGAGACTTATCTATCAAAAACTATTCAAAATGATCAAAAGGTTTTGCAATTTCGTTTTGGCATGTATTTATAGGCCTAGGCTTACTTAGGAAGCAAGCTAAAATTAAACCTAGCCTATCCTAATCAAAGCTAACCGAAAACTAACTTTAGTTAGGAGTCCAACTAATTAATCTAATAAAGACTAGTTTAAGTTACATGTCACTTTCCAAGTGACATGTCATTAATCCTCCTTGATCTTAGCCCTCTGATGGACTTGAGAGATTAAGGGTGGATGTTCCTTCTTGGGTTAAGGTATGGATCCCCACCCAAGGAGCAACTCTACTCAAACCAAAGCTTTTGGATTCACTTAGAATTTCAAATCAAACTCCACATTCCATATGAAATTCTAAAATGAATTTTAGTGCCTCATTATATCATTATTTGTACTTTTAACCAAACATTCTAAACAAGTAAAATATAAAAGCATTCAAACCTAAAGAGAACATGTCTAGGCCGTGAGATTTGGACTCATTTACAAGGCCTTGCAACTTGTACACTTACAAAAGTACTTTATCAAACAAGTTTACAAACAAACAAAATGTAAATCCTAAACTATGGCTTGATTGAGCTTGTGTCATGTCTTGGAGCTTCCCCACTTCTTCCTTTGCATACTTCTAGTAATCCTTTGAGATGTTCCTACATCAGAAATGGTAGAGTACAATCATTAGAGCTATCATTGGAATTTGAAACCTTCTCTACCTATAGAACAACATATTAAGTATCATATTCTTTATTAATTTAAGAAAAAAGTTATTCTTAAATACTATTTAGTCTTAAAAAATTGAAGTCATGGATTTAAGTATATATCAAACAATGTCCTATTGTGATATGGTAAATCATGAATAATGACAAACTATTAACCCTTGAATCATTCTTAATGATTTTGCTTCTAGTTTTTATCCCTTTGTCTCTACTTTTAATTACTGGACTATACATTCTTTTTATTATGACTTCTATAATTCTTTTTCAAATATGCCCAAACCATATATGTTAAGTTTTTACCATCTTTTCCACAAATACTCCAATAATATAGACTAAACCTAAAACTTATCCACCCACTTCATAAGTGATCAACGTTGTACTCGGTCAAAATAATGCAATAAAATGCAGTACTAGGAAATGACTCCTAGGTCGTCTCTCAAGGACCATCATAATATTTCTATCAAATACAGGACACAAGGGGGGTTTGGACAATTCAAAACAAATTAATAAAAATGGAGAATTTAACAATAACTAAAATGAGATTAGCCTCTTATTAGATTGCAATTCACTTATCCTAGGTTTAAGATTAATTATCTAAGCGAAAATTAATCACAGCAAATGCTCAATTTACTCAACTCTCAATCCAACCCAAATTAATTAAATAAGTAAAAATTAACTCTAGATTTTTGTTGGTCCCTATGTGAATCTAGAGGGGGGGTGAATAGATTCTAGTTCCCTAGTAATATTTCTAAAACTCTTTTCCTCACTTTTTCAATTCAATTTTATCTTGTATTAAAGCAATGTACCAAAGATATCACAGCGGAAAGATACAAGAAAAATTGTAAAGCAAGAAATCAAATGGAATGTAAAGATAAGGTATAGAGAAGAGATAGTAAACAGAGATTTATACTGGTTCGGCTTTCGGCCTACATCTAGTCCCAACCCAACAACTGTTGCGATCGATATTCCACTATAATCTTTTGTTCAATATAATCACTTCTGCACAAACACAAAAACAATCAAATACTCAAATCTCTCTATGTTCTTCCTTAGAACATATCTCACCAATTCTTGAAACCTTCAAGAATTACCTATGAGAGTACCTCTCTCAATTCTCTAACTCTTCTTCTAGAGAACCACTTTCTCTTAAGAGTTTCAAACCAAAATCAAAACACAAAATAAAGAAATAAAGATCAGTAAAGATTACACATGTGTGTATGCTCTGATCAAGATGATAACCAAAAGTATTCAAATCTTTCTTCCTTCACACAATACTCATCTCTTTGAGAAAATCTTTTTAAAATCTTTGAAGAGATTTTCAGAACTTGTAAACCTGTGTTTTTCTCTTCTTTCTTTTCTTTGAAAAACATAAAAGATCTCTCTCTCCGAAATAAATCAAAGAGGTTCCATTTAAAGCAGTTTCAAAACCATTTAGAGATGAATTCTGGTGTGGTAATCGATTACAGATGTTGGTAATCGATTACTACAGAGAAATTTGTCTTCCTCTGCATTTCAAGCACGAAGTAATCAATTACTATGGAGTGGTAATCGATTACTCCAGAGCAAGTTGAGTTCCCCTGTTTTCTAAGTCTGTTGGTAATCGATTACTACATACTGGTAATCGATTACTTCAGCTTAAATTCTTAAAACCAAAGTTTTTTGAGTTCTTTTCAGATAAAATGGGGTTCCAACTTTCTCTAGCTCAATTTACAAGAGTAAAACCAAGTTCTCTATAAAAAGATTGAATAAAACTACTCATACAAAGCCTAAACTATAACAATTAATACATTTAAACTCCTATATACAATCTATCATAAAGCTCAAAATTACAAGTATATCAAAACGAAAACTAGGAAAGACTTCTTCAGCTTCAAGTCCAACAATCTCCCCCTTTTTGGTTTTGATGTACCAAATCTTGTGTAGTGATCCTTTATGTAGATGCTGGCTTTGATGTGACCTGTAGTGTTAGTACTTTCTTTTTTTTTTTTTTTCAATTCCATACAGCAATTTATATACCATTTTATGAATCATCCAATTCTCATGTCACAAATATCAATTTTCAGAAATATAAAGGCAATCAATTAAACTATCTATTACAGTCATCCAATAGTTTCAAATGTGTTAATATGCTCCCCCTAAGTCAGATGCTTAGGTGCAAATAGAAAAAAACTTGTTTAAGAAAAAAACTTAAAACAGAGTAAAACTTAAAACACAGCAATTACAGAGAGCAAATATCATAAAGCTAAAACTATGCTATGAAGACTTAACAAAAGACTTAACAAATTACTAACTACACTACTACTCCCCCTATTTGGTATATCAAATCAGAAAGAGAGGTAGAGATGGAGTTACTAATCTGAGTCATCTTGATTGAGTCGCTCCATGATGGTTTCCATCAAGTCTTTCATGTCTAGGAATTGCAGATCTTGTTTCTTTCCCATTTCATCCATCCGCTTTCCCATATCATCAATGCGCTTGTTGATGGTTGCCTCAAGTTCATCCATTCGGTCAATTACAATGGATTCGAACCGTGACTGTGGAACGTACTCACCAGAATTGTCTTCATCCATATCTTCAGGTTCTGGACATGTTTCCTCTTGCTCTTGTGCTCCTTCATGCTCTTCTTGGAAAGGCCTCTTTGTTCCTCTCTTGTGATCCATCCAGCATCGGTTTTGATAAGCCTCATCTTCTTCAATGCTCCATTGCCGATGACATGGACATCCTTGACCAATTCTCTTGCTTCATGGGTAGTGTCAATCTGAAACATATCAATTAGTCTAGAAATAAAGAGAGAGTAAGGACACTTATTATCAAGTAGTTTCCTCGTTTTCAGCATGTTGTCCATGATCACATGAGTCCAATCCACTTGAATGTTGTTCTTCAATGCAAAGAATGAGGATCATGTCTTCCTCGATCAATCGGGCATGGTTTGCTCCTCTTGCCCAAGATCCAAACCAAACAAAGTGTAGTGAAGTAGCCGATCATCTGCTGTGAGGCCACCAATATTATAAGTAACTTTCTTGCCCAATGCTCTTTTCGAATTTCTATCATCTTCCCATTGTACAGGATTCCTCAGTAGGCTCATATAGAAGGAATCTTTTTGCAAATCAAACCCTTTCTCTCTGAGTTTGTCTGCGTGTGCTATAATCCCTTCTTTTCGAATTCCAGCAATATCCAAAAAATGAGCAGGGGTAAGAGAAATCGTGGTACCTTTGACTTCAGAAGTCACAGTCATCTTCTCCATGTTTGGCTTGAGGTTGGAGTAGAAAACCTTAACCAAATCTGGATAGATGAATCCTTTCATCCCTACAAACCTCTCCAAATGTTGTTGTCTCAGAAAGGTCTGGAATGTGAAACTCTGAGAGTCTAGCCATCCAAGGTCAAGTATCTTTGGGGGAACTAGACCTTTGTTTGCGAAATCCAGGTTGAACCGGGTTTCTTGTCCCTTTGATGTGAACCAAGGGTTGATTCCTGACATTTGTGGTTGAGGAGGAGGAACTTCTGGTTGTTGTTGTTGTTGTTACGAGGATGAGGGTTTCTTCCTCTTGGAAGATTCTCCCACCTTTTTATTTCCTTTTGCTTCTTCAGGGAGACGATCTTGAGGGTATCTGTTAGCCCTCATCTTGATTCTCTTTCCTTTTCCTTGTCCTTCCATTGTTGAGAGAGTGAAAAGCTTGAAAAGCTAGGGTTTGGAGGAAGAAGGTAAAGGGGTTTCTGAGCGTGAGTGTGAATGGTGAGTTGAAGAGTCACACCTGCACTTTCTTATAAAGAGAACAAAGCCCAGAGGATTAGCCCAAGAACGAGGTAATTGATTACTAGCAGTTGGTAATCAATTATCTCAGTTCCTTATGAAGAAAAAAAGGAAAACAACCAAGAAACAGTCGTGGTAATCGATTACTGTAGCCTGGTAATCGATTACTCCAGAGAGTTTCTCAAAGCATGTGAAATTTTGTTCTGTGGTAATCGATTACTGCTTCGTGGTAATCGATTACTCCAAAGAGTTTTCTTACTATTTTTGAAAACTGGTGCTTTGGTAATCGATTACTGCTCGGGGTAATCGATTATCTCAGTACCAAAATCCTTCCCAGAGTGAATTTCACTCGAAGTAATCGATTATCATCCTTTGGTAATCGATTATTTCTATCAGAAGAAGGTTTTTCACAAAAATTTTCACAAAAACAGAGTTATGGATAAATGTAATTAAGTAAGAAGGTTTAGTTTAGATGTTCCTCACTCAATATACCGAGGTTTGATCTAAGTTTGTAAAACCTTTCCTTTGGTAATGCCTTTGTAAATATATCCGCTAATTGATTCTCCGTGTCTATGAATTCAATGTTACAATCTCCTTTTTCGATGTGATCTCTAATAAAATGATGTCTGACTTCAATGTGTTTTGTCCTTGAGTGTAGTACAGGGTTTCTTGTGATACTTATGGCGCTTGTGTTGTCGCATTTCAAAGGAATGTGATCTACCTTTAGCCCAAAGTCCTCAAGTTGGTGTTTCAACCAAATTGCTTGAGCACAAAGCAACTTCCCGAGCCTACATATTCTCGCTTCGTGATTGATAGTGCTACGCAAGCTTGCTTTCTCGCTATTCCAAGATATCAAGCATTCTCCGAAGATGTGACATGAGCCACTAGTGCTTTTCCTATCCGTTTTGCTACCTGCAAAATCAGAGTCACTGAAACCAACAAGTAGTGGTGAGGTTCCTTTTGGATACCATAGTCCACAACTTATTGTTCCTTTTATGTATTTAAGAATCTTCTTCACTGTTAGCCAATGAGATTGCTTAGGTGTAGATTGAAATCTAGCACATAAATATACAGAAAACATGATATCAGGTCTACTGGCTGTTAGATAAAGTAAAGATCCTATAACACCTCTGTATAGGGTAGTATCAACTTCATCACCTGTTTCATCAATCTCAAGATAAGTGTTAGTAGAAATAGGTGTATTAGACATTTTGCAATTTGTCATATCATATTTCTTAAGAAGTTCTTTAGTATACTTAGCCTGATGTATGAAAGTGCCACCTTCCATTTGCTTGATTTGAAGTCCTAAGAAGAAACTCAGTTCTCCAATCATAGACATATCAAATTCTTCCTGCATATCTTTCACAAACTCTTCACAAAGTTGTTGGTTAGATGATCCAAAGATAATGTCATCAACATAAATTTGAACCAATAGAATGTAGTCAGACTTGTTCTTAATGAACAAAGTCTTATCTACTTTACCTCTGTGGAATCCTTTAGATATGAGAAACTTACTCAGTCTGTCATACCATTGCCTAGGGGCCTGCTTTAACCCATACAAGGCTTTATGAAGTTTGTAGACATGTGTAGGCCAAGTAGCATCTATGAATCCTGGTGGTTAAGCTACATAGACTTCTTCATTGATATAACCATTCAGGAATGCACTCTTTACATCCTTCTGGTATAATTTGAAATTATTGATGCAAGCATATGCCAAGAGTAGTCTAACAGCTTCAAGTCTTGCAACAGGAGCAAAGGTTTCTTCAAAGTCAATCCCTTCTTGTTGATTGTATCCTTTTGCCACAAGTCTTGCTTTGTTTCTGACCACAACTCCTTCTTCACTCAATTTGTTCTTGAAAACCCATTTTGTACCTATGATGTTCATATTGCCCTTGTCTGGAACAAGTTCCCAAACTTCATTCCTTTTGAACTGGTTAAGTTCTTCTTGCATAGCCATGATCCAAAATTCATTGTTCAAGGCCTCTTCTATACTGGTTGGTTCTACCTGTGACACAAAGGCAGTATCATAGCAAAACAAGTTTCGTGAGGATCTAGTAGTTACCCCCTTGTGGATGTCACCAATGACATTGTCAAGTGATAGGTTCCTAGGTGTCCTCCACTCTTTTGCTTGTTCTGCACAGGTCGGTTGAGTTTCTTGATGCTTGTTATCAATGTCCATGTTCTCTTCACCTGTGTCATCATCATGCAGAAATCTTTCCTTTTGGAAAGTGTTAGTTTCATCAAATCTAATATGGACAGATTCTTCAATGCACATGGTTCTTTTATTAAAGATTCTATATGTTTTACTGGTGTTTGAATAACCAAGGAAAATGGCTTCATCAGCCTTTGCATCAAACTTTCCAATAAGGTCTTTGCCATTGTTTAAAGCAAAACATTTGCATCCAAAAACCTTAAAATAAGAAATGTTTGGTTTTCTTCCATAGAAAAGCTCATAAGGGGTTTTCTTTAAAATGGGTCTTATAGAGACTCTATTGAGAACATAACATGCAAGTGTTCACAAGATCATCGTCCAAAAATGTTTAGGCATCATATGCTCATGGCATGGTTCTTCCAAGTTCTATAAGGGACCTGTTTTTCCTCTCCACCACTCCATTTTGTTGTGGAGTTCTTGGAGCTGAAAAAATGTGATATCTCATGTTTTTCACAAAACCTTTCAAAAAAGCAATTCTTAAATTCAGTTCCATTATCACTTCTTAAAGCTTTGATTTTCAAATCCTTTTTGTTTTGAATCTTTTTGGCAAGTACCTTGAAAACTCTAAAGGCTTGATCCTTTTTCTTGATAAACAAAACCCAAGTAAATCTTGAATAGTCATCTACTATGACTAGTCCATACAGATTTCCACCAATACTAGCTATCCTAGATGGACCAAATAAGTCTAAATGTAAGAGTTCAAGCGGCTGATTTGTAGAAACATGTTTTACATTTTTGAAAGATGTTTTTGCTCGCTTGGACTTTTGACAAGTCTCACATAGTCCTTCTTTGGAAAATCTAATCTTGGGAGACCAAAAACTAACTCTTTAGAAACTAGCTTATTCAAATGCAAAGTGTCAATGTGTGCTATTCTCCTATGCCATAGCCAAGACAGATTATCATTAGAAGTTAAACATGTAGAGTAGGGAGAAGAATGATCTACTTCCGCAGGTAGGTAAATGTTGTTAGATCTCTTGCCAATCATGAGAAGTTCATCGAGTCTTTGTTCTTTGATGAGACAATGTTCATTATCAAAAGCAATTCTCAGTAGTTCTTGTCACAAAGTTGATGATGCTCGGAAGATTGAACCTCAATCCATCGACTAGCGAGAACATCTTCTATTATCTGTGTTTTGATTTCCAACGCGATCGTAGCCTAGGATTTTCCCTTTGTTGTTATCTCCATATACAACAGATCGATTCTCTTGGTGTGAAGGTGCTCATGTTCCTTCTATCTGTCATATGCCTTGAGCAGCCTTCGTCTAAGTACCAAATTGAGCTTCATTGTTCAGGCTTTCGCAAGAGAAAAAGAACTTATTTTGTGGGTGGTACCCAGTTTTTCTTGGGTCCATACATGTTAGTGCTACTGGTAACTTTCTTTATCCATTTGTATTTACCATTGGAAATTCCTTTCTTTCTAATCATGCAGTTGTAAGATTTGTGTCCAGGTTTCATGCAATATGTACAAGTGTATTTAGCATGCCTAGTATTTCCAGATTTCATATGAACACAGTTTGCAGAAATGTTGATTTCTTTTAACTTTGAAATATCCTTTTCTAACTCACATACTTTTTGTTTTAGCATGGATACTTCTTTTTTCAGACTTATGTTTTCTTTTTCAAAGACTTCAGCTTGATTATAAAGTTCACAAAAGGCAGAATGTAATTCATCATAATCATTCACAATTGAGTTTGTATCACATACCTCATTGGATGTTTTAGCCATTAAGCACAGATTTGCCTCCTCATTTTCACTTTCAGATGTTGAAGATGTGTAGCCTTCATCCCAAGCAATGTATGCCTTCTTTTTCTTCTTTTCTTTTCTGGAATTTCTTTCATTTTCAGTTTTTCTCACTTCAGAGTTGTTGCTCCTTTTCAAGGTTGGACAATCTGACCTGTAGTGCCCAATCTTTCCACATTCATAGCAAGTTACCTTGACTGAAGTGTTTTCCTGCTTCTTGACTCCTTTTCACTAGTGGAAAATAAATCTTTAACGTCGGTTCAAATTGGCTTATGACGTCGGTTAAAAACCGACGTTAATAGTGGGTGACGTTAAAAGTATTTACTTTTAACGTCGGTTTCATAACCGACGTTAAAAACATGACATTTAACGTCGGTTTCATAACCGACGTTAAATGTGTTTTTAAACCGACGTTGAATATTTTTAACCGACGTTAAATGTTGGTTTGACGTCGGGTGCTTCGTTACAACCGACGTTAAAAGTACTTACTTTTAACGTCGGTTATTAAAATTAACCGATGTTAAAAAGTAATTTTTTTTTTAAAATATTTTTTTTGTTTTTATAAAACCCAAAGTTGAGTAATGTCAAAAGAACCTGATATTAACAAACAAATTCAAAAGGTCAAATTTTTGCCAGTGAAATTTCAAGCATATGAATGTAATTTGAAACAAGTGGGTAACACAACTCCCATGCTTCATAACGTAAGAATAATAACAAGATAATTAAACTTTTTCTTACAAACTAATCAAGTAAAACCAAATTTTAAATGCTACCATCAACAACATCATGTGAGCTAGGTGAATGTCCACTTCGACCAATCCAAAACTGAAGGTGTTCTTTGGCAATGTCCTCTTCTATACTATGAACACTGGCTCTTCTCCAAAAATATATTAGCCAAGCCTGTCCATGAAGAGTACATGTTACAAAAATTAAAATCAAAGAACCATGTAATCCAGAATCTGAAAAAGCATGCCTTATCACAGAGAAGAAATGAAATATACTAATACATCCATTCCAAGAAGTTGATAATAATAAAAAGCATGAATAGTTCATAAGAGAACATAATACCTCCATGAAAAGAACATCCTTAGACTCCTGAATATATGATGTTGTTCATCCTTCCACCTACCTACACTTGCATTGTAATGCCAAATTGGTACATAATCAATGTGCTTGTTATTTGAAGTGATTCCTTTTGTTTACAAGATAATGAACAAGTACATAAGCAACAATTTCATAAAGTGATTCCTTAACTGTTGATTTAAAAACCAAGAGAGTAGATTTTATCAAGTTCATAAGAATTGACACAAAGGAAAAATACAACTTTTAAATAACACTCTAATAAAAAATCAGTACAACAACTAATCCTTTCTTGAATCTTCAATCATCCAACATCCTCCAAGAGAAGCAGCAGACGCATGGAGCCTTGCATTAACAAATATGTGGAATCATTTAACAAAATCAACCAAAATCCTTGGATTCTATATCTTGAATCATTGAAAAAAATAACAAGATTCAGATATATTACCTCTTTTAAAAGGATGTCAATATGAACCTTTCGAAACTTGAACTAGATGTGCTCCCATTCTTTTTGAATATTCTTAATGTCATCGGTTTGTAATGGGTCAACACTTTGAAAAATCTGAAACATTTTATGAAAATGTATTAGTCAATAACTTTCTTTTAGATACTTTTTCTTGGAATAATTATATGAACAGATTACTATATATATATATATATATATATATATATATATATATATATATATATATATATATATTACCTCATGCCAAGAATTCATGACGAGGGACGATCAAAATAACCTTCATCCAATACATGACATAATAGCCACATTCAAATGACCCAACTTGTTTATTACACTACATTGATAAAATTCAGTTAGATAACATTATTAAAAATTCAATTGAGGATAATGTTTAAATAAATATTTCTTACCTTGGGAATAATGAAATTGGTATGCTTTCCTCCCCTATTAACCCTTCCACTCAAAACATTTGCACCAACAATAACCCTAAGAAGATTAAAACTTATTATACAGACTAATATTATTCTTTAAAAAAAATATTTGAAGGCATTTTAAAGTTACCCATTTAATAATGTCTTCATCTCGATAGAAGGTTTATGATGTAAAGAGCAAAACCAAACTACACTATAGTCCTTGGGAATAAGGACTATAAGCTGCCAATGGGACATGTAATGTATAAGATAAAATTAGTAACATTATATTTAATATATTAAAAGTATGAGATGGGAATATCAACTAACCCTGAAATGTATGGAGCTAAAAATATTTGCTTTCCCGATTCACTCAGCCATGTCTGCATGTATTGTTGAATTGAGGTCTTGTGATTACCAACTTTTTGAATAGACTGAGGGTCAACAAATCCATATATCTTCGATGTGCCATGATTTTTGCTCAACGAGTGCAGGTAACTATAAGGAAAGAAAATATGTACATGAATAATTAGTTTTAACTATATGCATTTAATTAATAAAATTACTGACCTTTCCCAAAGTTGTATAACCGAGATGTTTAACATGATATTCCCCGAAATAATCTCTAGTACATCTGGCAGTGCTATGTACATGGGGACATTGTCATTATCAACACCAAAAATCTCTTTTTTGAAAGGGAGTTGTATAGGATTTCGCCTCAAGGATGGTAATATGGCCAAAAGGTCATCCATGGGATCCTTTAATGCATCATCATCAAGTGAAGGACTCCCATTACCCTCAACATCTTTGTTTTTATTTAAGTCAACCTGCTAAATATTACTCATATTATAACATTTATTAATAGAGTTACTAATGCATTGAAGCAAAAAAAGTAAATTACATACCTTTTTTCTTGTTGGAATAATGTTGAGCAAATGCAATGGCCATGCAAGGAAGGTGTCAATCGCATCCCTCACGAACTTAACTCTGTGACCGGGCACAGGTACATGGGCATCGGGGTCAATAATTTCATAAATCGAAACTTTAACCCAATCAGCCTCCATAGGAGCCCCATGGATGGTTGTGCCTCTCTCGCACACAATGGTAATAGCTACTAGCTGCTCTCGATCATCATCCACATATAACTCGCACCTATAATTAAAATCAGGTGAATGATGAAATAAAAGTGATGGTTGAAATGTAAATACAAGTATGTACCTTTCATTAACTGATGGTTTAGGTCCAACACAACTTCCTTTTGTGCTAATTCGAATACAATTATCAGGTGCAAAATTTTTGGAAGTCCTTGTTGTGTGGTTGTCCTTAAGGACCGAACTTGTACAAGCACTTGTTGTTGTAAGGTCTGAACTTGGCCATGAACTTGTGTCATAATTTTTTCGTACATTTCTTCTCTTATCTGCTGTAAGGTCTCCTCGCTAACAGCTGAATAACTATTGCGTCGTGATGAAGCACCAAAGTAATCACGGATGCCAACCCCTATACCAGCAGCACGGACCCGCCCAGGATGTTCTGGTTTCCCTATGGCTTTGGTTAAAATATCTTCACGACCATAAGGAACAAATGAACCTTGGCTAGCCTGGTCAACTAAAGAATCCTGTGATAGTGATTAACATGAAAGTTAATATTTCATTTTATTATAACAGAAGTCTACATTACTGTGATTAAAATATAATGTCACTTACAATTTTATCTGAAATTTCCTTTGCCGAAGCAGAACTCATGTCCCCAGATGACTTTGTGCGTGCAGTCTTCCACAGGCCATAACGTGGCGGAAGAGATGGAGGATCAAGGACACCCTCTGATGCCCCTACATCAGCTAGCCTCTGCTTCATCTGCTCATCTATGATCCTCTGCTCCAACTTGGCATAGCCACCTCGAGAGAGTAGGTGGGGTGTATCATTCAGTTTCTGACGTTCTTGTGCAGCTTGTCGTTTAACCTATTTTGAATATGAAGTAGTACACAACGTTAGAATCACATTTTACTATGACATATATTTATATATGATAGTAATAATTATTATACTAACCTGCCATGAAGAGTCCAAGCGACTCTGACGAAATGTGGCCCAATCAATGTCAGACGGGCTTTAGGATGTAATTCTGTGCGTATACCCATCTCAACTAATTCCTGACGGGCTTTTACTCCATCTTTTGTCTTGCCTTTGATATTCAGTAATGTCCCAATAAGACTATCAGAAACATTTTTCTCCACATGCATGACATCTATGCAATGTCTAACATCCAATTTGCACCAGTAAGGAAGATCAAAAAATACTGATCTCTTCTTCCATTGGTTGTTTTCAATGTTTTTCTTCTGTGCCTTTCCAAACACAGTGTTTATATTCTTCACTCGGTCATAAACTTCTTCACCACTTAGTGGTTTACTTGCAACCTCAATCTCTTGAGACCCATTAAATGCCTTCTTCAATTTACGATAAGGGTGAGTGCGTGTGAGAAACTTCCGATGTCTAGTATACACAGTTTTTTGGCCATGTTTTAGTTGTGTAAAACTAGTGTTTTCATCACATATAGGGCAAGCATAATGACCTTTCACACTATACCCACTCAAGTTACCATACGCGGGAAAGTCATTAATTGTGCAAAATAACATTGCACGCATGATGAAATTGCTCTGACTATGGGCATCAAACACATCCACCCCTTCATCCCACAATATCTTAAAATCATCGATCAACGGTGCAAGATACACATCAATGTCGTTCCCCGGCTGTTTTGGCCCAGATATCATCATAGGCAACATAATATATTTTCTTTTCATGCATAACCATGGAGGGAGATTATAAATGACTAACAAAACCGGCCACGAACTATGCTGACTACTCATGTTTCCAAAAGGATTCATCCCATCAGTAGCAAGCCCAAATCTCAAGTTTCTTGGCTCACTTGCAAAATTAGGAAACAACTCATCAATTTTCTTCCACTGTGTCGAATCAGCAACATGGCGAAGTTGTCCATCACATTTTCTACCATGTAGATGCCATGTCAGGTTCTTTGCATCATCTTCATTGGCAAACAGTCGCTTTAATCTTGGAATTATTGGCAGGTACCATAACACCTTAGCAGGAGGCCCATCTTTAGCGTCTTCTTCATCAATACCTCCACCATCTTTCTTTTTGAAGCGAGATACCCCACACTTAGGACACGCATTCAATGTTGCAAACTCGTTCCTATATAGAATACAATCATTAGGACAAGCATGTATCTTCTTATAATCAAGACCAATGGGACATAAAATCTTTTTTGCCTCATAATTACGATTAGGCAATGTGTTTCCTTCAGGAAGCATCTCCTTCAACAACTCTAATAATTCTGTGAAACTTTTATCTGTCCATCCATTTCTCGCCTTTACATTAAACAATCTTAACACCGCTGACAATCGAGTAAACTTGGTGCATCCAGGATACAATGGTTCTTCTGAATCACTCTTCAAAGAATCAAAAACATGTGGCCTCTGAGGTTCTTGTTCAACATGTCCAAGCATTTCGTCTAAATGATCTTCCATGTCATCATCCTCATTCTGTTGCATAGTTGGTCGATTGTGTAATAGTTCCCCATGCCATGTCCATACTTTGTAATTTATACAAATCCCATACATAATTAGGTGCTCACGTATGTCTTTCCTTTCTTGTCGAAGCCGATTTGAACAACAAACACAAGGGCAAAAATATTTTCCATTGTTTCCCTTTCCATTTGACTCAGCAAATCTTAACAATTCATCAATCCCATTATTATATTCTTCACTAAGACGATTTTTACTCATCCAGCTTCGATCCATGAATTCCTATTATAATTCAAAAAAAGAAACTGGATGAAGCATTTTAGATCACACCGGCTACACTAAACGACTATCATTCATAGAACATTGCCCATGTTATATTTATAACGAAAATTGGGCAAAATTTCTCCTATACTTAGGATAGTTCCCCGAAAAAAATTCCTCTCAATATTAAACAAGTACAATAAAAAAATCATTCAATCATGATAAATAATTGAAAGGGAGGGAATGTATGAAGTTCTAGTTAGTGAAGTGTGTTGCAACTAAATATTCAAACAGGTTAGATAGTACCTCTTAGTTGGTATCAATGTCTCTCACTAATGTTGTTCAATGTTATAGTAGGTTGGGGATGGAGAACTACAAAATGAGATAGGTGATTAAGCTTATGCTAGGTGATTAATTTAACAACCTGTAAAAATAAAGTGGAGGAGGATACTAGATATGCATGTTGCCTATCAAACTTTAACGAAAAAAAGTTGCTCATTAAATTTCAAATGGTACGCTTAATTCCAATTCTCACTTTAATCCTTAATTGACCTTTATTATTTTCAATAAAAATAGTATAAATGATAAGCAAAAATAAGTAGCAGGAAGTAACTAAACACCATCATGCAATATTTTATCTTAAATAGTCAAAGAGCAGGTATAAAAGTTATATGTCTAAAAAGACAAGTAATAAAGATTGCGAAATAACAAAAATTATACGTAAGAATAAAATAATAAAATAAATTGCATCAATCATAACAATAATCAACTGCTAATTCGAATTTAGTTAGGCTACTTTAAATAAAATATTTTCTTTTAATTATATTATTTGACTATCTATAAAATTTGAATACAGGACCTATCCGGATTCACAATTGCTCTAACAGAAGGTTATAAGTTGGCACACCCGGCCCGTGAACATGAGAGAGAAAGTGTTGTGAAGATAAACCTGGCCCACCAGCCCATAATGGCTAAGTCATATATTCCAATTGGAGGAATATAAATCCATCACTATAATGCCTCTGTTGAAGTAATCTAAATCCAATCACTACAATGTCTAAGCCATATATTCCAATTGGAGGAATATAAATACCTCCTAACTTAACAAAACAACTTACGTGAAAACAACTTAATCTATTCCCTTTTCAATCACAGAACCTACTTATAAATCTTACATGATAAGCACTTATTCAATAAGTGTTTAATTAATTTCTTTATGTAGGGGAAATAACAATATTGCATAATTAACGAATCTACTAAAGAAGAAGAAAATAAAAACTGACAGAAACTAATTAATTCTAAAATCACCTAGAAAATAAAAATGGATAAAATTAAACTTGGTTTCAATAATGATAAGACATATATAACACTGGATGTTCATGCTTGCAGTACTAGTGTTCGATTCACACTTTTTTGTTTCAACTACTACTACTGCTCTTTACTCTCTCAAAGACAATTTCTCAAACTAACACTCATCCACCTTCTATTAGCGCCAACAATAACATTCTCACTTTCACTAATCATGCTTATTAATTAATTATTGAAACAAACCCACATTAGTTCTTCCTATGTCAGAACAGGTTATGTTCTTTGTCACATTCGTTGCTAGTAAATTATTCAAGATGAAGATAAAGCCTTATATCCCAGATTTCAAATTGGCATTTGAGCACTTTTGCATTCATGCTGGAGGCATGGCAGTGTTGGATGAGTTGGAGAAAAATCTTGACCTTAATGATTGGCACATGGAGCCATCAAGGATGACACTAAACAGGTTTGGTAACTCTTCTAGCAGTTCCTTGTGGTATGAGTTGGCATACACTGAAGCCAAAGGGAGGAACAAGAAGGGTGATAGGACTTGGCATATTGTATTTGGCTCAAGCTTTAAGTGTAACAGTGCTGTTATTTGTTAATATTTGAAGGATATGATGGACTAGTTTAAGTAAAATTTTCTGCTTCTATCAATATTGGAAGGATATGTACAACACATATGTGTGAACAAATAAAGGTTGTCACTTAACAAGTAAGTCCAACACCAACGAATGAAGAGGTTCTGCAGATTTGCACTTGCATTTGTCATGTGGTTTCCGTAATATTGTTTAACTCCTAACAATCTGACATGTGATGCGGACTAGAACAAGCTAACACACATTATAAAGTGATAATTACAATCTCAAAAGAGTGTACTAAGAACAGTGATTAAAGAATTAAATATAAACATTTACTAAAATGTATTATTACTAAAAACGAAATTGAAAAGGTGCATGACAAGGCCAAATGAAATTTAAAGCTGACACTTATTCTTATAGATCAGAGGAACCCATTTCACACACACTAGACATAGGAAGCCTATTGAAGCATATTTTGTTATGCCTTTGGTCAGAAAAACTATGGTAGCACTTCAAGCATGGCTGGAAATTTAAATTACCAAAACTTTAAGAAGTTGAAGTTACCTATAAGAAATGTCTAAGAACTGATCTTCCAGAAGAATGAGAATGATGCCAAAGGGTTTGTCTCCAACACTAATCTTCAAGAACTAATCTTGTAACCAGAAACACCACAACTATCCAGACCTTAACAAACAATCCAATAACAGCAAGTCAAACAGAGCTAGGTTAGGTTAAAATCAATTACTCTGTTCTCAAAATCAAAGTACACAAATTCGTTAACTACTCACCTTGGCACGAGAGAGAGAGTGAACCCAATCAATCCAATCGCAAAGAAGAAGGAAGTCGAATCAGTGAATCGCAAAGAAGAAGGAGGTTGAATGATTGAATCGCTAACAAAAGCGAACAAGTGAACCACGAAGAAGAGAATAGAAAAGTGAAGAACGAAGAAGAGAGACGAGGCATACGAGAATCGTGAAAAAAAGAGAACAAGTGAGGCGGAATGGGGGAAGAGAAAACTGAAACAAAAGAGAGAAGAGTGAATTGCGAGCAAAGTGAAAAGGGGGGAAAATTTAGGGACGCTAATTGCATTTTCCACGGCGGGTTTCGTAACACCCGACGTTGTTTGATAAATGACGTCGGTTCTCTCCTTAACCGACGTCGTATGGGAGACGTTAAAGGTAGTTTTTGCACTAGTGTTTCTGGATTGATCAAATTTCTTTTTAGTGTTGTTCTTCATGAACTTCCTGAACTTCTTTACCATTAAGTTGACTTGGTCTTCTTGTGAATCACTTTCATCTTCGAGGATCCAGATTTCTGTTTCACTATGATCTATCTTAAGAGCAATTCCTTTGGCTCTTTTATCTTTCTGCTCCTCATCCGCCATTCGAGTCATGTCCATCTCGTATTCTCTAAGTTTCCCAAACAGTTCAGCACTTGTCATAGCAGCAAGGTTCTTTGATTCGGTTATGGCTGTCACTGTAGGTTGCCACTTTCTATTCAAGGATTTCAGAATCTTGACATTCACCTCTTCTTCTATGAAGTTCTTGCCAAGCCCTTTGAGATGGTTAATAATGTGTGTGAATCTCTTTTGCATTTCCATGATTGACTCTCCTTGGAGCATTCTGAATGTCTCATACTCCTGAATGAGTGTGTTCTTCCTAGCTCTTCTTACCTCAGCAGTACCTTCATGGGTAACCTTGATAAGCTCCCATGCTTCTTTTTTCACAGTGCAAGCGATATCCTGAAAAACTCATCAGAATTCAAAGCAGAGTGAATGATGTTTAAGGCCTTAGCGTCATTTTCAGCCCTTCTAATCTCATCCATGTCCCATTCTTCAAAAGGTTTCTCTATTTCTTTTCCATTCTCTATTTTTATTGGAACTTTGTAGTCATTTACCACAGCCTGCCAGATACTTCTATGAATAGATTCCATAAAGATCTTCATGCGAACTTTCCAAAATGGAAAGTTATCACTCAGAACAATGGAGGTCCTTCAGCGAAGGGTAAAAGATTACCAGCCATTATAGGGAACTAAGAAGGATTACTAGAGTGATTTACTAGTTAAAGCTCTTGATACCAATTGTTGGTCCCTATGTGAATCTAGAGGGGGGGTGAATAGATTCTAATTCCCTAGTAATATTTCTAAAACTCTTTTCCTCACTTTTTCAATTCAATTTTATCTTGTATTAAAGCAATGTACCAGAGATATCACAGCGGAAAGATACAAGAAAAATTGTAAAGCAAGAAATCAAATGGAATGTAAAGATAAGGTATAGAGAAGAGATAGTAAACAAAGATTTATACTGGTTCGGCTTTCGGCCTACATCCAGTCCCAACCCAACAACTGTTGCGATCGGTATTCCACTATAATCTTATGTTCAATACAATTACTTCTGCACAAACACAAAAACAATCAAATACTCAAATCTCTCTATGTTCTTTCTTAGAACATATCTCACCAATTCTTGAAACCTTCAAGAATTACCTATGAGAGTACCTCTCTCAATTCTCTAACTCTTCTTCTAGAGAACCACTTTCTCTTAAGAGTTTCAAACCAAAATCAAAACACAAAACAAAGAAATAAAGATCAGTAAAGATTACACATGTGTGTATGCTCTGATCAAGATGATAACCAAAAGTATTCAAATCTTTCTTCCTTCACACAATACTCATCTCTTTGAGAAAATCTTTTTGAAATCTTTGAAGAGATTTTCAGAACTTGTAAACCTGTGTTTTTCTCTTCTTTCTTTTCTTTGAAAAACATAAAAGATCTCTCTCTCCGAAATAAATCAAAGAGGTTCCATTTAAAGCAGTTTCAAAACCATTTAGAGATGAATTCTGGTGTGATAATCGATTACAGATGTTGGTAATCGATTACTACAGAGAAATTTGTCTTCCTCTGCATTTCAAGCACTCCAGAGCAAGTTGAGTTCCCCTGTTTTCTAAGTCTGTTGGTAATCGATTACTACATACTGGTAATCGATTACTACATACTGGTAATCGATTACTTCAGCTTAAATTCTTAAAACCAAAGTTTTTTGAGTTCTTTTCAGATAAAATGGGGTTCCAACTTTCTCTAGCTCAATTTACAAGAGTAAAACCAAGTTCTCTATAAAAAGATTGAATAAAACTACTCATACAAAGCCTAAACTATAACAATTAATACATTTAAACTCCTATATACAATCTATCATAAAGCTCAAAATTACAAGTATATCAAAACGAAAACTAGGAAAGACTTCTTCAGCTTCAAGTCCAACAATTTTCCTTATGTGAATTAAGCATCCACACACATCAATCATTCCATTTCCAGTAAATTATAAATAAATTCATTAAGTATAAACGGAGAAATGATTTGCCTATTAACTGAAACATTAAGCATAAACAGTTACATGACATTAAGTGCTGGAATAATTAATAGGGAGTTAAGAACAATTAGAGCACAACAATACATAACAGAACCTTAAACATCATTTGCAATTTTGAATCAATAGGTCAACCCTTCAAATTTAGCCTTCCATTTAAACTCAAACGAAACAGAAATGAAATTCAACTAAAATGAATTAACTCAAAACAAAACTGAAACGAATTTCAAATTTCAGAAATATGAAATTGCATAAACATAAAAGGCACAAAATGAAATTGCAAAATATTAACCAAAACGAAATTGCAGAATATTAATCAAAACAAAATGGAACAAATTGTGATGTAATTAAATTGAAAATGAAATTGCACTTGAATTAGAAGAAGAAAGAGAAAGAAGGAAACAAATTTTAATTGGAGATGAACTAAAACGGAATTTTGTAGAAGCAAAATGAAGAAGAATCAAAATGAAGAAGAAGAGAAACCTAACCTAAAACGTAAAAAAATGGAAGTTGTGAATCTGTCCCCAATTCTGAATGCAAAGCCAATGTATAAGGGGCAACCCCCCTCATGTGCAAGGCATATGCCATTTTAAGTGTACAAGGTCCAGGGTTCAAATCTCATCTACAGCAAAACAAAATGAATCAATTATATGCATTTAAATGGGTCCAATTCGCTGGAAATTCCGCATCAAGTTCGTTAAAGGCCATTTTCACCGCAGATGTAGTCTGAATTAGCTTTTGATGTCTCACAAATTTTGTAGAACTCTGAGTCCACTTTAATTTGAAATATAATAGAGTTCAAACAGAGTTCTCTAGTGAGAGTTATGCATATTTTAGTGAAACTAGTCAAATTTGGAAAATATAGCAAAATTAGAACAAAAATAGCACTTAAGGCCCAAATGAGATCAAACTCATAAATGCATTAAATCATGTTAATTGACCATTAATAATGTTGGATTCGGATATCATATATGCAGAGAAAATGATCAAAATAATGACTCATCAATAAGTAAATCTCAACCCATGCTAAAAAGCTCTTTGAATACAACAACTAGTATTAAAGTGGAATAAGAAGCCTTGGGTACCGTAGCATTGACTTCATCCTAAGTCTAACACCAAGCACTGGTTGTAGAGAGAGGAAGGAAGATTGGAAATTAGGGTTAAAGGTACGTACTTTTATTAAAAAAATATCTTATAGTGTGATTCTTTGCTAATGTAAGCTTTAAAATGCATTTATAGGTTCCTCTAACAAGTCAATATTCTAACCTTAAGAAAATCAAACCATCAATTTGAGTAACCAGGCAAGTATAGTTTAAACTACTATCTATCATTTTAGATCATACATCAAACTTTTCTATATAGTATCGATTTCTGGCATTATTTTGTCTAGCATTAAATTAAAAATCACACCATAATGAAAATTTTAAAGTTGCAAAGATATAAGTAACAAACTAGTATTGTAATTTAAAGATTTTTCAGATAAAAACATGATCTCAATACGAATGAGAGTGACAGGGATTCTCTTGTATTGTTCAGATTCAAGTCAATTGTCAATGTGATTAAATTTCAAAAAATGTTCATTGTTTGGGATCCCTGCAAAGAAAAGATAAATTTTATATCAGCAACATTACACAATGCAACAAAATACAAACATTGATTCATAATAACAAAACATTACAATTTTATCCACAAAAATGATTAATTTTCAAAAATATTATATATTTTTAACAAAAGCTGAGACATACTTATATATAACTTACCTAAAGTCCACTACAATTTTCAAGAATTTCTTGAGTTTTCAAAACACATTACATTGGTTGTTTGGCTTGGATTCTATGAATGTTATCAGGCTCATTTGATTGCATCTCCTGAGTTCTTGCATTATAACCAAAATAAAAAGACCTGAGGTTTGGGGAAAAAATTCTTAGACCTTTCGTTGCGCAAATCAAAGAATTGAACACCACAGCTTGAAGGTTCTCAAAGAAAATATTTATCTCGTCAACAACCAACCATTGAAGCTCCAAAACTTTAAGACTCAAGTTTAGAATTTTGAGTTTCTTGAATCCAGTTGACTCAATGAGACTAAACTTCTTTAAGAGTGAGCAATTCTTCAAAATACCAATAATAGTTTTGTCATCCATATGTAATTTCTTCAATTTAAGTATTTTCAATTTTTCACAACTTTCAAATGCAAATGAAGCTAAACTATCTAATGCATAGTCAGCCAAATCAAGTGAATAGGGAATTAAAAAGATCCTAGGTTTAAAGCTAGTTCTCACAATTTCATTAATTAATTTTTCACACTCTAGACTTAGATGGCATTACCTTTTTTTCAATTTCATAAACTCAACTCATTTTTCTACTGATCTAATAGAAAGACTTTGAGGGAAGTGTCTAAAGCGACAACTAACCAAATCACCAATATGATGATTCAACACTTGGTATACGATTTTACCATATTAGCGAGCATGTTGTTGTGCCCCTTTACTAGGATAAAAAAGTACCTTTTCTGATGATGATTACTCAAGTTGAGATAAAAGTTTTATCATGTGTCTCCCATCAAAGTCAAGACGAGAGGTGTGTTTCTACAAAGATTCCCATCTATTAGAAAGGACATTACTTCTCTGCTTCATCAACAAAAAGGAAAGAGAGGGTGTGGCAAATGATCTCATCAGGAAATTGGTCAATTGTGTCTGACCTTCCAAGATTTCCTCTTCTCACACTCTTCATTTTTTATTTCTTCATAGTCTTGTTTTTTCTTTTGTATGAAGAGTTTTTAAGTGTTGCAACTTATTATGAAAATGAAAATGTTGTAGTAAAGAGCTTGACCACCAAACATATTTTTAATAGAGAAAGAATATTATGTTATCATAACAAAATCTCCATAAGACGAATATTTTTATATTTTAAGTTGGAAATCATTTCTTTTTAAACTTCTTTTCTCGATCAATATTTTGGTCATGGTCACACATTTCTTCTAATATTCTTGTTAAAATAATAAAAACATTAAGAAACAAATGAATAAATTAAATTTAGAGAAATTTTATTTCATATAAATATTTTTTCATAAATAATATAAAGACATGTGCTTTTATTATTAGTTATATATTAAAATATAAGATTGTTAAATGATTATATGATTACATTATAGCTGCTAACATAATTTTTTTTTTTTATAACACACTACCAAGAAATAGTACATATTTAATCATGTACGAAAGTTAACTAAAGGAACTAAAAACAGAAAAATTTCTAAGCATAAAAACAAAAACAAAAAATTGAAAGACTAATAACACAAATTTAAATATACTAAGAAACCAAAAACAAAATTAATTATCACTTAGTGGCGAAGCTCTTTCCTCTCACATTTTATCAAGTTGATCAAATACTTAAGAATAATAAAATATTTATCTTAAATAATAATTTGACTAAAATTAGTTTGAATTATTAATACTAAACTATAATAGAGTTAAAATAGTATTAAATAACAAATATTAGTTGATAACATTGTTGAAATAATAAAATTATTGAGAAATAAATGGAAAAATTAGATTTCTAGAACTTTTATTTCATTAGACTATTTTTATATAAAAACAAAAGATTTAATTATTAGTTATATATTAAAATATAAGATTGTTGATTAAACGAGTATAATGTGGTAGTCAAAATAATTTTTTTAATGATAAAACATAGTATGCAATTAATCACATTACAAAAAAAGTTAACTAAAGGATAAAAAGGAAAATTTTTTAAGGCCAAAAACTAAAAAGTAAATTTGAAAGATTATAAATACAAATTTAAATATACCAAGAAATTAAAAACTCAATTAATCATCACTTATTTCCTACCAAACTTTATCCAATTGACCAAAAACTTAAAAATAAAAAAATATTTATCTTAATTAATAATTTGACCAAAATCAATTTGAATTATTATTACAATTTTTATCAATGA
Source organism: Hylodesmum podocarpum (assembly GCA_026586105.1). NCBI lineage: Eukaryota > Viridiplantae > Streptophyta > Magnoliopsida > Fabales > Fabaceae > Hylodesmum > Hylodesmum podocarpum. The sequence continues at coordinate 2,070,363 of JALJEV010000804.1, forward strand.
ATATTAACACTATAATAGAAAAGAAATAATATTAAATAACAAACATTAGTTAATAATATTGTTGAAATAATAAAATTATTGAAAAATGAATGGATAAATTAAATTTAGATAACTTTCATTTCATTTGAATATTTTTTCATAAATTGATATAAAAAACATTCTTTTATTATTAAATATATATTAAAATATAAAATCTTTGACTAAATGAGTATAATGTAAATGCAAAATATTTTTTTTAGCTATGTAACATTGTCACAAAATTGTACTCAATTCATAACATGATAAAAAGGTTAACAAAAGGGACAAAAAAATAAGTAACATAAAATTTTTTAAGGAAAAAAACTAGAAAATATAAATTTGAAAAACTAAAAATAAAAAATTAAATATACTAAGGGACCAACAACTTAACTATTACTTAGATATTAATCACTTTGCAATAACATTTTATCAAGTTTATCAAAAACTTATAACTAACAAAATATTTATCTTAAGTAAAACCTTGACTAAAATCAAGTTGAATTGCTATTATAATTTTTGTCCATGTATATTAACACTAGGATAGAATTAAAATTACATTAAATAATAAATATTAGTGGAGTAAATATTCATATATTTTTTAAAAGGTAGACTAATTATTAAAAGTTAGGTGTTGATAAGTACACACCATTAAGCACAGGTGCGGAAGTAGACTTTAGGGATGAGAGGAGAAAAAAAAATTTATTTTAATTTTTCTTTTCATTTTAATTTTAAATTTTTTTAACTTTTTCAGGTAAGGATCGACTAAGTGCAAGCCCATTGACGACATAATAATTTTTTTTGGTTGGGAGGCTAAAAAAATTAGAAGATGTTAAAATTTATTTTATATATATATATATATATAAATTGGAGGGGGAGGGGGTTGGATGACATCGGCCCCATTGACTTTACATGACTCCACCACTGATTAAGCATGTGTATTTAAGAATGATAGTAACATCTGAATTGTGGGTAACCATATCTTAACTTTAACAAGTTGTTTTAGTTTTCTCTATCAAGTTTGAACATAAGTATCCATTTGTTAACCCTCTTCCCATACCCGTCGTAGTCAATGATCTTGAGTTTATTTGAACATCCAATCCTATTAGTTTTGTTGCCCACAGTATTTTACTCAATTCAAGTAAGATGACCTACTACGAAGGATACGTGTGATTTTAATCAAAAATATATATTTGTGTAAAACACTAAAATTATATTTATAATAATATATTAATCATTATTTTTTAATTTTAATTTTATCAATTCAACAATTTAATTAATAGGACGAGTTAATTAAAAGAAAGGTTATATGGCTTAAATGAGAAACAATGGTGTAATGTAAAGGAAAACTCTTCTAAGGGTCCAATAGAAAGAAAGAGTAGATAAATAGCCAATACATTTTTCACTTAACTCTAGAATAAAACTAAAATAGATAAGTAAGAAGATTATGTCTTAAATGGTGTTGGAAACGGATCACAAGATCATTATTCATTTATTTCATATAATCTTCCATTCAATTTCAGACACTCATTTAGTTTTAAGGTGAAATGATCTCTATATCTTATGTATTTACATCGTGTGTGAAGTGAAGATGTCTTGAGGTACATTTATTCAAACATTCAGACACGAGACATTTATTCAGATATCCTAAGTATTTACACGAGACATTCAGACACTTTGATTTGAGTCTCTCTTTATGAGATGAATCTTAAGGGACTTGAAGGATATTGTTCTTAAATATTGTTTAATTTAATTAATGGGTAATATATTAAATATGATTTAGTTGATTTTGAGTATATTTATTTAATAAAATTAATTAAATATGTAAATTAGGTTTGAGATAGGCTTGTTATGAACAAGCAGGCTTGTTATGAACAAGCAGGCTTGTTATGAACAAGCCCATTAAGATTGAGGTCCAACTTCTATTATAAATAGAAGATTGGACCTTATGTGATACTCACTAGCTATACTATTCTTATATGTCAACTTTTTTTTATCACTAGTAGGAATTGGAATAGAGTAGATCAGGCTAGGCTTTGTACAAATAAGCATAATCCACTTTTCGAAATCGAAATTAAGGCCTAGCCTGTCAAATGTCTTTTTTATTTTAAAGCCTAATCTAGCCTAACTTACTTTATTTTAGCAAGTTTGAAAATTCATATAAAAATTCTACGTAAAATAAATTAAGTGATTTTACTAACAAAATAACTTGAGAAATAAGCTTTATATTATTAACTCCCTAATATAAATTCTTGAGAAAATAAGTTAAAGCAATACATTTCTAATTCATCCAATCAAAATCATTAAGAAAAAAATCACAAACTATTGGTTATTCAATCCATCCCATAACATCATAGTTTTCATTAGTTTATAATATGTTCTTTTTCTAATATATAAGCAGATTGACTTATCAAATTTAATAAGCTTTTTCATAAGTCTTAATCTAATCTATTTAAATAAATAGATTTTCTTAAAAGCTTAAGCATAACCTTTTCATTAAACAAGCCAAGCCAAGCCAAGCTAGGCTTTAAACAAGCCAAGCAAACCCTTACTTAAAGCAAGTTTTTCTTCTTGCACCCTTCACTTTTCCCTATTCACCCTCTTTTGGTATAAATTTTCCATTTTACCCTTAAATCATTAAACCATCTCATCCCCTTTTCTTACTCACCCATGCATCCTACACCCTTTCGTCTCATTTGACTTACAAAATTTAGAAATTCATAATAAATTTTATATTATAAGCTTAATCCTAACCTATTTAAATAAATAGACTTTTTAAAAACTTAAGCCTAGCCTTTTCATTAAATAAGTTAAGACAAGCTACATTTTAATCAGACCAGGTCAAGTCAAGCCACACACTCTTATTAAAGCGAGTTTTTCTTTTTGCACCCTTCCATTTTCTCCCATTCACTTTATTTTGGTATAAATTTTCCATTTTACTCTTAACTTATTACAGTTTTTTTCCCTCATCCTACTCACTCACGCATCATGCGCCCTCTTCTTTTCTTTAACTTATGGAATTTACAAATTTATAATAAATTTTACATTACGGATTAGCAAATCAAAAAGGCTATAGATTCCATAATTTGTAGAGTAAAAAATACATTACAACTTTGGAAATCTGCAAAAAAATATATTCCTGATAGTTGATTTGTTATCACAAAACAACTTCATAGAACTCACATACTTTGTCCTCATCTCACCTAGTATAATTTTCATCCACTACAACTTACAAATTCCTTGTTACTCTAAATTTTGCCTTAACACTTGATTGAACCACTACAGTTTTCTTTTTACTTCTCCAAGTAACAGGGTTCCCACATAAGAATGTGCAATGATCTGAAGTAGACCTTTTGCACTCTTTGAAGTTGCATAAATTACATCAACATAAGACTTCATTATTATTGCTCCTCTTTGAACAATAATCCTCTTCCTAGAATGGCTTTGAGATACTACATAATGCACTCCACATCCCGTAAATGCCTTGCTCTTGGATCATGCATGAACTGACTCACAAAACTAGCGGTATATGTTACACCTAGTTCAGCATGTGTCAAGTAAATTAGCTTCCCAACTAGTCTTACATAATGAGCCTTCTCAACCTTAGCACATTCTTCCTCAATGTCAATTCTATGGTTTTTCTCAATAGGAACACATGCAATTTTACAACCAAGTTTTCTTGTTTCTTGCCAAAGGTTAAGCAAATACTTCCTTTAAGAAATGTAAATGCCTTATTTTGAATAGGCCACTTCAATTCGTAAGAAATACTTGAGTTTGCCAAGGTCCTTTATCTCAAATTCTTTAAAAAAAAAAAATTCCTCAGACAATTGTATCACAACTAGACCATTTCTTGTAACAATTATATCATCAACATAAACAAAAAGTATAGTTAATTTTCCATTATATGAATGTTTGAAGAAAAATGCATGACATCTTTTGCTTTGCTTATATCCCAAACACATTATTGATTTTGTGAATCTTCCAAACCATGCTCAAGTACGTTGCTTAAGCCCATACAAGGTTTTCCTTACTCTATATATTTTTTCCACTTGTGGATCCAGACACCAGAGGTGTAACACCCTCTAAAATTTAGTACCAGTATACATCAAAACACATACTGTATTTTCCATGGTGATGTTTGCAAAATTATAAATTGTTGTGAAACTACTACGTTGTGATAATTTTTGTTGTAGAGCAATTTATGTGTGATAATATAATTATGTTGTTGTTTGTTGCTATATTTTAATTAGGTTGAAAAAGTAATTCAAAATAGTTTAATCTTAGTTAGAAGTGTTGTTACGTAACTCAAGTAAATTACAGTTATGTTTTAAAATAAAAACGTAGTTGAAAAGTAAATTGTTGTCGGACGTTTTTAATTGTTATTTGGCATTGAAATTGTTGTTTGATGTTATTGATTGAGTGTATGATCATTATTTGAATTATATTATTGTCCATATAAAATTCTATTTATGTATTTAGTATGTAAAATATGTTAAGAATTAATACGTAAAAAATATATATTGTTAAATAGAAAAATTTTCTACTTTTAAAACTATACATTTTTCAGGACAATGAATTTTTATACAGTATAAGTAAGGTTTCTCAAAAAAAATACAACATAAGATAAATAAAATATATGTGATAAAGAATTAAGCATGGAATAAAAAGACATGCAATTTTTTTAGACAATTTAATTGTTTCTTGGTCTACATTTATATATGCAATATAGGTTGAGAAATTCAAACAACAGAGAAATAAAAGGAACTAGGGCTCATAAGACATAGGAATAGGTGTAGGATAAATAAATATACAATTAGGAATAAAATGTTGTATAATGAATTTTCTGAAAATTAAATACAGAACATACTTAAAAATTTACCTAGAATAATTTGTAAACCATAAAATTACAGAAAAATTAATTTTAGAATCCTTATATTTTTGTCTTAATTATTGTATAATCATAAATAATATTTTAAGGTTAAATTCAAAATCACTAAATAAAGAATATAAATTATGATTTTAATTTATTATAAAAATTAAAAAATATGTAACTTCTAAATTGCAATTGTGGAAAATTATGCATCATTTGTTATCCTTGATTAGAAATCAAGTAAACAAGCACAAAAAGAATGAAAGAAAGATATAAGAGTGGTGTTTTTTGGAAGTTTTGTCATTTTGCTACAAAAACTCACGTGTAGAATGGTGTCATCCAAATGTTACACGGCTAAGTCTTTGAAACAAAGGAAGGAAAGTCTGAAATGACATAAGATAAGAAAGGAAGACTTATTCAAAGGTAATAAATGCTTATTAATGACTTAGTGACAAATTTTTATCACTTTGCCTTAGTTTGGCAAAATTTTATCGCTTTGCCTTAGTTTGGCAAATTTAATCACTGTCACCAAAATCTTCTTTGCTTTTGAGTAGCCAAAACCTTGAACTTAGACTAATTTCCAAACTTTTCAAAAATTTCACCAAACTTTTAAATCAAGTGAATTCGAGTAGGAAGTAGAGACCAATCCTATTTCATCTTTAAAAGACATTTTCAAAGAGTTTTCAAAAGGATTTAAGGTGAGGGAAGTTTCTATGTTTCTAAAATATTCTATCTTTCTAAATATTTTAAGATTCTAAGTTTTTATAAATTTTTTTGTTCTAAAGTTTCTAAGTTTAAAAGTTTTTAAGTTTCTGTGTATTTCTAAATATTGGTGAAGTTTTAAAATAATAAAAAGTTATGAGGGAAGTTTCTAAAATATTTTATGTTTCTAAAGATTTTAAGATTTAAGTTTCTAAGTTTTTAAGATTTTATGTTTCTAAGCTTATAAGTTTTTTAGTTTCAATGTATTTCTATGTTCTTAAAAATTCTAAACATTGAGTATTTTAATTATAGATGTGTAAGAGAAGTTTCCAATTTATTTAAGTTTTCAAGTTTCTAAAGAATTTAAGATTTTAAATCTTATAAATTTTTATATTCTAAAATCTCTAAACTTCTATGTGTCTTAATTTTTACTATCTTATACTCTTGAATTTATAAGTATCAATGAAGTTTTAAAGTACTAAGAATAATAAGGTATGTTTCTAAAGATTTTCAAGGGTTTTAAGTATAATTAGAAATTTTAATAATAAAAGGTGATTAATATGGTTTAAATGTGAATTTGTACTAAACTAATTTGGTTAAGATATTTTAAACCAATAAAATGAAATGGTAAGCACCAATAAATACTAAGTAAAGAATGGTTCTATAACTAAAAGGTTAAAATTTTAAGTTTGTAGTGGTTGATTACCCATGTTGACCTATGTTATGAACTTGGATGATGATTTGGATTATAATTGATTACCTATGTTGTAAACTTGGATGATTAGAGCTTATAACCTTATGATCTATATAATGAATTTATGAGGACTAAAATCAATAAAAAAATCATACATGTTACGAGAGAGGAGAAAAGATCGTGTTCATATATGCATGGCCTCAAAATGAGGTGGCCTTAGTACGAGGTGCAGATAATAAACTTAATTTGTGCGTCTAAGTGTGATGCTTAGTACTGAGGGGGTCTTTGATACAATGAGAAATCATTTTACTCATGATAATCATATGTTTTTTATAATATTCTACGCAATACTGGGAGACTCTGGTTCGTCAATAAGTTTTACGACAAAAGGTCATATTATCTTATGAGATGGTACCACATTACATAACGAGGGAATTGTGCAAGAATCATCCATCATATATGAAATTCTCGTCTAGTCATCATTAAAAAAGAAAGAGTTATTTATTTATTTATTTATTTATTTGATATATGTATATTTTATAAGATTTATTATCTACAAATAACTTATCCTTGCTTGTTTGTATCTGTTTGACACTTATGATGATCTTGAATTTTATTTGAGGGAGCAGATTGACAAGTTAGATTGTGTGCTAAGAATGAATTGCTAGAGGATATATTTTATTTGAAGATTGAATAGTTGTTTGTAAATTATTTACTAGTAACAAACGTTAAATATTTTTATGATGAATTGCAAGAAATTTCTAATTCAGTGTGATGTCATAGTATTTGATGATATGATTGATGACATTTATTTCTAAGGAAGAAAAGTAAAAAAAATGGCAACATTTTTAAAAAACGTAATTTTTATCATGAAAATTATTCAATTAAATTTAAATAACTTATCCTTCACCAAGAAAGTCCATGTTAATCAAGTACATCAACCAAAGTAACAAACCATCTAGTACCATAAATATTACTAATAGGATCAAGTCCCTAAACATCAAAATGAATAAGATCAAATGGTTTGATACTTTCTAAAATTTAGAAGGAAAAGGAATATAATTGTGTTTAACAAGCTGACAAGTGTCATACTTATAAGACTCTAAGAAGTTGTTGTAGAAACAACGACAGAAACATGGACTTAACTAAAGATATGGTGAAGTCAAACTTGTGAGGGAAAAGAGTAAGACTCAAATGAAGGCTAAGAACATGAAGACAACAGCTTTTGACCGGCAAGATCCAAGTAAACACAATGAGAAGGAAAACAAGTCACTTTATAGTTCTAGTCTTGAGTAAGCTACTAAATAGAAATTAAGTTATTGGAAAGTTGAGGAATATGACTCGCATTTTTCAATTAAAATGCAGCAAGTTGAAGATCAATATTCCCAAAACCAATAAAACAAGTACAAAATTCATTGGCAACATTAACATAATGAATTCCAAGTATGGAGGTGTAAGATAAAAAAATAAAGATCCTAGTGTTATGTTGTCATTGACACAAGAATAAATATTTCATGAATCCCGAGAGATAAGACCCAATTTAATAGTTGATTGGTAGGAAGATATTTTACCATTCATTACCTGACAATAATGTTGAAAAGTCATACAAGTAGTAGAAGAATGACTATAGGACAAGTTTTTTGTAATTCTCGCCATCAAAGAAAAAACAAAACAATCCAACAAAGTAATCTGGTCATGGTTTGTACCCCTTAAACATCCTAAGTAATGGTGGATGAAGCAATCGAGAAAGTTGCCCAACAAGATGGTCGTTGGAATGCACAACATAACTCACATGTGCTCAAATATGGTAAGGGTTACAATGACTCACAAGGGCACATCTAGCATTCACTGGTCACGTTCTTCTGAGTTCTAGTCAATTGTGTGGTGATGAAACTAACAAATTGGCTATCAATCTGATAATATAGACAAACATTACTAATCGACACTAGTAAAAAAAAATACCACAATGATGGTCATTTCGATTTTGTGTGGAAGCGAGATCTCTAAGACCGGAAACTTATAATACCATATAAAAAATATAAATTTAATTTCTTACTTTAAATACAATATTCATAAATCCACCTTACAGGTTTCTCGTAATTATGAATAAAATCTCTTGATAAATACAATATCAACACATGTTTATTATAGAAAAATAATCTCTTGTAAAATAATCATATTTATTTACATAGTTAGAACACATTTAATTTCAAGAAAGTTGGCTAAAGAAAAACAACAATAACATCACATCATTTGGTAAAGTCAAAGTCAGCTACAGAAATGTAATGTTATTAACTTCAATAAATAATTAAAAAAAAAAATCTCAAATATATTATTCAACTTAAAATCCTTTTTAATAGTTTCTCCTATTTTCCTTTCTATTCTTCCTCCTCTTTGTATGACTAAAAAACATGTGATTTACTCTTTCCCGTGATGCCTCCAGGCTCCAGCAACATTTACCTATCCAGCTAGTGCACTAAACAAAATAGAAAAAACACAGGATTATAAACAATAATGTGTGGGAAGATATGTATTATTCCAAGACCAACATTCAGGTTGGAAAATTTATAGATCTCTATTAACTGAACCTTTATCTATAATCTGTTTAACATAGAACTGTTGTTATAAACACAACAAAACAGCCAGAATTTTCTTTCCCTTGACATTGAAGATACTAAAACCTACTATTAGTATCTTCTAGGCTGAGCTTTTATCACATCAGCAACAGAATATACACGAGACATTACTTTTTTTCAACCCAAAGAGAAAAATGAAAAAAGAAAAATATACAAAAGCAAACTATAGACTAACCAATACAACTATGTGATCTTACAAGTCTACCACTATGCACAACCTATGATACTTCTTCCAACATGTAACAAAATTGGTAGATATACAATTTCTTTCCCTTCATCAATGAGTAAATTGGTAACACTTTTGTCAAGTGTTCCAGCAAGATATAGAAGCAACTCCTTGAAAAGGACAAAGTTCATGACAACAGTAATTTTGCCATTTTTGCTGAATCTTCAGCATATCTTTCCTCAGCTAAGAGAATCCGAAAACTGAATACCACTATGATCTCGAGCTTAGTTTCCCCCACCATGTTCGCCGACTTTTCTCTGTTTCTGATTTATAAAGCCTTGTTTTAGTGTCACGTAATCTAATCTTGTATTGTTTCTTCCATCCCTCAAATCTAAGTTTAAGACTCCGAAGTTCTTCAACGGAATTTCTGTTTGCAGGCGGCCCCGGTTTTACCTCATTCAAAGCTTTTACTTCATCATCAAAATTCTGTCTTTGCTGCTCAAATTCTTTCATCAGATTGCTGACTGTAGGCAAAGAACCATTGGCCTGTTTCCCTGCTGCATCAGACACAGATAGACTACCAGAAAACATTGGTGTGCTCCCACCAGGCGTTTGAGAATCCGAAGTAGCATCTTCAGAATCATAACCACGATGTGACACAAAATCCCGTCTTGCTGGTTGAACAGTAGCATTCTCAGGAGCAAGGCTCTTTCTAGCAGCAACGAGACTTGTCTGCATTGAAATCACAATCAAAGTCTTCAATAGAATTTCATGTTGGATAATGGAGATATGAAACCCCTGTGCATTTGATTTTTAAAGGACTTAAAAACTCATGGAAGATTAGAAAATCAACAGACGCATTAACTTCTGAGGAACAGTTTTTTCATATTAGCCATGACAAATTCAAAAGTAAACACTACTTGATATCAAACTAGTCTGTTATAACATTTCCGGGTATTTCTTCTTTAAGAAAACCGATACAAGTGATTGAAGTTCACTTTATTTTTTTCCGATAAATAATTATTTGGTAATTGAATGGAGGGAATATGTTAGGATCCAATTTGTATGGGACTTGAGTCCCACATTGGAAGTATGGGATTCTGACGTGGGATTTATATGGTTCTGGACACTAGCTTTTGTATCATTGTGTGGTTCCCCAAAGGTTCTTATTGAAATAGGATGAACTTGTTCATGTAGACTACAGGTGAATAAACTAGTCAAAAGTTTTTATCAGACCTACATCCATTACCATAAAATTCATATGCCAAAAATTGAATACTTATTTGAAGTCTGAACTGAAAACTTACTTGCAAAGATGCCATCTGTTTTTGCCAAGCCTCCTCCATTGATTTCATTTTTGTCTCGTATTCAATCCTCTTTCTCTCAGATTGTTTTAGTTGTTCCCTCAATTCAGTATTTTCCTCTTCCTTTTGCTCCACAATTGCATCAGCCTTGTCAACCTGCCTTTGAAGTTCTGCTAAAGCTGAAAACAGATTCTGAACTGGCTCTTTGGACAAATCCTGCTAAATCAAAAAGAAGGAAGGTCGAGAGGTTGTTATGTTTTAAAACACACCATGAAAATAGCTTTCGGTAACATTCATCTAAAAGATTTACATGATAGATCGTACAATTTCCAAAAAACGAGGATGAAATTTATTTGATATCTGGCCGGCCATTTAGTAGTGAAAGATTAAAGCAACACTTTTTCAATCTTGCTTAAGGAGCAAATTTATTAGAGCATATTTCCATTGATGTGCCAAAATATATAAATTAAATTGATCCACCCAACACAAAATCCTATGATTTCATCTCTCTCTATGTCTGTCATTTTGTACGATAAATCCAAGAGAACGAAACTGTGACTTGTGATATGTGTTATCTCCAATTTTCACCCTGCAGCCAATGCTAGTGTGTATCATGTTGACCATGCATTACATACTGGGTATTACTTCTACTTAAACAGAAACCAAGTGATTCCTAAGATTCCCAAGTTTACTATCAACTCCATCTCTTAACTCTACCATTAGAAATGTATCATATGCAAAACACATGTATTGAGGCACACGCTCCTTGATATGATTAGTAAGAGCATTCAAAACGAAAATAAAAGGTATATCAACTCCACGGTTGACCTCTCAGGCATAAATACAAATTGGCTCTTTGAAAAGTGAATCTCATCTTAAACACTAATCGATTAGTATCTCCCGTAATATCTAAGAACTTACACGCAAAGCTAACATTGTCAATATACATTCTTCCTAATTTTAAAGAATGGATACAGATCACATGAATCTTAAACAGATGTAACTTATCCTTAGATATTAAAAAATCGTTGGTAGTCTCAATTTCCCTCATAATCATAGACACATGTTTAAGAAATAGTAGTGATTGGTGGGTCAAAATAAACAGAAAATTAAATGAAGTATATTTGGAAATGTAAATTGTCACATGTTAAAGTCAAATAGAATAAATATGAAAAGGAAAAATACATTTTAACATAATACAAGTGAAAAATAACCAAATAGATGGATCTACATTAAGACGCAGGGAAAACAAGACTAATGTTAAATGTGCAGAACATACCTTTACTTCTGGCATTATCTTCACAAAGGACTTCCGCCTAGGTTTAGCATTTTCAGTAGATCTCTTCAACCTATTTACGTGGCTAGCATCCCTTCTAACCAGCCACCCACGAATTACTGCAAGAAGAGAAACAGATAATAAGCAAATCAACTTCAACTCCAATATTGAGGGCAAACATGACAGAAAACAGAACCATTCTAACCAGATTGTAATAGTATGATAGCATGAATCTCCTCCAGTTTTCTAGAATAAATTGTTATTGAAGAATTCACCATAACACCATCTTTCCTTCTTGTATTTTCTCCTCGAATAACTGCGATGCGACCAAATTAGCAATTTAGAAAGAAACTAGAACCGAGGTTATGAATAATTAGCGGTAACAAGAACAGTATGATTTGAGTCATCAGTTTAGGCATCTAAAGTTCTCAATTGAATTAGCATCAGTAAGTCTTTTGAATTATACTTAGAAAGTACAGGTCAAACTGCACCAAGGTTTCTTATATCAATCATATTTTACGAAAAATGTTTATTTCACAAATCTTCATTAAAATGAAGAAAAATGTGCATAATGCCTAAAATCATGTAGTTTTGCTCTAAATAAAATAATATTGATACTAGTCATACATGATTGTAATGTTGTCACTCCATTCTTGAGTTCATAGAAATAACCACGAGCTACATGACCACGGAAGCATCTTTGAATCACAATTGTTCCCTGCAAAACCTGTTTCCTCTTATCCTCCAGAACACCAATCTACAAAAGCAACCACAACACAAGAATAACCAAGTCTGAGAAACCACAATATGAATGAATGTAAACCCAACTAAAACATTATATAATAGATTAATGTTATAATTCAAAATTCTGCTAGGCGAAACATTCATGATTCAAACACAAATACTAATTCAGTAAAACATATGGTTGATAAACTGTGGCACAGTTGTTATGTTCAAGTCAAGTCAAGCACAACACAGCTCATTACGTTGTAGCTTAATAAGTAATCTGCACTCTACACGTACAGCTCTTCAAAGTGCAATTAATCATGAAATATGTTTCCAGTGACAAACTATGCACAGGTAGTTATAATTACAAGTTTAACCAACATGAAGCAGTGGAAGAAAACAAAAATAAAGCAGAAAGTTTTCCAGCCCTGCAAAGAAAACATTGACTTTAGACATATACCTGCCCTGCTCGAAAATACAATTTGGTGTAGCCAATATGGTACATTTCAGAAGGGATATTAAATTTTTGCAAAACAGAAACCGAGATGCTCAATGGATCCTTCAATGTGTTGGCCTCAGAGTGCAGAAACCCATATCTACACACACAAAGGAACAGAAATCAACACATCATTCAAGAAAATATAAAAACCATGGGAAGTTTCTCAACTACCTTCTGGAAAACTCTTGATGGGTCATTCGAGTTGGATATCCAGCCCTTGAAAGTCTAACAACTTCTAGAACTCCACAACACCTGAGCTGTTGTAGGACAAGGCCCTCATCATAAATGCCGGGAAGCTGCTTAGTATTTGGCTTTATGCAGCGAATAAAGTGAGGCGTGGTGCTCTCCAACTGATTCATCAACTTGAACAATTGACCCTGAAAGTACAAAACTAGTTAGATTTATTTCCCTCAATACATGTCATTTCAATTTTTCTTTGTAAACTTCTAATAACTTTGTACTGTGATATCCAATAATGATGTAGTTTTCAGGATAGAGTTCATTGCATCATGTTTGAATCTTCTGTAACAAGCCATAATAGTTTCTTTCAGAGTCTAAATGAAGCTAGAGAAGTCAAGAAATGATGCAATATTACCTTGAACTTTGTTGCAACACTCTGCTTTTGAGACTGGTTAAACATTTTGGAGAACAACTGCAGCAGTTCACATTTACATGATGACAGGAACTGCATGGAATCAGAAGACAACGTATCTCTGTTTTTTTCTAGAAAGTCGTTTGTATCATACAAAACCTGACAAAGGAACACACGTTAGCTATGTTCATCAAACAAAATAGGTACATATTCGATTTTCCTGAAGGCTAAAAGACAGAAAATTAGAAAGACGGATTTACTAATAGCTACTTAAGAATACAAACTCCAGATATACAATTTCATGCTTAGCATCTTCATAAGATTTGTTTCGAAATTTTTCTAGTAAGGCAACGGATCCAATATTTTTGGACATGTTACTAAATTGCAGGAAAAGAAAGAAATCAAACTCTTCTTATTAAAGTAGGAAGTAGGAAGTCGGAAGTCGGAAGAAAGCAAAACACCATGTTTAGAAACAACTAATGATCATATTCAAATTCTCCTATAAAAATGATCATATTCAGAAACTTTGACCTTTTCCTAACCTTCAGATAATACAAGAGATATTACTATAACTTATCTTAAAACTGTGATTTATACTGCCTATACATTATGTTCTAGTCCTTTACATGCAATATTGTGAGAAAGATCGCAAAATTTAAACAAGTAAACTGAAGTACTAATTAACAAATAAAAATAAAAAATGAAGTAGATTTTGTTAGAACTAACTTCCAAAGCTCCCTAAATAGTGACCAGAAACTAACCTCCCCTGCATAGTGACGAACACGGAACGCTCTGCCTCTTTCCCCTTTGAAGCAAGGATTAGCGTCCAGGTGATGCTTCAGTTTATTAGCAAATGTTAAATCAGAAGCCTTGGCTGAATTTGACTCCTCATCCAACAAAGAGAGTATACCGAGAGGTTTCTGCACATTTGGCAATACAGATAACACAATTACTAAGCTGATAATACTAGAGAACGATATGAATAACTAAAAAACATTTAAAATACCATATCACGTAAGTACCTTCTCCAATAGATCCAAGCATCCTTCATTGTCCTCAAAATTAACCTTACTCCAATCAATGCCATCCAATTCATAGTCCTGAGAAAATTAAAAATGTGATGTTGCTGTTATGCATGTTAAGCCTAGTGAAAACACACACTTAGCACGTGATAATAATCTTATGCGTTGAAAAAAATATAATGCCTCTTCTCAATGGATTCTTTTTCAAATCTGATCAGACAACAATACAAAACAACTTTAACTCTTTGAAATGTGTCTTTTATTAAACTATAACTTTTTACATAGCATACCACTATTTTATCACCATGTACATTTTAACTACAGAGCCAAACATGTTCAACTATAATAACAATTACACTGTTCAAAACATGTTCTTATTCGCATTAGTATTTGGCAATAATTTATAGAAATCTCATCAAATCTGTTCCTTTCCACTTAATACAGAGGTACTAAAAATTTAAGTTTGAAGAAACAAAATTCAAGGAACTCACACTCATGTCATATTATTAAGAGTTTAACGTGCAGAAACAAAACTCACGGAATTATATGACACTATTTCGTTCAATTTAAAAGCAATTGGCACCAAAATGCCAAGAAATACTAACACTTAACATAGTTACTGACCTCCTGCTCAAGTTTAAACAGATGCCTATTAAAATGTTGTTGAATCCTCTCGTTGGCATAATTTATATAAAACTCCTCAAAGCTGTTTTTCTGAAAAAAGTGATACAAGAAACTATCAGAACATATACAAAATTCTTTGATTCATAAGTAAACACATTAATACAAATTGCACACCTGAAAAGTCTGAAACCCATAAATATCAAAGATACTGATGGATTTCCCAGCACTTTTTTTACCCACTTCAAGTGACTTGTTAACTTGCTCTACAAGCCAGTCAAACAAGCTTGCATAGATGAACTTTGCAAGTGCATCTCTTCTTCCAATTGCCTGAACATAGAATGTGAAAAGGATAAACATATAGGCTTATATAGAAAGTGCATCAAGTGAGAAGGTAAGAAAAGCTATTCTTGATTCTTGAGCATACAACCAAATTGGATGGTTCAAGATTAGATTTAACTTAAGTAATTCTCAACCATTCTGCATGGTTCTGTGGCCAAGATTAAGTCCTTTCAATTCTCACAGTCTCACTAGATATCCTCCCCCACCCACAGATATATATTGAAAATAGGGCATGTAGGGCCATAGAAAATAGAACAACGAAATGTTCGAATGATAAACACACCTGCCTCAACGTCAAATTTTTGGCATTAGTATCCTCTTCTGATAGGATTTTATGGGTACATAATGCTGTCATTAATTCCTGGGAACTGCAACCCAACAGCTGGGAAGCACTGGTTACAGCTGCAAAAAGAATTAGATAAATTACAATTACAAGTTATAGGTGAGTTTCTGTACGGTATATGACATAGTAAAGAATCCAGGTCAGTTTCAATTTTCTTTGAGAACTCAATGACACCAAATTAACATACTCAAAACAGCAGGAAATGCAAATAATCCATCAATAGGCATGTTACTTTCCTATGAATCTTACCTTCATCGTCAATAACCTCAATATGATTTTCACTGTCTACTAGGAATGATATATTTCCCAGCCACAGTATTGCAGCAAGCATCTTAAAGATCATCTCCTGACCCTCTCTACAAATTTGAACAGAATCCAATGCTTTCTAGGGAAATTGCAGAAGCCACAGGGAAAATGATATGAGATCTTAGTGGGCCATAGACAAAGTTAAAGGGTATTTTATTGTAAACCAAACTAACTATCAAGTTATATACCATCAGCTGGTGAAAGTTTTTAGCATCATCAACGCCATCAATTGCCGTGCAGTCACTCTGAACTAGATATTTATACTCATTGACTGCTCTAAGATTCAGTCTCTCTGCAGAGGAAAAGAGAATATTTTACATGAGTCAAAATATTTACAAATTCAATTATTCATGATCACGAAAACACACAGCAGTGTAACTTTAAATGCAGAAATGGATGCCAATTAATGTGTATTTAGACTAAATGTCTATATAAAATTAGTATAGAGAATTTACAAAAGGCAGAGTAGATATACTGATAACACTGCAAGGATCAAGCCCTAAATCTACATTTTAAATAGATGGTCTTAAGCATGGTAATTGAGCAATTCAGTTGTCCCAAAACAGTGATAAAAGTTAACAGATTGAGTTCTGACTAGAATAACCTTCTTGTAGCTAACAGATTGAAATTCAATGACGGGTTGTTCTTGTTATATAAAGCATGTCAACAGTCACAATGGATACATAAAGTAAAACTCCGGGGAAAAAAAAGATAGCACAAGTGGAGAAATTTTAAAGCATAAAAAATATTTAAATGCTTTCAGATAGAACAGAAGAGTTGGCTTCTTGAGTCTTAAAGTTAACACAATGATTGTTGTAATTCCATTTCAACACATTGCAAATGATCCCATATATAGAAAATCAAATGTCGTACAAAAAATGATTGTAAATTTAAAAGCATAGTATACAAAAGAGTTGATAGATTGCATAGAATATACACCTTTAAGATCAGATGAAGATCCAGCACAAAGTTGATAAAATATGTGATACGATCTCTCACCATTGGCCAGTTGGGCAACTCTAGACTGCTCACAACAGACATGATCATTTCAGTAGTGGCAAAAGAAAAAAAGCAGTTTCACTTATAGTCCAAATAGGGCATCACAAATTACCTTTTCCAACAATACTGTTCCAGTTAGCGTATGCGTTGGTATATGACAAACACAGCCATAAAATAAGCCAACTCAGTAATTGCAACAGAAATGGATATCATAAATAGGCACATTTGCAGTAACATATATAGCTTGAACATGCTTACAGGTTTGAATTTTTGCCCCACATATTTTGCCCATGGAACTGAAATGAATTTCAATCAACTTTCCCTGTGCCACATTAAAATTTATATCAATTAAACTGCTCAGTGCTCAGCCTTTAAACATGATCCAAAAAGTGCTTCATAGTCTTCAATAATAAAACAATAGCAAGAATAAGATCCATTATACTGGGGAAAAACATAAACTCACAAATCTGCTAGAGTTGTTATTCCAAGATGTTTTTGCATTCCCAAAAGCTTCTAGTATGTGATTTATCTGAAGAAATTTATTTTCTATCGCATCACCACCACCAAGAGTGGTTAAGTATTGCAACGCAATTTTAGCTGTTTCTGTCTTCCCAGATCCGCTCTCACCACTGCAAACAAATTTCCAACAAATGATTATTAACAAGTACATTAAATTATGTCTTGTTATAACTATGACAAACCAATGGTATTGAACACAGAAACATATGTGAAGTATCATTTTCATGCGCAAAACAGAGGGCCTAAATGCAGTTAGAAACTGACCTTATGATAAGGGACTGATTTACTTCATCTGCAAGATATGTAAAGTAAATAGAAAACCTTTAATAAATGTCTCATACAAGTACAGCATAAACATTGCAAAGGTGGAGAGAAAAGGGGAGAATGCCATTCACCTCTTATCATCTTGTTATAAGCTGCATCTGCCATCGCATAAACATGAGGACTATCAATAGTTCTCTGCCTATAAGCTGACACATGATCATTTCCATGCGTCTGAAGATCTTTGAAAGGATTGAGTGCAATTAAAATGGGCCCTGCTTTAGTCTACAAAAAACAAAAACAAAAAACACCACAAGCAGCTCATGAGAACATATAGATGATCACCTAACTAAAAGAAAAGAATAATTCTGAACACACCTGCCACACCTTCCTATTAATCCTCCTACTTACTAATGCCATGCTTCAATAAAATTCTCAATAAACACTTTCTAGAAAAGAAATTAAGAACGTAAATTGAATTAAGTTTCTAGAAGAAGTTTAATTCATTTTACCTTCTTATTTTCTTTATATATAGAAGGAATAATAGGAGTATATTGTAAGAAGATACAACATTACTCAGAAGAAAAAGCCAGAGCAGGCATACATACATAAATCATCCCCTGAGAATATCTAAACTTAAGATTGTGAAGAACCGATGGTTCATTCAAATAACTAAGTTTGAGAAGATCATCCACACCATCCAGTACACCAGGATTAGCTGGTAGGATCTCTGACCTGACCACTTTCATAACCTGGAGAACAAGTTAATAACACAAACAGCCTGTCACCTTCCATACTCAAATTTACACAATATCTTCCAAAGACAAGAAAAACACATAAACTTACATTTCCATTTGAGAGTGAAACAGATGTTTCCTCTCCTGAAGTTGATTGTATCGTTCCTAGTTCCCACTGCCCTCTTGGTTGCCTACACCAAACACGAAGCTTCTGGGGAAACAACCAAAAACCGAAAGCAAATTTAACAGAAAAGCACATCACATACCATCAACAATGTCTCAGTCTACACCAATCACTAAAAGACAGAACAAAAAATAGAAATACAACGCTCATTTCATAACTCAAAATGCACAATTACCACAAATAAAATCTTTATCCTCCAAGATAAATCCTAAAAGAAAAATTCAATCCATGTCAATCAAAACACCATCTAAAATTACCATCCAGTAGAATCTACAAAGGCTCCCGGGAACAAGATTAAGAAGCAACTAATCAAAAACCAATAGAGAGAGAAGAAAACACTAAGAACAAAGATAAAAACTACTGATTTAACTTATTTTAAAGAAATAATCCCTTAGTGTCGTAAAATTCTCAAGTCTTTTAAAAATTAAATAATTACTTTTCCAGAAAAAAAGAATGTCGAGTCTTTAATACAAATTAGAGAAATAATCACTCATTTTGATCAACTTTTCGAACTCTTTCAAAAATGAACAATTACTTTTCCAGAAATAACTGTTTCTGAACATGCATTTGGCCTTCAATAATGCAACATCGCACTTCACACATTCAAAAAAAAAAAAAACACAGGATCAATCACTATTATTCCAAATTTAATCACCAGTTACCTTTTTCATGAAATAAGAAATGCTATCATCATCACCCTCAACTTCCCAAACCATCTCAGCTGATAAAGCAGTGTCAGAAAGTGGCAGATAAGGAGAGTCCACATTCTTCTTCTCCCTCTTCTTTCCAAAACCACCCCTTCTCCTCTTCTGCCCCAATTCACTCTCCTTCACTTCACGCTCCTCATTACTACCAAATCCATTTGTATAAACTCCATTCCCCCAATTAGTACTAACTCCATTCTCCGGCGCGATTATGCTGCCGCCAACCTTAAAGTTATTCGGCAGCGACCTTCGCGCCGGAGGAAGCCGCGCTGGCGACGCCGGTCTTGGCGGCAACGCCGGCGGCAAGTCCTTCTTCTTCTCCTCTTCCTCGTCCCTCCGCCGAAGCGAATCGAGCATCTCCTCCAGCGAGCTTCTCGCCAAGGAACATGGCGATGACGATAACACCATAATTGAACACTCCCCACAAACGAAAACGACAGAAATTTATCAACTTTGACCTCAAATTCGTGACCCAATTGAAAATTCACCAACCCCACTTCGAGTTTCGCCGCTGCATTGCCCGAAGCCGCGAAATTGAAGACACCTTTTTGAGATTTAACCCACCAGACACTGTCTTATCGGTTAACCCGCCACAGACTGGTTCAACGGAAACAAAAATTTAGAAAATATAAAATGGGGTGAAATTTGTTTCAAACTTGTTGCATGAATCAATCAATTGAACTTAGAAATCCAAGAGGTGAAACACAAGTTTCCACCATTTAACGTGAATCACGAGGTTTAAACAGTGAGAAGAAAAAAAAAAAAACAAGAAGAGGTTTTGTGTGTTGTGTAACTTGTGCTGTGTGTTGCGAGAAAAATGAAAATATAGTTCGTAAGAGAGAGAAAGAGAGAGGGACAAGGGATAACGAAAACCAGGAACAATCTGTGAAAATAGGAGTTGTTGTTGTACTGTTTTTCTTTTTTCTGTTGAGTAGTTATGTTAATTAAAACGAAAATTTAAAAAGGAAAGAAAATGGTTTATAAACCAATTTGTGTGTGAGAAATTGTGAGGTTCTTCTAGAAAAATAAAATAAAAAATAAGAAAAATTTGAAATTGTATATTTTGTCGTGGGTAGTAGTAGGTGATGATGGGTTGTGTTGTGTTGTGATGTGTGTTCAGAAATTCAAATCTTTCAGGTGAGGGTGAGAGGTGTCAAGTCAGTTCTGAAATGTTCAGAAAACTGTTCGGATCTGATAAGAGAAGAGGGATATTATTTTAGGTACGAATTAAAAAATGGGTAAAAAATAAAAATGGTTCTGTCATTAATTAATAAATTAATGAAATTTAAATATTATAAAGGGGGAAAATGGAGTGGGTGTTGTAGTGAGTGGGGGTAAATAAAGCTGACAGATGTGTTGGGTAACTGAAATGAGCTGGAGTCTTGTCCAAATTACAATACTAGGTCTACCTCTTCTCTTTTTAATTGCTATTAGTAACATTTGTTATTTACTAATATTTTGAAACTCAAATATATGATTGAACTAATAATTTGACTTAACTTTATATGGTGATTTTATATTAATTTAAATATTAAATAAATGACAAATAAGTTTTTGTTTTTAATTTTCATTATTATATTTAAATATTAATTAAAATATAATAAAGTATAAAAATTTAGAGATTGTAAAAATAAGGAATGGTAATGAAGTAGAGAATTTTAAAATAATTTTACTTAAATCTTTGAAAAAAAAATAGTTTATATACATGCTTAAGTACTAACAATAATTAAAAATAAAATTACTTTCAAATAAATATCAGCATAAGATCCGTGAGAGGATAAGTGTAGGAATATATAAAAATTTGAAAATCAAATTAAATTACATATATTTAGATTTATTTAATTTGAGTTAGTTTTTAAACTATGCAAATTAATTTGATTAGTGATATAAGACTTGAGATTTCATAACCAAATCAAATAAAACCATATTAAATTACTCATTTTTCTCAACTTCACACGTATTTTTTATCAACATTAATTTTTCAAATATTTTATTTTTAACTACATGATTATAAATAAATTTATTTTATAATTATTTTATTTTATATATTTATAATTTAAATATAACTTATATAATTGGATTATTTTAATAATATTTTTATTTTTTAATAACAGCTATTACAGATTTCAGTCTCCATCAGATGTTACCCCTCGATGTTGCCGCCTTGATTAGTTAAACTGACGTACGAATTTAATAATTGTTTTGGGGGCAAATTCGATACAATTCAATCAACCCATAAATATGTCTAGTAGTGACTACTGTAGTACAAAAATCACTAAAATTTATACCATGTTATTTGTGGCTGCACATAATAAATAAATAGTGCTAGTACTAACAATTAATCTAATTCTCGTATACCAGAATGTCATTTTTTTCTTTCTCTTCCATCTACCTATAATGATTTCAAGTGTCACTTAGACGCCAAGTGAAGCAATACGTGCCTAACCAACCATCTAGAATATTGGACCATAAATAATAAAAATATATAAATTATATAAATATTTTCAAAATTTATAAAATTATATTGAATGGAGAGTATTTTAGTATAATATTTTTTAAAATTAAGAAAATATTAGTGTAGTGTATAAAAGAATATCAGTATAATATTTTAAATAATTAAAAAAAATATTTAAAATTCAAAAATAGAAATATTTGTGCAATTTCAAAAAAATTTAGAGAGTATTTATGTAATTTATTTTATAAAATTTTTTGTGTCCAGCTATAAATTAAGAAAAGACAGGACCAAGAAAATTCTGGAGTTAGCAAACTTAATAGAAAATTGTGGCTGAAAATAAGACAATTTGTTAATCCGTTATATGATAATTAATAATGTTTTAATTTTTTAGAGAGACAGTTATTTAAAAAAATCCCTGAAATTAATATATTTTGTATAAATTCATTTCATGAACTAATTGTGATAATTTAAATAGTCATTACTAATATCAACTGTTATAATTAAATAGTCATTTACAAATTTCAAATTTATTTTTGAATCTGAAACAGTTTTATTATATTTTATTTTTTCTACTAATTTTATATTATTTTATCACTGTATAATATTTAGTTAATTACTTATATTTTCATCCAGAATTTCTTTTAAAAAATGGGGTCTAATTATGCTTTAATTTTTCTATTTATATTAAATTTTTGCCTTCAATTTTCAACCACTTATATTCTCAAATAATTTTTAAAAAGAAATCCCTCGTTTGTACTAAATCTGTATTAGTTACTCATATTTGTATTTATTTGTCAGCATATTTTCCAAATTGTAGTTAAATTTAAATATCCACATAAATCACAGAGTATTAAATTAGTTATGATTAAAAAAACACATTTTAACCACCATTAATGTTATATTCTCTTCCTTTTTTCAGGCTAAAAAAAATCATATTAATTGTGGATCAAAGTATAGACAAGTACCTAATGAAAGAGAGAGAAAATTTAAAGTGATCCAATTTCCATAAAAGGACCAGTATTTTGGCGTGGGGGTCATTGGTCCCTACAATAATTGCACACCATATAAGATAGTGATGCTTGCATTATCCGAAAAGGGTACATTAGTTAATTCATTTATATTTTAGACCCTAATGCAGAACTTTACATGGAATACAAAGGATAACCATATGCACTTGTTCACTTGAAAATGACATGACCAATTTGTAAAATAATTTTAATTTTGTCCACTAACACTTGGTCTTTCATTGAGGGCTACACATCATCAACTAAAAACTTTGGACTTCATTTCATTTCAGACTTGATATATATATATATACATACAATTTGTACATTACAGCGTGGACCAATGCATCTAATCCCTTCTTCTCACTCAATTTCTAATTTATTCAAAATTTTAATTAAGTCAAAGTTCAGTAGTGACAGTGACCTGTTGTGGAGGGAGTTTTGAATAATTCATGCAGTTGGCACACTCTTGTCCATTTCTTTTTCAGTTTTTGCATATGATATTTTTCACAAATAACAACTAAGTTTATATAAATTTTTAAATATCCTTCAATTTAGGTAAGTTTACTTTTTAATTTCTTACATTTAAAATTAATTTTTCCAAAAAATAATTTGAAAAATAAAGCTTGTTTTTAGTCTTTATATCTAAATATGGTTGATAATTTTATCAACAAAATTTATGTACTACGAAATTTGTCATACAAAATCTACCTTGTGGTGTCCTTATTATCGATGAAAGCATCACACTAAACTCAACTATTATGTTACACAAATGACGTGATCTATTCCTATTCGTAATGTTGCAAATATTCTTAAAAGATAATTTTTTGAAAAAATATATAAGTACTAAAAAAATTAAATATAAATTTAGGAAGTAAAAATAATTACTCCAAATTTAAGAGATTAAAAATATATTTGAACCATAATTTTATACTAGAGTATTAAGTAAATAATTTTATTAATTATTTATAGAGAAAATTATTACTCATAGTTATCTTATTATATTTAAATAAAACGGTCTCTTGTAGAATATTTATTTTTTATTTAAATTATACTTATGTATTATAGCAGAAAATCCTACTATAGAATTATTATAGACAAAAAGATTTCTTTAACTATTTAATACAACAGTTTATTTAAAATTGATAAATAAACCAAAATAATCTCATTTCTAACTATTAATAAAAGTGATTCCCTTTAATTACTTTTACTTTATTTTTATTGGATAATTTACACTTCAAAACTTATGAAATTATATTTTTATTTTATATTTTAGTTATTTTTTTCGCCTACTCTTAGTAAAATTTAAAAAATAATTTAATTTAAATATAGTTTTATAAAATATTTTATTTCTCACTACTCACTATTAGTTTATTTCCATTTTTTAGATTATTTTATTTTATTTTAAATTAAACATATACTCACTCTTCACACTATTTCTTTTTTCTTATTATTTTCAAATTATTATTTTCTTTTTATTTTGCGTCTATTAATTTTTAAATAAAATTTAATCATATAAAAATTAGAAACGTACAACATGGTTTTGTCTATCTTTTTTTCTAGTATTAATTAGTTTTTTAACTAATTGATGGTTCCATATATATATAAACCTAATTGATGGTCCCATCAAGTATATGTATCTTACTCCGAGTCTATTTCAGTTGATAGAATTATAAAAGATTAAATTTTGTTATATATATAATAAAAATATGCATGTATAAATTACTTTATAGAAAAAAAAGGGAAAAAAAGAAGGTAATGAAGGATGTCTAATCAACAAAGATGGTGGGGGTATCCTCTCCCATGTTACCATACATGATTTTGGGGTAATGGATGGGTATGCGTTGTTGCCTTCATTCACGTCCCTTCTAAGGCAAAAAAGTGTTCAAGTGACGACGGTGAACTGAATCCAAAAGGTACATGTTAACATGCACCATGCATGGCTTTTGATGAGGATTGAGGAATAACCTCAAAATCTAGTTCCAAACTAATCATTCTCTTCAGACAACCATGTCAGTCATTTTGCTTTTACTAGCAAAATTTAAAGTAACATCCTGACATCTCTTCGTGCCCATAATTAGTAGTATTACAATATTTTCTTTATACTGTAGTTAGTATGATGCAGTAGCTTTTATGATGTGTAAGAAAGTTATTTTAAATTACTTGTGATAAATTATTTATTGTAAAATGAAAAATATAAAAAATATATAAATATGAGAGAATGTAATTAATACAAAAATAAATGATGTGTTAAAAAATTGTAACTAGTAAAAAGTTTTAATTTCTTTTTTTTTTTTTAATATTTACGTCAAGATCTTAAATTTTGTATAAAATAAGACGGAGGGAGTAAGTAATTATTATTTGATGGATTACTTTCTAAATAATTAGTAATAGTTTTTTTTATATAAATTATGACCGATTTAAAAATATTTTTAATTTCTCAAACTTATAGTAATTAAGTTTATTTTAGATCTCCACATTTTAAATTAATATTTTTAGTTCTTATGATTTGAAAAGAAGAAAATCTATTTTAATATTTCTATCCAAATGTCACTATAGTAAATGGTTCACAAGTTAAATCTATTACATAAAGTCAATATTTTTTTTTTACTCGACAAAACCAGTAAGTATTAATTGATTATGATAAAAATTACTGCTTTATTAAATTTGTTACGCAAAACACACTTGCTACTCATCCGTATTTATAAGATATCTTTTACTAAAGTTATTCCTATTAATTCAATAATTAGTTGGTGAACTAAGATTAAATTAAAAAGAAAAAATTAACTTCAATGAATTAGGTAATTAAATTTTATAATATCATCTTTCTAGACATATAAAGTTGCTAATAAGTCCCTAGATCTTAGCACAATATTAAAAATATGTATCATTATAACATATTTTAAGTCATAAAACATGTCCATGTATCACGAGACAATTTGGGAGAGAACATTGAAACATGTTCATTACACCCAGAAGAAAAAAAAAACTATCAATAGTTAGTATGTGATTGATACAATTTCTTTTGAACAAATAATGATTTTCTTCAACATCTTATAAATCTTTTGAAAACCAATCAAGAAAAGAAAAAAAATTCATATGTTTATCACTAAAGGGTATGTGTGTAAATTCAAATAAAGCCTCAAATCCATTCACCAAATAAAGGAGTTCATCTGCCAGGACAAAACAATGGTCCACCTGCCTCAACACATGGATTCATTAAGCCAATAAAGAGATGGGTACCCCATTCACAAATCGATCAATTCAATTCAATTCAAGCACATAAGTCAGAGGTTGATACAGAACAAAGTAAGCAATGTCTCTGTTCTTCTTTCCTTTACACTGTTTAATTTGTTTCTCTTCACACATGTGGGTCTAGCCCAGCAACCACACCAACCATAATCAGATTACTCTTGTATTTAATGCTTGTTCTTTTCACCACTAACATTGCCTTGATTGTATGAGTTATTGCTATGACCCCATTATCATAGTTTAACTCACACCAAATCCCAAGATAATATTGCATAGTTATTATCTTAAAAAAACCATTATATTGATACAAAATGTCTCACAACAATGACAAACTTCTAATATAACTTATTTTATATATGCTAATATAATTTATTTCATAAATTAATAATATAATTATTATTTCATATTCTAATTATTTAATTAAGTTAGTCAAAATTCATCTGCCTATTATTAGAATTATGTGTTCTGTAAATATTGTTGCATAATGAAGACAATGGGACTAATATTCCAGACACTGGTAGTTAGCCAGAGATTTTAATAATTTTACATATCTATCTAAAGGATGCACTTTCTAATCAAATCACTTTATCTGATCAAAATGGGGACCTTTTCCCATTAATTGTTTGGATTGTTGTCCATATAGTTATACCTTTAGTTGATGCTGTTGTTTGACTAATTTGGAGGAATTCATGGCCTGATTATGATACCTTTTCAGAAATATTTATCCAAAGCGAATTGAAGTTAAAATTTAATAAATATATATTGATAGTGTAAATGTTATTTTATTAAGTAATTTAAAATCAAATTTTCATTAATCTGGATATATGAAATAAATTATGTTTAAAGAAGAATATGTATATTATATATATTCAAGATCCCTAATAAAATTAGTTATTGTTACCAGTAATACTTCATACAAATACTATGTTACTAGAAAAATTAATCATAAATGATATATTATTTTAGAAAAAAAAATTATTACATAATTATCTTAAAAATCATATATTATTAATTATGATTGGTTAAAAATTATGGATAAAGGCAAGATAAAATATCTTAATCAAGTATAGATGAATGTTTGTGTTGGGTGAAAAAATAATATATACATATGTATATATAAAAAGGTATTAACATAGTTTATTTGTACTATATTTTACAAGATCATATATATATATATATATATATATATATATATAATATGATATATAATATGATCTTTAAAATCTTAGAGAAAAATATTAACATCATTCTATAATATTTATTTTATTATTGGTTGAAATATTAGTAGCTATAAAATTTAAAATATCATATCTCTCATTGAGTAATTGATATATAATTCATGCAAATGTGATTTACATTTAAGTTTTTAGAAAATACTGGAGGGAGTGATATTAACATTTCTATATGATTAACTTACTTTTTATTATTTAAAAAAAAATCCTTTAACTTTGACAATTGTTTATAACTTAGTCCTACACAAATTAATTTACTCTCTACATTTAATCAATTTAATAATATATATTTATATATTGTGATAAATTGATTTTTAAATTAGTTCAACATCGATCAAGATCTTTACATATATTAGGGACCAGACTAATTGATGAATATGAAAATTAAAAGAATTTAAATAATGCATAAAGTAATACTGCATTTAATTTATTATTCTAGTCGTTGGTGGCATCTAAAGAGTTATTAATGTAGTTAGTAAATGTCAATTTGATGAAAAACTCTTCAACTATTGATGATTCTTTTACAAACATATATAAGTACTATGGACACAATAAGAATGTTACTTAACAAAAAATTTTGTGTTTAAATATGTTCAGACGAAACAATCTTAATCTTCAAAGGTTGATTTTATTGAACAGACGTTATGGTTTAATTATCTCCGTTAGTTAAATACTTAATAACACAAATACACAAGTAATTTTATACTGGTTCGTCTATACAAGACTACGTTCAGTTACCTAGTAACAACTGAGTTTTCACTACAAACCGTAAAAGGGTTACAAGTATTATTTGCTCCCAACCACTTCTTACTATAACACGATATTCTTTGAACACAGCCTTCGCAGGCTAAACAACAAGGGTATTCTTTGAATAACCAGCCTCCTCAGGATAAAACACCACACATGTGGATTTGAACGAGTTCTTTAAAAAAAAGAGTTTCCTCTTCGCAACAGAGAGGGTTTTATAAATGAAAAGCAAAAGTGTCAGAGAGCCAATTCACAATAAGGTAGAATATTGAAACGTGTTCGTCAACTGAACTTTGAAGAAATGAGGTCTTTAAATAGGCAAAATCTTCAGATATCCGTTAGACACAGAAGAAAGTCGTTGAGCGTTTTCCAAGCAAAGTTAAGAAAAGGTGTCAGAGAGCATTTGATTGATTGATGGCGTGTGCAGCGGATATAGATAGCGTACACAATACTTTTTCTGACTTGTACAGAGATTTAATAGGAAAAGGCGAAGACCTTTTCGAGTTGCATATGTAGGCGTGAACCCCATATTGATCTTGGATGCTTCACTTCTTTGGCAGACGATGAACTTCTTCAGTCTTAAGAGTTTTCGTCTTAGCCTATCGTCTTATGACTTTACTTGAGACAAACGAATGACTTCAATTTTGAGGAGTCATCTTCCATCTGTGTTTGTTTCATCTAACTTGATGTTCTGTCTGTAGATATTCCATCTGATTTGTAATAATCAAAACTTTAGAGATATTAATCATCTTGATCCAACAAGTACTAAACAAACGTAAAGATATTAATAATTATGAATTTTAAATAAAAGGGTTTTTTTTTTTCAAACATTCTTTTAAGAAAGATGAGTTAAGAATTTAGTTTAACTTCATAAAATAGGTATTTAGAGTGAGAATTATCTCTTATTTAACAAAAATAAGTTATATCTAGTCAAGGTGATCTGATAGTAGCCTAGTAGACACAACATAATAAACTTAACAACAATAATATATACTAAATAATTTTAAGATTGGTTATGCTAATATTTTTGTTGAGCAAAATTATAAATTAAAAGTTTGTCTTGTGCAATGCAAATGTTAAAATTTTGGTTTAGGTAATTTACTAAGAATTTGATGACAGACAGTTGAAAGTTGATGATTCTATATAAATACCAATAAATTACAAGATCGATCGATTTTAACGAGTTGTAAATAATCATTTGTGTGAGGTTTAATTTTCAACACTGTTATTTTTTATAAACAATAGAGTAAGTTATAATTTACTATCTTAAATTTTATCTAAATGAGACTGAATTTCAAATTTATTTAAATATTATACTTCATTTTATTTGTACTATTTTTCATACCTTTTATTTTTAGAATGATTAAAATATAAATTAATCATTTTAAAGTTAAATATTTTAAACTAAAACAGTAATTAAAATAAAGTTACAATTATAAATTCAATTAAAATATGATTTTATTTTATATAGAATTTGAATTAAAATATAATTAATAACTTAATATATTATTTATTTAAGAATATAAGAAAATTAAAAATTTTAAAAAGTGAAGTAGATTTTCTTGTGGAGTTTTTTTGAACCCGGCAGAAAATGAATTAGATTTATGTTTTTAAAAATATTAAAATCAAAAAATAAATAAAAAATACACTTTTAACTCATTAAAAAATAATAAAAGGTAACGGAATTTATTTAATAGTTTTGAAACATTAAAGTGTTAATACTGATTAAATTATTATGTTAATATTTATTAAAGAAGAAAAGGGCTACACTGACCTCTTATTATCCTGTCTTAAATCACGAATTAGAAGCTTGTTACATTGTAAAATTTAATCAAAATATGAAAAATTAATTTTAAAAAATTATTAATGATAAACAGAAATAAACTATATTTTGGTATAATTTATAATAAAATATTAATGACAATTTTTTTATAATTGCATATTTATACTCATTTCATTTATTTAATTTTTTTAATGCTAAAAATTATAATATACAAAATATTATTATTCCTAAATTTAATTGAAATTTTTTATTATCTATTTATATAATTTTTTATCTTTATATCTCTCAAGTTGAAAGATATTTAAAAATAAATTTATCGAATTATGCTTTAGATAAAAACCTATTTAAAATCTAATTATTAATCGTATTTTGTCTTACAAGATATGAATTCTAACCATCTTTTTATAATTATATACGACTTTGTCAATGTTTTTCTTTGTTATCTTAACTTTGTTTGCATCGATTTTAAATATTCATTAAATAAATTTGATTATATATTTATTGAAATATTTTAAAAAATTAACTGTGTTAAATTTATTATACTGTATATATTAGTTAAAAATTATTTATAAAATCTTTTTAATTTTCGTCCCTTAAAAAAATTTTCTGGTTATACCCTTGTCAATAATGGCATGTGATTGGATGACAATATAAATTTGAAAAATCTTTGAGTAACCCATTTCCTTTCTTAAAAATAGATTTTAATTTACTCATATTTTTTAATGAATGATATAATAAGTTATTATATATACTTTATCAAATAATATATAAAATAAGAATAAAAATGTAAAAAATAATTAAATTGAATTTTAGTTTAATGTATTATATGTACTTTTATTTTTAATTATCGTAATTTAAATTAAATAGCTGTCGAAGTAACTACTTTATATTCTTAATCAATAATCATCATAAAAAAATATGAAAATGATAATATTCAAACAAGTTCAAAATTTAGTGTTATTTAAACAAACATTAAAAGAATGAAGTATGATTTACTCCAAAGAAATAATTATAGTTACTTGTTTACTTAGTATTCCAAATTTTTTAGAATAACTTTGAACCCTTATCATCCAACCAAAAAACTTTGAACCGTTATAAATATAACTGGAAAACTAAATTTCTAAATTTGAGATGAAAAAATGGATTGAGAATATCATTCAAAAGATTCAAACTACAACTAAACTTCTGTCCGTTACTTTTGGAAGAAACCGAAAATTCAATAAATATGTTTTGGAATGAAAGGCCACTTTAGCCCAAAATTCAAAGTTTCAAACTACTTTTCATTATTTTGAGTATGTGTAGTTTGCATTTTCAACTTTATCTCTATAATTTTTTTTTGTAAGACTTTAGCTCAATGCATTAAAATTTTGTAGCTACAAACTTTGCTTTTAATATCAAAGATCATGATTAAGACACGTATATATGAAGTTTGACTCTAACATAAGTTATCATTGTTTGTTATCATAGCTACACGCTGCGCATATGGTGGTCAATAATAATCTATTACGCAATTGGTGGCATGCACGATTAATAACAAAAAAAAGTGCCAAACACTGTTCATGACTATGCACCCTTGGTTGCAAACCTTCACCATACTCTATAAAAGTTTGTCTACAAGAGGACGAGTTATGCTACATTATTAATCATTTAATTTCGGTGATTAACTTCAATCAACAAATCTAAGAAAACTTAGCATTATAGCCATAATAATTGTACACCTATCCAAAGTGATAAAATCATTACACACGCATCACAAGCCCAACTAAATCACTCAATTATATATGTACGTAGTTACACACTTAGATCACTTCTAGGTTCTTTTCTTAGTGTTATCTAAATTCATTTATTATTACCCATCAAGATCGTGATACTTAAACCATCTTGCAACCAAAAAGTTTTTTTTTTTTTTTTTTTTTTTATAAAAAATGAAAGAGTTTATATACATTTTTTAAAAAGTCTTGTCATGTGCTGAGATGCCGTCAATCATTGAACATCAAACCTAATAGATAATTCTCTGACAAGTTTAAGAATTGTCTCGAAATGAGATAATTGTTCCCATTGAGCAAGTTTTTTTAAGTCTTTAGCTTGTTTTCTTTTCATTGTCACGACTTACGAACTGTGTTATGTGGGATGGGATGTTTGGGATGAATGAGCACTGGTTTCTTCAGGTGGAACCACGTGCTTGATCACGTGCTCATTGCGTGATAGACGCGACAAAATAGAAGAACTTCACAATTTTTGTTTTCGAAAAAGAACATGTTTTCAAATAATATCTTATAAAGTCTTGGTTAAGAATTTCTTCCTTTATATTAATTTTTGGTACTTTTATATTTTGATATATGATATTTTAAAAACTCAAATTTAGTATTTTAAAAGTTTAAATCTTATAAACCTAATAAAATTCAGATTATAAAATCTTAATCATAAAATTTTTAATTTTAATTATAAAATTATTTTTAAAAACTTCTATAAATCATTATATTTCTATTAAAATCCTTTACAATTTATAAGATATTTTTTTTATTAAGATGGTCTTTTAAAATCTCATACATCCATTAAATGTTGGAGTGAGTCAAAGAAGTTTAATAAAATGAGCTTAGCACCAATATGGGGCCTGAAAGCACAGAGATGATAATGACAACAGTTTGTACATTTTAATCATTTTTCTTGTTGGGTAAGGTTTAAGAACTTAAACTTTTCTTGGGATAACTTGTTGGGCCTTGAAGAAGAATATGATCCAAATCTAGCATACCTATTGTTACACCTCCATTTATTAAAAGAATATACTCCCCCATTCCACCTCCATATCCTTCTAGCTTGCTCTCCTTTCTGAAATTATTCTTGTTCATTTACTTTTTTGGTTTTAAATATGTTTTCATCACTATAGTATACCTTTTTTTTTTGGTTTAGGTCCTTCTGATATTATTTTCTTAAAATGGTCTTTTAAAAATTATATTTTTTATTTTGTTCTGTTATTTTTATTTTACCTTGTAATATATATATATATATATATATATATATATATATTGGTTTAATTCTCTATAATAGTTTGTTTATTTTAGTTAATCCTTTTGGAAACAAAGTATTACTATATTAGGGCCCATCGACAAATTATTTACATACTTAAAAAATATATTTCTTTTTACCTATAGCGTTTTAGAAAAAAATATATTATAAGTACCAAAACCAAAAACATAATATACATAGAATTTTCTTTTTGACAATTAGTATATAATTTGAAGGTATATATAACTTTTTTTCTTTTGATTTAGTCATTGGGTTTCTCTTCTTGTATGGGCTTGCAGCGGAGGGCCAACAAGTCACAGATGGTGTGGGCTTTGTCAATCTTCGCAAACAACTTCAACAATAGTTTCTCTTCTTTGCACCATATTCATTTTCTTTATGCACCCTGTTCATTTTATTTATGCATCATATTTTGATATGTATTTCTTATTTTAACCTTAGCTTACTACACTACAAATTATTAAATTTGGAGTGTTGTAGCATTCTTATTTTTTGGATTGATAAATCTTAATTTAAGTCTAACACATTTTATAGAAATTTTGATTTTAACTTGAAGTTCTCGTTGTTAATATTGTCAAAGAAGAATAATGACGATAATAAAAAGTGATATATGATAAGGGAGATTATCATTTGAGATAACTTTAATAAATTTCATAAACTAAAGAAAAAGAAACAAAGAATTCTACTTATAACGAAAAGAGAATAAAAAATGATTATTAATAATTTAATCTTAATGTAAGAATAATATATATATATATATATATATATATATATATATATATATATATATATATATAACCATAGTGAAGATATTAGTGAGTTATAATAAGAAAGAGAAGGGTAAAACCTTTAGCATATTATTATTAGAATAATGGTTATCACATTACAATAAAGCTGGTTTGGTGAAAGAAATGCCAAAATCTTCTAAAAGATAGTAAGTCTCATGCATTCCGTATTTCCCAGAAACTTTATAATAATAATAATAATAATAATAATAGTAATAATAATAATAATAATAATAATAATAATGTTTTAATAATAATAATAAATTTTGATTTTAAGACTCCTTAATATGAGATTTAGTTTGTTGTTTAGTAGGATAAGTGTTTAGTTCCTTCTTAAGTGTAGTTATATGTAATTTTGACTTTCTAATTAAACGATAAATAATAGATATATGATTTAAAAAAATATTAAAATATAATAATAATTTCTTTTAAGTACTATATTCTTTATAATAATTAGTTTATTTTTTAAGCAATTAGGAGAGAGAATGATCAAATGGGAATAAAGTCTTTTTTAAGTAAAGAGAAAAATATAATATAATAATAAAAAATAAAATTTTACTCAAAAAATAAAAAAAAATGAATAAAAATTAAAATTAAAATGAAAAAAAAACTCACTCATCCTGAACTTAAATTTTAGTTGTGGCCTCGACAACGAACAATAAATATGTAAAAAATGTTTAGTACTCAACTGCAATACGCAGTCAATCAGTTATAAAATGTGAAGAGAGATATATACATATGTGTATAATATATATAAAAAAAAAATACGTATATTTTGATCTATTAATCTGTAATGCAAAAACTATTATGAATTTTTAAATCCATAACTGAAACATAGCCCTTTAATTAGTTAAGGGCAAAATAAGAAATTCATGTCTAGACAGTGTATGAAGAAAAATTCCATTAACAAACTTCATAGATTTTCTCTGGGTTTAATTAATTTCTTAGTCCTCCAACTATTTCAAATTTTAATTTTTAATTATTCTAAAATCTTTTGATAAGTTTTAGTCTCTCATTTATTTTATTTAATATTTTCAATTTTTAATGTTAGATTAAACTTTTTAGAACTTAATAATTTTAATTTAATGAAAGAGATTAAAAGTTGACAAAATAATTCGAAGGGAATAAAACTTGAAATATATAACAGTGACGGGAAAGAAAACTTAATTAACTATTATCTTTATATTTTTCTATATTTTTCCATAAGTCCCTCTCTTCATCTTTCATTACTTATTTAGGTAAAATAGAGTTGGAGAAAATAAATAAAAAAGAGTTTATATATAATAATAATAAAAGTTATTATTATTATTATTTTATTTCCTTTCCGTATAACACAATCCGGGAATTTATTTCTAGTTTTTTAAAATATATAATTTTAAATTTTTATATCCAATTTATTTTATATAATTTTTAAAATTTCTAGAACTATAATTAGAATATAAAAGTTAAAATAAAAGAAAGAAAAGAAAAATGATGAGAAAGAAGGCGCAAATATTTTATTTCCGTCCAGCATAGATCCTACAAAATGGGCCGCAACCAAAAACCGGGCCGAGTCCCAGCCCAAGATTCGGCCCATTTAACGGCAGCGGATCTCAAAATCAACCTCATTGTTGTTTTCTTGAGTAAGAAGTCGAGATCGACGCTTTTAAGACGAAAAGCACCGTTCTCCACTCTCCATTTCGCTTTTTCCAAAACCATAATCACACCACTCTCGCCGTCGCCGACCACCGCAAGCGCCGTCGCACTCCGCCGTAATCCGTTGGGGGAAAAATGAGTCGAGGAAGTGGAGGTGGATACGATCGTCACATCACTATTTTCTCCCCCGAGGGACGTCTCTTTCAAGTCGGTACGTAAACTATATAAATCTCTTCTCTTGAAACCTCTCGCGGCGACGGCGTCGTTTTGTTTTGTCAAATAGGGTTTAGATCTTTTACGCTCTGGATTGACCTAATTTGTTTAGAATTTCAATTTCAATGTGGAAAAGTAACTAGTATTATTTTTTGTTCCTAGATAAAATATGCGAAATTGTTGTTAAAATTTTGATGATTTAAGTTGAAATTAGTTGTAGTGGAGTAGTGAGCTAGGTTAGTGGATTGTAGTTGTGAAAGGCTTAGGAAGGTGGAAATTAGAGGTTAGGAAACGTTCACATGAATCATAATTGATTGATCGTGTCAGTTAGGAATGGAATATTGACTATTTTGTTCTCTTTGCAAAAAATTACGGTATCTACTTTTCAATCTTATGTTCTGTTCTTTTTTTTAGTAATGTTGTGTTAAACCCTAATTTTACCGGTTTGCCAAGCGTTGCCTTTTTTCTTTCACTCCCTCACCACCAAACTCGAAAAAGAATGAGCCTCGATCAGTATAGGTTTATGAAAATGGACTGTCAGATTGAGTAATCACCTATGCTTATCAGGGAGGGAGGTGCATGTACAAGTGAGCTGTTGATCCTTGAGCCCAAGATAATGGGTTCTTGAGGGAAAAACTCAATAAATAGGTGTGATCTCCTTGGTTAGGACTACTTAGTAAGGGTGGTTAACATCAGCAGAAAATTTTATTGCAGCTGTTTGACTTATTTGAAAATTAGTTGACTGGTGTTAGACTGTAGTGTTCTGAGTGGATGGGTTTTCTGTGCATGATGAAACAGAGTATGCTTTCAAGGCTGTTAAGGCTGCTGGAATAACCTCAATTGGGGTCCGAGGAAAGGATTCAATTTGTGTCGTTACCCAGAAGAAGGTCCCGGTGAGTACTGAAATTTGGTTCTTTGATCTTTCATTTGCTTGTGTGAATATTTGTGCTGGCTGCTTAAGTTGGGATGCGTAATGCAGGATAAGCTTTTGGACCAGACAAGTGTTACACATCTCTTTCCCATCACAAAGTACCTTGGTTTATTGGCGACTGGCATGACAGGTATATTTTTCATTGAATGTCTTCACTGAGCAGATTGTAAAAATTTCTTCTGTTTTTTTTAAAAGCTAAATTGAGCAGCATTTCACTGACAATTTCTTCATTGTGTTGTATCTCATTAAAACATAAATTACAAGTTTTAAAAATAAACAAATAACCAATATCAACCAGAGCAGCTGGTTAGTGAGGGGGAAAATAAGGAGGAGATGGTGATTATATGAGAATGCTTATCATTCTCCTTGATTTTGACATGTTGGAAATCAGATAATATTGGTTTAGAAGCCAAACCTTTGTGTTTCAGATGGACGCCTATTCTTTTATGTGCAATATTTATCAATAAATCTGTGCAATCTTACATGTAATATGATTAATGATTTATGATGAGAGAATAGTTTCATTGAGCCTTAATTTTGCTGTCAAAGTTGTGCCTAGCCTAGGAAAAACTTAACAACTGATCAGATTCACACTAGAAACAGTGATATTGTCATTTTTCTTGAAACTGAACTTAGCTATATGAACAAATGTTTAGATTTCAGCCAACAATTTTATTTTCGCATTTGGAACTATTTACTGTATAATCCAATTTTTTAACCTCGTGGAATACTTTTTTTCCAGCTGATGCTAGGACGTTGGTTCAACAAGCAAGAAATGAAGCAGCTGAGTTTCGCTTTACATATGGATATGAGATGCCTGTAGACGTATTGGCTAAATGGTAAGCAATTCAGTTTTTTGAGAGATAGTTTACCACCATAACTATTACTATCCATACTGTTTCATATTTGCTTTCAAATTATCATTATTTAGAGCTTGTCTGGATAAACTCATTCTCCATAAGTACTTAGAAGGAGAAAATAAGGAAAAATGAAATAAACTTTTCCATAGGCTAGAATTAGCTTATGCATAAGTAAATAAAAATAAGCTTTTGGAGAAGCTAATATGAGAGAATTTTTATAAATTAGCTTATGGAGAAATTTATTTCTTTCTTGTTATTTTATTTCTCCTATAAGTGCTTCTAGAGAAGTTTGTGTTGACACGCCCTTTGTGGAGAAGATTGTTATTTACACTTTATTTAATTTACTGGAACAGTACTAAAATAGGCAATAGCCACATTGTTGTCGTGCTTTGGCAATTGAGGTGCAACTGGAAGTTTTTATTGTCTGTTCCTTTTACTATGATGTTGAAAATGTAGATTGCACGCTTATGGTTCAGTAGTCAGAATCTCATGTACTAAAACAGTGAAAAGCAATTAGTATTTCCCACTCCAAACTGTGCTGTTAACAGATGCCAATTAGGAACTATTATGGCCATGAATTTTACAAGTTATTGTTCATTGCTGTCTTTCGTTTTTCCTAGTTAGATAAAAAGCACTTACTCTGAATTTGCCGTGAATTTGCCATGAATTTTACAAGTTATTGTTCGATGCTGTCTTTCGCTTTTCCTAGTTAGTTAGATAAAAGCACTTACTGTGAATTTGATAGTAAAGTTGTTAGTGGTTGTTCTTTACTTTCCTTATCCATCTACCTAGGTTTTTCTCTGGTTTTATCCCATATTCACTGCAGTTTTCTAATATAATAACTAGTCTCTGATTTTCTCCTAGTCTCTGGAAATGATGCTGATTATGATTAAATATTTTTGATATAAAGGTATTTGGCAAAGCAAACAGAGGATAAAATACCATTTTTTTTCTTGAGACACTTGTAGAACTTGAGGTTTCTGTGACTGCTCTAGTTTACTTCACAAAATTCCTTAAACAGAATATTAACAGCTTTTGCGGCAGTGATTGGTAGTGTTGTTGGTTGTAGCACTAGCATTAGTTCTGAATTACTTGTTATGTTTTTGTCTTCAATTTCGTTGCTGGATGTGGATGCAGTGTATTATGTCTGGGTAATCTGTTTTGCTTGTTAGGATTCACTTCAATTTCATTCTAAATTTTTATGTTGGTTTTGTTGATGTCATATTCTTCAGTTTCGAAGTAGCTAGTAATTTAATGAGTTCTATTCTTACCTGTTGTTTGATGCACAAGAGTAAACAACTCAGCTAATTGCAGTAGTAGTTTTGTCAATGTTTGTTTTGTAAAGTTTTTGAGACTATCCCCACTCCCCGTGTCAAGTTACTAGTTAGAACATATTGCATATAACTGAGCCCCATGTATGTGCTCCGAAGAAGCTGCTGCAGCACATACTTAGATTGTAACAACCTTGTTACAATCATTCCTATGTTCAATCTGACTGTAACTTAGACTTTTATCAAAGGTTAAATTATTTAACTATACATTTTAGGCTTTTACAATTTATCAATAACATCCTCTGTTTCTGGTTTTTGTTATGCTTTTTACTCACAGGATTGCAGACAAATCACAAGTCTATACTCAACATGCTTATATGAGACCACTTGGAGTGGGTATGTTTTCTTCTTGGCCTTTTCCCTGCTGAACAATTTTCACCTTGTTTGAAAGATCACATAAATAGTTTTGTATGATTAAAAATATTTTCTAATTCAATTATTAATGTCATTACCTCTTTCTATGATTTCAAATCAATTGTGCCATGAAGTTGCTATGGTTTTGGGTATTGATGATGAATATGGACCACAGCTTTACAAATGTGACCCAGCTGGTCATTACTTTGGTCATAAGGTACATAGAAAGATCTTCTCCCACCTTGATTGATGTTAGATTTTTTTCAGTGTTATTTAGTATGAGAAGATGAAAAACATGCTGATACTAAATTCAAGTCAATGAAAATTTGGAAGTTATTTTTCTTTATCTATTTAAATATCTCTCATGCATTGAAATTGAAAACAATACTGTTGTAAAATATTAAAATTAAAATGATAGAGAGGGTTGGGGATGACTAAAGTCATCTGCTTTTACTTTGTGAAAATGGTTTATTCCATTTTTTTTTAATTACTAGTGTAAGATTGTATTTCTTGTGCAATTGAGCTTTCTTAGAATTGAGATGAATTATTATAATATCATTGATTGAGGAACTAGGGAACCAAATAAAAAGTTGTCATGAAAATGTATCTGCAATTATGTTTGATCCAGAAAAGAAGGGATTATAACTAGTCAATAGTGGTTGAAAGTGAGTATGTAAATGAAGTGAATTTTATTTTTTTAAATTATTTAGGATTCTTGAACTCATCATAAGCTGGTTATGAACTTTATGATGTAGTATGTAATCACCTGTTAAAGCTCATGAGCCTTCACCCATCCTGAATTTTCCCTACTCATTTGGACTGAGTTTAACTTTCTAGAACTAGAAACATCGAGAAGCCTATGCATCTCTGGTCAATGCTGAGAGATTCTGTAATTTTTGTAAGAAGCTGTATTGCAATCATATTTTCTGTTATATCTACCAACAACTTTTTCTTTAATCTTTTATCATTTAGTCAAATAAGCCATACACGTAGATTGTGATGCACTTGGATTTTTAACCTTGTAAAATTGGGACGGTGTTTCTTTGTTTCTTCATTACTTCATGCATTTGTAATCTGTTTGTAATTTAATTAATCTAACTAAATGAACTTGTATACAGAAATTGAAGTGTCTAAGAGTGTATTGTGATGTTCTCAGGCCACAAGTGCTGGATTGAAGGACCAAGAGGCCATTAATTTCTTGGAAAAGAAGATGAAGAATGACCCTTCATTTACTTATGAGGAGACAGTTCAGGTAGTGTTGCAATTTTTTTCCTCCGCACTTCACTTCCATCTGTCTAGTTTGAGAAATTGACAATCTTTTCGCTCGGTTGTGTTGGTGTGGAAAGTGAAGACTGCCATGTTGTGTCACTGAGAACTTGTGCTTTAAAGGATATAATATTTCAACATGCTGGACTTTTGCCTTCGTATAAACAGCAAATTGTGTCAACACTAAAATTTTTCCTTAAATAAATATTTACTATGTTATTATACCCCATTATATTATCTGCATGGAAGTTATTGGACAAAATATTCTATGTATGTGTGAATGCTGAATATTGGTGTGTTTTAAAGGAAGGTGAAAAGTCTGAAAATGAGTGAAATTTGATATAAATGGTCCGAATTTGGATTTGCTGACTGGAGGAATAGTGGTTGGTATTATTGTCTGCATTTCTGAGTGCTAAGGGAGACCACAAACTTGTATCTATTTCAGTCAGATAATGTAATAAAAACTGAACTTTTGGATCCTCATTAAAACTGTATCTCTACATTATGAAATTATAAGATTTATTGCCCTTTTTTTCATTCTTGTGGGTGATTTTTCCTTATCCGTGCTTTCTCTCTTGGAAGTGGTAGTTGGTTTTTGTTCACGAGAGACTTCAAATGATGCTATATTGTGATTGAAGTCATAGGAAATTGAATATTTTTTCTTCACCAATTTGTTAACAGTTATCCAATCATGTTTTTCATGTTCTAATTTTAAGATTTCGCTGTCCTTTTTTACCAGACTGCCATTTCTGCTTTGCAATCAGTTCTTCAGGAGGATTTTAAGGCCACTGAGATTGAGGTAGAACTTCATTCTTAAAGCTCAATTACCTTTATATGAGCCCATGTTAATTGAAATTGGTAAAATAATCTCCATATTTTGTTTTAAAAAATTATTGCAAGATTTCATTCTTGTATACCTGAATGGCCGAAACATTTGTCGTCTTTAAGATTGTTTGTAAGTTGCTTGTTCTTTCTCATTTTAATATTAAAGTCTTGCTTTTTTGTCATACTGCCTAGTCTTTGCTTTTAAGATACTCTCTTGCTTTTGTTTTTGTTTGGCAACTCAGGACCGAACATTTTTTCTTTCACTATCACTAGTTCATTAGCTTTACTCGTAGGTTATGAATCTAATTTCTGATCGTTTCGTATTGCAATTGCATGTTGATTAATGACAAACAGATCTTGATGAATGGAGGATATATTGTGATATTAACTGTTCCAGGAATATATTATTTCTTTATTTTTAAATTACATTCCGTTGCATATCCGTGTGTCGACATTTTTGCTAAGCATAGACTTATAACATTGGAATGATTAAAATTTTTATGATTATTGCCATATAACAAAGCTTCTCTCACTGATTTAGTGCAAATGATTTTGTGTTTTATAGGTTGGAGTAGTCCGGAAGGATAATCCAGAATTCAGAGTTTTGACTACTGAGGAAATTGATGAGCACCTGACAGCAATAAGTGAGCGTGATTGAGTTCTTGATAAGGATGTAATTGTTCAAACTTTCTGATACTAGATTAAATTATGTGTACTTGTTTAATGGAATGATTGAATTGATTTCCTTGTGATATTTGAGTAGTAACCCAAAAATGATGTTGAAGATGCTATTTGCTTTCCTGTTGCAAGTTCACTTGGGAGCACATTTTAGGATCTTCTAATGTTCAATTCTCCATCTATATTTTATTTTTCTTAAAATGGTGATTACAGAAAAGAAGATATAGGTATAATAATGTTAAAATTTGTTGGAACTTGCGTAGGAATTTGAACTTCGGTGATGGATGTCTATTTTTTTTTTTTTTTTATCATGTCTCTCTCGTAACCTTGATCATAAGCTTCCTTTAGGTTTTAAATTCACTTAATTACTTCTCCATTTTCAAATTTGACTTCTATTAAAATAGCTTAGAAAATATAAAAATTGAAAGTAGAATAAAATACTGAAAGATTTCAGTCCATACAATAAATATAAAACAGAAACAATAGAATAAGTTATGTTTTTTGGGTGTGTCAACAATACCGTATTTTTTAGGTATACCTGTATTATAATTTTGGTACAATATTATGATTTTTAAGTATTTTATATGACATTATTTTCTCCATCTTAATTATTTTA
Organism: Hylodesmum podocarpum; assembly: GCA_026586105.1. Lineage (NCBI taxonomy): Eukaryota > Viridiplantae > Streptophyta > Magnoliopsida > Fabales > Fabaceae > Hylodesmum > Hylodesmum podocarpum. The sequence goes on from JALJEV010000804.1 coordinate 2,112,872, forward strand.
GTTCGAATTTTGGTTTCACTTTAACAGTTAAAAATGAATATGTAATTTTTTTTAATAGATTAATAATATAATAACAACATAGAATTGGAAGACATTTTGAATATAATAAAGATTAGATAACAATTCACATGACATTAAAGACAATTTAAAAAATTTCCAACACTAAATTTCTCAAATCATAATTATTTTTATGATTAAATATACGGATAACATTGAATTCAAAGTCACAAAATATCAAATAATGTAGAAAAAAATCTTAAAATAAATTCATCTATTTCTTTCCCATAACATAAATAATTTTGATAGTAATTACATGCTACAAAACTTATCAATTTGTAATTCTTTGAATTTATAATTAGTTCACAAAATTACTTCAATGCATAAAGTCTATTGCTAAATTAGTTCTTTGAAATTATAACTAGTTTACAAAAGTTACTCCAATGCATAAAGTCTATTGCTAAATTATTTCTATTCGTACTGTTTTAAAAATATTCATATTTAATATAAATTTTAATTTCATCATCATCATTTTTAATGTATGATACCTAAACAAGATAAATATTCAAATTAATTTAATCACTTATTGAATAAAAATAAATTTTAATTTTATTGTTATAGTTATAATCTTAAATATATTTAATTAAGAGACTCAGTTTGATAAAAACGTTATTTGTCGAAGAAAGAGAGAGATTAAATTCATATATATCTTACCTTAAACTTATAAAACATAAAACAACACTAATTATTTTTTGAATTACTTTTATTTTTTTTATCTTCATTATCTATTGTTTTCTGGCCGGACTTATATTTTTTCTCCTTCAAGAATTAAAATAAGTATCTTAATTATAAGTTAATTTTTTTTAAAGTAATTATGAGCCATTATAAACTATAAATACAATAAATTTGATAGACATGTTATGTTACAATATTTTCACTTAATTAATTTATATAAAAAAATTAATAAGTTAAAGAAATATTTATATTTATATAATTCTAATATCTTTATTTTTATAAACTGAAAAATGTAAACTGGAAATATTATTTATTTTTATATCTTTACATATTAATTAATTTATTTTTATATAATTCTAATACCTTTAAAGTATAACTGAAAATATTTATTTTTATAAGTTAAAGAAATATTTATTTTTATATAATTCTAATATCTTTAAGATCTAATTATAGCTATTTAAAATCTATACATTGCTCTAGCCAAAAGCGGGAAATATTTACATGAAATGCTTAGAGCATCTTTAATGATTAATATTTTTTAATAAAAAATTCATCATAAATAAGTGTTACTTAATTTGTAATACTTAATCTGTAATACTTAATCTTGATAATATCTTAAATTTAACTTAACCATGTATCAAAATGCATAACATTAATTTATATTTATACCTATTGGAAAAGAAAAAAATACATTAATTGGCATAGAACATACTAATTTCATGAAAAGTGTATTAGTTTTGATTGGTACCAACTTTGCATTACATAATACACTTACTTTAAAATTATAAAAACTATAAAATTAAAACTTGCATACTAAAATATTATAAATGAAAATTTTGTAGCAACCCTCCTAGTTGACTCTTGATTTTTCAATTTTAATGTCATGGAGATAAACTGAAGCTTTGGGTAGTGATTGTAGACTTGTTGCCTCATCAATAATTGAAGAATCACATATTATGGACATCCTTTCCATCATGTTGGCATTTGTAATTAAAAACTTGGCAAATTTCATTTCTTGTTCCTGGCTTGTAAATCCTCGAATAGTAGCATATTTCAACTTATGATTAATGCAATTATATGACATTCCTTCTCTCTCCCAAAATTTTGAGTTGGGAAATGGTAGAGTACAATCATTAGAATTTGATACTCTGTCTACCTGCAGAACAACATATTAAGTATCATCTTCTTTGTTGTTTTGAAAAATATATTATTCTTCAATACTATTTAGCATTGGAAAACAAATGAACTCATACTCCATTACGTGGATTTAGATATGTACTAAACATTATTCTATTATGATAATGACAAACTATTAAACCCTAAATCATTCTAAATGATTTTACTTACAAATTTTATCCCTTTGTCTTAACTTTTAATTATTGGACTATGCATTCTCCTTATTAGGACTTCCATATATCTTTTTCAAATATGCACATACCACGTATGTTAAGTTTTTGTCATCTTTTTCACAAATACTCCACTAATATGGACTAAACCTAAAATTTATCCACCCACTTCATAAGCAAGTCTCAATCTATGCTAAAAAGCTCCTCAAAGACAACAATTAGTATTAAAGTTAGAATAAGAAGTCTTGGGTACATAGCATTGACTTCATCCTAAGTCTAACACCAAGCACCGGTTGTAGAGAGAAGAAGGAGGATTGGAAACTAAAGTTAAGGTATTTATTTTTATTAAAAAATACCTTATAGTAGGGTTCTGTGCTAACATAAGCTTTAAAGTGCATTATAGGTTCCCCTAACAATTGTATAATTCAATGTTGCAAAATTAGGATTAAATCAATATTCTAACCTTAAGAAAATTCAACCATCAATTTGAGTAATAAGGCAAGTAAAGTTTAAACTACTATCTACCATTTTGAACATAGTATATCTATTTCTGACATTATTTTGTCTAGCATTTAATTGAAAATCACACCATAATGAAAATTTTAATTGTGCAAAGATATGAGTAACATACCGGTATTGTAATTTCAAGATTTTTCAGATAAAGACATGATCTTAATATGAATGAAAGTGGCAGAGCTTCTCTTATATTGTTCAGATTCAGATCAATTTTCAATGTGATTAAATTTCGAAAAATGTTCATTGTTTGGGATCCCTACAAAAAAATAAATTTTATATCAGCAACATTACACAATAAAACAAAATACAAACCTTGATTCATAATAACAAAACTTTACAGTTTTATCCACAAAAATAATTAATTTTTAAAACATTATATATTTTAAACAAAAGAAGAGACATACTTATATAAAACTTACCAAAAGTCCACTGCATTTTTCAAGAATATCTTGAGTGTTTAGAACATGTTGCCTTGGTTTTCTGGCCTGCATTCTACGAGCGTTATGAGGCCTACTGGATTGCATCTTTTGAGTTATTACATTATAACTAGAATGAAAGGACCTGAGGTTTGGGGCAAAAATTTTTAAACCTTTCGTTGGACAAATCATAGAATTGAGCACCACAACTTGAAGGTTCTCAACGAAAATGTCTATCTCACTAACAACCAACCATTGAAGCTCCAAAACTTCGAGTTTCGAGTTTCGAATTTTGAGTTTCTTGAATCCAGTTGACTCAGTAAGACTAAACTTCTTCAAGAATGGGCAATTCCTCAAAATACCATTAATAGTTTTGTCATTCATATGCAATTTCTTCAATTTAAGTGTTTCTAGTTTTTCACAACTTTCAAATGCTAATGAAGCTAAACTATTCAATGCATAGCCTGCTAACTCAAGTGAATAGAGATTTGAAAAGATTCTAGGTTTGAAACTGGTTTTCACCGTTTCATTAATTAATTTTTCACACTCTAGGCTTAGATCACCGAATTTGTTTTTCAATTTCACAAACTCAACCCATTTTTCTACTAATCCAATAGAGAGACTTTGAGGGAAGTGTATAAAGCGACAACTAACCAAATCACCAATATGATGATTCAACACTTGGTTTACGATTTCATCATATTGGCGAGCATGTTGTTGTGAAGCTTTACTAGGATCAAAAATTACCTTTTCTGATGAAGAATTCTCTAGTTGAGATAAAGGTTTTACCATGTGTCTCCCATCAAAGTCAAGACGAGAGGCATGTTTCCATAAAGATTCCCATCTTTTGGAAATGACGTTACTTCTCATAGCTTCATCAATGGAAAGGAAAGAGATGATGTGAGAAATTATCTCATCGGGGAATTGGTCAATTGTGTCTGACCTTCCTTGATTTCGCCTTCTCAGACTCTTTGTTGTTGATTTCTTCATAGTCTTATTTTTTTCTTTTGTATGAAGATTTTTTGACTGTCACAACTTCTTATGAAAATGTTGTAGTAAAGAACTTGACCACCAAGTGATATTTATAATGGAGAAAGAATATTGTGTTATCATAACAAAATCTCCTTGAGATAAATATTTCTATATTTTGAAGTTAACTATTATTTCTTTTTGAATTTCTTTTCTCGGTCAATATTTTGGTCATGGTCAACACGTTTTTTCGAATATTCTTTTTGAAATAATAAAAGCATGGAGAAATAAATGAATAAATTAACTTTAGAGAAATTATTATGGTCAAGTTCTTTCACATTATATCTAGTTGACAAAAAAAATAAAAATAAAGAAATATTTATCTTAAATAATGATTTGACCAAACGGTTTTAATGAATATTATTATATAAAAATACGTGCTTTTATTATTAGTTATATATTAAAATATAAAATAATTGATTAAATAAATATAACATGGCAACTAAAATAGTTTTTTTTATTTTTTTATGATAAAGCACTACCATAAAATAATACTCCATTAATCCGCTTTTTGACCAAAATAGCGTTTTACAAAAATTATTTACCAATTTAATGTTAGTTACAAACTATTTATGGATATAATGTTGTTTTGTGAAACCGCAAACTAGATTGCGACACTGAAATCACAATATTTTTTGCGACATCACCAGATTGCGACACGTGTCCCAAATAACTGAGGTGGCATGCTGATGTGGACTGAAACCACAACTTCTCTTGCGGTTTCACCAGGAGGTGACACGTGTCCAATTAGGGCTCGCGTGGAAGGTGAGTTGGCTGGGTACATAACACGTGGCGAAACTGCAAATCCTTTTGCGGTTTCACCAGGACACGCCACGTGTCGCAAATCTATTGGCCCTTGTGCTGTATGCGGGTGGTGCCGCAAGTAGTTTTGCAGTTTAATTGAAACCGCAAATGATCTTGCGGTTTCTATTTCCATCCAATCAGAAGCCTTCCTGATACTACAGTTTACGACTCCGTAAGTTTATAAATACCACCCTCCCTTACGCTTACAACACAGAGCAATTGAGCTTAGAAATAACAGTAATTTCTATAATTTCAGGTATGTGATATTGGTATAATTTAATTTGCAGGTAGTATAATTTTATTTTTTCAGTTATAACTATTCTTTATAATGTATATCTTGACTAATTGTTTGTTATTTTTGTAGTAAAATTAGAAAGAAATGACGCCCACAATTGTGATTGTTGTATACATTAATGATAGAATCATCGAGGGAGAAGAAAGAATAAAGTTTGAAGGATCTAGAAAGGTTATGCAAATTGAAAGGAATATTAATTTTAAACGGTTAAAAATAATAATTTGTCATAAATTTAAGTTACAAGGAAATCAAATTATAGGATCTATTACATCTAGATATTTTATAGATAATAAATATGCAACATTTCAAATAGTTGATGATGCTGATTTGAATTTTATGATAACACATTTTGAACAACCCGACATCGGTCATATTGAATTATGCGTAGAAGTAGTTGTTGCCGGTAGTGTGTTTTCATATAATGAAGGTCGAGCATCTGAGCCAGATATTCGTAGGTCGTATGATGGAGGATGTACTAGAATAAATTCGAGCAACAATGATGAAACTTATATGGTCTCAGATTCGTACGTAGATTCATCTCCTGACACTGATGATTTTGAAGGCCATTTACCTGAATCAGATGATGAATTAAATAATGATAATAACAGTTTAAGTGTGAAATTAATTAAATTTATATTTCATTTATTCTATTTAACTGTAGAAAAATAGAAATTTAATTGACAATATCTGTTGGAGGTTTAGGTCAACTACCGTTTTGACATAATACACCACTTTACACTGGCATCAATTGGGATTACCCTGATGAAGAAGAAATGTGGGGTGTAAATGCGTATTCAAATTGGGAGGATGGTCAAGAATTATATGTTGGTTTGGAATTTAAAGATAAAAGAAATGTGCAAAAGGGTCTGAAACAATATTTGATAAATGTACACCAAACAACCAAAGTTGTTGAATCCAGACCGAATACTTTTGTTGTTCGATGCCATGAAGGTAATACAAGTGTGACATGTTCATTTTATATGCTGGCTATTCAATTTAAAAGAACACAAACATGGAAAGTCACGCAATGGGGAGGACCGAATACTTGTTTAAATCCCAGTTTGACCCAAGACCACAAAAATCTAGATTCTGATTTGATTAGTACATGCATATTAGGTAAGAATTCATTAATTAAAAATTTGTAGCAACCTTTGTGTACTTATTATTTATTAATATAATCTGGTTTTAATATATACAGGAATGATTATAGAAGATCCATCGTTAAAGTCGGACTGGTTCAAGAAAGAGTATCTAGTATTTTTAATTATAACATTTCATACAGGAAAACATGGTTAGGGAAGCAAAAAGCAATGACCATGGTGTATGGTGACTAGGTTGAGACATATGCAGAACTTCCTATGTGCCTGGAATACATGAAACAACACTCTCCAAGTTCATTTTATGAAATTTGTAATGATGAATATTTTGTGAATAACAGCCGCAGTAATTTTATAGTCTAAAAATGTAAGTCACTAAGACCACAACCTGTCTTGCGGCATCAGTTACACACAACAAAACGCCCAAAAATTTTGCGACACATGGCGCGTCCTGGTGAAACCGCAAAAGGATTTGCGGTTTCGCCATATGTCATGTACAAAGCCAACTCACTTTCCACGCGAGCCCAAATTAGACACATGTCACCTCCTGGTGAAACCGCAAGAAGAGTTACGGTTTCAGTCCACATTAGCATGCCACCTCAGTTATTTGGGACACGTGTTGCAATCTGGTGATGTCACAAAAAATATTGCAGTTTCGGTGTCGTAATCTGGTTTGCGGTTTTACAAAACAACACTAAATCCGTAAATAATTTGTAACTAACACTAAATGGGTAAATAATTTTGTAAAAACGCTATTTTAGTCAAAAAGCCCAATTAATCACTTGGCAAAAATTAACTAAAGAGATCAAAATGGAAACTTTTTCCAAGGACAAAACATAAAAAATAAATTTGAAAGACTAAAAATACAAATTTAAATATACTAAAAAAATAAAAAACTTAATTAATTATCATCTAGCGGCCAAACTCTTTCCTACAACATTTTATCTGGTTGACCATTAACTTAAAAATAAATAAATATTTATCTTAAATAATAATTTGACCAAAATCAATTTAAATTATTATTACAATTTTCGTCAATGGATATTAACACCGCAATAGAATTAAAATAATATTAAATAACTAACATTAGTTGATAATATTGTTGAAATAATAAAATTATTGAAAAATGAATAAATGAATTAAATTTGGAGAACTTTTATTTCATTCAAATATTTTTGCATGAATTGATATAAAAGCACATTCTTTTATTATTAGTGATATATTAAAATATAAAACTATTGATTAAATGAGTATAATGTAATAGTCAAAATAATTTTTTTTAGTGATAAAGCACCGCCACAAAATTGTTCTCATTTAATCACATGATAAAAGAGTTAATTAAAAGGACAAAAAAGTAACCAAAATTTTCTAAGGACAAAATTCAGAAAAAATAGATATGAAAAACCAAAATACAAATTTAAATATACCAAAGGACCCACCACTTAACTATTACTTAGATGTTAAGTTTTTCGCTATAACATTTTGTCAAGTTGACCAAAAACTTATAACTAAATAAATATTTCTTAAATAAAAATTTAACCAAAATAAAGTTGAATTGCTATTACAATTTTTGTCCATGTATATTAATATTATAATAGAATTAAAATTAGATTAAATAACAAAATTACTTGAGAAAAGTATATAATTTTATCCATATAAATTTTTAAAAACAGTTATTAAAAGTTTGGTGCTAATAAGTATACATTATTTAACACTGGTATTTAAGCATGACAATAATACTTTTGTGGGTAACCATATTTTAACTTCAATGATTTCCCATTTTTCTCCACCCAGTTTAGGTATGGGTATCCATTTGTTAACCCTATCCATACCTACTCTACTACACCTATAATTATTTTAATTTTTAAATAATTTAAATTATAATAATTAAATAAAAACTAATATAATTAATAACTTAATTTCTTTAAAAATAATTAATAGATTATTTTATAAAAACGTTAATATTGGATAACTCGTGAATTTATCCAACCCGATAAAATCTAAAAGGGATAGAATAAGTTTCAAAATCCTAAATCTAATTATATTAAAGTTTAACCCAAACTCATCTTGTCTTTTGCACCTATACGTGTAGGGAGAGCTAAACCCATACGATCACCTATTCCAATGTCTACGAACATTAATTAGCACAATGTTATTCTCACTTAGTCAATGATCTTGAATTTGAACATTGAACATGCAATCTTATTAGCTTTGTTTCCCATAATGTTTTAACCAATTCAAGTAAGATGATCTAGTACGGAGGATACTTGTGATTTTAACAAAAAAAGTGTATTTGTGTAAAATATTACAATTTTAATTATCATAATATATCAATTATTATTTTTTAATTTTAGTTTTATCAATTCATTAATTTAATTAATAAGACAAGTCAGTTAAAATGAAATAATTATCTAATGTGAGGAAAAACCTTTTAAGGGTCCAACAGAAAGAGTAGTTAAATAGCTAATACATTTTTCACTTAACTCTAGAATAACAATAAATTAGATAAATAAGAATTTTTCACTTGACTATAGAATAACAACAAATTAGATAAGTAAGAAGAGAATATATTAAATGCTGCTAAAATTAAGTAAAAAATTCAACTAGATTTATTGAACATGTTAGATTTAGCCCTAGTAGCTAATCTAATAGTAGATTTATTTTATCATGACTATATTTATACTTAGAATTTACATAAAAGGTTTTCAATTTTTATGTTATTTATTGAGAATATTTAGCTTATGTAATGTTCTTGATATGATTTGGTTTATTAATGACATATCAAACATAACTTGATCGTGAGATTCATTGGAAAATATAATATTATTTTCACATATTTGTAGGTGAACATTATTGTTAATAAGGAAAATGCTCAAATATTATTCTTTAGGTTAATTAATGACCATATTTCATGATTATAGATACAAGGATATCAAACACATAGGTATAAATTATAGAAGTGATATTAATAATAGATTGGCCCATTATGCTAAGACTTCATGGAAGGTGTCACAAATGGTATGAGAGTCCTTTTACTTGAGTCATTGTGATTCCTTACATGTTGAACTTGTAGGCTTTAATACTATCAAATATTCATAACATGATAACTATAAAGGTAGTATGGTATCTGGGCCTGCGACAAATCATGTTAAGGGGTGCAGGTGGCATAGATAGGAATCATCTCTCCTAACTTAATGAGAATTATGCCACAGACCTCTACAAAGAGTAAGATGTTAAAATGCGTGGCCAAACATGAATAAACCAATATGAGGTATTGGAATCATTTCGTTGTAAAAAATTTACTAAGGAATCAAGGTATATAGAATTCGACATTGTTGAGAATAATTAGTAAGGCCAAGTAACTGAATTTCATAATAGTAATTGAACTTGCATCCAGGTTATCTCCCGAGAGACTTAGTGTAATACTCAAGGAAGTTAAATTACTTCACTCGAGTGTGGAAAATTATAGAGAGGGTGATTAAAGTAAAGAACAACAAATTGAGAAGTAAAAGATGATTTAGTAAAGAAAGTAATTTCAAGAAAAGGAAATTGTAAGATTTGATTAAATTCAATTGATGCACCTACAAATGTTGAAATTCATTTAACATTACTTCACTCCACTATTAAATTATTAATTTGATAATATTTTATTTATCCTGAAGTAGATAAATTACTGAATCCTAATTACTTACTGACAAATAGTTGGTGTGCAAAGTTGTGTAAAGAACTCGTGTGTGGATTATAGTTGTGAATCCCAATTGAAAAATACCAACAAATGCAAGTATGCTTATGCTTAGTAAAATGCTTCAATGAATATAATGCTCAATAAAATACCTTAATATAGATTGCACCCGACCAAGTAGAGATTATACTTGTTGTAAGAATGAGGGACTTCATGCATGAGAATGTCAAGGGGGTATAGGAAAACTTACCCAAATTTTCCTTAATGGAGAATGGGAGAAAGAGGAGCGAAAATGGAGTGAGAGTGTGTGTGGATTGAAAAAGAAAGGAGAAAGGGAAAGTGAATTCTATGAGAAGAAAAGGGAAAATGAGGAGTTAGGGTGAAACGAGGATTCTAGTTAGTTTTTAAAACTATCCTTCTGATGTTCTTGGTGAAGCGAGAAAGCCTTCGCTTAAATGAGACTTCTTTTGTTTATTATTATTATTATTATTATTATTCTTTTTATTTTATTTTATTTTTTAATTTTTGTGCGTGTGTGAATGGTTTGCTTAAGTGAGTGTCTCAGCTTAAATACTTTATATGATTTTGCTCGTTGAAGTGAACAGTTTGAAACAAATGCTTAGCTCGCTTAAGCGAGTGTTAAATAGAGGGACTTTTAATGGTCATGCTCACTTAATCGAGTGTTTTTCTCACTTCAATGAGTGTTTATGTTTCTTAAGAGAGTATCTTTGCTTGGACTCCCAATAACAATTCTTGATTAAATGAATCTTGATCACTTAGGCGAGTGTTCTCCTTGTTTATGCAAGTGATTATTTCTCTTAAGCAAGTCTAATGACTACTAAAAGAACTATATTGAATTTAAAAAGGAAAAAGAAAGGTAGTACCTGCTTAGGTGGACTCCTTGGAAGCACTTCTTTAACATCACTAACTTGACGAGTGATCTAAATTATGGTTCGATTAATGTAACAATTTTGGTGAGTTGCTCTTTCTCCCCGTTCATTGCCCAATTTTGCCTGGTTTCCTAGTGTTCTACATCAAATGCTCCATATGGCTCAACTTTTTTCACTCTAAATGGCCCTGTCAATCTTGACATCAACTTTTCGGTAATGTACCTTAATTGGGAGTTGTAAAGTAAGACTTGTTATCCCAGCTAAAACTCTCTCTACATGATCTTTTTGTCATGATAAACATTTTTCTTTTGTCTCTAGAGTTTGAGAAACTCATAAACATTAAGTTCCATCTCATTCAGCTCAGCAATTGCATTTGCCTCTTCTCACTTGCATATCTTGTGTCAAATTTAGGAATTTTTAGTGCCTAGTATGCCTTGTACTCAAGCTTCACTAGTAGGTGACATGCTTTCCTATACATCATCTAGAATGGTGACAAATCAAACGATGTTTTGAAGGTGGTTTTATATACCCATAAGGTGTCATCAAGCATGATAGACCAATCCTTCCTCAAGTTTGCCACCATTTTCTCCAATATCCTCTTCAACTCTGTATTGGAAACTTCTACTTTTCCATTTGTTTATGGGTGGTAGGGTGTAGCCACCTCATATCTCACTTTAGAGTGTTGCTGCACCTTGTTAAATGCTCATTGCAAAAATGTTTTCCCTTATCACTAGGTACTTTAAACCTCGAGAAAATGTTACTTTTAGGAATTTGATCATTGTACATGTATCATTCCTTGTTGATGCTACTACTTCGGCCCACTTTGAAACATAGTCCACTACAACTAAGATGTATTCATTGTTGTACAGTGGTTATGAAGGACACATCAAATCTATCCTTTAACAATCAAACTCCTCTTCCACATTCTATAATGGCAGTTCATGTCTTTTTAAGATGTTCCTCATTCTTTAACATTTATCGCAATGCTGAACATATGTCTAGGCATCCTTAAACAGAGTAGGCCAATAGAACCCTAATTATAGTACTTTTTCGTTGTCCTCTCTTTGTTATAGTGAGTGCCATATGGTGAGTTATGACTATACCATAAGATGCTAGGTACTTCTTCCTATGAGACACACCTTCACAAGAGATTATCTGCTCCAATTTTGAAGAGGTAATTTCATCCCAAATATATTGTTTCATATCATGTAGGAACTTCTTTGTCGTGTGCCATGACGACGCTTTTGATCTTCTTCTACTCACCTTGTAGTTGGCTATATCGACAAACTATGGACTCCCTCTTTGGATTGTATTGACATTAACCTCTTATTCAAGAATTCCTCGCACAACTCCATCTCCTCACTGGTGACCTTTCATTAACTAACCTTGAGAGATGCTCGACTACAAGGTTGTCACTACCTTTCTTTTCCTAGATTTCTAGATCAAATTCTTTTAACAATAACACCCAACAAATCAACCATGGTTTAAAATCTGGTTTTGACATAAAGAGTCTGATGGCAGAGTAGGCAGTGTAAACCACTACTTTGGAGCCCACAAGATAAGATCTGAATTTTTGAAGGGCGTAAACAATAACTAGTATCTTCTTTTTACAGGTGGCACAATTGAATTATCCCCAATTTAACACCTAGTTGGCTTCATATATGGCATAAAATATTTTCTCCTTCCTTTGCCTCAACGCTACACCAATAGCATAGTCACTGACAACACACTTAAGTTCAAACTTGTTGGTCCCCATTCAAAATCTAGAAGGGGGGTTGAATAGATTCTAATTCCCTCTTTTGGCCGTTTTTAAATTTTCTATTTAGCCTTCTTATAGTACTTTTAGTTATCTTTAATATAGTAAACCAAAGATACATTTCAGAGTTAGTACAACGAAAGCACAAGAAGATAGATCGAATATATTTTCATTTTAATTCCAAATTGCATTTATTCAGATATCTTTTATCAAACTTATATATCATGGATTTAAGAGAGTAAGGAAAAGAAGTTTGCACAGAATATTTATACTGGTTCGGCAACAGGCCTACATCCAGTCCCAACACAACTTCTGTTGGTGTTCCACTACAAAACAATGATCCCTTTGTGAGTCTTACATGCAATCTGCACATACACAAAACGAAATCAAACAAACACTCAATACAATTTCGTTCTTTCATATAAAGAACTTTCTCTTCCAGTTCTTGGTACCTCCAAGATCCTATATTGAGAAACCTTTCTCAATCCAAAATAAATCTTCTACTAGTGAGACCTCTCTCTAAGAGTCAATCTAAATCCAAAGATAAAACTGAAAAAAATCAGAAACAAAGTACACCTAATGTGTTTAATTCTGATCAACTAAAAAGCTCTGAATATCTTCATTCATCATTCTACTTCATCCTCAAGCAATCTTGAAAACCTTTTGAAATCTTTTTGAAATTCTTTATGAAGTTCTTGGAGAGAAATCTTTAAGAACTCAATTGTTCTCAAATACACATTTCGTTCTTGCTCCTTTGGTTTTCAAAAAATCTAAAAGAATCTTTTTAAAACATTTTTCAAAAAGCTATTTATAGAAAAACAGTTCAAAACAAGTTAGGATGAGTTTTTAGATGTGGATAGTCGATTGCCAAAATGAGGTAGTCGACTATTCCAGAGTGATGTGTTCCAATGTTGATTCCCAATACTCGAGATAGTCGACATGCCATTTAGGTTAGTCGGTTATTCTAGAAAGCTTGAGTTTTCCCACTTTTCAAGTACTGTTGGTAGTCGATTGCCATCTCTTGGTAATCTACTATCTCAGTTAAAACATTTAAAATATCTCAAACAAAGTAATCTACCACTTCAGTTGGTAATTGACTACTTTATTTTGGTTTTTCAAATTTTCAAAATAAAAAACTATGGGTTCTCAAAAGCTTATTAATGAGTAAAGTATCAAATTAGTTCTTATCACTCAATGAATCTATACTAAGCAATCACACAAACAAAGGCCTAAAAATATAAACATTCAATACAATAACCAAGCCTATTTACATCTCTAAGAAACAAAAAATTACATGTCTAAACATCAAAATCAAAAGAAATATGTTGACGGGTAAGCATCCTTCAGCTTCAAGTCCAACAATCTCCCCCTTTTTGGTTTTTATGTACCATATTAAATGTGGTTTCCTTTGAGTTCAGATGTGTTGTTCCATTGAAACCTACAATGTTAGAATATCTCTGCTATATCTGTTGTAGTTTCTATATTATACAATTTCAAATTTTGAGAATAAAAGCATTTGATAATTCAGATATTGAGTATATTAGTTCTATGTTTCCTACTATGGTTCATATTATAGTCATCCAAAATAATTGTTCATAATAAAATTCCAAGAATTCAAAATAAGCTAGTAATTTCTAAAGTTTACATAATTTCTAGTCTCTAGTCTCTTCTCCCCCTAAGATTAGCAATTCCATAATAAACCACTTATACTCCCCCTATTCGGTATATCAATCACAAAATGAGGGTAATAAGGATTCAAAGATGAGTTACTAATCTATATCTTCTTGATTAAGACACTCCATGATGGTCTCCATCATACTTTTCATTTCTAAGAAGCGATTCTCTTCAGCTCTTCTTAGATCATCAATCTTCTTGCTGATAGATTCCTCAATCTCATCAAGCCTATCTATAACAATAGACTCAAATGTAGATTTTGGAATGTAATCTCCTGCTGCGGAGTCATCATCATCATCAGGTTTTTCTTGCGGTTCTGCTTCTGGTTCATCTTGAGCCTGTTGTGCCTCATCTCTCGATATCCATCCATCATCACCTTTGACTAGCCTCATCATTTTCAAGGCCTTGTCACCAACGACATGGACATCCTTGACTAAATCTCTGTTTTCATTTGAAGTATCAACTTGAAAATGTTCAATTAGTCTAAAGATAAACAAAGAATAAGGACATTTGTTATTAAAGAGTCTCATGGTCTTGAGCATGTTGTCCATAATGACATGTGCCCAATCAATTTGTATCCCACTCTTTAGAGCGGCCATCAAAATCATATCCTCCTCACTGATCTGCGCATGATTTGAACCACGTGTCGACAAAATCCAACATACAGTGTAATGTAGTAATATATCATCAATACTTAGTCTGCCAGTTTTGTAGGTGATTTTCTTTCCTCGAGCCCTTATTGTTATCTTTTCAGCTTCCTATCTTTCTGGATTTCTCAATATACTCATGTAGAAGTTGTCCTTCTGAAGATCAAATTCCTTCTCACTAAGTTTGTCTACATGTGCACGAATTCCTTCATTTCGAATTCCTGCAAATTGAAGAAAGAGTTCTGGAGAGAGAGTCATAGAAACACCTTTGACTTCTGAACTTACTGAACGAGTGCCATGTTTAGATGGAGATTCGAGTAGAAAACCCGAACCAGATCAGGGTAGATGAATCCCTTTAATTCAATGAACTTTTCCAAGTGTTATTGCCTCAGATAAGTCTGAAATGTAAACCCTTGGTCGTCTAGCCACCTTAAATCAAGAATCTTTGGTGCAACAAGATCATTGTTTACGAAGTCTCCATAGAATCTCGTCTCCTGTTACTTCGATGTGAACTAACGAGTTACGAGATTCTCTTCCTGTGCAGGTGGAGAGGGGTCTTTCCTCTTTGATGATTCTCCCTTCTTTTTCTTCCCTGTCTCTTTTGTTATCTCTTCCTTTGAGAAACAATTTGCTCTCATTTTGATTCTCTTGCCTCTTCCTTGATTCTTTATGGATGCAAGTGAAAGGGGTTAGACGAAGGGGGTTAGGGTGTTGAGAGTTTTTTTTGAGAAGACAGAAATACTTGTTGAAGATGAGGGGTCTCACTTCTGTAATCACTTATATTAGAGAAAAAGTCCAAAACATTAGTCCAAAAACAGAGTAATTGAGTTATTTAGTTCAATAGTCGATTAACTCGTGTTCTTATATAGAGAAGATTGAACAAAATGTTGAAAACTGGTAGTAGTAGTCGATTACCCTTTTATGGTAGTTAAGTACTCCAGTGGGGTTTTCAAAGTACAAAAAAATTTGATCTGTGGTAGTCGATTACTCTGTCGTGGTAGTCGACTATCCCAGTGTGAATTTTTGAAAAACTTTAAATTTCAAGCCTAGTAGTCGATTGATTCGAGCTTGAAGTCGACTATCTATACCAGAAAACACTTTAAAACACTTGAAATTTGCATTTTGAAATTAGTTTGATCATTTTAATTGGATGAACAAATATAAAGCCATACTAGAGTCATTTATCAAAGGGTTTTTCATGATAGGTTCTCTTCACTCAGGGTACCAAGGTGTAAAGTACAAAAACACACAAGAAGGGGGGTTGAATTGTGTAGACTGTTTTTAAAACTTTTTCTCTAAGATGATGCGTTTGCGTCTGTTTTCAAAGCTTGATCAGACGCAAGATTGTTTTCTTCTTTAAGATTGATTTCATTATCAAACTGTTCAAGTTATTATCCTCTGTTAGTTAACAGATAAAATAATAGAGAAGACAACAGTATTTTTATACTGGTTCTCTTATCAAGACTTCATCCAGTTCCCCAACAACACGCTAAGGTTCCACTATGAGTATTCTTTGAACCCAGCCACTCCTGGCTAAATACATATATTATTTGAACACAACCTTCTCAGGCTAATCCAGTATTCTTTGAACCCAGCCTCTGCAGGCTAAACAAGATATTCTTTGAACACAGCCTCCACAGGCTAAAACAGAGGTATTCTTTGAAACACAACCTCCTCAGGTTAAGAGCACCACAACAGTGGATTTAGGAAGATGAAAGAATAAGTTTATCCTCTACGCAGAGAGGTGTTTTACAATGAGATCTATTCTAAGTTCAGGGCGAGTGAACTTTGCTTAAGAGCTTGAAGCTTGGATATAATTTCTTTGTTATGCAGTTCGCCAACCTTCTCTTGAAGTAATGAAGTCCTTTTATAGAGAGCTTCTTGAAGTATCCGTTAGACTGAAGATTTGAACGTTAGTCCTCTGTCTTGGGGTCTTCAAACGTGTGACAGAGATCAATTAGAATAATTAATGTTTGCACAGGCTTTTTCTGACTTGATCAGAGACATCAACAAAAAGCATGTTTGCTTTTCGTGTTGCAGGGGTTTTGCACAGATCTCTATTCTGTCTTTGGAAGCTTCTTGGGTAACGACTAGATTTGAATTGGGGTGCGAGTTACTCCGTCTGAACTTCATTAAATGAAGTAGACGAATGAATAAATAAATGGGTTGTGGGTTGAATTCATTCGTCTGTCTTCTTCCGTTTGTACTCTTCAGTCTGATGCTTCAGTCTGTTCCTTCCGTCTGTGCTCTTCAGTCTGATGCTCTTCAGTCTGTTCCTTCCGTCTGTGCTCTTCAGTCTGATGCTTCAGTCTGTTCCTTCAGTCTGTGCTCTTCCGTTTGATGCTTCAGTCTGTTCCTTCTGTCTGTGCTCTTCAGTCTGTTGCTCTTTAGTCTGAGTCTGTTCTTCAGTCTGAGTCTGCTCTTTCTTCCGTCTACAGACACAACAGACTGTTCTGTAATTATCAAAACTAAGATTCTAAATCATCTTGACTTAACAATCTCTCCCTTTTTGATGATTATAGACCACACTAGCAAATCTTTGATCTTCTAATTAAGACAGAGCAAAAGGATGTATCAGAGTCAGAGAGATGATCTTTATCAGACTGAACTTGAAAGAGTAACAGATCAAAATTTGTTCTTCATCCTCTTTCTTCTTTTGCATCTGAACTTCCTTTCAGACTTAACACTTGTATTATGCTCCCCCTCAGCTTCTGATCTTTTCTTTTCATTTTTTTTATTTTGCTCCCCCTCAGCTTTTGCATCTTTCTTTTTCTTCTTCCCCTTGGGTTGTACAATTTTTTTTTTATTTCTTCAATCCTTTTCTCTTCCATTCTTATTTCTCTCTCATCCTTATTTCTCATTTCTCTCCCCCTTGGGCTACAATCATCAAAAACATCTTTTCTTGAATCTTTTGCATCCTCTGGGTTTTCCACGGAGGCTTCCAAGGCCTTCTTATCTCTCATTACTTTCTTCCGTCTGAATTGGTGAATCTGTCTTCTCAAGACACATGGATTGTAGATCTCTTACATGATCTGTTGTTTTGGAACAAGGATATGTTGATGATTATATGTTTCATGTATCCATTGTTCAGATTGTACCATCTTCATACATTCTCTCTTTCTATCTGCAACAAAAATTATTTTTGATCTTGGTACCCAAATTTTCTTGGGTCCAATTTTGTTAGTTGTAAGGTTCCGTCTGTCATAGGTTCTTGAATGACCTTCAGACTGTTTCGGAGACCTGTTATAAAAATCATGTATGCTTCTACATACAGATGAATTAATTTGTGATTTTCTTTCATCTGTCACAAGATTATAACCAAATTCACTCTTGTTAAGAGGAAATCTTCCATATTTTAAAGTATTTTCGAGCTTGGAAGAACTCAAGGTGAACTTGTTTAAATCTTTCTTTAAGAGTTCATTTTCTTCTTTTAAAATATCAAGTCTAAGAAGAAGATGACTCTTTTCAGTATCAGACTAAGAAGATGATTCATCTGATATGTTTTTCTCAAGTAACTGGACATTTATAGCTTTCAGATTTTCATTTTCTTCTAAAGCCTTTTTGAGCTTAGATTTGCAACTTATATATTCTTGAGCTATAAAATGTGAGTTAGCAAGAAGAACATCATATGATATGTCCTCATAGTCTGAATCTAAAGAAGATGAGGATGAACTAGATATATTTAAAAGATTTACCTCAGATGATGAAATGTCTCTTGCCATGAGACAAATATTTGCATTCTTTTCTTTAGATGATTCGTCTGAGCTTTCATCATCGAGATCATCCTAAGTGGCTTGTTTCTTCTTTCTTCTAATCTTTTTGGGATCCCTCTTCTTCATAAATCTTTTGAATCTCCTTGCCATCAAGGAGATTTCTTCTTCAGAGGAATCTTCTGAGTCTGTTGATTCTGCTTTCTTTGTACTTGACTCTTCTCCATCAAGCTCGTCAATGTTGGATAGAGCAATAAGCTCTTGAATTTTCAGCTTCCCCCTTTTACACAAATGAACTTCATGCACTCTCAACGCTCCAATGAGTTCATCCAGAGTAAGGATTTTCATATTTCTCCCAACAGATATAGTAGTGGACATAGCTTCCCATGGTGCAGGTAAGCTGTCCAAAATCTTCATGTTGTTTTGGGCTCTTGAAAAAGTAATTTTCAATGCAGCTAGCCCATTCAGAATAGTTTGGAATCTTCTAAACATTCCTTCTATAGATTCTTCTCTCTCCATAGAGAACATTTCGTACTCTCTTTGAAGGGCGGCAGCTTTCCTAAGTCTGACATCTTCAGTTCCTTCATAAGAGATCTTCAATGCATCCAAAAGCTCTTTGACTGTTTTGTAGGCACAGAGTCTGTTATATTCTGTCCTAGAAAGAGCACACGTTATGGCATAACGTGCCTTGTTGTTGAGCTTTGCGATTGTATATTCTTCATTTCCCCACTCTGATTCAGGCTTGGTTAGGGGAATGTCTCCTTCTGTTATGATCTTCCAAGGTCTATATTTTGTACACTTGATATACATCTCCATCCGGTCTGCCCAATAAGGGTAATCATTTCCAGAGAAAGCTGGAGGAGTGTTCATGGAGGAGCCTTCTGCAATGAGCATCGTCTGGGAGTTCGCCATACCGGATCTTTTCCTCTAGCAACTGTTAAGCGCTCAACCCTTAGAGGTTGAGCTCTAATACCAAACTGTAAAGTACAAAAACACACAAGAAGGGGGTTGAATTGTGTAGACTGTTTTTAAAACTTTTTCTCTAAGACGATGCGTTTGCATCTGTTATTTTCAAAGCTTGATCAGACGCAAGATTGTTTTCTTCTTTAAGATTGATTTTATTATCAAACTATTCAAGTTATTATCCCCTGTTAGTTAACAGATAAAATAATAGAGAAGACAACAGTATTTTTATACTGGTTCGTCTGATCAAGACTACATCCAGTTCCTCAGCAAAACGCTAAGGTTCCACTATGAGTATTCTTTGAACCCAGCCACTCCTGGCTAAATACAGATATTATTTGAACACAACCTTCTCAGGCTAACCCAGTATTCTTTGAACCCAACCTCTGCAGGCTAAATAGGGTATTCTTTGAACACAGCCTCCACAGGCTAAAACAGAGGTATTCTTTGAAACATAGCCTCCTCAGGCTAAGAGCACCACAACAGTGGATTTAGGAAGATGAAAGAATAAGTTTATCCTCTACGCAGAGAGGGGTTTTACAATGAGATCTATTCTAAGTTCAGGGCGAGTGAACTTTGCTTGAGAGCTTGAAGCTTGAATATAATTTCTTTGTTATGCAGTTCGCCAACCTTCTGTTGAAGTAATGAAGTCCTTTTATAGAGAGCTTCTTGAAGTATCCGTTAGACTGAAGATTTGAACGTTAGCTTCTCATAAAGGTCACCCACGAAGGAACCGTTGAAGTACGAAAGACAAGGAAGAACACCTTGATCCAAGAGTACGAAACGTTTCAGATGACACAAGGAGAGTCCGTAATGGAAATGCAGAAATGCTTTACACACATAGTGAACCATTTAAAAGGACTTGGTAAGATCTTCGTTGAAGAAGAGGTAAACGTCAAAGTGCTGAAATCTCTAAGTAGAAAGTGGCAACCGACCGTCACAACAATCACCGAATCCAAGAACCTAGCCTTGATGTCAAGTGCAGAGTTGTTTGGTAAGTTAAGGGGGTATGAGATGGATATGTCCTAGATTGATGATGAGGAGCAAAAAGACAAGAAAGCCAAAGGTCTAGCACTGAACATGGAAGACACAACTAGTGAGAGTGATACATCCAGTTGTGCAAGTGAGTCTGAACAAGAGAACATGAAACTTATGGTAAGAAAGTTCAAGAAGTTCTTGAGAAAGAACAATGACAAGAAGAGGTTCAATTGTTCAAAGAAAGGCTTCAAGAGGAGGGAAAGTTCATCTTCGAAGGTTACTTGCTATGAGTGCGGAAGGGTCGGACACTACAAGTCTGAATGCCCCGACATGAAAAGACAAACAACAATGAGCCTAGAAGAGTTGAGCATGAGGAATGGTCCAAGAAGGACATATTTCAAAAGAAGAAAGCCTACATAGCATGGGAAGATAACAATTCCTCTACCTCTAGCGAAAGTGAGAATGAAGAAGCAAAATTGTGCCTCATGGTCAAACCAACGTCGGATGAAAAGGTAAGTGATTCCAATTCATATACTTGTGATTATGATGAGTTACATAATACTTTTTGTGATCTTTACAAAGAGGTCGAAAAAATGAGTGAATTGAGCAAGGTTTTGAAAAGCAATGTTACAGATTTGGAAAACAGTATTTGTTCTTTAAAAATTGATGTTCAAAGAGTGAAAAAGGAGAATGAAGCTTTGAAGCAACCATGTTCAAAGTGTAAGTCTTTTGCTACTTCTTTGAGAAAGAGAAACATTAATTTCTTTGCATTTGAACAACCATGTAAAAACAAAACCTTCATTTGTAGTTACTGCATGAAACCTGGTCATAATACTTATAGTTGCATGATTAGGAAAGAATGTATGTGATCACATCTTTAACACTGCTGGACCCAAAAAGATTTGGGTACCAAAATCAAAGTGATATCTTTTCTATGTAGGTATACTTGAGAGCCAAGCACTCAACATGATACTTGGATAGTAGCTGCTCAAGACATATGACAGGCGACAAGAGCAATTTTATCTCCTACAAATCAAAGGAATCTGGTTTGGTAGTTTATGGAGATAACAACAAAGGAAAGATTTTGGGTATAGGTGCTGTTGGAGACAAATCCAACACCGCCATTGAAGATGTTCTGCTTGTGGAAGGATTGAGATTCAACCTTCTAAGTATAAGCCAATTGTGCGACAAGGACTACAAGGTATCTTTTGACAATGAATGTTGCATAATCAGTGGCAAAGAGTCAAATGAGGTGCTAATGGTCGGTAAAAGGCATAACAACATCTATATTCTTAAACTTGATCATTCTTCATCATATCATGCATGTCTTACATCAAACGATGATCTTTCATGTCTTACATATAGCTCATATAGATGTTCATCAGCTGAACAAGCTTTCATCTAAGAACCTAGGACAAGGGTTACCTAATCTAAGGTTCAATAGAGAAGGTCTTTGTGATGCATGCCAAAAGGGCAAGCAGTCTAGAAACTTCTTTAAAACTAAAAATGTTGTTTCAACTCCTAGACCACTTGAACTTCTGCATATAGATCTCTTTGGACCCTCTAGGACTACAAGTTTCGGTGGAAACCTCTATGGGCTAGTCTTAGTGGATGATTACTCTAGATTTACTTGGGTTGCAATTATACCAAGCAAAGACAATGACTTCAAAGTTTTCAAAATCATTGCCAAAATGATACAAAACAAAAAGGATTTGAAAATTAAGTCTCTAAGAAGTGATCATGAAGGTGAATTTGAAAATGAGTCTTTTGAAAAGTTTTGTAAAAAGTTTGGTATTGATCATAATTTTTCTGCACCTAGAATTCCACAAAAAAATAGGGTTGTAGAGAGGAAAAATAGATCTTTGATAGAACTTGTTAGAGCAATGTTGAGTGAGAATGTTTTGCCTAAATATTTTTGAACTGATATAGTTTCTACAACATGCTATGTTCTAAATAGGATTGAGATTAGGCCAATTTTGAATAAAACCCCCTATGAGCTTTATAGAGATAAGAAGCCTAACATATCTCATTTCAAGGTATTTAGCTACAAATGTTTTATTCTGAATAATGGCAAGGAACCACTTGGTAAGTTTGATGTCAAGGCGGATGAGACTATCTTTATTGGCTATTCTTTAACTAGCAAGACTTATAGAGTATTAAACAAAAGAACATTATGCATTGAAGAGTTTGTACATGTAAAGTTAGATGAAACTAACAATCCCCAAAAGGGAAGTTTACTTGATGATGAGGAAGATACAAGTGATCATGGCGGTGGCACACCTAAAGGACAACAAGAACCACCATCAACTTCACACAATCTACCAAAGGAATGGAAGAAACCTAAAGACCTATCTCTAGACAACATCCTTGGTGACATCCAAAAGGGAGTATCCACTAGATCCTCCTTTAACATGTTTTGTGATGATTTTACTTTTGTATCTCAATTTGAACCCTCTTGTGTTGATGGTGCATTGAATGATGAATTTTGGATGAATGCTATGCATGAGGAGTTAAACCAATTTAAAAGGAATAATGTATGGGAACTAGTACCTTTCAAAAGAGATATGAATGTTATTGGAACTAAATGAGTGTTTAAAAACAAATTAAATGAAGATGGTGTTGTAGTAAGGAATAAAGCTAGGCTGGTAGCAAACGGTTATAATTAATAAGAAGGAATTGATTTTAATTAAACACATGCCCCTGTTGCTAGGCTAGAAGCTGTAAGACTGCTACTTGCATTTGCTTGTATTTACGATTTCAAGTTGTTTCAGATGGATGTAAAAAGTGCATTCTTGAATGGCTACATCAATGAAGAAGTGTTTATTTCACAACCACCTGGTTTCATTGATTTCAGTTTCCCTAAGCATCTGTTCAAACTCAAGAAGGCCCTTTATGGTCTGAAGCAAGCCCCAAGACATTGGTATGAAAGACTAAGTTTCTTCTATCTAATGGGTTCCACATAGGTAATGTTGACAAAACTCTTTTTATCAAGAGTAAGTCTAACAATAATCTTTTGGTTCAAATCTATGTTGATGATATCATATTTGGATCAACTAATCAATCTCTCTGTGAAGAATTTGTGGCTAGCATGTAAGGTGAGTTTGACATGTCTACTAATCTTTATTTAGATAATGATTACAGCTGTGGTGAGGTGGTCTTTACCTCAAACTCTTAAACAATTAAGAGGTTTTTTGGGCATAGCAGAGCACTATAGAAGATTTGTACGTGGATATGGGGTTATAACCAATCCCTTAACAAATATGTTGAAGAAGGACAATTTTGTTTGGACCGATAAGGCTGAACAAGCCTTTGAAGAATTGAAGAAGTTGATAAGAAACACTCCTGTTTTAGCATTGCTAGATTTTTCAAAATCCTTTCTAGTGGAAGTGGATGCCTCAAGATAGGTAGTGGTGCAGTATTATTAACGCAGGATAATCATCTTATTGCTTTTATTAGTCGGATCTTCAATCAACAATAACAGACTTATTTAATGTATGAGAAAGAACTATTTTGGGGTGGTTTTTGCAATACAAAGGTGGTGCCATTATCTATTGGACATACATTTTATTATCAAAACAAATCATTACAACCTTAAATACATCTTGGACCAACGATGGACTGTAGATTTCTAGTAGAAGTGGTTGGTGAAATTGATGGAATTTGATTTTTCAAAGAATACTGGAATGGACAAGATAATGTTGTGGCAGATGCACTTTCTAGAATGGAAACATTCAAATGCAGCGAACTTACTACTAACAATTACAATCAGATTTGATGAATCAAATACAATAATCGTGGTGCAGAAGATGATACTAGAAATACAGGAGAAGGATACTTAACATAAACATTATACTTGGAGAAACAATGAATTGAGGAAGGGAAAATTGGTGGTAGGAAATGAAGTGAGATTATGAAAGAAATTTTACAGTGGCTGCATGCATTAGCTAATGGCGGTCATTTAGGGATAAATACTGCGATGAGAAGAGTAAAGACAATGCTTTATTAGAAAGGGCTGAATAGAGACATTAAACATTTCATTCAAAGATGTTTTATTTGTCAGCAGAATAAATATGACACTGCTGCCAATCCAGGGTTGCTACAACCACTGCCCATTCCCTAAAACATTTGGCAAATCATTATGGATTTCATTGAAGGATTACCGAATTCAGAGGGTAACACATGTCATCTTTGTGGTGGTGGATAGGTTAAGCAAAACTACTCATTTTATGGCCTTAACTCATCTGTATACAGCAAGGGATGTAACTCAATCTTTTCTTGATAATATGTTTAAGTTACATGGATTTCCTGAAACTGTAACTAGTGACAGAGATTTAGTTTTTGTGAGTCAATTCTAGCAGAATTTTATGGCAGTTCAGGGAGTACAAGTTCAGCTTTCTACAAGTTTTCATCCCAAAATAGACGGGCAAACAAAAGTTTTGAACAAGTGCTTAGAAACTTACCTCAGGTGTAATCACCTCATAAAATGGGTGAAATGGCTTCCTTTAACAGAATGATGGTATAATACTTTAGTTCTGATGTCTCCTCCTTTATGGTTTTTCCCTTTTTTAATTCTTCTAGTTAAAAGTTTTTCCTCTCCTTCAAGGATTAAAGGTCTTTGATGCACCTTTCTAACTTTATTTACTAACCTTTTGTCAAACTCTTTAAGACATTCATTATGACACGCTCCATCAATGAATTGGTGAACAGTTGTTTAACTATTTTTTTTTACCAACTCATCGTTTACATCAATCTTGAAGCAATCCCTTTATCATTTTTGTGTTGCATGACCTGCAAAACATGAAATGTTAATTGTTCAGTGCCAATTATGAGAAAAAGCTTATCATCAACTATATGAATGTTAATGTTGGTTGTATTCATGACCAAACGACCTAGAATAAAAAACATCTCTAAGTTTAATTCCATGTTCATGATCACAAGATGACAAAATTTGTCAGGAAAACAAACTTCTCGACATTTGGATTGGTTTTATGTTTATATTTCCCACTTTAGTTAAAGTTGACACTGAAAAGTAACTGAGTTCTTCACTTTTCTTTAAGAAGAAATGAAAGAAAAAAGAAAATTTCTTTTTTTATATAAAAGATATTTTTGTTATTTAAATATAATTTTAAGTTGGATAGGATCATCATATATAATTTTTTTTAAAAAAAAATTAATGTAGATGTATATACAAACACTAAACTCAAAATTAGTGCTTAATTAATTTATTCCAATTGATTCACGATTTTGTGCATTCACGATAAATATCATACTGTATAGTTTGCAAAGAGAAGAGCGAAACAGAATGATACTTAAATATATTTGTATGCATGTAAATGACTAACTAGTACTTGAAAATAGGAGGTAATATAAAATCTTGAAGGTAATTTTAATATTTTTAGAGAATATAGAAATAAAATCTTTCAAATTGTTTGGAAATAGAAATTTTAGTTCTATTTTTTTTCTTTCATTTTTGTAATTTTCGTACTCCCACTCAAAAGTTTTATATTACACTAAATGTTTGGTAAATATCTTTATTCTCTAAATATGTGATGGATCAGTGATTGAAAGGAGAGGTTAATCTTCCACGATTCATGGACTAATTCAAAAATTAAAAAAAAAGCATTAACAATTACTTAGATAACAATAATTAATACAAAAAATAAAAATGCGAAAACCACAAACTTTTTATTAAAAAAATACAAATAAACAATTTAATTTGAAAAAAGATGCGTAACTTATCAAAATAAGTATTTAAGAGGAGAGATAACCGCCACAACTCAACTTGTCGGGTCTTGGATTTTTTTGCAATTCCCGTTGGTTCCGTGTCGCAAAACAGTACGAAACTATTCTCTTGTCTTCTCTTCTATGCTCTTTAAACTCTGTCTGGTTCCGAGAAGAATACTAACGGTGACCCATTCACTGCAAAACAAAATTGCAACAATAGTTTTGAGTTCCCGTTTCTAAAATAATTCTTATATTTTCTCAATCTTGATTTTTTTTTTTAATCTAATTGTATATTCAGATGAGTTTGAGTATGAGCTTGTGTAATGGTTACAGTCTTCACCTTCCGAATCGCAGAATTGCAAGCTGCAATCTTCACCGGGATGGTGAGTCTGCGAATTTCTATACTTCCATGTTTATCATCAATAGATTTTCTTTTCTTTTTTAAGTTGCTATTTTTGTTATTTTTCAAAGATGTGTTAGGGAGGTCCTATGAGTTTCTTAGTTAAAACACATTTATAGTTACCCCCATTATACATTACATTAATTTTCTTTAATTGTTTAAAAACCACTATACCTTAACTCCCTGTCTATACAGAGAGTGGGTTTTTACAATCTTTGTCAATGTAATTTATTCTTGTTCTTATTATTACTATTTTTCTTAAGGAAAATGCTAACCAGTGGCTCTTAGGCCACTTTTAAGAAACTAAAAAGATAAATTTTTTTACTGGGATGCATGAAATTAACTGCTCAACAGTTTTTTGCGCTCATCTATGATCTGCACATTAAATAGTTCTTATTTTTAGTATCTTAATCCGGTTAGCAAAACACTTTTTTAATTGTTGAAATGTGTAAACCACCTAGCATGTAGACTAGTGGTCTCAAGTTTGAGTCTTGAATACGGGATTGCTTTAAATACTACCAGAGTTAGTGCTCCTATTTGTTTCTAGCATATTGCTTTCTGTGGAGGATACTAGTAGTTTATGTACAAAAAAAAGTATGGATTCAGTTTTCTGGTGAAATGAACATGTACTATGGAAGGTCACTTTGTGTTTTTGTCACTGGGATTTGGAACAATGTGGTTGCCAATCATTCCATAAGATATTGATACCCTTCATTTAGTTCAATGTTTGTCTTTGAAGATAATGTAAAACATGGTATCTTCTTTTTTGTTTTCTATTTTTGTCCCCTTTTGTTATAGGCAGGCATATTGTTCCCATCAATACGCACCAAAAAACTTCTGAAGCTGAAAATTGTCTTCAGTCAAAATGGAAGATTAATGGCAAAAACATTGGGACATGCTTTGGAGTCATGACAGGTACTGGTTTGAACCTATGGTTATTTGTGGACTTTGGACTATATTACCCTCTCATGTATCCCTTGTTTCATTTCATAAATTTGTCACCAGATGATGTATTTTCTGATCAAACTTTTTCCCTTTTAATCTCGTTTTAGTGGTGCTTCTTCTATTGGGATCAAGGAATGTTGTTGTATTGTTGATTGAGATTGGTTTATTGTATTGGTTAATGCTTCTTTTTTCCATCTTTTTCAGTGGCACACTTGGTTGCTCCAGTCGCTGCAAAAGCTGTAAGTATGGGTAACTGTGTTGTGATTCCTTTCAATGTCTATATGCACAATTAACTTCTGGAGTTATTAACTCTTTTCATTGTCCCTTTCAATGTGTTTATCCTAGGAGTTGCTATTTGCATGCGTCTCTCTCTCTCTCTGTGTATATATGTGTGTGTGTGTGTGTGTGTGTGTGTGTTATTGTATATCAACTCATTTAATATGTATAATGGTCTTGTAAATCTTAGTTATTGTTAGGAGAGAATGCACGAGTAGCTCTTTATGCGTCCTATTATTTGTATAAGAGATGATGAACCCTAGTTGCTAGCTTCTGTGAGCCAATGATAACTAGGAAAGTTTGTTGGATGATATTATGCTCTCTTTGATAGTTGAAATGACACAAAATTGTTTTGAATCCTGATAAACACCATGCATCCAAGTCATAGTGGCTGCCTCTTTTGCATCATTCCTTGTATATATCTGAGGAACTAAAGTTATTTTATTGACTCAGGAAGTGGCTGCTTCTATGTATGCCTTGGCTGATGGAAGCATCAGTGACTGGTTTGGAGGATTTTTATTTTCAGCTGGACAACAGGCCAATGAAGCTGTTCAAGGGCAACTATCTTCTCTCAGCTTCACTAGGTGCACTATAAATTTCTAAACATTCTTTCATTTCTATCCCCCTCCCTCTTGAAAATTGTAAACATGTGTTAATACTTTGTCGTTTGCTGTTTATGTTTACAGTTTGGCTGTAATCTATGGGGCAGGACTTGTAACCAGCCTTTCTCCGTGTACACTTAGTGTCTTACCACTGACCCTTGGTTACATTGGTGAGCATGCTTCTGTTCAGCATTTTCAGTATTAGTAACTTTTTAGTTGCCTAAATTTGTTGTTTGGAATATTTCAGGGGCATTTGGCTCAGGCAAAAGCAGAGCAGAGGTAATAACTAGTTTGCTGTGTTATTTCTGTGACATTATTTTATCTCTTTTCACGGCCTTGTTTGAAGATTGAAGTTTTATGTTTACTAATGCTAAATACTAATATAATATGGGAGATGTCATTAGGCAATATTGGTGAATTAAATCTCTGTTTATAACTTTTTAGGTTTCTACTAAGACGCAAAGATCTGATATGTAGCAGCATTTTACAACCAATGTGCCTTGCACCTTATGAAGCAGAATTTATATGTAAAATGCTGGGACCTTTGGTCATTGGAGGCCCTCTAATCAATAGTATTATTAAACCTTCCCAGCCACAATTTCAGCATACATGTGTCATCGTTTTATGTAATTCAGTCCCCCAGCCTTCCATTTTTACGTTGATCTTTCTTTCTCTTTGCAGTGTTTATTAATTGACAACCAGGAACTGCTGGGTTTTTGTTACTTTCGAATTTTTTAATTTAAAAACCGTGCATGTGCACAGGCACTGATCTAGTTTTTATGTAAACTTTAATGTATATACATTGAGTTAAGTTCAATAAGATGCATGTTTGAGGAAGTCAAAAGGACCAATAGCATTTAATATGTGGATTTTTTGAAAAGTACATTATTTCCTTCACTTGCCTTATTTCCATACATTCTGTTTGAGACTCATACTTACACACACACAGAATTCTCAGTTTCTCACTAATAATGATCTTCTCTTCCCGTCAGGTTGTTGGAGATTCAATTGCATTTTCCTTAGGTCTTGCGACCACATTGGCACTGTTGGGTGTAGGGGCTTCATTTGCAGGAAAGGCTTATGGACAGATTGGCCAAGGATTACCTTTGGCTGCTTCTGGTTTGGCTATAATTATGGGTCTGAATCTTCTTGAGGTACTGAAACAGTTTCTCTCCCCCTACTCTCCCTTCTTTATGTTCTATTAGTTTTCTTCTCTTTGTTAGTTTCATTTCCTTTTGCCTGCAACAATACCCATGACTCATTGTCAGTCAGCATGGTTATTGACTGTATTTTGGAACTATTTATACGTAATGTCCTTTGCAAAATCTTTAAATCTTATTAAGAATTACAGTTGATTAGGCCCGTCAAAGCTTAGCCTTGTAGTTTTCTTTTTTACTGTTGACATAATTTCTGACACTTTTAAGTTTTATGATTAAATTATGAATTTAGAAGTTCATGCAAGCTTTTGCAGTAGTTACTTTCAGTTCTGTGCAGTTACATTTAATGCATTTAATAGAGATAGTCAGATGCACACTGTGCTTACATGACATTCTTCAAAATTCTAAGGTTTTTAGAATAGACACACTTACACAAGTTTTACAACCTAATCCTTTATAAAACTTTCTTTGAATAAACATTTTACTACGTGTATGTCTGTAATTCACATAGAGAAAATTTTGCAGATCATCGAATTGCGGCTCCCCTCATTCTTTGACAGTTTTGATCCACGTGCAGCAGCTGCCAATTTCCCATCCAGTAAGTTTGTGCTCTTATGCTGACTTCAGTTCTTTCGTTTACAAATTTGAATGCAGAACATTTTACATGAAAAATTCTACTCGTAGGTGTTCAAGCATATCTAGCTGGGCTTACATTTGCATTAGCTGCCTCACCTTGCAGTACACCTGTTCTGGCCACCCTTCTGGGATATGTTGCTGCATCCAAGGTACTTCCTATTAACAAACCAATAGGTCTTCATTATTCCTTTCTGGCACCATTCTCATGCAGGGTTGACATACCGGTGTTATTTTCTCATTAGTTTCAGTTAATCAATTCAAAAAGTAAAGACGGACTCTAATTTGTCCAATTATTCTTCTTTTTTTTCCTAAGATTTTGAGTCTAATATGACAGAAAACTTCTGATTGTGAAATTTAGGGTACCAGAGTACACACCAAGGCTCTTATGACAAATTGTTTTCTGGTGCACTAAAGTAGAAGGGATGCTTAATTATTATATGTACAACATTGCATAATATATTGATTGTCTATTTGCTTGTCAGTTTACATATTTAGTCATTCTAATGTAAATGAAGAAAATGATTTCTTGACAGGATCCAGTGATTGGAGGCAGCTTACTGTTGACATACACTACTGGCTATGTTTCTCCTTTACTCTTGGCTGCTTCTTTTGCTGGAGCATTACAGGTCAGTTCATTTTTTTATTTTTTTTTTGGTTTTATAGAATAAGTTAAAGGATTTGACTTTTTAAAGTGAGTCAGGGTAAAGTAAGTACAGTTGGTCATTGAAAACCAATGGTTGATATTACAACCATGTACTATTTGTTGCACATGTACATGTAATATTAACTGTTGATTTTCTCATCAACAACTGAATTTATTTATTTTACCCTCTAAAGTAAGTTGTTCACTTTAAAGGAGTCCAATTTAATTTTAAAGATCTCCTTTTAAAACCAAGACCCCGGAAAACAATATTTCTAATTCAAATCTGTTTTGACAGAGCTTGCTTTCATTTCGTAAGTTCTCAGCATGGATCAATCCTATAAGGTAATTATTGAACTTTGAATAAGCATATAAAGTGTACACTAATGTCATGCTGCACGATATCATGCACTGATTTTTTTTTTTAGTTTCTTGAGATTAGAGTATCCACTTATTGAACTTCATACTTTCCATGTTTCTGACGTATGTTACAATTTTCTTGTCCCACAGCGGAGCAATGTTGTTAGGAGGTGGTGTATATACTTTCTTGGATAGGCTGTTCCCAGTCACAATGGTGATGTAGAAAATCCCTTGGCTCTTGACACGCTGTGATCTTTTACTTGTGAACAGTTTCATGTATATACATACAACTACTCAAATATAAATAAAAAAATCAAATGAGACTATTGCATACCCTGCTAACTTGGTCAATCTCTGATGGCACGTTCATTCTAGTTTTAGTGAAGATTAAAAAGGAATCTCACAAACAGTATAAGCTGAAACTTACAGGATCCATTCAAAGTTGATACATTATTTGGCCTTTTTCTATAAAATAATTATAACTTTATATGTTCATTAGTGGAGCTTAATTGATAATAGAGATGCTAATGTAACCAAATAGAACTTGCCGGGAGATTTGAGTTATTATATTTTAATATAAAAAGATATATGTAATAAAACCTAAATAAATTATTGATTTAATCCCTCAACTATTACCCTCCCTCCTTAGTGGTCTTTAAACTATTAAAATTATATAAGCAAGATCCATCAATTTAATCCCTTTATAGGACTAATTTAT
This sequence comes from Hylodesmum podocarpum, assembly GCA_026586105.1. Taxonomy (NCBI): domain Eukaryota; kingdom Viridiplantae; phylum Streptophyta; class Magnoliopsida; order Fabales; family Fabaceae; genus Hylodesmum; species Hylodesmum podocarpum. Next base: position 2,144,865 of record JALJEV010000804.1, read on the forward strand.
TATTATTTTCTAACTTTAGATTATATAGCAAAATATTTAATTTTTAAAGATTATCTATATAAATTCTAATACTTTAAGGACTATTTAGAAGAGAGAATAATAGTTTAGGAACCAACATGATAATTTAATCTTTAATCTAATAAGGGTCCGAAGATTTTACCTAATTATGGAACTTAAATATACGAATAAAATGAAACAAAATATATGCCCAAGCAAAAATGTCGTATTGTGTTTGGACATAATTATAAAGGAAAACAATGAACGTACACCCCCATTTTTAGTGTTTATTGGTGGAAAGAATAAACAGGGAGGAAATAATAAATGATAGACGATGTGATGAGAGAGAGAGATGAAGGTGAAGTTTTAAGAAAAATAAATGATAACAATAACCCAATTATAAAAGGTGGAGCAATGAAAGACTGAACATTTGAATTTCATAAGATATACAAGAGACAACGAAAAGGAATAAATAATTAATATCACTATATTTTATTGTGAATACACCTATCGATACAAATGAAGCAATCACCCGAAGAAAACTGAACTAGCTCTGTAGCTCTGGACATGGATTACAACCCTAAGACACACAGGTCAAGGGAAAGGGAAAGAGAAAGAGAGAAGAGAAGTGCACTTTTTCTGTAATTTTAACTAATCTTCTGTGGTATATGACAAAGCCGGCAATGTTAAGCAAAGCTCAATCAGTGTTTTGAAAACATTCCTTGTGTTAAGGATGAAAAATCATAATCACTCCCTGTCTTTGAAGTGGTCGATGGCACTGGAGATGCTGAGTGGGGTTTTGTCTCTCCCGTTGTCGTTGAACCATTAACAGGAGCAACTTGCCCCATAGTATAGTAGCTGCAACAAAAGGAAACTTGGTTAACTAAAAAGGATGAACATAAAATCAGAACAGAAAAAATCAACAAAAGCATTATGAATATATGTTTCCTATGATGACTTCCATGAATGAACAAAAGCATGGTACAGAAGTAATGTATAGATAGATCCTGTTCAAGACTACAAATAGAACAGTATAGGTAATTTGAATGGATGAGAATTGTTGCAAGGATTAACAGCATTTTTGAAACATAAGCTTCAGCCAGTAAAGTCATCATAATACTGATAAATTTGTATGTTTGAAACAAAAGAACATGTCATTGACATGTGTTCAGGATCAGATAATTGGTACTAATTTGATGTGGCATATGGGGCAGCAAAACCGGCAGTTGATTAATGTGAAAATGAATCCAGTGCTAATGCGACTAACCCTTGACTATGAAAGGAAATGTTTTTTTGAAGAAAAATAAACTTCTATAACTCATGTAAAACGAACACCTTAAACAGACCTTTTGGCACCCCACCCTACACTCACCCCACCCTACACTCTACACATAACTCGTCAATTTTGATTTAGGGAACCATGTATCCTTCTAATTGACACCAATATCAACCTAAGATCACTCAAACCTTTATGAAGCAAAGATCAGGTCATAATTCAAGGAAAATCCCTAACAAGTTACCTAAACTGAAATTAAATAGAATTTTAATAAACAAACAAGTAGTGTACCTAGATGGTGGATACTGAGCTGAACTCCCTGTTGAATGCGCTGCAGTCATGTTCATTGTCTAATCCAGAAGGAAGAGAAAAATAAATTGCTGAACAGATAAGAACAAACCATTAATCAATTAACTTAATGCTTCCATGAACTATTTACCTGCATGAGTTTCTGCAAATCTTCTTGACTACCCATGGGCATTGCACCTGGGATTAGGTAGCCAGCAGTTGGCCAACCTTGGACAGGAATGTTGGACCCAGGTTGTTGTTGTATGCTGGCTGAGTACTTGGAATCCCCACCGGCAGATTTAGCAGCAGCAGCCATTAGAAGAGACTGTTGTTGTTGTAAGCTAGCCAGGTACTTGGGATCTCCACCAGCAGTTTTAGCAGCAGCCATTAGAAGAGACTGTTGCTGTGCCAGCATGGCCAGCTGCTGTTGATGCATAGAAAATGGAGACACCCTCTCAGTCTGCAGGATATCCAATTTACAGGGTCAGGTTAAATCTTATTCACATACCAAAATAAAACAACTCATCTGAGTTAGATCAACAACTAAATTCATTTGTTGAGTATATTTTTTAAAAAATCAAGAAGACTAACCATATATCAAGTCAGAGAAGGAACTCAGTCTTAAACAAACCTATTGAAGAACTGGCAAGAACTGGCACGTACCTTCTCAAAGAGGCTCATGATATCAGTTTTTAGATCTTTCTGAGGTTTTTCTGGGGTTAAACTTGGTGCAGCTGAAGTTGGTGCAGCTGAAGTTGGTGCAACTGCAGTTGGTGCAATTGATGTTGGTGCAACTGAAGATAAGTCTTTAAATAAATCCTCAATTCCAGAAGCGGACTGGCGTGTACTCTCAACAGCTTTTGCAGCATCAGTCTTCTCAGCTGGCGTTGCCTCTGAAGCAGCTGAAACAATTGTAGCAATGAAACTAAAGACTAAGAACAAATCAACATGATCACCAATAAGCTTTGTCAAAGCTTCAAAAACAATGCATGGAAACACTTCCAATTGTGCCTCCATGATGTGTTGTTTTAAAAAAAAGGAAGCCTATAACGTACACTGAAAACCTGCCCAGTTATTATCTTCGGTAGTAACATCAGCTGCCCCTGAGCCCTTTTCATTTGGATCATCCATAGACAACATGTCAAAAAGGTCTGTAGCAAAGTCAACTTTTGGAGGGGAATTCTGTGTTGTGTCAGTAATCTGTTTAGAGGTTTCAGCTTGTGGTGGTGGTGCAACAGGTTCCACTTTCTCAACATGTTGAGGTTTTGCCACAGGAGTTACCTGTTCAGAAATTGATTATTTTCACATGTCTAAATAAGTATAGTCCACGAAACTTTTAACTTCAAAGTGCAAGGGAAAAAATCTTTTTAAGGAGAAAGAAAAAAACAAGGTAGAATTGTCTATATTAGTTGTTTTTAGTGTCATAGTTTTATCATATAGGTTACTGAAATTTGAAAATGTATATTGATGTAAATAATTTTATATAATAGTTATCAAAATTACTATTCTCTCGGATAATATTTTCCAAACATACATCACTATAAGAGTACACTTTACTCAGAAATGTAATGACAGAAATAGTAGAACTATAGTTAGTTAGCTTAGCTGTCATTAACAGTCAACTCCAACTAACAGATAGTTAATTAGAGAACAGTTATTTAACTGTTTAGAGGGCTGTTCTACAAACTTTAGGTTTCTATAATAATTCTCTCTGGTAACCTTTCTTGAGTTGAATAATACCAGTTTCCGATTTCTCTCAAACTATCTGTTATGTTTTTCTTCTACCTTCTTCCAAAACTTTAACAACCAGTATCAATATATATCTTAATCATAAATTTCCGTAGATGGGGTCAACAATTAGTTTTATTATTGCTTAACTTGGACCGAAGTCCAAACATGAGTGGATCAAATACGAGGTGCGAAGCATACAAGAAAGAAATACAGTGTGTATTTCCTAATAAATAACAAAATGTATACATATCTTAACATATCTGTAGTGGTAAGTTGGCATTTCAGGCTTGTATGAGATATACATGGCATCATTAAGCCCATGTTTCAACATTCAGGTTTGTATGAACACAAAGTTACACTAGAGTCTTGTCTTGTCACACCATATTATTCCTCTTTTCAAGAAAAATAAATTTTGGCCTGTTTGAAACCTGTTCGGGTGTCTATTTTTATCTAATTGTTTTGAAAACTAGATATCCATAGAGTAGAAAATTGAAAATAAAGTTTAGTTTATGTTTTCTATATCATGGATTCTTTACTCTCAATTTGAGAAACAGTTTGATAACAACCACAGCTGCCACCACCACCACAACACTTGAAAACTTGAATATCATTAAGAAAAGTGCACTTCAATTTCAATTATTAAGCCCACCATATTTCAAAAAAAATTCCATGATAGCTGCTTTTATTCATTTTGTTATCATAATCAGAGGAGCATTTTATTACCACCAATCCGATCATTATTCTTTCTGTGTATCCAGAACTAAGCATTCAAGATGCGTACATAGCACCTATTGGGGGCCTTTTTTACCCTTAAAAATAAGAGGTTGAAATCCTAAAATTAAAGTTGACAGCTTATTTATGATAGCTCCAAAGTCATGGGGGAGATCCATGCATTTTCCCTTATATTAGTTTTCTTGCTAAAAAATTACTAGTAGCTCATGAGTCATAACATTGATAGCAGAACAGACTTTACAACTACAAGTCTACAACGCCACATTTAATTTCCAAGAATAGGAAAAGTAGAAAGAGAGAGAACTTACATGCTCAGGCCCTTTGGGAGGAGCAGGAACACTAATTCTTGCAGCAGGAATTGCATTTGATGGTTTGATTCTCTTCCTTTCATCAAAAGTATTCTCAGACACAGTTGCATAACTATGTCCACCTCTTTCCACAGGCTTTTGCAAATGTGAATGACTTTTCTCCTCTCTCAATCTAGAAGGTGATTTTGGTTTCTGATCCCTTGCAGCCCATCTCTTGTCTTCATACCTTTAAATATGCAATGATTGAGAAAAGAATCATCTTAACCGGATGCACATAATGAGAAACATACACTTCTAACCATACAAAGATTAATATATATAACTCAGTCTGATTCAAAGCGTTCATCAACAAACATACTTTGCACGAATGAAATTTTCAATTCCAACTCTATCATAATGTGGGGGTAATTCTGCTTCCCAGTAACTATTTGCCTGCTCATTTCCCATCGCTATATAGGACCAGAAAAAGAAATTCATATAGAATGAGAAGACTGTATAATTAATGCATATTAGCAGAACTTAAAATAATCACAAAGTCATGACCATTTAGATTCCCTTACATTGAATGAATGCAACCTGCTCTGGGAGCCAGGTGTCCAAAGTTGCAGAGCGAACCTGCAGATGGGCTACCGAGTAAGCATATACATAAATAATAATTGCACTAGCAGGTTGAAATTTAGGACCAGCCTTTTGTTAATACTCAACATAAATATTTAGAGACTAAGGTGTGAAAACTGAAAAAGCCAAGAGTTGGGACCTAGAACTAGGAGCCATATGTAGGTGTTCCCATATCAAGTAGAGTCAGCATTGATATGTGATTTAAATTGAAAAGGAAACATTTTGTGAACCGAGTTATAGGTTATCAGCTAGCCATTCTTCAGAGTAAAAGTAAAAAGAATGACAGTCTAGCCATATATTGACAAAAAAGATGCAGTACAAACAGCCAAGACAAATTACCAGCTAAAGAATGCATATATACTTTTACTACAGCTAACTAATTTAGAATCCTATAGTATATAGGGAAACAAGTGAAATGAGCACAAAAATAATACACTGTCCTTCGAAACAAATAAATATATATTAAATTAACTACTCCTAGCTGAAATCACAATGATTTTATCTCCACACAAGACAACCATAATAATACATAATTTCCCCTCATGGTTTGTTTTCTGATAGATCAAACTGAAACCATTTTGAGGATCAACATTGTAAGAGAAACCCACAGACCTCAACCCCCTCTTAAATACCAAGGAATATAACATTACCTTTGATATGTGTACACCAAGACTTCTATGAATACCTGAACACTGCATACATATAAAGATGCCAAGATTGACACTAGCCCATCTTGGGCCCCTGCAAATCAATTTTTACAGAAAATTGTGAAAAAGCAATATGAAAACAATCCCAGAAAATGCTTATACAATGACGATGTCATTTTTATGGACAGATTAGTATCTCTCTTTTCTTTGTTTCCTATTGACACAAGAATGTAAGATAAAGATTGGACCACTTAGATCCAACCAGATACATACTTAGCTTTGCAGTCAGCACATTCCTTATTCTCTGGTAGTTTAAGAAGTCCTTCCAGTATCTGCATATTTAATGTAAAGTAAATGAAGAAAACATTTAATCAAAAGATAAGCTGAAAAGGAAAAAAGAAAACAGTCCAGCGTACATAAGTTGAAAAATAAAGGATTACAAATATATACATACAAAGTATATATTAAAACTTTAGACCCTCATGACAGAGAAACTCTTTTTCTTAAAAAAATGAAACTGACCAACATTCTAACAAAGGAAAATAACCAACTACCCAAAGTAAAAAAAACAAAGTATTGGCCTTTTCCAGTTATTAAAGAAAACATTTTTCCTTTAAATCAAATAAGATCACAGAGCCTTCTCCTGATTACAACAAAAAACTCGGTGGATCTAATTTTCCTCAATCAAACACGAACAAATACCCAAGTAATTGGAAAATCAAGGGAAAAACAACCAAAGGAAAACCAAAATGATCCATCCAGTCAATAAAATAAGAAACAACCAAAGGAGAAACAAAGATTGAACATTTCTCTAGATCAACGAGAAACTAATTTAGTAATCCCAACTTTCCAACTGACAATGCTTCCAATGACTCCATACTCCACAGTGTTACTAATCCACTGCACAAGCAAATGGTCTCGAAACATCTCCAAAAAGAAAACCAGAAAATCAAGTAGTAATTACCTACGGATCAGAAAAATCAATCCAAACTAAGCACAATAACCTCGATTAATAATAATACAATCCCAAAATAATTAAGCATATAAAACAGCATAGCGCGCAGATCAAATGCTGCTACAACCATTAGTCCATCATCACGAATCACCGATCCATTTCCTCACATCCAATTTTCCTTTCCTTTCCTTTTCTTTTTCATATTATTTTTACACAAAAAATACGTAATACCTAAATAATGTTTATGTCATCTAAGCAATCACAAAAACTCGCCGCAACTTCGATGTTGATTTCTCGATACGCGAATCGGACAGCGATTGAATCGAATCCAAAATTCGCAATTCCGATTACCATAATTTCATCATTGAATCACGAAATTTGGAAATGGCGCATTAACATATTATAATTAATTAATTAATATCATCATTACGATCGAAATTAAACGGTAAAATTACAGAGAAGAGAAGAGAACCTTTTTGTGCTTAGCGTTGAGCTCTTTGGAAACGTTAGCCTTCTCGTTCATGATGCTGTTGGCCTTCGCGCGCGCGAGAGGGAGAGAGGAAGAAGATGAAGAAAAAGAATAAGATCGAAGGGCAAATTGGTCTTTTTCACGCACACTTCCTCTCTTCCCGTTGTGTCTGTTAGAAAGAATGTTAGGAAGAAGAGAAGAAAAAGATATAACAGTTGCTTCCTTACTTTTATTATTATCTGCGATTTCCCTATATTTTCTCGCTTCGCTCCGTTATTTTGGCATTTGCCGCGTTGGTCTTCTACCCATATCAATTACTACTACGTTTAAATCTTAATTACCTACAGCAAAAAAATACTTTATTAAAATGCTTTGAAAATGGTTTTTAATTTTTATACTACCTTCAAAATAGTATCATTCAATGGTTTTTAATTTTTAAGTGCACAATTTTTCACAATCTGATTGATTCTCGTAGAAAATATTTTTATGTTTTTTAATCTTATCGTAAGGTTAAAGATTGATTAATCTCATCAACCATAATCACTAATCAGTTTCAAGAATTTTTAGTTTTTACATATGATAGGGATTGAATATAGGATCTTGTCAGATTTTGTGAAAAATATTTATGATTTCAAAAAAAAAAAAATTATATACAAATTTATTATGACGTGGGTTAAAGTTTATATAGTTAAGTTTTTGGAGTAGCTTTTATTTTGTAAACAAAATTTGCAATCAAGGAATTTTGATCTTGATTTCATGAAATCAAATTTTCAAGCCAAATATTAGTATGTAAGAATATTTTCGGAGATAAATGTTACGAGATGAATTTACTTTTCAAACTTATATTGAAGTATCCTAAATGAAAATTCAAGTTTTGTTGATGAACTTTTACTATTTTTTGTTTTAGTTTCTGACTTTTTTTAATCTCTATCATCAATTTTCCATTATAAAAAAGATAATACTTCAAACTATTATTTAAAGATAATATCATCAGCAATATTATGTACACTTGATGTGATGCCATGTTCATATAATTTGAGTGCATTTTTTTTACTTGCTTTCATCTCCCAATAGTCATCATAAAGTGAAACTTGTCGTATTTTGGGTATTACAAAAATCATAAAATATATCATATAAAATTTCTTTGAATCGAGTATTTATATAAACTCATATTTTTATTAATTTTAAAAAATATGTCTAGCATATGGTGAGCTTTACGCCTCTATAAGCTTGAGGCACATAGGCTGATTTAACATTATTATGGGCTATGACATTTTTCTGCTAAACATTTTTTATTTATTTTTTGTTTTACTTTAATATTTGTCTTATATAAATAATGTGAATTGTACCATATAACTTTCATAATTGTAACTAATATGATATATATGAAGGTCAATTCAATATATAAGGTTGTTTAGGTGGAGATCTTGCAAGCAAGCTTTGGTGTGAAGGCAAAGCAAAAAGTGTTGGCTAGACCTTATTTTATGGGTAAAATGCATTATGCTGAATGATGATGAAATGCAATAGGCCAAAGAAAAGATAGGGATCTAAATATTAGTCAACTTATCAACAAAGTGCCAGTGTGATAACATGAAAGTTATTGGAAAGGGCAATGTGACATCCATATATTGCTGGACCTATTTTGTTTATATGCACCCTATGTTTCCATTTGGATAAAGTTCTTAGAAAAGATACCAATATACTAATAGTCACTTGTGTTATTTAATTAATCCTAATCATTGGACTATTTGTAGATTGTTTTCTCAAGAGATTATGAAAAAGAAACCAGTGTATATGGATTGTTAGTCAAGTTTACAACATTGATTGCTTTCATCCTTCACTCTAATCATTTTAACTAAATTATTTAATCATAACTAGCCAAAGATGTTGAATCCTTTTGAGCTCTCCTTTTCTTAAATAATTAATCAAGGGGTTGGTGTGAAAGACATTAAAATACACTTTAAATACATGATTTAATAGTCTATTCTAACCTGAATTTGTGAAAAGGACTAATAAATTCAATTATGTAAGAATATTTTATAAAGTAGAATAGAAAATTTTTAATTTCTCGAAAATTTTAGATTAAAAATGTTAATCTCTTATAATTGATTTCTAATTTAAATTACGAAATCTCAAGAATTTCTTTTAGATTATTTGTAAGTGTTATTCAACTCGAATATGAAGTTTCTTGAGGTACGAACATTTTATGTAAAAGATTTTGTGGAAAGCTTTATATATACTCTAACCTGCAAATAAAATGAAATGCATTTAGTAGTTATTGTTATATTAGTTTCATTATGGTATTAATTTCTGTTAATATTTTAGTATGTTATTTTAACATTTATTTATCATTATTTTCTTTTGTTGTAGTGTCAATAATAATATTATAATTTTATGTTGTTATTATTATAATAACTGATGTTTTTGAAGTGTGTTTCTTTGGAATATTATTTTTTTTATCAATGTTTGTGCTATTTTTAGTATTAGTGATAATTTATAATTTTAATTTTTTTATTAATTTAGTGTTGTTACTATTTTAATTTGTTTATTTTATTATGTTATTAGTGATATTTTAATTTTTTAATATTATAAGTAGTAATTTTATTTATTGTAATATGTCATTAGCTTGGTATTAATAATATTTCTTTTCTAATTAAAATAAGTAGAAAATTTTATAATTTAAAAGTTATTGTTATTTTATTATTAATTATTATTTTAGTGTGTTATTGTCGCATCTTAGTACCTCTGCGATCTTTACAGCTCCTCTCCATATAAATGAAATGAAATGAAATCCAGCCACTGTTGCTGTGTTAGTTTTTGTATTAGTTTCTACTAAAATGTTTAGTAGGTTATTTTAACATTTACTTCCCAATATTCTTTTGGTTGTAGTATCAATAGTAATATTATAATTTTGATGTTGATAGTTATGTAATGTGTTATTTTAGAATATTTTTATTGATGTTTGTGTTATTTGTAATAGTAATAACGGTAATTTTATAATTTTGAAGTTGTTATTAATTTAGTATTGTTATTATTTCAGTGTGTTTATTATATTATGTTATTAGTAATTTTTTAGTTTTTTTTAATAGTAGAAGTAGTGAATTTATTTTACAATGTATTAATAATATTTCTATTATTTTAATTAAGTTAAGCAGTAATTTTATAATTTTGAAATTGTTATTATTTTACAGTATATTATTATTTTAGTGTGTTATTGCACATATTATTATTTTGTTTTTGGCATGTTAGGTATTATTATTTTATTTTTGGCTTATGAGGTGTTATTATTTTAAGATGTTAAATTTAAAAATAGTATTAATGGTATTAATTTTATATGTAAGTATATTTATAAGATAAAATGATTTTGGTGAGAGTCCTAGTGGAATAATAGTACCACTTAAAATGTTAACGAATAGGAAAAAGGTAATACATTGGTCATTTTTTTATTTTAAATATATATGATAAATATATATTTTTTAATTATTTATCATATCTTAATTACAGAAGAAAGCCATGGTCCATTTTGGAATGATATTTTATATAAATTTGAAATTTTAATATTTAAGATTTATTAAATGATAAATTGTAATTGTTTCTGAGTGAACCTATTCAATTAAGTTGATTATGAATGCAATTAAGAGATTCTATAAGTTAAATCAGTTAATTCGGTATGAAATTAATTTCATAATATAGATTATATTATGAATTTCATTCTAATTAATTGATTTAAATTTATATATGATGAGTAAAAAAGATTAATTTAATTTTTAATTTGAGTTATTATACATAAGAAATTATAAATTCTTAAAAAACTAAATTAATTTTCTTTTAAGACCAGGGTTTCTACTGGAAATTCAAATTTCAATTGAGGAATAATTATAAAATCTCTCGTTACGTTGTTGACAGGTGATTTACAAAGATAACAATGGTCAAACTGATATGGGTATTAGTTACTTGCCACCTAACCCACCACATAAAAATCTACCAATGCTCCATTACCTCGTTTAAAAATTACTAGCAGTTTTCTAATAGTCATAGATATCTTTAGACCCTTTTTGAAAAATTAAAATATATAAACATAAAAATGATTACAAAAATATTTATGAATTTAAAATAAATAAATTTTATAAATATAATAATAAATCTATGAATCAAAGAATTTCATGAAATTATAACTCTAACTATTTTCTAAATTATTTTATCAATTTTTTTAAAATACTTATAATTCCATAAATTTATGTCATTTTTCTCCTATAATACAAGTATATAATATTTTCTTATATTTCTAAAATGATAAAAGTATTTAAGTTATAAAAATAATGTTCTTTCAAAATTATAATATAAATAAATCACATTCCAAAATACATCTATATAAAAATATTTAAATAAATTCTACTTGTAGGTAAAAGGTATCAATGAACACATACAATATGATATTTGTGCCTACCCATTTACACACAAGTTTTATAATTTGTATCCGTTTAAATATCAATCTATATATCTACTACAATCTGGGCGTAAATTTTGTTGGTCCCTATGTATGAATCTAGAGGGGGGTGAATAGATTCTTGTTCAATTTTAGCCGAAATTCACAAGATTCTAATTCCTTTCGAATTCAAACAAATCGGTTCTAGATTCACTTATCAATTACCGTATCAATTACCGATTCAATTACCTATTCTATTACTGATTCAATTACCTTGTCAATTACTACTAAGTTGATTATCAATACGGTTACCAAATATACTGCAGAATTTAATCAATGATAATAGCAATATAAGGAAAACTGTAAAGAGGATAAGGAAGAGAAAGAATGCACAGTGATCTATACTGGTTCGGCCAACTGCCTACGTCCAGTCCCAACCCAACAACTGTTGCGATTGGCTTTCCACTATCAAATGATCCCTTTTGTGTTATTTTACATTCACTCTGCAACAAGCAACACAAAAACGAAATCAAAACACCCAAAATCTGTTCTTCAACCCAAAGAACAGTTCTTCCCTGACCTTGGCACCTCCAAGATCAAACCTTTGAGAAATCACTTCTCAAATACAAATACTCTATCCAGAGAGACCTCTCTCCTAGAGTAATAACCCAGAAATTGAAATATAAATAAAGATCAGTAAAGAAAACACCTTGAGTGTAGATTCTGATCACAAATAAACACAATGAAATCCACCCAATCACAAGAATGTATCAAGTTTGCCCTTTCTTTTTGAAAACCTTGATGAACTCTATTTACAGAGCATATGAAAGTGTGAGAGTTTGTTCACAAGCTTAGGTTTTCTACCCTTTCATATGTTTCATCAAGTTTGTATTTATAAAACCAATTTGGAGCAAGAAAACGGGCAAATTGAAGCTTCAACGGTCTAAGTAATCGATTACAATAAGTGGGTAATCGATTAAACTAGCCGTTACAGCATTTCTGGGTGCATTTTCAAACATGGTAATCGATTACCAAGGGAAGGTAATCGATTACTCCAGCAAAGAATGCATTTCTGAAGATTTTTGGCCATGGTAATCGATTACCAACTGTTGGTAATCAATTACTCCAGTGAGTAATGCTTCTGGTTGCCCCTGGGCGCACCTGCTTGAGCCCTTTCACCAAAATTGGCATAACTTCTTCTATAGATATCGTTTTGAGCTCTGGTTTGTTGCAAATGAAAGAGGATTGATAGAGCTACAAATCTCATGAAGACACAAAGAGCCAATTCGGAGTGAATCTAGGGAGAAATCAAGCAGCAAGAGGATTCCAGAATATTTTCTGCCATGGTAATCGATTACCTAGGGGATGTAATCGATTACACCAGAGAAGCACAACATGGTAATCGATTACCTAGGGGATGTAATCGATTACACCAGAGAGGGAAACCAATCTTGAGTGATTTTTGAACTTGGTAATCGATTACCATACCATGGTAATCGATTACATCACTAAACAAATGGATTTCCAGGTTTTTCAAAACTATTTTTAGATAGGGAAATCAACCATTTGTCAAATGAGTAATCACACACAAGATTCAACCATTCTTTGGGGCATCAAACAAAGAACCAAACACATCCATGCTTAAACTCAACAAACAATACATAGAAAAATCCTAATTACACTTCATCTAGGGAAAACCAAAAATACATTACATCAAAATCAAAACTACTAAGAGAGACACAACAACATCTTCAAGTTTTAAGTCCAACAATCTCCCCCTTTTTGGTTTTGATGTACCAAATCTCATCCAACGTTTTCCTAGAGTTTTAGGATGTGTGTTGATCTTCTAAGAATCCTGCAATTGTTAGAGATATCCAAAAACATAGAATATGCATTGCAGATTCATTGTACAGTCTATACTTGCTACTCTACTTTACTCCCCCTATCTACTATATTCTATCAACTTATAAATTTCTACTTACTCCTTACTCCCCCTATCAACTATATTCTCATCAACTTATACTTTCCCCCCTATTTGGTATATCAAAATCAAAAACAGAGAGAATTATAATCAAATATAGAGAATAGAGATACTGATTTTCTACATGTTAAGCAATATGAGTTATCAAAGATAGAGGTATAAAAATTTCCCTTATGTTATCTCCATAAATTGTAGATCCAAAATCTTTTTATTGAAAGGAGATAAGTTTGATCTCTTCATCAATCACATGTCTTGAGCAGCCATTGTCCAGAATACCAATTGTTCCATGATTCCAACTGTTGATTGTTTGGCTCTCAAGCATATCTACACAAGAAAGTTTACTTTGCTTTTGGTACCCAACTTCTCTTAGGTCCAGCCATGTTAGAATCATCAAGTTTAACTTTCTTAACCCACTTAAACAAACCACAAGATATACCTTCCTTTCTAATCATGCACTTATAAGAGTTATGTCCAGGTTTCATACAATAACTGCATGAGAAAGTTCTATTTTTGCTAGTTTGTGTAAAGGATTTCATGTTATTTCTTTTTAAAGGGGCATCAAAAGATTTACATCTTAAACAGGGTAGTTTCAGATTATCATTTTCCTTTTTCAAATCTTGAACATTGGTTTTCAAAACAGAAATATCATTTTCTAAATCTGTAATTTTGTTTTTTAAAACCTTGTTCAATTTTTCTAGTTTTTCGGCTTCCTTGTAAAGTTCACAAAAAGCAGTTTGCAGCTCATCATAATCATAAGTAGATGAATCAGAATCACTTACCTCATCATCGGATGTTGGATTTGCCATGAGACACAAATTTACTTCTTCATTTTCACTTTCACTAGAGGTTGAGGAGTCATTCTCTTCCCAAGCTATGTATGCCTTTTTCTTGTGAAATCTGTCCTTCTTGGGTCTTTCCTCATGTTCTACTCTTCTAGGCTCATTGCAGTTGGCTTTCCTCATGTTGGGGCACTCAGACCTATAGTGACCAACCTTGCCACAATCATAGCAAGTCACCTTTGAAGACGAACTCTCACTTCTTTTGAAGCCTTTCTTAGAATTGTTGAACCTTTTCTTACCATTCTTCATTCTCATGAACTTTTTAAACTTTCTTATCATTTGGTTCATGTTTTCTTGTTCAGATTCACTACCACAACTTGACGATGTGTCGTTCTCACTAGCTGTGTCTTCCATCTTGAGTGCTAGACTTTTGGCTTTCTTATCTTTCTGTTCCTCATCAGCAATACGAGACATATCCATCTCATATTCTCTCAGTTTGCCAAACAGCTCTGCACTTGTGATTGCAGCAAGATTCTTTGACTCAATTATAGCAGTCACAGTGGATTGCCATTTTATATTTAGAGATTTTAGAATCTTGACATTCACTTCTTCTTCTACGAAGCTTTTGCCAAGTCCTTTGAGATGATTGATGATGTGTATGAACCTTTTCTGCATCTCCATTATGGACTATCCTTGCATCATTCTGAAGGTTTCGTACTCTTGGATCAAGGTATTCTTCCTTGCCTTTCGTACTTCAGTTGTGCCTTCATGAGTTACCATGATGAGTTCCCAAGCTTCTTTTGCTATTGTACAAGCAGAAATTCTAAAAAATTCATCAGAGTTAAGAGCAGAATGTATAATGTTTAAAGCTTTAGCATCATTTTTAGCTCTCCTAATTTCTTCTGGTTCCCACTTCTCAAATGGTTTTTCTAATTCATTTCCATCAACTATATATGTGGGGATTTTGAGATCAGTTACAACGGCTTGCCAAATACTTCTATGAATAGACTCCATAAAGATTTTCATCCTAACTTTCCAAAAAGGATAGTTATCACCACAAAACAGAGGAGGTCTATTAATAGAGGCACCTTCAGCAAATGGTAATTGATTACTGGCCATTATAGATCAAATTCTAGAGCAACTTACTAGAAGTAGCTCTGATACCAATTGTTGGTCCCTATGTATGAATCTAGAGGGGGGGTGAATAGATTCTTGTTCAATTTTAGCCAAAATTCACAAGATTCTAATTCCTTTCGAATTCAAACAAATCGGTTCTAGATTCACTTATCAATTACCGTATCAATTACCGATTCAATTACCTATTCTATTACTGATTCAATTACCTTGTCAATTACTAAGTTGATTATCAATACAGTTACCAAATATACTGCAGAATTTAATCAATGATAATAGCAATATAAGGAAAACTGTAAAGAGGATAAGGAAGAGAAAGAGTGCACAGTGATCTATACTGGTTCGGCCAACTGCCTACGTCCAGTCCCAACCCAATAACTGTTGCGATTGGCTTTCCACTATCAAATGATCCCTTTTGTGTTATTTTACATTCACTTAGCAACAAGCAACACAAAAACGAAATCAAAACACCCAAAATCTGTTCTTCAACCCAAAGAACAGTTATTCCCTGACCTTGACACCTCCAAGATCAAACCTTTGAGAAATCACTTCTCAAATACAAATACTCTATCCAGAGAGACCTCTCTCCTAGAGTAATAACCCAGAAATTGAAATATAAATAAAGATCAGTATAGAAAACACCTTGAGTGTAGATTCTGATCACAAATAAACACAATGAAATCCACCCAATCACAGGAATGTATCAAGTTTGCCCTTTCTTTTTGAAAACCTTGATGAACTCTATTTACAGAGCATATGAAAGTGTGAGAGTTTGTTCACAAGCTTAGGTTTTCTACCCTTTCATATGTTTCATCAAGTTTGTATTTATAAAACCAATTTGGAGCAAGAAAACGGGCAAATTGAAGCTTCAACGGTCTAAGTAATCGATTACAATAAGTGGTTAATCGATTAAACTAGCCGTTACAGCATTTCTGGGTGCATTTTCAAACATGGTAATCGATTACCAAGGGAAGGTAATCGATTACTCCAGCAAAGAATGCATTTCTGGAGATTTTTGGCCATGGTAATCGATTACCAACTGTTGGTAATCGATTACTCCAGTGAGTAATGCTTCTGGTTGCCCCTGGGTGCACCTGCTTGAGCACTTTCACCAAAATTGGCATAACTTCTTCTACAGATATCGTTTTGAGCTCTGGTTTGTTGCAAATGAAAGAGGATTGATAGAGCTACAAATCTCATGAAGACACAAAGAGCCAATTCGGAGTGAATCTAGGGTGAAATCAAGCAGCAAGAGGATTCCAGAATATTTTCTGCCATGGTAATCGATTACCTAGGGGATGTAATCGATTACACCAGAGAAGCACAACATGGTAATCGATTACCTAGGGGATGTAATCGATTACACCAGAGAGGGAAACCAATCTTGAGTGATTTTTGAACTTGGTAATCGATTACCATTCCATGGTAATCGATTACATCACTAAACAAATGGATTTCCAGGTTTTTCAAAACTATTTTTAGATAGGGAAATCAACCATTTGTCAAATGAGTAATCACACACAAGATTCAACCATTCTTTGGGGCATCAAACAAAGAACCAAACACATCCATGCTTAAACTCAACAAACAATACATAGAAAAATCCTAATTACACTTCATCTAGGGAAAACCAAAAATACATTACATCAAAATCAAAACTACTAAAAGAGACACAACAGCATCTTCAAGTTTTAAGTCCAACAAATTTTGTTGTAATCCCTAATTATTTGTCGTTGATATGATGAATGCTTATATTAGGAATCTTAATAAATCTTGATATTTATTTTATTTTCTTACTATTAAGCATGATGTAAATCCTATGATGTTGGGTAAACTTGTTTATTTCTTTTAACTTCCATGTAAAGAATATTAGGATATAATTAACAAAATTCCAACAACATAAATTTTTACCCAATTTTACTTTTGGTTTTTCAATTTAAGATGAAAAAAGGTACAATAATTACTATTCCTTTTTCTCTAATTACTATTCCTTAATTCTTTTTCCAAGGAAAGACCTATTATGTTCTCAATTATCCAACTAGATACATCATCATTGTTCATCAGGAAATTGCAAAGCAACTACCCTAACGGTTCTTTAATCCTTTTTAGTTGTTTGAAAAATTTGTAGAGGAGAAATTACTCTCTAATTATTTTATTTGTTGAACTTAACATTCTAATGTGGTTTGTTTTTGGTCAGATTTTTTTTCCTTTTTTTTTTCTTTTTGACAAAAGGAGGATGTGAGATCTATAAAGATGTAAGAAAGAACTCATTGGATGATGCTATAAAACTCTTTACGTTTGGAGAATGAACTGGAAGTAATTATCTAAGAAATTAAAGGACTATTTTGAAATCACAAAGTAATAACAAAAATTTGGGAGTTCTAAGCTTTGTCCCCCTTTTCCTGTAACAAAGAATTGAAGTGCACTTTTAGTCCATTTTTTTAATCATTGTTGGTTAATTTTTAAATATTTTGATTAATGATTAATTTTTGCATCACAGTAATGTTCCAAAAGTAGCTCTTATATGCAAACATTTATTCTAGTGCAATTGTGGAGTTTGTTAAAGAAATAACTAAAGCAGTTTCACATGAGATAAAGTCAACTAAGTTGGTGATCACGATCCAAAAGGTTCGAGTTTTGTCGTGCTCTCCTCCTTCTCATATGCTTGTTGTTATTCTCTCATTTCAATCTCTAATTTCTCAGAGAGGGAATGACAGTAAATATGGTTTCTCTGCTGGTGTGTATATCTCTGGTTTTTTCTTTGCTGATAGTAAAGCGTGGATATATATAGCCTTCTTTAGTGGACTTGTGCTTCCTTTGATAAAATCTTAAAAGATAATATGAGATCTTTATTTTTGTACAAGATAAAATAAGATAATATCTTCACCCTCTTTCGCATAAAATAAGATATTGGAAGATAAGATCTTGGATTTTTTTTTTGTAAAAGATAAGATCTAGTGGATTTGATCTTTTCGCAAGCCCAACTCGCGCTAGATGTGAAGTAACTCATGCGAGATCATGTTCCAGAGAGCAAACAAGTCATCCAACTCGCGCAAGATGAGTAGTAATTCGTGCGAGTTAAGGTCATAGAGAACACTGACTCTTCATTGGTGCTCCAATTCGCGCTAGTTGAGTTCTAACTCGCGGGAGATGCATTCATTAGTACGTTTTTCTCCTATTTTTGGCTATTTTTACCCCTGAAACACTTAAACAAACCATCAACAAGTTCTAATACAAATTATTATAAAATAAGTCTATTTAGTGGTTGTTTAGGTTGTTTTAGAGTGTTTAATAGACAATTTATATAATAAAAAGAGTATAAAAATAACTCATTTTTGTGAGTTATCAAATATTCTTGTACACTTCTAGTACCTTGGATCATTCTTTGCAGCCGAATATGTAAGTCTCTTGAGTAAGAAGGTGGAACAAATCTTTGTCTCAATGCTTGCTTCAAATCATGCCATGTGTTGATCATAGGTCTCACATGCCTTCTAATGTCTACTTGCACTTGATTCCACCAAACTAGCACATACTCTTCAAACTCATTGTGGCAAGGTTGAGCTTCTTTTCCTCACTCAACATAGAATAGCATAAAAAGGTTTGATCAACCTTCATAGCCCACTCAAGGAATCATCGAGTCCTCCATCTCCACTGTACTTGGGAAGTCTAATCTTTGGAGTTCTTTCATCTCTTATTAGGTCATCTTCAAAAGGTTGCCTTTTTTAGTCACAGTTAACCCTCCTATCATGATGTCCAGCTCCTCTTTCCCTCCTCCTCTCATTTTTAAACTCATCAAAGGCATAGTCTTCATCCCCTGTTTCCACCATCACTCCTATAAATGACTTATACCCTTTCTGTGTGTTTTCTCTCCTCCTATTTCTTCTCTCATTTTATTTTTCTGTTTCTCCTCTCATTTTCCTCCCTATTTCTCCTCTCCTTTTCTTCTCTAATCTTCCTTGCTTCCTCCTCACAAGTATTTCTACTATTGTCCTTATTAGTTCTTCTTTCAAACTCTTGCTTTCTCTCAAATTGTTCCATTTTCTCCTCCAAACTAGAATTCAACTCAATCATCAAGACCCCATCATCTTTAATGTTCTCGATGACAAGTCATTACTAACACCAGAAAAACATTCCACTGCTGCAACAAAAGGTTAGTATGAAAGAAATAATGAAGAAGATAAGCCTCACTACTCTCTCTAAGTGCATCCACTCACTCTCGTGTTTTTCACTTGTTAAGTTTTTTCTCTAATGTATCTCACTTACCTTTTTCCTCTCAATTCTCTTTAATCCTCTTAAAAAGGAATCTCTAATAAATTACCAAGGTTCTTGATAACACACAAAAGTGAGTTATTAGCATACACTTTTTAATGCATAAATTGTCCATTAAACATTCTTAAGCAAGCTAAAATAATCGTTTATTACTTTAAATTATAATACTTTATGTTAGAACGTGTTAATTTTTTTGTAAGTGTTTCAGTGGTTAAAAATAGCCAGAAATAGGAGAAAACGTGCAAAGGAATACAGTTTGCACAAGTTGAGAGTTAACTGGCGCGACTTAGAGCTCCGAAGAAGGACCATTGGTCTCCGTAATCTCAACTTGCACGACTTGCAACAGAGCTCGCACGAGTTGGTCTCGCTTGAAGACCATGTTTGCTTTTTGAAACCACAATTTGTGCAACTTGCTAACAAGCTTGCGCGAGTTAGGTTTGCGAAAAGACCAACTCCATTAAGAAGGTTATAAATTCACATGTCACTATCAGGAAAATAATCTTTTTCCTACCAGGAATCAGAGACACACTTTTGACCTAATCTAGTATCCGACTCTAGAAACCCGAGACGACTACTCTGATAAACCCCGGTTCACAGGAAGTGGAGATTACAACCTCGAGCCTAAACGGATGAGACGCAAGGATCATCCGACTTCTCGAGGAATCGTTTATCTATGTATTCTCTTTCATATTACTCTTGTGTGGTTTTCTTTATGAGTATGAACTAACTTCCCTTTGATTGTGAGAACGATGTAACCCTAATTATTCCTAATATAATTCTCGATGTTATTTAGTATATGATTGAACATGTATTTCTTCTATGCTTAATGTAATTTATTAACTGACCACTAATGAATTGGTTGTAAACCTAGGGAAACTTTTAGAAAAGAAATTTAGGTGATACTGGAGAAATAGTCATTACTGAGCTATAGTCCTACAGATATGAGTAGACGGTAGTGTAAAGATAACTTAACAGTTATAACTGGATTCATAGAACTAAAATCCTAATTAACTTAGTTTAATTTAAGAGATTAATTAATCAGATTAATCTAGGTGGTGTAGGTGATGCTGAGAGGGACAGTTACGAGGGTAGGAATCCGATCCAACCAAAGATTATAATTTGAATAACATATAGGAGAATATTAGGGTAATTAGTTGTGAAATTAAGATCTCAATCGCTTCTTTAAATTCTTCTTCTTTCTTTTGTTTTCAATGCTAGACCGAAACTTAATGATACTAGAAATAACACTCCTTAAGTTCAATTTTTAATGTTTTAGGGAATTTTAGGGTCATATAAACATGTATTTCATCAATCTTGCAAGAGAAGTATCTTCTATCATTGTAACACAAAGGAAAACAAAGAAGGAAACTACTGTCTAGTAATGATAATTTCATTTTCCTTCACAAACACACAAAGGACTAAACAAAAATACAAGAAAAAAACATGTAACAATAAAACTTATGAAGGAAGCTACTCTAAAGCAAAGAAACTTGCAAAGGAAGCTACTCTAAAACAAGAAACTTGCAAAGGAAGCTACTAACAATATGTGAAACTACACAAACTTTATGGAATCAGCCATGGAAGTCACATCCATGAGTAGAAAAATGAAGAAGACAACACAAAACAACACAAAGGAAATGAAAACAAGACAACTCAAGGAAACAAAAGACTAGGCTAACTCAAGAGCAAAGGTACAAAAATGGAAAACTCTAAGAACAAAAGAAAACTAATCAGTTATGAAGGAAAAACTCATGGAGAAAAACAAGCTCATGATACCACTTGATGCAAGCACCATAACCGTGAGGTCTAAGTACTTGAAGTTTGCCCTCTCTTCAATTCTCCAAGATTTCCTTCAATGGAGTTTCAAGTGAAACTCAACCATGGAAGCTTCAAGGAACCAAAACAATGAAAATAGGTAAGGAAAGGAAATGGAAGAAGACGTCAAGCCTAAGCCATAATTCCAAGAAAATTTGCCACAAAGGATGTCAAATCCATTAATAAGATTCATGATAGTCTTCTTAAGTAGAAGAACTCTTTCTCTCAAAACTCCAAGTTTTATTTAATTTCTTCAAAAGTTCCAACAATATTTCGGTTTGGAGCTTACATCGGTGAAGGAGAAACTTGGAAAAGAAGCTAGCCTCCTATTGGTTGAAATTAAGAGTGAATTAGAGCTACACAAACTCTAAGCTTAAGTTACTTGTCACTTTCAAGTAACAAGTCATCAATCCTCTTATCACTTTCAAGTGCCTAGTCATTAATCTCCTTTTAATCTTCTCCATTAGATTTAAGTGAGAAATTAAAGGTGGAAATCCTCTCTCGAAGCTAAGTTAAATATCTTTGACTTCAAAGAGAATCCTACTTAAGTTAAATCCTTTAGATTCACAGTTGAGATTCAAATTCAAATTTAATTAGATTTTAATTTTAATTGTGAATTATAGTAAGTAGTGTAATTCTTATTTATTCTTATCTCCTAATTTCTTTCTCAAGCACCTTGTACCTTAAAACTCTAAAGAAACATAAAAGCAAACAAACTACAAGTGTATGTCATGAGCTAATGTTGAACTCTTACAAAGAATTTAAAATTATTCAAACAAATTTAAAAAAGAATATAATTTCATAAAATTACTCAAATCTTGCCTTTGAAGCTTATCTCCTTCCTTTTCTAACTCCTCTTCTAACCTTCTAATATCTCTTATGAATCTTCTTAGATGAAGATCATCTTAAAGTGATAATCCTTGATCACTTTGGCATTCTAACTCGCACGAGGTGTGCTTAGCATACCCATAACTCACGTGAGCTGACCTCGAATTAAGCATTTTGAGCCAAAGTTTAAATGAAAAGGAAACGGCCCATTAACAACCTCACCTAAGTGTCACATCATACACAAAACACTCCATATTCCACTCATTCTCATTCATCTGTTGTTACCCTCATAGTGCCTGTAAGTTCTTCTCTACATATCCTCTACACTCACTCCTCTGCCTCACGCACTTGATCTCTTATGCACCTCAAGTTCAACCCTTATCGCTAAGTCCCCATCTACTCATATTGAAGAGGAAACACCCTTGGGCATATGCATTCATAATCACTCTTTCATAACATTCGACTTGCCAAGGTATGAACTTCTTGATTCACTCTTCGCATTGCATGTTCTAGCTCTGATCTGGGATACTTAGGGTTAGTTAGTACATGTTATGTACACCATATGTTTTTACTGCCACATCCCAAAATAGTTGATTTTGTCATGTTTAATGCGAACACGGGATGCATATTCAACATATAACTTGAGTTTGGTTGTGCACTTTGAGTGTTACTTGAAAAATCTTATTTTTGAGCACTCTATGAACTAACTCGCGCTTGTGTTGTTTTTGTACTTAAACTAATGGCCCTTATATTATTGAAGCTTATATTGGAATCCTTATGCAAGTGTTCACTAAGAATGACTTATTTTTATGCAAATAAACAGTGATCTCTCACATGTGCTGTTTTGAATTGACTTGACTACATCTAACAATTTTTTCTGATACGTGATTGACTTCTCTTGCATTCCACTTTTAGATAAATCATCCAAATAGAAGCAAATGCCCGTCCACATACGTGGCAGATCCCTCTGGGCCTACGCAGCAAAAAATCCTAGAGCGAAGGCTAAGAGATGATCAGCGCTTCACAAATGATAATGCAAAGGCACGATTCGAAATATCTCTCTGACAACCGATTATTCAAGAGAGGTCATTCCTATGGAACACTGCTGCTCGGTGGGCCCCTGCCACCCTAGCAACGAAAAGGGTGGAACTCTTGGCTGGAGAAACCACCAGAGCCAGCATAGAGCACCTTCATTTGGGAGTTCTATGCCAACCTGAAGCATGAGGAGGATGGAGTTGTACTACTCTGAGGAGTCTGAGTTGATTACTCCATGTATGTTATTAACAGGTACTTCAGAGTGGCTGAAAACAGACTTTTATGGGATGACCCACCTCCCTAGGTCGATATCCTCTCCACCATTTGCATATTCACATAGCAGCGAGTCGCGGCACCGAAGCTTTTCTGGGGTGACCTGAACATGACAGCCAAAGTATGGCTAAAGCTGATAGAGAATAGGATCAACCCTTGTGACAGACCTGGGAGCATCCTTTTTTCCAAAGCCTTGCTGATCTGGAAGCTCATAACTGGCCGCACGGTTGACCTAGGAGCCGAGATTCACTCCACTATGCTTGTCGTCACCACCAGCGGGTTTGGTTTCCCTTTTTTTATTACATGCATGGCCCATGCCGTCGGCGTTCCCAATACATCGGTGAGGTTATTCTCCCTTTCGCCAAGCCCATTACAGTTGCAGACACTGGCCGCTTGGTGGAGGACGACCCCATCTCCGCTGAGTCCGAGTCTGAGTCGAATTTAGACGAGTAGATGCACCGCTGATGTGTAAAATGGAGGATTATAATGTAATATTAACTGTTCCAGAAATATATTATTTCTTTATTTTTAAATTACTTTTCGTTGCATATCCGTGTGTCGATATTTTTGTTCTAAAGTATAGACTTATAAGATTGGAATGATTAAAATTTTTATGATTATTGTCATCCCACAAACCTTTTCTCACTGATTTAGTGCAAATGATTGTTTTGTGTTTTATAGGTTGTAGTAGTCCGGAAGGATAATCCAGAATTCAGAGTTTTGACTACTGAGGAAATTGATGAGCACCTGACAGCAATAAGTGAGCGTGATTGAGTTCTTGATAAGGATGTAATTATTCAAACTTTCTTATACTAGATTAAATTATGTGTACTTGTTTAATGGAATGATTGAATTGATTTCCTTGTGATATTTGAATAGTAACCTAAAAATGATGTTGAAGATTGCTATTTGCTTTCCTTTACAAGTTCACTTGGGAGCACATTTTAGGTTCTTCTAATGTTCAATTCTCCATCTATATTTTATTTTTCTTAAAATGGTGATTACAGAAAAGAAGTTATAGGTATAATAGTGTTGAAATTTGTTGGAACTTGCGTAGAGATTTGAACTTCGGTGATGGATGTCTATTTTTTTTTATCATGTCTCTCTCGTACCCTTGGTCATAAGCTTCCTTTAGGTTTTAAATTCACTTAATTACTTCTCCATTTTCAAATTTTACTTCTATTAAAATAGCATAAAAATATAAAAAATTAAAAGTAGAATAAAATACTGAAAGATTTCAGTCCATACAATAAATATAAAACAAAAATAATAGAATAAGTTCTGTTTTTTGGGTGCGTCAATAATACCGTAATTTTTAGGTATACCTCTATTATAATTTTGGTACAATATTATGATTTTTAAGTATTTTATATGAAATTTTTTTCTCCATCTTAATTATTTTAGTTCGAATTTTAGTTTCAATTTAACAGTTAAAAATGAATATGTAATTTTTTTTTAATAGATTACAACATAGAATTGGAAGACATTTTGAATATAATAAAGATTAGATAACAATTCACATGACATTAAAGACAATTTATAAAATTTCTAACACTAAATTTCTCAAAATCATAATTATTATATTATGATTAAATATACGAATAACATTGAGTTCAAACTCACATAAAATATCAAATAATGTAGAAAAAAAATCTTACTTAAAATAAATTCATCTATTCCACTCAACTTATTTTAAAATAATTTAGAGAGTACTTTATGATATAAAACAATAAATATATTTTCCAAGATATTACCATTGTCATATTTTATAAAATTAGTATTAACGTAGCAATTATATTTGAGTGAATTGGTACAAGCAAATTATGTTAGTGAGAATTGGTAAATATCAATTTACATAAATTGTAGAATTTTTAGGTTAATTTTTATTTTTTAGTATTTCTTTCACATAACATAAATAATTTTGATAGTAATTACATGCTACAAAACTTATCAATTTTTAATTCTTTGAAATTATAATTAGTTTACAAAATTACTTCAATACATAAAGTCTATTGCTAAATTAGTTCTTTGAAATTATATCTGGTTTACAAAAGTTACTTCAATACATAAAATCTATTACTAAATTATTTCTATTCTGAATGTCTTAAAAATATTCATGTTTAATATAAATTTTAATTTCATCATAATCATGTTTAATGTATGATACCTAAACTAGATAAATATTCAAATTAATTTAATCAATTATTTAATAAAAATAAATTTTAATTTTATTGTTATATTCATAATCTTAAATATAATTAATTAAGAGACTCAGTTTGGTTAAAACGTTATTTATCGAAGAAAGAGAAAGATTAAATTCATATATATCTTACATTAAACTTATAAAACATAAAACAAAACAAATTATTTTTTGAATTATTTATATTTTTTATCTTCGTTATCTATTGTTTTCTAACCGGACTTACATTTTTTCTCCTTCAAGAATTAAAATAAGTATCTTAATTATAAGTTAATTTTTTCTAAAGTAATTATGAGCCATTAGAAACTAAAAATACAATAAATTTGATAAACATATTATATTACAATATTTTCACTTAAATTAATTTATATAAAAAAAATTATAAGTTAAAGAAATAATTATTTTTATATAATTCTAATATCTTTCTTTTTATAAACTAAAAAATGTAAACTGAAAATATTATTTATTTTTATATCTTTACATATTAATTTATTTATTTTTATACAATTCTAATAATTTAAAGTATAAACTGAAAATATTTATTTTTATAAGTTAAAGAAATATTTATTTTTATATAATTCTAATATCTTTAAAATCTAATTATACTTATTTAAAATCTATACATTGCTCTAGCTAGGAGCGAGAAATATTTATATGAAATGCTTAGAGCATCTTTATTAATAAATTAATGATTAATATTTTTCAATAAAAAAATCATCACAAATAAGTGTTACTTAATTTGTAATACTTAATCTTGATAATATCTTAAATTTACCTTAATCATTTACCAAAATGCAAAACATTAATTTATACTTATATTTATTATAAAAAATATATTAATTGGCATAGAACATACTAACTTCATGACAAGTATATTAATTTTGATATCGATACCAACTTTGCATTACATAATACACCTATCTTTAAAATTATAAAAACTATAAAACTAAAACTTGCATACTAAAATATTATAAATGAAAATTTTATAGCAACCCTCCTAGTTGACTCTTGATTTTTCAATTTTAATGTCATGTAGATAAACTGAAGCTCTAGGTAGTGATTGTAGACTTGTTGCCTCATCATCAATATTGGCATTTGTAATTAAAAACTTGGCAAATTTCATTTCTTGTTCCTGGCTTGTAAATCCTTTTATAGTAGCATATTTCAACTTGTGATTAATGCAATTACATGGCATTCCTTCTCTCTCCCAAAATTTTGAGTTGGGAAATGGTAGAGTACAATCATTAGAATTTAAGACTTTGTATGCCTGCAGAACTATTAAGTATCATATTCTTTGTTGTTTTGGAAAATATATTATTCTTCAATACTATTTAGTCTTGAAAAAATAAATGAACTTATACTCTATTACGTGGATTCAGGTATATATCAAACAATGTTCTATTGTGATATGGTAAATCATGAATAATTACAAAATATTAACCCCTAAATCATTCTAAATGATTTTGCTTATAGTATTTATCCCTTTGTCTCTACTTTTAATCATTGGACTATACTTTCTTCTTATTAGGACTTTTCTATATATCTTTTTCAAATATGCACATACCATATATGTTAATCTTTTGTCATCTTTTCCATAAATACTCCAATAGTATGGACTAAATCTAAAACTTATCCACCCACTTCATAAGCAAGTCTCAATTTATGCTAAAAAGCTCCTCAAAGACAACAATTAGTATTAAAGTTAGAATAAGAAATCTTGGGTACCGTAGCATTGACTTCATCTTAGGTCTAACACCAAGCAGCGGTTGTAAAGAAAAGAAGGAGGATTGGAAACTAAGGTTAAAGTATTCATTTTTATTAAAAAATACCTTATAGTAGGGTTTTGTGCTAACATAAGCTTTAGAGTGCATTATAGGTTCCCTTAACAATTGCATAATTCAATGTTGCAAAATTAGGATTAAGTCAATATTCTAACCTTAACAAAATTCAACCATCAATTTGAGTAATAAGGCAAGTAAAGTTTAAACTACCACCTACCATTTTGAACCAAACGCCAAACTTTTCTATATAGTATATCTATTTCTGACATTATTTTGTCTAGCATTTAATTGAAAATCACACCATAATGAAAATTTTAATTGTGCAAAGATATGAGTAACATACCGGTATTGTAATTTCAAGATTTTTCAGATAAAGACATGATATTAATATGAATGAAAATAGCAGAGCTTCTCTTATATTGTTCAGATTCAGATCAATTTTCAATGTGATTAAATTTCGAAAAATGTTCATTGTTTAGGATCCCTACAAAAAAAGATAAATTTTATATCAGAAACATTACGCAATGAAACAAAATACAAGCCTTGATTCATAATAACAAAACTTTACAGTTTTATCCACAAATATAATTAATTTTCCAAACATTATATATTTTAAACAAAAGAAGAGACATACTTATATAAAACTTACCAAAAGTCCACTGCATTTTTCAAGAATATCTTGAGTGTTTAGAACACGTTGCCTTGGTTTTCTGGCCTGCATTCTACGAGCATTATGAGGCCTACTAGATTGCATCTTTTGAGTTATTGCATTATAACTAGAATGGAAGGACATGAGGTTTGGTGCAAAAAATTTTAAACCTTTCCTTGGACAAATCAAAGAATTGAGCACCACAGCTTGAAGGTTCTCAACGGAAATGTCTATCTCACTAACAACCAACCATTGAAGCACTAAAACTTCGAGTTTCGAGTTTCGAATTTTGAGTTTCTTGAATCCAGTTGACTCGGTAAGACTAAACTTCTTCAAGAATGAGCAATTCCTCAAAATACCATTAATAGTTTTGTCATTCATATGCAATTTCTTCAATTTAAGTGTTTCCAGTTTCTCACAACTTTTAAATGCAAATGAAGCTAAACTATTCAATGCATAGCCAGCTAACTCAAGTGAATAGAGATTTGAAAAAATCCTAGGTTTGAAGCTGGTTTTCACCGTTTCATTAATTATTTTTTCACACTCTAGGCTTAGATCATCAAATTTGTTTTTCAATTTCACAAACTCAACCCATTTTTCTACTAATCCAATAGAGAGACTTTGAGGGAAGTGTATAAAGCGACAACTAACCAAATCACCAATATGATGATTCAACACTTGGTTTACAATTTCATCATATTGGCGAGCATGTTGTTGTGAAGCTTTACTAGGATCAAAAATTACCTTTTCTGATGAAGAATTCTCGAGTTGAGATAAAGGTTTTACCATGTGTCTCCCATCAAAGTCAAGACGAGAGGCATGATTCCACAAAGATTCCCATCTTTTGGAAAGGACGTTACTTCTCAGAGCTTCATCAATGGAAAGGAAAGAGATGATGTGAGAAATTATCTCATCGGGGAATTGGTCAATTGTGTCTGACCTTCCATGATTTCGCCTTCTCACACTCTTTGTTGTTGATTTCTTCATAGTCTTATTTTTTTTCTTTTGTTTGAAGATTTTTGGAGTGCCACAACTTCTTATGAAAATGTTGTAGCAAAGAACTTGACCACCAAGTAATATTTATAATGGAGAAAGAATATTGTGTTATCATAACAAAACCTCCTTGAGATAAATATTTCTATATTTTGAAGTTGACTATTATTTCTTTTTGAATTTCTTTTCTCAGTCAATATTTTGGTACACGTTTTTTCGAATATTCTTTTTGAAATAATAAAAGCATGGAGAAATAAATGGATAAATTAACTTTAAAGAAATTATTACGGTCAAATTCTTTCTTGTAACATTATATCGAGTTGACCAAAAAAATATAAATAAATAAATATTTATCTTAAATAATGATTTGACCAAACAGTTTTAATTATTAATACTAATACTAGAATAGAATTAAAATAATATTAAATAAAAAAATATTAGTTGATAATATTGTTTAAATAATAAAATTATTAAGAAATGATGGTAAAATTAAATTTAGAGAAATTTTATTTCATTTAAATATTATTATATAAAAACACGTGCTTTTATTCTTAGTTATATATTAAAATATAAGGTAATTGATTAAATAAGTATAACATGGCAACTAAAATAGTTTTTTATTTATGATAAAACACTATCACAAAATAATACTCAATTAATCGTTTTTTTTTTACTAAAATAGCGTTTTTACAAAAACTATTTACCCATTTATGTTAGTTACAAACTATTTACGTATTTGGTGTTGTTTTGTAAAACCGCAAATCAGATTGCAACACTGAAACCGCAACATTTGTTGTGACATCACTAAATTGTGACAATGTCCCAAATAACTAATGTGGCATGCTGATGTGGACTGAAACCACAACTCTTCTTGCGGTTTCACCCGGAGGTGACACGAGTCCAATTAGGGCTTGCGTGGAAAGTGAGTTGGCTTCGTATATGACATGTGGAGAAACCGTAAATCCTTTTGCGGTTTCACCAGGACACGCCACGTGTCACAAATTTATTGGCCCTTATGCTGTATGCGGGTAGTGCCCTAAGTAGGTTTGCGGTTTCATTGAAACTGCAAATGATCTTGAAATTTCTATTTCCACCCAATCAGAAGCCTTCCTGATACTACAGTTTGCGGCTCCGTAAGTTTATAAATACCACCCTCCCCTACGCTTACAACACAGAGCAATTGAGCTTAGAAACAACAATAATTTCTATAATTTCAGGTATGTGATATTGGTATAATTTAATTTGCAGGTAGTATAATTTTATTTTTTCAGTTATAACAATTCTTTATAATGTATATTTTGACTAATTGTTTGTTATTTTTGTAGTAAAATTGGAAAGAAATGATTGTTGTATACATTAATAGTAGAATCATCGAGGGAGAAGATGGAATAAAGTTTGAAGGATCTAGAAAGGTTATGCAAATTGAAAGAAATATTAATTTTAAACGGTTAAAAACAACAATTCGTCATAAATTAAGTTACAAAGAAATCAAGTTATTGGATCTATTACAACTAGATATTTTATAAATAATAAATATGCAGTATTTCAAATAGTTGACGATGCTGATGTGAATTTGATGATAACACATTTTGAATAACCCGACATGGGTCATATAGAATTATGTGTAAAAATAGTTATTATCGGTAGTACTTCTTCATATAATGAAGATCGAGCATTTGAACCATATATTCGTAGGTCGTATAATGGAGGATGTACTGAAATAAATTCGAGCGATGAACTTATTTATGTTTTTATCATTCTTGGGGTGAATCTTTATCATTCTTGTACAATATAGTTTTGTCTGTTTTTACTTTTTCCTTGTAATTCCACATGAATTTGAGTTTTCTTTTTTCTAATCTTGATGTTTTCTAGTTTGTTAGGATTTGATATTTCCCTATTATCATATTCATTTTTTCTTTTAGTAATTAAGATTAAAAAGAGAAACGAAAGCATATGCATTTAATTGTACTGAAATACCTATTAATGAAATGAGTTATTTTTGTTATAGAAAATATTGATGATATGATTATGATGGATTAGATTATTTTTTTTCTTTTTGAGTTCTTGTATAAGGGACCTGTAGGTTATGAATCTAACTTTTTATTGTTTTGTATTGCAATTGCGTGTTGATTAATGAGAAACAGATATTAATATTAACTGTTCCAGAAATATATTATTTTTTATTTTTAAATTACATTTAATTGCATATCCGTGTGTCGATATTTTTTCTCTAAAGCATAGACTTATAAGATTACAATGATTAAAACTTTTATGATTATTGCCATCCAACAAACCTTTTCTCACTGATTTAGTACAAATGATTGTTTTGTGTTTTCTAGGTTGGAGTAGTAAGGAAGGATAATCCAGAAATCCAGAATTCAGAGTTTTGACTACTAAGGAAATTGATGAGCACCTGACAGCAATAAGTGAGCGTGATTGAGTTCTTGATAAGGATGTAATTGTTCAAACTTTCTGATGCTAGATTAAATTATATGTACTTGTTTAATGGAATGATTGAATTGATTTCCTTGTGAGATTTGAATAGTAACCCAAAAATGATGTTGAAGATGCTATTTGCATTCCAGTTACAAGGTCACTTGGGAGCAGTTTAGGATCTTCTAATGTTCAATTCTCCATCTATATTTTATTTTTCTTAAAATGGTGATTACAGAAAAAAAAAAAAAAAAAAGGTACAGGTATAATAAGGGTAATTGACATATAAGGGTCAATTTTGAAAAAAAAAATTATCAAAATGGGTGTCTTTCAAAAATATTTACTAAAATGGTCTGTTTTGGGGGAGATGTTCAACAGCAAAACGTCTTACATATTAGGAGGCGTTGTAAAATAAAATGCCTCTAATGACACGTGTCATGTCAAGTCCTAAAGGAGGCGTTTTGGATGAAAACGTCTTCCTCAGTGCTCAACACGCGGGGAGCAGGTTATTCCGGAGCTATTGTGAATATTTTAGACGAAGCAGGTTTTTATTGGGTCACCAAACTTGCATACATGAGAGTTCACCCGGGAATGCTCAATGCATTTGTTGAGATATGGAGGCCAAAGACACATACTTTTCACATGACGTGTGGAGAGACCACCATCATGATGGAGGATGTTGGGGTGTTAGTTGGTTTGCCTGTAGATGGTAGACCACTGATTAGTAATACCTGAGGTGATTGGTTGGACTTGTGTGAGGCTCTGTAGGTGTCAGGCCCACACCTGCGGACATGAAAGGTGGGAGTGTGAAGTTAAGTTGGCTGAATGAGATGTTTAGTGACATCACCCCTTTTCTTGGGGATGAGGAGGCTCTTAGGAGATTTGCACGCTCATGGATTTTGAGACTTCTTGGCGGAGTGATGTTTGTGGATAAGAGTGCGTGTCGGGTGTCACTGAGGTGGTTATAGTGTTTGATAGATCTTAGGGTCACCAGCACTTATGCGTGGGGTAGTGCAGTCTTGACATTTTTGTACATAGAGTTTTGCAAGGCCACTAGCGTTGATATTATTTCCATTGGGGGCATGGTTTGTATTGTACAGGTCTGGGCATGAGAGAGGTTTACCTACATAGCCCCTAGCGTCTTTACTCCACCACTACCGCAGACACCTGTTGGACATCGGTATGTAATTTAACATCAGTTTATTATTGTTGGTTTAATTTATGATAATAAGGAATTATTGTTTAGTTAGGAATTTAATTAGGAATTATTGTTTAATTAGCAATTTAATTAGGAATTATTGTTTAGTTAGGAATTTAATTAGGAATTATTTTTTAATTAGAAATTTAAATAGAAATTTTTGTTTAATTAGAAATTTAATTAGGAATTATTATTTAATTAGCAATTTAATTAGGAATTATTGTTTAGTTAGGAATTTAATTAGGAATTATTGTTTAATTAGAAATTTAATAGAAATTTTTGTTTAATTAGCAATTTAATTAGGAATTATGTTTAGTTAGGAATTATTGTTTAGTTAGGAATTATTATTTAATTAGAAATTTAAATAGAAATTTTGTTTGATTAGAAATTTAATTAGGAAGTATTGTTTAGTTAGCAATTTAATTAGGAATTATTGTTTACTTAGAAATTTAATTAGAATTTATTGTTTACTTAGAAATTTAATTAGGAATTATTGTTTAGTTAGTAATTTAATTAGGAATTATTTTTTAATTAGAAATTTAATTAGAATCTATTGTTTACTTAGAAATTTAATTAGGAATTATTGTTTATTCAGCAATTTAATTAGGAATTATTGTTTAATTAGGAATAGAATTTATGTAGAAAATTATTTATTTAGATAATTTATTTGTTAGATCTGATTAACCCTACGATTGCCACAACGCATTATATATTTGTTAGATTTTGATTCTATGACTTTCACCGTGTGATGAATATTAATCAGATAATGTTTTAGTGCATCTTGGACAGCTTTCTTATTATCAAACTCCAAACCAACATAAACTTCTTGCCCAAGTTCCCAACTGCTTGGAACAGTCACGCCCCACAACTCTTCTTCATCTGGGTGATCCCAATTAATATTTGTGTAATGAGGTGTATTTTGCCAAAATGTATCTTCGTTTCCACCTGCATAATAATCAAAATTTTTCCCCAAACTATGTTTGATGAACAGAAAAAATCAAGTAAATTAAAAATTACCTGCATCAGATTGAGCAACAAAAATCAGTTGAGCTGGCATACTTAAACATAAATTCCTAACATTACTTTCATCATCATCTGAATCACTTAAAGTTCCATCAAAATCTTCACCCTCAGATGATGATTCAACATATGAATGTGACAGCTCATAATCTTCATCATCATCGTCACTACTATTCTGGTAGTGACTAATAACATTGGTGTCATATGACCCACTAATATTAGATGAGCCACCTGCAATAGATACTTCAACACAAATTTCTATATTACGCATGTATTCACTTTCAAAATTATCAATCATAAATTCAACATCACTCGTATCAGCTATTGACAATGCTGCATATTTATTATCTATAAAATATCAACTTGTAATAGATCCGATTACTTGATTAAGATGTAACTTTAATCTAGTATGGATCAATTTTTTTAATTGTTTAAAACAAATACTTCTTTCAATTTGCAAAATCTTATGAGACCCTTCAAACATTATTCCTTCATCACCTTCTATTATATTACCGTTGAGGTAAACTACCATGACTATTTTTGATGTCATCTTTTTTTAATTAAAACTTTAAAATATTTCGTGCAAAACAAAAAAATTATTAAACAATTAATATTAACTAACACAATAAAAAATAAAACGAAAAAAAAATTACTTACATATTGTTGTGAATACAGGTGGGGGGAAGGCATCATTATATACCATTTTGAAGTCATGTACAGTACAAACGAAAAATGAGGTTATTGGGCTTTGAAGGCATTTGAACAGTAAACAAATAAAGGATATGTTTACTGTTCAAACGCCTCTAGTGGCCCAAAGGCGTTGGGCTAACAAATACCTCATGGGAGGCGTTGGCATGTTCAACGCCACCTACCTAGGTCCATTGGGAGGCGTTTGCGTGTCCAACGCCACCTTATTAGCCCAACAAGGAGGCGTTGGCTTATCACCTTCTATTATATTACCGTTGAGGTAAACTACCATGACTATTTTTGATGTCATCTTTTTTTAATTAAAACTTTAAAATATTTCGTGCAAAACAAAAAAAATTATTAAACAATTAATATTAACTAACACAATAAAAAATAAAACGAAAAAAAAAAATTACTTACATATTGTTGTGAATACAGGTGGGGGGAAGGCATCATTATATACCATTTTGAAGTCATGTACAGTACAAACAGAAAATGAGGTTATTGGGCTTTGAAGGCATTTGAACAGTAAACAAATAAAGGATATGTTTACTGTTCAAACGCCTCTAGTGGCCCAAAGGCGTTGGGCTAACAAATACCTCATGGGAGGCGTTGGCATGTTCAACGCCACCTACCTAGGCCCATTGGGAGGCGTTTGCGTGTCCAACGCCACCTTATTAGCCCAACAAGGAGGCGTTGGCTTGTTCAACGCCATACTCAAGGCTCACTTAGGAGGCGTTGGCTTCTTCAACGCCACCTATAAGAGGCGTTGGAAATTTCAATGCCTTCAAAGGTATTGCAGTTAAAGGCGTTTTGTCTCTCAACGCCTACAATTGAAGACGTTTTCCACCCCCAATGTCTTTGACTCAAAACAGACCTCCCTCCCTAGTAAATACTTTTCAAACAAACCTATTAACGTAATTATTTTTAAAAAAAAACCCTATATAGTAAAAAAAACCGTATAATAATGTTAAATTTGTTAAAATGATGATGGATCTTCTAATGTTCAATTTATGTTCATATTAATTTACATAAATTGTAGAATTTTTAGGCTAATTTTTAGTATTTAGTATTTCTTTCACATAACATAAATAATTTTGATAGTAATTACACGCTACAAAACTTATCAAGTTATAATCCTTTGAAATTATAATTACTTCACAAAAGTTACTTCAATGCATAAAGTCTATTGCTAAATTATTTCTATTCAGACTATTTTAAAATATTCATATTTAATATAAATTCAAATTTCATCATTATTATTTTTAATGTATGATACCTAAACTAGATAAATATTTAAATTAATTTAATCAATTATTGAATAAAAATAAATTTTAATTTTATTGTTATATTCATAATCTTAAATATATTTAATTAAGAGACATTAAAACGTTATTTGTTGAAGGAAGAGAGAGATTAAGTTCACATATATCTTACATTAAACTAATAAAAATAAAACAAAACTAATTACTTTTTAAATTATTTATATTTTTTATCTTCATTATCTATTGTTTTCTTGTCGGACTTATATTTATTCATCTTCGAGAATTAAAATTATCTTAATTTTAAGTTAATTTTTTCCAAAGTAATTATGAGCCATTATAAACTATAAATACAATAAATTTAATAAGAATATTATATTACAATATTTTCACTTAAATTAATTTATATAAAAAAATTTGTAATTTAAAGAAATATTTATTTTTATATAATTCTAATATCTTTATTTTTATAAACTGAAAATATTATTTATTTTTATATCTTTACATGTTAATTTATTTCTTTTTATATAGTTCTAATATAAACTGAAAATATTTATTTTATAAGTTGCAGAAATATTTATTTTTATATAATTTTAATATCTTTAAAATCTAATTATAGCTATTTAAAATCTATACATTACGCTAGCTAAACGGGGGAAATGTTTAAATGAAATACTTAAAGTATCTTTACTAATAAATTAATGATTAATATTTTTCAGTAAAAAAACTCATCATAAATAAGTGTTATTTAATTTGTAATACTTAATTTTGATAATTTCATGAATTTACCTTAACCATGTATCAAAATTCATAACATTAATTTATATTTATACCTATTGTAAAAGAAAAAATTACATTAATCGGCATAAAACATATTAACTTCATGAAAAGTTTATTAGTTTTGATATCGGTATCAACATTGCATTACATAACACACTTATCTTTAAAATTATAAAAATTATAAAATTAAAACTTGCATACTAAAATATTATAAATGAAATTTTTATAGCAATTTCAATGTCACGGAGATAAACTGAAGCTTGGGCAATGATTATAGACTTGTTGCCTCATCAATAATTGAAGAATCACAAATTATGGACATCTTTTTCATCATGTTGGTATTTGTAATTAAAAATTTGGCAAATTTCATTTCTTGTTCCTGACTTGTAAATCCTCGTATAGTAGCAAATTTTAACTTGTGATTAATGCAATTATATGACATTCCTTGTCTTTACCAAAATTTTGAGTTGGGAAATGGTCATTGGAATTTGAAACTTTGTCTACCTGTCAAACAACATATTAAGTATTACATTTTATTGTTTTAAAAAATATGTTATTCTTTAATACTATTTAGTCTTGAAAAAACATATGAATTCATACTCCATTACGTGGATTTAAGTATATACATTTTTATGATATGGTAAATCATGAATAATGAAAAATTATTAACCCCTAGATCATTCTTAATGATTTTGTTTATAGTTTTTATCTCTTTGTCTCTATTTGTAATCACTTGACTATACATTCTTCTTATTAGGACTTCCATAATTCTTTTTCAAATATGCTCATACCACATGTGTTAAGTTTTTGTCATCTTTTCCACAAATACTCCAACAATATGGACTAAACCTAAAATTTATCCACCCACTTCATAGTAAGTCTCAATCAATGCTAAAATAACTCTTAGAAGACAACAACTAGTATTAAAGTTAGAATAAGAAGCTTTGGGTACTGTAACATTGACTTCATCCTAAGTCTAACACCAAACACTGGTTGTAGAGAGAAGAAGGAGGACTGGAAACTAAGGGTAAGGTATTTATGTTTATTAAAAAATACCTTGTAGTGGGGTTCTGTGCTAACGTAAGCTTTAGAGTGCATTTATAGGTTCCGCCAACAATTGCATAATTCAATGTTGCAAAATTAGGGTTAAATCAATATTCTAACCTTAAGAAAATTCAACCATCAATTTGAGTAATAAGGCAAGTAAAATTTAAACTACTATCTACCATTTTGGACATAGTATATCAATTTTTGACGATATTTTATCTAGCATTTAATTGAAAATGGCATCATAATGAAAATTTTAAGTGTCTAAAGATTTTTCAGATAAAGACATGATCTTAATATGAATGAAAGTGACAGAACTTCTCTTATATTATTCAGATTCAGATCAATTTTCAATGTGATTAAATTTCAAAAAATATTCATTGTTTGGGGTCCCTGCAAAAAAAAAAGATAAATTTTATATCAGCAACATTACGCAATGAAACAAAATACAAACCTTGATTCATAATAACAAAACATTATAGTTTTATCCATAAAAATAATTAATTTTTAAAAATATTATATATTTTAAACAAAATAAGAGATAGAACATGTTGCCTTGATTGTTTGGCCTGCCTTCTACAAACACTATGAGGCCTACTAGATTGCATCTTTTGAGTTATTGCATTATAACTAGAATAAAAGGACCTTAGGTTTGGGGCAAAATTTTTTAAACCTTTCCTTGGACAAATCAAAGAATTGAGCACCACAGCTTGAAGGTTCTCAGCGAAAATGTCTATCTCATCCACAACCAACCATTGAATCTCCAAAACTTTAAGACTCGAGTTTTGAATTTTGAGTTTCTTGAATCCAGTTGACTTAGTAAGACTAAACTTCTTCAAGGATGAGCAATTCCTCAAAATACCATTAATAGTTTTGTCATTCATATGCAATTTCTTCAATTTAAGTATTTCCAGCTTTTCACAACTTTCAAATGCAAATGAAGTTAAACTATCCGATGCATAGCCAACTAACTCAAGTGAACAAAGATTGGAAAATATCGTAGGTTTGAAGCTGGTTTTCATAGTTTCATTAATTATTTTTTCACACTCTAGACTTAGATCTTGAAACCTATTTTTCGATTTCACAAACTCAACCCATTTTTCTACCGATCCAATAGAGAGACTTTGAGGGAAGTGTCTAAAGCGACAACTAACCAAATCACCAATATGACTATTCAACATTTGGTATACGATTTTATCAGCATGTTGTTGTGAAGCTTTACTAGGATAAAAAATTACCTTTTCTGACGATGAATTCTCGAATTGAGATAAAGGTTTTACCATGTATCTCCCATCAATGTTAAGACGAGAGGCATGTTTCCACAAAGATTCTCATCTTTTGGAAAGGACATTACTTCTCACAGCTTCATCAATGGAAAGGAAAGAGATGATATGAGAAATTATCTCATCAGGAAATTGGTCAATTGTGTCTGATGTAACACTCCTAGTTACTACAAACGCCACGACATAAAATCTCTATGGTTCAGGGAAAAATAAATACGCCACTAAATGAAAGGAATTAACTTCATTCCATAGAGTAATTACTAGAGTGAGATCTCACAAATACATATGTCTCCACAATTCAAAAACTCTCAAATAACGAAATATCTAGAGAATTTTTTACATGTATAAATAGAAGCAACCACTGAAAATCAAGAAAGGAAAAACAAGGACCACAGTATACCAAGTCCTCAAGCAATCGAGCTCCTTTCCTAGCCTACGTTATTTTTGCATCCAACAAACTGCTCATCTGCTCACCCGTTTGCGGGGTCATCACAGGTGTCAACCACAGACACAACACAGGGTTAGTTCACATTTTAATAATAATAACAAGACCAATAACAACAGCTCAACACAAGGAACATAAGAAGGTACACACACTCAATTCAAAATTTATCAAAACCAATCATATCATGCAACCCAGTATGATGCATGCTACTCACAATTCCCTCTCATGCCATGTGGTACCATTAAAACCATTGAGCGATGTCTAGGAGTACATGTCACCTCTGACACTCTCACTAGAAATACTAGACGATTCTGATCAAATGGCAACCGGTGTTGCAAAGGAAGTCATTTCCCACTCATGATGATCAGCCATAGTGGAAGCTCTCCCACCGCGAATACCCTCAAAGTCCTAGGCCATTACATCGACCCGTCAGGGACCAACCGTTCTAGTTCCATTCATCCTCATTTTTCGAAAATATTTTCGTTTCACTTAGTATTCATGATAATCGTTATCAATTTCTCAAAACTTCATGCCTCTCAAGCATGTCCACAAGGGTAACCTTTGCTTCTCCACCGCAGTAGGCATCCATCCCTCTCATTTTCAACAAACACAACTGATTATCATGAACCTAAGCAATTTATCAATACAACATGCCCCCACAAAATTAATCTCTCACCCCATATAACTCAGCTCACATAACAAAATATTTAATACAATAAAATCCAATAAGATCATCATACACAAATAATCATATGTAAAATCAGTGTAAATAAGAAAATGGAAACGGTTAAGTAAGAAATATGAAATATACTTTATCATAAAAATAAAAACAAGAATTAAATTAAACATCGTACACTTCCAATCGCTAATTAAATTAAATCAAATAGACACAATACAATAATCACAATAATAATACACACAAGAATTCAATTCACTAATAAAGCTAATCTAAACGACTAAAATAACCAAAAAAAGAATCGTTACTAAAATGACTTGCCAAGATTAAAATAAGTGTTAAAATAAAATAATTTAACTTTTATATAATATAAAAAGGGAACAATTACTCTGTGTAGTAATGTATTTCTTCCACAACTTGGAACTTTGCAATTAAAATAATAGAAATAAAAAGATAAGGCTAAAGTGAAATCAAAACAACATATAAATGTCTAGAACATCGAGTATACGACGAGGAAATTGGTTTTCTTTAGGGATCTAATTAAAGTTTGATTGCCTTCGGTAACATTTAATTTCATTGGTGTAACTATTTGCACTACAAAATTCCATTATTATTTGACAATAAACTAAAAGGCGTAACTCGGGATCTATCACTACAATAAACTAAAAGGCCTAACTCAAGAGAAGACAAGTTTCTCGCTTTTACTATTTTACTATCATCTTCCTTATCCTTTCCTCGCCTTCCTCGCCGAATGTCTTTCTAGCCTCTCCTTACCACCACAACAATACAATTCTCAAATAACAAAATCAACGGATTCACAACAAAAAAATAAGAAGAAGGAAATCACCATGAACAAACCAAACACAAAGGTAGTGTAGTAGAGGCACCAGGTTTAAGCTATCGAGAAGAAAATAGAATAAAAAGGATCTAGCCACTAATACTCAATTCAATCCATAAAACAAGGCGAGTAGTACTTAATTCAATAAATAAAAGGTCACCAATATTCAAATTAACAGACAATAAAACGTTGATCTAAAGCAATAAACAATAAGAAAAACGAGCATAAAAAAAAATAAAAGAACCTTTGTAGTAGGGAAGACGAGAATTAACCCTAATAGCAAAAAAAAAATAAAATTAATAATTATTATTAAAATAGAGAACACCACGACCTGGAAGTAAGTCGATTACGTGCAATTGAAGAACTAGGTATTGATCTATGTTCACAATCGAAATTTGATCTCCTTGTTTTTTTTTTTTGTTTTGGAAGGTAGGTTTGAAACACGGGAACAAAAAGAGATAAAAAGATATAAAAGAGATTTGATTTGAATAGATTTTCGATGAGAATTTGCGAAAGCCCACTCACCCAC
Source organism: Hylodesmum podocarpum (assembly GCA_026586105.1). NCBI lineage: Eukaryota > Viridiplantae > Streptophyta > Magnoliopsida > Fabales > Fabaceae > Hylodesmum > Hylodesmum podocarpum. Next base: position 2,186,247 of record JALJEV010000804.1, read on the forward strand.
TCCTTGAGATGTTTTGATTTCTTTTATTTTATTTATCTACCCACTCACGTAAAACCTAACCACTCCTTGTAAAATCTAACCACTCCTTTAAATATTTTGATTTTACTTTATTTTATTTATTTTTTATTTTTATTTGTTTTATTTTATTTTATCTTATTTTCAAAAACCAGGGTGTTACAACTCCACTCCCCTTAAAAAAATTTCGTCCCGAAATTTAGCTAAGGATAAGATTATTCGTATTACCTGGCTACAACTATTACTCCTAACTTTACCACCTTTTAATGATTTTCCTTTTCTCGCTCATTATTTACTCTTAACTTAACTCTCTATGATACTCCACTCTATGGTACTCCACTAGGCTTCCCAACTTCTCTTTTGACTACTATATACTAGGTATTACATTGTGTTACTTGGCTAAGTCGTAGTTCTTCCTATGGATGTAAGACATCACCCTTGATTTTATTTTTATTTTATTTTTTCACCATTGAAAACATCAACTTTGTCTTGGTCTACTTCTCTAAGGTCTCTACTCTTTCCTAAACATAAAAGAAATGACTACCTAACCTACACAACTTGACTTCTAATTGCTAAGGCTCGCAACACCAGTCATTTGTTAAGGTCTCTAAAGGCTTACGTTTAAGGTACGACTACTACTTTAGTCTATCTTCACCACTTTCTTGGTAGTCTAGCACACTCTTAATTAGGGTCATAACTTCACTAGCTTGTCCTCACCTATGCCAAAATATCTTCAAAGAAGAGAAAAAATCGTTAAGGTAACTCCTAATAATACCTCTTCCTATCTTCACATTTATGTCCTCTTATGTCTCACACCACATATGACACCCTTTTAAACCAAAAGGCTTTTGAAGGATCTGTTCCTTATTTTTCCTATGGTTACCTTTTACCTTTCTTAGGTTGATACAATCCTGAACTCATTCCAAACCCAAAGTACACATTCATTAAGCACCGTAATCTAGTATTACCACTCAAGGGTCATTCAAGGAAGGATACCTAAAATTCAACTAGTTTGTTAAAACTACTCTAAGAATAGATTTAATATCAAAGGGGCCAAGGTTAAAGTCATCTTATCTGGGTAATCTACGACTTCATATGATTAACGTGATTTAACTTGGTTACAACCCTACACACAACATTGTGGACAATAGACTATTACCTAACTAATTAAAAATGTCATTTGAAAACCAAACTTAAGTTCCATGCAATTGGTGTGACTCACCTTTTCCATACCAAATATACTTAGACCTATTATAAAACACATCAACCATATACAAATACCTTCCAATACATTATGCGACACATCACACCAATAAGCATATATGCTAAATATACATGATAGGAATGACTCAAAATCAAGCTAATAACATTATAATTACCACATTATCATCAAGTGTGCATTTGAGCATATAACAACCATTAGCCACTTCAACTGCATCAATAATTTTATCCAATTCTACCTTGTACTTTTACCCACATATGGTATAATTCAAATCCAAATTGTTATTCATCGAAATATGCATTAACAGAACTATACATGCTCGATTACATGGTTATTAATAGTTTTAACAAAAATAACATAAGGCTTAACACTCCCGCTAATTCAAACTCCTATAGATTTTTATAAAAGGTTCTCACTTTTTTTTCTTAAAAGAAATGATCTTGATTTTTTTTTCCAGGATTATATTGTGTCATATTTCAAATGGTTTCGTGAATATTGTGGATAACAATTGTTCTTCCTACGCATACTCCTATAGCATACAACTCTTGGAACACTAATAACATAGAGTTGTCATATGAGGCACACATTACAAAAATTGACCAACACAAAAAGAGTTGTTTTGCCAAAAATATGTGTAAGTTATATGACTTATAATTGCAAAGTCGCAACATATCGGCATGATTCATAAAATGGCTAATAATATGAAATTGTCATAAAACATGAAACAAAATCAAAACATTAAAATTCTATCCTCATACTTTTAAGCTACTAAATGAATCCACACAATAAATAACAGATAAAACCTTTGATCTATCAAGATAAATTAAGGGAACAACTGACATTAACATTTAGAGGTAAAGAAAAAAAAAATAATCTAAATTAGCACTTCTTAAATGTGTTTCAAAAAGAAAGAACTCTAATAGTCAAAGGCATAGTGAAAAGAAATAGGTTGAAACATATTAGACGAATCATTTACAATATTCAATATAAAAATTTTGGACTTAGAAAATGCATAAGACCCAAACAAGATTAAAATCATAAGTTATTTGGAAGAGTATGAAGTCTCTATCTCATATGAATTGAAATACCCATGAACAAGTAGATTCAAGAAAATGTATATCTAACTTGTAAGAATAAATATTTCTTACTCTTTATAACATTAGGTTAATCATCGACGTCACAACAAATCTAAGGGAGTGAATTTAATGTTTTTGTTAGACAAAAAAAAAGATAATAAGAAAAAGACCTTACTAATAAGAATAAGAGCTTGCCAAATCAAATTAGTCATGAAAAGAAAGACATGAAATTATAACAATAGTAAAATGGAAAGGATTGCTAAGATATAGTAAAGAGCTTTGTAGGTTCTCTAAGTTAAACAAACTAAAGGTTATAATCTTAATACAAAGAAATGTTCTCCTGAAAACAAAATATACAAAAGAACTAAACAATTTTAACTTGCCACTGGGTAGAACAATTTAATTATGCATAAGGACCAAAACCTCAAAATGGGAGTGTCTGAATAATATAATAATAATAATATCAACTTTATATAAAAAAAAAATAGAGCTTGTTACATCTAGGATCAGAAATAAACACAATTGACATAAAACTTACTAAATAAATGGCTTAACATGAGAAAAATTTCTATAACATGTTTTGAACTCAAAATCCTAGAGTAGAATATGCATTAATTAAATTCAAATGAAACACAAAGAAATAAGAAAGTATGACAGTTTTTTTTAATCAAATTTAAAAGCTCAAACTCGAATTTTGAGAGTTAAAATTGCTTCCTTATATAACAAATTATAAAATTTTATCACCTTAGATATTCCTCTACTAACCCATAACAACATAAAACAATAAAAATACAGAAGAAACATAGAATTGACGGGGGAAATAAAGAAGTCAGACTCCTTATCAAATTTTTGACAAATTAATTCTACAAAATCAATCTTTTAACTCAAACAAAACTTCCTTTACATAAACAATTGCATTTCTCAGTGAGATACACATTCATTTCAATAAGTCCCTTCTCAACTCTCTCACTCACATTTAGTTCGTTAAATAGTTAAGCTCCCATTTGTACTTCTAACCCATTTACTCAATCATAAAAATCATCTACCACAAACACAATTCTTGATGTCTTGGTTGGAAATCCATTGTAGTTTCTAATTTTTTTTTTTTTAAAGAATGTTAGCCTTCAAAAGACAACAACATCACATTTTTATATTTTTAATTTAGCCATCTTCTTTCCTTAATTAATGTTCCTTATATTTGTTATAACTTTTTAAATCATATCAATTAACATGAACATTTCTGACATAGGCACATACAAGTTAAATGCATGAACATGTGAAATTTCCGAAGCATAGTACACTAGCAATAAAGAAAGCATAACATTAGATTGACAAGGAATAAAAAGTAAATCCTAATCAAAGTGACATATATCACCTACTTAAAACAATACATACAACAAAAATCTCTGGATGTAGTATACTTAATTATAACTTTTGCTTGCCATAGGGTCTTGCTTGCTACATTAGAGGTATCGAGGTGGACAATCTCAATATCTCACATGCGAGCAATTAAGACTTATGGTATAACAATTCACAAAATCACCCAAACATAATATTCATGTCCAATCAAAATCACACTAAACATCTCATGATACATCAAGGTACACATAAAAAGCATGACAAACACATAACTCACAAGCCGATGAAATTAAACTTAAGCTTTGATACCACATTTGTAACACTCCTAGTTACTACAAACGCCACGACATAAAATCTCTATGGTTCAGGGAAAAATAAATACGCCACTAAATGAAAGGAATTAACTTCATTCCATAGAGTAATTACTAGAGTGAGATCTCACAAATACATATGTCTCCACAATTCAAAAACTCTCAAATAACGAAATATCTAGAGAATTTTTTACATGTATAAATAGAAGCAACCACTGAAAATCAAGAAAGGAAAAACAAGGACCACAGTATACCAAGTCCTCAAGCAATCGAGCTCCTTTCCTAGCCTACGTTATTTTTGCATCCAACAAACTGCTCATCTGCTCACCCGTTTATGGGTCATCACAGTGTCAACCCACGAGACACAACACAGGGTTAGTTCACATTTTAATAATAATAACAAGACCAATAACAACAGCTCAACACAAGGAACATAAGAAGGTACACACACTCAATTCAAAATTTATCAAAACCAATCATATCATGCAACCCAGTATGATGCATGCTACTCACAATTCCCTCTCATGCCATGTGGTACCATTAAAACCATTGAGCGATGTCTAGGAGTACATGTCACCTCTGACACTCTCACTAGAAATACTAGACAGTTACAGTCAGGGCAACCAGTGTTGCAAAGGAAGTCATTTCCCACTCATGATGATCAGCCATAGTGGAAGCTCTCCCCACCGCGAATACCCTCAAAGTCCTAGGCCATTACATCGACCGTCGGGGACCAACCGTTCTAGTTCCATTCATCCTCATTTTTCGAAAATATTTTCGTTTCACTTAGTATTCATGATAATCGTTATCAATTTCTCAAAACTTCATGCCTCTCAAGCATGTCCACCAAGGGTAACCTTACTGCTTCTCCACCGCAGTAGGCATCCATCCCTCTCATTTTCAACAAACACAACTGATTATCATGAACCTAAGCAATTTATCAATACAACATGCCCCCACAAAATTAATCTCTCACCCCATATAACTCAGCTCACATAACAAAATATTTAATACAATAAAATCCAATAAGATCATCATACACAAATAATCATATGTAAAATCAGTGTAAATAAGAAAATGGAAACGGTTAAGTAAGAAATATGAAATATACTTTATCATAAAAATAAAAACAAGAATTAAATTAAACATCGTACACTTCCAATCGCTAATTAAATTAAATCAAATAGACACAATACAATAATCACAATAATAATACACACAAGAATTCAATTCACTAATAAAGCTAATCTAAACGACTAAAATAACCAAAAAAAGAATCGTTACTAAAATGACTTGCCAAGATTAAAATAAGTGTTAAAATAAAATAATTTAACTTTTATATAATATAAAAAGGAACAATTACTCCTGTAGTAATGTATTTCTTCCACAACTTGGAACTTTGCAATTAAAATAATAGAAATAAAAAGATAAGGCTAAAGTGAAATCAAAACAACATATAAATGTCTAGAACATCGAGTATACGACGAGGAAATTGGTTTTCTTTAGGGATCTAATTAAAGTTTGATTGCCTTCGGTAACATTTAATTTCATTGGTGTAACTATTTGCACTACAAAATTCCATTATTATTTGACAATAAACTAAAAGGCGTAACTCAGGATCTATCACTACAATAAACTAAAAGGCCTAACTCAAGAGAAGACAAGTTTCCTGCTTTTACTATTTTACTATCATCTTCCTTATCCTTTCCTCGCCTTCCTCGCCGAATGTCTTTCTAGCCTCTCCTTACCACCACAACAATACAATTCTCAAATAACAAAATCAACGGATTCACAACAAAAAAATAAGAAGAAGGAAATCACCATGAACAAACCAAACACAAAGGTAGTGTAGTAGAGGCACCAGGTTTAAGCTATCGAGAAGAAAATAGAATAAAAAGGATCTAGCCACTAATACTCAATTCAATCCATAAAACAAGGCGAGTAGTACTTAATTCAATAAATAAAAGGTCACCAATATTCAAATTAACAGGACAATAAAACGTTGATCTAAAGCAATAAACAATAAGAAAAACTGAGCATAAAAAAAAATAAAAGGAGCACTGTAGTAGGGAAGACGCAGAATTAACCCTAATAGCAAAAAAAATAAAATTAATAATTATTATTAAAATAGAGAACACCCTGACCTGGAAGTAAGTCGATTACGTGCAATTGAAGAACTAGGTATTGATCTATGTTCACAATCAGAAATTTGATCTCCTTGTTTTTTTTTTGTTTTGGAAGGTAGGTTTGAAACACAGGAACAAAAAGAGATAAAAAGATATAAAAGAGATTTGATTTGAATAGATTTTCTGATGAGAATTTGCAGCAGCCCACTCACCCACTCCCTTGAGATGTTTTGATTTCTTTTATTTTATTTATCTACCCACTCACGTAAAACCTAACCACTCCTTGTAAAATCTAACCACTCCTTTAAATATTTTGATTTTACTTTATTTTATTTATTTTTTATTTTTATTTGTTTTATTTTATTTTATCTTATTTTCAAAAACCAGGGTGTTACATCTGACCTTCCATGATTTCGTCTTCTCACACTCTTTCTTGTTGATTTCTTCATAGTAAAAAAATTTTTTAGTATCACACCTTCGTATGAAAATGTTATAATAAAGAACTTGACCACAAAGTAATATTTATAGTGGAAAAAGAATATTATGTTATCATGATAAAATCTCATTAGGACAAATATTTCTATATTTTGAAGTTCACAATCATTTCTTTTTGAACTTCTTTTCTTGCTCAATATTTTGGTCATAGTCAACACGTCTTTTTTAATATTCTTGTTGAAATAATAAAAGCATAAACTAACTTTAGAGAAATTATATTTCATTTAAATATTTTTATATAAATAATATAAAGACATGCTTTTATTATTAGTTATATATTAAAATATGAAATTGTTAAATGATTATACAATTACATTGTGGCTGCTAAAATAATATTTTTATTTATGAAACACTACCCAAAAGTTGTACACATTTAATTATTAAAAAAGTTAACTAAAGGAACTAAAAGCAGTAATAGAAAACTTCTTAAGGATAAAAAACAAAAATTTAATTTGAAAGACTAGAAATACAAATTTAAATATATTAAGAAACCAATAACTTATTTAATTATCACGGTCAAAGCTCTTTCCTATAACATTATATTAAATGACCAAAAAAATTAATATAAAAAAATATTTATCTTAAATAATAATTTGACGAAAAGGTTTGAATTATTAATACCAATACTATAATAGAATTAAAATAGTATTAAATAACAAATATTAGTTGATAATATTGTTGAAAAAAAATATTGAGAAATGAATGAAAAAATTAAATTTAGAGAACTTTTATTTCATTTGAATATTTTTATATAAGAATAGATGTTTTTATTATTAGTTATATATTAAAATATAAGATCGTTGATTAAATTAAATAAGTATAACGTGGCAGGCAAAATAATTTTCTTAGTAGTAAAACACTGCCACAAAATAGTACTCAATTAGTTACATGGTAAGAAACGAAAAGGACCAAAAAGAAATTTATTTTTAAGGATGAAAAATATAAAATAAATTTGAAAGACTAAATATATAAATTTAAATATATTAAAAAATTAAAAACCTAATTAATTATCACTTAGCGATTAAACTCTTTCCCGCAATATTTTATCCGGTTGACCAAAAACTTAAAAATAAATAAATATTTATCTTAAATAATATTTTGACCAAAATTTATTTGAATTATTATTAAAAAATGTTAATGGATATTAATACTATAATATAATTAAAATAATATTAAATAATAAACATTACTTGATAACATTGTTGAAATAATAAAATTATTGAGAAATTAATGAATAAATTAAATTTAGAGAACTTTTATTTCATGAATACTTTTGCATAAATTGATATAAAAACACATTCTTTTATTATATTATTTTTTATATATTAAAATATAAAACTGTTGATTAAGTGAGTATAATGTAACAGTCAACATAATTTTTTTTAGCTACAAAACACTACCACAAAATTGTACTCAATTAATCATATAATAAAAAATTCAATTAAAAGGATCAAAAAAAGTAACAAAAAATTTTTAAGGGAAAAATTTAGGAAAAAAAAATATGAAAAACTAAAAATGCAAATATAAATATATTAAGGGACCAACCTCTTAACTATTACTTAGAATTTAAGCTTTTTGCTATAACATTTTGTCAAATTGACCAAAAACTTATAACTAAAAAAATATTTATCTTAAATAAAAATTTAACCAAAATCAATTGATTTGCTATTACAATTTTGGTCCATGTATATTAACTTTATAGTAGAATTAAAATTACATTTAATAACAAATATTAGTTGAGAAAACTATATTGTTTTTCCCACATATAATTTTAAAAACTAGACTAATTATTAAAAGTTTGGTGTTATAAGTATGCACCATTGAGTACGTGTATTATACTTGAGTTGTGGGTAACCATATCTTAATTTCAACGATTTTTCCATTTTTCTCACTCTAGTTTGGATATGGGTATCCATTTGTTGACCCTTGTCCCATACCTCTCTATTACACACATAATTATTTTAATATTCAAATAATTTAAATAATAATAATTAAATAAAAAATGATATAATTAATAATTTAATTCCTTTAAAATCAATTAATAGATTATTTTATAAAAACGTTAATAATGGGTAACTGAAAAATTTACCTAAACCCAATAAAATTTGAAAGGGATGGAATGAATTTTAAGATCTTAAATCTAATTATATTAAAGTTTAACCACTCATCTTGTCTTTTGCACGTTATACGTATGGGAAAGGCTAAACTCATACTCGATCACCTATTTTTATGCCTACATACATTAATTAGCACAATGTTATTCTCACTTAGTCAATGATATTGAGTTTGGACATTGAACATGCAATCTTATTAGCTTTGTTGCCCATGGTGTTTTGACCAATTCAAATAAGATGACATTGTAGGAAGGATACTTGTGATTTTAACAAAAAAAAAATGTATATTTGTGTAAAATACTACAATTTTAATTATCATAATATGTCAATTATTATTTTTAAATTTTGATTTTATCAATTTATTAATTTAATTGATAAGACAAGTTAGTTGAAATAAAAGTTATTTTGCTTAAGTGAGAAACAATGATCTAATGTGAAGGAAAACCCTTTAAAGAGTCCAAGAGAAAGAATAGCTAAATAGTTAATACTTTTTTCGCTTGACTCTAGCAAGAAGAGAATGTTTTTAATGGTGTTGAAAATTGATTATATGGTACTTATTAAGCAAAAATTCAACTAGATTGATTGAACATGTTAGATTTAGTCCTAGTAACTAATCTAATAATAAATTTTTTTATCATGACTATATTTATTCTTAGAATTTATATAAAAGGTTTTCTATTCTTACATCATTTATTAAGAATATTTAGCTTAAATAATGTTCTTAATATGATTTTGTTTATTTAATGACAGATCAAATAACTTGATCGTGAGATTCATTGGATTACATCATTCTCACATATTTGTAGTTGAATATTATTATGGATAAGGAAATTAATGATGCTCAAAGATTCTTATGTAGGTTGATTAATGACCACATTCATGTTCATAGTGACAAACATGTCGAATGTGCGTTAAATAAAATCAAATCGATTATTACTTTGTATTAATAGTGGATCTAGATCGTTTCCCACTGATTACTATATTAATTCTCAAAAGTTGAAAATGTAAATGCAGTTTGGGGGTTGTGTTTAGGAAAGATTAAAACAATGCAACAATAAACAATTAAGTAGTAACAGTAGTAAAACAGAATCGCAAGGTTAATTAAAAATGCAGAAACAGTCAATTAAACAAGCACCAATCCAATATCTATCGGTTCCTAATTTCCCTCGCTAGTTCAACAAAATAAGAACAATCATATATGTAGTGTATTGAAATCGAAATATCTATGTTTCAACACCGAACTAACACTCGAAATCCTCAGAGGATTATCATCGAACACTTATGACTTTTAAACTTACACAATCGCATGAGAGCACACAACTCGGTTTCCAATCATATAATTAGTTCTCTGCATCCGTTATTGATCAATAGCGTCATAACAACAACAAAATCAATCCAAAACATCAATCAACTAATTGAAATTGAAATTGCATCAACTAAAACGAAGTGCTCATGCAATTGAAAATGGAAAACCTAAGGAAATTAACGAACCTATTGAGGTCGAATTGATTAACAAAATTAGCTACTCATAATTGCAATTGAACAAAACAATGAACGCGATTCCATAACATAAAATAAAACGCAAGAAAAGAATGGAAAACAAAATTGAAATTCCAAACCCTAGTAAAGCAAGAACAAGAGGAAAGAAAATGCAAGTGCTAGAAAAACGAAAATCTATTCAAATTATAAAGAAGTGTTTTAGAGTTGAGCTGTTTGCCTATATATAAGGTGCAGGTCATGTGCTAGTCACATGACCTTTTAATGAATCAGGGTGCACAGTTCGAGTCCCACTCATGGCATAATTAAATGGTTCAATATATATATATATATATATATATATATATATATATATATATATATATTAAATGGGCTTAAACTAAAGTCTTTTCACTGGAATTTTCTAGCAGCAACCAAACGTCAACTTCATGCTTAAATTCACTCGGTCTGAATTAGCTCTTGATGTCTTCATAGCTATTGTACCTCTCTCGGTCTGAATTAGCTCTTGATGTCTTCATAACTATTGTATCTCTCTGAGTCCTCTTTAAAACGACACCTAATGGAGCTAAATAGAGTTATAATGATTTACTGCCCGGCCAAAGTTATGCTTGATTTATTGAACGATAACTCACAAAAGTGAGTTATTTGCAAGCACTTTTTAATGCATAAATTGTCTATTAAACATTCTTAAGCAAGCTAAAAGAACCACTAAAAGTTTTAATTTATAATACTTTGTGTTAGGACTTGCTGATGGTTTGTTTAAGTATTTCGTTGATTAAAAATAGCCAAAACAGGAGAAAAAATGTAGAGGAATACAACTTGCGCGAGTTAGGACTTAACTCGCACTAGAGATGTTAATTTATTTTTCTCTACATTTTTTATTTGTTCGCTACTTTTTTGTTTTTCTGAAAGGCGATCTGTTACCTCGAGATTTCTTTATAATTGTTAAGTGGATTAAAAAGATGCCTTTTTGGACTTTTATTGAAATGGGATATTCAACCACCTGCGGTATAAGGTATTTTGTTGGGATTATCAGTTTCCCTTAAAAGATACTTAACTGAGGTCCACTTTGGACCTTTGAGTATTATCTTTAGACTCTCCTGAACTTGTTGGATCGGGGTCGTCCTAGGACCCTTGGAGATCTTCTTTAGATCTTCCCAAATTTGTTGAACTTGGGGTCATCTTGGGACCTTTGGGTATCGTCTTTAGATTGTCCCAAACTTGTTGAGCCGAGGTTATCTTGAGGACCTCTGGGGATCATTTTTAGATCGTCCCAAACTTGTTGAGTCAAGGTCATCTTGAGGTTTTAGATAGTCCCAAACTTGTTGAGTCGAGGTCGTCTTGAGGTTTTAGATAATCCCAAACTTGTTGAGTCGAGGTCGTCTTCAGGACCTTTTACGGATCGTGTTTAGATCGTCCAAAACTTGTTGGACTAGGGTAATCTTGGGTTGTCCATCATTATCGGCTCCAGCGTATTTAGGAACAACTTTATTTCCTATGACTTTATTGGGCATTTCCTCTTGAATGTTATATTACCCTTTCTTGACCATTACGGCTCCTTAAGAAGGTTTAACTGCTCATTATGAGATATGTCTCTTGCGTCTCCATTTTTTCTCTGGAAAAGGCGTATCATTAAATATTACGTCTCTTGGGAACTATCGTATCACTATGCTTAGAGCGTTATGTCTTTTCGTATCCCATTTTCCTGGGGACGTTTTGCATTCTTTGTCAACTATAAATATCTTCGTTTTCACTTTCCTTTTCCGCTTGCTCAAACCTTCCTTTCTCTGCTTTTTGTTTTCCTCCTATTTTTCCCTTCACCATGAGTGAGTATTTCAGCAAGAGGCACATTCTCTTCAATGTCAGGCTTTCTTCTTCCTCCAACCCTTCAAGGGCTTCTATTTCAGCGGGGTGTTTCTTCCTCTCCTACTTCTGTGAGCCCCATTGTCCGTTCGAGGGGCTCTTATGGAGATGTTGGGGCTTCTGGGTCTAAAGCATTCTTATCCTTCCTCTTAGATTGTAGATAACCGTTGCCTTCCCACTAAGGCTCTCCCTGAAACTTTCGAGGGTCATGGTTTTCCTTAAGTGACGCTTGCCCCTTGATGCATTATTATTTTTTTATCAATTTCTCTACATTTAATAAATCATATTAGCATGATTTAGTGCATTTATGAGTTTGGGCTCAATTGGGCCTTAAGTGCTTATTTTTTTCTAATTTGATGAAATTTTCAATTTTGATAAGGTTCACTAAAACAAGCATAACTCTTACTACAGAATTCTGTTTGAGCTCCATTTTATATCGAATTAAAGAGGAATCAAAGAGCTACGAATCTATAAGACATGAAGAGTTAATTCAGACTGTATCTGGGGTGAAATAGGCTCGACAGTGACGCACGAAACCTGTTACGAATTTCTAGCGCAAAAGACTTAGTTAGGCCCATTTTAATTCATGTAAATTAATTCATTTTGTAAATGCTTTGAGTGGGTTTCAAACCCAGCACCTTGAGGCACTTAAAGAGTCATGTGACTAGCACATGACCTAACTTTTAAATGGCAAAGACCCCAAATCTGAACACACTTCTCACTTTGTAATTTTATTTTCAATTTTCAGCACTTTAGTTTCTCTCTTCTTCTTTTTATTTGCTTTTCTAGGGTTCTTCATGTTCTTCATTTTATTCATAAGCTCTTCATGTTTTGATTGATTCCTTTCAATTTCCAGCACCTTTTGTTTAATTTATGCACTTGTGGTTTTGATTCCATTCTAATTCTAGCACTTTTCTTGAATTTGTTTTAAATTCCAGCATTTGTTCTTCATTTGGATTAGTATTTTAATTTCGTTTTTGCTCCTTGTTGTTTAGTTTTTTATTACTTTTATGGAATTCCGATTCATGTATGGATTAATTCCAATTATGCGCAACTTATTTCATCAACCAATTCGATTTCAATAGGACCCCTAATTTCCTTAGGTTCTCTATTTTCAATTGAATGAATACTCATTTTAGTTGCTGTAATTTTGATTTGGAATATTCTACTGATGTTTTGAATTGAATTTATGGATATACTATTGTTGTTGATTGATAACAAATGCAAAGAACTAATCATGTGATTCGAAACCGAGTCGTGTACTTTCATGCGATTGTGTGAGTTTAAAGGCCACCAAGTGTTCGATAATAATTCTCTAAGATCTTGGAGCGTTATTTCAATGTTGAAATGCATAGATCTCGGTTCCAATACACTTCATAGATGGGTGTTTTTATTTTGTTGAACCGATGAGGAAAATAAGGATCCGACAGATATCGGATTGGTGCCTTTTATTCATCTGTTAATTGCGTTTTAATTGCTATTAATTGTTCCTGTTGCGTTAATTGCTTACTGTCAATTGCTTTTAATTTCCCCAGCCTAAACCCCCCCCCCCCGCCCCCGAAAATTGCATTTAATATTTGGCTACAGAGAAGTAACAAAGTAATTTGTATGGAAATGATCTGAGTCCATTATTACTGCAAAGTAGTAGCAGATTCTGGTATTATTTGACGCACGTTCGGCGTGTGTGTCACCCCTCCTAGGGCCATTTCATCGATGGGACAACCTCTTCCTTCTGGAGTTTTCTGTTTGGGGAAAAGAGTATGTATTGTCCAAATCGATATTATTGCCCCTCTTCAGGGGTCTTTTTGAGATGAGCATATGACTTCTGCATGTTTTGATTAGAGATCAGGGTATTCTTTAGGCTAGTATGATGTTGACTTGCTTAACTCTATTAGCGTTTCTGCTTATTTAGAAGGAGTGGAAATGATTTTGATCAGGTCTATGGCTACTTTGCGGTACTATCGGGAAGTTTATTCTTGTGTTGTTGAGCGACATGCCATCATCAAGGATCTAGAGGTGGAGAATCTTGAGTTGTTAAAGGCCAAGGTTGAGTCTGATTCGACCATGGATCTCCAGTCTGCCGAGATCAACAAGTATCATGCTCCTTGTGACACTACCGCGAACAAGCTAGACTCCATTCAGGGTGCCTTGAGGGAGGCTGTAGGCAGAGCTGGAAGAGGCTTGTTGTGAGCTTAAAAAATGGCTTAAAGGGTCCGAGGAGATTGCTGACGGGTTGAGGGCAGAGATCTGGGAGATGTCTAAGCATGCATTTCAAGGTTTTGAGCCAGGCTTTTCTCGGGCGGCTCAGCAAGCTCGGCTGCAATTTCCAACCTTTGATTTTTCCATTGATGTAAACAAAAGAGTTGTCTTTGGTTGGTTAGTTAATGATGACTAACTGCATCCCTTTTGTGTATTTTATTTTTATTTATATGCCATTATCTTTTCTTTCTTACTCTTTTTGAGTTAATGTTTTGACTAATAATGAATTTTCTTCACATAACTTTTCATGGTCGTCTTTGGACCTTAAGCTAAAAGGTTTTAGCCTTATTTAACCATTTAAGCTCGCACTCCAACAATTAATAACATTTTATTTTCACGATTCTCTTGTAAAGTCGTCTTTTATGTAGATGAAGAATATGTCATCTTTGGGCCTTTGGCAAAAGGTTTTAACCTTATTTATCTGCTTAGGCTCACACTGAAACAATTTATAATATTTCATACATAGTAATATAACGATCATGACCCTGTTTGGGGACTGCCAGAATTTACTTCAAATGAGAAATAAAAAGAGGTTTCGTACCTTTGAAGGCCTAGGCTGCTGCTTCCGATCATTGTTAACTTTGAAGGTTTAGATGCTACTTCTGGGCCTTGTTGACAAGTTTGGTAGGATCCAGATGTTTTTCTTATCTTTATCTCAATCTTGAGTAGATTGTTGATTCAACACTAACACCATTTAGGGTATGGGTAGTCTTTGACCCAACCTTGCACTAAGATAATTGTTAATTTGAGGTTCTTGCTGAAGAGGTATGGGTAGTCTTTGACTCAACCTTGTTCTCGGATAATGGTTAATTTGAGGTTCTTGCTAAAGATGTATGGGTAGTCTTTGACTAAACCTTGTACTTAGATAATGGTTAATTCGAGGTTCTTGCTAAAGAGGTATAGGTAGTCTTTGACCCAACCTTGTACTTAGATAATGGTTAATATGAGGTTCTTCCTAAAAAGGTATGGGTAGTCTTTGACCCAACCTTATACTCGAATAATGGTTAATAGGTTCTTGTTGAAGAGGTATGGGTAGTCTTTGACCCCACCTTGTACTCAGATAATGGTTAATCTGAGGTTCTTGTTGAAGAGGTATGGCTAGTCTTTGACCCAACCTTGTACTCGGATAATGGTTAATTTGAGGTTCTTTCTAAAGAGATATGAGTAGTTTTTGACCCAACCTTATACTCAGATAATGGTTAATTTGAGGTTCTTGCTGAAGAGGTATGTGTAGTCTTTGATCATACCTTGTCTCGAATAATGGTTAATTTGAGGTTCTTGCTTAAGAGGTATGGATAATCTTTGACCCAACCTTGTACTCGAATAATGGTTAATCCAAGGTTCTATATATGGAGTTTTGGTGATGGTTTTCTTTAAGACTATTGGCATAAACTTTATATTAAATCTACTAAATATTTCTTTTTTGGGCTTCTTACTAAAAAAGAGGGTCATCTTTAGACCTTAGTGAGAAATACAATAAGGGCCAATCTTGGGTTTTGTTCCCTTATCACCAAATACAGAAGGAAGAGAAAGACGAGGAGGAAGACAGTTCACCCTTGGTTGGTTCGTTAATCCGGTTAGTGTCGCGTGTCTTTCCTTTTCAACTCTAACTCCTTCCTCGTAGTCGACATCTCTCTTGTTCAGGTGGGTGAACGCATAAGTCGACACCACATGTCTTACCACTTGCGTCTTCATAGGCATCGTGATTGTGGCGACTGTTTTTGTTGGTGAGGAGGAGGATGTCCCCCGAAACTTCTCTGTGAGCATGGTGGTCATGAGTATCGCTCTTGTTATATGTGTTGCTGGTGACGGATATGCATTTGTGAATTTTTGAGACCCACCATCCTAGGGGTCCTCCTATCCAAGTTAAGCGCAAAGTTGATGTTTAAGATCGTCGCTTCGCATCCCGACTTCATGGTTAAGCAGGAAGTTGGCGTTTGCATGCTTTTGGAGGAAACAAGTTCCTCTTTCTTATTTTGGATAATTTTTCCCTCCTTATAATGAAGGTTATAGCCCCATTTTTATAAGAACTAATGTCCCATGGTGGATGTAATGCTCTCAAAATTAATTTCTGTAAATAACTATGTACACTAAAAACATAGTTAAAACATTTACTAAAACTTCCGTTAAAATGTTTACTGTTATACTTTAATTAGGTGAAAAACGTAATTCAAAATAATTTGTCGTTGTGTAGCAATACTATTACATAATTTGAGAAAATTATGACATTGTTTCAATCATATTATTGTCCGTAAAAAAATAGGGCCCATAAGATACATAATTAGGAATATGATAAATAAATATACAAATTGGAATAAAATACTAAATAACAAATTTTCTGTAAATTAAATACAGAAAACGTCTTAAAATTTATCTACAACAATATATGAACCGTAAAATTAGGGAAAAATAATATTTAGAATCCTTATAATTTTGTCATAATTATGGCATGGTCATAAATTATATTTAAAGGTTGGAATTAAAATCATAAAATTTAGAAGAGAAATTAGGATTTTAATCCATTATAAGACATTAAAACTAAGTAATTTCTAAATTGCAATTATGTAAAATTATGCACAAATTGTTATCCTTGATTATAAATCAATTAAAGAAGCATGAAAAGAATAAAAGAAAGATAAAGGATGGCTCAGAATGAAGCCACGACAACTTTGAAATTTTTCACAGAAAATTACAAAATTAAATAATTTGGTAACTTTATCACTTTATTAGAAATTTTGCACATTGGATTTGTGTTGGCCATCAAACCACACAACTATGGATAAAAATGCAAGGAAGAAAAGTCTAAATTGACAACTAGAAAAGGTAGTCACCAATGCCAAGTCAAAATAAGCCTTGACTTATCTTAAAATATTTATTACTTTGTTACTTTTTCAAGTAACTAGTAATTAAAGTAACCAAACTAGTCTAATTAGTTAGTTAGATGCAATTTTTTTAATGATTTTTCACATCTATAAATAGGATTGTCTGGGAACATATTCATTCGTCCACTTCCTAGTCCAAGATAGCCAAAATTGCTTTCATTTTCCAAACACCAAAACCATTAGCCTTTTAGAAAATAAATTTAAAATTTGCCTAAGTTACCAAAGCTACTTCACATCACATTTTTGTGGAATGTGAGTCCAACCTTATTTAAACTTTCCAAAGCCTTTATAAAGAGTTTTAAAGAAGGATCAAGAGAAATTAAGGTAAAGGAAGTTCCCAAATTCCTTTAAGTTTTCAAGATTCTAAAGGTTCTAATCTAAAATACTAAATTTTATGAAGTTTTGTGTTCTAAAGCTTCTAAACCCTTTGTTGTCTTAATTTTTATATGATTTTAAATTCTGAAAATTCATAAGTCTTATAGAGGTCTTGAAGTATTAATAACATCAAAGGCTATTACTAAAATACTCCAAATTTATAAAGATTTCTAACGGTTTTTAAGTGTAATGGGAAAGTTTGTTAATAAAAGATGGTCAATATGATTTCAAGGTGATTTGGTACATGAAACCATTCAGCCAAGATATATTAAAACACTAAAACGAAATATGAAACAACAAATAGAAATTAAAGAAAGATTCAATAATTAAGAACGTTAAAATTTTAAGTTTATAACGGTTAATTGCCTATGCCTTGAACTTGGATGTCTTGTGTTGTGAACTTAGATGATGATTTGGATTGTGTTTAATTACCTTTGCTTTAAACTTGGATGACCTATTTTATGGACTTGAATGATGATTGAGATTGTGATTAACTACCTATGTTTTGCACTTTGATGACTTGTGTTCTAGACTTTGACGGTTTTAACCATAAATTATTAATCCATAACGTAAAATAAAATTATGAATTGAATTTGTAATACCAATGAGTTGGTGCTTTTTTAAATGATGAATTTAACTTGTGACACTATGATTTGTGACTAGTAGTAAAATTAATAATAATGTTCTGTTTGAGGATGTGTACCTCTAAAAGAAAAAGTTTTATACCTTTGAGGTTGAGTATCCCTGTTAACAAGGTTGTGTGTCTGATGAATTTTAAACATTAATAATGTGGAGGTAAGATCATGACATACTTGCATAGCTTCAAATAGAGGTGGGTCTCTGTAGGGGCGGATATAATAAACTTAATTCGTGCGTTTAAGTATGATGCTTAGTACTGGATGGTCTTTGAGACCGTGAGAAATCATTTTACTCATAATGATCACATGTTGTTTATGATATTCTACGCGATACTGACAAACCCTGACTAATCGATAAGTTGTATGGTGATGATGCCATAATTATCTGAGATGGTGTAACGTTACATATTTTTGAAGTTGAGGTTGGAATATAAATCATATAGGAAATTCTCATTTAGTCTCTATTTATTCATTTTATATTGTTGTATGTATTTCCTTGAGAATTATTATCCATATTTATGAGGAATTTTAATTTGACACTTGTGATGATCCTGAATTTTATTCAGGTGAGTAGATTAATAGGTTAGACTTTGAACGGAGAATGAACTATTTAAGATAATTTTTATTTGAGATTAGATGGGTGTTTGTAAATTATTTACTAGTGATGAAAGTTGAATATTTTTATAAATATCTACGAGAAATTTTTAATGCAATGTGATGATGTATTAATCGATAATATATTTATAAAATTTATTTATATGAAAAAAGATGGTAACATCTTCTTTTAAAAACGTGATTTTTAACATCAAATTTATTCAATTAAAATCTCTTAAGAAAATAAATGTGTTTAATAAAAATAGAAAAATAAAGAAAATTAAAATATTTAAATAAAGACATAATTGGGCCATTACATCAATGGTAACAACTTTAGAATTATCATGGTGTGTTAGGGTGGGATATTAAATTTTGAAATTTTTATTCAAAGAGATTTAAAGAAAAAGAAAATGTTTTTTATTAATAAAAAATAATAAAAATAAAAAAAATAAAATATTTTAGTAATGACAAGAGAAACATAACATAATATACAACTATAAATATTTTACACTAAAAGTAAAATAATAAATAAATTACAGACAAACATGTATTAAATAAAAATAAATATATAATAAATTTTTGATTGATTGATATTATAAAGTATTTTGTACCATCTATTTTCTTTTTTTATACCAACAAATCGCATGTCCATATATTTGCATTTTTATTGCTTTAACACGTTTTATTTAGTGTTTAAAATTTATACACAACAAGAATAATTTTATGAATTCAATCAATCAATCATGAATTAATTTTTTAAATTTTATAATTTTTTTTAAGAATTTTGTCTTAAATCCAAAAACTCACCATAAGTAAATTGTAATTAATTAATCGTAAAATACTTTTTATTTAAACTAACAAAAAGCATCATGATTTTTCTCATGCCTTTATCGCTCTAAATTTTAAATGTTTTATTTTAATTTCTCCATTCTTTCCTTTTCAATCTCTAATTCTCAAATATATATTTTGTCTTTTTCAAACCATATTTTATAACTGTTATAAATATTATTTAAACTATTTTAAGAATAAAAAATAACATATTTTTAAATTAAAGAAACAAAGCATATCAAAGTTTGCTTTTAAGGGATTAACTACAAAATTTTAAAATCTTATAGAAAATAAAAATATAATTTTTTCCTAAAAGTTAGCTACATCCCAGTTTTAACATGTAACAATATATATAAAAAAAATGTTATATGCATTGTGAGTATACAGTATTTAACACATTCAAATAATTATAATTTATTATATATATATATATATATTAAATTTTTATATCAAAATTCATATAAATTATATAAAATCTTATATATATATATATATATCTCATTTACAACTATTTAAACTCATAAAAATCTTTACATTTTATTCAAGCACAAATTAGTTTCAGTAATAGAAATATGCTAGGCAAATAGAAATTACTAGACCATCTCAGAAAAAAAATGAACTTAGGACTGAAACGAGAATTCAAGAAAAAAGCGCGAGAAATTTTAAAAAGAGAACATGTTGGGAAATGGGCGCTTTATAGGCTTTTGAGGTTTTTGTTTGGGCGTAGAGCAACGACGATTTCAGCACGAATACCCTTCCCTGAGTAAACTCACGAATTGGGATTAGGGTTTATAGAACTAATGGCGAAAAGCGAACGCATCACCGTGCCCCCTAAATCTCTTGTATTCATTTCATAACTCTTAAATTGTTTTCTTCTTCTTCTTCTTCCACTGTCACTGATTATTCTTCTTTTCTAGATTTTCTTACACGAATGGTGGCTTGTTAACCAACCTAGTGGTTTAGCAGTTGGGGGCGTCGCTTCCGTCGGGTAACTAAATTCTCTTTATCTATTTCTTGTTTCTCGTTGGAAACACTAATTCTAATTGCAATTAGTACTCACAGGAGAGATAGAGAAAGAGTGTTTTTGTCTACAGTTATTACTCAGAGAGAAGAGGCCAATGTTCTTCGCACTAAAGATGGCAATACTATTCTTTTCCGTGGTCTCATCAACGCCTCTCGTTCTTCTCTAAATGGTGTTCCTTCTCAGGTTCCCTTCATTTTTCTATTCTCTTATATCACCAAATCATGATTTTTTATGTACCACTATCAACTCTTCAAAATCAAATCACAATGATGGCCTATTTGGATGAACATTTGACCAAGGACTTTTAAAAGAAGAGAATAAGAATAAAAATTTGAGATGTAACCCTTCAAAAGTTAAAATTAATTTTTTCATTAGCTGATTTGTGGATGGTCTCTCTTTTAACTTTTCTAGAAGACTTGATGCTTTTTTATAAATTAGGAAAATTAATTTTAACTCTTAGATTAGTAAAATTCGTTTTTTTTTTTCATATTTATTTCACCTGTAAGTCTTTCTAGAGGAAAAACACTGAAACATACCTTGAATCTACTAAATATCTAACACTTCTTATGGATATAAAATTGAAATTCAATCTCTTGTACCAGATATGTCAACATTTCTTGGTTGGATTTCCACACGATTGGAAAAAGTATTCAGCTTACAGTTTTGGAGATGAAGATATTGCCTCTGGTGGTTCAAGGTCAAATAAGAGGGATGGTGATGCTTTGCCATTTTCTATGTTGTCCAATAATTGTTTGGCGCCAGAGAAATTTTGCAATGGACTGGGATCTGAATCAACTGATAACACGGAATGTAGCGATGTCATGAAGACTATGGAATCTGAATGTAACAAAGGTGGAAAAGGAATCTCAGTTGAAAAACCAACAAGTGGCCAATCCTTCATGGGCACTTATGATTCTAACACGGAATGTAGCGATGTCATGAAGACTATGGAATCTGAATGTAACAAAGATGGAAAAGGAATCTCAGTTGAAAAACCAACAATTGGCCAATCCTTCATGGGCACTTATGATTCTAACGCAGAATGTAGCAATGCAATGAAGACTACGGAATCTGAATGTAACAAAGGTGGAAAAGGAATCTCAGTTGAAAAACCATCAAGTGGCCAATCCTTCATGGGCACTTGTGATTCTAACGCGGAATGTAGCAATGTCATGAAGACTACAGAATCTGAATGTAACAAAGGTGGAAAAGGAATCTCAGTTGAAAAACCAACAAGTGGCCAATCCTTCATGGGCACTTATGATTCTAACACGTGTGTGAGGCCTTCCAGAAAAAGCATGGATAAATCTCCAACTTCCACAAAGAAAAAGAAAAGAGACCAGTTTTCATGTCATAGCTTGGGGAAGCAACATATTAGGCGAAAGATAGTATCTGATGTCAGCAATTCCTGTAGTAGAAGGGTAACAAGGAGCATGTCCAAAAGAAGTCACGGAATGTTATAATAGCCAGTGTTATTTCTCCAGTTATAAGATCTGCCAGACAAATGAACAGGTCTCCCAGGCATTGTGTGACTTCTTCTGGAATAGCCAGTGTCATGCCATAGTGGCGGATAGTGAGACTTGTCAAAGGAAGAAAGTGTTAGTTTCTGGTTGAAATAAGAAATATGTATTTTAATGTAAAGGTGTTTGTGATAATTGCATTTCTATCATAGATACAAGATAAATTTACTGATGTTTTAAACTTGATAGATCAGGATTAAATTATTAGAGACCTAAAGTTAGGTTTTCAGTATTATGGTATCAGCATTACAAGAAATGGTTTTGAATTGACTAATTCTAGCATGTGAAAGCTAGATAAGTCTCCCACTGAGCAAAAGCTAGATTAATTGGAATGTTGTCCTAATGTAGAGAGAAAAATCTAAAAGTTGGAATTTTTCTATAAGAACTAGCAAACCCTAGTTCCAGAGGCTTCTCGCTTTGCAAAAGTCTTGGAGAGGGTAATTGTACACAACATTCTATTTGCTTATGAAAATAGGCTATTTTGGGATTCAAACCCATGACCAATTAGTCACCATGACACAACTTTACCATTGTGCCAACGCTTGCCCTCATTGGAACTTTTCTATAGATAAAGAATTTTTATTAGAGAGAATATATGATATGATGATAAAGAAATCTTCCAAAACAGGGAGGAAATACAATTGGTTTAAACATTCTTCTCCACATGTCTAGTTCTAAGTGATGAATTACATTTATGTGGCTTCTGAACTCAACATTTTGGATAGTATAAAGAGTTTATACATCAACTTTTGCCTCTATAGGCTATTATTTGCTGTCATTTGTTCAGGGAAGGATTGAAGGAGGAGTAACAAACCAGGTTAGCATCATTTTCTATCTTTGCAATGGATACCTCTATGAGGTTCTCCTTTATTGAATCCAAACAACTGAAAGGTTACGTTACCTGCTTGTACAGTGTATTTGAGTCTTGTACAACTTAAACTTTCTGAGTAGTTTTCTAGTTCTCGTGTAAATCAAGAAGTGTCATCTGTTGTAATAACAGATGAGTCGGTTGCAGCAGTAGGAAGTAGCAATCTACTAAAGTGCGCACCTTCACATGTTTTCCAGACAGTAAGATTTCTTTATTATCAGTTAACTATTGTTCCTTCTATTATTTATTTTTTATAACATAGAAATTCATTCCATGCTTCAGGCTCTCCAATACTTGCTTGAACTCTGTAGTCATCCATTACTTGTCCTTGGTGAGAAGACTCCAGATTCACTTTCAACCATCCTCTCAGGACGGTTTCCTGCTGGCTCTGATGTTATTTCAGAACTTCACAAACTCTATCACTCCCCAAAATTAGTTGCTCTTCATGAGATTCTTGAAGAGTGTGGAATTGCAGTTGATAATTCAGGTTCTGAGGGTGCGGTTAATGTAGGGCAGCATAAGGTCTTGATATTTGCTCAACATAAGGTGATAATTACCTTTTAGTAAATATGCTTTCCTGTTTTGTTATCTAACGATTGCTATTTTGCATGCTTTTCTGTATAATTTAAAGAGATTTGTTTCAGACACACATGAAAAGGTTAGATTCCTGGACTTAGTCATTCAGTTAATACATTTATGGTTTTGATTCCCATGCTTGTTTCATTGTGTTTAATGATTTTAGTTGAAAGCTTCTTTCGTTATTGAACATCTGCTGCTTGTTTCTGGGAGGAGCTATGATTCTCCAAAATGTTTTTATTTTTTATTATTATTCTGAGCTTTAATTTTGCATTTTTCATTTCTATGTAACTATCACATATTTGCGGTTGGATAGATCAGTTGAGCCAGAAAAGCGTTTTTGCATTGTCAAAGCTTTCAATTCCGACCCTAACATCTTACTGCTTACAACACATGGTAAAAAAATTTCACCACATTATTGTAATTGATCTACCCATTTATTCTATGAAGCCCAAATACTCCAAAATATGCAAAAGTATTAGTGTCGGATATGTCCGACACCCATACTCCCCATACTCCCGGATATGTATTGAGGAGTATCTGATTTTTTTTAATTTTTTTAATTTTTTTTTTTCAAAAATTTACAGGATATGGCTTGGATACATCTGGGATACCGCTTATTTTGGCTGGATACGACTTCATTGTGGCTTTAGTACGGCTCTACATTAGTAAGCTAATTTTTTCTTAAAAAAGAAGCTTTCTAAAGAAGCTATGTAGAAGCTTCCTAAAGAAGCTGCGTTCCTTTTCACAAAGCTTGAACACCTTTTTCTTCTCTACGACGACACAAGCCCAGATATTATATGATATTTTGTTCAGTTTTATTCTTAAGGTATTCTGTTCATTTTTATTCTTTGAAGGGACTTTATATGTAACATTTTTATAATTTTATTAACGTATCCAAGACATATATGTAACATTTTTATAATTTTATTAACGTATCCAAGACATATATGTAACATTTTTATAATTTTATTAACGTATCCAAGACATATTGTATCCTTAGTTTTATAAAAAATTTCGTATCTCCGTATACCCGTTGTATCGTACCCATATTTTATCCCATATCTAGTCTTCATAGCTTTATTTATCTATTAATTGTAGCTTAATATTCTGAAATTATATTAAATTCATCATCTGCAGTGCTTGGGCTTGGTTTGAATCTGACATTTGCAGATACCTTTGCTTTTGTAGAGCATGACTTTAATCTGATGCGAGATCATTCGGTAATTATGATTCATTTAGTGATTTGTTTGGGTTTTTTACCCCAGGTCAAGACTATTCTATTTTTGTGAGCATAGAATTCAAAATTAGCTGTGGGATTGAGTTTGTCTCAACAGATCTTTAATCAGGTTTGTGATATTCAACTTCAGTTGTAGGTAGTAGTTGTTTGTTACCAGTCTGGTTTTAGAGGTTGAGGGTGTTTGTTTCAGATTATTTTCTGAAAATAAAACTCCTTTTTTCCGGAAAATAAAAAGAGAGAATATTTTAAGTTGTTTGGGTAAGCTTTTGATTGAAAGCTGAGTCTTAAAATAATCAAATCAGATTTTTTTGGGGAAGCCAAGAAGAATATTTTTTCAACATAATCACTTGCGATTGATAAGAGAAAGTAGAGGGATAGATAGGAAAACATTTGTCAGACAAAAATATTTTTAACTCCTTATTGAATTTCAAGAACTACAAGTCTTCTTAACGTCTTCTATGTTGTTGATATATGCAAGCATTTGAATTTTCTTTATTTTTTAAATGTATTATTTGGATGGAATAATGAGAGAGAAAGAGAGGAGAGAGAAGAGAGAGGAAGGAGAGAGGAGGGAGAGAGAAAGAGAGGTGGGAGAGAGAAGAGAGAGGGGAGAGACTAGAAAGTGTATAGAAGAATTTGAAATAGTTGCTATATAGGTGGAATTTAAAATTCTTCATATTTAGTTATCTTGAATTCTTAATTAGAATTCTCAAATTTCAATTTCTTCTTAATATATTATCCAAACAACACATTTTATTATTTGGAATTTTAACTTCCTTTATAAATTACTTTCCCCAATTTCCCTACTCTATAAAATTTCTGATTTTTTTTCGACCTTATAATCACTTTCTTCAAAAGTTCAAGAAAGTGAAGGGATTTGTTTGTGAGATATAAGCGGTGTTAACAATACGGAATGACGGCCTATGGTGGAAGGCTGAAATTCTGCCATATAAACATGCCATTGCAGCTTATGGTGTTGTTATAGTGGGCCTTCCTTCACAAATTGTATAAAGCGATTGGCAAAATATCTGCTATGCCATTCTGCCATAGCGGACATGGGGCCGTCATTTGACATCGCTAGATATAAACTAGCGCATGGTCATTGCATTGATGATGTTCATGTTTCATGTTGCACTTAAACATGTTTTTGAATTGAGAATAATTGAAACTTAATCAATGAGTTCTTGAAGAGTCTTTGGAAGGAAACTTAGGACTGGGGTATTTCACTTGATTTGAATCACCTTCCTCATGCTTTGATCACATGAGAAGGGGCAACCTATGCAAGACTGGTGACCTCAACCGTTGTAGCAAAGTCTTCCTGAGTGAATGTTGATGCAACATGTACTAATAGGCTATTTCCACCCTTTTTAAAGATGGTACCACATTTCATGCTAGGATTGAGTCAGAAGCATCCATGAAGTCCATAATGCATGACTGTGATGTGGTGATATTCGAAAATTTGATGAGTGATGATGAGTGGTTTAGTAAAAATTGATGTGAACAATATAACTTTGAGTAAATTAGACAAATACTTCCTTGAGGTTTTGCAAAATTATGCTCCACATCCCTCTATTTTTTAGTATTACTTTTATCACCTTTTTAGGAGGTTTTAATGTAATTTTTTTTTTAAGTTAAGGGGATGTTTGTATAATTCACTCTATAACACATATAACATTAAGTGTTTTATGTATATCTATGTCTTTGAATTTTATTTAAAGCTTACCCCATTGTCTTTTGCATATGTAGGATATGCCTACGATGATGTTGAATTATGTGTTCTTGAGAGTAGACAAATAGGAATAGGACTCTTGGCTAGGAAGTCGGGACCAATTTATGGAGTTATTTTGAATTACAATCAGTTTTATTTTTAATTTTAAGAATGCATTGTCATATATATAATTTTGTTACTTAGATATTACTTAACCAAATCGGGATTAGAGTTTTGTAAGTGCCACGAGGCAAAAAACTAGATATTTTGAATGTTTATACATACAACTTTTATACATGTACACAGGTATATGTTGAATATGAGATTGGGTGACAATACATGATGGAATTGTTTGATGGATAAATTTTTAGTTTTCATAATAAAATTAATCAAGAGTTTTATTAAAATAAATTTCACAAGATTAGACATATACGAGAATGTAATGATTTTGAAGATGTTAAACAAAGTAGATATCTATTAAATTAGGAATTGATCATTGACGTTATGGTAGTAAAAACAAGAAAAAGTTGGGAAGTTGGTAAATGACCTGTCACATAGTGATACATAACATTAACATGTTATGCATGGTTTTTCTCCAATATAAGGAAAAGTTATATACACAACTAATTCCTTTCGTCTTAACCAAACAAAATAAAAAACTGTGTCCTAATTCCCTAGTATAGACAAGGTCGCTGACGCACCAACAGGAAATCCTTTCATGCTTGTTTGCTAAATATTAAAAAACAAAAAATTGCTTTTCAAAAAATCATATCATAAAATGGGTCCAATATTTGGTCCGATTAATCTTCAAATTGGCTTATAATTTAATCAGTAAAAAAGTTTAGTATAAAAATTTGTTTGAACTGGGTTTTTTTAAAAAATAATTTAAAATATAAGAAAGTAATATTTTAATAAATACTATACATTTATTTAAATACACAAAACATATAATTTAATTATTTATATTTTGAATTAAACTTTTATATATATTATGAAAATTAAGAATATAAAATATTATTGTTTTAATTTTCTAATGGTACAAAGTTATAACATCATATTTTATTTATAATATTTTATGTATATTATTTTGTTATTATTATTATTATTTTATCAATGCCTACTCGAACCCAATAAATAATATCATTTTCCTTTCGATTAAGTTATTTAATACAGGATTAATTAAAGTTATGGAGAAATTTTTAAAATAAAAGTATTTAATTCCCCCAACGAGAATATTTTATAACTAACTAAACCAATATGACTACTAATTTCTAAAAACATACGATGATCAGGATTTGCAATTTAAAACAAATAATTTCGAGTTATGAAAAAAATTTACCATGGAATAAACATTAAATTACCATCTAGGTTATTAAAGTGTAAGGATAGGATGATTTAATTTTTTAAAAATAAAAAATAAAAAAATAATTTTAATTTTTTTTTTATCATTTTAATCTTTGAAATTAATAATTTATTATCACCTGGTTCATTGAATTCAACCATCTGTTTTCATTTTAATCTCTCAAATCAAATATTAAAATAATAAATAAATAATATAATTTAAAAATAAACACCTTAAAAATATTAAAATAATAAAATATTATATTTTCAAATATTATTCTGTTATTACCTGTCTTTTATGAATTATATTACCCATGAGTATATAATTTCAAATCGATCTAAATATCATCGAATCTCAGCTAATTTTTTCTTTTTCTTTGAAGTCGATTTCACATATTTTCTTTATAATAAGTCAAAAAAATATTTCTCTCAAATCAAATTACCTTTTTTTTATTTTATCTATATATTTAACTTTTTACCATTTTAATTTAAAATTAGTTTTATATTAAAATTTGAAGTTTAGACTATTCATTGTAAATTCAAATAAGTCGTAAAAATTTAGATCAGAATAATTTAAATTTTATTCAATATATTTGATTTTCATCATAATTTAAAATTTTAACTGTTAAATTTTTATTTAACAACTATAATAATATCCTTTTTAATTTTAAAAAATGATCCCCTCTCACTACGAGAGCCATCTTTATACACTCGATCGTTTATTCTGATGTAGCGTGTCACTCTCTGCAAAACGACGTCGCGAAGCTGATCAGCACACTCTGTCTTATCCAAAAACGGTGCAATTTGAAAACCCTAATCTCGTAAGTTCTTCTTTACTTCATGCTAGGGTTCCCATTTTCATTTACTTCTTCTTTATGTGATTTTCTCTTCGCTATTTCCGCTGTTTAACCGTTGATATTTTGAAGGTAGAAATAAAAAAGAAATAAACAAACAAACATAAAACCATCTTCCGAGGTCACTCTTCAAAATAAATAAATTGAGGTTTTAATTTGATTCACAAAAGAAAAATAGTCGAATACCTTTTGCACTCGCTTAATATGCTTATTTAAGTTTTACTTTTGTTGTGGATTAAATTAATTAATACAATATATCGTGTAGAATTTGATTTTATTTAGTTGTGTATACTATATGCTACACTGGAGAAGTTTGAGCCGGCATAATCTTTTATATAGCTATTGAACTCAATTTGGAAATTTGCTAACCCTGTTCTGTTCATGAGAAATTGCTCTTCCTGTGATATTGATTTTCTGTTATGACTCCTTATGTTCTAGAAGTAGTTTTTTTTCTGTTTTATTTTAAAAATATTTAAAGGACGATGGGGTTGTAAATCAAATAAATTTTTTTTTTTGTGATGATCAATGTATAGGAAGCATAGACACTTCAAAATAACAGCCTAGGATGCATATTTTAGCCAGACACTTCACAAATGCTTTGAAAACTGTTAAATGCATTTTAATTTATTTATTTATTTACTTTTTTTTTAAACTTCTACACCAGTACAAATGGGAATATCACAGTAATTAAATAAATTGTTACATTTTATTATTTTCACTGTATTTTATACATCAGTCATGCCATGATTTAAGATTGTATTTTATGTTAATTTTTATAATAATCCTATACTTTGTATTATGGCTCTGGCATATTATGTCAGGTCAAGTTACATTCAAGCTTTCTAGGTCAATGGTCTTAAAATGTTCCTTGGTTATATTTGGCTGGTATGGCTATTCATGTTGATTTAACCTTGTCAGTTTCTCTCCTTTGATTTGCTTTGCAAGGACTAGAGGCTTATTATCTCAAGCTTTTTGTTCTTGAGGTCAATTAACATATCAAGGTTGCACTGAAACTGAAACATTGTAGGAAAACATATCTGATCGATAAAAATATCTATAAAAAGCAAGGGGAGCGGGAAAATTTTCAATTTTTTATGGTATAAAAATGAATGTATACCTTATATTTCGCAAGAGAAAAAGAAGAAAATCCAGGATCAGTTGAATTTCAAGTATTCAATTTTATCTATAGAACACAAAGACATAATTCGTGGTAGAAAAATGCATTTATACCTGATTTTTCTCAAGAACAAAAAGAAGAAAACCTGGGATTGGTTGAATATCAGGTATTCAGTTTTACCAATAGAATACAAAGACATACTTCACATTTTGAATTGCACTGGAAAGACTTTGTATCTCAAAGAGTTGTAGATTTATTACCATTGTCTAGAGTTTATCGTGCTTGTATGTTACTAATATGTTGCTGATGAGGCTATATTTGTGTCTTTTAGAGTCTTTCTATTCTATGTTTTGTTTGGTGTAGTTGTGGTATCTGAGTATTTGTTTTGTTGATGTTTGATCAGTTCAGTGGAAAAGTGGATTCCTTTGATCATTTAATGGGTAGCAATACCCCAGATCCAATGATGGAGAGTGGAGCTATTAATCAGCCTGAACCACAGAAACAGATATGGTGTGAGAAAAAACAGGCTGCTGTTCATGAAGAAATAAGCAGAATGAACCAACTGCCTGCAAACAGTTCCTATGTTGCACATCGTCTGAAGGTTCTTAATAAAATTCTGCAACTCATTTCAATTCAGGTAGACCAGTTACTTTGTTTTTTAGCCATAGGTTGTTTAGTCATATACTTTGTAATTGTATTACTTCTTAGTTTCATAAGAATGTATTTGCTCCTAACAAGTGATTAAAATTGTGTTATTCTCTTACCTTTTATTTCAGAGAACTGCATCACAGGAGCAGGAGTTGGAATTGCTTTTTGCTGGTCTTTCGTTGTGAAAAAGTTATTTTTGGTGATGGTAAGTTTTCACTTTCAAGGCATCAGTATTAGGTTTATAACTATTTGCAGTTTGAACACTGCTTGCACGTTATTTTGGCTTTATCTGACTCTGATAATTGTAGTTTTTTATATAGCATTAATTTAATAATGTAATTTGGGTACATTTTAAGTTACAAAACCAGGTCATTCTGATTTCTTTTATTTTATCATTCAATTTCTGACCCAGTTTTGAGATTTGGTTACCATGTTGTGACTGTGTTTATAGCAGTGGATCTGGATCTTGAAGGCCAAGCGTTAACGAACGGGTTTGTTTACAGTTTGTAGATATTGACATTTAGATATGCAGTATGGCTAGACAGTTAAGGTTCTGCTTATAACTTGGCTGAGCTTAGCACAACAATGCCTACTATGTAATATAATAGTAGCATCACGTTATAAATTAAATCCTTGGTGCCTCAGTCCCTTTCTTTTCCGTGGAAGAAATTTCTTTCATAATCTGTTCATGGATCATCTATGTTGTTATTGACAAACATTGTAAGGCTGGGAGAAATATCAATCAAACCTAAATGCACGATATATTGTCAGTATAGTCTGTCATATGAATCTGAATTTCATATGAATCTGAATTTCATATTTCTGTGAAAAAAAGTATAAATATCTTGTAATGGACACACTAGTTTCTTTGGGGACAGATCACACATTTGTTTGAATTCATATATATGGCAGCCGGTGATTAAATACCGTGGAGTTCATTTGTTTTATAAAATATTTTCTTTACCTTTCTAAATAATAAACTAATTTTTTTAATGTAAAAATTTTCTATCACATAAAAATATATGAAATTGCATTTTCATGCTATGCAGAGTTTGTGTTATTTATACACAATTAATTATGTTTTGTAAATTGCAAATAAAATTATCATTTTGATTGATTTGTCGTTTATTGGTGCAATGTTCTTCCAACTGTATCTCTAATCCTTCCTTGTTTTCATGGATTTTAAATTGAAAGAAATATGATAGAAAAAAGTGGAGTGTGTGAAATATCTACTAACTGGTCAATGACTGACTTCTACTAAAATTTTTGGTCATTATAAATAAGTTTTCCTTTCCTTAAGTGTCTAACAATATCTTTAAGAATTAGCAAGATTAATACAATTTACAACAATGTAAAATCTTAAATTCTTAAACGTATAAAAATTATGTATACGTAATATATATAAACCAATGATACTACTTACTCCACAGCTCAATTAATACAATTACTATAGTTTAATTAGTTATTTTTTACTTTAGCGTTAATTCTTATGTAATAAGTTTTTGGATGATGTGTCATGTCTCATGTGCCTAATTATGTAATAATTTATTTCTTTTATCTTATTTTATATTTTTTTGTTGTTAATTTTAATGTCTCATCTTATGAAATAAAATTAAATAAATAAAAAAAATATAAAATAAAGATTAAGAAATAGATCAATACATAATTACACTTTAAAAAAGAGAGTGATTTTTTGTTATTTATAAAACACAAGTGTATTACACTTTAAAAAAGAGAGTGATGTTTTGTTATTTAATTTATAAAACACAAGTGTATACATGGACACGTTTATCTATTAATAATAAAAAATATCTTTATATATCGTTAATTTAGATATTTGATTTATTTTAACAATCCTTAAGTTGATACATGGATATCACATATTCTTAATTTGAACAAAAATTTCTTAAACATTTTACTTGCTACTTTTTTAGTGAGGAAATTAACTAATTATTGTTCAAACCTTATAAATAGAAAAACAATCATTTCAACTTCAAACTTTTTTAATAAAATGTTTATCAATCTTTACAGGCTTTGTTCAATTATATTAGACATGACTTATTCTAGACATAACCTACGAACAATCTTTATAGTTGATGTAATGTAACAATACAAACTCAGCTTCTTTTATAGAGATATATGGTGTATATGACTGAGATAACTTATAAGATGATACATAATTATTTATGGGATATTTCACCTTGGATTGAATGTTGGGTTCATATCTGTTTAGAGATTGACCATAGTTAGAATAGAGTGAAAGATGATATTAGATAATATCTAACTTGATGTTAGGTGTGACACTAATTTTATGTAAATGAGAATCAACTTCATTTATAAAAATTGCATCAAGATCAAGGTCGAGAGGTATCTCTAAAGAGTCATCAAGTGAATTTTGAGCTTGTGAAGAAGATTGAGCCAGTATGTTATAATCATAATCAGGATGCATTGTATTATTGTATTATCTTGATCTTATATCTCAACTAAACTTTCATTAGAGATTGACTCAATCTCTATAAAGTCATCATCATAGGTAGTTGAAATATCAAACAACTTAACATCATGGTGCTACACTTTACTTTTGTTCCTCCTCCCCCTGAAGTGAATAGCCAATTTTCACTATATAAAAAAAATATATGTTTATGAAATGTAACATCCAAAGAGATAATTTTTTTTTTGTTTTTTATGATGGGTGATAAGCACGATAATATTTTTGAGTTGAACCATATCTTATAAAGACATATTTAATAGCCTTGTGTTCAAGTTTTGTATGTTGATGTGTTTATAGGTAAATGAATAATCAAGTTTTGTAGTATTTAATAGACTACACATTTAATGACATAAGGGGGTAAATGAATAATCAAAGGAAAAGGACAATGATCAGATAGCACATCTAGATGTATTTTAAAGTTGAGGGCACTAAAAGTGATTCGGTTAATCAAATAAATAGCAAATTTTAAAACCTTCCCTCATAAATGAGATGGAACACTCACTTGTTAAGAATAATCTAGTGACCTCTAAAATGTGTTTTTTTTCGTCTTAACCACCCCATTTTGTTGGGTGTAGTAATTTGATGTAGAATGCCTTTAGAATCCATAAATTTATTGATTCTCTAGTAAAATATTCCTCTCCATCTGATGGAAAAGACAAAATACTTCACATACATCACTCTTGTACTTAAGTAAATATATCCATGTTATCCGATTAAAGTCATCAACAAAGCTAATGAACCATTTCATGCCATTATGTGTGGAGTTTTGTGTAGGGCTCCAATCAAAAAGGAGAATTAGCTCTATTATTATTTAAGGGAAAAATAGCACGATGACTTTTGGCCTTAACGTAGGGAAATATCAAGACTAAGAATAAGGTTATGGACTAACCCTAGATACTAGAATTAGAAATCACAGTTGACACTGAAACCATATTAAAAAGTTTTTAGAGAATGATTATTGGTTATTTTATTTACAAAATATTAGAAATGTGAGTTATGATTGTATCTGAATGCTACAAATTGGCTCGTGTAATAAGGGTTGTTCCCCACTTATATATACTTAGCATACCATATTGGAAAAGACAAAACATAAGAAGAGGGGTTGGATTGTGTTAATTAAAAAATTTTGTCCTTTCGTCTTGTTGGTTTAAAATCGTCAGACAAAACTTTGTTCTTCTTTAAGTGTTGACTTTAACAACATACGTTTAAGTTTGATTATCCTCGTTAGTCAATAAATAGAATAAAAATAAACACAATTATTTTTATACTGGTTCGTCTATTCAAGACTACGTCCAATTACCCAGCAATTACTAAGTTTTCACTACAAACCGTGAAAAGGTTACAAGTATTCTTTGAACCCAGCCACTTCTGGCTAAGCAAGATATTCTTTGTCCACAACCTTCTTGCAAAGAATAAAACACAAGAAGGGGGATTGAATTGTGATTTAGATAAAATTTTATCCTGTCGTCTGTTGTTTTGAAATCAGTACAGACGATTCAAACTTATCTTTGAAACACTTGATTTAAGAAGTTAAGTTATTCTTTAATTATCCCCGTTAGTCACAAGATATAATCTAGAGAACATAAAGTTTTTATACTGGTTCGTCTATAACAGACTACGTCCAGTTACTCAACAAAAACTGAGTTTTCACTATCAACCGTGAAAAGGTTACAAGTATTGTTTGAGCACAGCCACTTCTGGCTAATACAAGATATTCTTTGATCACAGCCTTCTCAGGCTAACCCACCAAGTATTGTTTGAAACACAGCCTATTCAGGCTAAGGAAAAAGGGTATTCTTTGCAAGCACAGCCTCCTCAAGCTAAAATACCACAAACGTGGATTTGAAAGAGTTTAAAAGCAGTTTAAACTTTCCTCTTCGCAAAGAGGGTTTATACAATGAAGAGCAAGAGCGAATTCAATAATCAGCTTGTAATAGCGTTTTTCGCTAACTTGAAATGATGAGGTGAAGACCTTTATATAGGCAACAGTCTGAAGAGATCCGTTAGACTCAAGAGATATGACCGTTGTCCTTTTTCTTGAAACTTTCCATCAATGGCAGAGATCAATCAGAACAATTAATTATTCGCAGCGGAGTCAGCGCATGTTCAGCACCTTTTTCTGACTTGATCAGTTTGGATAACGAAAGTGTGATCTACTTTTCATGTAGCAGAGGTTTGCACAGTATCCAATAGCCTTTTTGGAAGCTTCTAAGAGTAACGACTGAAAGAGACATTTTGCACGCGTTACTTCGTCTGTCTTCATTCTTCTTCTAGTAGACGTTGAGTCTTTAACAGAGCATAAGACATTCTGCTAACGCTCTAGATTGATGTCGTTTTCATTCGTAATTGCATCCTCTGTTCTTTGTGATGAGACACCTTTGAGGAAGCATGAAATAAGTCTTATCAGATTGAGGAGTCTTCTTTCGTCTATAGTCCTCACATCGTCTACACTTGTATCGTCTGTTCGTATCGTCTATCTTGTAATTATCAAAACTTAAGAGTGTTAATTCCCTTGATCTAACAATCTCCCCTTTTTGATGATTTACAGACCATACAAAATACAGGAAAGATGAAGATATCTGCATAAACAAAAGTTAGTGAAATAATTACCAGTTATGCCAGATCTACATCAAGACGATGTTTTCTGAAGAATGCTTCTTTATAAGTGTGTTACATCACAAAGATGTAATCAATTTCAGAAAAGAAACAATTTACAAATTAAGTAAGTAAAAAAAATTACAAAGAAGAGAAAAAAAATACAAGACTCTCCCCCTGAGTCTAATACCCATTTTACAAGAGCTCTCCCCAAAACTTGTCTTCAGATGCTCTCCCCCTGAGCAGATACTACTTCTTCATCTGAATCAGCCTCTATCACAATAGGTTCTACTTCTGTTGCCTTTAAAATTAAGGTGAACAAGGGAAAGTCCATTTTATAATTGTAGTTTTCTTCCCACTGCCATTTGTAGATTCTGTTGAAGGTCGTCAGTTGATAGTGTTGAGGCATATGAGGTGGAAGAGTGTACGCATAGGCTTCACCAGGATAAACTCTGCCACATGTGACAGAATCTTCATCAAAAACAGTATCGGAGCAGAATCTAGACGTGTTCTCATGTTCTTCTATCATCCTCTGAATCTTAGGATTGATAGGCTTTGTAGAGTACGTCTGAAAGGCTTTCAGATGATTATAGACGACCGGGGGTAGACGCTTGACAATGTGTCTAGCATATTTGAATTACTTGGGGGAAGGATATTCTTTCTTCTCTTTTCCTTTTGCAAGCATTCTTATAAGGCATGGTCTTGAGCGGTCCATCCTTACAAAGAATCTTGTTTCATTGGTTGCAAGTGCAGAGAATTGAGAGCCCATGAGAAAGGGAAGGAAACGATCTTCTTTATCGGCTCTATTTTGGATAAGACGGAAGGACTGCAGTCTGTCCTTGATCTCATTTTTGTAGGCTCTTGACATTGAATTGTATGCCGCATCATAATCAACTGGCAAGCAATGATAGCACTCCTCAAGAGTTTCATACTCGTTGAAGTTGAGGAAGTAAGTTGGTTGAATGCCAGAGCAATGAGGTCTTAGCCAAGGAAGTGTTAGGCCAATAGTGTAGCCTAATCCAATGAACTCCGTCTTGTTCATTGGAATGGTGAAGGGTTAGGGATCATGCTTGTCCATTGCGTCTAGATGCCAGTGAGAGAAGCATTCTGGAATAGATATTTGAGACATAAAGTCACCAAAAACACAGTGATGATGAAGGGGTGCTTTCTCAGCATGATAACGAATGGATCTTCTAGACTCAGGTCTAGGAAAAATGTTGGGTTCATATCCCAACGTAGGTCCTTCTTCAAGCAGACCATTAAGATGGCGCTTGTAATCGTCTATAGCTTCTAAGCCCTTAATCTTCAAATCAGCAAGGGCGTCCCAAGGCAAACGCTTCAACCAACCCTTCTGCTCTTCAACACTATATTTCTTTGAGAGATCAAGATCAGCAGGCTTCAATGGTTGGAAGTAGTTGATTGGATTGACGAATCTTCCCAATTGGAACCCTTTCTTCCCTTTGTAATCGTAAGGGTTGTCCAATTCAATGAAAGGAGATTCTTGCTATTCAACAGACGAATCTTCATTGTCTGCACAGTAGCCATCACAGCTAGACTCAGATCCATCAGAGTCAGAGATCAGAGGCTTCCATAGCATGATCTGTAATAATCTAATCAGGCTTCTTAGGCCTCTCAACGCACCCAATAATACTGTACCTTTGCATAACAAGATCGTTGAGAAAGGAGTAGTCTATTATGCACTTGGGTGGTAGGTTTTCTTCATTTAAGACCACTGCTGAAATCTTTAAGTTAGGTGCCACATGTCTTGTAACAAGACATTCTTCGTCGTCTGATGATGATGATGATTCTACACTGTAGAAGACAGACGAAGGCTGCATAGGATGCATACATCTTCTTTCCTCAGACTCAACACTTATTGTCTGAAGAGGGATGTCATGGATAGGAGACGAAGTCAAGACTACAACGTCTTGTCTTGATTTGTCTATTGGAGTTGAAGATTCAAACTCCATAGGAGGCACATCTTCACTGAGCATAGTAGACAGTTGCTCAGCAAGGATTGCATTGTCTTTTTGGATCTGGGCATTTTCTTCAGCGTCTATGCCCTGAACTTGAAAAGTTCTAGACGATCCAATACCTCTTGCGCTATCTCTGAATCTTTGCTCTCTATCAACTTCAGAGAGAATGGATGCTTTTCTTGCTTTTTCTAGTTCCTTTTTCTCATCCAAGATTGCAGAGGCTTCAGTAATTCCCTTTCTTGCGCCTTTATCATAAGCTTTACGCATCTCTTTATCATTCAAATATGCATCGTCTAGCTTTGCCTTTTTGCGCTTGTCTGCTTGCTCCTCAGCAGACTCAACATCCTTAGATGCTTCTTTGGGAGATGGATTGTCTTGGATAGATGAATCTTTTCTTGGCATTCTCAACTTGATAAATCTTGATTTTCGTCTAACAAGAGGAACTTCTTCAGTTGTCTCAAAAGGAACCTCTGTCACTTGTACAGGAGGTTCAAACAGAGCATGGGGTTTGGATGGAGGAGGGTTAGGTGTTTGGGCTTGTGTTTGAGCTTGAGTGAGTGCATTTCTGGGTCTTTTTATGAGAGTTTTGTGTTTTGGGCGAGTTTGTTGAGGTGCAGGTTGCGGTTGTGAGGTTTGTGTATGGGTCAGTGTTTGTGGTTGAGAGGGTTGAGGTTGAGAAGAGGAGGATTGAGAGCTCTTAGGATTAAGGTACTTCTCATGCATTTCATTTATCGTCCATGGAGCAAGGTCTAGATGCATTCTTGCAAAAGTGCCATGCTTGATTTCAGGGCCACTTGCGTACCATTCACATCCTCTGATTTCAAACTCTTGGTTTTGGATGATCTTGGCAAACACAACTGTAAAATACAAAACATAAGAAGGGGGGTTGAATTGTGTTAATTTAAAATTTAAATCCTTTCGTTTGTTGTTTTGAAAAGTGGTACAAACGAAACAGTGTTTTACTTCAAATGTTGATTTTAGTGGATAGACATTATGTTTTAAGTTATCCCTGTTAGTTCAACAAAATTGATATAGAACACGGATATTTTTATACTGGTTCGTCTCTTCAAGACTACGTCCAGTTACTCAGAAACTACTGAGTTTTCACTACCAACCGTGAAAAGGTTACAAGTATTCTTTGCACCCAGCTACTTCTGGCTATACAATGATATTCTTTGAACACAACCTTTTCAGGCTAAACAACAAAGGTATTCTTTGAACCCAGCCTCCACAGGCTAATACCACACAAGTGGATTTTAAAAGGATATTTTAAAACAGAAGGATTTTTCTACGCAGAGAGGGTTTTACAATGAGGTACAATCAGAAGTATGAGCGAAATCACAGAGGATAGAATGATAGAAGCGTTTTCGCCAACTGAATTCTGATGAAGTGAAGTCTTTAAATAGGCACTCTCTTCAAATGACCGTTAGACACATGAGAATGTCGTTGAATATTCTCTTGAGAGCTTTCCAAAAGGTGTCAGGTAGTACTTGATTGATTGATGGCGTGTGTAGCGGATTAGATTGCGTGCGCAGTACCTTTTCTGACTTGTACAGAGACTTTGACAAAAAGGGGAAGACCTTTTTGAGTTGCATGTGTAAGCACAAATCCCTATACTGATCTTGGATGCTTCTAATGAGTACTTCTTTAGATTTGAAATCTTGGCGCGATTTGCTTCACTTTTTGGACAGACGATATATGTCTTCAGTCTTTAAGAGGTTTCGTCTTATCCTATCGTCTGATGACTTTAACTTGAGATGCATGGACAATGACTTCTTTGGCCGAGGAGTCATCTTTCATCTGTGCCTGTTCCGTCTGACTTGCTTGCTGATCTTCCGTCTGAGAAAGTTTCGTCTGTCTTGTAAAAATCAAAACCTTAGATGAGTTAAACATCTTGATCTAACAATCTCCCCCTTTTTGATGATTACAGACCATACTTATAACTTTTCTCAAGAAGACATCTGCACAAGAAAATGTTAGTGATCACAGATAAAATGCAAGTCAGATTTACATCAAGATGATGTTTTCTGAAATAATACCTCTTTATAAAAAGAATTATTACATCAATGCGATGTAAACCTTATACAATGTTACAAAGGTATACAGAAAACCAACATTCTAAAAAATACATGTATGTGCTTTACAAAAAAAAATCAATACAATACAAAAATAAATTTGCTCCCCCTCAGACGCTATAGGTTGCTCCCCCTCAGACGATGCTTGCTTGCTTACTTGCTCCCCCTCAGACGATACATTCCCCCTTTTTCCTTTCTTCCTTTCTAAGATACTCTCCCCCTTGGACTGAGAATCATAAAAAAAACATGATCAAGAAGAAGGTTTAGGCTTCTTTTGAAGAAGGCTCATGACAATGTCCTTCATTTTTCGCACTCGAGATGTGAGAGAGGCTTGATTGTCTTCAAGCTCTTTATTCTTTAGCTTCAGATGCTCGCAAACCTCTTCTAAGGCATCATATTTACGCTTTAGAGTATTATACTCATCAGCGTCCTTTGCGTCAGCCTCAGTAACCTCCACCTTATCATCAACCTCCACCGTATCATCAATCTCCACTAGCGGTGTTTGAGGCTCTTTCACTATAGGTATAGTGTCATATATGATGAACACTGTTGGTGTCCTCTTCAGACGCAAAGTGAAGAGTGGAAGTGTGAGGTATGCAGTGAAGTCTCTTTCCCATTGCCAAGAGTACATCTTCGAGGGAATAGAGAGCTCAAGATCTAGATGCTCCTGTGATGAATGTGTATAAGCAAAGGCTTCACCAGGAAACACCCTGCCACGGATTGTGGAATCTTCATCAAATGAGGTTCCAGAATAGAACGCAGATGTGGCTTCATGATCTTCTATCATCCTTTGAATCTTCGGATTGATAGGTCTTGAGGCATGGGTTTGAAGAGATTTGAGATGCGAGTATGCAGCAGACGGAAGTCTCCGGGGAATGTGCCTTGCGAACTTGAACGTCTTGGGGATGGACGAAGTCTTCTTTTCCTTTCCCTTAGCCAAAAACTTGACCAAGCAGAGTTGTTTTCGGTCTAAGGTTATGAAAAACTTCGTTTCTTCTGAGACGATAGAAGAAAATTGAGATCCCAACATAAAGGGGCAATCTCTCATTTCCTTTGTTGCTCTTCTACATATGTGATGGATAGATTCCATTCTAGCTTTTTCTTCTCTCCTGTAGCCACTGGCCATAAGCTTAAAAGCAGCATTATAGTCTTCAGGTAGGGCGTGAGAAAATTCTTCAGGGTCTTCAAACTCTCTGAGAAGAATGGAGTAGCGGGGGCTAATTCCTGAATAATGGGGTCTTGTCTAGGGAAAAACAATTCCAAGAGTATATCCTAGACCTATATACTCTGTTTTATTCATTGGAATTGTGAAGGGTACAGGATCATGACGATCAATGGCATCCAGATGCCAATGTGAGCAGTCCTTTGGCTCATAGATGGTGGAGCTAGAATCTCCAAATCTGCAGTGATGAAATGCAGGAGCATTGATTTCATGTTGAACTTTCCATTTGATGTTTTCCCTGAAAGGGATGTGAAGCTCATAGCCAAGAACTGGTCCTTCAATCACCGACTCAGCTAGATGATCCTTGTACCGTTTTATATCTTCTAAACCCTTGATGTCTAAGGTGTCCAGTATGTCCTAGGGCAGACGCTTCAGCCATTCGCGTTGCTCTTCGGGAGTTTAGATGGAATCTTCTTTGAAATCTACTGGCTTCAGGGGTTTGTGATAGACGATGGGGTTGACAAATCTCCCCAGTTGAAAACCCTTTTTCCCTCTATACCGATAGGGGTTTCTCAACTCAATATAGGGAGTGTCCTTTATAAAGCAGTCTTCATCGTCTGCCAAGTGACCATCTTCAGCAAACTCAGACGGTTCACCATCGTTGGAGATATCTTCAATCTTCTCTCCAAGAATCCAGTCGGGCTTGACTGGTCTTTCAGCACAAGAGCTTTCAGCAAAGCGTCTCATGACTAATTCGTTGAGGAACGAATAGTCCGTCTTGTGCTTGGGTGGTAGATCTTCAGGATTGATAACTTCGGCGTGAGATCTCACCCATGATGCATCCACCTTTATTACCTCCATATGTTCTTCATCAGACGAAGAACTTATGTCTTCAACAAGTATTTCTTCAGACAGAATCATCATCATCTGTTGGTGGGATGCTTCTTCAGACGCAGTAGGTATCGTCTGTTCAAAGGCAACGTTCAGAGGAGACGCAACAATAGGATCAGATACATTTGTCCTATGTTCGTCTTGGAGTGTTGATGTAGAAACCTCGATAGTAGAGACTTCATCATTGAGCATGGTCTCCAATTCCTCTGTCAGCTGGGCATTATCTTTCTGGATCTGGGCAGTTTCTTCGCTGTTCATGCCCTCTGAAGTTGCTGGAGCAGACACACCTTCAGACGATCCAATGCCATTAATGCTTTCAAGAAAGATTTTTTCTCTTTCAGTGTGAAGCAGCATAGAGACCCTCATAGCCTTTTTTAGTTGTTTTTCTTCGTCTGTTTCACCAACAACTACAGACACAAGCTTCTGCTTCATCTTTTCTTTGCCTTTGGTAGCCTTTTGAAGAGCGACCTCTCTGGCTCTTGCTTTCTCTTCAGCTGCTTTCTTCTGTTTTTCTTCGTCTGAAGGAATTCTATCAGACGAAACACCTTTAGACGATAGCCTAGCCCCTTCATCTTCACTTGGGGATATCGTCTTTTCTTGCGTCTTAGCCGCAACGTGCTTTATTCTGATAGTCCTCTTCTTCTTCTTAAGAGGCTCCTCTAGAGCATCTTCAAAAGGGACTTCAGAT
Organism: Hylodesmum podocarpum; assembly: GCA_026586105.1. Lineage (NCBI taxonomy): Eukaryota > Viridiplantae > Streptophyta > Magnoliopsida > Fabales > Fabaceae > Hylodesmum > Hylodesmum podocarpum. The sequence goes on from JALJEV010000804.1 coordinate 2,228,675, forward strand.
AAGACTACTGGTGGAAGAGGTAAAGGTGTTTGTTTTAGTGTTTGGTCATGTGTTTGGGATTGTGTTTGGGTTTGTGTTTGGGTTCTAGCGCGTTTGATGCGAGCTCTGTATGGGGGGTCTTTGGTGATTGGCGAAAGGGGAACTCGTTCTTCACTCGCAGAGTGTTGAAGGAAGCCGGGGTTCAGATGCATCTTGGCAAAGGTGCTTCCTTTGACTTCCTTGCCTTCTTTGTGCCACACGACGCCAGTGACATCAAAGCCTTGGTTGATGATTATTTTGGTGAAGAGAGTGGCGTAGGGAATACTACTCTTCCTATGGATGTTCCTATTCTTTAACGCACTTATCCAGTGGTCAAGAATGATGTGAGGGAGACTCATCCTTGCTTTCCTCAGACAGTAGAAGATGCAAAACCTGTCTCGAGTACTCACATTGTCTCGTGAGCCAGTTCTTGGGGTGAAGATGTTGTAAAGGAGGTTGTGGATGATTCTTGTAGTGGGACAAAGATTCCCTGATCTCAGAAACTTGGAATCTTCAGAGTTGCGATTCCTCCCGTAGATAATCTTATCCACGTGCTCTTCAGAATCAAGTCTCATCTAGTCAGCGTTGTAAAAGCGCCCTTCTGCCTTGTAGTTCCCAGCCTCAGCAATGGAGTCTATTGTGATAATATACTCCTTGTTGTCAATGGTACCTACAATACCATCGTCAAACTCCTTTGCGTCACTCCAGAACTCAGCATAAGCCTCCATCAGCCATGGCCCTCTCATCTTTGCGAACTCCATCCATCCGTTATGTACCAACATCTTTGCCACTCTGTCGGAGATGCTCTCAACAGTCTCTCTCGATATCCACTTGCTGGGCAAGAAGAGATCTTGAGCGAAAAAGGTTGCTTCGGTTGCCTTGGTATTCTTGGCGGCCATTGTTAGGTTTGAAAAAGAGAGAATTAAGTTTTGTGAGTAGAATATTCAGAGAAAGTGTGAATGCAGTAAAGAATAAAAATGTGAACTTTAAGAGTATTTATAGTCAAAACTGAAACGGTTGTGATTCATCAGACGGAAGAATTTTAAACCGTCCCTGATTTGACGTGTCCCCATCATTGCCCTTTTAATGATTGATTTGACTTCTGCAATTCACAGCGTGTGCTTCTCAAAGTCCTAGAATAGTGCAATAAATGACAGACACATTTATTGCTACTTTTAATTTGTCCCTGCACACTTAACTTTAAAATATTTAAATAATATCCTTGCGTCTGTCGAATTTCCTCAGACTGATTCAACTTGATCAGACACAAAGTTTCGTCTTAACACGAAAACATATACAAAGGTACAGACGAAATGAAATGCTCAGACGAAAGAGAAAACTTAATCAATTAAAGAGATAATTCCTAAATTTTCTTTAATGAAATTAAAGCGAGTTTCGTCTAAAGCTTTTGTAAAGATATCTGCCCATTGAAAATCAGTTTAAACAAATTGTACATCGAAAATACCTTTTTGAACATAATCTCTTATAAAATGAAATTTGATTTCAATATGCTTGGCTTTTGAATGTTGAATAGGGTTTTTGCTGAGATTTATTGCACTTGTGTTATCACAAAATACTGCTATTTGAGTTTCAAACCTGGAGTAATCCTCAAGTTGATGTTTTACCCAAAGTAGTTGTGAGCAACACCCTGGCGCAACAATATATTCTGCTTCAGTGGTTGAGAGTGCAATGGAGTTTTGCTTCTTGCTTGACCAAGAGATTAGTGATGAACCAAGAAACTGACATCCACCACTTGTGCTTTTTCTCTCCACTTTATCTCCAGCATAATCAGCATCACAATAGCCACTTAAATTGAAATCACTATTTTTCTTATAAAAGAGAGAGATTAGTAGTTCCAATAAGATATTTTAAAATGCGTTTAACAGCTTGTAAATGTGATTCTCTATGATCAGATTGAAAGCGTGCACATAGACAGATACTAAACATAATGTCAGGTCTACTAGCAGTGAGATAGAGAAGAGATCCAATCATACCTCTGTATACCGTCTGATCAACGGTCTTACCTGATTCATCTTTGTTGAGACTGGCTCCAGACGAATGCATGAGAGTTTTCATTGGTTTGACATTTTCCATTTTGAATTTCTTTAGAAGTTCTTTTGTATACTTCTGTTGATGAATATATATGCCTTATTTAGTCTATTTGATTTGAAGTCCTAAGAAAAACTTCAGTTCTCCCATCATGCTCATCTCGAATTCTTCCTGCATTAACTTAGAGAAATCCTTGCACAAGGACTCGTTAGTTGCTCTAAAGACTATATCATCTACATATATTTGAACAATAATAAAGTCCTTTGAAACGCTTTTCTTGAAGAGAGTAGTATCAACCTTCCCTCTTGAAAAACCATTTTGAAGAAGAAAGGAACTTAGTCTTTCATACCAAGCTCGAGGAGCTTGTTTAAGACCATATAATGCCTTTTTTAGTTTGAAAACATGATCTGGTTGAGATGAACTCTCAAATCCAGGAGGTTGTCTTACATATACTTCCTCTTCAATAAAACCGTTTAGAAAAGCACTTTTTACGTCCATTTAATATAGGATGATATTCTTATGAGCAGCAAAGGCAAGTAAAATTCTAATAGCTTCCAATCTAGCTACAGGAGCAAAAGTTTCAGTGAAATCTATACCTTCTTGTTGATTATAGCCTTGAGCTACTAATCTTGCTTTGTTTCTTACCACTTTTTCGTCTTCATCAAGTTTATTTCTGAATACCCATTTGGTTCCAATAATACTTTTGCTTCTTGGTTTCTCTACCAAAGTCCAAACATCATTTCTGGTAAACTGGTTTAGCTCTTCTTCCATAGCTAAAATCCAGTCGTTATCTTGTAGGACTTCCTCAATATTCTTCGGCTTTATATTTGACACGAGAGCATATCCAGACGATTCCTTTAGCTTGGATCTAGTTTGAACACTTTGATGTCTATCTCCAATGATAAGATCTTCTGTGTGATTTGATGCAAACTTTCATGTTCTCACAGGGGCTTGATCTTCATGTTGATGAGTATCAGACGAAGAGGGTTCGTCTATGCTTCTATCGTCTGCTCTTGTGTCTGTTCTTTCGTCTGACTCTGGTTTATCATTTTGACTTGAGCTTTGACCAGAAGGGTTAATCTGCAAATTATCAAATAAATTTTCTAGGTCTGATATTTCCTTATCAGCCTTTGAGTTATCTTGGAATTTTACATGAATTGATTCCTCTACAACTTGCGTCTTAAAGTTAAATACTCTATAGGCCTTAGACGTATTGGAATATCCAAGTAAGAATCCCTTCACCACTTTCGAATCAAATTTACCAAGTTGATCTTTGGTGTTTAAGATGAAACATTCACATCCAAAAGGATGAAAGTAAGAAATGTTGGGTCTTCTTCCTTTCCATAGTTCATATGGATTCTTATTCAATATTGGTCTTATCAATATTCTGTTTTGAATATAACAAGAAGTATTAATTGCTTCTGCCTAATAATATTTTGGAAGAGAGCTTTCATGCAACAAAGTTCTAGCCATTTCTTGTAAGGTACGATTTTTCCTTTCCACAACTTCATTTTGCTGAGGAGTTCTTGGAGATGAAAAATTGTGAAAGATACCATTTTCAAAATGAGAAGGCATTGAACTCGAATTTTCAAATTCTCGTTCCATGATCGCTCCAAGGACGCAATACATATTCCTTTTTCTTTTTGAACACGTTTACAGAATATTTCAAAAACACTGAATGACTCATGTTTTTGTGCTAGGAAGTATACACATGTAAATCTAGTATAGTCATCTACAATTACAAATCCATATCTCTTTCCTCCAAGACTTTCAGTCTGAGTAGGTCCAAAGAGATCAATATGTAACAGTTCCAGCGGTCTTGTCGTGGAAACAACATTTTTCAATTTAAAAGAAGCTTTGAGTTGTTTCCCATGCTGACAAGATTCACACGTACGATTGGATTTTCAAGATATTTTTGCGAGACCTTTTACAAGATCCTTTTTAGAAATTTTTGAAATATACTTGAGACTTAAATGTCCAAGCTTTTTGTGCCAAATATCTCGTTCATCATCTGCTGAAATCAAACATATCACATTCTGATCACTAAGGTCAGAAAGACATACCTCATAGAGGTTGTTCTTCCTTTTCCCAATGAACAGAGTTGATTTGTCTTTGTTTTTAACTATACATTCATTAGAGTTAAAAGCTACTTCATATCCACTGTCAAAAAATTGACTTATGCTAAGTAGATTGAAGTTGAGACCTTTAACATAAGAGACATTCTGTATAAGTGGATTGGGTGTCTTACCAACAGTCCCAATACCAAGGATTTTACCTTTTCCAGAGCCGTAGGAGACAGACCCTTTACTTGGTCTAAGGTCTTGGAATATAGACAGGTCTCCCGTCATGTGTCGTGAGCATCCACTATCCAGGTACCAACTTGAAGTCCTCTCTTTCCCTATTAAGGATATCTGCAACAGGAATAATGAGTGACCTTGGTACCCAAATCTTTTTGGGTCCTTTTTTGTTAGTTACAGAAGGTTTCTTTTTGTTTGTAACTTTAGCCTTCTTGTAGTTGTTAGGAACCTTGTTATAGTTCCTCTTCTTCTGATCAGACAAAACAGATTTGTTTTTCTTTCCGTCTGTCTCTTTAACATAACCAAGTCCACTTTTATCACTAGGTGACCTTCCATAATTTAAAATATTTTCAAGCATGGAGGATCCCTTTGTAAACTTGGTTAAGTCATTGAGTAAGGACTTATTTTCTTTCTTTAATCTTTCAATCTCAAGAATGAAAATATCCTTTTCAGATTCAGATGAAATAGCATATGATACTTTCTTTTCTAGTAACTCTTTTTCAGATTTTAAAACTGCATTTTCTTCCAAGGTTTGTTTCAGCTTGGTTTTGCAGGTTTTGTATTGCTCAGCAATAAAGTGAGAGTTAGCTAGAAGTGTATCATATGACATTTCTTCTGATTCTGATTCAGACTCAGAAGAGGAGGATGAAGAAGTTTGAGTATCATTTACCTCAGTTGAGACATGGTCTCCAGCCATGAGACAGATGTTTGTTCTTTCTTCTTCTTCAGTAGATTCCTCTGAGCTTTCACTGTCAAGGTCTTCCCAAGTCAGTAAGCTCTTCTTTCCTTTATCTTTACGAGGGTTCCACCTCTTTTTCAGCCTGGGGCGTTCTGACCTCATATGCCCCGGTTTTCTGCATTCATAGCACACAATCTCTGTGCTTTCCTCCTTGTTTGATGATTTCTCAGGGAGCTTTCTCTCCTTCTTCTTGAAGAAGCGTTGACCTCTCCCCTTTTTCATCATCATCCTCTTAAAGTGTCTGGCCATAAGATAAATTTTGTCTTCAAACGAACCATCAGACGATTCAGATTCTGTTGAGTCAGCCTTCAGAATCTTCATCTTCTTCTTTCTGCCCTTCTTGAAAGAGTCTTCTTTGGGAGTGGTGTTGACAGACGGAAGAGCTATAGGCTCTTGAATCTTGATCTTGTCCCTTTTACATAAGAGTACCTCATGTACCCTTAGTGCACCAATTAACTCATCTAGAGTTAATGTCTTCATATCCCTTCTAACAGAGATGGTCGTAGACATAGCTTCCCAAGGAGGTGGGAGACTATCCAGAAGTTTCATATTGTTCTGGGCCTTTGTGAAGGTGATTCCCAGAGCAGTGAGTCCATTCAATATTGTTTGGAATCTTCCAAACATCATATCGATTGACTCTCCTTTCTTCATGGAGAACATTTCATATTCTCTTTGAAGAGTGGCAGCCTTTCTCATTCTAACGTCCTCCGTGCCTTCATATGAGATTTTGAGAGCATCCCATAATTCTTTAGCAGTTTTGTAGGCACAAAATCTATTGTATTCAGTTCTGGAGAGTGCGCACATGAGAGCGTATCTGGCTTTATTGTTCAGCTCCATGATTGAATATTCTTCACTTCCCCATTCTTTTTCTGGCTTCATGATGAGAATATCTCCTTCAGTGATTATGTTCCATAATCTGTATTGGGTTGACTTGATGTACATCTCCATCCTGTCAGCCAGTATGGGTAATCATCTCCAGAGAACGCTGGAGGTTTGTTCATCGAAGCTCTTCCGGATAAGAACGAAGGCCCTTGTGAGTCCATGTTGGATCTTTTCCTCTAGCAGCTGTTAAGCGCTCAACCCTTAGAGGCTGAGCTCTGATACCAAACTGTAAAATACAATACACAAGAAGGGGGTTGAATTGTGTTAATTTAAAATTTAAATCCTTTCGTCTGTTGTTTTGAAAAGGGGTACAGACGAAACAATGTTTTACTTCAAATGTTGATTTTAGTGGATAGACGTTATGTTTTAAGTTATCCCCGTTAGTTCAACAAAATTGATATAGAACACGGATATTTTTATACTGGTTCGTCTCTTCAAGACTACGTCTAGTTACTCAGAAACTACTGAGTTTTCACTACCAACCGTGAAAAGGTTACAAGTATTCTTTGCACCCAGCTACTTCTGGCTATACACTGATATTCTTTGAACACAACCTTCTCAGGCTAAACAACAAAGGTATTCTTTGAACCCAGCCTTCACAGGCTAATACCACACAAGTGGATTTTAAAAGGATATTTTAAAATAGAAGGATTTCTCTATGCAGAGAGGGTTTTACAATGAGGTACAATCAGAAGTACAAGCGAAATCACAGAGGATAGAATGATAGAAGCGTTTTCGCCAACTGAATTCTGATGAAGTGAAGTCTTTAAATAGGCACTCTCTTCAAATGACTGTTAGACACATGAGAATGCCGTTGAATATTCTCTTGAGAGCTTTCCAAAAGGTGTCAGGTAGTACTTGATTGATTGATGACGTGTGCAGCGGATTAGATTGCGTGCGCAGTACCTTTTCTGACTTGTACAAAGACTTTGACAAAAAGGGGAAGACCTTTTTGAGTTGCATGTGTAAGCACAAATCCCTATACTGATCTTGGATGCTTCTAATGAGTACTTCTTTAGATTTGAAATCTTGGTGCGATTTGCTTCACTTTTTGGATAGACGATATATATCTTCAGTCTTTAAGAGGTTTCGTCTTATCCTATCGTCTGATGACTTTAACTTGAGACAGACGAATGACTTCAGTTTGAGGAGTCATTTTTTGTCTGTGCCTATTCCGTCTGACTTACTTGCTGATCTTCCGTCTGAGAAAGTTTCGTCTGTCTTGTAAAAATCAAAACCTTAGATGAGTTAAACATCTTGATCTAACAACAACAGGGTAAGGAACACTTGATTTCTTGCGAAGGTTTCTTCTCCTCAAGTAGTCCATCCAGTGATCCATGATCACATGAGGTAAACTAATCTTCTCCTTCTGAAAAAGATAGAAGAGACAGAATCGTTCTTTGTTGCTAACATTATCACGAGAACCGATTCTTGGTGCGAAGATGTTGAAAAGAAGATTATGCAATGCTCTTCCTTCAGCATTGAGGTTTCCAACTCTTAGGTACTTGACGCGGTCAAATGTTCTGGGTTTCCCGTAGAGCGTCTGATCGATGAAGGCTTCATTAATACCTTCATGCCATTTGGGAGTGTAGACGATACTCTCATTTTTACACTTTCCAATCGCAGCCACAGCTTCAGCATTGACAAGGTACTCCTTGTCACCGATTGTTCCCACAATGTTGTCATCTACGATTTTGGCCTCAGACCAAAACTCAGCGTACGACTCCATCATCCATGGTCCTTCCCAGGTAGCAAACTTCATCCATCCGGCTTTCTCCAAGAAGTCACAGGTGTGACCGGAGAGATCAGCGATGGTGATTCTCTTCACCCATTTGCTTGGTAGGAACAAGTCTTGAGCAAAGAATCCTTCTTCTTCAGGGATAGTTTGTTGCACATTCTTGGCGGCCATTTTTCTAGGTTTGAGAAAAAGAAGAGAGTATTTGAAAGTGAGAGTTCTTAGAAAGAGAGATAAATTTGAATGCTTAGCAATGTAAATAATAAAAGAGGTAACTTTGACTCTTTTATAGTGTAAAAGATTGAACAGTTATTTTCAGTAGACGATAGAATGTAAACCGTCCCTGATTTGACGTTTTCTACCATGATTGCCCCTTCAATGATTGATTTGACTTCTGTCAGTTACGGCGCGTGCTCTTGGACTTCCTAGAATAGAGTAATAAATGCCAGATACATTTAGTGCTGCATTTATTGTCTTCCTGCACACTTCAACTTTAAATTTATTAAATAAAAACATTACGTCTGTTGAATGACTTTTTACTTATTCAACTTGATCAGACGCAAGGCTTCGTCTTAACACGAATTAACAGACGATAAGTATAAACGACAACTATAGACAATAACTTTAATCTTCTATAGAACCATCCTTGACAAGAAGAGTTACAAGAGCCATGCACAAAAGAATTCAAGAAGAAGTTGAGAGTCAACTCAAAAGTCAAAGCCAAGATTCAACTCAAGACTTCTCCTTACTTTGTAATAGGACTTGTAACCTTCTAAACATGTTGTAAAGTTGTAATTAGATTAGGATCAATTAATTTGGGCCTTGCTTGGTGAATAAGTGCACGGCCTTACGTTTGTAATTGAACCAAAAGTTTAGGAGTGTTTTGTGAGAGAGTTGGGTAATTGACTGAAGTGACTTGTTTCAGTATTCTGACCATAACTCGAGCTACACAACTCCAATTGCGACGCTCTTGGTGTCAAATTAAAGAAGACTTCAAGGGCTACAAAAGCTATGAGACACCAAAGTCCAGTTCGGCCTCCATCAAGGCAGAAAACGAGCTTGAAGTTAGAGTTAGAATACTTCCAGGATGGTAATCGATTACCAACTGTAGGTAGTCGATTACATGAGAGGTTAACCTTGTGGTAATCGATTACCACGACCAGGTAATCGATTACCACAGAGACACTTTCATTTCTGGACCCCAAAGACCCGTGGTAATCGATTACCATAACTAAGTAATCGATCACCATAGAGACACTTTCATTTCTGGACCCCAAAGACCCGTGGTAATCGATTACCATGACTAAGTAATCGATTACCACGTGCACTTCTCAGTTTTTCTAAGCTTTGAGTTGTTTCTCCCTTTAAGGAAGAAGATGTATATAGATTAGAAGCTTGGACTGCAAGCTAACACTTCTCAAACTAGTATAAATACTTAACACTCTGAATTGTAAGGAACTTTTGGAAATTGAATATAGAATTCAGAATTTGTGTGAGAGCATTTTCTCTCTAGAGTTCTTGTGAAGAACCTTGAATCTTATCAATGGCTTCTTGATCCATTGTGGCGATTCCACCTTGAGCTTATTGGCACTTGCCATGGCGCTTCCATTTCTCTTCTAAACCGTTTGTTCTCTTCATTTTCTGTTTACATCTTCGTTTTTCCCCAATCTGAAAACCTAGAAACTCCATTGAAGCATGAAGGTCCGTTCAATTCTTGCAATTCTCACGAGGCTTGCATCAAATTTGGTATCAGAGCTTGTTCTACTTCAATTGGAGCTTCTTTCAATCTAGTTTGAGTCTTGAATTTTGAATTTTCGTTTTTCATCTTTTTGCTTAGTGCAGTCCCTGTTTTTTTTGTGTGTTCTTGAGTTCTACTTTGAATTTTCGTTTTCTTGAAATTCTGTTATAGATCTGTGATTGCTTGAATTGTTTGAGTAATTCACATGTTCCTTGAGTTGTCTTCATCTTATAATTGAGTTCTCCTTTTGAAAAAAATTCCAGATCTACAAAATTGTTGAATTCATGTATTCCCCTGTTTTCTGAGTGTTGTTCACATTGCTTGTGTGCTGTACACTACAAGTCAAGTAGCTTTCTTCTGTATAATCTTTGTTATTAGCAATTTTGGACTCAAATTTGCTTTAGTCTTAGGTTCCTAAGTCTAGTACAGCAAAGAAAAATCAAGAAAAGATTATACAAGTCAAAAGAAAAAAAAAAAAAAAAAAACAAAAGAAAAGATTACAAGAAAAGAATAGCAAGAAAATTCAAAGAAGAGAAAACAAGAAAAGTGAAATTGAAGTGAAAATCAAGTGAAGTAAGAAAGAAACATTATGCAAGTGCAGTACCATGACTGAATGAGCCTCTATTCATCATCAAATTAGTGGTTCAATGAGCTTTGGATTATAAAGACACTTAGGACTAAGCATTACACCTAAAACTTGAGTTTAAAGTGCTAATAATTTTGATTCTTGAACTTGAGGTGTGCATTGTGCTTGGTAGTGGTGAACTGCATTTGTGAACAAGGTGTAGAAAGACATAGCCACTGGAGTAATCGATTACCACGACCAGGTAATCGATTACCACAGTTCCAATTGTTGTTCTGGGCATTCAAGCTTCGGGGATAATCGATTACCAAACCTAGGTAATCGATTACCACTCTGTTTTTTTGTCAAAATTTGCTTCCAAATTGTCTCATTGCTTTCTATAACTACATCATAGTTGTTTCCCTTGATTGTGCCTTTGTCACATTGCTTCATTCATTGATTTGAGTAGCTTAATTCCTTCAATTGTTCTTTATTGCTTGTCTTCTATTGGATTCTTAAGGTTTTGTCTTGAGTTTGTATCCTTTGGACTTCTTAAGCTCAACTCTAGAATCGTTCCTCTTTCACTTTGGAAACAAAGACCTTGATAATTGATTAGAGGTTTCAACAAGAGTTTAAAGAGAGGTTGAGGGAAAAAGACAAGAGAGAACATTAGAGAAAGAGTCGTGAAAGTGTGATACACGAGTGCTACTCGAGTGAAACACTTAGAGAGAGGCAAGGATCTTTTATATACTTTTATTTGTTATCTAACCTTTCTTGTGCAGCCATGGATAGTTCTCCTAGCATAGGAAATGATCTTTCACCTAAAACTAAGAAGATGATGGACTTGATGAAAACCATGATGCAAGCTAGTTTAGATGAGAGATTTGACCAAGAGAGGAGAGCTAAGGAGGAAAGGAGGTTAAGGAAAGAACTTGAGAAAAGAAACCATGGGGAAACAAGTGATAACCGAGACAACCATGACCCTAGAGGAGCTAGGAGAGGAAGAAATCATAGAGGAAATCATTCTTCACCTAGGAGTAGTGAAGGAGGAAGCAATTATGAGGATGACCATGATTATAGAGAATATGAGGAAGATAGAAGGAGAGGAAGAAGAGAAAATTATGGAGGATATGGAGGGTATGGCCGTGGCAATCACTTCTTTGAGGGAGAAGGTAGGATAGATGAGAGGAACCTAAAGCTTAACCTACCCAAGTTTAATGGTGAAGGGAGTGCCGAAACATACCTAGAGTGGGTGATGAAACTAGACCAAGTGTTCTCATGTTACCCTATGCTTAATGAGGAGAAAAAGCTCAACTTAGCTATCTTGGAGTTTGAAGGCTATGCACTAGTGTGGTGGAACCAAATCCTTGTTGATGCTGAAAGAAGGAGAAGACCACAAGTGACTTCATGGACTCAACTAAAGGATGCATTGAAAGGGAGATTTGTACCACCTACTTATGTGAGAGATTGATAAGTGTTAGATTATACATGCTTTCTTAGGAGTTTTATATCCATTTTCATCCATTTTCAATAGGTTTAGTTGTAGTTTAGGCAAGAAAACATTGAAAATACCATATTTGTTTAGTGTTAGCTCTTGAGTAGTGTTTTGTTAAGTTTTATAAGTTTTCTTGAGTTTTTAAGTCATCTTAATCATTCTTTTGTTGATTCTAGGTTCATTGAAGAGAAGAAAGAATGCTTGGAATGGAAGCTAGGGACATAAGATGAAGATTCCATCAAGAAGAACAAGGATGCAAGCCCAAATCAAGATCAAAACAAGCCAATTGGAGCATCCCTACCTGTGAAAACGCGCCAGGGCGCACAAAGTGGCGCGTTTCAGCATTGCTTGCGCTGAAAACGCGCCAGGGCGCACAAAGTGGCGCGTTTCAGCATTGCTTGCGCTGAAAACGTGTCAGGGCGCGTTTCTCTTAACAGGGTGGCACGTTTTTCTGCTATAAAAGGGATCCTTGGGCGCGAAATTGAGAGACCTCATATTTTTCAGTTTTTCTTGTTAGCTTCTCGTGCACACTTCTAGTTTTCTCTCTTCTCCACCTTTGTTCTTCATCCTTCTCCATCAAATCCTTGAAGATTCTTGAAGAATTGGAGCTTGTGGAAGCAAGATCTAAAGATTCATGGAGCTTCTCTCGGTTTTGATTTCTATTTTTGTTCTTTCTTTTTCTATTTCCATGTTAGGCTAGGTTTTAGGTTAGGGAAGGGGATTTCAATTCCAGAATACTTGTAATGAATTTCTATGTTGATTCAATTGTAATTCAAGTTGATTGATTGATCTCTTCTTACTTAATTGCAATTTCTTGAGGTTTGATTCATGTAGTTCAAATAGTGATAGGAATATTAACTGTTTGAAATTGATTGAACTGTTCCTTGAGTTTTTGTTTCTCATTTCAATTATGCCTTCGGAAGATTGATAATTGAATTAGGAGAGGAATTGCATCATTATAGCAGTGCATGAGTCTAGGGATAGAACTTGCATGTTATGAGACATTGTGAATTTATCTGTTTCGCTTCTTGAATGTATTTCTATTTTCACCTAAGGGATTAGAGATTATAGAAGTCATTCAAAGTGACTAAAGACCTAGGAATAGGCTTAGTCTAAGGTATCACAAATTCTAGTCTCCAATTAATTGATTTCCATTGAATTGATATAGGAGTTGGCTACATGAAGGAAGGAATTGAATGAACCTATTCCCTAACTATTTCCATCATCTCTGAAACTTAAACATTTATTGCTTTCCATTTCTTGTTTTACAGTAAATTGTCTTTTTACATAATTACTTAGTTCACACACATGATTCACTCAACTGTTCGTCCTAATAGCAAGCATATTAAGCATTCGATAATTCACAACTAGTCTCTGTGGTTCGACATCCTTTTCTCACTATTTCTAAACTTGTGACGACCGGTACACTTGCCGAAAGATTGACACACACACATATTTTTAAGTCAACAAGTTTATGGCGCCGTTGCCGGGGATTATTGGTTGAATATCGATAGTCTTGACGTGCTTGCTACTTAGGATATTTTTTTTTTATTATTTTCATTGATTTCTTTCACTCTTTGAATCTGTTTGTTATTCCCTGTATCCTTTTGATTTGTGGTTTATACGAAGAGCTAAGGAAACTAATCTCTTGTTTGAACCAGAAATTGAGAGATTTTTGCAGGAGAAACTTGCAGGCCAATAAAGAAAATAAAGAGGCTATACCAGAAAATACAACAGAAAATATGGATAATACAAGGTACATGACATTTGAGGAGTGGTACAATTCCAATGCTATGGGTTATGGATACAGTATCGCACCTCCAGTCATCTGTGATTACTGTGGAGGAGGACATCAAGCAGAGTATTGTGATGGCTTAGGTATGAACATTGAGGAGCAAGCTCAAGTGAATTACATGGGAAATCCTCAAGGTAACACCTATTCCAACATAAACACTTATAATCCTCACCACAGAAACCATCTAAATCTGTCATATAGGAGCAATAATTTTCTGCAACCTAACTCTTCCTCATATGACCAGAATTTTAATCTACCTTTCAACCCAAACCATTCTAAATTCCCAACCAACCAACCTAGAAATGCTCAGGTAAAGATGTTTGTAACATGAATCTGTTCCTAGAGAAGGATCTTTAACTTTAGAAGACATGTTCATGTCCTTTATGCAAAGGACTGAATCTATTTTCACAAATCAAGAAGCTTCTATTAGGAATCTGGAATCACAAATTGCCGACTTTCCAAGCAAATTTCGAGAGAAGCCAAGGAAATCTGCCAAGTGATACTATTGTGACTTCAATGGAGCAGTGCAAAGCTAATACCACAAGGAGTGGTAAGGTGTTGGGAAATGAAACTGTAGAAATGAAAGGAGATGCAGTGGAGGTTGCATGTAAAGAGAAAGAGCTGCAAGATCTAGAATTGAAAGAACAAGACATAGAAGAAAGAAGAGTCACGGATAGACAAGAGAAGGAAACATTTGGTGATTTAATTGTTTCTGCTAATCCTTCCTCTGTTTATACTGATTCTCATTTTATATGTGATGTAGGAGTAACTTCTAAAGAAGAAATGCAAGTTGTTTCAGACCCTCCTCCTCACAGAAACCTTCATGTCTTAGTACCTAGTGGAGAATTGTCCATCAAGTTTCCTTGGGACTCATACTATGAAGAGGATGAAGCACCCAAGAAATCAAAACAGCCACTAGGGAAGATTTCTTTACCATTTCATACTCTTTCTCCTTGCAAAAATATGAACAACACTAATGGTTTCACTTTAGATACTTATGGAATTAGAGCATGGACTATAATTGAGTTTGATAATTTAGACCTCTTAGTTGTTCCTAATGGCTTTTGCTCTTATGATGATGCATATTTTTCTAGGTCATTAGAGAAGTCATCAATGGAGGTCCAAATGCAAATTCCTACACTTATTGGTGAACCAATGTCTACACACATTGTAGATGGAGTAGAGGATGACCTTGATACTTTCAAACACTCTAAACCTTTACTCTCTCTTTTAAATGGTGTTGTTGATACTGATGTTCGATATTCCACATGCTTTAATTTGTGCTGTAGATCAAGTGAAATATTTAAATTGTTCAAATTAGATGCCAAGATTAAAATGAACATATGGAAAATTATGATTATGGCATTCAAATTTTTCCTACCACCACCATGCACTAATCATAGAACATATCTGCACCATCAATCATTTACACTAATCAATAATGACTTATATATAGTTGTAGATGATTGGATGATATTTGATCCTGGTGGATGTTTGTTCTGGTAGGTACCAAAGGCAGATTCATGGTGAATGGGCAGCTACAGCATTATCAAGGAAGCACCATTGAACAGCCATAGAGCAAGAGTTGGTACCACTTGCACCCACCCTGCTGCTTTGAGCGGCTGAGGGAGTTTTCTTTTCTCCCTCCACTCTTTTCCGTTCTATTTTCATTCATTTCCTGTCTATCCATTTTCTGTAAATGTCTAGCTAATGACATTAAAGAAGCGCTTGGTAGGAGGCAACCTACCCAATTTAGAGAAGCTTTCTGTAACTTCTCATTGTAATATACTTGTGAATAGTTTAAGTGTTTGAGGAAAACAAAAAGAAAAGAGAATTTGATGATTAGAGTAGAAGTGTAAATACATGAGTTAGTATAATAAATTTGATTCTTGAGTTGATTGATAAACAAGTAGATATAGGAATAAACATTTGAAATTACAGTGTTCTTGAGTCAATAAGAAATAAGAGAGGTGAGATGTAATAGCATTAATGGGAAAGTTGTGAGATCTTAATGCATGCTCATGTTTGAAAGGTTCCTTGTGCAGAGACTAGATCAATTAGAGCCAAAATGATTTAGAATGCTTGCACAAGTTGAGTCAAGATGCAATATCACTAGTTCTCACCTTAGCCCACCTTAGCACATGAAGAATTGAACCAAAATGCAGAAAAACGCGCCCTGGCGCTACCAGAGGCGCCATTTATAGCAGAAAACGTGCCTTGGCGCCCTTGGGTGGCGCGTTTTACATTTAGCTTCGGCAAAAACGCGCCCTGGCACGTTTCCACCCAACAGGGTGGCGCGTTTTGCAAGTAGCTTCGGCAAAAACGCGCCCTGGCGCGTTTTCATTTAAAGGGTGGCGCGTTTTGCGCGCCTTAGCACATAAAGGGTGGCGAGCTCGCGCCTTGGCACAAAAAGTGGCGCGTTCCTTTGTTCTTCCTCTTCTCCTCTTGTGCTTGTGGTTCCCAAAGAGTGCAATTCCATTTTCAATCCATTCTCACCTCCACCACTTCATTTTGCAAGTAGATTTGAGTTGAATTCTTCATCCCCTTCACCCTAGATTTTCATTTTTGTTGTAAAATTTCCAAGATCTTACTGTCTTGTTAGTTTGTTTGTTGATGTGAATTATTAGATGCTGAAGTATTGCTGGAAGCACATGGAATTTTTGGGCACTTGGTGCAGAACCTTGAGCATTTTGGCTAAGTCTTCAACAGGGAACATTCTTATACTCTTTTGTTTTAACTGTTAATTCATGTTTGTTTAGAGTATATGCCTTGTTTTGTTGCACCATCTTATGAAGGTTAATTACATTAGTATAACATTGACTCTGTAGTCTAGTAGAATGAACTGTGTAATTTTTGGCACTTAGGTTCAATTTGAGGTTCTATGACAAAGTTGCATGTTTCTCAAATGTTTGAAGAGTCATTGTATGAGAATTTGAGCATGACAAGTTTATAGGTTGTAACATGATTAGTGGACTTAGCAATGTTATGCAATGATTAATCCTGGATAAGAATTTGGGCCTCCAACATGATTTATTCTTGAGTGTTCTATTTTACCATGTGATGTGTTTGTTCCAGAACTTGCTTAAACTCTTGGTCAAAATTGCATACATTTAGATTTGGACACAAATGATAAAGGCAATTTTTCTTCTTGTAGCCTTGAGCCAAATAGCCTTAACCTTCACACTTTCCATTGCTAGCCCCTTTGAGCCTGAATAAACCCTTTCTTTCTTGGATACTTAAGCTCATTACAAGCCTAAATAAGTGAAAAACCAATTGTCCCTATCACTGGAACTTTGAGTGTATTGGTTTATTTACTTAGATGAGAGGTTTCAAGATTAAGTTTGGGGTTAAATTTTGGGGTGCATGAGTAGCTATTGACTTGAGGACAAGTCAAATTCTAAGTTTGGGGTTGTGGGTCACTTTGGTGAAGTTTGTGAATAATAGATAGTTGTATATGGTACATTCTCTATTTTCTTTCATGCATACGAGATACAAGAGTGTTTTCATGCATACCATGCAAAATTTTTGTTTTTCTTCTTGTGATATCAATAAGTGAGATTACTCAAGAAAAGCAAAGTGGCAAAAACAAAGAGAAAAGCAAGAAACTGAAAAGAAAGAAAAAGGAAGAAACAGAACAAAATGATAAAAATTATGAGAAATGAAGTGTAGAAAGAAAAAGAGAATAAAAAGTAGAAAGAAAGCATAAAGAAAGAAAAAAAAAGCGAGGAAGAAAATGCAATCTAAAAGCAAAAGAATAAAGGAACAAAAGGAAAACAGAGTAGTCTCATAACTTGTTTATGTTACTCATGGTAAGTTTCTGTTTTATTTTTGCGTTTTCTTCTGTCCATCTTAAGTTCATGCATAACAGATAGGTTTTAACTTTTACTCTTTGAGTTCCTGTGAATATGTAGCCAGTAATCCTTCTTTTTAATCCACCTTTACCTAAGCCCCATTACAACCTGAAAAAGACCTTTTGAGTGTCCAATTTCTACTTGAAGGCAGTGGAGATTGTAGAGTCATTGCAAGCCTATGAGAACCAACCTTTGATTGGTAATATTGAGAGAAACACAAGCCTAAACACTTGAGAGATTGAGGGCAAACACTTACCGGAGAGGACTTTTTGATGTTGGCTAAAGTACATTTTCTCATGCCAATCTATGTTAGTTGCCTATGCTAGATGAATTATGCAGTGCTTGATAACATTCTGAGTGCATGTCCAACTTTCATAGATGAATTGAGTTGGCTTAAGGAGTTAAGAACTGCATAATGCATTTTCGGTGTTGTTGATCTCAATGTTATACCATGCTTATTAACCCTTGTAATGATGGATTCTAATTTGCTTGAGGACAAGCAAAGCTTTAAGTTTGAGGTTGTGATAAGTGTTAGATTATACATGCTTTCTTAGGAGTTTTATATCCATTTTCATCCATTTTCAATAGGTTTAGTTGTAGTTTAGGCAAGAAAACATTGAAAATACCATATTTGTTTAGTGTTAGCTCTTGAGTAGTGTTTTGTTAAGTTTTATAAGTTTTCTTGAGTTTTTAAGTCATCTTAATCATTCTTTTGTTGATTCTAGGTTCATTGAAGAGAAGAAAGAATGCTTGGAATGGAAGCTAGGGACATAAGATGAAGATTCCATCAAGAAGAACAAGGATGCAAGCCCAAATCAAGATCAAAACAAGCCAATTGGAGCATCCCTACCTGTGAAAACGCGCCAGGGCGCACAAAGTGGCGCGTTTCAGCATTGCTTGCGCTGAAAACGCGCCAGGGCGCACAAAGTGGCGCGTTTCAGCATTGCTTGCGCTGAAAACGCGCCAGGGCGCACAAAGTGGCGCGTTTCAGCATTGCTTTTGTTTGAAAACGATGCCGGGCGCGTTTTCTTAACAGGTGGCACGTTTTTCGCTATAAAAGGGATCCTTGGGCGAGAAATTGAGAGACCTCATATTTTTCAGTTTTTCTTGTTAGCTTCTCGTGCACACTTCTAGTTTTCTCTCTTCTCCACCTTTGTTCTTCATCCTTCTCCATCAAATCCTTGAAGATTCTTGAAGAATTGGAGCTTGTGGAAGCAAGATCTAAAGATTCATGGAGCTTCTCTCGGTTTTGATTTCTATTTTTGTTCTTTCTTTTTCTATTTCCATGTTAGGCTAGGTTTTAGGTTAGGGAAGGGGATTTCAATTCCAGAATACTTGTAATGAATTTCTATGTTGATTCAATTGTAATTCAAGTTGATTGATTGATCTCTTCTTACTTAATTGCAATTTCTTGAGGTTTGATTCATGTAGTTCAAATAGTGATAGGAATATTAACTGTTTGAAATTGATTGAACTGTTCCTTGAGTTTTTGTTTCTCATTTCAATTATGCCTTCGGAAGATTGATAATTGAATTAGGAAAGGAATTGCATCATTATAGCAGTGCATGAGTCTAGGGATAGAACTTGCATGTTATGAGACATTGTGAATTTATCTGTTTCGCTTCTTGAATGTATTTCTATTTTCACCTAAGGGATTAGAGATTATAGAAGTCATTCAAAGTGACTAAAGACCTAGGAATAGGCTTAGTCTAAGGTATCACAAATTCTAGTCTCCAATTAATTGATTTCCATTGAATTGATATAGGAGTTGGCTACATGAAGGAAGGAATTGAATGAACCTATTCCCTAACTATTTCCATCATCTCTGAAACTTAAACATTTATTGCTTTCCATTTCTTGTTTTACAGTAAATTGTCTTTTTACATAATTACTTAGTTCACACACATGATTCACTCAACTGTTCGTCCTAATAGCAAGCATATTAAGCATTCGATAATTCACAACTAGTCTCTGTGGTTCGACATCCTTTTCTCACTATTTCTAAACTTGTGACGACCGGTACACTTGCCGAAAGATTGACACACACACATATTTTTAAGTCAACAAGTTTATGGCGCCGTTGCCGGGGAGAAGACCACAAGTGACTTCATGGACTCAACTAAAGGATGCATTGAAAGGGAGATTTGTACCACCTACTTATGTGAGAGATCTCCACATCAAACTTCAAAGATTGAACCAAGGCTCTAGGAGCGTACAAGAATATTACAAAGACCTAGAGTTGACTATGCTAAGATGTGATTACCAAGAAGATAGGGAAGCTACACTTGCAAGGTTCATTCATGGACTTAATGGAGAGATCCAAGATATTCTTGAGCTTCAAAGCTATGTGACACTTGAGGATGCCATCCACAAGGCTGAAAAGATTGAACAACAAATAAAGAGGAAGGCAACCTTTAAGAGATCCTCTACTTCACATACTTCATCATGGAGAGACAAAGGCAAGAAGGAGGGCTACTCCAACCAAAGGAACAAGTTGGACCGAGACACACCTAAGGTAAAAGAGGTAGTTCCTAACACTTCTAAACCTAGTTCTATTAAATGTTTCAAATGTCTAGGTCATGGCCACATAGCCTCAAATTGCCCAAACAAGAAGACTATGGTGGTAAGAGTTGATGGAGCCATCACAAGTGAGGAATCTAGCTCATCATCAAGTGATAGCGAAGCCTCCAACACAAGTGGACCTTCTACCTATGAACAACCCGAGGAAGGTGACCTCTTGATGGTAAGAAGGATGCTTAGTAATGTATGTAAGGAGCTTGATGAATCACAAAGGGAGAATATCTTCCATACTAGATGCACAATTGAAGGGAATGTATGCTCTTTAATTATAGATAATGGTAGTTGTACTAATGTAGTTAGTACTAGATTAGTAGATAAATTAAACTTGAAAACTTCTTCACATGCCAAACCTTACAAATTACAATGGTTAAGTGAGAAAGGAGAGTTAGTGGTAGATAGGCAAGTTCTTATTTCTTTCACCATAGGAAGGTATAGTGATGATGTACTTTGTGATGTTGTTCCTATGGAGGCCACACACCTCTTACTTGGTAGGCCTTGGCAATTTGATAAACATGCTTTACATGATGGTGTTGCCAATACTTACATTTTCTCTCATGTAGGAAAGAAGATTACTCTCAAACCATTATCACCAAAGGAGGTTTGTGAAGACCAAATCAAAATGAAAATTAAAAGAGACCAAGAGAAGAAACTCTCCTTGGCCGAAAGCTCCAAGGATGACAAAGTAAAAGGAAAATCTCACAAGCTTAAGGCCAAGAAGCATGGAAAAGTGAAACATGATAAGAGTGATAAAAAAGAGAGTTTCTTGATTGAAAGGAAGGAATTAAAGAGAGATTACCTAGCTAGGAAAGTGATGCTTCTTTGTGTCCCTAACCCTTTTGAGCACTAATTTTGTAGGTGATCAAGGAAGATTGGAGGCCTTATTGGAGGAGTTTCAAGATGTGTTCCCTAAGGACATACCTCATGGCCTACCACCAATTCGGGGAATTGAGCACCAAATTGATTTGATTCCGGGTGCACCTCTACCAAACCGTCCAAGCTATAGGAGCTCCCCCCAAGAGAGCCATGAAATCCAAAGGCAAGTGCAAAAGCTAATGGATAAAGGTTGGGTGAAGGAGAGCCTCTCCCCTTGTGCTTCACCGGTGATCTTAGTGCCTAAGAAGGAGGGAACATGGCGTATGTGCACAGATTGTCGAGTAATAAATAATATCACTATAAGGTATCGCCATCCTATCCCTAGACTAGATGATTTGTTAGATGAGTTGCATGGTGCTTGTGTATTCTCTAAGATAGATCTTAAAAGTGGTTATCATCAAATTAGGATGAAACAAGGTGATGAATGGAAAACCGCATTTAAGACTAAATTTGGCTTGTATGAATGGCTTGTTATGCCCTTTGGCTTGTCTAATGCACCTAGTACTTTTATGAGACTCATGAACCATGTGTTAAGAGAATTTTTAGGAAGGTTTGTTGTTGTCTATTTTGATGATATCTTGATCTATAGTAAAACTTTCCTTGAACATTTAACACATTTGAAGTTTGTTTTAGAAGTACTTAGGAAGGAGCAACTCTATGCCAACAAAGACAAGTGCACCTTCTCAACTAACAAGGTAATATTTCTTGGATATGTAGTGAGCTCTCAAGGAGTTCAAGTGGATGAGAGTAAGGTAAAAGCTATACAAGATTGGCCCTCCTACTTGTGTTAAAGATGTTAGGAGTTTTCATGGATTAGCTAGCTTTTATAGGAGGTTTGTTAAAGATTTTAGCACTATTGCATCTCCTTTAAATGAACTAGTTAAGAAAGAAATTTCATTTGCATGGGGCCCTAAACAAGAACATGCCTTTCGAACTCTCAAAGAAAAATTGACTAATGCACCTATTCTTGCTTTGCCTAATTTTGATATGTCTTTTGAATTGGAGTGTGATGCTTCTAATATAGGAATTGGAGCTGTGTTGATCCAAGGAGGACACCCTGTAGCTTTCTTTAGTGAAAAGCTCAAAGGTGCACAAGTGAACTACTCAACATATGACAAGGAGATGTATGCCCTAGTAAGAGCATTCCAAGTGTGGCAACACTATCTCCTTCCCAAGGAATTCATAGTGCATACGGATCATGAGGCTTTGAAGCACTTGAAAGGACAAGGAAAGTTGGGTAAGAGACATGCAAGATGGGTTGAGTATATTGAGAAATTTCCTTATGTCATTAAATACAAGAAAGGGGTAAATAATGTGGTAGCCGATGCACTTAGTAGGAGATATACTTTGATTGCCATGTTAGAAACTAAGATGTGCTTGGTTTTGAACATATTAAATGCTTGTATGAGAATGACATAGATTTTAGTCAAGTGTACTTGATGTGTGTGCAAGGAGCTCATAAAGAATTCTTTAGGCATGAAGGATATCTTTTTAAAGGGAAAACTTTATGTGTGCTTAAGACTTCTTTAAGAGATCTACTCATTTGTGAAGCACATGAAGGGGGCATCATGGGACACTTTGGTAATGATAAGACTCTTGCTATATTACATGAACATTTTTATTGGCCTCATATGAAAAAGGATGTTAACCGGTTTGTGAGTAAATGCATAACATGTCATAGAGCAAAGTCTAGAGTTCTAAACCATGGATTGTACACCCCTTTACCTATTCCTAACTCCCCTTGGATTGATATCTCTATGGATTTTATACTTGGACTGCCTAGGACCAAGAGGGGTATGGATGCCTTGTTTGTTGTGGTGTGTAGGTTCTCTAAAATGGCTCATTTCATTGCTTGCCATAAGGTTGATGATGCCACACACATAGCAAACTTATTCTTTAAAGAAGTGGTAAGGTTGCATGGTATGCCAAAGAGTATAGTGAGTGATAGGGACTCCAAATTTCTTAGCCACTTTTGGAGGACCCTTTGGAGCAAGCTTGGCACCAAGCTCTTGTTCTCTACCACTTGTCATCTACAAACGGATGGCCAAACCGAAGTGGTTAATAGGACACTAGGTCAACTTTTGAGGTGCTTTGTTAAGGGCAATGTGAAGTCTTGGGAGGAACATTTACCTTATATAGAATTTGCATATAATAGGGTAGTAAATGCTTCTACTAATTGTTCACCGTTTGAAATTGTGTATGGTTTTAACCCACTAACCCCCCTTGATCTTGTGCCTATTCCACTTGAGTTTGCTTTGGATGTAGATGGAGCAAGTAAAGCCGAGAGAGTGAAATCTCTTCATGCCAAGATTAGAGAACAAATTCAGAAGAGGTACACCAAAGTGGAGGCTAAAGTAAACCAACACAAGAAGGATGTTCAATTTAAGGAAGGAGACTTGGTTTGGCTTCATCTAAGAAAGGAGAGATTTCCTAATCTTAGGAAATCCAAGTTGATGCCTAGAGGAGATGGACCATTCAAAATCCTCAAGAAACTTGGACCTAATGCTTACAAACTTGACCTCCCTAACACTTTCATTGGTAGTAACTCTTTCAATGTTAGTGACTTATCTCTTTGTGTTGTAGGTGAAGATGAACTAAACTTGGGGACAAGTTTGAATCAAGAAGGAGGGTTTGATGGAGGACCATCCTTGACAAGAAGAGTTACAAGAGCCATGCACAAAAGAATTCAAGAAGAAGTTGAGAGTCAACTCAAAAGTCAAAGCCAAGATTCAACTCAAGACTTCTCCTTACTTTGTAATAGGACTTGTAACCTTCTAAACATGTTGTAAAGTTGTAATTAGATTAGGATCAATTAATTTGGGCCTTGCTTGGTGAATAAGTGCACGGCCTTACGTTTGTAATTGAACCAAAAGTTTAGGAGTGTTTTGTGAGAGAGTTGGGTAATTGACTGAAGTGACCAGTTTCAGTATTCTGACCATAACTCGAGCTACACAACTCCAATTGCGACGTTCTTGGTGTCAAATTAAAGAAGACTTCAAGGGCTACAAAAGCTATGAAGACACCAAAGTCCAGTTCGGCCTCCATCAAGGCAGAAAACGAGCTTGAAGTTAGAGTTAGAATCTTCCAGGATGGTAATCGATTACCAAGCTGTAGGTAATCGATTACATGAGAGGTTAACCTTTGTGGTAATCGATTACCACGACCAGGTAATCGATTACCACAGAGACACTTTCATTTCTGGACCCCAAAGACCCGTGGTAATCGATTACCATGACTAAGTAATCGATTACCACGTGCACTTCTCAGTTTTTCTAAGCTTTGAGTTGTTTCTCCTTTTAAGGAAGAAGATGTATATAGATTAGAAGCTTGGACTGCAAGCTAACACTTCTCCAACTAGTATAAATACTTAACACTCTGAATTGTAAGGAACTTTTGGAAATTGAATATAGAATTCAGAATTTGTGTGAGAGCATTTTCTCTCTAGAGTTCTTGTGAAGAACCTTGAATCTTATCAATGGCTTCTTGATCCATTGTGGCGATTCCACCTTGAGCTTATTGGCACTTGCCATGGCGCTTCCATTTCTCTTCTAAACCGTTTGTTCTCTTCATTTTCTGTTTACATCTTCGTTTTTCCCCAATCTGAAAACCTAGAAACTCCATTGAAGCATGAAGGTCCGTTCAATTCTTGCAATTCTCACGAGGCTTGCATCAACTCCTTGTCACCGATTGTTCCCACAATGTTGTCATCTACGATTTTGGCCTCAGACCAAAACTCAGCATACGACTCCATCATCCATGGTCCTTCCCAGGTAGCAAACTTCATCCATCCGGCTTTCTCCAAGAAGTCACAGGTGTGACCGGAGAGATCAGCGATGGTGATTCTCTTCACCCATTTGCTTGGTAGGAACAGGTCTTGAGCAAAGAATCCTTCTTCTTCAGGGGTAGTTTGTTGCACATTCTTGGCGGCCATTTTTCTAGGTTTGAGAAAAAGAAGAGAGTATTTGAAAGTGAGAGTTCTTAGAAAGAGAGATAAATTTGAATGCTTAGCAATGTAAATAATAAAAGAGGTAACTTTGACTCTTTTATAGTGTAAAAGATTGAACAGTTATTTTCAGTAGACGATAGAATGTAAACCGTCCCTGATTTGACGTTTTCTACCATGATTGCCCCTTCAATGATTGATTTGACTTCTATCAGTTACAGCGCGTGCTCTTGGACTTCCTAGAATAGAGTAATAAATGCCAGATACATTTAGTGCTGCATTTATTGTCTTCCTGCACACTTCAACTTTAAATTTATTAAATAAAAACATTACGTCTGTTGAATGACTTTTTACTTATTCAACTTGATCAGACGCAAGGCTTCGTCTTAACACGAATTAACAGACGATAAGTATAAACGACAACTATAGACAATAACTGTAATCTTCTATAGAAATAATTCCCAAATTTTCTTTAATAAAATTAAAGCTTGTTTTGTCTAAAACTTTGTAAAGATGTCTGGCCATTGAAAATCAGTTTGAACAAACTGTATATCGAAAACACCTTTTTGAACATAATCTCTTATAAAATAAAATTTGATTTCAATATGTTTAGCTTTTGAATGTTGAATAGGGTTTTTGCTAAGATTGATTGCACTAGTGTTATCACAGAAAACTGGGATTTGGGTTTCAAACCTGGAGTAATCTTCAAGTTGATGTTTTACCCAAAGAAGTTGCGAACAACATCCAGCAGCAGCTATGTATTCTACTTCTGTTGTGGAGAGGGCTATAGAGTTTTGTTTCTTGCTAGACCAAGAAATGAGTGACTTGCCAAGAAATTGACATCCACCACTTGTACTTTTTCTCTCCACTTTGTCTCCAGCATAGTCAGCATCACAAAAACCATTCAAACTAAAATCACTATTTTTCTTATAAAACAAAGAGAGATTAGTGGTTCCAATAAGATATCTGAGAATACGTTTAACAGCTTTTAAATGAGATTCTTTAGGATCAGACTAAAAACGTGCACATAGACAGACGCTAAAAATAATGTCTGGTCTACTTGCAGTTAAATAGAGCAGTGAGCCAATCATACCTCGATATACTGTCTGATCAATGGTTTTACTTGATTCGTCTTTGTTGAGACTAGCACCAGACGAATGCATGGGCGTCTTCATTGGCTTTGCGTTGTCCATCTTGAATTTCTTGAGAAGTTCTTTTGTGTACTTCTGTTGATGAATATAGATTCCTTCTTTCGTTTGTTTGACTTGAAGTCCTAGGAAGAATTTTAATTCTCCCATCATACTCATTTCAAATTCACCCTGCATTACCTTAGAGGAAGTGTTGTCTCCAGCCATGAGACATATATTTGTGGTTTCCTCTACCTCTGTGGAATCATCTGAACTGTTGCTGTCAAGGTCTTCCCAAGTCAGCAAACTCTTCTTCCCTTTTCCTCTACGGGGATTCCACCTTTTCTTGAGCCTTGGACATTCAGATCTCATATGCCCAGGCTTTCTACATTCATAGCAGACGATCTCAAATCCTTCCTCTTTATTTGAAGATTTTTCAGGAAAATTTTTCTCCTTTTTGAAGAATCGTTGACCTCTTCCTTTCTTCATCATCATCTTCTTGAATCGTCTAGCCATGAGAGATATCTCATCTTCAGATGATCCATCAGACGAATCTGATTCAGACGTTTCAGCCTTGAGAATTTTGGTCTTCTTCTTTCTCTCTTTCTTGACAGTTTCTTCTTTTGGAACTTCATCTGTGGACGAAAGAGCTATAGTATCTTGAATTTTTATCTTGTCTCTTTTACATAGGAGTACCTCATGTACTCTTAGAGCACCTATTAACTCATTAAGAGTTAATGTTTTCATGTCATGTCCTACAGAAATAGCAGTAGACATTGCTTCCCATGGAGTAGGAAGACTATCCAAAATCTTCATGTTATTTTGAGCTTTTGTGAAAGTGATTCCCAGCGAAGTGAGACCATTTAATATTGTTTGAAATCTTCCAAACATCATTTCAATGGATTCACCTTTCTTCATAGAGAACATCTCATATTCTCTTTGTAATGTAGCAGCTTTTCTCATTCTAACATCTTCAGTTCCTTCATAGGAAATCTTCAGAGCATCCCAAAGTTCTTTAGCTGTTTTATAGGCACAGAATCTATTGTACTCTTTCCTAGATAGAACACATGTGAGTGCATATCTAGCTTTGTTGTTCAGCTCCATGAGGATATATTCTTCATTTCCCCCATTCAGTTTCTGGTTTAACAATGGGAATATCTCTCTGAGTGATAATCTTCCAAAGTCTATATTGAGTAGTTTATGTACATCTTCATCCTATCTGCCCAGTAAGGATAATCATCCCCAGAGAAAGCTGGCGGCTTGTTCATGGAGGAACCTCCTGAAAGGAATGCTGGTCCTTGTGACTCCATAATGATCTTTTCCTCTAGCAGTTGTTAAGCGCTCAACCCTTAGAGACTGAGCTCTGATACCAAACTGTAAAGAATAAAACACAAGAAGGGGGTTGAATTGTGATTTTGATAAAATTTTATCCTATCGTCTGTTGTTTTGAAATCAGTACAGACGATTCAAACTTATCTTTGAAACGCTTGATTTAAGAAGTTAAGTTATTCTTTAATTATCCCCGTTAGCTACAAGATATAATCCAGAGAACATAAACTTTTATACTAGTTCGTCTATAATAGACTACGTCCAGTTATTCAGCAAAAACTGAGTTTTCACTATCAACCGTGAAAAGGTTACAAGTATTGTTTGAGCACAGCCACTTCTGGCTAATACAAGATATTCTTTGATCGATTTCTTTCTCAAAGGGCTAACCCACCAAGTATTGTTTGAAACACAGCCTCTTCAGGCTAAGGAAAAAGGGTATTCTTTGCAAGCACAACCTCCTTAGGCTAAAATACCACAGACGTGGATTTGAAAGAGTTTAAAAGCAGTTTAAACTTTCCTCTTCGCAGAGAGGGTTTATACAATGAAGAGTAAGAGCGAATTCAATAATCAGCTTGTAATAGCGTTTTTCGCCAACTTGAAATGGTGAGGTGAAGACCTTTATATAGGCAACAGTCTGAAGAGATACGTTAGACTCAAGAGATATGACCGTTGTCCTTTTTCTTGAAACTTTCCATCAATGGCAGAGATCAATCAGAACAATTAATTATTCGCAGCGGAGTCAACGCATGTTCAGCACCTTTTTTTGACTTGATCAGTTTGGATAACGAAAGTGTGATCTACTTTTCGTGTAGCAGAGGTTTGCACAGTATCCAATAGCATTTTTGGAAGCTTCTAAGAGTAACGACTGAAAGAGACATTTTGCACGCGTTACTTCGTCTGTCTTCATTCTTCTTCTAGTAGACGCTGGGTCTTTAATAGAGCATAAGACGTTCAGCTAATGCTCTAGATTGATGTCGTTTTCATTCGTAATTGCATCGTCTGTTTTTTGTGATGAGACACCTTTGAGGAAGCATGAAATAAGTCTTATCAGATTGAGGAGTCTTCTTTCGTCTATAGTCCTCACATCGTCTACACTTGTATCGTCTATTCGTATCGTTTGTCTTGTAATTATCAAAACTTAATAGTGTTAATCCCCTTGATCTAACACTTCTCAGGCTAAACCACTAGGTATTCTTTGGAACGCAGCCTCCCGCTAATACAAAAGGTATTCTTTGGAGCACAATCTCCTCAGGTTAAGGCATCACAAAGGTGTATTTAAGATAAGTTTCTAAGAAACAAGTTCCTCTTCGCAGAGAGGGGTATAGAAATTAAGTACAGAACGAAATCACAAATGAATAGCTATTATAGCGTGTTCGTCAACTTGAAAAGCTGCAAGAGAAGTCCTTTATATAGACAGTGATTTGATAGATCCGTTAGACTTATAAATCTAACCATTGTCCTTTCCTTCCTTGAAGTCTTAAACTGTGTCAGAATATAATCATAAATTTGACACAGTAGACTCAACATCGCCAAATAGTCCTAGAATAAGTCCTGAACTTAACTTAACCTTACAAATCTAACTTATAATATCAGAATTATTAAAAAAAAAATACAATAAAAAATAAAAAATATAAGTTAATAACAAAAATATCTTTATCCACGACTTATCAATATTAGTAAGAGATATTTATTTAAATTTATTTTTTAAAAAACATAAGAAGAGAGTCTTCGTCAGATTTAGGAATCAAATATTTACTCTTGCCTACTGAAATAAGAGTTTTGTAATTAGATTGATATTAATTATGTAGAGTATATATAAGCTATTCTATAATAATATATGTGATGATGTATATTAAATAATGCACTAATATGCATCAGTAAAATAAAAGTGTAAAATCTATTTAAACTTAAATATCATTTTTCTAACACTAATTAAGTTCATATAATAATCCTTTTCACGGGAAATTTTTTATATTTTTTATAAAGCTTTATACCTTACAAACCGACATAGTTATTAGAAAAAAAATTCCAAAAGAAAATTTAAATTAAGTTTTTTAGAAAAATAAAGTACAAAAATTTGATTTGTCCTACAAATATCTATCTGATCTAAATGCACTAATATCTAATCTAAACAGGAAAAAAACAGAAAGCTGCTTCCTCGAAACACAGAACCTCACCTTCCCTCGTTTAATCCGAAAAGAACCTCATCGGAGTTGTAACACGCCGCCGACATGGCTGCCGCCGCTGTGACCGATATGGGTCGTCGCCACAGAATTAGCGAAATACTGGTAGACCTCGTCAAGTTTGCTGTGGGTTCCGCTATCGACGGCTCTCGCAAAATCATCCCTGGTCATTTCTTCTCTCTATTTAAAAATTAAACCTTTTCCTTTCATTTTCACTCATCACTGACTCTTCGTTTACACCAGTTCGTACAGAAACGGGTTATTGCACTTGGTTCACTTTTTTTGGAAGCGAGTTTTAGGAAATATAATTAATTTTTTTAATAATTGTTTAGAGTTTTTGATCAATTGAGTGCTCACTCACCCTGAGAGTTACTAATGCTGGGTATTGTTTTTTTATTTCATGTTGGTATGTCTTTGTTTTTGTGATTATACAAATTTATTTTGTGTTCGTATTTTTTTTTTTAAAATTTAGAAAAGAATGGGAAATAAGGTAGTGGTTTTGTGATCTTTCAACAAGAACACAAGCCTTAATGGCTTACCCTACTACTTTTATAATTATTATTAATTAAAAAATCAAATATTTAAAAATAAAATATTAAACAACAATCATATTTGATCTGTATGGAGATTTGAAGTGAATCTACTTGTGAAAAATGAGGACTTGAGGATTTGGGTGGGACAACTTTGGAGTAAATTGTCACATGGTTGATGGTGCATTTGTTTTTTAGTGCATGTTTAGATTAAAGTTTGCAAACTTGACCGAGTATAAATGGACTTCATTTTGCAAACTGAGTTTGCAAAGGTAATCCTGCCTTTTGCTATCATTTCAAAATGAGTTTCCAACCAAGATTGAGGCTCGAATTGGTCATTCATATCCTCGATCTCATTGAACCAGTTTGTCATTGATTTGTGACTTCATTAATGGGAATTTGGTTCTTTGAAGTGAGAGAAGTGTATAAGAGAGGATAACGTGTACTTAGTGTTAGATTAGAAATCAATTTTTGAACATGTAACTGATCTTAGAGTTTTAAACATGTATTTCTATCACATTTAACCTTTGATTTTTTAATCAATGGATGTGATACACTTTATTTTCTAAACTACACTTTCACTTTAGAATCCTTGAATCTTGATCATCAGCTGCCATCTTCCCAGAGTCAAACTCCAATCATTTATGATTTCTTACTTTACCTCTTCATTATTCTTTTGCTCCAGAGACAAATATCTACTGGCACAAACATATACCAGCAATATCAATTATATATCTCCGGGGTTAAATTTCACTCTAATATCATATATTCTAAGTATGTTGCATTTCTAGGTTCTGTTTAACTCCTTGCTTGATATATGTATTGCAAAAATGATATTTACAAATCAAAATCCCTGCATACTTTTACTTATGAGAATTAAAAGAGTTGAGAAAATGTGTTTCTCTTGTTTCCTTTTCTAAAAAGGAAGTGGTGGAAAAAAAATGGTTAGTTAAACATTTAGTTCCTGGTTCTTACACTTGACATCATTTTTTGGTTTAGTCCCTACATATTTTGTATGTAAATATCATTACTGTATTTATTTCAGGTAGGAAACAGGTTGATAAGATGGTGCCAGAAGGATTGATGAACATACCCTTGCCAACCCTTGTAAATACCAAGAAACACCCTGATTTAAAGGTTGCAAAGAACCTCCCTTTTGAGACAAAAGTGGAGGAACTGAAGGAAGACATGAATAACATGAAGCAGCAGTACAAAACATCAACCAAACACGTTGGGGAGTCACAGCCTCCAAACAAATCGGATGATGGCTTCAAGGAAAATAATCTTGCGCAGAGCAATGGAAGGAGAGTATTCATCCGATCCCGTCTATAGAATGAAATTTATGCAACTTACTAGAGATTTCTACATATCTATAAGATAGTGCAACATAATATGTGCTTTGTTTTTCTTTTCTTCCCTCTCACCATCACCCTGGTAGATGGAAAGGGGATAACTACTTGAGGTTTGGCTCTTTGAGCCTGCCTACTGTCACCACTTGAGGTGTACTCTTAGGTCCTGTAGCATGTCCTTCCCAATAGTAATATCATATAACATATCCTATAACATGTTCTATATCATGTCCTATAAACATACTTTTGAATGAATATACTACAGTTTACATTGGTTGAATTATGAACCATGTATTCGTTATGAAGTATGAACATTATTCTAGTGGTCATGCTAACTATTGCCATTAGGGGAGTGAAAAGTTTTTACTAGAAAGTGTAAGTGTACCATATAATGATATATACATTTTCTCACATTTTCAATAAAAAATTCTTCTGTTTATTGATTCCTTAATATTTTATTTATTTAAATATCTAGCCAACTGATCTAAATTGTTTTTTGTATAGCTGTCCAATGTGATACAACATAATCCATGGCCATCCTTCCTTTTATGTTTTTGCTTTGGAATGTGAAAATTTGTGTTTTCAAACACCTTAAGGGTAAGTTGGTGAGTTTTTTCTAGAAGAATTATTTTAGAAGAAAATAAGAAAAAATGAAATTTGTTTCTAAAGTTAAAATTAGTTTTTCATTAATTAAATTGCATTAATTAAATTGTAGAAGTTATCTCTTTTACTTTTTAAAAAGTTGTAGATTTCTATACATTAACTAATGAAAAATTTAAATTTAACTTAGAGAAGTAAATTCAATTTTTTCTTTTGTTTCCTCCTAAAAGTTCTCTCGGAGGAAAACACTCAGACAAACCCTTAAAAATTGAATTTCTATGACATGAGTGCTTACTGCTTAGTGCATAGGCTTGCTAGTGCTGTTATGTTATTTGACTTATGTGAAAAACAAGGTTGTGAAACTTAAAGATCAGCAGAAAGGAATGTACCACAAGAAAGCACACTAATAAATATGTGAAATATATTTGTACAGGCCATGTAACAGGTAAAAGCACAAAGCAATTAGCAAATTATTCATTTTCATTTCGTGGCACATTTTAGAAAAACTCAGTTCGAAAACAAGGAAACTATGATTTCATTTCTGATATGTCTTAATTCATGCTATCAAAATTTCAAAGCTTTCTATTATTGTTGGTTAAAAGGAGGAAAAAATTTCAAGTTTACATATTTCTTTATTAAGAAGAAGAAAATCAATCTTGTTCATTGCCGTGAGAAATTGAATGAGCCGAATTTCAAACTTGTTAAGTTGCAAAACAAACAAAATAAGGGTGAAAACGTGGTTAATTTGAACAGGTTTATGTTATATGAATACAAGCCTTTTAAACTGTGACATTATACTTTAGAAGGCAAATGTTGAGTGCCGGCCATTCATTAGAAAATTAAGATTTTAACAACAACACAATTTGTTGTATATATACATGTATTTTGTCATAATTTTAACTACAGATTTTCCAATCAACGACTATTAATTTGTACTTTCTCACATAAACTATACCTAACTATTTCTTTGTACTTCATCATATAAATTTTACCAAGCACTTGGAGAGGCTAACCCTATCTTTCTATTTATATTATGAGATATATTAATTTGGTGTAAATTTTGTATTATGAATAAGTTTGTGAGTGGTTGTAACAAAGGGTATATTTAGTGGGTAAATTAGGTAGTTAGTCAGGAATGGTTAATGCAATCATTTTTATAAATTTCCTTGTATAATTCTCATTTTATCAATTTCAATATGATTCCATAAGTTTAACTCATTGTTCAAGCTCTGATTCCCTTACTTTTCCATTCTTTTTAATTACCAAAGTGTTCACACTCTAGTTCCTAATAAGTGGCACATGATTATGACTGATATTCTGGACTTTACTTTCTTCACAGTTGCAAGTTTAAGGACGCTACAATGCACATGAAAAATATAATTTGTAAAAGTTTTATCATATTAGCTTATCCAAAAGTTGATATTTTTATATAAGTTAATTTCAATTATATTTTATTTTTTCTTCTCATTTTCCTATAAGAACTTCCGGAAAATTTATCCAAACAAACTTGTAACTCAAGGGGTCCTGTTCGTGTAAGACCAACACAAGTAATTAGGCCTAAAATGAGCTAAGACAAATACAATGAAAGCAGAACATCCAAGCAGAAATGTTGGATAAAACTTTCTAGATAACTAGAACTGGCATCAATGTATCTAGTAGATCTTATTCAATAGAACATAGCATTTCTCGTGCATTTGTTTAGTAATTGTCTCATAATATTCAGTAATGCATGTCCTGGAATCACTTTGACTTTTTATCTGAAGGTGCACTGCTTTTGTTATTAACCTTGTATGGTTCAGCACTATATGCATATTGCTGATATATAGAGAAGAAAACCATTTCAACACAAACCAAAATGTTTTGGTAGCCTTCCTCAATTCGTTCAACGGTTAGCCAGGAATGACGGGATCGGATTATTCCCAATGTTGCCAGGAGCTGAAGCACAATTCCCTGATAATTGAATAATGTTAGTTATTAAACCAACACAATCTTGTATAGCTAACAAAATACTGCCTTATTTCCAAGACAGTATGTGTATAGTGTTCATCTTTGATAAATGTTTTTGTCAGCCTAAATTTCAAGCCCTCTCTGTGTTTGGAAGAACTTATTTACAGTTTATTTGGAATTACCATATCATATTAATGTGTTTGGAAAAACTTTGACAATAACTTAAGCTATGTGCATAAGCTGTTTTCAGCTATTTCAATTAGCTCTCTAGAATAGCTTAAGAAAATGGCTTACAACTAAATGAAAACAGTTCAGTTCTATTTCCTGTTTGATTATAAAAACAACTTCTACATAAATGCTTCTATAATAAGAACCCATTCGAAAATCACTCAGCTAAGTTATTGATAAGAACCTATTAGTTATTTACCCAAACAGGCCAATCTAGACCCAACAAGTTCACTAACAATAGTGTGCTGCCATTTAAGACTATCAGCACTGACAAATTGAAATTCTAAACCAAAATACAGTATTTCTGACTTAATAGCACCATTCAAATTCTACAGCAGTGAAATCTTATTGTCTATGAATCATGGTTCAAGGGATCAAGGTAAAGCATAGAAAAATACCTGCCAGAAGCAGAAAAAGACAATCCCTTTTATGCACAAAAACTTGGCAAGAGGCTTGTGTGGTTCCAGCTCTTTCGCAAACACATGGTAGAAAACAACAAGGGAATACAATGCCAGTGACACCGAAATGTTTAGAATGATTGTGTTTATCCAGCTGACCCAAGTGGGATAGATTTCAAAATACTGTAGAGTTATCATCAAGATTGAGCACACTGGACGTATCACAACAAATTGCCAGGTCCAGTTTTTGAGAAGCTTCAGCGTGTGATGGTCCAGACGTGTAGTGTGAGGCTGCACATCATGGGCATGATGAGTTGAACTTCAGATTTATAAGTTGAAATGTTCATGGAAGAAAAAATAATACTGTTTTTGATGTGATTAACATGCGTACTAAGCTGTAGGTTTAAACTTCTCAAGACCACATGTCACTATAGTTGTCTTGTGTGTGAGTGTATGAAATCAAGTTGTTGCCAAGCAAAGGGAAACATGAAATATGATCTAAGTGAGATATCATATCAGTATCAGTTGTGACTTTACGAATGCACTATCTTTCTGGATCAACACAGTCTCATTATTTGTCAGTGGAATGACAAACAACATCAGTGATTTGTTTTAGTGCAGTTATTTGGGTTTTTTTTTTCTTTTTTTTTTTTTTGGTACAGAATAGCATCAGTGGTTGATAATAGTATTGAATAAAACAACCCTTATTCATGGTACATGATCCAAGAGACCATACATGTACAACTCCAAAACTTCTTCATTTGTGGGTGCAGTATTCCTGTAAACATAATGATGCTGAAGACATGCAGAAAACATATTTAATTAGAACATTACAAAAAGTTGATGAGTATCAACCACCTGAAAAAGAGTCATTGGAAAAGAATGGTGAATCTCTCTTCCCTTGATCTCATCTGGCACTATGTTCTTACTCAAGGAAATGTTTAAATAACTGTACATCAAGCTCAAGAACTTTGCAATCACCTGTAGGCAATGCAACTCATTGAGTAAGTTTAGTTATAATGCATTAAATTACTAAATGGAAATAACTGAATATATTTAGTACAAAACTACTAGTAAGTGTTCCCCATAAGACCATAATAAAAATTACAGGTACAAATCTTACCAGAGCCTCGTAGCACTCCTTAATTGAGTCCAAGAATGTGAAAAATGCTTCACTTCCAAAGAAATTTATCAAACCAACATAGGAGTCCACAGCATATAATGGGGCCATAAGGATTATAATTACTATGGCTTTCTGCTCCTTTGGTTTCTTCCAGTTTAAAACATGGTCTGCGAGTAGCTTCATCGAGAAGTGCACTGCTATCATGACACATAAAGTTGATCCATACAGAACAATCTGTGCTGGGTGCATTTTTATTGACTATGCTGTTGAGCTTGGAGGAATTCTAGATATTGAACCTGTAGAAGAATGACTAAGGTGGTTAAAGAAACTCATCTGAAGATAACAAGGTTACAATATCAAAAGGTAGCATGTAGGACTCCAATGCAATACACAAGCTGTTTTTAACAAAGGCCTATTGATTGATAAAATTTTTAAGAGAACATTAACTCAAGAAGAATAGTCAGTTTTAATTATGCTAGTTGACAAGTATGCCACTTCTGCTAGTTTTTTGGAGTGAGCTTTTCACAGATAGTGGGAAAAGAAATCATTTGTTACTAGTTTGTTACTTATTAGTTTGTTACTTCTCTGAACATTGATTAATCGTTTTCCACTTACCGAAAAGAAAAAGGAAGAGTGAAGATTAAATTAGCTACAACTAGCATTTGTTTAATCTGATTCTAATTCTAGTTTACTCTTTTTCTTCCTCTTAAAAATAGGTCCTCCCAACACACACGTTTAATTAATTTGAACTGGTAATGTTGTAGATTTGATGAAATAAGAATGCAATGCCCATGGACATAGATGTATAATAGGAGCTTCAAGACAGAGCAAAATGGAGGTGAATCAATTGATTTAATTTTTAATGACTTAACCATGAAAAAGGAAGAAACAGAGGCAAACGTTTCATAGTCCTTTATGCCAAAATCACCAAGGTACCATGGTCCTCAAGACAAATGTTTACATATTTCAAGTGCATCCCTTTTTCTATATGATAATAAGTTGTCACCCCTTCTATTTTTTTTGTCATTTATAGGTCATCTCTTCCTGATACTTGACTATGAAACATCTTATAAGAAATGGTCTTGCTAATGTTAGATCCATCATGGTTTTAAATTGTGGTTGTTGTCGTGTCATAAAATTACAGGAAATTGCAGACAAATGTAACAAAATAATGGATCGAGTTTAACGCGCAAATTTCAGCAGTTAAAGAACTAGTCACGCGAAATCAAAACCAGTAAATACTAGTTGCAGCAATCAGCTCTGAACATGAAACTCCCACAATTCCATACTTTTCCGCAGAAGTTCTGCTGTACCCTCTTATTATATCCCTCTACCCTCTAGCAGTCAACACAAAATCTAAAGATAAAAACACTACAGAAATGTAAATATCTAACTTTTGATCCAAAAACCGATCCTTAATATAGGCTACAGAACAAACTAGGAAATTGTGGACCATCCTAACTTAACCACCACGGATGAGCCATGCACGCATACCACCTTCATCTTCACTTTCACCTTTCATGCTCAATGCTGGAGCTGGAGGAGTTATGGACCATCTTGACTGATCCTTAATGATCTCCTCTTCAACTAATGGGGTTATCTTAGCTACCTACACTTTCAGAAACCTAGATCACCCATTAAGAATCACATTTACTACAAAAACAGCCCCATTAATCTCCATGAGACCCCCATTAGTCTGTTACTTCATGGAATCAGTTATACCAAACCCCTTCATCTAGTACCAAAAACCCTAAACCCCTTCATCAATTATAAAAAACACTTTTTAAATAGAGCTCATCCTTGACACGCGATGAACCCAGAACCCAATCCAATTGCAGTTCTAGCAAGAACAGGTGTATCCCTGCCATCTCAATACAACATTAGAAAAGAAAAAACACTAGATTTGGCTCACTAGTGTGATTGACTATAACATCAAAACACTAAATCTTAAATATCCTTCTGTTCTGCACCTTGAGCTACCAAAGTGAAGCAGTGAATCTAGATTTATAGAGATTATGAATGAATGAATGAAATCAACAAAGAACATGTAAAGAGTTTATATGTGAAAGAAGCAAAATAGATAAGTGGCATCATCAACAATCAAAAATTTCTTTAAACGTGAATATGTCATGTGATATCACACAATCATGAATATTAGTACACATAATCATTACAATAAGTTTGGAAATAGAAGTAAGAATGAAGGTGTTACCAAGTTTCAAAAGTTTGTTTTACCTTCTTCTACTTCGGTGATTGCTGTAATTGTTTGTGGAGTCTAATGAACACTAGAACCAAATTCTCGCCCCACCTAGGTGGATGAGTTCAGCAGATAGATTGCATTAATGTCAAAAAGTCATCATCAACTATTTAGTATATATCGATATTATACAAATTATTCAACATTCACGGTTTTTCTATAAGTATTTTATTATAAGTATTTTAATAATATGAAGGTCATTATAATGTACGCGTTTTGCTCTATGGATCCATTATATATATTATTTTAGTCTTTGTTTTTTAAGAAATATTTGAATTCAAATTTTGTTAGTCACCTCTTCACATCATAGACTAAAAACAATTATAAATATTGAATTCTTGAAATACATGTCTAAAATAATTGGAGTGATATTGTAAAAAAGAAATTATTGGAGTGATAAATTTTATATGAAATGGACATAGTCTAGTATGTATTTTTTTGGACAACTTTGATGACCGTAATTATTGCATGTAATAAGTTTTAGTTAAATGTTGAGAAAAATTTTCTTTTTAAAAAGCTTCTATGCTTTTATTTCATAACAACTAATAAGCAGAGTACTAAGAATCTAAGATCTATTTGCATATTTATGCTATAATAATTTCTCAAATAAAATTTAAGGGTAAGTAATTATGTATTTGTACTTGTATATGTAACCAATCATTTCACATTTTTATATTTATGTATTTGTATATGTTACCAAGTATTTCATATTTCATATTGATTATTTTATAAGGTGTCAGCTTCAATGATGGAAGGAGACATGTTGAGTCAGTCACATGAGGTGGCACACTCTCCAGAAACGTCAAACGTGGACTTCGTGATATTCAGGAAAAATAATTTTTTCAAGAATAATATTCCATGCTTAATTAAAAAATAATCGCCAGTTTGAAAAGAAGAAAAAGTGTAAAATGTGATAAAAGCTAAAAAAGTAAATTAAAGAAAAAAATTCAATTTTGTATTTGTAAGCCAATTTTTCCATTCCTTCCGCTCTTTCCGATCAAAATTTTAAAAAATATTATCTGTATTTTTTCTTATTTTCTCTTCACTTAACCCAATATACCATAAATACTTTCTTTTGATAAATTGGAAAGAAATAGAAACATTAGAAATACAATATGCTCATTTGAATATATGTATATATTTAATTGTATTTTTTGTCCCTAAAATTTTACCGTCTCAAGAATTTTGCTTCCACGAAACTTCTTTATACAAATTTTGCATCCAAACTTTCAACATATCACAAACTTCGTTCACTTGAAAAGAGTGTCTGTGACAAATTTTCTTTATATTGCTAAAAAACAAATAATTGTGACTGACTGGTTTTTACTTTGAATTACCACAATTAGGACAAACCATGATATCTTGAACGTTAGAGGCAAAATTCGGAAAAGAAAAATAATTATTTGAGAGCAAAATTTATGAAATTGTAAAACTTGAGAAACAAGAGGTACAATTAAACTGAAATAAAAAATTATCTGTAAGAAATTTATTCGATTAAAAATAAATCAAAGTGTAACAGGTTAATTTCTTCTAAAAAGGAGTTAATTTTAGAGGAAGGGGTAATCTAAACATCTATTTGAAAGAGAAAAAAGATGAGTAATTTTCTTCTCTTGCAAAAAATGAAAGGAAAAAACAACAACCCAGGTCTACATGACAATATTACAGATTAAGTTTGAATTACTAATTATTACAGATACTAATGTGAAAAATGATTATGGTGAACTTCAACAACTCTTGACAAAATTGAAATAGATCAAACAAGTACAAACTACAAAGTATCAAAATCTGATCCCAAGAAGTTTGCTTTCAAACGGAAGATGGTGTGATCAGCTTAGTTGAACACTAGCAAGTCCACCAAAATTCCAAAAATAAGTTTTAGTTGGTGTTCTCTTCCACAGTAGAACACAGTGATCTAGTTATGCACAAAAAATTCCTGCAGTGTATCATTGTATTTGTACCAATCTGAATCATGTCATCCTCTGAATGTTGAATAGCAATATTTTGTATGAACTTACTGACTGAAAATTATATTCCATCATAATGACTTCAACACTTCTCCCAGGACTAGTCCCCATTGAGTCCAATGGGTGCCACCCTGCATTTGGAATATAAAATTAAGAACATGAAAAAGAGTGTAAAAGCAAATCATATGTAGTATTGCATGAAATTAATGAGCATACCTGGCAAAATACAGCAAATGGCTCTCTAAGAGGTCCATCACATGAAAGCTCACTAGTACTCCCATCTATGAAGGTTCCATCGGCGAATATCACCTGAGGTTGATGTAAAGAGTTATTAATATCTGATAGGAGAACAAAGTAACAACTACCAAACATCCTAAAATTGAAGGTTCAAAAACTGGTGAAAACAATAAATTTGGGTGTAGATTGTGAAGATAAATCTGAGCAGACCTCTGATGCATATCCTGGTGTGGTGCCTGCAATTGGTTTGGTATATGAACCTACTGGGGAGCTTCTCTGAATAGCCTCACAGAAAGCAAGCAGTCGTTCACGGCTTCCAAGCTGAACAGCCTATTGGGATTGAAGTTTAACTTTAGCTATCAACTTATATATTGAAAGAGATTCAAAAATAACCTAGATCTTGTTCAGATAAATTGATCAATAAGTCTTTAATATTTATAGGAGAAGAAAATGAGCAAGTAAAATAAATATAACTTCTTCCAAAGTTAAAATCAACTAGTGAACCACAATGTTTCTATAAGTTCCTCCTTCATTCAACTTTAAGATGTGTAAGTTGCTTTTAACTTATGGGAGAAATTTAATTCATTTTACATTCTCATTTTCTTCTCCAATAGTTCTTATTGAAAAGGTTATCCAACCAGGACCTTACAAATTGTCTAATTCAATAACAACTATTCTACAATCAACTCATTTTTGCTAGTAATGCAGAGAAAATATTCATTTGAAAGACAACAGAGAAGATTAAGTAAGAAAACCTGAACCGTATCAGACCGGGGGGCACGGGGGAGTGGCTGCACTTTATAGCCTTCAGATGCCAAAACTTCAGCGATCAGGAATGAGCCCTTACATAAAATACAGAATGGTCTCAGCACAAAATACATGCAAGAAAAGCATAAAATCTCCGACTAAAATGAAGAATCCAGAACCTTGATTGCTTCCCCAACCATTTGAGGTGAAAGAAATAATCCCTGGAAAAAGGCTCGCATGATATCACCAGGGGTTGAACCACAATCAACACCAAGTCCTGGTGCAGAAAGACGGGCTGCAGCTGCTTGAACCCATTTTTGCTTCCCAGCAACATATCCACCACATGGTGCAATCGTTCCACCTGGATTCTTGATCAAACTGCCCGCAATCAAATCTGCACCCTGTCCACCAATTTACAATATGATACTACATTACAATCCGTGGAATAAAGCAACACAAGTGTGTTGTGTTATCACCTACCACCATGGGAGGTTCAGTGCTTTCAACAAATTCACCATAGCAATTGTCCACCATGACTGAGCAGCTGGGATTTTGCATCTGTACACATATTTGAGTACACCATTTAGTGAAAAAGCCATGGAAAAAGGTTACAGGAAAATAGCAGATAGCAGACTAATCAACTTTTAAGGTACAATCTCTGCCATGGATTTATAACCTCACCTTGATTATTTTTATTGCCCTTCCTATGTCATTAACACTCAAACTCTGACGCCATGAATAACCACATGACCGCTGTATGAGTGCGCATTTTGTTTTGGGTTTGACAGCACTCATGAGTGCATTCCAATCAAGTCCACCGTCCTCAGCAAGCTGGACAGGAAAAAATCCAAGTGTCAGAAAGCAAACTAATGAATGAAAAAGAAAAGTAAAAAAGAGTATTATTAAGAAGTATCATACTGGAACTTCTCGGTACTTCACCCCAAAATCTTGGAGGGAACCCAGTCCACCAGAGTCCCTTTTCCCCAATACTTCCTCTAGTGTGTCATAGGGAGCACCAGCTACTGCCAGAAGCTGACAGCTACATTAGTCTAAACCTTATTCCAGTTACAAATCAACAGAAAAATACTCTATGATGAGAATAAAAAGATAAACGACTAGAAAATAATGAAAAGAAGAGAATGCTAAAAACAATGTGTTACCTCATCCCCTGGCCTCAGGAGAGCAAATAAAGCACATGTGATAGCATGAGTACCTGAGAAGAACTGTTGACAGATGAGAATATTATAACTTCTATATTGTCAACTACAGTAAGAGCTAAGAAGTTGAAAAAGGTAGCCTAGAGCACAAGGCTCCCCCCTAGGGGGTCTAAGGATGGTGGATGTATGCAATTTTATCCCCACAAGCAATGAGGTTGTTTCTGGATTTGAACCCATGGTCTCCAGATCATATAAGGCAATAACCTTAACTTTGTTCCATGCAATAAACATATAAAAGTATAGTATAAACACATGGAAAACTAAGAACCTGTGAACGAACAATAGCTGACTCGGCACCAACAATTTCTGCAAAAGCCTGGTCAAGAGCTGCACGACCCCCGGCTTCATCATGACCATAACCAGTGCTACCACCAAAGTGCTGATAAGAAATTAACAATATGCATATTAACAACCAAGTAGAAACCCAAAACCAGAAAATAACCAATGCTGCTGAAATTGTAATGAAGAAGTTTGACTGACTGCTAGTATTAAGTACCAAGGTCACAGACAAAATAGTAATTTACATTCAACAAAGTCATAGACATTAGTGACCAACCATTGAACCACACACATGAGCTCCTCACAATCAAATTTAGGACAGAGGACCATAAAATAAACTAATGCAGAGATGAATGTGCAGATAAATCTTTCACATCCTAAGATTTCTCGTATCCCTTGCTTCAGCGGGAGGAGATTGTCTCATTTCCTAGTTCTTTGCCATATATTAGCATAAATAACTCCACTTTTTCTGCATTGTCGGGGTTACTATTCAATAATTACGACTGAATGTTATCTCTGTACCCTGAAATTACTTTTACAAGTATCCTAAGGTTAGCTCTTGGATGTACCTGTATACCTTCTGCTCGAGTTTAATCTGCAGCTTGAGGTTCTAACTAGTCCAATCTAAAGTTTTTGGGTTCCTATATTAACTATGCTTTCTATCAAAATCTCAAGATAAAAAGCATGTATCCCTTCTGCTCTTGGATGTACATGTATACCTTCTGCTCGAGTTTAATCTGCAGCTTTAGGGTTTCGCTAGTCCAATCTGAAGTTTTTGGGTTCCTATATTAACTACGCTTTTTATCAAAATGTCAAGATATATAACTCAAAAACATCTGTACCAACAACAATCAAAACAATTAACAATAACATTTTTAGCCTTAAACCCAAGGCCATCATATCAAATAATTATCAATCCGAGAATATCATAGTACATTTGCAAACAGGTTATCTAAACCAAGAGGCTTGCTTACATGAGATCCAACTCGAGCATTTTGGAAAGCTTTAAGGACACGAGCTGTATTGCATGCAACCAAATTATCCACAGCCCTGAACTCTGAATGCAACGCATCCACCGCTTTTACAACCTGCGCTGTGATAAAATGAAACCATTTAAAATAACTATTCTTTCACAATCCATAGGCATTTTCAGCATGTAAAC
This sequence comes from Hylodesmum podocarpum, assembly GCA_026586105.1. Classification (NCBI taxonomy): domain Eukaryota; kingdom Viridiplantae; phylum Streptophyta; class Magnoliopsida; order Fabales; family Fabaceae; genus Hylodesmum; species Hylodesmum podocarpum. The sequence continues at coordinate 2,271,909 of JALJEV010000804.1, forward strand.
ACTTCCACATAAGAATTTTTTGTCCAAAAAAAGTAAAGCTCCCCAACACTGACTAGCTTATGGCTCATAGCAAACCAAAGATTATCTCTAAAATTTAGGAAAAAAATAAAGAAATATTTTGAGGAATGAAAACAAAATCAAATCATATGGTACATGCCAACTGATCCAAGCAGTTTTGCACATTCAAATTAAAAATTCTTTCACATTCTCACTGACCAGTGAAAATCACAATCATGTACAACCAACTTTTATTCATTTCTTTCGCATCTCAACACATAAAGTAAACCCCAAAAGCCAAATTCTGAAATGAAATAAAAGAAGGTATTCCACCTAAAAGGACCCTAATTTGATTTTCTCCTTCCTCCAAAAATTTTCTTAAGCACTACAAAATCCAACCAGATATCTTCAACTTCTACATTCCAAAGCAACATTAAACAAAAACAAACAAAACTTATCTTTTTCGCTCTTAAAACACTAAAAAAGAAAATGATTTTTTGCCTTGTAGTTACAGTTTCTAATGCTTCCCGAGCAACCAAACGCTACAGTGACAAAATAAGCTTCTGGGTTACAAAAAGATCAAATTTTTTCAACAACTTAGAATGGTTAGAAGTAAGGAAATGGTAGAGTAAGAAAATAAGGTTGTGGGTTTGTGACAGTACCTGTGGGACGAAGGGGCTGGGAATGGCAAAATGAGTGTTGTTAACATTGAGAGGAATGGAAAGAGGCATTGAAGTTGAAGCTCGAATAGGATAAGCTGAAATCATGCTGCTTACAATGCTCATTCTTTCTTGGATAAAAAAAATAGATACCCCTCCCAATTAGTCACATCTAACCATTTTTTTTTTTCATTTTTATGTGTCTAATTTTAACATTTTTTATTGTGATTTTCTCGGGTTTTACAAATTTACCTTTAGAAATGAGAGTATACAAATGATAAAATGTATATCCTAAGACTCTAAGACATATTTTATACGTAGTATTAAATACTCATTCTAAAATATATTAATTTATGTTATAAAATAATAGAGAAAAGAGAAGGAATAATACGAGAAATTATAACTCTGTATATTTCTCCGTTCGATATATTTTTATTTATTTATTATAAAGTGTATCATCAAATGTGATGGAGTCATAAATATAGTATTAGTGATATTATTTATAATGAAATTATAATTGATTTTAAGAAGATTTTAGGAGTGTAAAGGATATCCATATTATTTACAATAACTTTTTAAAATTTTCATTAGGCAGTAATTTTGATTGATGCATTGTAGCGGTTATATCCGCCACAATTATGTTTTTTTTTTTTCAAAAATTATGCCAATTAAAATTATTTCAGAAAAGAATAGCAAACCATAGAAATAACTGAGTCTGAATAAACACTATTTTCTTCCACTTTCCTGTCTTTTTTATGGTAGGAAAGGTGGATATGTTTCCCACTGTCAAAAACAATTAAAAAAAAAAAAAAGTTTCATAGTTTTCCATTTTCTTCATTGGGTTGCCGATGCCATCAACATCAGTCATGGTCAGGTGAGAAAACCAAACTCCCTCATTTCTCCTTTGCCCAGTACACGCACCCAATCTTCACATTAATTTGTTTTAATTAATTGATTGTTAACTAACTCTTTGGATTGCTTTGTTTAATTCAAATTATTTGTTCTTAAGTGTTAGTTAATGTTCCATTGGTATTACTTTAGCTTGTAGAAAATTGTGATCAAATTTTGTAGAGCACATAATTGAAAGATTGTTGTGTTCATTGATGTGAAGTTTGTTGGTATCAACATCGTGAGTTTGAATCATACTTGCTATTATTGTTGTATTTGGGATATTGTTGTATTTGGAATGTTGGTGCTGAGTAGTGCGTGTTAGATTGAGTTGTTCTTTTTTTTTTTCTTTTTTTTTTTTCCATGATGTGGTATTTTGTTAGGGCTAATGCTGTCACAAGTTACGATTCACATGCCACATGCAAATAGTGTTAACGTCGCTTATTTCAAATTAATGGAACGTACATCATTGAATTAATTTAGAAAATTTATGATTTAATTGACGTAAAAATAAAACGGTGGAAATCGAAAACAATATTAAACTAGGGATTAAATAAGTAGATAAGTCTATAATTTTCTTTTTTTCTATGTTATGTTCTTATAAGAAAAAGTTATTTTTTACTTTCACCTTATTTTATCTCATTTTTAATTTTTTAAATAAATGATAAAAAAATTCCTATGAATTATGAGAATATTTTTTTTAATAATAATATTTGAAGTAATATCATTTTCAGAATATAAAATAATATCGGAATGAAACATTCTATTAGCAATAAAAATTCTAAAATTAATTTTTGAATCATTATGTTGTTTATTAAAAAATATTTTAGAGATGATTTTCATGACTATTTGGTTGTTAATTTTTAATTATAATTACAATTTTATTTCGATAATATATGTTTATATTCAGTAAAGATTTTTATTACATATATTATTTTAATAGAATTTTAATTTTATCTAAGCGACAACATTAAAAAAATACTTTAATAAACGGTCATTTGCATCTAAGTTTTGTCCTCTTTAATATTAGAGACGCTAATACATAATTAATAATTATTTGTAGAAACTAAGGTATTGATAACTTACATGGCTATTGGCTAAGAAACTAAGATATATTTGGTACGTATTGATTAACATAAAAAGTAGAATAGTACAACAATAGGTTGGATTTAATTCGCGAAGCGAGATTAGGTCGAAGTTTGTTAGAAGCAAATTTATAGACTTTGAAATCATATTTTTTTTAAAAATATTTATATATTTTTAAATATATTATATGAGATTATTAATTGTATTCTTAATTAAATAATAGATAAAAATAATAAATAACAAATTTTAATTATAAAATTTTAAGAATCAAATTATATTTTTAGTTGAATGAATTATTTTATGGTTATTTTGTTATTAAAATAATTAATTTACATATTTTTATACTATAGAATGAGTTCGGGTGCGAGTAGTGGTATCCACACCCGCCCCATTCCCATCTAAAAGGAGTGGGAGCGGGGCAAGTTTGAGTGCGAGAAAGATAAAAACAGGTTTTTCTTTCAATATCGGGCAAATTTGAATTTTATTACCACCCCTAAGTACAAAATAAATAATTGACTCAGAATACCGGTCAAGATGGCTTTATGGACTAATGTTGTGCTTCCATGTATTCCTTTTCTGATATATTTATAAAACTATTTTATAAACTTACACCAAGACCAAGAAAGGGAAACTCAAATTTAAACATTAGATATTTGTAAACTTATGAAATTTAAGAATTAGACATTAACATGTAGTAGAAGAACAAGATTCATGTATAGAAATATTGAGTTCATTTTAAATGTTAGAAACTTGTAAATATGTATGTTTAGAGGATACTTTGTGTGAGAGACAATGCTTTGAAGGCTAGACAAACTATCATGGATGTTGGACGATCCCTAATGGACATATATGTTAGGATGATACTCTTTTTGAGCAACATCTTCTCTAGTATCTGATAGAGATGAAGGTGTTAGCAAAGTCCAACTCCAATATGAAAAATACTCTTTCCTTTGTGGACATGCACACAAGAGGATACAATATAGGTTTTTTGTGCTTAATAAGATCAATGGTAGGCAATCATGGACAAATACAATTTGACACAATTCTTATCTTTCTTGTTGGACATAGGTGCGGGAGGGTGGAACATCTATTTTGATATTTAAGTAAGGAATACTCTAGCACCTTGCTAACAAAACTTACATCATTCGTGGGTAAATGGAAACCTAATTCAAATATATACATTGGATGAAACTTGTGATAGTTGTATATTTGTAGAGGAGCCTCAAAATAATTCTTCTTTTTGTGTAAAGATTTACATTTTCATGAAGAGATATTATCAATAGGTATAATAAACTAGGTGGCATTAACAAACGGAATCCATACGTATTGTGATTGAAGAATATCTTTGACATGAATATTTCTTTGTACAAGAGGGGGTGGACGTTGTACAATTGCTCTAAAAGGAAGAGACTTGTAGGTATCATATGGACAAAACTCAAACTAAAGACAAATTCACCTATTTGATGGATAGTAAGGCTCAATCCTGGATAGGATGAAAACCTCTCTGCATCATGCTTCATGGAATCTTTAGCATCAGAATCAATGTTCTCTTGAAAAACAATAATTGCCACTTCTTACAACTAGTAAAAAAATGAGAGAGAACAAATTTATTCCTTTATGCCATTGTAGACAAAAATCAAGTTTGCTTAGCAAAATAATAAAATGTCCTATTTGTGGTATGTGTAGGGTTTGCGTTTAGACTTGTGTTTGTGTTGCTATTTAGGTTTGGTGTATAATTGTTTTCTATTTAGGTTGAGGATGGTATCTGGTTTTCTTTGGTGAAGGAGAGGTTGATGAAGTGATGATGGTGGAGGGAAAGGTAATTTCTTAGGAGAGATAGGTGGAGGAGGATTACCTTGGTGAGGGAAGAAAATCTTATATCTTGACTTTCTTAAAACAACATCTAGTTGCACGATTGTCAATCCTTCATCATCAAATTCTTTCTAGAGAATCAACCTTGGATGTTTAGCATACACAAGTTAGGGCATAGGAAAAACTTTTTCTTCTAGGAGTAAGCTTGGCTGGATGAAAAGATTCGTCTTCTTTAGTGGTTTTTCCATACACAATTGGAGAACTTCTACAAAAATAACTTTCTTTGGCTTAATTAAAGAAAAACCAACTTTCTTCTTGGAAATATTTGCTTTTGCAAAAGGCATCATCGAATGAGTTTGTCTTGTTCCTCTTAAGGAAAAGCAACAAAAACATCACAAACACCTTGGTCAATCATAATCTTATTAATTAAAGCAGCATAATGGATATGAACAGATTCTTCTCCTATTTCCATACACTTCAGAATGTTATTCAAAGTAAGTTAGGGAAGATAAACTGAGGAACCATTCATCATATGATAAAGAGAAAAATAATGATGCTTTTAAATGTTTTTCTTGAAACTAACTTTGTAAAGAATACTCTTGTTTGGAAACTATTCATAGAGTTTGGCTTCCTTCAGAAACTTGTTGTAGATGAGAGTTCCATGTCTTTTTGGATCCACAATGGTTGTTAGAATGGTGTCATTGGGAATTTCTTTGTCCCAATCATCTTTGAAAATGGTACCAACACATTCGCATCCAGTGGCTAAGGTAATGTTTCATAAGCTAATTTTGACAACAACTCCTAAAATAGTGCTTTTGAAACCATTACCATACTTTTGAGTATTCTCTTAAACATCCTTACCAACTCTGGATAGATGCCTTGATCCATGATGTTGAAGTAGCCACAGATTCCACATTCAACCATTTAAGTTTTGACATTGATTTTGATGAAAGCAAGATATTCCTAGTCAAAGTATACTCAATGTTGATGGTAGGAGAGACGTTAATATACGTGTTAACAACTGAGTAAGAATGACGTCGACAACTCTTTCCATGGTAGACTAAGAAAGAGAAAGAGCAAACAAAGCTAAGGTTTCTTAGAGAGAAACAAGGAGAGTTTTAAGTTGAAACTATGTGAAATGTGTTATAACCAAAACTTTCACCTTTAAAAACATGTCACCAAAACTCTTAGAAAAGAGAAAGCTTTAACGTGACATGAAAATTGTCTATTCTCTTTCACCGAAAAATTTTAAGCTCAAAATTAAAAATCATGTGTTTCCATTGCTTAATAAAATGCACAAACAAGGTACCCATATGTTGGACGTTCAACCAAATGCACGAGTATTTGGATGATACTTAAGAAAGGTAATGGACAATGAGTCCATTGGATGCATAAACATATTTTAATCAATCACTCTTTCATAAAGTTCATTATAAGTTCCATTCTTAGAGGAATGGGTGATCTTTGCGAAGGAATTTGTAAATATATTTGTTAGTTGATTGTTATTATTAATAAAATGAAGACCAATAATCATTTTTTAAATATAATATTTTATAAAGTGATGTTTGATTTCAATATCTTCAACTTGAGAATGAAACATACACTTTTTAAACACATTAATAGTAACAATATCATCACAAAAGATGTGAAAGCTACTTTTAAACATTGTATTCTTCAAGGTGATGTTTAATCCATAAAAACCAAGATTAGTAACTAGTGATTGATATATGCTCTGTTTTTGTTGTTGGTATAGTTATGGTTCCTTGTCTCTTACTTGTCCAAGAAATCAAGTTCCCTCCAATGTACTGACAAACTCCATTAGTATCCTTTCTTCTAATGTGATCTCCAACATAATCAACATTGCAATAACCTATTAACATGTAATATTTTCTTTTCTCTAAGCAATGACCAATGAAATTATTCCCTTTAAATATTTGAAAACGTGTTTAACGATAATTAAATGCACCTTCCTTGGATCAAATTGAAATTGTGCACATAAACATACATCAAACATGATATCAGGCCTAGACGATGTGAGACAGAGAAATATCCAATCATTTATCTATATAAGGATTGATCAACCTTACTTGAAGCAACATATACTCCAAGAACCAAGGGTAGATGCATTGGTGTACTCATCGCCCTTTTGTCACTAAGTATACCTTTATAAATATTGTTAGTAAAACCATCAGTATTCTTTTTTATTTTGAAAACCCATTTATATTCGATGAGAAATCTAAGTAAAAGGAAGATGTACAAGACACCAAGAATTATACTAGTGAAAAGCAAAAAAATCTTTTTCTTTTCATCTCAACAAACCACTTTCACTCATGTAAAACAAGTTTAACATTCTTCTTCCACAACAAACACACCAAGAAAGGTGTGTTAGGATTTCATAGTTATAATACCAAAACTTTTTGAACCATGAACTAAATAAACCTCGATCCTAGAATTTCCCGTCAATTTATGATATCTAAGGGTTTTGAGTTTTACCTTTGTAGCGTTCTTTTACAATCTAATAAGGTGCTCCTTCTGATCACCAAGTGTTGAAGTGCATAATACCTCTATTGAATCCACATAAATAAAATGTTAGAAAAGTGTTTGATGCCAGCTACCAATAGAGATGATAAGGTGTTTTGGGTGTGTCACATTATCTCAATTCTCATTTAAGGGTTTGCTTTCTATCTCTAAGAATAATAAGAAAGTTGTTTATTTTCTCTTATCCAACAAGAACAAAACCTATTAAAGGTAAATTGCAATGATATATAAGGTTTAGGCTATTATTTATAATACGAGCTTAACCTCTTCCAAAAACATAATAGACTTGTATACTAAAGTTTGTTTGTATGCTATAAGTCTAACCTAATCCTAATTAATTAAATCTAATTTAATTTAAGTTATGACAATAATTAATTAAATCACAATTAATAAATTATCCAACTAATTAATATCAAATCACATTTAATATAATTAATTTCTCTGTTATTTTACTCTACATGTGTGACCTATGGGTTCCCACTAGAATGATAATAATATTAATATCCCATCAGTATCATAAATGGTGAGGGACATCTAGTAATGTATTAGTACTACAAAGTTCATTAAATGATCAGTAATTTGATTTAACTTGTTCGTAGTCATATTTATCGTATGACCCTTCTCTCTTTGTCCAAGTGTCATAATTAAAATAAGGCATAATTGCATCATCCTCGTCAAGTCTAATTATATATTCCTTAATTTCTAAGTAAATACGTAACAAAGAATGAATCCAATATTTCATTTTAGGTCATTCCTACATGACCACATATTCTCGATGTCTCACTCTATCACAAAGCCAATGACACTCATCCTACTAAGTGGAAAGGACAAATCCTACCGACGTTATTCATAACCCTCAATACAATTCGATATAAACTAAGTACTACCTCTATAGTTATCTTGTTATGGATAATGTTTAATAACATAAAAGCATACAACTTCTACATGTAAGAATTGTAGTAACTTTATCATTTTCTCCCAAATCACGATTCATTTTGGAGCCACGATTCCTTTTCTCCCAAATAACGACCTAAAGTGTGTTCATCACTATATCATAGATAACAAACCCTTCTCTCCTTAATTATTAGCCACAATCTCATGACCACCATGATCTTGATCGAACCTGTGACCACCGCCACCATAACTGTGACAGAACTTGTGACAAAGGAAGAGAATGAAGACAAGACAAGGAAGAAGTAACTAGCACCAAGAGATCTCGTATGTGTACCTCAATCACGTTTGCTCTATAGGTTATAGAGGATGACATCATTGGTCTCGAGGAGTAACAGCACCGACACCTCCAAAAGCTCTACACTAAGGGAGTTCTCTACAAGTCACCATTGCTAGAGGATGAGGATTCTTTGGATTCTTCATCACATACCCTTGGCTTTGTTATGTTTGGCTTCTCAAATGGTGGTGAAGTATTCTTTAACAGGAATCACCTATTCACGACATCCCAGAAGGCCATGGGCGGCGATAATGTTGACGTGCACGAGTTGTGGTTGTAAAGAGTGGCATTGTTTCTACTACTCTATCAAAAGACAATCTAGAGATAATAAAGTCATAATAAAATTATGGTTCAGAAACCACTATGGATCATGTATTTTTGTCTCTTGGTTTTTCATTTATGGTTTTGGTTTTAGTTTTCCTGAAATCTAGATTTTTTGTCACCTCATTATTAGGATTACCTCATTCAATTACAGTGCACAAGTCACAACACATAAGAAAAAGGGATGAATATTCCAAGATCTTGGAGTTTATCTCTTTGATCTTGAGACATGCATATTCAACTTTGAAGAATGAATTTGAAGTTTCTAGATCTCTTTGGAATTATGGAAATTTATCAACCACCATTAATCACTATTTTTTGGAGAAGTCACACTCTTCTCTTATAAACATGAGAACTTGTGAAGAGTCGTACGACACATGCAAGTGAAGAAATCCAAGAGAGTTGGGGAGCTTTTGTATTTCTCCTTGAGAAAGAGAAAGAGTTCCTTAAAGAGAAATTTTGTATGCCTTTCGAGAGAGTGAGATCGAGAGAAACACTTCGTAATCTTACTTTTTTATAGTGAAGATCTTTTAATTGGATTAAGTCCTGTGATTTTTCTTAAGAGGGTTCTTCTTCTCTACTTTTTTCATTTTTACACTTCCATAATGACCATTTTGCGTTCACAAAAGAGGGAATAAACATTCTATTTCCCAACAATGGTATCAAAGCCTGGTTGGCTAGAAAAGTCATTATTTTGTGCAACTTAAGATAGAAGGAACATTTTCTCATGATGGAGACATGTTCAAGCTAATTGCAGATAATTTTGTTATTGGAAGCCGATGATGGAAGACTATTTCTACTACAAGGATTTGTATGAGCCAATAAAAAATGAGAAGTGATAACTCAGAAAAGTGAGTTATTGACATACGTCTTTTTACTAATAAAATGTCCAATAAACACTTGTAAGCAAGCTAAAACAAACATTAAGTGCTCTAATTTATAATACTTTGAGTTAGGACTTGTTGATGGTTTGTTTAAGTGTTTCAGGGGTTAAAAATAGCTAAAAATAAGAGAAAATGTGCAAAGGAATTCACTTCGCGCGAGTTGAGACTTAACTCGCATGACTTAGAGCTCCAGGTGTGGACTATTCATCTATGTCAACTCAGCTCGCGCGACTTACCTGTTAGGTCGCGTGAGTTGATCTTTCTTTCAACCCAAGGTTGCTCTCTATCAACTCAACTCGCGCGACTTACCTATTAGCTCACACAAGTTGACATTTCTTCCAACCCAAGGTTTCTCTCTATAACCTCAACTTGCACGACTTACTTATTAGCTCACACGAGTTGGCCTTGCTTGGAGACCATGTTTCCTATCTGAAACCTTAACTCACGTGACATACTAACGAGCTCGGGTGAGTTGGATTCGTGAAAAGCCCAAGTCCACTAAGAAAGTTATATATTCACTTGTCATTATCAACAAAACATCTTTTTCTGCCCATGAATTAGAATCACACTTGGTTCATATGACATTCAGAGTTCAACCCCAAGCCTAAGTGAAGGAGACGCAAGGATCATTCGGCTTCTCTAGAATTCGATTACTTATGTACTCTCCATCTTGTTATTTTTGTGTTGCTCCCCCTGTTAGCATGAACTAACTTCCTCTTTGATTGAGAGAATGATTGACACACGCGCCGAATGTGCGTCAAATAATACCAAAGTCTAGCTATTACTTTGCAGTAATAGTGGACTCGGATTGTTTCCCTACGAATTACTTTGTTACTTCTCTGTAGCCGAAATTTTAAATGCAATTTTTGGGGGATTTTAAAAAGCAATTAATAGATGAGTAAAAGACAACAATCCTGATCTCTTTTAGATCCTAATTTCCCTCACCAGTTCAACAAAATAAAGACACTCATATATGCAGTGCATTGAAACCGAGATCTCTGCATCCCAACATTGAAATAACGCTCTAATATCTTAGAGAATTATCAACGAATACTTGGTGGCCTTTAAACTCACACAATCGCATGAGAGCACACAACATGGTTTCGAATCATATAATTAGTTTTCTGCATTCATTATTAATCAACAACAACATAATCAACAATCTCAATCCAAAATATTAATAAACATAATGAAATCAAAATTATAGAATCCAAAATGAGTACTCATGCAATTGAAAATGGAGAACCTAAGGAAATTATGGATCCTATTGAGATCGAATTGGTTGAAGAAATTAGTTGCGCATAATTGAAATTAGACTAAGCATAAATCGAAATTGCATAATAGAAGAATTAAATTGCAAGAAGGAGAGGAAAACGAAAATTGTAATGGAAACTCAAAACCCTAGCAGAGAAACTAAAGAAGAGAAAGGGGGAAACCAAAATGCTGAAAAAAATGAAAATAAAATTGCAAAGTGAGAAGTTGTTTAGAATTAGGGTTTTGGAGTATATAAAGGGGCCAAGTCATGTGCTAGTCATATGACTTTTTAGTGGTCCATGGTGCAGGGTTCAAAACCCACCCAATGCACACATTTAAATGAGCCAATTACATGATTTGAAATGGGCCTACACTAATTCTTCACGCTGGAATTCCCGCATCAGTTTCATGCATCAATTTCGAGCCTCATTTCACCCAAGATGCAGTCCGAATTAGCTCTTCATATTCTCATAACTTTTGCAGCTTTTCGAGTCCTCTTTGATTTGACATATAATGGAGCTCAAACAGAGTTCAGTGGTGAGAGTTATGCTTGTTTTAGTGAACATTGTCAAAACTGGAATTTTCAGCAATTTAGAACAAAAATAAGCATTTAAGACCCTATTGAACCCAAACTCATAAATGCATAAAATCATGCTAATTGACTATTAACCATGCTGTATTAGAATATAAAAGATGCAGAGAAAATGATCAAAATAATGACTCATCAATGATATAACTGATAACTCACAAAAGTGAGCTATTTTTATACTCCTTTTATATCATAAATTGTCCTTTTCATACTCTTAAGCCACCTAAAATAACTCTAAATTGATCTTAATTCATAATAAATCATGTTAGACCTTGTTGATGGTGTGTTAAGTGTTTTAGGATTAAAAATAGCCAAAAACAGGTGAAAAACGTGTCCAGAAAGACATCTCTCGCGAGTTGGAACACAACTCGCGCAAATTGGAGCTTTAGTAAAGAAGAAAAGCTCTCTAGAACCTCATCTTGCACTCATCTCTTCACATCTAGCACGAAAAACCCTTTCTTCAAGAGAAAGTTAACTCTCTAACACATCATCTCGCGCTCACCTCGCGCGAGGTGGCGTAACTTCAAGAAGATGTTAACTCTCTGCCACATCATTTCGCGCTTATCTCGCACCCAACGATCTCATCTTGCGCGAAGTGACTTGGATTGCAAAACATGTTTCCTCTCTGGAACATGAACTCGCGTGAGTTACTTAATATCTCAGGCGAGTTGGACTCACAGCAGGCCCGAGTCTAGAGTTTTAAAGGCTATAAATACACATTATTTCACATTCAGCAGAGTTCGCTCAAAGATCCACAGTTCAAGTTTTAGACCTAATTCTCAGTCTCCCGACGACTTAACCTAGACGGCGGCTGCAGTTCGGCTGAGGACCATTCCAGTTCATAAACGGCGACGAAATTCAACTACAAGGAAGAAGAGAAGGAGATTCTAGACTTCACTATGTATTCTCTTTCAATTACTATGTGTACTGTTTTCTTTTCCATCATGAACTAACTCCCCCTTTAATTGGGAGAACGATGTAACCCTAATTATCCCCTTTACATGATTCTCGATGTTATTCAGTATATGTTTGAGTGTTTGTTCTTTGTTCTTAATGTTATTTATTAATTGACGACTAATAAATTTATAAGTTAACCTAAGGTCACTCTGACAAAGTATACCTAGTAGTACTGAAGAATTAAACCATTATTACGTTAGGATTCTAGAGATAGGAGTAGGTAGTAATGCAGACTGCACCTAAGTTTGCCCATGGATACATATAACTAATTCCCTAATTAACTTGGTATTAACTTAAAAGATTAATTAATCCGGTTAACCTAGGCGGTGTGAGTGATCCTGAGAGGGATAGTCACGAGGGTAGGAATCTGATCCAACTATGATTATAGATAATTAACATAAGAGAATAGTATAAGGGGGAGATTAGTGGTGAAATCGGGATCCCAATCGCTCACTCTTCTTTCTTGGTCTAAATTCTTGCTCATTGTTCTCTCTGCTCTTTTATAATTTAAATTGATATTTAAATCAAGATCTGATATGCTTTCATCCCCTTTTGGGAAATTAATAAAATAAATAAAAGTATAGCTTTCGAATTACTTGTCCTCGTGGATACGAGAACCCTGATTTATAAATACTATTACTTGACGATTATGGTATACTTGTCATAGCAAGCGCGGTGGTGTACTCACCGTTTGCGCGCATCAATAACCCTAATTATTTCTAAGATAATTCTAGATGTTATTCAGTACACGATTGGGTGCTTATTTCTTCTATGTTTAATGTTGTTTATTAACTAGTCATTAATGAATTGATAGTAAACCTAGGGGAACTTTGAGAAAAGAAACTTAAGTGGTATTAGAGAAATAACCATTACTAAGCTAGAATCTTGGAGGTAGGAGTAGACGGTAGCGTGAACATAACCTAAAAGTTATAACTAGATTCACAAAACTAAAATAACTTAGTTTAATTTAAGAGATTAATTATTCAAGTTAATCTAGGCGGGATAGGTGATCCTGAGAGGGACGGTTACGAGGGTAGGAATCCGATCTAACCAAATATTATAATTTGGATAACTGAGAGGAGAATATTAGGACAGTTAGTGGTGAAATCGGAATCCCAACCGCTTTTTCTATTTTATTAAATTCTCTTCTACATTTAATTGAAATTTTATTTTCGCAACAATTTCCCAAAACCTTCAAAATATTAAAATTAATTATAATAAATCCAAATTTCTTATCCTCGTGGGATTGACAATCCTATTCTTAAAATACTTATTACTTGATAATTTTGATATACTTGTCATAGCTAACAAGGTGCAAGAGGTATAAACTACCACTCGCATATCGCGCACATCAAGAAGAATGACAAAGATTGAGAGATTATGAATTGAAATTTATTGCTATGATTCTAAAGTACATCGACAAAAGCTTGTTTGAGTCTGTATTGACTTATACCAATGCATATGAGTTATGGACAAAGTTTGAATTTGTGATTCAGAAGAAAAATCCCAAAAGCAAAGCTCATCTTGTCAGACAAATGATGAAATTAGAGTACTCTAATGACCAGAATATGATTGAGTATCTGAACATCTTTAAAGGTATTGTGAATTAATTTACAAAAACAGTTGTGAAGATTGATGATGAATTACACACTCTTCTACTCCTTAGTTCTTCACCTTAGAGCTAAGACACATTTGTTGTCACTCTCAACAACTCAACAGATGGCGAACTTAACCTGGATACTATTATAGATAGTTTTCCAAATGAAAAGTCCAGAAGAAAAGAAAGATGTACGAGTAGTCGCTAATAAGCTAGTGTTGTTGAGAATAGAGGAAGAAGTGAGCATAAAAGCAGAAGAAGTCGTAGAAAGTCCCAATGAAGATCCAAGTGTTGCCCTAGAAGTTTGACTTGTTTCTATTGTGGAAGAGATGGCCACAAGAAACCAGGGTGCAGATCTTGAAAAGAGATCAAAAGGTTGGAACAGTCCATCCTGATATGATAAATCTCAAAAAGAAGTTGGATGAAAAAACCACAATAGTAGTGGCCTCAGACGATGAGAACGTGTTCCTTGTTGGTGAGGTAAATTATCTAAATGTGTTTTTGATGATTACATTTACATAGTTGATACCAGAGCATCTTTCTATGTTACTCCTCATAGAGGATTCTTCCTATCTTATCAAAAATGAGATTTTGGAATAGTAAAGATGGGTAATCATGTCACAAGTAAGATTGTGGGCATAGGAGAAGTGACTCGATGGTCAGAAAATGGAAACAAACTTGTTCTAATGGAGGTAAGACATATACTTGAGATGCATCTAAATCTTCTTTCAGTAGGTAAGCTAGATGATGTTGGAATGAACAACTAGTTTGGTGGTGGCAAGTGGAAATTTAGTCAAGGAAGTATGATTGTCGCTTGCGGTAAGAAGGAAGGCTCTATGTACATCATGAAGGGAAAGATATGCCAATTAGAGACAAATGTTGCTCAAGAAGAAAGCAAGGAGCTGTAAAATAAAAGATTGGGCCACATGATGGAAAAAGGTTTAGAAATTTTTGCGAAAGATCATCTCTAAAGCATAAAAAGACAACCACTTTATTATGTGAAGATTGCTTAACAGGTAAGCAATGTAGAGTATCCTTCCATAGATTTGATAGTGGAAGAAAAAAAATATTCTGGATCTTGTGCATTAAGATGTTTTATTCAACATCTAAAAGGTCCATTGGTGGTCTTCAATATTTTGTTACCTTCATTAATGACCATTCTAGAAAGTTGTGGGTGTATCCATTGAAGAGAAAAGATGAAGTCCTTTGAGTTTTAAGGAGTTTCACACTACTATAGAACGAGAATCTGGTAAAAAGTTGAAATGTTTGGTAAGTGATAATGGTGGAGACTATAAAGGTCCATTTGAGCACTACTGTAAGACTCGCGGGATTAGACATGAGAATGTACCTCCTAAAACACCTCAAATGAATGGTATAGTTAAAAGGTTCAATACAATTGTTGTTGAAAAGGTTAGAAACATGTTTTCTCATGCAAAACTTCTTAATGCATTCTATGGGGAGGCAACGACTACTGCCCTTGTTCTGATTAACTTGTCACCCTCAAGACTGTTAAACGAAAGGATATTTGAAGAAGTACAGACTGGTTAGAAAACCTCATATTGCAACTTGAAAGTCTTTGAATGTAAGGCATTTGTTCACATTCCAAAAGATGAAAGGACAAAGCTTGACTTTAAGGCAAACGAATGTGCATACCTTATCAGATTATGGGATCTTGCAAACAATCCAAGACATCAAGAAAATAGAGAAACCAAACCATAACGTAAGTTATGATAAGAGTCCTCTTGTGGTGAACAATTCAGGGCAGGGGACTCCTCAGTTAAAACCTGATCAAGAGCTACAACTTAATGAGATGGTTAAAGAACCTCATCAAAGAAAACAACTTGAGTAGGTGCTAGAAGATCAAGGTAGTGAGAATGAGGAACCCCAATTGAGTCGATTAACAAGAGAGAGAGACAATCATCAAGAAGATACTTGTTGGACTTGAAGCTGAAGAAGTCTTTCCTAGTTTTCGTTTTGATATACTTGTAATTTTGAGCTTTATGATAGATTGTATATAGGAGTTTAAATGTATTAATTGTTGTAGTTTAGGCTTTGTATGAGTAGTTTTATTCAATCTTTTTATAGAGAACTTGGTTTTACTCTTGTAAATTGAGCTAGAGAAAGTTGGAACCCCATTTTATTTGAAAAGAACTAAAAAAACTTTGGTTTTAAGAATTTAAGCTGAAGTAATCGATTACCAGTATGTAGTAATCGATTACCAACAGACTTAGAAAACAGGGGAACTCAACTTGCTCTGGAGTAATCGATTACCACTCCATAGTAATCGATTACTTCGTGCTTGAAATGCAGAGGAAGACAAATTTCTCTGTAGTAATCGATTACCAACATCTGTAATCGATTACCACACCAGAATTCATCTCTAAATGGTTTTAAACTGCTTTAAATGGAACCTCTTTGATTTATTTCAGAGAGAGAGATCTTTTATGTTTTTCAAAGAAAAGAAAGAAGAGAAAAACACAGGTTTACAAGTTCTGAAAATCTCTTCAAAGATTTCAAAAAAAAAAGATTTTCTCAAAGAGATGAGTATTGTGTGAAGGAAGAAAGATTTGAATACTTTTGGTTATCATCTTGATCAGAGCATACACACAGGTGTAATCTTTACTGATCTTTATTTCTTTGTTTTGTGTTTTGATTTTGGTTTGAAACTCTTAAGAGAAAGTGGTTCTCTAGAAGAAGAGTTAGAGAATTGAGAGAGGTACTCTCATAGGTAATTCTTGAAGGTTTCAAGAATAGGTGAGATATGTTCTAAGGAAGAACATAGAGAGATTTGAGTATTTGATTGTTTTTGTGTTTGTGCAGAAGTGATTGTATTGAACACAAGATTATAGTGGAATACCGATCGCTTGTGGTTGTTGGGTTGGGACTGGATGTAGGCCGAAAGCCGAACCAGTATAAATCTCTGTTTACTATCTCTTCTCTATACCTTATCTTTACATTCCATTTGATTTCTTGCTTTACAATTTTCTTGTATCTTTTCGCTGTGATATCTCTGGTACATTGCTTTAATACAAGATAAAATTGAATTGAAAAAGTGAGGAAAAGAGTTTTAGAAATATTACTAGGGAACTAGAATCTATTCACCCCCCCCTCTAGATTCACATAGGGACCAACAATTGGTATCAAGAGCTTTAACTAGTAAATCATTCTAGTAATCCTTCTTAGTTCCCTATAATGGCTGGTAATCTTTTACCCTTCGCTGAAGGAGCTTCGATAAATAGACCTCCATTGTTCTGCGGTGATAACTATCCATTTTGGAAAGTTCGCATGAAGATCTTTATGGAATCTATTCACAGAAGTATCTGGCAGGCTGTGGTAAATGACTACAAAGTTCCAATAAAAATAGAGAATGGAAAAGAAATAGAGAAACCTTTTGAAGAATGGGACATGGATGAGATTATGGGTGGCTGAAAATGACGCTAAGGCCTTAAACATCATTCACTCTGCTTTGAATTCTGATGAGTTTTTCAGGATATCTGCTTACACTGCAACAACAAAATAAGCATGGGAGCTTATCAAGGTTACCCATGAAGGTACTCGAGGTAAGAAGAGCTAGGAAGAACACACTCATTCAGGAGTATGAGACATTCAGAATGCTCCAAGGAGAGTCAATCATGGAAATGCAAAAGAGATTCACACACATTATTAACCATCTCAAAGGGCTTGGCAAGAACTTCATAGAAGAAGAGGTGAATGTCAAGATTCTGAAATCCTTGAATAGAAAGTGGCAACCTACAGTGACAGCCATAACCGAATCAAAGAACCTTGCTGCTATGACAAGTGCTGAACTGTTTGGGAAACTTAGAGAATACGAGATGGACATGACTCGAATGGCGGATGAGGAGCAGAAAGATAAAAGAGCCAAAGGAATTGCTCTTAAGATAGATCATAGTGAAACAGAATCTGGATCCTCTGAAGATGAAAGTGATTCACAAGAAGACCAAGTCAACTTAATGGTAAAGAAGTTCAGGAAGTTCATGAAGAACAACACTAAAAAGAAATTTGGTCAATCCAAAAAAGGAGTCAAGAAGCAGGAAAACACTTCAGTCAAGGTAACTTGCTATGAATGTGGAAAGATTGGGCACTACAGGTCAGATTGTCCAACCTTGAAAAGGAGCAACAACTCTGAAGTGAGAAAAACTGAAAATGAAAGAAATGCCAGAAAAGAAAAGAAGAAAAAGAAGGCATACATTGCTTGGGATGAAGGCTACACATCCTCAACATCTAAAAGTGAAAATGAGGAGGCAAATCTGTGCTTAATGGCTAAAACATCCAATGAGGTATGTGATACAAACCCAATTGTGCATGATTATAATGAATTACATTCTGCCTTTTGTGAACTTTATAATCAAGCTGAAGTCTTTGAAAAAGAAAACATAAGTCTGAAAAAAGAAGTATCCATGCTAAAACAAAAAGTATGTGAGTTAGAAAAGGATATTTCAAAGTTAAAAGAAATCAACATCTCTGCAAACTGTGTTCATATGAAATCTGGAAATACTAGGCATGCTAAATACACTTGTACATATTGCATGAAACCCCGGACACAAATCTTACAACCGCATGATTAGAAAGAAAGGAATTCTCAGTGGTAAATACAAATGGATAAAGAAAGTTACCAAGTAGCACTAACATGTATGGACCAAGAAAACTGGGTACCACCCACAAAATAAGTTCTTTTTCTCTTGCAGAAAGTTCTGAAATGCAGAAGCTCAATTTGGTACTTAGACAGTGTGGTCGCTCAAGGCATATGACAGGTGATAGAAGGAACATGAGCACCTTCACACCAAGAGAATCAGGATCTGTTGTATATGGAGATAACAACAAAGGGAAAATCCTAGGCTACGGTACTGTTGGAAATCAGGCAAACACAGTAATAGAAGATGTTCTGCTAGTCGATGGATTGAGGTTCAATCTTCTGAGCATCAGTCAACTTTGTGACAAGAACTACAGAATTGCTTTTGATGATGAGCATTGTCTCATCAGCAACAAAGACTCAGATGAACTTCTCATGATTGGCAAGAGATCTAACAACATTTATATACTGGAAGTAGATCATTCTTCTCCCTACTCTACATGTTTAACTTCTAATGATAATCTGTCTTGGCTATGGCATAGGAGAATAGCACACATTGACACTTTGCATTTGAATAAGCTAGTTTCTAAAGAGTTAGTTTTTGGTCTCCCCAAGATTAGATTTTCCAAAGAAGGATTATGTGAGACTTGTCAAAAGTCCAAGCAGGCAAAAACATCTTTCAAAAATGTAAAACATGTTTCTACAAATCAGCCGCTTGAACTCTTACATTTAGACTTATTTGGTCCATCTAGGATAGCTAGTATTGGTGGAAATCTGTATGGACTAGTCATAGTAGATGACTATTCAAGATTTACTTGGGTTTTGTTTATCAAGAAAAAGGATCAAGCCTTTGGAGTTTTCAAGGTACTTGCCAAAAAGATTCAAAACAAAAAGGATTTGAAAAATAAAGCTTTAAGAAGTGATAATGGAACTGAATTTAAGAATTGCTTTTTTGAAAGGTTTTGTGAAAAACATGGGATATCACACTGCTTTTCAGCTCCAAGAACTCCACAGCAAAATGGAGTGGTAGAGAGGAAAAACAGGTCCCTTATAGAACTTGGAAGAACCATGCTGAATGAGCATATGATGCCTAAACATTTTTGAAGATGATCGTGAACACTTCATGTTATGTTCTCAATAGAGTCTCTATAAGACCCATTTTAAAGAAAACCCCTTATGAGCTTTTCTATGGAAGAAAACCAAACATTTCTTATTTTAAGGTTTTTGGATGCAAATGTTTTGTTTTAAACAATGGCAAATACCTTATTGGAAAGTTTGATGCAAAGGCTGATGAAGTCATTTTCCTTGGTTATTCAAACACCAGTAAAGCATATAGAATCTTTAATAAAAGAACCATGTGCATTGAAGAATCTGTCCATATTAGATTTGATGAAACTAACACTTTCCAAAAGGAAAGATTTCTGCATGATGATGACACAGTGAAGAGAACATGGACATTGATAACAAGCATCAAGCAAACTCAACCGACCTGTACCGAACAAGCAAAAGAGTGGAGGACACCTAGGAACCTATCACTTGACAATGTCATTGGTGACATCCACAAGGGGTAACTACTAGATCCTCACGAAACTTGTTTTGTTATGATATGCCTTTGTGTCAGGTAGAACCAACCAGTATAGAAGAAGCCTTGAACAATGAATTTTGGATCATGGCTATGCAAGAAGAACTTAACCAGTTCAAAAGGAATGGAGTTTGGGAACTTGTTCCAGACAAGGGCAATATGAACATCATAGGTACAAAATGGGTTTTCAAGAACAAATTGAGTGAAGAAGGAGTTGTGGTCAGAAACAAAGCAAGACTTGTGGCAAAAGGATACAAACAACAAGAAGGGATTGACTTTGAAGAAACCTTTGCTCCTGTTGCAAGACTTGAAGCTATTAGACTACTCCTGGCATATGCTTGCATCAACAATTTCAAATTATACCAGATGGATGTAAAGAGTGAATTCCTGAATGGTTATATCAATGAAGAAGTCTATGTAGCTCAACCACCAGGATTCATAGATGCTACTTGGCCTACACATGTCTACAAACTTCATAAAGCCTTGTATGGGTTAAAGCAGGCCCCTAGGCAATGGTATGACAGACTGAGTAAGTTTCTCATATCTAAAGGATTCCACAGAGGTAAAGTAGATAAGACTTTGTTCATTAAGAACAAGTCTGACTACATTCTATTGGTTCAAATTTATGTTGATGACATTATCTTTGGATCATCTAACCAACAACTTTGTGAAGAGTTTGTGAAAGATATGCAGGAAGAATTTGATATGTCTATGATTGGAGAACTGAGTTTCTTCTTAGGACTTCAAATCAAGCAAATGGAAGGTGACACTTTCATACATCAGGCTAAGTATACTAAAGAACTTCTTAAGAAATATGATATGACAAATTGAAAAATGTCTAATACACCTATTTCTACTAACACTTATCTTGAGATTGATGAAACAGGTGATGAAGTTGATACTACCCTATACAGAGGTGTTATAGGATCTTTACTTTATCTAACAGCCAGTAGACCTGATATCATGTTTTCTGTATGTTTATGTGCTAGATTTCAATCTACACCTAAGCAATCTCATTGGCTAACAGTGAAGAAGATTCTTAAATACCTAAAAGGAACAATAAGTTGTGGACTATGGTATCCAAAAGGAACCTCACCACTACTTGTTGGTTTCAGTGACTCTGATTTTGCAGGTAGCAAAACGGATAGGAAAAGCACTAGTGACACATGTCACATCTTCGGAGAATGCTTGATATCTTGGAATAGCAGAAAGCAAGCTTGCGTAGCACTATCAACTGCAGAAGCAGAATATGTAGCTGCGGGAAGTTGTTGTGCTCAAGCAATTTGGTTGAAACACCAACTTGAGGACTTTGGGTTAAAGGTAGATCACATTCCTTTGAAATGCGACAACACAAGCGCCATAAGTATCACAAGAAACCCTGTACTACACTCAAGGACAAAACACATTGAAGTCAGACATCACTTTATTAGAGATCACATCGAAAAAGGAGATTGTAACATTGAATTCATAGACACGGAGAATCAATTAGCGGATATATTTACAAAGGCATTACCAAAGGAAAGGTTTTACAAACTTAGATCAAACCTCGGTATATTGAGTGAGGAACATCTAAACTAAACCTTCTTACTTAATTACATTTATCCATAACTCTGTTTTTGTGAAAATTGTTGTGAAAAACCTTCTTCTGATAGAAATAATCGATTACCAAAGGACGATAATCGATTACTTCGAGTGAAATTCACTCTGGGAAGGATTTTAGTACTGAGATAATCGATTACCCCGAGCAGTAATCGATTACCAAAGCACCAGTTTTCAAAAATTGTAAGAAAACTCTTTAGAGTAATCGATTACCACGAAGCAGTAATCGATTACCACAGAACAAAATTTCACATGCTTTGAGAAACTCTCTAGAGTAATCGATTACCAGGTTACAGTAATCGATTACCACGATTGTTTCTTGGTTGTTTTCCTTTTTTTTATAAGGAACTGAGATAATCGATTACCAACTGCTAGTAATCAATTACCTCGTTCTTGGGCTAATCTTCTGGGCTTTGTTCTCTTTATAAGAAAGTGCAGGTGTGACTCTTCAACTCACCATTCACACTCACGCTCAGAAACCCCTTTACCTTCTTCCTCCAAACCCTAGCTTTTCAAGCTTTTCACTCTCTCAACAATGGAAGGACAAGGAAAAGGAAAGAGAATCAAGATGAGGGCTAACAGATACCCTCAAGATCGTTTCCCTGAAGAAGCAAAAGGAAAGAAAAGTGGGAGAATCTTCCAAGAGGAAGAAACCTCATCCTCGCAAAGAACAACAACAACAACAACCAGAAGTTCCTCCTCCTCAACCACAAATGTCGAATCAACCCTTGGTTCACATCAAAGGGACAAGAAACCCGGTTCAAACTGGATTTCGCAAACAAAGGTCTAGTTCCCCCAAAGATACTTGACCTTGGATGGCTAGACTCTCAGAGTTTCACGTTCCAGACCTTTCTGAGACAACAACATTTGCAGAGGTTTGTAGGGATGAAAGGATTCATCTATCCAGATTTGGTTAAGGTTTTCTACTCCAACCTCAAGCCAAACATGGAGAAGATGACTGTGACTTCTGAAGTCAAAGGTACCACGATTTCTCTTACCCCTGCTCATTTTTTGGATATTGCTGGAATTCGAAAAGAAGGGATTATAGCACACGCAGACAAACTCAGAGAGAAAGGGTTTGATTTGCAAAAAGATTCCTTCTATATGAGCCTACTGAGGAATCCTGTACAATGGGAAGAGGATAGAAATTCGAAAAGAGCATCGGGCAAGAAAGTTACCTATAATATTGGTGGCCTCACAGCAGATGATCGGCTACTTCACTACACTGTTTGCTGGATCTTGGCTGCAAGAGGAGCAAACCATGCCCAGTTGACTGAGGAAGACATAATCCTCATTGCTGCATTGAAGAACAACATTCAAGTGGATTGGACTCATGTGATCATGGACAACATGCGAAAACGAGGAGACTACTTGATAATAAGTGTCCTTACTCTCTTTATTTCTAGACTAATTGATACGTTTCGATTGACACTACCCATGAAGCAAGAGAATTGGTCAAGGATGTCCATGTCATCGGCAATGGAGCATTGAAGAAGATGAGGCTTATCAAAACCGATGCTGGATGGATCACAAGAGAGGAACAGCAGGCCTTTCCACAGCAAGAGCATGAAGAAGCACAAGAGCAAGAGGAAGCACGTCCAAAACCTGAAGATATGGATGAAGACAATTCTGGTGAGTACGTTCCACAGTCACGGTTCAAATCCATTGTAATTGACCGAATGGATGAACTTGAGGCAACCATCAACAAGCGCATTGATGATATGGGAAAGCGGATGGATGAAATGGGAAAGAAACAAGATCTGTAATTCCTAGACATGAAAGACTTGATGGAAACCATCATGGAGCGACTCAATCAAGATGACTCAGATTAGTAACTCCATCTCTACCTCTCTTTCTGATTTGATATACCAAATAGGGGGAGTAGTAGTGTAGTTAGTAATTTGTTAAGTCTTTTGTTAAGTCTTCATAGCATAGTTTTAGCTTTATGATATTTGCTCTCTGTAATTGCTCTGTTTTAAGTTTTACTCTGTTTTAAGTTTTTTTCTTAAACAAGTTTTTTTTTCTGTTTGCACCTAAGCATCTGACTTAGGGGGAGCAAATTAACACATTTGAAACTATTGGATGACTGTAATAGATAGTTTAATTGATTGCCTTTATATTTCTGAAAATTGATATTTGTGACATGAGAATTGGATGATTCATAAAATGGTATGTAAATTACTGTATGGAATTGAAAAAAAAGAAGAAAGTACTAACACTACAGGTCACATCAAAGCCAACATCTACATAAAGGATCACTACACAAGATTTGGTACATCAAAACCAAAAAGGGGGAGATTGTTGGACTTGAAGCTGAAGAAGTCTTTCCTAGTTTTCGTTTTGATATACTTGTAATTTTGAGCTTTATGATAGATTGTATATAGGAGTTTAAATGTATTAATTGTTGTAGTTTAGGCTTTGTATGAGTAGTTTTATTCAATCTTTTTATAGAGAACTTGGTTTTACTCTTGTAAATTGAGCTAGAGAAAGTTGGAACCCCATTTTATTTGAAAAGAACTAAAAAAACTTTGGTTTTAAGAATTTAAGCTGAAGTAATCGATTACCAGTATGTAGTAATCGATTACCAACAGACTTAGAAAACAGGGGAACTCAACTTGCTCTGGAGTAATCGATTACCACTCCATAGTAATCGATTACTTCGTGCTTGAAATGCAGAGGAAGACAAATTTCTCTGTAGTAATCGATTACCAACATCTGTAATCGATTACCACACCAGAATTCATCTCTAAATGGTTTTGAAACTGCTTTAAATGGAACCTCTTTGATTTATTTCAGAGAGAGAGATCTTTTATGTTTTTCAAAGAAAAGAAAGAAGAGAAAAACACAGGTTTACAAGTTCTGAAAATCTCTTCAAAGATTTCAAAAAAAAAAAGATTTTCTCAAAGAGATGAGTATTATGTGAAGGAAGAAAGATTTGAATACTTTTGGTTATCATCTTGATCAGAGCATACACACAGGTGTAATCTTTACTGATCTTTATTTCTTTGTTTTGTGTTTTGATTTTGGTTTAAAACTCTTAAGAGAAAGTGGTTCTCTAGAAGAAGAGTTAGAGAATTGAGAGAGGTACTCTCATAGGTAATTCTTGAAGGTTTCAAGAATAGGTGAGATATGTTCTAAGGAAGAACATAGAGAGATTTGAGTATTTGATTGTTTTTGTGTTTGTGCAGAAGTGATTGTATTGAACACAAGATTATAGTGGAATACCGATCGCAACAGTTGTTGGATTGGGATTGGATGTAGGCCGAAAGCCGAACCAATATAAATCTCTGTTTACTATCTCTTCTCTATACCTTATCTTTACATTCCATTTGATTTCTTGCTTTACAATTTTCTTGTATCTTTCCGCTGTGATATCTCTGGTACATTGCTTTAATACAAGATAAAATTGAATTGAAAAAGTGAGGAAAAGAGTTTTAGAAATATTACTAGGGAACTAGAATCTATTCACCCCCCCTCTAGATTCACATAGGGACCAACAATACTTCTCAGATGAATATGTGAATCTTACTAATGAAGGTGAACCTTAAAAATTTGCTGAACACATTAAGATGGAAGAAAAAAACAAATGGTTGCAAACCATGGAAGAAGATTGAGTCCTCATAGGAGAATTAGACGTACGATTTGGTAGAATTGCTCAAAGGAAGAAAGGCATTGAAAACAAATGGGTGTTCAAACTCAAGAATAAAGAAAACAACCCAAACCCAAAATACAAAGCACAAATTCTCGTAAACAGGTGAAACCAAAAAGAAAGGAATAGATTTTGATGAAATATTGTCATTAGTGATGAAGATGACACCCATTAGAGCAATTCTTGTTCTGGCAGCAAAACTACACTTGAAGATTGAACAATTAGATGTCCAAACAATATTCTTACATGGAGACCTAGAAGAGAAAATTTACATAAAACAACCAAAAGGTTTTAAGGAAGCAAGCAAATACAGTTGGTGTGCCGTATGAAGAAATGTTTCTATTGTCTAAAACAAGGTTTAAGATAATGGTGCAAGAAGTTTGATTCCTTTATGACCCAACATAATATTAAGAAGACTTCTGCAGACCATTTTCTATTTGTGTAAAACTATGAACATGGTGAATCCATCATACTTCTCTTATATGTTGATGATATGTTAATGGTAGGGAAAGATAAGGAAAAATTAGTTGCTCTCAAGAAGGCATTGAGTAAGTCTTTTGCTATAAAAGATTTGCGTACAATGAAGAGGATCAAAAGAATGTTATGAGTATCTCAAGAAGACTACATTGAGAAGATTCTAAAAAGGTTCAACATGCAAAATGCCAAACTTGCACGACTTGCTACATAGTTAACACGAGTTGAGCCTCTAGTGCTACCACATTGCTCTCTGTCCACCCAGCTCTTGCGAATTTCATTCTAGATAGTGCGAGCTAAGTCTTCAAGCCCAAGCCTAGCATATTAATTATAAAAGGAGAACTTATTCACAAAGCTAATTATTTGGAGATAGAGAGTGAAACTCAGAGATGAGCATTAGGCGTAGGAGAGATAGAAGAGCAAGAGACGATAGATTTTTCATTCCTTTTTGAGAAAATTGATTATCTACATATTCTTCTTCTTTTAATTATTCTTGTACTGTGATCTTGGCTATCATGAACTAATTGGCATAGTTAAAGAGATCAATTAAGAGATTCAATTTAGGCGGCATAATCAATCCTGAGAAGGACGATTACGTGAATAGGAATATAATTTGTCCAATAATACAATTTGAATAATAAAATAAGGATATTAGGGGGACTAGTGGAGAAATCGGGACCCCAATCTCCTTTATTAATTTTAATTTAAAACAACCTTTTAATATTTGGTTACTTGATACACACTCAATCAATCAACAATTACATTCAGTCTTATAACTGATACGATTTGGTTTACTTGTTGATAACTAGCAAATGAGAGTTATCGACACTTAGTTTTTGAGAAAGATTTGTCCATTATTTGATACTCAACAAGCCAAAATAGATTATTATGATTTTGAAATGTAATATCTTGTTGTAGAACTCTTTGATGGTTCTTTTAAGTGTTTAAGAGCTCAAAAGAGGCAACAAATGGAAGAGAGGATGCATTATGAAGCAACTTGCGCGAGGCACACAATAACTCGCACAAATTAGAGCTCCAGAGCCAACACATTCCCCTCTATAACCTCAGATCACGTGACTTATCCCATAGCTCGTGCGAGCTGATACCCTAGGACTGCTAAGGACTCTCTCTGTATGCATAAGTCACGTGAGTTGGTTTTGAACTAGCGCGAGTTGAGTTCCAGCCCAAGCCGAATTGTGTTTATTTTAAAAAGGAAACCTAATTCACATATGAGATCATCCAGAGATAGAGTGAAATCCAAAGAACAATATTAGGAATAAGCGAGAGAGAAGAGGAAGGGATGACTAAGATTCTTCATTCCTTTTTAGGGAAATCGATTGTATATGTATTCTTCCTCTTTTAATTATTCTTATATTATGATCTTGATTATCATGAACTAAATCTCTCTTCGATTGGGAGAACAATGTAACCCTAATCTATTCTAATATATTTCTCGATGTTATCTAGTTATATGATTGCAAGTTCTTTCACCTACACTTAATGCTTTTCATTATTTGGCCACTAATGAATTGAACATAAACCTAGGAAACTTTGAGAAAAGAAACTTAGGTGGTACTGGAGAAATAACCAACACTTAGCTAGAGTCTTAAAGATAAGAGTAGAAGGTAGTGTGAACATATAACCTCACAATTATCTTAGATTTACGAATCATAATCCCTAATTGGTTTAGTTTAACTTAAGAGATTAACTAATCAGGTCAATCTAGGTGGCATAATCAATCCTGAGAAGGACGATTACGAGAATAAGAATCTATTTTTTAGCCATAAACGCATAGTCACCCATTTTTAGCCTAAGCACATTACTTTTTTTTTTTTTTTTTTGAGAACAACAACCTACAAGCCAATATTTCCCATTCTTTGGATTGCCCTCTTGATACCACCATACCTTAGGCCAGAAAACTCAAATCTCATCTTAGAGACCTTTCTTAGTCAAAAGGAAACCATGTGTTCAACTAAGTTATGATTAAGCAAGGAGAAAACAAACCTCTAGAGAAAATGCAAAAAGACCAAAACAAGTTATTAGACAGGCAGAGAAAAGGATCATCAATTTGTGATCACCAAAGAGATTGAGAAAATAGAAAAGCTTAGCACCAATTTGTGGCAACCAAAATGATTTAGAATAAAGAGGTGTCACCAAACTCCCTCAAACCAGTTGAACACAAATCAAAATTGTGAGCACTAAGAGTTTATCTAGAGAAAGGTTTGGGAACTATGGTTCCTTAAGCTGAGGAATATGATAATGAGCCTAAATTGACTTGTCATCATACCTTTACCTAAGCCAAACATTACAAGCCTAATAAAAGCCCTAATGATCCTCATAAATTCTAGCTTGTATGGAAGATAAAGAAGGAAATAGATGAGGGGATTGGGGTAATGTAGTTTTCCCAAAATTTGAAAACACTTGAACTCATTGGGAACTTGGAACAATAATCACACACACAGATGACCACTATCATAATCTAAACATGTATGCATTATTAATCCTCTTAAGTAGTGAACCAAGGAAATCAAGGATTGACCATGATAAGAAGTTGGGTAACTTGAGCTTTCACTCACCATAGGTAATGTTTAGTATGATTCAATTAGAAGAATTTGTGAATTCACACAATTAAGGTCATGTATGTGCACTTATTTGATCTACAGGTATTCTTTGTTTAAGTACAAACAAAGTCTTGAGTTGGGGGTGTGGATAACTTGCAAATGAGAGTTATCAACACTTAGCTTTTGAAAAAGAGTTGTCCATTATTTGATACTTAGAAAGCCAAAATAGTGTGTTATGATGTTAAAATGTATATCTTGTTGTAGAACTCTTTGATGGTTTGTTTAAGTGTTTCAGAGCTCAAAAGAGGCAACAATTGGAAGAGAGGACACATATGAAGCAACTCACACGAGGCACACAATAGCTCGCTTGAATTAGAGCTCTAGAGCCAACATATTCCCCTATGTAACCTCAACTCGTGAGACTTATTCTATAACTCGAGCTGACCCTATAAGACTGCCAATGACGTTCTCTATATGCATAACTCGCGCGAGTTGGTTTCAAACTAGTGCGAGTTGAGTTACAACCCAAGCCCAATTGTGTTTCTTTTAAAAAGGAAACCTGATTCACACATGAGATAGAGAGTGAAATCTAGAGAGTGAAATCTAGAGAACGATATTAGACATAAGCCAGAGAGAAGAGGAAGGGATGACTAGGATTCTTCATTCCTTTTTAGGGAAATTGATTGTCTATCTATTCTTCTTCTTTTAGTTATTCTTATATTGCGATCTTGATTATCATGAACTAAATCCCTCTTTGATTGGGAGAACGATGTAACCCTAATCTTTTCTAATATAAATTTCGATGTTATCTAGTTATATGATTGCGAGTTGTTTCTTCTACACTTAATGTTTTTCATCAATTGACCACTAATGAATTGAACCTAAACCTAAGGGAACTTTGAGATTAATTAATCGGTGGTATGAACATAACCATCACCTAGCTAGAGTCTTAGAGATAAGAGTAAAAGGTGGTATGAACATATAACCTCACAGTTATCTTAGATTCATGGATCAAAAACCCTAATTGGCTTATTTTAACTTAAGAGATTAATTAATCGGCTCAATCTAGGTGGTGTAATTGATCCTGAGAAGGACAATTTTGAGAATACGAAATTGATTTGTGCAATAATATAAATTTAAATAACAAGGGAAGGGTATTAGGAGGATTAGTGGTGAAATCAGGATTCCAATCACTTTTATAATTTGAATTAAAAACAACCTTTTAAAATTTGGTTACCTACAACACAATCAATTTCTTAAAAATCAAAGTTAAAAATATAATTGATACTATTTGTTTACTTATCTTCGTGGGAACAATAACTCATGTTTTCTAAATACTTAACAATTGTGGTATACTTGCCACACCCGTCCGGTAGTATTTCTCGCTCTTTCACGGAACACATCAGAAAGATCATTTTAAGAAGCCTAGTTAATGAATGCATGTTTGTAAAGATTTCAATCATTTTAATAGTAATATTTTTAAAACACTGGTATTTTATATCAACTATTAATTTTGGCTGATATAAAATATCTTACTATCTATATCGGTTACAAGAATGAACAATATTGAAAGTATGACATTATATATCATTTGTTATTGTAACTAATATAGAAATTTGATGTAGGAACATCCATTACTAGAAGAGCTACTAGAAGCTTCAAGACCAAGCACACACTCAATCAAGATACCTTAGTTTAAGATTTGCATTTTTAGTGTACATGTGAATGATTTTGATGACCTTGTGAGTTCTCGACCAAAAGTCTAT
Organism: Hylodesmum podocarpum; assembly: GCA_026586105.1. Taxonomy (NCBI): domain Eukaryota; kingdom Viridiplantae; phylum Streptophyta; class Magnoliopsida; order Fabales; family Fabaceae; genus Hylodesmum; species Hylodesmum podocarpum. Next base: position 2,301,941 of record JALJEV010000804.1, read on the forward strand.
TCTATTTTAAGTGTTTACTTAACATTGTACTTAAAAGACTAGTAAGCTTAAAGAGTGAAGCTTAGTAGGAGTGAATGAATTTTAAGTTCAAGTTCATATTTAATTCACATTTGAAATTTAAATTTAATTTGATTTAAGTCTAAATTTCAAATTATGAATCCAAGTGGATTTGGTTCAAGTAGATTTTCACTTGGATTAGGATCCATGCCTAATCCAAGATCAAATCTCAACCCTTGATTAGATGCACTCATCCAATGGATGATAATCAAGTGGAAAATGACATGTAACTTTTAAGAGTGACATATAACCTTTTAAAGTGACGTGAAACACTCTTGAAAGTGACATGTACTTTAACCTTTAAACTTGTGTCTCTTATTCATTGACTAAATAGCGTACTCTAATGTTGTTTAGCTTCCTCTTCAAGTTTTTCTAAGTCTATAAAAGCTCAAAATCGAAATTGTAAGAGAACTTTTTGATGAAATTGAATAAAAGTTTAAGTTTCTTAGAGAAAAAAGTTATCTTCTTCTTCTTAGGAAGATTATTTTGAATTTTATCAACGGATTCTACATTCTTTGTGGCGATTCCTCTTGGACTTTTGGCTTAGGCCGTGGCGCCTTTCTTCCATTTCTAATCCCCTCTACCTTTTCTTTTTCGGTTACTTGGTTTCTTTCCTCCATAGTTGGTTGAAATTCTACTTAGAGTTTCCCTTGAAGATTGAAGAAGCTAGATTTGGAATCCTATCAAGACCTTGTGGAACTTCTTCATGAGGCTTGTATCAGGTGGTATCATGAGCTTGTTTTTCTCAATGGGTTTTCCTTCATAACCGATTAGTGTTCTTGTGTTCTTTGACTTTTCATTCTTGTTCCTTTGTTCTTGAGTTAGCCTAGTCTTTTGTTTTCCTTGAGTTTTCTTGTTTTCATTTCCTTTGTGTTGTTTTGGTGTTGTCTTTTTCGTTTTCCATTCATGGTCATGACCTCCATGGCTAGTTCTATATAGCGTTTGTTGTGTCACATGTTGTTAGTAACTTCTTTCACAAGTTTTATTGTTACATGTTGTTTTCTTGTAGTTTTGTTTAGTCCTTTGTGTGTTTGTGAAGGAAAACAAAATTATCATGACTGGACAATAGTTTCTTATTTGTTTTCCATTGTGTTACACATGTTAGAAGAAACTTCTCTTGTAAGATTGATGAAATACATGCTTATATGACCCTAGAATACCCATTTTAAGTCCAATTTGCCTTGAACCTTGAAGTTTGTCATGGATATTAGCAATTGAACTTAAGGAGTGCTTGCTCTAGTATCATTAAGTTTCGGTCTGGCATTGTAAACAAAAGAAAGAAGAAGAAACAAAGAGAAAAGAAAACAAAATAGAGAGAAAAGAAGGAGAAAACAAAAGAAAAAGTTAATTGTGAGTAGTAGTGACTTGAAAGTTGTATCAAGTGCACAAAAAAGTATAAAAATGAGTATAAACAATGTGGATACATAAAGAAAAAGAAAAGAAATACAAGTTTGAATTGGGAAAAGAAGAGTTGACAATAGAGACAAGAAGGACCCTTGAACATATCACACATTCTACCTTGGTTAAATAGCTAAATCATGATATTTGGGCTTGAATTTGTACTTGTTTAGCAAGTTATGTGAACTCTATTGTTACTACACCTATTGAACGTGGTTCAATGTATTTTAACTGCACATTGTGGAATTTAGAGCTTCAAAATTGCTTGAAATTATAGATGTGCATATTTGTCTCTAAATTAGTGACAAATTTTAGTCACTAAAAATCGGTAGCTAGATTGGTGGCTAATTTCGGTCCAGATTTGTTACCTTGTGTTTGTTTTGGTTTGAACCTTTTTCTTCCAGCAATTTATCATCTTTTATGTTGTACATAGAAAGGTGCATTTGTCACATAATTTTCTCCTATATTTGAGTAGCCAAATTCTCAAAATTTTAGCTTTTATTACTTATCTCATTTAGACTCCTTGGTTGTGTCTTTGAGTTTGTATTTTCTTGACCTCTTAAGTCTAACTTGAAAATTATTTCCTCTTGCACAATTGAATGATAGAATCTTGGTAATTGATTAGAGATTTCTTTATAAGAGGATTAAAGAGAAAAAGGCTAACAAGTGAGAAACACGAGTGTGAGTGTATATACTTAGGGAGAGTAGTGAAGTTTATTTTCTTCATTATTTCTTGTATACTAACCTTTCCTTGCAGTAATGGAAAGCTCACCTAGTGTGAAAAATGAGTTATCACCTACAGCCATGAAAATGATGGAATTTTTTACGAATAAACTCAATACATTTTTGGATGAGAAGTTTGAACAATATGAGAGAGTAGACAGTGAGTTGGAAGTGTTAAGAACTAGAGAGAGGAAAGAAAATCAAAGAGTATACACTAGTTTGGATGAGAAATTTGTTAGGTTAGAAGGAGAAGACCATGAGAGGAGAAGGAGAAAAGAATATGAGTTAAGATATGACCGTAAAGAGGCTGATAGAAGAGAAAGACATGAGAGACACCATTATTCACATAAAAGAAGTGAAAGGGATTATTATGACTTTAAGAGGGAACATAGAGAAAGGGAAGAGAGAAGAGAAAGGAAGAGTAGATATCGAAAGAAGAAAAAGAAAAAAGAGAATGTTGAGAGAGGAAAATAGGATAAGAGAAGCCGGAAAACAAAAAGTGGAAAAAGAGTTAAAAGAAAAAGAGTTAAAAGAAAAGGAGTTAAAGTAAATAGAGTTGATGGAAAAAAAATGAAGGAGAAATGTGATTCTTTACTTGCATATACTGACCCTTCATTTGATTATTTTGATTCTTATTTGGAGAATATTGTAGGTATGGTTCCAAAGGATGACTACTGAGAGGAATTTACAATCTCTTGTGTGAAGATGTAGAAAGAAAGACACTTGAAGACCTTTGTGAAGTTTTGTGACCATCTTTACAAATAACCTTTTGTTTTGGTACCTAGTGAAGAGTTGTTCATAATAGAGCTTTGGAACACACACTGTGAAGAAAAAGGAAATACACATATAGTTTGAACTATCCTTTGAGAAAATTTCCTTACCACTTACTACTCCTTTTACTTCTAATAAAGATGATATTGCATGTTTGATGAGGCATTATTTTAATCACCTCCTCTCCATTTATTATATCTTAATACAGAATAATTAATGGTCAATTAGCATGGTTTGATGCATTTATGAGTTTGAGTTCATTTGGGCTTTAAATGATATTTTTGTTCTAATTCGCTAAATTTTTCCAGATTTGAGCATTTTCACTAAAACAGGCATATCTCCCTCTACAGGCCTCCGTTTGAGCTTCGGTTTCTTTTGAATTCAAGAGAATTTACAGAGCTACAAAAGTCATGAAGACAAGAAGAGCCAATTCGGACTGCATCTGGGGTGAAATTAGCCTTGAAAGTGGACCACGAAGTTGATGCGGAAATTTCCAGCGAATTGGGCTCAATTAAATGCATTTAATTCATTCACCTTATTTTATTGTAATAGGGATTTGAATACAGGTCCCCTGACTCATTAAGAGTCATGTTCCTAGCACATGACTTGCGTTTTTCCTATATATTTGTTAAAAACATTCAGATTACACACTTACTTCACATTGCAATTTCAGATTTCTATTTTACAGTACTTTGCCTTTTCTTTGCTTTAGTTTTCTCTGCTAGGGTTTAGGTTCCCATTCCTATTTTTGTTTTTCTCTTCTCCTTGCACTTTAATTCTTCTTTTATGCAATTCTGTTCCAATAAAATTTAAATTTCGTTTATGTTCCTAATTGTTGTAATTTCAATCTCTTCTCTCTTAATTTCCAGCATTTGTTCTTGTTCTTGAATTAACATTTTGATTCTGTTTTTACTCTTTCTTGTTGTATTTTTATTACTATTATGGAATTCCGTTTAATGATAGATTTAATTTCAATTATGTGTAGCTAATTTCGTCAACCAATTCGATCTCAACAGGATCCCTAATTTCTTTAGGTTCTCCGTTTTCAATTGCATTAATACTCATTTTGGATTCTGTAATTTCGATTTGAAGTATTCGATTGATGTTTTGAATTGAATTGTTGGATATTCTGTTGTTGTTGATTGATAACGAATGTAGAGAACTAATTATATGATTCGAAACCGGGTTGTGCGCTCTCATACGATCGTGTGAGTTTAAAAGTCACCGAGTGTTTGATGATAATTCTCTAAGATCTTAGAACGTTACTTCAGTATTGGAATGCAGAGATCTCGATTCCAATACACTGCATAGATGAGTGTCTTTATTTCATTGAACCAATGAGGGAGATTAGGATCCGACAGAGATCGGATTGGTGCCTTTTTATCATCTGGTTAGTGTGTTTTTAATTGTTGTTATTGCTTAATTGTTTACTGTTTAATTGCTTTAAATTCCCCTTTGCATAAAACCCCCCAAAATTTTGTTTAATTTTCGGCTACAGAGAAGTGACAAAGTGATCAGTAGGGAAACGATCCGAGTCCACTATTACTGCAAAGTAGTAGCTAAATTTAGTTTTATTTGACGCATGTTCGACACGTGTGTCAATGTTATACACTAGAGTATTATGGCATTAGACCTTGGACAATTCTTGAATTTGGTAATTTGGAATTTCCGATTGCACCTAATGATTTTTATCTTAATCATGTTGAATGTCCTTCTAGGTGGATGGAAGAGTTTAAGTAGGGTACATCGGAAATTTCTACACATAGAGGAAGAATCTTAGCTAAGAGTTCCAACCAAGATATGTCCACACTTGAGGAAGGGCTAGTATCTAAACGACATCAAGTAGAACCTCCAAAGAGCTTCAGTTATGTTATGAAAGATCAACTAAGTTCTTATTTTACTTCATTAGATTGTGATGTTGATATTTGTAAATAAATTATCTTGTTGTTATATGATTGGCAAACAAATAACTTAAGTTTACCTATGCAATCACTATAAGAAACAAGTTTACCTATATGTTACATCATATAATAACCAATTTAATGAACCTTGTTTGGTCTTTGACCTAGGTGGATTGTGTTGGTAAGTAAAGGCCAATGTAATTTGGAGCTTCCCATGGATTATGGAAATAGTAATTCTCTTAATGTTAGTGATCTTTCTTTGTTTGATGTAGGTATAAATGAATACAATAACTTAAGGACAAGTTCAAGTAAAGAATGAGGGTTTGATGAACGAACATCCATTACTAGGAGAGTTACTAGAAGCTCCAAGACCAAACACACACTCATTCAAGATACCTTAGTTTAGGATTTGAATTTTGCAATGTACTTGTGAATGATTTTGATTGCCTTGTAATTTTTTGGCCGAAAGTGTATTATTCTCTTTTAAGTGTTTTCATAACATTGTGCTTAAAAGGCTAGTAGCTTAAAGAGTGAAGTTTAGTAGGAGTGAAGGAATTTAAGTTCAAGTTCATATTAAATTCACATTTGAAATTTAAATTTGATTTGATTTAAGTTTAAATTTCAAATTGTGAATTCAAATGAATTTGGTTCAAGTAGATTTTCACCTAGATTAGGATTCTTGCCTAATCCAAGAGCAAATCTCAACCCTTAATAAGATGCATTCATCCAATGGATGAGAATCAAGTGGAAAATAACATGTAACTTTTGAGAGTGACATGTAACCTTTTAAAGTGACATGTAACACTCTTGAAAATGACATGTACTTGAACCTTTGAACTTGTAACTCTTATTCATTGACTTGTAGAGTACTCTAATGTTTTAGCTTCCTCTTCAAGTTTTACTAAGTCTATAAAAGGCTAAAAACGAAATTGTAAGAGAACTTTTTGATGAAATTGAATAAAACTATGAGTTTTAGAAAGAAAAAGTTATCTTCTTCTTCTTAAGAAGATTATCTTGAATCTTATCAATGGATTCTACATCCTTCGTGGCAGTTCCTTTTGGACTTTTGGCTCAGGCTTGGTGTCTTCTTCAATTTCTTTCCTTATCCATTTTCTTGTTTTGGTTCCTTGAAGCTTCCATGGTTGAGTTTCACTTGAAGTTCCATTGAAGGAGATCTTGGAGACCTGAAGAAAGGGGCAAATCTCAAGCATTTAGACTTGAAGATGATGAAGATATGTTCGCAAAGGATGATGGTAGGTTAATGGATAAGGAGGATGTTGGACTTGAAGTTGAAGAAGTCGTCTCTTGTTTTTTAGTTTTGATTTACCTGTACTCTTGAATTTAATGATAGATTGTAAATAGGAGCTTAATTGTATTGATTGTTATAGAATAGGCTTTGAGTGTGGTTTTTATTCAATTTCACTTCACAGAGAAGTTGAATCTACTATGAGAATCAAGCTAGAGCAAGTTTGGGAACCCTCTTTTTGATTTGACAAGTTGAAAACTGTTTTTAAATGTTCTTAAGCTGAAGTAATCGATTACCATATATCAGTAATCGACTACCAACAGTTTGAGAAATCAGGGAATCCTAAAACTCTCTGGAGTAATCGATTACCACATCCTAGTAATCGATTACCTCGTGCTTGAGATAACATAGGAGCTAAAACTCTATGGAGTAATCGATTACCACATTCTAGTAATCGATTACCCATACCAGAATTCATCTCAAAAATGTTTTTAAATTGCTTTAAAATTGAAATCTCTTAGAGTTATTTTTTAGAGGAGAGAAATCTTTGAGTTTTTTTCAAGAAGAAAGGAAGAGCGAAAAACTGAGTTTACAAAGAACAAGTTTTAAGAGTTCTCTTCAAGATTTCAAAAGATTTTCTCTAGAGATGAAGAGTGTGTGAAGGATTGAATACTTGGCTATAATCTTGATCAGATCATGCACATCAGGTGTAATCTTTACTGATCTTTATCTTGTTTTGTATTTGTTTTTGTTCAAAACTATTAAGAGAAAGTTGTTCTCTAGAAGAAGAGTTAAGGAATTTGAGATAGGTGCTCTCAAAGGTGATTTTTGAAGGATTCAAGAATTAGAGAGATATGTACTTAGGAGAAGAACATGTGTTTTGGTTATTTTGATTTTGTTTGTGTTTGTGCAGTGTGTTTGTATTAGACACAAGAAATCATTATAGTGGAAACCGATTGCAACAGTTGTTGGGTTGGGACTGGACGTAGGCCGAACGCCGAACCAGGATAAATCTTTGTCCAAACTTTCTCTCTACCTTATCTCTTATCTTTATCTGAATCTACAATTGCTTTTACTGATTCATTCTTAAAGAGTTTTGAAAAGGCATATCAATTTCTTTCTATGTCCGCTGCTATCTCTCTGAACTGTTATTCTTAACATAGATAAAATTGAATTGGGAAAGAAATTGACAAAGGCTAAAATTGAACATCGGGAACTTGAATCTATTCACCCCCCCTCTAGATTCAACATAGGGACCAACAATTGGTATCAAGAACTTTAACTAGTAAATCAATCTAGTAATCCTACATAGTTCCCTGTAATTGCTTGTAATCTTTTACCCTTCGCTGAAGGAGCTTCTATAAATAGACCTCCATTGTTCTGCGGTGATAACTATCCATTCTGGAAAGTTCGCATGAAAATCTTTATGGAATCTATTCACAGAAGCATCTGGCAGGATGTGGTAAATAAGTACAGAGTTCCAATGAAAATAGAAAATAGAAATGAAATAGAAAAACCATTTGAGGATTGGGATATAAATGAGATTAAGAGGGCTGAAAACGATGCTAAAGCTTTAAACATTATACATTATGCCTTGAATTTTGATGAGTTTTTTAGAATTTCTGCCTGTACTACAGCAAAAGAGGCATGGGAGCTCATCATGGTAACACATGAAGGTACTGCTGAAGTCAGGAGAGCAAGAAAGAATACACTCATTCAAGAATATGAAACATTCGGAATGTCCCAAGGAGAATCAATAATGGAAATGCAGAAGAGATTCACACACATCATCAACCATCTCAAAGGACTTGGCAAGAACTTCATTGAAGAAGAAGTGAATGTCAAGATTCTGAAATCTCTAAATAGAAAGTGGCAACCTAATGTGACAGCCATAACTGAATCAAAGAACCTTGCTGCTATTACCAATGCTGAACTGTTTGGCAAACTTAGAGAGTATGAGATGAGGAACAGAAGGACAAAAGAGCCAAAGGAATTGCTCTCAAGATGGAGCATACTGAAACAGAATCTGAAACCTCTGAAGACGGAAATGACTCACAGGAAGATCAAGTGAATTTGATGGTGAAGAAGTTCAGAAAATTCATGAAGAACAATTCTAAAAAGAAATCTAGTCAACCAAGAAAAGGAGTCAAAAAGTAAGATAACACTTCAGTCAAAGTAACATGCTATGAATGTGGGAAGATTGGGCACTATAGATCAGATTGTCCAAGTCTGAAAAGAAGCAACAACACTGAAGTAAGAAAACCTGAAAGTGAAAGAAATTTCAGAAAAGAAAAGAAGAAAAAGAAAGCCTACATAGTTTGGGATGAAGGCTACACCTCCTCAACATCTGAAAGTGAAAATGAGGAAGCAAACTTGTGCTTGATGGTCAAATCATCCAGTGAGGTAAATGATACAAACTCTACCATGGATGAGTATGATGAACTACATTCTGCTTTTTGTGAGCTTTACAATCAAGCTGAAACATTTGAAAAAGAAAACATAGTTTTGAAAAAGCAAATATCCTTGTTAAACCAGAAAGTATGCGATTTAGAAAATGATATTTCAAAACTAAGAAAGGAACTCAACACCCCTATAAACTGTGTTCACATAAGAAGACATGATAACATGAAATCTAGAAACTCTAAGCATGCTAACCTCACTTGTACCTACTGCATGAAAACAGGACATAAATCTTTTAATTGCATGATTAGAAAGAAAGGAATTTTCAGTGGTAAGTATAGATGGGTTAAGAAAGAAAACTGTAGCACTAACTTGCATGGACCCAAGAGAAGCTGGGTACCAACCACAAAATAAGTTCTTTTTCTCTTGCAGGAAAGCCTAAACAGCAGAAACTCAATATGGTACTTAGACAGTGGCTGTTCAAGGCATATGACAGGTGATAGAAGGAACCTTAGCACCTTCACACCAAGAGAAACTGGATCAGTTATATATGGAGACAACAACAAAGGAAAAATACTAGGCTACGGTACAGTTGGATACAAAGCTAATACAGTAATAGAGGATGTATTACTAGTTGATGGATTGAAGTTTAACTTGCTGAGTATTAGTCAACTGTGTGACAAGAACTACATAATTGCATTTGATGATGAACATTGTCTTATCAGCAACAAAGACTCAGATGAACTTCTCATGGTTGGCAAAAGGTCAAACAACATCTACATATTGGAAGTAGATCACTCATCTCCTTACTCTACATGCTTAACTTCTAATGATAATCTGTCTTGGCTATGTCATAGGAGAATAGCAGATATTGACATATTGCATTTAAATAAACTTGTATCTAAAGAGCTAGTTTTTTGTCTACCTAAACTGAAGTTTTCCAAAGAAGGACTTTGTGAGGCTTGTCAAAAGTCCAAGCAGGCAAAAACATCTTTCAAAAATATTAAACATGTTTTCACATCTCAGCCGCTTGAACTCTTGCATTTAGACTTATTTGGTCCATCTAGGATAGCTAGTTTCGGTGGAAATCTGTATGGGCTAGTCATTGTAGATGACTACTCAAGATTTACTTGGGTTTTGTTTATTAAGAAAAAGGATCAAGCCTTTGGAGTTTTTAAGGTACTTGCTAAGAAAATTCAAAATAAAAAGAATTTGAAAATCAAAGCTTTGAGAAGTGACAATGGTACTGAATTTAAAAATAGTTATTTTGAAAACTTTTGTGAAAAACATGGGATATCACACTACTTTTCAGCTCCTAGAACTTTTCAACAAAATGGAGTAGTGGAGAGGAAAAACAGGTCACTTATAGAACTAGGGAGAACTATGCTGAATGAGCACAGGATGCCTAAACATTTTTGGGCCGATCTTTGTGAACACCGCATGTTATGTTCTGTGAGTTTCTATAAGACCCATTTTGTTGAAAACCCCTTATGAGCTTTTCTATGGCAGAAAACCAAATATTTCTTACTTTAAAGTTTTTGGATGCAAATGCTATGTTTTAAACAATGGCAAGGACCCTATTGGAGAATTTGATACAAAGGCTGATGAAGCCATTTTCATTGGTTATTCAAATACAAGTAAAGCATATAGGATCTTTAACAAAAGAACAATGTGCATTGAAGATCTGTCCATATTAGATTTGATGAAACTAACACTTTCCAAAAGGAAAGCTTGCTACATAATGATGATGAAATAGGTGAAGAAAGCATAGAAGTTGATCATATGCATCAGCAAAATCAAACAACTCCAGTGTCTGATCAAGCAAAAGAATGGAGGACACCTAGGAACCTATCACTTGACAATGTCATTGGTGACATTCACAAGGGGGTAACTACCAGATCCTCATAGAATCTATTTTGCTATAATACTGCTTTTGTATCACAAGTTGAACCCTCCAGCATAGAAGAAGCCTTGAGCAATGAATTTTGGATCATGGCTATACAAAAAGAACTTAACCAGTTCAGAAGAAATGGAGTATGGGAACTTGTTCCAGACAAAGGCAACATGAATATAATTAGCACAAAATGGGTATTCAAGAATAAACTGAGTGAAGATGGAGTTGTGGTCAGAAACAAAGCAAGACTTGTGACAAAAGGCTACAATCAACAAGAAAGAATTGACTTTGAGGAAACCTTTGCCCTTGTTGCAAGACTTGAAGCAGTAAGAATACTCCTAGCTTATGCATGTATCAACAACTTCAAGGTATTCTAAATGGATATAAAGAGTGCATTCCTAAATGGATACATAAATGAAGAAGTCTATGTAGCACAACCACCAGGTTTCAGTGACGCTACTTGGCCTGCACATGTTTACAAACTTCATAAAGCCTTATATGGGTTGAAGCAAGCCCCCAGGAAATGGTATGATAGATTAAGTAAATTTCTCATATCAAAAGGATTCCACAGAGGTAAAGTAGATAAGACTTTGTTTATTAAGACAAATCTAACTACATTCTATTGGTTCAAGTTTATGTTGATGACATTATCTTTGGATCATCTAACCAACAACTTTGTGAAGAGTTTGTGAGCAATATGCAGGAAGAATTTGACATGTCCATGATAGGAGAACTAAGCTTCTTTCTAGGACTCCAAGTCAAACAAATGGATGGTGGCACTTTTATTCACCAGGCTAAGTACACTAAAGAATTACTCAGGAAATATGATATGATAAACTGTAAAGTGTCAAATATACCTATTTCTACTAACACTTATCTTGAGATTGATGAAGCAGGTCATGAAGTTGATACTACCTTATACAGAGGTGTTATAGGATCTCTACTATATCTTACAACCAGTAGACTTGATATTATGTATGTTATATGTTTATGTGCTAGATTTCAATCTACACCTAAGCAATCTCATTGGCTAATAGTAAAGAAGATTCTTAAATACCTAAAAGGGACTATAAATTGTGGCTTGTGGTATCCAAAAAGAACCTCACCATTACTTGTTGGTTTCAGTGACTCTGATTTTGCAGGTAGCAAAACAGATAGGAAGAGCACTAGTGGCACATGTCACATTTTTGGAGAATGCTTAATATCTTGGCATAGCAAGAAACAAGCTTGTATAGCACTGTCAACAGCAGAAGCTGAATATGTAGCTGCGGGAAGCTGTTGTGCTCAAGCAATATGGTTGAAGCATCAACTAGAAGATTTCGGGCTAAAGATAGATCATATTCCCTTGAAATGCGACAACACAAGCGCTATAAGTATCACAAGAAATCCTGTATTGCACTCAAGAACAAAACACATTGCAGTCAGACATCATTTTATCAGAGACCATGTCGAAAAGGGAGATTGTGACATCGAATTCATAGATACAGAAAATCAGTTAGCAGACATTTTTACCAAAGCATTACCAAAAGAAAGGTTTTACAAACTTAGATCAAGCCTCGGCATTTTGAGTGAGGAACATCTAAACTAAACCCTTCTACTTGATTACACTTATCCATAAAATTGTTTTTGTGAAAATTTTTCAAAGAAAATCTTTTTCTGATAGAAATAATCGATTACCAGAGAAATGTAATCGATTACTTCGAATCAATTTTCATTCTTAGAAGGATTGACACTGTAGTAATCGATTACCACGATCCAGTAATCGATTACCACAGAAACCAGGTTATAAAGTTTTTGCAAATTCCTCTGGAGTAATCGATTACCAGAATAGGTTAATCGATTACCCGATTTTTTTCTTGATTTCCTTCTTCTCTCTATATAAGGAACTGAGATAATCGATTTCCAACTGCTGATAATCTATTACCTCGTTCTTGGACTAATTTCTTGGGCTTTTTTCTCACTTATAAGAAGTGGAGGTGAAACCCTACAATTTCACTATTCATCTTCTTCCTCCAAAACCCTAAGAAATCACTCTCTCTCTCTCTCAGCAACTATGGAAGACCAAGGAAGGGGAAAACGAATCAAGATGAGAGCCAACAGATACACTCAAGAGGAGATAAAAGGTCAAAAGAAGGTAGGAGAATCCTCCAAAAGGAAGAAACCTACTTCACCGGCTCAACCAGAAAGAGCTCCAACTCCTCCACCCGAATCTCGTCGTCAACCGATGGTTCTCTACCAAAGGATAAGAAACGAGATTCAATCTGGATTTCGCTAACAAAGGCCTTGTTCTGCCAAAGATTCTAGACCTACGATGGCTAGATGACCAGAGTTTTACCTTCCAAACCTACCTGAGGCAACAACATTTGGAGAGATTTGTGGGATTAAAAGGCTTTATCTACCCAGGTTTGGTTCGAGTCTTCTATTCAAATCTCAAACCAAACATGGAATGAATGACTGTAAGTTCTGAAGTTAAGGGTATTAAAATGACTTTAACCCCTGCACATTTTCTTCAAATTGCTGGTATCAAAAAAGAAGAAATCATTGCACATGTAGACAAACTCCGAGAGAAAGGATTTGATCTGCAAAAGGACACCTTCTATATGAGCATGTTGAGGAACCCACAGAATTGGGAAGATGAAAAGAATTCAAGGAGATCACAAGGCAAAAAGGTGACATACAACATAGGAGGCCTAAATGCTGATGATAGGCTACTACATTACACCATTTGCTGGATCTTAGCCGCAAGAGGAGCAAACCATGCTCAAATCAGTGAAGATGACATGATACTCATGGCAGCACTGAAGAATGGAATTCAAGTGGATTGGACGCACATCATAATGGAAAATATGCTGAAGACTAGAAGACTTCTTGATAATAAATGTCCATATTCTCTGTTTATTTCTAGACTAATTGAAATTTTTCAGATTGATACCACTGATGAATCCAGAGAATTAGTCAAGGATGTCCACATGATCAGTGAGAGAGCCTTGAAAATGATGAGGCTGATCAAAACTGATGCAGGATGGATCACCAGAGAAGAACAACAAGCTAATCCACTAGAAGATTCAGAAGAAGGAGCACAGAACGAAGATGAAGATGAAGACAATCTAGCATCTGGAGAGTACATTCCAAGATCTCGATTTGAATCCATCATGATTGACAGATTGGACGAATTAGAAGAGACTGTCAACAAAAGGATAGATGATCTAGGAAAATGTCAAGACTTACACTTCCTAGAGATGAAAGATTTGATGGAGACAATAATGAAAAGACTCAACCAGGATGACACAGATTAGTAACTTCAACTCTACCTCTCATAATCTTATTTGATATACCAAATAGGGGGAGTAGTAGAAGTGTAGTTATTATATGTTTTCATTTGATATCTTTTGAAGTATCTTTGAACAATTTGAATCTATAAATTCTTAAGTATTTTACTTAGGGGGAGCAGATCAAAATTTGAACAATTATGGATTACTGTAATAGCATTAGATTTAATTTCTTTGCAATTGATTACTTAGATGTTATAATATTACTGTTAATTGAAAAGTGATATAAATTGTATATTACTTAAAAGCTGTATGCAAAAGGATACTAACATTTCAGGACACATCAAAGCCTTTTTTCATTAGATCCTCGACTACACTATGATTTGGTACATCAAAATCAAAAAGGGGGAGATTGTTGGACTTGAAGCTGAAGAAGTCGTCTCATGTTTTTTAGTTTTGATTTACCTGTACTCTTGAATTTAATGATAGATTGTAAATAGGAGCTTAATTGTATTGATTGTTATAGAATAGGCTTTGGGTGTGGTTTTTATTCAATTTCACTTCACAGAGAAGTTGAATCTACTTTGAGAATCAAGCTAGAGCAAGTTTGGGAACCCTCTTTTTGATTTGACAAGCTGAAAACTGTTTTTAAATGTTCTTAAGCTGAAGTAATCGATTACCATATATCAGTAATCGACTACCAACAGTTTGAGAAATCAGGGAATCCTAAAACTCTTTGGAGTAATTGATTACCACATCCTAGTAATCGATTACCTCGTGCTTGAGATAACAAAGGAGCCTAAAACTCTCTGAAGTAACCGATTACCACATTCTAGTAATCGATTACCCACACCAGAATTCATCGCAAAAATGTTTTTAAATTGCTTTAAAATTGAAATCTCTTAGAGTTATTTTTTAGAGGAGAGAAATCTTTGAGTTTTTTTCAAGAAGAAAGGAAGAGCGAAAAACTGAGTTTACAAAGAACAAGTTCTAAGAGTTCTCTTCAAGATTTCAAAAGATTTTCTCTAGAGATGAAGAGTGTGTGAAGGATTGAATACTTGGCTATAATCTTGATCAGATCATACACATCAGGTGTAATCTTTACTGATCTTTATCTTGTTTTGTATTTGTTTTTGTTCAAAACTCTTAAGAGAAAGTTGTTCTCTAGAATGTTGGACTTGAAGCTGAAGAAGTCTTTCCTAGTTTTAATTTTGATATACTTGTAATTTTGATCTTTATGATAGACTGTATATAGGAGTTTAAATGTATTGATTGTTATAGTTTAGGCTTTGAGTGTGGTTTTTATTCAATCTTTTCATAGAGAATTTGTTTTAACTCTTGTAAGATGAGCTAGAGTAGTTGTGAATCCCATTTTGTTTTGAAAAGAACTCAAAAAACTTTGGTTTTAAAGTTTTAAGCTGAAGTAATCGATTACCCTGAGGCTGTAATCGATTACCAACAGACTTAGAAAACAGGGGAACTCAACTGACTCTGGAGTAATCGATTACCACTCCATAGTAATCGATTACTTTGTCCTTGAAATGCAAGGGAAGGCAAAATCTCTCTAGAGTAATCGATTACCAACATCTGTAATCGATTACCACACCAGAATTCATCTCAAAATGGTTTTGAAATTGCTTTAAATAGACCTTCTTCATTTTGTTTTCAAGAGAGAGATCTTTTAATGTTTTAGAAAGGATAAAAGGAAGAGAAAAACACTGGTTTACAAGTTCTGAAAACCCTCTTCAAAGAATTCAAAAAGATTTTCTCAAAGAGATGAATATTGTGTGAAGGAAGGATTGGATACATTTTGGTTATCATTGTGATCAGAGCATACACACAGGTGTAATCTTTACTGATCCTTATCTTTTGTTTGATAGTTTGTTTTGGTTTGAAAACTCTTAAGAGAAGGTGTTCTCTAGAAGAAGAGTTAAAGGTTTTGAGAGAGGGATTCTCAAAGGAGATTCTTGAAGGATTCAAGAATTGGTGAGATATGTTCTTAGGTGAAGAACATAGAGAGTTTTGAGTATTTGATTTGTTTTGTGTTTGTGCAGAAGTGATTGTATTGAACACAAGATTATAGTGGAATACCAATTGCAACAAATTGTTGGGTTGGGACTGGATGTAGGCCGAAAGCCGAACCAGTATAAATCTCTGTCTACTCTCTTCTCTATACCTTGACTTTACTTTCCATTGATTTCTTGCATTATATTTTTGTATCTTTCCGCTGTTATATCTCTGGTACATTGCTTATAATATAGATAAAATTGAATCGGGAAAAAGCGAGAAAAAAATAGGTAATTGAAGGGAACTTGAATCTATTCACCCCCCCCTCTAGATTCATATAGGGACCAACATAGAAGAAGAGTTAAGGAATTTGAGAGAGGTGCTCTCAAAGGTGATTCTTGAAGGATTCAAGAATTAGAGAGATATATTCTTAGGAGAAGAACATGTGTTTTGGTTATTTTGATTTTGTTTGTGTTTGTGCAGTGTGTTTGTATTAGACACAAGAAATCATTATAGTGGAAACCGATCGCAACAGTTGTTGGGTTGGGACTGGACGTAGGCCGAACGCCGAACCAGGATAAATCTTTGTCCAAACTTTCTCTCTACCTTATCTCTTATCTTTATCTGAATATAAAATTGCTTTTAATGATTCATTCTTAAAGAGTTTTGAGAAGGCGTATCAATTTCTTTCTATGTCCGCTGCTATCTCTCTGAACTGTTATTCTTAACATAGATAAAATTGAATTGGGAAAGAAATTGACAAAGGCTAAAATTGAACATCGAGAACTTGAATCTATTCACCCCCCCCTCTAGATTCAACATAGGGACCAACAGAGGTGGCACTGGATATTGTGATAATTGGGGAAAGAAAGGATGACATGTTCGGGACAATAGGAATGGAAGTTGTCTATATATGAATTGGACATGGTGAAGCTTTTGGAGGTTAATTAAGGAGTAGAGAATACATCCAAATATGAAAATTTTGTTTTTTCGAACAAAATAACACAAATATATTACAAGATGAGGAAAGTCATTTGTATCATATGCAGAAGGTGGATAACTTAGGAAAAGACATCCTTGATATTGAAATTCTAATTTGTAAAATTTTAGGAAGAAAAAGAGGAAAACGTGCATAACCAAATGATACAAGTTTGCTTTCACAAGCTTGGAATTGTTGCCCAATCTTTAATTCTTCATAGTTTTTCAAGGGTTTTGTGAGTGATGTGTTTTGGACAAGCAAAAAAGAAGAAAGAAAAATAGAAAATGGAATTAGATTAGGAAGGGAAAGACGCCATGATTGAGATCAATAAGTCAAGGGAAATCGCCACAAAGGAAAGATCCTTTGATAAGATTTGAGATTCAATCAAGAAATCCTAAGAGAGAAAAGTCTCACAATGGAAGAAAATCAATTTCAATATATTCTAAAACTAAATACAAAGGTTTAGCTAAGGCATTTAATAAGTGAAATGAGAGTGCGAGTCCATCCAAGGGTGGACAATAAAGCATGAACAATCAAGGACTAAAAACTATTTCATTAAACAAGAATGACTCGTATACTTTGGATCAAGTTGAAAATAAAAGGGTCTAGATTTATTCTTGAAACATGAACTAAAATGCATTCTTAACCCTTGGATTGTCATCTAATCTCATGGTTAAGATTCACTCCTCTCCCCACACACTCTTGCATCACAAATTGGCCAAGTTTAATAAGTTATTACAAAAAATAAGTTCCATTTGGTCGTGAGCTACCAAGTACTCACACAAAGGTTTGTCCTACAAATCCTAAACAAAACAAAGATTTATTACAATTTATAAGAAAATTACATGGCTAAAAATAGGAGTGAGGACTTGATTCTTGACTTTGACTCTACCTCCTTTGACTTTGACTTGAACAATTATTCAATTGATCTTTTTTTATAGATTCTAGTTAGAGAAATTTGTTGAGCTAATGAAGATGGTCCTCCATCACCAAACTTTAAGAATGTCATAATATAGAGAATTTTGGAGTAATATAGTGTTAAGAAGTAATGTAGGGAAATATACTCATGAGATAAATAGTAATAAGAAAGTCCTAAAAAGAAAGAGGTGGAAAGGCACGAATAAGTAAGAAAAAACTCAAGATCAACTATGAGACCATGCTTGCATTCAAAAACTATGTTGATTATGGGTGTGAAGACACATGACTGAATTAAATAACATAACTAGCTAAAACTTTACTCTCACCCTAATTTATTTAGAGAACCTTAATAATTGTAATATTTGTGTAAAATTGTAATTCAATCGCGTAATTGTTTGAACACGTGCAAAGCTTTAGATTTTTTTTATAATAGATAAATCCAAGTAAAGCGAGATTATAAATTGATCTACATAGAATATGTAATAGAAAAAGTTATAAGAAGATAGCATAAGGGAAAATCTATATAGGTTGTAGTATATTATTCCAAGAAAATACCGTAATGAATTTGAAAGGGTTTAACTTGTATACTTTATCTAAATAATAAGAAGAACAAAAGGGTAACTATTCATTTATTTTAAGTTTTAAGCTACGGTACAATGTTATTAAATAATGTTTCAAGAGTATTTATGTGTCTTAATATAAATTTCAAAGAAATGCATTCTAGGTAGTGGTGAAAAAATGGACAAACTAAATAAATTTGAATTTGAATTAAATAACATATTTGATAAAAATGACCCATTAATCTATTTGATTCATTTGAAATTTATTTAAAAATATGATCCATTTAATAAAAATCCATCTAATGCATCCATCAACAATTTTTTCATAAGTAGATATCCAATTCATCCACAAAAATACTTTGATTAAAAAATTAAATAATTTTATTCTTATAGTATTCTCTATTCTCCCTTTCTTTTGACATCTTTGACTCTAGATTAGTTAACTATCAACTAATTTTGTCCCAATATTAGTTGATTCATCTAGGCTCTGAACTAGCATATTTTTTAGGCTAATTGACCCTTTAGGGTTATTTTTTTTAAAAAAATTACATTAATGGGTTTGTTTCAAAAATATTTACCACAGGGGGTCTGTTTTAAGTCAAAGACGTTGGAGAAGAAAACGCCTTCAAGGGTAGGCGTTGGAAGAAGAAAACGTCTCTTAATTATGTTTTAACCACTTGATTGTGTTTAGTTTTTTATCAAAGCAAATAGTTACATTTTTTACGTGAATTGTTGAAACAAACAATGTTATTTACTGACTTCACAACAACAAAAAATATATACATAAATTTTAAAAAACTGTTTTTTGAAGAATAAAAAAATATTAATTTAAAATAAGGAGGCGTTTAGATTTTAAACGCCTTCTTGACAGAAGGAGGCGTTTGGTGTTTAAACACCTCCTCTTTTGAATTTCAAAAGTTCCCCTATCACAAATGACCACGTGTATAATCTAGAAGAAGGCGTTTGGTCTTCCAATGCCTACCTCTGAAGGCGTTTTCTTCCCTAATGCCTACCCTTGAAGGCGTTTTCTTCCCCAACACCTTTGACTCAAAACAGACCCCTTGTGGTAAATATTTTTGAAACAAACCCTAAAGAGTCAATTAGCCTATTTTTTACCTATATTTTCCTACCCAATATAACTTGACCTTAGGCAACTTACTTTTTGTCCATCCTTAGTTGATCACTTTTTTTTTGCCTTCTATAGTACTCGATTGACTCATCTTCAACCGAATCATGGTTTGCATATCCTCAATAGACTTATTGTCTTTGAATATAAATAATATTTAACTTAATAAATTAAAGAAGAATTCAAATATGAAAAGTATTTCAGATTGATTTTAATTGGTCTGTCAAGTATTTATTAAATAATTCGTTAATTTTGAAAAAAAAATTGGTGAATCATTAACCATCTATAAAATTAAATGGATAGATTAGATCTAATTCATTATCCTTTCTTGTAATGGATTCATCGGATAAATTTACTTGTGAATGAAATAGATTAATGATGGTTAATTGAGCTATTTTGCCACTCATAATGTTGAGTGCTACATTTCTAAATGTAATGGAAGTAAAAATTGTGTTTAAACAAGGAAAATAATATTACAAAATGAGAGAAAACCATAGATTGGAGAATAAGGTCTAATGACTTTAAGTCTCTTTATTGTTATATTGTGGCTTAATTTAATATGTTTGATAACTCTCTATTGAGAGTTATCGATACATAACTTTTATAATGGGTTTTATGTAAACGACCATATCGAATGAAAACAAAGATAATTTAGATGAATCGTGAAAATATTGTTCCTGGAATGCTTTGATGATTTGTTTGAGTATTTTAGGTCTAAATTGCACAAAATTCAAATGACAATCAAGGAACATAATCCATCTCATGTGAGACAGACAACATCTCGCGCGAGACACATCCAGTGAAGACATGTTGTTCTTAGACATTTTAACTCGCTCGAGACACTTTCGGTGAACACAAACTCTCTCTCAGACATGTTAACTCGCTCGAGACACTTTCGGTGAACACAAACTCTCTCTCAGCCACTCCATCTTGTAACTGATTTTTGAAAGAACAAAAAAAATCTTGAGCTAGAGGTTATGTTTCAAGTGAATGGGTAAGTGGGTGGTTATTATTTCTTCTCAACAGAAAATCTATTTAAAATATTCTTCTTTCTCATCCCTTTTCACACTGATATCACTCATGCTGACAAATTTTTCTAAAAGGAGTTCAAAGTTCCAGACTAGAATGAAGGTTGAAATCCTACTCGTTTCAATTTCTATTTTATTTACTTTTGTTTACCTGGCTGGAAAACTGTTAGCTTAGCCTTTCTCTTTTCATGGCTACTTTTGTTAATTAATGTTAATGTATCTGGATCATTTCCTTTTATTTTTCTTACGGCTTGATATTATTGCACTGCGCTAATTTTGTTAATTAATGTGAATATATCTAGATCCTTTTCTTCTATTTTTCTTGCGGCTTAATACTATTGCACTCCGCCTTCGCCTTTCTCTCAATTGGCTAGGTTTAGTTACCATTTCCATAATCGTAATTTTGTCGTTGTTAGAAATTAGAAAAAGGAATTCAAGGTGGCTGTCGCATCCCTTACTTCTTCAGTTGACATTTCACAGGACATGATGTCTTCACTCTTGTTTCGAATAATAATTATATGTAGAGAAATTAATGATTAGATGGATGAATGCACATATAGAACAAGTAATATAAATAAATTTCATTCTTTTCTTTATATCTTTCGTTTTGCACATTGGTTGGTACCATGGGGGTATTTGTTTGTTGAAAATTCGACTAATTAAAGGGATTTGAGAAATATTTGTATTGCCATGTGAAAATTGCACTTTGGTGAAATGTTAGAGAAGATAATAATTTATATTAAAACACTGTTTTGAAAAGACTTTCACAAAATTGAACTTTACAATTTACGTTTTTCAATAAAAAGATAAAGTGTTTTGAACCACCTAAAATTTTGAGATTATTTTATATGTCCTACAAAGTTCTTAAAGAATCTCTTTATCTTTGAAAATTTCCATTTTGTTGAGAAATTTAAACAAAATAAATAAGTTTTAAAATTGAATTTAGGCTTAAAGTTTAAAATTAACTAGATGATTTTTTATTTATGTAGCAATGGTTTTATATATGTTATCCCTTTTAATTATTAAATCATTTTGTTGATCCTAAGTTGAAGTTTTTTTTATCTAATAATAATAACCCTTTTCTTTAGTTAATTTTTTTCTTAGTTTGATATTGTTATCTTGTTTAATCATTTATTCTTGTTGGGTATTATTTTAATTGATCATTAAATTGTTGTAGTTATCTTATTTGATTTATATTATTCTCTTAATTGCACTATTATTTCTTCATTTATAATTATTTATACTTGTTTATCGGTGTATGTTGATTTTAATTCGTCTTGTTGTGTTAAATATTTTGTTATGCGAAAATGATTAGTATGGATTGAGGAATTGATTTTGTATGACATGTTGTATTAATAAATTGCTTATGTTCATGATAACCGGTTGCAATTATTGAAAGCGAGAGGGGGGGATGGAGGAGGTTGCCTTTGGGGATGTACTTGTGATGCAAGATGTTTTTGAGAAAATGACGATGATTATCACGCATGCTAAGTGAAACAAAAATGTTTTCGAAAATTGAGGATGAATGGAACTAGAACAAATGGTTCCTCACAGGTCGTTGTAATAGCCTAGGACTTGGACGATATTCGTGGTGGGGAAAACTTTCACTATGGTTGATCACCATGAGTGGGGGGTGACTCCCCTTTCAACACTGGTTAACCTGACTGTGACCGTCTAGTATCTTTAGTGAAAGTGTCAGAAGTAGCATGTACTCCTAGATGTCGTTCATTTATTTTGATGGTACCACATGGCATGAGACTGAATTGTGAGTAACATGCATCATATTGGGTTGCACAATGTGATTGATATTGATAAATTGTGAATTGAGTGTTTATGTACTTTCTTATAATTGTTGTGTTGTACTGCTATGTTATTCTTATTATTATCAATAAATGTGAACTAACTATGTAGACGTGTCTATGATTTGACACATATGATGACCTCGTGAATGGACGAGCAAATGAACAAATTGTTGGAGGCGGAAATAACTTAGGCTAGGAAAGGAATCCAATTACTTGAAGACTTAGCATCCTTTGGCTTTTTCCTTTTTTGAATTTGAGTAACTGCTTCTATTTATAAATGCTAAAACTTCTTTTTACATGTTAGATATTTCATTATTTGAGACAATGTTTATTTTCTAAGACTTATATGATTGTAGAATTTTTTAAAAAATAATTACTTTGCAAAATGATATTTAGTCCCTTTCATTTAATAGCATAGTATTTTCCAATGAACCATACAAAATTTATGATGTTGCGGTTATAGTAATTTAGGGGTGTTACACATCTCGCGCGAGACGAATTACGTCTCACATGAGATGAGTCCGTTTCAAGCCCATGATAATTTAACTTATAAGAAAAAGTCCAAAAGGATAGGACATTCAGAGAGGGAGGTGTGAAAATTTAGGGTTGAGAGAAAAGAGTGAGAGGATATGAAAAACACCCATTTGGAAGACATTGATCATCAATCTTTCAACTCAGGACTTGACCAACTATGTACTTTTCTCTTTCTAACCATTCTTGTATCATGATTCGATATACTATGAACTAAATCCTCAATTGATTAGGGAAAGCGATGTAACCTTATTTTAGTCTAATAAAATTCTCGATGTTATTCAGTTCCTATGATTGTGAGTTCCTTCCTCTATTCTTAATGTTTTTTATTGATTAGGGAAAGCAATGCTTTTTATTAATTAGCCATTAGTAAATTGAAAATACACTTAAAGAAACTTTGAGAAAATAAACTTATATGGTAATAGGGAAGTAACCTTCATTTAACTACATCTTTGAGATAAGAATAAGAATTGATGTGAAACCATAACTTCATAGTTATTCACGGATTCACATAACTTAATCCTTAATCGACTTAGTTTGACTTCAAGAGATTAGTTGATTGGGTTGATGTGAGGCGGCGTATTTGATCCTGAGAGGGAAAACTACGAGGATAGGAAACTTATTCATCCCGTGAGGGAAGGCTATTAAGGCAAATATTGGTGAATTCGTGGACCCAATCATTTTGATTAAATTACATTTACTTATACATTTATTTAAATTCTATTTGAACATTAACCTACTTCAAATTTATATTTGCTCTCCCCAGTGTCCAATTTACGACAATTTAGTCAACAGTCTCGTGGGAATGATAACACGTATCTTTATACTTATTACTTGACGACTGTTGTATACTTGTCACAACCGTGTGAGAGTGTTTCTCGCACTCGCATGAGACAAATCAATGTTGTTTGAGTTTTATAGTTTTTAAAAATTATAACTTGAACTGAAGTATTTTAATAATATTCTTCAAGATTAAATTAACTATTTCTTTATATTATCAGCATGAAAAATATTAAGAATTCAAAAGCATTAACAATGTATATATTTGAGACCAGAATAAAATTTTAAGTAGGTCATGCCTTTTCAAAATTTTATTTAGAAATAACCAAAATATTTCTAATACACTCACTCTTCTTTTTATTTTCTCTCTTCCCTCTCTTCTTTAGTTTTCTTGTAACACACTCACCCACCTCCAATCCCACCTTCATTCTCATTTCTCAATTTATGTTCTACCTCTTTTTTTTTTTTTGTCCCTTTCTCACACCACTTCCTCCACTCTTACTCACCCATTTCTCTTTGTTTCTTGTCCCTTCATTCTCCTCCTTTACAAGCTACCCAACCACCATCACCAACATCATATATTCTCCTTTTCTTCTTCTTCACACCCAGATACCCTAACTCTCAAGTACCACTATCATTATTTTCTTTATTCTTTTTACTCTAGTCCAATTTCGTGCATCATCCTACACCCAACATTAAAGCCACATCAACACCTTCAAATCTTTATTCTCATCTTCTCCTATGTTCCTTAAGGATATCACAAGCTCCTCTTGATTTATCTCCCCCATTTCCACCTTGTTCGGGTTTCAAAGAGTTGATAACTTGCTAAGATATAGGTGTTCCTCGTTAAACCTAATAATAATGATAATGATAATGATTTTGATATTATGCTTTTTAGGATTTTTTTTATGATTTAAAATGATTTGAATATGATTAGGATGATAAAAAAAATTATTAATTATTATTTTGTTTATTAAAATAAACAAATTGGTGTTGTAGATGCTTTGGTGATAAATATTTTGAGGAATAAGATGTAATATTACTAGTATTTTTGTTATTGTTAATGTTTTTATTATTATGATTGTGGATGATTGAATGAGTGTGTGAGTTGGATGAAAGTATGTTGTAGAATGAAAGTATTTGAACTATTAGACACTTCAATGGGTTAAGGAATTTGAATTGGAAATTAAAAAGGGAATTAGTGTGTGACAAGGAATTGAATGGTATTAAGGTAAGATTTTATTTCCATATAACTGTTATATGAAATTCTGCTACGCAGTGTGTTTGAACTCAAATTGGTAAATTGATGTGGTCCATGATCTTATTTGAGTGTGAATGGGTGATTCAGTTAAAATGGCATATTTTGGGATAATTGAACCGTATAATGTGGACTTAGAGTGATCTTGACAGTGTTGTGCTGGTGTGAGTGAATGTAGAGTGAGTAAAGGGAATATGGTTGGAGAACCTTATTGGAGTTGTGAGCCAATGATCTACTTTGGCTATTAGGTGACTGTAAATGAGTAGTTGAATAGGATTTGGTAGCTTTAGTTGAAATTTGGTTTTGGTTTAGGTGAACTTTGCATCAATATGGACATTTATAGTGATTATAATGTAATTGATGTTTGAAGAGTCAAACGATGATCTGAAGGTTTGGGAAAGTTTTAAACTTGAGTTTGTGCCATAGAATTTCAATTAGAACTTGTCTAGGTGGTCTTTTTGAGCTTCAAAAGGGTTAAAGATTTTGACTCGTAAAATGGTAAGATTGGACTTAATGCCAAAAGAAATCTACACTAAATGTTTATCATCTCATGCTAAGTGTAGACGATGACTCGTGCTAAGCATAGAAGGTGACTCACATTGAGCATAAGAGTGCAAAGGTGCAGGGGTGCGTCTTTTGACTATCATGTCAAGTGTGGACAATATGTCACGTTGAGCGTGACATTTTAGAAAGCCAAGGTAATCTCTTTAAAAGCTCAAGTTGAGTGTGAAGTGAGTGACCCAATGAGTGTGGGATCACAGAATGATATAAGAGCCTCTTTGAACCTTCATGCTTAGAGTGGAAAGTTGGGCACATTGGGTGCTGGAGTCTATAGGTCACGCTTAAGGTTCATCCTGAGTGTGGAATGTGACACACACTCACTCTGGAAGATCACACTAAGCGCGACTCCAATGAATTAATGGTATATGTATGTTTAGTTTGTGGTGAGGTTTTGAAGAGACTTCTTGTTTTCTTGATAATTGATTGTTGCATTGTTAAGTCAAAAGGACTTAGCATCTGAAGTTTTGATAATTATAGAACAGATGGATGAGTCATCAGACGCAAATAAAAAATTGATCAGACGAATCATTAGTGAGCACAGACGAAGAATGCACCCTCAAAATATAGACGCACAAGTTTAAGACGAAGTGTTCAAATCATCAAGCTTCAAAGCAACTATATCAAATGAAGAACCTTCATATAAAGATCAAGACGAAGTGATCAAGATCCAACTCAACTTCAAGTCATTATGATCTAAGATAAATTACGAAGACATGAAGATTGATGTTGAAGAAGAAGAAGATTGAACACATACGAATGACTGGAATACAAGCTCAGTCTATATCATTCGTCTATTGAAGAGCTCAATGAAGTTCAGACGAAGAGTAACACATGCTTCCAGTTAAATCAAGTCGTTACTCAGAAGCTTCTAAAGGTAAAAAGAGATTTGGTCTAAACCTCTACAACACGAAAAGTAAACTGCACTTTTTGATGAAATCTCTAAGCAAATCAGTCAAAGTCTGATCTCGCGCTGACCACCGCTGCTACAACATTTATTATTCTGATTGCTTACTTTATTAGATGATGAAGTACCCAAGACAAAGTACAAACGTTCAAATCTATAGTCTAACAGTTAAAGTTGGTCATTGCATTGAAGTTGGCAAACTTACGTGTCGATACTAAGTAGCACCCAAAAATTTGTATCCATTTTTCATGATATTATGCATGGGTCAGATATATCATGGCGAATTCGTCAGATTCCAATTCCATTGTCTTCCACAATGGAATCTGATAAGTGAGATATGGAATTTGATAAGTGAGATATGGAATCTGATAAGTGAGATTCTGAGTAATTGAACTAAATTAGATAGTGTGATATGATAGTGACGATAGTGACCGTGACCTTGATATGGAGCTGGATTCCACAACAACGAAAACACTTTTTCACTCTTTCATATACTAGGGGATTTTACTTGGAAAAGAAAATGTTTCATACTAATGGATTCGGGTCCACAACGATGGGTTCCAATGTACGAGATCTTGTAGTCCTAGATGAAGAGATGTTAAGGGACTTGTTTTACTTCAATTCCAAACGGATCTTCCTTCCCAAACATCTATATATAAACACTGGTTTATCAAGAATACGCAAGAAAAGCATTTTGAATTGTTGATTCATTGCCAGAGATGGCTTAGAACCAATAGTTCATTATCTAATGGATTTTTCCGTTCTAATACTCTATTTGAGAGTTATCAATATTTATCAAATCTGTTCCTATCTAACGAAACGCTATTGGATCAAATGACAAAGACATTGTTGAGAAAAAGATGACTTTTCCCGGATGAGATGGTTGTTGCTATCTATTCCAATAACGAATCAGTGAGGCGGTTTGTCACATTAGTTGACCGATATTTTTTCACAGACCAATACAGATATTCACAACCAAGAAGTATTGAATTCTCTTTCTTTTCGGATAGGCCCTGAAGGGAGAAGGAAGGTTAGATTGCCAACAGGCGTCTATTATTGAATTCACCTGACCCAAAAGTAGAGTATCCATTTTGGGAAAGTCCAGTGCCAAAGTCATTGAATGGGTAAGTCTGAATACCTTGTTTAGCCTACAGAAGTTGGGTCCAAAGAATACCTTGCTTAGCCTGGAGAAGGTGGGTCCAAAGAATATTTGTAATTAGCTAGAAGTGACTGGGTTCAAAGAATACTTTTAGTGAAAACTTAGGAAGTTGATAAGTAACTGAATGTAGTCTTCATAGACAAACCAATATAAAAATATTATTATCTTATTTGCTCGTTTATTAACTAACCAAGGATAAATAACTTAACTAAGATTTCATTAAAATCAACTTTATAATAGAAGGAAACTTGCGTCTGTCCCGAGTTTGAAAACCACATAAGCAAATCGCATAGTCTGAAAATAAATTTTATTAATTAACACAATTCAACCCTGTTGGACTTAAAGCTTGAAGATGTGTTTGTTCTCCTTTTTTAGTGTTTTGATTTTGATGTGATGGAATTGTGGTTTATCTTAGATGAAGTGTAATTAGGTTCTTTCTATGTATTGTGTGTTGAGCTTAGGCATGTTTGTGTTTGATTCCTTGTTTGGATAACTCAGGGAGTTTTTGCTATCTTGTGTGTGATTACTCATTTGACAAATGGTTGATTTCCTTCTCTTAAAACAAGTCTTGAAAAACCTTTGGGAACCAATTGAGGTAATAGATTGCCAACAAGAGGTAATCAACTACCAAACAATAGGTAACAAAGTGTGGAAATCCATTTGTTCACTGAAGTAATCGATTACCAACAATAGGTAATCGATTACCATGCTCAAAAAACACTCAAGATTGCATTCTTCACTGAGGTAATCGATTACCCTCCCTAGGTAATCGATTACCAAGTCCTCCCTCTCTGGAGTAATCGATTACCCTCCCCGGTAATCGATTACTGAAGTTTTCCCATCGGGGTAATCGATTACCCTCATCCGTAATCGATTACGTGTTGTGCTCTCGGGGTAATCGATTACCCTCCCCTGGTAATCGATTACCATGTTCAAAAATGCACCCAAAACTGCTGCAACGGCTATTTTAATCGATTACCCACTTCTTGTAATCAATTATCTTGACCGTTGAGCCCTCTGTTTGCCTAAAACAAGCTTTAAACTTCATCTTTAAAAGGCTCTTTGATGAGAATCTTGGAAGAACTCTTGGAACTAATTCTTTTGAACATATTCTTACACTTTCATATGCTCTGAAATCAGAGTTTATCATATCTTTCCAAGAAACTCAAAGAGAACTTGTAGAGCTGATTTTGTTTTTCAAAGAAAAGGCAAACCTGTTGTATCTCTCTGTTTGGGTGGCATTCTTTGTGCATTCTTTGTGATCAGATCAACACATCAGGTGTATTCTAAACTGATCTTTACTTGTTTCTTTGTTTACTGAGTTGTTGCTCTAGGAGAGAGGTCTCTCTGGATAGAGTAAGTGTATTTGAGAAGTGTTTTCTCAAAGGTTTGATCTTGGGTGTGCCAAGGTCAGGGAAGAACTGTTCTTTGGGTTGAAGAACAAGTTTTGGGTGTTTTGATTTCGTTTTTGTGTTGCTTGTTGCAGAGTGAATGTAATAGAACACAAAAGGGATCATTTGATAGTGGAAAGCCAATCGCAACAGTTGTTGGGTTGGGACTGGACGTAGGCAGTTGGCCGAACCAGTATATATCGTTGTGCACTCTTCTCTTCCTTATCTTCTTTACAGTTTTCCTTATATTGTTATTACCATTGTTTAAATTCTGCAGCATATTTGGTAACTGTATTGATAATCAACTTAGTAATTGATACGGTAATTGAATCAGTAATTGAATCGGTAATTGAATCAGTAATTGATACGGTAATTGATAGGTGAATCTAGAACCAATTTGTTTGAATTTGAAAGGAATTAGAATCTTGCAAAATTCGGCTAAAATTGAACAAGAATCTATTCACCCCCCCTCTAGATTCATACATAGGGACCAACAATTGGTATCAGAGCTACTTCTAGTAAGTTGCTCTAGAATTTGATCCATAATGGCCATGTAATCAATTACCATTTGTTGAAGGTGCCTCTATTAATAGACCTCTCGTTTTTTGGTGATAACTATCCTTTTTGGAAAGTTAGGATGAAAATTTTTATGGAGTCTATTCATAGAAGTATTTGGCAAGCTGTTGTAACTGATTTCAAAATTTCCACATATATAGTTGATGGAAATGAATTAGAAAAACCATTTGAGAAGTGGGAACCAGAAGAAATTAGGAGAGCAGAAAATGATGCTAAAGCTTTAAATATTATACATTCTGCTTTAAACTCTGATGAATTTTTTAGAATTTCAGCGTGCAACACAGCCAAAGAAGCGTGGGATCTAATAAGGGTCACACATGAAGGAACTGCTGAAGTACGAAGGGCAAGGAAGAATACGTTGATCCAAGAGTACGAAACATTCAGAATGGCACAAGGCGAGTCCATAATGGATATGCAGAAACGATTCACACACATTGTGAATCATCTTAAAGGACTTGGTAAGATATTCGTTGAAGAAGAAGTCAACGTAAAGGTTTGAAATCCTTGAGCGAGAAAATGGCAACCAACTCTCACAGAATCACCGAATCAAAGAACTTAGCATTGATGACTAGTGCAGAGTTATTTGGTAAGTTAAGGGAATACGAAATGGATATGTCTCGTATTACTGATGAAGAACAAAAAGATAAGAAAGCCAAAGGTCTAGCACTAAAAATGGAAGACACAGCTAGTGAGAGTGATGCATCATCAAGCTGTGGTAATGAGTCTGAGCTAGAAAACATGAATCTAATGGTAAGAAAATTCAAAAAGTTCATGAGGAAGAACAATGACAAAAAGAGATTGAACAATTCAAGAAAAGGCTTCAAGAGGAATGAAGGTTCATCTTCAAAGGTCACATGTTATGAGTGTGGAAAGATGGGACATTACAAATCTGAGTGTCCCAATATCAAGAAAAACAACAGCAGTGAACCTAGAAGAGTAGAACATGAGGAAAGGCCCAAGAAAGATAAATTCCGCAAGAAAAAGGCCTACATCGCTTGGGAAGAGAATGACTCCTCATCCTCTAGTGAGAGTGACAATGAAGAAGCAAATTTGTGTCTCATGGCAAAACCAACTTCAGATGATGAGGTAAGTGATTCCTATTCGTCTGTACAAGATTATGATGAACTATATAATGCTTTTTGTGAACTCTTCAAAGAAGCTGAAAGAATAGAAAAATTGAACAAAGTTTTGAAAAACAATATTTCTGATTTAGAAAATGATATTTCTATTTTAAAAACTAATGTTCAAAATCTTGAAAAAGAAAATAATGCCTTGAAACTACCTTGTTCAAAGTGTAAGTCTTTTGATGCCTCTTTGAAAAAGAAAAACATAAAGTTCTCTGCATTTAGGCAAACCAGTAATAATAAAACTTTCCCATGCAGTTATTGTATGAAATCTGGACACACATCTTATAATTGCATGATTAGGAAGAAAGGAATATCTAGTGGTTTGTTTAAATGGATTAGGAAAGATTATCACAGTTCTAACATGCATGGACCCAACAAAGTTTGGGTACCAAAATCAAAGTGATATCTTATTCTGTGTAGGTGTGCTTGAGAGCCAAACACTCAACTTGGTATTTGGATAGTGGCTGCTCAAGACATATGGAGGAGACAAGAGCAATTTTATCTCCTTCAAATCCAAAGAATCTGGTTAGGTAGTATATGGAGATAATAACAAAGGGAAAATTCTGGGTATTGGTCTTGTTGGAGACAAATCCAATCTGTCATTGAAGATGTACTGCTTGTGGAAGGATTGAGATACAATCTTCTGAGTATTAGCCAACTCTGTGACAAAGGTTATCATGTGTCATTTGATCAAGGAAGCTGCAAAATTAGTAGCAGTAAATCAAATGAGGTACTAATGATTGGTAAGAGACATGGTAACATCTACATCCTTGAACTTAATCATTCATCATCATATCATGCATGCCTTGCATCAAATGATAATATATCTTGGCTTTGGCATAGACGATAAAGACATATTGATGTTCATCAACTTAATAGATGTCATCTAAAAACTTAGTGGAAGGGTTACCGACTTAAAGTTCAATAGAGAAGGTCTATGTGATGCATGTCAAAAGGGCAAGCAGTCTAGAAACTCTTTTAAATCTAAAAATATTGTTTCAACTTCTAGACCACTTGAACTATTGCACATGGATTTGTTTGGACCCTCTAGAACTGCTAGTTTAGGTGGAAATCTATATGGACTAGTTTTAGTAGATGACTACTCTAGATTTACTTGGGTTGCATTTATACCAAGTAAAGACAATGCCTTCAAAGTTTTCAAAGTTATTGCCAAAAGGATACAAAACGAAAAAGATTTGAAAATTAAGTCCCTTAGGAGTGATCATGGAGGAGAATTTGAAAATGAATCTTTTGAAAAATTTTGTGAAAAATATGGAATTAATCACAACTTTTTTGCACCAAGAACTCCACAACAAAATGGAGTTGTTGAGAGGAAAAATAGATCTTTAGTAGAACTAGCTAGAACAATGTTAAATGAAAATGATTTGCCAAAATATTTTTTGAAATTTGAAGCAGTTTCCATCGCTTGCTATGTTCTAAATAGAATTGTGATTCGTCCTATTTTAAAGAAAACCCCCTATGAACTCTATAAGGACAAAAAGCCTAATATTTCTCATTTTAAAGTATTTGGCTGCAGATGTTTTGTTCTGAATAATGGCAAAGAACTCCTTGGTAAGTTTGATGCCAAGGCGGATGAGGCAATTTTTATTGGGTATTCATCAACTAGTAAATCATATAGAGTTTATAATAAAAGAAGAATGTGCATTGAGGAATCTGTGCATGTAAAGTTTGATGAATCTAACAATCCCCAAAAGGGAAGTGCTCTTGTTGATGATGATGAAAGTACAGGTGATAACAAGAAGCAAACCTCAAGAACAAGAAGATCCACCAACCATTTCTCATGAACAGCCAAAAGAATGGAGGAAACCAAGAGACTTATCTCTTGACAACATCATTGGTGACATCCATAAGGGAGTATCTACTAGATCTTCCTATAATATGTTCTGTGATGATTATGTATTTGTATCTCAATTTGAACCTTCTTGTGTTGATGATGCTATTAATGATGAATTTTGGATGAATGCTATGCATGAGGAGTTGAATCAATTTAAAAGGAATGATGTTTGGGAATTAGTTCCTTTTAATAGAGATATGAATATAATTGGAACAAAATGGGTGTTTAAGAATAAGTTAGATGAGAATGGAATTGTGGTTAGGAATAAGGCTAGACTAGTAGCAAAGGGTTATAACCAACAAGAAGGAATAGATTTTGGTGAAACTTATGCCCCTGTTGCTAGATTAGAAGCTGTGAGAGTTTTACTTGCTTTTGCCTGCATTCATAATTTTAAGCTGTATCAAATGGATGTTAAAAGTGCATTTCTAAATGGCTATATCAATGAGGAAGTTTTTGTTTCACAACCTCCTGGATTCACTGACTTTAGTTACCCTGAACATGTATATAAACTTAAGAAGGCCCTCTATGGTCTTAAGCAAGCCCCTAGACAATGGTATGAAAGATTAAGTACATTTCTTTTGTCAAAAGGGTATCACAGAGGAAATGTTGACAAGACTCTCTTTATTAGAAAGAAGTCTAACTACATTTTATTGGTTCAAGTATATGTTGATGATATCATTTTTGGATCAACCAATAAATCTCTGTGTGAAGAATTTGTGGCAAGCATGAAGGGTGAGTTTGATATGTCCATGATGGGAGAACTCAAATTCTTCCTAGGACTACAAGTCAAACAACTAAAGGAAGGAATCTTCATTCATCAAGCAAAGTACACTAAGGAATTCTTGAAGAAATTTGACATGGAGAGTTGTAAAATCTCTAATATCCCTATGTCAACTAATCTCTATTTAGATAATGATGTCATTTGGATTAGGAGTAGACCAAACCAAATATAGAGGGATCATAGGATCTCTTTTATATCTTACAACTAGCAGACTGACATAATGTTGGTGTTTGTGTTTGTGCAAGATTTCAATCTTGCACCTAAACAATCACACATGAATCTTTGTTAAGAGGATTTTGAAATACCTTAAAGGAACTACAAACTGTGGTTTGTGGTATCCTAAGGGAACATCCCCTAGTTTGGTAGGTTTTAGTGATGCAGATTTTGCTGGATGCAAAACTGATAGAAAAAGCACAAGTTGAGTATGTCACTTGTTTGGAGAATGCTTAGTCTCTTGGTATAGCAAGAAACAAGCATGTGTTGCTCTATCACAGTGAGCGAGTACGTAGCTAGCTTTGGCAGTCCGCCGTGCTCAAACCATTTGGTTGAAGCAACAACTTGAGGATTTTGGACTAAAGCTTGATCACATTCCTATCAAGTGTGACAACACAAGTGCAATTAGTATCACTAAGAACCCAGTCTTACACTCAAGAACAAAACATATAGAAGTGCGTCATCATTTCATAAGAGATCATGTTGAGAAAGGAGATTGTGTAGTAGAGTTCATTGATATAGAGAATCAACTCGCGGATATCTTCACAAAACCTCTACCAAAGGAGAGATTTTTCAAACTTAGAACCAATCTCGGTATACTAAGTGAAGAACATCTCTCTTGAATTCCCTAAATTTGATAAGATAAAATCATTCATTATGTTTAAACTAGGTATGTGTTCATTACATAACAAGATCATGACCATTTCTGTGCCAAAATATGTGAAATATCAAGTTTTTTGTGAATTTTCATGTGCAGTAATCGATTACCAGCTTTGGGTAATCGATTACCATAAGTGAAGTCTCTGATGTAATCGATTACCATACATAGGTAATTGATTACCAGTGTGAGGTTCTCTGATGTAATCGATTACCATACATGGGTAATCAATTACCAAGGTTGGGGTCTCTGATGTAATCGATTACCACCAGAGGGTAATCGATTACCATGGGTTCAAAGTTCACAAATTGGAGTTCTTGCTATAAGCGTGTCGATTACCACGATAGGGTAATCGATTACCTTCGTTCTGAACATATTTTCTCTGCAAAATCTTGGTTGGGCTTAATCTTTTGAGCTTCCCTTGAGCCCAATACCTAGATTCAATGTATCTAGTCTCTATTGTGAACTTATTAGAAGCTATTTTTAGGATTAGGGTTCATTCTCACAAAACCTAGATTTGAAAACCCATCCTCTTTCTAAAACCTAAGAACCTCCTTATTCATCCTCAATCCTCATTCTCATCTTCACCACCAACAACAATGGAAGGACAAGGTCGTGGAAAGAGAGTCAAGTCCATTGGTCACAAGCCTCGCTCAAATGTTCCAAAGAGAAAAGCACCCACTACCGGGGGGGAGAAGGCATGGCTCGTTCTCACAATCCATGGTTCACATCTGAAGAACAAGAATCTCGGTTCTTTAGAGATTTTGCTAATAGGGAACTTGTTCCCCTAAAAATATTGGATCTTAGTTGGTTGGGGAATCAAGGATTCACTTTTCAGACTCTTCTCCGAGATCAGAATTTGGAGAAATTTGTTGGATTGAAGGTTCATATCTACCCTGACTTGGTGAGGGTCTTTTACTCAAATCTCACAAAGGATCAAATCAATGGAACAATATCCTCTGAGGTAAAAGGTAAATCCATAGTCATAGACTCTAATATTTTCTTTCAATTTGCTGGATTTACAAATGAGGGTATGACCCCTTCTGTTGAAAATCTGAGACATGAAGGATTTGACCTTCAAAGGGATTCTTTCTATATGAGTCTGCTGAAGAATCCTGATGGATGGGAAGCTGAGAAGGCAGCACGAAGAAGTCAAGGAAGGAAGGTGACTTACAATATCGGTGGTCTAAACGCCGATGACCGTCTCCTTCATTACACCATTGTGTGGATTTTGGCTGCAAGGGGTACAAACCATGCTCAGATTACAGAGGAAGACATGGTTTTGTTAGCAGCTTTGAAGAATGGTCTTCAAGTTGATTGGGCTGAAGTTGTAATGGATAATATGGTCAAGGCAAGAAGGTTGATTGACTACAAATGCCCCTATGCTTTATTTGTCTCACGTCTGCTTGAGTACTATCAAGTAGATGTTTCTAATGAAAGCAAAGAGCTGGTGAAAGATATTCATGTCATTAGGGATATGGCATTAAAGAAGATGCGTTTGGTGAAAGCGGAAGGGTATTTGGGTTTCAAGAGATGAAGTCCCACAACAACACCAACCAGAGGCTAATCCTCCTGCTGATGATGATGATGATTCAAGGGCTGGGGAATATATTCCTAAGTCCCGATTTGAGTCCATTATCATTGATAGGTTGAATGAGATTGAAAAACGCATTCAAGAGACGGATGAAGCGAATGAAGAACGTTTTGAGGAGCTGAAAGAGATGATGGAGTCTCTTCATGCTAGGTTTGACACGATGTAGACTTCCCTTTGTATCTCTTCCTCCTTTTTGCTTATTGATATACCAAATAGGGGGAGAATAGAGAATAGGTTATCCTAGATAGGGGGAGTTTAGAATAGGTTTAGTATTAGCTTTTGAGACTTAACTAAATTGTAATCTTTATTTTAAATGATAATTTGAATTCTGGTTTATTCTATCTCTCTGGTCTTGATCTATGATTATGGCAATTGAATCATATTCTTATATGTGAATGAATGATTAACAATATGATGCTCTGATAAAAATAGTATGTATGATGAATCTGCAAAGCATATACTCTATTTTTGGATATCACTAACAATTGCAGGATTCTCAAGAAAATCAACACACATCCTAAGCCTCTAGGAAAACCTTGATTGAAGATTTGGTACATCAAAATTAAAAAGGGGGAGATTGTTGGACTTAAAGCTTGAAGATGTGTTTGTTCTCCTTTTTTAGTGTTTTGATTTTGATGTGATGGAATTGTGGTTTATCTTAGATGAAGTGTAATTAGGTTCTTTCTATGTATTGTGTGTTGAGCTTAGGCATGTTTGTGTTTGATTCCTTGTTTGGATAACTCAGGGAGTTTTTGCTATCTTGTGTGTGATTACTCATTTGACAAATGGTTGATTTCCTTCTCTTAAAACAAGTCTTGAAAAACCTTTGGGAACCAATTGAGGTAATAGATTGCCAACAAGAGGTAATCAACTACCAAACAATAGGTAACAAAGTGTGGAAATCCATTTGTTCACTGAAGTAATCGATTACCAACAATAGGTAATCGATTACCATGCTCAAAAAACACTCAAGATTGCATTCTTCACTGAGGTAATCGATTACCCTCCCTAGGTAATCGATTACCAAGTCCTCCCTCTCTGGAGTAATCGATTACCCTCCCCTGGTAATCGATTACCTGAGTTTTCCCACTGGGGTAATCGATTACCCTCATCTGGTAATCGATTACCTGTGTTGTGCTCTCTGGGGTAATCGATTACCCTCCCCTGGTAATCGATTACCATGTTCAAAAATGCACCCAAAACTGCTGCAACGGCTATTTTAATCGATTACCCACTTCTTGTAATCAATTATCTTGACCGTTGAGCCCTCTGTTTGCCTAAAACAAGCTTTAAACTTCATCTTTAAAAGGCTCTTTGATGAGAATCTTGGAAGAACTCTTGGAACTAATTCTTTTGAACATATTCTTACACTTTCATATGCTCTGAAATCAGAGTTTATCATATCTTTCCAAGAAACTCAAAGAGAACTTGTAGAGCTGATTTTGTTTTTCAAAGAAAAGGCAAACCTGTTGTATCTCTCTGTTTGGGTGGCATTCTTTGTGCATTCTTTGTGATCAGATCAACACATCAGGTGTATTCTAAACTGATCTTTACTT
Organism: Hylodesmum podocarpum; assembly: GCA_026586105.1. NCBI lineage: Eukaryota > Viridiplantae > Streptophyta > Magnoliopsida > Fabales > Fabaceae > Hylodesmum > Hylodesmum podocarpum. The sequence continues at coordinate 2,338,964 of JALJEV010000804.1, forward strand.
GTTTCTTTGTTTACTGAGTTGTTGCTCTAGGAGAGAGGTCTCTCTGGATAGAGTAAGTGTATTTGAGAAGTGTTTTCTCAAAGGTTTGATCTTGGGTGTGCCAAGGTCAGGGAAGAACTGTTCTTTGGGTTGAAGAACAAGTTTTGGGTGTTTTGATTTCGTTTTTGTGTTGCTTGTTGCAGAGTGAATGTAATAGAACACAAAAGGGATCATTTGATAGTGGAAAGCCAATCGCAACAGTTGTTGGGTTGGGACTGGACGTAGGCAGTTGGCCGAACCAGTATATATCGTTGTGCACTCTTCTCTTCCTTATCTTCTTTACAGTTTTCCTTATATTGTTATTACCATTGTTTAAATTCTGCAGCATATTTGGTAACTGTATTGATAATCAACTTAGTAATTGATACGGTAATTGAATCAGTAATTGAATCGGTAATTGAATCAGTAATTGATACGGTAATTGATAGGTGAATCTAGAACCAATTTGTTTGAATTTGAAAGGAATTAGAATCTTGCAAAATTCGGCTAAAATTGAACAAGAATCTATTCACCCCCCCTCTAGATTCATACATAGGGACCAACAATTGGTATCAGAGCTACTTCTAGTAAGTTGCTCTAGAATTTGATCCATAATGGCCAGTAATCAATTACCATTTGCTGAAGGTGCCTCTATTAATAGACCTCCTCTGTTTTTTGGTGATAACTATCCTTTTTGGAAAGTTAGGATGAAAATTTTTATGGAGTCTATTCATAGAAGTATTTGGCAAGCTGTTGTAACTGATTTCAAAATTTCCACATATATAGTTGATGGAAATGAATTAGAAAAACCATTTGAGAAGTGGGAACCAGAAGAAATTAGGAGAGCAGAAAATGATGCTAAAGCTTTAAATATTATACATTCTGCTTTAAACTCTGATGAATTTTTTAGAATTTCAGCGTGCAACACAGCCAAAGAAGCGTGGGATCTAATAAGGGTCACACATGAAGGAGCTATTTGAAGTACGAAGGGCAAGGAAGAATACGTTGATCCAAGAGTACGAAAACATTGAGAATGGCACAAGGCGAGTCCATAATGGATATGCGAAACGATTCACACACATTGTGAATCATCTTAAAGGACTTGGTAAGATATTCGTTGAAGAAGAAGTCAACGTAAAGGTGCTGAAATCCTTGAGCAGAAAATGGCAACCAACTGTCACAGCAATCACCGAATCAAAGAACTTAGCATTGATGACTAGTGCAGAGTTATTTGGTAAGTTAAGGGAATACGAAATGGATATGTCTCGTATTACTGATGAAGAACAAAAAGATAAGAAAGCCAAAGGTCTAGCACTAAAAATGGAAGACACGGCTAGTGAGAGTGATGCATCATCATGCATTTGTGGTAATGAGTCCGAGCTAGAAAACATGAATCTAATGGTAAGAAAATTCAAAAAGTTCATGAGGAAGAACAATGACAAAAAGAGATTGAACAATTCAAGAAAAGGCTTCAAGAGGAATGAAGGTTCATCTTCAAAGGTCACATGTTATGAGTGTGGAAAGATGGGACATTACAAATGCGAGTGTCCCAATATCAAGAAAAACAAACGGTGAACCTAGAAGAGTAGAACATGAGGAAAGGCCCAAGAAAGATAAATTCCGCAAGAAAAAAGGCCTACATCGCTTGGGAAGAGAATGACTCCTCATCCTCTAGTGAGAGTGACAATGAAGAAGCAAATTTGTGTCTCATGGCAAAACCAACTTGAGATGATGAGGTAAGTGATTCCTATTCGTCCGTACAAGATTATGATGAACTATATAATGCTTTTTGTGAACTCTTCAAAGAATTTGAAAGAATAGAAAAATTGAACAAAGTTTTGAAAAACAATATTTCGATTTAGAAAATGATATTTCTATTTTAAAAACTAATGTTCAAAATCTTGAAAAAAAGAAAATAATGCCTTGAAACTACCTTGTTCAAAGTGTAAGTCTTTTGATGCCTCTTTGAAAAAGAAAAACATAAAGTTCTCTGCATTTAGGCAAACCAAGTAATAATAAAACTTTCCCATGCGGTTATTGTATGAAATCGGACACACATCTTATAATTGCATGATTAGGAAGAAAGGAATATCTAGTGGTTTGTTTAAATGGATTAGGAAAGATTATCACAGTTCTAACATGCATGGACCCAACAAAGTTTGGGTACCAAAATCAAAGTGATATCTTATTACGTGTAGGTGTGCTTGAGAGCCAAACACTCAACTTGGTATTTGGATAGTGGTCTGCTTTCAAGACATATGATGGGAGACAAGAGCAATTTTATCTCCTTCAAATCCAAAGAATCTGGTTCGGTAGTATATGGAGATAATAACAAAGGGAAAATTCTGGGTATTGGTCTTTGTTGGAGACAAATCCAATCTGTCATTGAAGATGTCTTGCTTGTGGAAGGATTGAGATACAATCTTCGAGTATTAGCCAACTCTCTGTGACAAAGGTTATCATGTGTCATTTGATCAAGGAAGCTGCAAAATTAGTAGCAGTAAATCAAATGAGGTACTAATGATTGGTAAGAGACATGGTAACATCTACATCCTTGAACTTAATCATTCATCATCATATCATGCATGCCTTGCATCAAATGATAATATATCTTGGCTTTGGCATAGACGCATAGCACATATTGATGTTCATCAACTTAATAGACTGTCATCTAAAAACTTAGTGGAAGGGTTACGACTTAAAGTTCAATAGAGAAGGTCTATGTGATGCATGTCAAAAGGGCAAGCGATCTAGAAACTCTTTTAAATCTAAAAATATTGTTTCAACTTCTAGACCACTTGAACTATTGCACATGGATTTGTTTGGACCCTCTAGAACTGCTAGTTTAGGTGGAAATCTATATGGACTAGTTTTAGTAGATGACTACTCTAGATTTACTTGGGTTGCATTTATACCAAGTAAAGACAATGCCTTCAAAGTTTTCAAAGTTATTGCCAAAAGGATACAAAACGAAAAAGATTTGAAAATTAAGTCCCTTAGGAGTGATCATGGAGGAGAATTTGAAAATGAATCTTTTGAAAAATTTTGTGAAAAATATGGAATTAATCACAACTTTTTTGCACCAAGAACTCCACAACAAAATGGAGTTGTTGAGAGGAAAAATAGATCTTTAGTAGAACTAGCTAGAACAATGTTAAATGAAAATGATTTGCCAAAATATTTTTGAAATTTGAAGCAGTTTCCACGCTTGCTATGTTCTAAATAGAATTGTGATTCGTCCTATTTTAAAGAAAACCCCCTATGAACTCTATAAGGACAAAAAGCCTAATATTTCTCATTTTAAAGTATTTGGCTGCAGATGTTTTGTTCTGAATAATGGCAAAGAACCCCTTGGTAAGTTTGATGCCAAGGTGGATGAGGCAATTTTTATTGGGTATTCATCAACTAGTAAATCATATAGAGTTTATAATAAAAGAAGAATGTGCATTGAGGAATCTGTGCATGTAAAGTTTGATGAATCTAACAATCCCCAAAAGGGAAGTGCTCTTGTTGATGATGATGAAAGTACAGTGTGATAACAAGAGTAGCAAACCTCAAGACGACAAGATCCACCAACCATTTCTCATGAACAGCCAAAAGAATGGAGGAAACCAAGAGACTTATCTCTTGACAACATCATTGGTGACATCCATAAGGGAGTATCTACTAGATCTTCCTATAATATGTTCTGTGATGATTATGTATTTGTATCTCAATTTGAACCTTCTTGTGTTGATGATGCTATTAATGATGAATTTTGGATGAATGCTATGCATGAGGAGTTGAATCAATTTAAAAGGAATGATGTTTGGGAATTAGTTCCTTTTAATAGAGATATGAATATAATTGGAACAAAATGGGTGTTTAAGAATAAGTTAGATGAGAATGGAATTGTGGTTAGGAATAAGGCTAGACTAGTAGCAAAGGGTTATAACCAACAAGAAGGAATAGATTTTGGTGAAACTTATGCCTGTGTTGCTAGATTAGAAGCTGTGAGAGTTTTACTTGCTTTTGCCTGCATTCATAATTTTAAGCTGTATCAAATGGATGTTAAAAGTGCATTTCTAAATGGCTATATCAATGAGGAAGTTTTTGTTTCACAACCTCCTGGATTCACGACTTTAGTTACCACTGAACATGTATATAAACTTAAGAAGGCCCTCTATGGTCTTAAGCAAGCCCCTAGACAATGGTATGAAAGATTAAGTACATTTCTTTTGTCAAAAGGGTATCACAGAGGAAATGTTGACAAGACTCTCTTTATTAGAAAGAAGTCTAACTACATTTTATTGGTTCAAGTATATGTTGATGATATCATTTTTGGATCAACCAATAAATCTCTGTGTGAAGAATTTGTGGCAAGCATGAAGGGTGAGTTTGATATGTCCATGATGGGAGAACTCAAATTCTTCCTAGGACTACAAGTCAAACAACTAAAGGAAGGAATCTTCATTCATCAAGCAAAGTACACTAAGGAATTCTTGAAGAAATTTGACATGGAGAGTTGTAAAATCTCTAATATCCCTATGTCAACTAATCTCTATTTAGATAATGATGTCATTTGGATTAGGAGTAGACCAAACCAAATATAGAGGGATCATAGGATCTCTTTTATATCTTACAGCTAGCGAGACGACATAATGTTCGGTGTTTGTGTTTGTGCAAGATTTCAATCGCACCTAAACAATCACACATGAATCTTTGTTAAGAGGATTTTGAAATACCTTAAAGGAACTACAAACTGTGGTTTGTGGTATCCTAAGGGAACATCCCTAGTTTGGTAGGTTTTAGTGATGCAGATTTTCTTTGGATGCAAAACTGATAGAAAAAGCACAAGTTGAGTATGTCACTTGTTTGGAGAATGCTTAGTCTCTTGGTATAGCAAGAAACAAGCATGTGTTGCTCTATCAACAGTGAGCGGAGTACGTAGCTTTGGTGGCTCTTGTGCTCAAACCATTTGGTTGAAGCAACAACTTGAGGATTTTGGACTAAAGCTTGATCACATTCCTATCAAGTGTGACAACACAAGTGCAATTAGTATCACTAAGAACCCAGTCTTACACTCAAGAACAAAACATATAGAAGTGCGTCATCATTTCATAAGAGATCATGTTGAGAAAGGAGATTGTGTAGTAGAGTTCATTGATATAGAGAATCAACTCGCGGATATCTTCACAAAACCTCTACCAAAGGAGAGATTTTTCAAACTTAGAACCAATCTCGGTATACTAAGTGAAGAACATCTCTCTTGAATTCCCTAAATTTGATAAGATAAAATCATTCATTATGTTTAAACTAGGTATGTGTTCATTACATAACAAGATCATGACCATTTCTGTGCCAAAATATGTGAAATATCAAGTTTTTTGTGAATTTTCATGTGCAGTAATCGATTACCAGCTTTGGGTAATCGATTACCATAAGTGAAGTCTCTGATGTAATCGATTACCATACATAGGTAATTGATTACCAGTGTGAGGTTCTCTGATGTAATCGATTACCATACATGGGTAATCAATTACCAAGGTTGGGGTCTCTGATGTAATCGATTACCACCACAGGGTAATCGATTACCATGGGTTCAAAGTTCACAAATTGGGTTACTGCTATAAGCGGTAATCGATTACCACGATAGGGTAATCGATTACCTTCGTTCCTGAACATATTTTCTCTGCAAAATCTTGGTTCTGGGCTTAATCTTTTGAGCTTCCCTTGAGCCCAATACCTAGATTCAATGTATCTAGTCTCTATTGTGAACTTATTAGAAGCTATTTTTAGGATTAGGGTTCATTCTCACAAAACCTAGATTTGAAAACCCATCCTCTTTCTAAAACCTAAGAACCTCCTTATTCATCCTCAATCCTCATTCTCATCTTCACCACCAACAACAATGGAAGGACAAGGTCGTGGAAAGAGAGTCAAGTCCATTGGTCACAAGCCTCGCTCAAATGTTCCAAAGAGAAAAGCACCCACTACCCCGGGAGAAGGCATGGCTCGTTCTCACAATCCATGGTTCACATCTGAAGAACAAGAATCTCGGTTCTTTAGAGATTTTGCTAATAGGGAACTTGTTCCCCTAAAAATATTGGATCTTAGTTGGTTGGGGAATCAAGGATTCACTTTTCAGACTCTTCTCCGAGATCAGAATTTGGAGAAATTTGTTGGATTGAAGGTTCATATCTACCCTGACTTGGTGAGGGTCTTTTACTCAAATCTCACAAAGGATCAAATCAATGGAACAATATCCTCTGAGGTAAAAGGTAAATCCATAGTCATAGACTCTAATATTTTCTTTCAATTTCTTTGGATTTACAAATGAGGTATGACCCTTCGTTGAAAATCTGAGACATGAAGGATTTGACCTTCAAAGGGATTCTTTCTATATGAGTCTGCTGAAGAATCCTGATGGATGGGAAGCTGAGAAGGCAGCACGAAGAAGTCAAGGAAGGAAGGTGACTTACAATATCGGTGGTCTAAACGCCGATGACCGTCTCCTTCATTACACCATTGTGTGGATTTTGGCTGCAAGGGGTACAAACCATGCTCGACATTACGAGAGGAAGACATGGTTTTGTTAGCAGCTTTGAAGAATGGTCTTCAAGTTGATTGGGCTGAAGTTGTAATGGATAATATGGTCAAGGCAAGAAGGTTGATTGACTACAAATGCCCCTATGCTTTATTTGTCTCACGTCTGCTTGAGTACTATCAAGTAGATGTTTCTAATGAAAGCAAAGAGCTGGTGAAAGATATTCATGTCATTAGGGATATGGCATTAAAGAAGATGCGTTTGGTGAAAACGGAAGCTGGCTGGGTTTCAAGAGATGAAGTCCCACAACAACACCAACCGAGGCTAATCCTCTCCGCCGATGATGATGATGATGATTCAAGGGTGGGAATATATTCCTAAGTCCCGATTTGAGTCCATTATCATTGATAGGTTGAATGAGATTGAAAAACGCATTCAAGAGACGGATGAAGCGAATGAAGAACGTTTTGAGGAGCTGAAAGAGATGATGGAGTCTCTTCATGCTAGGTTTGACACGATGTAGACTTCCCTTTGTATCTCTTCCTCCTTTTTGCTTATTGATATACCAAATAGGGGGAGAATAGAGAATAGGTTATCCTAGATAGGGGGAGTTTAGAATAGGTTTAGTATTAGCTTTTGAGACTTAACTAAATTGTAATCTTTATTTTAAATGATAATTTGAATTCTGGTTTATTCTATCTCTCTGGTCTTGATCTATGATTATGGCAATTGAATCATATTCTTATATGTGAATGAATGATTAACAATATGATGCTCTGATAAAAATAGTATGTATGATGAATCTGCAAAGCATATACTCTATTTTTGGATATCACTAACAATTGCAGGATTCTCAAGAAAATCAACACACATCCTAAGCCTCTAGGAAAACCTTGATTGAAGATTTGGTACATCAAAATTAAAAAGGGGAGATTGTTGGACTTAAAGCTTGAAGATGTGTTTGTTCTCCTTTTTTAGTGTTTTGATTTTGATGTGATGGAATTGTGGTTTATCTTAGATGAAGTGTAATTAGGTTCTTTCTATGTATTGTGTGTTGAGCTTAGGCATGTTTGTGTTTGATTCCTTGTTTGGATAACTCAGGGAGTTTTTGCTATCTTGTGTGTGATTACTCATTTGACAAATGGTTGATTTCCTTCTCTTAAAACAAGTCTTGAAAAACCTTTGGGAACCAATTGAGGTAATAGATTGCCAACAAGAGGTAATCAACTACCAAACAATAGGTAACAAAGTGTGGAAATCCATTTGTTCATCAAGTAATCGATTACCAACAATAGGTAATCGATTACCATGCTCAAAAAACACTCAAGATTGCATTCTTCATCGAGGTAATCGATTACCCTCCCTAGGTAATCGATTACCAAGTCTCCTCTTCAGAGTAATCGATTACCCCCGGTAATCGATTACCCGAAGTTTTCCCATCGGGGTAATCGATTACCCTCATCTGGTAATCGATTACCTGTGTTGTGCTCTCTGGGGTAATCGATTACCCTCCCCTGGTAATCGATTACCATGTTCAAAAATGCACCCAAAACTGCTGCAACGGCTATTTTAATCGATTACCCACTTCTTGTAATCGATTATCTTGACCAGATTGAGCCCTGCATTTGCCTAAAACAAGCTTTAAACTTCATCTTTAAAAGGCTCTTTGATGAGAATCTTGGAAGAACTCTTGGAACTAATTCTTTTGAACATATTCTTACACTTTCATATGCTCTGAAATCAGAGTTTATCATATCTTTCCAAGAAACTCAAAGAGAACTTGTAGAGCTGATTTTGTTTTTCAAAGAAAAGGCAAACCTGTTGTATCTCTCTGTTTGGGTGGCATTCTTTGTGCATTCTTTGTGATCAGATCAACACATCAGGTGTATTCTAAACTGATCTTTACTTGTTTCTTTGTTTACTGAGTTGTTGCTCTAGGAGAGAGGTCTCTCTGGATAGAGTAAGTGTATTTGAGAAGTGTTTTCTCAAAGGTTTGATCTTGGGTGTGCCAAGGTCAGGGAAGAACTGTTCTTTGGGTTGAAGAACAAGTTTTGGGTGTTTTGATTTCGTTTTTGTGTTGCTTGTTGCAGAGTGAATGTAATAGAACACAAAAGGGATCATTTGATAGTGGAAAGCCAATCGCAACAGTTGTTGGGTTGGGACTGGACGTAGGCAGTTGGCCGAACCAGTATATATCGCTGTGCACTCTTCTCTTCCTTATCTTCTTTACAGTTTTCCTTATATTGTTATTACCATTGTTTAAATTCTGCAGCATATTTGGTAACTGTATTGATAATCAACTTAGTAATTGATACGGTAATTGAATCAGTAATTGAATCGGTAATTGAATCAGTAATTGATACGGTAATTGATAGGTGAATCTAGAACCAATTTGTTTGAATTTGAAAGGAATTAGAATCTTGCAAAATTCGGCTAAAATTGAACAAGAATCTATTCACCCCCCCCCCTCTAGATTCATACATAGGGACTAACAAACCCCCCCTTCTTGTGTGTTTATATTTTACATGTATTTTTGTATATGAATAAAAATTGTAGATAATTTATGTGAGTGATTGAGGAAGAGTTAGATTAATTTAGTTATATATGTGTATATATATATATGTTTATAATATATGTTTTGTAATAAATAAAAAAATGATAAATGAATGAAGATAAGACATTTTGGTGATAGAGTTATTTGTGAGTAGAGATGACATAATGGGTAATGTGTCTCTTATTAGGGACACCCAATCTAATGATGAAGGCCTAGGGTCTAGATGAGTGTGATAGTAATGGGATTGCCTTGTATAACCCTAATTAAGTGTGAAGATGAATAATCTACACCCTTGATAATTATCCTAACTAAATGCAATGATGAGTATTTAATGATTATAGATCCCCTAATTAGGTGTGAAGATGAGTTATCCATTATTCCCTATGTTAGTGTGAAGATGGATATCGTTGATGTCCCTAATGCCTTAGTTGAGTGTGAAGATGAGTTATTCCCATGTCTTACTCTTAGTTGAATACGAGAAAAAGGAAGACGTGTTATGATGATTTAGTGTCTGTTGTTAAGTAAATGTTTGCTTGTTATGAGATATGTAATGATGTTGGTGTCGTGGGGTGTGATTCTAGTGTGAAACTAAAGATTGTCCCCTATGGTGCTAAATGCAACTTTTGATGTCATAATTACCTATTTATAGATTATTTGACATACACACATTGATTCATTGTTATTAATATTATTATGTTTTCATGAGACATTTTGAGTTTGTGTTGAGTTTGTGATCGATACCTACTATAATTTTGATGTGGCATTCATGAGAGCAGTTACGTGGTATAGGTGGATCAGACTTGATGTAAGATGTCGATACGTGTCCCGACACTCCATACTAGATTTCTATAGTTATTTTTTATGCATATTGTTGTTTATGTATTAAAGTATTGATAATGTTTTCCATTAATAAAATTGTTTTAATTCAAATTAGCATTGTTGTAATAAATAGTACATATTAATTGACATTGGATAATGATTACACGATAATAAGAGAATAAAAGATGAAAACTTCATCCATATTTTCTTTAAGTTAATTTAAATAAGAGTTTTTATAAAATAGAATTTTAAATAAGAGCTTTAAGTTGTTATAGAAGGAACATGCAAAAATATGTTGAGAAAAATAAGTTGGTTACATGACATAAAATTACAAAATCAAGAAACTAGTTATGATAAATTATTATTTCAATATTAATTATCATAGGTTGTGGCTACATAGAATGAAAATACTATAGAGGAATAATGGTAGAAGAGGTAGATGTATATTGTTGAGAAGGAAAGGATTCAACCCACTAGTTTTAAAAATTAAACATCTAATTCTACATTGTTTGAATAGATTTAAATTATATAAAATGAAAGTTAGTGGGAGGAATTAGTGATTGAAATTGTTAATTTTTTTTTTGTTTGAAACACACTTGACATTAAACTAAATTATGACTTCCAAGACACCACATCAATGATTATGACCAAATTTGTTATCATTTTTTATCATAGTTATGAAAGTTAAAGAATTGTAATGAACTATTAAAATAAAAAAAGAATTATTTTTGTAGTAAGAGAAAATGAGCCATTTTATTGCAACATTTTTGCAATCATAATTTTGGTAATAGGACCTAAGATGATAATAAAATTTTGGTTTAAATTTTAAAATACATGTTATATACTCAATCTACTAACATTGCATTATTATATTGTTACACTGTACTTATAAAATCATTCATAGAAAAACGTAATTATAATTATATAAAGGCTAATATTCTTATCTTTTATACAAATATATTTAATATAATATATCTCATTTAAATAAATATACCAAACATAAGCATTAAATACATTATTAATTGCCAATGTGAGTTTCAAGACTCAAGTTAGCTAAATTTCTTTTTAGAAAAATATTTTCTCAATAATTTTAATATTTATTAATATTTTATCTTATATATCATCATTTCATTAAATGCAGAGAGAGTTTTGTGGTATTCGAGGCCCGGGTCAATCGGTTGTGCTTTAAATATTTAGTATTTTATAACACTTGTATATATTTTATGCCAACAATTAAATGCAATTTGTATTTTATGTAAGGATATTTATTTATTTCTTCCAATATTTTATTTAATAAATGAAAATTAATATAATATTACAATTAATAAAGAAATATAGTTCATATGTTCAATATTTTTTATGTAAGGAAATGTTTTCTTTGATTATATTTTCAATTTAGAACAAATGAATGATTAACTTAAATAAATAAGTTTTAAGTTTCTCAAATTTGGGAGAAAATTGTTTTCCTAAAGTTTAAATTATTTTTAATCTTTATAATTTGAAAAAAGAATGTTATAATACCATTATCCAAACATTGTTAGTGAATCTACTATACAAAACTCACTAGTGTTGAATTTGCTACACAAAAAACATGTATTAATTCTTGAATGAGTTTTTTTTAATGACTAAATAAATAAAAAATTTGAATTATAGAGATTAAGAAGATTAATTTTAAAGTTGAACACTAAAAACAAAATTATTTAAAAAATGTGGAATTAAAAACATAAGTCTTAAGGATTTGTTTCAGTCTTATTTTTTTAATGCATCCAGATTTTTTAATAATGAGTAACGGTTATACTTTTTGACCATTGGGAATATTAGATGACATCATTCGTCACTATAAAAACATCGTAGCCAAATTCTTAAACCCTAAACCAAATTGTTTGCCTTCAAGTTTCATACAAATCATTTCTGCAGGGTTGTGATCTAATAGCTCTCTTTTTATGAATTATTAATTTTATAAAAGTTAGAAAATAAAATTAAGGGTTTCTTTTCCCTCTCTAATTGTAGGCAACCGACATGCGCAAAAGGCGAGCGAAAGAATCAAAAACAAAGAAAAAACTCAAGAATATGACACAAGGTCAGTTTGATTATGTGAAACTCTTCTCCCTTCTTGTTTATGTTTTCGTATGATTTTTAAGTAGATGTTGTATTATGCATACAAGCGTTTGTTTGTTTGTTTTTTCTTAATTTTAAATACACAATTATAATTGCAGGTGAATTTCATTTTAGTTAACTTATTGTTTATCAAAGTTTATATTAATAGATTATTTTCTAAAAAAATCTCTCCTTGATGATTATTTATCTACTTTGTTAACATTTTAATTCTACATCAAATGATGAGGTTCTCTAGATCGTCAATCCATTTAACTAGAAAAATATGCTTTAGATTTCAAGTGGATTGCAATTTCCTCGATTAGATGTTTTATTTTGATACAGGGGATGATTCTCTGTCTAAAAACATTGATTCTTTTATGTGTGTGCAATTAAAAGTTGTTATTGTGTGAACATGTCAATAGTTAAATACCTTTTGACAAAGCTCTTTGTGTTTGGACATCTAATTATGAATATAAATATTTGATTGATATAGTTTTACAAATTAGACCAAATTGATTGGCATAACATGTTAAATTAGGAATAGACCATATAACTAGTTTTAATGAATAGAAAAATTATAAGTAATTAAGATATTCATTGATTTTCAACGAATATAGACACTTAAAGAAAAACAGAAAGATGAGTGATTAACAAGTCTGATGATGTGACAAGAAAAAAGATATAGAGATAGGGGAGTCTCAAATGAGTGTTTGACCTGTTTGAGGGTGTAAAAGAATCAACACTCCAAAACTAAACCTTTAAAAAATTAGTTAGAACCATATCTAATTCAATAAAATAGTGAAAACTAACCAATTTTCAATCATAATAGCTTCTTACAAAACTTCTCTATATTTTCTTAGTATAACCAAGATTATCTATCAATCATATTACCAATTTTATCAAATGACGATTATGGCATCACAGTGGTGAAATCATGTTCTCTACCATTGTTTATTCATATTACATTTACAGTGTTGTGTGTCATTTCAAATTTGGTGGATGCTAATAACATTGTGTCCATGTCATTTGTTGTGTCCATGGCAAAAATCATTTAAAATTTCTTTAAAGAATTGAATAAGGGGTTTGGGCTATGTGATTTGGCCCAATTCAACCCAAAATGTTTTAAAAAAAATACCAAGAATATGAAAAGAAGAGTCTAGGTTATGTATTGTAAAATTCTACTTGGTGACCAGGATGCATACAGATGTAACAGGATAATTATCATATCATATTGTAATCTAGTGTTTAAAGTATCAACAAGATATGATTTGCTTATTTTATTTCTTACCTTATCCTTTGGATATAGTGTATTTCTTATCTTGACAAGAGTCAACTTTGAAAGTAACTAAATAAGATAAAATCTCTCTTTCCTCTCATAACCCATCTCTATCATTGTCATTGTTTTCATTGTTGTCTTCATCATTACTAACTCTATCATTAAGTTATTGTAACCACGATCACCCTTACCATTACCATCACCACTGTCATTGTCATCATAGTAACCACCATCTTCATCACCATCATCATTGTTATCATCATTGTTATAACTACGTATCATAATAAGCATCACTATTGTCACCACCACCTTCATCACTATTGTAACAAGTACAATCACTATCATTATAACCATTATATCATTACAACCATCACTATTATCACCAACATCTCATCGTTGTTGTCATCAACATTGTTACTACTACCATTGGTGTCACCGATATCACTACTACTCATTATTACTATTATTACCATTATCACCATTATTCCATCACTATTGTTGTTATGTTCATCATTATTACCATCGTTGTCTCCACTTTCATTGTATGATTTCCATCGTTTTCATCAACACTCCACTATATCTACCAACACTACCATTGTTAGCATTGATTTATTATTGTTGTTATTATCATCACCATCACCATAACTACCACCACCACTATTTCTAACCATCATCTATCATTGTTATCATTACTATTGTCATCATTATTGTTGGTACTACAATAATTATAGTTATTGTCATCACTATTGTTTTCACAACAACCACTATCACCATCATTACCACTCTATTTATTTGCACTGTCACAACCTATTATTATTTAATTCAAATCTTAGTGTCCATATACTTATACTATTATATTTCAATCTTATCCATATATCTTATTTTATGCTATCCTTTCCTTACCCTGGTCTTGTCATCTTCCGTTAAGAAATTTATGTACATGTGAGATAAAAAATCCGATGAATGAACCGACATTTTAGTCCATCATTCGCATTCATTGACAACCATCACCAATAATAACGACCATGTCCACCGATGTCAATCACCATTTTTACACACTCAATTTCTCATTTGACTCTTTTTTCCTCTTAATCTTTTGTTTGTTCATTTTCTTCCCTGTTTATTTTATTATCTATGCATAAGTACTGAAAATACCTATTGTTAAAAATGAATTTTTAGTTTAAGGATTTTGTTACTAGTACTTGTTTTTAATTTATTTATGCTATTTTTTAATACATTTAATATATATTGTAATCATGTTATTTTTCCAAGTTCATGAACGTATGAATGTTGATTGATGATAACATACATGTTCTTGTATTTGTTTCTATTTAACCCCTTAATTAAAACTATTATTACATATATCCTTTGAACGATACTCATTGAGTATTTGTTCTTGTTTAAATCATTGGTAAAATATAGAATGTCATAATGTTACTACACTTCTCAATTAGTTGATGATATATTTTAGTTAAAAGTGTTTGTCAAAACAATTTTTTTTTTAAAATAACTTAATTAAATAATTTTTAAATCTTTTTTTTAAAGAGACTATTATTCCTCGTTTACGAATGAATAACTTAAATTTTTATGAATTTTTTCATTGAGTATTTCTAGAAACAAAATTTTAATATTAAATTTTATAAAATTTTTAAGAATTTTATTACGATGATAGAGAAATTCATCATAAATAATAAATTATCATTAATTGATTATGTAAAATATTTTAAACTATTTTTAGTCTTTATCTCTTTTGTTTTATTGATAATATTAATATTTTATATAAAAATATTTTTAGCTTGAATATATATTTAAAATAAAAATTATTTTTTTGAGTAAAATTAATAATAAATATATTCTTATATTTTCCTGTTATTTTTTTATAAACGAAATTGATATATATATATATATATATATATATATATTTAGTTTACTTTTATTATTCAAGTAATATTGATTTTAGTGGTTTTTGTATACATATTTTCTTCTATTTTATATAATTATTTTAATTTTTATATTAACTATTATTAAATCGATTAAAATATAAATAAAGTTTTAACAAAAAATTATTTTAAGGAAAATTATCGGTATAATAAAAATGATAATTCAAAAATAAAATAAAATATATGCAAGAAATTTCATATTTTTTTTATACATGTTGTCATAGTGTATTTTTAAACACTATTTAATTTGTTCTTATTATACGATAGGGTATTTTAATATTTTTACATCTTTTTTATGTTTACGTTGAATATAATTTTGTGTGTATGTGCCGACGCACGTAGCGCGTAGGATTAAATTTGGAATAAACTATTGATAAATACTATGGATAAAAAATATTTTAACATGTATAAAAAATATGCAGTAACCTTCACAATTTTTTTTTGGATTAATATATTTTCTGAAAGATAACTATTGTCTAAAATATTTTTTTATTACTATGTTTATTTATTTAACCAATTTAATTGTAATAGCCTAAATAAAAATAACAATGAATATATAAAAATAATAAAAAACTTCTAAAATTAAACTAAAACAAAAATAAAAGTTAACACTTTTCTTTCAAAAAAAAATATGCTAAAAAATAAGCATATATTTATAAATAATTTTCATTAAGATATTTAATAATTTAACTAAATGATTAATATATTCTTAGTCTTCATTTTAAATACTCATTTTTAAAAACTATTTTTTATAATAAATATTAAGAATATCAATAGAACAAATGGAATAAAACTAAATGAGTTAGAAAATTCAACGCGTTTTGCACTGAATGACAAACTAGTACTTAATCAGGAGCATGAATGTAACTACAAATTACTTATATGGTATAAATAAATCAGTATTTTTATGTGAAAATCCTTAATTTAATCTTTTAAGGTTACATGTGTCACCTTGGTTCCTCAAAGTTTTATTTTTTATTTTTGTCATAAATTTAGTTTTCAATTTCTTTTATCACCAAGTTAGTTTGCTTAAAGATTTAGTCTACAGACAAATTAATTAATTTATCATATATCATTTCTGTCATTCCTATAAGTTTTCCCAAAGTACCATTGGAAACACTAATCTACATAATTTAATTTAAGCTTAAATGCAATGATAAATAAGACCTCTTTGTCAAAAGTTATAGAAAACCCTGAATTTAGTTTCACATCTAGGCCACTCTGTCCCTCCTACGTGATAGTATTACTTATATTAGTATGCTTAGTTTTATGCATTGATCCATTTCCTCCACGTTCAATACTTTGTTGTACAATAATGTCACTAAGTTACAATTTGCATCCTTATGTGATAGTTTTTGTCTATAAAAAGTCCATTTTTGTCGATAATTCTTGACTTGGAATTACTTTCATGATGGAATAAGCTGGGCCATCAAAACGACGGAAGCTGTTTGAGGTTGGAGCAGATGGTGAGATAAAGTTTGATGAAGAAGAGCTCAAAATGATCCTTGGTTTCAAGAAAGGTGTGGACTACATTGAGGTTCTTTGTGGCACTACGAACAGTGTATTTGGAGATTATGTTGGGAAGCTGAAAATCAATAACAAAGGCCAATATTCCATCACTTGTCAGTGCCACTCTGGGTGTACTTTAGGTAAGTTTTCTGCTTGTTGCATGTTTGGAATAAAATAAGTAGGGAACAAGGTCTCTGGAGGTTTGAAAAATAAAAAACTGGAAAGCATCTTGATATTTTTCATTAGCCTTTTATAATTCTCATTAGTAAACATCAATAGCTGTAAAACAGAACCAATGATATGTTTGATACCTTTTACTCTTTTTTAGGGAATGCTTGATAGCTTATAATGACAAGTATTTGGATTCCATGCATTATTTGTTCTTCAACTTATACCATTATATTATATTAGGAATAGCATTGTAACACTCTTTTTAATATACTTTCATGAGCACACATTTTATTATCATAAAAGGGATTTATCAAATAAGACGTGAAACTTATAAAAAAGTGTTTGAATTTTTAATAAGTTTAAACCAATAAAAGTTGGCATGTTTAAAACAGAGTATTGTTAACATTTTTCTTATATTAGACAAGACAAGAATCACTAGTTGTTTAAGTAGTAAGGGAGAAAACTAAAGTTGGTTAAATTATGTTTATCTGAAACTAGCAGAGGATGTGACCCTAGAAGAGTTTGAGAGACATGCTTGTAAGGAAGGGTATGGAAGGTGGAAAAGCAACATATGGGTTCATTACCAAGATAAGGACAAAGTTCCGCTGTGGAGGACACCTCTGATGAAATATTATACACACCAGGCAAATGTAGCTAACTGGATTAAGGCAGCAAACAGAAAACGGACCTTTCACAGGGATGAGTTCTTGCGCTGCTCAATCTGCAGAAAGGAGCGCAGGTTCCGTCTTAGGACCAGGCCAGAAATTAAGAAGTACCATAATGCTCTGAACAACAAATCATGGAATTGCTCTCTTTGGCCTTATAACAAGTAAGTTCCTCCCATGTCACAACTCCAGCTAAATCATGTCCAACTTCATGATTTATATTATGATTGTTATCTTGTTAAGTTACTAAGGTTCTATTTGGATAACCTTTTGTATAAAGAGAAGCAAATAAAATGATTATAAAACTTCTCTCATAATTGGAAACCAACTTATGCATTTTCACCTTTATAGAAGCTCTGTCATTTAATTTCAACATACTGATTTTAACATGCATAAATTAATTTTAAATTATGAAACAAACTTAATTCTTTTTATCTTATTATTTTCTTTTCCTCGAGTGCTTATTAAAAATTTTATCTCAAATAAAACAAAATTATAAATTAGACCTCAAAATTGTATAGATTATAAATTTTAATATCTTGAATTCAAAATCCTTTATTAGTAGTCAATTTCATAAAATGATATTCATTTAGTTTTTTTCTAGTTAAGATAATGAGTGTAATGTCTATTCATTAACCATGTAAAATGATTTTATATTGTCCATGAATCAGAAATCATATAGCTATGGATTTTAAGATACAACATATAGTTAGCTTGAATATTGAAAGATGCCATGTTCTAGTTATGAGATTCATTCGAATATCTATGTTAATGGATGTGAGAAATTTTCATGTTTCAGAATAACCTGCGATGATAATGAAGAGAGGCCAAGTGTGAGAGCAGGCAGGGGATGTACTCGTCTTGGAACTTGCCGAGGCTGCTTAACTTGCTACTGCAAAGGGTGCATCATGTGCCGCTTTGATGATTGCAGTTGCCAAGAATGCCGAGACTTCATGCTATATGCTGAACCTTAGGCTCGGCATGCTGTCATTCATGAATCACTCATCTGGCACCTAAGAAAACAAATAAATAATATGGTGTTGCAGAGAAACTTTGGACTTGTTTGTTACTGTTTTGGAAAACTGTGACTGCTTTTTTATTCAGTTTTTATTTTCCTTTAAAGAATTCATGACATTGCCTTGGTCTTTCATTTGATCTAGCCAGAACTTGTTCCCTTTGAATAATATGTATGAGTCAGGCATGATACTCAAACAATATACATTAGTTTTTATAACTTTTTTTTGTTTTTTGAGAGGTAGCCTCACTGTCCCTAGAAAATCATGATTGAGATGAGATCAACTACTAAACGTGGGAAACTCTCTTATAGTAGTTTGAACCGTGTTTCATTAGTTTGTAGGAATTCTGACTAATTTAACTAAGCAGGAACTTTTACTTGATAGACTGATTAACAATACTCACCCATTGAAGAATTAACAAGCATGCTAAATTATTTTATAAAATTTTTGGCAAAAGAGTGCCTTTTGTCTAAAATTTTCATCTCTTTTCTTAATAAAGTTGACTGTCCACAGAAAGGCGAAAGGGTGTAGGAAAGAGAGATAGTAAGTTGTTTTGTAGAAAGTTATACAAAAAAATTATACCGATCGTTATGGTGCTGGAACTAGTCTAAATTTATAAACATTTTATTTGATGATGGGAGCTGCAAAATGAAGAGGGGTAAGAATATCGTTGGAAATCTCAGATACTCACATTTGAAAGTGGTAATTGGTAAGGTGCAATCACCATAGTAGAAAAAAAAAATGATGTGTCTATTGACAGAAGTGTGAATAACGAACGCTAGAAATTTGTTATTATTGATAAATTTCAGTCATAAAATCCCAGATATCTTGTGAGGGACCAACAGTTGAAAGGGAGATAGAGAAGAGAGAAATTTACTGAATAGGATTTCTCCTCCAAGGGGTTCCCCTTCATAAAGGATTTCTCCTTTCACAAGAGAGTTAAAGCTCAATGTACAAAATGATTAACTCTACCCTTCCTTCTATCTTTCTTCCCTTATTTATATCTAATAAGTCCCTCTAACTTATTAACTAATACCCTAACTATCCTAACTCCCTTATCCTTATATCCTAACACTACAACCCTTCATAAAAGATTTCTAAAGAGAGTTAAAGCTCAATTTATAAAATATTAACTCTACCCTTCCTTCTATCCTTCTTCCCTCATTTATATCTAATAAGCCCCTCTAACTTATTAATTAATATCCTAACTGTCCTAGCTAACTCCCTTATCCTTATATCCTAACACTACACCCAGCCTACAAAACAACCTTGTCCTCAAGGTTGAAATCTGAAAACTGAAAATAGTGACACATTTACTCAAGGTTTTTCCAATTACTAGAACATAATGGCATTCATGGTTGTTCAACTATTAGAAAACCCCTTGGCCTCCACCTTTGAGCTTACATCAGGTGGCTTTGGTGGTGGTGAAGGGAGAGCTGGGTTCTGTATAATTTCATTCTCCATTGACATTTTTATAGCATTATGTCCCCACTACTCTAACTGCATTGACAAGTTGACTAGATTTTCTGAAAGCCATAATTTGTCCACCATATCTTGTTCAAAAGCATTCATCAATGAGTAGCTCATATGACCAAATTTTGCAGTACCCAAGGCATAGTTTGATCCAACTACTATTTTATGCAAATTTAGATTCAAAAATTTTAATGAGACCAGTGATTGGTTGATCCATTTGCTTAAGACCCAAATTTTTCTGGCCATTGGAGGGTCCTTTAATCCATCCTTGATCATTGTACATGGATCTTTCTCCATCTCAATACTTATGTTGACACTAAGACAGGGCCTTGATGGTGGATATCTTTGTCTCACGGTAACAAGATCCTTCTGCAGCTCCTCAATTGATACCTTAGCTGAATCTGGATTTCCAAAACAGTGGGCAATTTCTGCATCTACTCCTTTAATTTCCACAATGATACCTATCATATTTTCTGCCTCAACAACTTTATATGAACCTTGGTCATCAACATCCAGCTCCTCTATGATGGGATCTATGTTCTCTTTGGCAAAAACCTAAAGGGTTTTCTTTGGGTTGTTGTGTTGCGTTGACTGTGTTACCCCAATACCCAATTGCGGATTTGATTTTGCTTGATTGGGTTGTTTGTCCTTTTTCTCTAACAGAAGACCAATGTGATCTTTCTTGAGCAACAACTATGGCATAATTTTTAACTCTTTAATTTCGTCTACCTTTTTCTTGATCTTGATTTCAGAGGGTTGTGCTTCCATCCTTTCCTCTTCCCTTTTAACTTAAAAAGAATGATATCTTGACTTTTTTGTGATTCATGTTTCAGCTCTAAAATGCCGACCTTGCAAGAATGATAGTGCAATCCACAAGAATTGAGTGATTCCTCTTCGAAGTTTCCTCCACACCTTCCTATCAAAGCATTTGAGAATTCTTTCCAAGATGGGTTCTTGGATTTTAGACGCCAGTATTAAAACCAATATGCTGCATTTCCCTCCATGCTAATGAATGCTAGCCTGAACTTCTCAGAGGGTTTAACTTGCTGCATCTCAAAGAATTTTGCAGCTCTGACCAGCCACCCCAAAGGATCATGACTGTTGAAAGTGGGCAGAACTTTCTTGACCCTAGAACACAGAGGCACATCCTCATCTTGCTCAGTTTCGTTGGTTTCCTCCTCTTCCCTCAAAGTCATTTTGGCCTTATTCACAGAATGATCACCTTCCATAGAAGGTGTTTTCTTGTTGCTTTGCTGTATCAGCAAATCCCTTATGAAATCCAAGTCTGTCTTCATCTCTGCCAATCTCTCATCTTGTTCGCTGACAGCTTTTTCTACTACTGTCATTTGATTCTCCATTCTTGATTGCAATCTTGAATGGATCCGGCAGGTCGGACCAATTTGTTAGGGGTCAACAATTGACAAGAGATAGAGAAGAGAGAATTTTATTGAATAAGATAAAAAGAACAAAGAAAATAGGAGAGAAAGCTCTTCTCCAAGGGTTTCCCCTTCACAAAGGTTCTCCCTTTCACAAAGAGCTAAAGCTCAATTTACAAAATAATTAAGTCTCCCCTTCCTTCTATCCTTCTTCCCCTATTTATATCTAACAAATCCCTCTAACTCATTAACTAATATCCTAACTGTCCTAACTAACACCCTTATCCTTATATCCTAACATATCTAGTGGACCTTCATGCATGTCCTCTTGTCTCGCCCTACATCCAGTTTTTCATTCACTACTGCAATACTACTGTTGAACATATAGTGCAAGGTGTTATGCCTACACGAAGTGTTTTATACCAACTTTACCTTTTTTCATATTCCGTGGAAATATGGGTGCATAACAGCATCTTCAGCTGATACTCTCTTATTTGGACATAGGCAAAGCAATCTGACCAACATAAAACACTAAGAATAAATAAGGGAACAAAGGGAAGTGGGATGGAGACACAATTTCAGCAATGACCAGTGCTCAATTCAAATGCAGTAAGTAGTAACAATCAATACTGCAATTAGGAGTGGCATGGAAATAAAGCTAGCCTATCCTAATGAATACGAGACAGATTTATATATCAAAATAACTTACCAAAAGTACATCAATGCCAGGTGGTTCGAGGTTAGGAAACATATGCCCCAGGTTCTACAAAATTCAACTGTTACCACACATGGCTTATTCGCTCACAAATATTTTGTAAATAAAACAAGAATTGTTCAAATAAACCACAGAACATGGATATACCTTCGGCTCTTTTGGAGAGCCCAATGCACTAATGTTGCCACCACATAAAACTTCACTTCAAGCCAGGTTTCTTCTGTTGGTGTATTAAGAAAGCTTCAAAAATAAAATAATTTACACTTAATTAATTGTGTTGCATTATAATCACACAGAAACCATACAAATAACAGTTTTAGTTTTATGAAAATTACTAAATATTTCTTCCAGAACCTCCCAATTACTTCCAGCAGTGAATAGTGGCCGGCGAAGAACCATCTCGCCAAATATAAAACCCACATGACCATACATCAACTGGGGTTGAGGGTGGAGCCAAACAAAAGTTCGGGTGCCCCATAAGCAAGAGAACCTACCTGAAAAACAAAAATAGAAAAGAGACAATCAAAAAGAAAAAAAAAAACATATAATTTAAACATACATTCAGTTATGGAACCACATCTAATTCAAATTCGTAGCTAATTCCTTCATATTCAGTTACTTAAGTATCATACATTTTGAAAGTATGACTCAAGAGGAACTTCAAAGGTTCTGGCTGCACTGCAATCTACAGAATATGGGTTCTGAAATGCATCAGAATATTCCGAGTATTCAAATTCCTGTGAAGAATTTTGCAAGAATGGATATATGCTATAGCTCAAAAAATTTGATAAACATATTCCTGAAAGCACAGAGAAAGTGAATATAATTTAGTAGAGATGTTGAAAGTGCTACAAATTTCTAGAAATAAAAAGAAATAACTAAAACCTTGTAAAAGAAAATTTTAGAAAAACTATAAATAAAGAGGTTAGTTTAGAATATTCCTAGCTAGATAAGTCCAGAGCTAAAGTCTAGAATATTCGTAAACTAGACAAATCTAGAAATAACAAATTCCTTCCTTGCCTTGAAAGTCTATAAATAGGCAATTGTATCACCAATTGTAGATGAAGAGAGAAATTCCAATACACAATCTCTCTTCCATTACTAATTGTTCCCTAGAGCTACCTTCCAGTAGCAGCCACCACATTACAAATCAATGTCATTGTTCTAAGCTATTCTTAAAATCTAAGTACTAAAGTGTTATCAGAGCTATACGACCAAACACTTTTCTACATTTTTTCCTATTACGTCTATTAAAATTCTCCTTCAACGTCACATTACAAATTATCCCAACTTCTATCTATATCTACCTAAGATACTAACAAGAGAAGTAATAAGATGATCCATAAGTCTAGAATTTTATGTGGCATAACTTCTTTTCTAATGTAATACCATCAAAATTTATATCCAGCTGTTCCATATTTAAACTTTTTTCTTCCTTTCCTCACTCTGAGACTAATTTGCTAATACACACACCCATCATTTTTTGAGCTTGTGGTTTGAAAGTGTACTCCAGACCAGCTTACCCCTTACGTGATCAGCATGCACACACCCTCAATGAAAAAGGTAGATGATCTTAGAAAAGAAGCAAAATAAAACTATGGATATGTAAGGATATTAGGATAAAGGGGTTAGTTAGGACAGTTAGGATATTAGTTAGTTAGGACAGTTAGGATATTAGTTAATGAGTTGGAGGGATTTATTAATATAAATAGGAGACGAAGGATAGAAGGAAGGGGAGTCTGAATCATTTTTGTAAATTGAGCTTTAGCTCTTTGGAAAGGAGAAATTCTTTGGGAAGGGGAAACCCTTGAAGGAGAGCTTTCTCTCCTATTTTTTCTTTGTTCTTTTATCCTAATCAATAAAAATCTCTCTTTTATCTCATTTCAATTGTGGGTTCCTAACAAATTAGTCTGACCTGCTGGATCCAAATTTGGGCCAAGAAGAAGGGGCTGCCAGATCTTGATCACAATGGAGGACAGAATGGGAATGGTAGAAAGGACAACCAGCGAGTTGCAAAAAGAGGTCACTTACATCAAGGCATACATGCCAGATATGCAGCAACCCAAAGAGCTAAAGCTCAATTTACAAAAATGATTCACCAAAATTTTATTACAATCTCACCAAGTCTTCATAATTTCAAGTTACTGTAGGAAATAGTTCACGAAAACTTCACTTACTGTAATCATTCTTGGATACAAAAGCATTTGTGAATTTTCCAGGGAAGAATGGAGATCACTGTTAAGATACTCGAAAACAAGAAACATGGCATTCTCAGTGGGTATCACATTCACCAACCTGATCAAAGCAAACATAATCAACGCATTCCATCATAAAGCTCAATTCTCTACAGTAAATATCAAATAAATGATAAAACTGACAAATGTAATTAATCAACATAAAAACCTATACTGATCGAAGTCCAACCTATCTATCTATAGCATGAATCCGTCACTAGGTTTTAAATTACTTTCATAATCGCAGTTTCTTAGTTTTACAGCGTTCCTTGACATTGTGAAAATTTGCTCACAAATTCGGCCAATGCGACCCCAATTACAGTCACAGTTTCATCGCAATTCTTGACATTGCGAGAAACTGTTGTCAATGCCACTATAGTTGCCGCAAAATCCATAAATCTCATCAATCAACATAAAAGCTACGCTGATTGAAGTCCATCATATCTATCTATTGCATGCATATGGAACAAGGGTTTAAATTTCTGTCAATAACCGCAGTTTCTCACTTTTGTAGCGTTCCTTGACATCATGAAAAATTCCAAACAAATTAGGCCAAAGCGACCACAATTTCCGTGGCAGTATCATCACAATCCTTGACAAAGCGACCACAACTGCAGTAGCAGAGTCAAAACCCTTGACAATTTGAAACACCACAAATGATGTAAATTAACTCCGCAATTTTTCAAGATTTTTCTATGCTAAATATATCATGAACTTCAACCAAAAGCAACAGAACAATTCAAACTCTGTACCTAACTATTCATTAAACATGAAATTAGCAAAACAATCATCATTCATCAGATCTAAGCAACCTAACCT
The DNA here is from genome assembly GCA_026586105.1 of Hylodesmum podocarpum. NCBI lineage: Eukaryota > Viridiplantae > Streptophyta > Magnoliopsida > Fabales > Fabaceae > Hylodesmum > Hylodesmum podocarpum. The sequence continues at coordinate 2,364,172 of JALJEV010000804.1, forward strand.
CACAGTGTTGACGCGGTCTAACTCTTTACGAACAGAGACTTCTCTCATAATCCTGTACGGAACGCCTTTCTTTCTCTCACGTTTCAAAATGGCGATAATTTTAACGGCGAAAGCATCATCATTCAAACGGTGCTTGCACTTGTAAACGTTAACGACTTTTACCGATCGCTCAAAATCTTTGTAACCACTAGCGTTTTCAATCGTTTACGTGTTGGTGCTCGTTTCTTCCTGCACACACACACACAAACCAATGAAGAAATGATTAATATTCTGTTTCTTCAAATGCATTTACGAATTAAAATCAAATTTTAGAAGTTCGATTAATTATGAGCGATTGAAGCTTATATATTACCGAGAATTGGAATTTGAAAAAACTCACAGTTCTCGATCTGATTGTTTCGGCATCGCAAAGAGAACCAGAGAGAGAGAGTTTTGAGAATGTGGAGTTGGAAATAAGCGATAGAGGAATGTAGTTACTAGTGTGATTGATTGATTTATATCTAAGATGGTTTGAGCTAGAATGATGCTTCCCGCGAAAAAAGTGGTTCCTAAGTTAAAATACCTCCACGTCAGCTTTCAATGAAAGGATTGAGGAAGGATGGATACAGCTTTCAATTATAATTTAGAATATTTTAAAAATGTTTGAATTTCAGAATCAAAATAACTTATATTTACCTTAGATAAAAGATAGGTATTTCACAAGCATGATATCTCCGGGAATATATTTCTCTAGAAGACAATTTATGAATTTCATTTTTGAAAATGTTAGTTTTTCATATTCCCAATTTAGTTTACCCATTTTTACGAAGAAAAATGTTAATCACACACTTTGTCCACTCTTTTGAAAATCAATTGGGAATCATATATTTTTTTTATATCTCATTTTTTATTTAATGATTTATTTTTATTATTATTTTGTTAATTATGTAGTTTTTAATAACTGATTAATCATAAGGTGAGCATTAAAAGAAGTTTATTATTATGTGGTGTTTTATACATGATCGATCGCATAGTCAGTATTGAAAAAAGTGTATATGTTTAAATCAATATCAATTTCACAAAATTATAAGCTGTTGATTACTCTACACTTGTAAACTATATTTTGGTTATATTTTTACTCCATGTGGGAAAATGCAACGTCATCAAAGTCGCAACTAATAACTATGATATCTCCCAAAGAAGCCAAAGTTAAGGAAAGCTAGAGGTGAAAACAACTAAGGTGACTTTTCAAACACAAGGCCTTTGTGCTGAGGGGGCTGCAAACATGGAGTGTGACAAATGTAGATACCACTAATGGACTTGGAATAGACTCTACTACCATTGCAGAAAACGTGGGTTGGAAGCCTAATTTAATTCTATAAAGTTAATTTTATAAATTTGAATTAAACTTTTAACTCATATTTTGAAGATAACATCGTACCTTTAACCTACGTTACTGGCTTCCCTTTCAAATATGTGTACACAAAAAGCTAGTGTCTTGGCACTTTTTGAGAATCATTCTTTTGACAGAATAAAATGAGCACATTGTTCCTTGCGTTTTTCTCTTTCTTAGTCATGGATTCATCTCAGATTTCACTGCGTTTGTTGAACTAATGTGTTGTATAACTTTTTTAAATTACTCTTTTCAGATGCGATCAAAATTTTTTATGTCAATTGTATTTTGTTGTTAGTGGCCAAATAATGGGTTAATTCTAATTTTTGGGTAATTTGTAACACCAAAATTATAGTAATAAGTAGGTGTCATTCGATGACTCAATACATGGCTACCGAAAATGATTGTTTGGTCTCATGTATTTTCCCTTAATTATGAATGTTAGACAAGATAATAACATGGTTATACAACAAAAACCAAAATAATGGTATTCTCCCTTAATTCTTTTCTCTTTTGTTATATTTTCATGGGTATGGTTCTATTTTATGATTATTGCTAAATTAATTTAATAGTTTTTGAACGTGTTACATACTAATTACAAAATTAATTACAGTTTTTCCAGTTTGACTATAGGCGATACCATTCAAGAAGGAACTTAAACGTTGAAGCTTATTTCTGTACAAATTTTGCGGGAGACAAATATAGCCCTTGCTATAATATTATTTTTTTACTACACTATACTCCAAAATATGTTTTCACTAAGCTCGAATATTCTGTGTAGTAATCTGGTTGATGTCATTTTTGTTCGTTCAGAATTAAAAACTAAGGCTAATGGTCTTAAGTGGGAAAATCAACAAAAATATTTACTCAAATTGGTCAGTTGGAAATTATTTACTGAAATGGAACTGTTTGGTCAAAGTCATAAACTGGATTGCAACACAAGTCGCAACAAAATCTACAACTTCACCATGTGATAACACATGACAAAAATGTCTCATTGGCGAGATGATGGGGAGTTAAGTCGCAGCCCCATACTTAACGAGATGTTGACACATAAAGATATATTTAATCTCCATAAAGATTTCTTCTCGCACGTAAAGATTTCATTTTGAGCTTGTTTAATCTCCTTACAAAAAACGAAAGAAAGGACTAGCTGAGCCGAGATCACTAACTAAAACGAATTTAATACTAATAGAAAATACTAATAGAATAGAAATAGAACTGTCTTTTCATATAGATATCCCTTCAACACAACATAGGTCATCGAAAGGATCTTGAAGACTCACCAACGCACGAAAGTCGGGATCTTTCAGAAAATAGATTCATATTCGAAGGGTGCATAATCGCATGGATAAGCTCACACTAACCCGTCAATTTGGGATCCAATTCGATATTTTTCTTAGGAGGTATCGGGAAGGAATTGGATCTCCTTCCAAGAAAATAAAACATTTCAGTCATTTTAAATTTCTTCATCATATCCTGCTTAAATGTATCAATTTGATAAGCATCACTCCTTGTCACCATCATATCATCCACACATACATTGATACAATAATTATGTTAGAACCAAGCTTCTTGATAGAGTGTGAATTCTTTTTTCATGGCCTAAGCCTAGCAAATGCTCATTTATCTTGTTATACCAATAACTTGCTTCAAACCATAGAAAGCTTTTTTCAGCAAGTAAATTTTCTTCTAGTGACCTAGTCTCTCTGCTCAGCATAGATTTCCTCCTACAATACTCCATTTAAATGTAGATTTCACGTTTAATTGATGCACCTTCCAACTCTTTTGAGCTACCAAAACAAAAATCATTTTGATTGTATCTAATCTAGGCACAAGTGAAGAAGTCTCGTAAAAATCTACTCCCAAAATCTATGCATAACCCTTCACCACTAACCTGATTTTGTTTAATCTAGTTAAAAGTGCAAAAGTCTCGTAAAAATCTACTCCTAAACCTATACATAACGCTTTACCACTGACCTAACTTTATGTTTATTCATAGAGCCATCCAGATTCATAAACTAAATATTGAATTTTGGTTTCTAAATCAATAAAAAAAAAATCATGGAACTAAATTGAAAATGAGTATAATTGGAAGAAAAACAAACAATTCTAAGCAAGAAAATAACTAGAAATGAAAAAACATTGAATTCGTAAAAACAATATATATATTTGTGTGTGTGTTTTTCTTACTTTAAGTCAAATATCTTATGAAAAACCAATTTTTTTTCAAAATCAAGCAAACAGACATGGCCCTCTAAGTAAATCTTTTGATTTTCATATTCTTCCAGCAGGTAACTTTCAAGAAATTCAATTAGAATCCTAGGCAGCACAATGATTCCCAAAAACACGTTTAATTTCATATCATCTCATATTCTACTAACACCTAGAATCTTAACGTTGATATCCAACGGAGATATGAAGCACTTCTACTAACATGCAAGCCTTCTACGGATGTGTAGAACTAATCAAGGAATTAAAGAAAGAATCATGACATTGTACAAAGTACAAGTGAGGCACACAGGCCCTCCAGAAAATAAAATAAAATAAAATAAAAAAAGAATGTCTTTTATGGGGTGGGGTGTTGGTAAGTACTTCTACATAGTACATACTTCTACATGAGCACAAGTTTGGACAAATGGTACAATGAGGGGCATTGTATTCTACCCCTTTCTTTACTAATTCTACACCCCTTTTGGACTATCAATATCTCTAGTCTTCAAATTGCAACAAATTTTCTTGTGGTAACAACTGATCTACAAGACTGAAGACTTTCCTTCTGAAATTGAATCATCCAGTTCTAGCCTTGAAAAATTTCTATCTCTCACAGCAAATAAGTGATTACGAAAGTCTAATTATATACAGACTTTGCACCCAGAAGCAGAAAAGAAAAGGCATGGGCATATCAAGCAATTCTTTTTTTAAGGGTGTCTCTATAGCACAAGGTTTCAATTCAATGTAGGCTTTGGTGTTAGTTACCAAGTAACTATGCGGTTTCTCCCCCGGCCTTTTCGTGAATAAGCAATGCTAGTTATTACTGTGCTACCTACATTGTACAAAGCATTTGATCCCATAAGCTTCAAGCCAAGGCCTTTAACCAAATATGACAATCTGCTTTCATCCCCTCCCTCTATTTGTTGTAGCTGCTGCGCCTGTTCACGAGATACTATAGTGTAAAGCTGCAGTGGCCACTTTGTTGGATTTGAGTAGTTGTTTAATAGGTCCTTGTAACTTTCTTCAGTATCACCAAAAGTAAATTGCAGAAGCCCCATTGACTGCAGACTTTCTGATGAAGGATCGAAAACAAAAGCAAATTTCCCAGATTCCAAATCAGGCCTCTTGAATAAATCAGCCACTATATCATTGTTTGGTCCAATATTCTTATGCATGAACTTCCTAAGATTGTTTTGCTGAAGCTTGGCTGATCGGTAAATTCTTGAAGCTTCCCTCAAGCCACTCAAGAAAGCACCATGCATAGTTGCTGGATAATACCTACTTGTGGCCTCACCAGCAAAGAACAGTCGATTCCCCACATTTTCTGCCAGTATATCATAATCAATGCCGGATGAGTGCACACTAACATGAGAGTACGAACCATAAGAAAGGGGATCGCTGCCCCATCTTGTACAAATTGACTGTATTGGATCAGGCACAATGATGCCTTGAGGATGAAATATTCCTGCAGAACCAAAAGTAACACATGAAACAAGGCAAACAAGGGATAACCTGCAAATGGAAATATCCATAGTATTGAACTAGCAAGTGTCATAAAATGAGAAAAAAATACATGATAGTACGATAAGGAGAATACATACAAAGAATATATCATTTTCAAGAAGAAAGACTTGAATATGTTATATAGAAAGAGAAATGAAATGGAATGGAATGGGACATCACTGTTCCATTTAATGTGTTTTGTAACAACAAAACCAGACAAAACCTTGCACAAATTGGAACAAAACACTAATTTTAGTTAAATATATATTTATATAAGAGTAACAAAAATGGTTGAGCCCAAAGGACCATTCCCACTTAGCCTGATATAACACATGGGTTGGTCTACTAATACCATTTTGGCACAACTACAAATGGGAATATAGGCTAGGATTTGCTAAGCCCAAGATTGACCTACGTTACAAAAACATAAAGTTTGGTCTAGTCCTTTATATATCATAAGCCTTCTTTATAGGCCTGACCTATTTAAAATCTTGGTCCCACAAACCTATTTAAAAGTCTAAAGTAAAAACGACGCTCATAATTTGAAAATGTTATTTAAAAGTCTCCTTATAGGTCTCAAACCTGAAATTAACAACCACAACTTCTACTATAGGATTAATAAACAAATACAATTACATAGGGTTTCATATTAGGTCTTAAGCCATAAAACACAACCAAAAAAAGCCCTAACTTGTTACATGACCAAATAGTCTTGAGACAAAAAATACTGATAGTCTAATACCAAAATGACATAAACAGTAGCCTTAATCCTTCATTCACCTTCAAAAAAGAAATTGTTACTAAACTATAAATATTTTAAATGGATAAAAAAGTGGGCTTATTGGGCTTAATAGGATCTTTTGGCGCCCATGGCACGTGTGGTGGCTATAGCAAAAATCACAGCGAATTTGTCAAATTAAAGAAGGGAGGGTTTGGATTGTACACCCTGACCCAAACATAGACCCAAAACATTTAAAAACCCTAAGGAAAAAAAAGAGTTTGGGCCATGTAATGTAACCTAACCCACTGCCCAAAAGGTCTTAAGAAAACAACTAAAAAGAGTCTTGTATTCTTTAGATACAAAATCCTGACCATCTACTAAACCCAAAATGTAGCATAAAAAATAATGTTTAGATGAATGTGTAAACATACAAAAAAAGGACGTGATATGAAATTATAGTATACAACAAGATATCAGCGTGACACCAATTGAGGAAAATATGACTGAAAATCAATTAAGATGGTTTGGACATGTACAAACAAAGTCCACTCGAAGCAGCAATGAGAAGAGTAGATTGCATGAATTTTAGACCTATGCAAAGAGGGAGAGGAAGACCAAGAAGGACACTGAAGGAAGTTGTTAAGGGTTTCATGATGAATCAAATCTGTGGGACTTTGGTCTTCTAATCGAGCTCGATGGCATCATCGAGTTGTATGTAATCTGGCCTCACCTTGTGAAAAATGGATTTTGTTGTTGTATTTTGTTAATGCTACAAAATATATATATATATATATATATATATATATATATATATATATATATGAAAACTCAAAACACAGAAGAGAAGAAAAGAAAAAAGAAGAGGACAAGAGAGTGGGTCACTAACCAGCTAGATAGTGAACTGGAAAACAGAGCAACAAAAGGGGGACAAGAGTGCAATATAGACTGGATTCACCATGAACCACCACCACATGCTGACCAGAAAACACTGGTGCTGTAAAGCATAGGTGAGGAGACTGGATCACACAGAGGAGGGAGAAGGTCATGCAAGAGGTCATTTAGAAATGACAAAAAACTATCCAGGTTTTTCTTTTAAAGAAAACCCTTATATTACATGAAAATCCTTAAATTACCTTCTGGCAATTTGAAACTCAAAACTTAAGGGCATTTTCAGGTTTTCGGGTAGATTGCTCTGTTTTGACCAATTTGCATACAACAAGTAGCAATTTAGGCTGCTACAGCAGTCACAACAATCATGACATGAAAATGCCATGCTAGTCTTCAGATAGCAGTAACCAGCTGCACCACTGCTATCATGCCACCATAATGTGCTATTAACAACCTAAGGTCCTACTAAAATATAAAAGTATAATTTAACATAAAGTATGATAATATAATTAAGTAATGCCTGCAATAATGTCATTGCAAGAATTTAGATATTTATTTTGCAGTTATTGCACTATTATTATCTCAATGTATTTGGTGGTTTTCTATAAAGAAAAAGAAAACACATGACTCAATGATATCCAAATGAAGGCCTAAATGGAAACGTGAAGATGCAAATGAAGGCCACCCAAAAGAAGATCAATTCATGAGTATCTAAAAGAAAAAAAAAAGTTTTAAAAAATAAAATAAATAAATAACAGCTTCAGTTGTGTTACAATGCAAGAGGATCTGCTTGTAAAGTTGCAGTGATCAAGGATTCAAGGGCCAAGATGTCAAGTCATCAAGGGCATTAGAGCTTGAGACAAAGGACATTTGAGAGGTTGAGGCAAACAAGACAAAGAGAGATGTTCAAGCTGCTGAGTGAACAGAACACAGACATATGGTGTCAAGAAGGTTTCAAAAACAAAAGGAGACACCTTCAAAGTTTGATGGTGTCACATGAAGAGAACATGAATTTGGGGGCAAAAAAATCCACAAAGAATGGGTTTTTTCACTTCCAGGTAGCACAAGGCTTGACAATGTCATGCTTTTGCAATCTTCCCTGGCCATCGTACAGCAACCCCAATTGTAATCAAGCACGAAGAGAGTACAAAATTATAGGATCATAAAATCCTATGAGCAAAATAACAATTTTAACAAGAATGCTCAAAAACATATTCTCTTCAATCATTGTTTTTGTGGTCAATCAAAAACAGATTACACATGCATTGGCAAAAGGAAATTACTCAATCTTAAATGCAACAAAATGAAGATGTCCTGGTCCAATTGCAAAAGAAATTGATCAATGGAATGAGACAAAAGGCGAGAGGTGAATAGAAAAGGTAAAATCTAGTGAATAATGATGATTTTTGTCTCTTGCGTCAAATCCCAGAAGAGGAGAAAACAGAAGAGTTGAGAAAACCTAAGGTTATTTTTGTTTAGTGCTACCAATCGCAGATACAAAAAATGGCGGAAACCCGATAATACGCTGTATCATATAGCAGATAGCATCGTAGGAAAATAGCAGAAGTTGCGTAGAGGTTCAAATATATGACACATATCAAAAGTTCAATTGGCCAAAGACTCACCAAAGATGACAAGAGGATGCAGGACACATGCCTCAACCGCAACACCCACAGCATGCACAATTGCTTATCTGTGGAACCCTGCTCCACAGTAGCCCTAGACCGCTGCTGTAGCGGCTATTTAACAAATTTATATGGTTTTACCCTTTTGTCAAAAAAAATCATTAATAAAGTGGTTCTTTCCTATTTTACGTTGTTTCACTCTTTCTAATAGAATCAAGTTGTGTGACTTGTTTAACCCCATATATTAACTTTCATCAAAGTCAAACATGTCTACCAAACAGTATCATATAATTGGAAAACCAAACACAATAGCACAGGCATTCAATTTTGCATCAAGTCATTTAATAAATGTGATACCTTTCAAAACAGTTAAAACCCGATGGAGCAAAATGGAAGGATCTGTGGATTCAAAGACTTGTGCGGCTTCACCAGCCACCAGCGCAATGAGTGCTGGACCTCCAGAAACAGTATGGTAACTGTAAAAAAGGAAAAATTCCCCACGTTGATGACAATATTCATTGAGACATCCAAATGTATCTCGATCTTCCCCCCAAAACACATAAGGAAAAACCATTGCAACTTTGTTCAGCAGTCCAAACCCCATCCTCTCAATCGCTTCCAGTTTCCTTGCAGGTAATTCAGGTTCAAAACTGATGGCTTTCTTTTTCAAAACTCCAAGAGGCACAGTACATAGGGCAAAATCTGCATAAAATACTTGGTCCCCAGCAATAACCTCAACACCCTCATTTCCATATCTGATAGTGTTCACAGCTTTTTCATAAAAAATAGGAACTCCTTCACATAAAGCTTTTATCAACCTCCAATTGCCTCCAGCAAGAAAGCAGTGATCACCACCCATTTCAAAAGGATCGTCCTGATCCCAATATGCAGCTGAAAGATTTGTAAGGCACCCAGCATTTGCATATTCCAAATTCGCAAGATGCCAATCGAGCAACTGCTTCTCGTCAGTACTCCGTGCCACATTATACAAAAGCCTGAGCGTCTCCAACACTGAACCCAGCGAGGTATCACTTGCGAACCCACCCATAATTTGTCTCAACTCCATAACTTTGTCAAGCAACCTATTAAACACGAATTCAACCGTTGCATCCATTTCCTTATTAACCGGTGCCCCATTTGGCTTATACAAAGGGCAATTATCTCTGATTTTATGAAGAGGTATTGAAAGCTGTCGAGCCAATACCCCTAAAGGGTTAGCATGAATACCAGTGATAACACTTCCACCAAGATCAATGGCTGCAAATTTACCCTCATTCCCCATCTTCTGAGTATAAACTCGACCACCAGGCCGGCTCCTTCCTTCCAAAACCACAACCTTGTAACCAAACGACAAGAGCTGCCTTGCCGCCGCCAACCCAGCTAGGCCAGCACCAATAACAACCACAGTCCCTTCAGTCTGCTCAGGCAACTGAGAAGCAAACGACGGCGAAACCCCAAAATTTATGTATCCATTATAGAAAAGAAAATCATAAGCAGAATTAAGCAAATGCTCATACTCATGGCTCACAGTCTCTCTAATCATCCCCTTAGTCAACCACAACTTCACATTCCCCCTCCACAGAGCTAATATATGGTTCCTAATGACTATATAGTCATTCTGCTCTTTCCCACCCAATTCCCTCACCACCCCAGCTCTAATTTCATCCTCAATCAATGCATCAATAGGGAAACCGAGCGATATGGCAATCATAGCCTCAGTCTCCGTCTCCTTCTCCAAATCCTCCTTGGTTTTACTCCTCTTCTTAAAACCACCTCCCACCTGTTTCTCAAACATTTCATCCATGAGATCCTCATCATAGTTTCGCAAATTCACTTTTTTCCTGAGTGAACGTTTCGAAACTGATCCATTCGAAGATGGGGTCTCCATTATTCCTATCCGGGGTTCTCAAAAACACCAGAAATCACAACCCAACAAGGTTCCTTCTCTTATATTCAACTATGTTTCACAACCACATGTAAACTACACTAGATTTAAACAAAAGGGCATATGCAGTATTCAACCGTAACAATCTACATTACCAAGAGGCTAGGTACCACAATTTATCCTCGCTTCAAAATAATTTTTTCCGTTGTCACAGTTTTATATCATTTTTATCTGTCACATCAAAAAGAAAAGTTCAACACTGTGTAAGTGTTTGAAGCACTAAGAAACAAAACAAAACTGAAGAATGAAAGAGAGAAGATAGTAGGGCTTACAGTGATTGAATTTGAACCATGAAGGCTCTTAGTCCTTCTGAGAAGTTACGACCTGAAACCATGGAAAGGGTAATAAGGTAAACAACTAAACGGAATGGAACAACGAGTAACAGATTATTATTTATAATGTTTGTTTCCTGTGTTTTATTATGTCTAGCCTAGAAGATGATCTTGGGCATATTGGGCCACTTTAGTTTCCTAAGTCAACTCAACTGAATGGCCCAAAGGCCCAGTTACTTTTCAAAATAACGCCAACAGGAATTCAAATTATGAAATTAAATGCTCACCAGAACTTTAAATTAGATACAACCGGTTCAATCAGAATTTTTTTAAGATATATAATTTTTAATTTTGTATAATTAAAATTATCATATATTTTTTTAAAAATAATAAGTTATTTTATTATTAAAATTTATAATAAATAAATTTTTAAAAATTATAAATTATATTTTAATTTTTTAATAAATAATTTAAAATTTTCCTTTATAAAATTTTTTAAATTAAAATAAGTGTATAAATAATATTTTTTACTATTTGTATAAATAATATGTGAAATGCACCTAAAAAATTTCTTTGTTGAAGTTGAACATTCTTGGTATTTTTCCAAGCGGTTGCCGTCCATGATTTGTTCAATAAATATGTTGATTTAGAATCATAAAAAGGGTATGGATCTTATTTTATCATTAATAAGAAATTTCTCTGTGAAAAATATGAATTTAGAATTGGAAGAAAGGGAGAGTCTTTAACCAAAATACATATGTATTACATAGACAAAATGATACAATGCAAGAAGAAGAAGAGTTCCTTGATTCATGATCATAGGATAAATTATCATGTTTGCATATCTACTACTTAAATCTCCAATAATTATTTCAGTAATTACTTATCCAATTTAACCCCATATCTTTCATTTGAGAAAATAAACCCTTCACTTTCACTGTTGATCAGTTGACTTGATTATGTCTTAACATGCAACAATACGGAGTTGTCAAATTGGGAAGTCTTGTGAGACTGGGGATTCATATATGTTATTACATGTAGGATAAGGTTTAAAAAATATAAATGAGAGAAAGAGAGAACCATTCAAAGAAAGAAAAAATGCGGGGTATGCAAGGAAAGAAATAACGTTGTAGAGTTGAAATATATTAAAAATATGTAATATAAGAGAAATAGGTAAGAAATTAAAAAGAAATAGATGTGACTAATTGAAAAGAAATAGAAGACAAAGAGAATAAGAAAAAAATAAAGAATTATGCAATGCATAAAATTTATTCTAGTAATTTTTAACTATCAAATCAGTGTGTATTGTTTTGCAGTTGTTTAGATCACTAAAAAAAAAAAAAAAAAAAAAAAAAAAAAACACTTGTCCATAATAAATATGTAATTTAGGATCTAAGTCTGATTCTCCTTGTTTGTGGATATTCGTGTGAAGAAACAAAGTAGGTAAGATTGGCGTGAGACCCGCCCTCTTTAATTTTACTCATTTCTCTTTTTTTATATATATAAAATAGAAATGAAATAAAACCACCTATTACTTGTTCATTTATTTTTTTCTTTACTCATTTCCTTGACACATGAACCATGTGAAATATATATTTTATTTTCAAATATATATCTTTTGTTAAAGAAATTTTCTGCTTTACGTATATATTTTTAGTATAATTATGATAATAACTCATACAAGGAAATCTAACCAATGTATAAGGGAATTGAAACAATGTCCAGAACAGAGAGGGGTATGATGACATCTAGGGAAGTGCAACGACATGTGAACTGTAAAGGAGGTTGTGTCACAGCAAACTCATGAAAAGATTGTTAAGTTAGCATAGGTTAAGATTTTTAAACATTGGAATAAACTTAAACTGTGAGCGAAATGGAAATTTTGAAATGTCTAAAAGCATAATGAACCATCTCACTCACTTTAAAAGTAATGCATAAAATTATTTAAATATTTAGTTTGGTCTTAATTAATTTGTTTTAGATTAAATTAGTTTCATAGTAACATCCTTCACAATTTAAAATAAATATGATAAATAATTTGTTACCCCAAAATGATATTGGATTATGTAAACAAAATTTTATTTTGAATCATGTAGATGAAGATGTGTAATTATAAGAAAATATTCCATCGAAGATGGAGAATCCAGTTCGTATAATGTATAGATATTTGAGATCTATAACAAATATCTTAATTTTAATATTTTATTCAAATAAACAAATAAATAAAAGTAAGAAAAATTTGTAAAGAGAATGTTTTCAATTTCCATAAAACACACTTGGGGAGAAGTGAAGAGTGTTAAGTGTGACTAACTCCGAATGAAGTAATTTTAATTTTGTTGATTAAAAAATAAGAAAAAGTTAGAATAAAAAAAATAAATAATATTTTAAATATTCTAAATTACAAAATAAAAAGAAAAGAAAAAATAGAAAAAGATTCTTTTTCTATGTTTTTAGTCAAACAAAAATATAATTTATCAAATAATATTTAAATATTTAAAATATAAAAAAAAACATATATAATGTCATTAGGATCTCATTTCATACTTCTCCTTCTATATTATTTTTTAAATTATATTAATCTCATTGGTATAAATGTTTGGATATATGAAGATTATTATTTTAATTAATGTCTTTATCTTTATTTTATTTAGTTAGAATATAATTAATGATCAATTAACATGTTTTAGTACATTCATAATATAGGGATCAGTTGGGCTTAAAATGTGATTTTTATATAAATTCGTTGTTTATTTTTGTCTTTGTACAAGTTTAGTATTTTAAGCATATCTCGAGCTACAAAAATCCGATTGAGTTGTTTTCTTTTATCTTTTTAAAGAAGATTTCATGGGTTACAAAATCTATGAAAACATCAAAATTCAGTTTGGACTACATCTAGGATGAAATAAAGCTTAAAGATGACGCTTATTTGTTGCCAGACTTTTGAGCGAATTTAATTAAGTGTTTAGGCCAAAATTCCTTTATGTAAATTGAATCATTTTATTTTATGTTTCGACTGGGATTTGAAGGGAGATATTTAGGTCATTTAAGTGAGCATGTGACTATCACATGACTCACTTATTATAAATAACCTAATTCAGAAAATTGTAACACGCTTTTTTTAAACTTTACACTTTATAATTGGAATTAGGCTTTCACATTTTCTTTCTCTCTTCTTTTGTTGGCCGAGTCGTACTTCTCCTTCTTCTACACTTTTCTTTCCTTTATTTTGCTGCAATCTCAATTGATGATGATGAGTAACTAATACCTTAGTGTCAATCCGGTTTGTATTGCTCTCTTGTCTCAATCCTTAGGTTCAATTGTTCTTAATTCTTATTGTAGTATTCTCTTAATCCGAATTGAATGTATGATATAATTGAATGATTATGAATTAAATTGTGCTTTTAAATTCGAATTCAACATGTTGATTGACTGTTGTTGTGGTTTCCTGAATTTGGTTATAATCGAATAAGGTTTGTTGCTCACAACTAGATTGCATTGATTTGGCACAACAAGTGTTCGATGAAAATACTTTGCGATTGTAAAGCGACGGGATCCTAATTAGATGCAGGGATTCCGGTATAATTAGGTCACAAGTGTGATTCTACATACATTAGGAGCCAGTGAGGGATTTGAAGAGACCAAGAGCAAATCGGATTGACCATTTAATCATATAGTTCTTTTTATTCATTATACTTTATTTTTTCTTACTTTGATTGCTTGCTTTTAATTCGGTTTTCCTTACTTTAATTTCATTTAATTAAGTTCTGCACTAAAACCCCCTCTTAACCTGCTCTTAATTTTCGACTTAAGAGTCATAGAATAATCGATCGGGAAGAATGACCTAGGTCCGCTACTACTACAAGTAATAGCCGAACTAGCTAATTTGATGCACATTCAACGCGTTGTGTCAATATATTATTTGAAAAGGTTATATAATAGATATGGTAAAGATAAATACATAAGAGTAGGTTAAATTGTGTATTTAAAAAAATTCACAAATTTTTTGAATTTTGTTTAATATGAATATGATAGAATTTAAATGCAAGTTTTTATTAAATAAATCAAATTATTTTCAGACAAAATAATTTTTATAATGCAATCCTAATTAGTAATAAACAGTAAAATAATAAAATGAACATAGAAGAAGTTATACATGTTGTATTAAAAGATTGTGTTTAGTTTCTTAACAACAACAAATATTACACTATTATTGAGTGAAATACAAGTATTATTTGACCAAACAACTTTTCGTTAACCCAAGTATTATTTAGACACAACCTCTTCACACTAACTTAACCCAAGTATAATTTGAATTCAACCTCTTCAATCTAACACTTCAAGTATTTTTTGGACCCAACTTATTCAGGTTAAACAAGTATTATTTAATCTTAACCTCTTAGGCTAACTACCACGAAAGGTAGATTTTACGGAGAGGATGCTTAACTTATAAGAGTTTAAAACTTTAAGTAGAGAGATATTTACAATAAGATTCAAGTTAAAGCTACTTACAAAGAATAAGAAAGAAAAGTTGTATATGTAAGATTTTCAGAGTTTTATGTTCTTTGAAACAGAGCATTTTTGCCTTTATATAGATTAAGAAGATGAATTATCTATTAGACTCAGTTAATTCAAAAACTTTATTCCACTTAACAAAAGGATAGTCAATATTCTTTAACATTTAATGCATTATTGACTTGTCAACATCGACATAGAAAGTTCTTCATAATTGTGTCTAAAGAGCTATACTTCTTTTTAAAACATTTTTGTGTCATAAGACATCCTCTTGACTTTATTAAAGTATGTCTTTTGAGAAAGATATAATTGACTTTCTTTTGACCTATCCTCTTCAAACAGACTATGCATGAATTAGTAGGTTAGTTAAAGTATGAAAATATGAATAAAAAGACAAAACTAATACTTATCTTATTTCTTCATTAACTTGACTTGATCTTTGTTTGATAAGTTTCATTTTTCTGTTAAAGCATTATTTTGTCTAATTTTTTTCACAAATTTAAAAATTTCATTTGTCTTAATTCATATTTTTTTCTTAATAATTTGTAATTATCAAAATTTAAAGAATATAATTTATCTTTAAACAAATTTAATTTGATTTAAGAGATATATATTGAGAATAAATAAATTATTATGAGATTAATGACTAAAATACTGAATACTATTGATCAAAGATGTTAAGTCAAATAATAAGTGAAAAAATATATATAACACAATTAATTAAAACCAATTATAGAGGAAACCTTTATTAGCGGATCAAAAAATTAAATTACATGTTAATTAAACTAAATACAGAATAGATATCGCTCTTGAACCTATAATAAGATGGTACAAATATACAGTGAAACCTTGAAAACATCAACTTTTGTTTTGAAACTCATTGTAATATTAAATTTTAACTTTAGCGAGAGAGAAGACTGAAAACTTAAAAATAACAGTACAAGAGAATAAATAATGTTTTTACCGGTACAATTTAACTCAATAAATAAATTTGATATTCTAAAAATTAATTTTTAATGACCATTATCATGTTCCGTAGGAATAAAAATACTTACATTTATATTACGTTTCAAAAAAGTAGTGGGAGGCTTACAAAGTCTGATTGAGATTGACATTTGTTGTCATTGGTTGAAGACCATTCATCTAAAGCTAGCTAAGCTTAATTAATGACTCTAACACAATGTATTATACCAAAATTCCATCATTTTGTATTACACCTCCAAAGCCTCCACGTGGTCATAGAAAAGACAAAGATTTATGTCGTTATCTAAAATCCTCCAAAATTTGAACACCAGCTCTTTGAAAGAATCCATGTCAGCTAATGTAGTCTAATATGGTTGATAGAAAGCCTTTGTCGCTTAACTATGTTATTAAGAGTTTGATCCCTAATCTATATATAAAAAATGTGTTTGTCATGGTCCCGTTGATTGCTGTTTTATTTTTTCATTTATTGTTTTAAAATTTTTAATTTTTAAAATATAAATATTTATATATATTTATCAATGATATTAAGCTAGATGAGAACGGTACGGTGGACATCACCATAGAATTTTTCAGTATAAAATTATTTATTGAAAGAGGTAATTATTCACTTATACTTTCGCATAAAACACAAGTAGTTAAAGAAATATGGTGACTATGTAATGTAATACAAGATTGGAGACAATCTCTACAAGTAGCCCAAAAAAAAGCTTTCACTCTTTGAGGTACCTAGGATGAGTATCAAATTATTAATAAATATAAATTGGCATATATATATATATATATATATTGAGAAGATAAGGTGATCAAATTATTGATAAATATAATACATTTATTTTATATCATAACACCAACCCTGTGTGCTTTGGACATCAAATATAAAAAGGGAGATGATGTAAATGTAAAAAATGAGTGAATGAAAAAAGAAAAGAAAAATAGTTCCCAGCAACAAACGACACATGTTTAAAAAAAATATTTCGACAATTCTATTATATATTGATAATTTATTTTTAATTATTTTTATAATATTTATATTTTTTTTAAACTATCTACCTTGAATGAGACATTCAAATTGGCTAATAGAGTAAGATTACTATGAATAACAAAAAAAATAACTCGTTCTTTTAAAATATTTAATATAGAGATGTAAAAACGGAGCATAACTCAAGTTAATTTGACTCATTAAGAGTTTGGAAAAAAGAAAGAAATTACATTTTATAATAAATATAAAATTTTAATCCATTCCATTTTAATTTTGCTCTCCTGAGTTAAACTTGTGGCTTGGCCGGCTCACACAAAAGCTTGATTTAGTAATTTATTACTTATTTGGCTAAAAAGTCATATTTAATTTTAAATAAAATTTTTCATATAATAAATATTAATAAAGTTTTTTTTTTGTTTTAAAACTAATTATTGTTAATTATTTAAATAAAATTAATAGACTAATTAAATTTTTTAAAGTTTTCATAAATTAAATTTGATGAATCATGAACCAACCCAAGAGGTATCCGAACCAAATTTAGTTAACCTATCCATCTATTAAGTGGGTGGGTCACGATGGGTTTTAAACGGATTTCGTGTTTTAAAATCTCTAATTTAATGCATTTACATATATAAAACTTTCATTAAAAAATTATTGGTTAAACTAAAATAACTTGGCAAGAAGATTGTTAATATATTCTTATAATCACACTTTCTTTAATCAATTAAAATATGTTAAAAATTAGAAAATTAAAAATATTTACCAAATTTGCACTAGTACAAAACAGAGTTATTACATGACTATTTTCATGTTGAGTGTGTCAAAAATCGATGTTAATAATTTCACGGCGATTTTTAAAATGAATAACGTGAGATATATATATATCACATCGATTATTAAATGAACTGACATCATATCTATTTCACGTCGATTATTTAGAAAACTGCCGTGAAAAGTTAAGTTTTGTTTTGTTGTCCCCTCTCTCAACTTCAGTTTTGCTCTAAAACTCTTTCTTCTTTCCCTTCCTCTCTATCGCCTTTCTTTCTCTCTCTCATTCATATCTTGCCCACGACATGTCGTCGTCCCCGTTCGATTTTGTTTCCCCAAGCCAAGTCCTCACCGTTATGCCCCAGGGTCTCTCCTCTGCCACACCATCCTCGTCTTTCGTTCACCACATACAATCCGAAAACTTCCTGCTCTAGCAGAATGCCTCTCAGATCGTGGTATTTGTATCTTATTTTTGTCGTTTTCATCACTTTTCTCTCATTAATCTCTTCTCTAATTTATATTTCTTATCAGGTTTCAATGTTGTTGTTATCGGTTGTTCTTTTGTTGTCGAGTCCGTCTTGTGGCCATCATCTACAAAAATAATACTTCCATGTCATACTAGTGTTGTCATATCTTTTGTGGTTTTTGAGATTGGCCTTGACTCTCAGCCAGCCTTTAAAGTTCCATAGTATAACTTACGCTCCACCAGTGGTAAGTTGTCAAAAGCTCTTGCTTATTGTTTAGCTCCTTTCTTCCCTGTTAAATAACAATGAAGTATATCAATACCTGATGCGAAAGTTTTAAAGTGAGAGAGCATTTAACTTGATTTCAGAGCTTCCACTAAAGTGAGAGTATATTAGTGATGTATTATGTTCCTTCACTCTTATGTTTTTTTTATTAAATTTTGAGAGATTAGTTTGGTTTTCTTTGTTTTAATTAATAATGAAATTAATTAGTGTATGATTAGCTTGAAATGCAGCCACAAATTTGGTCATTTTTGTGTTACTGAGACCCCGTAACCTTTGGTTATGGTCCAAATTGTTGTTCTTGGTGTAACTTGTTAAAATACGCTCTTTTTATCTTATTCTAATGAGTTTTGTGATCAAATTTATCATGGGTCTGAGTTTGTGTAGAAGTATCTCAGCTAGGTATGATTTCAAGGGATTTGGATCCTTCCCTTTTAATGTTAGTAATGGAATTCATGTTTAATATATTAAATTTAATTATAGAGCTCCCCATTCAATCACTCTATTATTGGTGATCGATTTCAGAAACCAAGCACATGCGAACAACTTTTTATATAAAAATTCTCTCTATGTATTGCTTTGGTTTACAACTTATGTATAAAAGAATCTATGTTATCATTGAGTAATTTGACTAATATGACAAGCTTTCATTTTTATGACTAATATATATCTGTCAAATACTCAACTCAAATTACCACATATGCATATTTTACTTAATAATATGAGAAAATTAGCCTTTAATAACTGATGATTAATTAATATATACATTCTAAAGAGAAAAATATAACTTTCGGTACATGTCAATAGGTCATTTTCTATTTTAAATTGTAATATGTTTGTTTCTTGTAAATATTGTCGTGGGTCCAGCTTGAAAGCATGCTTCTAAAATAATGATGCATCTATTGGGTTGATATTCTAAAAGCTTGATAATTTTATTTAATGATAGTATTTTTGTTGGCAGCAGACCAGGAGAGCTTTTCCATTCAGAGTTGATTCTTGAAAGCAATTTATTATTAAAAAAATAAAGTAATTATTTCTCAAGATAGCTAGAATTTTCAACACATTATTCGAAGAAAGCAAAGCAAAGCTACGGGACTTATAACAAATGATGACTCTTGCTGCGTAGCGCTCAATGACTGAGTTCGGTATTCGAGTAGTTCACCTAATTGCTAATGATAGTCAATATTTTTTTTTTTAAATATATACCACACGTCGGTTATTTAATGAACTGACGGAAAAAATCTCATTTACAATTGTAGTTTTTATTTAACAACTATAATAAAAAAATATTTTTTAATAGTGGGTGAGTAACTATCGTAAAAAATATCCATTTTTTATTTTATCTATATTATGATGGGTCTTAACTCAACGAGAAAAATATTTTTTAACTGCCGTAAAATATTCATTTTGTATTAGTATTAATATTTTAAATAAATTTTAACTATTAGAAGGAAGTGAATTTTAAAATGTCTTCCTAACATTCTTATATTTATATTATGTTTAATATTATATTTATGTATATGACAATATTATAATATATATATATATATATATATTTACAATGTCATACATAAATAATTTATTATGTATGTTAGTTTCTTTAAAAAATTATATATTCTTTTAAATGCGAATTAGGGTAAAATTAATATTTAAGATATAACTTTTTTATTATAAGTAATATATATGTTGTTAGATTGAAGAAGATGATTAACTAAAAAATAATCTCAAGATTGCTTTGACTTATTTGATTAGATATTTTTATTGTACTTATAATCGTTAACTTTAAAAGTGTGTCATGTATTGTGTCTAAATATAAAATAAGAAAAGAAAGATAACTTTGTAAATGCATAAAAGTGTTTTAATGTAAAATGCATCAAAAACAATTTTAGCATGTAAAATATAAACCATGCATTTTATTCATTAATTTTCAAAGTTAAAGAGAAAACATTTCTTGTTGTTTTAATAGATTACAATGATTAGTAATTGTTACAACTCTTAGTTTTGGAAAATATATAAATCAGTTTATTGACTTAATTGATTACAACAGACTAAATTGAAAAATGAGAAATTTTGATTTAATTTTTTTGCAAAGGTTGTGTAACGATACAATTGTTCCTGAATTTTAAATCCATAACTCTCAAGAACATTTTAATGAATTAAAAAAATATTTTAATTGATTGAATTGACAAAATAATCGTGTATGGTAAAATAATCTATTACTTTTAATTAATTATGCTTTTTTATATAAGGGTTATTCATTTTATCCTTTTAAACAATAAGAAAAAGTATTGAGAGCACCCTCGTGGAGCATTCCCTTGAGAGAAAATGTTTTTAATGAACCTTTAAACATTTCCTAAATGACTTTGATTACTAAGAATTTTATAAGTTTTTTGAAATTCTCTTTACAAGAAAGATTATTATCCTACCTTTATGATTTTGTATGTATAGTTTGTTCATCACATATATATTTTTTCTTAATTTTTGTTAATTTTCTATTTGTGAAAAGTTTGAAATTATAATTGCATAGATTGGTTTTATTTTAAAAAAATTAAAATAGGTTTTTCTAGCTCATAGGGTTAAAGAGACTGACAATTTCTTCTAACCTGCCCATATGATAATTTTATAGGGTTTAGAAGTTATGTTATATTTTTAGGTTTGAAAGAAATGGTCAAAATATATTTGTAAAACTAGTGCAATGATAATGTGATTTCAATACCTTCTTGAGTATTTGGAAAAGTGGATGTGATCTTTATTGAAAAGTAAACCACTAATATGAACTGTGAATCCTACTCCATTGTTTTCATGCAGATTTTTTAGTCTACAATTAATGTGTTTTTAATGTGTCTTTAATAGGTTCTTAATTACTCCATTATTTTATGCAGATTTTTAGACTCGATTTAATATGTCTTTAATAGATTTTTTATTACTCTATTATTTTTGTGAAGATATTTAGGCTGAATTTAATGTGTCTTGTAGTCCATTTAGCCTATAAATGAATAATCTCTGAATGTTGAGAGACAAGATGAATTTAAATAAAAACATAAGTTTTTTTCTATCATGAGAGTTTTTTTTTAGTTTTGGAGAGAAGAACTAAATCTGATCTTATCAATATTTGATTGTGTGGTGATCAAACCCATGACTTATTACTCACCTTTTCATCCCTTTCTAGAGTGTGACGTCAATATCCTTCCCTAAAATGAAAAATCAAGACGGTCCCCTCCCACAAACTCATCATTTGGTGTTAAAGTTTCAGCTCTTGATTTTCATATGAATGAAATAAGTAGTCATGAAAACAATAGAGTAAGATTCACAGTTCTCATCAATCACTATAAAGCTTGTTCACTAGAAATATCTTTCTTATTTACTTTTACTTGTTATTTGTTTACTGTGAATGGAATCGATACTAATAAGCTTATTTAAGTGAATTTTAATTTGATTGTGAATCAAAGATTATGAAAATCATCTTCAAGGTGATCAAGTCATATCAAGCTTGTAACAACAACCTTCCTTCTACTTGCTTAATTCTTCTTCTCGAGTAAGAAGAATTATTGTCTTTGCATTGGGTAATTGAATTTTGGGGCAAATTTTCAATTTGTGATGGATTGTGTACGCAGGAGGGGTTCAAAACTAAAGATGTGGGCTTCGGGTTTACAATATAGGACTATTATTAATTCTAGGAACAAGATTGAGTAATAGGTGTCATATCTTGAGGTTATTTAAAGGTGTCGATGTAGAGAATGAAACATGAATTATGATTGCAATTGTTTAAATTGGGATGCTCTTATGATGTTTATGTTTATTATACGAAGTTGATGATGAAATTATGGTGTATGTGTTATCAGGTTTATTAGAATTTGTTTGTATGATATGTTTGAGATTAATAGTGGTTAAGTTAAAGACTAGGGTTATGTGCCTAATTGGAAAGATAAATATAAATGTTGTGTTGGGTTTATGTATACATGTTTGATATTATATGACTATTAGAAAATGATAATGTTGGGAATGATCTTGGAAATTGAATATTAGGTGTTGTTTGAATTTATTGAAATATGATTATACTCGGTGTTATATTATTGTCAAAATGTGTTAATATTGAAAATAAACTTGGATTAGAAATTATTTGAAATTTTGTGATGGTGAATGTGAGATTGAGATATGAATTTAATGTGAGCATAATCGAACATGTACAATTCTTTATGGAAAAAGATATTGGGAATTTGATTATTTAGTATGCAATTGTGGAAGCATTGATTTGTTGATGGTGAAAAGGTAAGTGTGATTGGTATTTTATTGTTCATTTTAAGAAATTAAGTCATTTACTATCGTGAATATATCCAAATTGAATGAGAAAATTGGTTTTGAGTACTTGGACAGAATAATTAAGTTATTGATGATTCAACTTCAATAAGACTAAAGAATTTGATGGAAAAGTACAAATTGTATATCTTTTAATCATAGCATACCAATTGTAATTTTAGTACAAAAGAAACAGTCTCAACTGCACAAGACTAATTCTATTTCATCTTAAAAAAATATTGTATGAAAAATTTGCCTAGCAAGGGATTTTTAGCCCATGCTAGAAAACTCTTTGTTCTAAATTTTTTATTGTCTAATAAATTCGCCCAAGTGAGAAATCTTGGGCGAAAGCAAAAGTGTTTTTGCCCATGCAAGAAATTTTTGCCTTAGGCAAAAATTTCCTATTTTAAAAGTTGACTTTTAAGCTATATTTTGATATTTTTTTTCTTCTTTTTCCTTTATTTAGAGATATTTCAATACAAATAATTGTTGAAATCTAGGAAGATAAACACTAATTGTTGGATAGTAATAAGGAGTCTTTATGAGTGAACTTTGATTTGATAAAAGTGGATTGATCACAAAGTATGGAACTTGTGAAATGTGTTTTATATTATTATGTGATAAGGTGTGAAACTATGCATGTGTGTGTAATAAACAAATCATAGAGTGACTTAAGAATAAGTGAGGATTCATGACAAACCTAAAAGCATATTTTGATGTATGGTGAGAGAAATTGACTAGTGCATTATCGATGAAGATGTGATATTAAAGAACCTTGTATGGTTCGTGAATTTGAAAAATTATGGTGGATAACGTGTTCTAAAAGATGATACGACTGAAAAGCCCAATGTTTCCAATTAATGGAACTTTGTAGAGGGAACTCAATTTGAGAGACATATATAAATAGATTATGCTACTTTTAAAGAACAAACTAATTTTAAACTAGTTGTGTGAATGTTTCACCCTTCCGGAAAAGTGAAAAGGAGATAGGAATAAAGTTTTTCAAAAGCATAATATATGACTGAATGTCATGGAGTGAGAATACTCCATGCCGTTTTGACCAATGTCTAATGTCACATGCACAAAAGAGATGAAATCTTCCTAAACCTTATAAGAGCGTGAAGGGAGAGTAAGTCTCTTGCATATTGGTTGACCAAAGAGTGATACTTGTTGAGATGACATGTGATGTCTACAAAACCTTAGGGATAGTCGGTCAAGTGGGACATAAATGATGAGTTTGCGGAAATGGACTGTCTTGATTTTTTTTTTTTTTATTTTGAGGAAAGATATTGACACCACACTTAAGAAAGGAATAAGAAGGTGAGTGATAAGTCATGGGTTTGATCGTCACATAATCAAAGATTGATAAGATTAGTTTTAGTTCTTCTCTCAAGAACTAAAAACATTTTCATTCTAGAGAAAAAATCACATATATGCACGAAAATGAAATAAAAGACACATTTAAATCTAACCTAAAAATCTGCACAAATATTAAAAACTCATTAAAGACATTAAATGCAGCCTAAAAATCTGCATGAAAATTAAAAACCTATTAAAACACATTAAATACAAATATGCACGAAAATAGTGGACTAGACTTCGTAGTTCACATCAGTGGTGGAAATCAAAGTCGTGGACGATGAATAGATTGATGTTATTACCTACAGACTAGGATATTTTAACTATGGTGGATTATGTTGTGACTTATTAGCATAAAGTTGAGATTTTTGTAGAACATTCTATAGTGGAGACTAGTAATGTTGAGTTGTTTCTTGAATTGATTAAGGGACCTCCTATTAAATAAGAGGTAGAGAATAACAACTAGGGTCAGTGTCGTAGTGTTGATAAGGTGTTGGTGATCATACACAAGGGAATTGAAGTAGAAAAGCGTAAATGTGATGTTGATAATCGTACGAGGTCAAAGTTGAATGTGAAAAAACTCTAATTACGTCACCTACATTAAAGAAAAAAGCAAAAGTTGTGGTTGCTAATGAAGATTGTAATGTTGTTCAGGGCGTAAGATGTTTTCCCGATGTAGTGGTGGAATTAAGCTAGATGGTTTGGGTGCTGGAATTGGCCTAGATGTTATAGTTGATGGTGTGGCCGATGTTATTGGTCCTGAAGGTATTGTTGAACCTGAAACTGATGGTGTAGGTGATAGAGTTGGCCTAGAATTTGTGGCTGATATTGTTAGGCCTGAACTTAATGTTGACCCATGTGTTGATTTTGGGTTTAAAGTGATGTTTGACTTGTTATGGATGATGGATTTAGATTTGATGAAGTTGAGCTTGATGTTGTTGGTGGAGATGGGTCAGATTATGTTGGGCCTCAAATTATGAGTGGTAGAGATTCTAATGAGACAAGTGTTAAAAAAAGTTGGATTTGTGACTCATAATGTTTGTTGATTCTTATGTGGTTTGGTTAGACTTTACAAATGTTGGAGTTGATTCAGATAAGGATTAGTTTGGTGAAGAAATACTAAGATTCAAACTTTATTCTAACAAAGTGAGTACATTAAATGAAAACGTTAAAGTCCTGGAAAATTATGATGTTAAAGTTGGTCTAGAATTTTATGCTCTCATTGGTGATAATAATGTTAATGAAACATTTCTATTAATCAATATTAAGGTAATACAGATATTAGTTTTGAAAATGGTGTTCATATAAATAATTAAGAGTCTGATTTCTTTGGTTTAGAGACGTATGAAATTGATGATGAGACAAATTTTGATACAAAATTTGGAGACTTAAATTTCAATGTTGAAGTGTTAAGACCAAAAAGCAACATACATAAATAATGTTGCACCAAAAAACAACATATACAATAATGACCTTCACAGGAATAGAAATAAGATTGTCCCTGATTTCTTATTTCTATCTAGCTTTTTCTTTTCAGTATTATTATTTTCCTCTTTTACTCTTGTAACACTTCCATTAAACTAGCATATACTTCATCAGTTACATGTGCTTTTACATTCGAATTTGAAATTTCATGTTCATGTGTTACCTTCAACTTATAAAAAAATTGCATGTTGTTCGCACCTATAAACACCAAAAACATTAAAAGTTTGGGTTACATTGATTTTTTTTCTTCTCAACTTAATGTAGATTAGATACAAAAATCTATTGCTTACAAATTTGAACAGTAAAAAAACTCCCTTCCTTTATTATTTGATGTTGATGAAGTCAACAACACTACTCTATCCTTACACCTACACTTAGTATCACCATGTAATGTCAAAGAAGAAAAGTTATTGTTAGTTGTGAAAATGTTTCAAATCATGGATTAGATCTTCTCATGACAATAAGGACAAACACTATTAAACTACCAAAAAACTTTCCCTTTCAACATTAACTTCAATCATTTATGTTTAACTCCTTACTAACATTAAAAAAAAATGATTTACATATTAAAATAACATGTTTATACGTCTGACATACAATAACCATCAAACCACACATTTAACAAGATAGCTTAACACTTCATGGAACAAACATCACAATATAGACTAATTTTTCTAATGGAAAATTAAGTAGAGACCATTTCTTGTCCAAAAAATTTTAGGGACTAAAATTCAAAACACTAGAAACTTGAAGGACCAAAAATATAATTAACCCTATTTTTTATATTAAAAATTGTCACAATATCTTTCTAATATATAATATTTATTTATTTTAATTATAATTATATGTACATTATCTCACCTTAAATTGACATTGTCATTTACTGAAAAAAAAAACTAAATTTGCAATCACCGTCACTCTTTATTATGAAAATCACTCCTTTTCCTATTAAATGTAACTTTCAAGTATAGTACTTAATGCATGAAAAGTTTGAAATCTTTCAAAACTCTTTTCTAACATAAACTATTTTACTATTATAGAATAGCTTAGCAAGATTTAAAATGGACAATCATTATTAAAATATACATCACATATAAGTTATAAGTACATATACATAAGGCACATACAGTATACACTAGCACAAGATAAAGAGTAATAAGAGTACATCAGATTTAAAATGGACAATCATTATTAAAATATACATCACATATAAGTAATAAGTACATATACATAAGGCACATACAGTATACACTAGCACAAGATAAAGAGTAATAAGAGTACATCAAAATCTGACTGAATTACTTGTTTAGCCTACCTTTCCTAAAAATGTACAACCAAAAAAGAAAAATAAACTTACAAACTAGACCATATACATCACAACCAATGAATAGGATTACCCAATTGCACTATCAGAAGGGGAAGAAAGCTTTGAAAGCCATGACTACTCGAATCCTACTCCTTTAACCTCTCCTATATATCACGCTATGTTAATTAGAGTCTTTATTGAACAATCATGACAAAAGAAATCAGCCATAAACATGGGCGGAGGCACGTTAGAAGGAAGCGGAGGAAGGGGGCGGTGGCTCCCCAAAATTTTTTAATTTTTCTTTTTATATATATATATAATTTATATATAAATAATAATTATTTTAAATAAATAATTATAATTATAATATTTCTAGAATAATTATTTTAAATAATAATTATGTATATAAATAATAATTTATAATAATAAATAATATATATTATATATAATAATAATAAATTTAATTTTTGATGATTTTCTATTTTTTAATTTATAATTTTATATCTAATTTTAAAAATATACATGTCTAAAGACTCCTATTTAAAAGATTTTTAATTTCAAAGTCTTTAATATTCTTCTTTAGCTTTAACTTTTCATCTAAATGATTTTTAATTTTAAAATTTTTAATATTCATCTCTCGTTTTAAAACTTTATTGTCATATTATATATTTATTTAAAAAATTCTTGATTATAACAACAACTTTTAATTATTAATGATGTATTTTTAATTACCTTACCCAGAAATTATAACTAAAATTTTTTAATATTTATATGTAGTTTTAAAATTTTATTATCATATTATATATTTATTTAAAACATTCTTAATCATAATAACAATTAAATTCTTAATCATAATAATAATTTTAACCATTGATGATGTATTTTTTATTACTTTACCCATAAATTATAATTAAATAAATTAAAATAATTTTAACTTATGTTTCACAAGTACATTATCTTATCCTAAGAAATTAAATAAAAAATATAAAAAATAATAAATTAAAATGAAAAAAGTGAAATGAAAAAATAAAGAAAAATAAAATATAAATATAAATGCAAAAGAAAAATAAAATTCAAATGAAAAAAAATAAACATCTACCCTAGCATCTCTAAATTCTGGCTCCTGGCCACAAAACCGAGATTAGTATAGAGCTAGAAACACACAGCAAGCTATGTAAATGATTTGGCTGTCTGAGTTATACCGAATATAGTAAAAGATGTGAAAAAAAAAAAAGAAGAGAATTTAAGTAAAAGGTATAGATATTTTATTTTGTTAATTGGAATTATATTAAATGACTATAGACTATTTGTTGATGAAATGTTTTCATAAATATAAAAAAAAAATCAGAAGAAGAAAACACGAAGAAGAAAAAATAAATATATTTTTTTAAAATTAAAATTAATTTTCATTAGTTAATTTATAAAAAATTTCATTTTTAATTTTTTAAAAACGTAATATTTTTTTTTATAAATTAATTAATAAAAAATTAAGTTTAATTTATAAAAAAAAGTAATTTTTTTCTTATTGTTTTATATGAAAATCTTCCAGAGTTGATGCTTCAATATTAATTAGAGTGGAGCACAAACAACCACAATTGCTATGGTAGATGACCCAGAAGTTTTGACGTAATGGACAAAATTGTGATTGTAGACCATTTTTTAAAACCTCACTTTTAATTAACCACAAACAGACTTACGCTTCAATAAATGCACAGGGAGTATCTGTCATACTGCCAAAGGTTATTCATGATTAGTTTCTGCATGGATTTAAGGAACATAAGCACAGTAGCAATTACAGAACCAAGATGCAAAAAATAAAAATCTGTTAGAATAACACGAGTAGTTTCCGAAACACTCGTATTTCAGGGCATTTGGGTTCTCATTAGTTTGATAGAACATGCTTGCATAGTAGTGTTTCTTTGGTTCAACTTTTGTTCGGAGAATCTGATGCATATTGTCCTGTTCCTGCAACCGATCCTTAGAATCTTGATTTAAAAATGTTAAAAGCAGGAATATTACACAAGGCTTTCTTTTAAAAATCCACAACTTCAATTTCTCCTTTAAATTTATTCAAATGTTGAATAGACATTAATACAAGACTTGCACAACACTGACCAATATAAGATTTTATTTAAATGTTAAATACACATTAATACATATAACACTGGATAACATTGAGCCACACACTCATACAACAAAGAAAGCAACTATTGTAAAGACATAAATTCTTTAGAGTGCTCTTTCAGACATTCACCTTAACCTTAGGTTATTAATTTTTTTGACAACACTTTAATTAATGACAATTCTCATTTCCTGCAAACGATTCCCAGTCCAATAGAAAACTTGGAGCAATCAAGGGTGCCCATTAACTCGGCACTCACATTAGTGGTGTCTTTGTCATTTGAACTTTGTTGTGAGTGTGAGAAGACACAAGCACCACAATTTGGAGAAAGCAATGAGGAAGTCCTGTATGTGTCCTCTCCTCCAACAACAGGCATTGCCACACCAGCCTTTGCAGGGTTCTCAAAGTCTTGCCTATAAGTCCTTCCAAGCACACCTTCCACTTTTGGGGACAATCCAAAGAACCTGAATTGCACTTCCAAGTGAGCAAAGCAATCATCACTAGGCACTTGGTAGTTGTGAATTGTATCATCTTCTTTGGTCACTGGCACCACATTCACCAATATTTCAGCAACATCCTCTAGTGTCACAATCACATTGTTCCTTGCAGCTACTCTTTCCACTTTCACATCTCTTTGTGGAGAGTGCCATGTGGAGAGAGGGCCCTCGGGGAGATCAAGGTTGTTGCCATTGTATGTGAATTTGAGATGGTCAATGTTTTCATTCCATTGGGCTGTTTTGGGGGCTTCAAGTGACAAGGTTTTGGAGTTGAAGAGGATTCCAAGAGCTTGAATCCATGTGTAGTCTCTGGCTCTACCTTCTGGCCTGTGTCCAATGAAGCGAGCATTGATTTGAAGGGCAGAGTCAGAGACTAAGGTGAAGTGTTCATTGCTCTTTCCATGAAAGTAGAACACTCTGCCATCACCACCAATGAAACGAGGGTCAAAACACCCTGATCCTGGTGCATTGCAGTTTGGTTTGCGACCTATAAATCACAAAAACCAATTTTATATGGATGTTAGTGTATTTACACTTCACACATCCTATAACAGAAGTAATCACAAAAACAAGTTTACATAAGAAGGTTGAAATAGCAGTCTCATAGTAATCTCGATTGATTCTTTAATTTATAAAATGTAGTTAAGAATTTCAGGAGAAAATGTGCTTCATAAAAATGGAAATGGGAAGATGTTATACATCTTTATTTTTTTCGGTTTCCCATATATATTATTGTTGGGAGGCAATTCTGTTTCAGATTATCAGATATGATCGACACAATACATAAGCACATCTCCCAACAAAGACAGGAACAGATTGAACACATTATACATCTAGTATAGAACAATTAACCAATCACTCTCTAATCTCTATATTTGTGTCATATCTAGTTTTTAAAATTTGAGTCTAATCACTACTGATATTTCAGAATTTTTTTTTTCACAACAACTTTATGCTCTCTCGGTCAGGAATATACTAATTAGTCTCTAAACTTAGCGGAAAGCATAGTATATGAGAAAATAATATGTGAATGTTATATTTCATTTTGTGACATCAATTCCATCACTAATAATAATCAGGGTCGGAGGCATGTTGTGGACAAGGAGGCCCCTCAAACTTTTTTCTTTTATATATATATATATATAATAATAATAATAATAATAATAATAATAATAATAATAAATTTCTCTAAATATTTTTTTATCTTAGCTTAACAAAAAATATTATTGCATGATCATTAAATTTATTCTCTGTAAGTCTCTACCTAATACCGGGACAACGTGAAATAAATGGGACAATGATCTCTATCAAAAATAAATTTAGCTCCTTCGAAATTTATTTTAACTTCCTGACCTAAAAATAATTACTATTATGATAAATTGGCTTGCGCCTAGTATAAACTCTTCCCAACAAATAAAAAAAAATTAAAATGAAAAAAAATTTACCCCTTCCCACCTTAAAATCTAACTCCATTTATACTAATAAATATATATGACACCAGATATAATTTTGTGTGCGCATCAAAGATATTCTGAAAAATGCTTAATTAGTTAAACATATAAGTTTTAGTCAATTTAAAGAACTTTTTCAACTTAAGTCAAGTTCGTGCATCAAGATTTAGAAAATAGATTTGTAACTTTAAGGTCAAACTCATTTGTATTCCTAACCACTAACAAGAAAATGAAAGGAACTTTGAAAGGATGGTTCATCTTACTTCTGCACACAGCTTTGCATACAGGTTTGTCACAATCAATATGACAAACCTTAGCCTTAGGATCAGTTGATTCACTAGTTGGGCACTCAGCTGGACATCTAATGTACTTTCCGTTGCATCGTGTTCCTGAGCTACATTGTCGGTAATAATATGCATTAACCTGGCTTAAACATGAAACAAACAATATCGCAGCAATTAGGATACAACTTCCTTTGTTGATCTCCATACTTGAACTCTTTATTAATGAAATGTATAACGAAACAAGCAGAAGAGAGTATTTGATGCAGCAACACAATGTTTCCCCTGCTATTTATAGATGCAACATCCACTATGTAACTATGTTGCTTTGCTTGTTTATTGTGAAGGTGGCTTTTGTAAACTTGTAATCTAATTTATTGCTAGCTTGAACATGGGTTTAGATGATTGAATTGAGAAACATTAAAATGATTCATATAATTATTGATATATTCATCATTTAAAGGGTACATGCATGATAGTGTTAACTGATTCCTTCAGCTGCAAAATTGGTGGCTGAAATAACGATCCATGGACAAGGCAAGCTTATGGGAGAGGTAAGGCACTAATGCATGATACCTTAAGAGTGAAAAATAATATATTAATTATAAATATATGAAATAGAGTGAAAAATTATAAAATGTTTAGCTTATTTTTCATGTTAACATTGTACGTTCCTGACATATGAGGTGTAAACTTGTGCCATTATTTAGATATGATGCTCCATGATGACATGATATTTAAGTTAACAATTAATACATGACGCAGAGAACACATGCTTAAATATGTTGCTACTATAAATAGTCCACGCTTTGGAATTTGCCATAAGGCTTACGCAATCCCTTCAATATAACAAAAACAAAATAATTCATTAATATCATTTAATTGCATTAATTTTAATTAAAACAATCATTGTGAGATGGGAGTATATTGTTTATATAAACCCACATTTCCATCCCTTTATCTCGATAATCCTCCAATAAAAGATCATAGTGTCTCCACCCTTGTAAGGGAGTATTTAATATACTGAGACCTTTTTTCATTTCATTTTTCTAATATTTTTTTTATGAATTTTATTGTTAACTTGTTCGATTTTTACTGTTTGGCTCTACCCATTTAATATCTAATAAATAAGTTCTTACAACCAAATCTAATTAAACAATAATAATATTTAAATATGAAATTTCAATAGGTAATTAACTGACGCTCTTAATCCGGTCTTCCAAAATTCATTAAGGATATAATATGTGTAATTAAAATAACATCTTCTCCATTTATTGGGTAATTTACCTATCTCTTACCAGTACAAAATCTGTATATTAGGGTCTTTTCATATAGCAATAAAATATTGTTAGCCTGAATTCTCGTGCATTTAATTATCATCTCTTCCAAATTCTAATAGAAGTAGTGTGTACATATATACATACGTTTTATCCCTTGCTCTCTCGGTATAAAACTTTGATAATATCTTAATAATAATAATTCTTAATTAAAAATTTGATATAAAAAATAAGAAATGAGAAAAATGGTAATGCACTGTGAATATAATATATTTTACACTTAATTCCAGGAAATTAAACAATATTGAGGATAAAGATATTGTTGATGTTATTTTTTTTTTTATCAAATACATACATGCCACGTGAAATAGATTCCCTGGGTTCCATAGAAAGATTATTACTAATTGTCCATCAATTAATTACAACATATTATTTATAATGAGTTTATTGATTTTAATAACAAAATACTTAAAAAGATAATAAAATCTACAGTCTAACCAAATCTAATTTATATTGTTGACGGTGTTAAATCGTCAATTAATAATCTTAAACTCATAAGAAATTATTATTAAAAATAAAACTTCACGAGAATTACCTTAAAATTTATATTTTGCACAACTAATCCCAAACACTATTACGCACTGGCAACACATTTATAATTTGATTTTTACAAGATTTATATATATTTAAATATTTACAAAATTTGTTTGAATCCTAGTGCATATTAATTATATTAACAGAGAAATGTTAATAACGTATTTTTAACTTTGAAATGGTTAGAAATTTCAAATTTTAATAAGAATTTCTCATAATTTGGCTAAATTTTACTTTTTATCCCACTATAATTCTTAAACAACAATTTTGATTTCCTATTTTTAATTATGTAACTTTTGCTCTCTTATAAACTTTAATCCGCAATTTTGGTTCTTCTATTTTCAATTCCACAATTTTACTCTTCCAATTTTAGAAAATATGTAATTTTAGTCTCATATTTTAGTTTCGTGATTTTAGTCTAATAATTTTAAAAAATACCTAATATTAGTCTAACAGTTAAATTTCCATTTATTAACTATTAATATTTCAATATTGACATTTATAATCTTGATTTTATTAATAGGAGTTGAAGAAAATATAAAAAAGTTTACAATAACTCACGCAATCTTTATTATTAACTTGTAGTTTTTACTGTAGAGATATGTTGTTAACTTTTACTTTAAATGAAATATTTGGTTACCATTTGTTTTTTTTTTAAATAATTATAGTTTGTAATAAAATGATTTAATTAATTTTCTTTTATATTGATCGAGGAGTTGTAATCTTTGTCAATGGGTTATATATACTCACAAAACTATAACAAAGACTAACGATGTAAATTTTGAGAGACATTACTAAATGCTCTATCTTATTATTATCACCAGTGTTCTTATATTATCTTTGTTTATCTTATTATTAATTATTTAAGGTTTTAGTATGTTTCCTGTCTCCAGTACACAAGGCCAAATACAAGCATTATATAAACCATATGAAAGTGAATTAAATAACAAAATGCTTATTTTTCTTCTATTTTCTAACTATCTGACAGCAAATTACTCTTCAAAGAATGTTGACTAGATTTTTGGATATAATTAATAAGATTTTTAGTTGGAAAATATAGTTAACGTAGATACGGATTTTAACTATAAGTTCTTAAAATTTCCTGTGGGCACTTGAAATTGGTGACAGTCATTTATAACTGGTCTTTAGAAAAATATTTAGTTTCTCTTTCGCGTACATAATTTTTTATTTCATGTTCTTAAAGAATTTTGAAAAATATAAATTACAAATATTTTGTATAAATATTTATTCAATGTTTTTCACTTTTTAGTTGACCCCAAATATTAAATCCTGGCTTTGCTCTAACTGGATATTCAAATGTTTTAAACTTTAATATAATCTATTTTAGGTTAAGTGATATTTTTAGTTCATTATATTTTTTTATTATTTCATTTTAATACATATATAAGAAAGAAACAAATAACAAGAGAGTTTGAATTATATTCACCTAAAACTTGGCCTTGCAAGCTTTTAGGAAGATTCAATTGGAGTCTAGCTTGTTGGATGGAGGAGGAGTATCTTTCACAACTTTCCTTATAGGAATCAAATTGTTGTTCACTTATTTCTCTAACATGCTGTGTATAAGAGCACATGTTCATCTTCATCTACTCCGTTCACCATTGGTTCTATTGATAAAGTCACTAACAACTTTCATTGATCTTTGTATGTTATTCTTTCAAAGAGGCATGTACGTACATACATTGCATCCACCACCAAGGTTTATAACATTGTCACGTTCTTTTCCAGAAGGGTGACATCCATGGTGGCAACCATTATAACAATGGGAGTGGTAACAATATAATTATTCGTGATAAAAGTATGATAGGTAAGAGTTGATGACAATAATAATATAATATTTTTTAATTTTAAATATAATTTTTTTAATCTTTAGAAGTTATAAATTTTTTTAAAATAAAACATTAAATACTTTTTAAAAAATTTACGGAATCATTTCAAATTTTATAAATTCATATAGTGTTTTTTAATTTTATAAATTCTTATGGTATAAATTTTAAAAAAATTATCTTACAAAATTATAATTATAAAAATCCTTTTAAAAAAATTATTAGTCAAATATAATATTCTTATAAATATTGTTAAAATCTACAAAGACTTTTATACTAAAACTGTATATCAAAATCCTAATTCAATACATTTAAAATTCTTTATCTTCCTTTTAATTATATAAATAGATTAGAAATTAATATTATAATGTATCTATTTCTTTTAATTAATTTAAGTCGTAACATTCTTATTATATTGAAATTTGAATGAATATTTTACTTGTTGAAATTAATTTTTTTAAGAATTTGACAAGATTTATATGTACTATAATAGCAATGACTTAAAAATAATTTAAATAATACAATGTTTTCAAATAAAAATATTTAAAAGATAAATAATTTTCACATAAAGAATGTTAAATAAAATAAGCCGATCAATAATTTATGTCTGAAGACTTAATTATTTATTGAATAAATTTAATCCATTAGTTTCTTAAATTATATAAAAATTAGTATTATTATTTAATTTCTTAAATTATATATAAATTAGTATTAGGAAGGATGCTAGAGACTAATAAATTTTTACTATAATATCAAAGGTATCCAATTAAGGTTAAATTAAAAAATTATTTTATATTTAATTAATCATATTCTATTTAAAAAAAACTTACATATATATTGTTCAATGATTTACAAAAAAAAAAAAAAACATCATTGATTTTGTACGTTGATTCATAGTCATTATAAATCTAGTTAAAATGGTTTAATGTTTTATGGTTTCTTAAATTAATTTTTTAAGTTAATGAATAACACAATCTACGTAAATGATTATATTTTTCATGTTGTAAAAAGTTGTTTCAAGTTCTAAAAATGATATAAACTAAGGGGGGGGGGATATAAATTGTAAGAATAAAAATAAATAAAAAGGGAAATAAATTTATATAGAGAAAAAATATAAATAAAATTATATAGATACAAAACATTTGTTTTACATAAACCAAAATATTGAGTTGTTCAAATGATTAAAATTATTATTTTAAATGTAAAACGTTTCATTCTCAATTCCTGAGGTAGATTTTTTTTTTTATTTTCATATAATTTTATAATTAAAGACTTATTTTAAAATATAAAATATCATGAAAAAATGTTTTTCAAAATGTGAATGTGAATTTAAGAAAAGGGCACGGTATGTAACTTCCAAAAAAAAATTGTTATTTTTTTATGTTTGATGGTTGCCAAAGTTACTTTAACTTTCTGAGCTCCAAGTTAGAGAATCAAGATCCCAAGTTACCACCACTCACGGTCCACAAGTCATGGCAGTTACAAAAGACAAATAATCTTAAGATTTTATGAGTTCTCACTCTATCTCTTATTTTTATAATCAATAAATACATTATGTCACCCTCAAGCCATCATATACGCTTTAGTTCTTTACCTCTTCCATAAGCTTGCCTTCTCCATTATCAGAATTCATCCACCAATTTTGCAGCTGAAGGAATCACATAACACCTTCATGCATGTACCCTTTATATGATGAACACATTAATTATATGAGTCATTTTAGTGTTTCACCATCCAATCATCCAAACCGATGTTCATGCTTAGAGTTTGATCTAGCTAGCAATAAATTAGACTACAAGTTTACAAAAGCCACCCTCACAATGAACAAGCAAAGCAACATAGTGGATGTTGCATCTATAAATAGCAGGGGAAACATTGTGTTATTGCATCAATTACTCTCTTCTCTTTGTTTCATTATATATTTCATTAATAAAGAGTTCAAGTATGGAGATCAACAAAGGAAGTT
This sequence comes from Hylodesmum podocarpum, assembly GCA_026586105.1. Lineage (NCBI taxonomy): Eukaryota > Viridiplantae > Streptophyta > Magnoliopsida > Fabales > Fabaceae > Hylodesmum > Hylodesmum podocarpum. The sequence continues at coordinate 2,401,179 of JALJEV010000804.1, forward strand.
GTATCCTAATTGTTGTGACATTGTTTGTGTCATGTTTGAGCCAGGCTAATGCATATTATTACCGACAATGTAGCACAGGAACACGATGCAATGGAAAGTACATTAGATGTCCATCTGAGTGCCCAAGTAGTGAATCAACTGATCATAAGGCTAAGGTTTGTCATATTGATTGTGACAAACCTGTATGCAAAGCTGTGTGCAGAAGTAAGATGAACCATTCTTTCGTAGTTCCTTTCATTTTCCTGTTAGTGATTAGGAATACAAAGTTACAATTCTATTTTCTAAATCTTGATGCATTAACTTGACTTAGGTTGAAAAAGGTGCTTTAAATTGACTAAAACTTATATTTTTAACTAATTAAGCATTTTTCGGAATATCTTTGATGCGCACACAAAATTATATCTACTCTAATCCTTATTAGTGATGGAATTGATGTCACAAAATGAAATATAACATTCACATATTATTTTCTCATATACTATGCTTTCCGCTAAGTTTAGAGACTAATTAGCATATTCCTGACTGAAAGAGCATAAAGTTGGTGTGAAAAAAAATAATATGAAATATCAGTAGTGATTAGACTCAAATTTTATAAACTAGAAATGACACAAATATAGAGATTAGAGAGCGATAGGTTAATTGTTCTATACTTGATGTATAATGTGTTCAATCTGTTTCTGTCTTTCTTGGGAGATGTGCTTACGTATAGTGTCGATCATATCTGATAATCTGAAACAGAATTGCCTCCTAACAATAATATATATGGGAATCCGAGAAACAAAAAAAAGATGTATAATATCTTCCCATTTCCATTTTTATGAAGCACATTTTCTCCTGAAATTCTTAACCTACATGTTATAAATGAAAGAATCAAACAAGATTACTGAGACTGCTATTTCAACCTTCTTATGTAAACTTGTTTTGGTGATTACTTCTGTTATAGGATGTGTGAAGTGTAAACATACTAACATGAATATAAAATTGGTTTTTGTGATTTATAGGTCGCAAACCAAACTGCAATGCACCAGGATCAGGGTGTTTTGACCCTCGTTTCATTGGTGGTGATGGCAGAGTGTTCTACTTTCATGGAAAGAGCAATGAACACTTCACCTTAGTCTCTGACTCTGCCCTTCAAATCAATGCTCGCTTCATTGGACACAGGCCAGAAGGTAGAGCCAGAGACTACACATGGATTCAAGCTCTTGGAATCCTCTTCAACTCCAAAACCTTGTCACTTGAAGCCCCCAAAACAGCCCAATGGAATGAAAACATTGACCATCTCAAATTCACATACAATGGCAACAACCTTGATCTCCCCGAGGGCCCTCTCTCCACATGGCACTCTCCACAAAGAGATGTGAAAGTGGAAAGAGTAGCTGCAAGGAACAATGTGATTGTGACACTAGAGGATGTTGCTGAAATATTGGTGAATGTGGTGCCAGTGACCAAAGAAGATGATACAATTCACAACTACCAAGTGCCTAGTGATGATTGCTTTGCTCACTTGGAAGTGCAATTCAGGTTCTTTGGATTGTCACCAAAAGTGGAAGGTGTGCTTGGAAGGACTTATAGGCAAGACTTTGAGAACCCTGCAAAGGCTGGTGTGGCAATGCCTGTTGTTGGAGGAGAGGACACATACAGGACTTCCTCATTGCTTTCTCCAAATTGTGGTGCTTGTGTCTTCTCACACTCACAACAAAGTTCGAATGATAAAGAGACTACTAATGTGAGTGCCGAGTTAATGGGCACCCTTGATTGCTCCAAGTTTTCTTATGGATTGGGAATCGTTTGCAGGAAATGAGAATTGTCATTAATCAAAGTGTTGTCAAAAAAATTAATAACCTAAGGTTAAGGTGAATGTCTGAAAGAGCATTCTAATGAAATAATGTCTTTACAGTAGTTGCTTTCTTTGTTGTATGGGTGTGTTGCTCTATGTTGTCCAGTGTTATATGTATTAATGTCTATTTAACAATTAAATAAAATCTTAAAATTGTTTTTATTTCTAGTAAAATTACTCTTGATATTGCTTGAATCTATTTTATTTTTAGTTAAATATGATTTTAGTTTCTAAAATTTTTTCTGTCTTCGGTTTTTAATTTTTTGAAGAAATTAAGTGGTCTTAATATTGAACTTGGAAATCACTAGTTTTTGTTTTCTTCTATCATAGATACTTATTATCTACTCATGTTTTAAATGGAAGATTAAATGATTTTAGGTAAAATTTGTTAGAATATGTGATATAATTCCTAAAATTTTTAAAGTCTTTAAAATAGATAGTTTTTATCTAAAAAAAAATGTTTGGCAACTCAACATAATCATTTTTGTGGATTAAAAATGAAAAAAAAAATCCCATTTTTGTAGGAATAAGACTAATGATTTTATTTAAGAGGTGCATGGAAATGTTTGCGTACAAAATTGGATAGATTTTGATGAGAAAAAGTATCATATTATTCAATCTCATTCATTATTTTAATTTGATCGTCCAATTAGTTTATTATAAAGTTAGATTACGATACAAATATTCTACTCCCCACCGTTAAGGGGAATACCGAAACAGACGAAATTATTTTGGCAGTTTGCTGGACATGGGCCAACCCAATGAAGGTGCTTAAAGAAGTTCTTAAAAATTAGATCCTTCAAATATTAAGAATCGATTCTTAATAACATAAAGTGCACTTCTTATATATACGGTTTTTTAATCCTACTTTTAGGATAAAGTAAAAGGAATTTCAGCAAATTCAATGGAGCAGATTTGATGAAATATATTTTAGAATTCAGAGAAGAAGATAATCAAAATTAGTTTTTGTCTTTTTATTGTTAATTTAACAATCTTTTTATAGTATTGTTATGTACTTAAATATTTTTTTATTAACTTTTAAACATTCAATTATTTAAGTATTACAAATAAAACCACAATTTAAGTTCAAATAAAAAATATTTATATTTAAGTATTAATACGTGGACTAAATTATGAGACCAATAAAATATAAGGAATTCACTATTAAAAATCTTTGCATTGGAATATAAAATAACATATTGACTACTTAAATATGTACTGAGTGGGTTTCATAATTGTAAAGTTACGTGCGGAGTTTAGTGGGTAGTGAATATAAGTACTTTTGATAATTACTTCAAACAATCACTTTATATATAGAAGTTGGGTGTTATAGATAAAATTCTAAGAAGAGAAAAGAGGGTTTTCAGGTGCATTTTAATTAAATAGAAATTTTAAAATATAATTAATAATTATAGATATGAAGGGAATTTATATGAAACTTATAAAAGGAGTACCTAACCAGATTTTACAGTAGAATAATCAAGATGTTCAATTACTTAAATTGATATACCTACTATAATATAAATAAATTATTACTTAGCATCTTGCATTTACTTGCTCTAAATATCGGTACAATGAAGATAATTTTTTAAAAATATAAGTTATTTTTTATGTATAAATTTTTTATGATTTAGTTCCAAAATATATATTACCCTCTTAACAAACTAGTTTTAATGTAATTCTAACTATTAAGTATTTATTAGTTTAATCTCTAAACTAATTTTATTTATTAATATTTAGAGACTAATTTAAAGAATTTTTTAATATTTAATTGTATAATTATTTTATTATAGCAACTATTTAAGAAAGAATTACGGAATACTTTAATAATGAAATTAATAATGTTTTATTTTTAATATACTACACTCCTAGTATTCATTTTTATCGAGTATATCATTATTTTATCATTGATGTATCTATGAAAAATCATTATTTTGATCATTAACACTATACCCTTAAAAAATAAAAAATAACAAAATAATTTCTGAAAATATAATATATTTATTATTTTATTTTTTGATAAATATTTATTATTATATTCATCCCTAAACTATGTCATTTATTCTTTAATTATAAAAATAAAAATAAGAATATATAAATAAATTTAAAGATTAAAAAATAAAAATATTAAATTTAGATGTTAAAATAATAATAAATATTTTTCAAAAATTATATCACCATTTTTTTAAAAGACTACTCTTATACTCTGAGATAGCAGAATAGTCATTTAATCTTTTCTTACCTCAGTTACAGAAGTTCTTAACGCTCTTCAGAAAATATGAATCACTTCGTTCTAAATAGCTTTCTTTTAGGTTTTGTTTTTTTCTTTTTGTTAAATCGTGATAACTAGCTATAATGTTAAGCTGAAGGCAGCTCAAATAATGTTTCAGAAGCCAATCAACATTGCTGTTATTTTCGGTCTGAAAATAGTTAAACATTATTCTCTCTAAATAGCTAAACCAAAGATAGAACAACTTTTAAAAGAAATACAAAATATAGAACAACCCGGCTTGATCTTACCATATTAGATTTTTGGTTTCATAAACTAGATTTTATTGTCATTTCTTATTTATGCAAATAAATATAAAAATATTATAATATTTTTATTTTATTTATTATTTTAAATATTCATTGAAAATAGTAAAAGCATCGAAATATTCTTTCACTATTTTCTATGAACACTTAAAAGTAATAAATAAAAGAAAAACAATATAATATTTTAATAAATATTGTTTTTGTTCAAGCCTCATTCAGATATTTTTCGAGACTCCTAAGATAGGATAGAGTGGACTCTGATGTCTTCGTAGGTTTGACCCTTTCTTCTATGTGGTCGGATTCATGGTCATAAGAGATTTTCACCTTCACCAAAGTCTTATCATCTCCTATTGCAGATAATTGAAAATTTGTTTTGTAGTATGACAATCCATGACTCAGATAACCTCCTTCAATCACTTGAAGCCCAATTTCATGTGAAATCTCATCAAACTCTGTGATCCTCTCCTTTTGGAAATTTGGGGACACATCTAACATTCATTCCAAAAAGTTGTTGGATTATTAAATAAAACATGACATTTGTATATGATACATATAACAAAACCTAAAATGAGTTTATTTTTTATACAACATATAAAAGTTTTTACATTGTTGATCAATATAAAAGTATAATAAAAATTAAAAAAAAAATCATGTATATTAGTTTATAATTGGATCATGGTAAATTAGAATCTTATCAAAACATTTTTTTAATATTTTCTCTCCAATACTTTCTTTGTTATTAATTTAAATTGATTGAAAATATAAAATAAAATTCATTATAAAAGAAGTGAAACTTAAATATATATATATATATATATATATATTTGAGTATTATCAATTAGCCCTTAAATTATCGCTTTCTTTTCAAAATAATTCTTAAAATATTAAAAATTATATAAATAATTTCTAGAGTTAAAAATTATGTTACGCATAGAAAAATTATTTAAATTAGTCTTTTGGTAAAATTAAATTGATACATTTTTAACACTTTACTTTAAGGATCATTTATATAATTAAAATTTAAAAATTATCTACGAGAAGTTAATATGTTATGGATTAAATTAATGATTTATTCTGTATAATATTCACTCAAGATGGTAATATAACTGAAAATGGAGGAGCAACACTTACCAGGCAAAAAGTTAAAGATGAGGATTGTATCAACCCTTATTCCATCACCTTCAATGATTTGCACATCTTTCACAATATGTGGGAGTACCTTTGGAGCTGTGTTTATGAAATCTTTGGACAGATTTGCCCATAGGGCTTCCAATCTCACACTAACCTCTATTTGGGTGTTGAATTCCTTCACCATGGCTCTTATCTAAGTGCTTTCACATAGACTCGCAGAGGCATGTATTGATAATATGTGCATATATAGTACCATAAATGGGGCATCTTTACCATCTCATTCACCTATGAGCATTCAATATGCTTCTTTGTCTTTCTATAAACGATAGATTCTTTTGTGTATTTAAATATGTACAAAGTAAGTTTGATTGGATACCCTATCCGGATTTGATGCCATGAAAAAAATTTGTCGGTAAATTGTGAACATAAAAATAATATTATAAGAATAATATAGTGTAAGATATATACCCCTCCTCATAATTGTGTCGGTTCCTATATATAGCTGCCAACCATATTCGTCAAGTCAAATTAATATATATGTCTGAGTGTACGAATATAGAATTAAATATGATATGGTAACAACTAGGCTTGTGATTTATATGATAATAGACATCGAAATTATAGAGAAATGTCCAAGTTTGATTATTTTTTCACAACACTTGTAAGAAAGGACAAAGAGGTCTAAGTATGATTAAATTTTGAACCAAGGAATAAATTCATAATCAACTTCAAAAAAGTCCAAACTTACAAGGATACACGGAGGTAAATAAGAAAATTAAAGATCCTAATTAGGGTGGTTATTAAAATAATGTTTTTGTTTTTCATTGATGTTTAAGATGTTTATTCCTTTCCTAATTGAAAATGGAAATAAACTTGTTCAATATTTCCAGAAAGAAAGAAAAAGGAAAGAGATTTATGAAGCATCTGATTCTCATGGTCAACAAACATCTAGAGAAAATTCAGATTACTCCATGTCAGAATCTGTGGAGGAAATTGACAAAGAAGATACAGTGTCCCTCTCCAGACAATAAAGTATCTTCAAGATAATAAAAGAATCTCCGACAAAATCTGACTCAGAAGACTCAGCAGATAAAACTGAATCTTGGCTTGCCTAGACAAATAAATGTAATTTACTTTTTGTGTAATTATTGTAACCTTTACTGTTCATAAGCCATGCGCATTGTGGAGTCCAGCTGTATTACTTTAGTCTTTTATGAGCCTCCTTCTCTATATAAGAGAGCTCTTTCTTCGTTGTAAACCAAGCAAGAAAAGAAGAAAAATATACACAAAAGAGGAAAAGCTCTCTCTTCTGATCTCTGAAGCTTCCATTCTCAATTAATCTTCTCTCTCTGTAAGTCATATGTGAGTAGTTTACTTCTGTGTTTTTCTAGATGCCTTAGGCAATTCATATATGGTATGCAAATATGATCTGGAAATAAGAGCTTTACTAAGAAGATTTTAGAACTTGGAAATATGTATGTATCTAATAATGGAAGGGCAGGCTGGTGGGATTGATCAAGTCAGACAGTTGTAAGTCCTCAAAGAAGAGGCAAAGTAAGACCTGAAGGTATCTCCAATAAAATCTAGAAGACTTTCATAGTAAGATATATTCCATTTTTCAAGTTTTAAAAGTTGTTAGTAAGGTCTTATTTCTAGATAATATTCTATATTACCTTATATGAATTTGCCTTACAGTGTATTCTAGGAAGACACTATTTTCTAATTGGACTAAATTCAATCCTTATTTTCCTTGCTCCTAATTTGCTTTAGTTTCTATAATTTTGCTTCCACTGCTTTTATCTTGTTTAAATTCAGTTTAGTTTTTATAATTCTTAAAATTAATTGCATAAATAAAATTTATCAGAAATTTATAATTTCCTAACTAGGAGGCTTTGCCACCTTCCCTGGTTATTATAAATTGTCTATAAATTTTATAAAATTATATCTATTCTCTACTGATACCATTTTGGTATCAGAGCCATACCATAGAAAATAAAAAGGGTAAACTTATAATAAACTGTTCTGAAGAATTGACTGAACATATACAAAGCATTTTGCACACACAAAAGCTCATATTAAACAAACTAACCAAGTTTGAAGAACGATTAGATAATTTACAAACTATAAAATCAATAAACGGAAACTTAGAACCAATTTGTATCCAACTAGATAAACTAAAACTCATATCTACCTCTACTACTTCTCCTATCCACAACAAATACATTTTAGCTAAACCTAGAAAATGAATAGGACATAAAATAATACTATTCCTTTCACTGGAATATCACAAACTGTCTTAGGACATACTCCCAGGTCCGAAAATATAAACCAACAACCCGGAATCCTTGACAGGTTCCTAAAAAGATCTAACTCTAATACTTGGAGACTAGAAGAAATGATTGATATCAATAATAACATTGATATCAGTACAAACAGTAGGATAAATTCTTTAAATCCCAGCCAACTTTATAATTTAAACTGGTTAAGCTCAGACAGAACAAGCTTATACAAATACCGAAGGTTGGATGATTTCCATCTACCTGATGGACAACATGAAATTATTAGATTAATTTTTGAACAAACTGGTAGGCAATTATTGTGTACCCAAAGAAGGTATGTACACCTAGGATTAATCACCATAGGTATACGAACCCTTACAAGGTCTTTTGTGGGAGCCAAAGCTTTTCTAGTCCTGTTTGATCGTAGATTTAGAAATAATAACTCCCAAGCCATTATAGGTATAATTGAGGTAGACCTGAACCAAAGTGTCTCCCTTATCTATATAGCCCCTAATTTCACAATGAACTTAAGAGATTTTATTGACCACATAAATTTAGAAGTACAAACTCAAGGCTTTGGAGAAAATTTTCAAGGCAATAATCTACACTTAGACATTACCTTCATAGGAAGAATAAGTTATCAGATATCACCCAGATATCGTATAAACACAAATCCAATAGTAACCTCTTTAGGCTCTACTGGCATACAATTCTTGCCACCCCAAGTTTTAGAGTCAACTAGAAACCAAGGACATGAATGGCAAACTCACATAAACTCTCAACCGTCTAACACGGCTATCATAAATCCACAAACTGCAATAATCACAAATCGCAGAAATAGTCTTTCTGTCAGATTTTCTGATTATGAAAATATAAATCCTTCTATAGAAGAAGACGAAGAAAATGAACCTCCTAGAAACTCCTTCATATTCACCGTCATCAATGAGGAATATGATAGTGAAGATGAAGAAAATAATGATTTTCTCTTTAAACAAAACCTATTTAAAAGTCCAAATACTAATGAGGAAGAAACATTAGATAAAAGTCTAGAAAGAATAAATTTAGAAGATTGTATATAATCAGAAATAAGACAAAGTATGGAATTATACCATGATGAAGAAGACAAAATGTCAGTATCATCATTACAAACAGAAAAAGGATTCATGGCAGGAGAAGATACAGGGCCAAGTATAAATGATCAAAATTTTGAATACTCTACAGAAAATTATGATTTAGGATTTCTACCTAGATCACAAATACTTTCTCCTTTTAACCCATCAATAGGAGACAATATAAAATCAAAAGGTAAAAGGTTGCCTATAGAACCAGCATTTAATATGCCCTCCCTTTTGCTGAATATTGGTAGTATAGATCCACAGTTACTGCCATATTACATAGAACAATGGACCGCTTCCATTATAAGAGATTATAAAACAAACTATGAAAAACACATCACAAATAGTAATGAAATGATAGGTACTGCAGAAACATATTTAGGAGACATAGCCCGAGCATGTTGGGAGTCTTTTAAACAGACATATCCAGAAATGTTACAGGTTAATTTAATTGAACCTGGTCCTAACATTTACAATTTTTGTAGTCTTATACAAAGAATCTTTACTGCCCAGTCAATAAATGATGGGAACACCATAAGACAGAAGATTTACTTAGGCAACTTAGAAAGATTGTCTATGAGTTATTTTGGAAAAATAAAAGAATTTACACAAGACTATCTGATGTATGCTTCCATAGCAGGAAGCTTTATGTATAGAACCTTAGGAGAAAAACTTTTCCTTAAACTCCCAGGAAAATTGGGACAAAAAATTAGAGAAAGTTGGAAAAATGATCAGGTTGACCCTGTAATGAATAACCTGACAATAAGAATCCAACACATTATGAATGTTATGGAAGAAACATGTACAAACATAGTCATAAATAAACAACTAAAATTGGCAGATACTGATATCTGCAAACAAATATATACACCCCAACAATACCACAGATAGGTTAGGAGAAATAAACCCAAATACAAACCCCAACCTAAGAAAAAACCTACCCGTAGGTATTCAATCAGAAGCTCTAACGCTAGAAAACCTACCCTTAATAAAGACCGTCATGTCAGAAAAATAAAGAATGATAAAACATATTCTAAACAACTAAAGTGTTTTCCTTGTGGAAAACCAGGGCATTATTCGAGAGATTGTCCAAATCAGGCAAATTTCTTCACAAAAGAAGCTGAACTCATAAAAAATTGTAGAATGAATTTAATCCCTATAGATGAAACAGTCTCTACGGATTCCGAAATTTATTCCATCATAAGTTGGTCTGATAATAATTCGGAAGACGAAGTAGAAAAGGACTATAAATTAATAAATGATTTTACAAAAGAAGAAATTTTTCCAATAAGTGAAAAATATAATGAATATGGAGAAATGTTAGACAGCTTAGGATACTGTTTAATGAACATAACTGATAGTCCCTGTACCCATAAAATTTATTTCTTTACAAGACCTGAACATATAGAATGTTCGGAATGTAAAAGATACCCATCAAAGAATTTAAGAGCACATTGCCCTTTATGCTATAAAAACTTTTGTAAACAATGTTTGGAAATAAAACTAAAAATAAATTTTCCAAATAAAGAAAAAGCGGATTTCCAAGACAAAACCACCCTTAGCATAATATCAAATTTAGAAACAAGACTAAATAAATTAGAAGAAGAATTTAGTTTATTCTGTCAAGAACAAAATCAAAACCATAAAGATACTGAAGAAGAAACAAAATTAATGGGATTGCAAGATAATTGCATACCTATAATATGCAACCGACTCAAAAGTCACAGCTTGCATATATTAGTAAAAATTAATTTTTCTAGGATAAATAAACAAGAACAAACTGAAAAAATCTTTCATGCCCTAATAGACACGGGCAGTACAAACTCTATAGTTTGTAAAACTTTGGTTCCATCACAAAATATTATCCAGAGTGATAAAATTACAAAAACAAAGACAATGTCAGGAGACATTATAGTTCATAATTTAGAAGCTAAAAATATTACAATTCAACTAGCTACAAATTGTGATCTGTTTGGAAAAAAAATAACTATACCCAGACTACAAATAGTAGACCTTACCCCTACTAAAGAACAATTAATCCTAGGATTAGATTTTATCTTAGCAGAAAACAGATCTATAACAATTACAAAAGATTATTTGTTAATTTCAAATAATACCCAAATGTCCCCAGATATAAATGAGATTGCATCAGAGTTACGAGTGAAGCGTGGTGAAACCTTGGATAAAAACAATGACGATTATTGTGACGATTGTAATGATTGTTGCAATGATTGTAAGAATAAAACTCTTCTCCAATATTCACAAGAGTTAAATAAATGAAGATGTAGATTTCTACTACAATCTATCCATACAAAATACACAAGAGTATAATTTCGTAAGGATAAATAAAGTCATAACCTTCGACAATATCCAAGAAATTATCGATAGGTTAAATAAAATTAGCATAATAGGAGAAGATCCTACAAAATACTGGAAAAAAGATCCAATAATTTGTAAATTAGATATTATAAATCCTGATTTAATAATAAAAACAAAAGATATTCTCTATAGTAATTTTGAACAAGAAGAATGTCAAGCTCATATAAAAACCCTTTTGGATTTAAAGGTAATAGTTCCAAGTACAAGCCCACATAGAAGCCCAGCCTTCATTGTAAATAAACATAGTGAGCAGAAACGAGGGAAAACTAGAATGGTATACAACTACAAAAGGCTCAATGACAATACAAACATAGACGGGTACACTATACCCTCAAAAGATGTCTTAATAAACAGAATTCAGAAAGCCAAATGGTTTTCAAAATTTGATCTAAAATTTGGATTCCATCAAGTAAAAATGGTGTTAGATCAAGATTTGTTAGATCAAGAATGTCCATAAGTTTTGATAAATTACAGCATAGACGAAACCAAGCAATCAAGACTTGCTCAAACGAAACCAGCACAGACGGAAGATGGCCCTTCAAAGTTTGAAATGTTGCGTCAGTCCACAAGCCAAGACATCAGACGATACTGGCACAGACGGAAGAAGACTATTCAAGTTGAAAACCTTCGTCTGTCCAAGAGAAGCTTAAGACGAAAGGATAAGACGAAACAACATCATTGAAGATTCATATCGTCTATCCAAAAAGTGAAGTCAAGTTGAAATCTCGCGCCTAGATTCAAAATCTAAAGGAGTCATCATGAGAAGAATCCAAGATCTGTATGGGGATCTACGCTTTCACATTCAAAGTCAAAAAGGTCTCTACCTTTTTGTCACATCTCATCGTACAAGTCGATAAAAGGAACTGCGCACGCAATCCAGTCCGAGATATCCGCTGCAACTCTCATCTATCAATCAAGGACAACTGACAATCTTTTGGAAAGTTCTCAAGTAGATCTTCAACGACTCTCAACGGCATTCAAATGAGTCTAACGGCTATTTGAAGAAGATGCCTATAAAAGGACTTCACCTCAATCAGAACAAGTTGGCGAATACGCTTATCTCTTTCTAACTCTTAAGGATTCGCTCAATTCTGATATTTGTTCTTCATTGTAAACACCTCTCTGTGTAGAGGAAAACTTTGTTTTTCGAAACATCTTTCAAGTCCACTTGTGTGGCATTTTAGCCTGAGGAGGCTACGTGTTCAAAGAATACCTGGTTTAGCCTGAGGAGGTTGTGTGTTCAAAGAATACCTGGTTTAGCCTGAGGAGGCTGTGTGTTCAAAGAATACCTGGTTGTTTAGCCTGAGAAGGCTGGGATCGAAGAATATTTGTAATAGCCAGAAGTGGCTGAGTTCAAAGAATACTTGTAACCATTTCACGGTTAGTAGTGAAAACTCAGTGGTTGTTGAGTAACTGGACGTAGTCTTGAATAGACGAACCAGTATAAAAATATCTGTACATTTATTTTATCTGCTAGTTAACTAACGGGGATAAATATACTTTAACGTTTATATATTAAAATCAATCTTTTAATATAAATACTGTTTCGTCTGAACAAGCTTTGAACCCACAGACGAAACCCACAGACGAAAGGTACAGACGAAAGAAAATTAATTTTTTTTAGATATCACAATTCAACCCCCCTTTTTGTGATTTGTCTTTTACAGTTTGGTATCAGAGCTCAGCCTCTAAGGGTTGAGCGCTTAACAGCTGCTAGAGGAAAAGATCCAGCATGGACTCACAAGGACCATCTTTCTTATCCGGAGGAGCCTCCATGAACAAACCTCCAGCGTTCTCTGGAGATGATTATCCCTACTAGGCAGATCGCATGGAGATGTACATCAAATCCACACAGTACAGGCTGTGGAATATCATTACCAAAGGAGATATCCCTATTGTCAAACCTGAAGGAGAATGAGGAAATGAAGAATACTCAATGATGGAGCTGAACAACAAAGCTAGATATGCTCTTATGTGTGCTCTCTCCAGAACTGAGTACAACAGGTTTTGTGCCTACAAAGCGCAAAAAGAGCTATGGGATGCTCTAAAGATCTCATATGAAGGCACAGAAGATGTCAGAATGAGGAAAGCTGCTACGCTTCAGAGAGAATATGAAATGTTCTCTATGAAGAAAGAAGAATCCATTGATATGATGTTTGGAAGATTCCAAACAATATTAAATGGACTCACTGCTCTCGGCATCACATTCACAAAGACCTAGAACAACATGAAGATATTGGACAGTCTTCCTCCTCCATGGGAAGCTATGTCCACTGCAATCTCAGTTGGGCGTGACATGAAGACATTAACTCTTGATGAGTTAATAGGAGCCTTAAGAATACATGAGGTACTCTTATGTAAAAGAGATAAGATCAAGGTCCAAGAACCTATAGCACTTCCATCCATTAAAAACATCCCTAAAGAAGAATCTGTCAAGAAGGACAGTAAAAGGAAGATGAAGATTCTAAAGGCTGATTCAACCGAATCAGAATCGTCTGATGATTCGTCCGAAGACGAAGTCTCTCTTATGGCCAGACGATTTAAAAGAATGATGATGAAGAAAGGAAGAGGTCAACGCTTCTTCAAAAAGAAGGAAAAGAAATCTCCTGAGGAGTCATCCAACAAAGAAGAAAGGAGAGAAGTTGTATGTTATGAATGTAAAAAACCCGGGCATATCAGGTCAGAATGCCCTAGACTGAAAAAGAGGTGGAGCTCAAGAAAAGACAAGGGTAAGAAAAGCCTAGTAACATGGGAAGACCTCGATAGTGAAAGCTCGGAGGAATCCTCGAAGAAGAGAAACTTGACAAACATATGCCTCATGGCTGGAGATCATGTCTCAACAGAGGTAAATTACAATGAAACTTCTTCATCCTCTTCTTCCGAGTCTGAGTCAGAATCAGAAGAAATATCATATGATACTCTTCTAGCTAACTCTCATTTTATTGCTCAGCAATACAAAACTTGCAAAACCAAGCTAAGACAAGCTTTAGAAGAGAATGTAGTTTTGAAATCTGAAATTGAGTTTCTAGACAAGAAAATATCAAGTGATGTTTCGTCAGAGTCTGAAAAGGACATTTTCATTCTTGAAATCGAAAGATTAAAGAAAGAAAATGAGTCCTTACTCAATGACTTAACCAAGTTTACTAAGGGATCTTCTATTCTTGAAAACATTTTAAAATATGGGAGATCACCAAAAGATAAAAGTGGACTTGGTTATGTTAAGCAGACAGACGAAAGGAAACATAAACCTGTTTCGTCTGATAAAAAGAAGAGGAATTACAACAAGGTTCCTAACATCTACAAAAAGGCTCAAAACAAAAAGAAGCCTTTTGTAACTAACAAGAAAGGACCCAAAAAGATTTGGGTACCAAAGTCACTTATTGTTCTTGTTGCAGATATCCTCAATGGGAAGAGACAAGACTTCAAGCTGGTACCTGGACAGTGGATGCTCATGACACATGACGGGAGACCTGTCTATGTTCCAAGACCTCAGACCAAGTAAAGGGTCTGTCTCATATGGTTCTGGTAAAGGTAAAATTCTTGGCATTGGGACTGTTGGTAAGACACCCAATCCCCTTATCCAGAACGTATCATACGTTAAAGGTCTTAACTTCAATCTACTTAGCATAAGTCAATTTTGTGATAGTGGATATGAAGTAGCCTTTAACTCTGACGAGTGTATAGTGAAGAACAAAGATAAATCCATTCTTTTTGTTGGGAAAAGAAAGAATAATCTTTATGAGGTTTGTCTTTCTGACCTAAGTGATCAAAATGTAACATGTTTGATTTCAACAGACAATGAACGAGATGTTTGGCATAAAAAGCTTGGACATTTAAGTCTCAAGTATATTTCAAAAATTTCTAAGAAAGATCTCGTAAAAGGTTTGCCAAAAATATCTTGGAAAACCAATCGTCTGTGTGAATCTTGTCAGCATGGGAAACAACTCAAAGCTTCTTTCAAATCTAAAAATGTTGTTTCCACGACAAGACCATTAGAACTGTTACACATTGATCTCTTTGGACCCACTCAGACTGAAAGTCTTGGAGGGAAGAGATATGGATTTGTCATTGTAGATGACTATACTAGATTTACATAGGTATATTTCCCAGCCCATAAACATAAGTCATTCAAGGTCTTTGAAATATTCTGCAAACGTGTTCAAAAAGAAAAAGGATTTTGTATTGCGTCTGTAAGGAGTGATCATGGAACAGAATTTGAAAATTCTGAGTTCAAAGCCTTTGGTTTTGAAAATGGTATATTTCACAATTTTTCGTCTCCAAGAACTCCTCAACAAAATGGAGTTGTGGAAAGGAAAAATCGTACTTTACAAGAAATGGCTAGAACTATGTTGCATGAAAGCTCTCTCCCGAAATATTATTGGGTAGAAGCAGTCAATACTTCCTGTTATATTCAAAACAGAATATTGATAAGACCAATTTTGAATAAGATTCCATATGAACTATGGAAAGGAAGAAGACCCAACATTTCTTACTTCCATCCTTTTGGATGTGAATGCTTTATTCTTAACACCAAAGATCAACTTGGAAAGTTTGATTCAAAGGTGGTTAAAGGAATCTTTCTTGGATATTCCAATACATCTAAGGCCTATAGAGTATTTATTTCTAAGACGCAAGTTGTAGAGGAATCAATCCATGTAAAGTTTCAAGATAACTCAAAGGATGATAAAGAAATATCAGACCTAGAAAATTTGTTTGATAATTTGCAGATTAACCCTTCTGGTCAGAATTCAAGACAAGATGATAAACAAGGGTCAGACGATACAGGGTCAGACGATACAAGGGCAGACGATAGATGCACAGACGAACCCTCTTCGTCTGATACCCATCAACAGGGAGATCAATCCACTGCAAAAACATGGAAGTTTGCATCTAACCATACAGAAGATCTCATCATTGGAGATAGATCTCAAGGTGTTCAAACAAGATCAAAAGTGAAGTATATTTCAAGCTACGCTCTTGTATCAGATCTGGAGCCAAAGAATATTGAAGATGTTCTTCAAGACAATGATTGGATTTTGGCTATGGAAGAAGAACTTAATCAGTTCACAAGGAATGATGTATGGACCCTTGTTGAAAGACCAAAGAACAAAAGCATCATCGAACGGATGGGTGTTGAAACAAGCTTGATGAAGCTGGAAAAGTGGTAAGGAACAAAGCAAGGTTAGTAGCACAAGGATACAATCAACAAGAAGGTATTGATTTTACTGAAACCTTTGCACCTGTAGCTAGATTAGAAGCTATTAGAATATTACTTGCTTTTGCTGCTCACAAGAATATCATTCTATATCAAATGGATGTAAAAAGTGCCTTTTTAAACGGTTTTATTGAAGAAGAGGTTTATGTAAAACAACCACCTGGCTTTGAAAGTTTGTCTCAGCCAGATCATGTTTTCAAACTCAAGAAAGCACTATATGGTCTTGAACAAGCTCCTCGAGCTTGGTATGATAGACTCAGTTCCTTTCTTCTTAAAAATGGTTTTTCAAGAGGAAAAGTTGATACCACTCTCTTCAAGAAAAGCGTTTCAAAAGACTTTATTATAGTCCAGATCTATGTAGACGATATAGTCTTTGGAGCTACTAACAACTCTCTTTGCAAGGATTTTTCAAAGTTAATGCAGGATGAGTTTGAAATGAGTATGATGGGAGAATTGAAGTTCTTTCTAGGACTTCAAATCAAACAGAAGAAAGAAGGAATCTACATCCATCAACGAAGTACACAAAGGAACTTATCAAGAAGTTCAAGATGGAAAACTCAAGCCTATGAAGACCCCAATGCATTCGTCTGGAGCAAATCTCAACAAGGATGAGTCGAGGTAAGTCGTTAATCGGACGATATACTGAGGTATGATTGGCTCACTCCTTTACTTAAGCGCAGCATGGACACGATATTATGTTTAGCGTCTGTCTATGCGCGCGTTTTCAGTCTGATCCCAAAGAATCTCATTTACAAGCTGTAAAGAGAATTCTTAGATATCTTGTTGGATCAACTAATCTCTCTTTGTTTTATAAGAGAAATAGTGATTTCAGTTTAAGAGACTTTTGTGATGCTGATTATGCTGGAGATAAAGTGGAGAGAAAGAGCACAAGTGGTGGATGCCAATTTCTTGGATCATCACTAATATCTTGGTCAAGCAAGAAACAAAACTCAATTGCACTCTCAACAAAGGAGAGTATATCATTTGCAATTTGGGTGTTGCTCACAATTCTTGTGGATAAAACATCAATGGAAGATTACTCCAGGTTTGAGAATCTTATACCATTATTCTGTGATAACACAAGTGCAATCAATCTCAGCAAAAATCCTATTCAACATTCAAAAGCTAAACATATTGAAATTCATTTTCATTTCATAAGAGATTATGTCCAAAAAGGTATTTTCGATATACAGTTTGTTCAAACTGATTTTCAATGGGCAGATATATTTACAAAAGCTTTAGATGAAACACGATTCAATTTCATTAAAGAAAATCTTGGAATTATTTCTTTGAATGATTGAAAATTGTTTCGTCTAAGTTATTGATTGAATTTGTTCCGTCTGTACATTTTGTTCCGTCTGTACATTACTTCGTGTTAAGACGAAACATTGTGTCTGATCAAGTTGAGCGATTCTTGTGGTAAAATTCAATGACGCAAGCTGTTACTTTTTAATAAGTTTATCTCAAGTGTGCAGGGACAAGTTAAAAGAGAGCAATAAATGTGTCTGTCATTTATTGCACTATTTTAGGACAATGATGAGCATGCGCCGTGAATTGCAGAGGTCAAATCAATCATTGAAAAGGCAATGATGTGGACATATCAAATCAAGGACATTTTTCAATGGACACGTCAAAAAGGAGCAGTTTTCAAAATCTCTTTCGTCTGATGAATTGCAATCGTTTTTAACTGTTACCTATAAATACCTTTGAAAGCTCTCTCTTTTACTCTTTACCATATTTCGCAATTGCTATCATCTGAAGAACTAACAAAACCCTTTCTCTCTCTAGTTTTTCAAACAACAACAATGGCCGCCAAGAACACCAAGGAAACCAAAACCGCTGAAGCAACCTTTTTCGCTCAAGATTTGTTCTTGCCTAGTAAATGGATCTCAAGAGAGACCTTATAGAGTGTCTCTGAAAGGGTATTGAAGATCTTTGACCACACTTGTTGAATGGGCTTCGCTGAATCGAAAGGCCCATGGCTGATGGAGGCATACGCCGAGTTCTGGAGCGATGCCAAGGTGTTTGATGATGGTATCATGGGTACCATAGACAACAAAGAGTACATCATTACGGTGGACTCTATTGCTGAAGCTGGAAACTGCAAGACGGAGGGACGTTTCTACTCCCCTAACTGGATGAAGAACGAGTCAGAAGAACATGTAAACAAAATTCTCTACTCCAAAATTCCAGATTCTGAAGATCCCAAGTCTTTCAGAGCAGGACTTCTCGCTCCCACAGCAAGAATCATCCATAACTTGCTGTTCAACATTTTCACACCAAGAACAGGCTCTCGTGATAATGTGAGTGCTCGAGACAGATTTTGTATCTTCTACTGTCTAAGAAAAGGAAGGATGAGCCTCCCTCACATCATTCTCGACCACTGGGTGAGTGCGTTGAAGAATCGGAATATTCGTAGGAAGAGCAGTATCCCCTACGCCACTCTCTTCTCCACCATCATCATCAACCAGGGTTTTGATGCCACTGGAGTCACATGGCACCCTGAGGGAAAAGAAGTAAAAGCTAGCACCTTTGCGAAGATGCATCTCACATCAAGCTCTTTACTTCGTTCACCAAATGAGGACACCCCTCTATCACTCATTCCCAAAGAACCACACAGAGCCCGCATCAAGCGCGCTAAACCACAAACACAAGCCCAAACGCCGTCCGAAACACAACCCCAAACAGAATCCAAAACACAAACCCAAACACTGTCCAAAACACTAACCCAAACACAAGCCCCAACATCAAATCAACCTCAACCTCCTCCATCTGTAATAATATCTGAAGTTCCTTTTGAGGATGTTCTTGAGGAACCCCTCAAGAAAAAGAAAAGAACTATCAGAATCAAGCACATTGGTGCTAAAACCAAGACACAGACGGTATCCCCAAGTGAAGACGAAGGGGTAACCATTCCGTCTGAAAAAGTTCCGTCTGTGAAGATTTTAACAAACGAAGAAAAACAAAGAAAAGAAGCAGAAGAAAAAGCAAAAGCTAGGAAGCTTGCGCTTGAGAAAGCTGCTAAGGGCAAGGATAAAATGAAGCAAAAACTTGCGTCTGTGATAGTTGGTGAGACAGACGAAGCAAGAATGCTGAAAGAGGCCAAGAAAATCTCCATTTTGCTTCAAGCTGAGAGAGAAAGACTCTTTAGAGAAAGCATTAGGGGCATTAGATTGTCTGAGGGACCACCTGTTCTATCAACCTCAGAGGGCATGGACAGTGAAGAGACTGCCCAGATCCAGAAAGACAACGCCCAACTAGCGGAGGAGTTAGAAACAATGCTTAGTGAAGAGGCCTCTACAATGGAGACTCTTCCATATACTATACTCCCAGACGAACAAATGGCAACTTCTTCTGAGCCACTTGTTGCGTCTCCGCTAAATGCTTGCCCAGCACAGACGTTCCCTGCTGCGTCTGAAGAAGAAGTACTCCACAGTCAGACGATGGAAATTCAGTCTGAAGACATTGTACTGGTTGAAGATGCTAGTTCTTCGGCTGATGAAGAATCTGTGGATACATACAGGGGAAGAGTACATGCTGAAGTACTTAATCCAGAATACTTACCCTCAAAGCGCAAGATTGATTATTCGTTCCTAAACGAATTAGTCATGCGAAGATATGAAGAAAGCACTTGCGCCGACAAACCAATCAAACCTGATTGGGTTATTGGAGAGAAGATTGATGAAGTCTCCAATCTTGCTGAATCGTCTGATCCTGCTCAATTAGCAGACGATGAAGACTTGTACATACAAAATACACCATACATAGAGCTGAAGAACCCTTATCAGTACAGAGGAAAGAAGGGATTCCAGCTGGGGAGATTTGTCAACCCCATTATATACAATAAACCCTTGAAGCCAGTGGAGTTTGATGAAAATGTTGTCTATTCTCTAGAAGAGCAACGCAACTGGTTGAAGCGTCTGCCCTGGGACACTCTGGCTGAATTAAAAATCAAGGGACTAGAGAACATAAAGGCATATAAGGATCATCTTGCTGAGTCGGAGATTGAAGGACCAGCGCTTGGCTATGAACCTCACATTCCACAGAGAAATAATCCAAAGTGGAGGTTGCAATACGAGATCAATGCACCAGTTTTTCATCACTGTACAAATGGTGATATTGACTCTCTCCGCTATGAGCCGAGAGACTGCAAACACTGGCATCTTGACGCCATAGATCGCCATGATCCAATGCCATTCACAATTCCTCTCAATCAAACAGAGTATGTTGGTTTAGGCCACTCTCTAGGAATTGTGCTCCCGTGGACGAGACCCCATTGCTCTGGGATCAACCCTTGCTACTCTCTCCTTCTAGATGAGTATGAAGATCCTGAAGAGTTTGCTCACTGCCTCCCAGAAGACTACAATCTAACTTTCAGGCTGATGGCTGGTGCATATCGAAGGGAAGCAAAGGAAAGAAACATCTCTTTCTCCCACGTTGATCTCCAAGCTACTAAGGATAGAAGATATTGTCCCTTCATGATGGGTTCTCAGTTTTCCGAAACAAAGTACTCTATCGTCTTAGATAGAAAAAGACCATGCTTAGTCAGATATCTGGCTAAGGGAAAGGAAAAGAAAGTTTCGTCTGTAGCTGACCACTGCTCTGGAACCATCTTTGATGAGGACTCTTCCGTCTGTGGCAGAGTGTTCCCTGGTAGTGCTTTTGTATATTCTCAGGAACAGCCACTACTTGAAGTATCCATTCCAACCAAATGGTATACCTATCAATGGGCAGGAACTTCACGGCCCTACCTCGATCTTCCTCTTTTCACGATGCGTTTGAAGAAACCACCTACAGTGGTCATCATTGATGACACTATACCTCTTGTGGAGGAGCCTCAAACACCGCAAGTGACAATTGCTGATGTGGTGGAGGTTGCTGAGGCTGGTGAGGAGATGCCCAAGGCAGCTGATATAGAAGAAGCTGAGGAGTATAAGACTCTGAAGCGCAAATATGAAGCCTTGGAAGAAGATTGTCAGCACTTGAAAGATAAGAACAGAGAACTTGAAGAAAATCACGCTTCTCTATCATCTTAAGTGCAGCAACTTACAGACGTTGTCATGACCTTGCTGAGCAAAAAGCCAAAACCTTCTTCTTGATCAGAGTTTTGATGTTCACAGCCCAAGGGGGAGAGAAAAGAAAGCATAATCCAAGGGTTAGCCCAAGGGGAAGAGAAAGAAGAGCATAACCCAAGGGTAAGTATCGTCTGAGGGGGAGCAAGAGCAAACAAGAGCAAGGAAGTACCGTCTTAGGGGGAGTAAGACTGTTGTAAAAATTTTTTTTAGTATAAAATATACAATGTAATTTTATTATTTCTTTTGTCATCATATACATTGTAATTCTTTATTGTTTTCTGCTTTGAATACCATTGTAATAATCTGATTACATCACATTGATGTAACAAACATTTATAAAGAGGTATTTCTCAGAAAACATCGTCTTGATGTAAATCTGGCTCATAAAACTGCTGTTTCTGTCTAACCATGTCTTATGCAGAATTTCGTGGTATGGTCCGTAATCATCAAAAAGGGGGAGAATGTTAGATCAAGATTTGTTAGATCAAGAATGTCCCTAAGTTTTGATAAATTACAAATATTGAGACGAAACCAAGCAATCAAGACTTGCTCAGACGAAACCAGCACAGACGGAAGATGGCCCTTCAAAGTTTGAAGTGTTGCGTCGTCACAAGTCAAGACATCGGACGATCGGCACGTGAAGAAGACTACTCAAGTTGAAAACCTTAAATGTGTCAAGAGAAGCTTAAGACGAAAGGATAAGACGAAACAACATCATTGAAGATTCATATCGTCTATCCAAAAAGTGAAGTCAAGTTGAAGTCTCGCGCCTAGATTCAAAATCTAAAGGAGTCATCATGAGAAGAATCCAAGATATGTATGGGGATCTACGCTTTCACATTCAAAAACAAAAAGGTCTCTACCTTTTTGTCACATCTCTCGTACAAGTCGAAGAAAGAAAGCTGCGCACGCACGCAATCGGTCGAGATATCCATTGCAACTCTCATCTATCAATCAAGGACAACTGACAATCTTTTGGAAAGTTCTCAAGTAGATCTTCAACGACTCTCAACGGCATTCAAATGAGTCTAACGGCTATTTGAAGAAGATGTCTATCAAAGGATTTCACCTCAATCAGAACAAGTTGGCGAATACGCTTATCTCTTTCTAACTCTTAAGGATTCGCTCAATTCTGATATTTGTTCTTCATTGTAAACACCTCTCTGCGTAGAGGAAAACTTTGTTTTTCGAAACATCTTTCAAGTCCACTTGTGTGGCATTTTAGCCTGAGGAGGCTGCGTGTTCAAAGAATACCTGGTTTAGCTTTGAGGAGTTTGTGTGTTCAAAGAATACCTGGTTTAGCCTGAGGAGGCTGTGTGTTCAAAGAATACCTGGTTGTTTAGCCTGAGAAGGCTGGGATCAAAGAATATCTGTAATAGCCAGAAGTGGCTGAGTTCAAAGAATACTTGTAACCATTTCACGGTTGGTAGTGAAAACTCAGTGGTTGCTGGGTAACTGGACGTAGTCTTGAATAGACGAACCAGTATAAAAATATCTGTACATTTATTTATCTGCTAGTTAACTAATGGGGATAAATATACTTTAACGTTTATATATTAAAATCAATCTTTTAATATAAACACTGTTTCGTCTGAACAAGCTTTGAACCCATAGACGAAACCCACAGACGAAAGGTACAGACGAAAGAAAAATAATTTTTTTTAGATATCACAATTCAACCCCCCTTCTTGTGATTTGTCTTTTACAAATGGATCCTGATTCAATAAAATGGACAACCTTCTCTTATTTAGAAGGACTATTCGAATGACGAGTAATGCCATTTGGATTGAAAAATGCTCCTCAAATATTACAAAGAAAATGGATAACATCTTTGGAGAATACAAAAACTTTACATGTGCATACATAGATGATGTTCTAGTCTTTTCAAAAACAAAAGAAGAACATTATTTACACTTAAAACAAATACTCCATGTATTTGAAAAATACGAATTAATCATACCAAAATCTAAAATGGAAATATGCAAACAGCATATATCATTTTTAGGAACAGAAATCGGTAATGGGAAAATAAAATTACAACCCCATATTGCCACAAAGATTAGAGAATTTCCTGATAAAATGGAAGATACTAAGACCCTAAGAGCATTCTTAGGACTATTAAATTATGCAAGGAATTTTATTAAAGACTTATATAAATATACTACACCCTTGTACAATAAAACCTCTTTAACAGGTCAAAGAAAATTCAACGAAGAAGACGTTAAATTGGTCAAAGAAATAAAAGACCTGGTATTAAGACTACCTGAACTAAGCTTACCATTAGATTCTGATTACTTGGTAATAGAATGTGATGGGTGCGAATTAGGATGGGGATCTATCCTAAAGAAAAAGAAAAAGAAATATTGTAATATTTCTGATGAAGAAGTATACAGGTATGCATCAGGTAAGTACCACACAAAACCACAGGTTTACTCTACGTCTACTAACTATGAAGTAAATGCTGCCATTAATGCTATAAATAGTTTCAAGTTATTTCTAATATATAAAATTGAAATCACCTTAAGAACTGATTGTGAAGCAATTGTTGCTTATGCAAACTCACAAATTTTTACCGATAAAAAACCTCACCGAAGATGGATATTTTTCCAAGAAATGGTATTTCATAATGGAATAAAAATAAATTTTGAACATATAAAAGGGACTAAGAATGTTTCTGCTGATATTTTATCTCGATTTGCAGGGAACAATGAAACTCTCAAAGTTTCACTATCCCAATACAAAAGAAAAAATGAAGTTCGGTGATCAAGAATTGCCTATTCTTACAAATAAGTTTCTCTATCATGGAAGAGAACAAATGAATGATAAATTTAATGTTTTGGTGGACCACATCTGGAATATCCCCAAAGCAATAAACAACGATGAAAACTTCATTGTTTCTATAAAACGAGGTATCATTTGTGCCTTGTATAATTTCTGCAATGCAGATAACAAAGGAGTACCTCTATTATCAAAAGCATCTCCTTCTGGAAAAGGTTTTACAAATTTTGTACTATTATCAGGTCCTCACAGAGGAACTTTTACAAATTTTAAAGACCTTTGCGTTGCAAAAGAAGGGATTTAAGACCCCATCTATAAAGGATTTTATTCTGCAGTCGAAGTTGAAAAGGCTTTGAAATTAAACACAACGAATGCAAAAGCTATAAAAGAAGCTTTGAGCCCAGAGATTATGATTATAAATGAAAAAGAAACTCAGAAGAGTTATAAAGATATCATTTCTCAGTCTCTAGTTATTGAAAATGAGATCAGTATAAAAAGGTTTATAACCTTACAAAAATTCTTGCTAAATGTTCATTTAAAAAATCCAATTCCTGGACTTTTCATAAAAACCCACATAATTATTAAAATTTATTAAAAATTACATATTATTAAGTTTAACTTTCAATTTATTAAATCAGGAATTGATTAAAAATCACATATTATTAAGTTAGATTTCCGATTTATTAAGATTATACTCTCAAGATTTAGAATTAACAACATATTGACTTAAGCGTTACACGAGTTAAAAAGTATGTAATTATATTTTAAATAGATTAAAATTATATAAAAAAGTATATATTTAACTAAATAAAAAATGAATCATAAAAGCTTATAAAAAATAGTTATGTTGTGGTGAACTATAACCCCTTCACTTCAGAGATATAACACCTTAGTGTTATATTACTATTAATTAATATATTGTGTAAGGTAACTAATTATTGTAATATGTATTTAATTAAAAATTATATTTTAACTAATAATTTTTAATTGAGATACTAAAATTTAATTAATATCATAAAAATTTATATTGAATACAATGATAGTTTTAATAATCTATAACTGATTCTTAAAGTTTTATTTAATTGGACAATTTCACAGTTTTCTTAAAAGTTGAATTAATTCCGAGATATACAAGACATGTGAATATAAATTGAGAGAAGATCTAAGTCATTTCAAGTGGGCGTGGCCATGCATCATAGAGAAAGATTAAGAAATGAAACCTATTTAGAGGAAACAAAGGAGACATAAGGGAAGGTGTAGGTACTAGACTTCATCACAATATGTGAAGAATAATTTATTAATTAGGTTAGTATAACTGATAAAAATATGTTAATTCAGGAGTTAATACAAAATATAAAATGTTGATTTGGTTATATTTCTTTTATTTTTACTTGTTACAGCAATGAGAAAGATAAGGAGGAGACCTAGTAAAAGATATATGTTAAAAAATGTATGAGGTACTAACAAATTAATAAATACTGATGTAACGAGAAATGAAAACTACAAAAAAAAAATCTATTCAACAGCTTCTAATCTTATGATAAATAATAATAATCATAATTTTAGATAGCAAAATTAAATACATATTGAATCACAACATCAAGTTATTTTTAAATAAAAAAAAGTTTCACAGAGACGTACATATTTAAGATGAATAAATGACTAATAA
Source organism: Hylodesmum podocarpum (assembly GCA_026586105.1). Lineage (NCBI taxonomy): Eukaryota > Viridiplantae > Streptophyta > Magnoliopsida > Fabales > Fabaceae > Hylodesmum > Hylodesmum podocarpum. The sequence goes on from JALJEV010000804.1 coordinate 2,427,192, forward strand.
AGAAGAATTCGAGTTTTCTGTTAGAAAAAATTATAGTATTTTATTTTATTTATTCATATAGTTTTTTGATAATGATATATATCCTCTACATGTCAATTCTATATTATATCCTCTACATCATTCTATATTACATCCTTGAGTTTTTCCGGTAAGAGCGAGATATCACTATGGACTACATATAATTTGCCTTTAAATATTTATGATTTTTATATATGTGGATACATACAATGGATCAGTTCATTTCTAAAATTAGGCAATGCTTGGCCTAAAAATATTCATTGGATTGGATGAACTTAATTATTTATTCTTTTCACGTAGAGAAACTCTAACTTGGATGGCTAGTAATGTTCGTGCTCATAATTTAGGATAAATAACTTTGAAAACCACCTTTCCTTTCCTATGTAGAAAAAGAAAAATATTTAATTGATAACTAAAATATACAAATAATCAGACAATCAGTTATAAAATGTAAAAAGAGAGAAATATATATAAAAAGAGAAAAATATATATAAAAAGAGAGAAATACATATATATATATATATATATATATAAGTGAATTGACTGGTTGGTTTACGTATTCCAATTAACTGCGAAATAAAATTGATAGAAAAAATATCTCATGATGAGGGTAACCAAGCATTATATAAGTATGATATATGATATAGTACAAGCACAGCTTTCAAGATTTTCTTTTCCTAGTAAAAGATAGCAAACAAAAATAATAATTTAGGTTCAAGTAAATGAGTACTGGCTAGGTTTGGAATTTCTTGTAGTATGAAAATATTTGTGTTGGATTCCAAAAGTTTAAAAGCCTTTTCCACCAATCCTCCCATATGTGATCATTGCAATACACAAAAGAAATTGGATTTTGATTGCCATTAAGAATAATATGAAATTGTATAGATTCATATTTTAAAATGCATATAGAACATAAAGAAAGCCAAATAAGATTCGAAAAAAGAAGAAATTAATTAACCTGTGATTGATGTTAATTGTAGGCTACATTATCTCTTGATTTGAGAGCAACACATGTTCCACGTTCTTTGTTGGCTTTACACGACAAACCAGTGAACGAAGCATTAGGAAGTGAATTAAAAGTTGTAAATCAAAAAATTGTACCACGATGCATTGTAAGATTCAAAAAATGTAAAACTATGTATTAAAATAACTTTTGCTAAATGAATGTGATAAATTAATTTTTATTTTTATTAAATATAAAAATTATTATTTAGTTTTTGTTCTGTTTTCTCATTTTAAAGTTTTGTAATTACTGTGACTATTTTTTCCATAATTTATTAAATATAAAAAATTAAAATGAAAAGGCAACATGTTTATAATTTAGAGAAACATTTATTTTTCTTTCATATTCAATTTCACTTGTTCAAGCACAGGAGATAAAAATGACAATGGAATAAAAAACTTGCAACATTATTCTATATTGATCAATGTATTGGTAAAAATTGAGTCTAAAATCACAAACTCTTTCAATCCTACGATTCATAAAATCCGTGTTGACTCTCAATGAAAATCAATAATCATTTGTAATCGTTTAAGATCTTGGTTTTCCAACCTGAAAAACATATGTTTCATTCCATTCCTATCTTTAGGCATAAATTTAGGATTTTAGAATTAGGCATTTATTTAAAACATGTATTTTATAAACGGTTATAATTTACAAATGAAAAAAATGTTCATTTTCATTTTTTTTTTTATAGTTTTCTGGATGGCAATTTCAACTATTTAAAATTCTTAATCTTTTTTTATCATTCTTCACCCCCCCCCCCCTTCATCTTTCTCAATCATTTTCTATCTTTAACTATCATTTTCTTCAACTTCTATGATGGTTATATATGAGTCTTGGTTTTTTATTATAATAGGTCTAGGTTTCCATCATCCTTGCAATGCAAATTAGAGAGTTGATTCACAAAAATGTTTGACTTTTTGGGACTTTTCTTTCCCGATTCTTTGCTCAAGAGCTATTAATTATGAATTATACATGTGAATTTTTAGTTTAATGTCTAATTCAGAATTATAAAATATTTAATTATTGATGTTACTTTTGTCTCACATGCATAGTTTCTGTATAATTTGAGTATTTCACGGAGATCTTATTATCTGTGTTACAATCATTAGGTTTACAACTTTTCATTTTTTTTTTCCCCGATTACGTATAAGATCTTATTTTTACAACATTGATATTCTAAGATATTAAAGATCAGCTCCGATTGAAAAAATGCAAATTCACAACAGAAAAATCGAATATTAGTACAGTTAATCGTGTTGATATTGCGATCCTATTGCAGCGCGTAATATTGAAGGAGAAAACACCTAAGATCGTGCGATCCTAAGATATTGCACTTTTGCTATAAAAACAATTGGAGGATAGATTTCCAATATATAATGTGTTATAAATTGTTATAAAGTATAAGGGTGGAGAGAGACATTTTGCAAACACACCACGAAAATAAGTTATAAAAGCATATTAATTTTGTAATTGAATCTTAATTTTATCTTAGAGGGGTATAGGGTTGTCTATTGAGACAGTACGAGGAACAAATTTGTTTATAACGAAGTTATGAGTAGCATAACGGATAGACAAATTGTGGAAGCGTTATTTTTTCTAAGTCAGCATTTATATTTACAAATGAACAACTAGACTATAAAATATAGTAGTCTTATGTCAATGTCTTGTTGTGGTATGTTTATGTAATAGGATTTATGTGCAGTGCATGTTCAAAATAGAACGTGTTCGTGTAAGGGTTAACAGAGAGATACGTTAAGAAATTAAAAGTATAGGAAGAAATTAAAAGTGAATCAAATTTTGGAGGGTTCAGAATAATTTGTTCCTCTAACAATAACAGACTTTGTTTATGTTTTCAGCAATGTTATTGAGATCAATTTTAAATGTCAAAAATAAATGCTATGATGCATAATTTCCTGGCCTTCTCTCATGGCTAGAGCAGACTTAACGGAGGGTCAATCATCCCTCCCTTAATACAATAATCAAGGTCTTTGCTTTCAGTTAAAGGGTCATAGGTAGCCTTTACAATTAATCATCACTTGCCATATCATAATGGTGTGAATATTAATGCATTGACAAGATGAAGAAATGTAACAAAACTTCAAGAAACCCTTCCTGGACACATTAATTTGAATTGGTTCACATTAGATGAAATTCTAAGAAAGCAACAACAGGTGCCAACTGCCAACATTATAGAAAAATTACCACTTGCCAAGTTTTTTCTATAAATAAAGAGAGGTATAGAACAAGCTCTCATCACATTAGTCTTTATTGTGTGTAGTAAAAACATGGGCATGTCAAGTAGGAATGGCTTAGTGTGTGTCCTTCTGTTGTTTGCATTCTGTGAAATGCAAATCATTGCAGGAAAAGACACCCTTTCCTGTGTCTTCCGTCGAAGTACATGCTTTGGAAAGAAACTTCCATGCCCAGATGAGTGCCCTCTTAAATCACCATCTGACCCAAAAGCCAAAGTCTGCTTTCTTGATTGTGAATCTCCCATATGTCAAATTCAGTGCAAAAGTAAGATCACTCATTCTAGAATTTTACTCTCAAATAATCTTTATGAGAAAACCAGTAGTTGAGATTCTAATATATTCATGATTTGTCATGTATGTACACTTAGTATTGACAATTGATTTTCTCACCAAGCTGAGATTACTTACTTTATCCTCTTAAACGAGTTGCTTGCTTTAAAAAACACAACTCTGATTTCCTATTATAATAATGACATGTATCATACTTTTGAAAATGCTATCTTCGTTGGTTCGTAAATTTGTTACACAAGTACTAATCCTCCCTAAAGTTTCTTTTAATCCATTAGTATCTGAATTAGGCATTTGACAGTAATTTAGATATACAAGCGTATGTGAGCTACATATAATTACACGGGTCAACATACTAGTTACCTTCTAATGTGAGTGGCCAGTTTTAGAAGAGGTAGATCTTTCATCATATATTTATATATTCAATTGATAAATTTTCTGAGAAAATGGACTATACATTTGTTGTAATTTACAATATCATCCAATCACAGACTAGATGTAAGGTAAGTTTGTTGAATTTTATAATATTTTTTTAAAAATCAAATTAACATTAGATAACAATATAATGCAGTTTTACACTGTCTAATCACCGCATTATCATTAAACTTAAAGTTTGGATAATTATGTTATTGGTGCAAAGTATCTGCTGACTTTAACAATAATTAATCTCTAGGAAACATGACTTATAGCTTCCAATGGGTGTTCATTTGATAATTGAGAAAGAAACATCTTGTTTTAAATTTTTTCACAACCTAGTTGTGTGAAAAACTAATAGCTATCTTTTCATATGCATCATGCAATAAGTGAGACCTTATTAAAATTTGTCAATGTTTGTGAAAAGAGAGAGATAGACACAAATTCTTCAAATCAAACAAAAATGAGATGATTTATTCTCAAAATTCACCATTTTGTATAAGCTAAACAACATTTCATTTCTAAATTTCTGTGTTAATGATAATAGCTCGCAAAGCAAATTGCAATGCCCGTGGATCTGCATGCTTGGACCCTCGTTTCGTTGGAGCAGATGGAACTGTTTTCTACTTCCATGGAAAGAAAAATGAGAACTTTGCCTTAGTATCCGATCTCAACTTCCAAATCAATGCACATTTCATTGGCCTTAGACCAGCAACAAGAACAAGAGACTACACATGGATCCAAGCATTGGGAATCCTCTATGATTCTCACAAGTTCACCATTGAGGCTACGCCATCGCCGACGTGGGACGAAGAAATCGATCACTTGAAGTTCTCTCTCAATGGAAAAGAACTAGCCATCAAAGAGGGTCACCTCTCAACATGGCAAGAAAATCAACTTAGGATAGAGAGAACATCAAGCAAGAACAGTGTTATTATTACACTGCAAGAAGTTGCTGAGATATCAGTGAATGTTGTGCCTGTGACTAAGGAAGATAGTAGAATTCATAACTACCAAATTCCTGATGATGATTGCTTTGCTCATTTGGAAGTTCAGTTTAAATTCAATGGTTTGTCTGAGAAAGTTGAAGGGGTTCTTGGAAGGACTTATCAGCCAAATTTTGAGAATCCTGCAAAGTTGGGGGTGGCAATGCCTGTGGTTGGAGGAGAAGACAAGTACAGAACCACTTCACTTGTTTCTGAAGATTGTGGGGTTTGTTTGTTTGGTGCAAAAGAAGGTTCAGAGAAGGTGGAGTCAGGAAGTGAATTTGGTGTGTTGGATTGCACTGGTGTTGCCAATAGTGGGAATGGTATAGTTTGCAGAAGATGAATTTTTATGTCACCAATGTGAATTTGATGCTAGATTGATTCAGAATTTGAGATTGCTATGTGATGATTGTTTTGTGTTTAACTGTGAACATGAGGAAAGTATTCTGTTGAATAATAAAAAGTGTGGTATTTTAATTTGTTTAACTCATGGATGAACTGGGCGTGATTGGATGGGAGGTTCTCCATTCATGATATCACGCTGAAGATCAAGTTTTGATTGGACATGATTATTTAATTATTGAATTTGTGTAATTTATAATAGATGATTGGAGCATCTTTGATGTTATAATATAAGCAATTTATAAAATAATATAAGAAATTCAATGTCATCTAAGTGCTAAGTAATTTCATTTATTATTACTTCGATAAAAATTACTGCAAATCATCACTTACATTACATATGTTTATTATTTTCCATTTTATATGATCCATAATTATCAATAAAAAAGAGTTTTCTTTATCTTTAATTTTATTAGATAAATTTATCATTTTAAATTTATAAAATATTTTATTATATTTTTATTTTTAAATCATTACTTTTGATCACCACGATACTTTTAATAAATTTTAAAAACTAATTTAATTTCATACGTATTTAGAATATTTTATTTTCTCACGTATCAGTTTTTTTTATTATTATTTCAAACAGTTTTATTTTGAATTAGATGTATATTCACCTCTCACTTTCCTTCTCAGAATTTTCCTTCTCATGTTATTTTTATTTCAATTATTATTTTCTTTTTTGTTTTGTTTTTCGTATTCTCAAACAAAATTTAATCATGTGAAAATATAAATACACAAATGTGACGTGAAAATATAATTACACAAACATGATAACATCTGTGTTTTTCTATATAATAGTAGATATTATAGAAAATATTTTTATATAAATAACACACTAAATTTAAGAAACTCAAAATTATATGAAACACTAAGCAACTCAAAAAATTAATTAACTAATTCGTACTGAAGATGCCCTTGTTTATTATTACTTCTTTGACCATGTAAAATATTTTGATGAGATTTAAAATAAAACCCAAATCATATTTTTTATACACCACTTGGGATTTTTAAAAACTAAAATGAAAACCAAGTTAAATATACAATTTATACATTTTTTAAAGGAAAGATACAGTAACTATAACTCTACGAGTAAGATTTAAGAAATGTTTTTTATTTAGCCGTTTTAGAAGATGAAATCTTTTCTTATTCTCTCGCAATCTTTAATCCTTCTGTCTGAAGTGTTTAATTCCCTGTTATTCAGTAGTAATAAAAAGTTGTGTCTCATTTATAATTATGTTTCTTTTAATAAAAAATTTGTCTCATTAATAATATTTCTTTGTTTGATCTAAACAATTTAAAAAAAAAATAGAAAAAAAAATGCATTAGTGGTCATTCATTTTAAATCTTATATTTGTGTATAACAATTATGTTTCATTTTAAAATACTTAATTTGTATTTAAAATATAAAACTAATTAAATTTTTAGTCTCTTAAATTTTTAAGATTTTAAATTTTAGTCCTTAAAATTTTTTAATAAAAGTTAATCTATTATTTATTCTGTCAATATTTTTAACATTTATTATTAAATTAACAATTAAATATTGACTTAAAAATATTACTAAATCTCTCGTCAATATTTAACAATTTTAATTTAACCTAAAAAATTCCAGGGATTAAGATTTTTTTTGTTTTAATCCCATGAGCTGTAGATAGAAAGTAAAACATGTTTCTTTTAAAAATAAAGATTAAAAAATCTTAAAAGTCAGTGTTTCTGTTTCCTATGCAATGCATTCAAGTCAACTTTGATTTTTCATTTTTATTGTACATTGATAGCAACAAAGCTTAAAATGTTGTGTAAAACAATCAAACTTTAACCAACACACACGGTTTCTCTGTGATGTTGATTTTTCTTAGAAAGGTTGGCATCGATTTAATTCTTCAGTACTGTTTATTTAGTTCATTAATAGTAACTAATTAAATAATCTTAATTACATTAATCACGCAACACATTCCTGTTTAATCGTTTCTTCTTCTGAAATTAAATATGGACAAAAGGTATCTTAATTTAGTGAATCGAAATATAGTCAAATTTCATTTAATTCAAATTCATTCTTCTCATTCCAAAAAGTACTTCAAATGAACTTTATTTTTTTAAGATAAGCATTATCTCCCACTAACATAATTAAAAGTAGTATAGAAAGTATAGCTCAATTTTTATATGAAATTATAAATATTAAATATTTACCATTTAATTATCTATTTGATGTCTATAATTTGATACATTCTATTTTTTAATTCTTATAGTTTAAAAGTGATCATATTACTTCTTTTAATTTGAAATGTAACTTTATTAATTCTGATAATTTATATTTTAATTTTTTTTAATCCTTATCAGCAAAAGTATAATGATTAAAAGAAAATTAAAATGAAAACTTTACTGAGTAAGAGTTAATTTGATTTTTAAAGATTACGGTATTTCACGGTAAATAATTATGTTCAGTATTTAATGGACAATAAAAATATAATTAAAATAATATAAATTTATTAAAATACCTTATTTAATATTTATTATCTTTCTATAATTTATAATATTATTATACATTATATGAATTTCAAATTTTAAATATATACAAATAAATTAGTTAGTAAATAATGATAATTAAATATATATTAAAATAAAAATATTATAATTAATAAATAATGTTAATTCAAAATAATCACGTGATAAGGTTACTACACCTATAAATAACTTAAATTTAAATAAAATTATTTAAAATTAAAAAAATAAAAATATATATCTTTCAAATATTTTATTTGTAACACGACTTTTTTTCCCATAATTTTGTGACTAACAAAAAGTTTAAACTTTTGTTCTTTTATCTATTTGATTTCCACATTTGCATAATCTTTTTTAAATCAAAATAAAAATGAATAACATTTAGCTTAGATAATATTATAATTTTTAAGCAAAATAAATGAATATTCAAAAATGTGTTTTGGTTGAGAGCATTGAATGTTACTGACCGACCAGAATTGACCCCAACGTGTGTAAAGATCCTCCAAAGTCGGTTTCTCATTCGCACTTGCGTCTTTGCCCCGTCGCTGTAACAGAGTATCCTATTCATTTCTTTTTCACAATGGTGACAACACCTCATCAATCTTAAAATTTAATGGGGGAAAATACAATTATTTCTCTAAAATAATTTCAACCACATATTTATTCATACAATATGTCATGTGGAAAAAGTAAAGTACAAAAAAATAAAATTTAGGTAACGTATACACCTAATAAATAAATAAATTAGGTAACGTATTTGAACACTTAAATGAAATGATAACCATCCTGTAGTGCAATTTGAATTTAGGAGAACCAATGTACCAAAGAAATTTAATGTCAATAAAAACTCCTTCCATTTGCATATACCATCTCATTTTTGCCTAAACCAAAAGTAACTTCCACTTTAAGCAATCATGTTTAAACCACAAATATTCACAACATAATGAAGACTACTTCCATAGGCAAGGCTCAAATTTAATACCTTGTGCACAATAACTTCCACATATACCACTTGAACCAACCACTAATTGCTGAGATAAACCATCTCTAACAATTCATGTCATGAAATATTTTTCTAAAATATTTCCCAACATTTTCAACTCATTGAAGTTCCACATTGATTACACACAAATTGCATACAAGTCCTGAAATTTTATAAACGTCACTTTGGAGTTTGGAAGCCATATATAAATAGCAGAACATGATCCAAAAAATTTCATTAGCAGAACAGCGTCTAAGAACTTTCATGACAAGTGAAAAGGAAAGCAATTCAACTTAACATAAGCAATCAACTTGATGCCATATTCATGTTCTGAAGAAAGAACTTATAACCTTCATATATTGTAACGTGTAAGAACAACTTAGGAGCAAAACTCCTAATTGGCTTTATATGTAGTAAAACAGAATTTTATGGGGTACCTTGCATGCAATTTCTAACCAGCTTAATGGTACCCTTCACTATCACTCAAGTATATTACAAAGTAAACGGATTTTGTGGTAAAAAAATGGATTACAAAAGCAGTAACTAAATAAGAAATAACCTTCATTCACCACTCGGGACTTTTCATTTAGTCCCAAGGCCACGATAGCCACTTGATGGCCTTTGGCAAGAATTATGGATGCACAAGAACTTATCTTCCGCGAGGATTTACTAGTTGTGAGAAAACTGCGCTTGTGGCAGCATCTTCTGCATCATCATCTGTGCAAGAGTTGCCCCCATCAATCATACTCACACTGTTATCGAAATGGTCAAGAGGTGTCAACTGAATTCCAGTGATGTGGTTTGTGCTGTTATCTTCGGGTTCCATGAGTGCTGATGAAGTCACTTGAAGCTGCAATGCATATTCAAGGTTCCACAAAACATCTCCCATGGATGGCCGGTCGACACCATGCTCAGCCAAGCACTTCTCAGCCGTCTCCCCGAACTTCTTAAGGGATGCAGGATTCACCTTGCCCACAAGATTTTGATCCATGATTTGGTCGAGCATACCTTTTTTCTGCCATGTCATTGCCCACTCGGCTATGTTAACCTGCTCTCGCGGAAGAACAGGGTTCAAAGCTGGCCTTGTACATAACACTTCCATTAACACTACCCCAAATGAATACACGTCTGATTTCTCAGTAAGTTGTTGCCTTCTGAAGTACTCAGGATCAAGATAACCAAAACTGCCCTTAACAGCAGTGCTCACATGGGTCTGGTCAAGAGAAGGACCAGTCTTGGAGAGTCCAAAATCTGCAACTTTAGCAACGAAGTTCTCATCTAAGAGGATATTTGTTGTCTTCACATCCCGGTGAATTATGCTTTGAGCTGCGCCAGTGTGGAGATAATGAAGGCCTCTTGCTGCTCCAATGCAAATCTCAAGCCGCTGCTTCCATGATAGAGGTGGCAGTTCTGTTCCATACAAATGACTCCGGAGGGGTCCGTTAGCCATGTATTCATAGACAAGAATCATTTCTGACCTCTCATCACAATAACCAATGAGAGATACAAGATGACGGTGTCGAAGCTTGGACAACATTTCAATTTCTGTCCGGAATTCAGCAAGGCCTTGCTCGGATCTGGGGTTACCCCTTTTAACAGCTACATTGGTCCCATCTTCAAGTGTTCCCTTATAAACCCTTCCAAAACCACCAACACCAAGAAGTAGCTTCTCATCAAATTTGTTGGTTGCATCTAGGATTTCTTGGAAACTGAAGAAGCGTCCAAGATTTGAGGAGGCTAAAGAAATGCAGCTCGCAGTTCCACTCTTCTGTGAAATTGTTGAATTCTTTGTCATGGTGAGAGAGTTTCCATATAGGGGTAAAGGCAGCCATGAATGGCCACCACCCTGTTGAGTGGACGACTTTGACTTGTGTCTCACCAAGCAGCAATAGCATAAACCAACCATTGCCAAAGCAGCAAGAGCACCAACAGCAGAACCAACTATTACTCCTACCATGTTTTTCTTAGAATGTGAACTGGGAAGAAGACTGTCAACCGAATAAAGACCATCCAAGCTCTTCAATTGGTTGCTGATCTTCAATATCTCCAACCCATTCATAGTGGCATTTGGGAGATCTGCCACTGCATCCGGACCAACACTCACAGTCAACGTGTTGGAGTCTGCAGAGGCATTGGCGACAAAGTCCTTGTAGTAAGGGACAGCCAAGTCATTAGTTAATGATGAGAGGTCAAGACTTTGAAGAGCAATGTCAGAATTTATGAACAAATTGAACACTAAAGTGTTGAGTGACTTGCTCATAATATCACAAAAGTGCGCCCGGATGAAATAGGAGAAATTCGGATCCACATTGAAGACCCAAGTAATGTTGAAATTTGGATCATTTACATTAGCATCCCCCATTGCTTCAGCAGTGGCATAGACCCAATTTGGAGCAGTCTCAGGTGTAACTGCTGTGGGATACTTGATGGTCGAAGGATTCACCGACACATTAAGCACAGAGCTGTTCACATGAAGGTATTCCTGATCATTCACCCATGTCCTACCCAGGGTGTCATTTTGGCCTGTAATCAAAGGGCCACCCACATTCAACCGATAAACTGTTTCAAAAGCAAGTTCAGAAAGTCCATTGAACGGTGCTGGTGGGTTAACAGCCAGGGCCTGATCAATAAACAACTCATTTGGCATAGACACAACTTCAATTCCATTGACAAAGGCTACCGAACCATTCGAAGGAATGAAGGTAACAGTCAATGTATCAGAGGTAACATTGATTGCATACTCCTTGAACATATAAGAACCATTGTATTTCCTAAAAGTGAAGTTGCTCAAGAGTACAAAATCATCAGTAACCACTGTTAAAGAAGCTGAAGTCAAGTTATGGCTATTGTTTGGAATAGGGGAAAAATATAGCCTAACCCAGTGCCTACCTTGCTGAACCTCAAACCTATAAGAAGCTTTCTCAGTGAAAACCCGAGCCGATTGGTAAATCGGAAAAGGGGCATTACTAGAATTTGAACTAGCAACAACAGAATTCCCAGTTTTCAACACAAGTGAAGAATGCCATGAATCAGGAACAAAAGTACGACCTTGGAAAGTGATGTTTTGAGAAGCACCACAAGCAATTAGATAACTATCAGGAGGAGTGTAGTATGCAAATGACCCATTAACCAAAACCAGAAAAACAATAACCACAACATAGATACCCCACTTCATGAGCTCCATCTTCACCATTGCACCTTCCCCTTGTTCTTCAATAGTCCATAAACAGTTTCAAAGATACCAAAACAAGTTCCTTCAAAATCCGGATCCAAAGGGACCCCAAAAATGTCAAATCCCACACACAAAACCTGCAACAACCATGGATCTATTAGAAGCAATGCACAGAACCAGACATCATTTCTATAACAAGTAAGAGACAAAGTACGAAGTTTCCAACGTCACAAACACAACAACAACAATACAAAGACACAAACCTTAGCTACCACAACAAGTCTTAAATCTAGTACAAGATAAACCTCATGACGTAACTAGATTGAACATAACTTAAAAAAAATAAAAATACTAACATACCTTAAAAAAAATAAAAATACTAACATACCTTAAAGTGAATGAAGTGGTGGCAAAAGGAACAAGGTTTGAAACACAAGAGAGAGAGAGAAAGAAAGAGAGTGAGATTACATTAGATAGATGAAAATGAAGTGATGAGTGAAGGCCACTAGTGTAAACTTGTCAAGTTGAGGTTTTAAGTGTGGTTGCTAACACCCTTTTCCAGGCTGGTGAATAGGCTGTCACTAGTGAGGAAAAAAAGAGGACCCCACACACAAGAAAAGGGATACGAAACTTCAAGTTCTTGCTACTCTACTTCCTCCCCATAAAAACCAGCTGTTTTCTCTGGATTTTGTGTTGTTGTTTTGATTTTCAAAATCCAGAATCTTTCACAAGTAATTAATTATTTATGCCTAAATGGAAGAAAATAATGTAACTAAAAAAATACTATATGAGTGATTTAGGCAATGAAACTAAACTTTTCTTTTTGTTTTTAGACTATTTTTAGATTACCAGTGTCAGTTCATTTTATTGGATTTGAGACTAATTCCTGGCAATACGTAATATACAATTATAGGTGATCATGAAATTTTAAATATGAAGCGCATTATGAATACGGATTCTCTTACTAAATTAATCGTTCTTCAAATATATCAACATCATTTCCAACATGGGGAATGCTAATAAATGTAATAGCAGAACTTTATATTATGTCAACCCTATTTGAAAAAGAAATTTCGATATAACAAGGTATATTAAAGAATGATGCTAATTACTAAGGTCGAATTTTAATTTTAATTAATAAATTAAACAAGTCACGATTAATAAGTTTTAATCTCTCTAATTTTAAAAAAAATTAATTTTAATTTCTAATAAATTTTTATCAACTTTTAATCTCTTAATTTTTTTTATTAACATTTGTAAGTATACATTGTTAAACTAAAGTGGTCAATTATGGTCACATAAAAAAAATATATAACAAATTTAAGTTAATATTTAATCGTTAATTTAATGTCAGAGACTAAACTTATTGATGAAAAATAAATGAGAGATTAAATTTTGTAAAAAAAAATTATTAGAAACTAAATTTTGAAATTTTAAAAATTTAGGAAATTAAAATTTTAATTAATCCCTCCAATTATACTTAAAAAATTGTAAATAAGTTTTTTCCTATTGAAATTAATTTTAGTTACATAAAAGTGATGTTCATAGTAATTTTTAATTAATCGACATATTTATTGAAATTTAATTGATATTCAAAGTCTGCGTGGTCTATGTATAAGGGCATATGAGAGAGGTTGTGGTTTTTAAATAAGGATATCTGGTTCGAGTTAAATAAAACTTTTGATATTATTAATTAAGTTTAAAATTTGATAACTATAGATGTGAATCGATCTATATATATATATATATATATATATATATATTGGTGTTTGAAGTTTTGAAATAATTAGTGTGTATTTGAAATTTTGCTTATGAGAGAAGTGTGAATTTGAATAAATATTTGAAGATTGATTTTACAAAATTTATATTTAAATATTTTCATTTTAAAAGTAAATTAATAATAAAACTGAATATTAGACTTCTTATGTAACTAACGTAAAAGGTACTTGAAAAATTTTCGCCCAGAATCACGTATTGAATCTAAAATCAAATTTCTTGTTATAGAACTAAATATGTGAACATTTCTATAATTAATAATATTAGTTGATATTTTTTTTAACATGATTCAAACATGTATAAAATGTCTTTATTTTATTTTTTGGCTCATCACTTTATTTTTGTGAAATATATTACTAATTTTAGAAACCTAACTTTTATTTTAAACCACAATTTTGTCACCCATAATACTTAAATTTGAGATTTTGCTTGAAAGATATCTAAGTCTATTTCTTCTTGTATCAAGTAAATGTCGATATTTATGTTGATAATACATAAAAGTTAATTTTTTAATTTACTTAAACATATTTCAAATGTAAAGATTTTGTCATATAATTTTTTATGTTTTATTTAATTATACATATAATACAATTAAAAAAACTAATGTTCTGATAATTATTTTAATACATTTTTAATTAATTAACCGGGTGAAGTATTTATATTGCTAATATATTAAAATTAAGCTCATCATCTTTATTTTTTTATTTCACATTTAAAATAGATTTCACCTATACATGAGTATATAACTATATGTTAATTAAATTACTTATTGTAAAAATAAAAAACCATAACATTATTATATATAAAAAATATTAATAATAGATTGATAATTTTTGTTAGCAAAATGTTCCAACATATCACTGTACATCAGGAAAGATTTATCACAAATTTATTTAAATCATCTCTAATAAAGATATTTTGTATATTTATAAATTCATATTTTATTTGTTAATATTCTATCTATTTGAAACCTTGATTATACAAGAATACATACGATACCCTCCTTCTTTCGATTCTTCTTTTCTTAAATTTCCTTTCCAACAACTTGATTAATCTACAATAACTTCAGAAACCATGTTACTCGAAAGAGCTTTTAATAAACCTAGTTCATATCCTTGTAAAATATATGAGAAATAGAAAAGAAATTGAAGGCTTGGAAGGAATGGTTGCTGTGCTGTGCTGTGATCAACGATTTGTGGGGTCCCCATTAACGCGTCTTGAAGATACTTACAGAGAAGAAGGGACAGGGTTGATACCACATATGGCCCCTTGATGCATGCATGAAGTTTCTTCACGCTCACGGAGTTAGTTCCACGTATACGTGTATATACAATAGTCACTAATGACTAATGATTCTTTATATAATTATTGTTACTATGTGGAGTTATTAATAACCTGTCTATCAATTAGTAAACTAATGCAACTAAATTTTGTACATTTAATTTTTAATCATCACAAATATATTCATTTTATCCATTAAAATGTTTAAGTATACCTTGAATCACTTACATTTGAGTGTAATAATTTGATTTTAATATCTTGGATATAAAATTAATGTTTTTAATTTCTTAAATTTTGAAAATTGTAATTTTTGTTTCTAATTGATTTGAATAGAATTTTATAATCATTGTTAGATAATGAATGAGGAAATTAAAAGCATTTTTAAAAAAATAATAAAAATAAAGCACTAAATTATTTTTTAAAAAAAAATTGAGAGACTAAAATCAATTTTCCCTCTGCTAAAATTGTATTAAGGTACAATGAAAAATGAGCTTAAAAAACACTTGTGTGCTTAAAACACGAATGAAATATTGCAAATCAATAGAATGAAAGTAAGATAAAGAAGAAAAATATGTTTTATTCATGTAAAATATTTCATACTTTTAGTTAATTATGTTTTATCATATTTGATTAAATTTGTTAAGAAAATCATATTTGATAATTCATGTGTTATTGTCTTATATTAATTGTGTTATGGCATGTGTGTCCTTTGTTCTAAAAGGAAAATCATGCGTGAAGCACGCTTGTTCGTGCATTTCATGCTTGCATTTAATGATTTTATTTAAAGAAATTGGCATCGACCTATTTTTTTTTTCTTTATAAAGCATTTTATATTGATATGCACACCAATAGATTAAATTTATTTTTGTTAATTTAGACAATTTGTAGTAAATAGAACATGCACTAAAAAGCTGTAATTTATTATTAAACAAAAAAATTGAAACATTATTATGTATGAGATAAAGAGGAATATGGAAACGGGATAACGGTGTTATGAGAAAATGAAGACAATAAATAAGAAACATGGTGGGAAAGAATCTGAGAGAAACGCTTGGTCTGAAACTTTGACGTTAATGTGTGTACCAAAACTACACGACATTTTTAAATAACCGCCGCATTGAGTCACATGGCCTCGTTCGCACACCACACCAACGTCTCATTTCCAACGATTCTTCTCATCAATTATATTATATTATATATATGTTATATTATTTCATTCGAATAAAATCCCACAAAGTCACATCCATCAAAGTCAAGTAGCTTTTCAATACGAATATTTTTTTAACAACTTGGATAACTTTTATTTTGAGAGACGTGTGTTCATTGAAAAAAATATGTATAAAGAAATATTGCATACAATTTTAATTATTTAACATGTAAATTTATTATTTATGATAAGAGTTTCTTTTAGTCATCTTTTTCATGGATCAGTTAGATTACGGAGGGGGTCTCTGACAGAAACTAGACTGATGAACTGTGATTCGAATTTTCGCTCAGAGATATGCTTGCATATTTAATGTTTATGATTATCTCTAAATGAAGTTTCTTGTTGGTCGTTGGATAAATTTTAGAGAAAATTAGAATCTTGGTTTTAGTTCAATTTAATTTAGATATGTAAATCACATAACTAATACTTGAACTAATTACTTTCTAGTTTAATTATTTTATTTGAATTTAATTTAATTAATTTAAAATTTTAAACTAATTTAATTAATTTGATTGGTATTAAAGCAGAGGGGGAGCTTGCTTGGTGTTACAGCAGAGGAAGAGAGAAGGTATATATTTGCAGAGGACATATATAGTATCTACATGACTAGGGTTACAAAAATATATTTACGAGTTGTTTTGACAAAGTTTTAACAAATTCTGTTATCAAAAGTCTTTCACGCCCATGATGAAGATTTGATGTAGAATGCGATAATTAGGACCTGTATTGATAAAAATCATGAAAATAACAATAATGAGTGGGTAAATTACTAGTGACACATACAATTAGACGATAGTTATCTTCAAGAATAAATTGAGAACTGGACTCTACGATAAAATGAGTTGAGAAACACAAATGACGATAAATACAGTAGTTTAGTCTTATTCTAAAGCACAATATATATATATATATATATATATATATATATATATATATCATGACCTATTATTTCTTAACTTAATTCTTATAAAAAAAAATGTATGCCAATCAACGATATTTAAATTAGTTGTTAGGGGGTATTAGAAGGTTCACAAGAGACTCATAAAATTATTTTCTTATTATAAAAATAATGTCAGATTTATAAAAAAAAAATCCAATTGCCACTAGTATTGTTCACGGAGAATTTTTAATGAGATATTTACATATATGAAACTTTTAATTTAATAATTTAAAGTGAATATATATATCACTTTTATAAATTAAATATTTCAATGAGTCAATTATAATATTTTTACATATACTTCTTTTATAAATTCATATGAACTTTATAAATTAACTATTTTATATTTATAATTAGTAATTTTATTTTAAAATTCTACTTTAATTTTCTATAAACATTAATATTTCTAAAAATATCGATCTTCTCTTTCACTTCTTAAACAATTCTTCGTCTTGATTCACTAATGAAAAAGCATAGTCAAATATATCATAATCTCTCATATTTGCAGTACATTTGCTTTATAAACATAGAAAATGACAGGGTTAAAGATGACTTTATAAAAGTGATACTATTTAATATCATAAAAGTTGTAATGTTTATACATGAAATTGACAAATGACAAACTCCTCTAATCTCGGATAACTGCTACTTAAATGATTACAGGTTACAACAACTCTTGAAAATAGCACTCTGGGTCCTAGTCCCATCTCATTCGGTGATGCAACTTGCAAGCATGATTTGCATTAATTAATTAATTATTCATTAGTCAATAGTTAGTGTAAGTATGGATATTTATGATTAAAAAAATTTCTCTTCTAAGCAATTGTGTTGTCTGGGCAATTTCAGTTCTGTTATTCTAGTGCCTTAAATCCTGCACTTAGTCACGGGTAGGATTTCTTTAATTGGTAACATTAACCCTTCTTTTTTGAAAAAATAAAATAAAATATGTAGGATGGTTTTAATCGAACGATGTGCTTTATTAATTTAATAATATTTTAGTATTGAGAAACTTCTTTCCATTAATCACATGATGTGCATTATTAATTACTAAAAATGTTAGGGTGTAGAAGAACAATATCTGGCAATTTGAAATATTTAAATTTGAATTTCATTTCAATTTATAATTAGTTTCAACTTCGATATTATTTTAATTATAATTGTTATTGTTATACTAGTACAAAAAACTTAATTAGTTTATTTAAAACTGCATCCTAAGACTTTCTTTCGTTAAAAGCAGGAGCAGCCCAAAGTAGTTACAGTTAAAGGTAAAAGTTAAATAAGACAATAATTTAATATTTAATTCATTTTACTATCATTTTAAACTTTTTAGTATATTGTTCATTAAAGTATCGTAATTAATTTCGTTTAATTTTTTCGTTCAAGAATAATATCCATTCATTTAATTTTTTGTTAAGAAATTGTTTATCTTAAAATTTTGTTATTATTTTACTGTTGAGAAACATCATAATCAAGTCCATTTATATATATATACATGATCTGGGGAGCATGTAAAATAAGTGAAAATGAAAATATAATTTTACAATACTATTTATAACACACAGAGAATTACATATTCATATTAAAGAAGGTTAGATCTTGTAAACTGTTTAGATTTAAATTATGTGATATGCGTAAACTTAATAAAACCTAGTAGGAATTTGTTTTTTAATTTGTAGTTGAGGAACAATATCACAAAGAGTGTAAAATAGTCTATGATTGACACTTTTAGCATGGAAATCATGAGCTTGTAACATGCGTATTTTGAGGTCACAGTTCATGTACTATATAATTGAAAAACTTTACTCCGACATTTGCTATTGTCAACTGTATAGGCATATTGTGAAGGATTAATCATAATAGTTTAATAATTATTTTCTTTTATAAAAATGACAAATACTTAAAAGAAGAAAAACATATAGATGAAGCATTGCAAATTAAAGGAGAAGTGTGGGATATTGATACAAAATGATAATAGATCTATTTATTAGAAGTTAATTATAACCCAAGATACTTATTAACCAAGTTAAAAAGATTACAGTTACAAATAAGTTTTTGTCAAGGATGTAGTGATATATAAAAGTTACAACACAAATGTATACATGATTCTTGTGAATTCAGTTGTAGGTATGCTTTCATTTCGAGTTATTTTGTCAAAAATTTTGTTATTTAGCTCTAGCTTGGAAAAAATTTGTCATTATTTTTAGCCTTTCGCATTGATAGTTACTCTTTTTTTGTCCTACCACATGTAATTAACCATTGCTATTAAGTGATAATTTGTAATGGCTTTTTACCTCCAAAATGATTATTTACCTTCTACAAAATGGTGTTCATATTATTATTTAACAGAAATAATTACTTAAATGGAATAAAAATAATGATAAATCTTTTTTAGGACTAAAATTAGAATTTTTAAAGACTAAAGATAAAAATTTAAATAAAATGAAAGACTAAAATTTTAATTAATTTTTCTATTTATTTTGTTATTCACATTTTATGAGAGGAAAATGCTAATGCTTGTCCTTAGAATATTGGTTAAGAAATTACAAGTAGTTAATTTTATTAAAAAGTGTGTAAAATGTACAAGTTAGCATGAATTTTTAATTAAATTTTATCAATTTTAATTTTTTAACTGCACTAATTAGCATGAAATATTATCATATACAATATTATTATTTTACTAAAATGATAGGATGCGTATTTGAAAGGATATTAAAAGATGCATATTATAATATTAGTTAAATTGTGATATGCGGGGTTTTGATTGTTGGATAACTCGTAATGATTTTATAATGGATAACGTGTGATTAGCATAGTCTAATCGTTTTAATTCAACTAACAATGGTCCCTAAATAATTTCACACTTATATATGATTTAGTGTTAGAATATGCAGATAATCACGTAAGTTAAGTGTTAAAAATATTAGATTATTTTAAAATAAGAGTACACCTAGTAGGAATTTGTTTTGTACTCACGTAAAAAAAAAAAACAAAACATTTATCATTTAATATGAAAAGATACGTGGTCTATGTGGTGTTTCAAATTCATTATTGTGTCTGTTTCATCTCAAAATATAACTAAAAACTACTAATATTATTTACAATTGGAATATTAAGATGTTGATATCTTTTTTACCTTGATAAACTTCAATACAGATTAGACGAGCGTACATTGACATTTCACTTCTCCCGTCAGAAACATCCTCGTCCTATGGTACAAATATAGAGATACTCTACATTTTTTTTAATTAATTATAAGTTTTTAATATATTAACTAATTTAGAAAATATTAAACTAACATGTATTTCTATATGTTTATGATTCTTGGAACCACAACTTTTCGAAGAAATAGGAATTAATAAAGCCATAAACACTCTAACATACATCATAAAATGAATGGTTGACTCTTAGAAAAAGGTATACATTGCATTGATACAAATTTATTATAATTAAATTAAAATTTAAGAAAAAATTCTAATTTATTATTTTGATCATGTAGTTTCCACTGGCAACGGTTTATTATTTTCCCGAAGGATGACTTTACTTCATAGATGTCAATATTTGTCAATAGAATGCTAAAATTGTAAATTTTACTTTCAAAATTAAATGTTTTTCATATGCATATAATAATCATAATAATCAGTCATATTTAATTAACATTTAATATTTTCGCCAATATCTACACTAGATATCGACTCCTAGAAAATTGTTGAAATTTCAAACCCCAGAGTGATAAGTTTAATGCCTCAATATTTAAAATCTCGGTTTCATGTATTTTCTTTGTTTTATACAAGCATGTATTATATTTATTATATGCTAACAAATAAATTAGAAACTATAAGAGTGGGTATCACGTGATCCAATGGATAGATACTATTATTTGAAAGGACATCGTAAATAATTGGATTAAAGTAATTTCATAATTTAGAATTTTTATTATTTATAAACTAATTTAAAGTTTTTTCTTTTATAAGATTTCGGTGACAAACATCCATATGACAAAGGTGCCACAAACCATATTCCGAAAAGGAAAAATACTTATTAACAACTCATAATCATTATCCTAATAGTGATTAATTTTATTTTCATCAGCTTTTACCATTAAAGTTACATGTATATCTCCCTTAAAATTATACTTTATTTGTTAATGGTTGAGATTGAGTTTCGTTGTGTTAGAAAAGTGTTATATCACAAATATATTAACTATGTCATATCATAAATATTAACAAAAATATTATTATTAATATTTAACATTTTGTTAATTTTTAAGATTTTTTTACATATGTTCAAGAATACACAAAATTAAAATTATTTTACAGGAAAAACATTTATTATAGAAGTATTTAAAACTTAATTATTTTAAAATAGTTTAAAGCCTTCAATAAAAATATATTAAATATGTTTACACTAGCTATCTCTCAATAATTACTTAATAATTAAACAATCCTTTTTTTTTTTTTCTGTAAACTAACCCTAATTTTTTAACCCAATGCTACCTTCCTCTTGTGTCATTCAAATTAACAACCAAGTCAAATACAGGGATGACTGATGAAGCCAATGGACCCATCTCATACCTACCAATTAAAATCCTCTGAAATTTTAGAATAACAACTTATTTGTCGTTCTAATCTCTATAATAGACAGCCTAGTCTAAATTCTATAAGTTGTTGTAGTGTTAGTTGAAATTTTTTTTTTGCATATCGCTATTGAATTATAGAGTAAATTACAATGACAATTTCTAAACAACCTTTGCGTTCTTTTAATGTTTATGATGATCTTTTCTATACAGAGAATCATAATATAATATTTTTAAAATAATTAAATAATTTAATTTAAAGTATAAAAAGTGTTAATGTTAAAATATTTAATTAATTAACAAAATTTTATGCAATTTTTTCAGACTTTGTATGATAAAATATTTAGGTATAGCGACAGCGCTGCGAATAAAAATGATATATGTTTGCATGGAAGACATTTGCTGAAAATGTGTGCATCACTCACTGTCATGCATTTCAAATTATGTGAATGCCTTTCCAATGCCACGTGGTTGACGTCATTATTTTTCTCCACTTTGTCCCTTTCCTTCATCCTCACGTCGCATTTTCTACGATCTGGCTTGAGTTGTTCATCGTTCAAATTTTCACTTCACAAATCTTCAACATTTTAAAAATCTTTAATATTTACCAGTAATCACCGTTAGAGTTCAGCAATTTAATCTCTAAAAATAAAAAACAAAATGTAAGTATTTTTTGGTCAATCTAATGTAAGGGTGTTTGATTTTATTTTTTATTTTTATTATATATATTTTTTTATTTTAGTTTCCTGTTACATTTGACTATTAAATCTAAAAGAAGAATGAAAATAGAACAAGATATTGTAGGAATTACTAAAAATAAAAAATTAAAACAAAAATAGTAAAACTTGTGAGGATTAAAATCAAAATAGTTTTATATTATTGAAATTAAATAACTATGTAACTAAATTTATAAAACTAGGGATTTGTTGATACTTTTTATATTTCTTTATTTTTGTATTAATTAGTTACAAAATTATCATTTATGATCTGTTTTTTGTTTTTAAATATTTGAACAGAAAAAATAAAAAATTATCCTTTTAATTTCATTTTATTTCCTAATTTTAAATATTTGTATTGAAAACGTAAAAAAATAAAGTTATTTTCTCTTTTTCCTGTACAATTGTTTAAAAACATAAAATAAATATTTTTATAATTAGATTTGGGTAAGTGACTTACATAATATCCGATCTAATATTTTTAAAATATTTTATTGCACTAGATAAGACATTTCAGTTAGTTTTCGATTCTTTTATTGGTTAAAAATCTTATTTGGTAAATAAGTTTCAAAGAAACCTTTTAGTACTTTCTCGTGTATTTCGAGACATTACTCAAAAGTAGCATTTTAAAAATGGTTAGTTTCTTCCGGATAACTTTATATGCTTTATTCTTATTTTGTTTTAAAGTATTTATTAAATTTTTCTACTATCATTTTCAAAAAAGCAGGATTTTAAAATTAAAATTTTCTACTATTAAACTTAACACGAAATATTTTACAATATAGTATAAAATTAATTGTAAAATATATAATATAAAATTTATGATACTTATAACAGAAAATTTTGATTATAATAAGTGATTAATAAATAAAATACAAGAATACAAAATATATTACAAATAAAAATTATAAATACTCTAAATATAATTTTTTCAATAAAAAAAAATAAAACCCATATAAAAATATTATTTAAATGCGGGTATTTTTATTATTTTATATTTACCAACTATTTTAACCTATGATTTTTCAAAAACACTTTGAATTGAATAAATTAATTTTGTCAGGTTTCATCTAATGGCTAACTTTTCAGCTTCTACCAATCTTTTAACCAGTTACAAAATATATTACTATTTTTCTATTCAGAATCATGTTTATTTTTTTATGTTATGAATTTAAAGTATTCATTGTCTTCTTTAATGCCGAATTTTTGTTGAACTTATCTAACTATCTCTGATATGATTTTTTCTATTAACTATGTTTATTTTATCTACAAAATTCGAACATAAAATTTTGCTTAACAGACCCGAATTGAATTCCATGTAAATAATAAAATTAATTTGGTAGAAACAATTCTTTTACCATATGCGAGGGAATTTATAAACTATTTAACAATTAGACATGGATTGTTTTATTGACACTTCATAAACATTGACATTGTATAATTTTTCTACAGTCGGTTTTGTAATAAATATATTTCTAATAAAAATTAATTTTACTTCGCTAACAGCAATACCCAACCAACTTGCTTACAAAATATATATATTTATTTTTTTTTCATTTTTTATAATTAATGATCTGTCTACTTATTTCTGTTATATACCAAATCATTTCCAATAAAAAAAACCTTAAATACGAACTCAAATCCCATTTTAAGCTACTTTTCGCAAAATTAATTTTCTAAAATGAAATTGTGACATTTTTTAATAAATTAATATAATAACGTACATGCAATTTCAAGTTGTTTATTGAAGAAAAAAAAAAGAATAGGTCTTCTTTAGTCTTTTAATTTAAAGAAATAATTTATTTAAATATCTAAAAAATTTCAGTAAATTTTTTCTTTTAATAAAAGCCCTTTTTATTTAGTAAGGTTTTTTTTTATTTTTAAAAGAAATGCACACTATTTTTTGTTCGTGCACCCTATTTACATCCGAATATCCTGTTTTACTTTTTATTAAATTAAAGCACTCATCCATCCTTCCTATTTACCTTCTTTGTTTCATTTAGCTATGCACCCTTCTCCGTCAAATTAGATTCTTCTGTGCCCCGTCAATTCTCATTCGCCATTGCCATCTCCCTGCACCTAGTCTCTTTTCTTGTAATTTGCTCGCATGTTATTTCTCATCTTATTTTTCAACTACGTATTTGTGAAATTCAAAAGGTTCTGAATTTTACGAGTCTGCAGTTCGTAAAACAATAATATCTCTGAACATCACTATTCACTAGTACAAAACAGACATTTTATGACGGTTAAAAAATACAGTCTACGACGGTTCATTTGTTGTATCTGGTGTCGTAGTCTGTTTTTGTAGATTACGACGGTTTTACTAAAACCGTCGTAGTTTGCAACCGTCGTAATCTGTTTTTACATACTAAGACGGTTTATACTAAAACCGTCGTTGTCTGCAATAGAAATATCATATACTACGACGATTATTTTAGAACCGTCGTAATATGCTTAAATTTTTTTTTTAATTTCTTGTTTGTTTTTTATGGTTTTCCCACATTTTTTGTACCTGTTTATTTAGTCCACACAGATAGTCCATACATATATTTCCCAATAATTTAACAATTGATAATTAATACAATTATTCATAATTTCAACTTCAAAATAAACCAAAAATTAAACTTTAACTTAAAAACTATTCCAAATAACAATGCACTAAAAATAAGTATATTCACTGGAGTTGTCTTTAATATGTTCACTGGAGTTGGCTTCCATCAAACCAAATAAATATTTAATCAGTATATATTTTCTAGTTTAACATATTAAAGACAAGAAACATGTAACTCCAAAATATTAAAATTGAATATAATGATGGCATGGTATCTTTGACATGCTTAGACAGAGCATATCTTCTTTAGTCTCTCCTCTATAGCATTCAAGGCACATGACTGATTAACTTTGGATAGATAGAAATCTCTCTTTTTACAGCAGAAAGTTCAATAGCCAGCTTTTTCCTGCGAGTAGCTTTCTTTAAGGCTATAAAATATATAAATATTGCTTTAAAATAATCTTTAAAGCTCCACCAACAAACACAAAACACCAATAAACCGCTTACCTAGTTCTTCAGTCAAATCATCCCACTTGAACTTACTTAAGTACTTAATATTCTAAATGTCATAGTAGAACGATGACCTCTTCTTTCCCCTTGGAGACAAACAACACAAATCAGAAACTTGAAAACCAAATCAATAGACACAAGACAACAAATATCCTGCTAAAATAAGCACACACCACTCTGAATACATCATATTTCTATTTTATTAGATTTTAAGAATAAAACCAACTCTAGAGTTTACAGGACAACATTATAATTCTAATTAAAAGATGAGAAGAAAAAAAAAAGGTATTGTCACTACCAGTATATATAACCCTACTACTACAAATAAACACCATATCATATATATATATATTGAAAAATTCAAAATAGACAACATTATGGATTTCATTTAATAATCACTACATGTGATATACCAATATTCTATAATCCAAATGGGATAACATTACAATTTTCATTTAAAAAAGACAGGGATTGATACACACCTATTTGTTCACCATTTAACATGTTGGCAACTCTCTTAGCAACACTTTTATTGAAAAATTTAACCATCTACATAGTCACAGAGAAAAATCCAGTGATCAAATTAAACCCCCACTAACAAAAAATAAATCAATAATCACTTGAGCAACTTCAATAAGAATCTTCAGAATATGCTTGGTCTCAGGATCCACTGGACCGCTTAGCATGCACTTGCACAGAAGAATCTGATAAATTCAAATAATTAAAGAAAAATTTCAACCATAATAAAATTTAAAATAAGAAAATAGGATGTAACTTTAAGATTAAAATTAGAATGTTATGATAGTATAAAAGTTTTTCACACTGATATATAATCACCATTGTCATGCATATTGTATAATAAAATTATTAACTTTCACTGGAACCACACGTACAGTACTAGCTACTTTCATTGGCCAACAATAGAAACTTGCTCATTTGTAACTGAATTGCCAACAATATTAATTATATATTAATTTAATACTACCATATGAAAGTCTCTCTATTGAAACCTCTCTATTAGTTCTATTCATGAGCTAGCTAAGAAATCCATGACCACTAAAAGATACAATCTCTTTACCATAAGTTTCAATCATTGATCTTAACAAATTTTTACAATATTTTTAGTCCTGTTAATTAGCTATGAAGAGGGACTCATAACAGCCACAAGTGAGGAACAAAACGGTTCTAACTCATCAATTATGGCTCACCGACATTTAATAGATTTAATTTGGTATTCACTAATGAGCACAACATGCAGACATTTTCGTAAACAATGAGCACAACATTTTTGTAATAGTAGAAAATTTTACAGAGCATTTTCGTAAACAATGAGCACAACATGCAAGTTCAATTCAAATGAAATCAACCCTAAACGAAATCAATCCAAACGAAATCAACCCTAAACGAAATCAATCCAAACGCGCAAAATCAATCCAAACGAAATCAACCCTAAACAACATTACAAATTCACGCTAACAAAAATAATCAATAAATAAAATAAATGGGACGCGCACCTTTTAGAAGCGTTTTGATGGATTGAGGGATTGGGGTTTCGCGAAGGAGGAAGGAGATGGGCACCGAAGTTTGGGGTTTCGCAAAGGGATTGCACCCGTGACAAGAGGAGTTCCCGGAGTTTAGAGTTGAGTGATTGAGGGAGAAGAGCAGAAGATTAGGGTTTAGGGAAAATGAAGGAGCTCGGAAATGGTGGGTTTTACGCGAAGAAGGAGAAGTGCCCAAAGTTTATAATACAGACTACGACGGTTTTAATTTGAACCGTCTTAGTCTGTAATATAAATATTACAAAAATGCCACCGCGTTACAGACTATGACGGTTTTAATTTGAACCATCTTAGTCTGTAACATAAATATTACAAAAATGCCACCGCGTTACAGACTACGACGGTTTTAATTTGAATCGTCTTAGTCTGTAACATCAATATTACAAAAATGTCACTGTGTCACAGACTACGATGGTTACCAATGAACCGTAGTGGTGTGCACGTTGTTGTTTGTAATTTTTTTACTAGTGATTATTTATGTGCTATTGGATTAGTCTCATATTAGAAATGGATATACTATTTTATGACGATCAACGTTTCGGTTAGATGATAACATGGTGGTAGTAGAAATATCACACAAACTGAAACTCAAAAACATATTATTGAGGAACTCTCACTTCATCTTGAGCATGATGAAACGTTTGATATAAGTGGTGTGAAAATTCTGTGGGGATATTGATATTAGCTTATTGAGATCCTATGGAGATCACGTGGCTAGACACATATGAAATGGTAATGTATGACTAATTTCAATCTTTACCTTTCATAATGTTGTTCTGAATAGTATATTTAACTTATGTATTGTTCTTTCATTTTTAGGATCGTGGGAAGTTGAAACTTATATTCCACAGTAGAAAATGTCAGGATTATGTAGTTTGATTTTAGTCAATACATAATTTTAGTCCCACATTGAGTAAACGATGAAGGGGATTGCTCTTATATGTCTATATAAACAACTTCTTGTAAAGCTTCTAAGTGCATCACATAGCACAACACAAAAGAGAATACATATTGTGTGCCCGTGGACGTAGGCAATTTGCCGAACCACGTTAAATCCACGAGTCTCCTTTTTCTCTCTTCCTTATTTGTCTTTCTTTATTATTGTTGTTTTGTTCTTAACAATTGGTATCAGAGCCAATTTCTTAGTATGCTTTGTGGTTGCGGCTTTGTCTAATCTTCCACATCAGAAACGATTTGGTTTATCTTCAGGGTAGAGAAGCAGTGGGAGAGCTTTCCGTGAGAGCTTTCCTGAGAAAGCAGCAAGAACAATGACATTGGAAGAAGTGTGTGTGAAGTCTTCCCGGGCTACCTAATAAGTGATATCAAAGTCGATGGTTCGACTTGACGAGTGATGCAATGATAGGAGTGGATCTAAGTGAAGGTCAGGTGGACCTACTTTGTGGAGATCCCTTGTATCGAAAGTCTCCCTAGCAGGGTTGGCTAGGTTGCGTGTGCCGTTGATGTGAGCTATCAGAACGACGGTACAAGACTAGGGCATATCGACGACAATGTGAAGCTCAAGAATTATCGTGACGAGGAAGCTCTAATGGCCATCATTGACAATAGAGGAGGAGATTTAATGGCATTGGAAGAAGAGAATAAGAGAAACAGTGGGAGCTTTACATAAGACCCGTCGATGGACAGGGCAGAAGACCCGTCGGTGGACTGGGCATTGGAGTGGAAGACATTACACTAGGTGGTGATGTAAATCAAACTCCAAGTGGGAGATTGTTAGGATTATGTAGTTTGATTTTAGTCAATACATAATTTTAGTCCCACATCGAGTAAACGATGAGGAGGATTGCTCTTATATGTCTATATAAACAACTCCTTGTAAAACTTCTAAGTGCAGCACAAAGCACAACACAAAAGAGAATGCATATTGTGTGCCTGTGGACGTAGGCAATTTGCCGAACCATGTTAAATCCTTTGAGTTATCTTTTTCTCTCTCTTCCATATTCTCTTCTTTTATTATTGTTGTTTTGTTCTTAACAGAAAATTATCTAAGTTTGGGGAGATCCACACATAGATCTTACAAATAGTTGTAGCTTCAGGGTTGAGGCCACTTGTAGGTTGTAGTCATGCCCACAATCTCAAGTTAAGGTAGTTTATACCTATTTTTTGTATAGGTACGGTTAATTACTAACACAAAGTGGAATGTATTCAATAATTTGACTCCATTAGGGTTTGCCCAGAAAACATCACACATTACACTTTGTTTCCCTAACATGGCACCGATAAATGTACATATCTCACTTGAGTAATTTTATCAAGTGTTACAATTCAGTACATTACCTTCTACTTTGAGTTCGATATACATACCTTGCATGGTACACTTGCTTTATGATTCTCACATTTTTCTTGTTGTGTTCTTTCAAAGTCAATAAAATAATTTTGCCAAAGTATGATTATGACTATTATATATTACATATGACATCCTTCGCTATTATGTACTAGTTTACCCTTGAGTTCGAAACAATACCCACATTTCTTTGTCCCGAGAATTGTTCCTTCTTTATCCTTCTTGTAGGACCGATATTTTCAACCTTTTTATGACCCAATAGCACATATGTCATTTTACTCTTTGGTCGGTATATGTGTTAGACTTGATAATCACAGTCACAAATCCTAATTCAAATGTAATTGACCGTGTCTAAGTTAACAAATCTTCACATATGAGAAACACCCTTAAACGCATTTAAGAAAAAAAATTCTCTAATAAAAAAAATTAAATTTAAAATATTATATAAATAAATAAATACCTTAATAGCGACAAAAACATTGCTACTATATATTATTTACTCATGTAAAATTTAATCTTTAATTTATGATAATATGTCAAGCTCCATGTCATATTTTATCTTCACTTTAAAAGAAAATTGACTATCAAACTCTTCCATAATTTTGTCTTACACAACCAAAAAAAAGTTAAAGTTAAAGAAAAATATTAAACAGCAAAATGTCTTATAAATTTCAGAAATCCGAAAGTTTCCAAAATTATGTAACCTATAGACTATAATTTCTTCGTAAAAAATGTCGTACGAATTTCAGACTGAATTTCTAAAATCTAATAGCTTACGGTTTTGTGAAATCCATAAGGTATTATTTTACGAAGAAATATTAATTTTTCTTGATTTCACTTATTAGAAATACTAAATCCATAAGCTATTTGAGAAAAAATTTGTGCTCGCTGATTTGTCTCCCCAGAAATACAAAATCTAAAAAGCACAAGAAATTATAAAATTAATGGCTTCTAGAATTTTGAATTTTGGAGACACCATAACAAATCGTACCTCTGAAATAATATCGAAACTAAAGTTAAATTCGGCAATGAGATATGCTTAGATAATGTTATATGGAAAATGCACAAAATAAGTGACAATGTGATAGTGAGAGTGTAAGAGTGCTGGTGGGGGTGAGGATGAGAGAGTGAGAATGTGAGAGTAAGAAGAATAAAGAAGTAAGCAAACAATAACTCAAGGACATTATCGTTATTATAAAATAAGGAAGGGTGCATGAAGAAAAAAGGATGTTCCAAGAAGAAACACCATGATATTATGAGTTTCACCTGTCTCATTGGGTTTGGTATGAGTCCCATATGTCTGAGGGTAACCAAAGTAACAAACTTTAAGTATTTGGTTAAAATGTATTTTAGGCATTAAATACTACTCATTATCAACAATATCAACAGGGTGATAAGTATTCTCCCACTCTTCATCTTACCCTACTCTCACCTGCTAAGCTCTTCATCTTCACCCTAGATCTTGAAAATTAAAAAATAAAAATTAAATTTATAAATTGAAATTCAATAGTCTTAGAACATCTCTATATAAGCAACTTGTTTGCCTGTTTAAAATGTGACTTACTTATACACATCACTCATCTAATATCTACCATGAAAGAACACTTTGAACCACTTTCAAGAATCCACCAAAAGATTATTTCATTATATGTTATTATTAACTTATATTATTTCTAAACTAATTAATCTTTAAAATTTTGTATCCTATCATCATATAAAATATTTTTGACATAATATAAAAAATATAATTAATAAAACACTAGTTAATTAATAAAATGATAAAAAAATTATATAAATTACATAATTAATACAAATTACGGAATGATATTAAGTGGGTTATATTACGTTAATGGGGCCGAATTACTTAATTTTACGGCTCTCCCTGCTCTTTGAAAAATAAAATATTTTATAAAAATAAGTATAAAACTAAATTAATTCTTAAATTTTTTTTAAGGTAATGTAAAGATTAAAAAATAATAATTCAAATGTATAGAAGCATAATAAATAATTTTATAAAATTAAAAGGATAAATTATTTAATAAAAGTAAAGATCAAACAGGAGAAAAATCACTTTTGTATATAAATACAGATGACAAAAGAAAAAAAAATCATGTTTAGTATATCACGTAGACAAGTACAATTTACATAATTAATTATTATTCCATGTTATTCATGGAAATTAAAGATAACTATAGAAAGTCATACTATTATTCAAGTGTTATTCAACAAATTGAATTATAATTTCTCTCTGGTGATTATTACTTAATAAGGAGATGTTTGGTATAGTAATATAGAATGGGATGGAATGGAATGAGAAATAAAATAAAATAAAATAAAAATATTTAAATTAAAGTATATAATCGGACCTACTAAATTTTCTTCAAAACTTGTGTTAATTTCTGTTACATTCACGGCTACCATGCATTTGCTCTTTCTCATTTCAATGTCACTTTCTGGGCTTCTAAAGCAACATATATCACTAGTCTGGACTAAGACTTAACATTCCCAAACCAATAAAAACGCGGGTTGTGCTCACTTTTCTGTTTACTACACCCCTTTTATATATGATTTTCTCACACTACCCCTTTTCTAGAAACAAAATTTTAATCTAAATTTTTGTTGTTGCGCTCTTATAATTTTATTTATAGATCAAGGGATATATTCTTTTATCTACACTTTTTTAACAACTTTCTATATAAATTAAATTTAATCAATTTTATTAGATCATTTTATTTTAGCATGAATATATATATATATATATATATATATATATATTATATTGATGGTTAAAAAATTTTAAATTGTATAAAATTTGATATACATAATTAGAGCTATTAAATAAGTCAATATGATACTAATCCATTAAGATAAAATTGATGAAAATAGTCCCACTAGTTTATCAAATAAGTTATATTTTATTTGGTCTAACTTAACATTATAATCCTTTGGACACAATCAAACCAAATTAATTACTCAAATTAACCTATTTTATTTTATTTTATTTTTATTTAAACTGTACAAAGATAAAATTACGATTAGTTTGTTTTAGCATTGTCATCGTTTTAGTTTTATATATTTTGATTTGTTTTAGTACTATGCCCGTTAGGTTAAGTCATTTTTAGCCCATTTCTTATATAGGCTATTTATATTTTACCTACTTTACACTACTGAGCCAAACTCGTATTCATAAATTTATATATGATATTGACAATAATATGTATTAATTTAATGGTTGAATTAATTAAATTTAATTTGTATAAAACATGTTTCACACCATGAATAAAAAATTTTGTTCATAATTTTAGTTGCAATTATTATAATTTCATTCGTATATGTCTTTTTGCGTTTAAACTAACTCTTATGTTGATAAAGTTAAGCTTGAGGCATAGGAAAATGATCATGTCTTATGAGTGATTAAGTCTATTGTCTGCATTTGATATGGACAAGACTTGAGCAAACTTTTATTGGAATGGTCTATAATAATAAAAAATGGGGATATTGTTAAGTCAAATTTGTTTACAAATCATAACCCTCAATTTTAATAATTACGTATGATTAAAATAAAAGTTTCATCTGATATGTATTAGGAAAAGTCTGTGTCTAAATATTAGACAAATGACGACAATAGACGAATTGCATACTCCTAAATAGACTAATTAGCGATTAGACGAAGTATCATTACACAACGAGGAGTATGTTTCAAAGAATCTTATTTATATTAATTGACTCTTAAATTTTGTTTTTTATATTTTACAAAATTTGAGTTTAGTTAAAGTTAAAGTTAAAGGACAAGGATGCTAACTACCCTCATAAAAAAAGACAAGCTAATTCAGAATAAAGAGAAAGTTATAGATTTATTGTAGAAAGGAAGACACCTAATTAGCCATTAGACGAAATATCATTACACTAAAATGAATATCTTTTCAAACAATCTTATTTATATTAATTGACTCTTAGATTTAGGGTTTTGTATTGTGCAAAATTTGATTTTAACTCAAGTTAAAGTCAAAGTACGAGAATGCTACCTACCTCTCATCTAAATAGACAAGTCAAATCAGAACAAAAAAGAAGTTATTTGTACCACAACTGTAGAAAAGAAAACACCTTTTCAACATTTATCCTTCCTTTATGTAAAATTTTCTTGTTGTCTTTTTCATCTAACTAAAATTATCTTATTTTAAAAATTAAATTATTTGTGAAATCTCTTATCCAAATCTCTCTATAAATTATTTCTATTTGATCCGTACTTACTCAAAGTTTATCAAAAACTTGCGAAATTATCTCCTTTTCTATATTTTTATATTTGTAATTATATATATATTATGGCTAAATTTGATTTTTAATTTTTTTAAGTATGTTTTATTTTTGAGTTAGGTAGTGGCGTTTTATATTGAATTAATTGAGTATTTACTATTTATTAATATTTGAAATTAAGTTTTTGTTTGTCAATTGTTTCATTAAAAAAAATTAACAAATCCATTTTTATGATAACGAAAGATTATGTGATGAATATGAAATTTGCCCATATGTTGGTTGATGTCATTGTCGCATCAAACACCATGTCATACATAAGTTGGTTTTAATTATTACATCCACAAATTTTATTTATTTAAAAATTTAATTAATTCAATTGAAAAAGCCAAGAAACTAAATAGCATATGAAAGAGGACAAAATTATATATATATATATATATATATATATATTATTTTGGTTTGCTTTTACAATGGGTTTGAGTGGCCGAAAGGATGAAATATGACTAAAGGGCTTGGGCCTAGATGGCCGAAACTGTACGGAATAACGGATTTCAAAACCATTGGTTTTAAACTGGTCAAAATATTTTTTTTTAGAGATTTAGAGCAATATAAAGTAAAAACATATAGTTAGTTAATTATTTATAAAAATTTAATCTGATCTTGCAAAGTAAAGGAAGAGAGTTAATATAAAATAATGTCCTGAATGTGGTTTTAGTCTTTTAATTTTGGAGTAAATATTGTCTCTAAATTTTTTTAAAAGTTAGTCCCTCAAATTTTAAAATACTGTGATTGTAATCTTTCAAAATTGTTAGGATAATTTCTTTTTGTCTATAATTATTAATTAAAGGGAATCACTCATCTTTATTTATTTTTTATTTATTTTTATTAAAAAAATTATACTTTTTAAACTTATAAAATTATTTATTAAATTCTATATTTCAATAATTATTTTTCATCTCCACGATACTCAAAAATAAAACTTAAAAAATTAAGGGATTATAAACATTAATTTTAAATATGGGTGAGTAAAACCAAAGTTAATCCTAATTTTAGGATCTGATAACAAATTTCTAAAATAATTTGAGTGAATAAAAGAAAAAATAATAGAAAAATGAATAAAATTATGTGTTTATATGAGTATTGAAATATAAATAAATTTTAATTCAAATATTTACCTCACAGAGCCATACATAAAAAAAATCACATCGTTCTTAAAATAAATAATAAGTATCATTTTAATTAAAATATTTGAAATTTATTTTAAGCGTAAATAGTAAATTATATGTTTGAATTATTAAATTCAATTATACATAAGTATATTAAAAATTTAAGTCTTATCATTATTAAATATAAGAATCCTACTACGTGGGATACGAGGCTAACTTGCCTTGTATCTCAAAGTTGATCCGTATCTAAATTATATATTTATAATATATATAAAAATAATGTCGTTTTTTAGTAAAAAAAATACTCAAAAACCCGGCGTCGTTTTGATCTACATTGAAATTTAAAAAAATTGGAAACCTAAAAAGTAGTAGATGAAAATTTTCATTGTTCGCGAAATAGAAACCTAAAATCAGAAATCCTTCTTCTCTAACCCAAAAAATCAGAAACCCTATATCTTTTATTCACTCACATCTCAAGGTTTCTTCATAGTTTCAACTCTTTCAACCGAAAAACCCAAACACTTCTTCTCTTTTTCAATTTTTTTTATCCATAATTATTCATATACCCTTCTCTTTTTTTTCTCTCTCTCTTGCTTTGTCTTTGTCTTTACTTACAATTCGATTCTGTTCTTATTTTTATGTTGGATTAAGATATTGACTTCATTCGGGTATTGGAATTTTCAATAAAAATACGATCTTTTTGAAAATTTTCAGGGAAAGCTTTATTTTTGTACTCAATCCTTTGCTTTGGGATTTTTTCACAGTTTCTATTATTACGGTCTATTTGAGGGCATAATTTGAATTTTATTTGGTTCATTTTTTCAGAGTTTTTTTTGTTGAAGAATGAAACTTAGTGCCCACTTTTTCTGACCTGATCATATTCAAAATCATGGTTTTAGGTTTTTTTTTTTTTTTTTTTTTTTTTTTTTTTTTTTTACTTTAAATGTTATGTTATTATCCTTACCGCTTTTGTGCTCAATATGCTATGTTTTCGTTTGCAACATTGTTTTTTGCATCACATGATATTGAGTTTTCGCAATGTTTAAGTGAATTGCATCTTGCTCTATGATTTTCAGTGTAGGGTCCACGGTTGGTTGAAGGTTTAATTGTGTTTATTGAGAGATAGAATTAATCACCGTTGGAATTTCTCAAAGTTTCCCTTAGAATCATTTACTCTATGGTTTTTACTTTCTATATTAGTAATTGTTTTCCTCTCCCTCTCTATAATTTGTTCAGGCTGTGGTTTTTTGCATATATCTGCTTAGAAAGTTGTTTCTCAATTGGAGAAATTTCTTCTCTTTTCCTCATAATTTACTCATATAGGAACGGTAGTTTAGTTTAACTCTGTTGGTGTTATTATGCAACAGTACTCTTTTTGTTGCTGTTTTGTCTTTTCTTGTTCTTGCAATTAATGAAAATCAGTGATTGCAGACCTTCAAGTAGTTGAGGATTTACTCAGAATATATGTTTACTTCAGAAAGGGTATTAACACTGTGGAGTTATTTCTAACTACTCTGAAGAAATTTAACTTTTTGTTTGCTTATGGTGGCCCTTTCTTTCAGAGCTGACAGTTTCTTTATTTTGATAAAAATGAATCACATGATGTTTGTGCTATAAAATGACTGAAAAAATTAGTTGGTGGGATGATGTTTACCTTCTATTCACCTACCAAAACTGGTTGTGCTCTTCATCACTGTGTGCTGAAGAGGTTCTAGTTCACAATTAGCTTCCAAATCAAAATTTTCAGTAATTATCTATTGGTGTTTGTATGAGCTTTTTTAATAAAACGTGAATGTGTTGTTCTGAATGTAATTTTGTTTATTGAGCATTCAGCAGGTTGTATACTTATGTAGTTCATGTTGTATACTTTTGTGATTGAATTTTTTAACCAGCATATTGTTTGCTAAAAATGTTGGATCACTGTAGAAATAACTCATAAATGTTAAATGTTGTGTACTTTTACACTGTGTACATTTAGTAGACATGTTATGTACTTTTATTGTCCATGTTGTATAGTTTTCTTGTGTTTGTTGTATAATTCTTTGTTTGAAGTTATGAAAGTCATATTGTGAATATTGTCAATGTTTGTAGTTTGTTGCATCTAAATGTCTACTGTTGTGTAATTTTAGTGTGGGTGTTATGTACATTTAAAGTGAATTTTGTGTACATTTACTGGGTATGTTGTGTACTTTTAGATTGAAGGTTGAGAACTTTTAACGTGGTTGTTGTATACTTCTATTGACCATGTTTTATATTTGTTTTGTATCAATTTTTGAGAGTGATGTTGTTAATATTGTAAATCATGTAGAAATGGCACCGAAGCGGACAGACCAAAAGGGAAACTCAAATAAAATCAAGCCACCACGAAGAGAGGTAAGTGTATTTAGAACTCAATTATTTAATTTTGTGTTTTTCTGCAACAATTAATGTGTGGTCATTTTTTTCAATGCAGATAGCATTTGTATCTTGCTGTTCGCCAGCACGAATAGCAAAAATCTGCATGATTATTGAAAATAGCAATAAACACAAAGAAGCACTTTTGACAATGGGGTTTGGTGCTTTTTTCATATCCAAGTTCAAAAACTTCCAAGACAGTTTATTCAGTCATTGGTCTTGGCTTATGATATGGAAAACCATTGCTTAGATACTCCTTATGCAATGATTAAAGTAAGAACAAGTCATTTTGCTGCCTTGTTTGGGTTCCCGGACTACGGTACTGTGTTTTGTTCTTTACATTATGACTATATTTGGTGATTGACTCTACTTGAATTCTAATAAGAATTTGATAATTTTGTATGAATAGGTGAGGAATTTCCTAATGTAGCTGAAAAGGACCCTAGATTTGAGAAGTTTGCAAGAAAATCGTTCGGGTGGATGCATACATTCATTGAGTCAAAGGTAAAAAAAGGTGTAGTCGATAAGGACTTTCGACGAGCCTTTCTATTGTATAAATTTACAGTTTTTTGTGCCCGACATCCAGCTCCTACATTAGCTGTAAATATTTTGGAGTTGTTGTCGATGTTCTGAACCCGACAAGATATAATTGGTGTGACCTAATATACCAGACATGGTAAGTGAGATAAAATCGTACAAAAGGAATTCATCTGATTGTATTGGTGGATGTACATTTGCGTTAATGGTAATTCTTCTTTCATCTTTTTTGGTATATTGTTTTTATTATTCAATTCAATTACTGATTATAGTCATTTAACCAATACATGAATCATACTTATGCAGATTTTATATTTTAACTTCAATGTTTTTGGACCGGCATTGGATGATCGTGTCCAGCAACCATTGTTAATATATTGGTGTAAAGAAAAAATTATGGACTATCTTCATAAAGAGTCGAAATCTGGAACGGTGTGTAATTTTTTGTTTCACTTAATTCATATTTGTTTATTCAGAGAGATTCAAAGTATAAGTATAATTTGTTTTAAAATGTTGATTTTCTTTTCAGCGGCCTTCTGCAACAAGGTCAAGGAAAATAAAGGGGTTTGCTAAAGTTGATAATAAAAGTTCCAAACAAATAACCCAGCCATGCATTCAACAACAGTAGTTAATAACGATACTAACATCATTGTCAACAAAGTTAAAAAAGTAAGTCTTTATGTTTAATTAAACTCACATCAACTCAAGTTTCAAACAATAGACCTTACACATACAAATCATGCTTATACGTCTAATAAAAGCATGATTAAGCTAACAATTAATAAAATAACATGTAACAATAACCATATTAAAAGCAATGCCATTACAAATGAAAATTATTAACAACTATCAGAACTACTAGTAACCTCCATGAATTCAGTCATTAAAGGAGTCTTTGTACTTGCAGAAATCTGCAGATCACCAAGACTATCCGCCTGCATAATGGCACAACTAATTAGCATGTAACTAACTATGACACTTAATCTATAAAATGTGATGTTAATGTAAGACATGAACCACACTTTAAACTTACATTGTTTGTAGCCGTATTAGATTTTTTCCTCTGACATTTTTTAATTATTCGCTTTATTGTAGAAACTTTTCTCTTAAGTGATGGACGACCCTTCGTGATTTTATGGACAGGATTTCGGATAACAACTTCATTATTACTATAATCAATTGATGTCAAATTTTCATTATTAATGGTATTTGCTTTGTCTATCCCACTCTCTAAAACCGGAAGACAATTATTCTCAAAAGCATTGAGTGCACCATGAAACTTGAAATTATGTACTTCAGACACCACCGCACGTTCAACAACATCATAAAAATGTCGACATTACCCATCAAACCGTTCACGAGTTTCCTTCCCACGCCTATTATCATGACTACTCTTGATCAGTGTATACCTGCGCTTGACATTTTTACTCCACCGACTAAAGATGTATTTAGCAGGTACTTTTTTCACTTTCTCCTTTCCCAACACAACTAGCGAATGTCGACAAATAATTCCTTTAAATTCAAATAAGTGGCATTGATAAGTGACATCCTCATTGGCTCTATCAAAAACCACTTTATACGTCAACTTTATTTCCTTGCTAAATAACTCTGCTTCCTCAACAACAGAATATGTACAAGTAGAATCATCAATAGAAGAAACTGTTACGTAGCAATTCATGCGCCTTCTGAACTCACTTTGGATTTCGGCATACTTAGCATGTGTGTACTCATTTTGAAAAACCTTTTCCAAAGGTGAGGGGAAAGCAAGAGGAATTTTAATATTAAACGAATGACAATCGACCTCTATTTCCTTTTGGACTTTGTTTCAAACAACATTGTTATATTGTGTTACAAATTGTAACAGGTTCGTCTTCGGAGACAAATATCCGTCAAAAAACGCATGAATGTTTTTACTCCTCTGCGTGTTGGACATGCCTGCCCAAAAATTATCCTTGTTGTAAATTGCTACCCACCTATGTCATTAATTGAAAACGAAAATTACATCAACATTTGTAATGAACAAATACTTGACTGAAAAATAGTTTTAAAAAGTTATTCAACAATTGTACCTACCTTTGTCTTTATTCATAAAGTGCTTTCAACCATTCATTATCCTCCAATTCAAATTTTGCTATAAAAGACATCCATTTCTCCTCAAACTCTTCAATTGACAGAGAATTATATACAAACTTCTTCATTGTATCTTTGATTGATGTTGTGGCAGAATAACCATTTAGTTTCCTTGGTATCTTGTTCATTATGTGTCATAGACACCACCTATACTTGGTTATGGGAAGACTATTTGCAATTGCCTTTTTTATTGCTCCACATTGATCAGTTATAATTCCTTTGGGTGCCTTGCCACCAATGCATTTGACCCAGCTATTAAATAACCATTCAAATGTGCAACTATCTTCACTTGACAATAAACCACAAACAAGCAAAATAGAATGTCCGTGGTGATTGATCCCAACAAATGCAGCAAATGGCATCTCGTACTTATTTATTTTATATGTACTGTCAACCGAAACCACATCCCCAAAGTACTCAGCTGTAGCTCTACTTCTAGCATCACAACAGGAAACATTTTTTATTCTTTGATGCTCATCGACATCAATTTTATAAAAAAAATTGCGGTTTTGTTCCTTCATTCTAAGAAAGTACTCGATTAAAGCTTTAGCATCACCATCCTCACCAACCACCCACAATTCTTTGTTCACAAAGTTTCTGACATCTTTTTCATTGAAGGGCAGGTTTTCATATCCATCACCTTCAAGTGCAAGAGCTTACATCGTCTTATTAATCCTCTTCATCATTTATCTCAATAATCTTCTTAGCATGTAAGCTCAAGGATCTATTCTTCTTTAGCAATTTGCCTTTTCTTGGAGAGATGTCATAAGAATGTTCATTCAATACTATTCTTATACACTAGAGTCCACTTGCTTCTCTTGCTATTGTCAGTTTTGCTTGACATTTTACTCTTTGGGATGGGTTCGTCTATTTTGATGGTTCAAGGTTTGACACATGTTCTCCTTCACAAGTACATGAAAGAATCTGATACCATATTTCTCCATCGTTGTTCTTCTTCGATGTTCTTATCTTGTAGGTAAAGCCAACACGCTTTGCATACGCAGTACAGAAAACTTTGACTTGTTCCAAACTATCAAAAGTCATGCCTACGGTTGAAGTCTCATCAAATTTAATAGTTGAATTACTTGCATCATTAACATTATTACTTGAACTGCACACTATATCATTTTCCTTCTGCAAACAATATAACTAAATTTAAACTTCATCATAAAAGTTTACAACATGTTTCAAATAAATATACATGCCATTATAAAGTACATAACATGCCATTGAAAAGTACACAACATGCCTTATAAAAGTACACTACATGTCCATCAAAAATAAATGCAGGACCAAAAGTAATTCTTCTTGAGAAACTTTGCAATAATTTCCTACATATGCACAAACCAACCAACATGCAAACAAAATAATAAAACAACAAACAACCTAAACAAACCCCCTTTTTATTTCTCATACCTCGTTTAATCACACATGCTTCACAACAAAACCTCAAAACTCAAGCTTCACAACAACACTATTTTATTGCAAAAAAAAAAAAGAAAAAGTGGAGGGATGCAAGAAGGAAACTTACTATCTCAACGGTTTTTGAGATTTTCGTTGAAGATGATTGTTGCATGTGAAGATCGTTTTCCTTGCTTATGGATGTTTCACGGTAAACAAAAATGATGGCCTTTGTGGGTTTCGTCTTCTGGATGTTAAACTTTTTGCTCCATCAGATAGAAGAAGAAGAAGAGGTTGTGAGTTTCCTTTTTGAGAGTTAGAAGATGGGGTTTCCGTTGGGTGGTTTCGCAAGATGATGCAGAAGAACGATAGTGGAGCAAGATGATGGAGATTTTGGGTTTCCTAGTTAGGTGGGAGAGACTGCTGACAGAGTTGGTAAAATGTTTCCTTTCCCGCGTACTCCAAATCTTCTTCAACAACACTTTTTTACTTCAAGGCAAAACGACGTCATTCCGCAAAGTATTTTCTTCTTTTTTTTATAAAAATGCGTCTTGGGATACGGTGGCCAGTTGGCCCGTATCCCCAGTTGTTAGCGAAATATTTTCGTAAATATAAAGCTTATGTGTAGGATACAAACATTCGTGTTTTGTTGACAAAGGAAAAAAACTTGTATTTTAATGCCAACAAATCATAAATTAGTTATGTTTTAAACATTTATTTTTTTTTATTGTCAACAATATGTTATCATTTTATTATTTTACACTTCATATATCATATATTTATAAATATCCGTATAATATATAAAATTCTTGCTTTTTCTATAATATAAATATGGGATGTCCTTTCCTTACATCAATGAGTCAAAATATATATATATATATATATATATATATATATATATATATATATATATATATATAATATTGAAGAAATAATTGTAATTATTTAATAGCTTTTAACAAATTTACGATCATTTATACATTTATACAACGAGACAACTTTGTTTATGTATTTTACTAATACTTTTATATATTTTCATACCACACCAGTGTATATTGTCTTAGATTATATATTTTTTTTTTATTTTGTAAGTTAGCATGATCGAAGAGATTATCATGTAACATAAGTTAAAATAAATAAATTATAACAAAAGTTATGACTAAATGTAAATTATATTTCTTAATTTTTATAATTACATATAATTAAAATAAATGTCTTATATGTAAAATAAATGGAGCTAACAAATGATTTATGTCTTAGCATGAGACTAGTAAGTAAATGAAGTAATTCAGACAAATACATTAATTAGATTAATGAGTTAGCAAACAAAATTTTAAAACTAAAACTAAATAAGTATCACCCATGTAAGTTATTTATATTCTAATAGTCTCTAACCATTAGAATTGTATTTTTTGTAAAGTTTTATTAAAAGTGTTAAGTCAAGATGACTTAACATCTTAATTTTGATAATTACAAAACAAACTAAAGAGGCATCAGATGCATATTGAAGAGGCATGAAATGCAGACTGAAGAGACATCAAATGCAAACGGAAGAATGATCAGATCCATCAGAAGTAGATGAAAGAAAGATCAGACAGATCATTAATGAGCATAGACGAAAGAAGTACAGTCAAGCATAAATAGATTGAGAACTGTGCAAAATCTCTGCAACACGAAAAGCAAATCCTGCTTTTTGATGATGTCTCTGATCAAGTCAGAAAAAGCCTGAACATGTGTTGACTCCATTGTGCAAGCATTGATTATTCTGATTGATCTCTGTCACATGTTTGAAGACTTCAAGAAAAAGGACAACGGTCTTTTGGATAAGTCTAACGGCTACCTCATGGACCTTGCCTATAAAAGAACTTCATTGCAGCGAGTTGAAGTTGGCGAACTGCACAACAAAGAAATTATATTCAACTTCGCTCAAGCTCTCAAGTAAAATTTCGCTGGCCACGAATTTAGAATAGAACTCATTGTAAAATCCCTCTCTGCGTAGATGATTATTTCTTTGATCTTAATTAAAACATTATTGTGGTTTTCGTAGCCTGAGGAGGCTAAGTGTTGAAAGAATATCTGGTTTAGTCTGTAGAGACTGGGTATAAAGAATATTGGTTTAGCCTGCAGAGACTGGGTTCAAAGAATACTGATTTAGTTAGAGAAGGTTGTGTCCAAAGAATATCTGTATTTAGCTAGGAGTGACTGTGTTCAAAGAATACTCTTAGTTGAACCTCAGTAAGTTACTAGGTAACTGGACGTAGTCTTGAATAGACGAACCAATATAAAATTAATATTGCCTTCATTATTTGTATCTGCTTACTAACTCAGGATAATTACTTGAACTAAGATTTTTGTTAAAATCAAGTTTATAAGACTGAACCCATTTTACGTCTAATCAAACCCTTTTTTTTTTACAGACGCAAATCGCATCGCCTAAAAGAAATTTAATAATTAAAACACAATTCAACCCCCTTCTTGTGTATTTGTGTTTTACAGTTTGGTATCAGAGCTCAGCCTCTAAGGGTTGAGCACCTGACAGCTGCTAGAGGAAAAGATCTGAGACGACGAACTCCCAAACGATGCTCATTGTAGAATGCTCCTCCATGAACAATCCTTCAACTTTCTCTAGAGATGATTACCCTTACTGGGAAGACAGGATGGCGATGTACATCAAGTCTACCAAATATAGACTTTCGAGGATCATTACTGAAGGAGATATTCCCCTGGCCAAGCCAGAATCAGAGTGGGAAATGAAGAA
Organism: Hylodesmum podocarpum; assembly: GCA_026586105.1. NCBI lineage: Eukaryota > Viridiplantae > Streptophyta > Magnoliopsida > Fabales > Fabaceae > Hylodesmum > Hylodesmum podocarpum. The sequence continues at coordinate 2,471,266 of JALJEV010000804.1, forward strand.
TACTCGATAATGAAGCTCAATAGCAAAGCACATTATGTTATAACGTGTGCTCTATCAAGGACAAAATATAACAGATTCTGTGCCTACAAAATAGCCAAAAAGCTCTAGGATGCGTTGAAAATCTCTCATGAAGGAACTTAAGATGTCAAACTCAAAAACGCTATCACTCTTCAAGGGGAATATGAAATGTTCTCCATGTTGAAAAAAGAATCAATATATGAAATATTTGGAAGATTCCAAACAATTCTTAATGGGCTAACTGCTTTGGGAACTACGTTCACAAAAGCCCAATACAATATGAAGATGATGGACAGCTTACTTGCACCATGGGAAGCTATGTCCACTGCCATATTTGGAAGGGACGTGAAGATGCTGAATCTTGACGACATGATTAGGGCACTAAGAGTCCACGAGGTTCATCTCTGTAAAAGAATAAAGATAAAAGTTCAAGAGCCTATTGCTCTACCCAGTATTGATGAGATTTCTGAAGAAGAGTCAAGTAAGAAAAAAAACAAGATCCTGAAAGCTGAATCAACAGATTCTGACGACTTTGGAGAATCATCTGATGATGAAATCTCCTTAATGGCAAGGAGATTCAATAAAATGATGATAAAGAAAGGGAGAGACCAAAGATTCTTCAGAAAGAAGGATAGACGATCTTCCGAGAAGAGGTCTACAAAAGAAGAAGAATCTAAAATCATCTGCTACGAGTGTAAGAGATCTGGACATACAAAGTTAGAATGTCCAAAGCTAAAGAAGAAATAGAACCCCGAAAAGGTCAGAGGAAAGAATAAACCAGCCACTTGGGATGATCTCGATGATGAAAGATCAGACGAATCCTTTGAAGAAAAGATAGCAAATATTTGTCTCATGGCAAGAGACACACAAACATCTGAGGTAAACCTTTCAAGCATATCTCATTTATCCTCATCCTCTCTTCGATTTAGGCTCAGATAATAAGGACATATCATATGATGTTCTTCTTGCTAACTCACACTTTATAGCTCAAGAATATAAAGGCTACAAATCTAAGCTTAAGAAGGCTTTAAAAGAAATTGAAAATCTGAAGGGTATAAATGTCAAGTTATCTAAGAAAAATATATCATATGAATCATCATCTTCGTCTTATAGTAAAAAGAGTCATCTTCTTCTTAAAATTGAAAAATTGAAAGAAGAAAATGATATCTTAAATAAAGATTTAAACAAGTTCAATTCAAGTTCTTTCATGCTCAAAAATATTTTAAACTATGGAAGATCTCCTCATAACAAAAGTGGACTTAGTTATGATCATATGACAGACAAAAGAAAGTTAGTTACCAATTAATTCGTCTGTATATAAAAGCATGCATGAAATTTATCATAGGATTTCGAAACTGTCTAAAGGTCATTCAAGAACTTATGACAGACGAAAACCTACAACTAACAAAGTTGGACCCAAAATAATTTGGGTACCAAGGTCACAAATAATTTTTGTTGAAGTTAGAGATTACTCTGCCAAGAACCAAAACTCTTATAGTTTTAAGTTTCAAATCTCTTTTGTAAAAGCCTTATGTACTTCATTGTAAATTCCTCTATGTGTAGAATTATTCATTGTTAGACAAATCTTTCTTTGTAAACGCTATACCTTTAGTGGCAGGTTTTAGCTTGAAGAGGTTGTGAACAAAGAATACTTGGAGTGTTTAGCATGAAGAGACTGTGTTCAAAAAATACTTGGAGTGTTTAACCTGAAGATGTTGTCTTCAAAGAAAACTTAGGTTATTTAGCCTAAAGAGATTGCGTTTAAAGAATGCACTATTGTTTAGCTTGAAGAAACTATGTCCAAAGAATATTTAGGTTAGTTAGAAGTGGTTGGAGATCGAACAATATTTGTATATTGATATGTTATTATTTTAATCAATTTCTCTGCATTTGTTATATAATTTTATAACATAATTAATGATCAATTAACATGTTTAAATGCATTTATGAGTTGAGACTCAATTGGGCCTAAAGTGTAGATTTTGTAATAAATTCGCTATAATTTTTTGTTTTGACCAAGTTTAGTAAATCAAGCATAACTTTGGTACAGAACTTGGTTTGAGTTCCATTAGGTGTCGTTTTAAAGAGGACTCAGAGAGTTACAAAAGATATGAAGACATCAAGAGCTAATTCGGACCGTATCTAGAGTGAATTTAAGCATGAAGTTGACATTTGATTGATGCTAGAAAATTCCAGCGAAAAGACTTTAGTTTAGGTTCATTTAAATACATGTAAGAAATTGAACCATTTAATTGTGCCATGAGTAGGATTCGAAGGCTACACCTCTGTTCATTAAAAGGTCATGTGACTAGCACATGACCTGCACCTTTTAAATAGCCAAATACACATACAACTTTTAATTCATTTTTCCCAATTTGCAATCAGATTTCGTTTTACACTTCTTTTTTCTTCTTGTTCTTGCTCGGCTAGGATTTGTCATTTCAATTTCGTTTTCCTCTCTTTCCTTTGCATTTTCAATTTTTGTTATGCAATTCCGATTACTGTTTCGTTTAATTGCAAGTATTTCATCAATCAATTCGATCTCAACAGGATCATTAATTTCCTTAGGTTCTTCGTTTTCAATTGCATGGACAATTCATTTTAGTTGTTACAATTTCGATTTGAATTATTCGATTGATGTTTTGGATTGAGTTTCTAGTTATTCTGACATTGTTGATTAACAACAGATGCATGAAACTAATTATATGAATCGAAATCGAGTTGTGTGCTCTCATGCGATTGTGTGAGTTTAAAGGTCACCAAGTATTCGATGATAATCCTTTGAGATTTCAAAGTGTTAGTTCAATATTGAAATGCAAAGATTCCGATTTCAGTACAATGCATAGATGATTGCTCGTATTTTATTGACCAGTGAGGGAAATTAGGAACCGACAGAGATCGAATTGGTGCTTGCTTAATTGACTATTTCTGTAGTTTACTTAGTTTTGTGATTATGTTTATATGCTTAATTGATCTCTGTTATATGTTTCAATTTTCCTAAGCATAGAAACCCCCAAACTGCATTTATAATTTCGGCTTTTGAAGAAATAATAGAGTAATCCGTGGGAGACGATCTAAGTCCACTATTACTGCAAACTAGTAGTCAATTTTGTTTTATTTAATGCACGTTTGGCGTGTGTGTGTGATATTTCTTTAAAGATAATGAAATCTTAATTGTTATTAAGAAACTGAACGTAATCTTTATAATAATACATAACAATATAAAAAACATCACATTTTTTTATTATTAATGTGTCTAATCATCTAATCGGGGCTACATTGTTTTTACTAGTCTGATTTGAGAAAACTCTTTCTATAATACTTTAAAATCCTTCATTGAGTTATCAAACTATACACTTAAAATTAAAAAAACGTTGATGAAAATATTTTTAACACAACTCAACTTTTTTTCTTATTTTTTTTTCTTTTACACAAGAAAAACTCATCAAACACAACATCACAACAATGAGCAAAATCAAATGCTCATTTTTAAAAAAAATCCATACATAAAACAATAACCACTAAAAGTAAGAGTTCTTGGCCCACAACAACCATAGTAAACAAACACTTATTTTCCCTTCTAAAACAAGAGCTCTCAAAACGACAACAACCGCCCATAGTAAATCTTTTTCCTTTCCACGATACATAAAGAGATGAAATTAGGCTCCAAATTGGAAATGAGAAATTTTGAAAATCAAATATATGGAATTAGTGATGAAATTATGCCACTTTTAAAGATAAATTAGGAATGAAGAATTTTGAAAATAAAAAATATCACTCCAAACCTGGTAATATTCCGTATTATTTCTTTCATAGATAAATTAGGAATAGAGAATTTTGAAAATAAAACATATCACTCCAAAACCTAGTAATATTCCGTATTATTTCTTTCATCATTTTCTTACTCTTGCACACTTTTCTTGTACCTTAATTTATTTTTATTTTCTAAAAAATCCCACCAAATTACTATTTTCACTATGGAACATGTCTAATCACATGACTTAAAAGCCATATATGCCAATACATTCCTATCTATTATTATGCCAAATATAATCATATAAACTATCATAAACTATCTATTTAGACTCTTCACCCTCCGATTATTTTACGTAGGTACATTGAGATACATTTAGTGTGAGCTTACTGCAAATGAGACTGCATACGTATTACGCAGTCAAAAAGCTCTCCCAAAAATTAAATCCATTACCTTTCAAGTGCTAATTAATTAAATTGATTGTATTTAAATAATATAAGTCATGCTTTTCAACAAGAAAAAAGCCCTTTTCTTCTTGATCTAAAATAATAGCTGTATATTAGTGGGAAAAATATTTTTATTTTTACTAAAAATTTAATAAATTTAATTTCAGTAATTTTATAACTTAATATATATACACACACACTTAATTATAGTTTTTTAATTGACTTTTAACTAATAGCTATATAACAATATTGATAGCACACTACTGATGATATGTTCAAAGACTATTACAAATTAATTTCACAAAAAAATCATACTAGAGTATATTAATATTATTTTATTTTCCTAATTAAAATATTGATGAGCATTTCGGGAAAATTTATGAATAACCTTTTTTCTTCAATTACAACTATTTTTTTTTTTTTTACAAATGTCCCAGTTTAATTAGAATAAAAAAAATGTACTAATTCCCTTGAAATGATGCCCATCGCCCTTAGTCATCATGAGTCATGTGATACATAATGTTAAATTCTACTTATATATATATTATTTCCAAATTTTGTAAAATTTATTAAATTATTTTTTATTATATTTTTTACGTTGATTTATTTGAAAAAATATTCCATTATAATTGCTAGGTAAGAAAAATAAAATTAGTCCTAAAATAAATTTTATATTAAATTTTTAATATAATTTTAATTTTGTAATTATATGCTTAATATTACACTATTTTTAATAACAAAATTGATTTTTTGAAACGATGAAATCAATTTTGTAAATTATTATCTTTTTTTTTTCTGAATCCATGTAAAACAAATTTATAATAACACTAATAATGGGAATAAGGGAATAAAATTGATAAAATTAAAATCTTAGTAGTTATCAGTTGAAATTATAACGCAAGAATCAAATTATTATTAAAATGTCAAACAAAAGAAAATGACAGGAGTAGTTGGGAAGTTTTCTAGAGGAATATTGATATTTCTAACATTTTCATATACTTGTTTTAGTTGAAAACATCATACAATATACCACTTTAATATCTTGATCTTTCTTAAACCTTCAACTCTACATTAATTTGCAATTTTTCCTGTCTTCTCATGTCGGCAAATTCAAACTCAAAATCATATTATTTTCTAAAATGCTGAAAGCATTTATTGAGCTACATTTCCACGTTTCTAACTTGCATCTACATTTACATGAAAGTCTCTCTATGATATTCCTCTTACACTATGACTCAATAAAATAATTCTTTAAGTCATCAAATCATCTAAAATAAATAAATAGACACTGATTATTAGACAAAGATGATTGTTTTTTATTTAAAAAACTTAATTATTGGAATGTGCAAATATAATTTTAATTATGATGTGTGAATGACGAAACGAGCACGCACGTGTGTATGATTAATTTATTCAAGAAACATGTGCTTGAACACGTTAACCATTAAAAGTTAGTTTTTATTAAATTACTAACAATTTACTTTTTTTTATTAACTATTTTTACCCTATATAGTCACCAATACGGTGACAGTGTATATGTCTTCTAACTAGCACACCAACTAATTTGAGATTTGAAAAGATTTCTTCTTCTTCTTTTTTCTTACTTTATTTTTTAAAAATATATTTTTATTCCTTTTAAAATTATTGAAGTTTAAAATTAGTTTCTCTAAAATTTTTTGCACTGTTTTAATACTTCTAAATTTAAAATTTTTTATATCCATCTAATTGATTAACTTGATAAGGTAAAGATTTTATGGTGATAAACGGAAAATAATTGTACCAAATTACACATGATGTTATGGAAACATTAGAAAAATGGAAAATAAATAATTTTTTAATATGAATTAAAAAATAACATTATAAATATTTTTTAGGATGAATAGTTATAGATTTTGAACTCACGTAGGAACTAAATTAATTAAGAAAAATTGAAAATTAATTCTAAATTTAATTAATAATAAAAAAACAAAAACACATTTTACCTTTTATTAAGCGGTGGCATACTAGTTCTTTTAGCAACTAACTTAATAATAATTTAAATCTTTTAAAGGATTTAACGGGCTTAAAAAATATATTTATACATATATATATAAGGGCGATTCTTCTATTATAATTTTTTTTATTAATAATTTTACTCTTTTAATCTTCTAAAATTATTTGCTATATTCTATATTTAAATTATTATTATTTTATCTTACATCATACTTAATAAAATTTTAAAATTAAATCAGTTTTATATTTATTTTCATGAAATATTTATTTTTTAAAAATTCAATATATTATAATTTTTTAATTTATATAAAAAATTAAAATTGTCAAATTTATTATCTTTTCCTCTTCCTATCTTTATTCAGACAACTTTACTTTTTTTAATCTTATAAAATTTTTTACTATATTTCTATATTTAAATTATTATTTTTCCTTTAAGTTACTCTTTTAATAAAATTTAAGAATTAATTCAATTTTATATTTATTTAAATGAAATATTTTATTATTCGTACCTCAATCTTTTACTATCTTTTAATTTATATAAAAAGTTAAAACCATCAAATTTATTATTTGTACCTTAAAATGCAAACACATGAATGCGCAAAGCAAATGTATTTTTCTAATATTTATAAATTTTTTATAAAAAAATAATAAACTTTATATAATTCTTCTCCCGATAATGGCTTTTGTTTAATTTTGTAAAATTATTTATTATATTTTTATATTTAAATTATTTTTTTCCTCCACGTTATCCTTAATAAATTTTAAGAATTAATTCAATATTATATATATTTTTATGAAATATTTTATTTTTCACAACTCAATTTATTAGTTTATATAAAAAAATAAAATAATTAAATTTATTATCTTTACTCATTTTAGTTATATAAAATTGCAAATATACGTAAATAAAACACATGTGTTTTTCTCGTATTTATAGTTTAGGTGACAAATTAAATATTTGAGGGATTGATTTAGCTATATTATTTTTAAAGACTAGCATGGTTAGTGGTCGCTGGTCACACACATATATACCACTTCTAATAATCGAATCGATATTTGTTTTCTTTAAATTTTATATTTGTATATTTAGATAGAAAAATATTTAAAATATTTTTCTATTTTATTTTAAATTGTTTCTCCTCGTTTTTACTGTTTTGTTTGGACACGCTGAGAGATGCTGTATTTATAAGTGTAAAAAAGGATGTGTACGTGAATTTAAAGTTTATGTTAAGCAATTATGTCCCAAGCATAAAAATTAATCCATTATGCTCCATCTTATATTTAATGTCCTACTCATATCTACACCTTAATTGATAATATTCTTAATAAATTGATTAAAATATAATCCCTACTAATCGACTACCCACATACATTTCTTCCTTTTTAAAATCGATTAACACCCTGTTAATTAATTACATGACAAAAAAATTATATGTAAAACAAAATTATATGTAAAAATAATATTTATTTTAAACAATAATATTTATATTTACTTAAAACAATTTTATTGAGTAATTTAGTTTTTATATTGAATACAAAATATTTAACATATGATAATTTTTTAGTAAAAATATATAATGATAATTTGATAATTTGTTTTCCATATATATCTCCCATAAATAAAGAGTGTTACAGTATATTGACTCGTTCATTAAGTGATATGTTGATAGTATTTGTGTAAAAATTATTGTGCAATTGCTACGGGGATCGGATAATATTAAATATGCTCGTTATGAAATATTGTCCAACATTGGATAACTATCACTTATACAAATATTAAAAATAGACTCGGATAAAATATTTTTAAAACACATCATTTTTGTTATTAATTTGTTAAAAATCTCATTTTTATGCTTTTTCATATAAAAATCGCATATACAAATATGAACATGGCATGTCTCTTATCATGTATATTGGATTTGGCGTGAGCGAATGGACTTTATTGTCATATAAAGACTCACAATTATTAATAATAAATTAATAATTAATATAGGACTATTTTTTTTATCACTAATCTTATGCTTTTTTTAATTGATTGATTAATTAATGATAATTTTTTTAATAAAATAAGAAGTCTTATGTTTTTTATTTAGTTACTTAAATTATATCCGCTTAAAGAATAATTCTTTAAAAAAAACAAATCATATTTACATCTTGAATAATCACTTATTTAATTAAAACGAGCAGGCCATGTATAACATTTAAATTTTATCACATTTAACTCATTTTTTACACTCATATTTTTTCTATTTCATTTAAATAATAAAACAACTTTAAATTCATATTCGTTCTATAATAATAAAATGAGCTTAAGTTACTTTATTTAAATGAAATAGAAACAATTGATGTATAAAAATATATTTTTCCAATAGGATAGATTTTACAGTCTTATTATTATGAGTTAATAAGCTTCGGTTTTGTCAAATACTATACAATTCTACTTTAGAAAATATCAACTCTTTGCATTGGTGTATAAAGAAAGACCTTAAAAAGTATTTCTTTCTGTATTTGGAGTCAAGGAGAAGGAAAGGAATATTCGAGTTGCATTAAAGATAACGTATTAATACGTTTGTTACAACTGTTTCCAAACACACTTAAAAAATTTGAAGTTAAACTTCTCCTACAATCATGTCCCAGGACCTTTTCACAAGTATTCCGTACTTAAACATGGGACCCAGAGATACTTTAGGGGTTAGAAGTGAGAACTCAAGATAATTAAGAATGTGAGAGACATGATAACCAAGAAAATTATAGTGATTGAATTAATTCACAACAACTCAACAAAAACTTGTACTTTCTTTTAGTTTTCACTAATTCTCAAACATTTCTTACATAATTCAGCAAAAGTTATAGTTTTTTATATGCTTTATTTTTTGTTTCGTTATTTAAATATAATAGTTAATGCTATATTGTATAGTTACTTGTATCTTACATTTAACTTTACATACATGCTTTTTTAAAAATCAAAATTGAATTAAACAACAAAATTTGTCATAATTTAGTCATAAAAAAAATATTAATGATTGCCCTTTAAACATGGATTAAGGAACTGAAAATAAACAATATTGAGTGTGTAAATTATAACATAATATAAAAAAATTCGTCAATAATGTGCATCGCAGTCATAATTTTTTATATTAGTTTCTTTGCATATTAGTACATTAATTAATGTTCACTAAATTAAATAACGATACTTTCTCTCCCTCACTGAGGGAAGGACAATATCCATTAAAACCAATTTAAGACAAAGTTAGTTCTATAAACACTTAAAGTTTCTCCCTCTCGAAAACAAAAGAACAATTAAAGTTTCTCTTAAATATTAAAAGAAATATTAAATAAATACCGAATGTGTGTTTGTTTGCATTGCACATCTTAGCCATGAGTACAAAGACATTTTTGTGTCAAAATATTGTAAAAAAAAAAAAAAAAAAGATGACATGAATTGAATGATATTAAATACTAAACCAAATATGCACTAACAAACTCAGTTCGTATAAAGCTGTGTCTCAAAGGCAAGGACATTTCATTTACTAACTACTTAAACATGGTACCGGAAAGGTCTCAAGATAATTAAGAACGTAAGTGACATGATAACTAATAAAATTATAATCAGTGTATTATCAACAAATGGAAAATAAATTTATTTAATTCTTTGCTTTTCTGAGGCAAAAAACCAAAACCATGATGGTGCTATCTAACTACAATTGATTAAAAAATCATTTATCACGTCAAGAACGTTGTTTTTTTTCATTGTCCATTTAAGTGAGTTGGATTTTTAAGATTTATCATGATCAAAATAAACTTCAATTCTTACATATTATCCATTAATAAAATTCGCACAAATTGGTTTGATAGTTAAATGGACAAAACTAAGGATAAGAGATAAGGAAGTTTTGCTCATGAAAATTAATAAATAATATTTATTAATTAAAAAAGATTTTGAATAACTAACTTTACATAATCATCCAATCATAAATCAAAATTTTACATAATTTATAAAAAAAATATTATTAAAATTAACAAACCCATTATTCATAATGTGTGTCGTAATCAATTGAAAATTAACCCAATCTTAACATAATAATAATAATAAAAAAAAAAGAACAGGTTCTTAGCCACTAAACCAATATTGATTAGCCAATAACAGCATCCTATAGATAGACAATAGATTGGAAGAATTAATTGAAGCCTTTACTTGTAAAACAGGGAACCAAGTCAAAACCAAACTCCAGAAATGAACAAAGAAACAAAAAAAGCTTCACTATCTTCGCTGCAATATTTACATCTCCATAGCACATACTCAATTAGACCACCAAATCTACATGTATATAGCTCTATATATATCCAGAAAATGATATTTTCTTTATACAATATTACAATATTCATAATTCTTTTCAAGTCAAGTAAAATTATGATGTATATATATGGTGGAAATTGAATTTGTTATGCATAAGACTTGAGCATAGCTCCACAGAAAGTACACATAATAGCCTTCCAAGATTTGCAATAGAAAGGAACGTAGCAAAATCGCGTTTGTGTAATCATGTCCGCCACGCTGGCACCACTGCCACACCGCGAACACGAACCCGCCACAGGCTTGCTCTGTTTCACTTTCTTTGTCTGATCCACAAGAAAACAAAAGCAAACCATCCTCTGAGGCCCGTTTGTTTTTCCTTAAATTCCGTGAGTGGTGGATTCACGTTTGGGAACGGAAAACCAAACACGCACTAAATCTTTCTCCAACGTTGTTGCGCTCCAAGGTAATTGAAGTTGCTGTTTTTTAGTTGGAGAATTGTTTGAAGATTTTATAGTGGGAACAGGATGGGGGAGTGAGGACACTACTGTGGGGTTCGTTGTAAGGTCAACTGTATGGGCCGGTATGGGCCATTTGATCAGTGACGCGTGTCATTATTCAATTGAATTGCTTGGACACGTGGTTAGATCGTAATGGGTCTGCCAATGAGTGTGATCATGTTTTCTGCGCGGGGGAACTACTCGGTTCAGACGAAGCGTGTGATTGTTACCAAGTGGACGGTGGATATGAGTTTATATAAATGAGAATATGTGGATAGGAAGGAGCTTTCAGCTTTACTATGGTCTATTTTTTCATGGATAAAATTTCGTTATAGTACATTTATTGAGTGTTTATAATGTATTCATTTATGGGATGTGATAATTTACATCTATTTATTTTATTTTTAATTTGAGTGTGCTAATCAATTATATCATTAATGTATTTATTATTTAAGGTAGTTCGTAGTAATTAATGAATAATACACTCTAATTTAATTCGAGTGAAATATACATTCTAATTAAAAATAAGGTGTAGGAGTAGGAGTTAATTTATTTGTTAATAACGAATTACTAGAATATTTGACAATGCATACTGATTATATTTTTAAATTAGAGTTCACTGGTGAGTTATATTATTAAAGTATTATAAAATAATATTTAATTATAATTTATCGGCGCACTCTAATTAAAAAAAGTGACTACACATAGATATGCTTCTTTAGTTAAAATTAGAGTTTTGATGTAGGAAGTTTAACATTTACTAAAATTAGAGTTTTGATGTAGGAAGTTTAACATTTACTAAAATTAGAGTTGTGATGTAGGAAGTTTAACATTCATTAAAATTAGAGTTTTATTTTAAAAATATCTACATTATTAAAAGTTAATATTAAATAAAAAATATCTGATAAAATTTAATTTTAAATAAAAAATAGTACTACAAAATAATATCTAAAATTTCTTTTTAAAACTATACATGATTTGTATGATTTGGTGTTTAACCAAAAATTAAGAATCTATCTATTTATATAGAGAGGATAATGAAATTACAGTACAAGTAATTCTGGGTAAAATTATTCTTCCGCATGTATTGAATTTATTTATTTAATTATTGAATATTTTGATTTTAGCTCAACCAACGAGCACCCAAAATTTTAGAAAAATCTATTATTTGTAGTTTTTTGTTTTTTAAAAAAAAATCACAAGTGTCCTCCACACACTAAAAATAACTAGGTTCAAACAATGTAGAATCGTTATTGATAACAAACTTTCCATTTAAATATTTAATATAATTATATATTAAAATTTAAACTCAAAATCATTAATTAAATTAAAATAATTTTATACCGGTTTGATCCACCTGTTTAGTAACGTATTTATAGTTATGTAATCTCATCCTCATATTTAATTATATTTTTCTAAAATATAATATATGTTAAAATTCGATCATTATTAGATATTTTTAAAATTTATAAATTTTTTAGATTTGATTTGTTTAACTAATTGTTTAAAAACAATGGTTGGATTAACAAAAATCATTCATAGAAAGAGTTATCGAAGAAAATATCTATTAGAAATTACACTCACTTTTAAAGTAACTTGATATTTCTTCCTCTTTCTCTCTTTATATATCTATTTTATCAAGAATTTTAAATTTTTATCTTCATTGTACATGTAAAAACGTATATTAAGAACCAAATAAATTGCAATAGAAAAAATCTTGATTGTAAATTGAAAAAAAAAACACAATAAAATAATTTTATGTATCATCACATAGACTATGATCCCGGATAACATGAAGCGTTGTTACTTTAATTTTTAAAAGTAATAAAATTTAAATGAGTTTTTTCAAAATATAATTTATCACTAATTATAACTCAGAAGTTATAAAATTATAATTATAATTGTCATTTTTTTTTTATAGAAGATCCATGATATTAAGAAGAGTAAAGGTTGATGAGGCAGAGAAGACATATTTAGTTACTAAACTTAATTATATACTATTATTTAGGTAGTTGAATTTACGAGGGGAAAACATATTTACTGTATATCAAATAAATTAGGATGAAAGATGATGTAAAACAAACTGAGTTACATAATAAGTATAAAAATAAAAATAATAAAAGATTATGCCATGATGTTTATATTAATTGAAGACAAAACACACCCCACCCTATCTAGTTGTCATTGTCTTCATTCAGAAATTCTGCTGTTCATGAATACCATACATTTGTTATAGGAGGATCCACTTGATGATAAGAGAAGATTATCATTAATATTTTAGATAACACGATGGAAAAGTTCATTTGTTACTAGGATTCTTGTGCGAATTCAATTGGCGTGATGGTCAATTATCTAATTAATAAGGTTGAAAACATAACTAGAGATCAAATCATGTTGGTATACTACGTTGCAATTTTCAGTTAGAATTTTTACTTAGTTTGCAAATATGACAATTTTGCATTGTTTGTCACCATCACTTATATTAGTTTTCATGTAATAAATTCTCTGAGCAGCAAACTTGTCAGGAAAGACAAGAAACACATTTTTGTTTTTTAACTCGTGATGAGGAAAGAATTTTAAAATCCGATTCAAGAAAATTAGCCCACAAAAAGGAATGAGAAAGATTTTCAAGTGAATTGCTAGCAATGTGCAGCACGTGATAATATGTGTGATCTTTATTGAAAATGTAATGGTGGCAATCGTTTCATTAAATTGTATTGTAATTTTAAGATCAAATGACTATGAGCATTAATATTATAATCAAGAATTTTATTCTTAAAAATATTTTAGTTAGTTTTAATATTTCAAAAAATATTTTTAAAATTTGAAACAATTAAAATAAAGAAAAAACACGAATGAAAGTTAATTTTAGTTGAGTTAGAAAATAATTTCTTACATTTTTTACGAGAATAAACTTTATCACACGTCATCATGAAAATAAAAATAACAAATTAATAATGTTTCTAATATTTTTCTTAGAGATAAAACTATTCTACATTAAATATTAAAAACTCACTATGAACATTAGAATATTATATTTTCAAGTTTACTTTCATAAAAATAAATCAATATTTTTTAAAAATAAACAAGTGATTGATTGGTCAAAATAATATACTAAGATTTAACGGTTCAATTATAATTAAGCAATAGTTAAGTTGATTTTAATAAAATGATAATAATAATAACATAATATACAAGAAATATTTATTGATAAACTTTATTTTTAAATATTATCACAAAAGTATTGACCACAAACTTTTTTTATAGTGTCCTATATAAGTAATAATCTTATGGATATTCATGATTAAGATTAAAATTTGTTGAGAATTTAACATTTTGAAACAAGTATAAGGAAAAAAGAAAAGAATACATAGAAAAATTAACATGGTTTGATGTTTTAAGAGGTTTCAGATGAATAAAATTTATTGTTTCGTAATTTTTGGGATGTGGAATAAGATTTACTATTTTATAATTTTCTTGTCCCTTTAATATGTAATTTTTTCTGTCAAAAATTACAAACCCTTACATAATATTTGATATACACTACCTAAAATCTAATACACTCTTTTATTATATTATATTTAAAGATATAATACAAATGAATAAAATTTATTACTCTATTATATATAAATTTTTTTTCTCCTCTTTCTAATGCTTTTTCAAACCGGGACCGATTCAACAAAATTTATAATATCATAAACCACTTAGATAAACAAATCTTACCTGAAATTGTATCATTGAGAATCCAGTTGATGGTAAGCCTATTTATTATGGTTATTTTCAAATAATAAATGACAATGATGTTTTGCACTGTGATATCATGCTTTCTGCAATCTTCTTTGTGTAGGACTTACTTAGCTATATTGTAAAATCTCGAGAATAGTAGATGGTGTCTACCATCAATAATTTTAAAGCTGCATTGCTTTATTACGACGGCGAAATGTTCCTTCGACATGTTTAAAGCTTGGTATTTTATTGGTCAAAATTATAAAATATATACAAATTTTTGAAGATTGCATCTTTCATCAATTGAAACAAATGGTCGCATAAGTAACCCAATTCATCCTTTGCAAGAGGTAAACGAAATGTATTATCACGAGCCTAGAGGGTATCCACATCACAATCTTCATTACATATATGATAGTTATTTTAAGGCTGGCCGTAACAGTACCAGGATATCTGCGAAGGCAAGATTGCTGGCCGGCCAATCTAACGAGCCATCATAATAAATGTTTATATATTTTCTTAATATTTATATATTTTCTTAAAGATAGTTGTATATTTTTTAAAGTAATTGTATATTTTTTTTAATAGTTATTGAATAGTGTTTTCATTGGGAATTATTGGGGATGAATGTTACGTGAAGAATATTAAGGTGAATGGAAAATCAAGTTAGGTTGCAGTGAGTTGAACTCATATCTGTGGCTTTGTCAGATAAGAAAATATATTCGCAAAGACTCTTCGATATTTAAATTAATACAAAATTTGAGCATTTAAGATAAAGGGTAAAAAAAATATAAAAATGAAGAAAATGAAAGATAAAAATTATAAAGAAAAATACATTTTCTAAACATTTATAGATTGAGAGAAATTTATACAAAGAAGTACATTCTATAGGTTGAAAGATTTTTTTGTGTTAGACCATCTACCACAAGGATGGTATGCCAACTTTGAGTGCCATAATAACCCTTTAATATAAATGTTTTGAACTCCTTAAAAAACACACGTATCATTTCTTCATAAAACTCAATTAGAGTGATAAGAGGCTCATAAAACTACTTCGACAGATACATATAATTTTTTTTAGAATATTACAAAATATACAACAACTTAACACCACACAAATGTACAATATATATAATTAATTAAATAATTAAATATTAGAGTAACGGACCTGACAAAAGTCCAAGAAATTGATAATTCCTCCTGGAAGGTCCAGTCCATGATCTGTGCTCAAGAAGTTAGATGAGTTGTTTTTCGCTTAACAGGATAAAAAAAATATATTGACCGTACTTTTCCCTCACTTTTTTAATGTTTTTATGCATTTGTGCTCTGCTTTAGATAAATTAGTTGCTGCTGTATGATATCGATAAATTCAACAATTGATAAAAAAAATACTCCTCTATCTTACATCAAATAATCTAATTGTTTAATTGGTTTGCATCATTAAATTAAAAAAGGTTAATATATCTTTTAAATATATTTTTGTTTTGAAATTTAATATTTAAATTATATATTTTTTAACAAAAATTATTTAAAAAAACATAAAAAATATTTGATTTAAATTATTAAAATTAATTTAATTATACTGAACTTAAAAAAATTATTTATACTGAACTAAATTTTTATTAATAAAAAAAAACTAGATGGCCCAAGACTTCTAAACGTGAAAAGAGAATTTGGGCAATTGAGAAGTCCTGCCAAGGGAACCCGATTTCACGCTTTGCACAAAAATAAGAGTCTTTGCGTAATAATCAGGGGCGGATATGAGTGGAAATATATGGGTTAATATGTGGATATGTGACCCGAATGAGTTTGGATTAATTTTTCTAAAAAATTTTAGGGATATAGTCCGTAAAAGTTCATCTATCTAACCAGTGGATTTTGCGGGCCAAACCCGTACCGTTTAAAGAATTAAAAATTGAAACCCTAATTTCATTTTTTATCTCTCAATTTTTTCGCACGTTGCACCCTCTCAGTCTCCTATTTCTAATAATGGAAAAATGATAGTGGAAGATTAAAAACTAAAAAAATTTATCAACAGTGTGGTATGTGGGTGAGATGATGTATATATGATGCTTATTGAATATGATCTTTCATCTGAATATAGGAGATTTAAAGAATTATTACGGTATTTTGCATTTTTTTTATTTTTTAACTAGATCCGTGGACCGGCCCGTTTAACTTGCAGGGCCCGCGGGCGGAGTGGACCACCAAGTTAAGTCTGTTTAGCATTGCGGGACAGGGCGGAGCAGACCAAATTTTTCACGGGCCTTTGCAGACGGATTTTAAACTGGGCGGGCCTGCCCACTTACCCACCCCTATACATAATACAAGAGATATTTTTTTTTTTGTTTTAAAAAAAAAAACCAATTTTTTTCCCCAAAACAAATACGGTACAGTTTTATTTACCAAAATACATAATTTACTGATTACTGTGCACAACTTTATTTACCGCACTACACCTACACAACATTTCCTCCAAGAGACCGATCCAGTAACATAGTTTTTTTTTAAAATCTGCTTCCTTAACTACAAATTTATTTATATACTTTTTCATTTTTAAGAAATTTCAGTTATAAAATGTAATCAATTTTGTAAATATTCCTTATTTTAAATTATTTATTTTAATTTTTTTAAAATTTCTTAAGTAATTTTTAATTTTGTTTTTGTTCATTTTTATTTTGATCATTTTTATTTTAAAATTTCTTTTGAAAAATATATTTTTGGTTTTAGTAATAGAAAAGATTTACTGTTTTCAATTTAGTGGTCGAAAAACAATAAAATTCCGTACTACATGTCTGTGACGAAAGATATGTTAACTTCCAAGAGACCATTTTGTAACTTTTTTCTTAAGTCACGTTAAGGATTCGTTGATTTGTTTAGTAATTTGTCTCAGTATTTATTTTATTATAATCATGTGATTTATTTAATGTATTTAATTATTTTATAAAAAATTTAATGTTTTGATATGAATATAATTAAATAAATTATTTTAAGTTACATTATTATGAATATAATATTTAATAACTAATTTTAGTGTTAAAAAATATTATTTTAAGTTACAATACTATGAATATAATATTTAATAACTGTTAAAAAAATATAATCAACAATATGAATTTTATTAATTATAAAGAATTATATTTTTATGTTTGTTATCAATTATTTCAATTGAATTTACACTGATAAAAGTTAAATTCATCAGGAAATAAAATAATATTAATTCGTGATGAACAAAATTATGCAAGTAATAGAAAATTAATACATGTAACAAAAATGTTTTTAAGAAAGAATTCGTTATTAGTTAGAGCTTTCTAGTCGGCATTTATTTTTTTTTATGTCAACAGCTCTTATGAATTGAACAACATTTAGGTTGATTTTTTTTTTCTATTGTTGTCTTTTTTTTTAATTGAATTTGGTAAGTTTTTTTTGTAGGAAAAAAAGACTATTATGGTATTTTTTTGAAAAATTTGTATGTATTTAGGGCTGACTCAAAACTTATTACAACTAGGGGATTACTTTTACCAGAGGCGCCAGCATGAGTGACGTCTTCCACCTCGTTAGTCACCTCTTCAAAAGTGCACCAACTACGGCGCCTCCCATTGTATGATGTTACATGGCAACCATTTGTTGAAAATGCAAAATTGGTGGCACCTCTCACCAGGAGCTGATATGTGACAACTGTTTATTGAAAGTATAAATATGATGATGCCTCCTACAATGAGCTGACACGTGACAAGCTTGTGTAAGAAATGTAAAACTTTGGTACCTTCAACCTCCTTTTGTCACATGATAGGTACATGTAGAAAGTCGCACTGCGTAGAAAATTTTTAATTTTATATAAAATTTTAATACTAACTTAACAAAATTATTTTTCTAAATTAATATTTTAATTTTACTAATACAACAATTTTTTTTTAAAAAAAAATAACACTAACAATTTTTTATACTAAATCATTAGAACAGTGGAAAATTTAGTATAGAAAATTGTTAGTATTAAAAGGTTTATGTAATGGGCCTAGTTTGGTCTTTTAGCCAATTAATTTTTTTTTTACATGGTACTAAGACAGAAGAGGTTGAAGGCGCCACAAGTTTTGCACTTCCTACACAGGGCTGCCATGTGTCAGCTCATGGTGGGAGACGCTATCAAATTTACACTTTAACAGATGATTGCGTGTGTTAGCTCCTGGTGAGAGGCACCACCAGATTTGCACTTTCAACATATGGTTGTCATGTGGCAGCACATGGTGGGAGGCGTTGCATTTGATGCACTTTTCTTTATGGGTGAAGAGGTGATTACGTGACAAAATGTGGTGAAAGGCGTAACTCACGCTGGTGCCTCTAGTAAAAGTGACTCCCGACTTTTATAAATTTTGATCCAACCCTAAATTTTCAAAAGAAGACCGTTATGGTCTTTTTGCCTTTTTTTTTTATTTCTCCTCGTCTCAAAATTGTGACAAACTATCGAGAAACGTTCATACATTGACTAATATTATTCATGGTCCATGTCCATTAACAATTCCTTGTACATGTTTGACAAATTTCCCAGTATGTAAACCATATAGATATATGGTATGTAATCCAGGTTAATGTGCTTATAAGCAAAACTGACATATGCGCATGACATGTGGAATTTTCAAAATTTGACATAGTCACATGTTCTCTAGACCTTCTTCTGATAGATGGACCATGCTCTTTATCAATTAAAAACTCAACCTTTTAACAATTAAATTGTTGGAAAAATTGTTCATTAATCTTAATTTTTTTATGTAAGTATTTAACTCTACTCATTGTGTACTCATTTCATTTTATATATGTTAGATAAAAACATGTATAATCAATAAACACAGTTTTTAGTCCATATAATGATCATCTCTTTTTTTTTTAGTTTCCTTTCTTAAATGTCTCATATAAATTTGTGTTATGTGACGAATACTGGATACATAAGTAGAGTTTTTCAATGTCTATCCTCTGTTTAGTCACTTGTAAGCACTTTTATTGACTTGTGCTTGCTCGACATGAAACATAGATCGTGCTGAGATGTGAGATGTCTTCTCATGTTCTTTAAGAAAAAATATCAAACATTAGAAATTTCACCCATTAGCAAAGATAATCAAGAATATATGATTGTAGCCATCCTATGCAACTATAATTAAGAATGTCTCCTTGTATTCTCCATGTAATCATGTTCTGTCAACCTGCAACAGTTGTTTGCAAAACACAAACTTACCAATGCATGCTCTAAATCCACATAAAAGTTGACGAAAAATGACTTTTCCAAGAATTAGTTAACCAATTTCGTCAAAGACTAGTTGGGTTTGATATTTTGTAATTGTGATGGGGATAAATGTTTACACTGCAAGGAGTAGTCTTGAGAGTTTCTTTTAGGATTCCTATTAGTTTTCATAAACTTCTTTGATGCCCATTGTTTGGCTAGCTATATCTTCTTGTAAGTTGTAATATAATCAAAATTATATATTATATGTGCGATGAATATTAGGAGTAAGAGATATTTGTTTTTCTTAATCATTTCTATGATTTAGTTTC
Source organism: Hylodesmum podocarpum (assembly GCA_026586105.1). Classification (NCBI taxonomy): domain Eukaryota; kingdom Viridiplantae; phylum Streptophyta; class Magnoliopsida; order Fabales; family Fabaceae; genus Hylodesmum; species Hylodesmum podocarpum. The sequence goes on from JALJEV010000804.1 coordinate 2,491,540, forward strand.
AAGGACCTTTGAAGTTAACTTATTGTGGTCAGGGGCGGAGCCACTTACAAGGGGAGGGTGCCATGATGATGGAGGATCATCTCCAAGCTCAACAACTCTCCAACTCAAAGTTAAAAGAGGAGATCAATGCTTAAATCAAAGTCAAAGAAGAAGGAGGACCTTACTCTTTTAAATTGGGCTTGAATAAAATTCGTTGTTAGTTTTAGTGCCTGACAAGGTTTAGTATTTAGGGCATAACTCGAGTTACACAACTCCAATTTAGTTCTTCTTGGTGTCTTTTTAAAGCTGATTTAAAGGGATACAAAAGCTATGAAGACATCAAAGCCCAGTTTGGACTGCATCTAGGAGGAAATGGAGCTTGAAGTTAACTTTTGGATACTGTCAGGATGTTCCAGCGAGGTGCTGACCAGGTTCAGTATTTCGAGCATAACTTGGGCTACACAACTCCAATTAAGTTCATCTTGGTGTAATTTTAAAGCTAATTGCTACAAATTCTATGAAGACACCAAAGCCTAGTTCGAACTGAATCTATGAGTAAACGGAGCTTGAAGTTAACATTTGGAAGCTTCCAAGATTTTCCAGCGAATTAATTAAGTGTTTAGGCCTATTAGTTTGTTTCAATTATGTATTTGTTTTAAGATTTGAATTTAGGCCTTGTAATTGCAAATTGTGCTCAGCCTAGGGTGTCTCTCATCTCGCCATTGATCACTCATTTTATCCTAGGGTGGAGAACATTTCAGATTTCTAACCTTAGGCCCATTGCACTTTCATTTAAGTTGGTCAACTTTCTCATTGTACTCACTTTTGGTCAATTTTATGAAATAGAATTTCTAAGACTTGTGTCTTGAGAAAAGGAGAGAGCTCTCCTAGGGTTTCTTCCAAGAATCTTGAATCTTATCATGGATCCATGATCCAAGTGGCGATTCTCCATTAAAACTTATTGGATGCTTCGTCCATGGCGCTTCCCACACTCCTTACCTTCTTCCATTTTTATTGTTCTTCTTGTCCTAAACCGTGAGTTCTAGTGTTAATTCCACAAGCTACTTCAAATCAATAGAGTGTTGAATGATGGGTGAATGAAGATTGGGCACCCCTTTGCTTATCCATGAAGATCCCTTACAAGTTCCTCATGGGTTTGCATCACATAGCCCCCCAAAATTTTTCATATAATAATAATAATAATAATAATAAAATTTTAAATAAATAATTATGATTTTGGTTTTAGAATTTTTAATAAATTATAATATTATTTTTATAATTTTAAATAAATAATTATAATTATAATATTCCTAAAATAATTTTTTTAATAATAATTATGTATATAAATAATAATTTATAATAATAAATAATATATATTATATATAATAATAAATTTTAATTTTTGATTTATAATTTTATATGTAACAACAAATTTTAACTATTGATGATGTAATTTTATTACTTTACCCAGAAATTATAACTAAATATACTAAAATGCAAGACTTTCTAACTCATCGCTAGGAATCGACCTCGTGACTTGGCTCTGATACCAATTGTTGGATCGAGCATTTACCACTAGACCAAAAGCTATAGTGTAAAAGATAAACACAAGAAGGGGGGTTGAATTGTGTTAATTAAAAATTTTAACCCTTTCGTCTGTGGGTTTCAAAGCTGTTCAGACGAAACAAAATTTATGTTGAAAGATTGATTTTAATGAACAGACGTTATGATATGATTATCCCCTGTTAGTTGGTCAGACGAAACAAAAATAAACACAGTTATTTTTATACTGGTTCGTCTATTCAAGACTACGTCCAGTTACTCAGCAACCACTGAGTTTTCACTACAAACCGTGAAAAGGTTACAAATATTGTTTGAACCCAGCCCACTTCGGCTATTACAAGATATTCTTTGCTCCTAGCCTTCTCAGGCTAAACCAACAAGGTATTCTTTGAACCCAGCCTCCACAGGCTAATACAAGAGGTATTCTTTGGAATACAGCCTCCTCAGGCTAAAATTCCACACAAGTGGACTTTGAAAGATGTTTTGAAAAACAAAGTTTTCCACTACGCAGAGAGGTGTTTACAATAAAACACAATCAGAGATATTGAGCGAATCCTTAAGAGATAGATGAAGATAAGCGTATTCGCCAACTGATTCTTGAAGGTGTGAAGTCCTTTTATAGGCATCTTCTTCAAATAGCCGTTAGACACGTTTGAATGCCGTTGAGAGTCGTTGAGAAATCTTCTAGAGAGCTTTCCAAAAAGGTTGTCAGTTGTACTTGATTGATTGATAAGAGTCGCAGGGATTTAGCGGACTAGGTTGTGCGCGCAGTACTTTTTCTGACTTGTACAGAGATGTGACAAAAGGTGAAGACCTTTTTGATCTTGGAGTGTAAGTACGAATCCCTATACTGATCTTGGATGCTTCTCTTGAGTACTTCTTCAGATTTAAAAACTTGGCGCGAGACTCCAATTTTGACTTCACTTTTGGATAGACGATGTGAGTCATCAAATGTAGTTGTTTCGTCTCATCCTATCGTCTTAGACTTCGCTCTTTGGACAGACGAAGAACTTAAGCTTGAGTAGTCCTCTTTCGTCTGTGCAAGTATCGTCTGATGACTTAGCTTTTGGACAGACGCAGAATCTTCACTTTGAAGGGTCTTCTTTCGTCTGTGCTTGTTTCGTCTTAGCAAGTCTTGGTGGCTTGATTTCGTCTGTCTTGTAATAATCAAAATCTTGAGGCATTGATTTTCCTTAATCTAACAATCTCCCCCTTTTTGATGATTACAGACCATACCACGAAAATCTGCACAAGACATGGTTTATTTAAACAAACAATCTTAAGCAAGCCAGATTTACATCAAGACGATGTTTTCTGAATAATACCTCTTTATATAGATTGTTACATCAATGCGATGTAATCTGTGTGTACAATTACATTGATATAGACTGAAAACCAATAAAGAATAACAAAAAAAAAAATTACAATGTATTTTCTATACTAAAAACAATAAGTAAATAAAATACATTGTTACAACAAGTATAGTGACTCCCTTCTTCAGATGATGCTCTTGCTCGCTTGCTCTTGCTCCCCCTCAGACGATGCTTTATCTTGTTTGCTCCCCCTCAGACGATGCTTTCCCCTTGGACTTTATTCTCTTATATTTTCTCCCCCTTGGGCTGTAAATCATCAAAAGATGATCAAGGAGAAGGTTTTTGCTTTTTGTTGAGCAAGGTCATCACAACGTCTGTAAGCTGCTGCACTTTAGATGATAGAGAAGCTTGATTTTCTTCAAGTTCTCTGTTCTTTGCTTTCAAGTGCTCGCAATCTTCTTCCAAGGCACTATATTTACGCTTCAGAGTCTTATACTCTTCCGCGTCAACCACAGCTCTTTCCGCAGCCTCAACCACATCTTCAATCATCAGTGGTGTTTGAGGGTACTCCACAATGGGTTCAGTGTCATTAATAATGATCACTGGTGTGGTCTTCTTCAGATGTAATGTAAAGAGTGGAAGAACTAGATAGGCAGTGAAGTTCTGCTCCCATTGGTAAGAGTACCACTTTGTTGGAATGGATACTTCAAGAAGTGGCTGTTCCTGAGAGTAGACGAATGCACTTCCAGGGAACACTCTGCCACAGACTGAAGAATCACTCTCATCATAAGTAGTTCCAGAACAGTGTTGGAATGCGGCTTCAGACGGATGCTTCTTCTCTTTTCCTTTAGCCAAGTATTTTACCAAGTATGGCCTTTTTCTGTCTAAGATGATGAAGTATTTGGTTTCTTCAGTCACAAAAGAAGAAAACTGAGATCCAATCAAAAGAGGATGATCTCTGTAGTCCTTCTCAGCTTGTCGCTCTATATGAAGAAAAAAGATGTTTCTTTCTTTAACTTCTCTCCTATAAGCATTGGCCATCAACTGGAAGGGGATATTGTAGTCTTCAGGTAGGGAGTGAGCGAACTCCTCAGGGTCTTCTCTTTCATCAAGGAGTAGGGAGTATCTTGGATGAATCCCGGAGCAATGGGGTCTCGTCCATGGGAGCACAATTCCTAGAGTGTGGCCTAAACCAACATACTCTGTTTGGTTGAGTTGAATTGTGAACTTTAAGGGATCATGGCTAGTTAGAGCGTCAAGATGCCAATGTGTGTAATCTTTTGGCTCATAACGGCTGGATTCATCGTCTCCAAATCTACAGTGATGAAGAACTGGAGCATTCATTTCGATTTGAACCTTCCATCTTGGATTCTTTCTTTGTGGGATGTGAGGTTCATAGCCAAGTGCTGGTCCTTCAATCTCGAGCAAGAAGATGATCCTTGTATTCTTTTATTTTCTCTAGTCCCTTGATATTTAGCGATGCCAGTTTGTCCCAGGGCAGACGCTTCAACCAATTGCGTTGCTCCTCTGGTGAATATACAAAATCTTCATTAAAATCTTCTGGCTTCAAGGACTTATTGTAAAGAATGGGGTTTTCAGATTTCTTCAGCTGGAATCCCTTCTTTCCTCTGTATTGATAAGGGTTCTTCAGCTCTATGTATGGTGTATTCTGTATGTACAAGTCTTTATCGTCTGCTAATGAAGCAGGCTCAGACGATTCAGTTTCATTGGAGGCTTCATCAAACTTCGCTCCAATGATCCAATCTGGCTTGATTGGTCTTTCAGCACAGGTGCTCTCAGCATATCTTCTCATGACTAATTCGTTTAGGAACGAATAGTCCATCTTGTGCTTTAGGGGTAAGTCTTCTGGATTAATCACTTCAGCATGTGACCTTTCCCAAGAGGCAGAGACCTTTGAAACCTCAAGTTGATCTTCATCAGACGAAGAATCAACATCTTCAATCAGCACTAGGTCTTCAGACGGAATGTCCATCGTTTGTGGATGTGATGCCTCCTCAGACGCAGCAGGTAGCGTCTGTGCAAGGGATGCGTTCAGCGGAGACGCAACAATAGGGCTTGCCCTAAGTTCGTCTTGGAGTAAGGGTGAATGAGAGACTTCCATTGTGGAGACTTCCTCACTCAGCATGGTTTCCAACTCCTCCGCAAGCTGAGCATTATCTTTCTGGATCTGGGCTGTCTCTTCACTGTTCATGCCCTTTGAGGTTGCTTGAGCAGATGCTTCCTCAGACGATCCAATGCCTTGAACGCTCTCGAGAAAGATCCTTTCTCTCTCAGCATGAAGCAAAATAGAGAGTCTTTTAGCCTCTTTCAGCGCTTTTTCTTCGTCTGTCTCACCTACTACAATAGACGCGAGCTTTTGCTTCATTTTCTCCTTGCCTTTAGCAGCCTTTTGAAGAGCAATTCTTCTTGCTTCAGCTTTCTCTTCAGCTACTTTTCTCTGCTTTTCTTCGTCTGTGAGTATCTTCACAGACGGAACTTTCTCAGACGGAATGTTGACCCCTTCGTCTTCACTTGGGGATATCGTCTGTTCTTTTGGCTTAGCACCTGCGTGATTGATTCTGATGGTCCTTTTCTTTTTCTTGAGGGGTTCCTCAAGAACATCCTCAAAAAGAACTTCAGATATAGTTACAGAGGGAAGAGAAGAAGGTGAAAGTGTTTGGGGTTGTATTTCGGATGGTGTTTGGGCTTGTGTTTGTGGTTGTGTTTTGGTTTGTGTTTGGGGTTGTGCTTGTTGCTTTGCACGCTTGATGCGAGCTCTGTGAGGAGGGTCTTTGGTGATAGGTGAGAGGGGTACATCCTCTGTTTGAGAGTGAAGGAGAATGCTTGGTGTCAGATGCATTTTGGCGAAAGTGCTAGCCTTCACTTCCTTTCCCTCTTGGTGAAAGACAACACCAGCAGTATCAAACCCTTGGTTGATAATAATCTTTGTGAAGAGGGTGGCGTAGGGGATGCTGCTTTTCCTTCTGATATTGCGGTTCTTCAACGCGCTTATCCAGTGATCAAGGATGATGTGTGGGAGACTCATCCTTGCTTTTCTCAGACAATAGAAAATGCAGAATCTGTCTCGAGCACTAACGTTGTCCCTTGAACCAGTCCTTGGCGTGATGATATTATAGAGGAGGTTATGGATGATTCTTGCAGTTGGAGAGAGTTTCCCAGATCTGAAGGACTTGGGATCTTCAGAGTTGGGTTTCTTCAAATAGATGCTCTTGTCAACATGTTCTTCTGATTCATTCTTCATCCAGTTGGAGCTGTAGAAGCGCCCCTCGGCCTTGCAATTTCCAGCCTCAGCGATAGAGTCCACCGTAATGATGTACTCTTTGTTGTCTATGGTACCCACAATACCATCATCGAACTCCTTTGCGTCGCTCTAGAATTCGGCATAAGCTTCCATCAGCCATGGTCCTCTCATCTCAGCAAACCCCATCCATCCAGTGTGGTCAAACATCTTCACAACTCTTTCAGAGACACTTTCTAGAGTCTCCCTTGAAATCCATTTGCTTGGCAAGAACAAATCTTGAGCAAAGAAAGTGGCTTCAGCAGTTTTGGTAGCTTTCGTGTTCTTGGCGGCCATTGTTGAGAATTTGAAAAATAGAGAGAATAAAAGATTAGTGAGTATTAGGTTTCAGAAAGTTCAAAAGATTGCAAATTGCAGTAAAGAGTAAAAGAGTGAACTTTCAAGAGTATTTATAGATAATGAATGAAACGGTTGTAATTCATCAGACGAAAGATTTCGAAAACCGCCCCTAATTTGACGTGTCCACATCATTGCCTTTTCAATGATTGATTTGACCTCTGCAATTCACGGTGCGTGCTTATCATTGTCCTAGAATAGTACAATAAATGACAGACACATTTATTGCTCCCTTTAATTTGTCCCTGCACACTTGAGATAAACTCGTTAAAAAGTAACAGTTGCGTCTGTTGAATTTTACCACAGTAACTATTCAACTTGATCAGACGCAATGTTTCGTCTTAACACGAAGTAATGTACAGACGGAACAAAATATGCATACAAAACAAAAGAATACAGACGGAACAAGTCCAATCAATAACTCAGACGAAACAATTTTCAATCTGTTAAAGAAATAATTCCAAGGTTTTCTTTAATGAAATTGAATCGTGTTTCATCCAAAGCTTTTGTAAATATGTCTGCCCATTAAAAATCAGTTTGCACAAACTGTATATCGAAAATACCTTTTTGGACATAATCTCTTATAAAATGAAAACGAATTTCAATATGTTTGGCTTTAGAATGTTGAATAGGATTTTTGCTGAGATTGATTGCACTTGTGTTATCACAAAATACTGGTATATGATTCTCAAACCTGGAATAATCCTCAAGTTGATGTTTAATCCATAGTAATTGTGAGCAACATCGCCGCAAACAATGTACTCGCCGTTGTTGAAAGTGCAATGGAGTTTTGTTTCTTGCTTGACCAAGATATTAGTGATGATCCGAGATATTGGCATCCACCACTTGTGCTTTTTCTTTCCACTTTATCTCCAAAGATAATCGCATCACAAAAGCCTCTTAAATTGAAATCACTATTTTTCTTATAAAACAGAGAGAGATTAGTTGTTCCAACAAGATATCTAAGAATTCTCTTTCTGACTTGTAAATGAGATTCTTTGGGATCGATTGAAAACACGCACATGACATGACGCTAAACATAATGTCGTCCCTTATTAAATAAAGGAGTGAGCCAATCATACCTCTGTATACCGTCTGATCAACAGACTTACCTGACTCATCCTTGTTGAGATTTGCTCCAGACGAATGCATTAGAGTTTTCATAGGCTTGGCGTTTTCCATCTTGAACTTCCTGATAAGTTCTTTTGTATATTTTTGTTGATGGATGTAGATTCCTTCTTTCGTCTGTTTGATTTGAAGTCCTAGAAAGAACTTCAATTCTCTCATCATACTCATTTCGAACTCATCCTGCATTAGCTTTGAAAAATCCTTTCAAAGAGAGTTGTTAGTAGCTCCAAAGACTATATCGTCTACATAAATCTGGACTATAATAAAGTTTTTTGCAACGCTTTTCTTGAAGAGAGTTGTATCAACCTTTCCTCTTGAAAAACCATTTTTAAGAAGGAAAAAACTGAGTCTATCATACCAAGCTCTAGGAGCTTGTTTGAGACCATACAGTGCTTTCTTGAGTTTAAAAACATGATCTGGTTGAGACAAACTTTCAAAACCAGGAGGTTGTTTCACATACACTTCTTCTTCAATAAAACCATTTAGAAAAGCATTTTTTACATCCATTTGATATAGAACGATATTCTAGTGAGCAGCAAAAGCAAGTAATATTCTAATAGCTTCTAATCTAGCTACAGGTGCAAAGGTTTCAGTAAAATCAATACCTTCTTGTTGATTGTACCCTTGTGCTACTAACCTTGCTTTGTTTCTTACCACTTTTCTAGCTTCATCAAGCTTGTTTCTGAACACCCATCTGGTTTCGATGATGCTTTTATTCTTTGGTCTTTCAACAAGGATCCATACATCATTCCTTGTGAACTGATTAAGTTCTTCTTCCATAGCCAAAATCCAATCATTGTCTTGAAGAGCATCTTCAATATTATTTGGCTCCATATCTGATACAAGAGCATAGCTTGAGATATACTTCACTCTTGATCTTGTTTGAACACCTTGGGATCTATCTCCAATGATGAGATCTTTTGTATGGTTTGATGCAAACTTCCATGTTTTTGCATGGACTTGATCTCCCTGTTGATGAGTATCAGACGAAGAGGGTTCGTCTGTGCATCTATCGTCTGTCCTTGTATCGTCTGACCCTTGTTTATCCTCTTGTCTTGAATTTTGACCAGAAGGGTTAATCTGCAAATTATCAAACAAATTTTCTAGGTCTGATATTTCTTTATCAGCCTTTGAGTTATCTTAGAACTTTACATGGATTGATTCTTCTACAACTTGCGTCTTAGAGTTAAATACTCTATAGGCCTTAGATGTATTGGAATATCCAAGAAAAATTCCTTTAACCACCTTTGAATCAAACTTTCCAAGTTGATCTTTGGTGTTTAGGATAAAACATTCACATCCAAAAGGATGGAAATAAGAAATGTTGGGTCTTCTTCCTTTCCATAGTTCATATGGAGTCTTATTCAATATTGGTCTTATCAATATTCTGTTTTGAATATAACAGGAAGTATTAACTGCTTCTGCCCAATAATATTTAGGGAGAGAGCTTTCATGCAACATAGTTCTAGCCATTTCTTGTAAAGTACGATTTTTCCTTTCCACAACTCCATTTTGTTGAGGAGTTCTTGGAGACGAAAAATTGTGAAATATACCATTTTCAAAACAGAAGGCTTTGAACTCAGAATTTTCAAATTCTGTTCCATGATCGCTTCTTACAGACGCAATACATATTCCTTTTTCTTTTTAAACACGTTTACAGAATATTTCAAAAACCTTGAATGACTCATGTTTATGGGCTAGGAAGTATACCCATGTAAATCTAGTATAGTCATCTACAATGACAAATCCATATCTCTTTCCTCCAAGACTTTCGGTCGAGTGGGTCCAAAGAGATCAATGTGTAACTTGATTTAATGGTCTTGTCGTGGAAACAACATTTTTCGATTTCAAAGAAGCTTTGAGTTGTTTCCCATGCTGACAAGATTCACACAGACGATTGGTTTTCCAAGATATTTTTGGCAAACCTTTTACGAGATCCGTTTTAGAAATTTTTGAAATATACTTGAGACTTAAATGTCCAAGCTTTTTGTGCCAAATATCTCGTTCATCGTCTGTTGAAATCAAACATGTTACATTCGATCACTTCAGTCGAGAAAGACAAACCTCATAAAGGTTATTCTTTCTTTTCTCAATGAAAAGAATGGATTTATCTTTGTTCTTTACTATACACTCGTCAGAGTTAAAAGCTACTTCATATCCACTGTCACAAAATTGACTTATGCTAAGTAGATTGAAGTTAAGACCTTTAACATATGAAACGTTCTGGATAACGGTATTGGGTGTCTTACCAACAGTCCCAATGCCAAGAATTTTACCTTTTCCAGACCCGTATGAGACAGACCCTTTACTTGGTTTGAGGTCTTGGAACATAGACAGGTCTCCCGTCATGTGTCGTGAGCATCCACTGTCCAGGTACCAGCTTGAAGTCTTGTCTCTTCCCATTGAGGATATCTGCAACAGGAACAATAAGTGACTTTGGTACCCAAATCTTTTTGGGTCCTTTCTTGTTAGTTACAAAAGGCTTCTTTTTGTTTTGAGCCTTTTTGTAGATATTAGGAATCTTGTTGTAATTCCTCTTCTTTTGATCAGACGAAACAGGTTTGTTTTTCCTTTTGTCTGTCTGCTCAACATAACCAAGTCCACTTTTATCTTTTGGCGATCTCCCATATTTTAAAATATTTTCAAGGATGGAGGATGTGACACCCCGTTTTGTTGTCACTAAAATACTTTTCATTGTCTTCTTTTATTTATTTATTTTGAAAAGTTTTCCTTTCTTTAGATTTCTTTGAATGAAAATTTCAAAACACTTTATTTTTCCAAAGAAAACGTCACCATCACTAAGAGCACATCACATAAGTCATAACATAAACATACATCAAAGATTATTCACAAAACGTTAAAAAAGTATGTAATATTGTGATAATTATAATATACACATTATTCACAAAAATCCTCATGTTAGCTATCCTTCCTTCACATCTCTAGATAGAATTATCCTGTTAATCTGCTCCCCCAAATAAAATTTAGGATCATCACACGTGTCAAATCACAGACACAAACACACAAGGGTAAGTTCCAAAATATAAATAACAATAAATAGCATATAAAAATATCAATAATAATACATATCATACTCACATAATTAAATAATGAATTATGACTAAATGAAATTTCTATATGATGCATGCTCCAACCTCAACTCCAAAAATATGCAATGTGGTACCATATCAGATAATACAACATCATCATCGTAAAACTTACCGACCAGTTGGGATTCCACAGTGGTGCACAGAATCTCATAAACAAACATGTGATCATCATGAGTTAAATGAATTCCACCATAAAAATCCCCCAAGTCTAGCATCACGCCTAGACGCACGGATTAAGTTTATTATCTGCACCTCTAACCGAGGTCACCTCTTTTGAGGCATGCATGAATGAATGAAATCTTATCCTCCTTTTTCAAAATATCAAATAAAAAGGTACCAACTAATGGGTATTACAAGACCAATCCATAATTATATCTCACGTAACTTATTAATATTTTATAGTCCAAACCGTCAAAATTCACACCACAAATCATCAAAGTGCATAATATAACAATTAATCACTATCTCAAACATCATCCAAAACCATAGAATAGATCATCCAAATTCAAAGAAAATATATTCAAACACTATCCAAATCATCATCAAATTCCACCACACAAAACATCATAGTTCAAAGCATAAGAAAATTAACCGTTATAAATTTAGAATTTTAACGTTTTTAATTATTAGGTGACTTTTAATTACTTTTAGTTGTTGCCCATTCTATTTTAGTAATTAATACACCTTGGCCAAAAGGTTTTAAGGTTCAAAACAACTGAAAACCATGTTAAACATCCTTTAGAAATAAGTTTTCAAATTATTCTTTAAAACCGTTAAAATCTTCATAACATTAGAGAGTTTTAGGGAAAGCTTGAACTAAAAATTATTTATCAGACAATTCAAATTTTCTTTTACATATAATAGAGTACCTTATAACATTATTATGATATAACGCATGAATTCAAAGTTATGCATGTATATAATACCCCCCAAGAAAATTTGAAATAAGTAATAAACTTATAAGTTTCAAGTAAGGTGGCAGAGCCTCCTAGTTAGAATCTTATAATTTTATTCAAAAAATAATTTTTCATATAAAGATTAAAATAGAAAAGAATTTAGAAGCTTTAAAACACAAAATTTCACAAAGTTTAGTAAATTTAGAATCTTTAGAAACTTTGAAAACCTAAAGAATTTGAAAACTTCCCTTACCTTGATTTCTTTTGATCACTCTTGGGAATGCTTTGAAAGATCTTTTAAGGGTTGAAAGAAGGTTGATCCTACTCCCCGCACAAAGTTAAGTGAAGTAGGTTTTGGTGAATTTAGAAAAGTTTGGAATTTTGGCAAAACAAGCTTAAGGTTTTTGGTAGGTTGAAAAATAAGAAAACTTTGGTGTTTTGTGAAAAGGAACTTCACGGCTGGAATGTTCTCTCAAGTGGTCTCAAATGTGCAATTTATAGATGAAAGAAATATTAAAATATTCCTTGGAACCAATTTAGTTTGTTTAGTTTGGTTACTTTGAATATTAGTTAGAATTTTTCAATAAATGCCATAAATGCTTAAGATAAGAATGATGACTTTGATTATTCTTTGCTTGACTTGTACTTTTCTTCATTTGTTCTAATCCAAAAGCATGTAGCATTGGCACACCAATTCTAACGTGAGAAGTTTGTTCATAAAAGACAAAACTTCCAAAATTTTATTATTTTTTTGCTTTTTGTATGAAAATAAAATAAAATAAAATAAAATGGAAGTTACCATAACTTCCCTTCAACCACTATTTTATGTATTTCTTTCATTTTTCATGCTTATTTAATTGATTTATAATCAATGATAACAAATTGTTCATAATTTACACAATTGCAATTTAGAAGTTACTAAAAATTAAGGTTTTATAATGATTTTAAACTTCTAATTTATCTTCCAAATTTTATGATTCTAATTCCATTCTTCAAATATCACATTTTATTATACCAAAGTTAAGACAAAATTATAAAGATTCTAAAAATTATTTTTCCCTAATGTTATGGTTCACAGATTGTTTTATATAAATTTTCTAGATGTTTTCTGTATTTTATTTACAGAAAATTTGTTATACAGTGTTTCATTCCAACCTGTATATTTATTTATCCTACTCCTAATTCTACATATTATGGGTCATATTCCCTTTGATTTCCTTGTTGTTTTAATTTTTTAACTTGTACTGCGTGTACAACCGCAGTTCAGAAAATAATTAAACTTTTCCAAAAACTGTATATTTTTAGAATAATTAAATTCTCATGTGTAACAATATATAATTTTTATATATTAATTCTTAATAGATTTCTCATACGAAATGCAGAACAAAATTGTCCATAGATGATAATATAATAAAAATAGTGAATTTACAGTAAATCAGAAATATTTAATAACATTCAAAATGTCAAATAGTAATAAAAACGTCAAACAAGTAAAATTATTTTTTCGCTACGTTTTTATTTAGAAACGTAATCGTGATTTTCTCAAATTTCTTAACAGTATTGTTATAAGATAACAAACTGGTTTAAATTACGTTTTTCTTCCTAATTAAATTGTAACAGTAACCAGTTAAGATGCACATTTTTATGGAAATTTTAGTAAACATTTTAACTATGTTTTTAATATACGTAGTTATTTACATAAATTAATTTTTGAGGGTGTTACAGAGGATCCCTTAGTAAACTTGGTTAAGTCATTGAGTAAGGACTCATTTTCTTTCTTTAATATTTTGATTTCAAGAATGAAACTGTCCTTTTCAGACTCAGACGAAACATCACTTGATACTTTCTTGTCTAGATTTCAGATTTCAAAACTGCATTTTCTTCCAGAGCTTGTCTAAGCTTGGTTTTGCAGGTTTTGTATTGCTGAGCAATAAAATGAGAGTGAGCTAGTAGTGTATCATATGACATTTCTTCTGATTCTGACTCAGACTCAGAAGAGGAGGATGAAGAAGTTTCGTTATAATTTACCTCTGTTGAGACATGATCTCCAGCCATGAGGCATATGTTTGCTGTTTCTTCTCCTTCAGAGGATTCTTCTGAGCTTTCACTGTCAAGGTCTTCCCAAGTCAGTAAGCTCTTCTTGCCTTTATCTCTTCTAGAGTTCCACCTCTTTTTGAGCTTAGGGCATTCAGATCTCATGTGCCCAGGTTTTCTACACTCATAGCAGACAATCTCAGAGATTTCTTCTTTACTTGAAGACTTTTCAGGGAACTTTTTCTCCTTTTTCTTGAAGAAGCGTTGGCCCCTGCCTTTCTTCATCATCATCTTTTTAAATCGTTTGGCCATGAGAGAGACTTCATCTTCAGACGAATCATCAGACGATTCAGATTCAGTTGAATCTGCCTTCAAAATCTTTGCTTTCTTTTTCTTTGTCCTTCTTGTGAGATTCTTCTTTAGGAGTGTTATTGACGGACGGAAGAGCTATAGGTTCTTGAACCTTGATCTTCTCCCTTTTACATAAGAGTACCTCATGTACCCTTAGAGCTCCTATTAACTCATCTAGAGTTAATGTCTTTATATCTCTTCCAACAGAGATAGCTGTGGACATGGCTTCCCAAGGAGGTGAGAGACTGTCCAAGATCTTCATGTTATTCTGGGCCTTTGTGAAGGTGATTCCCAGAGCGGTGAGTCCATTTAATATGGTTTGGAATCTTCCAAACATCATATCTATTGATTCTCCTTTCTTCATAGAGAACATTTCATATTCTCTTTGAAGAGTGGCGGCCTTCCTCATTCTGACATCTTCAGTGCCTTCATATGAGATTTTGAGAGCATCCCATAGTTCTTTAGCGGTTTTATAGGCACAGAATCTATTGTACTCAGTTCTGAAGAGAGCACACATAAGAGCATATCTTGCTTTGTTGTTCAGCTCCATCATAGAGTATTCTTCATTTCCCCATTCTCCTTCAGGCTTTACAATGGGGATATCTCCTGTGGTGATTATGTTCCATAATCTGTATTGGGTTGACTTGATGTACATCTCCATCCTGTCAGCCCAGTAGGGATAATCATCTCCAGAGAACGCTGGAGGTTTGTTCATGGAGGCTCCTTCGGATAAGAACGACGGTCCTTGTGAGTCCATGTTGGATCTTTTCCTCTAGCAGCTGTGAGGCGCTCAACCCTTAGAGGCTGAGCTCTGATACCAAACTGTAAAAGATAAACACAAGAAGAGGGGTTGAATTGTGTTAATTAAAAATTTTAACCCTTTCGTCTGTGGGTTTCAAAGCTGTTCAGACGAAACAAAATTTATGTTGAAAGATTGATTTTAATGAACAGACGTTATGATATGATTATCCCCTATTAGTTGGTCAGACGAAACAAAAATAAACACATTTATTTTTATACTAGTTCGTCTATTCAAGACTACGTCCAGTTACTCAGCAACCACTGAGTTTTCACTACAAATCGTGAAAATGTTACAAGTATTGTTTGAACCCAGCCACTTCTGGCTATTACAAGATATTCTTTGCTCCCAGCCTTCTCAGGCTAAACCAACAAGGTATTCTTTGAACCCAGCCTCCACAGGCTAATACAAGAGGTATTCTTTGGAACACAGCCTCCTCAGGCTAAAATGCCACACAAGTGGACTTTAAAAGATGTTTTGAAAAACAAAGTTTTCCTCTACGCAGAGAGGTGTTTACAATAAAGCACAATCAGAGATATTGAGCGAATCCTTAAGAGATAGATGAAGATAAACGTATTCGCCAACTGATTCTTGAAGGTGTGAAGTCCTTTTATAGGCATCTTCTTCAAATAGCCGTTAGACACGTTTGAATGCCGTTGAGAGTCGTTGAGAAATCTTCTAGAGAGCTTTCCAAAAAGGTTGTCAGTTGTACTTGATTGATTGATAAGAGTCGCAGCGGATTTAGCGGACTAGGTTGTGCGCGCAGTACTTTTTCTGACTTGTACAGAGATGTGACAAAAGGTGAAGACCTTTTTGATCTTGGAGTGTAAGTACGAATCCCTATACTGATCTTGGATGCTTCTCTTGAGTACTTCTTCAGATTTGAAAACTTGGCGCGAGACTCCAATTTTGACTTCACTTTTGGATAGACGATGTGAGTCATCAGATGTAGTTGTTTCGTCTCATCCTATCGTCTTAGACTTCGCTCTTTGGACAGACGAAGAACTTAAGCTTGAGTAGTCCTCTTTCGTCTGTGCAAGTATCGTCTGATGACTTAGCTTTTGGACAGACGCAGAATCTTCACTTTGAAGGGTCTTCTTTTGTCTGTGCTGGTTTCGTCTTAGCAAGTCTTGGTGGCTTGATTACGTCTGTCTTGTAATAATCAAAATCTTGAGGCGTTGATTTTCCTTGATCTAACATATAGGTTTTAGTAAGGGCGCAACTTTTTCTACTTAAGAGCGTAACAGCCCAAGCGCCACGAGTCGACTATGACTTGGCCTACCCGGCCTCCGCCATGAGACAATTGATGTATACCCACAACAAAAAGTTTAAATTTTTTTACACTACTTTAACATCTAGCATGTTTTCCCAATAAAATATCATTTTGCTTGCCATAATCATGGCCCTGAAAAAGCACTTTGTTACGTTTTCACCAGACCTTATCCCAAAAATTTCATATTCTTTGTGGAGGACTTAAAGATGAGACCTTTTGATCCTTGCATTTCTTTCAAACTTCTTCTTTATGACATCCTAAATTTATTTGGAAGTATTTTTCTTAATAATGGTGTCGAGAACAATTCCATCAATCGCCCAGAATAGATAATCCTTTGCTTTTAAGGTCTTTCAACTTCATTTCGGCATTACTCTCCCATGGATCAAGCCCCACTACAAAGGAGTACACATAACACAGGAGTTAATTCTTGAAGACTTTGAGTCTCCTGAAGATCTGTCTAATGCTTTGCCAACGAATCATGATATGGTATTCTATCATATGGCAAATGCATATAGGCTAAAAGGAAAAGAGAAGGCTATCTTTCTCCATCATATCAGACGCTATGATGAAAAGGAAGGAAGACCACTGCCTCACTTTCTTGGTACTCAATTCTCTTCTCTCGCATCAATGAAAACCAAGTTCTTCATTCGTCTGGACAGACCTCATCCATGTAGAATCAAGTTCTTGGCCAAGGGCAAAGAAAAGATGGAAGATGATGAGGAACCCAAGAAATTCTGGTAGCTCATCACATTCCCAAGCTATTGTCTACGTCTGAGTATGAAAGACTCAAGTCTGAAGGCCCATTTGACAACAGAACCCTTACCAAGATTTGCAATCATGAAGCCACCTTGGCTTATTGATCTGGTAAGACACTAGGGATGCAAGATGTTGTTGTTTGTGTAACCGCCTACCCTGGGAAGGCTTCGCCTATGGCAATGTTGAGTCCCTTTAAGACCTTCAGATCACTCCAATTGTTCGCGAATTCAGTTGGCGTTAGGATGTACTACATGCCTATATGACAGTTCTTCCCTTTCTCACCATTCATTTCTTGGAGACTGAAGAAGTTCCCAGTGCTCGTGCATACAAGCTCCTCAAACACAAGTATGATCATTTGGAAGCTAAGCATGAGTCTGAGAATGCAGAGTTGAAATCCAAGATTTAGAAGCTGGAGGATATGGTCAAGTTCCTTATGGGTCAGCAGCAAGGACCAAAGGATGCATCATTTACATGTTAAAAATGTTTTGATGACTGCAGACCAAGGGGGAGAGATAAAAGAGATGCAAATGGGAGAAAAGAAAAGATAAAGGGGGAGACAATAAAAATGAAAAGAAGTGAACAGCCCAAGGGAGAGGAGATGAAAAAAAAGAAGAAAAAGAGAATAAGCTAAGGGGGAGCTTAATGCAGAAAAGAAAAGAAGATCAATCTGTGGGGGAGTCTCAGACGAAAAAGAGGAAACGAAAAAGAAGAACAGCAAGATCTCAAGGGGAGCATAGACTAGCTCTAAATTTTTTTATTCTTTGTAATAATATTTTTGCTCTGATACATTATACTCTTTATTTGCTTTTGCTCTGATACAAAAAATATCATCTTTGTAAGTTCTATATATGTAACATGCTCTGATAAATTACATCACATTGATGTAATTCTCTTAATGAAAGAAGAACTTAAAAGAAACATCATCTCGATGTAACTGATATTTTTATGCTCTGATATGTATTGTGCGTTTTAAATCTAACATGTCTTATGCAGATTCTTATCTGATGATTTTACAAGATTTTAAGTCTACTCTAATCAGTCTGAAGAACTTAAGTGAAGATCTCTGATACAAGTTCAGTTTGTTGAAGATCAAGCATGAAGACAAGTTATGCCAAATATATGCTCCAACAAAAGTCTTCAACTCTGATACACCCTTTAGCTCCGATACAAGTTTTGGCTCTGTTACAATAAGAATTTCAATCTCTTACTCTAATAAAGCCAAGATCACGGTATATGCTAAGGTGGTTTGTAATCATCAAAAAGGGGGAGATTGTTAAGTCAAAATGACTTAACATCTTAAGTTTTGATAATTACAGAACAAACGAATGAATCATCAGACGCAGATGGAACAATGACCAGACGAATCATTGTTGAACACATACGAAGAAAGCATAGACGCACAAAGCTCAAGACAAAGTGTTCAATTCATCAAGCTTCAAAGCAACTACATCAGATGAAGAGCTTAAAGATCAAAATCAACTTTAAGTCATGAGTTCAAGTATGAAGATATGAAGACTAAAGTTGAAGACAAAGAAGATAGACGAATGACTGGAATATAAGTTCAACTTATATCATTTGTCTATTGAAGAGTTTAATGAAGTTGAGACGAAGAGTAACATATACTTCCATTCAAATCAAGCCGTTATTCAGAAGCTTCTAAAGGTAGAAAGAGATCTGGATTAAACCTATGTAACACGAAAAGTAAACTACACTTTTCGGTGAAATCTCTGAGCAAATCAGTCAAAGTCTGATATCACGCTGACTTTCACTGTGAAATCATTAAATGTTCTGATTGCTTACTCTTCCAGATGTTGAAGTACCCAAGACAAAGTACAAACGTTCAAATTTCTAGTCTAAAGGATACTTCAAGAAGCTGCCTATAAAAGGACTTCTTTGCAATGAGTTGATGTTGGCGAACATGCTACAAAGCTATCATACTCAAAGTTTCGCTCAAATACAGTTCACTCGCCCATAACTTAATTCTGATATTCATCGTAAAATCCCTATCTGCATAGAAGATTATTTTCTTTGTATAAACTTTGTAAAACCACTGTTGTGGTGTTGTAGCCTTAGGAGATTAAGTGTTTAAAGAATATCTCTGTTTAGCTTGAGGAGACCGATGTCCAAAGAATAATTGTTTTAGCCTGAGGAGATTAAGTGTTGAAAGAATACTTAATTTAGCCCGTGGAGGCTGTGTCCAAAGAATACCTGGTTTAGCCTGTGGAGGCTAGGTCCAAAGAATACCGTGTTTAGCATGAGAATGATGGGCCTAAAGAATATCTGTAATTAAGGAAGTGGTTGGGTTCAAACAATACTTATAGTGAAAACTTAGCAAGGTTGCTAAGTAATGGACATAGTTTTCATAAACGAAGCAGTATAAAAATATTACTTTCCTATTTGCTTGATTATTGACAACTGGAGATTAACAATTGAACATAGATGTTATTAAAATTGATCTTTATAACAGAAGAAAACTTGCGTCTGTCTCTAGCTTGAAAACAACAGACGCAAAACGCATCGTCCAAAAAGATTTTAATTAATAAACACAATTAAATCCCGTTTCTTATGTATTTGTATTTTACAGCTCCCAATATTTCTTAGATCATAAAAAGTTTCCATTAGCATGCTACAATGGTCACTGATACAAGCACCAAATCCTTGAAGAGCCTTGATGTTTGGAAGTTGCTCAAATCTATCTTCTTCAACAAGCGCTTCAATGAAACTCCAAGTAGAATTTAATTTATTGGTGTTTAGAAGAAAATGTATGAAATGAAAAGGTTAGAAGATGGATAAGGCACCATCGTTAGGCCAATAAGCCAAGAAGAACTGCCACAATAGTGTTGGAACCATTAATAAGATTCAAGGTCTCTTCCTAAGAAGACTAAGAAAATCCTCTCTTACAGACTAAAACTTTATTTCTCAAATGATCAAAAGATCCTATAACAATTTCGTCCAAAGGTTGTTATAGACTTAGAAAAGCTTGAACAGGAAGCCAAACCAATTTAGAGTACTTTACAAGTCAATGAATAAGAACCACAAGTTCAAAGACTCGAGTACATACCACTTCAAGAGTGTTACATATCACTCTCAAGGTTACATGTCACTTTTCACTTGATTCCCATCCATTGGATGAATGCATCTAATTAAGGGATAGGATTTGCTATTGGATTAGTGTAAAATACAAATACACAAGAATGAGGGGTTGAATTGTGTTTTAATAATTTAACTTCTTTTAGACGATGCATTTGCATCTGTTAAAATTTGTTTGATCAGATGCAAAATGGGTTCAGTCTTATAAACTTGATTTTAACGAAAATCTTAGTTCAAGTAATTATCTCCAGTTAGTAAGTAGATAAAAATAATTAAAGAAATAATATTTTTATACTGGTTTGTCTATTCAAGACTACGTCCAGTTACCCAACAACTTGTTGAGGTTCCACTAAGAGTATTCTTTAAACCCAGCCACTGCTTGCCAATTACAGATATTCTTTGAACACAACCTTCTCAGGCTAAACCAGTATTCTTTGGACCCAGCCTCTGCAGGATAAACAAGGTATTCTTTGAACACAACCTCCACAGGTTACAAAAACCACAACAGTGTTTTATAATTAAGATCATAGAAATAATCCTCTACGTAGAGAGAGATTTTACAATGAGTTTCATTCTAAGTTCGTGGCAAGCGAAATTTTGCTTAAGAGCTTGATCGAGAGTTGAATATGATATCTTTGCAATGCAGTTTGCCAGCCTCAATTCGTTGCAATGAAGTCCTTTTAATAGACATCTCCGTGAAGTATCCGTTAGACTAAAGATTTGAACGTTAGTCCTTTGTCTTGGGTACTTACACATCTGACAGAGTGAGTAATCAGAACATTTAATGCAAAGTCAGCGGATGTTAGCGTGAGATCGGGCATTGACTGATTTGCTAAGAGATTTCACAAAAACGTGCAACTGCTTTTCGTGTTGCAGAGGTTTACTTCAAAATCTCTTTCCACCTTTAGAAGCTTTTGAGTAACGACTTGATTTAAACGAATGCATGTGTTACTCAGCGTCTGAACTTCATTAACTTGATAAACAAATAAACAAATAGATGAGTTGTGTGTTGAATTCATTCGTCTGTCTTCTTCCTTCGTCTTTAACTTTAGTCTTCATATCTTCACTCTTGAGCGCATAACTTGAAGTTTGGAACAAGCTCTCCGTCTAATCCTTGAAGGTTCTTTCATCTGATGAGGGTACCTTGAAGCATAATGACTTGAACACTTCATCTTGTGCGTCTGCGCTTGAGGGTGCATTTCTTGTCTATGCTCGTAATGATCAATCTGATCATTCTTCCGTCTGCATCTGATGCCTCTTCAGTCTATTCTGTAATTATTAAAATTAAGATGCTAAGTCATTTTGACTTAACAATTAAGCATGGATCCTAATCCAAGTGAAAATCTATTTGAGTCAAATATACTTAGATTAACAATTTGAAATTCAAACTTAAGTCAAATTAAACTTAAATTTCACATGTGAATTTAATATCAACTAGAACTTAAATTCATTCACCCCTACTAAGTTTCACTATTTTAGCTTACTAGTCTTTGAAGTACAATATTAAGTAAGTACTTAAAAGAAAATACATTTTAGTTGAGAAATTCTAAGCTTAACACACTTGACAAGTTTTGCTTACAAAAATATTTACATCCGGGTAGGATCACAAGGTCTTTGAATAACATGAGAAAGGTCTTGAACACTTGAGTCTACTTTAAATAATTCTTTCTGAACTCCTTATTCTATGCTTCTAGCCATGACTTTATAACTTTCTAATTACATAAACTTGAGATGTACTTAAATTAGTCTCCCTTACATAATCAGTTACAACACATTCCATAATTATTTTTTGATATATCGGTAAGAGCTCTACTACCATTAAAATAAACATTATTATATAATGCTCAACTAAAATAAACATTACTTACATAAATTATTCCCTCTTTATAAATATTAAGCCGTGGGATTCTTAATTTTTTTTTATTGATTTTGTTAAAGGTCATTCATTAGGTAATATCATATTTAAATATTCATACGTTGCAGAAGAAAAAACATACAATCAAGTAATCATGGTTTCGAAGTATAGGATATAGAGCATAATACTCTTTGAAGCGAGCACAAGTAACTCAGGAAAAACCAATCCAGTAAATTAGTTTTAACAAATCAGTTAAAGAATGTAAATATAAAAATATAATATATTGCATCTAAAATTAAGGGAGAGTAACATACCGTACAAATAATTTTGAAAGAAATTAGCATTTAAAATTTGATACGAAACTAAAAAATTGACGAGTCAAACACGTAATACAATATAGCCCGTGAAATTCACCAACGTCTAAGAAAAGAAAAGGGCAAGAAAGTGAAGAATTTGGAGAAGAAAGGAAGAGAGAACACGGAGGTAGAGGAAACCACAGAAAACAAAGAGGGGTTCAACGACTCTTTTTTAATATGTGGATAAAACATTGTATTTATAATTTAGATTAAATGACATTTTTAATCTTTTAAATTTAGAATATTTTTTTTAAGTATGTTCAGAAGGTAATGAAAGAGTTTCAATATTATTATCTCACTCTTAGACATATATAATAGAGATTAAAAATAATAACAATTTTAAATTAAAGATTTTGAAATTTAAACTATAATGTCAACGTAAATTAATTCTTTCAACAAAATATATTTAACGAGTCAAAATGATACATTTTTTAAAAAATATAAAAGATTAAAATAAAACTTTTTAAATTTTAAAAGAAAAATAGAAAAATTTCAAACTTAAATAACTAAAAATAACATTAACCTCGTGTAAATAATTTTAATTTTGAAATTTGTTTATTACCGTTGAAGGGTCCTAGGCCTGTTTGTTTTGTATGTCTTCCTGTTGGCATTGTGACATTATGTATTCAATTAAAGATAGATTAAAAAAAATTATAATAACTTACGTCCGTTGAAACGATTAAACTAAATTCCATGTGTTTAGAATTGTTTTTATGAATATGAAAATAACAAATTAAAGTCATATTAGTAATATTTTGCTCAATGCAAGGATTATAATAAAAAATACAAGTATTACTTTTAAAAGTTACAGAAGATAATATTTTTTCCTAATGGTGCAAAGAAGTATTGCACTAATTTAGACAAAAAAAAATTATATAATAAAATATTAGAGAATAATTTAAAGGTAAAATATTTTTAAAAAAAATTTGAAAGGTTTGATTTTAGTTCCTCAATTGTTTTAATCGTCTCTCCATTAGAAATAAAAAGACTCCCGAATAATTAAGATAATATTTTATAATTATCGTTAAGTGTTACATAAATCACTTGAAACATCAAAATATATTACATTTTAAATTAGAGAGAATAAAATATGATATAAAATAGTTTAAAAAATTAAAATCAATTTTGCTTTCATTTTAAAGATATTAAAAATATATTTACTTTTATTTTGATTTCCAGAAGATGGAAGATTGTATGTTTAGTTAATGAAAGAACAAAAACTAATTTTAATTCTTAAAAATAATTTGGATACTTAAGTTAATCTCTAAATCAACTCAGACTAATTGATGTAGTTCATAAAATTGACATTGCACATTAAGTGCTACACCAATACTCATGTAGACTAACCGTATTCATGTAGACCAACTGTAACATTACTAGAGAAATTTAATTTCATCATTAAATTTAGCAATTGAATATGATTGGTCACTATTTATGACTAATTTAGTGACGCAAAATTACTCCAATAGCATCGAATGTACATTCTAAGATGAATTTAGCAAGTGAATAATGTGTCACCAACCTATTTAGTGGCAATATCCATCGCGATAAATTCCTAATTTTAATTCAATTTACCACCAAAATATTATAGAAGATAGCCACGAAAATCTTGATTACTAGATTTCGAGTTAGTGACTGAAAACATATCAGTCTCAAATAGCCAAATAAATAATTTGAATAGAGCAACCAGAAAGTTTTCGTCGCTAAAAAGTCAGCATATAACTCGTCGCTAAAAAGGCAGCATTTAACTGCTAAATGAAATATTGATGGCTATTTTCACGTGACATTAGTAACTGAATTGTATTAGTCGTCATTCTCGTGTTATAATTTATATATAAAAACATATTGTCTTTAAATATTAAAACTTAATTGGTTGCTAAAAAATAAGTATATTTATTGTTATTATTTTACTTAAAAATTAAAAATCAATTATTTATTTATTGTAAAATATAAATTTTAGATATAAAAATAAATATTTATGTCACACTACTTATTTTTTTAATTATATTTATCCTTATACTTAAATATACTTAATTATACTTATATAGTTATACTTAGACCTATATATTTATATTTATATTTTTCTTATATTGATTTATTTATATTTATATTTATATTTATATTTATACTTAAACTTATACTTACAATTATATATTTTTATTTTTTTTTTATATATATATATATATATATATATTAACATTTATATTTATACTTATAGTTATACGTAATTATACTTATACTTGTAATTATACTCTTATCCTTGTCCTTATACTTATATTTATACATATACTTATATATTATTTATATTTATACTTATACTAATATATTTTTATTTATAATATAGTTTATATTTATATTTATATTTCTAAATAAATAATTATTTATTATTTATTTATTTTTATATATTAATATTTCTAAATAAATAATTATTTATTATTTATTTATTTATATATACCTAATTATACTTATACTTGTACTTATACTCTATCCTTATCCTTATACTTATACTTATATATATACTTATATATTATTATTATTGTTATTTATATTTATATTTCTAAATAATATTAAAATTATTTCTTTTATAAAATTAATAAACTAACACGCTTTCACTTTATTTTGTATATTTTATTTTGTAAACGTACCTTTTAGATTTTAATTTAAGCTAATTTTAAATTAAAATTTTAATTTTTTTATCAAACTTGTAGATTACAATTTAAGTCTTTTTTATTAAAATTTAAATTTTAAAAAATTGAAATGTACCATATATTGAATAATATGTTTAATTTAGTAATTTGATTAAGTTTTTTACTAAATAACCTGTGCTTGTTACATAATATTTATTTATTTTAATTAAATGATATAAATAGTTTTTCATATAAATTTATATATTAGATTATATATGTGCAATGCAATGGAAAAATACCAGTTAAAGTAAAGATAAAAACGATTTTATAATTTAATTCATTTATTTTGATAATAAATATTTTCTTGTATTTCATTTTAATTACTCATACTTTTTTTAAAAACACATTACTTCCTTTATTATTATTATCAATAGTTTTTCAACTTAATTTTTTCTAGTTTTAATGCTAGCAAGGAAAAAGTTACCATTGCTTTGAATTTGATTCCGTGATTTTTTTTTATGAGTTTCTTATTATTTTGGTGATTATATATTTATTTTTTACCATAAAAATATTAATTTGATTTCATATATTTATTTTTATTATTAATGAAATGGAATTATATTTTATATACTAACCTTTTACCTTAAAATTATATATTTTTTATCTTTTAAAGTAAGGTAATAAAGTAAGGGAAAGAAAAGGAAAAATAGCTAATAGTAATAGGAAAAAAAAAAGGAATCGTCATTTTTGAGTGACTTGATTTTCATTAAGCTAATTAATAACCGTGAAGAAGAGGAAGTTTTATTATACGAAGAAATTCTTGAGAGGTATGGAATTTTAGATTTATTTTCCTTTATTCTTGTTTCTTTTGTTTCCTTCACTCTTTTTCAGCGGTCATATTCCACTCCTCTCTTCCTATTCTTTTCTTCCTTTAAACGTTTCAACTTCTTTTTTCAAACAATCGCCATAAGTTCTCTTCTTGCAACCCATTGTCTTCTTCTCCTCTATTGGTTTAGAATTATTACGGTAAAATGACTTAACATTTTAATTTTGATAATTATAAAACAGACGGATAGGTATCAGACGCAGACGGAACAATGATCAGACGACAGATCATTGTTGAGCATAGACGAAGAAAACATCAGTAAGGGTAGACGCACAAGAGTTTTAAGACAAAGTATTCAAAGTCATCGAGCTTCAAAGAAACTACGCCAGATGAGGAACCTTCAAAGATCAAGATGCAGTGGTCATCTCAACTTCAAATCATGAGCTCAACGTTTGAAGATATGAAGACTGAAGTTGAAGACAAAGAAGACAGACAAATGATTGAGTTATAAGCTTAGTCTTAAAATTCATTCGTCTATCAGAGTTTAATGAAGTTCATACGAAGAGTAATACATGTTTCATCTCAAATCAAACAGTTATTCAAAAGTTTCTAAATGTGGAAAGAGATATGGTCTTAACCTTTGCAACACGAAAAGTAAATGATACTTTTCAGTGATATCTCTGAGCAAATCAGTCAAAATCTGATCTCATATTGACTTCCGTTGTGAAATCAATAAATGTTTTGATTGTTCAACTCTGTCAGATGTTGGAGTACCCAAGACAAAGTACAAACGTTCAAATCTTCCGTCTAACGGATACTTCAAGAAGCTGCCTATAAAAGGATTTCATTGCAATGAGTTGAAGTTGGCGAACACGCTCAAAGCTATCAATCTTATTCGCTCTCAAAGTTTCGCTCATTCAAAGTTCACTCGCCCTAAACTAAAATCTACACTTATTGTAATATTCCTCTCTACAAAGAGGATTCTTTTCTTTGAAATCATTTGTAAGCCAGTGTTGTGGTTTTTGTAGCCTAAGGAGACTAGTGTTCAAAGAATACCTTGCGTTTTAGCCTAAGGAGGCTAAGTGTTCAAAGAATACCTTGCGTTTTAGCCTGAAGAGTCTAAGTGTTGAAAGAATACCTGGTTTAGCCGAAGGAGGCTATCCAAAGAATATCGTGTTAAGCTTGCGGAGACTGGATCTAAAGAATATCGGTTTAACCTGAATTATGTCCAAAGAATATCTGTATTTTAGCTAGTGGTGGCTGGGTTCAAAGAATACTCTTAGTAAAAACTTAGCAAGTTGCTAAGTAACTGAACATAGTCTTCACAAACGAACCGATATAAAAATATTATTGCTTTACTTATTCTTCTGCTGACTAACTGGGGATAAACAACTTAAACGAAAGTTGTTATTAAAATCAATATTTAAAACAGAAAAGTATCTTGTGTCTGTCCAAAGCCTTTTCTAACATACGCAAAACGCATAGTTTATAAAAGATTTTAATTAATCAACACAATTCAACCCCTTCTTGTGTGTTTATATTTTACAATTCAGACACACCCCAACACAGCTAGAGCTTTATTCTCTTCTTACTTCTCCAAGTTCATTTCAAGCTCTTGGGATTCAGTTGAGGGTTTGGAACTTCTTTCTCTACACACACTCAAGTTTCATTATTTGTCTAGTATATTTTCTTTCTCAAGTAAGGGATAGTTCATTTGATTTCAATAACAATAATGATAATCTATTTTTATGTGGGAGATATTGTTAGAGTTACTTTTTACTCACTACTTTTTGCAATGTGTACGAGCATTTATGATGTTCCTTGAACGAGTTAGTGTTGTTATTTAGTTGTTATACATAAACATTAGTTGTGTTTTGATTTGAATTGATTGGAATAACTTGTTTTTGAATGGAAAATGTTATTACATGTGCTTTGAGTGATTGTTTAACTAGTTGTTGTGCTTTAGAAAGTTAGAATGAACCAGATGTATAGGTTTTAAAGGTTAACTTTTAGTTTTGAGTGGAATTAAACTTAAAATTTCATTTAGATAACTAAGTTAGAGCATTTTAGACTTGACAAAACTTGTGGCTTTGTCATAAATGTCATAGAGTAGAATTTGAAGTTTTAGGACTCCTAAAGTTATCATTTTCCTCATTTTCATGGTTTAGAAGGTAAGATTTTGTATTAGAAAATTTTGATTTATTTAGTGCCTTAAAACAATCGTAGAATATGTTTTAAACTTGTTAGGATGTTGAATTTTGGTCTGGGATGAGAGATGAGGAGTTTAGAATGATTCCAAACTCATAGAAGTGAAAAAAATTCTATACGATGTTATTGTCATCTTATACTGAGCATAAATGTAAGCTAGCATTAACCATAAGAGATATGAGATATCCTAATTGTGACATATAGCCATATTGAGAGTTAGTTTAATTTATTTTATTTTTAAGTAGAAAGAGTATAGGTGAGACCCATGAGATGAGCCAGCGATTAGAGCTATTTTGGAGACAAAAGATTCACGCATTTTAAAAGTGCAATGAACAAAGTCAGAAATGGTCAAGATAAAGCGACTTGGATTCTAAACAATTTTCGAACAACCTTATACTAATATTGAAGTTCTTTTGATTTAAAAAATAAGAGTTCCATTGTCAAGACAATTAAGGTTACTGATGGAGGAGCTTAACACACTGTGACAAGTCCATATCCATTACGATACACTTTCAGAAAATGATAATTTTATTCTTATTTAATATAATAAATTAGATATATTAAATTTAATTTCATATTTAATTAACATTAATAGTCTTCAGAATTTAAATGATTGCGACTACTTTGGAAGTGATGGAGAAAACTAAATTTAAGATTTCCACCATTTATATTATAATATAAAGTTTGTTACGTGTCTTTTGATTTTAGAAATAGGAGGAAATCAGTCTAGTTAGGCAAAAAGTGCATCATATATATTTTCTCATGGGAAGGGTGATAGGGGTAATTCTTATGGGTGACAAAAAGTTTATCATAATTATATGAAAGGAGATTGTAGTTTTATGGTAGTTATTATTTTATATTATTAGGTAAGTACATTTATGTTTAATAGTTACTACTGAATTCATGTAACTAAGATGCATCTATTATTATCTATTATTGCTCGTTAGTGAAGATATAGAAGCATGTAGTATAAATTAGGAAATAATTGGTAATATTTATTCATTTAACCAATATTTAATTCTGTCTTAATCCATTTTTTTCTTTTTAGGATAGCTTCAATGTACATTTTGATTTGTTTCAGCTTAAGCAAGTTGTTTAATTTATTTTTTATTGGTTGAATACATTTTAGGCTTACTATAGATTAAACTTATTCATTTTATGGTGATTTTATTTAATCCTACACCTTATTTGTTTAGTAATGCTTAAATACTTGTAATAGTCAAATGCTCTTTCATATATGTTGACTTCAAATTATAGTAATATCTAAGATGGTTTATGTATGTTTCTACTCTCAATTTCCTTTATTTTTACTAGTATTTGTTTTTGTCTAATTTGTATGTTTATAGAGATTATAATATTATTATTCATGTCTTGGCTTGTAATTAATATGGTATGAATATTTTGTGCAGTGCGGTATTATTATCACTTTGATGGATTCTTGAAAAAAATGAAATGATACTATTTTTTCAAATGTAGAATTGATACTAATTAAATTTTTTAATTTAGATTTTATTTTATATTTTGAACAAAGCTTAATCCATGAATTATGTGTCCTCCAACTTGTTTTTAGAGTAGTTATTTGAATATCATTTTAATTTTATTTTGTAGGAGAAATATCAAGAATGTAAAGTGGGAACATTACAATCTGCTAAAAAGGAAGGTACATTTGCACAAGATTCTCGTTCAACTTCTGTTAATAACAATGAGATATATTTAGGTGTTGTTGGAGGTGAGATCTACCAAGGAAACATGTATGACCTTGGTACATTAAGGAAGAATTTTAGCTACTCAAAATCTTCTTAAGGAATTTAAATTTAGGCTCAAATGGTAGAACAAATGGAGGAAATGCATAGCACAAAAGATCAAATGATGAGCTAATGACAATAAGTGATAGAAAAAGATACTAGGAGGAGAAAATGACACAACTAAAAGAGATTTATGACAAGCAAACTACGCAAATGCACCAACAAGTGCAATAATAAATGAGCAAATATGTTAGCAGGATACAACTAATTTAAATATCAAACTAATATTAATAAATAAATCTGTTGTGCAAAGTCATAGCCCATTGATTATTATTGTTAAAGATATTTACCAACATATTGAAGATAATGAGGTTGATGGTGTTCATAACACCCCAAAGGACCATTAATTGTATATATCATTTTGTTATCACCTTATATTAAGTAATAATTTTGCAATAGGTTAATATTTTGCTAACACTTAAAGTTAGTTATAATTATGTTGTTTCTGATGTTTCTAGTACTTTGTATGATTATTCTGAATTTCATTATAAATTTTTTAATTGACTTTCAAATATCATAAATGTTATTACTCAATTTAAGAATCATTGAGAATTTTATCAATTCTCAATGTATTAAACATGTCTAAGGATTTTGAATATGTTAAATTGTTGTAAAGAGATTGTAAAATGTGTAAACAATAGGAACTAAATTTAGCGGGTAAAAGTTTTGATTGTTGAACATCTGCAACCGAAAATTTTGATTACAACACATCTAATACAGCGCACCTTAGTGATTGAATAATTATAAATAAATTTTGATAACTAAACAATGAATATTTTAACATTTAGGTACTTTTGCCAATTCCTTTTAATATTAATTTTTTATAATAATCAAAGTTAAAAAAATAGTAATCAATCACTAAATATAGACTTATTTTGCTATCGAACTAGTGACAGATGGTTTGATTGTTATATTAATCCCCATAGACCAATATTAATAATGATAAACTATTTTATCTTAGTGATCACATTATCATCGAACACTAACAGTAGCTCCTTTAATTTTAGTTATTATTACTCTGCAATTGTTTTTCACAAAACATACATTTCGGTTGCTAACTAAAATAACAACCGAATTTTTAACGTTAGCCTGGTATTATCAGTTGTTGTCAACTGGTGAAATTTTTTTATAGTGTGACATATAATCAGTGACTAATACGGTGAGACATGACGACATGGATTGATTAATATGAAATAAAAATAAAATGTGTAAATACAAAGAGAATTAAAATGAAATAAATAATAAAATGTTAGAAATATCATGTGAAGAATTGAAATAAAATGTTTTTTTTTTTTTTTTTACATTCATACGTAACGTGAAAAGACTTCAATAAAATGTACAGTAACAAGTAGTAATATTTGGGGAAACTAAAATGAAACAAAATTGAAAAAAGATTTTCGCATCTCATGCACTAACTAGTACACATGAATGTTTCAATTACTCACTCTTGATTTTTTGAAGTTCTATATAACAGGCCAAGACAAGAACACATAACGTATGGAATGATAGATGTTTGGAGAAGAAGGAAATAATGTCCATCTTATAAAGTAACAAATTGTTCAACCATTAGAAAGTTACAACTTTAATCTAATTATTAAATATTTTTAAATATTTCAATTTAATCCCTGTACTTTTTTCTTATTATTTTTCATATCTTTTAAATCGGTCTAATACGCATTTAATATTAAACTTCATATTAATCTTTTGCATTATCTATGAAAAAAACTTACACTTAATCTTCAATCACGTATAACAGTGTTATTAATCTAAAAAAATACATGTATAACATTTAATATACGAGGTCAATTAAACAGAATTATTCAGCGATTAATTTAAATAAAATTGATTCACATGCTTTTCCTTAATAATCCGACAACGTCTCTATGTTTAAAAACTAAAATTTAACTCATAAATTAGATGATAATGAACCTACCGGTCCTTTAAGTCTATTTATGTTATTATCTTTTACTTATTATCATTTTGAAATAATCTTTGTGCCATATGAATATATGAAAAAAGGAGTGACATGCTAGACCGATAATGTTGACTTGTGACACCTACAACCAAGACATAAACAAACTATTATAGATTCAACGAAGCTGGTCACTATGAGAATTTCAATAATAATTTAGTATATTTCTTTTTATCTAAAAAAGAAAAAATTGAAATACTTAAAAAAAATGTTATTAAATATTTAAACTAGTAATTAAGATATTAGATGTCGAACCTATAAAGTACTGAGTATGTTATAGTATCTCCTAACATCAAACCGAATATAAACTTATTCAAGTCAAACTCTAACGTGGACGTGATCAACATGTAGAAATAATGATAAAGTTGATCATCTTGAAAGTGTGAATGGATGATATCATCATCTGGCCTGAACGTTCGTAACCTTTGATGTCAAAATTAGCTGCGGACTGAATAGTTGCTATTTGTAAAGATTGAAAACTCTAAGGTAGAGTTTATCAACTTTATAATTTACTGTGCATTCAAATAAAAGTTATTATAGGAAAATTTTCTCTAAATTTAACTAGTTGAAAATTTATTTTTTTATAAGAATATTTGAAGATCTGCACAAATTTTAAAAATAAGTTAAATTTTAATTTCTTTTTTTATCTTTTTTAAATAAATTATAAATAAATACTAGTAGGTCTATTATGAGACCGCATAAAGTAATTTAAGATTAAAATACAAGATCTTTCATTGGAGAAAAAATGAAAAATTCTTAAAAATAACATAATATTGTGGGGAAAAAAAAAATACTAAGATCATATTAGTCAAGGAACTGGCTTAGTTAGTTGATTGAATATAGCATAAGAATTATTGTAAATTTTCTTGACTTTTGAAATTTGAATTTTAAGGACAAAAAAAAAATAAAAAATAAAATAATGAATATTAATTGAAAAATGGAGACATCATGAATAAAATATCAATATATTTTTTTTCCTGACTGAGCATATCAATATATTAATGCTCGGAAATTATAGTTTAGATTTTTTAATAAATAATTTAAATAGCAATATAAGATTAACCTACTATCGAGTTTGTGAATTAATTGGTAAAAAGTTTCAATTTAATCAATAATTTTGAGTTTGTTGTTAAATGGTTAAAGAGAAAGTTTTGAATTATCTGTGATTACATGTGTTTTAATATATAGTTTTTTATTCGTGGTTTGAGTATGTATCAACAAAGATAATTGTGATTTAGGATTTGAGAAAATGATTTGAAAGATAATTTTCTTAATGTATTTAATTGATTTAATTTAAATATTAATATTTAAACTGATTGTTTATATTATCAATTTTATATGACTACTATAATTATTTTTATAAATTTAATGTATCTGAATAAAGTAAATTAAAAATATAACATGTCAAAATGAAATAATTTCAAAATATAATATACCAAAATAAAATTAGCATATATGTAAAAAAAATATTAATATGCCTACTATTGCCCGTTCATAATAAATTTTGAATTGTACCAAAATATAAAATAAAACCAAACTCAAAAGTAGTAAATCTAATTTTTTTTAAAACGTACCAAAACGTAAAAGAATGTTCTAAACTTTTAAAGAATAATTTAAAGATATAAACAAAAAGTGAGAATTGAACTAATAAGTAGTTAAATAAATCAAATGTATATAAAGAAATGGATAATTTAAATTAATCAAGAGAATCTTCTTTTACTATTCTGAAGAAGCATGTGAAATGCACCTTTAATTAAATTACAACATAAGAGTAAATTAAAGTGTATTAGAGACAAAATAAAGAAAAAGATATTGGTTAAGTTCATAAGGTGCATATAATTTGTGCTATATATATAATATCATGGATGTGAGTGCAATAATATTCATATTGAGAAGCCAAATCCCAGAAACCACAACACTCCAACACTTTGGTCGTGTTTCTTTTTTTCATCTTTTTCTCCGAGAAAGAGCCACAACCCCACGTTTTCACTTTCACTTTTTTTCTTTTGCTTTGGGAAACGATGATGCCATTGTTCTTTGGAAAAGTGAACCCCTTAATGTAGGACTCTCTCTTTCTTCTTCTCCCCCTTCTTGGGCACGTGAGAATCCGAAACGAAGCACGTGACGTGAGTGTTGTTGGTTTTGGCCATGGAGGAGGATAAGTATGCAAAGGAATTGGAAGTGGCCGTTAGGGTGGTACACGTGGCGTGTGCTCTCTGTGGGAGGGTGCAGGAGAGGCTCCTTGCGACCCACAATGATCACGTTGTCGCAAAAGATGATGATTCTCCTGTTACTGTCGCAGGTATCAAATGCTTTCACTTTTAATTTAAAGCTAGCATTTTTTTTATATTTTTTAATTTTGTTGAAAATGGGGTTGGTGTGAATTGGATAATTGATGTTGGGTTTGATCTTTTTTTGGTTTATGTGGGTGTGGGAGAGTGTGTGTTTGAATCATCATGTGGTAGTTGCTATGAAGATTGGTGTTGTGGTATATGGAATTCAATGACAGTGTAGGATGACCCAGTTTGGATCAAATCCAGTGTATTCTTAGTGAAATTGAAAGCTTCAATGTGTAATGCATGCTGCTTATGGGATAGGGAAAATTTTCTCTTGGCTTTGTAAAGTATTGAAGTGTATTATGGTGGACCAGTTACAAAATTAAGCCAAGGATTAGTCAATTATCTTATTTTTAGAATTTAAATTCTATTGGCCGTTTGTGTAAAAGGTTTTGCTCTGCCAAGTAACGAGAAATCACAGTAGATATGATTTTCAATTTAATTATCGTTAAAGTTAAAAAACTTATCATACATGTTCATTGCTGATTGGATGACATTGCTGTCACCTTGTTGGTGCATAGCTTATTTGCTCTTATTTTTTTATAGTGAAACTGAAATCTTTAGTGGGGATTTCAGCTTAAAATGTGATTATACAAATTTATCGTGAATATTTTCATTTTGTTTCTTTGCTGAAGTCTGTACTTGTTGGGTTTTTTTAATTTTTGACTGGACAGTTTAGTGTTAGGTTAACTCTTAATCTCACATTTGTTTTGAGTCAATTTGAAACTTTAATTTGATCTTTGCATCGTAATCGTAATAGTATTTCTCTGTCTATCCTAGTCTGATGTCAATCTTGGCATCATAATTGCATCGTATGTGTCTTATAGACTTGTGATTTCAGCTTCCACTTTGCACCTGCTTGTTCGTCTAATGTGATATATTCTATAAAACAAAGTAGACGGTCATGGCCTTGGTAAGGAACCATAAAATGTAAAACAATTAGTTACAGAAAAGTACATTGGAGCTTGAGTATTTGTTTCTTTAACTCAAAGTTCCATTAATTTCAGCTGTGTCAATGACCAACTATATGAAAAGCTTAAGCTGTTAGATGAAAACTCATGTTTGATTTATATCTAGCGAATCCCCTCTCAGAGACCTTCGGACTTGAAGGCTGGACAATGCATAAGCCTACCAACCTTATACTATAATTCTACTTTTTTCTTACAAGAATGACAACACCATGGATTGAACTCACAATTATATTATAGAGGCTATGGTACCATGTATAAGCTATTTCATACCATCTGTTTTAAGCAGTGACATAAATGCGTAATTATACATTTGTACATATCTACTTTAAGTTTACACTGAATCTGTATCGTGGTTTTTGCTGGATTAGATTCCCTCAAACTCAGATTCATAACCATAAATGATCATAAATGCGTATGATGTTTGTATGTTGACGTAAGCATTCTAGCCTAGTTGAAAAGCTTCTGGAATGATTCCTCACTTACCCATTGCACAGTGCAATCAATCTAATGCTTTAATGCAGAAGAAAAAGACATCCTAGTTTGCTCATAAGAATTGTTAAAGTAAAAGTTGAACAGCTGGACTGGAGTATTCAATATGTTTTTTTTTTTTTACTTTTTTCATCACATACAGAAACAGAATGATTAAAGTAAAAGTTAAACATTGTATCACCATCAGCCCTGCCCCTAAAAATGATGGACAAAACTTAGATGCAGTTCCGTAGGTGTTGTTCTCTAACCAGAATTGGAGTTACACCCTGGTAATCTGTATTGACATTTAATGAATTTCTTTATTGTGTGGATTACTGAGATGAAACTTCAATTCTAATTGGAGACCAACACAAACAACACCTGTAAAACCACATATTAGTTTTGTCCAAAAAAAAAAATAAATGAAAATGTCTTGGATGCTTTCCATGTTGAATTGGATTTGTGCATCCAGTAGTTGGAATAATGATTTGGATAAATTGAGATTTCAGAGAAACTTTTCCTGTTTGAAAGAAATTCAACCCAGCAGCTCA
This sequence comes from Hylodesmum podocarpum, assembly GCA_026586105.1. Taxonomy (NCBI): domain Eukaryota; kingdom Viridiplantae; phylum Streptophyta; class Magnoliopsida; order Fabales; family Fabaceae; genus Hylodesmum; species Hylodesmum podocarpum. The sequence continues at coordinate 2,527,462 of JALJEV010000804.1, forward strand.
AAAACTGTCACAGATAGTTTTCTGGTTCAATCAAACGAACCTGATTGTGCAGTAGGCCTAGCCAATTATGAACTGGTTCAATCAAATGAACCTGATAGTTTATTTATTGTTTGAATAATAAGGTATGAATTATTACAGGGGAAACTTCATGTCTGCGGCATTTTCAGAGTAAATTTTCCTTTCATTTTATGGCAGCACATTGTTTTCATGGTAGCATACATCTGTTTTTGATGTTTGGTTTCTACTTGGTGTAAATTATGTCTACATTGGAGCTGGAAAGTTTCAGTGTTTTTTTCCACTCTATTTTGGGTAAATATAAGTTAGCTTTATCAACATTTAGAGTTTTTGGCATTTTACTTTGATTGAGCATATGACTGAGCAATGTTTGAATGTCAACTTGACATTTTCAAGTTGTGACTGCCCAGAAATTGTTAAACCTGTTTCATGGGACCTCACAAAGGTGGGACTTTTTATTTATTTTATTTTGTTATTAGTGACGGTCTAGAGATCCAAGCTCCAATTTACTTCACTTATTTGCTTCTACAAAGCAGAGCTAATGCCACTTTTCTCTTGTACATATTGGTTATCACAATTTTGCAGTGAGACCAAACTAGCTTTTTTATATTCCTATAGCACTAAAACAAATCATTCTTATTGAAAATGGGGATATTTTACTCTACTATCAGTATGCTCCATTTTATCTTTGCAAATTCATGCATGGTGCTCAATTTTTTTTTATTTTTTTTGTTTCTTGTGCAAATGTTGTTCACAGTTAATTGACTGGTTATTTCATTTCATATCTCTGCATGAGAAGACTTTAGTGTGCAAGCAACTATTAGTTGGTTACTATCAGAGATTTTTGGGGTTCAAAACGTGTCAATTGTTGCTGAAGAAGACACAGAGTCCATCTCCAAGGATGAATCTGCTGGCTTGTTGGAAGCTGTTGTGAATACTGTGAATGAATCTTTAGCTTTTGCATCCAAGTATGGTCTTCAAAGTCCGGAGACAACTCTAGGGACATCTGAAGTTCTTGAGGCCATTGCCCGATGCAACTCGACTGGTGGCCCCAGGGGAAGATATTGGGTACTTGACCCTGTTGATGGCACATTAGGATTTGTACGCGGAGATCAGTATGCTGTTGCTCTAGCTCTGATTGAGGATGGAAAAGTTGTGCTTGGAGTTCTTGGATGTCCTAATTACCCAGTAAAGACTGAATTGCTTAATTATCATTACCAACATCATCAAACAACTCCACAGCCGTCTCAAACAACTCCTGATGCTGGGGGAAAAGGCTGTGTATTGTATGCAAAAAGAGGCAGTGGTGAGGCATGGTTGCAGTCATTAATTGATGGAGATAAAGTACTGGAATGGCCGAATTGTGCTAGACTTATTCGTGTTTCTTCAATTGATGACCCAGCATTGGCAACTCTCTGTGAACCTGTGGAAAGGGCAAACTCAAACCATTCATTCACAGCTGGACTTGCTCACAGTGTGGGACTTAGGTATGATATTTTCCCTTTTTTCTGTCAAAATGTTCAAAATTTGTACCTATTTCATTCCCAATTTGACTTAAAAATACTTCCATATAATTTCTAGACTAACAATAGGGTCACTATAAGTAGAAATTAGTCAGTCTTTATACACTATTAGAAGTAGTGAAAAGAATATAAGGAAGAGCCTGGCATTGTAATTCTTGGTACTTCAATGCAATTATAAGGAGCCAAAAAATTTCTTGGACAACTTTGTCATTTTTGTATAATTTTTTCACTGAAAACGTAGAAAAGTTATAATTGAATTTGTAAATTTATTATTATACAAACTAACTTAGAGGTTTAGGTTGTGTTTGGCTCGACTTTAATTTTTTCAGGTTTTAATTCTTAAAAGGAGAAAATATGCCAAACACATTTGGAGAAGATCTCTTAAAATGTTAAGGAGTTTGTTTTTTTATGTTTTTTTTTTTTTATAAGAGAAAAAGGGGGGAAGTAGCTATCCAAAAAACTAACTGAAAATGATTTTTAGTAAATTACACTGACATTCCCTCTGTTTCGCGATATTTCAAAAACACCCTTTGCTTCTTTTATCCTAACACAAAACCCCATAATTGTTTGAAAAATATTACACTGACACCCCTTTTATGTATTTTACGTTGACCCCCCTTGATTTGAAAAAAAGAATTATACTTATGCCCCTTATAAAGGGTGTAAAAGTAATGTTAAAAAATAGAAGTATACCAAGTGCAATTTCACGAAAATACAGGGGCTGTAAGTGCAATTAGTCAATGCTTTAGAGATAAATTGCAGACTTCAGCCTCTCTCTCCCTCTCATCCAGACCAGAACTACTCAATGTGGGACATGGAAACAAAACTTTAAGTTTTAAAGTTTTTAAATTAAACTGCCAAATAGCTTCTAATTTACTTTGAAAACTACTTTTAGAACTATGATTTGAAAATAGCTTTTAAGCAAAAACACACAAAACTAGCATGTTCAATTCTTTAATGCATTTTCTGGAAAGAAATAATGAACCAGACACTTCACATGTAGCCTGCTTTAGTTGCATCATATCATTGATTCAGTGTTAAAAAGGGTTGTGCTTAAAGGTTCAATATAACTCTTCTCTGAAATTCCTTGTTTGCAATTTCTTTCAGAATTCGTTCTGAACTAGTGAAATATTTGAATTTTGGTTTTCTCTTATCAACACCATTGCTGGAACTGAACTGTTCTTTCCTTTCGAAATCTGCGACAGAAAGCAGCCGTTGCGCGTGCACAGCATGGTAAAATACGCAGCAATAGCTCGAGGTGATGCTGAGATATTCATGAAATTTGCAAAATGTGGTTACAAGGAGAAGATATGGGACCATGCTGCAGGTGTTGTTATTGTTGAAGAGGCTGGAGGTGTGGTAACTGATGCAGGGGGGCGCCCTCTGGACTTTTCAAAGGGAATGTACTTAGAAGGCCTTGACAGAGGCATAATTGCATGCTCTGGTGTCACATTGCATGAAAAATTCATTGGTGCTGTTTATGCTAGCTGGGACTCCTCAAATTTATGAGCCTTTTTCTTCTATCAATGAAGCAAAATTTTGGTAGAGGCAATCTGGATCATGTCTTTTTTCTAAAAAAGAAAAATATTTTTTTCTTTAATTTTAATTCCACAAAATTGTATGCACATTAGTAGGCAGTAGCTATAGCTAATTTTTCACTATACTGATAGAATATTATATTTGAACCCAAGATATATTTATGTGGGATTTGGCTACTTTGAAACAAGAGAGTTTAGTGTAAAGAAAAAAAGTATAGTTATAGTCATCGAATAAAACATTATGGAGGCATTTAGTTTTTCTTTAATACGTAAGACTCAGGCAGGGTGTTAATTTAACGTCTTGTTGACAAATTAGAATCCTATAGACCAAAAAACTTAATTGATCCAACATTTTATTATTTTAAAAAAACGTCACATGATTTTTGCTTCATTCCTGTTTAACAAAATTTGTACAGAAACAAACAAATAATTTTTTACTTGTCTCGTTACTTTATAAAAGTGGGGTTAGAATAATTTACAAATTTGCACATTGTATTCTTATATGCACCATTTTTTAACACAGGTGTTACTAAATGATGCAAGCCCTATCAAGCGTCACTAAGCAAAAACTTATCACCAAAATATTAATATATAATTGACTACAGACACTACGATCTTGGTTTTGATAGTCACATATCGCCCTTGAGGAATTACAAGTGCACATGAGATAGCACAGAAAAACACTTCATTACAGTAAGTAAACGATTTTAGTATCATTGGAGTGTCAAATCCATGTTTATTTGTAAAAAGTGTATGCCTACGGAGAATCGGTATCCCATCAATTGTTAGTGACAGTTTATAATTCTCCAAATAAGGCATGATACACTTTCCGGAAATAAGGCTAAACATGACCAAAATTATCTTTTAAACAAAATAATAATATTCACTTTTAAAAGTAAAATTCATAATTTATTAATAAAGTTAAAAATTAGGATATTCTATATATTCTATATAATTATAATTCTACTTATTTTACATCTTTTATTTGCTAATCATAATATCTTTTAAACTATACACTCAATAATTTTAAAAATTAGTCTGGCTTATAAAGAATAAACTCATCTTCCTATATCACGAAAGGTTTTATTCACCAATTATTTTTAAACTATAAGATTCGTTATCCCAATAAATATGTGGGACAAAACTATCTAAATTTTTTTTGTTATAAAAAAAATAAATTAATATTTTAGCTAAAGAAGCCACCGAAGTATTCAAGTTTAAAGCTAAATCTGTTAAGATTACTAACAAATTGGTCCTATGGTCTAGTGGTCAGGACATTGGACTCTGAATCCAGTAACCCGAGTTCAAATCTCGGTAGGACCTTAAGTATTTTTACAATATTTTTCCTTAAACGGAGGGCAGATATGTAAATTGCAATCACAGACGATTCGTGTTCCTTTCTTCCACTTCCACACAACAACAGATTAGGCGCGCACACAAACACACACCAAAGGCTTCAATGGCGTTCCCTCTCTCTCCCTCTTTCAACCTTTCTCTCTCTCCAAATCGAATCACCTGCTTCTCCAACAAACACCACCGCCACGACGTCATCACCAAGGTCATAAATGCATCTAACTCTTTTTCTTTTTTCTCAGTAACAATTTATCGAATCTGAGGCATAGCAATGCCGCATTCAGCGTTTCGTGACTCGCACGTGCGTGTTGTACTGAAGCGTGTGTGTTGGTGATTATGCAGGAAGTGACGGCACACACGCGTGGTGCCACGTCAGCCGGTGCTGTGGAGAAGATAATGAAGCGGTTGAAGAGTGTGGTTCCGATGGTGATTGCGTCGGTTCAGATTAGTGCTTTGGTTCCGTTAGCCTTGGTTGATTACGTGTCGTTTTCTCCCGGTGCCGCCGAAGCGGTTCTGTATTCGCCGGACACGAAGGTTCCGAGAACCGGAGAGGTTGCTCTCAGAAAAGCCATCCCTGCCAATGCTAGCATGAAGACTATACAGGTTTGCTTGCTTTCATCATGGAAAGTAATTGTGTTATTTTCTTTTAAAGTATATAAATACTATCTTTAGGTTAGTTAGTTGGTTAGTTAACCTCAACATTCATTTCATCATTTAAATGCAATTTTTTAATCTAAATGAGTTAGTTAATGTAAACAGGTATTTCATTATTCAAATGCATTTTTTAATCTAAATTAATTAATTAATTTAGTTAGTTAATCTAAGCGCCATTTCATTAAGGATAAATTTGGATAAGCAATTACTTTGAGAGTTTAATAAGTATAAAAATTTTACACTCTTAACCTGTCAGAAATCATCTTTGATGTGATTTTTTAAGGTGATTTATTGTAAAATTAAATAAATTTACCACGGATTAGAAATCATCTTTTGTTTGATTCTTAAGATAGTTATTGTAAAAGTAAACATATTTACTATATATAGTTGTTTGAAGGGTATGTGCTTATTCTTAGTAAATTTGCTGATTTGATAAGAGTTTAAAATCTATATACTAATTTTACAGTCACAATCAAATTATAAATCATGTTACGGGTGACTTTTAACTTTTAGGTTAGTGATTGTAGAAGTAAATAAAATTATCATTTCTTATTGGTTGACAATGTAAAATCCTTTTACAATTTAAGTGCATATACTATTTTCTAATTTCATAAAAGTTTGTTAGCTTGAGGATTGAATGCATAACAAGATAAATCTCTCTCTCTCTCTCTCTCTCTCAATGGTGGCATTGCGGATTGAACCTAAAATGTCATGCATACCACTCAAACTCTTCGCGACTAGGCCAACCCTAGTTCTTCAAATAAAAGCTCATTTTGATAAAAGTCTCCATTAGCCTTGAAATAAGTTTAAAAGAGCCATTAGGAAGTTAATGGGAATGATTTAATCTAGATTTGGACAGTAGAGCCTCAAGCTATTCTGACTGAAAATGCATGATGGTGAGATGCAATGTGAAAAGAAATTGCAGATTTAGAAATTAACTAGAGTTGCGAGATGGAGAGCACCACCGGCTGGAAAGAACCTTGGAGATTACAAATGGGTCTACAAGATAAAAGTACAATTCTGATGGAATGGTGGAGCTCTACAAGGCCAGGTTTGTGGAAACAGTGTTCACCCAAATTGAAGGCTTGGACTTCCATCAAACCTTTTACAAGTAGCTTAGCATATATTGGTTTGAGTTTTCATGTCAATTGCACTATCAAAAGGATGGAGACTTCATTAGATGAATGTTGACAATGCTTTCCTGCATGGTGATTTAGAAGAGGATATTTACTTAAGGCTACCCCTCTGCTTCAAAGCAGATGGAGACAACGAAGTTTGCCAAACACAGAAGTCAATTTATTGAATTCTCTTCGAACATCATGAAACTGGTTCTCCAAGTTAGCAGCAGCTTTGAAACAATATGGATTTATTCAGTCCCATGGTGATTATTCGCTTTGCTATTTGCATATCAGAAAGGGCAAAATCTTCATGCAGTTATTAGTATATGTTGGAAAGTAGATATCTGTTGTAATCAGTTATATATGATTCACTGACAGGTACTGGAAAGTAAATATTTTCTGCAATATCCATTGTAATTAGTTAGAGATGATTTTGGAATATTTTAGGTCTACATTTGGTAGATTAAAATATTACACTGCGTAGGAATTCTTATACAAGGTAGTAGCTAGCTATTTGTACATCACTTCTAAATAATATATCCCTTCTGATTAATGAGGAGTTAGAGGAGAATTGTTTTTCAGTTTTTATTTGATTTTTGAACATTTTAATGATCAATTGTATTTTGTTTATGTCTCTTTCAGGACACTCTTGAAGATATTTCGTACCTGTTGAGGATTCCACAGCGAAAACCTTATGGAACAATGGAGGGGAATGTGAAGAAAGCCTTGAAGGTATTCATCAATTTATATTATTTTTTGGAGTGAATTATTCAAACACCCTTTGAGTTTTTGCGAAATTACATTGAATGCCCCTCTATTTTTTAGCATTACTTTTACCACCCTTATAGGGGGTTTTGATGTAATTTTTTTCAAAATTAAAGGGGTGTTAGTCTAATGTATCAAGGGGTGTTAGAGTAATATTTTTTAAATAATTAGGGGGTTTTGTGTAGGGATTAAAAAACAGGGAATGTTTGCATAATTTCGCAAAACTTGAGGGGGTATTCACTCTATTTTTCGTTTTTTTGCATCCTTTTCTCTTTGATGTGTTTGTCTGAGAAACAAAATACTGATTATTAGGTGATATAATGATGTTGCATCTCTGAAGGTTTCAAAGATGTCTTTCATTCTATTGAATGACAAATAGGTCAAAATGTCAAATGTTTTACATTTCATACATTGAGACCTTTGTGGTTTTTCCAGCCTCCATCACATCTACAAAGCCTTGTGAATCTATTTATTGATAGAAAAATTGGGGTATATAACTTGAGTACTTTAAAATGTCACATTTTGCATGTCATATTTTGTAGTATTTGTTGCAACTTAGTAGAATATCTTCCTGCATCTTTACAATTGTATTTGGTCTGTTAATATTAATAACTTTTAGAACTTCACTTGAGGACTTTGAATTTTGATATTTTCCTTTCTTACATCAGATAGCAGTAGATGAAAAGGATTCTATATTATCTAGTATACCAGCAGAACTGAAGGAAAGAGGCTCTTTGGTACATGCATCTCTAGTAGAGGGAAAGGTATGCTCAATAACTGCATCTTCCGGAGTAATTGAATATAAGTATTTGTATATCTTGATATAATATTGACATTTTACATACTGGCATTCATAGGCTAACTCCCTTCTCTATCCAGGAAAAAAGTAGCAATTTACATTTCAATTAAATTGATTGTTTTTATGATGACCTCGATTGAATTCATTTCTGAGGTTATCTTTAGATTATAGCTGAGGGGAAGCCCTGGAGCAACAGTAAAATTGTGCCTTGGTGACCGGTTGGTCATGGGCTCAAATCTAAAAACAGCTTCTTTGCATATGCAAGGGCAAGGTTGTCTACAATGACCCTACCCCATACCTTCATGAAGTGAGGAACCTCTGACCCTGGCATATGTTAGTTTTCTTTTTATACTTAAGAATATAGTTCGTACATTGCAAAATGAGTACAGTTCTCTATTGTTAATGTTTCTCACATGAAACTTATATACCATGTGCTTGTGACCAAAAGAATGCTGGATGCAAGAAAAATATTTCATATATAAAAACTAGAATGTGGAATTTGGCCAATTTTACTTATTTTCAGTTCATCATGTTCAGTCTTTTGTAGGATAATATGTACTATAATATTTTATAATTGACAAATTATGTGAAATAGGTTGTTATGGTTTATTGTAGAAGCTACGAAAATGATGTCAATATTTTGCAGGGTGGGTTGCAAACTCTGCTTCAATCAATAAAGGAACAGGATGCAGATAAAGTATCTGTGAGCCTTGCATCTACACTGGATACAGTAGCAGAGCTAGAGCTGTTACAGGTAACTGCAAAGTAGATAATATGATAGTATTTGGAAATCAATGGTAGTTACTTCCATTTCTCCCATAAACTTGATTGAGTTTACCCAACAACAATATTTTAATCATGTCCAGAATCTAAATTTTGTTGCAACAGGCCCCGGGATTATCGTTTTTGCTGCCTGAGCAATATGCACAACAATATCCACGGTCAGTGACCAATTTAAAGTCATGTCAATCATTACTTTGATGTAATGCATAGATCCATGTAATGGATACTTGAATTTTCCGCCCTTAAATTTTGAACATAAACCATGACCACTTGAAATGAGTCTAAAAAAAAAAAAAAAAAAAAAACAAGAAGAGATTTGCAGTTTAATCATTCATAGCTCATTTCCTTGGGAAAACTAACTCAGAACATGGGGGAAATATCAATATCTTCCCATTTATTTTAGGCTTTCAGGGAGAGGAACTGTTGAGTTCACCATTGAGAAAGGAGATGGATCAACATTTTCTCCAGTTGGTGGAGAGCAGAAAAATACTGCCACCATTCAGGTATAATTCACTCAATAAGTTTTCCTTTGTGATTAGGCATTGGTTGTTGATTTGGTGGGATTCAGGTCTCTTAAAAGAATCCATAAGTAGTAAGAACAGGTTCACTTTAAAGAATGCATCAAAAATCGTAGTTTGGTAAATGGTGCATGAATAAATACCTGTTAGTAAGTATTATATTAAAGATTAACTGTTAGACTTTTCTTTCAGGTTGTTATTGATGGATACTCAGCTCCACTAACCGCAGGAAATTTTGCAAAACTGGTAAGGTAGTGGAACGTTACTTCAGCCTTGTGAATTTTCCATATGACTATTTCTTACTTCCCAATAGCCATCATGTATACCATTCTTGATTTTCATCACTTCTATTGGTTTATCCACTTTCGTTCAGATTTCCTAAGTTCCCTCAGTGAACTAAATCAGTAATGTTCTATTTTTATTTGAATGGTTGATATATGTTTAATGTCTCAGTCATTAAGTCCTATTTCTCTATCACTGCTAGTAATGCAGTCAATTAGTTAGTTTCTTTTGCAAAATACTTGAGTTTCTCAAGGTCTAGAATTTTATATTGAGTTTTGGCCTCTTGATAAGATGAGTGGCTTCTAAATACTTCAACTTCTGTTTTGTTCTAATGTATGCAGTGAAATTCATCTATTATTCTGTGTACAGAGGATATGTTAACTTGAATACCTAAATTATCAAGTTGAAAATATAAATATCATACGCATGTGAAGTTGTTTAGGGTGTCAAATACTCGGCATTATAAACAAGACTGCGAAAGTGGGAATTATGGTAATAGACAACTTTGCCTTTGAATAATGGTCTAATGTGATGCTGAAACCACTATAAGTTAAGAGAAGAAAAAGGAAGTGGAGGCCTTCAGCTTTGGAGGAGTGCAAATGTTACTGCAATTCTCTTGGGCTGAACTCGTTGATTCATTGGGATGTGGAATATTGCTATTCTTAGAATGTCTAGTTTCAATTGCGCATTTTAAGTAGTATTATGTGGTATATTTCCTGTTTTTAAGTGTTGGTGTTTTGAACATCTAGATTATTTGTTTGTATGATAGTGGAAACAGAACTCACACAGTTACATATCCTTCAGGTGATGGATGGTGCATATAATGGCGCAAAGCTCAGCACTGTTAACCAAGCTGTTCTCTCAGATAATGGAGCTGATAAGAACAGTGGTTACAGTGTTCCCTTGGAAATAATGCCGTCTGGACAATTTGAGCCTCTTTACAAAACAACTTTAAGTGTGCAGGTATGCTTTCATTTTATTCTATAATGTTTTCTTTGGCAGCAGGCAGACATAACAGGCATTTATGATACTCTCCTCATCTGTTTTCTATCTTGTGGAAGGATGGAGAACTGCCAGTTCTTCCTCTATCTGTTTACGGAGCAGTTGCTATGGCTCATAACGAAGCCTCTGAGGAGTACTCATCACCTTATCAGTTTTTCTTCTATCTCTATGATAAACGAAGCGTAAGCCAATCTACAACTATTACCGCTACATCCCTTTTGTTTGGACTGAAGCAGAACCTTTTAGGACAAAATTTAGATAGTTTCATAGGTATTTTTGGTGTTGTTCTCGAATCAGAATTGAAGTTTTACCTCAGTAATTTACGTAATAAAAGTTTACAGTTATGATTCACATAGAGAACAACACCAAAAGCACGTAAGAAATTGTATGTAAGTTTTGCCCAAATTTTTATGCCTGGATGTAATTTCCCTTGCAAATTGAATTCATTCACTTTTCTTTTTCCCAATTCATGTAACTTTTGGTAATATTCTTTTTGTTCCTTTCCACTTTTGTAGGCTGGTTTGGGAGGGATATCATTTGATGAAGGACAATTTTCAGTTTTTGGGTAAGCCTTGTTAGCATTTAAATTTCCTGTCACATTATCAATTATGGACTTCAATTAGTGTTTTTTATGCTATTAAAACCTGCAGATACACAACCACCGGGAGAGACATTCTACCCCAGATTAAAACTGGTGATATAATTCGTTCAGCAAGACTTATTGAAGGCCAAGATCGCCTTGTATTGCCGAAGGAAAGTTGAGTAGATTTTGTGGCGGTGTTACCCTAATAGGAAGCAATGATTCATTCTTTTAATTTATATATATGCTGTGTGGATGGCATCAGCCTGATTTTCTTGGTGCAGGTTGTGTTGTAAATTACTATAGGAATGAGTTGAAATTTCTATTCATTAAAAATCCAATGGGGATCCCTTTCAGTGACTTAATTCTTCCATATTATGATCTGATGTCTTGTAAATGCACCAAAATACCAGACTTATCCTTACAAAGATCTTGTTTATTTATTTATTTTTGGCTACAATGTTACTAGTGTATATATAGGTTTTAGATCTGGGCTGAAAATCCTTAAGCAGGGCACAAGGTCGTATGTGGGCAGTTATATGATTTTTTATTTACAAGGACAATGTGGAACTCGGGCCCTGTTACTTTTCCGCGAATTAATAGTTATTTTCTTCCTGTGTCCATCAAATCCATTTCATCTTGCATTCTTTTCATATTTCGGAATGGGTATTTGAGATTCCAAGTGTAAGAACAGGAAAAATCAGAAAAGTGATAGGTAGCTGCATAAAAGACAATTAGGCCAGTGACAATTCGTTAGTTCAGCTATTATTTTTATCTAGAATATAATCATGTACCAACAATTGCGGAATTCAAACTTGTTACGAACTTTATATTTTAATGATCTACAATTGAATTTATTTGGGAGTAACTTAACAAAGTTTTGATTTATATATGTAATCCTCTTGAAAAAAAAGGCGTCTAGCTGTATGGGAATGCTTAGCAACAAGCAGGTTTTGCCTAAAAGTTGCATATGTCTCTTGGACATAAAAAGCCGGCACTAAATTCACATTTGATTACAAATGTATGCAAGACTAGAATAAGACAAGGAGTAGAAGCAACAAAAACTAGAAAAAATCCGCACCTTGCAAGTGCAGCCAATTCTTGTAACTCGAAGGTCAAATCACCCTTGTTGTCAAGCACTCTCCTTGCTCTCTATCTCTCTATGTATATATATATCTTGTGCCTCAAACTTCCAAGACAAACCTTTATAGTTCATAGCATTAAGTTTTCATGGCTATTTGTATCAGTCAATTCACTTTCGTTTCCCTCTTTTGCGTCGCTCTTCTCCTTTTTTCTGCTCCGGGTTAGATTCTTCTCTCTTAATTAGACTTGACAACATGAAACAAATTAGTTTTAATCTTATGCGTTCTCAAATTCAAAATTGGATAAAATATGTTTTTGATTCTTCTAAAATTTTAAATATTTAGTTTTCCTCTCTAAAATTTTATTTTATTTTATTTTAATTCCTTAAACTTAAAAATGTATAATTTTTTATTATTAAAAAGTGATCTAAACAATGGTTTATAAGTTTTATTATTAGTCAATAACAAATTATGATACACATTGTAAAAGTCTAACATCTTATTATACATTAAAATTTGTAATTAGATTACAATATGAAAATACGTTACACTATTTGAGAGATTAACTTTTTATATTCAAAATCAAATATCCAAAATCATATTTTTTCACTATCCTTACAGGCCGTACCATATACATACGAGAAAAACTCAATTTCATTTTCTTGTACCATGTTTCGCCACAAAAAGCAATTAATTTATATACTTGCATCTTTATATCTAGGGGACCAACCAATGAATTGATTATCTCTTTTTTTTTTCTTCTTAACCTCTCTTTGTATTTTTCAGAGTTGAGTAATGCTGCAGCAATTTGTAGCAGGCCTAGTGGAACATGGAAAGGGCCTTGTGTAATCTCTAGCATATGCAATAATCAGTGCAGGGAGAGGGAGGGTGCACAGGGAGGATCATGCTGGGTTTTAGCATGTTATTGTACCTTTCTCTGTTAAGGAGACTGAAACATTACACATTCACTATATCCACTCTGCTCTGAATGATAAATTAGACACTGAAATTACCAATACCAGTCACAGTTATTACAGTTTTTCTTCTACATGTTCCCAATGTTTTCAAGATATGAGTGAATTTAAATGAGTGTTTGTAAAGTTGATTTTGGAGTGCATGTTTGATTGAACATCTTTAGTTCATGTCTACAAAAAAATTAAGTTATATTTGATGTAAAAGAAACTATAAGTTATTTTAGTGATCTACAGTCAAGCTTGTCTGGGATTTAGTCATCCAGACACTTTGTATAATTGATTTTAAAATATATCATTATGTTTGAATATTTTTATTTTAAAAACACATTACTAGTAAATTTCTTTATTTTTTTTATCTAACTCCAAAATCACCTCTTAATCAATCTTGGATCGAATTAATTCATAAACGTGGAGTTAAATATGTAAATATTTACGGTTTTTTTTATAATATAATATTGACGTAAAATTTGTACCATAAAAAATAGTGATCGGCTTTATAAAAAAATCTTAAATAACGTGGATACAAAATAATCTAGCCAAATGTTATATACATCTCTCATATTTTATATTTCTCTACTCTTTTTTTACTAGTTTGAATTTCTGTAAATATTTAATTATTATATAAAAATAATTTCTATTAGAATATTGGTATTTTGTATTTCAAGCAGACAGAAGAGTTTATATTGTTTTTTTTTTTTTTTTTTTTTTTTTTTTTTTTTTTTTTTACTTTGATATTGGTACAAAGTTCTATCATCAAATGCGGTGGTTAATTTTGTCTGGAAATCTTAAAGGTACACGATATTAGAAATAATTTATTTTAAATCATTCAATATCATTATGAAATAAAAGTTAACTTATTGTAGGCAAACATTGATTTTAGTTCCATTTTAAGGAATAAATTGGCACTAATGCACAGTCATTATCTAAAATGAAAAATTTATCCAAGTTTGCCACTTTTATGTTATGACATTGGAGGCCTATGGACTTATGTGCAGCGACTCAAGTAATCTTGTGGTTAAACTTTTTAGATTAAAAATAATAATAAAAAAAAAAAACCAGAAATCAGCTGTAATTTCTCGGCAAACATAGTCTTACTTGTTGAGTTTCATAACTAGAAAGGAAAAGAGAATTCATTAATTTTTTAAAAAATTGTCAATCAATTGCAAAGTAAATTTTTTTTAGTAGAGTATAATCGCAAAGGAATATGCTAATCAATTGTGAAGATGTATGAATCATTACACAAAATCTTAATTATATAATAATAAAAATATAAATTCATATTACTTAGACCAATCACATTCCGTGCAAAAGTTATAAATTATGGATAATACTTTAGTGTGAAGCACTTCAAATGCTTGTTCATTGCATGGGCTGCTTAGTAAATGAGCTACATTTTCATTTTTGGATTTGATACGATGCGAGAAATGTGTAAAAAATGTGAAAATAGAATATAGCATCATTTTGGTTCGATCCCTACTTTGAGAACATTGACATATTGAGCCCTAGGTTTACTAAATTACCAACCTAATCTCCAACTTGTAACTATAGTCAAAATGGTTCTTGTTGGAGTGTAACACTATTATACTTGTTAGACGGGCTAGGTGACATGTTAAACCACTCATGGATATCCATGTGGCAATTGCTAGTGGTGATTTGTTGGTGCAATGCAAAGATGGACCAGTTTGTCACAAAATCAAAATGAGAATGCAACAACCGGGAAATCTTTTTATCTATTCACCCTTGTCATAATGGTCCTCATTACTTGTAGTGGAAGTATTTATGTTTCTCCCTCATTCATTGTTCTCTATGTGAGATTATTGGGATTTAAGGTTGTGGTTGACATTCGTCCTCGAAGGTTAAGGATGATTTCAAGCAGAAGGTGAATTACTTTATTCCATCTTAGTTAAATAATTTTTTAAAATATAAACATATTAGAAGAGGTTGAATTGTGTTAATTAATAAATTTTTTTTTAAATGATGCGATTTGCGTTTGTAGTTTTCAAACTCAGGATTGACACAAGTTTCCTTTTATTTGTAAAGTTGATTTTAATGAAATCTTAGTTAAATTATTTATCCCTGATTAGTCAATAAAAAAGCATATAAGACAATAATATTTTTATATTAGTTCGTCTATAAAGACTATGTTCAGTTACTTAGTAATTTGTTAAATTTTCACCAAAAGTATTATTTGAACTCATCCACTTCTACCTAATTACATATATTCTTTGGATCTAACATTCTCAGGCTAAACAAGGTATTCTTTGAACACAATCTCCATAGGCTAAACAAGGTATTCTTTGGACCCAACTTTCTTAGGCTAAACAAGGTATTCTTTAAACACAGCCTCCACAGGCTAAACAAGGTATTCTTTCAACACTTAGGCTAATGACTTGAATACTTCATCTTAAACTTGTGCGTTTATGATTTGATAATGAATTCTTCGTCTCTGCTCACTTAAGTTACGTATAATAATTGTTTCGTCTGTGTCTGATAGTTGTTCCGTTTGTCCTATGATTATCAAAACTTAAGATACTAAGTCATTTTGACTTAACAATCTCTCCTTTTTTGATGATTACAGACCATACTTGCATTTTCCATGATCATGGCTTTATATCATAGCAAATGCTTGATTTTGTATTGGAGTCAACACTTTGCATAAGAACTAAAGAGTGTATGAGAGCTGAGATTGGCAAAGCTTGTCTTCATGCTTGGTCTTTATCAGATTGAACTTGTATTAAAGCAAAAGATCTTCACTTGAGTTCTTCAGACTAAACTTAGTAGACTTATAAATTTGCCAGAGCATCAGAACAGAATCTGCATAAGACATGTTAGTTCAAAAACACACAATGTATACCAAAGCATAACGAGTATCAGAATTACATCAAAACGATGTTTCTTTGAAGTTCTTCTTTCATTATAGACATTACATCAAAGTGATGTAATTTGTATAAGAGCAGTTTACATTTACAGAGAACTTACAAAGGTGATACATTGTATCGAGCCAAAAAAAAAAATACTTTAATCGAGTAAAAATAAATTTTAAAGTATTGGAGCAAAATAAAATTACAAGGAATGAACAAAATTTTTATCAGAGCTAGTCTATGCTCCCCTTCAGATCTTGCTCTTCTTCTTTTTCCGTTTGACTCCCCCTTAGATTGATCTTTTTCTTTTACAAGCTCCCCATTAGCTTTTGCATCTTCTTTCTTTTTCTCTCCTCCTTAGTCTGTGCACTCCTTTCTCCTTTGCTTCTCCCCCTTTTATCATTATTTTCCCTTTATCATAATTCTCCCCTTGGTCCCGGAAGAATCAAAACATCCTTAAGATGTAGACGATGCTTCCTTTAGTCTTTCCTTTTGACCCATAAGAGCCATGATCATGTCTTCCAGATGCTGAAGTTTGGATTTCAGCTCTATAGTTTTAGTCTCATGCTTGGCTTCCAACTGATCATACTTGTGTTTAAGCAGCCTATATGCGTGAGCACTAGGAACCGCTTCAAACTCCAAAAAATGAATAGTGAGAAAGGGAAGAATAGCCGTAAAGGAATGAAGTTCATCCCAATGCTAGCTAAATTCACGAACAATAGGAGTGATCTGAAGGTTTTGGAGAGACTCAACATTAGTGTAGGCGAAGCCTTCACCGGGGTAGATAGAGCCAACAACAACTTCTTCTTGCATTCTGATCGTCTTATAATAAGCCAATGTGGCTTCATGATTGCGAATCTTGGTAAGAGTCCAGTTGTCGAAGGGGCCTTCAGTCTTTAGCCTTTCAGACTTATACGAAGAAAATAATTTAGGTATATGTCGTGCCCACAAGAATTTCTTGGGTTCGTTATCATCTTCCATGATTTCTTTACCCTTTGCCAAGAACTTGATTCTGCAAGGACGAGGTAAGTCCAGATGAATGAAGAACTTGGTTTTGGTTGATGAGATGGATAAGAATTAAGTACCAAGAAAATGAGACAACTTCCTTCCTTCCTTTTTTGCACACCGTTTGATATGATAGAGAGATATAGATTTTTCTCTGCCTTCCGGTCTGTACGCATTTTCAATATGATAGAATATCATATCATGATCTATTGGCAAAGCGTGAAGCAGGTCTTCAGGAGAATCAAAATCTTTTAGCACCACCTCCTGAATGATATACACTCCTTTGCACTGTGGTCGCAACCATGGTAAAGTTATGCCAAGGGAGTATCCAAGAGCAATATATTATGTTTTGTTGAGATGGATGGTGAAGAGATTGGGTCGTGATCGTCCATTGCATCTAGAGACCAATTATAACATCCTCTAGGTACACTTGGGCTCCAAGGACTGAATGATGGAAGATGGTTGTACCAATGTTCTTTGGAGTCATCCAAGGACGTTCTTCATGTGTTCTGATAAAAGGCTCATAACCCAGCGCGGGGCCTTCTATCAAGGAGTCTTCAAGATACTCTTTATAAGCGCATACTCCTTCAAGTCCTTTGATGTTTGACTTGGCTAATTGGTTGACGCCATATTCAGCCAAAATAATGCAATTAAATGTAGAATACTAGTGTAAAAAATAAAAACACAAGAAGGGGGGTTGAATTGTGTTAATAAAAAATTTTGGCCTTTTGTCTGTTGTTTTTCAAACACGATCAGACGAAACTTTTAGTTCTTTAACTGTTGATTTTAAGTGTAAGACGTTTTAATAGTTATCTCCGTTAGTCAATAAAATAGTTAAAAACAAAGGTATTTTTATACTGGTTCATCTATTCCCGACTACGTCTAGTTACCCAGCAACTTACTGAGTTTTCACTACAAACCGTGAAATGATTACAAGTATTCTTTGTACCTAGCCACTTCTGGCTATACAGATATTCTTTGAACACAACCTTCTCAGGCTAAACAACTAGGTATTCTTTAGAACGTAGCCTCCTCAAGCTAATACAAAAGTATTCTTTGGAAAACAGCCTCCTCAGGTTAAGGGTACCACAAAAGTGGATTTAAAGAGTTTCTAAGAAACAAAGATCCTCTTCGCAAAGAGGGGTTTACAGATGAAGAAAAAAGTTCAAGTACTTAAGAGCAAAACTTAGATGAATAGCTTTATCAAGCGTAATTTCGCTAACTTGAACTGGTGAAGGTGAAGCCCTTTATATAGGCAACGATTTGATAGATCCGTTAGACTCAGAAATCTGTCCGTTTTCCTTTCCTTCTTGAAGTCTTCAAATTGTGTCAGAGTACAATCATAGATGCACAGTAGAGTCAGAACCTTTTTCTGACTTAATCAGAGATATCAAAAATAAGTAGATTTACTTTTCGTGTAGCAGAGGTTGGCGTGAATCTCTATTCTAACAAAGGAAGCTTCTTGAGTAACGACTAGATTTAAAATTTGGCGCGAGCTACTTCGTATGATGACTACGGACTTCACTTATCTTTATAGACGATGGGTCTTCATAATACTCAGTCTAAGAATTCGTCTTAAACTTACTTCATTAAGTTTGGTCTGAAGACTTCATCTTAAGCATATTGTCTTATGCTTTCGTCTTGAGGCATGCTTTTGGACAGACGAATGACTTGATTAGAAGTAGACTTTGAGGGGTCAACTTTCGTCTGTTCTTGCGTCTTGGCTTGCAATGCTTCAGTCTGATATGTTTCGTCTGTTCTGTAATTAGTCAAAACTTGAGACGTTAATCATCTTGATCTAACAACTAGGAAGTGAATCCTAGGTCGTTTCTCAAGGACCATCATTATCTTTCTATCGATTACAGGACACAAGGGCGGGTTTGATTTTGAAAACGGATTAATAAAAACAAAGAAATTAACAATAAACGAAAATAGATTAACCTCTTGATTAGATTGCAATTCACTTATCCTTGGTTACAAAAACTCATGCTCAATTTACTGAACTTTCAATCAAACCCGAATTAATTAACTAAGTGGAAATTAATTCAAGCTTTCCTTATGCGAAATTAAGCAATTCACATACATCATCTATTCCAATTCCAGCAATTGTATCTCAATCCATTAAGCATGAACAGAGATACGATTTTCACTGAACATTAAGCATGAGCAGCAATAGGAAACCATTGGAACGAATGATGAAGAGTTAAGAATAGGGAGAGCATAAACCACATAAACAACAGAAAACTCAAAGCTCAATTGCAATCAGAATCAAGAGGATAACCCTAACTTAGCCTTCCATTAAAACGAAATTGCAGAAAAGAGAAGAAACATAAACGAAATTCAAAAGGATAGAAAATGAAATGCAGTGCAGAAATGAAAGTAAAATAACGACAGTAATGAAGAACAGAAACAAAATTGGGATTTCAGAGAAGAAAACGAATGGAACAGTGAAAATGAAGTAGTGATGAGAATTATAAAACGAAAATGCAGTAGTGATGAGAATAGAGAATGAAATTTAGATTGCAAGTGCAAGGTAATTAAATTTCATATCAATTAAATAAAAACGCAAGAATCAAACAAGAACAGAAGAGCAATGCTTAAACCCTAGCAGAGAACTAAGAGAAGAACATAAACCCTCAACAGAAAATTAAAATTGCTAAGTAAGATGTATCCCTGAGTGTTTCCAAATACAAAAGGGAAGCCCAAGTCATGTGCAAGGCATATGAATTTTAAGTGTCTCAGGTCCCCAATTCGAATCCCCTTCCATGCATTACATAAAATGAATCAATTACATGATTTTAAATGGGCCTTCTTCGCTGGAATTTCTAATCAGTTTTCGTGTGCCACTTTCAAGCTCATTTTCACCCAGATGTAATATGAATTAGCTCTTAATGTCTCATGACTTTTGTAGCTCTCTGAGTCCTCTTTAATTCTGCATATAATGGAGCTCAAATGGAGATATGTAGTGATAATTATGCCTGTTTTAGTGAACCTACACAAATATGGAAAATATAACGAATTATAACAAAAATAAGTACTTAAAGTCCAATTGAGCTCAAACTCATAAAAGCATTAAATCATGCTAATTGACCATTAATAATGCTGGATTAGGATATAATAAATGCAGAGAAAGTCATCAAAATAATGATGTATCAAAATTTTCCACACTTATTCTTTTGCACTCCTAGGCAAAACTAAGTCCTAAGTCCTAATGAAAACATGAACTTGGATACAAAAATTCATCTGGTCTAAACTATTTCATACTCCAAAACAACCATCAATGTATCAGAATTGAACACAACAATCAGAGCGCAATCAATCTAGAGATCACATATCACAGTGTTAAACAATTCCTGTTTCAGATAGGATCAATCAGATATTGAATCAATCATGTAAGTCAATCATAAGCAATGGTTTCACCAAAAGTGTATCACTCAAACTCTCAAGTGTATCAGGCAAGTGTTTACTTTCAAACCATTAAAACGAACGTTATTTTACCATAGACATGCAATCATTCTAGTTCTCTATCACTAACAATCACAATCATGCATGATTCAAGAGGACTTGTAGAGGTTGTAATGGGGCCAAGGATGAGGATTTGATAAATTTGGTTCAGTGACTACTATTTCACAGATATTGAACAGAGCATCAACAAATCACAAAAGATATCATAATTACATAATAAACCTGTAAAGTCTCCATTTCAACCACTGCTCAAGTGCCCAACTTATTTTTCACACTTATTCAGATCAAAATTTGCTATATTTTTTTCTTTTTCTTTTTCCATACATTTTTTTCATTTGTATCAGAATCAAATAGCACAAGTGTGATCATAAAAAATTTAACCAAATTGTATCAATTTCACAACTCAGAACCATATCATATAAATTGAGTATTCCACCCCCCCCCCCAATACACTTTTTTTTTTTTTGCAAGTCCCGAGCAAATACCCCCACACTTATCTGTTTCACATAGCCAAAAGATAAACAATACTCATTCAATATCTATAATATCAGGACAACATTATTTTACTCTTAAGGCTTGTAATGCAGGTAATCAAATAAAATGTGTCAGGCTCAAAAGGGGTTAGCAAGGGATAAAATGCAAGGTAGGCTATCTGGTCAAGTGAAGAAATAGAAATGAATGTCTCAATCATAATCATGTATTATTGATAAAATGCAACTTTGAAAAGAACAAAAACAAGTTCTGAAAAATAGCATTCACTAATGACATATATCACACTAAAAGAAAAAGAATGACATACATATAAATCCATTCAAAACAGGCCCAACAACTCACAGGGTCAAATTTTCTATTAATTATCAGAAACAGTCCACAACCAATTCATACAAACTAGTCCATAATCTATCAGAGGAATATATCAACATCACAAGATAATCCAAAAATTAACTTAACTCAGATTCCAGTTCAGATTCTCAACATGTAAACCATAATGCAGATATACTAATAGTCAAACCAGAATCACAAAATCTCGAAGTATCAAAATCAAAGTAAACAAGTATGAAAATCCTAATCACTTCTGTAATTAGGTGGATAGATAAGAAATGAATGAAAATAAAACGAAAAAGAGTGGAAAGGGAAAAGAAAACTACCTAAGTCAGGGTGGAAGATGGAAGAGAAATAGGGTCAAGTAGAGAGGTCTCCTCCACAACTGTGTTCAGCAGAGAAGGATTGTTGAGGAATGACTTCAGATTGTGCCCATTGACTTTGAAGCTCTTGTCTGTGGACTCACTTTTGATTGTAACTGTACCATAAGGATAAACATTAATAACAACAAAAGGTCCAATCCACTTAGAACGAAGCTTACCCCAATGAGTCCGAGTTTGGAATTATATAACAAAACTTTCTGCCCAACCACAAAGTCTTTCCTAGCTATCAAACTGTCATGGAACTTCTTGGTTTTCTCCTTATAGAACTTAGAGTTCTCATAGGATTCAAGGTGGATCTCATCTAATTCATTCAGCTGCAACTTTCTTTCCTCTCTGGCCTCATCAATGCAGAAGTTGCAGGTCTTCACAGCCTAGTATGCTATGTGCTCTATCTCCACAAGTAAATGACATGTCTTTCCAAAGATAACCCGATAAGGAGACATCCTTATGGGTGCTTTGTAAGCAGTCCTATGTGCCCAAAGAGCATAATCCAGTCTGTTACTCCAATCTTTTCTATTGGGCTGAACAATCTTCTCTAAAATTCTCTTAATCTCTCTGTTGGAAATTTCGGCTTGCCCATTTGTTTGGGGATGGTATGGTGTAGAGACTCTATGAACAACCCTATACTTCTTGAGCAAAGCCTGCATGGATCCCAGACGTTAAACACCTCATAGTAGAACATGGGATGTTGAGGCATTTGTTGTCTCCATGTAAGGGATCCTCCTGCTCTCTAACATTACTTACAAGTGCTACAAGTATTCCACGCATCTCTGAAGATGGTGGGCCAGTAGAAACCGCAGTCAAGCACCTTGTGAGTTGTCCTCTGGATGCCTAGATGGCCACCTGGTGCGGAAGAATGACAAAACTGCAAGACTGAATCAGTCTCATGATCTGGAATACATCGCCTGATTACCTGGTCACTGCACAACTTCCACAAATAGGGGTCATCCCAAATATAATGCTTAACACATCACTCTTAATTTTATAAATCTGAGCTCTAGATGCTAAAGGAGGAAAAACAGAAGCAAATAAATAATTCACAATATTTGCAAACCAAGTGGTAGGGTAAGAAGCAGAAACAAACAACAAACATTCATCTGGAAAATTATCCCTGACGGGCAAGGGATTTGTATCCTCAACTCTCTCAATCCTACTGAGATGGTCTGCTACCAAATTTTGTGCTCCACTCCGTCCACAGATATCCAGATCAAACTCCTAGAGCCATAACATCCATCTAATCAACCTAGGCTTTGATACAACCTTTTTCTACAGGTACTTCAGAGCTGCATGATCAATAAATACAATAACATGAGAACCAAGCAAATATGATATAAATTTATCAAGAGCAAAAACAATAGCTAGAAGCTCCTTCTCTGCGGTAGTGTAATTTGCTTGGGAAACATCCAAAGTCTTGGAAGCATAATATATCACCTGAGGTAGCTTATCAACTCTCTGTGCCAGGACAGCTCCAAGTGCATAGTTTAAGGCATCACACATCAGCTCAAAAGAAATTGTCTAGTCAGGTGCTTGAATGATAGGAGTGGTGGTCAATGCTCTATTGAGGCAGTCAAAAGCCTCTCTACACCGGTCATAAAAAACAAAGTCCACATCCTTTTGAAGCAAGTTAGATAGTGGAATGGCCTTCTTGTTGAAATCCTTGATAAAGCGCTGGTAGAAACATGCATGTCCAAGAAAAGAACGAACCTCTCGCACACAAGAGGGGTAAGGTAAATGTGAAGTAATAGAAATTTTAGCAGGATCTACCTCTATGCCCTTCCTATAAATAATATGCCCTAAAACTATACCTTGTTCTACCATAAAGTGACATTTTTCAAAATTAAAAACAAGATTAGTTTCAATGAATTTACTAAGCACTCTATCTGAACTATCCAACCATGTATCGAAAGAGGATCCATACATAGTAAAATCATCCATAAACACTTCTATACAATTTTCTAGAAAATCACTAAAAATACTAAGCATGCACTACTGGAAGGTACTAGGGTATTTGCATAGGTCAAAAGGCATCCTCCTATAGGCAAAAGTGCCAAAGGGGCAGGTGAATGTGGCTTTCTCTTGATCCTCAAGAGCAATGTGAACTTGAAAATAACCAGAAAAACCATCAAGAAAGCAATAATGAGATTTACCTGCCAGACGCTTAAGCATCTGATCAATCAAGGGCAGTGGGAAATGATCTTTCCTTGTTGCAAGATTCATCCTCCGGTAGTCTATGCAGACCTCCAACTATTTCTGCACTCTAGTTAGGATAAGCTTATCCCTCTCATTCTTTACAACAATGAGGCCTGTCTTCTTGGGGACCATTTGGATTGGACTCACCCACTGACTGTCAGAGATAGGATAGATGATCCCAACTTGCAGAAGCTTGGTCACCTCCTTCTTCACTACATCCATAATCACTGAGTTCAATCTCCTCTGTGGCTGTCTCATTGGTTTAGCTCCATCCTCCAATAGTATTTTATGCATGCATGTGGATGGGCTGATACCAGGAATGTCCGCCAAGGTCCAACCGA
Source organism: Hylodesmum podocarpum (assembly GCA_026586105.1). Lineage (NCBI taxonomy): Eukaryota > Viridiplantae > Streptophyta > Magnoliopsida > Fabales > Fabaceae > Hylodesmum > Hylodesmum podocarpum. The sequence goes on from JALJEV010000804.1 coordinate 2,551,515, forward strand.
TGGCTTTCTTATGCTTTCTGAGAAGTTGCAACAACTTCTCCTCTTGAACAACATCAAGGGAGGTGGAAATAATCACCGACAATTTTTCACCATCCTCTAAGTAAGCATACTTGAGTTTTTTTGGTAATGGCTTCAATTCTGGAATGGGTGGTGGCTAAACATCAAGAACCAAAGAAGGGAGAAGAATGGGACATGAGTAAAACACAAGCATCCAAATACTTGGTTCATCTATAAATGATTTGTTTAGAATGCATTGGATTTACTTTCTCAAGTCTAAATCAGGAGTTGCAGGTGTATTTTGGAGATTAAAGTAGTGGATTGAAAAGAAAAGTGGTTGCATGATTCAACTCTGAGGTCTGATAATGGCAAGAAGCACACTTCAGAACAATTCAACTTGTATTGTGAGGAAGCAAACATTGAGCATCAATTAACAACTCCCTATACCCCTCAACAAAATAGGGTTAGTGAAAGAAAGAATCAGACGATAATGGAAATGGTTAGGTGTATGCTTCATGAGAAAATGTTACCTAAGGAATATTGGGCGGAGGCTGAAAACATTGCAGTATTCCTGCTAAATAGATTGCCCACCGAAGTCATAGATGGGAAGACTCCTTTTGAGGTTGGGTATAGCTATAAACCCTTTTTTGAATTTTTTTAAAGTATTTGGATGCTTGTGTTTTACTCATGTGTCGTAGATTAAGAGAGACATGCTTGCCAAGAAAGTTGAACCAGGTATATTTATGGGATACAGTTTGGTTTTTAAAGCGTATAGAGTTTTCCAACCTCACTCAAAGAAAATTCTGATAAGTAGAGAGGTGCACTCCATGGAGAATAAGAAATAAAGCTAAAATAATGCAAAAAAAATTCTAGCAGGTGACCTTTTGAAAAATCAAAATGAGTTAATTGATCAAGTTCTTGTAAGAGATATTAGATTAGTCTCTGATATTTACAAAAGATGCAATGTTGCAATCCTTGAATCTGCTAGGTACTGGGATGCAAAACAAGATCCCAAATGGATGGCTACAATGCAGGAGGAGCTGGCCATGATTGAAAAAAATCAAATTTGGGAACTAGTTGAAAAGCTTGAACAAAGAAAAGCCATCGATTTGAAGTGGGTGTTTAAGACAAAGTTGGATGCTAATGACTTAATGAACAAGCCTAAAGCCATAGTAGTAGTAAAGGGATATGCTCAAAATTTTAGTGTAGATTTCTTTGATACGTTTTCTTCAGTTGCAAGGCAAGATACCATTAGGATGCTGCTAGAAGTTGCAGCCCATAATGGATGAAAAATCTACCAACTTAATGTCAAATCAATATTTCTAAATGGATTTCTAGAGGAAGAAATCTATGTTGAGCAACCTGAAGGCTTTGTTGTGAAAGGACATGAGGACAAAGTCTATCTATTAGAGAAGGCTTTATATGTTTTGAAACAAGCCTCGAGAGCTTGGTATAGCACGATTAATGAATACTTATTAAAACTAGACTTTGTTAAAAGTCCTAGTGAATCCACTTTGTATACCAAAGGCGATCAAGCTAACTTGATTGTGATCTCTTTGTATGTTGATGATCTCCTAGTCATTGGCAGTAACATTGAAATTATTCAGCATTTCAAGGAAGATATGATGCATGCATTCAAGATGACAGGCGTGGAATAAATGTCTTATTTCTTGGGCATGGAAGTTGAGCAGAAAAATTGTGATATATTCATTTGTCAAAGAAATTATGCAAAAGAGAACCTAAAGAAATATAACTTGAAGGATTGTAAAAGCATGATTACTCCTTTGTGTCAAAGGCCGAAGCTATCCAAGGATGATGGAACAAAACAAGTGGATGAAACACTCTACAAAAGTTTAATTGGTTGTTTAATGTATCTCACAAGGACAAGACTAGATATCTTGTATGTTGTAAATGTATTGTTGGGATTCATGAATTAGGCAAGAGAACCTCATTTCAAAGCATAAAAAAGAGTGCTAAGGTATGTTAAAGGGACCTTAAATTATGGTGTTATGTTCAGTCAATCACAAAACTTCAAGCTATAAGGTTACTCTAATAGTGATTGGGTTGGGTCTCTAGATGACATGAAAAGTACCTTGTGGTATTATGTCAGGTTTGAGTTTAGGATATTTTCATCTTGTTCCAAAAAGCAAGAAATTGTAGCACAATCAACTGCTGAAGCATAATTTATAGCAGTCACAACAACTATTAATCAAGCCCTATGGTTGAGAAAAATACTAATTGATTTACATTTGGAGCAAACTAAAACTAAGAAAGTAATGGTGAACAATCAGGTAGTTATTGTCATCTCAAAAAATCTAATCTTTCATGGAAAGACAAAACATTTTAACATTAAACTATTTTAAGTTAGAGATATGTAAAAAGATGATGTTATCTATTTGAAATACTATAAGACTGAAGACCAATTATCCAAAGCTCTTCCAAGAAGTAAATTTGAGTTACTAAGAGAGAAGCTTGAATCTGTCAATTACGAATATAAAAAGGAGTGTTAATGTTTATCACTAATTTTTATTTTTTTTTTCTGTTAGTTATGTTTGACCAACTCTTTAGTAACTGTTTTAGCAATGGGTACTTATTTTTGTTAGTAACTTAAGTTTAAGAAAACAATTATTATTTTTAATTATTTCTCAGTTACAAAATTCATATTTAAAAGGAAACTTATTATTCAATAATCATCCCATTCCTTTAGAATGAGTTTTTTTGGTTGTCCCACCGACAGAGGTCATCCAGTTTATTCAAAGTCCTAATTTCACTGACCTGTTACATCATGCTACTTTGAAACATTCCTTATTCAAGTAAGTTTTGAAACAATTTCAATAACAAATGGTTCTCATGCAATATTTTTGCGGTTTCATGAAGCTTAGATTTTTCATCAAGTGCCGAGCATTCGTTGTTAAAGTTCAAGTATTGTTATAAATTTTGCAGATAATAGAAAAACATAGTATGGTGAATGGAGAGCAAAACTTTATCCAAAGAGAAAGATAATTGACTCCTCCCGGAGGATTTCAATTTATAAAGCTTAAAAGATAACTACCCACTAAAACCGTGGTCTTAGGAAAAAGCCAGGAACAAAAATTTGGGACAACAAAATAGCATGATCAGTACGTGGTGTTGAGTTTAGTCCTAAAACAGTTTCCCAACACTCCTTGCTTTAGGATCTTCAGACGCCAATTTTTTCTCCAAAAAAACTCGAACATACTGACCGAAAGTTGCTTTATAAATAAATCAACAAACTGACTTTTATACTTAAAGTAAACCAAAGTTACACATTCCCTTCTCCGCATTTCTTTAGAAAAAACAACTTGACGTTCAAGTGCATAATTCTTTCCGCTCTAAATTTAGATCTAATATTATTTGTAAAATACAAAATTATAAGATAATTGAATTATGTTAATTAAATAAAATTTTTTAGATGATTGATGTGTTTTTGTATCTGTTATATAATTAAAAATAATATCTTTCTTTCTAAATTTAAGCCATAAAAAAATAAATACCTATAATTGAAACAATTACTAAAGAACTGGTTAAAAATAATTAATAAAAAAGAAAATCAGTAATACACGTTGAATACATGTTGAACAACCTAAAACAAACTTACATTTTCCGCAACTAGAAAGTACCGAACATCTGCATTTAGAACCAAGTTCTCTACCAAATTCAAGTAACTAGAAAATGCAAAACCAGAAGGACCACATAAAGAGCAATCAACAACCTCGTTACCCAGTAGACGTAGCAAAGGCGAAAAAATATTACATGTGATTAACGTTTATGTTTGCAATGCTAATTTCACCGAAGAGTGAGACAGCATTTCTTATCATTATCCTAACATTGTGTTTGACAGAGAATTTGAAAATTTACAAGAAATTTAAATACATAATATTTTAATTACATTAATTTAATTTTTTTATTTTATATTTATTTTATTTAAATAAATTATTTCAATTTCTTGTATTTTAATTTCTTTATTCGGATAAAATAATTCAATTTCTAGGGATAAAAAAATGATAAGGCAGAAATTAAAATTCATTTATTTTAAATCGAATTTTAAATTTCAATTTTACTAAATTGAAATATCATTTTAAAATAACATCACTTTAAATTTTTTAAAATATTTTTTCTAAATAAGTAAATTAATTTGATAGTAATTCAATTTCATAGTTACTATGTAGAATTGTCTCGTCGAAACACATTGACTATTTGCAATGCGGATAGTTAACTTAATTGAACCGTTCCTTAAAATTTTTGCATTGTAGTAAATGACATAGATTTCCTTATTGAAGGTGCATTACTTTTATAAGGAATTTTGGTAGTGCAGTTGTTCTTCTTAATAAAAAATATTATTCAAAAGAAGAAAAACAAGAAATAAAATGTATATGAGTTGGAAAGAATGAAAGATCAGAGGAGAAAGAGAAATTGGAAAACGTAAAGATACAAGAGAAATTAAAGGATTCGGAACACGTGTGACTTAGCATATAGACTTCGATCGATGCAGACATGCCACATGATATCTGCACGCTGAAACACAATTAAAAATCCTCTTTTAGTTATACTTAAAACTTCTAGTCCTTTCTTAAAAATGTAATTTATTAGATGAAATACAAGTTTTTTTTTTACAAATTCAGTATGTATTATCAAATAAGTTCCACTAATTGATTATACATATCCCAAATTTTAAAAGATAATGTAGATCTATATATTTATCATAAAACAAGTTTTATCATTTTCACGTGATAATAAAACTAATAAATATAGTTTTGCAGTGATAGACTGTTTAAAGTATACAATAGCCTTCTAGAAAAAATAAACAATAATTATTAAAAAAAAGCATATAATTACCTTTAGAAAAATATAAAATTACTTGTTATGGTAGTTAGTTGGTCAATATCAAAATTGGCAGCCAAACAATTTCGGAAGAGCATATCCCGTAACGAATCTAAGAAAGAGTCTGACAAGAAAAGAATGGTGTGACAAACAAACGTGAAAACCAATGATGAAGGTACCTAAGAATCAGTGGCGAACCGGCAACGAGACGTGTTGATTGTATGTGTCTCCAAAATTATTTTATGGCCTGTAATTTTGATTAACTCATCTAAGAATAAAATTAAAACTTACTCGTGAAATAACAGTGAGAATGCATAGTGAGTAAAAGAAGTTAGATACAGCAAGGTAACAAGGCAAAGAGAAAATTCTTAGGCAGAAGCCGGAGAGCATATCAAAAAAATGGAATAAAACAAGAACCTCAAACATAACACATAAGGTACAACAAATTTTGTGGTGTTCATAGCTAAGATCAAGTGCAAAGCACCCTCTTTGTCTGGAACAATCCTTCACTCTTACCATATATATCTGTGTATCTCCCCTTCTATTTCTAACTTCCAATAGAAACCTATAGTTTATAGCAGCAACTTCTCATGGCTAGTATTCGTCAATTCACTTTCTTTGCCTTCTTTTTCCTTACTCTTCTTCTTTTCTCTGCCTCCGGTTAGTGTTCCCTCTCTCTTGCAAAAACATTTTCCTACTATTAATTTGTCTAACATATTCAAATAAAAATTATTCATATAATTCTTTTATATATTTTAAGATTATAATTAAATTTATTAATTAAATTATTGATAGAGTTGTTTAATCCTATTAACATTTTAGATTAAAATTGTTTGATAATTAATCTTGATACGCCAACCAGCCACCCTAGTAAGCAGTTGTATATTTTTTTAAAAGAAATTATGTATTTTATCAAGACAGCTGTATACAATTTTATTTTTTTAAAAAAAATATACAATAACCTAATATTACGAAGAGACACAAAATGCTTACATAATTAACTAAATGGATATTAAAGATATTAAAGGTGGTCACAAAACTCATTTTAAACAAGCAAGACATTCTCATTCTTAAATTCTTAATGAAAGATAAAATTTTTAAAAAAAATACTTTAAGATAGAAGAGTGGGTAAATTTGACTGATGAGGCTTACATGCATGACACATGGATTATTCCAAGTTTCAAAAATGAAAAAAAAAAAAAAAAACTTATGTGATTTTAAACTCGCTAGTGTTGACTCAATCATTAATGAAAACATATTGTTTGACAAATTATTTCTAATACACATTTTATGATTAATTAAAATTTATTTAAAATTATAAAATTCAAGAAAAAAATCATTAAATAAAAGTTAAGACTCATAAAAAATTAATTATCAAGAATATATTCTAAAAAATATATTAGAGAATATACCGTTAACATTTTTCTTTTAAATATGTAGATTTTAAAAGTGTTCGAATTGTGTAAATCAGCCATAAAAATTACATATTCATAGATAAAAAAAATAATTTCATAATTTATAAAAAATTATGAAAGAATGAATTTATACATAACTTGCAATTTGATCTCTCGATGGCCAACGAATTAAGCAATTATCTTATTTTTTTCTCATTACTTTGTTTGTATATTCAGGGGTTCGTATTGCTCAACAAAGAGTATGTCGTAAGCCTAGTGGAACATTTCATGGGGTTTGTTTACTCGGTAGCGCATGCGATGCACGGTGCAGAGACAGGGAAAAGGCAATTGATGGAGTCTGTTACGATTTCAAGTGTTTATGTGGCTATAATTGTCAAGACCAGCTCAAACATTAGACCATCACTATGTCTAGTGTGTTTCAATAATGAAATAATTAAAGACGACACTAATTACGTCTTTAGTCTCTAAATTAAAATCACTATCAATCAATACCATTACATTTTTTTCTTAGCAAAAGTTGCTTCTTGCTTTTGAACGCTTTCTTATTTTTGTCTTAATGAAATTTATGGTAAAATGATTAAAAGGATTTAAATTTGAAATAAAATTATTATTTTAAGTCTAGTTATAAACTATTCATTAAAAGATCAGTTTTGCCAATAATGTGGAAAAGATGAATGGTAGAGACTGATTGATGTTTGCATGTGAATAAATAAGAGATGAAAGAAAAATGATTACTCATTGATTTATTAGGTGAAAGAATGGAGGTGAGATAAAAAATATTATTAATCATATGCATAGTAATTCACTATCATGAACGTGACATTGTACCATTATAATTATCTAGTCTCAGACAACAATTACCTAAATACACATTTTCGCGCGTTGATTAATGATTTAACATAAATGTATGTAGTATCTAAAATGATTAAACCCAATAACTCTGTTTCTAACTACCTAAAGTCAATTAGAATCTGTCCATGAATTTTTACGGGATTGTTCTAAATGAGATCATGTAAGGATTTCTATTTTTACGGGGTCAGGAAATAATTTTGGTGTTCAATTTAAAGATATTAATTACACATCAATTTTTATATAATTATTTAAAATCAATATTAATATTATATATTATTATTATGTAATATTTTTATTTTAATATCTTATCATATTTTATTTCTATATTTTAATATCTTAATATATTTTAAAATTTGTATTATTTGAATTAGAAATATTATGTAATATATTTTATCTTGACTTATCTTTAAAAAATCAATCATATTTGTATATTTGGACAATTGCTTCTCCATGCTAAACTAATCTCTCTTAATAAAGCTAAACTAATCTCTCTTAATAAATAATTTATAATTAAATTTAAAGTAATATTTTATTTTAAATTTAAATCTTTCTAATCATCTATGGCGAGACATTCTAGTTGTTATTTCGCTGTATTCAAAGTGATATAAGGGCATAATAATTTTGCTGTATGTATCTGAAAAAAGAATATCAAAGCTCGAAAGGTTGTCAAACTTGAGAGTTTACGTACACTCATGACGTAATAAATGTAGAAATTTGATTTGTAGAATTAATTCGTTAACTAGTATGAGTCTATTTTTCTTTTTTTAATTTTTTTTATAAATTATATACAAATTCATTTGTAAATAAAACTTATCATTATCAATACTAAACAACTCATAAATTCACCTATTTAACAATACTAGATAATAAATTCGTATAAATTCATCATTTCAAGTTCATATAAGTTCACTTATATCAATAGAACATACACTAAATTCATCAAATTTACCTTAAGAACAAGAGACAACTAAACAGAATATAGAACAAAAAAAAATTGGACGAAAGAATTTTCAAAACAAGAACTAATTGAACTTAACAAAACAATAACAAATTGAATAGAATAACAATGAAATTGAACAAATTCGATAAAAAAGAAAAACAATTAAATGCTTGATATAACAATAAGAAGTCAAGAACCAACTAAACATAACACAATAGAAAGAAATTGAACAAAACAACAAGAAAATGAACAACCCTCAATTGATGGAAATATCGATCACTCGAGATTTAACAAAAATCAGTCAACCCTCAATTGCTCAATCGATCGCACGAATCACCGCTTAGGGAAAGAAAACCTAGGGCAAAATGCTCACACATCTCAACTGCTCAAAACAAAAATTATTTTGTGTTATGTGCTTAGTGACTAAACTCGTAGTGAAATCGTAGACTCGAGAATTTACTCCGAATTTGCTAAAGTTTACTCAAAAGAGAGTTTAGTCTCGAGTTGATTCGTTGAGACCCACTTGACTCTTAAACTTGTAAGAGTCTAAAAGTTAACTCTAGAGTTTGTTACCAATGGAAAAAAAAACCATTTTAATGATAAATTGAAGCAACTTTTGCACCACAATTTTAGAAAAGAAATTAATTACTCACTGTTCATCATCATTCAAACTATTCAATTGCATCAATCATGATTGTGTGGAGAAAAAGAGACGCCAACATCTCGATTCAGCACCATCACTTTAAAAGCTGAAAAAAAAAAGTTTATACTATTTTTTAACAACTATCCCATAATATCTAACAGCATGTTTCATCATTAATTCATTAACTAATATATAGTTTTTAATATTTTTATTTTAAAGACTATTTAATTGAGAGAATAATAGTTTAAAGATTAAATTAATGTCTTAATGGCAAGAGAAGTTAGGTATACGATGCAAATAGTAAAATCTTAGGCAGAAGCCGGCGAAGAAAAGGTATAAAACAAGGACAAGAAACACAACAAATGAAGTACAGCTAATTTTCTTGTGTTCACTATGCTCAAACTCAAAGCACACGCCACCGTTATTGAGTATAATAAACACCAGAAATTATCCGCAATTTATCATGGCTAAGTCATATCCAAAATAAAAACGATTTTTTCACTGTTAATTCTTAAACCCATGCTACATATGTAATGACACATAAGAAAAACTTTTATGAAAAAGAACTGGTTATTCTCTTTTTATCATTATTATTATTATTATTATTATAATAGAGCTGGCTAGATAACCAAGAAAAAAAGAGTTAAAATGAAGAGAAAAGGTAGACGAGAAGCCAGATTAAATTAACCATCCACTAATTAAAAAATTAACTAATAATCATTAATATTTATTGATTAGAAAAAACTAATTAGTCTAACTCATGAATGGACTCCTCAGCTAATTTTCAAAAGTAAAAGTTAAGAAAGAAGCGGCATGACTTCAAACTCACTAGTGAATTTAATAAGTTTATCTAATCATTACCTTAGAACTGTTCCATTTTAATATTTAATTTTTAAAATTATTTCAATTTGGTAAATATATTAGCTAAGAAAATACAGGTTTATGGACAACATAAAACAGAATAAATTAAGTAGATATAACGAGGTTTTGCAAAATTATATTGAATACTAATCTGATTTTAATATTATTTTTATTTTATTTATAAGGGTTTTAGTGTAATAATTTTTAAAATGAAGGAAATAAAGGAGTGTAATTGTAATATTTTTCTAAAATTAGAAAAAAATTTGGTGTGTATGTATGAATTAAAATCTCAGTAAGTGTTTATTTAATTTACTTTAAGAAAATATTAAGATCAAATATTTCTCAATATATAAAAATTTATCAAAAAATTAATTTATATACTTGCTATTTATCTTTCATTTTTTCCCCTTGTCTATATTTTCAGGGGATGAACACTATGCCGCAAGGCTAGTGTTCACACTATGCCGCAAGGCTAGTGGAACATTTCATGGGGTTTATTTACTGGGTAGCTTGCGATAAACGGTGCAGAAACAGGGAAAATGCAATTGTGTTTATGGGCCTCTTTAGATCGATTTTGGATAAGATAAAATACCAAATCATTAATTTCATTTGGTTCACTTTGATTCAGGTTTCAAAACTTTATTTTTTTTAATAAAATCTGAATTAAAATAACCTAATTAATAACAGGTTAGTTTGATTTGATTTAATTAGATCTAGGATATTTTATTAATATAAAATTTTTATTATTTTATTAAAAATATATAATATTAGTTAAAAAACTCTTGCTTAATCTTTATTCTTAAAAGAATATAACAATATAAATTTTATAACATATCCATAAACCAAATAATATAAAAAATATACATAATATATATATATATATATATATATATGTGTGTGTGTGTGTGTGTGATTTAATTTGATTCAATTAATTTCACACCAATCCAACATCTCAATTAATTACCTTTAAATTGCACCAAACTAATAAATACATACAATTAGTATTTAAACCACTGAATCAAAAGACCATCACTATATTCGGTGTGTTTGAAAAATAAAATTAACATATTGATCACAAACACCAAAGTTTTCTTTTCTTTTACACATTCAAGAATGTGATGAATGTCCGAAAATTTAATATTTTTAATTAATTTTTATCTTATATTTTAATTAATAACTATATTAGGAATTTAATTATTTAGTTCATTGTAAATTAATTTAGTGAAGGAATTTAATTATTTAGTTCATTGTAAATTAATTTAGTGAGCCTACAAACTTTAAAATTAATGTGAATTTAATAAGTAGATATCAAATTAAATTATTAGGGTATACACACTAAATTAAATATAGTCTTTCCTTCTCCCGTCAAGAAGAGATACATGATTTCACCAAAGGAAATAAAGTAATTTGGTTGATAAAGATCACAAAACTAATTTTTTTTATTAGTGATTGATAAATTGTTGTAAAGTTTATGTAACTGTTAGTGATTAAAAGCTATGAATCTATATATTTATATAATTTTAGAATCTTAACAATCTATCAAGATATTGATTTCAGGACATATCTTAACAATACAACAAATGGAATAAGAGCTTTCATCGTTATTGGATTATTAGGATTTGTGAAATTTTGATATGTTCACGTGAATGTGTCATGGATCTAGCCATGTATCAACATGAATTTTGGATATTTGAAGTTTTGTTTATCTAAAATTTTGGAAAATTGTATTATTTTGTTATGGAACACTAGTAGGTGCATATCAGTGATGAATTAGATTGTGTTATATTTTAAAATATTTTAATTGAAGGAATATTATTACTAAAGCAACTTCTATTATCCTTAATTTTTTTTTGAAATATTAAGATGTGTATATTTATTGAAATATTAAGATGTGTATATTTATTGTTTATGCATATAATAATCATTTAAAGGAGTGTGTGATGTGTATATTTATTGTTTATGCATATAATAATCATTCAAAGGAGTGTGTGTGATGTGTATATTTATTCTTTGTGTGTGATGTGTATATTTATTGTTTATGCATATAATAATCATTCAAAGGTGTGTTTTACATTCATGTCATATCTCTAGGTGATGTGAGATTTTTAACATCCCCTAAATAAACAGGTGGTACGATTATCGGCATGACAACATGTGGTACAATAGGCCCAACATTAACGAACTCCTAGGATAGACTCTGATACCATGTTAGAAATGTGGGTTGAGTTAAGCTCATAACCCACATTTTTAACATGGTATTAGAGCCTCTTCTAGGAGTTTGTTGGTGTTAGGCCAATTGTACCACTCGTTGTTGGATCGATAATCGGACCACCCGTTTGTTTAAGGGGGTGTGTTGTAAATCTCACATCACCTAGAAATATGACATGTTGCATGTATATAAGTAGGAAACAATCCTTACCTTACAAGCCAATTTTGTAGTATTGAGTTAGACTCATAACTCACAATTATAACATAAAGTTTCCATGTAGACAATGATTGACCCAAAGGAAGATTTTTATTTGATATGATTTTTCATTAATGTTTCATCATCACGTTAAGAGTATCACTTCCAACTATCCAGAGACTAGGAACTAATGTTATGTTGGGTATCTACGATGAATTCTTAATTTTGGATAATTGTTCATGTTCGTTTTGTTCTTTGTTTATTTTCTATTATTAGTGTTGTGAATATTTCTACTCAAGTTAACATCATCCCAATACTAAATGAGACAAATTTCAAAGCATGGAACAAGCTATCGAGATAATCCTAGGCTATATAGATTTGGATTTGACACTTAGAATGGGGCGACCGACCCACTTTTAATTTAAAAAATCTTGATGAGGTTAAAATTGAAAAGTGGAATTGTTCTAATTGAATGTGTTTGATGATCATGAATGCTCCTTTCCAGAAGCATTTTAGAGCTCTATTGCCGAGAGCACAAATGCCAAAAAGTTCCATGAAGAAATTGAGTAATATTTTTCCAAGAAGAAAAATCATAGGCAAGTAAACTTTTAGCCAAACTTGTCTTAATGAAATATAAGGGCAAAGGGAACATAAGGGAGTACAATATGGAAATGTCTAATCTGACATTAAAGCTTAAGTCACTAAAGTCAAAGTTGTCAGATAACTTGCTCATGCACTTGATTTTGATCTCTCTCTCCCGATACACTTTGAGCAATTCAAAGTGAGCTATAACACTCAAAAGGACAAATGGTCCTTAAGTGAGCATATATCTCATTGTGTGCAAGAGGAAGAAAGACTGCAGATGGATAAGACTGAAGGTGCTTACTTCACATTAACCTTTCAGAATAAGAAGAAAAAGAAAGCTAAAGATGTTGCAGAAAGTTTTTCTCAACAGAATAAGAAGCAGAAAAGACAAGATGAGAAATTTACTTTCTATTTTGGCAAGAAACTAGGACACATGAAAAGGGATTGTCCAGAATATGTTTCCTATCATGTAAAGAAAGGTAAGCTTCTCACTTTAGTTTGTTCTAAAGTAAATTTAGCTTTTGTGCCTAAGGATACTTGGTGGGTAGATTATTGTGCTACTACTCACATAAATATATCCATGTAGGGTTGCCAATGGAACACATCACCAACTGATTACGAAAGATTCATCTTCGCAGCCGATGGTAATAAAGTTCTAGTAGAAATTAAAGGAACTTTTATATTACAATCAAAGACACGATATCTTTTGGATTTGTTTTAGAAATTTGTTGCACTGCCATTTAGATGGAATTTAATTTCTATTTCTAGTTTGGGAAAATCAAGTTTTTCTTCTTCATTTGGAAATAATAAAGTTAGTGTCTCTCAAAATTCATGTGTTATTAGTTCTGGTTATTTGATTGATAATCTATATATGATTGACACTGTGAGTTCCTGTAATGAATATTGCGAACAAATTCAAAAGGTACAAAGCAAAAATTAAAAGAGAATTCAATTGTTTTATGGCACAAACGTTTAAGTCTTACCTTTAAACAGAGAAAACCCTTAGATCTATCAAACTTTGAAGTTCGTATTGAGTGTATTAAGGGAAAATGAACGAACATACGAAAATTAGGTTCTGAAAAAGTTAGGGATGACTTAGAATTAATAATATAGATATTTGTGGCCTTTTTCCTACACATTCTTTAATGGATAACAATACTTTATTACGTTCATAGACGATGATTAACACTTATAGCTTCTTCGTCCATTGCGATATGGTTTATAGCCTGTTATGAGACATCTAACCACAAGATATGACTACGAAACTTTGTCACTAGTTTACATATGGTTGATGGAATTGACAAACCACTGGGGATTTTTTATGACAATAACTCAACAGTTCTTTACTTCAACAACAATAGGAGTTCTACGAATCAAAGTTTATAGACATCAAGTTTATAGTTGTTAAAGAATGAGTTTAAAATAAACAAATTTCTATGCTAGTTGACCCATTGACTAAAAGGTTAACACCTAAGGTCTTTCATGAAGATACTTTAGTTTAGTGCGAATATTTTATGTTCTATGTTTCTCTTTGGACATTGTTTGTTTAATTAATGCATAATATAGTTGATGATTTATCATTCTATTTTGAATGTATTTATGCCTTGTATATGCAATAATTGTATTGCATCTAAGGATTGTAGATTGATCTCACTAAAAGACTAAAGAATGACCAATTAAAAATAGACATGATTGAGATCATATTGCATGTAATTTTCATGCTACTTATTGCATGTATTAATATAGTGATTTTCATGGTTTATTTACATTTTGATTGTGAAAAAAATGCAGTAATTTCATTGTTAATACATGAGATGGACAAGATTGATAAATAACATACGAATATGCACCTAAAGAATTTGAGGTATAATTATTTCAAAAATAATACAAAACTTAAGTGGGATATTATTAGAAAATTAATATTTTCTAATTGATTTTGAGCATCATATTTTAATTAACAATTATATTGGCTATTTAAATATTTAGTTTTTAGTTTAGTAAGCCCATAAACTTTAGAATTAATGTAAATAAGTAGATATCAAATTAGTTTATTAAGGGATTATGGAAATCCTATAGATTAAAATATTAGGAATGGTTACGGTCCTAACACACCAAATTAAATAGAAATTTTCTTTTTTTGCATCCGGTTAAAAATATCACAAAATTAATTCTTTATTCATATTAATAAATTGTCGTAAAGTTTCTCCAATCCTTATAAATCATATACTATAAATTTATATAATTTTAGAATCTTTAATAATTTAACCTGACTTTAATCTTAAGTACATACGTTAACCGTACAACAAGTGAAACGATAAAATAATGATATTGTATATCATGTGTGGTACTCTGAATTTAACTAGGGTGTACTAACATTATAAATGGTGTGTCATGATCAGTTTAGCATCATCCCAAATTCATGTTAAAGATGCGAAAACTACTCTCGGGCGTACAGTTTGTAACGAAAAATGATTAGATCTTACATGAGATAAGTTTTCGTTTATTGTTTTCGTTTTCATTTTTAATTCCTAATATTAAGCTGTAACCGTTAAATAATGACATAAAAATGTTATGTATTACCTTTGTATAGTATGTCAAAATGTTAACAGAAATTAAACGAGACATAAAGTTCACTAAGTAATACATTACACACAAATCATTAGCTTTATACTCACAAACTTTAAGCCATCATCAGTGGAATCTGGATAAGAAAAGATAAGAGCACACACAAATTAACCATTTGCAAAATTAATCTTGTAGAAGTAACATAGGAATAATTAATATAGAATCATCACACATCTCAATTGTACAATTATCCAATATTAACCAAACCACATATACTCCCAAAGAAAAATAAAGAAAATCAAACCGTGGACATGTTGGACAGCCTGCTTGGGGTTGGTCTAAAATTCAACCATCTAAGTCCAATCCTTCGTGTTGGTGGAGGAGTTAGTGCTCTTCTCAACACCTCTTTCTTCCCATAAGGCATTTTTGTCACCACATGTCCACATCGTGGATATTGGCCTTCACCGGATCGATTTAGATAAGTCGGTGGTTTAAATCGACCAGGTGATGTAGCCGAGTAATCGTGTTTGTAACCAACAAAGAGGTCCCCTCCATTGTATATCTTTGGTGGAAGCTGTGGCCTTTCTTTGGTTTGATTCTGGAGGGTAACCTGCATATTTCTCCTTATGGCTAAGCAATTAATATATTTGAAGAAAATGGACAGAAAGGTATATATAATCATGTGCTATAGACCTGTGTTTGGTCTTGGAATAACTTGTATAGTGGTTTGTAGAGACTTATGAGCAGGGAAAGGTGAATCAAGAAGGAAGGTTCATGAACTTGTTTGGAGTGTGGGTTTTGGAATGCTTTGACCAATTTGTAGACTTTGTGGTAGCAATGGGGTTGATTGGAGTGGGAGTGAGCCAAAATATTTGACCATTATTTATACATGTGTGAGTGTTAGTGGGGATTTACCCATTCAAATCTGAATATCCTGCGTTTATTATATAGTTTTGAATGATATTAAAATGTGGCTCCATTGTGTTTATTATATGGTTTTGAGTGGTATTTAAGTGGCTCCATTATTTGTCACGTTTTGGAGTTGAAGCTAGTCAGACGGTTCACAATGGCTCATAGCTGGAATTGGGTCACCAAATTCACTCGAGATTGAGACACTATTCTTTCAAGTTTTTCTGCGTAATGTGTGCTTGATAATTCATTAATCTTGTCATAATTTGTGCCTCTTTTGTTAGGAAAATATTAAAGATAAAGTACGTTATCAATAACTGCACCTCAAATATTAGGAAAAATAAATTTGTTTATTTAATTTTAGTATATTGTCTCATGTAATCACGTACCAACTAGTTTTATATCGAACTTTCATATTTAATAAGTGTTCTTAATTATTTATTGAATTAAGATAAACTGTTTTATTTTCTTATTCTTTTATCAATGTTTGAATTTCTTTAATTATCATTTGACATAATATGATATTTTAAAATCATTCATATATTATTTTTCATTAATTAAAGTTTTAATGAAAAAATAACTTTTTATCAGTTAAAAATATTTTAAATCCTTTTAACACTTAGTTTTAAATATATATTTTATATTTAAATTATATTTCCATTATTAATGAAATAGTTGTGTTGATTAAATTGTTCTCTTTTTAAATATTCTTAATATATACTTTTAAATTTTTTATTTATATTAAAAAGTATTCAAAAATATACAAGACATGCATCTACTTTTTTTTTTCAATAACAACATGATAATTTACTTCTATAGTGTTTTATATGTTATAGACTATTCCAACCCTTCCACTATTAAATTGACAAGTGTATTTAAAAGACATTTAATAATTCTGTATTTATATAAAGGCTTAAATCCATTTTTCCTTCCCATAATCTTGTGATCTTACAATTTTGTCCGTCAAAAGAATTTACAGCATATTTAATTTCTGGTAATATATTTTAGTTGAATAGTTAAATATTTATTATTTTTTAATGGAAATGAATGATGTATTCTTGATAGAATGACGTGATAGATGATATACCACCGGGACATGTGTCAAATGTATGAATTGGGTCTATTTTATAAATTATTTATTTGAATGGGGTTTAGACTACTCATCAGGGGCACAATGTAATGGCTTTAATGCGAATGTTACATGTGTCAAGCTAGCTAATGTATATAAATTATATACATTAGGTAGGCTCTCATATATAGCAGAGGAAGGCGGGGAATGACGTTAAATGCGTAGGTTTGATCGCCGCAATTTTTATGCACCAGAAAAGGTTAGTGTAATAGCCTCATTTAAGTGTTATCATGTGTATATTTTCTATTACATCTATTCTCCTTTCTTAATGTTATTTTAGGCTTAAATTTACTCTATTTTATTAGGTTTAGTGGTTTTCTCCTTCTTACGAAGTGTATAATTATGATATTTGTAAGTTATATAGTATTTATTTAAATTTTTATGTATATTTTTATTTGTTTACACATTGTTGACTAGGTTGATTATATTGGATATCCAACATGGAGAGAAAAATGATAAGAGGTTAATTACGTTAGAGATAGAGTGCAGAAAAAACTTATAAATTGTTATTTTCTTAAAATCAATTTCTCTATCAACAGATGAAGTAAAATACTATGCGCAGCAAATTGTTTTTTTTAGCTTTTATGAATAAAATATCAATTATAAAGAATTATTTTGGGTTTTAATAAAATATTCTTATATTTTATGATAATATTTATGCAATTAATCTAACTAAAAACTCAATTCAATATTCTGATAAAACACGTGGATGTCATTTTATTGAAAATTATGTTTAAAAAAGAATTTTTGATGTGAAATTTGTTAGCTCACTCATATCATCAATGGGTTGATATTTTATTAAATCTAGAACATTTTAAATTTATTAAAAATAATCTAGGATTAGTGAAATTGACGGACTAAGTTTCTCTAACATACATAATTTCATCTAATAAGAAAATAGATTTTTATTAATCCATATTAGACACAATTTCATCTAATTCTAACTACTCAAATGAATCATCAATTGCATTTAATCTGTCTATTAAGCGCAAGGTTTTAGCATGTAATCACAACATTAAATGTTTCTGAACATTAAAGACAAATCATTGTCAGGAAAAAAAAAATTGTGCAGTTGAAACAGACACAAAACATGTTACGTCTTTCCGAAACTGCAATCATAAACATAAATAATTAGGGGCAATTTCCAAACTGAAAACCCAAGTGTCACTTCACTTTTATTTAAATACTTCCTTTTTTTTTTAACCTTCACCTTCACTTTCACTTTTTATCTTCAAGTTTTCATTATTTAATTTTTCTCTCATTCTTAAACATTTATGAACAAGGAAAACACCATGACAACGAAAGATGTGATTGATCCCTTCTTCTCTAGAGAATGTTCCTTACTGGGAAGTGGATGAGACTCTCCAACTTCTCTAACTATTCTAAGGACCTTGTTAGCACCCTCTTCTATGTTAGATGGACCTTTTTTGTTAAAATGCATGAGGAGTGGCTGATAGAATCCTATGTTGAGTTTGAGGAGAATGTCAACAAAGTCTTTAGAGTCATTTGTAGGGTGATATGCAAAGAATACCTCATATTAGACAATTACTGCTACATCTAGTTGCAAAGATAAGGGGTTAAGTTTTTTTCCCATGGCTAGGATAGGGACATTGGAGAAAGAGCAATTGATGTTGCTCTCTATGGCTATTCTCAACCAAAGAAGTCCAACAAGTTCCTTGGAGTTGGATACTTGCTACCTTTCAGTAGAGTTCTTTACAACCTATTGTTCAATATTTTCACCCAAGGAGTATGTTAAAGGACAATGTGAGCAATAAGGATAGGTTCTGTCTCTGTCACTTGCTGAGAAAAACAGAGATAAGTCTTCTATCTATGATCGTGGATCACTAGCTTGCTGATTTGAAATGCCTAGACTTAAAGAAAAAGTTCAACATCCCTTACCTATCTCTCTTCTCTAAAATCATTTAGAATCTCGATATGCATCAAGTAAGCATTTAGCGATTTGTTTATGATCCATGAACTTGATCCAACCTCTAAAATAGGACTCTTTCTATATTCCTTGTTTGAGTCTTTTAGGAAAGATTCCTTGCAAAAAGTGCAAGATGTCATGTGCCCTTCACAAGACACCCTTTCTTTGTCTGCCTCTGTTGTGACTTTATTACTGGATGACTCTGTATCTTATGTAAATTATGTTTGTAGAATTCTCATTCTTTTCTCAGAAATTGTAGAACCTGTCTATTCTACATTGTCTCATCCTGTTGTGACTTTATTACTGGATGACTTTGTATCTTATGTAAATTATGTTTGTAGAATTCTCATTCTTTTCTCAGAAATTGTAGAACCTTTCTATTCTACATTGTTTCATCCTCCTTCTTAGACATTAATGATTTCAACCTGGGTTAAGAAACCAGTCAAGCCTGATTGGTTAATTAGTGATCTTCTTGTCATTGAAGACTTCTACCCATCCATCTTTGAAGAAGTTTCATACAACTTCAGGTGCTCCCATGGGTTTAAATTCAAGAGGACTCCTCACCATGTGCATCTACACTATATATGGAATTGAAAGACATACAATTATGAAACGGATCATAGTATTGAACAATAACTGCATTAGCTGCGTATGCTTCCTTGGGAGTGTTGTCAAAGATGAATCTACCTGGCTTGGAGGGTATCACTTCATATTCAGGTAAATTTATTCATCCAGATCTTGAAGTTCCTGCCTTGAATTATGACCCTCACGTCCCTAGGTTTGTCCTAAAACCCTCGATTGCTCCTAAACAAAAAAAAAAAAAAATCCATGGTGTTCCTTCATCGACTGAATGAGTCTAAAGCTTGGAGCTATCAATTTCTAAGAGGCACTAAGCTTTGTTATATGGACACCTAAGATGAGCATGATCAGGTTTCTTTCTCCATTCTCATCAATAAGATTGAGTACATTGCTCTAAGGTACACACTTGGGTTGTTCTTCCTTGGATTAGGTATCATTGCTCAAGAGTTTCCAAAATTCATCACTTACGACTAGATAAGTATGAGTCTCCTCAGGATCTCATTCATGCCATTCCCATTGACTACGATCTTGACTTAGGGACTGTCAAATTTCTTGGCATCATATCAAACGTAAAGCAAAGCAAGACAATAGGAAAGCTTCTAAGTTTATTGGCTCTCAATTCTCTTGCTTTGCCAACTCGAATACTTAATTGTATATTTCTTCGGATAAGGTTAGCACTTGTCTGATCAAGTTGTTGGCCAAAGGCAAGGAACAACCGGAAGAAGACGACATTCCTCCCAAGCCTGAATTCATAAAATGTCTTCTCATCAAGAATGAATTCAAGACCCTTTGGATAGATAAGAGCTTCGTTGATTTTCTGCTCAAGGAAATTAATACAATATGAAATATCTTTCCAGGAACTGGCTTTGCACACACCCATACACCTTAAATGTTGGACTTTGTCTTGGTGAAGCCTAACCGTGTGTTGGAATAAAGGTGGAAACGAGATTTATCTTTCGATGTTGTACTTCCCTACATCACTATTCACTTCATTGAAGATCTGCACATTCCATCTAGGCATGAATAGAAAACCTTAAAACAAAAGTATTATGCTCTAGAAACAAAACATGTTAATCTTAAGACATAGCATGAGAGTCTAAAATCAAAGGTCCAGTGACTCGAAAGTATCGTTTTGCAACTTCTTGTATTTGTTCCTTTTGTGGGTTCTACCTCTGGTTTGATGCTTTCATCCCAAGGAAGAAAGGTGGCTGATAAAAATGTAGTCAATAAAAGTGGAAGTTGTGATCAATTAGATAAAATGGAGGAGAAGTAAATCCATTTATCCAAGGGAGAACATCATCTAAAGGGGAGTTCAAGTCTGAAAAAAAGAGTTGAAGCTCAAGGGAGCGGGTACTTTTTGTAATTTTTTTATCATTTTACTTGTATTCAAGTCTATAATTGAAAATATATCATCTTAATGTGAAAACTCACATTTATAAAAGAACAAAAGTTGATCACATTGATCAATTCACCTTTGGTTTGTGTTTCCATCTTTGTATGATTAAAAATATGTATGCGCTTTGTGTTTCAACTAACTTTCATGTAGATAAAACTAAGTCTGAGGTATAGGAAAAGGGGGAAATTGTAACACCCCTAGTTACTACAAACGCTACGACATAAATTCTCCATAGCTCGCGGAAAACAAATACGCCACTAAATGAGGGGGACTAAACTTCATTTCATAGAGTAAATACTAGAATGAAATCTCACAACTACATATGTCTAAACAAATCAAACAAAACTCAAATAACGAAATATATAAAGAAGTTTTAACGTTTTCAACCACTAAATATCAAGAAAGGAAAATCAAGTGTCATAGTATGCCAAGTCTTCAGGTAATCGGGTTCCTTTCCTAGCCTAAGTTATTTTCTCCTCCAACAAACTGTTCATCTGCTCGCCCGTTCGCGGGGTCATTACAGGTGTCAACCACAGACAAACACAGGGTTAGTTCACATTTTCATAATAATAATGAGATCAACGAGAATAGTTCAACACAAGAAGGTACACCCACTCAACTCACAATTTATCAAAATCAATCATATCGTGCAACCCAGTATGATGCATGCTACTCACAATTCCCTCTCATGTCATGTGGTACCATTAAAACAATTGAGTGATGTCTAGGAGTACATGTCACCTCTGACACTCTCACTAGATATACTAGACAGTCACTGTCAGGGTACCAGTGTTGCAATGAGACTCACTCCCCATTCATGGTAATCAATCATAGTAGAAGCTTTTCCCACCGAGAATACCCTTATAGTTCTAAGCCATTATATCGACCTGTTAGGGACTAACCGTTTTAGTTTCATTCATCCTCACTTTTTAAAAATATTTTCATGCGTTTAACATTCATAATAATCTCCCTCATTCTTAAAACAACAAGGGGCAACCTCACTGCTCCTTCTAGCAGTAGACATCCATCCCTCTCATTAAAAAAAAAAACATTCACAATAGATTATTATGAACCTAACCGATTCATCAATGCAATATGACCCGCAAAATTAATCTCTCGGCCCACACCATTCATCTTATCATATAGAATATTTCACACCACCATTAAATTAACTAAAATAACCACGCTAAACTAACTATAACATAACTTAAGGACAACACAAAACACCTAAATTATGTCGATATAAATCTCAACTCAAACCATGCATACAAAAATAAATAATTAAACAAGTAATAATACCATATAATTTACTAAATGAATTAGAATTAACATACACGTGTAAATGAAATAAATATAAGTAAAACAATGAGGAACTAATTACAGAAAAGAATAATATCTACACTTAATAACTAGAGAAATAAATTAACTTCATCACAATTTCACCAAAAATGGTAGTATAACTAAAAGAAATAATTACGACAAAAAATAATTATATCAACAAAATGACTAATAAAATACTTTACCGAATGATTAAAATAAATTATCAATAAATAACCCAATGTAAAAAAAATATAAATTATACGAAACACAACAAAATGAAATATTAGATAATAAACATGAATTAAAAAAATAGTTTAATTCATGTACCCTTGTCCAGTCCTTGAAACGTAAAAATAACATTGCTTGAATTCAACGAAACACATATTTTAATTGACAAGAAAGAACGGATGAAAAAATAACAAAATAAAATAAAGTATTAATTATTTTTATTTATTATTTTTCCTTTTTACGCGTCGGGTGAAAATAAGCCCAGGCCATGGTTAACAAGACTTAACCATCTGATATTATATTTGAGTTTGGATCCTATATTGTATTTGGATTTAGATGTTGACTATGCATTGTGATTCGGAACCACACAGCTACATTAAACTTTCACTTCTAATTTATTATTATTATTATTATTATTATTATTATTATTATTATTATTATTATTATTATTATTATTATTATTATTATTATTATTATTATTATTATTATTATTATTATTATCTTTAGACGGGTCGATCCATCCGGTTCTTCCCTAATGTATAACCGTGCCTTAAACCTGGATATCCAAAATGATACTGCCGCAACCTCCACCGGAGGTGATGCCATCACCATCCAAAGTACTAATGGCAAGCATCATCCACGACGCCCATTGTTCACCTTCAGCAACATCTCTACACCAAATCAAATCACCCCAAACACAAAATAGCCAGAATTCAATGTTCCCCCAAAATCAAAATCAAATCAACATAAGCATACTGCCTCCAGGGAAACCACACAGCCAAGGAACACGACAGTTGAAAGGAATTAATAACACCCCGCGATGCTACTTTTAGAGAGAGAAAACAAAAAGCATGCCTATATACATAGAATAAAAGAAATCACAAGAACATTTGTTGCCATTAATATTCAATCCAGTGAACAGCGCTGAAAAAAAGACTAACAAGAAATTTCTAGTAACGAGAACGACATAATATCATGAATGAAGAGAATACATTGATAAAACGTGAAACATGATTAGGAAAACAAAATAATACATTATTATTATTATAAAATAAATTAGAACACTCTGACCTGGATATGAGTCGATCAAGCGCAAGGGAAAAAGCTTAACCGAAAGGATCCTGGTCTCTGTTCCTAGTTGAAGGGTTTACAAAATAGAAACGTGAGAGATATCAAAATGATAGGAGAAAAGATGTACGAGAGATTTGAATAGATTTTCTAAAGAGGAGAAAAGATGTACAAGAGATTTGAATAGATTTTCTAAAGAGGATTTGCATCAGCCCACTCATCCATTCCCTAAACTCTCTATCAAGATATTTTCTTTTATTCTTTTATTTATTTATTTATTTTTAATTAATAGGCTGTTACAGAAATTGTTAAGTAAACTTTATTTAAAAACAAGTCATAACCCTCAATTTTGATAATCAAATATGGTTAAAATAAAAGTTTCATCTGATATGTATAAGATGAAGTCTGCTCCTGTGGAGCAGACGGATGAAGTCAACAAATTAATGAGTCATTAAAGGAAGCATCACTACATCAAAATAAGTGTTATTCTCAACAGCTACTTATATATATACAAAATCTAATCAATAGAATTGTATTTCTGCAGATTCTAATGAGAAGCTTATTGTCATATCAAGTATGAGCAAGCTAACCACTCATTCATTAAAAAGACGAGACAAATCAGAACAAAGATCTACTGCATAAAAGGAAGATATCTTTTTCAACATATATCCTTCCTTTTTAGAGAAAGTGGCTTTCTCTGAAACAATCCATGCAAATTCATTTAATGTATCCTCATGCTATATGCTTCCAACAAATGAATTGAGGATGTTGAAGTTGCTAAATTTAACAACTACTTCAATCTCTTAATCTATATAAAGTGTGAAGATTGAAGATTTGAAGTAAAGGTTACTCCGAAGAAGTAAAAAAATTTACAGTCTAAAAACTCAAATATCTCTTCTATAAAGTCTTCTATATTTTTCATTGTTTATCCCTCTTTGTGTAGAGGTTGATCTTTATTAGAAAAATCATTTGTAAATCATTTACCCTTAGTGGTAGGTTTTAGCCTAAAGAGATTGAGTTCAAAGAATACTTGGGACATCTTAAAAAGATTGTGTTAAAAGAATACTTATGTTTAGCCTGGAAACGCCGAGGACAAAGAATACTTGTATAACTAGAAATGGTTGGGTCAAATAATACTTGTATCTTATTGAAGATAATGAAATCTTAGTTGTTGCTAAGGAACTAACTGTAGTCTTGGGAATAAGATGAATCAATACAAAAAAAATTTGTGTTATCTTTTCTTTTTTATATTTTTTCTCTTTCTAACTAACAAAGGCTGACTTATTTAACACGCCTAAGTTTTTGAGACACCTGTTTTATAAATTTTGTGTAACCTTGTGTCTGATTTATCAAACGATACAAAGAGATATTGTGAAAAAGCTTGAGAATATTTTTTTTTTGATACAATTTAACCCCCTTCTTGTGTTTTTCCTTTTACACCCACTAAGTCTATAAATGAAAACAAGTTAGGTCAAATCAACCCATTTAATAAATTGATTGTATTTTATTTGACTTAGGCTGACACCGTGACACATCAAATTAGGGCAAATGGGCATACCATCATATCAAATTAATAGCTTTTATTTAATTTTTATTTAATTTTTTTAAAAAATAAAATTATGGTTAGCTTGTTTTAACATTATAATCTGTCAAGTTAATAAGGTTTACATGGGCTTTTTTTACCTTCGTTGACACTAGCCCGCTCAACGGGCCTAATTTCACGGGTCTAGTTAGTATTTGGAAGCAATTCAATAGTAAGTTTTTATCGAGTAAACTTAATATTGCTTTTGTTGGGAATCAACTTAGTAGTAAAATTTTGTTATGTTAAAGTATTATTGTTAGATTATGGAATCATTCAAGTAGTAAAATTTTGTTAAGTGGTGATATTTTGTTTTGAATATAATTGTATGATTTTTATTATTAAAATTTTATTTAGTTTGACTAGATTTTATTAGGATAGTGATGTAAGCCTTCTATGGAATTCTCACTAGCTTTATCCAATCTTCACTTCTCAAGCTTGAAGTCCACGGATTGGAACATGCATTTGCGGAATAGGTTCTCAAAAGAAGAATTTAAAATAGAAAATGGTGAAGGTAAGAGATGATGGAGCGTCATGCTAAGCAATAAGCTCTGGGTAGAATTGTCACATGGAGAATGCACCATGATAAGACTCAAAAAGGTTTTCTCATGAAACCTAGAAGAGAAACCTCTCTCAAGTAATTGTGCTTCTTTCTAAAATTCTCCAAAGTGATTACAATTCAGAAAATTTAGTACGTATACTAATGCATTTGGCACCAACCTTGCTAATCAAGGATCAATTGCTAACCCTTGGATGTGGAACTAGATCAACGCTTGGAAAGCCTTGCTAGGCACTTCACACGAATCATGGTTCATCACCCTTGGATTAGTGAGTGATCATAAGGCCACAGTGTAATCAAGGAGAAGCATGAGACATGTGACTCTAAGTTTGAATTTCCACCTCTTGATTAGATCTTGATCAAGTGGTATAAATTCACTCTTGCATTTGTGTTCAAAGCATGCTTCACACGGTCTCATCCTAGCCCTTGGTGGAAATCTAATCTCACGGCCAAGTTTGAATTGAAGTTAGTTGAATTGTCACTAACTTCCCTTCAAAACTCTCTCCACTCTCTCTAGGGAAAGTGTGCGCCACTCTCTCTCAAATTAGCATGTGAATTGTTTAAAAATTAAACTTATTGGTCGTGGCATGCAATGCTCAAAATAAGGCCAAATTATTTGTCAAAAATCCTAAATAAACATTCAAATAATACTAAGGGTGTTAATCAGAGCTGACAGAAAAATAGAAATTTACTTTGTATTAAACTAATAAGAAATAGCCTATTAAATAGGCATTACAAAAGACTGTTCCACTGTTTAAACAGTAACCTATTAACTCACTTATTAACCAACCATCAATTAACATTATTGACTAAATGAAACCACTATCTAACAAATAAAATATGTTTAATAAAATTATGTCTAACATTCCCTCCCTTAAACTGACAGCTTCTAAGCTTCAGTTTGCATTCAGCTGCATAGCAGAAACACCCATCAACTTTCTCAAATTTTAGAAGGGAAGCCACCTAAGAGGTTTAGTAAAAATATCTCCCAGATTCTCTTCACTAGGACAATACTTTAGCTTAATTACTCCATCACTACAGAGATCTCTTAGAAAATACCACTTCACATCAATGTGTTTGCTCCTTCCATGCAACACTGGGTTCTTTGACAACTTGATGGCAGAATTGTTGTCATAATAAACTGTAGTGGCTCCTACTTGCTTAAACTGTAACTCTTCAAGAATTCTCCTCAGCCAAATAGCTTGACAAGCACAAGTTGTAGCAGCAACAAATTCAGCTTTTGTGTTTGATAAAGTGACAATAGGTTGCTTCTTAGAAGACCATGAAATTACCCTTTTACCTAGCATAAAAACATAACCTAAAATACTTCTTCTGTCATCTTGATCTCCTGCATAGTCACTATCGGTAAAGCCAATCAAATTAGACTTTTCACCCCTCTTGTAGAATAACCCAAAATCTTTGGTTCCATGCACTAACACCAAGAAAGACACACTTCTCGCCTCTGTCATCAAGCTTCTTCCTTTTTTCTTCAAGACATATGCATAGACAATGCACCCAAAAATTCTGAAGTGGTTTACAACTGGTCTTCTTTCACTCCAAGCCTCCTCCGGTGTCACATCTCGAAGAGCAAGTGCAGGACTTCTATTCAAGATGTGAATGCTCCAATTTATTGCCTCCAGCCAAAACACCTTTGGTACTCTACCTCTAGCCAATAAGCTCAGAACCATGTTGAGAATGGTTCTATTCTTTCTCTCCGATACACCATTTTGTTGCGGTGTATATGTTGTTGTGAGCTCTCTTTGAATTCCATGAGGTTCACAAAAATTTTCAAACTTCTTAGACCGGTATTCACCACCTCGATCAGTTCGGAGAGTCGTAATGATCTTTCCCTTCTTCTCATTCTCCACACGAGCCCTGAAACTTTTAAATACATTAAAAGCTTCTGATTTTTCCTACAAGAAATAAACCCAAGTCTTCCGGGAATAATCATCAATAAAGGTAATAAAATAACTTTTACCTCCATTCGAAATTGGACTTATTGGTCCACAAATATC
Organism: Hylodesmum podocarpum; assembly: GCA_026586105.1. Classification (NCBI taxonomy): domain Eukaryota; kingdom Viridiplantae; phylum Streptophyta; class Magnoliopsida; order Fabales; family Fabaceae; genus Hylodesmum; species Hylodesmum podocarpum. The sequence goes on from JALJEV010000804.1 coordinate 2,579,325, forward strand.
AGAGTGAACCAACTCCAAAACTTCCTTGGCTCTCCATGACTTTAAACTGAGAGTGGTGTTGTTTGCCAACAACACATTCTTCACAAACTTGAGAGGAAAAGTAATTTTAGGAAGACCAATCACCATATTCTTCTTTTGAATTATCTTTAATCCACCAAAACTCAGGTGACCGTACCGAAAATGCCATAACCATGAAGGGTCATTTACTTCCACCATTAAGCATGATTGATCAATCTCAATCTTCAATGGGAACAATCTTTTTGAACTCATTTGTACAATAGCAATAATTCCAACTGCAGGGTTAAAAATCTCACAAGCACCATTCTTCATGGTGATAATATAACCTTTTTCTAGCAATTGACCAGCGCTTAGCAAATTGCTCTTCAAAGCAGGAACATACAAGACATTAGAGATAATTTACTCTAAGTCATTCTTAGTTCTAATCCTAATGTCACCCTTTCCCATTACATTCACAGTAGAGCTGTCACCAAAACTGACTGTAGAACGAAAGACTTCATTTAAATGAGAAAAAGAAGACTTACTTCCACTCATGTGGTTACTACAACCAGTATCGACGTACCAAACATCTTGCTCATCAGGTTCTTTTTCAGCTTAAACCTCCATCAACAAAGTCTCTTCTTCTTTATTCTCAACAAAATTGGACTTCTCTTCCTTCTTATTAGGTAGCCTAGCATAGCATTCAGAACGACAATGACCAAATTTATGGCATCTGAAGCACTCTACCTTTGATTTGTCAAAGTCTCGTCCTCTGCTTCTGCCTTGATCGCCATTGGCTTTGAAACTCCTATTGTTATCTCTACTACTTCCATCTCTATTTCCACGATCTCCCCTTCCTCTGTCCTTTCCTCTAGAGTTAGAGAAATGAGTATTAGTAGAGGCCTTCAAAGCTTGCTCCTCAGAAGATAAACTACAGTTCATCTTCTGCTCATGAACCAGCAAGGAGCTTTGCAATTCATCAAGAGAGAATACATTTATATCTTTTGATTCCTCAATGAAGCAAACAACATAGTCAAACTTTAGTGATAAGGAGCACAAAATCTTCTCCACAATGGTGACATCATCCATCCTCTCTCCATGGAATCGCATCTTGTTGCTTATCTCCATGGTTCTAGCACAATAGCTAGTGACAGATTCTCCACCCTTCATTTGTAGAGTCTCGAAATCCCTCCTCAAGGCTTGAATTTGGGCTCGCTTTACTCTAGCAAAGCCTTGATACTTCTTTTTCATTGAATACCAAATATCCTTGGAAGTATCTTTGCAAAGAATAGTTTCCAAGATGGAACGATCAATAGCCTAAAAAAGAAAATTCTTCGCCTTCAAATCTTTTAGATTTCTTGACTCAAACTCTGCCCTCTGAGCATCCATTGCACTTTCCGTCAGTACTCCGATGTCAAACTCAACAATTTGCCAGAACTCCTTTGATCTTAGGAAGTTCTCCATCAGCATACTCCAATGGTCATAATGACCATCAAAACGGGGAATGGCTGGTTGCACAAAACTGCTCTCTGAAGTCATGGGTGATAAAAGAGAGAAGAAAATAATTACAAAGCTACGACTTTTTCTGGGTGAACTCTCCCTCACGTGTTTCTCTCCCTCACGTGTTTCTACCTTTTTCCAAATCGAACCAGATCTGATACCATTGTTAATTAAAGCGGACAGAAAAATAGAAATTTACTCTGTATTAAACTGATAAGAAATAACCTATTAAATAGGCATTATAAAAGACTGTTCCACTGCTTAAACAGTAACCTAGTAACCACTAATTAACCAACCATCAATTAATATTATTATTAACTAAATGAAACCACTGTCTAACAAATAAAACATATTTAATAAAATTACGGCTAACAAAGGCTATTACAAGGTTTGTTGACCAAGAAAAATCCTTAAAGAGTTGACTTTGACTTTGACTTTGAGTCAACTTCCTCTATTCCTCTTCTTGTATCCTTCTGAGCATAGACCTTGTAATCCTTTTGGTGTTGTTGACTTCTTGTGTTTAATGATTTTATTAGTTTAAATTTATGTTTAATTTTGATTGTTACTAAATATTATTCTAACTTGATATTAGATTATATTTTAATTTGTTTAGAAATTATGTTGAGTAGAAAGTTGGTAATTATTTTTAAACATCAAATTTTAAAATTTATTTCTTGTACATTACATTATTAATAAATTGTAAGTGTGTTGTTAATATGCTATCTTTAACATTTTCGTTGACTTTTAGCATTGAATCGAGATTTATTGAGAGGGATTTGTTGTGCCTCTAGATACATTATGTCGACGCACTTGGATGAGGAGGTCATTCCTAATCAAATTTTAAACCTCTTGCAGGTCACAAAATTCTACTAAGCATGCAAGATGTCTTGAATGAAGATATATGAATGTTTGATACAAATTTTTGTGAAGAGATGAAGGCATGAAAAGTGCACTTTTAACATGAATTATAGAAAATGCACCATCATATTGAAAGATGAAGCTATTTTTCTGGGTTTATCTTGGATGAGAACCTTACATTAGCATCACAAACTTAGATTAGATCGAGCATTGTCATCACATTTGGATAATATGATGAAAGACCTAAAGATCGTTAGATCGTCTTACTTGGATTAGCATTTTGGTGATGTCATCGATCATGTCGCCAACCTTAGTATCTATAAATATGCGTGAATTTTACAATCTATTAAAGGTATTTTATTTGTTGATAATAATAGTGCAAGAGTGTCATTAAAGTATTTTCATTTCCTAGATGACTTCAGTTCATCGGTGAGATATAAACAGTCTATGAATATACAAACATAACCAATATTCAAAACATTATTCTTGTATGCACTTGATTATATGTGCTAATCTACGTAATAAATATAACTTATGTGCGTTGTTGGGTTCATCACGTTTAAAATTTATACGCTAACCTGCCCATAAATATCATGTGCCTTAAAGTTAAAGAGACGCATTTACATTTTTAACACACTCATTTTCGTACATTTATCGCTGGTATGATAATGATACATCTACCTATATAATATTAACATGTTAACTTGATACTAGGAACCAAAACTGCACATCGGTGACATTTTTAGGATGGGAAATTACACAACTAATTTTGTCTTAAATCTTTTATTCTGAATCATTTTTATTTTATTTCCTTTATCATTTTAATTTATTTTTTAAAACTATCCATAACACGTTTTTAATCACGTCAATTTATCATTGTCATGTTATTACTAAAACATCATATCAGTAATTTTCATTAAAAGATTAAAAAAAATTAATGATGGAGAAAAATTGTTCAATTTAAAAATAAATACTAAAAACTAAATGTTCAATCAATTTTCTAAGAGGACTAAAATTGTATAATTGTAAAATCGTTGAGACTAAAAGTGGAACTAACCCTTGTACAAATTAAGAAAACGACAGTTTCCATACTCTTTTATTGTAGATCTCGTCATTTAATTCATTGGTTAGTAGTATATTTTTTTCGACTATCCGAATAAGTTAGCTTTAAATTAACTTCATATGTATGTACCAAAAATAAATGATTAAGTTCATAACTAATCTGTGAAGTTAGATTTATCTATACAACTGTGTTGCTCCTGCCTAATTATGTATATAACTATCAAAACCAAACATAGTGTATTTTATTATTCGTTAGTTAATCTAATCATAAAATATAAAGGGTAATTTATATTTTATTCTTTAAATTTTTTAAATTATATAAAACCAAATATATGGTTCTGAAAAGAAAATTGACTTGTTTTAATTATGAACCTTTTCAGTATTATATTTATATAGTAAACAAAATTTTAGTCAATCTTAATCTCTGAATATTTCTTACATCAATATTAATGCTTTTATGCCCTGAATATTTATTACAACAAGAAAATATTAATGTAACAAATGTTTAACAATTAAAATCAATCAAAATATAACTTAAAATAAAATACTAAAAAAGTTTAAAGACTAAATATAGAATACTTGAAAAATTTAAGAATTAAAGACTAATCAAATTTTTATCAAGCTCTACAAATAAAATATTAAAAAAAATTAAAGACTAAAATTATATTTAACCTAATTATAAAAATCGAACCAATTTCTTTTTTCTGAAATTGATGGTAGCCAATAAACACCCCAAGGCCCAAAAATAGTGATGCATCGAGAGGTCTAAAATAAAACAATTTGTATCCATGTGCGAGGTGCGGACCTGGTTGTTGTTTTCTTTTGCTGTACTTAGTTTAGTGCCCATTTTTTACTTAATGGAAATGGGTTCCTTCTTCTTCTTTTTTGATGCAGATGGGATGGTATTTTAATCCACCATTTGCATGATTTGCAACCTGATGGATATAAACTCATCCACTAGGCTAAGTTTGATTTCTATTTTGAAAAAATAATTTTAGTTTTTTGAAAATTGATGTACATTAAGATATGGTTTAAGAAACTTCATGCTTTTATATTGTAGGACTGGGAAAAAGGTCATGAGTTCAAAATCTTCACTAATAAAAAAGTAAAAATTAATGAATAATTATCGATAAAAAATAATTATAATTTGATATACAATTTTCACTTGAAAATGAAAAAACAAAACTACAGGGAAGAAAGAAAAAAAAAATTAGTTGTTCTTGATTTTAAAACAAAATTTAAAAGTGAATTATCAAACATCATATATCATATATCACTTAAGTCGCCTATTTTTTGAAAGATAAATTATATCGTTTTCAACGACTTATTTTAAACATCTTTTACTTTCAACGACTACTGCTTTATGTCACAGAATTTTATATTTTTAAAGACTATAATAATGATTTCTTATTAGAAAAATATCAAGACTCTAATTCTAATATTTACGTAGCTATATTTCCATCCATAGTCAAAACAATTATTTTATATCTTAAATTAGAATACTCAATTTAGAAAATGAAGTAATAACGTATCCAATCTCTTACATATGAATTCTTAGTATTTTATTTATTAGACGTGCATTTCACAATATACACTAATTCTATAACTAGTTAAAGAATTGCTCTTTCAACTATCTCAAACTATCACTATTTTATTATATTTATATAAATCTTCTTTATTCTCTACTCTCTTTTTTTTAATTTACCCTTATTTTTTTATCTCTATTTCTACTTGATTTTCAACATTTTTAAAAAAAACTAAATATACTTAAAATAAACTTATATGCACAATTTAAATTATTTATTATAAATTTAAAGGATAATTTATACATTGAAAATATATATATATATTTATTATAAATTGAATTATAATAAAATCTACGTGTTAAAATATTTATTTATTTATTTATTATAAACTTTAATCATCTAAAATTAAATAGCTATTTTGTTAAAATATACAAGTTAAAATAGTAGTTGATTGAAATCAATAATTCAAAAACCCAAGTAGAATATTGTCCTATTGGTATAACCACTCAAAAGTCTCCAACATTTAGCCCCATCGCCCACTATAATTATTTCTTAGGGAATAGGGTATAGTTGATTTTAGACGATATATATGATTCGTTTATGAGAATATTTATAATTAATTTGATTAGCAAGCACGCACTAATAAATTTTCAGAAACACAGGTAATTACGTGGGTGCACATTATTTTAACTTGACAAATAAGATTTGGAATTTAATTCAAAGATAAGACTTGATAGACTTTTAGGCCGTTGAAAGCATCATTCATAGTTCAAAAAATACCAATAAAATTAACAGTCGAATTCATGGTCATGATACCTATTCCAAAACGAGGCACAAGTGATGCTAAACTTTATAAAGTTCGTTCGTATTCTTTCCTCGAAAAGGAAATGAATTAAAGTGAAATTTGATTTGTGTGGCTTTTGGATAATGATTCCTTTAGATGATAACAAGAATGGTCCCTTAGAATCGAGCCACAAAGAGAGCTAGCTAGCTAGCAACACTATAATAGTGATGAAATCGACTTTGATGTCTATTTGTGTGACCTTAGGGCGGTGGAATATACTTAACTATGTCTTATCACTCCCACGAAAGAAAATGACACCAAGACTCAAATATCTTGATACCTTTTTTAAGATTAAACCAAAGTTGGTGTGGATGCAAATTGGAAAGGTAAAAAGAACAATTATAATCGACCTAATTAATTTCTAACCTCTTTCTCCTTGAGTAGCTAGAGTATAAATTTTTCCCCTTGATCGAGTCGTGGCGTATTGTTGATGATGTTGTCTCAATAACTACCGTGCATTGAAGAGAGAGGGTATGGAAAAACTACGATAAGAGCTATCTAGGTATCTGTTAGGAAAGTGATGCATCAAAAACAAGTTTTTAGTGGTTGGAATGATTTGTCTTTGAGCACCATGACCTATTAGTGACAAACAGTGTGCAAGTGCATAGGCTGCTACTTTTCTCCACTTCTTAATTTTCTTTTTCTTATTAACAAAATCATGTATAATCTCTTGATTAGAAGGTTTAATTACAGATTAAGTTGTGGATTGATAGACAAATTAATTAACAAACTTTAATTGATTTGTAAACATTTCAAGAACGCCTTAAACAAGAGTTTAATAATTTATCGGACAAACAATTTTAAAAATAGGATTTTGAAGAGACTTCAATGAAATGTGTTAGACAACTCTCAAATTAATATCACTTTAATCACAAATATAAGATATATAGATCTAGCTAGGAAAAAAAGAAATATCAAAAAATGAGTAGTATATAGTCCATGCCACAAACTTAATGTTATATATATTTAATTTCTCCTTTTTGTACAAGATCGTAATATACAACATGAATATTTACTATTTTATAGTTCAAGCTTAAAACATTAATTAAGGAAAAACTTCTAAAACACTTCCATTTAAAAAAAAAATAACTCCTAAAAACGTTCTCTTTAAAATTAGAATAACTATTATAATTTATCTATATCGCGGATGTCTAGTCTTACAACATAAATATCATTGTTTAAGCCTCTCTAGACTTTTTTTATTCCAAAAATTACTAAAAATGGTAAACTGTTATATGAAAGTATATGAATGCTCAATGGTAGCTAATAATAAATAAAAATGAATGTAATATATGTAGCTGAAACTCTTTAATATTCAAACTTTTAATTGGTTCATAGACATTTTTCTAAAGTATGGATATATGAAGCTAGCTTAAAAAATTAGTTTAACATTGACTTATGAATTTAATGTTAAAAAGTTTGCTTTTGATCATCATGTTCAGATCTAGCGACTATATATTGCTTCTATGTGTAAACTCTATAATTAAGTGAAGCTTTTTCTTCAGAGCTCAACCATACTCATTCTGAAAGTCTAATTTTTCATAACTTTAATAGAATTTAACTTTGTCTTATAACATATATATCAACGATATTCTTCATCAGTTTTAGAATTAATGCTTCGAGACACTTGAATCATTTAACAATTTAGTGTTTGAGATGTGAGCAGGAGTACATGCTATTTTTATTTTATTTAATTTTTGAAACAGGTAGATGTTATGCTTTTATATAATCTATCATAGATGCTTAATTTGTTGTGAAAAAACATTTTTAAGAATTTTGTGTTCGTAGCTAGTAAACATATCAACTTTTTCTAAGAAAAAACTCACTCAAATCTTAATATTATTATGTCTCAAAATTTTGAAGTTACTATCTGAACTCTAACAATTATGAATTCTTATTATTTTATCATTGTCCTCGCAGTTCAACTTTTCTTCTCATGTGACGTAATAAGAAATTTCATATATCTTATCTTTGCTATCTAAATTTTCTGTATCCATCTGCAAATATGCAATATCAGCTTCTGGATTATGTAAATATAAAGCTAGCGTATATATTTTTGTCTCTGAATATTTTTTCCATTTGTGCCCGATTCTCTAAACTTTAAAATCATTATTTCTTATATTTATTAAATGAGCGTTTTTTGGATTTAAATATTGTAAATATTTTCAAATTTTTATCCATACAAAATATGAAATCACAATATTATAGTATTTTTATCTCAAACATTAATTTTAAGTAGATAAATAACATATCTTAGAGATTTTTCAGATGTGTATCTATCTCATCATACTTACACATTGTAACTAGCTCTTGAGGTAATTAGGGGTGATTCCCAACACTGATTACTTGATTTTCCACGTAAGCAGTTAACGAATATCAACCGAAAATTTAATAATGATTTTATCTTATAAGGATAAAACTGTTTTTCATTATAAACTAAAAATAAACTCTCTCATGCATCTTATAGAACTAAAAATATATTTAATTTTATTTACTAATATTTATTTTGTATTTTAAATTTTCTTTCTTTCTTTTACTCTTTAAAAATTAAACATGAGTGAGAGGGCTAGCTCCCAATCATTGAGGACATATGATTCACCAATAATATCATCATATATATATATATATATATATATATATATATTAAATAATATGTGAAATAGCACAACTATTTGCCACTATAACTTAAAAAATTTGGCTCACGTTTTATTCTAATGAATATTAAATACTATTTTCACCAAACAGAAAATCAGGTATAGAAAAAGTTAATATTATAAGATATATTATGCAAAGTACATTTCGTTTTCAAAGAATATGATCAGTTGGGACATATTCAGAACCCTTCTTTCGTCATAATTGGTGTATATATCAATCAAAAAAATTTCTAACAGAAAATTGCATTTGCACAATCCCTTTTATTTTTATTTTTAAACAAGACGGGACCCTATATCAATCGTACAAGAGAAGACAGAAGTGAAAATTATTGTTTATATTAACAAACAAAATAATATTGCATACTTTTTTTTATCTTTGTGTATGGATAGTTGATACACATTATACCTGCTTTAGATACCCGAATCATTCAGGCCAAAGAATAGTGATATTAAAAATGCTAGTCAATAGCCATCTAGGTTACCTAGGTTACATGCAAAGACGTGACAGAAAATCCCTTTCAGTTGTGTTCATTTACTTTAGTGACTATAAATCAAATGAAAATTACATTAAATATCAATATCATCATAATTCATGAAAATAGTCATATATACAAAGACAACCACACAAATACAATCAATTAATATACATATTTCAAACTCTTGCATATATATCTTAATTGAAATGTACGTGTTCTATATGTTCTTCAATTTGTAACTTGTAATCGTATATAATAATTAATGGCTAACTCTTTTACCCTCCTTGAAATTTTGTACACAAAAGATCACCCAAATAATTTTTGTTTCTTTACACACCAATAATAAAACAAGCAAATGTCTTATCTATATCTATCTCTATCTCTGTCTATATCTTTCTATAACAATCTATATAATAAACTAAAAGTACCATGGCTCACGTCCTCACCTCGTGGTATTAATTAATTGTCTTGAGCTACCTGAAAATGGTTGAAGGAAAACATTGATTAGATATTTAGAGTACTATTCTAACATGCTTCTAATTATTTCCTAACAATTAAACCACAATCTCGATGACCCTTTAAAAATCTTTGCAACTATACCACAAATTGAGGCCTGGCCACACCTTATATTTCAATTTCTTCGCCTTGTGCATTATACTTATCATATAATATACCCCCAAAATGGAGTGAATTAACCATACCAATTTGTCCCTTGCATTTGATATGGTATAGACCCTATTTGGGGCAATGAAGGTGTTTGTGGAAAATGGTTAAGCAGGGTAGCAAAAGAGCCAGAATTAGTGCCATTATTATTCTCTTCATGAGTCCTCAAAACAGTCACATTCCCATTACTATCCAAATTGAACTGTTTCTCACACACATCCTCATTATCATCATCATTCCAATACAAGGATGAGAGTGTTCTTTTGGAGGCTGAAGTAGTGTTTGAAAGGCCAAAGGGAAGAAGCTCTGGCTTTGAGTTTGAAGAGGTGCCAATAAACTGAGATGATGATGATGATAAAGCACTTGTAGTAGTGGTGGTAGTGATCCCATTCACAACACCATTGCCCATAACGACCCCTTCTAACATGTTCCTGTCGTTCTCCAACAATGCACCACTGTAGCTCGTGGACATCATCTTTGAAAGGTGAAACCTCGCATTCATGTGGCCCACGTTGATGGAAGGAGGTACTTCTCCAATCATGTCATCCATGGAATCATCTTTGTCATGGTCCATAGGTGACCTTTGTGTGTTGCCCTTCTTGTAAATCCGGCACAACACCCAATCATCCAACTACAAATTCACATGCAATCATCATATGTTATTCTTCCAGAGTAAAATGTTAAATTATGTGTCTTGTTACAAAATTTTTAACTTATTGCAATATAAAAAAATTACACTCTCACGGAATATATTGCAGAGTATAAGATTGGCTAGATAGCCGAATAACGAGTTAAATATGAAAGAAGAAAAATAAGGGAAAGAAGATTGTCGGTCTGATTTTTTGAAAAAAAATTAATAATTAATATTTATTTATCATGCATCACATGGATCTATGTTCCAGTGACAAAATAAAGAATAAAAGAAACACATAATGCAAAAGTTATTTTAGAAGGAAGTAATTTTTGCTTAAAAAATGTGCCTAACTGAACAAAGATGGGTTTTATTATTATTTTAAAATATTCCAACTTTTAATTGGTTGTACTTTTGTGCAAGAATTGATGAATAGGGGGAGAGCCTCTAGTGGGAAGAAAAAGTGATGTGCATGATAGGTTCAAAAGTGAAGATAAAGTAATGAGCATGATATTATGCTAAAAAGTGAAGAAGAACAAAGCAAACATTTACATGAAAAAGGGTATACCCTTAGGGAGTTTTTCTTGTTGCCCAAGTCACAACCAGGAGGCTTATTGTTAGTCTTGGTTTCAGCTAGACGGTACTCATGCATGATCCAATCTGTTTTGATCCCTTTTGGTGGCTTCCCTCCATAGAAAACCAAAGATTTCTTCACACCAACCTTTTGAGTTTTACTACATATAGGCTTATCTGTTCCTGTGGCCTTCCAATACCCTGAAGTTGCAGCCCTGTTTGGCCTAGCACCATTCGGGTACTTCCTATCTCTTGGACTGAAAAAGTACCACTCTTCCTCCCCAAACGATGCCTTAGCTTCAAAACCAAATACAAAACCAAAGAATGAGAAAAAAAAAACAAAGAAAAAAATAATAAAAAACTTAATACCCATTTTTATTTTCCATCAGAAAATTAAATTATTATAAAATATATGTCTTATTTTTCTATAGATGAGGTACATGAATCACATCATATCATCGAACTCGATTAAAAATCAAATTTTGAGGATCATAGAGTTATATTACAACCTAAATTCTTAATATTAAGTAAAATTTTGGAAAAAAAAAAGTATGGTTTTGAAGAGTGTAAACATCTAACTATAATCAAGATTTTAGAGGAAGAAAAATATAAATAAAAAAAATATGGTTGATGAGTGTGAACCTCTGAAATCTTTATTTTAGTTGTTTACACCAATCAAATCAATTTATAGAGGTGAAATTGGAGACAAATTACCTGGTAATTCCCATGGATCAAACTTGTAGAGATCAACATCAGCGATGATTGAAACAGGGAGAGGAGAAGAATCAACCTTCTTCTTGAGGTAATGAACAACAAGCTCTTCATCTGTGGGATGGAAACGAAACCCAGGTGGCAGGTTCGGTTGTTGTGAACTCGTGGTGGATGAGTCATCCGTGCTCTCCATGGTTACCAAGGTTGTTGTTGATAATTTTTATGACTATGTTTGTTTTGTAATGGTTGTTGTGGTGTGGCTTTTGCTTCTTCACACAAGAAGAAGAGAATACACGTCTTTCACTTTGGATGATATATACCTTTATTTACCACCCAAAGTCAAGGTGAAGAAGGCCATGATCTTATGTGGCTGTGGGAGAGATGGATGGAAATTATCACCTACAAACACCTCCAATGTTGCACTTAATTCATGCATGTGGGTGTGTGTGATTGATTTCATGACTCATAAGTAGGGGCAGGTGAGTCTTTTGACAAACTAGGGTGTTTACATTGAGGTAGTAGAATTTAATGAATTTAAAAGAGTAAAATAAACGTACTTTATTGAAAAATTAATGTTGAGATTTAATAAATTTTTCTTACACAGAGATTTAATTAATTTATAACATGACATATAGGTTTAAGTATAATTTTTAATATCAAGGGATTGATTGTTAGGTGGTATATGTTTGTTTTTTTTAAGAAAAAAAATTAAATAAGGTTTTAGATTTAAGTTTTATGAGTGAAAATTAAGAGAATCGGTAAAAGAATTTATAGAATTCAAAAAATTTTAAAATAAGTTTTTTTAAAAAAATAAAAATTGCATTGAACTATATCTATAGAAACTACATAAATTTAATTTATGCTTAATGTGTGTGTCTATATATATATATATATACTCATTAGAAAAATATATATTTTGTTAATTTAATTTATATCAATATAAGGATATAATTTAAAACTAAATTATCAAATAATATGCTATAAGTTGATTTAAGTTACTGAATTGATGAAGGAAAAGGACTGGGATTGCAAAAGAAAGAGGTGGGTGGTAATTGATGATTACAAGAACTAGAACTTTGGCTGTTGAGACTAGAGACGACGACATGTAAAATTCGAAACCATATAAGATCGACACGTAAATGGGACCACAAAGACAGTGCCATTTTCTATTTTTTATTCTTTCATGAATAAATATGATGGAATGGGATCATTTATTGATTTACAAAAACTGCATTCAATCTCCGCCGTAAAACACGTTCGATTATTTAACCAGAAAATATAATAATTGAAGATTAATGTAAGTGAAAGTTGAAACTATAGACTGCACCAATGAAGATAATTTCAAAACTCTAGAGAATCTGTATCTGAATAAGATGTGACCCATAAAATGTCGAAATAAATGCATGGTGAGTGTAGCTCATGATGTAGCCACTAAATTTATTTAAATAGAAGTTTACAACTTTTAAAAAATTGAAATTATAATAATATAAGAAAAAAATATTATTGGATGGTGAGGATGGTGTCGTTCTATTTATTAAAAGTAACTTGAGATATCAAAGTCCGATTGTGATCGATATTAATTTGATTTGTTTTATGTGAAGAAACAAAAAAGTGTTGATCCACGGAAAGATAAGTGTGGGGACAAAGGTTTGCCATACTTTCTGCTTTTGTTGGGCAAATAGCACCACCAATGCCAACATCAACCATTGAATCAAGAAAAATTACCATGGCTTTGCAAAACCAGTGGCTCCACATTCCATTGAGTGAACCCTCACTCTTTTTCTTTTTCTTTTTTTCTTGATCTCGTGTGAACCCCCACTTATGGGAATCATAGTGGAATCATATATGATATGCATGGTTGATATGTATGGAGAAAATGCACATTGAATATGAGGCTATGAGTTAATCCAATTTAAAGATGCATTAGTAAAAAAATTGAAAATAAAACTAGCTAGTTCTGTTTTCACATTCAAATAGTTAATTAAAATATAGATATCATGAAAAAACAAAACATCAGATTTTTTTCCATTTTATTTAATTAAATATATAAGAAGAAAATATTAGATCTTAAAAAAGATATTTTCAATTAATATAGCATCTACACAGTGTACATATTAAGAAATGATTAAATATTACGTATGTTGATTATTTTATGGGATAATAATTAAATTTCCAGCAGCTTAAAACTAGTACGATTACTTTTACCATTTAAAGAAAAATACAATTAGAGAGTTCTATTTACATGATAATATTATATAACAATAATTTTTTTTTATCAATCTCTCACAAATATTATTTAGAATAAATTACAATCTTCTCTCCTGAGAGTTACGGATGTTAATAGTACTCTTCTCCTGTGTTGGAATATATATATCCCCTTGCGTGTTATATTAAAATACATTCTCTCTTTCCTTTAGAGATTTTAGTGTTCGTGTGATAATTTGTTTTATTCTTTTCAATTTTCCATTAAACTCTATTATAAAAAAAACTTTTAAAAAATATTATTCATACTATCATCTTCTACAAAATATAAATATTATATATAAATATAAATATTATAGTGTTCGTCTATTATATTAAAATATTTGTTTCTTTCCATTATCAAATACATATATATTAGATTTTATCTATTTTTGTGTTACTTACATATTTATAGTATGTAAAAAGTATTTTTGTAATATATTTTTTAAAGGAAATTTAATAAAACAACTAAAAAAAGTAGAGTGTCTCTTACAAAAATGTACTGGGGAAGAATGTATATCTTTATGTAAGAGAGGAGGGTTATTAATATTTATAACTTTCAGAGAAACAGAGTATAATTTACTTTATTATTTGTTATATATCTCATAATGGCAAAGAGATATAAACAACGAAAATTATATTATAAATTATAGTATATGTAGCATATTATATATATATATATATATATATATATATATATATATATATTTTCTCTGAGAGAAATTTTAAAAGAGTTTCATCTTTTATTTTCTCTAATTTATTGGTTGTATCATCTTTTACCGAAATTAATGTAAGACAAAATGAAAGATACAAATAAAGAATAAAAATTAAAGAGTAAGTCTCTTACACCATAATAAGTATATTCTCTTTTTTAACTTATATGTTGCATTTATAGAAATTCACATCAAGTTTATTTTTCTGAAAGTCAATCAACCTGAGAATAGTCTGATACGATATTGGTTTAAGTTAATTAATAGCCTTGAATTTAAATTTTGTTTAGACTAATGTTTGGAAATTTATACCAGACCATCTAGCTAGTTTGGTATCAATTATGTTACTCGTTAAGAAAGAAGGAAGGTTGTGAAATATACTTCACGAAAATCAATTAGTTTTGCATTATGGATAAACAATACACACACTATAGAATTAATTTTCTTAACCAAATTCTTTTATAAATTAGATTAAACAGTGATTTATATTCTTTGAATTAAATCCTAAATTGAAATTTTAGGATCTTAAATCATGTTTATTATGTAATTGTATTAATTGGAATGGAAAGATGTATTAATTGGGATGATATAAAATATTAATTAATTGATATATTAGGTATATAATATGTATTAATTAATTTATTTTATGTTATTTTATATATTCCACATGTATATTATTGATTCAGTTTATTTTACCTATTCAATCCAGTAGGAAATATGATTCGATTAATTAAAAAAATATAAACTAACATAATTCATCAAGAGTTAAAATAATTAGTCAAATTTCATAATATTATTTTAACCAATTTTTTTTATTGAAATTAAAATAAAAATATTTACTTGCAATTAAAATAATTATTTACTTAAAAAAAAAATCTTTTTTGTTAGTGTTCTGTTGGCAATAGTCAAAATTGGCAACAGTCAAATTTGGATGCAGTGCGGTGCCTAACAAAAAGCAACTAAATGTCAAGATTGGCAACCAGCAGAAAGCAATTTTGAAAATCAAAATTGGCAAATTGAATGGTTGGTGAACATGGTTAGGTGAAGGCAGAAAATGGAGCCTATAAATTCAAGGTGAATGGAGCACAAAAAAACATCCCAATGAGAAGAGAGAATACTGCGAAGAGAAAAATAAGAGAGAAGAGAGGGAGAGTGCAGTAGCACTTAGAGAATAAGAACAGTTTAGTTCTTGTGGGTGTAATTGGGTTCTGGGTTGTGAGTAGTGTTGAATTATTTTTGAGTATTCTGTAAACACCAAGTATATTTCCCTTTTCAATAAAAGATCTGCAGCAGTCCGGAGACGTAGGCATTATTGGCCGAACTCCGTTATCAATTTTGTGTGTGCAAAATTCGAGTTATTTTTCACTTCCGCAAATCTGACGGTACGAGAAAATTCTGCGTAATTTTCCCAACAACTGGTATCAGAGCTCCAGGTTGGAAGCTCTGCAATTTTTGTGAGGTACTGTTCATATGAATAGTAAAATACTATTCATGTGAATAGTGAAATCGCGAAAAATTTGTCAGCGTTACAAATTTGTTCGTAAACGTGTTCTCAACACAGTGGTTTACAAAAATTGTCAGAAACGATCCTGAGGAAGTGTCAGATTTAAGTGGGAGTGATGGCAGCAGATGAAGGAAAGGTGAGAATTGAAAAGTTCGATGGTGCGGACTTTGGCTTTTGGAAGATGCAGATAGAAGACTATTTGTATCAGAAAAAGCTGTATCAACCTCTCTCAGAAATGAAGCCAGAAGGCATGAGTGATGACGAATGGAAACTTCTCGATAGGCAAGCCCTTGGCGTTATCCGGTTAACATTATCCCGTAATGTTGCCTTTAACATTGCGAAAGAAAAGACCACGGCGGGTCTGATGGCGGCTCTCTCCAGGATGTATGAAAAGCCGTCGGCCTCAAACAAAGTTCATTTGATGAGGCGATTGTTTAACTTGCGGATGGCGGAAGGCGCATCGGTAGCACAACATATCAATGAACTTAACTTAGTCACAACCCGGTTGAGTTCGGTTGAAATCGAATTTGATGATGAGGTGACGAGCCTTGATACTTTTGTCTTCCTTACGAGAAAGTTGGAGCGCTCTTGTCACGGTGTGTGAGTAGCTCGATAGGAAGCGATAAGTTAAAATTCGATAACATCCGTGATCTAGTTCTCAGTGAAGAGATCCGAAGGAGAGATTCGGGTGAGTCTTCAACCTCTTCAGTATTGCATACAGAGTCAAGAGGAAGAAACTCAACTAGAGAAGACGGACGTGGCAGATCAAACTACCGAGCGGATCAAAGGGTAGGAGGTCCAAATCGAGAAATCCCAATAATTCTCACTCGAAGACTATCGAGTGTTGGAAATGTGGGAAGACCGGGCACTACAAAAATCGGTGCAAAGGCGCATCGAAGAATCAGGAAGTGAAGGACGAAGCAAATGTTGCTTCCACATCAGGAAGAGATGATGCATTGATATGTTCTTTGGAGAGCAAAGAAGAGTCTTGGGTGTTAGACTCTGGAGCATCCTTCCATGCCACGTCACAGAAAGGATTCTTCGACAGTTATGTCCTTGGAGAACAAGGTAAAGTTTATCTTGGAAATGATCAAACTTGTAAGATTGTGGGTAAAGGTGTAGTGAAGATTAAATTGAACGGGTCTGCATGGGAATTGAAAAATGTTAGACATATTCCGAGGCGAAAAAGAATTTAATCTCGGTAGGCGATTGGCCGATGAAGGCTACACTACAATCTTCCATGGTAATGATTGGAAGATATCAAAGGGTGCAATGATTGTTTCGAGGCAAGAAAGATGGCACTCTATACACGACAATAGGAACACGTTGCTCAATCGCGATTCTTTTGCAACGAATGAAAATCCCAATATATGGCACGAGAGACTTGGCCATATGAGTGAGAAGGAATGAAGATCATGCACTCGAAGGAAAATTACAGTCTTGATCGGTGGAAATTGACATGTGTGAAGACTGTATACTTGGAAAGCAGAAGCGAGTCAGCTTTCAGACAAGTGGAAGAACCCCAAAGAAGGAGAAACTCGAGCTTGTTCACTCTGATGTCTGGGGTCCAACTACAGTCTCATCCATTGGTGGAAAACACTACTTCGTGACTTTTATTGATGATCACTCCAGGAAGGTATGGGTATACTTCCTTAAACACAAGTCTGAAGTATTTGAAGTTTTCAAAATGTGGAAAGCAATGGTAGAAAATGAGACAGGATTGAAGATCAAAAAGCTCAGAACTGACAATGGTGGTGAATATGAAGACACCAGATTCAAGAAGTTCGCTATGAGCATGGGATCGAATGGAAAGGACGGTGCCGGGTACACCTCAACATAACGGTGTAGGTGAGCGGATGAATCGAACGTTGATGAAAGAGCCGAAGCTTACGTGTGCGTCAAAGCTTACCAAAGCGATTCGGGCGTAAGCGATCAACACAAAGACCTACTTGATCAACCGAGGTCCATCGGTACCATTGGAGCACAAAATACCAGAAGAGGTATGGAGCGGAAAAGAGGTAAAACTCTCACATCTTAGAGTTTTCGGTTGTGTAGCATATGTGCACGTAAGTGATCAAGGCAGAAATAAACTTGATCCCAAGTCAAAGAAGTGCACTCTCATCGGCTATGGTGAAGATGAGTTTGGCTACCGCATTTGGGATGATGAAAACAAGAAGATGATCCGCGACGAGAGATGTGATCTTCAATGAAAGAGTGATGTACAAGGATAGGCATAATCGAGAGAGCGGTGAGTCAAAAACAGTGGGCCGGTGTATGCGAGAGGTGGATGAAGTCCCCGATAGTCCCGCCATTGAAACTCCTCATCCGGAAGGATCGATCGAGAAAGCGAGTAGTGAGCGCGATCTAATACTCCGCAGCTCCCTACTCCAACTCCTGTTTTGAGAAGGTCTTCTCGTCCACATGTGCCAAACAGAAGATATATGGACTACATGTTGATGACTGATGGAGGAGAACCTGAAGACTTTGAAGAAGCAAGTCAAACCACAGATGCCATCAAGTGGGAGCTTGCCATGAAGGACGAAATGAAGTCTTTAAAGTCGAATCAAACATGGGAACTAGCTGAGTTACCCATAGGCAAGAAGGCACTTCACAAATGAGATGGATATATCGGGTGAAAGAGGAGCATGATGGCTCCAAGAGATACAAAGCCCGACTAGTGGTCAAAGGGTTCACAAAAGGAAGGAGTTGACTACACGTAAATCTTTTCTCCGGTTGTGAAGCTCAATACTATCGAACCGTACTAAGTATTGCTAGTGAAGATCTCCACCTTGAGCGCTAGATGTGAAGACGGCGTTTCTTCATGGAGACTTAGACGAGGAAATATACATGCATCAACTTTGAAGGTTTCTTAGTGAAAGAAAAGGAGCATAAGGTATGCGGTCGAAAAAAGAGCTTGTACTGAAACAAGCTCCAAGACGATGGTATAAGAAGTTTGATAGCTTCATGCACAAGGAAGGCTTCCCGAAGTGCAACGCCGACCCCGTTGCTTCTTCAAGAGATATAAATCCAGTTATATCATCTTGCTACTTTATGTTGATGATATGTTAGTATTTGGTTCGAGATATTGAAGAAATCGAAGCTTGAAGATGCGGTTGTCAAAAGAATTTGACATGAAGGATTTAGGTCCTGCAAGAAGATCCTTGGGATGCAAATCACGAGAGATAGGCAAAAAGGAATTTTGCGTTATCTCGGGGAAGAGTACATTAACCGTGTTTTGCAAAGATTCAACATGGGCGACGCCAAACCAGTCAGCACACCTTTGGCAAGTCATTTTCGCCTATCCAAGGACCAGTCTCCTCAGACAGAGGAAGAAAGAAGTCACATGGCTAAAATTCCATATGCTTGACCATTGGAAGTTTGATGTACGCAATGGTGCGACGAGGCGGACATTGGCCATGCGGTGGGAGTAGTAAAGCGGGTTTATGGCAAATCCAGGGAAAGCTCATTGGGAAGCAGTCAAATGGATTTTGAGGTATCTACGAGGAACCACAAAGAAGTGTTTGTACTTTGGCAAAGGAGATATAAAGGTACAAGGTTACGTAGATGCAGACTTCGGAGGTGAAGTCGATCACCGAAGAAGTACCACCGGCTACATATTTACTGTTGGAACAACAGCTGTCAGTTGGATGTCGCAAGTACAGAAGATTGTGGCTCTATCCACTACAGAAGCTGAGTATGTAGCAATAACAGAAGCCAGTAAAGAAATGATATGGCTTCAAGGTTTGTTGACGAGCGGGATTCATCCAGGAAAGGAGTGTCTTGCATTGTGATAGTCAGAGTGCGATACATCTCGCAAAGAATTGACATTCCACTCCGAACTAAGCATATTGATATCCGTTATCACTTTATCGGGTCTCAACTTGAGGATGAAGTGTTAACGTTGAAGAAAATCAAAGGAAGTGAGAATCCAGCAGACATGTTGACAAAGGTGGTGACCATTGATAAACTGAAGTTGTGTTCAACTTCAGTTGGCCTGCTAAAATAACAGACCAAAGAAGACTGTTGCATTGATCAAGGTGTGAAGACAGATTGAAATCAGTCTTCAAGTGGGAGATTGTTGGCAATAGTCAAAATTGGCAACAGTCAAATTTGGATGCAGTGCGGTGCCTAACAAAAAGCAACTAAATGTCAAGATTGGCAACCAGCAGAAAGCAATTTTGAAAATCAAAATTGGCAAATTGAATGGTTGGTGAACATGGTTAGGTGAAGGCAGAAAATGGAGCCTATAAATTCAAGGTGAATGGAGCACAAAAAAACATCCCAGCAGAAGAGAGAATACCTGCGAAGAGAAAAATAAGAGAGAAGAGAGGGAGAGTGCAGTAGCACTTAGAGAATAAGAACAGTTTAGTTCTTGTGGGTGTAATTGGGTTCTGGGTTGTGAGTAGTGTTGAATTATTTTTGAGTATTCTGTAAACACCAAGTATATTTCCCTTTTCAATAAAAGATCTGCAGCAGTCCGGAGACGTAGGCATTATTGGCCGAACTCCGTTATCAATTTTGTGTGTGCAAAATTCGAGTTATTTTTCACTTCCGCAAATCTGACGGTACGAGAAAATTCTGCGTAATTTTCCCAACATGTTCATCATATTGTTTGCGATTCTTGCATGCATTTGACCAAAAAGACTAGTGAAAGAGACATGCATGGATGAGTACATGGCCACACATGCCAAAATGCATGTGGAGATAAAACCAAGCATACCCCACAAGGACCCAATTATGTAATCAAAATCAATGAAGGCTTCAAAAATCTTCCAAGGTGTAAACCCCTACATAACTATGATAGGTGGACCCAAATTCTGATTAGTGATCGACCAAAAGGTCCCATACATGAGCCATCATCAACTGTACCCCATGACTTCACATCAGGAGGAGCTACCCAAAACCCTAGACATCACCCACTCTACATTTTCACTTACATGCACCAACGCTTTCAAACTACTATCCATCCATCTCTTCTTAAGTACCACTAATATACTCTTCAATATTCTTTCTTAACATATTTATTGAATGAAATTTATGTAAATCTTACTAAAATTATCAACTGTATAGATCATTTGACATCAAATTGTTTTGGTTTAATTAATAATATCAATTCCAAATTTGAAGTATGCTACTATACTTTAAGTAATACTCATAAAAAGAGTTTAATTTACATCTAATAATACTCTACTTATCAGCTCAAATATATAAGATTATTTAAAATAAAGAATACCAGTCATTCTTTACCAAAACAAAAAATCTTCGGGACTCATTTTCCATTTAACGAGTTCCTAAAGTTTAACTAATAAAATACAATGTCTTGAAAAACATTGTTGGAGTTTTTCTTGAACTCTTGGTAGGTTTTTTTCTTTCACAAGAACTGGGTATATATATACACGAAGAAACTAATTAATTTATTCAAACCACAATGTCTAAGATATGACAAGATAATTTCTCTTAATAAGACAAGCTTATTATATATATATATATAGAGAGACACACACAAAATTTCAAATTAATTACCGATTACTAAACTATTAGCATGTTTGAATTTTCGGAATTTTTAAAATATAACTTAAGAAAATTGTATAAAAAAAGCATATTTGAATCATGGTTCGATATTTCCAAGTACAAAATTTAACACACGGCGTGTATGCGAATGATTATGATCTACACAACCTGGCTCACCCAATTAATGTTCATTTAATATGCTGTTTCAGCCTATGATGTGTATCGTTAGAGAATCGTGCGTATGCTTCTCCATTTTAGGTTTGGTATGAATAATGTGTTGTTTTTACTTTTTATTTTTGAATATTATCATTTTTCAAAGTTAAGTGAGTTTATTTTAATTGGTTGAGCGTGTGATAATAAACTCTTTGATGCCTATGTTTAATTTTAATTGATAAAAAATCATTTTAAAATATATTTTTCCAAGTCATTTATATTGTTATAGGACAAAACCTATACACACAATTAGTATCTCACAATAATTCTTCAGTTAAATCTAGAACTCCTATTTCATTTATAAACTTATTTTTATTAAATACTGTCTTTAAATTTTTTTTCAATAATTAATAATTATAAATTTCATTGAAATAATTCCTGGAGTTACAATGATGATTTTGCACGTTATAATTTATTTAATTTTTTTTATTTTCTATTGATGATAGCAGTTCATTTATATATTAAATAATTTTACTTTTAGTTTATTTAAGCATTATTTTAATAAATAAACGTAATGGACAAAAGAAAAGTTGATACTTAATTATATCTTAACTGTTTAAATATATACATAAATAGACATAACTTTTCCTTTAAAAATTATGTTATGAAAAAAAAATAGGAAAGGAGTATTATATATGCAACCAAAATGATGATTTATTTAACAAATGTATATTAGACCGTTTTGGATTTGAGGTAAAGAATATAGAAAGGATAAAAAATAATATACAGTGGGATAGTAAAAGCTAGAATTACTTTGAAATTTGAATACAACTTGTGCACAAGTCTCCCGTTAGTGGATTTTTACACAATTAAGGGTAAATAAATAAGAAGACCATGAAGGATTTGAGTATATTTGAACAAATAAGTTACTTAATTAAAGTCTATTCCCAACTCACAATTGTATAAAGATGTGTACACAAATTCTAATATGGACTCTCATATCCAGGATGATAAAAGGATACTTGCAAAAAATATTAAAAAAGGCCCAAAGCAAAAAAAAAAAAAATGACCAATCCAAACAGGTGTCCATCAATTTATATCGAAATTAAGTAGACACAATTGAGTAAAGTATATCAATTAGATCACAACTTTTGTGAACTTTGTCATCATACTCCATGATTTTTAAAAAAATTTGGTTTTAAAGTGATTTAATAATAATTTATAATTTTTAAGATCTAAATCAGAATCAACTTGAACAATCAAATCAAAATTAACTATTTATTTATTAATTATTAAAAATTAAAGATTAAAATATATCATCATAAAAAATCAGATAAGAAAATTATGTTTTACTCAAACAATCTAAAAGATAAATAAATGCCAGGGTCATTATATAAAGTGCATAAATTTTTTTAAACAAAAAGATCAGTTAAATTTCACTAAAACATTAGTTCTCTCTAAACTCTCACTTTTAAATAGATCCGTAAACAAAATTCTAATAAAATAAAGCGTGGATACTGTTGTATACTCTATATTCGACTTACTATAGAGAGTTTAAATAGTTTGCAAGAATCTAAGTTGAATTTTTCTTTTATCGTCATTATAAAATAATGTGGATACAATTGCTACATGGAAGTGAATTCAACTAGTATGCAACAAATCAGTTTCAAGATATAAACAAAAATTAGGTGATAATTTTACGAGCTTATGCCCTTTAGGGATTGAAAATAAAAGTACCGTAAATAAGGGAAAAAATTTAGATACTCTCCCTCGGTTTGGTGAATGAATATCACCAACTCTTAAATGGTGTCACAATGTTAAGAATTGATCATTCTTTAATGTCTTAAAAAGATGGATGTTTTTTGAGTGGGTAATGTGTTGGTACATACGAAGAACTTATTATTTTGGCCCGCAACTTCTCTCCCACAATATGATAATCTAATCTTAATGTGCTTTCTGCCCTCATGAAATATGATGTTTGTTGTAATGTATTGTAATGTATAATGCCTCTGATTGTCACAAAATAGTGGTGTGGGAGCATCACACGAGAATTTCAAATCTTGCAATATAAAATGCAGCAAAACTAGCTCCAAACATGCATTGGCTATATATTGCAAGATATTCTGCCTTTGGCAAAGATATTGATACGTTAGTCTATATTTTTGACTTCCATGAGACGAGAGAAGAACTAAGAAAGACCCACTAACCTGAAACTGATCTCCAAGTGGTTCGACGTCCACCCAATTAGAATCATAATATGTTTTCAATTTGAGATTATTTCTAGATGGCAACAAAGTCCTTAACCTAGCGATCCTTTAACATACCTCAGTATACGAATTGTTGCGTCCCAATATGGTCGACGTGAAGTATTTTTATGAATTGACTCAATGTCTGAATTGAGAAGACTTTGTCAAGTCTTGTGATTGTGAGGTATATTAATCTTGCCATGAGTCATCTAAACTTGGATGTATCTTTCAACAATTCACCATCATGAGGAGTTAACTTTAAGTGTTTCTCCATTGAAAATTTATCTGGACAAGAACCCGTGAGTCCTATGTCCTGCAAAATGTCAAGTGCATATTTTCTTCTTTAGGACATGTAAATCCCATTTTTAGAACGAAAAAACTTGATCCTTAAGAAATCTTTTAAGTTCCCAAGGTCCTTAATGCAAAAACACCGAAGCAAGCATTCTTTGAAGCATTGCATTTCTTTTAAGTCATTCCTGATCACAAGGATGCCATTTATATAGACTAGAATGGTAATGAGTAAAAGAATATTTTGTTTTGGACTATTGATACCCTGCTGATCGAATCACCTTAGGATATGTGGAGAACCGGTTATGGAAGGCTTGTTTGAGATCATATTGTAGAAATTTGTGGGTTAGACCTAACTCAACCCCCACAAATCCCACTTATATATATGCAACAGGTCCCATCACTAGATGATGTGGGACTTCACACCCCTTCAATATTGGACTTTCAACACACCCCTCCCACACCGAGGACTGGACTTCTTGAGCGTGGAAACTATTCAACTTCAACTAGGGTGCTTCAATACGACCCCTCTCACGTCGAGCACTGGACTTCTCAAGCGTGGAAACTATCCGACGCCGATGACTGAACTTCTCGAGCGAGGAAACTATTCAACTGAGGTGCTTCAATACGACCCGATATTCTACGGGTAGTCCAATATTGGTCCAATGGGTGGCCCGACATCTTCATTGACATCTAGGATAGGCTCTAATACCATGTAGAAATTTGTGGGTTAGACCTTTTTTTTTTTTAACATGGTTCAAAAATCACACTTGTTGCGAGGCTTGTGATTTTTTCGTCCAAAAATTACACGTGAGGAAGGTTTCTGATTTTTTCATTCAAAAATTACATAGAGTGAATTTTATCCTAGTTGGATCGTGGATTAGGTTTTGAGACACCAAACCACGCTAATTTCTTTTGTGTGCTCTTTTTCTTTCTCCCTTATACTATGTTTTTAAGTCGACTGGATTCCCAATAATGGTATCAGAGCTCGTCAACAGGTCACAGAGACACAAACCTAACCTTCATATCAAAACAGGCAGCAACAGCGACCGCCACACAACCTCCGACACCACCGCGTGAGGGTGGCGGCACCACTAGAAGCCGGCGAAACCCACACCAACGACGCGACAGCACCCCACAGCCTCACTGACGATCCGACAGCGCCCATTGCCGACGAATCACGACATCCTCATTCATCAGCGCCAGCCCAACAACGTGTGGAGGAGGTAAAAAGTGAGGAGGGAAGGAGAGAGAAATGTCTGGACTCTGGTGCAGCCTATAGGGCAAAAGAGGCTAATTAACGTGGCAGTGGTGCGTCTGAAGAAGCATGGCATGCGCATTGAGATTGCTTGCTATCCTAACACCGTCCTCTCTTGGCGTTCGGGCGTGGAAAAGGACCTGGATGAAGTGTTGCAGTCCCACACTGTTTATTCCAATGTTTCCAAAGGGGTTCTTGCCAAGTCCAACGATTTAAATGCAGCTTTTGGCACAAATGACCACTCCAAGATATGCTTAGAGATCTTAAAAAAAGGGGAGCTTCAGGTAGCTTGGAAAGAGAGGGAATCAATGTTGTCAAGTCAATTCATGGATATTACGACCATAGTGATGCACAAGCCGGTTTTGTGGGGTTGAGTTAGGCCCTAACTCACAATTTCTACACATATAACGATTTGCTGAGTTGACATACAACGTTTTCTCCCTGCCGACAATGTCCAAGTGGCAAGTCCATGTAGACGACCTCATGTAAACTGCCATGTCAAAAGGTATTTTGCATGTCCAATTGATGAATGAACAAGTCTCAAGCAACTACTTAGTGAGGAGACATCTGAGAGTTATAAGTTTTGTTATAGGTGAGAAGGTCTCATGATAAATAATAATCCCTTCAATTTAGGTGTACATTTTTGTGGCAAGGTGTGCTTTATAACATTCAATACTGTCATCACACCGATATTTGATTTTATAAACGCATTTGCAACCGATGGGCTTATGACCTGCTAGTAGTGGTGTTGTAATTGTTTATGTTTTGTTGAGTTGTGAGGTTGTTAGCTCCTCGTTCATGGCTTGATTCCATTTTGGATCAAAGACAACTTGAGTATATGTAGTGGGTACTTGGTGTGGTGTTCGACAGTTGTTGACAAAAGTAAGAAAGATTGGCTTGGGATCCTACCATGTAGTCTTAATGCTAGGTGGGGGTCTGTCTTGTTGTGTATTGTGTTAATTCAAAGTCCCACATCGGTGAACAGTAAAAGAGAGAGGAGTGAAAAGACCTATATAAGATAAAGTGATAGATTTTATTCACTTGCACCACATCCTTAAAATCTAGTAAATGAGCGCATTAGATTTTAGGTAGCATGTGTCAAAATTATGTGGGAGGATTTATAATTTTTTCGTGCAAAAATTACATGTGGGATGATTTGTAATTTTTCCATTCAAAAATTATATGTGGGATGGTTTGTAATTTCTCCGTGCAAAAGTTATACGTGAGACAGCTTGTAATTTCTTCATGAAACAATTATACGTGGGATGGTTTGTAATTTTTTCGTGCAAAAATTATAGGTAGGAGGGTTTGTAATTTTTTTTGTGCAAAAATTACAAGTGGTGAATTTTGTCCCAGTGAGACCGTGGAGTAGGTCTTGAGGCACCGAAACATGTTAATCTTTTTGTGTGCTCTTTCTTTCTCCCTTATAATGTTTCAGGTTGAGTTCCCAACAATGGTATTAGAGCTAATGATTTGACTTAGTGAGAGATGGATCCAGGTGAAGGTCAAGTGGACCTATCTGGTGTTGAAAGTCTTCTGCTATAGGGGAGAAAGTGTATTGGTCATTTGTTAAATGGAGGATTGTTGAAATACAATCAAAGTCGCACATTAGAAAACAATGCAAAGCTTGAAGGAGAAGAATAATTATGTCTGTCAGAAGATTTTGCTGCATTGTAGGACTTTGAATTAAGGGGAGATTTGTTGTGTAT
Source organism: Hylodesmum podocarpum (assembly GCA_026586105.1). Lineage (NCBI taxonomy): Eukaryota > Viridiplantae > Streptophyta > Magnoliopsida > Fabales > Fabaceae > Hylodesmum > Hylodesmum podocarpum. Next base: position 2,606,440 of record JALJEV010000804.1, read on the forward strand.
TGTGTTAATTCAAAGTCTCACATCGGTGAACATTAAAAGAGAGAAGAGTGAAAATAACTATATAAGATAGAATGATAAGTTTTATTCACTTGCATCACTTCCTTAAAATCAAGTAAATGAGTGTATTATATTTTATGTATTGTGTGTCAAAATCATGTGGGAGTGTTTCTAATTTTTCCGTGCAAAAATTACACGTGGGATGATTTGTAATTTTTCTGTGAAAAAATTATGTGTGGGATGATTTGTATTCCGTGCAAAAATTATACGTGGGATGATTTATAATTTTTTCGTCCAAAAATTATAAGTGAAATGATTTGTAATTTTTCTGTGCAAAAATTATATGTAAGAGAGTTTGTAATTTTTTCATGCGAAAATTACAATTGTCCAAATGGAATCGTGGAGTAGGTCTTGAAGTCCCGAAAAATATTAATCATTTTGTGTGCTCTTTCTTTCTCCCCTATAATGTTTTAAGTTGAGTTCCCAACAGTGATATCAGACCTGATGGTCGACTTGACGAGAGATGGATCTAGATGAAGGTTAGGTAGACCTATCTTGTGTCGAAAGTCTTTTGCTATAAGGGAAAAAGTTTAGTGGTCCTTTGTTGAAGGGAAGATTATTGGAATACAGTTAAAGTCCCACATCAGAAGAACAATGCAAAGCTTAAAGGAGAAGAAAAATTATGCTAGTCAAAAGATTCTGCTACAAGGGAGGATTACTCTAGATTTTGGAAGATTCTTTTGTAAGGGAGAATCGCTCTAGAAGAGTTTTGCTAGTTAGAAGATTCTAATGCAATGAAGGATCACTACAGAAGTATAAGGCTTTGAATTAAGGATAGATTTGTTGTGTATTGTGTTAGTTCAAAGTTCCACATGGAAGGATATTAAAAGAGAAATGAGTGAAAAGGACTATATAAGATAGAACAATAGGTTTTATTGACTTGCACCACATCCTCTTAAAATCTAGTAAAGGAGTGTATTAGAATTTAGGTATTTTATATCAAAATCATGTGGGAGGGTTTATAATTTTTCCTTGAAAAATTATATGTGGGATGGTCTGTAATTTTTCCATGCAAAAATTATACGTGGGATGGTTTATAATTTTTTGGTACAAAATTATATGTGAGATGATTTGTAATTTTTTTATTAAAAAGTTATATATAGAAGGGTTTGTATTGTAATTTTTTCTTATAAAAATTACACGTGAGATGATTTGTAATTTTTTCGTGCTAAAATTCTATGTGAGAGGGTTTGTAATTTTTTCTATACAAAAATTAAAATAATAAATTTTGTCTGCGAGATCATAGAGTAAATCTTGAGGCATTAAAAGAATTTTAATCTTTTAGAGAGTTTCTTTTTCTACCATGTAATGTTTCAAGTTGAGTTCCCAACATGTCTAGCACTATTAAAGCAACATACGAAAGGTGTAGGGTTACAAGGTTAAGGACAAGCTAACGTTGCAGGCGCGTTTGAGACTGAATTTTCTGGCATTGATGCTGGAAGGGGATATGGATCCTCTGAATTTTCTAGTATGGTAGATGTGATTGATGTAGTAGGATTTGGCATGTCAAGAGCCAAAGTTGGTAAAACTAGTTGTGAATCAGACAAGGATGTAGTGGTAGATCGATTAAGGAAAGGAAAGATATTTTCATGGGACGTAACGTCCTGATTGACAAGGAATGTGCTACCTTGCATATCAAACAACTCATACCCTTTCTGAGTATTTAGATATCCTATGAAGACACACTGTTGAGCTTGTGATTCTATTTTTTGTTGTGAGACAACAGTTGCATAACATAAGCAGCTAAATACTTTTAAATGAAATAGGGATGAAGGTCGATTGTATAGGAGTTCGAATGTGGATTTATTTATTTAATAAAGGTGAAAGTAAACAATTAGTAATGTATGTTGCAGTTAAAACACAATCATCCTAGAATTCAAATACAAATGAGATTAAAATACCAATGCTCAGGCAGTGTTGAGGTTGAGAATGTGTCTATGTTTGTGTCCTATTACCCCATTTTGTTGTTGGGTATAGATGCAAGTGCTTTGACATTTAATCCCATTCATATGGAAGAAGTTTCACATGGAGAAGAATTCTAAGCCATTGTCGACTCTAACAGTTTTGACTAAGGTATGAAATTGGGTTTGTGCAAATGTGATGAATGACTCTAATAGGTGTTGTGTTTTGGATTTTTGACTCATAAGAAATGTCCACCTAGTGAAGTCATATACTATGGTGAGAAAAAACCGTGCCCCCAAATATGTTGAAACCTTGTGCAGACCCCAAATATCACAATGCAACAGAGAAAAGGAAAATGAGATTTTATTTTACTTAATAGAAAAAGTAGTTTTGTTTGTTTTACTCTAGTACAAACAATACAATTATTATTATCAGAAATAGAAATTTTATTGAAAGTCGGCAATGGTGAGGCGAGCTTGAGACATGTTGGAGAAAGATGTCCAAGGCCATGTGCCATAAATTGGGACTTTGAGATACTTGAAATGATTTTGGTGTACATTTTAATGGATACATGCAGTATAGACTGCTATACCTGAGCCAATCATCCTCCTTATAGCCAAGTCTTACAAATCACAACCATTTAGGAAAAGGGCAACACAACAATTTAATGTTAGTCAATTTGTTAACTGACATAAGGTTTAAATTAAAAGATGGAACACAAAGCATATTTTTAGTGTGATATTATCATTAAAATTGATTGTGCTCGTGGAAGTGATAGCCGTGGTTAAGCCTGTGGGTAAATTGACTAACGAAATTGAGGATAGTGATGTATGTGTGCAAAGAGATGTTAGTTGGATGATATATGGTCAGTTGCTCTGCTATCCAGGATTCAAGGTTTTGTGAAAGCAGAGTTAATTAAGGCATTAGGAGATAACAGACTTGCTGCATTTGCAAATGCTTCACCTTATTGGAATTGTTGTTGATCATGGAATAGCCTTTGCCAGTTGCTGAATCTGTTCGGCAGAAAATTCATGCTCGAGGCTCCCATCCGATTCATTGCAATCATGTGTTTGCTGAGAGAAATCTACGATATTGGCAGTCGAATGTCTGCTGAGAGAAATCATGTGTTTGCTGAGCGATTTTCGCATGAACCATTCCTATTGCGATGTCCGACTCAACAGAATGGCTGTGCCATCAGAGAATCATCGAATTACACTAGTTCTATAGTTCGAAATTTGAAGGGTCAAAATTATGGAGAAGAGTGATTCAATTTTAGTGTATATGTGCATTAGATATATACAAGTTTCTGGAATAATTTTCTCTATGATATAAGGCATGAACACCTAACATCGAATTACACTAGTTCTATACATTCCTTAATATCATTAGATGCAACGAGATTTAATCACCGGATGGTGGAGGTCAATACATGATTGAAAATTTCTCATCAATTAGCCTGTGACACATACCCACCGACCTACGACATCTATTGGTTTGGGAGCCAGACTCCTAATTGATCTGGGTCATTCATCAAATTGATATGTGTATAATTTAATGTGATTTCATGTATTTTAATCGTGAATCAGTGACATCATAGATCATGCTATCCATTTTTATCTTAGTTAAGTTTTTATTGTAAAATTATTAACTTTATTTATTTTTAAATTTATTTCATATTTTCATCAATATCAAAATATTGTTATTTCTTTCATTAGAATTTATATCTTAATATTATATTTAATTTTAAAGAATAAACTTCAATGATAATTTAGGTTATAATTAAATTTATAATTTTATAATAATATGTCAAATTTCAATATATTATTTCTGTAATTTTTAAACTATGAAAATTTACATATTATAGATAATTTAAAATTTTAATATAGACCATATAAATTCCTCTCTAAGGCACCCCTGTCCATTGAATAAATAGACCGAGTCGACAGGCAGGTCGACCAATTAATAAAAAATTGTTTTTACCATATCTAGCATCCATCAATTTCTCTGTCGTGATTGCTCTTTGTATTTTTACTGGTAAATAATAATAAAAAAAGTGGTACTTCCAAGTATTGCCTAATTATATTAAAAAATTGCCCAAGTAATTTTCCTAAATATTGACAAAAAAAAAACCCTAAAACAAGATCAATATATTAATATAAACTTTATATAGGCTTTTCTCTTCCCATTTTACTTCCTGAATTTGTGGTCTTTTTTTTTCTTTTTTTTTTATTCATGCCGGTTTACATAGTTTCCTTTTAATGTATAACAGTGAAACTAAAAATCAAATTTAGGAATATATATATTACATTCTAAAACTAATCCAGCTCTAATACTTTTCTTGCTTTACATAGTTATAAGGTTTCTTACATAATAATTTAAGAATGTTAAACATATAATTATTTGAATAATATTACTAAAATACCTTACTTTTATCATAAATATTTTATTAATATATCTTGTGTACACTCTTTCAATAATTAGTGAGAGTAAATTAAAAAAATATTAATAATACATTAGAAAGTGAGAACAAAAATTATTTTTGGTTTTTTAATTTTAAAAAAAATGAGGGCATACACTCTTTTCTCTCGTTTCATCTCTCTTTTGTATAAAAAAAAATATTGTAAGAATATTAGGTTATTAATCATCAGTTAAATTGGATCATGTGAGTACAATCGTACAGTGAAGCTCCAAAAGAAACAGAAGACGTTAAGAGAAGAAAATCTTGATACCAATGAAACAATAGTGGCTGTCAATTTAATACGTGATTAGATAAATGTTTAGTGCGTTAAAAATTTAAATTTAAGTTTTTAGTTCTGTATGAAAAAAAATTGTTTATTTTTAATTAGTTGTCAATTTTTAGTCCCTCTCATAGATTAATTATGGATAATACAAACAAGAAAAAGACTAAAAATTAAAAAATTAAAAAACATAAATTTAAAATTTTATATAAACAAAAACTTTATCTAACCCTTAAATATAAGAACAAATTATCAATGCTTAATGGGACTTGCACCACCTTTATTATGCTTTTTCCTTACCTTTCTTTCTCATTGCACCGATAGATAACTTTAGAATTTTTTTTTATTTGCAAAAGTACTAAGTACTCTTCAACATAACTTTCTAGTTTGAATTACACAAACTTTTTCTTCACAAAACCTTTTCTTTTGCCCATTTTGTTTCCCTTTTAACTTTTAACTTTTTCCTTTTTTTTCTTTTTTCCACAGTTTGCTTTTATCTCCTTAACTTTATAACAAGCCTCCGTAGATAATGCAACAAATAAAAAGAAGAAGAATTAATTTCCTCCACTTAAGAGATTTCAACACGGCCAAAATTGCATGAGCCTTCCACTTTCCACATGCAACATTGTTATTCGGTTGAGTTTGATACGTTATACATCCTTCTCAGGTATTCGTAAGTTTGGCATCCCACGTAAGATCCTCCGGCTATCCAAAGTTATTTTCTAAACCATCTCTAAATTACAATAACTACGTTTCCCAAAACACGAAATTGAATGATTAAACTCAGAATTTTTAAATTCAGTTCTATGATCACTTCTCATAGATGCAATACATGTTCCTTTTTCATTTTAAACATGTTTACAGAAAATTTCAAAGACATTAAATGACTCGTATTTATGAGCTAGGAAGTATACCCATGTGAATCTAGAGTAGTCATCTACAATGACAAATCCATATCTTTTTCCACCAAGACTTTGCGTCTGAGTAGTGTTAGATCAAGAATGATTAACGTCTCAAGATTTTGATTAATTACAAGACAGACGAAACCAAGCTACCCAAGACTTGCTAAGACGAAAACAGCACAGACGGAATGTGACCCTTCAAAGATAAATTCTGCGTCTGTCCAAAAGCCAAGTCATCAGACGATACATGCACAGACGGAAGAGGACTACTCAAAGCTTAAGTCCTTCGTCTGTCTCAAGAGTGAAATCTTAAGACGATAGGATAAGACGAAACAACAACAACTGAAGACTGAAGAATCATATCGTCTATCCAAAAAGATGAAGTCAAGTGGAGTCTTTCGCGCCAAGATTTCAAATCTAAAGAAGCACTCATGAGAAGCATCCAAGATCAGTATAGGGATTCGAGCTTACACACCAAAGTCAAAAAGGTCTTCACCTTTTGTCACATCTCTGTACAAGTCAGAAATAGTACTGCGCACAACCTAGTCCGCTATATTCGTTGCGACTCTTATCAATCAATCAAGTACAATTGACAACCTTTTTGGAAAGCTCTCAAGAAGATCTCTCAACGACTCTCAACGACATTCAAATGAGTCTAACGGCTATTTGAAGAAGATGCCTATAAAAGGACTCCATAGCTTCAAGAATCAGTTGGCGAATACGCTTATCTCTTCAATCGTCTGAGAATTCGCTCAATCCAACTAAGAACTTCATTGTAAAACCCTCTCTGTGAAGAGGAAAATACTTGTTTTTCAAACATCTTTATAAATCCACTTGTGTGGTACTTTAGCCTGAGGAGGCTGTGTTCCAAAGAATACCTTTTGTATTAGCTTGTGGAGGCTGGGTTCAAAGAATACCTTGGTAGTTTAGCCTGAGAAGGCTGGGAGCAAAGAATATCTTGTAATAGCCAGAAGTGGCTGGGTTCAAACAATACTTGTAAACCTTTTCACGGTTTGTAGTGAAAACTCAGTGGTTGCTGGGTAACTGGACGTAGTCTTGAATAGACGAACTAGTATAAAAATACTCGTGTTTATTTGTTTCGCCTGTTTAACTAACTGGGGATAATAGTACTTAAACATTTGCATATTAAAATCAATCTTTCAATACAAACGTTGTTTCGTCTGAACCCTTTGGAAACCCACAGACGAAAGGGATAAAATTCTATAATTAACACAATTCAACCCCCCTTCTTGTGTTTATCTTTTACAGTTTGGTATCAGAGCTCAGCCTCTAAGGGTTGAGCGCTTAACAACTGCTAGAGGAAAAGATCCAACATGGACTCACAAGGGCCATCGTTTCTATCCGGAGGAGCCTCTATGAACAAACCTCCAGCTTTTTCTGGAGATGATTATCCATACTGGGCTGACAGGATGGAGATGTACATCAAGTCAACCCAATATAGATTATGGAACATAATCACCACAGGAGATATCCCCATTGCAAAGCCTGAAGGAGAATGGGGAAACGAAGAATACTCTATGATGAAGCTGAACAACAAAGCAAGATATGCTCTTATGTGTGCTCTCTCCAGAACTGAGTACAACAGATTCTGTGCCTACAAAACAGCTAAAGAACTATGGGATGCTCTCAAAATCTCATATGAAGGCACTAAAGATGTCAGAATGAGGAAGGCTGCTACTCTTCAAAGAGAATATGAAATGTTCTCTATGAAGAAAGGACAGTCAATCGATATGATGTTTGGAAGATTCCAAACAATATTGAATGGATTCACTACTCTAGGAATCACCTTCACAAAGGCTCAGAACAACATGAAGATCTTGGACAGTCTCCCACCTCCTTGGGAAGCCATGTCCACAGCTATCTCTGTTGGAAGAGATATGAAGACATTAACTCTAGACGAGTTAATTGGAGCTCTAAGGGTACATGAGGTACTCTTATGTAAAAGGGAGAAGATCAAGGTTCAAGAACCTATAGCTCTTCCATCTGTCAATGACATCCCTAAAGAAGAGTCTGTCAAGAAGGACAGTAAAAAGAAAATAAAGATTTTGAAGGCTGATTCAACCGAGTCAAAATCGTCTGATGGTTCGTCTGAAGACGAAGTCTCCCTCATGGCAAGACGATTCAAAAGAATGATGATGAAGAAAGGCAGAGGCCAACGCTTCTTCAAGAAAAAAGGAGAAGAAGTTCCCGGAGAAGTCATCATCCAAAGAAGAAAGCACAAAGGTTGTGTGCTATGAATGAAGAAAACCGAGACATATGAGGTCAGAATGTCCCAGACTGAAAAAGAGATGGAGCTCTAGAAGAGATAAAGGAAAGAAGAACTTACTGACTTGGGAAGACCTTGACAGTGAAAGCTCAGAGGAATCCTCTGAAGGAGAAGAAACAACAAACATCTGCCTCATGGCTGAAGACCATGTCTCAACAGAGGTAAATTACAATGAAACTTCTTCATCCTCTTCTTCTGAGTCAGAATCAGAATCAGAAGAAATGTCATATGATACTCTTCTAGCTCACTCCCACTTTATTGCTCAACAACACAAAACTTGCAAAACCAAGCTAAGACAAATCTTGGAAGAAAATGCAGTTTTAAAATCTGAAATCGAGTTGCTAGACAAGAAAATATCAAATGATGTTTCGTCTGAATCTGAAAAGGACATTTTCATTCTTGAAATCGAAAGATTAAAGAAAGAGAATGATTCCTTACTCAATGACTTAACCAAGTTTACAAAGGGATCCTCCATTCTTGAAAATATTTTAAAATATAGGAGATCACCTAATGATAAAATCGGACTTGGTTATGTTAAAGAGACAGACGAAAAGAAAAACAAACCTGTTTCGTCTGAACTAAAGAAGAGGAATCACAACAAGGTTCCTAATATCTACAAAAAGGCTAAAAACAAAAAGAAGCCTTTTGTAACTAACAAGAATGGACCCAAAAAGATTTGGGTACCAAAGTCACTTATTATTCCTGTTGCAAATATCCTTAATGGGAAGAGACAAGACTTCAAGCTGGTACCTGGACAGTGGTTGCTCACGACACATGACGGGAGACCTGTCTATGTTCCAAGACCTCAGACCAAGTAAAGGGTCTGTCTCCTACGGTTCTGGAAAAGGTAAAATTCTTGGCATTGAGACTGTTGGTAAGACACCCAATACTCTTATCCAGAACGTATCATACGTTAAAGGTCTTAACTTCAATCTACTTAGCATAAATCAATTTTGTGACAGTGGGTATGAAGTAGCTTTTAACTCTGATGAGTGTATAGTCAGAAACAAAGATAAATTCATTCTTTTTATTGGGAAAAGAAAGAATAACCTTTATGAGGTTTGCCTTTTTGACCTGAGTGATCAGAATGTAACATGTTTGATTTCAGCAGACGATGAACGAGATATTTGGCACAAAAAGCTTGAACATTTAAGTCTCAAGTATATTTCAAAAATTTCTAAAAAGGATCTCGAAAAAGGTTTGCCAAAAATATCTTGGAAAACCAATCGTCTGTGTGAATCTTGTTAGTATGGGAAACAACTCAAAGCTTCTTTCAAATAAAAAAATGTTGTTTCCACGACAAGACCGTTAGAACTGTTACACATTGATCTCTTTGGACCCACTCAGACTGAAAGTCTTGGAGGGAAGAGATATGAATTTGTAATTGTAGATGACTATACTAGATTTACATGGGTATACTTCCTAGCCCATAAACATGAGTCATTCAAGGTTTTTGAAATATTTTGCAAACGTGTTCAAAAAGAAAAAGGAATATGTATTGCGTCTGTAAGGAGTGATCATGGAACAAAATTTGAAAATTCTGAGTTCAAAGCCTTTTATTTTGAAAATGGTATATTTCACAATTTTTCATCTCCAAGAACTCCCCAACAAAATGGAGTTATGGAAAGGAAAAATCGCTTTTTACAAGAAATGGCTAGAACTATGTTGCATGAAAGCTCTCTCCCTAAATATTATTGGGCAGAAGCAATTAATACTTCCTGTTATATTCAAAACAGAATATTGATAAGACCAATACTGAATAAGACTCCATATGAACTATGGAAAGGAAGAAGACCCAACATCTCTTATTTCCATCCTTTTGGATGTGAATGTTTTATCTTAAACACCAAAGGTCAATGTTGGAATAATTATTGAATTAATCCAGCGTCACCCTTAGGATTTGATGGGCTTAACATCCCAACCCATGGCGCTTAAAGGCGCAGTCCCTTAGACAACTCTATACTATGAGTATATTAAGTTGCGCCCTTACTAACAGCAATTGCTTTTGGTGTAGTGGTAAGCGCTTGGTCCTAACAATCAACTTGACAAGTTTGATTCAAAGGTGGTAAAAGGAATCTTTCTTGGATATTCAAACACATCTAAGGCCTATAGAGTTTTTAACTATAAGACGCAAGTTGTAGAAGAATCAATTCATGTAAAGTTCCAAGATAACTCAAAGGCTGATAAAGAAATATCAGACCTAGAAAACTTGTTTGATAATTTGCAAATTAACCCTTCTGGTCAACATGATAAACAAGGGTCAGACGAAACAAGAGCAGACGATAGGAGCACAGACGAACCCTCTTCGTCTGATACTCATCATCAAAGAGATCAAGCACCTGCAAGATCATGGAAGTTTGCATCTAACCACATGAAGATCTTATCATTGGAAATAGGAATCAAGGTGTTCTAACTAGATCGAAGCTAAAGGAATCATCTGGATATGCTCTTGTATCAAACATAGAGCCAAAGAATGTTGAAGATGCTCTTCAAGATAACGATTGGATCTTGGCTATGGAAGAAGAACTTAATTAGTTCACAAGGAATGATGTATGGACCCTAGTTGAAAGACCAAAGAACAAAAGCATCATTGGAACCAGATGGGTGTTCAGAAACAAGCTTGATGAAGCTGGAAAAGTGGTAAGAAACAAAGCAAGGTTAGTAGCACAAGGGTATAATCAACAAGAAGGTATTGATTTTACAGAAACTTTTGTACCTGTAGCTAGATTAGAAGCAATTAGAATATTACTTGCTTTTGCTGCTCACAAGAATATCGTCCTATATCAAATGGATGTAAAAAGTGTTTTTCTAAATGGTTTTATTGAAGAAGAAGTGTATATAAAACAACCTCCTGGTTTTGAAAGTTCATCTCAACCTGATCATGTTTTCAAATTCAAGAAAGCATTGTATGGTCTTAAACAAGCTCCAAGAGCTTGGTATGATAGACTCAGTTCTTTTCTTCTTAAAAATGGTTTTTCAAGAGGAAAGGTTGATACAACTCTCTTCAAGAAAAGCGTTTCAAAAGACTTTATTATAGTTCAGATTTATGTAGACGATATAGTCTTTGGGGCTACTAAAGATTCTCTGTGCAAGGATTTTTCTAAGCTAATGCAAGATGAGTTTGAAATGAGCATGATGGGAGAATTGAAGTTCTTTCTAGGACTTCAAATCAAGCAGACGAAAGAAGGAATCTACATCCATCAACGGAAATACACAAAGGAACTTATTAAGAAGTTCAAGATGGAGAATGCCAAGCCTATGAAAACCCCAATGCATTCGTCTGGAGCAAATCTCAACAAGGATGAGTCAAGTAAGTCTGTTGATCAGACGGTATATAGAGGTATGATTGGCTCACTCCTTTATTTAACTGCGAGCAGACCTGACATTATGTTTAGTGTTTGTCTATGTGCTAGATTTCAATCTGACCCTAAAGAATCTCACTTACAAACTGTCAAGAGAATTCTTAGATATCTTGTTGGAACAACTTATCTCTCTTTGTTTTATAAGAAAAATAATGATTTTAGTTTGAAAGGCTTTTGTGATGTGGATTATGCTGGAGACAAAGTGCAGAGAAAAAGCACAAGTGGTGGATGCCAATTTCTTGGATCATCACTAATATCTTGGTCAAGTAAGAAATAAAACTCCATTGTACTCTTAACAACCAAGTGAGTATATTCTTTGTACGGCGGGGAGGTGTTGCTCACAATTACTGTGGATAAAACATTAACTTGAAGATTACTCCAGGTTTGAAAATCATATACCAGTATTTTGTGATAACACTAGTGCAATCAATCTTAGCAAAATTCCTATTCAGCATTCAAAAGCTAAACATATTGAAATTCGTTTTCATTTTATAAGAGACTATGTAGAAAAAGGTATTTTCAATATACAGTTTGTGAAAACAGATTTTCAATTGGCAAATATATTTACTAAAGCATTAGACTAAACACGTTTCAATTTCATTAAGGACAATCTTGGGATTATTTCTTTAAATAATTGAAAATTGTTCCGTCTGAGCGTTTTGTTAAATTTGTTCCGTCTGTACATTATTTCGTGTTAAGACGAAACATTGTGTCTGATCAAGTTGAATAGTTATTGTGGTAAAATTCAATAGACGCAACTGTTACTGTTTAACAAGTTTATCTCAAGTGTGCAGGGACAAATTAAAAGAAGTAATAAATGTGTCTGTCATTTATTGCACTATTCTAGGACATTAATAGGCACGCGTCGTGAATTACAGAGGTCAAATCAATCATTGAAAAGACAATGATGTGGACACGTCAAATCAGGGGCAGTTTCCAAAATCTCTTTCGTCTGAAGAATCACAACCGTTTTTATCTTTGCCTATAAATACTCTTGAAAGTTCACTCTTTTATTCTTTACCGCAATTTGCAATCTTTTGAACTTTCCAAACCTAAATACTCACTAAGTTCTTATTCTCTCTTTTTCAAATATCAACAATGGCCATCAAGAACACCAAAGCTACCAAAACTGCTGAAGCCACCTTCTTCGCTCAAGACTTGTTCTTGCCGAGCAAATGGATATCAAGGGAAACTGTTGAAGGCATCTCTGAAAGAGTTGCCAAGATTTTGACCCACACTGGATGGATGGGTTTTGCTGAGATGAGAGGCCCATGGCTGATGGAGGCCTATGCCGAATTCTGGAGCGACGCGAAGGAGTTCGATGATGGTATTGTGGGTACCATTGATAACAAAGAGTACATCATCACGGTGGACTCTATTGCTGAGGCTGGCAACTGCAAGGCTGAGGGGCGTTTCTACAACCCCAACTGGATGAAGAACGAATCTGAGGAGCACGTAGACAAGATGATCTATGAGATGAAGAAACGCAACTCTGAAGACTCCAAGTTCTTCAGATATAGAAACCTCTGTCCATCTGCCAGAGTCATTCACAACTTGCTCTACAACATCTTCACTCCTCGTACAGGCTCTCACGACAATGTGAGCTCTCGAGACAGATTCTATATCTTCTACCTTTTGAGGAAAGCTAGGATGAGCCTTTCGCACATTATCCTTGACCACTGGATAAGTGCGTTGAAGAACCGCAACATCCGTAGGAAGAACAGCATTCCCTACGCCACCCTCTTCACAAAGATCATCATCAACCAAGGGTTTGATACTACTGGCGTAGTTTATCACCCTGAAGGAAAGGAAGTGAAAGCCAGCACCTTTGCGAAGATGCATTTGACACCAGGCTACCTCCTTCATTCACAACAAGAGGATGTACCTCTTTCACCCATCACCAAAGACCCCCCACACAGAGCTCGCATCAAGTGTGCTAAGCCACAAACACAAGCCAAAACACCGTCCGAAACACAAGCCAAAACACAACCCCAAACACAAGCTGAAACACCATCCCAAACAGAACCTCAAACGCAAGCCCAAATACTAAACCAACCTCAACCTCCCTCTCCAATGATCATCTTTGAGGTTCCTTTTGAGGATGCTCTTGAAGAACCCCTCAAAAAGAAGAAAAGGACCATCAGAATCAAGCACATTGGTGCTAAGACAAAAGGACAGACGATATCCCCTAGTGAAGACGAAGGGGTGAATATATCGTCTGAACCTATTCCGTCTGTGAAGATACTCACAGACGAAGAAAAGCAGAGGATAGTAGCAGAAGAAAAGGCAAGAGCTAGAAAGCTTGCGCTTGAAAAGGCTGCTAAAGGCAAGGAGAAGATGAAGCAAAAACTTGCGTCTGTCGTAGTTAGTGAGACAAACGAAGAAAGAATGCTAAAAGAGGCTTTCTCAATTTTGCTTCAAGTTGAGAGAGAAAGAATCTTTCTCAATAGCGTCCGCGACATTGGATCGTCTGAGGCTGCATCTGCTCCAGCAACCTCAGAGGGCATGAATAGTGAAGAAATTGCCCAGATCCAGAAAGATAATGTCCAGCTTGCGGAGGAGTTGGAAACTATGCTGAATGAAGAAGTTTCTACTATGGAAGTATCTCCATCAACACTCCAAGACCAACATAGGACAACTGCGTCTGATCCTATAGTTGCGTCTCCGCTGAACGCATCTCTTGCACAGACGCTATCTGCTGCGTCCGAGGAAGCATTCCACCACCAGACGAAAGAGATTCCGTCTAAAGACTACGTGCTGATTGAAGAAGTTGATTCTTTGTCTGATGAAGAACAACTTGAAATTATAAAGGTGGATGCCACATGGGGAAGATCACACGTCGAGGTGATTAATCCAGAAGATTTACCCCCAAAGCACAAGGTGGACTATTCGTTCCTAAACGAATTAGTCATAAGGAACTTTGCTGCAAGCACCTATGCTGAGAAACCGGTCAAACCTGACTGGATCTTTGGAGAGAAGATTGAAGAATTCTCCACTGAAGCTGAATCGTCTGAGTCTGCAACAAAAATCTTGGCAGACAATGAAGACCTATACATAAGGGATACTCCTTACATAGAGTTGAAGAACCCATATCTGTACAGAGGAAAGAAGGGTTTTCAACTAAGGAGATCTGTAAATCCCTTTCTACACAACAAATCCTTGAAGCCGGTGGATTTCAACGAAGACACCATCTACACCCTAGAGGAGCAACGCAATTGGCTGAAGCGTCTGCCCTGGGACACACTGGCCAACCTAGACATCAAGGGATTGGAAAATATACAAGCATACAAGGATCATATTGTTGCGTCGGTGATTGAAGGACCAGCACTTGGCTATGAACCTCACATCCCACACAGAGAAAACCCAAGGTGGAAGGTTCAGTATGAGGTTAATGCGCCTGCATTCCATCACTGTAGATATGGAGACGCACACTCTACCATTTATGAGCCGAAAGAGTGCACACATTGGCATCTTGACGCCATAGATCGCCATGATCCAATGCCCTTCACAATTCCACTCAACAAAACAGAGTATGTCGGTCTAGGACACTCTCTTGGAATTGTGCTCCCATGGACGAGACCCCACTACTCCGGGATTAACCCTCGCTACTCCATCCTCCTCAACGAATACGAAGACCCTGAGGAGTTCGCTCACTCCCTACCGGAAGACTACAACTTGACTTTCAAGTTGATAGTTGGTGCCTTTTGATGGAGGACCATCTCCAAAAGCCCAACCAAACTCTCCAATCTTACTTTTCAATTTTGGGCTTCTAATAAAATTCGCTGCTGATTTTTGCATCTGACCTGTTTCAGTATTTCGATCATAACTCGAGCTACACAAGTCCAATGGAGGCGTTCTTGGTGTAAAATTAAAGAAGACTTCAAGGGCTACAAAAGCTATGAAGACACCAAAACCCAGTTCGAACTGCAACTAGTTGGAAAATGAGCTTGAAGTTAGCGTTGGAATGCTTCCAGGAATTTTCAGCGAAATGTTTTAATGTTTAGGCTTATAAGTAGTTTTCTTTCAATTATGTAATTGTTTTAAGGATTTAATTTGAGCCTAAACTTGTAACAAACAAATAATTAGTGACCCTTAGATAGGATTCTAATCCAAGGGTTAAGCTTAGAAGCTTGGAGTGCAAGCTTGGTACCATGACCATTAGATGAGGATACTAATCCAAGGGCTAAGCTTAGAAGCTTGGAGTGCAAGCTTGATGCCATAACCGTTGGATGAGGATCTACATCCAAGGGTGGAGGATTGATTCTTGTCCTCCAAGCTAATCAAGCTTCCACCACAAGCTTCCCTTCATAGCCATTAGATTAGAATCTAATCCAAGGGTGGACATTAGTTCCTTCCTTAGCAAGCTAAGCACCACACCTTAGTAGTATAAATAGGATTTCTTTTGTAATTCAAACACTTTTGATAAAATTTCAGAATATTGAATTAAGCTAAGAGCTTATTCTTGGAGAGTATTCTCTCTTGTGTTCTTGTGAAGAACCTTGAATCTCATCAATGGCTTCCTTGTCCATTGTGGCGGTTCCACCTCTAGCTTATTGGCACTTGCCATGGCGCTTCCATTCCTCTTCTAATCCGTTTTCTCCATTTCTTTTCTCCTTGAGGCGCAAGCTTCTTCTTCCTAACACCTAAGTCTCCATTGAAGCATGAAGATCCGTGACTTCTATGCTATTCTCCTTGAGGATTGCATCAAATTTGGTATCTAGAGCTTGTTCTACTTCAATTGGAGCATCCTATCCGGTTTGAATTTTCCTTACTTTGAGTTTGCGTTTTCTCTTCAATTTTTTGTGTTAATCCGTGTTGTATGAACTTGTTTGAGTTCTTCACATGTTCCTTGAGTTGTCTTCATCTTGATTTTGAGTTTTCATGTTGAAAAATTCCTAGATCTAAAATTCCTAGAAAATTCATGACAAATTCACCGTTTAATTTTCTTCTTTAGCTTGTTTTTGTAATTCTTCATATATGTTCTTGATGTACTGCATATGAACCATGCCAAATCTTCTTAATTCCGTGAATCTCTATTTTGAATGTGTTCAAGGTGCTATTCACATGTTTTAAGTGCTAAGATTTGTGCATTACAAGTTCAAGTAGCTATCACATTGCTTAATCTAGCTTACTAGTAATTTTAGACTTAATTTTGCTTTAGTCTTAGGTTTTTCTCAATTCGGTCCAGCAAAAGAAAGTCAAGAAAAAGAAGTACAAAGTCAAAGGAAAAATAAAGAAAATCAAAAGAAGATTACAAGAAAAAGAATCACAAGAAAAATCAAAGAGAAGAGAAAACAAGAAAAGTGAAATTCTAGTGAAAATTCAAGTGACTAGAAAAAAAACAAATGAAAAGTGAATTTAGTGAAATTAAAGCCTAATTGTGCAGTGCAGTACCTTGACTAATTGAGCCTCTAAACACTCACAAAATTAGTGGTTCAAAGGACTTAGAGTACTAGAGACACTTAGGACTAAGCATTATCACTAAAACTTGAGTTTAGATTGCTAGTAGCCTAGATTCTTGAACTTGTGGTGTGTGATGTGCTTGGTAACTTGAAACTCTGTTTTTCCCCTGTATTTTTGAGCATATTACTTGGCTGTACAGTGGTGAAAATTGCACCTAATCACTTAAAATCACTTCACCAAATTCACTTGCAAAAATTACCTAATTCCGGGTGCTAAATTGGTGCCAAAATTGCTTGTAAATTGGCTTGTTCATAAAATTCTTGATTCGCTGAAATTTTTCCAGTTTTGAGCATTGTTTGTGGCTGTCCAAACTGCAGTAGTTTAGTGCCTTTGTCACATATAAACTTCTTATATTTGAGTAGCCAAAATTTTGTTCATTGAGTACCTTTTATTGCTTGTCATTTTTGGGCTCCTAAGTTTTGTCTTGAGTTTGTATTTCTTGGAATTCCTAAGCTTGACTCTAGAACCGTTCCTCTTTCACTTTGGATACTTGGACCTTGAATGATTGATTAGAGGTTTGAACAAGAGTATTAAGAGAGGTTGAGTGGAAAAAGACAAGAGAGAACATTAGAGAAAAAGTCTTGAAGTGTGAAATACGAGTGGCTTGAGTGCATACACTTAGTGAGTGGAAAGGATCCTATTTTCTCTATATTTTTGTGTACTAATCCTTGTTGTGCAGCTATGGATAGTTCTCCTAGTATAGGAAATGACCTTTCACCTAAAACTAAGAAAATGATGGACCTAATGAAGAGTATGTTGCAAACTAGTTTAGAGGAGAGGTTTGACCTAGAAAGGAGAGCTAAGGAAGAGAGAAAGATTAGGAAGGAACTAGAGAAGAAAATTCTTGAAGATACAAGTGGAAACCAACCAAAACATGGACTTAGAGGTGCTGGAAATTCTAGCCACTGAGGGAGTGATAGTAGAGGGAGCCAATCTACACCTAAGAGTAGTGAACATCATGGGAGGAAGGAGAAAACCTTGAGAGAAAAGCATGAGAGAAGGGAAAGAAAAGAAAGAAGGTTGTTAGAAGAAAATGAAAAGAATTATGACAAGTATTGGAGAAGAGAAAAAGAAAGAATGATAGAGGAATTGAGAGAAAAAGAATTGAGAGCAAAAGAAATTAAAGAATTGGAGTTAATGGAAAAACAAATGAAGGAGAAAAGTGATATTTTACTTGCTTATACTAACCCTTCATTTGATTGTTTAAATTCTTATTTGGAGAATATTGTAGGTATGGTTCCAAAGGATGACTACCAAGAGGAAATTGACAACCTCTTGTGTGAAGATGTAGAAATAAAGGCACTTGAAGACCATTGTGAAGTTGTTTGTGACCATCTTTACAAACAACCTTTTGTTTTGGTGCCTCGTGAAGAGTTGTTCATAATAGAGCCTTGGAACAAACATTGTGAAGAAAAGGAAATACCTATAAAGTTTGAACATCCCTTTGAGAAAAATTCCTTACCACTTACTATTCCTTTTACTTCTAATAAAAAGGATTTTGCATGTTATAACCTTGAGTATTATGGAATTAGACCTTGGACAATTCTTAAATTTGGCAATTTGGAATTCTTAATTGTACCTAATGATTTTTATCTTAATCGTGTTGAATGTCCTTCTAGGTTGATGGAAGAGTTTAAGAAGGAGGGTACATTGCAAATTTCTACACCTAGAAGAAGAATCTTAACTAAGAGTTCCAATCTTGACATGTCCACACCTGAGGAAGTGCTAGTATCTACACAACTTGAAGTTGAAACTCCAAAGAGCTTTGGATATGCTATGAAAGATCAACTAAGTTCTATTTTTACTTCATTAGATTGTGATGTTGATATTAGCAAACAAATTATCATGTTGTTATATGATTGGCAAATAAATAACTTAGGTAAATCTAGCAAATTTAAAGAGCGTTTGAATAGGAAGTCTTATTTACTTTTACAACTATGCAATCACTTTAAGAAACAAATTTACCTCTATGTTGCATCATATAATAACTAATTTGAGGAACCTTGTTTAATCTTTGATCCGGGTGGAATTTTATTGTAGGTGGAGCTCAAGTCAACTTGGGGACAAGTTGACCATAAGAAGGAGGGTTTGATGGAGGACCATCTCCAAAAGCCCAACCAAACTCTCCAATCTTACTTTTCAATTTTGGGCTTCTAATAAAATTCGCTGCTGATTTTTGCATCTGACCTGTTTCAGTATTTCGATCATAACTCGAGCTACACAAGTCCAATGGAGGCGTTCTTGGTGTAAAATTAAAGAAGACTTCAAGGGCTACAAAAGCTATGAAGACACCAAAACCCAGTTCGAACTGCAACTAGTTGGAAAATGAGCTTGAAGTTAGCGTTGGAATGCTTCCAGGAATTTTCAGCGAAATGTTTTAATGTTTAGGCTTATAAGTAGTTTTCTTTCAATTATGTAATTGTTTTAAGGATTTAATTTGAGCCTAAACTTGTAACAAACAAATAATTAGTGACCCTTAGATAGGATTCTAATCCAAGGGTTAAGCTTAGAAGCTTGGAGTGCAAGCTTGGTACCATGACCATTAGATGAGGATACTAATCCAAGGGCTAAGCTTAGAAGCTTGGAGTGCAAGCTTGATGCCATAACCGTTGGATGAGGATCTACATCCAAGGGTGGAGGATTGATCCTTGTCCTCCAAGCTAATCAAGCTTCCACCACAAGCTTCCCTTCATAGCCATTAGATTAGAATCTAATCCAAGGGTGGACATTAGTTCCTTCCTTAGCAAGCTAAGCACCACACCTTAGTAGTATAAATAGGATTTCTTTTGTAATTCAAACACTTTTGATAAAATTTCAGAATATTGAATTAAGCTAAGAGCTTATTCTTTGAGAGTATTCTCTCTTGTGTTCTTGTGAAGAACCTTGAATCTCATCAATGGCTTCCTTGTCCATTGTGGCGGTTCCACCTCTAGCTTATTGGCACTTGCCATGGCGCTTCCATTCCTCTTCTAATCCGTTTTCTCCATTTCTTTTCTCCTTGAGGCGCAAGCTTCTTCTTCCTAACACCTAAGTCTCCATTGAAGCATGAAGATCCGTGACTTCTATGCTATTCTCCTTGAGGATTGCATCACTATAGAAGAGAAGCCAAGGAACGTGAGGTTTCCATCTATCATATTGATCGTCAAGCAAAGAAGGATAAGAGATATTGTCCCTTCATGGTGGGATCACAGTTCTCTTCCCTGGTGACAGACAAAACGAAGTACACAATCGTCTTAGACCGAAAACGACCATGCTTGGTCAAGTTTTTGGCTAAGGGCAAAGAAAAGAAAGTACCGTCTGTACCCAGAACCTTCAAATATGCAAGGCACGTCTCCAAGCTTCTTCCGACTGCTGCCTATGCGCACCTCAAAGCAATCCAAGCTCAAGCCTCAAGCCCTATCAATCCAAAAATACAACGGATGATAGAAGATCATGAAGCCACTTAACAATTTTGCTCTGGAACCTCTTTTGATGAGGATTCTACCATATGTGGCAGGGTGTTTCCTGGTGGAGCTTTCGCTTATACACTTCCTTCTCAGGAACATCCAGATCTTGAAGTCTCTGTTCCAACAAACATCTACACATGGCAATGGGAACGGAACTTCACGGCTTACCTCACACTTTCATATTTCACACTGCGTCTGACGAAGACTCCAATAGTGTTCATCATTGATGACACTACACCTATTGTGGAAGAACCTCAAACACCAATGGTACACTTTGATGATATGGTGGAGGTTGCTGACAAAGTTGAGGTTGCAGAGGCTGATATTCAAGAAGCTGAGGAGTATAAGACTCTGAAGCGTAAGTATGATGCCTTGGAAGAGGATTGCGGGCACTTGAAAGCAAAGAACAGAGAACTTGAAGAAAATCAAACTTCTCTATCGTCTAAAGTGCAGCAGCTGAAAGACATTGTGATGACCCTGCTCAACAAGAAGCCGAAGCCTTCTTCGTGATCACCGTTTGATGATTCACAGCCCAAGGGGGAGAGAAAAGATGATAGCCCAAGGGAAAGAAGAATGGTACAAGGGGAAAGCATTGTCTGATGGGGAGCAAACAAGATAAAGCTTCGTCTGAGGGGAGCAAGCAAGCAAGAGCAAAGAGTATCGTCTGAAGGGAAGTTATACAATAAGGGGCCATGTACTATATTTGTTGTATCAATGCATTTTATTATTTATTACTTTTAGTGTAGAAAATACATTGTAAATCTTTATTGGTTATTCTTTATTGGTTTTCTGTCTATACCAATGTAATAATGTACAAAGATTACATCGCATTGATGTAACAATCCTTTATAAAGAGGTATTATTCAGAAAACATCGTCTTGATGTCAATCTGGCTTTTTAAGACTGTTTGTTTCTGTCTAACCATGTCTTGTGCAGATTTTTCGTGGTATGGTCTGTAGTCATCAAAAAGGGGGAGATTGTTAGATCAAGAATGATTAACGTCTCAAGATTTTGATTAATTACAAGACAGACGAAACCAAGCTACCCAAGACTTGCTAAGACGAAACCAGCACAGACGGAATGTGACCCTTCAAAGATAAATTCTGCGTCTGTCCAAAAGCCAAGTCATCAGATGATACATGCACAGACGGAAGAGGACTACTCAAAGCTTAAGTCCTTCGTCTGTCTCAAGAGTGAAATCTTAAGACGATAGGATAAGACGAAACAACAACAACTGAAGACTGAAGAATCATATCGTCTATCCAAAAAGCTGAAGTCAAGTGGAGTCTTTCGCGCCAAGATTTCAAATCTAAAGAAGTACTCATGAGAAGCATCCAAGATCAGTATAGGGATTCGAGCTTACACACCAAAGTCAAAAAGGTCTTCACCTTTTGTCACATCTGTCAAGTCGAAATAATCTTTGCGCACAACCTAGTCCGCTATATCCGCTGCCACTCTTATCAATCAATCAAGTATAATTGACAACCTTTTTGGAAAGCTCTCAAGAAGATCTCTCAACGACTCTCAACGGCATTCAAATGAGTCTAACGGCTATTTGAAGAAGATGCCTATAAAAGGACTTCACAGCTTCAAGAATCAGTTGGCGAATACGCTTATCTCTTCAATCGTCTGAGAATTCGCTCAATCCAACTAAGAACTTCATTGTAAAACCCTCTCTGTGAAGAGGAAAATACTTTACAAGTATCTTTACAAATCCACTTGTGTGGTACTTTAGCCTGAGGAGGCTGTGTTCCAAAGAATACCTTTTGTATTAGCCTGCGGAGGCTAGGTTCAAAGAATACCTTGATAGTTTAGCCTGAGAAGGCTGGGAGCAAAGAATATCTTGTAATAGCCAGAAGTGGCTGGGTTCAAACAATACTTGTAAACCTTTTCACGGTTTGTAGTGAAAACTCAGTGGGTTGCTGGGTAACTGGACGTAGTCTTGAATAGACGAACCAGTATAAAAATACTCGTGTTTATTTGTTTCGTCTGTTTAACTAACTGGGGATAATAGTACTTTAACGTTTGCATATTAAAATCAATCTTTCAATGCAAACGTTGTTTCGTCTGAACCCTTTGGAAACCCACAGACGAAAGGGATAAAATTCTATAATTAACACAATTCAACCCCCCTTCTTGTGTTTATCTTTTACAAGTAGGACCAAAGAGATCAATGTAAAACAACTTTAGCGGTCTTGTCGTAGAAACAACATCTTTAGATTTAAAAGATGATTTAAGTTATTTTCCATGCTGACAAGGTTCACATAGACGATTAGATTTCCAGGAAATATTTGGCAAGCTTCTCACAAGATTTCTCTTGGATATTTTTGAAATATATTTCAGACTTAAATGTCCAAGCTTCTTATGCTATATTTCTCTTTCATCGTCTGCTGAGAGTAGACAAGTTACATTCTGATCACTAAAGTCAGAAAGACACACTTCATAGAGATTGTGCTTTCTTCTACCCTTAAACAGAATGGATTTATCATTGTTTCTGACTATACACTCAACAAAGTTAAAGGAAACTTCATATCCGTTGTTACAAAATTGACTTATGCTAAACAGATTGAAATTTAATCCTTCAACATAAGAAACATTTTGAATGAGTGGATTGGGTTCTTTACCAACAGTCTCAATCCCAAGAATCTTACCTTTTCCTGACTCATATGAGACAGACCCTTTACTTAGTCTAAGGTCTTGGAACATAGACAAACTTCCTGTCATGTGTCGCGAGCATTCACTATTCAGATACCAGCTTGAATCCTTCTTTCTTTCTATTGAGGATATCTACAACAAGAATAATTTGTGATTTTGGTAACCAAATCTTCTTGGGTGTTGCTTTTTTAGTGGAGGGTTTTCTTGTGTTAAAAGTCTTTGAATGACTTTTATAAACATTTGAAACCCTGTTATAATTTGCATGCATGCTTTTTACGACAGACGAAATAGTTGATGACTTTGTTTTGTCTGTACTTGGATCATATCCAAGTCCACTTTTATCATAAGGAGGTCTTCCATAAGTTAAAATATTTTTGAGTTTGGAAGAACTAGATGTGAACTTGATTAGATCCTTTCTTAAAGAATCATTTTCTTCCTTTAGTCTTTTAATTTCTAAAAGAAGTTTATTCTTTTCAGATTCATCTTGAGATGAAGTTTTGTCTGAAGTCCCCTTTTGTTACAAGCTTTCATTTATAGCTTTTAGTCTTAAGACTTCTTCCATAACTATTTTTAACTTGGTTTTGTAAGATTTATATTCTTAAGCTATAAATTGAGAGTTTGCAAGAAAAAAATCATATTAAATATCTTCTGAATCTGAATATGAATCTGATAATGGTGAAGAAGATTTGTTCAGAATTTTTACCTCAGATGATGTTGTGTCTCCTGCCATGAGACATATATTTGCATTTTCTTCTTTCCCAGAGTCATATGAGCTTTCTGTATCAAGGTCTTCCCACGTAAGGAGGCCTTTCTTTTTGTTATCTCTTTTGGGGTTCCATCTTTTCTTCAACCTTGGATAATCAGTTTTTATATGTCCAGGTTTTCAGCATTCATAGCATACAACTTCAGATTCTTCTTCTTTGTTGGATGATTTCTCAGGGAATCATCTGTCCTTCCTCTTAAAGAATCTTTGACTACGTCCCTTCTTCATCATCATTCTTTTGAATCTCCTGACCATTAAGGAGATTTCATCGTCTGTTGATTCTTCTGATTCATCAGATTTAGTAGAGTCAGCCTTGAGAATTTTGTTTTTCCTTTTATCTATCTTGCTGAGCTCTTCTTTAGATTTCTCTTCCATCGAAGGAAAAGAAATAGGCTCCTGTACTTTGATTTTATCCCTCTTACACAGATAAACTTCATGTACTCTTAGAGCACCAATTAATTCATCAAGAGTTAGAGTTTTCATGTCTCTACCAACAAATATGGCAGTTGACATGGCTTCCCAAGGAGCAGGAAGACTATCTAGGATTTTCATATTGTTTTGGGCTTTAGAGAAAGTGATGCCCAAAGCAGTTAATCCATTTAGAATGGTTTGGAATCTTCCAAACATTCCATCTATCGATTCTCCTTTTTGCATGGAGAACATTTCATATTCTCGTAGGAGGGTGGCAGATTTTCTGAGTCCCTTCATGAGAAATTTTTAAAGAATCCCAAAGCTCCTTTGCAGTTTTGTAGGCACAAAATCTATTATATTCTGTCCTGGATAATGCACATGTTATTGCATAGCATGCTTTGCTGTTGAACTCCGTTATAGCATATTCTTCGTTTCCCCATTGTTCTTCTGCTTTTAGTTGGGGAATATCTCCTTCAGTGATAATCTTCCAAAGTCTATATTAGATAGACTTGATGTACATATCCATTCTGTCTGCCCAGTATGGATAGTAATCTCCAGAGAAGGCTGGAAGTTTGTTCATAGATGATCCTTCTGCTATCAGCATCGTCTTGGAAGTCTTCATCCCAAATCTTTTCCTCTAGCAGCTGTCAGGCGCTCAACCCTTAGAGGTTGAACTCTAATACCAAACTATAAAATCAAAATACACAAGAAGGTGGGTTGAATTGTGTTTTCTAAAAATTATTTCAGACGATGCGTTTTGTGTCTGTATAAAATTGTCAGATCAGACGCAAAATTAAACTTATCTTTTAAAGATTGATTTTAATAAAGTAGTTTAAGTTATTATTATCCTCAGTTATTAGACAGATAAAGAATAATCAAAGCAGTAATATTTTTATACTGGTTCGTCTATTCAAGACTACATCCAGTTACCCGCAACTTTGCTGAGGTTCCACTAAGAGTATTCTTTGAACTCAGCCACTCCTGGCTAACAATACAAATATTCTTTGAACACAACCTTCTCAGGCTAAAGCGGTATTCTTTGACCCCAGCCTCTGCAAGCTAAACCCAGGTATTCTTTGAACACAGCCTCCACAGGCTAACTAGGGTATTCTTTCAATACTTAGCCCCCTTAAGCTAAAGAAGGTATTATTTAGACTTTAGCCTCCACAAGCTAGACTCATGGTATTCTTTAGACTATCAGCCTCTGCAGGCTAGATTCAAGGTATTCTTTAAACACTTAGTCTCCTCAAGCTACGAGGACACCACAATAGTGGTTTACAATAAGTTCAAATAGAAAATATCCTCTACGCAGAGAGGGATTTTATAATAAGATTTCTATTCTAAGTTTGTGACGAGCAAACTTTTTTTCTTGAGAGCTTAAGCGAGTATGTATATGATCTTGATCAGAGTAATTCACCAATTTGAATTCGTAGGGATGAAGTCCTTTTATAGGTGAATGTGTGAAGTAAGTGTTAGACTGTAGATGTTAATGTTAGTCCTCTTCTTAGGTACTTTCGCATCTGGCAGAGTGAGCAATCAGAACATTTAATGAAAAGTCAGCGATGTTCAGCGTGAGATCTTCCTTTGACTTGATTTGCTCAGAGATTCCACCAAAAAGTACAACTTCTTTTTGTGTTACAGAGGTTTATTTTGAAATCCTTTTCCACCTATAGAACATTCTGAGTAACGGTTGAATTGAAATGAGTGCACAAGTTACTCAGAGTTTTGAACTTTATAAAAGGTTAGACGAATGAATAATTATAAGAAGTTATGTGTTGAATTCATTCGTCTGTCTTCAATCTTCGTCTTCACCTCTAGTCTTCAAATCTCCACATATAAGCACATGACTTGAAGTTGATATGCGCTCTCCGTCTGATCTTGAAAGTTCTTCATGAAAATACCTTGTAGCATGACGACTTTAACTTTTGCATCTGGAACTTCTTATGTTTTGAGGGTGCACCTTTCGTC
The DNA here is from genome assembly GCA_026586105.1 of Hylodesmum podocarpum. NCBI lineage: Eukaryota > Viridiplantae > Streptophyta > Magnoliopsida > Fabales > Fabaceae > Hylodesmum > Hylodesmum podocarpum. The sequence continues at coordinate 2,632,394 of JALJEV010000804.1, forward strand.
TATGCGAGTAATGATCCGTCTAATCATTGTTCCCTCTGCGTCTGTAGATGTTTTCTTCTGTCTTATAATTATCAAAATTAAGGTGTTAAATCATTTTGACTTAATAATATATTCTTTGTATAGTAAAGTAAACACTATTCAATGAGCTTATCTATTACATCCTCTCTTTAAGAGTTATCATATATTTCTTCAAGCAATATTTAATTTGTGAAAATCAAGTGGGAGTTAGTGATGAAGAATACTTAGGTAGTAGACTTTAGTATAAGTTTATTGGGTTTAATCTAGAAATAACTTTGTAAGAAACAATATTTGGGTTGGCTCAGAAGTGACTTTGTAAGAAAAAATACTTGCAACTAGTTTAGTTAGTGAAAATCCTTCAAAAATCTTTAAAGTGTTCGACGTAATTTTGTTGAGTGAACTAATATAGACCTTAGTATTTTATCTTCTCCTTCTTTCTTTATCTTTGAATGATCAACATTTGTTTTTCAGCGTTTTTATTGGACAATTACTAGACTACTTTTGCCAAACTAGTTTGTGAAATAGTTTTCCTCAAATGTAAAGATTTAATATGCACAATCCAACCGTTCATGTTCCCGTGGTTTTTTATTGCTCTTTTAGAAGTAGCATTTGTGTTAAAAGGTGAACCACAGTAAATCATAATGTCAATCTCTTTTATCTTTCACTTAAATTCTTTGGTTATTGATTGATGATTAATATGTTTTATTAGCCAAATTTGAAAGATTGTTTCTGCATTAAAGATTGAAGAATATTTCAAGTTTCCTTATTAAAAAGGAATTTATTCAAAGTAATTTTAAGGAAAGGTTTCATTAAATATTTTTTTATACAATCCAACACTCTAATTTTGTAAAATTTTCATAAGTCACCAATTCACCCCACTCTTTGTAGTTTTACTTTTTACATCTTTTAAACCTTTGTAGACTATGTTCATGTGTTTTGGAGTTATACTAACCTTATCATATTCATTCTTATGTTGTTAGAAAGCTATGTAATTATTTATAATTCTTGCGTTGACTTCAAAAGCAAGATTGGTCATTAACTATGTCTAACTATAAAGAAAATACAAAGTCATTGTTGAGTTTTAACAACTTGATCTCGACTCAATATTTTGACAAATTCAAGAGGAAAATCCAATTGGGTGAAACCAAAGTCATTTGTTAGTTTGACATCTACAACTAGAACTTTTATCAATATATAAAGCCTAATTTAGCATATACATACTACTATCTAACTAATGAGTTAATGTAGTCTATTAGGAAAATTAAAGTGTTTCGAACAAATTTGTGTTTTCATGAACCTAAGGTACTCTCATAGTTTCCCATGCTCTCCAAATTCACCAAAGCAATTCTAATACATTCTCAGGACCAATTATAAAATCTAATCATTCTATTAACCTATCAAATAATTTTCTAATTCAAGAACACAATGAGAAACTCTTATTCTAACAAACCCTTAATGTTATTTACAAGGACAAAATTATATAAATTGGCTCAAGTATAATTAGTCTAATATAACAATTCATGGCATTTAGATAACAACCAAAAACTTTTAAAATTTGGGTTAAGGCAAACGCTCTGCATAACTTGCATGTTATATCTAAATAAGGTGAATCTCCCTTTTACCTTAAAAGGAGGTTTATCAACAAAGAATAAAATGATCTTTAGGCAATCCTAAGAATGCACATTCTTGATGGCATTGTTCACTGCTATCCACTCAATAACTTCGAGAAGGATAAAAGATTAATATTGGAAGGGTGTGTGTAATATAGGACTTATAGCGTTTTTCATGATTAGGTGGTCTAATTTAGGTTCTCCAAGATAAAGGATAATCTTAGTTCTAAGGTATACATATGAATTATAGTTTTTTCATTAACATAAATAATATCTAAATAGACAAGTATAAATAAATTTATGACATGGTTTTTCAAGGGCTCTTAATATAAAATTCAATATTAGGCTTAGATACTTTTCTAAGTTATATCATCATATTTCTATTTATTTGAAATTACCAAATAATAATTAATATAACAATAATGATAAATCATGAATGATATATATATATATATATATATATATATATATATATATATATATATGAACCCATGAAATATCATATTACCCTCTTCTAATAATAGTTTGTTTTTTGTGTTACAGATTGAATGTAACACTGAAAGGACGTTTGAGATTATTTATGAATATCTCAATGATTGTTTCGAGCAGTGCACCTTAGAGGAAGAAAAGTTCTCATACCTCATTATCAAGACACTGTTTTGAACTTATGGAAAAGACCAGGTCCAAGCCATTAGAGGTAGATTGGTTTAATTCGATAACAAAAAAGTTTATAGTACAAAGGAGGGAGAGCGATGAGGACATGGATATCAAATATGAAGACTTCAAAGACTTTAAGAGAATCACTAAGATCATGAATAGGAAGATTGAAGATGAAGTAGAGTCCTATCTAACTTGGAAAGACATAAATAGAATGAAGACCAATTTATATCATCACTATGAAATAGATATCTAGGTCTCGGTTTGAAGCATTCTACTTAAACTTGTATTTCATGTTGTTTTAATCTCATATGTGACTTAGTTAAAGACATGAAGTTATGATTGCTTAGTAGGATTTGATTAAGAAACTTGAATACTTAATGAGACTTGAGAAGATTAGAGCCAAATGGATCATGAGGCCTAAAGCTCGCAAACCTCTCAACCCAAAGCATCCAAACCCATTAAGAGTTCAAGTTTCCTTAAGCGCTTCCCCCTCATCCTTTATATAAGTTCACTTCATTTGTGTGTAAACAATCTTGTGGGTCAATCTATAAAATTTGTTTTGTTTGCTTAAGAGAAAGAGTTCTCTTAGAGAGTTTAGAAACTCAAATCTTATCAAAGTTGTTTAGAGACATTTATGGCGATTGCAAGGTTCATCGGAGGTCATGATTACACAGGACATAAACTGTTATTGAGAATTATTTACATATTTAATTTTTTAATAAATATTTATTTAATAAGAGAAAATATTAACTAAATCTTTTCTTAGAATTAATGTTTGTTGTGGGTATATATCAATTGTCTCATGGTAGAGGTCAGGATAAGTCAAGTCATAGTCAACTCGTGAAGCTTAGGTTGTTACATTCTTAAGTAGAAAGAGTTGGACATTGACTAATTGTTATAGTTTTTGGTCTAGTGGGAAGTGTTCGATCCAACAATTGGTATCAAAGCCGAGGTCACAAGGTCGATTCCCTGCGGGTGCAATTGCTGAGGCGGAGATTTAGGTCAAGTCATAACTCACTCTTAAGTAGAAAGAGTTGCACATTAATTTTTGGTCTAAGATCCAACAATGTTATAAATAAAAATAGAAATAAAATTTATCATCTAAAAAAATTAAGCAAATATTACTATAATATATTATTCTTGTTATTTATTTTATATTAATTTATTTTTTCAAATTTTTTTATATTGAACTAAAAATATAAGAATTGAAGATAAAATATTTTTATTATAAAAAAATTATATAAATAGAAGATTATTTAGGTAAACGAGAAAGATAAAAAATTATATTGAATTAAAAAATATATGATTATTTAAAAAAAGGGAAAAGAAAAAAAAGTAGTTATAATTATTCTAAATAGATATAAAAAGCTTTTTTCTGTTGAATGTTATTCTTGTTAACTTTTTTTACTTGGGAAGTACATGGGTTGAGGTTGTTAGTCCAGCTTCGTCTTGATCCATGCAGTTCTGTTGTTGATTGGGCCTAATTGGGCTATTAGAACAAGTACGGTTTGTTATAATATTTTATTGTTGTGAGTGTGTTTGTTTCACTGTAGGTGTAGATTTGTCATCTTTTCGTCTTTTTCTACATTGAAGCTTGTGCGAGAGTTTTTGCTTTGGTTAGTACATATTCTGAGTTTTGTAATTTTGTTTTCTTCCTTGAATGCAGATTTGGTCTCTCAAGTTTTATAATTTCCAAATTTGCATCATTCACCTTCATAAAACATTAAAATGTGAAATGAAGCTTTATAATAATTGCTAGAATAAAATTAGGATTCTGAATCAATATCCTTCAACATCGATTAAAAATTAAGTTTCAGTTTTCTATTTTACATAAAAATAAATTTAACAAAATAAGTAATTAAAAAAATCCACTTGTCAATCAATATTACTAATTTTGCGGTCAACATCTATCAATTTATTATAGGATCAAATTTCCTAATTTTTGAAAAGTCCGAATTATAAAAGTGAAAATGAAATTTCCGTAATACATAAATTAAATTTGCATTAAATTTTTCTAGGAATACTTTCTTATATATATATATATATATATATATATATATATATTTCTTTAATACTGTTCTAAAGTTACTGCAAAATATTACAATAAGACAAGTATAATATGCAACTATAGTTTATAGATTAAAAATTAAAATGCTGCTATTATCCAACATTCACGACAAAGAAATCAATGTGTTTTAATTGGACCGGAAATCGAAGTAAAGATATTAGCTCAGTTTAACTTTGTTGAATTATTATAATTTAATTTTTTTCATTTTTAATAATATTAAACCAAAACTAAGAAAATGATATAATTATATAACAATCGATAAATGACAACAATCTCATAATGAAAAGAAAGTTATCGGTAATAAAATCATGACAACTGATAAGTTATTAAAATAAATATAAGTTGTATGAAAATAAAAAAGAAATATATTTTATGTAAAATAAAAAAATAATTAATTATAATGAGAAATAAGTTATTGATAATGAAAAAAAAATTATTAATAAAATATATTTATAAATAATAGAGAAGGAATATAAATAAGTGAGATAAAAATACAATTTATTTTTCTTGATTTAGTTATATTTATAAAATATTTTGTTATATAAAAAGTAAACTAAATTATTTAAATAAATAAAATCTTAGTTTTAAATTACCAAAAGTAAGTAACTCATCAATTTTATAATTTATAATTGGTTGAAACTGATTTTATTAATCCGAAACAAACAACTTAGTTATATTTAAGTTATCCTATTTTAATAACTATTCTTGAAAGAGAATGAAAAGCAACATTGAAATGAAATGATATGACAGAGAAAAACTTTTCTGTGAGAGTATTCTCTTAGTGGTATATATCTTTACAAAATGCCCTCAAGCGTGACTTCTACTTATTTTGAATGAAAGGTGTAATCATGCCTATTTTTGCACAAAATTAAGGAGGAAGGAAAGAATGAACTAAAAATCTAATCATTTATAGTAATTTAAAAGATCATCATTACATTTTTTATTTATGTAATATTAATATATACATACCATAATTTACCTTAATCTTTATGTTTGTAAATATCATAAAACACATAAAGTAGAACTAACACATGTCTAAATAGAATAGAATAATCATAATAAAATCGAATAATCATGATTAATAATTAGACATATTAAGATAGATAAATATTCATAGGGAAAATGACTCAAATGATATTGTTTTTTTAATTATTTATGAAAATAGATATTTTTAAACTATTTATTAAAATGAGACTGTTTTATCACGTATTATTTTTTACATCAATTTTAAAATAACTGATATAAAAAAGTGATATTTTTTATATCAATTTTGAATTTAATTAATATAATTTTATGGAAAAAACTATTTTTTATATTAATTAGATGAACAACCAATATAAAAAATATTAATTTTTTATATCGATTACTTCATAATTGATATAGAAGGTGATATATGATAAAATAATCTCATTTTAATAAATAATTTTAAAACAGATTCATTTTCATAAATAATTAAAAAAGCAATAACATTTATTAATCATTCAAGTCGACCTGATTATGCCATATGGGATATTAGACGTAGATGAGAGATATTAATGTTATGTTCACATTTTGTTTTGGTTTTATAAAATAAAAAAATAAAAGATACTTATGGTTTTACTATAATATTAACATGAATTATTCACCATTCAATATAATAATAATTTTGTTGAAGACTTTGAATGACCTCCTTATCTGTTTTAATTTGACTGGCCTAACAGTATATATACATAAAATTTCTGAATAAAACTTGATCATTTTCGAAGGTATTAATGTTTTACTAGTCAATGGAGGAATGTTAAAGTTTGAAGGCGACCAATATACCCTAATTAAACTTTTTGCGTACATTTCATTTATCAAATATCAGAATCATTTAAACTTAATCTTTAGACGAAGAGATCATTGGAGATTACGATGGACATGTTTTATGATTTTTTTTGTTTGAATTTATATTTATATTCGAAAAATAACAGCGACAATGATAACCAAAATTTAGATTATTTAATCATAAAGATTTTGATATTATACAATGAATCAATTCTCTTAAAAGTTTAAATTTTATTAATATTTTTAACATAAAAAGTTATTATAATTTATAATTGAAGATTCATAAATTACTTATATTTAACCATCACGTTTTAAGCATCCTTAATAAGGGTATCGATTTGAATAATTAAGAATTTGATGTAATTCAAAGAAAAAAAACAAAAGAAATTAAATTCTCTCGATAGCTTTATTTGATTTCTTCTGGGCCAAAATTCAAAGTAATAAAATTCAGTCATCGTTTTATTTACTACATGACCCAATCAATCCAAATTTCTTTTTTTTTTCTCTTTTTCTATATGCAAAAGATATATTTAAAACGATAATGATGATTTTATTTTCATTTTCAATTATCTAAGTAATATAACGTGTTGTTTAAGTTAAGATGAATGGTGATCCATTCCATTTAATTAACATGGATTTGTTTTTAAAATTAGATTAGATATAGGTGAGACACTAATTTAATAGTTTATTATGTTAATTGTGATTAAATTGGTTTTAATAAAATATTTTTTAAAAAATTCAACTGAGTATATAGAGTAATATTAAATAAAAATTAGTATAATTATATACACGATTAAAAAAAATTGTAATAAAAAGAAAACTAATGGAAAGAGAATCAACACTAATAAAAACAAGTTATTGAAAAACAAATCACGTCAGAATAAAATGAATCAGACCATATAAAAAATAAAATAAAATAAGTTAATTATAATAAGAAATAAATTGTGTAATGCGGAAAATATATTATATTTCTTGATTTAATTATATTTATAATTTGCTTTATCACATAAAAAATACCAAAATAAAATAAATCATTTAAATGAAAAATAATTAACTTTAAAACTATTAAATAAGTTAATTAAAACACTAGGTTTTACCAATTTCATTGGTTTATGACCGGTTCAATTAGTTTAATAATTAATTTAATATCAAAATAATTTTTTGAGTCAACTAGATCAAATAATTATTGGTTCGATTTAACTGGTCGTGTAATTTTAATAACAATAATATATACACACACAAAAGAGAATCAAATCATATTAATTATTTTATTTTTTTTATTAAATTGGTTTAATTCAAGTTTCGGAAAATATATAAAATGTAACCTAATTAATGTGAACAATCTAATTTTTTTATTATCACTAATAAATTAATAATCCAGTTGATACATATAAATTATTCCGATTTTGTGTGAGACAAAACTGAATTGTTGAAAATTGTTTCTTAAAGTTAAAGAAGATTTAGGGATAAAAAATTCATCTTATAACAGTTATAAGATAACGTAAAAAGGTGAAGATTAATCAAACATAAAGATGTACAGTACTATAATTATAATTATTTAAATGGAGAGCAAAAATAAAAGAATATGGGAGTCAATGAACCACGATCTAACTCAATTATTGACTGTTTAAAGTTGAAAATGATGTATACCACATACGCGTACATGCGTTTTTATATACGCGTACGTGTAAGCATGTTTCCACAAATTCCATGCTTCAAACTCTTAGCTTGCACGTTTGAAACTTGTTAATGGCACAACAAAAGAGCAACCTCATAAATGTAAAGGGACATAGAGATATCCGAATGATGAATATGCCTCAAAAAATAAAAGGAAAAAGACACATGCGGCCATGAAACAACAAAAGAGGTTTTGGTCAAAGGAAAATCGATCCCACAAAATATAAAGACAAAAGGAGACACGTTGCAAACACGTGCAAGAAACGAACCCAAGAATGAAAACGCCACCTAAACAATCACACGCAACAAGTGACTGACAGCTTCAACTAAAGATAATCACAAAAAGAAAAAAAAATATTTTAAGCACTTAGAATTAGCATGATTCAAGGATGGGGCCCCAACATTTAATTAAAAATTAAGTAAGAGAATCTAAGACTGAACTCAAGGTACAATGTGACTTGTGGCCAATAGAAAAACGATGAAGCTATGTTTGAGTTCAAGTTTGATTTGAAAAGTGGTCAAGGTTCATAGCTCAAATTCGCGTCTATTGAACCCGAAACCTAGGACACACTCAAGTTATTATGATGCTTATGCTTGTGGTTTGGCTTTTGACTGTTGGCACATTCCCTTTCACACATTGATGGCCATTTTGGATTATTAAGCATTGGGTGGATTGAGAAGGAATGGGATGCTACCCGTCAATGGAAAAATTAAAGCATACCCTACTTTTAACAAGTAGGATAAGATGCTTACATCACCTATCTTTTTTGTTCTTTTCGGCTGCTTTGTATGGGATAAACTTTAACTTAATAAATTTGTTTTAATTTATTTGTTTGACCATTAAAATCGCGGAAAATATTGATATATTTTTCTTTTATAAAAGCACCAATTTTTTTTTTCTTATTATTATCATAAAGTTTAAGTGAAATTTGGATTCCGATATCTAATACTTTGTCTAAAGTAATTAAATGTTGATATAGTTTGTCTATTTTTTTTAACCTCCACCTAATATATCCCACTAATAGATATTTTTGTAATCTGCTTTTCTGTGATATGCTTACACTGAAATCATATAATTATAAAAATCAATTATTGCCTTGATTTATTACATAAAGAATCAAAGTACTTAATTAAGATTAGAATAATTTTCTATATTTTAGAATTTAAAAAACTATTTATGAATTATTTGATTTGTGCATTTTTTTTTTATTTTACGTTTACTCTAATCACTTATTTGTGGATGTGATTTGATGAGTTGGAAAATGATTTCTATGTCTAAATTACGATAAGGTAATTAATAAGCGTCAACTAAAAATAAAAATAAGTTTTTTAGCATCTAGCTTAACAAGGAATGGTTTATGGAGGTGTATGGTAAATTTTGGGAGAATGTCTTTAAAAACTGTACAGTCATTAGTGGCACCATTAGTGACACAAAGTTTCTAGTCTCAACTGAGACAATGTTGCAGCATTTGCTTGTAAGGATGAAGGAGTCAAGTTCTTTACTACTTGAGATACTCACATTAGGAAAAGGGTTGTTGACTTGTACAGGTCACCTCGGCCAAGGTAGTCTAATGAAACTGTCGAGTTTTTAAAATCGGGGAATATGCTTTCTTCCTGTAAAGTTCTTCGCAACTTGTTAGTCAACATTTTCACTCTAAAGAGTGTTTTAAAGGACAATGTGAACAATAAAGACAAGTTTTGTCTCTATCATTTAATGAGTAAGGTTGAAATTAGTCTTTCGTCTATCATCATGAATCTCTAGATTAGTGCGCCAAGGAACAAGAACTAAAGAAAGAAGTCGTGTGTTTCCTATCCTTCTCTCTTTCTGTCAAATTATCTAGAACTTAGGTTTTGACCCATAAGACATTAAAGGGTATGCTTCTAGCTTTGAGTTGTAGATGAACACCTTCAACAAAATGAAGTTAGGACATTTGTTTCCAAGATCTGATAAGTTGAAGAAAGGACCTATCTTGTCCACCCAAAGGAAACCCTATAAGACGAAGCCTTCATCTTTTTTTCACATACCTTCAATAGTGAAGGATCGAGAGAAGATACTAGAAGAAGAACCACTAATTAAGCTGAAACCTCTAGATGACATAATTGGTGATTCTTATAGGGTAGAATTTTAGGTTGATCCACCTGTTAACCTTAACTCAATTTGTGCTAAAAGAATCCCAAAGCAACCTCTTCCCCAACCTTAACCTCCACCACAACACAAGGTTCACATCAAATGAGCCAAAAATCACCCAACCTCATCCCAAACAACACTAACTCAACCACTCCAAACACAAACCATCCAAACAAAAGCAACCTCACAGACTAAACATCAATCATATCCCTCTAACCAACCTCAAAATCTTTCTCCTTCACAAAAGAAAAGCCCACATTGTAAGGTGACAAGTTTACAATCCTATCTCCCCAAATGAAGAAAGCACGGCTAAAGAAGTCATTATGGCCCCCTTTGCACCTGAGGTATCGTCTGCTCAAGAGGATGCATCTATTCCTTAGAGACCTTCTTTTTTAGTTCCTCTAGTTGCTTCAAGAAAGCTAAGAACAAATAGCCCTAATCTCTCTTCAAAGTCCAAACAAGAAGATCGTGAGTTAAAGAAAATTATTTAAAAGGGATAACGAATCTTTGCATATCAAAAGGCTTAGGTTAAATAAGAAATTGCTTCTCAATCCAAACCTCTTCAAATAATGACAAATGATGCCAAAGACATTGGGTTTCATCGAGCAAAGGCTACTATACTATGAAGTAAAGAACTGAAAGCCAAGATTGCATCTACGAAAACAAAAGTCTTAGATGAAATTGAAGTTGCCCAAAAGGTTCATGAAAGTGAGATCAAGGAATTGTTTAGGGCTCAACAAGCTGCACGAGCATCTTATGAAGACCAGCTAAGACGAATGAAAGAAGTTGCTCCGACTCTTATACTTTCTGCTACTACTTTTACTCAAGAACTAAAAGAAGATGCAATTTTGGTAGAGTAGTTGAATACCATACTCAATGAGGAACCTCTGGATCCCTCTTTCCTACATGATGCCCATATCACTGAAAATGCGGATGCCTTGCTTGTGTCTAATTAGCAAGATTCCTTAGCTAAGTTTGAGAGTCAACATGTCTTGCTCATCTTTTCTTCTACTAATTTGCAAGATGAATTTACTTCGTCTAAGTGACAAGTAGGAGATGATCTCAATCAACTTAAGAATGCCACTTCTTAGTCTGATCCTACAGAGACTATTAGTGATGAACAAACAGATTCTACTATCACAAGGTTACCTTTGGATGACGGGGTGATATATGAACATGAAAATTGTTAAGTTATACTTGCGTCAGCTGTATATTCTCTATCTTAATGTATTTCAACCTCTTTGTCAGATTTTGCTCACATATGAAGAAAAATCAATCAAAATTGGCTTCTTTTCAATTCTCCTTCTCATGTAGATTACCATCCATCAACACTAGATGAACTCCCTTTCAAATTTGGACGCTCCTTTAACTTTAAAGTTAAATGCTCTCTTCATCCTATGCATTTTGATCAATATGGAAATAGAGTGCTTTTCCTTTTAATGAGCATTACAACAAGTAGATGTAGGAAAGTTGGCTCAATGGATTGCCTTGGGAAGATCTTGCTGCCAAACACATCAAAGGTCTTGAAGGGATGTCCTCATACTTTGGGTGACATATTGATCAGTCTTTTGAAGTTCCAATCCTTTCTTATGAGCCCAACATTCCCAAGTTCTCACCCTTGACCATGGGTTGCACTAAAGAAGCAAGGGATCACCATAGACATCACTTTCCTCGGGATACAAACTTTTGGTATTTGGATGTTGTTGATGATATGATCAATTTGTTTACACTATCCCCCTAAATAAAAAAGAGTACCATGCTTTTGGTCATACTCTAAGTTTGGTTCTTCCTTGGATCAAAGCTTACTACTCTAGGATTCAACTAGTTCATCTCATTCATATTCATGAGTTTGAATCGCCTAAGGAGTTTCAGTATGCCATTCAAGTGGACTATGATTTGCAATTTGAAATGATGGTCAATGCCTACGGGCACGACATCAAAGCAAGGTAATCTTGACGTAGAGCAGAAAAAAAAATATAGGAAGACACCCAAGTTTCTTGGCTCATTGTTACTTGTGTGGCTACCTGTTAGATCAAGAATGATTAACGTCTCAAGATTTTGATTAATTACAAGACAGACAAAACCAAGCTACCCAAGACTTGCTAAGACGAAACCAGCACAAACGGAACGAGACCCTTCAAAGTGAAGATCTGCGTCTGTCGAAAAGCCAAGTCATCAAACGATACTTGCACAGACGAAAGAGGACTACTCAAGCTTAAGTTCTTCGTCTGTCCAAAGAGCGAATTAGACGATAGGATGAGACGAAACAACTACAACTGATCACACACATCGTCTATCCAAAAGTGAAGTCAAAATTGGAGTCTCGCGCCAAGTTTTCAAATCTGAAGAAGTAATCAAGAGAAGCATCCAAGATCAGTATAGGGATTCGTACTTACACTCCAAGATAAAAAAGGTCTTTACCTTTTGTCACATCTCTGGTACAAGTCGAAATAGTACTGTGCACAACCTAGTCCACTATATCCGCTGTGAGTCAACATCAATCAATCAAGTACAACTAACAACCTTTTTGGAAAGCTTTCTAGAAGATCTTTCAACGACTCTCAACGGCATTCAAATAAGTCTAACGGCTATTTGAAGAAGATGCCTATAAAAGGACTTCACATCTTCAAGAAGTAGTTGGCGAATACGCTTATCTTCATCTATCTCTTAAGGATTCGCTCAATATCTCTGATTGTGCTTTATTGTAAACACCTCTCTGCGTAGAAGAAAACTCTGTTTTTCAAAACATCTTTCAAAGTCCACTTGTGTGGCATTTTAGCCTGAGGAGGTTGTGTTCCAAAGAATACCTCTTGTATTAGCCTGTGGAGGTTGGGTTCAAAGAATACCTTGTTGGTTTAGCCTGAGAAGGTTGGGAGCAAAGAATATCTTGTAATAGCCAGAAGTGGCTGGGTTCAAACAATACTTGTAACCTTTTCACGGTTTGTAGTGAAAACTCAGTGGTTGCTGAGTAACTGGACGTAGTCTTGAATAGACGAATCAGTATAAAAATAACTGTGTTTAATTTTTTTTATTTCGTCTGATCAACTAACAGGGGATAATCACACTATAACGTCTGTTCATTAAAATCAATCTTTCAACATATTTTGTTTCGTCTGAACAGTTTTGTAACCCACAGACGAAAGGGATAAAATTTTTAATTAACACAATTCAACCCCCCTTCTTATGTTTATCTTTTACAGTTTGGTATCAGAACTCAGCCTCTAAGGGTTGAGCGCCTCACAACTGCTAGAGGAAAAGATCCAACATGGACTCACAAGGACCGTCGTTCTTATCTGGAGGAGCCTCCATGAACAAACCTCCAGCGTTCTCTGGAGATGATTATCCCTACTGGGCTGACAGGATGGAGATGTACATCAAGTCAACCCAATACAGATTATGGAACATAATCACCATAGGAGATATCCCCATTGTAAAGCCTGAAGGAGAATGGGGAAATGAAGAATACTCTATGATGGAGCTGAACAACAAAGCAAGATATGCTCTTATGTGTGCTCTCTCCAGAACTGAGTACAATAGATTCTGTGCCTATAAAACCGCTAAAGAACTATGGGATGCTCTCAAAATCTCATATGAAGGCACTGAAGATGTCAGAATGAGGAAGGCCGACACTCTTTAAAGAGAATATGAAATGTTCTCTATGAAGAAAGGAGAATCAATAGATATGATGTTTGGAAGATTCCAAACCATATTAAATGGACTCACCGCTCTGGGAATCACCTTCACAAAGGCCTAGAATAACATGAAGATCTTGGACAGTCTCCCACCTCCTTGGGAAGCCATGTCCACAGCTATCTCTGTTGGAAGAGATATGAAGACATTGACTCTAGATGAGTTAATAGGAGCTCTAAAGGTACATGAGGTACTCTTATGTAAAAGGGAGAAGATCAAGGTTCAAGAACCTATAGCTCTTCCGTCCGTCAACAACACCCTTAAAGAAGAATCTGTCAAGAAGGATAGCAAAAAGAAAGCAAAGATTTTGAAGGCTGATTCAACTAAATCAGAATCGTCTGATGATTCGTCTGAAGATGAAGTCTCTCTCATGGCCAGACGATTTAAAAAGATGATGATGAAGAAATGCAGAGGCCAACGCTTCTTCAAGAAAAAGGAGAAGAAGTTTCCTGAGAAGTCTTCCAGTAAAGAAGAAAGCTCTGAGATTGTCTGCTATGAGTGCAGAAAACCTGGGCACATGAGATCTGAATGCCCTAAGCTCAAAAAGAGGTGGAACTCTAGAAGAGATAAAGGCAAGAAGAGCTTACTGACTTGGGAAGACCTTGACAGTGAAAGCTCAGAAGAATCCTCTGAAGGAGAAGAAACAGGAAACATATGCCTCATGGCTGGAGATCATGTCTCAACAGAGGTAAATTATAACGAAACTTCTTCATCCTCCTCTTCTGAGTCTGAGTCAGAATCAGAAGAAATGTCATATGATACACTACTAGCTCACTCTCATTTTATTGCTCAGCAATACAAAACCTGTAAAACCGAGCTTAGACAAGCTCTGGAAGAAAATGCAGTTTTGAAATCTGAAATAGAGTTTTTAGACAAGAAAGTATCAAGTGATGTTTCGTTTGAGTCTGAAAAGGACAGTTTCATTCTTGAAATTGAAAGATTAAAGAAAGAAAATGAGTCCTTACTCAATGACTTAACCAAGTTTACTAAGGGATCCTCCATCCTTGAAAATATCTTAAAATATGGGAGATCGCCAAAAGATAAAAGTGGACTTGGTTATGTTGAGCAGACAGACGAAAGGAAAAACAAACCTGTTTCGTCTGATCAAAAGAAGAGGAATTTGATAAGTGCTAAATTATACATGTTTTCCAAGGTGTTTTCGGTCCATTTCCATCTATTTTCAATATGTTTAGTCATAGTTTAGGCAAGAAAACAGTAAAAATATCATATTTGTCTAATGTTAATCTTTGATTTAGTGTTTTGTTAGTTTTATAGGATTTTCGTGTATTTTTAAGTCATTTTATCCATTTTCTTGTTAATTGTAGATTGATTGAAGAGAAGATAGAAGCTTGGAAGGAAAGCCCACGAACATGAGACGAACAAATCCCATTGAAGCAAGAAAGTCCGTCCAATTCGTGCAAAGTTCCTCGAGGTTTGCATTAAATGAAGTGCAAGTGGTAATCATCTGTATCGTCTGTGGAGGAATCGTCTGTAAGAATCATCTAGGGGAATCGTCTGTATCATCTGTGAAAGACACCCGTGAGTATCATCTGTAGTGTCAACAGACGAAACAAGCATCAAGCCTCGGACGCAACTGCATCAGATGAAAGTCTTGCGGCAAAAATACGCGGGGGCGCGCTCATGTCATCCTCAATTAGTCAAGCGCGCTCAGGGACGCGTCTCGTTCCTTATGGGAGCTCAAACGAAGGGATTAAGACGCAAGAACTCTTGTTCCGTCTGATGGGTTGTTCCGTCTATACTTGATTCATCTGAGTTGTTCGTCTATGCTTGCTTCATCTGAAGAGCCATTCTGTCTGTGCGTGCTTCTTATGGAGTTACTTCGTCTGTACCAGTAGTCTCCAAGTTACTTCGTCTGTACCAGTATTATCCAAGTTACTTCGTCTGTGCTTACTTCGTCTGAGAGTGTTCCGTCTATGCTTACTTCATCTGAGTTCATATAGACGAAGCAAAGACAGACGATACCGAAGCAAAGACAGACGAAGCCAAGACAAAGACAGACGAAGCAAAGACCGACGATACGAAGCTTCATCAGACGAAAGATCTCACAGACGGAAGAACACCTAGCATAAAAGATTGTTCAATCTGTGCACTCCTCGAGACTTGCAGCAAAGTAAATGAAAGGCGTAGTCATCTGTATCGTCTGAGGGTATTAACTAAAGTATTCTCTGAAGAAATCAATTGAAGGTTTCATCAGACGAAAGCAATAATTTGCGATTCGGTTGCCTTATTGTCGAGAATCAAGCAAGTCAATGTATTCAAACTGTCACAATGCACCTGGACGTAATTCTAGTAAATGGGAGCACACTTCCTCATCTATAAAAGGATATCTTGGGCGCGAAAACGGGGGGGATTCGAATTGTAGATCCACAACTAACATTACTCTGTTTTTCCTTCTCTTGCGAGTTTCTCTCGTTTTTCTTTTCTCCACTTTCATTCTCCTTCTTCCTCCATCAAATCTTGAGATTCCTGAGTTTGTGAGCTTGCGAGAGTAAGAATCAAGCGATTATGGAGTTTCTCTTGAGTTTGAATTCTGTTTTTCTTCGTTCTTTTCTCGTTTCCATGTTTAGCTAAATCTGTAAGTTAGGGATGGGGATTTTGATTCCAGAACTCTTGTAATGAATTCCTTGTGTTAATTCAAGTGTAATCTCACCGAATTGATTGATCTCTTCCCTGCTTAATGCTTATTCTTGAGATTTAATTCATGAAATTCAAATAGAGATAGGAATATTAATGTTTGATTGAATTGAACTATTTCTTAAGGATTTGTATCTCGTGTCAGCTATGCCTTCGGAAGATTGATAGTTGAAGTAGGAGAGGAAGTGTATCACTATAGTAATGCAAGAGTCTAGGGATAGAACTTGCATATTATGAGATGTCTTAACGAATTTATCAGTTTCGCTTCTTGAATGAATTTCTGTTTTTACCTAAGGAATTAGGGATTATAGAAGTCATTCAAAGGGACTAAAGACCTAGGAATAGGATTAGTCTACGGTATCACAAATTCTAGTCTCCAATTGAGTGATATTTACTGGATTAACATAAGAAGTAGTTGCTTGAGGAAGGAATCAAGTGAACCAATTCCCTAACTGTCTTTATCATCTTCGAAACTTAAACATTTACTTGCTTTCTTTATTCTACAGTACTGCTTTATTTTACACAATAGCTTAGATTTACCAAATCATTCATTCCCTGATTCGTCCTAATAGCAAAGCATGTTGAGCATTTGGTAATTCACAATCAGTCTCTGTGGTTCGACAACCTTTTCTCACTATTTCTAAACTTGTAACGACCGGTACACTTGCCGAAGGATTGACACATATATACATACTTTTAAATAGTCAACAAGTTTATGGCGCCGTTGCCGAGGACTATTGATGAATATCGATAGTCTTGACGTGCTTGCTACTTAGGACATTTTTTTTTTTTTATTTGTTTGTTGATTCATATTTGTTCTGTTTTTGGTTTTGTATACCTATTCCGTTTTTGCTTTCCTTTGAATTATTTCATTCTTCTGATCTGTTTGAGATTCCCTGTATCCTTTTGATTTGTGGTTTATGCGAAGAATTAAGGAAACTAACTTCTTGTTTGAACCAGAAATTGAGAGATTTTTGCAGGAGAAACTTGCAAGCCAATAAAGAAAATAAAGAGGCTATACCAGAAAATACAACAGAAAATATGGATAATACAAGGTGCATGACACTTGAGGAGTGGTACGCTTCCAATGCTATGAGCTGTGGATACAGTATCGCACCTCCAGTCATCTGTGATTACTGTGGAGGAGGACATGAAGCAGAGTATTGTGATGGCTCAGGTAGGAACATTGAGGAACAAGCTCAAGTGAATTACATGGGAAATCCTCAAGGTAACACCTATTCCAACACAAGCACTTATAATCCTCACCACAGAAACCATCCAAATCTGTCATATAGGAGCAACAATTTTCTGCAACCTAACTCTTCCTTATATGACCAGAATTTTTATCTACCTTTCAACTCAAACCATTCTAAATTCCCAACCAACCAATCTAGAAATGCTCCAGTAAGTTGTAACATGAATCCTGTTCCTAGAGAAGGATCTTTAACTTTAGAAGACATGTTCATGTCCTTTATGCAAAGGACTGAATCTATTTTCACAAATCAAGAAGCTTCTATTAGGAATCTGGAATCACAGATTGGCCAGCTTTCCAAGCAACTCTCTGAAAGAAGCCAAGGAAATCTGCCAAGTGATACTATTGTGACTTCAATGGAGCAGTGCAAAGCTAATACCACAAGGAGTGGTAAGGTGTTGGAAAATGAAACTATAGAAATGAAAGGAGATGCAGTGGAGGTCGCATGTAAAGAGAAAGAGCTGCAAGATCCAGAATTGAAAGAACAAGACATAGAAGAAAGAAGAGTCACGGATAGACAAGAGAAGGAAACATTTGGTGATTTAATTGTTTTTGCTAATCCTTTCTCTGTTTATACTGATTCTCATTTTATATGTGATGTAGGAGTAACTTCTAAAGAAGAAATGCAAGTTGTTTCAGACCCTCCTCCTCACAGAAACCTTCATGTCTTAGTACCTAGTGGAGAATTGTCCATCAAGTTTCCTTGGGACTCATACTGTGAAGAGGATGAAGCACCCAAGGAATTAAAACAGCCACTAGGGTAGATTTCTTTACCATTTCATACTCTTTCTCCTTGCAGAAATATGAACAACACTAATGGTTTCACTTTAGATACTTATGGAATTAGAGCATGGACTATAATTGAGTTTGATAATTTAGACCTCTTAGTTGTTCCTAATACCTTTTGCTCTTATGATGATGCATATTTTTTTAGGTCATTAGAGAAGTCATCAATGGAGGTCCAAATGCAAATTCCTATACTTAGTAGAGAATCAATGTCTACACACATTGCAAATGAAGTAGAGGATGATCTTGATACTTTCAAACACTCTAAACCTTTACTCTCTCTTTTAAATAGTGTTGTTGATATTGATGTTCAATATTCCACATGCTTTAATTTGTGCTGTAGATCAAGTGAAACATTTAAATTGTTCAAATTGGATGCCAAGACTAAAATGAATAAATGGAAAATTATGATTATGGCATTCAAATTTTTCCTACCACCACCATGCACCAATCATAGAACATATTTACACCATCAATCATTTGCACTAATTAATAATGAATTACATATAGTTGTAGATGATTGGATGATATTTGATCCTGGTGGATGTTTGTTCTGGTAGGTACCAAAGGCAAATTCATGGTGAATGGGCAGCTACAGCATTATCAAGGGAGCACCATTGAACAACCACAAAGCAAGAGTTGGTACCACTTGCACCCACCCCCGGCCGCTTTGAAAGCAAAGGGAAGGAGTTTTCTTTTCTCCTCCACTCTTTTCCTCGTTCTATTTTCATTCATTTTCTGTCTATCCATTTTCTGTAAATGTCAAGCTAATGACATTAAAGAAGCGCTTGGTGGGAGGCAACCCATCCAATTGAAAGAAGTTTTCTGTAACTTCTTAATGTGATATACTTGTGAATAATTGAAAAGTTAGAAAAGCAAAAAGAAAAGAGAATTTGAAGATCAGAGTAGAAGTGTAAATACATAAGTTAGGATAATAAATTTGACTCTTGAGTTGATTGATAAACAAGTAGGTATAGGAATAAACAATTGAAATTACAGTGTTCTTGAGTCAATAAGAAATAAGAGAGGTGTGAGGTGTAATAACTTCAGTGAGAAAGTTGTGAGATTTCAATGCATGTTCATGATAGCTGCGATCCTTGTGCAGAGATAGACCACTTAGAATTAAAGAAGCCTTAGAGTATGTGCACAAGTTAGAGCAAACTACATTGAGAACATGCAAAGCAACCTCATTTGTCACTACTAAGGACATCAATTTGCACCAAGACATGAAGATGAGTGAACCAAAAAGCAAGGCATCCCTGTGAAACGCGCCTTGGCGCATTGAAGAAAGAAAGAGTGGCGCGTTTGTGACCTGCTCTCGGCACAAACGCGCCCTGGCGCCAACTGACGGAAGAGAGGGGCGCGTCTGAGAGGTGTTCTCGGTAAAAACGCGCCATGGCGCGTTCTAACTAAAGGGAATGGCGCGTTTTGCGCGCCTTGGCACAAATAGGAGTGACGAGCTCGCGCCTTGGCACAGAGAGTGGCGCGTTCATTCGTTCTTCCTCTTTCCCCCCTTATGCTTGTGGTTCCCAAAGAGTGCAACTCCACATTCAATTCATTCTCACCTCCATCACTTCACTTTGCAAGTAGCTTTGAGTTGAATTCTTCATCCCTTTCACCATAGATTTTCATTTTTGTTGATAATTTTCAAGAATTCTCATTTGGTGTTCTCATATCCCATTCGGCCTAAACAAGTGTGTTCCAATCCATTGATTTTAACTTGTTTTCTTCATTGTCTAAGCTTCAATTGCATGATTCACATGAGTATTTGAGATGAGGGTTCAAGAAGCGTTGGTTCGAAACCCTAGCCCCTTTTTGTGCGAATTGATTATGGCTCAATTGAATGTTGTTGCATGGCCTTGTTTTAATGATTGTTGATGAATAACATTGATTGCTTGAGAATGCATGGTGATAAGTGTCACGGAGATGCATGGTGTGAAGCAATTGGAAAGAAATATGATATGTCCGTTCATGTTCACTTAGTGTTTCAATGAAGTTTTGAGTATGTTCTAGATGCACATCACTAGTAAGCATGATAATACTGTAATTGCTTTTGCATTTCCTTTGGCAATTTCCATTTAAGATCCATTGAACCACACTATAATTTTGATGAAGATGCATGCTCTTGTTGGTGATAATTGTTAGTTAAGTGCTTGCATATTTTTCTCATATATACTTTGTATTGTGTAGGTTCAATTGTTGAAAAAAATTATGTCTTCAAGTAATCAACCAACTGGTTCTTCTTCAAGGCAACCAAGAACCAAAAATAAAGCTATCAAAGGACAAAGCCAAGAGAAGAAGAAGACCACAAAGAAAGCCAAGGTCACTCCAGAAATTCCAGAATATGATACTCACAGATTTAGATCACTGGAGCATGCAGAGGTCTTTGCCTCCCGTTTCATAACACGTGCAGTGCTAGTAGAGCGGAAATTCAACATGAGTCCGAGCCTATACACTGATAAAAGAATTGGGGATGCTTCTCAACGCGCTAGTTACAAAGAAGTTTGCAATGAGATTTCTGGAAGAAAGTGGACTGGACTAGCCAACATTAATTTCCCAGCATATCAAGAGCTAGTGCTAGAGTTCTATGCTAATATAACAAGTGATGATGAAGAAGAGCGCTATGCATCTTATGTCCGGGGGAAGCAGATTTCCTTCTCACCTCAAGCCATCAACAGACTTTTATTAATCCCTTTCTCGGAAGGAAGGGATTGTATCTTCCAGTATAGAACCGACAGCAAAGCCGAACCAAGCAAAGTAGATGACTTATTATGTGAAGGTAAGGGAGCTTGGAAGGACAGCTTATGGCGCAATAACGGAGTTACACATGTCAAAGCTTCATCATTGTGTTTCAAGGCAAAAATCTGGTGGGCTTTTGTCTATGGGATTCTCTTACCAATCCAGCACAGATCTTCCATCACAAAGAAGAGAGTTTGGTGCCTGTATAGTATAATGAAGGGTGAGTATCTCAATGTGGGTCTGACCATAGCCAATGAGATTCACACACTGCACTTGCAAAAACAGGGGTCCCTGTCTTATGCAAGTATCATCACTCAGCTGTGTATTAAGGCTGGAGTTTCAACTGAGGGTTTGATTCCTATGAGACCGGGTGCCACATTGGATGTGAAATTCACCAAAGGAGAGTCCAGTACAGCCAAAGCCACACCGGAAGCACCGTCCACTTCTAGCGGTAAAGCTACATCACGATCAAAGGTAAAGCTCCAATGGCGAAGCTCCATCACTGCAGATCAAGATCGCAAAAGTTATTAAGACATCGAGGGTAGTTCAAGAAAATATTAGAAGGATTCACGAGTCCAATAAAATTTGCATTGCACTTGAGCCTCATAAGAAGTTTTTTTGCCCAAATGAATCGCTAGTAGAGAAGTTGACGCCATTCAAACCACTCAGCAGTGAAATGTTTGAAGATTTAATGAGGTTTGAAGAGTTTTCTGAGGACTATGAAAGTGAAACACCGAATGAAGGACAAGATGATGATGGTGAAGAGGTTGATGGTGGTTATAATGAAGATGTAGAGGAAAATATTGAGGAAAGCGAGGAAGAAGAGGATGAGACAGAAGATGAGGATTGATGTTTTAGCTTTATATTTCTGTCTAAGTTTTAAGTTTTTGGTTAATGTAGCTTAACTAGACTATTTTACTTGTCTCTTTAGTTCATGATCTGTATTTGATTTTTAATTGACTTTTAGTTGAATATAATTTGATTGTTATTTTTCTTGTTTTGTTAGTTGTGTTGTTTGTGAAAATTGATTAGATGCTGGAGCATTGCTGGAGAATCATGGAAAATTTTGGCACTTGGTTCAGAACCTTGAGCATTTTGACTAAGTCTGCAACAGGGAGCACTCTTATACTCCTTTAATGTCAACTATCAATTTATGTTTGTTTAGAGTATATGCCCTGTTTTGGTTAGACCATCTTATGAGGGTTAATTGCATTTAGTATAACATTGACTTGGTAGTTCAGTAGAATGAACTGTGTAATTTTTGGCACTTAGGTTCAATTTGAAATTCTATGACAAAGTTGCATGTTTTTCAAAATGTTTGAAGAGTTACTGTATGAGACTCTAGCATGACAATTTTCTGGATTGAGACATGATTGATGAATTTAGCAATGTTAAAGCAATTATTAATCCTGGATAAGAATTTGGGCCTCCAACATGATTTATTCTTGAGTGTTCTATTTTACCATGTGATGTGTTTGTTCCAGAACTTGCTCTAGCCCTTGGTCAAAATTGCATACATTTAGGATTGGACATAAATGATAAAGGCATTTCTTTCTTGTAAGCCTTGAGCCAAAATAAGCCTGAACCTTAACATTATCCATTGCTAGCCCCTTTGAGCCTGAATAAACCCTTTCTTTCTTGGATACTTAAGCTCATTACAAGCCCAATTAAGTGAAAAAACCAATGGTCCTATCACTGGAACTTTAAGAGTATTGGTTTATTTCCTTAGATGAGAGGTTTCAAGATTAAGTTTGGGGTTGAGTTCTGGGGTGCATGTGTAGCTGTTGACTTGAGGACAAGTCAAAATTTTAAGTTTGGGGTTGAGGGATCACCCTGTATTGGTGGAATTTTTGTGCATTTTATAGTTGTAGTATAATTGCATTCTCTGACTTTTCATGCATACCATACAAAAAGTTTATTTTTCGTCTTGTGCTGACAATTAGTGATACCACTCAAGAAAAATAAAGAGAAAAACAAGTAAAGAGAAAAACAAGAAAAATTGAAAAGAAAGAAAAAGAAAGAAAAAGAAACAAAGGAAGAAAAGAGAACATAGTGTTCTCATTGGTCTTTGTAGGTATCGTCTGTGAAGTATCGTCTGTAGGTATCATCTGTAAGCCTACAGACGAAATCATCAGACTAAAGGCTCAGACGATACTGGCACAGATGGGATAAGTGAAAAATAAAGAAAAACAAAAGAAAAGAAGAAAAGGAAACAGAAGAAAACGCAGTTTAAAGAGCAAAAGAAATAAAGCAAGAAAAGAAAACAAAGTGTTTTCATGAGTTATTAGTCTTTCGTCTGTCCATCATTTCTCTTTCGTCTGTCCATCATTTTTGTTTCGTCTGTCCATTAGTTTTGTTTCGTCTGACCATATTAGTTCATACATATCATGTAGGTTCTAACTTGTACTCTTTAAGTTCCTTTGATTTTTAACTAGTACCTTTTCTTTTAACCCACCTTTACCTAAGCCCCATTACAACCCTGAAAAGACCTTTTGATTGTCCAATTTCTACTTGAAGGCAGTGGAGATTTTGAGAGTCATTGCAAGCTTATGGTAACTGACCCTCTGATTGGTAATATTGAGAGAAACACAAACCCAAAACACTTGAGAGCTTGAGGGCAAACACTTAACTGGAGAGGGATTGTTTGATGTTGACTAAATTACATATTTTCATGCCAATCTACGGTTGATTGCTTATGTGTGATGAACTGTACAATTCTTGAGGATGTTGAGTTCATGTTCAACTTTCATAGATAAATTGAGATGACTTAGGGAGTCAAGAATTGCGTAATGAATTTTCAGTGGCTGTTGAGTTCAGTGTTATACTATGCTTATTAACCCCTGTAATGATGGAATCTATGTTTGCTTGAGGACAAGCAAAGCTTTAAGTTTGGGGTTGTGATAAGTGCTAAATTATACATGTTTTCCAAGGTGTTTTCGGTCCATTTCCATCTATTTTCAGTATGTTTAGTCATAGTTTAGGCAAGAAAACAGTAAAAATATCATATTTGTCTAATGTTAATCTTTGATTTAGTGTTTTGTTAGTTTTATAGGATTTTCGTGTATTTTTAAGTCATTTTATCCATTTTCTTGTTAATTGTAGATTGATTGAAGAGAAGATAGAAGCTTGGAAGGAAAGCCCACGAACATGAGATGAACAAATCCCATTGAAGCAAGAAAGTCCGTCCAATTCGTGCAAAGTTCCTCGAGGTTTGCATTAAATGAAGTGCAAGTGGTAATCATCTGTATCGTCTGTGGAGGAATCGTCTGTAAGAATCATCTAGGGGAATCGTCTGTATCATCTGTGAAAGACACCCGTGAGTATCATCTGTAGTGTCAACAGACGAAACAAGCATCAAGCCTCGGACGCAACTGCATCAGACGAAAGTCTTGCGGCAAAAATACGCGGGGGCGCGCTCATGTCATCCTCAATTAGTCAAGCGCGCTCAGGGACGCGTCTCGTGCCTTATGGGAGCTCAAACGAAGGGATTAAGACGCAAGAACTCTTGTTCCGTCTGATGGGTTGTTCCGTCTATACTTGATTCATCTGAGTTGTTCGTCTATGCTTGCTTCATCTGAAGAGCCATTCTGTCTGTGCGTGCTTCTTATGGAGTTACTTCGTCTGTACCAGTAGTCTCCAAGTTACTTCGTCTGTACCAGTATTATCCAAGTTACTTCGTCTGTGCTTACTTCGTCTAAGAGTGTTCCGTCTATGCTTACTTCATCTGAGTTCATATAGACGAAGCAAAGACAGACGATACCGAAGCAAAGACAGACGAAGCCAAGACAAAGACAGACGAAGCAAAGACCGACGATACGAAGCTTCATCAGACGAAAGATCTCACAGACGGAAGAACACCTAGCATAAAAGATTGTTCAATCTGTGCACTCTCGAGACTTGCGTAAAGCAAAGTAAATGAAAGGCGTAGTCATCTCAGTATCGCCCGAGGTATTAACTAAAGTATTCTCTCGAAGAAATCAATTGAAGGTTTCATCGACGAAAGCAATAATTTGCGATTGTTGGTTGCCTTATTATGTCGAGAATCAAGCAAGTCAATGTATTCAAACTGTCACAATGCACCTGGACGTAATTCTAGTAAATGGGAGCACACTTCCTCATCTATAAAAGGATATCTTGGGCGCGAAAACGGGGGGGATTCGAATTGTAGATCCACAACTAACATTACTCTGTTTTTCCTTCTCTTGCGAGTTTCTCTCGTTTTTCTTTTCTCCACTTTCATTCTCCTTCTTCCTCCATCAAATCTTGAGATTCCTGAGTTTGTGAGCTTGCGAGAGTAAGAATCAAGCGATTATGGAGTTTCTCTTGAGTTTGAATTCTGTTTTTCTTCGTTCTTTTCTCGTTTCCATGTTTAGCTAAATCTGTAAGTTAGGGATGGGGATTTTGATTCCAGAACTCTTGTAATGAATTCCTTGTGTTAATTCAAGTGTAATCTCACCGAATTGATTGATCTCTTCCCTGCTTAATGCTTATTCTTGAGATTTAATTCATGAAATTCAAATAGAGATAGGAATATTAATGTTTGATTGAATTGAACTATTTCTTAAGGATTTGTATCTCGTGTCAGCTATGCCTTCGGAAGATTGATAGTTGAAGTAGGAGAGGAAGTGTATCACTATAGTAATGCAAGAGTCTAGGGATAGAACTTGCATATTATGAGATGTCTTAACGAATTTATCAGTTTCGCTTCTTGAATGAATTTCTGTTTTTACCTAAGGAATTAGGGATTATAGAAGTCATTCAAAGGGACTAAAGACCTAGGAATAGGATTAGTCTACGGTATCACAAATTCTAGTCTCCAATTGAGTGATATTTACTGGATTAACATAAGAAGTAGTTGCTTGAGGAAGGAATCAAGTGAACCAATTCCCTAACTGTCTTTATCATCTTCGAAACTTAAACATTTACTTGCTTTCTTTATTCTACAGTACTGCTTTATTTTACACAATAGCTTAGATTTACCAAATCATTCATTCCCTGATTCGTCCTAATAGCAAAGCATGTTGAGCATTTGGTAATTCACAATCAGTCTCTGTGGTTCGACAACCTTTTCTCACTATTTCTAAACTTGTAACGACCGGTACACTTGCCGAAGGATTGACACACATATACATACTTTTAAATAGTCAACAGAATTACAACAAGGTTCCTAATATCTACAAAAAGGCTCAAAACAAAAAGAAACCTTTTGTAACTAATAAGAAAGGACCCAAAAAGATTTGGGTACCAAAGTCACTTATTGTTCCTGTTGCAGATATCCTCAATGGGAAGAGACAAGACTTCAAGCTGGTACCTGGACAGTGGATGCTCACGATACATGACGGGAGACCTGTCTATGTTCCAAGACCTCAGACCAAGTAAAGGGTCTGTCTCATACGGGTCTGGAAAAGGTAAAATTCTTGGCATTGGGACTGTTGGTAAGACACCCAATACCCTTATCCAGAACGTTTCATATGTTAAAGGTCTTAACTTCAATCTACTTAGCATAAGTCAATTTTGTGACAGTGGATATGAAGTAGCTTTTAACTCTGACGAGTGTATAGTAAAGAACAAAGATAAATCCATTCTTTTCATTGGGAAAAGAAAGAATAACCTTTATGAGGTGTTTTTCGAGCGCTGAGTGATCAGAATGTAACATGTTTGATTTCAGCAGACGATGAACGAGATATTTGGCACAAAAATCTTGGACACTTAAGTCTTAAGTATATTTCAAAAATTTCTGAAAAGGATCTCGTAAAAGGTTTGCCAAAAATATCTTGGAAAACCAATCGTCTGTGTGAATCCTGTCAGCATGGGAAACAACTCAAAGCTTCTTTCAAATCGAAAAATGTTGTTTCCACGACAAGACCATTAGAACTGTTACACATTGATCTCTTTGGACCCACTCAAACTAAAAGTCTTGGAGGGAAGAAATATGGATTTGTCATTGTAGATGACTATACTAGATTTACATGGGTATACTTCCTAGCCCATAAACATGAGTCATTCAAGGTTTTTGAAATATTCTGTAAACGTGTTCAAAAAGAAAAAGGAATATGTATTGCGTCTGTAAGAAGCGATCATGGAACAGAATTTGAAAATTCTGAGTTCAAAGCCTTTTGTTTTGAAAATGGTATATTTCACAATTTTTCGTCTCCAAGAACTCCTCAACAAAATGGAGTTGTGGAAAGGAAAAATCGTACTTTACAAGAAATGGCTAGAACTATGTTGCATGAAAGCTCTCTCCCTAAATATTATTGGGCAGAAGCAGTCAATACTTCCTGTTATATTCAAAACAGAATATTAATAAAACCAACATTGAATAAGACTCCATATGAACTATGGAAAGGAAGAAGACCCAACATTTCTTATTTCCATCCTTTTGGATGTGAATGTTTTATCCTAAACACCAAAGATCAACTTGGAAAGTTTGATTCAAAGGTGGTTAAAGGAATCTTTCTTGGATATTCCAATACATCTAAGGCCTATAGAGTATTTAACTCTAAGACGCAAGTTGTAGAAGAATCAATCCATGTAAAGTTCCAAGATAACTCAAAGGCTGATAAAGAAATATCAGACCTAGAAAATTTGTTTGATAATTTGCAGATTAACCCTTCTAGTCAAGATTCAAGACAAGATGATAAACAAGGGTCAGACGATACAAGGACAGACGATAGATGCACAGACGAACCCTCTTCGTCTGATACTCATCAACAGGGAGATCAAATCTCTGCAAAAACATGGAAGTTTGCATCAAACCATACAGAAGATCTCATCATTGGAGATAGATCCCAAGGTGTTCAAACAAGATCAAGAGTGAAGTATATCTCAAGCTATGCTCTTGTATCAGATATGGAGCCAAATAATATTGAAGATGCTCTTCAAGACAATGATTGGATTTTGGCTATGGAAGAAGAACTTAATCAGTTCACAAGGAATGATGTATGGACTCTTGTTGAAAGACCAAAGAACAAAAGCATCATCGGAACCAGATGGGTGTTCAGAAACAAGCTTGATGAAGCTGGAAAAGTGGTAAGAAATAAAGCAAGGTTAGTAGCACAAGGGTACAATCAACAAGAAGGTATTGATTTTACTGAAACCTTTGCTCCTGTAGCTAGATTAGAAGCTATTAGAATATTACTTGCTTTTGTTGCTCACAAGAATATCGTTCTATATCAAATGGATGTAAAAAGTGCTTTTCTAAATGGTTTTATTGAAGAAGAAGTGTATGTGAGACAACCTCCTGGTTTTGAAAGTTTGTCTCAACCAGATCACGTTTTTAAACTCAAGAAAGCACTATATGGTCTCAAACAAGCTCCTAGAGCTTGGTATGATAGACTCAGTTCTTTCCTTCTTAAAAATGGTTTTTCAAGAGGAAAGGTTGATACAACTCTCTTCAAGAAAAGCGTTGCAAAAGACTTTATTATAGTCCAGATTTATGTAGATGATATAGTCTTTGGAGCTACTAACAACTCTCTTTGCAAGGATTTTTCAAAGCTAATGCAGGATGAGTTTGAAATGAGTATGATGGGAGAATTGAAGTTCTTTCTAGGACTTCAAATCAAACAGACGAAAGAAGGAATCTACATCCATCAACAGAAATACACAAAAGAACTTATCAAGAAGTTCAAGATGGAAAACGCCAAGCCTATGAAGACTCCAATGCATTCGTCCTGAGCAAATCTCAACAAGGATAGTCGTAAGTGTTGATCAGACGATATACAGAGGTATGATTGGCTCACTCCTTTATTTAACTGCAAGTAGACCTGACATTATGTTCAGTGTTTGTCTATGTGCACGTTTTCAATCTGATCCCAAAGAATCTCATTTGCAAGCTGTAAAGAGAATTCTTAGATATCTTGTTGGAACAACTAATCTCTCTCTGTTTTATAAGAAAAATAGTGATTTCAGTTTAAGAGGATTTTGTGATGCTGATTATGCTGGAGATAAAGTGGAGAGAAAAAGCACAAGTGGTGGATGCCAATATCTTGGATCATCACTAATATCTTGGTCAAAAAAAAACAAAACTCCATTGCACTTTCAACAATCAAGCGAGTACATTCTTTGCGGCAGGATGTTGCTCACAATTACTATGGATTAAACATCAACTTGAGGATTATTCCAGGTTTGAGAATCATATTCCAGTGTTTTGTGATAACACAAGTGCAATTAATCTCAGCAAAAATCCTATTCAACATTCTAAAGCCAAACATATTGAAATTCGTTTTCATTTTATAAGAGATTATGTCCAAAAAGGTATTTTTGATATACAGTTTGTGTAAACTGATTTTCAATGGGCAGATATATTTACAAAAGCTTTAGATGAAACACGATTCAATTTCATTAAAGAAAATCTTGGAATTATTTCTTTAACAGATTGAAAATTGTTTCGTCTGAGTTATTGATTGGATTTGTTCCGTCTGTACATTATTTCGTGTTAAGACGAAACATTGCGTCTGATCAAGTTGAATAGTTACTGTGGTAAAATTCAACAGACGCAACTGTTACTTTTTAACAAGTTTATCTCAAGTGTGCAGGGATAAATTAAAGGGAGCAATAAATGTGTCTGTCATTTATTGCACTATTCTAGGACAATGATAAGCACGCGCCGTGAATTGCAGAGGTCAAATCAATCATTAAAAGGGCAATGATGTGGACACGTCAAATCAGGGGCGGTTTTCGAAATCTTTCGTCTGATGAATTACAACCGTTTCATTCTTTATCTATAAATACTCTTGAAAGTTCACTCTTTTACTCTTTACTGCAATCTGCAATCTTTTGAACCTTCCAAAACCTAATACTTACTAAGCTTTCATTCTCTCTATTTTCAAATTTTCAACAATGGCCGCCAAGAACACCAAAGCTACCAAAACCGTTGAAGCCACCTTTTTCGCCCAAGATTTATTCTTGCCAAGCAAGTGGATCTCAAGAGAGACCCTGGGGAGTGTCTCTGAAAGGGTATTGAAGATGGTTGACCACACCGGATGGATGGGTTTCGCTGAACTTAGAGGACCATGGCTGATGGAGGCATACGCCGAGTTCTGGAGCGATGCCAAGGAGTTTGATGATGGTATCATGGGTACCATAGACAACAAAGAGTACATCATTACGGTGGACTCTATCGCTGAGGCTGGAAATTGCAAGGCCGAGGTGATACAATCCTCACGAGAATTGTACGGATTTTCGGACCTTCATGCTTCAACGGAGTTTATATCTTTAAAATTTGGGGAAAATTGGAACGTAAACAGAAAATAAAGATTCAAGCGGAATTAGAATAGGAATGGAAGCGCCATGGCAAATGCCAATAAGCTCAAGGTAGAATCGCCACAATGGATCAAGAAGCCATTGATAAGATTCGAAGTTCTTCACAAGAACTCAAGAGAGAAAACTCTCACAGAATAAGCTCTTAGCTTAATTCAAATTTCAATTCATTCAAAAAATTCTTTTACAATACAATATGTGTGGTATTTATACTAGTGTCAGTAGGAAGTAGCTTGCGCGCCAAGTTTCTATTCGAAATACATCATTATAACTAATTGTGACATAGCTAACAGCGGGAACAACAAAAATGCAAGCAACCCTTAGTCATTCGTCTGACTAGGTATCGTCTGTTGGGTCTTCAGATGGAGCTTCATTCAGACGAAATTGGTCCAGACGAAAGGTTGTTTCATGGTATCGTCTGTCTCTCAATATCGTCTGTCCGAGGGAGTATCGTCTGTTGAGTTCTTCAGACGAAAGTTTCATACAAACTATCTCGCATTTAAACAGTTCTCACTCGCCGGCGAAAGCAAGCTCCGCACTTAACATCTCTTCCTCTGATTCAGACGCAATCTAATCAGTCAGACGAAGGAAGAGCAAGCCTCAGACGGAACAACGTTCCCCCGCTTCAGACGAAACAGTCACTTCAGACGTAAGAAGGTTACAGGTCCTATTATGATTTAAAGAGAAGTCTTGAGATGAATCTTGGCTTTCGAGTTGCCTCTCGACTTCTTCTTGAATCCTTCTATGCATGGCTCTTGTAACTCTTCTTGTCACAGATGGTCCTCCATCAAACCCCCCTTCTTGATTCAAACTTGTCCCCAAGTTTAATTCGTCTGTGTCTGCAACACAAAGAGATAAGTCACTAACATTGAAGGAATTACTTCCAATGAAAGTGTTAGGGAGGTCAAGTTTGTAAGCGTTAGGTCCAAGTTTCTTGAGGATTTTGAATGGTCCATCTCCTCTAGGCATTAATTTGGATTTCCTAAGATTAGGAAATCTCTCTTTTCTCAGATGAAGCCAAACCAAGTCTCCTTCTTTGAATTGAACATCCTTCTTGTGCTGGTTTGCTTTAGCCGTTACTTGAGTATACCTCTTCTGAATTCGTTCTCTAATCTTTGCATGAAGAGACTTTATTCTTTCGGCTTTACTTGCTCCATCTACATCCAAAGCAAACTCAAGTGGAATAGGCACAAGATCAAGAGGGGTCAGCGGGTTAAAACCATACACAGTTTCAAAAGGTGAACAATTAGTAGAAGCATTTACCACCCTGTTATATGCAAATTCTATATAAGGTAAATGTTCCTCCCAAGACTTCACATTGCCCTTAACAAAACACCTCAGAAGTTGACCCAATGTCCTGTTAACCACTTCAGTTTGGCCATCCGTCTGTGGATGACAAGTGGTAGAAAACAACAGTTTGGTGCCAAGCTTGCTCCAGAGGGTCCTCCAAAAATGGCTAAGAAATTTAGAGTCCCTGTCACTCACTATACTCTTTGGCATACCATGCAACCTTACCACTTCTTTAAAGAATAAGTTTGCTATGTGTGTGGCATCGTCTGTCTTATGGCAAGCAATGAAATGAGCCATTTTAGAAAATCGACACACAACAACAAACAGAGCATCCATACCCCTCGTGGACCTAGGCAATCCAAGTACAAAATCCATAGAAATATCAATCCAAGGGGAGTTTGGAATAGGTAAAGGGGTGTACAGCCCATGATTTTGGACCCTAGACTTTGCTCTATGACATGTTATGCATTTATTCACAAACCTGCTAACATCCTTTTTCATGTGTGGCCAATAAAAGTGTTCATGTAATATAGCAAGAGTCTTATCAATACCAAAGTGTCCCATGATGCCCCCTTCATGTGCTTCACAAATGAGTAATTCTCTTAAAGAAGTCTTCGGCACGCATAAGGTTTTGCCTTTAAAAAGATATCCCTCATGCCTAAAGAATTCCTTATGAGCCCCTCTTGCACACATCAAGTACACTTCACTAAAATCTATGTCATGTTCATATAAGCATTTGATATGTTCAAACCCAAGCATCTTAGTTTCTAGCATAGCAATTAAAGTATATCTCCTACTAAGTGCATCGGCTACCACATTATTTACCCCTTGCTTATATTTAATGACGTAAGGAAACTTCTCTATGTATTCAACCCATCTTGCATGCCTCTGTCCCAGTTTTCCTTGTCCTTTTAAGTGCTTCAAAGCCTCATGATCAGTGTGCACTACGAATTCCTTGGGAAGGAGATAATGCTGCCACACTTGGAAGGCGCGTACTAAGGCATACATCTCCTTGTCGTATGTTGAATAGTTCACTTGGGCACCTTTGAGCTTTTCACTGAAGTAGGATACGGGATGTCCTCCTTGTATCAGCACAGCTCCAATTCCTACATTAGAGGCATCGCATTCCAATTCAAAAGATATATTAAAATTAGGCAAAGCAAGAATAGGCGCATTGGTCAATTTCTCCTTGAGAGTTCGAAAAGCATGTTCTTGTTTAGGGCCCCATTCAAATTGAGTTTCCTTTTTAATTAATTCATTTAAAGGAGATGCAATTGTACTGAAATCTTTAACAAATCTCCTATAAAAACTAGCTAGTCCATGGAAACTTCTAACATCTTTAACACAGGTAGGAGTGGGCCACTCTTGGATAGCTTTTACCTTACTCTCGTCCACTTGAACTCCTTGGGAGCTCACTACATATCCTGAAATATTACCTTCATTGGTTGAGAAGGTGCACTTTTCTTTGTTGGCATAGAGTCGCTCCCTTCTAAGTACTTCTAAGACAAACTTTAAATGTGTTAAATGTTCAAGGAAAGTTTTGCTGTAAATCAATATATCATCAAAGTATACAACAACAAATTTTCCTAAAAATTCTCTTAACACATGATTCATGAGTCTCATAAAAGTACTAGGTGCATTAGATAACCCGAATGGCATAACAAGCCATTCATACAAGCCAAATTTAGTCTTAAATGCAGTTTTCCATTCATCACCCCTGTTTCATCCGATTTGATGGTAACCGCTTTTAAGATCTATTTTAGAAAAGACACAAGCACCATGCAGTTCATCCAACAAGTCATCTAGTCTAGGAATAGGGTGGCGGTATTCGATAGTAATGTTATTTATGGCCCTACAGCCTGCATACACATACGCCACGTTCCTCCTTCTTAGGCACTAAGATCACCGGTGATGCTAAGGGGATAGACTCTCCTTCACCCACCCTTTTTCCATCAGCTCTTGCACTTGCTTCTGGATTTCATGGCTCTCTTGGGGAGAGCTCCTATAGCTTGGGCGATTTGGTAGAGGTGCACCTGGAATCAGATCAATCTGGTGCTCAATTCCCCGAATTGGTGGCAGACCATGAGGTATGTCTTTTGGAAACACATCTTGGAACTCCTCCAGTAAGGCCGCCAGTCTTCCTTGATCTCCTACAAAGTTAGTGCTCAAAATCAAAGGATTAGGAACACAAAGAAGCATCATTTTCCTAGCTAGGTAATCTCTTTTTAATTCTTTTCTTTCAACCAAGAAGCTCTCTTTTTTATCACTCTTATCATGTTTCAGATTGTGTGATTTTCCTTTCGTCTGATCACTTTTGGAGTGTTTCGTCTGACCACCCTTGGGGTGTTTCGTCTGATCACTCTGGGGACGTTTCGTCTGATCAGTCAAAGAGAGTTTCTTTTCTTGGTCTCTTTTAATTTTCATTTTGATTTGATCTTCACAAACCTCCTTTGGTGATAATGGTTTGAGATTAATTTTCTTTCCTTTATGAGAGAAAGTATAAGTATTGGTAACCCCGTCATGTAAGGCATGTTTATCAAACTGCCAAGGCCTACCTAGCAAGAGGTGCGAAGCCTCCATAGGCACAACATCACAAAGCACTTCATCACTATACCTTCCTATAGTGAAAGAAATTAAGACTTGCCTATCTACTACTAACTCTCCTTTCTCACTCAACCATTGCAGTTTGTAAGGTTTAACATGTGAAGAAGTTTTCAATTTTAATTTATCTACTAACCTAGTACTAACTACGTTAGTACAGCTGCCACTGTCAATAATTAAAGAGCATACCTTCCCTTCAATTGTGCATCTAGTGTGGAAGATATTCTCCCTTTGTGATTCGTCAAGCTCCTTACATACATTACTAAGCGTTCGTCTGACCATCAGAAGATCACCTTCCTCAGGTTGTTCATAAGCAGACGATTCACTTGTGTTGGAAACTTCACTATCACTTGATGGTGAGTTGGATCCTTCACTAGTAATGACTCCGTCTACTCTCATCACCATCGTCTTCTTGTTTGGGCAATTTGAGGCTATGTGGCCATGACCTAGACATTTAAAACATTTAATAGAACTAGGTTTAGAAGTGTTAGGAACTACCTCTTTTACCTTAGTGGTGTCTCTGTCAGACTTGTTTCTTTGATTGGAATAGCCTTCCTTCTTGCCTTTATCTTTCCAAGATGAAACTTGTGCAGTAGAGGACCTCTTAAAGGTTGCCTTTCTCTTTAATTGTTGTTCAATCTTCTCAGCCTTGTGAATGGCATCCTCAAGTGTCACATAGTTTTGAAGTTCAAGAATATCTTGGATATCTCTGTTAAGTCCGTGAGTGAACCTCGCAAGTGTAGCTTCCCTTTCTTCTTGATAGTCACACCTTAGCATTGTTAACTCAAGTTCTTTATAGTACTCTTGCACCGTCTTAGTTCCCTGAGTCAACCTCTGGAGTTTCACGTGTAAGTCTCTCACATACGTGGTTGGTACAAATCTCCCTTTCAATTCCTCCTTTAGCTGAGTCCAGGAAGTCACGTGTTGTCTTCTCCTTCTTCCAGCATCAACAAGGATTTGATTCCACCATACCAGCGCATATCCTTCGAACTCCATGATGGCTAAGTTGAGCTTTTTCTCCTCATTAAGCATGGGATAACATGAGAACACTTGATCCAATTTCATTACCCATTCAAGGTATGTTTCAGCACTTCCTTCACCATTGAACTTTGGCAGTTTAAGTTTCAGGCTTCTTTCGTCTGTACGACCTTCGCCCTCAAAGATGTGATTTTCCCTGCCATATCCTCCATGAGCACCATAGTTTCTTCTTCTGTCTCTTCTTCTATCATGCCAATATCCTCTATATTCATGATCATCATCATAATTGCTTCCTCCTTCACTACCCCGAGGTGAAGACTGATTTCCTCTGTAACGTCCTTCTCTTTCGTCCTCTCTGCTTCTCTCACTTCCAGCTTCACTATGACCATGGTTATCCCGATTCCTACTTGTTTCTCCATGATTCCTTTTCTCTAGTTCCTTCCTTTGCTTCCTTTCCTCCTTAGCTCTTCTCTCTTGATCAAATCTTTCATCTAAACTAGCTTTCATCATAGTTTGCATCATGACTATCATTTTCTGAGTTTTAGGTGAAAGGTCATTTCCGACGCTAGGAGAACTATCCATGGCTGCACAAGAAAGATTAGACACAAATACAAGTAGACAAATTGATCCTTTCCACTCTCTCTAAGTGTATACTCTCAATTCACTCGTATTTCACACTTCAAGACTCTTTCTCGAATGTTCTCTCTTGTCTTTTTCCACTCAACCTCTCTTTAAACTCTTGTTGAAACCTCTGATCAATTATCAAGGTCTTTGTTTCCAAAGTGAAAGAGAAACAATTCTAGAGTTGAGCTTAAGAGTTCCAAGCAAAATTACAGACTCAAGACAAAACCGTAAGAGTCCAATCAGAAGACAAGCAATAAAAGGACAAATGAATGAATGAAGCTACTCAAATCAATGAATGAAATAATTGTGACAAAGTTTAAATCAGTGGAATCAATGATGACGTGTTTACAGACGATACAGAAGTAATTTGGAATCACTTGACACAACAGAATGGTAATCGATTACGAGACGATGTAATCAGTTACTCCAGTGGTTCTGTCCTTTCTGCACTTTGTTAAAACAGAATAGATCACAGATGCAGTTCACACAATTACCAAGCACAATGCACACCACAAGTTCAAGAATCTAGACCACTAGCAATCTAAACTCAGGTTTTGTGATAATGCTTAGTCCTAAGTGCCTCTAGTATTCTAAGTCCTTTGAACCACTAATTTGTGAGTGTTCAGAGGTTCAATTTGTCAAGTTACTGCTCTGCACTTTAAGCTTTACTTTCACTACCATCGCTTTTCATTTGTTCTTTTCTATTCTTCTTGAATTTTCACTAAATTTCACTTTTCTTGTTTTTCTCTTCTCTTGACTTTTTTTTTTTTTTTTCTTGTGATCCTTTTTCTTTTCTTTTCTCGTAATGCTTTCTCTTGATTTTTTTTTTTTTTTTTTTGACTTTATACTTCTTTTCTTGACTTTCTTTTGCTGGACCGAACTTAGAAGAACCTAAGACTAAGGCAAAATTAAGTCTAAAATTACTAGTAAGCTAGATTAAGCAAAGTGATAGCTACTTGAACTTGTAATGCGCAAATCTTAGCACTTAATTCACGTGTACAGCACCTTGAATACATTCAAAACAGAGACTCGTGAATTTTGACAAGATTTGACACGGTTCATTATGCAGCACATCAAAACATATATGAAGAATTATTGAAACCAGCTATAGACGAAATTAAACGGTGCATGTGTATTAATTTTCTCAGAATTTTAGATCTACGAATTTTTCAACATGTAACTCAAAAATCAAGACGAAGACAACTCAAGGAACCTGTGATGAACTCAAACGAATTCATACGACACAGATCTACACAAAATTTGAAGAGAAAAACATAAGACTCAAGGTAAGGACAATTCAAACCGATACAATGCTCCAATTGAAGTAGAACAAGCTCTGATTACCAAATTTGATACAATCCTCACGAGAATTGTACGGATTTTCGGACCTTCATGCTTCAACGGAGTTTATATCTTTAAAATTTGGGGAAAATTGGAACGTAAACAGAAAATAAAGATTCAAGCGGAATTAGAATAGGAATGGAAGCGCCATGGCAAATGCCAATAAGCTCAAGGTAGAATCGCCACAATGGATCAAGAAGCCATTGATAAGATTCGAAGTTCTTCACAAGAACTCAAGAGAGAAAACTCTCACAGAATAAGCTCTTAGCTTAATTCAAATTTCAATTCATTCAAAAAATTCTTTTACAATACAATATGTGTGGTATTTATACTAGTGTCAGTAGGAAGTAGCTTGCGCGCCAAGTTTCTATTCGAAATACATCATTATAACTAATTGTGACATAGCTAACAGCGGGAACAACAAAAATGCAAGCAACCCTTAGTCATTCGTCTGACTAGGTATCGCCTGGCTGGGTCTTGGATGGAGCTTCATTCAGACGAAATTGGTCCAGACGAAAGGTTGTTTCATGGTATCGTCTGTCTCTCAATATCGTCTGTCCGAGGGAGTATCGTCTGTTGAGTTCTTCAGACGAAAGTTTCATACAAACTATCTCAGACGAAACAGTTCTCACTCAGACGAAGCAAGCTCCAGACGGAACATCTCTTCCTCTGATTCAGACGCAATCTAATCAGTCAGACGAAGGAAGAGCAAGCCTCAGACGGAACAACGTTCCCCCGCTTCAGACGAAACAGTCACTTCAGACGTAAGAAGGTTACAGGTCCTATTATGATTTAAAGAGAAGTCTTGAGATGAATCTTGGCTTTCGAGTTGCCTCTCGACTTCTTCTTGAATCCTTCTATGCATGGCTCTTGTAACTCTTCTTGTCACAGATGGTCCTCCATCACGAGGGGCGCTTCTACAGCCCCAACTGGATGAAGAATGAATCAGAAGAACATGTTGACAAGAGCATCTATTTGAAGAAACCCAACTCTGAAGATCCCAAGTCCTTCAGATCTGGGAAACTCTCTCCAACTACAAGAATCATCCATAACCTCCTCTATAATATCATCACGCCAAGGACTGGTTCAAGGGACAACGTTAGTGCTCGAGACAGATTCTGCATTTTCTACTGTCTGAGAAAAGCAAGGATGAGTCTCCCACACATCATCCTTGATCACTGGACAAGCGCATTGAAGAACCGCAATATTCGTAGGAAACGCAGCATCCCCTACGCCACCCTCTTCACAAAGATTATTATCAACCAAGGGTTTGATACTGCTGGTGTTGTCTTTCACCAAGAGGGAAAGGAAGTGAAGGCTAGCACTTTTGCCAAAATGCATCTGACACCAAGCATTCTCCATCACTCTCAAAAAGAGGATGTACCCCTCTCACCTATCACCAAAGACCCTCCTAACAGAGCTCGCATCAAGCGTGCAAAGCCACAAACACAAGCCCAAACACCGTCCGAAACACAACCCCAAACACAAGCCCAAACACCAAACCAACCTCAACCTCCTCCTTCCGTGATAATATCTGAAGTTCCTTTTGAGGATGTTCTTGAGGAACCCCTCAAGAAAAAGAAAAGGACCATCAGAATCAAGCACATTAGTGCTAAGTCAAAAGAACAGACGGTATCCCCAAGTGAAGATGAAGGGGTCACCATTCCGTCTGAGAAAGTTTCGTCTGTGAAGATACTCACAGATGCAGAAAAGCAAAGGAAAGAAGCAGAAGAAAAGGCACAAGCTAAGAAGCTTGTGCTTGAGAAAGCTGCTAAGGGCAAGGAGAAGATGAAACAAAAATTGGCTTCTATCGTTGTTGGAAAGGCAGAAGAAGAAAAACAACTCAAAGAGACTAGAAGAGTCTCCATCTTGCTCGAAGCTGAAAGAGAAAGGATCTTTCTCGAAAGCATTCAAGGCATTGGATCGTCTGAGGGAGCATCTGCTCAAGCAACCTCAGAGGGCATGAACAGTGAAGAGACAGCCCAGATCCAAAAAGACAATGCCCAACTATCGGAGGAGTTGGAAACCATGTTAAGTGAAGAAGTTTCTATAATGGAAACTCTTCCATCAACAACACTCCCAGACGAATAAATGGCAACCTCTTCTGAGTCACTTGTTGCGTCTCCGCTTAATGCTTGCCTTGCACAGACGATATCTGGTGCGTCTGAAGAAGCATCCCACCAACAGACAAAGGAGTTTCCGTCTAAAGACTTTGTGCTCATTGAAGATGTTGATTCTTCGTCTGATGAAGATCAACTTGAGGTTTCAAAGGTCTATGCCTCTTGGGAAAGGTCACATGCTGAAGTGATTAATCCAGAAGACTTACCCCCAAAGCACAAGATGGACTATTCGTTCCTAAACGAGTTAGTCATGAGAAGATTTGTCGAGAGCACCTGTGCTGAAAGACCAATCAAGCCAGATTGGATCATTGGAGCGAAGTTTGATGAAGCCTCCAATAAAGCCGACCGTCCGAGCCCGGCTTCATTAGCAGACGATGAAGACCTGTACATACAGAATACACCATACATAGAGCTGAAGAACCCTTATCAGTACAGAGGAAAGAAGGGATTCCAGCTGAAGAAATCTAAAAACCCCATTCTTTACAATAAGTCCCTGAAGCCAGAAGATTTTAATGAAGATTTTGTCTATTCACCAGAGGAGCAACGCAATTGGTTGAAGCGTCTGCCCTGGGACAAACTGGCATCACTAAATATCAAGGGACTAGAGAAAATAAAAGAATACAAGGATCATCTTGCTGCGTCTGAGATTGAAGGACCAGCACTTGGCTATGAACCTCACATCCCACAAAGAAAGAATCCAAGATGGAAGGTTCAGATCGAAATGAACGCTCCAGTTCTACATCACTGTAGATTTGGAGACGATGAATCCAGCCGTTATGAGCCAAAAGATTGCACACATTGGCATCTTGACGCTCTAACTAGCCATGATCCCTTAAAATTCACAATTCCACTCAACCAAACAGAGTATGTTGGTTTAGGCCACACTCTAGGAATTGTGCTCCCATGGACGAGACCCCATTGCTCCGGGATTCATCCAAGATACTCCCTGCTCCTTGATGAAAGAGAAGACCCTGAGGAGTTCGCTCACTCCCTACCTGAAGACTACAATATCCCCTTCCAGTTGATGGCCAATGCTTATAGGAGAGAAGTTAAAGAAAGAAACATCTCTTTTCTCCGTATAGAGCGACAAGCTGAGAAGAACTACAGAAATCATCCTCTTTGGATTGGATCTCAGTTTTCTTCTTTGGTGACTGAAGAAACCAAATACTTCATCATCTTAGACAGAAAAAGGTCATGCTTGGTAAAATACTTGGCTAAAGGAAAAGAGAAGAAGCATCCGTCTGAAGCCACATTCCAACACTGTTCTGGAACCACTTATGATGAGAGTGATTCTTCAGTCTGTGGCAGAGTGTTTCCTGGAAGTGCATTCGTTTACTTCAGAATGACACTTTTGAAGTGTCCATTCCAACAAAGTGATACACTTACCAATGGGAGCAGAACTTCTCTGCCTACCTAGTTCTTCCACTATTTACATTACGTCTGAAGAAGACCACACCAGTGATCATTATTAATGACACTGAACCCATTGTGGAGTACCCTCAAACACCACTGATGATTGAAAATGTGGTTGAGGTCATGACAGCCGTGAGGGCCGATGAACCATCTGCAAAGGCTGATATTCAAGGAGCTGAGGAGTATAAGACTCTGAAACGCAAATATGATGCCTTGGAAGAGGATTGCGAGCACTTGAAAGCAAAGAACAGAGAACTTAAAGAAAATCAAGCTTCTCTATCGTCTAAAGTGCAGCAGCTTATAGACGTTGTGATGACTCTGCTGCAAGAGAAAAAGCAGAAGCCTTCTTCTTGATCAGAGTTTTGATGATCACAGCCCAAGGGGGAGAGAATATAATGCATAATCCAAGGGAGAGCCTAACTCAAGGGAAAGAAGAGCAAAGTCTGAGGGGGAGCAAGGAGAACAAGGAGTATCGTCCTAGGGAGTTATACTTTCTATACAATTTTTTTTGCTCTGATACACATTGTAATTCTTTAGTGTTTTCTGCTTTGTAATACCATTGTAATATTCGACTCTGATTACATCACATTGATGTAACAATCCTTATAAAGAGGTATTTTTTCAGAAAGCATCGTCTTGATGTCAATCTGGCTTTTAAAACTGTTTGTTTTTGTCTAACCATGTCTTGTGCAGATTTTCGTGGTATGGTCTGTAATCATCAAAAGGGGGAGATTATTAGATCAAGAATGATTAACGTCTCAAGATTTTGATTAATTACAAGATAGACGAAACCAAGCTACCCAAGACTTGCTAAGATTTAAAAAAGACAGATTTTAACGAGACCCTTCAAAGTGAAGATTTGCGTCTGTCGAAAAGCCAAGTCATCAAACGATACTTGCACAGACGAAAGAGGACTACTCAAGCTTAAGTTCTTCGTCTGTCCAAAGAGCGAAGTTTAAGACGATAGGATGAGACGAAACAACTACAACTGATCACACACATCGTCTATCCAAAAGTGAAGTCAAAATTGGAGTCTCGCGCCAAGTTTTCAAATCTGAAGAAGTACTCAAGAGAAGCATCCAAGATCAGTATAGGGATTCATACTTACACTCCAAGATCAAAAAGGTCTTTACCTTTTGTCACATCTCTGTACAAGTCAGAAATAATACTGCGCACAACCTAGTCCACTATATCCGCTGTGAGTCAACATCAATCAATCAAGTACAACTGACAACCTTTTTGGAAAGCTTTCTAGAAGATCTTTCAACGACTCTCAACGGCATTCAAATAAGTCTAACGGCTATTTGAAGAAGATGCCTATAAAAGGACTTCACATCTTCAAGAATCAGTTGGCGAATACGTTTATCTTCATCTATCTCTTAAGGATTCGCTCAATATCTCTGATTGTGCTTTATTGTAAACACCTCTCTGCGTAGAGGAAAACTCTGTTTTTCAAAACATCTTTCAACGTCCACTTGTGTGGCATTTTAGCCTGAGGAGGCTGTGTTCCAAAGAATACCTCTTGTATTAGCCTGTGGAGGCTGGGTTCAAAGAATACCTTGTTGATTTAGCCTGAGAAGGCTGGGAGCAAAGAATATCTTGTAATAGCCAGAAGTGGCTGGGTTCAAACAATACTTGTAACCTTTTCACGGTTTGTAGTGAAAACTCAGTGGTTGCTGAGTAACTGGACGTAGTCTTGAATAGACGAACCAGTATAAAAATAACTGTGTTTAATTTTTTTTATTTTGTCTGATCAACTAACAGGGGATAATCACACTATAACGTCTGTTCATTAAAATCAATCTTTCAACATATTTTGTTTCGTCTGAACAGTTTTGTAACCCACAGACGAAAGGGATAAAATTTTTAATTAACACAATTCAACCCCCCTTCTTGTGTTTATCTTTTACACTACCCCTAAAACAAACGGTAAAGAAAAAGATACACAAGAGGGGGAAGTTGAATTATGTAATTAAAATTTTTTGAAATATTTTTTATAATTTTAAAAAAAAAAACTTGATCAAACTCAAATTATGTAAGTAATATTTTAATCAGGTGAAGTAAAGAAATATTTGAAAATTAGTTCAATAAACCCTTGTTAGTCATAGTAAGAGAAAGAAAAGGAGAAAAACATGTGAATTTTATACTGGTTTGTCTTATGCAATACTACATCCAATTTCATAACAAAAGCTAAGTTTTCACTGTTGCTAAGTGAACAACTAAGTATTGTTTGGCTCTAGCCATTCCTAACTAATCCTAAGTATTTTTTGGAAAGCAACGTCTTTACGCTAAACCAACCCAAGTATTATTTGAAACCTAGATATTCAGGCTAACAACGTCATACATTCTTTAAGCACAGTCTCTTCAGGCTAAGTACCACAAAGGGTAAATTTTTACAAAACAGAAGGTTTAACCTTTATATTGAGATGGATTATACAAAGGAGCACAAATTGAAAGGCTTAGATATAAAGACATAGTTGAGAGAGAGAGAGAGAGAGAGAGACATAGTCTTGAGCTTTTTGAAATTGTAGCATTCTCGCCAACTTAAGTTCTTTAAGCTTGAGCCTTTATATAGAAGAAGATTTGGAGTAGTCGTTAGACAGAGATAGATTTAATCTTATTTCTTTGAAAGCAGAAACATGCAAAATTCATTAACATTGAATGTGAGACAAGCCTTGTCAACTTTAGTGCAAAAAGTTGATTTGATACGATGTTTAGAGACTCTAAAAAATTGATTTGATTTTTGTTCTAAATGTTTGTGTACCAAAATCGTGTTTTTATCTCTTCAATGTTTCTTTCAATGTGTACAAGATTGACCTTCATAGTGGCTAAAATAATCTACACATGCAGATATTAAAGTTAAAGTCTAAGAGTACCAGGTAGTGTAGTAAAGAACTAATACTTTTCTTTTGTCTCTATCGTTCATCTAAAATATCATTAGTCTACATTTGTCTTCATCTGATGAGGGAATCTTGTGTCTGCAAGTTGTACCATTCATCAGGTTAGATGCAGACTACGTCTGATATGTCCAAGCAACTTATTCATTTTATAAGCTTAGACTTGTATCTTGCAATACTATAATTATCAAAATTCGAAAAGTATAATTTGTCTTTAAACAAATTTAACTTACCACAAACTTCTATGTTGGCTTAGATAAATTTAAGTTCATCCTTGCCATATTCACTACTTGGCAAAAGGTAACAGAAAAGTTGAAGATGACGTTAATCCGCCTTTACCCAGGCTTAGTCACAATTTTCTGCACACTAATAAAGAGTTTGCCAAGCTATTGGCAGACTCAAATCACACTCTTCACTAAAATCTTCACCTAAAATGATTCCTGCAAGACTTGGAACATTCATCTTAGCTTATTGAGAAACCTTATCTGGATTCAAAGGAATTTGTTGGCCACATATAACTAGAACGTGCTTTAGCCTACACGGAGTTTGAAGGACTAAAGTTACTATAATTAGTAAACTTGATACATCACTTTGACTTTCAATGGGACTCTAATAGCCCCTCGGAGGTTAAGCTCCTATTCATCAACATAAGATTCCTAGAGATGCATGTGTCCTTTGCAGTTGAGTATGTCAATATCAAACGCAAGTACTCTACTTTAGAGATGCAACATGAAACTTAGAGTCTGAGCATGCCCAGCTCCAAGCCAAAGTTCAAAGACTTAAGGATGCTTTGATGAAGTTGCTAGCTGAGAAGGAATTTTAATCCAAATGGAAAGAACCATTTTCTTTTTGTGAGTATTGCCCAAAGGGGAGAATACAAAGATAATTTGAAGAATACAAAGGGGTAGACACAAGAGTTACAAAGAGGGAGACACCAGAATTAAGGAATATATTTTTAATTCGTTTTGTTTCTTTATTCTTTATAACTAAAAATAAATCATCTTGATATAAAAAGATCTTTTAAATTGTTTTAATGAAATTCCAAAATTGATCATATTGACAATTATTCATATGCATATGATATATCTCTATAAATGCATTTGTTCTTTATTCTGTTTGAAACTAACCCTTGCTATGTAGATAACTTCTAAACTTGTAATAGTTGCTTTGATATATTCAAATTGAATGATCAATTATGTTTTTAAAATCAAATTCTTAAATTTGGCTAAGACTTGTGAGATCTTTTTAAATTATGGTCTATAATTATCAGATAGAGGGAAATTGTTAAGTTAGAAATAATTAAAGACAAATCATTATCCTTAATTTTGATAATTACAACAAAATTT
This sequence comes from Hylodesmum podocarpum, assembly GCA_026586105.1. Classification (NCBI taxonomy): domain Eukaryota; kingdom Viridiplantae; phylum Streptophyta; class Magnoliopsida; order Fabales; family Fabaceae; genus Hylodesmum; species Hylodesmum podocarpum. The sequence continues at coordinate 2,677,351 of JALJEV010000804.1, forward strand.
TTACTTGACAAAATTGATCATTTATTTAATGTGCCAGACACAACCTTCATCTGATGGTAAGACGAATGATGACATGTCACGGTTTAGTCTGATGGAACGGACTAATAAGGAGTCTAATAAAATAGATTAATGATTGAACATACGAAAGTTCTTCAAATCAAAAGATAAGTTCTCATTCTAAAAGATATATTTAAATGTCGAGACACTTATAAATTTACTTTGTCTTGTAAATATTGACTCAGTGTGTATAATTCAAATACGAAAAATCTACCTACTCCTCTCTTAAAAAGATGTGTCAAATCAAATAAAAGAGAGACTTCTTTGATAAGAATATTTGTAACAGATAAGTAGTTAATCTATACAACATTTCTTAATCTTCAAAGTATAAAGTTGCAAACTTTTATGAGATAATCCATGCAGAAGCACTTAATACAGATAGATGTGTAACATGCTTCCTTTAAATTGTTGAAGTTTTGAAGTTGTTAAGTCTAATGGTTACTTCAAGTATATAATTTATATAAAGGCTAGTGGTTGAAGATTGAAAATAAAATTTACTCCACTCAATCTGAAATTCTTGAAGTTTGAATTTTAAATCTTTTTTCCAAGTTTTTTGTGTTCCTTAATTGTAAATCCCTCTTTGTGTAGAGGTTGACTTTCGTTAGACAAAATTCATTTTGTAAATAATTTATCCTTACTGATATGTGTTAACCTTAAGTGGTTGGGTTCAAAGAATATTTGTTGTTCTTATTATTGTTATTGCTATTGTTATTATTATTTAGTTTAAAGAGACTGTGTTCAAAGAATATTTGTATTACTAGTACAAAAATAGGCTTTTACATCGATTTTTAAGCATTTTTCATGTCGGTTTATTAAAAATATAGGTTTTTTACGACAGTTAAACAACTGAAGTTATAAATGGATTTAACATCGGTTATTAGAAAATAACTGAAGTCATAAATGGAGTTTCCACGTCAGTTCTAACAAACAACCGACGTGGTATATTTTGTATGAAAAAAATAATTTTGATCTTTTAACGTCGATTTTCATAAGAACTGACGTTAAAAGTGTTTTTTATTTTTTGTAATTTTTTACTCAATTCAAACTTGTATAAATTTTTTTTAATATATATAACGTTTTTAAATATCTTATATAACGATAATTACAAATCCAGATACAAACAAATATTTATGTGGTATCGAATTTCTAACTTTGAATAAAATAAACATCAAACAAAGAGAATTCATATAATTACTAAAACTTCACATATTGACATAAACTATGAAAAAGTATCAATATGTATAAGTAATATTACATATGAAAGAATATTAATTAGTATATTACATAACAACTTACAGACAAATAAATTATGTAATATAATCATTAACTCCTACAACGTATGTTACCTAAAAATAGAATAAATATATATAAAATATCAAACATAATATTGTCTAATACATAATGTAAAAGAAATTAAACATAAGCTAAAAATATAATTCTAAGAAAATTTTGGCAGAGTTGTCCCTGTAATTTGGATAATTCTCATTATCAAAACTGTTAAAAATCAATTAAATAAAACTCAAAATCATTCAATCAATACATATTACAATGAGATTTAAATCAATAATAATCTAATAACAATTAAAGAATGTTTTGTTGGGGAAATTTCACTTGTTGAGAAGTTTATTCAAAATGAACTAAATATAATTCTAATAGTTATAATAATGGCATTTAACTCAAGCGCTCTTCAGAAAAAAGAACAACCCATTTATAATAGACTGATTTTACTCTTACTTATCGAGACAGAAATGGCAGGGAGTCCCAAAATATTTACTAGAACAACGAACTGCACAAGGTTAGCTAAAAAACAAGCTTCAAGTTAGCATATATGAAGAGAGGAGTTATTATATAATAGGTAGAGTTGTTGTAAAAATGGCATGACATTTTACTTTGATTGCTTTTCTAATAAGGAAAAATAAATCAAGAAACCAGTGTCTCTAAAAGACCAAATCTGAAAATTATAACAATGTCGTGTTAAGGCCTATTCAAAATTTGTTCAATCGATTCATCATAAAATAGATTCTGGATTCAAATTCTACAGCTATATTTAGAGAAATATTTACTTGTTATATTTATTATGAACTCTTGTCTCACCTAATACACTAGGCTGCAATATAATCTGCTGTTGTAAATGACCGAAAAAAGTATCAAACTTGTACGAGTATCATATGATGATTTTACACCTTTTTTGTGAAAGAAAAGAAATAAAGGAAACCACCATAATTTTACCAAAGTGAAATAAAATTACTTATAATATATGGCGGTGGAAATCTTTGGCAACTGAAACTTGTTTTTCAATTCTTGGGCAATCCTATCAACTACAAATATACACAAATAACACAAAATTAGATTAAAAGAAATCAAATTATGAACATGGAATAAGAAAACAAATTGAAACACTAAGAATAATATTTATAGTATATCAATGGACATGGTGGGGTGGTGGGGGTTTCGTGGTGGTGGGGGTTTCGTGGCGGTAGTCGCAATGGGGTTTCATGGCGATGGAGGCAATGGACGTGGTGGGGGTTTCGTGGAAGTGGTCGCAATGGAGTTTCATGGCGGTGGTGCCAATGGACGTTGTGAGCGAGAAATAACAGAAAGAGAAAAGTAAAGGAGGGGGAAGAGAAAGTGAGGGGGACGAGGGGTTCATGGCTGGCGGACTATGGTGGTGGACGGTGGTTGGCAACGAGAAAGAAAGGGAAGAGGGGGTAGGGTTTCGCATGAGAGAGAAAGAAGAGGGAGAGAAAAGAAAAAGAAGACGAAAGGGAAAGTGGGGGGGGAGGGTTTCGTGGCCACTGGTGGAACGTGGTGGTGGAGGGTGGCCAACAACGAGAGAAAGTGAGGGAAGAAGGGAAATTTGGGGTGGGGTTTGTGTTCTTGAGAGAGAAAGAAGAAAGAGAGGAGAGAAGGGAAAGTGCGGGAGGAGGGGAAAATGCGTGTTGATAAAGGCCTAATTTTTTACGTCGGTTATTAAAATAATCGACGTGAAAAGTATATACCACGTCGGTCGTCCCTATAACTGACGTTATATATACTTTTCACATTGGTTATTTTAATAACCGACGTGAAAACCTTTTTTACGTCATTTTTTCATCCAACCACCGTTGAATAAGAGTCGTTAAAAATAGTTTTTGCACTAGTATATAGTATAAAGATGTTGGGGTCAAAGAATACTTGTATCAGATTTTGATATAATGGAACCTTAATTGTTGCTAAGAACTGAACATAGTCTTGAATTAAGATGAACCAGTATATAAATAACCGATTCTTTCTTTTTCATCTGGTTGTTTTAACTAATCTTAAACATGTTAATTTCTTTCTGCCTTAGTTGCAAATTGTGTAAAAACTTAGCTTTCTAAAAATTGAATTTGGTTGATTAGATGAACACTTCACTTGTTTCAAAAAAAAAGCTTGCAAAATTTTTTGAAAAACAAAATTCAAACGCCTTTCTTCTGTTTTTTTATTTACAATATCAATTAAACAAACTTTGCGAAACATGTCACAAAAGGAAACAAAGTGAAATATTATTTTCATCTAAAAATTTTGTTTCCACTTTATTATTATGACAATTGTTACATATTGATTTATTCACATCCATAAAAGCTACAATTATAAGTGGTAAAAGGTGTGATTTATTAATTGTTGATGACTATACAAGATGGACATAAGTTATAATCTTACTCCACAAAGACGAGTCTTTCAAAGTCTTTAATTTTCTATAAATATGTTCAAGATGAGAAAAACATATGTTTTACTTAAATCAAAAGTGACCGTGAGGTGATTTTTAAAATGAAAGTTTTCGAAAGTTATGTGAAGAGAACAAAATTCTTCACAACTTCTATACACCAAGAACATTGCATCAAAATAATGTAGTTGAGAAAAAGAATAGGTCATTGCAAGAAATGACTAAAATCATGTTGAGTATAAATTCAACTTCAAAACACTTCTGAGCTAAAGTAGTGAATATTGTCTATTATATTCAAAACATGATATATTAAAGACCTTTATTAAGTAGGACACCTTATCAATCGTGGGAAGAAAGAAAACCCAACATATATTACTTTCATCACTTTGTGATGAGTTTGTGGGAAGGGACCCTCTTGATTTTTCATTTTGGGAAAGGTTATTGACGTCACACTCAAGAAAGGGATGAGAAGGTGAGTGATAAATCATAGGTTTGATCGGAACAATCAAATATTGATAAGATCAATTTTAGTTCTTTTCTCAAGAACTAAAAAAATAGCTTTCATAATAGAGAAAAACTCACATTTTATTCAAATTCAATTTGTCTCTTAGAGAGTTAGTATTGTTGGAAAAACGAATGAAGGAGAAAGATGATTTATTACTTGCTTATACTAACCCTTCATTTGACACTTTTGATTATTTCTTTGAAGATGTTGTAGGTGTTGTGCCCAAAGAGGAATTCAAAGAACAAATTGATCATCTCTTGTGTGAAGATGTTGAAGGGAATGAACTTAATGTTTTAATTAAAGATGTTTATGATCATCTTAAGAAACTTCCTTTTGATTTGATTCCTAATAAAGAGATTTCACAAAGGAGCCTTTGAAAAATTATGATCAAGAAAAGGAAATACCTTTAGAATTTAAACTACCTTTTAAGAAAATTTCCTTGCCACTTACTACTCCTTTTACTTCTAGTAAATATGATTTTGCATGTCATACACTAGAGTACTATGGCATTAGGCCTTGGACAATTCTTCAATTTGGAAATTTGGAATTCTTAATTGTATATAATGATTTATATCTTAATCATGTTGAATCATTCTTGGTGGATGAAAGAGTTTAAGAAGGAGGGCACATTGAAGATTTCTACACCTAGAGGAAGAATATTTACTAAGGGTTCCAACCAAGATATGTCCACACTTGAAGAAAAGTTTGTATCTAAACAACATCAAGAAGAACTTCCAAAGAGCTTCGATTATGCTATGAAAGATTAATCAAGTTCTTATTTTGCTTCACTAGATTGTGATATTGATATTAGCAAATAAATTATTTTGTTGTTATATGATTGATATATAAATAACCTAGGTAAACATAGAAAATTTAAAGAGTGTTTAAATAGAAAATCTCATTTACTTCTACAATTATGCAATCATTATGAGAAACAGTTTACCTATATGTTACATCATTTAATAACTAATTTGAGGAACCTTGTTTGGTATTTGACCTGGGTGGTCATTTATCTTGCAGGAAAGGAAGACTCTATTTGGGAGAAAGAGTCCATTGAGAAAATTCCCTAAAAGAGATGAACTTTTTTGTAGCATTGAGAAAATCGGACCCATTAATCATAACTTGATCTTCTTATTAATTTTATTGAAAGATATAATCTCAATATTAATGACTTTTTTTTTATGTAGGTGAAGATTAAGCCAACTTGGGGAAAAGTTGGAAACAAGGAGGGTTTAATGGAGGTCCATCCCAAACTCCTACAAATAGGAAGAATAACAAGTCAATGCTCAAAAGGATACAAGAAGAAGTTGAGAGTCAACTCAAAAGTCAAAGTCAAACTCAAAGTCAAGAGTCAACTCAAGACCTCTTCTTAATTTGTAATAAGGCTTGTAATCTTTTAAGTATTTTGTAAATTTGTAATTAGATTAGGAACAACTATTTTAGGCTTTGCTTGATGATTGAAGGCACGACCTTATGCTTGTAATTGAACCAAAATTAGTGAGCGTTTGTGAGAGAGTTTGGTAAATGAGGTAATAGATTACCAGAATCAGGTAATCGACTACCACAGAGCCAACTCTCATTTTTCGACATCCAGAGATCCTGGTAATCGATTACCTCGACTTGTAATCGATTACCACTTAGATTTTTTAGTTTTTCCAGCCCTTTGATTGATTCTCCATCAAAGGGAGGAGATTGCTTCTTGGCATGTGTGTATAAGACACCACCTCAAGAGTGAATTAAGACCTCTTGATCAAGATTTAATCACAAGGTCGAGATTCAAACTTGAGTCACATTTTCCATGTCACTCAAGAGTAATTCACAACCATGTGATCTAAAATTGATCAAGAGGTGGAGGTTCTTTCTTTGAGTCACATTTCTCATGCCTTCTCTCCCAAGTGAATTATAGCCTTTTGATTGTATCTTGATCCTTAGGATGGAATTGTGATTCGTGTGATGTGCCTAAAAGCTTGTCATACGTTTGATCCAATTACTATCCTAGGACCCTTATGCAATCTGGTTTGCTTCAATTGGGCACCACTTAGCCTTAGTATATATTCTAGAAAATTCAGATTTGTATTCACTTTTGAGTCAATTAATGAGATAAACATTTTGCTTGAAAGAGAGGATTCTCTTCTAGGTTTCTTCATTGAACCTTTTTGGATTTTATCATGGTGCTATCCATGTGGCGATTCTTCCTTGAACTTATTGTTTCTAGCATGACGTTCCAATCATTTTTTTCTTCTTCCATTTTCTTATTTTAATTCTTAATTGAGTGCTAATTCCGCAACTCATTATTGAATGGAGCTCAGATCTTGAGAAATGAAGATTGGGCAAATTAGTAAGCCTTCCATGAGAGACTTACATCATAAGGCATAAGTCAACAGAGACATTTTATATTTAACAAGAGAATAATGAGTGAACTACTATTTTAGTTTCTACAAGTGTAAAGGTCGAGCATTTTAATTAAGATGAAAAATAATAAAATAGTTCTTAAAAGTGTAATATATTTATTATTTTAGTTGTTGAAAAAATTATCTTCATAAATTATATCATTTATTGTTATTTTAGTTTCTTAATTCAATCATTTACTCTTATTTTAATTTTATGAATTAAGGAATAAAATAGACGATAAATAATATAATTTAGGAATTAAATTAGTGATAAATATCTTTTAAGGATTAAAATATAGACATATTAAATTTTTAATAATTATTTATTTTTTTTTTTGTAAAGATTAAATTGCTTGTCTGACATAATTTAAAAAAACAAAATGATAATTTACTCCATTGATAAGTCTAAAACTTGTTACACTACTTGCCCGTGTAAATGATTTTAAATCTACTTCGTAGTTTAATAATAAATATTTTTATAAAAATCAATTCCATCTAATAGTAGTTGATTGTTTCTTTCACGAGTGATTGATGAATGATTCCTCTTCACCTATCTTTTAAGATATTAATTCTTCTTTAAAAGGGAAACAACGATACACTTCACACTTTTTTTATCCTTGTGACGGGAATACATTTGAAACTTAAAATTAACTGTGATCATGAAAAAATAAGAGTAATGAAATTAGTTCAGAAATTAAAAGAAATTTAAAGATAAAGGAATAAAGAAAAATATAAGATCATGAAATATTCAAATACGAGTGATGACAAAAAAATAATTAATAAGTAATACTTATAAAAATTCTTAAATAAAAAAGTAAGAATTATTTTATTTTTTTAGTGTTGTGATTCTTTTAAGTAGATCTCTTGTAACAACTACTTTTAAATGCCCAATGTCTAAACATGCGTGAATTAATTCAACTTTTCATCAAATTTTCAGATATTAAATCGAATCTTCTTATCTTATTGGTAAGAAAATGAACAATTGTTGACGGTTAAGACATGAATATATATTTTAAATAATTGATTCGCATTTTTTATTTGTATTTTCTAAATATTACTAATTGTGTAAGCCAAAAAGTGGTACATCAACATGTCAAACTATCCTTGGCATATGAGTTACAATACAATAAAGTTGCGTTGATTTGTGTAGTGAAAGCATTTTTTTTATTCAAATTAATACTTTACGGGTCCTCCTTTGAATTCGGTGTATTATCTTAATTGAGGAATATGCTAGACATTATCTACTTATACACTTTTTCTTTCACTCTCTTTTAAAAACTGTCCATATATGTTAAATTGTATTTTTGGGCTTTTTGACTTGTCAGGATTTATTTATTTATTTTTAAATATGTTTCGGTTTTAAAACATTTAAGCCACGAGTTGTTTTGAGTGGAGCTGCTAAAACTTTAAAGTATTTTTAGTAAAGACTCTTTATGTTGCTTAACTAGTTAATGTGAAATTAAATTCATTCAGTTCATTGGTGATATTAATAAAGGATTCGATCAGGTGTGTAACAGAACTCATTTTGATTATGCAGACACACTGGTGATATCAACAAAGGATTCGGTCAGGTGTGTAGCGGAACTATTACGCAGAATACTCAATTGTCTAATGTATTTAAGATTGGCAGAGCTGACCCTATTCTTCTTTTCTCATTCACCACCCTACGAGGTAAGTTGTCAAATTAAAGGATATTAAAAAATTAAAGAAAAATTAAAATTATTTAAATTAAATAAAATAAAATAAAAAAGAAATATTAATAAAATATATGTATGATGTATGTGAAATATAAATTTTAAATTAAATTAATTTTATTAATTATATTTTTACTTTTAAAATATTATATTTAAATTATTTAAAAATTTAATATTTATTCAATTATTAATTTTAATTTAATTACTTAATTTGATATTCATAAAAATCAATAAATATTAAAATTTTATTAAAATATAATGTTTTAATCTACTACAGTACAAAATATTAAAATATATATAAAACGGTAATCTAAATCCCTCCAATGTTCAAACCTCCATTTCGCTTACTCCTTCTTTTCCCTATTTGATCCTTCCTCTAAGTTGTTTCATAACAAGGGCATAAATAAGATTTAGTGAATTAAATTTTGGTTGCCGTAACCAATAAAAAAATTTATATAAATTAAACGTAGTATATTATTAAATATAATGAATTAATAATTTAATATAATATTAAATATATTATGTTGAATATATATTATTAATATAATGTAATATAATTAATATTCAATTATAATATTTTTTTACTTTCCTAAAATAATTATTTATTATAAATTTATTGTAAAATATTTAAAATTTCTATTTATAGTTATATATGATTATTAAATCTATTTAATTTAATAAATATTTTTTATATATAATTAGCATTTAAAAATTTTCAAAAACTTATAATTATTATTATATAAATTATAATATAATTAATATTAAATTATAATATTTTTTAATTTTCTAAAACAATCATGTATTATAAATTTATTTAATTTAATAATTTTTTTATACAAAATTAAAACAATAAAAAATTAAATATAATATAATTATGAAATAAATAAAAATACGAAGAATCGTATAGTATAGTAAATTAACCGTTTGATTTTACTGTTGGTTTAAGTTCGATTCACTCCCACACATATATTGTCTTATTCTAAAATAATAAAAATTAAATATAATAAATACAAATAGCATAAAGACGTGTAGAACCACCTGATCTAGTAAAACATCCATTAGGCATGGGAATATAAAGATGTCTTAGTTATTAAAAATTATAAATGTTGATGAATGACACCTCGTAGTTAATATAAAGAGAACAATTATTTTATGTTTTCATATATTTAATGTTGCATTTTTTTTATTTAATAAGGTCGACAGGTAAAGAATTCAAATAGACCAATCTCAACTACACCCATTCTTATATTTTAATTATATTAAGTAGAATGTTGGATTATTATCCCAGTTTTTTGTAAGCAGTTATTATACGTTAAAAAATCCTCAAACTATTAATTTATAAATGTATGTTATGATGTGTAATTTCTTAAACCTTAATTATTACATGTATTTTTCTTAAAAAAAATTATTACTACCTCTTTCCTCAAGAAGTTAATACACAAATACATCTAACTTTCTTTGGAAGAAAACCATTACCTTTTATAAAATAAATATAAGTTTCGATTTATGAATTTAAGAATTCTCTTTTTTTTTATTTTTTTTTAAATGTTTATACTATAACGTGATGATCTTATGGTTGAAATTTGGTACAACTTTCACCTAATAAATCCATTTGTTTCACACATTAAATGAGGCGTCATTTCATTTCACACGTGATCTCACTTTTCACAATCAAAAAGGCAAAGCAACTTTATAGCATATTTTCATTACTTGTTAATTAGGTTGTCGACACCAACGAATACCAGCCACATAAAATATCCAAACCAAACTAATTAGATATCTAATGTTTCAAGTACAATGTGATTCATGAATTTCATGTTAAGCCCAATGGCATACAAACAATTAATTTTCTTCAACATGCAGTTGTATTTGTGGTGTCATGCACCATTTTGTCTTCTCTGTTCATATCGATTCATTGTATGTATCAACCTTTTTCTTGTCCAGCCGAAAAGCATGACCAAAATTGCAATTTTCCCTTTCAACTTTGGGAATCCATTACACAAACCATTCCAATGGTCATAGAAATTTAAATCCCCAATTATTTACACAACTACACTTTCGGGTCCTTCAGTTCCTTAACCCGAATCCGATTTGCTGACCCAAGTACCCGAACCCAAACGGGTCACCCGAGCCCGACAACAATCGGGCACTCGGGTTTTGCTGAAAACACCCTGCCCCATCGGCCCGATGGGTCCTTACACCACTTTGAACCTCTTCCGTACTCGGCGGCCCCACCGTGAAGTCGTGGCCGAAGGGCGACACCGAAGGGACAAATAAGTCATTACAATTGTTATAATTCACCATGCCTTGGGTTTGGCAACCCGACCCGTATTCGGACACCGAATCAAGATCCGATGAGTTAACCCAATCTGCAAAATATTCATTTCCCATGTTTTGAAGCCCAAATTTCTGATCCTGCTGTTGCATTGTTCTGAGTGAGTTCACTCGTGGCAAATTGAAGCACCGGTCATCGATATCCGGCAACGATTCGAGCACGTCGTCGACGTGTGACAATGAAGAAGGTGACGACCCATTGCTACATTCTTTAGCCAAAAAATTTGCTTCAACCTTTTGTGCACTCGAGTTTTTCTTGTATATACGACAAAGAACCCAATCATCAAGCTGCATCACATTAACAGCAAATAAGTTCGAATTAATAATGAAACAAACCATAGTACTAACATTTACATATCATATATTCAATACTAAATTATAATGGTGAAATTCACGATCTTTGATATTATGAAAAGTTATGATATATGTAATTAATGTGAATTATGATCTCAATTGTTATCCATAATTGTGATTGTGGAAGTGAACATTTTTTTTTATAATCATCGTGCAATTTAAGATTTAGGCTTAAAAAAAACAGGGGAAATGAATGTAATAGAGTGTACCTTAGTGGTTCCGAGGTTGTTTTTTCTTGAAGAATCAAGAAGGCGATACTCGTGCATGATCCAATTGGTTTTGGAGCCTTTGGGTGCTTTGCCAACGTAGAAAACAAGTGCCTTTTTTATGCCAACTTTTCTACCTTCGGTGGTGATCACTTTGTCAGTTCCTGTGGCTTTCCAATACCCAGAACCCGCAACCCTGTTTGGCCTTGAACCATTTGGGTACTTCCTGTCTCTTGGGCTGAAAAAGTACCACTCCTTCTCACCAAACACTGCCTTACCTACACAAATATAACCACATTCAATTAAAAATAATAATAATAATAAACCTCATGATTTTATATTTGTATTACATCCATGCATGATAACAATTTTGTCACAATTGTTGTGAAAATTACCTGGAAGAACCCATGGATCAAACTTGTACAAATCAACATCGGCAATGATGGGAAGGGAAAAATGATGCCCAGCAACCTTGCGGCAAAGATATTGAACCAAAAGCTCTTCATCGGTGGGGTAGAATCTAAATCCAGGAGGCAAACTTAATTGTGCAAGAGGGTCTCTCTCTGGAACTCCCATTTTCCTCAGTACAATATTGAAGGAACAACGATTACTCGATTACTAATGATGAAGATTCAACAAGTGAATATAATAACAACAAAGTGTTTTTCTGTTCTTCTCTCTAGCTTTGTTTTCCTTTTCTCTTTTTCTATTTCGATAAACGAAGAGGTGGCGGTTATTTATACGCGGCATATGCGACGAAATCTTTGTCGAATTCAGTCTCGGCCTCTTAGAATCTGCCACGTACGCCGTTTTGAAAATATCATCATGCGGGCGACCTTATCTACTCCTCGTACGGTCGCGGATTCGGTTCAGTGTATACTACTGTTCACAATGCACACAAAAGAAACCTTGGAATATTCTTATGGTCATGATAAACTCAAAATAATTAAGGTACCCGAAATATCTTAATTTTGATTGATTCTTGAAATATAAATTTTAATAGTTTTGGCAAATTAATGAATCAACGCGTAAACATAAATCATCCATTATTTTAAGGTTCTTTGAAAAGTAAGGTAAATGCTTTTTATTATGAATTTAATTACGTTGTAAATGATAATAATGAATCAACGCGTGAACCAATATTTATTTAAAATATATTGGCAGAATAAATACTTTTTATATGTCATTTAATTATGAAATTTTGTAAATTAATGGTAATTCTATTAATTTTGTTATGAATTTCTTAAATATTATTTTTAAATGAGTTTTTATTTGCGGACTTCATTTATTTCCAAATTTTCTTAAATGATTTGTGGTTTTGAAGACTTTTATTCCCAAACTTTCTCCAAAGTACAATTGACAGTGAGATAAGGAAAACACGCGTCAGCTAAATATAAAAGCCCGAATTTCTTCTTACCTACAGCGAGTGTAAGTGCGTTTTCTGAATTGTAGCGTTATCATTGATTTTTTTCACGTGTGATTTTCAAGGGGCGGTGAACACGTGTCCAAGTTGAAAAGTTAGAGTCAAGAAAATTGTGTAAGGTTGCGGAAAAAATTCAAAGTATTTTGATGTCTACTAATCAATATATACCCTTTTTAACTTAATTTAAAATGACAACTCATGGCATATGTTTTCATCCAATAAGTTTCTTACTCCGTGTAGTATTCTTGCAAAACGAATAAAAAGCACTCTCAAGATTGAATTTATTACTCCATCTCTTCTTTTTTTATTACAATGTTTTACAATTTTTTTATTCTTATTTATTGATTTATTTTCAAATTTTAAGATTATATTAATTAATTTGTCCTTGCTTATATAATTAATTTACACATTTTAATTGGTACGTAGTATTTACTGTGGAATACTATTTAAGAGGATATATAGTAAGAAACATTAAAATTAGTTTACCAACAACATCTTAATTTGCGTAAAACAATATTAAAAGAGAACTAAGTATAATTATAAAGATTTAAACTTTTTCTTTAAAGTTTTATAATTTTTCAATTTAAAAGGAAAAAATATCATATATTCTTATTTATTAATATAAAAATCAATATTTTATATGTATAATGGGATGTTTAGCATGGTACTTCTTAAATTACATTCAATTTATGAATTTGAACTCTTATTTTAGTTTCAAAAATTGGATAAAATATTTTAGATAAAATGACTACATTCGATAACTAAAATTCTTAGAATATTGAAAAGACTCTAACTTAATAATTTTAACGAAAATTGGGCATAATCTCTCCTATAATTTAGATATTTCCCGAAAAAATATATTCAAAATCAATCAAATACAAGTCAAAATTATTCAACCAATATATTCCATAACAAAATTTCAATTTATTACAATTGTTCAACCAACACAAACACAAGACATTTAAAAATCATCATAATTCTCATGTATCCAAATCTAATAACAATCCATAACAACAACCACATTGTCACAAATGAAAAAGAAAATAAACCATAAACCAACTTTCAAAAATTAACTTAACATATCTCTACAGGAAACACGAGCGAAATCCTAGCAATAAGAAAAACCTTCCTGCAATCGGAGAAGTTAAATTAAAACTGAGATGTGAGGCACCATAGAAATTATTCAACCATCATAACACAAACAAAAGTTCACATGATTTCTCATGTATCTAAACTACACCAAATGCCAAAGTTAATCCCATTAAATAAATTAGACAGTTTTATATTAACAATTTTAATAAATATTGGGCAAAATTTCCCTTATTATTTGAATATTTTCAAAATAAAAATAGATTCAAAAACACTCAAATAACAATGCCTAACAACAATCACATTGTAAACATTGATTAGAGTTAATCCATTAAATTAGTTAGAGTAATCATATAACTTGAAAAAATCCAATTAACAAAATCAATACAATTTGTTCTTTCTGAAAATTCCTAAACATCAATATTTGAGCAATGCTAATATAAAACAAGTAATAGGAAAGACTTACTAACCATGTTAATAACAATTACTAACAATATTATCAAAACCCTTCAATAAAATGGAAAAAATACAAAGAGAGTAGGAAAAAATACAATGGAAAAAAGCAAAGAACTCACAATGTGGGAGCTAAGTGAGACAACAAAAGAGAAGGATGGGTTGACCCAAAAGGCTCCAACAACTAAGCAAACCACAAGACTTCGAAGGCAAGAAGGGAGAAGAAGACGAACAGAGGAGAAATATAACCAACGGAAGAGAAAATAGAGATTATGCAAAGAACGACAATACAGAGCTAAGGCACACACTCCCACGACGAAAATGATGACAAGGGACAAGAGTTGAATGAGAGAGAAATAAAAAAGAGAAACATTATGACAAAAAAGTAACAAAGAAGAATAAAGAAGTAAAAATAATTACACTTTTCTCGTCGACTCTTAGAATAACCAACATAAAAAACATATACTAGGTTGATTTATTTAATATCTAACGTTGTATATATTTTTATATCAACTATTTTAAGAACAAACGAGAAAAGGACAAATGGATATGATGACACGACGGTAACAATTAGGGATGGGTAAACGGGCCGACCCGCCCCACCTAAGGCCCACAAAAAGCTTGATTCACTCTGCCCCACCCTGCAATGCTAAGCGGACCTAACTTGGTGGTTCGCCCTGCCCCGCGGGTTAAACGGGCCGGTCCACGGACCTAGTTAAAAAAATTTTAAAAAAGCTAAATTTGGAATTTTAATAAAATGTTAAAAGAAATGTTATATTTTACTTCTTAAATTTTTAATAAAATAAGTCAACATCCTAATTTTTTAATTATCTCTAACAACAAATTTAAATTCATCATCATCTACTACTAAACCATTATTGTGCAACAGAAGTCTTTCCTTCAAATAATTTCACATTTTATCATTAGAAGAAACATTATTAATGAAAAAGTTTTTCACTCGATCCCCCATTCTTCCACAAAATCATATATAACTTTGGTCATCTCACGTCTCAAATGTAGTGAAAGAAAATGAGAAAATTTAAGCATTTGACTATTTAACTTCCAATTTGCATCAACATAATGTGCGATTAATGAAATATAACCATCACAATTACAAGATGTCCACATATCATATGTCATGCTTATTCAACATGTATTAGGAGACTAGGAGGGTGCGATGTACGAGAAGATTGAGAGGCGGGAAACGAAATTGAAGTTTCAATTTTCAACCCTTTAAATAGTGCGGGTTTGCGGATCGTCCCGCGGACCCTGTGTGTTTGGCCTGCAAAATCCATGGGTTGCGCGTGACGATTTTTACGGACTATACTCTTAATTTACTTTGAAAAAAGTTGATCCAAACCTGCATGTGTCGTGAGGTCTGCAGGCCAACCCATGAATTTCCACCCATAGCCCACCCTAATAACAATTTAATGTAAAGGCAAAAATCACAAAATTATATAACATTAGGGAACATAACTGAATTCATAAAAAAAAAAAACTGAGACAAAAATGGTAAGATTTTGATAAAACCGATGCCAAATAGCTTCTTCGAATATAGAATATCATTTATCCTGATAAAATTTGCATTACATAAATTGTAACTTGTTTTACAACGTTAATTAATTACAAAAATATGATGTATGTTTATATTATTCATTGACATTAAAAGTTTACAAATAAATCTCTAATTTTAATTTCTCAGGTCAATTTCAAAGCATAAACTAAAATGAAAATAAATTATATCCGTCAAGATTATAATAACAATATATATTTAAAGACTAAAATATAATAAATTGTGAAAATTAGATATTATAATGAAAAGAAATGTATTATATATTATAAATATTAAGATATAATATTAAACTCTTTATTTATATACTAGTTACAAATTAAAAAAGAAAAAGAAAAAGAAAGCTTAAAATCCCATCGATCACATCATGAAGGACAAAATCTAAAGGCAAAAGAAGGAAAAATAATGTTTTTTTTAAAAAAATGCGGTTACATGGTCCATTGATCGACGCATGGTGCTTGAGTCTTAAATCCTTATCTCCATCTTTAACCTTTTTGGGGTGTGGGTTTTGCCCCTTTTCGTAATAAGGCGTTTCTTTCACTCATCAACCTCTAAGGGCATGCTTACAGGTATTAATTGTGGGTGGGAGCTTTTCAGTAGTGTTCACAAAAAGGAGAGGTAGCGACGTGTTTGGTCATAGTCAACTTTGTAGGATGGTGTGATTCACTGAACTGTTCTCGCTTTGATTGGTGATGTTTTATTGTATTGTGAACGTGGACAAATTTGGGTTTGAGATATGATACAAAACAAGGACGTACATAAACACTTGGTCAAACTATAAATGTGAAAGAAAGGATAACCCCAACAAAAGAACAAACACATCCCTTCGACTTGGAGTTTGGGATGAGGATGGATTGATGGATGGATTTGGCATTTGGTATAAGATTGAATTTAAATCAAGACAAGACTATTATATTTGTCATTATCAATTATTTTTTTCAAATAATAACTTGTGATTTTTTAACAAGATTATAGTTATTTTTTAATATGATAAGATTCTCTTTTCGAATATTCAGTATGAATGATTAAATTAAAGTATCTTTATGTGAGTTGATCATGTTTTTTGTGGTTTAATAATTTGTAGTTTTGTTTTTAATATTATAGAATGTTTATTGAGATTATGTTGTAAAATCTGTTAAAAAGGCGTCTATAGGTGCATTCAAAAGTTTAAATATAAGTAGGCAAGACCGTAATTTGATCAAGCTTAAAATTGACGACATTAACTTACTTCAATTGCTGTTGTTCTTTTATGTTTATGGGATTTTAGTAAAGGTATGGTATTATTGTTGTAGTTTACATCATTTTTGAAAATATTTATATTACAAACTAATAAAAATTTGTTAGAACTTCAAATTAACTGCGAGTTCCACATATAAATCTTAGGATTTTTAAATACTAGTACAGTAATACAGAGTATATCAAAATAATATATATATATATATATATATATATATATATATATATATATATATATATATATTGGAGTGATCCATTACTCTAAAATATGAAGAGATTTTTTTTATCTATTAATCAAATTTTGAATGATAAATTATCTATTATAATTAATAGATTAAGAAAAAATAAAATATAAATTTATGTCTTTTATAGTTAATTTTGCAATAAGTGGTAATTTCCTTTCTCAATATATCTATTTATGATTTTGAGTAAAAAATAGATGTCACTTTTAGCCTTTTAAGTTTAAACACTTTTCTATTGGTATTTTAAGTTTAAAATATTTTATTTTAATTATTTATAATTTTAAAATATATTATTTTGATTCTTCAAGTATTTTTATTTTAAAAAAAGTCAATTTATATCAATATTGTTATGATTTAAAATTTAAAATTATTAATTTAAAGTTATCATAATTTTTACCCGCTATTACGTGTGTCAATATAAAAAATATACATTTTAAAAATATAAAAGATTAAAATAATAATTTTCAAGAAAAAATACTTAAAAATTTAAAATGATACATTTTGAAAACATAATAATTTTTTTAAAACTTGAAAGATCAAAATAGAAAAGTATCTAAATTTAAAGAATTAATAAAAACATTATTCAACCTGAAAAAATGTTACCTATTAATTCAGTAATCATGTCACAGAGTATTTTTAATAATATTTTCTTATATATTTAATAAAAATAATAACAGTAGCATTTTATTACATATTAATGAATATATATTACTCCTACCTTGTTTTTTTAAAATAAATTAACAAATTAGACATTATATATATTTTTAAAAAATTATCATGAATCATGATCATAACTTATTAAATTTACTTCTTAAAAAAAATAAATAAAATTAAACAGAAGTTACACAGTAGATTCAAACAATTAAATGATTTTCCCTTAAAAAATAAAAAAACTACTCAGGAAACAAATCAGTCTCCAACCACATGATATTGTCTAGCTAAGTACATCGCTCATATTGAAATAATTTCGAATTACATTTTCCTCCCCCTGACGTATGCTCGTGCTCCTACCTACACTGGAATATCATTTAAATGATGCCCTACCAAATTTGGACTAAGCTTACTGTCAATTTGCGAACGAGAAATTACTACTTTAACTTAAATTATCACGTCACTAATCATTCCAATCAATAATTTTGACTCATTAATATAATATAAATCATCTATGTTATCCTCGTTATTGTTATTATTATAATTATTATTATTATTTTCAGGTATTATTAGGTATCATTACCATCACCCATACGTCGCAGCTATGGTCACAGTAGAACAATAATAATATTGATGGTATACCATTGTGATAATAGTAATAAAGATGATGGTTAAAATAAATGAAGCTATAGAGTAGCAGTGGCAAGGATGAGATAATAAGAATGATAATTGCTATCAAATATAATAACAATGGTAGTAGAACCAATTATGAGATTCACGTAAATCGATTGGAGACAAATTAAGCAGATCATCAAGAAGTTGATTAAAAGTAAAATAAAAATTATTGGACAAAGGTAATGAAATAAATCAGAAAAATTGTGCATATTATGATCTCTTCATATCCCTTTTATATATTTTATAATTGATTAAAGTCTTTAAAACTACTTATTTTTTGTGAATTCTATTTTTCTCTTCCCATTTTTACCTTTTGATTTTGTAACTCTCTATAACGTATATAACGGAACACCATGATGTTTTTCAACTGATTGAGTTAGATACATGAATTGCAGTAAACCCCTCGTGCGTGTCTCCAAATTTTGTTTTTCTATAAATATTAACTCTAAATTCTCAGCTCAAACATATTAACATTGACTTCGAGTTCGAGGCACTATTTTTCTTTGCTTATACCATTTCTGTTAGAGACTTTTGCATGTAACTTGTGCTAAAATTAAAATGCTAACGTCAAATCTACCAAAAATAATGCAAAAGTCAATACTAAAAAATATGAAATAACCGCAAAAGAGGATAAAGTGTGGAGATATCTCCAAGTTTTCGGCAAAATCATTGACAAATGTGAGATGCAACCCCAAATGATGGCATCAGCGTTTTTCTTCCACTTGTGTAGGTTTTAGGTTAAGCCAAAGTATGCTAAACTCAAGCTTTGAAGAAGAATGCAAAATCTCAATAATTGACTGGTCCACAAACATAATTATTAGTAACATTTATCTATTGTTGATTTTCTGCTCACCAAAGTGTACGAACACAGCTCCGTACTGCTAACTTTTTTCAACAATGATGTTTTTCTTCCCATCTTGTCAAGGAAAACGTATTTTATTTATCTAATGTTTTTATAATTTAATCTTTATCTATCTATTGTATTAATTATTTTATTTTACATTTTTTTCTTTTCATTGTCTACCTATTTGTGTATGATACGATTTGTTCAGATAAACTTGATGTGTAAACGAAAATACGTAGGATATGCTCCATTTCTTTTGGTGTTATTAGAATTGAACCGAATCAATTGAATTCACTGGTTTAGATAGTTTAAAATATGTTTTTTTTCACCTAATTGTATTTCTTCTTTAAGACTTAAGTATTTTTTTAATTAATAACTTTCTTTGACTTGTTTTCATTTTATTATCTAATTTGTTTCTCTTTTATTCTTCACAAGACTCGTATCTCTTTCTTGTTTATTGTCACCAATAATTATTTTTTTTCCACCATCCACATAATATAAAAATACAAGAAGTGAGATCGAATGGTGCAAAATAAAAAATTTTGCAAATTTTTTAAAATAAGTGAAGTTTAAATGTGATTGATCAGACTAATTTTTTAAAAGATTATTTTAAGAGATTTTCACAAAAAAGAGAATAAACAATTTATTTTAGTAAGCACACAAAATATAATAAAAGAAATAGACATATATTTTTATATTAGTTTGTCTTACCAGATTATATCTAGTTCCTTAATAATATCTGAGATTTTATTATATTAGTAACTGATATATGTATTATTTAGCTTCATCTTTTTTATTTTTTATGCTAAACAAGTATTTTTGGACTCAGACTCTTTAGATTAATTACATAAATTATTCTTTACACACAACCTTTTCAGGCTAAATAAATATTTTTTATATACGTTCAAGGTTGTCAAACTCTAGAATCACAGTAGATTCGTGACAGTAGTCGACTCATGACTCGTAGAGTCAACCCTTACACTCGTAAGAGTCTACTTTTTATAAAAAAAAAATAAAAATTGAAAGAATGTCCCATAAAAAGTGAAATTTCCAATAAACATGTTACCTGTTTTCAATTAGATACACATTAATCAAGTTCATCAAATTCATCAACACATCAACAAAACCTTTCATTAAGTTACAAATTACAAATACAAACATAAGTAATAAATTATCAAATATCCATGTCTAATCCTCTAATGACATCATCTTGAAGATCATCTTCTACATCATCAATATCTTCATCTTCATCACCATCATTATCTTCATCTTCCATAAAAACCATATTATCTAAATTAAAATCATCTACAATTGGATCACTTGAACCTCTTCCTCCAACATCTCCCACTATTTCTGTAGTATCTACCTGTTCAGTTATCCATTCATCATCAGACTCAATTTCATCAAATGGAAGGGCAATTTATATTTTGTTGTTTACTTTTCAACTTCAAATTATACATCACATAAACCAAGTCATTCATTTTATTTTGGTATAAACGGTTTCTTCACTTTGTATAAACCTATAATTAATAATAACATTTTTAATTACCGTCAGCCATGTAACCAAATAATAACTAAAATTTAATAATATAATATAATTCATAAATTTTACTTACCATCTCAAATGAGCTCCAATTACGTTCACACCCAGAAGAACTACAAGTTACGCTCAAAATACGAATAATAAATCTTTTCAACTCTAGAATGTCATCCCCAAACATCTCCCACCATTCTCCAGGTTGCATGGCCTTTCTAGAGTCTTTTGCATCTTCCATTGAGAAAAGTCCTTTAGCAAAATGAAACTCCATAAGTTGTAAATTAATTTTTTTCCTCTGTCCAACATCTTTAACCAATCTTCTCATACATATGTGCAATCCTTCTTTCACTTGAGGGTCATCATGTCTAAAAGTAGGTTCATAGTGAAGATGAGGATTCAGATAATATGCAGCTGCATGTAAAGGTCTATGAAGTTGATGTTCCCACCTCTCATCAATAATTTTCTAGACAGGCTCATAGCTACATGGATATAACATATTCTGTATTACAAAAAATTAAACAAATAAATAAGTAACTTTATCAAATGATCAAATAAGTAACTTTTCTTGACGTCATTAAAATTAGATTTTATCCTCTCCTTTGCTTTCTCTATCTCATCATATATGAAACCCATGGCGGGTTTTTCATCTGAATCCACCAATCGAAGGACAATCATGAGAGGAGTAGCAACTTTTAAGCATGTGGTTACATTCTTCCAAAATCGACTATCCAAAATAATACTCTCTATTTTTCTTCCATTTGTTGAGGTTCCAAACTTGCTTTTTTTCCACTCATCAGAACCAAATATTAGATCAATGCAATGGGCTGCACATGGGGTCCAATGTAAATGTTCCTGCTTTTACATCAACAATTGTCCAACAACTTTAAAATTTGCAGCATTACCTGCACAACATTATCTTCACCAACAAACTCCACTACGTCATCCAACATCTTGAAAACCTTATCTGCTGTTTTTGAGATGTCTAAGGTATCTGTGGAATACAGAAAAATAGTTCCTTTTGGACTATTCACCAAGAAGTTACAAATTGAACACTTTTTCTTGTTTGTCCATCCATCAGGGCATAAGTGTACAACCCGTTCTTTTCCACTCATCCTTAAACTCTTCGAGCATGTGCTCAGTTTTTTTCACTGCTTGTTTCAAAAGTTTTTCTCTAATATCATGATAAGATGGGGTTTATATCCAATTTCATATCTCCCAATCTTCTCACATAATTTTGGAAATACAAGATTTTTAATAACATTAAAAGGAATGACACTTGTATAAAAAAATTCAGCAACTAGAGCATCAATTTCTTCTTTATCAACACCTTTTTTATAACATTGGTTCATAGTAGATTGAACCACATGGCTACCACTAGCAGCAAATTTTAGTTTTGATTTGAAAGAACCTCTTCTCCTTGCTTGATTTGAAGAGTTTGTCTCCGTCCCTTCACTTTCTTCATCATCATTTTCTTCAATGCTATGTAACTTCTTCTCTTCATTGACACTTCTGTAACAACTTTCAGCATTAGCATTTTAACTTCTTCCGGCACCGAAATACAAGGTTCGGAATCATATCTAGTTCCATAAAGATGATGCTTCAATCTAAAAATTCCCCCATTGAAGATCTTAGAACAATAGTTGCATTTAACCTTTTTACCATTGCCTAAAACATCTTTACCATATTTCCATCCAATGTCTGTCCTATTTCCTACTGAATTTTTACTTCTAGGTTTAACAACACATGGCATTTCAAGTTCACCTGAATTTGACCCATTTCCAATTCCAGACATTTCTAACTTCTATCAACCAATAACAATAGGAGCAAGCAACTGCATAAAAAAGAAGAAGCATGAGTACTATAACATGTCATATAACTCAGATTTTTCAACATCTCATATTAATTTTCAATATACTATTCTTTCTATTTTTATTCACAAATCACTTCCCATGAGGTTAATGTTTATAATATATTATTAAAAAAGTAAATATTTTTATATACCAAAAATAAAGTCACACTCCCAAACTCCTATCACATATCAATATCTTCCTTGCTAGTTGTTACTAATATCTAGTTCTGTAAAGACCGGTACAAACAACAAAAATAAAAGAAAATGAAAAAGAAAAAGTAAAGGCATTAAGTTTGGTGAGAGAATAAAACATTGGATGAGAGTCAAGGCTAGATTTTGGCATATACTCATAAACAAGCATCTTTTCAACTTAAAAAAGTATTATTTTAAAAACATTTAACTTTTAATATAGGTTTGGGATACATACTTCTTAAGAAAATAATTATTTAATTTTCAACTTAAAAAAGTATTATTTTAAAAAAAATGGAAACAACTTACACTATCTTTATACTAACTAGCCGTGTCTTATAATATAAAATAATATAAAATAAAAGGGGAACAGACATTAGATAAAATAAAAGACTAAAGCGAGGACTGCATTATATACCATAATTAATAGAGTGGAGTTTTTCCAAATATGACAAACAAAATCTAAGCTCTTTGATATGGTTAAGTGATACCATAATTAATAGAGTGGAGTTTTTTCAAATATGACAAACAAAATCTAAGCTCTTTGATATGGTTAAGTGACTGTAGGTATATATATGGACAAACAACATTGGCTTGTAGTTGGAGTATTACTCTGTTTCTGTCAATTCCTTTATTCATTCTACAGACAAAAAATGCGCTAAGTCCCTTGATTTTGTCTCTAAAACTTGTGACAAAAGTACCGTTATTAGTAACACAGCAGCAAGCAATTGAAAGTACTATTATTATTAACACAACAACAACAAGCAAGAACAGTAAATAGAGCAGCAATTGAAACTAATAATTCAATTGAATCAGTAAACAGAGCAGCCATTGAAACTAATAATTCAATTGAAACAGATAAATAGTGTAGAGAGTAGCAATTGAAATAGATAAGAAATAATAGTGAAAAATGCAAATGAAACTTCCAACTTTTCCATCACAAATTGCATAATTGAAAATTTAAAATATAAACACATCATAGTGCAAACTGTAGAGAGAACATCAATTGAAATTCCATGGTTGCCCAAAATCGAAACTGTGCATAATTGTATTTCGAAACACCGTTCTAAAATCAAAGGTTACCCAAACCCAAATTGTTGTTCACAAATCATATTAACAAGGCAGCAACGAAGAGAGCAGCAATTGAAATTTCATGGTTGCTCAAAATCGAAGCTCTGCATAATTGAATTTTGAAACACTCGTTCCAAAATCGAAGGCTGCCCAAACTGAAACAAAGGCTCCCTAAACCCAAACTATTCTTCACAAATCACAATAACATAACAACAACGAAGAATAGAGAAGTAACTAACCTTGTCGACGGGCCAAACAACAAACCACAAAAACTGATGAGGCTTCAACCGGACGATGAAGAGGAAGACGACGATGAGGCTCTGAGGGGACGAAGAAGAGGAAAAAAATCACAAAGCACGAGCCAACACGAGCCCTAAGTGAGAAAGAAAAGTGGATTTTTGTTTAGCCCAAAATGCACTGTTTTGACATGATGTAACTCGCTCAACTCGGTCTGGCTCGCGAGTTAACTCCGAGTCACTGAGTTGACTCGCGAGTTTATGTGAGTTTTCTCTAAAAACAAGTTTGTGACCGAGTTTACTCACTAGGACTGAGTAAACTCTCAAACTCTTAAGAGTTTAAGAGTTAACTTTAGAGTTTGATAACCATGTATACAACTATTCACGCTAACACTTATCACCAAAGGTTAAGAATTTTACAAGATCTTGTGTCTAACTTTGAATACACTTCTACACAAAGAGTGATTTACAAGGAAGGTTCACACTAAGGCTCTTTAGAGAGATTGAGAAATCAAATTACAAGAGTTTCGACTTATGTAGAGTAATCTCTAACTTTAGTCTTCAATGTCTAGCCTTTATATAAATGATGAACTTGAAGTAGCTGTTAGATTCAGTAGATTGAAATCTACATTCATTTGTTAGAAACGTGTCACACGTCTATTTGCATTAAATGCTTTTGTAAGTATTGCCTTATTAGAGTTGACAACTTTATCATTTGATAGTTGAAGAAAACAAAAAAAATCTAAGTTTTTTCTACTACAAGTCTTCAAGTCAAACAAGTTCCTTTGTTTTGATTTGTCTTGTCTTTTAATATGGAAAATTGGTAGATTCCTCGTACTTGATTTAAACAAGCCAAGTCAAATTTTACAAGATAAAAAAACACATTGATAAATAACATAACATTTAAAAGTAATTATTAGAAGTGATACTTATCTTTCACTTATGTGTTTTGTTTGGTAATAATCTGTCTATGCTTTCATACTAATCTTCCATTTGATGCATTTGATTTGAACTATTTGTCTAATCTACATATTGAACTTCACTTGATGCATATAAAAAAGATCATTTATAAAATACTGAAAAGATGAATTTTAATTACCAAAATTAAAGGTCATGATTTATCTTTAATCATTTTAGACTTAACATCAATGTAATCACAAAAACACAAAAAAGGGGTTGAATTGTGTTAATAAGAAAATTCTTGCTAGCAACTTCTTTAAAACATATATTACATCTATACCAACAAACTATACTTTTCTTAATAGATTTTCAAATGATTATCTTAAAAGAAGTTTTTTGAAAAGAACCATTTTAGGTATACAAACATAAGAGAGATACTCAAATATTCTTATATTGATTTGTCTTATTTCAAGACTACGTCTAATTATTCAATAACTATTAAAGTTCCACTATCTTTCACAAAGATACAAATATTCTTTGGCCGCCCTCTCTTCAGAATTATACAAATATTATTTAGACTCAGTCTCTTTAGGCTAATACAATAATATTTCTTTAAAACCCAGCCTCTTTAGGCTACACCTAACCACTAAGGTTTGAATTGAAAAGAGTTTTGTCTAAACTTTTTAATAGTATCTACACAAAGAGGGATTTGAAACAAAGAACGGTATAAGTGTAAAAATAAAACACAAGAAGGGGTTTGAAGTGTCTTTTAAAAACATTTTTGCAAGCCTTTTATTTTTTGTTTCTTTTAAAGATGAGTTGATAGATTTTAGACATAGATTTGTATAGAAGATATAAAAGATCTCAATAGAGATAAAATTTACAAAACAACCTCAGTTAGCAATAAAAAATAGTAAAGCAATAAAGGAAATATATGAGAATTATATTTTTTTCGTCTTATCAAGACTACATCTAGTTTTTTTAGCAATAATTAAGATTTCACTATTTAAAGTGAACACAAGTATTATTTGACTCCAACTACTTCTGGTTAACCAAATATTCTTTGTTCATAGTCTATTCAGGCTAACATTACCTAAGCATTGTTTGAACTCATTTTTTTCAGGTTCACAACTCCAAGTATTATTTGAACCTAACCTCTTCAGGCTAACACCTTTAAGTATTCTTTGGATCCAGCCTCCTCAAGTTAACAATGAGAATTGTTTGTTCTTAGTCTCTTGAAGCTAATAATGACAAGTATTTTTTGATCCCAGACTCTTCAGGTTAAACTACCACTAAGGGTATGGATTTACAAATGGTTGTTTAACTTAGAGAAAAAAATCTCTATATAGAGAAGGATATATAATGAAGAATGTTAGAAAAAGGCTTTTTACAAGAATACAAAGTTGTACAAAGCAATCTTTCAAAATGTTCTCCAACTTCAAATCTTCGTTCTTTAGCCTTTAAACTCAGGTACATCAAATTCTTCACTCCATTTAGTGAAAGCAGATCCAATGTTCCAATGCATTTAATGAGTTCTTGAAATGTCAACTTCAAAGTTGCAAAATATCTTCACAATCTGAGCATTTCATACATAAAGATTGTATTTCTTTCTGCAACAAATCTTCATGTCAGAAAATATCCTCTTTGACTCTGATATAACATGTCTTTTCATAGAAATATATTTGACTTCCTCGTACTTGATTGGAACATGAGATTTCTTAATAAAACTATACATAAAATAGAATTAGGATACTAAAACTCTATAAGTGTAAAAACAACATATAAAACTAATACTTATCTTATTTTATAGCTGTAAAATATAGACACATAAGAAGGGGAGTTGAATTGTGTTAATTAATAAAAAGAACTTTTCTAGATGATGAGTAGACGCAAATTGATTTTCTATTCGAAGATTGATTTTAATAAGAATTTAGTTTAAGTTGTTTATCCCCTGTCAATCAGTAGAAGAATATATAAAACAATAATATTTTTATACTGGTTCGTATGTGAAGATTACGTCTAGTTATTCAGCAACCTGCTAAGTTTCCACTAAGAGTATTCTTTGAACCCAGTCACTTCTAGCTAAATACAGATATTCTTTGGACACAGCCTTCTCAGGTTAAACAGGTATTCTTTGGACCCAACCTCCGCAAGCTAAACAAAGTATTCTTTGGACACAACCTCCACAGGCTAAATAAATTATTCTTTCGACACTTAGCCTCCTCAGGCTAAAACAAGGTATTCTTTGGACCTCAGCCTACTTAGGCTAAACAGGTATTATTTGGACCTCAACCTCCTCAGGCTAAACAGGTATTCTTTAAATACTTAGTCTCCTCAGGCTACAAACACCACAACAGTGGCTTACAAAAATTAAGAACAAGAAGAATAATCCTTTACATAGAGAGGGATTTTACAATGAAAGTTATTCTAAGTTCAAGGCGAGTGAACTTTTCTTGAGAGCTTTGAGCGAGAGTTGAATATAATATCTTTGTAGAGTAGTTCGCCAACTTCAACTCGTAGTAATGAAGTCCTTTTATAGGCAGCTTCTTGAAGTATTCGTTAGACTGAAGATTTGAACGTTTGTCCTTTGTCTCGGGTACTCCAACATATGATAGAGTGAACAATCAGAACAATTAATGATTTCACAACGGAAGTCAGTGCGAGATCAGACTTTGACTGATTTGCTCAGAGATATTACCGAAAAGTGAAAATTATTTTTCGTGTTGTAGAGATTTAATCCAAAACTCTTTCCACCTTTAGAAGCTTTTGAGTAATTACTTGATTTGAAATGATCCACGTGTTACTCAACATCTGAACTTCATTAGACTTGATAGATGAATGAATAAAGATGAGTTATATGTTAAACTCATTAGTCTGTCTTCTTTCTTCTTCTTCGTCTTCAACTTCATATCTTCATATTTGAGAACTTGACTTGAAGTGATGGGCACAAACGGTGAGTACACCGCTTGCGCTTTGCTATGACAAGTATATCACAGTCGTCAAGTAATAAGTATTTAGAACAGGGTTGTCGATCCCACGAGGATAAGAAAATGTAATTTATTTTATTTAAGATTGCTCTATTAAGTAAAAGGTTGAAAATTTGATGAGAAAATAATTGTGCAATTATTTAAAATGTGCAAATTAAATATGATTAAGAAAGTAATTGGGTTCCCGATTTCACTGCTAATTATTCTAACGTTCTTCTCTCAGTTATTCAAGTTATATTTCTGGTTGGATAGGATTCTTACCCTCATGAGCCTCCCTCTCAAGATCACCCACGCCGCTTAGGTTAACCGGATTAATTAATCTCTTAAGTTAATACCAAGTTAATTAGGGAATTAATTCTATGAATCCAGGGGCAAACTTAGGTACTGTCCACACTACTACCTACTCCTATCTCTAGGACTCTAGTGTAACAATGGTCGATTTCTCCAATATCGCCTAGGTTTCTTTTCTCAAAGTTCCCCTAGGGTTACGATCAATTTATTAATGACAAGTTAACAAATAACATTAAGAATAGAAGAAATAAACGCCCAATCGTATACTGAATAACATCAAAAATAACATTAAAATGAATTAAGGTTACATTGTTCTCCCAACCAAAGGGGGATGTAGTTCATGATGGAATAGAAAACAACACCATGAATTGAAAGAGAATACATAGTAAAGTCTAGAGTCTCTTTCTCTTTTTCTTGTAATTGAATCTCGTTGCCGTTCACGAACCGACATTTCTTTGCCGGAGTACAACCGTCGTCTAGGTCTTGCTGTCAAGAGGCTGAAATTAGGTCTAAAATTAGGTGAACTCCGGGATTGAGCGAACTCCTGCTGAATGTGAAATAATATGTATTTATAGCCTTTAAAACTTTGGACTTGGGCTTGCTGCGAGACTAACTCGTGCGAGATATTAAGCAACTCGCGTGAGTTCATGTTCCAGAGAGGATACCTGTGTTGCAATCCAAGTCAATTCACGCTAGATGAGATAGTTGGGAGCGAGATGAGGTGCCCGAGAGTTAACTTATTCTTGAAGTTAGGCCACCTCACGCGAGATGAGCGCAAGATGAGGTGTCAGAGAGTTAACTTGCTCTTGAAGAAAGGGTTTCTCTCGAGAGATGTGAAGAGATGAGCGTGAGATGGGGTTCTAGAGAGTTTTTCTTCTTTACTAGAGCTCCATTTCGCTCGAGTTATGTTCCAACTCGCGAGAGATGCCTTTCTGGACACATTTTTCACCTGTTTTTAGCTATTTTTCACCCTGAAACACTTAACACACCATCAACAAGCTCTAACACGAATTATTATTAATAGAGAGCAATTTAAAGTTATTTTAGGTGGCTTAAGAGTGTGAAAAGGACAATTTATGATATAAAAAGAGTATAAAAATAGCTCATTTTGTGAGTTATCATGAAGTTGAGATGAGCTCCACGACTTGTTCATAGAAGGTTTTTCATCTAATAAGGTTGCTTTGAAGCTTGATAACTTGAACACTTCGTGTTGTACTTGTGCGTCTATGTTTGAGGGTGCATCTTTTGTCTATACTCATTAATAATTCGTCTGATCATACTTTCGTTTGGGTTTGATGACTCATTCGTCCGTCTTGTAATTATCAAAATTAAGATGCTAAGTTATTTTGACTTAAAAATAGCTCTATTTATCATCTCATTAATTTGACTTGAGCTTTGTCTAAGATGTTGTTATTGTGCAAAAGTGAGTAAATACTTTCACATGGATGTGACAAGTATATTACGTCATCAAGTAATAAGTATGATTCAAAGGACCCAAATTATCATTCCCACGTGGAAATTAGAATGAATTGTGTTAAATGTTTTGCTAGCAAAGTTAGGTTCAAATTTTGAAAGTAAAGAATAAATGGATAGATCTCAAGAAAAATTAAGCAAAGTATGCATCTTTCGTCTATACTCATTAATAATTCGTCTAATCATACTTTCGTTTGGGTCTGATGACTCATCCGTCCGTCTTGTAGTTATCAAAATTAAGATGCTAAGTTATTTTGACTTAAAAATAGCTTTATTTATCATCTCATTAATTTGACTTGAGCTTTGTCTAAGATGTTGTTATTGTGCAAAAGTGAGTAAATACTTTCACATGGATGTGGCAAGTATATTACGTCATCAAGTAATAAGTATGATTCAAAGGACCAAAATTATCATTCCCACGTGGAAATTAGAATGAATTGTGTTAAATGTTTTGCTAGCAAAGTTAGGTTCAAATTTTGAAAGTAAAGAATAAATGGATAGATCTCAAGAAAAATTAAGCAAAGCAAGCTAAGTGTAAATAAGGATTAACTTCATATTAATAGAAGTGATAAGAAGCTCAACTTTACCGTTATTTACCTTAATCTTATTCCCTTGTTATTTAGTTCACTAAATTGGATGAATTAGATTCCTACCCTCGCAGTTATTTCTCTTAAGATCGAATATGCCTCTTAAGATCAATTTGTTAACCAATCTCTTAAAATTAACCTAAGTTGTCTAAGGTTTAGGTTTCATGAATCCTTGGTAACTTGTGAGGTTACAAATTCACATCACCTTTTATCCCCTTATCCCTAAGATACAACAATGTGATAATTATTTCCCAAAACCTCTTAAGTTTCTTTTCTCAAAGTCCTTTTAGGCTTAGGATCAAATCATTAGTGACCAATTAACGAAAAACATTAAAATTAGAAGAAATAATTTTCAAATAGAACGAAAAACATTAAATTACATTATTCTCCCAATCAAATAGAGATTTAGTTCACGAGGATCATAGAATAAATATCAAAAGAATAAAAAATGGAAGAGGGATACATAGAAGATTGATTTCCTAAGTAAGGAATCAATGATCAACGCCCTCCAAAATTGTCTCTCCCCTAAGATCCTTCCTTCTCCCTTTTTTCCTCATGAATAATTTATAACTGCTACTGTGATTACATTAGTGAAAAACTAATTCTGGCTCAATTATGACCGCATCTCACGTGAAATGAGAAGCATCTCACGTGAGATGAAGTGGTAGAGACTTATGGTATAACTTTTGGGTCTTGTCTTGTGGGAGTTGAGTGGTGTCACACGTGAGATGAAGTAGTAGAGGAATTAGTAAACTTTTGGGGACTTGTCTCGCACGAGATGAGATGCTTTTTCACATGAGATACCTTAGAACTTTGATTTACTCCTTTTTCTCTATTATTTAAGCCTTGAGACACTTGAACACACATCTAGATACCATGAATGCAACGTCCATCATAATTCATTCAAAAAAAACTAACCCTAGTATAATTTGTTCTAATTTGAAGGAAACTACTACTAAAAGACATGAAATAATAACCCTTATTGAAGAGTTATCACATGCAACTTTTGTCTATTGAGTGCTTATGCTTTTATCTGTTTAATTGTTTCAAAAGTCTAAAAGCTTCCATCATCTTATAAATGTAGACTTTTATATTAATAGTTTGTAATTATCAAAATTAAGGGTTATACTTTGTCTTTAAAAAAATTTGACCTAACAATCTCTCCCTTTTTGATTATTATAAACCATGCATATAAAAATTTGCTTAAGTCTTTTACATGCATCAGATGTATGATCAGATTTAAGTTATTTATAAGATGATGTTACCTTTGAAGTCTTTTCTACTTATCTTCATCTGTACAAGGGGTTAGTTGAAACACCAATAATATGCAAAAGTCAACTGAAAAGAATTCCTTGTTTATTATAAAAGGTACAAGGTTTTCACGTCAAGGTGGTGTGTTCAATTACAATAGCTAAAAGAAAAGAATTTAGGCTAGAGCTCCCCCTCAACTCAATCCACTTTATTTTCTAGAGTCTTCAAAGTCTTGAGCTTGAACCTGATCTTGACTTCTTCTTCGGGCGATGTTCTTCACCTTTAATTTACCAACTCCTCCTTCGACAAACATTCCTCTTTATTTTCCAGGAACTCTTATGCTCAAACTTGTATCTGTTCTTGTATTCATTCTCCCTTTTGGGCTAAATTCACCAAAAGAATGACAAGGAAACAACATCAAGAAGAAGATGAGGTTTCATCAAACGAAGAATAACCCTTGGAAAGTATTTGCATGACCATGTTTCCAAGCTTTTGAACCTTCGATTAAGAGACTTATGCTTAGTTTTTAGCTTAGTATGCTCAAACTCAAGGGCTAAATATTTCTTTTTCAGACTCTTGTACTCCTGATCTATTAGAATCCTATGTCTTCCACAAAGCGAATGATGATGAAAAGCATAAACGCATTGAATTTACATTCTTGATCCCAATTCCGTGCAAACACCCGCTTGCATTTCATGCATATTATGGAAGTTGAGGAGCATGTGTATTGGCCAAACCAGCTCTAGGAAATACAAATCCAACAGTTCTAGCATCTTCCATTTTAAAGTCTCCAATTCTTCAAGAACAAAAAGTTAAGTCTCTTTGGTGACTCTTTAGACGTAAACCTGTTTCTTCAGTGTAAGGTTTTTTATTCCACAACGTTTAATATTTGGTCCTTGAAAGAATATGTTTTTTGAATTTTGACTTATGAGGTACATTATTGATGTAAGTCTTCCATGAAGTCTCACTTGTTTTCCCAATCATCACTTCTCAAGCTTGAAATTCACGGACTAATGTAGGTAGATTGCAGAATTGGAACTTAAAGGAGAAGAAAATTAGAAAATGGAGAATGTTAGAACGTGAAGGAGTGCCATGCATAGCAATAAGCTCTAGGTAGAATCGCCACATGGAGAATGCACCATGATAAGACTCAAGAAGGTTTACACAAGAAACCTAGAAGAGAAACTTCTCTCTCAAGAAATAGCTTCTTTCTAAAATTTGTCAAAAGTGTTTACAATTCAGAAAATTGCCTACTTATACTAATGAAAATGGTGTCAACCATGCTACCAAGGATCGCATGCTAACCATTGGATTTAGAATTAGATCAACGCATAGGAAGCCATGGTAGGC
Source organism: Hylodesmum podocarpum (assembly GCA_026586105.1). Classification (NCBI taxonomy): domain Eukaryota; kingdom Viridiplantae; phylum Streptophyta; class Magnoliopsida; order Fabales; family Fabaceae; genus Hylodesmum; species Hylodesmum podocarpum. Next base: position 2,710,480 of record JALJEV010000804.1, read on the forward strand.
ACTTCACAAGGATCATGATTCAAAACACTTGAATTAGTAAGTGTTCACAAGGCCACAATTCAATTAAGGAGTGGCATAAAACTTGTGAACCAAGTTTGAATCTCCACCTCTTGATGAGATCTAAATCAAAAGGTCTAGAATCACTCTTGAGTAGTGTGGAACTTGTGACTCAAGTTTGAATATAAACCCTTTGATGAGATCTAAATCAAGAGGTCTAGAATTACTCTTGAATTGGTGCCAAAAACATGTCTCTCACGGTTCAAGATCCACCCTTGATTGAAATCTAATTTCACGACCAAGTTTGAATTGGAGTTAGTGGAATTGCCACTAACTTCCCTCCAAAACTCTCTCCACTCTCTAGGGAGAGTGTGCGCTACTCTCTCTCAATTTACTCTATGAATTGTTCCTAAATACTACACCTAAGGCCATGGCATGCAATGCTCAAACAAGGTCCAAAATTATTGACAAAATCCTAATTACAAGTTCAAATAATACTAAGACTATTACAAGACTTGTTGACCAAGAAAAAACCTTGAAAGGTTGATTGTTAACTTTTATGTTGACTTTGACTTTGAGTCAATCTCGTCTCTTCCTCTTCTTGTGTTCTCCTAAGCATTGACCTTGTAATCCTCTTGATATTTTGACTTCTTGTGTTGGAGTAGATAGATCTCCATCAAACCCTCCTTCTTGAACACAACTTGCCCCCATGTTGTCCTCTTCATCAAAACCTACAAAAGGTGAAAGATCACATACATTAAAGGAATTATTTCCACCAAATTATAAAGGAAGGTCTAATTTACAAGCATTTAGTCCTAGTTTCTCAATTATCCTAAACGGTCCATCTCCTCTAGGAAGAAATTTGGACTTCCTCAAGTTGGGAAATCTCTCTTTTCTAAGATGCAACCAAACCAAGTCTCCCACTTTGAAGTCCATAGCCTTGCAGCTCTTGTTGTGTGCTTTAGCAAATTGTTCATTCTTCTTCTCAATCCTTGCTCTAACTTTGGCATGCAATTCCTTGATCTTCTCGACATGTTTAACACCATTCTTATCACAATCAAACTCAAAAGGAAAACATGCAAGATCAAGTGGAGTTAATGGGTTATTACCATACACAACTTGAAAAGAAGATAAAGAAGTAGTAAAATGGGCTACTCTATTTTAAGTAAACTCTACATGTGGTAAACACTCCTCCCAAGATTTGATATTACCCTTTACAAAACTTATAAGTAGTAGAAAAGAGTAACTTGGTGCCAAGTCTTCCCCAAAGTGACCTCCAAATGTGGCTAAGGAACTTTTCATCCCTATCACTCACAATGTTTTGCGGCACACCGTGGATTCTCACAATTTCCTTGAAGAACAATGTAGCTATGTGAGAAGCATCATCCGTTTTGTGGCAAGGTAGAAAGTGAGCCATCTTTGAGAACCTACATACCACAACAAAGATAGAATCCGAGCCTTTCTTGGTTTTGGGTAACCCCAGAACAAAGTCCATGGATATGTCCACCCAAGGAGAAGAAGGCACGGGTAAGGGCATGTAAAGACTATAGTTGGATAGCTTAGACTTTTCCTTATTACAAGTGATGCTCCTTCTTACAAACTTTAAAACTTGTACTTTCATTTTAGGGCAAAAGAAGTGCTCATGTAATATGACAAAGGTCTTGTCTATACCAAAATGACCCATGATTCCTCCTTCATGTGATTCAAATATTAAGAGTTCTCTTAAGGAGCTATTAGGCACACACAAACAATTTCCCTTAAAAAGATAATCCTTGTGCCTACAGAAATCCTTTAAAGCACCCTTAACACACTCCTTGTACATTAGGCCAGAATCACTATCATTCTCATACAAAGTCTTTACATGTTCAAAACCAATTAATTTAGACTCAAGCATAGAGAGAAAGGTTTCTTGTGCTTGATGATGTATGGAAAGGTTTCTAAGAACTCAACCAACCTAGCATGCCTCTTGTTGAGTGCTTCATTGTCCGTATGCACTATAAACTCCTTTGGGAGTAAGTAGTGTTGCCAAGTTTGAAAAGACCTCACCAATGCATAAAGTTCTTTGTCATAGGTGGAGTAGTTCATTTGAGCTCCCTTGAGTTTCTCACTAAAATAAGCTATGCGATGTCCTTCTTGGTTCAAGACCGCGCCAATACCTAGGTTAGAGGCATCACATTCAAGCTCAAAAGTTAGTGAAATTTTTTGCAAAGATAAGATAGGAGCATTAGAAAGCTTTTCCTTAAGTAAATTAAAAGCAAGTTCTTGAGGTTCTCCCCAAATGAAAGGAACTTCCCTATTGACTAGCTCATTTAATGGTGAAACAATGATGCTAAAGTCCTTGACAAATCTCCTATAAAAACTAGTTAACCCGTGGAAGCTCCTCACTTCCTTTACACTTGTAAGAGTTAGCAAATCCTTGATTGCTTTGACCTTTGCTTCATCCACTTGCACACCTAATGAACTCACAACAAAGCCAAGAAACACAACACTACACATAGCAAACAAAAATTTATCCTTGTTAGCAAATAAAGTTTGTGTCCTAAGTGCTTCTAAAACATGCCTCAAGTGAGCTAAGTGATTATGGAAAGATTTGCTATACACAAGTATATCATCAAAGTATACTACAACAAATTTCCCAATGAATTCTCTTAAGACATGGTTCATCAACCTCATGAAGGTACTAGGTGCATTACTTAAACCGAAAGGCATAACCAACCATTTATACAAACCAAACTTAGTTTTAAAGGCCAATTTTTATTCATCCCCTTCCTTCATCCTAATTTGGTGATATCCATTCTTAAGATCAATTTCACTAAACATAGTGGAACCATGCAATTCATCTAGGAGATCATCAAGTCTAGGTATTGGATGATGATACCTTATGGTGATGTTGTTTATTACCCTACAATCCGTGCACATGAGCCATGTTCCCTCCTTCTAAGGAATAAGTATCACGGGTGAAGCACATGGAGACAAGCTCTCCTTGACCCATCCTTTGCTCAACAAGTCTTGTACTTGTCTCTCAATTTCATGTGTCTCTTGAGGTGAAGTTTTATAGGTTGGCCTATTAGGGAGAGATGCACCCGAAATGAGATCAATTTGGTTTTCTATCCCTCTCAAAGGTGGTAGGTCGTGAGGTATTTCTTGAGGGAACACATCTCCAAATTCTTCAAGCAAAGCATCCAAGTCATTTTGATCATCTACACAAGTAGCATTCAATATAAGTGGTGAAGGCAAACACAAGTGATGGATTTCCTAGCTAATAATTCCCTCTTAACTTCTCATCTCTCAATTAAAAAACTCCCTTTTTTATCAACACTCTTAGTCTTTTCCTTCTTGCTTTTAGATTTGAGACTAGAAGTAGCATGCTTGGAAGTCTTCTTAGAGCTCTCGGCCAAGCTCTTGGAAGTGGGAGTGGGCTTGGAAATTTCTTAGGATCCCTTGGCCAAAACCTTTCTTTCCTCTTCTCTTTTCAATTTCATCTTCACTTAGTCTTCTATTACTTCCCTAGGTGACAAAGGCTTCAAGTGTACCTTGCGGCCAACATGAGAAAAGATGTAAGTACTTGCTACACTATCATGTAAAACATGCCTATCATATTGTCACGGTCTACCTAAAAGCATATGAGTTGCCTCCATAGGAACTATATCACATAAAATTTCATCATTATACTTCCCTATGCTAAATGCAACTAACACTTGCTTATCAACCACCAATTCACCTTTCTCATTTAACCATTGCAATTTATAGGGTTTGGGGTGGGGGAAAGTTTTCAAACCAAGTTTCTCTACTAATTTAGTACTCACCACATTAGTGCAACTACGACTATCAATTATTAAAGAGCAAACATTTCCTTGTATACTATATCTTGTGTGGAAGATGTTCTCTCTTTTGGGTGTCATCAAGCTCATGGTAAACACTTCCTAGCATCCTTCTCACCATGAGGAGGTCACATTCTTCGGCCAACTCTTCACTAGAATGTTCACTTGCACTTTCTCCTTCATACACACTTGAAGAATCGCTAGAATCTTCACTTGTGACTCATCCATCCATCCTCATCACCATGGTCTTCTTGTTTGGGCATTGCGAAGCAATGTGGCCATGTCCTAAACATTTAAAATACTTGATGTTAGATGGTTTAGAATTAATTTTAGGAACATCTTTGCCGCTAGATTCATCACGACCAAACTTGGAAGTAGGCTTGAATGAGCTCTCCTTCTTTTACTTCTCCTTCCAACTAGAAGAACCACTAGTATAGGATTTCTTCATGGTGAATTTTCTCTTCATTTGAACTTCTATCTTCTCGGCTTTATGTATGGCTTCCTCCAAGGTTCTATAGCTTTGGAGTTCCAAGATGTTTTGGATCTCCTTATTCAATCCATGTGTGAACCTTGCTAGAGTTGCTTCTTTTTCTTCTTGGTTATCTGTGCTCATCATAATAAGCTCAAGGTCTTTAGCACACTACTTCCTCTTTGTGTCAATCTTTGGAGCTTAACATGTAAAACTCTCACATAGGATTTAGGAACAAATCCTCCTCTTAGAGCATCCTTCAATTGTGTCCAAGATGTAATGGAAGGTCTCCTCCTCCTTTCGGCATCTATGAGAACTTGGTTCCACCAAACCAAGGCATACCCTTCAAACTCCAATATGGCAAGGTTAAGCCTCTTGTCTTCACTCAAGGTCGAGTTGCAAGAAAATACTTGGTCAACCTTCATGGCCCACTCTAGAAAGCTCTCAACACCTCCCTCTCGTAGGAATTTTGGAAGATTAATTCTAGCATTTGGTTCCCATCCTCTTGCCTCTCCTTTTCCAAAATACCTTCTAGGTGTGAATGGTTGCCTCCTATGGTTGTCTTGGCCATGCCCTCTCTTATGTCTCCTTTCTTCCTTATAGTCTCTATAAGCATCAATCTCTTCATAGTTACTCCCCTCATCACTTTCCCTAGGTGAGTAATAGTATCCTTTATAGCTACCTCTCTCACTCCTACTTCTTCGACTCACTCCTTTACCTCCCTCATGCTCTTCTCTTTCTTTTCTCTCACGATCTTCCCTTAGTTTTTTCTCAAGGTCCTCCCTTTTACTATCTCCTTCCCTAAACCTCTCATTCATCTCATGTTGCATGTCAATGAATTTTTTAGTCATAAAATCCATGAGTTTATTATTAGTTTTAGGTGACAAATTATTTCCCACACTATGTGAGCTCTCCATGGCTGCAAGCAAACGATTAGTTCACAAAAAAAATAATAAACAAGGACCTCACCACTCACTAAGTGTTTCACTCAAGTTACTACTCGTGTATGCACTTTTTACTGGCTCTTTCTCTAGTGTTCTATCTTGCCTTTTTCCACTTAATCTCTTCTTAAGCTTCATAAGTGAACCTCAACTCAAATTCATATATGGCTGCAATCCATGTGAAAGAGGAACAACTCTACTTTCAAGCCTAAGAATTCCAAGAAAATGCTAAACTCTAGACAAAACTCAAGGATTTCAAAGAGACAAGCAATAAAAGCATAAAATGAAGGAATTAGGCTACTCAAATTCAAAAATGAAGTGATGTAAGACAATGACACAAAAAGGACAGAAATGATTCAGTAAGATTCTAGATTGATCACTAACCAAGAGAAAAAAATTAACCAAGTACAAACTCAAAATATGGTAGTGATCACTTTAGAGACCGATTTAGAAACCGAAAGCTAGGTTAACGACATAACCAAGTTCCAAGCTACTAATGCACTAATTGAAGTCAACCAAAAATGATGTAAGTGCAGTATTAGATGGCTGGACAAGTATCTCAAACAGAAAGTCACAAGTATGCAAAAATTTGAGTCAACACAAGCTAGGTACTAGTACATACTTCTAGGCCAATTTCCAAGTTACTAGCAATTTTACTAGGTTTATGTGTGTTATATCTTAGTTCTAAGTCCAAATTTCTTTCTGAAACTTTCTTTTGCACTTCTTTAATCTTTCTATACTTGCTGGATAGTTTCTCAAATTACTCAAAATTTCTCTTCAAGTACTCAAAATTTCTAGTACTTCCTCGAGACTCTTTTCTAACTTTCTTTTGAATTTTCTCACTTTCGTTCTTCTTGTTTTGATTTCTTTTCACTTGTTTTCTTTTCTAACACTTGTTTTATTTTCTTTTATTTTCTTTTAACTACTAGACTGAATTGTTTCTTAACTAAAACAAGTACTCCAAGTTCAATTACTAGCAACAAAGGTTCTCTACAAGGTACAATATGAATTATGACCTATGGTAAGCACTCTACTAGTATGTATTGATGTGTATGTCTCAATTTTGCATAAATGAACTTGAATGTACAAATTTTAAGGTCTATATGCAGTACCAAAACAGGGCAAACAGAGTACACAAAACATATATCTCACAGTATAGCAAGTTATACACCAATTGAAAGCAAAATTGATACTAGAAGAAGGAACAAGTATGAATTGATGACTAACTCAAGGAATTGGTAATTTCCACTTCTCAAACTCAAAGTGGCTGAACCAAACACTGCATATATGACATATTTTCCAGAGTTTCAAATCAAAACACAAAGTATCATATAGAAACTCAAAGATATACCAAATCAAATTTGAACTAAAATAAAAAATAAGGCTGACGGATAACTAGACACGGATTTGATTGATTTTCATGACAAAACTTCAAAACAAATCAAGGAACTCAAAGATACATGGAACACCGAATCAAGAAGAAGAAAATTCAAAAAGAAACTCAAGATCTAAAGGATAAGACTCACAGATGTGCAATTCCACTTGAAGAAGGAACAAGCTATTGATACCACTTGATGTAAGTCTTCCATGGAAGTCTCACTAGTTTGTCCAATCTTCACTTCTCAAGCTTGAACTTCACAGACTAATGGAGGTAGATTATGGAATTGGAACTCAAAGGAGAAGAAAATTAGAAAATGGAGAAGGTTAGAAGGTGAAGGAGCACCATGCATAACAATAAGCTATAGGTAGAATAGTCACATGGAGAATGCACCATAATAAGACTCAAGAAGGTTTACACAAGAAACCTAGAAGAGAAACTTCTCTCTCAAGCAATAGCTTCTTTCTAAAATTTTTCAAAAATGTTACTTATACTAATGAAAATGGCTCCAAGCTTGTTATGCAAGGATCACATGCTAACCATTGGATTTAGAATTAGATCAACGCATGGGAAGCTTTGTTAGGCACTTCACATGGATCATGATTCAAAACCCTTAGATTAGTAAGTATTCACAAGGCCACAGTTCAATCAAGGAGTGGCATAAAACTTGTGAGCCAAGTTCGAATCTCCACCTCTTGATGATATCTAAATCAAAAGGTCTTGAATTACTCTTGAGTAGTGTGGAACTTGTGACTCAAGTTTGAATATAAACCCTTTGATGAGATCTAAATCAAGAGGTCTAGAATCACTCTTGAATTGGTGCCAAAAACATGTCTCTCACGGTTCAAGATCCACCCTTGATTGAGATCTAATCTTATAGCCAAGTTTGAATTGGAGTTAGTGGAATTGCCACTAACTTCCCTCCAAAACTCTCTCCACTCTCTCTAGGGAGAGTGTGCGCCACTCTCTCTCAATTTACTCTATGAATTGTTCCTAAATACTACACCCAAGGTCGTGGCATGCAATGCTCAAACAAGGCCCAAAATTATTGGTAAAATCCTAATTACAAGTTCAAATAATACTAAGATTACTACAAGACTTGTTGACCAAGAAAAGGCCTTGAAGGGTTGACTGTTGACTTTTATGTTGACTTTGACTGTGAGTCAATCTCTTTTCTTCCTCTTCTTGTATTCTCCTAAGCATTGACCTTGTAATCCTCTTGGTATTGTTGACTTCTTGTGTTTTCGCCAAGAACTTGATTTGGCAAGGCCTAGGCCTATCCAAATGCAAGTAGAACTCTGTGTTTAAGTTAGCTAGATATGTGAACTGAGAGCCAATAATATTTGGAACCTTCCTATCTTCATTTTCAGCAATACGTCTAATGTGGTTCCAAGATATTTCTCTTTCTTTAATCCCTCGTTTGTTAGAATTTGTTATATGCTCAAAAATGAGATCATAGTCCATCAAAAATGTATGTATGTGGTCCTTTGGAGACTCAAATTCATTCAGGCACAAAGGTTGAATTACTTGAATTTCTAAGTAGTGGGGTGTATCCAAAGGAGTACCACTCCTATATTATAGCCAAGTGATATGCACTCTATCTTATTTAGAGGACGATGTTTTGTGCAAACCACATTGAGCATGAGATTGTGCTCTCGCTTAGCATGAGTGCCTAGAGAGGAAGGTGTGTCTCTAGAAGTCAACATTGAGCGACAACATGTGGTGACATTGATCGTCAATTGGTGGTGATATTGAGCATGGGTTGCAGAGACTCAGGGGGAGTCTATGGAGTTACATACTAAGCATGATGGATAATTCACACTTACCATGAGTCTCCTGCTTCTGTTGTACTTAGTTTATCTTGTTGAATTCATATAATTGCATTGCCATGCCTTGGTATGCTTCTTTATTTATGTTATGATTATTACATATGAAATTGTATGACAATTGGATTTGAGTAGTTGATTATGTTGTGGGAACATATTTGTACTCGATTAGTCATTAAGGATTATGATAATTATTTTTGTGAAAAATAACAATGGTTTCCCATTAACCATCTTAATATTTTCAAAAACATCCTAGAATTTTCACCGCGTGAATATTAATGATGGTTACAGAGCGTCACGAACACCCTTTTTCTCATTAGTAAGGGATCAACAATACCTTTGCTAACTTGAGCTTCTTGTGAATGAACTTCATTCTCATATCTCTTATCACTGTACTCTTGAAAAAGCAATCTAAAGCTTACATCAACATCAAAAGCTTCATCAATAAGGAAATTTGTGAATTTCATTTTATACTTCGAATACAACACAAGAGCAATCAACGGTAACATTTAGACGCTCGAAATCACCCAATACTTATACTTACATCCATGGAAGAACACATTTCTTTTATTTTTGTTCCAATTCCAAAGGCCTCAAACATGGACACATTGCTTATATGATGATCTAGAAAGGCGCAAAGTAACATCATAAGATAACTTTAAAAATGACAATGAAATGCGCTACCAAATACATATAACTCAAATTTTGAGATATAATTCATGTATCACTAATGAGGCAAACTCTACGATGGTGTTTAAAAATATATCTCTTCATCTTCACCTTATCACTATCTTAAAAACGAAAAATTATGTATCAGAGTAACGTGTGAAAAAATCTCAACAATAGGTACTACGATATTAAACAATTTACGAAAAGTTTCATGCTCAATGCATCAAAAAGGGAGCTTCAATGCCACAAACACTCTAGATATTGCATCTAACAATGTTTATAGATCATTCATTGCTGGATGAATCTATTTTTTTTTCTTGCTATTATTCTTATCTAATTCTGAAAGACCCTCATCTAGTTAAATGATTTCTCATAAAACTTGCTCTATTTGCAATTTGATCAAAATGCCACAATGGAGACATTTACCTTTCTTATCTAAGTTGGGTGGTGGCTCCTCTCAAGTGTTCCTATAATGACAACCAACTTTCTATAATGACAATCAACTTTTGTACACGTATGGTATTGAGTTCGACGGTAACATTTCTCTTTGTTTAATTAAATCCTCTTATGTTTCATAGACCAAGGAGTCATTTTGTTATCCCATATAGTTTTTTCTGCACTTGAAAAGAAAATGTCATTTTGCTTCATGGGTCCAAACAAGTTGTTCACATTGCCCCTGAATCATTATTATATCAACAAAAACAGGGCAAATTATTCTTTAGGAGTTTGGGTACCTAAAATAATAAAATGAAATATGACCTGTTAATAACATTGTAACAAGGCAAACAAGAACAACCACTATATGAAATCAAGAAGAACAACAATCACATTACACCTCGAAGTGCTGCAGAAAATGAAAAATCAAAAAGCATACTATTCTTACTATTATTATAATATTATTATTATTGTAACTTAACCGAAATTGAACCAAAAGGGAACGCAGTTATTTGAAGAATTAGGATTCACATTAATTGAAAAATGAAAGCAAATTTGGGGATTTAGGGTTTGTAAAGATACAATATGCCCCAGTGTTGGTGTTGGTGATGGGGGAATGGTGTTGGTGTCACCGATGGAACTCAATTCTTGCAGGGGCGTGTAAGATCAGTTAGTTAATCCAACAATCTGATCATAATTGACATAAATCTTATCAAGTTGTTTCAGTTTATTATGACTTTTGAATTTCAATTTATCAAGATAATGTATCAGGTTGTTACTAGTGATTAATTTAGATCTTGTATTGTTATCGGTGATAAGTTCATATCATGTAATTTTCTTGACATATATTATCAAAAGCAGGAGAACCACTTCTAATTCAATTCTCAATAAACTTCGTTTTATGATCCGAAGAAACAGCGTTGATTTATAAATTACCATGCATATAGTAAAACATACTCGTGTGCATACATATAGATAATATATAGATAAATATATAAAAGAGAGAAGCTGTTTCACAACCATCATCACTATTTATTCAACAAAGCTTTCAAGTTTTTCATTAGATATTAGATACAGGACATAGTGTTATTGGTATTGACTTTATAATACACAATATATACATATGATTGAGCTCTCTCTTTTCACATTTTCAATATATCTATACATGAGTATACTACTTGTCTCTCTTTTCACCCTTTTCAATTATAACATTTTTCTTGAGCGACCAAAAGTTTACAAGAAATAGCTAGTTCCTTGTAACCCCAATCCTCATAAGAGCAACATAAGCCACAACTCTGTAGCCTATTAACATTATGAATAGAGTCAATGCAGCCATGAGTTGCCCTTTCAAATGTAGCCCCATTTGCTTTATCAAAGGATATTCAGCAATCAAACACTGGCCTTTAGAACATGGGTATGTGTCCTTAATGCCATACTGAGACCCCATCATGAGATGGTATGTGTAATTGGTGATGGAGAAGTATTTCAGCCATGCTATAAATTTTGGCACATGTTGAATATAGTATCCCCCAGCCAGAACAAAGCATAGCACAATCACTGAGGCTAGTGTGGTAGCGGATTTCGGTTCCATTACAATTGCACCAATGGCAAGGCCTAGCCCTTGTGAAACTAACACGTTGAGTAAGATGGAGAAAAGTGTGTAAAAGAAGTTTGCCACTTTGGCTTTCAACCCTGTCATCCAATAGGTTATGATAAGAAATACGGTGGGAAGCACAAGCTCAATTGGAAGGTCAGCCACCATTTTTGACATGAAATATGAAGAGAGCCTGTACATTCCAGAGGATCGTTCCTTCTCCAACATTGTTTGCTCTTGGGGGAAGGTGAATATTGCTTGATAGAGAGGCAAGGCACCCCAAAAGCCATTAAGGAAGAATAGAAGCCCAATCTGCACATACATAATCATTGTATTATTATTTTGAGAAAATTTGTAAAATATATAGGGAGGCATCCTCAGTATTATTGAATAAAGTGTTAAAGACATGTTAGGGCCCAGGAGAAGCCCATTTGGAGGATTATTGCACTGCGTTACATAGGCATTGCATGTAGTTTTTAGCCAGCTATTCATGTAGACATTCCTTGGTATTAGGAAATCTCTCTGAAAAATATATTTGCCTATCAAGCGAGAGTTTAGTTATTTTGGGAGAAATTGAATCCATATCTACATAAGAATTTGCTACTTCATATCTACATAAGCAAGATAAGAATTTGCTAAGAATCCTTAACTATTTATGCTAATCTACGTTTGACAATTAAATTATAACATAATAAGTTAAAAACTCATTCTATAACCGTAGTCATGACTTAATTTAATTAAGTACTTTGATTAACCATATTATTACACACCTATCTTTATGTATAAATCAAGGCAACAGTCGAACTTTATAATTATAAGATTTTAGAAAAAGGAAATTACAAAATATCTATTAGTGGGAAGGATGTCCTCAGGAATAAAAGAATAAGGGAGGAGGTCGTTGCCACAAAAAATACTTTAGACAAACTATATTGATATTTAATTACATTTGGTAAGTCCAATTTTACATAAAATTGACCTAAGCATGATATTGTAGGAGCAAGTAATTTGCTTTTTAAGTGGAAATCTTATTCTTACCTGATCCTGCAAGTGTGATACATCAGACTTGTACCATAGTAGTCCTGCAACAAGAGCAACCATTAGAACCCGAAAAATCCGCTGGCCAGAGAATGATTCATACTTTCTCTCCTTGACATCTCTTTTAAGCAGCACAATAAATTGCTGCGACCAACTTGTAGGCCATTCCCCAAAGCCAATGTCTTCAAATCTACTCTGACTTTTATCATAGTCAGTAATTTCTTGAAGCATTGGCTTCAATCTGGTGGCGAAGTAGTCCCTGTATGAGGAAATCAATTTATGCTTATTTAAGGCATGATCTTCATTTAATTGATCAGTGTAGACACCTGCAAAAAAAAAGTATTTTCCTTTAAATAAACATAAATTAGATGTTAGAGCCTAGATAACTCATTTTTGTTTCTATATATATACACACAACATGAATATATAAAATATATCCTCATTAACGAAAAAGTGTCCATTTCTTAGTTATAATTTGATCTCTGGATTAGTCCATGAGATTGGAAGCATTGTCACTTTAGCTCATTACTTTTTTTTTTTTTAAATAAATCCATTTAGTCCGAGTTAGTAAAAGTGAAAGTGATTCACTTTAGTCCATGATTGAAGCATAAAAAATGAGATGAAAAAGAATTAAAATGAATGGTTTTTTACAAGTTAGTAACGCTTATAATCAGATGGACTATTTTGGAGATTAACTCAATGTTGAAAGTTAACCAGAATAAATGAACTTATCCAAATATACGCGTGTACTAATGGAAAAAAAAACATGAGATTCTGAAGTTTTGTCCATGAAATTGTGTAGTATAAAAGTTCATAAATAACCAAGGAAACTTCAAACGTTTATTTTAAAAAAAAGAAAAAGTCATATACCATTTGCAAGATCCAAAAGGAAGTCTGAGGGGTTCATGGCCATGGTAGGGGCATATCCAATATTACTAAAATATTCAATAGCTTCAGACGCTTTTCCAAAATAAAGTACGTTCCCTTCTGAAAGCAGTAACAACCTATGAAACATACGGTACATCCTGCTTGAAGGTTGATGTATGGTCATCACAACAGTTCTCCCTCCATTTGCTATCTTCCACAAAGTTGAGACGATTCTTTGAGCAATAGTTGAGTCTAGGCCAGAGGTTGGTTCATCAAGGAACAACAAGCTAGGGTTTATGAGCATTTCTTGTCCAATGCTAACCCTTTTCCTCTCCCCCCCAGAAACCCCTCTCAAAAGTGGCCCTCCAATGATGCTATCCTTGCACTTGGTCAAACCTAATTGAGTCAGCACTGCTTTTGCATGATCAATTTTCTCCTTTTTGGTGAAACTACAACTTGGCAATCTGAGAAGAGCAGTGTAGACAAGGGTTTCAGTGACAGTTAAGTGGGGATAGAGAACATCATCCTGTGTGACGAAACCAGTATTTCTTTTCATTGCATTTGAGAAGGGTTTTCCATTGTAAGTTATAATTCCATGGAGGTCCCCTCTAAGCCTGCCTCCTAATGCTGATAGCAAAGTTGTTTTGCCACTTCCAGATGGACCTAACATGGCAAGAATTTCACCAGGTTGAACTATGCCTGTCACTCCATTTAGTATTACTTTCTCTTCTGAGTTTGTGTTCTTAAAAAACCTCCGCTTTGTGGTCTCGATTTTATAGATAACATCATGGAACTATATGCAATAAGTAATTAAAACAAATCATCATTGATCCATATTAAGATGTACTAAAGCTACAGGATAAAGCACAGATATGGGAGGGTCTGAGAATTAAAATAAGGATAAAGCACAAACATGATTATGAATGCAACTAGGGGATACATTTTACGAGCAAAATATTTTTTTTTTTATTTCCCTCCTCTAAAGGGAGCAATTGTAAATAGAAGAATCTTATTTGTAAATTATTTAGGAATATGATATGAAGTATACGTGAAAATACAAATAATATAAGTTTGAAGTCTTTTGGAGAGATGAGTTTTATAGAATAAATTCGTGAATTTGTCTAATCTATCTTAAATAAAAAAATTTAAATATCTTATAAAAATGTACTATGTGCATTTTTTTAGATCTTTAAAATTATTAATAACATTGATTTTTTTTTATAAAATTATGTAATCTTATTTTTACTAATTGAACAACCCCAGTAAAACATACAATTGATTGTGAATGACCTTTATTTCTAGAACTGGTTAAAGATAACAAAATATAGAGATCAACTAATAACTACTTACAGACAATTTAAAAGATTAAAATTGTCTACTTTAACACCTTTTGGCACGATGATAACTGGTATCACCTTACATATAATATATACCACAAGAAAATAATATGTAGAAAATGTTTTTTCTTTAACATATCAGTTGATGAAAAATCAAAACGGATGATGTTCTAATGAATTCATATATAATTTGTTACGTAGTACATATCAATTATTAATTTTCTCGTTAACATACATTTGAAATTACTTATTTTATCGTTTAAAATGTATGTCTCATTTTATAAAAGTGAAATCCTTGATTTTCCCTGAACAGGCGATAGAAATATAATTATTTGAAAAGTATACATTGGTTAGAGATTTTTATTATGAGGAAAACGGAGGATATTTTTTTTTTAAGTTAATCCATGCGAAGATAGTAATAATAATTTTGATCTAAACTTGAACCCTTTAAAATCACAAAACCTTGAGAGTTACTGGAGAATTTGTCTTCTGAAAGATGTCAGGTGCTTCCTCCTGTACTGTTGATTTGTAAGAAGTTTGAGATTCTATGTCTTCCATCTCCTGCTTAATCATTATCTACTAGCAACTTTCATATAAGAATAATGTCTTAAGTCTGTGTCCATCTTTATAAGAATATAACGCATTACAGAAACGACATAAAATATCGATCTCAATGAGATAGCGTCTCTGTTTGTCTAAGTGTAATTGTGCTTGCAACTATAACTTCTCTAAGTAGCATGTACGTGCTCCTTGCCTATTATGCTAGTATTGGCACACTACAGTTGTCATGCAATTGTAGCAGATGTAGACAAAGAAATGAGTGTGTTCGTGGCATAATATGAAAGTGAAAAGAAGGAGAAGATTTTGGCTTTAGAGTGTATATTTAGTTTTGCAAATTGATTAAGTAATATATTTAGTTGTTTAGATTGATGGAACCGCATTTCTTGTTGTTCCACTTCCACCAGATTCTATTTTTACACGGAAATGAATAATTTGAGATTATTGGTTAAGTTGGAAAAACTTCTTTACTAATTGATTCACGCACTAAACGATGGATGCTGTTGGCTAATTAAAGAATTTCTTGTGAAAATAATCTTTTCATTTGATATTAATTTTAAGATAATTTTCTCACATTCCCTTGTGCTTTGGACTAATTGATGTCTAGATAATGGACATAATAGCCAACTTCATGTTGTAGTTCAACCCCTTTATTAGCAAAAATCGGGTCAGAAAGAATGAAAATCTAAACAACTTAATCATGATGGCCTAGATTTTTATAGTTTATGTTAGGTGCCTAACAAGTCACTCTTAAATCATATAAGAAAAATATGGAAGGG
This sequence comes from Hylodesmum podocarpum, assembly GCA_026586105.1. Classification (NCBI taxonomy): domain Eukaryota; kingdom Viridiplantae; phylum Streptophyta; class Magnoliopsida; order Fabales; family Fabaceae; genus Hylodesmum; species Hylodesmum podocarpum. Next base: position 2,726,186 of record JALJEV010000804.1, read on the forward strand.
AAAATGAAGTCTTACCTAATATTGATGATATCTAAAGCAATTCTCTGTGCATGAATTGAGCTATTGATGTTGTGTTTCACTGAAAATGGAAGGAGAACAATAAAGTCTCAACTTTTTATAATGCATACCATGCTATTGAACGAACCATCTATCAAATAATGTTACTGAATGAAGCATCATACGCAAGAAGTATTTGAACTGCATACAAAATGAGAATGGGATGAGACAGATAATCTGCATAACTATGGGCACAAATATCTGAGGTAGTTAATAGGAGCCTACAACCTGTTTAATGATTTATTTAATAAAAGAAAAGGTTAGGTTTAAACTTTTAATATGATTATCTAATGATTTCATTATTGAACTATTATTTTTAATTTATTGCTAGACTATTATTTATATATGTCATTTTGTTATTAGTTCATTAATTAATAATGTTTGCTCTAAAGATTATTTGAGTATGTAAGGGCTCATCAGCCTTTCTGATTGTGTTTTAATTACAGTTGGTTTAATTTAGTAATTTAAGGCTTGAGGTTTATTGAGTAGTTTAGCGACAAACTATACATAGTTATATTTGTTTAATAATTCTACTGTAGATGTTGTATTTTTTATTAAAGAAACTTTTAAATAAAATAACAGGTTATACCAGATATTTATAGAAGTTAAATAGATTTATGAAAAGACTAACACTCAATAAAAAAGTCAAGCTAAAGTTAAAATCTAATAATACCCAAATTGACATGACCCATTTTTTTATTCCTATCCTATCACCCGGGGTTTGTTACTAGCTGTGAGGGTTCCCAAATTCTACATTGTTTACTTTAAAATGTTTACTTTAATTAAGCTCAAAGGGTAATAATTAAAATAGTAAATGATGATTTTCATATTTTAACTTATCGAACAGTAATTGTTAATTAACATTAAACACGGTCAGTTTAGGTTTGACAGTTTAGGCCTAATAACTGCGTTGAGCTCGTCAATAAATACCCCGTTTTGCTCCAGACACAGAACAGGTGACGCAAGGCAACCCCACTCCAGTGAGTAGTGTATAAACAACTCCCCCACACAAAGATGCTATGTCAATTTATTTATATTATAAACACTAAATAATAATATAATTAAATTTATAAAATTTAAAGATTTAAATATTTTTTATCATTTTTTTTATTTTTAACTAATTATTAGACTGTGATTTTAAATTTAAACTTTTTTCACATATTTATACAGAAAATGGTAAAAAAATTGTATTAATTTTTTCCCAAATTATTTGTAAACAAAACTTTGGAAAAAAAAAAGGTATTTTTTTCCCTAAAGGTATTTTAAATATTTTTTCACCATTTTTTATTTTCTTTACTATCCTCACCGTGTCTAATTTAAAAACAACAAATTAATTGAAAATGAAAGTTTTGTAATTAATTAAAATAAAAATGTAAATATAAATAAACAAATACATAATTTTGTAAATTATTTATATTATTGTTTAGTCCCCGTAATGTTTTCTATTTTCTTTTTGGTCCTTTTTATTGTTAGTCTTTATAATTTTCTCTTTTTAATTTTTGTCTTTTCATTAAATTTGTCTATTAAACCTAACTGTATGGATCAAAATCAAATAAAAAATATTATAAGGACGATTTTTTTAAAAAATAAAAGGACGAAAAACAAAACATGCTATTTTATAATGACTAAAAATTTTATTAAACCTATAATTATTGGAGTTGTTAGCAGTGATGATAATATCATCTAATAAACTAGAAGATATGTTGTAAAGCTCTTTTAAGAATAAACAAATAAGGAAGGGTCATACTTGTTAGACTGAAACTGAAATTGAAGTAAAGTAGACTTAACCTTGTCAAATCAAGATCTCGGAGCTTGGCCAGAGGCCTTAGATAGATTGTTTTGCTAAGTTTGGAGACCAGTGATTTATCAGTTGATTTGAAACCTGCTGGCTACAGCATATAGACTTCTCCTTGTAAGGCACCGCGGAGAAATACATTATTAAAATTAATTCATGCAACATGCGATGGTCAAACTCTAAATATAACAAGTTAATTATCTCGTAAAAAAAAATAATAAAAAATTATATATATATATATATATAAACTCTGAGACCTGCGTAACAATTAGAGTGAGGATTAATCAAACTTTAACATGTTTAGGGAAAAAGTTGTGTAGTAGTCATTACCAAGGTGTTGATGTAATTCCTTAGCTACAATATGAACTTTGTAGCGATTAACAGATTTATAAGAGTTCTCCTTGACGTTGAAAACCATTCTCCAGCCAATGGGAAATCTATTTGGAAAAAGCTAGACAAGAATTGAGGTTAAGAGAGTCATATTCTGACTTTATATCCGCAAGTCAGGTAGGATTTGAGGGGTAGTAACATATTCTTCCAACTAATATAAATAAAAGTGACTTCTTTAATTTTTAAATTTAATTTTGAAAGTAATTTTGTTAAATCAAATTCAAATAATAATATAATTTTAATTAATGATCATTAATGTAATATAATTAATTCAAATTCAAATACTAACTTGGAATGAAGCCAAATGATTTTAAAGCACCTTATGATAATAAGTGTTATCCGAAGCACATGCGATGACATGTGCCATTCGAACTTCCATGTCTGGAAGGTCTCATGAACACCGAAAATTTCATAAATTTATAATTATATATTAAAATTTATGTTAATGGTCTCTAAAATATTGAAAAATTCTGCTAACTAGTTGTCTGAATAATACAATAAAAACCCGTGTTTCCTCCATTGATGCGACAGAGAAGAGACGCAAGGCAACCCACTCTTGTGAACGTGTAAATATTTTACTATCTGCTATAATGAAATAATATTTAAATATTAGAAGAGATTAGATAACGATAAAAATAAAATGTAATTCAAATATAACAATTAAAAATTAATAAAAATTAAAAATTTAAGATGAAAAGAAAAGCTAGTGAAATTACAACACCAAAATATTAAAAAAAAAATTACAACAAGTGAACTCAAGTAAACAAGTGGTAAAATATATGTAAATATCTTTTAATAAAGTTAAAACCAAAAGTAAAATGCAATGAAAATATAGAAATTAAAAATAAATAAAAAAAAGAAGAAGTCCGGTATAAAAATAAAAACAGTGAAAGTACGAAGATTAAAAACATGTTTAAGTCTAAAAGTAGATGGCAAATATAAAAAAATAAAATTGGATACAAAAATATGAAAAATAAAAATAGATATGTTTACATGAATTTTTCTATAAATTTTAATTGTTTTATTGATAAAAACATGCTTTACAATATTTATAATTTTTTTTGCGTACTTATATAATTTTTATTTGTAAGACAATTATTTTGATCACTACTTTTCATAATTTTATATTATATCTTAACATGTTTATTGAAACTTAATAAAATTTCTTTTTAATTAAACGATTTCGATTGGATTGATGTTCGGTTTTATTTTTACTTTTTTAGATAAAAAGCTAAACAAATGATAAAATATAGAACATTTATAATAAATATAATTTAAAATATCAAACATCACATCTATAAATCATTTGAATCATTGTATCAAACTGATTTGGATCACTTCAGGATATTTGTTTCTTGTACTACCATTTTCGACACGTACCCTAAGAAAATATATAATTTTATTACGCTAACAACTGCAATGCGCAGCCAACCAGCCACCCTACTTACAGAATATCTGCATATTTCTCCTTCTTCACACTTTATACGTATACATATTTCTCTCTCTTCACATTTTATAACTGGTTGTCTGGTTGTCTGCGTATTGCAGTTGTCTGCCAAACAGTTTTCAAAAATATATTTCAGAAGTGCAGAAAGAAATTGGGTCACTTCAGCCCTAAACGTTGACAACTAACGGGGCCCAAGATTATCTGGACTAAAGTCTATCACAAATAACACAGTTGCAACCCGCAAGGTAAGTTTGATGTCCCTAATTAAAAGCAGGGGTGTCCTTATAAATATGACCACATATAGCCAATTGTATTAGATATACATTTACTACTTTGTCATCACTTTTGCTAAAATTCCTCCTCATGTTACAATGTCTGCCCAAGCGGCTAAGTGTTTTCTCTCAATTTTTTCTCTTAAAAAATATAAAATAAGTTTTATTCTTTCAAAGTTAAAATAATTTTTTTATTAGATAATCCGTATAAAGTTTCACATCTTTTTAGAAAAATTAAAAGAATAATTTTTAACAAATTAGTTAATAAAAAATTAACAAATTTTAAAATTAATCATAATAACAAATATTGATTTGTTGATAATTACTCAGAGTGTAATTTCTTTTTAAGTGTATTTTCTTATTTTAAAGGAGTGAAATCCTATTTAGATATATTGAGACGCGACTGGGACATATTTATCTCTTTCCAATGCCATATATAGAAAAGATGGATGGATTCCAATTCAGTATTTTAGAAGCTGGGTTTAAAATTTTGAATCTCATCCAACCCCGTCAAGTCTTATTGGGTTTGAGTTAACCTACAAGAATTAATTTCTTTGAGAAAAATTGTACTTTCTTAAATATATTATGTTAAATTATTAAATACATTTTAATCAAATAATAGATAAAAATAATACATAACAAATTTTTTAAAATAAACTTCAAGAGTCAAATAAAATTTTTAGTTAAATATATTATTTTAAATATTACTATATTATTAAAATAATGAATATATATACGGTGGGATGAATTTAGGTTTAAGTTCGGAAAGACAACAAAATTTTCCCTTTAATATCAAAGTAGATTCAGGTTTATTTCTATTCCTGGACACATCTATTTGATATCAAATGTTAAATTTATAATTTATACTTTTAAATAAAATCTTTAATTGATATGTTAAATTAATAGATATTATCTACGAGACTATGTATATAAAATTTTATATAATTTGAATTTTTCAATATGTTATCCAACCACAGATATTTTTTTATATTTTTAATGGCTTATTATATGTTAAAAGAAAATTAATTCAATAATTATCATATAATAAGTTTATATTATTTATGATCTTATCAATAAAATCATTGAATTAAGTGGTTCAATTAATTAAATTTAATTTATATAAAAATTTATTGAAAAATATAAATTAAAATTTTTTACACGGTATTATATATATATATATATATATATATATATATATATATATATTAAGCAAAAGCAAATAATTTATTACTTGTTATATGGGATAAAGAATCTTTATAAAAAATCACATCAATCCTTTATCATCCAATAACTTCTATGAAGTAAACTTTTTTGTTATTTTTTTCTTATCCGTGAATTAATTGTTAATTAATTATTTTAATCAGGCACAAAAATACATTAACCCTTCACTAATAATAAAATTATTAAAAATATTAACAATTATTTGTTGGGGAACGAATCATCTCAATTTGAAGAAAGAAATCCAAATTCTCAACGTAAAATAATAATAACATGTAGATGTAATTTAAAGGTAAGTATGACACGCATTTAAGAAGTATTATTGTTGCATTAAATTTTTTTATTGAGATAATTCTAAAATATTAATACGTTAGAAGTCGATCACATAACATAAAAATTCTTATTTATGATGACTCGTTTCTTAAAGAATTTTCCTCAACCTACATGTTTTTACAAGAGAGTATTTCTATAACACTTTTAATACTTACTATTACATTTTTCTCTTTGTTCTCACTCAAGCACCTTGACCAAACATTGACTTAAGTAACAAATTGATTTTTGTAGGTACACTCTCCTACCTTGACGGAGATTACGAACCCAGGTTTGTCCACCCGACCTAAATTAGTACCCCAAAGACATTAGTCCTATGTATGACCCCAAAATCTGATAAGAACATTTGGCGCCCACTGTGGAGCCCTGATAACATGCTTCTTAAGGAGTTTCCTTCAACCTATATATATTATCATGGAGTACCTCATTAACATTTTTGACCCTTACACTTACATTTCTCTTTTTATTCTCACCCAAACACCTCGGCCAATATTAACTTAAGTATTAGAATGCCTTTTACAAGTACACTCCCCACCTTAACGGAGACTACGAACCTAGGCTTGCCTATTCTACCTAAATAAGTACCCAACATACATCAATCCTACACGTGACCCTGAAATCCAATAAGAACTTTTAGCACCCACCGCGAGGCCTTGATAAAAATTTCTCAAGGCAACCTTCACGTGATTAATACCCAAAGTCAGACTTTAACTTCATCATCACATCACGACATGGACTCTACCTTTGTAGATGCGTTAAAAGCCCACATTGACCCTACGATTAAGGGAGTTAGAAACCAACTTGATAAGAGTATAGAGAAATCAAAGGCACAACATAGAGAAGAAATGCAAGCCCTAAAGGACCAGTACCAAGAGGAGATCATGGCACTACGCCACCAAGTGTTATCCATGAAGAATGAATATACGAACCCGAATACAACACCTTGTGCTAAGCATGATATTGAGTCGTGCCCGGCGAGAAAACAAGACGACTAGCCCAAATTCCTCACCCCAGACTTAGACACAAGACAACCTCACTTTTCCACCCTGAAGCTATCCCTAGAAGCACATGGATTCTAACTCCACAATTATGCCTTCAACAAGTGCCTTTTACTACACATACAACGGTATAAGGGGAGGTCTGAACTCTCTCCTCATTTCACCAATCCACCCCAGAGGCCTACCTAATGGCTGGAGATGGCCAAACCTAGAGAAATATGAAAGGACCTCTGACCCCACCGCACACGTTAAAAAGTATCTCACGCAAGCCAGCCATGTATCCGAGGAGTTGAGAATTCACTGTCGGTTTTTCCCGATGACATTGAAGGGGACCAGTTTGTAATGGTATTACTTGTTGTCGCCCTTGTCTCTTGATTCTTTTGATACCATGTGCATGAGATTCATGGCTTAATTTTTTAATTGCAAACTCATCATCATTGATTTGTCCTATTTACAACACGTGGTTCAAGGGGACCACCAAACTTTAAGGCAATATATGGCCCAGTTTGCCCAAGCAAAAATTAACATTGAAGACTAGCTCCCTGCCATGGCCATGCATACTATAAAGGTGGGATTGAAACCAGACTCCTTCTCAGATTCGTTATACGCGAATCCACCCACCAATATGGACAAACTCAAGGCACGGGAAGCCTGCTACATGAGTATAAAAAAGAATGTGGCGAGGAGGCACAAAGCGAAGGAGCCAATGAAACCGACCATCTTATACCCCTCTTAACGCTAGTAGAGAGGTCGTGTTACGAGAAGCCTTCAACTTGAGCCTTTTGAGAATGCTTCATCCCACTTTGTCCCTACCACAACTGGATACATTGAAGAGATGAAGCTATCACCAAAACTACGACTACACCACGGAAGAATGCAACAAAGTCTGGGATCTCTTGGAGGAACTTATCAGGTTGGGCTCCTTTAGCTGATTTGTTAAAGCCCACGAAGCCAATAGAAAGGATTGTAAAAAACAAAAATACACAAGAATGGGGGGTTGAATTGTGTAGACTATTTAAAAACTTTTTCTCTAAGACGATGTGTTTGCGTCTGTTGTTTTCAAAGCTTGATCAGACGCAAGATTGTTTTCTTCTTAAGATTGATTTTATTATCATACTTGTTCAAGTTATTATCCCCAGTTAGTTGACAGATAAAACAATAGAGAAGACAATAGTTTTTTATACTGGTTCGTCTATTCAACACTACGTCCAGTTACCCAACAACTTGCTGAGATTCCACTAAGAGTATTCTTTGAACCCAGACACTCCACAGATATTCTTTGGACCCAGTGTCTGCAGGCTAAACAAGGTATTCTTTGAACACAACATCCATAGGCTAATACAAAGGTATTTTTTGGAACGCAGCCTCCTCAAGCTAAGGGCACCACAACAGTGGATTTTGTAAGATGTTCTAAAGAAAGGTTATCCTCTACGTAGAAAGGGATTTTACAACGAGTTATATTCTAAGTTCGTGGCGAGCGACCTTTTGCTTGAGAGCTTGAGAGATAGTTGAATATAATTTCTTTGCAGTGCAGCTCGCCAACTTTAACTCACTGCAATGTAGTCCTTTTATAGGCAAGGTCCATGAAGTAGCCGTTAGACTCATCCATAAGACCGTTGTCATTTTTCTTGAAGTCTTCAAATGTGTGACAGAGATCAATCAGAATAATCAATGTTTGCATAGGCTGTTTCAGACTTGATCAGAGACATCAACAAAAAGCATGGTTACTTTTCGTGTTGCAGAGGTTTTTCACAAATCTCTATTCTGCCTTTGGAAGCTTCTACAAGTAACAACTAGATTTGAATTGGGGCACGAGTTACTCCATCTGATAGCTTAGACTTCACTTAACTTCAGTAGAAGAAGGGTCTTCTCATCTTCGCCTGTCTTCAACTTGTGTGTCTATGTTTGACGGTGCATCTTTCGTCTATGCTCATTAATGATTCGTCTGATCATTCTTCTGTTTGCATCTGATGTCTTTTCACTCGCATCGATGCCTCTTGATCAGCATCCGATGCCTCTTGATCTGCGTGATCCGATGCCTCTTCGATCTATCATCGATCGATGCCTCTTCAGTATACATCTGATGCCTCTTCAGTCAGATCATTCTGTAATTATCAAAACTAAGATGTTAAGTCATTTTGACTTAACAAGGATAGATGGCGTAGGGGCATCGGCTCTACCTGATAAACAAGAGGGGGATTCCAAGGGCTAAGCCGCACCTGAAGCCTCATGAACAAGGATCATCATGAGCACAAAAGCCACCATTCAAAAACCTTGATGACATACAACGAACCATCATCACCATATTAAGAGGCTTCGCAAAAGGAGGGAGCTCAAAATCAGTGAGGAAGAGGTATTTATGGAGTACCAATTCAGTCAATCACATGCCTCCTCAATTGTTCCTTGCCATTACCTTTACAAATAAAGACTTTAATGTCAATGACTTGGATCATGATGATCCTACGGTGATCACAACAACGATCGCCAATTGGCGGGCGAGAAAAGTTCTGATCCACCAAGGAAGCTTGACCGACATCCTCTATTGGTTGGTCTTTAAGAAGCGAGATGTTCTAGAATCGATAGTGCAATCCTACCCATACTCACTCCTCGATTTCGCGAGGAAGAGGGTACACACTCGAGGTTTTGTAGATTTGTTGATAACCTTTGGAAGTAGAGAGAAATGTCAAACTGAGATGGTGCAATACATCTTGGTAGATGGTGACACCTCGTACAACGTTATCATAGGGAAAAGGAACCTAAATCGTCTAGGCGCCATCGTATCCAAACCGCACATGGCCGTGATGTTCCTGTCCAGTGAGGAGATTGTAACTGTAAAGGCTAATCCTAAGATGGCCTGTGTATGATATGCACAAAGCTTGAAGATTGTTCCATATTTCATCAAGGCGGTAATCAACTAAGTTGAGGATGATGTCATCATTCCCTCGGAAGTACAACATGAGCGGTGCAACCACATCAAGTTTGGAGATGAGGTAGACGTCGAACCTAGGGCCAAGTTTCAGGAAGACCTACCAGAATTTTATGAACCCAAGGGTTAAATAAGAGTGGGTGGCAGACATACTCAAAGTGTGAAGATCAGATTAGGAATTGGAGGTGATATGAAGTATGAATTAGAGAGTGTGATACAAGAAAATGCACACCTTTTCGCATGGAGCCCAACCGATATGCTAGGGATTGACCCTGATCTCATATGCGATAAGCCGTCCATTCTCCCACAAACCAAACCGGTCCCACAAAAGGAGTGAAAGCTGGGTGAAGAAAGACGAACCATTGTCGAAGAAGAAGTTGAAAAGTTGTGAAGTGTCGGTTTCAATTACATGACATAGTTGACCAATGTCATTATGGTGAAGAAGTCCAATAGAAAATAGAGAATGTGCACAGATTACACTTACCTCAACAAGGTGTTCCCGTAAGATACATACCCCCTCCCAGCATAGATCGATTGGTTGATAATAAAGTGTGAAGTCAACTTATGAGTTTCTTGTATGTGTATTTGGGGTATAACCAATTAAGAATGTATTCCCCAAATGAGGAAAAAATAGCCTTTATGACGGACAAATCTAATTTTTCCTTTAGGATGATACCCTTTGGATTAAAGAATGTGGGGGTGACACACCTGTTGGTCCCCTATCACAGCTAACCTAGAAACAAAAGGGTGGAACTCTTGGCAAGATTCATCCGACGTGCTACCACTTCATGCGCCAAGGACAAGGAAAATTTTGTGGGGGTGAATCTTTATCATTTTTATACAGTTTATCACTCTCCATCTTTACTTTTCCTTTATATTTCTATGCATATTGATTTTTCTCTTTTATTATTTTGAATTTTTTTAGTTTGGTAGGATTTTCTATTTTATCATTTTCATGTTTTCTTTTAGTAATTAGGATTTAAAAAAGAAAAAAAAGGCAACTGAAGCATTTGAATATGTACTGAAATTCCTATTAATGAAATGAACTACAGCTCTTGATACTAAAATTTTTGATGATATAACTATGATTAATTGCATTTTACTGATTTTTGTACAAGTTGGATATGTAATGTATGAGTGATAATTTATGATATGGAAAATCTACCTTAAGCACTATGAATTATTCCTATTTCTGAGAATGTGCTTGTGTCTAAGAAAATAAGAAAGCCACAAAACCCAAAGAACCAAGTTGATCCTAATTAAAATAAAACGAGTGAAACATGAGTTAGGAAAGGCCTTATTTAAAACCACAAATAGCCATTCGGCCGATCCAAAAGCATGAATGACTATAGTCACCCATTTTGAGCCTAAGTGAATTTTCTTGAACAACAGTTTGTAACCAATATGCCCCGTTATTTGGATTGCCCTCTTGATCCTACCACACCTTAGGCGAGAAATCCCAAACCTCATCATAGGGACTACTTGATGTGAACCGAAAATCCTACTCTGTCATTTCATGCAGATTTTTAGGCTACAATTAATTTATTTTAATAGGTAGTTTAATGTGTCTCTAATAGGGTTTTGTTAATCTATTATTTTATTATTTCGTAAAGATTTATAGGCTAAGTTTAATGTACCTGCATTAGTAGGCTAAGTTCAATGTATATGCACCCCATTCAGCGTATAAATGGATACTCTTTGTATTTTGAGGGGTAATCAATTTGAATAAAAAACAAGTTTTTCTTTGGAACGCAGCCTCCTCAGGCAAGGCACCATTAAAGTGGATTTAAAGAAAGTTTCTAAGAAACAAGTTCCTCTTCACAGAGAGGGGTATAGAAATTAAGTACAAAGCAAGTGAGCGAAATCACAAATGAATAGCTTTTACAACGTGTTTGCCAACATGAATAGGTGCAAGAGAAGTCTTTTATATAGGCAGTGATTTGATAGATCCGTTAGACCCATAAATCTAACCATTGTCCTTTCCTTCCTTGAAGTCTTCAACTGTTTCAAAGTATAATCATGAATTTGACAGAGCGGAGTCAGAACCCTTTTTTGACTTAGCAAAGATAACAGCGAAAAGTAGATTTATTTTTCGTGATGCAGAGGTTCAGCACGAGTTCCCATTCTGACTTTGGAAGCTTCTTGAGTAACGTAAACATTTGAACTTGGCGCGTGTTACTTAGATGAAAAGGCTTGGACTTCTTCAATCTTCATAGACGATTTGGTCTTCATGAGCTTCAGTCTGATACTTCGTCTTGAGCCGACTTTGTGAGCTTGAACAGAAGACTTCGTCTTAAGCATATCGTCTTATGCTTTCGTCTTAAAGCATGGATAGTGATAGAAGAATGACTTGAACTGAGATGATCTTTGAGGGGTCATCTTCCGTTGTGCTTGTTCCGTCTAACTTTGGCTTGTAATGCTTCAGTCTGATAACTTTCGTATGTTCTGTAATTAATCAAAACTTGAGACGTTAATTATTTTGATCTAACATATACCATGGACGTCAAGTAATAAGTATTTATAAGAATAGGGTTGTCGATCTCACGAGGATAAGCAATCAAATTTGTCAATTCAGTTATATTATTGTGGGAGTTTAGGAAGTAGGTGTGAATGAAATTGTAGTTAAATTTAAATGAAAATTCAATAATTAAGAAAACTATTGGGATCCCGATTTCACCACTAATTACCCTAATATTCTCCTCTCTGTTATTCAAATTATAATCTTTAATTGAATCAGATTCCTACCCTCGTAACCGTCCCTCTTAGGGTAACCTACGCCGCCTGAGTTAACCCGATTAATTAATCTCTTAAATTAAAGTAAGTTAATTAGGGTTTCAGCTATGTGAATCCAATGAAAATTTTTAGGTTATGTTCACACTACCGTCTACTCCTATCTCTAGGAATCTAGCCCAGTAATGTCAGAGAGCAACTCACGCAAGTTGAGGTTCAGAGAGCAATCTTGGGTTGGAAGTTCTGTCAACTCGAGTGAACTCAATGGCAAGTCGTGCTAGTTGAGTTGACATGGACAAATGGTCCATCCCTAGAGCTCTAAGTCGCAGAAGTTAAGTGTTAACTCACGCGAGGTGTATTCCTTTACACAATTTCTCCTGTTTTTTTAGCTATTTTTAATCCCTGAAACACTTAAACAAATCGTTAACAAGTTTTAACTCAAAATATTACAAATTAGAGCATTTAGTGGTTGTTTTAGCTTGCTTAAGAGTATTTAATGGACATTTTATTAGTAAAAAGACGTATACCGATAACTTACTTTTGCGAGTTATCACAATCATTCATTGTATTGGGTTTATGTTTTGTTGTTGCATTCATTGAGAAATTAGTGAGAAATCTTGTGCATTCATTCATTAGGACAAACAAAGACTTGAGTTGGGGGTATTGATAACTCGCAAATGATAGTTATCAACACTTAACTTTTAAGAAGAAATTGTCCACTAACTAGCACCTATCAAGCCAAAACAACGTTTAATGGATCTAAATTATGATACCATGTTATAGAACTCTTTGATGGTTTGTTTAAGTGTTTCAAGACACAAAAATGACAACATTTGGAAGAGAATGGTGTAGAAGTAACATCTCGCAAATTAAAACTCATCTCGCGCAAGATGAGGTTTCAGACTTGAAGAATCTGCCTCTGTTAACACAACTCACACGAGTTACATTACAGCTCATGTAAGTTACATGCCTAGTGAAGCCAACTTGCTCACTATGAGTTCAACTCGCACGAGTTGCATTCTTGCTAGCGTGAGTTCAGTTTACAGCCCATGCCCAATGTGTTAGTTATAAAAGGAAAACCTAATTTAAAGGAAACGAGACTCAGAGATAGAGATTGAACTCTATAGAACTACATAAGGCATAGGAGAGAGAAGAGAGTAAGGGGCGACACGGATTCTTCATTCTTCTTTGTGGAAATCGATCGTCTATGTATTCTTCTTTTGATTATTCTTGTACTATGGCTTTGGCTATCATGAACTAAATCCCTTTTTAATTGGGAGAATGATGTAACCCTAATCTATTCTAATAAAATTTCCGATGTTATTTAGTTATATGATTGCGAGTTATTTCTTCTAAACTTAATGTTTTTTATTAACTAGCCACTAATGAACTGAATGTAAGTTTAGGGGAACTTTGATAAACGAAACTTAGGTGCTACTGGAAAAATAACCATCACTTAGCTAGATCTTAGAGATAAGAGTAGAAGGTGGCGTGAACACATAACCTAACTTTTATCTAAGATTCATAGATTATAAACCCTAATTGGCTTAGTTTAACTTAAGAGGTTAATTAATCGGTCAATCTTAGGTGGTGTATATGATCCTGAGAGGGATGGATATGACAGTAGGAATCAGTTTCATTTAATCGCATAATTGAATAACCAAGGGCGTGTAGTGGAAGGATTAGTGGTGAAATCGGGATCCTAATTGCTTTAATTAAATTGAATTTAAAACTCATCTTTTATAATTGGGTTACTACTTAATCACAATTACTTTTTCAAAAATGACTTTTTATCTACAATTGAAACAATTTGATTTACTTGTCCTTGTGAGAACGATAACTCGTGTTTCTAATATTTATTACTTGACAATTGTAGTATTCTTGCCCCGATCGTGTGAGAGTATTTCTCACTCTCGCACGACGTGCGTCAGGTTTATACAAGTGGTGGAGTCGAGTTGAAGGGTGGGAGCGGCAAATTTTTTTTCATTTTTTATTTCATTTTTACTTTTTTTATTATTTTTTATTTGTAAAAGTGTTGGACGCAAGCCTGTTAATCTCAAAATAATTTTTTTTAGGCTTGAGATTAAAATGAATTTCGGAGGGATTAAAATTTATTATTAATGTGTGTGTGTGTGCGCGCGCGCGTGTGTGTGTGCGTGTGTGTGTGTCTGTGTGTGTGTGTGTATGTGTGTGTGTTAGATCAAGATGATTAACACCCTTAGTTTTGATTAATTACAGTACAGATGGAACTGCATCAGACTGAAGGAAAGGACAAGGACAACGGTCTTATTTCCGAGTCTAACGGATCTATCAAGACCTTGCCTATATAAGGACTTCACCACCACCAGTTCAAGTTGGGGAACTTACGCTTGAAAAGCTATCATCTGAAGTTTCGCTCTCTAAATTCTTGAACTCTGATCTTCATTTGTAAACACCTCTCTGCGTAGAGGATTTCTTAGTTTCTTAGAAACTCTTTCAAATCCACTTTTGTGGTGCCCTTAGCCTGAGGAGACTGTTTTTCAAAGAATACCCTTATATTAGCCTGAGGAGGCTGCTTTTCAAAGAATACCCTTGTATTAGCCTAGGGAGGTTGTGTTCTAAAGAATACCTGGGAAGGTTGTGACCAAAGAATATTCGTATAGCCAGAAGTGGTTGGGTGCAAAGAATAATTGTAACCTTATCACGGTTTGCAGTGAAAACTTAGCGGGTTGCTAAGTAACTGGACGTAGTTTGAGATAAACGAACCAGTATAAAAATATCATTATCTTTATCTACTTTTGACTATTAGATTAACGAGGATTAACTTACTCAGACCTTTAAATATGAAATCAACAGTTAAAGACATTACAATTGCGTCTGAAAAACCTTTGTAAAACAACAGACACAAAAAGGCAAAAATTTTAATTAACACAATTCAACCCCCTTCTTGTGTTTTTTTCTTTTATAATATATATATATATATATATATATATATATATATATATATATATATATATATAATTTGGGGGTCGTAGCCCCTAAGCCTTAATGTGGCTCCGCCCGGGGGTTTATATATGTGTGTACCCTAGGTTTGAAACATTACAAATCCTAGGGACACGAGCCAGCCTTAAAGGGCATAACTCTTGAAATCCCAAGTGTTACATCTCGAAGACATAATGAAAAGACATGTGGCACAACGGGGAGAAGAGTTACCTTTCCTTCGAAACGACGTGTCAGCTCAAGAAACGTTCTATCATTAGCAATTAAAGTCCCTCATTAATGCAACCTCAACTAATGTTTATGGAGAATTTTGCATTTAAGAGAGTAATGGTCTAAACAACAAGTCCAAGTTGTCCCAAATGGAGATCACATACGCACAACGAGCTAAAAGCAAGCCAGCCCTTAAGTAGGGGTCCAAAAACCCAAACAACATTGGCCTTGACTAGCATAAGTCGACGTCCACCGAGAGCTAACTATATAAGCTTAGCTACTCTATTACTCGGCATTTCCAAGCTTGGGGCCACTTGTGTATTTTAATGCTACATTAAATGTCATGTGCTAGGGGGTCACGTCACTCTGTCCCCCTCTGACCGGGCTCTTCTGACAACGACATGTGTCCCAAAAGCACCCAAAAATGTCAACATTAGAAGGATCATTATTATAAACTAGGTCATCCTATTTTGTCAGAAGTCGGCGACCTGACACAAAAAACCCTCATTTATGACAGTAAGTTTCTTAAAAAATTTTCTATCAACCTATATACTACAAGGGAGTACCTCTCTAACACTTTTGACTCATACATTTACATTTTTCTCTTTACTCTCACCCAAATACCTATGTCAAACACTGACTTAAATATCAAAGTGTCTTTTCTTAATACATTCTCTTGCCCGGACGGAGTCTATGAACCCGATCTTGTCCATCAAACCTAAATCAGTACCACACATCCATTAGTCCTACACATCACCACGAAATCATGTTTGAACAAAAATTGAAACTTGATATAAAAATATTTTCATGATCTTTAATGCCTCAACAATTACCATGTAACAGGACATCGCATTAAAAGGAAAATACTTTTACCTTTATATAAAATTTATGTATTTTTAAAAATTAAAAAATTAAATCCACGAAAATAACAAAACATATATTTAAGATTTAAAATTTCGAAACTAAAATTCGGAAATAAGAATCGTAGAATAAAATTATACTTGAACGCCTTAAAAAAATTATCTTTTATAGGCCGTTATTTAAATCTATTTTTTCACTGGTGAGTTAATATATTATATATATGAATCTAGTTAAAATATACATTAAAAAATATCAATTATAAGATAAGATGTCTAATCTTTAAAAGTTTTGACACCTATTCTAGTTATTTTATAAATCACACGTTATAAAATATAACTGAATAATTCTGCAAAAAAATAAATAAATTACACCAATAATACAAAATAATTAATGTCTATGTATTTGTAAAAGTTTGTAAAAAAGTTTGGACGTAATTGTCCCCTTCCAAGGTCGATCCCTTCAAATACTCCTTTTCTTTTTAATAATTGCATTCATATATTTTGGGATGTTGATAGAATGTTAATATAATATTTTTAAATTTATAAAAAAATTAGTTTAGAAAAAAATATAATAATATTTATATAATTTCACAAAACGCAGTGAATATCAATGGAACTTCCTCAATTAATCATTAAACTTATGACCTGTGCTGAAATCTTTTTTTTCCAACGACGACGATCAGATGCAATCATTGAACAAATTGAAGCGAACATAAAGGAAAATTAAAATGAAATATTTTTTTGTCCAACATCAAAGAAGAAAGAAATGCAAAAGTCAACGAGAACAAGAAGCCGCAGCTTATTCTTTTTTTATATGTGCAATTGCAACAATTTACAGAAACGGGAAACTACATGTATAATTTATTAACACTGGCATCTTGACATTGTTATATCATACAATGTACAAACAATTAATCTACCATTTTTTAAATGCAGCTTTGACCTGGAAATTAATTCAAGCTATTGACAAATTATGATGATTAGATATATTTCTGTACTATTATTTATGTACAGCTGTACATTATCGATCTCGAACGTATATCATACTTATAATTAAGTTAGAATTATTAGGTACAGATATGTACGTAGTTAGTATTTAAATTTGTTTTCTTGAAATTTAGCTGATTGGCAAGTATGAATGCTGCATTTGCTCCTCTTCATCCTGAAGCTCTATCAAGCACTCGATTATGATATCAGAAGCACTGGTCACAATATCGGAGAAGTTCCTACATTTTACATCAAAAACAAATATGTATGTATCCGTCTTTGACTTTTTGCCAAATTAATTCAACTTAATTACATGGAAATTTTCAAACATATTTAAATACATATAGACTCTTATCTCTTTTCTTTTCTCTACAGTACGTTGACCGTCACCATGATATATATAATATATCCTATATGTTTTGCATGTAAATAAAAGGAAATTGTATGGTGGACAATTCTGATTAGCTGGACATTTAATTAACTACGTATTTATATACCTATTTAGTGTTAGACTGATATATACATCAAAATACATATCAGGTTTATTAAAAAGTATATAATAATGATTGAAAAAATATACAACTGTAGTTGGGGTTAATTTATGTTAGGTAAAAATTAAGTTAAACAATCTTATAAAAAATAATTTGTGTAATTAATAACAGCAAAAAATTATATTGAAATACATTAAAAAGTTATATTGATTATCTTTATAAAATTATTTAAGAGTATCTAAGCATTAAGAATTAGTATTTTGTTACCCATGGAAAGAGTTGAAGGTGAGTCCCACAGTGTATTTTGCTTCATGAATAGCCAGATTGAAACGCCGATGGTCTTGGAGGCTCCATTTTTTATTGTTGATGACTCGTAATTGAGATGGCTTAACGTCGCAAAATATGGGTATCACCTTCTTTCTATGCTCCATGAGAAGGGCCAATTCATGAAGGCAAAAATAGGAATCACAGTAGCGTGGTGATATCACAGCTAACCCAATCTTACACTCCACAATTGCACTCTCTATCTTATCAAACAGTTTGTCACCTGGTTTCATTGCCTTGTTGTCCAAGAAAGGATTAAACCCTAGCCTGCCATTGGGGACCAAATCATGAAAAAAAAAATTAAGAGAATCAATAATACAATTTTATTGACTTTTATACCTTTTTAAAATATTATTCATTGATTTCTGCCTTTGCAAATTATAAAACGATTTTTCTACTGCATTTTAAAATGATTTTTATTCTACTTCATTATCAATGACATGTCACGCATTTGAAAACGGCATATTAATAAAAAAAAAATATATATATATCCTTGAAAATTGAATTCAGATGCAAGGAAATTTAAAACAACATGCACACTTTATTTAATTTGATTAACTAAACCCAAACTATATATTAATAATTAGTTTTAAAGGTAATATGACATGGCAAATTGCATGACCAGAAAAATATTTGTCGTTACCAAGTAGTAACGATGACTATTTCAAGAAATTTTCAATTTACAATGACTAAAAAATATAAAGATATTATTTATAAAGGTCAAAAATATATAACCACCCCTCCTTCACTCAGAAACTGATTTATTTTTACAATATATATATATATATATAGTGAGAATGAAGTTTAATTAAATTATATCATTAATAAATTTTCATAAAGTGCAAATTTAATTGGTGAATTTATTTAAATAATTTATTTTCATATAATTTATAAATTTGCAAAAAAAAATATTGAATAAATAAATATTAAAGTGTTTATTAAACTTCGAAATTATTGACACTTACAATAAAATTTATCTAAAATGAAATGGAAAAAAAAAAGAAATAAAATTTATTTAATAAATTAAAAATGTTACAAGGAGAATTTAGAAAACTTTCTTAAAAAAGTTTATTATAATTTCATTCCTGACCGCTGGCCAGATAATTTAGAAAATGTTTTATTTATCAAAAAAAAAAGTATTAAAAATGGAATAAAATAATAACAAAAGCCAATAATCAAAAGAATTGAAAAAAAAAAATTATGGAATGGGCCTCTTTGGTAATAAAGTGTTACATGATGAACAGTAATATAACTTGCAAGCTCCATGATATATAATATAAGTGAATAAAAATGGATCCATGCCTGCGGAGATGATCATAAAGAAAAGTGGCCACTGTTCCTTTTGTGTCCAAGCTTCTATGATTTATGAACACGTCACAGGGCTCTATGTTAACCCGATTTGCCATCACTTGATTTATTTGGTGGCTGAGAAACCTTGGTTGGATGTTCTTCATTGACATGGAACGATGCATTGCTTTCTCTTGTCTTTCTTAAAATTTTATGTGTGGTAGGATGATACAAGTAGAAGAGTGAAATATATGTTACCTCCTTTTGTAGAATTGGTTAATGGATTTTATATCATCTTCTATTCCCTTTCGGTAATTTCTTATCGTGTTCTTTGGTTGATTGTTAAATCTCTTGGTGAATTCCGTATTAGTTTCTTTTAAGCAAAGTATGTATTAATTTAGTTTTGACTTTTCAAAGCGAGAATGTTCATGGCAAAACGAATGATTACAAAACATTTTAATAATGTGGTGATTTGACAATTGAAGATTCCTAGGCTCAATTCTGAGTAAGAAAACCTTTCAAACACGGCGATTTTATTTCTAATTAATTAATTCTTTGTTAATCATTCATAAGATCATGACCACGTTTGAATGACAAAAAAACACTTTTTCACATCCTTGGACGGTACACGAGCATGACCAAAATAAGACAAAACTACTACTGCACCTTCTCTCTCCTTCATTGTATGCATTAATTTCCAAGTACTTTCGCGCGTACAAATTTTATCTTTTTGACCTTCTAATCCTTTTCTGAATATATTACATAAAGAATAAAGAATTGACAATGGCATAAATTACTTAAAGATTACAAAATAATCCTTAAATTTAAACTTTGTTTTAATCCATTTTCGTTGAAATAGTTACATATTTAGTTTTTGAAAAGGAATTCAAGTGCTGCTAGTAATTTTAATCTGTTTTGTGAAAATTAATACGTGGAATTGAACAAATAATTGAAGATTTGAAAACTAGATCACAAGCTAAAAATTCAGTTCGAGCTACAACTTCATTAAGAAAAAATTCAATTTGTGTTACTATACTTGCTTAAACAAGAAATATCTCAATTAATTACTAAGTAACACTTGTTAAACCATCATATTTGAATTAAGCAAATGATCCACAAGTACCAAGTATCTTTGTTAATGTTAATCGTTCACTTAAGTAAAATTCTCTCACTCAATCACTTAAGCAACTTTCACTATTGAAAAATGGTCTTTAACTGCATGCATTTAATGACACTTGTAGTGAAATTGTCATGAGTGGGAACATGTAACAAAGTAATAAATGAGGCTGAAAGAGAAATCTATATCTAAGTAAGTAAAAATCTATTCGTCTAATACATCTCGTCAATGTTTAAAGATAAAATTGTTTTTACTGATATAAAAGAATTACAAAAGAAGCTAAGTGGAGACCATCAGATATTATGGTTGAGGGATCGAGGATTAAATAACACGAATTTTGAGTTTCAACAATTGATCATTACTCATGTAGACTGGTTAAAATTATGTGCAACTAATCTCCGTTCTTATTAGGATTGAACGTAACTATATCAAAACTCATGTAAATTTCTATCATCTAAAAATGTTGAATGGATATAATTGTTTTTATTTTAAGATGTGTATTTTTGTTGCAACTTTTGATAATAAAGTTGAACTATTTGTTATAGTAGTCTTGTACTATTTTGTTTTTATTATTATTATTATTTTGTTAAAAATAGTTTTCATTTGAATTGAAAAAAAACACCAAGGACTATACTTCTTGTAATAAGTTTTTAATGCAATGAACGTGCATTGTCCAACGAATAAATGAAGTTATGAAGATCTTTTTGTTAACTAATCAAAAGAGGTTATTTGTTCTTTTTTAACTTTTTGTGAAAATATTAGAAAATCAATTTTTAAAAGATTGATTATGATAAATTAGATATAGATTTTTTCGGTTAGAAAAAGGTTGTGAAAATTATAATTAGCACAATTTAACCTTTTTTATATTTTTTTCTTTATAAATACTTACAAAAATCATGAATCATTTTAATATTTTGAATTAAGTTTCTTTAAACTTATTTTTTCAATTAGGTATTTTTTCAAAAAAAAAAAGAATTTTTATTAATGTATGACATCCAACCCAACATAAAACCATGTAACCACACGTGAAATATGATATATCATATATAGTTACACTCTTCTAATTCTAATAACCAAAAATTTATTACTCCAAAAAGTATGACTTCCAAGTCCACCGTATAATTAACATCAATAAAACCGTATAATTAACATCAATAAAACACCTTTCTACTCAATAACCAAAACTAAAACCAATATGCAGTACAAAATATGATCTAGAATTCTAAACTCACCCTTTAGAATAGTAATATCATTATCAGGTTGGTCACACCAATCATTGAAATAGCTTTAAACTCGTTGAATTTAACCTTACACTACATCCAAGGTCTTATTTTTATCAAATCAAGAATTTCCTCTGCACAACTGAATTTATTTTCAAAAATTCCAGCATTCCTTTATGTTTATAATGATCAAATGACTATTACCCAGACACTATCCAATATCATTTTTGAACTTTGTTCGTTCTTAGAATATTCTAAAGTAAATACTTTAATTTTAGTCATTAAACATTTGTTACATCAATATTTTTGTCTCTAATTATTTGTTACGATCAGGTCTAAAATCATTGATAATAAATATTTAGTTTTTATTTATAGACTAAAAATAAAATATTGAAAAATTCAACAACACCCATCAAAATTTTATTTAAAAATGCAGACGGCACCTTGGAAAAATTTTGAGGTTAATGAACAATTAGAAAAACAATTACCTTTTCATTGGTGTGCCTGTGTCTCATCCCCCACCTTTACGCCTTAAATCGTGGAACTTATTTGACTATATTATCTTTGTTTTTTTGTCTTTTTTTTATTTTTTTTAACTTTTGCCATAATTTGCAAGCAAATAAATCTCAACTTCCCACTAATTAATTATGAGTCTTCTGTAGTAAGGCAACTCCATGGAGTACCCGAGCAACGTTCGCTCAGATGCTTTTACTGTAACATTATTTGACTCTTAAAAACTAATTATTTTTTAGAGATATCATTTATAATGAGATTTATTTTAACAATTTTTCTTAATATGTTTTTGGTCTCTCTTTTCTGTCATCTACTTAGGTGCCGACACATCGTAAAATTTTAACGTTGCTAATTAATTAGAAGAAAAATATTTGATTTTTAACTAGACAGGTTGCATTTTCTAGCTTTTGTCAAAAAAAAAAATATTATCTTATTAATTAGGTGGACTATGCCTAAGATTGTAAAACAAACTTGTTTGACTATATTACCTTTCTATTTTTATTTTTTTTCTCTTCTTAACTATTGTGTGTCCTTTATGTCCTTCACATTAATTTCCTTTCTTTCCCATAGTTTACTTTTACGACGATTTTCAGTGCAAATAAACCTCAAGTTCGCATTAACTTGAAGCACTTTTTCAAGAAAATATCCTAGAATATTCACTTATATAATCTTAATTTTATAACACCCCTGGATCTGGAATTAATGAATTTCTTGGAATGATAAATAGAATATATCATCCTAGCTGGCATCATTCACCAATAAGGAATAATCCTAGCTGGCATCTAGTCGTTGTAAACTGTAAAATCATTACACTTGATTTCTTAAATAGTTCGATCTCATCTAAATTCAGCAACCATGCTTATTCTATACTGGAAAAGTCCACCACTATATATACACGTATTTGTTTACGTTGTTTGGTCTAAAAACTTAGACCGTGGAAGAAATTACGTGTAATTTTATGAGAAAAATTGTTTTCTGTTTCTATTTTTAGTTTTATTTTTATTTTTTATTTTTTAAAATAATTTTTAAAATCTATAAAAATAGAGTTATAATATCTTTTATTTTCACTAAATTTTAGAAATTTTCATAAAAAATAATTCTAAAGATATCAATCAAACACATTTTCATCATTATTTTTTATTTTCAATAAAAATAAAAATAGGAATACTCAAACTAAACACCACCTTGCAATTTTAAATTATGGTGTGTAAATTGCATAAAAAATGTAAAAGTTTTTTTTATTCATTGAGACATAGTCTCAATCTCATTAAATTCCGATTTCAATGCATGTTGATCCCATTACGTGGCTCTAATATAGAGAAATGTTACGAATTAATACAAATGAAGTTTACGTGATCGTATTGTAAACTTCTTCAAAAGAGTATACGGTCTAGACGCGCCTTTTAGAGACCAATGTCTTAAATGCATGCATATTTTAAATTTATTTAATTTACTAATATAAAATATAAAATATTCATAAGAATTCTGATTGCTTGATACGTGAATCTGTAAAATCCTTAACTATATTATAATGAAGAATCTTGATCCCTCCACCTTATGTTTTTCTCACTATATTCACATCAAAAAAATTATTACAATATAATGGTTTTAAAATTTTCACACCAACTAATAATATGATTAAAAAATTTATATAAATTAGAAAAACGACTCTTGTATTATAAACAAACAAGTCCGTATATCTCTTTTATTCTTTCGTGATTTTCCATCAATTAAGTCCTACTTCTTCTTTTCTTTGACTATATTTATCCAATTGAAAAATGTCTACCTTATTTACTGCATTAATTAATTAGTGCAATTGAAACTTCAATTTTTTGTTTCTTATAACGCAATCAAAACTTTTTTATACTATAAAACAATTGGCAAACGTTAATTTGAAGTCAATCAAACTATATATATATATATATATATATATATATATATATAATTTTGATATGATATGAATGCTAGAGCAAGGAAGAAGCACAGAAATAGTTCATGGTACGGGGTAAGATTTTGTATTACACATACATCTATATGATATAGGGCATGACTCAGCTTCATTGAGTGAAGAACAAGCAAAGCTAACTGTTACTAATCTACAAGGGGAGCATGAACCACAAGCATGCATGCAATCTGGTAGTCTTGAACCTGCAATTTGAAGTGTTCTACCTCTCCTACTTTCTACCTTCTCACTCTTACTATCCCCCATCATTTTATTTTCTTCTTCACTCCATAACCCATTTGTGCTTGAATGTTTGAGATAATCATTAGCTGTGTTACCTGCTAAACATCAAAATGTAGAGTCACTATATGCATGGACGGATTCAGAACAATAAGAGGAGGTCAAAAGAAATTTTCTTTTTTGTTGAAAACTATTTAAATAATTAATTTTTAATAAATAATTATTTAATAATTACTAGGTTTTATAAAAAAAAAATAAATACAAGAGTACGTATATACCAATATATATATATATATAGCAGAACCAAAATTTTGAAGAAATATTATATAAAAAATAATAATTTGGAAGAAACATACTTGCACTTGGCGAACCCATTTGTGTAGCAAAGATGCTAACGGACAAAAATAAAGGCACGAGAAATGTTGCAATACAAAGTGAAAGTCTCATTGGTATTATTTGGTGAAAGATAAAGGGAAACGCAGATGGTGATGTTTGATGCCAAGAAGGGAAACGCATGTATATATAGAAAGGTCAAAGAAACGCAAAAGTGTAAGATAAAAACAAAGTGAATGAAGAGTGAGGGGTATTGAAGTGTGTCACAGACATTATAGGGTGCAATGGTAAATAAAGTTGACATGAAAAAAGGGTGATCGAGTTTCATTGCTTCAAATTGCTCACAAGGATTTTTATTTTGCACTTCAATGTTGTGTTGCATAGACTAACGGAATCTTGTGCTCTAAATGACGTGACACATGAGAATGGAAAAGCACAGAACATTGATGATCTCAAACAAGAATCAATTGACAATAACACTTTTGGCCTTTTCTTTTTTCCGTTTTTTTTTTAAAAAATTTCTCTCTGAAATTTCATTGATAATGAACCTTTCACTCAAAACCCATGAACCATAAATTTATATTTTATATAAAAAATCTCGAATTTTCTCTTTCCAAAATTTGATATCACATTTTATAACGTGCTTAAAATTTAATCTATTTTTTTAATTAAATTATTGACTTTAAACTTTTAATATTATTTTAAGTCTCATACCTGAACGCGAAAATATTTGGATAATTAAAGTTTTATGTATAAAAAATTTATGGTAAGGTAAAATTTATTTAATTTAATATTGAAGAGACTTATTATTATTATTATTATTATTATTATTATTATTATTATTATTATTATTATTTCCAGGGGCAGGTTAGAGAGACATTAATCTATAGGGAGAGATCTGTGTGATGTTTGCTGATGGGCTATTGGGGCTTGTGAGTTCTGGGCTTTGACGATTGCAAGTAAATTTTGTACATTGGACTTAATGTGATAGCATTTATGTTTTGCGATGGAGAAAGCGAGAGAAGCCATGCTTCCCTTTTGCTAGTGGGCTTCATATGGGTAAAAAACATACTCAAGATCCAAATTATAAAAAAAGTAATTTATTAATTTAGTCTTACCATAATTAAAAAATCCACTTTGTAGTCTTAATTTTTCAAACCATTTTAATTTGACATTTTATGTCCGTCTAATTTCAATGTTAATAACTATAATATTAATATAATAATTTTAAGTGATGATCTAATTTCATTGTTAAAGATAAATCCTAATGGCATTAATTTCAATTAAACAAATGAAAAGGATTAAATTAAAATTATTTTTAAAATTAAGGTAATTAAATTTTTTTTAATAATTATAAAATCATCTGAACTAAATAAATAAATAAGATGACCAAATTAATTATTTTAATGATCATGAGATCAAATTAAACCAAATAAAAAAATATTAAATTAATAAAAAAAACCGTCTAAATCTGATAAATATAACTCAATTCACAGCACAAATACACTGAATTTATAAAAAGAAAATTGTTCAATTTTCACATAATATATTTTTAAACAAAACAACTTAAGTGCTACTAAACCCTCATCAGCTAGAAAAACAAAACAAAGACATTAATGGTGAGACGGAAGATCTACACTGTTTCTTAAACAAAGAAATGATTTAGTCACATTACAAACATACGTTTTATTAATATTATGTTGAGAAAATTTAAATCAAAAGCTTTCATAGCTCAGTTGGTTAGAGCACCCGTTTAGTAAGCGGGAGGTCTTGAGTTCGACTCTCAATGAAAGCATATTTTTACATATTTCATTTAATAACATGAGTTTCCTATCTTTTGGTACACTATAAATGCTATGATTTTCTTTTGGTACACTATAAATGCTATGATTTTCCCTCATCTGCAAGTCCACATAGTTCCACATTTGCAAAGTCAAACTGCCTACCATATCTCTCTCTGAACAAGTGCCTACCATATCTCTCTCTGAACAAGTTTCTTATCTGGTTCAAAAGTGACAACTCACCACATCTTGAAGCAGCATATGTGAGACTAGTTACTGCCATAACAACACTTGTCGGCAAGTTGTGCATAGAACTGCAATAAAACTTACAGCACAGTTGTATATACCACTTCCACAGAGAATCTTGCATATAAATTGAGGTAACCAAGTTAATGTAATTAAGTACCTGCATTTGCTAATGTGGAACGTGTCGGTGATGATGCACTCACTCAAATTATCAATTAGATCATATGCAGTGATCAATAAACATGTGTCTTTATACAGCTGTTCAACCTAAATTTTAAAGGGAAATATAAGCAATCCAAAACATATGTTAACTTGTTAATTAGAGGGAACAACTAATTGTAAAAACACTAGCAATGTAATATCGCAGCATCAAAAAAATTTTGTGCACATAGTATCCTCTAATGTAAAATAAATTAATTTTCTCCTATAAGTTAAAAGTAGTTTATGTGCACGAACTTTTAGAAATGTCATATGAGAGAATTTCTACAAAAGTTAAAATGTATAAGTTAATTTTAATTTATAAGAGATATTTAATCATTTTATCTCCCTCATTTCTTTCCTTAAAGGCGCCTAAGGGAAAAATTGTCAAAATAAATACGACAATAATATAGTTCTAAATTAAGTGTCCAAAGAAGAAGAAGAGCTCTAACTCTAAAGGAGCATGCCAAATAAAAGGGAAAAAGATACTATTTAACATCATCATTTCGATCAATACTTCATGAAGCAATATATAATATAATAAAGACTAAAAATATTGCGTAACAAATGTTAATGAATTAAACTCGGTCCAAATTTTGTTTATAAATTAGAAACATAATATTGAAAAAGCTTGGGAACTAAAATTAAGCAAAATTCTATTCAGAAACTAAAAATAAAATTCTACAAAAATTAGGAATTAAAAATATATTTAATCCTAGAAAATAATATCACGTAAGTTCACAGTTCACACACAAAAACATGAAAATAAGTTGGCCTAGATTTGCTTGGTATGTGATTGCTCGATCCATTCACTAAACATAGACATATGACATAAATATTGTAACACACAATATCTATGTAATTTGAAATTCAGATTGCCTACTCAAACACTATGATTGCATATAAAGACTATGCAGAAAACTTCTTAAAGTAACACTTAGAAGTTTTCGTCCACCCACTAGCTCCAACACATACAATGAGCAAAACGAATAGACCACAATAGTGTAGATGCTTTTGTCTTTACAATTTGCATGGTGAAGAAGAAACCCAGAGAAACAAAGAAGATGGAGGTTGATTCAAGGAATAAGACTCTGATTCTACCCATTAAACATTTGTCATCTTATTTAAATAACTACATTACGTTCACTAACTCTATTTTAAGAAACAAACCAAAGTGCCAAGGCTTTCCATTTGGACAAAGATTATTTGACATAGATGAGAGTGAAAAAGAAGACAAAGATAGAAATATTTAATTAAAGTCAAGAATTAAAAACAAAGAATGTGAAAAAAAAAATAGATAGAAAACACATGCCTAAATAGCACACTAACCTCCCTTGTTTTCAATACAAAACAATGATACTTACAAGGTTTTTTTTTTTTTTTTTGAAATATTTACAAGGATTATTAACTCAAATTCCTAAAACTATAAGTATCACTCACTTATTTTCTAATTATTTAAAACAAAAAATATTTTAATTCCTAATTTTGTAAATTGTCATTCTCTTTAATTCTATTTTGTGTATAGAGACAACAGAAATATAAAATATAATAAGTAACGGTCAGGTTTCAGAAACTCATATATGTCTTCTTTTTTCTTTTATGTGTTTTGTATTTTGTTGTTGAAACTTATAATTTGTTATATTTAAAATGTGTTGTAATTATTTTATCACTTGTTTATCTTAATTACTATTACTTCCATTTTTCTGATTAGGTAAAAATGGAACGAGTTTGTAACTTTATCATTAAAAACTTCATAACTTTATCATTAAAAATATGGCAGTCAAGAGGAATTTTAGATAAAACACACGAGGTTTTAATTCGATTCTTAATGTTATTACTGTAAAAGAAACGAAAGAGAAGAGAATAACTTTATAACTTTATCATTAAAAACTTTAATTACAATTTTGAATTGTAATAATATAAAATATAGTATTAAAATTTTACATTCATTTTTAACATAAAATTAATAAATATTAAGCTAATAAAAATGATTAAAAATTATAGTAAAAATAATCAAGTAGTAAATGCATTAAACAAGGTAAGAATAAATTTTATATTTTTAAGTAAATAAGTTTAATCAATATTAGCAAGACAGTTACAGTAGCGTTATTTAATATAAAATAAAATGATTAAAATAATAACTTTGGTAATTTTAATTTTTAAATAAATTAAAATAATATTAAATATAAACGGTAGGAAATAAAATATTTT
Source organism: Hylodesmum podocarpum (assembly GCA_026586105.1). Taxonomy (NCBI): domain Eukaryota; kingdom Viridiplantae; phylum Streptophyta; class Magnoliopsida; order Fabales; family Fabaceae; genus Hylodesmum; species Hylodesmum podocarpum. The sequence continues at coordinate 2,755,288 of JALJEV010000804.1, forward strand.
ATAAATAAATATGAAATAAATTAATTTTTAAATTTTATTAAAAATACATAGAAACGCATGAAAAATAGTGACTAAAAAATAGAAACGGGACAATTAACTTAATAAGTTTGAAAAATTGTATAATAAAAATTTAAGATTGAGAACAGATATAAAAAGAAAATTATTTATGATTAATATTTATATTAAAAAGATATTATGTATTTTTTGTTTCTATTCATTCAGATAATATTTTTTTATTCTATTTTTTCCTTTTATCTTTCTTAAGAACAAAAAGAAACATGTCAAATATAAAATAGAAAAAAAAATTAAGTCAATTATGATTACAAACAAATAGTGGATAATGAAAAAGAAGTTGTTAATAACAAAATATATAAAAGTAGTATCGAAAAAATACAAATAGATAAAATAAAGACATATTTAATTTTTAATTTAATTATATTTACGGTTTATTTCATTATATATATAAATAAATTATTTAAATAAAAAAATCATAACTTTAAACCAGCAGTCAATTAAATCACTTATTTTTATCGATTATACTTATTCTAACTAATACAACCAGATGAAGAATGATAAATTCAATGTTAAACTAATCTTATAAGTGAATCATATATTAAACTCATAATTCAATCTATTAAAACAGCCGGTTCGAAATTACAATTCAACACTTGGGTTAGTTTAAAAGCCAGTTAGAGGGTAGTATTTGAAAATGTGAGCGAGAAAATAATTAAAATAAGAAAGAGGGTGTTGAATCCATGTCCTTGGGTTCATGAGTGACTCTGAAACTGTATCTGCTGCATTGATGCTCACTTGTCTTGTCCATATATGTTTTGAAAGGGATATCTCTGCAGGTGATGCTAGATATGGCCCCCCAAAGCAATGCCTTAGTTGAGATTGAAATTCATGTGGGACCATTAAATTGACTACACTGTCACAATCATTCCTCATCTTCAATTTATAGGGAAATGAAATGACATTCTTAAATTAGCATTTACTCTTTATCTTCTCCTCAATAACATTTATTCTTTACTCTATATTTTTAATTTTACTATTTTTTTTCTTCTCAAGTCTATTTTGTAACACATGATTTGAAGATAGATTTGATTCCTTTATAATATAACTCTAAAATAAGGAATAAATAATAAAGAGTATTTTTAATTATTAACTAATAAAAATTAATAGTTAATATTATAATTATTTTAAATTTTATAATATATATATATATATATAATTTTACCAGAGGTACCAACTATAGTTTTTTAAAGTTAATAATTAAATACGCAATGTGAAATTTGGTTTAAAAAATTATTTTCTATTTTTATCTTTGATTTTTATTTTCTAAAAACAATTTTTTTAAAATTATAAAAATAGAATTATAATATTTTTTATTTTCACCCATTTTAAAAATATATTTTTAAAAGTATTTTTTAATTAATTAAACATATATTCATGATTATTTTTCATTTTCAATATAAATGAAAACAAGAAACACTGAAGTTACTCCATTATTTTATCTTAGACGAGTCAAACTTTTGATCATCAAAGAAAGTAAATTTACTGGGAGTTATTCTTACAGTTCAAAATTTAACATGAATAGATATTCTCCTTTAATATTAGGTAATGTCTCCGACACGGTAAATATATTGAAAAAATATTATGTTACACTTACAACAACTATCATAATCATAGGTGTTCTGGGTTGAGAATTTTTAATCAAAAGATATATTTGATATTTTGACTAATAAGAACTTCTTATAAATGTAAATATTTATAAGAAAATTAATAAATTATTTTGAAAATATTAAATATATTATTAAATTTAACTAATTTAAACAATATAATTCACGAATTTATTTATTTAATTTCTTTTTATATTATATTTTTTTATTAAATGTGTTTTTAATTCTTTGAAAATATACCAAAAATTAATTTTTAATCCTTTAAAAAAATTTATGTAAAAGACAAAAACACAAGAAGGAAAGTTGAATTGTGTTATTAAAAGATTTTGTGTTTATGTTTTTATAAAGTGATCAGACACAACTTTGATTTCTTTAATTGTTGATTTTAATATTTAAGCGTTTAAGTTGTTATTTCCGTTAGTCAAAATAAAAGCAGTAAAAATAATAATGTTTTTATATTGGTTCGTCTTAAGCAAACTCCGTCCAGTTACTTAACAACTTGCTATTTTCACTACAAACCGTAAAAATGTTACAAGTATTCTTTGCACCTAGCCATTTTTGGCTATATTGATATTATTTGATCCTAGTTTTCTCAGGCTATACAATATGGTATTGTTTGAAACTCAGCCTCCTCAGGCTAATATAAAAGGGTATTGTTTGTAAATTCAACATTCTCAGGTTAATGCACCACAACAGTGGATTTTGAAAGAGAGTTTTAAACAAAGGTTTTATCCTTTTCGCAGAGAAGTGTTTACAATGAAGAATAAAAGTTAGAGAGCTTTAAGAGCTTAAGAGCGAAATTCAGAGTAAGAGTTTTTCAAGTGTAATTTCGTCAACTTGAGCTTGATGAGGTAAAGTCTTTTTATAGTTCTATTCCTTGAAGTAGTCGTTAGACAAAAACACTTGATCGTTGTTATTTGTCCTTGCATACTTCAAAGGTGATTGATAGATTGATCAGAATCATTAAATGATTTCGCAGCGGAATCAGTGCATATTCAGCCTTTTCCTGACTTGATCAGTGATATCCTTGAAAAGCACCATTTGCTTTTCGCATTGCAAAGGTATGTACTGGATCTCTGACTTTTAGAAGCTTCCAAAAGTAACGTCTCTATTTGAAAGATTTGGCGCGAATTACTTCGTCTGTCTTCTTTGGACTTCACCTTTCTTCAATAAACGAAGGGTCTTCACAAGACTTCGTCTATCTTCTTTCTTCAAAACTTCGTCTTAAGGCATAACTCAGTCTGTTAAGCAATAGACGATGACTTTTCAGATTGTTGACTTTGATGGATCTCTTTTTGTCTGTACTTGTTTCATTCGTCTTAGATTTGCAATGTTTCAGTCTGATACTTGATCCGTCCGTTATGTAATTATCAAAATATTAGGATGTTAATCATCTTGATCTAACACAGAAACAAATAGTTTCCAGTATAAAGATTGATTTTAATAAAATCTTAGTTGAAGTAGTTATCCCCAGTTAGTCAATAAACCAAGCAAGTAAGACACAAGAGATTTTATACTCGTTCGTTAGACTACGTCCAGTTACTTAGCAACTTGCTAAGTTTTCACTATGTCCAGTGAAACAACCCTTATGTTAAGTCAAATTGACTTAGCATCATATTAATAATTACAAGACAGACGAATGTATCAACAGACGTAGAGGGAACAATGATCAGACGGATCATTATCAGCATAGACGAAAGATGCACCCTCAAAACATAAGATGTTTCAGATGCAAGGTTCAAGTCGTCATGCTTCAAGGTAACCTCGTCAGACGAAGAACCTTCGAAGACCAGACGGAGAGCGCGTCCAAACTTCAAGTCATGTGCTCAAGAGTGAAGTTTTGAAGACTGAAGTTGAAGACGAAGATAGAAGACAAACGAATGAATTAAACACACAACTCTTCTATTTGTTCATTCATCTATCTGTTTAATGAAGTTCAAGACACTGAGTAACACGTGCATTCGTTTCAAATCATACTTGTTACTCGAAGCTTCTTTAGGTGGAAAGAGATTTCAAAATAAACCTCTACAACACGAAAAACAGTTGTACGTTTTAGTGAAATCTCTGAGCATATCAAGTCAAAGGCAGATCTCTCGCTGACATCCGTTGACTTTACATTAAATGTTCTGATTGCTCACTCTGTCGAATGTGAAAGTACCCAAATCAAGGACTAACGTTAACATCTACAGTCTAACGGATACTCCACAAGAACGCCTATAAAAGGACTTCATCCTTGCGAGTTCAACTTGACGAACTACTCTAATCAAGACTATATTTATATACTCGCTCAAGCTCTCTACATACAAGTTTGTTCGCCACAAACTTATAATAGAATTCACATTATAAAATCTCTCTCTATGTAGAGGATATTTTCTATTTGATCTAAATTATAAACCATTGTTGTGGTAATCTATAGTCTAAGGAGGCTAAGTGTTTAAAGAATACCTTGAGTTTAGCCTGAGGAGGCTGAGGTCCAAAAAATATATGTTTTAGCCTGAGGAGACTAAGTGTTGAAAGAATACCTTGGTTAGCCTATGGAGGCTGTGTTCAAAGAATACCTGGGTTTAGTCTGCATAGGTTGTGTTCAAAGAATACCTGGGTTTAGTCTGCAGAGGCTGGGGTCAAAGAATACCGTTTTATCCTGAGAAGGTTGTGTTCAAAGAATATCTGTATTTTAGCCAAGAGTGGCTGGGTTCAAAGAATACTCTTAATGGAACCTCAGCAAGTTGCTGGGTAACTAGACGTAGTCTTGAATAGACTAACCGGTATAAAAATATTATTGTTTTGATTATTCTTATATGCTTACTAACTGGGGATAAAAACTTAAACTGCATTCTTATTTAAAATCAACCTTTGAAATATAAGTTTAAGTTTGCATCTGATCTAACGTTTTAATACAGACGCAAAATGCATCGTCTGAAAAAGTTTTAATTGAAAAACACAATTCAACCCCACTTCTTGTGTATTTATATTTTACACCTGACAAGTATTTTTTGCCCCCCGCCACTTCTTGCTATACATAGATATTCTTTGAACCCAGCCTTCTTAGGCTAAAACAAGGTATTCTTTAAAACGTAACCTCCTTAGGCTGAAGCAATGTATTCTTTGAAACACGGTCTCCTCAGGCTAAAGCACCACAACAGTGGATTTTACAAAAGGTTTGAAAGAAAAGAGTTGATCCTCTACGCCGAAAGGGGTATACAAATGAAGTTCAGAGCGAAATAATGTAAGATAGCTTTTGTAGGGTAATTTCGCCAACTTTAACTTGTAGAAGAGAAGTCCTTTTATAGACAAGCTCCTTGAATTAACCGTTAGACAGAGACGATTTGAACGTTGTCCTTTTTCCTTGGCTCTTCACAAGTGGCAGAGTGAACAATCAGAACATTTTTAATGATCTAACAACAGAAGTCAGCGCAGATCATGGCTTTGATTGATTTGCTCAAAGATTTTACCGTAAAATACCTTTTACTTTTCGTGTTGCATAGGTTTAGTTCAGAATCTCTTTCCACTTTTAGAAGCTTGTTGAGTAACGACTTGATTTGAAATTGGCGCGAGTTACTCTGTGTCTGAAAGAACTTGTTGAGAAGACAGTAGACAAATGAACTTAAATTTTGATCCTTACTGATATATTTGGTTATTCTCTTCTTCTTCATTTTAAGCTTTACATCTTAGCATTGGTTCTTCATCTGATAGCTTGTGCAACTTAGTTTGACCACTTGTAAAAACTCTTCTTGTTGAGAGTTTGATGTTTGTTCATCTATACTAGTGGTGCTCATCTGAATTATACTTGCTTAACTCTCTATCTAATATATTTTTCAGTTGTTCTGTAATTATCAAAGTACTTAAGATATTAAATCATCTTGACTTAACAATACATGTAATCATCCTACACTTCATCACTCCTAACACTCACGATCACACCCGTCAACCATACTCATGTAGGCAACATATTTGACTTCGCTGGCTCCATCAATTTTTTTAAGCCCAAGGGAATAAGAACTATTTTTGGGACAAAGCCTCGTGTTCATTAATTGCAATTCAAATAAAAAAGGATAAAAAATTAAAGAATAGCTTACCCCGAGAAGACAAGATGTGTCGTTGAAGAAAATGGGAATGCAACCTTGAATCACATTGGAGTTGGAAATGGAGTGAAACCACCATTCAAATAAGTCGAGACCACTGCAGGCATTAGAAAAAAACTAGAATGCAAGAGTTGGAACAACACTAACCAAATTGAGTTCTCAAATAAAAGGGACCATAATAGAAATGTCATTTATTTTACACTTTCTTAGGTTTTCACTATGGTAACAAAGAGAAAACCTACTGATTTTATAAATATTTCTCTGTTCATTTTAAATATAATTTCCTTATACCCACTACTTTCATAGGGTCTCTCTTATTGCATCTAAAATTGATGTTTTAGGCCTTTTGACCCATATGGGTCTTTTAATTATTTTTTTTTTTACCAAATTGGATTTAACTTGAAATTATTTACAACCTAAGGTCCATTCTGAACAGATGCGCCCAAGCTGTAGGCGCATTTAACGGGTTAAATGCAAGGTGCGTCCGGCCATCGAGCGCCTTCAACAATAACTAACTTAATGTTGGAGGCGCTCAAATGTCATGCACCAACGCACGTGATTGGTTGATGAGTTTTACAAAGGATGCGTCTTGCTGTCTTGCTGCTACTAGGCGCGACCTATTTTACCGACGACGCAATCTCTTTACTTCTTCCATCTAACTCACAATGTTCTACAATTTGTGAAATAATTCTTTTACAAAATAAAAGCATAATTTTCAATTAGGAATAATGTCACTAAACATTGTGGGTATTGCACTCTTGACCCAGATGACACCCTCACACATTTAACCATTCTCCACGCATTAATATTCTCTAAAGATATCATAATCAACAAATCCAAGCAATAAACTTCCCATCATTCTGTACTTCCACGGTGGTGCTGGTTTTATCTTCAAAATCGTCATCTCAACTTACTACCACAATTTCTGCTTCCGCATGGTCAACAACACTCAATCCATAAGAGTTTTGTGGAATTTATCTCATGGTATAGACTATTAGAGGTAATATTGTCTACCTCGCAAGTCCATATGCAGTCGGTTGATAAGATAAAACCTATAAAAATGGGTGGTATTGATGCAAAAAAAAAAAAACATGTTCCAGCCACCAACAAGAATGGGTTGCAACTAAAAACAGAACACGTCTTTTATAAACTCACCAACCAATCACATGTGTTGACGTCTGTATTTAAGCACGTCCAATATTGGATCAGTCATTATTGAAGACACTCAAGACTGGACGTCTTCTGCATTTAGCTCATTAAATACACTTACACCTTAGACGCATCCATTCATAACAAACCAAAAGTAATAAATAATTTCAAACAAAACTCAATTTAATAAAAAAATAAAATAAAAAAACTCATATAGGTTAAAAAGTCAATATTTTATGTATCAACAAAACTATTTTCATATATTACATTCTATTTTTATAACACTACTTATTTAGAAATTTAATGCAAATAAATATATAAAAGTCAGAATTTAGCATAAATTATAATAATATCACACTAATTCATCTATGGTAATTATGGTATTTTCTTTAGGAAACAATAAATAAATTTATAAATAAAGGAAAAAAGTCACGTTATTTAAAAAATCATACGTGAATTTAAATATATATATATATATATATATATATATATAAAGTTTTGTTAATGTTTTATGTCCTTTTAAATGGGTATATATATTTTTTTCTTAATTGTTAATATATATTTTCTCTATTATCACGGTGGTGCATGTGTGTTTACATCTTTACCTTAATTTACTTAAACAGACAACATATGTACAAAAAGATATATAAAGAAATAAAGAAAGAAAATAATTATTATAAAATTGAGAAGAAAAGAAACAATAGATTTTATAATTTTAATTTTTAAATAAAATATAAAATAATAATAAATTAATTTGTGGATGATAAATAACAAAATATCATATAAAAATATAAATCAACTTATTAATTAATGAATCACATAATATAATAATATATAGCTGGTAACCAAATAACTTGGCATGTGTTCAAGAAATCTAATAAGGTAGTCAAGAGAAATTGTTTTTTTAATAAATCATTATCTTATTGTAGTTTATTTGATCAGATTAGTTAATGATGATAACTATTTGATGAGTGATTAAAGATAGTCAATTAAATTTATTTTGTAGAAATTAGTTGTCGATAAAAATCAATAAATTAATGTTTCATACCAATATTATAATTAAAAATAAATGAATAAATTAATGTTAGAAATGGAAACTGGACTGGCACGTTGAATTAAATGTTAGAAACCTAACCACTCTATCTCTAACATGAATAATAAATCAATATAAATTGATATTCAACTGTTCTTGATTAGAGCAGAAAAGTCTATTTAAAACCTAGTAAGCCATATCTCAATCCAATTCTGGAACATAAACAAGACTAGCCAATGAAACACAAATTCAAAATGAAACTAAGGGCTAATTGACATATATGGTATAAAATGGGTGTCTTTCAAAAAGAATTTATCGAAATGGGTATGTTTTTGGGTATGTTTTTGGAGGAAGCATTGAAAAGCAAAATGTCTTACGTGCTAAGAGGCTTTGAAAAAAAAAAGAACGTCTCCAATGACCACGTATCAAGTCTCAAAGGAGGCGTTTTGGATGAAAACGTCTTCCTCAGTACTCAACACATGGCACAAGCTGATTGAGGAGCTTTTGAAATTTAAAAGGAGGCGTTTTGGATGTAAATGTCTCCCTCAGTGTTCAACACGTGGCACAAGCTGATTGGGGAGCTTTTGAAATTCAAAAGGAAGCGTTTTGGATGTAAACGTCTCCCTCAGTGTTCAACATGTGGCACAAGCTTATTGGCTCGGATTTGAGATTCAAAACGAGGCTTTTAAGGCGAAAACGTCTCCCTCAATGCTCAACACGTGGCTAGTGCTGATTGATCACCCAAAGGAGGCGTTCTTCACCTCAACGTCACCTTTGGAGGCATTCTAACTTTCAACGCCACCTTTGAAGGCGTTGAAACCTCCAACGCCTCCCCTCGGACCACACCATCTTCTTCCCCCTCCCCCGCGACAGAAGCATTTGTTTATGCTTGTGGTCCCCCATTGTCGGCCTTGAAGAATTTTTACCCATTTTTTGCACCAAATCAGTATTTTAAACCAATTAAATGGTTTCTTCTTCTAGTAGATGAATAGAAATTGAGTCAGGGCCTACAGAAAAAGATGTTTTGTGGCTCCAAGAGCATCACATTTCTGAGCACGTGTGGAACACCGGTGAGATCAGAAAACTACAACAGAGACGTGCAGCTCCGAAATACTTAGGGGAGCAGGTTATTCTGGAGCCTATTATGAATATTTGGGAACAAGCAGGTTTTTATTAGGTCAGCAAACTTGCATACATAAGGGTTTGCCTGGGACTGCTCAATGCATTTGTTGAGAGATGGAGGCCAGAGACACATACTTTTCACATGACGTGTGAAGAGGCTACCATCACGATGGAGGATGTTAGGGTATTAGTTGGTTTACCTGTAGATGGTAGACCACTGATTGGTAATACATGGGGTGATTGGCTGGACTTGTGTGAGGCTTTGTTGGGTGTCAGGCCCACACCTACAGACATGAAAGGCGGGAGTGTGAAGCTAAGTTGGCTGAATCAGATGTTTAGTGACATCACCCCTTTTCTTGGGGATGAGGAGGCTCTTAGGAGATTTGCACGCTCATGGAATTTAAGACTCCTTGGCGGAGTGATGTGTGTGGATAAGAGTGTGTTTTGGGTGTCACTGAGGTGGTTACAATTTTTGATAGATCTTAGGGTGACAGACACTTATGCGTGAGGTAGTGCAGTCTTGACATTTTTGTACAGAGAGTTGTGCAAAACCACTAGCGTTGATTCTATTTCGATTGGGGACAGGTCTGGGCATGGGAGAGGTTTACATGCGTAGCCCCTAGCATCTTTGTTCCCCCACTACCGCAGACACCTGTTGGACATCGGTATGTAATTTAATATCAATTTATTATTGTTGGTTTAATTTATGATAATTAGGAATTATTATTTACTTAGAAATTTAATTAGGAATTATTGTTTACTTAAAAAATTAATTAGGAATTATTGTTTAGTTAGCAATTTAATTAGGAATTATTGTTTAGTTAGCAATTTAATTATGAATTATTGTTTAGTTAGCAATTAATTAGGAATTGTTGTTTACTTAGCAATTTAATTAGGAATTATTGTTTAGTTAGCAATTTAATTAGGAATTATTGTTTAGTTAGCAATTTAAGTAGGACCAATATTTTACTTAGAAATTTAATTAGAAATTATTGTTTATTTAGGAATTTTATTAGGAATTATTGTTTAGTTAAGAATATAATTAGGATTTATTGTTTAGTTAGGAATAGAATTTATTTAGAAAATTATTTATTTAGATAATTTATTTGATAGATCTGATTATTTATTTGTTAATAATTTTTTGATATAGTTGGCTTGCTCATGAAAATGAGATTACATATGTCATTGGTATTAATGTATACCGACATAAGCTATATAAGTTGAGGAGTATCATGACAATGTTGGATATTTATTGTTTATAAAATATCTACTCGGTAATAAATCGATAACTTGATTAGGATGTAATTTTAATCTAGTATAGATCAATTTTTTTAATCGTTTAAAACAAATATTTTTTTCAATTTGCAAAATCTTACGAGACCCTTCAAACATGTTCAATGCCACCTTAATGGCCCAACAAGGAGGAGTTTGCGTATTCAACGCCACCCACAAGGCCCACTTAAGAGGTGTTGGCTGCTTCAACGCCACCTATAAGAAGCGTTGGAATTTTCAACACCTTACCTTTAAAGTTAAAAGGCGTTTGGTCTTTCAACACCTACATGTGAAGATACTTTCTTCCCAATGTCTTTGACTCAAAACAAATCCCCGTAATTTTTTTTTAGAAAAAAAATCTATATGGTCAAAAAGCCGAAACTAAGATTAAGATATCAATCGAAATTCCTGCAATATACACTTAAATTAATTATAAACAATTTGCCTTTCATAGATTTTTAAGATCTCACGAATAATCAATAGAATGCAGAAGAAAGAAAATGTGGGAAGAAGAGAGTAAAATCAGAAAGAGAACATTCATATTTACAATATCAAAAGAGGTTACTTGGTCGTACTCTATTTCGCCCCATCGATAACTATCAATGGATTTCAATCATACCTAATTAAACTAGGTAGTTGATAACCTCACACAGACATCTCATCTTGTTTGATTTGATTTGGGTTTATAATGAGTAAATCACTCATTCTACTGGATGTCCACTTAATTGTCCAGTACCTCTCCTCTAAGTTTTAGGCTGCACCACCTTTAAAAATTAAATGTATAACAGTCATATATTTAATTCTTATTTTAATCTTTAAATCCTGAAAAATAGTAAAATAATATTTCAAAGATATTCGCGGTCTTTTTATCTCTTAAATTTAATAATTTATCATATTTTCCCCTGAATCATTTATTTTTATTTAGACATCTAAATAAAAAACTTAAATATAATAAATAAAAAAATTAAGAATTAAAATAATAGTAAATAAATTTTAAGAAATAAATTATTATTATATCATCACGGAAAATTAATTGTCATTATATCTGACTAAACTTATCACATTAAAGTACTAAATTATTTATGGACCAGTCTTAAACATTTTATCCATCTATTATCTGCAAAAGTCAATTCACATATTTCATCATTATTCGAGGCTCTTTACCTTCTAACACAAAATTTTACCTACTGAATAAAATTGATTTACATATAAACAAAAAATATAGCGTGAACCTCACCTTATACACATTAAAGAATATCTTTTTTATCCCTATAATATTTCTCATTCACTCACAACATTTAACACTCTTTAAAATCCTCACCCTTACTAATGAGTTTTGAAGCGTCTTTTTTCACGTATATTTTCTTTTCTTTACATGGAAACTCACTTTCTGAAGATTCGTTGCTCATCTCTTCGCCCTCCGAAACGATTTCAAATAGTTTAGTCAAGTATTTCCATATATCTCGCTATTTTGGTAAGAAGAATTATATTTTAAAAACTATTTTAATATTCTTTATTTTTATTAAGAATTAAACAGAGTTACTCTTGAATATTTGAATTGGCCAACTTTTTTTTCTTTGGCAAAAAGAAAAATATGTAAATGCATCTTAAAGGAATTCTAACTAGGTCAGCATTCCCATAATTATCTATTATATGCAAGTCCAAGATAGATTAGATACCATAAAAAAAAGACAAAACAGACTATCAAAGGCAGACATAAATCAAACTCATGCACGCTAAAAAGCAAAGATCTCTACCTAAATTTAAAAAAAGGGGAAAGAACTTTTATCCTTAAAAAAGGGGTGAGTAAGCCATGATGGCGGATACAAAATCCCATCAACGAAAATCACATCCAGTACTATACTTTAAGAGAGATAATAAATCTGAATGATTCCCCTCCCATAAATATGTTCTAACACACACACACACACACACATATATATATATATATATATATATATATATATATATATATATATATATATATCTATTATTTTCTATTTTTGAAGGCTGCTAGTAGAGAATCACATAAGATTTGTTTAATTATTGCTTTCCGGAATTTTAATTTCTTAGCATATGAAGAATGTGTAAAGTGAGATCTTTAATTATTGCTAAATTTGGTAAAAATACGTAGGTAAAGAAGTTATTAAAATAAAAGGCTCAATTTGACTTAATAACTCAAATTAGTGTTAATATCTATCAATTTAGACCGTAACCTCGTTAATAAAGTAACAATAGGGATAAATAAGTGTATTAAAATATTACTTTTGGTCGATTTCTTTTTATTTTAATAAATTTTACGGTATACGATGTCATTATTATATAAATTAACTAATGATTAATTAATAGTTATACGTAATATTTTATATTTTAATTTAAAAATAATCAAATAACTTGACGTTGTTAAATAATAAATGAAATTATATAAATATATTTTTATTTTAGATGAAAAACTATTTCTTTTATTCTTTTACCTATCATTAGGAAAGAATTTGTTCTTTTTATTTTATATATTATTTTAAAATTTCAAAACAACATTATTTATTATCTATTAACTATATCGTTTCCACAAATAGAGAAATAATCATCACTCTGTATACGATTTTTTTCATTGATAAATGAAATGATCTCTATATAATAAAATCAGAATAACGATATATATATATATATATATTAAAAAAAACATGAATAACTTCAACATATACTATACACAAGAAGATTTTTAGTTTCATGTGAATTATAATCTTAAAAATAAATATTTATATAAAAAGAAGTACTAGATATAAAACACCCTTCCAATTTGTATGTTCAACATCATTTCTTCAACTACTTGTGTAATTAACGGCAATAGCTATCTCTTCGGTCATTAAATTGTTTAATCTTAAAAGAATGAAGAGTTATCTTTTATTTCGTTCAGTCATTAATAATTTAATTAAATTTAGATAATAATAAATAAAAACAACGCTGGTAAGGTAAGGAGTCCTAATGAAACTAAGAAATATAATCCTAGGTAATATGGAGTATTATCCATTTTGGTACACAGACTAAATGATACAATGCAAATAAAATTAACTTTAAAAAAGTACAAAAGATTAAAATTAACAGGAATTTAAAAAATTAAAAAAAATATAAGTCTCTTTAAAAAAAATACAACCTTTTTTTTAAACAAATCTTAATATCACGCATTTATGCACTATCATAAAACTAACTTTCTAACACGTAAAAATAATAATCAATAATAATTTGTTATTATTAAATTATTTATTAATATATCTATAAAATTTCACTATATACCAATTTGACTCATGGATTTACTAGATCAAATTTAAAAGCCTACAATTTAGAGGAGTTTAAAAAGAAATTCATATATCATAAAATGTGAATTATGTAGGTAGATCACTATTCCTAACCCAAATTCCCGGCTGACTAGAATTACAAAACGAATTGCAAACTTGAACACCACCAATTGATGGTTAATTAAATAAATATCAAGGCAAAGAGAATAATTAATGTTCTTACCAAATACCACATAATTGCCTTAAATTTCACATACTAGAGACTAGCCAAATCATATGAAGTAATACTGATACTTTTCATTTATTTATTTTTATCAAAAGTGCCTCTTAATTTTAATTAGTCTCATTCATTTCCTTTCTAATAAATTTCTAATAATAATAATAATAATAATAATAATAAAGTTTTAATAATAATAATAATAGTAATAGTAATAAATTTTAATTTTAAGACTCTTGAGCACTAGATTGAATTTGTAAGTGTTTAATTCCTTCCTAAATGTAACTATAGGGTAATTTTAATTTTTAGTCTCTAATTAAACATAAATAATATAAATAATATTTTTTATAATTAAAAAAAAATTAAAACAATAACAATTTTTTTATAAAAGAAATACTATATTTTTTATAATAAATTAATTTTCTGTTTTAATTAATTATTAGAGAGGAAAATATAATATAATAATAATAAATGAAAATTTATCAAAAAAAATGAAAAAAAAATAATTCACACCTCTCATACTTAATCCGTCCCTGAAAATTGGTGCACCTTTTGGCCACTTCCACCTATGTATACTATGTCCTGCTTATATCGTTGCTTCTTTCTCTTCCAAAGCAACATAAAATAATTCTGCAAAATGGTTGGCAAAACTTAAATCACAAGTATAACCTGCAATACTCTTTTCATGTCAATTTGTCCTTTTAAGCTGGACAATGCAAATAAATATTTATTCAATTCAATTTTTTATTTTGTTACGAATTTAATTCACATGGTTATAATGACAGTGGCATTTAAATATTATTTTTTATTTATATTTTTCATATCATTTTTCAAATTGTATGTAAAACCAAAACATCATACTTTGATTTTCTATTTTTTAAAAATAAAATATCATAAAATTAGATCAAAATAATGATGTGCCATAACAAAAAATTTTCATTACATCATGTACCAAAAGGATAAGCAAGCACGTAAAAGAAAAGTTTGGATAGACTGCTAACACCTCAAGGTATGCAGGTGTGTGTATGTTAATATGCGTAAATTTTTTGGTTGGTAACTCATAGCAATCGGTTGATGAGTTTATTAAAAGATGGAAAATAATAAAATATTTTTTTATATATTTATTTTATTTTAATATTTAAATTTAATTATTTATTATTATTTTATTTTTAAATTTTATTATTTATCTTTTTTAGTCTTTTGAATTATGAATTAATAAAAATATAATTTAAGAATAAAATAGTAATAGAGATTTTTTAAGAATTAAAATAATTAATATATTACATTTGTATAAATTATTTTATTATTTTTTCTTTTAAAAATTATATTGATCTATATGTGTGTATAATATATATATATATATATATATACTCGTAAGTATCAAGATGGTGATTTGCTTTTATTAATATTCCTTTTGAGAACATTTTTGTCTTCTTTTTTGTCCTTTTTTTAAAATTAAGTTTTTTTTTGAGATATCTACAAAATAAATTATATTAATAATTAATTATATGTATAATTTATTATTGTTATAATTGATTATAATCAAAATTATATTTTTAAGTGGTTTAAAGATAACTAATTTTGTGTGGGTGAAGAAATTACCTTTTACATAATAAAAAAAGTGTGAAATAGTTTAAAAGAAGAAAGATACCGTAAGAATTCTAAATTTCTTGTGGTATTCCCAAATAAATTGAAATTTAACAAAAAAAAAAAATTGAATTTTTAAAAGAAGCATGTTTTCTCATAAAAACAAATGACTGAAATATATATTAAAAAAAAGGAAAAACCCCGAACACGTTGGTGTATTTGGAATAGTTTCAAAAATTAAATTATTTCAATAATAATTAATTATTGTCATAATCAATTATGATTAAAATCATTTTTTTATTTGGGTAAGTATGATGAAAAATGATATGATTTTTTTTTTGGGTGTAACAAAAAATATAAGTTTTTTCCCATAATAAAAAAAAATTGATAAGAAAAATAAGCTAAAATTTAAAATTTAAAATAGTTAATTTTTATAAAAAACATTTTTCAAAATTTTGACTAATTTTCCAGATAAGCTAAAATTTATCAAGACTTTCTTTTTTCCCTTTAAAAACAGCTTAAACATAAGAAGATCAGCATGTATAGATGAAAATCTATATATGTAGGCAACTGATGATCCCTTTTGACACATGTTGTTTGATATACCACAAGTTGAGATTAATCCTCTTATGTTTTCTTACACCTTTCACTAAATATCATTTTATTTTCTTCCATCACTAAATGGCTGGGTAGACATATTCCTTTAAATTTACAATATTAAGTATTAACAAGCAAACTCTAAATTTTCTACAATTGAAACAAACTAATTTTTTTTTTTCATTTTTATAGTTGTAGGAGAAGCCACTCACACTGACATGCAAAATATGATTGAAACTAAAATTAGTATATTGAGTTGACCAATAAATAAGTAAAAAGAAAGTCATTATCCGTCAAAGAGCGTCTCTTTCAAGTTTCAACCTTTGAAATTTGTTAGTCTAAGTTAAATAAAATTACACAACATCTTTCTTTTTTAGTCTCTATCTCTCTCTTTCTTTCTTTTTTAATCCATAAAATTATTTTTATTTCATACTTTCAATCATTTGTCCGGCTCCACCTTATTTTATTAAAATTTAAAAATTAATTTAGTTTCTTATATATTTTTTATAAATATTTTATTTCTCATGATTTATATCAATTTATTATAATTTTTTAATTAATTTAAAAAACTAAAATTATCAAATTCACTGTCTTCATATTTTCTTAAAATGAAACATTCATTATTTATTTTCCTTACACTATTTCTTTCTCCCTTATCATTTTTTTAATTATATTTTTCTTCTTTCTTTACTTATCTTTTAAAACAAAATTGAATAATATAAAGATATAAACATACATGAACGATTACAGGCGTATTTTTCTAATATGTACAACGCAAGTGGCATGTTGTCACTACTGAATTATTAATATTTAATAATATTTATTTAACATAAAATGTTGCTAAATATACAATAAAATATTATAATAGTATTTTATGATGTAATTTAAATATAATATTTATTAAAATATTATTAACATTAATAAGTAATACTTTTATATAATTTTTATGATATTTTTTAAATGCTACTTATGGAAAGGTAGTATATCTACAAGATAAAAATATTGATTTTGGGATGACAAAAAAAACCAAAATTTATGAGTATTTACTTGAACTTATCTGATACTTGACAGAGAAAATTTGCTTTTATCATCTCTCGTCCTGCTTTTTTTAGATGGTGTGCAAGTGTGAGGGTATCATTACCCGTCACAAACCTACCCTATTTTATAAATATGTGTAAATTAATTATTTTAATAATATAGTAGTATATAAAATATTATATTTAATTAAAAAAAATTATTAAATTTTTTATTTATTATTTTTATATATTATTTAATCTAAAATATAATTAATAATTTAATATATATTATATTTAAAAATATATAAATAAGGTTTTTCTTTTTCAAAATAGATTCCGCATGTTAACCTAATTGAATAAAACTTAATAAAAATGGAATGAGTTTCAGGATCTAAATACACTTCTACTAAACCCAAACTCAAATACACCTTACCTTTTATGAAAATAGGGAAAAGTTAAACCTACGTACTTACCAACGTACAATCCACCCCGATACCATGAAACCAAGTAAAAACAAAAAAAATATTGAAGCAGACAACATGCTTAATAACCAGTGTTTTGCTTGCCATTTTTTAAAAGGAAGATAACAAGGAATCCTTAAAAGAAATAAAGAATATTGATATCCTAAGTATCATGACATAAAGAACACTCACAAGTGTTATATATATGTTCTTAACAAGGAATCCTTAAAAGAAATAAAGAATATTAATATATTAAGTAACATGACATAAAAAACACTCACGAATGTTATATATGTTTTTAAATTAGACTTAATTTGTTTGTTTTATTTAATTGCTTTATTTCTATGACCTATTGAAGAAATTAAAATTGATTTTATTTTTTACTTTAGTTATTGTAACTTTATCTTTTCTCTTTATAACTATATTTAAATTTATCGAATAGTTTAAATCTGAATTAGAGATATTTTATAGGGATATATATAAGTCAGAAGAGGTGACAAATTAATGACATCATATCTTTATCATTTAGGTCGAGCAGTCAGGATTTATTTTCAGCCTTAAGTAAACAACTTGACTTTACTTTAATTCTGACAATATTATATCAAGGTAAGACATGTTGATAATGAGACATAGCTTTATAGCCACGTGTTCTACTTCATGTGACCACGTTAGAGATGTGACAAAATACGTCAGAAGAGACCATTATAATATATGAGTCACTGTAGTAAAAAGATATATTGCTCGATAATTATAAAAATAAGGTAGTTGAATTTATCTAAGATTTTTCTAGATGCAATTTTATAGTATTTTTTTTGTCATTAAATTATTTTTTTATAAAATGATAAAGTTATTAAAAAAAATTATATGCAAAAAGGTTTATATATATATATATATTTATATATCATAGTTACATTTATTTACTTAATACTTCAATTTAATTAACCCATTTAATAATTTTCTATTAAAATATAACTTTTGAACTCTTAATTAATTTTTAAATGTTTTTATAGCAAAACAGATTCTTAATTAGTATATGAATATCACATCATAAGTACATATCGGTGTTTGAGCACTTTCCTAAACGAAAATTTTCTCCGTACATGCACGTAATCACGTATGCTTGAGGCATCATGGTTCTCAAACTAATAAGATATTTTCATTTTAAAAGAAGAACCTAGCTAGAAAGTAACATGAACTTTCGAAAAGAAATGTACGTAAATAGAAAAAAGAATGGACAAGGATTGGCCTTGCCATCGAATCTGTCTCCTATTAGCAAGATCAAGTATCTATGAAATCCTTAATCTTTAAGACTTTGTTATGATGATCACTTTGAATTTCCTATGAGATGACAAATATGTTGTCACAAATGCTAATCTAATCTGAGTGACATAATGATATAATGCCTAACTAAATAGCATCACTCGATGAGAAACATAACTACGTACTAGGGACAACTTGTGGGTCATCAAAACTGTTGTTAGAGATCCACTGCAATGTTACTTTCAACAATGATCCTAATCATGCAAGCCATGCTCGTTGTGTTTAATCTATTATGATAATAATTATCATTGACAAACAAAACATACACTCATCTTCATATATAGCAAGTATGTGCTTGATTTTCATTGAAGAAATAATTAAGTAAGAAATAATAAGTCTGGGGTACAAGTTGAGTTTGGATTCCTTTACTAAGTTTTGAATTTGAATTTTATAAATAAAAAAATATTAGAAAATAAGATTCTATTGAAAAAATCAACTAAGTTCCGAATCAAAATTAACTATCGACAAAGTTAATAAATATTTTGTGTCTATAATATTATTATTGAAGAAATAATTATTTTATTATTTAAAATATGAAAAATAAATAATTATTTTTATTTTAAATGAACTCATCTATACATGCTATAAATCTCCACTCTAACTTAAACATTGAACTTTAATTTCAATACTATATTTTTTCACTGCTCACTTTATTTCTTTACGAAATATTCCCTTTTCATTTTGACCTGGACATCATGTCAAAGATATATTATGGTTGGTTTTGTCAATTGAGTCCTTTTATTTTTTTTATATTGCTGTGTTGTTTTTTCTTTCCTCTTCTGTTAATTATTACAGTGGTTGTTTTTGGCATATATTTTTTTTAAACTTTATTAAAATTTACAATATGATGTAAAGGGTAAAAATGTAAAGACTTATGTTGAGGTAAAAAAAAACAGATACTTAGACTAAAAATATACTTTTCCTTTTAAAAATGTCATTTGCATGAGTTTATAATGTTTTTAGAAAAGGAAATGAAGAAAATCAGTAATATTGCCCTGACTGAAAATTTTCATAAATAATTATAAAAATCATTTTAATCTATTATTTTTGAAATATTTATATTAAATTATAAAATATTTTATTATTTCAATATTTATTATTTGAAAATTATTATATTAAATGAAATCATTTTTTATAATCATATATTAATTAAAGTTAAAAGTAAAAAACAATTTATTAAATCAAGTAAGTTCTAACATAAATGATATTCAAAGTTCGGCGTGGAAATGACTTTTATAAAGAATTAGACTAAAATAATTGACACATCTAGTATTAAAAAAGAATGATTTGACTTCTTAAAGTGAATGCAACTCCAAAAATTAAATAATAATTGTACTGATTAACTAGCATAGTAGTGGCGGAGCCACGTTCTTGGTTAGGGGCAGTCCCCCCCTCCCAATTTTTCAATTTCTTTCATATATATATATATATATATATAATTATTTTAAATAAATAATTATGAATTTCGTTTTATAATTTTAAATAATTTATAAATTTATTTTTATAATTTTAAATAAATAATAATAATTATAATATTCTTAAAATAATTATTTTAAATAATTATATATATATATAAATAATAATTTATAATAATAATATATATATATATATATATATATATAATAGTAACGAATTTTAGTTTTTGATAAGTTTTCATTTTTATTTATAATTTTATATTTAATTTTTTAAAACATATATATTTAAGATTCTAATTTAAATAATTTTTAATTTTAATATTCATCTTTAATTTTAAACTCTCATCTAAATAATTTTTAGTTTTAAAATTTTTAATATTCATTTTTAATTTTAAAATTTTACTATCATATTTTATATTTATTTAAAAAATTATTAATTATAACAACAATTTTTAATCATTAATTATGTATTTTTTATTAATTTACCTAAAACTTTTAATTAAATTTTTTAATATTCATCTCTATTTTTAAAATTTTATTACCATATTATATATTTATTTAAATTTTTTTTGTCATAACAACAATTTTTAAACATTAATAATGCATTTTTTATTATTTTACTCAGAAATTATAATTAAATAAAATTAAAATAAATTTAATTTACTTTTTTATATATTATCTAATTTTAAATAAATTAAATAAAAATATTATAAAATAATGAAATGAAAAAAATAAAAAATATTATAAAAAAAATTTCGCCCCCCCCCCCCCTCCACCCCTTCATAGTAACATTGTTGGTTCTTTTACTTCTAGAGTTTTTATTGTTATTATGACAATAATTATTTTCTTCTTCTTATTATTATCATTGAACTTAATCTGCTCTATAATTATCTTAGATCAAAGGATTTTTATAATTTTTCTTATTTTGTCACTAAAGGTTATGTTATATAATATAATATAATATAACATAAAAATAAACTTCACTTATTTATTTTAAAAAGCAAATTTAAGAGACTTCTTACTTTCGACTTTTTTTAATAAAAAGGTATTATTTGGTAATATATTTAAATTTTTGAACAATAACTTTCCTAAAAAATAAACTGATTTTTGTGCTGAATATTTGAAGCACATGATTAGTTTTCAGCAATTTTTCAAAATTATTTTTGTACTCTCTTATTAGTATGTAAAAATTATTTTTTTTTATTGCACTTCAAACAAAATTTGATATCTTTGAACCACTTTTCAATAAAATTACCTAAACAAAAATTAATTATAGTTATAATCATAATTTATTATAATAATAATAAATTAAAATAATTTATTTTTCTCAGCTATTCCAAACACATATTCACTCTTTATCCTAACCTTTTATTTCTTTATAATCTATTAATTGAAATAAATAACTCATTTTTACCATTGTACTAAGGGAAAAATAAAAGATACATAGAGAAAAAAAACTTATTTTGGTAGGAGTGGATTTCACGTTATATATATAAATATAAAATATAATTAAATAAATAAATCAAGTTTTGTGTATTTTTAAGTTCAAGGGTTAAAGTTAAATTCGTTGACAAGAATTAGTCAATTTTGAATAATTTATTTTTTTTTATAAATTGAGCCTAAGAATATACTATTTGACCTCATTTGACTTATTTATTCCCCTAAATTTGACTAAGAAAGTTTTGGCTAGTTGAGAGAGTGAGAAGAAAAGTAAGAGGCACTAACTCATTCTCACTATCCTTAAATTAAATTCATTAAAAATAAAAGAATTATATAATGTATTTTTTGCGGAGATATACTTAACACTAATTCCAGTACTTAATATTTTCAATTTATATTTAAAAAAATTTAAAATTCTTAAAAGAAAAATAGTAAAGTAATTGTTTATGTTATTATTTATATGCATTGGTGATGTTTAGTTGATCGTCTTAAAAGGAAAAGAAAAGCCCGTTCTCTTTGTCTTCCTTGGTAAACGCTCCTTCTGTGTGCAGTCTCTAGCAGCAGAACCCAGCCAAGCACCACACACACTAACACCAAAACAACATAGGGCTTCGTTCCCACTCACACACACACACTCTCTCTCTTTCACTCACTCTCTCTCTCTCTCTCTCTCTCTCTCTCTCTCTCACACACACACACACACACTCACTGCACCATTCATTGGATCTGACTCACAACAACAACCACTTTCACTCGCTCACTCACTCACTCACTCACTAACGGACGCGGATCCGTTTCACGATCCGACCCGTTTATGTTTGATCCAAATGGGAATGCCTCACAAGCCATGACCCGGACCGGTCTGGACCACGACCACGACCACGACGACACCGTTTTCCATGACTCCAACGATCGCTTACTCTCCTCTTGTTCATGCTCTTGCTCCACTTCTTTCACTTCCGACGACGACACTCCCACTCCCAAAAACGACACCTCCAATAACACGTTAAACGACACCACTCATGCCCTCCCCCAATTCTTCTTCCCCTTCCCCACAATGTGCAAGTACGACGATTGGATCTCCGAACCTTCTTCTCTCTCCGAACGCCGCTCTCGCCTCCTCCGTCAGTTCGGTCTCCCGGCCCCGCCTTCCTCCGCCGCAATCCCCCGATCAGCTTCCACTTTTCATTGCACCGACACTTCCGCCGCCGCCGGAATTTCCCGTTCGAAATCCGACAACACCGCGGATCGCGGCGGTATCAAGCATTGCAAGTCCTCGATTGTTCCTGTTCTCGACAATGACAACGGTTTTCTCGTGAATAATAATAGTAATACTAGTAATAGTAGTAGCAGTAATAATAATGATCGTGATTGTGTTGTTAATAGTGGTGGTTCTGTGTTATTGAATGATAATTGTGTGAGTGTGCATGGAGATGGAGATGGTGGTGGAATTGAGGATGATAATGATAATGATAATGTTGATGTTGAACAAGCGTGTACGATTAGGGATTTGGATAATGGGAAGGAGTTTGTGGTGAAGGAAGATGGGGTGTGGAATGAGGTGAAGGAAGTGGGGACTGGGAGGTGTTTGACGGTGGAGGAATTTGAGATGACGGTGGGGCAGTCGCCGATTGTGCAGGAACTGATGAGGAGGCAGATTGTGGAGGAAGGTGAGGGAGAGGGTTTGGATTTGAATGTGGATGGTGGTGGTGCTGAGGGAGAGGGTGGGAAGGTGAAGAAGAGAGGAGGGGGGTGGTTTAAGTTTATGAGTTTGAAGAGTGTTGTGGTGGGGCAGAGGGAGAGGAGGAGTGGGGATGAGAGGGAAACATCGTCGTCGGAGAAGGGTGGGGGGAGGAGGTCAAGTTCGGCCACGGATGATAGCCAAGATGGTGGTTTGGTTCAAGGAGGGGAGAGAGTGAGGGTTAGGCAGTATGGGAAGTCTTGTAAGGAGGTTACAGGGCTTTATAAGAGCCAGGAGATTGTGGCTCATGATGGATCCATTTGGTGCATTAGGTTTAGTTTGGATGGGAGGTATCTTGCTACTGCGGGTGAGGATTGTGTCATCCATGTTTGGCAGGTTGTGGAGTCGGAGAGGAAGGGTGACTTGTTGCTGGAGAAGCCAGAATATGGAAATTTGAATATGTTGTTTGTTGTGAATGGGTCGCCGGAGCCTTTGTCTCCTGGCTTGGAAAATAATTCGGAGAAGAAGAGAAAAGGGAGGTTGTCTGTTGGCAGGAAATCATTAAGCTTGGACCAGTTATTGGTGCTGGACACTGTGTTTGCACTCACTGAAAAACCAGTTTGCTCCTTTAAGGGTCATCTCAATGATGTGCTTGACCTCTCTTGGTCCAAATCTCAGGTTAGCTACTATAAAAAAAGATAGTTGTTATTCTGTAATTCCACTTTTTGTTCTATGTCTGAATGTACTCTTAATGTTTATCAATCATATTAGCTCATATGGTGGCATTAGTTTGTCTTATGGTCATAACACTAATGCAGTAAAAGCGTTAGTAGTTATTTCTATATCCTGTTAACAGATAAAATCACTTGGGGGGAACAACTGGATTTTTCTTCTTACATGTTAAATTATTGAGCTTTTGTAATGTACACTATGGTGTATAAGATTAATTCTAACTACTATCCAAACAAACACTAAATAGAGGCTCTAGTGAGAAAGTGGATCTTATGGGACATAGTTCGATTACAAGGGTATAGTAAAGCCTACTACAAAAACCATTAGAAAGATATTGCTCTAAATGATTATGCAGAAAATTTATGTTTTTGATAGAGCTTGATAGTGCTCACCTTGTTGGATAAGACCTAGTTTATATTATACTGTTTTTAATTGGCAGAATAGGCATAATGTGACCAAATGTGGATTCTTAATTGCAATATAATATAATATTTATTGTTGAAAACCTTGTGTTTTGTTGAATATGCTGTTAATGGAACATAAATTTGTTATTAGAAGGGCACTTAGACTATTTTTGTTTAGGTTTTTGTTTTTTTTTTTTTTTGGGTTATTACACTATGTAAGTCTTTGTGCTCTATCCTCTACAACACTTAATTGTTTTATGTAACTCTAGGTTTTGGGGTTACTACCTGTAGTTTTAAATATAAACTCATAATATTAAAATATGAATTATAGGTATAGATAAAGTTCTGTCACTGTTAGACGATTTCTGGAACCATTTTACCGACATCCTAGTAAATTGATGTTAAATTTACAATTTTTTTGAATTTATGATATTAGGTCTATAATTATTTATGTATCCTTCATTGGAAATGCATTTGCTGATGAAGAATTTAAAGCTGAAATTTTTAAAGAACTGGATAACAACATGTGTTTTGATTTCTTTTTAATGGTAACCAGTAGTGATATTTTTTGACAGTGAATTGCTCTAAACAAATATATATCCAATTTTTCCAGAAATTACTATAATAAAATGGATATAGAGATAGTGGCTGTAAGTTAAAGGAATTTTTAAATTCTGCATAAGAAACAGAAATATGTTCAGGTCAGTAACTTGATTAAGGTATTGTTATGTTGGGAGGTAACTTAGTTGTGCTTATTTAGATTGTCATTTTTGCCATTTCGAGGACCATTGGAGTGGTCATGTAATGATCAGAATTTATCTTGTTTTATGCTTAATACTAGATCAATTTATCATCATTCCCTAATTCTGATGTTAGCTAATACTGGATAACTAGGTACACTAATTGTCTTATTTGTTAAAATTGATTCAAATAAAAGAGCAATGTTTGTTTGCTTTCATTTGTCCCTGTACTTTTTAAATGAAAAATTACTTACTTGGTTCCTCTCATTTGAAAACTTTATGAATTGGTTACTTCTACCAGATATTTTTAGTGTTGGGATAGTTCAAAACCTAAATTTAGAATGTGTTTAGAATTTGAATGAAGTATTTTCAAATTTCAAATAATTTTAAATCATTGATTAAAATTTCAGATAAAAATATCACATTTTGCACAGTATAATTAATTTAAAAGAATTCTATATATGTCATTAGACAAATTAAGAAAAATCAAACTTGTTCTAATTTATATTAATTTTTAAAGCTATTTTTAATTTATAAATGTTTTAATGAGTTTCTAATTGGCTAAATTCTCTCAATGTTGTAGTAATGAGATTTGGTTTGAGCACCATACCGGGTGAAAATGGGCATAGTATTGATGCCTTGTTGGATTTTATTGCTTGCTAGGAAGATGTCTTTGAAGAGCTTGGGTGGGGGTTGGGGGGAGGGGATGGGGTTATATGTTTTCTAATATAGACTTTCTTGATTATTATCTTAGACGTAATCTTTAAAAGTCAAATATCTGTCATGATGATGTGCAGTGTATATTAGAAATATAAACTAAGTCATGTATGTGCAGAAGTCATCCTAATTTTCTTTTTGTGTTTGATCAGCATCTGCTCTCATCTTCGATGGACAAAACAGTGCGGCTGTGGCATTTGTCTAGCAAGTCCTGTCTGAAATTTTTTTCACACAGTGACTATGGTGAGCACATGCATCTATTACATCTTGCAATGCTCTCATTTTTTCTTTTCCTTAATCTGAGTAGAATTTATAGACTACATCACTTCACTCCTTCTGGAACAATAATATTTAATTAGTGCTGCCATGCTGGAGTATGCATTCATGTTAGAACATTGTTATCACTGAAATGTATCATGACTTGTGAAATTATTAGTGACAGTCATAAGACGTGAGACTCGCTTCATTTTGGCGAATTTCAATAAATCTCAGCTAACAGTAAAGAATGTGTAGGAAATAATGTATTTGAGGGTGTATTGCTAGCATTTTTCATTTTTGAATTAGATCCACTGTATGACCTATGTCCCCATACAATCTATTTTCTAGTCTTAGTCAGCCTTTGTACATGGATTGAGAAATCAAAAGTCACTGTTGCTGCATATTGAACTGATTATATACGAGTTCTTTCAATAAATTTAGAAATAAAAGCATTCCTGTACTCCTCCACCTCACCCCACCCCAAACCCTTTTCCCTCTTTGCTAATTATTCCTTTGCTTCAATTTGTTCTCTGTCTGGCACAGTAACTTGCATCCAGTTTAATCCTGTTGATGATAGATACTTCATTAGTGGATCTTTAGATGCTAAGGTTCGTATATGGAGCATTCCTGATCGACAAGTTGTCGATTGGACTGATCTACATGAGATGGTCACAGCTGCTTGTTATACGCCTGATGGTCAGGTTAGTTCAACATTTATATGCATCTTTGATCCACATGAAAAACTACTGATTTTTAGGCTACAATTCAACAATATTTTGGTCTCTGCAGGGTGCACTAGTTGGCACATACAAGGGTAGCTGCCATTTATATAATACATCTGGTATCATCAACACGATCCTCTTTGACTGTATATAAAATCCATACACTATTCTGATGATTGCATGACCACTGATTATTGTTATTGATATGTTTTTTTTTTATTATTATTATTATTTCATTCAGAAAATAAATTACAACAGAAAAGTCAGATAAATTTGCAGAACAGGAGAAAGAGATCAAACCACAAGAAAATTACTGGCTTCCAGGTATTTAATGGCTTAACAACTATTGTAAATTTTCTTTGACTGGTAATAATGCTTGTGCTTGTTTTCCGATTGATTTTTATGAACAGTTTGTGCCAGGAAGTTCATCAGAAGTACTCATCACTTCTTCTGATTCTCGGATTCGACTTGTTGATGGTACTGATCTGGTTCATAAGTTTAAAGGTAGGTAATAATATTAGTTAATTCCATTTCAAGGGAATTTTATTGAATATGCCATAACTAATGAGTGTATATAATTTTGCTGTGTACGTGGTGAGAATTTATACTACTGCCAATGATAAAGTTACTATTGAGATAATCAATTCTTTGAAATATATGAAGATGGAAGTAAGGAAGGAAATAGGAGTGAGGGAAACAGACAAGATGGAAAATTCTTCTATGATTTGGATGAGTGAAAATTAAGGGGAATGAAATTAAATTTGTGTGATCCACTATAAAACTAGTTCCATCGGCTCCTGAGTTGTCAAATCGGAGGGGTTATGTGATGCCTTAATTTTTTTGGGAATTTATTATTTAAAAATTAAATTATTATTTTACAACACAAAAATAAATTAAGAAAAATAATACAATAAAAATTCTTACTGTTAAAGTTAAATTTAATTCATTTAATCAGTATAACTTTTTGTAATAATATTTATTTATTCCTTATTATTCATTTCTGTACTAAAAAAAATCTTCATTTTCCTTCCCATTATTACCCATCTAAACAACTCATCTTTTCTATTTTATTTTTCTTTTATTACTATCTTTCCTATTTCTTTCATCTCCATTTCACTGTCAATTAAAACAAGTGATTGCACATGAAAGGTCAAGTCTATTTTATTGAAACACAATCCATGTGAAAATATTATATTGAAACACAATCCATGTAAATATATCAAATGAACGAGATTGTTCGTTCTTCTCATACTTTCATCTGATTCTCCACACACAAACACACTAGTTTTGGAATGAATTTATTTTTATTATTTTAGTAGGATTTCATATATTTATTTGAATTATGTGAGGGGGAAATTGTGGTTATTGCTACTTATAAATCTTTGATTGGTACACAATTTCTTTTTTCTTATTTTTTTTTTTAGAATTTTGGCACCTTTGACCATTTGTTCTTGAAAGAAATTTACATTTTAACTCCGTGAAATTTGAATTTTTTTTATAAAATATAATTTTTTGCATGAAAATATATATATAAAAATATCTATAATTTTTTATTAAAAAATAATTACATTTTTATAAAAATTATATAAAAACAATAAACTTTTAGCGATATCACTTAAATTAAATTTAACAAATTAAAATTATTTTATTTCAATAATATAAATTTAATTATAATTAACAAATAAATAATTTTAAAATACTTGAATATATATATGTATATATATATATATATATATATATATATATATTTTAAATTTTGGGGCTCGGTGACTAGGAATTTATGGTCCGACTTATTTAAAGGTTGGTCTGATCTAATGTTTAATAAAAATGCTATATTTAAACTTTTAAAATAGCTTATTTAATTAAATTGGTTAGGTTTATGCATATAAAGAAGTCTATCCAATACGATAGTTTAATATATTTATTATTTAAATACTATAAATAATTAATTTATATATATATATATATATATATATATTATTTATACACACGGTGCTAATTTTTTCTTTTCTTTTTTTCTTTTCTTTTCTTGAAGATGCAGTTAAGGATAGAATAATTTATAAATACTTTGAGAATTTACTAACTCTCACTAGATTATTTTGTAGGAAAAAAAAGACAATAAATTATTAACTTACTGGTTTTATAAAATAAATAAAATATAATCAATATATTCTTTTAATACATATATGGCAGGATCCGATTACTAATGTTTCTTTCCATCCCAGTTTCCATTTCAGAGTAAAATGATGCAAGTTTTTACTTTTATTTTTTTCCCAGGGTTTCGGAATGCAAATAGCCAAATTTCTGCTTGTCTCACATCAAATGGTAAATATGTTGTTTCGGCAAGTGAGGATTCTCATGTATACATCTGGAAAAATGAAGCTGATTGCAGACCTAGCAGGAATAAAGGTGTCACTGTGACAACCACATACGAACATTTTCACTGTAAAGACGTTTCGGTGGCCATTCCTTGGCACGGTATAGATGAATCATGGGAGATGCATGATACATATTTCGGAGAAGAACCAGAGCTTGATTATAATGGGGATGAGGTCTCGTCTGCCAATCATCCTCCTACCCCTGTAGAGGAAAATTTTGGTTCTGAGGGTTCACAAATTGCTTCAGGTTGCAACAATAGTCCACTTCACGGAACCATTGCAAGTGCAACAGATAGTTATTTTCTTGATAGAATTTCAGCCACATTGCCTGAGGAGAAACTTCTTACGAGGGACCGAAGCCCTCGGTTAAGTATGGACTTATCTAATGGGGTGAACCAAAACACATCAGCCTGGGGTATGGTGATTGTAACTGCTAGCCTTCAAGGGGAAATTAAAATTTTCCAAAATTTTGGATTGCCACTTGGTATATAAGAGGTGATTGAAAATTCATGTCTATGAGCAAGGGAGAATGAGTTGAAGGCATTAACTCAGAAAAAAAGTAAAGGGGTGGTACTGTATGTAGTCTTGTGTTGTCTTCCACATTAGTTGGTGTTGAGGACCTGTACAGAGAGGTGTTGTTGGGTGAGATATTATAAGGTGAGTTCCATTTCTTCATTGTTCGTTTGCTTATCAGATGAGATATGTTTTCATTTCAATCATGCATTTGGGGGATAAAAAAAAATGGGGGAAAAAACAGTGAACAAAAGAGAAAAGAAAAGGAAGGTACACTTGGAATTTGGAAACCAGTGGATTTATTGTAATGGGTAAATGTAGAGATTAATGGGCATGGGAAAAGCTTGTTGAATTACAAATGATGATTCTTTTACATTTTTTAATGTTAATTCTGTTATGTAATTCAATTTCTTGTCTAGTGGAATTAATTTCAATAAAATAGCTTGGCTACAAGTGCTAGTGCGACTAGACATGTTTATTCTAGAAAATTATTTATGAAAGAGGGACTCGAGTATGAGAAATGTAAGCTCCAAACTTGTCTAAAATATATTTTACAAGTTTTCTATTTTGGGACTTATTTTTTCTTTTTAATGTTATTTATAATGGGACGAATGGAGTATTAGTTTTCTGATTTAACATGACTGAGGCTCGAGTATTTGTTGTATAATCTGGCGTATTATGTTTGGCATCTTTGGTGGGCTTCAACACAATTGTGATGCTTGAAATTGTGTATAGCTTGATTTCTTAGTGTGGCACATTCTTTGAATAGCAGAAATTCCTAGTATAGAAATTCAAGAAATAAACTTAAATCCAGAGTACCAAAATTGTAATAGTACTGGCATATCAAATGCTTTTTCACTGTTAAAACTACTCTATACTTGCAGTTATTTTAGGATTATTCTGTTGACTGGTCAGAACTCAATAGATAAAGGTATCATGTAGAGTTTGGGTACAGCCAGACGAACATTTTTTTGGGTAAAATACTCGTTATTTAATAATTTAAATAATATATGGACATTTTGGTCTTTTTCTTATTTTTTATTCTAAGAATGTTTATTTCTATTTTTTAGTTTATTATCAAATTGTCATTTTCAATTTGTTTTTTAATTTTAAATATTGCATAAGAAACGGTGAAAATTATCCCCTTATTTTCGTTTACTTTTCAGTTTTTAAACATCTGTACAGTAAACAGAGAAAAATGCACTATTGCTTAAACAAAAAATATAAACAAAATTAAACACTAAACACAATTTCTTAAAAGATTGATTAAATATAAAATAATAAAAATGTGGGGACAGTTTTATTTTCTGTTTCTTTTTCATTTTCTGTTTTCATTTTTTAATTATAAAACCGTCACTTTGTATTTATTTTGTTTTCGATTTTAAAAGCTTTGTATAGGAAATGGAGAAA
Source organism: Hylodesmum podocarpum (assembly GCA_026586105.1). Classification (NCBI taxonomy): domain Eukaryota; kingdom Viridiplantae; phylum Streptophyta; class Magnoliopsida; order Fabales; family Fabaceae; genus Hylodesmum; species Hylodesmum podocarpum. Next base: position 2,786,529 of record JALJEV010000804.1, read on the forward strand.
ATATTTTTGTTTTTGTTTTTTCTATTTTTTGTAAAAATCTTTTAAAAACAGGAAACAAAATGAAAGAAATGTGACAATGTTTCACTGTTTCTGTACAAATACTTGAAAAAATAAAATATATTAAAAATGACAATTTTATAATTAATTAAAATGAAAAAATTAACAAATCCTTAATTTGTATAAATTTGGTTATATTATTATTTATTCCTTATTTTATAAAATTATTTTGTCCTTATAATACCAATCCTTAATTTTAGTCCTTATAATTTTTGTTATTTTTGTTTAGGTCCTTTAAATTTTAGTTCATATAAGTTTTTATTTAAATTTTGATCTTCCTATTAAATTTGATGGTCAAATCTAATAATTGCAACCATAATTGATCGTACGTAGAGTATCTCTAAGTTCCGTACGTGACGGCGGTAGGTACATGCAAAAACTCTGATAACTAAGTGGGTATTAGTTAGAGTAAGCTATGTTAATATTAGGATTTCGGAGATTTCGGAGAGGATAAATCTGGTTAGTAATCACCTATTTATAAGTATAGACTGCTAAAGATAAATATATAATTAATGTCCAAAAGTGTTTGGGTTTGGGCCGGTACAATAATCAAATAAAAAAATATTATGAAGACAAAAAATAAAAAGATTAAAAATAGAGTCCCACTGACAAAAAAAATTATTTAAGCCAATTTTCTTTTGTTTAAAGATCTTTGAATTTGAAGTCTCGTGTGTTATATAGGTAGAAGTTACAAAAGTACATCTGCCAGTATGAAAACTTCGATTGTGAATAATTTATAAGTACTTTCATCAGTACTCTTTGAGTTTTGAAGTTGGTTTTGATTTCAGTGAACCATGAGATACGGCTTACATTATTTGTTCACTTTGAACACCAATGCTCTTGAGAGTGGAATTGACATTAAACTTTCCTTAGAAGATGAGATTGATGTATCATAAATATACTTGGTATCAACATAACATACCAACCCAACTACGCAACAATGATTGATGAGAGTAAAAGTGAATACAATTTCAGGTAACTTTTTACCTTTTATATTTTGGGCTTATACTAAACAACGTGGACATTCAAACTGGCATCGAGGATCCATTTGACAGCGAGAAAAGAAATAAGTAAAAAATGAATAAAGAGTGAAAACAGGTAAAAGAAAATGAAAAAAATGAAATTGATGAAAAATGAGGTTATCAAGTGCGTTTGTGCACATTTTCATGGCCAATAGTGTAGAAATGAAACCTCGCTATATCTTGGTGTATTTCTTCACTTGCTGATTTCTTTCCGCTGTTCCAAACTAGGCAGCAGATCACATTTTTTCACCGTTTTCGTTTGGGTACGTTCGCTGTTCCAAACACAGCGTTAAATTTTAGTACTCCTGCTAAATTTTAATTTGCCCCATATAATATATTTTGGATAAAAACACCGAAAATGGACCCGTATCACTGAGATGTAAGTGGAAATGGATTATTTTAGAAACTATATACTAAAATGAGGTTGATTCCTCGAGAAAAAGAAAAGTGTCAATCCTCGTATTGTATCTTTCGTATGTTTAAAATTCTGGTCCTCCTTTTTACAATAAAATGAAGACATCCAGCACTATGACACCTCCTTTATTCACCAAACTAGATTGTACACACCACCTCCTTTTACTCGAAACATCATACCAATGATCACCGGTACGAGTTCTGAGTAAGGAAGTTTTAGCTTTTACTTATATTAATGAGTGAGAACATTAATAGTAGATTGAGTTAAAGAGTCAGATCTGGGTCAACGATACTCTCTCCCTTTGTGTACTATCCGGACCCACCCTTGCATGACAAGTCACATCACGTCCTCGAGCTCGCAACTTAAAGCGGGACGTGTGTCAAAACCCATACTTCCTCGATCAATAGGGTCAAGTTCTGTCATCAGCTTTAGGCTGACGCCCATCACATTTACTCAGCCTCGATAAGGAGCACCATGACGCCCTTTACTCACTATCTCCCTTCGCCTATACATATGCATGTGCACAACTAGGGAGTGGAAGCTAACTCTGAGATTATAATCATTTTATGCTTTTACATAACATCTCTCAAAAATATCTCAATTATATAATAACTTGACCATCATAGTACCTTTTGCATATACATCCCCCCACACCTCGGAGGAGGTCAACCTTCCACACAACACCTCTCATGGAGATCCTCACATTCCCCTTAGTCACCTTTCGTCCCATACCGTCTCGCATCATCTTATTGTATTCCATCCAGACTCTGGCATGAACATTTGACACCCACCGTGGGGCCTACCTCCCATGAGACTAGGGCCTTAGTTTTATCCGTGGGACTAAGGAAGAGGGGAGATGGTGACCAACAAAGTCACCAGCGTCAAAGGCACTCCTTGCAAATCCAAAATAACAAAACAAACGTCGACTTCCAACTTAACTACGAGGCTGGGTCCCAAAGCAGAGACATCAAGCGCCGACTTCGAACTTAACCTGGGTAGGAGGACCCCTAGGCCGGCGGGTCTTGTAAAGTTTACAAATGCGTATCCACCAACAGATGCATGTAAAACAAGGGCAAAACCCATGACCGTTATGATCGCAAGAAGCCACCAGGGATGTCCTCATTCCCACAATAAGGTATCGCCACACGATACGAGACGTCTATGAAGTCTCGGGTAGTGTGAAAGATGGTGGAACTCCAACGTGAGATACACAATGTACCACCTAGGCACACGAAGTGGCAGTGCCAAAGAAGGACTTAGAGTCGAAAATGAGAAGCAGTTGACGCCTATATAAACTATAAGAACCGACAAATCAACATAAGCAAATAGAACATAAACACCTCCCCTCCCCCCTTTAATATTTTTTGATAAAAGGCCAAGATCCAAATCCGATCTTGTATCTATTATAAAGATCCAAAGATACCCATATTTTATTTCTTTAGTAAAAAAGACCTGAAGAGATCTCTCATTTTAAAAAGACAACCTTGTTCGTGTTCATTATAAAGGGGTCCAAAGAGACCTATATTTTATCTATTCTTTTAAAAGATTTGAAGTCGATATTTTGTATTCGTTTTAAAAAGGTTCAAAGAGACCTCGATTTCACCTTAGAGAAGTCTAAAGATACCTATTCTTAATGTTTATTCTTAGGTAAAATTAAAACAATTAACAAAGAACAATTAAAGCAGTAAAACAACAATTAAACAAGAATCGCAAGGTGATTAAAATATTAAAACTGTCAATTAAAGGCACCAATCCAATTTCTCTCGGTTCCTAAATTTCCCCACTGGTTCAACAAAATAAAATCACTCACCTATGCAGTATATTGGAACCAAAATCTTTGCATTCCAAGACCGAACTGACGCTCTAAATTCTTAGAGGATTTTCATCGAACACTCAGTGACCTTTAAACTCACATAATCGCATGAAAGCACACAACTCGATTTTGAATCTTAAAATTAGTTCGTTGCATTCGTTGTTATTCAACAACGCCAGAAATCAACAATCTCAATTTAAAACATCAATCAACATAATGAAATCGAAATTATAGAATCCAAAACGAGTACTCATGCAATTGAAAACGGAGAACCTAAAGAAATTAAAGATCCTATTGAGATCGAATTGGTTGATGAAATTAGTTGCGCATAATTGAAATTAAACTAAACATGAATCAGAATTAAAAACGCAAAGAGAAAGATAAAAAACGAAACCCTAGCAGAGCATTGAAGAAGAGAAGAGAAAGAACAATTGTTGGAATTAAAACAAATACAAGTTGCAAGTGCTGGAATTAAAATGGAATCAAAATCACAAGTGCAAAAATTAAGCAAAGATGCTGAAAAATGCAAGGAATCAAGTAAAATGTTAAGAACTTGTGAAGAACATGAAAAACCCTAGCACAAAACTTAAGAAGAAAAGAGAGGAAGCAAAAAATGAATTCTGAAATTAAATTGCAAGTATGAAGTGAAGTGCTGTTCATATGTTGTGTTTATGGGTATATAAAAAGGGCCAAGTCATGTACAAGTCACATGACATTAAGTGTATCAGGACCCAACATCGAATCTCACTCAAATCAAACATAAAATGGTTCAATTACATGAATTAAAATGAGCTTAGACTAATGTTTTCAGGCTGGAATTTTCTGGTAGCAACCAAGCGTCACTTTCAAACCTAATTTCACCCCAATTCAGTCTGAATTAGCTCTTGATGTCTACATAATTTTTGTAGTTCTCTGAGTCCTCTTTAAAACAACATAAAATGGAGCTCAAACAGAGTTTTGTAGCGAAAGTTATGTTTGATTTACTGAACTTGGTCAAAACCGAAAATTGCAGCGAATTAATACGAAAAACTCATAAATGTACTTAATCATGCTAATTGACCATTAATAATATGTAATATGATGTAATAAATGCAGATAAATTGATCAATATAATAATGTATCAAGGGGTCTGAAGAGACCTAGGTTCTATATAAAAAGATCCAAATATGATCCTTCTCTTTATTTCAAAGGTCCAAAGAGTCCTCAGTTTAAGACAACCTATTCTTTATGTTTACTCTAAGGTCCAAAGATGACCTTATCCGATTTAATTTATAAAAGGTCCAAAAATGACCTAGTCTTGTTATAGGTCTGAGGACGACTTCATTGTTTTTATAAATTATTAGAGGTTCGAAGACGGCCTCAGGATAGTCTAGTTAATGGAAACGATTCAAAGACGACAATGTGATATTATAAAGGTTCGAAAATGACCTCCTTATTTTTAAACATAGTTCAAAATGAAACACGAAATACATTAATGTTTACAAAAGGAATGTATACAAGAAATAATAATCAGCCACCATCAACTAGCTAACCAGTCATAATATTTTCATTCAAATCAAAAGAGAAATCAAGAGAAGCAGGGCCCGTTGAGAAGCTTGGGTTAAGCCTTCCCGATATTTTTGCAGCATATAACTAGTCGTTTCCCAAACCTAGGCCATCAGTGTCGCTTAGGATTTTGTCATTTCTTCCATCTGAAGAAGCAGCCTCGTGATCCTTAGACATTCAAAGCCCAAGCGAGGCTTCCTTCAACTCCTCCAAGGGATTAGAGAGTTCTTTTTCTTGCCCAAGATTCCCCAGTCACTTGAAGTCGTCCTTTCTGATACTCGTTGGTCTTGGCAGTCCGAGGTGCCCAAAGCCAATTCAGTCTCTGCCTAAGCCTGCAATAACTCTTGATTCTCATCCCCGAGACCTAGAAGGCGATAGTGGCACTCGGCTACATGAAAACATACTTCCCCACAATGGTAGAGTGCGACCATTAATTGACCCAACATCATCCCCCTTTCCAAACGAGTTGCGACCACCACAAAGATGAGGAGGTCAACATCATCTCAAAACAAGAGGGGGAGATGTTAGAACCCTCGAAGGAAGGGATATACTCAGACCCTAATCGAAGAAATCCTCCTTTAGACATGGCAAGAAGGGCGTGAATGACAATAATTTCAAAGGAAGGAACACCAGCCCTGGTAAGAAGAGGCTTCAAACCAAAATCAACATCTATGGTGTGAAAATATGAAGACAAGAGAAAAATTGTCATGATTACACGAGTATGAATGAATAAAAGAAAACAAAGAGTCAGAGAAGAATCCAAAAAGGTTTCAAGGAGAGAAAAAACACGAAAGGGAGCTATTTATAGACATGACAGAGTCAAAATATAAGAATAACATGTCATACCTACTGGAAAATGTATCATTAGAAGTTACAACCTAAGTTCCCAAAATCTGATCATTAAAGCATCTATTAAATGTTGCAATGACCACTAGAAAATGACAGAAAACATCCTTTGAAAGTTGAAGTGTAATCTGACCTCGAAAGTAAGATGAAAAAAGATCATCCGAGCCTAACTTGGGGCTCAGCGAGAATGGTAGATAAGCTTGACACTTTGATACTCGGGCAACACTAAGCTTAGGGGCTTATGTACTTTCTGGGCCCACCCATGCATGACAAGTCACATCACACCGCCGAGCTGGCCACTCAAAACGGGACACAAGCTAAACCCATACCTCCTTTGCTAGCGTGCCCCACCATGATGTCGATGCAACCAGAGGAGCAGGGTTAAGTCCTGTCATTAGCTTTGGGCTGACACCCATTACATCTGCTCGACTTCGGTAAGGAGCATCATGACGCCTTTTTCATGCCCTCTCCCTCCGCCTATATATATGCACGTGCACAACTAGGGAGTGGAAGCTAACTTTGAGATTATAATCATCTTATGCTTTAACATAGCATCTCTAAAAACACCACAAGTGTTTTCATTTCAGACTTGGTCGTGATAGAAGCCAAAAAGCAAAGTTGGCCCATATGACTTCCACTCTAACCGATACATCAATGGATATAAATCTCTTTCCTCCGCTACTTACCCAATGGATTTTTTGCTTACCCTTATTTTTTATGCAAAGGATCTAGTAGGTTAGGTAGCTTTTGCTATTTTTTTCTTTTGCATTTGAATTTTTTATGCTCCTAATGTTTCTCTTTCCCTTCCATGTCGGTTTAGGCACAGTGTCTGATGTGCTAATTTCCTCAAAATTACATTTTTAATTAATTTATCGATTACTTTTTCAATAAATATACGAACATTTTCGCAACTATCATATGCTTTATAATGGTAGGCAACAAATTCAAAATATCTTTTGAAGAAAAAGTGGCCCTTACCCTTAGTAGCCTCTATTATTTTATAAATAACCTCTCTTGTCACGATTGTAAGGAAAGAAGAACTTTATCATACAACCCTTTGCAAAGAAGTTGCTAGAAAACATGGATGGAGACGCTACAGTAGTCAGTGCCTTCTTAAAGGTAGACGTAGGCGACAGATGCATTGATTGGCTTTGCATGCTGTCAAAAGGAGACGCCCACGCTTTCAGCGCCTTCATTTTCTCTCACTTTGGAGGCGCTTGTTAAGCCAACACCTTCTTCAAAACTGACCCCCGCACCGTAAATAACCCCATTGTGGTAAGAAAATTTCCAAACTGACCTTGTTAGGCCATTTTGCCTATATTTTGAGATGCCTATTACACACTGTAGCAAATAAATATTAATAATTAATGGTGATGAATAGACATGAAATGGGCAAAATACTTAACTGGCTCAGTTTATGATGCAAGCCTCAAGGAGAATTGCAAGGACTGGAAGGATTTTCATGCTTCAATGGAGGAACTCACGATTTGCACTCAAAGTTCACAGATCCAAAGAGAAAAGAAAGGAAACAAACGGATTAGAAGAGAGATGGAAGCGCCATAGCAAATGCTAATAAGCTCAAGGTGGAATCGCCACAATGGATCAAGTAGCCATTAATAAGATTCAAGGTTCTTCACAAGAACTCAAGAAAGAAAATGCTCTCACAAAAAGTGCTTCTATATTCATTTTGATAAAAGTGTTTACAATTCAAAATAATTCCTATATATACTACTAGGAGGTGGCGCCAACTTGCACTCCAAGTTTCATTGCTAACCATTGGACTAGACTAGTTAATCAACATGTGATATGCTTCCTCAAACTTAATCACACGGATCACCATCACATCCATTGGATTAGGTTTGCATCTTAAGGTCACGGTTCAAGCAAGTATTGATGAGAAACTTGTGACTCAAGTTTGAATTATAGCCATTTGATTAGATCTTAATCACAAGTCTAGAATTCACTCTTGAGTGGTGTCAAAAGCATGTGCTAGCTAGATTTAAACTCATCCCTTAGATTTAGATCTCATCCAAGGGTTAAAATTTAAATTAGGTGCATGCTTTTCCCACTCACTTTCCTCCAAAACTCTCTTCACTCTTCCTAGGGAGAGTGTGCACCACTCTCTCCCTCAAAACACACTAATTTCCGGTCCAAGCCCAAACATACATGGCCGTGGACCTTTAACACATTACAAGGTCCAAAATTAGATGCTTCTAATCCTAATTACATGTTTACAAAATGTTTAGAAAATTACAAGTCCTATTACAAATTAAGGAGAAGTCTTGAGTTGCCTCTTGACTTTGACTTTGACTTTGAGATTTGAGTTGACTCTTAACTTCTTCTTGTATCCTTTTATCTATGACTCTTGTAACTCTTCTATTCAAGAATGGTCCTCCATCAATTTAGAATAAAAGAAATGTAACATCCTCAATCTTAGAGTAGGGGTAAAATGGTCATTATGTCATATTCTATGCAAAGTGAGATTTAAAGTATGATATTTTATTCTAAGTAGTGTTTAGAAGTTATTCAGTGAAAAGAATAAAATATTAGTAGTAAAACTTCATGTGCATAGTCAGTTTGTGAAGTAAGAACAAAACGGTCATTTGCCACTTGCTCTATAATTAAAAATCAAAAGTACCCTACAACCTTAGGTGAGAAGTCTAGAAATAGAATGAAAGCAAAACTGAAAAAGTGAGGACTCTAAAAAAATATGGAATTTCACTATAAACCCATGGCAAGACAGAGAAAGTTCTTAGGAACCTAGAGAAATTGAAACAGAAGAAATCAGATATCTTGGGAACTCAAAAGGCCACACCTTGGGTGTGGTGCGCCCAAGTCGTTGGCCCACTCAGAGATTAAAGCATCTACCCCACGTGTGGGCCCCACACACATTTAAATACATGTTTCACGGTGCATGCCCTCCAAGGCAACACCTCTAACATTTAAAAATCTTGCTTGGTTTCCTCTAAGGCAACAACTACATATACACAAACACTCGTTCTCCTTTCTTCTCCTTCTTCTTCCTCTCTTCTCTTTCCCCACTCACGCCGGCCACCACTGATAACTCACAAAAGTAATTTATTTTTATACTCTTTTTATCTCATAAATTGTCCTTTTAACACTCTTAAGCAACCTAAAAATGATTCTAATTGTTCTGAATTCATAATAATTCGTGTTGGAGCTTGTTGATGGTGTGTTAAGTGTTTCAAGGTGATAAATAGACAAAAACAGTTGAAAAACGTTCCCAGGAATGCATCTCTCGCGAGTTGAAACCCAACTCGCGTGAAGTAAAGCTCTAGTGAAGAACAAAAGCTCCCTGAATCCTCATCTCGCGCTCATCTCTCCACATCTTGCGCGAGTACGATTTCTTCAAGAGCAAGTTAACTCTCTGGAACCTCATCTCGCGCGAAGTGACTTTACTTGCATTACACGTTTGCTTTCTAGAACATGAACTCGCGTGAGTTATTTCACATCTCGCGCGAGTTGGGTCCACAAAAAGATCAAATCCACTAGATCATATCTTGTACAAAGGAAATCCAAGATCTTATCTTATCTTCCAATATCTTATCTTATCTTATGGAAAGGAGACCAAATATATTATCTTATTTTATCTTGTACAAAAATAAAGATCTCATATTATCTTTTAAGATCTTATCAAAGGAAGCCCAAGTCCAATTCTGAAGACTATAAATATGGCAAGTTACTATCAACAAAAATGACGACTCTTATTCACTTCTTGACCTAATCCACCTGAGGTTCTGGCGACTTACAACCTATAGACCTCCCCACTCTCAAGCTCAGTGCGACATTCAAAATTCAACCTCAAGCCTAAGCGAAGGAGACGCAAGGATCATTCGGTTTCCCAGGAAATCGATTACCTATGTATTCTCTCCCTTTTTACTCTTGTGTTGTTTTCCTTATTAGCATGAACTGAAATCCCCTTTTGATTGGGAGAACGATGTAACCCAAATTTATTCTCTAATATAATTCTCGATGTTATTCAATATTTGAGCGCTTATTTATTTTATGCTTAATGCTATTTGTTAATTGGCCACTAATAAATTTATAGTAAACCTAGGGGAGTTTTGAGAAAAGAAACCTAGGTGGTACTGGAGAAATAGTCATTATTACACTAGAGTCCTAGAGATAGGAGTAGGTTGTAGTGTGGACAACACCTAAATTTGCCCCTGGATTCACAGATCTAAATCCCTAATTAACTCAGTATTAACTTAAAAGATTAATTAATTTAGTTAACCTAGACGACATGGGTGATCTTGAGAGGGACGGTCACGAGGGTAGAAATCTGATCCAACCATAATTATATATTGAATAACAGAGGGAGAATATTAGGATAATTAATGGTGAAATCAAGATCTCAATCGCTCTCTTTCTTATTCTTTCTCTTTCTAATAATTGCTTTCTTAACAAACCTCTAACAACTCTTTTAAAATAATAAGGTTAAAATAAGAATTAAATCTAATTGCTTATCCTCGTGGAATCGACAACCTTATTCTCTAAAATACTTATTACTTGACGGTCGTGGTATACTTGCCACAACAAGATAAGCAGGAGGTATAACTACTACTTGTATTCCGTGCACCAACCATGTTTATCCCCACAAACAACCACGTTTTGGCACCGCCAATGCCACTTTAAGAGGAGACTCCACTTTGTTTCCTTCCAAGTTGATTCCACGTTTCACTCAAGGTATGTGAGGTTTATATTTTCACGATTGGATTCGTACTTGTTTCTTCATTATTCTTCCTCTTTTGTTTTGTTTTCTCATGTGACCGAAACCCTGAAGGGATGGCCGGAGATGGGTGTGCGAGTCTGCTTTTTAATAACTAAAATGAAAGGTTAAGAACTAAAATACTAAGAGAAGAGCACCACAGATGGACTAAACCATGAACTCGTGGATTTTGAACCCTAGCTAAGTGGACCCTTGTAAAATAAGGGAGAATGACTTGGTGCCGAGAAACCCGAACCTTGGCTGCTGGAAAAGAATGAACTTGAATAAAAAGGAATGAGGTCTAAGTTAAAATATAAGTGTTGTAATAACAAAATGTGATAACGGGTCTAAAAGACCAAACTAGAACTTGTAGAACATGTGAGTTTGTGAAACTGATGATTATTAATGTAAATTCAGATTGTTTTGATGTTATGTGAAAATGTGTAGTGTGGGTGAGTTGTGGACTGTTGAATGATTTCGTTTATGCAAGTTGAAACATGTTGTGAATATGTGAGATTGTAATTGTAATGTCTATTGTCAGGGTGGAATATGTAACCATAGATATATGCCTTGTCATGAATTGATATTGATGTTATCATAGTTCTAGCATGATTTTTGAGTGAAAAGAAGGTGCCTTATTTTCTAAGTTTGTAAGAGGTCATGTTAAGGTAAAAGTGATTTAAAATGAAAGCTTATAGAATGATTAAACTCAAAGAACTTGGTTTCATGAAATTGGGAGTTATAGTTATTGAATTCTAATTGAGATGAATTAAATGAACTAAAGATATGCTACTTGTGGTATGAAACAATTATGTACTAAGAAATTGTTTTGTTTACATGAATTATAATGGGTTATCCCATTATGCAGCATTTTGTATATCTAATTCACTTATTTGGTTTTCTGTCATATCTTGCAACATTGAGCCATTAAAGCATTGCAATGTATATTTCCATTAATCAAACATCACATAAGGAACAATAAGGATCATAAGACACTTAGAAATAAAGTGATGCTAGTGCGGAGTGAAGTGGCCTAACAAGATAAGTCATAAAATGAGAGTTACACAACAAAATTCGTGTTCTGGTAGCCAACTCGCACAAGTTGACAGTGTAACTCGCGCGAGACACAACGCCAATTCTAAGCAATGTTTTCTAAATGACTTCGAATGATTGTGAAATTTTAAACGAAGCTTTAAGAAACATAAATATTAATATCTAACTGTGGATTTCGTGAAATAACGTCTGTAACTAGAGATATAAATATACTATAACAAAAGCGTGAGATAAGTGCAGTTCGCGCAAGACAGAGTGCAACTCACGCGAGACAAGGTGGCAAAGACGTTTTTGGGTCCCCTGGAGCTCTAATTTCTGTGAATTAAGTTCCCATTCACGTGAGACACCTCCAGAACCATGTTATTTCTTCTTTCTTTACTTCTTTGGACGTTTGAAATGTTTGAATGATCTTTGCTCTATGAATGTGTAAATCTTCTTGGGTTGTCTAAACTACCATCATCGAGCTAAAATGAGATTGAATTGAGAAGTTTTAACTTACAAGTTATTTAATGAATGATAATGGGTAGAGACCTACCAATCAACATCAACAAGATGTGTTGTTTCGCTCGACACGTGGATACACGGACCAGAAGCATATGAGGAACTACGAAACGAGATAATGTCCTTAGTAAATATGATTATTTGATTGATGAAACCTCCATATGCTCCTCTTTGAATGACGATAATTATGACACGATTAATGAAAAATGAAAAATATGATAAAAGGGAGAAGATGCAGAGGTTTCGTAGCGGATTTTGTACTGAATGATACCCAAGGGCATGACAATGCTTCAAGGAGTTTATTTTTTGGCAAGATGTTTTATTATTATTGATACCATAGATGGATTTGGGATGAAAGCCCTCGATACACTTGGCGGTACCATGGAAATCTGCACGTGGAACAATGTTAATGATGAAACCAACCAGTGAGGAGTGACAGTGAGATAAACCCTAGCCTTTGATGAAAAATGGGTGACATTGCGTAGGTACGCGATGGAATATGAGAACGCGTGTAAGTTGTTAAGGGAACATGTATGCTGAGTTTTTATACTCTTAGGGCGAAAGATTCATGTAACCGACTTGACATCCTCGACAAAGATCTATATTTTCCAGACTTATTGAACACTTCTGGTATTGTACCACTTGAAATGTTGTTGTCTCAGACGTCACCCAACAATTTGAAGTGTAAAGACCTCAAGATAGTGAATCCGAGGCATGAGCCCGTGAATGAATCTTGAGTAATGGATTGGAAGATGTAGGATGATTGTTGAGTGGCTATTAGAGCATTACTTGTTTGTCGGGCTCTAGGCTCGATGTTTGTATTCGCTTGTTGTTGCAGGAACTCACCCAATACCCATGAAAAATGGCAGGTATTGCCCGAGACAATGGACCCAGTGTTGAGACTGGTGATCATACCAAGGTGGGTCGTCGGACCCACGATGTGCTTTTTAAGGATGACCCTTTTATGGGAAGCGTACGCTTCCTATTGGGAGCGGGTGCCGCAGATAGACCTATCCAATACTTTCCCTTGACTCTCCCTGTGACTTTCTCTTTTCCCTGGATGCCCAGATACGTGTGGGTTTGGACTTCTCTCCCACACGTCTCTTCATTGTCTGCTAAGAATACCATAACGTCAGACCCAGCTAATAGTCTGATAGATGCAGTCTAACAAACTAGTGTGTTACCTCTCTTTGCTTATCCCCCTTATGATCCTGCGACGAAGATTGACTTTTTTTCTACCGGACATCTTTTGGACTACTCTGGAGTTGTGAGGGATGATGCTACTTCTTGAGAGGAGGTTCCTACAGTTCCACCATTGACCCCAGTGGAGGCAGTTGTTGAGAATGATGCGTCGGAAGATAATGATCCATTAGACGACACTCACTAGATGGGTAGAGTTATGGGTAATATAAATATACAACTGACTTTGATAGTAGTTATGTTTGCTCTGATGTAGGCTTATTTCCCTTGTTTGTACTTTGTGGGACGGGTAGTATACTTTTGTTAGTATCTTACACAAATGTAATTAATTGTCTCTATTGATTTACTATTCTTTTGTGTATGACTATATATTTTTATGGGTCCTGAGATGACATACTATGATACTCTATGGTGGTAACGGTGATACCTTTATCAAATCTAATCTAATACATTCATGTGCACTAATCCATTTGATTGTGAGTCCTATATTATTATTATTGACATAAGTATTATTTTAGTAAATTTGTAACTATTGCATGATACAGTAACATAATTTTAATTACACATGTCGATTCAAAATATTTTGTTAATGGTTGTTTTAGGAATATTTATGTATGTGTATTATATTGACCAGGTCACCGAGAAGAAATATTTAAGTATATATGATTTTTCTAGTTTATGTTATTGCTCTTGCCTTTTAAAAAAAAAATGCATTTAAAAAGACGTGCATTTTTTTTTTCTACGCATTATAAAAGGGTGTTAAAAAAAATTACTAGAATGAGATTAGCATGAAACTATTTATAATTGAGTAGTGTATTTAAGTGAAGGTATTGACATCCATGACGTTTCCAAGGTGAAATAAAAGGTACCCGCGCACGCAATATCTTTAAAGAATGAATGCGTTAGCGCATATGGCGCCTCCAAAGAAGGAATACATCAACCATTTGGCGCCTCCAAGGGAAAAAAAGTAAAAATATAATAACAACAATAATAATTTCATATTTTAATATGCAACAGATCTTGAAAATATAATAAATGTGTAGTTCTTTGTGCAACATATTTTAAGAAATTGGATTAATTAATTGTGATTTGATTGACCGTTTTATTTTTTTAATTAAAATAAGATACAGTTTTAAAAAATCTCACTATTAAATATGATTTGATGTCCTGTTTGTTTATCTAATTAAAATAAAATACGATTTTGAAAAATCTTGTTAATTAGTTGTGATTTGATTAATGGTTTGTTTTTCCGATTAAAAGAAGACACAATTTTGAAAAATTTAACTAAAATGTAATTTGATTGAAATTTGTTTCTTTAATTAAAATAAAACATGATTTAAAAAAATCTGCCTAATTAATTGTAATTTGATTGACCTATTTGTTTCTCTAATTAAAATAAGATATGATTTCGAAAAATTTAGCTAATTAAATTAAATGTGATTTACGATTTTAAAAATAAATATAATTTGATTGATTGTGTGTTTCTTCAAGTGAAGACCGAACATTTTAACGTCTTTCCTCCTATTGATTTATGTGGCTTTAACAAATTTAAACTATATCATTTCTTGCGCAATCAAGAATTAATATGTGACTCAATATAAAGCGAAGGTGCTGAACACTTGAGCACCTTCCTTTCTATTAATTTACATAACTTTTTCTTTCTGTTGGTTCACATAACTTTAACGAATTAAAATTATATTATTGTAAAATCAAGAATTGACATGTGACTTAATTATATGAGAGACGCCTCCGCTTACCTTTCATTTCGCTATAGGTATTAGATAAGCCAATACCTTCATTAAAAAAAAATTATATAATTTTTAGTTAGATTATATTTCATAAAATCTTAATAAAATGGATCCATTTTAATTATTTTACCACACGAAAATGTGGCTTTGCTTAACCCATTATCTTATCTATGTATAACATTTAATTTGATTGTTATTTTTTTTCAATCATCTCATAATCACTCTCCCTTTACTTATTCTTATAAATAAACTTTGTATAACAATATAAATTATCTGGTTATTGAAATTCTTAGTTTATAAGTATTTTAAATTTTAATTTTTAATCTCTCTAAAATTTTTGACCTATTTCTAGTCTCTATTTCAGTTTAACTTTAACGTTTAAGTGTTAATAAAATAATGTCACCAGACTTCTTATTATATAAAAATTAAAAATACTAAAAAACATTCTAAAACTTTTATATGAAACACCTAAAGGATGAAAAAATTTAAGGATAAATTAAGTTTTAGTCTATTCAAATTTTTTGTTTGTCAATTTTTAGTCTATAATTTATTTTCATCAATTTTTTTAATCGAATTAGAATGGTTTAACAATGACATTATTATATAAGAAAGGTCATGAGATACTTTCACGTCAATATTTAATAGATTAATTTAATGTTAATAAATAAAAATGTTCACGAATAATAATATTAAAATTTGAAAAAATATTTTAGAGAAACTAAACATTAAAATTTGAATAATTTAAGTCCTAGAATTAACCCTAACTTAATTAACCCAAAATTATTTATCATAAATTTCGAACATAATTTATATATCTAAAATTATTTATTCACTACAATTTAATTATAATATAATTAAAATAAACATTTATCTTCCATATTGCACGAACCAAAAACTATGTGAATAACTCTAACTGTAGCCGAAGTAACCAAAATAGGTAAAAAAATAAAAACTATATCTAATATTTGTACATTTCGAAATTTCTGGGACCATAGTTGTAACATGTGAACAAATATCCTTTTTATCCACGTATCCAATAAAACAAGTCTTGTCTTCTTTGCCTTGTACTCGAAATGTGTCTCCATTCCGCGTCCCTTTCATCATCCATATGTTCACTATTGATACCTGCAAAGGATCAAAATATCCCTTCTCTCGTAAGTCCAACCAAATAATTATTATAAAATATCACAAGAAATCTAAAACTCAAAACCTCATTGGTCACTTTGGCTGTTGCACATGCTTCAAACTATCTTATCCTCTCATATCCTAAGTACCACTTCACTATATAAATTCACTACAATGATATTTACAAATCAACAAAGTGGAACATTCTAAAACAATAGAAAAAACCCATTTCACTTTTTTTTTTTCTCGAAAGTTTCAATGGCTCTTCAAGCTGCTTCCTTAGTTTCTACTTCTTTCCCCATTGCTAAAGAGGTTTGTTTCATATTTTCACAAGGAAACATTTTCTTGGTGTCTTTATTTTTCTTGTTCTAGTATACTATTTGATGAGATAAAATGACTGAAGTTTTGTGAAATGGATTTTTGTGTTTGCAGGGAAAGTCTGGTGTGTCTCTCAGGGACACCACAATGTTTGGTCTTTCATTGTCTGACACTCTCAAATCTGACTCCAGCTCTCCCTCATTGACATGCAAAGTAACTACTGCAATATGAACTTTGCTTTATTGTTTATAATTTGTCATTATATTGTTTCTAGATATTTCTGAGGATATATGTTAATTTAATTCAGTATTGGAATTGAGCAAAAATCTCACTAACTCACTCACATTTTGACATAATCTGTTGAACATGTTCTTTATCATCAGGTCAATGTCATATAAACACACCCTTTGATAAAATCTTTTAATGATTTTAATATGTTATTTATCATTGTACGAACTTCATGCAAGTCCTATTGGACAAATTTAAGTGTAAAATTTGTAAAATACGAGCCAATTTGACAGAAAACATGGGAGTAGATTATACATAGCATTTTTGTCAAATTCTTACAGTATAAATTCGTACCATTGAGCATTTTCCTACTTAATAATGTGTTGAAATAAATGTGTTACTGACATTTCACATTAATTTTCTTTTGTTTTTTAAAATTTTTGAACTCTGCATGATGTCATGGTTGGTGCTTAGTCAAAACACAAACATAATGTTGGTGCTTAGTCAAAACACAAACATAATCTAATTTCTTCTTTTAACATCTAATTTATCAGAGGGAGTTCCAACACAAATTTTGCCCTGTGAGGGTCCAGTCAGTGGCAACAACAACCCCCGGAGTCACAAAGGCTTCACCAGAAGGAAAGAAAACTTTGAGGAAAGGCAGTGTTGTGATCACTGGTGCCTCCTCTGGTTTAGGCCTTGCCACTGCTAAGGCTTTGGCCGAGTCAGGAAAATGGCATGTCATAATGGCATGCAGGGATTTCCTCAAAGCTGAAAGGGCTGCAAAATCTGCTGGCATTGCTAAGGAAAACTACACCATTATGCATTTGGACCTTGCTTCTCTTGATAGTGTGAGGCAATTTGTGGATAACTTCAGGAAATCTGGCAGGCCACTGGATGTGCTTGTTTGCAATGCTGCAGTTTACTTGCCTACTGCTAGTGAACCTACTTACACAGCTGAAGGCTTTGAACTCAGTGTTGGAACCAACCATCTCGGGCATTTCCTCCTTTCGCGCCTTTTGCTAGAGGACTTGAAGAAATCTGATTACCCTTCGAAGCGGTTGATCATTGTTGGCTCTATCACAGGTCTAATTCTTATTAAGAGAAATGCTAGCTAGTAATACACACATTTTGATCATTCATTTCAATACGCTATTATTGGATGAAGTTCATGTGAGCTCCAAAGAACTTGCATGAAGTTCAATAAAATAGTGAGGAGTCGAAGTGTTTTATGAGGTGTATTGCTAGCATCCTCGTACTTTGAGAGAAATGCTGGCAATATACAGTCTGACACACTCTTTATTGAGTTTAATTACTATGCATTGTTTGTGTAAAATTTCTTACATAGTTAGCTAATTTCAATTCATAGTATGTTCGTATGTGTGACTTTTAAGGTAGTTGGATAAGAGTCAAACTCTTTTAAAGATGTGACATTTTGTGATTGGTTGATAATTAGTGTTTACCGATTAAATACCTTTTCATTATTAGTTAAATGTAGGTGGAATTCACCATCTCAAGTGTGAGTAGGATCCACATGAATTTCACCTATAACAAAGAATGTGTTAGAGAATGTTTTGTTGATTCATATTGGTGCTGATGATTCTACAAATATCAAACAGGAAACACCAACACATTGGCTGGAAATGTGCCACCCAAGGCTAACCTTGGTGACTTGAGGGGACTAGCTGGAGGCTTGAATGGGCTAAACACTTCAGCCATGATCGATGGGGGATCCTTCGACGGCGCGAAAGCGTATAAGGACAGCAAAGTCTGCAACATGCTCACCATGCAAGAATTCCACAGAAGATTCCATGAGGAAACTGGAATCACATTTGCTTCCCTTTACCCTGGTTGCATTGCCACAACAGGATTATTCAGAGAGCACATTCCCTTGTTCAGACTTCTCTTCCCTCCATTCCAAAAGTACATCACCAAGGGCTTTGTCTCAGAAGATGAATCAGGAAAGAGACTTGCACAGGTAATAGCAATGACTAATGGAGATAATTATATATTTTGTGTCCGTTTGGAAGAGCTTATTTATAGTTTATTTGAACTTATTTTGTGACATAAACATATGAATAAGTGCATGGAAAAACTTATAAAATTATCTTATCTGATATGTCCATAAAATGTTTTCAGCTTATATCAATAAGATCTTTTGAGAACAATTGAGTAAATTACATTTTGACCCTTCGTGTTTTTTTAAAATTGCGTCTGATTCACATTACTTATATCCCTATCAAAGGGGGATTACGGTGGAGGGTTACTGCAATATATAATATAAGTGGTTATAAGTGTAATGATTCAGAAAATTAAGAGGTTTAGCATAGTGATTAAAAAACATGAAATGTTTGTACACCTTGCAAAACTTTATGAGATGTCAGTGTGATTTCCTCAAAACAATTTAACTCAATTTTCTCATCCATTATGAAAAAAACTTGTACGTAAGTGCTTACATGATAAGTAATTATCCAAATGGACCTTTTTGTGTGTTAGAATGTGTTTATGAAGCATCCTTGTTTCTCATGTTTTAACTGTTTTGTTCTTGTATAGGTTGTGAGTGATCCAAGCCTGACAAAATCAGGTGTGTACTGGAGCTGGAACAAGACCTCTGCTTCATTTGAAAACCAATTGTCACAGGAGGCCAGTGATGTAGATAAGGCTCGCAAGGTTTGGGAGATCAGTGAGAAACTCGTCGGTTTGGCTTAAGTGGAAATTTTCAACATTGATCCTGATTCAAAGACACTTGTCATGGAGTTCAATAACATCTCAGAAGAGTTTAGACCCTTTTCTGATGCGTTTCTTAGATGATTTTTCATTTCTAGCTGCTAACTCCTCTTGTCTTGATGACTAGTGTCGATGAATCCTTCAACTGTGTGGCCAACTGCACATGATTTATAGAGAAATAATAACCATGCGCATTGCTAAAATCAATTTCATTTCCTATCTTGGCCAAGCATTTAGACTTTTGTTTTTTCTTCTTCAATCCTTCATACATTTTTATTATGTTTAGAGTATTTCATGTGAACTGCTAGAAATAATAACCTTGCACATTGCTATAATCCATGCCAATTTTTTTTCGGAGTAAAAGCATTAATATAAATCTTTAATAAGAAAATAAGATAGAAAAAATTTAAATAGTAAAATGTGTTGAAATTTTAATAATTGAAATTTTCACTCTGGGAAAATTCAAATAAAACTCTCACACTTACGCTTTATATTGGATGCAAATATTTCCAAACATAATAAAGTTTCCTGTATTTGTATATTTAAATAAATTTATAAATACAAATAAGAAAATAGTAAATACTTTTATTATTTATAAGCAATAATTTATTGTATCAAATAAGGATAAATTAAGGAGATAAGATTTTAAAATTATTATGTTTAGAGGTAATACACGTAAAATTATAGAAATAAATTATTAAAACCAAGGCACATCAACTTTGTTTATATGGTTATCAAAATGTAAAACTTAAAAAGTGAACTCAAATTAATTAGGATCGTTAAAATTAAGATTATTAATTAAATTTTGATTTATTAATTAAAAAATCTTCAATTTGATACCATGTAACTAAAATTTAAACCAAAATTAAAAATACAATTAAATTTAAGAAATAATTTTTGGAATAAATAAAATACTATAAATAACAAAAAAAAAAATACTCAATGTAGAAAAAATTCATATTGTGTATTAAAGATGAGAAAATTTTCATAAAATATTTTCATTCAAGAATGAAACTCAAATTTATAATATAAAAGTTAATACATTATGTGCATGAGAAATATTAATAATGCACTTCTTAATACTTCTTTTCCGATACGTGTTTTTCGTACTTCGTAAAATTCATTCAGGTCTTACTAAATTTGAAGGTTTTATTATTTATTTTGTGACTTCTACTTTTCCTTTTGATAGACTTTTGTAAGTTATAGCTTATAAAGGAATAATGATTGTGAGTTCTCCTCTTATAAAGGAATAGTGAAATTGATTCTATTAAATCACTATTTTAATTTTTGAAATTGTAAGATGTGATATTTTTGTTTTACAAAATTGTTAAAATTTTGTGTTAGTTCCCAAAATTAAAAATCATTTACTCCTTGAAGTTTCAAAATGTTTTGTAACATTAAATACCTACGGTCGAGTTAGCTTAACTTATCACTCACACTGTCACACCTAATCAAACTAATAGAACCAAAAGTGCCGGTGTGACATGTCAAGTTAAGCACCCTACTCCCACATTGGCCCTATAGTAGCTAAGTCACGATACAATTTTGATATTTTTTTAATAATAAGGAACATTTTAGTTCCAAAGTTTTAAGAATATTATTATTTTAATCTTTAATTTTCAGAAATGCAAGTATGTTATGAGTACATCACATTTGTTACTGCACTAGAGTAAATGACTTCCTTCTTTGGAATATTGGAATAATGAACTTAGTGTTGCTTGAGAATAGAGTTAAATTAAGTAAGGGATGTTTGATTCTCTTCTTATTTTTTTTGTTTTAAGAACTGTTTTCTTAAAATAATTCCACACTACTCAGCAAGTAACTCCTCATCCAAAATCTATCTAGTTTTGAAAATTGTTTCCAAAACAAGTATTAAAAAATAAAAAATAAATAAAAACCAAAACTACTGGGAAATGTTTTCTCATTTTCTTCCCTTGTTTTCATCTTGTTCAACCCCTCTTTTAATTTCACACTCTATCCCTTGCACCACCCTTCAATAGTTGTCTAAAACAACCTTGTTTATTTGAATTTTGTAAACTAAAAGCATTTTTTGAAAATTGAAATCAAACAGACCTTAAATTGTTATTACAGAAGGAATTTTGCCTCTTTCATACCTTTTTATTTGTAACTATGACATGATATTGATACGAAGTATGTATCCGCTTGATTAATTAGTCATTTTTGCGAAGAACCTTATCAGTAACCTTTAGTAGAATGTCTCTTCATAACCACTTTTCTTCTATTCACATAGACTTGAACTCAAGACCTTACTTAAGAGATCTGAGCTAACCAATGACTTGTTGATGATGTTCCATGCTGATTGTGTAACAGCTTTCATATTTTTGTTTCAGATGGGAACAAACTATACGGCTGCATTAATTCCAGAGTGTAAGGGAGACAATTGAGTACTGGGGGGAGTCAACAAAGAGAAAGAGAAGGCATGGAATTTTTATTGATGATTTTGGATTACAACCACTAAGAGAAGTATATTCGGAAAATAAATTTTCAAATAGGCCAGTTAACCCCCTTCGACCCTCAGCTTCAATTTCTTCATCAGCAGCACTCAGGTTTAGAGCAGAAACAATTCGAAGATTTTCTTCTATGCTAAGAGAAAAATAATGTGCAAAAGAAAATGATGTCAAAGGAGAAAAGAAAACATTTTGAATGGTACATTGACGAGGTTGAATATTGTATGATTTTTAAAGTTATGAGGAGAATACTTTTGGCTCCTTTGTTTAGCAAACTGGATCATATAGCAAAGCTTTTCGCATTAATGTCTGTTAAAATTCAAGTATTGCCCTATAACCAGCATAAAATTGTTCTAACTTAATCAATAATCTCAAGTTTTAGTCTAGAATATATAATTAAGTTTAATATTCGGAGAGAGAACCTTAAACTCAGAATAGTCTTACTCGACTCGAACATGACTGTAATAGGAATATACCTTACTGCCTTAGTGTTAATAATAATAATAATAATAATAACAATAATAATAATAATAATAATAATAATAATAATAATAATAATAATAATAATACACCTTACTAAACCTTAGTTTTAATGAACCCCTTTTAAAATGCTATGCACATTAAACATCAATAGCAGACACCAAAGAAAATGAAAGCAGTGTTGAGGTTGAAGTTTGGAACCATTCCTGAAGAACTCCAACATCTATAAGGTGCAGTACCTACCTAAGTATAGTACCTTCACTCAAACGGCTATAACTGTAATATGTTCTGCTTTATACATCATTTATCCACAAAAATGTGGGTTTTTGCATTCTTTTTTGTTTGTCTGTGCATTCCTCTTGTAACTCGAGTATATTGCCATCATTTTATGAACTTCTCATAAATATCATAATCAATGAGGTAATCTCACTAAAACCAATGTTTATTTCCTTAGACAAATAATTGCTTATCTTTTAAAAATTCTCTAAAAAAGCTACGAAAAAATAACTATTTTTTCAACACAAATTGTTTCAAAATTGAGTCTGGGGGCACATGCTTTTCAACATGCTAGCTACAGCAAGGGAAATTATTTCCAGTAGGCAAAAACAAAATCATGAAAGAACCTACAACTCAAAAGTAACTTAACAAGTTTATTTACTAAAATGTTGAAAATAAGGATGCAAAGTTGAATTCCAATCCTCCATTCCTCAACACATTTGAAATAAATTTTCTATTGATTATTTTTTCCCACCGGAAAATGCTCAAACCTTGAAGAAACTAACTGTTAACAAATGGATAAAAGGTGAACACAGAAACCTTTCACATTACAAGGAGAAACACCTTCCAGAAAATCTGAAACTCTGCATCTGCTATACGATATTACATACGCATAAAATCATAGTGTAACACAGGTTACACGTCATTGCCATTGCTTTCCCCTGAGTCCATTGCACGCAATTCTTCAGCTAGCATCCTCTGCCTGTTCTGTGCTTGTCTTTCTACAGCAACCATATACAGGCCTAGACAAGAAAAATAAGACCTAGTGTGATAACAAGATCAGGGGAAAGAAGATAACATTGAGAAAAGATAAAGAATACTTACTGACGGCACTTCCAATAGCACAAGCCCAAAGAATTCTCATGGACCACTTGTCCGCAATTACTCCTCTAGTTCCCATGGTTTTTAGTATAGGCCAGAAACTTTGCTCTGAAATGAAGGATATGATTATACAAAAAGTTTAAGAAAAAGAGCTTGGTTGGATTGTCAATTAAGTAATTGTTTCATCCCATCAAGTCCCACATTGAATAGGAATGAGGCCAATAGCAGTTTATAAACATCTTTTTCCCTTAACACATCAAGAATTCTTTAAAAGGTCAAAACTATAGAAGTAGACAATACATCAGATGAAGTCTAACAATGCAGTAGACTTGAGCGGAACAGTATCCCATCCCATTTGACACAAGCATTCAATTTAGTGATTAAGAATGTTTTAATCATAATTTATTTCTATTTTTTCAATTTAGAAAGTGAAATAACATAATACTATTTTCTTTGTTACACAATAGCCACCAGTTCCATCTCAAAGCATTCAGACTTTAATTAGGCTGGTCACTGAGACTCATGCAAATCCATCACTGGACAGGGCACTTTTCTTCGTCCCATCTCTAATGTCTCAGAAATCCAAGAAACAAAACAGTCTCAGATTAGGAAGCATGAACACTAACATAGTGACTGTACCATGTCAGAGATGTACTCATGCTAGAAACTTCATAAACATTTGGAATACACTAAATTACATTTTTCTTTTTTTATTTTTATCTTTACTTTTTTATATAAATAACAAACGGAAATACAGTAACTAGATAAATGATAAAATTTGATAACCTAATGGCAGATTTTAAAACATTGACTCTCTTCTTTGATTGGAGCTTTGTGTTTTGACTGTTTTCATGGTAATTTTATGTATGGTACCATGATCGTGTTCTGTCTAGTAATTTATAAAATTTGTTGTATCCCTATGTTCATGTCATATCCTATCCACATCATAGAGTATCAGTGCTTCCAACAAAACTGCTTGATGTTTATCAACTCCATAATATACCTTCCAAGTTGGGCGTACTTGAAATGCATGCTCCAGAAATTGCAAGTGGTTCTTACCACCCTAGCTACCGAAAAGGCGAAAACCTAAAGTGACTGATGTTTCAACAACAAAAGTTTCATTCCACTAGGTGAAGTCACCTACATGAATTGCATGACACCATTGGACTTGGTTAAAAACTATATCCCTAAAGATATTATTCACTATATGAGATCTCTCTTTAAGAACTTGCCCAATTTCCTTTCTTGGTCTCTTTCTCCCTATTTTCACAGGAATAAATACCATGGAATCTAATATTCTCATTGGTGCTTTCAATGGCATTTTGTGTACATGACAATGTCCCAATCACCTTAACTAAATTTCTGTCATCTTTTACTCAATTGATGTCACTCCAAATATCACCCCTTAGGCTTATACAATCATTTCGTATTTTGTCCTTTCTTATGCGGTCACACATTTATCTCTTTAAAGTCCATCATCCGTTACCATAGAATAGACGCGGATAAAATGTAATGCAATCACAAATAATCTCAGAAATATTTCTCCATTTTAACCATGCAGCTTGTATCTTGTATCTGACATCCTCATTAATTTCCATTTTCCCATCATTTTGTAATATTGATCTCAGATACTTGAACTTGGAAATTAGCGCTGTGACATCTCTAGTGTTGTCAAACGGTGGCGCCATGGCCGATATGGCAGAATGGCATGGCAGATATTTTGCCAACACCTATACGCAATTTGTAAAGGGAGGCCCATTATACTGACACTATAAGTCGCAATGGCATGTTTATATGGCAGAATTTTGGCCTTCTGCCATAGGCCACCATCCACTACTGATAACACCGGACATCTCCCATTTTTACTTCCAAGTCACTTTTCTATCCATGGCTAAAATTGTGATACATATACTTTGTCTTACTCCTACTAAAGCAACAACTATTTGATTTCAGTCTATATCCAAAACTCAGGTTTAGAGTTAACCTTTTTCCTTGATCCCTCAATCAAAATTCCTTGATCCCAGCTCCCACCTAATTATATTTAATTTAAAGTTTTTAACCAATCTAAATTTCCAGGTTTTAGTTGCTAAAGCAGCTATAGAATTGGAACCCTTAAACAAACCTGTCTTACAGTGTACTATCTTAGAAGTTCATTTTATCCACGACTAGTTTTATTACAAGTGCTAACTTTGGATAGAAACTACAAAGTGAAAAACTCCTATATAATTCTTCATCACAATGAAGAAAAAAAATTAAGCTTCCACCTTCATTTGCCAATGAATTTACAAAAAAAAAAAAAAATGTACAATGGGAAGGATGAGAAATATAGCCAAAGCAAAATAAATTCCAAATTTTTAGCCTAGTAAAAACGAATTCGCATTAGAAAAAAGAAATCGGACCCTGTTGATTGAACCTCCAATGTTAAACTCATGAAAATAGAAATAACAAAATTAAATACCTAAAAACAATTAACATAACAAAATCTGCATACCCATCTTTTTTTGAATCATTTGAAACTATACCCACCAATCTATAAAAACAGAAAAGGGGGGAAAAAGTGTACCTTGAAACCAGAGCGTTCTATTGCAAATCTTTGCTCACCGCTGCAACACACGCTCAGAAACAGCGTTCAGTAACGTTTGTTCTACTGTGTTTATGTTAATGTTGCAGATTTGCAACGCATCGTTTTTGTTTTAATCACCAAAAATAAATAAAGAAAGTTGTTATTTGCAACTCTTTTTACTAGTTACACACCCATACTTATGAAAAATTGGATAATTTCAAAACTACCCCTACGCCCTTCCTCTCTATTTCACACTTTTTATTTTCTCACTTTCCCTTTTGTTCTTCCTTATCTTCTATTTTCTTTTCTTCGTAACATTTTGCTTCTAGTTTTTTTTTTCGTCAATTTGACCTAAAGAAAACTTATTTTTCTGATATCAACGAACTCAAGACACACAACAAAAACTAATTTCACTAGGCTTAAACTAAAATATCTTCACTGCACTCATCAATGTCTGCCCAAAGATTGTTGCTCATGTTGCATATTTTGTCTTTTGAAATTAAATATAGAATCAATTTGTTTACACTTATATTTTTTTTAAAAAAAGTATTTTTTTGATATTAATAAGCACTTTTTAATCTTAATCCAAACCTAATTTTTGAAGGATAAACAAGTTCTTTCCTATGCTTTTTATAATATATATACATAAAGTAAGAGAACATTAATATCTCATTTAATTTCATATATAACAATTCAACTTGTATACCTTGTTCAACTGAATTAAAGTTCAAGGACACTTGACATTTAGGTGTTTTTTTCAAAATAAAAATGAGTACAATTTATGTATTGACAATGTAAAATATCTTTATATTACCATCTATTATATAATAATTTTGTTTTTTTTATTAACTTTTATAATAATTATTTTAATAATCATTTATAATAATTTCTGATTAACTGACAATTATTTGACAATGTAAACATTTTTTTTCCAATGTGGATAACCTTATAAACTTTACTAATCCATTAGAAGATGCTCTGAGAAAATATTATAATTATATAGGGAAAGGATAATGAACATGTTTTGTTTGTGGTGGCCAAGATAACCCATTTTTCAAAAGGCTACCTTACCACTCCCACCTTAGTCCAGCATTATAATAAACATATATACATGTAAGGAGAGAACTACGGTGGCAAAAATATGCACCTTAATAAAAATATCTAAATTGTTGTCATATTTAGCAAAATTACACATGGACATTCATGTTTTCATTAGGGTCCTTGTGTGAGTCTTTGCATCTCATTTTGGTCACTGAGGGTCTCAATAAGAAGGGGTGGAGCATACTGTGCTGTCCCTTGGTGCTCTTCAGAATCCTGGCAGAATGAGAGAACTATGGTATCAATTGACATCTCCACAACTGCAAAGAAAAGGGTTGCAACAATGTATCCAAGAGCCCAACAAATCTGCATTGCATAAAATAAGTCCATTAGTACTTAGTAGTGAAGTTTCATTTAGGCAATTATTTTCATGCTCTTGGTATTTTTAGGTAGTAGCATTTGATCCATTGTGGCAATGATGAATGCAAGAGTTAATTTCAAGCTGCATAGTCATGGATTTATACTCTTTAATGGGGAGAGATATGCCAATTCTGTACATAGCTAATTAGCTATAGGCTGCAACACATGGACTAATGTAGGACCAAAATGGTTTTGAAATATGAATTGATTTGAAAATTCTATATAATAACAAATCATTTTGTTGGAACTGAAAGGTGTGAACTGCAAGTATAGAGAATTAAAATAATTTGAAAAACTATTCCTCTACATCAAGAGTAAATAAGAACTTAAAGCTTAAATATTGAATTGCCTTATAGTTTTTCTTTTCTTTTTTTTTTTTTTGTTTAAAGAGTAAATAGTGTATGAACTAATAGTATAAATGATTTTTATACTGTCATTCAATAACAATATGTCATGCATGATAAGTTCATTAACTTTTAGGATAACTATCTTGAAAGCCATATCACCTATCATGATTTCTGATTGGTTGACATTGTAAGATTTTACATGGTTAGTGCATGGAAATTAAACTTTGTTAAATGCTAACTGATTTTTGCCATGTATTCACATAATTAGATAATAGAAAACATACTACAACAGGTAAGAGTGGAGACGAGGTCTTGTTATGAGCAGATCTGTACTTGTGTGTGTCCAACATGAGGAACGCAAACAAAGCACATGAGAGGCTGACACACAGTTTTCCAAGGAACAAAATGACATCTCCGATCACATTAAGACGCCCAATCTTTAGAATGTTATTCATGATCAGCTCTGTAGCAATAGAAGAAGCGCTAAAGAAACTTTTGCCGGTTATAGCAATCTGCAGGTGTCAAGAAGTTACTCAAGTTAAAATCAGAAGCTAAAAGAAATAATAAATATTAAAAAAACAGTAACAGTCTAAAGAAACTTTTGCTTATTATAGCAATCTGCAGGCATCAAGAAGATACTCAAGAAACTAAAATCAGAAAAGTATAAAGCAAGATGCATTGTCCTAACTCCTAAGGAAGGGATGTCAATTAGAAATATTTTAATGGTATAAGAATGTGGCTGACAAGCTAAGGTAAATAACCTTTGAATAAGCATATTCATCATCATATTTAATTCTTTTGAATGGAACTAAACAAACATTTTCTCTATGCAACCTACTAGAAACAGCTTCAGGACATCTTTTGTTTCCAATGGTGAAGTATAGTCCAAACTCATTCACAACAGGGAAACGAAATCATTCTCTAAGAGACATGTGAATCACATTGTAAAATGTAGGAGACAACAACGGGCTATCAAGTGATGCATGCATAAAAATCTGCTTTACATAAGGTACTGTATCTTAACAAAATTTACCATGATGTAAGCATTTCGGTTTACTGATTTGATGGTCCATTCAATACACTTGAGAAAACCCTGAGAAGATTGGTATGCAGCGTTGCCTAAGCAGCTGTCATGCCCATGACTTGAGACTTTTAGTTTGCGACGAATAGCTTCAAGCAGAAAGCGGATTGATTCTACAAATGATACAATCAGAGAGCCAAGAGCCACAGACCCAAGACTGTAACGCATAAGCCTCTTCATGGAGGAAAAGACAGAAAGAAATGGGATTTCTGGCTGCATTGAGAAATATGAATCATATTCAGCAACATGGATAAAAGAATTTTGTATGTGTCAAACCAAAATGCTTAATTAATAGACAGTCAAATTCAAATAAGTAAACTAGAAAGCACTAGCAGTTTGTAAATTAGGTCTGAATTTGTTTTATATGAAGCTGCAAATCTGCCTCGAGTCCCTGACATTTGACACAAGTAGTCAAACACGATCCTGGACCATATTATTCTTATAATTTGATAGAATGAGTCATATTTGAATAATTTAGAATGCTACTTCTTCAGAACTCAAATAATAAACTATACTGGTTAGGCTGGGACTGCAGGTTGTTCAATCTATTAAATCAGAGTTCTATCGATAGCATGAGACAATCACTGAATTCTCTAAATCACATTATGCATTTTGGACATGGCATGAGACTTACAGATGCTTCACCATGGGCCCAGTAATAAGAGGCGACAGACCCAGCAATCACAGTTGAGGAGCAAGCTATGAAAAATTGTGTAGCCCAATAACACCCAAATAGGTGGAAAAGGATGGCAACTCCAATATGTGGTGTGTAATGAATGCTATAACCGCAACAACGGTCACAGTTTACCCGTTTTGCCAGGAGATCATATGTACAGCAGTTAGCATTGCAATTATTCTGAACAACCTGGCCAGAGCTGAACAAATGGAGAGCAGCTGAAATCCAGAACATGTAAAACACGGCAAGGATACCATATGGTATGAGTGGGAAAACAATGAGTGCTTGAACTTCTCCTATCACCTTTGCAGCAACCTGTAAATAAAATTTGCATTAAATCAATTAAATTGACTGACTTGGGATAATAGAAGTAATGAAACATTATAGTGTCACACTTATTAGTGATCATAGCACTTGTGCAACAGTTTTGTAAACAATGTGACAACAGGATGTGCAAACAGTGCACATTATATGGGGGTACAAGTCACAAGTCGCTGTGTGTGTGCACGCAGTGGGAGGAGATCATTCAATAGGCATTAGATATATCATATATCAACATAAAATGTGTTATGGTCTGTGAAAAGTACAATTGTCAGAGAGGACATTAAAAGTTTCAGCGTTCATTCATTGTTTAATAAGGGCAATGGCTGGTCACTAGTTATATAAAGCTGTCAGTAATTCAATTGCAAGAGGTAGAATAAGCAAAATGAGCACTGGCTTTGAAGTAATTTATTTCCCTACACGGATCTATACAAGTTCCCCAATTGCTTAGTCGGTTAGTCCTTGGTAGCCAGTAACACACTTTACTCATAGTGTACTGTAGGAGAACATGATATGGTTCAAAAGTTACATCTGATTGCTATCAGATTATCAATTCAATGAATAAAATTAAACAATGTAATCATAGTTGAATAATTGCATTAAATAAAGTGAAGCTTACCTTCAGGACAGATGTTGCCATAAGGATGCGCCGAATAATAGCAATTGATGTAAGGATGGCGACAACCATGATAAAGGTCATAAGTATAGTGACAACTCGTATATGAGTCAGCTCCTAAAAGTGAAATCTTTTTGTTAGATCTACATGCAAAACAAGTATCAATAGAAAGAGATAGACAAACTCAATTGGAAGTTACTTACCCTCCCATATACAGTAATGTAAGGGTCATGCTCACCAATGATGGGAGAAATAGCATCATTTCCAATCCATCCAGCTGAAAATTAGGAAGAAAATTAATTCATCATTATCGACAGATGTTTGTCCAACAACTACATAAAGGAACTAAAATAGACAATTCAACAAAGTAATATCAGAATAGGTATCAAGTAGAATCACCAACAAAATATAAACTTATAGGAAAAAAAGTATAAGATCTAAATCAATAATTCTTCCGTCAAAATACAATCTCCAAGAATAAAACTCAATCTAGCCCTTTCAATACTCAATTTTTTAATATCTCATAACAAATATTGTTGTTTTTATAAGTCTAAATGTTTTACCAAAACGTGTGTAGAATGAGTCTAGCCTGGCTCAGGACTGGGAATCCATTTCTTTTGTTTTATTGTAAGTTGTAAAAACAAAAATAAAATAAAATAAAACCTGTAATTTTAAGTTCATAACAATGGTTTTGCCTGTCTTAATACAAAATCCAGCAATGAGGCATTTTTCTGTTTGATAGGATATATCAATTATCCAATAGGATATAAAAGTACAGTTGATAGATACAAGGGCTTCATGTGAACAGTAATCTCAAAAGTTAAAAGTAGCCATACTGCTAGAAAGGAGCAAAGCAATAAATAATAGAATTGATAAAGGTGGAACAAAAAGACAGTAATCAAAAAGGAGTATTCATTTTTTATTTCAACATCTGCATAGTGATATTTTCATGAAAACACCAGTATTTGGTCCAAGAAAAGTGAAATAGTCAAACAGCATTCCTAACCTTTTAGGTAGTAGAACATTGTGACAGATATTATTAGAACATTAAAAACCACAACTGTTATCCATGGCATTGCAGCAACTAAATGTCGAATCATCATCAGCCAAATGACAGACAGAAAAAGTGGCAAAATCCCTCCACAAACAATCAGCACAGGCCATGCCTTTCCTATGTCTGCCATGTATCTCTGCAAATACAAATCATGTCGCGTTGAAATTCCACAGAGCATAATACAAATAACAGTAAATGGCAAAACATACAAAATACAGGCAACCAAAGTTAGGTATGACTGCACTTTGCATGAATGTAAATTTGAGAAAAATAGGGAGGTAGAAATAGATATGGCATCAAGATTCAAGACATAATGCATCTCTACAAGCATCAACAATTTTTACTTATTCAATAAACTATAACCATTTTCACTCTGACCAAGAACCTTTCTTTTAAGTATTAACCAGCTGGATAACATGGATAAAGGGAGATGATATTGCAGTCAATGAACCACACAAAACAATTGTCATGTAAAATAGTATGGACAAAATAGCTATAAGGTCTTCTTCCTTCAATTGCTTATCTCTTCTATTAACACTAACATGCCAATAAAACAATATCCACATAGATAGAATGTTCATTTTGAGGGGTTATGCTTTCCCTGGACAATCACAATCATAAATAACAATGAAATAGAAGTAGGAAGTTGAAAATTTTCACCTTTAAGACAGCTGACCGGGAATTAATAGACTTGTGAATGGACTTATCAATAACAATGTCTTCATTGATGTTGACTCCACCCATCTGCTGCCAATGCTTCAAAGATGTATTTGACGCTCGAGCAATAAATTGGCAACTCCAGTAAACTAGACAAAAATATGGATCAACAACCAGGTACAATAAAAACTCACTATATAGGAGATTGACAGATCTCCACCAAAGGCATAAAAAGAATAAAGAAAAGGAAAATGAATGTCTTTCATACAAGGAGCAGACCAGACAACCATGGTAAAAAATCAAAGCAATGTATCCATACAACCATTTGCAAGCACACAACAACATATGAATTCATGAATGCATCAAAATGGAATACTTTACTCACCATTTACACTGGGAAATATGACAGGATAACATGGACCCTGAAGTTGAAGAGAGGAGTTTCTCATTTCCGGCGTAAGGAACTCAAAATAATCATAGTTCCTATTAATCCAATCCTTCATCGAGAGACGGATATCTCCTTCTGGATAATCACACACCCAATTAAGAGAATCTTCAGATGGGGTAGGGCAGTCCAACAAGCATATACTGCGAGCATCTGCCAGTTTGTATTGGCTATCCTTCAATCCACTCTGATAAACCTGATTAGGATTTTGCCAGTATCTAAGCTCCAATTCACTTAGGCCAGGGTGTGCATGCTTGTCCCCACACACATTCCCTTTGTAGTCCAGTCCATAAGTAAGCCTGATAAATCATAGTATCAGTAATCACAAGTTAGATTATGATAACAACAAAAAGGAGAATAGAAGTTATAGACTTCATGTTTTTACACATTCAAGTACCACTGCCGTTACCAGCCTTAAGTTCTTGAGCAACCAAACAAACAACAAAACTGATCACCAGTTGAAAAAAATTAAAAAAAAATATTGTGACAGTTAATGTTCCATGTAAGCAAACATTGTTCAAAATTAAAACTAAACGATTTGACCAACATTTAGCTTAAATCAGAAAATCATGTAATTGTAATATAAACCATGCCTTCCTGCTTTAAGTTCTTCAGCAACCAAACAAACAGGAAAACTGATCAACATGTTATATTAAATCAGAATTTCATGTAATCTAACTCATGCTTTACACAGTTAAGCAGAAATGGGAAAACCCATTTACTGAGAAAATGATATAAATTTGCTTATAATTTCTCAATTAAGTAAGCCAATCAAAGCCTGAAAACAAAAAAGTAAAAGTACAAAATCATGGACTACTAGCTAGAAAAATGCATCCATTACAAATTTCCCCTAACATTCAAAACCCCATTGAGAAACAACACCCCATTTGCTAAACCCTACATCCAAAACCACAACTTTGCCAGTTGCAGAAACTCCATTCCATTAACACCTCCTCAAACACAGACAAAGTTTCCAACTTTAAGATTACTCACCTTAATGGATTTCCTTGGTTGAAACCAAAGCTTGAGTTCACAATCATTGCAATCCAAAAAGCAATGAAGATCACAAGAACAATGATGTCCCTGCATTTTCTGTTGTGCCTTATGATTCCACCCATTTGGGTCATCCCATCACTTGATGGGTACCTTCCTATTACTGCACCCAAAGGACCCCTCATTTTTCAAGTGTGTGTTTTTTACTAAAGTAGCAAACTTTGCTTCAATTTAGCATTCAGAGAGAAGAAGAAGAAAGGGCTCAGAGCAGAGCAGGAAAAGCTAGGGGAGTGTGAAAGGGTGTGTGAAAAAGCAAATGTGGGCTTAGATTTGGGTTTATATAATAATGAAAAGTTTATGACATGTTAAGAGTTAAGACAGAGATTTTCTAAAGTAATGTTATTTTAAAGTGGATGTTTTTGTTTGTGGCTTCTCCAAGACAAGACTCTGTGCATGTGTTCGGCTCAATAACTATTAACCGCATAACTTAAGTGTCTCTCACATTATTTGGAAAGAAAAAAAACAAAAAAAGAAAGAAGATTCCTTGCAAGGTTAAAGGTACATGAACTGGGAAAGAATGTTTTTATTTTTAATTCAAAATGAATTAAACTTATGACTGTTTGAATTTTCATTGAGAGTCTTCCATTTAGCACGGTTTTTAGTTCCACAACAGTTAAATTCAACTGAAATTAATGGTTCTTAAAAAGAACTAAAATTTCTGAAAGAGTTTTCCTTCAACGACAACGCTATTAAGAGCCATTATTTAGAAAACAAATATTTTAGGCATTTTTTATAAGAATGTTTTTAAGAATTTTGCTTAACCTCTTATTACATTAAATATTCTTTTAATATTTTTCTACAAAATTGAAATTTAATATTTTAAAAAAATACTAAAAATTTGAAAAATATATATCATAACATTTAATATGAATATAAAACATAATTTATATGTTAACAAAATTTATTTATTACAATTTTAATTACAATATGAGTTATATATTCAAAATATTTATCTGTACAAAATTATTTATTTATCATAATTTAAATTTATAATTAATTTTTTGTATAAAACTATAGATTAAAATATTAATTATTAAATACTTAAACATAAAATTATTATTTTTGAAGAAAAATTAATAAGTTATTATTGTTGATAAAAAATAGTGTGAATATTTTTTAATCTTATTTATACATTAGTATGTGATCTTTTAATCCATTCTGGATTTAAGGTATTGATGACACTATATATTAAAGAATCTTGGTAATTAAACATTTAATGCACTATAGATTAAACATTCAAGAATGATCAGGTCAAATGTTTAAGAAAGACTATGAGTTGATTAAAGTTTCTTTATCTTTTAAATTAATTCCCGTAGTATTAATATATTTCATCTAACATATAACGCTGGATTAGAAGATCAAATAAAGTATAAGGATTTAATTCTTACTTTTATATACTATTTCAAATAACATTTTTTATTAAGCTAATGCATTTATTAAGTTTTTCATATCTAATATTTAAAATTTCAGATTATACACGTGAGACTCTTTAGAAAAAATAACTTTTGATTATGTAGTGGCTAACATTAGCAGAATATTTATTTTCAAAGTATTTACATCGTTTCTTTCGGCTTAGTATGATGCAATGAACATCAACAATTATATTATATATGTGTATATATTATGGACAATCAACTTAATAAAGAAGGCAATGAACATCAATAATTATATTATATCTGTGTATATATTGTGGACAATCAACTTAATAAAGAAGAGAAGAAAGTGAAAAATGAACAATTAAACAAATAAAGAAAAATGTTGGACAAAATATTTAGTTTAAATACAAAAATTCTTTAAGTGTATATTTTTTGTATAAAATCAATTATTTAAGAAAGTCATATACTTATTACTTCACTTATATTCTCTGAGAGTTGATTATATATCTTAAAAAAAAATTATAAAAACTATAAATAACTCAGTGAAAAATATTTGGTTTAATAAACTTAGATTAAAGTTGGATAATTTTAAGATAAGAATGATTTTATAATAAATACTATTTAAATATAACCAGAGTTTATTAGTAAAATATTTTTAACATATTTTAAAGGTACAAGTAAATCTTTATATTTGTTCTGTGTATATTATATCTGTGTATATATTGTGGACAATCAACTTAATAAAGAAGAGAAGAAAGTGAAAAATGAACAATTAAACAAATAAAGAAAAATGTTGGACAAAATATTTAGTTTAAATACAAAAATTCTTTAAGTGTATATTTTTTGTATAAAATCAATTATTTAAGAAAGTCATATACTTATTACTTCACTTATATTCTCTGAGAGTTGATTATATATCTTAAAAAAAAATTATAAAAACTATAAATAACTCAGTGAAAAATATTTGGTTTAATAAACTTAGATTAAAGTTGGATAATTTTAAGATAAGAATGATTTTATAATAAATACTATTTAAATATAACCAGAGTTTATTAGTAAAATATTTTTAACATATTTTAAAGGTACAAGTAAATCTTTATATTTGTTCTTTTTTATTTTTCTCTTTAAATTTTGGATGCAAAGGTTTTTAACTTAATTTTCTAAACTTAATATTTTCGTTAATCTGATCTTTCAAGAAAAGTCTTTTTATAATCACTTGGAGAAAATTAATTTTTTTTTAAATAAGTAACTAAATTCATGAATGAAAATAGTAATATAAAATAAATTTAAGATTAAAATAATAATAAAAAAATAAATTATTTTATTATTTTTATCATTAGATTGAATTATCTGTATACTTTTAAGAACTAACAGCATTTTTCTCGAATTTTCTCATGCACACGGTCAGAAAACTTGTAATCTCTTTAAAATATATAATTTTGAGTTTTGGTCTTCGTAAAATGTTTTTAGGTTCGTAGACTTTCAAAAATTTTCCGTCAAGTATTTTAATCTTTATTATGAAATATTCATCTGTCATGTAAAGACGTGACAGAATAAATATATAGGACAAAAAAAATATAAGATAATAGCTTCATGAAAATAATAAACAAAAAGAAATACATCAAGAATTAATTCACAACCAGCACATCACGTCATAACTTAATAGAAATATTTTTTAAAAAATAAATTACATAATAATTTTTTAATTAAATTCCTAAAATATATCTCAGAAGAACTAAATTATATGATGGAAAAAATTTAAAGACTAAGTTTGAAAAAAATATTTTAAAGGAACTAAATTATAAAATTACAAATTTTAAAGAAATTAAAAATTTATTTAACGCGGATTGGACTGTACTTATGCAATACGAGAGCTGGAGTGAAGAATGAGCCGTTAGCCGAAGCCTAGGACAAGCCATTATGGGAAGTCTTAAAAAACTAATGTGAAATTTGAGTTAATGTTTAAATGAGTTGATTTCGCCGCCTTGCAATTGCAACTTGGAAAAGGACATTGATTAAGTTACAACAAAAATAAATAAAAAAATTGAATATGTGAGTCATATGGACCAATAATGACAGTTGGATGGTGTTCAGCATTATTATTGAGACCAACGTAGATTGGTTATTACAATACAAAGGATCCTGTGTACATTATATAAATTGCTCACAAATTAGTGGTCCCACTACTGCCTTTGTATTCCCTCTTTCCTTCTTCTAAAGGTCCCTTTGCTTTTGTACATCCCTTATCTCTACTATTTCTACCCTTTTTCTTTTCAGCCTTACCCTTTTGCTTAGTTGATTGGTTGGTACTATCAAAATTGAAAACAAGTGACTTTCTAGCTCAATTAAGAGTAGAACCGTCTAAATGCGGTTGGTTTACCAAGCATTTGAGTCGATTAGCTAAAAAAAAAATTTATATTTTATAACAAGTTAATTCAACTTTTGACTCATTAAATCTGTTTATATAGGTTTAAACCGTGACAAGTTGAGATAGTCTATAAATTATTTATATATAAAATCTTAATTAAATAATTTATTATTTATTTATTTATTAAAATTTAATTTTAAATAATTTTTTATAATAAATATAAATAAAGTTTATTAATTTTAAAATTAATTATTAAGATTAGTTAATTAAAAAAATTAAAAATTAAAAATTATATAATTTTTTTATTTTTTTATTTTAATTAAATTTAATAGACGGAATTAACTGATTCAAAACTCATGGTAGTTAAATAATTAAACTAAAAGTTTATCTTAAAGTGGATAATGATGAGTTAACCCACTTATTTAATAAGTCATGATAAATAGACCTAATTAAATCAAATTAAAAAGTTAAATTAATTTAAAATTTAATTAGTTATTTTCATCTATCCTTAAAATAAATACAATTTATAAAAATCAAATATAAATTATTTCTCACAAACTTGTAATTTTTTGGTCTATTTTAAAATTCGTCTAGTTGTATTTAAGATCATATTAAATTTTCTTAAGTTGTCTAATTGTTTTGTTAATTTTGTGATTAGGTAAATTTGTTCTCAGTCAAAATGTCTTGAATCCATGAGATATGCACTCCTTTGTGTTAATTCTGGAAAATGTATGCCATAATATGTTCATATGTATCAAATATTGAAGTTATGCATGGTAGTCTATATGTGAGAGATATGAGCCATATGTTGCATGCGATATTGCCTATATGTGAGATATGAAATCTTGTATCTGCCATATATGCCCTGCACATGTTTCATGTGTCCTGAAATCTTTGCTGTGGAATTTTATTGTGTGCATTGTTAAGTAGAGTTCACATGCTTAATTGACAGTGTAATGTCATTTTAAGTTCAAGTAGTTATTGCCTTGCTTTTATTATTGTTATTAACAATTTTAGACTTAAAATACTTTAGTTCTAGGCTTCTAAATCTATTGTCTAGTTAAGAAAAGGTCAAGGAAAAGAAACAAAAGTCAAAGAAAAGAAAAAACAAAAGCAAAAGCAAAAGATTGAACAGAAAAGTAAGAAGTGGAAAATTCAAAAGAAAGAAATATAGAAAAAGTGATTTGAAAAAAGAAATTGTGTTAAAAGTATACTGAAATTTTTATCAAAGCTTAAAGTGCAGTACCGTGAGTTTGGAAACTTATAAACATCTACAAAATTTTGCCTCAAATAACCTTAGATATTAAAGACACTTAGGACTAAGCATTCACCCCTACATTTGAGTTTAAGTTGCTGATGACTTTGATTCTTGAACTTATGATGTACATTGTACTTGACAATTTTGTGAACTCTTGTTATGGTGAAACTGTCCAACATTTTTTGTGGTTGTATCTTGCTAATTATTGCACCTTGACCATTTGTGCCATAATTTCACTTGCTAAACTTCCCAAAGAAAATCGATCTTAAAATTTAGTCACTAATCAACCTTGAGTATTTGTGCCTTTTGTGAATTGTCTTGATTAGTGATTGAACCAACAATCTTTGAGTTCTTTGTTGTCCAGTTTAGTGCCATTGTCACAGTGAATCTATTCCTTTATTTGAGTAGCCTAATTGCTTCAAATTTTGCCTTTATTGCTTGTCTTTACATTAGACTTCTTGGTTTTGTCTTGAGTTGTGTTTTCCCTTGGAATTCTTAGTCAACTTTGGGATTGTGCCAATTTCACAAGGATATCATTCATGATAATTAATTGGTAGGTTCAATTAAGAAGCTATAAGTGAGACTTGAGAGGAAAAAGGCAAGAGTGATTTATTATAGAAAGAGCCTTCTAAGTAAGATACATGAGTGCTACTAGAGTGAAACACTTAGTGAGTGACAAGGACCTCTTTATACATATTTTGCTTGTCTGACGTTCTCTTTCTAGCCATGAAAATTTTTGATGCAATCCTCAAGGAGAAGTGCAAGGAGACCACAGATCTTCATGCTTCAATGGAGGAGTTCATGGTTTGGAGAAGAAAGGTTCACGGTTCCAAGGAGAAAAGGAAGAAGAAAATGGATGAGGTGAGAAATGGAAGTGCCATGGCAAGTGTCAATAAGCTCAAGGTGGAATCGCCACAATGGAGCAAGAAGTCATTGATGAGATTCAAGGTTCTTCACGAGAACACAAGAGAGAAAATGCTCTCAAAATTTCTGAATTCTATTCTCAATTTTGTCAAAAGTGATTACAATTCAAAAGAAAGACTATTTATACTAAGTGTTGGTGGTGCCAAGCTTGCCCTACAAGGATTAAATTCTAGCCCTAGGATTAGCAAGAGATCAACGTGTATAATGTTCTCTTAGAAACTTCACACGAATCACCAAAGCCAGCCCTTAGATTAGAATTCAATCAAGTGGTCATGGTTTGCTCTAGGAGAGGCATGAAACTTGTGAGTCAAGGTTAAATCTCGACCTCTTGATGAGATCTAGATCAAAAGGTTATAATTCACTCTTGAGTGGTGTGGAACATGTGACTCAAGTTTGAATATGAACCCTTTGATGAGATCTAAATCAAGAGGTCTAGAATCACTCTTGAATTGGTGCCAAAAGCATGTCTCTCACGTTTTCAAACTCCACCCTTGATTAAGATCTAATCTAATGGTCAAGTTTGAATGAGTTAGTGGAATTGCCACTAACTTCCCTCCAAAACTCTCTCCACTCTCCCTAAGGAGAGTGTGCGTCACTCTTTCTCATTTACTCAATTAAATTCAGTCTTAAACTATTACAAAGACAAGGTCCAAATTAAAGCCTTAAAACAATTACATAATTGCAATAAAAACTACTAATAGGCCTAAAACACTTAAACTTTCGCTGTAAATTCCTGGAAGTATTCCAACACTAACTTCAAGCTTATTTTCCTACTGGATCCAGTCTGAATTGGGCTCTGGTGTCTTCATAGCTTTTGTATCCATTGAAAACTTATTTAATTTGCCACTAAGAACGCCTCAATTGGAGTTGTGTAGCTCGAGTTATGGTCTGAATACTGAAACTGGTCATATACTAAAATTAGTAGCGAATTTTATTAGAAGCCCAAAATTGAAGAGTAAGGTTGGAGAGATTTGTTAGATCAAGATGATTAACATCTCTATAGTTTTGATTATTACAAGACAGACGAAATATCTACAGACGGAACATCAAGTCAGACGCAACGAGCACAGACGGAAGATGACCCCTCAAAATTGAAGTCATTCGTCTGTCTCAAGTCAAGTCATCAGACGATAGGCTAAGACGAAAACTCTTAAGACTGAAGAAGTTCATCGTCTGCCAAAGAAGAGAAGCAAAGTATGAGTCACTCGCGCCAAGATTTCAAATATTAAGAAGTACTCATTAGAAGCATCCAAGATCAGTATGGGGATTCACGCCTACATATGTAACTCGAAAAGGTCCTCACCTTTTTGTCAAAATCTCTATACAAGTCAGAAAAAGTATTGCGCACGCTATCTAAATCCGCTGCACACGCCATCAATCACTCAAGTACTCTCTGACACCTTTTTGGACTTCGCTTGGAAAGCGTTCAACGGTTTTCTTCTGTGTCTAACGGATATCTGAAGATTTTGCTTATTTAAAGACTTCGCCCCTTCAAAGTTTAGTTGGCGAACATGCTTCAATATTCTACCTTATTGTGAATTCGCTCTCTGTTACTTTTGCTCTTCTTTGTAAAACCCTTTCTGCGAAGAGGAAACTTTCTTTTTATAGAAGTATTTTTATACTGGTTCGTCTATGCAAGACTACGTCCAGTTACCCAGTAACAACTGAGTTTTCACTACAAACCGTGAAAGGTAATGATCTCTCACCTAGGACCAAGAATATGGTGGACCTCATGAAGTCTATGATTCACACTAGCTTGGATGAGAGATTTGAGCAAGAAAGGAAAGAAATGAGGAAAGGAGGGTGAGGAAGGAGCATGGGAAAAGAATCCTTAAGGAAACTTGTAGGAACCATGAAGAGAATGAAAAGAGGGAAAGAATATTGAGAGAAAACCATGAGAGAAGAGAAGAGAAGAGAATGAGGCAAGAGGAGGAGTTAGGAAGTATAACCATAGGAGAGAAGTAGCTTCTTCAAGAGGGATTGATGAGGGAGAATACTTTGATGATGAATTTGCCTATGGGGGAAGAAATAGGGGAAGAAGGACACCTAGAGGATTTGGCCGAAACTTTGAGGGAGACTACCAAGAAGAAGGGGCAAGGCAAGGTGGGTTAAACACCAAGATTAAACTACCTAAGTTCTTGGGAGAGAGTGGGGGCCGAAAACTATCTAGAGTGGGTGATGAAGGTAGACCAAGTATTTTCATGATATCCCTTCTTGAGTGGGGAGAAGAAGTTGAGTCTTGCAATCCTAGAGTTTGAAGGCTATGCAATAGTTTGGTGGAACCAAGTCTTGGGAGATACTATAAGGAGGAGGAGACAACACATCACCTCTTGGACTCAATTGAAAGAAGTTCTCAAAGAAAGGTTTGTTCCTAACTCTTATACTAGAGGTTTGATTATTAAGCTTCAAAGGCTAACCCAAGGTGTAAGGAGTGTTCAAGAGTATTGCAATTACCTTAAGCTAACTATGCTAAGGGCGGACTACTAAGAGAAGAGGGAGGCAACACTTGCTAGGTTCATTCATGGATTGAACTGTGACATACAAGACATTTTGGATCTTCAAACTCACATCACCTTGGAGGATGCAATACATAAAGCCAATAAAGATTGAAGCCCAAATTAGAAAGAGACACAACTTGAGAAAGAACACCACACCACACCATACAAGTTGGAAGGAAAAACAAAGAGAAGAGAGCTCACCAAAATCTAAATCTAAGCTTGGCCGAGAAGAGCATAAGGGTAAGGAAGTTCCTAAACCTAACTCTAAGCTTAGTAACATTAAATGTTTCAAGTGTTTAGGCCATGGACACATAGTTTCATAATGCCCCAACAAGAAGACCATGGTGTTGAGAGTGGATGGTGCCATAACAAGCGAAGAGTCTAGCTCATCTTCTAGTAAGAAGGAAGCATCTAGCTCAAGTGGACACTTCTCATATGAGCCACTTGAGGAAGGAGACTTATTGATGATGAGGAGGATGCTTGGAAGTGCATGCAAGGAGTTGGACAACTCCCAAAGAGAAAATATCTTCCACACAAGATGTACAATTGAAGGGAATGTATATGCTCTAATTATTGACAGTGGTAGTTGCTCTAATGTAGTAAGTACTACATTAGTGAGTAAATTAAATTTGAAATCTTCTTCACATCCAAAACCATATAAATTGTAATGGCTTAGTGATAAAGATGAACTAGTAGTTGATAGACAAGTGTTAAGTCAAGATGACATAGCATCTTAATTTGATAATTACAGAACGTCTATTGTGCCTAGATGAAAGAAAGAGCGATCAAGGAACAGATCAAGAGAGCAGATGAAGGAACATATCAAGAGAAGCGATCAAGGAACAGATCAAGAGAACAGACTAAAGCATCAGACTGAAGAGCAGACTCAGACTGAAGAGACATCAGATGCAAACAGAGTAGACTAAACAGTTGGAAATTGAAGAGTCATCAGATGCAAACAGAGTAGATTGAACAGTGGAAACAGAAGAGTCATCAGATGCAAACAGAAAAAGACGATACATACAGACGATACGTACAATTGAAGCAAGTACAGACGATTAAGGACCATAGACGAAAGGTGACTCC
Organism: Hylodesmum podocarpum; assembly: GCA_026586105.1. Classification (NCBI taxonomy): domain Eukaryota; kingdom Viridiplantae; phylum Streptophyta; class Magnoliopsida; order Fabales; family Fabaceae; genus Hylodesmum; species Hylodesmum podocarpum. The sequence continues at coordinate 2,829,683 of JALJEV010000804.1, forward strand.
TCAATCTGAAAAATCTTATCCCATATTCTTCTCAAAGGAGTTTCATCACAAAGAGTAGACGATGCAACAATGATGGTAGACAACATTATCTTAGAGCTTTATCTGTTAAAGTTCTTCTGCTCTGTCAAAGACCCATCGTCTACAAGAAGTAAGGTGAAGATAGACGACATAGAAGATGAAGACAGAAGGAGTAACTCGCACCCCAATTCAAATCTAACCGTTACTCGTAGAAGCTTCCAAAGACAGAATAGAGATCTGTGCAAAACCCCCTGCAACACAAAAAGCAACCATGCTTTTTGTTGATGTCTCTTATCAAGTCAGAAAAAGTCTGTGCAAACATTAATTATTCTAATTGATCTCTGTCACACGTTTGAAGACCCCAAGACAAAGGACTAACATTCAAATCTTTAGTCTAACAGATACTTCAAGATGCTCTCTATAAAAGGACTTCATTACTTCAAGAGAAGGTTGACGAACTACATAACAAAGAAATTATATCCAAGTTTCAAGCTCTCAAGCAAAGTTCACTCGCCCTGAACTTAAAATAGATCTCATTGTAAAACCCCTCTCTGCATAGAGGATAAACTTATTCTTTCATCTTCCTAAATCCACTGTTGTGGTGCTCTTAGCCTGAGGAGGCTGTGTTTCAAAGAATACCTTGTTTAGCCTGTGGAGACCGTGTTCAAAGAATACCTTTGTTTAGCCTGCAGATGCTGGGTTCAAAGAATACTAGTTTAGCCTGAGAAGGTTGTGTTCAAATAATATCTGTAATTAGCCAGGAGTGGCTGGGTTCAAAGAATACTCTTAGTGGAACCTCAGTGTGTTGCTGAGGAACTGGATGTAGTCTTGATCAGACGAACCAGTATAAAAATACTGTTGTCTTCTTTATTGATTTATCTGTTAACTAACAGGGGATAATAACTTGAACAGTCTGATAATAAAATCAATCTTAAGAAGAAAATAATCTTGCGTCGATTAAGATTTGGAAAACAGCAGACGCAAACGCATCGTCTTAGAGAAAAAGTTTTTAAACAGTCTACACAATTCAACCCCCCTTCTTGTGTGTTTTTGTACTTTACAACAAGTCTTGATTTCTTTCACCATAGGTAAGTATCATGATAATGTACTTTGTGACATAGTTCCTATGGAAGCAACACATATCTTACTAGGAAGATCTTGGTAATATGATAGACATGCATTACATAATGGTTTATCTAACACTTATGTCTTTTCTCATGGAGGTAAAAAGGTTACACTTAAGCCATTAAGTCCACAAGAGGTTTGTGAAGACCAATAAAAGATGAAAATTAAAAGAGAAAGTGAAAGGCAACAAGCCTTGGCCAAAAGATCCATTGAAAGTTCAAAACCAAGTAAAAATAATGTCTTTGACGAGAGTTGTAAACTAATTACAAGAAATGTCACTACACATGTGTGAAGAGTTGAAAGGAAAATGAGCTCACTTATGTATGACTACCCATGAGATTAAGAGAGAAATCATCATTAGAAAATCCATATTTCTATGTTTACCTAACACCATTTCTATGAGCTTTCGTTATATAGGTAATCATGAGACAGGTGAGGACTTAATGCTTGGGAAACCAATTAGAGGGAAGTTTGAGCTTGCTTCTCTATATAATGCACTTGTTTTTGCTTATGCTAAATTTTATCTTAAGAATGATGTTAGGGTATTAGCCAAAGAAGCATGGTCGAGCCAAATATTTGTTCTTGTGTGCAAGGCTGTAGACATTGCAAGACCAAAGACACCTTGTGTGATGGCTAAAGGATTCATTTTCAAGAAATTTTGTGTTCTAGGACCAAGTGAGAAGTTGTGCATAGAGGAACCATAGAGTCACCTAGGTAGAGGAAAGGAAGTACTTGAGAATTACGTAGCATCCAAGAGCGGGACTTCTTTAACTCTTACTTATCCTACTACTTTTAACTTGCACAATACTATTGATAACACAATAGATCCTCAAGGCATTAGGCCTTGAAAAGTGTTTGAAGATGTTAAGTTGGAATTCTTGCTTGATTCTACTAATGATTATCTATTTGATGTTGAGTACGCTTTTAGGTGGAAGATTGAGTTTAAGAAGGAGGGAACATCATAAGCTTCTACACCTAAAAGAAGGATCTTGAACAAGAGTTGCAACCAAGTGGATTCCACATGTGATGAAAGACTACTATCTACATATCTAAAGAAGGAATTAGAAACTCCTTGGAGTTTCGATTATAACACTGAGAATCACTTATATTCTTCCTTTAATTCTCTAAAAGCCAAAAACACAAGAAGGGGGGTTAAATTGTGTAGACTGTTTAAAAACTTTTTTTTCTAAGACAATGCGTTTGCTTCTGTTGTTTTCAAAATTTGATCAAACACAAGATTTTTTTCTTCTTTAGATTGATTTTATTATCAGATCGTTCAAGTTATTATCCCCTAGTTAGTTAACAGATAAAACAATAGAGAAGACACCAATATTTTTATACTGGTTCGTCTGATCAAGACTATATCTAGTTCCCCAGCAACACACTGAGGTTCCACTAAGAGTATTCTTTGAACCCAGCCTCTGTAGGCTAAACAAAGGTATTCTTTGAACACAACCTCCACAGGCTAATACAAAGGTATTCTTTGAAACACAACCTCCTCAGGATAAGAGCACATAACAGTGGATTTTGAAAGATGTTCTAAAGAAAAATTATCTTCTACGCAGAGAGGGATTTTACAATGAGATCTATTCTAAGTTTGTGGCGAGCGAACTTTTGCTTGAGAGCTTGAGCGAAAGTTGAATATAATTTCTTTGATGTACAGTTCGCCAACTTCAACTCGTTGTGATGAAGTCCTTTTATAAAGAGCTTTGTGAAGTATCCGTTAGACTGAAGATCTGAACGTTAGACCTTTGTCTTGGGGTCTTCAAACGTGTGACAGAGATCAATCAGAATAATCAATGTTTGCATAGACTTTTTCTGGACTTGATCGAGACATCAACAACAAGCATGGTTACTTTTCGTGTTGCAGAGGTTTTGCACAGATCTCTATTTTGTCTTTTGAAGCTTCTACGAGTAACAGCTAGATTTGAATTGGCACGCGAGTTACTCCGTCTTAACTTCATTAAACGAGGTAGACGAATGAACAAATAGATGAGTTGTGTGTTGAATTCATTCGTCTGTCTTCTTCCTTCGTCTTCAACTATTGTCTTCAAAGTCTTCCTTATTGAGCACTTGACTTGAAGTTGAGATGAGCTCTCTGTCTTGAACAATGAAGTTTCTTCGTCTTATGTAGTTGCTTCGAGGCTTAATGACTTGAACACTTCATCTTGTGCGTCTGTGCTTGAGGGTGCATCTTGTCTATGCTCATTAATGATTCTTCTGTTTGTATCTGATGCCTCTTTAGTCTGACCATTCAGTTTGCTCTTCACTCTGATCATTCAGTCTGCTCATTCAGTCTGCTCTTCAGTCTGCTCATTCAATCTGATCAATCAGTCTGATCATTCAGTTTTCTGTAATTATCAAAATTAAGATGCCAAGTCATTTTGACTAAACAATCTCCCCCTTTTTTATGATTACAGACCATTTTAGCATATCCTTGATTTTCATCTTGAAATAAAGCAAAAGGATGTACTTCTTGAGGCTAGTTTCTTCCGTCTAAGTTGACTTCTACGTCTGTTTATCAACTTGCTCGTTGTTTTGACGTCTGAAAGCATACTCATTCTTTGGTATGAGATTTTGGCACATAGACATATCTATGACCATATGTTGCAAGAATCCACTGTTCAGATTGTACCATATTGAGGCATTCTCTTTTGCTATTGGTTGTATCTACAACAAATATTATTTGTGGCCTTGGTACCCAAATTCTTTTGGGTCCAACTTTGTTAGTTGTAGGTTTCCGTCTGTCACAGGTTCTTGAAAGACCTTTAGACTATTTCAGAATCTTATGATAAATATTATACATGCTTTTATGTACAGACGAATGAACTGGTAATTTTCTTTCATCTGTCATATGATTATAACCAAGTTCACTTTTGTTATGAGGAGAGCTTCCACATTTTAAAACATTTTTGAGCATGGAGGAGCTTAAGGTCAACTTGTTTAAATATTTCTTTAAGAGTTTATTTTTTTCTTTAAATTTTTTTTTTAATTTCAAGAAGAAAATGATTCTTTTCAGATTCAGATAACGTAAATAATTCATCTGATGCACTTTTCTGTGTCAAATTTTCATTTATAGCCTTTAGATTTAAACTTTCTTCAAAATCCTTTTTCAGTTTTGTTTTGCAATTTTTTTATTCTTGGGCTATGAAATGACAATTTGCAAGAAGAGTGTCATATGAGATCTCCAAGAGAAGCTAGAAGTTAGAAAAGGAGGTCAATACTCAAGTCAAAGTCAAAGGAATAAGAGTCAAAGTCAATGAGCAAAAGTCAAAGAAGAAAGAAGGTCTTACTCTTTAAAATTGAGCTTGTAATTTTCCATTTAATTTTTGTAATTTTGTTAAGCATTGTAAGACTTAATTGGGCCATGATAATTGTTTAGAAGTGCACGGCTAGAATAAGAGTGTTAGCCCGAAATCCATGCTCCAATTGGAAGAGAGATTTTAGAGAGAAGTAATGCTCCTTCCACTAACTTGATTTGAATTACATCCCTTGGATTAGATCTAGATCAAAGGGATGAAATTTAAACCAGCCAAGTCACACTTTTGGCAAATTTCCAGAAATTGAAAAATAGTTTGTGGCGATTCTTTAGGTTTCTTCTTAGAACCTTAGAATCTTATTAATGGAGATCACTACTTGTGGCGATTCCTCACTTGGCTTATTGCATTGCATGGCGCCTATCACCTTCCAATCTTCTTCCATTTTTTACTTTCATTATTGTTCCACTAGTACAAAATAGGCTTTTGACGTCGATTCGTGAAGAAACCGACGTTGTTTTTATTTTAACGTGCGTTGTTAGTCAGACTGACGTTGTTGGTAGAATTCACGTCTCATCTCTCGTGCACTAACGTTTAAAATCAAATATGACTCTGTCACAGGCTCTTTTCACTTTACTTTTGTTTGTCTTCGATGCTCTCTCTCGGCAGTTCTCTTAGTCACTCCCTCATTCTCTCTCCCTCGCCAGAGCCTTGTTGTCGCCGAGTCCTTCGTCATTGACACTATCGCGTGTACCAACTACGTCTTCCTCCTTATGGTCGAGCCTTCCATTGACAACTAGATCTGTCATGCCGCCACCAAACCAGATCAAAACAGAGTGCTTTGGTTGGGCCTCCGATGATGCACCTGTCCTTGAACCTGAGAAGGATTTCAAAACCCTAATTGTGCCGCTCATGATCTCCGCCATCCCCAAAATCTAATCTCAACTCAGCGAAACACTTGTTCCATTTGCGACTACCTCAATTCCCCTTCTCCTTTTGTTCTTGTTTAGGTTTCTCTTTCTCTCTCTTAGATCTGTATTCTACTCATTCCTTAACCTAAAATCATTTCATTCTGTCACTGTCTAGGTTTTCGGCATCAATTGGTTTCAGAAGCAGCCCAACGACAATGATGAGGTTTTTTCTATTTTCATTTTTCATCTTTACTTTTAAATTTCATTTTATTATTATTATTATTATTATTATTATTATTATTTTATTGCAAGCTCTTTAGGGTTCGGGATTGGATGATAGAATAGAATAGAATAATGCAATACGAGCATCAAAAGGCATTGGTTCAAAATCATGTGAAAAGGCTTGGTTTCATTTCAATGATACATGGAACAAATCTTGTGGTATTATGGTCTTTCATCATTGTCTTATAGTGAAATTATTCTGAAAACGATATTAAGAACAAGGCTTCACATTATTATTAATGTTTTATTATATCCAAACAAAACTTGTGTTCAAATTAACTTAATTTGATGATTTAATTCCTGAACTTTTATACCTAGGTACTTGTTCCATGAACATATAAATGTACAAGTGAAATATACTGCAACATATACTTGTTTGATGCTTTAGTCTGTAGCATATACTGCAACTCCAGTCTTTAGTATTGTAGCTGTTTGGCTCTTGGCCTATGGCTTGTGCTTACTGATCATCACTTTTTGTTATATATTGTGTATCACCTGTTATATACTTCTTTTGGTACTAATTATTTTCTCATGAAACACTTTGGCATAAACAATTGCAGCTTGGTGATCGCAGGATGGGTTCTTTTTACTGGCACCCTTATATTATGTGGCTTGTTCCTTGTTCTTTATAAGTCAACCAGATGGAGAGGCTTATGTTTATCTGCTTAATGTCCTGCTCCTGAGCATTGCAGTCCAGACACCTTGGATATTAGGGATGCCAATGAAAGGGCAAATCTGGTTCTTGATCATGTAGAGAGAATAGGCTGCAAAAGATACTTTAGCTCGAGGGATATTGCAGAGGTACTTCAAATTTGAAACCTGGAATTTGTTGCACAATTGTTTTGTTAAATCAAGATGATTAACGTCTCAAGTTTTGATTAATTATAGAACAGACGGAACATCTTAGATTGAAGCATTGCAAGCCAAAGTCAGACTGAACAAGCACAGGCAGAAGATGACCCTTCAAAGATCATCTAAGTTCAAGTCATTCGTTTATCCTAAGCCTCGTCATCAGACGAAAGCATAAGACGATATGCTCTAGACGAAGTCTTCAGACAAAGCTTTCGAAGTCAATACAAGATTAAAGCATCAGACTAAAGCTTGAAGATTGGATTGTCTTTGAAGAATGAAAAAGTCCAAGTGTTTTCATCTTAGTAACGCGCGCCAAAACTCAAATGTTTATGTTACTCAAGAAGCTTCCGAAGTCAGAATGGGGACTCGCGCTTAACCTCTACAACACGAAAAGTAAATCTACTTTTCGCTATCATCTCTGCTAAGTTAGAAAAAGGTTCTGATTCTGCTGTGCAACTTGTCAAAATCATGATTATACTCTGACACAGTTAAAGACTTCAAGGAAGGAAAGGAAAACGGGCAGATTTATGTGTCTAACAAATCTATCAAATCCTTGCCTATATAAAAGACTTCTCTTGCAACATTTGAAGTTAGCGAACACGCTACAATTGATACTCATTTGTGATTTCGCTCACTCTGTACTTAATTTCTATACCCCTATCTGCGAAGAGAAATTTGTTTCTTAGAAACTTTGTTTAAATCCACTTGTGTGGTACTTTAGCCTGAGGAGGCTGTGTTCCAAAGAATACATTTGTATTAGCCTGGGGAGGCTGAGTTTCAAAGAATACCTAGTTGTTTAGCCTGAGAAGGTTGTGGCCAAAGAATATCTTGTATTAGTCAAGTTCAAAGAATACTTGTAACCTTTTCACGATTGGTAGTGAAAACTCAGTTGTTACTAGGTAACTGGACGTAGTCTTGAATAGACGAACCAGTATAAAAATAATTGTGTTTATTTTTATTATACTTGTGATTAACGGGGATAATCAAAGCTAGACGTCTGTCATTAAAATCAACTTTTAAAGAAGAACAAAGTTTCGTCTGACCGTTTTTAAACTAACAGACGAAAGGACAAAATTTTTAATTAACACAATTCAACCTCCGTTCTTATGTTTTTTTTTTAATTAACACAATTCAACCCCCGTTCTTGTATTTTGTCTTTTACATGTTTCATCACAGGTACTGATGCAATTGCAAGATTTAATGATCTTTCAAATGATGAAAGTGGTACATCTTAGTTTCTGTAACTTATTTCAGTACTTCTGAGTTTATCTTTTTTCCTAAAATAGATAGCTGCTAGAATAAAAATATTTAATAAATTAAGCAAAACACAATTAATATATTAATTTTTAGTATTTTTATATAGACTGATTGTAGATTCGAAGGCTCGGAAGAGTTGATTCTGGGTTGATTAATTATTCATATCACATGAATGCTTATATTTTTTCTCATTTTTTACTTTGTTCATACCATAGTTCCATGAACGCTTCTACTAATCTTTGTGAAAACAGTTTTGTTTTTTAGGATCTCATCTATCAAAGAACTCGTGAATATTTAGCATTCAGAAGAATGAGAAGAATGAATCTTCAAAATGTTGTCTATTTTGATACATCCTCTGGTTGGACAAAGAGTAGAATAGCAGATTTTTAAAGACAAAATAACAGATACTTTTTGGACTCAATTAATTCTGTTGTGAGTCAAATGGTTCTAACAGAAATATTTTTTGCTTTTCTGTTTAATAGATTCAGGGTATGGGACTCAATTAATTCTGACATGTGTTCTTTGCCATTTTACTTATAACCTTGTTTTTTTTTCACATATCCTTTTTGTTGCTTGGTTTATTGCATTCCTAACTTGGTGAACTTGTTAATTTATCAATAACTCAATCTTAACATTTAATTTCTCATTATAGACTCGTGCTTGGAATGAAAGGAAAATTGAGTCCCAAGGGACGCTCATTATCTTTTACAAAGCTAATTATAACTGTCATAAAGATTCTCTCGGTAATGATCACTCAAAGGGATAACTTCTTGTTTTTGCTACCTTTTCCATATCATGAATTAGCAAGTGTGTTACTATTTTTCTCTTTAATTTGTCTCAAGTGCTTTACCTCTTTCACAATAAGAAGTTCTTGTGTTATTATGTGTTATTTTTTTCTTGACTAAAACATATTTGAAATATTATTATCTTTTAATGTCATCTAAAGTAGCCTTAATGTTTTCATACTAACCTTTAAGACTGTTTCTGCGGACATGTTGCCACAGTGAATTGATTTCTTGAAATAATTGCAAGATCGATTTTGAGCCTCCGACTAAAGCCTATTTTTCTCTTTACCTGTCAAATTACTAGTTATGTTACATAGAGTTATCTAGAGTTATATTTATTCATAATATCTCTTCTCAAGTTGGACAAAAGGGTTATGTTTGGGAGAAAGTTGATTTCATTTTGTACTACGAGGATGACCTCACTAAAAGACCCATCAAGTGGATCTTCTCTTCGGGTTAGTCATTTATTTATTGTTTCTTAATCTTTAATTAATATTTTTTTAATGAAGATAAAAACCCATAAATTTTATAACTATTATATCTTTACCACATATCCACGAGGTGGAATCAACCCAATTCCAGGGGTCCAGGGGAATGTATTATTTTAAGAGATGTCAGGTTTATTCTCCTCCTTTGAATCATTCGAGACATATATTAGGAATGGTGTGGTAACATTAAAGATGTTTTTTCTCTTGTTTTCCTGTAGGCTTACTCCATTATACAAGTAAGCTTCATCTTTTGACCAAATTTGTAGTTGTTTGGAATTTCTGGGTTTAATTTTTTTTCTGTGTTTTACTAGCTTATTGCAATTGCAAGTTAATTATTTATAGAGTGAGATTTCATTTATTTTATCCAACTATTGGGTTTTAATTCAAGTGGTTTACTTTTAAGTGTAATTTTTTGAAGTATTGTTTGGTATTGGATTGTATTGGACTATTTGGTATTACATCCAAATTTTGTAACCAAAGAGGATAAGTGGTTTACATTCAACTATTGGGGTTTAGTTCAAGTGGTTTATTGTTTAGTGTAATTTTTTTAAGTATTATTTGGTATTGGACTGTTTTGTATTGAATTGTATTAGGTTTCACCATTTTGTATTTAAGGAAAATATATATATTAAAAGAAAATTTTAAAAAAATTATATAAATTTTAACGTCGAGAAATAAACAAACTAACGTTAAAAATAACATTTGAGTGTTATATTTAACGACAGTTCAAAGAACAACTGACGTCAAATAAAGACTATTAGTGTCGGTTATGGATGTTTTAACGTCGATTAATAACAGATGTTAAAGGTCCACTTTTAACGTCGATTCAAAAACACCGACATTAAAAGTCAAAATCTTTTTAACCGACGTTAAATGCACATTTTAACCGAAGTTAAAAGTGATTTTTGCACTAGTGTTTCTTAATTTCATTAAATGCTTATGCAAATTAGAGTTGTATCTGTGGAGTTTCTAATTGAAGAATAAAGATTGGGCCAAACTCAAGTAAGACTCTAAGCATACTTGTAACATCTTCCATCTCCTTTCGCATTTTCATAGCCTCATTAGTTTCATCAACAATAATCTTAGTCTCATCATCAATTATATGTAGAGGCTTGGGTTAAGAAGCAATGTCTTATGCAACCTAACCTTATGAGCAACAAAAATTTTGTCACTTTCCTTCAAGATAGACTTTAAGTCTTTCTCTTCTCTTGTTTTTGCAGGTTAGGGTTGTGCTATTCATCCTTTGTTTCTTAAGAGGAGAGGTAAAGATAGGAACATAAGGATTAGACAGAGTAGGGGGTGTAGAAGTAGTAGACGAAGCTTTAGATGCAAAAAGAACATAAATGGCTTCCTCTTCAACACCGAGTTCCTCACTCGAAAAGAGTGATTTATAAACTTGTTGCTTTACAATGAGTTTAAGCTTTTTGAAAGGTGGAATGGATGGTGAAGGTGTTTGAGGTTGGTTTGATGAAGGTGGTTGTGGTTTTGTTTATAAGGATGGTTTGGGTTTAGTCTTTAAGGGTTTAGATGGAGGTCTTTTTGTGGGGCTTGTGTTTGTGGTTGTTGAAATCATGTGATTTTTATCTCGTTTGATATGAACCTAATGAGTACAGGATGCTTTTTGTGGTGAAACTTATGTTTGGGTTTAAAGTTGTGTTTAGATAAGGGTTTTGATGGTTGGACAGGTGAAGTGACAAAAGGGACTCTTCTCAAAATAGCAGAATTAGGGTCTACATTAGGATCACCCTAAGAGCCAACAACATATGCTTCTCTATGATATTTTCTAAAGGTTTAGGCTTCACCACTGGATCCTTTGAATTAGAATTTGCTTTATTATTGTGTTTTTTTATATATATTAATAAATCAAAAAATACAATAATTGGTATTTATCCAGATTTTATTTTTTCATTTTCGACTGACAAGGTTGAAGCTATTTTATCTAATTTTTTATAGATAGTTTTCACAAATAAAATAAATGTGAAAAAATTCTAAAAAGAAGAAAAGAAAGAAATCCTATGAAGCCTTGGATCCTCTTACTCAAGCTCCTTTTAATAACTCTATGAGAGTGGCTTATGATTAGGAGAGTGTTACTTAGACTTGTTGGTTTAGCAGGTAAAGAGATAGAAGGTCCCTTCTTTAATTCCCAAACTTAGGGAAGAGATGACCGAGCTTTATCTTATTGAAGGTATCCATCTTTAGCTTAGGGCCAGACAAATAACCCTCAGGGAGTGATAGGGAATGCTTGGTTTCTTCTTTTGGTTCCTGTTTCTTAATGCATTCACCCAATGATCCATCACTATAGACGGAAGGCTGATCTTAGCCTTTCTCAGCAGATGAAATAGACAAATTTGTCTTTATGGCTCACGTTATCTCTAAACCCACTCCTTGGGGCGAAAATGTTGAAGAAAAGGTTGTGGAGGATTCTGTAGAAGAGAAGCATGTTCCCAAATTTCAAAATCTTTATTGTCTCCTCGTCTCCCTCGGGTGAAGAGACCCATACAGAGCAATATTCACTACTCTTTCTCTAATGCTTCCATCCCAGAGGACCGTTACTTCAAGCCCTTATCTTTACCGCTAGACACTGCAACAACTATCTTAGTCGAGACTAGAAAATCCTTATCACCAATAACGCCATGGTTTTCCTTTGTGTTCTTCCAAAACTCACCATATGTCTCCATAAACCATTCATCGTTCATCTCAACGAATGATGACATCCAACAACAACAAGGTTTCCCACCAGATCTTCAGTACAGGTGGAGAAATGGAGAGGTTCATCTATTTTTTGGGGACGAACATCTTCTTAGTGAAAAAAGTCACAAATGTAGATTGAAAAGTCATTAGTATTCTCTTCATGCAAAAATACTTGAAAAGCGAGAGGAAGTCTTAAAGTTAAAACTTGAGAGTATAAATAAAAAGGTTTTCTTTTTTTTTTTTTTGCTTTAATTTAGGTTTACATAAGAAAGGGTATTACGTAATTGTCCTTGTAAATTTGCTTCATCGTTAAGATTTAAAATTTTAGGTGATATCGAATAGGTAGTTACAAGTTACAACTACACACATTTCTTATTGCAATTAGTTGCCTTTAGACACATTTAATATTCTCAATAAATGCAAAGACATTGCATACTTAAATTGTTAAGTCAAAATGACTTAGCATCTTAAGTTTTAGTAATTATAAGACAGACAAAGTGTTCCATCAGATGCAATCTCAAGCAAGATCAGACGAAGGATAAGTGAGCACAGAAGAAAGGAGCACCTTCAACATAGACGCACAAGCTTCAAGTCATAAGACAAAGTTCTCAAGTCATCAAGCTTCAATGCAATTCCAAGAACCTTCATAAAGAATCAAGACGAAGTGTTTATGGTCTAACTCAACTTCAATGATCTGATATAAGCTTCAATATGAAAATATGAAGATTGAAGTTGAAGAAGAAGAAGCAGACGAATGACAGCAATATAAGTTAAGTCAAAATTCATTTGTCTATTGAAGATTAAGTTAGTCCTATCAGATGAAGAGTAACATGTGCATTTACTCAAATCAAGCTTCAATGCAATTCCATCAGATAAAAAAACCTTCATACATAATCATGGCGAAGTGTTTATGGTCTAACTCAACTTCAATGATCTGATACAAGCTTTAGTATGAAAACATGAAGATTGAAGTTGAAGAAAAAGACAAACGAATGACAACAATATAAGTTAAGTCAAAATTCATTCGTCTATTGAAGATTAAGTGAATCCTATCAGATGAAGAGTAACACGTGCATTTACTCAAATCAAGTCGTTATTTATAAGCTTCTAAAGGTAGAAAGAGATTCGGTCTAAACCTCTGTAACACGAAAAGTAAAAGGTACTTTTCGGTGAAATCTTTGAGCATATCAGTCAAAGCCTGATCTCACACTGACATCTGTTGCTGCAACATTAAATGTTTTGATTGCTTACTCGACCAAATGTTGAAATACCCAAGAAAAGGACAACATTCAAATTCATCAGTCTAACAGATACTTCAAGAATCTGTCTATAAAAGGACTTCACTTCAACGATTTCAAGTTGGCGAAATTATGCTACAAAACTATCATATATGATTTCGCTCTGAACTTCATTGTAAACATCTCTCTGCGTAGAGGATTATTTTCTCTTTGATAAACCCTTTGTAAGAAACCATTGTTATGGTGTTTTAGTCTGAGGAGGTTAAGTGTTAAAAGAATACCTTGTTTAGCCTGAGGAGGTTGCAGTCCAAAGAATACCTTATTTAGCATGAGGAAACTGCGTTCCAAAGAATACCTGGTTCAACTTGAGGAGGTCGCATTTTAAAGAATACATTGTTTAGCCTAAGAAGGTTGGATCCAAAAAATATATGTAATTAGTCAAAAGTGACTGAGTTCAAATAATACTTTTTAGTGAAAAAATTGATAAGTAACTAAATTGATAAGTAACTGAACGTAGTCTTTATAGACGAATCAATATAAAAATGTTATAATCTTATTTGATATTACTTTCTGACTAACAAGTTTTTAGAAAGAAAATAATTTGCGTCTGTCTCATATTTAAAACATGCATACGCAAAATTGTATCGTCTAAAAAATTTTTTAATTAATAAATTTAACTTTTATTTTTGTTTTGTATTTTACATAAACAAATAAATTAAATACAATTGATAGTTCGCTTGGGTTGCTTAAATTATCCACACGTTAATAAAAATTTATCTGATTAAGAATTCATTTAATGTCTTAATAGATAAAATTGTGTCTGTAATTCGAAGTAACTCCATGAAAATTACTAATCCATTTTTTTTTTATAAAATTAAAAATTCTTTCGTCAAAGATATCAATTTATTGAGGATTAAATTTAATAAACTTTACATAAAAAACACCTTTTTTACATAATCACTAGTGAAATAATCAATTGTCCAGAAATATTTAGTAATTATTATTAATGATAGATGGTCTGAAAATATTTGGTTGATTTCACCGGAAAATTTGGTACCATATTTTAAATGCTTTTATCGGTGTTTTCCTGCTATTAAATTTAAATTTTTACCAAAAACCATCCTAATTTTATTTATCTATTCTCCTTCCTAGGGTTGTTTTGGCAATAAATTTTTTTCTAAGATTTATGTGCTTTACATTTGGCTAACATATGTTTTAAAGGATATTTCTTAATAGTTATTTGAATTAAAGTACATATTTTAATACAAGAAGAGACGAGCATGTAATATTTGCATATCCTAGGAAAGTATATTTTATCTTAACAATATTAAGCTAAACAAATCAAATTATATATTTCAACACACTGTGATAATTCCATTTCTCATGAGAGGATATTAGACATAGACTGATGTTTTTATTCTAGCTTAGTTTGTTATTAGTTGTATTATTTAGAGTTAGTTACATCTTGCAGTTAGTTAATTTTCTCAATAATAGTTGCTAACAGAGTTGTATATAAACCTTTTATACTGATTCATTCTGTGTGCATAAGTGTGCGGTGAATGATAATAAAAGTCTTTTCTCTCTTGTTTTCCCTTGCTCTGGAATATTCCTCTTTTCTCTGTTCTCCCTTGCTCTGGAATATTCCTTTTTTCTCTGGTTTTTCCTTTTGAGTTTTCCAGCAAGAACTCACATGCTAAGAACTCACATGGTATCATCGTTAATCTTCCGCTATTGCGTTCTCTGATTCTTGTTTCTCTTTCTTGAAAGCTCGAATTTCTCCCTTCAGTTTTGTTCCTTTCAATTATACCTTCCACTTTCTCCGATTAGGTTTTTCCTCTTTCTTCGATTAAACCCAAAATTTCCCTGATCTTTCTCCTCTGCGATTCTCGTTCTTCATCGTCGATTGTTCGATGGCAAATTCCAACGCTCAGAATCCTCCAAATGATGCCTCCAATTACCTCACGAATCCTGCGCATCCTTTGTTTCTACATCCTGGTGAGAATCCTGCACTCGTCCTCGTTACTCCTCCTCTGGCTGACAACAATTTTCAGCAATGGAAGCACGACATGATCGTTGCTCTTGAAACCAAGAATAAGGAGAAGTTTGTTCTCGGAACCTATCCTTGTCCGGATTCCGCATCTCATCTTCAAGATGCTTGGAAGAGATGCAATAAGATGGTGATGTCCTGGCTCACACGCTCCATGACACAATCCATTAAGCAATCTGTCATGTGGATGGACACCGCTTCAGATATTTGGAATGATCTTCTTGAACGTTTCTCTCATGGCGACAAATTCCGCATTGCTGACCTTCAAAAAGACCTTCAAAATTGTAAGCAAGGTGACTCATCTGTTTCTCAATACTATACGCGTCTAAAGATTCTTTGGAAAGAACTCTCTCTGTATCATACAGTTCTTACTTGCAAATGCACTACACCCTGTGATTGTGGCTTGATTTTCAAAATCCAAAAGGAACGTGATGATGACTGCGTTATAAAGTTTCTCCGTGGTCTTAATGATGAATTCTCTCAGGTTAAGTCTCAAGTGTGAGAGGAGAATAAAATTTATTTTAGAATTTTAAAAAATTAAATATTAAATATTTTAAATTTATTACATATTTATGATTTTAAATATCATCATTAATTGAATATGTGACATCGAAAATTGATTTTAGATATTTATGTAAAAGTCTAATTAATTTGATTTGATACATATGTTTTTGTCTTGTGTATTTATTGTACAAGTTAAAGGACACTAAATGGATGCTTTTAAATTCTTTTTAGTTTCTTATAATAAAAATTCAGTATATAGAAATATAATAAATATTAATTTTTCAATAAAAAATTATATATTTTAAATACCCATACTCTTAATATATAAGATCAAAATTATTTATAAACTTTGGCAAGAAAAAATTACACGAATTTTCATATTAAAAACATAATATGTAATATTTATTTAAGGTGATTAGTAATTATAATTTATAAGTTTTTATTAATTATGTTGTGACTATAATATTCTTACACATCACTTTTTAACAATTTATATGTATTTATAGATAAATTATTTTATCATTATAAACATGTTTTTTTATCTGATATTTCATAATTTTTTTATTTAACATATTGTGACAATGTAAAAATTTGTTTTTCATTTAACTATCTTAAAAATTTACACATTCTATAGATTTAAAAAATTTAAACTAATAATTCAAAAACATATTTTGTTCACAATGCGCATACACACACACACACACACATATATATATATATATATATATATATATATATATATATATATATATATATATATATATATATATATATATATATATATATATATATAAAACAGAGCAAGAGAAATATCTGACAGTGTGGCCCACACAAAATATTCCTCTCCCCTACACTAGTGCGATCTGTTGTATTGTAGTTGGCAGAAAGAAGAAGTGTTTCCCTTGTCTACTTAGCCCATGTGGTCCTAATTTTGTGCCATGTCTCTCCATTATCATCCTTATTATGCTCCCATTTTCTGTTCTCATTTTCACTCCATTTTTCAACTACTGCCGACTGCGGTCGCCTAAAAAGTCATCGTAATTAACATTTTTTTTACAATGCAATGAAATATGAACTTAGGCTTTTTACAATGACAATGAATTTAAGTTTAAAAATGGTCACCGTCACCTTCCCACTTAGCTCTTCAATTGACGTAAATTATATCCAACGTTGCAGCATCTGTCCAATCTTCTTTGGATCACAGTATTAGCCTATAGGTAATAAAAGCGGAATTTGAATATATATATATATATATATATATATATATATATATATATATATAAACACAAAGAATGCTCTTTTAGGATCTTGCAGGTTATATACGTCATTGATATTACGGATACTGTGAACAAATGTGGTCGTAATTACAGTCTAAAGCAGACAAGAGACTCTAAAAACTTTGATGTCGAGACCACAATAGCAATTGTAGACCATTTTTTAGAACCTTGATTATGAGTTAAGTGTTTTCTCTATCTCTTCGTCAATCTCTATATTATCAGCTTTCATACTCTCTAAAATCCCATCTACATCCTTCCCCCGTCTAACATACATCTTGATCAATGACAGATACATGTCCCTATTCATTGAACCAAGAGTCTTCATTGAATTGACAAATTCTTCTACTTCTCCTGAATCTGCATTATCAATGAACCAACTGAATATGCTGGAAATGGCATCAACTTTCGGTCTCCAATGTCTATTCTGGGCTAGCACAGCCACGGCTTCCTTCATGCACTGAAATGCCTTCTCCATGTTCTCCTTGGCCACATACCCAGACGCAATGATGCTCCAACTGTTAGGAGTTGGCGTCTTCCCTTTCGCTACCATGCTTCTAAGCAGTGCTTCTGCCTTTTCCACCAAACCCTTCTGAGTATATCCAATAAGAAGAATGTTGGGCACTTTGAAATCATAAGAGTTACCAGATAACTCCCACTCACCGAGTACCTTTTCAGCTTGATCAAGGTCCCCTACCCTCACCAAACAAGCCATCATTGTTTTATAATCACTGTTCAGCTGCTTCGTGCAGTTGACTTTCTGCAGCTTCCAAAATTTCATCATGGCCCCCTTGCTCCCAAGAACTGCATAGTGTGAAATCAGATGGTTGTATGCCAATACATCGCGCTTGTCTGCCTTATCCTCACACTTCTTCAGGCACACCAGTGCCTTCTCCTTCATGTCTGCTTTGATGTAGAACTTGGTCACCATAGAATATGTTTTCCAACTTGTGCCAATGTGGGGCTTCCTCTCCATCTCCTCCAACAGTTTCTCCATGTTTGTGAGGTCACCTCTCTCGCCATATGAGTTTAAGCATAGACTGTACGTGAAAAAGTTTGGAGGAACACCATCCTCCTTCATCTGTGCCAAAACACCAGGGACTTTCTCATGTTGTTGGGTCTGTGAGTAGAGCCCGATTATGTTGTTGTAGTTTAGAGAGGACACAAAACCCATGTCCTTCATCTTCTGCATCTGGAAGAGAGACTTATCAACCAATCCCTCTCTTACATAACAATGCAATAGAGAACTGTGAACCTTAAAAGTTTTGCTTTCATCACTCAAACTCTGAAAATACTTCTCTGCACTCTCCAAACCACGAACTCTACCAATGAGATCTAACTGAACTGCTTGGTCACCCGGATTAATTGGATATAGCCCTTTGCTAATCAACCATTCAGAAACCTGAACATATGAAGATTGAAGGTATCTCAGTAATTGCAACATAACCACTAATCAGGAACAAGTGGAACAATCAGAAAAGGAACCACTATTTTTTAATTACAATTTATGCAACTCTAATTAGTTAGGAAATAGAATCTACATATTTAGTAGAACCCGGATCAAATTTGCTTATCAGAAAAGAATGTGTGTCAGTAGGTAAGTATGAGAGTGCAAAAATTAAAAACAACAGAGAGGAAAAATCACCATTAAAAAATAATCATAAGCTACAAATTTTTAAATTAAGAAAAACAATTTTTTCTTTTCTTCAGTCAAAAAGAAAGCTTTTTATATAATTTTAGCCGCTGTTCCAAACAAGCTGAAATGTGACAAAAGAAAAAACTTATTTTCCCAAAAAAAAAACAGGTGAAATCGTATTTTAATAAGTGAAGTAATTTAGTATGGTGAGCAACGAAACAGAGAAGAAGAGAAGAACCTGAAGTGCTTGGTTGAGGCGGTTGGATGAACGGAGGGTTTTGATGATGCGTTGGAGCTGAAACTCGCTAACGGCGTTCCCTTCTTCGATCCATTCGTCGAGAACGGGAACCACGCTAATGGACGGGTCTCTGAGGGGTCGGATTCGTTCATACAGTTCTATTCCGTTCGATTTCGAGGTGGTGATGGTGATGGTGGAGTAGCGACGCAGAAATGTAGTGACTAGGTTCCGATACGCGGAGAACGACGGCATTGCCAAACGCACACTATGTGTTCGTTAAAATGTTTGTTGGTGCATGAGTTGGGATGGGAGGAGAAAAGAGTTTGTTGGCGTGTAGTAACTTGTCTTATTGGGCTGGGCTTTGAAAGCCCAGTGTTCCAGCCCACGGTGCTTTCAGTTTGGAATGAGGTTAATGTTCCGGCGTGAAGCAAGTATGGGTAATACTAAATCTTGGACAAGTGTATATATATGATTACAAATATTTTTCAGTTTAAAGTACTATAATTCGATTGACAATAAATTTTGATTTAATTATTTAATTTAATGTTTTTATTAATAAAATTATGTATATAAATTTTTTATATAATTTTTAAATTAATTTGATAAGTAACATGTGACGTATAATAATGATATATATATATATATGTATAATTTTACATTATATATCGAATTCAATAGTTGGATTATTTAAATTTAATTATATATAAAAAATTATTAAAAGGTAAATAAGTCAACAAAAGTTACACATGTGTCAACGCATCCTATGAGTAATTGATATTTTTATTAAATTGTAAAACTCATCCATGTCGTTTATATATGCAGAGATGTTAAAAGGAATTTCGTTGCAGGTATTTAAATAAGTTGTTTATTTTAGTGAATTTTTTTATAGAAATAATAATAAAATTGATGGGGAGTTTTCATAAAAA
The DNA here is from genome assembly GCA_026586105.1 of Hylodesmum podocarpum. Taxonomy (NCBI): domain Eukaryota; kingdom Viridiplantae; phylum Streptophyta; class Magnoliopsida; order Fabales; family Fabaceae; genus Hylodesmum; species Hylodesmum podocarpum. Next base: position 2,849,212 of record JALJEV010000804.1, read on the forward strand.
AAAAAAAAAGAAAAAGAAAAAAGAGGACAGTTAAAAGAGGAAATTTAAGGATTTCTTGTAACTTGGGGAGAAGTTGATAAGAGACAGCAGAATTAAAGATTGGAGGTTTAGAATTTTTAGGAAAGAAATGAAAAGGTTTCAACACAGGAGATCAAAAGGTTATTTTTAATGGTTATGTAATCCAAGTTAGTTAGTAAAAACAGTAAAAAAGAAGTGCTTTTTGGATGGTGAGTTGTGTTAGGTTTAACTCTTTCCACTCTTGTCCATGAGGTAGGTTTGAGTATGAGTTTGATTTTTTTTTTTTTTGAAACGTGTTTAGCATTTTCAAATTTATTTTTATGGAGTTTTATCGGATTAAAATTAACTCAGGAGAAATCCATTTTAAAAATTTTTATTTTTATAATTTTAAATTCATCAATGTGTTAAATTTTTAATTTAATTTTCAATTAAATAATATGTCAAAATAATAAATAAAAAATTTAATAATAAAACTTTAATAACTACATAAAATTTTTAGTTAAATATGTTATTTTATGTATTACTTTATTATTAAAATAATTAATTTACATATTTTATTTAATGAGACAAGTTCGGGTGTGGGGAGTGATACCCCGTACTACCTCCGTACTCATCTAAAGAGAGTGGGCAAGTTCAAGTTCAAGTGTAAGGAAGATAAAGATAGGTTTTTCTTGTTAATATTAGGACAAGTTTGAGTGAGTATCCATGAATTCAAATTTATTTGCCATCCTTAACCCCCACTAAGCCTAATACATCAAATTGACAATCTTTGTTAATTTTACCGCAACACAAAAATGACTACTAAAGAAAATAAGTACAATTTGTCATTCCACGTTTTTATGGTGATTATGTCATTGGAGGATGCTAATGGAAAATTTCCTCATATCTAAGGAATATTAGGAGTTAATTGAGCTTGGCTATAATAAGTTGACAAGCGAAGTGATACAAATATAAGCGGAACGAAAGAAGAATGATGAAATGAAGTTAAAGGATCTCAAAGTAAAAAATCATCTCTTTAGGAAATTGATCGAACCGTGCTTGGAACAATCCTTAAAAAGGACACCTCAAAACAGATATAGGATGCCACAAAGAAAAAGTTTGAAGGAAATGTCAACATCAAAATGTCTCATCTTCAACCTCTCCACAAAGAATTTGAAATCCTTAAGATGAGGTCTAATGAAGGAGTAATCGAATACTTCTCCAAGGTCGTGACAATGGTCAACAAAATGCGGATTTATGGAGAGGAGATGTAAGATGTTAAAGTGGTGGAAAAGATTATACGCTCTTTATTTGAGAAGTTTAACTACATCATATGTTTTATAGAAAAATCAAATGATATTGACACTCTTTTTGCTGATGAGTTACATACCTTATTAACAGTACATGCACATAAGTTCCAAAGACACCATGGTGAGGAATAAGTCTTGAAAGTGACATGTGAAGGAGGAAAAGGTTGTGGCTAAAGTGCGTGGAAAGGAAGAGGACGAGGTTGGGGAAATTTCAACAAGGCAAACATAGTGTGGTATCAATGCCATCAACTTGGTCATTTTTTGGTATTAATGCCCCTAGAACAATGAACCTAATTATGTAGAAATTGATGAAGAAATAGAAATGCTTTAGGTGTCATGTGGAGTTGGATAGAGCTACAAGAGGATATCCATGGTTTCTTAATTCAGGATGTTATAATCACATGGGTGGTGATCGAACTATGTTTAATGAATTTGATGAAACATTTTGACATTCCATGAAATCGGGAAACAACAACAAGATGGATGTGATGGGAAAAGGAAGTGTGAGATTATTGTTGAATGGAATGAATCTTATTGTTACTGAAGTATACGATATTGTAGAACTAAAAAATAATCTCTTGAGCATAGGGAAATTGCAAGAAAAAGGTTTAGCAATTGTGATTGAGAGAAGGATGTGTAAGATATATCATCCAGTGAATGGTTTGATAGCTTAGGCCAACATGAGTACTAATAAGATATTTATCTTGTTACCCTAATCTTAAACCTTTTCACAAGCACAACCTAATTAATACTTTCACACAAAAGCTCAAATTTTATTGCATCTCTGGCATCAAAGGTACAATCATCTAAGTTTTAAAGGGTTGAGAACATTGTTGTACAAAAACATGGTTTGTGGACTTTCTCAACTCTCTGTTGCCACAATGACATGTTGTAATTGCATCATGGAAAGCAAAATTGTGATTGTTGGACTTAAAGCTTGATGATGCTTGAAGATGCCCCGCTTGAAAGTTTTTCTTTTGATGTTCATGTACTTTTTGGTTTCCTTAGACCAATTGGTTTAAGCTTCTCATTGTATTGATTGTTTAGAATAGGCTTGTGCTTGTAATTGTTCTTGTGTGACAAGTCCTTAGCCTAAGAAACTTATTACTTGTGTAGAAATCCTTGAATTTGCTTAGTAGTTCAATTTCCATGGGTTGATAAAAGATTACCAAGCCTTTCATGATTCAAATCACTTGTTTTCCCTCTAAGTTTTCAAGTTAAATTGCAGGATAATCGATTACCTTCGTTGGTAATAGAATAATTCTATTTTTGGTAATTGACCGAGGTAATAGATTACCAGAAATGGTTATAGATTACCACAGGTTGGTAATAGAGTGGAAAAAAAGTGTTTTGGCTCTGGGATAATCGATTACCACTCGGGTTAATCAATTATCACAGAGGCTACACATGGAATTAAGTTTCTGAACGCTGGGATAATCAATTACCATCAACTGTAATCGATTACCACTGTTATAATTATCAACTGATTACTCAAATGAGTTTTAAATATTTTTCTATAAATAAACCATTTTCCTAAAATTTAAAACATACATGAGAAACACGAAAAGGAACATTCTTACACTTTCAAATACATTCTTAAACTGTGTTTTTTCTTCAAGAAAAAGAAACCTTTTCCTCCAAGAACATCAAAGGTGTTTCAAAGAAATAAGTTTTTAAAGAGCAATCTGAGTTGAAGTTCATGTGTGGTTGATCTTTATGTTTTCTTTGTGATCAGAATCTACACATCAGGTGTTCTCTTAACTGCTCATCATTGTATTTTCGTTTGGTTAATTACTTGGTTTACTCTAAGAGAGAGGTCTCACTAGGAAAGAGTAAAAGTGAATTGGGATAAGTTTTCTCAAAGGGTGAAAGATTTCTCGAAGGGTTTAGAATCTTTTAGTGTTCTTGGAGGTGTCAAAAACAAGAGGAAGTATTCTTTGTGTTAAAGAACAGGTTGTATTGGTGATTTGTTTTCATTTTTTAGTTGCTTGTGCAGAGTGAATGTAAAGAACACAAAAAGATTGATAGTGGAAACTAATTGCAGCAGTTGACTGAGTTAGGATTGGATGTAGTCGAACACCGAACCGGTATAATTCTCTATCCTGATGCTTTTACTTTATGCAAAATCGTTTTTCAGTAACATTGAAATCAATTGGTATTCGATTGGTAACTGACTCGAATCTGGAACACTTGATTACTGTACGTTTTGGTAACAAAAGGAATATTGATTTCTTACCCGATTTGTTTCTTATCTTTAAGTTTCCGCTGAATATCTTTGATCTATTTTGTTCTAACAATCTTGTTCACATCTTTGAATTCTTATCTTGAACATTTCTTTATATGTGGATAGATTAACAAGACTAGAAATCGGTTTTGAAATAAAATGAACTAGAAACAAAGTTTTAATTAGGCATTCTGAGATTAAAATCTATTCACCCCTCTAGATTTGCTATTAGGGACCAACAATCGGTACCAAAGCTTCTCTCTAATAGGATACTCTAGATTTGATCCATAGATTCCTTAGGATGGCTAGTAATCAATTACCATTTGCTGAAGGTGCTTCTATTAACAGACCTCAGAGATAACTATCTTTTTTTGGAAAGTTAGAATGAAAATCTTTATGCAGTCAGTTAATAGAATTATTTGGCAAGCAAGTGGTCCCGATTTTATAGTCCCTACTCCCTACCACCATAGAAAATGAGAAAGAAATAGAAAAATCTTTTGAGAGTTGGGATCAAACTGAGTTTTAAACGAATATCACAATGTAAGAATGTTCCTTCTTCTTTTTCTAAAGATGTTTTTAAGTTTTCAAGAAAGGGGTTATATATAGAAAACATTTAAAATGCATTTGAGCAATCAAGAGATGGTTTCTGATAAGGATAATCGATTACTGAAAGCTGGTAATCTATTATCCCAGCAAGAAAAGTCCAACTCATGTGTCTAAGGTCACTGGTAATCGATTAACCCGAGAGGTAATCAATTACTCTAAAAGCAAATCAAGGATTTCCACTCTATTACCAATCTGTGGTAATCTATTACCATTTCTGGTAATCTATTACTTTAGTTGGTAATCGATTACTTCATATTTTATTTGCAAAACTAGATAGAAATGAATGATTTGAATCTAGATAAACTTGGTAATCCATTATTGTAAAGTACAAAAACACACAAGAAAGGGGGTTGAATTGTATAGACTGTTTTTAAAACTTTTTCTCTAAGACAATGCGTTTGCGTCTGTTGTTTTCAAAGCTTGATCAGACGCAAGATTGTTTTCTTCTTTAAGATTGATTTTATTTTCAAACTGTTCAAGTTATTATCCCCTGTTAGTTAACAGATAAATCAATAGAGAAGACAACAATATTTTTATACTGGTTCGTCTGATCAAGACTACATCCAGTTCCCCAACAACACGCTAAGGTTCCACTATGAGTATTCTTTGAACCCAGCCACTCCTGACTAAATACAGATATTATTTGAACACAGCCTTCTCAGGCTAAACCAGTATTCTTTGAACCCAGCCTCTACAGGCTAAACAAAGGTATTCTTTTAACACAGCCTCCACAGGCTAAACAAGGTATTCTTTGAACACATCCTCCACAGGCTAAGAGCACCACAATAGTGGATTTAGGAAGATGAAAGAATAAGTTTATCCTCTACGCAGAGAGGGGTTTTACAATGAGATCTATTCTAAGTTTAGGGCGAGTGAACTTTGCTTGAGAGCTTGAAGCTTGGATATAATTTCTTTATTATGCAATTCGTCAGCCTTCTCATGAAGTAATGAAGTCCTTTTATAGAGAGCTTCTTGAAGAATTCGTTAGACTGAAGATTTGAACATTAGTCTTCTGTCTTGGGGTCTTCAAACGTGTGACAGAGATCAATCAGAATAATTAATGTTTGCACAGGCTTTTTCTGACTTGATCAGAGACATCAACAAAAAGCATGTTTGCTTTTCGTGTTGCAGGGGTTTTGCACAGATCTCTATTTTGTCTTTGGAAGCTTCTTGAGTAACGGCTAGATTTGAATTGGGGCGCGAGTTACTCCATCTGAACTTCATTAAACGAAGTAGATGAATGAATAAATAAATGGGTTGTGTGTTGAATTCATTCGTCTGTCTCCTTCCGTCTGTTCCTTCAGTCTGTGCTCTTCCGTCTGATGCTTCAGTCTGAGGCTCTTCAGTCTGTGCTCTTCCGTCTGATGCTTTAGTCTGTTCCTTACATCTGATGCTTCAGTATGTTCCTTCCGTCTGATGGTTCAGTCTGAGTTGTTATTCAGTCTGATCATTCAGTCTGCTCTTTCTTCCGTCTACAAGCACAACAGACTGTTCTGTAATTATCAAAACTAATATGCTAAATCATCTTGACTTAACAATTATCATCCAATAGTAGTTGATTATTAAGCTGAAACACAGATTCCTAACACAAGTCCTTAACTTACTTAAGCAACTGGTTTTGTCAACAAGATCAAAGACAAACACATGCCTAGACTAAAAAAATTAATACACTTAAAAAGCCTAATACACTTCATCTAATAAAACCAAAAATTACAACTAACATTAAAAGCAAAACACAAAGGGTCAACTTCAAGCATCTTCAAGTTTTAAGTCTAACACCAAGGTGCAAATAATCTGATGTGCCTCTGATCCTATACCACAGACACGTCATTTTTTACTTTTTCCACCCACTGTCTCCAACCACAAGGTAGTGTTATTCTCAGGAGAGATCTCTTCAGCCCCACCATCATCAATATTAGCTGAGCTCTAGAAAAACCTAGCTTGTTTCAATTTATTATAAGTCTCCTGCAAAAACATAATCACAACCAACCAAGAAACAACCCATATTATAAAATATATAATCTTCAAAACTAGTTTTCTAGCTAAAAAGTTCAAAATATAGATATTTACAAATACCTCAGCTAATCTTTGATCAATAAATTCTTTTCATCCCTTCTTATTATGAGTTCGCATAAACAACTCAAACAATAAATGCTCTTTACTAGATTCTTGACTCTGCAATTTATATTTGAAAATCAATGGATAATATAAGATATAATTTACAATTCAAATAATGAAGCAATTGATTACTAACCATTCGCCTTCAATGTTCAGATGAAAGGGTACTACCACAACCGTGTATTGTACTTTATGCAAAAGCTCAATCTAATTTAGCAATATATTGTTTTTACTTAAAAGAATATGCATTCCAAACTTCTTTTACATGTTCAAAAATAGGGTCTAATATACAAGTAGGTTTTTTACCTTGAGGCACATTCACCCGTCCTAATTTTAGACATTGTTGCTCGAACGCAATATGAATACCTTTAGTTCCAATTATCCATAATCTTCGATTAACGTGTTAGTAGCCACTTGAAAGGTTTTCTGTAACAAGATAATAATTATTAATTATGCCATGATTGATATATATATATATATATATATATATATATATATATATATATATATATATGAAACAATAACAACATTTCAAATTAACATTCTACTCTCCAAACTATAGCTCCCTAACTTCAGGAGGAGTTGTGCTCCAACTATACATTGGTCTATCATATTTCGATTGAATGACACTTATAATATGTCTTATCGTTTGCACAACTGGAATAAACCTGAAATTTTAGAGAAGAAATAGGTATTAATTTTTCATCCAAACAAGTTCTTTTGAAAAATATGTAAGAATAACATTCAAAATAATTAATACTTACGTGTCTTTACCATGAATAGATCCACATCTTGCCATCTTTTTACTTCGTAAACTTCAAATCCCCACCTTCCTTTTTCCAATTCAAAGACTAATCGACTCATCTAATATCTCTATTTGATTTTGTTAATGAAATCAAAATTAATTTTGACCGTATAATCCTAAAAATTAATAATCACCCACCTCTTCTTCATTTGATAATGAAGTTGCATAATCCTTTATAGTTACAGTTCCAGAAAAAATAAAGCACAACAGTAAGACAATAAAGCACAACCAAAGGCACAAGCAAGTAACCAACAACATGAGCATGAGCACGAACAAGAGTAACTAATCATAACGAGTACGAGTATGGTGAAGTAAAGGGAAAACCACGATTTTTTAGCACAAACTTTAATCCACCACTTGAGAAGAGTGAAGAAGATAGACAAAGGAAAGAAAAAAGAAATTGTGGAAAAGAGATAACGACTAGGCAAAGAGAAGAAGAAAACTATTTATGTCCTAGATGCAGAAAAAGAAAACTTGAAAACTAACGAAGAAGATAATGATAAAGCAAAGGGAAGAAAAAGAAAATACTTTTGCCTTAGATGCGGAAAAAGAAAATTACATCAACCCATGGTTTCAACATTAGCCCAAAACACACACACACACATATATATATATATATATATATATATATATTGAAAAAATAATAAATTTCATGTAATATATTATAAATTTAATGAATTAATAATTTTAATTTATTAATAATTTAATATAATATTCAATTGACTATCTTAAATATAAATTATTAATAAAGTAATAAATAATATATTATGATTATTATTATATACAATATAGTATATATAATATTAATTATAACACTTTTTTAATTTTCTAAAACAATCATCTATTATAAATCTATTGAAAAATATTTAAAAGTTCTATTTATAGTTATTTATAATTATTAAATTTATTTAATTTAATAATTATTTTATTCATACGTAATTAACATTTTAAAATTTTAAAAAACTTATGATTATTATGTATAACATAATATAATTAATAGTGAATTATAATTTTTTTTTGCCTAAAGCAATCATCTATTATAAATTTATTGAGAAATATTTAAAAGTTCTACATATAGTTATTTATGATTATCAAATCTATTTAATTTAATAAACTTTTTATTTATACATAATTATTATTTTAAAAATTTAAAAAACTTATGATTATTATTATAAAAATATAATATAACTAATATTAAATTATAATATTTTTTAAATTTCCTAAAATAATCATCTATTATAAATTTATTTAGAAATATTTAAAAGTTATATTTTTGTTATTTTTTATTATCAAAACTATTTAATGTAATAAATATTTTATTTATACATAATTAAAAATTAAAAAATATAAAAAATTATAAATTAATAAAAGATATGATAATATAGTGGGCAATTCGAGTAGTTTTTCATTTTTTTTCTTAATCTAAAAAGTTTATTTTACTATTTGATAAATAGACTTTGAATATATACTGATTTTAGTGTTTGCTGATATGTGAAGTAATGTTTATTAAAATGTTAATTCTTACCTTTTAGCATTATGTATTTTATGTTTGTTTTTTTCTTTAAAATATTTTTGTAAAATTTTAATATCTAGTGAAATATATAATATTATAAATATAATATTAAATATATAAAAAACTAAATATAAATTAAAATGATAAGAATAAAATAATTTTTTAAAAAAATTAAAAAGATTTGGTTACAGTTTTTAACCTCAAACTTTCTCTATCTAACAAATATATATTATTCTAATTTTATTTTTATAAATTATGTCTCAATTTTTGATAATCTCATTGTTTTAAAATGAGTAGAATTATAATGAGAAACACTTAACTTTATCAAATATAATTAGTAAATCGAAAAAATTTACTTATAATGAGAGATAACAATTTCTAGTTTTTTTATGACTTGAAACAAAAATTTTATTTAATAAATATGTTTTAAATAACTTGTGACTAATTTCATGTCTACAAAATATTTGTTAAAAAAGATTCTAAATATTGACACGGAAAAATATGTGTCTAATTTCATCTTTACATTGTTGAAAAAAATTATAATAAGTACATAAAAAATTGAATTTTGACCTGGAATTAAACATAAAATTTTCAATTAATTTAGACAAGAAACAAATTTCATTTCTAAATTTACGCAAAAAAAATTAGTAAGAGCAAAAATATTAGTTTTGACTCAGATTTATCACGAAATTAGATACGAATTTCTTTATTAATTGAGAAACAAATCAAATTTCGTCTCTAAAATTTCAAAAAAAAATTACTTTTACAAACATATTAGACACAAAAATGGCATAGATTAGGGTCGAAACCTTTTCTGTCTCTAATTATTAATTTTCTTTTAGTATCTAATGGTATTTATATATGCCCAAGGAAATATGCGCCACAAATTTTGAAAAAGGTTTAGTACGATGAAAAATAATTCAGTGAGCAATTCAATAGTTTTAGGATTTAAAGTAAATAAAGATGGAGATGAAAAATATGTTGATGAAACTTATTATAAGCAAGTAGAGTGAAGTTTAATATATCTTACTATCATAAAATTTGACATGATGTTTGTTACATGTCTCATAAGTAGATATATGGCCAAACTAATGCAAATTCATTTATAAGTAACAAAGAGAGCACTTCAATATTTAAAAGGGACAGTGAACTATGGTCTTCATTATAAGAAAGGAAAAAACGAAAAGTTGTTAGAATTTAAAGATAACAATTACGTCATAGATGAAAGATAGAAAGAACACATCTGATCATGTGGTTTCTGTAACGCCCCGCTATTTTTCATTACTAAAATTTTATCTATTTATTATTATTATTAATTGAAAATGTTTCCCTTGTTTTATATTTCTTTGAATAAAATCTTAAAATAGTTTCCTTGCTAAAAAAAAACGTCACCAAAAAAAAACATCACATAGATCACATCATAACCATACATCAAAAGTTGTTTACAAAACGTCACATAGATACGTAATATTGTGACAATTATAATATATACATTATTCTATTACATCCTCGTGTTAGCTAACATTCCTTGACATCTCCACATGTGATTACTGAATCTACCTGTCAATCTGCTCCTCCGAATAAAATTCAGGATCATCACAGGTGTCAAACCACAGACACAAACACGCAAGGGTAAGTTCCAATATTTTAATAAAAATACCTATCATATAAAAATATCAATACAATACATATCATATAAAAATATCAATATGATACATATCATAATCAAATAAATAAATAATAAATTGTGACTTAAATGAAATTTCTATATGATGCATGCTCTAACCTCAACTCCAAAAATATGTAATGTGGTACCATCTCGATAATACGACATCATCATCGTAAAACTTACCGACCATTGGGATTCCACAAGTGGTGCACAGAATCTCATAAATAAACATGTGATCATCATGAATTAAATGAATTCTCACCGTTGGAAATCCCCAAGTCGGCATCCCACCAAGATGCACGGATTAAGTTATTATCTGCACCTCAAACCGAGGCCACCTCTTTTGAGGCATGTATGCATGAATGAAAATTTTACCTCCTTTTCTAGAATATCATTTTTAATCATTCATATTATACCATCAAATACCAAGAATACCAATAAACATCATGAAACCAGGAAATCAAGAAACACCAAGAAAACATCCATCAAAAGTAACATTATCGTGAACGACAGTATACGTGAATAGTAACGTATAAGTGAATAGTAACGTCTACGTGAATAGTAACGTATAAGTGAACAAGATCGTATACGTGAATAGTAACGTATAAGTGACCGTAGTCCGTGAATAGTACACCAGGTAAGTTCCCAGGAAAGAGAGGTGGGTCACTAATGGACACACTTAAGTACCAAGTCTTTCCTTAGCCAGAACTTTCCTAGACATGCACTTCCACACTACCACCCTTTTCCTAACAACAAGAATAATTCTGTTCTGATGTGGAAGATCGGACAAAACCGCAACCACAGAGCATACTAAGAATTTTCTTAGCACCTTAGTATCAGATAAAATAAAGATAATAACAACAAAGAATAGTAAGATAAGGATAGCTCCCCTTACTTGTTTCTCTCAGCTTCCTATACTCTTCCTCTACTTACTTGTTCCTCTTTTAGAGATATTTCTTCCTAAGAGAGAGCTTGAGAGAATATAGAAATGTTCTTTTGTTTGTTTCTTCATCTGAAACTCCTAGGCCCTATTTATAGAATTCCCAAGGTACTATTTGCTACAGAATATTCTACAGAATATAGAATATTCCACAGAATATTCTACAGAATATTCCACAGAATATTCCACAGAATATTCCACAGAATATTCCACTACAGTAATTTTACTATTTACCTCAGTGATTTTATTATTTACTACAGTAATTTTACTATTTGCACAGTAATTTACTATTTGCACAGTAATTAACTATTTGCACAGTAATGTACTATTTGCACAGTAATTAACTATTTGCACAGTAATTTACTATTTGCACATTTTTATAGAATTTTTAGTAAATGTTTTAACTACGTTTTTAATATACGTATGAAAATAAATTTTTGAGGATGTTACAGTTTCAATGAGTTTAGGGGCTATTTCATGGTGTTAAAAAAAACATCCTATTGAAACCTTATCAACTGAAGAAGTTGAGTTTGTGGCTGAAGCAGAAGCGATTATCAAGGAATCTGGATAAAAAGAATTTTAAATGAGTTGGGACATTTTTATGGAGATGGTATTATTGTGATGTGTGATCATAACTCAATCTTGTGATGTGTGATCATAACTCAATCACTAAGTTGTTTAAAAATCATGTCGTACACTGTCGAAGCAAGTACATTGATATGAAATTTCATTCCTAAGAAATTTTACTCAATAGGGCAAAATTAAACTAGTTTACTATGGGAACCAAAGTAAGGTTGAAAACATAATGACCAAACTGTTCAAACTTAAAGCTCTTCAAGAGCTTAGAACATTCCTGGGAATATGTGAAGTTCTCGAGTTAAACTAGTTGTTGCATAACATTTAGTTTAAGGAGGGGGAATGAAGGAAATGTTATAGTATTTTACCATTTAGAACAATATTCTACTATTTAGGAAGACTTAACCTTTAGAAATACTTAGTTATATTTATTTTTAACTAGTTTCAATAACCCCTTTCCACAACTTTAGGTAAATGGGTTGCTTTTAGTTATCATTTTTTGTAGTGTATTAAATGGCTATAAGATTGAAGTTAATAAAAATAGTGTCATTCAATCCAATTGTTACGTTCTTGTTTTAAGTCTAAATTCAGATAAAAGTTCTCATCAGACTTATAGTATATTGAATGACTATATAAGTTTAAAGTTAATAAAAATAATGTCATTCGATCCAATTATTGTGTTCTTGTTTTTAGTCTCAATTGAGATACAAGTTCTCAACAGAAAAGGCAAACAATCAAAACAAAATAAAACTAAATTGAGCAAGAAGAGAGTTTTTGCGGAAAGCATAAAAAAGTTTTGACTGATGAGAGAAGGAACTAGGCATAAATACTCAGACCAACACTTGTAAAATGAGATAACTCTTTAGTTTGTTTCTTTATTCTTTTTTGGATGACTTAGTGATAACTCACAAAAGTGAGATATTTTTATACTCTTTTTACTGCATAAATTGTCCATCAAACACTTTTAAGCAAGCTAAAACAATCACTAAATGCTCTAATTCATAATATTTTGTATTAGGACTTGTTGATGGTTTGTTTAAGTGTTTCGAGGTTAAAAATAACCAAAAACAAGAGAAAATGTGCTAAGAAATACAATTCGCACAAGTTAAGACTTAACTCGCGCGACTTGGAGCTCTAGTGAAGACCCGTTCTTCTCTGTAACCTTAACTTGCGCAAGTTGGATTGACTTGCAGAACATGTTTTGCCTCTGAAACCTTAACTCGCGCGAGTTAGGTTCGCGAAAAACGCAAGTCCACTTCGTGAAGGCTATAAATACACATCAAATCACTATCAACATAGACTTTTAGTCACTTTTCGGTTTTGAGCTAATTTGAGGAGACGTTTTTCAGACTTTTAGGCAGTCATCTTTTGAAGTCTTTATGCATATTTGGTCATACACTTGGTATTTTTTATGTTATCTCTTTTTTTTAATGATATTTTCTCTGGTTTTGTCGTAACCGATGAAAGAGCTAAGACGTGTAAGATGAGATACGAGAGAAGAATTAGGTGAGAGAGAGAAACGCGTTGAGAATGTAAGGTTAAGGTATTTCTTGTTGTTGTCAAGATAAATATTTAACAACCTCTATACATAAGTAATAAGACAATTACTTATAAGATATAAAGAAAAAGAAAATTTTAATAAAAGAAATATATAGACGTATATAAAATGGTTACGTTAAGATAATACGCTCCAGCTATTTGAACATTATATTTATTTTAAAAAGGTAATAATAATAAAATAAAAATAAATAATTAAATGATAATATCTTATAAGTATGTTTCCAGTGAGCCAAAGTCCTTCGTTAATTCATCAATAGTCAAATTTTGACTTTTTGAAAAAAATAAAATATTGAAAAATTAAAAATAAATGGAAATTTAATTTATTGGTATCCTTATTAATTTTTTGTTTAAAACTTTGTTTCTTAAATTGTTTACTTAATTCTTTTTGTTATTTACTAGTTTATTATTATTATTATTATTAGAATGGCTAGTTTATTGTAGTATTTATTTAATTTTAGTATGGATGGTTATTTCTTTTAATTTTACCGTATTGTGTGTAATTGTAGAATCGCCAATGGTTTTAATTCCTGCTCCCTTATCATAAAGTGTAAATTCTGCTTCTTTTTTATCCCTTTCTATTTTTCTACAACTCAATTCACAGTTTAACGTTTGTTTTTTACCATGGTGGTTTTTTTCCCATTGTTTTTTGTTGCACTTCATATGTAAAGTCCTTTGATTTGTCTAACATATGTATCAACGACTTAATAGTGATGGTTTATGCTGGCCTTGGGTTTGGACCTAGATCAATCTATTCTCTTTAACCCCATTAATATTTATTCAATTTTTAATTTTTTTATTTCAAGAAAAAAAATTAATTTGTTTTGGGCCCATTACTTGACTATTCTTTTTGAAGTTTTATAGGTCAGTCTCTATTTTGGTGTCATTTGATTTGTCCGACACATCCATCAACCATCTTATAACGATCATCTATGTTGCCTTTTGGTTTGCCATGATTAATCACTTCGCTATTTTCCTTTCAATAATAAAAATCCCAAATTTCTTTTCTATAAATGAGTTTGTTTAAGATCACTTAAACAACTTTTTTTCCTTGCAATTGATCTTTTATTTTCTACAATTGATCCCCTATTTTTAAACGAAAATATTTTCTCAAAAATATTCAATCACTAAACATGTTAGTAATTCTTTTTCTACTTAGTTAAAACAAACATATTTTCAAAATTAAAATGCAAACAACACACAAATATTTTCTACCAAAAGAACTGTGTATGCCCGATTTTTCTACTGTATTTGGGATAGTAAGAGCATAAACTCACTCATATTTACCATAGAAAAAATATAAAATAATAAACTTTCTTTTCAAATAATTTTTGTCTTTTTTTAATAAGTAAATAATCACTTTTTATAAGAGAAAATAAATATTTTTAAATCACATTTTATATTTACACATTTGATTAAAGGGAAATGTGCTTGTGACAGATATTATGAGCTACTAACCCTTTCTCCATAAATAATCAACTATTGGACCTATTTCTTGGGTTTTGTATATCACCCTTTTTATTTTGTAATGTTTTCTCAAAACAATCGGTAGCGACACTACTCCTCTGTATATTTTACGGTGTTAAGTATATGCCTGATTACAATTTTAGCTATGACAAATAATTTAATTCAATTTAATATAAACATTTAAATATATTTTGATTTGTATGAAAAACTTAAAAAATATTATTTTAAATTAGATAAAGTACGGAAATATACATTAAAGTATAAATAAAATAATTTAAATTTACAAAGAAGACACACATAATCAATATAAATATAATTTTCAAAATATGGATTAAAAAAATTAAAATCATCATAAAAATGTAATTAATTAAAGAAATTGACAAAACAGAGAAAGTGATAATTAGTTAACTGTTCGGTTAACTTTTCTTAACATCATGTTTTTTTATATGTAAGTATTGAGATAACAAACACACTTAACACTCCCAAAAATTGGAGCATTTTACAAACACACATTTGACTGTGCTGATGCAGCAGAATATATCCTTAGCACTACTGCATCAATATTGAATTGATTAAACAATATCAATTAAGAAAATAATATAATAAAAGGAACAACTGTATGATCCACTCAAGCCTTTTAAAAATAGCATGGTTGTGGACATGTTAATTAATGTGATGTCTCTTTTACCATATTCTCATCAACACAAGCAGCTAAAAGAACTGAATGTGAGATGAAAATGTTTGTCCAAACATCCAAGTGGAAGGCACCACATTGAGGAATACTAATGTTTTGCCATCATTCAATGTGATCTTGAATGAGAGTCTTTGGTTTCTGAGATCTGCATTGCTCTGCCAGTTAACTCCCCAGTTCCTGTGCATTGGTAACCAAGTTCTGGTACTTCTGGATCCTCTGATCCACACACCCTTCACATCTCCACTTCCACCAACATTGGATATCATCACCATGTTGAAATTGGATTGCCCCTTCAGTGTGAACCTCACTCCCCCTCTTCTCTTGCATGCCACCCTTCAGATCATGTACATGAAAGGAAAATTTATCATGTGTCACTGAATGATCAAATCAATCAATGTACTCACAAATTGGGTTATCAAAATTGCCGTTTCTTTTGATTACATAGAAGAAGTGATATTCTTTCTTTCAATAGACTTTTCATTACATTGTTGCTGATTTGTTGCAAGATACGCTCATAGACATCATATCAGCAACACACTTTTTACCACACTTTTCTTTTGCCAGTTTATAACTGACTGGAATTTGTTAAAATCTACGAAATTAGAAAAAATAATCATTTAAATATTAATAAGATTTAATAGAAAATTATTTGATTCCAATGAATTTCAAGCCAATAAGTGATTATATGTTTAAAAGAATGTGTTAGAGAATTTGTTGTTAATATTTCTTATGCAGACATGTAGATCAATTAAGAAAAATATGTTTCAATTCATGTCGTCTTTAAACTCATACATTCTTTATTATAGTCATATCATCACTAGTGTAAAAATAGAAATCTTACAATTTTGGATATGAGGGCTAATCGGGACTTCTTTTTTTTTCCAATAGAAGTTTTGCATTTTCTTACAATGTTATATCTCATTATTTACATTCATGGTAATAAGTTGAAGTTTTTTTTTTATATATTATCAGTATAAAAAATTTATATTATCAAATAATCACAATTATACTTTACTAAATTTAATAATTTGTAATTTGACAACAATGTAAAATTTTACATTATTGATGCATGAACTATTTACTCAATAAATTGTCTTAGAAACATATTTGGAAATGTGTAATAGAAAAAGAGAAATTCATAGAAAAAATACAAATATAAAAATGATCAATTATTGTATATAAAAATAATATATTTGATTAAAGATAACAAACTAGTGCCACTTGTGCAACAAATATATAATAGACTAAATGTAAAAAAGGAGAATGAGAAAAAATGAAATCAAGATTTGTGACGAGAGAAAAAAAAAAAAAAAAAACTCTTGTTCAATCAATAATGTGATAGGCGTGGAAATTTAAAATACTCATGCTCAGTTTCTAAAAGTTGAGTGAGTGTCAAGTTGAATTAAGATCCTAATATTCATCCACTTTCTATAATTAATTTTAGACTAATTAATTAGTACGTGGAAACCTAATATTGTATAAGTTTCGTTTTAGACCTCTGAGTATCACATCAATCAAAGTATTCTTGTGCAATTTTTAATAGTTTCGTTGTCGATGTGGATAATTTAACATACACTATCATTTTGAACTTATATAGATAATTTAATTCTTCAAAATTAAAAATAATAAAATAGTTTTTAAAAGGAGTAATATATTTATAATTTTAGCTATTAAAAATATATATTATCATTTTTATCCTTAAATTTTAATATTATTATGATTTAAAATTTAACATTTTAAGATTATAATGAGAATAAATAAATGATTAAATTTTAAGAATTAAAATGAAAAAAAAATTATTTTATTATTTTTAATCTTTTAATAATTAATTTTTTATTCTTATATTTAAATAAAAAAGAAATGTTATTATTTCCACGAAATATATATATACCTTCTGTAAAGAACAGGAACAATGCCTTCATTGCCTTGACGTGCAATGCGAAAGAAAGCAGGCATGGACATGTCGAAGTGATGGTAAGGGGGATCACACCACCCTCCATGGTTATTTGGAGGGCAAAAGTTTGTGACGGTTACAGTCACACTGCGACTAATAAGGCACCATTTTGGGTCTGCACGAAAGTCACACATTACTTGGTAGCATGCACCACAAACCTCACCGTTTCTAAAAAGCATAGTGCTCACTGCCGCAGTGTTCACACCAAACCCAGCATGGAATGTGTCATCGTACCCACATGCTCCCCCTGAAAATTAACTTGTAAACTTATTAATTTAATGTTTCATACAATAGATAATATCAAACACCAAATCTTAAGGGAAGATTAATTAACTAAAGGATGAAGAATTTTGTTGTATAATGGTTGTATCAATACCATGATTTGTTATATATTGTGTTTTTTTTTTTTTTTTGTCACTAGCTATCAACTGTTTAACATGAATAATATCGTGAAAGTTACTGCAAATAGCTTTTTGATGGAAATACGAGATAGTCTAATAATTATAAAGAATTTTTTTAAAGCAAGCCCGTTTGATATTAGGGGATAGTCTTGGAAACACATGGAATAATTTAAATATTTTTATTTTATTTCATTTCATTTCATATAAATTCTCTTTTATTCTATCAATTAATGCACCTAAAGATTATGGGAGAAAGGAAAGCTCGAATTTAAACCCTTCTGTGGTTAAAAGAAAATTAATAATTAACCACCAACATTTACTTATACAAGTTTTATTTCAAGAATATCTTTTATCTTGTTTACTTCCTTCCATTTCTTTAATGTATTTTTTTTCATCATATCATTAATCATATGGTGCTAATAAATGTCTTGTCCAAAATGGAGTGGATTGGGGTGAAAAAAATTGAAAGAAATCAAAGATAAAGAAGACAGAAACAAGTGATTAATGCAATAAATAATGTGATAGAAAAAATAGAAAAAGAAAAAGGCTGGATTGAAATGATAGAAAAAGAAAAGGCTGGATTGAAATGAAATGACAGAAAGAAAATAAGTGAATATTATAATATTTTTTTCTCTATTACATCTCTCTTTTTTTTTGGTTCTTTTTTCTAAGTTTGTCTATTATGATGAACATCTCACACCCCACAAGGGGGCGTGATAGAATATCTTTATTTTAAGGGGAACAAAAAAGAAGAAGAAATACTGCGAGGAGATGAACCATATTCATTATTTGATACTGTTGTTTGACGTGATCATGGTTATATACACATATTAAATCAATATATCTATGCAAGAAACTAGGTTAGGTGTATAAGTTATAATTAATTTATACATTTGTTAAAAATGACTTACCAAGGGTGGTGGGATTTTGATTGGCCCCATAGAACGTTGCATGAGCGTTAAGCCAACCGTTATTAGCTTGAACATGAACTACTCTAACTGCACTGCAAACAAAGCAAAGATACCAAAGAAACCTATAAGAAATCCCATGAGGCCCCATTTTCTCACCCAACAAACAACGTTTTCTTTCTTTTTCTTTCTTTTTCTTTCTTCAAACAAGCAATTGATGAGAACTAGTTTACAGCGTACATTCCTTGGAGAAAGTGCCTAGTTTTATAGATAGAATACGCGGTTGTCGGTGATATTAAAAGATTAAGGAAAATGCTTACAAGACGGTTAATGAATTAAAATAATAGATGTTTTTATTGATGTGTAAAATTATGTTATTTAAATTAAACTTTTTATATTTATTTTAATTTATATTATTTTTTTCTGTTATTAAGTGAAATTAGATAATTTAATCTATAAAATATAAAAAATAACCTTCTGTTTTTCAAAGAAATTAGATAATTTAATTTATAAAATAAGAAAAGTAACAAGTCAGCAAAAATATAATCTGATTAAACGTGAAGGATATATATTATTATTATTTTGATTATTAATTAAATTATATTATTGATTCTCATTTTAATCTTTAATTGTGAAATTAGAATAAAAGTAAATGATAAAATTTAAAAGAAAAATAATGATAAATAATTAAATTTATGAATGAAAATAATAATATAATTTTTTGAAATGATTTTATTATTTATTATTTATTATTTTGAAATTTAAATTATTGAATCTTTATATCTAAATTGACCATCGAGCAGTTCGGTGATTTTTCTCTACTAAAATGGATCTGTTAATTAACGACTTTGGTGGGATTTTGATATTGAGAAAACGCGTTTCCTTACACAGGGAAGCACGGAAAACATGTACGGTTGGACGGCGGGATTGAACCACGAGACAAGAAGATAAACAAGCACATGCAATGACCTGTCCTCACACTCCGAGTCTACAGTTCCTCTCTCTTTTCCTCAACTAGTATGTGTTAATGTGAAGAAATGAACACCTATCTTGCACATTTTGAGTTTTAAATTTTTTATCCATAAAAATTGAAAAGAGAATATTAAAAAATTTATATAATAACCATGGAGTATGTGTTCAATTAAAGTTTATATGGTTGGAAGCTACACTTCCTTGCATGAACAGAAAAGAGTATCAATTTTAGGAAAAGTTTATAATAAACTTTATATATTACTTACAAATCAGAAAAATATGACAATTGAAATCAAATCACGTCTAGTTGTTGAGTGAGTTGAAAACTCAATCAGATGTAAGAATTCCTATTAAAAATTTGAGAAAAATATAAAGATTTTTTTGGTCTATATATCTCTTAACTCTAGATCCTATTATTTTAAGTTTTACAAGGATATTTTAAAGAACTTGAGTGTTCCCATGTTCCATACAAATTTTTAAAATATATTCTCATGAATGTGTTTTTTTCCTCTCTGTCCTCAAGCGAAAATAACTCTTATATTATTTTATCCTAATATTTTATTTTTAAATTAAAAATTAAAAATATTTCAAAGAATAATCAATAGGTAGTTCACTTGTGATGAGTATAATATTTTCAATTATAATATTCTTAGAAATATCGTTCCAAGAATATAAGGTAGTTCTCTTTTAAAGAGACATGCTAACAATTTATATTTATGTTAATGTATTTTATTTGTCTCTCTAAAATTTTTTAAATTCAATTTTAGTCCCTAAAATAGTTTTCATTATATTTTTGTCTCTACTAATTTAAGAAATGCACAACTTTTAATTTTCAATTTAAGATTTAATAAAAATTATAAAATATTACCTAAATTGCATCAAGAAGTAAGAGTAATTATTTCTAAATTGGAGAAACCTAAAATATGATAAAACTGTTTTGAGCTATTAATCAAAACTAAGTTTGTAAAATTTTTGAGAAATTAAAGACATATTTTATCTTTATATTAATTTATATATAATAAAATGAAATTTTTTCATAATATATAATATAAAAACAATGTTATAATAACTTTTGCTTCTATATGCGAAAATCACTGGTACTTTGGTTTTCACTGAAAAGGAAAAAGAAAATTCTGGGAGAGAAAAGGAAAAGATAATGTTTTCCTTAATTATTAGTTAGGTTTAAGAATGAAATTGCTAAGAAAAAAAGAACGTGAATCTTCTGCATTTTTTAAATTCTATATAAATTAGTCAAAAAAAAAAAAAAGCCGTGAAAAAAGACTTAAAGTTTTTAGTTGTTTTCAAGTAATATTATTGGTCTTCTATATATATCATTACTTTTTTACACAACTGTCTTTTGAACAAATAATATTATATATTGTAACACTTTTAAAATTTAATTGAGTAAATATTGTTTTATTGGATTGAGTTAATATCCTTAAAATATAAATTGGTGAAATACAAGAAATTAAAAATGTTAATATATAGTATATTATTCAACTCAGATCTATTTTAGGGATATAATTTTTTATTTAAAAGAAAAAATATTATTTTCCTTTCCTTTTCAACTATAATTAAGTAGAGATAAAATTTTATTTTTCGTGCTCTTTTATTTTGTCCTTATTTGCTTCAATGCTTTCCTAATTTTCTCTAATTTTTTTGTTTTTTCTTTTATTTTTTATTTCTAGCCAAACTGAATATAAATAAACTATCTACATAAACTATCTATGATCTACCTAGTTTTTCTTTTAATATTTTTTATTTTATTTTTTTTCATGTAAGATGCAATAGTTATACAATTAACATTACTTATATTTTGAAATATACGGTCCAGATTAATTTTTTTTGTCATAGTTGTTGCAACAATAAATTGACACTATTATTTAATTTTTAATAAATGACTAACCTTTCGTTTTTTGAGTTAGCTAATCTTTACAATTTTTATATATAGACTGGCAATTTTCTTTTTCTGTCTTTAGCTTGCTAAAATTTCTTTATTTTGAGTGTGAATTTTGAAGTAAAAAGTAAAGAATAATAATTTAACTTGTTTTTTCTTTCTACTTTCTTTCTAACTACAAGTACAAATACAATAGTTATTATTTGTATTGTTTTCTTTTCCTATTTTCTTTCTTCTTTATCGAATCGAACATACCGTATTCATTAGTATTATTTGAAGATTATTTTTCTCTCTTGGTTTTTCATTCTCTTTATTCCGAGGCATATAGTAATTATAGGCTAATTTTATTTTATTTTTTTATGAATTTAGTACAAATGAGTAATAATTGACTCGTTAATATAAATAAAATATAGAAAGAAGTGCATTCAATTTGATTCTTCAATAAGATGCCTTCAATCTTACACACATGCAGGAAATCAAGTGGTGATTTAATTAAGTTTATATTCATACGAAGATCAGGATATATGAATTTCTTTAGTTAATATGTCTATATAGAAAAATTGGATACCTTTCACCTTTTTTCCCCCTTTTTTGGAAAGCATTGGCTTAATTATTAAAAACTACATTTAATTAAAAATATAAAAGATTTAAATGGGTAAACAATATGTGAAGAAATAATTTATTTATCAATTTATATTTTATTATTATTGATCTGTTATAAACAATATTTTTATGAAAATATGAGTTTTTTTAGCTAAGATTAACAATAATAACTATTAATTCTTTTTATACAAGATTATAATTGAAAATTGAATTATAAAGTCAATGTGAAACTAAACATATGATTAATAATGAGTTGTGGTGGAAATTGACTTAATTAGATATATACATGCACGTTGCACGTTACGTCGGTTTATAAATTAATGTATATGATGCAATTTGAATATATTAAAATTATTTTTAAAATTTATATTTTAGATATAAAACTAAATAAAAATCAAATGTAAAAATATACAATGGTCCAAAAATTTATTAATTATTTTAGCTATATAAATTAATTTGGATTAATCAACTTTTTAAGTCATGTAAAATGTGTTTTTTTCCCCCTTTTAAAAAAATTGTTTTACGCCTCTTATTTTATTTTATTAAGTTTGACCGTAAAATCTGGAAATTTCAAAATTAAAAAGAGGAAATTAAAGAGACTATAAATAAGAAGGATAAATAAACAAAATTAATATGATCAAAATAAAAATAATTTTATATTATAAGGACTAAATATTAATATAATTAATTTATAAAAAATAAAAATTTGTTTATTTCTATTTTTTATTTTTATTTTAATTATTTAAAAAACTAAAAATTTGAATTTATTTATTGTTTTTAAATTAGAAATGGAGAGCATAGTAAAAAAGAAAAATAAATGGTGAAAATTACTGGATAGTTTTCATTTTGCTTTCCATTTTCAAATTTCCTGAGGTAGAAGAAATAATTTTTTTCTTATGTTCGATTTACAAATATTTGAAAACAAAAACAAATCAAATTGATGTTACAATATTTTTACCATTTCTTGTATAAATATTTATAAATAAATAAATTTCTAATTAATTATAAATTTTAGTAGTTTTTAATAATTTAATAAATTTAGGTTAATGATGAATATATATATATATATATATATTAGTTTGAAATATTTTTTTGATTTGTATAACAAATATTAAGATTATTAGTAAAAAAAATTATAATTGAGATTGAAAAAAAATATAGGAAAAGCTCAAAACTATCCTAGATAAACTTCTAAGATACAACAACGAGGATGTCAGTTGCGGTGAGAGAAAATACAACTCAATATTTCAGCAAAAGAGACCACATGTGATACAGAGGAGAGAGGAAATGTTCTCATAAAAGGTTATATTTGATATATATGGCCGATTTTATACTTTTATTTGTGAAATAATATTTTTTTAGAAAATTATTTTGATGAGTTAAAAGATTAATTGAATAATATAATGGAAATCAAAATGCAAAAATAAGTTAACTTTTCACTTTAAAAAATTTTACATGAGAAAATAAGAATATATTTGTTATTAATTTCAATACATTTTATAATTTAATAAAATTAGATTAATGATAAATATATTTTTATTTTCATTTGAAATATTTTTTATTTTAAATCAATTTCATAATAAATATTTAAATTATTATCAAAATAAAAGAGATAAATATTAGAGAGATTTAAAAAATTAGAAAAAGATAAAAAATAACTAAAATAAAATTACTAAATCCGTGTTCAGACTAATATAAACCAACACAATAATTTATTTTATTGTTAATTTGAAGAGACGAGTCATTATATATTATGAATTAGAAATAAGAAAGCAGAAACTATTATCTTTGCTTTGCGGATATTGACTCATCAATTCAAAAACTTTCAATCATATCTTCAGGGTTTCACCTTCTCTTCGAGAAGTTCACCTTTAATACACCACTAAGTTGAATTAAGCAAAAAAAATCTGCGTTAATTTCTTATGTAATTGACTTAAGGGCCCACAAGATTGTGCAATGTGCACAAAATTTGTAGAAATAAATTAAATAAACAAAGTTACCTTAGATTTTATTTGATTGGAATCACGTCTTAGTATAAAGTTTGATTATTTATTATAAATTTAATTTTAAACTTGTCTTGACCATATGCTTAACTTATTAATCTGTTTAAAAAAATTATTTTATTATATGACATTTAGTATATTTCTTAAAAATTAATATATATATATATATATATATATATATATATATTCTAAGTTTGAGTATCTTTTTTAATAACCAATATATTTTTTACGAGACATTTTTAATTTAATAAATAACAGAAAAACATGACTGTTATTTCATTCCAAAAGTTATGTATCAGTGTATGTACTATATAATAAAAAGAATATGCTTACATGCACATGAAATTGACTATGTACATGTATATTTCATAAGACTTTTTAATTTTACAGTAGTCTTAAGTTGCCTTTATAGTATGATGATATGAGTAGTGTAGATACAAATGAAACATAACATATAGAATCACAAAATGATGAGTAGATATTATTTTAAGGACCTTTTAATTTTATCTATTATTCTTTTTAGTCTCACTAATTTTATTATTGATCGTTTTATTTTATTTTTTTTTATCTTTTTATGTATAAATATTTATATTTTAATATATATATATATATATATATATATATATATATATATATATATTATATAAACAACTCAATCTCATACACCCAATAGACTTTTTTTTTTTTTCTGTAGAGTTTTAGTGTGACTATTTTATTTAAACAAGTTCTTAGCTTTTATAGCATACGAGTCAGGTCACGTCATGCTAAAAGCCTTCGTTTTTCATCTCTAATTATTATTTTTCTTGCTTATAGTATTGGGCATGTTGATTTTACTTATTATTTTAGAAATAAAATTAATTATAAAGTAAATCATTGTTTTGATTTTAAAAAAATATGTGAGTTAGACAATTCAGTTATTAAAAGATAAAAAATAGTTAAAATATTTATTATTATTTTAATTTTTGAGTTATATTATTTATTGTCAATCAAGTGTTTAATTCATGATAATAAAATGAGAATAAATGATTAAATTTAGATATTAAATGACAAGAAAAAATATGATTTAGAGATAAAAATGACAGTAAATATCCTTCGAAATCTAAAATAATAAGACATTTTTTTAATTATTTTATTATTTTTTATCTTTTCAATTAAATTTTCAAACTTTGAAATCTTAGAATATACTAAAATCACAATTTAGTCATTAATTATTAATGCGTTAATTCCTAATACATGTTAGCCTTACCTCAATTTTTTTTTTTTTTAATGTGGATTTGCTTATCATATTAAAAAGGCATGTTTTTTTGTGCAATTCTGCAATGCTCCCAAAGAAGTAACTGATTTATTTTGCTTGTAATTTTTTCGGGTTTCTACTTTAAGTAAGTGGTTTCCCCTATCCTGGATAAACACATATTAACTGCGACCAGTAAGCTTATATAATTAGAAAAAATGCGTTAATTACACTGTTAAATAGGCAGACCCAAATTTACTAAATGTACTTGTTTTTATATACAGGAATCCACAAAGACTCTCGTACCTGCTTAACTAAGTCAAAACTTTGTTGATAAATTTATTGAATGATCAGAGTAAATTATCAATTTGTCCTTTATCTATTATCATTAATTCAAAATAATTATTAAACTATTAAAATGTATTAGTAGGGGTGGAGGTAGGATTGACAGGTGTGGCCAGTAAAATTTTTTATTTCAACGTAAAAGTTATTATCTTAATAAATATATAAAAAATATGTATTTTATAATCTAAATTTAAGAAATACTCGTATTTTTATAACATATTATTTAATGTATTATTTTAATATTTAATTAATTAAATAATATATTACATTTTTTTAAAAATAATTCATTTAAGAAGGATATAATTCAAATCAAAAAATTTGAAGGCGATGATAATTCACTAAAAAAATAGATAAAAATTAAATATTGGTTGAGTTAACTCAACTTTAAAATAAATTTGATAGATTTTATTTTTTTGATTAATGAAAAATTCTTAAATTATTGATCGAATATTAAAATCTTATTTCCAATTGGAAAACATTTATTTTGTTCAGCTATAAGTTGTGGACACTTTTAATCATGTTATAGAGTGATTGACACATCAATATTTAATGTTTCTGATGTTAAATTAGTTTAGTTTGATGTAACAATAGTAAGAGTATCATTATTTTTCAAGAATGCATCAATAATCTTCAATTTGCCATGAGTCAAATAAATTCCTATAATTAGAAACTTGATTATAACCACTCAAAGGTTCCAACCTTGATTTAAGAAACACGAAGCAATCTTTCACATTACATAAAATTCTAACTTTTGATTAACAAAATAATAATAATAATAACTCACTAATTCTAAGATTAGATGAAGCTAACAAAGAAAAACTAAAAAAAATATTTATGTTTTACATATATGATAAAGATAGCATGGATTGGATTTTTAAAAAATCAATCTCTATCTTATTTAAATGGTGGATTGAATTTAAAATTAAAATCTATATTTTCTAAAAAAATAATTTATATTTTTTAAAATTAATTTAAAATCAATTTTAAAACTAGATTTTAATTTAAAATTAATTTTAAAAAAATTATGTTTTACATGTATAATAAGGATGTCATGAATTAGATTTTTAAAAATCCAATCTATATCTAGTCTAAATCTAATTAAGTAGATTAAATTTAAAATTCAAATTCATAATTTCTAAAATAAACTAATTTAGATTTTTTAAAATTAGTTTAAAATCAATTTTAAAAGTATATTTTGGTTTAAAACTGATTTAAAAAAATTATGTTTTACTAGGCATGGATTGGATTTTTAAAATTTATTCTACATCTAATCTAAATCTAATTATGTATATTGAATTTAAAATTTAAATTCATATTTTCTAAAACAAACTAATTTAAATTTTTTAAGTTAGTTTAAAATTAATTTTAAAAATAGATTTTGATTTAAAATTGATTTTAGAAAAATGTTTATGTTTTACATGTATGATAAGGGTGGACATGATTTATTCTACAAATCTAATTAAATGGATTGAATTTGAAATTCAAATTTATACTTACTAAAATAAACTAATTTAGATTTTTTAATTTATTTTAAAATCAATTTCAGAAGTAGATTTTAGTTTAAAATAAACTAATTTAGATTTTTTTAATTTATTTTAAAATCTATTTCAGAAGTAGATTTTAGTTTAAAATTGATTTTAAAAAAATAATTTAATTTATTTTAAATTAACTTTAAAATATCATTTTTTCCAAAATTATTTTTTAAAAAATAAATAAATAGATTTTAAATTAAAATATAAAATAAATAATATATATATATATATATATATATATATATAGATATATAAATATAAAATTAATTTGTTTAGGGAACCACGGCCCCTGAATCACAACGTAGCTCCACCATAGTGTATCAATAGTCCTTTAAGTATTACAAATTTATCAATTTAGTTATTTTAAGAGACTAATTTCACAAAATATTTCCACACTTTAGATATTATGTAATATGATTTTTAATATTTTTATATAATCTTTAATACATTAAAATTTTTTAGGAGAGAATTGATAATTTTGGAATTAATTTAATAATTTACTCGGATGACTATGATGTGACCGGAACTGCTTATGATAAATTTGTTGGGCTAGACTGCCCAATATAATTGAAAAGAAAGAGAAAACAAATATAGTAACAATACACTCCAAAATAAACAAAACAAAAAGTTTCAGACAAGATTGGAGGTGTTCTCTTAAAAAAAATGTAACATCTGCAAATAATAATAATAATAATAATAATAATAATAATAATAATAATAATAATAATAATCATAATAATAATAATAATAATAATAATAATCATAATAATAATAATAATAATAATAATAATAATAATAATAATAAAAATAATAATAATAATAATAATAATAATAATAATAATAATAATAATATAATAATAATAATAATAATAATAATAATCATAATAATAATAATAATAATAATAATAATAATAATAATAATAATAATAATTGTAATTGAAATGTATGTCAAATACAATCTCTAGTACTTATGCTTCATTAAGAGAAATGTATAATAATAAATTTCTCCCTTATTGCAATAAGCCTATAATTAATTTGATTTATCATATAATTTTAGCTAAACTATAAGCTCATGATTTTCCTTTTTGCTATCTTCTTTGCCCTTCCCTTCAAATTTGATATATTTATACTGCACCATTGCCTTCTGGGTTCATATGTTGGTTGTAACCTTTTCATTCTATTCGGGCCTTCAGAAAATATTATTATATCATTTCAAAAATTAAATTCCAAACAGTTTGAAGAGGAAACGATAAATGATAATTATGTATATTTTTATATTTTAAAAAATATTCAAATTTTAAATTTATAATTAAAAACGTGAACGAGGGATAACACCATATATCTTTTTGACAAATGGGTTATCATAGCCACCACAAACAAAACATATCCATTGCCTTTTTTTTTTTTTGCAAAGTGTGAATGAAGTTTGTTCAACAGGTTGTGTAAGTTGAATTGTTATTTTTGACATGATGTTATATATATATATATATATATATTATCAAAAAGCATAGGAAATAGAATTTGTTTATCCTTAAAAAAATAAGGTTTTGTTTAGGACTAAGATTAAAAGTATAATTTTTTTTATAAAAAAAAATTAAGTTTAAACAAATCGATTCTATATTTAATTTCAAAAGCCAACATATCCAAAATGAGCACCAAATTTTCAAGTCAAATTCACTAAAAAAAAAAAAAAAGACATAGAAGTGGTACATAGAAAAGAAAATTGATAATAAGCAAGAACAAAAACATGTAAAAGAGAAATTGAGAAAATAAGAAGTGTGAAATTGAGAGGAGGGGGGATCGGGGTAGTTTTGAAATTATCTAATTTTTCATAAGTACGGGTGTGTAAAGAGTAAAACTAGCTGCAAATAACAGCTTCGTTATTATATTTTTGGTGATAAAAAAAAAAAATACTATGCGTTCTAAGTCTGCAACATTAAACGATGCGTTGCGCACCAAAGACAAAATAAAACAACAACAGTGAAACATCCCTGAACGCTGTTCCTGAGTTTCTGTTGAAGCGGTGAGCAATACTTTGAAATTGAATTGAAGGCGAAAAGCTTCAAAGGTACGCTCTTTTTCCCCCCTTTTCTCTTTTCATAGATTGGTGGGTATGGTTTCAAATGATTCAAGAAAAGATGGGTATGCAGATTTTGTTATGATAATTGATTTTAGGTATTTTATTTTTGTTATTTCTCTTTTCTTGTGTTTATCATTGGATGTTTAACCTAAAGTGTCCGAATTCTACGACTTTTGTTTTTCTTGTATTTTCCCTTTTACTAGGCTGAAAATTTGGAATTTATTGTGCTTTGGCTAAATAGATGGTTGATTTCTCATCCTTCCCATTGTGATTACATTTTTTTTTTTTTTGCTGTAAATTTTATTGGCAACTGATGGAGGAAGCTTAATTTTTTTTATTGTTCTGAAGAATTATATTGGAGTTTGTTACTTTGTATTTTCAATCCAAAGAAAGCATTGGTAATAAAATGCGTCTTGGATGAAATAAATTTCTCAGATAGTACACTGTGTAAGACTGGTTTGTTTTAGGGTTTCATTCTATACCAAGTTGAGCAGCTAACACTTGAAAATTTAGATTAGTTAAAAACTTCAAATTATATATGATGAGGTATGATCTGGGATCAAGGAATTTTGAATGAGGGATCAAGGAAAAAGGTTTACTCTGGACGTGAGTTTTGGATATAGAGTATAGACTGAAATCAAAGAGTTGTTGCTTCAGTAGGAGTGAGACAAAGTATATATATCACAATTGTAGCGATGGATAGAAAATGACTTGGAAGTAAAAATGGGAGATGTCATAGCACAAATTTCCAAGTTCAAGTATATGAGATCAATATTACAAAATGATTGGGAAAATGGAAATTAATGAGAGTGTTAGATACAAGATGCAAACTGTATGGTTAAAATGGAGAAATGTATCGGGGATTATTTGTGATTGTATTACTATTTGTCCGCCTATATACTTTGGTAGTGAATGTTGGACCTCAAAGGGATGATTGTGTGGCCACTGAAGACAAAATATGAAATGATTGTATAAGGGGTGATATTTGGAGTGATATCGATTGAGGAAAAGATGACTGAAATTTAGTTAAGGTGGTTTGGACATGTACACAGAGCCACTGAAAACACCAATGAGAAGAGTAGATTCCATGGTATTTATTCTTGTGAAAAGAGGGAGAAAGAGACCAAGAAGGACAGTGGAGGAAGTTCTTAAAGAGAGATCTCATGTAGTGAATAATATCTTTGGGGATATAGCATTTAATCAAGTCCAATGATGTCATGTGATTCATGTAGGTGGCCTCACCTAGTGGAATGAAAACTTTTGTTGTTGAAATCTCAGTCACTTTAGATTTTCAGTAGCTAGGGTGGTAAGAACCACTTGCAATCTCTAGAGAATGCATTTCAAGTATGCTCAACCTGGAAGGTTTATTGTGTATGCTATGTTTTATTGTTGATCCTGAATCTTACGATTCACAATTCAGAAATGGGTCTTCTGATGCAGGATTTGAATCTCAATTGAACTAACATGCTTATAAATCTATGCTTATGAATTTTCAGTTTTAGTTCAATGATCGTGATCTACAGTATGTTCCTTTCCTATGTCATTTTTATCACCTGTAAACTTTTATGCATAATTTTGTATCTTTTTGATAGATCTTGTGCAGTCATGTGACCTTTTCTTTGTTGTATATGTCTGAATTTATGAAGATCAACAATTTTTTTTAAAATTTTTTCCTTCAACTGGCAGTGTTAAAATGCTTGTTCAGTCAATAGAAAACCAACATCTAGACACTTTGATGGAAGTTAGTGGCACCTGCATCCTGTTTGTGATTTATCGATTGTGAAAGGGATATGGGGTTGTTTGTTCTATGGATTTCTTGCCAGATTGCATTGATGAATGTATGCATTGGATGTGGGACATGAGAATCTTTTTTTATCTATCTAGTCATGGGTTGATATCTCATGTCAATGGCCATCCATACTTTAAAAAGCATGATTGAGATTGCCATATTTATGAAGCAAGTTACTGCATTGTGTTTCATTGATTGAGTTTCATCCACACATGGCACTACTCTTTCTTCTTTTCACTTACATTATCTCTATGAACTTGTAGCCATGGATGTTGAAGGTCCAGAGACAGAAATTGCAGTTTCTTCTGCTATTCTCAACTCGATAGCTTCTGGGCAGAACGAAGTTCTTTCGCCAGAAGATCTTGATTGGGTTGATTCCTGCCTAGTTAAAGACTCTGATATTTCAGAATGTGATTGGAATCCTTTGAAAAATGCTTTAATAGAAATTATGAGTTCCCAAGCTCAATCTTTCAGCAATGAAGGAGAAGACTTAGAAGTTCCTCCCAACAGTATTATTACTTCAGAACGTACTACTGTACAACTTAATCAGCAATCTTCAACTTCTGTAAGGAAACGCTTATCTGGGTCTTCAACTTACAATATTAACCCATTACTTATGGCAGTAGAATCAAGCACCGAGGAAATTCCAGATGATGAGAACACTGGTACTTTGCCATCTTTAAATCCTTTTCTACCAACTTATACGGAAGACCTGAAAGATAATGAACACTCTGATTTTGGTCTTAATCTGGATTCTACATCTTATGAGATGGAGCATCTCACTGATAACATCTTCAAAGTCTGGGATTTGGACATTACATCTGAGGAAGGTGAACTGGTTAAACAGTTGGACAAAGCTCTGTCAGAGAATTCCTTTCAAACAGTACCATCATCTCCTGGTGATTCATTGAAGGTGGACATGAAGGAAAGCTCTCTTGATGATGTTATTACTGGCATTGCTGATTTGTCATTAAATAAATATGTTTAGTGTTTATTAACTTTTACTTAGATTAAGGTTCTTCTTTGAGTTATTTATACTTTCAAGTTTTAGTCTTAGTATTAGAAGGTCAAAACTTATTTTGCATGTTATGGTGAACTATCTTTGCAACATAGAACTCTCTTCTGTTTTATACTAAACCACCTGTAGTCAAGATAGTTGTGAATAGGGATTGAGAAACACCTAAAAAACAGGACATACATGAATTTAGTGCTTATTTTATGACGTTGTTTCTTACATTGACAAGTCTTGGTTGAATTCTACTGTAAATTTTGTCTCGTTTTCCTTTTTATTCATCACTCTCTGCATTTACCCTGCTTTTTTTTCTTCGTTTTCCACTTGAGTGAAATGGAGATCCAAGGTTGTGGTGGTGGGTTCGTTATCAAACATGTTGTCTTTTACCTTGAGAAAGCCTATATAGTTATAACCATGTGTTGCTCGAGTGGAAATATATGAAAATAGAGACACGAGTCATATGGATCAAAATGAGAGACATATATTGTTGTTAGTCTATTCTTGGTGTGAATTTTGGGGGTTTTGAGAGAACTTCTTCTCGACCTTTAGTAGTCGCCGCAGTGTTGAAAATTTGAAGAGTCTGATAGATGAAGATATTAGAGAAGAATATTAACGTTACAACCAATAAAAAAATAGAATCTAAGTAATAAATTACAGGTTAATCGCTACAAATAAGATCTTTCACTTAAGAATTGAAAGAAAATTCTCACAATAAGAAGAAAATTTAGTGTTAATTAATCTCAATTTTGTTTTAGAAATTTTCTAGAGGATCTTTTTATAGACTAAGTAAAACACCCATTGATACAAGGTAATGAATTTTTTTCGCTGGGTATTAATTTTTCATAAATACTTATTTTTCATTTAGTTTTAGTTTCTCACTAACATGTGTTTCCCCTTAAGTATTTATTTTTCATTAGGAAATATTACCCCACTAACCATTAAGTCCGTCTAATTATTATAATGGATTAAGAAGTTTTAAAGATCTAAAAATCTAACATATAAAATATGAAAAGTCATATGAACTTATTACATCTAGTTTATACAGAAAAGTCACAGGTAAAATAAGAGTATAAGCCTTATTCAATTTTCAACCCATAAGTTGTATAATCC
Source organism: Hylodesmum podocarpum (assembly GCA_026586105.1). Lineage (NCBI taxonomy): Eukaryota > Viridiplantae > Streptophyta > Magnoliopsida > Fabales > Fabaceae > Hylodesmum > Hylodesmum podocarpum. Next base: position 2,882,525 of record JALJEV010000804.1, read on the forward strand.
AACCGAATAAGCTCTAGCTAATATGTACAAATATAGTTAACTTTTCTTTAGTTTGAATCTCCATGATTAAATTATGAAAGTCTTTCCATTACCATTTATTGTAGGGTACATTCTACCTTTTAAGCTCCGACCCTAATCATAGGTCCTCCTTGTTCGTGTATTAATACTTAAGTTTCAATGTTCTTATCATTTTTTCCATCCTAGGAAGCATTTGTCCTTAAACCTTTGAAATATTATCCCACATTAAAGATAGTTAGGCCAACCACATTAAAAGCAATACTTACTTTATAGTCACTTGGTAAATCAATTTTGGAAGCATTGTTATTGATCTTCTTCAAGACTTTGAAATGTCCATCCCCTATGAGTTGGAGATTCGACTTTCTTTTTCATAAAAATTTTCCTTCCTCATGTGTATCCAAGCCTAATGTTTACCCAAACTCAATCACCAAGTTCAAGAATAACTTTTTTTCTATCTTTGTTAGCTTGCTTGGAATAACTTTTAAATATCTTCTCAATTTGAACTTTCACATGCTTATGCAACTTTTCATGTAATTAGCTGTAGCATGTGCATCCTTGTGCTTAAAAAAAGAAATGTTAAGCATAGGTAATAAGTCAATTGGTGTCAGAGGATTGAATCGATACAAAATTTCGAATAGTGTTAAGTCAAGATAATTTAGCATCTTAGTTTTGATAATTACAGAACAGTCTGTTGTGCCTATAGACGAAAGAAAGAGCATCAGACTGAAGAGCCTCAGACTGAAGCATTAGATGGGAGAGCCTCAGACTGAAGCATCAGACGGAAGAGCCTCAGACTGAAGAGCCTCAGACTGAAGCATCAGACGGAAGAGCCTCAGACTGAAGCATCAGACTGAAGAGCCTCAGACTAAAAAGCACAGACGGAAGGAACAGACGGAAGGAGACAGACGAATGAATTCAACACACTGTTGGGTGGGTCCTCCTCAAGTTAGGCCCAACAACGTTTTATATTTAAATAGAATATTTATCAGCCCATTTGATTTTTTAGGCTGAGCAGCAACTTTTCTGTTTTTCACCAGAGAGAACATTTTGAGGGTTTTGCTCATTTTTCCTTGGTGTGATCGTCCGTGCTCATCTGTGCGGTTTGCTTGGTGATTTTGCTGCATCAGTGTTTTTCCACTAGTTTTGTGAGTAGAGCGTTTTGTGAGGACCTTTGCTGTACTCTTTGATATTTTATAGTGGATATTTTTCTGGACTTGGTCCCGTGGTTTTTGTCCCTCTGTTTGGGGGTTTCCACGTTAAAATTTGTTGGTGTTATTCTTGCTGTGCATTTACATTTTATTGCTCTCCGTAATTTTTGGATTGCCGTATATTACGTTCCTCTTGTTTCAATCAAGGGGGAAAGGTTTTATATTACACGCGATCGGTTTTTTGTGTGTAATCTTCCGTATGCGTATCTCGTGTCTTTCCCAACAAGTGGTATCAAAGTGATCTATTTTGTTTTTCGGGAATTTTACTTGGTGAATGATGGAGCTAATTACGGTAAAATGATTAGTTTGAATGGGACTAATTATCACAAGTGGAGAGGAAAGATGAAAGATCTTTGTTTGTTAAGAAATTACATTTTGTGTTTGCACAAATCGAAGCCCGAAAACAAGTCTGATGAAGATTGGGCTTTTGAGCATGAGATGGTTTGTGGCTTTATTCGCCAATGGGTAGATGATAATGTTTTGAATCATATTGCCAATGATTCACATGCTAAGATTTTATGGGACAAGCTTGAAACCCTGTATGCTTCCAAGACAGGGAATAATAAATTATTTTTGTTGAAACAAGCTATGAATTTGAGGTACAAAGAAGGTACGTCCATTTCGATCACTTGAATGAATTTCAAGGGTGTTTTGATCAATTGTCCGGCATGGGTGTTAAATTTGAAGATGAAATTTTAGGACTTTGGTTGCTTAATACTCTCCCGATTCATGGGAGAATTTGCGTGTTACTTTAACTAGTTCGCTCTCTGGTGGTGTTGTAACCATGGAATTTGTTAAGTCTGCTGTTTTGAATGAAGAAGTTCGGCGACAAACTCAAGGGCTTCTTCCTCAAGCGGGGGTTTGGTTCGAAAACGAGGGGGAGAAATAGAGACAGAGATCGTGACCGAGGTAATAGAAGCAAAAACCCGCGCCGAAGCAGATCAAAGTCTAAGCACAGAAGATTTGAGTGCCACTATTGTGTTAAAAAGGGTCATACTCAACAATATTGTTTTAAGCTGCAGGATGATAACAAAGGCAAGCAAGAGAACAAGAATGACGAGAATGGCAGTCGTGTTGCCGCCACTACCCCAACAGATCTTGTGATTGTTTATGATGAGAATCAGATTAATGTTGCCTGTGATGATTCTAGTTGGGTTGTTGATAGTGGTGCCAGTTTCCATGTGACTTCCAGAAAGGATTTTTTCTCATCGTATACTCCAGGTGATTTTGGCGTGTTAAAGATGGGCAATAATGATACTTCACAGGTAATTGGTATTGGTACTGTTTGTTTGCAAACTAGTAATGGGACAAAGCTTATTTTGAAGAATGTCAGGCATGCACCATCCATTCGTTTGCATTTGATTTCTGCCAGTGTTCTAGATGATGACGGTTATTTTAATACCTTTGGTGGTGCACAATGGAAGCTCACTAAGGGTTCTTTGGTTGTGGCTCGTGTTAAGAAATTTTCTGGTTTGTATTGGCTGAAAGCTTCTGTTTTGTTTAATGCTGTAAATACTGTTGATTGTGATGATTCATCTAATTTATGGCATAAGAGGCTTAGCCACATTAGTGAGAAGGGGTTGCAGTGTCTAGCCGAGAAGAATTTGTTAGCAGGTTTGAAAGAAGCAAAGTTAGAAAATTGTGCTCATTGCTTGGCTGGAAAACAACACAGAGTTTCTTTCAGAAGCCATCCTCCATCTAGAAAATCAGAGGTGCTTGAGTTGGTGCATTCAGATCTTTGTGGTCCAATGAAGACCAAGACTTTTAGTGGTGGACTTTATTTTGTCACCTTTATTGATGATCATTCAAGAAAGCTTTGGGTTTATGTTTTGAAGACAAAAGACCAAGTGCTCGGTGTCTTCAAACAATTTCAAGCTTCAGTGGAGAGAAAAGGAAGAAGCTGAAATGTATTCGCACTGATAATGGTGGTGAATATTGTGGACCTTTTGATGAATACTGTAGACAACAGGGTATTCGACATCAAAAGACGCCCCCCAAGACTCCTCAGCTCAATGGCTTGGCAGAAAGGATGAATAGGACATTGATGGAGAGAGTTAGATGTTTGCTTTCTGAAGCAAAATTGCCTAACACTTTTTGGGGTGAGGCTTTATATACTGCTGCACATGTTATAAATTTATCACCCGTTGTTGTTTTGCAGGCTGATGTTCCTGATAGAGTGTGGTACGGGAAAGATGTCTCCTATGACCACCTTCGTGTCTTTGGTTGTAAGGCATTTGTGCATGTGCCAAAAGATGAGAGGTCCAAGTTAGATGGCAAGACACGAGAGTGCATCTTTATTGGTTATGGCCATGATGAATATGGCTATAGATTTTATGATCCGGCTAAAAAGAAGCTTGTTTGAAGCCGTGATGTTATTTTTATGGAGGATCAGACCATTGATGATATTGGAAAGCCAGAGAAACCAGAGTCTCCAAATACTAGTAGTCTGACTGATTTTGATCCAGCTCCTCAGACCAATATGCCTGATGTAGCAGATTTTGACAATCATGATGATGATGTTGGGGATCATACTCCAAATGATCCTATTGAAACCACTGACGATAATGATAATGTTGGTGAACCTGATGTTCCTTTTAGAAGGTCTTCTAGACAGAGTTTGCCTTCTACTCGCTATTCATCTCATGAATATGTGCTTCTCACTGACGGGGGAGAACCAGAATGCTACGAAGAGGTTATGGAGAGTGAGCATAAGGAGAAATGGGTTGCAGCTATGGAAGATGAAATGAAGTCTTTGCATGAAAACCATACTTTTGAGTTGGTCAAGTTGCCAAAAGACATGAAAGCTTTGGAAAATCGGTGGATTTACAAGTCAAAGAAGGAAGAAAACGGTTCTACACCACGATATAAAGCAAGACTTGTTGTCAAAGGCTTTCGTCAGAAGAAAGGTGTTGACTTTTATGAGATTTTCTCTCCTGTTGTTAAAATGTCTTCCATCCGGGTTGTTTTGGGTTTAGCAGCCAGCCTTGATTTAGAAGTGGAGCAAATGGATGTGAAAACTGCTTTCCTTCATGGTGATTTGGAGGAAGAAATTTACATGGAGCAACCTGAAGGTTTTGTAGTGAAAGGAAAAGAGGATTATGTCTGCAAGTTGAAGAAAAGTTTGTATGGGTTGAAACAAGCCCGAGAGACGGGTGGTACAAGAAGTTTGAGTCCGTTATAATCCAAACGGGGATTCAAGAAGACTACTTGATCATTGTGTTTTTGTGCAGAAATTCTCTAATACCGATTTCATTATTTTATTGCTCTATGTTGATGACATGTTAATTGTTGGTCATAATTTGTCTGAGATTACCAGGTTGAAAAAGGAACTCAGCAAGATGTTTGCTATGAAAGATCTAGGACCAGCAAGGCAAATTCTTGGCATGCATATTTCTCGTGATCGAGAGGCCAAGAAACTTTGGTTATCACAAGAGAAGTACATTGAGAAGGTACTTCAACGTTTTCATATGCACAAGGCTAAAGCTGTAAGTACACCTCTGGCTTCACATTTTAAGTTTAGCACTAGACAAGCTCCTTCTAGTGATAAAGAAAAGGAAGATATGCAACATGTTCCCTATGCATCTCGCGTAGGAAGTTTAATGTATGCAATGGTTTGCACTAGGCCGATATTGCTCATCTTTGTTGGTGTTGTTAGTCATTTTCTTTCCAATCCAGGTTTTGAGCATTGGAAAGCTGTGAAGTGGATACTAAGATATCTCCGTGGTACTTCCAATTTGAAATTGTGTTTTGGAAGTGGGGATCCTGCTCTTTGTGGATACACAGATTCTGATATGGCAGGGGATATTGATTCCAGAAAATCTACTTCAGGTTATTTGATTACCTTTGCAGGGGGAGCTGTGGCTTGGCAATCCAGATTGCAAAAGTGTGTTGCATTGTCTACGACTGAGGCTGAGTTCATTGCTATTACCGAAGCTTGTAAGGAGTTGCTTTGGATGAAGAAATTTATGCAAGAACTTAGTTTTAAGCAGCAAAGGTATGCTCTATTTTGTGATAGTCAAAGCGCTATCCATCTTGGCAAGAATCCTACTTTTCATGGTAGATCTAAACATATTGATGTTCGATATCATTGGATCCGTGATGTTTTGGACTCTAAGGTATTAGAACTTGAGAAGATTCATACAGATGATAATGGCTCTGATATGATGACGAAGGCTCTACCAAGGGGGAAGTTTGAAACTTGCAGATTTATGTCTGGGCTGACATTTGACCTCTCTTGAGTCGGAGGGGGAGTTTGTTGGGTGGGTCCTCCTCAAGTTAGGCCCAACAACGTTTTATATTTAAATAGAATATTTATCAGCCCATTTGATTTTTTAGGCTGAGCAGCAACTTTTCTGTTTTTCACCAGAGAGAACATTTTGAGGGTTTTGCTCATTTTTCCTTGGTGTGCTCGTCCGTGCTCATCTGTGCGGTTTGCTTGGTGATTTTGCTGCATCAGTGTTTTTCCACTAGTTTTGTGAGTAGAGCGTTTTGTGAGGACCTTTGCTGTACTCTTTGATATTTTATAGTGGATATTTTTCTGGACTTGGTCCCGTGGTTTTTGTCCCTCTGTTTGGGGGTTTCCACGTTAAAATTTGTTGGTGTTATTCTTGCTGTGCATTTACATTTTATTGCTCTCCGTAATTTTTGGATTGCCGTATATTACGTTCCTCTTGTTTCAATCAAGGGGGAAAGATTTTATATTACACGCGATCAGTTTTTGTGTGTAATCTTCCGCTGCGTATCTGTGTCTTTCCCAACACACACAACCCATTTATTTATTCATTCGTTTACCTCGTTTAATGAAGTTCAGAGGAGTAACTCGGCGCCCCAATTCAAATCTAGCCGTTACTCAAGAAGCTTCCAAAGACAGAATAGAGATCTGTGCAAAACCCCTACAACACGAAAAACAAACATGCTTTTTGTTGATGTCTCTGATCAAGTCAGAAAAAGCTGTGCAAACATTAATTATTCTGATTGATCTCTGTCACACGTTTGAAGACCCCAAGACAAAGGACTAATGTTCAAATCTTTAGTCTAACAGATACTTCAAGGAGCTCTCTATAAAAGAACTTCATTACTTCAAGAGAAGGCTGGCGAACTGCATAACAAAGAAAATATATCCAAGCTTCAAGCTCTCAAGCAAAGTTCACTCGCCCTGAACTTAGAATAGATCTCATTGTAAAACCCCTCTCTGCGTAGAGGATAAACTTATTCTTTCATCTTCCTAAATCCACTGTTGTGGTGCTCTTAGCCTGAGGAGGCTGTGTTTCAAAGAATACCCTGTTTAGCCTGTGGAGGCTGTGTTCAAAGAATACCTGTTTAGCCTGTGAAGGCTGGGTTCAAAGAATACCTGTTTAGCCTGAGAAGGCTGTTCCCAGTGCCCAAATAATATTTGTATTTAGCCAGGAGTGGCTGGGTTCAAAGAATACTCATAGTGGAACCTTAGCGTGTTGCTGGGGAACTGGATGTAGTCTTGATCAGACGAACCAGTATAAAAATATTGTTGTCTTCTCTATTGATTTATCTGTTAACTAACAGGGGATAATAACTTGAACAGTTTAATAATAAAATCAATCTTAAAGAAGAAAACAATCTTGCGTCTGATCAAGCTTTGAAAACAACTGACGCAAACGCATAGTCTTAGAGAAAAAGTTTTAAAAATAGTCTACACAATTCAACCCCCCTTCTTGTGTGTTTTTGTACTTTACAGCTTGGTATCAGAGCTCAACCTCTAAGGGTTGAGCGCTTAACAGCTGCTAGAGGAAAAGATCCGGGATGACGAATTCCCAAACGATGCTCATTGCAGAAGGTTCCTCCATGAACACTCCTTCAGCTTTCTCTGGAAATGATTACCCTTACTGGGCAGATCAGATGGAGATGTACATAAAGTCTACAAAATATAGACTTTGGAAAATCATAACAGAAGGAGACATTCCCCTGACCAAGCCTGAATCAGAGTGGGGAAATGAAGAATATACAATTGCAGAGCTCAACAACAAGGCACGTTATGCCATAACGTGTGCTCTTTCTTGGACAAAATATAATAGATTCTGTGCCTACAAAACAGCCAAAGAGCTTTGGAATGCGTTGAAGATCTCTTATGAAGGAACTGAAGATGTCAGACTTAGGAAAGCTGCCACCCTTCAAAGAGAATACGAAATGTTCTCCATGGAAAGAGAAGAATCTATAGACGGAATGTTTGGAAGATTCTAAACTATTCTGAATGGGCTAGCTGCATTGGAAATTACTTTTTCAAGAGCCCAAAATAACATGATGATTTTGGACAGCTTACCTGCACAATGGGAAGCTATGTCCACTGCTATATTTGTTGGGAGAAATATGAAGACCCTTACTCTGGATGAACTCATTGGAGCGCTGAGAGTGCATGAAGTTCATTTGTGTAAAAGAGGGAAGCTGAAAATTCAAGAGCTTATTGCTCTATCCAACATTGATGAGCTTGATGGAGAAGAGTCAAGTATGAAGAAGGCAGAATCAACAGACTCAGAAGATTCCTCTGAAGAAGAATGGCAAGAAGATTAAAAAGATCGATGAAAAAGAGGGATCCCAAAAGGATTAGAAGAAGCTCAGACGAATCATCTGAAGAAAAGAATTCAAATATTTGTCTCATGGCAAGAGACATTCTATCATCTGACGTAAATCTTTTAAATATATCTAGTTCATCCTCATCTTCTTCAGATTCAGAGTCAGACTATGAGAACATGTCATATGATGTTCTTCTCGCTAACTCACATTTTATAGCTCAAGAATATATAAATTGCAAATCTAAGCTCAAAAAGGCTTTAGAAGAAATTGAAAATCTGAAAGTTATAAATGTCCAGTTATCTGAGAAAAACATATCAGATGAATCATCCTCTTCGTCTGATACTGAAAAGAGTCATCTTCTTCTTAGTCTTGAAAATTTAAAAGAAGAAAATGAACTCTTAAAGAAAGATTTAAACAAGTTCATCTTGAGTTCTTCCAAGCTCAAAAATACTTTAAACTATGGAAGATCTCCTCTTAACAAGAGTGAACTTGGTTATAATCATGTGACAGACGAAAGAAAATCACAAATTAATTCCTGTATGTAGAAACATGCATATTTTTCATTTGAGGTCTCCGAAACAGTCTGAAGGTCATGTAAGAACCTATGACAGACGGAACCTTACAACTAACAAAATTGGACCCAATAAATTCTGGGTACCAAGATCAAAAATAATTTTTGTTGCAGATAGAAAGAGAGAATGTATAAAGATGGTACAATATGAACAATGGATACATGCAATATGTGATCATCAACATGTCCTTGTTCCAAAACAACAAATCATGTAAGAGATCTACCATCTATGGGTCTTGAAAAGACAGATTCACCAATTCAGACAGAAGAAGCAAATTTTCAAGAAAAAACACCCATGACAAACTTTTCTCAAAGATCGCTTTACTCTTCCCTAGAGAGACCTCTCTCTTAGAGTAATCAACACAATGAAATAAATATCAAAAGATCAATATAGAAAACATTTAATTGTATAGTTCTGATCACAAAGAAAACTCAAAGACAATACCAACTATCAAACTCTAGTCATGATTTCCCTTTTAAAAAACTTTTCTTTGAAACCTTAAAGTTCTTGAAGGATTTTCTTGGTATAATAAAAAACTCAATTTTAGAACGAATTTTTCAAAGTAAGAATGTTCCTTCTTCTTTTTCTAACGTTGTTTTTAAGTTTCAAAACGAAGGATTATTTATAGAAAACATTTAAAGCCCATTTGAACAATCAAAAGATGATTTCTGATAAGGGTAATCGATTACAACAACCTGGTAATCAGTTATCCCAATAAACAAAGGTCAACTCATGTGATTTTGGCCAATGGTAATCGATTATTCCGAGAGGTAATCGATTACTCTATAGACAAATCAATGATTTTCACTCTTGGTAATATGTGGTAATCTATTACTTCAGTTGGTTGTAAGAAAACTGATTTAGTCTACTACCTTAATTGGTAATTTATTAACTCGTATTTTATTTTTAAAAAACTAGAGGGAAATGAATGATTTGAATCTTGAAGAGCTTAATAATCCATTACCAACCAATGGTAGTTGATTACTAAGTTAAAACATAGATTCCTAACACATGTACTTAACTCACTTAAGCAATTGAATTTATCAACAAGATTAATTACACAAATACTTATTTTAAACAAACAATACATTAAAAACACCTAATATAATTCATCTAAAATAACTAAAATTACAAGTATTAAAATTAAAATAAAGAAAACCAATTTCAAACATTTTTAAGCTTTAAATCCAACATGAAGGTCAATAGTCATTAAAGATTTTCTATTATTATATGGGAAAAGCAAAATGATTAACCTAACAAATCATAAGACAACGTGAATCATCACAATGTAATGATTGATGAATATTTCAAACAAATCATAAGACATTATAACACACTCTCTCGTTTATGAAACTTTAAAAATTATTAAAAAAATATTCCTCATACAATTTTAAAAACAACATTATTCATAATAGTTGAGAAAGAAAAGTGATTGATTCATATACGAAAAAGGTAACATAAATATTCACTGTAAAGCAATTAATACATAGGCAAATCAAGAGACAACATAATCATCGCTTATATAAAAACAACTAAATAAATCTTATAACATAGCACGATTAAGTGAAATAAAATAAATAAATTAATGTAAAGTAAATAAGTAACTACAAATACGTTAAGCGAGGATAAAAGAGGATAGTAACAACATGGGCTACACATTTATTAGCAGGGGAACCAAAATTAAGTTCGCAAGAAGATTTACAAATTTACACAATAAATTAAATAAAATAAATATTGTAACAAGCTAACAATGCAATTCTAATAATAAAAAAGCAAAGACAAACACGTAACAAAATTAAATTTTAAAAAATATAATAAATAATAAAGAAGTAAAATAAACAAATGAATTAATGTAAAAAATTAACAAAATTACCAAAAGACAATTATTAGATATGGTTACAAATTAAACAAATTAATTTTATTTTTAGAAAAAGTCAAAGTTTGAGAAGTTGACTTTGTCTTCTACCGATATACTGGTATTACTAACTGCACCTCAATATTTTATTATTTTTTTATTTGTTTTATTATTTTATTTCTATTTTCACAGATGGAAAGTGGTGACTTATTTTTAGTCCTTAATCCGTCCCTCTTTTCAAATTAATGTGATTTTTCTTTCTTGGATGATACATCAAGATTGGAAAAAAAATTTAAAATAAGTATAGTTGAAAATTATTTTATTACATGATACTTTTTACATATGTATGAAATTATAAGAGGCGGTATCACATGGGAGAAAAAGAGATGGTGGCTCCCCAAATTTTTTTGTTTATATATATAAAATAATAATAATAATAATAGTTTTAATTTTTCCTAAATTTCTTTTATATCAACCTAAAAAAATATCATTATTTAGTCAATAGACTTATTCTTGAGTAACTTACTCGGTGGCGAAACCACAAACAAATAAGGACAATAAATCTTATTAAAAATAAATTTTAATTCCTCTTAAATTTAGTTTAACTTCCGAACAAAAAATATTATTGTTAGTTAATTGGCTTGCACCCGGTGGCCCTTACATAAAATATGAAAAATGTTAAAATGAAAAAAGAAAAATAATAAAATAAAAATAAAAATAAAAATCATCCCTCCCAAACTTAATTCATAGCCCCGCCTGAAAATTAGCTGATATAAAAAAATACATTTTTTATATTAATTATTTATATAATGAAATAAAAAATGTCACATGATAAAATAATCTCATTTTCATAAATATTCATATGACTAGACTAGTTTTAATAAATATTTATTTAAAATAACCTATTTTAAACTTTTACCTACCTTAAGGATCGGTTGGTGCACCCTTTTTTAATCTATTTTTATAAAAAAAAACCTTATCTCTCCTGTTTATTGTTATTTATGTCAATGAATATTATTTTTCCCTTATTAATTTTTATTAAAGCCTCTCAATTTCTTGTATTAAAAACCTTTGAATTTATTTTGTTAAACCTTTTATTTAATTTTTTTTAATGTCAATAATATTGGTTTATAATATTATTTCTAGAAAAAAGTTTTTAGCCATAACTTTAGGTTCAAGAAATAATTTATTTTTTAAAGTCATTATTCTGTAACTTTGTACACCACAGACTATTTTTATGGAAATATAAGTTTTGAAATCCTATAAACTTTTGAAACCTTATTTTCGAAACGCTAACAAACTCTTTTAAACATTGTTCCGAAAACAAATTATTGAAAGATACCCGGCATCCTTCAAAATATATGTTTACAAAATATTTTTAGAAATATAAAACTTACAAAATATATAATTGAAAAGAATTTGAAATTGAACATTTGTAAGAGATTGATTGATTGATATGGTGTAATAAGATTTAATAGATAAGTTATTTGAAATATATAACAATACATTTTCTTTATATATGATTTTGAAATATTTTGTTTGGAACCCGTCAAAATAGTTTATTGATTTTTATGTTCTTTCAATAAGTTTCATACTTGTTAAGAATATATCCTCATTTAATAAAATTTATTACATAAATATTTACCTAAACTATTGATATCAAACCGCAGGCTAAGAAAAGATTTGAAAATATTTTTTGTCAAACTTTACCTTAAAATATTATTAATTATTATATATAGATCTAACAGTTGGTGAAAACTTGTCAATATAGAAAACAATTAAAATAAAATCATCATGTTTTTGCATAAAATCAATTATTATAAATTATTATATATATTTAGAATAAATTCATCTCTCTTATAGAAACAAAAAGTTGAGGAAAAAAGATTTACGATATTATTGATATAATTGCCTGAAATGAAAACTTTTAATAAGAAATTGATATTTAGTAATATTATATAATATTCTTTCCCACTTCAAAAATAAATATCTTATTAAGCGTTTTCTGATCTCTTTGGATATATAAGCCAAATTAATCGGGGAGCTTTTTGTGAAATGAATTCAAAATTAACTATTATTTTTTTTATATAAGTACTTGACTTCATTTTCAACTATGATACCCTAAAAACAACAAGCATAAATTTTATGTCTATTGATTTAGTATTTTGTAGATGGCTAAGATTTCTTTCACAATAGTTTTCACTCTTGTCTTCATCTGTACAGGTTTAGTATTTTCTCTCTATCATATTGCAAATATAGTTTCTTATAGTTTCTCACTAGGGATGGCTATATGATATTGATGCCATGATTTCAATATTTCAAGTCAAATTATTTGAATTAGTTTAGATGATTGCTTCATTTTTCTAAAACCATAATAAATTACTATCAGATTCATGATTTTTTAACTTGATAAACGAAACGCTAATTCAATTATTCTATAAATATTTACTTATTTTCTTAAAATTCTTCTAAAGTTATGTGCATTTTTCAAATTTTGGTAATTTGATGTCTTTTATTTTATTTTATCTTTTCCTTTTGTTTACACATTAACTTGTCAAAACCATTATTCAATATTGATTAACATAAATGATAATCAACTTGTTCGTATTGATTGGTTTAACTATAATCTTTTAAACATTAGAGAAAAATAGATATATGATTTCATCAACTAACTGTCTATTTTATGATTGCCTTGATTATTTATGTAGTTGTTTCGGAGACAAATGGAGCAATGACAACGAATAGGTGTACAAAAGTGTTGGATGAAAATAATTACAGTTTTGCCACGTGTCATAGAATGTGCCTTCAACAATATAATGGAAATGGACATTGCATTGGCAAGAATCCTTACAAATGTCTTTGCATATACAATTGTCCCATGTAGAACAATCAATATACACAATGTTTAAGCTTAAATGCAAAAGCATAACAAAACTAGGGTTAATATATTTATGGACAATGTTATACATTTCATGATCAATAAAGTGTGACCAAGTACATTTTAGAATTTATTTATTTATTTATTTTACATCCGAAACTTCGTTATTGATAAAAACATGAAAAAATATCATAAGCATGGAGCTTTTACTTATCGAGATCTTGTTTAATCTTTTTGTTTTAATTTGGGGCCTTTATTTATACTTGGGGAGTAATTCTTGAAAAAATGGGAATAATAATGGGGATATCATTAGGATTAATTAAAATCCGGTAATATTAATGTAAATTAAAAGAAAAACCGATGAGAGAACATGGTTACGGGTGTAAATTGATTGAATATTTGTGAATCTCAAAAAAAAAAAAAAATTGATTTTCTTAAAAAAGAAAGAGAAGAATAAGAAAATTTAAAAAATAAAGTTATAAAAATATAAAACCTACGGATGAGAAGTAATTATTTTTTTTACTATTTTGCTTTAGAAAATTCTTTATATAGAACTACAAATAACTAAAATCTTAAATTTCATGATTTTAAAAAACCTCTAATTTTAAGCCCTAATTTCTTGCGACGTTCTCTCCGCCGTCCCGGAGCATATCACCCCAAATCTCTGGTTTATGTTATTGTTAAGACTTAAGAGTAACATTTTGTGAGGATTGAAGAGCAAGCAAGTATTTAAAAGAAACATAAATTGAATTTAATCGTCAAAATAAGTAATACTTAATTCTTATCTTGTTGTCAATTAACCTGATAGACGCAATATCCAACACACCTTCAAATAGTACTAGACTAGATATATTATAAAAGAGCCCCAGCAGTTTAGGTGATTTTTTTTAAGAGGAATTTCGAAGAAAAAATTATTAAAAAAATATTTTTTTAAAATTAAAATAATTTTTTTATGAGTCAATGTAGAAGTTCTTGCCAATGTAGAAATGGTATTGTAAAATCTTTGCATTTGTACAACTTTTAAAATATTATGCCCGTATTGTTGATTTCCAGAAAATTTGCAACTTTTAAAATTCTCATGCTTTCCTAAAATTTTATTATGTGGTGATGTAGGGGAGTGATATTGCTATTAAAAATATAAGAAAGTACTTTCTAACATACATATTTCTTTCTTTTTATTTAAATTAGTTCAAAATTTAAAAAATATTTTTAAGAATATTGAAATATATTCAACATATTTTTTAAATTAACCATAAGCATCTTTTCCATTTATATATTCCTCAGAATAAGATTTGTGACACTATTCTATCTCGAGAAACTTAGACATGTATAATGTACCTTGTAGAATTTCAATAAATAGTCAAATAAGAGAAGATTGATTTTCTTATAAACTTTTCTCATAAAAATGAACATTACATATTCTTTCACCTCAAGTTAACTACAACACAAATAAGGCATCACGTTCATCTCAAACACTAAATTATTCGTCTGTTTATTGTTTAACCTTTATTGTTTGTTAATATGTCTGGATAAGTTTTTTTTCCCGCCAAATATAACATAAATAAAAAAAGTAAGAAAAATATATGGAACCACACCTTAATATGAAAAAGAAAATAACACTCCTTCAAGGTTGAAAGTAATTAAATAATTATGTGATCAAATATAACACATCATGAAAACAATGACAGAGATGATTACATCAAGTAATAATTATGAGATAGTTGTAAAGAATTAAAAAAAAAAAAAACCATTAATTTGACTTGTCCTTTGTTTCATCTCATAATTTTTTTCTACTATTTATATAATTAATCCCTTGGGAATATTAAATTTTTATTAATCATGAAGACAATAATTAAATACCCTCTCGTTCTTCTCGAGAAATTGAGATGCATTGACATTCTTCATCTCTGGAATGCGAATTAAATCTTTGGCCATACCCTCATGGCATGCTCTACCCATTTTCTTAAGCTTTTGACAACACTGAATACTAATGTTCTTGTTATGTATTAACTTGCCATATACTTGTTCTCCACAATAAGACCCTAAAGTTTCTGTGCACTTAGCCAAAAATTCAGGGCTTCCTGGGCTTGTAAATAGATCACACTTGCGGTAAATTTTATCATTATTTTCTATAACAGTAGTCCAATTTGCATTTTTAAGCTTTGCATTGACTTGAAGATTGTGAAGGGTGAGTTTGGTGTGACATTCATAACCCCCTTGAACAAGTTTATAACAACAATTTTGGGACATTATAGAATCATCACCCCTTGTCAATTTATCAGTTACTTGTTCTCCACATTGTTTTCCAATAACTTCTCCACATTGTAATACTGTGTCCTTAATAGATGTAGCTATTATAGTAGGCAAAAAGAAGGTCACCAAAATAAGATAATTGCCAAGCCTTGCCATTGGACTTGCAAAAGATGTATCAAATTAATTAGATATGTTTACTAGCTTGATGCAATTATTCAAGTTAGTGTTTGTTTAAATAGTACGAGCTTAATCAAATTCTCTTGTAGGATGCCCGTAACTTATCTTGCATTAATTTTGTTTTTAAACATAAAATTAAAGAATACATTGCAACTTTTAACAGTTCATAATGATGTGAGCTTAAGTTTAATTTTTTAGAATCTCAGCAGTTTAATTGATTTTCACATTATAATATTTTCTACTCCATCTTTCTTTGTAAACAATAAATAATAGTACAATAACATCACGTGAATAGTAGGATTATGTTCTTTATATTATAATATAATTAATAAAATTAAATAATTAGTATTACTATTCAATTGTGTTTAGTAATTTGAATTATTAAAAAAAAATAAACCCTTAGATGTTTTACAAAATTTAAGAGTGTACGATTTAGAAGTGAAGCTAAATTTTCTGTTTAACAGTTTTTTTTTTTTAATTTTATTCTCCGAACAATAAATTATCTTTACACCACTTAATTTGGGCCTAACATATTTTTTCTCGATAAAAAATATGTAATTTATAAAAAGTAAAAAGTATAAGTGATGCCCTATTCATATCAGAAAAATAATACTTAAAACAACACACGCACACTATTAATGCATATTAGTAAAGTAAAGTATTGTGCATAAAGAGGTTAACCTTCCTTTACCTACATTATTACAAGACAACTTACTTACATGTACCTAATTAAGTATTTAAGTGTAGTATGTGACCTATAAGTTTTCTATACTTTTGACTTTTAAAACAGTTTACATTAAATTCAGTCACTTTATTTCGCATTCTTAATCTTTCCTGTTTTTGTTAATTATAATTGACTTTAATTTTGTGGCACATTTACAATCTTTTCATTTAAAGTGTTTTCAATATAATTTCTTTCTTTAAATTCTGCATATTTTAAAAATTCCTTTACTTTGGTGATTTATATGCTTAATTTTCATTACGTCATTTAAACTTTAATTTTCTTTTAAAAAATTATAAGTTGAACATTGATCACTATCAAATTGAAATTCGTTTTACTCAAATTAATCTTGAATATGCACAAATTTCCATACTTATTCAAAGTCATAAGGGTAAAAGCACAATTAAATTTGAATGTATCATGAATTAAATCAAATTCTGATACTTGTTTCCACATCAAGGTATTAATCCAAATATTGAATTACTATTCTTACTCAACTGCATACCATTCAACTTATAGAAAAAAAAACTATTAATTTAAATATGATCCCAAAAATTAATTTCTGACCGTAAGCCCCAAACATACATCAACATTTAATTAAAATAAATAGTAGAAGGAAAAAAAAATCCATAGATCAAATTCCACATAAAATCTAGATATAAAACCTAAAAAAAAGAAACAAGTTCTATTATGAACAATATCCAAATTAAACATTGGTTATTCTTTATGATATGATTTCATATCCAAATTAAACATTGGTTATTCTTTAGATATGATAATTTTTTGAATTTGTTTCAAATTACAATGGGCAATAAATAGTCTTCACATTAATTAGAGGTGAACATATTATGTCTGACTTGGGAGATCAACATAGAGTGGCAGATATTTCATGGGTTGATCCATGGAGCTTTTTGGGCCATTCCCTCGGTCATGCGTGGTCCAATTGACAACACTAAATGAAATTGAAGGAACCTAATTTGTATATTATGTATAATTAAAGAATCTAAAAGGAAATTAAATATAAAAAACATATTTGGCATAAATCAATTCAATCACCTAAATCATCAAACTAACTTATAAATGTGAAACAATACAAAAGTATTTTATATAAGTTTTACTTTTACTTTGTAAACAAGAAAATATGTTTTTCAGGATTACACTTTTTAATTTGTAACTAATAATTTTAATATCATTTTTTTGTTAAAAATAAAAATAAATAGAGTAAATATTTTTATATGAAAAATACTAAAAAGATACAAAATAATTAAAACTATAATAATTAAATAAAATATTTAGGATTTTTTAATTGTATTTTATAGTTATACACCAAAACAATAAATAAAATAAAAATTTAGTTGTGATGTGATAATATTCCTTAATTTTTTATTCAACAATTAAGTTATCAACATATTTAAATTATTCAGCAACGTATGTTCACGATATTGATTTCTTCAGGAATGTTAAATGATCTTTTCTATGCACATAATTATTATTGCTTTTAAAACTTATATGCATATAATTAAAACACATGCCACCCAAGTCTCATAACCCCTCACAGGTTACAAATTAAGTAGTTTAGGAACTTCAAATCACCATTAAAAACTGCTTCAAATTATAAACATTTTTTTAACTTATGTTTGACAACAGAAGCAGTATTAATTAGATCAACTCACACTATTTAAACAAGCCCTTAGTTGATAATTTTCATCAAACAAGAGTAACAAAAAATATTATACATAGTGCATTTTTCTCACACATCTCAAAATGGCAAGGCTTAGAAATTATCTTATTATGTTGGTTTTGTTCTTTGCCACCATAATGGCAACAATCTCATATGCCAAGGAACAAGAGTCTTTGTACGCATGTGGAAACCACATGGGATCAAAATGTGGAGATGAAGTTGTTAACGCATTGTCAAGCCATAAAAAAAATCTTACGATTTCAAAAGCATGTTGTTATAAGGTTATTCAAACAGGTTATTCTTGCATCACAAGACTAGCCCTATTTGTTCTTGACACCGATGAAGAGTTTCAAAATGAAAATGCAACCGAAATTGTGGAGAAAAATGACAAGATTTATAACATGTGTGATGAAGCTACCAAACCCGCGGACAATCAGGGATTTTTGTCCAAATGTGTGGAGAAAATTGGCACAAAATGTGGAGCCCAAATATATGAGAAACTATTTCATGACAAAAATAAAGTCTCTAAACATTGCTGTGAAAAGCTTGTGAACATGGGTCTTGCTTGCCATATTAGTATGGCCAAAGCTTTGATTCGCACTCCCTCGTTTAGGAATGTCAATGCAATTCACTTTTTGAAGAAAAGCAAGAATGTGTTTCTTCAATGTCGTAATGAGCAATGACAAAATTTTTAAATAGAGATTTATAATAATAGCCACAGTTGGGAATTTTCAAATGTTTGAGAAAGAATGGATAGGTGAAAAACGTAAAACTTTCTTAATTAATCTTTTGATATTTTAATAAACTTCTTTTCTGTGTGCCAACTTTGCTACCATCTTAATTTTTCATGCATTGATTATAAAATTTCATAACTAACTAGAGCAGCAATGCTCAATTGGTGTGTGTTACATTCAGCTGGAAAACAAATAAAAAATATTCATGAAAGAATTAACATTTTATGGGTTCTCTTCAATTTAACTAGAAAGATTCTATGCCCCACCAATATTGTGATCTATTCACGCCTTCCTTTTCATCTAGCAACAAATGATTCTAATGTTGTCTTTTGTTTCCTGTTGGAGGAATCAAAACCCCGGGTACTGTTCCTTAGTTCTTGATCCTTTAGACTTTGATTGGACTTGTTTCTCTTCCATAGTCCCTTGCCCTTTTGATTTTCTTTACTCTCATCTTATATGTTTCTAGAGAATGTTGAAAATCCTTAATTTTCATTTTATACATATCCTTTGATTCCTCTGTTCCTTTTACCACATCATATTGATGTGTCACTATTTTTGGGAATTCTGTCCTCGGTATTTTGATGTCAAATCATATACTTGTAAGCCGGCATTGCATTCACCAACTCTTAAATCTTATCTAAGTAATCAACAATGGATTCTTTGTCGTGGCAAGAAGTTTATATTGTCTAAGGTTATTGAAGTTCATATTTTTTGTCTTAAATAATAAATATGTTGTGGATATGACTAAACATAGAACATAGTTATGGCTAAAAGCAAAACAGTCATTCTTGGAATCATCTTTTTACAACTAATCCCTGTATCCATAGTTAGTGTTAGCTCAATCTTTGATGTATCTCACATAACTAGTATACTGGAACTTAAGAGTGTTAAGGTTGTATTAAAATGATGAATTGTGTTCATAGGATTTTAGTAGAAGAGGTTATGTGATATTTAAAGGAATATGAAGTTTTATTCTTTTGTCTTTATGAATTAAGATGATACTTCACAATTATGTAGAAACAAAGTCTTTGCGGTGACATATTATTTCTTCAATTTCTGGACAAGTTTTTTCTGAGTACCTTTGGCACCATTCATTAATATATACTACGCTTAACTAATTAAAAAAAAACAAATTATCTCTTCGAGTTTTGAAGCTTGACTTTCTTATTTTTCTCTCTCCATCACTATAGGTCTTCACCAGCTTCTTTGGATGTAGATGTTTTTGAGATTTTATTGAAAATTTTAGGATTCATACATTGATATATTAGGAATCTTGCCTTGACATCGAGCTTTTTTGGTTCTTTGAAATTTAGCTTCTATTTTTCACTTGCATTCTTCTCAAGGACTTATAGACCAACAGAAACAACCGGTATTCAATCTTGAAAATAAAAGATTGTTATCATTTTCACTTTCCAATCTTCAAATAATTTGTAATAAAAATCTGGCAACGACCTTTCCACGATGTTGTTGAAGCTAGCCATGTTTTTATAATCTTCTTCCTTTTACAAACATCAATTGAGTTCTTGAATTGTCCTTTTCACGAACTCACAGTGGCCACCTTTTAGAATGTGCTGTAATACAAAAGGAACTCAATACATATATAATCTAAAAAGAGATTGCAAGAAGGAGAAGAAAATAAAATAATATACTCAAAAAAGAAATTTTCCCTCACTCCTCACACGTAAAGATGGATCAAGCTCTTGATTCCATGTAGAAATGTGATTTTCTCTAAGATTCATGTATTCTTATAGAAAAATATAAAACTAAGTTATTATTGATGATGGATATATGCTTTGTGCTACAACCAATGTTAGTTATATAAAGATGATCAGTGACTACCTATAATGGTTACAATGGAAGTAATAGTCTCTTACCTAACTCAACCTAATCTACACGACAATAATAACACATACTAATATGGCACAAGATTTGAATAAGAAGAAAGAATAGAGGTTTGATAAGAAAAAAGTAAGGTGTCGTAATTATCAAAGGTTAAGACATTTTACCAGGGAGTCTGGGTAATAAGGAGTAAGGAATAAGGCAAATAAAAATTGACGCATATTTAACTAAATTGATGAGTCAGGTATTGAACCTATGGTATTGATGGTGACCATAATAAGCTAAACAATGATGCATATTTAGAAAAAAATAATGAGCCAAGTCTACTGAACTTGTGACATTGATAGTGAATAACAATAATGAGGTTGAAGTAAATTCTTCATGGTATCGTGATTCAAGTTGTTCCACTGTAAAATATAAGCACACGAAAATGAAAAGGGGTTAAATTGTGCGAATTAATTAAATCTTTTTTAAATGATGTGTTTTGCGTCTGTTAATTAAAATAAAAACAGACACAAGAAGATTTTCTTGTCAAAGAACAGTTTTGTTTTTAAAAAAAAAAAAACTTACGCTTAAGTTGTTATCCCCTGTTAGTCAACAAATAATAAGATAAGTGTTAAGTTAAAATGACTTAACATCTTAATTTTGATAATTACAAGACAGACGGATGTATCAACAGACGCGGAAGGAACAATGATCAAACGGATAATTATTCGCATAGACGAAAGATTGCTCACTCTGCCAAATGTGAAAGTACCTAAGACAAGGACTAACGTTAACATCAGTCTAATAGTTACTTCACAACAACGCCTACAAAAGGACTTCATCCATGCGAGTTCAACTTGACAAACTACTCTGATCAAGATCATAGTCATATCACTCAAGCTCTCAAGAAAACAAGTTTGCTCGTCACAAACTTAGAATAAAATTCTCTTTGTAAAATCCCTCTCTGTGTAGAGGATAATTTTCTATTCGATCTTAATTGTAAGCCACTGTTGTGGTAATCTGTAGCCTGGGGAGGCTAATTGTTTAAAGAATACCTATTTTAGCCTGACGAGGCTGAGGTCTAAAGAATACCTATTTTAACCTAAGGAGGCTGAGGTCCAAAGAATACCTTGGTTAGCCTGTGGAGGCTGTGTTCAAAGATTAGCTGAGTTTAGCCTGCAGAGACTAGGGTCAAAGAATACCGTTTTAGCCTGAGAAAGCTGTGTTCAAAGAATATCTGTATTTTAGCCAGGAGTGACTGGGTTCAAAGAATACTCTTAGTGGAACCTCAACAAGTTGCTGGGTAACTGAACGTAGTCTTTCATAAAATGAACTAGTATAAAAATATTACTGCTTTGATTATATTTTATCTGCTTACTAACTGAGGATAATAATATATTAAACTATATTATTAAAATTAATCTTTAAAGATAAGTTTAAGTTTGCGTCTGATCTGTCGATTTTATACAGACGCAAAATGCATCGTCTGAAATAGCTTTTGGAAAACACAATTCAATCTCCCTTCTTGTGTGTTTATATTTTACAGTTTGGTATCAGAGCTCAGTCTCTAAGGGTTGAGCGCCTGACAGCTGCTAGAGGAAAAGATCCGAGATGAAGACCTCCAAGACGATGCTGATAGCAGAAGGATCTTCTATGAACAAACCTTTAGCTTTCTCTGGAGATGATTATCCATACTGGGCAGACAAAATGGAGATGTATATCAAGTCTACCCAATATAGACTCTGAAAGATCATCACTGAAGGAGATATTCCCCTAACTATACCAGAAGCACAATGGGGAAATGAAGAATATGCTATAATGGAGTTCAATAGCAAAGCACGCTTTGCAATAACATGCGCATTATCCAGGACAAAATATAATAGATTTTGCGCCTACAAAACTCAAAGCAGCTCTGGGATGCTCTAAAAATCTCTCATGAAGGAACTGAGGATGTCAGACTCAGAAAAACTGCCACCCTTCAACGAGAATATGAAATGTTCTCCATGAAGAAAGGAAAATCTATAGATGGAATGTTTGGAAGATTTCAAACCATTCTAAATGGATTAACTTCTTTGGGTATCACCTTCTCTAAAGCTCAAAACAATATGAAAATCCTTGATAGTCTTCCTGCTCCTTGGGAAGCCATGTCAACTGCCATATCTGTTGGTAGATACATGAAAACTCTAACTCTTGATGAACTAATCGGTGCTCTAAGAGTACATAAAGTTCATCTGTGTAAGAGGGATAAAATAAAAGTATAGGAGTTATCGCTCTTCCTTCGGTGGAAGAAAAATCTAAAAAAGAGCTCAGCAAGAAAGATAAAAAGAAAAACAAAATTCTCAAAGCTGACTCTACTGAATCTGATGAATCAAAAGAATCAACTGTTGGACTTAAAGCTTGAAGATGCTTTAGTGTCTCTCTTGGTGTTTTTGCTTTTGATGTAAAGTAATTTTGGTTTTCCTTAGATGAAATGTAATTAGGATTCTTCTATGTATTGTTTGTTGAGTTTAGGCATGGATGTGTTTGGTTCTTTGTTTGATGCCCCAGAGAATGGTTGAATCTTGTGTGTGATTACTCATTTGACAAATGGTTGATTTCCCTATCTAAAAATAGTTTTGAAAAACCTGGAAATCCATTTGTTCAGTGATGTAATCGATTACCATGGTATGATAATCGATTACCAAGTTCAAAAATCACTCAAGATTGGTTTCCCTCTCTGGTGTAATCGATTACCTTCCCTTGGTAATCGATTACCATGTTGTGCTTCTCTGGTGTAATCGATTACATCCCCTAGGTAATCGATTACCATGGCAGAAAATATTTTGAATCCTCTTGCTGCTTGATTTCACCCTAGATGCACTCCGAATTGGCTCTTCGTGTCTTCATGGGATTTGTAGCTCTATCAATCCTCTTTCATTTGCAAAAAACCAGAGCTCAAAACGATATCTGTAGAAGAAGTTATGCCAATTTTGGTGAAAGTGCTCAAGCAGGTGCGCCCAGGCACAACCAAGAGTATTACTCCTTTGAGTAATCGATTACAGATTGGTAATCGATTACCATGGCCAAAAATCTCCAGAAATGCATTCTTTGTTGGAGTAATCAATTACCCTTCCTTGGTAATCGATTACCCTTCCTTGGTAATCGATTACCATTCCTTGGTAATCGATTACCTTGTTTCAAAATCTCAAAATGCATTTTTTTTACGGAGTAATCGATTACGAGTTGGCCTCATCGAGTAATCGATTACCCTCCACTGGTAATCGATTACCATGTTTGAAAATGCACCCAAAAATGCTGTAACGGCTAGTTTAATCGATTACCCACTTACTGTAATCGATTACTTAGACCGTTGAGCCCTCAGACAGTTTAATTTGAGGCTCCATCTGAGTCTATAAAAGTTGCTATTTCGAAAATCAATGTGTGGGTCTTGGAATACACTTTCATATACTCTCTAAAGAGAGTTTATCATTTTATCCAAGAAACTCATAAAGAACTTCAAGAGTTCTGGAAGAAGTTTTCATAAAAGGCAACTTGGTTGGGTGGCATTCATTGTGTTGTTATTTGTGATCGAATCTACACTCGGTGTTTTCTAAACTGATCTTTTGTTTGTCAATTTGATTGTTGAGTTATTACTCTAGGAGAGAGGTCTCTCTGGATAGAGTAAGAGTATTTGAGAAGTGTTTTCTCAAAGGTTTGATCTTGGGTGTGCCAAGGTCAGTGAAGAACGGTTCTTTGGGTTAAAGAACTGGTTTTGAGTGTTTTGATTTCGTTTTTGTGTTGCTTGTTGCAGAGTGAATGTAAAAGAACACAAAAGGGATCATTTGATAGTGGAAAGCCAATCGCAACAGTTGTTGGGTTGGGACTGGACGTAGGCAGTTGGCCGAACCAGTATAAATCACTATGCACTCTTCTTCTTCCTTACACTCATTACCATTTACCTTACACTGCTATTATCATTGTTTAAATTCTGCAGGTTGTTTGGTAACTGAATTGGTAATTAACTCAGTAATTAACTTGATAATCAACTTAAACTGGAAAGGGTAGATACAAACATTGTATAAACTGAAAATTGATTACAAACTGATTTTTGAGTATTCCTTTGTTAATTCCGTTGTAAATTTTGAATATACTCTGTTTAAATTAAAAGGAATTAGAAACTCAGAAAAATAGGCCAAAGTGAACTAGAATCTATTCACCCCCCCTCTAGATTCACCCATAGGGACCAACATCAACAAATGATGAAATCTCCTTAATGGCTAGGAGATTCAAAAGAATGATGATGAAGAAAGGACGTGGTCAAAGATTCTTCAAAAGGAAGGACAAACGGTTACCTGAGAAACCATCGAACAAAGAAGAAGAATCTGAAGTCGTCTGCTATGAATGCAGAAAACCTGGGCATATAAAAACTGATTGTCCAAGGTTAAAGAAAAGGTGGAATCCCAAAAGAGATAACAAGAAGAAAAGCCTTCTTACTTGGGAAGACCTTGATACAGAAAGGTTAGATGACTCTGGAAAAGAAGAAAATGCAAACATATGTCTCATGGCAAGAGACTCAATATCTGAGGTAAAGATTCTAAACAAATCTCTCTTATCATCTTCTAATTTAAGTTCAGAAGAAGAAGACATATCTTATGATGTTCTTCTTGCAAACTCTCAATTTATAGCTCAAGAATATAAATCTTGCAAAACCAAGCTAAAGATAGTTGTGGAAGAAGTCTCAAGACTAAAAGTTATAAATGAAAGTTTGTCTCAAAAAAGAACATCAGACGAAGCATCTTCTCAAGATGAATCTGAAAAGAATCATCTTCGTCTTGAAATCTAAAGACTAAAAGAAGAAAATGATTCTCTGAAAAAGGATCTAATCAAGTTCACATCGAGTTCTTCCAAACTCAAAAATATTTTAACTTATGGAAGACCTCCCTCTGATGAAAGTGGACTTGGATATGATCCAAGTACAAACGAAACAAAGTCATCAACAATCATACAAATTATAATAGGGTTCCAAATGATTATAAAAGTCACCTAAAGACTTTTAACATAAGAAAACCCTCCACTAACAAAGCAGGACCCAAGAAGATTTGGGTATCAAAATCAATAGAAAGAAAGAAGGATTCAAGCTGGTATCTAAACAATGGATGCTCGCGACATATGACGGGAAACCTGTCTATGTTCCAAGACCTCAGACCAAGTAAAGGGTCTGGAAAAGGTTTGGGATTGGGACTGTTGGTAAAACACTCAACCCACTCATACAAAATGTTTCTTATTTTGAAGGATTAAATTTCAATCTGCTTAGCATAAGTCAATTTTGTGACAGAGGATATGAAGTTTCCTTTAACTCTGATGAGTGCATAGTTAGAAACAATGATAAATCCATTCTATTTAAGGGTAGAAGAAAGCACAATCTATATGAAGTTTGTCTTTCTGACCTTAGTGATCAGAATGTAACTTGTCTACTCTCAGCAGACGATGAGAGGGAAATATGACATAAGAAGCTTGGACATTTAAGTCTGAAATATATTTCAAAAATATCCAAGAGAAATCTTGTAAGAGGCTTTCCAAACATTTCTTGGAAATCTAATCATTTTTGTGAACCTTGTCAGCATGGGAAACAACTTAAATCATCTTTCAAATCTAAAGATGTTATTTCTATAACAAGACCACTAGAGTTGTTATACATTGATCTCTTTGGTCTTACTCAGATACAAAGTCTTGGTGGAAAGAGATATGGATTTGTCATTGTAGATGACTACTCTAGATTCACATGGGTATACTTCAGATCTCATAAACAAGAGTCATTCAATGTCTTTGAGAATTTCTGTAAACGTGTTTAAAATGAGAAAGGAGCATGTATTGCATCTGTAAGAAGTGATCATGGAATTGAGTTTAAAGCTTTTTGCTTTGAAAATGACATATTCCATAATTTTTCGTCTCCAAGAACTCCTCAACAAAATGAAGTTGTGGAAATGAAAAATAGGACTTTACAAGAAATGGCTAGGACTCTTTTAAATGAAAGTTCACTTCCAAAATATTTTTGTAAATTTTGTTATTTACAAAACAAAATTTTGATGAGACCCATATTGTTGAGGAAGAAAACCCAACATATCCTATTTCCATCCTTATGAATTATGGAGAGGAAGAAAACCCAACATATCTTATTTCCATCCTTTTGGATGTGAATGTTTCATCCTTAATACTAAAGATCATCTTGGAAAATTTGACTCTAAAATCTGTAAAGGATTCTTTCTTGGATATTCTGACACATCTAAAGCTTATAGAGTTTTCAACTCTAATACTCATGCTGTAGAAGAATCAATCCACGCCAAATTTCAAGATAGTTCAAAGGCTGACAAAGAAATGTTAGACCTAAAAACATCATTTGATATTTTTGCAGGTTAACCCATCAAGTCAAGAAGGTGATGCTATTGTCAGAACAGACGCAGAAGCTAAATCAGATGAAACTGCATCAGCTGGTTCAGACGAATCCTTATCGTCTACTCTTCAGCCTGACAATATTCAGACTCCAATCAGAACATGGAAATTTGCCTCAAATCACTCCCAAGATCTGATTATAGGAGACAAGCATCAAAGAGTGCAAACCAGGTCAAATTTTAGAGACTTTTCTGGATATGCTTTTGTGTCAGAAATTGAACCCAAAAGCATTGAGGAAACACTTAAAGAAGATGACTGGATAATTACCATGGAAGAAGAACTCAACCAGTTCACTAGAAATGATGTATGGACTCTGGTTGAAAGGCCCAAAGATAAAAACATCACTGGAACAAGATGAGTCTTCAGAAATAAGCTGGATGAAGACGGAAAAGTCATCAGAAACAAAGCAAGGTTAGTGGCTCAGGGGTATAATCAGCAAGAACGTATTGATTTCACTGAAACCTTTGCTCCTGTTGCTAGATTAGAAGCAATTCGTATACTACTTGCATTTGCTGCTCATAAAAATATTGTTTTATATCAGAAGGATGTAAAAAGTGCATTTTTAAATGGTTTTATTGGAGAAGAAGTGTTTGTAAAACAACCTCCTGGTTTTGAACATCCATCTTTACCAAATCATGTTTTTAAGTTGAAGAAAGCTTTGTATGGTCTGAAACAAGCTCCAAGAGCATGGTATGATAGATTAAGCTCTTTTCTACTTAAAAATGTTTTTTCAAGAGGAAAAGTTGATACAACTCTATTTAAGAAAAACCTCTCAAAGGATTTCATTATTGTAGAAATATATGTAGATGATATTGTTTTTGATGCAACTAATGAATCCTTGTGGAAAGACTTCTCTAAACTAATGCAGAATGAGTTCAAGATGAGCATGATGGGAGAGTTAAAATTTTTCTTAGGTCTGCAAATTAAGCAGACGAAGCAAGACATTTATATCCATCAATAGAAGTATACAAAAGAACTCTTAAAGAAGTTCAAAATGAATAATGATAAGCCTATGAAAACTCTCATGCATTCATCTGGAGCTAGTTTAAGTAAAGATGAGTCTGGTAAGTCTGTTGATCAGACTATATACCGTTGTATGATTGGATCTTTACTTTACTTAACCGCTAGCAGACCAGACATTATGTTTAGCGTCTGTCTTTGTGCTAGATTTTAGTCTGACCCAAAAGAATCTCATCTATAAGCTGTAAAGTGCATATTAAGATACCTTGTTGGATCCACTAATCTCTTTTTGTTTTACAAAAGAAATGATGATTTCAATTTGAGTGGGTTTGTGATGTTGATTATGCTGGTGATAAAATGGAGAAAAAAAGTACAAGTGGAGGATGCCAGTTTCTAAGATCATCAGTTATTTCTTGGTCTAGCATGAAACAAAACTCCATAGCACTTTCAACAACAAAAGCGGAGTATGTTTCTGCTGCTGGGTGTTGTTCGTTAGATCAAGGATGATTAACGTCTCAAGATTTTGATTAATTACAAGAAAGACGAAACCAAGCTATCCAAGACTTGCTAAGATGAAACCAGCATAAACGGAACGAGACCCTTCAAAGAAGAAATTCTGCGTTTGTCCAAAAGCCAAGTCATCAGACGATACATGCACAAACGGAAGAGGACTACTCAAGCTTAAGCCCTTCGTCTGTCCAAAGAGCGAAGTCTAAGACGATAGGATGGGACGAAACAAACAACAACTGAAGACTGAAGAATCATATCGTCTATCCAAAAGCTGAAGTCAAGTTGAGTCTTTCGCGCCAAGATTTTAAGAAGCACTCATGAGAAGCATCCAAGATCAGTATAAGGATTCGAGCTTACACTCCTAAGTCAAAAAAGGTCTTCACCTTTTTGTCACATCTCTGTACAAGTTAGAAGTAGTACTGCGCACAACCTAGTCCGCTATATCCGCTGCGACTCTTATCAATCAATCAAGTACAACTGACAACCTTTTTGGATAGCTCTCTAGAAGATTTCTCAATGACTCTCAACGACATTCAAATGAGTCTAACGGCTATTTGAAGAAGATGCCTATAAAAGGACTTCACAGCTTCAAGAATCAGTTGGTGAATACGCTTATCTTCTTCTATCTCTTAAGGATTCGCTCAAAATCTCTGATTGTGCTATATTGTAAACACCTCTCTGCGTAGAGGAAAACATTGTTTTTCAAAACATCTTTCAAAGTCCACTTGTGTGGCAGTTTAGCCTGAGGAGGCTGTGTTCCAAATAATACCTTTTGTATTAGCTTTGTGGAGGTGGGTTCAAAGAATACCCTGTTGGTTTAGCTTTGAGAAGAAATTTGGGAGCAAAGAATATCTTGTAATAGCCAGAAGTGGCTGGGTTTAAACAATACTTGTAACCTTTTCACGGTTTATAGTGAAAACTCAGTGGTTGCTGAGTAACTGGACGTAGTCTTGAATAGACGAACAGTATAAAAATAAGCTGTGTTTATTTTTTGTTTAGGTCCCGATCAACTAATAGGGGATAATCACATCATAACGTCTGTTCATTAAAATCAATCTTTCAACATAAATTTTGTTTCGTCTGAACAACTTTGTAACCCACAGACGAAAGAGATAAAATTTTTAATTAACACAATTCAACCCCCCTTCTTGTGTTTATCTTTTACAGTTTGGTATCAGAGCTCAGCCTCTAAGGGTTGAGCGCCTAACAGTTGCTAGAGGAAAAGATCCAGCATGGACTCACAAGGACCGTCATTCTTATTCGGAGGAGCCTCCATGAACAAACCTCCAGCGTTCTCTGGAGATGATTATCCCTACTGGGCTGACAGGATGGAGATATACATCAAGTCAACCCAATACAAATTATGGAACATAATCACCACAGGAGATATCCCCATTGTAAAGCCTGAAGGAGAATGGGGAAATGAAGAATACTCTATGATGGAGCTGAACAACAAAGCAAGATATGCTCTTATGTGTGCTCTCTCCAGGCGAGTACAACAGTTCGTGCCTATAAAACCGCTAAAGAACTATGGGATGCTCTCAAAATCTCATATGAAGGCACTGAAGATGTCAGAATGAGGAAGGCCACCACTCTTCAAAGAGAATATGAAATGTTCTCTATGAAGAAAGGAGAATCAATAGATTTGATGTTTGGAAGATTCCAAACCATATTGAATGGACTCACTGCTCTGGGAATCACCTTCACAAAGGCCCAGAACAACATGAAGATCTTGGACAGTCTCCCACCTCCTTGGGAAGCCATGTCCACAGCTATCTCTGTTGGAAGATATATGAAGACATTAACTCTAGATGAGTTAATAGGAGCTCTAAGGGTACACGAGGTACTCTTATGTAAAAGGGAGAAGATCAAGGTTCAAGAACCTATAGCTCTTCCGTCTGTCAACAACACTCCTAAAGAAGAATCTGTCAAGAAGGACAGCAAAAAGAAAGCAAAGATTTTGAAGGCTGATTCAACTGAATCAGAATCGTCTGATGGTTCGTCTGAAGACGAAGTCTCTCTCATGGCCAGACGATTCAAAAGAATGATGATAAAGAAGGGTAGAGGTCAACGCTTCTTCAAGAAAAAGGAGAAGAAGCTCCCTGAGAAGTCATCAGTCAAAGAAGAAAGCACAGAAGTTGTGTGCTATGAATGTAGAAAACCTAGGCATATGAGGTCAGAATGCCCCAAGTTGAAAAAGAAGTGGAATCCTCGAAGATTCAAAGGGAAGAAGAGCTTACTAACTTGGGAAGACCTTGATAGTGAAAGCTCGGAGGAATCCTCGAAGGAAGAAAAAACAGCAAACATATGCCTCATGGCTGGAGACCATGTCTCAACAGAGGTAAATTACAACGAAACTTCTTCATCCTCCTCTTCTGAGTCTGAGTCAGAATCAGAAGAAATGTCATATTATACACTTCTAGCTCACTCTCATTTTATTGCTCAGCAATACAAAACCTGCAAAACCAAGCTTAGACAAGCTCTGGAAGAAAATACAGTTTTGAAATCTGAAATAGAGTTTCTAGACAAGAAAGTATCAAGTGATGTTTCGTCTGAGTGTGAAAAGGACAAATTCATTCTTGAAATCGAAAGATTAAAGAAAGAAAATGAGTACTTACTCAATGACTTAACCAAGTTTACTAAGGGATCCTCCATCCTTGAAAATATTTTAAAATATGGGAGATTGCCAAAAGATAAAAGTGGACTTGGTTATGTTGAGACAGACGAAAGGAAAAACAAACCTGTTTCCACTGATCAAAAGAAAAGGAATTACAACAAGGCTCAAAACAAAAAGAAGTCTTTTGTAACTAACAAAAAAGGACCCAAAAAGATTTGGGTACCAAAGTCACTTATTGTTCCTGTTGCAGATATCCTCAATGGGAAGAGACAAGACTTTTGGTACTGGACAGTGGATGCTCACGACACATGACGGGAGACCTGTCTATGTTCCAAGATCTCAGACCAAGTAAAGGGTCTGTCTCATACGGTTCTAGAAAAGGTAAAATTCTTGGCATTGGGACTGTTGGTAAGACACCCAATACATTTATCCAGAATGTATCATATGTTAAAGGTCTTAACTTCAATCTACTTAGCATAAGCCAATTTTGTGACAGTGGATATGAAGTAGCTTTTAACTCTGATGAATGTATAGTGAAGAACAAAGATAAATCCATTCTTTTTATTGGGAAAAGAAAGAATAACCTTTATGAGGTTTGTCTTTCTGACTTGAGTGATCAGAATGTAACATGTTTGATTTCAGCAGACGATGAACGAGATATTTGGCACAAAAAGCTTGGACATTTAATTCTCAAGTATATTTCAAAAATTTCTAAAAAGGATCTCGTAAAAGGTTTGCCAAAAATATCTTGGAAAACCAATCGTCTGTGTGAATCTTGTTAGCATGGGAAACAACTCAAAGCTTCTTTCAAATCAAAAAATGTTGTTTCCACGACGAGACCGTTAGAACTGTTACACATTGATCTCTTTGGACCCACTCAGACTGAAAGTCTTGGAGGGAAGAGATATGGATTTGTCATTGTAGATGACTATACTAGATTCACATGGGTATACTTCCTAGCCCATAAACATGAGTCATTCAAGATCTTTGAAATATTCTGCAAACGTGTTCAAAAAGAAAAAGGAATATGTATTGCGTCTGTAAGGAGTGATCATGGAACAGAATTTGAAAATTCTGAGTTCAAAGCCTTTTGTTTTGAAAATGGTATATTTCACAATTTTTCGTCTCCAAGAACTCCTCAACAAAATGGAGTTGTGGAAAGGAAAAATCGTACTTTACAAGAAATTGCTAGAACTATGTTGCATGAAAGCTCTCTCCCTAAATATTATTGGGCAGAAGCAGTCAATACTTCCTGTTATATTCAAAACAGAATATTAATAAGACCAATATTGAATAAGACTCCATATGAACTATGGAAAGGAAGAAGACCCAACATTTCTTATTTCCATCCTTTTGGATGTGAATGTTTTATCCTAAACACCAAAGATCAACTTGGAAAGTTTGATTCAAAGGTGGTTAAAGGAATCTTTCTTGGATATTCCAATACATCTAAGGCCTATAGAGTATTTAACTCTAAGACGCAAGTTGTAGAAGAATCAATCCATGTAAATTTCCAAGATAACTCAAAGGCTGATAAAGAAATATCAGACCTAGAAAATTTGTTTGATAATTTGCGGATTAACCCTTCTGGTCAAAATTCAAGACAAGATGATAAACAAGTGTCAGACGATACAAGGACAGACGATAGATGCACAGACAAACCCTCTTCATCTGATACTCATCAACAGGGAGATCAAGTCCCTGCAAAAACATGGAAGTTTGCATCAAACCATACAGAATATCTCATCATTGGAGATAGATCCCAAGGTGTTCAAACAATATCAAGAGTGAAGTATATCTCAAGATATGCTCTTGTATCAGATATGGAGCCAAATAATATTGAAGATGCTCTTCAAGACAATGATTGGATTTTGGCTATAGAAGAAGAACTTAATCAGTTCACAAGGAATGATGTATGGACTCTTGTTGAAAGACCAAAGAACAAAAGCATCATCGGAACCAGATGGGTGTTCAAAAACAAGCTTGATGAAGCTGGAAATATGGTAAGAAACAAAGCAAGGTTAGTAGCACAAGGGTACAATCAACAAGAAGGTATTGATTTTACTGAAACTTTTGCTCCTGTAGCTAGATTAGAAGCTATTAGAATATTACTTGCTTTTGCTGCTCACAAGAATATCGTTCTATATCAAATGGATGTAAAAAGTGCTTTTCTAAATGGTTTTATTGAAGAAGAGGTATATGTAAAACAACCTCCTGGTTTTGAAAGTGTATCTCAACCGGACCATGTGTTCAAACTTAAGAAAGCATTGTATGGTCTTAAACAAGCTCCTCGAGCTTGGTATGATAGACTCAGTTCTTTCCTTCTTAAAAATGATTTTTCAAGAGGAAAGGTTGATACAACTCTCTTCAAGAAAAGCGTTTCAAAAGACTTTATTATAGTCCAGATTTATGTAGACAATATAGTCTTTGGTGCTACTAACAACTATCTTTGCAAGGATTTTTCAAAGCTAATGCAGGATGAGTTCGAAATGAGTATGATGGGAGAATTAAAGTTCTTTCTAGGACTTCAGATCAAACAGACGAAAGAAGGAATCTACATCCATCAACAGAAATACACAAAGGAACTTATCAAGAAATTCAAGATGGAAAATGCCAAGCCTATGAAGACCCCGATGCATTCGTCTGGAGCAAATCCCAACAAGGATGAGTCAGGTAAGTCCGTTGATCAGACGGTATACAGAGGTATAATTGGCTCACTCCTTTATTTAACTACAAGTAGACCTGACATTATGTTCAGCGTTTGTCTATGTGCGCGTTTTCAATCTGATCCCAAAGAATCTCATTTACAAGCTGTAAAGAGAATTCTTAGATATCTTGTTGGAACAACTAATCTCTCTCTGTTTTATAAGAGAAATAGTGATTTCAGTTTAAGAGGCTTTTGTGATGCTGATTATGCTGGAGATAAAGTGGAAAGAAAAAGCACAAGTGGTGGATGCCAATATCTTGGATCATCACTAATATCTTGGTCAAGCAAGAAACAAAATTTCATTGCACTTTCAACAACTGAAGTAGAGTACATTGCTGCGGCAGGATGTTGCTCACAACTACTATGGATTAAACATCAACTTGAGGATTATTCCAGGTTTGAGAATCATATTCCAGTGTTTTGTGATAACACTAGTGCAATTAATCTTAGCAAAAACCCTATTCAACATTCAAAAGCTAAACATATTGAAATTCGTTTCAATTTTATAAGAGATTATGTACAAAAAGGTATTTTCGATATACAGTTTGTGCAAACTGATTTTCAATGGGCAGATATTTTCACTAAAGCTTTAGACGAAACAAGATTCAATTTTATTAAAGAAAATCTTGGAATTATCTCTTTAAAAGATGGAAAGAATTGTTTTGTGTGAGTGTTTTGACTGAACTTATTTCGTCTGAACATTTTGTTCCGTCTATACATTATTTCATGTTAAGATGAAACATTGCGTCTGATCAAGTTGAATAGTTACTGTGGTAAAATTCAACAGACGCAACTGTTACTTTTTAACAAGTTTATCTCAAGTGTGCAGGGACAAATTAAAGGGAGCAATAAATGTGTCTGTCATTTATTGCACTATTCTAGGACAATGATAAGCACGCGCCGTGAATTGCAGAGGTCAAATCAATCATTAAAAAGGCAATGATGTGGACACGTCAAATCAGAGGCGGTTTTCGAAATCTTTCGTCTGATGAATTACAACCGTTTCATTCTTTATCTATAAATACTCTTGAAAGTTCACTCTTTTACTCTTTACTGCAATCTGCAATCTTTTGAACTTTCCGAAACCTAATACTCACTAAGCTTTCATTCTCTCTATTTTCAAATTTTCAACAATGGCCGCCAAGAACACCAAAGCTACCAAAACCGCTAAAGCCACCTTTTTCGCCCAAGATTTGTTCTTACCAAGCAAATGGATTTCAAGGGAGACTCTTGAAAGCGTCTCTGAAAGAGTTGTGAAGATGTTTGACAACACTGGATGGATGGGTTTTGCTGAGTTAAGAGGGTCATGGCTGATGGAAGCCTATGCCGAATTCTGGAGTGACGTCAAGGAATTTGATGATGGTATCATGGGTACCATAGACAACAGAGAATACATCATTACGGTGGACTCTATTGCTGAGGCAGGGAACTGCAAGGCCGAGGGACGCTTCTATAGCCCCAACTGGATGAAGAATGAATCAGAGGAGCATGTTGACAAAATCATGTATGTGAAGAAACGCGACCCTGAAGACTCCAAGTTCCATAGGTCAGGGAACCTCTCTCCAATCGCTAGAATCATCCACAATCTCCTCTTCAACATCTTCACACCAAGGATTGGCTCAAGGGAGTACTCGAGACAGATTCTGCATTTTCTATTGTCTGAGAAAAGCAAGGATGAGCCTCCCTCACCTTATTCTTGACCATTGGATAAGTGCACTGAAGAACCGCAACATCCGAAGGAAGAGTAGCATTCCCTACGCCACCCTCTTCACAAAAATTATAATCAACCAAGGATTTGATACCACTGGCGTGGTCTATCACCCTGAGGGAAAAGAAGTGAAAGCAAGCACCTTTGCGAAGATGCATCTATCTCCAAGCTTTCTTCTTCACTCACAAACCCAAACACCATCAACAGAACCCAAAACACAAACCCAAACACCGTTCGAAACACAACCCCAAACACAAGCCCAAACACCAAACCAACCTCAACCTCCTCCTTCTGTGATAATATCTGAAGTTCCTTTTGAGGATGTTCTTGAGGAACCCCTCAAGAAAAAGAAAAGGACCATCAGAATCAAGCACATAGGTGCTAAGTCAAAAGAACAGACGGTATCCCCAAGTGAAGATGAAGGGGTTACCATTCCATCTGAGAAAGTTCCGTCTGTGAAGATACTCACAGACGAAGAAAAGCAGAGAAAAGCAGCCGAAGAGAAAGCTGAAGCAAGAAAAATTGCTCTTCAAAAGGCTGCTAAAGGCAATGAGAAAATGAAGCAAAAGCTTGCGTCTGTTATAGTTGGTGAGATAGACGAAGAAAGAATGCTGAAAGAGGCCAAGAGAGTCTCTATTTTGCTTCAAGCTGAGAGAGAAAGGATCTTTCTCGAGAGCGTTCAAGGCATTGGATCGTCTGAGGGAGCATCTGCTCAAGCAACCTCAGAGGGCATGAATGGTGAAGAGACAGCCCAAATCCAGAAAGACAATGCCCAACTTGCGGAGGAGTTGGAAACCATGCTAAGCGAGGAAGTCTCCACAATGGAAGTCTCTCCTTCACCTTTACTCCAAGATGAACTTAGGGCAAGCCCTATTGTTGCGTCTCCGCTGAACGCATCCCTTGCACAGACGCTACCTGCTGCATCTGAGGAGGCATCACATCAACAGATGATGGAGATTCCGTCTGAAGACCTCGTGCTGATTGAAGATGTTGATTCTTCGTCTGATGAAGATCAACTTGAAGTTATAAAGGTCTATGCCTCTTGGGAGACACCACATGTTGAGGTGGTCAATCCAGAAGATTTACCTCCAAAGCACAAGGTGGACTATTCATTTCTAAATGAATTAGTCATGAGAAGATATGTTGAGAGCACCTGTGCAGAAAGATCAATCAAACCTGATTGGATCATTGGAGAGAAGAATGAAGAATTCTCCAATGAAGCTGAATCGTCTGAGTCTGCTCAAAATGATATCTCAGCAGACGATGAAGACCGCTATATCAAGGACACTCCCTACATTGAATTGAAGAACCCATATGAGTACAGAGGTAAAAAGGGTTTTCAATTAGGGAGATTTGTCAATCCCATCATCTACAACAAACCCTTGAAGCCAGTAGATTTCAACGAAAACATCGTCTACACCCTAGAAGAGCAACGTGATTGGTTGAAGCGTTTGCCTTGGGATACACTGGCCAACCTAGACATCAAAGGGTTAGAAGATATTCAAGCCTACAAGGATCATATTGCTGAGTCGGTGATTGAAGGACCAGCACTTGGCTATGAACCTCACATTCCACATAGAGAAAATCCAAGATGGAAGGTTCGGTATGAGGTGAATGCGCCTGTCTTCCATCATTGTAAATTTGGAGACGCACACTCTACCATCTATGAGCCTAAAGAATGCACTCATTGGAATCTTGACGCCATAGATCGCCATGATCCTATGCCTTTCACAATTCCACTCAACAAAACAGAGTATGTCAGTCTAGGACACTCTCTGGGAATTGTGCTTCCATGGACGAGGCCCCACTGCTCCAGGATCAATCCTCGTTACTCCATCCTCCTCAACGAGTATGAAGACCCTGAAGAATTTGCTCATGCCCTCCCAGAAGACTACAACATATCTTTCAAGATGATAGCTAATGCCTATAGAAGAGAAACCAAGGAAAGGGAGGTTTCTTTCTTTCAGATTGATCGTCATGCTAAGAAGGACAAGAGATACTGCCCCTTTATGATGGGTTCACAGTTCTCTTCTTTAGTGTCAGACGAAACGAAGTACACTATAGTCTTAGATCGAAAACGACCATGCTTGGTTAAGTTTTTGGCTAAGGGCAAAGAAAAGAAAGTACTGTTTGTCTCCAAGACCTTCAAGTATGCTAGGCATATCCCCAAGCGCCTTCCGTCTGTAGCCTATGCGCACCTCAAAGCAATCCAAGCTTAAGCCTCAAGCCCTATCAATCCTCAAATACAAAGGATGATAGAAGATCATGTAGCCACATCCAGATTCTGTTCTGGAACTACCTTTGATGAATTCGACAAGGATTCTTCCGTCTGTGGCAGGGTGTTTCC
This sequence comes from Hylodesmum podocarpum, assembly GCA_026586105.1. NCBI lineage: Eukaryota > Viridiplantae > Streptophyta > Magnoliopsida > Fabales > Fabaceae > Hylodesmum > Hylodesmum podocarpum. The sequence goes on from JALJEV010000804.1 coordinate 2,920,267, forward strand.
TAGTGCTGCTTTTGCATACACACATCCGTCTGCGAACATCCGGATCTTGAAGTTACTGTTACAACAAAGCTGCATTCATGGCAATGGGAACAGAACTTCATGGCTGATCTCATCTTTCCACTCTTTACATTGCGTCTGAAGAAGACTCCAACAGTGCTCATCATTGATGACACTACTCCTATAGTGGAAGAACCTCAAACACCAATAGTACACTTTGATGATACGGTGGAGGTTGATGACAGAGTTGGGGGTGCTGAGGCTGATTTTCAAGAGGCTGAGGAGTTTAAAACTCTGAAGCGTAAGTATGATGCTTTGGAAGAAGATTACGGGCACTTGAAAGCTAAGAAAAGAGAACTTGAAGAAAATCAAGCTTCTCTATCGTCTCAAGTGCAACAGCTTACAGACATTGTGATGTCCCTACTCAACAAGAAGCCAAAGCCTTCTTCTTGATCATCTTTTGATGACTTACAGCCCAAGGGGGAGAATAGAAGAGCCCAAGGGAAAGAAGATAGGAACAAGGGGGAAAACAACGTCTAAGGGGGAGCGAGCGAGCAAAGAAGAAAAAGCTTCGTCTGAGAGGGAGCAAGAGCAAACAAACAAAGAGCATCGTTTGAGGAAGGGAGTCACTATACTTGTTGTATCAATGTATTTTATTTACTTATTACTTTTAGTATAGAAAATACATTGTAATTCTTTATTGGCTATTCTTTATTGGTTTTCTGTCTATACCAATGTAATTGTATACACAGATTACATCGCATTGATGTAACAATCTTTATAAAGAGGTATTATTCAGAAAACATCGTCTTGATGTCAATCTGGCTTTTAAGACTGTTTGTTTCTGTCTAACCATGTCTTGTGCAGATTTTCGTGGTATGGTCTGTAATCATCAAAAAGGGGGAGATTGTTAGATCAAGGATGATTAACGTCTCAAGATTTTGATTAATTACAAGATAGACGAAACCAAGCTACCCAGGACTTGCTAAGACGAAACCAGCACAGACGGAACGAGACCCTTCAAAGAAGAAATTCTGCGTCTGTCCAAAAGCCAAATCATCAGATGATACATGCACAGACGGAAGAGGACTACTCAAGCTTAAGCCCTTTGTCTGTCCAAAGAGCGAAGTCTAAGACGATATGATGAGACGAAACAAACAACAACTGAAGACTGAAGAATCATATCGTCTATCCAAAAGCTGAAGTCAAGTTGAGTCTTTCGCGCCAAGATTTTAAGAAGCACTCATGAGAAGCATCCAAGATCAGTATACGGATTCGAGCTTACACTCCTAAGTCAAAAAAGGTCTTCACCTTTTTGTCACATCTCTGTACAAGTCAGAAGTAGTACTGCGCACAACCTAGTCCGCTATATCCGCTGCGACTCTTATCAATCAATCAAGTACAACTGACAACTTTTTTGGAAAGCTCTCTAGAAGATTTCTCAATGACTCTCAACGGCAATCAAATGAGTCTAATGGCTATTTGAAGAAGATGCCTATAAAAGGACTTCACAGCTTCAAGAATCAGTTGGCGAATACGCTTATCTTCTTCTATCTCTTAAGGATTCGCTCAAAATCTCTGATTGTGCTATATTGTAAACACCTCTCTGCGTAGAGGAAAACATTGTTTTTCAAAACATCTTTCAAAGTCCACTTGTGTGGCAGTTTAGCCTGAGGAGGCTGTGTTCCAAAGAATACCTTTTGTATTAGCCTGTGGAGGCTGGGTTCAAAGAATACCCTGTTGGTTTAGCTTGAGAAGGCTGGGAGCAAAGAATATCTTGTAATAGCCAGGAAGTGGTGGGTTCAAACAATACTTGTAACCTTTTCACGGTTTGTAGTGAAAACTCAGTGGTTGCTGAGTAACTGGACGTAGTCTTGAATAGACGAACCAGTATAAAAATAACTGTGTTTATTTTTTGTTTCGTCTGATCAACTAACAGGGGATAATCACATCATAACGTCTGTTCATTAAAATCAATCTTTCAGCATAAATTTGTTTCGTCTGAATAGCTTTGTAACCCACAGACGAAAGAGATAAAATTTTTAATTAACACAATTCAACCCCCCTTCTTGTGTTTATCTTTTACAGTTCACAATTATTATAGGTAAAACATCAACTCGAAGATTATTCCAGGTTTGAAAATCATATACCTGTATTTTGTGATAATACCAGCGTAATCAATTTGAGCAAAAAACCTTATTCAGCATTCAAATGCCAAACATATTGAAATCAGATTAGAGTATGTTTCTGCTGCTGGGTGTTGTTCACAATTATTATAGGTAAAACATCAACTCGAAGATTATTCCAAGTTTGAAAATCATATACCTGTATTTTATGATAATATCAGCGCAATCAATTTGAGCAAAAAACCCTATTCAACATTCAAATGCCAAACATATTGAAATCAGATTTCATTTCATTAGAGATTATGTTCAAAAAGGTGTCTTTGATATGCAATTTGTGCAAACTGTCTTCCAATGGGCTGATATTTTTAGAAAAGCTTTAAACTCGTTTTAATTTCATAAAAGAGAATTTGGGAATTATTCTCTTGCATGAATAAATTCTTTCCTCTGATTAAATTTTTCAGTCTGAATTTTGCTTACATCTGCATCTATTTCATCCATATTATTTCGTATTAAGACGGAACGCTGCGTCTGACTAAAAGTTGAATTAGTCCGTCTGACTCTTCAACAGACGCAACGTTATACTATCTACTAGTATTTTAATCAAGTGTGCAGGATATAACATTTAATGCAGCATTTAATGTGTCTGACATTTATAGCAAAATTCTTAAGAGACCGAGACACGCGCATAATTTTTAGAATCAATTCAATCATTAGTAGAAGGAGTGATGGAGGACCATCTGTGACAGGAAGAGTTACAAGAGCCATGCATAGAAGGATTCAAGAAGAAGTCGAGAAGCAACTCGAAAGCCAAGATTCAACTCAAGACTTCTCTTTAAATCGTAATAGGACCTGTATCCTTCTTTCGTCTGAAGTGACTGTTTCGTCTGAAGCGGGGGAACGTTGTTCCGTCTGAGGCTTGCTCTTCCTTCGTCTGACTGATTAGATTGCGTCTGAATCAGAGGAAGAGATGTTCCGTCTGGAGCTTGCAGAGATAAGCTCCGTCTGACTGGGAAGATGTTCCGTCTGGAGCTTGCTTCATCTGAGGAGAACTTGATTCGTCTGATGATAGACCTTCTGGAGCTTGCTTCGTCTGAGTGAGAATTGTTTCGTCTGAGATAGTTTGTCTGAAAAATTTCGTCTGAAGACTCAACAGACGATACTCCCTCGGACAGACGATACACCATGACAGACGCTTCACCGACAGATGAATGACTAAGGGCTTTTGTATGAAACTTTCGTCTGAAGACTCAACAGACGATACTCCCTCGGACAGACGATACACCATGACGGACGCTTCACAAAGCCCAGACGAATGACGAATGAAGGGGGCTTGCATTTTGTTGTTCATTTGTTAGCTATATCACAATTAGTTATAATGATGTATTTTGAATAGAAACTTGGCGAGCGAGCTAATTCCTACTGACACTAGTATAAATACTGCACACATTGTATTGTAAGGCACTTTTTTGGATGAATTGAAATTTGAATTAAGCTAAGAGCTTATTCTGTGAGAGTTTTCTCTCTTGAGTTCTTGTGAAGAACTTCGAATCTTATCAATGGCTTCTTGATCCATTGTGGCGATTCTACCTTGAGCTTATTGGCATTTGCCATGGCGCTTCCATTCCTAGTCTAATTCCTCTTGAATCTTTATTTTCTGTTTACGTTCCAATTTTCCCCAAATTTTGGAGATAGAAACTCCGTTGAAGCATGAAGGTCCGAAAATCCGTACAATTCTCGTGAGGATTGTATCAAATTTGGTAATCAGAGCTTGTTCTACTTCAATTGGAGCATTGTATCGGTGTGAAATGTCCTTACCTTGAGTCTTATGTTTTTCTCTTCAAATTTTGTGTAGATCCGTGTCGTATGAATTCGTTTGAGTTTATCACAGGTTCCTTGAGTTGTCTTGGTCTTGATTTTTGAGTTACATGTTGAAAAAAACTTCGTAGATCTAAAATTCTGAGAAAATTATAGCTGGTTTCAATAATTCTTCATATATGTTTTGATGTGCGGCATAATGAACCGTGTCAAATCTTGTCAAAATTCACGAGTATATGTTTTGAATGTATTCAAGGTGCTGTACACGTGAATTAAGTGCTAAGATTTGCGCATTACAAGTTCAAGTAGCTATCACTTTGTTTAATCTAGCTTACTAGTAATTTTAGACTTAATTTTGCCTTAGTCATAGGTCCTTATAAATTCGGTCCAGCAAAAGAAAGTCAAGAAAAGAAGTATAAAGCCAAAAAAAAAAAAAGAGGATCACAAGAAAAAGTCAAGAGAAGAGAAAAACAAGAAAAGTGAAAATTCAAGAAGAATAGAAAAGAACAAATGAAAAGCGATGGTAGTGAAAGTAAAGCTTAAAGTGCAGAGCAGTAACTTGACAAATAGAACCTCTGAACACTCACAAATTAGTGGTTCAAAGGACTTAGAATACTAGAGGCACTTAGGACTAAGCATTCTCACAACACCTGAGTTTAGATTGCTAGTGGTCTAGATTCTTGAACTTGTGGTGTGCATTGTGCTTGGTAATTGTGTGAACTGCATCTGTGATCTATTCTGTTTTTTTTTAACAAGTGCAGAAAGGACAGAACCACTGGAGTAATTGATTACATCGACTCGTAATCGATTACCACTCTGTTGTGTCAAGTTGATTCCAAATTATTTCTGTATCGTCTGTAAACACGTCATCATTGATTCCACTGATTTAAACTTTGTCACATTATTTCATTCATTGATTTGAGTAGCTTAATTCATTCATTTGTCCTTTTATTGCTTGTCTTCTGATTGGACTCTTACGGTTTTGTCTTGAGTCTGTAATTTTGCTTTGAACTCTTAAGCTCAACTCTAGAATTGTTTCTCCTTCACTTTGGAAACAAAGACCTTGATAATTGATCAGAGGTTTCAACAAGAGTTTAAAGAGAGGTTGAGTGAAAAAAAAAAGACAAGAGAGAACATTCGAGAAGGAGTCTTGAAGTGTGAAATACGAGTGAATTGAGAGTATACACTTAGAGAGTGGAAAGGATCATTTTATCTACTTGTATTTGCGTCTAATCTTTCTTGTGCAGCCATGGATAGTTCTCCTAGCGTCGGGAATGATCTTTCACCTAAAACTCAGAAAATGATGGACATGATGAAAACTATGATGAAAGCTAGTTTAGATGAAAGATTTGATCAAGAGAGAAGAACTAAGGAGGAAAGGAAGCAAAGGAAAGAACTAGAGAAAAGGAATCATGGAGAAACAAGTAGGAATCGGGATAACCATGATCATAGTAGAGCTGGAAGTGAGAGAAGCAGAGAGGACGAAAGAGAAGGACGTTACAGAGGAAATCAGTCTTCACCTCGGGGAAGTGAAGGAGGAAGCAATTATGATGGTGATCATGAATATAGAGGATATTGGCATGATAGAAGAAGAGACAGAAGAAGAAACTATGGTACTCATGGAGGATATGGCAGGGAAAATCACATCTTTGAGGGCGAAGGTCGATGAGGACGAAAGAAGCCTGAAACTTAAACTGCCAAAGTTCAATGGTGAAGGAAGTGCTGAAACATACCTTGAATGGGTAATGAAATTGGATCAAGTGTTCTCATGTTACCCTATGCTTAATGAGGAGAAAAAGCTCAACTTAGCCATCATGGAGTTCGAAGGATATGCGCTGGTATGGTGGAATCAAATCCTTGTTGATGCTGGAAGAAGGAGAAGACAACACGTGACTTCCTGGACTCAGCTAAAGGAGGAATTGAAAGGGAGATTTGTACCAACCACGTATGTGAGAGACTTACACGTGAAACTCCAGAGGTTGACTCAGGGAACTAAGACTGTGCAAGAGTACTATAAAGAACTTGAGTTAACAATGCTAAGGTGTGACTATCAAGAAGAAAGGGAAGCTACACTTGCGAGGTTCACGCACGGACTTAACAGAGATATCCAAGATATTCTCGAGCTTCAAAATTATGTGACACTTGAGGATGCCATTCACAAGGCCGAGAAGATTGAGCAACAATTAAAGAGAAAGGCAACCTTTAAGAGGTCCTCTACTGCACAAACTTCATCTTGGAGAGATAAAGGCAAGAAGGAAGGCTACTCCAACCAAAGAAATAAGTCTGACCGAGACACCACTAAGGTAAAAGAGGTAGTTCCTAACACTTCTAAACCTAGTTCTATTAAATGTTTTAAATGTCTAGGTCATGGCCACATAGCCTCAAATTGCCCAAACAAGAAGACGATGGTGATGAGAGTAGACGGAGTCATTACCAGTGAAGGATCCAACTCACCATCAAGTGATAGTGAAGTTTCCAACACAAGTGAATCGTCTGCTTATGAACAACCTGAGGAAGGTGATCTTCTGATGGTCAGACGAATGCTTAGTAATGTATGTAAGGAGCTTGACGAATCACAAAGGGAGAATATCTTCCACACTAGATGCACAATTGAAGGGAAGGTATGCTCTTTAATTATTGACAGTGGCAGCTGTACTAACGTAGTAAGTACTAGGTTAGTAGATAAACTAAAATTGAAAACTTCTTCACATGTTAAACCTTACAAACTGCAATGGTTGAATGAGAAAGGAGAGTTAGTAGTAGATAGGCAAGTTTTAATTTCTTTCACTATAGGAAGGTATAATGATGAAGTGCTTTGTGATGTTGTGCCTATGGAGGCTTCGCACCTCTTGCTTGGTAGGCCTTGGCAGTTTGATAAACATGCCTTACATGATGGTGTTACCAATACTTACACTTTCTCTCATAAAGGAAAGAAAATTAATCTCAAACCATTATCACCAAAGGAGGTTTGTGAAGATCAAATCAAAATGAAAAGTAAAAGAGACCAAGAAAAGAAACTCTCTTTGGTGATCGATAGAAACACCCCAAGGGTGGTCGACGAAACACTCCAAGAGTGACCAGACGAAACACCCCAAAAGTGATCAGATGAAAGGAAAATCACACAATCTGAAACATGATAAGAGTGATAAAAAAGAGAGCTTCTTGGTTGAAAGAAAAGAATTAAAAAGAGATTACCTAGCTAGGAAAATGATGCTTCTTTGTGTTCCTAACCCTTTGATTTTAAGCACTAACTTTGTAGGGGATCAAGAAAGACTGGTGGCCTTACTGGAGGAGTTCCAAGATGTGTTTCCAAAAGACATACCTCATGGTCTGCCACCAATTCGGGGAATTGAGCACCAGATTGATCTGATTCCAGGTGCACCTCTACCAAATCGCCCAAGCTATAGGAGCTCTCCCCAAGAGAGCCATGAAATCGAAGCAAGTGCAAGAGCGATGGATAAAGGGTGGGTGAAGGAGAGTCTATCCCCCTTGCGCATCACCGGTGATCTTAGTGCCTAAGAAGGAGGAACGTGGCGTATGTGTACAGATTTGTAGGGCCATAAATAACATTACTATCGTACCGCCACCCTATTCCTAGGCTAGATGACTTGTTGGATGAACTGCATGGTGCTTGTGTCTTTTCTAAAATAGATCTTAAAAGCGGTTACCATCAAATTCGGATGAAACAGGGTGATGAATGGAAAACTGCATTTAAGACTAAATTTGGCTTGTATGAATGGCTTGTTATGCCATTCGGATTATCTAATGCACCTAGTACTTTTATGAGACTCATGAATCATGTGTTAAGAGAATTTTTAGGAAAATTTGTTGTTGTATACTTTGATGATATATTGATTTACAAAAAACTTTCCTTGAACATTTAACACATTTAAAGTTTGTCTTAGAAGTACTTAGAAGGGAGCGACTCTATGCCAACAAAGAAAAGTGCACCTTCTCAACCAGCAAGGTAATATTTCTGGGATATGTAGTGAGCTCCCAAGGAGTTCAAGTGGGAGAGTAAGGTAAAAGCTATCCAAGAGTGGCCCACTCCTACCTGTGTTAAAGATGTTAGGAGTTTCCATGGACTAGCTAGTTTTTATAGGAGATTTGTTAAAGATTTCAGTACAATTGCATCTCCTTTAAATGAATTAATTAAAAAGGAAACTCAATTTGAATGGGGGCCTAAACAAGAACATGCTTTTCGAACTCTCAAGGAGAAATTGACCAATGCGCCTATTCTTGCTTTGCCTAATTTTAATATATCTTTTGAATTGGAATGCGATGCCTCTAATGTAGGAATTGAGAGTGTCTTGATACAAGGAGGACATCCCGTATCCTATTTCAGTGAAAAGCTCAAAGGGGCCCAAGTGAACTATTCAACATACGACAAAGAGATGTATGCCTTAGTACGCGCCTTCCAAGTGTGGCAACATTATCTCCTTCCCAAGGAATTCGTGGTGCACACTGATCATGAGGCTTTGAAGCACTTAAAAGGACAAGGAAAGCTGGGACAGAGGCATGCAAGATGGGTTGAATACATAGAGAAGTTTCCTTACGTCATTAAATATAAGCAAGGGGTAAATAATGTGGTAGCCGATGCACTTAGTAGGAGATATACTTTAATTGCTATGCTAGAAACTAAGATGCTTGGGTTTGAACATATCAAATGCTTATATGAACATGACATAGATTTTAGTGAAGTGTACTTGATGTGTGCAAGAGGGGCTCATAAGGAATTCTTTAGGCATGAAGGATATCTTTTTAAAGGCAAAACCTTATGTGTGCCGAAGACTTCCTTAAGAGAACTACTCATTTGTGAAGCACATGAAGGGGCCATCATGGGACACTTTGGTATTGATAAGACTCTTGCTATATTACATGAACACTTTTATTGGCCACATATGAAAAAGGATGTTAGCAGGTTTGTGAATAAATGCATAACATGTCATAGAGCAAAGTCTAGGGTCCAAAATCATGGGTCAGACACCCCTTTACCGATTCCAAACTCACCTTGGATTGATATTTCTATGGATTTTGTACTTGGATTGCCTAGATCCAAGAGGGGTATGGATGCTCTGTTTGTTGTTGTGTGTCGATTTTCTAAAATGGCTCATTTCATTGCTTGCCATAAGACAGACGATGCCACACACATAGCAAACTTATTCTTTAAAGAGGTGGTAAGGTTGCATGGTATGCCAAAGAGTATAGTGAGTGACAGGGACTCTAAATTTCTTAGCCATTTTTGGAGGACCCTCTGGAGCAAGCTTGGCACCAAACTGTTGTTTTCTACCACTTGTCATCCACAGACGGATGGCCAAACTGAAGTGGTTAACAGGACATTGGGTCAACTTCTGAGGTGTTTTGTTAGGGGCAATGTGAAGTCTTGGGAGGAACATTTACCTTATATAGAATTTGCATATAACAGGGTGGTAAATGCTTCTACTAATTGTTCACCTTTTGAAACTGTGTATGGTTTTAACCCGCTGACCCCTCTTGATCTTGTGCCTATTCCACTTGAGTTTGCTTTGGATGTAGATGGAGCAAGTAAAGCCGAAAGAATAAAGTCTCTTCATGCAAAGATTAGAGAACGAATTCAGAAGAGGTACACTCAAGTAACGGCTAAAGCAAACCAGCACAAGAAGGATGTTCAATTCAAAGAAGGAGACTTGGTTTGGCTTCATCTGAGAAAAGAGAGATTTCCTAATCTTAGGGAATCCAAATTAATGCCTAGAGGAGATGGACCATTCAAAATCCTCAAGAAACTTGGACCTAACGCTTACAAACTTGACCTCCCTAACACTTTCATTGGTAGTAATTCCTTCAATGTTAGTGACTTATCTCCTTGTGTTGCAGACGCAGACGAATTAAACTTGGGGACAAGTTTGAATCAAGAAGGAGGGTTTGATGGAGGACCATCTGTGACAGGAAGAGTTACAAGAGCCATGCATAGAAGGATTCAAGAAGAAGTCGAGAAGCAACTCGAAAGCCAAGATTCAACTCAAGACTTCTCTTTAAATCGTAATAGGACCTGTATCCTTCTTTCGTCTGAAGTGACTGTTTCGTCTGAAGCGGGGGAACGTTGTTCCGTCTGAGGCTTGCTCTTCCTTCGTCTGACTGATTAGATTGCGTCGAATCGGAGGAAGAGATGTTCCGTCCGGAGCTTGCGAGAGATAAGCTCGTCTGATCGGGAAGATGTTCCGTCGGAGCTTGCTTCATCGAGGAGAACTTGATTCGTCGATGATAGACCTTCGGAGCTTGCTTCGTCGAGTGAGAATTGTTTCGTCTCGAGATAGTTTGTCTGAAAAATTTCGTGTCGAAGACTCACGACGATACTCCCTCGACAGACGATACACCATGACGGACGCTTCTCGACAGACGAATGACTAAGGGCTTTTGTATGAAACTTTCGTCGAAGACTCACCGACGATACTCCTCGGATGACGATACACCATGATGAGACGCTTCACCTAAACAGACGAATGACTAAGGGCTGCTTGCATTTTGTTGTTCCGCTGTTAGCTATATCACAATTAGTTATAATGATGTATTTTGAATAGAAACTTGGCGAGCGAGCTAATTCCTACTGACACTAGTATAAATACTGCACACATTGTATTGTAAGGCACTTTTTTGGATGAATTGAAATTTGAATTAAGCTAAGAGCTTATTCTGTGAGAGTTTTCTCTCTTGAGTTCTTGTGAAGAACTTCGAATCTTATCAATGGCTTCTTGATCCATTGTGGCGATTCTACCTTGAGCTTATTGGCATTTGCCATGGCGCTTCCATTCCTAGTCTAATTCCGCTTGAATCTTTATTTTTTGTTTACGTTCCAATTTTCCCCAAATTTTGGAGATAGAAACTCCGTTGAAGCATGAAGGTCCGAAAATCCGTACAATTCTCGTGAGGATTGTATCAAGGAGTTTCAAGATGGAAACGTCAAATTAGGGACAATTACTTTCCTTTCATCTATTCCTTGACCTAATACTTATTCATCAATATACATACATACATCTACATATATATATATACATATATATATATGTATATATATATACATATATATATATATATATGTGTGTATATATATATATACATATATATATATGTGTATATATATATATATATATATATATATATATATATATATATATATGTATATATATATATATATATATATATATATGACAATAAGCAAATTGCACAATAAGCAAACCGCCTCTCTTGTTCTATACTCACAATTTCTCTGCACAAAAAGAACTCTCACTCTCTTTCTAAAAGTATCACAGTTTTGAATCTCTCTCATGGTCGCCAAGAATATCAAAGGAACTTATGAAGAAACTGAAATCAATTTCTTTGATGAAGAATGGTTTCTTCCAAGTCAATATATTACAAGAGAAACACTTCAAAATGTGTCAAAAGAAGTCTACGAGATGATCAATGCGGCTGGCTGGATGGAGTTTGCAGAATGGAAAAGGGGCATGGATGATGGAAGCTTATGCTAAATATTGGAGCAAATGTCTGCTTCTCCAAGAAGGAATAGATGGCTTAATCTAAAAGGAAGAATATGTAATCAACCATGATACGGTTGTTGATGCTGCAAAATGCAAGATTGAAGGGGTTATCTACAAGCCAAATTGGAATCCTCATCTAGACAACAAAACAATAGATGAGATGCTTTATGGAAGGGTTCGAACTACTGGAGTTTCAAATTTCCTTAAAGTTAAAAACTTGATTCCAGAATGTAAAGTTCTTCACTACCTTCTAATCAATGTTTTTACTCCAAGGACTGGTGCCAGAGATAATGTCAACAACAAAGATAGATTCTGTCTCTTCCATCTTCTACAACGAACAAAAATCAGTCTGCCTCATCTTATCATGCACCTTTGGCTGACAGCTTTAAAAGCAAGAGGTTTTGCAAAGAAACCATGTATTCCCTATCCCTCTATCTTTTCTAGAATTGCTATCAATCAGGGATTCATAGCCAACGATGTTGAATGGCATTCTTGTGGAAAAGAAATAAAATAGGGTATCTTCGCTAAATTACGTCTACCATCAAAACAGTCTGCAAAAGATGACTTTCAAAAGAGAGAACTGAGATCATCAAATATTCTCCCGTCTCAAGAAATCTCACCCTCCAAACGTCTCAAAATTACTGATCAAAAACCACCTAAGCCACCTCAAATTCTTAACCAAACACCATCTCACCCTTTTCAACTTATACAAGTTAAGATTGAGGCTCCATCTCTCATTCAAGTTCATGATAATATAGGTGATCTTCTTCCTAAACAATCTCTCATCCAGAGACGTCCTCGATCCACAAAAAGAAAACATCATGTTCCAATCTCCTCGAAAATAAGTTTAGGAGACAAAAAACCTTATGAAAATCCACCTGAAGCTGAATTTGTTGCACAAGATGAAAATGAAGAGGCCTCAAGGGCAAAAAGAGCAGAAGAAGAAGCAAAGAAAGATCTTGAAGCTAAAGCTAGGCAACAAGAAATAGCTAAAGGAAAAAGAAAGCTTGCCAATTCCTCATCGTTTTCTCTTGAAGAAGAAGTTGATAAAGAACTAAAGAAAGCAATTTAAGCTTCAAAAGCAGAGTCTCGTGAGAAAGACAGACTTGCTTTAGAAAGACAAAATGAAGGAGGTGCGTCTGGCATAACACCTGTGGTTATTTTTGAAAATAATCAAATTTCGGACTTAGAGCCAATCAATGCTCCGTTTGAGTCTACTGCTATTATATAAGTGTAAAATATAAATATACAAGAAGGGGGGTTGAATTGTGTTTTCTAATTAAAACTTTTTCAGACGATGCATTTTGCGTCTGTATTAAAACGTTTAAATTAAACGCAAACTTAAACTTGTTCTTTAAAGATTGATTTTAATTAAATTTATGTTTTAAGTTATTATCCTCTGTTAGTAAGCAATTAAAAATAATCAAAGCAATAATATTTTTATACTGGTTCGTCTTATGAAAGACTACGTCCAGTTACCCAACAACTTGCTAAGGTTCCACTAAGAGTATTCTTTGAACCCAGCCACTCCTGACTAACAATACAGATATTCTTCGAACACAACCTTCTCAGGCTAAAGTGGTATTCTTTGTCCCCAGCCTCCACATTCTAAACCCGACATTCTTTGAACATAGTCTCCATAGGCTAACCAAGGTATTCTTTCAACACTTAGCTTCCTTAGGTTAAAGAAGGTATTATTTGGACTTTAGCCTCCACAGGCTAGACTTACGGTATTATTTGGACTACCAGCCTCCGCAGGCTTGATGCAAGGTATTCTTTAAACACTTAGCCTCCTCAGGCTACAAGATTACCACAACAGTGGTTTACAATTAAGTTCAAATAGAAAATATCCTCTACACATAGAGAGATTTTACAATGAAGTTTCTATTCTAAGTTTGTGGCGAGCAAACTTGTTTTCTTGAGAGCTTGAGCGAGTATATAAATATAGTCTTGATCAGAGTAGTTCGCCAATTTGAACTCGCAGAGATGAAGTCCTTTTATAGATGCTTGCGTGAAGTAACTGTTAGACTGTAGATGTTAACGTTAGTCCTTGTCTTGGGTACTTTCACATCTGGCAGAGTGAGCAATCAGAACATTTAATGGAAAGTCAGCGGTTGTCAGCGTGAGATATGCCTTTGACTTGATTCCTTCAGAGATTTCACTGAAACGTACAACTGCTTTTTGTGTTGCAGAGATTTCATTTTGATGTTTTGATGATTGCAGCCCAATGGGGAGAAGATAGGAGGAAGAAGAAAGGAGGGGAAGATTAAAACTTAGGGGGAGTTGAAAAAGAAAAAGACTTGAAAAAGAGACGAAGAAGAAAGAAGAAGAAGATTAAACTCAGGGGGAGTTGAAAAAGAAAAAGACTTGAAAAAGAGACGAAGTAGAAAGAAAAAGAAGATTAAACTCAGGGGGAGTTGAAAAAGAAAAAGACTAAGTTGAGGGGGAGTGTAAAATTAAAAATATTACAAGTCTGAGGGGGAGCCATACGAAGAAGAAGGAGAAGAAGCTAAAAATAAAGAACAAGACCAAGATTAGGGGGAGCTATTTTATGTTCTTATTTTATATTCTAAAGCATGTGGCTTGATAACCACTGTCGAATGACTATCAAAAGCTAGATTTATCCCCAATTAAACTTGTAATATAGAGGAATCAACCTAGGTCATCTCTCAGAAGACATACATACATTCAATTCGGAATTACTCACTATTAGGAGGGGGATTTTCATGAATTAATGCAGCAAAACCTAAACGGAATAGAAAATACAAAACTGAATGAAGAACTAAAGATAGAATTAGAATTTAAACATAGAGCAGCGAAGTGTAAATTGAAGCAATGAATGATAAATGCAGAAAATGAACAGTAGCGTAAACCTTGAGGAGAATTAGGAATTGAGAATAGAATGGAGAAATGTAAACTAAAACAGTGAATTAAGCTAATTGAAACAATGCATTAGGCAGAAGAGAAGTGCAGAAAAAGAATCAAGCATAGTAGCATAAAGTGTGAAAACCTAAACGATCAAGAACAGAATTATAAAGCGTAAATGTAAATTGAACCGGAGATTTATTGCAGAATTGAAGAAAAATCAAAATCAAAGAACTGAATTCAATTGTTGTAGTAGCTACAGTTGTGAGGAGAAATTGAATACATGAAGATTGAAAGTGAAGAAGTAAAGCATGAGAAGAAGAGGGAACAGAGAAGAGTGAAACGAGAGAAGAGAGAATTGTGCAATCGCACAATTCAAACTTGTACAAGAAGCTAGAAAACAGAATTATGAGAAGTCCCTTTTCAATTCGCGCCCAAACAGCTATATATAGCAGGAAAAACGCGCCACCCTTAAGTGAAAACGCGCCCTGGCGCATTTGTACCGCAAGGGGCAGTGAAACGCGCCACTTGAGCGCGCCCTGGCACGTTTTTGCCGCAAGGGCCAGCCAAGCACGCCACCCTGGGGCGCCCTGGCGCGTTTTTGCCGCAAGCAGGGCATGAGCGCGCCACCACAGGGCGCGCCCTGGCGTTTTTGCAAAGCGAGGGCATGAGCGCGCCACCCTGGAGCGCCCTGGCGCGTTTTAACAGCCATGGATGCTCAACTTGGCTTGCTCTGATCTTTATTTGGGCTTCCCTTCTTGTTCTTCTTGATGGCATCTTCATCTTATGTCCATGGCTAGCATTCAATCTCCTCCTTGCTCCTATCTCTTCTTCATTCTTCATAGTTCTAGAAGCGACTGCACAAGAATCAATATAGAATCATAAGAACTTATGGAATTTTAACTATTATTTACTACTACTACTAAAATATACTTCCAACACAATATCTAAGATAAACTACCAAATTATAACACATATAATAGCTAATTGACCTGAAAACAAAGTAAAGAAAATGTATATAAAATGGATTATCAAATACCCCCACACTTATTCTTTTGCACTCCGGGGCAAAACTTACTAAAAGAAGAATTGATGCTATGTGAACTGAACCAATTCCAGTTGAGCCACAGATGCATATAAAGAGAAAGGGACAAAATTCAGAGCATCAATATCAATAACGATTCATAAGTCTAAGGTGCATCCAGAACAAACAATTTGACAAGTTGATTTAAAGAATGAATTCAAAGTGATAGAACCTCACAAGTAAGTGTTTCCTCTTAACTCTCAAGTGTTTAGGATTGTATTGGCACTCAAACACATCATACAAGTTAGCACTACCAGATTTTTACAAGCCTCTAATTTCAATAACTTGAAACACATGCAATTAGAGATCAAAAGGACTTTATTAAGCTTGTAATGTGGCCAAGGTGCAGGTGGGATAAAAGAAGGATTATTTAGGCTAATAACCAAGAGAAAAGAGGAGCAATGGGGAATAAATCTAATAAGCATGAAGATTACCCTCCTAGCACTTACCTCTTTTTGGTTTCCCACTTATTTCCATCATGGATTTTCATTTCCTTCTGTTTCTCTTTTTCTCTTTTCTTTCTTGCTTTCTTATAACTTTTGGTGCTTTCTTTTCTTCTTTCTTTTGCTTTCTCTTCTTCTTTTTTTTTCTTTTTCTAGATTTCCTTCTTTGCAGCTTTTGGTATTTTATTCTTTGTATCTTTTTCTATATATACATATACATTTTTCTGTGTAGTTGTTTTCTTTTGCATAACCAATGTCAATCCATTCATCAACTCACATATCAGAATTGTCCTAAAGGGTTATACCCCCACACTTATTTAAAACTTATTCCCAAAACAATTCCAAAGCTCCTTTAATCCCTAAAGTTAGGGGGCATCATTGTTTTCCATTTTTCGGCTTGTAATGAGCTTAATCTTGAAGAAAGGGAAATAAAGGCTCAAAAGGGGATGACAAGGGACAGATATGTAAGGTAGGCTCATTTGGCTAGTGGCTTAAGAAGAAATTTGCCTAGATCATTTCAATAATGCATGTGATCAAGAAATATCAGCAAGAGTCAAGGAAAAATCTAGAGCAACTAACAAGATGAGTGTAGTCACACAAGAAAGAAATTTGAAGGAAAGAATAGTTCCTCCATATAAGGCTCAAACTCTCACAAGGTTTATTTTTCTATCACTAATTATCCAAACTTTAGCTTCAAGTCAATTGCAATTCAAAGACGCACACATAGGTTATAAGAAGATTGAACTAAAATTTTGTCTTTTTTTTCCTCTGATATATTTTGTGTTTTTTTTAAACTAAAATGTCTTATGCAAATTTTGATCTGACATCTACACAATATATCATGAATGATCTTATCATTTGAAGAACTCCAGTTCAAGATGTTTCGTCTACAACGTTCAAGCTCTGATACATCCTTGAAGCTATGAATCTACGAAGAAGAAGATGGTTTTGCTCGTATGGTCTGTAATCATCAAAAAGGGGGAGATTGTTAAGTCAAAATGACTTAGCATCTTAATTTTGATAATTACAAGACAGACGGATGTATCAACAGACGCAGTGATAGAGGACCATCCTTGCATAGAAGAGTTACAAGGTCCATGACAAAGAAAATACAAGAAGTAGAAAGTCAACTCCAAAGTCAAAGTCAACTCTCAAGTCAAGAGTCAACTCAAGACTTCTTCTTAACTTGTAATAAGACTTGTAATTTTTCTAGTATTTTGTAAAATTTGTAATTAGGATTAAACATTGAATAATTAGGTCTTTGCTTGCATGTGGAACTCACGGCCTAGGCTTACACATTAGGACCGAAATTTCTCTTCCAAAAGGGAGAGAGTGACGCACACTCTCTTAGGGAGAGTGGGAGAGAATTGGAGGGAAAAGTAGTGGAGGGAGCACTAACTTAATTTGAATCTCAACCTTTAGATGAGATCTACATTCTCTAATCTAATGTTTGAGTTCAAATTCAGCTAGCACATGCTTTTGACACCACTTCTTAAGTGAACTCTAACCCCTTGATTAAGATTTAATCAAGAGGCTAGAATTCAAACTTAAGTCACACCTTTGCCACCACTCCTTTACTTAGTCGTGACCATAGGATGCATATCTAATCCAAGGATTAAGATTAGTGATCCGTGTGATGTGCTTGAGAAAACATCCCACACGTTGATCCTAATCTAGATCCAAAGGTGAAGATAAGTTCCTTGGTTTCTAAGTTGGCGCCACCTACACTAAGTATAAATAGGAATTGAAAACACTTTTGATGAATTGAGAATTGAATTCAGAAAATTAAGTGTGTTTTCTCTCTTGTGTTCTTGTGAAGAACCTTGAATCTCATCAATGACTTTCTTGTCCATTGTGGCGGTTCCACCTTGAGCTTATTGGAACTTGCCATGGCACTTCCATCTCTTTCCTCAATCCATTTTCTATCTTCTTTTCTTCTTTGATTCTGCATCTTCTTCTCCAAACTGTGAGCTCCTCCATTAAAGCATGAAGGTCCATGCATCATGAAGCATTTCTCCTTGAGGATTGCATCATGCAGAGGGAACAATGATCAGACGAATCATTATTCACATAGACGAAAGATGCACCCTCAAAACATAAGAAGTTCCAGACGAAAAGTTCAAGTCGTCATGCTTCAAGGCAATATCATCAGACAAAGAACTTTCAAAGATCAGACGGAGAGCACGTCTCAACTTCATGTCAAGTGCTCAAGTATGAAGATTTGAAGACTAGAGTTGAAGAAGAAGATTGAAGACAGACGAATGAATTCAACACACAACTCTTTTTAATTATTCATTCGTCTAGCCTTTTATGAAGTTCAAGACTCTGAGTAACACATGCACTTATTTAAAATCAACCGTTACTCAAAATGTTCTATAGGTAGAAAGGGATTTCAAAATAAACCTCTGCAACACGAAAGCAGTTGTACGTTTTAGTGAAATCTCTGAGCAAATCAAGTCAAAGGCATATCTCACACTGACAACCGTTGACTTTTCAATAAATGTTCTGATTGCTCACTCTGCCAAATGTGAAAGTACCTAAGACAAGGACTAACGTTAACATCTATAGTCTAACGGTTACTTCACAACAACGCCTATGAAAGGACTTCATCCTTGCGAGTTCAACTTGGCGAACTACTCTGATCAAGATCATATTCATACTCGCTCAAGCTCTCAAGAAAACAAGTTTGCTCGCCACAAACTTAGAATAAAATTCTCTTTGTAAAATCTCTCTCTATGTAGAGGATAATTTTCTATTTGATTTTAATTATAAGCCACTGTTGTGGTAATCTATAGCCTGAGGAGGCTAATTGTTTAAAGAATACCTATTTTAGCCTGAGGAGGCTGAGGTCCAAAGAATACCTTGGTTAGCATGTGGAGGTTATGTTCAAAGAATACCTAGGTTTAGCCTGCTGAGGCTGGGGTCAAAGAATACCGCTTTAGCCTGAGAAGGTTGTGTTCAAAGAATATCTGTATTTTAGCCAGGAGTGGTTAGGTTCAAAGAATACTCTTAGTGGAACCTTAACAAGTTGTTGGGTAACTGGACGTAGTCTTTCATAAGACGAACCAGTATAAAAATATTACTGCTTTGATTATATTTTATCTGCTTACTAACTAGGGATAATAATAACTTAAACTATTTCATTAAAATCAATCTTTAAAGATAAGTTTAAGTTTGTGCCTGATTTGACGATTTTATACAGACACAAAACGCATCGTTTGAAATAGTTTTTGGAAAACACAATTCAATCCTGTGTGTTTATATTTTACAATAAGACAGTAATATTTTTATATTGGTTCATCTATAGAGATTAAGTCCAGTTACTTAGCAACTTGCTAAGTTTTCACTAAGAGTATTCTTTGAACCCAGCCACTCCTGACTAATAATACATATATTCTTTGAACTCAACTTTCTCAGACTAAACCAGTATTCTTTGGACCCAGGCTTTGCAGACTAAACAAAGGTATTCTTTCAACACTTAGCCTCATCAGGCTACAAACACCACAACAGTGGTTTGCAGAGCTTTTTAAAAACAAAGAATTATTTTCTTCACAAAGAGGGATTTTACAATGAGAGTTATTCTAAGTTCAGGGCAAGTGAACTTTTCTTGAGTGAAGTTTTGAGTGCGAAAGATATTGATTGCTTGTAATGTAGTTCGCCAACTTCAACTCGTTGTCATGAAGTCCTGTTATAGACAACTTCTTGAAGTATCCATTGGACTGTAGATTTGAACGTTTGTTCTTTGTCTTAGGTACTTCAACAACTAACAGAGTGAGCAATTAGAACAATTAATGATTTCACAGCGGAAGTCAGCACGAGATCAGGCTTTGACTGATTTGCTCAGAGATTTCACCGAAATGTACAACTGCTTTTCGTGTTGCAGAGGTTTCCTTTTAAATCTCTTTCCACCTTTAGAAGCTTTTAAGTAATGACTTGATTTGAATGAAGACATGTGTTACTCCGCGTCTGAACTTCATTAAACTTCACTAGGTGAAAGAGTTTAAGACTGAACTTTATAATCCAATCATTTGTCTGTCTTCATCTTTCTTCTTTGCCTTCAACTTCAGTCTTCATATCTTCATACTTGAAAGCTTGACTTGAAATATCTAAGCAAATTAGTCAAAGCCTAATCTCGCGCTGACTTTCGCTGTGAAATCATTAATTGTTCTGATTGCTCACTCTACCAGATGTTAGAGTACCCAAGACAAAGGACAAACGTTCAAATATTCAGTCTAACGGATACTTCAAGAAGCTGCCTATAAAAAGATTTCACTGCAACAAGTTAACATTAGCGAACTATATTACAAGCAATCAATATCTTTCGCTCTCAAAGCTTCACTCAACGAAAAGTTCACTCGCCTTGAACTTAGAATAACTCTCATTGTAAAATCTCTCTCTGTGAAAAGGATAATTCTTTGTTTTTCAAAAGCTCTGTAAACCAATGTTGTGGTGTTTGTAGCCTGAGGAGGCTAAGTGTTTAAAGAATACCTTGAGTTTTAGACTGAGGAGGCTGAGGTCCAAAGAATACCTATGTTAGATCAAGGATGATTAACGCCTCAAGATTTTGATTAATTACAGATAGACGAAACCAAGCTACCCAAGACTTACTAAGACGAAACCAGCACAGACGGAACGAGACCCTTCAAAGAAGAATTTCTACGTCTGTCAAAAAGCCAAATCATCAGACGATACATGCACAGACGGAAGAGGACTATTCAAGCTTAAGTCCTTCGTCTGTCCAAAGAGTGAAGTCTAAGACGATAGGATGAGACGAAACAACAACAACTGAAGACTGAAGAATCATATCGTCTATCCAAAAGTTGAAGTCAAGTTGAGTCTTTCGCGCCAAGTTTTGAAATCTAAAGATGTACTCATGAGAAGCATCCAAGATCAGTATAGGGATTCGAGCTTACACACCAAAGTCAAAAAGGTCTTCACCTTTTTGTCACATCACTGTACAAGTCAGAAGTAGTACTGCGCACAACCTAGTCCGCTATATCCGCTGCGACTCTTATCAATCAATCAAGTACAACTGACAACCTTTTTGGAAAGCTCTCTAGAAGATCTCTCAACGACATTCAAATGGGTCTAACGACCATTTGAAGAAGATGCCTATAAAAGGACTTCACAGCTTCAAGAATCAGTTGGCGAATACGCTTATCTCCATCCTTCATCTAAGAATTCGCTCAAGTCTGATATAAGAACTTCATTGTAAAACCCTCTCTGTGAAGAGGAAAAACTTTGTTTTTAAAACATCTTTCCAAGTCCACTTGTGTGGCATTTTAGCCTGAGGAGGCTGTGTTCCAAAGAATACCTCTTGTATTAGCCTGTGGAGGCTGGGTTCAAAGAATACCTTGTTAGTTTAGCCTGTGAAGGCTGGGAGCAAAGAATATCTTGTAATAGCCAGAAGTGGCTGGGTTCAAACAATACTTGTAAACCTTTTCACGGTTTGTAGTGAAAACTCAGTGGTTGCTGGGTAACTGGACGTAGTCTTGAATAGACGAACCAGTATAAAAACACTCGTGTTTATTTGTTTCGTCTGTTTAACTAACTGGGGATAATCATACTTTAACGTTTGCATATTAAAATCAATTCTTCAATATAAACATTGTTTCGTCTGAACCCATTTGAAACCCACAGACGAAAGAGATAAAAATTTTAACTAACACAATTCAACCCCCTTTCTTGTGTTTATCTTTTACAACCTATTTTAGCTTGAGAAGACTAAGTGTTAAAAAAAATACATTTGTTTAGCCTGTAGAGGCAGGGTCCAAAGAATACCGGTTTAGCCTGAGAAGGTTATGTTCAAAGAATATTTGTATTATTAGTCAGGAGTGGCTGGGTTCAAAGAATACTCTTAGTGAAAACTTAGTGTGTTGCTAAGTAACTGGACGTAGTCTTCATAGACGAACCAGTATAAAAATATTATTGTCTTATCTGCTTATTTATCAACTAACTGGGTATAATAACTTAAACGAAAGTTTTCTTTAAAATCCATCTTCTAAGAGAAAACTCATGTTGTGTCTTATCAAAGTTTTATATAACAGACGCAAAAC
Organism: Hylodesmum podocarpum; assembly: GCA_026586105.1. Classification (NCBI taxonomy): domain Eukaryota; kingdom Viridiplantae; phylum Streptophyta; class Magnoliopsida; order Fabales; family Fabaceae; genus Hylodesmum; species Hylodesmum podocarpum. The sequence goes on from JALJEV010000804.1 coordinate 2,942,164, forward strand.
GTATCGTCTGAAAAGATTTTAATTAACCAACACAATTCAACCCCCTTTCTTGTGTGTTTATATTTTACAGAATTTGTCTTCAACACCATGGTTTCTCAATCTTTAGGAATAGAGTTGTAGTTGTGTTGCTGTGATTATAAATTTCATTGCTCTGGTTAAAGCCTTCTGTAATTTAGGTTAGGCTAAGGAATTAGTTAACTTGAATTATGGAAAAGAGGATTAAAACATCAAGGAATTGAGTTTTAATTAAAAAAGAGAAATTTCGTCATTAAACATGAAATTGTACTAGATTAGGCTACGAGTTGTAGTATACATCTGAACATTACAAATGAAATCGAATCCCTAGCAACTCTAACTTGATTGTTTTCTACCACACCCTTTACTCTTTTTGTTAATTGTTGTTTTATGCTCTATTGTTAGTTCATGAACTAAATAGAACTCTCTTTGATCCTAAATTTCGATAGCTTAGATAGTATAATAATAGTGAACTTGGTAATTGATAACTATAATATATGTGAGATGATTCTCTCTTTTTGAGTGTATTACTTTACAACACCGTATATTTGCGGATTTGTGAACAAGTTTTTGACGTTGTTGCCGAGATTAATTGTTATCAATATCAAAAAGTAGTTAGGAAGATTATAATTTAGGTATTTATTTTTCGTTCTAACTATTATTTCCTTTTTTCAAATTTTCTTAGATAGTTGAATTTGCTTTTTATTTCTGTATTTTACTTATAATTTTCTTGTTCATACGAGGCACTCTTGTCGTAAAAGATATGATTTTTGATTATTAAATTGAAAGAAAAAGTCGAAAGCATAAAAAAGAAACTACAGAGTGAAAAGCAAGGAGTCAAACAATAAAAAATTCTGCTATAGCCAAAGAAAATCAACTAATGAAGAGAATTTTGTGAATTTAGGTACCACAAACATAATTATATTTTTATCACACTCATCTTAATAAATTTGAAAAAAAAAATTACTCGTATTTTTATAACCCAAGTTAATTATATTTTCATTCTTTAATAATGTAATGATTGTTATAGAGTTAGCTACCATCAAGTTGACTGTGAAGTATACAGTTGACAAATATTAAATAAGCGATGAGATCACTAATTAAGTTGAAAAATTCTATACCAATTCATTTATGTGTTTGATGATACATTGAGATCTTAGTATGTGTGACACCGGTTGAAATACACGTAAAACATTGTTACATGACCATATGACCATTATTTGAAGTGTCACAACAATATGGCGTGTACACTTTTACGTCATTACTCAAAATGTTATATCATTTATCATGTCACGTGTTATGCTGTGATTAACTATTGATTATCAATTAATTTTTAATGAAGACGATAACTGGAAATTAAGGAACTTAGAATTTCTTATTAAAAATAAAGGGGCTAATATACATATTAAAAATTATATAAAGACCTAAATTATAATTTGAGCTTTATTGTATATGCACATTCATTCAATTAGTTTTTATGGTTGATTTCCAATCATGACTACAAATTTTCAATATAAAAGAATCAAATTATAAGACATGAAGTTTTTTCTACTAAAAAATATTTATTTATTTCTAATAAGAAAATTATTTTAGTTCTTTGTAAAAAAATTAAATGATTAATTTATCAAGACCAGTAAAAAATTAAATATATTTTTAATTAATGAAGTTATAAATTTAAATTTTATTTTGATTAATAAAGATAGTTCAGTATCAGTTGTTTCAGCAACTTACATATACACAATTTTGAACTCTTCATAATTACGATTCTTTCGGTGCATATAATTGAAAAATATGCCACCCAACACGTTACAAAGTAAGCAGTTTAGAAAGTCCAAATGACCATAGCAAATTGTAACATAATATTATTCTTTAAAGTTTGTTCAGTTTCAGATGAGAAGCAGAATTAATGTATAAGTTACGTACAGGAGTTCCTCTAATCAATTCTTCTTAGCTCACAATATTTATGTTGAACATTTGCATCAAACGGGATATATAGCATAATAATATATTACATTTTTCTCCTATATATCATGGTAAAGCTTAGCAATTATCTTATTTTGGTGACTTTGTCCTTGGCTATGACTACAACAATAGCAAAAATCATAGCTCCCTATAGAGTAGAGTCTACACTTCAATGTTTGAAGCACCTGGGATCATATTGTGGAAATCAAGTGCTTGACTCGTTATCAAGTAATGAAAACACTAACATTTCCACAAAGTGTTGTTATAAGATTGTTCAAACGGGCTATTCTTGCCACGTTAGACAAACCCTATACGTTCTTCAAAGTGATTCATTCTTTAAACATGCAAATGTAACTGAAGTTTTAGAAAAAAATGACAAGATTTTTCAAGAGTGCGATCAAGCTACCAAACCGGAAAGTGAGATATATTTGTCAAAGTGTGTGGAGATAATAGGCACCGATTGTGGAACAAAAATATATGACAAACTAATTCATGACAAGAATAATGTCACCAAATCTTGTTGTAACAAGCTTGTGAAAATGGGTCTACCGTGCCATATTAATATGATTAAGGCTTTGATTCGCACTCCTGGTATGAGGGATGTTGATGCAATTCAATTCTTGGAGAAGAGCAACAAAATATTTGAAGAGTGTCGTCGATCACCATGAGAAATGAGAAATATCTCAACCAGATTAATAAAGACATAGTTTGAAAATTCATCAAAGAAAGAATATTATGAGGAAACGAGAAACAATTTTTTAATCTTTTGACATATTTTTAATCACTTTTCTTTTGTCATATGCAATCACTCATGTTTGGCATGTATTGATCGACCATGTGTGGAATCATGGCAATCATACACATCAAAAGCTTAAATATTTTCGTTTTATCTTTTAAGTAGGAAAACGTTATACCTATAACTGGGCTATGGTGCTGTCAGGAAAAACAACCGACATAACCTCAAAGGTTAATATAATTTTATTATTTTACGGTGTGAACAAATTTAATCTAAAAATATTTGTAAAAATAATCTAGTCTTATGTAATAGAATCGAGTTATATAATTGACGAGAGTACGTACCACATTTTTCTATTATAACCTCTCTCAAAGGAAGAAAGTTTTATTATTATTTAAAGTGAAATTACATTATGTCCACTGTTTCGAATTTTTTTAAATCATATTAAAATTTAAATTTATTTTAAATATTACACATCATTACATTTATATATTTTATACTTATTTTCATAATAATTGGAAATATAAATTAATTATTTAAAATTTAAATAATTTAAATTAAAATAATTAAAATGAAGTTAAAATTTATATTTATCCAAAATTTAATTTAATTCCAATTTTATATATCAATTTTTATACAATCTATTTAAAAATATATAAGTAAATTAAAGTTTTAAGAAATGATATGGATTGTTCGAGGCCAAATTTTCTAACCGGTAAACAGTTGAATTTATATTTTCTAAGAAAAATTAAAAAAAAAAAGTTTACCCTTAATTTATTAGGGAAAAAAATAAAGGTTAGAAAAACAGAGACATACGAGTACATAATATTTGTCAATGTTAATTAATTTGTTAACCTTGACTAGAAAATTTATATGATTTTTTTTAAAAGTCTAATCCGACGCTAATACGTCGGTCACCCGATCAGATCTACTTTTCAACTAATACAAATTATTATTAAAAAACTATTTAATAGATAATATTTTATATTACTTGGTATAATATTTATAATGATTTGATTGATTTTTAAACATATATACAGTAATATGGATCATACTTTAAGTTTTATATTGTTTTCTTTTCTAATTTTATTACACGTAATCAGTGGCAGAACTTGCAAGAGGAGGAGCCATGGCCCAGAACAATTTTCAATTAGCTTATATATATATAATAAAAATACATTTTTATGTTATATATTGACGCCTTAAAAATATTATTTTAATATATTTTAAGATATTATTTATATCACTAATTGATAATTGAAAATATTATTCTCAAATCTATATCTATTGATACAAAAGGTTATAAATTCATTATCTCATTAGGTGAATTGACACACTAAACTAACTTGTGTATTATTGACTTTATTTTTACGATTGAAGTGTCTCTTACTTCACTTGAAAATCCGTAAGGATGCTCTTCCAGTTTGAATTGATGATGACTAGGGATCACTATCGAATTATGTCATAGTCCCCTTCAATAAAAAGATAATAATAGTTACATTCATTTTAACATATGACTTATTTAATATACATGATAACAGCACAATACTGCTTTATTTAACGAAGGCACTTAGAATTTACCTTAAAATTGCGATCCCAACTCCTCACACGTTACCAATTAAGCAGTTCAAATCACATTTGCCAACTGTTTCAAATTGTTAAGGTATTCTTTAATTTAATGTTTATTAAGTTTCATATCAGAGTATAACTAATGCAACCTCAGTTACACACATGCATTTAACTTAGCCCACACTATTTAAATAAACACGGAATGTTGAACATTTGTATCAAACAAATAAGTACACATAGCATTTTTCTCGCATCTCATGGCGAGGCATAGCAATTATCTTAGTTTGGTTACTTTTTTCTTGGCTACCACATTAGCTACAATCTCAGCTACAAACGATGATCCTGAATTGAGTCGATGTGCAAGGTCTATGGGATCACACTGTGGAAGTCTAGTGATTGACACATTGGCAAAACAACAAAATACTACAATTTCCTTAACTTGTTGCTATAAGCTTGTTCAAACGGGTTATCCTTGTCACAAAAACCTCACCAAATATCTTCTTCAAAATGATCATACGGATTTTAAACATGTAAATTTAACAAAAGTTTCGGAGAATAGTGACGAGATGTTCCAAAAGTGTGATCAACTTACCAAACCGGTAAGTAACAAATTTTTGGCACAGTGCGTGAAAAAATTAGGAACCCCATGTGGAACCGAAGTATTTGACAGCCTATTGATTGATAAAACCGTCACTAAAAATTGTTGTGCAAAACTTGTGGAGATGGGTCGACCTTGCCATCAAAATTTGGTTAAAGCTTTGCTTCGCACTCCTGAGATGAACGATGTCGATCCAATTCAATTTTTGAAAAAGGCTAGAAATTTATTTGGTCAATGTTGTAATGTAAATTAGCAAATCATTCAACGAAATTAATAAAAGTTTTAATTCACGAGAAGAGAGAGGAAAACAAAAAACCTTTTAATCTTTTGACTTATTATCAATACTTCTTTTCATATGCAAACTCTAAGTGTTTTGTCGTGCATTGAATATTGATGACATATACGTGCTAAGTATTGTTTAATAAAATATGGAATTATGACAAGCATAATATACATCAATCAATCAAGAACATTAATCAATAATTATCTTCTTTCTAGTAAGGAAGAAAACTTTATATCTAGAGCTATATTTTTTAATTAAGTTTGAAAAATCGCACTACTAATATGATTATCACACAACCTTTGAAAAAATATTGTAAACATATACAAAAATTTACTTATTAACTTTAATAACATCTTAATAAATATTATGTCTAAACATATGTCACAACATATTACTGATTTTATAACTTTGATAATATTTTATTCAATGATTATAATATATAGTAACATTTTTCAGTAGTGGCGTCATTATTGAATTGGCCCATTGTACATTAGGTATAACACTATAGGTCAATAACAAGTTAATAAATTTTCTGACATTATAAACAAAGTTAACTAATATCGAGTCATGTGAATAAAAAAATAAATGAGAGTATTATTTTGTCTTAATTATAAGAAATAAAACTTAATTTTAAATATCAATAATTAATTTTCTTCAATACTCTTAATTTATTGTGAAGTCTGCTAATGAGATGTTTATTTACTTCCATGAAAGTGGATATAACTTCTACTTCAATTATTTGAATTTTATGGGTATATTTAGAATAAAATTTAAGTGTATGATATTATAAATTATAAATAGAAAAAAAGTCATGTATTAATAATAAAAAATAGTTTTACACTATTATTCCTAACAATCCATTATATATTGTAAAAGATAGAATATAAGAAGGGGTTTGAATTGTGTTACTTTAAAAATTTTGTTCCTTTCGTCTGTGGGTTTAAAGGTGTTTAGACGAAACAGTCTTAATTTTCAAAAGTTGATTTTAATGAACAGACGTTATAGTTTGATTATCCCCGTTAGTCAAACACTTAAGAAGACAAATCCACAAGTATTTTTATACTGGTTCGTCTATTCAAGACTACATCCAGTTACCCAGCAACAACTGATTTTTCACTACAAACCGTGAAATGGTTACAAGTATTATTTGCGCCCAGCCACTTCTGACTATTACACGATATTCTTTGAACACAGCCTTCGCAGGCTAAACAACTTGGGTATTCTTTGAACAACCAACCTCCTCAGACTAAAACATCACACAAGTGTATTTGAAAGGGTTTTCTAAAAAGAAAGTTTCCTCTTCGCAGAGAGGGTTTTACAATAGAGAGCAGAAGTAACAGTGAGCGAATTCACAATAGTTTCAATACTTGAAGCTTGTTCGCCAACTAAACTTTGAAGAAGCGAAGTCTTTAAATAAGCAAAGTCTTCAAATATCCGTTAGACACAGAAGAATGTCATTGAGCATTTTCCAAGTGAAGTCCAAAAAGGTGTCAGAGTGTACTTGAGTGATTGATGGCGTGTGCAGCGGATTAGGTAGCGTGCGCAGTACTTTTTCTAACTTGTACAAAGACTTTGACAAAAAGGTGAAGACCTTTTCGAGTTGCATATGTAAGCACGAATCTCCATACTGATCTTGGATGCTTCTAATGAGTACTTATTAAGATTTGAAATCTTGGCGCGAGCGATTCATACTTTGCTTCACTTTTTTGGCAGACGATGAACTTCTTCAGTCTTAAGAGTTTTCGTCTTAGCCTTTCGTCTGATGACTTGACTTGAGACAAACGAATGACTTCAATTTTGAGGAGTCATCTTCCGTCTGTGCTTGTTGCGTCTGACTTTGCTTGTTGATGTTCCGTCTGGAAATGTTCCGTCTGTCTTGTAATTATCAAAACTTAGAGACGTTAATCATCTTGATCTAACAATCTCCCCCTTTTTGATGATTACAGACCATACTAATAACTTTCTCAAGGAAGCATCTACACAAGACAAAGTTAGCTAAGAACAGTTTAAGCACAAGTCAGATTTACATCAAGACGATGTGTTCTGAAAAATACCTCTTTATAAGAATCGTTACATCAATGTGATGTAAACCATATACAGTGTTACAAGGTATACAGAAAACAAATGCTCTAAGTCTAGAAGTATACATGTATAAAGCTATACAAACTAATAAAGAATAAATTAAAATAGAGCAAAAAGATACAAGAAAAAAAAAAACATTTTTCATTTTTCTGGCTAACTCCCCTCAGACGGATAATCCCCTTTTAGACGATGGCTCCCCTTTAGCACAACCTATCCTTCCTTCTTAAGTTATTCTCCCCCTTGGGCTGAGAATCATCAAAAACTTCATCAAGTAGGAGGTTTAGGCTTCTGTTGGACAAGGCCCATGACAATCTCCCTCAGCTGCTGCATCTCAGTTGTTAGTGAAACTTGATTATCCTCAAGCTCTTTGTTCTTCTTCCTAAGATGCTCGCAATTTTCCTCCAAGGCATCATATTTACGCTTCAGAGTGTGATACTCATCAGCATTCTCGGCTTCATCCTCAATAATCATAACCTTCACTTTATCAGCGTTCTCCAGTAGAGGCGATTGAGGCTCTTCAACAATAGGATCAGACTCTTGTTTTATGACCACAGTTGAAGTCTCAATAAATGGAGTTTGAGGCTCTTCAATTATTGGTACAGAATCATCTTCAATGAACACGGTTGGAGTCCTCTTCAGACGTAGAGTAAAAAGTGGAAGTATGAGATACGCAGTGAAGTCCCTCTCCCATTGCCAAGTAAAAACTTTGTTGGGTATAGAGAGCTCAAGATCTGGATGTTCCTGAGAAGGATGTGTATAAGCGAAAGCTTCTCCAGGATAAACCTTGCCATAGATCGTAGAATCTTTATCAAATGAAGTCCTAGAGCAAAAAGCAGAAGTGGCTTCATGATCTTCTATCATCCTTTGAATCTTAGGATTGATAGGCCTTGAGGCTTTGGCTTGGATTGATTTAAGATGCGAGTATGCAGCAGACAAAAGTCATTTGGGAATGTTCCTTGCAAACTTGAAGATTTTGGGGACAAACGGAGTCTTCTTCTCTTTCCCATTAGCCAAAAACTTGACCAAGCAAGGTCGTTTTCGGTCTAATACAATGAAGAACTTGGTTTCGTCTGAAATGAGAGAAGAGAATTGAGATCCCAACATGAAGGGACAGTTTCTCAACTCCTTCTTTGCTCTTCTTGCAATGTGATAGAGGGAAGCCAATCTAGCTTTTTCTTCCTTTCTATAAGCATTAGCCATCAGTTTGAATGCTATGTTGTAATCTTCAGTAAGCGTATGAGCAAATTCTTCAGGGTCTTCATATTCGTTAAGGAGGATGGAGTAGCGAGGACAGATTCCTGAACAATGTGGTCTTGTCCAAGGAAGAACAATTCCAAGAATATGTCCTAGACCTACATACTCTGTTTGGTTCATTGGAATTATGAAGGTTACAAGATCATGACGATCAATGGCGTCCAGATGCCAATGAGAGCAATCTTTTGGCTCATAAATGGTGGAGCTGGGATCTCCATATCTGCAATGGTGAAATGCAGGTGCATTGAGTTCATGTTGAACCTTCCACTTGATGTTTTCTCTGAAAGAAATGTGGGGTTCATAGCCAAGAGTTGGTCCTTCAATCACCGACTCAGCTAGATGATCCTTGTACTTGTTTATTTCTTCTAAACCCTTGATGTCTAAATAGGCCAGTTTTTCCCAAGGCAGACGCTTCAGCCATTCACGTTGCTCTTCAGGGGTATAGATGAAATCTTCTTTGAAGTCCGCTGGCTTCAAGGGTTTGTGATAAATGATGGGGTTGAAAAATCTCCCAAGTTGGAATCCCTTTTTACCTCTGTACTGATAAGGGTTCTTCAACTCAATATAGGGAGTGTCCTTTACAAAACAGTCTTTATCGTCTGCTAAGTAACCATCTTTAGCAGACTCAGACGGTTCACCATCATCGGAGATATCTTCAAGTTCATCTCCAAGAATCCAGTTAGGCTTGATTGGTCTTTCAGCACAAGAGCTTTCAGCAAATCTCCTCATGACTAATTCGTTATGGAATGAATAGTCAGTCTTGTGCTTGGGTGGAAGATCTTTTGGATTTATAACTTCAGCGTGAGATCTCACCCATGGTGCATCCATCTTCTTTATATCAACATGTTCTTCATCAAACGAAGAACATGTGTCCTCAATAATTATTACCTCAGACGGAATCTCCATCGTCTGTAGGTAGGATGCTTCTTCAGACGCAGCAGGTATCGTCTGATCAAAGGCAGCGTTGAGAAGAGACGCAATAATAGGATCAGAGACAGTTATCCTATGTTCGTCTTGGAGTGTTGGCGCAGAAACCTCTATAGTTGGAGCTTCTTCATTTAGCATAGTCTCCAATTCCTCTACTAGCTGAGCATTGTCCTTCTGGATCTGGGCAGTCTCTTCACTATTCATGCCCTCTAAAGTTGCTGGTGCAGGCGCAGCTTCAGACGATCCAATGCCCTTAACGCTCTCGAGAAAAATTCTTTCTCTTTCAGCTTGAAGCAGCATAGAGACCCTCTTAACCTCTTTTAGTTGCCTTGCTTCGTCTGTTTCTCCAACTATCACAGACGCAAGCTTTTGCTTCATTTTCTCTTTGCCTTTGGCAGCCTTTTGAAGAGCAATCTCTCTAGCTCTTACTTTCTCTTTGGCTGCTTTCTTTAGCTTTTCTTCGTCTGTAAGGATCTTTACAGACGATACACCCTTAGGTGATTTTTCAACCCCTTCATCTTCATCAGGGGATATCTCCTTCTCATGCGTCTTAGACGCAACATGTTTTATTCTGATAGTCCTCTTCTTCTTTCTAAGAGGCTCTTCTTGAGCATCATCTAAAGGGACTTCAGATATGGTCACAGGTGGATGAGGGATAGGTGTTTGGGTTTGTGTTTGGGCTTGTTTTTGGGGTTTCACGCGTTTGATGCGGGCTATGTGAGGAGGATCTTTGGTGATAGGAGAAAGAGGAATTTCATCTTCACTCCTATTGTGATGAAGAAAGCTAGGGCTCAGATGCATTTTGGCAAAGATGCTTCCTTTGACCTCCTTTCCTTCATCATGTCATACTACACCAGTGGCATCAAACCCTTGGTTTATGACGATTTTGGAGAAGAGAGTGGCGTAGGGGATACTACTCTTCCTACGAATGTTCCTATTCATTAACATATTTATCCAATGGTCAAGAATGATGTGAGGAAGACTCATCCTTGCTTTCCTCAGACAGTAGAAGATGCAAAATCTGTCACGAGTACTCACATTGTCTCGTGAGCCTGTTCTAGGTGTGAAGATGTTGTAGAGAAGGTTGTGGATGACTCTGCATGTGGGATAGAGATTCTCAGATCTCAGAAACTTGGGATCTTCAGGGTCACGAGCCTTTCCATAGAGCAACTTGTCAACATGCTCCTCAGACTCTAACCTCATCCAGTCAGCGTTGTAGAAGCGCCCTTCAGCTTTGCAACTCCCAGCTTCAGCAATGGAGTCTATTGTGATAATATATTCCTTGTTGTCAATGGTACCCACAATACCATCATCAAACTCCTTCGCGTCACTCCAGAACTCCGCGTAGGCTTCCATCAACCATGGGCCTCTCATCTCAGCGTAGTCCATCCAATCATTGTGTATCAACATCTTTGATACTCTGTTAGAGATGCCTTCAATGGTGGTCCTTGAGACCCACTTGCTAGGCAAGAAGAGATCTTGCACAAAGAAAGTTGCTCGGTTGCTTTGATGTTCTTGGTGGCCATTGTTCTAAGTTTGAAAAGAGAGAGAAAGTGTGTGAATAGAATACTCAGAGATAGTAAGAACTTAGAATGCAGTAAAGAATAAAAGAGTAAACTTTGAGAGTATTTATAGTCAAAGACAAAACGGTTGTAATTCATCAGACGAAAGAAGTTGAAACCGCCCCTGATTTGACGTGGCCTCATCATTTCCCTTTTAATGATTGATTTGACTCTTGCAATTCACAGCGCGTGCTTCTCAATGTCCTAGAATAGTGCAATTAATAACAGACACATTTAATGCTGCCTTTAATTTGTCCCTCCACACTTAACTTTAAATTAATTAAATAATAACCTTGCGTCTGTTGAATTTTCTCAGACTAATTCAACTTGATCAGACACAATGTTTCGTCTTAACACGAAAGTAAAATATCACAAACGAAGGCAGTTAAAATGTACAGACGAAATGAAATGCTCAGACAGAAAAACTTAATCAATTAAAGAAACAATTCTCAAATTTTCTTTAATGAAATTAAAGCGAGTTTCGTCTAAAGCTTTTGTAAAAATATCTGCCCATTGAAAATCAGTTTGAACAAACTGTATATCAAAAATACCTTTTTGAACATAATCTCTTATAAAGTGAAATTTGATTTCAATATATTTGGCTTTTGAATGTTGAATAGGATTTTTGCTGAGATTAATTGCACTTGTATTATCACAAAATACTAGTATTTGGGTCTCAAACCTGGAGTAATCCTCAAGTTGATGTTTTACCCAAAGTAGTTGTGAGCAACACCCAGCTGCAGCAATATATTCTACTTCAGTGGTTGAAAGTGCAATGGAGTTTTGCTTCTTACTTGACCAAGAGATTAGTGATGAACCAAGGAATTGACATCCACCACTGTGCTTTTCCTCTCCACTTTATCTCTAGCATAATCAGCATCACAATAGCCACTAAGATTGAAATCACTATTTTTCTTATAAAACAAAGAGAGATTAGTGGTTACAATAAGATATCTTAAAATGCGTTTAACAGCTTGTAAATGTGATTTTCTAGGATCAGATTGAAAACGTGCACATAGACAGACACTAAACATATTGTCAGGTCTACTAGCAATGAGATAGAGAAGAGATCCAATCATACCTCTGTATACTGTCTAATCAACGGTCTTACCTGATTCGTTTTTGTTGAGATTGGCTCCAGACGAATGCATGGAAGTTTTCATTGGTTTGACATTTTCCATTTTGAATTTCTTTAGAAGTTCCTTAGTATACTTCTGTTGATGGATGTATATGTCTTGTTTTGTCTGCTTGATTTGAAGTCCTAGGAAAAACTTCAACTCTCCCATCATGCTCATCTCGAACTCATCATGCATTAACTTAGAGAAGTCCTTGCACAAGGATTCGTTAGTTGCTCCAAAGACTATATCATCTACATATATTTGGACAATAATAAATTCTTTTGAAATACTTTTCTTGAAGAGTGTAGTATCAACCTTTCCTCTTGAAAAACCATTTTGAAGAAGAAAAGAGCTTAGTCTATCGTACCAAGCTCGAGGAGCTTGTTTAAGACCATATAGTGCTTTCTTCAGTTTAAAAACATGATCTGGTTGAGATGAACTCTCAAATACAATAGGTTGTTTTACATATACTTCCTCTTCAATAAAACCATTTAGAAAAGTGCTTTTTACGTCCATTTGATATAGGATGATATTCTTATGAGCAGCAAAGGCATGTAGAATTTTAATGACTTCTAATCTAGCTACAGGAGCAAAAGTTTCAGTGAAATCTATACATTCATGTTGGTTATAGCCTTGAACTACTAACCTTTCTTTGTTTCTTACCACTTTCCCATCTTCATCAAGTTTATTTCTCAACACCCATTTCGTTCCAATGATGCTTTTTCTTCTTGGTCTTTCTACCAAAGTCCAAACATCATTTCTGGTAAACTGGTTTAGCTCTTCTTCCATAGCTAAAATCTAGTCGTTATCTTGTAGAGCTTCCTCAATGTTCTTGGGCTCTATATTTGACACGAGAGCATAGCCAGACGATTCTTTAAGTCTTGATCTTGTTTGAACATCTTGATGTCTATCTCCAATGATAAGATCTTCTGTGTGGTTTGAGACAAACTTCCACGTTCTTATAGGAGCTTGATCATCATGTTGGTGAGCATCAGACGAAGAGGGTTCGTTTGTACTTCTGTCGTCTGCTCTTGTTTCTGTCCTTGCGTCTAATCCAGGTTGACCATTTGGACTTGAGCTTTGACCAGAAGGGTTAATCTGTAAATTATCAAATAAATTTTCTAGGTTTGATATTTCCTTATCAGCCTTTGAGTTATCTTGGAATTTTACATGAATTGATTCTTCTACAACTTGCGTCTTAGAGTTAAATACTCTATAGGCATTAGATGTATTGGAATATCCAAGTAAGAATCCCTTCACCACTTTTGAATCAAACTTTCCAAGTTGATCCTTAGTGTTTAAGATGAAACATTCACATCCAAAAGGATGGAAGTAAGAAATGTTGGGTCTTCTTCCTTTCCATAGTTCATATGAAGTCTTATTCAATATTGGCCTTATCAATATTCTGTTTTGAATATAACAGGAAGTATTAATTGCTTCTACCCAATAATATTTTGGAAGAGAGCTTTCATGCAACAAAGTTCTAGCCATTTCTTGTAAGGTGCGATTTTTCCTTTCCACAACCTCATTTTGTTGAGGAGTTCTTGGAGATGAAAAATTGTGAAAAATACCATTTTCAAAACAGAAGACATTGAACTCAGAATTTTCAAATTCTGTTCTATGATCGTTCCTAACAGACGAAATACATATTCTTTTTTCTTTTTGAACACGTTTGTAGAATATTTCAAAGACACTGAATGACTCATGCTTATGTGCTAGGAAGTATACCCATGTGAATCTAGTATAGTCATCCACAATTACAAATTCATATCTCTTTCCTCCAAGACTTTCAGTCTGAGTAGGTCCAAAGAGATCAATATGTAACAGTTCTAGTGGTCTTGTCGTAGAAATAACATTTTTTGATTTAAAAGAGGTTTTGAACTGTTTCCCATGCTGACAAGATTCACACAGACGATTGGATTTCCAAGATATTTTTGGCAAACCTTTCACAAGATCCTTTTTAGAAATTTTCGAAATATACTTGAGACTCAAATGTCCAAGCTTTTTGTGCCAAATATCTCGTTCATCATCTACTGAAATCAAACATGTCACATTCTGATCACTAAGGTCAGAAAGACAAACCTCATAGAGATTATTCCTTCTTTTCCCAACAAAAAAAATGGATTTGTCCTTGTTCTTGACTATACATTCATCAGAGTTAAAAGCTACTTCATATCCACTGTCACAAAATTGACTTATGCTAAGCAGATTGAAGTTGAGACCTTTAACATAAAACACATTTTGGATAAGAGGATTGAGTGTCTTACCAACAGTTCCAATACCTAGGATTTTACCTTTCCCTGAACCATATGATACAGACCCTTTACTTGGTCTGAGATCTTGGAACATAGATAGGTCTCTCGTCATGTGTCGTGAGCACCCACTGTTCAGGTACCAGCTTGAGGTCCTCTCTCTTCCTATTAAGGATATCTACAACAGGAATAATAAGTGACTTTGTTACCCAAATCTTTTTGGGTCCTCCTTTGTTAGTGGAAGAAGATTTCTTTTTGTTTAAGGTTCTTTTATCTTTTCTATAGTCATTTGGAACCTTATTGTAATTTTTGTTCTTCTTCTTATGAGCAGACGAAACAAATTTATTTTTCTTTTTGTCTGACTCTTCAACATAACCAAGTCCACTTTTATCAGACGGAGACCTCCCATATTTTAAAATATTTTCTAGCATTGAGAATCCCTTAGTGAACTTTGTTAAGTCTTTGAGTAAAGATTCATTTTCTTTCTTCAATCTTTCGATTTCAAAAATAAAAGTATCCTTTTCAGACTCAGATGATTTTTCATCTGATACTTCCTTTTGCAACAACTCATTTTCAGTTCTCAAAGTAGCATTTTCTTTCAAAGTTTGTTTCAACTTGGCTTTGCATACTTTGTATTGCTCAGCAATAAAATGTGAGTTAGCCAAAAATGTATCGTATGAAATTTCTTCTGATTCTGACTCAGACTCAGATGAAGAGGATGAAGAAATTTCAGATTCAATTACCTCTGATGAGACAGTGTCTCCAGCCATGAGGCAGATATTTGCAGTTTCTTCTTCTTCTTCAGTGGATTCCTCTGAACTTTCGCTATCAAGGTTTTCCCAAGTCACTAGACTCTTCTTACCCTTGTCTTTGCGAGGATTCCATCTTTTCTTCAATCTTGGACACTTTGATCTCATGTGTCCAAGTTTTCTGCATTCGTAGAAGATAACTTTTGAGCTCTCCTCCTTGCTTGAAGGTTTTTCAGTGAACTTATTTTCCTTCTTCTTGAAGAAGCGTTGACCTCTACCCTTCTTCATCATCATCTTCTTAAAGCGTCTGGCCATAAGAGAAATCTCATCATCAGACGATCCGTCAGACGAATCAGACTCAGTGGTGTCAGCTTTCAAAACTTTGTGTTTCTTCTTTCTTTCCCTTTTAGGAGTTTCCTCCTTTGGCATGGTGTTGACAGACGGAAGAACTATGGACTCTTGAACTTTGATCTTGTCTCTTTTACACAGAAGTACCTCATGTACTCTCAAAGCTCCTATTAACTCATCAAGAGTTAATGTCTTCATATCACGCCCAACTGAGATGGCAGTAGACATAGCTTCCCATGGAGGAGGAAGGTTATCCAATATCTTCATGTTGTTTTGGGCCTTGGTGAATGTAATGTCCAGTGTAGTGAGTCCATTCAATATTGTTTGGAATCTTCCAAACATCATGTCAGTGGATTCTCCTTTCTTCATTGAGAACATCTCATATTCTCTTTGAAGAGTGGCAGCTTTCCTCATACGCACATCCTTAGTTCCTTCATACGAAATCTTGAGGGCATCCCAAAGCTTTTTAGCGGTTTTGTAGGCACAAAATCTGTTGTATTTTGTCCTTGATAATGCACACATGATGGCATATCTGGCTTTGTTGTTAAGTTCCATAAGCGAGTATTCTTCATTTCCCCATTCAACCTCGGGTTTGACAATAGAGATATTTCCTTGAGTTATAATGTTCCACAGTCTGTACTGGGTGGATTTGATTTACATCTCCATCCGATCAGCCCAGTAAGGATAGTCATCACCAGAGAACGCCGATGGCTTGTTCATGGATGACCCTCCAGACAAGAACGAAGGTCCTTGTGACTCCATTCTGAATCTTTTCCTCTAGCAGTTGTAAAGCGCTCAACCCTTAGAGGCTGAGCTCTGATACCAAACTGTAAAAGATAGAACACAAAGGGGGGTTGAATTGTGTTACTTTAAAAATTTTGTTCCTTTCGTCTGTGAGTTTAAAGGTGTTCAGACGAAACAGTCTAAATTTTCAAAAGTTGATTTTAATGAACAAACGTTATAGTTTGATTATCTCAGTTAGTCAAACATTTAAGAAGACAAATACACAAGTATTTTTATACTGGTTCGTCTGTTCAAGACTACGTCCAGTTACCCAGCAACAACTGAGTTTTTACTACAAACCGTGAAATGGTTACAAGTATTATTTGCGCCCAGCCACTTCTGACTATTACACGATATTCTTTGAACACAGCCTTCGCAGGCTAAACAACTTGGGTATTCTTTGAACAACCAGCCTCCTCAGGCTAAAACACCATATAAGTGGATTTGAAAGGGTTTTCTAAAAAGAAAGTTTCCTATTCGCAGAGAGGGTTTTACAATAGAGAGCAGAAGTAACAGTTAGCGAACTCACAATAGTTTCAATACTTGAAGCATGTTCGCCAACTAAACTTTGAAGAAGCGAAGTCTTTAAATAGACAAAGTCTTCAAATATCCGTTAGACATAGAAGAATGTCGTTGAACATTTTCCAAGTGAAGTCCGAAAAGGTGTCAGAGTGTACTTGAGTAATTGATGGCGTGTGCAGCGGATTAGGTAGCGTGCACAGTACTTTTCCTGACTTGTACAGAGACTTTGACAAAAAGGTGAAGACCTTTTCGAGTTGTATATGTAAGCGTGAATCCCTATACTAATCTTGGATGCTTCTAATGAGTACTTCTTAAGATTTGAAATCTTGGCGCGAGTGATTCATACTTTGCTTCACTTCTTTGGCAGACGATGAACTTCTTCAGTCTTAAGAGTTTTCGTCTTAGCCTTTCGTCTGATGACTTGACTTGAGACAGACGAATGATTTCAACTTTGAGGAGTTATCTTCCGTCTGTGCTTGTTGCGTCTGACTTTGCTTGTTGATGTTCTGTCTGGAAATGTTTCGTCTGTCTTATAATTATCAAAACTTAGAGACGTTAATCATCTAAGATATATAAGGTAAGTTTATTAATTTACAATTTTTTCTTAGAAATCTTAACATATAATGGTGATTTATAATCGGAAGATTTTGTAATTAAAACTATTTTAGATTAATAAGGTAATTAATGTAACACGTTTTTTTGAAATTTTCTTGTACCTTTTCATAATATTATTTTCTTCTAATTGTCACTTTCATTATTTGTTTTTTTTAACCAAAAATATCGTTTATTACTTTACAATAAATTTCATAAATCAATATGATATATTCATTAATCTTTCTCTTACGACAATTGAATAATATGACTAATATATATTAAATAAAAAGAATGAGATATTGAGTCCCTGAAATTTTAAGGGTAATTTTTAAAGAATTATAAAATTATTTCACAAATATAACCAACGTTCTTGATAAATAAAGATTAGGTAAAAGACTCTTAAATTTAAATATGAACGTAATATTTCATAAAATTATCGTTTATTTTGTTATTAGATGCCTAACAATATAACACATGTTTTCTTTAATATAAAAGGACATCATTAAACAGTGAATTTTGCTTTATATATGATGATAACTGTTCAAACTTCTTTTATCACTTCATCACTATGATTTCTCATTTGAGCCATTAATTATTAAGTTATTTGGTAAAAGATGTCGATTGTTACCATTTTGTACAAAAAAAAAAATGCAGCATTTGGGTTTTCTGTCGTTCGCTTGTACGTTTTATTCGAGAAAAACCGAGTTGGATAAATTATTAGGATTTAAAGGATACAATATTTTTTTATCAGATAAAATATTAACTAATATAAACATCTTAATTTTATTTGAAATGTTTACAAATATAAATATCGGTTATTATTTAAATATAAATAACAAATAATATAAATAATCATATTTATATGTAATCATATTTTAACTGATATAACCAATACACAGTAATAAAAGTGTTCTTTTTATTTGTTAGTAAAAATGCGACTTTTACATAATGCATACGAGGGTTTCAATTGTGTTTTGTTTTTTTTTTTAAAAAAAAACAAATGCTATTTTTAATCTGAAATAAAAAAAAAATATTTTTCACTAAAAAAAATTAAAGGATTCATGAAGACTTATTGCCGTTGAATGAAAATTAACAATAATATTGTGACTGTTTAAAAAAGTCACAACATGCAAGTAACTGTAGCGTTAGATTATTGGGAAATACAATAAATTTCTGGCGGTTCAAGAAATCGCCAGAAATAAACCGTAGCAAAACACCAATTTTTTTTAAGTGAATGGAGCACAAACTAATTTAGTGTTTAATGAGATTTCCAACACAAATATACACACTTAATTATATAAATTGATATACAAGTTGTTTAAATTGAAAAATAATAAGTCTCTTATTAAACAAAATAAATAACATAGTACGATTAAAGTAATTAAAGTAAGCATCATTAGCCCACAATTATAATTAACTTTTTTTTCTTTCTTTTTAACATAAGATGAGATCTTTAACTAAACTTGAAAGTAAAACAGAAAAGTCGAGAAATTAAAATATTTTCTCACTTTAGCCAGCTAGTTACCACAAAAATTTGGCCTTAACATACTTTTAGAAATATTAATTTTGCAAAAATTTTTAAGAAACACAATTATACCACGGTATTAAAGTTGGCCTAATTAACAACAGAAAGAAGAAAATGTATGTGTGCCTTAATTTGATTCACTTCAAAGATCATATGATTTCATATAACAAAAGAAAAATCAAAGTTGAAAGTAATTAAATAAAATTTAGTCCATATATAATAATCAGTTAACCGTGATCACATGACAATTAAGTCACTATTTAGAGTCTGAATGTGAAGAAATGTTACAATTAACTCAAGAAGAATATTTCTTACTATCATGAACACATTCATCAAATATTTTCTTGTTCTTCTTCAAAAGTTCAATTGCATTGATATCCCTCATGCTAGGGATGCGAACCAAAGCCTTGGCCATACTAACATGGCATGCTAGACCCGTTTTCACAAGCTTTCCACAACATTGCTTAGTCATGTTCTTGTCATGTATCAACTTGTTAAACACTTGTTCTCCACAAGCAGACCCAAAATGTTCTGTGCAACTAGCCTGAAATTCAGGGCTTCCTGATCTAGTAAGAAGATCACACTGATTGTAAATTTCATTACTTTGTGCCATAAAATCGCTACGACTTGTGTTCTTAAGCTCAGGACGTGTTTGATAAATGTACAAAGAGAGCTTGGTGTGACAAGGAAGACCCGTTTGAACAAGCTTATAACAACAATCCATGAAAATTACATTGTCATCACCACTCATCATTTTGTCAATTACTTGTTGTCCACAGTGTGCTCCTATGTGTTTTCCACATGATGTCAATGGCTCTTCTTGGAATGCTGAGATTGTAACTATTATGCTAGCTAAAATCAAAGTTACCAAAGTAAGAAAAATATTGCTAATCCTTGCCATTCTTAGACTTGAGAAAAAATGTACCAAATTTGAGATTTTAATTACTTTATGCAATTCTTCAACTTGGTGTTTGTTTAAATAGTCAAACTTATTTGAATCTTTAATGGGATGCCCGTAACTGAGATTAATTAATTTCTCTTCTTGTGTGAAACATAAGTTTAAATAATATGTTGCAATTAATCACAGTTTTTTTTTTTTTTAATATAAGCTGCAATATCTTAAACCAGTTCAAATGAATTTAATTAAGTTTCAACCTTTTAGGATATCTAAACTGTTTAATATTGTCTTACTGTAACGAGGGTAATTGATGAAGAGCATGTTTCGATTAGATTGTCTTCAAAATTTTGATTAATTTTGAAGATTATAACTTGATTAATTGTTACTCAAAACCAGTTACTACTATTCAAACATCATTAGTAAACTGATCAAAAATAAATATGATTATAAAATTTTAATTATAAAGGAAAATATTAAAATTTCCATATAGCATTAGATCGATGACAAACTAAATTTTTGAGTTATGATTAAAAATTAAAATATCATTTTAGCTATTTTTCATTTTTATTTCATCCCACTTATTAATTTAAATACAAAATTAACTAATAAAAAACCTCCTCATAAAAGAAAAAGAAAAGAAAAGCTATTGAAAAAGCCATTATTTATTAATACTTTTTTTGGAAAAAATCAAGACAATATTCTAAATGAAAAGACTTAAAACTACTTTTTACTAACATGTTCAATATAAAATTAGTTTATATAATTAGTTAAATTCTAACATATTCAAATATAAAATTCTTTTATATAATTAATTATATTTGTAATCGTGGAGGAAACGGGAGAAGGGGTTGGAGTGGAGATGCGGAACGGAGTTTTATGTGAGTTTTTCTATGTTAACCAATCGTGGTATATCCTTCCACGTCATATTTTATAACAATCAACCTTGAAAAATAAAACTACCTCAATTATAATCTTAATTTATGTAATTAAGGAGACATGAAAAGCTCTATTCATAGCAAACGCAGACAATCATACAACATAAAATGAGAAAAAAGAGAGACAACATAAAATATGAAAAAAAAAATATTATTTTCTTCTATAAAATTATTTCACAAACGTAACCAACGTTCTTGATAAATAAAGATTAGATAAAAGACTCTTAAATTTAAATATGAACGTAATATTTCATAAAATTATCTATTATTATATATTAAAATAATACAGTACTCATCAAAAATATTATAATAGAGTTATTATGGAAGGAAGTTGCTAACTTTGTTTGGACAGTTAAAAAATTGCAATGAGAAAAATATAAAATGAAAAAGAGAAACAAATAGAAAACGGGGGAGGGAGCGGGGTGAGAAGACAAGGCTGTGTTATTTAGATAAGGCTAATTCAGGAATTTTGAAATTTTACAGGGTGCATGAAAAAAATAAGAAGGGTGTAGGAAGACTAATTCTGCTTATTTAAAGAATCCGCCCAAGCCCACATAACCATAATAGGATTAGGCCCAACAGGATCTAAAGAAATTTCACAGCTCACGGGGATCAGTTTGTTTAGCTAAATGGATAAATATTTCTATTTTTTTTTTAAAAAAATCCAATAGTATAAACTAAATAGAGGAGACAGAATAAGAATTTCACTTTTGTTAGTTAAAGAATTATCCAATAAAAAAATGTGAGTGGTATAGAATGTTAAAATACTGTATATATTTTATATTAAATAGTATAGTAAATAGAAAGTGTATTAATAGTTTTAATATTTTAGATAGAGGAATGATTCACACGTACCTCTCTATGCAATGATAAAATATTGTTAGTATTAGTATAAATTCTCACGAATTTATCTTTGAATTTTTTTTAAGAATCAGCTTCACATTGTGTTTATAAAAATCGTTCCTTTTTATATGGATTTTTTATTGTATTTTAAAAATATTTCATAAGAATAAAATTGTTCAATAAAAAATTAGAGACTAAAGATAATTACAATAAAAAAAATCTAGTTATAGATAATATTATAAGTTATATAATGATAATTAATATTAAATAAATATTTTAATAAACTTTATACAAATTTATAAACTTCGTATTATTGATATTATAATCTAATACAAATATAAAAAATAATTAAATATTGTCATATAATTTTAATTATATCATATATTATTTTCATGGATGGTTTATTTATTGATACGGTTGAAAAAGAACCACACACAAAATATATATATATTTTTTTTTTAAACCTGTGCTCAAAAATACAAACAGAGTACCTCTCTTTTACTCAAATATAGCAGCCACCTCACGCTCTATGAGTATTTAAAAAGTTAGATATATTAGATCCAGAGAGCTAATTAGAATCTGGGTGGATCTTAAGACCAATTATAATTAAACTACCTCTCTTTTACGCAAATATAATACAAGCTAATTAGCTTAAGACCAATTATAATAAGGAAACATAATTCCAAAGCTAATTATAATTTGTGGAGACTTTAACACCAATCTTTTGGAGACAAGTTTTGTTCATATCACCTTTTTTTTTATTTCATTTACTATCACAGTTTGTTTGAAAAAAAAAAGTGAATAAAATTTACAAGTAGAGTCCGTAGAAACTATGAAGTTATTACCCTACTGAATAAAATTTAAAGAAAAATAATAATGGTATTTATTTTTTAAAAGCATATGTATAATAGATTCTGTGAATTATAGAAAATTTTATCATTTGAATATAGAACCCTTTTGTATTATGTTTCCTTATTTTTATCATATGAAATGAAAATCAATTTTAACTTTACCTGTAAAAGCAATAAATTTTGTGGAAGTCATTATTTATTTTTATTATTTTCATTTGAAGGGAGTGTCATTATTTATCCCTCTATTATTTATAGTTAGATATAAATAATCACATAGGAAGTTAAAATTTACTAAGTACATGTTTTGGTAGATCTTTTGATAGTTCTTTTTAATTTTATTTTTTTTTTTATAAGTTTCATTGTGTCATTGTGAGATCTTATTCTATTTTTATTATAATAAATTTCATTTTGTGATCTTGTGACAATTTTTTAGGTCCATGTGAATTTTATATTTTATTTTATAAAATGTTAATTTAGATAAATAATTAAATAATTTTTTATTATAAAATTAGAATAAAAAATAATTATTTAAAAAATTTAAAATTTAAATCAATATTAATTAGAAGAGATATAAACATTTACAATTTAAATAAAAAATTAAATCCCATCACTGTTGCAACTAAATCTCATCATTATTTGGATTTTTTGTTTTTTCTTAACTTTGCTGATTCCTTCTACATTTAGTCGGAAAAGTATAAATATTTATGGATCTTCTACAAAATCTCAACCTCTAACCTAGAAATCTTAATTGCAAGTTTAATGAAGAGATCTTATTAGGGTACCTGAAATTGAATTTAATCACTTACAGTTAGTAAATAAAGTCTCCTTCAAAATTTAATTCACATTCATACGAGTATCGTTAGGTTTGAGTTATTCAGCAACACGTTCACAATGTTGATTTCTTCGTAAATGATCCTTTCTATGCATGTGAGAAATATGCCACCCCAAGTTCCATAACACACGTTACCAATTAAATTGATGTTATTTCCAAACTGATTCAAATTAATTGCAAGTTATTAATCTCAGTTACATGAATGAAGGCACCCCACAAATGAATTTGACTTAGACCACACTATTTAATCAAACACCATGTTGAACATTTGCATAGTATTGAACATTTTTCTCACATCTCATGGCGAGGCATAACAATTATCTTATTTTGGTTCTTTTTTTCTTGGCTACCACAATAGCTACAATCTCCGCTATCGAGAACAAAGGGTCTTTAAAAGATTGTGCAAAGTTTAAGGGATCAACTTGTAGAGATGAAGTGATTGCAACATTGTCAAGTCATGAAAAGACTATGATTTCCCTAAAGTGTTGTTATAAGCTTGTTCAAATTGGTTATTTTTGTCACGAAAGACTCACAAAATTTGTTGTTAGAAATTATCCAAATTTTCGACATGCAAATGCAACGAAATATTTTGCCAAAAGTGACGATATTTTTCACAAGTGTGATCAACTTACCAAACCGGAAAGTAAGGAATATTTGCTAAAGTGTGTGGATGAATTAGGGACCCAATGTGGAAATGAAGTATTTTATAGCTTAGTTCGTGGCAAGAAAATCTCTAATAATTGTTGTGTAAAACTTGTGGACATGGGTAGACCTTGTCATATTAACATGGCAAAGGCTTTAATTCGCACTCCGGGATTTAGGGACGTCGATGCAATGCAATTTTTGAAGAAGAGCAAAAGAATATTTGCTAAATGTAGTCTTGTATAATAAGAAATCCTTGGACAAAATTAATAATAGTTATACCTGCTTATCTATATTTGGAAAATTCATGAGAGAAAGAATAGGTGGGAAAAGGAAACACTTTTTAATCTTTTGACATTTTTCCAATACTTTTTTTTTTTTCATATGCAACTTCTCCGGGGCAATTTTTGTATTTATCATACATGATATGCATATTTGCTTTAAATTTTTTTTTTCCAAGGCGATACGCAGTCATGACAATCATACACATAAAAAAGAACATGCATTTTCTTCTTTCTCCCGGGCAAGAAAACTTTATACATAGAGAATACTTAATATTATTAAATTCATCAACAAAAGTTAATTTGGAGAAATATTTTTAAAGAAAAAAAAAGTTGAAAAACCTCACGTTGCCTTCCTGCTTCGTAGGTGTGATAGTATATATATATATATATATATATATATATATATATATATATATTCAAATACCATTTACTAACAACACAAAAATAATGTAAAAAATACTTTTCTAAGACAAAATCTATTAAAGCTTAAATCCTATCTATGTTATTGCTTACACCAACAAATATGTTGGATTAAAGGTATTGGAAAGTTTCACGTCACTTACGTGAATTCTTCCTTAGATCCTATTTGTATTATATGGGACGGGTATTAAAAATTCTAGCCAACTTCTATTATCCAGGCAGCTTATATTTGTTGGATCGTTTATTTGATTTCAGTTGATTTTAAAATGAATGATATCTAGAGCTAAAATTCTTATATATTTATTGTCAATTAATTTTAAAAAGAAATCTAACATAATGTTTGAACCAATATTCGATCTGTGTTTTAATTTGGTCCAGCAGGGATGTTTGAAAGTCCCAAGTTACTTTGATGCCAATTGATTTTAAATTAGTTACTTAGTTTTTCTCAAACCCTTCATGAATGGTTAATGTCCCGATTGGTCAAATCAACCATCTGTTCCTTTTCTTTTTAATTAATTTTTCTTCGTAATAAATAGTATTTGTTTTTATTAATTTAGAATATTTTTCTGTCGATCGCGGTGAACTAATTCTTCAAGCACGAAGATTCATTCAAGGGGATAAACCATTAGTTTTATTATCTGATACTGTCAGTACAAAATTCCTATAGGTTCTTGCCCTTAAGTTTTGTTTTCAAAGAAGCAGAATTGAAATTGAGCAGACAGGTGTGAAACAAGACATTCTATAATCATGCCTCATATCCACTAATTCACATAGAAATCTAAATAGACAATTCCATACGGTTAATTAAGACAAATATTCTTGCAGTGGCAGCTATGTAACAACCGTTTTAAAAATAAACAGCACCTGATAGTAATATATAATCAGAACCAACAAATATATGTATTAAACAAAACAAAAAAGAAAGATCAAGGCAAAGGAATTTTACAGATCAAAAACTGTAACTTATTCATATTACAACTAAACTTTGAGTAAATTTCCCATTCAATGCACTGTGATAAGGTTCTTGCCCTCAAAGTTGGAATTGAACAGGAGGATGTGAAACAAGACATTCTCTGGTCATGCCAAATATCCACTAATTCATTCTGTGACCATTTTCATGAGTTCTCATCCTTGTCTTCCTTTTCACCTTTTTATTAGGTTGACCTCCAACCATACTCACAAGCCATTGAGGCTTCCCTATCAATAATACACAGCATCCAATGCCCACTCCAAATACCATTCCACATCCATATCCAATAGCCACTGGTTTCCAACCAAATCCAAATTTCTCTTCTCTCCAGAAGCTCAATCGAGGCGAGGAACTTTGTTCAGGGTCCTCTCTGCATTTCTTTGACAATTGGAATCCACACAACCCCAAGTTTCCCTCAAAGGAATCGTTCAAAAAGGTATTGAACTGTTTTCCTTGAGGTATTTCTCCCATAAGATGGTTGTGGGAAAGGTTCAAGACTTCAAGAAAGTTCAGATTGGCTAACTCTGTGGGGATCCTACCAGTGAGCATATTTGAGGAGAGATCCAATGATTCTATGTTTTTCAAATTTCCCATGGATTGGGGAATAGGACCACTGAGTTTGTTATGGGAAAGGTTGAGCCCTTTGAGTGCATGAAGCTCTCCAATAACATTTGGAATCTCTCCTTCAAATCTGTTTCCTGATAAATCAATACTTACAAAGGCTATTGGAATTTTGTTCAGTGTCATACTGATTGCTTTTGTTGTCACAGTCAAAGAATCAATGTATGTTGCATTTCCTAAATCCATTTCCATGTACTGCATATTTCTGTCCACTTCATCTTGAACGACATTCTTCATGGCCTTAAAATTTTGTATGTAGACTTTTGGTATTGGGCCGCTGAAGTTGTTGGATGAAATATCAAAAATAACTAAACTTTGAAATGGATTCTTGCTCTTTAAACTTGGAATGGAACCGTGCAACTTATTGGATTGCAAAACCAATACTTCCAAATATGATAGAGTTTGAAGCCAGTCGGGAAATGTATCCTCAATTTGATTGTTGCCAAGATTTAAAAATTTCAGATCTATGCAATTGGACAAAGATTTTGGCAAAGGACCTTGTAATTGGTTACCGTTGAGATTCAAAGTACCGAGCCAGCTGCTCTTTGAAAAGTTCATTGACAAGGTGCCATAAAGATTATTCATCTGTAAATCTAAAACTTGAAGGATTGATAAGTTTGAAAGGCATTGAGGAATGATGCCTGTCAATTTGTTGTGGGACAAGGTGAGACTCTGAAGTGAACTTGCATTGCAAATTGATGAAGAGATGCCACCAGTGAGTTGGTTAAAACTAAGATCAAGGTATAAGAGATTATAGTTCCATGAGAATTGGTCCATTGGTGTTGTCAATAGGTTATGAGAGAGGTCCAAATAATATAATGAACCCATGTCATGCAACCACTTTGGCACTGTTCCATTAAGTTTGTTATTGGACAGATCCAGATATATCAAAATTGGAACTTCTACTGAGAATTTGGGAAATTCAGTTAAACCCATAGAAGATAAGTCCAAAAAGGTTAAGTGGGGGAAACTGTAATTGACATTGGATTTGAAATTTAGCGATAATTGATTATTGTGGGAAAGGGAAAGATTCTCCAATTTCTGAAGCTTGGTGAAAAGTGGAAAGTGGACAGAGCCACTTAAGTTGTTTGATGATAGGCACAAGTGAGTAAGGTTTTTAAGGCTGAAAAGGGATTCTACAACATTGCCTTGTAGCTTGTTGTTACACAAATTTAGAGACTGCAAGGAATATGATGAGATTTCACTTATGTGCCCTGTGAACTGATTATTTGATAAATCCAAATGCAGCAAGGATGGCAAAGATAAACACCAAGAAGGAATTGTCCCATTTAGTAAGTTGTTACTGAACTGAAACACAGTTACGTTTGAAAGCTCTGTTATTTTTTTGGGCAGAGGACCTTCCAATTTATTATAAGAAAAATCCAATTCAGAGGGTTGAGTTAATTCAAACAACGAAGATGGGATTTGCCCTCCTAAATTGTTATCCTTGAGACTGAGAGTATTTAAATTGGTTAGTCCAGCAAACACATTTGGGATTTGACCACTCAGTTTATTCTCTGAAAGATCCAAGTGAATGAGATGTTGAAGATTTGAAAGTGTTGATGGAAACTCACCACCCAAATTGTTAGAACTCAAATCCAATTCTTCAAGTTCATTTGACTGGGGAAAGACATTTGGAATTTGACCGGTGAGATGATTTTCTTTGAGATTTAGATAAGTTAGACGTGGAAGGGTTAAGAGTGAGGATGGGATTGACCCATTGAGGTTGTTAATTGAGAAATCAAGGGAAGCAAGATGTGTGAGGTTAGAGAAAGAGGCAGAGATTGGCCCTTGGATTATATTACTTGAAAGAGACAAGTGAATGAGATGTTGAAGATTGGAAAGTGTTGATGGCAACTCACCTCCCAAATTGTTAAAACTCAAATCCAATTCTTCAAGTTTGTTTGACTGGGGGAAGAAATTTGGAATTTGACCACTGAGATAGTTTTCTCCCAGATATAGATAAGTTAGATGTGGAAGGGTTAAGAGAGAGGATGGGATTGAACCTTTGAGATTATTACTTGAGAGATCAAGGGAAGTAAGATGTGTGAGGTTTGAGAATGAGTCAGGGATTGACCCTTGAAATCCGCAGGATGAGAGATACAGGTGTTCAAGTTTTGATAAACAGAAAATGTCATTTGTCAACTTTCCCCTTAACCCAGTTTCACTGAGGCTAAGAGTAACCAAAGAAGAAGACCGATTAAGCCACCCAATTGAAATTGATGACATATCTATTCCATCTAAAACAAGCTGCCTTAAATCTGTTGCATTGTGGAGAAACCTCTTCCAAGTCATTTCTTTCAACTTTAACTGATAGTAATTAAAAGAGAGATCAAGTGATTGCAATTTGGTAAGGTGTGAGATTTGAGAACTAATTTCACCATCAAAGTTAGAATTAGAAAGATTAAGGTTTGTGAGGCTCACTAACCCACCAAAGCGAGATGACACGGGTGATAGAAGGAAGTCATTGTAAGCGAGGTTGAGTGATTGGAGATGATAAAGATCGAAAAGGGTACTATTTTCGTCAATTTGACCATAAAGTCCACTGCAGCTGAGATCTAACCGAATGACACGACCAGAGATGGGGTGGCAAATCACTCCAAGCCAAGAACAACAATCTGTCCCGTTTTCCCATGTTTCCGTCTTTGGATAATACACATCATGGCAACTATAATAATAATAATAATAAGGATCATGATAGTAAGTATTATTAATAGTGAAGGAGGTTTTGAAGTGAAGCAAGGCAAAGGTATCATGGGGATGGCATAAGGAATGGGAGGATGAAATAAAGAGCAACATGAGATAGCAACACACAAGAACCAACCACCCCCTCCATGATTTCATATTGTCTACAATTACAAAAGGCTTACTGGAATGGAAAATATGGACGACTAGATAAGGAACCTAAGATGAATATTTATAGCAAAATTGAAAACAAGAGATGCAATTTTTCATGTAAATTAAGCATTCATTGTGGTCCTACTTTCAAGACTTCCTTTTTGAGAGCCCATCTCTCACGGAAACAAAAAGTCTTTGATTTTCTATTCCTTTCTCACTCAATAATGTCATATCCATTGACTTGGAGCACATTTTCTGCAAGCTGGCATTCTGTAATTTACTCCAAGTGTGTGTTTGGTTTACAGTTGAATTCAACGTCAATCAACTTCTAGATAAAAGATAAGAACTTGAAGCTTTGAAAATTTTGCTTTGGAACGGAAAATTTCTCTGTTAAACTTAATTTTAACACTAAACTAAACATGTACTAAGTAGAATTGAGTTTATATAACCATTTCAAATGATATACATGTAAACAAGTATTGCATTGATATTTCAAGGGAAACTCTAATCTAAATTTAAAATAGAACTTAGATGCTAATTTTAATAAACTATTTAGCATATTAAATATTAATTTACTATGCAAATTAAATTGAAATTAGGTTAAATCATTTTTTAATATGCACTTACATTGATGTATATAAGTCATTGTCAGCAAAGATTAGGATATAACACAGGTTCATTTTATATATGAAACTATTTTCAACTTCATGTCATTATTTTAATTTGTTTTCTTAAATGAAATGACATGTCGGATAATTAAATCAAAATCGTGGTATTAAAGTCTCAGTCACAGGAAAACAAAAAATTGAAGGACTAGGTCAAACTATAATTTTAATCATAATAAACAATATTTTTTGTCAACATGGTTCTACACAAACATCAAAATAAAGAAAGAAAACAAAAGGTTCATTCCCTATCATTTTCCTTTGTCACAATTTCATGGAAACGTTGCTTAACGAATTTATTATATTTGACTATTTATATTATTAAGTGATTTTTTTGGCTGGGTTTGGTTTGACTAAATGTAGAATCAGCGTGTTGAGGGGTTTAATCAATAAAATAATCTTATATCCTATTTAGTTATAATATATTTTGATATTAATGTAGTTGTAATTTTTAATTTCACTATAAATAATATATATAGCTAGAAATTTTATTAAATTTACATAAAAGGTTAAGGAAAATTGAAGAAAAAGATTAATATATTATATATCATTTAAAAGTAAAATAAATGATGTAATAAATCTTTGAAAAAGGTATGCAATTTTTGTTATTAAATTTTGTCAACGCTATTTAAGAAACCAGTTAAGTGTGTGTGAAAATAAGTATTGAAAAGACAGGGGTTTTATAATGTATAAGCCTTTTTGTATAAGCCTTTTAAAAAATTAGTATGTTTTTATTTTTTCTATATTTTTTAAATTTTTTCTAAAATTTAAATCACAATTTTTTCCTTAAAAAAAATGAACAAATTTTGTTTCATTAGAAAAAAAATTCGTCTCTGTTAAATATAATATCATTATTTTCGGTCCGTAATATAAAAACTTTAGAGGTAAAAATTAATATCTATATTAGGAATTTAGAAAAACTTTGGAGGTGCCACGTGCTTGACATGTCGCCATAAACATTAATGTGTGAGTTATGATTGTCACTTTACTTTTTTTAAATATATAAATAGTTTTAAAGATTAAAAAATAATATTTTTAAATTTTGAAGAATGGTAATCAATTAAAGAAAACACTTAACAAAAAGATTAAATTCAGAACTCGTTCAATTTACAAGAATTAAAAGTATGTTTAAGCCATGTATAAATATGATTATGTATTAATAACTGTACTGATTATTTCATAGATCGTAAACTACAAAGCTACAAAACAATAGAACATATTGACAAGTTTTAAATTAATTAATTGAATCCTCCCCACAGTATTTAAAAGTTTTAAAAAACTCTTAATTCCTAAGTCTAGTGCTGTATATTAACCAATCGATTTATTAATATTATTTATTTTAAAAAATTGAATATCTTATTATAGTGAAGAAAGACATAAATTAAAAATTATATGTCATTAATCTAGATAAAATATTTTTATAAATAAATTATAAATTAATAATAAATATATATTTATTTTCTCATTTTCACGTCAACCTCTCAACTTTCACGTTACCCAAAAAGTTTAATATTATGTACAAATTTTATTCTATTAGTATAACTGTTTACATAAAACTCTTTCTATTTTGATTTCTTGGGTACAGAAATCTAAATAATATTTTTGAAATATCAATTCATTGATAATTAAGAAACTTTTCCACTTTAATCATATTAAGCAATCAATAAATCAAGTTTTATTCCTAGGAATTTAAAAGTTATTTCATTTAAATTAGAATCTAGAACTGATTTTCCAATCAAATTAACATTTAAAATAATGATAAACTCGATCAGAATATATTAAACATTTATATATATATATATATATATATATATATATAATATGAATAAAAGATCCAACACACTGAACCAATTAGCATTGGTCTTGTAAAAACTAGAAAAATACATGCATCATCACACTCGTTTTAGTGTATTTTATTATTTATTATATAACTAAATTTTATTCAGAAAAGATAATAAAAGATAATATACGTAGAGAAATAAAAAAAATAATGAAAAAAGAAAACTAGTATGATGAAATTGAACAATAAAATAATGAATTTGATAGTTTGAATTTGACAGTTTTTATTTTTTAAATAAGTTGAGAAGACAATAATAGACTAGTATATGAGTGATAAATAATAAAATATTTAAAATTAAATAAATATAAAACGTAATAAATTTTTAAAGATAATATGGAGACAACAAATAATAAATGAAATATGGAAATTTTAAAAATATTTTTATAAGTTCAAAACCATAAAATATCCAATAAAAATATAAATTAAAAGTAGTTAGAGAACGAGAATCTTTTTTTAATAATTATTTATTAATAGTTAATTATAAATTATAAATAATTTAATAATTTAACATCTAATTTTAAAAAATGAATATAAAAAATTATGTTCTTATGTTCCTTTAATTTTTTATTTTATTTTTTTAATTTCTTTACACTTCTTATATTTTGCTATTTAGGTTGAAATAGCATTTTCTTCATCAAATTTAATGAACGAGTAATTAAATTTTAAAATTAAGTTCATTTTTATTGTCCTCGCCTTTTCAAATTAAAATGCACTGTCCCGAGAGTAACTTATTTAAGCACATCTATTTGACTTTTAAACATGGCTTTCACAATGTAGCTTTTGTTCAAAAGCTTAACTTAGAAAAATTGTAAAGTACTATTTTTTCTAAAATAAGTTACATGTTTATTAGAAATATAAAAATATAAGTTGAATATATGTAAAAAATATTTATAAAATAATGAAGTTTTCAACAATTTATAGTTTATTCAGTAATTATATCAATATAAATAAATTTTTTTAGATAATTTATTCAGTAATTATATCAATATAAATAAATTTTTTGAGATAATTTATTCAGTAATTGTATCAATACACTTCTTAATATTGTAATTACGGCATGGCAATATAGCATATGCTCAAAGAATTGTTTCAATATTATTTTTTGCATAAATATGTAAACCCAGCTTAAAATAAGTTTAAATTGACAATGAAGAATAGGTTCCATGAATTTCCTACTCATGCTTCAAAAGGTGTGTTATTCCCTTTCAAACTTAGCTAATATATCTTAATTATCATTACCTAGTGAAATAATAGCAAAAAAAAAAAAACAAAGCATTTAATTTATGATTATATTTATAAAAAATCTATTAATTAATCAGGAGATGAAGAAACTTACATTTTCATTAAATGGGTAATGTGGATCGCAATTAGATGGCTTCTTTTCATGAATTTTTTGATGGTCACAGACTACAGATAGTGATGTTTGGTGGCACTTTTAATTTACTAGAACAAGAATGATACTTACAAAATCCTCTTGGTCAAGTCTCAACTAATTTCTAAACATCAAAACATATAGAAGATGAGGAATGTACAACCACAGGAAGTAATAACAAAACAAATTTCATGATGCTTATATACAACTAATAACTTTGAATTCTCAGTGAAATTCTATTTCACCCTCTTTGTTTATATAAATTTATTTATAATTAAGAGAAATAAAATATCTTACCTACATATGATGCGTTTAAAATACACATGATGAATGTCTAATTACAAGATGGATATAAATGTTATCTTCTAAGTTATTAGATGCCTAACAATATAACATATGTTTTCTTTAATATAAAAGGACATCATTAAACAGTGAATTTTGCTTTATAAAAGGATTCATGAAGACTTAATGCCGTTGAATGAAAATTAACAATAATATTGTGACTGTTTAAAAAGGTCACAACATGCAAGTAACTGCAGCGTTAGATTATTGGGAAATACAATATATTTCTAGCTGTTCAAGAAACCGCCAGAAATAAACCGTAGCAAAACACCAATTTTTTTTTAAGTGAATGGAGCACAAACTAATTTAGTGTTTAATGAGATTTCCAACACAAATATACACACTTAATTATATAAATTTATATACAAGTTGTTTAAATTGAATAATAATAAGTCTCTTATTAAACAAAATCAATAACATAGTACGATTAAAGTAATTAAAGTAAGCATCATTAGCCCACAATTATAATTAACTTTTTTTTCTTTCTTTTTAACATAAGATGAGATCTTTAACTAAACTTGAAAGTAAAACAGAAAAGTCGAGAAATTAAAATATTTTCTCACTGTAGAAAGCAGCCAGCTAGTTACCACAAAAATTTGGCCTTAACATACTTTTAGAAATATTAATTTTGCAAAAATTTTTAAGAAACACAATTAAACCACGGTATTAAAGTTGGCCTAATTAACAAGAGAAAGAAGAAAATGTATGTGTGCCTTAATTTGATTCACTTCAAAGATCATATGATTTCATATAACAAAAGAAAAATCAAAGTTGAAAGTAATTAAATAAAATTTAGTCCATATATAATAATCAGTTAACCGTGATCACATGACAATTAAGTCACTATTTAGAGTTTGAATGTGAAGAAATGTTACAATTAACTCAAGAAGAATATTTCTTACTATCATGAACACATTCATCAAATATTTTCTTGTTCTTTTTCAAAAGTTCAATTGCATTGATATCCCTCATGCTAGGGATGCGAACCAAAGCCTTGGCCATACTAACATGGCATGCTAGACCCGTTTTCACAAGCTTTCCACAACATTGCTTAGTCATGTTCTTGTCATGTATCAACTTGTTAAACACTTGTTCTCCACAGGCAGACCCAAAATGTTCTGTGCAACTAGCCTGAAATTCAGGGCTTCCTGATCTAGTAAGAAGATCACACTGATTGTAAATTTCATTACTTTGTGCCATAAAATCGCTACGACTTGTGTTCTTAAGCTCAGGATGTGTTTGATAAATGTACAAAGAGAGCTTGGTGTGACAAGGAAGACCCGTTTGAACAAGCTTATATAGTCAAGCTTATTTGAATCTTTAATGGGATGCCCGTAACTGAGATTAATTAATTTCTCTTCTTGTGTGAAACATAAGTTTAAATAATATGTTGCAATTAATTACAGTTTTTTTTTTTTTTTAATATAAGCTGCAATATCTTAAACCAGTTCAAATGAATTTAATTAAGTTTCAACCTTTTAGGATATCTAAACTGTTTAATATTGTCTTACTGTAACGAGGGTAATTGATGAAGAGCATGTTTCGATTAGATTGTCTTCAAAATTTTGATTAATTTTGAAGATTATAACTTGATTAATTGTTACTCAAAACCAGTTACTACTATTCAAACATCATTAGTAAACTGATAAAAAAAAAATTTTAATTATAAAGGAAAATATTAAAATTTCCATATAGCATTACATCGATGATAAACTAAATTTTTGAGTTATGATTAAAAATTAAAATATCTTTTTAGCTATTTTTCATTTTTATTTCATTTCATCCCACTTATTAATTTAAATAAAAAATTAACTAATAAAAAACCTCCTCATAAAAGAAAAAGAAAAGAAAAGCTATTGAAAAAGCCATTATTTATTAATAATTTTTTTAGACAAAATCAAGACAATATTCTAAATGAAAAGACTTAAAACTACTTTTCACTAACATGTTCAATATAAAATTAGTTTATATAATTAGTTAAATTCTAACATATTCAAATATAAAATTCTTTTATATAATTAATTATATTTGTAATCATGGAGGAAACGGGAGAAGGGGTTGGAGCGGAGATGCGGAACGGAAATGAATAGTGAAACGGAGGTGAGAGTTTTATGTAAGTTTTTCTATGGCAGTTACAATGTTAACCAATCGTGGTATATCCTTCCACGTCATATTTTATAACAATCAACCTTGAAAAATAAAACTACCTCAATTATAATCTTAATTTATGTAATTAAGGAGACATGAAAAGCTCTATTTATAGCAAACGCAGACAACATAAAATATGAAAAAAGAGAGACAACATAAAATGTAAAAAAAGAGAAATACATGTATATTCTGTGAGTGAGTTTGATATTTTATAAGTGAGTTTAGCTGATTAATTATGTATTTCAATTGTTAGCGAAGTAAAATTGCATTTCATACATTGGGGTCTGGTTTTGTTTAAACATAGTCTTATCTCATTTAGATCACTGTTTTTACATGCAACTTCTGGTTCAACAGCTATGGCCTATCCTTTTATGGCATTAACAGTTTTCTTGATATTGTAGCTACGGCATGGTAATATAGCATACGCTCTAAGAATTATTTTAACATCATTTATTGTATAAATATGTAAACCCAGCTTAAAATAAGTTAAAATCGACAATGAAGAATAGGTTCCATGGATTTTCCACTCATGCTTCTAAATGTGTGTGTTATTCCCTTTCAAACTTAGTCAATCTATCTCAATTCTCGGCAGTGCTATTATTACCTAGTGAAATAATAGTGAGAAAAATCAAACTAATTAGTTTATGATTTTATATATAAAAAAATCTATTGATTAATTAGGTGACAAAGAAACTTACATTTTCATTAAATTGGTAATGTGGATGGAAATTAGATGGCTTCTTCCATGAATTGTTTGATGGCACAAACTATAGATGGTGAATTTTGGTGGCACTTTTAATATACAAGAACAAGAATGATACTTACTAAATCCTCTTGGCCAACTCTCAGCTAATTTCCAGAAATCAAAACATATAGAAGACGAGGAAGGTAAAATCACAAAAAAAAAATTTCATGATGCTTATATGCAACTAATAACTTTGAATTCTCAATGAAATTCTATTTCAACCTCCTTATTTATATAGATTTATTTATAATTAACAGAAGCAAAATATCATGTCTGTATATATGATGTGTTAAGAATACACATGATGAATGTCTAATTACAAGATATAGATATAAATGTTATGTTCTAAGTTATTACGTGCCTAACAAAGTATTGAAAGGAAGTTTCTTAGTATGTTCTTAATTTCGTGTGGTTGTGAGAGTATATAACATAATAATAGATGTGTTTTCTTTGACATGAAAGAACATCCCTAAAGAGTGAATTTTGAGTTGGTTTAGAATACATATAATAATTACAAAAGATAAATATAAATGTTATGCTCTAAGTTATTACGTGTGTAACAATGTATTGAAAGAAAGTTTATAAGTATGTCATTGATTTTGTGTGGTTGCAAGAGTACATAATTTTTATTTGTCAAACTTAATATTAGTGAAAAACAATGTTGTTCAAAGACAAATGACATTTTAGCAAGTTGTATTATTTTTATTTGTGAAAACTTATATAAACTAATGAACAATATTGTGCAATGACTAGAGACCTTGCACCGGGTTGGGTTCCGATAACATATATGCATTTATAGATATAAAGATGAAAAGAAAATCTATTCAGTGATGGAAAAGAGAGATATTACTCACCCTTTTTACATGATGCTGATATTACTCACCCTAAAGCTCATGGTGGTGGATATGGTGTATTTGACTCGAGTTATGGCTGTAGTTGTTAGGCCTTAAACTTTGTTTTTAGTCCGCCCTACCAGATTGTATTTGTTCTATTTCCCAGTATAGATTTCTGTTTCTCTTCATATACTTCTACATGATCATCTTGTAGTAAATAAGTTAGAATAATTTAATATTTATTATGTCTTTTCACTTTCTGCTGTCAAATAGGTTTTGATAGCCCTGCTTGTACTAAAGACATATATTTATGATGACAAATTTCATATAAATTTAGAAACCCTTGAAAACTATTTACTACATGGATTAAACTGATTAACACCATAGTTATCCATTAAAAATTGTTTGAGATTGTTGAATATCAGAATATAATATTCTCATTCTATGAACAATAGCAGTTTATTGGCACATTGTCCTTAGTTAAATACTATAGATCCTTTTGTCTCATAGCATCGGTCCCTTTATTTACTCCACAGACGTTTAGTTATAATCTGAGCTTTGCCTTCTATTTCTTTTATGAGTTTTCTCTTGGGATGTTTGTGGTGCAATGGTCACCTTACCTTTAGAATGTTTTCAGTTCTTTGTCATGAGATGTTTAGCAACCAGTTATTCCTTTTAGTTTACAGCTTTTTGAATTTGGTATGCCTCTTCCAATTTAGTCAGGTTTAGGAAGAACCCTTGATTATACTATTGCTAATAATGGGCAAATATATTTTTCTTCTTTGACTCGGTTATTGAAATTGGTCAATGTTCTGGAAGTTAATTTATTTTATAATGAATTACTATTTACGATTGCTAAGCAACAGTCTCGATCTCAATGTTAATTAACACTGCACCATTATAAAAGTAGTTTCTTATTCTTATCTTAAGACCTTCGTACTTTTTAATTATTTTGACTTTGGTTTTTAACTCTTTCATATTACTGTAATTGTGTTTTATCATAGAATTTTTTAATTGTCCCATCTTAAATATTTTAAACATTATTTTTCAACATGCCCCTTTTGTAGAAGGATCCTGGATGCTTTGACTGAACTAGATCTTTCTGAGGTTAGCTGTAAATGCTTCACATACACTTACCAATGCATTCAATATCCAATGCTTCCTTTCCTTGACTGAGTTTGTCTGTTTCAATATAGCACTATTTTTCATTGCCAATAAGCTCCTAGAATTTTGGGTTCCACGTCTACAATCTACAATAGTTGAATATAAGGTGTTACTACTTGCAGTGGGTCGAGGTGATGCGTCTTCCACATCCCCTGGTATCGACCTTATACTGAAAAATGTCGTTGATATCAAAGAGATTTGATATATCTGTGTGGTCACATCAACCACCTGACCAACCACTTACGGGAGATACGTGTACATGTTATACCTGCACAGCTTGGAAAAGATTCTGTGGCATCCTCCACACGCCACCTTTCTCTATTTTTAGAAATAGGCTCATAGGAAGTAAAATCTAACTCTCTCTTAACACTTATCCTATGAAAATATATCAGCCATTTACTGACTTGACCATATCGAAGTGCCTTTACAAGTACTCTCCCCTCCGGTCCAGATCCGATCTAGCAGCTCCACCAAGACCACGAGGTCACCTTCAGCTCCTAAGCGTGACCACGTCAGCCACTATCCCTCCTCCAGGTCAACTACTAATTCGGGCGAGAACATTTTTGCGCCTACCTTGGGTAAAGTAAGATTGCCTCCACGACCATCACGAAGTCACCGCTTTCATCTAGAGGTAGATGGGCGAGGACATGATGGTTTTCGGGACAGAGGTCTCCGATCTTGTTCGATTCCCCCAAATCCAACACCAAACCCTCACCCCACTCAATGGCATTGTTCATCCCTCTATTCCCTCTCTAACTGAGTTCAACCGTTCGAGCACTGTTGTTTTGCATATGGCGGAATCGGAGACAGCCGACGAGGACACCCAAGCCAGCACTGGCGGCGCATGCGGTGACAGCAGAGGTGAGAATGTCATAACAAGGTGGTCGACGAAGGTTTAGGGAAAATGGGGGTTGTGAAAAGATTGAAGGATGTTGGGTTACGGTTGCATGTCCGCTGTATCTAGAGGTCCTTTTGGAGTTGAGGACTTTGTGAGGGGTGAAGGTGGTCCTCTTCTATCATTGCCTAGATTCCTCATTTCCCTTCTCATTTGGGGCATACTCGAAGCTCTCGTTACGACGGAACTCGCCACCACCATCTATCTTAATAGTGGTTATGTTATCTTAGTTACCTCAACCGTTGGACCCCTTTTGCGGCTATCAGGAAGGCTTTGGGAAATGGTTCAGTGGTGTCATGAATAATGCACTTTACTCTATTTTGTTTCCCGATCACATCAAACACTTCTTCCTAATCTTTGAGCCAATCATTGCTCAAATTCCTGTTATTTTAGTAATCACATTTTTACTAATTTACGTCAGCTACCGTGGCTTTCACCTTGACGGCTTATCTGCGGTTTTCCTTGCCATTTTCTCACTTGCCATTTTCTTACTAATTTATGTCTCATAATGGCTATTCTTTCTATTCCACAAATTACGACAAGGCGTTGCGTTGTTGTTGGTTTTTGCAAGGTCGATTTGTGAAGATACTTCAATAGTATATTTTGGAATTTAAGTAAATGGGGACAAGGCAAGTACCCTTACTGGAAAGGTTGAGGATCCTAGTAAAACCTTCCCCAAAGCAGTTATGGAGGACTAGTTTTGGTTGTCTCCTCTTGCGGGAATAGGTGATTTTGGATCCTTTCCAAGTGAATAGGAAGATGGTTACTCTGCATAGGTGGGAATGTCTATTGGTGGCCTTTGGCTCAAACTTTGGATTCAAGTTGCTGTTGCTATGTCTAATCTCGGCTTGTTTGAAGCAGAAATGACTAGTGTTGCTTTTCAACTTCAAGGGGTGAGCAAGACAGGAATGCTTCCACCTCTAATTGCTTCAAGGTTACAATTTTCTCATCTCATGCCTTTCTTTCATCATACTACTAGTATATAAACTATAAGGTATCAACATTACCATGATAATCCCATATATTCTCACTCATGCATTTTTTACTTCTAAAATAATTATGCTGTCACAATACATGATGATACAAGATGAGTGTTTCATATCAACTACAAAAAATCTAGATAGTATGAAAATTATCAAGTTATAATCTTGGGAAGATAAAGTCAAGAGTATAGTTTTGTTCCTCCACGCTTAAGAATTCAAATGGTTGTCTAAGGCGCAGATCACATAAGCATATGTCGCATTACTATATTGAATGTCTCTTACTGTATTGAAATGTCCCTACTGTTGTTTTTCTCAGTTGTGCCCTCTGGAAACTTCATTTGGGATCATGAATGAGTGTCCCCGGCTTTGAGAGATGTGAATTTAGAAATCACATAGGGACAAAAAATTGTAGTTAGTGGGCCAATTGGAAATGGAAAATCATCTTCTCTTACTGGTCTCAGAAGAAAAAAAACTGAATAAATCATGGCTCCACCAAATGTTTGTCCGATTGAGGATGTTGTTCAGGTATTCATAGAGCACTTGGTTGACCCAGTGCTACCACCAAGATCATCTGTGCAGGATACCCCGTCACAACTTCAACAGAAGTCACTTGCAAAACAGGTGCATTTAGGTGTCTTACTGTACAACTACTACCACGGGAAACAACATCCAGTGCTAGCATATCTGCCATTTAATGAATTTTTCAAGTTGATTGTGGTTTTGAGGCCAGTTTTACTAGCATATATGCAATTTATGCAAAAATTAAATGAAGTGAAGCTCACTGATGTGGAGAAGCAGCTACCATTGACAGGAAAAATGATTATGGAGGTATGTGATGTGTGTAAATGTTTGGATGCATCAAAGAATGTTCCAATATAAAGGGATGGCCTATTACCAAAGTTTCCTTTTAATTGACAATAAGAAGGAGAACTGTGTTTTGCTATCTAGTTCCATTAATAATATGGTACGGTCTCTGATTGAGAAAGGTGTGGACACCTCTAGTCAATTTTCTCCTGTTGAAAAAGGTTGGGTGTTCTGCTATAAAGGAAGCCACAATGTTCACAATTGATCAATGAAGAAGTTATTCAAGTTCCTCTGCAAGATTTAGTTAAAAGCTTGTAGGGTCCTTTGATCAGTGAGAGTTCTAGAAGTTGGATGATCACTTCAGTAATCGAATACTCATGCGCTTTCGTACTCCGAAATAATCTCAAAGTGGATTTCTAGAGAGGCATTCTCAAATAGTTTGCAAGATTCAAGGTTACAGAAGAAAAACATAAAGGTGGACACACCTGAAGTGATAAAATTGAATGTAAATAAGGAAACATTTGTTGTTCTTGACAGTAAGCTAAACAATGATAATACTGAATCACCAAAGCAGAAAGAGAGCAACAGAAGTTGTATACCTGCATGGATGTGAATGAATATTTTATTTTCAAATCTTAGAGCTAAGAAATATGCCAAAATATCATTGCCCAAACTGTACAAGTTGGTGAAGATCAAGTAAAGAATAGTCTATCTGTAAAGTATAACTCCAATGGCTCTTCAAGTGCTGTTAAGGCTTTAACGGTTGATTCAACAAGGATGCCCATTGGTGAAGGTGGAATCAACAGTCTAGCTTTGTACAGTAGGCCCAATACCTCGTCTGACAAAGGCACACTAGATGTCTGTACTCAGGTTGCAAATCATTCTAACTCAGATCTAGAAGCTTCAAATTCTTTCAGATTCGAAAAAGATATTATCTCAAACTGCCCTAGCTGCTTTGATACGAAAGAGAAATGAAGTGGCCCTACAACAGCGCAAGATAGAAGATGAGATAACTATTTGTGTTAAAATAAATAAATAAATAAATAAAATTCAGAGAATGTTAACCGACAGTTTCAGCCTCCCATTTTCCAATTGCCTACTCGCCAAATGTTTTGAAGAATCATTCACCTCGGTGTGTTGATCAATCACATTGAGAATTAAGATCTTGTAAACAGATGAGAAAGTAACACCAGTGATTGGTGCTCCTTACTAGTTGGAGAGCCCATTTGCTAAAGAGGAACATGCTGGTTGTGCAGTTTGCTCTAGAACGAGGTGCACCTGCTATTATTGGTGTCCTTGGCACGATCCGTCTTCCATGCCCATCAAGAGCCTTTGATATAGCACAATGTTCACGTTGTTTAAATACCATGATCGAGTCCTAAGGCTTGGAGGATACTGAATTGTGTCCATGTAGGTTATCTGGTTGATGCTACTGTTGTTGGTGGCTATTACATTGGGGAATTCGGACATTGACACACTCCTTAAATTCAATTAGAGTACTCAAAATGACCCTTCTGGATTAATTGTAAATTCTTGGGATTCTAAGTCTTTAGATTCCGATGGATGTCCTCTGAACTAGTATGGTATATTGAGTAGTGAAGGTAGTGTAATATATTTATGTATATCTGGAAAATGCTGGTTTGATCGGAGAGCAGTACTCCTCTTTGGATGTCAAAGACCAATATCTAACCCAGCTGCCTTCCCCTTATTCTGATTATGTTGATAAATCCAGGTGATTTGCAGTAGATGAATGATCTTGACTTCTCGTTTTAGAGATGGTGTCCTTAAATTCGCGTAAATCATCCCCAAAATCATCACCACCATTGATAAAATTGGAATTGAAACTGTTGGGGAAGGCTGCAACCCATTCTCACTAAATTTTGGTGTGTGATCAAAATTTAGGTAAAGCATCTTTGAAGTCCTAGGAATCATCATCAAAATCATCATCACCAATAATCAAACTGGTATTTGATAATTCAGGGTAGGTAAGTTGGAAACAATGTTGTTGTTGTTTCTTATTGGGGATGTCGGTATATATCTACATAAATCTTGAGATGCAGGATGATCATCAATATCTGGTATCTCGTCACCAAGAATTGATAGAGGCAAGGCCTCTTTACGATCCTTTAAGCTTGTTAAGGGATCTTCATGCTTTGTACCAGTACTCTTTGATTCAAACAAATTAACATCAGAATCAGCTACCTTCTCTTTGTTCTGGTCGGCTACACCAGTAGTTATCTGAGTACTAAGAGACCTCAGATTAACCATTGTCCGAGTATTAAGAAAGCTCGGACTAACCACCACTGTCTGAGTATTAAGAAACTTTAGACTAACCACTGTCTGAGTACTAAGAAATCTCATATTAGCCATTGTCCGAGTACTAAGAAACCTCAGACTAATCATTGTCCGAGTACTAAGAGACCTCAGACTAACCATTGTCTGAGTACTAAGAAAGCTCGGACTAACCATTTTCTAAGTACTAAGAGACCTCGGACTAACCATTATCCGAGTACTAAGAAAGCTCGGACTAACCATTGTATGAGTACTAAGAGACCTCAGACTAACCATTGTCCGAGTACTAAGAAAGCTCGGACTAACCATTCCGAGTACTAAGAAACCTCAGACTAACCACTGCCTGAGTACTAAGAAACCTCATACTAACCATTGTCCGAGTACTAAGAAACCTCGGACTACCACTGTCTAAGAACAAATGTTGGGTCAAAGATTACCTAACCTCTTCTGAAGAACCTCAGACTAACCACTGTTCAAGTATAGGTTGGATCAAGACTACCCAACTTCATCGTTTAAGATATCCTCGGATTAACCACTATCCGATCTGTTTCTCTTTATCCTTGGATTAACCAGTATCTAAGTACTTCTTCTTTATTCTCGAATTAATTAACCGTTATCTGAGCTCTTCTTCTTTATCCTCGGATTAACCACAATCCAAGCTCTTCTTTTTTATCCTTGGATTAACCACTATCCGAGCTCTTTCGCTCTATCATCGGATTAACTCTTATCCGAGCTCTTCCCTTTATCCTTGGATTAACCCCTTATCCGAGCTCTTCCCCTTTATCCTCGGATTAACCACTACCCGAGTGAACCTAGCATTTAAGACATGCTGTCTCCAATTAACTGGAGCAAGATCAGATCATGACAAGTCTAGCTCGGTCACAGAGCGAGAACCAAGAACAAGCCACACCTCGGCAGAACAGTACAACTTAAGCTCGACATCTCTCACAAATTCAATCTACCAAGCTTGGGGGGCTTGCGTAGTGGGCCGAGGTGACGTGGCTTCCACGTCACCTAGAGCCGACCTCATATTGAGAA
Organism: Hylodesmum podocarpum; assembly: GCA_026586105.1. NCBI lineage: Eukaryota > Viridiplantae > Streptophyta > Magnoliopsida > Fabales > Fabaceae > Hylodesmum > Hylodesmum podocarpum. The sequence goes on from JALJEV010000804.1 coordinate 2,986,298, forward strand.
GTGTCGCCGATGTCAGTGAGATTTGACATATCCGTGTGGTCATATCAGCCACATGATCAACCACCTACCAGGAGACACGTGTACCTGCACAACGTTAGGAAAGGACTATGTGGCGTCCTTCACACGCCACCTCTCTCTATTTTCATAAATAGGTTCACATGAAGTAAAATCTAACTCTTTCTTAACACTTATCCTATGAAAATATATCGGTCATTTTCTAACTTAACCATCGAAGTGCCTTTGCAGGTACCTTCCCTCTTATCCGATCTAGCTCGGCCAAGATCACAGGATCACCTTCAGCTCCTCGGCGTGATCACGTCAGTCAATATCCCTCCTCCAGGTCAGCTACTAATTTCGGCAAGAACACTACCTTTTCAACAATGTCATCATTATCTTAGCAAGTATCATTTTTTTTTTAATTTTGTTTTTTCGTTTTGGGGTTGGGGAGCTATAATATCTATAAATTAAAATGGGAAATTGTTGATTTTGTAGCATTTTCATTTTCAATATATACCACATATATACAAACCCAGGAAAAAGCTCAAAGGCTTTAACATTGTAAATTTTTATATTAAATAATAATGCTGAATCATTATACTTAAAAAAAAAATAATTTGCAGCATGTTAATTTTAAATCGAATAGCTAGCATTTGAGTTGAAAATAAAACTTGTTACTAACGCCAAGTCACAGCTGAATAAGCAAATTCAACAACTTGAAAAACTTATTCATTTTCTGATTCACTTAATGAGGAATGGCAAAACTCACAATTGTCAGCATCCACGACACCACCTATATCTTTTGTTCATGGAACACCTCGACATTAGTAACGAAAACGACGATTTTTAACATATGTAAAAGACCTACCCTAGTCTGAATTTTGGGTGGTCTAATAATATTAATAAAAAAAATAATCACACTTTGAACACAATTATAGCTAAATAGAATTGTTTCAGTTTTTATTTATTTAGTAATTGTAAATTATGTAGGACGGGATCCACTGGTAAAAGAGAAGATGAAGAAATTACATAGACAAGAATTGAAAAGTCTCAAAATTACATGATCAAAATATATATTAAGGATTTCTTTTTTCATTCTCTAGTGATATTATTAGTGTAAAAAGTATTTTTAACGACACCTATTTTACATCGGTTATCATAAAAAGCGACATAAAAAATGATTTAACGTCGGTTATGAAAATAACCGACGTGAAAAGTATATATAACGTCAGTTATTTAGATAATCGACACTATATATACTTTTCACGTCGGTTATTTATATAACTGACAATATATATACTCTTCACATCGGTTGTTTTAATAACCGACGTGAAAATAGCCTGTTGTTAGTAGTTTTTTTCTCGCGTTAACCCATCCCTCCTTCACTTTCTCTTCCTTCTTCTTTTTCTTCTCTCTCTTCTTTCTCTTTCTCACAAACCCCTCACCGAAACCTACTCTCTCCTTCTTCCCCCTCTCTCCACCCTTCACTCCATTGTTGACCACCACCACGGTCCGCCGCGAAATCACCTTTCCCTCACCCCTCACTTTCCCTTCCTTCTTCTTCTTTTCTTTCCCCTTTCTTTCCCTCTCACTATGAAACCCCACCCCTTTTTCCCTCTCTTTCTTGTTAGCGGCCACCATCCACCAACACGGTTTGCCGGCCACCAACCCCCCTCCTACTTTCCCTTCCCCCTCCTTTTCTTTGCTCTCCCTCATGTTTCTTTCTCTCAAAGTCCATTATCACCACCGCCACGAAACCCCCATGGCCACCACCACCACAAAACCCTAACCACACCATTGGTACACTCTAAATTTTATTCTTAGTGTTTCTATTTTTTTTTTCTTATTCCATATTCATAATTTGATTTTATTTAACCTAATTTTTATTCTTATTCCTCACCCTCGCACTCGTCTCTTCGGGCTCGCCCTCGCCGTTGCCTTCACCTTTGTGTTCCAATCTTGAAGTTATGCCCTCGACCCCATGGCTTATGTCCGTTACTCTATTGCCTCCTCTAAGCCCCCAATGTGAGTATAATGTCTTCGTTTGAGGGGATTCCATATCTTCTTTTTTTGCGTTTGAAGGGATTCCTCTGTTGCCTCTTTGCTTTTGGGGTGATGCATTTATGGTTCTTGTTATTTTAATGGAACTTATGTGTTTATTCTTCATGGTTGACAGATTATTTTCCTTTTCCCACCAATCCTTTGGGAAGTGGCTCGAATACCCAAGTATTTTAGTATGAAAGTGCAACCTCTGTAGATACAGAGAGTAAATATGAGGGCTTTTATGAAAGGTACCTCAAAATTGATGGATACGACAAGACTAAATCATGTAAGTACATAATATGCAAGATTTTCTTTGGTTTCAATTCAATGTTTTTGGTCTCTTAAAAGCTCTCAGTGTGAAATTAAGAATGCCTTGGAGGCTTTTCATGTCCAAAAAAGAGAATGTAATTTTTGTTGAAATAGATGGTGCTGAAACAAAGTGGAACGAGTTTGAGGTTGGTTTGTAGCTATAGTTGGTTTCAAAAGGGTATTTGCTAAAAGAAAGTAAAGAAACTTAGCCATTGTTGATTTTGATTTCTGAAGGTGATTTGTGCTTGAGTTTTATGAAACATCTACAATATTTAATGAAAATGTCTTAGTTAATAATTTTCTTATAGAAACCTTTCTTTTAATATTTATATGAATATATTATTATGTATAATACCTTAAGCCAAGAATGCATGACAGGGACAGTCAAAATAACCTTCATCCAATACATGACATAATAGCCACATTCAAATGACCAAACTTGTTTATTACGCTACATTGATAAGATTCAGTTAGATAACATTATTAACAATCCAATTGAGAATAATTTATAAAGATAAATTGTATAACTTGGGAATAATCAATTCAGTATGCTTTCCTCCTCGATTCGGTATGCGTAGGACTCCCACTAACATTAAATTAGCCCACAAAACCATATGATGACCAGTTATGAACCGACAAGGAAGCACTGGATAAAGATTTCTAAAAACTATTGAATTATTTTTAGAATTGTTAATAATTAATAATAATAATAAATAATAATAATAGTAATAATAATAATAATAATAATAATAATAATAATAATAATAATAATAATAATAATAATAATAATAATAATAATAATAAATATTATTGGAAGATAAAGCTAATCAATTTCAATGGTGCATTTTGGATATATTTCCACACCAAAAAATTATCCACAAGTAACCTATTCAATTTAAATTAAAACTTTGATTATTTCAATTTAAGAAAATGATAGTAAACAAAATAACACCCAAAGGTACGTGTCTTGACAGACCACCTGTTGACTATCTGTGAGCTCCCGCAAGAGAAGTTGGGAGGTTTCCTTCTTAATTCCTATTAGTGCAAAATTCAAACTTGCACCTTATTTTGTCTAACAAGTTTGACACCACATACTAAGTTTGCCTTACACACAATCCCTTGATTGATGAGGCAATCTCGCTACTTATAATATTTTGCAACTTTTAAACAATGTTTGATTTTTCAAATAACATGACAAATTGTGAAACATATTCTACACTCATAAATTCTACAACACAAAGAAATAAAATAAAACTTTAAATTCTACTTCCCTATCTGTGATTCAACTCATATGAGCCTTTTAAGGCATAAAAATAGCCACCCCTACAATAAGTCTACCCCTATACCCTATCAAAACAACTTTCCAGTCAATAAAATTGACTAAAAGTTCCGAGTCTTGATCATCATTAGAAGCAGAAATCAAGTGACTGTGCATCATCTTCACATTTCTTGGACAATGTATTCCTATATTGATTATTCTCATATGAGCTACCTTCGAATTAATGCAACAAATTAATTGCTTAGCTTTTTAGATAGATTAATTTGAGAGGTTGTTAATTAAAGGGCACATAAAAGTAAAACAGATAGGTTAATTCTGCAAATTGTTGGGGGAATGTTACCTTATAAACTAATTAGAGAAAGGTCCAATGTTTCAAAGGCTTGAAAGCTTCACCAAGGAAGGAATGCCGCCACATTGATTTCCATCATTGATATTGAGGGCACCACCAAATTTAAGATAAAGCTTCTGCAAGTTTGAAAGGTTCCCAAATTATAACTTATACTATATTCTTCTATAAGAAAGGAAACTATGAAAGTATTCCTCATTGAGGTTCCAGGAAAGACAACCAATAACTCTCTTTTGCTTAATAATCTCACTCCCACGTCACATCATATTCATTTAATTCTATTCCAATCTCAACTTGCCAACATGATGAGGGAAGGTGATATTGATAGAGATGGGGCACTTACAAATTTTTTATACGTTGCTCTGTTTCTGTCAAACAATTACCTGATGCACAATGGAAATTGGATTTGAATCAAAACATTGGAAAGGCAAATTCATGTTAAGGATGATGGTTTTTGTTGTTTAAAATAGTTACGTTAGTTAACTGAAAATTAGCTAAAGCATGAAAAAAAGTAATATCATATATTGAAAAAGTATTAATATTAGATTAGCATACCTTTTTCTCATGAGAACAAATTCTTGATCAACTTCAGCAGCTTTACCTTCGTAATGCCTAAAATACAATGATTTTGGTCTTAGATTTGGAAAAATAAAAGACACATTGGTACTGATCAAACTATGCAACCACACAACCAGAACTATAGTATGAAGACAAATTCTGCTTAACAAGAACAAGTATCTACTGACAAGGACACAATGGTGCAACACAAATCACAGTTCATACCATTTAATGAATTGAAGCATGTCTTGTAATAATATAATATAACCCATCAAATCACAATAATTGTTCAAATTTAGATTCCATTTTGGTATCTTCCACAACCATAACTTTTATTCCTCTGCATATTTCCACAACCATAAATTGGATTCTGCATATTTTAATAGTAATAAAAATAACTTTACATGCTAACCGACAACAAATTTGACTGACAACTAAAGAAGTTTCTCCCATAAGCTAACATTAGCTAATACGCAAGATAAAACCAAATTTATAGAAACTAAAAAATGAGAGACAATTGTCCAAAAAACTACATTTTAACTTATGTAATTAAGTTAATTTTAGCTCATAAGATAAGTTTATTTCATCTTATCTTCCTCCTTTCTTCTCTCATAAATGATTACAAAGAAACTTATTCAAACAAGACCTAATCACACTGTACATCACCATCAAATCATATCAAAGAAAACCTAGACAACAGTACCGGAGTCATCGCAACAGATTGAGGAAAAAGGTTCTCCAAGTTGGTGAATCGAGTGAAATAAGTTTAAGTCTTAATTCTAACCTCTAATAGTCATGAGTCAAACAATTTCAGGGGCATGTCAACCGCAATTAGATAATATCCAAGATTCAAGATCCTCCTCATACGCAAAACATCAAAAGTCAAACTCGGTTTGACCACTAACTACAAATAATGAAGTAGACATAAAACACGAAACTGAACCTCAACAACTGTGTATTTGGATTGGAGTGACATAACTTTTTCGTTTTTGCATTATAATGTGCAAAATCTCCATCAAACGTAGTTCTACTTCTAACAAATTTCCAAACACAAACTATAATAAACACTAAATCGAGTATTCTTCTAAAGGCCAGAATCAGACAAATAGAAAAAATTACCAAACAAATCTAACTCAATCTTAAACTAAGAAGTAATCAAAAACACAATTAAGATAAATCCAAAGAGATATTAAGCAACAACAACACACATGCACACAGATACAGTACTAAGCGAAAACCAAAGAAAAACAATAAGATCTATTAAATCATCATCCACTAGGTTTTGATTCGATAAAGAAGCAAAATGAAATATGCAGAAAAAAATAACATAGGATAGTGTATATATAGTAATAATAGTAGTTGAACCTTTCTTGGCCTACAGTGTCCCAAATTTGAGCTTTAACGCTCTTATGATGAATAACCAAAGTCCGCGTTCGGAATTCAACATCGATTGTGGCTTTTGAATCCAAACTAAACTCGTTTCTGGCGAAACGTGCAAGTATCTGTGATTTCCCCACCGCTGATGAAACCCTAAACATGAATAAATTTAACCATAAACCTCAATCCACTTCCCCTAAACACGAATAAGGTAAACCCCTACTTACCTTGGCCAATCCACTGACGAGAGCAAGTGAGAAAGGAGAAGGAACACACACCAGAGAATGCAACCATGAGCAAGTATTAGAGTGCAGGGAGCGGTAGCCACCACCACCGACGACGACCAGAGCAAACCAATTGACGCCGGAGATGAGTGTAGAGAAGAAGAATGGAAAAATCGGGTGTAAAGAAGGAGATGAATGCTGAGAGGGTTTAGGGAATAAGAAATTAGTTAAAGGGGGAACGAGGGTTATGACACCCGACGTTAATTATATAAGTGAGTACTTATGATGTCGGTTATACTATTAACCAACGTTAAAAAGGAGACGTTAAATGTCTATTTTGCACTAGTGTATCAATCTTAATATAAGTAATTTAAAATACTTAATAAAATTCTAATTCACTTAAGAGGTTAATTACTTAATATCCTATTTGCGTGGGGATAACTCATCTGATCAATAAAGTTCGCTTCTCTCATATTCTACATATTTTCAAACATATTTATTCTTATATTTATAACACATCATCTTTTTATGTGAGAGGTCAACAATCTAATCTAAAATGACTTTTTGTCCTATGTGTGGGTATAACTCATCTAATAATAAAGTTCAATTCTCCAATGTGTTCTACACCTTTTCGAAAACATTTCTTCTTACATTTACATTTGTAACACATCATCTTCTCATGATCCTTACTCAATTTTAAACACAGTGAAGGAATAGTATGTTGCTATATTAGGAAGTGTTGCCTAAAAAAATTAACATACATTGTAACAATTTATTGGCGGCAAAAAAAAATCTATATTAAATCATAACAATAAAAACTAACTAAAATTAAAACATGCTAATTCATAATAGGTTCTACATCAATTAGGTCTCTCAAAAATATTTAAAATAAATTTGTATCGAGATGAGTTTCTAAATAATAACCACATATAAATTTGATGCATTTAATCACAGTAATTACTATCTAAATTACGTTTCTAAATAAATATTCAATGTTCATATTAAATTGAATTTGGAAATAATAACCGTTAAAACAATCTAATACATTTAATTATAAGAAGTTTTACTTAAATTAGGTCTCAAAAATAAGTTTAAATCTATAAATATATTAAATTGCATTGCTATATAATAACTACTAATAAATTTTAATGCATTTAATCATAATAATTATTGGCTAAATTTGTTCTTTAAATAAATATTTAATCTATGTTCATATTAAATTGGTGTTCTAAATAATAACCATATATAAAAACAATATAATAATTTAATCATAACAATTTCTATTGAAAGTGGGTTTCTACAAGAATATTCACTCTAAAATTTTATATCTTGACCACACTTACTTTAACATACATCATATAAATAATCTAATAATATTCATTTTACAATTTTTACATCTAACAACAATAACATAATAAAATTCAGATTACTCACTAGACAGGTCGAACATAAAGCTTTCTAGAGACCTTAACTCTAATAATGCACTTCAGTAAGGTAACAAAAACTCTTAACAAACATAAACACTAAACACGCAAGAGGGACAAGAGATAGGGCGTAGAAAAATAATCATCACAACTCCCTCGTATATGGACGAAGACCACAAGTTTAAGTGTAAGATTGTGGCCTATCTTCCACTTCTACGTACATGATTATACATTACATTTAAAAAAACAATGTCACAAAAATTTGATGTAAGATATGTTCTGGAACAATCTTTGGGGCAGATAGTATTTGCTGAGTCACATCCCGTGTTTTTCTAAAATAATGAAGCGAAATAATAATTATTTATAGATTAGTGATGGCAATAGTTGGAACATGTCTTAACGAGTTAAACCCAGAGGTAGCACACATGAGGATATTGACACATTATTAAGCTTATCGTATATTATCACATGATGGACATATATGTGTATAACAATACATCCATCTTGTTGTATTTTTTGAAGAAAATCTCATTTTTTTCCCCATTATCTTAGGTTATAAGTCTGGAATTTTTTATGTTATTGTGTATGTTTTGATATTACTTACATCTATTTTGGTCTAATTATTATTTATTCAGGTACCAATGGAATCGTTGTTTTTTTGTTATTCTGCTTTTGGTGGTATAATTTCCTGGGAAAGAGAGGGGGTTCCTTTTGCAGAATCTGACCAAAACATTTCATATTAGATTTGTGATTAAAAATACTCTCTCTAGGTGTCCTTACATTTTATACCTTCTTTGCAGGTTCACTTAGTGATTGCTTTCATATGTTAAATTGTTGATAGGGAATCGCAAAGGACATAGGTTCCTCTCAAGAGAATACATTCAACCACAGTGGGTATTAACTGTGTGGGTTAAAGTGCAATTATACTATTTTTATGTTTTTTCAATAAAGGAAGTTGATTATATTATTTCTCTACAAAGAAACTGATGTAAGCTTTCCATGGAAGGGTTACTAGTTACCCGATCTTCAACTTCTCCAGCTCAAGCTTCACGGCCAACAATGGTGAACATAGGAACACTCATTCAAAAGAAGAAAAAAATTAGAAAATGGAAGAAAGAATAGAAGATGGAGACGCCAAGCTATAAGCAATAAGTCTAGTGAAGAATCGCCACATGGATGATCACCATGATAAGACTCATAAAGGTTCAATGAAGAAACCTTGAAGAGAGACATCTCTCACAAGTAAAATGCTCAATTCTTTAATTTAACTAAAAAGTGATCACAATGCTGAAAATTTTCACAAGTATATACTAAGACTATTGTGGTACCAAGAGAGAAAATCGTGTAGCATGTGGATCCTTGGATTAGAAGTTGATCTAACGTGTGGAAAGCCATAAGCACATCACACGGATCAAAACTAGTAATCCAAGGAACATAGACAATCATAAGGCTACGGTTTGCTAAGTGATAAGAGACATGAGACATGTGACTCAAAGATTAAGTCTCCACCTCTTGAGATCATGAGGCCGAGATTCCTCCTTGAGTTGGCATGTAAAATGTGACTCAAGGTTGAATCTTTGCTTATGATTTAATCTAGATCAAGAGGTCTTGATTCACTCTTGCAAATGGTGCCTTATTCATGCATGCTAAAGGTGATTCGGTCAAGGGTAGAAAAGGAAAGGAGCTACTGGAATTTCCACTCACTTTCTCTCCCATTTCTCCACTCTTTCTAGGGAGATTGTGCGCCACTCTCTCTTAAAGATTCTAGATTATTCTTCCCTAATCCTAAGTAAATGGTCGTGACATGTATACTCATGCAAAGGTCCAAATTCAAGTTCAAATTTAATTACAAATACTTAAATAACACTAAGACAATTACAAGGCTTGTTGACCAAGAAAAGTCCTTGAAGAGTTTACTGTTGACTTTGACTTTTGGTCAACTTTCTCTCTTCCTCCTCTTGTAATCTCCTAAGCACGGACCTTGTAATTCTTCTAGTGTCATTGTCTTCTAGTGTTGGAGTAGATGGACCTCCATCAAACCCTCCTTCTTTAACACAACTTGTCCCTAAGTTGGCCTCCTCTTCAAAACCTACACAAGGTGAAAGATCACAAACATTAAAAGAATTACTTCCACCAAATGTTAAAGGAAGGTCTAACTTATAAACAATATGTCCTAATTTCTCAATGATCTTGAATGGTCCATCTCCTCTTGGTAGTATGATGTAGGAACATCTAAGGAAAATCACTCAAATAGAAGAATTACTAGAAGCTCCAAATTACCTTAGCTTAGGATTTGATTTTTGTAATTGAAGTGTAAATAATTTTGATGGCCTTGTAAGTTTTCGGCCAAAAGTGTATTTTCTTTTAAGTGTTTTCTAAACATTGTGCTTAAAAGGCTAGTAAGCTTAAAGAGTGAAGCTTAATAGGGTGAATGAATTTAAGTTCAAGTTCATATTAAATTCTCACTTGAAATTTAAATTTAATTTGGTTTAAGTTTGAATTTCAAATTGTGAATCTAAGTGGTTTTGGTTCAAGAAGATTTTCACTTGGATTAGGATCCATGCCTAATCCAAGAGCAAATCTTAACCCTTGATTAGATGCACTCATCCAATGGATGATAATCAAGTGGAAAGTGACATGTAACCTTTGAAAGTGACATGAAACACTCTTGAAAGTGACATGTACTTGAACCTTTGAACTTGTGGCTCTTATTCATTGACTTATAGAGTACTCTAAAGTTGTTTAGCTTCCTCTTCAAGTCTTTCTAAGCCTATATAAAGCCAAAAACGAAATTGTAAAGGAACTTTTGATATTTTTGATAAATGAAATAACTTGAGCTTTTCTTAAGAGAGGATTCTCTTGTCTTGCTTAGCAAGGTTTCTTGGATCTTACTAATGGATTCCATCCTCCATTGTGGCGGTTCTCCCTAGGCTAATTGGCTAGCCATGGCACCTACCCTCACCATTTCTCACCCCCTTCACCATTTTCTTTTCGGTTTTCTTCTCTTCCATTGGAGCTTTGACCGAGAGCTTCATTAAAGTTTGGCTTGGAGTTGCATTGAAGAAGCTAGATTGGGCAACATCAAGGACTCTTTGGAATCTCTCTAAGGAGGCCTCTATCATAGTAACTTAGACTTTCTCAAATGGGGAAATCTTTCTTTCCTAAGGTGTAACCACACCAAGTCTCCCACTTGGAAATCAATAGCTTTTTGGCCTTTGTTGTGAGCTTTAGCAAATTGTTCATTCTTCTTCTCAATTCTTGCTCTAATCTTAGCATGAAGCTCCTTGATCTTTTCGGCTTGATCCAAACCTTTACTATCACTTTCAAATTCAAAAGGCAAACAAGCAAGATCAAGTGGAGTTAAAGGGTTAGTTCCATAAACAACTTGGAAAGGAGATAAAGATGTAGTAGAATGAGATACTCTATTGTATGCAAATTCTACATGTGGTAGACACTCCTCCCAAGACTTAATATTACCCTTTACAAAAATCCTAAGCAATTGACCCAATGTTCTATTCACTACCTCTGTTTGCCCATACGTTTGTGGGTGACAAGCAGTGGAGAAAGTAGTTTTGTGCCAAGCCTTCCCCATAGTGATCTCCAAAAATGGCTAAGGAACTTGACATCTCTATCACTCACTATGCTTTGCGGCACACCATGCAATCTCACTATCTCCTTAAAGAACAATGTGGATATGTGAGATGCATCATCCGTCTTGTGGCAAGGTAAGAAGTGAGCCATCTTGGAAAACCTACACACCACAACAATATAGAATCTGAACCTTTCTTGGTCTTGGGTAATCCTAGGACAAAGTCCATGAATATGTCCAACCAAGGGGAAGAAGGCACGGGTTAAGGCATGTAAAGGCCATGGTTGGATAGCTTAGACTTTGCTTGATTACAAGTGATGCATTTCCTTACAAACTTTGAAACTTGAACTTTCATTTTAGGCCAAAAGAAATGCTCATGTAAAATAGCAAAAGTCTTGTCTATACCGAAATGTCCTATGATTCCTCCCTCATGAGATTCATATATTAAAAGTTCTTTTAAGGAGCTATTAGGAACATACAAACAATTTCCTTTAAAAAGATAATTTGTGTGCCTAAAGAAATCCTTGAAAGCACCTTTAATACACTCTTTATACACTAGGCCAAAATCATCATCATTTTCATATAAGGTCTTCACATGTTCAAAACCAATCAATTTAGATTCAAGCATGGAATGAAGAGTAAACCTCCTACTCAAGGCATCATCTACAATGTTGGTTGATCCCTTCTTGTGCTTGATGATGTAAGGAAAAGTTTTAATGAACTCAACCCACCTAGCATGTCTCTTGTTGAGTTTCCCTTGGCTCTTGAGATGCTTTAGTGCTTCATGATCCGAATGCACTATAAACTCCCTTGGAAGCAAGTAGTGTTGCCAAGTTTGGAAAGATCTCACCAAGGCATATAACTCTTTGTCATATGTGGAGTAGTTCAATTGAGCTCCCTTTAATTTCTCACTAAAGTAAGCTATAAGATGGCCTTCTTGATTCAAAAACGCACCAATTCCTATGTTAGAGGCATCACATTCAAGCTCAAATATTAGTGAAAAATTTGGCAAAGACAGAATATGTTGGTCCCTATGTGAATCTAGAGGGGGAGGGGTGAATAGATTCTAGTTCCCTAGTAATATTTCTAAAACTCTTCTCCTCACTTTTTCAATTCAATTTTATCTTGTATTAAAGCAATGTACCAGAGATATCACAGCGGAAAGATACAAGAAAATTGTAAAGTAAGAAATCAAATGGAATGTAAAGATAAGGTATAAAGAAGAGATAGTAAACAGAGATTTATACTGGTTCGGCTTTCGGCCTACATCCAGTCCCAACCCAACAACTGTTGCGATCGGTATTCCACTATAATCTTGTGTTCAATACAATCACTTCTGCACAAACACAAAAACAATCAAATACTTAAATCTCTCTATGTTCTTCCTTAGAACATATCTCACCAATTCTTGAAACCTTCAAGAATTACCTATGAGAGTACCTCTCTCAATTCTCTAACTCTTCTTCTAGAGAACCACTTTCTCTTAAGAGTTTCAAACCAAAATCGAAACACAAAACAAAGAAATAATGATCAGTAAAGATTACACCTGTGTGTATGCTCTGATCAATATGATAACCAAGAGTATTCAAATCTTTCTTCCTTCACACAATACTCATCTCTTTGAGAAAATCTTTTTTGAAATCTTTGAAGAGATTTTCAGAACTTGTAAACCTGTGTTTTTCTCTTCTTTCTTTTCTTTGAAAAACATAAAAGATCTCTCTCTTGAAATAAATCAAAGAGGTTCCATTTAAAGCGGTTTCAAAACCATTTAGAGATGAATCTTGGTGTGGTAATCGACATGAGATGTTGTAATCGATTACAGAGAGAAATTTGTCTTCCTCTCGCATTTCAAGCACGAAGTAATCGATTACTATGGAGTGGTAATCGATTACTCGAAGCAAGTTGAGTTCCTGTTTTCTAAGTCTGTTGGTAATCGATTACTACATATTGGTAATCGATTACTTAACTTAAATTCTTAAAACCAAAGTTTTTGAGTTCTTTTCAAATAAAATGGGGTTCCAACTTTCTCTAGCTCAATTTACAAGAGTAAAACCAAGTTCTCTACAAAAAGATTGAATAAAACTACTCATACAAAGCCTAAACTATAACAAACAATACATTTAAGCTCCTATATACAATCTATCATAAAGCTCAAAATTACAAGTATATCAAAACAAAAACTAGGAAAGACTTCTTGACTTCAAGTCCAACAATCTCCCCTTTTTGGTTTTGATGTACCAAATCTTGTGTAGCGATCCTTTATGTAGATCTTTGGCTTTGATGTGACTGTAGTGTTAGTACTTTCTTCTTTTTTTTTTTCAATTCCATACAGCAATTTATATACCATTTTATGAATCATCCAATTCTTATGTCACAAATATCAATTTTCAGAAATATAAAGGCAATCAATTAAACTATCTATTACAAGTCATCCAATAGTTTCAAATGTGTTAACTGCTCCCCTAAGTCGATGCTTAGGTGCAAACAGAAAAAAAACTTGTTTAAAAAAAAACTTAAAACAGAGTAAAACTTAAAAACAGAGCAATTCTGAGAGCAAATATCATAAAGCTAAAACTATGCTATGAAGACTTAACAAAAGACTTAACAAATTACTAACTACACTACTACTCCCCCTATTTGGTATATCAAATTAGAAAGAGAGGTAGAGTTGGAGTTACTAATCTGAGTCATCTTGATTGAGTCGCTCCATGATGGTTTCCATCAAGTCTTTCATGTCTAGGAATTGCAGGTCTTGTTTCTTTCCCATTTCATCCATCCGCTTTCCCATATCATCAATGCGCTTGTTGATGGTTGCCTCAAGTTCATCCATTCGGTCAATTACAATGGATTTGAACCGTGACTGTGGAACGTACTCACCAGAATTGTCTTCATCCATATCTTCAGGTTCTGGACGTGCTTCCTCTTGCTCTTGTGCTCCTTCATGCTCTTGCTGTGGAAAGGCCTGCTGTTCCTCTCTTGTGATCCATCCAGCATCGGTTTTGATAAGCCTCATCTTCTTCAATGCTCCATTGCCGATGACATGGACATCCTTGACCAATTCTCTTGCTTCACGGGTAGTGTCAATCTGAAACATATCAATTAGTCTAGAAATAAAGAGAGAGTAAGGACACTTATTATCAAGTAGTCTCTCAAAAAAGCATGTTGTCCATGATCACATGAGTCCAATCCACTTGAATGTTGTTCTTCAACGCAGCAATGAGGATCATGTCTTCCTCAGTCAACTGGGCATGGTTTGCTCCTCTTGTAGCCAAGATCCAGCAAACAGTGTAGTGAAGTAGTCGATCATCTGTTGTGAGGCCACCAATATTATAGGTAACTTTCTTGCCCGATGTTCTTTTCGAATTTCTATCCTCTTCCCATTGTACAGGATTCCTCAATAGGCTCATATAGAAGGAATCTTTTTGCAAATCAAACCCTTTCTCTCTGAGTTTGTCTGCGTGTGCTATAATCCCTTCTTTTCGAATTCTAGCAATATCTAAAAAATGAGCAGGGGTAAGGGAAATCGTGGTACCTTTGACTTCAGAAGTCACAGTCATCTTCTCCATGTTTGGCTTGAGGTTGGAGTAGAAAACCTTAACTAAATCTGGATAGATGAATCCTTTCTTTCCTACAAACTTCTCCAAATGCTGTTGTCTCAGAAAGGTCTGGAACGTAAAACTCTGAGAGTCTAGCCATCCAAGGTCAAGTATCTTTGGGGGAACTAGACCTTTGTTTGCGAAATCTAGGTTGAACCGGGTTTCTTGTCCCTTTGATGTGAACCAAGGGTTGATTCCTGACATTTGTGGTTGAGGAGGAGGAACTTCTGGTCGTTGTTGTTGTTGCTGCGAGGATGAGGGTTTCTTCCTCTTGGAAGATTCTCCCACCTTTTTCTTTCCTTTTGCTTCTTCAGGGAAACGATCTTGAGGGTATCTGTTAGCCCTCATCTTGATTCTCTTTCCTTTTCCTTGTCCTTCCATTGTTGAGAGAGTGAAAAGCTTGAAAAGCTAGGGTTTGGAGGAAGAAGGTAAAGGGGTTTCTGAGTGTGAGTGTGAATGGTAAGTTGAAGAGTCACACTTTCTTATAAAGAGAACAAAGCCCAGATAATTAGCCCAAGAACGAGGTAATTGATTACTAGCAGTTGGTAATCGATTATCTCAGTTCCTTATGAAGAAAAAAGGAAAACAACAAAGAAACAGTCGTGGTAATCGATTACTGTAGCATGGTAATCGATTACTCCAGAGAGTTTCTCAAAGCATGTGAAATTTTGTTCTGTGGTAATCGATTACTGCTTCGTGGTAATCGATTACTCCAAAGAGTTTTCTTACAATTTTTGAAAACTGGTGCTTTGGTAATCGATTACTGCTCGGGGTAATCGATTATCTCAGTACCAAAATCCTTCTCAGAGTGGATTTCACTCGAAGTAATCGATTATCGTCCTTTGGTAATCGATTATTTCTATCAGAAGAAGGTTTTTCATAAAATTTTTTCACAAAAACAGAGTTATGGATAAATGTAATTAAGTAAGAAGGTTTAGTTTAGATGTTCCTCACTCAATATACCGAGGTTTGATCTAAGTTTGTAAAACCTTTCCTTTGGTAATGCCTTTGTAAATATATCTGCTAATTGATTCTCCGTGTCTATGAATTCAATGTTACAATCTCCTTTTTCGATGTGATCTCTAATAAAGTGATGTCTGACTTCAATGTGTTTTGTCCTTGAGTGTAATACAGGGTTTCTTGTGATACTTATGGCACTTGTGTTGTCGCATTTCAAAGGAATGTGATCTATCTTTAGCCCAAAGTCCTCAAGTTGGTGTTTCAACCAAATTGCTTGAGCACAGCAACTTCCCGCAGCTACATATTCTGCTTCTGCAATTGATAGTGCTACGCAAGCTTGCTTTCTGCTATTCCAAGATATCAAGCATTCTCTGAAAATGTGACATGTGCCACTAGTGCTTTTCCTATCCGTTTTGCTACTGCAAAATCGAGTCAAACCAACAAGTAGTGGTGAGGTTCCTCTTGGATACCATAGTCCACAACTTATTGTTCCTTTTAGGTATTTAAGAATCTTCTTCACTGTTAGCCAATGAGATTGCTTAGGTGTAGATTGAAATCTAGCACATAAACATACAGAAAACATGATATCAGGTCTACTGGCTGTTAGATAAAGTAAAGATCCTATAACACCTCTGTATAGGGTAGTATCAACTTCATCACCTGTTTCATCAATCTCAAGATAAGTGTTAGTAGAAATAGGTGTATTAGACGTTTTGCAATTTGTCATATCATATTTCTTAAGGAGTTCTTTAGTATACTTAGCCTGATGTATGAAAGTGCCACCTACCATTTGTTTGATTTGAAGTCCTAAGAAGAAGCTCAGTTCTCCAATCATAGACATATCAAATTCTTCCTGCATATCTTTCACAAACTCTTCACAAAGTTGTTGGTTAGATGATCCAAAGATAATGTCATCAACATAAATTTGAACCAATAGAATGTAGTTAGACTTGTTCTTAATGAACAAAGTCTTATCTACTTTACCTCTGTGGAATCCTTTAGATATGAGAAACTTACTCAGTCTGTCATACCATTGCCTAGGGGCCTGCTTTAACCCATACAAGGCTTTATGAAGTTTGTAGACATGTGTAGGCCAAGTAGCATCTATGAATCCTGGTGGTTGAGTTACATAGACTTCTTCATTGATATAACCATTCAGGAATGCACTCTTTACATCCATCTGGTATAATTTGAAATTGTTGATGCAAGCATATGCCAGGAGTAGTCTAACAGCTTCAAGTCTTGCAACAAGAGCAAAAGTTTCTTCAAAGTCAATCCCTTCTTGTTGATTGTATCCTTTTGCCACAAGTCTTGCTTTGTTTCTGACCACAACTCCTTCTTCACTCAATTTGTTCTTGAAAACCCATTTTGTACCTATGATGTTCATATTGCCCTTGTCTGGAACAAGTTCCCAAACTCCATTCCTTTTGAACTGGTTAAGTTCTTCTTGCATAGCCATGATCCAAAATTCATTGTTCAAGGCCTCTTCTATACTGATTGGTTCTACCTGTGACACAAAGACAGTATCATAGCAAAACAAGTTTCGTGAGGATCTAGTAGTTACTCCCTTGTGGATGTCACCAATGACATTGTCAAGTAATAGGTTCCTAGGTGTCCTCCACTCTTTTGCTTGTTCCTGTACAGGTCGAGGTTTTTCTTGATGCTTGTTATCAATGTCCATGTTCTCTTCATGTGTCATCATCATGCGAAATCTTTCCTTTTGGAAAGTGTTAGTTTCATCAAATCTAATATGGACAGATTCTTCAATGCACATGGTTCTTTTATTAAAGATTCTATATGCTTTCTTGGTGTTTGAATAACAAGGAAAATGGCTTCATCAGCCTTTGCATCAAACTTTCCAATAAGGTCTTTGCCATTGTTTAAAACAAAACATTTGCATCCAAAAACCTTAAAATAAGAAATGTTTGGTTTTCTTCCATAGAAAAGCTCATAAGGGGTTTTCTTTAAAATGGGTCTTATAGAGACTCTATTGAGAACATAGCATGCAGTGTTCACAAGATCATCGCCTTCAAAAATGTTTAGGCATCATATGCTCAAAGACATGGTTCTTCCAAGTTCTATAAGGGACCTGTTTTTCCTCTCCACCACTCCATTTTGCTGTGGAGTTCTTGGAGCTAAAAGGCAGTGTGATATCCCATGTTTTTCACAAAACCTTTCAAAAAGGAAATTCTTAAATTCAGTTCCATTATCACTTCTTAAAGCTTTGATTTTCAAATCCTTTTTGTTTTGAATCTTTTTGGCAAGTACCTTGAAAACTCCAAAGGCTTGATCCTTTTTCTTGATAAACAAAACCCAAGTAAATCTTGAATAGTCATCTACTATGACTAGTCCATACAGATTTCCACCAATACTAGCTATCCTAGATGGACCAAATAAGTCTAGATGTAAGAGTTCAAGCGGCTGATTTGTAGAAACATGTTTTACATTTTTGAAAGATGTTTTTGCCTGCTTGGACTTTTGACAAGACTCACATAGTCCTTCTTTGGAAAATCTAATCTTGGGGAGACCAAAGACTAACTCTTTAGAAACTAGCTTATTCAAATGCAAAGTGTCAATGTGTGCTATTCTCCTATGCCATAGCCAAGACAGATTATCATTAGAAGTTAAACATGTAGAGTAGGGAGAAGAATGATCTACTTCCAGTATGTAAATGTTGTTAGATCTTTTGCCAATCATGAGAAGTTCATCGAGTCTTTTTTCTTTGATGAGACAATGCTCATCATCAAAAGCAATTTTGTAGTTCTTGTCACAAAGTTGGTGATGCTCGAAGATTGAACCTCAATCCATCGACTAGCGAGAACATCTTCTATTCTTGTGTTTGCCCGATTTCCAACAGTACCGTAGCCTAGGATTTTCCCTTTGTTGTTATCTCCATATACAACAGATCCTGATTCTCTTGGTGTGAAGGTGCTCATGTTCCTTCTATCACCTGTCATATGCCTTGAGCAGCCACTGTCTAAGTACCAAATTGAGCTTCTGCTGTTCAGGCTTTCTTGCAAGAGAAAAAGAACTTATTTTGTGGGTGGTACCCAGTTTTTCTTGGGTCCATACATGTTAGTGCTACTGGTAACTTTCTTTATCCATTTGTATTTACCACTGGAAATTCCTTTCTTTCTAATCATGCAGTTGTAAGATTTGTGTCCAGGTTTCATGCAATATGTACAAGTGTATTTAGCATGCCTAGTATTTCCAGATTTCATATGAACACAGTTTGCAGAGATGTTGATTTCTTTTAGCTTTGAAATATCCTTTTCTAACTCACATACCTTTTGTTTTAGCATGGATATTTCTATTTTCAGACTTATGTTTTCTTTTTCAAAGGCTTCAGCTTGATTATAAAGTTCACAAAAGGCAGAATGTGATTCATCATAATCATCCACAATTGAGTTTGTATCATATACCTCATTGGATGTTTTAGCCATTAAGCACAGATTTGCCTCCTCATTTTCACTTTCAGATGTTGAGGATGTGTAGCCTTCATCCCAAGCAATGTATGCCTTCTTTTTCTTCTTTTCTTTTCTGGCATTTCTTTCATTTTCAGTTTTTCTCACTTTAGAGTTGTTGCTTCTTTTCAAGGTTGGACAATCTGACCTGTAGTGCCCAATCTTTCCACATTCATAGCAAGTTACCTTGACTGAAGTGTTTTCCTGCTTCTTGACTCCTTTTCTGGATTGACCAATTTTCTTTTTAGTGTTGTTCTTCATGAACTTCCTGAACTTCTTTACCATTAAGTTGACTTGGTCTTCTTGTGAATCACTTTCATCTTTAGAGGATCCAGATTTTGTTTCACTATGATCTATCTTAAGAGCAATTCCTTTGGCTCTTTTATCTTTCTGCTCCTCATCCGCCATTCGAGTCATGTCCATCTCGTATTCTCTAAGCTTCCCAAACAGTTCATCATTTGTCATAGCAGCAAGGTTCTTTGATTCGGTTATGGCTGTCACTGTAGGTTGCCACTTTCTATTCAAGGATTTCAGAATCTTGACATTCACCTCTTCTTCTATGAAGTTCTTGCCAAGCCCTTTGAGATGGTTAATAATGTGTGTGAATCTCTTTTGCATTTCCATGATTGACTCTCCTTGGAGCATTCTGAATGTCACATACTCCTGAATGAGTGTGTTCTTCCTAGCTCTTCTTACCTACCTCAGTACCTTCATGGGTAACCATGATAAGCTCCCATGCTTCTTTTTTTGTTGTTGTGCAAGCGAGATATCTGAAAAACTCATCGAATTCAAAGCAGAGTGAATGATGTTTAAGGCCTTAGCGTCATTTTCAGCCCTTCTAATCTCATCCATGTCCCATTCTTCAAAAGGTTTCTCTATTTCTTTTCCATTCTCTATTTTTATTGGAACTTTGTAGTCATTTACCACTGCCGGATACTTACGTGAATAGATTCCATAAAGATCTTCATGCGAACTTTCCAAAATGGATAGTTATCACCGCAGAACAATGGAGGTCTATTTATCGAAGCTCCTTCAGTGAAGGGTAAAAGATTACCAGCCATTATAGGGAACTAAGAAGGATTACTAGAGTGATTTACTAGTTAAAGCTCTTGATACCAATTGTTGGTCCCTATGTGAATCTAGAGGGGGGGTGAATAGATTCTAGTTCCCTAGTAATATTTCTAAAACTCTTCTCCTCACTTTTTCAATTCAATTTTATCTTGTATTAAAGCAATGTACCAGAGATATCACAGCGGAAAGATACAAGAAAATTGTAAAGCAAGAAATCAAATGGAATGTAAAGATAAGGTATAGAGAAGAGATAGTAAACAGAGATTTTTACTGGTTCGGCTTTCGGCCTACATCCAGTCCCAACCCAACAATTGTTGCGATCGGTATTCCACTATAATCTTGTGTTCAATACAATCACTTCTGCACAAACACAAAAACAATCAAATACTTAAATCTCTCTATGTTCTTCCTTAGAACATATCTCACCAATTCTTGAAACCTTCAAGAATTACCTATGAGAGTACCTCTCTCAATTCTCTAACTCTTCTTCTAGAGAACCACTTTCTCTTAAGAGTTTCAAACCAAAATCGAAACACAAAACAAAGAAATAATAATCAGTAAAGATTACACCTGTGTGTATGCTCTGATCAAGATGATAACCAAGAGTATTCAAATCTTTCTTCCTTCACACAATACTCATATCTTTGAGAAAATCTTTTTTGAAATCTTTTTTGTAAACCTGTGTTTTTCTCTTCTTTCTTTTCTTTGAAAAACATAAAAGATCTCTCTCTTCGAAATAAATCAAAGAGGTTCCATTTAAAGCAGTTTCAAAACCATTTAGAGATTAATACTGGTGTGGTAATCGATTACAGATGTTGGTAATCGATTACAAATGTTGGTAATCGATTACTACAGAGAAATTTGTCTTCCTCTGCATTTCAAGCATGAAGTAATCGATTACTATGGAGTGGTAATCGATTACTCCAGAGCAAGTTGAGTTCCCCTGTTTTCTAAGTCTGTTGGTAATCGATTACTACATACTGGTAATCGATTACTTCAGCTTAAATTCTTAAAACCAAAGTTTTTTGAGTTCTTTTCAAATAAAATGGGGTTCCAACTTTCTCTAGCTCAATTTACAAGAGTAAAACCAAGTTCTCTACAAAAAGATTGAATAAAACTACTCATACAAAGCCTAAACTATAACAAACAATACATTTAAGCTCCTATATACAATCTATCATAAAGCTCAAAATTGCAAGTATATCAAAACAAAAACTAGGAAAGACTTCTCCAGCTTCAAGTCCAACAGAATAGGAGCATTAGAAAGCTTTTCTTTAAGTGAATTAAAAGCAAGTTCTTGAGGTTCTCCCCAAATGAAAGATACTTCCCTATTGACTAGCTCATTCAATGATGAAGCAATGGTGCTAAAGTCCTCAACAAACCGCCTATAAAAACTTGCCAAGCCATGGAAGCTTCTCACTTCCTTCACACATGTAGGGGTCGGCCACTCCTTGATTGCCTTGACCTTTGCTTCATCGACTTGTACACCTAATGAACTCACCACAAATCCAAGAAACACAACATTACCCGTGGTAAATATGCATTTATCTTTATTAGCATACAAGGTTTGTGTTCTAAGTGCTTCTAATACATGCCTCAAGTGACTCAAATGCTCATGGAAAGATTTGCTATAAACAAGAATATCATCAAAATATACAACAACAAATTTTCCAATGAATTCCCTTAAGACATGGTTCATTAATCTCATAAAGGTGCTTGGGGCATTACTTAAACCGAAAGGCATAACCAACCATTCATACAACCCAAATTTAGTTTTAAAGGCCGTTTTCCATTCATCCCCTTCCCTCAGCCTAATTTGGTGATAACCACTCTTAAGATCTATCTTACTAAAAATAGTGGAACCATACAATTCATCTAGGAGATCATCAAGTCTAGGGATTGGATGATGATACTTTATAGTAATGTTGTTTATGACTCTACAATCCGTGCACATGCGCCAAGTACCCTCCTTCTTAGGGACAAGGATCACAGGTGAGGCACATGGGGACAAGCTCTCCTTGACCCACCCTTTGATCAACAAGTCTTGCACTTGCCTCTCTATCTCATGGGTTTCTTGAGGTGAAGTTCTATAGGTTGGCCTATTAGGGAGGGGTGCACCCGGAATAAGATCAATTTGGTGCTCTATCCCCCTCAAAGGTGGTAGGCCGAGGGGTATCTTTTGAGGGAACACATCTCCAAACTCTTCTAGGAAAGTATCCAAGGCACTTTGATCACCTACGAAATTAGCATTCAAAATTAGTGGTGAAGGTAAACATAAGTACATGGATTTCCTAGCTAAGAATTTCCCTTTAACCTCTCCTCTCTCAATTAGAAAACTTCCCTTTGTAGCTTCATTACTCTTAGCCTCTCCTTTCTTGTTTTTATGTTTAGGACTTAGAGTAGCAACCTTGGAAGCTTTTATGGAGCTCTCGGCCAAGCTCTTAGAAGTAAGTGTGGACTTTGCAAGTGATGTAGGAACATCTAGAAGAGTTACTAGAAGTATGCAAATGAGGCTAGAAGAGGAGGTGGAAAAACTCCAAGACCATGAAGCTAGTATAGGGCTTATCACTTGTAATTTACTTGTCAATTCTTTTGAACATGATTCAAGCCCTACTTTTTAATAGCTCTAGAGAGGGTTCTTAGGGCCAAGCCCACGGGTTCCATAACACCTACACATGCCATACTTTCCTAGTCAAGGCCACACAAGGTTTTCAAAAGCAGCTAAAAATCTTTTGGTTTCAAAACTTGTGTGGGCTTTGAAACACTTGCTAATAAGGAAGGAATCCTTGATTAAGCTTTGGATCCATGTCAAGACTTAATCAAGGATCTCCACCCTTGATTAGGAGGTGTTTAGGATTGATGACATGGCTAATCACATGTGCCACAAGGAGAGACAAACCCATGTGCACCCATGTGAAGGCCATGTGCTTCCTTAACTACCAAGTAACCCACATGGTTACTTGACTTGCAAGGAAGCCTACGGATTGGTGCAGCCCTAACCTTGGTTAGTGGCTCCTAACTGTGGTTAGGCATTACTTAGAGGCCAAGTATGGTTGCTTATAAAAACCCATAGTCGAACCATTTTAAACACTTTTGACATTTTGAATGAAATAGCTATTGAAGCTTTGAGAGAATCTTCTCTTGTTCCCTTAGGGAAGACCTTGAATCTTATCAATGGTGTCTTTCAACCATTGTGGCGGTTCCTCCTAGGCTTATGGGAGTCTCCTCCTTGGCGCCACCATCATTCCTTACCTCTCCATTTTCTATTTTGAATTCTCAAACCAAAAACCCAAAACCTCCTTACCGAGCCACCTTGTTGCTTGGTTTCTTTGATCGGTGCAAGTGTTGAAGGCTAGAGTGGGTAATTCAGAGCTGCATTGGACCACCCTCCAAGAGAAACTTCATCAAGTGGTATCAAGAGCATGGTTTCCTTCAACCTTTGAGTCATCACACCAGTTAGTTTTGAGTCTTCATGAGTTTTGTTCTTCTTTGAGTTCTTCCATCTTTGAGTCTTCTTTCTTTGACTAGCTAGTTTAGTTCCTTGAGTTGTCAATTTTCTCCAAGAAATCCTTAAAGAACTTCAAAGGTTTTCAAGAAAAGTTTTCAAAGGGCAATCTTTATTGAAGTATTGATTGGTTGGTTTTGTCTTGTGCTTCATATTGACCAGATTCTACACTATCAGGTGTTTTCTAAACTGATCTTTATTGTTAGTTTCGTTTTAGGTTGATTACTCTAAGAGAGAGGTCTCTCTAGGAAAGAGTAAGGTGATTTGAGAAAGGTTTCTCAAAGGTTTGGTTCTTGGAGGTGACAAATCAAGGATAATTGTTCTTTGGGTTAAAGAACAAGTTGTATTGGGTGTTTTGATTTTTTTTTTGTGTTGCTTGTGCAGAGTGAATGTAAAGAACACAAAGGGATCATAGTGGAATACCAATTGCAAAAGTTGTTGAATTGGGATTGGACGTAGGCCGGAAGTCGAACCAGTATAAATCACTTGTGCACTCTTCTTCTCCCTTACGCTTTTATTTTTCTGCCTATACGATCAACGGTAAAATTCTATAATCGTTGCATTCGATTGGTAATCAACTTAGTAATCAATTGAAATCTGGAAGACTTAATTTCTAGTTGTATGATTGTATTGCTATCCAGTCTCTTATTTCTTGTTTTCATTCTGTTGATAATCTTTGAGTTCTATCCTTCTTTATGTGCTAATTCATACAAAGTGTTTGTTATCTTATCTGTGATTAGCCTTAACAAGATTAGGAAGTATTTGAAATTAAAAGAAGAGACAAACAAAGAAAAATCGGTATTGTTAGGAACTAAAATCTATTCACCCCCCTCTAGATTCGTATAGGGACCAACATATGAGAGGTTGGTCAGGAAGGTGGTCACTAAGTGTTTCATGAATTTTGACGTGAGTTTGGGCTTGTGTTTGAGGTGGTTTTGTTTGTTTTATGGAAGGTGTTTGTGTTTGTTTTGGTGGTTATAAAATGACCTTAGCACATACAGTATGAAATTTAAATAAAATTAATAAAAAAATATACTATATAATTAATTTAACCTTTTTTAAAATATATATTTTTAAATTAATGAAATATATATTTTACATAAGCTTTTAAATCTTGAAAATGACTTATTTAAATAATAAGTCTTCTTTTAAACTTCAATTTATCTTTTATTCAGTTAAATAAAAAGTCCGAACAAGTAATTAACGAGTCAAATTCAAATAATTCATACATAGTTTGTTTCATTTATACTCCTATGTTTAATCATTTATTGTTGAATGAGAAAATATATAAGATAAAAAAAGTATGTTAAAAAATTTCATTATTGTTATAAAATAATATGTAAAGGAGTAGAAAGGAGAAGAGAGAATGAACAATATGAGATGATAATATATTTATGTGTATTTCTTCATTCTGTACATATCTCTACTTATAGATTACAAAGTGTATCCCAAACAATTGAGTCATAAAGTATAATATCAGTGATATTATCTCTAATAAGATTCTGATTGATTATACATAGAAAGTATAATATCATATCAGTGACATAATCTCTGATGAGATTCTCATTGATTATAGGAGATTATGGGAGTGCAAAGGACATCCACAAATATTTACAACACTCCCCCTTGGATGTCTCGAAACCTTACTAAGAAAAAACCCTCTAGGAAAAAAAATTAGTGAAAGAAAAAGAGTACACTCTTTCAATGATACTTTCATTATTAGCTGCCTCGTTAAAAACCTTTACCAGGAAAACTCAGTGGGACAAAACCATGGCAAAGGGAAAAAGAGTGCAGCATGTATCTCCCCCTCATTGTATCATCATTGAAGGTCTCTTAATCGACGCATTCCAATTTTGTGAACCAACTTCTCAAATGTTGAGGTTGGTAATGCTTTGGTGAACAAACCTGCTAGATTATCACTTGGACGAATTTGTTGAACATCAATGTCACCATCTTTGTGCAGATGAGTAAAGAAGAACTCTGACTAGATATGCTTAATCATGTCTACTTTGATACATCCACCCTTTAGTTGAGCTATGCATACAATATTGTCTTCATACAAAGTCGTGAGGGCCCTTTCGCTGAGTGATAAACCATATGATTCATGAATATGTTGAGTCATGGATCTCATCCATATAAATTCTCGACTGGTTTCATGAATTGCAAGTAACTCTGCATGATTTGGTGAAGTAGCTGCTACAGTTTGTTTTGTTGAGCACCAAGATATGGCAATACCACCAAATGAAAACAAGTAGCTAGTTTGAGATCGACCTTTATGCGGATATGATAAATATCCAACATTTGCATATCCAATTAATGGAATCTTGATTCACTTGAATAAAACAACCTCATGTCAAGTCTCCCTTGGAGATATTTGAATATATGTTTAATTCCATTCCAATGTCTTTCAGTTGGAGTAAAACTAAATCTTGCTAATAAACTTATTGCAAATGCCTTATCAATTCAAGTATTGTTAGCAACATACATTAATGCCCTTGTTGCACTAAGATATGGTACTTCTTGACCAAGAAAATTTTCATCATTATCATAATGGCGAAATAGGTCTTTTGTCACTTCAGGTGATCCAACCATCATGGGGTACTTAATAGGTGTGCCTTGTCCATGTAAAATTTCTCTAAGATCCTTTGTACATATGTTGATCGATGAACAAGTATTCCTCAAATGTTCAATGTGCAGCCCAAGACAATATTTTGTATTTCATAGATCTTTCATCTCATACTCTCTTTTTAAGAGATTTGCTGCCTCTGGAAGATATTTAGGACTTCCAATTATATTCATATCATCAACATATACTGCAATGAAGACAAATTTGGATCCAGATCTTTTTATAAAAGTACATTGACTAATGTTATTATTCCCCAAGGCGATAATACCACATGCGCCCGGATTGTTTTAATCAATATAATAACCTTTGTAATATAATTGAGTATATTCCCTGGTCACTCAAATTATGTATTCCAGGGTTTCTTAAATCCTTCAGGGATCTTCATGTATATATCACTACCAAGTGATCCATATAAGTAGGCTGCAACAACATCCATTAGGCGCATATCAAACCTTTTATGAACAACCAAAAATATCTAAAAATGGTTGTATCCACCACGGGAAAGTAAGTCTCCTCATAATCAACTCATAATACTTGTATAAAACCTTGTGCCACAAGTCAAACTTTATATCACATAATTTCATTTTTTTTCAATTATCTGAATCTCTTCAGGAGACTCTTTATCAGTTATTCAAGTGAGTTTAACTCAGCTTGGATTGCATCTTTTCAATTTGGCCAATCTTTCTACGTCGACATTCTTCGACGGATTTCAGTTCATGATCTTCATTTACATTTACAATTTCTAGCGTTATATTGTATGTAAAAACATTGTTGACAATAATTTCACACCGGTTCCATATTTTTTCCAGTATTGACATAACTAATCGAGATCTCATTATTTTCAATTACCTGAATCTCTTCGGGAGATTCTTTATCAGTAATTACCTAAATCTCTTTGGAAGATTCTTTATCAGTTATGTCTTCCTTATCATTCAAAATATCTATTTCCTCAATTTAATCATCTTTTTTATTTGCTCCTTCCTTTTTCGAGGATATTTATCTTTGGAACTGATTGGTGTGCCACGCTTTAGGCGTGTTTTAGATTCATTCACATTTGATTGTCCTTCAGGGACCTCAATATGAATTGGAGCATTTTCCAACTGGAATATGTGACTATGTCACTTTCTTTTGGTCAGTGAATGCATATGATAATTGATTTGCAATGTTTTGCAAATGTATTATTCTTTGAACTTCAAGTTTTACATTGCTTTGTACGAGGATTAAATTGATGCAATAATTATGCATTCCATATCATTTATTTCTCCCACTGTTTCTTTTCCCCTCCTAATGTTAGGGAAATTATTTTTTATCACAATGGAAATCGAAAAATCTTGCCAAAAACATATCTCCTGTCTAGGGTTCTAGATATTTAATTATTGAAGGAGATTTATACCCAACATATATTCTCAACCTTCTTTGAGGACTTATTTTGATACGTTTTGGTGGAGTAATTGAGGCGTAAACTACACACCCAAAAATCCTCAAGTGGGAAATATTTGGCTCCTGACCTAAAGTCAATTTCATAAGGGTGATATTGTGATACGTATCAGTGCTGCAACATGCAAAATGGCATGTCCCCATGCAGTAACAGGGAGTTTTGTTCTCATAAGTAATGATGATCTAGCAATTAATTGAAAACGTTTAATGAGTGATTCAACAAGACCATTTTGTGTGTGTGCTCCACACTAATCCTAATT
The DNA here is from genome assembly GCA_026586105.1 of Hylodesmum podocarpum. NCBI lineage: Eukaryota > Viridiplantae > Streptophyta > Magnoliopsida > Fabales > Fabaceae > Hylodesmum > Hylodesmum podocarpum. The sequence continues at coordinate 3,014,363 of JALJEV010000804.1, forward strand.
GTCATACAATAATCTTTAAAAGCTTAGGACGTAAATTCACCAACATTATCAAGGCAGATTGTCTTGATATGGTAATCTGAAAATTGTGCTCGCAATCTTATTATTTGAGCAAGTAATCTTGCAAATTCCACATTACATGTTGATAATAGATAAACATGTGACCATTTACTAGAGGCATCTATCAACACCATAAAGTGTCAAAATGGTTCACAAGGTGGAGCTATAGGTCCACATATGTCTCCATGATTGCATTCAAGAAATACATGGGATTCAATCCCAATTTTTGCTGGTGATGGTCTTATAATTAATTTTCCTTGAGAACATGCAGCACAAGAGAACTCATTAACTAAAAGAATCTTCTGGTTCTTTTATGTATGTCCATTTGTGTTCTCTATAATTCATCACATTATTATTGACCCAAAATAGTCTAATTGGTCATGCCAAATAAAACAAAATTATTTAGATTAGTAAACTTCTTGTTTACTATAACATGCATCTCAATCATGCTAATTATTGTGTAGTACAAGCTAGGAGAGAAAGTGAAAAATTTTTCTAATACCTTTCACAATTGCAGTGATATAAAGACATTCCATATTTTCATCAGTTATAGTCTCAATATGATAGCCATTTTGGCAAATGTCTTTGAAACTTAATAAGTTTCTTTGAGACTTACTGCAAAATAATGCTTATTTATCGCCAATTTAGTTTCTCTAGGTAATAATAGATTAGCTTTTCCATATCATTCAATCAATTTTGTACTACCAGATATTGTCGTAACATTTGCTTCTTTCATAAATATAAGGCATATATCATTTATATTCTATAAAACATATATCATTTGTATGACATATATCATTCATTCATATGACATATATCACTTACAATTTATTAGACATATCATTCATATTATTCATTGAAAAATAGAAACAAATGTATTAGAAGGGATGTAGAAAATTGAAAAGGAATACAAGAATAAAAGAAAACATAATTAAAACTTTCTAAAATAAAAGATACGCGAAATATTTCATTCTTCAATCATAATGTTAAAAGAAACCAATAACATCTAAATGTGTAATGTCAATGAAGCCTTCATAGTCATCCTCGTTGTGAGCAAAATTGACTTTATTATTATGCTTATTTGTTTCATCATCTTTATGAGCAACATTTGTTTCACTGTCATCATTTCGAAGGATTAAATTCACTTCAACATTTTTTTTTCTTCTTTATTGAAGCTTAATAAAGCTTGATAAAATGCTTAAAAGTGCGATACACGCGTGAACAATGACTTTTCATGTCACACAAATAATAGATATTATCTTTTCTCTTGACAGAGTTATCATGAGAGAGTTTATTGTTCTCCCTCTTATTATTATGATGACCATCATGATTATGATGATTCTTTTTTCCCCTATCACGCCCACGCCCACGTCCATGACCATGGCTACTTGCCACGAAAAATTATTTCTTTTTCAATACGGTAGGACGTGCTTATTATATTCTTCAGACTTATTATATTTTGCAGCATTCACTTCAGGGAATGGAGCAGATCCGGTAGGATGGACTTCATTATTTCTCGTCAATAACTCATTGTTTTTTATGGTTATACCCTTCTTTTAGGTCATTCCACAATTCAAGTAGATCCTTAACAATTAGATATTCAGCTTTTAGCCTTTCGTGCAGATGATGACAAAGAGATATCATGGCTTTTGCCTTATTTTGACTAGATGTATTATTTCCAAATTTGATTGTATCACCTAGACCTCCAGGGTCTAAGTGAATTCCAACATCTAGTACCCATGACAAATAATTCTTTTCAAATATGTCAAGTGCTACAAATTCGAGTTTAGTAAAGTTTGACATGGTGCAAGCTAATAGAAAAACAATAACAATAATTGGAGATTAGGTCAACAAATTATAAGGTCTATATGATAATTAATATCAAATTAACAGAAACTAATTCTTGATGGATTCAATTTTCGATTGTAAATCAATATAAAACAAATATATTCTTATATAGTTCGTAACAAAATAATTTGATAATTTGCTCACAAAGAAAGCATAGGATTGTATGAATAAGACTATAATGTATATTGCATAAATAAGAATAAGATAGAAAATTTCTATCCCGTCAAAACAAGAACTATAAATCAAAAATATGAATTTCTATAACTCTTAAATAGAATGTTGGAAATATTACCTTAGAGCCTTTTCACTCTCAGTTAGTTAGAATCTCGTGCTGATAACGTGTTATAAAATAATATGTAAAGGAGAAGAAAGGAGAATAGAGAATGAACAATATGAGATGATAATATATTTATGTGTATTTCTTCATTCTGTACATATCTCTATTTATAAATTACAAAGTGTATCCCAAACGATTGAGTCATAAAGTATAATATCAGTGATATTATCTCTAATGAGATTCTGATTGATTATACAAAGAAAGTATCATATCATATCAGTGACATAATCTCTGATGAGATTCTCATTGAATATAGGAGATTATGGGAATGCAAAGGACTTCCACAAATATTTACAACAATTATAACTTTTTTATAGTCTCAAGTAATAAATAAATATGAAAATCATAAACATCAAAGTGGAATATGTGAATAATTTTTTCTCTTGTTAAAAAAATGTCAATGGATCTACCAATGCATGCATGTGTGGATACGTAGTCATAACTATTATAATCAAAATTCAATGAACAAGATATAAAACAAGAGTTTTTTTGCATATTAGAATTATTTTTCTGACAACTTATGACTTTTATAGCTAGAGAATTTATTTTCAAAATTTTACTTGTATATAATGATTAACTTTTAAATTTAAATCTTTATTATCTCCAAAGTATCAAATCTATAAAGTTTATGGACATGTAAATTGCTCTCCTTATTTAGAAGATTAAGATGATTATTAGCGGATCATTCTAGTAGATATTTTTGGAGTTGTTAGTAACTATTGTAATCAAATTTGTATATAGATTTAAATGTGAAATTAATTTTATTTTAATTTTGTGTAACTATTTCCATATTAAATAGCGTTTTTTTGTCATAATTTTTAACTTTTATTACTATAGAGTTTGATATGGAAAATTTTAACAAAATGAATTGATTATATAGGTGTTTTCTATGCCAAAAGGTCAAAGTTACTATGTGTTTAACATATATAATTTTAATATTGTTGACAGAATAAGCATGACTCTTGTCAAAAACAAAAAAATATAATTACAATAATTAAATGGAAATTACTATTAACTAAAGATCTAGGGTGGGTTGATCGTGACTAATATAATCAAAATTAAATAAATACTACCATAAAAATATTTGGTATATTGGTATGTATATATTATTATACTAAATATTATTGTTTTAAGTTACACTTCATATTGTAATAGAATTTATTGCCTAAATTTCATAAGATTTGAATGTAGATTTAACTATGGATATAATCTTTTAAAATTATGTCAAAGTTATATTAAATTCATTAAATTTAAAATTTATATTTATATTTCCATTCATACTAGATAAACTTATTTATTATTCATCCATCAAAATCACCAAGAGCACAAGGAATTATTTATTTTTGATTTTGTTATATATTAAATATAAGGATTTTTCACCCATTATAGTTGATATTATAAAAAGGGTTGAGATTTGGTTGGTGTAAATTGCATTTGGGCATTAATTAATAATGATTATTGTGGTCAAAATTCAGTGAATATCACTTAAAGATATTTAAAACAATTCATGTATTATTAATTTTCTTACTAAATATTATATTAAATACTTCCTTATTTGTTTTTATCAAATCCATTCAATTTTTAATAATTATCAACTATGTAAATTAAAAAATATTGTATATGTTTCTCAAACAGAAAAAAAATTAATATATTAGACTAATTAATAAATTCAAAATCTCAAAATATTTTAACTTTTGAATAATAAGAAATATAGGTTTACCAAAATAATTAATTCAAAGCTTACCCCATATACTTTTCTTCTTTTTCTTGTGTATAAATTCACTGAGTTTGAGTATTTTTTTTTTAATTGACATTCACATATTTTGATAGAAAGCATTTAGTTCAAATTCATCATCATTAGCACTTGCATCTGGTTGTTGAAATAATGGCTGAACAAAACAACGATTCTAATAATGCATGTCCCTTGTGTAGTCATCAACGTAGACGTCATGATAATAATTGTGCGTTTGGTCAATATTTCCCAAACGAAAGGTTAAGCGACTTCGAGAGTGTTGTTAATCTCTTTGGTTTAGCCAATTTGCTTAGGTTGATGAGTTTTGTAGAACAATCAGATAGGCAACTTGTTGCTAATTCAATTCTTAGAGAGGCTAACATGTGGGAAACTAATCAAGGTCGTGGTGCTTTAGGTCACATAATCAATCTAATGTCAGAAATTCAATCATTTGAAAATGAATTGGAAAGTATGAATTTTCGAAATCAAGCAAGAAATGACAATCAAACTTCTCAGATGGGTACTAATCCATCAGTTATTTCATCTTCCTCTTATGTCCCACAACAAAGCAACCAACTTGAAGGTCCGAGAAACCAAATTCCAAGAATTGGTGGATAAGTAAGAGTTCTTTTTATTTCTAATCATAATATTATTATCATTTTTTTATTTTTCTAGTTGAATTATATATAATTATTAATTATCGTTTGCTATGTACACAACCTTAACTGTCTCTTAACATGGGTGGCACTTGGACTTTACATAGGATTTCCTTGGGAGTTCTTCTAAAAAAAAGAGAGGATCCAATTATTTGTTTTATTTTTAAATTATTCATCTAAATTAAATTTTTTCAATTAACTTTCTATGTTTTATTTTTTTTACATATGCAGTACAACGACATCTAGAGAGAATGAGCTTACTGGTGAAATAAAGGATTTTGAGATTGATGACAAGAACAAAAACACTATTCATGATGAAGATATCCATCAAAAAGACTAGAATATTTTATTTTTATGATGTCTAAGTTTTTTAAATTTTACATTTAATGAAAAAAAGTTACTACATGTTTGGTGTAATTTTATAATTGTAATAATAGAATAATTCATGATAGAATAAAAAATTACATGTTCAATTTAAAATATTTCTTTAATATGTTATATTAAATATTATCGTAAAATATTAAATTCTACATACTAACATTCCATGTAATGTTCTTTTTCTTTTTAAGAAAATTACATCACACTAATAAGGCCAAAAAATTAAAATGATTTCCATTGTGAAATCAAATAGCTACCATCCAACATATGTTTGTGGCATGAATATCAATTTTATACAAATATATGACAAGTCTTTCAACATATACACTTTATCCAAGCCATAAGTGTTTATTTTGTGTTACATATGCACATAGACACATATATATCAAATAATACATCACACGAGTTTTATGGATATAAATCTAATTTATTTCAAATAATGCATATCGGACACTCGTGTCAATCTATAATTTTGAGTTCCTTATTTGTTAAACATTTAGATAGAATATTAGAGTTAATGTATTCCTTTTATTCACAATAATAAGATTCATTTGTATAGAAAATAAAAGCATAAAAGAATCTATTTCATAATATTTGAGTTTTTTATATTTATATATTTTTTATTTGGATTGTATTTTAATTCCAAATTATGTGTTACTGAAGTATTAAACTCAATTAGGATCACGAGAAGAACCTAATTGAGATTTCGAAATGTGAAAACATAAGAACAGGGGGGAAATTGTGTAAGTAATATGTAGAACTCGCTAAGAAGATGTTCTCCTTGCTGAGGTGAATTATGTGAAAGGAGAATGTAAAATACAAAATACAAGAAACTGGTTGAATTGTGTTAATTAAAAAATTATTTTCAGACGATGCGAGTTTGCGTCTACAATTTTAAAACAAAGGCAGACACAAATGATTTTCGGTATAAAGATTGATTTTAATAAAGTATTAGTTGAAATACTTATCCCCAGTTAGTCAGTAAACAGAACAAATAAGACTCAAATATTTTTATATTGGTTCGTCTAGAAAGACTACGTACAGTCACTTTTCACTATCAACAATGAAATAACTCTTGTAAGTATTCTTTGCACCCAACCACTTCTGATTATACCCAGATATTCTTTGAACCCAACCTTCTTAGGCTAAACAAGGTATTCTTTGGAATGCAGCCTCCCCAGGTTAAAGACAAGGTAGTTTTTGGAACACGTCCTCCTCAAGCTAAAGACAAGGTATTTTTTGGAACACAGCCTCCTTAGGCTAAAACTCCACAACAGAGGATTTTACAAAGGGTTTTATAGAAAAAGATTGATCCTCTACCCAGAGAGGGATTTACAATGAAGATTCAGAGCAAAATAGGTTAAGATAGCTTGATAACGTAATTTCACCAACTTGAACTTGAAGAGGTGAAGTCCTTTTATAGGCCACCTCCTTGAAGTAGCCGTTAGATAGATGAAAGTGAACGTTGTCCTTTTTCTTGGGCACTTCAGAGATGGTAGAGTGAGCAATCAGAACATTTATTGATATATCAGTGGAAGTCAGCGTGAGATTAGGCTTTCACTGATTTGCTTAGAGATTTCACCGAAAAGTACTATTTACTTTTCATGTTGCAGAGGTTAAGAACGAATCTCTTTCTACCTTTACAAGTTTCTGAGTAACGACATGATTTGAAACTTAGCGCGAGTTACTCTATCTGAAACTGAGACTGTATTAGACAAATGAACTTAACTTAGTCTATATGAGTCATTTGTTTGCCCTCTTCTTCGTCAAATCAACTTATAACAACTTCACACTGAAGGTTGCATCTGATCTTTATAAACTGAGTTGAATGACTTCGTCTTAAGTTTTTACTTGAAGGCTCTTCGCCTTGATCATTTGCGACTTAACTTGATCACTTGATGGAACTCTACGTCTTGTAATTCTGATGCTTTTGCGTCTATACATGCAATGCTTATTCGTCTGTGCTTGCATCATTCTTCGTCTGATGATTCTTTCTATCCGTACTGTAATTATCAAAAATTAAGATGCTAAATCATATTAACTTAACAATCTCCCCATTTTGATGATTACAGACTATACTTTATAATCTTAACTTTCAACTGTATCAGAGCATGTTGAGCATATTGTATTAGACCAATTACTAGTATATCTTGGCTTCATGCTTGATCCTTATCAAACTTCACTTGTATCAGAGCAAGACAGTCTTAACTTGAGCCAAAGTTCTATACTTGTATCAGAGCTAAAAAACTTGACTTGTTCTTCACTTGATTTCTTTAGACTCTATAAGACCAAGATCATCATAACAAACTTTGCATAAGATAATGTTAGAGCAACTACACAATTTATATCAGAATCAGAATTACATCAAGATGATGTTTTTCTTTGAAGTAATTCTTTATTGAGATCATTACATCAAAGTGATGTAATTTATACATGAATATTACAATTACAGTACTTTCAAAGTATCAGATCAAATTACAAAGGCATTACACTTTATCCAAGCAAAAAAAATAAATTACAATGTATCAGAGCTTAAGAAAATACATAGTATCAAAGTCAAAAGAATTGTAAAGAAAGTTCCCCCTGAGACCATTCTTCCTCTTCTGTCTATGCTCCTCCTGAGTTTGTACACTTTCTCTTGGACATTTCTCCCCCTCAACATGTTTCCGTCTTATCTTCTCCCCTTTTTATATTATCTTCTCCCCTTTGGTATATTCTCCTCCTTGGGCTGCAATCATAAAAAAAAACATCCTCACAATGTAGATGAAGCCTGACTTGTACCCCTTTTTGGAAGACTGCACTTGTGCCATCAGCTCTATTACCATAGATTCATCTTGGATTTCATTTCCTCATGCTAAGACTCCATGTTGCTATACTTTCTTTTCATCTTATGGTATTTGCGAGCAGATGGAACCTCTTCAGACTACAAAAAATGCAATGTGGTATATGGAAGAACAACATGAAAGGCATAAGTTTCGTCCCAATACCAATTCAAGTCTCGGACTATAGAGGTGAGTTGAAGATCTTGAAGAGAAGGAGCATAGGTGTAGGCAAAGCCTTCACTAGGATAGATGCTTCCAACAACAGCAGCATCTTGCATCCCAGTGTCTTACCAGAACAATGAGCAAAAGTTGCTTCATGATTACGAATCTTGGTAAGAGATCGGCTGTCAAAACGACCTTCAGTCTTGAGCTTCTCATATTCAGACGTAGAGAGGAGCTTGGGAATATGGAATGCCCATCAGAACTTCTTAGGTTCTTCATCGTCTTCCATTATCTCTTGCCTTTTGCCAAGAACTTGATTCTGCAAGGACATAGTCGATCCATGCAAATGAAGAACTTGGAGCTAGAAGATGTAAGGGATGAGAACTGAGTCCCAAGAAAAGAGGGTAAAGGGTGCCTTCTTTGATAGCAAGGCGGCGAATATGATGAAGTGAGATTTCCCTTTCCTTATTCTCTAATCTGTAAGCATTTGCCATATAATTAAAAGTGATATCATTGTCCACTAGCAAAACTTTGGGCATCTCTTCAGGAGACTCAAAATCTTCAATGCCTAGCTCCTGAGTGATGTGGACACCTTTGTAATAGGGTCTGAACAGGGGAGAGTGATGCCCAAAGTATAACCAAGTCCAATATAATGTCTTATTAAGAGGAATGGTGAAGGTGATAGGGTCATGATCATCCAATGCGTCCAATGTCCACCATTTTCATCCTCTTGGAACTTTTGGATGCCATATAAAATCATCAAATAATTTGTGAAGGAAGATGGTAGTGTTGGTTTTCTTAGGAGCCACCCATGGACGAGCTTCACGTTTGAGAATATATGGCTCATATCCCAAAGCAGAGGTTTCCACAAGAGAGTCTTCTAAGTACTCTTTATAAGCACACACGCCTTCAAGACCTTTGATGTTGGACTTTGCCAGAGCATCCCAGGGGAGATAAGAGAGCCATTGTTTTTGTTCGTAAACAAAATATAAATTCTTCAAGTCAAACGTGGCTGGCTTTACAGGCCGATAATGCAAGAAAAGATTGGACCTTCTTGGTACTTTGAATCTTTTAAAGCCTCTGTAGATGTATTCTTCTATAGACAAAGTGGAGGGAATGGGATCTTCAACAGTTGGGAGATCACATATGAGCCAATATGGCTTGATCATTTGTTCTTCACATGTATGTACTGGCGAATAATCAATGAATGGAAAGAATAAGGATTCTGAAGACTCAGAATCTGATGGAGATACCACTTCTAAATAGAGAAGAGGTTCCCTCCATATGTAACATTCTTTATTGGATGTTCCTCTATAAGGAAGGGATCCTTTATGATTGTTGATGAAGAGGGAGCAGTTGTAGAAGCAAAAATAGAATCAAAAGCCAAAGGAGGTAGAGATTGAACATCCACTTGTGGAGACTCCAAAGCTTCAGATGCAGACTGTACATCAGACGTAGGCACTTCCATCGTATGTAGGAGCAGGTTCATCAGATGAAAAGACTTGCGTTTGTGGGGATATATGTGCAACAAACTCAAAAGGTGTTGCAATGGGATCAGAGTCTGGCTCAGTTTTGACTTCAATTTTTTCTTCACCCTCAATGCATGAAGACATGCATTTCTTCATTTAGCATTGTGGAGAGTTGTTCAAAAAGAAGATCATTATCCCTTTTGAATCTGAGCAGATTCAACAACACCAACACTTTCAGATTCAGTCAGTTCAGGAGCAATTCCAGATGAACCTCCTCCTTTGACCCTTTCTACGAGCAGACACTCTTTCTCAAAAGCTTCTTCCAGAGAGGCTTCCTTAGCTCTTTTCAACTCCTCATCATCTGATTCAACTCCAGGAAGTGGAACTTCAATAGTGGGTTTCTTTCCCTTTGCTATTTCTTCATCAAGAGCCTTTTGTCTACTTCTGGCCTCTTGTTCTTTCTTTTCTTCCTCTTCTGCTCTTTTTGCAACTTCTGTTGCTTCTGCCTTTTCCCTTTCTTCCCTCTCAGAGGGTGCGTTTGTTACTGCATTATTTGACTTCACGTTTCTTTTTCCTTTGTCGAAACGTGAAGGTTGGTTAGGATCAACAATGATAGAGTGAATGCGTCTATGAATGAGAAGTTGGTCAGGAAGGTGGTCAGTGAGTGTTTCATGAATTTTGACTGAGTTTGGGCTTGTGTTTGAGGTGGTTTTGTTTGTTTTGTGGAAGGTTTTTGTGTTTGTTTTGGTAGTTGTGATTGTGGTTGCGATTGTTATTGTGGTTGTTTTACAGGAGGTGGTGGAGGTGGTTGTTTTATTTGTGGTTTTCTGATGTTGAGTCTTTTGGATGGTGGTTTGGAAAGTGAAGGGTTCTGTTTGTGAGACGGTGGTTTGGATTTTTGAATGAAAGCTTCAGTTCTTTTAGCAAATAAAAAGTCAAGGCGCATTTCGGTAAAGGTACTCATCTTCAATTCCGGTCCAAATGGATATTGTTCTACGTTATCATACTCAAAGCCTTGATTAATGATGATCTCTGAGAATACAGAGGGATAAGGAATGCTTGTCTTTATCTTCAAGCTTCTACCATGGAAGGCACTCAGCTAGTGGTCCATGATAACATGAGGAAGACTAATCTTCTCCCTCTTCACCAGATGATAGAGACAGAACCTGTCTCTATTGCTCACATTATCCCTAGACCTAGTCCTAGGAGTAAAGATATTAAAGAGAAGATTGTGTAAAACTTTGCCCAGAGGAATCAAGTTCCCAGCCCTAGTGAACTTGGGATCATCTTCTAGTCGTAGGCTTCCTTAGATGAGATTATCGATCATGTCCTCATCTTGTTGAGCATTCCAGATATGGTGGAACTCAACTCGTATTTTGCAACAGCAACATTAGACTCTGGATTTATCGGATACTCCTTATCTGAAATCATGCCTTAAATTCTATCATCAACTTCTTTTGCTAAACTCCAGAATTCAGCATAAGCCTCCATCAACCATGCTCCTCTCCACTGAGCGAACTCAACCCATCCTGTCGTCTATGAGTATACCAATGAGATCTCTAGAGTATTTGGTCACCGTGACCATGTCAATCCATTTCCCAGGCAAGAACATATCTTCGAAGAAGAAGGTCTCAAATGCAACATCCTTGGCGGTCATTTTCCTTTTCAAACTTAGAGAGAAAGAGTGTAAAATTCTTTGATAGTTAGAGTGAAAATTCTAATTGCAGTAAAAAGTCAAAGAAGTTAACGGTAGGTATTTATAGAAAGTAAAACAGTTTTAGGTTACAAGGATGAGACGAAGGAAAAGAAACTATTTCTGATTTGACATTTCTCATCATTGTCCTTTTAATATTGTGCATGACATAATCATCCTAGAATTTTACTTTAAATGTCAGACACATTTAATGTTATAATTAATGTTTCATCATGTACACACAACATATATATTAGAAGATAATATAAAATTACATTTATTGAAGAGTCATAGACTTGCGTGGGCTTCTTTCTTCATCCTTCGTGCTTAAAAGTGTTTAATTCAAACAATGGATAAAGAGTGCTTTAACCACTTTTCTCAGGACTCATGAGAGTGATTTATATGGATTATTTGATCATTGATAACTCTTAGGTTGTGACATTAAAGAAAAAATCTGCGTGGACCATTGTTTGGGACATAAACTTTCTCTCCGAATTTGGTTGTGAAAGGAATTGCTGACCTCTGATTCTAAGTATAAACGGTCTAATCGAACACCAAAGATTTTTGTTAAGAATAAAATTTTAGTTACTAAATTTAATTATTTATTATATTTTAATTTTAATATATATTATCATTATTATTTAAGTGCATATGCATAATAACATATATTCTTAAAAATAAAAATCATAACAATTTAATTAAAAATAAAATAATTACATTTCACATCAATTATGAGTCCAGTATGAAAAGTGCATTTTTAGAAAAAAATTTGTCAATCTTTATATATCAGTTCACACAAGATCCGAGGTAGAAAACTCACTAAGTTATCCACTTTTCAAACCAGTTGTTAATGGATGTAAAATTTAGTTTTTATCTTCAACATATCACTTCGAGAATGAATGTTTGGCATATGACCTATTTTGAGAAAAAAAATAAAATTTCCCAGTTTTCAACACTATAAAACATGTTTACTTTAAAATTTTAAAAAATAACAAAAAATGCAAGTATAAATTTCAAGAATGATAACTTATTTTTTAATTTAATAAATATATTTCACGTTTAATAAATATTTTAAGACACAGGTAACTATAAAATGACCTTAGCACGTTCTTTGTGAAATTGAAACAAAATTAATAAAAAAAATATACTATATAATTAATTTAATCTGTTTTGAAATATATATATTTATATATTAATGAACTAGATATTTACATAAGTTTTTAAATCTTAAAAAATGACTTATTAAAATAATAAGTCTACTCTTAAACTTCAATTTATCTTTTATTTAATTAAATAAAAAGTCTGTACAAGTAATTAATGAGTCAAATTCAAATAATTCATACATAATTCAAATAATTCATATACTCCTATGTTTAATTATTTATTGTTGAATGAAAAAATATATAAGATAAAAAATTATGTTAAAAAATTTCATTATAACTTTTATTATAAAGTCTCAAATAATAAATAAATTTGAAAATCTTAAACATTAAATTGGAATATGTATAATATTTTTTCTTGCTAAAAGAAACCTTAATGGATCTATCAATGCATGTGTGGACACTTAGTCATGACTATTGTAATCAATGAACATGATATAAAATAAGATTTTATTTTTTTTTTGCATATTAGAATTATTTTTCTAACAACTTATGACTTTTATAGTTATAGAATTTATTTTCAAAATTTTATTTGTATATAATGATTAACTTTTCAATTTAAATCTTTATTATCTTTAAAGTATTAAATCTATAAAGTTTATGGACATGGAAATTTCTCTCCTTATTTAGAAGATTAAGATGATTATTAGTCGGTCATTCTATTAGATATTTTTAGAGTTATTAGTAACTATTGTAATCAAATTTGGATATACATTTAAATGTAAAATTATTTTTATTTTATTTTTGTGTAACTATTTTCATATTAAATAGTTTTTTTTGTCACAATTTTTAACTTTTATTACTATAGAATTTGATATGGAAAATTTTAACAAAATGAATTGATTATATATATGCTTTCTCTTCCAAAAGGTCAAAATTATTATGTGTTTAACATATATAATTATGATATTGTTGACAGAATAAGTATTAACTTTTATAAAAAATGATAGAATATAATTACCATGATTACATGAAAATTACTATTAATTTCATATCTAGTGAGTTGATCGTGACTAATGTAATCAAAATTAAATAAACATATATAAATATTTAGTATATTGGCATGTATATATTATTATACTAAATATTATTGTTTTAAATTACACTTTATGACATTCATTGTAATAGAATTTATTATCAAAGTTAATCATCCAAAGTTAATGGATATAATCTTTTAAAATTATGTCAAAATTATATTAAATCCCTCAAATTAAAATTTATATTTCCTTTAAGATGAGAGAAGCTTATTTTTAATCATCCATCAAAATCATCAAGTGAGCAAGAAATATTGTGTGATATTCTATATAATTTTACTATATTTATCATTAACAAAAACATTGTTAGGTGGATTTTGTTTGACAAGATAAAAGATACTTAAGTGTGTTGATAGATTTGTAAATGAGATCTTGGACTATAATAAGTTTTATTTTTTAAATTATAGAAATAAAAAACATTAATTTTAAATCCATTATATTTACAATAAAAATGTTTTTAATTTGAGAAACTAAAATATAATTAATCTTTGATTTTGTTATATTTTAAACATAAAGATTTTTCACCCATTATAGTTGATATTAAAAAAAGTGTTGAGATTTGGTTGGTGTAAATTGCATTTGGATATTAATAGCGATTATTGTGGTCAAAACTTTGTGAATATCACCTAAAAATAGGGGTGGGTAAGCGGGTCAACCCGACCCGCATAAGGCCCGCCCGTGTAAGCCCGCGAAGAGTTTGGTCCGCCCCGCAATGATAAACGGACCTAACTTGGTGGTCTGCCCCCAACCCGCGGGTCCTGCGGGCCAAACGGGTCAACCCGCGGACCTAGTTAAAAAATAAAAAAAAATGCTAAATTTGAAATTTGAAATTTTAAAAAATGCTAAAAAATTGCATATTTTACCTATTAAATTCTTAATGAAATAAGTCAACAACATAAATCTTCTATTATCTCCAATAACAAATTTAAACTAAATAAGTTAACAACATAAACTTTTAATTATCTCCAACAACAAATGATTCTGAAGCATGATCATTTTCCATTACCACATCTTCGTCTTCCTTTCCTAAAAACAACAACAAATATTAGAATCAAGTCAAGTAGTTAAGTAATTAAAACAAAATTCAATGACATAATTTATTGATATACCTTGCACATCAAATCCTAGCAACCAATTTTTAGTACATATCAAGGCTTGCACATTATCATGAAGAAGCCTAATACGATATTTGTTAAGTACCTATGAACCAATACTAAATGCCGATTCGGAAGCCACAATTGTAATTTGGATGCTTAAAATATCGGAAGTCAACGGTGAAAGATCTGGAAGCCTAACTTGGTTGTCCTTTCATGCTCATTCTCATCAACAATAACTTCAAAGAGTCCATATTTAAAAGCTTAAAACAAAACTCACTTAAAACGAGGCAGTGAAAGAAGAAGCGGAATTGATGCAGACGAAGAGATTGAGAGGGTGCAAGATGATCGAGGGGAGAATGAGTCAGCAAGGAGATTGGGAGGGTGAGACGTGTGAAAAGATTGAGAGGCAGGAAGTGAAATCAGGGTTTCAATTTTCAACCTTTTAAATAGTGCGGATTTGCGGGTCGCCCCACGGACCCCGCGGGTTGCGCGAGACGGACTTTTATGGACTATACCACTAAATTTTTCTAAAAAAGGTGGTCCAAACCCGCGCGGGTTGCGGGGTCAGCGGGCTGGCCCATGAACTTTCACCCGTATACCCACACCTACCTAAAAATATTTGAAACAACTCATGTATTATTGATTTTCTTACTAAATATAATATTAATAAATTTCCTTATTTGTTTTTATCATATTCATTCAACTTTTAATAATTATCAACCATGTAAATTAAAAAATATTGAATATGTTTCTCAAATAGAAAAAAATTAATATATTAGACTAGTTAATAAATTAAAAATCTCAAAATATTCTAATTTTTAATATTAAGAAATATAGGTTTACCAAAATAAATAATTCAACGCTTACCCCTTATACTTTTCTTTTTCTTGTGTATAAATTCACTAAGTTTGAGGTTTTTTTTATCATTGACATTCACATATTTTGATAGAAAACATCTAGTTCAAATTCATCATCATAAGCACTTGCATCTGGTTGATGAAATAATGGTTTAACAAAACAGAGATTCTAATAATGCATGTCCCTTGTGTAGGCATCAACGTAGACGTCATGATAATAACTGTGCGTTTGGTCAATATTTCCCAAACGGAAGGTCAACCGACTACGAGAGTGTAGTTAATCTCTTTGGTTTATCCAATTTGCTTAGGTTAATGAGTTTTGTAGAACAATCCGTAAGGCAACTTGTTGCTAATTCCATTCTTAGAGAGGCTAACATATGGGCAACTAATCAAAGTCGTGGTGCCTTAGATCACACGATCAATCTAATGTCAGAAATTCAATCATATGAAAATGAACTGGAAAGTTTCAATAATTTGATTTCAAATTTTCAAAATCAAGCAAGAAATGACAATCAAACTTCTCAGATGGGTAGATCTTCCTCTAATGTCCCACAACAAGCAACCAACTTGAAGGTCCAAGCAACCAAATTCCAAGAATCAGTGGACAAGTAAGACTTCTTTTTATTTCTAATCATAAGAATATTAAATATCGTTTACTATGTACACAATCTTAACCTTCTCTTAACATGGGTGGCATGTGGACTTTACATAGGATTTCTTTGGGAGTTCTTCTTTAAAAAAGAGAATCCAAATATTTGTTTTATTTTCAAATTATTCATCTAAATCATTGTTTTTCAATTAAATTTTTATGTTTTATTTTTTTACATATGCAGTACGATGACATCTAGAAAGAATGAGCTTGATGGTGAAATGTAGGATTTTAAGATTGATGACAAGGACAAAGGCACTATTTATGATGAAGATATCCATAAAAAAAACCTAGAATATTTTATTTTCATGATGTCTAAGTTTTTTAAATTTTAGATTTAATAAAAAAAAGTTACATGTGTGGTGTAATATTAGAATTGTAATAATGGAATAATTCATGATAGAATAAAAAATTACATATTCAATTTAAAATGTTTTGTAATTTATGTTATATTAAATATTAAATGATACTGTAAAATATTAAATTCTATAAACTAGCATTCCTTATAAGAAAATTACCTCACTCTAATAAGGTCAACAAATTAAAATGATTTCCATTGTGAAAATGTAAATCAAATTGCTACCAACCAACATATGTTTGTGGCATGAATATCAATTTTATACAAATATATGACAAGTCTTTCAACTTATACACTTTGTCCAAGCCATATGTATTTATTTTTTGTTACATATGCACATAGACACACATATATCAAATGATACATCACTATGGATATAAATATAATTTATTTCAAATAATGCATATCACACTCTTGTGTCAATCTATAATCTTGAGTTCCTTATTTGTTAAACATTTATATAGAATATTAGAGTTAATGCATTCCTTTTATTCACAATAATATGATTCATTTCTACAGAAATTAAAAGCATAAAAGAATCCATTTCATTATATCTGAGTTTTTTATATTTATATATTTTTATTTTGGATTGCATTTTAATTCCAATTATGTGTTAGTGAAGTATAAAATTCAATTAGGATCATGAGAAGAACCTAATTGAGATTTCGAAATGTGAAAACATAAAGACAAGGGAAAACTTGTGTAAGTAATATGTAGAACTCGCTAAGAAGATGTTCACCTTGTCGAGGCGACTTATGTGAAAGGAGAATGTAAAATACAAAACACAAGAAGGGGGTTGAATTATGTTAATTAAAAAATTATTTTCAGACGATGCGAGTTTGCGTCTACAATTTTGAAACAAAGGCAGACACAAATGATTTTCGGTATAAAGATTGATTTTAATAAAGTCTTAGTTGAAATACTTATCCCTAGTTAGTCAGTAAACAGAACAAATAAGACTCAAATACTTTTATATTAGTTCGTCTAGACAGACTACATATAGTTACTTAGCAACTTGCTAAGTTTTCACTATCAGCAATGAAATAACCCCTTACAAGTATTCTTTGCACCCAGCCACTTCTGGCTATACCCAGATATTCTTTGAACTCAGCCTTTTTAGGCTAAACAAGGTATTCTTTGGAACGCAGCCTCCCCAGGCTAAAGATAAGATATTTTTTGGAACACACCCTCCTTAGGATAAAGACCATGTATTCTTTGGAACACAACCTCTTCATGCTAAAACTCCACAACAGAGGATTTTACAAAGAGTTTTACAAAAAAAGATTGATCCTCTACGCAAAGACGGTTTTACAATCAAGGTTCAAAGCGAAATAGATTAAGACAGCTTGATAGCGTAATTTCGCCAACTTGAACTTAAAGAGTTGAAATCCTTTTATAGGCAAGCTCCTTGAAGTAGTCGTTTGACAGATGAAAGTGAACGTTGTCCTTTTTCTTTGGCACTTCAGAGATGGCACAGTGAGCAATCAGAACATTTATTGATATATCAGTGGAAGTCAACGTGAGATCAGGCTTTCACGAATTTCCTCACAGATTTCACCAAAATGTACTATTACTTTTCATGTTCTAGAGGTTAAGACTAAATCTCTTTCTACATTTAGAAGTTTCTGAGTAACGACATGATTTGAAACTTAACGCGAATTACTCTGTCTAAAACTGAGACTGTATTAGACGAATGAACTTAGTTTAGTCTTTATGAGTCATTCGTTTGTCCTGTTCTTCGTCAAATCAACTTATAACAACTTCACACTAAAGCTTGCATCCGATCTTTATAAATTGAGTTGAATGACTTCGTCTTGAGTCTTTACTTGAACATTCTTCGCCTTGATCATGTGAGACTTAGCTTAATCACTTTAAGGAACTCTACGTCTTGTAATTCTGATGCTTGTGCGTCTGTACATGCAATGCTTATTCGTTTATGCTTGCATCATTCTTCGTCTGCAGATTCTTTATGTCTGTACTGTAATTATCAAAAATTAAGATATTAAGTCATATTAACTTACACTAGTGTAAAAAGGGAATTTTACGTCGGCTTTTAAGCATTTTTTACGTCGGTTAAAGAACCGTCACCTTATGTAGATGAAGTTAAAAATGGACATTTTTATGGCAGTTAAACAACTGACGTTATAAATGGATTTCACGTCGATTGTTATCAAATAATCGACGTCATAAATCAGTTTCTACGTCGGTTGTTATCTAATAACAGACGTCATATATTTAGCCATAACTGACATTAAAAATGTTTTTTTTTCTAATTTTCATTTTAATTTCTTTGTAACTTTTTACAGAATTTAAACATGTATAAAATTTTTAAATATCTAATATAATCACAATTAAAAATCCAGATACAAATAAATGTCCACGTGGTATCATATTTTCAACTTTGAATAAAATAAATATCAAATAAACGAAAATTCATATAATTACTAAAACTTCTCAAATTGAGATAAACTATGAATTTACATAAATTATGAAGAAATATCAATATGTTTAAGTAATAATACATATAAATGAACATTAATTAATATATTACATAACAAATAAATTAAGTAGTATCATCATTAACTGTTACATCGTATGTTACCTGAAAATGGAATAAATGTATATCAAATATAATATTTTCTAATACTTAATATAAAAGAAATTAAACATAAGCTAAAACAATAATTTTAAGAAAATTTTGGCAGAGTTTCTCTTGTGACTTGGATAATTCTCATTATCAAACTTGTTAATAATCAAGTAAATACAACCCAGAATCATTCAATCAATGCATATCACAATAGGATTCAAATTTGTAATAATCTAATAACAAATTTTAACTTCAACATAACCAATTGAAGTACTTAACAGAACAACATAGTCTTTTATACATAAAACTAAAGTTTTTTTAAACAACTACAAGGTACCTCTTTAGAGATAAACGTCAGAACTATGAACTTCTCTTTAGTGGAACTAGATATGTTGCTCATTCCTTTCAAATAACATCAATATCCTTAGTTAGTAATAAGTCAGCATCTTGGAACATCTGAAACACATAAAAATAATTAATTTTTATTGCTTGTGTTTTAAATGCCTCCCTAAATATAATAATTATCAAAAATATACTTATAAATATATTACCTCAAGCCAAGATGGAACCTCTTCAGACTCCAAGAAATGCAATGTGATATATGGAAAAACAACATCAAAGGCATAAGTTTCATCCCAATACCAATTGAAGTCTCAGACTATAGAGGTGAGCTGAAGATCTTGAAGAGAAGGAGCATAGGTGTAGGCAAAGCCTTCACCAGGATAAATGCTTCCAACAACAGCAGCATCTTGCATCCCCAGTGTCTTACCAAAACAATGAGCAAAAGATGCTTCATGATTACAGATCTTGGTAAGAAATTGGCAGTCAAAACGGCCTTTTGTCTTGAGCTTCTCATATTCAGACATAGAGAGGAGCTTGAGAATATGGAATGCCCACCAGAACTTCTTGGATTCTTCATCATCTTCCATTATCTCTAGCCTTTTACCAAGAACTTGATTCTGCAAGAACATAGACGATCCAAGCAAATGAAGAACTTGGTGCTAGACGATGTTAGGGATGAGAACTGAGTCCTAAGAAAATAGGGTAAAGGGTGTCCTTCTTTGACAGCAAGGCAGCGAATATGATGATGTGAGATTGCCCTTTCCTTGTTCTCCAATCTGTAAGCATTTGCCATATGATGAAAAGTGATATCATAGTCTATTGGCAAAGCTTGGGGCATCTCTACAGGAGACTTAAAATCTCCAATGCCCAACTCTTGAGTGATGTGCACTCCTTTGCAATAGGGTCTGAACTAGGGGAGAGTGATGCCCAACGTATAACCAAATCCAATATACTCTGTCTTATTAAAAGGAATGGTGAAGGTGATGGGGTCATGATCATCCAATGCGTCCAATGTCCACCATTTGCTTCCTCTTGGCACTTTTGGATGCCATATAAAATCATCAAATAATTTATGAAGGAAGATGGTGGTTTTAGTTTTCTTAGGAGCCACCTATGGACGAGCTTTACGTTTGAGAATATGTGGCTCATATCCCAACACAGAGGTTTCCACAAGAGAGTCTTATAAGTACTCTTTATAAGCACACGCGCCTTCAAGACCTTCAAGACCTAGAGCATCCCAGGGGAGATAAGAGAGCCATTGTTTTTGTTTGTAAACAGAATAAAGCTTCTTCAAGTCAAATGTGGCTGGCTTTACAGGCCGATAATGCAAGAAAGTATTGGACCTTCTTGGTACTTTGAATCTTTTAAACCATTTGTAGATGTATTCTTCTATAGACAAAGTGGAGGGTGTGGGATCTTCAACAGTTGGGAGATGGCCTATGAGCCAATCTGGCTTGATCATTTGTTCTTCACATGCATGTGCTGTCAAATAATCAATGAATGGAAAGAATGAAGATTCTGAAGACTCAGAATCTGATAGAGATACCACTTCTGAATAAAGAAGAGGTTTCATCCTTATGTATACATTCTTTATTGGATATTCCTCTATAAGGAAGGGATCTTTTATGATTGTTGATGAAGAGGGAGCAGTAGTAGAAGCAAAAACAGAATCAGAAGTCAATGGAGGTAGAGATGGAACATCCACTTGTGGAGGCTCCAAAGCTTCAGATGCAGATTGTACATCAGAGGTAGGCACTTCCATCTTGTGTAGGAGCGGGTTCATCAGATGAAAGGACTTACGTCTGTGGGGATATACGTGGAACAAACTCAAAAGGTGCTGCAATGGACTTAGAGTCTGGCTCAATTTTGACTTCAAATCTTTCTTCACCCTCATGCAGATGCATGGAGACATGCATTTCTTCATTTAGCATAGTGGAGAGTTATTTAGATAGAAGATCATTAACCCTTTGAATCGAGCAGATTCAACAACACCAACATTTTTAGTTTCAGCTGGTTCAGGACAAGTTCCAGATAAACCTCCTCATTTGACCCTTTCTACGAGCAGACGCTCTTTCTCAAAAGCTCCTACCAGAAAGGCTTCCTTAACTCTCTTCAACTCCTCATCATCTGATTCAACTCGAGGAAGTGGAACTTCTATAGTAGGTTTCTTTCCCTTTGTTATTTCTTCATCAAGAGCCTTTTGTCTACTTCTGGCCTCTTGTTCTTTCTTTTCTTCCTCTTCTGCTCTTTTTGCAGCTTCTGCTCCTTCTGCCTTTTCCCTTTCTTCCCTCTCAAAGGGTGTGCCTGATACTCATTTATTTGACTTCACGTTTCTTTTTCCTTTGTCGAAACGTGAAGGTTGGTTAGGACCAACAATGATGGAGCGAATGTGTCTATGTATGAGAGGTTGGTCAGGAAGGTGGTCAATGAGTGTTTCATGAATTTTGACATGAGTTTGGGCTTGTGTTTGAGGTGGTTTTGCTTGTTTTGTGGAAGGTGTTCGTGTTTGTTTTGGTGGTTGTGATTGTGGTTGTGGTTGTTTTACGGGAGGTGGTGGTTGTTCTGTTTGTGGTATTCTGATGGAGAGTTTGTGTTTTTTGGATGGTGGTTTGGAAAGTGAGGGGTTCTATTTGTGAGACAGTGGTTTGGACTTTTGAATGAAAGCTCCAATTCTTTTAGTAAATAAAAAGTCAAGGCACATTTTGGTAATGGTATTCATCTTCAATTCTGGTCCAGATGGATACCATTCTACGTTATCAGACTTAAAGCCTTGATTAATGATGATCTCTGAGAATACAGAAGGATAAGGAATGCTTGTCTTTCTCTTCACTAGATGATAGAGACAAAACCTGTCTCTATTGCTCACATGATCCCTAGACTCAGTCTTAGGAGTAAAGATATTAAAGAGCAGGTTGTGTAAAACTTTGCATAGAGGAATCAAGTTCCTAGCCCTAGTGAACTTGGGATCATCTTCTAGTCGTGGGCTTCCATAGATTAGATTATTGATCATGTCCTCATCTAGTTGAGCATTTCAGTTGTGGTGCTACTCAACTCCTTTAGTTCTCCCATCATGCTCATTTCAAACTCATTCTGCGTTAATTCAGAAAAATCCTTGCACAGAAGATCATTAGTAGCACCGAATACAATATCATCAACATAGATTTAAACAATAATAAAATCTTTTAAAAGATTCCTTTTAAATAAAGTTCTATCAAATTTTCCTCTAGAAAAAACATTTTAAGCAGAAAATAGCTCAATCTGCCATACCATGCTCTTGAAACTTGTTTCAAACCATACAAAGTCTTTTATAGCTTAAAGACGTGATTTGGTAAAGGTGGATGATTAAGTCCAACAAGGTCCCCCTTATTGGTTTTGATGTACCAAATCCAAAGCATGGTTTTCCTTAGAGCTTAGGGTGTGTGTTGATCTTCCATGAATCCTGCAATTGTTAAAACTTCCAAACACAAAGCATATGTCTTGCAGATTCACATATTTCAACCCAAATATATCATAGCATCAATCCATTCATAGACATGTCTAGATTATGTATCTAAGCATAACCACAAAAGATCATATAACCAAATTATCAAATTCTGAAAGAAAGTTAAGGACTAACTAAAATATTACAGCCCCGATTTAGCACCAAATTTAGATTGTTCAGAGCAAACGCAAATAAATGCAGCAAAAACAAATAATGTTAAAATTATTACTAAGGATAAAGATATAATGCTAACTATTCCTCCCCCTATCATAGATATTCCTAAACAAAACACTTTGTTAGATCAAGGATGATTAACGTCTCAAGATTTTGATTAATTACAAGACAGACGAAACCAAGATACCCAAGACTTGCTAAGACGAAACCAGCACAGACGGAACATGACCCTTCAAAGATGAATTTCTACGTCTGTCCAAAAGCCAAGCCATCAGACGATACATGCACAGATGGAAGAGGACTACTCAAGCTAAAGTCCTTTGTCTGTCCAAAGAGTGAAGTCTTAAGACGATAGGATAAGACGAAACAACAACAAATGAAGACTGAAGAAACATATCGTCTATCCAAAAGCTGAAGTCAAGTTGAGTCATTCGCGCCAAGATTTCAAATCTGAAGAAGTACTCATGAGAAGCATCCAAGATCAGTATAGGGATTCGAGCTTACACACCAAAGTCAAAAAGGTCTTCACCTTTTGTCACATCTCTGTACAAGTCAGAAAAAGTACTGTGCACAACCTAGTCCGCTATATCCGCTGCAACTCTTCATCAATCAATCAAGTACAACTGACAAACCTTTTTGGAAAGCTCTCAAGAAGATTTCTCAACGACTCTCAACGGCATTCAAATGAGTCTAACGACTATTTGAAGAAGATGCCTATAAAAGGACTTCACAGCATCAAGAATCGGCTGGCGAATACGCTTATCTTATTCATCGTCTGAGAATTCGCTCAAATCTGAACTAAGAACTTTATTGTAAAACCCTCTCTGCGAAGAGGAAGAACTTTGTTTTTCAAACATCTTTTCAAATCCACTTGTGTGGTACTTTAACCTGAGGAGGCTGTGTTTCAAAGAATACCTTTCGTATTAGCCTGTGGAGGCTGGGTTCAAAGAATACCTTGGTTGTTTAGCCTGAGAAGGCTGGGAGCAAAGAATATCTTGTAATAGCCAGAAGTGGCTGGGTTCAAACAATACTTGTAAATCTTTTCACGGTTTGTAGTGAAAACTCAGTGGTTGCTGGGTAATTGGACGTAGTCTTGAACTGACGAACCAGTATAAAAATACCCGTGTTTATTTATTTCTTCTGATTAACTAACTGGGGATAATTGTATTCTAACGTTTGCTTATTAAAATCAATCTTTCAATATAAACATTGTTTCATCTGAACCCATTTGAAACCCACAGACGAAAGGGATAAAATTTTATAATTAACACAATTCAACCCCCTTCTTGTGTTTATCTTTTACAGTTTCGTATCAGAGCTCAGCCTCTAAGGGTTGAGCGCTTAACAGCTGCTAGAGGAAAAGATCCAATA
This sequence comes from Hylodesmum podocarpum, assembly GCA_026586105.1. NCBI lineage: Eukaryota > Viridiplantae > Streptophyta > Magnoliopsida > Fabales > Fabaceae > Hylodesmum > Hylodesmum podocarpum. Next base: position 3,038,627 of record JALJEV010000804.1, read on the forward strand.
TGGACTCACAATGACCATCTTTTCTATCCGGAAGAGCCTCTATGAACAAGCCTCTATGAACAAACCTCCAGCTTTCTCTGAAGATGATTATCCATACTGGGCTGACAGGATGGAGATGTACATCAAGTCAACCCAATACAGATTATGGAACATAATCACTACAGGAGATATCCTCATTGCAAAGCCTGAAGGAGAATGGGGAAACGAAGAATATTCTATAATGGAGCTAAACAACAAAGCAAGATATGCTCTTATGTGTGCTCTCTCCAGAACTGAGTACAACAGATTCTGTGCCTACAAAACTGCTAAAGAACTATGGGATGCTCTCAAAATCTCATATGAAGGCACTGAAGATGTCAGAATGAGGATGGCCGCTACTCTTCAAAGAGAATATGAAATGTTCTCTATGAAGAAAGGAGAGTCAATCGATATGATGTTTGGAAGATTCCAAACAATATTGAATGGACTCACGGCTCTGGGAATCACCTTCACAAAGGCCCAGAACAACATGAAGATCTTGGACAGCCTCCCACCTCCTTGGGAAGCCATGTCCACAGCTATCTCTGTTGGAAGAGATATGAAGACATTAACTCTAGAAGAGTTCATTGGAGCTCTAAGGGTACATGAGGTATTCTTATGTAAAAGGGAGAAGATCAAGGTTCAAGAACCTATAGCTCTTCCATCAGTTAATAACATCCCTAAAGAATATTCTGTCAAGAAGGACAGTAAAAGGAAAACAAAGATTTTAAAGGCTGATTCAACCGAATCAGAATCGTCTGATGGTTCGTCTGAAGACGAAGTCTCCCTCGTGACAAGATGATTCAAAAGGATGATGATGAAGAAATGCATAGGCCAACGCTTCTTCAAGAAAAAGGAGAAGAAGTTCCCTGAGAAGTCATCAACCAAAGAAGAAAGCACAGAGGTTGTGTGTTATGAATGCAGGAAACCGGGACATATGAGGTCAGAATGTCCCCGGATCGAAAAAGAGGTGGAGCTCTAGAAAAGACAAAGGAAAGAAGAGCTTACGACTTGGGAAGACCTTGACGGTGAAAGCTCGGAGGAATCCTCGAAGGAGAAGAAACAACAAACATTCGCCTCATGGCCGGAGACCATGTCTCGGCAGAGGTAAATTACAATGAAACTTCTTCATCCTCTTCTTCGAAGTCGAGTCGAATCGGAAGAAATGTCATATGATACACTTCTAGCTCACTCCCACTTTATTGCTCAGCAATACAAAACTTGCAAAACCAAGCTGAGACAAGCCTTGGAAGAAAATGCAATTTTGAAATCTGAAATTGAGTTACTAGACAAGAAAGTATCAAATGATGTTTCGTCTGAGTCTGAAAAGGACATTTTCATTATTGAAATCGAAAGATTAAAGAAAGAAAATGAGTCCTTACTTAATGACTTAACCAATTTTACAAAGGGATCCTCCATTCTTGAAAATATTTTAAAATATAGGAGATCACCTAATGATAAAAGTGGACTTGGTTATGTTAAGGAGACAGACGAAAAGAAAAACAAATCTGTTTCGTCTGATCAAAAGAAGAGGAATCACAACAAGGTTCCAAATAACTACAAAAAGGCTAAAAACAAAAAGAAGCCTTTTGTAATTAACAAGAAAGGACCCAAAAAGATTTGGGTACCAAAGTCACTTATTGTTCCTGTTGCAGATATCCTTAATGGGAAGAGACAAGACTTCAAGCTGGTACCTGGACAGTGGTTGCTCACGACACATGACGAGAGACCTGTCTATGTTCCAAGATCTCACACCAAGTAAAGGGTCTGTCTCCTACGGTTTTGGAAAAGGTAAAATTCTTGGCATTGGGACTGTTGGTAAGACACCCAATACACTTATCCAGAACGTATCTTATGTTAAAGGTCTTAACTTCAATCTACTTAGCATAAGTCAATTTTGTGATAGTGGATATGAAGTAGCTTTTAACTCTGATGAATGTATAGTCAGGAACAAAGATAAATCCATTCTTTTTATTGGGAAAAGAAAGAATAACCTCTATGAGGTTTGTCTTTCTGACCTGAGTAATCAGAATGTAACATGTTTGATTTCAGCAGACGATGAACGAGACATTCGGCACAAAAAGCTTGGACATTTAAGTCTCAAGTATATTTCAAAAATTTCTAAAAAGGATCTCGTAAAAGGTTTGCCAAAAATATCTTGGAAAACCAATCGTCTGTGTGAATCTTGTCAGCATGGGAAACAACTCAAAGCTTCTTTCAAATCAAAAAATGTTGTTTCCACGACAAGACCGCTAGAACTGTTACACATTGATCTCTTTGGACCCACTCAGACTGAAAGTCTTGGAGGAAAGAGATATGGATTTTTCATTGTAGATGACTATACTAAATTTACATGGGTATACTTCCTAGCCCATAAACATGAGTCATTCAAGGTTTTTGAAATATTATGTAAACGTGTTCAAAAAGAAAAAGGAATATGTATTGCGTCTGGAAGGAGTGATCATGGAACAAAATTTGAAAATTCTGAGTTCAAAGCCTTTTGTTTTGAAAATGGCATATTTCACAATTTTTCGTCTCCAAGAACTCCTCAACAAAATGGAGTTGTGGAAAGGAAAAATCGTACTTTACAAGAAATGGCTAGAACTATGTTGCATGAAAGCTCTCTTCCTAAATATTATTGGGCAGAAGCAGTTAATACTTCTTGTTATATTCAAAACAAAATATTGATAAGACCAATATTGAATAAGACTCCATATGAACTATGGAAAGGAAGAAGACCCAACATTTCTTATTTCCATCCTTTTGGATACGAATGTTTTATCTTAAACACCAAAGATCAACTTGGCAAGTTTGATTCAAATGTGGTAAAAGGAATCTTTCTTAAAATTTCCAACACATCTAAGGCCTACAGAGTTTTTAACTCTAAGACGCAAGTTGTAGAGGAATCAATTCATGTAAAGTTCCAAGATAACTCAAAGGCTGATAAAGAAATATCAGACCTAGAAAACTTGTTTGATAATTTGCAGATTAACCCTTCTGGTCAAAATGATAAGCAAGGGTCAGACGAAACAAGAGCAGACGATAGAAGCACAGACGAACCCTCTTCGTCTGATACTCATCAACAAAGAGATCAAGCACCTGCAAGATCATGGAAGTTTGCATCTAACCACACTGAAGATCTTATCATTGAGATAGGAATCAGGGTGTTCTAACTAGATCGAAGCTAAAGGAATCGTCTGGATATGCTCTTGTATCAAACATAGAGCCAAAGAATGTTGAAGATGCTCTTCAAGATAACGATTGGATTTTGGCTATGGAATAAGAACTTAATCAGTTCACAAGAAATGATGTATGGACCCTAGTTGAAAGACCAAAGAACAAAAGCATCATTGGAACTAGATGGGTGTTCAGAAACAAGCTTGATGAAGCTGGAAAAGTGGTAAGAAACAAAGCGAGGTTAGTAGCACAAGGGTATAATCAACAAGAAGGTATTGATTTTACAGAAACTTTTGCACCTGTAGCTAGATTAGAAGCAATCAGAATATTACTTGCTTTTGCTGCTCACAAGAATATCGTTCTATATCAAATGGATGTAAAAAGTGCTTTTCTAAATGGTTTCATTGAAGAAGAAGTGTATGTAAAACAACCTCCTGGTTTTGAAAGTTCATCTCAACCTGATCATGTTTTCAAACTTAAGAAAGCACTGTATGGTCTTAAACAAGCTCCCAGAGCTTGGTATGATAGACTTAATTCTTTTCTTCTTAAAAATGGTTTCTCAAGAGGAAAGGTTGATACAACTCTCTTCAAGACAAGCGTTTCAAAAGACTTTATTATAGTCCAGATTTATGTAGACGATATAGTCTTTTGAGCTACTAATGATTCTCTATGCAAAGATTTTTCAAAGCTAATGCAGGATGAGTTTGAAATGAGCATGATGGGAGAATTGAAGTTCTTTCTAGGACTTCAAATCAAGAAGACGAAAGAAGGAATCTACATCCATCAACAGAAATACACAAGGGAACTTATCAAGAAGTTCAAGATGGAAAATGCCAAGCCTATGAAGACCCCTATGCATTCGTCTGGAGCAAATCTCAACAAGGATGAGTCAGGTAAGTCTGTTGATCAGACGGTATACAAAGGTATGATTGGCTCACTCCTTTATTTAACTGCGAGCAGACCTGACATTATGTTTAGTGTCTGTCTATGTGATAGATTTCAATCTGACCCTAAAGAATCTCACTTACAAGCTGTAAAGAGAATTCTTAGATATCTTGTTGGTACAACTGATCTCTCCTTATTTTATAAGAAAAATAGTGATTTCAGTTTAAGAGGCTTTTGTGATGCGGATTATGCTGGAGACAAAGTGGAGAGAAAAAGCACAAGTGGTGGATGCCAATTCCTTGGATCATCACTAATATCTTGGTCAAGCAAGAAACAAAACTCCATTGCACTTTCAACAACTGAAGCAGAGTATATTGCTGCGGCAGGGTGTTGTTCACAATTACTGTGGATAAAACATCAACTTGAAGATTACTCCAGGTTTGAAAATCATATACCAGTATTCTGTGATAATACAGGTGCAATTAATCTTAGCAAAAATCCTATTCAACATTCGAAAGCTAAACATATTGAAATTCGTTTTCATTTTATAAGAGACTATGTCCAAAAAGATATTTTCAATATGCAGTTTATACAAACTGATTTTCAATGGGCAGATATATTTACCAAAGCATTAGACGAAACACGGTTTAATTTCATTAAAGAAAATCTTGGAATTTTTTCTTTAAAAGATTAAAATTTGTTCCGTCTGAGCTAGTTATTTTGTTCCGTCTGTACATTATTTCGTGTTAAGACGAAACATTGCGTCTGATCAAGTTGAATAGTTACTGTGGTAAAATTTAATGGCATACACAAGACTTATTCTTGTTTAACAAGTTTATCTCAAGTGTGCATGGACAAATTAAAAGAAGCAATAAATGTGTCTGTCATTTATTGCACTATTCTAGGACATTGATAGGTACGCGCCGTGAATTGCAGAGGTCAAATCAATCATTGAAAAGGCAATGATGTGGACACATCAAATCAGGGGCGGTTTTCGAAATCTCTTTCGTTTGATGAATCACAACCGTTTTTATCTTTGCCTATAAATACTCTTGAAAGTTCACTCTTTTACTCTTTACCGCAATTTGCAATTTTTTGAACTTTCCAAACCTAAAATACTCACTAAGCTTTTACTCTTTTTTTCAAAAATCAACAATGGCTGCCAAGAACACCAAAGCTACCAAAACTGCTGAAGACACCTTCTTCGCTCAAGACTTGTTCTTACCGAGCAAGTGGATTTCAAGAGAAACAATAGAGAGCGTCTCTGAAAGAGTTGCCAAAATTCTGACCCACACTGGATGGATGGGTTTTGCTGAGATGAGAGGCCCATGGCTGATGGAGGCCTATGCCGAATTCTGGAGTGACGCCAAAGAATTCGAAGATGGTATTGTTGGTACCATAGACAACAAAGAGTACATCATCACGGTGGACTCCATTGCTGAGGCCGGCAACTGCAAGGCCGAGGGGCGTTTCTATAGCCCTGATTGGATGAAGATTGAGTCCGAGGAGCATGTGAATAAAATCATCTACGCGAAGATCCATGACACTAAAGACCTCAAGTTCTTCAGGTCATGGAACCTCTGTCCAACCGCCAGAATCATCCACAATCTCCTCTTCAATGTCTTCACGCCAAGGACTGGCTCTAGGGACAATGTGAGTACTCGAGACAGATTCTGTATCTTTTACTGTTTGAGGAAAGCTAGGATGAGCCTTCCGCACATTATCCTTGACCACTGGATAAGTGCGTTGAAGAACCGCAACATTCGTAGGAAGAGCAGCATTCCCTACGCCACCCTCTTCACAAAGATCATCATCAACCAAGGGTTTAATACTACTGGTGTAGTTTATCACCCAGAGGGAAAGGAAGTGAAAGCCAACACCTTTGCGAAGATGCATCTGACGCCAGGCTACCTCCTTCATTCACAACAAGAGGATGTACCTCTCTCACCCATTACCAAAGACCCTCCACACAGAGCTCGCATCAAGCGTGCTAAACAACTAACACAAGCCCAAACACCATCCCAAACAGAACCTCAAACACAAACCCAAACACCGTCCGAAACTCAACCCCAAATACTTCCACCTCCTCCTCCACCAGTGATAGTCTCTGAAGTCCCCTTCGAGGACGTTCTTGAGGAACCGCTCAAGAAGAAAAAGAGAACTATCAGAATAAAGCATGTCGCTACTAAGACGCATGCTAAGACGGTATCCCCAAGTGAAGATGAAGGGATCACCATACCATCTAAGAAAGTTTCGTCTGTGAAGATACTCACAGACGAAGAGAAGCAGAAGATAGCAGCAGAGGAAAAGGCAAGAGCTAGAAAGCTTGCTCTTGAAAAGGCTGCAAAAGGCAAGGAGAAGATGAAGCAAAAACTTGCGTCTGTCGTAGTTGGTGAGACAGACGAAGAAAGAATGCTGAAAGAGGCCAAGAGAGTCTCCATTTTGCTTCAAGCTGAGAGAGAAAGAATCTTTCTCGATAGCGTTCGTGGCATTGGATCGTCTGAGGCTGCATCTGCTCCAGCAACCTCAGAGGGCATGAACAGTGAAGAAACTGCCCAAATCCAGAAAGATAATGCCCAGCTTACGGAGGAGTTGGAAACAATGCTGTTTGAGGAAGTCTCCACAATGGAGGTCTCTCCATCACTCCAAGACGAACATAGGGATACCTCTATTGTTGCGTCTCCGCTGAACGCATCCCTTGCACAGACGTTACCTGCTGCATCTGAGGAAGCATTCCACCACCAGACGAAGGAGATTTCGTCTGAAGACTATGTGCTTATTGAAGAAGTTGATTCTTCGTCTGATGAAGAACAACTTGAAATCATTAAGGTGGATGCTACTTGGGGGAGATCACATGCCGAGGTGATTAATCCAGAAGATTTACCCCCAAAGCACAAGGTGGACTATTCGTTTCTCAACGAATTAGTCATGAGGAACTTTGCTGAGAGCACCTGTGCTGAGAGACCAATCAAACCAGATTGGATTATTGGAAAGAAGAATGATGAATTTGATGGTCCCTTTGAGAGTGAATCTAGAGGGGGGGTGAATAGATTCTAGTTCACTTTGGCCTATTTTTCGTAAATTACTAATTCCTTTTGATTCAAACAGAGTATATTCAATTTTATGCAGCAGAAATATCAAAGGAATTATCAATAACAAGTTTGTAATCAATTTTTCAGTTTATATAGTATGTGTATCTACTCTTTCCAGTTTTAGTTGATTACCAAGTTAATTGATGAGTTAATTACCAAGTCAGTTACCAAACAAGTTGCAGCAAATAATCAGTTATAACAACAATGAAAGGTAAATGGTAATGAGTGTAAGGAAGAAGAAGAGTGCACAGTGATTTATACTGGTTCAGCCAACTGCCTACATCCAGTCCCAATCCAACAACTGTTGCAATTGGTTTTCCACTATCAAATGATCCCTTTTGTGTTCTTTTACATTCACTCTGCAACAAGCAACACAAAAACGAAATCAAGACACCCAAACCAGTTCTTTAACCCAAAGAACCGTTCTTCACTGACCTTGGCACACCCAAGATCAAACCTTTGAGAAAACACTTCTCAAACTCTTACTCTATCCAGAGAGACCTCTCTCCTAGAGTAATAACTCAACAATCAAATTTACAAACAAAAGATCAGTTTAGAAAACACCTGGAGTGTAGATTCTGATCACAATTAATAACACAGTGAATACCACCCAATCAGTAAAATGAATATAGTTGCCTTTTCTCAATACTCTTTCAAGAACTCTTGAAGTTCTTTATGATTTCTCTTGAAGAAAAAGATAAACTCTCTTTAGAGAGGATTTGAAAGTGTGTAAGCTTTTCTGAAAATGGATTTCAAGTCTTTCAAGAGTATATACAAAATCTGTTCTCAAATCTATATGTTGTTTTTCAAAATAGCCTCCTTTTATAGAGTAAGATGGAGCCTCAATTGTTGACAATTTGATCCCAAAATCATAACGTTGGAGGAGCCTCAAATTGAACCGTTGAAGCATTTAATTTTGAACGTTGGAGCCTCAAAAATTGACTTTATGGAGTTTAAGATTGATTGGAATAAGTGGGATGTTAGAAAACTCATTTCGATAGACAACTTTTAAACATTTTCTGCGGTGGTAATCGATTGGTCAGTGTGGTAATCGATTACTCGAGAGATTTGCAATTCGGGTGAGTTTTCAAGATGGTAATCGATTACAGCCTTATGGTAATCGACATCGGCTCGTGGTAATCGACACGACTTATGGTAATCGATTACTCCATCTTGGAAGATTTTTGTAACTCTTAGATTTTGAAATGTTGGAGTTACTTTAGCCTATTCTTTTACTTCCCAGGTCGACGATGCAATTCTTGATGAATGAGTAAACTTTGAAGTCTATTGTCGATGTATATCGTCGATATCTATCGCCGATGTATATCGTCGATGTCTATCGTCCGATATCTATCGTCTCGATATCTATTTCTCGATATATATCGCCGATATATATCGTCTGATATATATCGTCTGATGTCTATCGTCTGATGTCTATCGTCTGATGTCTATCGTCTGATGTCTATCGTCTGATGTACTTTCAAACAAAGAACAACACATATATTCCTATTCTAAACAATCAATACATATGAAAAACTCCTAGATACATTCCATCTAAGAAAACCAAAATTACATAAACATCAAAATCAAAAACACCAAGAGAGACTATCCAAAGCCTCATCAAGCTTTAGTTCCAACAGAATTCTCCACTGATGGTGAACCGTCTGAGTCTGCTCAAAATGGTGACTTGGCAGACAATGAAGACCGTTATATCAAGGACACTCCCTATATTGAATTGAAGAACCCATACCAGTACAGAGGCAAGAAGGGTTTTCAATTAGGGAGATTCGTCAATCCCATCATCTACAACAAACCCTTGAAGCCAGTAAACTTCAATGAAGACACTATCTACACCCTAGAGGAGCAACGCAATTGGCTGAAGCGTCTGCCCTTGGACACACTGGCCAACCTAGACATCAAGGGATTGGAAAATATACAAGCATACAAGGATCATATTGCTGATTGAAGGACCAGCACTTGGCTATGAACCTCACATCCCACACAGAGAAAACACCAAGTGGAAGGTTCGGTATGAGGTTAATGCGCCTGTATTCGATCACTGTAGATATGGAGACGCAAACTCTACCATCTATGAGCCAAGAGAGTGCACACATTGGCATCTCAACGCCATAGATCGCCATGATCCAATGCCCTTCACAATTCCACTCAACAAAACAGAGTATGTCGGTCTAGGACACTCTCTGGGAATTGTGCTCCCTTGGACGAGACCCCACTGCTCCGGGATCAACCCTCGCTACTCCATCCTCCTCAAGGAATATGAAGACCCTAAGGAGTTCGCTCACGCCCTACCGGAAGACTACGACTTGACCATCAAGTTGTTAGCTGGTGCCTATAGAAGGGAAACCAAGGAAAGAGAGGTTTCCTTCTACCATATTGATCGTCAAGCTAAGAAGGATAAGAGATACTGTCCCTTTATGGTGGGTTCACAGTTCTCTTCGCTGGTGTCAGACGAAATAAAATACACAATCGTCTTAGACCAAAAACGACCATGCTTGGTCAAGTTTTTGGCTAAGGGCAAAGAGAAGAAAGTACCGTCTGTCCCAGAACCTTCAAATATGCAAGGCACATCTCCAAACTCCTTCCGTCCGCTGCCTATGCGCACCTCAAGGCAATCCAAGCTCAAGCCTCAAGCCCTATCAATCCAAAGATACAACGGATGATAGAAGATCATGAAGCCACTTCACAGTTTTGCTCTGGAACCTCATTTGATGAGGATTCTACCGTCTGTGGCAGGGTGTTTCCTGGTAGAGCTTATGCATACACTCACCCATCTCAGGAGCATCTGGATCTGGAAGTCTCTGTTCCAACAAAGCATTACACATGGTAATGGGAACAGAACTTCACGGCTTACCTCACTTTTCCACTTTTCACATTGCGTCTGAAGAAGACCCCAACAGTGCTCATCATTGATGACACTACACCTATCGTGGAAGAACCTCAAACACCAATGGTACATTTTGATGATATGGTGGAGGTTGATGACAAAGTTGAGGTTGCTGAGGCTAATATTTAAGAAGCTGAGGAGTATAAGACTCTGAAGAGGAAGTATGATGCCTTAGAAGAGGATTGCGGGCACTTGAAAGCGAAGAACAGAGAACTTGAAGAAAATCAAGCTTCTCTATCATCTGAAGTGCAGCAGCTAAAGGACATTGTGATGACCCTGCTTAACAAGAAGCCAAAGCCTTCTTCGTGATCATGTTTTGATGATTCACAGCCCAAGGGGGAGACAAAGAGAAAAGAAGATAGCCCAAGGGAAAGAAGAATGGTACATGGGGAAAGCATTGTCTAAGGGGGAGCAAACAAGATAAAGCTTCGTCTGAGGGGGAGCGAGCAAGTAAGGAGCATCGTCTGAAGGGGAGTTAACAATAAAGGAGCTATGTACTTGTTGTATCAATGTTTTTTTTTAGTATAGAAAATACATTGTAATTCTTTATTAGTTATTCTTTATTGGTTTTCTGTCTATACCAATGTAATAATGTACAAAGATTACATCGCATTGATGTAACAATCCTTTATAAAGAGGTATTATTCAGAAAACATCGTCTTGATGTCAATCTGGCTTTCTGAGACTGTTTGTTTCTGTCTAACCATGTCTTGTGCAGATTTTCGTGGTATGGTATGTAATCATCAAAAAGGGGGAGATTGTTAGATCAAGGATGATTAACGTCTCAAGATTTTGATTAATTACAAGACAGACGAAACCAAGATACCCAAGACTTGCTAAGACGAAACCAGCACAGACGGAACATGACCCTTCAAAGATGAATTTATGCGTCTGTCCAAAAGTCAATCCATCAGACGATACATGCACAGACGGAAGAGGACTACTCAAGCTAAAGTCCTTCGTCTGTTCAAAGAGTGAAGTCTTAAGATGATAGGATAAGACGAAACAACAACAAATGAAGACTGAAGAAACATGTCGTCTATCCAAAAGCTGAAGTCAAGTTGAGTCATTCGCGTCAAGATTTCAAATCTGAAGAAGTACTCATGAGAAGCATCCAAGATCAGTATAGGGATTCGAGCTTACAAACCAAAGTCAAAAAGGTCTTCACCTTTTGTCACATCTCTGTACAAGTCAGAAAAAGTATTGTGCACAACCTAGTCCGCTATATCCGCTGCAACTCTTCATCAATCAATCAAGTACAACTGACAAACCTTTTTGGAAAGCTCTCAAGAAGATTTCTCAACGACTCTCAACGGCATTCAAATGAGTCTAACGGCTATGTGAAGAAGATGCCTATAAAAGGACTTCACAACATCAAGAATCGGCTGGCGAATACGCTTATCTTATTCATCGTCTGAGAATTCGCTCAAATCTGAACTAAGAACTTTATTATAAAACCCTCTCTGCGAAGAGGAAGAACTTTGTTTTTCAAACATCTTTTCAAATCCACTTGTGTGGTACTTTAACCTGAGGAGGTTGTGTTTCAAAGAATACCTTTTGTATTAGCCTGTGGAGGCTGGGTTCAAAGAATACCTTGGTTGTTTAGCCTGAGAAGGCTGGGAGCAAAGAATATCTTGTAATAGCCAGAAGTGGCTGGGTTCAAACAATACTTGTAAACCTTTTCACGGTTTGTATTGAAAACTCAGTGGTTGCTGGGTAACTGGACGTAGTCTTGAATAGACGAACCAGTATAAAAATACTCGTGTATATTTGTTTCGTTTGATTAACTAACTGGGGATAATTGTATTCTAACGTTTGCTTATTAAAATCAATCTTTCAATATAAACATTGTTTCGTCTGAACCCATTTGAAACCCACAGACGAAAGGGATAAAATTTTATAGTTAACACAATTCAACCCCCCTTCTTGTGTTTATCTTTTACACACTTCTCCCCTATTTGGTATATCAATAATCAGAAAGAGAGATATCCAAGTAAAGAAATACTAGACATTATCAAGTCGTTCATGGAGAGAGTCGAGCATCTCGTTGAGTTCTAGGAACCAGGCAGTTTGTGCAGTTTCCATGTCATCCAGACGCTTGGTGGTAGTAGCTTTTATCTCATCCAATCCGTCGATGACTATTGAAATGTATTCTCCAACAGCTGAATCAGAATCGTCATCAATAAGAGGATGCACTTCTTCATCTTGTTGTGGAGGGGCTTCCTCTCCAGGTACCCATCCGGCATCAGTCTTCTTCAATCTCATCATCTTCAGCACCTTGTCGCCTATGATATGGATGTACTTAACCAATTCTCTATTTTCATCACTCATGTCCACCTAAAAATGCTCAATCAAACGTGAAATCAACAGGGAATAGAGGCATTTGAAGTCAAGTAGACGTCTAGTCTTGAACATGTTTTCCATGACGTGTGCTCAATCCACCTGAATACCATTCTCAATGTAGCCATCATCACCATGTCCTCTTCACTTATTTGAGCGTGATTTGTTCCTCAAGCAGCGAGAATCCAACAGATAATGTAGTGAAGCAGACGATCATTGACATTCAATCTACCGATGTTGTAGGTAATCTCTTTTCGTTGCTCCTTCCTTAAAGCCTTCTCAGCCTCCCATGGGCCAGGATTCTTGAGGAGACTCATGAAAAAGGAGTCCTTCTGAAGATCAAACCCTTGCTTATGTAGTTGATCAACATTGGGACGAATCCCTTCTTGCTTCAAACCACCAAATCTCAAAAGAATGTCAAACAATAAAAGCATAGTTTACCTTTTACCTTAGAAATCACATTGCCAGTGGGATGATGTTGTCGAAGGTTGGAGTAGAAGACACGGACCAAATCCGGGTAGATAAGGCCCTTCAACCCAAAGAACTTCTTAAGGTTTTGATCCTTCAAGAAGGAACGGAAGGTAAAACCCTGATCATCAAGCCACCAAAACTCAAGAATCTTTGAGGGAATGAGTTCCTTGTTAGCGAAATCCTCGTAGAATTTAGACTCTTGAGTTTTCGATGTGAACCAAGGATGAACGGGGGTTTCACCTTTCATTTTGTGATGCAAAGACGTCCTTGGCTTCACCCTTTGCACTAGATGTTTAACTCTTTTACCTCTTCCTTTTTCTTCCATTGATGATGGTGAAGAAGGTGAAAGGGGGTTTTGAGAGAGAAACTGCAGATGAGGGACGTTTTAGGGTTTTTGAACATGAGTGAATGAGACCCAATACCTGAAACAACTATATACAATGTAAACCCAACAAATTAGTAGCAAGAACAAGGTAATTGATTCACCAAGAATGGTAATCAATTAAACCCATGTCCATAAAAAGCAAGCAAATATGTGTAGTTGCAGAGATAATCGGTTACCCTTTTGTGGTAATCGATTACTCCAGAGAGTAATCAATTGAAAAAGGTTGATCAGGGCTCGTGGTAATCGATTACCTTAGAGTTGTAATTGATTACCCCAGAAAGCAAACCATTTGAAATTGAAAAACCAAGCCTGGTAATTGATTATCTCGACATGGTAATCAATTATCTATACCAAAAAAAACTTAAAAACCTTGATTTTTCATGTTTTGAAGAAACTTTGGTCAATGCTTTTGTAATGCAAATGAAATCATACCTTTTGAGCATCATGAATGATCACTTAACATCTATAAAGAGTTTAAGAAAGATGTACCTCACTAAGAATATCGACATTGGTTCTTAGCTTGAAGAATCTCTCTTTTGGTAAAGGTTTGGTGAAGATATCTACAAGTTCATTTTCCGTCTCAACATACTCCATGTCATAATCTCCCTTTTCGACGTGATCCCTTATGAAATGATGACACACCTCAATATGCTTAGTTCTTGAGTGCAACACTTAATTCTTCGTGATGTTGATTGCACTTGTATTATTGCACTTGAGGGGAATGTGATTAAGCTTTAGTCCAAAGTCTTCAAGTAGTTGTTTGAGTTATATGGTTTGTGCACAACAACTACCAGCAGTGACATACTCTGTATCCGCCGTTGACAAAGCGACACACGCATTTTTCTTGCTATGCCATGAAACAAGACATTCTCCAAATAAATTACAAATATTACTTGTGCTCTTCCTGTCCATCTTGCAACCTGCAAAATCGGAATCACTGAAACCGAGTAGGGTAGGTGAGGTACCTTTGGGATACCATAAGGCGTAGTTCATTGTTCCTTTGAGGTACTTCAAAATTTTCTTCACAGTAGTCATGTGGGATTGTTTAGGTGCAGCCTGAAATCGAGCACAAATGCAAACACTAAACATGATGTCTAGTCTGCTAGCTTTGAGATATAAGAGTGATCCAATGATCCCTCTATACTTTGTTTGATTTACACCTTGTCCTGTAGCATCATTATCCGAATAAAGGTTAGTAGAAATTGGAATATTAAACACCTTACAACTCTCCATATCATATTTCTTCAAAAGTTCTCTTGTATACTTAGCCTGGTGTAAGAAAATCCCATCCTTTAGCTGTTTGATTTGAAGTCCTAGGAAGAAACTAAGTTCTCCCATCATGGACATGTCAAACTCACCCTGCATGCTAGCCACAAATTCTTCATAGAGATTGATTAGTAGATCCAAATATAATGTCATCAACATAAACTTGAACCAAAAGAATATTGTTAGACTTACTCTTGATGAAAAGAGTTTTGTCAACATTACCTCTATGGAAGTCATTAGACAGAACAAACTTACTTAGCCTCTCATACCACTGCGTAGGGGCTTGCTTCAAGACATAAAGGGTCTTCTTGAGTTTGTACACATGCTTAGAGAAACTGAAATCAATGAAACCAGGTGATTGTGAAACAAACACTTCTTCATTGATGTAGCCATTCAAGAACGCACTTTTTACAACCATCTGAAACAACTTGAAATCGTGAATACAAGCAAATGCAAGTAGCACCCTTGCAACTTCTAGCCTAGCAACAAAGTCATATGTTTCATCAAAATCAATTCCTTCTTGTTGATTATAACCCTTTGCTACAAACCTAGCTCTGTTCCTTACCACAACACCATCTTCATTTAATTTGATTTTAAACACTCATTTTGTTCCAATAACATTCATATCTCTTTTGAAAGATACTAGTTCCCATGCACTATTCCTTTTAAACTGATTTAACTCCTAATGCATAGCTATCATTCAAAATTCATCATTCAAAGTATCATCAACAAAAGAGGGTTCAAATTGAGATACAAATGCAAAATCATCACAGAACATATTGAAAGATTATCTAGTGGATACTCCCTTTTGGATGTCACCAAGGATGTTGTCTAGAGATAGGTCTCTAGGTTTCTTTCATTCCTTTAGTATATGGTGTGAAGTTGATGGTAGTTCTTGTTGTTTTTTAGGTGTGACATTGCCATGATTACCTGCATCTTCCTCATCATCTAGTAAACTTCCCTTTTGAGGATTGTTAGTTTCATCAAACTTAACATGCACAGACTCTTCAATGCATAAAGTTCTTTTATTGAATACTCTATAAGTCTTGCTGGTTGAAGAATAACTAATAAAGATAGCCTCATCCACCTTGGCATCAAACTTACCAAGTGGTTCCTTGCCATTATTCAGAACAAAACATTTATAGTCAAATACCTTGAAATGAGATATATTAGGCTTCTTATCTCTATAAAGCTCATAAGGGGTTTTCTTTAAAATTGGCCTAATCACAATCCTATTAAGAACATAGCATGTTGTAGAAATTGCATCAACCCAAAAATACTTAGGCAAAGCATTCTCATTCAACATTGCTCTAACAAGTTCTATCAAGGACATATTCTTCCGCTCTACAACCCCATTTGGTTGTGGAGTTCTAGGTGTAGAAAAATTATGATCAATACCAAACTTTTCACAAAAAATTTCAAAAGACTCATTTTCAAATTCTCCTCCATGATCACTTATTATAAACTTAATTTTTAAATCTTTTTTCATTTTATATCCTCTTGGCAATCATTTTGAAAACTTTAAAGGCGTTGTCTTTACTTGGAATAAATGCAACCCAAGTGAATCTAGAGTAATCATCCACTAAGACTAGTCCATAGAGGTTTCCACCCAAACTTATAGTCCTAGAGGGTCCAAAA
Source organism: Hylodesmum podocarpum (assembly GCA_026586105.1). Lineage (NCBI taxonomy): Eukaryota > Viridiplantae > Streptophyta > Magnoliopsida > Fabales > Fabaceae > Hylodesmum > Hylodesmum podocarpum. The sequence goes on from JALJEV010000804.1 coordinate 3,054,804, forward strand.
AGTGTCATATGCAAAAGTTCAAGTGGTCTAGAAGTTGAAAAAATATTTTTGCTTTTAAAAAAGTTTCTAGATTGCCTGCCCTTTTGACATGCATCACAAAGACCTTGTCTATTGAACCATAGATTAGGTAAACCCTGTACTAGGTTCTTAGATGCAAGCTTGTTCAGCTGTTGAACATCTATATAAGCTATATGCCTATGCCAAAGCCATGAAAGATCATCATTTGACGTAAGACATGCATGATGTGATGATGAATGATCAAGTTCAAGAATATAGATGTTGTTATGTCTCTTACCGACCATTAGCACCTCATTTGACTCTTTGCCACTGATCAAGCAGCATTCATTTTCAAAAGCTACCTTGTAGTCCTTGTCGCGTAGTTGGCTAATACTTAGAAGGTTGAATCTTAGTCCTTTCACAAGCAGAACATCTTCTATGACAATGTTGGATTTGTTTCCAACAGCATCGATACCCAAAATCTTTCCTTTGTTGTTATTTTCATAAACTACCAAACCGGATTCCTTTGATTTGTAGGAGATAAAGTTACTCTTGTCACCTATCATATGTCTTGAGCAGCCACTCTCCAAGTACCAAGTTGAGTGCTTGGCTCTCAAACATACCTACACAGAAAAGTTATCACTTTATTTTGGTACCCAAATCTTTTTGAGTCCAGCAGTGTTAGATCTGTGATCACCTTTCTTAATCCATTTAAACAAACCACAAGATATACCTTCTTTCCTAATCATGCATTTATATGTATTGTGACCAAGTTTCATGCAATAACTACATGTGAAGGTTATGTTTTTACATAGTTGTTCAAATGCAAAGAACTTCATGTTTCTTTTTCTCAAAGAAGCAGTAACTAACTTACACTTTAAACATGGTTGCCTTAAAGCTTCATTCTCATTTTTCAATCTTTGAACATCAGTTTTTAAAGCGTAGATATTATTTTCCAAATCTGAAATATTGCTTTTCAAAACCTTGTTCAATTTGCTCAATTTTTCGGCTTATTTGTAAATATCACATAAAGCAGTATGTAACTCATCATAGTCACAAGTAGATGATCAGAGTCACTTACCTCATCATCCATCATTATTTTGACCATGAGACACAAGTTTTCTTCCCCAGTCTCACTCTCGCTAGAAGTGGAGGAATCGTTCTCTTCCCACGCGATGTAGGCTTTCTTCTTTCGAAATATGTCGTTCTTGGACGGTTCCTCATGCTCATCTCTTCTAGGCTTATTGTTGTTTATTTTTCATGTTAGGGCACTCAGACTTGTAGTGTCTAACCCTACCACACTCATAGCAAGTCACTTTCGAATATGAGCTCTCACTCTTCTTAAAGCCTTTCTTACAACTGTTGAACCTCTTCTTGCCATTGTTTTTTCTCAAGAAGTTCTTAAACTTTCTTACCATAAGGTTCATGTTCTCTTGTTCAGACTCACTTGCACAGCTGGATGTATCACTCTCACTTGTTGTGTCTTCCATCTTCAATGCTAGACCTTTGGCTTTCTTTTCTTTTTACTCCTTATCAGTAATTCAGGACATGTCCATCTCATATTCCCTTAACTTAGCAAACAACTATGCACTTGTCATTAAGGCTAGGTTCTTGGATTCAGTAATTGTTATGATTGTCGGTTGCCACTTTCTACTTAAGGACTTAGCACTTTGACGTTTACCTCTTCTTCGACTAAGATCTTACCAAGTCCTTTCAAATGGTTTACTATGTGTGTAAAGCGTTTTTGCATATCCATTACAGACTTTCCATGTGTCATCTGGAAAGTTTCGTACTCTTGGATCAAGGTGTTCTTCCTTTCCTTTCGTATTTCAGTGGTTCCTTTGTGGGTGACCTTTATGAGCTCCTAAGCTTTTTTGGTTGTGGTACAAGCTGAGATCTTGAAAAATTCATCAAAATTCAAAGCAGAATGTATGATATTAAAAGCCTTTGCGTCATTCTCAACCCTCCTAATTTCATCTTGTTCCCATCTCTCAAATGGTTGTTCAACCTCACTCCCATTCTCTATGTATGTGGGGACTTTGAAATCAGTAACCACTGCTTGCCAAATGCTTCTATGTACAGACTCCATGAAAATTTTCATTATAACCTTCCAAAAAGGATAGTTATCACCACAAAACAGTGGAGATCTGTTAATAGATGCACCTTCAGCAAAAGATAATTGATTACTGGCCATTCTAAAGGAGCTAAGGATCAAATCTAGAACAACCTACAAGACAAAGCTCTAGTACCAATTGTTGGTCTCTACGAGTGAATCTAGAGCGGGTGAATAAATTCTAGTTCCTAGATAGCCCAAATTAGAGTCATTTCTACTTTCTTTTATTTCAAACAAAAGCTAATCTTTTTTAACTATAAACACCTTAAAGAAGGTATTAAGAGATACAACCAAAAAATGAATAAAGCGTTAGTAAAAGATATATCAAGAGTTGACAGCGAAAACTTCAAAGAAAGATCAAGAAACGTGTTAGTAATCAATATACTTTAGAAATCATTATCAGTAATAAAGCGTTCCAGATTTCAATTGATTACCAAATCAATAACCGAACAAAAATAGGGCTTATACAATGTTACCATTAGTTGTATAGGCGTAAGGGAGAAGAAGAATGCAAAGGTGATTTATACTGGTTTCGACTTTCACCTACGTCCAGTCCCAATTTAACAACTGTTGCAATTGGTATTCCACTATGATCCATTTGTGTCCTTACAAGCAAACTGCACAAGCAACACAAAATGAAATCAAAAACACCCAATATAACCAATTTTTTAACCCAAAGAACTGTTCTCTTTGATCTTGGCCCCTCCAAGAATCAAACCTTTAAGAAACCTTTCTCAAAGAGACTTACCCTTTCCTAGAGAGACCTCTCTCTTAGAGTAATCAACCCAAAACAAAACTCAACAATAAAGATCAGTTAGAAAACACCTGAAAGTGTAGAATATGATCAAAGATAAGCACTAGCAATGTCAACCAATCAAAACTTCAATCAAGATTGCCCTTTGATAAAACCTTTCTTGAAGAACTATGAAGTTCTTTGAAGAATTTCTTGGAGAAAAATATAAAACTCAGTTTGAGAGAATATGAAAGTGTTAGAGTAGTTCTTTTTCGTGTATTTCCAAGTTCTAAAAATATTTCAAAACAGGGGTTATTTATAGTTGAAAACAAAAACTCATTTTAGACAATCTAATTGAATTTCTGATAAGGGTAATTGATTACTACAGGTGGTGATGGAGGACCATCCCCATCCCTATTGAAGGCTCAAGCATCACAAGGAAGAATTTAAAAGTTCATTCAATTATAAATCAATTTTTATGTAATTTGTAAGAATTTCAGTATCAATATAACTCCACTGTACATGGTTAATGTAAATGATTGATTATATATATTTTTTAGATTATTATCTCTTTTAGATATAAAATGTTTAAGTTTAAAAGTTAAAATATAAAATAAGAAATTAACTTTTATGTATTATCAGTAATGTAATAAATCAATAAAAACCATCTGAAATATATAATTACCACTAAAATTAATTTATCATAAATAACAAACTATGACGCGAGATGTTAGCATAAAAACATTTGCTCTATCACTAAATTCTAGTGAAAATCTAAAACTATATTTTGTCAATTTTATTTATATAATTTTAATAATTAGTTTTCAAACATTCATAATGTAACTTTTTTCAATTTTTCAAGAATTTAATTAAGGTACACCATTTATATATTTGACAAGCACTTAGGCCAGGTTTTATTTTTTTTATTAATTTAAAAACATGTGTGATCATATTAAAGAAACTTAATAATTAAATAAATTTATTGGAATAATATGTAGTATTATTGAGAGAAAAAAGAATCAACATCGAATATGTCCAGTAATCCTATCTGACTCGACAAGAAATGTCTCCAATATATACAATGTTGTTCATCTGCTTCTTATTTTCTTACATGACTAAAACTTCAACTTCATTAGATCATTTAGCAGTGAATCAATCTATCTGAGATAGCGAGACTTTGGTTTCTGCAAGTGGAATCATTGAACTGAGTTTCTTCAGACCTGGAAACTCAACAGGGCGATATTTGGGTATATGGTACAGAAATGTGTCTCCTATAGCAGTGGTGTGATTGGCCAACCGAAACAAACCTCTAGAGAATAACTCAGGAGTTCTCAAACTCAAAAACAAAGGGATTCATCAGCTTTCCAATGCCACAAACAACACAATTTGGTCAGCATCCAACATTTCAAGCAAAGCTGTAAATAATCCAATTGCTGACCTTTGGGATTCTGGAAACCTTTTAGTGATAATCAGCAAAGACAGAGTTTTGTGGCAGAGTTTTGATTATCCATGTGATACATTGATACCAGGTGAAACTTGGATGGAACATAGAGACTGGTCTACAAAGATCTCTCAGATCATGGAGAAGTGTTGATGATCCTGCTGAGGGAGAATATGTTATAAAAGTGGAGCTTAGAGGATATCCTCAAATTGTTATATTCAAGGGACCTGATATAAAAATGAGATCAGGGTCATGGAATGACTTACCTTTTGTAGGATATCCAGGACCAGTTTATGAATCGTCATCAAATTTTGTGATCAAAGAAAAACAGGTGTATTTTGAGTACAAAAGTCATGATAAATCGGTTTTCACCACTTATTCTATGACTGCATCAGGCAGTGGCCAGGGTTTGTTTTGGACAGCTCAAGCAAGCACAAGGAAAGTGTACTCAATTGGAATGCAAGATCAATGTGATGGCTACACCTTTTGTGGTGCGAATTCTATATGCATTTATGATGGTAACTTTCCCACGTGTGAATGCTTTAGAGGATATGTTCCAATGTTCCCTCGGGACTGGAATTTATGGATTTGGTCTAATGGTTGTGTTCCAATCAATAAATCGAATTGTGAAACCGGTTATAGTACTGATGGCTTCTTGAAGTACACACACATGAAAGTGTCAGACACATCTTCATCATGGTTCAATACAACCATGAATAATGAGGATTGTCACAAGTTGTGTCTGAAAAACTGTGCTTGTTTAGCTTATGCAAATTTAGATGTTCGTGGGGGAGGAAGTGGCTGTCTACTTTGGTTTAATAACCTAATTGACATGAGGAAATTCTCAAAATGGGGACAAGATCTTTATGTCAAAGTCCCTGCTTCAGAACAAGGTGCCCAAGTTCAATTTCATTTTTTTTTTTTTTTAATAATTTTGACCTTGTATTTCATCATTATTATTCCTCAATAGATTTCTTGTTGAATGTTGCATATTTCTAAAAGAAGGGAAGGGAGAGCAGGGTACGGCCATGAGAACATCCAAGGAGAGTTAAACAAACATTTTGGAATTGCAGCTTGAAATTCCAAACTCAAACACTGAATTAAAATCATTAGTGTTGGATGTTATTTGTTTTGTGGCATTTAGTTTCCAAATCAAATACATTTCCTTGAAATAGAGCTGTCTTAGTAAGATTGCTGACTGTTAGACCATGTTGCAACTAGCCATGGAAACATTAAGAAAAAAATATTAGGAATAACTGCCGGTGTGGTTACTTTGAGGCTAATCATCACATGTGTGAGCATATTCCTATTTAAAATTCCAGGTAAATAGAGAGATATGATTTAGCATCTTTTCTATTTTGGTGAACTAATTTAGCATTTAATATAGAGAATTAATTACAAAAATGCGCATATTATGAGTCATGTCAACGTTTCCATACTGTTATTTTAAAACCAATCAGGAGCTGCAAAAAAATTTTACAACAAGATTTACAAAAGGAAACAGAATATAGAAGACATCGATTTGCCAACATGCAATTTGTCAGTCATAGCTAATGCCACTGGAAACTTTTCAACCAAAAATAAGCTTCGAGAAGGTAGATTTGGACCAGTATTCAAGGTGATGAAAAAACTGTGGTATCCAGAATACGTATTTTCCTTAACATCTTTCTAAACTATGGCAGAAGATAATTTTTCAGGGCACACTGATAGATGTGAAAGTGTTAGCTGTAAAAAAAAAGGCTTTCGAACAAGTCGGAACAAGGGTTGGATGAGTTCAAAAATCAAGTGGCACTGATCGCAAAACTTCAGCACCGTGATCTTGTAAAGCTTCTTGGTTGCTGCATAGAAGGAGAAGAAAAGATATTGATCTATGAATACATGCCTAACCAAAGCTTGGACTACTTTTTTTTTTGGTTGGAAACACAACAATATTCTCATTACTTATTTGTCATTTACAAACTTTTGGAGACTGCAACTGCTAATCCTAATGCGTGTGTATTTGATTAGATGAAAGCACAAGGAAGTTGCTAGATTGGATCAAGCGTTTCAACATTATTAGTGACACTTGTTAGAAGTCCCAAATTGCCTGCAGAAATGACATGTTACTTATATATAAATTATATATAAATGGGATGTAAACTTCTTCGAACTAATTTTATAGGGTTGAGTTAGAAACATATTTTACTTTTCTGAAAATTCAGGTAATTATATAGATATAATTTAGCATCTTTACTTTATGTGAACTAATTTAGCATATACGAGGTGATGAAAAAACTGTGGTATCCAGAATACGAATTTTTTCCTAAACATTTTTATAAATTATGGCAGAAGATCATTTATTTGTAACATTGACGTTTTAAAGAGATTATTTTTTATGAAGAACACTTGTGACATTTTATAAAATGCTTTAATCAACACAAGTTTACTTTCTAACTTGTTTCAAGAAATTTCACTGTTAAACTTAAAGCAGTTGATCAACATCCAAATTTTATCCTTAGTTTGTGTCATGACACTAAACAAAAATTCAACTAAAGTAGTTGATTTGCACCCCAGTAACAACTTTACATAACTCCAAAAGGTTTTTCTTCTTTTATTTTTTGTTTGTTTGACTGCTAATGTAGAAATTGATCACTTCTGTGTTCACATCCAAACTTTGATGAACACATCAAAATGAAAACCACATTAGTAATAATACACGAGTTCCAATATAAAATGATTCATAACAAAGGAGAAAGGGGAGAGAACATTTTTTTATGATCACATTTGATGCCTGATTACATTCTTGAAGTATTCTTCTTCACCCTTGCCTCCTACAAACTGCTTTCATCTGACTTGTATGCATTTGGCTGCAGTGCAGAAGCATAAACTTTTGTCTAGTTACATGCATGCATGCCATACTTAAGCATAAAATAACAAGAACCATATCACCATACTCTTTAATCATAATATATACTAAAATCTATTATCCACATGATGGCACAACCTATAGAAAATCCCTAACAGCATGAACATTCAGAGCTGCACACATAAGTGCCTATACAGTCTTGAAGTAAAATGTCTTCAAAATAAGAGAAGACACAAAATGATACAACATAGGAGAAAGATAGAAAGTCTGTTCAGAGACTTGTCAATCTGCATTTCCTGCCTTCTCATTCTAGGACTGCCATTTCCATTATTAGGGTATGCAAACAAATTTGCATCTGAGACCCCAAAAATCCTTGTCAAGACCATTTCACCAAACATACCAATCATAGGGTTAAAGAAACTAGTCATAGCAGCACCTCCAAGATAAGGCAATCCATTGGTACCATAACTTCCATAAATGTGAGGAAAGTACTGCTGATAATGAAACGGCCGGGACTGAGTCTGGAAATAACTAGGCTGCAGTTGCTGGCCATGATGAGAGATTGGCGCGCGAGAGGCAGTTAACATAGCATTCAAGTTGTAAGGAGGTGGCCTGTGAGGTATTCCAAGACTCATCTGGAGTTTCTTGGATTTGGATTCGGAGTTAGATGTTCCACGGCCATAGAGGGGGACTAATGAAGTATGAGAGATCTCAGCTTTACAAATTGGGCATGTCTTCTGCTGGCCTGGTTCAATGGAGGTGCTTCGAACATCAAGCCACTTGTATATGCATGGCCAGCAGTAAAGATGACCGCAGAGAGTGACCACAGGGTCATGTGCTGATTCAAAGCAAATGTTGCAATCAAAGCAATCATTTTCACTAGTTGAGGTTGTTGGCTCGCCTGAAATGGATTTTGATTTTTGCTTTAGTGAGACCTCCCCGTTGGAGTCAAAGTATTTTGATTCCATGGTAATTTCTTCCACAATATACACCCTATTCAAGATTTCAAAAGTTTCAAAAAACTGTGATTATCATAAACGGAACAGATCTAAAAGTATAACCAGTAAGATCAGAGAACCAAGTGACAAGTTAAACTATAGAGAGCTTCCAATTGATAATTTACATTTGCATTTAACCTCGCAAAATTTGTGATAATGTTCCGATTTGAAGTAATATTTGGGGATCACAAACCATATCTATTCACCAAGAGGTGCCAAAGACTTCCTCAAAATCAAAATCACATGCACATTGACAGATTTGGGTAATGCGACAAAGTATTCACAACACTGATTTCTTAAAAAAGATCATCTCTAAGCATATGATTGAAAATTATGCTAAATTCCCATATATCTCATATATTACAAATTAATTAACAACATTTCTTCAAGGTAATCCACAAAACAAATTTATGTATTCATAGATCCTTTCCCAACAACTTGAAACCCAGACTCTCATTTTGGAATCAACGATAATCTCTAGATCAAAGAAACACCACTTTTCAACAAATTTGGTTAATCAACGATCAGTCATTACCATGTACCAGTTAACCAAAATTGAACAAAAACTATTGCAGATTCAATCCTCAAATTCAGAGAACATTAAACGGAACCTTAAACCGCTACCCTAGAAGAAAAATCCAATGCATGCAAAAACCATTTTAGAGGAACATCAAGAAACAAAAGCAAATACCCATGTGACAAAATCCAAATTTTAATCCATAAACAATAAGAAAAACTGAAATTCACCTTATAACATGTCACAGCAAGAACAAAAACAAAGCAATAGATAAGAAAAAGCATACCTTTGTACAAGAAAAGAAAACCGAGGTCCCAATGATGAACGCAACGGATAAAAGGAATCAAAAGCAGAAAAAAGGTAGAGATAGGTTCAAAGGTAAAGAAAACGAAAAGAGAAGAAAAGGGTTATGGGGTGTAAGGGAAGTGGATTTTGAAGGAAACAATGGATGAGAGTGAAATGTGGAAGAAGATTGTGCTGTCACCACTGTATATATAGATATTTAACATTTTATTTTACTAACTATTAATTGATAAAAATAAATTACTTTTGTTGGTTCTTTGTTTTTTCTTTGATGATAACTGACTTTGTTTTTGTTAATTATTTTTTGAAACAAGAATATCAATTATCTTCTTAACTTTTCTTATTGTAAAATATGGTACCTTAACATTTATTTCTTTTTAGTCTATGGCGTTAATGTCAACTGTGTGACTTTGGGAAATAGGGACTATATGTTATTTATTTCATATTTATGTAACATATATAATGTGAATATTTTGATATAATATAATTTATTTAATATTTAAATTGGTGTTTGAATTACATGGTTAATTAGTATTTTTCGTGTCTAGTATTAGCCGTGGTTGTGTAAAATCTCATTCATGCTACTTGACCCCGATTAGACTAATTTAGTAATCAATTATCTTTAACTGTAAAAACATTTAATTAAAGTTTAATTATTTATTTAGTTAATATGGTTTCATAAATTTAGTTTCAATCTAAAGCGTAAATTTTTTTTTAGTCTTTATAATTTAAAATTAATATTTTTAGTCTTTAGAATTTTCTTTTGATCACATCATCAACCTATTTAATTTCTACATTACATTTTAATTTTTTTAGTTTCAATTGTCAAAATTTAACTATATAAGAGTGTTACGTAATTCTCTACTACTAAACCAATTAATATACGACATGTCACTAATATAGTTAGGGAACTTTTGACAATACAGTTAGAAGAGCATTAAAATATAAATGAATGGGTCGAAAGTTAAAATTTATGATACTATAAAAGATTAAACATTTAATTAATTATGAAATAATAGCATTATTCATCCATATTCAAATATAATATAAAAATTAAACTAATTTTATATTAAATGCAAATATGTTAATGTTATTTAATTTTAATAATTAAAATGAAATTCTAACTCAGTACTATGAATATAAACTATGTTATATTTAAAATAGAGTCTTGAGAATATTTTAAAATAGTATAATAAAATACGAGATGCGTGAGAGACCATTTAAAACAAATTAGGTCCTATTTGTTATAATATTTTAAAAAGTTATTATCTAAATCAATAAATTTATATATCTAGTTTATATATCCTTAGGATGATAATATTTTGATGGGTAAAAAAAAATTATAAATTAATAAATTGATTTTATGAATAAGAAGACTTATGTTAAATAAAGAAAAATACATTTATCAAATAACTTTTTCTTATGTGCAAGCACAACAAATGTGTAACATAGAGTGAAATAATTTAAGTTTAAATGCATGATCATTTAAAAAAGATAATTAACCATCATTTAAAAATAATGATCTAACATTTAAGTAGGAAAGTAATGTTCATTTCAATTTATTATATATAAGTGTAAATAGACTTTCTCTAATAATTTTTTTATTATATTATTTCTTTTTAGAGAGTTATCTTATCTTTATATATTTTATTATTTGTGAAAGTTAGAAGTGGCATAATAATAAAAAATATTAAATTTAAAATAAGAGTATTTTTTATAGAAAAGAATATTAAAAATAGTTTTATAACAAAAAATACTTATAATTAGATTGATTATAGTACAAATTTTTCTAAAGTTGTTGAGTATCTTGAACTAAATGTATTAAACTAATATAAATTTGTTTAATATATATATATATATATATATATATATATATATATATATATATATATATACATTACTTTTATTTGTTAGATGTTTGACTTAGACGTGTATTATATACAAACTTACTGTACAATCGTTTTTAATCTCTAATGTGTTCTTTTCTTTTATTTGTTAGATGTTTGGTTTAGACTTGTATTTTAAACAAACTCATTGGACAATGTTTTTAAATTTGTTTTCACGTTGAATGTCCAAGAAAATATTTCTTTTATAAAAAAAAATTGATGGTCTAATTCCACCAGTGTCCTTCTTATTTACACATAATTGTTTGTTTATGAAGATTAGGTAAAAAAAAGACTTTATATGTTAATAGGATATATATAATCTCTTGTTTATACTAAATGGTATTTTTTAAAAAAGTTATATTTGAAATTGAATTTATCTTTCAAATGGTTGATATTATATTTTATACATGTCTTTAATTTTATTAAGAAATTGAACATTAATTTAAATATTAATAGTTAAGTATATTTTAGAGATTGGAGGAGTTATGTCTTTTTAAATTAGTTAGACATGTTACAGTTAATTATAATATAAAAATCTTAAATTATTAATTATATTAATAAATGAAGAGAGATCCGTTGATATAACGTGTAAGTCTACTTGACTTCCATCTCTTAATCGTTTGTTTTAATATTTTTGTTAATAAGATTAAATATATAAAATTTTATGTAATTTTTTATTTTTTAACATGTTTTCTGACCATTAATATATATATATATATATATCACATAATATATTAAAATAAAATAATTTGTTAAATTATCAAATAATTTAAAAAATTATATAAAGATTTGTATAATTAATTTTATTGATAAAATTTTTAAATTAAACAATTGAATCATTTAAATTTAATATATGTAAAAAAAATTATTAAGAGATGTAAAACTTACACTTAATATCATCGTATCCCTCCATAATAATTTTATAAAATTTAAAATATTAATATGTGAACCACAATCTTAACTATCTTATAAAATAAAACGAAAAAGTAACGTTTTGTCAAGAATATTTTGCACTTTTACCTGTATTTTTACTTTTTATTTTATTAGGAAGCCTGTACGATCTATCCTCCACTTTCTTAATTATGACGCCAATTAATTTTACTAATTCAAATTTGAGAGACCAGTTATATGAACATTCACTGGCGTATCAATGTTTTTACCTGCCGTGTATTGCATTAGAATTATAATTTTAAAATATTTAAAATAATTATAAAATGTATTTTGGTATATAAATTATGGTAGAATTTAGTTAAGATGTGAATTTGTTTTTAAGAGTTTCACCATGTATATTTATTTAAAATAATTATAATTTTTTTCAAAATAGTCATTTAATACTTAATTAAATTTTTTTTATGATATTAATAATTATAATTCTTTTATCAATCATATTTATTAATATCACTGAGTTATCCTCGTTTCTGTCATATGGCATTATTGTTATTATTCGTATATTACTATTATTAAGTGGTCATCATTATTTATATAACAATAGTAATATAAAAGTGATAATAATATTAATAAAAAATAAAAATAATGATATGAATTTTTATAATTAAATATTAATCTTAATTATAATTTTTAATTATAATATATAATTATTAATTTTTAATCCGGTAATAATTTTAGTTGATAATATTTTAACTCTGCGATTGAACTTTTAAAAAATTCATCCTTACCTAGAAATTCTAAGAGAAAGATTTTTCAACATTTGTAAAAAATATGTATATCTTAATAGATTTTAGAAAAATATAATAACTGAAGAAAAATAATATTATTTAATTTATACTATAAAAATTTGTGAAATTTGAAAGCTTTACAGATTCTTTAAAAAAATCAATGATATCATTTAACAGCATACAAACTTAAACCCTTATTTACTTATATATATAGACACACACAATGTAAATCCATAAAATAATAATTTAAGAGCAATATATAAAATAATTTTAATTAATGATTATTTAATAGTGTACTAATTTAAACACTTGTAATATATGAAAACTAAATTATATTATTTTTATAAAACAAATCCTTACATATCTTAGTTTTCATTGTCTACTTCTCTTATCCTACAAATATAAATTCTCATATTAAATCGCTTTTTTAAGAGTTTTTTTAGGGGTTAATACAGTTTTGCCCCACTCAACAGAAGGTGTTGAATGGAAGAAGAATATCAAATTAGCAATAGAAGGGAAAAAAAAATACTGTGGTGATTATGAGAATAAAATAGTCCAACAATTATTATTTTGAAGTACTATAGATCATTTAAGAGATTGGACCACCTTACATTTCATCTTATTTTAGTTGTAAACTTTAATTGCCCCTGGTATTGACACATGGTTTCCCTTTTCCCAACACTGTACTAGACTTCAAAACTGTGGACAAACATATTCCACGTACATTTAATTTTTTACATGTTAAACTTCAAGAAAACTTTCAAAGTATTTGAATATTTAATTTATTTTTCAAAATATAGCATATGATATGTTAATTTTATGTTAAATTTAATTTTTGTAAATTTTACATGTTTGTTACATACATTGATTATGAACTTTTATGTTGAATATATTTTTCAATTTATATTGGTAATTCAATCAAAGTTTCAAAAAACTGCTAAAAAGTAAGATATACAGTATACTTGTCGGTTAGCGACAGTGACACGGAAACCAAAGCGTACAGGTAGGCGCCACATGTATTTTTGTTTGAGAGTTAATCAATGGATTCATAAAACCATCTTCACTCGTTTGATGAAATTTTAGAATGGTTTTTCAAGAAAGGAAACCCTCTATCTTCAATTTTATTTTTCTATTTTTTATTTATTGAGTTAGATAATGAGGAAACAAGGTAAAATGTGATTCAAATTTATTAATTAAAAACTTTTACTATGTTCTTCTTTATGATGTTTAATCATATATTGCTTTAAGTTTATAAGCCTTTCTTTGTTTCGCATAAAATTAGATTCGGTTTACCTTAAGAAAATTTAGACTCAAATCTTATAAATAAGATATCGAGCTTTCAGTATAGAGATAGATAGAAAAGTGTAAGGTTCGAGTACTCTTATTAATTTAAATGTTAAATGTAATATACAATTTATTATCATAATTTATGAACTTAATTATATTTACGAATTAAAACAACAAGTGATGAATTTATGATTACAATAATAATAAATATTTTTTAAAATAATAAAAGTATCACACATTATTTTATTTTCTTTTTAATTTAAATTATTCAATCTTTATATTTTTAATAACTATAATAGTAATTTATTTGATATAGTTAGAAAAAGAAATTTTATTAAAATTGTCAGTTATATTTTTTTTTGTTAAAATTGGTCATCAATAAAGTAGGTGAATACTTCAGATTAATTTTATGTTTAAAAAATTAATTTTAATTTAATTCTTATATATTATAAGTATAAAATAATTTCACATTGAAAATTATCAAAACCTTTAGCTAATTTAATTTTAAAATAATTATTACAAAAATCAATACAAGCATTCGTTCAAGGTTTAATACGACATCTCGGTAAAGTATGATCAAACTAGTAGCAATTAAATTTTTATTTTTAAATGTTATATAATTTTTAAAGTAATAAAATAATATAAATCTATAGGAATTAGAATTAAAAAAAATTAAAATGATATGAATAACTAAATTATATATTTTAAATGATAAAATATTAATAATAATGGATAAAATAATTTAAATTTATGTGAAATTTTAAACATGTATTTTATTTTTTGAAAATGGTTTATATTAAATAAAAAAAATGAAATACTGGTCCAAACAAGTTTCTACATCAATTTCTTACTAATTTAACAGATTTTGAGATGTTGCAATGTTTTACGGTTGACAAATTGGTTCCCAGTTTAATTAGTTGAACTTGTTCAATCCAATTTTAAAACAAGAATGACACTTTATTATTACATGATGGTGTAAACACTCTTTATGTGAAAAATGCATATATTATATAACAAATACTCACAACACTCTTTCTAACGTCCCTTTTTTTAATATATTATCTACTATTGCTGAAAATTTATTAGATATTTCATAATTTTGTGAATCTCATTTTATATGTAATGAGTTTCACCTGTGATCCTGTAAATTCTAATATATTTTGACCAAAAATAGAATAAAAATATGCTAAAAGACATATGTTAAAAGAGTATGGTGTTAACCGTTCTCGTTCATTTACTTTTACTAAAACTTTTTATATGCAAATATAATATCAAAACAATAGACCAATGTTTAGAGCATTTTTTTTCTCAAGAAATGAAGGATTTCTTTTGAAAGAAAGATTCTTATTAAACTGAGGACTCTAGCTACTTTGTAAGAAGAAAAAATACTTTTAATTACTATTCATCAACTAATGACTATAATTTTCTTTTGAATTATTTATGACAAAATATTATCCATTAACAATATTTTAAATATTATCCCTTAAAAATATTATCCTAGGGCATGTGCTTTTGGTTGGCTTTAGATCTACATCCAAGTTCGTTTAATGTCTTCAACCACCGTATCAAAATGTTCCAAACTTTTGTTGATACGGATTATTGAATGTTGATTTTGTCGGCAAGAGTAAAAAATTGTTGTCGTGTTTTTTTTTAAAGCAAAATGAATTTTATCAGTAGAAAATGGATTTGACTTTAGCACGAGAAATGTAATTTATAACTGCTGCACCAAAATCAATATTTTATACAATTAGATGGTTTTAATATTGAGCTAGTCTTTTCTATTTATTTGTTTTTAACGGAGAGATAGTTAGTTATATAATTTGTTGTTTTTCGTAATAGAATTTTTTACATGATTAACGTGCTTCTATTTACACCTTTGTCATAGGACAAAACTTTTCTATCAAGACTCTTTTCTTCTATTTCTTTTTCTTCTAATTGCGTTATCAATACTAATTGCGGTATTTGTTCTTTTTTTTTTTTCTATTTCATTTTCTTCTAATTGCGTTATCAATGCTAATTGCGGTATTCATTCATTTCATAACTATAAGTGGCTCAAGGTTAAATTACTGTTCTTCAGGAGGTTCTTTGTTTTTCAAGACATGGGGTATGCAAAATTTGATATCACTAACAAGAATGATTTGGGCCATCGAGGATGAAGATAAAGGTGTTCATTAGTTCATGGATTGGAATGGGCTTTTGAAGGAGAGACAAGAGGTTACTTGCAACAATGCCGGAAAGAAAAAGAAGGTTCTTGTAAGGCTTTCAATACTTCAATTTTGTATCTCGAAGATAAAGTATTCAAGGAAATTTGTTGTTGTGAAAACAAGTTGGAAAACATGTATACGACCGAATGCTTAGTTAACAATGCAAAGATAAAACACAAAATGGGAATTTGAATTGTGTATTAAAATTTTTTGCAAATACTTTTTCTAAGAAAACGCTTCATCTAGTAAGGTAGATGAAATATTAACTAAGTTTTCAAAAAAAATGTTTTCCACACTCACTTTCACAGAAGAAATTAACTCATTTGGTTAGAGATACATACAATAAAGAACAAATAATTTTATATTGATTCATTTTAATTTATGATTACTTTCAATTCCTTAGTAACAATTAAGATTTTAATATATTTCAAAAGATACAAGTTTTATTTGATTTTAGTCTCTTTAGGTTATTATAAGTATTCTTTAAAACATAGATGAAAAAGGATAAATCTATTTTATGTGTTTAACCTTTTCTGGAAAGATATTTTATAATATAAAGAGAAGTGTTGAACATAACTTCTTAAAGATTTAAAATTTTTGCAGCGTTGATCTCTCTTCCAAATCTTCAACCTCTAGGCTTTATATAAATGAAGATTTTGAATTAATAGTTAGAGTTAGCTTTTTAGGATCCTTTGTCTAATGGAAACATGCTTAAAGAACCTCCTTTTGCATTTAATGTTTCTGCACGAATGTCTTTTCCAATTGTCCTGCTTTTATAGTTGATAAGTACAAAGTTACTTTCTACAGTAGGTCTTTCTCAACAAAAATTTCTTTTCTTATTCTCTTTGTTTCTAAACTTGACACATCTTTTTATGCAAAAAGTAGGTAATCACCTCCTACTCTATTCTAACTTTCTGTGCCTTTATTAGAACTTACAGATAGACAAAAGAGAAGATAAAGCTTGTTACTTAATGATCTGAAATAATCATTATAGAAAGTACTCCCCGTGCTATTGTGTCTAAGCTAACCTTTGCTTAAAACAGTCTTGCTTCATCTAATAGTTTCATTTACTGATAAGCATGAGCTTCGTTTTCTCATGAACTTGAGTTTCGTCTACTCATAATTTTGAGCTTTGTTTGATATGAGCTTCATCTACTTATAGTCATAAGCTTCGTCTGATATAAGCTTTGTCTACTCATGACCACAAGCTTTGTCTGGTCATACATTCAATAATAATCATATCTTTGCACTTTTAAAATAATATGTAATAATCAAAATTTAGGGTCATGATTTGTGTTTAATCTTTTGAGAATTAATAGGGAAGACACTCGAAGATGACTTCAATAAAATCATTCTTGATCTAGAAAATATTGAAATCACCCTTGAAGATGAAGATTAGGCTTTCTTGCTATTGAGATCATTACCTAACGAATTTGATGCAAATTTTTTTTGTACATTTCTAGGTAGAAGTTGTGGTGATTGTAGCTTACTTAATCGATAGATGTCCATCCACTACTATTGAGATGAAAACTCTAGAAGAAAGGTGGAGTAATTACCCTAAATCTAAGAGATTTAAGGATCTTCGGTTGTGTAAGATACGCTTATATAAGAGAGGAAAGTTAGAGCCATGAGCTTTGAAATGTATGCTCCTAAATACCCTCGTGGACTTAAGGGTTACAAGTTGTGGTTTGTTGGAAAAGGTTAGCCCCGATTTCTAATAAGAGATAAGAGATGTTATGTTCAAAAATTTGAGATGTATTATAGAAAAGAACCATCAATTAACCAACAATCAGTATCAAACACTGATAATAGTGTTTTTATGGAAGTGAACCCAATGTATAGAAAGCCAAGATTAGAGGTTAAGGTTAAGAATTAGGAGATGAGGTTACTTAAACCCAACTTGATTTGCAGAACTATCAATTGGCCAGAGAGAAAGAGAGGAAAGTTATTAGTTCTCCACTAAGGTTTGGCTATGCAATATGGTTGCCTTTGCACTAAATGTAGTAGAAGAGATTAAGATTGATGAGCTTAGGAATTATATTGAAGCCATCAATAGTAGTCAATCTCAGAATTGGATTATTGTTATGAATGAAGAGATCAATTCATAACAGAAGAATGACACTTGGGTTTTGATGGAGAAGCCAAATGGGACCAAACTGGCCAATTGCAAGTGGAACTTCAAAATGACGAAAGAGATTTCAAATGTTGAGAAGGAAAAGTTCAAGGCAAGGCTAGTTGCAAGAAGATTCACTCAAAAAGAAAGGGTTGACTACAATGAAGTACTCACCAACTGTAAAATACTCTTCAACTAGAATGGTATTTGCAGTGATTGCTCAAAACAATTTACAATTGGAACAACAAGATATAAGGACAGTTTTTTTGCATGGAGAACTAGATGAGAAGATTTGTATGACTAAACTAGTGAAATTCATTAAGGAAGGCGATGTGAATAAGGTGTGCTTGTTAAAGAGGTCACACTATGATCTCAAACAATCTCTTAGATAATGGTACATAAGTTTGACACCTTTATTTTGTAGAATGGATTCAAGAGGTGTAAATATGAGAATTATATGTACTTAAGGGAAACTGGTATTGAATCCATCATCTACTTACTATATGTAGATAACATACTAGTAGCTTGTAAAAGTAAGGATAAGATTGAAATGGTGAAGGAAATGTTCAAGGGTGAATTTGAAATGAAAGATATAGGGGCTACTAGTAAGATTCTTGGAATGGAGATTCTAGAGGGACAAAACCAAGGACATCTTAACTATTACCTAGAATGGTTACAAAACTAAGGTGTTAAAAAAGTTTAATATGGACAAGTCCAATTGTGACATCTCTTATTCCTCAGCATTTCAAACCATCACACCAAAATTCATCAAAGATAGAAGATGAAGCAACTTATATGAAGGAGGTACCCTGTGCAAATGCAGTATGGAGTTTGATGTACTTTATGATATGTACAAGGCCTAATCTAGCTTACTTAGCGAGTCTAGTAATAGATACATAGGGAAACTAGAAAAGCTACAGTGGGAGGCTTTGAAGTGGATCTTAAGGTACTTGAAAGGAATAGTTGAAGCTGGATTACTGTATGGAAAATATGAAGAAAGTGTAAGGAATGTGATAGGATTTGTTGATTTAGATTATGTTGGAGACACTGCTAGTTGGAAATGTAACCTGCAAAAGGTGACATCACTCTCCACGATAGAAGCGGAGCTCATTTATTTGATTGAGGTAGTAAATAAGGCAATATGGATAAAAAGAATGACTGAGTTTACAAAGTTTAGTAGGGAGTGGTTATATTATGTGACAATCAAAGTGGAATTCATTTGGTTAAGAATTAAACATTCTATGAGAAAGACTAAGTACATAATAGTCAACATTCACTTTATAAAAAAAACCATTGCAAACAGGAGGTGGAACTAGAAAAAATTAATATTGATATATCCTTTGCAAATGCCGTAACTATAGCACTACTTGAACCAAAATTTTTTCATTATGTATAAATTTTAAAATAATATAGATGGTTTAAAGTTTAAATAAAAGTGGAGAATTATTAGAATTAGTTTTAATCTTTAAGTTATTGTTTTCTGTTTCTTTGAACATGAGTTGTGATTATTTCTCATTAACAAATTTTTATACGTGATTAATAAGAATGTAATAGCTTATGTAAAGACTTGGATCTACACCTTAATCATATATACATTAAGGATAACTTCTTTTTCAAAATTCTTTTCTACTCTCTCATTTTCCTCTAAAAGGCTTGACTAGAATGTTTTTCTTTCATCAATATTAATTACAGTATTTGTTCATCTCATGACAATAGATGTAGAACACCAACTTAAAGATGATTGTTCTAGGCTGGTGCCCCTTCGTTTTGATTTTGTCTGAATCATCATCACTTTAGATTCTTTAATAAAACCATCAGTAAGTTGTCTTTCCAGTTGTGATAAAAAGAGAACTTGTTAATGAAGGTCAATGGCTCCATCATAAATGTCTAAGATTCGTCGTTGTTATAAACCTCTCCAAGTCACTTAAAAAAACACATTATCTGTTTAGATTCATTAAATTCGCCTAAAGAATTTTAGCAATCTTCAAATAATAAATCTTCTAATTTCTAGAACCAAATTAGAAATCCTAAAATGTTCTCCTTTAGAGAACCTCTATTTCAAGTCAACCTTCAAATTATACAACAGAGTTAAAAAAAAAGATAAAAGAAAAATCTTTAATAAGGGTAAAAAGATATTTTCATATTTCTATCTATTTAAAAAAGACAAATAACTTCAAAAAAAAAAATAATAATAATTATCACTATTTTAACTAACAATTTCTAGTTTCACTCTATTTTAACTAACAATTTCTAATTTTTACTCTATTTCATTCTTCTTAGTTTCTCAAAGGTAAAATACATTTCTAGTTAATACATACATTGCAATAGTTCAACAATATTTCCTTTAAACCTTAATGTTGTTCTAAATTAACATAAATTTCTAACAAAGTCAATTTACAAAATTTATATGAGCCACATGATTCCTCCAACACCGGAAGACAACAATACCATCGAGATATCCACCGGCTAAATAGCAAATTCTACATAGAAATGCTTAAATGTGAGTTAAGATCTAACCTAACACTACAAAATCAACTTACAAAACCTGAATTACTCCACTTATTTTTTTAAGTCATATTTCTGGTCAATTTGGAATTTCCAACACACATTCATGCCAAGAACTAGCCATCTACAAGCTACCCGATAATGGCCTATTAATGAGTAATCCAATAAGAACCAATCATTCCTAGAATAACTCAAATAACTCAAATACCATCTTAGAATATGGATTAGAGCCCCAACTTTATTATATGGATTATCTAAATGAAATTTCAATTATCATTGATGAATTGCATCTAAGTTTTATCCATGAACATTAATTTGAATTATCTAATCTGTTTTATACACATACCTCACATGTGACCAGTGTTAAATGTAAGTTGAAAAGAAACTGAAGCAAAACAAATATGCAAAATCAATTTAAAACGTACCATGATTCAAAGGCAAATTCACTTGGCATATTAGTAACTAGAATGATCTAAAAACAGAAAATAAGGATCCATTCAATAGCTGTACAGGAGCATAAACGAGTATTTGAGTAAACAAATGTGATCGAAACTTGAGACATGGGCTTAGAAGAAAAGATGACAATAGGAAAAACAGCTTTACTTCCAGGTAAGACCTTCTTTACTTACAACCTCATAAGAATTTTTCTATGCTCGTGGTCAGTGTTGACTTAGGCACAGCCCCAATAACTGTATCTTTCTTCTCACCACTCTTGAAGATCATAACAGTTGGGATGCTTCGAATGCCATACCGAGTCGCGGTTGAAGGGCTCTCATCAGTGTTGAGTTTGTAGCACTTGAGTTTCCCAGAATATTGCTTTGCCAGCTCATCAATTATAGGGTGAATCATGCGGCAGGGACCACACCATGGAGCCCAGAATTCAACCAAAACAGCAGTTTCAGCTTCAAGGACAAGCGATTGCCAATTTGAATCAGTAATAGGAGCCACTGCAATATACACAAATGCAAATCATTTCTTCCTAATTAGCATTTCTCTCAACCAAGCAAAACTTCCACTTAGTTTTTTTGTCAAATAAGCAAAATATCTCTTGAGCTGTACAGAAACAGATCAGTAGGATCCAAAAGAACCTGACTACAATGATGCAATGTTAAAATCAAGAACATGCTAAACTAACTAAAAAAACGCAAATAGGCATGTTGAAAACCAGTCACAACTAAAAACAAACAATTATGCTTATGTTGATTAATATGAAAAAATACCCCTAGCCAAAAACTAGATCTTATTAGGTTTATTTAATCAATGCACAGGAAATATACAGAGGACAAACCTACTTAACATTTATTCTAATAAAAAATAATAATGACATGCAGATCATGTCAAGATAAGAGAAGATAAAGAAAGAAAATAAACTGAAATAAATCAAGATTTAAAATAATATGGTAATCCTAATACTTGGTCCACATAATAAACATAGTATCTAAGACACGCTCAAATGACCCTTTCTCACAATGAGAACGTATATAACCTTATTTCTGTTTGGTCTGATATGCACACCAGTTCAACTCAAAATCACTCTCACACAAAACAATACTTTCAATGGGACAAATTTCCCCCATCCAAAATCCACCCCTTGTCATCATGGTTATAAAATTTCACATTCATCAAAGATCATTATTCCTACCCTACTTAAATATCATTATATTATTGTATATTTGTATTGTTTACTTAAATATCAAATATGAAACAGCTAATTAAATATCTTACAAGTGGAATATTCTTTTCGTATTTATGTCAACATCACAAGTTCGATAATTACGCAACAAAATCCTACATTTTCCATTTTATATATAACCTATTGCAATAAGATGACCTACTGTTCGAAAATAAGGTAAAATAAACCCTCAAAATTCATCCTTGAATTGCTAACCTCTCTCTTAAATAGTTCTTAAACTAATAAAATGGCATAAATAATTCCTAAAATATTTGAAAACCCATCAATTTAGTTTTTCTATTAACTAATTAAGATTTTTTTCAATACTTAATAATAGTTTATTTATTTATTTATTTTTCAATATTAGAAGAGAATAATAGTTTAGGAAATCGATGATTAACTCCTTTTTCTTGTCTGAAAATCACTTCTGTTTTTTTCTTTTTCAGTCTAAAAAATAGGAACAAGAAACTATAAAATCGTTGTCAGAAAATTGATGGTTTAATAACATATTTTTTATTCAATTTCAGTCTCTACAAAAACTTCATAAAATCACATGCAGTTAGTCAAAATTAAAATCGAATACAACTTCGATCGAACAAAGAGAAATATAATTTCAAGAATAAAAAATATATAAAGACGGAAGCTGACCATCGACAGCGGTATTCTGAGCCTCACAGACGAAGCGCGGGGCGCGTGAAGCGACTCTGGGAAAGGGGGCGGCGGCGAAGCGGGTGGAGGTGGCGGGTCGGATCCTGAGGCCGGCGCAGCGAGGGAGCTTGGCAGAGGTCCGGGGGGAAGAGACGGGGGAGAAGGCGGCGGAGGGGAGACGGAGGACGGCGAGGGAATCGAAGAGTGTGGCCATTATATGAAAGGTGAGATTTGAGTGAGAGTTTTGGATAGTGTGGCCAAACAAAGAAGAGAGAAAGAGAGTGAGTGTTTTGTTGTGTGTGGATGAGGATGAGGTGTGGGACTCGTGTTCTAATGTTTTCGCCAATCACAACCAATTCATCCTTGCCATGTCATCACTTCATTTTCATCTTGTGGTTTGTAATAAATCTTTCCACCAATTTTATTTAAAGATTAAATTAATATTAATCTCTTTAACTGATCGTTTATCTTACTAATCTCTGTAATTGTTTTATAAACTTAATCGGCCTAACTAAAATAAATTAAATATGTAATATATCAGAACAAAATAATTTAAGAACATATCAAAAGAAAACTAATATAAAAACTTGATATGTCACAGCACAGACCAAAACCATGTATATTCATGACATTCATTTTACGGGGGAACATATTTTCTGACCAACTTTAATATTAATTATCTTATAAAATATAAAAAAAATACTTAGTGATTAACTATAATGTCAATTAATTATTTTAAGAAAAAAGAGGTAAAGACAAATTAATAAAATAAATATAATGTATATATATTTTTTATGAATTAATTGAATGATTAACTTATGTTATAATTAGTTATCTTTTATAAAAATTAATAAATACGTTAGCTCACAGTAAATTTATGAGATCAAACATTTCTCCCTGACATGTACATGTGCTATGTAACATAGCAAATTGGAAAAATACTTTAACGCATTTAGCCTGGACTAAATGAGACTTTTTTTTCCCCTGACTTCTTTTAATTAAGAGTATAATTTCTTTTTATAAATTTTTATGCGTGTTAAGAGTAAAACATATTCTTTTGATGTATATTTAAGAAAATACGTTGTGCGAGAATTTATGTTTGGGTTAAATTCAGCCGTTTTATATATATATATATATATATATATATATATATATATATATATATATATATACATATATATATATATATATATACATATATATATATATATAATGTAATATTAATTCTTAGAAAGTTGGTTATTGTTTTTATAAAAAAATTAATATATTTATAGTCTCTATTTTAGAAAAAATCATGTGATTTTGATTCTTCGTTACGGACTTAAAACATACATTTCAAAATTGATTAAACTTAATCAACTCAACTAACTAAACTAAATCTCTTGAGAATTAATGTCATTGCTTATATTAAGTGGGTCTTTCGAATATTGGCTAATAAACTTAAAAAAGAAAAACATATTTTTTTAATAAGAAAAAAATATTAAATAATTTAATTTTTCCATCTTAATAAAAAAAGTATTTATTATAATGTTTCCTTCTCCCATGTCTTAATTACCGAATAAAATTACTACTTCCTTGTTTCCTTACCCATTGCCCTATTGTAATCATTATCCGTGTAACCACAGTCACACTTCCTTTTTTCCAGTATAGTAATATCAGTTCCAACTTTCACCTCCGTCACCCCCCTTGCTCTGTATTAGTCACTGTCGCTATTTTTATAGGATGTGAATTAAATATTTTTTTATTCAAACTGAACATTATCTTACGCATAACTATCTCAGGTTAGTTACAAATAAAATTAAATTTGACTCAAAAGTATAATTTACAATCTTTTTTACACAATAAAACATAAAAATTATATGAATTGGAATCAATTCTAATTTTAACTGAATTGAAATTACAATTACCATTCTAATTAACAGTATGCAACAAAGAAATAGAGCCTTGCGTTGGCATCGAAATAACAAAATATAAATAGTTTAATTATATAATTTAGAGAGTAAATTATTATTTTGTCCCTTAAAGTGTGGGAGTCAGACAATTTAATTTTTGAAATAAAAATAATAAAATAGTCATTAAAAGTATAATATTAATATTATTTTAATTCATGAAAGATATCTATCATCATTTTAAAATGTGAGGAACTGGTTAAATAGAGAAACTAAAATGTCAACAAAATAATATAATTCATGAATGAAATTGTTAATAAATATCTTCTAGGAAAATAACTAAATTGTTTGATCCGTAATTCAAACTTTAAGCAAATAGCTGAAAGTTGTTTTCCTGAGAAACTGGACACTAGGAGTGTATGACTTTAAAACAGAAATTGGATTCTAATACTAACTTCATAATGTTGTGCGAAAGAGAAAAGAAACGATACTAATAATAATAAAAATACAAATCATAATATACAACTTTTAATAAACTTATAAACTTATAAACTTTACAGAACAATAAAATATAAGTTATAATTATTTTCTATATCTCTTTTCCATAGCATAATAAATAATAATAAAAAAAATCAAAATGAGGTCCTTCAATCCCTTTAAAATTGCTGGTTCAAAAAAATAATATAAAATTTGCTTCAAAAATGAAAATTGCCTTCATGATTACATAAAGGTAAAAGAAAATATTAGGCATTGTCAAAAATATAACTTCATCTCTCTAAGTTAATAGTTATCACAGTATTTTCTGGATAGTATAATAGTGTTAATACTCTTTTTGACTTAATCACATGAATTTTGAGCAACACCAATGCCCTCGAAACTATTATAAATCTCCTTCATGATGTGCTATTGATCTTCCCTACTGATAATATTCTGCCAAGTCTCACTGAAATTCTTTTCTAAGATAAAGATAATGCATAGTTCATAAACTGGACTTCGAATCTATGATAAATCTCCTTCATGATGTGTTATTGACCTTCACTTCTGATAATATAGTGCAGTCTAACTGAAATTCTTTTCTAACCTAAAGATATATACATAGTTCACACTGCAAAACTGAACGTTTCACTATTCTACATGATGAAACTGAGAAACCTAATCATATAGCCGTTAAATTACACAAGCATGTCCTAAGATTTTGCGAAATTATACAAACATCTCATGCATTTTTAATTCCTCCACAAAATTCCATAATTGTTTAAAAAACAACATTCTGCCAACACATTCCACTAACACCTCATGTACATTATAGTAACCCTCTTAATTTTAAAAAATATTACACACAAACCCCTTATAAGGATGGTAAAAATAATGCTAAGATGATAGAAGGGTATATAGTATAATTTTGTAAAACCTCAAAGGATGTTTATGCAATTTACTCTAAAAAATATTACAAAAACAATTGAACAAAAGCTCAGGAGATGTTTATGTAATTTACTCTAAAAAATAATGTACATCATAAATACCAACTCATCTTCGATGTTGAAAGCAACAAGATTTATACTACAAGAAAAAAAGAATATGACCCTTTTTTTGTCTGTAATATGATGAGCTAACGATTAAATGGCATATGGTTTCACTGCCGTATTTGAGAGTTCAAGACAAGTTCCTCTCAAGCATTAGAGACTCTATCTTTCCAACATCTTCAGGAGTGTCAACACCATGGGCGTCATGATCAACTTTTATCACCTACAGAAGAAAATAAAATGAAAAAACATTTTATTCTCAAAATTAATTCTGACACTCAACTCATTAATTAGCTTGAAAAACTAGGCTTATGATTTAATTAAGTTAAAAATTAAGACAATTAAATAAGCCGAATTTGAATCTAAACCAAATAATCTGTGAACCTATATTGAGCTGAAAAAATGGTTCATATAAAACTCAATCTGAGTTCAAATTGAACCATTTCTTATGGATTCAAGTTGAGTTAAGTTTGACTTAACACATTTCTAGCTGTAGTCGAAGACATCCGAGTACACCTCAAAACAAAGTTTTAGATTGTTCTTTTCGGCTGGTAATTCAAGAGACCTGTTTATAATGGTTTATACTAAAACATACTTTTTGTTATACAATTACAACACCTCAAACTTTACCGACTTAACGTCACTCTCTGAGACACTTTTTATCACTATCTCTTTAGTTGACTAAAATTGATTGGATTGTTCTCAGACAACTTTATTAGAGAACCAGAATAGACAATGGTTTTGGACTATTCACATCGAATGGAAAGTTGGCAACCAGATCTTATACTTTGATTTGAAGGCTATTTGATCATCATTAGGAGATTATACAAATCAAATTAGAATAATCGAGTAAAAACTTGCTAGTCAGTGGGATAAAGATAAAATAATAAGGGCTTATATAAATAACTTGGGTACCTTCATCTTGTAGCCATTCTCAAGGACTTTAAGCTGCTCCAGATCCTCCTCAAGTTGCAATGGAGTAGGTTGCAGATCAGGGTATATCCTTAGAAACTTTGCATCATAGCTCTGGCAGCGAAGATGGAAAACTATTAACTCGGGATGAAGTGAATAATGGTAACAGACAAATGAATGACAAGCAAACATTGTTATAATGGGCCAATTAAAAAGAATTTAACATTAGTACCTGAATCCCAAGATGAAGCATATACGGGAACTGTGGATTGACATTCCCCGACCTGCACAACGCAAGCATTGATCCAGTGTTACAAAAATATGTTAAGCAATTTCACAAGATATTTTATGAATGGAGGAACAATTAAGATTCAAAATCTGAGTTTTAATTATTTCTAACTTACTTGTTGAATGGGATTAATCCACGTGAAAAATAGATGGCATAACCACGATTATCAAGAACACATTTGACTCTGTTTGGATCATGTGCATCTTCAGGCTTTAGAGATGTGACTGCAGTGCTGAACACTGCATCTGGAGCTGCCTGTAAGGATCAGAATTCAAGATAAATAGTACAAGCAAAATAATATAAATTCAATAACCAGAGTCATATAGTGATATTTCCTTATGGCCATAAAGTTACAATATTTCAATGTGAAGATTGTTAAGATAACCTGATGTATATCTAATGAGCAATTTGAAACAATTGATTCACCATGGTATGAAAAAAAATTTTAAGGAAAAAAAACTTACCTGCAAAGCTTTCACAACACCATCTATTATCTCAGGTTCAATAAGTGGCTCATCACCCTGAATGTTGACAACAATATCATATTTTTTTCCAAGCTTCTGTAGGGCTTCATTGCAGCGTTCAGTGCCTATCTAGCAAAATAATGAGTATGAAACATAGTGAACAAAAAAACTTTGAATGGCTACTATACAATAAACAACTAAGGTGGTGTTTGGTTTGAGTATTTCTTGTTTTCATTTCCACTTAAAATAGAAAATAGAGGTGAACACGTGTCTGGTTGATTTTTTTGAATATGTTTTCGTGAAAATATTTTCAAAATTGGGTGAAAATAAGAAAACACTGCTCCGTTTTCGCAGTTTTAAGAAAAATGTTTTCAGAAAATGAAAACAGAAAACAATTCCGCAACCCAAACACCACCTAATTTGCATACCATTTCTGCAAGATTCTGATGTCATTATAACATCAGCTCCAAATTGTCGACAGCAGTCAGCAATCCTTTCATCATCAGTCGCCACAACTAAGCCAAGAGAAAATTACCAATCAGACATCTACAAAGTTAGCTAGATGTTCACATTCATGTATATATTTTCTTTTGTTGAATATGAAGCATGTACTGGACATAAATGTGAAAACAGATTTTAAACTTCAGTTTACCCTCTAAGCAAAAAAAAATCTCCACACACACATACATACATATATATATATATATATATATATATATATCATCATGTGCAACAAATAAGAAGTGAATCTTAATTTCACATACAGGCACATATTATATAATACCACTCAGATATCACCATAAAACAAAGTCATATATTAAAGCTATTAATGCCATATTGGAGGAAGATCATAAGGATAAACTTACCAACATGATCCAATGTAGCCGCCAGTTTTGCCCTTTCCCATGTTCTCTGTAAAATTCAGCCCAAAATAGGTAAAATAATCATAATTTGATCATTAGAGAAGATAAATCAAAAGAATTAAGTGCTGGGAATAGTTTACTATGATGTCAACAAGTAAAATAACAAAAAAAAAATTGAAGAAAAGGATCATGGGCGAACCTGGATCATGGGTTTGCCAAGGATTTGAACGAGAGGCTTTCCCTCAAACCGAGACGAAGCGAATCGGGCGGGTATAATGCCGACGACCCGAGTCCGAAATTTTCTGAATCGGGTCAAGTAAGCGCCCGCTGCAATCGCCACTCCAGCCGCGATACCATGGATGATCCACGTCTTTGCGTTGTTCGGAGAACCAAACGACGACGTTGAAGATGAAGAAGAAGACGAAGGTGAGGAACAAATTGCCATGGCCCTAAGAAAGAACAAGAGCAACGAGAGCGTTGAAAATGAACTGAGATCAGATCTACCTACACTCACTTTAAAATTTACGATCGCGTGTAATAGACCATCAATTTTATTTCTTTTCCCCTGTCTTGAATAGCCATGTAAAAGTATTACATAATATAAATAATCATCTAAATATTAACGAGTTTAATTGATATACAATTGATGTATACTATTAGATATTAATATAAATTTTAATTAAATCCATTAATCATAATTTATAATAACTGTTTTTATTTATTTTTTATTTAATTTGGTCCCCTTATTATTAAAATGTTCAATTTAGTCTCTTGTTTTTCAAAATCAAATATAATGTAATCCTACTTCCTTTAATAATCGACTTACTTTAAAATTAAAACACCAATAATTTTAATTTATGCATAATGTTTAAAATCGTTGATTCAGGTTGTACTAAGTTAGAAACTAACAAACAAAAGACATAGTGATGGGTTGTTTTTATTTATTATTTTTTTAAAAATCCAGTGAAAATATCAGTGAGTAATTTGCTAGGATCATGTTTGTGGCTAATAAGACGAGAACTCTAGTAGTTTTTCTTACACATAGGATAATAGATTATTATCAATAAATTCAAAATGAAAAACATACCTGATTTTATATATTACTTCTTTCTTACAAATTTATTCCTACATCTTCTTTTACCTTCCTAAAACAAACATGTTTTTATCATCTTCTATAAGTATTTTCTTTTATAAGCATTTTTGTTTCTTCTATAAGTATTTCTTGTGTAGAGGGATGACTAAAGGCAGTGGTAATGATTTGGTTAAAAGTTATTAAAATTGTATCATATGAATTAAATATTGTTAATAATATTATTTTTAATATTTATTTTTGTTTTTACTATATTAAAAATATATGTTTTTAATTTGAAACCATGAAATTTATATAGGTTTTTTAATTTTTGAATTTCTAAGGCTTCGACCATTTGTTCCTAAATTAAAAAAAACAATTGAAAAATTTATTCTTAACCTTTTTATAAAATATATATACAACAAAATCTGTATGGAAATATATAAAAAAGAATATTAATATATTTTTTAATAAGAAATAATAATCACATTTTATCAAAATTGTATGAAATAATCAATTTTTTGTGATAAGTAAACATTGCTTTATACTTTTTAATGAATAAAAATTTACAAATTAAAATTATTTTCTTTCAATAACTTAAATTTTTTAATAATCAATAAATAAATAATTTTTAAAATATGGTAAATATGTCACAAAAATTCTTATTAGTAATGATAGAAAATATAAATTCTTTATAATTGTTGAGTTTGTGACTTAGACTCTAGGGTGAGAATAGGTCAATTTGTTAATAAGGAATTTAATGTTTGACATGGTCTAACTTGCTTAAAAAAAATTAGGTTTAGACTTTTTAAAGAAATCCAGTTAGTTAAATTAGTTGGGATAGATTTATAAAAAAATTATTTAGGTCAATAAATTTGTTATTTATTTATTATAAATAATAAATTTATACATGTGCCTATATTTTTGAGGATACAGTTATTAATATTTTTTTAAAGAATTGCTGTTTGTAATATTAATCAACAATTAATTAGGAAATTTAACTCTAGCGTAAATGAAATTTTATGCTAGTTTAAAATTTGACTTATTTAAAACTTGGTCTATTGCCTTATTTATAAGTTTTAATTAAAAAATAAAATAGATCATTGTTAAAAAAATAAATAAATCTTTAAATAGACCTAGAAGGCATAACAAACTTTAAAAAAGTTCCTGCTATACTAATAGGTTAGGTCTAAGTCTTAATATTATAAAATAGGTAAGACCTATTTATGTATAACCGAACTTGATCTACTCTATTTTTATATATATATATATATATATATATATATATATATATATATATATATATATATATATATATATATTTAAACACATTTTTTCTTTAAGAAAGAGTAAGTTATTAAATTATAATTAAGATTTTTTAAAAATACATCTAAAAATGAACTTGTTAACTTAATCCTCCTGAAACCAACAAATATAAGTTGACATATACTTGTAGATTGCTAACTTACACTATCTTATTTATTAGAAAAAATAAATTTATTTTCTTAAAATATAATTTATTAACTTATTCATTTAGTAGATATCTAGTAGTTCTAGCTTGAGTTAAAGAGAATCAAGAAGTAATGATGTTATTAAAGTATTGAAAATTTAGGTATTGTGTTCAACAGTGCAAAAATGATTAAGATTCTTCCTTGTTTTGTTATTAGGAGAATTAGTTTGTTACCAAGAGAATTAGTTTGGTTGTAGGACGAGAGACTCTCCAAGATGTTATAGAGTGAGAAACTTTAAAACAAGTACTCTCTTAGAGCACCTTTTAGAAAGTGAAAATAGGTTAGAGTGATTAGAATATTAGGTTCAAGACTAAGATGTCTCATGGTAAATCATGTTTTCTTTTGAAGCTTCATCTTAGAATTATGAGAAAAGTGAGTTCAACTTATAATATTAAAATTTCAGAAGTTTTTTATTTGACTTATTTGTCTTGCACAATCACAAATGATTCAAATTTATAATTAAATTTGATAAAATAGGTAATTGTGTAAAAAGACTTTTTCGATTTAAAAGAAATTTAAGGAATGATATGTAATTATTTAAAAATAAAGATAAATTATCATAATAATGAATCATGACTTTTAATTTTGATAATTACAACCATTAAATTTTTAATAATTAAATATGATCATAAATAGTTGAGGAAAATAGAGTTACTATGTGTATATGACTAGATAAACTTGAGTCTAATACGCTTGATAAAATAATATAAAGACTCTTAAATATAATGTGTTACCTAGCTTTTGTATTAAAAGGCGTACGAAAAACACAATAATTATAAAGAATCAGTAACTTTTGCTAACACAAGGAAATTCTTACTTAATTTGTACATGTAAGGCAGAATGTATATAGATAAGCGAAATGTTTTATAACATTCTATGGACACATCCCATGCTAGTGCTTTTAATGCACAAACAAATAGTTCTCTGCTCATGCTTCCTATAGATGAAGTGATGCAAGCACCAAATCCTAGAAGAGCTTTGATGTTTGGAAGTTGCCTAAATCTCCAATTCTTCATTAAACTCTCCATGGAAGCCTTGAAGGTGTCTTGGTCAAAATGAATAAAAGGAAAGAAGAATTGAAAATTGATAGACTAGAAGATGCCATGTAGGATGTAATAAATCCATAAGGAACCACCACAATGGTCATGGAAAATATTGATAAGATTCAAGGTTTCTTCCTAAGAAGACTAAGAAAATACTCTCTCAACAAAGCTAAGCTTTTATTAAAATTTGGCAAAAACTATACAAGAGTTTCGGCTAGCATCTTTTATAGAGTTTAGGAAACTTGAAGAGAAAGCTAGGCTAGCATTTAATGGTGGAGATTATGAGTAAATACAAGGCATACACTCTTAGTTCAAGTTACATGTCATTTTCAAGAGTGTTAAGAGTCACTCTCACTTGACTTGTCATCAATCCTCTTTTGTTCTCAACCTTTGGATGAGTTGAGTAATCAACGGTTGAGATTCCTTCTTAGATTAGGCATGGATCCTAATTTAAGTAAGAGTCTCACTTGAGCTTAAGTGCTTAGATTCACAAATGAAATTCAAATTCAACCTAAATTTAATTTAAATTTCATTGGTGAATTTTAGTGAGTAATATGACTTAAATTTACTCTATTTCCACTAAGCTTTACTTTTAAAGCTTCCAAACACCCAAGGGCTTCCAAAGCAACAAAATATTCACAAAATATAAGAGTGGTCGTGAGCTTCTCTAGCTCACACAAGCATGGCCAAAAACAACAGTAATACTACAAAGGGTATTATTTACAAGTTATATCATTAACAAGAAGATTACAAGCTTTGTTTAATATTTGAGCTAGGTTTTGAGTGTCTTGAGCCTTGACTTCTAACTTTAAAAGCTCTTTCTCAAATCCTTCCTCCATCTTTTTTAGCATACTCCTAGTAATTTTTCTTGTTGTGTATAGTGCTTGAGATGGACTTCCATCATGAAGGAGCTTGAAGATGCGTCTTGTTAGATCAAGATGATCAAGGAGGAAAATGTTAGATCAAGAATGTCCCTAAGTTTTGACTAATTACAGAACAGACGAAACAAGCCATCAAGACTTGACAAGACGAAACAGGCAACAGACGGAACATGATCCTTCAAAATTTGGAGTGTTACGTCTGTCCAAGAGCCAAGCCATCAGACGATACTGGCACAGACGAAAGAAGACTACTCAAGTTGAAGACCTTCGTCTGTCCAAGAGTGAAGCTTAAGACAAAAGGATGAGACGAAACAAAGAAGTTTGAAGACTTATTTCGTCTATCCAAAAGTGAAGTTCAGTTGAAGTCTCGCACCAAGATTTAAAATCTAAAGGAGTCATCATGAGAAGAATCCAAGATCTGTATGGGGATCTGCGCTTTCACATCCAAAGTCAAAAAGGTATCTACCTTTTTGTCACATCTCTGTACAAGTCAGTAAAAGGAACTGCGCACGCAATTCAGTCCGAGATATCCGCTGCAACTCTCATCTATCAATCAAGGACAACTGACAACCTTTTTGGAAAGTTCTCAAGAAGATCTCCAACGACTCTCAACGACATTCAAATGAGTCTAACGACTATTTGAAGAAGATGCCTATAAAAGGACTTCACCTCGACCAGAACAAGTTGGCGAATACGCTTATCTGCTATCTTTAAGAATTCGCTCACTACCAAGCTCTGTTATTGAAAACACCTCTCTGCGTAGAGGAAAAACTTTGTTTTTCTACATCTCTTAAAAAGTTCACATTGTGTGGCATTTTAGCCTGAGGAGGCTGTGTTTCAAAGAATACCTTTGTATTAGCCTGTGGAGGCTGGGTTCAAAGAATACCTTGTTGGTTTAGCCTGAGAAGGCTGGGAGCAAAGAATATCTGTGTATAGCCAGAAGTGGCTAGGATCAAAGAATACTTGTAACCCTTTCACGGTTGGTAGTGAAAACTCAGTGGTTGCTGGGTAACTAGACGTAGTCTTGAATAGACGAACCAGTATAAAAATCTTTGTGTTTACTGTTTCGTCTGACCAACTAACTGGGGATAATAAACTTAAACGTCTGTCAATTAAAATCAACAGTTCAAGATAATCATTGTTTCGTCTGACCAGTTTTGAACCTACAGATGAAAGGGATAAATTTTTTTATTAACACAATTCAACCCCCTTTCTTGTGTTTTATCTTTTACACGTCTCAATAACTACTTCAAATGAAAGTCTATATAATAAATTGAGATTTTGAAGACAAGAAAATAAGTTGAAATATAGAAATGTTACTTGAGTAAACTTAACTTTGTTTCTTCTTAGCCTTTTGTATAGTCTTATCTTAGAGTTACCGAACTTCAATGTAAATCCTTGTTTGTAAAGAGGTTGATAAACATTTAACATTACCTTTTCATTTTAACTTTGTGTTTTGATGAAACCTGAAGAGGTTGTGTGTAAAAGAATATTTGTTAAAGTGTGAAGAGATTTCTTTAAATAATACTTAGAAATTGCCTTTAGCTAGAGGCGATTGAAATACTTCTTGCATAGATAAAAGAGACTTATAAAACAATACTTGTAACCTTTATGTTATAGTGACACCTTAATAGTTATTGAGGAACTAAACACAGTATTAGACGAAGATGAATTATCATAAATCAAGCTTATTTTTCTTTCTCTAACAAACTAATGTTTAAATTGTGCCTTCGTACCTATTTTTAAAAATGTCTGGTGAGAACCTTAATTTTTAAGTTAAACATATCCGTTAACACAAACATATGATTAAAAAAAAAATTGTGAAAATTTTGTATAATAAAATTTAATCCTCCTCTTGTGTTTATCTTTACAAAAAGTTTTAAAAAAATTGTTCATAATCCGATTATTAGCTGTTAATAATAAATTATTTAATTTCCTCCTTATATTTATTGTCTTTACTAACAATTTGAAAAAAAAATTTCTCATAATCTATTTATTGGTTGCTAATGATAAATGACATTAAAATTCACTTATTTATATGGTAAATGGTACTTTGAATTTTGATTTTTTTTTTTTAGTGTTTCGAATGAACACCTTAGTGAAATTCGAAATATTAGCACTAGAAATATACACCATCTTTCCTACGGATCAATCTTCACGGCTGACCATTGAAGCTAGGTAGAAAATCAAGATAAATATTAAGTTTTTATGATTTGTGCGCTTGTCTATCTTAAAAGAGCCATGATCACATATGATTTAGGTAAATATATATGTTAATAATAAAGAAGACGTAATATTAAATTGATTTAGTGTTTGTCGCATGTGTTGTGTTATTTACGTGCAATTTTGGGTCAGATTAAGTAGTTGGGGGATAAATATGGATTCTTCTCCGGCAAACGTGGTTTGTTGGTTTTTTTTGGTACAGTCTCATTCATTTCTTTTGCATTGCCACTATAGACAATGCGTCAATGCCTATGATATTTCTTGTCCTTGAGCACTAAGGTAATTTCTTCCTGAGACAATGTGAGTCATTGATTTATTACGATTAAATCTCGTCCTTTTTTTTTCTTTTTTTGCACTATTACTTCAGACAAGACTTGTGGGATTCCATGCTCAGACAAGTCATTGATTCCTTTTGTACATATATCGCATTTTCATTATAAGTTTTTTATATAAATTATTTTATTAGTATCATTTCTTCTTTTAAAAATAATAGCATTAGTAAACATTGTTTTTTAAAATATAAATATTTTATCAATGTTTCTTTCAAAATTGTTCTCATGGGTAACGATGAGAATCTTACTTCTCCTCGTAAAGATACAATACTGAGAATATTTGTTTTCCGATAAATTTTTTTTTTCCTATGTAAACTTATGACTTTCTTTTATTAGGTTAATTAATACGTAAATAATTAAAATTGTAAAAAATAGTTACCATGTTTTTTTAAGAGAGAGAATAAACTAAAACTTAAAAATATTTAATTTCCAAACATAATTATGACTTGTCAAATAGATTTTACTCATTTTTAAATATTGTGATTCCCAAAATTTATGAATACGAAGAATCATGCATAATTAGGCATATATATACCAAATACATTTCCTTAGTCTTTTTTGTCCTCTTTTCGGTGCAATATCAAATTACTAATTTTATTTTTTTGGGTTGTATAGATATTAAAGTATGAAACGCATGCAACAAAACAAACATAGGAAAAGCGTTTTTCATTTCATGAGCAGTCGACAACGAAGCATTTTATTTTGAGAGGAATAAATGTAAATATTTTGAAATTTTGTTAAAAATACATGGAAGACTTACAATTACTAGTATTCCTTGAACTTTTTCTAATCAGTAAGTGCACATGTTAAGAAATTAATAATTTAAATTAAAAATATATTAGAAATGAATTTAAAATTACAATAAAATATAATAAAAAACCACTTTTACCACTATTTCGTTCGACTTGTTTAGTTTATTCTTTTATAAACATTTAAGGGGATTAATAGTTAGATAACTTATAATATTTTTCTTTGTAAGAGCAAAGTCAGAGCTTGCGTGGATCCTGAACAGTTTCCCCAATGTGTGCATTAATGCTATATAAACGAAACGAAACGAAACAAAAGCAAATTGTTACATAACACATTATATGTCGTTAGGGGTATATATATTCCATATATATATATGGAATTTTTTTATTCATCATAGCAATTAATACGATAATTGGTGGTTGTAATTGATACGGGAAATAATTTTTCCTTAATCTTACCGTTACCATTTATAGGAGAAATTAATTTTATGAATTTTATCTATTTTTTATTTAAGTATAACTTTAATTATGCATCAAACGCATATTCTAATAAGATATACTCTACAAATAAGATGAGATGAGATATCCTTAATTCTTATCCTTAAATTTATTCCTCACTTCAGAAAATACATTGTGTAACTTGATTCCTTTACATGTGTCCGCGACTGAAAGTACACATCTTTTAGTATGCTCACTCTTGAGTGTCACTTAGTACATAGAAATGGTAGTTAGTTCAACCTTACATGTATATATGTCTATTTGAATTAATTTTTACCTAAATATAAGTAAGAATTAAGAAAACATAAATATCAATGAGTCTTAATTACTTTTATCATATTCAATAATATAATTTTTTATATATCCGTTATTTAATTGATGTTATATTTTCAATTACTCTTTTTGGATTCTTATCGTGAATTTTAGTAAATAGTAGTTTAAGAAATAAGTTTATTTACAATTAAAATTAAAAATAGTAAAATTAAATGATGTAAACCAATTTTTAAGAAACACAAATCAATCAATTTTTTTTTTTTTTATAATTGAGTCCCAAGGGAGTACCAAATTACTCCGAAACTTCAAAACAAAATTAGAAAAATATTTTTCTATTCATTGCTTAGTTAAAGAAACAAATATTATATTTGATTTAAAAATATTATTATATAAATAAATAAAATAATTTAATGTTTATTTCTAAAGAAATCAAAACATTTAAAACAAAAATCTTTACACTACATAAAATAAAACTATTTAAAACTAAAACACACCTCGTGACTTGAAAAGTATTTATACTCACAAATTATCTACTAGTAACTTACAAAATTTAACAAAATTTAAACTCACATTCTTATTGTGTGGGGACCAATCTTAATTGACACTCTTTTCTTTTTTTCTTCACATTGCATTGAATGTCCCTTGAAGTCTTAGTTGTATCCAAATAAAAACAACCATGGCAATTAAGCTTTTAAATTTGTGCCCAAACAATCACATCATGGACCACCATCACCACAACAACAGGGTGCCAAGAATCCATGCATTCTCATCATCACCAACACCACCTTCTCCTCCCATTTTTTCCTTCATCGCTGCTCTCGCTGCCGCAACGCTAATTTTCATGTGTGTCTATGTTTTACCGGCTATTGTTTCAGCGGCATTTCTTCTAGTCCTTTACATCAGCACCCTTTTCGTTTTCAGGTTTTTGAACAGACAAGGAACCATTTTTAATGCTCAAACACCACTGAATAACCAAAGGGTAGTGAAAATTTTCAATAAGCTTTTCTGGGTTGTTGAGGAAAAAAGAGGTGGCCATTGGCATCAAGTTAATAAGATTCTATTAGGATCTGTTGTGTGTTTTGGAAGCCAAGTAATGGCATCATCACCATCATCATCATCATGTAGTGAATGTGCAATTTGCTTGGAGGATTTTAAAAAGGGAGAAGAGTGCCTTGTTTTCAATGTTTGTGGCCACACCTTCCATTGTGATTGTATCGAAATTTGGCTTCAGGAAAAGCCCAATTGCCCAATTTGCCGTCATCATGTGCCATCATCATCAGCAACCATGCTCACAAAAACTAGAAGCATGGAATTTGTAGAGAATTTAGTTTAGTGTTTAGAAGTGATTCTTGGAACGTGCTTCTGTGAATAAAAAGCACAAAACCACGTTCAAAGTTTCATCAAATCTTTTCATGGCTATTTTTTTTTTTTTAGAGAATTATTGTAACGTTTTGATATAGACATGGAATGAAAATTTTACCTTCTTATTAATTAATTACATAATATTAATAAATAAGAACGGAAGTTACGTGAGAATCAGGTCAAATCTTATTAATTAAATGTTTTATATATATTAATAGTATATGAATTTAATAGTGATGTATTAATAGTATATAACTTTTATTTTATTCTGTACAACATACTAATTATAAATCAGGCTTACTATAATTTTAGAGTAGTTGTTTCAGATACGACGAATAAATTTATTATACATGCGGAATTGTAATTTGATTTCAGTATAAAATGTCACATTGTCAATTTACATACCCTATTCGTAGTATTATTTTTTTGTTTTTAATTTTTTATATGGTCACCTAATTCAATTAATTAACGGCATTCGTGCTTAGTATGAATTTTAAAAAATTTGGTTAAAATTAATAAATATATTATATAATATATTGTGATTGATAATCGCATAAAATTAATGCATATCGATTGAGTGCATGTATATAAATCATTTTAATACCATGTTCAAACGGCACAATAAGAATGATCCTATTCCGTCAAAAGAAAAAAAAAATTATCCTATACCATGGAGTAGCAGTTAATGCATTCAAATCTCTACTTTAATTAGTAAACACTTCTCTTATTTGAAAGATGGTAATATTACTCTTTTTTTTAAGAGTTTAAAATATACTGTAATATTTAATCCAATTACTTAATTACTTTTGTTTTTGAGAAATGTAAATATGACATCATCTACTCCTTTATTACTAAACCACATTAGTGATAAAATGAATCAGTTTTACTAAAAGATATACTAAAATTAAATTCTATTTAGTGATAAAAATTTTAAATTCTTTTAAAAAGTTCTAGATTTAACATATATTATCATTAAATTTATTAAAGTGAAAAAATATTTGATAATTATAATAATTAATTATGTTTTATAGAAATAATAATTAAAAATAATTCTAAATTTATATGTGAAGCATTTCCTTTTTTTATTATTCACCTTTATTAAATAAGCATTGACAAATACATAATACATTCAAACATTAA
This sequence comes from Hylodesmum podocarpum, assembly GCA_026586105.1. Lineage (NCBI taxonomy): Eukaryota > Viridiplantae > Streptophyta > Magnoliopsida > Fabales > Fabaceae > Hylodesmum > Hylodesmum podocarpum. The sequence goes on from JALJEV010000804.1 coordinate 3,094,763, forward strand.
TGATTTGACTAATATAATAAGGATATAATTGACAATTTCTTAGAAAATCAATAAAATTAGCTAATATAACTAATTTTATTAGTTTGTGTAATTTGATTAGAATTTTCTAATATTAAAGACCACAGTAAGTAGTAATTTTCGGAAAAATAATTCTCAAGTTATATAATAAAAAAGATAATGAATACATGATGAATGTGTAAACAAAATGTCAAACATTTATAAATGATATATATATATATTTTTTTTTGCATAATGATTGACCTATTTTTCCTTATAATATAATAATATTATATATATATATATATGTTAGATAAGTTAGCCTGCAATATATTAAAATTAAAAAAAAAAAAAATAAAAGTATATAAAAAAAAAACACAATTAATCTATGACATTTCTTTTACCGATTATTCTTGATAATTAATTTTGAAACTTCATTTTGAACCACATACATTTCTTATAAATTCAGAGTGGGTTGGAAAATTGGCAGGCAAATTAAGGTTTTTGTCTGGATAGATAATTGTGTGAACGGGGTAAAAGTGAACCATCATAATTTTTCTCACTTATTATAAAATGTAAAATATTTTTTATCCAACCGATCCAAACATCGTGGAAACGATTCTAAATTTTACTATTTGAACTTTATTTTTATTGTAAAGTCCCAAATATTTATTCCTATTTGATATTCCTAAAGAATAAATTATGAACTTAACAAAATCTTTTTAAATATTCTTGCCTACAAAACAAAACGCACACTTCTGGCGAGGATCGAAATAAGTTTCTTAATTGATTGAGACTACACGCACCAATGAATCAATACATTCTATATGTACTACGTGATTATGAATTTGCCATTAGAGGATTTAGTAGGCTACGGTACCTTTCTTTTCAAACATGTTTTTCTATATACAATTTCAAATTTGAGAGGCATCAGAAGTTAATTTTACTCAGACCTCTAAAATGAGAATTTGAATTGGTTTTACCTTACCTTGCAAGAATACATTTTATTAATTATTTTGATGTATGAAAGGTGGAACATATTTTCCGAAATTCATAACCCCTGTTTCAATCCAATGTACGTGATCTCACTTTCGTCATGGGCTCATACCCATATACCCCTTAAGCCCAATGCCATATACCCCTTAAGCCCAATGCCTAGAAAGCCCGAAGGATTCTTCTTTTCTCGTACCAGTTTTTTTTAAAATACAGGTATACTATAATTTTTTCAAACAGATATTACTCTAATATTTTCTTAAAAATTATAAAAATAATACTAAAAAAAAATATAGAAATAGCTAAAATTATAAAAATAATACTTAAAAAAAATATAGAAATAGCTAGCACAACCATTGGAACGAATATAATTTTCCTCTTAAATTTTAGTTAAGTAATGCATCCTTTTTTGACTGTCCTGATTAAATTTCAAATTTTCATTCTTTCAAACTTTTTTCTTTGTTACTACATTAATTCTTTCTAAGGTTTTTCTCTTTATTACTCTGAAGTCGTAAGATTTCCGCAATACTGATAAACTAAGCAACTCACACAAGACAATATAATGATGACATGAACAACACACATCCCAAACCGATGACTCAGAAAAATCATCATTTCTTGGTATAACTCTTCTTCCCCTTCGGCTTCTCTTCTTCCTCGTCCTCGTCATCATCAAACTCGTCACCGTCGGAATCATTAAACTCGTCGTTAAGATCAAACTCATCCTCATCGCCATCGTCCATATCTTCATCGTCAAAATCAACGTCGTCGTCGTCGTCATCTTCGTCCCTTCTTGAAGCGCCACGTGGCGACCTTGCAGTGGCCATTTGTCTAGCGAGCGTTGCCGGGAACGAAACGGTGGAGGGTTCGAAGAGGGAGAGAGAGGCGCGTTCGAGTCGGACAAACGGGGCAACGGGTCGGGTGAGAGAAAACGATGAGTTGCAGAAGAAACGTAGTGAGAGGTTTAGGTTAGGGTTTTTGTGTAGTTTGAGAAGTGTTCGTGTCGCCATTTTGGAACGTAGAGTGATGAGTTATGAGTGAAGAAATGGTGGTGGCTACTTTGTTGTATATAGAGAGAATGGGAGAGGGTCTAGGGTTTTAGGAATTAGGTGGCGACCTGGTTGAACGACACGTGGAAAAGAACGTTCTGGAGCTTGCCCTCAATTTCATTCTGTTATACTCCTTCATTCTTGTTATAAGGTTTTACAGTCATGATTTTTTTATTAAGTTTAATCTCAAGATATTTTATGTTTTATTTTATTTTATTTTTTTTATGAAAATGACTTTAATTGAATTTATTCTTCTTACTTTAATGAGTACATGACAACAAAATGAAAGAATGGTGCTGTAATGAGATAAATATAATTAATTAATATTAGTAAATTTTATTAGGAGGGGTAAGTTTAGAAAATATAACTTTAGGAGAAGTTATTTTTAATCTTGGTGTGACAATTATTTTTTTATTTTAAAGTCATTTGTTGTTTGCTATTTTTATATCAGGCTCTTTTACCTGATTATTATTTATTAGAAAAGTTAGCTAATAATGTTAAATTTATCAACAATTTTATTATTTTTTAAAATTAATCTAAGAATTCCTTAGAATTATGATTTCATTTTGTTACTTGGTTAATTAATGTATATTAGTTGTACTAACCAATCTTAATAAAAGAGATTTAATGTATAATATTGAAGTAATTTGGGGGCATTTTAATAAATATTTATTGTTCTAATGTAATATCGGTAACTAAAATAAATGAAAGATTAAGATTTAATAAATTTTTTGAGAGACTTAAACATTGAAATGAAGGATGAAAAATTTAATTAACACACTATTAATAAGACCTTTTTACTTTTAATTCTTATGTAATGGCTAAAAAGATTGGATTCATTTTGATATCTAGACTCCAAACAATAAAATTAAAAAAAATAATAAAAAAACTAGAACAAACATTTGGTTCAATGAATGAAGTTGAAACCATAAATAATCTGGTATACAGAGTACTTCAGCATTCAGAGACTAATCTCAATCAAATTCTTCTCTGACATGAAACAATCCTAGTGAGCTTTTAATCGAAGATTCAACATCTATAACTTTAGAGTGGAAATCAATGATAAAAACCTAAAATGCTACAAATGTTGTTGCTCATAGCAGCTGAAAAAGACATGCCAAAGGGTGAGTCATTCTGTTTTCTCAGCTTGAGCATAAAGCATACTACATTTCTTTGGAGCTATGCTTCAGTCACCACAGGCACCTTTTGATATTCTTCTTTACCCTTGATTCTCCAGGAAAGTATGTTGTAACCACCAAACCTTTGTTGCAAATGGATGATTATTGCAAACATTAGGCTCACTAAAGAAATGATTATATCCCAAGCAGTGGAGTAATAGTCTGCAATCTCATCCTCATACAATGATGAACCATCAACATACACAAGAGCCTCAAAGAGATCATATGCATGGGGAATTAGTCTTGCAAAACTGATTCCAAAGTAAAATGAACATGAAAGAGCATTCCCCTTGGAATTCATAAACGCATTAAGCAAAATTTGAGGCAAGAGAAAGCCATCTAGTGCCAAACCTGAGTAAGACTTCAAGTCCTCCCAAATTGAGTGCTGTGAAAAACTAGCTGAGGATGCCACATCACCATGCAAAGTGTTGTTTTGGTGTACAAGCAATGCAATCAAGAACCCTGCTGCATATAAGGAAAAAACCACGTACAAAACCTTTTTCTCAGCAATCCAAAGGTCCTCTTGTTTTGAATGAGCCTTTCTTGATGACCAAGTTAGCTGCAGGAGACGGAGTTGCAACAAGAAAGCCACCATGACAATTAGCCTCACAGCAATTTCATTTACTTCAAGCCATTCATTTCCAAGCAGAATGTTTTTCTTGTCATGATTTTGTGCAAAAAGGGCTTCGAAGTTCAGAACAAGAGGTACCATATTTCCCAAAGTAAGAATCAATAGCATGACAAAAGAGATTAAGGGGAGCATATCAGGATTTCTTTTCAAATGGTAGAGTTGCAAACCCACAAAAACACATGCTAGTGTGGTGCAAAGCAGAATCATTATGATTTCCATATCAACTTTCTTTAAGATTTGTGATGCTTCTGCTGTGTAAAATGAAGCTGAAATAAAATCCAACTGTTTGAAGTAAAGAGGATCTGAATTTTCGCGCGTGCTTCCAATACTTCCTTTAATGTAACCTCCATTGTTCTTTCCATCAAGTGGTGGGAACTGAAACTTGACTATAACCTCACAATCCATGGAATTTGTTGATGGTATTCGGTTCTTTGAGACAAGGTTTCTGCAACCTACCATGCATAATGTTCCAGCTTCAGCATCATAAATTCCCTCAGCTGAAACATTCACTGGCTCAGTCACATTTACTGTTGTGTTTAGCATAGACTTCTCTTCACCTAACTCAGCATTAAGTAGTGGATTTATGCCGATTTTGTAGCTAACATTGTACAAGGCATTGGTGCTAGAGTTTGGAGAAATGAATGAGAGTGTGTAACTGGTATTAGAAAGAAAGGTTTCATCTAAGTTCCACTGGATCTGATCATTAACAACCAATGGAACAGAATAACCCCATGCAATTCTCCTCTTAGAGTTTCTAACCGACATGTCAAATCTCATGTCAGAAGAATAAACATCTGGATACCTTATTCCCTTGTTCTTCAAAGGTTCTTGTCTTGGACACATCTTTCTGACTTTCTCAAGTTGGCTATACTCATACTTTATGCCAGAAATTTCAACTCTTCGGTTCTGAAAACTTCTTAAAACCACCCTCTTGAAATAACCTGAATCACCCACAGTTTTATTGCTCCAAATTTGGCCATTAATGCTACTTGCATCTTTGATTGACCAAATTTTTGGAAACCTCAAGCTCATTCTTGTTGAGCAATCACCTACATGAACACTAGCCATTGATTCTTCCATTCCCAATAAACGGCAACCAACCATACACAATTGGTTCTTTTCCTCATCCCACCACCCTTCTCCAACTAATGTTGCATTAGGATTGAAAGACCATCTAGCACTACCATTGCCAAACCCAATTAACACTCTCACCCTTCTCTTAACATCTGAACAAACCATTTCTTTCAGAGACAGAGTATAAGGAAATTGGTATGCATCCCCCCCAATAGGACTACAATTCTTTGCAGAATTGCAATCACTTTGGTATTGCAAATCATATTTACCATTAATCATTGGAAAAATGTTTGCACAAAAACTAACCGGATTAACTGATAAACCCGGTACTACTTCACCTTCATAAGAATACTCATTTTTTGTTTCTTTAGTATCCAAACTATACTCATAATTCATTCTAGGAAAAATAAACACAGAAATGGGTTCAAAGTAACTCACCTCATGCTCAGAACTCAAGCTCTCCAAGCTTCCAGTGACCAAGGTAGAAATAATATTATTCGAATCGACAACATTGTAAAGCTTGAGAACAACCTCCAAACGTGACATGCTATAGCTAGTTCCTGTTCCAACCATACAAAGCTTCCCTGAAGATTCTGACCAGAACCCTTCAAGCCTAAAGGATATTGAACTTGGAAAACGCTTACGGTTCTTCAATCTTTCGCCGTGTGTGGAGTTTCTCACACGGTAATAGGAACTAGCACTTCTTAATAGCAAGGTGGCTTCAACTTTGAGTATGTCAATAACATCAGTTTCATACACAGTCTTGATTTGAAGAGTAACTTGTTTCTGTCTAAGTTTCTTTAAGGTGTCAGCACCAACAAGTGTGTCACCACCAAGGTAATAACCACCTAGGACTTGACTAAGTGGAAAATCTTTGAACTTGGACTCATTTGGCAATGAGTTTGGAACCATAGAAGCACATTGATCTGTGTAAGAGAGTTGAGAAGAAGCATGAGATGAGATAATGTTAAGGGTGGTGAAAAGAAACAATGACATTAGGAGAAATGAAAATGTTAGAGACTCCATAATCATTCTAATCAAATTTCTCCGTAGAAGAAAGTTGGAGTGCAGCTAAAAGACTCATGAAACTCTTTTATAGGACTTGGAATTGAGCATGTATGAACATTGATGGCAGAACATTTTCTTGCATCTAACTATATAATATAACAATACACGTAAGGTATTATTTCGTTCTCAGATTTTAATTTTTAGATTCTTCCTGTCACTATCAACAAATAAAATTATTTTAAGTTTTAGTCCTTATTATAAAAATCAAACAAATTAATTGTACATAACAATTGAGAAAATAGTGTATAAATCAATAATACAAAGAGTTTTCAAATTATTACTCAATCATAAATTATTACATATAATAAATTTATTGATTTTTATAATATTAACAAAAAAATTATTTTTGATTAATTAACAATATAAAAACTTCAGCCACCAACAATATATTTTATCTCAATTTATTAAATTCCATGACAATTCACATTTAAATTCAAATTTAAATATTTATAAATAATATTAAAAGTTTGACGGTGCAATTTTCTAATCATAAATAAAAATTTATCATCAAAATCAGCAACTCACCTAAGTTAAATACAATAACAAAGTACAAACAAAGGAAGTTTTTATAACTCATCATGAGAATTGTGGTGTACAATTCTACTTCATGTTGTTGACTATACTTGATTTTGCAATCTCTATTTAAATTGTATTTTATTAAGAGTTAGTCTGATGCCAGCTTGATGAATGGTTCCTTTGTGTATTTTTTTTCTTTTTTATTCAAAAGCTTTGGTGAGATCGAGTGAACGATTTTTGACTCTGGACACTCATAATCGTAAGCCATGACGTCAACTAACGGTTTTATGAGCCATTATCTTTCCGCAACAACGAAAGAAGACAATGCTAGCTGAGGCTACCACAGGATTCGGAATAGGCCTTCAAGATTTCTCAATTATTATAATTTTACTCTAATAAGTAAACTAAATTATATTATTACTGTTTTTATTTGTATAAATATAAGAATTAAAAAAGAACAGTGCTATGTGATAATTTTAAGAAAAAAAAATATTTTCCGTCACAAAATCGGGAGATGGAATTGCATGTATACCAAGATTTTAAAATATAGTTTTGTAAGGATTGAAGCATATTAGATATTAGTGCAGAATATGCACTGATTTGATCGGTAATTAATCTTTGTTTATCGAATTTGACTGATTACTTTCGACAGAGATCTTTCCTCTCAATATATTTTTTTCATTTACATATACTCGAAACATAATCTTACTTAAATGATTCAAGATGTTTGATTTATTGGTGTTTAGGTTGAGATTTTGTCACACTATTGTATTTATTTTAATTTTATATATAAGTAATTTTTTAATTTACTACCGAAAAAACAACATTGTAAATTAAAAATAAAGTTGTAGAAGATGAATTTCCATATTTTGAGAATTACTCTTTAATCACATATTGAACAGGGGGCAGAGCCAGAAAATTAGGGTGGGAGGGATAAATTTTTTTTTTTAAAATTTTAAATTTCTTTTATAATTTTTTTTAATTTTAATTTTAATTTTTTAAAATTGTTGAATACAACTTATTAATTACACAATAATTTTTTTTGGAGATTAAAATAAATTTGGAAGAGATTAAAATTTATTATTAATATATAAAAAATTATTATTAATATAAATAAATTAATATATATATATATATATTTATATATATTAATATTAAATTTATTACTAATATATATAATTATTATTAATATATATATATATATATTTTATTATTAATATATATATATATATATATATATATATATATATAATTTATATATATTAATATTAAATTTATTACTTACATATAATTATTATTAATATATATATAATTTTATTATTAGTATATATATATATATATATTAAAAAAAAAACAAAATTTTTGGAGGGCAGTTGCCCCGGAGCTACATCGTAGCTTCGCTATTATGAGCATTCACCATCAAAATAAATAAATAAAATAAAATATAAACTAAAATTTTAGTCAATTTTTTCCCACGAAATTTCATAAATCGCATGTTGAAATTATGAGTATAAACTAAAATTACTCAACGTTTACTTCACACATAAAACTGAAAGAAAATTAAATTTATGCCAAATACAAAAATGATTAATAATTTTTTACTTGATTAATGACAACTATTTTTCTATTATTATTAAACTTTAATTATTTAAAAAAATCACAATTTTCAAATTATCATTGTAAGTGTAAAAAATTATGGATATCTAACGAGATGAGATCTTCATATATCATTATTATTCATCCTGCATTTATAAAATCTTTGAAGCTAATTTTCAATTCAAATTATCATTATTATCGTATATAATATAAAATATACCTTATTTTTAAATTTTATATTTCTTTTGTTATTTAATTATATATAATATTAAAATTGATATATTATAAGTATATATTAGATTCGAGTTCATATTTAAGCATGTTGAATCCTACTAATTTTTGGGCAAGGTAGGAGTAAAACTCAACTCGTCCCACATTCATTACTAGGTAAAACATGCCAAAAAAAAAAAAACTGCCATTTTCTTTGCATAAATTAATAATAATTCCCTTAAAGCTATGTCACTGGACTATCACACTGTTATAAATTTAATTGTTCAAATTTTGAGCCTGAGGGTAAAAAATGAAAGTAGTCTTATTTTAAAATAAATATTATTATTAAATTAGGATCGATTTTAAATTTATTATAGTTGGGTGTTATTTTTCAAGAAGGTGTCATGTCAATTAGTGCCTCCATAGTATAAGACACCACAAGTGACAATGCCTATTTTACATCAGCTAGAGAGTTAAAGGCGCCACATGCCACGACGCCTACTTTTAATAATGCTGTCAAGTGGAGGTTCAACATTCTGAGGGCCTTAAAAAAAGAACTTGTCTTGTGGGACCCACAAAGATTTAGAAACCTGCGTGCATCCAAACTTATTATAGCTACGGTGCCACAAACGATAACGCCTATTTTACATCGGCTAGAGAAGTAAAGGTGTCACAGGCCACGACACCTACTTTTAATAATGTTATCGAGTAGGGACCAAGAAGGTTCAACACCCTGAGGTGTCTTAAAAAAAGAACATGTATTGTGGGACCCACAAAGGTTCCGAAACCTACTGCACCTCCATAAAGACTTGTACTGTGGGACCTATAAAGGTGCAGAGACACGTGACACTTCCATAGAAACCTGCTATTTAAAAAACTAAACTAAACAATTACAGTAAAACAAATTACCATAATTAAGAATTAACAAAATACAATAAACTAGTTAACAATAAACAAAATTATAATAACAGTAGCTATAATAAAAATGAACTAAACTATAAAAAAATGATAATAACAGTAACCATAAAAAAAAATTAACTAAACTCCAAAAAGAATTAACAATAATAAAAATAATAATAACAGTGACTACTATAACTAAACATAAAAAAAATATCATTTAACAAATAAATATTTCATACAACATAATATATTTCCAATAAAAATTAATTCCTAACAACACTAACTACAACTAAATTTAAACAAATAATTGCCAACTAATTTCTAAAATTTTTCTAAGCTAACATATCCTAAACTAACATCTTAAAATCAATACTAAAATTTTTCTAAACTATTATTTTTCTAAACTAACATTTTCCTAAACTAATGCTTGTGCAATGTTATTGCTCCAACAAATTGGAACTTGTATCAAGAGCATGCATAAGATAATTTACAAGAATAAATCAAACTTCTCTGGCTGCCAGCCTATTTTTAAAATAGTAATTCAAAAGTTGTTTTAATTTTGTTGAGTGAAGGATTAAATGTGTTAGTTTTTAGTATAAATAGAAAATGTTTTTTTTTATTGAGTACATACACATGTTGAGAGGTAAATAAAATTAGTTCCCTTAACTTTTTATCTCTCATCACCCTCTTTTGTTACTTTTTGTTATTCCCTGCTTTTTCCAACAACTTGGTATAAGAGCTTCGGTTAATTCCTTTCAAAGATATGAGAAAAGATGGGACCGAATAATGGAAACTTCCTTATTGCTAATATCCCATTCTCAATGGCAAAAATTGGAACAAATGGATTGTTCAGATGAAGGTGGTGATATTCGCATATCAAGAAGTCCAAGAAGTGGTTGAGGAAGGTTACCCAACACTTGTAAGGGTGCAACAAAAGCACAGAAGGTTGCGCAGAAGGAAAATAAGAAGAAGGATAAGTAATTCATGTTCTTTCTCTATCAATGCATCAATGATGTGGATTTTGAGAAGATTGCACCAGCCACATCTTCTCGCGAGGCATGGCAAATTTTGGAGAAATCTAACGAGGGTGTAGATTAGCCAAAGAAGGTTCAGTTACAAACCTTGAGGTGTCAACATGAATTGATGTAGATTGATGGGACTAAAAATGTAATGGATTTCTTCAATCATGTGACTGCGTTGACGAATTCGATGAAGATGTATGGGGAAATGATCACAAATCAAACGATTGTGAAAAAGATTCTTCATATCCTAGCTCTGAAGTTTGATTACGCCATCGTGGCAATAGAGGAATCGAAGAATTTAGAAACTCTGAAAATATGAATAATTGCAAGGATCATTGGAGGTACACAAGCAACGCGTGATGGAAAGATCGCATGAAAGATATCAGGATCAAGCTTTGTAGACTCAAACCTAAAAGAGAGGTGGTTCCTCTGTTAGAAGAGGAAATCAAGGAAGAGGAAGATCTAAAGATTATAAAAGTAATTTTAGCAATTCTAGGAAACAGCCTTACAATCATGAAGAGAATGATTGACACACGCGCCAAACGTGCGTTAAATAAAATCAAATCGGCTACTACTTTACAGTAATAGTGGACCTGGATCATTTCCCACATATTACTCTATTATTTCTTAAAAGCTGAAATTATAAATGCAGTTTGGGGGTTTTTATGCTCAGGAAAATTAAACAATGCAACAACAATCAATTAAAATAGTAAAACAACAAGAAACAGAATCGCAAGGCTAAATTAAAAATGCAAGAACAGTTGATTAAAAGGCATTAATCCGATCTTTGTCGGTTCCTAATTTCTCTCACTGGTTCAACAAAATAAAAGCAATCATCTACGAAGTGCATTGAAATCGAAATCTCTGCATTTCAACACCGAACTAATGCTTTGAGATCTCAAGGGATTATCATCAAACACTTGGTGGCTTTTAACCTCACACAATCGCATGAGATGCTACAACTCGGTTTCGAATCATATAATTAGTTTTTTGCATTCGTTATTGATCAATAACGTCAGAATAACAACAAAATCAATCCAAAAAATTAATTGATACATTGAAATCAAAATTGTAGAATCTAAATGAAGTGCTCATGCAATTTGAAAATGGAGAACCTAAGGAAATTAAGGATCCTACTGAGATCGAATTGATTGATGAAATTAGCTACATATACTTGCAATTAAACAAAGCAATAAACAAAATTGCATAATGGAATTCAAAAACACAAAGAGAAGAGAGGAATATAAACCCTAGCAGAGCAAAATATGAAAGAAAAGAAAAGGCACAATGATGGAAAATGAAAATGAATTAAAATGTGCAAAGTTGTCTTCATATTTGAGTTTTGGGGTATTTAAAGAGTGCAGGTCATGTGCTAGGGTTTCGAATCATATAATTAGTTTTTTGCATTCGTTATTGATCAATAACGTCAGAATAACAACAAAATCAATCCAAAAAATTAATCGATACATTGAAATCAAAATTGCAGAATCTAAAATGAAGTGCTCATGCAATTTGAAAATGGAGAACCTAAGGAAATTAAGGATCCTATTGAGATCGAATTGATTGATGAAATTAGCTACACATACTTGCAATTAAACAAAGCAATAAACAAAATTGCATAATGGAATTCAAAAACACAAAGAGAAGAGAGGAATATAAACCTTAGCAGAGCAAAATATGAAAGAAAAGAAAAGGCACAATGATGGAAAATGAAAATGAATTAAAATATGCAAAGTTATCTTCAGATTTGAGTTTTGGGGTATTTAAAGAGTGCAGGTCATGTGCTAGTCACATGACCTTTTAATGAGTCAGGGGTGCAACCTTCAAATTCAAGTCATGGCACAAATAAATGGTTCAATTTACATGCATTTTAAATGAGCCTAAACTAATGTCTTCTCACTGGAATTTTTGGCAGCAACATAGCGTCAACTTCGTGCTCAAATTCACCCTAGATATGGTCTGAATTAGCTCTTGATGTCTCATCGCTTTTGTATCTCTTTGAGTCCTCTTTAAAATGACACCTAATGAAGCTCAAATGAAGTTCTGTAGCCAAAGTTATGCTTGATTTATTGAACCTGGTCAAAACTGAAAATTGTAGCGAATTAATACAAATATCCGCACTTTAGGCCTAATTGAGTCCTAACTCATAAATGCACTTAAACATGTTAATTGACCATTAATTATGCTCTAATATGATATAATAAATGTAGAGAAATCAATCAAAATAATAATATATCAATGATAAACAAGAATCTTTAGGTGCTTTAATTATAACAAGATAAGACATTTTTTAGCAGAATGCAAGGCACTAAGTGTTAGTGATACACGAGGAAGTGTGAGCAATGAAGCCAACCTTGTCAAAGAAAATCATGTCTCAGATGAAGAACCATTTACTCCCATGATGGTAACTAAAGAAGGAGGCAGCAATTCAAGAATTCGATATTGACTCAGGGTGCTCAAACCACATGAATGGTCACTAAGAATGGCTTGTCAACATTGATCAAAGCAATAAGAGAAAAATTTGGTTTGTCGATGATAGATTCATTTATGCGGAAGGTATTGGTGATGTCCTGGTCAAGAAAGAAGACAAAGGATTTCGTAATTACTAAGGTTTCTATGTCCCTGGATTGAAAAGTAATCTCATTAGCATGAGCCAGTTGCTAGAAAAAAGGGTTCAGTTTGCATGTGAGATTTAGTTATCTTGAAATAGATGATACTCATCAAAGAAGGATTTTGAAGCTTTCCCTCACACAAAACAGAACCTTTTAGGTCAAGGTGAATGTTATAGAGTCATACATTGCTTATCAGTTAAGTGGAAAAGGATCGCTCTTGGTTGTGGCATCAGAGATTTGGCCATCTCAATTTCACATATTTGAGCCTTCTAAACTCAAAGGAAATGGTGTTTGGCTTGACTCCAATAAAGCTTCCCTCCAAGGTATGTGAAAACTGCTTGGTGAGTAAGAAATCTAGAGCCACTTTCAGTTCTTATACTCCTAATAGATCTACTACAATACTGGATGTGATATATTTTGATGTGTGTGGTCCAATTGACACTGTTTCAATGGGAGGAATAAGTACTTTGTATCTTTTGCGGATGAATATAATAGAAAGTTGTGGGTTTACTTGCTTAAAGCCTAGAATGAAGTTTTTACAATGTTTAAATTGTTTAAAACCATTGCTAAATAGCAATCTGGAAAATACATTAAAGTATTAAGAACTGATGGAGGTGGAAATTTTCGCTCAAATGAGATAGAGAACTTCTGTAAAGAGAATGGGATATTGCATGAAATTACAGTTCCATACATACCACATTATAATGTTGAGACTAAAAGGAGGAATAGGACTATAATATGGTGAGAAGCATGCTAAAGGGGAAGAATCTATCTCATGTTTTCTGAGGATAAGCAATGATGATAGTTGCTTATGTTATGGATCTATGTCCAAAAAAGAAGCTTGACTTACATGTTCTTGAAGAAATTTGGTCAAGAAGGAAGTCATCATGTCATAAACATATACCGATCAGAAAATTTGATCAGTCAAGCATCTTAGAGTTTTTGGTTGCTTATGCCATAGACATATACTCGTCTAGAAAGAAAAAAGTTACATGACAAGAGTGAATCCATGATCTTCACATGATACAGTTCCACATGTGCTTATAAATAGTACAATCCAAAAATTAAGAAACGGAATTCGGACAGAGATGTGCTATTTGAGGAACATAGTGCACGGAAAAATGATGACAACTCAAAAGTTGTAGAGACAATGATCAGGGTGGATCTAGATTTAGATCAAAACGTTCCCAATCAGGGTAATGAAGTAGAATCAATAACTAAGGAATTAAGAGCACCATAAATTCAAAGACTAGTTAGAACAAAAGCATTACCCACTAGATTTAATGATTTTGAGTTATTTTAGGATTCTAAAATTGGGAATGATGGTGAGTCGATTGACATGGCACTACTTATTGATGTTGATCTAATCAATTTTGGGGAAGCCATAGCTGATGAGACTTAGAGAAAGGCCATGAAGGAAGAATTTGCTTCAATTAAGAAGAATGAACTTGGAATTTGGTAGAGCTTCCAACAAATAAAACACCTATCTTAGTTAAGTGGGTGTATAAACTGAAGCTTAAGCTTGATCCCAATGGTTCCATTTCAAGACACAAAGCTAGACTTGTTGTTCGAGGTTTCATGTAGAAGGAAGGGTTGGAATATTCGGAAGTTTTTGCTCCTTTTGCAAGGTTGGAAACAATTAGATTATTGGTAGTATTGACTAGTTGGAAAGGATAGGAGTTATTGCAGCTTGATATTAAGTTTGCATTTTTAAATGGACCATTAAATGGGGAGGTTTATATTACTCAACTTCATAGTTTTAAGTTTAAGAGAAGTGAGAACAAGGTGTTGAAGCTTAAGAAATCTCTCTAGGGTTTAAAGTAGGCCTTAAGGGCTTAGAATAAGAGGATTGATGCATTCTTGACAAGGATTGGTTTTCAGAAGTGCTCCGTTAAACATGGTGTATATAGGAAGTCTTGTGGCTCCGGTGGAATACTACTCATATGTGTATGACTTACTCATCACTGGCAGTAACATAATTGAGATAGTAACAATGAAGAAATGCTTGAATAACAAGTTTGAAATGACTGACCTAGGCAAATTGTCATATTTCCTAGGCATTGAATTTTTTCAAACTAGTGAAGGTATCTTAATGCATCAGAGAAAATATATTCTAGAGGTTTTGAAGAGATTCAAATCACTTTAGTGTAATTCTGCTAAAACACCAGTAGAAGCAAATCTAAAGCTTGGAAGTTGTGATCAAGAGGCAAAGGTTGACAGTACCATGTTTAGGTAGCTAGTTGGTTAGTTAAAGTTTCTAGGCATTCTCATTTAGTTGTAGCCAAGAGAATCCTTACATATCTTAAGGGAATACCTAATTATGAGTCTTGTTTCCTAGCCATTTGTCTAATAAAAAAGATGATAGTATTCTACACCTTGTAACATACATTGATTCTAATTGGTGTGGAGATCAAATGGATAGGCATAGCACAATGGGTTATATGTTCTTCCATGGGAAAACACTTATTTCCTTCTCTTCAAAGAAATAGGTTGTGGTAGCATTGTCAACTTGTGAAACTCAATACATAGCAGCCTATAATGTTGCTTGTCAAGGGTTGTGGATTGAGGCGTTGTGGTAGCATTGTCAACTTGTGAAACTCAATACATAGCAACCTGTAGTGTTGCTTGTCAAGGGCTATGGATTGAGGCATTGTTTAAGGAATTGGGATTGAAAACTGGAGAAATTGTTTTGCTACTACCAAACAATAAGTCTACTATTAATCTTGCCAAAAGTGTAGTTTCCCACAATAGATCAAAGCATATCATAATTAAGTATCATTTCTTGAGGGACCAAGTCAACAAAGAAAAGATCAAATTGCAACATTGTGGTACTGATCTACTGATTGTTGATGTGATGACTAAGCCTTTGAGATTTGATAGGTTTAAGTCATTCAGGAAGATGATGAATGCAAAGAATTTGTTAATCTGTTTACATCTTTATGTGGTTTCATGAGATAATTTAATGTTTTCACTTTTAGATTAAAAGGAATATTAAATTAGTAATTCAAAAAGTTTTAGTTTTGCTGAATCAGGACTAAGTGTGTTGGTCTTTAATATAAATAGACAAAGACTTCTGTATTGAGTACATACACACGTTGGAAAAAAGAAACAAGTTTAGTTCCCTTGACTGTTTGATCTCTCAATACTCTCTTTTATTACTTTCTATTATTCCTTCTTTTTCCAACACCTACCATCAACGGTAGTAAAATGACAGTTTATTGAACAGAAATAGTGAAAATAGTGAAACAGTAACGTGCAAGAGTTGGATTTTTTTGGAGCTACGCTTCGGTCTCTACGGATACCTTTTCATACACTTTTTTGTATAATCTTTACCTTTGAATCTCCAAACAAGAATCTTGTGACCACCAAACCTTTGTTGCACATAGATAATTACAGAAAACATCAAGACAACCAAAGGATAATTATGTCCCAGGCACGGGAATAATGTTGAACCATCTCCCAATATTTCTCAAAGAATGAACCAACAACATATATAAGAGCGTCATAGGGATCACCAAATGCGTGGGGATGAAGTCTCACCAAGCTGTTTCCAAAGAAAAGTGAACAAGAAAGAGCATTGCCCTTGGAATTCCAGAACATATTAAGCATAATTTGAGGCAAGATTAAAACATCTACTACCAAACCTGAATAAAATGTCAAATACTTCCACAAAAAATATTTTTGATTGTTTGAAAGGCCTAATGAAGGTATAAAAGGCAATGCACGTAAGAATCCTGCTACATATAAAGGAAAGATCACATAGAGAACCTTCTTCTCAGCAATCCAGAGGCCCTTGTGATTTCTATCAGCATTTCTTTTTGACCATGTTAGCTTCAAGAGATGGAGTTGCAAAAGGAATGTTGCCATTGCTATTAGCCTCGTAGCAATTTCATTTAGTTCACGCCAGTTATTTCTAAACAAAGGTTTTTCTTTGCATAATGATTTTGGGCAAAACGGGAATGAAAGTTCAGAACAAGAGATAACATATTTCCTAAAGTGAGAATCAATAGCATGACAAAGGAGATTGAGGGAAGCTTGTCAGGATTCCTTTCCACCTGGTAGAGTTGTAAAGCCACAAAAATACATGATAGTGTGATACACTTCAGAATCGTTATCATCCTAATATCTTCTTTTCTTAAGATTGGTTTATCATCTCTTATCTAATATGAAAATTGAAGTCAGGTTCAAGGGATTAAAGTAAAGAGGATCTAAAGTTCTGCGCGTGCTTTCAATACTTCCCTTAATATAAGTTCAATCCTTCTTTGCCTTTAGCTGTTGGAACTGAAACTTGACTACAATCTCACAATCCAAACAATATGTTGTTGGTATTTGGTTCTGTGAACCAAGATTCCTGCAACCTACCATACACAAATTTCCAGCTTCAGCATCATAAATTCCCTCAGCAGGAAGATTAATTCCTACCTCAGTTGCATTTGTTGTTGCATTAACAAAGATTTTTCTTCATCAAACTTTGCATCAGGTGTTAGACCAAAGCTGATTTGGTAGCTAACATTGTACAAGTCAGCATTGCAGGAGTTTGTAGAAATAAATGGTTGTGTGCGGCTGGACTTGGAAACTAAATTTTCATTTGAATTCAACTCCTGGATCTGATCATTAACAAAAAAATGGAACAGAAGAACCCCAGGCAACTATCTGGTTGTAGTATTCAACTCCGAATTCAATTCTCATGTCAGAAGAATAAACATTCGGATACCTTATTCCCTCGTTCTTAAAAGTTTCTTGTCACATGGACACACTTTCTCACTTTATCAAGGTGGCTGTACTCATACTTTGTGCCACAAATGCTATTTCTTTTGTCCTGGTGACTTCTTAAAAGTATCCTCTTTACCAGAATCCCCCACTGTTTTGTTGCTCCAAATTTTGCCCAGAATGAAACTTGCATCATTGATTGACCAAATCTTTGGAAACTTCAAGCTTATTCTTGTAGAGCAATCACCACATGAACACTAGCCATTGATCCTTCCATTCCCAAGAAATGACAAGCAACTATGCGCAATTGGTTATTTTCCTCATCCCACCTCCCTTCTCCAACTAATGTAGCATTAGGATTGAAAGGGCCGGTTGAACCAAAATAAATCTTGCCAAACTCCACCAATACTTTCACCCTTTCCTTTACATCCGAACAAACCAATGCTTTCAAAGACACAATAGTGGTTGGCAACCCCACTCAATAGGAATGCAGTTCTTTGCAGATTTGCACTCACTTTGGTATTGCAAATCATATTTACCATTAATCATTGGAAATATTATTGAGCAAAAACTAACTGGATTAATGGGAAAACCCAGTACTAGACCTTCACCAGGATACTCATTTTTTGTATCTTTTGCACCCAAAGTATATTCATAATCCACTATTGGAAAAATAAACAGTGAAACGGCGAAGACAGGTTTTAAAGAGTTTACTGCGATACTTATTACTAGAAAATCATAAGTTAATTGCTGCTGCAAATAATTTCCGCAGGTAGTTGATGCGGTTTTTTCCACTATTTTGTTTATTTTATGATTTTTCACGCAAATTTAGGGCCGTGGGAAATTTCACAAGAAATATTCTTCTTTTCTGTATTTTTTCTATAAATCTATATCTGCAGGTATATTTTATATAATTTTAAAATTTTGCATAAAAAGGCCGTATCTAATTTTTTTATGAATTTTTTGATATATTTTTTATCATTTATTATATTTAGTTTAACAAAATATTGCAGCAGCAGTCAGTGTCCTGCTTTATATGTTCATGTCTTTCACAGAATGAAAACATCTCATGCAAAAACATCTCATGAAAACATCTCAGAATGTAAAAGACTAAAAATTGAATTTTACATAAATTATATAAAAACTCTGATAGACTAATAGATACTGAAGTAATTAGATGTGTTAGAGGGCTGTCAAGAAAAAATTAAATAAATAAACTTATAGAAAGAAAAGAGAAAGTTCACACTTGTGAATCCCTTGTCACCCTTTTACAACAAAATAGTCTTATCCCTATCTTCACTTTTTTGAGAATTCAATTTGGAAACAAGTCTAATATAGAGAATAGCCATGATAAGAAGGGAAAAGGCCACAATAAAGACTACAAAATAAGATGGAGAAAGGAATAGTATCTTAATAATAGCAGGCAAAAAAGCTAAACCGAAATACGGAAGTGGACATTAGATGCAAGCACAGCTTGTGCAACATATCAAACACTAGCATGTATAAAATAATTTACAAGACTAAATCAATCATCTCTAGCTGCTGCCTGCCATCTGTAGTAGTAACATAACAATTTATTGAATGAAAATATTGAACTAGTCAAATTTGTAACGTGTAAGAGTTGGATTTCTTTGGAGCTATGCTTCAGTCACAACTGGCACCTTTTCATACTCTACTGCTAAATCTTTAGCTTTGATTTTCCATAAAGGATGCCACGTTCACTAAATCTTTGTTGCACACAGATAATTACAGCAAACATGAAGATTACCAAAGGAATAATTTTACCCCAGGCATGGGAATAATTATTCATTAACCTCTCCTCAAAGGATAAACTAAGAAAATATACAAGATCCTTATCGAGATTATCATATGCATGGGGAAGAAGTCTCACCAAGCTGGTACCAAAGAAAAATGAACAAGAAAGAGCATTGCCCTTGGAATTCCAGAACACATTAAGCAAAATCTGAGGCAAGAGAAAGCCATCTTGTACCAAACCTGAATAATAATTCAAATCCTTCCACAGTAAAAGATTTTGATGAGTTGAAAGGCTAGAGTAAGGCACCACATCACCATGCAATGCTTTGTTTCGGAATACATGCAATAATGGAAATAAGAATCCCGATGCATATAAAGGAAAGATCACATACAGAACCTTCTTCTCAGCAACCCAAAGGCCCTTGTGATTTACATGAGCCTTTCTTGCTGACCAAGTTAGGTTCACGAGTTGGAGTTGCAAAAGGAAAGTTGTCATTGCTATTAGCCTTATAACAATTTCAATTAGCTCAAGCCATTCCTTTCCTAGCAAAATGTTCACCTTCTCAAAATGATTTTGTTCATAAAGAGAATGAAAGTTCAGTACAAGAGATGTCATATTTCCAAAAGTGAGAATCAATAGCATGACAAAAGAGATAAAGGGAAGTGTGTCACGATTCCTTTTCGCATGGTATAGTTGTAAACCTACAAAAACACATGCTAGTGTATTACACACCAGAATCATTATGATCTCCATGTCTAATTTCCTTAACTTTTGTTCTGCTTCTGTTGTGTAATATGCAACTGAAGTCAGTTTCAAGGGATTGAAGTACAGAGGATCTAATTTGTTGCGCAGGCTTTCAATACTTCCATTAATATAAGGTCCATCGTTCTTTGCATAAAGTGATGGGAACTGAAACCTGACCATAATCTCACAATCCACAGAATCTGTTGTTGATAATTGGTTTTGTGAACCAAGATTCCTGCAACCTACCATACACAAACTTCCAGCTTCAGCATAATAAATTCCCTCTGCAGAAACATAAATTTCAAACTCAGTTGCATTTAAGAAAGACTTCTCTTCACCTAACTTTGCATCAGGTATTAGATTGAAGCTGATATGTTAGCAAATATTGTAAAACGCAACACTGCTGGAGTTGGAAGAAATAAATGGTTTTGGGTGGCTGGACTCAGGAAAAATAATTTCATCAATGTTCAACTGTTGGATCTGAAGCATCTGATCATTAACGACAGTTGGATAAGCAGAACCCCAGGCAACTATCTGATAAGAATATTCAACTGACATGTCAAATCTCATGTGAGAAGAATAAACATATGGATACCTTATTCCCTTGTTCTTCAAAGGTTCTTTTTGTCTTGGGCACAACTTTCTCACTTTGTCAAGTTGGTTGTACTTTATGCCAGAAATTCTATTTCTTTGACTTGTTAAAACCATTCTCTTGAGATAACCTGAATCCCCCCCAGTTTTGTTGCTCCAAATTCGGCCCTCAATGCTACTTGCATCATTGATTGACATTCCAAACCTCAAGCCCATTCTTGTTGAGCAATCACCTACATGAACACTAGCCATTGATTCTTCCATTCCCAATAAATGGCAACCAACTATACACAATTGGTTCTTTTCCTCATCCCACCACCCTTCTCCTACTAATGTAGTATTAGGATTGAAAGACCATCTAGCACTACCATTACCAAACCCAATTAACACTCTCACCCTTTGCTTAACATCCGAACAAACCATTTTCTTCAAAGACAAAATATAAGGCAATTGGTGTGCATCCCCCCGAATAGGACTACAATTCTTTGCAGAATTGCAATCACTTTGGTATTGCAAATCATATTTACCATTAATCATTGGAAAAATGTTTGCACAAAAACTAACTGGATTAATGGATAAAACTGGTACTACTTCATCTTCATCAGAATACTCATCTTTTGTTTCTTTAGTATCCAAACTATACTTATAATCCATTCTAGGAAAAATAAACACAGAAATGGGTTCAAAGTAACTCACCTCATGCTTAGAACTCGAGCTCTCCAAGCTTCCAGTGACCAAAGTAGAAATAGTATTTCCCGAATTGACAACATTGTAAAGCTTGAGAACAACCTCCAAGCGATGCAGTTGCGGGCTATCACCCGTTTCTATTCCAACCATACAAAGCTTTCCTGAGGATTCTGACCAGAACCCATCAAGCATAAACTTTACATTACTTGGAAAATGATCGTAGTTCCACCAGTTTTCATCTGTAAAGTTTTCATCATGCACACGGTAATACCAAGTGCCACTTCTTATTATCAACCATGCTTCAATGCTGAGGATGCCAGCCACATCAGTTTCATATACATTCCTGATTTGAAGTATAATATGTTTTTGTTCCTCCATCCGGGGATAGATATTGCCACCACCAACATAGTAACCATCTTGGCGTTGACCGTGCGGGAAGTCTTTAAAATTGGTCTTGTTGGGGATTGAGTTTGGAACCATAGAAACACAATGATCCATGTAAGAGACATGAGAAGCATGGGATGAGAAAGTGTGAGAAGATATGATGAAGAAGAGAAAAAGTGGAATGAGGAAAACTGGAAGTGCCAGAGAGTCCATTATCAGGGTAACCAAATTTCTCTTTGAAAGAAAGATGGAGTGGAATTATAGATTCTTGAAAATTTTTTATAGGAGTGTGGAGAGAATTAATTGACAAAATAAATAAACAAAAATACTTGTTTTGGTAGTTTTCTGCTGCTAGAATCGGAGTTTCACTTCTAATACATATTGGTAACCTGGCCTATCTTTATTATGAGTTAATTCTTGTATAGGCACAGCACATACTTGATAACCCAGCTTTAGGGAAAGAAAACTATATAATAACTACTTATTAAAATAAAACTTTAAAATTGGCGCTTTGTGAAAGTAAAAAACTAAAGGCTGTAAAATTAAAAGAATAAACTTGATAGATTTACTACACTCTATATTAAGAAGGATGAACTTTGGAGCTTCCTCTTGAAGTCATTTGCCCCTTGAACACTGCATATTAAGAAGGATGAAGTTAACATTCCATCTAAAAAAAATTAAACAACAAATGAAAAATTTGATGGCAATTTGATATATATATTATATATATATAACGATATCATATATATATATATATATATATATATATATATATATATATATATAACAATTTTCACTAAAAAAGCTTTTGTTACTCATGTTCTCCTTGAGAACTAGCCGAGACTAAGATATAAATTTTATATCATCCACTGGTTAGTTAGTCAACTCTTCACCTTATACAATGACTATAACAATAGAAAGGGGCACAGATCATAGTATCACTTTCAACACTCTGACCAAACTGAACATAGCTAGTGATCAACTAAATTACAACAGCTAACAACCCTTCTATCACGAATTTCATCATATATCTTATAGGCAGAAACCAATTTCTAAAGTTTTCGACTTATGTAGAAACCAACTCACTATAGCCGAAAGAGTCAAAGAGAAACCCATCTTCTGATTGTTACCATACTTACAATTATTCAACATATTCAATTTCAGTGAATTGAAAATAAAAAATAATTTGTTCGGTTGATAAAATAAGATTCTTTTCCGGTGTGTCTGCCTCACTCCTACAATCAATTCTACTTAACCTATAAATTAAAATTTTTCTCAAATAGAATTGATTTTCTCTGCCAAAAACATGAAAAATCACGTCAACGAATATGGCTACTGTAAAATTGGTGGAGACGCACAACTTCGTTCCCAAATGAAAACAAAACAGGTGCGTCCCAATACAAAACTTAAAAAGTCTATTTAGTTGATAGAGTTATGTAAGATTCATTAATTTTTTTTGAGTGATAGACTTTAACCCATAATTTTTATAAGCAAATAAATATGTTTCTAAATTTTATATTTGTTGTTTATTACATTAAGAATTAGATTAAATAATAAATCTAAGAGTAAAAGATTTATTCTTCCATTAATTAAAAATCATGTAGACTAAAAAATGCAGTATATTAACGAGATGATGTGATTGTGTAAAATTAATTTCTACATGTTATTATTTAACTTTCAAATTTTCCCGTATTTTGTTATCTAATTATTAGTTAACTTTTAGAATTTTGTACATTTTGTCTCCTACATTATTATTAAGCATTTTTCCATTCAAAAGAAAATAACAAAATCTATAATACAAAAATAAGCTAAAAGTAAAATAAAAAGATAATTACTTAATTATGAAACTTAAATATCATGAGTGTGCAATTTTAATTCTTAAACATCCCAGCAATTACATAATTTTAGGTCCTATAATATTCTAGATCGTATAGTTTAAGTTCCTGATATTACATCATTAATACCGTGAACACACATAAGAATCTATATCACCATCTATTAAGTCAACATATTATTTACTATGTCACTTGTCAGTATGTCAAGTGCCACATCGTTGTTAACACATTAAGTAACAAATTTCATTAAAAATTACTCAATCTTAAAAAAGGTGAGAGTATAAATGTATATGTATATAAGAATTGAAATATAAGCACACTGAAATATAAGAATCTACAGAGTAAATATACTTTAATATGATATATATCTATTTTAAATTTAAATTATTTTAAATTTATTATCTAATAAATAAAAATATTATATACTTCTATAAACTTATATATTAACCTTTATTTTTTCCGTTGCTTATATTTCAAGATATCTTATTTCTCAAGTTTTAAATTATCATTTATATTAAAAAGTAGACCATCCATCTCTACAATGCACATAATTTTTTAGGTGGCCCCACCGCACTCTCCAACCAAATAAAAAAAAAAACAATTTCCCTCTCAACAAACTTCTTGACACCCCAACCAAATAAAAGTCAATTTCTTTCTCAATAAACTTCTGGACAATTACAACCTTTCTACTCTTTCCTCTCTACTCTGGCTACTCTCTTCCTTCTCTTCTCTTGCTTCCATCTCTTTTCTCTTTTATCCCCTCTCCCCTTATTCCACGTAGTTCATCCAAACAATCAATTTAAAAAATAGAAAATCCAATCATAAGTAATTTAAGTATTTATATTTTAATTTCTTTTAAAATTATAAATTTCTCCATTCAAATATATTATTAATAAAAAAATTAGATGCATTCATTAACTTATTTTCTATACAAGTCATACTCATTGGTTAAAATAATATTCAATGTTTTTCTTAATAAACTTTTAAAAGTTTGCACATATTCGTTCAATTTTAAATTATCTACTTTTGATTCTTATTTTTAAAAATTTATCTTTATTAAACTTTTCTACATTAGTTTTGTAGATAACGGGTATAAATAGTACTTTACATGGGGTGTGCTAGTTAATAACAAATGTAAAAAGCCCTTTTTAATTAATGTACAAAGGTATTTATATCAAAGTTAGTAATTAACTGAAGTAAATTTCAAGTTTTTTTTTTTTTGAAAAAGAGAGTCAAAAGTGAAAATTTAAATTTAAAACATCAAAGACATTTTTTTTTTATAAACTTATAATTCCAAAAACACATTCAATCCTAAAATATTTATACTTAATATTACGAGATTAGTATTATTAAATATAGTCACTACTTATATCATTTAGCACTATGAGAATATTTTAAATAAAAATTAAATTTATTGTATCATTAGTTCAAAAATATTATTTGTTATTATTTGATTAATATTTATTTCCTATATACTCTCTCTATATACGATATTTTTAGAAAATATAATCCCTTTTTATTAGATTTTTTTACTTCTGTCTAGCATTAGTTATGATCTTTTGAAAAAAACAAATTAATAAATGGGAGGCATTAATAAAATAAACTCGTCCTCTTAGTTATGAAAAATCGAAGAAGATGACAATCACACCATGTTGATTCCTTGAATACCAATGTCAGTAATCTTAAGAATAACTTTTTTAAAAATAAGATAAATTTGATGTTATTAATTAGATTAGAAGTAATAAAATTTATGTAATAATTAGAAAAACATAAAAATAAAAAGTCAAAGAATAAAAGAATAAAAGAGATGACCGTGAATTAGAATCATTTTATTAAAAATTAGAGTTTTATATTAGAATATTTGTAAGAATATAAATAAAAAAACAAATCAATAGAATATTAGAGATAATCAAGGAAATAAAATGTATTTATTTAGAATACTTTCTATATTTAGTTTCCTAGAATTGAACTATTGTAAATAAAAGGAATAATAAAGAATACATTTTTTTCTTCCTCCATGTTATCATATCCTTATCTAACTTTTCCTAATCCTCGATACCATCGTAAGATGGTATTACAGTAGTGTTAGATCCTGGGAACTCATAAACCAACATCATTGTTCCAATACCTTTACAGCCAAAAAAATATAAAAACACTAAAAATCTTCAGATGATGAAATTAGCAACAACATGAATCAAAACTAAAATAATTCCTCAACCATTACTGATGAGCTAACTTTGCAAATTGCAAATATGTTTCGTAATGGCCTAGGAATTCAGCAAACACGAGCCAATCTTGACAATTTGTCAATTGGTTTCTAATTAAATGGAGGGGCAACACTTATGAAGAAAGAAAGTTATCGGTGGTAGAGGAAAGAAATGTCACCTAACAGGTGTACCCCCGACACCAGAAGAGACAGAACCATCATATGAAAAATGGGAACAGGAAGATGAAACTGTCTCTACTTGGATAATTCAGAATATTGAGACTAGTTTGATAAACAATGTCTCCCAATTCCCAACTGCCAAGGCTTTATGGGAGGGACCTATGGAAGCGGCACATACTCAATACAGATCTATGATTTACACCGAAAAGCAAACACACAGAAACAGGGACAGGATACCCTAGAGGATTTCTGAAACAAATTACAAGCTATATGGATGACGATTGACAGAAAGCAACCAAATCCTATGAAGTGCTCAAATAATATTGAAACTTTCAACAAAATTAAACAAGAACAAAGACTATACCAGTTCCTAACAGGGATAAATGAAAATTTGAAGCCATCAGAAGAGACCTTTTGATACAGGAGAAGACCCTTTCAGTAGAGTCCGCCTATGCTGCCGTCCGAAGGGAGACGACCCGACTTCAGATTCTAAAGCCTACCACCAGTAGCAAAGGGAACACATCATTAGGGGAGGTCGGAATTGGCCTAACCTCAAGAAACAGACCACCGGGACAGGGACATGGATGGAGTCGCTCAGAAACCATCGGACACATTCGTCACAGCGAGACAAGAAAGACAAAAGCCACCTCCACTGTACTCATTGCGGAATGAAGAAACATACCAAGGAGACTTGCTTCAAAATCGTGGGTTATCCCGAGTGGTGGGAAGATCCCAAACCAAAAAATCGCAAGGTTGTCACTGCAGTGGGCATCCTGTAGGCCACCAGCAGTGGTGGTGACACCGGAAGAGAGGAAGAAACAAAATCGCTAGTGGTTCATGGAAGAGCCGCAGTCGCTTATGGAGGTGAGAGAAGAGAGGAGCATACCAGCCCAGGAAAATCTGATCAGTGGATTTTTTATTGTGGGGCAACTGACACCATGACCCATGACCCTCATGATTTTGACAGCCTCTCTACACTTGTTAAAACCCATATTGAAACAGCTAGTGGAGAACTAATTACGATCCAAGGAGGGGGCTCAATTGTTTTTTCAAACAAATTAAAATTAAAAAATTGTCTTTGTGTTTCTACACTATCATCAAAATTACTTTCTATAAGCCAAGTTACAAAGGAGTTGAATTGTGTGGTTTTCATGTTTTCTACTTTTTGCCTTTTACAAGACATTCTTACGAAGGAGATCATTGGGCGTGGTACTGAACGTGGAGGTCTTTACTACGTTGATAAGGTTGCTCACAAGGGACATGTCATGCTTACTCACGGAACGATTACAAGGCAACTCTGGTTATGGCATAGACGTTTGGGACATCCTTCATTTGGGTATCTTAAGATTTTATTTCCTAAATTATTTACCAGTAACACTAAGCCCATCAAATGTGAAACTTGTATACAGACAAAGAATCATAAAGTTACTTTTTCCCCTAATAACAATAGAACCAATTATGTTTTTTCATTAGTATATTCTGATGTGTGGGGCCCTGCTCCTAATTCCCAAAATGATCAATTTAAGTATTTTGTTTTATTTGTGGACGATTACTCTCGCATGACGTGGGTATATTTTCTAAAACACAAATCTGAAGTACCCGACAAGTTCTATGCATTCTATCAAATGATTCACACTCAATTTGACAAGAAAATCCAAGTACTTAGATCAGATAATGGTGGAGAATTTGTGAACAAAGAGTTTTTCAGAAAAAATGGCTTAATTCATCAAACTTCTTGTCCAAACACACCCCAACAAAATGGTGTAGCAGAACGGATAAATCGTAAGCTACTAGAGATGACTCGGGCCATGATTTTTGATGCACAGGTTCCGACACGTTTTTGGCCCAAAGCTGTCGCTACCTCGGCCTATCTTTTGAACAAGCTACATTCCCAGATCCTTAACCATAGAATACCCCTACAGATCCTAGCTACTCAGACTGCTATCCCTCATGTCCAAATGTTACCACCGCGAGTTTTTGGGTGCTCCGTGTTCATCCATATTCCCAAAGCTAATAGAACCAAATTTGATCCATGTGCTGAGAAATGTGTCTTCGTTGTATATGCTACGTATCAAAAAGGGTATCGATGTTACAACCCAACCACTCATCGTGTACATGTGACTACGGATTGTGATTTTTTAGAATCATAATATTTCTTCAGTAGATAACTTGATGTTCAGGGGGAGAACATGAGTGAATCACAAAGTTGGTTAGGAAGCCTTAGTTTCCCAAAAACTGTTCCAAAAGAGCAAGTAGATGGAGCCAACGAGCATGCCTCTGTCAGCGTAGGAGTGACCAACACAACTAATAAGGATCCTTCTGAGAATGTCCAACAAGAGGTAAGTGATCTTCACTCTGGCGGAGTTACCTTCGTTATGAACGAAGTCACTAACAATGACAGGTTAGCACCAGAATCAGAGCCTTTCACACTTCCGTCAAGAAGAAACAGAGGGGTATCACCTGACCGATATTCTCCAGAATATGTCCCCCGAAATTCCAGGTATCCTATGAAGATAACCAGGGAAGGAGTGGCAGACATTGCAAGAGCTTTTCTTACCTCCCTTCTAGCTGAAGAAATTCCCAGAATAGTTCACGAAGCCAGTAAGAAGGGCGAATGGTAAGAAGCTATGAAAACAGAGATGGAAGCTCTAGAAAAGAATGGAACTTGGGAGAGATGCATCTCACCAGCAGGGAAGAAACCAGTCGGGTGTCAATGGGTTTTCATCGTTAAATTCAAAACAGATGGCACCATTGAACGATATAAGGCAAGACTGGTGGCAAAAGGCTATACACAAACATATGACATTGACTACTTAGAGACTTTCTCACAAGTTGCAAAAATTGACACCATTAGAGTACTATTTTCAATAGCAGCAAACGAAAATTGGCCACTCCATCAGTTTGATGTCAAGAATGCTTTTCTCATGGGGATTTGAAAGAAGAAGTTTACATGGAAGCTCCTCCAGGGTTCTCTGAAGATTTCCAAAGAAATGAAGTATGCAAATTGAAAAAGGCACTCTATGGGCTTAAGCAGTCTCCACGCGCCTGGTTCAAGAGGTTTACAATGGCCATGAAAAGGTATGGGTACAAACAAAGCAACTCTGACCATACTTTATTCTTGAAAAGAAAAGGAGATTTGATCACATGCCTATTAATATATGTGGATGATATGATCATAACCAGAAATGATATAGAGGAAATTACACGACTGAATAGAGGTTCTTCGCTCCAACAAGGGGATCTTTATTTCTCAAAGAAAGTACATTATGGATTTGCTTGCAGAAACATGGATGGTCGATTGTAAGCCAGCAGATACTCCTATGCAAATTAACCATGATTTAAAGTTTGAGGAAGGAGTTAATCTGGCAGATAAAGGGAGGTACCAACGGTTAGTTGGGAAATTGATTTATTTGTCACACACTTGACCAGATATAGCATATGCAGCTGTAAAGTACAAAAACACATAAGAAGGGGGGTTGAATTGTGTAGACTGTTTTTAAAACTTTTTCTCTAAGACGATGCGTTTGCGTCTGTTATTTTCAAAGCTTGATCAGACGCAAGATTGTTTTCTTCTTTAAGATTGATTTTATTATCAAACTGTTCAAGTTATTATCCCCTGTTAGTTAGCAGATAAAACAATAGAGAAGACAACAATATTTTTATACTGGTTCGTCTGATCAAGACTACATCCAGTTCCCCAGCAACGCGCTAAGGTTCCACTATGAGTATTCTTTGAACCCAGCCACTCCTGGTTAAATACAGATATTATTTGGGCACAGTCTTCTCAGGATAAATAGGTATTCTTTGAACCCAGCCTCCACAGGCTAAATAGGGTATTCTTTGAACACAGCCTCCACAGGCTAAAACAGAGGTATTCTTTGAAACACAGCCTCCTCAGGCTAAAACAGATGTATTCTTTGAAACACAACCTCCTCAGGCTAAGAGCACCACAACAGTGGATTTAGGAAGATGAAAGAATAAGTTTATCCTCTACGCAGAGAGGGGTTTTACAATGAGATCTATTCTAAGTTCAGGGCGAGTGAACTTTTCTTGAGAGCTTGAAGCTTGAATATAATTTCTTTGTTATGCAGTTCGCCAGCCTTCTCTTGAAGTAATGAAGTCCTTTTATAGAGAGCTTCTTGAAGTATCCGTTAGACTAAAGATTTGAACGTTAGTCCTTTGTCTTGGGTTCTTCAAACGTGTGATGAGAGATCAATCGAATAATTAATGTTTTTGGCTTTTTCTCGACTTGATCAGACATCAACAAAAAAGCATGTTTGTTTTTCATGTTGTAGGGGTTTTGCACAGATCTCTATACTGTCTTTGGAAGCTTCTTGAATAACGGCTAGATTTGAATTGGGGCGCGAGTTACTCCATCTGAACTTCATTAAATGAGGTAGACGAATGAATAAATAAATGGATTGTGTGTTGAATTCATTCGTCTATCATCTCCTTCCGTCCGTTCCTTGATCCGTGCTCTTCTGTCTCGATGCTTTGATCGAGGTCTTCAGGTTTTGCTCCGTTCGATGCTTGATCGAACTCTTGATCCGATGCTTTAGTCCGAGCTCTTCCGTCCGATGCTTCCGCCTAAGCTCTTCCATCCGATGCTTGATCGAGCTCTTGATCCCGATCTTTCGCTCCGTGCTCTTTCTTCCATCTCACAGCACAAATGCACTATTCTGTAATTATCAAAACTAAGATGCTAAATCATCTTGACTTAACAATCTCCCCCTTTTTGATGATTACAGACCACACTAGCAGATACTTGATCTTCTACTTGAGACATAGCAAAAGGATGTATCAGAGCTAGAGAGATGATTTTTATCAGACTGAACTTGAAAGAGTAACAAATCAAAATCTCCCCTCAACTTGTTCTTCATCCTCTTGTCTTCTTCTGCATCTGAACTTCCTTTCAGACTGAGCACTTGTATTAAGCTCCCCCTCAGCTTTTGATCTTTTCTTTTTCTTTTTTTTTATTTTGCTCCCCCTCAGCTTTTGCATCTTTCTTTTTCTTCTTCCCCTTGGGCTGTACACATTTTTTTTATTTCTTCAATCCTTTTTTTTTTATTCTTATTTCTCTCTCATCCT
The DNA here is from genome assembly GCA_026586105.1 of Hylodesmum podocarpum. NCBI lineage: Eukaryota > Viridiplantae > Streptophyta > Magnoliopsida > Fabales > Fabaceae > Hylodesmum > Hylodesmum podocarpum. The sequence continues at coordinate 3,125,790 of JALJEV010000804.1, forward strand.
TATTTCTCATTTCTCTCCCCCTTGGGTTGCAATCATCAAAAACATCTTTTCTTAAATCTTTTGCATCCTCTGGGTTTTCCACGGAGACTTCCAAGGCCTTCTTATCTCTCATTACCTTCTTTCGTCTGATGAGGTGTATCTAAGGATAGCGTGCCTCTTGCTTTAAAAAGCTAGACATATGTAAAGCATTAAAGAGTTTTGTCCTGTACACTCAACAGAGATGTTAGAAGATAACATGACGTTGCGTCTGTTGAAGAGTCAGATAGACTATTTCAACTAGTGATCAGACGCAGCGTTTTGTCTATAGACGATAAGGATAGACAAAAGAAATTTAAACAGATATGAAAACTTATTCAGATGAGACAATTATTTCTAAGTTTTCAAAAAAGATTTGTTTAAATTCTTTGTAAGAGAGTTTGAATCATTGAAAAGCATTTTGAATAAATTAATATCAAAGGTCCTTTTTTTTTATTGGATGTACACATGAGCAACTCACCTTACTTAAAACATTATTTCAGGCTCCATTCAATTGATATTTGAATGCACTTCTTCAATGCACTTGGGTTCAATTTTTCTTGACACCAAAGCACGTTCAGAAAGGTCTCTAAAATTCGACCTGTTTGCATTCTTTAAAAATTTGCTTCTTCCATCTGAATTGGTGAATTTGTCTTCTCAAGACCCATAGATGGTAGATCTCTTACATGATCTGTTGTTTTGGAACAAGGACATGTTGATGATCACATATTGCATGTATCCATTATTCAGATTGTACCATCTTTATACATTCTCTCTTTCTATCTGCAACAAAATTTATTTTTGATCTTGGAACCCAGATTTTCTTGGGTCCAATTTTGTTAGTTGTAAGATTCCGTCTGTCATAGGTTCTTACATGACCTTCGATCAAGCATTTTGAGACCTCAAATGAAAAATATGCATGTTTCTACATACAGACGAATTAATTTGTGATTTTCTTTCGTCTGTCACAAGATTATAACAAGTTCACTATTGTTAAGAGGAGATCTTCCATATTTTAAAGTATTTTCGAGCTTGGAAGAACTCAAGGTGAACTTGTTTAAATCTTTCTTTAAGAGTTCATTTTCTTCTTTTAAATAATCAAATCTAAGAAGAAGATGACTCTTTTCAGTATCAGACGAAGAGCATGATTCATCTGATATGTTTTTCTCAGATAACTGGACATTTATAGCTTTCAGATTTTCAGTTTCTTCTAAAGCTTTTTTGAGCTTAGATTTGCAATTTATATATTCTTGAGCTATAAAATGTGAGTTAGCGAGAAGAACATCATATGACATGTCCTCATAGTTTGACTCTGAATCTGATTCTGAAGAAGATGAGGATGAACTAGATATATTTAAAAGATTTACCTCAGATGATAGAATGTCTCTTGCCATGAGACAAATATTTGCATTCTTTTCTTCAAATGATTCGTCTGAGCTTTCATCATCGATATCATCCCAAGATGTTTGTTTCTTCTTTCTTCTAATCTTTTTGGGATCCCTCTTCTTCATCAATCTTTTTAATCTTCTTGCCATCAAGGAGATTTCTTCTTCAGAGGAATCTTCTGAGTCTGTTGATTCTGCTTTCTTCATACTTGACTCTTCTCGATCAAGCTCATCAATGTTGGATAGAGTAATAAGCTCTTGAATTTTCAGCTTCCCCCTTTTACACAAATGAACTTCATGCACTCTCAGTGCTCCAATGAGTTCATCCGAGTAAGTGGTCTTCATATTTCTCCCAGATATATAGCAAAGTGGACATAGCTTCCCATGGTGCAGGTAGGCTGTCCAAAATCTTCATGTTGTTTTGGGCTCTTGAAAAAGTAATTTCCAATGCAGCTAGCCCATTCAGAATAGTTTGAAATCTTCCAAACATTCCGTCTATAGATTCTTCTCTTTCCATAGAGAACATTTCATATTCTCTTTGAAGGGTGGTAGCTTTCCTAAGTCTGACATCTTCAGTTCCTTCATAAGAGATCTTCAACGCATCTCAAAGTTCTTTGGTTGTTTTGTAGGCACAGAATCTGTTATATTCTGTCCTAGAAAGAGCACACGTTATGACATAACGTGCCTTGTTGTTGAGCTCTGCGATTGTATATTCTTCATTTCCCCACTCGATTCAGGGCTTGGTCGGGGGAATGTCTCCTCTCGTTATGATCTTCCAAAGTCTATATTTTGTAGACTTGATATACATCTCCATCCGTCTGCCCAAGAAGGGTAATCATTTCCAAAGAAAGTTTGGAGGAGTGTTCACGGAGGAGTCTTCGCAATGAGCATCGTCGGGAGTTCGCCATCCGGATCTTTTCCTCTAAATAGTTTAAGCGCTCAACCCTTAGAGGTTGAGCTCTGATACCAAACTATAAAGTACAAAAACACACAAGAAGGGGGGTTGAATAGTGTAGACTATTTTTAAAACTTTTTCTCTAAGACGATGCGTTTGTGTCTGTTGTTTTCAAAGCTTGATCAGACGCAAGATTGTTTTCTTCTTTAAGATTGATTTTATTATCAAACTGTTCAAGTTATTATCCCCTGTTAGTTAGCAGATAAAACAATAGAGAAGACAACAATATTTTTATACTGGTTCGTCTGATCAAGACTACATCCAGTTCCCCAGCAACGCGCTAAGGTTCCACTATGAGTATTCTTTGAACCCAGCCACTCCCGCTAAATACTGAGATATTATTTGGGCACACCTTCTCAGCTAAACAGATATTCTTTGAACCCAGCCTCCACAGGCTAAACAGGATATTCTTTGAACACAGCCTCCACAGGCTAAAACAGAGGTATTCTTTGAAACACAGCCTCCTCAGGCTAAAACAGAGGTATTCTTTGAAACACAACCTCCTCAGGCTAAGAGCACCACAACAGTGGATTTAGGAAGATGAAAGAATAAGTTTATCCTCTACGCAGAGAGGGGTTTTACAATGAGATCTATTCTAAGTTCAGGACGAGTGAACTTTTCTTGAGAGCTTGAAGCTTGGATATAATTTCTTTGTTATGCAGTTCGCCAGCCTTCTCTTGAAGTAACGAAGTCCTTTTATAAAGAGTTTCTTGAAGTATCCGTTAGACTAAAGATTTGAACGTTAGTCCTTTGTCTTGGGTTCTTCAAACGTGTGACAGAGATCAATCAAAATAATTAATGTTTGCACAGGCTTTTTCTGACTTGATCAGAGACATCAACAAAAAGCATGTTTGTTTTTCGTGTTGCAGGGGTTTTGCACAGATTTCTATACTGTCTTTGGAAGCTTCTTGAATAACGGCTAGATTTGAATTGGGGCGCGAGTTACTCCATCTGAACTTCATTAAATGAGGTAGACGAATGAATAAATAAATGGATTGTGTGTTGAATTCATTCGTCTGTCTCCTTCCGTCTGTTCCTTCAGTCTGTGCTCTTCTGTCTAATACTTCAGTCTGAGGCTCTTCAGTTTGTGCTCTTCCGTCTGATGCTTCAGTCTGAACTCTTCAGTCTGATGCTTTAGTCTGAGCTCTTCCGTCTGATGCTTTAGTCTGAGCTCTTCAGTCTGATCTTTCAGTCTGTGCTCTTTCTTCCATCTACAGACACAACAGACTGTTCTGTAATTATCAAAACTAAGATGCTAAATCATCTTGACTTAACAACAGTAGGGGTAATTAGCCAATTTATGCACCAACCTCAAGAGGATCATATGGAAGCTGCCATAAGGATTGTCCGATACTTGAAAGGGAAACCAGGAAGTGGGATCATGTTCCAAAAGCATGGGCACTTAAACATTGAAGCTTACACTAACGCTGATTGGGCTGGTAATCCAAATGACAAGAGATCTACATCGGGCTATTTTACTCTTGTAGGAGGTAACTTAGTGACATGGAGGAGTAAGAAGCAGGAAGTGGTTGCTCTTTCAAGTGCCAAAGGGATAATTGAAGTCTTATGGATCAAGAAGTTTATGACCGAGATTGGTTTTCCACCACAATTACCAAGTCAGTTAAAGTGTGATAACAAGGCAACAATCAGTATCTCAGAGAATCCTGTATAACATGATAGAACCAAACACGTTAAAGTGGACAAACACTTCATTAAAGAGAAGATTGAGGATAGCAGTGTTGAGCTTCTGTTTGTAAGGTTAAAAGACCTGTTGGCAGACATTCTCACCAAATCTGTTACAGGCAGAGCATTTACCCCTGTCCTTAGCAAGCTAAGCATTGGTGATCCCACTGCTCACCTTGAGGGGGAGTGTTAGAATATTATAAATAGAGAAACAAATCAGTAGAATATCAGAGATAATAAGGGAAATCATATATTAGAATACTTTCTATATTTAGTTCCTTAGAATTCTATATTAAGTGAGCTATTGTAAACAAAAGAAATAACAAAGAATACATTTTTTCCTTCCTTCCTTATTATCATATCCTTGTCTAACATTTCCCAACCCTCGATACCATCGTAAAATTTTTAAAATAACAAAGTTTATTATAATTCATGACTCTTATGTTTGGTAAGTCTTTATTTTACTTATCCGATTTGCCTCTCTGCAAATTAAAAAGGTTGATTTATGTTTAATTAAAAAAACTTATTAAAACATTTCACTAATTTATAAACTTTTTTTTAACCGATTAATCATAATAATTAATTTTAAAATTAAATAACTTCATTTATACTAGTTAATAAAAATAGTTTTATTTAAAATTAAAGATAATTTTAATAATAAGATAGATAAGGAGTTATTGAATTAAAATTTTTGTATAAATAATTAATCCATGTAAATCAGGTTATAAATTATTAATTTTTTTTAACCTAGCTTAACTTAAACATGTATAGATCAAGTCAACTTAAGAGACGTGATCTATTCCAATGCCTGTAATAGAAACTAATGGTTAACCCTTACGTTAGAAAAGTATTACCTATTATATTATATCAAGTAACTTTCTTAGTTATTAAGAATTGTATTAAACACCTTTTCTACCTATTATGAATTTGGTCGAAAATATTATACACAGAGATAGAGATCATGTCAAGCAATTAAAACCTCTCAAATATACAAAATTTCAATAATTTACACGAAGATATAAGTACAAATTTTATTGTTATTATCGTTTTTCTTTTACAAATCACCGTTATAATTATTAAACAACAAACATATTCCTTCTTACCTAGAATATCTATAATTAAAAGTTTTTACACCCAATTCAAGAATAACAATTAAATATCATTTGTTTAAATTTTTTTATTAAAATAGTATCAATCACTTCGTATATACTTTACATGCACATACTCATTCATTCAATAATTTTATGTGGGTAAATGAGGATTAAAAATTTCAATATTATAGCAAGAGAACAACAAACATTTTGTAATTTTTATTGAAAGCTAAAGTTACAATCATTATCAGATGGTGAGTGTATGCTTAAAGCGTACGTAAATAAAGGTTGCATTGAGTTACCGACTTAGTGTTTCCTTAAAATTTTTTTATGTATTTTATGTTAACCACAATTGATTTTTGTCCTTTAATTGACGGTAGAAATGGTTCAGATGCTATATTCTCTTTAGTTTAACTGGTTTAAAGTGTAACAAGACTCGTTTATTATATCATATTTAAATAAAAATCTCACGAATATATTGTTAATAATGTATAGTATACATGTAAATATATTCTTGTTATTATAAAAAAATGTTTAAATTTTAAAATAAAAAACAAAATTTTTTATCTTTATTATTTAATTTGTAACTACCTATCAAAACATAACTTTAATATAATATCATATTATTGTTAGATTAAAAAGTCCCGTAAAGTAAGCATTTTAAATTTTTACATATATCTCATTTTGTTATTAAGACAAATACCTAATCTTAGAAAAATTATAATAAATAAAATTTTAAAAGGTCTTAATTATATATGTATATTAAAAATACATATTAAATATCTTATTATAAAATAAATATTTTAACAGATTGATAGGTTTGATTAGACTTTTAAATAAATCAGATGAAATCTAAAAATAAAAATTATGATCAATAAATAAATTAAACCAAATATTATATTTTTAACTGAAATTATACTCAAGTTTTTTTTTTTTTTTTTTAATTCTGATGTCATCTCACTCATTTCTACCCGGAACTCGAACAAGCCGTCGAAGTCAATTAATGTCAAAGATAAGAAAAATAAATGATGCTCAGACAAATGTATTTATGTTATGTGCTCATATGTACAATTCCCAACAAAGATTTTAGTGCCACGATAAATAAAAAAATCTGTAACCTACTAATGGACCTATACCTCATAGTTTCATATACGTTTGTGTTATCCAACACGTTTATTTCTTTTATATGTATAGTTCCGAGAAATTATTCAGTCTATATAAACAAATGCTTATATGTTTCACTAATATACATAGCACACAGAAAAACATCAAGAACAATATTCACAGCATCGATACTACAGTTGTTAACGATGACTAAGCTTTCATTCCTACATATATTTTTTGCCTTCATCCTCATTATTTTAGGTTTGCTATAATTTCACAGTTTCTAATTTTTAAACAACCTTCAATGTATGCTACAATTTTTTTTTCATTGTTCAACAATTTGTTCTAACCAATTGCTTTTATATTTTTCAGTTATTTCATGGACAAGTGAAGCAACTGGAGTGAAAAGATGTGAAAAAATGATTCAGCCAAAAAACTGTATTCTCGCAGAATTCCAAAAAGATTGCTTCCTCATTTATCAACACCATCGAGGCGTCGGAACGTGCCTTGGCAAAGATGGAATTTATGCATGTGTTTGCCTCTTTGATTGTTTTGATAACAACTTTGGATCAAAATTTAATATGGGTTTAATGTAAACTTAATTAGGACGTGATTATTTGTAACCCATTTATAGATGGTGTGAGAGGGTAGATTATATTACTGGAAGTTAGTAAGTGTATGGCTATGAAATACAAGTTTTGTGACTAAATAAATAGAATAAATTGTGATTTTGATCTTTAGTTTAAAATTATAAAATATTGTCAGATGCATTAGTTTTTAAAATTGGAAAAAAAATATATTTATTGCATTGATTTTTGTTCATAATTTTTATTTGTAAACATTGAATGAAAATTTTGAAAAGTTTATGATAATTCATGCATTTCTTCGAGTAGCTGAATTATTCTTGACTTTTGTTTATCAGCTTAATGTCTATTATTAGTCATCTGTTAACACAACTGAATAATGTATTAAGGTGACTGTTATTTGTCATTTTTTGCAAGCCATGTAATCAATTTGACTTTCAAGTGACCATGAATCATATTGACAATTTTAAAGACTAAAATTAAATTAAATTACAGAACAAATAAGTGGTTTCATCTCTGTGTTTTCCTGTCATTTTTGGCAGTGACGAAAGAAGTGTGAGATAGAGAATTCAGATGTAGTTAATTATCAACTAAATAAATACAAGCTAAAACTAAACACTAATGCCTTGACTCAACTCATCTCTTAAGCATAAACCCAAATGCCAAAACCACAATAAAAAAAGAAAAAGAAAATGATACCCTAAAGTCTAAACCTAAGCATCTTGTTGGTGCAGAAGTATGCTTGAATCAAGCCAAAATATTCAATTTTTTAATGGGGTGTTATGTTTGATGGCAATTATGAGAAGAACATCTTATTCATTATTGTCAATACCAGCAATTTTTATTCTTCACTATATTGCTTCTTGTTATTCCAGCACAATTTTTCTTGGTTTATCCATTTCTTTCACACATTTTAACAATTTAATTTCGAATAATGATAAGGGCCAAAATAATGGTATATAAATGATTAGAAGAGTGAAAAAAGGAACAGTATTCTAAGATTTGGGAGAAAAGTGAACGGGAACAGGAACAAGATGCAACTGAAGTCAGGTCCAAGGAATTGAAGTACAGAGGATCTGTATTTTTGCGCAAGCTTTGAATACTTCCTTTAATATGAGCTCCATTGGTCTTTGCATTTTGCCCTTGGAACTGAATCTTGATAAGAATCTCACAATCCACAGAATCTGCTGTTGGTATTTGGTTCTCAGAACCAAGATTCCTGCAACCTAACATACACAAGCTTCCAACATCAGCATCATAAACTCCTTCCGCAGAAACACTAATCATTGTCTCAGCTGCATTTGTTGTTGCACTTAACAAAGATTTCTCTTCTCCTAACTGTGCAATTGCAATTGTTGGCGGACTGAAGCTGATTTTGTAGCTAACATTATACAAACCAATTCTACTGCTGGAGTTTTTAGAAATAAATGGTTCTTTGTGAGAGGAATTTGGTACAAAATTTTTTCCATGCAAGTTCAACCGTTGAATCTGATCATTAACAACAAATGGAACCGAAACAGAATTTCCATCTAAGTTCAACTTTTGGATCCGATCATTAACAACAAATGGAACAAAATAACCAATGGCAACAACAGTCTGGTTAGAGTATTTAACTAACGTGTCAAATCTCATGTCAGAAGAATACACATTTGGATACCTTGTTCCTTTGTTCTTCAAAAGTTCTTGTCTTGGACACAACTTTCTGACTTTCTCAAGTTGGCTATACTCATACTTTATGCCAGAAATTCTATTAGTTATTCCTTGATGACTTCTTAAATTCACCCTTTTGAAATAACCTGAATCCCTCTCAGTTTTGTTGCTCCAAATTTGGCCCACAATTCTACTTGAATCATTGATTGACCAAATCTTTGGAAATTTCAAGATAATTCTTGTTGAGCAATCACCTACATGAACACTAGCCATTGATTCTTCCATTCCCAAGAAATGACAAGCCACTATGCACAATTGGTTCTTTTTCTCATCCAACCACCCTTCTCCAACTAATGTAGCAATAGGATTGAAAGTCCCTATGGAATCAAAATGAGTCTTGCCAAACCTCATCAATATTTTCACCCTTTGCTTAACATCTGAACAAACCAATGCCTTCAAAGACACAATATAAGGCAATTGGTTGGCATCACCCCTAACAGGACTACAATTTTTTGCAGAAATACACTCACTTTGGTACAGTAAATCATATTTACCATAAATCATTGGATAAAGATTTGAACAAAATCTCACCGGATTAATGGATAAACCCGGTACTAATTCACCATCATCATCAGCATGCTCATTTTTTTCATCTTTTGTATCCATAGCATATTCATAATTCATTCTTGGAAAAATAAACAGAGAAATGTGTTCAAAATAACTCACCTCATGCTTAGAACTCAAGCTCTCCAAGCTTCCAGTAACCAAAGAAGAAATAGTATTACTCGAATTGACAACATTGAAAATCTTGAGAACAACCTCCGAGCGTTGTAGTTGCAAGCTATATTCATCAGTTTCAGTTCCAATTCCAACCATACAAAGCTTCCCTGAAGATTCAGACCAAAACCCTTCAAGCCAAAACGTTACAGAGTGTGGAAAAGGATTATAGTTCGACATGCTTGCATCTGTGAAGTTTCCATCATTGAAACTGTTATAGTAATACCAAGTTGCACTTTGTAGTCTCAACCATGCTCCAACGTTGAGGATGCCAACAACATCTGTTTCGTACACATTGTTGATATGAAGGGTAACATGATTCTGTTCCTCTGTATGAGGGTAGATAGTGCCACCACCAAGGTAGTAACCACGTTGGTGTTGACCGTGTGGGAAGACTTTGGAGTTGGACTTGTTGGGGGTTGAGTTTGGAACCATAGAAGCACAGTGATCAATGTAAGAAACATGAGAAGAAGCATGGGATGAGAACGTGTTAAGGGAGATGATGATGATGGTGAATAGAAACAATGGCATGAAAAAAAATGGCAGTGCTAGAGAGTTCATGATGAAGGTAGCCAAATTTCTTTGTACAAAAAAGAACTGGGAGAGAATTCTTGAAGCAATGCTATGAAGAAAATTAATGGACAATATATTCTTGCGAATCTTTTATAGAAATTGGTAGACAATTATGTATTAGCAAGTTTTGCCATGTGGTCAAGTAATATTTGGATGGATTTCTTTAGGATGCGTGTTTCTGACAAAATATCACATACACATTATACAACCATGATTGATTTCTACATATGCAAGTTATTCATATTTTCTCTATTTTCTATTCCTATAATAGAATTCAAGAATGATTTATTCCTAAATATGATATTTTTCGTGAATATCATTGTTAAAAAAATACAATTTCATATGTCTTTCTTAAAGTATTTATTGAGATAAAAAGTTTGTATTGAGATATGTAAAAATATAATATCATCCATAATTTTTTTTTCATTCTCCTTTAATTTACACAATGAATAATATTTTAATCAGTTTAACAAGACCTTTATAAATATATATTATTTAGTGTAAACTAATATGAAGATATGATATAATGAGTAGATAATTTTTTCTTTTCATGTTAGTATATAATTAGAGTTTAAAATGTATGTACGAAAACATATTTGTAAGAAGAAATTACCTTATAAATATATTTTAGCAATGTTTTAAAAGACTAATCTTAATTTTCAATAAAAATACCTTGGATTAAGAAAATATATTTTATTAAAAAATTAATGTAATAAAAAAATATTTGAAGTATCATATAAGTATAGACAAAATTATTGTATTAATAATATACATTTTAAAAAAGAATTAAGATGCTAGCTAAGTCAATAGACATGTGGCCGTAGAGGCATTGTTGACTTTAGACTGTGAATTATTTATATTTTATTTAAAAAATTGAGTTTTATGATTAAATAAATATACAAGTAGTAGTATCCTTTCAAAGAAATAAAAAAATAATAGTGTCATGCCAGCTTGTTGAAATTAAAAGACATTTTTAATTCTCCACAGTTGACAGCACACTATCAGTAAGGCATGTGATCACATCGTCACCAACTAAAGGTTTAAGTTAATTCTCATTTCTCGAGAATTAAATTAAAAAAGATAAAATATTGTATTACAACTTCTTTCTTTCCTAAAACTTATACAACAAACCGAGAGAGAGAGAGAAAGAGAAGGTTTGCACACACACAAAACACACCAGAAGCAAGAGAGAAAGAGAGAAGAGAAGAAAAAAAAAAAGAGAGAGAGTGAGTAGTGTGAGAGAAAATTAGTGAGGAGAAAAATATCTCTGAGTGTAGTATATTTTTCTGAGTGCTTGTAAATTTTCTTCTTACACTTAGTGGAAATTTTCCGACTCTGTCCGTGGTTTTTCTCTCTGAACATTTTGAGGGTTTTCAACGTAAATTCTGGTGTCATTTATTTTATCTGGTTTTTACGGTTTTACTGTAGTTACTATTTACGGTTTTACCGTGGTTACTATTTACGGTAATTACTATTCACAGTTTTACCGTAGTTACTATTCTGGTGATTTTGGTAACTGTAATTTACCATTTACCGGCGCTACAAATTTTACCGTCGGTAATAATATTTTCTTTTACCACCGCCATTCCGGTGTGGGTTCCGCATAGGGGATTAGAGGCTTAAATCCCAACAACTGGTATCAGAGCTTCTTGGTTTAATCCGGGAGCTCGGAATGGCTGACGAAGGAGCAATGATCAAATTGACGGAGTCGAATTACTCCATGTGGAAATCCAGAATGGAAGATTACCTTTATTGTAAGGATCTGTTTGATCCAATAGAAGGTGATGAAGCAAAACCAGAGGAATTGCCCCAGAAGCAGTGGGACAAGTTGAAGAAAAAGACATTGGGTACGATACGCCATGTGAAAAAGGAAACAGATCCCCATGTTCTCTGGAAGAAGCTTGAATCAATGTACGAGAAAAAGAATGCTCAAGGAAAGGTTTTTCTCATTCGAAAAATTATGAACTTGAAGCTGTCTGAGGGACGATCAGTTTCACAGCACCTGAACGATTTCGAAGGACTAGTGACTGAGTTAGCAGTTACAGGTATGTCCTTAGATGACGAAATGCAAGCATGTCTACTGTTAGGATCTCTGCCGGATAGTTGGGATACTCTTGTTGTATCTTTGAGTAACTCAGCTCCAGATGGTGTGGTAACGATGGATACTGTAAAGAAAAGTATGGACAATGAAGAACTCAGAAGGAGGAATGTTGCCAGCACCAACACACAAGCCCTTGTCACGGAGAATAGGGGTCGGAGTAAGAGTAGAGGTCGAGGACATGTACAGTTCAGGGAAAGATCCAAGTCTAGGGAGAAGAGACGGTGTTACCATTGCGGTAAGGAAGGCCATCTCAAAAAGAATTGTTACCTTCTCAAGCAGGAGAAGGGGAAGAAGGTTCAGAATGATGACACATCTGCTACAGCCTTGGCAGAAGATGGTGAGGTAACGTGTGTTTCTCACGATGTAGATTGTTGTCATGTTTCAGATGTAGATACCGAGTGGATAATAGACTCTGGAGCGTCATATCACTGTGTTCCCAAAAGGGAATACTTCTCCACTTATAAAACAGGAAATTATGGCACTATTAGAATGGGCAATCATAGTGTCTCGCAAATAGTGGGGATCGGTGACATCTGTGTGAAGACCAGTATTGGGAGCACATTGAAACTTAACGATGTGCGGCATGTTCCCGATCTGCGGTTGAACCTGATTTCCGCAAGCATACTGGACAAGGAAGGATATCACCATCATATGGGTGATGGAAACTGGAAACTCACCAATGGATCTTTGGTGGTGGCGAGAGGAAGATTATGTTGCTGTTGTATAAGACGACGCTGAGTGTTAGTGCGGGTCAATGAATGCGGTTGAGGATGATGCTTCACCACAAATTTGTGGCACTGCGAGCGCATGTTGGTGAAAAAGGGTTAAATGTGTTGGCTAAGAAGTCCCTCATACCATTAGCCAAAGGTAAGATCAACCCTTGTGACTATTGTTTATTTGGGAAGCAACATCGTGTTTCATTTCAAAAGAGCTCAAGAAGGAGAGACAACAAGTTGGAGTTGGTTCACTCTGATGTTTGTGGTCCCATGGAGGTGGAATCACTTGGAGGTAATAAATACTTTCTTACCTTCATTGATGACTTCTCACGAAAGACATGGATATACTTGTTGCGCACAAAGGATCAGGTATTCCAGCAGTTTCAGAAATTCCATGCAATGGTGGAAAGGGAGACTGGGATGCCGTTGAAGTGTATGCGCACAGATAATGGTGGCTAATATATCTCTAGGGATTTTAGAGATTATTGCAAAGAAGCATGGTATCAGGCATGAGAAGATAGTTCTGGTACGCCTCAAAGACTGATGGCGTTGCGAGCGGATGAATCGCACCATTATGGAGAGAGTCGGATCCATGCTCGGGATGGCTAATTTACCAAAGTCATTCGGGGAGAAGCATCGCTGTGATCTTCTTGTCTACCTAATCAACCGACTACCTTCAAGACCTTTGGACTTTGACGTTCCGGAAAAGGTCTGGACAGGTAGGGACATCTCATACTCTCATCTAAGAGTATTTGGCTGCAAGGCGTTCATGCATGTTCCGAAGGAGCAGCGGACAAAGCTTGATGATAAGTCAATGCCTTGTATATTTATTGGTTACGGAGACGAAGAGTTCGGCTACAGGTTATGGGATCCAGTAAAGAAGAAAGTTGTCCGAAGTCGAGACGTGGTGTTCCACGAGAATGAGATCGTGGGGAATACAACGTGGATGGTGCAAGTTCCACAAGAGGTGGTGTTGATTTTACACGGTAAGCATTCCATTAGATGGTGCCACGGGGAGGAGGAATGCCGAATCGGAACGGAAGAAGAAGAAGAAGAAGAGCCACTCGTGGGGATCAAGAGTCAACCGTAGATGATGAGGAGGTTTTGAGCAGGGGGGAGAGAACCAGAAGAAGAAGTTGTACCTCCATTAAGAAGGTCATCTAGAATGCATCAACCATCTACGAGGTACCCTAGTTCTGATTATATTTTAATTACTGATGAGGGGGAGCCAGAGAGCTTCCAGGATGTACAATCTTGCAAAGATAGAGATTGTTGGACGAAGGCCATGCAAGAAGAGATGAATTCTTTAAAGAAGAATGACACGTACGAGTTGGTGAAACTTCCAAAAGGGAAGAGAGCACTCAAGAACAAATGGGTGTACAAGTGAAGAAAGATGATGGTAACCTAGTCGGATACAAAGCTCGATTGGTCGTCAAAGGTTTTACTCAAAAGAAAGGTCTTGATTTTTGACGAGATTTTTTCACCGGTTGTGAAAATGAGTTCTATTCGAGTTGTGCTAGGTCTTGTAGCGCCTTAAACCTTGAGTTGGAGCAGCTCGATGTAAAGACCGCATTCTTGCATGGGGATTTAGATGAAGAAATCTATATGGAACAACCAGAAGGTTTCAAGGTCAAGGAAAAGGAGGACATGGTTTGTCGCTTGAGGAAGAGCTTGTACGGGTTGAAACAAGCCCCGCGACAATGGTATAAGAAGTTTGATTCCTTCATGGAGAATCAAGACTTTACAAGGACGGAGGCAGATCCTTGTGTATATGTCCGAAGATACCCTGACGGTAAATTTATCATTCTTCTCTTATATGTTGATGATATGCTAATCGTTGGACCAGATGCAGATATGATTAGCAAGTTAAAGGGCGATTTGTCAAAGGCATTTGACATGAAGGATTTGGGATCGGCAAAGCGAATTCTCGGAATGGAAATTATCCGAGACCGGAAAAACTGTAAGTTGTGGTTATCACAGGAGAAATATATTGAACGAGTTCTACAGAGGTTCAATATGAAAAATGCTAAGCCCGTTAGCACTCCACTTGCCGCTCACTTCAAATTGAACAAGAAACTCTGCCCGTCAACAGTAAAGGAAAGAGAAGACATGTCTAAAGTTCCATATTCTTCAGCGGTTGGAAGTTTGATGTATGCGATGGTGTGTACGAGACCGATATCGCTCATGCGGTTGGTGTAGTGAGTCGATTTCGTCAATCCGGAAAGATGCATTGGGAAGCAGTGAAGTGGATCTTCAGATACCTGAGAGGGACCTCAAAGTTATCCTTAACTTTTGGAGGGGAGAAATCTGTGCTGATAGGCTATACAGATGCAGACATGGCAGGTGGTCTTGATGAACGGAAGTCGACATCAGGTTACTTATTTACATTCTCAGGGGGAGCTATTTCATGGCAGTCAAGGTTACAAAAATGTGTTTCATTATCAACTACCGAAGCAGAGTACGTTGCAGCTACAGAAGCAGGGAAGGAAATGCTTTGGTTGAAACGATTCCTTCAGGAATTGGGAGTGCAACAGAAAGAATACGTAGTTTATTGCGACAGTCAAAGTGCTATAGACTTGAGCAAGAACACTATGTATCATGCACGGACAAAACACATTGATGTAAGGTATCATTGGCTCAGACTTGCTATTGAAGAGAAGGCATTCCAGTTGAAGAAGATTCATACAGATAAAAATGCTGCTGATATGTTGACAAAGGTCGTCCCCAAGGAGAAGTTCGAGTTGTGTGTCGGACTTGTTGGGATGGGCTCTTACTGAGAGCCGGTTGAAGACCTCCTCCAGTATGTGACAGTTGAGTCTGGAGGGGGAGAATTGTGGGGTCCAGCCTACAGGAAGGAAGGAAGGCTTTCGGTGCAGAAAAATAAAAGAGGAAGGCTTTCGGTGCATGCCTTTCGGTGGAGAGAAAAACAAAATGGAATTGCAACTTTCGGTGGTTTTCTTTTATTAAAAATTGGCACAGTGCCAATTTCCTTCTCCTATAAAAGGAGAAGGTTTGCACACACACAAAACACACCAGAAGCAAGAGAGAAAGAGAGAAGAGAAGAAAAAAAAAAAGAGAGAGAGTGAGTAGTGTGAGAGAAAATTAGTGAGGAGAAAAATATCTCTGAGTGTAGTATATTTTTCTGAGTGCTTGTAAATTTTCTTCTTACACTTAGTGGAAATTTTCCGACTCTGTCCGTGGTTTTTCTCTCTGAACATTTTGAGGGTTTTCAACGTAAATTCTGGTGTCATTTATTTTATCTGGTTTTTACGGTTTTACTGTAGTTACTATTTACGGTTTTACCGTGGTTACTATTTACGGTAATTACTATTCACAGTTTTACCGTAGTTACTATTCTGGTGATTTTGGTAACTGTAATTTACCATTTACCGGCGCTACAAATTTTACCGTCGGTAATAATATTTTCTTTTACCACCGCCATTCCGGTGTGGGTTCCGCATAGGGGATTAGAGGCTTAAATCCCAACAAAAAGTTCTTGTCTTGGATACAACTTTCTGACTTTCTCAAGTTGGCTATACTCATACTTTATGCCAGAAATTCTATTAGTTATTCCTTGATGACTTCTTAAATTCACCCTTTTGAAATAACCTGAATCCCTCTCAGTTTTGTTGCTCCAAATTTGGCCCACAATTCTACTTGAATCATTGATTGACCAAATCTTTGGAAATTTCAAGATAATTCTTGTTGAGCAATCACCTACATGAACACTAGCCATTGATTCTTCCATTCCCAAGAAATGACAAGCCACTATGCACAATTGGTTCTTTTTCTCATCCAACCACCCTTCTCCAACTAATGTAGCAATAGGATTGAAAGTCCCTATGGAATCAAAATGAGTCTTGCCAAACCTCATCAATATTTTCACCCTTTGCTTAACATCTGAACAAACCAATGCCTTCAAAGACACAATATAAGGCAATTGGTTGGCATCACCCCTAACAGGACTACAATTTTTTGCAGAAATACACTCACTTTGGTACAGTAAATCATATTTACCATAAATCATTGGATAAAGATTTGAACAAAATCTCACCGGATTAATGGATAAACCCGGTACTAATTCACCATCATCATCAGCATGCTCATTTTTTTCATCTTTTGTATCCATAGCATATTCATAATTCATTCTTGGAAAAATAAACAGAGAAATGTGTTCAAAATAACTCACCTCATGCTTAGAACTCAAGCTCTCCAAGCTTCCAGTAACCAAAGAAGAAATAGTATTACTCGAATTGACAACATTGAAAATCTTGAGAACAACCTCCGAGCGTTGTAGTTGCAAGCTATATTCATCAGTTTCAGTTCCAATTCCAACCATACAAAGCTTCCCTGAAGATTCAGACCAAAACCCTTCAAGCCAAAACGTTACAGAGTGTGGAAAAGGATTATAGTTCGACATGCTTGCATCTGTGAAGTTTCCATCATTGAAACTGTTATAGTAATACCAAGTTGCACTTTGTAGTCTCAACCATGCTCCAACGTTGAGGATGCCAACAACATCTGTTTCGTACACATTGTTGATATGAAGGGTAACATGATTCTGTTCCTCTGTATGAGGGTAGATAGTGCCACCACCAAGGTAGTAACCACGTTGGTGTTGACCGTGTGGGAAGACTTTGGAGTTGGACTTGTTGGGGGTTGAGTTTGGAACCATAGAAGCACAGTGATCAATGTAAGAAACATGAGAAGAAGCATGGGATGAGAACGTGTTAAGGGAGATGATGATGATGGTGAATAGAAACAATGGCATGAAAAAAAAAAAATGGCAGTGCTAGAGAGTTCATGATGAAGGTAGCCAAATTTCTTTGTACAAAAAAGAACTGGGAGAGAATTCTTGAAGCAATGCTATGAAGAAAATTAATGGACAATATATTCTTGCGAATCTTTTATAGAAATTGGTAGACAATTATGTATTAGCAAGTTTTGCCATGTGGTCAAGTAATATTTGGATGGATTTCTTTAGGATGCGTGTTTCTGACAAAATATCACATACACATTATACAACCATGATTGATTTCTACATATGCAAGTTATTCATATTTTCTCTATTTTCTATTCCTATAATAGAATTCAAGAATGATTTATTCCTAAATATGATATTTTTCGTGAATATCATTGTTAAAAAAATACAATTTCATATGTCTTTCTTAAAGTATTTATTGAGATAAAAAGTTTGTATTGAGATATGTAAAAATATAATATCATCCATAATTTTTTTTTCATTCTCCTTTAATTTACACAATGAATAATATTTTAATCAGTTTAACAAGACCTTTATAAATATATATTATTTAGTGTAAACTAATATGAAGATATGATATAATGAGTAGATAATTTTTTCTTTTCATGTTAGTATATAATTAGAGTTTAAAATGTATGTACGAAAACATATTTGTAAGAAGAAATTACCTTATAAATATATTTTAGCAATGTTTTAAAAGACTAATCTTAATTTTCAATAAAAATACCTTGGATTAAGAAAATATATTTTATTAAAAAATTAATGTAATAAAAAAATATTTGAAGTATCATATAAGTATAGACAAAATTATTGTATTAATAATATACATTTTAAAAAAGAATTAAGATGCTAGCTAAGTCAATAGACATGTGGCCGTAGAGGCATTGTTGACTTTAGACTGTGAATTATTTATATTTTATTTAAAAAATTGAGTTTTATGATTAAATAAATATACAAGTAGTAGTATCCTTTCAAAGAAATAAAAAAATAATAGTGTCATGCCAGCTTGTTGAAATTAAAAGACATTTTTAATTCTCCACAGTTGACAGCACACTATCAGTAAGGCATGTGATCACATCGTCACCAACTAAAGGTTTAAGTTAATTCTCATTTCTCGAGAATTAAATTAAAAAAGATAAAATATTGTATTACAACTTCTTTCTTTCCTAAAACTTATACAACAAACCGAGAGAGAGAGAGTCATATTTGATAAACGAATAACGAGAAAAAAAATAAAATAAAAAAATTAATATTGTGAAAAATATTAAAATATATTGCTAGTATTAAAATATAGAAACTTTGACATAATAAAAATTAATTTATTATAAAGAATACTTTTAAAATATAAATTATATTTTGGATTTATGATAAATAATTAATATCATAAAATAAAATTGTTTCTAATTATTTATATTTTTTAAAATATATTGAAAACCAATTTATGAATAAAAATGAAACATAAAAAAAAGCTAAAGAGGATTCTTAAAATACTGTTGCTAGAAAGAATTGTTGAAAGAAAACGCGGGCAAGGGCTCTATATCTCTAAAACAAAGATATACCAAAAAATTATGGACTAGAAAATCAATATTTTTTATTTTAATTGGTTTATTATAGGTATGGTACTGTAATTTAAATATATTTTAATTAAAATATAAAATTTGATTCCATCTCCTCTCCCACGTCACCGGGCTCAACAAACTTCAAGAACAACCACATTTCGGATGAATAATGTTAGAATCATTGGTTGAAAGTTTGACAATTATGGAGAGAAAGCATTTGTATATCCATCCATATCTAGCCAATTATATTTAGACACATCTAATAAAAAAATTTCACACATTATTAAAAATAAAATGTTTTCTCTCCTATTCATCTTAAAAAAAATACTAAAGAATGAAGCAATTAATAGAAGATAGGATTAGCACTCCCACAAACTATCACGCACTTCCAATTATCAAAATAAAATAAAATAATATAGCAAATGGTAAGGAACTATACCAAAACTAAAAAATAAAAAGCACACAATTGATAATCTAGTCAACAAAAACACTTATAAATTGCAGTGTTCACCCATTTTTCTACATTAACATTCATTCCTCTATTTCAGTATGATGAATAGAAACAACTAGATGAATCAGGTGTGGAAATGTTCAAAGCTGTACAAGAGCAATGAATAATATTTGATATTGTAACTATATTTAAAATTGTATTTTCCTATTCTCTAGCTTTTGGTTACACACTCCTTAGCTTCCAGTTATAAGCTATGGTATCAGTAGCTATCTAGCCTCACAACCACTTTTTCTTGTGAAGACTTCCTTCAATTGCTTGTCCTCTCTAAATGACAAGCTTATTGTCCTCAATGCGGGATCTCAACTTTACATTAAACTTGATGGTGATAACTACCCTGCATGGAGAATTCAGTTTCTTGCTCTATTTACAGGCTATGACCTTATTGATTATATTGATGGAAATCCTCCTTGCCCTACAACAAATCTTGCAGCTGAACCAACCTGTAATACTCCAACATACATCCTAGATTCGCCAGGATCAGTTGATCCTTCATGCAATCATCTCATTGTTTCTGCAATAGTAGTCACGCACCTAGGCATTGTCAAGCTTGTGAAATCGCATGGGATAATCTCAAAATCATGTATGCAGGTCATTCCCGGGTCTGCATCATGGCCCTCAAACAAGTAATCTCTACGTTCAACAAAGACACCCAATCCATGGCTACCTACCCTCAGGGCATTTAGGTTATTTCTGATGAATTGTCCATTATCGACAATCCACTTGACAGCATCAATCTTGTCATCAATACCTTAAATCGCCTGAGTAGTGAATACATTGAGGTTTCAATGGCAATCACAAAACCCCATTGACTTTGATGAACTAACTACATGAGAAACTCATGTATTTTGAGACAATTCTGCATCGTGATGGTTCTTAAACAATGAACCCATCATTGCTACTGCCAATACAGTAACTCAGCTACAAAGTGCAACAAGTACAGGCAAGCTTTCACCAATACCTCATCTTCGTCCACTATGAATACTGACAAAAGAGTGATTCGTCAATTTTCCGAAAAACCCTGCCACATAGCCAAGTTTTGTTACAAAATCAAGGGCTACCTAAATCATTCACAAGGTCGGCCGACAGCCGATGTTGCTGCATGCCAACCTCCTGCAAAAAACAATAGCTGGATCATGGTTATTGGTGCCTCTCATCACATCACCGAAGATTTAAAACAACTAACACTTAACCAATCCTTATTCGAGTGTAGATCAAGTCATGGTTGGTAATGGAACATGTTTGCAAATTACCCATATCAGGACACCTCTACTTTCAGGTTCAAAGCTTTGTCAATCTAATCATTGTTTTGTCGAATTCTTCCCTAACTGTTTTGTTGTCAAGGATTTGAAGTCAAGGCGAGCTCTACTACAATGACCAATCAAACATGACCTCTACCATCTTCCGGCCAAAGCAACAAAATCATCACCTCAAATATTAGTTACTAGCATTCAACATTCTTCCATATGCCATCATAAATTAGGACATCCAACATCCAAAACAATCAAGCTTCTGGGTGACAGACACCAAATACCCATAAAACATCTTTCCTCCATTATTGCGTGCAGTTCATGTCATTGAGCGAAAAGTCATAAGCTTCCTTTCTCAACACACAACCTTACTAGCATATAAGACCTTTAGAACTCATTTATTCATATGTATAGGGCCCGGCTCCTACTCAATCATTAGATGGTTTTTGTTACTGTTTAATTTTTGTAGATCATTATTCCAAACATGTATGGTTGTACCCAATGAAAAATAAGTCACAATGCATTCTCCATTTTTAGTCAATTCAAAGCTTTGGTTGAGAAATATTTTAACTTGCCTATAGTTTCCTTATTCTCTGATAATGTTGTGGATTCATAAAATTAAAATCTTTCCTCTCAACACCGGATTTCTCATCTCTCATTCTCCCTCACACACCAGAGTTAAATGGTACATCAGCTAAAAGATGCCACCGACAAATAGTTGAAACAACCTCCTTCATCACTCCTTCATCATGCAAACCTCCCTTCGAACCTATGGAGCTATGCCTTCCTTACTGCTATTTATCTCATATATCGTATGCCGACTCCCACACTACAAATGAGTTCCCCCCTCTTCAATCACACTCCCAAGTATAACCCACCTTCACGCCTTTGGTTGCTTGTACTTTCCATAGCTTTAATCTTATTCAAAACTCAAACTTGAAAATCGTTCTCCCCCTTGCATATTCATAGGTTGGGTGTCTATACATCTAGGGTAACACCTCAGAAATTTTGGACTCTAAGATCTTTATCTATGTGATCACAAGTTTCAAGCCCTTTGTTCAAGTCTTTTGGGAAAGACACAGCGGAAAAATTACACACAAAACTCTGACGGTTTACAGGTAAAAATAAAAGTCTTTTCCTTGAGGGGAAAACAAAAGAACTATAATAACATTGAATAGATCTAAGGTGTGGTGCAAATGAATAACATATATAACTATCTCTTGTACAAGTATTTAGCTTTTCTCTCTTTAAAGCTGTCGATGCGAGACTTTGAATTAATAAAATACACAACAAATTCTCTATTTAATTCAAAGTCTTACATTATTACAAATTCTTTTGTAACAACAAATTTTCTAGGATTCTCCTTCACACCCCGTAAAATGTGGGACATTACTTCCCAACAAAATCAAATTAAATTTTACTTGAGCAAATACCTTATTTTGCTCAAGCATACAAGCTTTTCAGCAACATCACTCCTCGAGCCAGTGACACTACCTATATTTAAGGGTGCATGCATGGTGCTGTTTTTGCAAGTTTGAATCCTTTATTGTTTTTTCCTCAAACACATTTCTTTATTATTTTCTCATCTATCCTTTTCTATCCGTGTTCTCGTCATGATTTCTAAACTTCGACTTTATTTAACTTTTAACAGGATAAAATGATTTCCAATGAGGATTAAGAATGTAACTGGAGTTATCTCTTTATAAAATTAATTATATATTTATGATAATTCTATGTTTTAATTATGAATATTTTTTTTTTACTTTTGATATTCTATTTATTCTTTTTATATTTTGAGTACTTGATCTCAATTTATGAGTTACAAGGAAAATTATTTTTTTTAAAATTAATTACATTTATGTGATTGTACATTTTTTAAACCACAAATATGTGGTTATATATTTAAAGTGATAATTTTTTAATGTCTTTTCTTCTTTCTAAATTATAATTTGAATTGATTGAGTTTTGGTTTATTTTTAATCTTTTACCTTAAAATTAAAACTTAAATGGATTGTATTAATTTATTCTTTATTTTTATCATTTTAAATTAAACAAAATCTTGATTGGAGTAGTAGTCGAAAGTATCCAAGTTAACCCAAGTTATTTTCTTAGTTTTGATGATATGTTTTAAAGGTAAAGGAAGTTTCCACGTTTTCAGTAGTTTTTAATTATTTTGTGAAATTTTCTACAATTTAATGAATTTCTACTTTTGTTTAAATTTAGATAATTTTAAGTATTGAAATATCTTATGTATTATTATTATATGTTCTAGCTATGATGTAACTTGAATATGTGTGATTTTAAAATAAATAAAGAAGGATATACGTTGTGTTTCTCGGCTAATGAAATGTAAATAGATTATATTGGATTGTATGAGATGTGATTTGATATTCTAGACATTTTTAGGAAATGTTCAAATTACAGAGGAGATTATTTCTAAATTTTGTGAAAATTTTACTAATTAAGAAAATAACTAAGTTTTGAAATTTGTTTCGGTGAGTCCTTCTTTGATGTGTTATGATGTGTTGAATTATTGAATGAGGTTGATGAGAAAGAGAAGAAGATGTAAGGATCTTCATGACATAACATCACACAAATTGCACTAAAATATGTACATAAAGGTTTAATGACTTATGTGAAGGGTGTAATAACTCATGTGAGGTATTTTATGATGATGTAGGCTAAGTTATTATATCGGTGATGTCTATGAGACATTGGTAGAACTATGATGTTTTGAAAATTGGAATTGTGAGCTTTCACATTTAGTCTCTCATTAGTTAATGAATCTAGGTATTTGGGGTGTATTAGATTAGGAGTTCTTATGCGAGATGATAAAGATATGAAGCAGGATGACCAACAACCACAAAATTTTCTCATAACACAGTATAATTAAAATACTTACTCTAAACTATTTTTCATATGATTTTGAAAGGTACCAGATTGTGCATATTGAGGTAGTACATGACTGATAGTATTATTATTATGTTTGACGAATAAATATGTTGATAATGAATATTTTGAAATATATGTATGCATTCACAAATATTCATGACATTTTCTAAAAATAATAAAAAATTCAAGCAAAATATTTTGTTGAACTCCTGTTGAATAAACATTATGAAAATAACCACATAATTATAAATTAAATTTTTTCATAAAATAATCATTTCTTTAATTATCTCACTAATTTTTATTTTAAAAAAATTTGATGCCCCGATTACATGTTTCTCCCCCGATATAGGTATATAAGATGTGGCATATTATTAAAAATTAAAAAAATTCAAATCCTTAAAAATGAAAATTATTTTTAATTTATTTTTCTACATCTCCTAGTTAATGGAACCCATTCATAACTGTTCTCGTAGGGATTCACATTCATATTGTTGTGCATTCAAGGTTTGCGGTAAAAATTAATAAATATTTCTTTAAATAGTACATATTTTTTACCCATACCGTAATTTAAAATAAATAGATAAATAAATATCCTCCGGTAATCCAACTTTGAGATTTAGAGATAAGCATATTTCTTTAATTTATTGGGAAAAAAAAAAACCAATTATGACAATTATGAGAAGTTTCCTTAATGTGATAATTAATTTCAAAAGTTAATATTTGGTCAAAAGCACGAACACTTTTTAAAGAAGTGGATAGTATGGCTCCATAATTTTACATGGCTTAAAAGGTGTGAAATATTAATTAGCGGTTGGTCCAATATCACAATCAAAGGTGCACATGCATTTGTAAGGGTTACGGCCAATACACACTCCGAAACCTCTAAAGTTTCTATATTTGATCATACAATTAATACTCCCTACATTTTGCCAGATCGCAGTCTCCCTCTATCACTTCACGGCATTTTTGCATTTCAGCTGCTTCGCTTGTCTTTGAAATAACTGCAAAATACAAGAGCAAGGTTTCAACAAATTATTCAACAATAATGAAAATTTTTGTAGCACTTGAGTTTGTTTGTTTAAAATTTTCAAAATTATTTTCTAGAAAATTAATTATCAATTTTTTTTTCTAGAAAAGTAGTTTCAAGTTGATTTTCGAAAGTAGGCAATTGTTTTGTTTTTCATATTTTTTTAGAGAAAAAGTTCAATTGCCTAGACATTTAAAAACTTTCAGTATGTCATTAACAACACTTTTTTATTGAAAGAGAAAAAAAATAAACAAACAGATCTAATTATGGATATTATGATTATCAAACCTAGAACGCTAAGAATAAGGGCAAAAATCAGAGTGGAAGAAAGCTTAGCCATCTCTAAGAACAATGATATCAATAAAAATGAGTCTTATTCTTAATGTTTCCTTGTGTAATACATATGTTAGTAATGCATAAAATATTTGTTTATATAGACTTAATAGTTTGTTTGAACTGAATACAAATTGTATCAAAGCAATAATGAAAAACGTCTGCGAAACTACGGTTTCATAAGTTGTGTGGAGGAGTTAATGATCTCTTAATTAGGACTACATTGTTAAATTAAAATAAAGGGATAGTTCTTAAAGAGAACAATATATGTTCATAATGTTAACGTAACCTTTCATTAATGTACGCTATAATTTATGGTAACTTCCTAGTTCCTTACATAATTCATTTTAAACCCTTGAAAGTATTTTCCTAGCTTGCAACATGAGTCCAATAAGCCATATATATTGTTAAGGAAGCTCACTATTGTATTAAAATGGGTGATTGACATATGATTAATGGATTTTAATTATGACCAAAAGAGGATGACACATTAACCGGCATTCATGAGTAAGGTTTTTTTGAAGAGGATCCATAATATTTCTTGGATTTCTCATAAAATTTGTATGCAGAAGGCGTGTTGGATCAATGATGATTTCTTCCACCATGTGAGCAAGACGTTTTATTTTTTAAACAAGTAATTATTAGTGTTTTTAATTTAATCAGCTATCTATCCCTTATCCCTATACAGGACTAACCCCAATAATTAGAATAATCTAAAATAGATTTTGAAAAAGAAAATCACTTTAAATAAAATAATTATACATTTTTTTTTGGGTTTCTTTTTATAGTAACTATGAGAACATCGTTCTCATAGGGATCTTTACTTTAGAAAGTTAATAAGAAATTTATCAATAGATTTAAAATATGTTATCTATTTTACTTTTAGGCCGATTCTGATCTCTCCTTAAAATTTCTTTCGTAACCATTGAATAAATCTTATTATTTATAAAAGATGATTTTTTCATGAAATTAAATTTCAATAATAATCTTTTTTATTTGATTATAATCTTTGATAGATTGTTTTCTTGTACTATTTTGGTGAATAAGGTTTTAGCTGGTTGAGTTTATTTATTTATTTATTTTTGCCGTCTAAAATGACAGGTTATACACTGTTTTATATATTGTAATGTGGAGACTCTTCGCTAATGGTAAGTAATATTAATTTTGTCTAAATAATTATGAAATGTAACATCCTTTTTTAACATTCAAAAGAAGTGCATGTATTTTGGAAGATAATTCTTTTATTTCTGAAATAAATTATGGAGATAAATTTTGAAATTAATTTTGATAATTTGTGTGATAAATTTTTTTTAAGTTAAGGGCAAAAGAGTAAATCAAATAAATTGGATTTGCAAAATCAATCAGGTAAAATTCAGTACTTTCTTTTAACGACGCTATCAAGACAGTCAATGTTTATGAATATTTTCAATGTAAACCATTGAACAAAAGGTCTCAACATGACCTTTTACAAACAAGACAATGTCGTTTATCAATTTAATACTTTATAATTACGATAATAAAATTAAGTTATCATTTAAGAGGTACTAATTAGATTCAAATAATAATCATAGTAATATGAACATTGTGAAATAAATAAAGTGATAAGTAATAATGAAAACTTTTATTATTTAAATTTATCTTAGTTGTCTTCGGTTAAAACATTATGTATATGATCACCATCAAAGATATATAACATGTATACTAAAGAATAATAGATCAAAATAGAGAGTCAATTACATCTATGTAAAACCGACGAAAGTAGACTACCTATCCCAAAAATATACAAACAAAGGGAATAAAACTTACATCACAACAATTCTAATCACTACCCAATTAGTAGTATATATGTACTACTCACGAACTCTGCCCCTAAACTGGTGAATATACTCGGACAAATGACTCCACAAACGTATCATCCTCAACATCTGCATCTACCAGAGTCGTAGGTGGAAAAACAAGAGCCTCATCAAATAGCTTATCATGGGTTTAACAACCCACATCTAAAATGGTCACTAACCCCAAAGTTGGGTCCACCAGCTCGGTCAGTGTCTGTCATTTGTCATGAATATTGGGTGAGTTCCCGCAACAAGAAGCGAAAACAAACAACGATCCTAGAGCCCAACAAATAAACGTTGCTCTAATAGCCACTCAGCACCCATCCTACAATTTCCAGTCTATCACTCAAGTTTTATTCATGGGTCTGTGCCTCAGATTTACTATATTGAGGTCTTTACACTTCAAACTGTTAGGTGACGTCTGAAGCAACAACATTTCGGGTGGTACAAGACCAAAAGTGTTCCATCAGTCTGACATATATGGAGCTTTATCGGGGATGCCGAGCCGGTTACATGAATCATCCGCCATCAGAGTATCAAAACTCAACAAACTTTTAATAAGAATGATATTTCATACCATATACTAGAATCTTATTGCATTGAGCCTTGGAAAATTCTTGAGTTTGGTGATTTAGAATTCTTAATTGTGTCTATTAACCTTTCTTTTCATGATGATGAGAGTTTTTCTAGGTTGATGGAAGAGGTTAAGAAGGAGGGCACACCAAAAAGTTTCACATCTAGAGAAGGAATGATGAGTAAGAATCAAGGGTCTACACAAGTGGAAAAAGGGGTAGAAACTCCTAAGAGTTTCGGTTCTATCCCAAATGAGTATTCAAAATTTTTCTTTCATTCTTTAATTGATATTGTTGGTATTGAGCAAAAATACATGTTCTTGTTCTATAACTTGCAATCATACCAACATAATAAATCACTTGCATCAAATGCTATCAATAATGATTTATCCACCATTAATGATGACATGGTTATATTTGATCTAGGTGGCTAATTGGTTTTTTCTTATAGGTAAGGAGGACTCATTTAGGGGCAAGAGTCCATTGAGAAATTTTCCTTACAAGACATGAATCTAAAGGGCCCTAAATCCTCTATAACTTAATCTTTCTCAAAATAGTATTATGAAAATTTTCTATATTTTTAACTAACAGGTGTCATGAAGATGGTATAAGTCAAAACAACTTGAGGGCAAGTTGCTTACAAGAAGGAGGGTTTGATGAAGGACCATCCAAAAGAAGCAACTCAAATAAGAGGATTACAAGAAGCATGATAGAAGAGGGAATGGAGAGGGAGCTCTTGAAGATTAAAGGAGTTCTTAAAGACATGCCCTTAGTTAGAAAACCTTGTAATCTTCTAGAAGTAGCTCATATGTAATCATTATTGTATGTTTCATTTTCTTGGTTAAGGCCTTTCTTAGAAGAGAAATTAAGAGAAGAAGGTCAAGTGAAGAGGAAAGGAAATAGACATTGAACCTACTTAAAATCCATAATTTGGACTTAACCTTAGTTAAGTTGAAATTATGTATCCAAGAAGGTAGGGCCTTAAAGGAGAGTGTGGGCTTCATGACCACACCCTAAAGCCCAAAAGGTCCAAGGCCTATTTCCCTTCACTCTCCACCTTAGGAACCACTCATCTATAAAAAGACCTCATGTCTTTCATTGTAAATAACTTTTTGATGAAATAAAATTGAAGCTTTATGCTTTTGCTTAAGAGAAAGAGTTTTCTTATGTTCTTCTTGTAAAAGAGTTAAATCTTATCCATGGTTTTCTATGGTGGCGATTCCTCAAGGCTTATTGGACTAGTCCATAGCGTCTTGAACCATTGAATCTTATCAAAGATCCTTCTTTGTGGCAATTCCTCATCTTGGCTTATTGGTGTTTCACCATGGCGTCATTCCATTTCTAATCTTTTATGCTTTTTACATTTCTTTCTTGATTGATATGTTTTTACACTAACACGATTTCCTTTATCTCTTGTTGATGTTTGGCTGTTAAATTGCACAAGATATCCGTGAAGAACCCCTTGAAGAATTAAAGATCGGGAAATTTTTTCATGCATAGAAGTGTGCTTGTATCAGAACCTCCACATCTTCTCCCTTTTATCATATTTTTCATTTTTCATTAATCTCATCACAATCATCATCATTCAAAGAGGAGAATATGGAGTTTTCGTAAATCAAACAATCATGTTTACTACAGATATCGTCTCGTCTCGTAGTCCTCATATGCTTTTGATCCGCGTATCCACGTGTCGAGCGGAACCACACATCTTGCTGACGTTCATTGATAAATCTCTACCCATTATCATTCATTACACCACTTGTAAAAGTCACAACTTCTTAATCCAATCACAATTTGGCTCCATGATGGTTGTTTAGACAACCCAAAAAGATTTATACATTTTCATTAATCTCATCATAATCATCATCATTCAAATAGGAGAATATGGAGTTTTCGTAAATCAAACAATCATGTTTACTACGGATATCATCTCATCTCGTAGTCCTCATATGCTTCTAATCCGCGTATCCACGTGTCGAGTGGAACCACACATTTTGATGACGTTCATTGATAGATCTCTACCCATTATCATTCATTACATCACTTGTAAAAGTCACAACTTCTTAATCCAATCAGAATTTGGCTCCATGATGATTGTTTAGACAACCCAAGAAGATTTATACATTTATAGAACAAAGATATATGCATTCAAACACTTCAAACATCCAAAGAAGTAAAGAAAGAAGCAACAACATGGTTCAGGAGGTGACTCGCGCAAGTTGGAGCTAAACTCGTGCGAGTTGGAGTTTTAGAAACACCAAAAATGTCTCAGCCACCTTAACTCGTGCGAACTACCCTTAACTCTCACGAGTTGGAGCTCTAGAGACACCAAAAACATCTCGGCCACCATAACTCTCGTGAATTTCTCTTAACTCACGCGAGTTGGAGCTTCTCTCACACTTCTGTCATTCTATCTTTATATATATTAGAACTTTATTTCATAAAACTCATTGTTGGATGTTATGATTTGTGTGTTAGAAAGCTTCTGTCAAACTTTCACAATCATCCAACGGTTAATGAGTTTAAGAGAAGCATTTGAAAATTGTTGCTCATAGTTGCTATTGTGACTTGTGCGAGTTGACTACTCGAACATGAGTTTTGTTGCATAATTCTCATTTTGTGACATATTTTGTTAGGCCACTTTGCTTCTCACTAGAATAACTCTATTCCTTAAGTGTCTTATGATCCTTATTGTTATATGATGTTTGATTAATGGAATTATACATTGCAATGCTTTAATGGTCCAAGGTTGTAAGATATGACAAAAACCAATTAATTGCATTAAACATACAAAGTGTTGCATTATTGGATAACCAACTATAAGTCATGTAAGCAAAGAAATCTCTTAGTACATAATTTCTTCATACCACAAATAACACATTTTGAGTTCACTTAATTCATCTCAATTAGAATTCAATCACTTTAACTTCCAATTTCATGAAACCAAGTCCTTTGAGTTTAACCATTCTTTAGGCTTTCATTCTAAATCACTTTTTCCTTAACATGACACCTTCTTTTTACACAAAAACCATGCTACAACACTCTCATCATATGACAATGACATCAATATCAATTCAAGACAAAACTTATATATGTGGTTACATATTCCAGTCATACAATAGGCACTACAATTATAATCCCACATATTAACAACATTCTTCAATCAACATAAACAAAATCATCCAACAGTCCATAACTCACCCACACTACACATTTTCACATATCATCGAGATAATCTCAATTTACACTAATAATCATCAACTTCACAAACTCACATATTCTACAAGTTTTAGTTTGATCTTTTAGACCC
The DNA here is from genome assembly GCA_026586105.1 of Hylodesmum podocarpum. NCBI lineage: Eukaryota > Viridiplantae > Streptophyta > Magnoliopsida > Fabales > Fabaceae > Hylodesmum > Hylodesmum podocarpum. The sequence goes on from JALJEV010000804.1 coordinate 3,156,472, forward strand.
GTAATTACATTTTATTATTAGAGCACTCCTATTTTAAGTTAAAGCTCCTTCCTTTTTACTCAAGTTCATCCAAGTTCAGGTTCCTCTTACACCAAGTCATCTCTTAGTATTTTAGTTGTTAAACTTCCATTAAGGTTGTCTCATAGAGAAATCAAGTCCAAATCTCCGGTCACCACTCTAGGGTTCCGGTTGCACACACAGAAAAATAGAGCAAAAGATGAAGAATAATGAAGAGACAAGCACGAATCCACTCTTGAAAATAGAAACCCCTATATCTTGAATGTACCGAAGAGCTAATCGTGAAGCTTCCTCTTTCCTCCTTCAAGTGAAGCTTTTGGTGTGGAGGAAAAGTGGTGGCGGCGTGGTGGTTGTGGTTGGTTGGAGAGGAGAAGAAGACGTAAGTGTTTATGTGTGTGTTATCGTGGAGGAATCAAAGTTCCAAGTGTTGGAATGTTGGTAGAAAGGAAGGTGACAACTCACAAAATAGGAAACATTTGTGAGACACTTTCTTAAGTGCGGGTGGAGTCTACACGTAGGGTAGATGCCCTAATTCCAAGTGAATTCTCAAGATATTCGATTTCCTCCATTTCAGTTTCTCTAGGTTCCTGATAATTTTCTCTATCTTGTAATGGGTCTATGATTTAAGTCTCTACCCATTTTAAATTTTAAAATCTCAACTTAAATTTCTTTCCCAATAAGGAAAAATTAAAGTATTTACATCTTTGCCATTAATGAGTTGACTTTTTTCTTAAATTTGACTTTCATATTTTAATTATTATTAATTCACCATTCGCTTGTAATTAATTTTAAGACAATGTTAAACATTGTGTTTGAAGTTATTGGGTACCTCTGACCCAAGGTTAGAAAGTAAGTGACAAATGACCGTTTTGCCCTTATTTTACAAATTGACTATGCACATAACAGTTTACTACTAATATTTTATTCTTTGCATTGGATAACTTCTAAATGCTATGTAGAATGAAATATTATACTTTAAATCTCAATATGCAGAGAAGATGACAAAATGACCATTTTACCCTTATTCTAAAATTGAGGATGTTACAACTCTCCCCTACTTTAAGAAATTTTGTCCTCGAAATTCAGTTACCTGGAAAAAGATAAGGGTACAAATCCTTCATTTTTTTGGTCTCAATTTCCCACGTATCATCACCTCTGTCTCAGTTTTCTAACAAGTCAAACATCTAGCCACAAAGTTTGCTACATCTCTTTTCATTCCATTCCACCAAAAATCTCTCTTCAAATCTTGATACATCTTTATGGTTCTTAGGGTGAAAACTCAATCTACTCATATGAGCTTCAGCTAGGATCATATCTCTTATTTCACTATTCCGTGGAACATATAAACGACCTTTAAACACACAAGTCCTCTATGGTCCTTTTTAAATTCTGAACTCTCTCCAGTTTCTCTCAACTGGAGTCCATCTAAGAGGTACTCATCCTTCTCTTGGGCTTCTCTTAAGTCCTCTAGAAATCCATTGGTTATCACAAGGCTCCCTAACAACATACTCTTCGTCTTTAGTTCTACAACCAAGTTCATATCTCTAAATTTCTCAATCAACTCTAACTCTCTAGTCATCATGATTGCCATGTAAACTAAGGATATAAGTATTCTTAGCCTTTCCTCTACTACTCCATTTATGCTTAACACATTCCTATATTGCCTATATGGGGAATTCACCTTTGATCAGATTTCCAAGGAAAAGGTTTTCACCTATATTAAAAACCTCATTCGACACACCTTTCACTTTTACTGACAATCGTATCATGATCATTGTCTTATGTACTTTTGCTACCTAATTGTGTGAATTCGTTTTCGAGTCAAAGTCTCAACAACCATATAGGGGATTATAAGAAATTTACTAGACCACGAAGTATGTCACTAACTAGCTCCCGAAATAGAACTTATATTGATTCACACTTATAACTTTAAACTTCTTATATCATGGTCAGGCCAGGTACAACATCAAAGGAAGTCTTAATTCAATAATTTATTCCTTTACTAAAGACTTATTCCTAGCTCGTATTTTTTCGAGAAATCTTCCAACAGAACACGTTATTCCACAACGATTCCCTCATCTTAAAGTGCTCAAACAGATTTAGTAGTCTAACAATATAGGGTATAGGTTATGGTTTCTTTTATAAAGGTTCCATAGTTTGAACTACGTGTACCATCAAAATTTGTAATTCCAAAGTCTTCCAGAAATCAATTTCTATATCCTTTGAACATCATTTTTTTTGTCTCTAATTACTTTAACAAATATAACTTAGGTCAAACTTTACTTAACGACTTTGGTTTGATGCAAAAAGTCTAACCAGGTTGTAAAAGGCCTATAATCGACTTTAACCTAAGTTATTCTCTAGGATAAACTGAAAGTCCATTGCGAGGTACTTTAACTCTACTAAATAAAATCGTCATTCATGGACATAGGATTGTAGGTAATGGTATGACATCAAAATTCCTCTCATGTCAAAACCTTAGTGTTTGAGACTTGAAGATTCACTATCGTGACTAAAAGAACCAACAGTTCGAAAGATGTTGGTCCTTATTAGAATCTAGAAGGGGGGTTGAATAGATTTTATGTTCCACTTTTCGGCTTTTTTATTTAGTTCGTTTCTATCATCTTTTATCTTTAGCTTTATCCTATCTTTGTTAATCTAAGAACAATTAACGAAAGATATATCACAAAGTTCATACAGCGGAAATTCAAGAAGATGATCAATTTGTTGTTTTTATTTATCTTTCCAAACCTTTTATATTTAAAGTAATGTTTCAAATGAATCTGACATACAAAGTTAACTTTCATTTGAATACATGTAAAGAGATATAAAAGTATGAGGAGAAGAAGATTTGCACAGAGTATTTATACTGGTTCAGCCTTCCGCCTACATCTAGTCACAATACAACAACTGTTGCACATGCAACACAAAACGAAATAAAAAATACTCAATAAAAACTGTTCTTTATCACAAAGAACTTTCTTCCTCAATTCTTGGTACCTCCAAGAATCAACCTTGAGAAACCTTTCTCAATCAACATTACTCTTATTCTAGAGAGACCTCTCTCTAAGAGTAAAACTAATCTCCAAAACAAAAATCAAAAGATCAGAATTAGAATACCCATGGTTGTGCTTAATTTGATTAACAATAAACTTTGAATCATTCATACATCATGTTCTTATCATCCTCTAGAAAATCTTTTAAAATCTTTTCAAAATCTTGATGAGTTTCTTGAAGAAAATATTAAGAACCCAATCAGTTCTCAATTGAAAGTGTTTTGAACGTGCTTCTTGTTTTTCAAATCAAAAGAATCTTTATGAAATTTTTTTTTCCAAAGACTATTTAAAGAAAAACATTTGAAAATAGTTAAGGATGATTTCCTGATGTGGATAATCGATTACAAGATAAGGATAATCGATTACTCCAGTGATTCAATTTCTAATTTAAAGTTTCAAGCTCGTGGTAATCGATTACCTGGAGTTGGTAATCAATTACTCCAACAAGAATTTGAATTCCCACAAAGTCAATAACTATTGGTAATCGATTACACTAAATTGGTAATTTATTGCCTCAGTTAAGTGCTCAAAATGCTCAAATAAGATAATCTATTACTTCAGTTGGTAATTGATTACTTCAGTTTGGTTTTCTTTTCAAAAGGAAATCACTAATTCTAAACTTTTAAAGCAAATCACTCAATTAGAATTTAAATCACCATGAATTCTAAACTAAGTATTCACATTCACAAAGTCCTAAGCTAAAAACATCCAATACAATAACAAATCTATATACATGTCTATGAAACCAAAATTACAAGTTTAAACATCAAAATCAAAAGACTCTTGAAGACTAAGCTAGGCTCTTCCAAGCTTCAAGTCCAACAATAGTTTTGCATGTCTAACGACTATGATAATTTGTTGAAAACTAGACTTTATTAGTATAAGTCTACATAAAAGATCTTATCCCGATTCATCACAAAACAATATAAAAATGTTCTACTATTAATGATTTACGTTCTTAATACCTAAAGTGTGCGGTTTTCAGCTTACTCGGTCTTGCTTTCCTTTTGGTCAGTCACACTTCCTAGTTTGAATTGGTTATGATACTAAACACTACGTTCATCAACAAGATAGGGTTTTTGGCTTCCTATCACATCTCATGCATACTTACACGCTCATTAATGCAAATATAAGGACTTGACTAAGTAGTCTAAGGCACATTATTATACTCGTCAATTTCATTTGTCTAGATAAATGACATTAAATTGCCGAATACTTTTGTTTTGAACAACAACATTGATTCACAACCTAGTGGGGTTGCTACCATCCTCATATGAGTCTACTCCAATACCATCACATTTTCCTCTTCCCTTAAACTCAAGATACTTTGTCAATCCAACTCTCTATGACAACTACATTTAATTTTCGAGCTAAACATCCAACGTCATCATATTCGTAAAATCATAGATCTTAACTTGAACTTCGCTTATGCCTATGACACTCATCTTCGAATTTTGATAGTGAAATTATCATCCTCTTTATGACATATGCCACACAATACCATTATTCAACCTTCCAACAGGTGAAACTTTCATTATGATATCCTCAAAATATATTTTTATTCCTTTCCTCATTTTGATCCTCCTCTTAAAGATTTTAACTTGTAGTTTTCTCCCTTACTTACTTCAAAGACACCATTCATACCTCACATTATGGACAACAAGCATGAATATAGTTTAGGTAATGTTTTCAAGAAGTTTAACATTAAGAAGGAAAAGTTATCTCTGTCGAGTTCTGATTGTGTAAATGTCTTGAACATATTTACACCACCACAACTCTCAAGATTTACTTTCTTTCTTGTATATATTTGTTTCCCTCGTATGCACGTACGATTCAAGAAGTGAATCATTTACATGGATCAATGATAAGTATAAGAGTTTTAAAACAACTTATCCCTATGAAACCAATGCCTCACAAGAATTAGAAATTACAATTTTAATAACTCTCAAAAGGTTCAAAACACAGTGTTTACAAGGATAATGACCTATTCAAAAGTAAACTACGTAGGACATAACCAATTTGCCCATATTCACGTGATAAAAGGGGAAATGAACAACTCACATTGCCACAAGGCTTTGAGAGGGGAACTCATAAAGGAGTATTCACTCATAAGAGGTCAAGAAAACTCTTTAACAATAAAGCCTAACTTTATCTCTAGCCATAGACTATTCTGTCACATTCCCGTGATCAACCCATTATTCTCTTATCAATAACAAAAGTCTCAAAAGTATCTCAAAGTTATTCACCTATTAAGGGAGTGTACTTATTTCCAAAAATTTTAACATCATGGTTATTTATGAAGTAAATTAAATTGAATATATAAATTAATTAAAATAGAAATTTGTTGGTCCCTATATGAATCTAGAGGGGGGGTGAATAGATTCAAGTTCCCTAATTCAACAATCTTTTTTTCACTTTTTCCCGATTCAATTTTATCTATATTATAAGCAATGTACCAGAGATATAACAGCTGAAAGATACAGGAAAATATAATGCAAGAAATCAATGGAAAGTAAAGTCAAGGTATAGAGAAGAGAGTAGACAGAGATTTATCTTGGTTCGGCTTTAGCCTACATCCAGTCCCAACCCAACAATCTGTTGCAATTGGTATTCCACTATAATCTTGTGTTCAATACAATCACTTCTGCACAAACACAAAACAAATCAAATACTCAAAACTCTCTATGTTCTTCACCTAAGAACATATCTCTCCAATTCTTGAATCCTTCAAGAATCTCCTTTGAGAGTCCCTCTCTCAAAACCTTTAACTCTTCTTCTAGAGAACACCTTCTCTTAAGAGTTTTCAAACCAAAACAAAACTATCAAACAAAAGATAAAGATCAGTAAAGATTACACCTGTGTGTATGCTTTGATCACAATGATAACCAAATGTATCTAATCCTTCCTTCACACAATATTCATCTCTTTGAGAAAATCTTTTTGAAATCTTTGAAGAGAGTTTCCAGAACTTGTAAACCAGTGTTTTTCTCTTCCTTTTTTTCTTTCTAAAACATTAAAATATCTCTCTCTTGAAAACAAAATGAAGAAGGTCTATTTAAAGCAGTTTCAAAACCATTTTGAGATGAATTCTGGTGTGGTAATCGATTACAGATGTTGGTAATCGATTACTCCAGAGAGATTTTGTCTTCCCTTGCATTTCAAGCACAAAGTAATCGATTACTATGGAGTGGTAATCGATTACTCCAGAGCCAGTTGAGTTCCCCTGTTTTCTAAGTCTGTTGGTAATCGATTACAGCCTCAAGATAATCGATTACTTCAGCTTAAAACTTTAAAACCAAAGTTTTTTGAGTTCTTTTCAAAACAAAACGGGGTTCACAACTACTCTAGCTCATCTTACAAGAGTTAAAACAAATTCTCTATGAAAAGATTGAATAAAAACCACACTCAAAGCCTAAACTATAACAATCAATACATTTAAACTCCTATATACAATCTATCATAAAGATCAAAATTACAAGTATATCAAAACTAAAACTAGGAAAGACTTCTTCAGCTTCAAGTCCAACAATCTCCCCCTTTTTGGTTTTGATGTACCAAATCTTGTGTAGTTGATCCCTTATGTAGATGATGGCTTTGATGTGTACTGCAATGTTAGTGTGTTTTTCTTTTTCTTTTCTCTTTTTTTTTCATCAATTCTATTCAGCAATTCACATACAATTATGTATATCATCCAACTCATGTCAAAAATATCAATATTCAGCGATATATAAAGACAATCATTTGCAGAAATTTAAATCTATCTATTACAGTCATCCAATAATAGTTTCAAATGTGTTAACCTGCTCCCCCTAAGTCAGGTGCCTAGGTACAAACAGATTTAAAACTTTTCAAAACAGAATAGTTCAAAATAGAGTAAAAGCAGAGCAAATCAAATACTAAAAGCTAAAGACTAAACAACTAAAAATCACTAACTACATATACTCCCCCTATTTGGTATATCAAATCAAAAGAGAGAAGTAAATGGAGTTACTAATCTGAGTCGTCATCATCCTGATTGAGTCGTTCCATGATAGTTTCCATCAAGTCCTTCATTTCTAGGAAATGCAGATCCTGTCGCTTTCCCAGAGCATCAATGCGCTTGTTGACGGTTGCTTCCAATTCATCCATTCGGTCTATCATAATGGATTCGAAGCGAGATCGTGGAATGTAATCTCCAGAATTGTCTTCATCCATATCTTCATGATGTGCTTCCTCTTGCTCTTGTTGTGGTTCTTCATGCTCTTGTTGTGGTTCTTCATGCTCTTGTTGTGCCGCTTCTCTTGTGATCCATCCAGCATTGGTTTTGATGAGTCTCATCTTTTTCAGTGCTCCATCGTCGATGACATGAACATTCTTGACTAATTCTCTTGCTTCATCAGTAGTGTCTATCTGAAAAGTTTCAATTAGTCTAGAAATAAAAAGAGAGTAAGGACACTTATTATCAAGTAGTCTCCTTGTTTTCAGCATGTTGTCCATGATCACGTGAGTCCAATCCACTTGAATGTTGTTCTTCAAGGCAGCAATGAGGATCATGTCATCCTCAGTCAACTGGGTATGGTTTGCTCCTCTTGCAGCCAAGATCCAACAAACGGTGTAGTGAAGTAGCCGGTCATCTGCTGTGAGGCCACCAATGTTATAGGTAACTTTCTTGCCCAAAGCCCTTTTAGAATTTTTGTCCTCTTCCCAGTGTTGAGGGTTCCTCAGAAGGCTCATAAAGAAGGAATCTTTTTGCAAATCAAACCCTTTCTCTCTGAGTTTGTCTGTATGTGCTATAATCCCCTCCTTTCGAATCCCAGCAATATTCATAAAGTGTGCAGGGGTTAGGGAAATTTTGATACCTTTGATTTCAGAGATCACAGTCATCCTCTCCATATTCGGTTTGAGTTTGGAGTAGAAAACTCGAACCAAATCTGGATAGATGAATCCTTTCATCCCTACAAACCTCTCCAAATGTTGTTGCCTGAGGAAGGTCTGGAATGTGAAACTCTGAGTGTCAAGCCATCCAAGGTCAAGTATCTTCGGAGGAACTAGACCTTTGTTCGCAAAGTCTAGATTGAACCGCGTCTCTTATCCCTTTGAAGTGAACCGTCGGTTGATTTCTGATACTTGTGGTTGTGGAGGAGGAGGAATTTCCGGTTGCTGCTCCGAGGGGGTAGGTTTCTTCCTCTTGGAGGATTCTCCCACCTTTTTCTTTCCTTTAATCTCTTCTTGAGTGTAGCGGCTTGCCCTCATTTTGATTCTCTTACCTTTACCTTGTCCTTCCATTGTTAAGAGAGAATGAAAACCTAAGGTTTGGAGGAAGAAGATGAAGGGTTTTTCGGAGTAAGAGGTTGAGTGGTGAATGAAGAGTCACTCCTGCACTTCTTATAAGAGAGAACAAAGCCCAAAAGATTAGCCCAAGAACGAGGTAATTGATTACCAGCAGTTGGAAATCGATTATCTCAGTTCCTTATATAGAGGGAAGAAAGAAAAACGAGAAAACAGTCGTGGTAATCGATTACTGTAAAATGGTAATCGATTACTCCAGTGGATTCCTCTAAATCATTAAAAAAGCATGTTCTGTGGTAATCGATTACTGTTCGTGGTAATCGATTACTCCAAGGGTGTTTCACAAAAATATTGAAAACTGGTGCTTTGGTAATCGATTACAGGTCGTGGTAATCGATTATCTTAGTCCCAAAATCCTTCTCAGAGTGAATTTCACACGAAGTAATCGATTATCCTCCCTTGGTAATCGATTATTTCTATCAGAAGAAGGTTTTTCTTGAAAAATTTTCACAAAAACAGAGTTATAGATAAGTGTAATCAAGTAAGAAGGTTTAGTTTAGATGTTCCTCACTCAATATGCCGAGGTTTGATCTAAGTTTGTAAAACCTCTCCGTGTCTATGAATTCGATGTTACAATCTCCTTTCTCGATGTGATCTCTGATAAAGTGATGTCTGACTTCAATGTGTTTTGTCCTTGAGTGTAGTACAAGATTTCTTGTGATACTTATGGCACTTGTGTTGTCGCATTTCAAGGGAATGTGATCTATCTTTAGCCCAAAGTCCTCAAGTTGGTGTTTCAACCAAATTGCTTGAGCACAACAACTTCCCGTAGCTACATATTCTGCTTCTGCAGTTGATAATGCTACACAAGCTTGCTTTCTGCTATTCCAAGATATCAAGCATTCTCCAAAGATGTGACATGTGCCACTAGTGCTTTTCCTATCCGTTTTGCTACCTGCAAAATCAGAGTCACTGAAACCAACAAGTAGTGGTGAGGTTCCTTTCGGATACCATAGTCCACAACTTATTGTTCCTTTTAGGTATTTAAGAATCTTCTTCACTGTTAGCCAATGAGATTGCTTAGGTGCAGATTGAAATCTAGCACATAAGCATACAGAAAACATGATATCAGGTCTACTGGTTGTAAGATAGAGTAAAGATCCTATAACACCTCTGTATAGGGTAGTATCAACTTCATCACCTTCTTCATTAGTCTCAAGGTAAGTGTTAGTAGAAATAGGTGTGTTAGACATTTTGCAATTAGTCATATCATATTTCTTAAGTAGTTCTTTAGTGTACTTAGCCTGATGTATGAAAGTGCCACCTTCCATTTGCTTGATTTGAAGTCCTAAGAAGAAAGTTCTCCAATCATAGACATATCAAATTCTTCCTGCATGTCTTTCACAAACTCTTAACAAAGTTGTTGGTTAGAAGATCCAAAGATAATGTCATCAACATAAATTTGAACAAATAGAATGTAGTCAGACTTGTCCTTAATAAACAAAGTCTTATCTACTTTACCTCTGTGGAATCCTTTAGATATGAGAAACTTACTCAGTCTGTCATACCATTGCCTAGGGGCCTGCTTCAACCCATACAAGACTTTATGAAGTTTGTAGACATGTGTAGGCCAAGTAGCATCTATGAAACTGGGTGGTTGAGCTACATAGACTTCTTCATTGATATAACCATTCAAGAATGCACTTTTTACATCCATCTGGTATAACTTGAAATTGTTGATGCAAGCATATGCCAGGAGTAGTCTAACAGCTTCAAGTCTTGCGACAGGAGCAAAGGTTTCTTCAAAGTCAATCTCTTCTTGTTGATTGTATCCTTTTGCCACAAGTCTTGCTTTGTTTCTGACCACAACTCCTTCTTCACTTAGTTTGTTCTTGTAAACCCATTTTGTACCTATGATGTTCATATTGCCCTTGTCTGGAACAAGTTCCCAAACTCCATTCCTTTTGAACTGGTTGAGTTCTTCTTGCATAGCCATGATCCAAAATTCATTGTTCAAGGCTTCTTCTATGGATGATGGTTCTACCTGAGATACAAAAGCAGTATTATAGCAAAACAGATTCTTTGAGGATCTAGTAGTTACCCCCTTGTGGATGTCACCAATGACATTGTCAAGTGATAGGTTCCTAGGTGTCCTCCACTCTTTTGCTTGTTCTGGTACAAGGTCAGGTTGAGTTTGCTGATGCTTGTTATCGATGTCTATGTTTTCTTCACCTGTTTCATCATCATGCAACAATCTTTCCTTTTGGAAAGTGTTAGTTTCATCAAATCTAATATGGACAGATTCTTCAATGCACATTGTTCTTTTATTAAAGATCCTATATGCTTTACTGGCGTTTGAATAACCAAGGAAAATGGCTTCATCAACCTTTGCATCAAACTTTCCAATAGGGTCCTTGCCATTGTTTAACACAAAACATCTGCATCCAAAAACTTTGAAGTAAGAAATGTGTGGTTTTCTTCCATAGAAAAGCTCATAAGGGGTTTTCTTCAAAATGGGTCTTATAGAGACTCTATTGAGAACATAACATGCAGTGTTCACAACATCTGCCCAAAAATGTTTAGACGTCATATGCTCATTCAGCATGGTTCTCCCAAGTTCTATAAGGGACCTGTTTTTCCTCTCCACCACTCCATTTTGCTGTGGAGTTCTAGGAGCTGAAAAACAGTGTTATATCCCATGTTTTTCACAAAACCTTTCAAAAAAGCAATTCTTAAATTCAGTTCCATTATCACTTCTTAAAGCTTTGATTTTCAAATCTTTTTTGTTTTGAATCTTTTTGGCAAGTACCTTGAAAACTCCAAAGGCTTGATCCTTTTTCTTGATAAACAAAACCCAAGTAAATCTTGAATAGTCATCTACTATGACTAGTCCATATAGATTTCCACCAATACTAGCTATCCTAGATGGACCAAATAAGTCTAAATGCAAGAGTTCAAGCGGCTGAGTTGTAGAAACATGTTTTACATTCTTGAAAGATGTTTTTGCCTGCTTGGACTTTTGACAAGCCTCACATAGTCCTTCTTTGGAAAATCTAATCTTGGGGAGACCAAAAACTAACTCTTTAGAAATAAGCTTATTCAAATGCAATGTGTCAATGTGTACTATTCTCCTATGCCATAGCCAAGACAGATTATCATTAGAAGTTAAACATGTAGAGTAAGGAGAAGAATGATCTACTTCCAGTATGTAAATGTTGTTAGATCTCTTGCCAATCATTAGAAGTTCATGAGTCTTTGTTTTGATGAGACAATGTTCATCATCAAAAGCAATTCTGTAGTTCTTGTCACATAGTTGGCTTATGCTCAGCAGATTGAACCTCAATCCATCGACCAGCAATACATCTTCTATCACTGTGTTTGCCTTATATCCAACAGTACCGTAGCCTAGGATTTTTCCTTTGTTGTTGTCTCCGTATACAACAGATCCTGATTCTCTTGGTGTGAAGGTGCTCAGGTTCCTTCTATCACCCGTCATATGCCTTGAGCAGCCCACGTCTAAGTACCAAATTGAGCTTCATTTCAGGCTTTCGCAAGAGAGAAAAAGAACTTATTTTGTGGGTGGTACCCAGTTTCTCTTGGGCCCATACATGTTAGTGCTACTGGTTACTTTCTTAATCCATTTGTATTTACCACTGGAAATCCCTTTCTTCCTAATCATGCAGTTATATGATTTATGTCCAGGTTTCATGCAATATGTGCAAGTGTATTTAGCATGCTTAGTATTTCCAGGTTTCATATGAACACAGTTTGCAGAGATGTTGAGTTCTTTTAACTTTGAAATATCATTTTCTAGTTCACATATTTTCTGTTTTAGCATGGATATTTCCTTTTTCAGAATTATGTTTTCTTTTTCAAAAGTTTCAGCTTGATTATAAAGCTCACAAAAGGCAGAATGCAATTCATCATAATCATCCATAATTGAGTTCATATCACATACCTCATTGGATGTTTTGGCCATCAAGCACAGATTCGCCTCCTCATCTTCACTTTCAGATGTTGAGGATGTGTAGCCTTCATCCCAAGCTATGTATGCCTTCTTTTTCTTCTTTTCTTTTCTGGCATTTCTTTTATTCTCAGCTTTTCTCACTTCAGTGTTGTTGCTTCTTTTCAAGGTTGGACAATCGACTGTAGTGCCCAATCTTTCCACATTCATAGCAAGTTACTTTGACTGAAGTGTTATCCTGCTTCTTGACTCCTTTTCTGGGTTGACCAAATTTCTTCTTAGTGTTGTTCTTCATAAACTTTCTGAACTTCTTCACCATTAAGTTCACTTGGTCTTCTTGTGAGTCATTTCCGTCTTCAGAGGACTCAAATTCAGTTTTAGTATGATCTATCTTGAGAGCAATTCCTTTGGCTCTTTTGTCTTTCTGCTCCTCATCCGCCATTTGAGTCATGTCCATTTCATATTCTCTAAGTTTTCCAAACAGTTCAAAGACTTGTCATAGAAGAAAGTTTTTTGATTGATTATGGTCATCATTGTAGGTTGCCACTTTCTGTTCAATGATTTCAGAATCTTGACATTCACCTCTTCTTCAATGAAGTTCTTGCCAAGTCCTTTGAGATGGTTGATGATGTGTGTGAATCTCTTTTGGATTTCCATGATTGACTCTCCTTGGAACATTCTGAATGTCTCATACTCCTGAATGAGTGTGTTTTTCCTAGCTCTCCTCACCTCAGCAGTACCTTCATGGGTTACCATGATAAGCTCCCATGCTTCTTTTGCTGTTGTGCAAGCTGATATCCTGAAAAACTCATCAGAATTCAAAGCAGAGTGTATTATATTCAAGGCCTTAGCGTCATTTTCAGCCCTTCTAATCTCATCCATGTCCCATTCCTCAAAAGGTTTCTCTATTTCTTTTCCATTTTCTATTTTTATTGGAACTTTGTAGTCATTTACCACAGCCTGCCAGATACTTCTGTGAATAGATTCCATAAAGATCTTCATGCGAACTTTCCAAAATGGATAGTTATCACCGCAGAACAATTGAGGTCTATTTATCGAAGCTGCTTCAGCGAAGGGTAAAAGATTACCAGCCATTCCAGGGAACTAACAAGGATTACTAGATTGATTTACTAGTTAAAGCTCTTGATACCAATTGTTGGTCCCTATATGAATCTAGAGGGGGCGGTGAATAGATTCAAGTTCCCTAATTCAACAATCTTTTTCTCACTTTTTCCCGATTCAATTTTATCTATATTATAAGCAATGTACCAGAGATATAACAGTGGAAAGATACAGGAAAATATAATGCAAGAAATTAATGGAAAGTAAAGTCAAGGTATAGAGAAGAGAGTAGACAGAGATTTATACTGGTTCGGCTTTGGCCTACATCCAAATTCCAACCCAACAATCTGTTGCAATTGGTATTCCACTATAATCTTGTGTTCAATACAATCACTTCTGCACAAACACAAAACAAATCAAATACTCAAAACTCTCTATGTTCTTCACCTAAGAACATATCTCTCCAATTCTTGAATCCTTCAAGAATCTCCTTTGAGAGTCCCTCTCTCAAAACCTTTAACTCTTCTTCTAGAGAACACCTTCTCCTAAGAGTTTTCAAACCAAAACAAAACTATCAAACAAAAGATAAAGATCAGTAAAGATTACACCTGTGTGTATGCTCTGATCACAATGATAACCAAATGTATCCAATCCTTCCTTCACACAATATTCATCTCTTTGAGAAAATCTTTTTGAAATCTTTGAAGAGAGTTTCTAGAACTTGTAAACCAATGTTTTTCTCTTCCTTTTTTTCTTTCTAAAACATTAAAAGATCTTTCTCTCTTTTGAAAACAAAATGAAGAAGGTCTATTTAAAGTAGTTTCAAAACCATTTTGAGATGAATTCTAGTGTGGTAATCGATTACAGATGTTGGTAATCGATTACTCCAGAGAGATTTTGTCTTCCCTTGCATTTCAAGCACGAAGTAATCGATTACTATGGAGTGGTAATCGATTACTCGAGCTCGATTGAGTTCCCTGTTTTCTAAGTCTGTTGGTAATCGATTACAGCCTCAGGGTAATCGATTACTTCAACTTAAAACTTTAAAACCAAAGTTTTTTGAGTTCTTTTCAAAACAAAATGGGGTTCACAACTACTCTAGCTCATCTTACAAGAGTTAAAACAAATTCTCTATGAAAAGATTGAATAAAAACCACACTCAAAGCCTAAACTATAACAATCAATACATTTAAACTCCTATATACAATCTATCATAAAGATCAAAATTACAAGTATATCAAAACTAAAACTAGGAAAGACTTCTTCAGCTTCAAGTCCAACAAAATTATTTATGAAGTAAAACTAATGGGAAGAAATTATTTTTTTTTTTACGAAATTAAGCAAGGAAATTTATTATTTTCTTAATGAAATCAAATATTTGATTAATTTACTTAAAAGTATATTAACATCTAAATTATGTGGTGAAATTAATTTTTCTAAAATTATCGTTATAATAATAATAATATTTCTAATATAGATATATTTTTTTATATATATAAACTTCTAAACAAATATTATAATTATTTTATGTAAATTACAATTATAAAATATAAACACACAAGAAAGAGGATTGAATTGCGTTAATTAATTAAAACTTTTTTGGATGATATAATTTGCGTTTGTGGTTTTCAAACAAAGGACGGACGCAAGTTTCTTTCTATTATAGAGTTGATTTTAATAAAACTTTTGATTTAAGTTATTCTTCCCAGTTAGTCAATAAAAGAAGCAGATAGATAATAATATTTTTATATTTGTTTGTCTGTGAAGACTACGTCCAGTAACTTAGTATTCTTTGAACTTAGCCTGGCTAATTACAAATATTCTTTGGACACAACCTTTTTATGCTAAACACGGTATTCTTTAGACCTAGCCTCCGCAGGATAAACAAGGTATTCTTTGAACACAGCTTCCACAGACTAAACCATGTATTCTTTCAACACTTAGCTTCTTCAGGCTAAAACAAGGTATTCTTTGGACCTCAGCCTCCTCAGGCTCAACATGTATTCTTTGGACCTTAGCCTCCTCAGGCTAAACAAGTATTCTTTAGACCTCAGCCTCCTTAAGCTAAACATGTATTCATTAAACACTTAGCCTCCTCAGGCTACAACACCACAACAATGGTTTTACAATAAAGATCAAAGAAAATAATCCTCTACGCGGAGAGGGATTTTACAATGAGTTATTCTAAGTTCAGGGTAAGTGAACTATATTTTCTGTGCTTGATTGAGAGTTGAATATAATGTCTTTGCAGAGTAGTTCGCCAACTTTAACTCGTTGCAATGAAGTCCTTTTATAGACAACTTCTTGAAGTATCTCTTAGATTGAAGATTTGAACGTCTGTCCTTTGTCTTAAGTACTCCAACATTTGACAAAGTGAGCAATTAGAACATTTAATGATTTTGTAGTGGAAGTCAGCGCGAGGTCAAACTTTGATTGATTTGTTCAGAGATTTCACCGAAAAGTGTAGATTACTTTTCGTGTTGCAGAGGTTTAATCCAAATCTCATTCTACCTTTAGAAGCTTCTTAGTAACGACTTAATTTGAATGAAAGCACGTGTTACTCTTCGGTTTGAACTTCATTATAAATTCACTAGACGAATGAATATGAGCTATGTATTTTAGTCATTTGTCTATCTTCTTTTTTCTTCTTCGTCTTCAACTTCAGTCTTCATGTTATCATACTTAAGCGCTTGACTTGAAGTTGAGAAAAACTTTTTGTCTTGTACTTTGAAGGTTCTTCATCTAATGTAGTTGTTTTGAAGCTTGATGAGTTAAACACTTCATCTTGTACTTGTGCGTCTATGCTTGAAGATGCATCTTTCGTCTGTGTTCATTAATGATTCGTCTGATCATTGTTTTGTCTGTGTCTGATGACTCATCCGTATATTATATAATTATCAAAACTTGATATGCTAAATCATTTTGACATAACAACCATTCATTTCTTATTTATTACCTTCTTATTGCTACAAATTATTCAAAAGCTCTTTTACTTAAAGTAAATTAATTTTTTTTTTCTCTTATACGGTGATATTTTATGCAATAATATATTATATATAAACTAAAACTTATGGGTGAGTTCGTTTATAAAAGCAAGTAAAATGTTTATGAAAAAAAAAAACTGACAGTATATTCTATACATATACATATACAGATATATTCAAACCCGTTTTTATAATAAAAAAGTTTTAGAATAATTTATATAATTAAGTAATAAGTATATGCAAGAACAAATAAATAGAATAATAATATTTAATAATTCCTTATTTAAGAATTGAATTACACGTAACCCGAATGTCATGATAAGGCGTAATTGAGTTCAAATCGATAAGGATTTTTCTTTAGAAAAATCGTGTAATAATTTTCATATTTTAAGGAAGAATAGAAATATTATTGATACTTGTAGTAAGTTTTCAATTTATAATAAGAAAAAATAAATGATCGTAGAATTTTATCTGAAATCAGAATCTTGAATTCGAATTCCAAAAGTTTTGGCACAATTTATTATACAATTTAATGATATTTTATAAATTTGTGTAACAAAATTTTCATTACGTATTGAAATGGATTGTATTTGAAAAGTATTTTATTATATATACTTTCAACCTTTTATTTTTTATCCTAATAAAGATTGACTTTTTATTTTTACTTTTGAAAATTAATAATCCTTATATATTTTTGGCATTATAGTCAATCCATAAATTAATCTATAGTTAAATGATAGATAATTATAAATATAACCTTCGAAAATATGTATTTTTATGAAAGTATGTTAACATCTAAATTACTTAAAAAATAATACTACAGTTTTTAATCCTTTATCTTACAAAATATTAATTTTAATATTACAATTTCAAATAAGTTAAACATTAATTACTTTTTAAATTTAATATTGACTATTGACCGAAATGTTATATAATTTATTTTTTGGCACGTTTATCTACATAATTAAATAAAGATTACATTAAGTAACCAACATAGTTTTCCTTAAAAGAATTACTACGTATGGCATCTTATAATTAATTGCAAGTCGTATAGAATTGACCATTGACCGAATTTAAATTTTGAATCGTTAACCTAATAAATTACATTAAGAAACCAACATAGTTTTCCTAAAGAGAATTATCTATTTACTAACTTCATCTTAACTAATTGCAAATTTCATACAATTGACTATTGACCATTGATCTAAATATTAAAAAAATTTATTTTTGTAACCTATTATTTTCGTAGAGATTCGCAATAATTATTGATCGGCTACATTTTATATAGTTTGTAGAAACTATTTAGTCTATATAAACAAATCCTTTTATGTTTCAGTAACATACACAATACACACAAAGAAAATACGTCAAGAACGAAATTCATAGTATTCATACTATACATTTGTTAATGATGTCTAAACTTTCTTTCTCACAAATATTTTCCATAATCCTCATGATTTCAGGTTTGCTAATTTCACTATTTCTAATTTCTCTTAACATTTGTCAATGTAGGCTGCAAAATCTTTCAGAGTTCAAAAAATTGTTCTAAGCAAATGCTTTTGTATTTTTCAGTTATTTCATGGACAAGCGAAGCAGTTAACCCACCGCAAAGATGTCAGAAAGTGATTCAAACAAGTAACTGCGATCTCGCAAAATGTAGATATGATTGCATGACCATGTATAGAGAATTTGAAGGCTATGGAAAGTGCATTGGTAAAGATGGAAATTACCAATGTGTTTGCATCTATGATTGTCCCACAGGGGTGCCTATTAGAAATTAATTTACGAGTGTATTGTTGTATGCAATGTTGAGAGACCGGTTCAAGATTCAATAATTTCATCAAGGTTTTACTGTGGTTATACTGGTACTACTTGAAATGATTCTAAATAAAATATGATACTTTATGTTTACATCATCTTTTATATATTATTATATTTGTGCTTAGATTATTAAAAAAATCAAATAATATTATTTTATGTATCTAAAATTCCAAATTAGGTTGTAAATGATTAAATTATATATTTTATAAGATAAAAATTAATAATAATTGATAAAATAATATATTTTTTAAACATGTATTTTTTATTTATTTCTAAATATTTTAAATTAAATTTTTCGAAAGATATTTTTTAGGAAGACCGATTAAAACTACTATATCGGTTTTGACTACATCCCGGTTCACCACTCTGATCGAACCCTATTTTGATATGTTAATTGTGGGAAATAAAAAAAAAATAGCTCACAAATACACAAAAGATAAAAAAGAAAAAAAGAAGAAGGCATTCCTAAAAGCTAAGCATTTTATATATGTACTAAAGGTTCTGTGTTTCTATGGGGTGTTAAGTTTCATGGAAATTATGAGAACAACTTCAAGGTGTCGAGGGTTGGCAGAGTCAGTTTTGAAATTTTGCTGCCTAGCTCTGATGAATTAAAGAAATATAATGTTTTCGTAATCAATTGAATGTCATTTGTTGGTATATTTTATTGTAATGGTATATTTTATTGCAAAATTATTAATAAGTTATTGATCAATCAATTTTTTTCTGAAAAATATTGAGAGATGTTGAAGTAGAAATAAATAAAAAAAATATATTATATATTTACTTATATTTTTGCGTTTAGAATTGAATCACAATATATCTTATAAATAAATCTGTCGATTGTATGATAAATTTTTTAAAAATTATATTAAATCTAATTCATGTTTAATTGAGAATATAAAATTATTTTAAACTATTAATATATAATTTATTATACTTATCACTGGTTCGATTTCACAAAGACAATAGGTAGATTTTATTTAATACGGAAAAATTAAATAGCCCTAATCAGTTCACTAATTATTGATAGCTTTAATTTTACATTTAATTTTGATTTTAATTATCAATTTATTTTTAACCTTAATAAAAATTAAATAAAATTTTATACTCTTCTGAGAGTGGCGCTGAGCCCAAGAGTGGGTAAGCAATGACAATAAGTTTGATTTTAATGGGTTCAAATTAACTATTTATACATTTTAAAAAAATTATTTATATATTCTTAAATTATATTTAAATTAAATAATATATAAAAATTATAAATCATAAAATTTAATGATGAAATTTTAATCAATTATATAATTTTATATGTTATTTTATCATTAACATAATATATATATATATATATATACACACAGCATGTTTCCATTTTTTTTAATCCGACAGTTGGTTTTTATTTATTTATAATTAATTAAACAGAATTTGTTGATTTTAATAATAATATCCATACAAATTATATAAATCTAATTTATAAATAAATAACTGCGTATAATTATTTTATATCAATAATAGTTTTCAAATTTTTAAAATAATGAGGGGTGGTATTTATTTTTTTCAGTTTTCAGTTTTGTATATGGAATGTCCACACGCGCTAGTTGTTGAAGTAGCGAAATAGTTGCGATGACTTGTAACGGGTTAAGACGAAAAAGTGGAGTGCCTGCCATGTGTACTTCTTGACATTTAGTCAAC
This sequence comes from Hylodesmum podocarpum, assembly GCA_026586105.1. NCBI lineage: Eukaryota > Viridiplantae > Streptophyta > Magnoliopsida > Fabales > Fabaceae > Hylodesmum > Hylodesmum podocarpum. The sequence goes on from JALJEV010000804.1 coordinate 3,176,331, forward strand.
AATTTTAGACTTCTCGGGAATGGATTATTGACTCATTTATGTATGTGAACGCCTAATTAAAATTTGAATTTTTTTAAATAACTGTTGTCAATATTTTTTTAACTAAAATTTGGATTATATTTAATTATTATGTCTATTAAATTACATAGTTTATTTTTAATTAACATTATTTTTATTATTTAATATTAGTATCCATTCCTGGTTAATTTAGAACTTCTATCTATCAAAGGAATTTATTCTCCTCATTTTCTCTCATTTTCATTTTTATTGAATCACTATGTGAAGTGTTAAAATACTCTTTCTATAATTTAATGGCAATTGTTTTTAAAAAAAGTTGTTCCAATATTTCGTAATTTTTTTCATTGTTAACTTTTCTAAAACTCTTTTAATATTTATCCCTATAGTTTTTCTATAAATTTTAATATTTATTATTAAAATATTTTTAAAATGAAAAATAAATTTATTCTAATATTATTATTAAATTAAAAATATACAACTATTTCATTAAAACACATTTTAGACAAAAAAAAATGGTCTTGCAAGAAAAAATTTTATTTTATGATTTAAATTTTATCGCCATTTAATATTTTTTTCATACATATTGTCATAATATTTTTATATATAATATTCATTTATTTTAATTATATATATAAATAATTATCATAAAAAATAGAACATGTTTATATATTATAATTAGTGAAATAACCATATAATAAGAAAGTAGATTGAAAAATAGGCTGATTAACCCTCATGTGAAATGAATAAAAAGCCTAGGCACACGGCTAGGTCCTTCATTTCACTAGTGCAAAATGTAAAGTAAAATGTGCTTGTGGGGTTATTAGGACCAGATGTGCTATATATGATGTCACATCTACCTAGTATTCCGCTAGTCAAACAAGTAAAACTATGCTTGAAAAGAAAAATTAAAACCAAGTCAATAAAAAGTGTAGAAATAGATTTTAATTAGCTATAAGTTTGTAAAGAATTGAGCCGCTTTATTCATCTTGCCGTAGAGACGGATTACGTGTGAAAGAATTGTAAAAATAATAGTTCCATGCCAATTTGTTGAGATCAAAGTCAAGGAAAACCATTTTTAACTCTTGGCATTTGACAACACATTTTTAGTAAGGCATGACATCGCTCCAACTAAAAGTTTTACGCGCATGCTCAATTCTCAAGAATAAAAAAAAATGAAATATTCTTTAATTGCATTTATTTTTATTTATTAAATATATCGCAAAAATAACAATCATGATGACATGGCATAAGAAAGGTTGAGGTTTTAAGTCGAGATCTACGAGATTGACTATATCTTGCCAAGAATAATTGGTGCCGTGGGATTCCGGTAAAATATATTATGGAGTCATAAGGTTCATGATGCGTATTTGCGGCCAAGCTATTGCGTCCTCTCCATAAACATGAATTATTATTTATTATTTTTATATACTATTTGATATAAAATATAATTAATAATTTGACGTATTTAAGAATATATATAAATAATTTTTATAAATATATAAATAGTGAATGTCAACCCAAATAAATCTAACCTATGGTTAAGCCTGTTAGAGGAGGACTACACCCACATCTAGATATTGAGAAAAAAATAAGAACAGAAATGAAGAGAATAATAAATGAGAGAAAAAGAGGCTTTCTCATTAACTGAAAACAAGTCAATACATCAACGTATTTATATACAAAAACGGTTGGGTGGTTACCCATGTATATATGTAACTAACATTCACCTATGGAATATACTACAACATCCCCCCTTAATCCAAAACATTCAGCTGATTCTAAATTCAGTAAAGTTCTCAACTTCTCAAATCTTTCATATTTCAGAGGCTTGGTAAAAACATCAGCAACTTGATCATTGGTGCTGCAATATACAAGCTCCAATATTCCTTTACTTACTTGATCTCTAAGGAAATGATACTTAGTTTCAATGTGCTTGCTTCTTCCATGAGAAACTGGATTCTCTGACAGACTAATGGCTGATTTATTGTCAACATGCATTTGTACTGGCCTTTCATACTGCAATTTCATCTCTTCAAGCAGAGATTCCAACCACAAACTTTGATAAGCAGACCCTATATATTCAGCTTCACAAGAGGAGAGTGCCACCACACTTTGCTTCTTTGAACACCAAGATATTGGTGCATCCAGATACTTAAACAAGTATCCATAGGTGCTTTTCCTTTCCACCTTATCACCACACCAGTCTGAATCAGAATAGGCTTCAATGCATGATCTGTTTTTGATCATTCCTGTTGGAAACAATAAACCAAAATCACTTGTTCCCTTGAGATACCTTAGGATATGTTTAGTTGCAGTCATGTGAGGAGCTCAAGGATTGCCCATAAATCTGCTAAGCAATCCCACTCCGTAGCTAATGTCCGGTCTGCTGTTGCACAAGAATCTGAGTGACCAAATAATCTGTTTGAACAAGGTTGCATCAACTGGTTTTTCATCCAATTCTTCTGTTAATTTCAGGTTTGGCATCACAGGTACTACAGTTGCTTTGCAATTCTCCATATTAAAGCGTTTTAGAACCTCACCAGTATATTTTCTCTGGTGTAAGAAAACTCCCTTCTGTGTATGCATAAATTCAAAACCAAGGAAATAATGCAAGAATTCAAGGTTTGTCATGTCAAATTTTGACTTCAATTTTTCTTTGAATTGCTCTATTTCTTAATTCACTTCTCCTGTAATGATCAGATCATCCACATATAGGCATACAAATAGCAAGTTCTTGTGCTGAGTCTCTTTGATATACACACCAAACTCTATTGTGCATTTCACAAAACCTTGTTTGCAAAGAAAACTGTCAATCAATTTGTTCCAAGCTCGAGGGGCCTGCTTGAGGCCATAAAGAGCCTTAAGTAACCTGTATACCTTGCGTTCCTTTCCTTTTATTTCAAATCTTGGTGGCTGCAGGATGTACACTTCTTCTTCCAGTGGACCATTCAAAAAGGCAGATTTGACATCAAGCTGAAATATGGTCCATCTTCTAGAACTAGCAACAACAATTACCAATCTTATTGTTTCCATTCTTGCAACTGGGGCATATACTTCTGTATAATCAATTCCTTGTTTTTGAAGGAATCCTTTTGTAACAAGTCTGGCTTTGTGTTTTGCAATTGACCCATTTGGTTTCAGCTTTACTTTAAACACCCACCTCAAATCAACTGGATGCTTATTATATGGCAGATCAACCAACTCCCAGGTTCTATTTTTCTCTATGGCATCCAACTCTTCTTTCATAGCAGTTTTCCATTCTTTGATATCCAGGGCCTGCTTCCAATGTACAGGTTCAATGTCAGCCATAAAAGAAAAATTTACTATGTCACCATCATTAGAAATTGAACTTTTACTGTATAGTTCATACTTAGCAAGTCTTGTGGAGGGAAATCTTGTTCTTTGTGACCTCCTCACAGGAGGTTGCATTGGGACAGGAGAGTTAACATCCTTGATTCTTGGACTATCTTCAAGAATGAATGAGTTGGGAATCTTTGGCTCATTTTCCCACTTCCAAGCTGTAGATTCATCTACCACAACATCTCTACTAATCACCACCTGTTGCTTCAAGGGGCTGTACAGTTTGTATGCACCAGTTGGATGGTATCCAACCAAGATAAGAGCTTCACTCTTATCATCTAGCTTTCTCCTCCTTTCATCTGGAATGTGTTTGTAGCTAAGAGACCCAAAAATCCTCAAAACATATGCTACTGTTCAAAACATATGCTACTGTCCAGGCTTCTTCAGGTGTTACAGATTGAAGTCTCTTAGTGGGACATCTGTTCAAAACATATGCTGTTGTAGTGACAACTTCTCCCCAGTAGCAATTTGGTAGTCCTTTCCCTTTAAGCATACACCTAGTCATATCCAGCAAGGTTCTATTTCTCCTTTTTGCCAAGCCGTTATGCTGAGGTGTATAGGGAGCTTTTACCTCATGTTCAATTTCTTTAGCTTCACAAAATTCTTTGAACTCTTTAGAGTTATATTCAACCCCTCCATCTGTTCTAAGGATCTTTAGCTTCAATTCAGATTGCCTTTCAACTGAGTTGCAAAATTTCACAAACAGAGAAAACACTGCACCTTTCTCTTTTAGCAAATATATCAAAATCTTCTTGGTAAATTCATCCACAAAATTCAAGAAATACCTATTACCACTAAGAGATGGAGTATCAAAGGGTCCACACACATCTGAATGGACTACTCCAAGAGGTTGTTTGGCTCTTTGTGGTGCCTTGGTCTTGAAAGATTTTCTGGGTTGTTTTCCAATCAAGCATCCTTTACAAGTTTTCTGTGGTGAGTGAATGAATGGCATTCCAAGCACCATTTGTCTGCTGCTTAGTTGATGTAGACTCTTAAAATTCAAATGGTCATATCTGTAATGCCATAGCCAGCTATCCTCTTCTATGTTGACAGTGGACAAACATTGAATAACAGCAATACTCAAATTTACCTTGAAGGTCCTATTTCTGGATAACGGTGCCTTGAGCACTAATCTCTGTTTATCATAAAAGATCTCTATATGGTTTTCCTGCATTGCCATGGTGAAACCCTTCTCAAGAAGCTGCCCCAAACTAAGTAGATTATTTTTCATTGAAGGTACATACAACACATCATGCATATATGCTGTCTCTCTATTCTTTCTTGTGATCATCACCTTCTCTATACCTTCTGCATGTATAGTGTTATCATCTGCAAACTCACATTAGTGGTGACATTTGGATTAAAGTCAACCAGCCAATCTCTATTTTCTGTCATGTGATTTGAGCACCCGTTGTCAAGATACCAGGAGAACCGATCTTCTTTACTGCTCGTGGTTACCATAAGAAAGACTTGATCTGAATCAGATCCATCTTCTTCTTGTGCCAAATGTGCCTGATTATTCTTCTTGAACTTGTTATGGGAATTATTGTTATTATTCTGCCAGAATTCTTGGGCAAAATGCCCAAATTTATCACAATTGTAACACTGGATCTTTCTTTTGTCAATGGGCTTCTTACCACCTCAATTTCTAAAAGAGGTACCACCTCTAGTACTGGAATTATCATGCTGCTCATTTGAATTGCTTGCAAGATTATGATCTTGGGATGTTGAATCATGTGTTTCTGCATTTCGATCCCCACTTCTGCCTCCTCTATGTCTTCCTCTTCCCCTTTTGTTCTAGCCACCACGACCTTTAGACTTGTGACTGATTCTTGCTTGTAGTGCCTGCTCTGCAGCTTTATCATTACCTTTTCTTTGGAGCACCCTTTGCCCGTGTGCCTCCAAGGAGTTTTGCAGTTCTTCCATATTCATCTTCTCAAGATCTTTCGATTCTTTAATAGCTACAACAATGTGGTTAAAAGAGGGTGTTAAAGTTCTGAGTACCTTCTCCATAACCTTTGAATCAGCCATAGCTTCATCACAGGCTCGCATGGAATTTGTCACTACCTGAATGCGATTAAAGTAGTCTGCAATAGTCTCTTGCTCTGTCATCGATAGCAACTCATATTATCTTCTAAGAGATTGTAGCTTGACCTTCTTTGTTCTCCTAGTATTCCCATAAACTTGTTGCAAGATATCCCATGCTTGTTTCGCAGAAACACATTGATGCAAAAGAACTCAGGCCTTGCAATCTAATCGTTTGTTCTCTCTATACGTCTCCTTCTCTTTCTGTTATGCTGTAGCATTCTTTGAGGGTTCTTGAAACCCATCTCTCACAATCTCATCTAGTTCTTGAAATCCAAGAATAACATCCATCTTCACGCACCAATCTTTATAACCTTTCCCATCAAACACATGGAGATTTCCAGGTATGGCATTCACAGCAGCCATAATAGCACGTATGCAACAATGCTCTCAACAAGCAATAGTGCTCTCAACAACAACAACAATGGTGCTTCTTTTTCTTTTTTTCAGAGGTCCCTATCTATGCACAAGCTCTAGATACCAATCTATTAGAGGAAGGCTAGACCCACATCTAGATATTGAGAGAAAATAAGAACAGAAATGAAGAGAATAACAAATGAGAGAAAAAAGGCTTTCTCATTAACTGGAAACAAGTCAATACATCAATGTATTTATATACAAAAACAGTTGGGTGGTTACCCATGTATATATGTAACTAACATTCACCTATGGATTATACTACAACAAAGCCCACTCACTCGTGGGCTCAACACCACTTTTAGAAGAGTGTAACAAAATTATTTAATTTTCATAAATGTTAAAAATAAATTGATTATTAAAATCAAAATTAAATGTAAAATAAAGCTATCAATTATTAGTGAACTGATTAAGGCTGTTTAATTTCTTTGTATTAAATAAAATCTACCTATAGTTTTTATGAAATCGAACCATGATATGTAACACCCTCAATTTCTACCATTTATAACATTCACTTTCTCTACGTTTCACAAGAAAATAACTACGTCATCTGAGAAAGTTAACAAAATCTTAGTTCATAAAGTAATTTCAAGAGTAATTTCTATAACTATATATCTCTCATAGAATAAAAACTCTCTCAAATAAAGAATTAATTATCATATAACAAGAATCTTAAATTTCTAATATTCCTATATAGTAGAAATCACTCAAACGAAAAAAAGGGAAAAGAACATCACGTCACTTCTTCAGAAAATCAAGTTCTCCTCTTAGCCTACGGTCTTTGCATCTCCAAACAACTGTTTATCTGCTCGCCCATTCAAGGGGTCATCACAACAGTCAACCATAGACTCAACCATTGGGTTAATTCACATTTTAATGATAATAATAAAACAATGGGAACAATATACACAACAGATATAGAGAAGACAAGGAAGACTCAATTTACAACTCATCACAATTAATTATGCAACCCAGTATGATGCATGTCACTCATAATTCACTCTCATGCCATGTGGTACCATCAAAACAACTGAGCAATGTCTAGGATTACATGTCACCTCTGACACTCTCACTAGAAATACTAGACAGTTACTGTCAGGGTAACCGGTGTTGCAACGGGAGTCACTTTCCACTCATAGTGATCGGCCATAGTGTAAGCTTTCCCCACCGCGAATACCCTCAAAGTCCTAGGCCATTACATCGACCCGTCAAGGACCAACCGTACTAGTTCCATTCATCATCACTTTTCGAAAACATTTTTATTTCGCTTAGTGTTCATGATAATCTCTCACTTTTTGAAACACCATGCTTCACAAACATCTCCACAAGGCAACCTCACTGCTCCTTAACAGTAGACATCCATCCCTCTCTCTTTACAAAAATAATTTAAGCTGATTATCATAAACCTAAGCGACTCATCAATGCAACATGCCCACAAAATTCATCTCTTAACCTCCACCAACTATTTCACCGTAACAGGATACTTAACACCACAATAACATTGAACCAAAATAAGCATGTGAAAATCAAATACAACATAAAAGAGGAACAATATGGAATACCCAAACTCTGATAATATAAATTTCAAACCAAAATTTGCATATAGAAATAAATAATTAAATAAAGCAACAATGTCAAGTTAAATAAAATTCAACATCACGTAATTAACATTGAAATATTAAGACTGAGACTTGAGACACACAAAATAAAGAATAATTATTAACAAATAACAAAATCTAAAAATAATATAAACAACACAGTCAAATAATTAACATAAACAACGTAGTCGAATAATTAAAAGAGAAATGAATTATTAAATACTAACCTGAGTTAAACAAATAATTTTAATCTCAATACTCAATCCTAATCTCAAGGAAAAAATTAATTTCTTTTTAATGAATCTAATAAGAGGAAGAATTATGACTAAAACGTTATGGTGAGAGGTCATAAACAATGACGAATTAATGTTTGACAAGAAGAAAGACGTCAATAATCAAAGTTGATTAATTAAATTTTATCAAGTACGCAATTCTTTCTAGTACCTCTTATTTGTTTTAACATCAAACTTGTGCTTAGTTTAATTGGGTTTTGAACTAGAATTTCAAAGACATACTAAAACCTTAATCGGAATAGACCTAGTCATTTTTTTTTATTCAACTGAGGAGTGATATCAATTAAACTTGCATATCCCATATAACACCACCGCTCACACACCCAGGATGATCGAATCTCATCTCTCTTCGACACACCAACCGATACGATACGGAAAAGGATACAAAATTACAAAGTCAACTAAGCCAAAAGGGAACAATAACGAAATTGAAGCGAGGGATTTCCCAATGCGAGAATGAAAATAATCCAATTCAAAATATTTAATTCACATCAAATAAATAAAGGTAGGGAGGAAGGAAAAAATATTTAATTTACATTAAACAAACAAGGCAGAAAAAGAACTCATTATCATCATTAAATTGAGAACTACCCTAACCTGGATTTGTGACAATCACGCACAAGGGGGAATATTTGATCTCTTGTAGGGAAAATTTGTTAAAGTGTGAGAGAGAAAATGAATAGATTCTCTGATATTTAACACTTAAAGATTTTAATTGGCGTATTATAACCATTCATTCACACCTCACTCATAATTTAGCAACTTCCCGCCAACCCAATCAGTTGCTACTCTATTTTATTTATTATTATTATTTTTATTATTTTATTTGATTTATTTTTATTTTATTTTATTTATAAAAAATGGAGTGTTACATGATAAATGTGATGATTATACAATAATAGTTTAAAATAATCTTATATTTTCAATTAAACATGAATTAGATTTAATATAACTCTTGAAAAATTTATTATAAAGTTGACAGATTTACTTATAAGATAGATTTTGATTCAATTCTTAAGCAAAAAGATAAGTAAACATATGATATGTTATTTTTTTATTTATTTCTACTTGAACCTCTCTCTTACCGTATTTTGTAGAAAAAATCGATTCATGAATAAATTATTCATAATTTTACAAAAAAATATACCAACAAATAACAGTCGATTGATTATGAAAACATTATATTTCTTTAATTCATCAGAGGCAGCAAAATTTCAAAACTGACTCTGCCAACTCTCGACACCTTGAAGTGGTTCTAATAATTTCCATGAAACTTAACACCCCCATAGAAAAAAGAACCTTTATTACTTCTGCACGAATATATAAGACACTTAGCTTTCAGCAGGAATGTCTTTCTTTCTTTTTTAGGTCTTTTGGGTATTTATTAGCTACTTTTTGTTTCTTTCCCACAATTTATCATATCAAAATAGGGTTCGATCAGAGTGGATCAGAAAAATGGGTAAATGAATTTAATACTGGTGAACCGGGATGTAATCAAAACCGATATAGTAGTTTAAATCAGTCTTCCTAAAAAATTATCTTTTGAAAAATTTAATTTAAAATATTTAGAAATAAATATAATTACATATTTCATAAATATATTATTTTATCAATTATTATTAATTTTTATCTTATAAAATATACAATTTAATCATTTATAACCTAATTTAGACTTTTCGATACATAAAATAATATTATTTAATTTTTAACAATCTAAGCACAAACATTATAATATATAAAAGATGATGTAAACATAAAATATCATATTTTATTTAGATCATTTCAAGTAATACCAATATAACCACAGTAAAACCGTGATGAAATTATTGAATCTTGAACCGGTCTCTCAACATTGCATGCAACAATACACTCATAAATTTCTAATTGGCATCCCTTTGGGACAATCATGGATGCAAATACATTCGTAATTTCCATCTTTACCAATGCACTTTCCAAAGCCTTCGAAGTTTCTGTATATGGTCATGCAATCATATCTACATTTTGCGAGATCGCAGTTTCTTGGTTGAATCACTTTCTGACATTTTGGCGGTGGGTTAACTGCTTCGCTTGTCCATGAAATAACTGAAAAATTACAAAAGCAATTGCTTAGAACAATTTTTGAACAGTGAAAGATTTTGCAGCCTACATTGAAAAATGTTAAGAGAAATTAGAAATAGTGAAATTATATAACCTAAAATCATAAGGATAATGGAAAATATTTGTGAGAAAGAAAGGGTAGTCATCATCAACAAATGTATTATCAATACTATGAATTTCGTTCTTGATGTTTTTTCTTGCCGTGTGTTGTGTATGTTACTGAAACTTCAAAAGGATTTGTTTATATAGACTAAATAATTTATAGAAACTATATAAAATATAGTCGATCAATAATTATTGCGAATCTATATATATGAAAATAATAGGTTCCAAAAATAAAATTATTAAATATTTAGATCAATTGTCAATAGTCAATTGTATGAAATTTGCAATTAGTTAAGATGAATTTGATAATAGATCATTTTTTTAGGAAAACTATATTGGTTTCTTAATGTAATTTATTACGTTAACGATTCAAAAATAAAATTCTGAAATATCTCGGTCAAAGGTCAATTGTATACGACTTGCAATTAATTAAGATGCTATACATATATAATTCTTTTTAGGAAAACTATGTTGGTTACTTAATGTAATCTTTATTCAACTATATAATAAAATACTTTTCAAATACAAACCATTTCAATACGTAATGAAAATTTTGTTACACAAATTTATCATTTCATTTTTTATTATAAATTGGACACTTACTAAAATTATCAACAATAATTCAATTCTTCCTTAAAATATGAATACTATATTACTCGATATTTCTGAAAAAAGAAAAATACTTTATCTGATTTGAATTTTTAACTACGCCTTATCATAACATTGGGTGACGGGTAATTCAATTCTTAAATAAGGAATTATTAAATACTATTATTCTATTTATTTGTTCTTGAATATACCTATTATATAATTATAATAATTATTTAAATTTTTTATATCACAAAAATGGGATTTGAATATATGCATTAGTACATAATGTCAATTATTTTTCATAAACATTTACTTGCATTTATAAAAGAATAATCACCCATAAGTTTTAGTTTTTCTATAATATATTGTTGCATAAAATATCAACGTATAAAAGAAAAAAATTAATTTACTCAAGTAAAAGAGTTTTTGAATAATTTATAGAAATAAGAAGGTAATAAATCTGAAATGAATAGTAATACAACACGCCTTCTGCATATAATTTTTATGAGAAATACAAGAAATATTATGGATTCTCTTCAAAAAGTTTACTCATGATTGCAGGTTAATGTGTCATCCTCTTTCGGTCATAATTAAAATCCATTAATCACATGTCAATCACCCATTTTAATACAATAGGTGAGCTCCCTGAACAATATATATTGCTATTTGCAGTTATTTCAAAGACAAGCGAAGCAGCTGAAATGCAAAAATGCCGTGAAGTGATAGAGGGAGACTGCGATCTGGCAAAATGTAGGGAGTATTAATTGTATGATCAAATATAGAAACTTTAGAGGTTTCGGAGTGTGTATTGGCCGTAACCCTTACAAATGCATGTGCACCTTTGATTGTGATATTGGACCAACCGCTAATTAATATTTCACACCTTTTAAGCCATGTAAAATTATGGAGCCATACTATCCACTTCTTTAAAAAGTGTTCGTGCTTTTGACCAAATATTAACTTTCGAAATTAATTATCACATTAAGGAAACTTCTCATAATTGTCATAATTGGTTTTTTTTTTCCCAATAAATTAAAGAAATATGCTTATCTCTAAATCTCAAAGTTGGATTACCGGAGGATATTTATTTATCTATTTATTTTAAATTACGGTATGGGTAAAAAATATGTACTATTTAAAGAAATATTTATTAATTTTTACCGCAAACCTTGAATGCACAACAATATGAATGTGAATCCCTACGAGAACAGTTATGAATGGGTTCCATTAACTAGGAGATGTAGAAAAATAAATTAAAAATAATTTTCATTTTTAAGGATTTGAATTTTTTTAATTTTTAATAATATGCCACATCTTATATACCTATATCGGGGGAGAAACATGTAATCGGGGCATCAAATTTTTTAAAATAAAAATTAGTGAGATAATTAAAGAAATGATTATTTTATGAAAAAATTTAATTTATAATTATGTGGTTATTTTCATAATGTTTATTCAACAGGAGTTCAACAAAATATTTTGCTTGATTTTTTTATTATTTTTAGAAAATGTCATGAATATTTGTGAATGCATACATATATTTCAAAATATTCATTATCAACATATTTATTCGTCAAACATAATAATAATACTATCAGTCATGTACTACCTCAATATGCACAATCTGGTACCTTTCAAAATCATATGAAAAATAGTTTAGAGTAAGTATTTTAATTATACTGTGTTATGAGAAAATTTTGTGGTTGTTGGTCATCCTGCTTCATATCTTTATCATCTCGCATAAGAACTCCTAATCTAATACACCCCAAATACCTAGATTCATTAACTAATGAGAGACTAAATGTGAAAGCTCACAATTCCAATTTTCAAAACATCATAGTTCTACCAATGTCTCATAGACATCACCGATATAATAACTTAGCCTACATCATCATAAAATACCTCACATGAGTTATTACACCCTTCACATAAGTCATTAAACCTTTATGTACATATTTTAGTGCAATTTGTGTGATGTTATGTCATGAAGATCCTTACATCTTCATCTCTTTCTCATCAACCTCATTCAATAATTCAACAATTCAACACATCACAACACATAACTCACCGAAACAAATTTCAAAACTTAGTTATTTTCTTAATTAGTAAAATTTTCACAAAAATTAGAAATAATCTCCTCTGTAATTTGAACATTTCCTAAAAATAACCTGTCTTGAATATCAAATCACATCTCATACAATCCAATATAATCTATTTACATTTCATTAGCCGAGAAACACAACGTATATCCTTCTTTATTTATTTCAAAATCACACATATTCAAGTTACATCATAGCTAGAACATATAATAATAATACATAAGATATTTCAATACTTAAAATTATCTAAATTTAAACAAAAGTAGAAATTCATTAAATTGTAGAAAATTTCACAAAATAATTAAAATCTACTGCAAACGTGGAAACTTCCTTTACCTTTAAAACATATCATCAAAACTAAGAAAATAACTTGGGTTAACTTGGATACTTTCGACTACTACTCCAATTAAGATTTTGTTTAATTTAAAATGATAAAAATAAAGAATAAATTAATACAATCAATTTAAGTTTTAATTTTAAGGTAAAAGATGAAAAATAAACCAAAACTCAATCAATTCAAATTATAATTTAGAAAGAAGAAAAGACATTAAAAAATTATCACTTTAAATATCTAACCACATATTTGTAGTTAAAAAAATGTACAATCACATAAATATAATTAATTTTACAAAAAAATAATTTTTCTTATAATTCATAAATTGAGATCAAGTACTCAAAATATAGAAAGAATAAATAGAATATCAAAACGATGTCTCTGTAAAAAAAAAATCATAATTAAAACATAGAATTATCATAAATATATAATTAATTTTATAAAGAGATACTCCAGTTACATTCTTAATTCTCATTGGAAATCATTTTATCCTGTTAAAAGTTAAATAAAGTCGAAGTTTAGAAATCATGGAGAACACGGATAGAAAAGGATAGATGAGAAAATAATAAAGAAATGTGTTTGAGGAAAAAATAATAAAGGATTCAAACTTGCAAAAACAGCATCATGCATGCACCCTTAAACATAGGCAGTGTCACTGGCTCGAGGAGTGATCTTGCTGAAAAGCTTGTATGCTTGAGCGAATTAGATATTTGCTCAAGAAAAAATTTAATTTGATTTTGTTTTCATTTAAACAATGTCCCACATTTTGTAAGGTGTAAAGGAGAATCCTAAAAGATTTGTTATTACAGAAGAATTTATAATAATGTAAGACTTTGAATTATGAGAGAATTTATTGTGTATTTGTTAATTTAAAGTCTCACATCGACAACTTTTAAAATTAGAGAAAAGCTGAATATTTATATATTATTCATTCGCACCACACCTTAGATCTATTCAATGTTATTATAATTCTTTTGTTTTTCCCTCAAGCGAAAGACTTTTATTTTTGCACACAGACCGTCAGAGTTTTGTGTGTAATTTTTCCGTCTTTCCCAACAGACTGAAACAAATGGCTTGAAACTTGTGATCACATAGATAAAGATCTTAGAGTCCAAAATTTCTGAGGTGTTACCCTACATGTATAGACACGCAACCTATGAATATGCAAGGGGGAGAACGATTTTCAAGTTTGAGTTTTGAATACGATTAAAGCCATGGAAAGTACAAGCAACCAAAGGCGTGAAGGTGGGTTATACTTGGGAGTGTGATTGAAGAGGGGGGAACTCATTTGTAGTGTGGGAGTCGGCATACGATATATGAGATAAATAGCAGTAAGGAAGGCATAGCTCCATAGGTTCGAAGGGAGGTTTGCATGATGAAGGAGTGATGAAGGAGGTTGTTTCAACTATTTGTCGGTGGCATCTTTTAGCTGATGTACCATTTAACTCTGGTGTGTGAGGGAGAATGAGAGATGAGAAATCCGGTGTTGAGAGGAAAGATTTTAATTTTATGAATCCACAACATTATCAGAGAATAAGGAAACTATAGGCAAGTTAAAATATTTCTCAACCAAAGCTTTGAATTGACTAAAAATGGAGAATGCATTGTGACTTATTTTTCATTGGGTACAACCATACATGTTTGCAATAATGATCTACAAAAATTAAACAGTAACAAAAACCATCTAATGATTGAGTAGGAGTCGGGCCCTATACATATGAATAAATGAGTTCTAAAGGTCTTATATGCTAGTAAGGTTGTGTATTGAGAAAGGAAGCTTATGACTTTTCGCTCAATGACATGAACTGCACGCAATAATGGAGGAAAGATGTTTTATGGGTATTTGGTGTCTGTCACCCAGAAGCTTGATTGTTTTGGATGTTGGATGTCCTAATTTATGATGGCATATGGAAGAATGTTGAATGCTAGTAACTAATATTTGAGGTGATGATTTTGTTGCTTTGGCCGAAAGATGGTAGAGGTCATGTTTGATTGGTCATTGTAGTAGAGCTCGCCTTGTCTTCAAATCCTTGACAACAAAACAGTTAGGGAAGAATTCGACAGAACAATGATTAGATTGACAAAGCTTTGAACCTGAAAGTAAAGGTGTCCTGATATGGGTAATTTGCAAACATGTTCCATTACCAACCATGACTTGATCTACACTCGAATAAGGACTGGCTAAGTGTTAGTTGTTTTAAATCTTCGGTGATGTGATGAGAGGCACCAATAACCATGATCCAGCTATTGTTTTATGCAGGAGGTTGGCATGCAGCAACATCGGCTGTCGGCCGACCTTGTGAATGATTTAGGTAGCCCTTGATTTTGTAACAAAACTTGGCTATGTGGCAGGGTTTTTCGGAAAATTGACAAATCACTCTTTTGTCAGTGTACTGGGCCGAGTTGAGGAGCTCGCCTCTCCCTCGTGCTCGGACTTCGGCCAGGATCCGAAGTGGAGAGCTCACCTCTCCCTCTCACTCGGACCTCGGCCGGAATAACCGTTCCCTGAAAAAGAGGAACCTATGAACTAATAGACTTATCTAATGGACTTATATAACTACCTTTGCGAGATCCATGGAGAAAACCCTAAAAATGGCCTATAAATAACATGGACTAAGCAAAGAGAAAAGACTAATGAACAATCAATAATCATACTCTAAAATCAGAGAAGAACCTACCTATAAAGGGAGGATACCCATCCTCTCGTCACCTTGTTTTACAGAGGTCGAGCTCACCTCGGCCATTACCCAGATTCCACCAAGAACATTTGGCCCCCATCGTGGGGCAAGGTAATCCTTCATCCCACGATCACTAGACCAATGGTTCGCACTCGCAGCCATTCGAATCCAGCCATGGACCCGACCATCAGAGATATGATCCAACAACATGTCGACGCAGCCTTAGCCACTACCCACCAACAAACAGAAGCCCTGCTGCTGCAAAACCAGGAGATGACCAGAGAATTACGGGTCACTCAAGAGGAGATGCGCGTACTCAGGCGCCAGAGAGATGAAGGGGCATTGGAAGTGCAAGCCCTGAAGGACAAGGTTCTCGCAAACGCCAACCCAAATCAGCCTGGCGCGCACGAAGAAGAAAACCCTAGGCCCAATGATCCAACTCGCTCCCATTCACATGTGGGAGGCGGCCACCATCGATGCACAGGGGAGAATAACCCTACGAACCAATCTTCCCCCCGCCGTCAACCGTCCCAAGCCCAACCTTTTTCGGATCTAGGCCCGACGCCACGAGGCTGTGGGTTCGACGCCTTGGTCGCCCTCACTCCCTTCACCACAAACATCATGGACGTGAGCGTACCGGAGTCGTGGAGGTGGTCGGCCCACGACAAGTACGACGGCACAACCTGTCCAACCACCCATGTTCAAGCCTTCCTCACCCAAGCTCTGAATCGTACCAAGGATGACCGAGTCCTGTGCCGAATGTTCCCGGCAACCTTCAAAGGTACCGCTTTGAACTGGTACTACTCGATGCCCCCCAAGTCGATAAGCTCGTTCTCGGCGTTTTGCGACCACTTTCAAGCTCGGTTTGCCGACGCCAAACCGACCCCTGCAACTGCCATCACCCTATACCATTTGGTCCAAAAAGAAAGGGAATCTCTGCGTGACTATATGGCGCGATTTTCGGAAGCATGTCGAAAGATTCCCGATCTCCACCCGGCGGTAGCGTTGCAAACAATTCAAGTCGGGCTCAGATCGGGTGACTTCTCGAAGTCTTTATTTGCCGAGCCACCCCTGGATATGAATGAACTAAGGAAGAGGGCGGCCAGATTTATGGCTATAGAAGAGAACACGGAGGCCAAACACCGAGCCGAGGAGCGAGATCGGCGAGAGCCGGCTAAACCTAACGAGAGGTCTGTCCGACGATCCGATAGCAACAGAGCTCGGTATGGCTCGTATACCGCACTGAATTCATCCAGGGACAAAATCCTCCGAGAAGCCTATGCCTTGGACTTGGTAAGGCCACCCACACCTTCCCCGACGCCGAGAAATGCCGACCCCAACAGGAGATGTGCCTATCATCGGAATCAAGGTCATACCACCGAGGAGTGCAGGAATGTACGGGATATCGTAGAAAGACTAATTCGCAGTGGCGAACTACGTCACTTCATACAAGGTGAACAGTCCCGGCATGATCAGAGAAACGATTATAACCCTCCTCGCCGAGAGGAGAATAAGGAAGACCGACGCCCGTTGAAGAAACGAAAGGAGCAAGATCGGAAACGAGAGCCCGACCAGAACCTGGATCAGGTACGTGGAACTATAAATAGCATCGCGGGCAGGTTTGCCGGGGGAGGAACCTCCTCCTCGGCCAGGAAGAGGTATGCTCGGAGCGTGAACCACGTAGAACTCTCCAGGAAGAGGTCGCTCCCCACCATCACCTTCTCCGATGTCGACTTCAGCACGGACAACCCCGACCACACCGACCCGATGGTAATCTCGGCTACGATCGCCAATTGGCGTGTACGGAAGGTGTTGATAGATCAGGGAAGCTCGGCAGACGTTCTCTACTGGTCAGTGTTCAAACAATTGGAGTTGCCCGATTCCATTATCCTGCCATACCCCGAGCCGTTGCTCGGCCTCGCCGGCAAAAGGGTTCATGCCCGAGGTTATGTAGAGCTTCTCACGACCTTTGGGGGAAGCAACGCCTATCGGACGGTCAATGTGAAGTACATCTTGATAGACGCCGACACATCTTACAACGTCATCATCGGGAGACGTACTTTTAATCAGCTCGGAGCAGTGGTGTCGACCCCACATATGGCCATGAAGTTCCCCGATGGCGGCCAACAAATTGTCACCATCAAGGCCGATCCTAAGGAAGCTCGGGTATGTTATGCCCGAAGTTTGAAGGTTACCCCCTATACGGTCCGATCTCTTGATGAAAAGGTTGGACCGAGACCTACGAACATATGCTCGGTCCAGCTAACTGAGGATGAGGAATTCGACATGGATCCTAGAATAGAATTTAAGGAGGAACGCCCCTCCTTCTCGGAGCCGTTGGTAGATCTGATGATCGGCCCCCAGCCGAATCAAGTAACTAAGGTCGGTTCATCTCTGACCGGCCCGGCTCTGGATCACGTGATTCAAACCCTCAAGGATAACGCCGACCTCTTTGCGTGGAAGCCGTCGGATATGCCGGGTGTCGACCCCGACCTCATGTGCCATAAGTTGTCCTTGTTCCCTCATGCAAAGCCGATCTCTCAAAAGAAGCGGAAGTTGGGTGAGGAGCGTAGGGCTATAGTACAAAAGGAGGTAACTAAACTATTGGAGGCCGGCTTCATTCGGGAAATCATATATACCACGTGGCTCGCCAATGTCGTCATGGTTAAAAAGTCAAACGGAAAATGGAGAATGTGCACTGATTACACCGACCTCAATAAAGCTTGCCCGAAAGATACTTATCCTCTGCCGAACATAGATCGGCTAGTAGACAACACCGCCGGGTACGAGGTTTTCAGTTTCCTTGACGCGTACTCGGGGTATAATCAGATACCGATGTACCCCCCGGACGAGCCGAAGACAGCATTTATGTCGGCCACGACCAATTATTGCTATCAGGCGATGCCTTTTGGTCTGAAGAATGCAGGGGCCACTTATCAAAGGCTGATGGATAAAGTATTCGACAAACAGATCGGGAAAAATATGGAAGTATACGTCGATGACATGGTAGTCAAGTCCACCACTCGTGAAGCTCACCCTCTCGACCTACAGGAGATGTTTGCCGAGATCCGACGTCACAGGATTCGTCTTAACCCCGAAAAGTGCGCCTTCGGAGTAGGAGGGGGAAAATTCCTTGGATTCATGATCTCCCAAAGAGGGATCGAGGCGAATCCAGATAAGTGCGAAGCTATCCTCTCCATGCCGAGTCCGACCTGCCTTAAAGACCTTCAACGCTTGAATGGACGGCTTGCAGCGCTATCTCGTTTCCTACCAAAGCTGGCAGAATATAGTAAACCCTTGTTTCGACTACTGAAACAGTCAAAGGAATTCGAATGGAACGAAGAATGTGCCTCCGCCTTTGCAGGCCTACGCGAAAGAATATCGGCCATCCCAACATTGGGTAGTCCTCTGCCAGGCTTGCCCATATATGTGTACTTAGCAGTTTCTAATAACACATTGAGCTCGGTTTTGGTGAAAGAAGTAGACAAGGTACAAACGCCGATCTACTTCGTAAGTAGGACGTTGCAGCCCGCGGAAACACGCTATCAAACAGTTGAGAAGTTGATCCTTAGCCTGATCTTCACAGCCAGACGACTTCGCCACTACTTCCGAAGTCATAATGTAATCATACGCACCGATCACCCTATCCGTCAAATCCTCCAACGGCCCGACCTGGCGGGGAGGATGACCGCTTGGTCAGTAGAGTTATCCGAGTTTGGACTCGCTTACGAGCCGAGAGGTCCGATGAAGGCACAGTTCTTGGCCGACTTCCTCACTGAGCTTCCTGACATCGGCGACAAGGATACTTGGTGGACCTTACGCGTAGATGGCTCTTCAAATAAGAAAGGGAGTGGAGCTGGGGTCCTGTTAGAAGGACCCGACGACTTGATATTAGAACAAGCCATACGCTTTTCGTTTGTGGCCTCCAATAATCAGGCCGAATATGAAGCCCTTCTTGCCGGCCTAAGATTAGCACGTGACATGGGCGCTCGCCGCCTACAATGTTTCAGCGACTCTCAGCTCATCACGTCACAGGTGAATGACGAGTTCCAGGCTAAGGAGCCGTTGCTTCAACAATATTATCATCGGGTAAAGAATTGCCTTGCACACTTCGACAAATTTGAAATAGTTCATGTACCACGGGAACAGAATGACAGAGCCGACCTCTTGTCCAAATTGGCGAGCTGCCGAATCGTAGGACAACACCATTCTATCATCCAAGAGGTATTAGCGGCTCCCAGCTGGGACAGAGATGAAGTGCATGCATTAACCAATGAGCCGAGTTCATGGATGACGCCGATTATCACTTACCTCCGCGATGGGATTACACCGGATGACCCCAATGAAGCACGCCGATTACGTCGACAAGCGTCGTTCTATACCATACAGAACCATGAACTATACAAGCGCGGCTTCTCCTCTCCCTTGCTCAAGTGTTTGGATGAAGATCAAGCTCAGTATGTCATGGCCGAGCTACACAATGGTGTCTGTGGCATGCACTCCGGCGCCCGAAGTATGGCAACAAGAATAGTTCGAGCCGGATATTACTGGCCGACGCTCAAGGAGGATGCAAAGCGTTTCACCCGAGCTTGTAAGAAATGCCAGGAGCACGGCTCCCTACCTTCTCTCCCACCGACCACCCTGCAGAGCATAGTCTCCCCCTGGCCATTCGCATTATGGGGGATGGATATCCTCGGCCCCTTTCCCCCAGCTATAAGACAAGCTAAATTTTTGATAGTCGCAGTGGACTACTTTATGAAATGGATTGAGGCCGAGCCAGTCGCCAAGATCTCAGCAAGGCAAGTGCAACAATTTACATGGAAACATATTATCTGCCGGCATGGAATCCCTCACACAATTGTGACAGATAACGGTCGTCAGTTCATTGACAAGACCTTCCATTCCTTCTTGACCGACCTCGGCATCCTACATCGGACCTCGTCCGTCGAGCACCCACAAACAAATGGTCAAGCTGAAGCCGCTAATAAAGTCATCCTGAATGAGTTGAAAAGGAAGATCGGTCAAGCAAAGGATTCTTGGGCCGAAGAAATACCGAGCATATTATGGGGTTATCACTATACCCTCCAGTCATCCACTCAAGAAACTCCTTTCCGTCTAACTTATGGGACTGACGCCATGATCCCCGTAGAGGTTGGAGAGTCGAGCATACGACGACTATCTTATGACCAAGACCAGAACCAAGACCTCCTCAGAGAGGAACTCGTCCTTATAGAGGAACTCCGAAGCGAAGCTCAGGTACGGGACATCGCCGCCAAAACAAGGGCAGCTCGACGTTATAACTCGCGAGTTCATCACCGATCCTTCATCCCGGGAGACTTAGTTTGGAGGAAAACCGGAGAGGCCAGGAAAGATCGGACATGCGGAAAACTCGCCGCCAATTAGGAAGGACCGTATCGCATCTGTGACAGCTTGGGCAACGGCTCATACAAGCTACAAGAGTTGGGCGGCCGACCTCTGCCCAATACTTGGAATGCCACACATTTGAAGACTTATTTTAGTTAATTTTTTGTAATTTGAATTTTTTAAGTAGGATTCAGTAATTTGTAAGGCCGGTGCACTCTTTTTCCTCAGATCAGGTTTTTCCCTAAGGAGGGTTTTACTGGCTGAGTTTTTAATGAGGCATCGACGAAGGCCATCAATAAAGTTTGATTTTACTTATTATCTAAAGTTAACACGGAACTAGTGTTCCATCATTAGCACTCGGCCTCACCCGAGCCGAGGAACTAGTGTTCCATCAGTGGCACTCGGCCTCACCCGAGCAGAGGAACTAGTGTTCCATCATTGGCACTCGGCCTCACCCGAGCAGAGGAACTAGTGTTCCATCATTGGCACTCGACCTCACCCGAGCAGAGGAACTAGTGTTCCATCATTGGCACTCGGCCTCACCCGAGCAGAGGAACTAGTGTTCCATCAGTGGCACTCGGCCTCACCCGAGCAGATGAACTAGTGTTCCATCATTGGCACTCGGCCTCGCAGAAAGCGAGAGGAACTAGTGTTCCATCATTGGCACTCGGCCTCACCCGAGCAGAGGAACTAGTGTTCCATCATTGGCACTCGGCCTCACCCGAGCAGAGGAACTAGTGTTCCATTTGGAGCTCGGCCTCATCCGAGTTACGAAGCGAGTTTAGTAGCACTCGGCCTCATCCGAGTTCAACATCGGCGACTTTATCACAAGCGGAGTACAGAAATAAAGTTACACAAGAGTACACATGATAAAAGGAACTAATTTTATATATTTGTCCAAGGGTTATACAAAATTGTGAAATAAAATCAAAATTACAGGGCCAAGAGGTGATTAAAGGAAAAACAAGATCATTCTCGGTCCATAAGTTGAGTGTCCTTCACATCCTTGAGGTAGTCGAAGGAGTCCTCGGCGAGGCCAGGCGCGAAAAGCCGAGCTTGGCGCACAGCTGCGTCAAATCCACCATAGAAGCTTTCGGCCATTGCTCCTTGCAGGGCTTCGACCTCCCCTTCTCTGGCAGCAAGATCCGCCTCTGCTCGACCTAGCCGGTCACTTGTAATCTTCAGCTCCTTCTCCCTCATCTTGGCCCTGTCCTCGGCCTCATTAGCGCGAGCCCCGGTCGCCTCGACCTTCTCTTCCAGATGTTGTAGGGTAGCCCTCATCTTCTCCATCTCGGCGGTCAGAGCGGCGACATTCAGCTCGGCCTCCTCCCTAGCCCGAGTTGCTTGGGACACCTTGGCAGCCATGGTCGATAGCCGAGCATCAGCCTCGGTAGCATGAGCAGCCATATCGACCTGTTGACGGAAGGTCCATTGCTTGGCATGGCGGGCTATGGCGAGAGCCCGAGCTAGCATCACCTCCATTCCCTCGATGCTCTTGTCGATCCCAACAGCGTTCATAAGGGCGACGTCAAAGGGAAGAGGGAACGCATCCCCCAGCCGCACATCTTTGGCTTTGAAGTCGGGACCCCACATGGATTCCCCAAGGCCGACCCGAGCAGTAATTCCCTCCACGCGCACATCGTCGCCTTCCACGCCAACCCAGCATACCCCTGGAGGAAGATCTGCTCGGTCTAGCAGCACGAAGTCTGATGGCTGCGGGGGAGGTGGGGGAGGAGCCACGTCGGCACTGTTGGGGAACTCAGTCTCCATTGGGGTCGGAGAGTTGGCCCGAGCTCTCTTTGCCGGGGAAGGTCGAGGCAGAGGAGGTGGCAGCTGAGGTATGTTGTTCGTAGGGTTGGTTGGCACGTTCACCCCCTCTCCTACGGCCATGCTCGGCCCCTCTGCGACAGGGACTCGTATGCGTCTGGTCTCCCCAGGTCGCCCCCTAGCGAACTTGGGGTTCTTGAGGATGGTCGTCAAGTCGATGTTGCCCGCCATGTATTCTGCACAAAAAGTAAGAGTCAGGAGACCGATGTGTGACTACGGGGAAAACAAGTTATTGATGATTACCTATAAATTTACCCTTTGGATCTTTGTCCCTAGCAGAATGTATTAGGGCTCGGGTACTGAGTGGCCGAGGAAGCCGAGAGAGGGCACTTATAATATTCAAATCAGCCGAGGTAAGCTCGGCTCGGGGTATAGAATTATATTTACGGGGAAGACACCAGTGGAGAGGAAATTTGGGAGAGGTGTCTCCTTTATTATAAAACATCTTGCGGAGAGTGTCATCGGTGGTCGGAATCAACCAGAAGTACCGATGTTTAAAATTCTTAAAGGACGAGGTGTATAGACTTAGAAGGGACCCCCTGACTTGTGGAGAACTACAGAGGGAGGCCCAACCGACCTTTTTGCCGTATTTTAGTTGGAAAAAATAAAGAAAGGACCTAGAGGTCGCCCTCATACCTAATAACTGACAAATGAGCTGGAAAGCTCGGAGGAAGGTCCAACTATTTGGGTGGAGCTAACTAGGGGCAATGTTCAAAAAGGAGAGCACTTCGCTCTCACATCGGGTCAAGGGAATTCAATGCTAAACTCCCCCACCATGTACTCGTACACGGAAACGGCGGGGCAACGGTTAACAAAAAGTCTTTGGTGCACTCGGTGAGAGGCTGCCGCGGCCCCGAACTCGACAACCTCCACATAACGCGAGTGCACCATGTTACAGGAATCTATGACCCGGCCCAGCTTCTCAAGGTCGTCGTACATAGACGCCTGATTTGACACGACAGTCGACAACCACGAGAAGTCGGGCTCGGCCGCTCCTAACGGATGATGGCGGGAATGACCTTCATCATCCCTTCCGGAGATGCTAGCGGGTCATTGCCGAGCGTGCTCAGCCACTCTCCCCTCCGAGATGGCGCTTACGCCTCGTGCTCGGCCTCATCGGGGAGGCTTGCCACGGGCATAGACACTTCCACATTTTCCTCAGAGCAGGGAGCATTGCGTGAGGGCAACCCCGCCGAGGAAGTGGTAGACTCAACAGAAGCTATAAGGAGACTGTCAGAGCCGCGAGTCGCGGTAGAGAAAGAGGAAGAAGACATACCTAAAAAAGGGACGCGAACGAGAAAGAGATATTGAAGAAGGACGCTGAAACGGGGAGGGAGAGAAGGAACGAGAAGTGAGGCACTGTGAGCAAGGAAATGAAGGGGTAAGAGAGTATGCAAGAAGCAAGAAGTGGGCAAGAAGTGAAGAAAGAGAAAACAAAGAAAAGGGGGGGTTGGTATTTATAGGGCAAAAGCTGTTGCAGGGCAGTTAATGAGATGCAAGGGAAGATGAAGTGTTTGTAACGCACTTACCCACGCGCAATCATGGCCCATAACTGTCAGCACCCACAATAATGACCATAACCGCCACTTATTTCAAAAATCGAGACTTGAATATCAACCGTTTCGCATACCTGATCGACTTCGGTCTTCGGCCAATTAAATAAACTCGAATCACAAGTCTGGGCTTCGAGCTCGGGGGCCTGGTGTACCGGGCCGAGTTGAGGAGCTCGCCTCTCCCTCGTGCTCGGACCTCGGCCAGGATCCGAAGTGGAGAGCTCACCTCTCCCTCTCACTCGGACCTCGGCCGGAATAACCGTTCCCTGAAAAAGAGGAACCTATGAACTAACGGACTTATCTAATGGACTTATATAACTACCTTTGCGAGATCCATGGAGAAAACCCTAAAAATGGCCTATAAATAACATGGACTAAGCAAAGAGAAAAGACTAATGAACAATCAATAATCATACTCTAAAATCAGAGAAGAACTTACCTACAAAGGGAGGATACCCATCCTCTTGTCACCTTGTTTTACAGAGGTCGAGCTCACCTCGGCCATTACCCAGATTCCACCAAGAACAGTCAGTATTCATAGTGGACGAAGATGAGGTATTGGTGAAAGCTGGCCTGTACTTGTTGCACTTTGTAGCTGAGTTACTGTATTGGCAGTAGCAATGATGGGTTCATTGTTTATGAACCATCACGATGCAGAATTGTCTCAAAATACATGAGTTTCTCATGTAGTTAGTTCATCAAAGTCAATGGGGTTTTGTGATTGCCATTGAAACCTCAATGTATTCACTACTCAGGCGATTTAAGGTATTGATGACAAGATTGATGCTGTCAAGTGGATTGTCGATAATGGACAATTCATCAGAAATAACCTAAATGCCCTGAGGGTAGGTAGCCATGGATTGGGTGTCTTTGTTGAACGTAGAGATTACTTGTTTGAGGGCCATGATGCAGACCCGGGAATGACCTGCATACATGATTTTGAGATTATCCCATGCGATTTCACAAGCTTGACAATGCCTAGGTGCGTGACTACTATTGCAGAAACAATGAGATGATTGCATGAAGGATCAACTGATCCTGGCGAATCTAGGATGTATGTTGGAGTATTACAGGTTGGTTCAGCTGCAAGATTTGTTGTAGGGCAAGGAGGATTTCCATCAATATAATCAATAAGGTCATAGCCTGTAAATAGAGCAAGAAACTGAATTCTCCATGCAGGGTAGTTATCACCATCAAGTTTAATGTAAAGTTGAGATCCCGCATTGAGGACAATAAGCTTGTCATTTAGAGAGGACAAGCAATTGAAGGAAGTCTTCACAAGAAAAAGTGGTTGTGAGGCTAGATAGCTACTGATACCATAGCTTATAACTGGAAGCTAAGGAGTGTGTAACCAAAAGCTAGAGAATAGGAAAATACAATTTTAAATATAGTTACAATATCAAATATTATTCATTGCTCTTGTACAGCTTTGAACATTTCCACACCTGATTCATCTAGTTGTTTCTATTCATCATACTGAAATAGAGGAATGAATGTTAATGTAGAAAAATGGGTGAACACTGCAATTTATAAGTGTTTTTGTTGACTAGATTATCAATTGTGTGCTTTTTATTTTTTAGTTTTGGTATAGTTCCTTACCATTTGCTATATTATTTTATTTTATTTTGATAATTGGAAGTGCGTGATAGTTTGTGGGAGTGCTAATCCTATCTTCTATTAATTGCTTCATTCTTTAGTATTTTTTTTAAGATGAATAGGAGAGAAAACATTTTATTTTTAATAATGTGTGAAATTTTTTTATTAGATGTGTCTAAATATAATTGGCTAGATATGGATGGATATACAAATGCTTTCTCTCCATAATTGTCAAACTTTCAACCAATGATTCTAACATTATTCATCCGAAATGTGGTTGTTCTTGAAGTTTGTTGAGCCCGGTGACGTGGGAGAGGAGATGGAATCAAATTTTATATTTTAATTAAAATATATTTAAATTACAGTACCATACCTATAATAAACCAATTAAAATAAAAAATATTGATTTTCTAGTCCATAATTTTTTGGTATATCTTTGTTTTAGAGATATAGAGCCCTTGCCCGCGTTTTCTTTCAACAATTCTTTCTAGCAACAGTATTTTAAGAATCCTCTTTAGCTTTTTTTATGTTTCATTTTTATTCATAAATTGGTTTTCAATATATTTTAAAAAAATATAAATAATTAGAAACAATTTTATTTTATGATATTAATTATTTATCATAAATCCAAAATATAATTTATATTTTAAAAGTATTCTTTATAATAAATTAATTTTTATTATGTCAAAGTTTCTATATTTTAATACTAGCAATATATTTTAATATTTTTCACAATATTAATTTTTTCTTTATTTTTTTTATCTCGTTATTCGTTTATCAAATATGACTCTCTCTCTCTCGGTTTGTTGTATAAGTTTTAGGAAAGAAAGAAGTTGTAATACAATATTTTATCTTTTTTAATTTAATTCTCGAGAAATGAGAATTAACTTAAACCTTTAGTTGGTGACGATGTGATCACATGCCTTACTGATAGTGTGCTGTCAACTGTGGAGAATTAAAAATGTCTTTTAATTTCAACAAGCTGGCATGACACTATTATTTTTTTATTTCTTTGAAAGGATACTACTACTTGTATATTTATTTAATCATAAAACTCAATTTTTTAAATAAAATATAAATAATTCACAGTCTAAAGTCAACAATGCCTCTACGGCCACATGTCTATTGACTTAGCTAGCATCTTAATTCTTTTTTAAAATGTATATTATTAATACAATAATTTTGTCTATACTTATATGATACTTCAAATATTTTTTTATTACATTAATTTTTTAATAAAATATATTTTCTTAATCCAAGGTATTTTTATTGAAAATTAAGATTAGTCTTTTAAAACATTGCTAAAATATATTTATAAGGTAATTTCTTCTTACAAATATGTTTTCGTACATACATTTTAAACTCTAATTATATACTAACATGAAAAGAAAAAATTATCTACTCATTATATCATATCTTCATATTAGTTTACACTAAATAATATATATTTATAAAGGTCTTGTTAAACTGATTAAAATATTATTCATTGTGTAAATTAAAGGAGAATGAAAAAAAATTATGGATGATATTATATTTTTACATATCTCAATACAAACTTTTTATCTCAATAAATACTTTAAGAAAGACATATGAAATTGTATTTTTTTAACAATGATATTCACGAAAAATATCATATTTAGGAATAAATCATTCTTGAATTCTATTATAGGAATAGAAAATAGAGAAAATATGAATAACTTGCATATGTAGAAATCAATCATGGTTGTATAATGTGTATGTGATATTTTGTCAGAAACACGCATCCTAAAGAAATCCATCCAAATATTACTTGACCACATGGCAAAACTTGCTAATACATAATTGTCTACCAATTTCTATAAAAGATTCGCAAGAATATATTGTCCATTAATTTTCTTCATAGCATTGCTTCAAGAATTCTCTCCCAGTTCTTTTTTGTACAAAAGAAATTTGGCTACCTTCATCATGAACTCTCTAGCACTGCCATTTTTTTTCATGCCATTGTTTCTATTCACCATCATCATCATCTCCCTTAACACGTTCTCATCCCATGCTTCTTCTCATGTTTCTTACATTGATCACTGTGCTTCTATGGTTCCAAACTCAACCCCCAACAAGTCCAACTCCAAAGTCTTCCCACACGGTCAACACCAACGTGGTTACTACCTTGGTGGTGGCACTATCTACCCTCATACAGAGGAACAGAATCATGTTACCCTTCATATCAACAATGTGTACGAAACAGATGTTGTTGGCATCCTCAACGTTGGAGCATGGTTGAGACTACAAAGTGCAACTTGGTATTACTATAACAGTTTCAATGATGGAAACTTCACAGATGCAAGCATGTCGAACTATAATCCTTTTCCACACTCTGTAACGTTTTGGCTTGAAGGGTTTTGGTCTGAATCTTCAGGGAAGCTTTGTATGGTTGGAATTGGAACTGAAACTGATGAATATAGCTTGCAACTACAACGCTCGGAGGTTGTTCTCAAGATTTTCAATGTTGTCAATTCGAGTAATACTATTTCTTCTTTGGTTACTGGAAGCTTGGAGAGCTTGAGTTCTAAGCATGAGGTGAGTTATTTTGAACACATTTCTCTGTTTATTTTTCCAAGAATGAATTATGAATATGCTATGGATACAAAAGATGAAAAAAATGAGCATGCTGATGATGATGGTGAATTAGTACCGGGTTTATCCATTAATCCGGTGAGATTTTGTTCAAATCTTTATCCAATGATTTATGGTAAATATGATTTACTGTACCAAAGTGAGTGTATTTCTGCAAAAAATTGTAGTCCTGTTAGGGGTGATGCCAACCAATTGCCTTATATTGTGTCTTTGAAGGCATTGGTTTGTTCAGATGTTAAGCAAAGGGTGAAAATATTGATGAGGTTTGGCAAGACTCATTTTGATTCCATAGGGACTTTCAATCCTATTGCTACATTAGTTGGAGAAGGGTGGTTGGATGAGAAAAAGAACCAATTGTGCATAGTGGCTTGTCATTTCTTGGGAATGGAAGAATCAATGGCTAGTGTTCATGTAGGTGATTGCTCAACAAGAATTATCTTGAAATTTCCAAAGATTTGGTCAATCAATGATTCAAGTAGAATTGTGGGCCAAATTTGGAGCAACAAAACTGAGAGGGATTCAGGTTATTTCAAAAGGGTGAATTTAAGAAGTCATCAAGGAATAACTAATAGAATTTCTGGCATAAAGTATGAGTATAGCCAACTTGAGAAAGTCAGAAAGTTGTGTCCAAGACAAGAACTTTTGAAGAACAAAGGAACAAGGTATCCAAATGTGTATTCTTCTGACATGAGATTTGACACGTTAGTTAAATACTCTAACCAGACTGTTGTTGCCATTGGTTATTTTGTTCCATTTGTTGTTAATGATCGGATCCAAAAGTTGAACTTAGATGGAAATTCTGTTTCGGTTCCATTTGTTGTTAATGATCAGATTCAACGGTTGAACTTGCATGGAAAAAATTTTGTACCAAATTCCTCTCACAAAGAACCATTTATTTCTAAAAACTCCAGCAGTAGAATTGGTTTGTATAATGTTAGCTACAAAATCAGCTTCAGTCCGCCAACAATTGCAATTGCACAGTTAGGAGAAGAGAAATCTTTGTTAAGTGCAACAACAAATGCAGCTGAGACAATGATTAGTGTTTCTGCGGAAGGAGTTTATGATGCTGATGTTGGAAGCTTGTGTATGTTAGGTTGCAGGAATCTTGGTTCTGAGAACCAAATACCAACAGCAGATTCTGTGGATTGTGAGATTCTTATCAAGATTCAGTTCCAAGGGCAAAATGCAAAGACCAATGGAGCTCATATTAAAGGAAGTATTCAAAGCTTGCGCAAAAATACAGATCCTCTGTACTTCAATTCCTTGGACCTGACTTCAGTTGCATCTTGTTCCTGTTCCCGTTCACTTTTCTCCCAAATCTTAGAATACTGTTCCTTTTTTCACTCTTCTAATCATTTATATACCATTATTTTGGCCCTTATCATTATTCGAAATTAAATTGTTAAAATGTGTGAAAGAAATGGATAAACCAAGAAAAATTGTGCTGGAATAACAAGAAGCAATATAGTGAAGAATAAAAATTGCTGGTATTGACAATAATGAATAAGATGTTCTTCTCATAATTGCCATCAAACATAACACCCCATTAAAAAATTGAATATTTTGGCTTGATTCAAGCATACTTCTGCACCAACAAGATGCTTAGGTTTAGACTTTAGGGTATCATTTTCTTTTTCTTTTTTATTGTGGTTTTGGCATTTGGGTTTATGCTTAAGAGATGAGTTGAGTCAAGGCATTAGTGTTTAGTTTTAGCTTGTATTTATTTAGTTGATAATTAACTACATCTGAATTCTCTATCTCACACTTCTTTCGTCACTGCCAAAAATGACAGGAAAACACAGAGATGAAACCACTTATTTGTTCTGTAATTTAATTTAATTTTAGTCTTTAAAATTGTCAATATGATTCATGGTCACTTGAAAGTCAAATTGATTACATGGCTTGCAAAAAATGACAAATAACAGTCACCTTAATACATTATTCAGTTGTGTTAACAGATGACTAATAATAGACATTAAGCTGATAAACAAAAGTCAAGAATAATTCAGCTACTCGAAGAAATGCATGAATTATCATAAACTTTTCAAAATTTTCATTCAATGTTTACAAATAAAAATTATGAACAAAAATCAATGCAATAAATATATTATTTTTTTTCCAATTTTAAAAACTAATGCATCTGACAATATTTTATAATTTTAAACTAAAGATCAAAATCACAATTTATTCTATTTATTTAGTCACAAAACTTGTATTTCATAGCCATACACTTACTAACTTCCAGTAATATAATCTACCCTCTCACACCATCTATAAATGGGTTACAAATAATCACGTCCTAATTAAGTTTACATTAAACCCATATTAAATTTTGATCCAAAGTTGTTATCAAAACAATCAAAGAGGCAAACACATGCATAAATTCCATCTTTGCCAAGGCACGTTCCGACGCCTCGATGGTGTTGATAAATGAGGAAGCAATCTTTTTGGAATTCTGCGAGAATACAGTTTTTTGGCTGAATCATTTTTTCACATCTTTTCACTCCAGTTGCTTCACTTGTCCATGAAATAACTGAAAAATATAAAAGCAATTGGTTAGAACAAATTGTTGAACAATGAAAAAAAAATTGTAGCATACATTGAAGGTTGTTTAAAAATTAGAAACTGTGAAATTATAGCAAACCTAAAATAATGAGGATGAAGGCAAAAAATATATGTAGGAATGAAAGCTTAGTCATCGTTAACAACTGTAGTATCGATGCTGTGAATATTGTTCTTGATGTTTTTCTGTGTGCTATGTATATTAGTGAAACATATAAGCATTTGTTTATATAGACTGAATAATTTCTCGGAACTATACATATAAAAGAAATAAACGTGTTGGATAACACAAACGTATATGAAACTATGAGGTATAGGTCCATTAGTAGGTTACAGATTTTTTTATTTATCGTGGCACTAAAATCTTTGTTGGGAATTGTACATATGAGCACATAACATAAATACATTTGTCTGAGCATCATTTATTTTTCTTATCTTTGACATTAATTGACTTCGACGGCTTGTTCGAGTTCCGGGTAGAAATGAGTGAGATGACATCAGAAAAAAAAAAAAAAAAAACTTGAGTATAATTTCAGTTAAAAATATAATATTTGGTTTAATTTATTTATTGATCATAATTTTTATTTTTAGATTTCATCTGATTTATTTAAAAGTCTAATCAAACCTATCAATCTGTTAAAATATTTATTTTATAATAAGATATTTAATATGTATTTTTAATATACATATATAATTAAGACCTTTTAAAATTTTATTTATTATAATTTTTCTAAGATTAGGTATTTGTCTTAATAACAAAATGAGATATATGTAAAAATTTAAAATGCTTACTTTACGGGACTTTTTAATCTAACAATAATATGATATTATATTAAAGTTATGTTTTGATAGGTAGTTACAAATTAAATAATAAAGATAAAAAATTTTGTTTTTTATTTTAAAATTTAAACATTTTTTTATAATAACAAGAATATATTTACATGTATACTATACATTATTAACAATATATTCGTGAGATTTTTATTTAAATATGATATAATAAACGAGTCTTGTTACACTTTAAACCAGTTAAACTAAAGAGAATATAGCATCTGAACCATTTCTACCGTCAATTAAAGGACAAAAATCAATTGTGGTTAACATAAAATACATAAAAAATTTTAAGGAAACACTAAGTCGGTAACTCAATGCAACCTTTATTTACGTACGCTTTAAGCATACACTCACCATCTGATAATGATTGTAACTTTAGCTTTCAATAAAAATTACAAAATGTTTGTTGTTCTCTTGCTATAATATTGAAATTTTTAATCCTCATTTACCCACATAAAATTATTGAATGAATGAGTATGTGCATGTAAAGTATATACGAAGTGATTGATACTATTTTAATAAAAAAATTTAAACAAATGATATTTAATTGTTATTCTTGAATTGGGTGTAAAAACTTTTAATTATAGATATTCTAGGTAAGAAGGAATATGTTTGTTGTTTAATAATTATAACGGTGATTTGTAAAAGAAAAACGATAATAACAATAAAATTTGTACTTATATCTTCGTGTAAATTATTGAAATTTTGTATATTTGAGAGGTTTTAATTGCTTGACATGATCTCTATCTCTGTGTATAATATTTTCGACCAAATTCATAATAGGTAGAAAAGATGTTTAATACAATTCTTAATAACTAAGAAAGTTACTTGATATAATATAATAGGTAATACTTTTCTAACGTAAGGGTTAACCATTAGTTTCTATTACAGAGGCATTGGAATAGATCACGTCTCTTGAGTTGACTTGATCTATACATGTTTAAGTTAAGCTAGGTTAAAAAAATTAATAATTTATAACCTGATTTACATGGATTAGTTATTTATACAAAAATTTTAATTCAATAACTCCTTATCTATCTTATTATTAAAATTATCTTTAATTTTAAATAAAATTATTTTTATTAACTAGTATAAATGAAGTTATTTAATTTTAAAATTAATTATTATGATTAATCAGTTAAAAAAAGTTTATAAATTAGTGAAATGTTTTAATAAGTTTTTTTAATTAAACATGAATCAACCTTTTTAATTTACAGAGAAGCAAATCGGATAAGTAAAATAAAGACTTACCGAACATAAGAGTCATGAATTATAATAAACTTTGTTGATTTTGAAAATCTAACGATGATAAGGGAAGGAAGGAAAAAATGTATTCT
Organism: Hylodesmum podocarpum; assembly: GCA_026586105.1. Lineage (NCBI taxonomy): Eukaryota > Viridiplantae > Streptophyta > Magnoliopsida > Fabales > Fabaceae > Hylodesmum > Hylodesmum podocarpum. Next base: position 3,209,692 of record JALJEV010000804.1, read on the forward strand.
TTGTTATTTCTTTTATTTATAATAGTTCACTTAATATAGAATTCTATGGAACTAAATATAGAAAGTATTCTAAATAAATACATATGATTTCCCTTGATTATCTATGATATTCTACTGATTTGTTTCTCTATTTATAATATTCTAACAAATATTCTAACACTCCCCCTCAATGTGAGTAGTTGGATCACCAATGCTTAACTTGCTAAGGACACGGGTAAATGTTCCGTAACAGATTTGGTGAGAATGTCTGCCAACTGGTATTCTGACCTTACAAACAGAAGTTCAACACTGCTATCCTCAATCTTCTCTTTGATGAAGTGTCTGTCCACTTCAACGTGCTTGGTTCTATCATGTTGTACATGATTCTCTGAGATACTAATTGTTGTCTTGTTATCACACTTTAACTGACTTGATAGTTGTGGTGGAAAACCAATCTCGGTCATCAACTTCTTGATCCATAAGACTTCAGTTATCCCTTTGGCAATTCCCCAGAATTCAGCTTCAACACTTGAAAATGGGATGGATTATATTATATACTAACATAATAATAAGGCAATATGAATTTCCTCCTCCTTAAATTTTTTTCATCCATTAGGTCTTTATTTATTTTTATTTGAATTCATATGTAATTTCATCTAATTTAAATATAGTTAAATATAATATATATTTGACACATTATTAAAAAATAAAAATTCACTTTAAATGATAATTATTAGTTTTTACATAAACTAATTATAAAATATAGAAAAAAACGTGGATATACGTACAAAATTATTTTAATATCATTTAATAGGGAAAACACATCTCATTTGTTCGTAATTTTTATGAAAAGATTTAAATTTAGGAAACTACCTCCGAAATTCCAAATCGACAGTCAAATTAGGATGAAGCGAATTTAAATTTTTATGAGGATTTTTTTATATAGTTAATTTAAAATTAAGCTTAGGATTTTTAAATAAATTTTTATGAATGGTAATATTTTCAAACATTTATACAATTTTATATACACTTTAAAAAATTTATTCATTTTATTTCTTTAAATAGTTGATTTTATTTTATACAAAAATAATTACTATAAGTATGGTTTTGTACTTGTTTTAAATATTTTGAATTGTTGAAGGGCTAGCTCAGGGGTGTGGTCGTCAAGATTTGGGCTTTTCTCACTTAATTGTATTTTTCCCTTAATTTTTATTATGAAAATGGGATGGATTGCAAACTAATTACAACTATGGGTATGTTTGCAAGGAATGTGACCAGCCCAAGGATATCTTTAATGGGTTTGAGTAAGGAAGCCTCCAAATCAAAGATGTAATCTAGTATGAATGTACCTAGCCCCAAGGCATTCAGTGGGTAATTGGACGCGCCCAAAATGAGGTGCCCGCAAAGGTGAAGGGGCCATATGTATGTGTCGTAGGGGATGTGCCTATCTCTGGAGGCATTATGTGTTGTTCATAAGCTGTGCGCCCTTTTTGGGTGTGATGAGGATTGGGCGTCTCCATATTATTATATATACCTCCACCTCATTCATTCAATCGATTGAGCTTGTCCCACGAGGTAAATTTTAATTTTTATTATGTGTTTTTAGATATTTTATAATGTTTTAATATTTTTAAATGATATTTTATTCAAGAATAGCGAAATAATTAAAATTTTCTAACAATTTGAGGAAAATAATAATTAGTTTTTATAATTTTATTTGATATAATATTTTAATTTAATAATTAAGCTTATTAATTTAAAATGCTAAGATTGTGTATTTGCGTTGTAGATGAATTGTGGAGATATAACATCTGTAATTATTATCGTTGTCTACATTAACGGTAGGATAAATGAGGATAATGAAGGAGTAATGTTTGGAAAATCAAGAAAAGTTATGCAAATCAAAAGAGGGATAATTATTAATTCATTGAAAGAAAATAATTTGTGATAAATTTAAGTTAAATTCAAATGAAGTAATTGGTTCTATCATAACTAGATATATTGAAGAAATTAAATATGCTGCACTTAAAATACTAGATGATGATGTTGATTGTATGATTATTAATTTTCTTGAACAGGACATTAGTCCTATAGAGTTATGTGTAGAAGTAGTTATAGCAGGTGGTGTGTCGTCTGCGTATAATGTAGATACAACTGAGACAAATGTTGGTAGCTTGTATGAAGAACGTTATACGAGGTTAAACTCTAGTTAATATGATGAATATTACGCCATTTCTAATTCATATGTTAATTCACTATCTAATGAAGAAAGAAACGAAGATCATCGTAGTTAAAGCCTTGACGTGCAACCTTATGTTGCTGGTGATATGCAAGGAAGAGGATAGTGTCACAAAATTTAATATTTAATACTATATAATGAAAATATAATTTATTTATGTGATCTTAAGGTAAGAAGAAGTCAACAACCATTTTGACAAATAACGCCACATTATACAAACATTAATTGAGATTACTCGGATCAAGAGGACTTGTGAGGTTTAAGTGTTGATTCAAACAGGTCGATTGAACAAGAACTATATATTGGTTTGGAGTTTGACAACAAAACTAAGGTGCAAAATGTTGTTGCACAATCCTTAATGAGGGTGCACCAAATGCTGGGGGTGCATGAGTCCAAATCAACAAAGTATGTTGTTAATTGCCTAAAAAATGGTGCTGATTTTCGTTTTCCTTTTTATATGTGGGCAATAAAATAAAAAAGGATGCATATGTGGAAAGGTACGCAGTAAGATAGACTTCATACTTGTTTAAACCCTAGTTTGACTCAAGACCATGTCAATCTTGATTCAAACTTACTTAGTAAGTGCATGGTGGGAAAGAACAAAATTTATCTTGTTTTATTATTTATGTTCTAAATATTTATATGGCGTAAATACATGCAAATTCACTGGCCGGGTTCTTATGATCAAATTTTTTACGATGATTATTTTGTCGGCAACACTCTAGTCTGTGAATACCGACAATTTAAGTGTCTGTTTTGGACTTTCCGACAATACGCTGATGCTTTTAATTTTTGTAAACCAATAATATAGGTAGATGGTATGCACTTATGCGGGAGATATTGCGGAACAGTGTGTAATAGTAACAACACATGATGGGATTGACAATGTTTTACCTCTTACATTTGTTATTGGTGAAGGTGAAACTTTATTAGCTTGGTCGTGTTTTGTCTCACTTACGTCTACATATCACCAATAAGTCAAGGATTTGCTTAATCTCCAATCGACATTGAAGCAATAAGTCAAATATTGTTAATGAGACGATTGGGAGGGACCGACCTCATGCTTATCATGTATATTGCATCAGACTTATTGCATCCAATTTCTATCATTAGTTCAAGAACCCAAAACATAAAAAAATGTCGGTAAAGTTGAGTCAGTTTTTCATTATTAAATGACAATATTGTTTGGTTATACTCCTTATATATGTGACAACTATCTAATGCATATTTCATGTAATGTTTATTATAGGTTATAGTCCTTGCAAACACAATTTTGATAGAAATTTGGAGAATTTATGTGAATTGCCTTACTATTATAAGTTGGATTCAAGGAATTTTTAAAGAGAAATGGAGTATGGCTTATGATAAGGAAGGTCATTGATATAGACACATGAGCATAAATCAATCTGGATGCATTAATAAGGTTTTCAAAGGCTGCAAAAATCTTCCAATAACAACTTTGGTAAAGTTAACGACGGTCATTATCGTGAATATTTCGTTTAAAGAGGCGATACATTATTATTTTGATCACTTTCTCTGCACTTATTACATCCTAATACAACATTATTAATGGTCAATTAGCATGATTTAGTGCATTTATGAGTTTGGACTCAATTGGGCCTTAAGTGCTTATTTTTGTTTTAATTCGCTGTAATTTCCAGTTTTGACCAAGTTCATTAAAACAGACATAACTCTCTCCAAAGAACTTCGTTTGAGCTCCATTATATATTGAATTAAAGAGGAATCCGAGAGCTAAAAAGACTATGAAGACATGAAGAGCTAATTCGAACTGCATCTCGGGTGAAAATAATCTCGGAAGTGACGCACCGAAGCTGTCAGGAATTCCTAGCGAAAAAGACTTAGCTTAGGCCCAATTAAATTTTCATGAAATTGATTCATTGTTTTGCTTCAATAGGGATTCAAATGGAGGCCCCCTGACTCATTAAAAGTCATGTGCTTAGCACATCACTTGGGGTTGCCTATATATTTGTGAAACACATCATATTTGGCCACTTTTTTACATTGCAATTTTCAGAATTTTATTTTCCAGCATTTGTTCTTGTTTCCTCTTTGCATTTCAATTTCGCTTTCTATATTTCTCTTTGCATTTTGAGTTGATGTTATGGAATTTCGAATTATGCTTAGCCTAATTTCAATTATGCGCAACTAATTTCATCAACCAATTCGATCTCAATAGAATCCTTAATTTTTGTAGGTTCTCTGTTTTCAATTGCATAAGTACTCGTTTTGGATTCTATAACTTTCATTTTATTATGTTGATTACTATTTTGGATTGAAATTGTTGATTTTGTCGTTTTTGATTGATAATGAATGCAAAGAACTAATTATATGATTTGAAACCGAGTTGTGTGCTCTCATGCGATTGTGTGAGGTTAAAGGTCACCAAGTATTCGATGATAATTCTCTAAGATCTTAGAGCGTTAATTCAATGTTGGAATGTAGAGATATTGGTTTCAATGCACTGCATAGATGAGCGCTTGTATTTTGTTGAATCGATGAGGGAAATTACGATCTGACATAGATCGGATTGGTGCCATTTAATTATATGTTAATTGCGTTTTAATTACTATTAATTGTTACTGTTGCATTTAATTATTGTTGTTTAATTGTTTTTAATTTTCCCTAAGCCTAAAAACCCCAAAATTGTATTTTATATTTCGGCTACAGAGAAGTAACGAAGTAATTCATAGGGAAACAATCCGAGTCCACTATTACTGCATTGTAGTAGCTGAATTTGGTTTTATTTGACGCACGTTCGGGGATTGCTATGTTAATTCTCCATTGTTCATATGCATTTTCAATTTCTTAGATTTAGGATATGTTAGTTTACATTTAATAAGCTTTGCAGTGTACTGATACATGCTCTGAATTGCTGTTATATGACCTATTATATGCTATTTTGGTATCTGTTTCGAGATTTTTGGTTCTATTTGGTCATTCTAATCACTTTAACGAAGAAATTTGGCCTTCTAAGCAATCCTTTCATGCCACGGAGGTGAAAAATTGCGTTAGTTTTGAAAAATTCCTTCCAGATTTTGTTGTTTTGTAATTATTTCGGTCCCGCGGGACACAATGAGTATTTTTGAATTGTTGAACTAACTTTGTTGGTTTTGAAATTTTTCAATGTGGTAAATCTTTAGGAATTGGGTATAACACCATACTGTGCCTGGGCACCACCTTATTGAGGCCAAATTCTATCGTTTAGACCCTCTTTTCAATTTTTGAAAATTTTACATTGCATTTTTGGGGTCCCGAGATGGTTTAGAATTGACTTGTGGCAGTCCCGTAAATTTTAAAAATCATTGGATACTATTTTGGAAGTTAGTTTGGTCATTTGGTGCATGTTGACTGTGATTTCCTGCTGAGTGGTGTGAGATATTGTTGTTTCTGCTGTTTTGCGTTGTTTTTGTTGATTATTGCTAAGTCTGATGCATGAACACTAGAAGTAGAAGTACTGATTTGCACACATTAAATCCTGAACTAGAGAGAATCATTCGTAATAGTAGAAGTGCACGAAATAGACATAGGCATTCTGAGTAAGGGTGATATGGATTGGATTTTTAAAATTCCAATCCAAATCCAATCTAGATCCAAATTAATAGATTGGATTTATAATTCAAATCCATATTTTTTTTTTAAAAAATAGTTTAGAATTTTCTAAAACCAGTTTTAAATATAGCTTTTAGTTTCAAACCAGTTTTTGTTTTAAAACTATTTTTAAAAAGGTTTTTGGTTTAAAATCAATTTCAAACCAAAACTAATATAACCAATTAATTGAGTTATGAAACTAAACCAGTTTAAAACCAATTTTATATTATGAATTTTCATTTAAATTGAAAAATATTTTTTTAAAGACAATTTTTATATAACATGAAAAGGTTTTTTTAATTTTTTTGTTGTATTCAAATAAAAAGATTTTTTTCCGTTGAACATTAGTTTTAAACAAGATTGAGCAAATAACTAGTTATTTTTAAATTATCCTTAATTTTAAAACCTATTTTTATTTCTAAAACTAAGAACTAATAATTAGTTTAATAAAAATAAATATTCTTTATATTAAATTTCTTTACGAAACTAACTCACTAACAAGTTCTTCTCTTTTCTAATTTTATTATAAGTATTTATACGTGTAAAATGCTGAAAAAGAAAATTTTAAATTAACTTTTTTCCTTCTTTAGACAAGTTTTAAAACATTTTATTTCCAAAATTAGTTTTAAAATATTAGTTTTGTTAGATCAAGATGATTAGCGTCTCTAAGTTTTGATTAATTACAAGACACAAGACGAAACATCTCGACAAAGCATTGCAAGCAAAATTAGATGGAACAAGCATAAACGGAAGATGACCCCTCAAATTTGAAGTCATTCGTCTGTCACAAAGCCAAGACATCAGACGGAAGGATAGACGAAACTCTTCAGACAAAACTTACAAGTCAACCTTAAGGCTGGAGATTCACATCGTTTGTCAAGGAAGTGAAGTTAAGTCCGAGTAACTCGCGCTAAGATTCAAATCTTCTAAGTTACCCATGAGAGCTTCCAAGATCAGTGCGGGGATTCGAACTTTCATATGCAACACGAAAAGGTTTCACCCTTTTCCAGGAAATCTCTGTACAAGTCAGAAAAAGGATTGAGCAAGCCATCAAATCCGCTACACACGCTATCCCATCACTTGATTGCGCTCTGACACCTTTTTGACATGCACTTGGAAAAAGCTCAACGACATTCTTCTGTTTCTAACGGACATTTGAAGACTTTGCCTATATAAAGGACTTCACTCCTCCAAGTTTTAGTTGGCGAACACACTTCATATTTCTAAGCTATTGTGATTTCGCTCACTGCTACTCTTGCTCTATATTGTATAACCCTCTCTGCGAAGAGGAACTTTTTTTTTAAGAAAACTCTTTCAAATCCACTTGCGTGGTGTTTTAGCCTGAGGAGGCTGTGTATTCAAAGAATACATGGTTGTTTAGCCTGAGAAGGCTGTGTTCAAAGAATATTTTGTATTAGCCATAAGTGGCTGGGTTCAAACAATACTTGTAACCATTTCACGGTTTATAGTGAAAACTCAGTAGTTGCTGGGTAACTGGACGTAGTCTTGAATAGACGAACCAGTATAAAAATATTTGTGTTTTCTTTTCTGAACTTATGACTAACGGGGATAATCAACTTGTAACGTCTGTCTATTAAAATTAACATTTGAAGATAAGAACTGCTTCGTCTGAACCTCTTTAAACCCACTTACGAAACGAATTAAATTTTTTATTAACACAATTCAACCCCTCTACTTGTGTTTATCTTTTACAGTTTGGTATCAGAGCTCAGCCTCTAAGGGTTGAGCACTTAACAGCTGCTAGAGGAAAAGATCCAAGATGGAGTCGTAAGAACCCTCGTTCTTGTCTGGTGGGTCATCTATGAACAAGCCGCCGGCGTTATCTAGAGATGACTACCCTTACTGGGCTGACCGGATGGAGATGTACATCAAGTCTACCCAGTACAGACTATGGAATATCATCACTCAAGGAGATATCCCTATTGTTAAACCTGAAGTTGAATGGGGAAGTGAAGAATATTCACTTATGGAGCACAAAGCTAGATATGCTCTTACGTGCGCTCTCTCAAGGACAGAGTACAACAGATTCTGTGCCTACAAAACTGTAAAGGAGCTTTGGGACGCCCTCAAGATTTCCTATGAAGGAACTGAAGATGTCAGAATGAGGAAAGCTGCCACTATTCAAAGAGAATATGAGATGTTCTCTATGAAGAAAGGAGAATCTATTGATATGATGTTTGAAATATTCCAAACCATATTAAATGGACTTATGGCGTTGGGAATCACGTTCACCAAAGCCTAGAACAACATGAAGATTCTGGACAGTCTTCCTCCTCCATAGGAAATTATTTCCACTGCTATTTCAGTTGGGCGTGATATGAAGAGATTAACTCTTGATGAGTTAATCGGTGCTTTGAGAGTACATGAGGTACTTCTCTGTAAAAGAGACAAAATCAAGGTTCAAGAGCCCATAGCTCTTCCGTCTGTCAACACTGTTCCAAAGGAGGAAACTGCTAAGAAGGAAAGAAAGAAGAAGCATAAGATTTTAAAAGCTGACACCACCGAGTCTGATTTGTCTGATGGATCGTCTGATGATGAGATCTCTCTCATGGCTAGATGCTTCAAAAAGGTGATGATGAAGAAGGGAATAGGTCAACGCTTCTTCAAGAAGAAGGAAAGGAAGCTCCCTGAAAAGCCCTCAAGCAAGGAGGAAAGCTCAGAGATTGTCTGCTATGAATGCAGAAAACCTGGACACATGAGATCAGAATGTCCAAGGTTGAAGAAGAGATGGAACCCTCGCAAAGACAAGGGTAAGAAGAGCTTGTTGACTTGGGAAGACCTTGACAGTGAAAGCTCAGAGGAATCCACAAAAGAAGAAGAAACAACAAACATTTGCCTCATGGCTGGAGATGCTATCTCATCTGAGGTAATTGAAACTCAAACTTCCTCATCTTCTTCGTCTGAGTCTGAGTCAGAAACAGAAGTGATATCATATGATACACTTTTGGCAAACTCACATTTTATTGCTAAGCAATAAAAAGTATGCAAAGCAAAGTTAAAACAAACTTTGGAAGAAAATGCTACTTTGAGATGTAAAAAAGAGTTGCTTCAAAAGAAAGTATCAGATGAAGTATCATCTGAATCTGAGAAGAACATTTTCATTCTTGAAATCGAGAGATTAAAGAAAGAAAATGAATCTTTACTCAAAGATTTAACAAAGTTCACTAAAGGATCCTCCATACTTGAAAACGTTTTAAAATATGAGAGGTTTCCATCTGATAAAAATGGACTTGGTTATGTTGAATCAGACGAAAAGAAAAATAAATTTGTTTCGTCTGCTCGTAAGAAAAAGAACAAAAGCTATAATAAGGTTCCTAATGATTATAGAAAGAACACAAGAACCTTAAACAAAAAGAAACCTTCTTCAACTAACAAAGGAGGATCCAAAAAGATTTGGGTACCAAAGTCACTCATTATTCCTGTTGCAGATATCCTTGATAGGAAAAGAAAGGACTTCATGCTGGTACCTGGACAGTGGGTGCTCAAAACACATGACGGGAGACTTGTCTATGTTCTAAGATCTCAGACCAAGTAAAGGGTCTATATCTTATGGTTCAGGGAAAGGTAAAATCCTAGGTATTGGGACTGTTGGTAAGACACCCAATCCTCTCATCCAAAATGTGTCTTATGTTAAAGGCCTCAACTTCAATCTACTTAGCATAAGTCAATTTTGTGACAGTGGATATGAAGTAGCTTTTAACTCTGATGAGTGTATAGTCAAGCACAAAGACAAATCCATTCTGTTTGTTGGGAAAAGAAAGAACAATCTCTATGAGGTTTGTCTTTCTAACCTTAGTGATCAGAATGTAACATGTTTGATTTCAGCAGACGATAAACGAGATATTTGGCACAAAAAGTTTGGACATTTAAGTCTCAAGTATATTTCAAAAATTTCTAAAAAGGATCTTGTGAAAGGTTTGCCAAAAATATCTTGGAAATCCGATCATCTGTGTGAATCTTGTCAGCATGGGAAACAACTCAAAGCTTCTTTTAAATGCAAAAATGTTGTTTCCACGACAAGACCCTTAGAACTGTTACATATTGATCTCTTTGCCTCAGACTGAAAGTCTTGGAGGAAAGAGATATGGATTTGTAATTGTCGATGACTATACTAGATTCACATGGGTATACTTCCTAGACCATAAACATGAGTTATTCAGTGTCTTTGAAATATTCTGCAAACGTGTTCAAAAAGAAAAAGGAATATGTATTGCGTCTGTTAGGAGTGATCATGGAGCAGAATTTGAAGATTCCGAGTTCAATGTCTTCTGTTTTGAAAATGGTATCTTTCACAATTTTTCGTCTCTAGAACTCCTCAACAAAATGGGGTTGTGGAAAGGAAAAATCGTACCTTACAAGAAATGGCTAGAACTTTGTTGCATGAAAGCTTTCTTCCAAAATATTATTGGGCAGAAGCAATTATTACTTCCTGTTATATTTAATATAGAATATTAATAAGACCAATATTGAATAAGACTCCATATGAACTATGGAAAAGAAGAAGATCCAACATTTCTTACTTCCATCCTTTTAGATGTGAATGTTTTATTTTGGATACTAAGGATCAACTTGGCAAGTTTGATTCAAAGGTGGTGAAGAGATTTTTACTTGGATACTCTAATACTTTTAAAGCTTATAGAGTTTTCAACTTTAAGACGCAAGTTGTAGAGGAATCTATTCATGTGAAATTCTAAGATAACTCCAAGGCTGATAAAGAAATATCAGACCTAGAAAATCTGTTTGATGATTTGCAGATAACTCCATCTGGTCAAGAAGCTGTTCCGTCTGTCCAACCTTGTCCAGACACAAGCACAGACGAAAGGACATCTCCCAGCATAGACAAACCCTCTTCGTCTGCTCTTCAACACCAAGATGATCATGCTCCTGTCAGATCTTGGAGGTTTTCCTCAAACCACACCGAAGATCTAATCATTGGAGATAGACATCAAGAAGTTCAAACAAGATCAAGATTGAGAGATGTTTCTGGATATGCTCTTGTGTCTGATATAGAGCCCAAAGATATTGGAGAAGCTCTATAAGAGAATGACTGGATTTTGGCTATGGAAGAAGAGCTGAATCAGTTCACAAGGAATGATGTATGGACGCTAGTTGAAAGACCAAGGAACAAAAGCATTATTGGAAGAAGATGGGTGTTCAGAAACAAGCTTGATGAAGTTGGAAAAGTGGTAAGAAATAAGGCCAGGTTAGTAGCTCAAGGCTATAACCAACAAGAAGGTATTGACTTTACTGAAACCTTTGCACCTGTAGCTAGATTAGAAGCAATTAGAATTTTACTTGCTTTTGCTACTCACAAGAATATCGTCCTATATCAAATGGATGTGAAAAGTGTATTTCTAAACGGTTTCATTGAAGAAGAAGTGTATGTTAACAATGTTATTAATAAAACCCAGTCCCCTACATCCTCATCTTCTACTTTGCCTTCTCAGATAGTGCGAAATCCGAACTCACATGGCAAGAATGTGAGTGCCATTACTTTAAGATCTGGGAAGCAAGTTGACCCCCTGAGAGGCTAGCCATTGAAGCACCACCACCTGCAAATGAAGCTAGTCCATCAAATGCATCTGAGACCATTCCTCCACCTGCAGTTCCCTTTCCCCAGAGACTTTCTCAATCAAAGAAACTGACCGAGCTTGCAATAGAAAAGGATATTCTTGACACCTTCCGCTAGGTGGAAGTCAACATTCCTCTTTTAGATGCCATCCACCAGATTTCGAAGCATGCTAAATTTCTGAAGGAATTATGCACCAATAAGAGGAGAAGAGTAGGCCATGAGAAAGTTAGCCTCAGCAAGAATGTATCTGCACTCATTCAACCCATGTCAACCAAGTGCAAGGATCCAGGGACATTTTCTATTCCATGTACTATTGGAAATTACAATTTTGATGATTGTATGTTAGACCTAGGAGCTTCTATTAATGTCATGCCTACATTTGTTTTTAAATCCCTAGGATTAGGATCTCTGAAAGCTACTGGTGTTATGATACAGTTAGCTAATAGGAGTTATGCACACCCTGCTGGTTTAGTTGAAGATGTTTTAGTTAGGGTCATAGAATTGATTTTTATTTATGAACAGGGTTGTCGATCCCACGAGGACAAGTAATTAAAAACCGTATTTTTATTTACTTTATTAATTTCCCAAGAGAGCACGAGAAAGAGTTTTTGATTTAAAGATCGATTTAAATTAATAAGCAAAGAACAAAGAACAAAGATTTAGATAAAATAAGATGAGTGATTGGGATCCCGATTTCACCACTAATTCCCCCCTTGTACTTTTCTCTTACATTATTTATGTATAATCATGGTCGGATCGAATTCCTACTTTTGTGAGCGTCCCTTTCAGGATCATCCATGCTGCCAAGGTTAATCAGAATAATTAATCTCTTAACTTAATACTAAATTAATTAGGAAATTATTTCCATGAATCAAAGAGCAACTTAGGTGCATTCCGCATTACTACCTACTCTCATCTCTAAGATCCTAGCATAATAATAGTTAAATTATTTAGTATTACTTGGTGTACTTTGTTAGAGTGACCCTAGGTTACTAATCAATTTATTAGTTGCCAATTAATAAATAACATTAAGAACGAAGAACAAACACCCAAACATATACTGAATAACATCGAGAATCATATAAAGGGGATAATTAGGGTTACATTGTTATCCCAATCAAAGGGGGAATTAGTTCATGATAGGAAAGAAAACAACACAAGCAATAATTGAAAAAGAATACATAGTGAAGTCTAGAATCTCCTTCTGCTCTTCCTCATGATTGAATTTTGTCGCCGTTTATGAACTGGAATGGTCTTCCGTCGAAGTGCAGCCACTGTCTAGGGTTTAGCCGTTGGGGAACTGAGAAGTAGGTCTAAGTTTGCAACTCTGTACTGAACGCCCCTTTCTGAATGTGTATTAATTTATATTTATAGCCTTTAAAGCTTTGGATTTGGTCCTGTTGCGAGTCCCACTCGCATGAGATACTAAGCAACTTGCGCGAGTTTATGTTCCAGAGAGAAAATGTGTGTTGCAATCCAAGTCACTTCGCGCGAGATGAACGCGAGATAAGGTGCCAGCGAGTTAACTTCTTCTTTAAGTTACACCACCTCGCGCGAGCTAAAGTTGTTGAGCTCGAGGTGAACGCGAGATGAGGTGCCAGAGAACTAACTTGCTCTTGAAGAAAGGGGTTCTCGCGTGAGATGAGGTTCCAAAGAGCTTTTCTTCTATACTAGAGCTCCAATTCACGCGAGTTGTGTTCCAACTCGCGAGAGATGCCTTTCGGATAACGTTTTTCACCTGTTTTTGGCTATTTTTAACCCTAAAACACTTAACACACCATCAACAAGCTCTAACACGAATTATAATGAATCAAGATCAATTTAGAGTTATTTTAGGTGGATTAAGGGTCTGAAAATAGCTCACTTTTGTGCGTTATCACTAAGCGAAAATAGTTTTCTTACAATTTCAAATTTGAGTATTTGGAATTCATATCTTTTCTCTAAGAAATTCATCAAGAAAGTTTTTGAAAAAGATTTCAAATGGCATTGTGAGAATGAGAACATGATGAATGACTGAAGATTCAGAGTTTAACCTTGATCAGACCTTGCACAATCAGGTTTATTCTTTTTTGATCTTTTGTATTTTCATTTTAGAGATTAGAATTACTCTAAGAGAGAGGTCTCTCTAGAATAGAGTAAATTTGATTTGAGAAAGGTTTCTCAAATGCTGATTCTTGGCAGTACCAAGAATATAGGAGAAAGGGTCTTTGTGAGAAAGAACATATTGTATTGTGTGCTTTTGATTTCATTTTGTGTTGCTTGTGCAGACTGAATTGTAAGGAACACAAATGGATCATTGTTATAGTAGAATACTAATTGCAAAATTTGTTAAATTGAGACTGGATGTAGGCGGAAGGCTGAACCAGTATAAAATTCTTGTGCAATCATTTTCTTCTCCTTACATCTTTATATCTCTATATCGTTTATGGTTTATTCAAATGAACAATGTATTGTGTATGAAATTCATTTGATATATAACTCTGAATTAAGAAGTTTTGAAAAGGAAATATTGAAATATAAATTTGTATATCTTCTTTTGATTTCGCTGTATATCTCTGAACTCTATTTTGTATTAACTGCTAATTCAAATAAACATAGCTTAAACAAAGTAGAACTAAAGTTGAAAATAAAAGAAGATAGATACAAACGTGTTAAAAGAGCCGAAATAGGAACAAGAATCTATTCACCCCCTTTAGATTCTAATAGGGACCAACACACCATGAAATAAGACCCCAAGAGGAGCGGACCGAGACCTAACAGAAGAAACAGCAGGCAGCGCTAGTGGTAGCTTGGGATGGACGCTGGATTGGACTGAGGACCATCCGAGGTGCCCAATGACACCTTAGGAGCCTGAGTCTCCCAGACGCTAACTTCAATAGGAGGCAGACCTCCCTTAGCCGTGGATGACTCTTTCACGACACTCTCCCTTGCCCGGGCAGCATCACCCTGGTCCGGGACTGAAGAGTCACTGATTAATATAGGGGAGACCTCGGTACGTCTCCCTGCCTCCCCTCCTGACCGAACCTTGAGTTTCTTAAGAGGACGCGCCTATGGAGCAGGTCGTGAAAACTGGTCGGTCCTCGAGAAAGCTTTTTATTCTAACATTACCTCTGCAAAACAAAAGCATCATTATATGATATGACCTAAGTAAAAAATGAAGGACGAACATCAAAATAAGAATACCTAAAAAGAGTGCCCTGGGATCCTCAACGTCTGACAAAGATAACACACTGTGGACATCGAGCGGGCGATCTAGGGCCATCAGTTTTTCTACGCCTTGCTTTTTGGAGGGCGAAAGCAAACGATCAGACCAAGACTTAAACCTTATCGGGGCAAACCAATAAAACGTGAACAAGGGAGATCCATACTGGCCAAAGAGAATGCTCATATCTCCTGGATTGGGGTAAACTTTTAATGCAAACCCATAAGCAACTGGGAAGGGATCTTCATGGATAAACAAGTAGTTTCCCCAATCTTCATTCACCAACCTTCAATCACTCTCAAACACTCTTGATCTCACAAAAATGGAGCAAGAAGCTCATGGTCAAGGTGCTAATTAATGGAACTAAATCAAAGGGAGAAGAAAAGAAAAAATGGAGAAGACAAGAATGGTGGGAACGCCAAATTCAATAAGCTCTTAGGAAGAATCTCCACTTGGATGCAAGTATCCATGATAAGATTCAAGGTTTCAAGAAGAAAACCCTAGGAGAGCTCTACTCCTTTCAAGAGAAACAATTATCAATTTTCATTCATTTTGACTAAGAGTGTGTACAATAGAAATGTTGACCAATTTAATGAAAGTGCAATAGGCCTAAGGTTAGAAATCTAAAATGTTCTCCACCCTAGGATGAAATGAGTGATCAATGGTGAGATGAGAGACACCCGAGGCTGAGCACACTTTACAATTACAAGGCCCAAATTTAAGTCTGAAAAAAAATACACAATTGAAAGAAACTAATAGGCCTAAACAATTAAACAACTCGCTAGAAATTCCTGGTAGCATTCCAACATTAACTTCAAACTCCATTTCCTCATAGATGCAGTCCGAAATGGGATTTGGTGTCTTTATAGCTTTTGTAGCCCTTTAAGTCAGCTTTAATATGCCACAAATAAAAACTTAATTGGAGATTTTTAGCCCACATTATGCTCGAAATACTGAACCTGGTCAGCACCCCGCTGGAACATCCTGGCAGTATCCAAATGTTACTTTCATGCCAAATTTCCTCCTAGACTCAGTTAGAATTGGGATTTTGTGTCTTCATAGCTTTTGTAGCCCTTTAAGTCAGCTTTACAAAGACACCAAGAAAAACTTAAATGGATTTGTGTAGCCGAAGTTATGCTTCGAATACTAAACCTGGTCTGTAAAAGATAGAACACAAGAAGGGGGGTTGAATTGTGTTACTTAAAAAAAAATTCCTTTCGTCTGTGAGTTTAAAGGTGTTCAGATGAAACAATCTTAATCTTCAAAAGTTGATTTTAATGAACAAACTTTATATTTTGATTATCCCCGTTATTCAAAGACTTAAGAAAACAAATACACAAGTATTTTTATACTGGTTCGTCTATACAAGACTACGTCCAGTTACCCAGTAACAACTGAGTTTTCACTATTAACCGTGAAAGGGTTACAAGTATTATTTGCGCCCAGCCACTTCTGGCTATTACACGATATTCTTTGAACACAGCCTTCGCAGGCTAAACAACTTGAGTATTCTTTGAACAACCAGCCTCCTCAGGATAAAACACCACACAAGTGGATTTGAAAGAGTTTTCTTAAAAAGAAAGTTTCCTCTTCGCAGAGAAGGTTTTACAATAGAGAGCGAAGCCAACAGTGAGCGAATTTAACAATAGTTTGAATTCTTGAAGCGTTTTCGCCAACTGAACTTTGAAAAAGTGAAGTCTTTAAATAGGCAAAGTCTTCATTTATCCGTTAGACACAGAAGAATGCCATTGAGCATTTTCCAAGTGAAATCCAAAAAGGTGTCAGAGTGTACTTGAATGATTGATGGCGTGTGCAGCGGATTTAGGTAGCGTGCGCAATACTTTTTTTGACTTTGTACAGAGACTTTGACAAAAAGGTGATGACCTTTTCTAGTTGCATATGTAAGCGCGAATCTCCATACTGATCTTGGATGCTTCTAATGAGTACTTCTTAAGATTTGAAATCTTTGGTGACGATGGAACTTTTTCAGTCTTAAGAGTTTTCGTCTTAGCCTTTCGTCTGATGACTTGACTTGAGACAGACGAATGACTTCAACTTTGAGGGGTCATCTTCCGTCTGTGCTTGTTACGTCTGATTTTGCTTGTTGATGTTCCATCTGGAAATGTTCTGTCTGTCTTGTAATAATCAAAACTTTAGAGATATTAATCATCTTGATCTATCATGGTCAAGACATCAAAAACATAACAAATTTTATTAGAGGCTCAATTTATTAAAAAGTAAGGTTGAAGAGTTTGTTGAGCTTTAGGAGATGGTCCTCCATCAACTTTGAAGAATTTATCTTTGAAAGCTTTGAAAGACTGAGAGTAAAGAATAAAAAGAGGGTCGTATTGAGCCCCATTAAAAGACACCTAACCGACCCTCGTCTCACGCTTCAATTGATAAAAATATAGAAAAACTAATGTCAAACACTCGACGTCAAAATAGGGGCACAAAACCTGAATTGCCTTTAATAGGGCCCAGCTGTTCCGATGGAGTTGGCTCGGTGCAAAATTTATCTTTATCAGCACCTCGCACTCAAAGGGAGAAAGGGGGAAGGTAACATCGAACTCACACATTAAACATTCATACACATATATAAATTCGGCCTCCCCCTCGGATGGCCTCATAAAAACGCACTCCTTAGAAGAACAAGCTACGACTCTCAAAAGATGACCCATAGAAACATCACAAATAGGGTGGACATTCAAGACATCATAAACACGATTGGCATTCAAAATCGATCCATACACATTAACTTCATCTATTATCCACTGATATTCGTGACAAATAGGGGGAAAAGATTTTTTACGACGAACTGAGAGGGGTCTTCCCAAAGGGATTGCTGCGACACCCTGATCAAAAGAAGGCATCCTAGGTGGGGGAACAGAAGGAGAACCAAAACGACTAGGAGTTTGTTCAGAACAAATAGAATCGCCTACGGGAGAAACCTCCCTTTCGACTAAACGTGCAGCTCGAGGAGAGCTAGAAGTTGAGGAAGAAGCCATGGATACGTACCTCAAGTGATGGAAGCAAATCCGAAGATGACAGGCAGTAGGAGGAGCAAAAATGTGTGCAAAGAAGAAACAAAAGACAAGAGAGAAATGGAGAGAGAGACTGCGCAAAGAAAAGAGACAAATGTTGAAAATTGTTCCCGCTTAAAAGAAATTAAAACGATTCCCTACCCACGTCACAAGTAACGATCACGAGAAGGGGAAAAGACAACCACAATTAATATATGTTCAAATTAATGGGAATCGTGGGAGACATAAAAAACCGCGCATTAAAAACTAAACAGTTTAGCCATGTCATCCAAAGAGAAAATGAAAAGCTCAAAGCCTAGTTAGTTCCATGTCCTCGGCTCCGAGCTTGGGGGCTTGTGTACTAGGAAAATAACAACGATGATGACATGGCACAAGGAAGGCCGAGGTGTTAAGCCGAGGCCTAATGAGACCGACCACATCCAGGCAAGAACACGAAAATTTTTCTTTTTCTTAAGATTGTAACTCAGAACTGTCAGAGCAACTTCTTCATTTAAAGAAACTAAATATTAGTTTATGTAAAGGCTCACCATCAACTAGGAAGCATTGGTTGACTATAATCATGAATCAATTCCCAAATATATGTCAATATCTTCACAGCTTTGAAATTACATTCTTGTTTATTGCAAATATTAAACTCTACTTAGCATTTAGTAACTGTACCAACTGAATCTTTTGATTATGTAACCGCTCTCCCATACATTTAAATATATTTAATTGTGTGATCGCAATGTATTTAATTACCTAATTATCCCTAGTCAATGACACATGCGTTATAAATGTGTACATTACCATGTTCTATCTCTCTGACTCATAGTTTACTTTCAACCTAATTACTTTGGTTTATTACTCATTTAGTCATCGGAGTCCTTGCAGGTAACCACCACTTGTTGCATTCGGAAGGAGGGAGCTTACACAAGCACACATCATCATCTTGATCCAGGTACGGTCATTTGGCGCCCACCGTGGGGCCTTTAAACTCCCTACGATCAAAAGGTTAATGGTTATGACACGAAGCAAATCATCTGTATCTCATATGAATCCCTCAATTTTGGACTCTCTCCGGTCGCATATTGGCATCACGATGAATGGGGCCAGACAACAAATTGGTGAGGAAATAACGACACTCCAGACCCAACACCAGGAGGAGTTGCGAGTGATGCAGGAACAACACCACGCGGTGATGCAAGCCCTTCGACAACATGTGTCCACCATGAAGCAAGATCCTCTCAATTCGGCCAACCCCCTCCACAGGCTAACATGGAGGCTAACTCTTACCAGGGGCAGCCTAGTCGTCGGATTGCCTAGCCAACCCTTCTCGCTAAAACTTGTTCTCGCGCCCCTTAGCCCGACGAGCGTTCGCACGCGCAAGAAGTTTAGCCATGCCCCCAGCAAGTGCCCTTCACTGTGCTTCCTCTGATTCCCCAACCGCAAGCTGCGACCCAGCGTATATTCGGTTTCCACCCCTTTGTCACCAAAATCATGCAGATGCGATTTCCTGATAGTTGGTGATGGCCTACCTTTGACAAATATGATAGAACTACCGACCCAAAAGCTCATGTCAAGGCATAGATGACGCAGGCTAATCTGATCACCAACGACTCTAGGATACACTGTCACCTGTTCCCTACCACACTAAAGAGTCTCGCATTGGAGTGGTACTACACCCTACCGCATCAATCTATTGACTCCTTCGACACCCTTTGCATCCGATTTCAGGCCAGATTTGCATACTGTAGACCCATCGCAACTGACTCCACCTCCCTTCAACACATAGCACAAGGAGAAGGAGAAAGCCTACGCCACTTTATGGTCCAGTTTGCCAAAGCCACCATGACAATATGATACAAGCACATTCCCATGCTTGAGACAATTTCCCTATCTTCAATTCCTCAAGGAGTTTTCACGGTCTCTTGTGCAATTCAATAGCCAATCATCAACAATAGATAAAGAAAATGATATTAGTGTAAAGTGTATCAAAACAAGGAAGAAATGTAAAAAGCGGAAAAGATTAGAAATGGAATGACGCCATGGTGAAACACCAATAAGCCATGAAGGTGGAATCGCTAAAAAATATGGATCTTTGATAAGATTCAAGGACTAGGCAAGAGACTCCTTCTCTTAGGCAAAAAGAACTATGCTTCTATTTTATTTCATCAGTCAAAAAAGTGTCTTAAAAGTGAATGGAGTGAGGCTTTTATAGATGAAGAAACAATGAGAGTAAGGACTTCCTAAGGTGATGAATGGAAGGGAAATGGACCTTGGACCCTTGGGCCTAAGGGTATTGATGAAGCCACACTTGGAAGAGATTCCATGGAAGCTCCAAGTTCCCACATGAACCTTCAACGTTCACCGAATCAAAGGAAGCAAAGAAAAATGGTTCGGTAGAAGTGAATTAAGGAGTTTCGGTTTTGAGAAAACAAGCAAAAAATGGAGAGGAAAGAAATGGTTATGGCGCCAAGGAGAGAACTCCTATAAGCCTAGGAGGAACCGCCACAATGGTTGAAAAAGCCATTGATAAGATTCAAGGTCTTCCCTAAGGGAACAAGAGAATTTCTCTCAAAAGCTAGAAGCTATTTCAATTATGTCAAAAGTCCTTTACATTGGAAAAGTTAGGGTATTTATAGGTTGCAAAGCTTGGGCTCCAAGTAATCCTAGCTTGTAAGCCTTAACCATGGTTGGGAGCCACTAATCACGGTTAGGGCTCAACCAATCCGTGGAGCTTCCTTGCAAGCCAAGTAACCCAAGTGGTTACTTGGTTGTTAGGAAGCACATGGCTTTCACATGGCCTCCACATGGGCTTGTCCCCTCCTTGTCCCCTTCTAGTGGCCATGTGATGAGCCATGTCATCAATCCTAAACTTCTCTTAATCAAGGGTGGAGATCTTTGATTAAGCTTAGGCATGGATCCAAGGCTTAATCAAAGGCTCCCTCTTTGTTTAAGAAGGTTTTCAAGTTCACACAAGTTTTTAGAATAAAATGATTTCAACCGATTTTTAAAGTCTTGTGTGGCTTGACTTAGGAGTGTGGCATGCGTAGGATTTGATGGAGCCTTAGGCCTTGGGCCTATGAAAAACCCACGGGCTTAAGCCCAAGTATTCCCTAAAGCTATTACATCATAGGACTTAGTTATGTTTCAAAAGAATTTACAAGTAAACTACAAGTACTAGGTCCTATACTATCTTCTTGTTCTTGGAGTTTTCCCACCTCCTCTTCTAGCTTCCTTTGCATGCTTCTAGTAACTTTTCTAGATGTTCCTACATCAGGTATGGTCATGAAGCCCACATTCACCTTAAAGGCCCTATCTCTTGGATCCATAATTTCAACTTAACTATGGTTAAGTCCAATTTATGGATTTAAGTAGGTTTAAGGTTTATTTCCTTTCCTTCTTCACTTGACCTTCCTCTCTTAGTTTCTATTCTAAGAAAGTCCTCAACCAAAAGAAAAGAAAAACAACTATGGAAGGCCATACACATACATTGGCCGAGTCATGATTACATATGAACTATCTCTAGAAGATTACAAGGTTTTGTAATTTGGGAAATGTCTTCAAGAGCTCCTTCTATCTTCAAGAGTTCTCTTTCCATTCCCTCTTCTATCTTTTTCATCATGCTTCTTGTAATCCTCTTAGTTGAGTTGCCTTCCTTGGATGGTCCTTCATCACAATACCCGACCCGCACCCTATTGTGGCCATGCATGCCATTAACGTAGGCCTCCGACCCGGCTCCTTTTCAGACTCCCTCTATGCCAAACCACCCGCCAACATGGACGAACTTCGGGCCATGGCTGCCCGATACATAAGCATAGAGGAAAACGCGGTAACAAGAAAAAGAGCAGTCGACCCCATATCCCATTTGCCATCCTTGAAGAGCTGATCTGGTCTGGAGCTTTGCAAAAGTTTGTACGTGATAGCTAGCGCAACCAGGACCGGAATAGAGACAACTAAATGTACTATAGTTGAATGCTTTTTTTCCTAACCCCGAATTTTTCCCAAAGGGAGGGTTTTGTCGGGAGGTTTAAACGAGGCACACATTAATTACATTAATAAAGTTAAATTTGAATTATATGACTCGTACTCTATATTAAATGTTTTTTAGCCGTCCCCATCGCTCTCGAGCTCGACCCTACGAGTTCAACCAAGTTTGGACTTATTCGTCTCAATCACTTTCGAGCTTAGTCAGGTTTGGACTTAGCCATCTCCATCGCCCTTGAGTTCGGCCAGAGTTGGACTTAACTGTCTTCATTGCTCTCGAGCTCGGCCCTACAAGCTCGGTCACAATTGGACTTAACTGTCTCCATCACTCTCGAGCTCGACCCTATAAGCTCTGACACAATTGGACTTAACGTCCCCATCGTTATCGAGCTCGACCCTACAAGCTCGACCAGAGTTGGATTTAACCGTCCCGTCGCTCTCAAGCTCGGCTAGAGTTAGACTTAACCATCCCAATAGCTCTCGAGCTCAGCTTTATGAGCTCGGCTAGAGTAGAACTTAGTCCATGCTCACTCTCGAGCCCGGCTCATTAAACTTAGTTGTCCACGCTCACTCTAGAGCCCGACACATGGAACTTAACCTTCCATGATCACCTTTAAACTTGACACATAAGACCTAACTGTCATGCTCACTCTCAAGCTTGACACGTAGGACTTAATCATCCGGTCTCATTGTCATATTTAACCATTACCTCTAGTTTATAGCAATAAAGTAATAATATCAGATATTAGCATCATATAATTGACCATTTTTCGAGTCAAATAAGCCTATTCAATGCCACCTATTACTACTAAGCATTAAAAAATTAATAACATTTCATAATATATATATATATATATATATATATATATATATATATATATATATACGCGCCGAGTAGTGCTTTAATTGCATCCTTTAATTGCATGAATGCATTATGTTGGGTAGCAGTACTAGGCATGCTATGTTCGCACCGACAGAAAGTTTTATACTCAGACTGGAGATTGATGCTCGGGGATTTATCCACTTACAAAGGAGAGTTGGAGACCTCAAGGTCGGGCCTCGCCTCGGCTGAACCTGACTCTAATCTGACTTTTGAAGGCTCTCACACCTGCTTGGGAAACCAGCCTGTCATGCATATATCATCTCAAGACAAGAGCTCAGCGACCTAGATCTACCTGCCCGTCGAGCTCGGGGCTTATATACCAACCGAATCCCTATGTAAATGCTCTCCCACATATTTAAATATATTTAATTGTGTAACTGCAATGCATTGAATTACATAATTACTATTAATCAACGACACATCCATTATATGATTATAAATACGTGATATCTCTCGGACTCATACTTTACTTTCACCTTCGATTATTGCTCATTTAATCATTCGAATTCTTGAATCCTTGCAAATACCTATCACTTTTTACATTCAATAGAAGAGAGATTACGCAAATACATGTCATCATCGTGATCCAGTACTTACGATCAGTAACAACTACAAGTCAAGTTACTAGTAGATTGATGAATATACCTTAAAGGAGTATGACTCAGTAACTTGGTTCATGCATCAATTTTTTAACATTCCATTTTACATGCAGGAATTTCTATTGAAATTGATTCCCACTGTTTTGTATACTACTTAAGTGGTGAAGCGGATAAGTTGCGGCGCGAAGGAATGTGTTTATAAAAACTCACGTGTCTTCCGTACTTTGTTTTTCCACATGCGACATTATTTGGATCCTAACGATTCACCATTTTACTTTGATAAATTATTCCGTAAATTAATTAGATCCTTCGTGGTATGTCACAATTATTTAAATATATAGTTACCATTGGTGACGAGCCTCAACACTGTATAAAGAATATATAAACAACGTATAACCTGTCTAAAAACTTCGTTTGTAGACAAAACGAATAAGTAAATAAACTCAACTAGCTAAAACCTTATTTACCCAAATAGTACAAGAAAACAAAATATCAAAGATTATAATCAAATAAAAAAATTATTATTGAATCTTAATTTCATGACAAAATCATTTTTTCTTTTTATAAATGACAAGATTGATCCAATGGTTAAGAAAGAAATTTTAAGGAAAGATCAAAGTCGGCCTAAAGTAAAGTAGATAACATGTTTTAGGTCTATTAATAAATTTTTTTATTAACTTTTTAAAGTAAATCCCTAAGATGTTCTCGTACTAAAGATTCCTAAAATGAATTATGTAAGGAACTAGAAAGTTACCATAAGTTATAGCGTACATAAATGAAAGATTACGTTAACATTATGACATATATAGTTCTTGCTCCCTGCGGAGAGCGGCGACTTCTAGCTCAGCCACCCTAGCAACCAATGTCTCCTCCCGAGTTGGGAGGTCTGCCATCTGAGTCTCCCACCTTTTATTGTGCCGAACTATAACTAGGAGCCGGCTGAGCCCGACCTCGGCCCCATCCAAATTGTTCACGACTCCCACCGCATCCAGAAGCGCCCTGTCATAGGAGCTGGGGAAAGGCTGCCCAACTTGAACGTGCTCACCCTGCAGCGAAGAGTCCCACAATGACTGGCCTGGAAGAGCATCCGCCACCATATGCTCAATGCGGGGTTCAGCGTCTTCCTTACTAGACCAAGACGCGCCAGGAGGGAGTTTCGCTGATGTCTTCATCAATGTTGCAGATGCGCCCCCAACCGCGGACAGCGGCTCCCCTTTGAATGGAGGAGGGGAGACCAAGGTTGCAGTTCCTTCCTCGAGTCTTGGCCTCTTGGGAGAGACCTCAACACCATCAACAGCAGCGGCGGGGATCTCGGCACCCCTAGCAGGAATTTCAGTCTCCTCTGACCTCAGCCTTTTTGAGGGACTTGGGGTGACCTAGATAGGGAAGGCTGGGGAACTGAGCTGGGTCCTCGAGAGATCGCCCCCTTGCCTTTCTGTGCAGAGCCCACCTTTCGGGCCTTCAAGGCAGACACTAGGCTAAAATTATCAGACGTCAGGCCTACAAACAACAAAAACAAAAGTTTAGCGACGCGTCTTAGAGCTCGAACTGAATCACACTTTAATAAATTACCTAAGAAATGTTGAAAGGGGTCATCCTCCAGGGAAGAATGTATCAGAGCCTGACTGCTAATGGGCAAAGGAAGGCTGTGTAAGAGTTGGATGATGTTTCGATCGCCCGGAGTTAACTCATCCTCAAGGTACCTAGTATACTTGCGAGGATGACACCAGTACAAGGGATACTTTGGCTCCAAATTATCCTTCAAGAAGAAGGTCTTGACCGTCCTGTTGTCGGCTAGGGTCAACTTGAAGTACCGATCCTTAAATTTCTTGTAGGATTGGGCATCTGAAATAAGAAGACCTCCCCATGGACGCGAACTACTGAGAGAGACCCATCCCACCTTGGGACCGTGCTTGAGTTGATAATGCCAAAGGAAGACATGAGAGCTCGGTTTGACACCGAGAAACTTACACAAAAATTCGAAGGCACGAAGGAAACCCCAGCTGTTGGGATGAAACTGGCTAGGGGCCACATTGAGGAACGAAAAAACCTCGGTCTCACACCGGCTCAATGGGAAGAGCAGACCGTACTCCCTAAACATATATTCATAAACGGTGATGGCATACCTACCATCCACCAGGGTCTGAGTATGAACTCTCTGGCGTTTCCTACAAGTCCTGAACTTTACCACCCCAACATACTCCTCCTTCACAACGTCATAACTATCGACAAGTGCTTGAATCTTCTCCGCACTGTCGTAAGAAGTAGCAAGTGAGGACCTCCCCTGCCAGCCACGAAAAATCAGGCTCGCGGGACGGGATGGGAATAACGAGGTCGGGCTCAACCTCTCTCGCTATCCCTTCCCCGGCGTTGCCAGAGGGGATATCATCGCTAGATAACTCCACGACTTCGCCTGTAGGACATACCTCGACCTCAACAGGGGAGGCCTCGGAAGCAACGGCATTGGCACCCAGCCCAGGAAAAGCTTCTGCAACCGATACCGCGGGGGAGGAGGAAGACGCCCTCACGGACTCAGGCTTTGAGCCCGCCACGGAGACAGGAACCAAACTCTCCACACTACGAGTAGCAGAAGAGTGTGAAGAAGACATACCTATAGAAACGAGCGCGAAGAAGGCAAGGTGCAAAAAACGAGCACTCCAATCCGAACCGGACCCAAGCGAGAAGCGAGCGAGGAACACTGGTAGATTCCAAACACAAAGGAACACACCAGAAAGAAATCACCAACAAGAAGAGAGATCGTAGCAGAAAAACGAAAGCAAGAAATGAAGCAACAAGTGTGAAGGCTTCTTTAAAAACCAAAAAAGAGCCGTTAGAGGGGGCGGTTACCGAGAAACCGCAACTGCCAAAGCCCCGTAACGGCCCACTAAGACTTAATTAAAAAATAATAAAAATCAATAACGAATAAATGCACACCAACCGTTACGCGGGTTCCCTACATTTGAAATCGGAAGATCAACCTTATGACTTAAACTCAAGCCACTCGAACACTCTAGACTGAGCTCGGGGGGCTGATGTACCGGGCTGGGGATGAGCACCGAGCTCATCACCTTTGAGCCGGGCTCACCTCACTGACCGGGCTGAGCTGAGCATGACCCGATCTTGACAGAATAAATCTGGAACATATCTCCCTCCTAAAATCTCAGGATTCCTGGGCCTGAAACAATCTTTCCCACGAAATCCACGAAGATAAAACTCTAATTACGATCCCTATAAATAAAGATAGAGGATTCCAAACAAACACGAAATAAAACCTAAATTACTTATACAAATCAACGAGGGTTCCAACCCCTCACGCCCCGAATTTCTCAGGGTCGAGCTGAGCTCGGGCCACCTCAGAATCCAGCAAGAACACTTATCATTAGGAAAGTGCCTCCACGCTATATAAAGAATATATACATAGTGTATAACCGGTCTAATTACTTCTTTTGTAGACAAGATAAATAAATAAACTCAACGAGCTAAAACCTTATTTACCCAAATAGTACAAGAAAACAAAATATCAAAGATTATAAACAAATAAAAATATTATTATTGAATCTTAATTTAATGACAAAATCATTTTTTATGAATGACAAGATTGATCCAATGGTTAAGAAAGAAATTTTAAGGAAAGATCAGAGTCGGCCTAAAGTAAAGTAGATAACATATGTTTTAGGTCTATTAATAAATTTTATTTATTAACTTTTTAAAGTAAATCCCTAAGATATTCTCGTACTAAAGATCCCTAAAATGAATTATGTAAGGAACTAGAAAGTTACCATAAGTTATAGCGTACATAAATGAAAGATTACGTTAACATTATGAACATATATAGTTCTGTTTAAGAACTATCCCTTTTTTTTAAATTTAACAATGAAGTCCTAATTAATTAAGAGATCATTAACTCATCGACACAACTGACCTTTGACTATAACATATACAATTTTCATTTATGAAACCGTAGTTTCGTAGGCGTTTCATTGTTGTATACAGTTCAAACACACTATTAAGTCTATATAAACAAATATTTATGCTTTACTAACATATGTATTACACAAACAAACATTAAGAATAAAACTCATCTTTATTGATATCATAGTTCTTATATTAGAGATGACTAAGCTTTCTTCCACCCTGATTTTTGCCCTTATTCTTATCGTTCTAGGTTTGATAATTTCACAGTTTTTAATTTCATAACATCCATAATTGGATCTGTTATTTATTTTTTTTCAATAAAAACGTGTTGTTAATCACTTATTGAAAGTTTTTAGATGTCTGCGCAATCAAAATGTTTCTCTAGAAAAATATGAAGAAAAAAACAATTGCCTACTTTCGAGAATCATCTCGAAACTACTTTTATAAAAAAATAAATTTTGATAATTAATTTTCTAGAAAATAATTTTGGAAATTTAAAACAAACAGACTCAAGTGCTACAAAAATTTCATTATTGTTGAATAATTTGTTCTAACCTTGCTCCTGTATTTTCCAGTTATTTCAAAGACAAGCGAAGCAACTGAATTGAAAAAATGCCGTGAAGTGGTAAAAAATGGAAACTGCAATCTGGAAAAATGTATGGAGTATTGCATGATCAAATATAGAAACTTTAGAGGGTTCGGAGTGTGCATTGGTCGTAGCCCTGTATAGATATTGGTCCAAGCGCAAATTGATATTTCACCACCTTTTAATGCATGTAAACTTATGGAAGCCATAATATCTACTTTATTATAAACTGTTTGAGCTTTTGACTAAATATTAACTTTTGTAACTAATTATCATATCAAGGAACTTCTCATACTTGTCGTTTGGGATTTTTTTTTTCAACAAGTAAAAGAAATGCGCTTATTTCTGAGACTCAGAGTTGGATTACAAGAGACTAGCTATTTATTTATTTTAAACTACGGTATTGGTAAAAAAAAATATATGTATTATTCATTTAAAGTAATAATTAATTTTATTGCAAACCTTGAATGCATAATAATGATGTCAATTTCATCAATGCATGTAAATCCCACTTGGACAGTTCTAAAAGGACTTCATGAACAAGGATTTTTTTCATGACGACGAGGTTAAAAATTTTCCTGTAGTCACTTCGGCGATAGGGACGAGACTATATCCCCGTTGCACAACATCATGATAAAATTATAAGTTTAGTTTAATATTGTAAATATTAATATAAAGAGATTATTTTGTATTTTTATAAAGTTTGACAATGTTTGTTATTTTTTATTTTAAATATGCCGGCCAGTGAATTTTTTTCAAGATATATTATATTTAAATTTATAAGTTTAATTTATTTATATACTTTTTCGAGGACCCGTGAGATGGGGAAGAAAATTTTCCAATATTTTTCCGAATATATTTTAGTAGTAGTAGAAAAATTAGAATTGTGTAAATTAAGAAGGTCAAAGCTTATTGTGATATATATATATATATATATATATATATATATATAAAATGATAAAATTTAAATTAATGATGAAGATAATTTAAAATACGTTTGGGCTAAAAGAAATTGATTTTATATCAATGTGAGTGTGAATTTGTGATATGACATCATTCACACTGAAAATATTTAAGAAATGACATTTATTTATTAATTTCTTATTATTATTAGATTCGTAGATAATATATAATTACGTATAATAATAAACAGACATAACAAAGATATATAAAATATAGTAATATCTATTAATTCTGTGATACATGATATTATATCAAGTAAAATGTTTATTCGAGTTTGAATACATTAAAAATATGAGAAAACGCCTGTAAACATCAAAAGTACTACATGAATATAAACAATTTTGGCAACTATTTACACAAGTGTTTTTGTAATGAATACACAACTCACAGGATGCAGTAGAATTTTGCAAAAACCCATTATATTAGAGGTGACAGAGTTAGTTAATATAACTAACTGAATTTTTTTTTATATAAATTAGTTGTATATCTATGTGTATGATTAGCAAAATAATAACTTCAGTTTTCTCTACAATCTTTTTTAGTGACTTCATATCGTATCATCTCTTAATCTGTGGCATTGTCTTCAACCTGACATTTTTTCCTTTTTTTTTTCCTACAAATTCTTCAATCTCGTGATCTCTCTTCGATCTTCATTGGCATTTCCGTTTTTACTGATTCCTCCAGCAGTGTTTCTGATTACCTTGTCAACCCTGCCAATCCTCTATCTATTTTCACCTTGACGATAATCATGCTTTCTCGTTACTCCTCTTCTTTCTGAGAATAACTGCCAACAATGAAAGCATGACATATTCGTTGTTCTCAAAACTAAAAACAATGTTTGTTCTTGGAACCTTTCCTTGTCCCTTTTCCACTAACCCTCTTCATGATTCTTAAAAACGTTGCAACAAGATGGTCATGTCCTGGATTACTCGTTCTATGACTTTCCACATCAAGCAATATGTCAAGTAGATGAACACTACGTTTGACATACAAGTATTCGTCTAAGTTAAAAAGTATTCGTCAAAGTTACCGGCAATTATACCAGTTTTTGGAACGAATATCATATTTTGATATCGTCAAAACCTTGCAAAACCACGTGATATTTAGGCATCTATACACATTACATGTCTTTGTTCCAACATTAACATCTGTCCTAATATCAATTCTTTTTTCTATGATTTTTTTATCGTTTACGTGACATTCACTCATTATTTTTACCTTTTACTTATCGTAAGGTAAAAATCCTTTATGGTATTTGTTATTCATAAATTATATATATTATGCTATGCTGAAAAAATTTCTGGTAAGAACCTATGCTTTTGGAACTAAAAATTTGTCGCTACTGTTATGTTAGTTTGATCTTTATAATCGTTTCTTGAAGCTGAATGCTATAAACTGTTTTTACAAAGTAACCATGCTCCCTTTACTAGAAACTACTAATTAAGAACTAGCATCCCAGCTCAGAAAATTTTAAGAAAGCTACACATCGTTTTTTACCCCAACCGCGAGACAATGACCAAAAATCTGATTAAATGTAATTAATATTCTATACCTAGCTTTTATATAATAAAGATTTAAAGAAAATATATAATATTTGTTAGGAATAAAAAACCTCTTTTGATTTAATTAGTGAAGTATACTTAGTTTTCATATAATAAGAATTTAAAGAAAATATAATATTAGTCAGGACTAAAATAAAAATAAAAGAAGTACGAGAGTACATGTCAAGAAAGAGTCAAGCATGTTCTCTCGTCTGTGAACATAAAATGGGAAGTACGTGGAAACATAAAAATAAAAAATAAATAAATTTTTCTCTAGAAAACTCTATCACGTAAACTACACCACTTAATCTAGCTGAAATATCTCTACTACTAAAAAAATATAGGATTACAAAGTATTTATTTTAGTGTCTAAAGATTCATAATCTCAACATTTTGGATGACATATAAATTTTTTTCTCTAGAACTTTGAAAGAGGAATACAAAAGTTCTCCAATTCTTTTGGAATTTCTTTACTTGGATATGTCTTCCAAGTCTTCACAAGTTCTCTTATTTATAG
Source organism: Hylodesmum podocarpum (assembly GCA_026586105.1). Lineage (NCBI taxonomy): Eukaryota > Viridiplantae > Streptophyta > Magnoliopsida > Fabales > Fabaceae > Hylodesmum > Hylodesmum podocarpum. The sequence goes on from JALJEV010000804.1 coordinate 3,240,328, forward strand.
GAGTAGAGTGTGTGACTTCTTCAAAAAGAGTGATTAATTGAGGTTAATAAATTTTCATAATTTCATAGAGGTCTAGAAATTCCAAATTCATTCTTCAAAGTTGAATGTGCATGTCTCAAGGTCAAAGAGATAAATTTTAAGACCTTGAAATATTTATTCCTCTTTCTTGTGAATTATGACTTATGCATCATAATTAAAGAAAGAAATTCTAACAAATCTCCCTCTTCTTAACTTAATTACGAGCACCACTACACTAGTACCTTAACAACAATCACCAACTATATTGGTTGGTATTAACTTAGACATCATATTAAACCAATTCAAATCTATATGAATTTTCTCAATCTTCAATTTCTTCTCATTCAACCTTTCTCGTATCTAGTGATATCGTATGTTAATATATTTTGAGCATGAATGGAACATGAGATTCTTGGCTAGATAGATGGTACACCAATTATCACAATTCACCACATAATCAACTTGATCATATCCTAACTTTCTTAGAATGTTATTCATCCACAACATCCTTAGAGGCTTTAGTGAGTATTTTGCTTCAGTGGTAGATAATGTTACACATTTTTTAAGCTTTGACTGCTAAGAAATAACCCCTCTCCAAAAGTAATAAGGTAACTTGATGTTGATTTCCTTGAATCAACATCACCTGCCATATATGAGTTTGAATATCCAATGAGCATTAGATTCCTATTTCCAAAACATAAGCTTCTTTTGACATTTCCTCGTAGATACCTTAGTATCCGTTTAACATTTTCCTAATGCTCTTTTCCTAGGTTTGATAGGAATTTGGTCTAGTACAAACCATTGCATACATAAGACAACCCACAATAGAAGAATAGGGAACCTTGTTCATTTCTTCTTTTTCCTTTTCATTATTTTTGGACATTGAGATTTGCTAAGTTTGAAATGTCCAATAATAAGAACATGTGCGAGTTTGGCACTGTGCATGTTAAACCTTTTTATAATCTTTTCAAAGACCTCTTCTTGAGATACCCAAAACATTGTTTTTGAACGAATCATAGAAATTTTCATTCTAAGAATCTTCTTCACAGTATCCAGATCTTTCATTGTAAAAAGACTTACTCAATACTTTCTTAAAAACAATTATTTTTATCTTATCTTTCTTCACAATTAACATATCATCAACATACAAGAGAAGTATGATGGACTCACCATTTTCATCGTTCTTCATAAACACAAAATGGTCTACAAATGTCCTCTTAAAATTATGTTAGGTCATAAAGGAATCAAACTTCTTGTACCATTGTCTTGGAGCTTGTTTTAAACCATAGAGACTTTTCTTCATATGGAAAACCAAGTGTTCTTTGCCTGGTTCCTTAAAATCCTCCGGTTGTTTCATGTAAATTTCCACCTCTAGGTCTCCATGTAAAAACGTTGTCTAGACATCTAATTGTTCAATATCCAAGTCTTTTTTAGTTGCAAGATCGAGAATTGCTCTAATAGATATCATCTTCACCCCTGGTGAGAATATTTCATCAAAGTCTATTCCTTTCTTTTGGTTGCACCCTTTTACGATAACTCTTGCTTTATATCTTGGGTTTCATTTCTTTCTTCATTCTTGAGTTTGAACACTCATTTGTTTTGCAACAACTTTCTTCTTTTGGGCAATTCTACTAAATTATACATCTGATTCTCCTTTAAGGATTTATTCTCTTCTTCCATGGCTTCCATGACTTATTCTCCTTTTGTCTTTCATCTTAATGGCTTCCATGACTTATTCTCCTTTTATCTTATCTTATTAGTAAGATTTGCACATTCATCTGAGAAGTACCTTCTAGGCCATTGTCTCTCTCTTGTTTATCGTCTCAAATGGGATTCTTCATTCTCACTACCTCGATCTTTTAGCACTTGGTTAAGTTGTTTTGTCTAATGAAGTTCTTTAGCTATCTCATCAAGTTGTAACTCCTGATCACGCACTAACTGAGGAGTCTCTCCCTTTGAAACACTCACAACAAGAGAATTCTGATCATATCTTACCTTGAGCTTTAGTTTCTTTATTTTCTTGATGTCTTGGATTGTTTGGTCTTCAAAGAACACCGCATCTCTACTTCGAACAATCTTACTATTTGCAGGATACCATAATTTAAAACTAATTTCATCTCTTGGAAAACCAAGGTATACACATTCTTTTACCTTAGAGTCAAGCTTTACTCTTTCATTTTTTGAAATGTGAACAGATGTCTTACATCTAAACACTCTCAAGTTCCGATATAAGGCTTTATTACCAGTCCATACTTCTTTTGGTATCCTCCCATTAATGGTCTTAAGGGCTATAAGTTAATCAGATCAGTTGTAATAGTCACGACCTCCCCCAAGAATGTCTTAGAAAGTTTTGCATGGGACAACACGCTTCTAACCTTCTTAACAATAATTCTATTAAACCTTTCAGTTACACCATTCATTTCAGTGTATTAGGAGGTACATTCTTATACTTGATCCCCTGAGTCTTACAGTAGTGCTGAAATGGACATTTATACTCTCCACCATTATCAATTTTCAAACATTTTAAACTTTTACCAAAATCTTGTTTTATAGAAGCATAAAACTCTTTGAAAGCTGGAAGGACTTCATCTTTTTTCTTCAATGGATACACCCGCAACTTTGTAGAATGGTTATAAATGAAGCTAACCAAATATTAAACACCACCTATGGATTTTTTAGATGTTGAAAAAACATCTAAATACACAAAATCCATAATATATTTCTTCTTTTTCCACTATCAAATCTATGGAAAGATACTCTACGTTGCTTACTTGTTAGGCAATCTTCGCACAATTTTAGTGGTTGTCCTTTTATGTTTTAAAGATGATCTTTCATAAGAATTTCAAAACTCTTTTCAATCATGTGGCCCAATCTTTTATGCCACGACTCTTTGCTTTCTTCTTGAGCAACATTTGTCTACCCTTTGCACTTTCTCTATATGATGTAAATAAAGTCTTTCTTCTTACAACGAGCAACAATCATACACTAGTGCAAAAAGCGGTTTTTACGTCGGTTCTTAAGGGCGTTTTACGTAACCGACGTCTTATATGGGTGACGTTAAAAATGTAGACTTTTTACGGCGGTTCAATAACCGACGTAATAAAAGGTTTTCACGTCGGTTGTTTACAAAGAACCGACGTGATAAATAGGTTTTGCACAATCTACGTGATCATCTATGTGGATGATATTATCATCATAGGAACCCATGGGATTCAAACCTAGAACCTTTTGCTATAAAGGCTAACAATTTTATTAGTGTTTATGGTCTCTTCATAAATATATTATATTAAAATTTTGACATCAGTTGGACCAAAATAATTTTAATTAAAATGAGAGTAAATTCAACCCATAATTTAGGACCTTCTATAGCTAAATTAAATAAATTTATAAGACATGATTGTTTGAGGAAACTAAAAAAATATTATAATTCAATATTAATTATATTATATTTTATATAAAGATAATCATAATATGTAAAGTTTATTTTACGTAATGTTTATTTTTACATAATACTTATTATTTAAATTAAAATATATTTTTCGTTATAATAAAATTACGTAATACGTAAAGGTTTTTTTTATCTTTAAATAATGTTTATTTTTTTGTCGTAATTAATCTAGTTGTAGAAGGTCCTAGATTCTGGGTTGGATTTACTCTTATTATAATTAAAAATTATTTTGGTCCAACTGATGTCAAAATTTTAATATAATATATTTATGAAGAGAATATAAACACTAAAAATTGTATGAAGGAGTGGTAAAATGGTTAGACTTTATAGTGAGGGGTGAAAATTGAAGAAAGGAAGGAAATTAAAAAACGTTGTCAGTCGAATAGGGGAATTAAAAACGTTGTTTGTTAGTCGAAGAATGAAGAGAGAGGAAAAATAAAACAGGACATATCACGTCGGTTCTTTTCAGAACTGACGTGAAAAATATATTTAACGTCAGTTATTAAAAGACCTAACGTGGAATATATTTTTTAACATCGATCATTAGAAGAATCGACGTGGAATGTATTTTTTACGTCGGTTCTAGAAAGAGTCGATGTGATATGTCCTTTTACGTCGTTTAAATGGATAACTGTTGTGAATTTGGTGATGTAGTAAATCATTTCTGCACTAGTGATACTTTCTTGGCCAAATTTCCATTTGCCACCAACAAACTAGTTGTTTATTCCAGCATTATCTAGCTTACCTTTTGAGATAAGGTTTAAATGCAACTTAAGTACATGTCTTATCTCCTTTAGCACAAGTTTGTTTCCATTTTTTGCCACCAGAGTCACTTCTCCTATGCCTACAATCTTGCTTGTGACATTATTACTCATATTCGTTGTTCTAATATCTCCTTTTTTATAAGATGAGAACAATCCTTAATGAAAAGTAACATGGAATGATGCTTCGGTATCAACTATCCAAGTGCAATCATTAAAAATAATATTTAGATAATTTATCTCACCAACAAGGAATGTGTTCTTGTTGCCTAAGGCCATTGCTGTTTTAGTTTTCTCTTCCAACTTCTTTTAGGGGCCTATCAAATCAAGATGGACTATTTCGACCTTCTAATCTTTTATTTAGAATCTGCATTCTAGCTTCTTGTAGTCATCTTTTCTATAATAGAAACATGTCAAACTTCTCAGGTGAGACTGGATTTTCCTCAAGACTTCCCACATCTTCTTTTACTTCTATGCTCATTCGTTCCTCCATTCTCAACAATATTGGCTTCTGAGTGACTACTCATGGCTCTTTATTTTCTTTTGGGCTCATCATTTAGCAAACTATTTGTAATAGTATCCAACCTTAGCTTGTCGTCTGGTGTTGAGTTTTCTGAGAGTGACAACCAATGTGTTCCATCTCTTAAGCGGAAAACTAAGGAGTAGAAAGAGTTTATAATTGTTATCAATTTTTATATCTTATTTTGTTAATTGATTCACAATACTTTTAAAGATGTTCAAATGCTTGATCATATTCTGGCCATCAGGGTACTCCAATTTCAACAACTGTCAGATAAGATGAGCTTTGTTTATGAGAGTTTTATTTTGAATCAAAGACTCAAGCTTTAATAACCATAACTCATGCATTGGTATAAGTTGATACATGCTTAAACAAACTTTTGTTGATGTAATTTTGAATCATATGTAGCAACAACTTTTCAATTCAGAATCTCTCAACCTTTCTCATTCTTCCATTCTAGAATGTTATCAATTTTTATTGGCTCATACTAATCCTTGAAGTAAAGATGGTCTTCTATCATCAACTTCTAATAAGAATAGTTATTTGTAGTTAGCTTGAGTTGCGTAAAAAAATTTGTCATGCACAAATGTTCCTTCCTTCTTAAGATGCACAAAACAATGACTTTTCGAATTAACTTGGCTTTGATACCAATGTTGGGAAACAATGATACCTATTCCTTTATTTGTGAACGCAAAATGGGAACTCTACGGAAGCATAAAAATAAAAAGAGTATAAAAGAAGAAGACACCAGATTTTTTACGTGGAAAACCCTCTCAGGAAAGACCATAGGACCTAGTTCAATTAAAAGATCTCTACTATAAAATAGTAAGATTACAAAGTGTTTTCCTCAATCTCTAAGGATTTCTTTATGAATCCCACCCTCTCGGATGTCATACAAATTTTATCTCTATGAAACTTTCTATTTCTCAAAGAGGAATACAAAAGCTCTCTAACTCTCTTGAAATTTCTTCACTTAGATATGTCTTGTAACTTTGCACAAGTTTTCCTATTTACAGGAGAAGAGTGTGTGTCTTCTCCAAAAACAATGATTAATGTAGGCTTATAAATTTCCACAATTCCAAAGAGGTCTAGAAACCCTAAATTCATTCTTTAAAGTTTAATTTGCATGTCTCAAGGTCAAAGAAATAAATTCCACCACCTTGTAATATCTATCCACTTTCCCATGTATTGTGACTTATGAACCATAACTAAAGGAGAAAATCCAAACTGTAAATTATATATATAGTAATCAATAGAATTTCATGGAAGATAAACTAAACCTATATAATTACTTTTTCTTTTACATGTTTTCCCATCCATTTCTTCTTTAATTTCTATATATAATTCTCTAATTGTTTAAAAAATAAATAAAATTTCTTAATTATTTAAAAATGTTATATTAATATCTTCTTTATGCATTACACTAACTTCCATTAATTTTTAAAAAAATATTACACAATGACCTCCTCCAAAAGGTATAAAAATAATATCAAAAAATAAAATAATATTAAATATAATACTGTAAAATATAGAGATGTTAATAAAATTTATTCTAATTTTTAATAATTTATAGTAATTATACACGTAGGTTCTTACATTGTGTGATGCATTTTTACATTGTCGGACCTACTACTGTCGGATCTGCTACTCTTGATCTAGCTGCTCCATGTCTTCTGGTTTTTCCTTGTTAAGGGCCGATACAACTTCTTCTGATACAAATAGTTTTCTATATGCATCTTCCAGAATCTGAAGTATTTTCCATCAAGCTTCTCAATCTTTACCTTCCCTTCTTCCAATGCCATTGTCCCTGGTACTTTTTAGGAAATCTCCCACTACTTCTCTACCCTGAGGACAAATCAAATATTTTCTGATGTGGAAGATTAGATAGAGCCGCAACCATAAAGTATACTAAGATATTGGCTCTGATGCCAACTGTTAAGAACAAAGCAACAATAAAAGAAGAAAAAGACTCAAGAATTTAACATGGTTTGACACACAATATATAATACCTATGTCCACAACTACACTAAGAAGCGGTTTATTCTTGGTGTGTTTAGAAGTAATCCCTCTCATCTTTTATATGATGTGGGACTAAAGTCAAATTATATACTCCTAACAAATATAAGGATCAAAATATACTTAGATATACCGTTTAATCTAACCTTTTTTAACTTAAAAATTACTCATGAATAAAAGTTGTGTCAACACTTTATAGTAAAAGTTGTCTAAACAAAGTTACTCATTATTCAAGATTTAAAATAATAATGATGACGGTGATGTAAAACTATGAGGTGGTGTTTGTACCATTTGAAAAATAGAATTACTTACCTCTAGATTTGTTACAAGTTTAATGTCTAACTTGCATGAATTTGTCTCTATCTTTATTCTTTAACCATGAACCTCCAAGAATGAATGTGTAACTCACAAAAAATATGATAACAAGTACTAAAAGAAGAATCAAAAGATGAAAATGGAGTAGAATAGAAATGGAAAGCGTCGTGCCTAAGCAATAAGCTCAAGTGAGGTATTGCCACAAAGAAATAACTTCATTGATAAGATTCAAGTGGTTTACTCAAGAAAACAAAGAGAAAATTGTCTCACAAGTAATAATACTCAATCAAATCTGAGTTATGTCAAAAGTTATGTCACAATGGAAGCTCAACCTATTTATACTAGATGTGGCTCCAAGTTGCCTAAGGAAAGAATCAAGTAATATTTAATTTAAATTTTGGAGTCAAAATTTCAGATAACCTTGTAGCCATTGATTATGTTTGATTTAATGGATGGGAGTGGAATAAACACTTACTTTAAGATTTTACATTTCTCATTGTTATGTCAAAATGACTTAGCATCTTAATTTTGATAATTTCAAGACAGACAGATATATCAACAGACGCAAAGGAAACAATAATCAGACGGATCATTATCAACACAAACGAAAGATGCATCCTCAAAACATAAGATGTACCAGACGAAAGGTTCAAGTCGTCATGCTTCAAGGCAACCTCATCAGACGAAGAACATTCATAGACTAGACAGAGACCTAGTCCCAACTTCTAGTCATGTGCTTAAGAGTGAAGATTTGAAGACTGAAGTTGAAGACGAACATAGAAGAAAGATGAATGAATTCAACACACAACTTATCTATTTGTTCATTCGTCTATCTGTTTATTGAAGTTCAAACGTTGAGTAACACGTGTACTCATTTCAAATCAAACTGTTACTCAAAAGTTTCTATAGGTGGAAAGAGATTTCAAAATAAACCTCTGCAATACGAAAAGAAGTTGTACATTTTAGTGTAATCTCTAAGCATATCAAGTCAAAGGCAGATTTCACGTTGACATCCACTGACTTTACATTAAATGTTCTGATTGTTCACTCTGCCAGATGTGAAAGTACCTAAAACAAAGGACTAACGTTAACATCTACAGTCTAACGGATACTTCACAAGAACGCCTATAAAAGGACTTCATCTCTACGAGTTTAACTTGGCGAACTACTTTGATCAAGATCATATTCATATACTCACTCAAGCTCTCAAAATACAAGTTTGCTCGCCACAAACTTATAATAAAATTCACATTATAAAATCCCTCTATGCGTAGAGGATATTTTCTATTTGGTCTTAATTGTAAACTACTATCGTGGTAATCTGTAGCCTGAGGAGGCTAAGTGTTTAAAGAATACCTTGAGTTTATCCTGAGGAGACTGAGGTCCAAAGAATACTTGTTTTAGCCTGAGGAGGCTAAATGTTGAAAGAATACCTTGGTTAGCCTGTGGAGGTTGTGTTCAAAGAATATCTAGTTTAGCCTGCGGAGGTTGGGGTCAAAGAATACCGTTTTAGCCTGAGAAAGATGTGTTTAAAGAATATCTGTATTTTAGCCAGCAGTGGCTGGGTTCAAAGAATAGTCTTAGTGGAACCTCAGCAAGTTGCTGAGTAACTCGACGTAGTCTTGAATAAGACCAACTAGTATAAAAATATTATTGCTTTGATTATTTTTATCTGCTTACTAACTGAGGATAATAACTTCAACTCCATTCTTAATTAAAATCAACCTTTTAAATATAAGTTTAAGTTTGCGTCTGATTTAAACGTTTTAATACAGTCGCAAAACGCATCGTCGGAAAAAGTTTTAATTGAAAAACTCAATTCAACCTCCCTTCTTGTGTATTTGTATTTTACACTCATTCTCTCTTTAGGCAAGTAGCACCCACTCCTCCATCTAAAAATCCTAAGAATTTTCAATCTAAAGCTAAAATATCTTGGTCGTGAGCTTCTAGCTCTATACAATGACCCAATTGTACTAAAATTAAGTTTTAAGTGTTTAAGTATTTACACACTTAAAAGAAAATTTCAAGATTTCAAATTTAGAAAAAAGTTTTCAAATAGTGTTGGCTTTGATTAACTCTCCTTCTACCTCATCTTTTATTCTTTTTATCATTGACCTTATAATTATTTTACTTTGACCCATTGATAGAGGCCTCTTTAGAGATTCTCCAAAGAGTCCTTGTAAGTTCCCAATCTAGCTTCTTCAACTATCTCCAAACCCAAACTTCAAGTAAAGCTTTCGATCAAGTCAACAATGGATGCAAGAGAAACCGAAAAAGGGAAAATGGAAGGGGGTGAGAAATGGGGAAGAAAGGTGTCATGGCAAGCCAATAAGCCTAGGAGGAACCGCCACAATGGAGGTGAGAATCCATTGATAAGATCCAAGAAACCTTGCTAAGCAAGACAAGAGAAAACCTCTCTCGAGAAAAGCTCAAAGCTTATTCATTCATCAAAATTATCCAAAAAGTTCCTACAATTTCATTTTTACATGTATTTATAGACCCTAGACTACTTGGAAAACAAGCTAAACTAATCCTAACCATACCTAAACTAACTAACCAAAACTAACCTAGGCTTAAGGTAAACAACTAACTAATTAATGAGTAACTAGTTTAAGTTACATGTCACTTTCAAGTAACATGTCACCCATCTTTGATCTAAACCCTTGAAGGGCTTTGGGAGATATAGGGTGGAGATTCTTTCTTAAGTGGAGACATGGATCAACACTTAAGCATGAACTCTACTTAAACCAAAGCTCTTGGATTCACAAAAGAATTTCTAATTAAATTCAAATTTAACTTGAAATTCTTAGGTGAATTTTAGTGCCTCATTAATTCCTTACTTGCATCCTTAAGCTAGGCATCTTAAACACAAATTTAAAGCATTCAAACTAAAAGAAAAAGCTTGGCCATAAGCTCTTTTTGGCTCACTAACAAGGCCTTACACAAGTACACACTTAGAAGAATTATTCATACAAGTTTACAAGCATATTACAAAAAGTAAGTCCTAAACTAAGGCTTGATTGAGATTGTGCAATGTCTTGGAGCTTTCTCACTTCTTCCTTTCAATGTTTCTAGTAATCCTTTGAGATATTCCTACATCAAACCCTCCTTCTTTGCTTGAACTTGTCCTCAAGTTTCTTGAACCATTGGAACCTACATTAAACAAAGAAAGATCACTCATATTAAAGAATTACTACCTCCATAATCCATGGGAAGATTCAAATTACCTTGGTCTTGACCTACCAATACATTTCACCCGGATCAAAGACTAAACAAGGTTCTTTACATTGGTTATTATATGATGCAAAATATAGGTAAATTTGTTTCTTATAGTGGTTGCAAAGATGTAAAAGCAAATGATACTTTCTACTCAAACACTCTTTTAACTTGCTATCTTTACCTAAGTCATTTATTTTCCAATCATATAACAACAAGATAATTTGATTTCTAATATCAATAACACAATCTAAGGAAGTAAAAGAAGAACTTATTCTATTTTTCAAATCATAACCAAAGCTCTTTGGGGCTTCTACTTCAAGGTGTGTTGATACTAGCATTTCCTCAAGTGTAGACATGTCAAGATTGGAACTCTTAGTTAAGATTCTTCTTCTAGGTGTAGAAGTTTGCAATGTACCCGCCTTCTTAAACTCTTCCATCAACCTAGAAGGAAATTCAACATGATTAAGATAACAATCATTTGGCACAATCAAGAATTCCAACTTAGCAAATTGAAGTATTCCCCAAGGCTTAATGCCTTGAGATTCTAGTGTTAAACAAGTAATATCATGCAAATTGGAACTATTAGGATAAGTAAGAGATAAGAAAGATTTTCCAAAAGGTAGCTTGAAGTTCATAGGCACTTCCTTCTCTTCACAAGGCTTGTTCCATGGTTCCATGATGCAAAATTCTTTACTTGGACCTAAAGCACAAGAATTCTCAAAAGTGAAGTCTTTAGGATTTTCACAATGTGTTATGAGTCTTTTCTTTTAGAAGTCTTGGCCATAGAGGTATTCATATTGCTTCGGCCATCGTATCTTGGAAATGACCCCTACAAACTTATCAAAGCAAGGGTTAATACAATCAAAGGTAGTATCAAATTTAAGAGAAAGTTCACACTTCCCCTTTAATTGTCTTTCCATCAACAAGCTTTCCTTGCTTCCAAGATTACCTACAAGAGGAAAGAAATAGAGTTTGGTAAGCATAAAAATATGGATTTTCTAACCAAATACTCCCTCTTGATTTCCTTACTTTCAATAAGCAAGCTTTCTTTCCTTTTCATTTCATCCTTACCCTTAGGCTTGCTCGGTTTAAGTTTCAAGACACCTATACCTTTGGAAGGCTTCTCGGTCAAAGCCTTGCTTGGCTTAGATGTCTCGGCCAAGGACTTCTCTTGTTCTTGGGTCCTCTTGAGTCTCATTTTAACTTGATCCTCACACACTTCCCTTGGAGATAGAGGCTTCAAGAGTAATTTTCTACCTTCAAAAGAAAACAAGTAAGTGTTAGCAAGGCCATCATGAATTACATTCCTATCAAATTGCCATGGCCTATCAAGAAGTAAATGTGTAGCCTCCATGGGAACCACATCACATAATATGCTATCACTATACTTACCAATAGAAAAGTTAATCATGCATTGCTTATCTACTTTAACCTCTCTACTCTCACTTAACCATTGTAATCTATAAGACTTAGGGTGAGGAATAGTTTTCAAGTTAAGTTTAGAGACTAACCTTTCACTCACAACATTAGTGCATGAGCCACCATCAATAATAAGAGAACAAGTTTGGTCTTTTACCTTACATCTTGAATGGAATATGTTCTCCCTTTGACTATCATCCATATCATGGCATGCACTAAGTAACCTTCTTACCATTAAAAGATCACCCTCCACGGCTTCTTGGCTAGAAGTGGAATTCCTTGCACTTTGGCCTTCATCTTCACTTGAGAAGGCTTGAGAATCCTCTCTTGCGATCTCTCCATCTTGTCTTAGGAACATAGCCTTCTTGTTTGGGCATTGTGATACTATATGTCCCTTACCTAAACATTTGAAACATTTAATGTTACTAGATTTAAAAGAGTTAGAAGAAGAAGGTACCTCTTTGGGCTTGGAAGGCTCACGGTCACTCCTTGGTTTCACCATAGGAGCATTCTCCCTTTTACCTTTATCCCTCCAACTAGAAGAACTAGGTGTAGAAGCCCTCTTGTAAGTAGTCTTCCTTCTAAGTTGGCCTTGTATTCTTTTGGCCTTATGCACGGCCTCCTCCAATGTGTAGTAACTTTGAAGTTCCAAAACATCTTGGATGTCTCTATTTAATCCATGAGTAAATCTAGCAAGGGTGGCCTCCCTATCTTCTTGATACTCGGCCCTCAACATGGTAACCTCAAGGTCCTTATAATACTCTTGGACACTTCTTGTACCTTGGATCATCCTTTGAGCCAAGAGTTGATCATAGGCCTCCTCATGCGTGCTATGTCTTGTTGCACTTGATGCCACAACACTAGCACATAGCCCTTAAACTCAAGAGTAGCAAGGTTAAGCTTCATCTCATTAGTCAAGTTAGGATAACACAAGAAAGTTTGGTCTACCTTCATGGCCCAATCAAGGAACCCTTCGGCCCCTCCTTAACCACTATACTTAGGAAGCCTCACCTTAGGTAGCCCTTCACCCCTCCTCGGATCATCACCATAGTATGGCCTCCTTAAGTCTCGGCTATACCTCCTAAAATGGTATCCACCACCTCTGTCCCTTCTCCTCTCATTACCATGCTCATCAAAACCGAAATCATCCACCTCATTTTCTCCTCCATCACTCCCAATGGAAGCTTCATAACCTCCTCTATTGTTCTCCCTCCTTCTCTCATTTTCTTCTCTCCCTCTCCTATCATTTGCTTCCTTATCTCTATTCCTACTAGACTCTCCACTATGCCTCCTCTCATTACCCAACCTCCTTTCAATCGGCTTAACTCTCTCATCAAGGGTGGTATTCAATCTACTCATCAACACATCCATCATTTTGAGAGTTTTGGGTGACAAATCATTGCCAACACTAGGAGAACTAGCCATCGCTGCAAGAAAAGGTTAGTGTACAAGAAATATAATAGGAAATAAAGGATCTCACCACTCTTTAAGTTTATCCACTCAATCAACTCGTGTTTCACACTTAGTGGCTTTTTCTCTAATGAAACTCTCTTGCCTTTTTCCTCTCTATCTCTTGGTTCTCACTTAGAAATTATTCTCAAATCAATTATCAAGTTCCTACCAAGCCAATGTGAAAGAGGAACAACACCCTAGCTAGGCTTAAGAAGTCCAAAGAGACAAATACTCAAAGACAAAACTAGGAGTCCAAGAAAGACAAGCAAAAAAAGGCTCAAAATGAAATAAAGACTAATCAAATTTGGAGTAAACTTTGATGAGACAATGGCACATATATGGACAGCAAAGGAACATGAATTTGCATGGAAAACAAGTCCAAAACCGAGACTAAAAGTATGAGAATCAAAATGTACAACCACACACAAATTCAAGTTAGCCACCGAAATGTCACCAAGATTAGCGACAGATTCCTAGGAATCCGATTAGAGACCGAAAATGAACCTTAATTCTATGATTATGCAACCTTTGAAAAATCAATCCAAATGCAAAATAAGGTTCATATAGTCATAGCACTACCAATTTCCAGCAAGTGCAGTAAAAACTCAAAGTGAAAATTACACCAAAAAAATCACTACACACTCAAGTCCAAGACAAGGTATTAGAAATTCAACTTGGGTGATGTGTGCTCAAAACTAAGTCCAAGGGTGTGTCTAATTGTCAATTCTTTTCACTTTTCAAATTTTTCTCTTGCTATTTTGGTTCTTTTGATTTTGCTTTTGTATGATCCTTAATCAATTTCTACTCTTTTTGGACCCATACACTTCACTTTTCACCACTACTTCTTTTTCTTTTGTTTTTCTCACTTGTTTCTTTTCTTTGTTTTTGATTTTGTATTTTTTCTACACACTATGTATGGCTGGACCGAAACCAATAATGAAGAAGAGCAACCTCCAAGTTCAATTTCTAAAACCCCAAAATGAAATTATCAAAGGGTTACACAAATTGGACCTAAAGAGTGCTCTAGAAGCTAACTAAATGCATGTTCATGTGAAACTTACACTAGAAGCTACTCTTATATTTCATGAAACCCATGTAAAACATGAAACCCACTCAACAATGGTGCAGCACATACATCATACTCATGGTTTTGGAAGAGAAAACACAAAGGACAAAACAAAACTACAAGAAAACAAATCAAACAAAGAAGCTTACAAGGAAAGTTACTCTAGAACAAAGAATCTTGTCATGGAAGCTAAAGTAACTATGAGTAAAACTTCAAGATAAGCATGCCTAACCATGGAAACCCACGGTTTAAAGAAGAACAATGAAGAAAAACATGCTTAAACAAGAACTAACCGAACAAAATTGAAACAACCCAAAGAAACAAAGACTAGGCTATAGAAAGAAGACATGAAACAATGAAAACTCAAAGAAAGCTATGGAAACACATGAAACCCATAACTAACCCATTGAAGATAACCCATTGAAGAAGACAACAAGCTCTGATACCACTTGATAGAGGCCTCCTTAGAGATTCTCCAAAGAGTCCTTGTAAATTCCCAATCTAGCTTCTTCAACTATCTCCAAACCCAAACTTCAAGTAAAGCTTTCGGTCAAGTCAACAATGGATGCAAGAGAAACCGAAAAGGGAAAATGGAAGGGGGTGAGAAATGGGGAAGAAAGGCGCCATGGCAAGCCAATAAGCCTAGGAGGAACCGCCACAATGGAGGTAAGAATCCATTAATAAGATCCAAGAAACCATGTTAAGCAAGACAAGAGAAAACCTCTCTCAAAAAAAGCTCAAAGCTTATTCATTCATCAAAATTATCCAAAAAGTTCCTACAATTTCATTTTGACATGTATTTATAGACCCTAGGCTACTTGGAAAACAAGCTAAACTAATCCTAACCATACTTAAACTAACTAACCAAAACTAACCTAGGCTTAAGGTAAGCAACTAACTAATTAATGAGTAACTAGTTTAAGTTACATGTCACTTTCAAGTGACATGTCACCCATCTTTGATCTAAACCCTTGAAGGGCTTTGGGAGATCTAGGGTGGAGATTCTTTCTTAAGTGGAGACATGGATCAACACTTAAGCATGAACTCTACTTAAACCAAAGCTCTTGGATTCACAAAAGAATTTCAAATTTAACTTGAAATTCTTAGGTGAATTTTAGTGCCTCATTAATTCCTTACTTGCATCCTTAAGCTAGGCATCTTAAACACAAATTTAAAGCATTCAAACTAAAAGAAAAAGCTTGGCCATGAGCTCTTTTTGGCTCACTAACAAGGCCTTACACAAGTACACACTTAGAAGAATTATTCATACAAGAATTATTCAATGTGCTTTGTTCTTTCATGAAATGAGGGATTGGAAGCATTGTCGAGGGTTGCCTTATTGTCATAATAGACTAATGAGGATGGAATAGAAACACCAAAATCTTGCAACAAGCTTTGCAACCAAGTAATTTCAAGAGTGACTAAAGCAAAGGACTTATATTCAACTTCTGTAGGGGATCTGCTAATGGTGGCTTGTTTTTGGACTTCCAGCTGAGTAAGGATTCTCTTAGAAAAACACACCAACTAGAGGTGGACTTTTTGCAGGCAGAGGATCCCCAGTCTGCATCAGCATAGGCATGTAGTTGAGGATCTGAGTTTGTAGAGAACAAAATGCCTTGGCCTGGGGAGTGTTTGATATATTGCAAAAGTTGGTATGCAACAACCAAATGTATAAATGTAGGATGAAAGAAAAATTGGCTGAGTTTTTGCATTGCATAGGATATGTCAGGCCTAGAAATGACCAAGTATAGTAATCTACCAATGAGTCATATGTAGCTGCTTGGATCTGAGAGAGCTTCACCTTCAAAATCTTATAGTTTCAAGTGTGGATCCATGGGTATAGCTGATGCCCTACAACCTAGGAAACTAGTATCTTCTAATAGAAATAGAGAGTATTTCCTTTGTGACAGAAAAATACCCCTATAAGATCTAGCAATCTCAAGTCCTAAGAAATACTTAAGAGATTCCAAATCTTTTAGCTTGAAATGAGCTAGTAAAATGTCCTTCACCTGTTGAGTCATCGTGTCCCTTGTTAAAGAGTGAATAGTCATTCTTGGACTGTTTGAAGTCATATTAAATAATAGTTGATTTGAACTTGTCAAACCATTGCCTGGAAGCTTACTTTAGGCCATAAATAGATCTATTTAACTTGCACTCTAGAGGGCTAGTGGATTGTGAGTTGGGAGGAACTTGAAACTTGTAACCTTTAGGAACCTCCATGTAAATTTTCTCATTCAAATAACCATACAAAAAGGCATTGTTGACATCCATTTGAGCTAGGTGTCAACCTTTAATTGTTGCCAAGGAGAGAAGGACTCTAACCGATGTAATTTTGGCAACAGGAGAGAATGTTTCAGGGAAGTCTAGACCAGCCTGTTGAGTGAAACCTCTTGCTTTTAGTCTAGCCTTGTATCTCTCAATGGTCCCATTAGCCTTGTGCTTGATTTTGAAAAGCCATTTACATCTAATGCTTTGCCTATAAGGAGGCAAGTGTACAATTGTCTATGTGTTATTTGATTCCATAGCGTGTAATTCTTCATCCATAGTCTTTTGCAAATGGGAATGTTGTGCAACTTGAGCATAAGTGAAAGGTTCTTTTTCCAAGCTTAGCTGATGGATGAATTTATTGTAATTTGTAGACAACTTTCCCTGATTCAATGTATTTTTATTGGATAAGCAGTAGGCACATTAAAGATAGAATCTTGAAGTTGATAGCATTGCAAATCCTTCAAATAAGTAGGAGTTCTGACTGTTCTTTTAGTCCTTCTTGAATCCTCATGAAGGATGAGATCTGAAGTTGAAGAGGAAGACATACTATGAACTTCAATGCCTGGTTGAACTGTAGGGGTATGTGGTTCACAATCACCCCAAAACTGGTATAGTATTGAAGACTGAAACATTAATGATCTTGCTAAATTTAGCAAGTGTTGATGTTTTCTTTCAACAACTAAATTTTGTTGTGGCCTCTCTACGCAAGATAGCTGATGATGGATCTCATTTAAAGCATAAAATTCAGGCATGACAAACTCTTTAGCATTGTCATTTCTTATGCCCTTAACTTGACAGTTAAATTGTGTTTTAACAAATTAACAAAATTTGGGAATAACTACTATGACATCAGATTTATGTTTGAGTAAATAGATCCAAGTGAAACGATTTTTGTTATGAAAAATAGTAAGAAAATACCTGAAACTATCATGGGTAGCCTCTTTGAAAGGACCTCACACATCAATATGAAGTAAATCAAACAAAGCATCTTAATAGGAATTAACATTTTGGAAAGGCAATCTACATTGTTTGGCTAAATGGCATACATTACAATGATATGACTTGTCAATGGAAGGCAACAACTAAAATTTCTTATTTATCAAATTGAAAACTTTATTGGACAAATGGCCAAATCTGGCATCCCAAGTACAAAAACTAGGTTTCTTAGAAGTAAAATTACAATATTCTGCAGAAAAAGAAATATTAGATGAATGACCCAAATTGTTCATAATGAATAAGCCATCATTTGAGCTACCCACTCCATATTCTTCAAAGTCTTGTGTTCTTGAATATATAATTTATCAATTTCAAACACTACTATGTAATTGCTAATTTTAAATAAGAAACCGAGGGACGACAAATTGAAACTTAAAGAAGGAATGTATAATACATTATGAAGTACTAATGATGATAGGACCAGAACACTACCAATTCCTATGACTAAAACTTTGGTGGAATTTAGTAAAATGAAAAATTGATTATTCAAATGATGAAAATGCTGGAACAAGTGTCTCAGATGATATATATGTGAAGTGGCACTAGAATCTACTACCCAAGAATAAGTAGGAATATTAGTAAAAGCAAAAGAAGACATGTTGACTTGTTATGTAGAAAATGTTGTCAATTGAGAAGACAACAAAGAAATTAACTATTGGCATTGTGTAGGAGTGAGCAAATTAGAGGCAATACCAACATTGTCAATTTCTTGAGTAAACACTTGATTCACTGCCGCAACAATAGAAGAAGAATTTCCCTTCTTGAATCCAGGAGGAAGTCCATGGATCCTAAAACATCTATCAGCAATTTGACCAATGATTCCACAATGAGAACATACAGGCCTAGGATTTTTCCATGGGAACTTGCTTTTGAAATTGACACATGTAGGAGTGATAGAGGCCTCCTTAGAGATTCTCCAAAGAGCCCTTGATGTTGCCCAATCTAGCTTCTTCAACTATCTTCAAACAAGCTTTTGGTCAAGCTCCCATGGACATAACAAGAGAAACAAAATTAGAAAATAGAATGGGGAAGAGAAATGGTTTAAAAAGGCGCCATGGCATGGCCAATAAGCCTAGGATGAACCGCCACAATAGAGATGAAAATCCATTGATAAGATTCAAGAAACCTTTCTAAGGAAGACAAGTGACTTATCTCTCACAAAACTCAAAGTTTTATTCAATTGGTCAAAAGTCCTTTACAAATTTCGTTTTGGGCCTTTTATAGACATATGAAGACTTGAAGAGGAAGCTAAACAACATTAGAGTACTCTACAAGTCAATGAATAAGAGCCACAAGTTCAATGGTTCAAGTATATGTCACTTTCAAGGGTGTTTCATGTCACTTTCAAAGGTTACATGTCACTCTCAAAGGTTACATGTCACTTCCACTTGATTCTTATCCATTGGATGAGTACATCTAATCAAGGGTTGAGATTTGCTCTTGGATTAGGCATGGATCCTAATCTAAGTGAAAATCTCTTTGAACCAAATCCACTTAGATTCACAATTTGAAATTCAAACTTAAATCAAATTAAAATTTAAATTTCAAATGTGAAAATATGAACTTGAACTTAAATTCATTCATCCTATTAAGCTTCACTCTTTAAGCTTACTAGCCTTTTAAGCACAAAGTTAATCAAACACTTAAAAGAAAATACACTTTTGGCCGAAAACTTACAAGGCCATCAAAATTATTTACACTTCAATTACAAAAAATCAAATCCTAAAGTAAGGTAACTTGGAGTTCTAGTATTTCTTTTAGGTGAGTGATTTTCCTTAGATGTGCCTACATCAAACCCTCCTTCTTAGCTGCAACTTGTTCCCAAGTTGGCTTGATCTTCACCTACATTAAACAAAGACAAGTCATTAATATTCAAAGTTTTTATCTAACAAATCACTAGGTAGATCAAGTTAAAAAGTTTTGGGTCCTCTTAGACTCATGTCCTCTAAGGAATTTCCTCAACGGACTCTTGCTCCTAAATAGAGTCTTCTTTACCTACACACAAATAATCACCCGGATCAAATATCACAATGTCATCATTAATAAAGGATAAATCATTTTTCATAACATTCAATGCAAGTGATTTAATGTGTTTGTATGCTTTCATTCTATAGTGAGTGCATGGTGGTAAAAACAATTGAAATTCCATAAGTCTCCACCTATTCAACTTAATCTTAGAATCTAGTTTGAGAAAATTACAAACTTCACTCACGTCCAAATCATATAACATCATGTATTTCTTCTCAATATCAACAACATCGATTAAGGAATGAAAGTAAAAGTTTGAGTATTCATATGAAATAAAACCGAAACTATTAAGAGTTTTTACTCCTTTCCCCACTTGTGTAGACACTTGCCCTTCAATCAACATTCCTTCCCTAAGTGTGGGAATTTGTGGTGTGCCCTCCTTCTTAACCTCTTCCAACAACCTAGGAAAACATTCATCATCATGAAAACAAAGGTTAATAGGCACAATTAAAAATTCCAAATCACCAAATTCAAGGATTTTCCAAGGCTCAATGTCATAAGATTCTAGTGTAGGGTGTGGAATATCATTCTTATTAAAAGTAAAAGGAGTAGTAATTGATAAGGAAATGTGCTCAAAAGGTAATTCAAATGCTAAAGGTATTTCCTTCTCTTCAAAATGTTTGCTCCAAGGCTCTTTCATGCGCAACTCTTCATTAGGAATCAAATCAAAAGGAGGTTTATAAAGTTGACCACAAGAATCTTCATAAAAAACTTTAAGTTCATTCCTTTCTACATCTTCACATAAGAGATTATCCATTTGCTCTTGGAAATCCTTCTTTGGAACAATACCTACAACATTTTCCAAATAAGAATAAAAAAAATCAAATGAAGGGTTAATATAACCAAGTAAATAATCACATTTCTCCTTCATTTGCTTTTCCATCAACTCTATTTCCTTAACTTCTTTTTCTCTTAATTCTCTTTCTCTTAACTCCTTTTTCTTTCTCAAATTCTCGGCTTCATTCTTTTCATTGTCTTCTCTTAACTTTCTTTGTTTTCTTTCTCTCATTTCCCTCTTAAA
The DNA here is from genome assembly GCA_026586105.1 of Hylodesmum podocarpum. Taxonomy (NCBI): domain Eukaryota; kingdom Viridiplantae; phylum Streptophyta; class Magnoliopsida; order Fabales; family Fabaceae; genus Hylodesmum; species Hylodesmum podocarpum. The sequence goes on from JALJEV010000804.1 coordinate 3,260,875, forward strand.
TTCATAATATTCTCTATCACTTCTTTCACTCCCTCTTTTACTCCTCCTATCACTATCTCTATGGTACTCTCTCCTTTCACCTCTATTCCTACTATTCTCTCCATTAGGTCTCTTCTCACTCTCCAATCTCCTCTCAATTGACCCCAACCTCTCCACAAAATTGGTATTCAACCTACTCATCAACACATCCATCATTTTGAGAGTTTTGGGTGACAAATCATTGCCAACACTAGGAGAACTAGCCATCGCTGCAAGAAAAGGTTAGTGTACAAGAAATATAATAGGAAATAAAGGATCTCACAACTTTCTAAGTGTATCCACTCAATCAACTCGTGTTTCGCACTTAGTAACTTTTTCTCTAATAAAACTCTCTTGCCTTTTTCCTCTCTATCTCTTGGTTCTCACTTAGAAATTATTCTCAAATCAATTATCAAGTTCCTACCAAGCCAATGTGGAAGAGGAACAGCACCCTAGCTAGGCTTAAGAAGTCAAAAGAGACAAATACTCAAAGACAAAACTAGGAGTCCAAGAAAGACAAGTAAAAAAAGGCTCAAAATGAAAGAAAGGCTAATCAATTATGGAGTAAACTTTGATTAGACAATGACACATGTATGGACAGCAAAGGAGCATGAATTTGCAGGGAAAATAAGTCCAAAACCGAGACCAAACTATGAGCACCAAAACTGGACAGCAACCAAGCAATTCAAATTAGCCACCAAAGTTCACCAAAATTAGTGACGGAAAACAATAAAACCGATTAGCGACCGATTTGGTTCTATGTCCTATAATATTTCCAACCTTCTAAAATGAAATTTGAAATCAATAAAAGGCCAATACAGTCATGGTACCATCAAGTTACATCAAGTGCAATACAAGGAAATTGTGAAAATTACACCCAAACCAAAACTACACACTAAGTCCAAAATAAAGGTACTAGAAATTCAACTTGGGTGATGTGTGCTCAAAACAAGGTCCAAGGGTGTGTCTAATGATCAATTCTTTTCACTTTTGAATCATTCTCTTACTATTCTCACTCTTTTTATTTTTCTTTTTCATGGTTCTCATTCAATGGATACTCTTTTTTTAACCAATATATTTTTATTTACGCTACTAATTCTTTTTCTTTTGTTTTTTTTTCACTTGTTTCTTTTCTTTATTTTGATTTTGTTTTTTTTTCACACACTATGTATGGCTGGACCAAAACCACAAGTTGAGAAGAGCAACCTCAAAGTTCAATTTCCACAACCCAAAACGAAATTCACAAGGTTATACACAAATTAGACTTAAAAAGTGCTCTAGAAGCTATTACAAGCATGTACATGTGAGTCTTACACTAGAAGTTTGTTCTACCACTTGAAACCCATGCAAAACTTGAAACCCACATCATCAATGGTGTAGCACATACCACAAGAGTCATGGTTATGGAGGAAAAATAACAAAGACTAAACAAAACTACAAGAAAACACATCAAACAAAGAAGCTTAAAAAAGAAGTTACTTTAGAACAATGAATCTTGTTATGGAAGCTAAAGTGACTATGGGTAAAACTTCAAGACAAGCATGCATGGACACTCAAACCCACAGTTTGAAGAAGAAAGAAAGAAGAAAAGCATGCTTAGACACAAACCAACCGAACAAAATGAAGACAACTCAAGGAAACTAAGACTAGGCTATTCAAAAAAAGACATAGAAGATGAAAAACACTATGGAAAACTATGGAGTTTGGGAAAACCCATTACTAACCGGTTGAAGATACTCCATTGAAGAAGACACAAGCTTTGATACCACTTGATAGAGGCCTCCTTAGAGATTCTCCAAAGAGCCCTTGATGTTGCCCAATCTAGCTTCTTCAACTATCTTCAAACAAGCTTCAATGGAAGCTTTTGGTCAAGCTCCCATGGAGATAACAAGAGAAATAAAATTAGAAAATGGAATGGGGAAGAGAAATGGTTTAGAAAGGCGTCATGGCATGGCCAATAAGCCTAGGAGGAATCGCCACAATGGAGATGAGAATCCATTGATAAGATTCAAGAAACCTTCCTAAGGAAGACAAGAGACTTATCTCTCACAAAACTCAAAGCTTTATTCAATTGGTCAAAAGTCTTTTACAAATTTCGTTTTGGGCCTTTTATAGACATATGAAGACTTGAAGAGGAAGCTAAACAACATTAGAGTACTCTACAAGTCAATGAATAAGAGCCACAAGTTCAATGGTTCAAGTACATGTCACTTTCAAGGCTGTTTCATGTCACTTTCAAAGGTTACATGTCACTCTCAAAGGTTACATGTCACTTCCACTTGATTCTTATCCATTGGATGAGTGCATCTAATCAAGGGTTGAGATTTGCTCTTGGATTAGGCATGGATCCTAATCCAAGTGAAAATCTCTTTGAACTAAATCCACTTAGATTCACAATTTGAAATTCAAACTAAAATCAAATTAAATTTAAATTTTAAATGTGAAAATATGAACTTGAACTTAAATTCATTCACCCTATTAAGCTTCACTCTTTAAGCTTACTAGCCTTTTAAGCACAATGTTAAGCAAACACTTAAAAGAAAATACACTTTTGGCCGAAAACTTACAAGGCCATCAAAATTATTTACACTTCAATTACAAAAATCAAATCATAAGCTAAGGTAACTTGGAGTTCTAGTATTTCTTTTAGGTGAGTGATTTTCCTTAGACATACCTACATCAAGGAGCTTGTCAAGTCCCCTGGTAACTATTAAACTAAGAAGTAACTAGTGACTCTTGAATTTTGGGAAGAATTCCAAAATTTTCCAATAGAATTACCTTAAACTGCAGAAGCTAAACCATTCTAAGAACCAGTATTAGCATTTTCACTACCAACCTCTCTTTGTTTCTCTTCTTGTATCACCAAAGAAAAACACCTTGTTAATCAAAGGCATAGGCTCCATGAGCAAAATCTGACCTCTTACATGAGCAAATAAATCATTCAATCCCATCAAGCATGACAAAACATATTCAGAATTTACATAATCTTTCAACGTAGTGAGTGTAGAACAATTACACGCAAAAACTGGCTTATGGGAAGCTAATTCTTCCCAAATGATCTTCAACTTAGTGTAATAAGCACTAACAGAACTCGTACCTTGGGTTATGCTCATAATGTCGTTCATAGCTTTACTCCATGTATGATAATTGGGGCCAGTGAGTGGTTCACCAACCAAAATAAAATGCGATCCATTAGATTGGTGAAGAAACAATGAATCTGAATAACCGTTCATGCACATAAATCAAGATTCAACACAGAATCAATGAAAGAATGTTGTAATTGGAAGAATTGCACCAAGAAACACTACAATCGTGAAATGTTGTAGGAACAACTAATGCTCAAGGTTAAATATCGTGTTTAAGATTGAATACCAAAGGAACGGGAAAGAAACAAAAAAGAAGGATCAGAAGGTTAAAAAATATTTCTCTGATACCACATTGGAATGAAAATGATGAATGTTATTAATTATGTTGTTCTATGAGTTACAGAGAGAATGCTCTACGTATAGCTAACAGAGCACAATAGAATAATAAAATGTAGAAACTGAATGTAACAAACTAATAACAAAATAATAAAATATAAAAATTGAATGTAACAAACTAACTAACTATATAACATTTATAATTAAGTTCCAAACTAATGTAACAAACTAATTACATAGTAACAAAATATAGAAAATAAATGTAACAAACTAAACTAAGCTAACTCCATAACATTTACAATTAAGCATTTATGGATTGGTTCTTATCCAAGAGTTGCTCCTTGATTAAGCATTGACTCGTCACTGACTCCAATGATCATATATGTTGGGAACTCAGCCGGCTTAAAACAAGTATAAGGGAGAAAGAAAAGAGTACACAAAAATAATTAATGTGATTCGGTGCCTCAAGACCTAGTCCACGGTTCCACTAGAACAAAATTCATTATTTGTAATATTTGAATGGAAAAATTACAAAATCTCCTTACATGTAACTTTTCTGGCAAAAATTACAAACCCCTTCAACGTGTAATTTTTATGGCAAAAATCACAAACCCTTCAACATGTAATTTTTCTGGCAAAAATTACAAATCTTCCTGTGTAATTTTTTTTGGTAAAAGTTACAAACCCTTCCCAATGTAATTTTTTCTGGCAAAAACTACAAATCCTTTTGACATACACTACCTAAAACCTAATACATCTGTTTACTAGATTTAACGATGTGGTGCAAGTGAAACACCTATCACTCTAACATATATATAGGTATTTCACCCCTCTCTCTTTCTAATACTCTCTGATGTGTGACTTTGAATTAACACAAGACACAACAAATCATACACTTCTACAATGATCTTTCCTTACATCAAAACTAGCAAAACTCCTCTGAAGCGATCTTCTCTTGCAACAGCAGAATCTTCTGACTTTTGGAGCACTTCTCCCAAACAGTAGAATCTTCTGAAAGGAAAAATTTTTGTCCTCTTTCAAGCTTTGCATTATTCTTTTAATATGAAAATTTGATTGCATCCCAACAATATACACAAGCACCCATTCTTAAAATGAAGCACCCAACATATTAAGGAACTCTGTTGGAGAAGGTCTTTGATACCTCACACTTGTCTCATTTACTTGTTTGCTTTGTATTTTGCAGTATTGATGGACTTTCCCTTGACGAGGAATTTGAGGGTGGTTTACATTCCTAATAAACTATAGGACTACGACCTAACTTCAACACATATCAAGGTTCGTTTTTTATCATGCATTTGTCACCTTCAACACATATCAAGGTTCGTTTACTATCCAAATGCAATCAAGCCTTAGCTACATCCTATATGTTTAGTTCTTTATGCCACCATCACTCATTTAGATCCCCACCCGACGACTTATGCCTATCCTCCATCCCCAATGTATTTTATTCCCGTTCTTCTTAGTGGTTAAATTTAAAAAGTAAAATAGTTAAAATATATTGAATAATTATATATTTTTCTATAAACTAAAATAACAAATATATAACATTTTCATTATTTGTTGTTCGGATTAAATTACTCGACTCACTGTATAAATATATATTTTATGATAAACTTTTCTTTCATTTTTATTCCTTTAATAGGTTTAATATTTCGGTAATTACAATAACTTCTTTATTTCTCCGTGAAAAAAGGAAGATTTTCCAAATATGTTTAGCAGGAACTAATTTCATATTTTTTTATCTTGAAGCAATTTAATAAATTCATCTAAAAATTTTACATATTAAAATAATGTCAAATTATTTTCATAACAAAGTCAAAGTAAAATTTATGAAATCAAATTTATTTTTTTCTATTTCTTTAAAAAAAATAGATTTTTTAGAGGCTCGTGAAAAACTCAATTCTCTAGTTGAAAGAGCTACTCATTTCAGAAAGAAGTACATTTGCTTGAGAGAGAAGTTTCTCTTCTAGGTTTCTTAAGAAAACCTTCTTGAGTCTTATCATGGTACATTCTCCATGTGGCGATTTTACCTAGAGCTTATTGCTTAGCATGACACTCCATCATCTCTAATCTTCTCCATTTTATACCTTTTCTTTTTCTTTGAATTCTTATTCCGCAAATCAATCCATCAATCCGTGAAGTTCAAGCTTAAGAAGTGAAGATTGGGAGAAACTAGTGAGACTTCCATGGAAGGCTTACATCAACACTCTTATTTTAACTTAAAGTTCATTCCTTTTTACTCAACTTCATTATTTTCCAGCATCCAAGTCTAGGTTCCTCTTGCACCAAGTCATTCTCTTAGTATTTTAGTTGTTAAACTTCCATTAAGATTGCCTCAAAGAGAAATCAAGTTCAAAACTTTGGTCACCATTCTAGGATTTCGGGTTCACAGCAAAAATAGAGCAAAGGAAGAAGTATTATGAAAAGACAAGCACGAATCCGCTCTTGAAAATAGAAATACCGCATACCTTGAATGTACCCAAGAGGTAACCGCGAAGCTTCCTCATTCCTCCTTCAAGTGAAGCTTTTGGTGTGGAGGAAAAGTGGTGGTGGCGTGGTGGTTGTGGTTGGTTGGAGAGAGAAGAAGATGTAAGTGTTTATGAGTGTGTTGTTGTGGAGGAAGCAAAGCTCTAAGTGTTTGAATGTTGGTAAAAAGGAAAGTGACAACTCACAAAATAGGGATCATCCATGAAACACTTTCTTAAATGCGGGTGGAGTCCACACATAAGGTAGATGCCCTAATTCCAAGTGGGCCAACATTTTGGGCCCACCATATCTGAGGTATGGCCTTTTAAGTTCCTGGGATATTCAATTTCCTCCATTTCAGTTTCTCTAAGTTGCTGATAATTTTCTCTGCCTTGCCATGGTTCTCTGATTAAATTCTCTACCCATTTTAAATTTTAAAGTCTCAGCTTAAGTCTCTTAACCAATAAGGAAAAATTAAAGTATTTACATTCTTATCATTAATGAGTTGACTTTTTTCTTAAATTTGACTTTCATATCTTAACTATTATTAATTCACCATTCACTTCTAATTAATTCTAAGACAATGTTAGACATTGTGTTTAAGGTTATTGGTTACCTCTAACCCAAGGTTATAGAGTAAGTGGCAAATGACTGTTTTGCCCTTACTTACAATCTAACTGTGCACATAACGTTTTACTACTAATCTTTTATTCTTTGCACTGGATAAATTTTAAATGATATTTAGAATGAAATATCATACTTTAAATCTCAATTTGCAGAGAAGATGACCAAATGACCATTTTTCCCTTATTCTAAAATTGAGGATGTTACAACTCTCCCATACTTTAAGAAATTTCGTCCTCGAAATTCAGTTACCTAGAAAGGGTACAAATCCTTCATTTTGGTATCGAGTTCCCACGTAGCATCGCCTTTATCTCAACTTTCTGACAAGTCAAACATCTAGTAACAAAGTTTGCTACATCTTTTTTCATTCTATTCCACCCAAAATCTCTCTTCAAATCCTGATACATCTTTATGGTTCTTGGGTGAAACTCAATCTACTCTTATGAGCTTCAGCTAGGATCATATCTCTTATTGAACTATTCTGTGGAATACATAAATGACCATTAAACACACAAGTCCTCTATGGTCCTTTTTAAATTTTGAACTCTCTCTAGTTTCTCCCAACCGGAGTCCATTTAAGAGGTACTCATCCTTCTCTTGGGATTCTCTAAGGTCCTCTAGAAATCTATTGGTTATCACAATGCTCCCTAACAACATGCTCTTCGTCTTTAGTTCTACAGCCAAGTTCATATCTCTAAATTTCTCAATCAACTATAACTCTCTAGTCATGATTGCCATGTAAACTAAGGATACAAGTATTCTTAGCCTTTCCTCTACTACTCTATTAATGTTTAACTCATTCCTATATTGCCTATACGGGGAAATCACCTTTGATCATATTTCCACACACTTTTCACCTTTACCGACAATTGTATCATGATCCTTGTCTAATATACTTGTGCTACCCAATTATGTGAATTCGTCTTCAAGTCAAAGTCTCAACAACCATATAGGGGATTATAAGAAATTTACTAGACCACGAAGTATGTCACTAACTAGCTCCCGAGATAGAACTTATACTCATTCACACTTATAATTTGAAACTTCTCATATCATGGTTAGGCCAGGTACAACATCAAAGGAAGTCCTAATTCAATAATTTATTACTTTACTAAAGATTCATTCCTAGCTCGTATTTTTTCAAGAAAGCTTCCAACAAGACACACTTTTCCACAACGATTCCTTTATCTTAAAGTGTTCAAACAAATTTAGTAGTCAAATAATATAGGGTATAGGCAATGGTTTCTTCTATGAAGGTTCCATAGTTTGAACTACGTGTGCCATCAAAATTTGTAATTCCAAAGTCTTCCAAAAATCAATTTCTATCTCCTTTGAGTCATCATTTTTTTTTGTCTCTAATTACTCCAACAAATATAACTTGGGTCAAACTTTACTTAACGACTTTGGTTTGATGAAAAAGTCTAAGAAGGTTGCAAAAGGCCTATAATCGACTTTAACCCAAGCTATTCTCAAGCATAAACTAAACGTCCATTGTGAGGTACTTTAGATCTACTAAATAAAATCTTCTTCATGGACATAGGATTGTAGGCAATGGCATGACACCACAATTCCTCTCAGGTCAAAATCTAAGTGTTCGAGATTTGAAGATTCACTATCTTGACTAAAAGAACCAAGAGTTTGAATGAGTTTTGTAAGTTTAACGACTATGATACTTTGTTGAAAACTAGACTTTAGTATTATAAGTCTGCATAAAAGATCTTATCCCGATTCATGAAAAAACAATAAAAAAAATGTTCTACTATTAATGATTTACGTACGTTCTTAAGAATATAAAAATGTTTTCAGCTTACTCGGTGTTGCTTTGTTTTTGGAAAGTCACACTTGCTAGTTTGAATTGGATATGATACTAAACACTACGTTCATCAACAAGACATGGCTTTTGGCTTCCTATCACATCTCATGCATACTTACTCGTTCATTAATGCAAATATAAGGACTTGATTAAGTAGTCTAAGGCACATTACTACACTTGCCCAAATTCATTTGTCTAGATAGACGACATTAAATTGTCGAATATTTTGTTTTGAACCACAACATTGATTCACAACCTAGTGGGGTTGCTACCATCCTCATATGAGTCTGGTCCAATACCATCACATTTTCCTCTCCCCTTAAACCCAAGATACTTTGTCAATCCAACTCTCTATGACAACTACATTTAATTTTCGAGCTCAACATCCAACGTCATCAAATTCACAAAATCATCGATCTTAACTCGAACTTCGTTTATGCCTATGACACTTATCTTTGAATTTTGATAGTGAAATTATCATCCTCTTTATGACATATGCCACATAATACCATTATTCAACCTTCCAACGGGTGAAACTTTCATTATGATATCCTCAAAAAATATCTTTATTTTCCTTTCCTAATTTTGATCCTCCTCTTAAAGATTTTAACTTGTAGTTTTCTCCTTTTAACTACTTCAAAGACACCATCCATACCTCACATTATGGACAACAAACATGAATATAGTTTAGGTAATGTTTTCAAGAACTTTAGCATTAAGAAGAAAAGGTTATCTCTGTCGAGTTCTAATTATGTAAATGCCTCGAACACATTTGCACCACCACAACTCTCAAGATTTACTTTCTTTCTTGTATATATTTGTTTTTGAGACCTCGTGAAACGAATGCCTCATAAGAATTAGAAACAACAATTTTAATAACTCTCAAAAGGTTCAAAACACAGTATTTATAAGGATAGTGGCCTATTCAAAAATAAACTACCTAGGACATAATCAATTTGCCTATATTCACGTGATAAAAGAGGAAATGATCGACTCACATTGCTACAAGACTTTGAGAGCTGAACTCATAAAGAAGTATTTACCCATAAGAAGTTGAGAAAATCTTTATCAATAAAATCCAATTTTATCTCTAACCATAAACTGTTCTATCATATTACCGTGCTCAACCCATTATTCTCTTATCAATAACAAAAGTCTCAAGAATATCTCAAAATTATTCACCTATTAAGGGAGTATACTTATTTCCAAAAATTTTAACATCATGGTTATTTATGAAATAAATTAATTTGAATATATAAATTAGTTAAAGTAGAAATTATTTATGAAGTAAAACTAATGGGAAGAATTTTATTTTTTTTACGAAATCAAGCAAGGAACTTTATTATTTTCTTAATGAAATCAAATATTTGATTAATTTACTTAAAAGTATATTAATATCTAAATTGTGTGGTGAAATTATTTTTTCTAAAATTATCGTTATAATAATAATAATATTTCTAATATAGATACATTTTTTTATATAAACTTCTAATCAAATATTATAATTGTTTTATGTAAATTAATATTCATTTCTTATTTATTACCTTCTTATTGCTATAAATTATTAAAAACTCTTTTACTTAAGTAAATCAATTTTTTTTCTCTTATACGGTGATAATTTATGCAATAATATACTATATATAAACTAAAACTTATGGGTGAGTATTCGTTTATAAATGCAAGTTGACAGTATATACTATACATATACATATATTCAAACCCCATTTTTATAATAAAATTTTTTTAAAATAATTTATATAATTAAATAATAAGTATATGCAAGAACAAATAAATAAAATAATAATATTTAATAATTCCTTATTTAAGAATTTAATTACGCGTAATCCTAATGTTATGATAAAGCGTAGTTCAGTTCAAATCTGATAATATTAATTTTCATATTTTAAGGAAGAATAGAAATATTATTGATAGTTATAGTAATTTATAATAAAAAAAATAAATAATCGTAGAATTTTATCTGAGATCGGAATCTTGAATTCGATTCCAAAAGTTTTGGCACAATTTATTATACAATTTAATGATATTTTATAAATTTGTGTAACAAAATTTTCATTACGTATTGAAATGGATTGTATTTGAAAAGTATTTTATTATATATACTTACAACCTTTTATTTTTTTTATCCTAATAAAGATTAACTTTTAATTTTTAATTTTGAAAATTAATAATCCTTATATATTTTTGGCATTATAGTCAATCCATTAATTAATCTCTAGTTAAATGATAGATAATTATAAATATAAACTTCGAAAGTATGTATTTTTATTAAAGTATGTTAACATCTAAATTACTTAAAAAATAATATTAAATTTTTAATCCTTTATCTTACAAAATATATATTTTAATATTACAGTTTCAAATAAGTTAAACATTAATTACTTTTTAAGTTTAATATTGAATATTGACCGAAATATTATATAATTTAATTTTTAGCACGTTTATCTACATAATTAAATAAAGATTACATTAAGTAACAAACATAGTTTTCCTAAAAAGAATTATCTATGTATGGCATCTTATAATTAATTGGAAGTCGTATACAATTGACCATTGACCGAGATATTTCAGAATTTTAATTTTGAATCGTTAACCTAATAAATTACATTAAGAAACCAACATAGTTTTCCTAAAAAGAATTATCTATTTACTAACTGCATCTTAACTAATTGCAAATTTCATACAATTGACTATTGACCATTGATCTAAATATTATAAAAAATTATTTTTGTAACCTATTATTTTCATATAGATTCGCAATAATTAATGATCGACTACATTTTATATAATTTCTAGAAAATATTTAGTCTATATAAACAAATCCTTTTATGTTTCAGTAACATACACAATACAAACAAAGAAAATACATCAAGAACGAAATTCATAGTATTTCATGCTACATTTGTTAATGATGTCTAACCTTTCTTTCTCACAAATATTTTCCATTATCCTCATGATTTTAGGTTTGCTAATTTCGTTATTTCTATTTTATCTTAACATTTTGTCAATGTAGGCTGCAAAATCTTTTACTGTTCAAAAAATTGTTCTAAGCAATTGCTTTTGTATTTTTTCAGTTATTTCATGGACAAGCGAAGCAGTTAACCCACCGCCAAAATGTCAGAAAGTGATTCAACCAAGTAACTGCGATCTCGCAAAATGTAAATATGATTGCATGACCATGTATAGAGAATTTGAAGGCTATGGAAAGTGCATTGGTAAAGATGGAAATTACGAATGTATGCCTATTAGAAATTTATGAGTGTATTGTTGTATGCAATGTTGAGAGACCGGTAGGTTCAAGATTCAATAATTTCATCAAGGTTTTACTGTGGTTATATTGGTACTACTTGAAATTATTCTAAATAAAATATGATACTTTATGTTTACATCATCTTTTATATATTATTATGTTTGTGCTTAGATTATTAAAAATTAAATAATATTATTTTATGTATCTAAAAGTCTAAATTAGGTTATAAATGATTAAATTGTATATTTTATAAGATAAAAATTAATAAAATAATATATTTGTTAAATATGTAATTTCTAAATATTTTAAATTAAATTTTTCAAAAGATATTTTTTAAGAAGACCGATTTAAACTACTATATCAGTTTTGACTACATCCCGGTTCACCACTCTGATCGAACCCTATTTTATATGTTAAATAATATTATCTTTTTGCGTTTAGAATTTAATCACAATCTATCTTATAAATAAATCTGTCGAATGTATAATAAAATTGCTAAAAATTATATTAAATCTAATTCATGTTTTATTGAGAATATAAAATTATTTTAAACAATTAATATATAATTTATTATACTTATCACTCGTTCGATTTCACAAAAACAATAAGTAAATTTTATTTAATACGGAAAAATTAAATAGCCCTAATCAGTTCACTAATTATTAATATCTTTACTTTTACATTTAATTTTGATTTTAATTATCAATTTATTTCTAACATTTATAAAAATTAAATAAAATTTTGTACTCTTCTGAGAATGGCGCTGAGCCATGAGCGGGTGAGCAATGACAATATAAAGGTTTAATTTTATAGGGTTCAAATTCACTATCTATACATTTTAAAAAATATATTTTTATATTCTTAAGTACATGATATTTTAAATTATTAATTATATTTTAAATTAAATAATATATAAAATAGGAAATCATAAAATTTGATGATAAAATTTAATTAAATAAAATTTTAATCAATTATATAATTTTATATGTTATTAATTTTATCATTAAAATAATATATATATATATATATATCACATGTTTTCTTTTTTTCTTTAATATATATATATATATATATATATATATATATATATATATAAATCACACATATATATACATATATATGTATTGTATGTATATAAAATCAGTTGGTTTTTATTTATTTATAATTAATTTAACAGAATTTTTTGATTTTAATAATAATATCTGGATAAATTATATAAATATAATTTATAAATAAATAACTGTGCAAAATATAATTTTCAAAATTTTAAAATAATCAGGGGTAGTATTAACTCTTTTTTTTCAATTTTGTATGAGGGGTCAGTGGCTATTATTTTTCATGAATTATATAAACCCAAAATAGGGTATGGGCACAAGACATGGGATCTACACTCGCTAGTTGAAGTAGCGAAATAGTTGCGATGACTTGTAACGGATTGAGACGAAAAAGTGGAGTGCCTGCGGTGCGTTCTTCTTGACATTTAGTCAACAATTTTAGACTTATCGGGAATGGATTATTGACTCATTTATGTATGTGAACGCCTAATTAAAATTTGAATTTTTTTAAATAACTATTGTCAATATTTTTTAACTAAATTTTGGATTATATTTAATTATTATGTCTATTTAAATTACATAGTTTATTTTTAATTAACATTATTTTTATTATTCAATATTAGTATCCATTCCTGGTTAATTTAGAACTTCTATCTATCAAAGGAATTTATCTACTCATTTTTAATTTTATTGAATCACTATGTGAAGTGTTCAAATACTCTTTCTATAACTACATTGCAATTTTTTATTTTAAAAGTTGTTCCGATATTTCGTAAAACTTTTCTAAAACTCTTTTAATATTTATCCCTTTAGTTTTACTATAAATTTTAATATTTATTACTAAAATATTTTTAAAATGAAAAATAAATTTATTCTAATATTTTTATTAAATTAAAAATATACAACTATTTCATTAGACACATTTTAGATAAAAAAAGTCTTGCAAGAAAAAAATTATTTTATGAATTAAATTTTATCGCCATTTGATATTTTTTCATACATATTGTCAAAATATTTTTATATATAATATTTATTTATCTTAATTATATATATATATATATATATATATAAATAATTATCATAAAAAAATAGAATATATGTAGATGTTTATATAAGTCTTTGTAGGTGTCTACCTGTTACATTCGGAAGGAGGGAGATTACGCAAGCACACGTTATCATCGTGATCTAGGTACAATTATTTGGCACCCACCGTGGGGCCAGTAAACTCCCCACTATCAGAAGGTTAATGGTTACAACACTAAGCAGATAATCAATGTCGCATATGTATCCCTCAATTTTGGACGCTATCCAGTCTCATATTGACATTGCGATGAACGAGGTTAGACAGCAAATTAGTGAGGAGATAGCGACACTCCGGACCCAACAACAGGAGGAGTTGCAGTGATGCAGGAACAACACCATGCGGAGAGGCAAGCCATTCTGCAACATGTGTCCACCATGCAGCAAGACCCCCTCAATCCGGCCAACCCCCTCCATAGGTCGACATGGAGGTTGATTCCTGCTAGGGCAGCCTGGTCATCAGACTGCCCAGCCAACCCCTCTCGACAAAACTCGTTCTGATGTCCCTCAACCCGACGAGCGTTCGCACGCGCACGAAGTTCAGACATGCCCCAACAACTTCGCTTCACAGTGCTCCCCCTGATTCCCCAACCGCAGGCTGCAACCCAATGCCTATTCGGTTTCCACCCCTTTGTCACCAAAATCAGGCAAGATGCGATTGCCGTAGTCTGGTGATGGCCTACCTTTGACAAATATGACGGAACTACCGACCCAACAACTCATGTCAAGGCATACATGACGCAGGCTAATCTGATCACCGACGACTCTAGGATACACTGTCGCCTGTTCCCTACCACACTAAAGGGCCTCGCACTAGAGTGTTACTACACCCTACCGCATCAATCTATTAACTCCTTCGACACCCTTTGCATCTGATTTCAGGCCCGATTTGAAGGCTGCAGACCCATCGTGACCGACTCTGCCTCTCTTCAACACATAAAGGAGAAGGAGAAAGCCTACGCCACTTTATGGCCCGTAGCACGAAAAAGAACAGCCGACCTCATATCTCGTCCGCCATCCTTGAAGAGTTGATCCGGTCTGCAAAAGTTTGTATGTGATAGCCGACACAACCAGGACTGGAACAAAGACAACTAAATGTACTATAGTTGAATAGTCACGACCAGATTTTGTACAAATGCATGTACTCTTTTTCCTAACCCCATATTTTTACCAAAGGAGGGTTTTGCCAGGGAGGTTTCGACAAGGCATGCATTAATTACATTAATAAAGTGCATTTTGACTTATATGACTCGTATTCTATATTATGTGTCCCCATCGCTCTCGAGCTCGGCCAGGTTTGGACTTAGTCGTCCCCATCGCCCTCGAGCTCGACCAGGTTTGGACTTCATCGTCCCTATCGCCTTCAAGCTCAGTCCAACGAGCTCGGTCAGAGTTAGACTTAACCGTCCCCAACACTCTCGAGCTCGGCCCTACGAGCTCGACCCCAATTGAATTTAATTGTCCTTATCGCTCTTGAGATCGACCATAGTTGGACTTAACCATCTTCATCGCTCTCGAACTCAGCCCTTTGAGCAAGACTAGAGTTGGACTTAACCATCCCCATCGTTCTTGAACTCGGCCTAAGTTGGACTTAACTGTCCCCATCATTCTCGAGCTCGTCCCTACGAA
Organism: Hylodesmum podocarpum; assembly: GCA_026586105.1. Classification (NCBI taxonomy): domain Eukaryota; kingdom Viridiplantae; phylum Streptophyta; class Magnoliopsida; order Fabales; family Fabaceae; genus Hylodesmum; species Hylodesmum podocarpum. The sequence continues at coordinate 3,276,271 of JALJEV010000804.1, forward strand.
CTCGGCCTTAGTTAGACTTAACCGTCCCATCGCTCTCGAGCTCGGCCAGAGTTAGACTTAACCATCCCCATTGCTCTCGAGCTCGGCCCTACAAGCTCTGCCAGAATTGGACTTAACCGTCCCAATCGCTCTCGAGCTCGACCAGAGTAAGACTTAACCTTCCACACTCACCCTCGTGCCCAACACATTGGACTTAACTGTCCACGCTCACCCTCAAGCCTGACTCATAGGACTTAACCCAAGCTCGACACATATGACTTAACCGTCCATATTCACCCTCAAACTCGACACGTAGGACTTAATCATCCGATCTCATTGTCGAATTTAACCATTACCTCAAGTTTATAACAATAAAGTATTAATATCAAATATTAGCAATAATCGACCATTTTCAGAGTCAGATAAGCCTATTCAATGCCAAATATCACTATTCAGCATTCAAAAGAATTAATAGCATTTCATTTTATATATATATATCGCGGGTAGGAAGTCCTTTAATTGCATAAATTGCATCCTTTAACTGCATGAATTGCATTCCAAATCAGGAAGTCATGTCGGCATCCTTTAATTGCATGAATTGCATGCTTTAATTAGAATTTCATTTTAAATTGGGAAGTCGGGTCGGCATCCTTTAATGGCATGAATTATATATATATATATATATATATATATATATATATATATATATATTAGCATTTCATTATTCATATAATATGTGTCGGGTAGCAGCACTACCTAACCCAAAGCGTGTTATGTTCGCACTAATCCCAAGTTTTAAACTCGACATAATCCGAGCTCAAGTGTTACCTCGGTCACTACCCAGAGCTCAATAGCGAGGCCCACCATTAGGGTCGAGAGCCCTATCACTAGAACCGAGCTCGGTCTCTGGCTGACTAGAGCCAATACTTGGGGCTTATCCACCTATGAAGGAGAGTCGAAGACCCTATAGCTGAGGCATGCCGCGGCTAAACTCAGCCCCAACCTAGTGCTCGAAGGCTCTCACACCTGTAAGGGAAATCAGTCTGTCACGCGTATACTATCTCAAGACAAGAGTCAGGCGACCCGGCTTCGCCTATCCCCGAGCTCGGGACTTATGTACTAACTGAATCCTTTTAGTTATGTAAACGTTCTCCCACATATTCAAATATATTTAATTTTGTAACCACAATGTATTGAATTACATAATTAACCACTAGTCAACGGCATGTGCATCATACAGTTATAAATATGTGTACATTATCAGGTTTTATCTTTCTGACTCATACTTTACTTTCACCCTAATTACTCATGTTGCCTGTTACACTCGGAAGGAGGGAGATTACGTAAGAACACATCAACATCGTGATTCAGGTATGATCAGTAACAGTTGCAAGCCAAGTTACAAGTAAAGTGATGAATATATCTTAAAGGAGGACGACTCAGTAACTTTGTTCATGCATATTTTTTAACATTCCATTTTACATGCAGGAATTTCTATTGAAATTGATTCCCACTATTTCGTCTACTACTTAGGTGGTGAAGTGGATAAATTGCGGCATAGGGCATCTATTTCGGGGTAAAAGTTCAAAATAGATTTGTTTAATTAATTATTTATCAAAATAAGTTCAATTACAGTTTATGAAAATGAATCTATTTTGTTACGTGATACTTTATGTTCTCGCTGGATTCTGTGGTGGCCCGAGCTCAGCTCGCCCCTAAGAATTCCGACGGCGTGAGGGGTGGGAACCCTCGTTGATTCGTATGAGTAATTTAGGTTTTATTTCGTGTGTCGATTTTTAGTCCTCTATTGGTATTTATAGGGATCATAATTAGGGTTCCAAATTCGTGGATTTCGTGGGGAAGGTTGCTTCAGGTCCAAGAATCCCGAAATATCAGGGAAGAGATATTGTCCAGATTTGTTCTGTTTATGTTCAGCTCGGCCCGGTCAGTGAGGTGAGCCCGGTATCATTGGGGATGAGCTCGGTGCTCATCCTCGGCCCGGTACATCAGCCCCCAAGCCTCAGGCCAAGCAATTAATCGGCATGAGTTAAGTCATGAGCTCGGTCTTCCGATGTCTAATGGCGGGAAACTGTCGAAACGGTTAGTATTCCTCCGTTTAATTTTATTAAGTTTTTTTATTTAATTTTGCGTTAAATGCGGTTAGTGGGCCGTTAAGGGCTTTTTAGTTACCATTTTTGTTAACTGCACCCCTCTAACGGCTCTTTTCCTTCCTTAAAATACCCCTTGGGCCCTTCATTTTCTCCTTTACTCGCCCACTTCGCTTTCTCGTCTCCTTTGTGTCATTCCCCTCTTGCACTCGTTTTCTACTCCACCGCTCAAAGTTCACTCTTGTTCGCCGTCATCTTCGTCCGCCTTGTTCGTCATCTGTGGTGTTCCAAGGCTTGGTTCGGACTGTGTGTTTGTCTCATCATTGTCTCCACGTTCGTCGTTTTCGCTCGTCCCCAATTTCTGCTCTTCGCTCACCCTAGGTATGTCTTCCTCGCACTCCTCTACCACCCATAGTGTAGAGAGTCTGATTCCCCCTTCGGTTTCAGGCTCGGATCCCGAGTCAATGGAGGCTTCTTCCCCCTCCCTTGAGGTGTCTACGGTGGAGGCCGATTCCGGGTCTAGACCCAACTTTGCCGCTACCGGGGTCTCCCCTGTTGGGGCCGTGGTAAGGTCCACTGAAGGTGTCGCAAGGGCATTAAGTGGTGGAGACAATCCCGAGGTCCCCCTGACCGAGGCCAAGGTAACCGAGTGCTCCCTCACTAGGGCCGGGGTTGCCGAGGTCTCCCCTGCTGAGACCGGGGTACGGTCTGTCGACGGTGCCGTGGAGGCATCGGGTGGCGGGGATGCCCCTCCTGGATCAGCCGAGGAGGGGATAGTGAGGGAGCCTGAGGAGGCTGACCTCGGTGTCCCCATCCCCGCCGGCGAGCCCGACTTCTCGTGGCTCATAAGAGAAGTCTCTAGCCGAGTTTCCGTTTACGATAGCGCCGACAAAGTCCAAGCCCTTATAGATCAATACGAGGTTGTTCACGAAGGGTATGATGATGCGGTCAGGTTCCGGACTTGTAAGCGTAATCATAGGGTGCACGCTCGTGCTCTCGTTTTAGGTCGGTATGCCATAATCGTGTACAAGTATATGTTCAAGGAGTACGGCCTGGTGTTTCCCCTTAGCCGCTGCGAGACCGAGGTGTTATCCTTTCTTAATGTGGCACCTAGTCAGCTCCACCCCAATAGTTGGGGCTTCCTCCGTGCCTTCCAAATCTTGTGCAAGATGCTCGGTGTTAGGCCGAGTTCTCGTGTCTTTCTTTACCATTACCAACTCAAGCACGGTCCCAAGGTGGGCTGGGCTTCCTTGAGTAGCTCCCGTGCTGGGGGAGGCCTACTCATTCCCTATGCTCAGTCGTATAAAAAGTTTAAAGAGCGCTACTTCAAGTTGTCCCCTGTCGACAATAGGGCTGTTAAGGCCCTTTTCCTGAAGGATAACCTAGAGCCGAGGTACCCTCTATACTGGTGCCTTCCTCGTAAATACACCAAATTCCCTGAGGAAGCGCTGACCCCGGGCAATAAGAACATTATCCAAGTCCTTCATGGCCTCCCCCTACCAATTAGTAGCCGGGCTCTGATACACTCTGCCTGGGAGGAGGACCCTTTCCAACATTTCCTAGGTAATACTTTGCATCTTTTATCTTGAATTATTGAATATGTTACTGACTTGCGCCTTTGTTTGTAGATCTGATGTTGGATAATTTCAGCTTGGTGGCTGCCTTGAGGGCTCGCAGGCCGGGATCCGGACAAAGGGGGAGGGGACCTCTCTCCCGAGGACCCAGCCCGGCTACCCGACCTCCCCTTCCCAAAATCGCCCCTAGCCCCGCTAAGCGGCTAAGGGTCGAGGAGGCTGCTGTTTCCCCTGGAGAAGATCATGCTGCTTCAGCCTCTCCTACTCCTACCCCTCAGGCAGAGGTGGCCACGTCCAACCCGGTATCTGAGGACGGGGGTGTGCAGCCAACTACAGTGAAAACTTCTGCCAAGCTACCTCCGGGCGCCTCTTGGCTCGGCAAGGAAGGCGTTGAGCCCTGCATAGAGCAAATGGCGGCCGACGTACTGCCCGGCCAATCCCTGTGGGATTCCTCTCTTCGGGGAGAGCACATTCAAATCACTCAACCCTTCCCCAACTCTTACGACAACCTACTTCTTGACGCAGTGGGGGTCGTGGACAACCTAGATGGTGTCGAGGTCTTGCTGAGCCGCCTGACCGCGATAACTCGGCACAGCAAGAGGCGGGCGTCTCAGATGGAAGCCCGGGTGGCCGAGTTGGAGGCTGCCTCACTACGCCGAGAACAAGAGTTGGCGGCCCGGGTGGCTACCTGAGAAATAGAGGCCACCAAGCTGAGGTTAGCTAGAGAAGAGATGGAGCGGGAACTTGTCTCTGCCAAGGCTGAAGAAGAGGAGCTTCAGGGCAAGCTGGCCTCGGCAAGCGACCCGGCTGTGAGTGTTGAGGCTAAGGTGTTGGGATTGACAGAGCAGCTCAAGGCGGTCGAGCAGATCATCTCGAGTCAGAAAGCTAAGATGGAGCAGATGGAGGAGGCCGATGTGTCCAGCTTCTGCTCGGGCTTTGACGGGGCAGTCCGGCAAGCCTGCTACCTAGCTCCGACGTTGGATCTCGAGTCCTTTAACTATGTCAAGGACGTCGTGGATGGGGAGTGGGTGGACCGCACCGACTAAACTTTCCTCTCTTTTTTTCGTACTTTCTTTTGTTTCCGGCCTTTAAGGTCGGCTTTGGTTTGTAACTAAGGTCTTCTAGGCCGTACAATGTTTACTTTTCTTCCATTTAATATTGTTGTCTTGCCTTCATGCTACGTTCTTCTGCTTTAGTATTGTCGCTCTATTCTTCTTCTCATCGCATTATTCTGCACTTGTTTTACTTGAATGCTTGCTTTTGTCGTTCGCCCGACCAACCTCCAACGAGTCTCGGGTCTGAGCTCTTAGTCCGGTGCTGGTCGAGCCTGGTCGAGGATGTCCCCCTTAGCTCAGAGGCCGCTGAGCACGGTAAAGGGCTCGTAAAGGGACGCGATGTCTCCTTTAACTTGGTAGCCGCCGAGTACGGTAAAGACTTGTAAAGGGACGCGATGTCTCCTTTAACTCGGTAGTCGCCGAGTTCGGTAAAGACTTGTAAAGGGACGTGATGTCTCCTTTAGCTCGGTAGAAGGCTTGTAAAGGGACGCGATGTCTCCTTTAACTCGGTAGCCGCCGAGTACGGTAAAGACTTGTAAAGGGACGCGATGTCTCCTTTAGCTCGGTAGCCGCCGAGCTCGGTAGAAGGCTTGTAAATGGACGTGATGTCTCCTTTAACTCGGTAGCCGCCGAGCTCGGTAGAAGGCTTGTAAAGGGACGCAGTATCTCCTTTAACTCGGTAGCTGCCGAGTACGGTAAAGACTTGTAAAGGGACGTGATGTCTCCTTTAGCTCGGTAGCCGCCGAGCTCGGTAGAAACATAGTGTGATGGTAAAAATTCTCCTTTATTGAATACTAACACGGTGCCTCGTTAAAACCTTTCCCGGAAAAACCCTCCTTAGGGAAAAACCCGGGCTTAGGAAAAAGAGTACACCTCTGTGACAAATTGAAAACCTAACGAATTGCTTAAATTTTACCGAATTGAACATTAAATTAAAAGGGAACACATTAGCTAAAGTAAGGCTTCAGATGACTGACGTTCCAAGTTCTGGGAACTAGACGTCCCCCTATTTCTTGTAACTTGTAAGCTCCATTCTTATGGGTCTCGAGGATGTGAAAGGTGCCATCCCAGTTGGCGGCGAGCTTGCCATGAGCTCGGTCTTGCCTAGCCTCCCCGGTCTTTCTCCAAACGAGGTCACCTGGGACGAAAGATCTCTCCTGAACTCGGGAGTTATAACAACGAGCTGCTCGTAGCTTTGTGGCTAACTCCCTTACTCTAGCTTCTTTTCGAACTTCTTCAATAAGGTCGAGCTCCTCCCTGAGGGCCGTGTCGTTGCTTGAGGATGTGTACGTCAACCTCCTCCATGAGGGTTCGCTGACCTCAACCGGTATCATGGCATCGAACCCATAAGTGAGGCGGAACGGTGTTTCGTGGTGGAGGATTGAGGCGTGCAGTGGTATCCCCTTAATACGCTCGGTATTTCTTCCGCCCAATCTCCCTTTACTCGACCAAGCTTCTTCTTCAACTCTTAGAGGATAACCTTATTGGCTGTTTCGGCTTGTCCATTGGTTTGGGGATGTTCCACCGATGACGTCCTGTGCTGGATACCGAGCTGGGATAAGAATGTACAAAATGTAGCATCTGTAAACTGCCGCCCATTGTTGGTGATCAGGTCGTGAGGTATGCCATGTCGGCAAACGATATGTCTCCAAACAAATTTTTGAACCTACTTGGCTGATATCGTCGCTACTAGTCCGGCCTCGATCCATTTGGTGAAGTAGTCGATGGCCACGAGCAAGAACTTGGTTTGCCTCTACGCTGGTGGGAATGGGCCGAGGATGTCTATCCCCCATAAGGCAAAGGGCCAAGGTGACGAGATGAGCCGGAGCTCGGTCGACGGTGCAGCCGGCAGCGAACCGTGTTCCTGGCACTTTTTACAGCTCCTAACATAGTCTTTGGCATCCTTCTTCATTGTGGGCCAGTATTACCCAGCTCGCCAGCTTAGACAAGATGTCAGCTCTGTTATTCTGTTCGCGGGGAACATGGATAATCTCAAACTTGGCGAAGTGAGAAAACATGTTCTTCACTCTATGATAATACTGCTGTAGGAGGGGCTCTTTGGCCTGGAATTCATCCCTAACCTGAGAAGTAACTAACTGGGAATCACTTAGGCATTTCAAGTGTCGGACGCTCATGTCCCGGGCTAACCTGAGGCCGGCCAGCAAGGCCTCATACTCAGCCTGATTGTTTGAGGCTGCAAAGGAGAAGCGTATCACTTGTTCAAATACGAGATCGTCTGGTCCTTCCAAAATAACCCCTGCTCCGCTCCCTTTCTTGTTGGAGGAGCCATCCATTTGTAGCGTCCAACCTAGCTCACGATCACCAAGCTCGGGCAGCTCGGTGAGAAACTCGGTCAGGAACTGTGCCTTCATAGGACATCGGGGCTCAAACTGGAGCCCGAACTCAGACAACTCTACAGCCTAGGCCATCATGCGACCGACAAGGTCGGGTCGCTGCAATATCTGTCTGATCGGATAATCTGACCTGACAACAATGTCATGGCTATGAAAGTAGTGTCTTAGTCGGCGAGCAGTGAAGACAAGGGCGAGCACTAGCCTTTCTATGGTTTGATACCTGGTCTCCGCAGGTTGGAGTGTTCGGCTCACAAAGTACACCGGGGTCTGAACTCTGTCAATTTCCTTGACCAGGACCAAGCTGATGGCGACCTCAGAAACTGCTAAGTAAACATACAGAGGCAGCTCAGGAGAAGGGCTGGTCAGGGTTGGTAAAGAGGTTATCTGTGTCTTCAACTTGTCGAATGCGGAGGCACATTCCTTGTTCCATTCAAAACGAGCTGAGTGTTTCAATAACGCGAACAGGGGCTTGCTTTGCTCCGCCAGCTTGGGCAGAAACCGAGATAGGACGGCTACTCGTCCGTTAAGTTTCTGCAAGTCTTTCAAGCAGGTCGGGCTGGGCATGCTAGTGATGGCCATACATTTGTCCGGGTTGGCCTCAATTCCCCTTTGGGAGATCATAAAGCAGAGGAATTTACCCCCTCCTACGCCGAAGGCACACTTTTCCAGATTCAACCGGATTTGATGTCAACGTATTTCTGCGAAGATTTCTCTTAGATCGGCCGCATGCTGGGCGTGGGTTTTCGACTTCACCACCATATCATCAACGTAGACCTCCATATTGCGTCCAATATGGGCACTAAAGACCTTGTCCATTAACCGTTGGTAGGTGGCCCCTGCATTCTTGAGGCCGAAGGGCATAACTTGGTAGCAGTAGTTCGTTGTGGCTGACATGAACGCAGTCTTCGGTTCGTCAGGGGGATACATCAGTATCTGATTGTAACCAGAATAGGCATCCAAGAAACTGAATGCTTCATATCCAACTGTACTGTCCACTAACCGGTCGATGCTAGGTAAGGGGTAGGTGTCCTTAGGACAGACTTTGTTCAAGTCGGTGTAGTCCGTGCACATCCTCCACTTCCCGTTTGCCTTTTTGACCATTACAACATTGGCCAACCAGGTGGTGTATATTATTTCTCGAATGAAACGAGCCTCTAGAAGCTTACCGACCTCCTTTTGAACTACTAGACGGCGCTCCTCGCCTAGATTTCTTTTCGTTGCGGCCACTGGCTGAGCATGAGGAAGCAGGGATAATTTATGGCACATCAATTAGGATCTATACCGGGCATATCGGATGGCTTCCATGCGAACAGGTCTGCGTTTTCATGCAAGGTTGATACCACTTCCTAGCGGAAGGAGGTCGGCATGGAAGTGCTGACCTTGGTGACTTGGCTCGTTTCCGGGCCGAGCCGCAGCGGCTCGAGAGGCTCAGCGAAGGAGGGACGCTCCTCTTCAAACTCAGCCCGGGGATCCATATCCAACGGTTCGTCGGTGCAGCTATGGACAGAACAGATGTTCGAGGTAGGTCTCCTATCTTCTTTCTTGATGGAGTATGGTGCGACCTTCAGACTCCGGGCGTAGCATACCCGGGCCGTCCTCGGGTCAGCCTTAACTGTGACTATTTTTCCCCTTTCCTCCGGGAACTTCATGGCCATGTGCGGCGTGGACACAATGGCTCCCAACTGGTTCAGCGTTCTTCTGTAGATGATGACGTTATAAGAGGTGTCGGCATCGATCAAAATGTACCTGACCTCCACTATTTTGTAAGCCTCGCTTCTGCCAAAGGTAGTGAGCAGGTCAATATATCCCCGAGAGTGGACTCTTTCTTCGGCAAATCCGAGCAGTGGCTCGGGGTATGGCTTGATAATGGACCCGGGAAGCTCCAACTGCTTGAACACGGACCAATATAACACATCGGCCGAGCTCCCTTGGTCGATCAACACTTTGCGAACTCGCCAGTTGGCTATGGTACACAACATGACCATGGGGTCGGTCTGGTCGGGATTCTCTATACTAAAGTCGGCATTAGAGAATGTAATGGACGACAAAGTCCTCTTCTTGGGCGACCCTATGTGATTGACGCTTCTCGCGTATTGTTGTCGGGCCAAAGACCTAGCTCCTCCCCCCGCGAAGCCTCCAGCAATGGTATTGATAGTCCCTTTTACCTTATCGGGGTTCTGGTCAGCTTCCTTACCCCAGCCTATGTCCCTGCATTTGTTCTGGCCATCCCGGGTATCCCGATCTGAGTCCCGGGGTCGGGTCTTGGAACTCGGCCCGGTATACCTCTTCGGGTGCTTCTGCTCCTCTCGTACGAATCTTCGCAGCTCGCCCGATCTTATGAGTCGTTCTATCAGGTCTCGTACTTGGCGACAGTCTTCGGTGGTGTGTCCTGTATTCTGATGATAAGCGCATTGCTTGGTCGGGTCGGCGTCCGCGGGAGATTGCGAAGCTTTAGGACGGCGAATTAAGTCTAAAGCGCACGCTTCCCTAAAGACTCTGTCCCTGGACGCATTCAGGGGGGTGTACGAGCTATACGAGTTGGTGCGGCGATCTCTATCTGACTCCGCCCGACGAGAGGAGGACTCCTTTTGCTTGGGTGGCTGGCCGTGCTCCCGAGCTCGATGCTTAGCCGTAGTGTTTTCTTCTATGTTCATGAAGCGGGCAGCTCGAGAATGGAGGTCTTTCATGTTGATAGGAGGTTCAGCGAAAAGGGAGTCCGAGAAGGGGCCGGGGTTGAGCTCGGCCTATATGGAATGTAATGCGACAGTGGGGTGGAGGTTGGGTATAGTTCGGCAGGCCAAGGCGAAGCGGGCCATATAGTCCCTGAGGGATTCTTTGTCTCGCTGCACCACGTGATGAAGTGATATCGAAGTGGTTGGTGTCGGTCTGGCGTCTGCAAACCGGGCTTGAAAGTGTTCGTACAGGGAATCAAAGGAATCTATTGACAACGGGGGGAGCGTGTAATATCAATCAAGGGTCATCCCTTTCAGGGTTGAGGGGAACATTCGACAGAGTACGTAGTCATCCTTTACAGTCATAGCAGCATGAGTTAGGAAGGCCCTCACATGAGTAACTGGGTTCGTAGTCCCATCATATTTGTCCTGGGACGACCACCTCCAAGACTCGGGAACCCGGACAGAGAGGATGGTCGGGATGAACGGGTGGAGGTTCCAGACTTTACCAAGTCCAGGTATCTGAGGAGGGGGTCCGAGGTCTGCGAACAGCTGAGCCTGGGAGGGTCCTGGCCGAGCTGACGAGATAGCCGCCCGAATTTGGGAGAGATCATGTCGGGGCGCGGAGGTTGCAACATGCATGTCCTCCCCCGTAGTGCGTGGGTTGTTGGGACCGACGCGCGAATTGGACCTGGCCTCCTCTCCAGGCCTTGGCTCGCCATCCCAGTTGGGAATGAGGGGGGTCCTACCCAGAGCTTCTTGGTTCCTTTGTCTTAGGGCCTGTAATTCCAGAAGATCGTCTTCACGCTGTCGCTGGACAGTATCTAAGTTCGCCTGTGTGGTCTGCAAGGAACTCTCAGTTTCTCGATTATGGGCTCGCAGAGCTTCCACGCGAGCGTCCATCCGTTCTTGAGCCTCTGCCAACGCCGCGTCTACCTGTGATTGTATGAGTTCCGCTTTGGTGGGATCCACCGCAGCGTTAGAGTGGCTGCGAGTGCGAACCATCAGGGACGGTTGCGGGATCAGGAATTAGCAAGTGGCTGGGGGATTAAGAATTGTCTTGTGATTGTGGGATTAAGAATTGTCTTGTGATTGTGGGATTAAGAATTATCTTGCCCCACGGTGGGCGCCAAAATGTTCTCGCTTGATTCTGAGGTGGCCGAGCTCAGCTAGGCCCTGAGAATTCCAGCGGCGTGAGGGGTGGGAACCCTCGTTGATTCGTATGAGTAATTTAAGTTTTATTTCGTGTGTCGATTTTTAGTCCTCTATTGGTATTTATAGGGATCATAATTAGGGTTCGTGGATTTCGTGGGGAAGGTTGCTTCAGGCCCAAGAATCCCGAAATATCAGAGAAGAGATATTGTCCAAATTTGTTCTGTTTATGTTCAGCTCGGCCCGGTCAGTGAGGTGAGCCCGGTATCATTGGGGATGAGCTCGGTACACTTTATAATTAGCCATGAGTTCTGGTGGCATCATCTTCCTCTGGTCTGTTAGGTAAATTTACTTTTTTGCCTACACTCTTCAATATTCTTAATTGATACTTGTTACATACAACCCCAAAAAATCACTTATTAAAACCACTGTTTTCTTTAATGACTAGTTGATCAAGTTTATCCTTTTTACTTGAAAATACATGGTCCTGATTGGATTGAAAGCTTGTTCATGCAAAAATAGGTTGCGGGTATTGGCTAGTTAATAATATGGGAACTGCAAAAATATGGTACATTAACAAATAACCTTGCTTCTTCAGTTGTTCTAGATATGTTTCAAAGGAAGCTGCATAAAGTTTAAGCTAGTTTTTCCCCATTTTCTTATTACAGATACAATTTTAGTTTACATAGAAAAGACATGAAACAGATAGAGATCATCACGGTTTACCAGATATCCTATCCTTGGAAAAACAAGTGGACTTTCCAAGTGGACATGACCGATTATTAGAAGTTCCACATCGCATAAAAAATATGTATATAAATGAAAAATAATCCTCACTTTACAAGTCAGTTTTGTAGGGTTGAGTTAAGTTTATCACCCATATTTCTAATTAAAGGTATAACCCCTCAATATGATATAACTCCACTATAAATCTTTCATCAATATTTTACACCTATCAAACGAACATGAAGCTTTTAACTTTTATTGTGCTTTCGTCATATTTTGCTAAATCTTAGCCAAACAAAAAACTTGTGAGTATTATGTGTGTATAATTTGTATCTGCGTGTCATAAATAATAGAAATTGCTAGTGTGTCAAAACATTATAATCACACCAGGCAAAAAAAAAAAAAAACTGGTTTACAATAGAAGGCAACATTATCTATGAAAATGATGCCAGCATGCTTAAGGAGGCTGATATTGGAGATGGCATTAGTGGAACTGGAGATGAAACTCTCAAGATACACTTGATTATATCTATATGGACCGTGCTTAAAATGTTTTATCTAGATCTGTGAATCCATTTTAAATGGAGAAATTGAAGAGAACTTTCTTAATTTAATTTATAAGCATTTAGAATAAACTTTATAACTCTGACGTTTATTTTTGAATTTCCTCAAAAATCTCTTATTAACGAAAGTATTATGTATTTACGTGTTATCCTTTATTTTTTCTATATACGACATTGTTGTGTTGCTTGTATACCAACATATTTAATAAAATTCATCATTTTACTTTGATACATTATACCGGAAATCAATTAGATCCTCCATGGTCTCTCAGTTATTTAAACAAAATTAATATTACTTACCATTAGCAAAAAGCCTCCACGCTATATAAAGAATATATAAATAGTGTATAACGTGTCTAAAAACTTCTTTTGTGACAAAATAAATAAATAAATAAACTCAACTAGTTAAAACCTTATTTACCCCAATAGTACAAGAAAACAAAATATCAAAGATTATAATCAAATAAAAATATTATTATTGAATCTTAATTTCATGACAAAATCATTTTTTATAAATGACAAGATTGATCCAATTAATGGTTAAGAAAGAAATTTTAAGGAAAGATCAGTCGGCCTAAAGTAAAGTAGATAACATGTTTTAGGTCTATTAATAAATTCTTTTATTAACTTTTTAAAGTAAATCCCTAAGATATTCTCATAGTTTAGTATATAAGATCCCTAAGATATTCTCGTACAAAAGATCCCTAAAATGAATTATGTAAGGAACTAGAAAGTTACCATAAGTTATGGCGTACATAAATGAAAGATTACGTTAACATTATGAACATATATAGTTCTCTTTAAGAACTATCTCTTTATTTCAATTTAACAATGAAGTCCTAATTAATTAAGAGATCATTAACTCATCGACACAACTGACCTTTGACTATAACATATACAATTTTCATTTATGAAACCGTAGTTTCGTAGGCGTTTCATTGTTGTTTTGATACGATTTGTATACAGTTCAAACACACTATTAAGTCTATATAAACAAATATTTATGCTTTACTAACATATGTATTACACAAACAAACATTAAGAATAAAACTCATTTTTATTGATATCATAGTTCTTATATTAGAGATGGCTAAGCTTTCTTCCACCCTGATTTTTGCCCTTATTCTTATCGTTCTAGGTTTGATAATTTCACAGTTTTTAATTTCATAACATCCATAATTGGATCTGTTATTTTAATTTTTTTTTTCTTTCAATAAAAACGTGTTGTTAATCACTTATTGAAAGTTTTTAGATGTCTGCGCAATCAAAATGTTTCTCTAAAAAAATATGAAAAAAAAAAAAACAATTGCCTACTTTCGAGAATCAACTCGAAACTACTTTTCTAAAAAAATAAATTTTGATAATTAATTTTCTAGAAAATAATTTTCTAGAAAATAATTTTGGAATTTAAAACAAACAGACTCAAGTGCTACAAAAATTTCATTATTGTTGAATAATTTGTTCTAACCTTGCTCCTGTATTTTGCAGTTATTTCAAAGACAAGCGAAGCAACTGAATTGAAAAAATGCCGTGAAGTGGTAAAAAATGGAAACTGCAATCTGGAAAAATGTAAGGAGTATTGCATGATCAAATATAGAAACTTTAGAGGGTTCGGAGTGTGCATTGATCGTAGCCCTTACAGATGTATGTGCACCTATGACTGTATAGATATTGGTCCAAGCGCAAATTGATATTTCACCACCTTTTAATGCATGTAAACTTATGGAAGCCATAATATCTACTTTATTATAAAGTGTTGTGCTTTTGACTAAATATTAACTTTTGAAACTAATTATCATATTCAGGAACTTCTCATACTTGTCTTTTGGGATTTTTTTTTTTCAACAAGTAAAAGAAATGCGCTTATTTCTGAGACTCAGAGTTGGATTACAAGAGGCTAGCTATTTATTTATTTTAAACTACGGTATTGGTAAAAAAAAATATGTATTATTCATTTAAAGTAATAATTAATTTTATTGCAAACCTTGAATGCATATGTCAATTTCATCAATGAATGTAAATCCCACTTGGACAGTTCTGAATGGGCTTCATGAACAAGGATTTTTTTCATGACGAGGTTAAAATTTTTCCTGTAGTCACTTCAATTCGGCGATAGGGACGAGACTATATACCCATTGCACAACATCATGATTAAATTATAAGTTTAGTTTAATATTTAAATTTATAAGTTTAATTTATTTATATACTTTTTCGAGGTCCCGGAACCGTCAGATGGGAAGAAAATTTTCCAAGATTTTTGGGAATATATTTTAGTAGAAAAATTAGAATTATGTAAATTAAGAAGGTCAAAGTTTATTGTGATATATATATATATATATATATATATATCAAATGCTAAAATTTAAATTAATGATGAAGATAATTTAAAATACGTTTGGGCTAAAAGAAATTGATTTTATATTAATGCGGGTGTGAATTTGTGATATGACATCATTCACACTGAAAATATTTAAGAAATGACATTTAAGTATTTCTTATTATTATTATATTCATAGATAATATATAATTACGTATAGTAATATAACAGACATAACAAAGATATATAAAATATAGTAATATCTATTAATTTTGTGATACATGATATTAAATCAAGTAAAATGTTTATTCGAGTTTGATAACATTAAAATTAAGAGAAAACGCCTGTAAACATCAAAAGTACTTCATGAATATAAACAATTTTGGCAACTATTTACACAAGTGTTTTTTATGGATATAAAAGATGAAAAAAGTGATCAAAATAATGACTCATCAATGATATTAGATACCTCATACTTATCTCATTTAATTGTTTAATTGTTTGCTTTGTATGTTACAATATTGATGGACTTTCCCTTAACGAGGAATTTGAGGGTGGTTTACATTCCTAAAAAACTAGAGGACTACGACCTTATTATTAACTTCAACACATATCAAGGTTCACTTATTATCATGCATTTGTCACCTACACCTATTATCCAGATGCAACCAAGCCTTACCTACATCCTACATGTTTAGTTCTTTATGCCACCATCACTCATTTGGATCACCATCACTCATTTGGATTCCCCACCTGACAACTTATGCCTATCCTCCATCCCCAATGCATTTTATTCCTGTTCTTCTTGGTGGTTAAATTTAAAAAGTAAAATAGATCAAATATATTGAATAATTATATATTTTTCTATAAACTAAAATAATAAATATATAACATTTTCAATATTTGTTATTCAGATTAAATTACTCGACTCACGGTATAAATATATATTTTATGATAAACTTTTCTTTCATTTTAATTCCTTTAATGGGTTTAATATTTCTGGTAATTACAATAATTTCTTTATTTCTCTGTGAAAAAAAGGAAGATTTTCTAAATATGTTTAGTAGGAACTAATTTCATATTAACTTTTTTTGAATAAATTCATCTAAAAATTTTACATATTAAAATAGTGTCAAATTATTTTCATAACAAAGTCAAAATAAAATTTATAAAATAAAATTTCTTTTTTTTTTCTATTTCTTTTAAAAAAACATATTTTTTAATGTTTAATCAAAAGAGTCAAAGGCTCATGAAAAACTCAATTCTCTAGTTAAAAGAGCTACTCATTTTAGAAAGAAATACATTTGCTTAAGAAAGAAGTTTTTCTTCTAGGTTTCTTGAGAAAACCTTCTTGAGTCATATCATGGTGCATTCTCCATGTGACGATTCTACCTAGAGCTTATTGCTTAGCATGACACTCCATCATCCCCAATCTTCTCCACTTTATACATTTTCTTCTTCTTTGAATTCTTATTCCGCAAATCAACCCATCAATCTGTGAAGTTCAAGCTTGAGAAGTAAAGATTGGGAGAAACTAGTGAGACTTTCATGGAAGGCTTACATCAACACTCCTATTTTAACTTAAGGCTCATTCCTTTTTACTCAAGTTCATTCTTTTCCAGCATCTAACTCTAGGTTCCTCTTGCACCAAGTCATTCTCTTAGTATTTTAGTTGTTAAACTTCCACTAAGATTGTCTCAAAGAGAAATCAAGTTCAAAACTTTGGTCACCACTCTAGGACTTCGGTTTCACAGCAAAAACAGAGCAAAGGAGGAAGAATAATGAAAAGACAAGCACAAATCCACTCTTGAAAACAGAAACTCTGCATACCTTAAATGTACCCAAGAGCTAACTACGAAGCTTCCTCTTTCCTCCTTCAAGTGAAGCTTTTGGTGTTGAGGAAAAGTGGTGGTGGCGTGGTGGTTGTGGCTGGTTGGAGAGGAGAAGAAGATGTAAATGTTTATGAGTGTGTTGTTATGGAGGAAGCAAAGTTCCAAGTGTTTAAATGTTGGTAGAAAGGAAAGTGACGACTCACAAAATAGGGAACATTCATGCGACACTTTCTTAAGTGCGAGTGGAGTCCACACATAAGGTAGATGCCCTAATTCCAAGTGGGCCAACATTTTGGGCCCACCACATTCGAGGTGTGGCTTTTGAGTTCCCGGGATATTCAATTTCCTCCATTTCAGTTTCTCGAGGTTGCTGATAATTTTCTTTGCCTTGCCATGGGTCTATGATTTAATTCTCTACCCATTTAAATTTTAAAGTCTCAGCTTAAGTTTCTTTCCCAATAAGGAAAAATTAAAGTATTTACATCCTTGTCATTAATGAGTTGACTTTTTTCTTAAATTTGACTTTCATATCTTAACTATTATTAATTCATTCGCTTCTAATTAATTCTAGGATAATGTTAGACATTGTGTTTGAGGTTATTGGGTATCTCTGACCCAAGGTTATAGAGTAAGTGGCAAATGACCATTTTGCCTTTACTTTACAATCTAACAGTGCACATAACGTTTTACTACTAATCTTTTATTCTTTGCACGTGATAACTTCTAAATGATATTTAGAATGAAATATCATACTTTAAATCTCAATTTGAAGAGAAGATGACAAAATGACCATTTTGCCCTTATTCTAAAACTGAGGATGTTACAACTCTCCCGTGCTTTAAGAAATTTCGTCCTCGAAATTCAATTACTTAGAAAGAGATAAGGGTACAAATCCTTCATTTTGGTCTCGAGTTCCCACATAGCATTGGCTCTATCTCAACTTTCTGACAAGTCAAACATCTAGTCACAAAGTTTGCTACATCTTTTTTCATTCCATTCCACCAAAAATCTTTCTTCAAATCCTGATACATCTCTGTGGTTCTTGGATGAAACTCAATCTACTCTTATGAGCTTCAACTAGGATCATATCTCTTATTGAACTATTCTGTGGAACACATAAACGACCTTTAAACACATAAGTCCTCTATGGTCCTTTTTAAATTTTGAACTCTCTCCAGTTTCTCCCAACCATAGTCCATCTAAGAGGTACTCATCCTCCTCTTGAGATTCTCTAAGGTCCTTTAGAAATCCATTGGTTATCGCAAGGCTCCCTAACAACATGCTCTTCGTCTTTAGTTCTACAACCAAGTTCATATCTCTAAATTTCTCAATCAACTCTAACTCTCTAGTCATCATGATTGCCATGTAAACTAAGTATACAAGTATTCTTAGCCTCTCCTCTACTACTCCATTAATGCTTAACTCATTCCTATATTGCCTATACGGGGAAATCACCTTTGATCATATTTCCAAGGAAAAGGTTTTCACCTATATTAAAAACCTCATTCGACACACTTTTCACCTTTACCGACAATCATATCATGATCCTTGTCTAATGTACTTGTGCTACTCAATTATGTGAATTCGTCTTTAAGTCAAAGTCTCAACAACCATATAGGGGATTATATGAAATTTACTAGACCACGAAGTATGTCACTAACTAGCTCCGGAGATAGAACTTATACTCAATCACACTTATAATTTGAAACTTTTCATATCGTGGTCAGGCCAGGTACAACATCAAAGGAAGTCCTAATTTAATAATTTATTGCTTTACTAAAGATTCATTCCTAGCTCGTATTCTTTCAAGAAAGCTTCCAACAGGACACACTATTCCACAACGATTCCCTCATCTTAAAGTGTTCAAAAAAATTTAGTAGTCAAATAATATAGGGTATAGGTTATGGTTTCTTCTATAAAGGTTCCATAGTTTGAACTACGTGTGCCATCAAAATTTATAATTCCAAAGTCTTCCATAAATCAATTTCTATCTCCTTTAAGTCATCATTTTTTTTTGTCTCTAATTACTCCAACAAATATAACTTAGGTCAAACTTTATTTAACGACTTTTGTTTGATGCAAAAAGTCTAAGCAGGTTGCAAAAGGCCTATAATCGACTTTAACCCAAGCTATTCTCAAGCATAAATTGAAAGTCCATTGTGAGATACTTTATGATGTGAACTGAGAATCCTACTCCATTATTTTCGTGCTGATATTTTAGGCTACAATTAATTTAGTTTAATGGGTAATTTATGTGTCTTTAATAGTTTCTTGATTTAGTTTAATGATTTACGTACATTCTTAAGACCTAAACTGTGCGGTTTTCAACTTACTTTTGAAGATTCACTATCTTGACTAAAAGAACCAAGAGTTTAAATGAGTTTTGTAAGTTTAACGACTATAATACTTTGTTGAAAACTAGACTTTAGTATTATAAGTCTGCAGAAAAGATCTTATCCTGATTCATGAAAAAATAATATAAAAATGTTCTACTATTAATGATTTACGTATGTTCTTAAGAATATAAAAATGTTTTCAGCTTATTCGGTGTTGCTTTGTTGTTGGTAAGTCACACTTGCTAGTTTGAATTGGTTATGATACTAAACACTACGTTCATCAACAAGATAGGGCTTTTGGCTTCCTATCACATCTCATGCATACTTACGCGTTCATTAATGCAAATATAAGGACTTGACTAAGTAGTCTAAGGCACATTACTACACTCGTCCAAATTCATTTGTCTAGATAGACGACATTAAATTGTAAAATACTTTGTTTTGAACCACAACATTGATTCACAACCTAGTGGGGTTGCTACCATCCTCATATGATTCTGCTCTAATACCATCACATTTTCCTCTCCCCTTAAACCCAAGATACTTTGTCATCCAACTCTCTATGACAACTACATTTAATTTTCGAGCTCAACATCCAACGTCATCATATTCACAAAATCATCGATCTTAACTCGAACTTTGCTTATGCCTATGACACTCATCTTTGAATTTTGATAGTGAAATTATCATCCTCTTTATGACATATGCCACATAATACCATTATTCAACCTTCCAACGGGTGAAACTTTCATTATGATATCCTCAAAATATATCTTTCTTTTCCTTTCCTCATTTTGATCCTCCTCTTAAAGATTTTAACTTGTAGTTTTCTCCTTTAACTACTTCAAAGACACTATTGACACCTCACATTAGTTTAGGTAATGTTTTCAAGAAGTTTAACATTAAGAAGGAAAGGTTATCTCTATCAAGTTCTAACTGTGTAAATGCCTCGAACGCATTTGCACCACCACAACTCTCAAGATTTACTTTCTTTCTTGTATATATTTGTTTTCCTCGAATGCACGTATGATTCAAGAAGTGAATCATTTACAAGGATCAATGAGCAGTATAAGAGTTTCAAAACAACTTATCCTCATGAAACCAATGCCTCATAGGAATTAGAAACAACAATTTTAATAACTCTCAAAAGGTTCAAAACACAGTGTTTATAAAGATAGTGACCTATTCAAAAGTAAAACTACCTAGGACATAATCAATTTGCCTATACTCACGTTATAAAAGGAGAAATGAATGACTCATATTGCCACAAGACTTTGAGAGGAGAACTCATAAAGGAATATTCGTTGATAAGAAGTTGAGAAAATCTTTACGAATAAAACCTAACTTTATCTCTAGTCATAAACTATTCTATCATATTACCGTACTCAACCCATTATTCTCTTATTAATAACAAAAGTCTCAAGAGTATCTCAAAATTATTCACCTATTAATAGAGTGTATTTATTTCCAAAAATTTTAACATCATGGTTATTTATGAAGTTATTATTGATAGTTATAGTAATTTATAATAAAAAAAATGAAATTATTGTAGAATTTTATCTGAGATCGGAATCTTGAATTCGATTCCAAAAGTTTTGGCACAATTTATTATACGATTTAATGATATTTTATAAATTTTTGTAACTAAATTTTCATTACGTATTGAAATGGATTGTATTTGAAAAGTATTTTATTATATATACTTACAACCTTTTATTTTTCTTATCCTAATAAAGATTGACTTTTAATTTTTAATTTTGAAAATTAATAATCCTTATATATTTTTGGGATTATAGTCAATCCATTAATTAATCTCTAGTTAAATGATAGATAGTTATAAATATAAACTTCGAAAGTATGTATTTTTATGAAAGTATGTTAACATCTAAATTACTTAAAAAATAATATTAAAGTTTTTAATCCTTTATCTTACAAAATAATATTTTAATATTACAGTTTCAAATAAGTTAAACATTAATTACTTTTTAAGTTTAATATTGACTATTGACCGAAATATTATATAATTTAATTTTTGGCACGTTTATCTACGTAATTAAATAAAGATTACATTAAGTAACCAACATAGTTTTCCTAAAAAGAATTATCTTTGTATGGCATCTTATAATTAATGGGAAGTCGTATACAATTGACCATTGACCGAGATTTTTCAGAATTTTAAGTTTGAATCGTTAACCTAATAAATTACATTAAGAAACCAACATAGTTTTCCTAAAAAGAATTATCTATTTACTAACTGCATCTTAACTAATTGCAAATTAATTTCATACAATTGACTATTGACCATTGATCTAAATATTAAAACAAATTATTTTTGTAACCTATTATTTTCATATAGATTCGCAATAATTAATGATCGACTACATTTTATATAATTTCTAGAAAATATTTAGTCTATATAAACAAATCCTTTTATGTTTCAGTAACATACACAATACAAACAAAGAAAATACATCAAGAACGAAATTCATAGTATTTCATGCTACATTTGTTAATGATGTCTAACCTTTCTTTCTCACAAATATTTTCCATTATCCTCATGATTTTAGGTTTGCTAATTTCGTTATTTCTATTTTATCTTAACATTTTGTCAATGTAGGCTGCAAAATCTTTTACTGTTCAAAAAATTGTTCTAAGCAATTGCTTTTGTATTTTTTCAGTTATTTCATGGACAAGCGAAGCAGTTAACCCACCGCCAAAATGTCAGAAAGTGATTCAACCAAGTAACTGCGATCTCGCAAAATGTAAATATGATTGCATGACCATGTATAGAGAATTTGAAGGCTATGGAAAGTGCATTGGTAAAGATGGAAATTACGAATGTATGCCTATTAGAAATTTATGAGTGTATTGTTGTATGCAATGTTGAGAGACCGGTAGGTTCAAGATTCAATAATTTCATCAAGGTTTTACTGTGGTTATATTGGTACTACTTGAAATTATTCTAAATAAAATATGATACTTTATGTTTACATCATCTTTTATATATTATTATGTTTGTGCTTAGATTATTAAAAATTAAATAATATTATTTTATGTATCTAAAAGTCTAAATTAGGTTATAAATGATTAAATTGTATATTTTATAAGATAAAAATTAATAAAATAATATATTTGTTAAATATGTAATTTCTAAATATTTTAAATTAAATTTTTCAAAAGATATTTTTTAGGAAGACCGATTTAAACTACTATATCGGTTTTGACTACATTCCGGTTCACCACTCTGATCGAACCCTATTTTATATGTTAAATAATATATCTTTTTGCGTTTAGAATTTAATCACAATCTATCTTATAAATAAATCTGTCGAATGTATAATAAAATTGCTAATAATTATATTAAATCTAATTCATGTTTTATTGAGAATATAAAATTATTTTAAACAATTAATATAAAATTTATTATACTTATCACTCGTTCGATTTCACAAAAACAATAAGTAAATTTTATTTAATACGGAAAAATTAAATAGCCCTAATCAGTTCACTAATTATTAATAGCTTTACTTTTACATTTAATTTTGATTTTAATTATCAATTTATTTCTAACATGTATAAAAATTAAATAAAATTTTGTACTCTTCTGAGAATGGCGCTGAGCCATGAGCGGGTGAGCAATGACAATATATAGGTTTAATTTTATAGGGTTCAAATTCACTATCTATATATTTTATAGGGTTCAAATAGGGTATGGGCACAAGACATGGGATCTACACTCGCTAGTTGAAGTAGCGAAATAGTTGCGATGACTTGTAACGGATTGAGACGAGAAAGTGGAGTGCCTGCCATATGTTCTTCTTGACATTTAGTCAACAATTTTAGACTTATCGGGAATGGATGGATTATTGACTCATTTATGTATGTGAACGCCTGATTAAAATTTGAATTTTTTTAAATAACTGTTGTAAATATTTTTTAACTAAAATTTGGATTATATTTAATTATTATGTCTATTTAAATTACATAGTTTATTTTTAATTAACATTATTTTTATTATTCAATATTATATCCATTCTTGGTTAATTTAGAACTTCTATCTATCAAAGGAATTTATCTACTCATTTTTAATTTTATTGAATCACTATGTGAAGTGTTCAAATACTCTTTCTATAACTACATTGCAATTTTTTATTTTAAAAGTTGTTCCGATATTTCGTAAAACTTTTCTAAAACTCTTTTAATATTTATCCCTTTAGTTTTACTATAAATTTTAATATTTATTACTAAAATATTTTTAAAATGAAAAATAAATTTATTCTAATATTGTTATTAAATTAAAAATATACAACTATTTCATTAAAACACATTTTAGACAAAAAAAGTCTTGCAAGAAAAAATTTATTTTATGAATTAAATTTTATCGCCATTTGATATTTTTTTTCATACATATTGTCAAAATATTTTTATATATAATATTTATTTATTTTAATTATATATATATAAATAATTATCATAAAAAATAGAATATATGTAGATGTTTATATATTTATATATTATAGTTAGTGAAATAACCATATAACCACCGAGGGCCAATAAACTCCCCACTATCAGAAGGTTAATGATTACGATACAAAGCAGATAATCAGTATCGCATATGGATCCAGATCCCTTAATCGGTTTTATATTGACATTGCGATGAATGAGGTTAGATGTTACAAGCTTCCCTGGGCTTGGTTGAATGTCCCGATCTTCATACTCCAAGACCCCTCCACTTATTCTCGAAAGCCAAAGACAATTAGGAAACAAGGTTAGAATCAAAGTTAGTAAAACAATTGGAAAGAAAGAAATTGAAAAAGGTGGAGGAGAATAGAGATGATGGACGCCATGGAGAACCAATAAGTCCCAAGTGAAGAATCGCCACAAAGTGTTAGAACTTTGATAAGACCTAAAGAACCCTCTAAGAGCCTTTTTCTTAAGGAAAAACACTTATGCTTATTTTATTTCATCAAAAACTAAGTTGTACATGAGGTAGGCTTGAGTCTCCTTTTATAGAGGAGGAATTAGGAGGAAGCCTTCTAAGTGGAGAATGGGAAGTGGGCCTTGGACCCTTGGGTTTAGGTGTGAGTGAGTCCTGAAGCCCAATACCCTAAACCCTACCTTTTAGGATCCAAAAGGATTAAAGTAGGTTCAATGGCCCATTTCTTTTTTTCTTCACTTTTGCGCTTCACCTCTTAATTTCCCTTCAAGAAAGGTGCTCAACCACAAAAAGAAAAATACAATAATATTTGATTATAATGGAGCTACTTCTAGAAGAATACAAGGTTTGATATCTAGAGGTAGGTCTTTAAGGACTCCTCCAATCTTCAAGAGCTTTTTCTCAACTCCCTCTTCTATCTTCTTCAACATGCTCCTTGTGTTCCTCCTAGTTGAGTGGTACTCCTTGGATGGTCCTCCATCAAACCCTCCTTCTTACAAGCAACTTGCCCTCAAGTTAGTCATGTAATATTCAAGAAATTTGTGGAATGAATTGTGGAGTGTTTTGTGGCTGCCTCCAATAATGCATTTTTCAATTGGGTGTTCCTCATATGCTTTGCAGCTGCCAAAATAAGTCCCAAGGGTCTGCATTTTGAATATCATATCCCACATTTGTATAAAATGGCAATTACATGATTTAAAATGTTCAATTCGCTGGAATTCACTTCACTGGTTGCATGTGTCCACTTCAAGGAAATATTCACCCCAGATACGGTCCAAACTGGCTCTTGATGTCTTCATGACATTTCTAGATCTTTCAATCTTCTTTAATTAGAAACAAACCGGAGCTCAATTGGAGGCCTGTGGAGGGAGTTATGCCTATTTTACCGAGAGTGGTCAAATTTATAGTAAATTCACGTCACTGTTTCATGGCCCACTTTCAAGGCTAATTTCACACTAGATGCAGTCGGAATTGGCTCTTTGGGCCTTCATGACATTTGTAGCTCTGTCAATCCTCTTTCATTTGCAAGAAACCTGAGCCCAAAACGATATTTGTGGAAGAAGTTATTCCTATTTTACCGAAAGTGATCAAAGTAATGACTTTTCAACCATTCTAGAATTCTCTTTAAGATATTTTCTTACCTTTTAAGATATTTTGATGGAAACTAAGATATTTTCTTGGAAACTAAGATATTTTCTTACCTTTTAAGATATTTTAATGGAATCTAAGATATTTTCATAGAAACTAAGATTTTTTTCTTTAGAATCAATATCCAATTCTCTAGAAATATCTTGGGAAGTCTATAAATAGGGCTTAGGGGTGTCAAATGAAGACATAACCCAAAGAATACTCCTACATTCTCTCAAACTATCTTCACTACAAAAAAAACCCTTCTATACTTTCTCCACCTTAGGAAGAAATCTCTCCAACCAAAGTAGGAGCCAGTAAGTAGAGGAAGAATAGGAAGCTAGGAGAAGCTTGATAGGGGACCTTTCCTTATCCTTCTTTTCTATCCTTTGTTTTGTTGGTACTTTCATTTTCTTTCTTTAGTTTCTTGTAGTAAGGGAATCTTTCCTTATCCTTTTTTTTTCTATTCTTTGATTCTCTTACTACTTTCACTCTCTTTCTTTGGTTGTTCCATTATCTTTCTTGGAATCCTTGATGTTTCTTTTCTTCATCTTTCTTACACTCCTTTTAATTCTTTAAGTTGGTATTTTTTTTATCCTTTGAATAATTAATTTAAAGTTGTTTTCCTTCTTTGATCAAACTTCTTTAAATACTAACATACTAAAAAGTATATGTCATAAACATATATTGATGATAGTACTATGATTGTTTGATGACTGGTTTTGTGCTTGATATACAATTACTTGGTGAATTGGATGTGAATAAATGGTGATATGCATGATTGCATTGAAATGAGTATGGACTTGAATTGTTTAATGACCGATTGAAAATGCCTAGTGGAGAGGCAACATTCTAAGATTGCTTGGTGAATGGGCAATGCTTAGAATGAGGTGAGATAGAGATGACCTGGTGGAAAGGTCAATATCTGAAATATAATGAAGGTCATTATACAATTCAAGGTCCTAGAACATGTTGCATTGATGACTGGATAGTAGTAGACCAAGTCCGTAAGTCACGGATTCCCGTCTGAGTGAGTGGAATGCCGTGGACTGGGGGGTTCTTTTGGTGGGGAAATTGCCCTGCTCATGATGATCACATGTTGTGGGGGAGGTCCTGCCGGACACTGAGGGAACTCGACAAATTACGGAGTGTCTACCTCTGGTGGGTCTGATTGAGAGTGAAAATCAGATGCCCCAGGCTATTTTCAGTGGAGGGCGCCACATTGCATTTAGAGTGAAGAGTAAAAATGCATGGTGAAGGTGCATGCATCATATAGCACTAGGAGCATACAATAGTGGTTGTGTGTTAATTGAATATATGATTCAGTGGAATTTATGGTAAATTATGTATTGTGATAAATGGCTTATTCGTTTTAATGTGGATAGTTATCTTAATTTGTGATTTGAACTAAAGGTTTGTTTTTACACAGGTTTTAAAATAATAAATATTTTAAAAGAAATCTTGAAGAATATTTTAGATTGTTTTAGGAATATTTTCACTTAATTTCAAAAGTTTTACTATAGTTAAAATTATTGTTTATGATCATTGTTTAAGGAAAGCTCACCCTTGCGTTTTGTGTTTTTAACACCTGTGATGATCTCGAACAACGTTCAAGGGAGCAGATTTACAGGATTGAGAAGTTGTCACTGTTTTGCACTGGTTGTTGCTACTATCTTGTTGTGAAGATGCTTGTTATGTTTTGCGTGTAGAAGTGTTGAGTAAATGTTCTAAGATAGTAGAAAGGTAGTTATGTAAAATAATAATAGGACAAAGGTATGTAATCTGGTTGTAATAAACTTTAAAATTTATGTAATAAAAGTGTTGTTTTCTAAATCTCTCTTTTATCTACTATATCATTAACCACTTTAAATTACAAAATATAAGTAAAATAAGTAAATAAGAAGGGGGTGTTATAAGTCAGACCTATACAATTCTCATAACTCAACTTAGTTCAAAATACAATTATTAGGTTATAGAGGATTGGGGCCTTTTAGTTTCTTGTCATGTAAGGAAACTTTCTTAATGGACTCTTGTCCCTAATTGAGTCCTCCTTACTTACAAGAAAAACTAATTAGCCACCTGGATCAAATATAACCATGTCATCATTAATGATGGATAAATCATTATTAGTAGTATTTGATGCAAGTAATCTATTATTTTGCTTTTAAACATCAAGTAAAGAATGAAAGGAAAATTTTGAATACTTATTTGGGATAGAACCGGAACTCTTAGGAGTTTCTACCCCTTTTTCCACTTGTGTAGCCATTTGATTCTTATTCATCATTTCTTCTCTAAGTATGGAACTTTGTGGTGTGCCCTCTTTCTTAACTTCTCCCATCATCCTAGGAAAACTCTCAACATCATGAAAAGGAAGGTTAATAGGCACAAGTAAGAATTTCAAATCACCAAACTCAAGAAATGTCCACGGTCTAATGTCATAATACTCAAGGGTATAACATGTAAAATCATATTTATTGGAAGTAAAAGGAATAGAAAATGGTAAAGACACTTTCTCAAAGGGAAGTTCAAACTCTATGGGTACTTCCTTTTCTTCATATTGTTTGTTCCAAGACTCCATTAGGAACAACTCTTCACTAGGCACCAAGACAAAAGGGTGTTTGTAAAGTTAGTCACAAACAACTTCACATAGGTCTTCAAGTGCCCTTCCTTCTACATCTTTACACAAGATATTTTCAATTTCTTCTTGGTAGTCATCTTTTGGAACCATACCTAAAATATTTTCCAAATAAGAATCAAAAAAATCAAATGAAGGGTTAGTATAACCAAGTAAGGAATCACTTTCCTCCCTCATTTGTTTTTCTATCAACTCTAATTCTTTAATTTCTTTGGCTATCAATTCTTTTTCCATTTATCTTTTTCCCTTCTCCAATACTCGTCATAATTCCTTTCCTTTTCTTCTAGCAACCTTCTTTCTTTTCTCTTTCTATATTCCCCCCATGAGTCTTATTGTTTCCTTCCTTAGCTATTCTTTCTCCTTCTCTTCTTTTATCATACTCATCCAAGCTATGTGTGATCATGTGTTGTACTAGATCCAACATCCTCTTGGCTTTAGGAGATAGGTCATCACCAATGCTAGGTGGGCTATCCATGATATCATCAATGTGATGAATCATGTGGCAGCCAATGTTGGATAGCAAAAACCCTTCAAGATCAAGGTTGATAGCCAAAATTCTCCAAGAATCTTTGTGTTTTGTGATGGCCTTCTCCAAGATCTCTTGTGTGGCAGCCACAAGCAATCCAAAACAAGGACAGAAAATCAAGAAAAACCCAAGGCTAATGATGCAAAATGTGTCACGGTTTGTGTAGGAAAAATTTTTCCAAAGAAAATATGAATTTACAAAGCCTAAGATGATCTATTTATAGGAAACCAAGGAAAATTTTTTTTATGACACTAAAGACAAATATGCATGAAACTATGGCAAGAATTATGACAATGATGCAAGGAAAATTTTTTTTTTTTGATCTAACCCAATGCAGAAAATTCTTGAAGAAGAGTAAGCTCTAGATACTACTTGTTACAAGCTTCCCTAGGCTTGGTTGAATGTCCTGATCTTCATACTCCAAGAAACCTCCACTTGATTCTCAAAAGCCAAAGACAATTAGGAAACAAGGTTAGAATCAAAGTTAGTAAAACAATTGGAAAGAAAGAAATTGAAAATGGTGGAGGAGAATAGAGATGATGGACGCCGTGGAGAACCAATAAGTCCCAAGTGAAGAATCGCCACAAAGTGTTAGAACTTTGATAAGACCCAAAGAACCCTTTAAAAGACTTTCTCTTAAGGAAAAATACTTATGCTTATTTCATTTCATCAAAAACTAAGTTGTACATGAGGTAGGCTTGAGTCTCCTTTTATAGAGGAGGAATTAGGAGGAAGCCTTCTAAGTGGAGAATGGGAAATGGGCCTTGGACCCTTGGGTTTAGGTGTAAGTGGGTCCTGAAGCCCAATACCCTAAACCCTACCTTCTGGGATCCAAAAGGATTAAAGTAGGTTCAATGGCCCATTTCTTTTTCTCTTCACTTTTGAGCTTCACCTCTTAATTTCCCTCCAAGAAAGGTGCTCAACCACGAAAAGGAAAATACAATAATATTTGATTACAATGGAGCTACTTCTAGAAGAATACAAGGTTTGATATCTAGAGGTAGGTCTTCAAGGGCTCCTCCAATCTTCAAGAGCTCTTTCTCAACTTCCTCTTCTATCTTCTTCAACATGCTCCTTGTGATCCTCCTAGTTGAGTGGTCCTCCTTGGATGGTCCTCCATCATTAAACAACAAATTTGGCGAGGAAATAGCGACACTCCGAACCCAACACCAAGAGGAGTTGTGAGTGATGCAGGAATAACACCACGCGGAGAGGCAAACCCTTCTACAACATGTGTCCACCATGCAACAAGAACCCCCTCTATCCGGCCAACCCCCTCCACATGTCGACATGTAGTTTGATTCCTGCCTAGGGCAGCTTGGTCGTCGGACTGCCCAGCCAACCCCTCCTGGCAAAACTCGTTCTCGTGCCCTTCAAGTAGACGAGCATTCGCACGCACACGAAGTTCAGATCTGCCCCAACAACTACGCTTTACCGTGCTCCCTCTGATTCCCTAACCGTAGGCTGCAACCTAGTGCCTATTCGGTTTCCACCCTTTTGTCACCAAAATCATGCAGACGCGATTGCCCGACAGTTTGACGATGGCCTACCTTTGACAAATATGACAGAACTACTGTAAAAGATAAACACAAGAAGGGGGGTTGAATTGTGTTAATTAAAAATTTTTATCCCTTTCGTCTGTGGGTTTCAAATGGGTTCAGACGAAACAATGTTTATATTGAAGAATTGATTTTAATATACAAACGTTAGAGTATGATTATCCCCAGTTAGTTAAACAGACGAAATAAATAAACACGAGTGTTTTTATACTGGTTCGTCTATTCAAGACTACGTCCAGTTACCCAACAACCACTGAGTTTTCACTACAAACCGTGAAAAGGTTTACAAGTATTGTTTGAACCCAGCCACTTCTGGCTATTACAAGATATTCTTTGCTCCCAGCCTTTTCAGGTTAAACTACCAAGGTATTCTTTGAACCCAGCCTCCACAAGCTAATACAAAAGGTATTCTTTGGAACACAGCCTCCTCAGGCTAAAGTACCACACAAGTGGATTTGTAAAGAGTTTGAAAAACAGAGTTCTTCCTCTTCGCAGAGAGGGTTTTTACAATATAGTTCTAAGTTGGATTGAGCGAATTCTTAGACGATTGAAGAGATAAGCGTATTCGCCAACTAATTCTTGAAGCTGTGAAGTCCTTTTATAGGCATCTTCTTCAAATAGTCGTTAGACTCATTTGAATGCCGTTGAGAGTCGTTGAGAAATCTTCTTGAGAGCTTTCCAAAATGGTTGTCAGTTGTACTTGATTGATTGATAAGAGTCGCAGCGGATATAGCGAACTAGGTTGTGCGCAGTACTATTTCTGACTTGTACAGAGATGTGACAAAAGGTGAAGACCTTTTTGACTTTGGTGTGTAAGCTCGAATCCCTATACTGATCTTGGATGTTTCTCACGAGTACTTCTTTAGATTTCAAATCTTGGCGCGAAAGACTCAACTTGACTTCAGCTTTTGGATAGACGATATGATTCTTCAGTCTTCAGTTGTTGTTGTTTCGTCTCATCCTATCGTCTTAAGACTTCACTCTTTGGACAGACGAAGGACTTTAGCTTTGAGTAGTCCTCTTCCGTCTGTGCATGTATCGTCTGATGACTTGGCTTTTGGATTGCATTACGTGAAATTTCTTCTTTGAAGGGTCTTGTTCCGTCTGTGCTGGTTTCGTCTTAGTAAGTCTTGGGTAGCTTGGTTTCGTCTGTCTTGTAATCAATCAAAATCTTGAGACGTTAATCATCCTTGATCTAACAATCTCCCCCTTTTTGATGATTACAGACCATACCACGAAAATCTGCACAAGACATGGTTAGACAGAAACAAACAGTCTTAAAAAGCCAGATTGACATCTAGACGATGTTTTCTGAATAATACCTCTTTATAAAGGATTGTTACATCAATGCGATGTAATCTTTGTACATTATTACATTGGTATAGATAGAAAACCAATAAAGAATTACAATTGTAAGCTATACTAAAGAATTACAAGTATAAGCTATACAAAACAAAATACATGATATAAGTAAAAAAAATACATGACTCCCCCTCAGACGATGCTTGCTCTTTGAATGCTCGCTCCCCCTTAGACGTTGCTTTCCCCTTGTACCTATCTTCTTTCCCTTGGGCTCTTCTATTCTCCTCCTTGGGCTGTAAATCATCAAAAGATGATCAAGAAGAAGGCTTTGGCTTCTTGTTGAGCAGGGTCATCACAGTGTCTTTTAGCTGCTGCACTTCAGACGATAGAGAAGCTTGATTTTCTTCAAGTTCTCTATTCTTTGCTTTCAAGTGCCCGCAATCCTCTTCCAGGGCATCATATTTACGCTTCAGAGTCTTATACTCCTCAGCTTCTCGAATATCAACCTCAGCACCCTCAACTTTGTCATCAACCTCCACCATATCATCAAAGTGTACTATTGGTGTTTGAGGTTCTTCCACTATAGGAGTAGTGTCATCAAAGATGAGCACTGTTGGAGTCTTCTTCAGACGCAATGTGAAGAGTGGAAGGACAAGGTCAGCCGTGAAGTTCTGTTCCCATTGCAATGTATACATTTTTGTGGGAACAGAGATTTCAAGATCCGGATGCTCCTAGGATGGGTGAGTGTATGCAAAAGCTTCACCAGGAAACACCCTGCCACAGACGGTAGAATCTTCATCAAATGAAGTTCCAGAGCAAAATTGTGAAGTGGCTTCATGATCTTCTATCATCCGTTGTATCTTTGGATTGATAGGGCTTGAGGCTTGAGCTTGGATTGCTTTGAGGTGCGCATAGGCAGCAGACGGAAGGAGTTTGGAGATGTGCCTTGCGAATTTGAAGGTCCTGGGTACAGACGGTACTTTCTTTTCTTCTCCCTTAGCCAAGAACTTGACCAGGCATGGTCTTTTTCGGTCTAAGACTATTGTGTACTTTGTTTCGTCTGACACCAGTGAAGAGAACTGTGAACCCACCATTGAGGGGCAGTAT
Organism: Hylodesmum podocarpum; assembly: GCA_026586105.1. NCBI lineage: Eukaryota > Viridiplantae > Streptophyta > Magnoliopsida > Fabales > Fabaceae > Hylodesmum > Hylodesmum podocarpum. The sequence continues at coordinate 3,308,132 of JALJEV010000804.1, forward strand.
CTCTTATCCTTCTTAGCATGCCGATCAATATGAAAGAAGGAGACTTCTCTTCCCATAACCTCCCTTCTGTAGGCATCAGCTATCAACTTGAAAGTCAAGTTGTAGTCTTCCGGTAGAGAGTGAGCGAACTCCTCAGGGTCTTCATATTCGTTGAGAAGGATGGAGTAACGAGGGCTGATCCTGGAGCAATGGGGTCTCATCCATGGGAGTACAATTCCAAGAGAATGTCCTAGACTGACATACTCTGTTTTGTTGAGTGGAATTGTAAATGGCATAGGATCATGGCGATCTATGGTGTCAAGATGCCAATGAGTGCATTCTTTCGGCTCATAGATGGTAGAGTGTGCGTCTCCATATCTACAATGGTGGAAGACAGACGCATTCTCCTCATACCGAACCTTCCATCTTGGATTTTCTTTATGTGGAATGTGAGGTTCATAGCCAAGTGCTGGTCCTTCAATCACCGACTCAGCAATATGATCCTTGTAGGCTTGAATATCTTCTAACCCCTTGATGTCTAGGTTGGTCAGTGTATCCTAGGGCAGACGCTTCAACCAATCGCGTTGCTCTTCTGGGGTGTAGATAGTGTTTTCATTGAAGTCTACTGGCTTCAAGGGTTTGTTGAAGTTGATGGGATTGACAAATCTCCCTAATTGAAAACCCTTCTTGCCTCTGTACTCATATGGGTTCTTCAATTCAATGTAGGGAGTGTCCTTGATATAGCGGTCTTCATCGTCTGCTAAGATATCATTTTGAGCTGACTCAGACGGTTCACCATCAGTGGAGAATTCTTCATACTTCTCTCCAATGATCCAATCAGGTTTGATTGGTCTTTCAGCACAGGTGATCTCAGCAAATCTTCTCATGACTAATTCGTTTAGAAACGAATAGTCTATCTTGTGCTTTGGGGGTAGGTCTTCTGGATTGATCACCTCAGCATGTGATTCCCCCCAAGTACCATCCACCTTTATAACTTCAAGATGTTCTTCATCAGACGAAGAATCTACATCTTCAATCAGCACAAAGTCATCAAACGGAATTTCCTTCGTCTGTTGGTGGGATGCTTCCTCAGACGCAGCAGGTAACGTCTGTGCAAGGGATGCGTTCAGCGGAGACGCAACAATAGGGTCAACCTTATGTTCGTCTTGGAGTGATGTTGATGGAGAGACTTCCATTGTGGAAACTTCCTCACTTAGCATTGTTTCCAACTCCTCCGCAAGCTGGGCATTATCTCTCTGGATTTGGGCAGTTTCTTCATTGTTCATGCCCTCTGAGGTTGCTGGAGCAGGTGCAGCCTCAGACGATCCAATTCCACGAACGTTGTTGAGAAAGATTCTTTCTCTCTCAGCTTCAAGCAAGATGGAGACTCTCTTGGCCTCTTTCAGCATCTTTTATTCGTCTGTCTCACCAACTATGACAGACGCAAGCTTTTGCTTCATCTTCTCCTTGCCTTTAGCAGCCTTTTCAAGCGCAAGCTTTCTAGCTTTTGCCTTTTCTTCAGCTGCTTTCCTCTGCTTTTCTTCGTCTGTGAGTATCTTCACAGATGGAACTGGTTCAGACGATATGTTGGCCCCTTCATCTTCGCTAGGGGATATCGTCTGTTCCTTTGCTTTAGCACCAATGTGCTTGATTCTGATGGTCCTTTTCTTTTTCTTGAGGGGTTCTTCAAGAACATCCTCAAAAGGAACCTCAGAGATGGTCACTGAAGGAAGAGGTTGGGGTTGGTCTAGTGTTTGGGTTTGTGTTTGGGGTTCTGTTTGGGATGATGTTTCGGTTTGTGTTTGGGGTTGTGTTTTGGTTGGAGTTTGGGCTTGTGTTTGTGGCTTAGCACGCTTGATGCGAGCTCTGTGTGGAGGGTCTTTGGTGATGGGTGAGAGGGGTACATCCTCTTGTTGTGAATGAAGGAGATAGCCTGGCATCAGATGCATCTTCGCAAAGTTGCTGGCTTTCACTTCCTTTCCTTCAGGGTGATAAACTACGCCAATAGTATCAAACCCTTGGTTGATGATGATCTTTGTGAAGAGGGTGGCGTAGGGAATACTGCTCTTCCTACGGATGTTGCGATTCTTCAATGCACTTATCCAGTGGTCAAGGATAATGTGCGAAAGGCTCATCCTAGCTTTCCTCAGAAGGTAGAAGATACAGAATCTGTCTCGAGAGCTCACATTGTCGCGAGAGCCTGTACGAGGAGTGAAGATGTTGTAGAGCAAGTTGTGAATGACTCTGGCAGATGGACAGAGATTTCCAGATCTGAAGAACTTGGAGTCTTCAGAGTTGCGTTTCTTCATCTCGTAGATCAACTTGTCTACGTGCTCCTCAGATTCGTTCTTCATCCAGTTGGGGCTATAGAAACGCCCCTCGGCCTTGCAGTTGCCAGCCTCAGCAATAGAGTCCACCGTGATGATGTACTCTTTGTTGTCAATGGTACCCACAATACCATCATCGAATTCCTTCGCGTCGCTCCAGAATTCGGCATAGGCCTCCATCAGCCATGGGCCTCTCATCTCAGCAAAACCCAACCATCCAGAGTGGTTCAAGACTTTCGCTACTCATTCAGAGATGCCTTCAACAGTTTCCCTCGTTATCCACTTGCTAGGCAAGAACAAGTCTTGAGCAAAGAAGGTGGCTTTAGCAGCTTTGGTAGCTTTGGTGTTCTTGGCGGCCATTGTTGATATTTGAAAATGAGAGAATAAGAACTTAGTGAGTATTTAGGTTTGGAAAGTTCAAAAGATAGCAAATTGCGGTAAAGAATAAAAGAGTGAACTTTCAAGAGTATTTATAGGCAAAGATAAAAACGGTTGTGATTCTTCAGACGAAAGAGATTTTGGAAACTGCCCTTGATTTGATGTGTCCACATCATTGCCTTTTCAATGATTGATTTGACCTCTGCAATTCACGGCGCGTGCTTATCAATGTCCTAGAATAGCGCAATAAATGACAGACACATTTATTGCTTCTTTTAATTTGTCCCTGCACACTTGAGATAAACTTATTAAATAGTAACAGTTGCGTCTGTTGAATTTTACCACAGTAACTATTCAACTTGATTAGACGCAATGTTTCGTCTTAACACGAAATAATGTACAGACGGAACAAACTTAACAACTAGCTTAGACGGAACAATTTTCAATCATTTAAAGAAATAATTCCAAGATTTTCCTTAATGAAATTGAAGCGTGTTTCGTCTAATGCCTTAGTAAATATATCTGCCCATTGAAAATCTATTTTCACAAACTGTATATTGAAAATACCTTTTTGGACATAGTCTCTTATAAAATGAAAACGAATTTCAATATGTTTAGCTTTTGAATGTTGAATAGGATTTTTGCTAAGATTAATTGCACTTGTATTATCACAAAATACTGGTATATGATTTTCAAACCTGGAGTAATCTTCAAGTTGATGTTTTATCCATTGTAATTGTGAGCAACACCCTGCCGTAGCAATATACTTTGCTTCAGTTGTTGAGAGTGCAATGGAGTTTTGTTTCTTGCTTGACCAATAAATTAGTGATGATCCAAGGAATTGACATCCACCACTTGTGCTTTTTCTCTCCACCTTGTCTCCAGCATAATCCGCATCACAAAAGCCTATCAAACTAAAATCATTATTTTTCTTATAAAACAAAGAGAGATCAGTTGTTTCAACAAGATATCTAAGAATTCTCTTTACAGCTTGTAAGTGAGATTCTTTAGGGTCAGATTGAAATCTAGCACATAGACCAACACTAAACATAATGTCAGGTCTGCTTGTAGTTAAATAAAGGAGTGAGCCGATCATACCTCTGATACCCGTCTGATCAACAGACTTACCTGACTCATCCTTGTTGAGATTTGCTCCAGACGAATGCATTGGGGTCTTCATAGGCTTGGCATTCTCCATCTTGAACTTCTTAATAAGTTCGTTTGTGTATTTCTGTTGATGGATGTAGATTCCTTCTTTCGTCTGCTTGATTTGAAGTCCTAGAAAGAACTTCAATTCTCCCATCATGCTCATTTCAAACTAATCTTGCATTATCTTTGTAAAATCCTTGCACAGAGAATCATTAGTAGCTCCAAAGACTATATCGTCTACATAAATCTGGACTATAATAAAGTCTTTTGAAACGCTTTTCTTGAAGAGAGTTGTATCAACCTTTCCTCTTGAAAAACCATTTTTAAGAAGAAAAGAACTGAGTCTATCATACCAAGCTCTGGGAGCTTGTTTAAGACCATACAGTGCTTTCTTAAGTTTGAAAACATGATCAGGTTGAGATGAACTTTCAAAACCAGGAGGTTGTTTTACATACACTTCTTCTTCAATGAAACCGTTTAGAAAAGCACTTTTTACATCCATTTGATATAGGACAATATTCTTGTGAGCAGAAAAAGCAAGTAATATTCTGATTGCTTCTAATCTAGCTACAGGTGCAAAAGTTTCTGTAAAATCAATACCTTCTTGTTGATTATACCCTTGTGCTACTAACCTTGCTTTGTTTCTTACCACTTTTCCAGCTTCATCAAGCTTGTTTCTGAACACCCATCTGGTTCCAATGATGTTTTTGTTCTTTGGTCTTTCAACTAGGGTCCATACATCATTCCTTGTGAACTGATTAAGTTCTTCTTCCATAGCCAAGATCCAATCGTTATCTTGAAGAGCATCTTCAATATTCTTTGGCTCTATGTTTGATACAAGAGTATATCCAGACAATTCCTTTAGCTTCGATCTAGTTAGAACACCTTGATTCCTATCTCCAATGATAAGATCTTCAGTGTGGTTAGATGCAAACTTCCATGATCTTGCAGGTGCTTGATCTCTTTGTTGATGAGTATCAGACGAAGAGGGTTCGTCTGTGCTCCTATCGTCTGCTCTTGTTTCGTCTGACCCTTGTTTATCATGTTGACCAGAAGGGTTAATCTGTAAATTATCAAACAAGTTTTCTAGGTCTGATATTTCTTTATCAGCCTTTGAGTTATCTTGGAACTTTACATGAATTTTTCTTTCCATAGTTCATATGGAGTCTTATTCAAAATTGGTCTTATCAATATTCTGTTTTGAATATAACAGGAAGTATTAACTGCTTCTGCCCAATAATATTTAGGGAGAGAGCTTTCATGCAACATAGTTCTAGCCATTTCTTGTAAAGTACGATTTTTCCTTTCCACAACTCCATTTTGTTGAGGAGTTCATGGAGATGAAAAATTGTGAAATATACCGTTTTCAAAACAAAAGGCTTTGAACTCAGAATTTTCAAATTCTGTTCCATGATCACTCCTTACAGACGCAATACATATTCCTTTTTCTTTTTGAACACGTTTGCAGAATATTTCAAAAACCTTGAATGACTCATGTTTATGGGCTAGGAAGTATACCCATGTAAATCTAGTATAGTCATCTACAATGACAAATCCATATCTCTTCCTGATGAGTCGTTATTTTGATCATTTTCTCTGCATTTATTATATCCTAATACAGCACGATTAAGAATCAATTAGTATGATTTAATGTATTTATGAGTTTAGACTCATTTTGGCTTTAATTGATAAATTTGGTCTAATTCGTTATTGTTATTCAGATTTGACAAGGTTTACAAAACTGAGCATAGCTTTCACCACAGACCTCTGATTGAGCTGAATTTTATATCAAATTAAAGAGGACTCAAAGATATACAACATTTATGAAGACATAAAGTTCCCAGTCGGAGTGTATCTGGTGTAAAAATGTCTTTGAATGCAGCATATGAACTGTTATGAAAATTCCAGCATTTAAGGATTTGACAAGTCTCGGTAAAATAGGCATAACTCCCTCTACAGAACTCCGTTTGAGCTCTACTTTATATCGAATTAAAAAGGATTGACAGAGCTACAAAATTTATGAAGACATGAAGAGCCAATTCGGATTGCATCTTGGGTGAATTTGGTCTTGAAGTTGGACCACGAAGTCTGGACGGGAATTTCAGCAATTAGGCTATGTAAATCATGCAATTAATTATTTTTCTTGTTTTGCTGTATGTGGGAATCGAACATGAGACCCTTTTTCACTTAATTTTGGCATGTGCAAGGCATGAGGGACCACCGAATTGAATTGAAAAAAAATGCAGACAGCCAGAAAACATGCCAGGAAACATGCACTTCCTCATTTTCACGTTTTGGGTCCTTAGTGTAAGGGTCTTTGTTTTTTTTTTTTGTTTCTTTTCTCTTTTTCTTCTCCATAAAAACCATTCCAGCTATGAAGGAGGGGGCTCTTCTTCGTATTGTGTTTTTCTTTTTCTGTTTTTCTTCTTCTTTGGTTGGATGGTCCAGACTTGCTTTTCAATCAATACAATTATATTTCGGTTTGATTTCTTTATCTCTTCTACTTTGCAATTCCATTTTACTGCACTTTCAATTTCATTACATTTTTAATTTTACTGCACTACAATTTCGAATTCAAGTTGTGAAAGTCCATTCGCCATTAATTTCTTCAATTCGTTCTTTGAAATTTAAGTGTACTGCAATTTAGTTTATATGCACTTTCAATTCAATTAGTTTGCTGGAATTAGATTTAAATGGAAGGCTAAGTTTAAGGATTAATCTCTTGAATTAGATTACAATGATACTTTGAGATTATGTTCATGATTGCTTGTTCAATTTGCTATAGACTCTCATCATTCATTCTAGCTCTTAATGACTATGTGTTTGCTTAATTCACATAAAGAGAACCAAGATTAATTTTCGCTTAGTCAATTGATCTTGCTATCAGTAATATTAACTTATATTTTGTTCTCATGCTTAATGGAATGAAGTATAAGTTGCTAGAATTAGAATGAATGATGTATGTGTTTTTGCTTAATTCACATAAGGAAAACTAAGATTAATTATCGCTTAGTTAATTGATTGAAGTTGGATTAAGAGTTGAGTAAATTGAACATTTGATGTGATTGATTTTCGCTTAGTTAATTAATCTGGTTATCAAGGATAAGTGAGTTGCAATCTAATCAAGAGGTTAATCTATTTTAGTTTATTATTTCATCTTGTTTAGAAATTCTATTTTTACAATTCTGTTTTCAAAAATCAAACAAACAACCCCCCTTTATGTGTATTGTGTTTGTGTCTTGTGTTTGTGTCTTGTGGCTTGTGTTTGATAGGAACTTGAGTGATGGTCCTTGAGAGACGACCTAGGAGTCACTTCCTAGTACTACATATTTAATTGTATTAATTTGTGCGAGTGCGACCTCGTATCAAATTTTGGCACCGTTGCCGGGGACCATCGGTTTCTGTCATAAATTATTGTTACTGTCATATTTGCATAATAGCTTTGCTTTGCTTTGCTTTACTGATATAATTTGTTTTTACATTTTGGTGGCAAGTGTGTGCTCTGTAATTTTTGGTTTTGTTTTTGGAAGTTGCTGATTTGTGTGCAAAAAAAAAAAAAAAATAAAATAAATTTGACCATTTGAATTGCCATCATTTGAATTGCCATTAAATTGCCATCATTTGAAGTTTGCTTTATGTAGTTTATTTTATGTGCAATTGCTTATACCATCATTTGATTTTTTATTGATAGTGCGCGGACCAACAATTGCATAATTGATGTTCACTTAAAGGTACCACATAATTGCATGAACGATGCGCGGGCCAACATGAACAAAGGATTTATAAATACTAAATAGTAAAATAGTAAAATAGTAATTAGTGAATAGTAAATAGTAAATAGTAAGTAGTAAATAGTAAATAGTAAATAGTAAATAGTAAAATAGTGAATAGTAAATAGTAATTAACTGTGAGCATTTTCTAATTAACTGTGACTTTTGGTTTTGCTTGGTGTGAAACGCATGGTATATTGTGTTTAGTGTATGACTAGAGGTAATCCAGGTGTTTTACAACCTTTTGACCCTAAGATAGATAGGACCTTTCATGAATTAGATAGGTAATTTAGGAATTTGTCTTTAGAGCCTGTACCGTTAGATATTGTTAGTTTAACTGATAGCAATCATTCCCCATCTGTAGCTACCAATTCTAATTTGGTTTATACAGATTCTTTTGGTAATTATACTGCTAAGAACATTATGGCTCAACCTAATCCTCGTGAGAGGACTCTTAGAGAGTTGGCTGCACCTGACTTCACCTATGAAAGTTTGTGCATCCAGTATCCGATGAGGATGTTCCATATGTTCTCAAGATCGGGTGATACATCTCTTGCCCAAGTTCCATGGACTTGCGGGAGAATGTCCTCATAAGCATTTGAAGGAATTCCATATTGTGTGTTCTACCATGAAGCCTCCAGACGTCTTAGATGACCACATCTTCTTGAAGGCATTCCCACATTCTCTAGAGGGCGTGGCAAAGGATTGGTTGTATTACCTTGCGCCTAGATCTATCACTAGCTGGGATGACCTTAAAAGGATGTTTCTAGAAAAATTCTTTCCGCGTCTAGGACCACTGCAATAAGAAAGGATATATCCGGTATTAGACAACTTGGTGGGGAGACATTGTATGAATACTGGGAGAGGTTCAAGAAACTTTGTGCGAGCTGTCCACATCACCAGATTTCTGAACAACTCCTTCTACAATATTTCTACGAAGGCTTGAATAGTATGGAAAGGAGTATGATAGACGCTGCTAGTGGTGGAGCACTTGGTGATATGACGCCAGCTGTAGCTAGACAATTAATTGAGAAAATGGCCTCTAACTCCCAGCAGTTCAGTGCTAGAAATGATGCTATTGTTGTTAGAGGAGTTCATGACATAGCCTTTTGGATCATCTTCGAGAGACCAAGATAGAGAGCAAGCTTGATGCTCTTGTGAATTTGATGATGACACGAGATGGTCGTCAATCAAAAATCTACATCTGTTGCTAGAGTGTGTGGGGTATGCACCTCTAATGATCATCATACAGATTCATGTCCTTCTTTACATCAATCTGTTGGCTCTGACTCCCAATCTCCTCAAGCATATGCTGCTAACATCTATAATAATAGACCCCAACAACAGCAAAATTATGACTTGTCCAGCAACAGATACAATCCGGGTTGGAGAAATCACCCGAATTTGAGATGGTCCAATCCTCCACAACAACAACAGTCAGCACCACCTTTTCAGAATTCTTCTGGTAGTAGTAGACCTTATGTGCCTCCACCTATGCAACAACAAGATCGAGACAACCCAAGCACCCGCACCACCACCAGCCCCTAAACCTTCTAATTCGAACCTTCACTTGAGGAGTTGGTCGCAGATGACTCTTCAGAATATGCAATTTCAGCAAGAGACTAGAGCTTCTATTCAAGAGAATAGAGCCTCTATTCAAAGCTTGACTAATCAGATGGGGCAAATGGCTACTCAGTTGAATCAAGCACTGTCACAGAACTCAGACAAATTGCCTTCTCAGACAGTGCAGAATCCAAAGAATGTTAGTGCCATCACACTGAGGTCAGGTAAACAGATGAGTGATCCAATATCAACATCATCTTCTTCTGCACCTGCACCTAATCCTACACATGTACCTGAACCATCTTCTATTCCTTCTTCAACTCCACATTCTACACCAGTTCCTAGTACTAGTTGTGACTTGCATCAGCCTCCTGTACCTCTTCCATTTCCTCCCAGATTGATTCCAAGCAAAAAGATGGAAGAAGTAGATAAGGAGATCTTGGATACCTTTAGAAAGGTAGAGGTGAACATACCTCTGCTTGATGCTATTAAGCAAATTCCAAGATATGCAAAATTCTTGAAGGAGCTATGTACACACAAGAGGAGGATGAAGGGTAATGAGCGAATTAGCATGGGCAGAAATGTATCCGCATTAATAGGAAAATCTGTTCCTCATATTCCTGAAAAATGTAAGGACCCAGGTACATTCTGCATACCTTGTGTTATTGGAAATAATAAGTTTGAAAATGCCATGCTTGATTTGGGTGCATCCATTAATGTCATGCCTCTGTCCATTTTTAAATCTTTATCTCTTGGACCTTTGCAACCTACGGGTGCGGTAATACAATTGGCAAATAGAAGTGTTGCCCACCCCACCGGTCTCATTGAAGATGTATTAGTTAGGGTTGGAGAGCTTATTTTCCCTGCTGATTTTTATGTCCTTGATATGGAGGAGGGATTCTCCCATGGATCCGTTCCAATCATATTGGGCAGACCATTTTTGAAAACAACCCGAACTAAGATAGATGTGCATGCAGATACCTTATCTATGGAGTTTGATGACAGTGTTGTCCATTTTAACATTCTTGAGGCAATGAAACATCCACCTGAGGATCATTCTGTTTTTCGTGCTGAGATTATAGATGATATTGTGGATGGGTACTATACTGATTTTAACTCTTTGCATCATATGAAACATTCTTTTGTTTCTGACGTTGAATGTGATGATGTTGAATGTGATGATTATGCATCTGAATCATGTTCTGAGAATATTTGTGATGAACCTTTAGGTGTTGTACCTCTAGACATTAAATTCTTAAAGTCAGATTGCACTAACCATGTCACAGACAGTACATCTGAATATGACTTACAAGTTGAGGTACAAGCTGTGGAACCTGTTCTTCTTCCCTCTTTGGTCCCTGATATTCAGCCACCACCCATTCCAGAACTGAAACCTTTACCAGAAAACCTCAAGTATGTTTACTTGGAGGATGATGAGAGATTTCCTGTAATCATTTCCACCTCTCTTGATGTTATTCAAGAAGAGAAGTTGTTGCAAGTGCTTCGGAAGCATAAGAAAGCCATCGGTTGGACCTTGGCGGATATTCCTGGTATCAGCCCATCCACATGTATGCATAGAATATTATTGGAGGATGGTGCCAAACCAGTGAGACAGCCGCAAAGGAGACTGAACCCGGTGATTTGGGATGTAGTGAAGAAGGAGGTGACCAAGCTTCTACAAGCTGGGATCATCTATCCTATCTCTGACAGTAAGTGGGTTAGTCCAGTCCAAGTAGTCCCTAAGAAGACAGGCTTGACTGTTGTTAAGAATGAGAGGGACGAACTTCTCCCAACTAGAGTGCGGAAACGGTTGGAGGGTCTGTATAGATTATCGAAGGCTTAATTTAGCAACAAGGAAAGATCATTTCCCATTGTCTTTTATTGATCAGATGTTGGAGCGACTGGCAAGTAAATCCCATTATTGTTTTCTTGATGGTTTTTCTGGTTATTTTCAAGTCCACATTGCTCCTGAGGATCAAGAGAAAACTACATTCACCTGCCCCTTTGGCACTTTTGCCTATAGGAGGATGCCTTTCGGTCTGTGCAATGCCCCTGGTACCTTCCAGCGGTGCATGATGAGTATTTTTACTGATTTTCTAGAAAATTGCATAGAGGTGTTTGTGGATGATTTTACTGTTTATGGATCCTCTTTTGATGCATGCTTAGATAGTTTGGATAAAGTACTTAATAGATGCATTGAAACTAATATTGTTCTTAATTTTGAGAAATGTCACTTCATGGTAGAACAAGGTATAGTTTTAGGGCATATCATTTCTAGGAAGGGCATAGAGGTAGATCCTGCCAAAATATCAGTTATTTCACAGTTGCCTTACCCCTCTTGCGTGCGAGAGGTTCGATCTTTTCTTGGACATGCAGGTTTCTACAGGCGTTTTATCAAAGATTTCAATAAGAAGGCCCTTCCACTATCCAAATTACTTCAAAAGGATGTCGACTTTGATTTTAATGATCAATGCAAAGAGGCTTTTGACTGCCTGAAGAAGGCACTGACCACCACTCCCATCATTCAAGCACCTGACTGGACGATTCCCTTTGAGCTTATGTGTGATGCATCAAATTATGCATTGGGAGCTGTCCTTGCACAGAGAGTAGATAAGTTGCCTAGGGTGATATATTATGCTTCCAGGACCTTAGATGTTGCCAAGCAAATTACACTACCACGTAGAGAAGGAACTTCTAGCCATTGTTTTTGCTCTTGATAAGTTTAGATCATATTTGCTTGGTTCTCGTGTTATTGTGTATACGATCATGCGGCTACGAAATACTGTTGAAGAAGAAAGCCGAGTCAAAGCCTAGGCTGATCGGATGGATGTTGTGGCTCCAAGAGTTTGATTTGGATATCCGTGATAGGAGTGGAGCACGTAACGGTAGAGACCATCTCGATCGGATTGAGAGACTCGAGGGTAAGGATGACAAATTGCCCATCGAGAGATAACTTTCCGGATGAAAGTTTATTATCTATATCTCGCTTCTTACCCCACCACCCCTTGGTTTGCGAATATTGTTAATTTCTTAGTTGCTTCTGTTTTTCCTCCCTTAGCATCTAGAGCTCATATTGATAAAATTAAGAGTGATGCTAAGCATTATATTTGGGATGACCCCTATTTATGGAAGTTGTGTAGTGACCAGGTAATTAGGAGATGTATTCCAGATCACGAGATTGATTCGGTCCTGCAGTTTTGCCATTCTTCCGCACCAGGTGGTCATCTGGGCATTCAAAGGACAGCTCGCAAGGTGTTAGACTGTGGTTTTCTGCGGCCCACCATCTTCGAGAGATGCGTGGAAGATTTGTAGCACTTGTGAGCAAGTGCCAAAGAGCGGGAGGATCCCTTACATGGAGACAACAAATGCTTCAACAACCCATGCCGTTCGTGAGGTATTTGACGTCTGGGGTATAGATTTCATGGGTCCCTTTCCTGTATCTTTTGGTTTTGTTTACATTCTCTTAGCTGTGGATTATGTTTCGAAATGGGTGGAAGCCAAAGCCACCAGAACTAATGATGCTCGGGTTGTTGTGGATTTTGTTAGATCTCACCTATTTTGCAGGTTTGGAGTACCCAGAGCTATTGTTAGTGATCAAGGCACCCATTTTTGCAACAGATCCATGCAGGCTCTACTTAAGAAGTATGGGGTTGTGCACAAAGTTTCTACACCATACCACCCCCAGACAAACGGGCAGGCAGAAATCTCCAACAGGGAGATCAAGAGAATACTGGAGAAGATTATCCAACCCAATAGGAAAGATTGGACTCTCAGACTGGATGATGCTCTTTGGGCACATAGGACTGCCTACAAAGCACCCATAGGGATGTCTCCTTATCGAGTCGTCTTTGGAAAGGTATGTCATTTACCTGTGGAAATAGAGCACAAAGCATATTGGGCTGTGAAGACCTGTAACTTCTCCATTGATGAGGCCGGAGAGGAGAGGAAGTTGCAACTAAATGAACTGGATGAAATCCGTCTGGAAGCATATGAGAATTCTAAGTTCTACAAAGAGAAAACCAAAAAGTTTCATGACAGCTTGATAGCCAGAAAGGACTTTGTGGTTGGCCAGAGAGTTCTATTATATAATTCCAAACTCGGACTCATGGGTGGTAAGTTGCGTTCTAAGTGGATTGGACCTTTAGTTGTTACTAATGTTTATCCTTATGGTACAGTTGAAATCAAAAGTGAGTCCACAGATAAGAGCTTCAAGGTTAATGGGCACAGGCTGAAACCATTCCTCAGAAATCCATCTCTGCTTAACACAATTGTGGAGGAGACTTCTCTGCTTGACCTCATTTCTCTGCCATCCTCCACCACCATTGAACAGCCCACAGTACTTTGCCGTTCTTAGCGGCTAAGGGAGTTTTTCTTTTCTCCTTTCGCTCTTTCTGTTTTATTTTAATTAGGATTTCGTATTTGTTTCGTTATACTTGGAGATTTTGTGATTGTGGTCTAACTATTATTATATCTCGCATTATGGTTTATACATGAGAATGAATCGAAACGAGCTAAGTTAATTTTTGGATTATTTTGTGGTGTTGATAATTCCTCGATAGATTGTGGATTATTCGTATGGATTGGTTTTGTATTGTCTCTCGATAAGTACTTGGCAATTTGAACTGTGAGTTATTTGAGCCTGTTTTGAATGGATTCATCTTTATGCCATTCTCTTTCTTTCAATGTGATATATGCCATTGGTGAATGTTGTTTTTCGAACTTGCTTTCATTCTTTTCGAAGCCTGCATTTTATCACATAATGCATGATTATGATTGAGGCATTCATTTCTATTTTCCCACTTGACCAGATAGCCTACCTTGCATTTGTATCCCTTGCTAGCCCCTTTGAGCCTGCAACCTTTTCTTTGATGATGACTGCATTACACACCTTAAGAGTAAAACAATGTGGTCCCGATTTTACATATATTGATCGAATTGTTTATCTTTTGGTTATGTGAAGTAGATAAGTGTGGGGGTATCTGCTAGGGACTTGCAGAAAATTAAGTGTGGAGGGGTAGAATACATGATTTATGATTTATATGATTTGGGTCTCTGAGTTGTAAAGATGGTATAATGTGGTTAGGTTTGAAAAAAAAAAAAAAAAAAAAAGAAAAATAGTAAACTTTTAACAAAAATAAGTGTGGATAATTAGTTGAATACTTGAGCAAGTGGTTGAATTGGAGAATTTACAGGTTTATTGTGTAGTTCCCATATCTTTTGTAATCTGTTGGTACTGTTCAATATCTCGTGAAATAGTAGTCACTGAACCATATTTATCAAAACCTCATCCTTGGCCCCATTACAACCTTTGCAAGTCCTCTTGAATCATGCATGACTTGTGATTGTTAGTGGTAGAGAATTAGAATAATTGCAAGCCTATGATAAAATAATTTTCATTTTAATGGTCTGAGACTAAACACTTGCCTGATACACTTGAGAGTTAGAGAGATACACTTCTGGTGAGGTCAATGCTTATGATTGACATGCATGATTAATTCAATATCTGTTTGATCCTATCTGCAGCAGGAATTGTTCAACACTATGATATGTAATCTCTAGATTAATTACGCTTTGATTGTTGTGTTCAATTTGAGATGTTCATGGTTGTTTTGGAAATATAAAATAGCTTAGACAGAGATGATCTTTTGTATCTAAGTTCATGTTTTCTTAGGACTTAGTTTTTTGTGAGTGCAAAAGAATAAGTGTGGGAGATTTTGATGAGTCGTTATTTTGATCATTTTCTCTGCATTTATTATATCCTAATACAGCACGATTAAGAATCAATTAGTATGATTTAATGTATTTATGAGTTTAGACTCATTTTGGCTTTAATTGATAAATTTGGTCTAATTCGTTATTGTTATTCAGATTTGACAAGGTTTACAAACCGAGCATAACTTTCACCACAGACCTCTGATTGAGCTGAATTTTATATCAAATTAAAGAGGACTCAA
Source organism: Hylodesmum podocarpum (assembly GCA_026586105.1). Taxonomy (NCBI): domain Eukaryota; kingdom Viridiplantae; phylum Streptophyta; class Magnoliopsida; order Fabales; family Fabaceae; genus Hylodesmum; species Hylodesmum podocarpum. The sequence continues at coordinate 3,323,252 of JALJEV010000804.1, forward strand.
AGATCTACAACATTTATGAAGACATAAAGTTCCTAGTCGGAGTGTATCTGGTGTAAAAATGTCTTTGAATGCAGCATATGAACTGTTATGAAAATTCCAGCATTTAAGGATTTGACAAGTCTCGGTAAAATAGGCATAACTCCCTCTACAGATCTCCGTTTGAGCTCCACTTTATATCGAATTAAAAAGGATTGACAGAGCTACAAAAGTAATGCAGACATGAAGAGCCAATTCGGATTGAATCTTGGGTGAATTTGGCCTTGAAGTTGGACCACGAAGTCTGGACGGGAATTTCAGCAATTAGGCTATGTAAATCATGCAATTAATTATTTTTCTTGTTTTGCTGTATGTGGGAATCGAACATGAGACCCTTTTTCACTTAATTTTGGCATGTGCAAGGCATGAGGGACCACCGAATTGAATTGAAAAAAAAATGGCATGACCGAGAAAACATGCCAGAAACATGCACTTCTTCATTTTCACGTTTTGGGTCCTTAGTTTAGGGGTCTTTGTTTTTTTTTTTTTTTTTTTTGTTTTTTTCTTTTTCTTCTCCATAAAAACCATTCCAGCCATGAAGGAGGGGGCTCTTCTTCGTATTGTGTTTTTCTTCTTCTTTGGTTGGATGGTCCAGACTTGCTTTTCAATCAATACAATTATATTTCGGTTTGATTTCTTTATCTCTTCTACTGCAATTCCATTTTACTGCACTTTCAATTTCATTACATTTTTAATTTTACTGCACTACAATTTCGAATTCAAGTTGTGAAAGTCCAGTTCTGCCATTAATTTCTTCAATTCGTTTTTGAAATTTAAGTGTGTACTGCAATTTAGTTTATATGCACTTTCAATTCAATTAGTTTCTTTGGAATTAGATTTAAATGGAAGGCTAAGTTTAAGGATTAATCTCTTGAATTAGATTACAATGATACTTTGAGATTATGTTCATGATTGCTTGTTCAATTTGCTATAGACTCTCATCATTCATTCTAGCTCTTAATGACTATGTGTTTGCTTAATTCACATAAAGAGAACCAAGATTAATTTTCGCTTAGTCAATTGATCTTGCTATCAATAATATTAACTTATATTTTGTTCTCATGCTTAATGGAATGAAGTATAAGTTGCTAGAATTAGAATGAATGATGTATGTGTTTTTGCTTAATTCACATAAGGAAAACTAAGATTAATTATCGCTTAGTTAATTGATTGAAGTTGGATTAAGAGTTGAGTAAATTGAACATTTGATGTGATTGATTTTCGCTAGTTAATTAATCAAGTTATCAAGGATAAGTGAGTTGCAATCTAATCAAGAGGTTAATCTATTTTAGTTTATTATTTCATCTTGTTTAGAAATTCTATTTTTACAATTTGCTTTTCAAAAATCAAACAAACAACCCCCTTTATGTGTATTGTGTTTGTGTCTTGTGTTTGTGTCTTGTGGCTTGTGTTTGATAGGAACTTGAGTGATGGTCCTTGAGAGACGACCTAGGAGTCACTTCCTAGTACTACATATTTAATTGTATTAATTTGTGCGAGTGCGACCTCGTATCAAATTTTGGCACCGTTGCTGGGGACCATCGGTTTCTGTCATAAATTATTGTTACTGTCATATTTGCATAATAGCTTTGCTTTGCTTTGCTTTACTGATATAATTTGTTTTTACATTTTGGTGGCAAGTGTGTGCTCTGTAATTTTTGGTTTTGTTTTTGGAAGTTGCTGATTTGTGTGCAAAAAAAAAAAAAAATAAAATAAAATAAATTTGACCATTTGAATTGCCATCATTTGAATTGCCATTAAATTGCCATCATTTGAAGTTTGCTTTATGTAGTTTATTTTATGTGCAATTGCTTATACCATCATTTGTGTTTATTGATAGTGCATGGACCAACAATTGCATAATTGATGTTCACTTAAAGGTACCACATAATTGCATGAACAAGTCATGTGCGGGCCAACATGAACAAAGGATTTAAGTAAATACTAAATAGTAAAATAGTAAAATAGTAATTAGTGAATAGTAAATAGTAAATAGTAAGTAGTAAATAGTAAATAGTAAATAGTAAATAGTAAAATAGTGAATAGTAAATAGTAATTAACTGTGAGCATTTTCTAATTAACTGTGACTTTTGGTTTTGCTTGGTGTGAAACGCATGGTATATTGTGTTTAGTGTATGACTAGAGGTAATCCAGGTGTTTTACAACCTTTTGACCCTAAGATAGATAGGACCTTTCATGAATTAGATAGGTAATTTAGGAATTTGTCTTTAGAGCCTGTACCGTTAGATATTGTTAGTTTAACTGATAGCAATCATTCCCCATCTGTAGCTACCAATTCTAATTTGGTTTATACAGATTCTTTTGGTAATTATACTGCTAAGAACATTATGGCTCAACCTAATCCTCGTGAGAGGACTCTTAGAGAGTTGGCTGCACCTGACTTCACCTATGAAAGTTTGTGCATCCAAGATCGATGAGGATGTTCCATATGTTCTCAAGACGGATCGATACATCTCTTTTTGCCCAAGTTCCATGGACTTGCGGGAGAATGTCCTCATAAGCATTTGAAGGAATTCCATATTGTGTGTTCTACCATGAAGCCTCCAGACGTCTTAGATGACCACATCTTCTTGAAGGCATTCCCACATTCTCTAGAGGGCGTGGCAAAGGATTGGTTGTATTACCTTGCGCCTAGATCTATCACTAGCTGGGATGACCTTAAAAGGATGTTTCTAGAAAAATTCTTTCCCGCGTCTAGGACCACTGCAATAAGAAAGGATATATCCGGTATTAGACAACTTGGTGGGGAGACATTGTATGAATACTGGGAGAGGTTCAAGAAACTTTGTGCGAGCTGTCCACATCACCAGATTTCTGAACAACTCCTTCTACAATATTTCTACGAAGGCTTGAATAGTATGGAAAGGAGTATGATAGACGCTGCTAGTGGTGGAGCACTTGGTGATATGACGCCAGCTGTAGCTAGACAATTAATTGAGAAAATGGCCTCTAACTCCCAGCAGTTCAGTGCTAGAAATGATGCTATTGTTGTTAGAGGAGTTCATGACATAGCTGCTGGATCATCTTCAGAGACCAAGATAGAGAGCAAGCTTGATGCTCTTGTGAATTTGATGACACAGATGGCTGTCAATCAAAAATCTACATCTGTTGCTAGAGTGTGTGGGGTATGCACCTCTAATGATCATCATACAAATTCATGTCCTTCTTTACATCAATCTGTTGGCTCTGACTCCCAATCTCCTCAAGCATATGCTGCTAACATCTATAATAATAGACCCCAACAGCAGCAAAATTATGACTTGTCCAACAACAGATACAATCCGGGTTGGAGAAATCACCCGAATTTGAGATGGTCCAATCCTCCACAACAACAACAGTCAGCACCACCTTTTCAGAATTCTTCTGGTAGTAGTAGACCTTATGTGCCTCCACCTATGCAACAACAAGATCGAGACAACCTGAAGCACCCGCACCACCACCAGCCCTCAACCTTCTAATTTGAACCTTCACTGAGGAGTTGGTCGAAGTGCAGATGACTCTTCAGAATATGCAATTTCAGCAAGAGACTAGAGCTTCTATTCAAGAGAATAGAGCCTCTATTCAAAGCTTGACTAATCAGATGGGGCAAATGGCTACTCAGTTGAATCAAGCACTGTCACAGAACTCAGACAAATTGCCTTCTCGGGATAAAGTGTTGAGAATCCAAAGAATGTTAGTGCCATCACACTGAGGTCAGGTAAACAGATGAGTGATCCAATATCAACATCATCTTCTTCTACACCTGCACCTAATCCTACACATGTACCTGAACCATCTTCTATTCCTTCTTCAACTCCACATTCTACACCAGTTCCTAGTACTAGTTGTGACTTGCATCAGCCTCCTGTACCTCTTCCATTTCCTCCCAGATTGATTCCAAGCAAAAAGATGGAAGAAGTAGATAAGGAGATCTTGGATACCTTTAGAAAGGTAGAGGTGAACATACCTCTGCTTGATGCTATTAAGCAAATTCCAAGATATGCAAAATTCTTGAAGGAGCTATGTACACACAAGAGGAGGATGAAGGGTAATGAGCGATTAGCATGGGCGTAAATGTATCCGCATTAATAGGAAAATCTGTTCCTCATATTCCTGAAAAATGTAAGGACCCAGGTACATTCTGCATACCTTGTGTTATTGGAAATAATAAGTTTGAAAATGCCATGCTTGATTTGGGTGCATCCATTAATGTCATGCCTCTGTCCATTTTTAAATCTTTATCTCTTGGACCTTTGCAACCTACGGGTGCGGTAATACAATTGGCAAATAGAAGTGTTGCCCACCCCACCGGTCTCATTGAAGATGTATTAGTTAGGGTTGGAGAGCTTATTTTCCCTGCTGATTTTTATGTCCTTGATATGGAGGAGGGATTCTCCCATGGATCCGTTCCAATCATATTGCGGACCATTTTTGAAAACAAACCCGAACTAAGATAGATGTGCATGCAGGTACCTTATCTATGGAGTTTGATGACAGTGTTGTCCATTTTAACATTCTTGAGGCAATGAAACATCCACCTGAGGATCATTCTGTTTTTCGTGCTGAGATTATAGATGATATTGTGGATGGGTACTATACTGATTTTAACTCTTTGCATCATATGAAACATTCTTTTGTTTCTGACGTTGAATGTGATGATGTTGAATGTGATGATTATGCATCTGAATCATATTCTGAGAATATTTGTGATGAACCTTTAGGTGTTGTACCTCTAGACATTAAATTCTTAAAGTCGATTGCACTAACCATGTCACGCAGACGCAGTACATCGAATATGACTTACAAGTTGAGGTACAAGTCGTGGAACCTGTTCTTCTTCCCTCTTTGGTCCCTGATATTCAGCCACCACCCATTCCAGAACTGAAACCTTTACCAGAAAACCTCAAGTATGTTTACTTGGAGGATGATGAGAGATTTCCTGTAATCATTTCCACCTCTCTTGATGTTATTCAAGAAGAGAAGTTGTTGCAAGTGCTTCGGAAGCATAAGAAAGCCATCGGTTGGACCTTGGCGGATATTCCAGTATCACCCATCCACATGTATGCATAGAATATTATTGGAGGATGGTGCCAAACCAGTGAGACGACCACAAAGGAGACTGAACCCGGTGATTTGGGATGTAGTGAAGAAGGAGGTGACCAAGCTTCTACAAGCTGGGATCATCTATCCTATCTCTGACAGTAAGTGGGTTAGTCCAGTCCAAGTAGTCCCTAAGAAGACAGGCTTGACTGTTGTTAAGAATGAGAGGGACGAACTTCTCCCAACTAGAGTGCAGAACAGTTGGAGGGTCTGTATAGATTATCGAAGGCTTAATTTAGCAACAAGGAAAGATCATTTCCCATTGCCTTTTATTGATCAGATGTTGGAGCGACTGACAAGTAAATCCCATTATTGTTTTCTTGATGGTTTTTTTCTGGTTATTTTCAAGTCCACATTGCTCTTGAGGATCAAGAGAAAACTACATTCACCTCCGCCCCTTTGGCACTTTTGCCTATAGGAGGATGCCTTTCTGTCCTGTGCAATGCCCCCGGTACCTTCCAATGTGGTGCATGATGAGTATTTTTACCGATTTTCTAGAAAATTGCATAGAGGTGTTTATGGATGATTTTACTGTTTATGGATCCTCTTTTGATGCATGCTTAGATAGTTTGGATAAAGTACTTAATAGATGCATTGAAACTAATCTTGTTCTTAATTTTGAGAAATGTCACTTCATGGTAGAACAAGGTATAGTTTTAGGGCATATCATTTCTAGGAAGGGCATAGAGGTAGATCCTGCCAAAATATCGCTTATTTCACAGCTTGCCTTACCCCTCTTGCAAGCGCGAGAGGTTCGATCTTTTCTTGGACATGCAGGTTTCTACAAAGCGCTTTATCAAAGACTTGAGTAAGAAGGCCCTTCCACTATCCAAATTACTTCAAAAGGATGTCGACTTTGATTTTAATGATCAATGCAAAGAGGCTTTGATCGCTCAAGAAGGCACTGACCACCACTCCCATCATTCAGGCACCTGACTGGACGATTCCCTTTGAGCTTATGTGTGATGCATCAAATTATGCATTGGGAGTTGTCCTTGCACAGAGAGTAGATAAGTTGCCTAGGGTGATATATTATGCTTCCAGGACCTTAGATGCTGCCCAAGCAAATTACACTACCACAGAGAAGGAACTTCTAGCCATTGTTTTTGCTCTTGATAAGTTTAGATCATATTTGCTTGGTTCTCGTGTTATTGTGTATACTGATCATGCACTCGAAATACCTGTTGAAGAAGATCGAGTCAAAGCCTAGGTGATCGATGGATGTTGTGGCTCCAAGAGTTTGATTTGGATATCCGTGATAGGAGTGGAGCAGTAATGCGGTAGCAGACCATCTCGATCGGATTGAGAGACCCGAGGGTAAGGATGACAAATTGCCCATCAGAGATAACTTTCAAGATGAAAGTTTATTATCTATATCTGCTTCTTACCCCACCACCCCTTGGTTTGCGAATATTGTTAATTTCTTAGTTGCTTCTGTTTTTCCTCCCTTAGCATCTAGAGCTCATATTGATAAAATTAAGAGTGATGCTAAGCATTATATTTGGGATGACCCCTATTTATGGAAGTTGTGTAGTGACCAGGTAATTAGGAGATGTATTCCAGATCACGAGATTGATTTGTCTGCAGTTTTTTGCCATTCTTCCGCACCAGGTGGTCATCTGGGCATTCAAAGGACAGCTCGCAAGGTGTTAGACTGTGGTTTCTACTGGCCCACCATCTTCAGAGATGCGTGGAAGATTTGTAGCACTTGTGAGCAGTGCCAAAGAGCAGGAGGATCCCTTACATGGAGACAACAAATGCCTCAACAACCCATGCTATTCTGTGAGGTATTTGACGTCTGGGGTATAGATTTCATGGGTCCCTTTCCTGTATCTTTTGGTTTTGTTTACATTCTCTTAGCTGTGGATTATGTTTCGAAATGGGTGGAAGCCAAAGCCACCAGAACTAATGATGCTCGGGTTGTTGTGGATTTTGTTAGATCTCACCTATTTTGCAGGTTTGGAGTACCCAGAGCTATTGTTAGTGATCAAGGCACCCATTTTTGCAACAGATCCATGCAGGCTCTACTTAAGAAGTATGGGGTTGTGCACAAAGTTTCTACACCATACCACCCCCAGACAAACGGGCAGGCAGAAATCTCCAACAGGGAGATCAAGAGAATACTGGAGAAGATTATCCAACCCAATAGGAAAGATTGGACTCTCAGACTGGATGATGCTCTTTGGGCACATAGGACTGCCTATAAAGCACCCATAGGGATGTCTCCTTATCGAGTCGTCTTTGGAAAGGCATGTCATTTACCTGTGGAAATAGAGCATAAAGCATATTGGGCTGTGAAGACCTGTAACTTCTCCATTGATGAGGCCGGAGAGGAGAGGAAGTTGCAACTAAATGAATCGGATGAAATCCGTCTCGGAAGCATATGAGAATTCTAAGTTCTACAAAAGAGAAAACCAAAAAGTTTCATGACAAGCTTGATAGCAGAAAGGACTTTGTGGTTGGCCGAGAGTTCTATTATATAATTCCAAACGGACTCATGGGTGGTAAGTTGCGTTCTAAGTGGATTGGACCTTTTGTTGTTACTAATGTTTATCCTTATGGTACAGTTGAAATCAAAAGTGAGTCCACAGATAAGAGCTTCAAGGTTAATGGGCACAGGCTGAAACCATTCCTCAGAAATCCATCTCTGCTTAACACAGTTGTGGAGGAGACTTCTCTGCTTGACCTCATTTCTCTGCCATCCTCCACCACCATTGAACAGCCACGATTTTTGCCGTTCTTAGCGGCTAAAGAGTTTTTCTTTTCTCCTTTCGCTCTTTCCTATTTTATTTTAATTAGGATTTCGTATTTGTTTCGTTATACTTGGAGATTTTGTGATTGTGGTCTAACTATTATTATATCTGCATTATGGTTTATACATGAGAATCTGAACTGAAATCTGAGCTAAGTTAATTTTTGGATTATTTTGTGGTGTTGATAATTCCTCTGATAGATTGTGGATTATTCTTTATGGATTGGTTTTGTATTGTCTCTGATAAGTACTTGGCAATTTGAACCTGTGAGTTATTTGAGCCTATTTTGAATGGATTCATCTTTATGCCATTCTCTTTCTTTCAGTGTGATATATGCCATTGGTGAATGTTGTTTTTCAGAACTTGCTTTCATTCTTTTCGAAGCTGCATTTTATCACATAATGCATGATTATGATTGAGGCATTCATTTCTATTTTCCCACTTGACCAGATAGCCTACCTTGCATTTGTATCCCTTGCTAGCCCCTTTGAGCCTGCAACCTTTTCTTTGATGATGACCTGCATTACACACCTTAAGAGTAAAACAATGTGGTCCTGATTTTACATATATTGATCGAATTGTTTATCTTTTGGTTATGTGAAGTAGATAAGTGTGGGGGTATCTGCTAGGGACTTGCAGAAAATTAAGTGTGGAGGGGTAGAATACATGATTTATGATTTATATGATTTGGGTCTGAGTTGTAAAGATGGTATAATGTGGTTAGGTTTGAAAAAAAAAAAAAGAAAAATAGTAAACTTTTAACAAAAATAAGTGTGGATAATTAGTTGAATACTTGAGCAGTGGTTGAATTGGAGAATTTACAGGTTTATTGTGTAGTTCCCATATCTTTTGTAATCTGTTGGTACTCTGTTCAATATCTGTGAAATAGTAGTCACTGAACCATATTTATCAAAACCTCATCCTTGGCCCCATTACAACCTTTGCAAGTCCTCTTGAATCATGCATGACTGTGATTGTTAGTGGTAGAGAATTAGAATAATTGCAAGCCTATGATAAAATAATTTTCATTTTAATGGTCTGAGACTAAACACTTGCCTGATACACTTGAGAGTTTGAGAGATACACTTCTGGTGAGGTCAATGCTTATGATTGACATGCATGATTAATTCAATATCTGTTTGATCCTATCTGCAGCAGGAATTGTTCAACACTATGATATGTAATCTCTAGATTAATTACGCTTTGATTGTTGTGTTCAATTCTGAGATGTTCATGGTTGTTTTGGAAATATAAAATAGCTTAGACCAGATGATCTTTTGTATCCAAGTTCATGTTTTCTTAGGACTTAGTTTTGCCCAAGAGTGCAAAAGAATAAGTGTGGGAGATTTTGATGAGTCGTTATTTTGATCATTTTCTCTGCATTTATTATATCCTAATACAACACGATTAAGAATCAATTAGTATGATTTAATGTATTTATGAGTTTAGACTCATTTTGGCTTTAATTGATAAATTTGGTCTAATTCGTTATTGTTATTCAAATTTGACAAGGTTTACAAAACTGAGCATAACTTTCACCACAGACCTCTGATTGAGCTGAATTTTATATCAAATTAAAGAGGACTCAAAGATCTACAACATTTATGAAGACATAAAGTTCCTAGTCGGAGTGTATCTGGTGTAAAAATGTCTTTGAATGCAGCATATGAACTGTTATGAAAATTCCAGCATTTAAGGATTTGACAAGTCTCGGTAAAATAGGCATAACTCCCTCTACAGATCTCCGTTTGAGCTCCACTTTATATCGAATTAAAAAGGATTGACAGAGCTACAAAAGTAATGCAGACATGAAGAGCCAATTCGGATTGAATCTTGGGTGAATTTGGCCTTGAAAGTGGACCACGAAGTCTGGACGGGAATTTCAGCAATTAGGCTATGTAAATCATGCAATTAATTATTTTTCTTGTTTTGCTGTATGTGGGAATCGAACATGAGACCCTTTTTCACTTAATTTTGGCATGTGCAAGGCATGAGGGACCACCGAATTGAATTGAAAAAAAATGCAGACAGCCAGAAAACATGCCAGGAAACATGCACTTCTTCATTTTCACGTTTTGGGTCCTTAGTTTAGGGGTCTTTTTTTTTTTTTTTGTTTCTTTTCTCTTTTTCTTCTCCATAAAAACCATTCCAGCCATGAAGGAGGGGGCTCTTCTTCGTATTGTGTTTTTCTTCTTCTTTGGTTGGATGGTCCAGACTTGCTTTTCAATCAATACAATTATATTTCGGTTTGATTTCTTTATCTCTTTCTTTGCAATTCCATTTTTGCACTTTCAATTTCATTACATTTTTAATTTTACTGCACTACAATTTCGAATTCAAGTTGTGAAAGTCCAGTTCGCCATTAATTTCTTCAATTCGTTGCTGAAATTTAAGTGTACTTGCAATTTAGTTTATATGCACTTTCAATTCAATTAGTTTTTTGGAATTAGATTTAAATGGAAGGCTAAGTTTAAGGATTAATCTCTTGAATTAGATTACAATGATACTTTGAGATTATGTTCATGATTGCTTGTTCAATTTGCTATAGACTCTCATCATTCATTCTAGCTCTTAATGACTATGTGTTTGCTTAATTCACATAAAGAGAACCAAGATTAATTTTCGCTTAGTCAATTGATCTTGCTATCAATAATATTAACTTATATTTTGTTCTCATGCTTAATGGAATGAAGTATAAGTTGCTAGAATTAGAATGAATGATGTATGTGTTTTTGCTTAATTCACATAAGGAAAACTAAGATTAATTATCGCTTAGTTAATTGATTGAAGTTGGATTAAGAGTTGAGTAAATTGAACATTTGATGTGATTGATTTTCGCTTAGTTAATTAATCTGGTTATCAAGGATAAGTGAGTTGCAATCTAATCAAGAGGTTAATCTATTTTAGTTTATTATTTCATCTTGTTTAGAAATTCTATTTTTACAATTCTGTTTTCAAAAATCAAACAAACAACCCCCCTTTATGTGTATTGTGTTTGTGTCTTGTGTTTGTGTCTTGTGGCTTGTGTTTGATAGGAACTTGAGTGATGGTCCTTGAGAGACGACCTAGGAGTCACTTCCTAGTACTACATATTTAATTGTATTAATTTGTGCGAGTGCGACCTCGTATCAAATTTTGGCACCGTTGCCGGGGACCATCGGTTTCTGTCATAAATTATTGTTACTGTCATATTTGCATAATAGCTTTGCTTTGCTTTGCTTTACTGATATAATTTGTTTTTACATTTTGGTGGCAAGTGTGTGCTCTGTAATTTTCGGTTTTGTTTTTGGAAGTTGCTGATTTGTGTGCAAAAAAAAATAAAATAAATAAATAAATTTGACCATTTGAATTGCCATCATTTGAATTGCCATTAAATTGCCATCATTTGAAGTTTGCTTTATGTAGTTTATTTTATGTGCAATTGCTTATACCATCATTCTGTTTATTGATAGTGCGCGGACCAACAATTGCATAATTGATGTTCACTTAAAGGTACCACATAATTGCATGAACAGTGCGCGGGCCAACATGAACAGTGACGCAGTAAATACTAAATAGTAAAATAGTAAAATAGTAATTAGTGAATAGTAAATAGTAAATAGTAAGTAGTAAATAGTAAATAGTAAATAGTAAATAGTAAAATAGTGAATAGTAAATAGTAATTAACTGTGAGCATTTTCTAATTAACTGTGACTTTTGGTTTTGCTTGGTGTCAAACGCATGGTATATTGTGTTTAGTGTATGACTAGAGGTAATCCAGGTGTTTTACAACCTTTTGACCCTAAGATAGATAGGACCTTTCATGAATTAGATAGGTAATTTAGGAATTTGTCTTTAGAGCCTGTACCGTTAGATATTGTTAGTTTAACTGATAGCAATCATTCCCCATCTGTAGCTACCAATTCTAATTTGGTTTATACAGATTCTTTTGGTAATTATACTGCTAAGAACATTATGGCTCAACCTAATCCTCGTGAGAGGACTCTTAGAGAGTTGGCTGCACCTGACTTCACCTATGAAAGTTTGTGCATCCAGTATCCTGATGAGGATGTTCCATATGTTCTCAAGACTGGACTGATACATCTCTTGCCCAAGTTCCATGGACTTGCGGGAGAATGTCCTCATAAGCATTTGAAGGAATTCCATATTGTGTGTTCTACCATGAAGCCTCCAGACGTGTTAGAGGACCACATCTTCTTGAAGGCATTCCCACATTCTCTAGAGGGCGTGGCAAAGGATTGGTTGTATTACCTTGCGCCTAGATCTATCACTAGCTGGGATGACCTTAAAAGGATGTTTCTAGAAAAATTCTTTCCCGCGTCTAGGACCACTGCAATAAGAAAGGATATATCCGGTATTAGACAACTTGGTGGGGAGACATTGTATGAATACTGGGAGAGGTTCAAGAAACTTTGTGCGAGCTGTCCACATCACCAGATTTCTGAACAACTCCTTCTACAATATTTCTACGAAGGCTTGAATAGTATGGAAAGGAGTATGATAGACGCTGCTAGTGGTGGAGCACTTGGTGATATGACGCCAGCTGTAGCTAGACAATTAATTGAGAAAATGGCCTCTAACTCCCAACAGTTCAGTGCTAGAAATGATGCTATTGTTGTTAGAGGAGTTCATGACATAGCTGCTGGATCATCTTCAGAGACCAAGATAGAGAGCAAGCTTGATGCTCTTGTGAATTTGATGACACAGATGGCTGTCAATCAAAAATCTACATCTGTTGCTAGAGTGTGTGGGGTATGCACCTCTAATGATCATCATACAAATTCATGTCCTTCTTTACATCAATCTGTTGGCTCTGACTCCCAATCTCCTCAAGCATATGCTGCTAACATCTATAATAATAGACCCCAACAGCAGCAAAATTATGACTTGTCCAACAACAGATACAATCCGGGTTGGAGAAATCACCCGAATTTGAGATGGTCCAATCCTCCACAACAACAACAGTCAGCACCACCTTTTCAGAATTCTTCTGGTAGTAGTAGACCTTATGTGCCTCCACCTATGCAACAACAGTATCAGAGACAACCTGAAGCACCTGCACCACCACCAGCCCCTAAACCTTCTAATTCTGAACCTTCACTTGAGGAGTTGGTCAGGCAGATGACTCTTCAGAATATGCAATTTCAGCAAGAGACTAGAGCTTCTATTCAAGAGAATAGAGCCTCTATTCAAAGCTTGACTAATCAGATGGGGCAAATGGCTACTCAGTTGAATCAGGCACTGTCACAGAACTCAGACAAATTGCCTTCTCAGACAGTGCAGAATCCAAAGAATGTTAGTGCCATCACATTGAGGTCAGGTAAACAGATGAGTGATCCAATATCAACATCATCTTCTTCTGCACCTGCACCTAATCCTACACATGTACCTGAACCATCTTCTATTCCTTCTTCAACTCCACATTCTACACCAGTTCCTAGTACTAGTTGTGACTTGCATCAGCCTCCTGTACCTCTTCCATTTCCTCCCAGATTGATTCCAAGCAAAAAGATGGAAGAAGTAGATAAGGAGATCTTGGATACCTTCAGAAAGGTAGAGGTGAACATACCTCTGCTTGATGCTATTAAGCAAATTCCAAGATATGCAAAATTCTTGAAGGAGCTATGTACACACAAGAGGAGGATGAAGGGTAATGAGCGAATTAGCATGGGCAGAAATGTATCTGCATTAATAGGAAAATCTGTTCCTCATATTCTGAAAAATGTAAGGACCTGGTACATTCTCGCATACCTTGTGTTATTGGAAATAATAAGTTTGAAAATGCCATGCTTGATTTGGGTGCATCCATTAATGTCATGCCTCTGTCCATTTTTAAATCTTTATCTCTTGGACCTTTGCAACCTACGGGTGCGGTAATACAATTGGCAAATAGAAGTGTTGCCCACCCCACCGGTCTCATTGAAGATGTATTAGTTAGGGTTGGAGAGCTTATTTTCCCTGCTGATTTTTATGTCCTTGATATGGAGGAGGGATTCTCCCATGGATCCGTTCCAATCATATTGGGCAGACCATTTTTGAAAACAGCCCGAACTAAGATAGATGTGCATGCAGGTACCTTATCTATGGAGTTTGATGACAGTGTTGTCCATTTTAACATTCTTGAGGCAATGAAACATCCCGAGGATCATTTCGTTTTTCGTCTTGAGATTATAGATGATATTGTGGATGGGTACTATACTGATTTTAACTCTTTGCATCATATGAAACATTCTTTTGTTTCTGACGTTGAATGTGATGATGTTGAATGTGATGATTATGCATCTGAATCATATTCTGAGAATATTTGTGATGAACCTTTAGGTGTTGTACCTCTAGACATTAAATTCTTAAAGTCAGATTGCACTAACCATGTCACAGACAGTACATCTGAATATGACTTACAAGTTGAGGTACAAGCTGTGGAACCTGTTCTTCTTCCCTCTTTGGTCTCTGATATTCAGCCACCACCCATTCCAGAACTGAAACCTTTACCAGAAAACCTCAAGTATGTTTACTTGGAGGATGATGAGAGATTTCCTGTAATCATTTCCACCTCTCTTGATGTTATTCAAGAAGAGAAGTTGTTGCAAGTGCTTCGGAAGCATAAGAAAGCCATCGGTTGGACCTTGGCGGATATTCCTGGTATCAGCCCATCCACATGTATGCATAGAATATTATTGGAGGATGGTGCCAAACCAGTGAGACAGCCACAAAGGAGACTGAACCCGGTGATTTGGGATGTAGTGAAGAAGGAGGTGACCAAGCTTCTACAAGCTGGGATCATCTATCCTATCTCTGACAGTAAGTGGGTTAGTCCAGTCCAAGTAGTCCCTAAGAAGACAGGCTTGACTGTTGTTAAGAATGAGAGGGACGAACTTCTCCCAACTAGAGTGCAGAACAGTTGGAGGGTCTGTATAGATTATCGAAGGCTTAATTTAGCAACAAGGAAAGATCATTTCCCATTGCCTTTTATTGATCAGATGTTGGAGCGACTGACAAGTAAATCCCATTATTGTTTTCTTGATGGTTTTTCTGGTTATTTTCAAGTCCACATTGCTCTTGAGGATCAAGAGAAAACTACATTCACCTGCCCCTTTGGCACTTTTGCCTATAGGAGGATGCCTTTCGGTCTGTGCAATGCCCCTGGTACCTTCCAGCGGTGCATGATGAGTATTTTTACTGATTTTCTAGAAAATTGCATAGAGGTGTTTATGGATGATTTTACTGTTTATGGATCCTCTTTTGATGTATGCTTAGATAGTTTGGATAAAGTACTTAATAGATGCATTGAAACTAATCTTGTTCTTAATTTTGAGAAATGTCACTTCATGGTAGAACAAGGTATAGTTTTAGGGCATATCATTTCTAGTAAGGGCATAGAGGTAGATCCTGCCAAAATATCAGTTATTTCACAGTTGCCTTACCCCTCTTGCGTGCGAGAGGTTCGATCTTTTCTTGGACATGCAGGTTTCTACAGGCGCTTTATCAAAGACTTCAGTAAGAAGGCCCTTCCACTATCCAAATTACTTCAAAAGGATGTCGACTTTGATTTTAATGATCAATGCAAAGAGGCTTTTTGACTGAAGAAGGCATTGACCACCACTCCCATCATTCGGGCATTTTTTTGATCGACGATTCCCTTTGAGCTTATGTGTGATGCATCAAATTATGCATTGGGAGTTGTCCTTGCACGAGAGAGTAGATAAGTTGCCTAGGGTGATATATTATGCTTCCAGGACCTTAGATCTTTGCCCAAGCAAATTACACTACCACGAGAGAAGGAACTTCTAGCCATTGTTTTTGCTCTTGATAAGTTTAGATCATATTTGCTTGGTTCTCGTGTTATTGTGTATCTGATCATGCAGCTCTAAATACTGTTGAAAGAAGGCGAGTCAAAGCCTAGGTGATCAGATGGATGTTGTGGCTCCAAGAGTTTGATTTGGATATCCGTGATAGGAGTGGAGCACGAGAATACGGTAGCGAGACCATCTCGATCGGATTGAGAGACCGAGGGTAAGGATGACAAATTGCCCATCGAGATAACTTTCCGGATGAAAGTTTATTATCTATATCTGCTTCTTACCCCACCACCCCTTGGTTTGCGAATATTGTTAATTTCTTAGTTGCTTCTGTTTTTCCTCCCTTAGCATCTAGAGCTCATATTGAAAAAATTAAGAGTGATGCTAAGCATTATATTTGGGATGACCCCTATTTATGGAAGTTTTGTAGTGACCAGGTAATTAGGAGATGTATTCCGGATCACGAGATTGATTCGGTCTGCAGGTTTGCCATTCTTCCGCACCGGGTGGTCATCAGGCATTCAAAGGACAGCTCGCAAGGTGTTAGACTGTGGTTTCTACTGGCCCACCATCTTCGAGAGATGCGTGGAAGATTTGTAGCACTTGTGAGCGGTGCCAAAGTACAAAGCGAGGAGGATCCCTTA
The DNA here is from genome assembly GCA_026586105.1 of Hylodesmum podocarpum. Classification (NCBI taxonomy): domain Eukaryota; kingdom Viridiplantae; phylum Streptophyta; class Magnoliopsida; order Fabales; family Fabaceae; genus Hylodesmum; species Hylodesmum podocarpum. Next base: position 3,339,584 of record JALJEV010000804.1, read on the forward strand.
CATGGAGACAACAAATGCCTCAACAAGCCATCTCGTTCGTGAGGTATTTGACGTCGGGGGTATAGATTTCATGGGTCCATTTCTGTATCTTTTGGTTTTGTTTACATTCTCTTAGCTGTGGATTATGTTTCGAAATGGGTGGAAGCCAAAGCCACCAGAACTAATGATGCTCGGGTTGTTGTGGATTTTGTTAGATCTCACCTATTTTGCAGGTTTGGAGTACCCAGAGCTATTGTTAGTGATCAAGGCACCCATTTTTGCAACAGATCCATGCAGGCTCTACTTAAGAAGTATGGGGTTGTGCACAAAGTTTCTACACCATACCACCCCCAGACAAACGGGCAGGCAGAAATCTCCAACAGGGAGATCAAGAGAATACTGGAGAAGATTATCCAACCCAATAGGAAAGATTGGACTCTCAGACTGGATGATGCTCTTTGGGCACACAGGACTGCCTACAAAGCACCCATAGGGATGTCTCCTTATCGAGTCGTCTTTGGAAAGGCATGTCATTTACCTGTGGAAATAGAGCATAAAGCATATTGGGCTGTGAAGACCTGTAACTTCTCCATTGATGAGGCCGGAGAGGAGAGGAAGTTGCAACTAAATGAATTGGATGAAATCCGTCTGGAAGCATATGAGAATTCTAAGTTCTACAAAGAGAAAACCAAAAAGTTTCATGACAGCTTGATAGCCAGAAAGGACTTTGTGGTTGGCCAGAGAGTTCTATTATATAATTCCAGACTCGGACTCATGGGTGGTAAGTTGCGTTCTAAGTGGATTGGACCTTTTGTTGTTACTAATGTTTATCCTTATGGTACAGTTGAAATCAAAAGTGAGTCCACAGATAAGAGCTTCAAGGTTAATGGGCACAGGCTGAAACCATTCCTCAGAAATCCATCTCTGCTTAACACAGTTGTGGAGGAGACTTCTCTACTTGACCTCATTTCTCTGCCATCCTCCACCACCATTGAACAGCCCACAGTACTTTGCCGTTCTTAGCGGCTAAGAGAGTTTTTCTTTTCTCCTTTCGCTCTTTCCTATTTTATTTTAATTAGGATTTCGTATTTGTTTCGTTATACTTGGAGATTTTGTGATTGTGGTCTAACTATTATTATATCTGCATTATGGTTTATACATGAGAATCTGAACTGAAATCTGAGCTAAGTTAATTTTTGGATTATTTTGTGGTGTTGATAATTCCTCTGATAGATTGTGGATTATTCTGTATGGATTGGTTTTGTATTGTCTCTGATAAGTACTTGGCAATTTGAACCTGTGAGTTATTTGAGCCTATTTTGAATGGATTCATCTTTATGACATTCTCTTTCTTTCAGTGTGATATATGCCATTGTTGAATGTTGTTTTTCAGAACTTGCTTTCATTCTTTTCGAAGCTGCATTTTATCACATAATGCATGATTATGATTGAGGCATTCATTTCTATTTTCCCACTTGACCAGATAGCCTACCTTGCATTTGTATCCCTTGCTAGCCCCTTTGAGCCTGCAACCTTTTCTTTGATGATGACCTGCATTACACACCTTAAGAGTAAAACAATGTGGTCCTGATTTTACATATATTGATCGAATTGTTTATCTTTTGGTTATGTGAAGTAGATAAGTGTGGGGGTATCTGCTAGGGACTTGCAGAAAATTAAGTGTGGAGGGGTAGAATACATGATTTATGATTTATATGATTTGGGTCTGAGTTGTAAAGATGGTATAATGTGGTTAGGTTTGAAAAAAAAAAAAAGAAAAATAGTAAACTTTTAACAAAAATAAGTGTGGATAATTAGTTGAATACTTGAGCAGTGGTTGAATTGGAGAATTTACAGGTTTATTGTGTAGTTCCCATATCTTTTGTAATCTGTTGGTACTCTGTTCAATATCTGTGAAATAGTAGTCACTGAACCATATTTATCAAAACCTCATCCTTGGCCCCATTACAACCTTTGCAAGTCCTCTTGAATCATGCATGACTGTGATTGTTAGTGGTAGAGAATTAGAATAATTGCAAGCCTATGATAAAATAATTTTCATTTTAATGGTCTGAGACTAAACACTTGCCTGATACACTTGAGAGTTTGAGAGATACACTTCTGGTGAGGTCAATGCTTATGATTGACATGCATGATTAATTCAATATCTGTTTGATCCTATCTGCAGCAGGAATTGTTCAACACTATGATATGTAATCTCTAGATTAATTACGCTTTGATTGTTGTGTTCAATTCTGAGATGTTCATGGTTGTTTTGGAAATATAAAATAGCTTAGACCAGATGATCTTTTGTATCCAAGTTCATGTTTTCTTAGGACTTAGTTTTGCCAGAGAGTGCAAAAGAATAAGTGTGGGAGATTTTGATGAGTCGTTATTTTGATCATTTTCTCTGCATTTATTATATCCTAATACAACACGATTAAGAATCAATTAGTATGATTTAATGTATTTATGAGTTTAGACTCATTTTGGCTTTAATTGATAAATTTGGTCTAATTCGTTATTGTTATTCAGATTTGACAAGGTTTACAAACGAGCATAACTTTCACCACAGACCTCTGTTGAGCTGAATTTTATATCAAATTAAAGAGGACTCAAAGATCTACAACATTTATGAAGACATAAAGTTCCCAGTCGGAGTGTATCTGGTGTAAAAATGTCTTTGAATGCAAAGATATGAACTGTTATGAAAATTCCAGCATTTAAGGATTTGACAAGTCTCGGTAAAATAGGCATAACTCCCTCTACAGATCTCCGTTTGAGCTCCACTTTATATCGAATTAAAAAGGATTGACAGAGCTACAAAAGTCATGAAGACATGAAGAGCCAATTCGGATTGCATCTTGGGTGAATTTGGCCTTGAAGTTGGACCACGAAGTCTGGACGGGAATTTCAGCAATTAGGCTATGTAAATCATGCAATTAATTGTTTTTCTTGTTTTGCTGTATGTGGGAATCGAACATGAGACCCTTTTTCACTTAATTTTGGCATGTGCAAGGCATGAGGGACCACCGAATTGAATTGAAAAAAAATGCAGACAGCCAGAAAACATGCCAGGAAACATGCACTTCCTCATTTTCACGTTTTGGGTCCTTAGTTTAGGGGTCTTTGTTTTTTTTTTTTTTGTTTCTTTTCTCTTTTTCTTCTCCATAAAAACCATTCCAGCCATGAAGGAGGGGGCTCTTCTTCGTATTGTGTTTTTCTTTTTCTGTTTTTCTTCTTCTTTAGTTGGATGGTCCAGACTTGCTTTTCAATCAATACAATTATATTTCGGTTTGATTTCTTTATCTCTTCTACTGCAATTCCATTTTACTGCACTTTCAATTTCATTACATTTTTAATTTTACTGCACTACAATTTTGAATTCAAGTTGTGAAAGTCCAGTTCTGCCATTAATTTCTTCAATTCGTTGCTGAAATTTAAGTGTACTGCAATTTAGTTTATATGCACTTTCAATTCAATAAGTTTGCTGGAATTAGATTTAAATGGAAGGCTAAGTTTAAGGATTAATCTCTTGAATTAGATTACAATGATACTTTGAGATTATGTTCATGATTGCTTGTTCAATTTGCTTGTGTTTGTGTCTTGTGGCTTGTGTTTGATAGAAACTTGAGTGATGGTCCTTGAGAGACGACTTAGGAGTCACTTCCTAGTACTACATATTTAATTGTATTAATTTGTGCGAGTGCGACCTCGTATCACTTCCCTCCAAGACTTTCAGTCTGAGTGGGTCCAAAGAGATCAATGTGTAACAGTTCTAACAGTCTTATCGTGGAAACAACATTTTTTGATTTAAAAGAAGCTTTGAGTTGTTTCCCATGCTGACAAGATTCACACAGACGATTGGTTTTCCAAGATATTTTTGGCAAACCTTTTACGAGATCCTTTTTAGAAATTTTTGAAATATACTTGAGACTTAAATGTCCAAGCTTTTTGTGCCAAATATCTCGTTCATCGTCTGCTGAAATCAAACATGTTACATTCTGATCACTCAGGTCAGAAAGACAAACCTCATAAAGGTTATTCTTTCTTTTCCTAATAAAAAGAATGGATTTATCTTTGTTTCTGATTATACACTCATCAGAGTTAAAGGCTACTTCATACCCACTGTCACAAAATTGACTTATGCTAAGTAGATTGAAGTTAAGACCTTTAACATATGATACGTTCTGGATAAGAGTATTGGGTGTCTTACCAACAGTCCCAATGCCAAGAATTTTACCTTTTTCAAAACCGTATGAGACCAACCCTTTACTTGGTCTAAGGTCTTGGAACATAGACAGGTCTCCCGTCATGTGTCATGAGCAACCACTATCCAGGTACCAGCTTGAAGTCTTGTCTCTTCCCATTAAGGATATCTGCAACAGGAACAATAAGTGACTTTGGTACCCAAATCTTTTTGGGTCCTTTCTTGTTAGTTACAAAAGGCTTCTTTTTATTTTTAGCCTTTTTGTAGTTATTAGGAACCTTGTTGTAATTCCTCTTCTTTTTATCAGACGAAACAGGTTTGTTTTTATTTTCGTCTGTCTCCTTAACATAACCAAGTCCACTTTTATCATTGGGTGATCTCCTATATTTTAAAATATTTTCAAGAATGGAGGATCCCTTTGTAAACTTGGTTAGATCATTGAGAAGGGACTCATTTTCTTTCTTTAATCTTTCGATTTCAAGAATGAAAATGTCCTTTTCAGACTCAGACGAAACATCATTTGATACTTTCTTGTCTAGCAGCTCAATTTCAGATTTTAAAACCGCATTTTCTTCCAAGACTTGTCTCAGCTTGGTTTTGCAAGTTTTATATTGCTGAGCAATAAAATGAGAGTGAGCTAGAAGTGTATCATATGATATTTCTTCTGATTCTGACTCAGACTCAGAAGAAGAGGATGAAAAAGTTTCATTGACATTTACCTCTGTTGAGACGTGGTCTCCAGCTATAAGGCAGATGTTTGCTGTTTCTTCTTCTTCAGAGGATTCCTCTGAGCTTTCACTGTCAAGGTCTTCCCAAGTCAGTAAGCTCTTCTTTCCTTTATCTTTCCTTAAGCTCCACCTCCTTTTCAATCTGGGACATTCTGACCTCATATGTCCCAGTTTTCTGCACTCATAGCACACAACTTCTGTGCTTCCTTCTTTGGTGGATGACTTCTCTGGGAGCTTCTTCTCCTTTTTCTTCAATCGTCTAAGAATTCGCTCAATCCAACTTAGAACTATATTGTAAAAACCCTCTTTGCAAAGAGGAAGAACTTTGTTTTTCAAACGCTTTACAAATCCACTTGTGTGGTTAGTCCTCTTCCGTCTGTGCATGTATCGTCTAATGACTTGGCTCTTGGACAGACGCAAAATTTCTTCTTTGAAGGGTCTTGTTCGGTCTGTGCTGGTTTCGTCTTAGCAAGTCTTGGGTAGCTTGGTTTCATCTGTCTTGTAATTAATCAAAATCTTGATACGTTAATCATCCTTGATCTAACAACTACCGACCCAACAACTCATGTCAAGGCATACATGATGCAGGCTAATCTGATATCCGACGACTCCAAGATACATTATCGCCTGTTCCACGCCACACTAAAGGGCCTCGCATTGGAGTGATACTACACCCTATCGCATCAATCTATTGACTCCTTCAACACCCTTTGCATCCGATTTCAGGCCCGATTTGAAGACTGCAGACCCATCGTAACCGACTTTGCCTCTCTTCAGCACATAAAGGAGAAGGAGAAAGCTTACGCCACTTTATGGCCCGTAGCACGAAAAAGAGCAGCTTACCCTATATCCCGTCCGCCATCCTTGAAGAGTTGATCCGGTCTGGAGCTCTGCAAAAGTTTGTGTGTGATAGCCTCCGCAACTAGGACCGGAACAAAGACAACTAAATGTACTGTAGTTGAATAATCACGCCCAGATTATGTACAAATGCATGTACTATTTTTCCTAACCCCGTATTTTTACCAAAGAAGGGTTTTGTTAGGGAGGTTTTGACAAGGCATGCATTAATTACATTAATAAAGTTCATTTTGACTTATATGACTCGTATTCTATATTACGTGTTTTTTAGCCGTCCCCATCACTCTCGAGCTCGAGCAAGTTTGGACTTAGTCGTCCCCATCGCCCTCGAGCTCAACCAAGTTTGGACTTCATAGTCCCTATCACCTTCAAGCTCGGCTAAAGTTGGACTTAATCGTCCTCATCACTCTCGAGCTCAGCCCTACGAGCTCGACCACAATTGGACTTAATTGTCTATGTCGCTCTCGAGCTCGGCCAGAGTTGGACTTAACCATCCCCATCGTTCTCGAGCTCGGCCCTACGAGCTCGACCAGAGTTGGACTTAACCGTCTACATCGCTCTTGAACTTGGCCCTACAAGCCCGACCTGAGTTGGACTTAACAGTTCCTATCGCTCTTGAGCTCGACCTAAGTTGGACTTAACTATCCCATTGCTCTCGAGCTTGGCCAGAGTTGGACTTAACCGTCCCTATGGCTCTCGAGCTTAGCCTTACGAGCTCGACCAGAGTTGGACTTAACCGTCCCAATCACTCTCCAGCTCGGTCTTATAAGCTCGGCCAAAGTAAGACTTAACCTTCCATGTTCACCCTCGAGCCCGACACATTGAACTTAACTGTCCATACTCACCCCAAGCCCAACTCATATGACTTAACTGTCCACGACCACCCTCGAGCACGACACATATGACTTAACTGTCCATACTCACCCTCAAAATCGGCACGTAAGATTTAATCTTTCATGGTCGGATTTAACCATTACCGCAAGTTTACAGTAATAAAGTAATAATATCAAATATAGAAATAAAATAATAATATCAAATATAGCAATAATCAGCCATTTTCGGTGTCAAATAAGCTTATTCAATGTCACTTATCACTCCTAAGCATTCAAAAGAAATATATATATATATATATATATATATATATATATATATATATATATATATATATATATATATATATCGGGTAATCCTTCAACTGCATTCCAAATCGGCAAGTTGAGTCGGCATCCTTTAATTAATGAATTACATCCTTTAATTGGAATTGCATTCTAAATAGACAAGTCAGATCTGCATTCCAAATCGGCAAGTTGGGTCGGCATCCTTTAATTAATGCGGAATATATATATATATATATATATATATATATATATATATATATATATATATATATATATATATATTGTTCTTCTTGGATTTTAGGGGTCGAGCTCTACTTGGCCCTAAGAAATTCGGCGACGTGAGGGGTTGGATCCCTCTTTGGTATGTGTGAGAAATTTAGGTTTAATTCTGTGTTTTGTTTGGGATCCTCAATCTTTATGTATAGGGATCGTAATTAGGGTTTTATTTTCGTGAATTTCATGGGAAAGATTGCTTCAGGTCCAGGAATCCCGAGATTTTAGGAGGGAGATATGTTCCAGATTTATTCTGTTAAGATCGAGTCATGCTCAGCTCAGCCCGGTCAGTGAGGTGAGCCCGGCTCAAACGTGATAGGCTCGGTGTTCATCCCCATCCCGATACATCAGCCCCCAAGCCTCAGGCCAAAGTGTTCGAGTGGCTTGAGTTTAAGTCATAAGGTTGATCTTCCAATGTCAAATGTTGGGAACCCGCGTGACGGTTGGTGTGCATTTATCCGTTATTGATTTTTATTATTTTTTAATTAAGTCTTAGTGGGCCGTTATGGGGCTTGGCGGTTACGGTTTCTCGGTAACCGCCCCCCTCTAACGGCTCTTTTTTGGTTTTTAAAGAAACCTTCACGCTTTTTGCTTCATTTCTTGCTTTCATTTTTCTGCTAAGATCTCTCTTCTCGTTGGTGATTTCTTTCTTGTGTATTCCTCTGTGTTTGGAATCTACCAGTGTTCCTCGCTCGCTTCTCGCTTGGGTCTGGTTCAGATTGGAGTGCTTGTTTTTTGCACCTTGCCTTCTTCGCGTTCATTTCTATAGGTATGTCTTCTTCACACTCTTCTACTTCTCGTAGTGTGGAGAGTTTGGTTCCTGTCTCCGTGGCGGGCTCAGAGCCTGAATCCGTGAGGGCGTCTTCCTCCTCTCCCGCAGTATCGGTTGCAGAAGCTTTTCCCGGGCTGGGTGTCGATGCCGTTGTTGCTGAGGCCTCCCCTGTTGAGGCCGAGGTATGCTCTGCAGGCGAAGCCGGGGAGTTGTCTAGCGATGATATCCCCTCTGGCAACGCTGGGGAAGGGATAGCGAGAGAGGCTGAGCCCGACCTCATTATTCCCATCCTGACCTGCGAGCCCGACTTTTCGTGGCTGGCAGGGGAGGTCCTTGACCTTGCTACTTCTTACGACACTGTGGAGAAGGTTCAAGCACTTGTCGATAGTTATGACGTTGTGAAGGAGAAGTATGCTGGGGTGGTGAAGTTCAGGACTTGTAGGAAACGCCAGAGAGTTCATACTCGGACCCTGGTGAATGGTCGGTACGCCATCACCATTTATGAATATATGTTTAAGGAGTACGGTCTGCTCTTCCCTTTGAGCCAGTGTGAGACCGAGGTTTTTTCGTTCCTCAATGTGGCCCCTAGCCAATTTCATCCCAACAGCTGGGGTTTCCTTCGTGCCTTCAAAATTTTGTGTAAGTTTCTCGGTGTTAAGCTGAGCTCTCGTGTCTTCCTTTGGCATTATCAACTCAAGCATGGTCCCAAGGTAGGATGGGTCTCTCTCAGTAGTTCGCGTCCATGGGGAGGTCTTCTTATTTCATATGCTCAATCTACAAGAAATTTAAGGATCAGTATTTCAAGTTGACCCCAGCCGACAACAGGACGGTCAAGACCTTCTTCTTGAAGGATAATTTGGAGCCAAAGTATCCCTTGTACTAGTGTCATCCTCGTAAGTATACTAAGTACCCTGAGGATGAGTTAACCCCGGGCGACCGAAACATCATCCAACTTTTACACAGCCTTCCTTTGCCCATTAGCAGTCGGGCTCTGATACATTCTTCCCGGGAGGATGACCCCTTTCAACATTTCTTAGGTAATTTATTAAGGTGTGATTCAGTCCGAGCTCTAAGATGTGTTACTAACCCTTTCTTTTTTGTTGTTTGCAGGCTTGATGTCTGATAATTTTAGCCTAGTGTCTGCCTTGAAGGCCCGAAAGGTGGGCTCTGCTTAGAAAGGAAAGGGGGCGGTCTCTCGAGGACCCAACTCTGTTCCCAGGCCCTCCCTATCTCAGGTTACCCCAAGTCCCTCAAAAAGGCTGAGGTCAGGGGAGGATGAAATTCCTGCTGGAGGTGCCGAGGTCCCTGCCGCTGCTGTTGATGGTGCTGAGGTCTCACCTTAGAGGCCAAGACTTGAGGAGGGGACTGCGACCTCGGTCTCTCCTCCTCCCCCCTTTAAAGTGGAGCCGATGTCCGTGAGTGGAGGCGTGCCTGTGACATTGATGAAGACCTCAGCCAAACTCCCTCCTGGTGCTTCTTGGTTTGGTAAGGAAGACGCTGAACCTCGCATTGAGCATATGGTGGCGGATGCTCTTCCAGGTCAGTCATTGTGGAACTCTTCGCTGCGGGGTGAACACGTTCAGGTTGGGCAGCCTTTCCCCAACTCCTACGACAGGGCACTTCTAGATGCGGTGGGAGTCGTGAACAATTTGGATGGGGCCGAGGTTGGGCTTAGCCGGCTCCTAGCCATAGTTCGGCACAACAAGAGGTGGGCGACTCAGATGGCAGACCTTCCAGCTTGGGAGGAGACGTTGGTTGCTAGGGTGGCTGAGCTAGAAGCCGCTGCTCTCTGCAGGGAGCAGGAGTTCGCGACTCGGGGGGCGACTTGGGAGATTAAGGCCACCAAGGCGAGGTTGGACAAGGAGGCGACCGAGCTTGAGCTCGCTGCAGCCAAGGCTAAGGTGAAGAAGTCTAGGCTCGAGCTCGTGACAATGACAACCGACATGGAGGAGCTCCGAGGTAAGCTTACTTCGGCCAGGGACCGAGTTGTTGCTTCGAAGCTGAAAGTTCTACAATTGGAAGAGAAGATGGTGCTGACCGAGAGGGCCATGGAGCAGCAGAAGGCCAAGATGGGGGAGTTGGAGGAGGCTGTTGTGTCCAACTTCTGCATAGGGTTTGATAGGGTCGTCAGGCAGGCCTGCTATCTGGCTCCTACCCTTACTCCAGACTCCTTTGACTATGTCAAGGATGTAGTGGACGGGGAGTGGGTGGACTGTCCTGAGTGACCTCGGCCAAGTTTCTTCTACTAGTTTTTTCATGCTTGCATTTTTTCTTTTTTCATATTGCCGACCTCGAGGTCGGCTTTGGGTTGTAACTAAGGCCTTTTTGGCCGTACAATGTTTACTCTTGCTTTTCTTTAACATCACCGTACTATCTTCGCTTTGTATTATTCCAAGCTCGCTCGTTTTGAATACTTGTCTGTATGTTGTTTGTTGTGACCGACCTCCAACGAGTCCTAGGTCTGCGTGCTCAGTTTGGCGTAGGCCGATCGCTATGAGTAATGTAATGCCTTGAGAAGGGGATGCGACGTCTCCCTAGCTCAGGTCTACCGGGTATAATGAAAGACTTAGTGTCTTGTGGAGGGGACGCGATGTCTCCCTAGCTCGGTTCTGCCGAGGACGATGAAAGACTTAGTGTCTTACAGAGGGGACGCGATGTCTCCCTAGCTCGGTTCTGCCGAGGACGATAAAAGACTTGATGTTTTGTAGAGGGGACGCGATGTCTCCCTAGCTCGGTTCTGCCGAGCACGATGAAAGACTTGGTGTCTTGCAGAGGGAACGCGATGTATACCTAGCTCGGTTCTGCCGAGCACGATGAAAGACTAGGTGTCTTGTAGAGGGGACGCAATGTCTCCCTAGCTCGGTTCTGTCGAGCACGCTGAAAAGGTACAGTTGAGTAGCTAAATCATATTTTATTGATACTAATTTGGTGCCTCGTTAAAACCTTTCCTAGAAAAACCCTCCTTAGGGAAAAACCCGGACTTAGGAAAAAGAGTACACCTTTATTACAAAAACATAAGCGAGTCGTTAGACTTTATTGAATTGAAAAGCTACAAAGGGCAATGAGCTAACTGAAGTAGGGCTTCAGATGATTGGCGTTCCAAGTTCTCGAGATTAGACGCCCTCCCATTTCCTGTAACTTGTAAGAGCCATTCTGATGATTCTCGAGGATGCGAAAGGGGCCGTCCCAGTTGGCGGCAAGTTTTCCATGAGCTCGATCTCACCTGGCCTCCCCGGTCTTTCTCCAGACGAGGTCTCCTGGAATAAAAGATCGTCCTCGGACGCGTGAATTATAGCGGCGGTCTGCTCGCAGTTTTGTGGCTAATTCCCTTACCCGCGCTTCTTCTCGAATTTCTTCAATGAGATTGAGCTCTTCCCTGAGGGCGGTCTCATTATTGGAAGCTGTGTAGGTCAGTCTCCTCCATGAAGGTTCGCCTACTTCTACTGGTATCATGGCGTCGAATCAATAAGTGAGGCGGAAGGGTGTTTCGTTTGTTGAGGATTGAGGAGTGCAATGGTATCCCCATAGTACACTCGGCATCTCCTCAGCCCAGTCTCCTTTTACTTTTCCTAGCTTCTTCTTCAACTCATTGAGGATGACCTTGTTGGCTGCTTCAGCTTGTCCATTTGTTTGAGGGTGTTCCACCGATGATGTTCTATGCTGGATACCGAGCTAAGATAAGAATGCGCAGAACCCGGCATCAGTGAACTGCCTCCCATTATTAGTGACCAGGCTGTGAGGTATGTCATGTCGGCAGATTATATGCCTCCAAACAAATTTTTGAACTTGTTTGGCGGATATCGTGGCTACAGGTTCGGCCTCAATCCACTTCGTGAAGTAGTCTATGGTCATAAGTAAGAACTTGGTCTGTCTCTGTGCAGGGGAGAATGGGCCGAGGATGTCCATCCCCAAGGAACTTCTCATACTTGTCATTTGGGATTTTTTTTTTCAACAAGTAAAAGAAATGCGCTTATTTATGAGACTCAGAGTTGGATTACAAGAGGCTAGCTATTTATTTATTTTAAACTACGGTATTGGTAAAAAAAAAAAATATGTATTATTCATTTAAAGTAATAATTAATTTTATTGCAAACCTTGAATGCATAATAATGATGTCAATTTCATCGATGAATGTAAATCCCACTTGGACAGTTCTGAATGGGCTTCATGACGACGAGGTTAAAATTTTTTCTGTAGTCACTTCGGCGATAGGGACGACACTATATCCCTGTTGCACAATTTAATATTGTAAATATTAATATAAAGAGATTATTTTGTATTTTTATAAAGTTTGACAATGTTTGTTATATTTTATTTTAAATATGCCGGCCAGTGAAAATTTTCAAGATTTATTATATTTAAATTTATAAGTTTAATTTATATTTATATACTTTTTCGAGGTCCCGGACATGTGAGATGGGGAAGAAAATTTTCCAGGATTTTAGGAATATATTTTAGTAGGTAGAAAAATTAGAATTATGTAAATTAAGAAGGTCAAAGTTTTTATATATATATATATACTAAAATTGGAATTAATGATGAAGATAATCTAAAATACGGTTGGGCTAAATGAAATTGATTTTATATCAACGTGGGTGTGAATTTGTGATATGACATCACTCACACCGATAATATTTATGAAATGACATTTAAGTATTTATTATTATTATTTTATTATAATATATAATTACGTATAATAATATAACAACATAACATTGATATATAAAGTATAATAATACGGTCGGTCGATAGTCTACATAAATCCGTAATAGAAGTAGAAATTTAATTCATAAAGTTAATCTGTGAACTCGTAAGAGTCTACTTTCTTTTAAAAAAAAAATTATTTATAAATATCATATAAATTTACCCGTAGTAACTCATCATTTGTCAATATTAAACATAAGTATCTCATCAGCTCTCTTGTATATACTAGGTAATATGTTCATATAAATTCATCATTTCAAGTTCTTATAAGGTCACTTGTACCAATAGAACATGCACCAAATTCATTAAGATTACTTAAAGAATAAGAGATAGTTGAGCAGAACAAAGAATAACAAGACAAAAGAATTTGTAGAGCTCAACAATAATAGATAAAGAGGAAATGAAAATTGACCATTCGCGACTTAACAATAATCACTCCACCCTCAATCGCTCGATCGATCGCATGAATTGTCGTTTAGGCAAAGGAAACCTAAGGCAAAATATTTACTCAACTCAACCACTTAAAACGCATAAGATATTTTCTGTTTTGTAAAAGATAGAACACAAGAAGGGGGATTGAATTGTGTTACTTAAAAAAAATTTGTCCCTTTCGTCTATACGTTTAAATATGTTCAGACGAAACAATCTTAATCTTCAAAGGTTGATTTTAATGAACAAACGTTATAATTTGATTATCCCCGTTAGTCAAATACTTAATAAAACAAATATACAAGTATTTTTATACTGGTTCGTCTATGCAAGACTACGTCCAGTTACCCAGTAACAACTGAGTTTTCACTACAAACCATGAAAGGGTTACAAGTATTATTTGCGCCCACCACCTTCTGGCTATAACACGATATTCTTTGAACACAGTCTTCGCAGGCTAAACAACAAGTGTATTCTTTGAACAACCAGCCTTCTCATGCTAAAACACCACACAAGTGGATTTGAAAGAGTTCTTTAAAAAGAAAGTTTCCTCTTCGCAGAGAGGGTTTTACAATGAAGAGCAGAAGTAACAGAGAGTGAATTCACAATAAGATAGAATATTGAAGCGTGTTCGCCAACTGAACTTTGAATAAGCAAAGTCTTTAAATAGGCAAAATCTTCAGATATCCGTTAGACACAGAAGAAAGTCGTTGAGCGTTTTCCAAGCGAAGTCTAAAAAAGGTGTCAGAGAGTACTTGAGTGATTGATGGCGTGTGCAGCGGATTTAGATAGCGTGCGCAGTACTTTTTCTGACTTGTACAGAGACTTTGACAAAAAAAGTGAGGACCTTTTCGAAATACATATGTAAGCGCGAATCCACATACTGATCTTGGATGCTTTTAATGAGTACTTCTTAAGATTTGAAATCTTGGCGCGAGTGACTCATACTTTGCTTCACTTCTTTGGCAGACGATGAACTTCTTCAGTCTTAAGAGTTTTCGTCTTAGCCTATCGTCTGATGACTTGACTTGAAACAGACGAATGACTTCAACTTTGAGGGGTCATCTTTCGTCTGTGCTCGTTGCGTCTGACTTGGTGTTTCGTCTGTAGATGTTCTGTCTGTCTTGTAATAATCAAAATTTTAGAGATGTTAATCATCTTGATCTAACAATCTCCCCCTTTTTGATGATTACAGACCATACTGATAACTTTCTCAAGGAAGCATCTACACAAGACAAAATTAGCTAAAAACAATTTAAGCACAAGTCAGATTTACATCAAGACGATGTTTTCTGAAACAATACCTCTTTATAAGAATCGTTACATCAATGTGATGTAAACCATGTACAGTGTTACAAGGTATACAGAAAACAAAAGCTCTAAGAATACATGTATAAAGCTATACAAATTAATAAAGAATAAATTAAAACAGAGCAAAAAATAAAACAAAAAGAATGTTAACTCCCCCTCAGATGGATAACTTCCCCTCAGACGAAAGCTCCCCCTTAGTTTAGCACCACCTAAATTCTCCCCCTTGGGTTGAGAATCATCAAAAGCTTCTTCAAAAAGGAGGTTTAGGCTTCTATTGAACAAGTCCCATGACGATCTCCCTCAGCTACTGCATCTCAGATGTGAGAGAGGCTTGATTGTCCTCAAGCTCTTTGTTCTTCTTCTTCAGATGCTTGCAATTTTCCTCCAATGCATCATACTTACGCTTCAGAGTGTGATACTCATCAGCGTTCACAACTTCACCCTCAAAAACAGTAACCTCCACGTTATCATCATTCTCCACAAGAGGCGTTTGAGGCTCTTCAACAATAGGAACAGATTCATTATCTTCAATGAACACAGTTGGAGTCCTCAGAGGAAGTGTGAGATATGCAGTGTAGTCTCTCTTCCATTGCCAAGTGAACACTCTGTTGGGAACAGAGAGCTCAAGATCTGGATGTTCCTCAAACGGATGTGTATAAGCGAAAGCTTCTCCAGGATACACCTTGCCACAGATTGTAGAATCTTCATCAAATGAAGTTCCGGAGCAAAAGGCAGAAGTGGCTTCATGATCTTTTATCAATCTTTGAATCTTGGGATTGATAGGCCTTGAGGCTTTGGCTTGAATGGATTTGAGGTGCGAGTATGCAGCAGACGGAAGTCTCTTGGGGATGTGCCTTGCAAACTTGAAGGTTTTGGGGACAGATAGAGTCTTCTTCTCCTTCCCTATAGCCAAAAACTTGACCAAGCAAGGTCGTTTTCGGTCTAAGACAACAAAGAACTTGGTGACGTTTTAGACGAGAGAAGTGAATTGAGATCCCATCATGAAGGGATAGTATCTCTACTCCTTCTTTGCTCTCCTTTCAATGTGATAGAAGGAAGCTAATCTAGCTTTTTCTTCCTTTCTATACGCATTTGCCATCGATCTGAATGCTGTGTTGTAATCTTCAGGAAGCGCATGAGCAAACTCTTCGGGGTCTTCATATTTATTGAGGAGGATGGAGTAGCGGGGACAAATACCTGAACAATGCAGTCTTGTCCAAGAGAGAACAATTCCAAGAGTATGTCCTAGAACTACATACTCTGTTTGGTTCATTGGAATTGTGAAGGGTACAGGATCATGACGATCAATGGCGTCCAGATGCCAATGACAACACTCTTTTGGCTCATAGATGGTAGAGCTGGGATCTCCATACCAGCAATGGTGAAATGCAGAGGCATTGGGTTCAAGCCGAACCTTCCACTTGATATTCTCTCTGAAGGGAATGTGGGGTTCATAGCCAAAAGCTGGTCCTTCAATCACTGACTCAGCTAGATGATCCTTGTACTTGTTTATTTCTTTTAAACCCTTGATGTCTAAAGAGGCCAGTTTTTCCCAAGGCAGACACTTCATCCATTCGCGCTGCTCTTCAAGAGTATAAATGAGATCTTCTTTGAAGTCCACTGGCATCAGGGGGTTTGTGATAGATGATGGGGTTGACAAATCTCCCAAGTTGGAATCCCTTCTTACCTTTTTACTGATAAGGGTTCTTCAACTCAATATAGGGAGTGTCCTTTATGAAGCAGTCTTCATCGTCTGCTGAGTAACCATCTTTAGCAGACTCAGACGATTCACCCTTATTGGAGATATCTTCAAGCTCATCTCCAAGAATCCAGTCAAGCTTAACTGGTCTTTCAGCACAAGAACTCTCAGCAAATCTTCTCATGACTAATTCGTTAAGGAACGAATAGTTAGTCTTGTGCTTAGGTGGAAGATCTTTTGGATTTAAAACTTCAGCGTGAGATCTCACCCCTTGTGCATCCATCTTCTTTATAGTAACATGTTCTTAATCAGACGAAGAACATGCATCTTCAATGATTATTACTTCAGACGGAATCTCCATCGTCTGTAGATAGGATACTTCTTCAGACGCAGCAGGTATCATCTGAACACAAGCGATGTTGAGAGGAGACGCAACAATAGGATCAGAGACAGTTATCCTATGTTCGTTTTGGAGTGTTGGTGCAAAACCCTCCACAGTTGGAGCTTCTTTATTTAACATATTCTCCAATTCCTCTGCTAACTGAGCATTGTCCTTCTGGATCTGGGCAGTTTCTTCACTATTCATGCCTTCTGAAGTTGCTGGTGCAAACGCAGCTTCAGACGATCCAATGCCCTTAACGCTCTTGAGAAAGATTCTTTCTCTTTCAGCTTGAAGCAACATAGAGACACTTTTAGCCTCTTTTAGTTGCCTTGCTTCGTCTGTTTCTCCAACAATCACAGATGCAAGCTACTGCTTCATTTTCTCTTTGCATTTGGCAGCCTTTTGAAGAGCAATCTCTCTAGCTTTTGCTTTCTCTTCAGCTGCTTTCTTCTGCTTTTCTTCGTCTGTGAGAATCTTTACAGACGTTACACCCTTAGATGTTTTCTTAACCCCTTCATCTTCATCGGGGGATATCTCCTTCTGCTGCGTCTTAGACATAACGTGTTTTATTCTGAGAGTCCTCTTCTTCTTTCTAAGAGGCTCTTCTTGAACATCCTCGAAAGGGACTTTAGATACAATCACAGGTGGAAGATGGATAGGTGTTTGGGTTTGTGTTTGGGCTTGTGTTTGAGTTTGTGTTTGGGTTTTGGCGCATTTGATACGGGCTCTGTGAGGAGGATCTTTGGTGATAAGAGAAAGAGGAATTTCATCTTCACTTCTATTGTGATGACGAAAACTATGACTCAGATGCATCTTGGCAAAGGTGCTTCCTTTGACCTCTTTTCCTTCATCATGTCATACGACACTAGTAGCATCAAAACCTTGTTTTAAGATGATTTTGGAGAAGAGAGTGGTGTAAGGGATACTGCTCTTTCTACGAATATTCCTATTCTTCAACGCATTTATCCAATGGTCAAGAATAATGTGAGGAAAACTCAACATTGCTTTCCTCAGACAGTAGTAGATGCAGAATCTGTCACGAGTACTCACATTGTCTCGTGAGCCTGTTCTGGGTGTGAAGATGTTGTAGAGAAGGTTGTGGATGAATCTACCTGTGGGATAGAGATTCCCAGATCTCAGAAACTTGGGATCTTCGGGGTCATCAGCCTTTCCATAGAGAATCTTGTTGACATGCTCCTCAGACTCTAACCTCATTCAGTCAGCGCTATAAAAGCGCCCTTCAGCTTTACAGCTTCCAACTTCAGTAATGGAGTCTATTGTGATAATATACTCCTTGTTGTCAATGGTACCCACAATACCATCATCAAACTCCTTTGCGTCGCTCCAGAACTCCGCGTAGGCATCCATCAACCATGGGCCTCTCATCTCAGCGAAGTCCATCCAGCCATTATGTATTAACATCATTGATACCCGGTCAGAGATGCCTTCTATGGTGGTCCTTGAAATCCACTTGCTGGGCAAGAAGAGATCTTGCGCAAAGAAGATTGCTTCAGTTGCTTTGATGTTCTTGACGACCATTGTTCTAATTTTGAAAAGAGAGAAAAAGTGTGTTAATAAAATACTTAGAGATAATAAGAATGTAGTAAGGAGTAAAAGAGTAAACTTTGAGAGTATTTATAGTCAAATAAAAAAAACGGTTATAATTCATCAGACGAAAGAAGTTGAAACTGTCCCTGATTTGACGTGGCCCCATCATTGCCCTTTTAATGATTGATTTGACTTCTGCAATTCACAGCGTGTGCTCTTCAAAGTCCTAGAATAGTGCAATAAATGACAGACACATTTAATGCTGCCTTTAAGTTGTCCCTGCACGCTTAACTTTAAATTAATTAAATAATAACCTTGTGTCTGTTGAATTTTCTCAGACTGATTCAACTTGATCAGACGCAATGTTTCGTCTTAACGAAGGCATTTAATAAGTATAGACGAAATGAAATGCTCAGACGGAAAAAAAAAACTTAATCAATTAAAGAAACAATTCCCAAATTTTCTTTAATGAAATTAAATCGAGTTTCGTCTAAAGCTTTTGTAAAGATATCTGCCTATTGAAAATCAGTTTGAAGAAACTGTATATCGAAAATACCTTTTTGAACATAATCTCTTATAAAATGAAATTTGATTTCAATATGTTTGACTTTTGAATGTTGAATAGGATTTTTGCTGAGATTAATTGCACTTGTATTATCACAAAATACTGGTATTTAGGTTTCGAACCTGGAGTAATCCTCAAGTTGATGTTTTACCCAAAGTAGTTGTGAGCAACACCCAGCTGCAGCAATATATTCTGCTTTAGTGGTTGAGAGTGCAATGGAGTTTTGCTTCTTGCTTGACCAAGAGATTAGTGATGAACCAAGAAATTGGCATCCACCACTTGTGCTTTTCCTTTCCACTTTATCTCCAACATAATCAGCATGACAATAACCACTAAGATTGAAATCATTGTTTTACTTATAAATCAGAGAGAGATTAGTGGTTCCAATAAAATATCTTAAAATGCGTTTAACAACTTGTAAATGTGATTCTCTAGGATCAGATTGAAAATGTGCACATAGACAGACACTAAACATAATGTCAGGTTTACTAGCAGTGAGATAGAGAAGAGATCCAATCATACCTCTATATCGTCTGATCAACGGTCTTACCTGATTCGTCTTTGTTGAGACTGGCTCCAGACGAATGCATGGGAGTCTTCATTGGTTTGGCATTTTCCATTTTGAACTTCTTTAGAAGTTCCTTAGTATACTTCTGTTGATGAATGTATATGCCTTGTTTCGTCTGTTTGATTTGAAGTCCTAGGAAAAACTTCAACTCTCCCATCATGCTCATCTCAAACTCATCCTGCATTAACTTAGAGAAATCCTTACACAAGGATTCGTTAGTTGCTCCAAAGACTATATCATCTATATATATTTGGATAATAATAAAGTCTTTTGAAACACTTTTCTTGAAGAGTGTGGTATCAACCTTTCCTCTTGAAAAACCATTTTGAAGAAGAAAAGAACTTAGTCTATCATACCAAGCTCGAGGAGCTTGTTTAAGACCATATAGTGTTTTCTTCAGCTTGAAAACATGATCTGGTTGAGATGAACTCTCAAATCCAGGAGGTTGTCATACATATATTTCCTCTTCAATAAAACCATTTAGAAAAGCGCTTTTTACGTCCATTTGATATAAGATGATATTTTTATGAGCAGCAAAAGCAAGTAGAATTCTAATGGCTTCTAATCTAGCTACAGGAGCGAAAGTTTCAGTGAAATCTATACCTTCCTGTTGGTTATAGCCCTGAGCTACTAACCTTGCTTTATTTCTTACCACTTTCCCATCTTTATCAAGTTTATTTCTGAACACCCATCTCGTTCCAATAATGCTTTTGCTTCTTGGACTTTCTACCAAAGTCCAAACACCGTTTTTGGTAAACTTGTTTAGCTCTTCTTCCATAGCTAAAATCCAATCATTATCTTGTAGAGCTTCCTCAATGTTCTTGGGCACTATATTTGACACGAGAGCATAGCTAGACGATTCTTTAAGTCTTGATCTTGTTTGAACACCTTGATGTCTATCTCCAATGATAAGATCTTCTGTGTGGTTTGAGGCAAACTTCCACGTTCTTATAGGAGCTTGATCATCATGTTGGTGAGCATCAGACGAAGAGGGTTCGTGCATTTCTATCGTCCGCTCTTGTGTCAGTTCTTGCGTCTGACCCAGGTTGACCATTTGAACTTGAACTTTGACCAGAAGGGTTAATCTGCAAATTATCAAACAAATTTTCTAGGTCTGATATTTCCTTATCAGCCTTTGAGTTATCTTGAAATTTTACATGAATTGATTCCTCTACAACTTGCGTCTTAGAGTTAAATACTCTATAGGACTTAGACGTATCGGAATATCCAAGTAAGAATCCCTTCACCACTTTTGAATCAAACTTACCAAGTTGATCCTTAGTGTTTAAGATGAAACATTCACATCCAAAAGGATGAAAGTAAGAAATGTTGGGTCTTCTTCCTTTCCATAGTTCATATGAAGTCTTATTCAATATTGGCCTTATCAATATTTTGTTTTGAATATAACAGGAAGTATAATTGCTTCTGCCCAATAATATTTTGGAAGAGAGCTTTCATGCAACAAAGTTCTAGCCATTTCTTGTAAGGTACGATGTTTCCTTTCCACAACTCCATTTTGTTGAGGAGTTCTTGGAGACGAAATATTGTGGAAAATACCATTTTCAAAACAGAAGGCATTGAACTCAGAATTTTCAAATTTTGTTCCATGATCGCTCCTAACAGACGCAATATATATTCCTTTTTCTTTTTGAACACGTTTACAGAATATTTCAAAGACACTAAATGACTCATGTTTATGTGCTAGGAAGTATACCCATGTGAATCTAGTATAGGCATCCACAATTAAAAATCCATATCTCTTTCCTCCAAGACTTTCAGTCTGAGTAGGTCCAAAGAGATCAATATGTAACAGTTCTAGAGGTCTTGTCGTGGAAACAACATTTTTTTATTTAAAAGAAGCTTTGAGTTGTTTCCCATGCTGACAAGATTCACATAGACAATTGGATTTCCAAGATATTTTTGGCAAACCTTTCACAAGATCCTTTTTAGAAATTTTCAAAATATACTGGAGACTTAAATGTCCAAGCTTTTTGTGCCAAATATCTCGTTCATTATCTGCTGAAATCAAACATGTCACATTCTGATCACTAAGGTCAGAAAAACAAACCTCATAGAGATTATTCCTTCTTTTCCCAACAAACAGAATGGATTTGTCCTTGTTCTTGACTATACATTCATCGGAGTTAAAATTTATTTCATATCCACTGTCACAAAATTAACTTATGTTAAGCAGATTGAAGTTGAGACCTTTAACATAAGACACATTTTGGATAAGAGGATTGGGTGTCTTACCAACAGTTCCAATACCTAGGATTTTACCTTTCCCTGAACCATATGATACAGACCCTTTATTTGGTCTGAGGTCTTGGAACATAGACAGGTCTCCCGTCATGTGTCGTGAGCACCACTTGTCCAGGTAAAACCGACCAAGTCCTCTCTCTTCCTATTAAGGATGTCTGCAACAGGAATAATAAGTGACTTTGGTACCCAAATGTTTTTGGGTCCTCCTTTGTTAGTGGAAGAAGATTTCTTTTTGTTTAAGGTTCTTTTATCTTTTATATAGTTGTTTGGAACCTTGTTGTAATTTTTGTTCTTCTTCTTATGAGCAGACGAAACAAATTTGTTTTTCTTTTTGTCTAACTCTTCAACATAACCAAGTCCACTCTTATCAGACGGAGACCTCCCATATTTTAAAATATTTTCTAGCATTGAGGATCCCTTAGTGAACTTTGTTAAGTCTTTGAGTAAGGATTCATTTTCTTTCTTCATTTTCATCTGATACTTCCTTTTGCAGCAACTCATTTTCAGTTCTCAAAGTAGCATTTTCTTCCAAAGTTTGTTTCAACTTGGCTTTGCATACTTTGTATTGCTTACAAATAAAATGTGAGTTAGTCAAAATTGTATCATATGAAATTTCTTCTGATTCTGACTCAGACTCAGATGAAGAGGATGAAGAAGTTTCATATTCAATTACCTCTGATGAGACAGTGTCTCCAGCCATGAGGCAGATATTTCCAGTTTCTTCTTCTTTAGTGGATTCCTCTGAACTTTCGCTATCAAGGTCTTCCCAAGTCACCAGACTCTTCTTACCCTTGTCTTTGCGAGGATTCCATCTTCTCTTCAATCTTGGACACTCTGGTCTCATGTGTCCAGGTTTTCTGCATTCGTAGCAGATAACATCTGAGCTCTCCTCCTTGCTTGAAGGTTTTTTAGTGAGCTTCTTTTCCTTCTTCTTGAAGAAGCGTTGACCTCTCCCCTTTTTCATCATAATCTTCTTAAAGCGTCTAACCATGAGAGAAATCTCATCATCAGACGATCCGTCAGACGAATCAGACTCAGTGTGTCAGCTTTCAGAACTTTGTGCTTCTTCTTTCTTTCCTTCTTAGGAGTTTCCTCCTTTGGCATGTTGTTGACAGTCAGAAGAGCTATGGGCTCTTGAACTTTGATCTTGTCTCTTTTACACAGAAGTACCTCATGTACTCTCAAGGCTCCTATTAACTCATCAAGAGTTAATATCTTCATATCACGTCCAACTAAGATGGCATTGGACATAGCTTCCCATGGAAGAGGAAGACTATCCAATATCTTCATGTTGTTCTGGGCCTTGGTGAATGTAATGTCCAGCGCAGTGAGTCCATTCAATATTGTTTGAAATCTTCCAAACATCATGTCAATGGATTCTCCTTTCTTCATTGAGAACATCTCATATTCTCTTTGAAGAGTGGCAGCTTTCCTCATATGCACATCCTCGGTTCCTCCATACGAAATCTTGAGGGCATCCCAAAGCTCTTTAGCTGTTTTGTAGGCACAAAATCTGTTGTATTCTGTCCTTGATAATGCACACATGATAGCATATCTGGCTTTGTTGTTGAGTTCCATAAGCGAGTATTCTTCATTTCCCCATTCAACCTCGGGTTTGACAATAGAAATGTTTCCTTGAGTTATGATGTTTCACAGTCTGTACTGGGTGGATTTGATGTACATCTCCATCCGATCAGCCCAGTAGGGATAGTCATCACCAGAGAACGTCGGCGGCTTGTTCATGGATGACCCTCCAGACAAGAACGAAGGTCCTTGAGATTCCATTCTGGATCTTTTCCTCTAGCAGCTGTAAAGCGCTCAACCCTTAGAGGCTGAGCTCTAATACCAAACTATAAAAGATAGAACACATGAAGGGGGGTTGAATTGTGTTACTTAAAAAAAATTTGTTCCTTTCGTCTGTGCGTTTAAATATGTTCAGACGAAACAATCTAAATCTTCAAAGGTTGATTTTAATGAACAGACGTTATAATTTGATTATCCCCGTTAGTCAAATACTTAATAAAACAAATACACAAGTGTCTTTATACCGGTTCGTCTATGCAAGACTACGTCCAGTTACCCAGTAACAACTGAGTTTTCACTAGAAACAGTGAAAGGGTTACAAGTATTATTTGCGCCCAGCCACTTCTGGCTATAACACGATATTCTTTGAACACAGCTTTCGCAGGCTAAACAACAAGGGTATTCTTTGAACAACCATCCTCCTCAGGCTAAAACACCACACAAGTAGATTTGAAAGAGTTCTTTAAAAAGAAAGTTTCGTCTTCGCAAAGAGGGTTTTACAATGAAGAGCAGAAGTAAAAGAGAGCGAATTCACAATAAGATAGAATATTGAAGCGTGTTCGCCAACTGAACTTTGAAGAAGCGAAGTCTTTAAATAGGCAAAATCTTCAGATATCCGTTAGACACAGAAGAAAGCCGTTGAGTGTTTTCCAAGCGAAGTCCAAAAAAGGTGTCAGAGAGACTTGAGTGATTGATGGCGTGTACAACGGATTTAGATAGCGTGCGCAATATTTTTTCTGACTTGTACAGAGACTTTGACAAAAAAAGTGAGGACCTTTTCGAAATGCATATGTAAGCGCGAATCCCCATACTGATCTTGGATGCTTCTAATGAGTACTTCTTAAGATTTGAAATCTTGGTGCGAGTGACTCATACTTTGCTTCACTTATTTGGCAGACGATGAACTTCTTCAGTCTTAAGAGTTTTCGTCTTAGCCTATCGTCTGATGACTTGACTTGAGACAGACGAATAATTTCAACTTTGAGGGGTCATCTTCCGTCTGTGCTCGTTACGTCTGACTTAATGTTCCGTTTGTAGATGTTCCATCTGTCTTGTAATAATCAAAACTTTAGAGATGTTAATCATCTTGATCTAACATGTTTTTTGCTCAGTACCTAGACTTGTAGTAAAACCTTAAACTAATATAAAAAGATTAGTTTGTATTTTTGTAAAGTTTGACAATATTTGTTAATTTTTATTTTAAACATGCCAGCCTGTGAAATTTTTAGATTTATTATATTTAAATTGACAAGTTTAATTATTTATATACTTTTTCGAGGTCCCGGACCCGTGAGACGGGGAAGAAAATTTTCCAAGACTTTTAGGAATATATTTTAGTAGTAAGAGAAAAATTAGAATTATGTAAATTAAGAAGGTCAAAGTTTATAGTGATATATATATATATATATATATATATATATATATATATATAAATGCTTTAAAATACGTTTGGGCTAAAAGAAATTGATTTTATATCAATGTGGGTGTGAATGAGTGATATGAGATCATTCCCAATGAAAATATTTAAGAAATGACATTTAAGTATTTTTTATTATTATTAGATTCATGGATAATATACAATTACGTATAATAATAGAACAGACATAACAAAGATATATAAAATATAGTAATATCTATTAATTTTGTGATACATGATATTATATCAAGTAAAATGTTTATTCAGGTTTGAATACATTAAAAATATGAGAAAACGCCTATAAACATCAAAAGTGCTACATGAATGTAAACAATTTTGTCAATTATTTACACAAGTGTTTTTGTAATGAATACACAACTCACAGGGTGCAGTAGAATTTTGCAAAAACCCATTTTATTAGAATGGAAAATATAAAATATTTTTATTATAGGTGGCATAATAACTGAGTTTTTTTTATATATAAATCAGTTCTTCGTGTATGATTAGCAAAATAATAACTTCAGTTTTCTCTCCAATCACTTTTGATGACTTATATGATATCATCCCTTAATCTTTTGCTTTGTCTTATTTTGATTATTTTTCTTTTTCTTTTTCTATAATTTTTTAATCTTCTAATTTCTCTCCATCTTTATTGAATCTTTATTGGATCTTTATTGGTTTTTTCGTCTTTACCTGATTCCTTAGTAATGTTTTCGATCACCTCGTTAACCCTCACTAGTACACTTTAAGCATATTACGACGGTTCAAAAATACACACTACAACGGTCCCAGAACCGTCGTTGATTCCGGTGTCGTAGTCTGTTTTTACAGACTACGACGGTTTTAGTCGTAGTGTGTAGTTACAGACTACGACGGTTCTAAATAAAACTGTCGTAGTCTGTAGTGTAATAATGGAATTACATAGTACAGACTAAGACGATTATAGTTAGAACCGTCGTAGTCTGTAACTACACACTACGACGGTTCTCAATTAAACCGTCGTAGTGTGTAGTTTACAGACCACAGACTACGACGCTGTGACTACACACTATGACGGTTCTCGTTAAAACCGTCGTAGTCTGCTAATTTTTTTTTTAATATTCTGTTTGTTTTAACGTTTTCCCCAAATTTATTGTACCTGTTTTAACAGACAGTCCATACATATACAACCCAATAATTTCACAATTGAAAATAAATAAAATGGTTCATAATTGAAACTTCAAAATAAATCTAAATTTATACTTTAACTTAGAAACTATTCTAAATAACAAAATTGTAATAAACTAAAATGAATGTAATCAATTAAAATGAATAAGGCTGTACACAACTAAAACTCAATGAAATGAGTATATCATTCTAATCCTACAACTAACAATTAATAAATTCATAAAATTAACATCTAAATTTCTAATTATCATCATCAAAAGAATCAATTGTGTTTTGTTGCTTACTACAATAGACCAAAAATATCGCCCATTGCTTGCGAGTGTAGTCGATGGCTTCTTTGGCAAATGGCATTGAGTCACTAAATGTCTGGAAAGGAATGAATCATTATTAATAACATGTATCATTAATTAAATTATGAAAATGATATAGTTTAAATGTATGTACCTCTATCCAATTTTTTGTTATGCCCATCCGAATTATGTTTTCCATCCACTGCATGACATATAAACCACATTGCCGGCGATGCGTTTGTTTATTAGCCTACAAAGAATAGAATGATTTATCATAACACCTTAATTGTATTAGAAGTCAAGTGACATAATGTTGTATTACTAGTTTCGTAAGAGATATTTTTTTACCTTTGTTATTACAAAATCAAGTCTTGGTCTTGACCGATTATTGCTTGTGAACATATGATGTGCAACATGAATACTGGTAAAATAAATTATACATTAATGTCATGTTATAATAATTAAATATAAGTCAAATGAAAGATAACAATTATAAAACATTTACATACCCTTCAAGCACTTTCTTCAACTTCGGAGGGAGAGGTTTGTGCAAGGAGCAGAAGAAGACCGCCAGATGATCCATTGGGCAAAGCACAAAAAGTTGCCAATGACCACTACATATAAAATAAAATACTTTTATAAGACCACATTTTAAATTTTAGTATATCAATACTAATTATACTTACTTGTGAAGGTATGGTGCAAGGTACATCCTCTTTTTCGATTGGCCAATCCAATCCATGATATATGACTTGGCATCAGCTGAATTATCTGCCAAGCCCAATATCGATTGTGGCTCAAGGAATCCATACACATCGTTGTTGCCCATTTCAATCGATACATTATTCAAATACCTGAATCATATTGAAATTCATGTTATAAACTGTAATAAATTTGAAAACTAACATATTTAATTAATAGTTAAAGTACTTACATGATCCAAAGTTGCATGTGAGTTAGGTTCATCTCGTCCATGCATGCATACATCTCCATGCAATCTGACATGTGAATGTACAGAGGCATGTTATTGGCTCTACCAAATATTTTTGGATCCCAATAGAGCTCCAAAGGTTTGCTCTTAATCGTATTGGCCAACTCCATCAAGCTTTGCATAGGATCTTCACTTGGCTCTGGCTGTTGTCTAGGTTTCCTAGGTGTAAGTTTCTTCTTTGGCTTTTTTATCTAATAATAAAATAAATTGTTAGAAACATGATAAATAAACATGATAAATAATAAATAAATAAAATTTGATTACACACCTTTGCACCTAATTCATTAACAAGGTGTTTAGGCCATGCAATGAAAGTACCAAGAGCTTGGCCTACCAATTGCACCTCTTCAGTGGGCAAGGGAACTGGAGCATCCGGGTCATGTGCCTCGTCAACGGTGACCCTGACCTCATCATCTCTCATGGGTTTACCATGTATGGTTGCTCCTCCCCCCACTACTCTTCCGGTGGCAACCAATCTAATAGGGTTTTCTTCAACATACAACCCACATGGAGAAGCATTGGTGGGGCTCCCTCCATCTGGTGAGCAACTCAATTTGGTGCTCACACCAACAGCCTGCATCACCTCTGTGCCACTTCCTACACACTGCCCATGTAGGGCTAATTGCTGCATCACCTCTTGTGTAATTTGTTCCCTCAACGATTTAGTAATCTCTGCAGTGATACTTTGCCGGAGGGACTCTATTGTTTGTGGGGTGATATCGGATTCATGACATCGATGGTGTGAAGATTTTCCAAAGTATGAAACAATCCCCACACCCTGACCAATGCCACGAACACGCCCTGGATGTTCCGGTTTGCCAATGGCAGATGAAAGGATGTCATCCCTTCCCTGTGGCACAAATGAGCCCTGACTGCTCTGCTCAACTAGAGAATCCTGCAAGTAAGGAATAGTAAATAAACTTAATTAAAACATGCAAAATTTTCAATTTGCCTTAATATCATCAATTAATAATGTTAATTAACTTACAATTTTTTCAACAACACGCTGAGTAGATGAAGATGTGAACTCCCCTGAGTTCTTGATCCTTGCTAACTTCCATTTTTCATGCCTCTTTGGTGGGGATGGTGGACCATCAAAGGATAATGAAGGATCTGCTGCGGTTGCTTCTTCCCGCATCCTTTGCTTCTGATTCACTATCCTTTCCTCTAATACTTTATAACCACCCCGAGACAAAAGATGAGGATAATCATTTCTTGCTTGACATTCCTTTGCCTTATTCCTCTTTTCCTGTTACACAAAATTAACATTTAGTAATTGTTCAACAATGGAAAATATAATTTCAAACTAACCAAACTAACCTGCCACTCAGGAGACAAACGTATCTGAACAAACTTTTCCCATGTTTCTTCATCTATGCCCCTATAAGTAGGCATAGGAATGTTGCCATCTTCTTTATTATTATCATATATGTACTTAGTCAGTTGAGACTTCCATTGCCTAAACATGGTAGCCATAGATGACATGACCTTCAGCCTGATGGACTCCACATTAGGAATATCAAAAGTCACCTACAAAAAACAAATTTTAGTTTAATATTTTGCAATATACGTACATGAATACCAAATAATAATGAGGAAATTAATTACCAGAATATCCTGCCATAGCATGTTCCGCTGAGGCATCGGAACATCATCCCAAGTAGGGGTAAAGATAGATATGTGCTCACGGACAAGGAACCCCAAGTAACTCCTGAATATGGGCCCGTTATCACCACTAGCAATGCCCGTGCGCACATCAACATCAACGTGAGTCTGTTGACCTTTACCCCGTCTGACTGTTAATTCCTTCAAACGTGTGGTCTTTTTGTATACTTTGTTGGGGTCAGGTGACTGATCAGCCATGTTCCTGTTTAAAAAGCAATTGAAAGTCAATAACATAATCAACATGAAAATTACAAATGAAAGTCAATCCCATAATCAAAATAAAAATTACAATTGAAAGTCAATAACATAATCAAAATGAATATTAAATTGGTAAAATAATCAAAATAAAATTGTAACAAAAAATTTAGATTACTTATAACTTTTGCACCTTTAACTATCAAACATATATTCCTTCATTATGATCATGACGAACTGCATGGACATCATCAGAATCAATTTCCTCAGAAATAACTGGGATATCACATGAAAAACCAGGAATGCGATCATTGTTAAGATTGTCTGTAACTTCAAGTTCGCTGGTTTTTCCATGCATCACGACACAAAACATCTCATTTGAAGGATCTTTGACATAGAAAACTTGTCTAGCCTGTTGTGCCATTATGAAGGGTTCATCCTGGTAACCAACTTTACTAAAGTTAACAAGGGTTTGACCGGAATCATCAATGTGCACCCCCGTCCTATTATCAACCCATTTACATTTAAAAAGCGGCACATGAAATTTACAATACACAACCTCCCAAATTTCCTCAATTATTCCATAATAAGGCATGCTCCCTACCAACGGATTGTTGTCTTTAGAGGTGGAGAAATGCATAGACTCAGCTTCTACCATAACTCCACTATTTTGTACCACACTTCTATCATCCAGTGACTTTGTGTAGAAAGAATAATTATTTATGTAGTACCCATTACAAACAATAACATCTTTCTTAAGGGCACATGCTAGCCATTTTAAGGTCTCTGAAACTGTTTCATCACTCAATATTTGTTTTTTAAACCAATTTCTGAAAGTGTTGTTATGTTCTTTCAACAACCACTTCTCTGATTGTCTTGGGTTTTGCTTCCTTACAATGGCCTTGTGAGCAGTCAAGTATGGTTGAACTTCATCAGTGTTATTTAAAACATACAAATCAGCTTGTTGCACTAAATCCCAAGGTTTTTCCACACATTGTCCACCTCGGATGCATTGGCCAAAATGTCTACCCTCAGGACATGGCCTAGGAACCCCAACAGGAAAGGTTGTAGACATATATTCCGAACAAAACTCAACCGCTTCTTCAGCAATGTACCTCTCAATTATTGACCCTTCAGGATGATACTGATTCTTGACATACCCTTTCAAGATTTTCATGTAACGCTCGATAGGGTACATCCATCTTAAGTACACAGGTCCACATAATCTAATCTCTCGAACAAGATGGACGCACAAGTGAACCATAATGTCAAAAAAAGAAGGAGGAAAAAACATCTCCAATTCACACAATATAATAGCAGACTCAGCTTCCATGTCATCTAGCATATTAAGATCAATCACTTTGGAACAAATTTGCTTGAAGAACCGGCATAATCTGGTAATGGCATTTCTCAGCTTTTTAGGCAAGATGCCACGGATTGCCACAGGAAGGAATTGTTGCATCAACACATGACAATCATGGGATTTTAATCCAATTAATTTCAAATCTTTCATTGAAACAAGGCTCTTGACATTTGAATTGTATCCTTGTGGCACTTTTATTCCGTGTAAACATTGACAAAAACTGATTCTCTCTTTTTTACTTAATGTGTAAGCAGCTGGGGGGAGGTATGTCCGGTTACCCATAACAACAGGCTGTAATTGATCTCGAATCTGCATGTCAACCATATCCAACCGAGCATTCAAACCATCTTTTGTCTTACCTTTAATATTCAAGAGAGTTCCTATCAAACTGTCACAAACATTTTTCTCAACATGCATAACATCTAAACAATGTCTAACATCAAGCTTCCACCAATATGGGAGATCGAAGAATATTGACCGTTTCTTCCACATGTTTGACACAGTTGCCTTCTTTGAAGACTTTCCGAACCCAATGTTGATGTCTTTAACCCGCTCATAAACTTGTTTACCAGTTAAGGGGGTAGGTGCTACCTCATTCTCTACATGACCATTAAATGCTTTTTTCAATTTACGATATGGGTGATACTGTCTTAGAAATCTCCTATGCCCAAGATACATTGTCTTTCTTCCATGCTGTAATTGGTAGAAACATGTCCCTTCTTCACATATTGGACAAGCTTTATGTCCCTTAACACTATAACCAGACAAGTTTCCATAGGCTGGGAAGTCATTGATAGTGCAAAACAACATGGCATGTAACTTGAAGGTTTCTTTGGCAAACCCGTCATACACATCGACACCTTCATCCCATAATAATCTCAAGTCTTCAATCAATGGAGAAAGATAAACATCAATGTCATTTCCAGGCTACTTTGGGCCCGAGATCAACATAGACAACATCATATACTTTCGTTTCATGCACAAGGATGGAGGTAAGTTATAAATTATCAACAACACAGGCCACGAACTATGACTAGTGGCTAAATTACCAAACGGATTCATTCCATCTGAAGCCAGACCAAGGCGGAGGTTTCTTGATTCACTGCCAAATGCAGGAAACTCTAGATCAATATTCTTCCATTGTAAGGAATCAGCCACATGTCGAATCTTTCCATCATTTATCCTTTCATCTGCATGCCATCTAAGATTCTTAGCGTCACCGGCGTTTGCAAACAGACGCTTAAATCTCGGAATTATCGGAAGATACCATACCACCTTCGCAGGAGGACCCTGCTTTGTTGTTTCTTCATTATCACAATCACCCTTTCATTTTTTGTAACGTGAAGTCCCACATCTAGGACACTTGTGCATCGCTTCAAATTCTTTTCTGTATAAGATGCAGTCATTTGGGCATGCATGAATTTTTTTATAATCCATACCCATTGGACAAAGGATCTTCTTAGCGTCATAATTGCGGGTTGGCAATGTGTTACCTTCTGGAAGCATTTCACTCAACAACTCTAGCAATTGAGTAAAACTTTTGTTAGTCCACCCATTTGCCGCCTTCAGATGAACCAATTTTAACACCGCAGACATACGAGTGAAGGTAGAGCACCCTTTGTACAAAGGTGTCTCCGCATCACTAAGCAACGTCTCATATACGTGGACTTTCAAAAAGTTTTCAGGACCAACATCTTGTATCATGTCTTCAAGTCTGTCATCAATTTCTGTTTCCAGCTCCGATGCAGACGCATTGCATGTTGTGAATGTGTCTAATAACTCCCCATGCCAGGTCCATGTTGTATAACTTCTAAGAATCCCATCACATATCAGGTGTTCACAAATTTCTTCTTCTTTCAGCCGTACACCGTTCAAACAATTCACACAAGGGCAACAAAACTTCCCACCACTACTAAAGTGATCATGTTGCCTAGCAAATTTCAAAAACTCTTCAACTCCAGCCTCATATTCCGTACTAATTCGACTTGCATTCATCCAACTACGATCCATACCTTAAATCAAAGGTATGGTCAACAAACATATATGTAAATTTAGTCTTATTTATTAGGAAAAAAACCTGTTCCAATCCCTATAAAAGTTATTTTAAATCTACTAATTAAAAACTGCTATTTAAAATCTATAATGTAGCCGAAGTTGTTTAACTATTAAAACCAACTTGCATGGTCGTTTTAAACCATAAACTACAAACCTTAACAGTTTTTAAATCGGAAAAACACAGGCTGAAACAGATATTCTATTTATATCAATAATTAAAGTAGTTACTAAACAAAGCCATAATAAAATAATTACTGTAAATAATTTCTTCCTATTAACAGCTAACATTAAATTAACAGCTAAAAAAATTATTGCTTGCAATCAACTAAGATTAAGGGCTAACAATAAATTACTATAAATAATTTCTTCCTATTAACAGCTAACAAAAATTACTGTAAAGCCGTACACAAACAAAATCATAGTTTCCAATTAACAGCTAACACTGTAAATAATTTTTTTTTTATTATTTGTTTTGCAACTTATCTAATCCGGTAGAACACGCTAACGTAATTTCTTTTGAGCTTGATGATGCGTGGGATATGTAAACAAATCATGACCTAAAACAAATAATTTAATCTAACAGGTATATGTTATAACATATATAATTAGTATCTTTATATAAACAAAAGAAATATATTGTTATATTAAACAGAAACTAACTCCCAGATACAAAATATTAACTTAGTAATTTGCAATTTTAAACTACTAGCATATATTATAAGGTAATAAACCGTTATCTTGTCAATAATTTTATCGAACCTAGTTCCACACGTACAAAATATATCTTTTCATTTTTACGACTTTATATTAAAGTCACGTAGTAATGAAAAAGATTATCTCAATGATAAATAATTAAATAATATAATAAAAATATATATTTAATGTTAGATCCATATTACAAAATAAAATTTAAAAAGTGATGGTGTTTTTTTCTAAGCCGAATGAGACGAACATGAGTAATATAGAGATAGGGTTGGGCCGGAGTTTACCTTTCGAGTGTCGCCAAAGTTTGTGAGCTGCCACCGGAAATGTGAGCTTTCGCCGCCGCTACCTTCGCCGCTGCTCAAAATCAGGTCGCCGGTGACGTAATGGAGTTCGCCGGTGTGACAAGGGAGTTCGCCGGTGAGGGAGGGTGAGAACGAGGGAGGGAGAGAACGAGGGAGGGAGTTCGCCGCTGCTGGTTCGCGTAGAGAGGAGAAGGAAGAAGTGATGTGCCCAGGGTTCGCGTAGAAGGTTAAAGGGTCATTGAACAGACTACGACGGTTCTATTTGTAACCGTCGTAGTGTGTAAGGGGCATTCAACAGACTACGACGGTTCTATTTGTAGCCGTCGTAGTGTGTAAGGGGCATTGAACAGACTACGACGGTTCTAATTATAACCGTCGTAGTGTGTAACGATTAAATTACAAAATTGCCACCTTGTTACACACTACGACGGTTTTAAATGTAACCGTCGTAGTGTGTAACATCATTATTACAAAATTGCCACCGACGACGGTTACTTAGAACCGTCGTAGTCTGCTAGTCGTGGTATGCAATTTTTGTACTAGTGCCTGTCAATCATCTATCTATTTTCACCCTGATGAGAATCGTGCTTTGGAACAATTGCCAACAATGGAAGTATGCCATGTTCGTTGCTTTCAAAACAAAAAATAATGAGCAATTTCTTTTTGGAACCTTTCCTTGTCCCCCTCCCACTAACCCTTTTCATGAATCTTGGAAATGTTGCAATAAGATGGTCATGTCCTGGATTACTCGTTCTATGACTCCCAACATCAAGCAATATGTCAAGTGGATGAACATTGCGTTTGACATTTGGTAGAATCTTCTTAATCTTTTTTCCCATGGTGTCAAGTTTCGAATCGCAAATATATAAGAGGAACTTTAGAATTGTTGTCAAGGTGATTCAATAATTTTTCAGTATTGTATTCATTTGAAAATTTTGTGGAATGAACTCTCCATCTAACACACTGTTCTTGTTTGTTCTTTCTCTACTCCTTGCACTTGTGGTATTCTTTCAAAGATACAAAAAGAACGAGATGATGATTTTGTCATTAAATTTCTTCGTGATTTAAATGATGAATTCTCCCAAGTGCGATCTCAGGTCATGCTTATGGATCCAATGCCCAAATTGGTCAGCACTTTCTCTCTCATTTTGCGATAAGAAAGAAAATTCAATAAATCTCATTCTCAAATTTCTTAAGATTCTACTATGAATGTCACCTATAAGAATAATTCTACCAAACCTCTTTATGGTATTTAAGGAAGCATTTCAAATTCCTAAAGAGGTGATCGACTTGGTCGCAATCCTGGATGAAATTCTAAATTTTATTATTGTAAGCGTACCAATCACATTTCAGAGAATTGTTGGATTAAACATGATACACTCTTTGTACCGAATTTCTCTGTTCACTTAATTTCTATTCCTAAGTTGACTTATACTATTGATTATTTGGTTTTATTTCAAAAATCTCAATGCCTTCTTATGTAGATTCCTACCTTCTAGATGATTGGAGTAGCTAAGAAAGATTTTGGTGTATTTTACTTAATAAACAACAATGAAGATCTTGTTTCCTTGAATATCAATCACGATGTTTGTACATTATGGCATAATAAGTTTGGTCCTCCTTATGATAAAATCCTTTAGGTACTATCTTCTCAATATCTTGACATTTCTTTTCATCCTATTAATGCTTGTGAAATTTGTGCTTTATCCAAACAAAAGAGATGACTAAAGTGTTGGACTTAAAGCTTGAAGATGCTTGAAGTTTCTCTTTTGTTGTTTTGATTTTGATGCTATATAATTTTTTGTTTTCTTAAATGGATTGTATTAGGAGTTTTCCATGTATTGGATGTTTAGTTTAGGATTGTTTGTGTGCTTGTTCTAGTTTGATATGTCATGGTAAGTTAAGTTCATCTTGTGTGATTTCTCATGATTCACATTGTTGAAATTCGCTCTAGTTTTCTTTACAAAAATAAAAATGAGGAATCAATTACCAACTAAGGTAATAGATTAAATCAACTTTTAGATAACCAACTGAACTGAGGTAATATATTACCTGAAAATGGTAATCAACTGTCAAATGTAGGTAACAAAGTGGGATTCACATTTATCTATGAGGTAATCGATTACCACCTTACCATGCCTTAAAGTCACTTGGATTGAGTTTTTCTCATTGGGATAATCGATTACCAGATGCTGTAATCGATTATCCTCATCAGAAACTCAATTTGATTGCCGATTTGAAACTATTCTAACACTCTCATATTCTCTCAAACTGAGTTTTATCTTTTCTTCAAGAAATCCTTTAAAGAACTTTAAAGTTCTTCAAGAAAAGTTTTACCAAAGGGCAATCTTGATTGAAGTTTTGATTGGTTGACATTGTTAGTGCTTCATATTGATCAGATCTTACACTATCAGGTGTTTTCTATAACTGATCTTTTGCTGAGTTTTGTTTTGGGTTGATTACTTTAAGAGAGAGGTCTCTCTAGGAAAGAGTAAGCCACTTTGAGAAAGGTTTCTCAAAGGTTTGATTCATGGAGGTGCTAAGATCAAGGAGAACGGTTCTTTGGGTTAAAGAACTGGTTGTATTGAGTGTTTTTTTATTTCGTTTTGTATTGCTTATGCAGTTTGCTTGTAAGAACACAAAAGGATCATAGTGGAATACCAATTGCAATAGTTGTTGGATTGGGACTGGACTTAGGCTGAAAGCCGAACCAGTATAAATTACCTTGCACTCTTCTTCTCCCTTACGCTTTTATCTTTTGCCTATACGATTAACGGTATCTTGTTTAATCGTTGTTTTCGTTCGGTAATTGAGTCTATAATCGACTAAAATTTGAAGCTATCAAATACTGATATTGGTTTCTCAAGTATATCGATTACTAACAAGTTTCTTTGATCTTTCTTTGAAGTTTCCGCTGTTAATTCTTGATATCTTGTGCTAACACTTTATTCGTTTTTTGGTTGTATCTCTTGATATCTTCTTTAAAGTGTTTATAGTTAAACAAGATTAGCCTTTGTTTGAAATAAAAAAAAGTAGAAACAACGCTAGAATCTATTCATCCCCCTCTAGATTCACCCTTAGGGACCAACATAAATCTTTTTACATGGGTTTCGTTAATGAGAAACAAAGCTAAAGTTAGAACCTCTTTACAATATTTTATCATCCTCACTACTTTCTATGCCATGAAAGGTATTCTCCACGAAACTTTCTATGCCATGAAAGGTATTCTTTACAAAATGGAATAGTTAAGAGGAAACATCAACACCTGCTTAATGTCTGGAGAGCTTTGTTTTTTCAAGCATAAATCCCAAAAATCTTTTGGTCTTATGTTCTTAAGCATGTTGTTTATCTTATCAATTGGCTGTCAACTTCATTTTTGAAAAACAAATCTCTATATTGATTTGTTTTTAACACAAAGCCAAATTTTAGTTTTCTCAAAACTTTTGGTTATATATGTTATGCTAGCACTCCTATTATAACCAGAAACGAACTTAATCCTAAAGCCTTTAAATGTGTTTTCTTAGGCTATAAGCAAGGCACCAAAGGTTTTATCCTCTACAATCTTCACTCTAAATCTTTTTGTGTTTTAGTCTTCAATGAAGACATCTTTCCTTACAACACTCCTAGACAAGTTTACATGATCAAATACAAGTCAGATGGATCAACTGAAAGATATAAGGAAAGCTAGGTTGCCAAAGGATTTAATCAAATAGAAGGGGGTTAATTACTTCGAGACATTCTCTCTTGTTGTAAAACTAACACACTCGCCGAACATGCATCAAATAAATTAAATCGGCCACAACCTTGTAGTAGTAGCAGACCTAGGTCATCTAGAGGATTACTCTATTAATCCTCATAACTGAAAATGTAAATTGAATTGGGGATTGTATGCGTAGAAATCAATTATTGCAAATCAAAATTAATTAAAAGCTAAACGTAATAGAGGAAACGATAATTCAATTGCAAAATCAAGATTAATCAAGAAAGCACCAATCCGATCTTCGTTGGTTCTCAATTTCCCTCACTGGCTCCTATAGAAGAATGCAATGTTTATGCAGTGCAATTAAAGCCATAATCTCTATACTTCAATGCCGAAGTAGCGCTCCAAAATCTTGGAGTATTTTCGTCGAACACTTGGTGACTTGTAAACTCACACAATCGCATGAGAGAAGACAACTCGGTTTCGATTCGCTTAATTAGTTTTCTGCATCCATCATCAATTGATAATGCCAACACAACTAGAAATCCAATTCAATTCATCAATCGATTAATCAAGACAGAAAATCTAGAACACTAAAATGAAGCACTCAAACAATTGAAAATAGATAACCTAAGGAAAATGAAGAACTTATTGAGGTCGAATTGATTAAAGGATTTAATTAAGCATGCTTACAAATTGAAATTGAAGCAAATGAAATGTAAAGTGTGCATCAGATATGTATTTGGGCCTATTTATAGAGCACAGGTCATGTGCTAGTCACATGACCTATAAGTGGCCTGAAAGCTCTCCTTCAAATCCTAGCCAAGGTACAAATTAAATGAATCAATTACATAAATGAATTTAGGCCTAAATAACTAAGAAAATTCACTCCATAATCTGGAAGGAAATGAGTGTCATCCTTAAACTTTATTTCTCCCTAGATGTAGTCTAAATTATGTTTTGGTGTCTCATAGATTTTGTAGCCCTTTAAGTCTTGTTTAAAATGAAACTAAGAGCATCTTAATCAAAGTTTGTAGCTCAAGATATGCTCAAAATACACAAACTGTGCAAAACCAAAATCTAGCAGCGAATTAATCCAAAAATCACATTTTAAGCCGAATTAACCCATATGTCACAAACATACTAAAACATATCAACTGATCATTCATTATGCTCTAAGTGAATATAATAAGTTTAAAGAAATTGATTAAAATAATAATACATCAAAAAATCATCACCGTCAAAACTCTGGTCGTTTTTGCTAGTGCTAAAATCTAGTTTCTTCACCAATTGAATGTCGATATTGTCTTCCTTCATGGAGACTTGAAGGAAGAGGTATACCTGAAACCCCCTTCTGGCTTTTCTCTCCCTCGTCCGAAAATGGTTTGCAAGCGCCAAAAGTCTCTTTATGGCCTCAAGCAAGCCACTAAGAATTGGAATAAAAAACTGACTTCTCAATTCTCTTCGCTCGATTATACACAAAGTCAGCTGATCATTCCTTGTTTATCAAGCATCAAGGTTCCTTTATCACTATTTTTCTAGTCTATGGTGATGATATTGTTCTCATTGGTAATGACCTTTCTGAAATACAATTTGTTAAGACCTACCTTCACTTCAAATTCCTATTGAAGATCTTGGTCCTCTCTAATTTTTCTTAAGGTCTTAACGTTGCTAGATCCAAGTCTAGTTTGTTGTTAAATCAAAGAAAATATTCTCTTGAACTACATGTTGATCAAGGTATTGTTTTTGAAGATACTTCATCCTATAGAAGACTTATAAGAAGACTATTATATCTCACTCATACTGGACTAGATATTAGCTTTATTGTACAACAACTTAGTCAGTTTGTTTTGCAACCAAGAGAACCTTACTTATATCAAGTCATGAGGATTCTAAGATATCTAAAAAATGCTCCTACTACTAGTCTATTCTACCCATCTAATACCCCTTTCAAGATACAAGCTTATTCAAATTCTGACTGATCAACTTGTTCTTCTACTTGTAGATCTATGTCAGGTTACTATATCTACATCGATAAGTCATTAGTCTCTTGGAAATCCAAGAAGAAATCCACGGTTTCAAGGTCTTCCTCTAAGGTTGAGTATAGGGCTTTGGCCTCCTTAAGGTGTGAACTTCAATGGTTTCCATATCTATTCAATGACCTTCATGCCAAGATTGATATTCCTTATTCCACCTTTTCAAACAATCAATCTACCATTCAGATTGCAAAAAAGAAAGAATTTTATGAAATGACTAAACACATTGAGGTGAATTGTTACATAATTCGGACTAAAACTCAAGAAGGTCTTGTTAGATTGATGTAT
The DNA here is from genome assembly GCA_026586105.1 of Hylodesmum podocarpum. Taxonomy (NCBI): domain Eukaryota; kingdom Viridiplantae; phylum Streptophyta; class Magnoliopsida; order Fabales; family Fabaceae; genus Hylodesmum; species Hylodesmum podocarpum. Next base: position 3,378,967 of record JALJEV010000804.1, read on the forward strand.
ATTCCCTCTTCTAAACAACTAGCTGATATTCTCACTAAATCTCTTTATCCTTTTTCATTCAAAGCAGTTATATCTAAGATGAGATTACTCAATATACACCTCCCATCTTGAGAATGGGTACTAGAATAGAAAATAATTTTTTCATTAGCATTACAGGTGGTAGAGTTAGCTACCATAACTAACTAAACTCTTTTCTATATAAATTAGTCTTTTGTGTATCTTTGGGTGTGTAATTAGAAAAAAAATAAGTAGAAAAGCTTCTTCAATTTTGTCTCAAAGTTCTCTTTAATTACTCACGTTTCTTCCAAGTAAATGTAAGAGAATTATAATAAGATAAACATAATGATTTTAGAATAGTTCAATGAACTAAGTTACATCTAATATTTTTAAAAACTTTTTAAAGGATTTTATTAACCAAAATTTCAATTACCCTCAAATATTCATTTTGCAAATATATTCTTAACCTTAACACCCTAACTTAAAATTGAGTTTATTAGTTACTGTTTATGACTTTCATATGTAACAAAGGTTTAAAGACTACAAAGAACATCCTTTCAGAGAAAATTGTACAATCAGATTTTGTTCAAACTAAAAAGCTCGCCATATCAAAAATTATATCTGTCTATGACTATTCAGTCAAGGAGAGATCGAAGACTTTAAATACTTGTAATTTTTTCAATTCTCTTGGATTCATCTAAGTTAAAGAGGGATTATACTTTGAGTTTTTGGAATAAATATCATATTTTGCACACTTAAAATGAAATTTGTTACACTTAATTTAAATGTAATACATTTTGTTATCATCAAAACTTAACATAATCAAGTGATTTTTAAGCACTTATACACATTCCATGTAAAAAAGTATGTATTATTTAAAATAGTAATCAATTTTATCACAAACCTTGAATGCATAATAAAAGTGTTAATTTCACCTATGAATGTTGAAGGACAACTCTGAATGGGCTTCATGAACAACAAATTGTGAAAAAATAAATTGAAAATAATTTTAATTTTTGAGTATTTGAATTGTTTGTATTTTCCTAATAATATGACACATCTTATATGCCCATGGGAGGAGAAAAACACATATAAATAAGATATCAAAACTCTTTTTATAAATAAAAACTAATGAGATAATAAGAATAAATGAATAATATGATTATTTTACGCAAAAATTTAATTTATAATTTTGTGGGTGATATTCATAATGTTTACTTGACAAGAGGTCACAAATATTTTGCTTCATTTTTTTTTTTTTTAGTTTTAGAAAATATCATGAACATTTGTGAATACATACATATATTTCAAAAATTCATCATTAGAACATTTATTTGTCAAACACAATTATAACATCGATCAGTCATCTATATGCACGTAATGCATGTTTATTCACTTTACCTCAATATGTAATATGTAAAGATTCAAAATCAAATGAAAAATAGTCTGGGAGTTCTTGTCTTAAATACACTCTCTCCAGAGAAAGTTCTGCAGTAGTTGGTCGGGGTCACCATGCTTCGTGTTATATCGTTATCGTCTCGCATAAGTACTCCAAACCTAGTGCAACCACATGTACCTAGATCGATTGACCAATTAAGGACTAACTACCAAAGCTCAAAGTGTTATTCCCTTTTCAAAACATCAAGAGTTATACCAATGTCCAATAAACATCACTGATACAATGACTCAACCTTTATCCCTTAGTTAACTCTGCTTACAATATTTATAAAATACCTAACATAAGTCATTATACCCTCGTGTACAAATTTTAGTGCAACTTTTATGATGTTATGTTATGAACATCTTCATATTATCATCTCTTTCTCATCAACCTCATTTATCAATTCTACATATCACAATACATCAAAGAAATGAGACTAATTTATAGGAAGGACTCACCAAGGCAAATTTCAAAACTTGGTTATTTTCTTAATTAGTAGGATTTTCACAAAAATTAGATAGAGTCTCCTTTATCTAATTTTTAGGATGGACTTACCAAGACAAACTTCAAAACTTGGTTATTTTCTTCATTAGTAGGATTTTCAATTAGTAGGATTTTCAACAAAACTAGATAAAGTCTCCTATATAATATGGAGTTATTTCAAAAATAACCTAAATAAAATATCAAACCATAACCCATCTAGACAACCCACCAATCAACAATACACTCCAATATAATCTATTCACATCCCATCAATTGAGAAACACACCATGTATCCATTCTTTATTTATTTCAAAATTACACACATTCAAATCTAATCATAACTAGAACATCTAATAATAATACTTAATATATTTCAATAGTTTAAATTATATGAATTGTTGAAAACTTCACTAAATAATAGGAAACTGTAAAAAATCATAGAAAATTCCTTTAATCTCAAAGCGTAAGTTCAAAACTAAGAAAATAACTTGAGTTTTAATGTTGAGCTATTGTGTACTTTCAACCGCTACTCTGGTCAAGATTTTGACTGATTCAAAATGATAAGAACAAAGAATAAGTTAGTGTAATCAGTTCAAATTTTAGTTTTAAGGTAAAAATACTGAGAATGAACCAAGCTTAATTAATTCAAATTAAACCCGAGAAATAAAAGAGATATCAAAGAGTTATCATTTTTAAAATCTAACCATGTAAGGTTAAATTTGTTTAAAGAGAAATTATATCTCTTAATTTTGATAATTATAAACTATTAAGATAAAAATATGTATCTATATGATGATTGAAGCTATCACACTATTGAAGCAATCAGATGGATAACTACTCAACATACGACCATTTCATCTCAGACAAAGCTTAGATTAGATTATTAAAATGACAGACGGGGCATAAAAATAAGATAAGTATCAGTTCTAGTTGTTACTTTTACTCAAACAAATTCAAAGTATCAAGAATTTGTTTTTCGTAACGTCTTAACATAAAAGTTCTTGTTCTAATCAAGTATGAGAAAATCAACTAGTTTGTTATGAAAAGACACGTAACATGAAGATCCGTTGTAGAAAGAAATACAACTTTTTAGTACCAAATCCTTGGATCATAGATACTTTACAACTCTAAAGTTGACAACTCAAGAATGCATCTAATGAAAAGGAACGTTAAGCATGTTTTCACATAATGGAGTAAGGAATTTGAAATTGTTGAGTCTAACAACTAGTTCAAGCTCTCCATCTATAAAACAACTAAAGAACAAATATTTGAGGTTGGAGGTCACTCTCAAAAAGCACTCAGCTCAAAACCTTTTTTTGTAAAAATGATTTGATCTTATTCTTTGTTGTATATCCCTTTCTGCATAGAGGCTGATTTTCTTTAAGTTAGACAATTCCTATTGTAATTCCATACTCTTAGTGGTAGTTTAGTTTGAAGAGGCTGAGACCAAAGAATGCTTGTAGCTATTAGCTTGAAGAGGTTAGATTTAGACATTACTTAAGTAGTGTTAGCCTGAAGAGGCTGTGTCCAAAGAATGCTTAGATTAGCAAGAAGTGCTTAGGGTTAAATAATACTTATTATCACTTTGAGTTAGTGAAATCTTAGTTATTGTTAAGAAATTGGATATAGTCTTGGTAAGACAAATCAATATAAAAATATCATGTGTTCTTTATTGTTCTTGATTTAGTTGCTAATCAGAGTTGCATTGTTATATAAAGTTTTTATTCAAATATTTTTTAACTCCATGTTTATCAAATAAATCTTTAAACAAAAAAAAAAAAAACTTACGAAAATTATTTTTTAAAACATAATTCAACCTCCTTCTTGTAATTTTGTTCTTACAAACCACATATTCATGATATGACAAATAGAAAGATAAAAAAATATAGTTAGTTTCCTAAGGAGACTTCTTTTCTCACAACTCATAAATGCGTGTTATATTTATATATTTTATCCTGTAAGCAAAAAAAAGCATAAATTTCTGTTCATGTATGAAAATATTTATCCTTTTTATTTTCTATACTTTTTATGTTAAAAGAATTGTTTAAGTTAAGAAAAATCATAAGCAAATACATTTAAATTGATATTATTATAACCAATAAGTAACTTTTCCACAATAAATTAGTAATTTGAATTTTCTCAAGGTGTTTATATATATATATATATATTATATTTATATTCCTGATATTTTAAAAAAAATCCACCATTTTACTATAATACATTATCCTGTAAATCAATTAGACCCTTAATGATCTTTCACAATTATTTAGACAAAATTAATATTAATTACCATTAGCGAAGAGCATCCACTATATAAAGAATATATAAAAGAGGGAATAACCTGTCTCCAAAACCCCTTTTGTAGACGACAAAAATAAATAAATAAATAGCTAAAACCTTATTCACTAAAATAGTACAAGAAAACAAAGTATCAAAGAATATAATCAAATCAAATGATTATTATTGAATCTTAATTTCATTACAAAGTCATCTTTCATAAATATAAGAATGATTCAATGGTTAAGAAAGAAATTTTAAGGAAAGATCAGAGTCCGCCTAAAAGTAATATATTCATAACATGTTATAGGTCTATTAATAATTTTTTTATTAACTTTTTAAAGTAAAGATCCCTAAGATATTCTCATAGTTAGTATATAAAACCTGAAAAACAACATATATAATTATTTTATTTAAAGTGATTTTCTTTTTCAAAATTTATTTTAGATTACACTAATTATTGGGTCAGTTCTGTCAAGGTATAAGGGATAGATAGCAGATTAAAAAAAATTAATAATTACTTGTTTATGCAAAAAAAAAAAAAAAAAAAAAAGAAAAGTGGACCGTCTTGCACGTATGGTGGAAGAAATCATCACTGACCCAACACGCCTTCTGCATACAAATTTTATGAGAAATCCAAGAAATCTCATGGATTCTCTTCAAAAACCTTACTCATAAATGCATGTTAATGTGCATCCTCTTTTGGTCATAATTAAAATCCATTAATCACTTGTCAATCACCCATTTTAATACAATAGTTGAGCTCCCTTAACAATATATATTGCTAATTGGACTCATGTTGCAAGCTAGGAAAATACTTTCAAGGGTTTAGAATGAATTATGTAAGGAACTAGCTAGAAACTTATAAGTTATAGCGTACATTAATGAAAGCATACGTTAACATTATGAACATATATATAGTTCTCTATAAGAATCATCCGTTTATTTCAATTTAACAATGAAGTCCTAAATAATATATCATTAACTCATCGACACAACTGATCTTTGACTATAACATATACAATTTTCATTATTGCTTTGATACAATTTGTATTCAGCTCAAACAAACTATTAAGTCTATATAAACAAATATTTTATGCTTTACTAACATATCTATTACACAAAGAAACATTAAGAATAAAAATCATATTTATTGATATCATTGTTCTTAGAGATGGCTAAGCTTTCTTCCACCCTGATTTTTGCCCTTATTCTTAGCGTTCTAGGTTTGATAATTTCACAGTTTTTAATTTCATAACATTCATAATTGGATCTGCTTGTTTAACTTTTTTCTTTCAATAAAAAAGGTGTTGTAATCACTTACAGAAAGATTTTAAATGTCTGGGCAATTGAACTATTTCTCTAGAAAAAATATGAAAAACAAAACAATTGCCTACTTTCGAGAATCAACTTCAAACTAATTTTCTAGAAAAATAAATTTTGATAATTAATTTTCTAGAAAATAATTTTGAAAATTTTAAACAAACATGCAGATTCAAGTGCTACAAAAATTTTCATTATTGTTGAATAATTTGTTGAAAACTTGCTGTTGTATTTTGCAGTTATTTCAAAGACAGGCGAAGCAGCTGAAATGCAAAAATGCCGTGAAGTGATAGAGGGAGACTGCGATCTGGCAAAATGTAGGGAGTATTAATTGTATAATCAAATATAGAAACTTTAGAGGTTTCGGAGTCTGCATTGGCCGTAACCCTTACAAATGTATGTGCACCTTTGATTGTGATATTGGACCAAGCGCTAATTAATATTTCACACCTTTTAAACCATGTAAAATTATGTAGCCATAATATCTACTTTATTATAAAGTGCGTGCTTTTGACTAAATATTAACTTTCCAAATTAATTATCACATTAAGGACACTTCTCATAATTGTCATAATTGGTTTTTTTTCCCAATAAATTAAAGAAACATGCTTATCTCTAAATCTCAAAGTTGGATTACAGAGGCTACTTATTTATTTTAAAAAACGGTAATGGTTAAAAATTATGTATTATTTAAAGTAATAAGCAATTGTATTACAAATCTTGCGTTGATAATAAGGATGTCAACTTATCATTGAATATCGATGAGGACTGATCTGAATGGGCCCATGAACAAGATTTTTTTTTTCATGGGAACGAGGTTAAAAGTTTTCTATTAGTCACTCCATGGAACTACATCTCCACTGCACAGTATCCTTGTGAAATTATTATATATTTAGTCATTATATTTATATGTATTTAATATTGAAAATATTAACATAATGAGGTCATTTTATATTTTTATAAAGTTTAACAATGGGAAAATTTTGCTATGATTTTTTTATCTTTTACGTGGCATTCACTCATTATTTTCACCATTTACTTGTCGTAAGGAAAATATCTTTTATGGTATTTTCACCTTTTACTTATTATGCTATGCTTATCGTAAGAACCTATGCTTTTGGAACTAAAAATTTGTCGAACTGTTACGTTAGTTTGATCATTATAATCGTTTTTTGAAGCTGAATGCTATAAACTATTTTTACAAAGTAACCATGCACCCTTATAAGATCAAATCATTAATTTACTAGAAACTACTAATTAAGAACTAGCATCCCAGATCAGAGAAAATTTTAAGAAAGCTACACATCGATTTTTACCCTTACCGCAAGACAAGGACCAAAAATCTGATTAAATTAATTTAATTAATATTCTATACCTAGCCTTTTATATAATAAAGATTTAAAGAAAATATGTAATATTTGGTAGGAATAAAAACCAATCATGGGATAGGGACTACAAATCTGTTTTGATTTAATTAGTAAAGTATACTTAGTTTATTTAATGAAAATATAATATTAGTCAAGACTAAAATAAAAATAAAAGAAGGTACGAGTGTATGGTAGGAAAGAGTTATAGATCTTATACATATTCTCTCGTATGTAGACGTAAAATGAGAATTACAAAGTATTTAATTCAGTGTCTAAAGATTTTTTTATGAATCTTGTTATTTCGGATGACATATAAATTTTTTCTCTAGAACTCTATGTGAATACAAAAGCTGTCCAATTCTCTTAAGATTTCTACACTTATATGTCTTCCAAGTCTTTACAAGTTCTCTTATTTATAGGAATAGAGTTTGTGACTTCTCCAAAAAGAATGATTGATGGAGACTTATAAGTTGTCATAATTTTAGAGAGGTTTAGAAACTCCCATTTCTTCTTCAAAGTTGAATGTACATGTTTCAAGGTCAAAGAGATAAATTTTAAGACCTTGAAATATTTATTCTTCTTTCCTATGGATTGTGACTTACGCGTCATAATTAAAGGAAGAAATATCAACAAATCTCACCCTTCCTAACTCAATTAGGGGCACCATTACACATGTTTCTTAACAACAATTTTTAACCATCTTGGTTGGTATTGACTTAGTCATCATATCAAACCAATTCAAATATGTATGAATTTTCTCTATCTTCAATTTCTTTTTATTCAACTCTTCTCGTATCCAGTGATATTGATATCGGATGTCAAAATATTTTGAGCATGAATGGAACATGAGATTCTTGGCTAGATATTGATATCACAATTCACTACATAATCAACTTGATCATACCCTAACTCTCTTAGAATGTTCTTCATCCACAACATCCTTAGAGACTTTAGTGACTGCTACATATTCTACTTCAGTGGTAAATAATGTCACATATTTTTGAAGTTTTGACTAGCAAGAAATAGCCCTTCTGTAGGTAACTTGATGTTGATTTCCTTGAATCAGCATCACCTACCATATCTGAGTTTGAATATTAAAAATCGAAAAAAAATTTAATTATGTCTTCGCGTATCAAATATATTTTTTTAAATCACATTCTTTTTTTCAATTTTTCATGAAAAGGACATACATAGATATTTTTCTATATATCATTTGTATTCCTAGGCGCAATACACAACTTTTTCTTGTCTCCATGTAAGAATGTTGTCTAAACATCTAATTGTTCAATATCCAAGTCTTGTTTTGTTGCGTGACCGAGAATTGCTCTAATAGATATCATCTTCACCACTGGTGAGAATATTTCATCAAAGTCCATTCCTTTCTTTGTATCTTGGGTTTCAGTTGTTCTCTTCATTCTTGAGTTAGAACAATTATTTGTTTTGCAACGCCTTTTTTCCTCTAGGCAATTCTACCAAGTTATACATCTGATTCTCCTTTAAAGGCTTATTCTCTTCTTCCATGGCTTGCAACCATTTATTTTTGTCTTTCATCTTAATGGCTTTAACAATGTTTTGAGGTTTATCTTCATTAGTAAGATTCTAGACCATTGTTTCTCTCTTGTTTATCGTCTTAATTAGGATTCTTCATTCTCACTACCTTGATCTTCTCCCGCTTGGTCATGTTGTTCTGTCTAATGAAGTTCTTCAGGTATCTCATCAAGTTGTAACTTTTGATCAGGCACTGATTGAGGAGTCTCTCTACTTGAATCGCTCACAACAAGACGATTCTAATCATAACTTACCTTGAGCTTTAGTTTCTCTATTTTCTTGATGTCTTGAATTGTTTGGTCTTCAAACAATCTTACTATTTGCAAGATACCATAACTTGAAACAAAGTTAATTTTTTAGAAAACTAAGGTATACACATTCTTTTACCTCAGAGTCAATCTTTACTCTTTCATTTTTTGAAATTTGAACAAATGTCTTACATCTAAACACTCTTAAGTTTCGATATGAGGCTTTCTTACCGATCCATACTTGTTTTGGTATCCTCCCACTAGTGGTCTTAAGGGCTATAAGTTAATCAAATTAGTTGTAATAATCATAGCCTCCCCCAAGAATGTCTTAGGAAGTTTTGCATGAGACAACATGCTTCTAACCTTCCTAGCAATAGTTCTATTAAACATTTTTGTTACACCATTCATTTAGGTGTCTTAAGAGGTACCTTCTCATGTCTGATCCCGTGAGTCTTACAGTAGTGCTTGAATGGACATTTATACTTTCCACCATTATAACTCTTCAAATATTTCAATTTTTTACCAAATACTTACTCTACGGAAGCATAAAACTCTTTGAAAGCTGGAAGGACTTCAAATTTTCTCTTCAATGGATACACCCACAACTTTCTGTTGGTCCCTATGTGTGAATCTAGAGGGGGGGTGAATAGATTCTAGTTCCACTATAGCCCAATTTTCGCGAGTTTCTAATTCCTTTTAATTCAAACAAAACTATTCTTGATTATCTATCAATAGTTGAGATAGATAAGCGAGAAATATCAAAGATACACAGCGGAAATACCAAAAGGAATACTCAGAAACACGTTAGTAATCAATATACAACGTAATCAATATCAGTATCTAACTATTCCAGTTTTAGTTGATTACCGAGTCAATTACCGAGTTAATTACCTAACAAATTGCAGAAGATAAATAGTGATAACAGCAATGTAAGGTAAACGGTAAAGAGAATAAGGAAGAAGAAGAGTGCACAGTGATTTATACTGGTTCAGCCCACTGCCTACATCCAGTCCCAACCCAACAACTGTTGCGATCGGTCTTCCACTATCAAATGATCCCTTTTGTGTTCTTTTACATTTACTCTGCAACAAGCAACATAAAAACGAAATCAAAACACCCAAAAACCTGTCCTTTAACCCAAAGAACAGTTCTTCCTTGACCTTGGAACACCCAAGATCAAACCTTTGAGAAAACACTTCTCAAGGACCTTTACTCTATCCAGAGAGACCTCTCTCCTAGAGTAACAACCCAGAAACCAAAAAGGTAAACAAAAGATTAGTTTAGAAAACACCTGGAGTGTAGATCTGATCACAAAAGATAACACTATGAATACCACCCAGTCAGAGAAAAGATCAAGTTTTGCCCTTTCTTTATGAAAACTTGATGAACTCTTGAAGTTCTTTATGGGTTTCTTGGAAAAGATGATGAACTCAGTTTAGAGAGAATTTTGAAAGTGTATGAACTTTTCTAAAACTTTATGTTCCAAGATCTTATGTTAATTTTTGAGAAAAGAGTATTTATATGTTCAATTAAAAACACAATTTGGGCAACCTAATGATTTTCTGATAGGGGTAATCGACTGCCAGAAGCTGGTAATCGATTAAACCAGTGAGCAAAGGTTTCCAGGGTGATTTTGGCTCATGGTAATCGATTAACCCGAGGGGGTAATCGATTACTCCAGTGACAAATGAATTCCCACACTCTGTTACCTACTGTTGGTAGTTAATTACCTGTTGTTGGTTGTTAACTACCTACTGTTGGTAATCTATTACCTCAGTTGGTTACCAAAGACATTTTCAAAGCAATTTAGAGAGGGAAATCAAACATTTGACACATGAGAAATCACACAAGATTGCCAAGCTCTCCAGCGCATTCAAACAAAGAACAACCACATACATGCATAAACTAAACAATCAATACATAGGAAACTCCTAATTACATTTCATCTAAGAAAACCAAAATTACATAATCATCAAAAGCAAAACACCAAGAGAGACACCAAAGCATCTTCAAGCTTTAAGTCCAACAATCTCCCCTTTTTTGGTTTTGATGTACCAAATCTCAACCAAGGTTTTCCTAGAGGTTTAGGATGTGTGTTGATCTTCTAAGAATCCTGCAATTTATAGAGATATCCAAATACCCAGTATATGCATTGCAGATTCACTGTACAATCTATCTTAAACAAAGCATTATACTATCAAACATCAAGTAGAATCATCCATACCGAAATATAAGACATGATTTAATTCAAAATCATAGACCAAGACTAGAGAATAGAAAATTTCAAGATAATAGAATCGGAATATAAAACATAACGTGAAAAGAAATATTACAACCATATCGAATTGTTCAAGTTCAAATATCCAAATTGTAAATTGTTCAGAGCTAAAGAGAAATCAAACATAAAGAGCATAAAGAGCAAAATAAATGCTACTCAATACTTGCTACTCTATTCTAGTCTACTCCCCTTATCTAGGATAACCTATAGCCATTCTCCCCCTATTTGGTATATTAATAAGCAAAAGAGAGAGAAGAGATAAGAAGGGAATACTAGAGTGCATCAAAGCGAGTATGTAGAGACTCCAGCAGCTCCTTGAGATCCAAGAAACGGGCATTGTTTGCAGCCTCCATCTCGTCCAATCTTTTAGCAGTGGTAGCTTCCAGTTCATCCATCCGATCAATGACAATTAATTCAAAACGGGATTTAGGGATGTACTCCCCAGCCGCCGAATCATCATCATCAGAAGGTGGATCGGTTGCAGCTTCTGTTTGTTGTTGTTGTTGTGGTGCTTCTTCCCTTGGCACTCATCCAGCATCAGTTTTTGTCAATCGCATCATCTTTAACGCTTTGTCTCCAATGATGTGAATGTCCTTCACCAAGTCTCTGCTTTCATTTGAGGTATCTACCTGAAAATGCTCAAGCAAACGTGAAATAAACAGAGAATAGGGGCATTTGTTATCAAATAGCCTTCTTGTCTTGAGCATGTTGTCCATCACAACATGTGTCTAGTCGACTTGAATTCCATTTTTCAACGCTGCCATCATCACCATATCCTCCTAATTGATCTGAGTGTGATTTGCTCCTCTTGCAGCCAGAATCCAACAGATTGTGTAGTGGAGAAGACGATCGTCGGCATTCAGCCTGCCGGTGTTGTAGGTTATCTTCTTCCCACGCTCCTTCCTTGCAACCTTTTCAGCTTCCCACATTTTGGGGTTTTTGAGCAGGCTCATGAAGAAAGAGTCCTTGTGAAGCTCGATTCCTTGTGCTTGCAAGTGCTCAATCGTAGGACGTATACCTTCATCTTTAAATCCAGCAAAACGGAAAAATATATCACGAGTCAAAATCATAGGTTTGCCCTTTACCTCAGAGATTACCGTTCCGGTGGCTTGGTGTGGTCGTAGGTTGGAGTAGAAAACTCTCACTAGATCGAGGTATATGAAACCCTTCAGACCAACAAACTTCTCAAGGTTCTGATCTCGGAGTAAAGAGTGGAATGTGAACCCTTGTGCATCTAGCCATCGGAGGTCCAAAATCTTTGCCGGAACGAGTTCCTTGTTGGCAAAATCTCCATAGAAACGTGATTCTTGTGCAGTCGAGGTGAACCATGGGTTGATTGTGCGTGCCACGGCCTCTCCCGGAGATGTGGGTTCCTTCCTCTTGGAGGAGGATTCACCCTTCTTTGATCGGGGCGAAACTCTTGGCTTAGGTTTGTGACCCACGTGCTTGATCCGCTTGCCTCGTCCTTGCTCTTCCATTGATGGTGGTGGTGGAGAAGATGAAGAAGATGAAAAGGGGGTTTTAGGGTTAGAGAGAGAAAGATAATTTTAGGGTTTGTGAGATGTGTAGAATGAAACCCAAAACCTGAAAATCACTTATAAAAACTCCACAATTGAGGTTAGATTCAATGAACAAAGTATTGGACTCTAAGAAATTGTAATCGATTAGGCCCAAATCCATGAAAAACACTTGAAAAACCCTTTCTGCAGCGAAGGTAATCGATTACCCATACATGGTAATCGATTACTCCAGTGAGTAACCAAAAGCTTCTGAAAACAGGGTTCGTGGTAATCGATTAACCAGGCATGGTAATCGATTACTCCAGTAGCCCATAACTTGGAAAACCAATTTTTGAAATCGTGGTAATCGATTACCAAGTGGGGTAATCGATTACTCCAGAGAGTAATTCACCAAAAACTTTGAAATCAAGCTAGGTAATCGATTGAAATGTAATGGTAATCGATTATCTATATCAGAAAGATTGAAAACACTTTATTTCACATGTTTTGAAAGAGAATTGGTCATGATTATGCAATGTAATGAACTCATACCTTGTTTGAGCACCATGAATGATCCAACTTACCATACTTAGAGAATTCATGAGAGATGTTCCTCACTTAGTATACCAAGATTGGTTCTAAGTTTGAAGAATCTCTTCTTAGGTAGGGGCTTTGTGAAGATATCCGCGAGTTGGTTCTCCGTTTCAATGAACTCCACTTCACAGTCACCTTTCTCAACATGATCCCTTTGGGATACCACAAACCACAGTTCGTTGTTCCTTTTAGGTACTTTAGAATTTTCTTTACAGCAGTCATGTGTGATTGTTTTGGTGCAGATTGAAATCGCGCACAAACACAAACACCGAACATTATATCTGGTCTGCTCGCTGTGAGATACAAGAGTGATCCAATGATCCCTCTGTACTTTGTTTGGTCTACTCCTAGTCCTGTAGCATCATTATCTAAAGAGAGATTAGTTGACAAAGGTATATTAGAGATCTTACAACTCTCCATGTCAAATTTCTTCAACAACTCTTTAGTATACTTTGCTTGATGTATAAAGGTTCCTTCTTTCAGTTGCTTGACTTGCAGTCCTAGGAAGAATTTGACTTCTCCCATCATAGACATGTCAAACTCTTCCGCATGCTAGCCACAAATTCTTCACACAGAGATTGATTAGTTGATCCAAAAATGATATCATCAACATACACTTGGACCAATAAAATACTGTTAGACTTCCTCCTAATGAAAAGAGTTTTGTCAACATTACCTCTGTTGAACCCTTTTGACAAAAGAAACTTACTTAACCTTTCATACCATTGTCTGGGGGCTTGCTTCAGACCATAGAGGGCCTTCTTTAGCTTGTACACATGTTCAGGATAACTGAAGTCAGTGAAACCAGGAGGTTGTGAAACAAAGACTTCCTCGTTGATGTAGCCATTTAAGAACGCACTTTTAACATCCATCTGAAATAGCTTAAAATCATGAATGCAGGCAAAGGCAAGTAATACTCTTACAGCTTCTAATCTAGCAACTGAGGCATATGTTTCTTCAAAGTCTATTCCTTCTTGTTGATTATAACCTTTAGCTACTAGTCTTGCCTTATTCCTAACCACAATTCCATTCTCATCTAGCTTATTCTTAAACACCCATTTTGTTCCAATTAGATTCATATCTCTATTAAAAGGTACTAACTCCCAAACGTCATTCCTTTTAAATTGATTTAACTCCTCATGCATAGCATTCATCCAAAATTCATCATTTATAGCATCATCAACACAAGAGGGTTCAAATTGAGATACAAACGCATAATCATCACAGAACATATTATGGGAGGATCTAGTGGATACTCCCTTATGGATGTCACCAATGATGTTGTCAAGAGATAAGTCCCTTGGTTTCCTCCATTCTCTTGGCAGATCATGAGAAATGGTTGATGGATCTTCTTTGTAATTGTGGTTTTCATTCTTTGTCTTCACCTGTATTCTCATCATCATCAACAAAAATACTTCCCTTTTGGGGATTGTTAGATTCATCAAACTTTACATACACAGATTCCTCAATGCACATCCTCCTTTTATTGAAAACTCTGTATGCTTTACTTGTTGATGAATACCCAATAAACACACCCTCATCCGCCTTGGCGTCAAACTTACCAAGTGGCTCTTTGCCATTATTCAGAACAAAACATTTGCACCCGAATACCCTAAAATGAGAGATATTGGGCTTCTTGTCCTTATAGAGTTCATAGGGGGTTTTCTTTAAAAAGGACGAATCACAATTTCGTTTAGAACATAGCAAAGCGATGGAAAGCGCATCAGCCCAAAAGTGTTTAGGCAGTGCACTCTCACTTAACATAGCTCTAGCTAGTTCTATTAAAGATCAGTTTTTCCTCTCAACAACCCCGTTTAGTTGCGGAGTTCTTGGAGCGGAAAAGTTGTGATCGATTCCATATTTTTCACAAAATTTTTCAAAAGGTTCATTTTCAAATTCACCTCCATGATCACTCCTAAGGGACTTGATTATCAAATCTTTTTCGTTTTGTATCCTTTTGGAAAGAATTTTAAAAACTTTGAAGGTCTTGTCTTTATTTGGTATAAATGCAGCCCAAGCAAAACGAGAGTAATCATCTACTAAAACTAGTCCATATAGGTTTCCACCTAAACTAGTAGTTCTAGATGGACCAAATAGATCCATGTGTAGTAGCTCAAGTGGTCTAGAAGTTGAAACAACATTTTTGGTTTTAAAGGAGCTTCTAGACTGCTTGCCCTTCTGGCATGCATCACATAGGCCTTCTCTTTTGAACCTCAAGTTAGGTAACCCTTGTACTAGGTTCTTAGATGAAAGCTTGTTCAGCTGATGAACATCAATATGAGTTATACGTCTATGCCAAAGCCATGATAAATCATCGTTTGACGTAAGACATGCATGATATGATGATGAATGATCAAGTTCAAGGATGTAGATGTTACCATGTCTCTTACCGACCATTAATACCTCACTCGAATCACTGCTACTGATCTTGCAGCAACCATTATCGAATGATACTTGATAACCTTTGTCGCATAGTTGGCTAATACTCAGAAGATTGAATTTCAACCCTTCCACAAGCAGTACATCTTCAATCACAGTGTTGGATTTGTCTCCAACTACATGAGAAAGTTCTGTTTTGCTGGTTTGTTTAAATGCAAAGAACTTCATGTTATTCCTTTTCAAGGAGACATCAAAAGACTTACACTTTGAACAGGGTAGTTTCAAGGCATCATTTTCCTTTTTCAAACTTTGAACATCAGTTTTCAAAACAGAAATATCATTTTCCAAATCTATAATTTTGTTTTTCAAAACCTTGTTCAACTTGCCTAGTTTTTCAGCTTCCTTGCAAAGTTCACAAAAACCAGTTTGCAGCTCATCATAGTCAAAAGTAGATGAATCGGAATCACTTACCTCTTCATCGGATGTTGGATTAGCCATGAGACACAAATTTGCTTCTTCATTATCACTCCCACTAGAGGTTGAGGAATCATTCTCTTCCCAAGCTATGTATGCCTTTTTCTTGTGAAATATGTCCTTCTTGGAGCGTTCCTCATGTTCTACTCTTTTAGGCTCACTACTGTTACTTTTCTTCATGTTGGGGCACTCCGATTTGTAGTGACCCATTTTTCCACACTCATAACAAGTGACCTTTGAAGATGAACTCTCATACCTCTTGAAGCCTTTTTTGGAATTGTTGAATCTCCTTTTATCGTTGTTCCTCTTCATGAACTTTTTGAATTTCCTTACCATGAGATTCATGTTTTCCTGTTCAGACTCACTACCACAGCTTGACGCATCGCTCTCACTAGCTGTGTCTTCCATCTTGAGTGCTAGGCCTTTGGCTTTCTTATCTTTTTATTCCTCATCAGCAATACGTGATATGTCCATTTCATATTCCCTCAACTTACCAAATAACTCTGCACTTGTCATCAAGGCTAGGTTCTTTGATTCAGTGATTGTTGTGACAGTTGGTTGCCATTTTCTGCTCAAGGATTTCAGCACCTTCACATTGACTTCTTCCTCAACGAAGATCTTACCAAGTCCTTTGAGATGGTTCACGATGTGTGTGAAACGTTTCTGCATATCCATCACGGACTCACCTTGTGCCATTCTGAAAGTTTCGTATTCTTGGATCAAGGTATTCTTCCTTGCCCTTCGTACTTTAGCGGTTCCTTCGTGTGTGACCCTTATTAGATCCCAAGCTTCTTTGGCTGTGTTGCAAGCTGAAATTCTGAAAAATTCATCTGAATTCAAAGCAGAATGTATAATATTTAACGCTTTTGCATCATTTTCAGCTCTCCTAATTTCCTCTTGTTCCCATCTCTCAAATGGTTTTTCAATCTCATTCCCATTTTCTATGTATGTAGGGACCTTGAAATCAGTCACAACCGCTTGCCAAATGCTTCTATGTACAGACTCCATAAAGATTTTCATCCTCACTTTCCAAAAAGGATAGTTATCACCACAAAACAGAGGAGGTCTGTTAATAGAGGCACCTTCAGCGAATGGTAATTGATTACCGACCATTCTAAGGAACTATGGATCAAAATCTAGAGCAACCTACTAGATAAAGCTCTGGTACCAATTGTTGGTCCCTATGTGTGAATCTAGAGGAGGGGGTGAATAGATTCTAGTTCCACTATAGCCCAATTTTCGCGAGTTTCTAATTCCTTTTAATTCAAACAAAACTATTCTTGATTACCTATCAATAGTTGAGACAGATAAGCGAGAAATATCAAAGATACACAGCGGAAATACCAAAAGGAATACTCAGAAACACGTTAGTAATCAATATACAGCATAATCAATATCAGTATCTAACTGTTCCAGTTTTAGTTGATTACCGAGTCAATTACCGAGTTAATTACCTAACAAATTGCAGAAGATAAATCGTGATAACAACAATGTAAGGTAAACGGTAAAGAGAATAAGGAAGAAGAAGAGTGCACAATGATTTATATTGGTTCGGCCCACTGCCTACATCTAGTCCCAACCCAACAACTGTTGCGATCGGTCTTCCACTATCAAATGATCCCTTTTGTGTTCTTTTACATTCACTCTGCAACAAGCAACACAAAAACGAAATCAAAACACCCAAAACCCTGTCCTTTAACCCAAAGAACAGTTCTTCCCTGACCTTGGAACACCCAAGATCAAACCTTTGAGGAAACACTTCTCAAGGACCTTTACTCTATCCAGAAAGACCTCTCTCCTAGAGTAACAACCCAGAAACCAAAAAGGTAAACAAAAGATCAGTTTAGAAAACACCTGGAGTGTAGATCTGATCACAAAAGATAACACTATAAATACCACCCAGTCAGAGAAAAGATCAAGTTTTGCCCTTTCTTTATGAAAACTTGATGAACTCTTGAAGTTCTTTATGGGTTTCTTGGAAAAGATGATGAACTCAGTTTAGAGAGAATTTTGAAAGTGTATGAACTTTTCTAAAACTTTATGTTCCAAGATCTTATGTTAATTTTTGAGAAAAGAGTATTTATATGTTCAATTAAAAACATAATTTGGGCAACTTAATGATTTTCTGATAGGGGTAATCGACTGCCAGAAGCTGGTAATCGATTAAACCAGTGAGCAAAGGTTTCAAGGGTGATTTTGGCTCATGGTAATCGATTAACCCGAGGGGGTAATCGATTACTCTAGTGACAAATGAATTCCCACACTCTGTTACCTACTGTTGGTAGTTGATTACCTGCTGTTGGTAGTTAACTACCTACTGTTGGTAATTTAGAGAGGGAAATCAAACATTTGACACATGAGAAATCACACAAGATTGCCAAGTTCTCCAGCGCATTCAAACAAAGAACAACCACATACATGCCTAAACTAAACAATCAATACATAGGAAACTCCTAATTACATTTCATCTAAGAAAACCAAAATTACATAATCATCAAAAGCAAAACACCAAGAGAGACACCAAAGCATCTTCAAGCTATAAGTCCAACACTTTCTAGAGTGGTTATAAGTGAAGGTAACAAAATATTTAACACCACCAAAGGACCTTCTAGATGTTGAACAAACATCTGAATACACAAGATCCAAAATATATTTTCTTCTTTTTCCACTATCAAATCTATGGAAAGATACTCTACCCTAATTACTTGCTAGGCAATCTTTACATATGCCTTAAATCCTTTAGCACAAGTTTGTTTCCCTATTTTACCATCAGAGTCACTTCTACTATGCCTACAATCTTGCTTGAGACATTATTACTCATCTTCACTGTTCTAATATCTCCCTTTTTATAAGAAGAGAACAATCCTTTATGAAGAGTAACATGGAATGATGCTTCGGTATCAACTATCCAAGAGTAAATATCAAAAGCAATATTTAAATGATTTACCTCACTAACAAGGAATACGTTTTTGTCGCCTAAGGCCACTATAGTATTAGTTTTTTCTTCCAACTTCTTCGGGTCTATCAAATCAAGATGGACTATTCCGACCTTCTAATCTTTCTTCAAGAATCTATACTCTAGCTTCTTGTGGTCATCTTTTCTACAATAGAAACATATCAAACTTTAGGGCAAGACTTGGATTTTCCTCAGACTTCCCACATGCTCTTTTACTTCTATGCTCATTCCTTCATCCATTCTCAACAACATTGGCTTCTAAGTGACTACTCATGGCTCTTTATTTTCTTTTGGACATTTCATTTAGCAAACTATTTGTAATAGTATCCGAGCTAAGCTTACCATCTAGTGTTGAGTTTCTGTGAGTGACAACCAATGTTTTCCAACTCTTAGGCGAAAAACTAAGGAGTAGAAGAGTTTGTAATTCGTCATCAATCTTCATATCTTCTTTTGTTAATTGGTTCACAATACCTTTAAAGATGTTCAAATGCTTGATCATATTCTGGCCATCAGAGCACTCCAATTTCACCAATAGTCTAATAAGATGAGCTTTGTTTCTGAGAGTTTTTTTTTTGAATCATAGATTCAAGCTTTAAATTCCATAACTTGTATGCATTGGTATAAGTTGATACATGCTTAGAAATTTTTTTGTTGATGTACTTCTGAATCATAGCAACAACTTTTCAATTCAGAATCTCTCAACCTTTCTCATTCTTCCCATCTTGAATGTTCTCATTTGTGATTGACTCACACAAATCCTTGCAGTAAAGATGGTCTTCTATCATCAACTTCCAATAAGAATAGTTATTTGCAGTTAACTGGATTTGCATAGAAAAATCCGTCATGAGCAAATGTTCCTTTCATCTTGAGTTGCATAGAACGATGACTTTTCAAACTAACTTGGCTTTGATACCAATGTTAGGAAACGACAATACCTATTCCCTTCTTTTTGAACGCAAAATGGGCATTCTACAAAAGCATAAAAATAAAAAGAGTACAAAAGGAGAAGAACAATAGATTTTTTACGTGGAAAACTCTCTCGGGAAAAACCATGGGACCTAGTCCAGTTGAAAGATCTATACTATAAAATAGTAGGATTACAAAGTGTTTTCCCGTCTTTAAGGATCTCTTTATGAATCTCACCCTCTTGGATGAAATACAAGTTTTATCTATATGAAACTTTCTATTTCTCAAAGAGGAATACAAAAGCTTTCTAACTCTCTTGAAATTTCTTTACTTAGATGTGTCTTGCAACTCTACACAAGTTCTCCTATTTATAGGAGAAGAGAGTCTGACTTCTCGAAAACTAGCGATTAATGGAGACTAATAAATTTTCACAATTCCAAATAGGTCTAGAAACTCCAAATTCATTCTTCAAAGTTGAATTTCCAAGACCTTGTAATATCTGTTCACTTTCCCATATATTGTGATTTGTGAACCATAACTAAAGGAGGAAATCCAAACAGTACACATAATAAATTTTCCTTTTTCTAATGCGTTTATGTTAGATTTAGTTAATAGATGTAACTGTATAAATTATATATTTGATAACCACTGTCGAATGACTATCAAAAGCTAGATTTATCCCCAATTAAATTTGTAATACAGAGGTATCAACCTAGGTCATCTCTCAGAAGACATGTATCAATTTAATTCAGAATTATTCACAGAAGAGAGGGGGATTTTCATGGAGTAGTTGAATAAGACTAAAAGGAATTGAATTCATAAGCTAAACAAAGAATTAAGGACAGAAGGAGAAATTGAAGATGTAACAGGGAAGTGTAAAGCTCAGCAATGAATTGAGTAATTGGTAAAGTAGAAAAGAAAGATGGAGCACTTGACATAAAAGAAATGTAAACCTGAAAAACGGAACAGAAATTGTATCTTGGAGCAATGAATTGTAAATTGAAGCAAGAATTCAAGCAAGTGAAGGCAGAATACAATTAAAGTGAAGGAACAAAAAGTAGAAGCATTAAGCGTGGAAAGAAAGAGTAAGTGCAAAGTGAATCAAAAGGGAACCAAAGGTAGAAACGTAATAACAGAAGTAACAGAATTAACGAACATAACAGAAGTGTGAAATGTGAAACAGACAACGTGTAGAAGAATAAAGCGTGGAGGAAAACCTAATTAATCTCAAGTGGAATTACGACACCTAGCAGTAAATTGAACTTAGAATCGAATTCAGGATCGAAGATTAGAGAAGTAGAAATTCAAGAACGAAATTCAATTAACAGAACAAATTCAAGAATGAAAAATCACAATACAGAACACTTGCAAACCAAAACATGTAATGAACGGAAACCTAAATTCACATTGAACGGAAGAATTTCATGTAACTGTGATTGAAGAAACCAGAAATTGAGGAAACAAGAAGCTGTGAAATGAATTCAATTTCGCAATACTCAATGTTCTTACAACGGATTCACTACAATCAAATCAAGAATTGAGGAGAAAGAAGAAAAACAAGAAGAGAGAAAAGAAGAGAAAAACAAGAGAAGAGGAGAGAAGAGAAGAGAATGAGAGAAGAGAGTTTCGCAATCGCCAAACTCTCCAAGAGTATCCAAGAAGCTACACTACAATTCTAAAATCTGAAAACTGGAACTATGAAAGCTGACCCCCCCAAGCCCCTGTTCCGCGCTTCTTGAACTATTTATATTGCAGCAAACCGCGCCTCCCTCTGAACCAGTTGCGGAACCAATTTGATACCGCTTGCAGTGAAACGCATCATGCTCCATTTGTATTTGCGTTGCAGCGTGATTATGCCGAGACAAAGCCCATTCGCGTCAACCATTATTTTCTAATTGCGCTCCGACGCAATTTGGAAGCAGGGAAGCATGCTTTGTCCAGTGAATTGCGCTTCAACGCAATTTGTGCGCAGCAAACATCAAACGCGCCAACCATCCTTTTGGAATTGCGTTGCGACGCAATTTCCTGATGCTAGGTGATTCTGATTCCCCCTGTTTCTCTTCTTTGCTCACAGCTGCATGGGTTTTGTACCATGGGTCCATTCCTTGCTCTTTCTTCTTCAATGCAAGTTGCACAAGAATCCATATGCAAACATGAGAACTTGTGGACTTTAAACTATTATTTACTACTAATGCTCCAATATGCTTCTACCACAAATCTAAGATAAACTATCAATGTATGAGCCATACAATTTGCTAATTGAACCAAAACAAGGTAAAGAAAATGTATCTAAAACTGGATTATCAAATACCCCCACACTTATTCTTTTGCACTCCGGGGCAAAACTTACTAAAGGAAAATTTTATGCTATGTGAACTGCACTACTTCCCATTGAACCACAGATGCATAAAAAGAGAAAGGAACAAACTTCAGAATATCAAGATCAACAACAATCCATGAGTCTATTGCATATCCAAAACAACCAAATTGACAAATGAGTTAAAGCATGAATTCAAAGTGATAGAACCTCACAAGTCAGTGTTTACTCTTAGCTCTCAAGTGTTTAGGCTTATAATTTCACTCAAACACATCATACAAGCTAGCTCTACCAGATTTTTACAAGCCTCTAACTTCAATAACCTAAACCACATGCAATTAAAGATCAAAAGGTCTTTATTAGGCTTGTAATGGGGCCAAGGTTAAGGTTGGATTAGAGAAAAGTTATTTAGGCTAATAACCAAGAGAAAAGAGGAGCAATGGGGAATAAATCTAGTAAGCATGAGAATTACCCTCCTAGCATGTACCTCTTTTGGTTTCCCACTTATTTTCATCATGGATTTTTATTTTCTTTTGCTTTTCTGTTTCTCTTTTGATTCTTTTTACTTTCTTTTTCTGCTTTCTTTTACTTTTTTTTTTTTTTTTCTTTTCTAGATTTCATTCTTTGTAGCTTATATTATTTTCCTCTGTGCATTTCTTTCTGTATACATATGCACATATTTTTCTGCATGTTTGTTACCCTTTTCATAGCCACTGCCAATTCATCAATTCACATACTATGCTTGTTTGAAGGTTATACCCCCACACTTAATTGGAAATTATTCCCAAAACAATTCCAAAGCTCCTTTAATCCCTAAGGTTAGGGGACATCATTGTTTTCCATTTTTCAGCTTGTAATGAGCTTAAAATTGAATAAAGGGGTATACAGGCTCAAAGGGGAAGAATCAAGGGAAAATTATGAAAGGTAGGTTCATTTGGCTAGTAGCTTAAGAAGAAATCTGCCTAAATCATATCAATAATGCATGTGATCAAGAAATATCAACAAGAGTCAAGGAAAAATCCAGGGCAACTAACAAGATGAGTGTTAATCACACAAGAAAGAAATTAGGTAGAAGAAATGGTTCCACCATATCTCAGGCTCAAATTCTCACAAGGTTGTTTTCTATCACAAATCATCCAAGCTTCAGTTTCAAGTCAATTGCAGTTCAAAAATGCACAAATAGATCATAAGAAAATTGAACATCTATCCACTAAGAATATTTGTACTTTCAAAACTTATACACCTATAGCTTCAAATCAAAAGTGTGGTTCACATGCACTTTTGTATCATATTTTTTTATTTTTTATTTATTATTTTTTTTTTTCAATTATAGACATAACAGAACATATAGACATAACAGAACATATAGACAAAACAGAATAATGCCTGAAACATAGCTGTGAAATAGGCCAAAACAAAAACAGAGCAGACACAGAGCTGGTTCACAAGATAGTCATTAAACCCCCCCACACTTAAAATCTACATTGTCCCCAATGAAGAATGCATCAAAGGAGGCAAATTGCGATTAAAATCGAGAGAGAATTAGAAGACTCCCTTGGCCACTCAGAATGGCCTGTGTAGGTGGTACCAGCTCTAAGATTCCATGCTTCCCAGTAATGCTCCAGCATCTAGCAGTTCACAAAAAAAAAAAAAAAAAAAAAAAAAAAAAAAAAAAACAACAAAGCCTAACAAGAAGGGTAACAGTTAAATTGCTTTCAAATAAAAATCAATTAAAAGTCAAGTACATTTAACTAGTCAAATACAGTACTTAAGAACTAAGATAAAAGAGAAATAGTCTAATTAACTAAATCAACAAAAATTGTAAACTAAACAGAAAGCTAAGGTATCAATCATCCTCCTCTTCCTCGCTTTCCTCTTCTTCCTCATTCTCTTCCTCACCACTTTCTTCTGCTTCTTCGTTTAGATTGCCATCCACCTCTTCACCATCATCCTCATGCTCTTCGCCATGTGTTCCATCCTCACAGTCCTCGGAAAACTCCCTAAACCTCATCAAATCTTCAATCAATTCGCTGCTAAGAGGTTTAAATGGTACAAGCTGCACTGGCAGATTCATCTGGGCCGCTAAAGTCCTCATGAGAGGTTCGAGTGCAATGCAAGTCTTATTCTGTTCATGAATCGTACGGATATTCTCTTGCACTACCCTCAAATGTCTTAACAATTTCTGCTGATCTGCAGCAGTAGCTGGGGCTTCTGCCAGTGGGTCCCTTGGAGCTTTTCCTTTAGATTTTGCTGTAGTCCTTGCTTTAGAGGGGGAGGGTTCTGCTGCTATGGCTTCCATTCTGCTGGGCTTTCCTTTGGTGAACTTTACATCCAATATCGTGCCAGGCCTCATAGGAATTAGTCCTTCAGTAGGAACTCCAGCCTCAATGCACAGCTGGGTGATAATGTTGGCATAAGATAGGGAGCCTTGTCCTTGCATGTGCAGCGCGTGGATTTCATTGGCTATTGTTAAGCCCACATTGAGATACTGACCCTGCATGATAGTATACAAACACCAAACCCTCTTCTTGGTAATAGTGGATTTGTGCTGAATTGGTAACAGGATGCCAGAAATAAAGGCCCACCAGACTTTGGCCTTAAAACATAAGGATGATGCTTTGATGTGATTCACTCCCTTGCTCTTCCCCTGGCTCTTCCACAGACTGTCTTTCCATTTTCCTTGGCCTTCACACAATAGCTGATCTACAACGCATGGTTCTGCCCTGCAGTCAGCTCTATGTTGGAAGATACAGTCCCTCCCTTCCGAGAAAGGAATCGACAGCAAGAGGTTGATGGCTTGTGGTGTGAATGAGACTTGTCTCCCCCGGACATATGATGCATATCGCTCTTCTCTATTATCGCTTGTCAAGTTAGCATAGAACTCTAGCACCAATTCCTTGTAAGCCGGGTATGTGATGTTTGCTAATTTGTTCCATTTCCTTGCGGAGATCTCGCTGCACACCTCTTTGTATTTAGCTCGTTGATAAGCGTCCCCAATGCTTTCATCTAGTAAAATGGCTGGACCCATTTTGAACTTTCGCTCCACCAACACCGCTCGAGCCACAAAGCGGAAGGTAAAGGCCTCCGCATGCTCCTTTGACTTAAACTTATGAATGTCATAGTCTTGGATTTCAGGAGTAGCCTTGACTTTCTTGGCCTTCTTCTTCTCTTGGCTTCGTCCTTTGTTAGTTCTTTGGTTGGACCTTGATGGCATTGAGGAAGAACCAGTTACTTGCTTGCTAGAAGACATGATTATTTCTCAACACTTAATCCTACACCAAAACAATGTGGATGAGAAAACATGCAAGCATTTGCTTAACAATTATCATCCATCAAGGCATGCATTCTCATCAATTCATAGTGTAATACAAAGAGAAATTACATGGGATATGTCAAGGGACTACATAAGCTATTACAAGGTAGTCATGCCAACTAGTGTTATGCATATAGACATACTCACAATTCCATTCAAGCATTTCAACAAACACTAGATAGACATGCATGAACATATCCTATCTCTTCTTTTTTTTTTTTTTTTTTTTTTTTTTTTTTTTTTTTTTTTTTTTTTTTTTTTTTTTTTTTTTTGGTCCGCACCATGCAATCCCAAAGCAAATAACATCACAAATAATCCAGTACTCAATGCTACTCATCAATAGTCATCAAAACAAAGACATGCAAAACATTCAAATGAGCTAATTTTGCTTTGTACGAAAGGAGATCTAGGGTCCGAATTGCACATTCTTGAACCCACACTTCAATTAATCAAATAAATCATGCAATGGAAGCTTAATCAATGCAAGGGACAAGTGAAATTCAAGAGATTACGTCACATACCTTGCTTGAGCCGAGATGAGTGGAGGATACCGAATGAGTGTTCTTTGAAAATTATCAAAAGAAAATGAGAACTAAGGTGAAAGAGAAGAGGAACTCAACCTAAATCAATTAATCTAAGTGAAGTGATGGTGCTGGAAATAGATTGGAAGTGGACGAATGGCTTGGGAAGTCACTTAGAGCAAGAGGGAATGGTGAGAATGACATGAATGTGTTTAGTGCTTTGCTTGGGCGTGTACTTGTGTGTGTTCCCAGTGAATTGCGTTGTGACGCAATTTATTTGGGTGGTGAGGCGCAATTCAGCCGTGAGAAATAGAAAACGCGCCCCCTTGCACCTTGAATTCGTGCTGCGACGCAATTTGAGCGAATGGAATGGAAAACGCGCCACCCAACTATTTAGAATTGCGTTGTGACGCAATTTACTGCAAGCACTTGTTCTGTTTTCACTTAAATTCCCCTGTTTCATGTATTACTCTGTTTTCCTAAGTACTCATAATGATATTGCTTTGTCCATTCTCACCGTAATTTGCTAACACTTGTGCACAAACTCTAAATCTTTTGAATTGGTTGTGTGTGTCCTATACACAAGGTTATTATCTTAGGATGAACATGCAGAGACATCTAAAACTTTCCCAAGGCTGAAGTTATAACACCTCACTTCTTCTTTATTTCTATGTTCTATTTGTCTATTGCTATCACAAGGATTCAATTTTATATTTATGCTTCTAATTTTGTTTTTATTTTTGCCTTTTTCAACTCTAACCCACTAACAAGTGTATCACAATTAACATATTTTCACAATGAAAAGTTCTAAAGATAACAACAAAACAAAACAACAATGTATTCACAGAGAATTAACAGGAAAAATATTCACAGCAGTATTCACAGCATTTCCCCCCCACACTTAAACTATGCATTGCCCTCAATGTATCACAGATTGCATCAATGAGGTCAAATACAATTCAAGATAGAAGGGGGGCAGAGAACTCCCTCAAGGGCCAAATATTTGCACATCCGGCCAGCTAGGTTCAGCCAAGGACAACTCTGCCTCAGCTTCTTCTGGCTTCGGACTCTCATGGAATTCCTTGAGTTGGTGTCCATTTACCTTCCAAATCTTCTTTGGTAACTTCATCTTTTTTATTACTGCACCATGGGAAAAAACATTAGTAATAACAAAAGGACCATCCCATCGAGAGCGAAGTTTACCAAAGAATGAGTTTCAATCTAGAATTGAATAAAGACTTTTTGTCCTACTTTGAACTCTTTCCTTAAAATCATTTTGTCATGGTACTTCTTGACCTTCTCCTTGTAGATTTTTGAGTTCTCATAGGCCTCTAAGCGCAGCTCCTCAAGTTCTTGCAGTTGGAGCTTTCTCTGTACACCAGCTTGGTCAAATTCCAGATTGCACTTCTTTACAGCCCAGTATGAGCGATGCTCAATCTCTATGGGCAGATGACAGCTTTTTCCAAAGACCATCCTGTATGGAGACATGCCAGTAGGTGTCCTATAGGCAGTTCTATGAGCCCAGAGTGCATCCCCAAGCTGCTTACTCCAGTCCTTTCTATTTGGATGAACCATCTTCTGCAATATGAGTTTAATGTCTCTATTGAACACTTCAGCTTGACCATTAGTCTGAGGATGATAAGCTGTAGACACTCTATGCACTACCCCATACTTTTGGAGTAGAGACCTCATGTTTGAAGTTGCGAGAAATGGCTCCCTCTATCACTGATGATGGCTTTAGGCACACCAAACCTGCAAAAAATATTGGATCTAACAAAATCCACAACAACTTTGGAATCATTAGTCCTGGTGGCCTTGGCTTCAACCCACTTTGACACATAATCAACAGCTAATAAGATATAAGAATAGCCAGAGGATACAGGGAAAGGCCCCATGAAGTCTATACCCCAAACATCAAATACCTCACAGCAAATGATAGGCTGTTGGGGCATCTCATGCCTTTGAGTGATGGCCATTCCAGCTCTCTGGCATTGCTCACAAGTCTTTGAAAAGCTTGTATGCATCTTTGAAGATAGTAGGCCAATAGAATCCCTGTCCAATACTTTGCGGGCTGTTCTTTGAGGTCCATAGTGCCCTCCTACCGGTGATGATGCATGACATTTAACCGGAGGACTGATTGAATCTCATGGCTTGGAATACATCTGCGAATTATTCTATCACTGCAAAACCTCCACAAATAAGGGTCATCCCATACATAGTATTTTGCATCACTTTTCAGTTTCTCAATTTGTGATTTAGATGCATTAGGAGGTATAGCAGATGTAACCAAGTAATTTACAATGTTAGCAAACCAAGGTACTACATCACAAGAGTATAAAAGCATAAGATGTTCATCAGGAAAATTATCTCTAATAGGTAAAAGATCAAGGTTACCCTCAATCCTACTCAAGTGATCAGCAACTAGGTTTTCTGCACCACTCTTGTCTCTGATTTCTATATCAAATTCCTGGAGAAGAAGCATCCATCTAATCAATCTGGGTTTGGCATCAGCCTTTTTCAACAGAAATTTCAGTGCTGCATGGTCAGAGAAAACAATGATCTTAGAGCCAAGCAAATAAGCACGAAATTTATCTAAAGCAAAGACAATTGCTAAAAGCTCTTTTTCAGTGGTGGTGTAGTTTGCTTGGGCAGCATCCAATGTACGAGAAGCATATGCAATGACATGGGACAATCTACCCACTCTTTGAGCTAAAACTGCTCCCACTGCAAGGTTGGAAGCATCACACATTAACTCAAAAGGGAGCTCCCAATCGGTGCCCGCACAATAGGTCTTGTGGTGAGCCTTCTTTTCAATTCATCAAAAGCCTCCTTGCATGTTTGGTCAAAAGAGAAGTCTGCATCCTTTTGAAGCAGTTTGGACAATGGCGGGGCAATCTTTCTGAAATTTTGAATGAATCTCTGTAAAAACCTGCATGTCCAAGAAAAAGAACGCACTTCCCACTGAAGCGGGGTAAAATGAGCAAATAATAACATCTATCTTTGCCTTATCAACCTCAATGCCTCTATTAGAAACTAGATGTCCTAAGACTATACCTTCACTAACCATAAAATGGCATTTTTCAAAATTCAGCACTAAGTTAGTCTCAATACATCTATTCAAAACTTTAGAGAGGCTTTCCAAACATGTGTCAAAAGATGAACCATAGACAGTGAAATCATCCATGAATACCTCCATGCAACTTTCTAAGAGGTCAGAAAAAATACTCACCATGCATCTTTGGAACGTACCAGGTGCATTGCACAACCCAAAGGGCATCCTAGTGTAAGCGTAAGTCCCAAATGGACATGTGAAGGTGGTCTTGTGCTGGTCTTCTGGAGCAATGTGAATTTGCATGTATCCAGAAAATCCATCTAGAAAGCAATAGTGTGATTTACCTGCCAACCTCTCTAAGACTTGATCAATAAATGGAAGAGGAAAATGGTCCTTTCGGGTGGCTTGGTTGAGTCTTCTATAATCAATACAGACTCTCCAACTGTTGGTAACTCTGGTCGGGACCAATTCGTTGTCCTTGTTCTGCACCACAGTTATGCCAGATTTCTTAGGGACCACTTGAACAGGTGAAACCCATTTGCTGTCTGAAATGGGGTATATGATGCCAGCTGCAAGTAATTTCATGACTTCTTTCTTTACTACTTCCAGAATGGTAGGATTGAGTCTTCTTTGTGGTTGTCTTACAGGTTTAGACTCATCCTCTAGTCGTATTCGGTGCATGCAAATGGCTGGATTAATTCCAGGAAGATCAGCTAATGTCCATCCAATGGCTTTCTTGTGCACTTTCAGAATGTTCAGCAGTTTTTCCTCTTGCTCATCTTGCAAAGTGCTGGCAATGATAACAGGAAGCTTCTGAGCATCATCCAAGTAAGCATACTTCAAGTGATGAGGCAGTGGCTTCAATTCCAAGCTTGGTGGCTGTTCTATGGAAGGTAATCTTTGGCTTGGTTTCTTTGCAAAGATCCGTAGATGCGAGAACCACGAAGACCAAGGTCCGCAACATGCAAGTTAGAACCTGCATCTGCAATGGCAGTATTAATCTCTGCACATATAGTACAAACAGTATCTCCATCATGACAGCAAGAGCAAGCCAAGTCAGAATTGAGTTCAGAAATATCAGTGAAATCAAAACCAATTTCAAAATCAAAATCTATGCAACTATCTATACAATCATCTACCAAATCTATTGAAAAAACAGAGTGCTCCTCAGCAGGTAGTTTCATGCTCTCCAATATATTGAACTTCACAATATCATCTCCAAATTCCATGGTCAGTGTGCCTGAATGAACATCAATCTTGGTCCTTGCAGTCATCAAAAATGGTCGCCCTAGGATCAATGTAGGTGAAGGTGATCTATCCTGCATATCAAGAATGTAAAAATCTGCAGGGAAAATTAATTCATTAACTCGGACTAATACATCCTCTAGGACTCCACGTGGATGAACAACACTCTTATTTGCAAGCTGGATAACAACTCCAGTTGGTTTTAGCTCACCAATCTGCAATGACCTGTAGACTGAAGTAGGCATGACATTAATGGAAGCTCCCAAGTCTATCATGGCATCCACAAAAGTGCGATCTCCAATTGTGCAAGGCACTGTAAAAGTTCCAGGATCTTGGCACTTTTGTGGAAGGTTAGACTGAGGGAGTGGAGAAATATGTGTGCTCTGAATAAGAGCAGAAACATTCCTTCCCAAGTTTACCTTTTCATTACCCTTAAATCTTCTTTTGTGTGTGCACAATTCTTTTAAAAATTTGGCATACTTGGGAATTTGCTTAATAGCATCTAACAAAGGAATGTTAACTTCTACTTTCCTAAATGTTTCCAATAATTCTTTTTCTAAGTCAGATTTTTTTGAATGTATATTTACAGAAGGAAAAGGAAGAGGAAGCTGTTTTACCTCATTCTGTTGTGGTTTTTCAGGATCCTGAACATTAGGCTGCAATTCCTTACCACTTCTCAAAGTGATGGCACTTACATTCCCCATTGGATTAGCTACAGTTTGAGAAGGAATGTTGCCAGAACCTTGCTGCTGCAAATGATTCACAGTGGTGGCCAACTGTCCCATTTGAGTTTTCA
Organism: Hylodesmum podocarpum; assembly: GCA_026586105.1. Classification (NCBI taxonomy): domain Eukaryota; kingdom Viridiplantae; phylum Streptophyta; class Magnoliopsida; order Fabales; family Fabaceae; genus Hylodesmum; species Hylodesmum podocarpum. The sequence continues at coordinate 3,409,981 of JALJEV010000804.1, forward strand.
AATCCGCAATTGAAGCATTTATGTTTTGTTGAAACTGCATATTGGAGGCTGTCATCTGTTTCATCAACTCCTCCAAAGATGGTCCAGCACTGTTCACAGGTGGTGGTTGAGCAGGTTGGGACATTTGTTGCTGTCTCATGGGAGGAGGTTGATACTTGTTAGGTGGTTGGAATGGTTGTTGCTGTTGGAACCTTTGCTGTTGCTGTTGTGGTTGTTGTTGGCCAGGTCCTGGACCATACCTCAAATTCGGATGATCTCTCCAACCAGGATTATACGTGTTAGAATATGGATTGTACTGCTGTGTCGGAGGTCTATATTGCTGTCCAGAGTACATGCCAGCCACATCCACAGCTTGTTGGACAAAATGTTGTTGCTGTTCAGTTTCTTGTAGCTGAGGGCAAGTGTCAGTGGAATGTTCAGCTTCACCACAAATGCCACACGGTTGCCTACTCTGACTTACTGCATTCACATTCGGTTGCCTTTGTTGTAGTTGACCCAAAGCTAACTGTCTCACTAGTGAAGTTAGCTCTGTTAGCTTGTTCTCCAGCCTATGTGTATCAGTAGCAGCTACGGAAGCTTCATTCACATGTTTGAGGGAGGTTGAATTTCTGGAACTAAACTGCTGGGAATTCTCTGCCATGTTTGCAATCAAATATCTTGCAGCAGCTGATGTCTTGTCCATCAAAACTCCACCACTTGCTGCATCTATCATATTTCTCTCCATAGGCATGAGTCCTTCATAGAAGTATTGGATGAGGAGTTGTTCAGTTATTTGATGGTTTGGACATGTAGAGCATAACTTGTTGAATCTCTCCCAATACTCATATAAGGTTTCTCCCTGCAGTTGCCTTATTCCACTTATGTCCTTCCTAATAGCTGCAGTTCTAGAGGCAGGGAAAAATTTTTCCAGAAATCTTCTTTTCATTTCATTCCATGTGGTAATAGGTGTTGGTTGAAGATACAACCAGTCCTTGGCAGCACCATCCAAAGAAAATGGAAATGCCTTCATTTTAACAGCTTCTTCTGGCACATCATTAGGCCTCATAGTGGAACAAACCACATGAAATTCCTTGAGATGTTTATGTGGATCTTCACCTGCAAGTCCTAGAAACTTAGGCAACAAATGAATCAGTCCAGATTTTAATTCATAGTTAACAACACCTTCTGGTATAGGAAACTGAATACACAAAGGTTGATAAGTAATATCAGGTGTAGCTAATTCCTTAAGAGTCCTTTCCACTGGATTCGCCATGTTTTCAGGTATAGAATCACAATCAGGATTACAATGAGAATGCTGGTTCCTATTCCTATTCTGGTTTCTCAACTTATGAATTGTTCTTTCTATTTCAGGATCAAATTTCAATGAATTACCTAAGCTAGATCTGGTCATATACTACATAAACCTAGAAAAACTAGCAGAGACACTATATAGAAAGAGTTAGAAACTATGCAGAAAACCAACAAAACAGTCAATACCTATACTAAAAGCAAAAACTACTATATGAAGTCATGATCAGTCTATACACATGTATTATTCACAGGCAGTCTATGTACATGTGATAATTCCAAATCAAACAACGCATGTCCCCGGCAACGGCGCCATTTTGATAACCACTGTCGAATGACTATCAAAAGCTAGATTTATCCCCAATTAAATTTGTAATACAGAGGTATCAACCTAGGTCATCTCTCAGAAGACATGTATCAATTTAATTCAGAATTATTCACAGAAGAGAGGGGGATTTTCATGGAGTAGTTGAATAAGACTAAAAGGAATTGAATTCATAAGCTAAACAAAGAATTAAGGACAGAAGGAGAAATTGAAGATGTAACAGGGAAGTGTAAAGCTCAGCAATGAATTGAGTAATTGGTAAAGTAGAAAAGAAAGATGGAGCACTTGACATAAAAGAAATGTAAACCTGAAAAACGGAACAGAAATTGTATCTTGGAGCAATGAATTGTAAATTGAAGCAAGAATTCAAGCAAGTGAAGGCAGAATACAATTAAAGTGAAGGAACAAAAAGTAGAAGCATTAAGCGTGGAAAGAAAGAGTAAGTGCAAAGTGAATCAAAAGGGAACCAAAGGTAGAAACGTAATAACAGAAGTAACAGAATTAACGAACATAACAGAAGTGTGAAATGTGAAACAGACAACGTGTAGAAGAATAAAGCGTGGAGGAAAACCTAATTAATCTCAAGTGGAATTACGACACCTAGCAGTAAATTGAACTTAGAATCGAATTCAGGATCGAAGATTAGAGAAGTAGAAATTCAAGAACGAAATTCAATTAACAGAACAAATTCAAGAATGAAAAATCACAATACAGAACACTTGCAAACCAAAACATGTAATGAACGGAAACCTAAATTCACATTGAACGGAAGAATTTCATGTAACTGTGATTGAAGAAACCAGAAATTGAGGAAACAAGAAGCTGTGAAATGAATTCAATTTCGCAATACTCAATGTTCTTACAACGGATTCACTACAATCAAATCAAGAATTGAGGAGAAAGAAGAAAAACAAGAAGAGAGAAAAGAAGAGAAAAACAAGAGAAGAGGAGAGAAGAGAAGAGAATGAGAGAAGAGAGTTTCGCAATCGCCAAACTCTCCAAGAGTATCCAAGAAGCTACACTACAATTCTAAAATCTGAAAACTGGAACTATGAAAGCTGACCGAGAGCCCCTGTTCCGCGCTTCTTGAACTATTTATATTGCAGCAAACCGCGCCTCCCTCTGAACCAGTTGCGGAACCAATTTGATACCGCTTGCAGTGAAACGCATCATGCTCCATTTGTATTTGCGTTGCAGCGTGATTATGCCGAGACAAAGCCCATTCGCGTCAACCATTATTTTCTAATTGCGCTCCGACGCAATTTGGAAGCAGGGAAGCATGCTTTGTCCAGTGAATTGCGCTTCAACGCAATTTGTGCGCAGCAAACATCAAACGCGCCAACCATCCTTTTGGAATTGCGTTGCGACGCAATTTCCTGATGCTAGGTGATTCTGATTCCCCCTGTTTCTCTTCTTTGCTCACAGCTGCATGGGTTTTGTACCATGGGTCCATTCCTTGCTCTTTCTTCTTCAATGCAAGCTGCACAAGAATCCATATGCAAACATGAGAACTTGTGGACTTTAAACTATTATTTACTACTAATGCTCCAATATGCTACCACAAATCTAAGATAAACTATCAATGTATGAGCCATACAAATTGAACCAAAACTAAAGAAAATGATAAACTGGATTATCTATAGTTTGGTTATCCCCGTTAGTCAAAAACTTAGTGAAACAAATACACAAGTATTTTTATACTGGTTCGTCTATACAAGACTACGTCCAGTTACCCAGTAACAACTGAGTTTTCACTACCAACCGTGAAAGGGTTACAAGTATTATTTGCGCCCAGCCACTTCTAGCTATTACACGATATTCTTCGAACACAGCCTTCGCAGGATAAACAACAAGGGTATTCTTTGAACAACCAGCCTCCTCAGGCTAAAGCACCACACAAGTAGATTTGAAAGAGTTCTTTGAAAAGAAAGTTTCCTCTTCCCAAAGAGGGTTTTACAATGAAGTACAAAAGATACAGTGAGCAAAATCACAGTAGATTGAATACTAGAAGCGTGTTCGACAACTGAACTTTGAAGAAGTGAAGTCTTTAAATAGGCAACGTCTTCAGATATCCATTAGACACAAAAGAATGCCGTTGAACATTTTCCTCGAAAGCTTCCAAAAGGTGTCAGATAGTACTTGAGTGATTGATGGCGTGTGCAGCGGATTTAGATAGCGTGCGCAATACTTTTTCTGACATGTACAGATACTTTGACAAAAAGGTGAAGACCTTTTCGAGTTGCATGTGTAAGCGCAAATCCCCATACTGATCTTGGATGCTTTTAATGAGTACTTCTTAAGATTTGAAATCTTGGCGCGAGTGACTCATACTTTGCTTAACTTCTTGGACAGATGATAAACTTCTTCAGTCTAAGAGATTTCGTCTTATCTTATCGTCTGATGACTTGACTTGAGACAGACGAATGACTTCAACTTTGAGGGGTCATCTTCCGTCTGTACTTGTTTCGTCTGACTTGCTTGTTGATGTTCTGTCTGGGAAAGTTTCGTCTGTCTTGTAATAATCAAAACTTTAAATATGTTAATCATCTTGATCTAACAATCTCCCACTTTTTGATGATTACAGACCATACTGATAACTTTCTCAAGGAAGCATCTACATAAGACAAAGTTAGTGATCACAGATTAAGCACAAGTCAGATTTACATCAAGACGATGTTTTCTAAAACAATACCTCTTTATAAGAATTGTTACATCAATGTGATGTAAACCATATACAATGTTACAAGGTATATAGAAAACCAAAGCTCTAAGAATACATGTATAACGCTATGCAAATAAATAAAGAATCAATACAACATAGCAAAAAGAATACAAAAAAAAAAAAATATAGAATGCTAACTCCCCCTCAGACGATGCTTGACTCCTCAGACGAAGGCTCCCCCTTGGCATAGCATACCAACCTCTTCTTCCTAAGATATTCTCCCACTTGGGCTGAGAATCATCAAAAGCTCAATAAAGAAGAAGGCTTAGGCTTCTTTTGAACAAGGCTCATAACGATCTCCTTCAGCTGTTGCATCTCAGATGTAAAAGAAGCTTGATTATCCTCAAGCTCTTTGTTCTTTTTCTTCAGATGCTCGCAATTCTCTTTTAAGGCATCATATTTACGCTTTAGAGTATGATACTCATCAGCGTCCCCTGCTTCATCTTCAATAACTGTAACCTTCACCTTATCAGCGATCTCCACAAAAGGCGATTGAGGCTCTTCCACGATTGGATCGGACTCTTATTCTTTAATGACCACAGTTAAAGGCTCAAAAACAGGAGTTTGAGGTTCTTCAACTAATGGTACAGAGTCATCTTCAATGAGCACAGTTGGAGTCCTCTTTAGACGCAGAGTGAAAAGTGGAAGTGTGAGATACGCAGTGAAGTCTCTCTCCCATTTCCAAGTAAACACTTTACTAGGTACAGAGAGCTCAAGATCTGGATGCTCCTGTGACGGATGTGTATAAGCAAAAGCTTCTCCAGGATACACCTTGCCGCAGATTGTGGAATCTTCATCAAATGAAGTTCCAGAGCAGAAAGCAGAGGTGGCTTCATGATCTTCTATCATCCTTTGAATCTTAGGATTGATAGGTCTTGAGGCATTGGCTTGAATAGATTTGAGATGCGAGTATGCAGCAGACGGAAGTCTCTTGGGGATGTGCCTTGCAAACTTGAAGGTTTTGGAGACAGACAGAGTCTTCTTCTCCTTTCCTTTAGCAAAAAACTTGACCAAGCAAGGTCGTTTTCAGTCTAAAACGATGGAGAACTTGGTTTCGTCTGAAATGAGAGAAGAAAATTGAGATCCCACCATGAATGGACAGTCTCTCAACTCCTTCTTTGCTCTCCTTTCAATGTGATAGAAGGAAGTTGATCTAGCTTTTTCTTCCCTTCTATAAGCATTGGCCATCAGTTTGAATGTCATATTGTAATCTTCAGGAAGAGCATGAGCAAACTCTTCGGGGTCTTCATATTCCTTTAGGAGGATGGAGTAGCGTGGGAAAATTCCTGAACAATGTGGTCTTGTACAAGGAAGAATAATTCCAAGAGTATGTCCTAGACCTACATACTCTGTTTGGTTCATTGGAATTGTGAAGGGTACATGATCATGGCGATCAATAGCGTCCAGATGCCAATGAGAGCAATCTTTTGGCTCATAGATGGTGGAGCTGGAATCTCCATATCTGCAGTGGTGAAATGCAGGTGCATTGATTTCATGCTGAACCTTCCACTTGATGTTTTCTCTAAAAGGAATGTGGGGTTCATAGCCAAGAGCTGGTCCTTCAATCACCAACTCAACTAGATGATTCTTGCACACGTTTATTTCTTTTAAACCCTTAATGTCTAAAGAGGCCAGTTTATCCCAAGGCAGACGCTTCAGCCATTCGCGTTGCTTTTCAGGAGTATAGATGAAATCTTCTTTGAAGTACACTGGCTTCAGGGGTTTGTGATAAATGATGAGGTTGACAAATCTCCCAAGTTGAAATCCCTTTTTACCTCTGTACCTATAAGGATTCCTCAACTCAATATATGGAGTGTCCTTTATAAAGCAGTATTCATCGTCTGCTAAGTAACCATCTTCAGTAGACTCAGACGGTTCACCATCATCGGAGATATCTTCAAGTTTATCTCCAAGAATCCAGTCAGGCTTGACTGGTCTTTCAGCACAAGAGTTTTCAGCAAATCTTCTCATGACTAATTCATTGAGGAACGAATAATCAGTCTTGTGCTTGGGTAGAAGATCTTCTAGATTTATGACTTCAGCGTGAGATCTCACTCATGATGCATCCACCCTTTTTATATCAACATGTTCTTCATCAGACGAAGAACATGTGTCCTCAATAATTATCACTTCAGATGGAATCTCCATCGTCTGTTGGTGGGATGCTTCTTCAGACGCAGCAGGTATCGTCTGATCAAAGGTAGCGTTGAGAGGAGACACAACAATAGGATCAGAAACAGTTATCCTATGTTCGTCTTGGAGTGTTGATGCAGAAACCTCCATAGTTGAAGCTTCTTCATTAAGCATAGTCTCCAATTCCTCTGCCAATTGAGCATTGTCCTTCTGGATCTGGGCAGTTTCTTCACTATTCATGCCTTCTGAAGTTGCTGGAGCAGACGCAGCTTCAGACGATCCAATGCCCTTAATGCTTTCAAGAAAGATTCTTTCTCTTTCAGCTTGAAGCAGCATAGAGACCCTCATAGCCTCTTTTAGTTGTTTTGCTTCATCTGTTTCTCCAATAACCACAAACGCAAGCTTCTGCTTCATTTTCTCTTTGCCTTTGGCAGCTTTTTAAAGAGCAACCTCTCTGGCTCTTGCTTTCTTTTGCTTTTCTTCATCTGAAAAGATTTTAACAGACGATATACCCTTAGACGATATCATAACCCCTTCATCTTCATTGGGGGATATCTTCTTCTCTTGCGTCTTAGTCGCAACATGCTTTATTCTGATAGTCCTCTTCTTCTTTCTTAGAGGCTCTTCTTAAGCATCTTCGAAAGGGACTTCAGATATGATCACAGATGGAAGAGAAATAGATGTTTGGGTTTGTGTTTGGGCTTGTGTTTGGGTGTGTGTTTGGGTGTGTGTTTGGGTTTGTGTTTGGGTTTGTGTTTGGGTTTTGGCGCGTTTTATGCGAGTTCTGTGAGGAAGATCTTTGGTGATGGGTGAAAGAGGAACTTGTTCTTCACTCGTATTGTGATGAAGAAAGCTAGGGCTCATATGCATCTTAGCAAAGGTGCTTCCTTTGACCTCCTTTCCTTCTTCATGCCAAACAACACCAGTGGCATCAAAACCTTGGTTAATAATGATTTTGGAGAAGAGAGTGGTGTAGGGGATACTACTTTTCCTACGAATGTTCCTATTTCTCAACGCATTTATCCAATGGTCGAGAATGATGTGAGGGAGACTCATCCTTGCTTTCCTCAGACAGTAGAAGATGCAAAATTTGTCACAAGTACTCACATTGTCTTGTGAGCCTGTTCTGGGTGTGAAGATGTTGTAAAGAAGGTTGTGGATGACTCTTCCTGTGGGATATAGATTCCCTGATCTCACAAACTTGGGATCTTCGGGGTCGCAGACCTTTCCATAGAGAATCTTGTCTACGTGCTCCTCAGATTCTAACCTCATCTAGTCAGCGTTGTAAAAGCGCTCTTCGACTTTGCAACTCCCAGCTTCAGCAATGGAGTCTATTGTGATAATATACTCCTTGTTGTCAATGGTATCTACAATACCATCATCAAATTCCTTCACGTCACTCCAGAACTCCGCGTAGGCCTCTATCAGCCATGGGCCTCTCATCTCCGCGAAATCCATCCAGCCATTGTGTATCAACATCTTTGATACCCTATCAGAGATGCTTTCAATAGTGGTCTTTGAGATCCATTTGTTAGGCAAGAAGAGATCTTGCGCAAAGAAGGTTGCTTCGGTTGCCTTGATATTCTTGGCGGCCATAGTTAAGTTTGAAAAGAGAGAGAAATTGTGTGAATAGAATACTCATAGATAGTGTGAATGTAGTAAAGAATAAAAGTGTGAACTTTAAGGGTATTTATAGTCAAAGACAAAAACGGTTGTAATTCATCAAACGAAAGAAGTTGAAACCATCCCTGATTTGACGTGTCCCCATCATTGTGCTTTTTAATGATTGATTTGACTTCTGCAATTCACAGCGCGTGCTCTTCAAAGTCCTAGAATAGTGCAATAAATGACAGACACATTTATTGCTACCTTAAATTTGTCCCTACACACTTAACTTTAAATTAATTGAATAATAACCTTTTCTCAGACTGATTCAACTTGATCAGACGCAATGTTTTGTCTTAACACGAAAAGATATACGAAGGCAATTTTTAAAATGTACAGACGAAATGAAATGCCCAGACAGAAAAACTTAATCAATTAAAGAGACAATTCCCAAATTTTCTTTAATGAAATTGAAGCGAGTTTCGTCTAAAGCTTTTGTAAAGATATCTGCCCATTGAAAATCAGTTTGAACAAACTGTATATCAAAAATACCTTTTTGAACATAATCTCTTATAAAATGAAATTTAATTTCAATATGTTTGGATTTTGAATGTTGAATATGATTTTTGCTGAGATTAATTACACTTGTGTTATCACAAAATACTGGTATTTGAGTTTCAAACCTGGAGTAATCCTCAAGTTGATGTTTTACCCAAAGTAGTTGTGAGCAACACCCAGCCGCAACAATATATTCTGCTTTAGTGGTTGAGAGTGCAATGGAGTTTTGCTTCTTGCTTGACCAAGAGATTAGTGATGAACCAAGAAATTGACATCCACCACTTATGCTTTTACTCTCCACTTTATCTCCAGCATAATCAGTATCACAATAACCACTTAGATTGAAATCACTACTTTTCTTATAAAATAGAGAGAGATTAGTGGTTCTAATAAGATATCTTAAAATGCGTTTAACAGCTTGTAAATGTGATTCTCTAGGATCAGATTAAAAACGTGCACATATACAGACACTAAACATAATGTCAGGTCTACTAGCAGTGAGATAGATAAGAGATCCAATCATACCTCTATATACCGTCTGGTCAACGGTCTTACCTGATTCGTCTTTGTTGAGACTGGCTCCAGACGAATGCATGAGAGTTTTCATTGGTTTGGCATTTTCCATTTTGAATTTCTTTAGATGTTCCTTAGTATACTTCAGTTGATAAATGTATATGCCTTGTTTAGTCTATTTGATTTCAAGTCCTAGGAAAAACTTCAGTTCTATCATCATGCTCATCTCGAACTCATCCTGCATTAACTTAGAAAAATCCTTGCACAAGGATTCGTTAGTTGCTCCAAAGACTATATCATCTATATATATTTGGACAATAATAAAGTCTTTTGAAACACTTTTCTTGAAGATAGTAGTATCAACCTTCCCTCTTGAAAAACCATTTTGAAGAAGAAATGAACTCAGTCTTTCTTACCAAGCTCGAGGAGCTTGTTTAAGACCATATAGTGCTTTCTTTAGCTTAAAAACATGATCTGGTTGAGATGAACTCTCAAATCCAGGAGGTTGTTTTACATATACTTCCTCTTCAATAAAACCATTTAGAAAAACACTTTTTACATCCATTTGATATAGGATGATATTCTTATGAGCAGCAAAGGCAAGTAAAATTCTAATGGCTTCTAATCTAGCTATAGGAGCGAAAGTTTCAGTGAAATCTATACCTTCCTGTTGATTATAGCCTTGAGCTACTAATCTTGCTTTGTTTCTTACCACTTTCCCGTCTTCATCAAGTTTATTTCTGAGCACCCATCTCATTCCAATGATGCTTTTGCTTCTTAGTTTTTCTACCAAAGTCCAAACATCATTTCTGGTAAACTTGTTTAGCTCTTCTTCCATAGCTAAAATCCAGTCATTATCTTGTAGAGCTTCCTCAATATTCTTGGGCTCTATGTTTGACACGAGAGCATAGCCGGACGATTCTTTTAGTCTTGATCTTGTTTGAACACATTGATGTCTATCTCCAATGATAAGATCTTCTGTGTGGTTTGAGGCAAACTTCCACGTTCTTATAGGAGCTTGATCATCATGTTGGTGAGCATCAGACGAAGAGGGTTCGTTTGTACTTCTATCGTCTGCTCTTGTGTTAGTTCTTGTGTCTGACCCAGGTTGACCATTTGAACTTGAGCTTTGACCAGAAGGGTTAATCTGCAAATTATCAAATAAATTTTCTAGGTCTGATATTTTCTTATCAGCCTTTGAGTTATCTTGGAATTTTACATGAACTGATTCCTCTATAACTTGCGTCTTAGAGTTAAATACTCTATAGGCCTTAGACGTATTGGAATATCCAAGTAAGAATCCCTTCACCACTTTTGAATCAAACTTGCCAAGTTGATCTTTAGTGTTTAAGACGAAACATTCACATTCAAAAGGATTGAAGTAAGAAATGTTGGGTCTTCTTCCTTTCCATAGTTCATATGGAGTCTTATTCAATATTGGCCTTATCAATATTCTGTTTTGAATATAGCAGGAAGTATTAATTGCTTCTGTCCAATAATATTTTGGAAGAGAGCTTTCATGCAACAAAGTTCTAGCCATTTCTTGTAAGGTACGATTTTTCCTTTCCACAACACCATTTTGCTGAGAAGTTCTTGGAGATGAAAAATTGTGAAAGATACCATTTTCAAAACAGAAGGCATTGAACTTAGAATTTTCAAATTCTGTTCCATGATCGCTCCTAACAGACGCAATACATATTCCTTTTTCTTTTTGAACATGTTTACAAAATATTTCAAAAATACTGAATGACTCGTGTTTATGTGCTAGGAAGTATACCCATGTGAATCTAATATAATCATCCATAATTACAAATCCATATCTCTTTCCTCTAAGACTTTCAGTCTGAGTAGGTCCAAAGAGATCAATATGTAACAGTTCTAGCGGTCTTGTCGTGGAAACAACATTTTTTTTTTATTTAAGAGAAGCTTTGAGTTGTTTCCCATGCTGACAAGATTCACACAGACGATTGGATTTCCAAGATATTTTTGGCAAACCTTTTACAAGATCCTTTTTAGAAATTTTCGAAATATACTTGAGACTTAAATGTCCAAGCTTTTTGTGCCAAATATCTCGTTCATCATCTGCTGAAATCAAACATGTCACATTCTGATCGCTAAGGTCAGAAAGACAAGCCTCGTAAAGATTATTCCTTCTTTTCCCAACAAACAGAATGGATTTGTCTTTGTTTTTGACTATACATTCATCTGAGTTAAAAGCTACTTCATATCCACTGTCACAAAATTGACTTATGCTAAGCAGATTAAAGTTGAGACCTTTAACATAAGACACATTTTGGATAAGAGGATTGGGTGTCTTACCAACAGTCCCAATGCCTAAGATTTTACCTTTCCCTGAACCATATGATACAGGCCCTTTACTTGGTCTGAGATCTTGGAACATAGACAGGTCTCCCGTCATGTGTCGTGAGCACCTACTGTCCAGGTACCAGCTTGAAGTCCTCTCTTTTCCTATTAAGGATGTCTGCAACAGGAATAATAAGTGACTTTGGTACCCAAATCTTTTTAGGTCCTTCTTTGTTAGTGAAAAAAGATTTCTTTTTGTTTAAGGTTCTTTTATCTTTTCTATAATTATTTGGAACCTTATTGTAATTTTTTATCTTCTTTTTATGAGCAGACGAAACAAAATTGTTTTTCTTTTTGTCTGACTCTTCAACATAACCAAGTCCACTCTTATCAGATGCAGACCTCCCATATTTTAAAATGTTTTCTAGCATTGAGGATCCCTTAGTGAACTTTGTTAAGTCTTTGAGTAAGGATTCATTTTCTTTCTTGAATCTTTCGATTTCAGAAATAAAATTATCCTTTACAGACTCAGATGATTTTTCATCTGATACTTCTTTTTGCAGTAACTCATTTTCAGTTCTCAAAGTAGCATTTTCTTCCAAAGTTTGTTTCAACTTGGCTTTGCATACTTTGTATTGCTTACAAATAAAATGTGAGTTAGTCAAAATTGTATCATATGAAATTTCTTTTGATTCTGACTCAGACTCAGATGAAGAGGATGAAGAAGTTTCAAATTCAATTACCTATGATGAGATGGTGTCTCCAGCCATGAGGCAAATATTTGCAGTTTCTTCTTCTTCAGTGAATTCCTCTGAGCTTTTGCTATCAAGGTCTTCCCAAGTCACTAGACTCTTCCTACCCTTGTCTTTGCGAGGATTCCATCTTCTCTTCAATCTTGGACACTCTGATCTCATGTGTCCAGGTTTTCTACATTCATAGCAGATAACTTCTGAGCTCTCCTCCTTGCTTGAAGATTTTTCCGGGACCTTCCTTTCCTTCTTCTTAAAGAAGCGTTGACCTCTCTCCTTTTTCAACATCATCTTCTTAAAGCGTCTGGCCATGAGAGAAATCTCATCATCAGACGATCCGTCAGACGAATCAGACTCAGTGGTGTCAGCTTTCAGAACTTTGTGCTTCTTCTTTCTTTCCTTCTTAGGAGTTTCCTCCTTCGGCATGTTGTTGATAGACGGAAGAGCTATGGGCTCTTGAACTTTGATCTTGTCTCTCTTACACAGAAGTACCTCATGTACTCTCAAAGCTCTTATTAAGTCATCAAGAGTTAATGTCTTTATATCACGCCCAACTGAGATGACAGTGGATATAGCTTCCCATGGAGGAGGAAGACTATCCAATATCTTCATGTTGTTTTGGGCCTTGGTGAATGTAATGTCCAGCGCAGTGAGTTCATTCAATATCGTTTGGAATCTTCCAAACATCATGTCAATAGATTCTCCTTTCTTCATTGAGAACATCTCATATTCTCTTTGAAGAGTGACAGCTTTCCTCATACGTACATCCTCAGTTCTTTCATAGGAAATCTTGAGGGCATCCCAAAGCTCTTTAGTTGTTTTGTAGGCACAAAATCTGTTGTATTTTGTCCTTGATAATGCACACATGATGGCATATCTGGCTTTATTGTTGAGTCCCATAAGCGAGAATTCTTCATTTCCCCATTTAACCTCGGGTTTGACAATAGGGATGTTTCCTTGAGTTATGATGTTCCACTGTCTGTACTGGGTGGATTTGATGTACATCTCCATCCGATCAGCCCAATAAGGATAGCATCACCAGAGAATGTCGGTGGCTTGTTCATGGATGACCCTCCAGACAAGAACGAAGGTCCTTGTGACTCCATTCAGGATCTTTTCCTCTAGCAGCTGTAAAGCGCTCAACCCTTAGAGGCTGAACTCTGATACCAAATTGTAAAAGATAGAACACAAGAAGGGGGGTTGAATTGTGTTAAAAAAAAATTATCCCTTTCGTCTATGGGTTTAAATATGTTCAGATGAAACAATCTTAATCTTCAAAAGTTATTTTTTTAATGGACAGACGTTATAGTTTGGTTATCCTCGTTAGTCAAAAACTTAGTGAAACAAATACACAAGTATTTTTATACTGGTTCGTCTATACAAGACTACGTCCAGTTACCCTGTAACAACTGAGTTTTCACTACCAACCGTGAAAGGGTTACAAGTATTATTTGCACCCAGCCACTTTTGGCTATTACACGATATTCTTCGAACACAGTCTTCGCAGGCTAAACAACAAGGGTATTCTTTGAACAACCAGCCTCCTCAGGCTAAAGCACCACACAAGTGGATTTGAAAGAGTTCTGTGAAAAGAAAGTTTCCTCTTCCCAGAGATGGTTTTATAATGAAGTACAAAAGATACAGTGAGCGAAATCACAGTAGATTGTATACTAGAAGTGTGTACGCCAACTGAACTTTGAAGAAGTGAAGTCTTTAAATAGGCAATGTCTTCAGATATCCGTTAGACACAGAAGAATGCCGTTGAACATTTTCCTCGAGAGCTTCCAAAAGGTGTCAGATAGTACTTGAGTGATTGATGGCGTGTGCAACGGATTTAGATAGTGTGCGCAGTACTTTTCCTGACATGTACAGAGACTTTGACAAAAAGGTGACGACCTTTTCGAGTTGCATGTGTAAGCGCGAATCCCCATACTGATCTTGGATGCTTCTAATGAGTACTTCTTAAGATTTGAAATCTTGGCGCGAGTGACTCATACTTTGCTTCACTTCTTGGACAAACAATAAACTTCTTCAGTCTAAGAGATTTCGATATATCCTATCGTCTGATGAGTTGACTTGAGACAGATGAATGACTTCAACTTTGAGGGGTCATCTTCCATCTGTACTTGTTTTGTCTGACTTGCTTGCTGATGTTCCGTCTGGGAAAGTTTCGTCTGTCTTGTAATAATCAAAACTTTAAATATGTTAATCATCTTGATCTAACAGAGACATAAGAGCAATTTCTCTCATCTTTTACACGATGTGAGACTAAAGTCAAACTACATACTCCTAATAACTCTCTCACTTGGATATTGATTTACATCACCACCTTGTATATTGCCTTCATTATCAATTATTCTTGAAGGCTAGTTGAGGTAGTACAAAGCTTCAACATATCAGTTAGATTATGACCCTAAGGTATGTTATTTCCAGAGAAGATGTTGTTGGATCTGCTACTGCCATAGAAGCTACTGTTGGACCTGCTAATGCTAGAAAAGCTACTGTTGAACTTGCTACTACCGAAGAAGCTACTGTCGGATCTGCTACTATCGGATCTGCTACTGTCGGATAAGCTATTGTCAGACCAACTACTATTGGATCTGCTACTGTTACTGCCGAAGAAGCTATTGTCGACTACTACCAGATCTGCTACTTTCATACCTGCTTCTTTTGGAGAAGCTACTGCTAGACCTACTACTGTCGTATCTGTTACTATTACTTCCAAATTTACTACTGTCGTATCTGTTACTATTACTTCCAAATTTACTATTGTTGATCTAACTGCTCCATGTTTTCTAGCTTCTCTTCTAATATAGATATCTATCTGCATCTTCCAGAATTTGAAGTCTATGCTATCAAACTTCTCAATCTTCACCTTCCCTAAGGATAAAACAAATCTTTTCTAATGTGGGATACAGACAGAGTCGCAACCACAACCACAGAGCATACTAAGATATTGACTCTGATACCAATTGTTAAGAGCAAAACAAAAATAAAAGAAGAAAATAAGGAACAAAGGAAAAAATACTCAAGATTTTACATGGTTCGACCCACAATATGTATTTCCTATGTTCACGACTACACTAGGAAGTAGTTTATTCTTAGTGGGTTTAGAAGCTTTACAAGGGATTATTTATATAGAGACATAAGAGCAATTTCTCTCATCTTTTACACGATGTGGGACTAAAGTTAAACTACATACTTCTAACAAATACAAGGATCAAAATATATTTAGATATACCGTTTAATCTAGCTTTTTCTAGCTTAAAAATTAGCCATGAATAAAAGTTGCGTCAACACTTTATAGTAAAAGTTATCTAAACAAAGGTAATCATTATCTAAAATTTAAAATAATAATGATGATGGTGATGTAAAACTATGAGGTGGTGTTTGTACCATTTGAAAAATAGAATTACTTGTCTCTAGATTTGTTACAAGTTTAACGTCTAACTTACATGAATTTGTCTCTGTCTTCATTCTTCAACCATGAACCTCCAAGGATGATTGTATAACTCGGGAAAAACAAGTACTCAAAGAAGAATTAAGAGATGAAAATGGAGTAGAATAGAAATGGAAATCGTCATGCTTAAACAGTAAGCTCAAGTGAGGAATAACTCCATCGATAAGATTCAAGTGGTTCGTTCACTCGAGAAACCAAAGAGAGAATTCTCTCACAAGCAATAATGCTCAATCAAATCTGAGTTATGTCAAAAGTTCTAACACAATGGAAACTCAACCTATTTATGCTACTAGATGTGGCTCCAAGTTGCCAAAGGAAAGAATCAAGTAATGTTTAATTTGAATTTTGGAGCCAAAATTTCGGATAGCCATATAGGCATTGATTAAGTTTGATTCAATGGATCAGAGCGGAATAAACATTTACTTTAAGCTTTTACATTTATCATTCTCTCTTTAAGCAAGTGACACCCACTTTCCACCTAAAATTCCTAAGAATTTTTTATCCAAAACTACACTACCTTGGTCGTGAGCTTCTAACTCCATATAATGGCCTAATTGTATTAAAATTAAGTTTTAAGTGTTTAGGTATTTACACACTTAAAAAGAAAATTTCAAGATTTCAAATTTAGAGAAAGGTTTTCAAGTAGTGTTGACTTTGACTAAGTCTCCTTCTACCTCCTCTTGTATTCTTTTTACCGTTGACCTTGTGATTCTTTTGCTTTGACCTTGTTCTTGTATCAAGATTATTTCCTAAAAGGATGATGGAATTAATGAGAGTGAATGATGACCTTGGACATAGATCCAATACTTGAAGATATAATGTGTTCAAAAAACCACATTGCGGAATAAAATGATTTAATTTTGCATCTAAATTATATTTAAATAGAAGACATATTAACTGTGTACTTGTTAATGAGCTCTTGAACCAAAAATGAAATCTTCAAAGACTCTACGTGTGTATCCACACTGAAACCGACATTTATTTGTCTATAACTTTGATAAGAGGAATAATGATTGGTGATATGAGAGAAAAGATGATAATTGGATTTATCTAAGGCTACATTTATAGCAGGCTAAAGATAATAAATTTTTTATGAAATCGAAACCACTATTGATAGAATATATTATTTCCTATTATCTTTTATTGCTAACCAAATAACAAAGTCAAAGGACATCAAATTTCTTATCAAATCGAAACCATTATTGATAGAATATATTATTTCATGTTATCTTTTATTGCTAATCAATTAGCACTTTTTTTTTTAGCCCAAATCCCAAACCCCAGGGAAGATCCTTCATGTTTATTTTTATTCTTCCACCAAATCTTTCATATTATTTATATTTTTAATATTAGCAAAAAATATAATTATATTCCATTTAATAAATTACCTAATCATTTGATCATATTAAGTTTTCTAATTTAATTAATAAACAAATATTAAAATAATTTCTTCAACGGGTATTAGAACACTCGTTTGTGTGTGATTCTGTAGGTTCAATACTAAGCTGGTAATATATTGATCAAATTAATATATTAATCACGGTAGGCTTTAGTAATACTCTTTAACGTCCGGATAGCAAGAAGTAGTATTTTACTTGCAAGAACCATTAAAAAAGTAGTATAATATTTTCTTTCATCTTTACAGCTTTTGATTAACTCTAGAGTATGGTATTATTGTCAAACTTCTTTTGAGTTAATTTATAATGACTTAAGAAACTCATTTATCATTCATTTTATTTTCTGGGTAGGATATAATTTTATTCATAGAGCCTAAACTCATTATCAAGAATTGATGGATGCTTTCTTGATTAATCATTAATTCTACAGAATTTAATCATATTAAATATCCATTCAATAAGTGTTTTAAAGCACTAGGTATTCAGATCAAAATATAAAAAATAACCTATAAATTACTATAACAATCTCAGATCAAGGAAAACTATTTAACCTCTTTTAAAAAATTTCTATGGATAGTTTATGGTAAATTTTAACTATTAAAAAATTTAATTGAATCAATACAATGATCACATCAACATGTGACTCATCTATATATATGAATTAATAAATAAGATATATTAATATTTATCCAATAAATACTATCACATATACATTAATCTATTAGGATTATTGATGTCTTATTTTTAATAATCCTATGATCAAGAACGATTCAAATTAAAATTAAAATAAATTTATTTCTCATTATCATAATCTTTATTATAATAACAAATAAACTATTTAATCAAGTAATAGTAAAATAATACTTTATTATCAAAATTAGAATTAATTACATGATAACTTAAATCGTGGACATACAAATTTAAGTCATCATTGTAGATAAGGGTGATTATGGATTGGAATTTTAAGAATCCAATTCAAATCCGATCTAAATCCAAATTAATAAATTGGATCTAAAATCTAAATCCATATTAAAAAAATAGTTTAGAATTTTCTAAAACTAATTTTAAATATGATTTCTAGTATAAATTCAGTTTTTGTTTTAAAACTAATTTTAAAAAAAGGTTTTTGATTTGAAACCAGTTTTTGTTTTAAAACCAATTTTAAAATAGGCTTTTGGTTTAAAACCAATTTCAAACCAAAAACCAATATAACTAATCTTTCAGCACGAAGCTATACCTCTGTTACACCTTCAATGTCTTCAATTCCTTCAATGGTTGGCTGCTTGTTCCCTAGAACAGTAAAATTAAACAAAAAAAAAATGAAAATTGAATCTGCAATGAGAAAGGTGTGTAGCTCTAAGAAGTCTTCAACAATTCCATAGGCACACTCGATATTCTAATGTCACCTTGACACTTATTAAAAGCATATTAGAATTCTTTGTTCCACAAAATAACGTCACAATAAAATGCTCAACAATCCTAAACGAAAGAACTGATAACAATAATCTTATGCCAAATTGAGGCAGAGGCTTAATAACAAAAGGAAGAAGTTGAAGTCCAAGTTCAACAACCTAAGCTAGTTCCATAGCAATACTGAAACAGAATATAAAAAGATATGCAGATGGTTATGAAGATTGACAGTAACACCTGGAAGCATATCAAATAGGAATCTCAGCCAAATGGCTTGCTTGCTAATTAAGATGGTAATTAACTAACAAAATCAACTAAACTAACCATCAAAAAAGGAAAAATACTAGTTGAACCATTATACAAAAGTACCAAACTCAACTGAATGAAGCACTTAATCCCATAGGATTTTATATCAGGATTTACCAATTCCCACAGGAACTAGCGCCACTTGAGCTAAATGCCTTAAACTCTTCGACATGACTCAGATGATTTATTCATATACCAGTGTTATCAATAGCAGATGGGCAGCCAATGGCAGAAGGCCAAAATTCCGCCATGCTATTCTGCCATTGCAGCCATGGCGTCGCCATTTAAAAACACTATCATATACTTTTGCAAAATTACGCAGAAAAGAATTGAAACATGACAGAAAGGAGTGACTACAAGTTGTTCACATTATTTATACGATGTTTGAGCCACTAAAGATCATGTCCACCATGCAAACAAAATTCACCAACAAGGATTATCACCTAAAAATTTCCAATCAAACACTTAATGCAATGATAAGAAAAATCAATTAGAAAGTTCTCATCTGTATTCCATTTAATTCAGGAAATTACTTGTGAAGAAGCATAATGGTCAGGTGAGTTCTTTGGATTCGCCCATGTCACAGTTGGGGTATTGTCATCCAGCTTAAAACTTGCACTTGCCATCTTTTGCATGAATAATCAACACACACATTACTGTAATACAAAACAAAAGCAAATCCACAATTATGAAAAAAATCCATCATTGAGAACATAAAGCCAAAAAAAAAAAAAAATAGAAGCTATGAATCTTAGGAACTAAGTTTCCAAGAAAATAAACAATCCAATTTTATAAACATTGATGGTCTGAAACATTTCATATGCGAAAGAAAAAAGTTAATCCACATACTTATCTATTAGCAAACAAGTCAAATATTCATCATTAGAAAAAAAATCATCCTACACTACTCTTCAAGAGAAACAGTTGTTGAAATGGCAGCATCTTGTTGAGAAACCAAACCTGTAAAACAATAATAAAAAATTTATTATAGAATGAATATTTTAATTCAAACATCACCATAAATTTGGATCATCAAGATACCTTCATGAAAATTTTGAAGCTCTTCAAAATCATAGTCCAATAATGATGGATAAGGTACTTCTTTGAGTCAATCTTGCGTACAAATCAATGCTTCCATCTTTTGTTGTGATAGAGAACTACGATATGGGTTAACACTAGTACAGAAAAGACACACTACGATGGTTTAAACTTACAGACTACGACGGTTCGTGAACCGTAGTTGCATCAGGTGTCGTAGTCTGTTTTTACAGACTACGACGGTTCTCATTAAAACCGTCGTAGTCTGTAACTATCGTAGTATGATAATACAGACAACGATGGTTAGAGCTAGAACCGTCGTAGTTTGCTTACATTTTTTTTAAATATGCGTTTTATTTTTTAGTTTTTTCCCATAATTTTTGTACCTGTTTATTATAGATAGTACACAGCAAGTCCATACATATATTTAACAACTTATTAGCCAATAAATAACATGGTTCATAATCCAAAATCATACTTTAACTTGGAAACTATTCTAAATAACAATTTTGTATATAATAGTGCTGTAATTAACAACTACAAACTGAAATCAATTGAATAATTCAAATACTAAACTAACAAATGTTTAAATCATAACTTGACATGTATAAAACTAATTATCAGCTTCAAAAGACTCATCTATGTTCTGTTGCTTACTACAATACAGTAGAAATGTCGCCCATTGCTTGCGAGTGTAGTCGATGGCTTCTTCAGCAAATGGCAATGAGTCACTAAAGGTCTGGATAATAATGAACAATTATTAACAATTATGTATCAATTAATTAAATTCACAAATGGTATGTTAAAAACTATGTACCTCTAACCAATGGTCTGTTATCCCATCTGAATTATGCTTTCCATCCACTGCATGACATAGAAACCACATTGCGGTCTATACGATTGTTTATTAGCCTACAAAGAATTGAATGATTTAGTTAGAAGTGTACATAATTGCCACATTTGTGTTTCCTAAGAGAAACATTTTTACCTTTGTTATTACAAAATCAAGTCTTGGTCTGGCACGACTATTGTTCGTGAGCATATGATGTCCAACATGAATACTGGTAAATCAAATTATACATTAATGTCACACTATAATAATTATCAAAAAAAACAAATGAAAGATAACAATTAAATAACATTTACATACCCTTCAAGCACTTTCTTCAACTTCGGAGGAAGAGGTTTGTGCAATGAACAAAAGAAGACCGCCAGATGATTTATCGGGCAAAGAACAATAAGTTGCCAATGCCCACTACATGCAATAAACATAAGGGATTGATTATACTATTTGTTTAAATTTTATTATATCAAAACATATTATACTTACTTGTGAAGATATGGTGCAAGGTAGATCCTCTTTTTTGATTGACCAATCCAATCCATAATATATGACTTGACATCAGGTGAATTATCTGCCAAGCCCAATATGGATTGTGGTTCAATAAATCCGTAGACATTGTTGTTTCCCATTTCAATTTAAATATTATTCAAATACCTGAATCATATTCAAATAATAGTTAGAAAATGTAATAAATTTGAAATTTCATTTTAAATTAACATTTACAGTACTTACATGATCCAAAATTGCATGTGAGTTAGGTTCATCTCATCCTCCCTTGAATACATCTCCATGCAATCTTGATGGTCCTTAAGAGTGAATCTAGAGGGGGGGTGAATAGATTCTAGTTCACTTTGGCCTATTTTTGTGAGTTTCGAATTCCTTTTGATTCAAACAGAGTATATTCAAGTTTATGCAGCAGAAATAACAAAGGAATAATCAAAATCAAGTTTGTAATCAATTTTCAGTTTATACAATGTTTGTATCTACCCTTTCCAGTTTAAGTTGATTACCAAGTTAATTACTGAGTTAATTACCAATTCAGTTACCAAACAACTTGCAGAATTTAACAATGATAATAGCAGTGTAAGGTAAATGGTAATGAGTGTAAGGAAGAAGAAGAGTGCACAGTGATTTATACTGGTTCAGCCAACTGCCTACATCCAATCCCAATCCAACAACTGTTGCAATTGGTTTTCCACTATCAAATGATCCCTTTTGTGTTCTTTTACATTCACTCTGCAACAAGCAACACAAAAACGAAATCAAAACACCCAAACCAGTTCTTTAACCCAAAGAACTGTTCTTTACTGATCTTGGAACACCCAAGATCAAACCTTTGAGAAAACACTTCTCAAATACTCTTACTCTATCCAGAGAAACCTTTCTCCTAGAGTAATAACTCAACAAACAAATAGATAAACAAAAGATCAGTTTAGAAAATACCTGGAGTGTAGATTCTGATCACAATTTAATAGAACTTTGAATACCACCCAACCAGTAAAATGAATATAGTTGCCTTTTCTCAAAACTCTTTCAAGAACTCTTTGAAGTTCCTAGTGATTTCTCTTGAAGAAAATGATAAGCTCTCTTAGAGAGGATTTGAAAGTGTATAGACTTTTCTGAAAATGGATTTCAAGTCTTTCAAGAGTGTTTTCAAATCTGTACCAAAAACTATATATTTGTTTCTCAAAATGGCCTCCATTTATAGATGCAGATGGAGCCTCAATTGTTGACATTTGGAACCTCAAATTTCAAACAATTGGAGCCTCAAATCTTCTGAAAGTTGGAGCATTTAATTTCAGAACGTTGGAGCCTCAAAAATTGACTTTCTGGAGTTTAAAAATGATTAGAACAAGTGGGGAATCAAGTGGGATGTTAGAAAACTCATTTCAGGCAACTTTTAGACATTTGCTGCGGTGGTAATCGATTACAGCTAATGGTTATCGATTACACCAGAGAGGATTGCAGTTCTGGATGAGTTTCTCAGCATGGTAATCGATTACAGCATTATGGTAATCGACATGGCTAAATGTCGATTACCACCCAATGGTAATCGATTACTCTTGCAAAAATGGGTTTCTGGACTTTGTTTTCCCTCTGTTACTGATGGTAATCTATTACCAATTGTTGGTAATCGATTACTTCAGTTAAATAACAGTTTTTCAAAGCATTTTCAAAGGAGGGAACTCAAACCATTTGAACACTTGAGAAATCAACCAAGAATGCCAAACTCTCTAGGGTATTCAAGCACAAAAACAATACATATATTCTTAATCTAAACAATCAATACATATGAAAAACTCCTAGATACATTCATCTAAGAAAACCAAAAATTACATAGACATCAAAATCAAAAACACCAAGAGAGACCTTCCAAAGCCTCATCAAGCTTTAGTTCCAACAATCTCCCCCTTTTTGGTTTTGATGTACCAAATATCAACAAGGGTTTTCTTTGGAGTTTTTAGAGTATGTGTTGGTCTTCTAAAATTCCTGCAATTGATAGAAATAACCAAATACACAGTATATTGCAGTTTCACCATTCATGTTTATTTCATCAGAGCACTATGTTATCATATAGAATCATTCATTCAGAGAATAAGACATGATTCAGTTTATATCATAGATTAATGACCAGAAAATATGTTGCAGTTTGCAGAATCAAGAACATAATTTATATAATCCAAATTTTAAACGAAAACTTTGTTCATAAATAATTAACCAAAACAGAGCTAAAAACAGAGTCATAGCTAAAAACAGAGTCAAAAGTAATCATCCGTCAAAAGTAAACATCCTAAACAACTATCTCTGCTACCTATCTGAGTATTCCATACTCCCCCTATCTAGAATATCTATAAATTCTCCCCCTATTTGGTATATCAATAAGCAAAAAGGGAACCTATAGGAAGGGAATACTACATAGAGTCAAAACGTGCATGAAGAGACTCTATCATCTCCTTGAGCTCTTGGAAGCGCTCTTCGTTTGCTTCGTCTACCTCTTCTATGCGTTTCTCAATCTCGTCCAATCTATCAATGACAATGGACTCGAAGCGTGACTTAGGGATGTATTCCCCCGCAGCTGAATCATCATCATCATCATCATCAGGATGTGGTTGAGATGCATCTCCTTCTTGTTGTTGTTGCTCTGGTTGTGCTTCCTCCCTTGGTATCCATCCAGCATCAGTCTTTACCAGGCGCATCATTTTCAAGGCTCTATCGCCTATTATGTGGATGTCCTTTACCAGCTCTCTGTGTTCATTTGTGACATCAACTTGAAAATACTCAAGTACACGTGAGATGAACAAAGAGTAGGGACACTTATTATCCATGAATTTCTTTGCCTTTAGCATGTTGTCCATCACAACAAAAGGCCAATCAATCTGAATTCTATTTTTCAGAGCAGAAATTATCACCAAATCTTCCTCAGTTAGTTGGGCATGATTGGCTCCTCTTGCAGCCAAAATCCAACAGATGGTGTAATGTAGAAGTCTATCATCAGCATTCAGCCCACCAATATTGTATGTGATTTTCTTCCTATGCTCTTTTCTAGCAGCCTTTTCTGCTTCCCAAATTTGGGGATTCCTCAGCAAACTCATATAAACAGAATCTTTGTTAAGATGGATTCCTTGTTCTTTCAATAATTCAAATGTGGGTCTAATACCCTCCTCTCTGAATCCAGCAATTTGAAAGAATAAATCTCTAGAGAAAATGATGGTTTTGCCTTTTACCTCAGACTCAAGCATTTCAGATTCGTCGTCTGGTCGAAGGTTGGAGTAGAAAACTCTCACCAAATCAGGATAGATGTAACCCTTTAGACTAACGAACTTTTCAAGATTTTGTTCCCGGAGAAGTGTTTGAAATGTAAACCCTTCAGTACCCAGCCACACCGGATCCAAAATTTTTGCAGGTACAAGCTCCTTGCCTGCATACTTGCCATAGAAGCGTTTCTCTTGAGCTTTAGAGGTGAACCATGGGTGAATGTGTTCCTCCATGGTTTCTTCAGGAGTTGAGGGGTTCTTCCTTTTGGAAGATGATTCTCCCTTCTTTGAACGAGATGAAACAGTGGATTTTTGACCCATGTGTTTGGTTCGCTTTCCTTTTCCTTGACCTTCCATGGATGAAGTGAGGAAGAAGATGAAGAGTTTCTAGAGAGAGATGAGAGAGTTTTAGAGAGAGAAAGGGGTTCTAGGGTTTGGAAAGATGAGAATGAAACCCAATTTCTGAAATTTTCTATAAGAACTTCTCAAATGTGGACTACATTTGTTGAATCTATGGATTGGATTTCCAGAAAAAGCCCATTTGCATGTGAAATATGCTATCAGTTGCAGAGGTAATCGATTACCATGGTATGGTAATCGATTACTGCCGAGAGTAATCAAAAAAGGGGCTCTTCTCTGGCACGAGGTAATCGATTACCATTAGGAGGTAATCGATTACTGCCGAGAGTAATCTAAAGAGGGGCTCTTTTCTGACTCGTGGTAATCGATTACCATTAGGTGGTAATCGATTACTTGCGAGAGTAATCTTAAAATTTTAATGAAACAAAGCATGGTAATCGATTACCAGTGTGTGGTAATCGATTACTACCGAGAGTAATCTTAAAAACACTTAATTTTTCATATTCTGCAATTGTGTTGGTCATATCTATTGAATGTAATGAATTCATATCATGTTAAAGCATTATGAATGAGTATTCTTACTATGCTTAGGGAGTTCAAGAGAGGTGTTCTTCACTTAGTATACCAAGATTGGTTCTAAGTTTGAAGAATCTCTCCTTTGGCAAAGGTTTTGTGAAGATATCTGCGAGTTGATTCTCTGTATCAATAAACTCTACATCGCAATCACCTTTCTCAACATGATCTCTTATGAAATGATGTCGCACCTCAATGTGCTTTGTTCTGGAGTGTAAGACCGGATTCTTTGTGATACTAATGGCACTTGTGTTGTCACACTTGATTGGAATGTGATCAAGCTTTAGTCCAAAATCCTCAAGTTGTTGCTTCAACCAAATGGTTTGAGCACAGCAGCTACCAGCAGCAACATACTCTGCTTCTGCTGTTGACAAAGCAACACATGCTTGTTTCTTGCTATACCAAGAGACTAAGCATTCTCCAAACAAGTGACATACTCCACTTGTGCTTTTCCTATCAGTTTTGCACCCAGCAAAATCTGCATCACTAAACCCAACCAGATTAGGGGATGTTCCTTTAGGATACCACAAACCACAGTTTGTAGTTCCTTTGAGATATTTTAAAATTCTCTTAACAACATTCATATGTGATTGTTTAGGTGCAGATTGAAATCTTGCACAAACACATACACTGAACATTATGTCAGGTCTACTTGCTGTAAGATATAAAAGTGATCCTATGATCCCTCTATATTTGGTTTGGTCTACTCCTAGTCTGCTGACATCATTATCTAAATAGAGATTAGTTGACATAGGGATATTAGAGATTTTACAACTCTCCATGTCAAATTTCTTCAGTAATTCCTTAGTGTACTTTGCTTGATGAATGAAGATTCCTTCCTTTAGTTGTTTGACTTGCAGTCCTAGGAAGAATTTAAGTTCTCCCATCATAGACATGTCAAACTCACCCTGCATGCTATCCACAAATTCTTTACACAGAGTTTGATTGGTTGATCCAAAAATGATATCATCAACATATACTTGAACCAATAAAATGCAGTTAGACTTCTTTCTAATAAAGAGAGTTTTATCCACATTTCCTCTGTGATACCCTTTTGACAAAAGAAATGTACTTAATCTTTCATACCATTGTCTAGGGGCTTGCTTAAGACCATAGAGGGCCTTTTTAAGTTTATATACATGCTCGGGGTAACTAAAGTCGGTAAATCCAGGAGGTTGTGAAACAAAACTTCCTCATTGATATAGCCATTCAGAAATGCACTTTTCACATCCATTTGATATAGTTTAAAATCATGAATGCAGGCAAAAGCAAGTAAAACTCTCACAACTTCTAATCTAGCAACAGTGGCATAAGTTTCATCAAAATCTATTCCTTCTTGTTGGTTATAGCCCTTTGCTACTAATCTTGCTTTATTCCTAACCACTTTACCATTCTCATCTAGCTTATTTTTAAACACCCATTTTGTTCCAATTACATTCATATCTCTATTAAAAGGTACTAACTCCCATACGTCATTCCTTTTAAATTGATTTAACTCCTCATGCATAGCATTTATCCAAATTTCATCATTAATAGCATCATCAACACAGGAGGGTTCAAATTGAGACACAAATGCATAATCATCACAGAACATATTATAGGAGGATCTAGTAGATACTCCCTTATGGATGTCACCAATGATGTTGTCAAGAGAAAGATCTCTTGGTTTCCTCCATTCTTTTGGCTGTTCGTGAGAAATGGTTGGTGGATTTTCTTGTTCTTGAGGTTTGCTCTTCTTGTCTTCACCTGTTTCTTCATCATTATCAACAAGAGCACTTCCCTTTTGGGGATGGTTAGATTCATCAAACTTTACATGCACAGATTCCTCAATGCACATTCTTCTTTTATTGTTAACTCTATATGCTTTACTAGTTGATGAATACCCAATAAAAACAGCCTCATCCGCCTTGGCATCAAACTTACCAAGAGGTTCTTTGCTATTGTTCAGAACAAAACATTTGCAGCCAAATACCTTGAAATGTGATATATTTGGCTTTTTGTCCTTATAGAGTTCATAGGGGGTTTTCTTTAAAATAGGACGAATCACAATTCTATTTAGAACATAGCAAGCAGTGGAAACTGCTTCAGCCCAAAAATATTTAGGCAAATCATTTTCATTTAACATAGTTCTAGCTAGTTCTACTAAAGATTTATTTTTCCTCTCAACAACTCCATTTTGTTGTGGAGTTCTTGGAGCAGAAAAGTTGTGATTAATTCCATATTTTTCACAGAATTTTTCAAAATATTCATTTTCAAATTCACCTCCATGATCACTCCTAATGGACTTGATTTTCAAATCTTTTTCGTTTTGTATCCTTTTGGCAATAACTTTGAAAACTTTGAAGGCATTGTCTTTACTTCGTATAAATGCAACCCAAGTAAATCTAGAGTAGTCATCTACTAACACTAGTCCATATAGGTTTCCACCTAAACTAGCAGTTCTAGAGGGTCCAAACAAATCCATGTGCAATAGCTTAAGTGGTCTAGAAGTTGAAACAATATTTTTAGATTTAAAAGAGTTTCTAGACTGCTTGCCCTTTTGAAATGCATCACATAGACCTCTCTATTGAACTTAAAGTTAGGTAACCCTTCCACTAAGTTCTTAGATGACAGTTTATTAAGTTGATGAACATCAATATGTGCTATGCGTCTATGCCAAAGCCAAGATATATCATCATTTGATGTAAGGCATGCGTGATATGATGATGAATGGTTAAGTTCAAGGATGTTGATGTTACCATGTCTCTTACCAATCATTAGTACCTCATTTGATTTACTGCTACTAATCTTGCAGCTTCCTTGATCAAATCACACATGATATCCTTTGTCACAGAGTTGGCTAATACTCAGAAGATTGTATCTCAATCCTTCCACAAGCAGTACATCTTCAATGACAGGATTGGATTTGTCTCCAACAGCACCAATACCCAGAATTTTCCCTTTGTTATTGTCTCCATACACTACCGATCCAGATTCTTTTGATTTGAAAGAGATAAAATTGCTCTTGTCACCAGTCATATGTCTTGAGCAGCCACTATCTAAGTACCAAGTTGAGTTCTTGGCTCTCAAGCACACCTACACAGAAAAAGAGATCACTTTGATTTTGGTACCCAAACCTTTTTGGGTCCATGAATGTTAGTGCAGTGATTATCTTTCTTAATCCATTTAAACAAGCCATTTGAAATTCCTTTCTTTCTAATCATGCAATTATAAGATGTGTGTCAGATTTCAAACAATAACTGCATGGAAAAGTTTTGTTATTCTTGGTTTGTTTAAATGCGAGAGAACTTCTTATTATTGTTTTTCAAAGAGGCATCATAAGACTTACACTTTGAACAGGGTAGTTTCAAATCATCATTTTCTTTTCTCAAAGTTTGAACATTAGTTTTTAAAACAGAAATTTTATTTTCCAAATCAGCATTTTTGTTTTTCAAAACTCTGTTCAACTTATCTAATTTTTCAGCTTCCTTAACAAGATCACAAAATGCATCATACAACTCATCATAATCTTGTATAGATGAATTGGAATCACTTACCTCATCATCAACTGAAGTTTGATTCGCCATAAGACACAAGTTTGCTTCTTCATTCTCACTCTCACTAGAGGATGAGGAATCATTGTCTTCCCAAGCAATGTAGGCCTTCTTCTTTCTAAATTTATCCTTCTTTTGCCTTTCCTCATGTTCTATTCTTCTTGGTTCTTCTTTGTTACTTTTCTTGATGTTGG
The DNA here is from genome assembly GCA_026586105.1 of Hylodesmum podocarpum. Lineage (NCBI taxonomy): Eukaryota > Viridiplantae > Streptophyta > Magnoliopsida > Fabales > Fabaceae > Hylodesmum > Hylodesmum podocarpum. The sequence continues at coordinate 3,439,047 of JALJEV010000804.1, forward strand.
GGCATTCCGATTTGTAATGTCCGTCTTTCCACACTCATAGCATGTGACCTTTGAAGATGAACCCTCAAACTTCTTGAAGCCTTTTCTGGGGTTGAATCTCTTTTTATTATTGTTCTTCTTCATGAATCTTTTGAATTTTCTTACTATGAGATTCATGTTTTCTTGTTCAGATTCACTTCCTGAGCTTGATGTATCACTATCACTAATTTGTGTCCTCCATCTTGAGTGCTATGCCTTTGGCTTTCTTGTCCTTATGTTCTTCATCTGCAATACGAGACATATCCATCTCATATTCTCTTAGTTTGCCAAATAGCTGCACTTGTCATTGCGGCAAGATTCTTTGACTCAGTTATGGTTGTCACAGTGGATTGCCATTTTCTATTTAGAGACTTTAGAATCTTGACATTCACTTCTTCTTCTACGAAGCTTTTGCCAAGTCCTTTGAGATGATTGATGATGTGTATGAACCGTTTCTGCATCTCCATTATGGATTCTCCTTGCAACATTCTGAAGGTTTCATACTCTTGGATCAAGGTATTCTTCCTTGCCCGTACTTCCGTTGTACCTTCATGAGTTACCATGATAAGCTCCCAAGCTTCTTTTTTTGTTGTACAAGCGAGAAATTCTAAAAAATTCATCGAGTTAAGAAGCGAGAATGTATAATGTTTAAAGCTTTAGAATCATTTTCAGCTCTCTTAATTTCTTCTTGTTCCCATTTATCAAATGGTTTTTCAATCTCTTTTCCATCAACTATGTGTGTGGGAATTTTGAAATCGATTACAACTTGACTTGCCAAATGTTTCTATGTACGAGACTCCATAAAGATTTTCATTCTTACTTTCCAAAATGGATAGTTATCTCCACAAAACAGAGAGGAGGTCCGTTAATAGAAGCACCTTCAGCAAATGGTAATTGATTACTGGCCATTATGGATCAAATTCTAGAGCAACTTACTAGAAGTAGCTCTGATACCAATTGATGGTCCTTAAGAGTGAATCTAGAGAGGGGGAGGTGAATAGATTCTAGTTCACTTTGGCCTATTTTTGTGAGTTTCGAATTCCTTTTGATTCAAACGAGTATATTCAAGTTTATGCGAGAAATAACAAAGGAATAATCAAAATCAAGTTTGTAATCAATTTTCAGTTTATACAATGTTTGTATCTACCCTTTCTAGTTTAAGTTGATTACCAAGTTAATTACTGAGTTAATTACCAATTCAGTTACCAAAAAACTTGCAGAATTTAACAATGATAATAGCGAGTGTAAGGTAAATGGTAATGAGTGTAAGGAAGAAGAAGAGTGCACGGTGATTTATCTTGGTTCGACCAATGCCTACATCCGGTCCCAATCCAACAAGCTGTTGCAATTGGTTTTCCACTATCAAATGATCCCTTTTGTGTTCTTTTACATTCACTCTGCAACAAGCAACACAAAAACGAAATCAAAACACCCAAACCAGTTCTTTAACCCAAAGAACTGTTCTTTACTGATCTTGGAACACCCAAGATCAAACCTTTGAGAAAACACTTCTCAAATACTCTTACTCTATCCAGAGAAACCTTTCTCCTAGAGTAATAACTCAACAAACAAATAGATAAACAAAAGATCAGTTTAGAAAAACACTGGAGTGTAGATTCTGATCACAATTTAATAGAACTTTGAATACCACCCAACCAGTAAAATGAATATAGTTGCCTTTTCTCAAAACTCTTTCAAGAACTCTTTGAAGTTCCTAGTGATTTCTCTTGAAGAAAATGATAAGCTCTCTTAGAGAGGATTTGAAAGTGTATAGACTTTTCTGAAAATGGATTTCAAGTCTTTCAAGAGTGTTTTCAAATCTGTACCAAAAACTATATATTTGTTTCTCAAAATGGCCTCCATTTATAGATGCAGATGGAGCCTCAATTGTTGACATTTGGAACCTCAAATTTCAAACAATTGGAGCCTCAAATCTTCGAACGTTGGAGCATTTAATTTGAACGTTGGAGCCTCAAAAATTGACTTTTCGGAGTTTAAAAATGATTAGAACAAGTGGGGAATCAAGTGGGATGTTAGAAAACTCATTTCAGGCAACTTTTAGACATTTGCTGCGGTGGTAATCGATTACAGCTAATGGTAATCGATTACACCAGAGAGGATTGCAGTTCTGGATGAGTTTCTCAGCATGGTAATCGATTACAGCATTATGGTAATCGATTACTGGCTCGTGGTAATCGATTACCACCCAATGGTAATCGATTACTCCAGTGCAAAATGGGTTTCTGGACTTTGTTTTCCCTCTGTTACTGATGGTAATCTATTACCAATTGTTGGTAATCGATTACTTCAGTTAAATAACAGTTTTTCAAAGCATTTTCAAAGGAGGGAACTCAAACCATTTGAACACTTGAGAAATCAACCAAGAATGCCAAACTCTCTAGGGTATTCAAGCACAAAAACAATACATATATTCTTAATCTAAACAATCAATACATATGAAAAACTCCTAGATACATTCATCTAAGAAAACCAAAAATTACATAGACATCAAAATCAAAAACACCAAGAGAGACCTTCCAAAGCCTCATCAAGCTTTAGTTCCAACAAATCTGACATGTAAATGTATAGAGGCATGTTATTTTGTCTCCCAAATATTTTGTTATCCCAATAGAGCTCCAAACTTTTACTCCTAATCTTGTTAGCCAATACTAACAAGGACTAACAAGGACTGCAAAGGATCATCAATTGGCTCTGGCTCTGGTCGTGGTTTCCTGGGTGTAAGTTTCTTCTTTGGGGATTTGATCTAATAAAATAATTTGTTAGAAACATGATCAATATATTCTAAGTTAATAATACATATAAAAATAATACACACCTTTTCACCCAATTGATAAACAAGATGTTTTGGCCATGCAATGATAGTGCCTACAGCTTGTCCTACCACCTGCACCTTTTCAGTGGGCAACGGTAGTGGAGCACCAGGATCATGTGCCTCGTCAATGGTGACCCTAACCTCATAGTCTCGCATGGGCTTACCATGTATGGTTGCTCCGCCCCCTATAACTCTCCCAATGGCCACCAATCTAATTGGGTTTTCTTCAACATACAACCCACATTGACTACCTTCTTCAGGGATGCCCCATTCTGGTGAGCAACTAAATTTCGTGCTAACACGAACGATCCGCTCGACCTCTCTCGTAGCATTACCAAGACACTGGCCTTGTAGGGCTAATTGTTGCATGATATTCTGTGAAATGGATGCAGCCAGCTCTTGTGTTATTTGTTCCCTCAAATTGGCGGTTACCTCTGCAGTGATACTTTGCCTCAAGGACTCTATTGCTTCTTGGTTGATTGAAGAGTCAAAACATCGATGGTGTGAAGATTTTCCAAAATATGAAACAATCCCCACACCTTGTCCAACGCCTCGAACACGCCTTGGGTGTTCAGGTTTGCCAATGGCAGAAGAAAGTATGTCTTCCCTTCCATGTGGCACAAATGATCCCTGACTGCTCTGATCAATTAGGGAATCCTGCAAGTAAAGAATAGTATTACAGTTGTTAGATTAAACAAAACATTCTTCTATGTTCAAAAAGCAATATCATCAATTAAGAAAAAAATAAACTTACAATCTTTTCAGCAATAGATTGTGAAGATGATGATGTGAAGTCGCCTGATTTCTTCATCCTAGCTAACTTCCATTTTTCATGCCTCTTTGGTGGGGATGGGGGACCCTCAAATGATAAAGAAGGATCTGTTGTAGTTGCTTCTTCTCGCATCCTTTGCTTCTGAGTTAAGATCCTCTCCTCCAACACTCTATAACCCCCTCGAGACAAAATATAAGGATAATCATTTGTTGTTTGACACTCCTTTGCCTTTTTCCTCTTTGCCTGTAACATAAAGCAAATATTTAGCAATTGTTCACATGCTGGAAAATATATGCAGAAACTTATACAAGTATATGATTAACCTGCCACTCAGGGGACAAACGAATCTGAACAAACTTCTCCTATGTTTCTTCATTTATGCCCCTATAATTAGGCATAGAAATGTTGCCATCTTCTTGATCATATATGTATCGGGTCAGTTGAGACTTCCATTGCCTAAACATGGTAGCCATGGATGACATAACTTTCAGCCTCAGGGAATCCACATTAGGAATATCAAAAGTGACCTATAATAAAGATTAATATTGTTATTATTTACCATTCCAATAAACAACAATATATTGAAAATGAATATCAAATAATTAACAGCAAGGAAATTACCAGGAAGATCTGCCATAGCATGTTCCGTTGAGTCATTGGAACATCATCCCAAGTAGGGGTCAGGATAGATATGTGCTCACGGACTAGGACGCCCAAATAACTCCTGAATATGGGCCCATTATCACCAGTAGCAATGCCTGTGTGAATATCTATATCAACATGTGTCAGTTGACCTTTCCCACGTCTAACTGTCAACTCCTTCAGGCGTGTGGTCTTTTTATATACTCTATTAGGGTCAGGTGACTGATCAGCCATGTGCCTGTTCAAAAATCAATTGAAAATCAATAACTGGATACACATCAAATTTAAATAAATGAATAATTATAATAATATACAACTACGATTCGACTAGCATTCATCCAACTACGATCCATACCTTAAATTTAAATTATGTTTCACAAATTAATTAAATGAAGTACACACATTAATACATGTTATACCTAATTATTGAAACTGGTTTCTCCCGATTCAAACCAAGTCAAGTCAATATGGATTTGATGCATAAAAAAATTATGGTGACCTGTCTCAACCCAATTTAGTTATAATTTTGGACCTATGTGGATGAATGGTTACAAACTTTGAAATTAACACCATTAGTTGCACATAAAAAGGGTACATCTCCTGCACTTTTTGTATTTTATATTCAAGACATTTCATTTATAACTCTTCATCTATTTTTCTTTTCTTTTTAATTTGTTCCTATTATGTATTGTAAACGAATTCAAATTAATTGGAACTATTTCTCTAAAAATAAAATTTGTATATATACTGACTACATTAATTCGATGAATGAAAAAAATAAAATACTATTAAAAATAATTTAATTCACTGTTAATCTATTTTCTAAATAACTCTGCATCAAGCAACAAGGCCAAGGACAATCCAAATACTACAAAACAATCCAAACACAAATCAATCCAACACAAATCAATCCAAACACAAATCAAACGAACAGAAATTAATCAAACAAAAATCAAGCTTAATCGAAATCAATAATGCACCTTTATGAAGCCTCTTGACGGGGTTTCACCTTTCGTGAAGGACGAACGAGATTGGAACCGGAGCTTGGGGATGAAGGAGGTTCGTAGAAGAGTTGACGAAGGAGGAAGTATGAAACTCTTTGTTTCGGGACTTGCGACGGAGGAATTGTGGGAGAGGAGAAGTGAGGGTTTTGGGGGAGAATGAGGGAAGCGCGCAACAGGGAATGAGGGTTTTACGCGAAGGGGAGGTTAAAGAAGGTAACAGACTACGACGGTTCTAAATTGAACCGTCTTAGTCTGTACCATGAATATTACAATATTGCCACCGCTTTACACACTAAGACGGTTCAATAGATAACCGTCGTAGTGTGTAGCACCAATATTACAAAAATGTCACCGCTCCACACACTATGACGGTTACCTTATAACCGTCGTGGTTTGTGCGTCTTAAAATGTTATTTCTGTACTAGTGTGAGAACCCTTCGTCCTGTACTAAATGTAGACTCAGATGCTACTGTAGAAACAGGTACAACAAATAGCTTTCGTGCTATGTTTGACATGATTGGAAATCAACATGAATTCATTTTCCACCAATCAAGAGTACTTAGATTAGTACTTGTATCAAGTCCTTCCTCTAAATACTTCTAAAGCTTAAATTTGTTATTTAGAGTATCCACTATTGTTTTACGAAATTTCTCTCGACCATATATATCTTTCTTATAATTTGGTACATCTTCATGTGCTTATTGTATGTCACTTTCGGTCTCCTCTTTACTACCATCGTACTCATAAAATAACAACTTCAAAGAATTATCTAGCTTTGACTTCAATTCTTGTGCCTTATCCTAATCAAACAATTCATCAATTGCCCATTTCATATATCCCAATTTATACCTAGGATCTAACACAACAGAAATTAACAACAACATATTCTTTTTTTCAGGATCTCCCCAATACTTCTGAAATTTACTTCTCATAAGTTTATCCATTTGATGTGTGACAGTATTTTCACTGTTAGACTTAAGTAAATGGCTAATCCAATTCCAAATTCCTACCACCTCTAACATGTACAAGTTACTAATAACATAAGAGGTACCAGAGATGCGCAAAGTAGCTTCATAAAAAATGCTAAGGAAAGGTAGAATAGACTTAATGTATTCCCAATCTTCAAAAGAAGGCACACCTACCCCATTTATCAACTCATTAGTGTACTTCATATCACGGAACTCAAGCTCTTCAAATGTCTTTTTGTGCTTTAAAGCAGCATCCAACATCAAATAAGTGGAATTCCATCTGGTTTCAACGTCTAAAGTGATATGACCTTTATATGCAATATTTTGTTGATCAACACATTCTTTGAATTTCATAAATCTGGAAGGTGATGATCTAATATATCTTATTGCCCCACAAATTCTTAAAACAGATTTGTCAACCTTTTTCAGCCCTTCATTCACAATTAAGTTCAAAATATGTGCACAACAACGTATATGAATGTGCTCCCCTTTCAAAATTAAGTTGTTCCAAAGCAACAATTTTTTCTTCAAGTGTAAAATTCCTGTGTCATTCGAGGCAGCATTATCAACCATCAAACTATAAACACGATTTAAACCTCACTCATTCAAGCATAACTCAACGTATTTAGCTATATATTCTCCTACATGGCTTCTTATCTGAGGAAAATTCAAAATCCTCTTATGCAGCTTCCACTCATTATCAATGAAGTAAGCTGTCAAACACATGTAATTCAGATTTTGACATGAAGTCCACGTATCGATAGTAAGACAAACTCTTTGGCAATGATGTGAAAGAAATGACTTCAAGTTCGCCTTCTCTATATCTCATAATGTCACAATATTACACGCTAAAGTATGACGGATTTAACATTAAATCTTGGTTGCAAAGCATTCAAATATCTAATAAAAGTAGGATGCTCTACCAATCGGAAAGGAAATTCAGTTTCTGCAAAAAAAACATAGATAATTCTTTCTCACAAGAATCGTGATCAAATCTGCCATATGAAGGAGAGCTAATATTCCTATCATTTGTTGATGATGAAGCTGTTTTTTGCTTTTTATTCCTTTCTTGGTCAGCATTGGGGCATCTCAACACATGATTATTCATTGAAGTTTTTTCATTCTCATACCGAATTATGGCATCACAATATTTGCACATAGCCTTCTTATCTGACTTAGGCTCTAGTGGAATAAAATATTCCCACGTTGTTGAGCGATTTTTATGTCTAGGGCGAGGAGGTCTTGCATTTGCAGAGTCGCTAATTGTTGGAGGAGTAGAAGCCACATGTTCAGTTGTGTCTGAGACTGAAACATTATCTTGATCTCCAATTGATGACATGACTTTAAGGAGAGTTATTCAAATTAGAGAACAACAATGGAAGGAATTAGCACCTGCTAACCAGAGAACAATAATCAAATGGAGAATTTTGACTTATTTGAGTCTAATCAAATGGGCCTATTTCAGCAAGACAAAGCGTCTTCAACATGTAAATTTAGCTATAACAAACTTGCAGATCTCGCAACAAGTGCAAAAAGCATGTTGGTAAAGTTAGTGTTGTGGGTTATAATGAAAGAAGGGAGAAATGAGATAGAGGGGAATCATTTTTGGCTAGATTTGGGTGGTTGTTTATCCAAACAGCGCCTAACTACAGGGACCTTGGCCAACCCATATATTAATTTTAACCTAAACAGAAAAGCTTGTAAACTAATACTAATTCTATCACTTAAACATGATTAAAATTTTATAACAGAATAAAATTTTAAAAAAATCAATAGTAAATGAAAAAACCAAGAACCATAGTTTTTTTTCTTCTCATTTCCCATTTCCCTAAACTTTCTCATAAACCAAAGAGAAACTAAAGAACATTCACAAGTACTAACCAAAATCAAACATATAAATCACGAAAAGATGGAAATTTTATAACACCCATAATTATTCTCCTGGAAACCAATCAGCACCTAAAAGAACCACAAAATCCTTAAAAAAAATATGAATGAATAGTAAATTGAGCCAACAATACAAATCATGTTTCAAAATCTTTTGCTAAAACAAAAATTAAAATTACACACAATATAAAACAAACTCAAGTAAAAATACTAATTAAACCAGGTATTAGACCATGTTAGAAAATTCACAAACACTATTTATGTTCCCTTATTTTCTTAAAAGTTTTCTCATCAACCAAACATTGACAGCACAAGTACACAACAGACAAAGCAACCAAGTTATCATGTAATTGTAAAAGTTGAATTTTGACACCGACCCATGATCCATTGAAAGCAAAAGTTAGAAAATTTGAATACAGAAGAACCAAAAAACTCACTCTAATTCTCCACAACAGCAAGAACACCCAGAATAGCAGCACCCAAGGGCACAGATTCACTTTCCCTTGGAAGAATTATGGGGCAATCTGAGAAAATTATAAACATATTATTAAAAAACTAAATATTAAATAAAGATTAAAGCGTCATCCATGTCACTCCCTATCATAATGCAAAATATGTGCTATCATTTTTCTTCATAAATTAAAACATTATAAAAATAAGATGAAATCCAAATGATGGAATAAATTTCAAGTTACAGGCACTATATTCACATAAGTCATGAATTGGATATCAACTAGAGGAGTCACAGGAGGAGTTGGCAGAGAACAAAATAATCATAATCACAACCTTATTATACCACTCAATAATCTCAATAATCAGGCAAATCGCAAAATCAAGATGAAGAATTTGTAAGGGAATTTACAATTATTTTTTTAGGAAACTAATGAATAAACTTAACTTTCACATCTTATCTAGGCAATGTCACATCTAAGATTCTAACTTCTAACAGAATAATTAATAAGCTCAAGCATCACACAAGATGAAATGATGAGCAAGCAAGACTAACTTTAATTTGACTTAGCTCTGAATTTAGCTCTAGTCCATTAATCAGTGCATTTATAAAAGAGAAATATGCTCAATTAGTGCAGTTTCTAGCACAGAAAAAAACTCAATTAGTGCAGTTTCTCATCCATTATATGTAAACCAACAAGTCCATATTTTCTACCAACTCAATAGAAATTCACAAGTCCACCTAAATCAGGCACAAGTAACCCACAAATTTCCATTCTAATTCCCGCACAGTAAAAGCTCAGTAACAATCGAGCAATACAAAGAATTCAGGGACAAATGAAAGACTGAATCGCGAGCGAGAGAGAAAGAGAAATGATATCATTACCATAAGAGAGAGGATAACACCAACGACAAAGTGAATCCGAGAAAAAGAAAGAAAAGAGTTAGAGATTTTTAATTCAATTTTAAAGGAAGAAAAGAGTTAGGATTTTTCAATTCAATTTCTGGTAAAGAAGAGTTGTGATACAAGTTGAAAGTGAAAACCAATTATCCAAATTAAGAAAGTGGAAACCGGATATCACATTTGATTTAAAATTTGGATTAAAAGAAAATATTTTTTAAAAAAATAATAAAATACAGATCGGCCCATTTCTAAAAATGAGCTAGATAAAGTTATTTGTTTTTTTTTTTTTTTATCAGCCCTAATCGTAGAGATCATTATTTATGTATAAAGGCTGCTCTTAGAAATTTAGAGCAACGTACTCGAGGGATCAAGGATGCTTATGGGATTCATTGTTACACTTTTAAAATTTAACTTATAAATTTGCTCCAGGACAATGTACTCAATAAAATTTTCTTATATTCGTGCCTTTAATATTTTTATATTCCTATATTTTTATATGAAATGTGATCATTTATATTTTAATAATTATATTAAACATAATAAATATCCAAATTTAGAAAAACGAAAAACTCTATTCAATATAATAATAATATATTTTTATTCCCTTTGTACTACACATGATCCTTTCCTTCCCATCATTTTTTACATCATTATCCACTCCCCCACCCCACCCCTGTTTTAGTCACTGCATGTTATCAGTACCTGTCGTCTCTCTTCATTCATCTCATCCCTTTATCCTCTCTTCTCCACCTTTTCTTTTTCCAATCTATCTTTTTAATCCCTTCCTTCACTACAAACTCTCTTTATCCGCAGTCTACACTGCAAAACAATCTCAGGAGGAGAATCACTACCCAAAAAGATGATCTCTATTGCTAATTAGGGAGGAGAACCACCGATTTAGAAAACTGATTTGGAATTATTTTTTTTTCCTTTATATTTTGTGTCTATTCCCGTTAAATGTTGCCGAAATTTTGGGTATATATATATATAATTGGAATGAAAATATGAATGTCATTCATATATGTGAGTTACGAAGAGAATGCTATATATAACTAAAAGAGGACAACAAAATAAAAAAGATGTAGAAAATGAATGTAACAAACTAACTATATAGCATTTATGATTAAGTCTCAATACTCCTCCGTCAATATGGGAGAAAAATGATTGAAATACCCATATTAGAAACTATCTGATAGAAGTTATTCTTGGGCAAAGCTTTAGTTGAGACATTAGCTAATTGATGCTGAGATTTAACTGGACCAACTTGAGAGCACCACTATCCACCTTCTCTCGAATGAAATGAAGGATTTGTTGTATATTTTGTTAATTCAAAGTCTCACACCAGCATATGTTAGAGAGAGATGAGCAGAACACATATATAAGAGATATTGATGTGTTTTATTCACTCGCACTACATCCTAGATTTTAGATAGTGTGTGTCCACCGGTGTATTTTCACTATTAGGTTTCGAGTATAGCGTTTTTGTGAGTTCTCTTGGAGAATTTTTTTGCTGTACTCTTTGACTTATAGTGGATATTTTTCTGTACTAGGTCTCGTGGTTTTTATCCCTCTCATTAGGGGTTTCCGTGTAAAAATTGATTGTGTTCTTCTTGCTCCTACATTTTTTTTTCTTGCTCCTGCAATTTTTTTTATTCCCTAAAATTTTATATTGTCGTTTACTACAGTTCTCTCATCTTTCCTCAAGGGGGAAAGTTTTTATTTTACATGCAGACTTTCAGAGTTTTGTGTGTCATTTTTTTCGCTGCGCTCCCGTGCCTTTCCCAACAAGTGATATAAGGGCTCATGGTTCAATTTAGCGAGAGACACCTTCAGGGGATACCTTTCCCAACATGTGGATGACTGCCTTGTTGTCATAATAGAGTAACGAGGATGGAATAAAAACACTAAAATCTCATAACAAGCTTTGCAACCAAATAATTTCACAAGTAATTGAAGCAAAGGACCTATATTCAGCTTCTGTAGAGGATCTGCTAATGGTGGCTTGTTTCTTGGAGTTCCAGCTGAGTAAGGATTCTCCTAGAAAAACACACCAACCAGAGGTGGATTTCTACAGGCAGAAGATCCCCAATCTGCATCAGCATAGACATGTAGTTGGAGATCTGAGTTTGTACAAAACAAAATGCCTTGGCCTGAGGAGTGTTTGATATATCGTAGAAGGTTGTCTACAACAAACAAATTTATAGATGTAGGATGAGAGACAAACTGGTTAACTTTTTGCACTCCACAGGATATGTTAGGCCTAGAAATGACAATAACAATCTACCTATGAGTCGTCCGTAGCTGCTTGGATGAGAGAGAGCTTCAGCTTCAGAATCTTGTAGCTTCAAATGTGGATCTATGGGTATAGTTGATGGCCTGCAACCTAGGAAACCAGTATCTTCTAATAGAGATAGGGAGTATTTCCTTTATGATAGAAAAATACCCCTATTAGATCTAGCAATCTCAAGTCATAAGAAACACTTTAGAGACCCCGAATCTTTCGGCTTTAAATGAGCTAATAAAATGTCCTTCACCTATTGAATCAATGCAGAACTTGGGCTAGCAATTATTAAGTCGTCCACATATACTAACAATGCTACAAATGACTCACTGTGTCCCTCGGTAAAGAGTGAATAACCATTCTTGAACTTTTTGAAGTCATGTTAAGTAATAGCTTATTTGAACTTGACAAACTATTGCCTGAAAGCTTGCTTCAGGCCATAAATTGATCTATTTAACTTGAGCATAAGTGGAAGGTTCATTTTCCATGCTTAGGTGATAGATGAATTTCTCGTAATTTGTAAACAACTTTCCATAATTCAATGTATTTTGGATTGGATGAGTCGTAGACATAATAAAGATAGAATCTTGAAGTTGGTAGCAATGAAAATCTTTTAAATAAGTAGGAGCTTTGACTGTTCTTTTAGTCCTTCTTGAATCATCATGAAGAACGAGAGCTGAAGTTAAAGAGGAAGACATACCATGGACTTCAATGTGTGGTTGAACTACAGAGGCATGTGGTGGTTGAACTTCTACTTCTTGCTTGTTTAATAGAATTGAGATAACCACATTTGCAAATAAATTTCGCTGAGAGACTTCTTGTGAGGTAATTGCTTAAAAGGGAAGATGTCTTCATAGAATTGTACATCCATTGAGATTAAAAACATTTTTTAGTGTCATGTCATAAAGTTTGTATCCTTTATGGTTAGAAGGATATTCGAGAAATACAATAATTGTAGCCCGGAGAGAGAAATTATGTTTAGAAGTAGGCAATGTTGAAGCATAACAAAGAGTGCCAAAAACTCTTAGTAGTCCATAATCAAGATCCTTACCATATAGAACAACATATGGTGATTGATTAGCCAAGGATGGAGAAGGAATTCTATTGATCAAGAATACAATTGTATTAACACAATCAACCCAAAACTAGTATGGTTTTGAAGATTGAAACATTAATGATCTTGCTACAATTAGGAAGTATTGATATTTTCCTTCAACAACTAAGTTTTTTTGTGGCCTCTCTACACAAGATAGCTAATGATGGGTCCCATTTAAAGCATAAAATTAAGGCATTACAAACTCTTTATCATTGTCACTTCTTATGCTCTTAACGTGATAGTTAAATTGTGTTTTAACAGATTTATAGAATTTGGGAATAACTACAATGACTTTAGATTTATGTTTGAGTAAATAGATGACAACCTCTTTGAAAGGACCCCACACATTAATATGAAGTAAATCAAACACAACATTTGAATGAGAACTAACATTTTGGAAAAGCGGTCTACTTTTTTTGACTAAATGGCATACATCACAATGATATGACTTGTCAATGGAAAGCAACAACTGAAATTTCTTATTTATCAAATTGAAACTTTATTGGACAAATGGCCAAATATGGCATGCCAAGTACAAAAACTAGGTTTCTTTGAAGTGAAATTACAATACCTTGCAAAAAAAAATATATTAGAAGAATGAGTTGAACTGTTCAAAATGAATAAGCAATCATTTGAACTACCCACTCCAATCTTCATTAAAGTCTTGTGTTCCTAAATATAAAATTTATCAATTTCAAACACTATTGTGTAATTGCTAATGTTGAATAAGGAACTGAGGGACAACACATTGAATATGAAAGAAGGAATGTATAATACATTATGAAGTGTTAATGAAGGTAAAACCTGAACACTACCAATTCTTATGACCAGAACTTTGGTGGAATTTGGTAAAATGACAAATTGATTATTCAAATGATGAAAAGACTGGAAGAAGTGTCTGAGATGACATATATTTGAAGTGGCACCAGAATCTACTACCCAAGAATAAGTAGGAATACTAGTAAAAACAAAAGAGGACATGTATATACCTGCCATGTTGGATTAATCAGCCCGAGTGTTGACATTTTGTGTAGAAAGTGTTGTCAATTGAGAAGACAATAAAGAAATTATCTGTTGGTATTGTCAATTTCACGAGTAGACACTTGATTCACATCAGCAACATTAGAAAAAGAATTCCCCTTTCTTGAATCCAGGAGGAAATCCATGGATCCTAAAACACCTATCAGTAGTGTGACCAATGATTCCACAATGAGAACATACATGCCTAGCATTTTTCTTTGGGAACTTTCTTTTGAAATTTTCACATGCAAGAGCTTCTCGAGCCCCCTGGTAACAAAAAAACTGAGAAGTAACTAGTGACTCCGGAATTTTGGGAAAAATTCTCAAATTTTCCTAGAGAAAATACCTTGTTAATCGAAGGCATAGGCTCCATGAGCAAAATCTGACCTCTCAAATGAGCAAATGAATCATTCAATCTTGTCAAAAATGACAAAACATAAGTAGAGTCTACATAATCTTTCAAAGTAGTGAGTGCAGCACAAGTACAAGCAAAAACTAGCTTATGTGAGGCTAATTCCTCCCAAATGATCTTCAACTTAGTGTAATAAGTACTAACAGAACTCGTACCTTGGGTTATGCTCATTGGTTCTTTCATCAACTGGAAAATTCATAGACCATTCTTATGCTGAAAACGATCCTACCATATCTCACTTGTAGAATCTGAAAACATAATGCTAGGAATAATCTCTTTCGATTCTGCATTATAGATCCAAGACATCACCACATTGTTATTCTTGACCTAAGCACTGTGAGCAGGATCATCAAAACATGGCTACGGGATGGAACCATCAATAAAACCAATCTCATTCTTCACAGAAAACGCTACCTTCATATCTCTGCTCCATATATGATAATTGGAGCCAGTGAGTGGTTGGCCAACCAAAATGAAATGTGATCTGTTAGATTGATGGAGAAACAACATATCTAAATAAATAGTCATGAACACAAATCAAGATTCAACATAAAATCAAAGAAAGAATGTTGCAATTGGAAGAATTGAACAAAGAAACACCGCAGTCGAATAAAATGTTACAAAAACAACCGATACTAAAGATTAAAATACCGCGTTCAAGGTTGAATACCAAAGGAACGGGAAGGAAAAAAGGAGGAAGGATCATAGCGGTAGAAAATTTTTCTCTAATACCATATGAATGTTATTCATTATCTTATTCTATTATATGACTTATAGAGAATGAACTGTATATATAAAAACATTTTAATGATTGGTCCCTGTCCAAGAATTGCTCCTTGATTAAGCCCTGACACGTCACTGACTCCAATGGTCATATACACAAGCACTCATTCTTAAAATGAAGCACCTAAAATATTAAGGAACTTCGTTAGAGAAGGTCTTAGATACCTCACACTTGTCTCATTTACTTGTTTGCTTTGTATGTGGCAGTATAAATGGACTTTCCCTTGACAAGTAATTTGAAGGTGGTTTACATTCCTAAAAAACTGCAGGACTACGACCTTCTCATTAACTTCAACACATATCAAGGTTCGCTTATTATCATGCATTTGTCACCTACACCTATTATCCAGATGCAACCAAACCTTACCTACATCCTACATGTTTAGTTCTTTATGCCACCATCACTCATTTGGATTCCCCACCTGACGACTTATGCCTATTCTCCATCCCCTTTATTCCCGTTCTTCTCGGTGGTTAAATTTAAAAAGTAAAATAGTTAATATATTTTTCTATAAACTAAAATAACAAATATATTACATTTTCATTATTTTTTATTCAGATTAAATTACTCGACTCACAGTGTAAATATATATTTTTTGATAAACTTTTCTTTCATTTTTATTCCTTTAATGGGTTTAATATTTTTGATAATTACAATAACTTCTTTATTTCTCCGTGTTAAAAAAGGAAGATTTTCCAAATATATTTAGTAGGAACTAATTTCATATTTTTTTATCCCGAAACAATTTAATAAATTCATCTAAAAAGTTTACATATTAAAATAGTGTCAAATTATTTACATAACAAATTCAAAATAAAATTTATAAAATCAAATTTCTTTTTTTTTCCATTTCTTTAAAAAAAAGATTTTTTAATGTTTAATCAAAGGACTCATAGGCTCGTGAAAAATTCAATTCTCCAGTTGAAAGAGCTGCTCATTTGTCAGGACCTTCTCGGAACCTAAGCTATTGTTTTCTAGCTTTCATCATTTTATTAGGTTGATTAGGGTTGTTATCCGTTGCTTTTTAAGTTGTATTAGGATAAAATGGTAATTTACATATAAATATACTCATGTATGAGTTTTTATTATGAATATTTTTTAAAGTTGTTATTTATAAAGAAAAATGTGTTTGTTACCATTGTGCTGATAAATCGCGAATCATGCCGGGAAGGCAGCGTATTCAAGATAAAGTACTTATCTGTTAATTAACTTTTAACTTGTCAGGCAACAACAAGAAGAAAGATTGAGTTTAGTCAAAAGAAAACATAAATTATTATTGTAGTAAGGTATATTGAAGGGCTTTTCTTTGTCCATGGAAACGTGAAAGTTGAATCTCATTTTCATCTGCATTGTCAATTGAATCGATGGTGACCGGTGAGTGCAATGTTCGAGGATGTTAGTTCGAGATTTAAAGATGAAGAGTTGACATACGTTGACTTAGTCCTTAATGGATAAGACTTGTTTCTAATTTTGTAGGTTTGATTTTTATAATAAATTTTTTTTATCTGATTTGTTTAAAAAGTTTGGATTGCAGTGATTAATAGACTAGTCTTGTTTATATAGATGTATTTATAGAGTCCATTTATAAAGGTTTATTAGTAGAGTGTGTTTATAAAGATTTATCTGTAAAGTTAGTTAATGAAGTTTATTTTCAACATTTGTTTATTTTAAATATAGATTTAAGTTTATTTTTAACATTTATTTATTTTAAATATAGATTTAATTTTTTGAAAGAGTATTGTGGTGTAGTGATAAATAATTTTTTATTTTTTTAAATCTTATCTTTATTATTTTTTTAAATATCAAGCTCATTTGACCGGATAAGTTAAAAAATTAGACTTGAAATAGGTTGAATTGTTTCCACCCATATCTATGCCACCAATAAATATTATAATAAAGGGCATTTTGTCTACAAAAATATATTAAAGGGCATTTTTGTCTATAAAAAATTGATTTATATTTATATTTATATTTATTTTTTTAATACTGGAACTGTTTTTCTCAATGGTTTACCGGTGAGTCATTTGTTAGCTAAGTACACGATATCATTTGCCAGGTTAACCAATTTAAACATAGACAATTAATACAGTTGTCACGAAAAGGAAATTGGGTATATGTCAAGAGTAGTAAAAGAGGAAAAAAAAAAATCCAACAGTGATTCAAGAACCTTGCAACACCTATGGATCTAGGGTTAATAAAGAAAAGACATCCTTATGCAACACACGACGATGATACATTGTAACTTTCATGGGAATTATAACAAAAATAACAATATTAATGGGAGGAAGGATTTGTATAGGGATTAAATTATGGCTAGCCAAAAAATTGAAACGATTGGAATGTATTCTTATTTAAGTGTCTAATAATGTGGGAAGGAATAATAATAAATGATTAATTGAAATTAAACTTCATTTTTTAAATGATAAAGGTCAGAAATGCCGTTGGATAATCTAATTTAATACAAATAAGGTTTACAAGAAATTAGGTAGGTGTATGTCAGGGAAAGAGAAAAAAAACTTGAATGATTTCATGATAGTGCCAAAGATTTAGCTTATGGTCAAGGTGAATATCTCGGTTAGCGATTCCTTATTGAAGACTTTATGCACTAACATAGTTAAAGCTAATGACAGC
This sequence comes from Hylodesmum podocarpum, assembly GCA_026586105.1. Classification (NCBI taxonomy): domain Eukaryota; kingdom Viridiplantae; phylum Streptophyta; class Magnoliopsida; order Fabales; family Fabaceae; genus Hylodesmum; species Hylodesmum podocarpum. The sequence continues at coordinate 3,456,749 of JALJEV010000804.1, forward strand.
GAAGGGGGTCGAGAAAATTACGTGACTACGACAAAATTAGTAGAACCAGTAGATCTTAATTGGCTGGATTTGTCCATGCACATGGCATCATGACATTAGTACAGGTAGAAGTCATTGCACCAAATAGGTTGCAACTCCTACGCAATCTGAAAACATCTGATCCATTTATTGGTGGGGTAGTTTCTAGGTCTAAGAGTGGTCTAGCCAAACATGAATATGGAAGACAATTGATACTGCATATTTATAAAAACTATGGAAGACAATTTAGGCCTAAAACTAATTTTGAAGTGAGACATTTTTAAATGTAATAACATTTTTTAAGCATATTTATAGATTTAAAGTAAATTATTTGAACCTAGCAAACAATAATTTTTTTAATCAAAGTTATGGAATTTTAAAAAATGTTGACCATATAATTATCAGTATTAAGTAACTTTGGATCTAAAACAAGTACATTGATTACTTTATTCTTATAATCATGCTAAGAGGTGATGGAAAAGCTGAGATACCTAGAGTTATCAAAATAGATTACAACCCATAGTTGAATCTAGTCTTTCATTAGTTTGGAATAGAAAAATTAAAATTTATAATGAGTACAGAAAAATTTACCCAACAACATGGGTTGAACCCCTGATAGATGAGATTGACATATAATTTACTAACTTATAAAAAAAATTAATTTAATGACCTACTACTTATCTTGTTATCAAAATTATGTTTAATTTTAAATAAAAATTTTCATATAATTAATATGAATTAAGTTTATTAGTTTTAAAATGAATTATAGTGGCTAATTAATTAAAGAAGTGGTATAGATTAATTGAATTTTTAATAAAATTTTTATTTTAATTTGAGTTCAATAGGATAAAAAAATTAAAAATTTATACCAAGTACAAATAATTGATCCACTTGGGTTGAATATTTGGTGGGTCGGATTTATGTGCAGTTTAATAATTCATAGAAATGACCCACTATCCACTTTATTATCAAAATTATGCTTAGTTTTAAATTAAATTTTTTACCTAATTAGTAAGAATGAAGTTTATTAGTTTCAAAACTAATTATAATTTCTAATTAATTGAAGAAATTTTATAAGTTAATTAAAATTTTAATAAATTTTTTATTTTTAGTTGAATTCAATAAGTTTGCCAGTGAACCCGTTTAGCCCTCCAATCTGCCGGGAGGTCAGCCCAAATAATATAATAGAGACCAACCAACAGATAAGTCAGGCCAGAATACTTGTTTGAACGTATACCTTTCCGCTCTGTATAAGATGGTGAGCTATTGTTATCCTATTTGGTTGATGGTTTCAAAGATTGTGTACAAATAGGAAAAGCTATATATCACCAGGTGCATGAGTTGATACTGTGATATAAACTTGATTCGATTTCCTTATACGAGACCTAAACCTCCTTTTCAAGGTAAGAAAAAATTTTAAAAAATTAGGGCATATGAGGGGTGTCTTCCAGTGGAGGAGACTCAAGGTCTTTTAGATGGCATTTGAAGACTTTGTAATGTGGGGAGTGACTACTTGTTTCAGTTACTAGAGTTTATGATGAAATGTATTACACTCAATGTTTCATTGGAGGAATCAGTCTTGAGAATTAGTCTTAAGCATGCTTAAGAATTTAATCTATGTACCCCATTATAGTTCCATTCATTCCATGGGTGGGGATCTTATAGGAATGTTTGGCGGACATAAGGAGAATTAATACAATAGTTATTGTATTATCCAACTAGCATCACATAACTAATAAAAAAAATTAAGATGAGGTTGTGTAATTTGATTATGAATGTAAAATGAATGATTTAGCCTTGACTAATGAAAGGAAATAATCTTTTAAACAAAGTTATATAGTTTGTGAGTGACAAAAACTTTAGTTTTTGGAAGGAGAGTACTGGGAAGAAATAAGAATGAGATAGTATATTAGTTAATTGCCTTTTATATCAGGTGCAGGGACATCAAGTTTGTATTTGGCCCTTTGATGTAACAAGCATGGTAGGAGAAAAAAGTATCATTAATCAAGGTATGACAAAGTTAGGAAGTAGTAAAAGAAAAGAAGAGTGTTAGGAATATTCTTTGGAATACCCTCATTAATATTAATTAAAATTTATTCAAAATTTCTATTTTACATTCAAAATAAGAGACTGAGTATACAGTTCGTTAAAATATAATTTTCAAAAAATTTTTATCAATAGTTTAGAGAATGTTTAAAAAGGAGGATTAAAGAACATGTTTTAGCTAACATTTCTCCAAAGAAAAAAGGGCGTAATTGCTCAAAGCAAGCTTCGTTGAGAAATAAAGGGCTTTATTCCTGAACTATAAACCATGTTTCAAACATTAAACAAGCATTTAAGTAAATATTTAAATTAATTTAGGTCTTTAAAAAAGCTTATTAGACCAATCACATGTATAAATTTTTTTTGAAACTTACATGACATTTATTGGTTGCATATTGAAATAAAATATTAATTCCATATAAAATACAATAATCATATTAAAAGGTGTATTCCCATGGGAAAAAAATGTGTATTAGAAGTTGTATTAATCTGAAAATCAAAAGTTTTCATAACTTATTTAAAAATATAATTTTAAGATTATTTTTGTAAAAATAAACAAACTTAAAGTGAAGAAATTGATGGTTTTATTAAGTCATCAAAGTATACAGCTAATTAGACGTGAACAAAACAAAAATCAGACCAAGAGATACAATTTTCATCATAAATTTGAATGTTTTATGATTTGAATGTTTGAATATCACTCATTTTTATTATTGAGTTATGTTTCTACCGAGAAGAATTATCTTATGTTTGTGGACTCGGTTAGGATGTTGAGATTGCAATATGAATTGGGGTGAGCTCTCGTGTTGTTCTAGAGGTTGGTCCGAGTAGGAGGTGTCTTTGCACAAAACACTTTGAAGCTCAAGTCAGTGAAGGTGTTTAAAGTGAGAGAGTAATGATAAATGAAATAACATTAGGATCTGATAGACTCCCTAGTAATGTATTTATAGGTGGGGGTGGTTGTAACTTCTCCTTCTGTATCATCTCTTGCCGAGCTGATATGGCAAGGTCTCAGTCCAAGTATGTTGATATGACCCGGAACTGACACTAACTTCTTTGAAGGTGATTCAACCAGGATTTGGATAGCTTGACGTGACCTATTGGCCACGTGTTATGTAATGGTTTGTTGACCAGAAGAGTGAGCGCAGTGACAGGACATATCCACTGAAGCACAATGATGACTCTTTATCTAATGCCACATAAGCCCTCCAAACTCGTTTGTTTGAGTTTAGGAACTGTCGAGCTTTAATGGGTGCCCGTCCTTGGTTACGTAGCTCTTTTGGTCGAGGAACACTTTGTATCTATGGCGAATGTTCCATGAGAGCGTGCTTGATTCGCTGTGTTGAGCATGAGATTTACAATAAATGCGTCATTTAAGTAATAAATGGGCAGGCTAAGCATTAATAAGGGATTTTCCCTTGTAATAAAGGTGGTTTTTCACTTTGTCTGAAAGATTTTGTCTTTTAATGTGGGTGTTTGGTAACAGTCATGTCATTTCAGAAACATCTTTTCACCTTGTGGTGCCATGTGGCCTTTTTGGGGAAAATTTGAAAGGAAACATTTGGCTTTACAAAGTTTCACCTTTTCTTATTAGTTTGTGCCTTTTGGGTTTTTACCCTTTTGGCATTTCTTTTTGCATTCCTCTTTTCCTTATAAATTCTTAGAAACCCTTTCTTCATTCTTTTTACTGCCTTTTTACATACTCAAGTCCTAAATCCTCTTGCTTTCATCTTCTTCTTTCACTGGTGCTTTCAAAGTTTGCCTTCTCCTTCTTCTTCTATGTTGCATGTTTCTCTTCAGCTCCTAGGTACGTTTCCGATCTTCTTGTTTTTCTTCACTTCATAAGCGTCCCCAGTTTCTAAGGAAATAGTTACCATAAGAGATAAGTCTTTAGAGGATCATTCAGACTCTTCTGTAGGTAATAATTTCTTGGAGGTTATGCTTCCAAAGCCTTTATTCAGGTTAAGGCCACCGTAGTCGTGGCGGCTCAGCTTGTTACCACTGTTGCCACTTCCATAATGGCTTCAAAGGGGAAAAGAAAGGATAAGTTTCCCCTATCTCGGATTGCGAGTACTCCAGGGTACTCGGGGAAGTCCACCATTATACTTCTACCATAAACATTGTAAATAAAATGGATGAGTTTCTTATGACTTACCCTGTTAATACCAACCATTTAGCCGAGTACATTTCTACCAAACATTGCACTTCTAGGGACCAAGTATATATGAAACCCCATTGTGATGGTTTCAACTTTGTCTATGTACATGAATACTTTTTTTAGGGAGTTAGATATTCTTTTCCCTCTTCCTAGTTTTGAGTGTGACATTCTTTTGTCCCTCAATGTTGCCTCGAGTCAACTCCACCTAAACAATTAGGTCTTTTTAAAAGTTTTCCAAGTCTTTTGCCAACACCTCCGCCCCACTCCTTTTGCCTTAGTCTTCTTATATTTCTACCAACTTCATCACAGGGCCGAGGTTGGATGGGTTTCCCTATGTCAAGCCCAACACGACCCCTTATTCTTTGTTTATACTCAATCTTTTAAAAAATTCATAGACAAGTTCTTTAAAATTTGTTCTATTCCCTCTCATTCCAAGAAAAGATTCCTTCTTAACCTTGAATTTTCTCCTTGTTTTCCCTTATATTGGTGTCGTCCCTGTAAATTCAAATCTTTCCCAGAACACGCCCTGACCTTAAGGATAAGAGGGTCTTTGAATTAATAAATTGCCATGTCCTTTTAACTGTCGAGGCTTCTAAGGGTGCCTCAGGTCGAGGATCCCTCAACATTATTCATAGGTAAATCTTTTAATTGTCTTTGTTTATTTTTGTGCTTTCTTCTAATCTAATTTTCTTCTTTTTGCAGATGTCATGGGTAAGGATTTCAGCCTTAAGCGATTCTTTGCCAAGGCAAGTACCACTTCCTTTGCCAGTCCTTCTCCTTTCTCCACCCCTTGCTTCCCTTGTTGTGGATGTCGATGATTAAACTCCCATCCCAATGTCACGATGTCACTGCCCCAGGCTACTAAAAGAGTTCGGATCTCTTAAGGCTCAAAGAGTGGTGTCTCAGTGTCGCTTCCACAAATAGAATCCCAAATCGCCAAGATCCCTTTATTGGTTTCCTATACCGTGGTAGTTTCATCCAATCTTTCTCCTTCTTCAATGCAAAACCCGACTCCAACTCCAAATCTGACTCTATCTCACGTGGTCCCTGCTACTAGTCTCACACTGCCCACTGGTGCCTTATGTCGGGGAAAGATGCTCGACATTGATCAGATCAAGACAACTGCTTCGGGCTTGAACTCTTTGTGGCACATCAACACCAGCCCTACTAGGTTCAAGGGCAGCTCCGACTTCCCCAATCTTTACGCTCCAAGCTCTTGACGATAGTGGGCCCCACAGGGTGTCTTAAAGGGTCCAAAATGATGTTCATCCATTCCCTAGCTGCTTTGCATTGCTATTGTAATGAGTTTGTTCAAGGATTGGAAAGCAATGCTCGGCTGAAAGATCTTGAAGCAAAAGTCTAGGAGTTAGTCAAATTGAAAGCAAAGATCGATCTGATCTTGGAGACTCGGTCTGTTGAAATCATTGAGAGTAGAGATTGTGATGGAGGACCATCTCCCAAGCATGAGGATTACAAGGGCAATGCAAAGAAGAATTGAAGCCCAAGTTGAAGAAGAGTTGACCAAGTCAAAGTCAACAAGTCAAAGTCAAAGTCAACGGTCAACTCTTGGAAGTCAACAAAGTGGGCAAATGAAGCCTTGTAATTTTCTAAGTATTTTGTAATTAGTTTAGCTTTAATTTGTGTAAAGCTTGGACCTATGTTTGTTTGTGAATTTAGGCCAAGCTCCTTTTATGGACATGTTGACTTCTATTTGTGTTGGTCAAAGCCTCTTAAGATGGGCTTAAGTGTCTTATGACCCAACTAAGCAAGTGTAATACACTCTCTTAAAAGAGAGTGGATGGATTAAGAGAGAGAATTAGTGGAATTGCCTCTAACTTCATTTAAATTTCCACCACTTGATTATTCCATAATCAAAGGTGTAAATTTAAGTCAAGTTCTAAATTGTTGACTCTCATCTAAGAAGGGATTCTAGCCTTAGGATTTACTTCTAATCCAAGACATAGAATTCTATCTTAATTAATCCATGATCATCACAAACTTAGATGAGTTATGAGCCTCTTGATCTCATTAACTTTAGATCCTTCTTGAATTGATCAAGTGAGGGGTGCTTAGCATCACTTGATCAATCCATCAAGGATCAAGTGGCTAGGATGACTCAAGGCCAACCACACACAAGGGGTCTTATAACTTAGGCAATTTCCATTCTGGAATCACTTTTGAATTGAATGAAATAGAATTTTTCTAAGACTTGTGTCTTGAGAAAGGGAGAGTGCTCTCCTAGGATTTCTTCATAGAACCTTGAATCATATCTTGATCCATGACTCAAGTGGCGATTCATCACCTAGCTTATTGATCTCCTTGGATCATGGCGCTATCTCCTTCCTAGTCTCTTCCATTTTTTATTTTCTTCTTCTTGGTCTCATACCGAAACCATCACCTATCTTAGCCTATAAATCCGCAAGCCTCTCTTGATCTTGAGTGAGGATCACTTGGTGAATTGAAGATGGGGCAAACAAGGTGTTGATCCGTGGAGTCTACATCCTAGCTTCATGGGTTTGCATCAAATTTGGTATCAAGAGCTTGTTCTTCACCTAGTTGTTCTTCACTTGTGGTATTGAGTCTAGCTCCTATCTTTTTTATTTCAATTTTTGATTCAATTGAATTTTTATTTGAGTTTTGTTGTGTGTCTTGGCTGTCCAATGCATAGATGAGATGTTCTGACACTCATGGTTGATCATACATGGCTTATCTTACATGCTAGACACATTCTAGTTGATAGCCCCCATGTGTTTGATGAATTCTCTTAATATGTATTTTGAGTCTCTTTGCTGGAATTGTTAATCCTCTGCATCTTATGTGGCTTAATTAGTGCTTATATGTGTTATTATTATGTGCATTGCTCATTATAAGTTCAAGTTACCACTACCATGCTTTATCTTGCTTGTTAGCAATGTTTGACTTGACTTGCTTGAGTATTTGAGCCTATACTTGGACTGTCCAGCAAAGAATAGCCAAAAGAAAAATATAGAAAAACAAAAGAAAAGAAAAGAGCAAGAGAAAATATACAAAAAAAAAAAAGAGTCAAAGAAAAAAATTCAAGAAAAGAAAAATACAAGAAAAGAAGTTTGAAGAAAAATTAGAGTGAAATTTTGAGTAGCTCTTGTAGTAGAATTTTTGGGAAAAATTGAGTGCAGTACATTGGAAAATTGGGATCATTAAACACCCACAAATTTTGTGTCCAAGCTCAATTAGGCAACAATTACTCATTAGGCTCAAGCATCATATTACAAATTGTGTCAAATTTGTTAATAGCATGATATTTGAACTTGTAGTGTGCTTTGCATGTGCCTAGACATATTTGCCCTGTTTTTGCCCTGTTTTTGGACCCATATTTGTGGCTTCCCTGCACCTTATATTGAGCTTATTTCGTGCATAAACATCACACAAACCATTCCCAAAAATTTCAAGTCATTGTGAGCCAATTTCCAAGCCTAACTTCCAGCTTAGTGACGGTTTTGCTGTTATTTTGGCAGTTTCAGGTTTGCAGTTGGTTCAAGGGGTTAAACATTGATTTATTGAATTCTGGGCATTTGGTCATTCAATATACATATATATAAGCTTAACTGGAAAGTTTCATAATTTTCCAAGCTCTTTTGCTATGCTAAAAAAATTTCACAAGTTGGGCAAATTTTGGTGACGGTTGCTGTCAAATTTTCCAAGAAACACCAGCATTTGCGCCTAGGCGCAAATCAGAGCAACAGGAGGCGCAAATCTACCTCCTTCTCTAGAATTTTGCGCCAGGGCGCAAACAAGAGGCGCAAATTTGCGCCAGGGCGCAAACAGGAGGCGCAAATTGTCCAGCAAAATTGCACTTGACTTCTTCCCTTCTTTGAGTTTGTTTGTCAAAATTTTTGCAGTTGTTAAATACTAGTTTTCCTTCATTTTTAGTGCAGTAAATATATTAACCTTTGTATTAAATGTTAATTTCCATTTTTGAGTAGCTAATTTTGTCATTGAGTCTTGTTTTGTTGCTTGTCTTCTTTGGCTTCCTACTAGTTTTGTCTTGAGTATTTGTCTCCTTTGAATTTCCTTAAGCTTGTAGTGAATTGTTCCTCTTTCATTTGAGTAATTGGACATTGGTAATTGATTGAGGTTCCTCAAGAAACTTTAAGGAGATTGAGAGGAAAAAGGCAAGTGTGCACATCATAGAAAAAGCCATCCCAAGAGTGATACACGAGTGCTACTAGAGTGAAACACTTAGAGAGTGGCAAGGATCTCTTATATAATTGTATTTGTTATCTAACCTTTTCTTGTGCAGCAATGGATATCTCTCCTAGTGTGGGAAATGATCTCTCACCAAGGTCTAAAAGGATGATTGATATGGTGAAGTTCATGCTTAATACTAGCTTGGAGGAGAGATTTGACCAAGAGAGGAGGTTGAAGGAGGAAAGGAAGATAAAGAAGGAATTGGAGAAGAGGATCCTTGGGGAGACTAGTGGCAATCAAGGTGGTCACAATGGAGGAAGGGTTGTACCTAGGGAGGGTCGTGGAAGCCTAAGCAATGAAGTACCTAGGAGTAGGAGAAATAGCTATAGAGGTAGTGGAAGTGAGGAAGGAATTCCTAGAGGGGACTATAGCACACCTAGGGAGAGTGATTGGGGAAACAACTATGATGAGGATGAACCCTTTAGAGGTCATAGGAATGAAAGGGGGGGAAGGAGAGATCCTCAACCTAGAAGGCCGAATCACACCCCTAGAAGAAATGTTGAAGAAGATGAACCTAGAGAGTGGGATAGAAGCAACAAGATCAAGCTACCCAAGTTCCTTGGAGATAGTGAGGCCGAGAGCTACCTAGATTGGGTGATGAAGGTTGATCAAGTGTATTCTTGCTATCCACACTTGAGTGAAGAGAAGAGGCTTAACTTAGCCATCTTGGAGTTTGAAGGTTATGCCTAGGTTTGGTGGAACCAAGTCCTTGTAGATGCCGAAAAGAGGAGAAGGCCACACATCACTTCTTGGACCCAATTGAAGGATGCCATGAAGGGGAGATTTGTGCCTAAGTCTTATACAAGGGACCTCCATGTGAAGCTCCAAAGGTTAACTCAAGGAGGAAGGAGTGTACAAGGGTACTACAAGGACCTAGAATTGACCTTGATGAGGGCCGGCTATGAAGAGGAGAAGAAAGCTACAATTGCTAGGTCCACTAATGGTTTGAATAGGGAGATCCAAGATGTCTTGGAACTCTAACATTATAGAACCTTGGAGGATGCCATTCACAAGGCCGAGAGGATTGAGGGTTAATTAAAGAGGAAGAGCTCCTTCAAGAAGTCTTTCTCACATGGATCTTCAAGTTGGAAGGACAAGCAAAAGAAGGAGGGATCATCCAAGACTTTCTACAAGTCTAGCCGAGATGACCCTAAAGGTAAGGAAGTCTCTAAACCTATTTCTAAGCCTTCTAACATTAAGTGTTTCAAGTGTTTAGGACATGGTCATATAGCTTCCCAATGTCCCAACAAGAAGGCCATGATCATAAGAGTAGATGGAGGGATCACTAGTGAAGAGTTCACTCACTCTTCAAGTGAAGAAGAGGAAGCTAGTGCTAGTGAACACTCAAGCATGGAGCAACCGGAGGATGGAGACCTCCTCATGGTGAGGAAGATGCTTGGAAGTGCCCTCAAGGAATTGGATGACTCACAAAGGGAAAATATCTTCCATTCTAGATGCCTAGTGGAAGGGAAGGTATGTTCTCTTATCATAGATAGTGGTAGTTGTACAAATGTTGTTAGTACTAGGTTAGTAAATAAGCTAGAGCTTAGGACATCCCCACACCCTAAACCTTACAAATTACAATGGTTGAGTGATAAAGGAGAGATGGTAGTTAGTAAGCAAGTCCTTATTAACTTCACCATAGGCAAGTATAGAGATGATGTGTTGTGTGATGTAGTGCCTATGGAAGCCACTCACTTTTTACTAGGAAGACCTTGGCAATATGAAAAACATGCCATTCATGATGGTGTTTCCAACACCTATGTCTTTTCTCATATGAGTAAAAAGGTCTCCCTCAAACCTTTGTCACCTAGGGAAGTGTGTGAGGATCAAATAAAGATGAAGTTAAAGAGGGAAAGTGAGAAAAAGTTGGAAAAAGAGGAGAACTTAGGTGCCAAATGTAACATCCCAAAAAAATTTAAATATGGTTTAAAAGAGGTATTCTTTGAAGGATCTAATGATCAAGTTTGAAAAAGGTGTCAAAGTGCAAACAATTGCAAATAGCATAGTTGTAGCTGGAGTCCACAATTGCGGCTAAATGATTGCTCCTCTTTTTCAAACTTTGTACAGGGATAGCATTCAATATTAACTTATGCGTTTGAGAATTCCAATGCTGATCTTGAAAGATTTTGGTAACTCTTAGGATTTGAAATTTTGGAGCTACTGTTGTCTGATCATGACTTTCGTCTATAATGTCGTCTGATCTTGACTTTCGTCTATAATGTCGTCTGACCATGACTTTCGTCTATAATGTCGTCTGATCATGACTTTCGTCTATAATGTCGTCTGATCATGACTTTCGTCTGTTTGAGATAATCATCTGATCTTTCGTCTGTCGTCTGCTCTGTAATGATCGTCTACTAAAATAATGTCGTCTGCTCTTGACTTTTGTCTATCTAAGGTAATCGTCTGACCTTTCGTCTGTTTGAGATAATCGTCTATACTGTCTTCTGCTCTGAAATAATCGTCTACTCTTGACTTTCGTCTGTTTGAGATAATCGTCTATACTGTCGTCTGCTCTGAAATAATCGTCTACTCTTGACTTTCGTCTGTCTGAGGTAATGGTCTGATCTTTCATCTGTACTGTCGTCTGCTCTGAAATCATCAAAATTATGCATGTTAATTATTCTTAATCTAACACATGATTACTCTATTCTTTCTAGACAATTTTTAATTATTCTACATGTTTCTAGAGAATTCTTGTTGATTTTAGAAATTCCTTAATATTCTAATTTTTCTAGAAACTTCTAGTTTACTCTACATGTTGAAACGGTTCAAACTGGCTCTTGATGTCTTCATGACATTTCTAGATCTTTCAATCTTCTTTAATTAGAAACAAACCGGAGCTCAATTGGAGATTTGTGGAGGAAGTTATGCCTATTTTACCAAGAGTGGTCAAATATGGAAAAATATAGTAAATTCACGTCACTGGTTCGTGGTCCACTTTCAAGGCTAATTTCACACCAGATGCAGTCTGAATTGGCTCTTTGTGTCTTCATGACATCTGTAGCTCTGTCAATCCTCTTTCATTTGCAAGAAACCTGAGCTCAAAACGATATTTGTGGAAGAATTTATGCCTATTTTACCGAAAGTGATCAAAATAATGACTTTTCAACCATTCTAGAATTCTCTTTAAGATATTTTGATGGAAACTAAGATATTTTGATGGAAACCAAGATATTTTTATAGAAACTAAGATTTTTCTTTGGAAACAATCTCTAATATTCTAGAAATTTCTTTGGAAGCCTATAAATAGGACTTAGGGGTGTCAAATGAAGACATAACCCAAAGAATACTCCTACATTCTCTCAAACTATCTTCACTACAAAAAAAACCTTTCTATACTTTCTCCACCTTAGGAAGAAATCTCTTCAATCAAAGTAGGAGCAAGTAGATAAAGGAAGAATATAAGAAGCTAGGAGAAACCAGTAAGGGGATCTTTCCTTATCCTCCTTTTCTGTTCTTTGATTCTCTTACTACTTCCACTCTTTTTCTTTGGTTGTTCCATTATCTTTCTTTGAATTCTTGATGTTTCTTTTCTTCATCTTTCTTACACTCCTTTTAATTCTTTAAGTTGGTATTTTCTTTATCCTTTGAATAATTAATTTAAAGTTGTTTTCCTTCTTTGATCAAACTTCTTTAAATACTAACATACTAAAAAATATATGTCATAAACACATATTGATGATAGTAATATTGTTGTTTGATGACTGGTTTTGTGCTTGATATACAATTACTTGGTGAATTGGATGTGAATAAGTGGTAACATGCATGATTGCATTGAAATGAGTATGGACTTGAATTGTTTAATGACCGATTGGAAATGCCTAGTGGAGAGGCAACATTCTAAGATTGCTTGGTGAATGGGCAATACTTAGAATGAGGTGAGATAAAGATGACCTGGTGGAAAGGTCAATATCTAAAATATAATGAAGGTCATTATACAATTCAAGGTCCTAGAACATGTTGCATTGGTGACTGGATAGTAGTAGACCAAGTCCGTAAGTCCTTGAACGGATTCCCGCCTGGGTGAGTGGAATGTCGTGGACTTGGGGGTTCTCTTGGTGAGGAAATTGTCCTGCTCATGATGATCACATGTTGCGGGGGAGGTCCTACCGGACACTGAGGGAACTCGACAAATTACGGAGTGTCTACTTCTGGTGGGTCTGTTGAGTGTGAGAATCAGATGCCCCAGGCTATTCCAGTGGAGGGCGCCACATTGCATTTTGAGTGAATAGTGAAAATTCATGATGAAGGTGCATGCATCATGTAGGCCTAGAAGCATACATTACTGAATGTGTGTTTGATTGAATTTATGATTTATTGGAATTCATGCATGAATCATTTATTGTGATTGATGGTTTCTTTATTTTGGTGGATGGTCGTCGGTTACCCTATTCTGAAATTTATACACTTCATTTTGGATTGTTTTTAATGAAGAAATATTGTATTTGTACTCTCAAATGAGAATTGAAATAAAAGTTTATCTTTATACTATAAAATAATATTGTCAATGAAACCTTGAAGATTATTTTATAAAAGAAAATGTTTTCCTTGAACAACAATCAATTGTTTATAATTATGGTTAAGGAAAGCTCACCCTTGCGTTTTGTGTTTTTAACACCTGTGATGATCTCGAACAACGTTCGGGGGAGCAGATTTGCAGGGTTAAAAAGATGTGGATGTTTTGAAATGGTTGTTACTACTCTCTTGATGAGAAGACGTTTACTATGTTTTGCGTGAAGAAGTGTTGGGTAGATGTTATAAGGAAGTAGAAAGGTAGTTATGTGAAATAATAATATGACAAAGTTATGAAATCTAGTTGTAATGAACTTTAAATATTAGGTAACAAAAGTGTTGTTTCCTAAATCTCTCTTTTATTTACATCATTAACTACTTTAAATTACTATTTAGATTATAATTAAAGTAAGTAAATAAGGGGTTTTATACCAAACACCCCTTTGGCAGAGAGCTCTACCAAAAAGAAAGGAAAGGAAACCAAAACACCTAGAAAACTAGCCTTGGCTGAGAGTTCAAGATTAATTACCAAGCATGCCACTAGTGATTCTAGGTTGAAAAACAAAAGAGAAACCTCCCTTAAGCATAGGCAAACCGAGAGTTCATGTAAGGTAGATCTTAATGAGAGTTTGCTTATTGGGAAAGGTGAGTTGAGGAGAGAATTCCTAGCTAGGAAAAACATATTTTTTTGTTTACCTAATCCTTTTGTGTTGAGCACTAACATTGTAGGTAAGCAACAAGATTTGGATGCATTCAAGGAGGAGTTCAAAGATGTGTTTTCCAAGGACATTCCACATGGGTTGCCAACCTTGAGAAACATTGATCCATGGAAAACCATTGAATTTAGAAATGTGGAATTTTTAATTGTGCCTACTATCTTTTACTCTTATGATATTAATTGTTCATATAGGTTGATGAATGAAGTAAAGAAGGAGGGCACATTACAAATTTCCACATATATTGAAACACCAAAGGCGCCTTGTGTGATAGCTAGAGGATTCACTCCCAAGAAATTTTGTGTTCTAGGACCAAGTGAGAAGTTGTGCATAGAGGAACCATGGAGTGACCTAGGAAGAGGAAATGGGGTACTTAGAGATTACGCATTATCAAAAAGGGAGACTTCTTTGCCTCTTACTTATCCTATTATTTCTAATTTGCACAACACAATTTGTGACACAATAGGTTCCCTAAATAGGTCTTGGGAAATGTTTGAAAATGTTAAGTTGAGAATCTTGTTTGATTCTACTAATGGTTGCCCTTTTAGGTGGAAGAATGAGTTCATGAAGGAGGAAACATCACAAGCTTTTACACCTAAAAGAAGATTTTTGAACAAGAGTTTCAAACATGATTCCACAAGGATTGAAGAACTAATATCTACACTTCTAAAGGAGGAAATAGAAACTCCTTGGAGTTTCAGTTTATGCATATACAATCACTTGATTTCCTTCTTCACTTCTTTACATTTGGATATTGATATTAGTGGGCAAACCATCTTGATATTAAATGTTAAACTTAAAAGAGTTTGTTTGATCTTTGATCCGGGTAAAATGGTTTTGTAGGTAATAAGCTAAGGCCACTTGAGGACAAGTTGGCCACAAGAAAAGGGATTGATGGAGGACCATCTCCCAAGCATGAGGATTACAAGGGCAATGCAAAGAAGAATTGAAGCCCAAGTTGAAGAAGAGTTGACTAAGTCAAAGTCAACAAGTCAAAGTCAAAGTCAATGGTCAACTCTTGGAAGTCAACAAAGTGGGCAAATGAAGCCTTGTAATTTTCTAAGTATTTTATAATTAGTTTAGCTTTAATTTGTGTAAAGCTTGGACCTATGTTTGTTTGTGAATTTAGGCCAAGCTCCTTTTATGGACATGTTGACTTCTATTTGTGTTGGTCAAAACCTCTTAAGATGGGCTTAAGTGTCTTATGACCCAACTAAGCAAGTGTAATACACTCTTTTAAAAGAGAGTGGATGGATTAAGAGAGAGAATTAGTGGAATTGCCACTAACTTCATTTAAATTTCCACCACTTGATTATTCCATAATCAAAGGTGTAAATTTAAGTTAAGTTCTAAATTGTTGATGACTCTCATCTAAGAAGGGATTCTAGCCTTAGGATTTACTTCTAATCTAAGGAATAGAATTCTATCTTAATTAATCCATGATCATCACAAACTTAGATTAGTTATGAGCCTCTTGATCTCATTAACTTTAGATCCTTCTTGAATTGATCAAGTGAGGGGTGCTTAGCATCACTTGATCAATCCATCAAGGATCAAGTGGCTAGGATGACTCAAGGCCAACCACACACAAGGGGTCTTATAACTTAGGCAATTTCCATTTTGGAATCACTTTTGAATTGAATAAAATAGAATTTTTCTAAGACTTGTGTCTTGAGAAAGGGAGAGTGTTCTCCTAGGGTTTCTTCATAGAACCTTGAATCTTATCTTGATCCATGACTCAAGTGGCGATTCATCACCTAGCTTATTGATCTCCTTGGATCACGGCGCTATCTCTTTCCTAGTCTCTTCCTTTTTTGATTTTCTTCTTCTTGGTCACATACCGAAACCATCACCTATCTTAGCCTATAAATCTGCAAGCCTTTCTTGATCTTGAGTGAGGATCACTTGGTGAATTGAAGATGGGGCAAACAAGGTGTTGATCCGTGGAGTCTACATCCTAGCTTCATGGGTTTGCATCAGATTGTCTTGACTCTCTCTCGGACAAGCTTAGGCAGACTCGGGAAGCGTTGAAGGAAGCGAAGGGTTGGGTTAAGGTAGAGAAGCTTTAATACATGGAGGAGTCGGCCAAGCTGAAGGAAGATTTGGAGAAGGTCCAATCCGAACTTCAAGAGGTCTAAGTGCACAACATCATCCTACATCAAAAAGTGGCCTCCGTTGAAGTCACCAAGGAGGGATTGAGGGTCGAGGTGCAAGAAATGGCCAACTCGATCTTGTAGGGGTACCAAGAGGGGTTCATTAGGGCCTCTTAGCAAGCTCAACTCCTCTACCCTTTTCTAGATTTTTCTAAGCTAGATTTAAATATGAAACTTGTCGATGACCAAATGGTCGACAATGACTCATCTTCCATGTATTTCCCTTTTGTAATGTTTTTCTCTATTAATATAGTACCTTGTACTTATCATGCATTATTCTTTTCTTGTTTTATTTTTCCAATTAAGGAGACATTTGAGTACGGAAAAAGAGAACCTTTGTCGAAAGAGTTCATCATTATGCAAGACATAGAATGCAGTTTCTTGTTCCTCCTCAGGCAAGACATCATCTTTTAGGTACGCTATGATTGGAGTCAACCATGTAGCCTCCCCTATCTCCACAAAAGATATGGCTTCACCGTCCCAGCTCAATGTATCTAACGTCTCTTGTATAAGAGTTCAATGTTGTCGTATTTTTTTGGTACTGGCTAGCTTAGATAGGACGTCAGCTCGGTCATTGGCTACCCTTGACACATGCTCTATTTCAAATTTCTTTATCTATCAAGATTTTTGCAATGAGTAGGTATTTATGTAGAAAAGGCTCTTTTTCCTAGTATTCGCCCCTAACTTTTCCGGTCTGCAACAGGGAGTCACTTAGGCATTGCAAGCTCTTCACCCCCATTTCTTTCGCCAAACACAATCCGACAACGAGAGCCTCGTATTCGGCTTGATTGTTGGATGTGGGGAACTCGAAGCAAATTGTTTATTCCAATGTGAGGTCGTCCAGTCCTTCCAAGATTACCCTCACCCTGCTGCCTTTCTTATTGGAGGATCCGTCCACACTTAATGTCCATTGTCTGTGTCTTTCATTAAGCTTGGGAAGCTCCGTTAAGAAGTTAGCGAGGAACTAAGTCTTCATGGGTCCTCAACTTTCGAATATTAGTCCAAACTCTAACATTTCAACAGACCATGCAGTCATTCTCCCGACAGGCTCTAGCTTCTACAACACTTATCGAAGGGGTTTTCTATTCGCACTATTATGTTGAAGCTTTGAAAATAATGCCTTAAGCGACTGGCCGAGAATATAAGGGCGAGGACAAGCATATCAATGGTTTGATATCTCTCCTCGGGCGATTGTAGAGTTTAACTCACAAAGTACACTAGCATCTATTTTTTGGTCTCCTTAAACATGAGGACCAAGCTGATAGTAGAATGTGTCATGGACAAGTATAGGCTCAAAGGGACGTGAGTTATCGGGCTAGCCAAGATTGGAAATACTGAGATATACACTTTGAGTTTTAAAAATGCCTCCTCGCACTTATCATCCCACTTGAAACTGCTGGAACCTTTCAACAACTTAAAGAGAGATTTTGACTTTTTTGCTAGTTTATGAAAGAAACGGGATAACACAACCAACCTCCCGTTCAGTCTCTGCAACTCTTTGAGGTTACTTGGGCTTCTCATGTTTAGGATAGCTTCAAACTTGTCCAGGTTCGCCTCAATGCCTCACTGAGTTATCATGAAACTGAGGAATTTTCCTCCTCTGATCCCGAAGACACGTTTCTCTAAGTTTAGCCTGAGATTATGTTCTCGTATCTTGGCAACGACCCTTTCGAGATGTGTTGGGTGATCTTGGGCCTGGGCAGACTTGATCACCATATCTTCCACATAGACTTACATAACATCACCCATCAAATCATGGAAGACCTTATCCACGAGTCTTTGATAAGAGGCTTCAACG
Organism: Hylodesmum podocarpum; assembly: GCA_026586105.1. Lineage (NCBI taxonomy): Eukaryota > Viridiplantae > Streptophyta > Magnoliopsida > Fabales > Fabaceae > Hylodesmum > Hylodesmum podocarpum. Next base: position 3,474,380 of record JALJEV010000804.1, read on the forward strand.
TTTTTTAGGCCGAATGACATTACTTTGTAACAAAAGTTAGATCCATCTATCATGAAAGTCGTTTTTTCTCCGTCTGGTGGATACGTCCGGATTTGGTTGTACCCTGAGTAGGCATCAAGGAAACATAAAAGTTGGCACTCGCCTCATAGTGATGCTCGGAAAAGCATGGGTGTCTTTACACATTCTTCACTTACCATTTTCCTTTTCAACCATAACCACATTCGCCAACTGATATGTTATTATTTTGATCAATTTCTATGCATTTATAACATCATATTAGAGCATAATTAATGTTCAATTAACATGTTTCAGTGCATTTATGAGTTAGGACTCAATTGGGCCTAAAGTGAAAATTTTGCAATTAATTCTCTATAATTTTCAATTTTGACCAGGTTCAGTAAATCAAACATAACTTTGGCTACTGAACTCCATTTGAGCTTCATTTAATGTCATTTTAAAGAGGACTCACAGAGCTACAAAATCTATGTAGACATCAAGAGCTAATTTGGACCATATCTGGGGTGAATTTGAGCTTGAAGTTAACGTTTGGTTGCTGTCAGGAAATTCCACCGAGAAGACTTTAGTTCGGCCCATTTAAAATTCATGTAAATTGAACCATCTGTTTATGCCTTGAGTAGGATTCAAATGCTAACCTCTGATTCATTAAAAGGTCATGTGACTAGCACATGACCTGACCTTTATATTGGCAAAAACTCAAATAAGAAAACAATTTACATTTTTGTAATTAATTTTCGTTTTCAGCATTCTCATATTCTCTATTTCTTTTGCTCTGCTAGGGTTTATAAGTTCTTCACATTTTCCCAATTTCCTTGCGTTTTCGTTTCCTTTATGAAATTCCAATTACTTTTTCATCTAATTCCAAGCATGAGTAGTTAATTTCGTCATTTTATTTGACCTCAATAGGTTCCTTAATTTCCTTAGGTTCTCTGTTTTCAATTGCATGAGTTCTCGTTTTAGTTGTTGCATTTTCAATTTGAATTATTGGATTGATGTTTCAAATTGAAATTGTGGTTGTTCTGGCATTGTTGATTAACAACAGATGCAGGGAACTAATTTTGTGATTCGAAACTGAGTTGTGTGCTCTCATGCGATTGTGTGAGTTTAAACGCCACCAAGTGTTCGATGAAAATTCTCTAAGAATTTAAAGCGTTAGTTCAGTGTTGAAACCCAAATATTTTAATTTCAATACTCTGCATAAATGAGTGCTCTTATTTTATTGAACCGATGAGGGAAATTAGGAACAAATAGAGATCATATTGGTGACTTTAATTGATTGTTTGTACGCTTTTAATTAGCCTTGCAATTCTGTTTTCCTGTTATTTTACTGCTATAATTGTTTGCTATTGCACTGTTTAATCTCCCTACGCTTAGAAACCCCCAAATTGTATTTTACATTTTCTACTATTGAGAAATAATAGAGTAATTCGTGGGAAACGATCTAGGTCCACTATTACTGCAAAGTAGTAGTCGATTTGATTTTATTTGACGCACGTTTGACGTGTGTGTCACCAACTATGTGGTGTAAACAACCTCTCTTGTGAAGCAAGGCCCTCGAAGCTTGCTCACTTCTTGTTGTACTACCGTTCTTCCCTCTTCACCAAGTTTGTATTTCTTTTGGGATATAGGTCGGGCTTGGGGTAAAATGGCCAATTTGTGGCAGATGAAATCAGGGTATTTCCACCGGACTCCATGCAAAAAGGTCGGCATTGGCACGCACTACATCCTTTTGTTCTTTCCTTTATCCCCTCCGTAGCACTATCACCGAACTTCACCGTTTGGGCCGCCATAGGTCCGATCTGTATAGACATCATGGGTTCATCGAAAGATGGTCTATCTTCTTGGAACTCAACTTGCGAGTCCAGGTAAAGCATTGGAGTATTGAGCTAAAGCATTGGAGTAGGGGCAAGTCCAAGTTTGTGGGTCCTTATGCGAATCTAGAGGGGGGTGAATAGATTCGGGTTCCTTTTGACTTTTAAAAAAATTGTTTCTATCTTCTTTTAACTTCAAGTTTAATCCTATCTTGTTTATGCTAAGTTCAATTAACTCAGCAATTAATAGAAAATAGAATACAGAGTTAGTCAGTGGAATAGCAAGAAGATATACAAAATTATTTCTCCAATTTATCTTTTTAATATTTTCAAGATTAGAATTATTCTTCAAATGAATTCCGTACACAAAACTATATTCATTTGACAAAAACATAAACGATGCAAAGATATAAAAGATATAAGGAGAAGAAGAAGATTGCACGAGAATTTTATACTGGTTCAGCCTTCCACCTACATCCAGTCCCAATTCAACAATTATTGCAATTGGTATTCCACTAAACCAATGATCCCTTTGTGTTCTTTACATTCACTGTGCACAAGCAACACAGAACGAAATCAAAGCAAAACAATACAATCAGTTCTTTCTCAACAAATAACCTTTCTCCTATTTCTTGGTACCTCCAAGAATCAACCTTTAAGAAAACCTTTTTCAAGAACACTTACACTTTCCTAGAGATACCTCTCTCTTAGAGTAATTCAAATCTCTATATCGAAATATACAAAAAGATTAGAAAAGAATACACCTGATTGTGTAGTGTCTGATCAAGATCAACTCTAGAACATAGTCAATCACCAGATTCTCATGCTCCTATTGTCGATTGAAAAACTTTTTCAAAACATTCTTGATGAAGTTCTTGGAAAAAAGATAAGAACTCAAATATTCAGAATTTGAAAGTGTTAGCAAAATCTTTCCGTTCTTCCAAGATCACTATTGATTCTCTCCAATTGAATTTTCAAAACTTGTTTAAAACAAAACTGATTTTGGCAATTTAAAAGACTGCATCTGATGTTGGTAATCGATTACAGCCTAATGGTAATTGATTACTCTAGTGAATTCAGCTCAAACTTGATGATTCAAACTCGTGGTAATCGATTACTTCAGTGTCAAATTGAATTCCCACATTGCTTAAACTGTTGGTAATCGATTACTACGAAATGGTAATCTATTACCTCAGTTTTATGCAAAATCTAAAATCAGATGTAATCTATTACTTCAATTGGTAATTGATTACTTCAATTTTTCTTTATTTTTCAAAAGGGAATCAACCAATTTGAAACTTTTAAGCAAATCACTAAGCTAAGATTTCAATTCACCGTGACTTACCAAACCAAGCAATCACATAAGCATGCCTAAGCTAGAACATTCAATACATGAAACCTCTAAATACAAATCAATTAAGAAATCCAAAATTACATGTAAACATCAAAATCAAAACACCTAAAGGAGACTAAACTAAGTGTCTTCAAGGTTCAAGTCCAACATTTCCCCTGTCCCAAAATTCGTTAATAGGTCCACGTACCCCCCCCCCCCCCGCATGTGGACTCTTTCCTAGCAAACCCAAGTAAAGGGTCAAGACATGATTTCACCATCGCTTATGAAATCTCTAACTTCTTGAACACGGACCAGTACAATATGTCTGTCGAGCTTTTAGTCGATGAGGACCTTTTTCACCCTCCAATTTTCCATTGTTGTCGAGATAACCATCAGGTCGTTTTGATCAAGGTCGCTGGTGCTGAAGTCTTCATTGATGAAAGTCTTGTTTAGGAGAGATCAAGGAGGTGTCTTTATCTGGCTAAGTTGGTACAGCCTCCGCTAGCAAATCCTCCCGTGATGGTGTTTATAGTGCTGCAAAAATTATCCAAGTTTTGTTCAGAGGGGTTGTACCAACTTGAAGTCGGGGCATTAGGATCATGCCTATGTCCTCGTAACGAGATCTTTTTCCCCCTTCGAAGAGCACGTCCTCTTCCTCATCCGAAAGGCCCTACTTTTTCCTACCTCTCATGCCCGTATTAGACGTCACGCACGAATCGCCTTATATCTCTGGTCCTCATAAGCTCTTTAATCAAATCTCGTACCATATTAAACTCTTTGGTGATGTGACCCCGGTTCTAGTGGTAGCTACATCGCTTTAATAATTCTGCCTAAGGTGGGGAAGGTTTCTGAGAGGCTATACATAGGAGTTTCGAGTTGAAGACTTCCCTCAGGATCACCTACCTGCTTGCATTGAGGAGGGGGGGTATGTCTCAAACCTCCCATTCTCTTCATTGAACTTGACAGTTCTAAACTTGAGGGTTTGGAATCTTCCTTCGCTTGCTTTTGGGCTTCGGCATATAAAGAACTATTGAATAACGAAGGAAGTGAGTAGTACCACTCCAAAGCCATCCCTTTCAATGCAGTGGGGAAAAGTCAAAAATGGATCCTTTACATGCACAATGAGGTCTGTAACCCCTTCATACTTATCGAGGTGTGGCCACTTCCATCCTTCTAGTAATCGGACCTTCATTATATCGAATGTGAAGGGGTGAAAGGAGAACAAGGATTGCACCTCGTTTTCTTGTGGCTCGGTTGTAGGCTAGGCGTGGAAGGGTACTTGTCGAGGACATTGTTGTATTGTGTCGGTGTTGTTACATGGACGACCTCTAGAGTCATTCTCTGGGGTCGGTTAGGAATCAGCTCAAGGGTTGGAAACTCAGGCTCCCTCTCGACGTGCCTTGCAGTTGGACACCACTAGGCCTCGTGCTTATCTTGAGGTTGAGTGTGTTGCCTTGTATGATGTGTCACCCCCTCGTGATGCATGGACTAGACTTGGTGACGTAGGGTGGAGATTTCTTTTCTGTGTTGATCCCTTAAAGCCTGCATCTCCTTTTGATGTTTGTTTCTCAGTCTCTCTATATTCTCGTCTAGCTAGTTTTGTACACTAGCCATGTCAAAATCAATGTGGGCCTTTAGTGCTCTAACAATGATGGATCCATGTTCAATGTAGGTGGTGAGGTTACTGCTTGACTCTGAGGTGCTAACCATGTCGGTGTAGTGGTCCTGCGAAGATTTACCGGGCCCCACGGTAGAGCCAAATGTTCTCATCGAGAAGAACTATCTTCTGCTTATGGACTTAGTTAGGACGTTGAGATTGCAATCTGAGTTGGGGTGAGCTGTCGTGCTGTTCTAGAGGTGTGTCCGAGTAGGAGAAGAAAGAAGTGTCCTGCACAAAACACTCTAAAGCTCAAGTTATCGAGGGTGTTTAAAGTGAGAGAGTAATGAGAGATAAAATTAAATTAGGATCAGAGGGATTCCCTAATAAGGTATTTATAGGTAGGTGTTACGCCCCATTTGCAAGAGGCTATTGGGCCTACGGAAGTTGTGGCCCAAAAGGGGGAGCAAGAGCCCAAGAAATGGAAGGTTTACAGAAGAGGCTAGTGGAGAAAGAAAGGAAGTGTTGAGCTGGAATAAGCTAGTTAGAGTGATATATAGGGGGGAGAGGAAAGGAGTGGGGGTATCTTCTGTATTTGAATTCTGTTGGGGATGGAGATCTCATAGGATCTATGTAGGAGCTTTGCTCTAGGAAAATTGGGAATAGCGTTCCAATTTGTATTATCTTTAAATGTTTGCATTAATATAATTTTACTTTTCTATTTCATTCTTCTGTGTTATTTTGTTGTTGTTTCTGTTTTCTCTGTGGAGGGACGTAACAATTTTGGTCCGACCTGCCGGATTTGAGGCCGCTGGTGAATGCCACTGGTCACACGAAGCAATAAAAGAAGGGAATCAGCGATAGAAGAAATGATGGAGGAGAGAATCGGAGAGATCGAGAAGGAGATGTATCCATCAAAGCATCGCTGACTGTAATGCGATTGCAGAACGAAGAAATAAGAAGGGAAAATGCAGCGAACCACTCGAAGCTGGTATCACTGTTCTCAAAGGAAAGAGGATCGTCATTGGAGGAAGAAGAAGAAGCATCTGTGAACAAGAAATTGAAGAAAAAGAATAGGGTTGATACCACGGAGTTGGACGACGAAGAGCTTAGTAAGTTTCAACAATCAATGTGGAAGGTAGAGTTACCCCTGTTTTACCGAGAGGATCCGGCGGGGGTGGATAACACGTGCGGAGGTTTATTTTGAGGTCCAGGATACGAGCGACGCAATTCGCGTCAAGCTGTCCCAGCTCTGTATGGACAGCGGAACCATCCACTTCTTCAATGCGTGGGCGAATGAGGAGGAAGAACAAACCTGAGAGCGCTTTAAGGAGGCGTTGTTGGAGAGGTACGGGGGAGCAGGCGATGGAAGTATTTACTAGCAGCTTCAAGCGTTGTGCCAGGAGGGTGATGTCGACCAGTACATTCATGAATTCGAGTTCCTTGTAGCTTAGATTCCGAAATTGTCCGACGAACAACATTTTTCTTATTTCATCTCTGGATTGAGGGAAGAGTTGAAGGGACAAATTCAGAGTTTGAAATCCATGGGACCTTTGTCGCAGGGGCGACTCATGAATGTGATGCGAGCGGTGGAGAAGGAGCTGGGAGGAAAAGGGAAGCTGTCTGGAGGTCAGGGACGAAGTGATTTGCAAGTGGGGTCTGGGCCCAATCCTAATCGAAGGCCCAATTATTCTGCAAATTTGGTCAGTCGTGGGGTGAGTCAGGGGTGCGAATAGCAAGGATGTAAAAGGAGGAGGTGTGAGTAGCAGCGTCATTACGGGTGGTGCATCTAGTACGAATGACACATCCAGGAATACGCGAAATGGGCCTAAAGATCGCGGGGTGCGGCATCTGTCATACCAGGAGCTTATGGACCGAAGACAGAAAGGGCTTTGTTTCAAGTGCGGAGGCCCATTTCACTCCAAACATCGCTGCCCAGATCAAGCAATCAGAGTCATGCTACTAGACGACGACGAGGGCGAGGGCAGTGACGGCGCAAACAACGAGGAACTCGGGGAATACGAAATGGTTGACGGGGAGTGTTTCATCATCAGCCTTCTCTCGTTTACCGAACATCATTCTCCTCTCACAAAGACAATGAAGCTGGAGGGCACGATTTACGGGTATCCCGTGAGCTTGCTGGTAGATAGTGGCGCAACCCACAACTTCATATCGAGAGAGCTGGTGGAATCGATAGCGTGGAGGTACGAGCTTCCGAAGCAACTCTGCATCTGCCTTGGAGACGGTGGATAGGCTCACACTAAAGGTATATGTCGTAACCTTTGTATCACTCTAGGAGGCGCAAAATTCACCTTAAACGCGCATCTCTTTGATTTACCATCTGGGTTCGACGGAGTGCTGGGAATGTCATGGCTGTCGTCGGTAGGGGAGATGACTGTAGATTGGAACAAGAAAAGAATGAAGTTTGTTCACCAGGGGTACCGATTGAGTTAGTAGGGGTCAAGACAGGCGGAAAGCGAAAATTGGCCCTACGGGAGATGATTACCAGCTAGAGCTCATTCCTAGAGCAGAGGCTATTGCTGATGGATACAACAGGGGATTCGAAAACCCAGGCGGAGTATCAATTATCGGAGAGTCAACGGGTGAAAATGAGGATGTTGCTAGAGCGATTTGCAGAAGTGTTCCAGGAACCGCGTGGGTTGCCACCTATCCGTCGATCGGAGCATGTGATTAATCTCCTACCAGGAACGGGACCAGTGAATTTACACCCATACCGTTACCCCCATCACCACAAGGATGAGATAGAGAGACAGGTTAAAGAGCTTCTAGAAAATGGAGTAATACGGAGGAGTACGAGCCCCTATTCCAGTCCGGTGCTCTTACTAAAGAAGAAAGACTATTCGTGGAGGATGTGCGTTGATTATCGAGCGCTGAACAAGGCCACCATTCTGAACAAGTTTCCGATACCAGTCATCGAAGAGCTATTGAATGAACTCCAATGAGCCTGTTATTTTTCGAAGCTCGACCTGAAGTCTGGGTATCATCAGGTGAGAATCAGGGAAGCTGATGTACCGAAAACTGCCTTTAGAACCTATGAAGGGCATTATGAGTACCTAGTAATGTCGTTTGGCCTCATGAATGCCCCATCCACATTCCAGGCACTGATTAATGAGACGTTTAGGGGGTTGTTTCGCCAGTATGTCCTGGTTTTCTTTGACGACATATTAGTGTATTCACAGACATGGGAAGAACACATGCAGCATTTGGAGCAAGTTCTATCCATAATGGTGAACGACTAGTTGTACGCTAACAGGAAGAAGTGTAGTTTCGGAAGATCGCAGATTGAGTACTTAGGTCATGTAATTTCAGCACATGGGGTGGCAGTAGATCCTTCCAAAGTGGATAGTGTGACAAATTGGCCTGTCCCGACAAATGTCCGAGGGGTAAGGGGGTTCTTGAGATTGACAGATTACTATCGGATGTTTGTGAAGGACTATGGGAAGATAGTAAGGCCCCTGATAGAGTTGACAAAGAAGGACAATTTCAGGTGGACAGAGGAAGCGCAGAAGACGTTTGACATTCTGAAAAGTTGCTTGACCAACACCCCAGTCCTAGCTCTGCCCCATTTCGATGAGGAGTTTCGCCTGGAGTGCGATGCATCGGGGTCAGGAATTGGGGCCATTCTAGTCCAGAATAAGCGGCCAGTGGCATACTTCAGCAAGTCTTTGAGTGGGAAGAATCTGATGAGGTCCACTTACGAGAAGGAGCTAATGGCGGTGGTGCTGGCCATTCAACATTGGAGACCTTATCTGCTGGGGAGACGTTTTGTGGTGCAGACTGATCATAAAAGCTTGAAGCAGCTGTTGCAGCAGAAAGTGATGAATGGAAATCAGCAGGACTGGCTAGCGAAACTGTTGGGATATGACTTTGAAATAGTCTATAAGTCAGGCAAGGAGAATTGTGGGGCTGAATCTCTATCGAGGAGAGATGACGATGGGGAGGTGAACACGTTGATCTATCTTCCATTTTGGGCTGATTGGCAAGCCATAGCAGCAGAGGCACAAGAAGATGCAAAACTCAAGAAAATCGTGGCTGAACTGCGTGAAAATCCAGCATCCCATCCTGGCTATAGCTATAAAGATGGAACTCTTTTCTATGATAATCGTTTAGTGGTGGCGGAATCATCTAGGTGGATCCGTAAGCTGCTACAAGAGTTCCATTCATCCCCGCAAGGAGGTCACTCGGGGTTCTACAAAACATATCGACGTTTAGCAGAAAATCTGTACTAGCGTGGAATGAAAGGAGTTGTACAAAGATTTGTCAGGAGCTGCGATACTTGCCAGAGACAGAAATATCTCATTACCTTTCCCGGGGGCTTGCTCCAACCTCTTCCTATACCAAGTCGAATTTGGGATGATCTTTCTCTAGACTTTATTACAGGGTTGCCTAAGTCGCAGAGTTTTGAGGCAATATTGGTGATAGTGGACAGGTTATCGAAATATGTTCATTTCATCCCTCTCAAACACCCCTTCACTGCCAAGATCGTTCGACTACATGGGGTTCCCAATTCCATAGTCAGTGACCTTGACCCTCTGTTCATGAGCCAATTCTGGCAAGAATTTTTTAAGTTGCAAGGCACCATGCTGCAAATGAGCACCGCGTACCATCCCTAGTCGGATGGGCAGACAGAAATGGTAAACAGATGCTTGGAGACCTATTTGCGATGTTTCATTGCTGATCAACCTAAGGTCTGGGCTCGGTGGTTATCGTGGGCAGAATACTGGTTTAACACCAGCTTTCATGAAGCATCTCAGGCTACGCCCTTTGAGATAGTGTACGGGAGGAAGCCCCCTATGTTAATCCGAGGGGGAATCGCAGAAGTACGTGTGGAGGCAGTACAGAGGGAGATTACAGAGAGGGATGAGGCGTTGAAGCAGTTGCAAGCTCATCTGGCTCGCGCTCAGGAACATATGAAAGTAGCTGCTGACAAAAACAGGACAAAGGTTAGTTTTGACATTGGAGATTGGGTCTTCTTGAAGCTGCATCCTCACCGCCAACAGTCAGTGGTTTCCAGGATCAACCAAAAACTCGTAGCAAGGTACTATGGACCCTTTCAGGTAATTCAACGCATTGGGCCCGTGGCTTATAAGTTATGATTACCGGAATCATCCAAGATGCATCCGGTTTTTCATGTATCATTGCTGAAGAAGGCAGCTGGGGACTATCACGAGTAAATGGCACTACCTGCGAAGTTGGAGAATATTGACATGGAAGAACTGTCACCAATAGCTATGTTGGGAGAGTGCGTTGTTACGAAACAAGGGGGAAAAACTAAGCAGGTACTGGTTCAGTGGGCAGGACAACAAGCAGAACAAGCTACTTAGGAGGATAGGACCCTAATGAGAAGTCAATTCCCAAAATTCCAGCTTGAGGACAAGCCTGTTTCTGAAGTGAGGGGCAATGTTACGCCCCATTTGCAAGAGGCTATTGGGCCTACGGAAGTTGTGGCCCAAAAGGGGGAGCAAGAGGAATGGAAGGTTTATAGAAGAGGCCAGTGGAGAAAGAAAGGAAGTGTTGAGCTGGAATAAGTTAGTTAGAGTGATATATAGGGGGGAAGAGGAAAGGAGTGGGGGTATCTTCTGTATTTGATTTTTGTTGGGGATGGAGATCTTATAGGATCTTTGTAGGAGCTTTGCTCTGGGCAAATTGGGAATAGCGTTCCAATTTGTATTATCTTTAAACGTTTGCATTAATATAATTTTACTTTTCTATTTCATTCTTCTGTGTTATTTTGCTACTGTTTCTGTTTTCTCTATGGAAAGACGTAGCAGTAGAGGTGATTTTAACTTGCTCTTTCGTGTACACCACCTCTTGCCAAGCTGATACAACATAGTGTTAGTTCAACATATGTTGATGTGACGAGGGACTGACACTGACATCTTTCAAGGTGATTCAGTTAGGAATTTAACCAATTTGACTTGACATATTGACAAAGTGATATTTAATGATTGATTGACAAAGAAAATCAACACAGTGACAGGACGACATGTATACTGAAACATAATAATGACTCCTTCTCTTACTACACAAGTTAATATCCCTCCAAATTATTGAATATTTAAATTACTGCTAATTTCCTTTAAAATATTTTGAAAAATAATTGTAGAAACTGTTGATTAAGAAAAGAGAAAAGTATTCTGTTTTGCAATACATTCAAAAACTTTTATCAAACAAGACCTAAATCAACATCATTTATTACAAAAATGAAATTAATATCACCATGAATATGTTAAAACTAGGCAGATGATTGGAGTGCACCTTCCGAACATTTCCTTACGCCAAATATTATGGCGGCGGTTGCACTCAACTACTCAAAAATAGTGTTAAAAATTAAAATGCTTCAAAAAAACTGATATTATATATGCATAGCGCAAGTTAAAAATATTTTTAATGGAATGACTATTATAAGAAATAAATTATCAACTAGCCTATTTTATACGCAGGTACCCCAAAATACCGGTTTAATAAATAAATAAGCAAAGAAACACATAAGCAGAATATAACGAACAGGGATTTATACCATCCTATGCATTACATACATTCATCTGCAACTATATACAATATTCCAGAATTATCTGCAGACATTGTTCTTGAATATATATATAGTCTATAACGAGTTTAATAATATACCACAAAAGATAAACCACCTACCAGCTGTATAAACTAAATGTAATATACGATTAAGCCTTTATGAAGTCTCAAAATTGGTTTGATCAAGAAACAGTAGCAGCCACAGGCATTTCACCCAACGGACTATTCACTTCTGCTGATGGAAAAACTTTGTCACAGTCCTTAGCTCCAACTTGTGTAAACTCTCTAACAAGCAAATCTACAAATGCAGCTAAAGATGTCTTGAACTGGTTTGAACAGCTCTTGTCACCCTGATCAACATCCTGTACCCCACCTTTGACCAAACACCCAACTTGAGCACCATCCATGTATGCTTTACATGCCACCAGAATATCTTGTGCTCTGCTGCAGAAGTGCCCGGCAACGAAATCCTCAAAATTCTGAAACCAAAAATAACCTAAAGGGTTAAATTTTTAAACCCAAAAACAGAAGTAAACAAGGCAATAGTTTACAATATATATATATATATATATATATATATATATAGAGAGAGAGAGAGAGAGAGAGAGAAGGAAATTCCTTGCTTCTTATTTTCTATATATATACTTCCAAGTATCTATATGCTAAGTTAAGTAGTTAACACTTCATTCATAACAGCAGTGTAATATAATCCCTTGAGTGGCAACATATAGACGAGAATTAACATTTAGCATGTAATTATAAAGATTAAGTGACTATGGGTGTGCAGTTTAATTGATACATATGACGATAATGCATTTGTGATTTAACCATCGATGCACCAAGCTCTTTCCGAAAACCAAATAAACATAGCTTTATTATATGGTTATTTGGGAAGAACATGACAGAAACACTATTACAAACAATATACCTTGTTTGATATGTACAGAAATGGAACAAGATATTTCAAGAATCAAACCTTCGGAGGCCTTCGCATGACATACACCATTGTCTTCAGTGACAGGATGAATGTGTCCTCATTGTACCGCAGGGATTTCTTTTCACCTTCGTCTGAACCACTCAGACGTGCATAACCAGGCTCGTTAAAGAAAGGCTTTGTATTCAAGATTAGACCCTGTATAGAGACCAGAACCTGTAAAATTGTTGAAACACCTGGAAGCCACTTCTCACTCTTATGGCCAGACCAGGTGTTGAGTAGACTAAGGCAAACTTTTCCACAATTGTATAAATTTGGGTTGAGTCGAAGTCCACCAGAGTGGTAGTGGACTTGCTGCATTGGAAAATGGTTCTCGAGTTAAAATCGAAAATAAAATAAGTAAACAAGAAAATAATGTGCAAGTCAGATACAGTATCTTCAACCACATACCGGGGGCACATTGGGATAGCCACTTGGGAAGAAAACATCAAAAAAGAAAAGGCCATCATGATAAGGAGTTCCTTCTGCTCCAATAATCACAGCCCTTAAAATATCTATTCTTGATTCATAAAGTCTCACAAATATTGAATCTGCACAAAATAAAACAAAGTGTCAAAGCAACAGCAAGAGATAGCATGAAAACTGAGTCACATTGCTCGTTATCATAATCAAAACATAATTTACAGCCATTTTTAATTTACACTTTCAGAACAAGTATCCGAACTCCACAAAGGGATAGAATCATAAGCACTATGATAAGGAAAATATGTTAGCCAATTTATAACAGGAATGATAAACAAACTAACTCTCACCTGGTAAATCCTTCTCCAATGATTTCCACTCTTCCTGGATTCTTTTAGCCCAATTCTTTGAATGCTGTTCAGGAAATAAACTGACAGTAAACCTAAATAGTAAAGATTAAAACTAACAAAAAGAAATGCATTAAAAGGTTACCTGTTTCATGGAAGTGTTGTAACTAACAAAGTAATGGTCTGAAGCATCTTCAATGGTGTCAAATTGTTTAAAGTTTTGAAATTTCGTCAGAATTTCATCTCTCGCTTCATCAGATATTGCAACAACAGTACTATTGGCAGTTGTGCCATTATTTCCATCACTTGCAGAATTCTGAACCCAAGAGTTATCAAACATTTGCCCGGGAGGAGCATGATGTGGAGCAAAGGGGTCAAAGGGTTGAAAATGAGCTGTATAAGCAGGTACTTGTTGAAAATGCAAGGTATTCTTGAACCATGTATCATTAATAACATTTCCAGTAAAATGAAATAAAGGTCCACCGAAATTTGGTTTTGAAGGGAATGGATTGTGAATTCCAGCTGCTATCTTTGACTTTTCAATATGGTCCCAATGTAGTGGCTGTGCCTCACCTACATGTGGCAGGGTCTTGGCCTCCAAATTGGCTACAAAATGGTTAGCTGGAGCAGACAAGGTGATAGGCTTCTTTTTAATTTCAGAAGGACCCGAAGAAAAATTAGATTTAGTTGACCCTGTTCCAAATGCCAACTTTAACTTACGCCTCCTGTGTTGTGAGGCATTTGATTTCTTTCTACTAGGGGCAGTTTTTGAAAGTACCGGAGCAGAAGATAACTCTATTCCAGAAGGTTGCTTCATAACAGCATCCATTTTGATTTGAAAACCTGAAGATCCTTGGATTTCAGAGTTAGTAGGCTCTAATGGCAATGAAGGCTGAGATGAGTCAGACATAAGAGAAATATCGGCATCAGATTGAGTATGAGACCAAGGAGACAACAAATCACTGTTAGTCTTCTTCGAACCGAGATCATAGTCTGCCAACCAAGGAATGGGTGCCTCAATTCCGGGAGGTATATCCACATTATCAAAATGTGTCTGTAGTAAAGCATACTGATCTACATCCATGTACTCATCCGAAAACAAATCAGAGTAGTCTTCATCATCCAAATCACATGAATTGTCAGAATACTCAGAAAACTGCTCATCAACGTTGATTAAATTATGTGATGCTGTAGTATAACCATTGGAAGACGTGAGCATGCTACCTGATCCAATTTTATCCATAACAGACGGACAAATTATATCACCAAACACTTCCTAGAAATGATTTCAAGCAAAATGTTAGTCTTTTATTATGTTTGAAAAGATAACAACTAACTGCAAGAAACAATAAATCCTATACCATATTTTGATGATCATAACAGCCATCAACGGATTCTTTCGCCTTCCCCTTGTCACCTTTACCAACTGTTGCACCAATTAATACTAAATCTGCTGCATCATCATCATTGTCGATGTCAATCACTTCATGCAAAATGGGCTACAAAAGTAAAATACAATTAGTACACGAGTATGAGTAAGAAAAATATAAATCTCATAAAGGCATCATTGAATTTTAGATGAAAAAAAAACAAAACAAGTGCCGAAAAGCTGTGCTTTGGAAATGTATGTCAAGGACATAAATGATATAATCTAATCAATTCAGTCAATTAGGAAATAAAACAGTACTGTTCAAAATTTATGATGGAGACTAAAATGTATTCATCAGCAATTCAACATGTCATTATATTCCCAGCAATGTACAACTGAAGAAGAAACAATTGCACGATTAAGAACCACAATCTCAAGACATTAACAAAGCATTATCTAGTGTTAAGCCTTCTGAGTGTTACCAACAGAGAACAATCCAAATTCAAATATTAACATATAGCTTTGCATGTAACAATACCAGTAAACAGGGAACAAGAAAAATGCTAGAAAGACAAAACTTTTCTTATAAATTATTTGGCATGCTCGTTAATGCTTGGATTGTTGAGCACCCAAACCACTTTCTTCCATCCAACAATAGCATGATTCTGTCAAAATTCTTGCTGTTTTTGTTTTTCTGACACAAAAATAAAAATTAAAACAATAAAAGGTATGATCACGACTACAGTTTTATCCAAACTTTGCTAGATCCCAAGTCCCAACCAATGCAACAAAACGTCCCAAACCTTCAACTTATCATGGTAACAACAACGTAATCCTAAAAATATACCCGAAAAAATTTTATTTAAAAACAAAATTGCAAACATAAAGCTGCCCCATTTCAGAGAAAAAACAAACACAGAATTTACAATGTTGCAATTAAAACGCTCTCACTCACTGAATTTCAGACCAACTTTAATCCCTCTCCTGAAACACAAAATAAACAACTTAATCTAGTAACACGCAAACCAAGAAACCTCGAACTCTACGAAATGCATGTCACGACGACATTCAAAACGAAGCAGCAAACAATAAAAAAAATATAAAAAATATGTCAACCGAAACCCAAATTGATCAACCAAAAACACTATCACCCCCAAACCCAAAATCAACAAAAAAAAAAAAAAAAAAAAAAACACAATTTTTATTTTTTAAAAAAATCTAAAGATAAATCCGAGTTCAGAACTCACAAGAGTAACACAAAACAAAGTAATTCCTCAGTAATAAAAGAAAATTAGATTTTGAAATTGTCAAAATTAATACAAAAAAATGGACTAATGAGGAAGGATCAAGGTTTAAAAAATGATCAACCAAGGTTTTTCGAGTGTCTGCGACTATAATTGTGGTGTCAATTGCTGCATTTATCATCAATAGACACGATAAAACTGCGACGGTGATCGCAATTTAAAACCTCGGTTAAAATAATAAGATATGATATATTTATCAGTGTATATAGTTATACACAAATACCTCTTTCTGCTTCAGGGAATTGGGAGCGTTGATTATGGGAGGTTGAAGCTGGATCACGTCAGGGTGGTCCATCATAACAATCGAAGTGGCTCCTGCAGCGGAACACACTCTCGCTCTACGAAACGAAACGAAAACGACAGCGTTTTAATGCAAAGAGTTGGAGAATCGAAGAGAGAGAGAGGGGAAAGAAAGAATTACTCGGAAGTGGGAAAGGAATGTTGCGGCGGCGGCGTGGGGCTGATGGATCGGCTCATGAAGGGAGGAGGGTAGGAAGAATAGGAGAATTGAAAGGCTCAGTTGGGGATTGCGAAACGGTGCGTTTGGGAAGAGGGGAAGTGAGAGAAAGAGTGGGAAAATGAGAGTGAAAGGAAAAGAGAATGTGAGGAATGAAAGGAGAGGAGAAAGGTTCTTATCATAGGAGGAGGTTCGCGCCTTGTCATGAACATCGACATTTGCCTCTCTCTCTCTCTCTCTGTCTGTGTTTGGGACTTTGTGTGTGTGAGTTTCTCTCCTTTTAAGCTTTTATACTAAGGGGCACCATTCCTCTGAAATGACAAATGTTACAACACATTTTTTTATATTGTATTCTTTTAACTGGTTCGAATTTAGTTAAATGGTAAAAAAGTTTTTTGGTTTTATAATTTTTTTACTATTGGATTATCTTTTAAAGAAGATTTTTTTATACATACAAGTTTAGAAATCGAATTTGTAATTATATATTTAAAATAATGATCTTCAAGTGAGTAATTGAGATTTTAAATATGAAAAAATAATAAAAAAATAATATTTAGAAAAATTAATTTTTATTATTTTATTTTTAAATTAGTTATTTAAAATTAATTTGATCACTTACTTCTATTTTAATCTTAAGTTAAAATTAAAATATTCATAAATAATAAAATTTTAAGATAAGAATAATAATAATAATAATAGACATTTTTTAATATTAAGACTTTTAAGAATTACTGTAATACGTTTTATTTTAAGAATTATTTTAATCTTTAAATTTAACTATTTAATTTTTTATTTTGACCACAAAATTAAAGTTTAGAATAATAATAAATATAAAGTATAAAGATCAAAATAATAAATATATTATAATTTTTAAGAATTATTATATTATTTTTCACGAGGTAAGGAAAATATGATTTACTCTTTTGTTTATTAATTTTCTTTCTTAATTTATATTTTTTGGATAAATTTGAAATTACATAACAAGAGTGTATTGAAGTTCCTAATCCTCGTTGGTGTGGGTAGCTTTACGGTTCTGCCACGCGGAGGGAGGGAGGGAGTGTTGTGGATTAGCCACGTTTTGGTGCGTTCGGGTTTAACTGCATGTGTCAGACATTCAGTAATCAGACCACAACTGCTTTGCTGGTCAGGTTATTCTCAATTTATTACATAAGAAAAAGAAAAAGGAAAATGCTCCATCTTATCATAAATGAGTACTTGTATAAATGTCTGAGGTTTAGTCTAACCTTGTTTAGTGTGTTAAACTTAAAAAGTATTAATCACTGTATTATGTTACAACGTTGTTTTATTATAAATATTATAAAATTTTATATTTATATTTAAAATAAATAGATATTGAAATAGATATAATTAAATATGCCATTATAAATAAATTTATTAATATAGCTCGGTATATTATGTAAACTTTTTAAAAAGTAAAGTTAGACTTTTTAAAAGGTTAAACTAAATTTTTTAAATAGATTATGTCAGATAATACAACCATGTATTACATATACAACTCCGATTCATTCTTGTAAAATGAAAATAAATTTATCCTGTTAAGTACTGAGTTTATCCTGATTTGGTTGGTTCCTTATTCTACTTTCATAGTTACGTGAGTTATTCTAAATTTTTTAGTTTTATATTTAATTATACAAATAAAAAAATGAAAAAAATATAATTCTATGATTTTTTATACAAAATAGAAAAACATTTATAAGTAAAGGAAGAGAATTAAAGTTTTATGTTCACTCAAGAAAAAAAAACAATGTAGTAACAATTTTATAAACACTATTTTGTAAATAAATATCATGTTACTTTTTTAGACAATACATTTGTATAATAAACTGCGGGCGATATAGAATTGTTTTTCAGCTTCATAGATAATTTTAAATTCCAAATACATACTTATATTAAGTGTTTAAAAGTGATTAATAATAATTTCATTTAACTTCGACAAAATTGTTAAATAAAAGTTATATTCTCTTAAAAAAAATTGATCAGTTAAAAAAAGCGATTCGCATTATTTAATGTAAATACATTTGTATATTAAAAAAGTGCACAAAAATTAATAAGTGATTAGTTTAAAAGGTATTTTTATTTTTGGAAAAAGGAAGTTTTAGATTTGAGTTCTCTATAAAAATTTTAATAATTTCATTTATTCATAGACTTTTACTTACAATAAAAATACTAAACTTTAAAATAATTGATCAGTTATTTTAATCTAAGTTAATTATTAATAAAAGTAATGAATATTTTATATTTATAATACAATAAAGAACTATCTAGAATTTTTAGTTCAATTTAGTATATTTATGTTTTAAAGTCAAAGAGTGACTAAGGCTCCGAGTTTTAGAATGAAAATCGGAAGATCAAATATATTATATTTCTATTAATGTTTATTGGAATAGTAAAAATTGTTCAAATATTGGTCAATCTTAATAAAATAGTCGAATCATAGATTCAGATTTGATAATAAATTCGTTGGTCAACTAAGCAATAAATAGAGGCAGTTTCATCATATGAAACATTAAGAACAATATAAAAAAAAACTAGTTTGTTAAGAACTTTAAGTGAATGAAATTTTAGAAATCATAATAAAATAGTCGTGAGAAAATCTTTACAAGATATATTTTTTTTTTAGAAAATCAAAAACAACAAACTACTCTAAGTGAATTACAAATAGTGAAAAGTGAAAATATCTTATATAATTAATCAATATCCTCTGCTCTAGGTGAAGTTTATACATAATAATTATTGAGATTTTTAACTTCCAAGATAAAGTTTACATGATAGAATAGTTGCCCATAACTAAAAAAAAATAATAATATAATTAACATTTTATAACAAGAAATGTCAAATAAACATATCATACAAGAATACAACTTTATATATTTAGCTCAATATAAGTATGTGCCAAACCAAATTTCATGTTAAAGATGAGTAAGTCTATAATCAAGCTATTAAGAGATATAAGGTAATAACAATTTAATCACTTTATTATAATTATTATGGAAAGTAACCTCTAAGATGGCTTAGCATTTTCAATTGTTATACAAATTTTTTAACAGACACAAAAAATGAATATACATCTAATTTAATAAAAATATATGTATATTAAGTCAAAATGACTTAACATCTTAATTTTGATAATTACAAGACAGATGGATGAGTCATCAGACATAGAGGGAAGAATAATCAGATGGATCATAAATGAGTATAGATGAAAGATGCACACTCAAGTATAAACATACAAGATGAAGTGTTCAAGTCATCAAGCTCCAAAGCAACTACATTAGATGAAGAACTTTCAAAGATCAAGACACTGTGGCTACATCAATTTCAAGTCATGAGTTTCAAGTATGAAGATATAAAGACTGAAGTTGAAGACAAAAGAAGACAGACGAATGATTGGATTATAAAGTTCAATCTTAAACTCATTCGTGTAGTGAAGCTTAATGAAGTTTAGGCGTAGAGCAACACGTGTCTTCATTCAAATCAAGTTGTTACTCATAAGCTTCTATAGGTGGAAAGAGATTTCAAAGGAAACCTCTACAACACAAAAAGAAATTGTACTTTTCGGTGAAATCTCTAAGCAAATCAGTCAAACCTGATCTCGCGCTGACTTCCATTGTGAAATCATTAATTATTCTGATTGTTCACTCTAGAAGATGTTGGAGTACCCAAGACAAAGGACAAGCATTCAAATCTTCAATCCAACGGATACTTCAAGAAGCTGTCTATAAAAGGACTTCACTATAACGAGTTGAAGTTGGCGAACTACACTGCAAAGAAATTGTATTCAACTTTTGCTCAAGCTCAGAAAAGAAAAATTCACTCGTCCTGAACTTAGAATAGATCTCATTGTAAAATCCTTCTCTGTCTAAATGATAATTCTTTGTTTTTAAAAGCTCTGTAAACCACTCTTATGGTGTTTATAACCTAAGGAGGCTAAGTGTTTAAAGAATACCTTGAGTTTTAGCCTAAAGAGGCAGAGTTCCAAAGAATACTTGTTTTTTCTTGAGGAGGCTAAGTGTTGAAAGAATACTTTCTGTTTAATCTGTGGAGGCTGGGTCCAAAGAATACTGGTTTAACCTGAGAAGACTGTGTTCAAAGAATATCTGTTTTGTTAGCCAAGAGTAGCTGGGTTCAAAGAATATTCTTAGTGGAAACTTAGCAAGTTGTTGAGTAACTAGATGTAATCTCTGTAAACGAACTAGTATAAAAATATTTATGTCTTATTTCATTACCTGTTAACTAATCGGGGATAAAACTTAAACAAAAATCTTTGTTAAAATCAATTCTTTGACAAGAAAATCTTTTTGCGTTTGTTGTCGTTTTAAATTAACAGACGCAAAACGTATCTTCTGAAAAAGTTTTATTAATTCACACAATTCAACCCCCCCTACTTCTGTGTTTATATTTTATAGTTTGGTATCAGAGCTCAGCCTCTAAGGGTTGAGTGTCTTACAGCTGCTAGAGGAAAAGATCCAGGATGAAGAACTCAAAGACGATGCTCATTGCAGAAGGATTCTCCATGAACAAACCTTCAGCCTTCTCTAGAGACGACTATCCTTACTAGGAAGATAGAATGGAGATGCACATAAAATCTACTCAATACAAACTCTGGAAATATTCTCCTAACCAAACCAAAATCAGAATAGGGAGATGAAGATTACTTTATAATGGAGTTCAACAGCAAAGCACATTATGCAATAACGTGTGCTCTATTTAGAACAGAGTACAACAGATTTTGTGCCTACAAGACTACCAAGGAACTGTGGGATGCTCTAAAGATCTCTCATGAAGGAACTGAGGATGTCAGACATAGAAAAGCTGTAACATCCCAAAAATTTAAATATAGTTTAAGAGAGGTTTTTATAACAGAGAGAAATATAAAAATAATTAAAAATTACGAATTTTTGAAAATACTGTGCAAATAGTAAAATACTGTGCAAATAGTAAATTACTGTGCAAATAGTAAAAAATAAAATATTAATTAACGGGTTACACGAGTTTTTTTTTATATTCAAATTACTGTGCAAATAGTAAAAATTACTGTGCAAATAGTAACTTTTGAAATTCTATAAATAGGGTCTAGAATTTCAATTATAATCACAAATCCAAGAACATTCTTTCATTCTCTCAAAATCTCTTAGGAAGAAATCTCTTCAATCAAGAGAGAAGTAAGTAGGTAGAGGAAGATAGGAAGCTAGGAGGAATTGGTAAGGGGAGCTATCCTTATCTTATTATTCTTTGTTGTTATTATCTTTATT
The DNA here is from genome assembly GCA_026586105.1 of Hylodesmum podocarpum. Classification (NCBI taxonomy): domain Eukaryota; kingdom Viridiplantae; phylum Streptophyta; class Magnoliopsida; order Fabales; family Fabaceae; genus Hylodesmum; species Hylodesmum podocarpum. The sequence continues at coordinate 3,495,837 of JALJEV010000804.1, forward strand.
TTATCTGATACTAAGGTGCTAAGAAAATTCTTAGTATGCTCTGTGGTTGCGGTTTTGTCCGATCTTCCACATCAGAACAGAATTATTCTTGTTGTTAGGAAAAGGGTGGTAGTGTGGAAGTGCATGTCTAGGAAAGTTCTGGCTAAGGAAAGACTTGGTACTTAAGTGTGTCCATTAGTGACCCACCTCTCTTTCCTGGGAACTTACCTGGTGTACTATTCACGGACTACGGTCACTTATACGTTACTATTCACGTATACGTTACTATTCACGTATACGATCTTGTTCACGATATACATTATCGTTCACGCATTATACTGCATCGTTCGATAATGCGTTCATCGTTCAATATCGATCGATTTCACATTCACGATATACAGATCGTTCACGATATACGTTACTTTTGATGGGTGTTTTCTTGGTGTTTCTTGATTTCCTGGTTTCATAATGTTTATTAGTATTCTTGGTATTTAATGATTATAAATGATATTCTAGAAAGGGAGGTAAAATATTCATTCATGCATACATGCCTCAAAAGAGGTGGCCTCGGTTAGAGGGACGGATAATAAACTTAAAACGTGCGTGAGTGACCCGATGGATGGTGGAAGTGGCTCACAAAGCGGATAATCGTATTATCTATTATGGTACCACATTGCATATTTTTGGAGTTGAGGTTGGAGCATTCATCATATAGAAATTTCATTTAAGTCATAATTCATCCTTTATTGATTTGATTATGACGTGTATCATATTGATATTTTTATATGATATGTATTTTTATTAAGATATTGGAACTTACCCTTGTGTTTTGTGTCGTGGTTTGACACCTGTGATGATCTCGGATAATGTCCGGGGGGAGCATTGATTGACAGGATTGAGAAGATTGTCACCGTTTGCTCTGGTTGTTACTACTATCCGGTTGTGAAGATGCTTGCTATGTAGAAGGGTTGGGTAAATGTTTTAAGGTAGTAGAAAGGTATTTATGTAAAATAATAATATGACATAGTTATGCAATCAAGTTGTAATGAACTTTAAATTTTATGAAATAAAAGTATTGTTTCCTAAATTTCTCTTTTTATTTACTACAAATTACTAATTAAAATACAAGTAACATAAGTAATTATAACAAGGCGTTACAAATGGTATCGAAGCGAGGTCGAACAGTTCGACTTGTGAGTTATGTGTCTCGCTATGTTTTTTGTTGTGTGAATGATTGTGTGCTTTATGTGCTTGTTTGATTATTTGGTGTGTTTACTTGATTGCTTCTTGGTTCAATCAATGAAAAATTAGTTTTAGGGTTAGTGACATGGCTTAGGATTAGATAGGAATAGAAAGTAGTGGTTGAAAGAAGTTATAGAATTGTAGTTAAAGCCTTTAAGTGTTTATTTAGCCAAATGGTATTAAACATGAGGCAAGGAAGGTGGATAGAATTTTTAAGAGATCATGGTCTCAATCTTAAGTACCACCCAGGCAAAACAAACGTAGTAGCTGATGCATTAAGTAGGAAGAATAAGATATGTAACAAGAATGGAAATTTCGAGGACGAAATTTTTTAAAAAGGAGGGGAGTATTGTAACATCCCAAAAATTTAAATATAGTTTAAGAGAGGTTTTTATAACAGAGAGAAATATAAAAATAATTAAAAATTACGAATTTTTGAAATTACTGTAGTAAATAGTAAATTACTGTGTAAATAGTAAATTACTGTGCAAATAGTAAAATACTGTACAAATAGTAATTTACTGTGTAAATAGTAAACTATTGTGCAAATAGTAAAATACTGTGCAAATAGTAAAATACTGTGCAAATAGTAAATTACTGTGCAAATAGTAAAAAATAAAATATTAATTAATGGGTTACACGAGTTTTTTTTTATATTCAAATTACTGTGCAAATAGTAAAAATTACTGTGCAAATAGTAACTTTTGAAATTCTATAAATAGGGTCTAGAATTTCAATTATAATCACAAATCCAAGAACATTCTTTCATTCTCTCAAAATCTCTTAGGAAGAAATCTCTTCAATCAAGAGAGAAGTAAGTAGGTAGAGGAAGATAGGAAGCTAGGAGGAATTGGTAAGGGGAGCTATCCTTATCTTATTATTCTTTGTTGTTATTATCTTTATTTTATCTGATACTAAGGTGCTAAGAAAATTCTTAGTATGCTCTGTGGTTGCGGTTTTGTCCGATCTTCCACATCGTGAACGAATTATTCTTGTTGTTAGGAAAAGGGTGGTAGTGTGGAAGTGCATGTCTAGGAAAGTTCTGGCTAAGGAAAGACTTGGTACTTAAGTGTGTCCATTAGTGACCCACCTCTCTTTCCTGGGAACTTACCTGGTGTACTATTCACGGACTACGGTCACTTATACGTTACTATTCACGTATACGTTACTATTCACGTATACGGTACTGTTCACGTATACATTATTCGTTCACGATATACGATCTTGTTCACGTATACGTTCATCGTTCACGTATCGATGATCTTGTTCACATTCACGATATCTGATCTTGTTCACGATATACGTTACTTTTGATGGGTGTTTTCTTGGTGTTTCTTGATTTCCTGGTTTCATAATGTTTATTAGTATTCTTGGTATTTAATGATTATAAATGATATTCTAGAAAGGGAGGTAAAATATTCATTCATGCATACATGCCTCAAAAGAGAGGTGGCCTCGGTTAGAGGGACGGATAATAAACTTAAAAACGTGCGTGAGTGACCCGATGGACAGTGGGCTCACAAAGCGGATAATCGTATTATCTATTATGGTACCACATTGCATATTTTTGGAGTTGAGGTTGGAGCATTCATCATATAGAAATTTCATTTAAGTCATAATTCATCCTTTATTGATTTGATTATGACGTGTATCATATTGATATTTTTATATGATATGTATTTTTATTAAGATATTGGAACTTACCCTTGCGTGTTTGTGTCTGTGGTTTGACACCTGTGATGATCTCGGATAATGTCCGGGGGAGCAGATTGACAGGATTGAGAAGATTGTCACTGTTTGCTCTGGTTGTTACTACTATCTGGTTGTGAAGATGCTTGCTATGTAGAAGGGTTGGGTAAATGTTTTAAGGTAGTAGAAAGGTATTTATGTAAAATAATAATATGACATAGTTATGCAATCAAGTTGTAATGAACTTTAAATTTTATGAAATAAAAGTATTGTTTCCTAAATTTCTCTTTTATTTACTACAAATTACTAATTAAAATACAAGTAACATAAGTAATTATAATGGGGCGTTACAAAAGCTGCTACCTTTAGAGAGAATATGAAATTTTCTCCATGCAAAAAGGAGAATCAATAGATGAAATGTTTGGAAGATTCCAAACCATTCTTAATGGGCTAACTGTTTTGGATAACTTACCTACACCTTGGGAAGTTATGTCAACCGCTATATCTGTAGGAAGAGACATGAAGTCTCTTACTCTTGAAGAACTTATTGATGCCTTGAGAGTGCATGAAGTTCACCTATGCAAGAAAGCAAAATCAAAGTGCAAGAGCCAATTGCTCTTCCATCTGTTGAAGAAAAGTCAAGAAAGAAGGTTAAAAAGAAAAATAAAATTCTAAAAGCAGACTCAACTGAGTCTGAGGACTCAGAAGAATCATTTGATGACAAAGCCTCTTTAATAGTTAGGAGATTCAAGAAGATGATGATGAAGAAAGGGAAAGGTCAGAAGCTCTTCAAGAGATAAGACAAAAGGTTTCCTAAGAAACCACACAACAAAGAAGAAGAACTGAAGTAGTTCTGCTTTGAATGCAGAAAGTCTGTGCACATGATATCAGAATGCCCAACTCTGAGGAAAAGACGGCTCTCCAAGAAAGACAACAAAAAGAAAAATCTTGTCACCTGGGAGGATCTTGATACAAAAAGTTCAGATGATTCCGGTAAAGAAAAAACATCTATCATATGTCTCATGGCAAGAGACACACCAAAATCTAAGGTAAATATTCTGAACAAATCTCATGCATCATCTTCTGATTCAGACTCAAACGATGAAGCTATATCTTATGATTTCCTTCTTGTCAACTCTTAGTTTATAGCTCAGGAATATAAAATATGCAAATCAAAACTAAAAAGTGTTGTGGAAGAAGTATCGAAATTGAAAGCTATAAATGAAAGTCTATCGCAAAAAGGAACATCAGATGAATCATCTTCTTAGTCTGAATCTGAAAAGGATCAGCGTTTTTCAGAAATCAAAAGACTAAAAAAAGAAAATGATTCTTTAAGAAAAGACTTAACCAAGTTCACTTCGAGCTCTTCCATGCTCAAAAATATCTTAACTTATGGAAAACCTCCATCTAATAAGAGTGGACTAGGTTATAATCAAAGAAAAGACGAAAGCAAGTCATCAACTTTTCCGTTCGTACGTAAAAGAATGCATGCAAGCTACAATAGGGTTCTTAATGTATATAAAAGACATTCAAAACCTTTTAATAATAAGAAACCACTCATTATTCATGTTACAGATATTCTCAATAGATCGAAAGAAGAATTCAAACTGGTATCTAAACAGTGGATGCTCGCGACACATGTAAGACCTCAGACCAAGTAAAGGGTATGTCTCATACGGGTCTAGAAAGGGTAAGATTCTTGGGATTGAGACTGTTGGTAAGGTACCCAACCCACTTATACATAATGTGTCGTATGTTGAAGGATTAAACTTTAATATGCTGATATGAAGTATAGGTCAATTTTGTGACATCGGATATGAAGTATCATTTAACTCAGATGAGAGTATAGTTAAAAATAATGATAAATTCATTCTGTTTAAAGGTAAAAGAAAGAACAATTTATACGAAATTTGTCTTTCTGACTTTAGTGATCAAAATGTAACATGTCTACTTTCAACAAACGATGAGAGAGAAATATGGCATAAAAAGCTTGAACATTTAAATCTCAAGTACATTTCAAAAATATCCAAGAAAAATCTTTTGAGAGGCTTGCCAAATATTTCTTAAAAATCTAATCGTCTGTGTGAACCTTGTCAACATGGGAAATAACTCAAATCTTCTATTAAATCTAAAGATATTGTTTCTACGACAAGACCACTAGAGTTGTTACACATTGATCTCTTTAGTCCTACCCAAACACAAAGTCTTGGTGGCAAGAGATATGGATTTGTCATTGTAGATGACTCAAATTTGACACACACGCTGTAACGCCCCACTATTTTTCATTACTAAAATATTTTCCTTTTTATCTATTTATTATTATTATTAATTGAAAATATATCCTTTCATTTAGATTTCTTTGAATAAAATCTTAAAATAATTTCCTTGCTAAAAAAAAAACGTCACCATAAAAAAAAAACATCACATAGATCACATCATAACCATACATCAAAAGTTGTTTACAAAACTTTACATATATACGTAATATTATGACAATTATAATATATACATTATTCTATTACATCCTCGTGTTAGCTAACATTCCTTGACATCTCCACATGTGATTACTGAATCTACCTGGTCAACTGCTCCTCCGAATAAAATTCAGGATCATCACAGGTGTCAAACCACAGACACAAACACGCAAGGGTAAGTTCCAATATTTTAATAAAAATACATATCATATAAAAATATCAATATGATACATATCATAATCAAATAAATAAATAATAAATTGTGACTTAAATGAAATTTCTATATGATGCATGCTCCAACCTCAACTCCAAAAATATGTAATGTGGTACCATCTCAGATAATACGACATCATCATCGTAAAACTTACCGACCAGTTGGGATTCCACAGTGGTGCACAGAATCTCATAAACAAACATGTGATCATCATGAATTAAATGAATTCTCACTGTTGGAAATCCCCCAAGTCTGGCATCCCACCAAGACGCACGGATTAAGTTATTATCTGCACCTCTAACCGAGGCCACCTCTTTTGAGGCATGTATGCATGAATGAAAATTTTACCTCCCTTTCTAGAATATCATTTTTAATCATTCATATTTTGATGTACCATCAAATACCAAGAATACCAATAAACATCATGAAACCAAGAAATCAAGAAACACCAAGAAAACACCCATCAAAAGTAACGTATACGTGAACAGTACCGTATACGTGAATAGTAACGTATACGTGAACAGTACCGTATACGTGAATAGTAACGTATAAGTGACCGTAGTCCGTGAATAGTACACCAGGTAAGTTCCCAGGAAAGAGAGGTGGGTCACTAATGGACACACTTAAGTACCAAGTCTTTCCTTAGCCAGAACTTTCCTAGACATGCACTTGCACACTACCACCCTTTTCCTAACAACAAGAATAATTCTGTTCTGATGTGGAAGATCGGACAAAACCGCAACCACAGAGCATACTAAGAATTTTCTTAGCACTTTAGTATCAGATAAAATAAAGATAATAACAACAAAGAATAGTAAGATAAGGATAGCTCCCCTTACTTGTTTCTCTCAGCTTCCTATACTCTTCCTCTACTTACTTGCTCCTCTTTTAGAGATATTTCTTCCTAAGAGAGAGTTTGAGAGAATATAGAAATGTTCTTTTGTTTGTTTCCTCATCTGAAACTCCTAGGCCCTATTTATAGAATTCCCAAGGTACTATTTGCTACAGAATATTCTATAGAATATTCCACAGAATATTCCACAGAATATTCCACAGAATATTCTATTACAGTAATTTTACTATTTACCTCAGTGATTTTATTATTTACTACAGTAATTTTACTATTTACCTCAGTTATTTTATTATTTACTACAGTAAATTTACTATTTACCATAGTAATTTTACTATTTACCACAGTAATTTTATTATTTGTACAGTAATTTACTATTTGCACAGTAATTTACTATTTGCACATTAATTAACTATTTGCACAGTAATTTACTATTTGCATATTTTTATAGAATTTTTAGTAAATGTTTTAACTACGTTTTTAATATACGTATGAAAATAAATTTTTGAGGATGTTACAATTCTCACCCCCTAAAAAGAAATTTCGTCCTCGAAATTTACCTCATTGAAATAATGTAGGATAGCTTTTCTGCATCTCACTTTCCAATTCCCATGTCGCATCATCCGTTTTCCAGATAACCTTTACTAAAGAAATATCTTTTCCTCTTAAGGTTTTGATTCTTCTATCCTCAATTCTCATTGGTAATACTTCATAGGTTAGATTATCCTTTATTTGTATATCATCTAACTCAATTACATGTGATGAATCAGGAATGTATTTACGAAGTTGTGAAACATGAAAGACATTATGAAGATTAGAAAGAATTGGAGGTAAAGCAATTTGGTAAGCCACGGGGCCTACTCTTTTTATTATTTGGAAGGGACCAATGAAACGCGGTGAAAGTTTTCGGGATTTTAAAACTCTTCCAATACCAGTCCATGGATTTACCCTTAAGAATACGTGATCACCAACATTAAATTCCAAATCTTTTCTTCTTTTGTCATGATAACTTTTCTCGCCTACTTTTTTGTTTCTTCATCTTTTCCTGAATTAACTTAATCTTTTCGAGGTTTGTTGTACAATATCAGGTCCTAAAATTAAACTTTCTCCGATTCACCCAACACAAAGGAGTTCTACATTTTCTTCCATATAAAGCTTCAAATGGTGTCATACCAATGGAAGAATGAAAACTATTATTGTAGGTAAATTCTACCAAAGGCAAAAAGTCTACCCAACAACCCTTATGTTCTAGAACACAAGCTCTCAATAAATCTTCTAAAGATTGGATTGTTCTTTCAGTTTGTCCATCAGTTTGGGGATGATAGGCAGAACTTAATTTTAATTTGGTGCCTAAAGCTTTATGTAGACTCTCCCAAAATCTTGAAGTAAATCTAGGGTCTCTATCTGATACAATACTAGATGGTACACCATGTAATCTTACAATCTCACCTATGTACAAATTAGTTAATTTCTCTAAAGAATACCTAATATTAATAGGAATAAAATGTGCAGACTTAGTTAAACGATCTACTATAACCCAAATTGAATCAAATCCCCTAGGACTTCTTGGCAAAGCTACCACAAAATCCATAGATATGCTATCCCATTTCCATTGTGGTATTTCTAAAGGTTGCAATAAACCTGAGGGTTTTTGATGTTCTATTTTAGCCTTTTGACAAATTAAACAAGAATACACATATTCACAAATTTCTTTCTTCATTCGAGGCCACCAGAACATGGTTTTCAAATCTTTGTACATCTTAGTGGCACCAGGATGAATACTTAATTTGCTTTTATGTGCTTCCTCCAAAATTGTTTTTCTAACTTCTGTTATATTAGGAATACAAATTCTATCTTGAAACCTCAAAATACCATCCATTCCAATCTTAAACTCACTACTTTTTCCTTGAGTTAAAATTTCCATTTGGGTTTTCAGAAAAGGATCAAATTCTTGCTTCTGTCTAATTTCTTCCAAAAATATGTTTGAAATTTGTAAAGCTCCTAATCTAATACTCGTATTAGTAGTTTCACACACTAAACTAAGGTCTCGAAATTGTTCTAATAAATCCATTTCTCTAATCATCAGTGAAGACATAATCAAAGATTTCCTACTTAAAGCATCTGCTACCACATTAGCCTTTCCGGGATGGTAATTAAGTTCAAAATCATAATCTTTTAAAAATTCCATCCATCTTCTTTGTCTCATGTTTAATTCTTTTTGACTAAATAAATATTTAAGGCTTTTGTGATCGCTAAATACTTCAAATCTAGTTCCATACAAATAGTGTCTCCACATCTTAAGTGTGAATACTACAGCCGCTAATTCTAGATCATGGGTTGGATAATTTTTCTCATGAATCTTATGTTGTCTAGAAGCGTATGCTACAACTTTTGAATCTTGCATCAATACTCCCCCTAAACCCATTTTGGATGCATCACAATACACTACAAAAGGTTCTTTGGGATCAGGTAGAGTTAATACTGGAGCAGTGGTCAATCTTTCCTTTAGAGTTTGAAAACTATCCTCACATTGAGTAGTCCAAATAAATGTCTGATTCTTTCTAGTCAAGGTAGTCAAAGGTAAAGCTATTTTAGAAAAATCTTTAATAAATCTCCTATAATATCCTGCTAATCCTAGAAAACTCCTAATCTCTGTTACACTTTTAGGTCTCTCCCATTCCAAAACAGATTGTACCTTACATGGATCTACAGATATTCCTCCTTGACATATCACATGACCTAAAAAATTCATTTTCTCCATCCAAAATTCACACTTAGATAATTTAGCAAAAAGTTTTCTGTCCTTTAAAATCTGTAATACTATATTTAAGTGTTTGGCATGATCCTCCCTAGTTTTACTGTACACTAATATGTCATCAATGAATACAATTACAAAATGGTCAAGATAAGGGTGAAAAATTCGATTCATGTAATCCATAAATACTGCTGGAGCATTAGTCACCCCAAAAGGCATAACTAAATACTCATAGTGCCCATAACGAGTACTGAAAGCAGTTTTTGGAATATCCTCGGATTTTACCCTAATCGATGGTATCGATCTTAAATCAATCTTACTAAAAATACAGGCTCCTTTTAATTGATCCATAAGATCATCAATCCTAGGCAGTGGATATTTATTCTTAATGGTTACTCTATTCAATTGTCTATAATCTATGCACATTCTCATGGTTCCATCCTTTTTCTTAACTAACAAAACTGGAGCTCCCCAGGGTGATACACTAGGCCTTACAAACTGTTTACTTAACAATTCTTCAATTTGTTTCTTGACTTCTGCTAATTCCACAGGAGACATTCTATATGGTGCTATGGAAATTGGTCCTGTTCCTGGAACTAAATCAATGGAAAACTCTATTTCTCAGAGGAGGTAACCGATCCACTTCTTGAAATATCTCTGTAAAATATTTTACTATTGGCACACTACTCGCCTCATTCTCAGATTTAGTTTCATTAGTGGTGATCATATATACTTGGGTATTGTTTTCTTTTAAAGATTTTAAGACTTTATTTATGGAAATAATTTCAATATCCCTACTCACCTCCGGGTCTCGAAAAATAATTGTTTTGTCAAAGCAATTCAACAAAACATGATTATGGACAACCAATCCATGCCTAAAACAACTTCAATTTGTTGAAGGGGTAAACAAATCAAATTGACACAGAAAGTTTTATCACCAATTTTTATTTTACAGTCTAGACAGATATCTGAGGTTAACACTGAAGTCCCAGTTGGAGTATTTACTTCTAATTTAAAGTTTAATGAAGACACAGGGAGTTTCAATTTTTGTACACAAGAATATGACACAAAAGAATGAGTAGCACCAGAGTCAAATAACACAGTTAAAGGAGTTTCACTTATGAAGCATTTACCTCGAATCAAAGGTTCTGAAGTCTCAGTTCCATTAAGGGAAAAAATTCTTCCTTGAGCCTTCGGTTTTTCAGACGGATTTTCTGACATGCTTCTCTTTCCTGGACAATCTTTTGCTAGATGTCCCTTTATGTTACATTTGTAGCACCAGATGCATGATGAAGCATAATGTCCAAATTCTCCACACTTAAAACACTTGACATTAACAGGATTAGATTCACGACTTCTCATAGGAGTTTTAGAAAAATTTCCAGCAGAACGTTCCTTAAATCCTTGAGAAGTTTGGTATGGTTTCCCTTTATTTTCGAACCCAAATCTTTTATTTTTAATGGGTCCTCCAACATTTTTATTTTTATAATATACAGCTCTAGCACGAGAATCCTCATCATATATTCTACACATATTTACAAGCATTGGAAATTGGTGAATACCTTGATAATTTATAGCCCTGTTTTATTTCAGACGTTGTGCCATTTAAAAATTTAACACATTTTGACCTTTCACCTTCTTTTCCATGGTAGTGTGTAGAATATCTCGACTAGATCTTCAAACTTAACCGCATACTCAAATCATCGTTAAGTTCCCTTGTTTTAATTCTAAAAACTCCATTTCTTTTTTATTCCTTATATCTTCAGGAAAATATTTTTCTAAAAACAATTCCTTAAATCCTCCCCATTTTATTGTTTCTCCTTCCTTCGCTTCATACTGGTAAGTATTTTCCCACCAGTATTCTGCCTCATCCACCAACATATGAGTTGCGAAAATTACCTTTTTATCCTCAGAACATCCCATTACCCGAAAGATTTTCTCAATTTCCTTTACCCATCGTTGAGCACCTTCAGGGTCATATCCACCTTCAAAAGTAGGCGGATTATTCCTCCAAAACGCTTCAAAGCCACGATATTCGTTATGTTCATTGTTGTTCCTACTTTGACTTCCAATTGCTTGAGCAAGTTTTTCGAGTGCCTCAGCAATTGCCTTATCATTTCCTCCAGCCATCTATTTACAGAAAATAAAATCTCAAAGCACATCAACTAACAATCAAACAAGAATATAGAACACATAAACAAACAATCATTCACACAACCTTATTGCTTCTAAGCTCACTACTTAATCACAACAAAAACATGGTTAGCTCAAAATTCACAAGTCCAAGAAAACATACTGCTCTGATACCAACTGTAACGCCCCGCTATTTTTCATTACTAAAATATTTTCCTTTTTATCTATTTATTATTATTATTAATTGAAAATATATCCTTTCATTTAGATTTCTTTGAATAAAATCTTAAAATAATTTCCTTGCTAAAAAAAAACGTCACCATAAAAAAAAAACATCACATAGATCACATCATAACCATACATCAAAAGTTGTTTACAAAACTTCACATATATACGTAATATTATGACAATTATAATATATACATTATTCTATTACATCCTCGTGTTAGCTAACATTCCTTGACATCTCCACATGTGATTACTGAATCTACCTGTCAATCTGCTCCTCCGAATAAAATTCAGGATCATCACAGGTGTCAAACCACAGACACAAACACGCAAGGGTAAGTTCCAATATTTTAATAAAAATACATATCATATAAAAATATCAATATGATACATATCATAATCAAATAAATAAATAATAAATTGTGACTTAAATGAAATTTCTATATGATGCATGCTCCAACCTCAACTCCAAAAATATGTAATGTGGTACCATCTCGATAATACGACATCATCATCGTAAAACTTACCGACCCGGTTGGGATTCCACGGTGGTAATCTCATAAACAAACATGTGATCATCATGAATTAAATGAATTCTCACTGTTGGAAATCCCCCAAGTCTGGCATCCCACCAAGACGCACGGATTAAGTTATTATCTGCACCTCTAACCGAGGCCACCTCTTTTGAGGCATGTATGCATGAATGAAAATTTTACCTCCCTTTCTAGAATATCATTTTTAATCATTCATATTTTGATGTACCATCAAATACCAAGAATACCAATAAACATCATGAAACCAAGAAATCAAGAAACACCAAGAAAACACCCATCAAAAGTAACGTATACGTGAACAAAGATCGTATACGTGAATAGTAACGTATACGTGAACAAGATCGCATATCGTGAATAGTAACGTATAAGTGACCGTAGTCCGTGAATAGTACACCAGGTAAGTTCCCAGGAAAGAGAGGTGGGTCACTAATGGACACACTTAAGTACCAAGTCTTTCCTTAGCCAGAACTTTCCTAGACATGCACTTGCACACTACCACCCTTTTCCTAACAACAAGAATAATTCCGTTTCGATGTGGAAGATCGGACAAAACCGCAACCACAGAGCATACTAAGAATTTTCTTAGCACTTTAGTATCAGATAAAATAAAGATAATAACAACAAAGAATAGTAAGATAAGGATAGCTCCCCTTACTTGTTTCTCTCAGCTTCCTATACTCTTCCTCTATTTACTTGCTCCTCTTTTAGAGATATTTCTTCCTAAGAGAGAGTTTGAGAGAATATAGAAATGTTCTTTTGTTTGTTTCCTCATCTGAAACTCCTAGGCCCTATTTATAGAATTCCCAAGGTACTATTTGCTACAGAATATTCTATAGAATATTCCACAGAATATTCCATAGAATATTCTATTACAGTAATTTTACTATTTACCTCAGTGATTTTATTATTTACTACAGTAATTTTACTATTTACCTCAGTTATTTTATTATTTACTACAGTAAATTTACTATTTACCATAGTAATTTTACTATTTACCACAGTAATTTTATTATTTGTACAGTAATTTACTATTTGCACAGTAATTTACTATTTGCACATTAATTAACTATTTGCACAGTAATTTACTATTTGCACATTTTTATAGAATTTTTAGTAAATGTTTTAACTACGTTTTTAATATACGTATGAAAATAAATTTTTGAGGATGTTACACGCGCTGAACGTGCGTCAAATAAAACTGAAGTCTAGCTACTACTTTGCAGTAATAGTGAACTCGGATCGTTTCCCTACGAATTACTTTGTCACTTCTCTGTAGCCGAAAATTAAACAAAATTTTAGGGGTTTTCATGCAGAGGGAAATTTAAAGCAATTAAACAGTAAACAATTAAGCAATAACAACAATTAATCAAGAATTAAAACGCAATTAACATATGAATAAAAGGCACCAATCTGATCTTTGTCGGATCCTAATTTCCCTCACTAGTTCAACAAAATAAAAGCACACATCTATGTAGTATATTAGAACCGAGATCTCTGCATTCTAACACTAAACCAATCGCTCTTAAATCTTAGAGAATTTTCCTCGAACACTCGGTGACCTTTAAACTCATGCGATCGCATGAGAGCGCATAACTCGATTTCGAATCTTAAAATTAGTTCGCTGCATTCATTGTTGATTAACAATGCCAGCCATTAATAATCTCAATTCAAAACATCAATCAACATAATAAAATCGAAATTATACAATCCAAAATGATTGCTCATTCAATTAAAAACGGAGAACCTAAATAAATTAGGGATCCTATTGAGATCGAATTGATTAACAAATTAGTTACACATAATTGAAATTAAACCTATCATTAAACGAAATTCCATAACAGTAGTAAAAAAACGCAAGAATTAAGAACAAAAACGGAATCACAATGCTAATTCAAGAACAAGAACAAGTGCTGGAAATTAGGAGAGAAGAGATTGAAATTGCAGAAAACTAGAATTAACTACGAAATTGAAGATGTAATTGTAACATAAATGAATTGAATTAAAAGGAAATTGAATCAAAATGCAAGAATTAAAAGGAATTAAAAGGGGGAAAGTGGGACCCTGGGACCTAAGTAGAGCAAGAGAAAAGAAGAAGATAGAAACCAAAATGCTGAAAATTGAAATTAAAATTGCAAAGTGAAGTGAGTGTTCAGAATTAGGGTTTTGGAGTATATAAAGGGGCCAAGTCATGTGCTAGTCACATAAATTTTAAGTGGTCCATGGTGCAGGGTTCGAAACCCGCCTAATGCACACATTTAAATGGTCCAATTACATGATTTGAAATGAGTCTACACTAACTCTTCACGCTGGAATTTCCACATAGTTTTCGTGCGTAACTTTCAAGACCAGTTTCACCCCAGATGCAGTCTGAACTATCTCTTGGTGTCTTCGTAGCTTTTGTAGCTCTTTGAGTCCTCTTTAATTCGATATATAATGGAGCTCAAACTGGGTTTTGTAGTGAGAGTTATGCTTGTTTTAGTGAACCTAGTCAAAACTGGAATTTTCAACAAATTAGAATAAAAATAAGCATTTAAGGCCCAATGGAGCCCAACCTCATAAATGCACTAAATCATGCTAATTAACCATTAATTATGTTGTACTAGGATGTAATAAGTGTAGAGAAAGTGATCAAAATAATAATGTATCAGTAGATGATTACTCTAAATTTACATGGGTATACTTCCTAACCTAAAAACACGAGTCTTTCAATATTTTTAAAATATTTTATAAACGTGTTCAAAATGGAAAAGGAGTGTGCATTGCATCTGTAAGAAGTGATCATGGAACGAAAATTGAAAATTCTGAGTTCAAAGTCTTTTGTTTTGAAAATGACATATTTCATAATTTTTTCGACTCCAAGAACTCCTAAACAGAATGAAGTTGTGGAAAGGAAAAGTATAACTTTACAAGAAATGACCAGAACTCTTTTACATGAAAGTTCACTTCCAAAGTATTTTTGGGCAGAAACAATAAATACCTCATGTTTTTTACAAAACAAAGTATTGATAAGACTTATATTGAATAAGACTCCTTATGAATTATGGAAAGGAAGAAGATCCAACATATCATATTTTCATCTGAATGTTTTATTTTAAATACAAAAGATCATCTTGGAAAATTTGATTCTAAAGTTTTTAAAGGATTTCTTCTTGGATATTCTGATACATCTAAAGCTTACAAAGTTTTCAACTCAAAAACTCAAGTTGTAGAAGAACCCATACATGTAAAATTTCAAGATAACACAAAGGCTGATAGGAGAATATCAGACCTAGAAACCTCGTTTGATCTTTTGCAGGTTAACCCATCAAGACAACACAATGGACCTGTTGTTAGAACAAATGCTGAAGTCAAACTAGACGAAAGTACGTCTATTGGATCAGACAAACTTTCATCGTCTACTCATCAACCTGACAATAGCCAGACTCCTGTCAAAATGTGGAAATTTGCCTCAAATCACTCTTAAGATCTGATCATAGGAGACAAGCATCAAGGAGTGCAAACCATGTCAAATTTTAGAAACCTTTTTGGATATGCTTTGGTGTCAGAAATTATATCCAAAAGCATTAAGGAAGCACTCAGAGAAAATGACTGAATACTTGCCATGGAAGAAGAGTTAAACCGGTTCACAAGAAACGACGTATGGACACTAGTTGAAAAACCCAAAGACAAAAGCATTATTGGAACAAGATGCGTTTTCAGAAACAAGCTAGACGAAGAAGGAAAGGTCGTCAGAAACAAGGCAAGGTTAGTAGTTATAGGGTATCTTGTATTGATTTCACAGAAACCTTTGCACCTGTAGCTAAAGTAAAATCTATTAGCATTTTACTTGTTTTTACTGCACATAAAAATATTGTTTTATATCAAATGGATGTTAAAAGTGCATTTCTAAATGGTTTTATTGAAGAAGTTTTTGTAAAGTAACCACCCGATTTTGAACATTCATCTTTGCCACATCATGTTTTTAAGCTTAGGAAAGTTTTGTACGGTTTGAAACAAGCTCCAAGAGCATGTTATGACAGATTGAGTTCTTTTCTACTTAAAAATGATTTTTCAAGAGGAAAGATTGACACAACTCTTTTTAAGAAAAACCTCTCAAAGGATATCACTATTGTACAAATATATGTAGATCACATTGTTTTTTGTGCAGCTACTGAATCTCTATGCAAAGACTTCTCTAAGCAGAATGAGTTCGAGATGAGCATGATGGGAGAGTTAAATTTTTTCTTGGGTCTGCAAATTAAGCAGGCGAAACAAGGTATCTATATCCATCAACAAAATTATACTAAAGAACTATTAAAGAAGTTCAAGATGGATGGTGCCAAACCTATGAAAACACTCATGCATTCATCTGGAGCCAGATTAAGTAAAGATGAGTCTAGTAAGTCTATTGATCAGACTGTTTATCGAGGTATGATTGGATCTCTACTTTACTTAACTGCAAGCGGACCAGACATTATGTTTAGTGTCTATCTTTGTGCGAGATTTCAGTCTGACCCAAAAGAATCTCATCTCCAAGCTGTTAAGCGTATATTAAGATATCTGGTTGGAACCACTAATCTCTCATTGTTTTTACAAGAAAAATGATGGTTTCAGCTTGAGTGGATTTTGTGATGCTGACTATGGTGGTGATAAAGTGGAGAGAAAAAGTACAAGTGGAGTATGTCAGTTTCTGGGCTCTATATTTATCTCTTGGTCAAGCAAGAAGCAGAACTCCATAACACTATCTACAACAGAAGCATAATATGTTTCGGCTGCTGGGTGCTGCTCACAATTGCTATGGGTAAAACATCAACTGGAAGATTATTCCAAGTTTGAAAATCATATACCTGTATATTGTGACAATACCAGTGCAATCAATTTAAGCAAAAGCCCAATTTAGCATTCAAAAGCTAAGCATATTGAAATCAAATTTCATTTGATAAGAGTTTACGTTCAAAAAAAGGTATTTTTGATATACAATTTGTACAATCTGATTTTCAATGGGTTGATATATTTACAAAAGCTTTAGACGAAACAAGATTTAATTTAATCAAAGAAAATTTGGGAATTATTGTTCTATTTGACTAAATATTCCATCTGCTTGATTGCTTTCGTCTGTTATTCATTCGTCTGATTATCTCATGTTAAAACGAAACACTACGTCTGATTAAAAGTTGAAATAGTTCATTTAACTCTTCAAGAGACGCAACGATATGTTATCTTTTAACATATTTTGATTGAGTGTACAGGACGAAGCATTTAATGCTACATTAAATGTGTTTGACATTTATGGCAAAAATTCTTAGAAGAATAGGACATGCGCAACATTTGTAGAGACAAATCAATCATTAGAAGGGTAATGATGGAAAACATCAAATCAGGGACGGTTACTTTTCTTTCGTCTACTCTCTGACCTAAAACTATTTCATTCCAATATAAATACAAAAGTTAACTGTCTCTACTCTTACTGCTCTTCAAAACTCTTATTGTCTAAAAAGAACTCTTATATTCCCTGAAACTTATCATTTTGTTTTCAAATATGAAAATGGCTGCCAAGAACTTAAATAGTGCTGAAAATACAACTGAAGAGACCTTCTTTGTCGAGGACATGTTTCTGCCTGGAAAATGGATTGACATGGTCACAGTAACAAAATGCACTGGAGATCTCATTGGAATACTCATAGATGTTGGATGGGCGGAGTTTGCTCAATGGAAAGGAATGTGGATGATGGAAGCATTCACAAAGTAATTTCAGATAAGGAGTATCTGATAAATGAAGAGCCGATTGTTGCTGCTGCAAAATGCGAATTGAAAGGAGTTAAGTTTCATCATAATTGGAGTACTCAATTAGACGAAGACATGATTGATAATCTTATATATGGAATTCCTCGTCCAGAAGATAACCCAAGTTCACTAAAGTTGTAAACTTGCTTCCCCTGTGGAGAGTCATGCATAACCTTCTACTCATTATTTTCACCCCTAGGACTGGGTCTAGGGATAATGTAAGCAACAAAGATAGGTTTTATCTCTACCATCTGGTGAAAAGGGAGAAGATAAGTCTTCCTCATATTATAATGGATAATTGGCTTAACGCCTTCCGTGTCAGAAGCCTTTAGAGAAAAACAAGTATCCCATATCCTGCAATATTCTCACAGTTCATCATAAATCAAGGCTTTAATAGTAAAAATGTTGATTAGTATCAATCTGCCCCTAAATTAAAACAAAGTACCTTCTCCAAAATGCGTCTTGACTTTCTTTTTGCTGAAAGAACTAGAGCTCGATTTCTTAAACCCCAAAAATCGTCTCAAAAACAAAATCCCTCACCCTCCAAACACCATCAAAGAAACTCAAACTCTCTGACATAAAACCTCAAATTGAACAACCACCTCTATATTCCTCTATACATAAACCACAAATACAAACTCAAACATAAGCACAAACTGTTATTTAGGTACATGAATCACTCATTGATCATCTACCAGAACAACCTCTCGTTCGAAGAAGCATTTGATCACTCATTGTTGACCCAAATAAAGAAAAATCTGAGAAAAAGGGATCAGACACATCCGTTGAATCAAGGTCAAAGAGGAAGGCTAACATAGTTGATTCTGCTAAGTCAAATCAAGAAGCAAGCGCTGCCAACTTGACAGACGTAGTTGAGACTGCTAAAAGAACAAAAGAAGGAGAAACTGATAAGAAAGTTGAAGAAGCAGAGGCTAAATTAAAAGAAGAAGAAACTCAGAAGAACTAAGGAGCCAGTGCTAGACGCAAGGTGCCTGAAGAAAAGATTGCCAAAGGGAAGAAGCCTACTGTAATAGAAGCTCCACTTCCTTAAGAAGAAGAAAAAGATGATGAAAAGATGAAGAAAGCAATAGAAGTCTCACTGGTAGAAGCTTATGAGATTGATCGTCTAATCTTAAAAAGACGAAATGAAGGAGGTACATTTGGAACAACGTTAGCATCAACACCATCATTTGAGCAGGTTAATGCCATTCTATCAGAACATTGTCTACAATGCTAAACGATGATATGCATGTCATCATGCATCTTAACTCTATTGAAGAGAATGTTGGAACAAGGCAAGATCCATACTCAGAGTCAATCAACACTTTGTTTGAGTTTGCTGCTCGTATCTCACCACAAACGGAAGAGGATTTGTCTGCTACAGATGCTTTCCCACAAACTGAAGTACAACCTTGTGATGAACAATCTGTCTGTACATACACCTCTGCCTCCACATTATCTTCTACAGTGTATACATATGCGAGAAAGGAACCCTTTCTCTATTCAGACGTGGTGTCTTTTGAGGGAATTTCTCCTCCAAAGACGATTAATTACTCGTTCCTTGATGAATTATACATGAAGAAGTTCTATGTATATGGATGTGCAGAAGAAAAGCTGATAAAGCCAGACTGGCTAATAGAAGATAAACTTCCTCAAATTGAAGACCAATCTACAGAAAACTCCTCGTCAGCTGAAGAAAGTAAAAAAGAAGTTGATCAAGAAGAAGTTGACAAAGAAAAATGAGTTGTTGAAGTACTGTCTCCTTTCTCTGGAGACAAAGGACCCTATAATTTCAGAGGGACAAAGGGCTTCAAAATAAAAAGGACTCTAAATCCTTTCTTATTTTATCACACCCTAAAGCCAGCACTGCTAGATTTTGAAAAGTGTTACACCTCAACAGATAAAAGGAAGTGGTTGCCTTTACTGGATTGGGGTGGTCTTGCAAAGTTGAAAATCAAGGGACTTGAGAAAATCAATGTTTATAAAATTTATCTAGAAGAATCTCAAGTTGTAACTCCTACTTTGAGCTATGAACCTCACATCAAAACTTGTGAAGCTCATCCTGGAAAAGTTTTAAGAAGGAAGGAACAACTGTCTTCCATCACTCTCTTCTCAACGACAAAGCTTGGTATCCAAGTGTACCAAGAGAATGCAAGTACTTGGCGCTGGACGCAAGTGATGAACATGATCCCATTCCTTTCAACATTCCTTTGAACAAGACAGAATACATTGGTCTTGGCTACTCTCTTGGGCTCACTTTACCTTGGATCAGACCTCACTACAAAGGAGTACACATCACGCAGGAATTAACACTAAAAGATCTTAAGACTCCCGAGGATCTACCCCACGCTTTTTGCCCATTGATCATGATATTAATTTTCATCATATGGCAAACACGTGTATAGAAAGGAAGGAAAGGAGCAAGTCATCTCTCTTCATCATATCAGACACAATACTGAAAAATAAGGAAAGCCACTGCCTCATCGTCTTAGCACGCAATTCTCATATATCTCATCAATAAACGTTAAGTTCTATGTTCGACTGGATTGATCTCGTCCATGTAGAATTAAGTTCTTGGCCAAAGGCAAGGAGATAATGATAGATGAAGATGAACTAAGGAAATTTTGGTAGGCACGCCATATACCTAAGTTGCTTTCTTTGTCTGAATATGAGCGTCTAAAGACGGAAGGCCCCTTTGATAGCAGAGCTTTTACCAAGATTCGCAACCATGAAGCTGCATTGGCTTACTCTTCTAGTAAGGAGTTAGGGATGGAAGATGTTGTTGTTGTTTGTAGAAGCGTTGTTGGTCCCTATGTGAATCTAGAGGGGGGGGGTGAATAGATTCTAGTTCCCTAATAATATTTCTAAGACTCTTTTCCTCACTTTTTCAATTCAATTTTATCTTGTATTACAGCAATGTACCAGAGATATCACAGCGGAAAGATACAAGAAAATTGTAAAGCAAGAAATCAAATGGAATGTAAAGATAAGGTATAGAGAAGAGATAGTAAACAGAGATTTATACTGGTTCGGCTTTCGGCCTACATCCAGTCCCAACCCAACAACTGTTGCGATCGGTATTCCACTATAATCTTGTGTTCAATACAATCACTTCTGCACAAACACAAAAACAATCAAATACTCAAATCTCTTTATGTTCTTCCTTAGAACATATCTCACCAATTCTTGAAACTTTCAAGAATTACCTATGAGAGTACCTCTCTCAATTCTCTAACTCTTCTTCTAGAGAACCACTTTCTCTTAAGAGTTTCAAACCAAAATCAAAAAACAAAACAAAGAAATAAAGATCAGTAAAGATTACACCTGTGTGTATGCTCTGATCAAGATGATAACCAAAAGTATTCAAATCTTTCTTCCTTCACACAATACTCATCTCTTTGAGAAAATCCTTTTTGAAATCTTTGAAGAGATTTTCAGAACTTGTAAACCTGTGTTTTTCTCTTCTTTCTTTTCTTTGAAAAACATAAAAGATTTCTCTCTCCGAAATAAAATCAAAGAGGTTCCATTTAAAGCAGTTTCAAAACCATTTAGAGATGAATTCTGGTGTGGTAATCGATTACAGATGTTGGTAATCGATTACTATAGAGAAATTTGTCTTCCTCTGCATTTCAAGCACGAAGTAATCGATTACTATGGAGTGGTAATCGATTACTTCAGAGCAAGTTGAGTTCCCTCGTTTTCTAAGTCGTTGGTAATCGATTACTACATACCGGTAATCGATTTCAAACTTAAATTCTTAAAACCAAAGTTTTTTGAGTTCTTTTCAAATAAAATGGGGTTCCAACTTTCTCTAGCTCAATTTACAAGAGTAAAACCAAGTTCTCTATAAAAAGATTGAATAAAACTATTCATACAAAGCCTAAACTATAACAATCAATACATTTAAGCTCCTATATACAATCTATCATAAAGCTCAAAATTACAAGTATATCAAAACGAAAAACTAGGAAAGACTTCTTCAGCTTCAAGTCCAACAATCTCCCCCTTTTTGGTTTTGATGTACCAAATCTTGTGTAGTGATCCTTTATGTAGATGCTGGCTTTGATGTGACCTTTAATGTTAGTACTTTCTTTTTTTTTTCAATTCCATACAGCAATTTATATACCATTTTATGAATCATCCAATTCTTATGTCACAAATATCAATTTTCAGAAATATAAAGGTAATCAATTAAACTATCTATTACAGTCATCCAATAGTTTCAAATGTGTTAATCTGCTCCCCCTAAGTCAGATGCTTAGGTGCAAACAAAAAAAACTTGTTTAAGAAAAACTTAAAACAGAGTAAAACTTAAAATAGAGCAATTACAGAGAGCAAATATCATAAAGCTAAAACTATGCTATGAAGACTTAACAAAAGACTTAACAAATTACTAACTACACTTACTACACTACTACTCCCCCTATTTGGTATATCAAATCAGAAAGAGAGGTAGAGGTGGAGTTACTAATCTGAGTCATCTTGATTGAGTCGCTCCATGATGGTTTCCATCAAGTCTTTCATGTCTAGGAATTGCAGATCTTGTTTCTTTCCCATTTCATCCATCCGCTTTCCCATATCATCAATGCGCTTGTTGATGGTTGCCTCAAGTTCATCCATTCGGTCAATTACAATGGATTCGAACCGTGACTGTGGAACGTACTCACCAGAATTGTCTTCATCCATATCTTCAGGTTCTGGATGTGCTTCCTCTTGCTCTTGTGTTCCTTCATGCTCTTGCTGTGGAAAGGCCTGCTGTTCCTCTCTTGTGATCCATCCAACATCGATTTTGATAAGCCTCATCTTCTTCAATGCTCCATTGCCGATGACATGGACATCCTTGACCAATTCTCTTGCTTCATGTGTAGTGTCAATCTGAAACATATCAATTAGTCTAGAAATAAAGAGAGAGTAAGGACACTTATTATCAAGTAGTCTCCTCGTTTTCAGCATGTTATCCATGATCACATGAGTCCAATCCACTTGAATGTTGTTCTTTAATGCAGCAATGAGGATCATGTCTTCCTCAGTCAACTGGGCATGGTTTGCTCCTCTTGCGCCCAAGATCCAAAGAAAGGTGTAGTGAAGTAGCCGATCATCTGTTGTGAGGCCACCAATATTATAAGTAACTTTCTTGCCCAATGTTCTTTTCGAATTTCTATCCTCTTCCCATTGTACAGATTCCTCAAAGAGGCTCATATAGAAGGAATCTTTTTGCAAATCAAACCCTTTTCTCTCGAGTTTGTCTGCGTGTGCTATAATCCCTTCTTTTCGAATTCCAAGAATATCCAAAAAATGAGTGGGTAAGAGAAATCGTGGTACCTTTGACTTCAGAAGTCACAGTCATCTTCTCCATGTTTGGCTTGAGGTTGGAGTAGAAAACCTTAACCAAATCTGGATAGATGAATCCTTTCATCCCTACAAACCTCTCCAAATGTTGTTGTCTCAGAAAGGTCTGGAACGTGAAACTCTGAGAGTCTAGCCATCCAAGGTCAAGTATCTTTGGGGGAACTAGACCTTTGTTTGCGAAATCCAGGTTGAACCGGGTTTCTTGTCCCTTTGATGTGAACTAAGGGTTGATTCCCGACATTTGTGGTTGAGGAGGAGGAACTTCCGGTTGTTGTTGTTGTTGTTGTTGCAGCGAGGATGAGGGTTTCTTCCTCTTGGAAGATTCTCCCACCTTTTCTTTCCTTTTGCTTCTTCAGTGGAAACGATCTTGAGGGTATCTCGTTAGCCCTCATCTTGATTCTCTTTCCTTTTCCTTGTCCTTCCATTGTTGAGAGAGTGAAAAGCTTGAAAAGCTAGGGTTTGGAGGAAGAAGGTAAAGGGGTTTCTGAGCGTGAGTGTAAATGGTGAGTTGAAGAGTCACACCTGCACTTTCTTATAAAGAGAACAAAGCCCAGAAGATTAGCCCAAGAACGAGGTAATTGATTACTAGCAGTTGGTAATCGATTATCTCAGTTCCTTATGAAGAAAAAAAGGAAAACAACCAAGAAATAGTCGTGGTAATCGACATCAGAACCGTAATCGATTACTCTGTAGAGTTTCTCAAAGCATGTGAAATTTTGTTTTGTGGTAATCGACATCGCTTCGTGGTAATCGATTATTCCGTAGAGTTTTCTTACAATTTTTGAAAATCGGGTGCTTTGGTAATCGACATCGTTTCGGGTAATCGATTATCTCAAGATCAAAATCCTTCCCAGTGAATTTCACTGAAGTAATCGATTATCGTCCTTTGGTAATCAATTATTTCTATCAGAAAAAGGTTTTTCACAAAAATTTTCACAAAAACAGAGTTATGGATAAATGTAATTAAGTAAGAAGGTTTAGTTTAGATGTTCCTCACTCAATATACCGAGGTTTGATCTAAGTTTGTAAAACCTTTCCTTTGGTAATGCCTTTGTAAATATATCTGCTAATTGATTCTCCGTGTCTATGAATTCAATGTTACAATCTCCTTTTTCGATGTGATCTCTAATAAAGTGATGTCTGACTTCAATGTGTTTTGTCCTTGAGTGTAGTACAGGGTTTCTTGTGATACTTATGGCGCTTGTGTTGTCGCATTTCAAAGGAATGTGATCTACCTTTAACCCAAAGTCCTCAAGTTGGTGTTTCAACCAAATTGCTTGAGCACAAAGAACTTCCCGCTAGCCTACATATTCCGCTTTAGAGTTGATAGTGCTTACGCAAGCTTGCTTTCGCTATTCCAAGATATCAAGCATTCTCCGAAGATGTGACATGTGCCACTAGTGCTTTTCCTATCCGTTTTGCTACCTGCAAAATCAGAGTCACTGAAACCAACAAGTAGTGGTGAGGTTCCTTTTGGTCCACAACTTATTGTTCCTTTTAGGTATTTAAGAATCTTCTTCACTGTTAGCCAATGAGATTGCTTAGGTGTAGATTGAAATCTAGCACATAAACATACAGAAAACATGATATCAGGTATACTGGCTGTTAGATAAAGTAAAGATCCTATAACACCTCTGTATAGGGTAGTATCAACTTCATCACCTGTTTCATCAATCTCAAGATAAGTATTAGTAGAAATAGGTGTATTAGACGTTTTGCAATTTGTCATATCATATTTCTTAAGAAGTTCTTTAGTATACTTAGCCTGATGTATGAAAGTGCCACCTTCCATTTGCTTGATTTGAAGTCCTAAGAAGAAACTCAGTTCTCCAATCATAGACATATCAAATTCTTCCTGCATATCTTTCACAAACTCTTCACAAAGTTGTTGGTTAGATGATCCAAAGATAATGTCATAACATAAATTTGAACCAATAGAATGTAGTCAGACTTGTTCTTAATTAACAAAGTCTTATCTACTTTACCTCTGTGGAATCCTTTAGATATGAGAAACTTACTCAGTTTGTCATACCATTGCCTAGGGGCCTGCTTTAACCCATACAAGGCTTTATGAAGTTTGTAGACATGTGTAGGCCAAGTAGCATCTATGAATCCTGGTGGTTGAGCTACATAGACTTCTTCATTGATATAACCATTCAGGAATGCACTCTTTACATCCATCTGGTATAATTTGAAATTGTTGATGCAAGCATATGCCAGGAGTAGTCTAACAGCTTCAAGTCTTGCAACAGGAGCAAAGGTTTCTTCAAAGTCAATCCCTTCTTGTTGATTGTATCCTTTTGCCACAAGTCTTGCTTTGTTTCTGACCACAACTCCTTCTTCACTCAATTTGTTCTTGAAAACCCATTTTGTACCTATGATGTTCATATTGCCCTTGTCTGGAACAAGTTCCCAAACTCCATTCCTTTTGAACTGGTTAAGTTCTTCTTGCATAGCCATGATCCAAAATTCATTGTTCAAGGCCTCTTCTATACTTGTTGGTTCTACCTGTGACACAAAGGCAGTATCATAACAAAACAAGTTTCGTGAGGATCTAGTAGTTACCCCCTTGTGGATGTCACCAATGACATTGTCAAGTGATAGGTTCCTAGGTGTCCTCCACTCTTTTGCTTGTTCTGGTACAGGGTCAGGTTGAGTTTGCTGATGCTTGTTATCAATGTCCATGTTCTCTTCACCTGTGTCATCATCATGCAGAAATCTTTCCTTTTGAAAAGTGTTAGTTTCATCAAATCTAATATGGACAGATTCTTCAATGCACATGGTTCTTTTATTAAAGATTTTATATGCTTTACTGGTGTTTGAATAACCAAGGAAAATGGCTTCATCAGCCTTTGCATCAAACTTTCCAATAAGGTCTTTGCCATTGTTTAAAACAAAACATTTGCATCCAAAAACCTTAAAATAAGAAATGTTTGGTTTTCTTCCATAGAAAAGCTCATAAGGGGTTTTCTTTAAAATGGGTCTTATAGAGACTCTATTGAGAACATAGCATGCAGTGTTCACAGCATCTGGCCAAAAATGTTTAGGCATCATATGCTCATTCAGCATGGTTCTTCCAAGTTCTATAAGGGACCTGTTTTTCCTCTCCACCACTCCATTTTACTGTGGAGTTCTTGGAGCTGAAAAGCAGTGTGATATCCCATGTTTTTCACAAAACCTTTCAAAAAGGCAATTCTTAAATTCAGTTCCATTTCACTTCTTAAAGCTTTGATTTTCAAATCCTTTTTGTTTTGAATCTTTTTGGCAAGTACCTTGAAAACTCCAAAGGCTTGATCCTTTTTCTTGATAAACAAAACCCAAGTAAATCTTGAATAGTCATCTACTATGACTAGTCCATACAGATTTCCACCAATACTAGCTATCCTAGATGGACCAAATAAGTCTAAATGTAAGAGTTCAAGCGATCGATTTGTAGAAACATGTTTTACATTTTTGAAAGATGTTTTTGCTTTGACTTTTGACAAGACTCACATAGTCCTTCTTTGGAAAATCTAATCTTGGGGAGACCATAAACTAACTCTTTAGAAACTAGCTTATTCAAATGCAAAGTGTCAATGTGTGCTATTCTCCTATGCCATAGCCAAGACAGATTATCATTAGAAGTTAAACATGTAGAGTAGGGAGAAGAATGATCTACTTCCAGTATGTAAATGTTGTTAGATCTCTTGCCAATCATGAGAAGTTCATCTGAGTCTTTGTTGCTGATGAGACAATGTTCATCATCAAAAGCAATTCTGTAGTTCTTGTCACAAAGTTGACTGATGCTCAGAAGATTGAACCTCAATCCATCGACTAGCGTAACATCTTCTATTACCGTGTTTGCCGATTTCCAACAAGATCGTAGCCTAGGATTTTCCCTTTGTTGTTATCTCCATATACAACAGATCCCGATTCTCTTGGTGTGAAGGTGCTCATGTTCCTTCTATCACCCGTCATATGCCTTGAGCAGCCCTTTGTCTAAGTACCAAATTGAGCTTCTGCTGTTCAGGCTTTCCTGCAAGAGAAAAAGAACTTATTTTGTGGGTGGTATGCAGTTTTTCTTGGGTCCATACATGTTAGTGCTACTGGTAACTTTCTTTATCCATTTGTATTTACCACTGGAAATTCATTTCTTTCTAATCATGCAGTTGTAAGATTTGTGTCCAGGTTTCATGCAATATGTACAAGTGTATTTAGCATGCCTAGTATTTCCAGATTTCATATGAACACAGTTTGCAGAGATGTTGATTTCTTTTAACTTTGAAATATCCTTTTCTAACTCACATACTTTTTGTTTTAGCATGGATACTTCTTTTTTCAGACTTATGTTTTCTTTTTCAAAGACTTTAGCTTGATTATAAAGTTCACAAAAGGCAGAATGTAATTCATCATAATCATCCACAATTGAGTTTGTATCACATACCTCATTGGATGTTTTAGCCATGAAGCACAGATTTGCCTCCTCAGTTTCACTTTCAGATGTTGAGGATGTGTAGCCTTCATCCCAAGCAATGTATGCCTTCTTTTTCTTCTTTTCTTTTCTGACATTTCTTTCATTTTCAGTTTTTCTCACTTCAGAGTTGTTGCTCCTTTTCAAGGTTGGACAATCTGACCTATAGTGCCCAATCTTTCCACATTCATAGCAAGTTACCTTGACTGAAGTGTTTTCCTGCTTCTTGACTCCTTTTCTGGATTGACCAAATTTCTTTTTAGTGTTGTTCTTCATGAACTTCCTGAACTTCTTTACCATTAAGTTGACTTGGTCTTCTTGTGAATCACTTTCCTCTTCAGAGGATCCAGATTCTGTTTCACTATGATCTATCTTAAGAGCAATTCCTTTGGCTGTTTTATCTTTCTGCTCCTCATCCGCCATTCGAGTCATGTCCATCTCGTATTCTCTAAGTTTCCCAAACAGTTCAGCACTTGTCATAGCAGCAAGGTTCTTTGATTCGGTTATGGCTGTCACTGTAGGTTGCCACTTTCTATTCAAGGATTTCAGAATCTTGACATTCACCTCTTCTTCTATGAAGTTCTTGCCAAGCCCTTTGAGATGGTTAATAATGTGTGTGAATCTCTTTTGCATTTCCATGATTGACTCTCCTTGGAACATTCTGAATGTCTCATACTCCTGAATGAGTGTGTTCTTCCTAGCTCTTCTTACCTCAGCAGTACCTTCATGGGTAACCTTGATAAGCTCTCATGCTTCTTTTGTCATGTTCAAGCAGATATCTGAAAAACTCATCGAATTCAAAGCAGAATGAATGATGTTTAAGGCCTTAGCGTCATTTTCAGCCCTTCTAATCTCATCCATGTCCCATTCTTCAAAAGGTTTCTCTATTTCTTTTCCATTCTCTATTTTTATTGGAACTTTGTAGTCATTTACCACAGCCTGCCAGATACTTTTGTGAATAGATTCCATAAAGATCTTCATGCGAACTTTCCAAAATGGATAGTTATCACCGTAGAACAATGGAGGTCTATTTATCGAAGCTCCTTCAACGAAGGGTAAAAGATTACCAGCCATTATAGGGAACTAAGAAGGATTACTAGAGTGATTTACTAGTTAAAGCTCTTGATACCAATTGTTGGTCCCTATGTGAATCTAGAGGGGGGGGATGAATAGATTCTAGTTCCCTAATAATATTTCTAAGACTCTTTTCCTCACTTTTTCAATTCAATTTTATCTTGTATTACAGCAATGTACCAGAGATATCACAGCGGAAAGATACAAGAAAATTGTAAAGCAAGAAATCAAATGGAATGTAAAGATAAGGTATAGAGAAGAGATAGTAAACAGAGATTTATCTTGGTTCAAACTTTCGGCCTACATCCAAATTCCAACCCAACAACCATTGCAATCGGTATTCCACTATAATCTTGTGTTCAATACAATCACTTCTGCACAAACACAAAAACAATCAAATACTCAAATCTCTCTATGTTCTTCCTTAGAACATATCTCACCAATTCTTGAAACCTTCAAGAATTACCTATGAGAGTACCTCTCTCAATTCTCTAACTCTTCTTCTAGAGAACCACTTTCTCTTAAGAGTTTCAATCCAAAATCAAAACACAAAACAAAGAAATAAAGATCAGTAAAGATTACACATGTGTGTATGCTCTGATCAAGATGATAACCAAAAGTATTCAAATCTTTCTTCCTTCACACAATACTCATCTCTTTGAGAAAATCCTTTTTGAAATCTTTGAAGAGATTTTCAGAACTTGTAAACTTTGTGTTTTTCTTCTTTCTTTTCTTTGAAAAACATAAAAGATCTCTCTCTCCGAAATAAAATCAAAGAGGTTCCATTTAAAGCAGTTTCAAAACCATTTAGAGATGAATTCTGGTGTGGTAGTCGATTACAGATGTTGATAATCGATTACTATAGAGAAATTTGTCTTCCTCTGCATTTCAAGCACGAAGTAATCGATTACTATGGAGTGGTAATCGATTACTCCAGAGCAAGTTGAGTTCCCCTGTTTTCTAAGTCTGTTGGTAATCGATTACTACATACTGGTAATCGATTACTTCAGCTTAAATTCTTAAAACCAAAGTTTTTTGAGTTCTTTTCAAATAAAATGGGGTTCCAACTTTCTCTAGCTCAATTTACAAGAGTAAAACCAAGTTCTCTATAAAAAGATTGAATAAAACTATTCATACAAAGCCTAAACTATAACAATCAATACATTTAAGCTCCTATATAGAATCTATCATAAAGCTCAAAATTACAAGTATATCAAAACGAAAAACTAGGAAA
This sequence comes from Hylodesmum podocarpum, assembly GCA_026586105.1. NCBI lineage: Eukaryota > Viridiplantae > Streptophyta > Magnoliopsida > Fabales > Fabaceae > Hylodesmum > Hylodesmum podocarpum. The sequence goes on from JALJEV010000804.1 coordinate 3,525,825, forward strand.
GACTTCTTCAGCTTCAAGTCCAACAAGCGTCTACCCTAGTAAAAGCTTCGCCTATAATGCTACTAAATCTTTCCAGCAACCTTCACTTTCTCCAATTATGCGTGAATTCATTTTCTCCCATATATCACTATTCATTTTCTGAAGACTAAAGCTCTTTCTGCAATCGCTTATAAATCATTTAAGAGGAAATACTCTAAATTGGCAAGAAAATGCCATCATCAAGTCTGATCAGGCTGCTCTTCAACACATAGTTGATTTTCTTGAGTCTATGATGAAGGAGTTGCTATCCTGAGTGCCTAAAAGGGATTCATCAAAGGGAGGAGATCATGATGCATCGTCTACATCTTGAAGTTCATTACTCTATCAACTAGGATGTTTTCTGATGATTGCAGCCTAAGGGGGAGAAGTTTGAAAAAGAGGAGGAGATGTTAAAAGAGAAAGAGAAAAGTGTAAGGGGAAGTAGAAAAAGAAATGCATAACCCCTTGGGGATAAAATGCAAAAGCTGAGGGGGAGAAAAATAAAAATGATGATCAGTCTGAAGGGAAGTCAGACGCAAAAGATAAGAAAAGAAGAAAAGTAGAACAAGTTGAGGGGGAACTTAATATAGCTCTTTTGTATCTTATTCTTTGTAATTTATTTTTCTTGCTCTGTTAAGAAAAGTTTTTCTGTGATACATTTTTTTTATGCTTTGATACTCATTTTAATCTCATTTTTTTTATGTTTTTCGACTATAAAGTTCAATTTTAATCTCATTCATCTAGTGAAACTTAATGAAGTTCAGGCGCAGAGTAACACATGTCTCCATTCAAATCAAGTCGTTACGCAGAAGCTTCTAAAGGTGGAAACAAATTTGAAATGAAACATCTACAACATGAAAAACAGTTGTACATTTTGGTGAAATCTGTGCGCAAATCAGTCAAAGCCTGATCTCGCACTGACTTCCGTTGTGAAATCATTAATTGTTCTGATTGCTCACTCTGCCAGATGTTGGAGTACCCAAAACAAAGAACAAACGTTCAAATCTTCAGTCCAATGGATACTTCAAGAAGCTATCTATGAAAGGACTTCATTGCAACGAGTTCAAGTTGCCGAACTACATTGCAAAGAAATTGTATTCAACTTTCGATCAAGCTCAGAAAAGAAAAGTTCACTCACCCTGAACTTAAAATAGATCTCATTGTAAAATCCCTCTCCGTGTAAAGGATAATTCTTTGTTTTTAAAAGCTTTGTAAACTACTCTTATGGTGTTTGTATCCTCAAGATGCAAAGTGTTTAAAGAATAACTTGAGTTTTATCCTGAGGAGGCTGAGATCCAAAGAATACTTTTTTAGCTTGAGGAAACTAAGTGTTGAAAGAATATCTTCTATTTAGCCTGCGGAGGCTTGGTTTAAAGAATATCGGTTCAGCCTGAGAAGACTGTGTTCAAAGAATATTTGTTTTGTTAGCCAGAGTGGTTGGGTTCAAAGAATACTCTTAGTGGAAACTTAGCAAGTTGCTGAGTAACTAGACGTAGTCTCTTTAGACAAACCAGTGTAAAAATATTTATGTCTTATTGCATTACCTATTAACTAACCAGGGATAACAACTTAAACAAAAATCTTTGTTAAAATCAATTCTTTGACAAGAAAATCTTCTTGCGTCTATCATCGTTTTAAATTAACAGACGCAAAACACGTCGTCTGAAATTTTTTTTATTAATTCACATAATTCAACCCCTTCTTATTCTTATGTGTTTATATTTTACAATGTAAGATACTTCAGAAAAAGCTAGCCCTTTTTCAAATAATATACATGATCTATTACAAGGTAAATAAAAATTAATACAATTTTAAGGTCAAATGATCACCACTTGAAAATGAAGCTTACCCATCAAGCGATAGTATATAAAATTTAGGAGGACTGGTTATTTAAAGATATAATAGAAGAAGAAAAATTTTATAATACCCAAGTTAGAGATTAATCAAAATTGTCAAAAGGATAATTCAACCTCAAAATTTATATGGAGGAATCTTCGCATTCCAAAAACTGAACATAATTAAATTTCATATGAGATCTAAAAATATTTTAAGAATTTATACAAATCAATTAAGTAATTTATATTGGCTCACTATGTGAGACTATAGATGGTATAATGATACATTTTTATCTAAGGTAACTATTAGAGAAGATGAGTAACGATATTTTTCGAAATAAAGGCTTATGGAAGGATTACGAAAATTATTTTCTAAAAACGTTAAAACAAACCTGTAAAAAATATATGGAAACCCACTATCCTTTGAAAATCTAACTTATGAGCAAATACATTATATACGAGTAGACACAGAAACACAACTTAACACAAAATCAAGTTACAAGGTAAAATTCATTAAGAAAAATTAACGAACAATTCATTAAGAAAAATTAACGAACAAGAGAGAAGTTAGAACCTTTTATCAACGATAAAACTACGAAAGCTCCTAACACTACCCAAAAGAGGAAAGTCATAAAACACTAATTTAAGCAGACTAATAATTACAAGAACCTATATAAGAAAAAGTTTAATAAAATTAGACCTCAACATTTTCAAAATATAAATACTAAACCAAAATATTTAAAACCTAAAAGATTTTCTTGTTGGAAGTATGGAAGACTTGCATTATGTTAATAATCAATTGTAGAGCTCAACAGAAAATATATGAATTAGATTTAGATGATAAATTAAAAGTAATTCGTTTAACTGTATTAATAAATTCATATTAAGAAGAAAGTACAATAAAAAAACAGTATAAAGAGAATGAGGTAGTTTATCGATAAAAACATTTATTCTGAAGCATACTTGACTAATGAGGAAGAATGGTACCTTTTAGGCGTAACCTATGTAGTTGCCCTAACAATAAAACTTTCAATAGGCTAATTAGGGCTTTTTGACCTGTTTAGAAAAACCGGGTAATCAAAATACAAAAAAGGGTGTAGTTCGCAACATAATACTAAAATGAGCCGATCGCGATTCGTGGCGCGACCACCTAGTCGCAGAAAAAGCCGAGACTACGTGTGAGTGCGACACGTGGCAAAAACTCCGACATGGAGAGCTGACATGGACAGTGGTCACGGAAAATCCGCGACCACCTCTGGTGATGACACGTGGCAAGCCACGTTAGAGCTGCACAGGGATAGTGTGCCACGTTGCGTAGTCGCTGGATTTTTCGCGACCACGCCACGTGTCACAATGTGGTGTTGTATAGCCCCAAGGCGTGGTCGCTGGGTTTGTAGCGACTACCTCTGGTGGCGCCACGTGTCAAGCGGAGAGTGGCGAGTTTAAGGATGACGTCATGTGGTCGCGAGATTTCCAGCGACCAGCCTTGGTCGCGGATTAATCCGACCACCTTTTACCTCACATTCGCGGCCCACTTCCGGGACCACTATAAAAGGAGGTGGAAGTTAAAAAATTTTACTTCCCTCCTTTTTACTTCCCTCCTTTACAGTGCTCTGGTCAATCTTGTTTTTTCATCATGGCATCCTCGTCTTCTTCCGATGGATTAGTTATTGAGTGTGGTCCAGTTGAAGGAGATGTGTTGTGGGTTTAGAAAGCTCACATTTCCCAACATGTATGGAATAGTGGAGAATGTAGGCGGTTAGTACTACGAAGGAAACCGCCACTATATTTAGGACGACCCACCATACCAGATGCTATCGTGGACCTCTTTGAAGAAGCTGGTTTTCTGTGGGTGTGTAAGATTGGTTACTTGAAGGTATTTCAAATATTTTTAATTTTTTAATTTCGAAATTATAATTATTTTTTATTGATGAAATTAGAATTATTCTAAGTGGTTAGATTTGAAGGTAGTTTTTTAGGCAATAATATTTAAAATAGGTGGTTAGATTTTAAGGTAGTATTATAGGCAGTAATATTTAAAATAGGTGGTTAGATTTTTAGATAGTATTATAGGCAGTAATATTTAAAATAGGTGGTTAGATTTTTAGATAGTATTATAGGCAGTAATATTTAAAATAGGTGGTTAGAATTTTAGATAGTATTATAGGCAGTAATATTTAAAATAGCTGGATAGATTTTTAGATAGTATTATAGGCGGTAATATTTAAAATAGGTGGTTAGATTTTTAGATAGTATTATAGGCAGTAATATTTAAAATAGGTGGTTAGATTTTTAGATAGTATTATAGGCAATAATATTTTTTAGTTCGATTTTTAGGTGGTTATATTTTAAGATAGTATTATAAGCAGTAATATTTAAAATAGGTGGTTAGACAATTATTTTTAATATTTTAATTGTTAGTATTATTAGTGATTACCGTAATATATTATTAGTGTAATTAACTTGATAAATTATTATTTTACGTTAATAATTTTTTATTTAATTTAGTGTTACGGTAATTTGTTTTATTTAATTGTAGTTAGTATGTGTGTTACGGTAATATTTTTACAAATTATTATAGGTGCAAATGTGTATATATAAGTTAGTATTTATTTGAATTTTGTGTATTGTTGACATACGTATTTATTTTTCTTTAGTAGTTTATTTACGTATATAAATTTAATTAGTATTTACTAGTTGACTTACGTACTGAATAATTTTTTTATTTTATGTTTATTAAGTAATTTTCTTTAGTAGTTTAGTTACGTATTTACTTTATTATTTGATATGTTCATAATTTTGTTTTACGCAAGTACATCAGGGACTCTTGAATGCCTTCGTGGAGCGCTGGAGACCAGAGACTCATACATTTCACATGCGCTGCGGAGAGTGCACTATTACGCTGCAGGATGTGGCTATGTTATTGGGTGTACCTATTGATGGCATGCCTTTGATTGCAGACACCTATGGCCGATGGTCTGATATATGCGAGGCGGTGTTGGGTATTAGACCAACACCGGATGTTATGAAGGGATCGTCAGTGAAGCTCAGTTGGGTAACTAAGAACTTTGGAGACATTACACCATTTTTAGACGATCCAGTAGCACTGCGTAGATACGCACGTGCATGGATTTTATGATTTATCGGTGGTATTATGTTTCCTGATAGGAGTGGATCACGGGTATCCCTCAAATGGTTGCAGTTCCTCGTTGATTTTGGGGAGATCACTACCTATGCCTGGGGTAGTGCTTTATTAGGATTTCTATACAGAGAGTTGTGCAACGCAACTAATGTAGAGAACGTGAACATTGGTGGCATGATAGTGTTAGTGTAGTTTTGGGCTTGGGAGAGGTTTGCTTGCACTTTGCCACGAGTCATTGCACCTAGACTACCACACTCACCGATAGCTCACAGGTATGTCCATTAGAAGCAACTTTTTTTTTTTAATTTGTTGTTAATTATAATAACTGAATAAGATTAATGTGTATTTTTTGTGTAGGTGGTTACCTGTTATGGAAAACATTCATTTTGATCATGATGTCCCAGTGATTAGACACGCATTAGATCTTCTTACTAATGAAGAGGTATTATACTTAAACATTTTAATTAAATGAAATTTTTTTGTATATGCTTTAAAATATTTAAAGTTGTAATTTCTATTTGTGTAGTTTATTTGGGAGCCATATAGTGGTGCTGTTTTACAGTATGTACCTGAGATATGTTGTGCTGGTCAGCCTATTTGGCGAGCTGTTGTGCCACTTCTTTGTTTTCAGATTGCTGAGTGGCACCAGCCAGATAGGGTCCTGAGGCAGTTTGGCATGAGGCAGTTTATTCCTGCTGCGCCTTCTCAATTAGCGATCTTCACTACCGGCACTCGAGAGGAAACATGACCAGCATTGGGCTACTCTTCTACAGTCTATTCTAGGTATCTGGCAGAATCGGCTACAGTATGTTGTTGACAGCATCCCAGATTCACGCCCTTTGAGTTACAATGATGATTATATGATCTGGTATAGGAAGAAAACTCTTATGTTTGTCGACCCGAAACACGCCCACGCAGCTGCCTTGGTATTTAATCTAATTTAAAATGTTTAGTTTGTCTTATATGTTTATTAACATTGTTTTTCACTAATATCTAAATTGTTGTTTCAGGGTGAAGTGGTGGAGAACCATGCGTTTCTATCCACTCCACAAGGTTTCAGTACTTTGACATTGGATACGATGAGGGACATCACTCTGAGGTTGGCCATGATTAGTACTGAGGCTAGGCGAGTATTAGCGCCAGCTACCAGTGCCCCTCTAGGTGTTGAGAGGATTCATGTTGATGATGTCCAGCTTCCGATTAATACTGTCGAGACTGGTGGTATTGCCAGAGGTCGTACGATGATGGAGTCTCAGCCTCATATTATTCCTCCGGTTCCAGAGATTCCTCATGGCATGTATTATACACTGTCACAGTATACTCAGGCACCCTCTCAGTTTCCTCCGATGTACCATTATCTCAGAGTGTCGCAGTCATCACCTGATCATACACATACTGTCTCGTATCATCCATCACCAGCATTACAACCTTTTCAGGATGACACCCATTTTGTTGTACATGATTTGTTTGGTACTTCACCTATGGGCACTGCCTCTATTGACATCAGGACGCCTATATCTCAAGCAGGCCCACCTTATGATATCCCCGCTGACTTAGCATATATGGATGATCTGCTTGCGGGTGATGTAGGACAGCATTTTCATGATGCTGGTACGAGTCAGAATCGTCACCCTCGACGTAATCGACGTGCATGCGAGACACTATGATCCCGTGTGGAACGGGTGGCAGGCATGGGCGACATGGTCATCGACATCATCATGATCAGTAGTTTTTCATTATCTAGTATACGACTTATTATTTATGTAGGAAATTTTATGATATTTTTTTAGACATTTTCTTGACATTTTAATTATGTAATTAATCATGTTTCTTATGAAAATGTGATGCCGGTATTACAAAATTTTGCATGATAAAATTACCTATGTGTTAAATCAAAAGGTTTTAGGCAATATAATAATTTAACCATGACTATTAGTACTTTAAAAATAACAGTAATACTAATCTTGTTGATTTGTGGGACAAACCCTTCTGTTATGCCCTTCTTGACCACATTTTCGACATCTTTGTCGTCTTTGCGATGGTTCACTCCAATCCATTTCGTTCCTGATTCTTGTTGATTTGGGTCTACCTTTTCCTCTAAGCGTTGCTGGATCGGGGGTTAACTTCCAAGGTTGCTCAATATGTATCATAGCATCTTCATTCCCCAAAGGCCACCACTCCGCGGAGTATGCTTGCAAGATATATTCATTTTTGTAAACATTATCAACAAACTGAAGAAAGTCGATTGAAACATGTCCACAAACAGCTATCACGTGAGAACAAGGGTAATGGAAAGCCTTAAAACTTCCACATTGACAATATAGTTCAGATAGGATGACTGTCCATTTTTGGCCTCCACGCTGTGTACGAGGATTAAATGCTTTCTCAACTTCAAATCTTGTCTGTTGAATGTTATACACACGAACAGTATGAGAAGATGCTTCATCTTGATAATGTCGAAGCACTTGCATGACTTTTGAACAATAAACTTGACCTTCCAACATTTCTTGTTGAGCACGACGACCCCTTTCAACACAATACTCTCTACATCTGTTGTATGTGGCCTTAACCAGGGCACAAATTGGAAGATTTCTACATCCCTTAAAGACCTTATTAACACATTCTGAAAGATTTGTTGTCATGTGTCCATACCGGCGTCCATCTTCATCATATATCATACTCCATTTTTCCTTTGAAATCCCTTCTATCCATCTACAAACATCAGCACTTGATTCACAAAATTTTTCCAAATTTCTGTCAAATATATGTTTACAAGAAGTATAACCTACAAAAAAAAATTGTAAATAATTATAAAATGGAATAAGATTCTCGTACTAATGAAAATATAATTCAAGTTGTGTTTTAAAAATATGCATACCTATTTTAACCAACATGCTCTTTAGTTTCTGATTCTTGAATTTGTGATTAAAATTAGAAGCAATGTGTCTAATGCAATAAAAATGATATGCATGTGGCCGACTCCAACCATTTTGGTCATCATGTACGGCTGACTTTATGCCACGATGCTTGTCAGAAATGATCGAGATCCCTAATTTGTCAGTCACGTGTTGACGTAACAGCCTTAAGAACCACGACCAAGCTGATAGTGTTTCCCCTTCAACAACAGCAAACGCAAGAGGTAGCACACTCCCATTTCCGTCTTGTGAAGTTGCTATTAATAAGGTTCCTCTATACCTCCCATACAGGTGAGTCTCATCCACTTGTATAATAGGCTTACAAAATTGAAATGTATCGGCACATTGCTTGTACATCCAAAACACACGCTCAAATTGTCTAAATTCATTACTAAGAGTGTTACCAACAAAAAAATCATCATCACAAATTTCATAATATGAACCTAGAGAGTGTCTTCTCATGTATTCAAGCCAGACAGGAAGTTTTGCATATGACTCAGCCCAATCCCCATATATCATAGTCATTGCTTTTTGCTTTCCTAACCATGCCTTCCTGTAAGAAATTTTATAATTGAAAATGATAGATACTCTCTCTTGAACAAGTGCAACTTTAATTGATAGATCTTCCCTTATCATACATGTATACAATAAAATCAAATATTAGGAAGAAATAAGAGATCAACAATCATTCAATAACAAATATAATACATACCAAGTATGCATGTGCTCAAATCAGAATCAAGATTTACGTGATCTTGACTCAAACTAGCATTTAAACAAGTATGTGGTCCTCCCCATTGAACGACTTTCCATCTTTGTATCCGTTTCAATAAACTGGCTCGCATATAAAAAGGACATCCAACATCAGGACATCTAACGACATACCTATGTGGTTTTGACTCAACGACTTTCGAAATTTGATGTACATTCATCATGTACAGTTTTAGAGCCTTTTGAACACTTTTTTTATCTTCAAATTCTAATCCCACGAATAATTCTTGACCTTCCTCCCAACTTGTAGGACCACTTACACCAAACAAATATTCTTCATCAGGGTGATCCCAGTTTATTTAAGTATAGTGCGGTGTATTGTGCCAAAACGGTTGTTGCCTATCACTTATGTCATAATGATACAATTAAATACATTCTTTTAAAATAATTGAAACATATTCACAATTAATCTCACCTGTTACTATATCAGGTAATGCAATTGCTTGAACGTTCATACCTAAACTGTTAATATCAGCATTTAATTCATCATCATCTGATTCAGGTAAATCACCTTCAAAATCTTCACCATCAGTAGATGAATCCCCGAAAGAATCTGAGACGATATAAGTTTCATCTTCTTCACTTGAGTTTATTCCCGTACCACCTTCATCGTACGCCCTACAAACATTTGACTCAAATGCACCATCTTCATTATACGACGCACTACCTGCAATAACTATTTCTACACATAATTCTATATGGCCTAACCCTGGTTGTTCAAAATTAGTCATCATAAGATTGACATCACTATCATCAACTAATTCAAATAATGCATATTTATTATCTACAAAATATCTAGTTGTAATGCATCCTATTACTTCATTCTCATGTAATTTTAATCTTTGACGTAATGTTTTTTTTAACCCAATAAAATTAATATTTCTTTCTATTTGTATAATCCTTCTAGATCCTTCAAATTTTACTCTTTCCTCAGTTTCTATGACTCTTCCCTTAGCATATACAACAACTACTGTAGGCGCCATGCAAGTTCAATTTATCTACACAAAACAAAATAAATAAATTACAATTGTATATTATTATTTTAATAAAAAATTAAACGAAATAAACAAGCAAAACATTATACATTAAATAACGAAATTTATACCTGTTTGTGTGTAGAACTGCCAAGTTGTGAAGATTAGTTTGGCGGAGGGGGTATATATAATGTTTTGTGGTCGCACGGGAAGTAGCGGAAGGTTACATGGTCGTGAACAGCGGTGCGCAAGAACACAGAAACTTGGTTGCCACAACTGCCGCGACCAACGAACAGCCAACCAACTGCCAACACGTGGCGCAATCTAGGCTAGTCGCGGAAAGACCAGCGACCGCGCCACGTGAGACAGCAACAAATCACATTGTGACACGTGGCATGGTCGCGAAAAATCCAGCGACTACGCCACGTGGCACACCATCCCTGTGCAGCTCCAACGTGGCTTGCCACGTGTCATCACCAGAGGTGGTCGCGGATTTGCCCGCGACCACTGTCCATGTCAGCACTTCACGTCAGAGTTTTTGCCACGTGTCGCACTCACACGCGGTCGCGGCTTTTTCTGCGACTAGATGGTCGCGCCACGAATCACGATCGGCCCATTTTGGTATTATATTACGAACTACACCCTTCTTTATATTTTGATTACCCATTTTTGCTAAACAGATCAAAAAGCCGCTAATTAGAGACCAAACATCTACTTTAATTTCTAGATAAAATGGAAGAATCGCCATTAAAAAATGAAATTTTACGACAACGAAATGAATTAATTGAAAAAATAAACAAAATATAAGAAAGATACAACCTATAGATATGAAGAAAATATATAATACGTTTAGAAGTTCAAATGAACAAGTTACAATTAAAGAATTACAAAACAAGATTAAAAGTTTTAAGTAAGAAATAAAAATATTAAAACAAATTGATATTTCACTAGAATATAAAATATTAGAATTAGAAGGAAAAAATATTAAAAATTTAAGATAAAACTAACAATAAAGCCAAAATTTTTAATCTTTTATTAATATTTTGAGCATAGTTACAACCCATAAATGATATAGGAAAGTAACCTTTGTAGTACAAGATGAAGCATTTAATATGATAGCCTTGATTGATTCAAAGGCTGTCATTAACTATATCCAAGAAAAAATAGTACCTACAAAATATTATGAAAAAACAACATAAAGAGTTAGTAGAATGAACATCCAATATAAATTAATTAAAGTAAAAGTATGTAAGGAAAAAGATGTGATACATAATTTCTTGAATTAATAAAAATCATGACGACACAAATTATATTAGGAACCTTTCTCTAACAGTGTTATATCCTTTTAAAGTAAATCAAAAGGGTTAATATCAGAAACATTAGAAAAAAATAATATTTTCTTAAATTTATCCAACCTCCTACATTAAAAGAATTAAATCTATTACAAGAAGCTTTAATAACTAAAATAATTCTTATCCAAAGAAAACAAAAACATATAAATATGTTAAACAAAGAAATATAACATAAAATCACATAGCTTTCTAGAACTGAAAAAAAATAAAATGAAATAACATTACCCTATGAAGAATAATTTAGTGAAATGGATGTCTAATTAAAGTAAGACCAATACATATGAGTCAAATTATCTAGATACTTTAAAAATAAATTCAAACTATTTAAACAAGGGACTAATCAAACCTTTAAAATCCTTTTGGATTTCATCAAGATTTTATGTTATAAATAAAGTGTTAAAATGAATTAGGTACTCATCACCCAATAAATCTGATTTAATAAAAAGGTGGTATGATTTGACCATATTTCCAAAGTTTGAAATGAAATTTGACTATTATCAAATTCCTATAATGAAAAAGGATGATATAAAACTACTTTTATTGTGGCATTTATGCACTGTGAGTGAAATGTAATGTCCTTCGGCCTCAAAAATACATCAAGTGAGTTTCAAAATATTTTCTACCAGCACATGAAATACTTGGGTGATGTATTAATTTTTGCAAATAAGGTAAATCAACACATTCAACATTTAAATAAATTTATCCAAATAATCAAAGAGAATAGGTTAATCGTGCTGAAAAAAACCGAAAATATTTCAAACAAAAACTAGATTTTTAGGATATGAAAATATTACAAGGAACAATCACTCCTATCCAATACTCTTTATTATTTGCGAAAAAATTTCTCAATGATATTAAGGATAAGAAACAATTGTAAGTTCTAGGGTGTCAAAAATATGTTGCTGATTTTATACTAAATATTAGAACTATACGTGCACTATTTTATAAAAGGTTGAGAAAAGATTCTCTATCATGGAATAATGAAATATCTAACATAATTATCAAAAAAACTAAACAAATTGTAAGACACCTTGTTTGGGAGTTCCATATCCTGAAACCTCTTTAATTGTGAAGATAGATGAATCATGAGGGTTGTGGAGGAGTCTTAGAACAAGTTTCAAAAACCTACTCCTAAAGAACAAATAGTTACATATTACTATAGTATATGACATCCAGCTTAACAAAAATACTTTATAGTCAAAAAGGAGATTTTATCAATTATTTTATGCATCATAAAATTTCAAGATGACTTATTAAAAAAAAATTATAAAATCTTTAACATTTTGAAACTTCGATCAATAAATTTTGAGTAGCTTTAATAGCTTTTCTTGTTAGATCGAAGAAGAAGGTCAGGCTTGAAAATAAATTTCTCTAATATGTTTAAACCTTGTTTTATTAAGAGATTATTTTGCAAATCTTAAATTTCAAGGTGTCTCATAGTATGTCTTAGTTTAAAAAGATTGGATTGACAAACACTTGAAATTATACAAAATGATGTTGCATGAAAAAATAAAAAAAAAATTTGTATATAAAATAGAAGTGATGCAAATCATTCAAAACGTTTTAATCTAGTTTAATTAATTACAACAATTGATAATTGATAATTGAATGTTGATTTAGAAAACTGGGAAATAGGCTTTCTTGAATAATCAAATACTATGAAATGTAATCAATTACTATAACCAAAGTTAAAAAGGACGTACTAGAATAATAATAAATTATGTGCTTAATGTAATTAATTATATTGTTCAGTGAACATGAACACCGAAAGATAAGAACATTCTAATATATTGCTTGAACAACATAATCGATTAAAATGTAGAAATAATCGATTAAAGGGTAAAATAATTAATTATTGACTGATAACTCATATTTTTCTCAAATTTTCTATTCTTAATGCATTAATTTTAGCTGGTATGAGTTTTAATTTGTGCATCAATTGGCGTCTTTCTTAGATTGACTCATGATTAATTTAATCACTGAAGAAATGTCTAATGTTTCTATAGGTGTTTTAATTCAAGCTTAATGTTGAAAGAGAGAATCAAGAATAGTATAAAGAAAAGTTGAAATCTTAAAGAGTTTAAAGAGAACTTAGAAGAAAAATTTTAAAGAAGAAAATCTGAAGTTGATCTCGGTCATTCTCTCAATGGTTGAAACCTTCTCTACCCTTTAAGTAAGTATTTGATTTAGTAATTGATTGACTAAGAGAGTTCAAGCTTAAAGAATCAATCAAATCTCATTCTCACTAAAGTGAGGCATTATTGCTTGACCGAGAGAGCATGTAGAGCACAAATTTCTCAGCATAGTTCTAGCTTGAGCGAACTATTGTCGGTCAAGCAAGACCTCTGAGTTTTGTAGTATCTTTTTTGCTCATTTGTGCGAGAAAGCTTTTGGTCAAGCGAGATATGTAACCAATTATAATGGGATTTTTGCCCACTTTATGGAAGAACTGTAAGACTCGTTGTTTATTATGTGACCCAAGTTATCATTTATCTAATTAATTGATCATTGACCTTATGAATACCCACGTATTTAATTGATAATTATTTGATGGACGTAATTATCCTCATGACCTAATCAGGGTTTCCCCTTGGGTGTATATATAAAGAGATTATTAGGCAGAGGAAAAGAGAGACACACCAAACTTATCCTCTCCTCTGTCACCTCAACTCTACCATCATAACAATACACCCTAAACGGGAACTCGATCATCATCGAAATCATGGCCTCGTCTCTCACTACATTCACGGGACTATCAGGTACACATGATCTAATCCCTGACTTATATTACATGTTAAAGAATTGTTCAACATCTGGTATCAGAGCATTATGTTGATTAATCAATTCTGTTTTATTCTCTAAATACTGGAATTCAGATATGAAACATGTTTTAGCCCTAACTAAAATTGATTTTGTGTTTCTCCACTCTGTTTCCGATTTGTTTGAGTATTATGGGTTTTAACAAAAGGGATATGTTTCCGATCAAAACATTATGGTTTTATGGTTTTACTGATTCCAGAAAAATATATATTCATATTATTCATCCTTATTTTGATGAAATCTTTGATTTATTCTTCTTGACTTGAATAATACTCTAGAGTACACTTCTGCCCAAAGGTGATGTGTTACATTTGTAAAAATTTATTCAAGTTTGATTAAGCATTTTCACTTAGTGCATATCCTTAAACAGATATTTGCATGACGTTCGCCTTAAATACATGATTTTTCACTTCTGTCCAAAGATGATGTGCTATGATTGTGTATTGTGAACTAAGTATATATATGCATATGTGTGCATTAAAATTTGGATATCTCATTTCTGCCCAAAGGTGATGTGTTACATTCAAATTGCACGTTATAATTTTATTATTCATAATACTTAAATAATTGGTCATAACCAAAGTGATAGCCATTTGTTTAAGTAGAATTTAATTTAGTCTATTGTTTTGGTGTTATAATAGACTCTTATCACAGCTTCATTAGAATATAATGGTCCTTATCTTCGTCATTTTTAATTCATTACCCTCATATCACCATAAGTTCTTGTCTAATTAAGTGTCTTATTTCTCTCATCTAAATTCACTATCAGCCCCAAATATGGGAATTGAAACTTTGAATGGTGCGAACTTTTCTTCATGGAAGGATTCACTGATGCTAACTCTTGGCATGTTGGATTTTGATTATGCACTGAGAGAGGATGCCCCTCCTACTCTCACTGATGAAAGTACTGCTGAAGATAAAATAGTACATGAGAGATGAGAGAGATGCAACCGAATGGCTCTTATGCTCATTAAAAATTCCATCAGCATAATCATCAGGGGAGCTATTCCAGATTCAACTAATGCTAAAACTTTTCTAGCTTCTGTGGAGGAACAATTCAAAGCAACTTCTAAGGCACATGCCAGTACTCTTATTTTGAAGATGGTGACTACGAAATATGATGGGAATAGCGGCATTCGTGAGCACATCATGGTGATGAACGACATCGCCCGTAAGCTTAAGGGATTAGACATGGAGATCAGTGAGGGTTTCTTAGTGCACTTCATCATGACTTCTCTTCCAGCATCTTTTGAAGCTTTCAAGGTCAACTACAACACCCAACAGGTTAAGTGGTCGATGAATGAGTTGATTACTATGTGCGTACAAGAAGAAGAGCGTCTGAAGCTGGACAAACCGGATGTGGCTTATCTCATGACTGCTAATCCAAAGAAGAGGAAGGGCAATGTCGATAAGAAAGAAGTTTCTAAGGTCCAGAAACATGATGCAAGTGCTGCTTCCAGCTCTAAGAACTCCAAAGGGAAGTCTTACTGCAAATTCTGTCGTAAGGAAGGACATAGAGAGAAAGACTGCCAAGACTTTAAGGAGTGGCTGACTAAGAAAGGTAATCATCTTTACATGATACTTGAGTCCTTTAATTTAAATGTTCCAACTAATACATTGTGGTTTGACTCTGATTCTATGGTTCATGTAACCAACTCACTTCAGGGATTCCTTACAATCCAGAAGCTGGAAAGAAACTAAAGAATGCTTAAAATGAGGAATGGAAATGAACTAGCTATCGAAGCCGTGGGAACCTTAGAATTAATAATGAAAACTGGTTTGTGTATTAAACTTTATGATACCTTATATATTCCCGAGATTACTCGGAATTTAGTATCAAGGCCAAAGTTAGACATAGACGGTTTTGATGTTTCTCATGGTCATGGCAGACTTACTATTAGTTTAAATTCTCAAGTGTTTGGTTGTGGTTATCTAGATGGTGGTCTCTATAAATTATAACTAGATGATGATTTTTCAAAATCTTTGTTGTCGTATAATATCAACCAGACAATATCAAAGAGAAAACGAAAGCGAGACTTAGAAACTTCGTCCATGTTGTGGCATCAACGTTTAGGCCACATTTCACGAGAACGTTTGTCTAGACTCGTGAAGGATGAAGTGTTATCTTTTCTCGATTTCAATGATTTTGGAACATGTGTCAAATGCCTCAAAGGTAAAATGACATCAGTAAATAAAAAAGGTACCACCAGGATTTCAAATTTATTGGAGCTCATCCACACTGACATTAGTGGTCCTTACTCTATCACTGACATAACTGGACATAATTCATTTATCACTTATATTGATGATTATTCTCGTTATATGTACTTGTATCTTATTAAGGAAAAATCTGAGTCACTTACAACTTTCAAAGATTATAAAATTGAAGTTGAAAAACAACTTGATCGTCAAATAAAAGTTGTGAGATCAGATAGAGGAGGTGAATACTATGGTAGACATACTGATGTGGGTCAAGCTCCTGGTCCATTTTATGAGTTTTGTAAGGGCCAGGGGATCGTGAACCAATATACTGTGCCTGGTACTCCTCAGCAGAACGGTGTTGCTGAGAGAAGAAATAGGACCCTAATGGACATGATACGTTGTATGATAGCCAACTCAGGTTTACCCCTATTCCTCTGGACCGAGGCCTTAAAAGCAGTCGTTCATATACTCAATAGGGTTCCTTCTAAAGCTGTCCCTAAAACTCCTTATGAACTCTGGATAGGAAGGAAACCGAGTCTAAAATATATGAAAGTATGGGGTTGTCTCGCCGAAGCTAAACTTTATAATCCTTTCTTAAAGAAACTCGACATGAAAACTGTAACTTGTTACTTCATTGGTTATCCCTCTCACTCAAAGGGTTACAGATTTTATTGTCCTTCCCACGTCACTCGTATCGAAGAAACCAAAGATGCTCATTTCCTTGAGGACTTTAAGGTCAGTGGGAGTAGTGAAGACCCTTATGATGAATTGCAAGAAGTACAAGATGCGGGGGGGAGAGACTTGTCGATTATTTTACCTCCAATTACTCCTCTTGTACTCGACACCACTCCGCAGGACACTGCACCACCTTCCACTCCGAATGTACTTAGAAATGAAGGCACCTCAAATGACCATCATCAAGACAATGCTGACAATGCTTAACCTGATAATGCTCAACCCGATAATCTACTCAGGAGGTCATCTAGGTCCAAAAGGCCTACTAACTTTGATGATTATATTACCTACCTGACTGAAGAAGAAATGGATGTTGGAAAGTTTATTAGATCCTACCTCTTATAATGAAGCCATTAGCAGTGATCAGTCTCCTGAATGGAATAAAGCCATGATTGACGAGCTTGACTCCATGAAGAAAAACGGTGTTGGGATTTGGTTGAATTACCCAATGGCGTAAAACCCATAGGATGTAAATGGGTCTTCAAAACAAAACTGGATCCAAATGGAAACATTGAACGATACAAAGCGAGATTGGTTGCAAAGGGCTACACTCAGAAAGAGGGAATTGACTATCAAGAGACCTTTTCTCCTGTCTCTCGTAAAGATTCCTTAAGGATCGTTATGGCCCTAGTAGCTCACTTTGACTTAGAACTACATCAGATGGATGTCAAAACAGCTTTCCTAAATGGCGATTTGGATGAGGAAGTGTTCATGAAACAGCCTGGAGGTTTCAAATCTGAAGGTAAAGAACATCTAGTCTGTAAGCTGAAGAAATTCATATACGGGTTGAAGTAGGCATCACGTCAATGGTACCTAAAGTTACATCAAGTCTTGAAGTCAGAAGGTTTCGTAAAAAATCAAGTGGATCAATGTACCTACCTCAAGATGAGTGGGAGCAACTTTACTATACTTGTCCTTTACGTAGATGACATTCTATTGGCAAGTAATAGTTTAGACATGTTGCAAGAGTCTAAGCATTTACTCTCACGTAACTTTGACATGAAAGATCTCGGAGAAGCTTCTTATGTTATTGGCATCGAAATACACCGAGATAGAGTCAATGGGGTTTTAGGATTATCTCAAAAGACCTACATTGAGCGTGTTCTTACACGTTATAATATGCAACGTTGCTCTCCTTCTGTAGCTCCAGTAGTTAAGGGAGATGTTTTCGGTTTATTTCAATGTCCGAAAACAGAGGTTGAAAAAGAACAGATGAGAATGATACCTTATGCGTCAGTGGTTGGAAGCCTTATGTATGCACAAGTCTGCACTCGTCCAGATATCGCTTATATTGCTGGAATGTTAGGCCGTTATCAGACCAATCCTGGTTTTGATCACTGGAAAGCGGCTAAGAAAGTTCTTCGATATCTACAAGGGACAAAGACTATAAACTGACTTACAAAAGAAGTGATAATTTAGAAGTGGTTAGTTATTCTGATTCTGATTTTGCCAAGTGCAAAGATGACAAGAAATCCACTTCGGGGTATATCTTTATGTTAGCAGGCGGACCTATCCATGGAAGAGTCATAAGCAAAGGTTGACTGCAACTTCCACAATGATGGCAGAATATATTGCGCTGAACAACGCAACCTGTAATGGGATGTTGCTTAGAAATCTCATCACTGGACTCAAATTAGTTAATTCCATATCTCGACCATTGAAGCTTTACTGTGATAATTCAACTGTCGTTAGTTTCTCGAACAGTAACAGTTCGACTAGCGCTGCTTTATATCTTGATACAAAGTATTTGTTCGTACGTGAATGAGTTGAGAAAAATAAACTTTTTATTGAGCATATAAGTACTAAAAATATGCTTGCGGATCCGATGACTAAAGGTCTCCCACCTAAAGTTTTCGAAGAACATGTTTCAAAGATGGGCTTTTCTAAAGACCTTATTTAATTGCATATTGTACTTGCTTACGTTTAATAGTAAAATTTCCTCATTATTTTGTTTTGTCTGTCTCTAAATATGTCTATGCATGCCTAAATCCATATAGACAACAACTATACACAAATTATTGTTGAGGGCTTATTTGTCAATTTGATCCTTAGTATACTTTAAATTTGGTATTGTAGTATGATTAATGGGGGTCTTGAATTGAATATCGATTCAATGACTGTATTTCTCTGCTACAGTTTCGGTTTAAAACTAAAATGAGTATTAAAATCTGATCAGACTTACCTAATGCTCATCATAAATGATTACTCGGCCAAGTGGGAGAATGTAAGACTCGTTGTTTATTATGTGGCCCAAGTTATCATTTATCTAATTAATTGATCATTGACCTTATGAATACCCAAGTATTTAATTGATAATTTTTTTATGGACGTAATTATCCTCATGACCTAATCAGGGTTTCCCCTTGGGTGTATATATAAAGAGATTATTAGGCAGAGGAAAAGAGAGACACACCAATCTTATCCTCTCCTCTGTCACCTCAACTCTACCATCATAACAATACACCCTAAACAGGAACTCGATCATCATCGAAATCATGACCTCATCTCTCACTACATTCACGGGACTATCAGGTACATATGATCTAATCCCTTACTTATATTACATGTTAAAGAATTGTTCAACAAGAACCCCATTTTTCCATATTCTCTCGTCTTTGGGTTTTCTCTTTGCTAGGATTTAGCTTTTCCTTTACTTTCAATCAAATTCTTTGTCACTTTTCAATAATGGAAGGCTAGAAACCCAATTGTAATTTTCTGTGCATTTTGTAATTAGTTTAGCTTAGTTTTTGTGAAGCTTGGACCTTATGTTTGACTTGTAAGTTTCGGCCAAGCTTCCCTATTTGGACATGTTGACTTCATTTGTGTTGGTCAAAGCCTCTTAAGATGTGCTTAAGAGTCTTATAACCCAACTAAGCAAGTGTGTTACACTCTCTTAAAAGAGAGTGGATGGATTAGAAGAGAGAATTAGTGGAATTGCAACTAACTTCATTTAAATTTCCACCACTTGATTATGCCATAATTAAAGATGTAAATTTAAGTCAAGTTTATAAGTGTTGACTCTCATCTAAGAAGGTATTCTAGCCTTTGGATTTTCTTCTAATCCAAGGCATAGAATTCCGTCTTAATTAATCTATAATCATCACAAGCTTAGATGAGTTTTGAGCCTCTTGATCTCATTAACTCTAGATCCTTCTTGAATTGATCAAGTGAGGGGTGCTTAGCATCACTTGATCAATCCATCAAGGATCAAGTGGCTAGAGAGCCTCACGGTCAACACACACTAAGGCCTTATAACTTAGGCAAATTCCATCTTTGTACTCACTTTTGAATATTGAATGAAATAGAATTTCTAAGACTTGTGTCTTGAGAAAGGAGAGTGCTCTCTTAGGGTTTCTTCAAAGAACCTTGAATCTTATCTTGGTCCATGACTCAAGTGGCAATTCCTCTACATAACTTATTGGATCCATGGTCCATGGAACTACCACTCTTCTAAATCTCCATCCATTTTTTATTTCTTCTTCCTTTGGTTCCAAACCGAAAACACTAGCCTAAACATAGCCTATTCCGCAAGCTTGTTCATGATCTTGAGTGAGGATCACTTAGTGAATGAAGATTGGGCATTCAAGGTGTTGAATCCGTGGAGATCACCATCATAGCTTCATGGGTTTGCATCAAATTTGGTATTAAGAGCTTGTTCTTCACCTAGTTGTTCTTCACTTGTGGTATTGAGTCTAGCTCCTATCTTTTTTATTTCAATTTTTTATTCAATTGAATTTTTTTATTTGAGTTTTCTTGTGTGTCTTGGCTATCCAATGCATAGATGAGATGTTCTGACACTCATGGTTGATCATACATGACCTATTTTACATGCTAGACACATTCTAGTCAATAGCCCCCATGTGTTTGATGAATTTTCTCAATATGTATTTTGAGTCTCCTTGTTGGAATTTGAATCCCCTGCATTATATGTGGCTTAATTAGTGCTTATATGTGTTATTACAATGTGCATTTCTCATTATAAGTTCAAGTTACCACTACTATGCATTGTCTTGCTTGTTAGCAAAGTTTGACTTGACTTGCTTGAGTATTTGAGCCTATACTTGGACTGTCCAGCAAAGAATAGCCAAATGAAAATATAGAAAAAAAAAGAAAATAAAAGAGCAAGAGAAAATATTCAAAGAAAAGATTCAAAGAAAAATTCAAGAAAAGAAATTACAAGAAAAAGAAGATTGAAGAAAATTAGAGTGAAAATTGAGTAGCTCTTGTAATAGAAAATTTTTTAGAAAAATTGAGTGCAGTACCTTGGTGAATTGGGTCATTAAACACCCACAAATTTAGTGTCCAAGATCAATTTGACATCATTACTCATTAGGCTCAAGCATCATATTACAAATTGTGTCAAAATTACTAATAGCATGATATTTGAACTTGTAGTGTGTTTTGCATGTGCCTAGACATATTTGTCCTGTTTTGCCCTGTTTTTGGACCCTTATTTGTGGCTTCCCTGCACCTTAATTTGAGCTTATTTTGTGCATAAATATCACCCAAACCAATTCCCAAAATTTCAAGTCATTTTGAGCCAATTTTCAAGCCTAAGTTGCAATTTGGAGACGGTTGGGCGGAAATCTGTAACAGTTACGGTTTCCAATTGGTTCATGGTGCTAACCTTTGATTTATTGAATTCTGGGAACTTGGTCATTCAATTCACATATATATAAGCTCAACTGGAAGGTTTCATAATTTTCCAAGCTCATTTGGTATGCTTATAAATTTTCACAAGTTTGGGAAGATTTGGTCACGGTTCTGTCATTTTCCAGCAAACTTGCATTTGATTTCTTCCATTCTTGGGAATTTTGTTTCAAAATTTTTTACATTTTTTAATACTAGTTTTCCTTCATTATTAGTACAGTAAATTTACTAGCCATTTTCTTGACAATTAATTTCCATTTTGAGTAGCTAATTTGTTCATTGAGTCTTAATTTGTTACTTGTCTTCTTTGGCTTCTGAATAGTTTTTGTCTTGAGTATTTGTCTCCTTTGAATTTCCTTAAGCTTGTAGCTGAATTGTTCCTCTTTCATTTGGGTAAATTGAACCTTGATAATTGATGGAGGTTTCTCAAGAAACTCTAAGGAGATTAAGAGGAAAAAGGCAAGTGTGAACATTAGAGAAAAAGCCTTCTAAAGAGTGATACATGAGTGCTACTAGAGTGAAACATTTAGAGAGTGGCAAGGATCTCTTATATAATTGTATTTGTTGTCTAAACTTTTCTTGTGCAGCTATGGATACCTCTCCTAGTGTGGGAAATGATCTCTCACCAAGTTCTAAAAGGATGGTGGAATTGATGAAATCCATGCTTAGTGTTAGCTTGGATGAGAGGTTTGATCAAGAAAGGAGGTTTGATCCTTGGAGATACTAGTGGCAATCAAGGAGGTCACAATGGAGGAGGGGCTGTACCTAGGGAGGGCCAAGGGAGTTTGAGCAATGAAGTACTTAGGAGTAAAAGATATAGTTATAGAGGTAGTGGTAGTGGTAGTGGTAGTGAGGAAGGAATTCCTAGAGGGGACTATGACACACCTAGGGAGAGTGATTGGGGAAACAACTATGATGAGGATGAACCCTTTAGAGACCATAGGAATGCAAGGGGAGGAGAGATCCTCAACCTAGAAGGCTGAATCATACCCCTAGGAGAAATTTTGGAGATGATAAGCCTAGAGTGTGAGAAGGAAACAACAAGATTAAACTACCTAAGTTCCTTGGAGATAGTGAGGCCGAGAGTTATCTTGATTGGGTGATGAAGGTGAATCAAGTTTACTCTTGTTATCCCAACTTGAGTGAGGAGAAGAGGCTTAACTTAGCCATCTTGGAGTTTGAAGGTTATGCCTTGGTGTGGTGGAACCAAGTACTTGTAGATGCCGAGAAGAGAAGGAGACCTCACATCACTTCTTGGACCAAATTGAAGGATGCCATGAAGGGGAGGTTTATGCCCAAGTCTTATACAAGGGATCTACATGTGAAGCTCCAAAGATTAACTCTAGAATTAACCTTGATGAGGGCTGGCTATGAAGAGGAGAAAGAGGCCACAATAGCTAGGTTCACTAATGGATTGAATAGGGAGATCTAAGATGTTTTGGAGCTCCGACATTATAGATTTTTGGAGGATGTCATTCACAAGGCCGAGAGGATAAAGGGTCAACTTAAGAGGAAGAGCACCTTCAACAAGTCTTACACACATGGATCTTCAAGTTGGAAGGATAAGTAAAAGAAGGAGGGAGCATCCAAGACTTTCTACAAGTCTAACCGAGATGACTCCAAGGATAAGGAAGTTTCT
This sequence comes from Hylodesmum podocarpum, assembly GCA_026586105.1. Lineage (NCBI taxonomy): Eukaryota > Viridiplantae > Streptophyta > Magnoliopsida > Fabales > Fabaceae > Hylodesmum > Hylodesmum podocarpum. The sequence goes on from JALJEV010000804.1 coordinate 3,548,878, forward strand.
AAACCTTCTAACATTAAATGTTTTAAGTGTTTAGGACATGGACACATAGCTTCACAATGCCTCAACAAGAAGATTGTGATGATGAGAGTGGATGGGGAGATCACTAGTGAGGAGTCCACTCACTCTTCTAGTGAAGAAGAGGAAGCTAGTGCTAGTGAGCATTCAAGCATGGAGCAACTGGAAGATGGATATCTCCTCATGGTGAGGAAGATGCTTGGGAGTACCCTCAAGGAATTGGATGACTCACAAAAGGAGAACATCTTCCATTCTAGATGTCTAGTGGAAGGGAAGGTATGCTCTCTTATCATAGATAATGGTAGTTGTACAAATGTAGTTAGTACTAGATTAGTAGATAAATTCAGAATTAGGACATCCTCACACCCTAAACCTTATAAGTTACAATGGTTGAGTGATAAGGGTGAAATGGTGGTTAGTAAGCAAGTACTTATTAACTTTTCCATAGGTAAGTATAGAGATGATGTGCTATGTGATGTAGTGCCTATGGAAGCCACTCACCTATTACTTGGGAGACCTTGGCAATATGACAAACATGTCATTCATAATGGTGTTTCCAACACCTATATCTTCTCTCATATGAGCAAGAAAGTCACCCTAAAGCCTTTGTCACCTAAAGAGGTATGTGAGGATCAAATAAAGATGAAGTTAACGAGGAAAAATAAGAAAAAGAGTGAAGATTCATGTGCCAAAGCACCTTTGGCCGAGAGTTCCTCCAAAAAGAAGAAAAAGAAAACTAAAACACCTAGAAACCTAGCTTTGGCTGAGACTTGCAAAATAATTACCAAACATGCCACTAATGATTCTAGGTTGAAAAATAAGTGTGGAACCACCCATAATGCTAGGCAAACCGAGGCTAAAACAAAAGGGAAACTTAGTGAGAGTTTGCTTATAGAGAAGGGTGAGCTAAAGAGAGAATTTCTAGCTAGGAAAAGCATATTTCTTTGTTTACCTAATCCTCTTGTGTTGAGCACTAACATTGTAGGTAAGCAACAAGATTTGGATGCATTCAAGGAGGAGTTCAAAGATGTGTTTCCCAAGGACATTCCACATGGGTTGCCACCCTTGAGAAACATTGAGCCATGGAAAACCATTGAATTTAGAAATGTGGAATTTTTAATTGTGCCTACTAACTTTTACTCTCATGATATTAATTGTTCATATAGGTTAATGAATGAAGTAAAGAAGGAGGGCACATTACAAATTTCCACATATATTGAAACACCAAGGGCGCCTTGTATGATAGCTAGAGGATTCACTCCCAAGAAATTTTGTGTTCTAGGACCAAGTGAGAAGTTGTGCAAAGAGGAACCATGGAGTGACCTAGGAAGAGGAAAGAGGGTACTTAGAGATTATGCATTATAAAAAAGGGAGACTTCTTTGCCTCTTACTTCTCCTATTATTTCTAATTTGCACAACACAATTTGTGACACAATAGGTTCTCTAAATAGGTCTTGGGAAATGTTTAGAAATGTTAAGTTGAGATTCTTGTTTGATTCTACTGATGGTTGCCCTTTTAGGTGGAAGAATGAGTCCAAGAAGGAGGAAACATCACAAGCTTTTACACCTAAAAGAAGAGTTTTAAACAAGAGTTTCAAACATGATTCCACAAGGATTAAAGATCTAATATCTACACTTCTAAAGGAAGAAATAGAAACTCCTTGGAGTTTCGGTTTATGCATAGACAATCACTTGATTTCCTTCTTCACTTCTTTACATTTTGATATTGATATTAGTGGGCAAACAATCTTAATATTAAATATTAAACTTAAAAGAGTTTGCTTGATCTTTGATCCGGGTAAAATGGTTTTGTAGGTAATAAGCTAAGGCTACTTGAGGACAAGTTGGCCACAAGAAGGAAGGACTGATGGAGGACCATCTCCCAAGCATGAGAATTACAAGAGAAATGCAACGTTAAATAGAAGCTCAAGTTGAAGAAGGGTTGACCAAGTCAAAGTCAACAAGTCAAAGTCAAAGTCAAAGGTCAACTCTTGATAGTCAACATAATGGGCTTATGAAGCCTTGTAATTTTTTATGCATTTTGTAATTAATTTAGCTTAGTTTTTGTGAAGCTTGGACCTTATGTTTGACTTGTAATTTTTGGCCAAGCTTCCCCATTTGGACATGTTGACTTTATTTGTGTTGGTCAAAGCCTCTTAAGATGGGCTTAAGAGTCTTATGACCCAACTAAGCAAGTTGTTTTTTTAAAAAAAAAAAAAAAAAAAGTAACTGATGGGATACAAATGGCAAAAATCTAATTATCTAGTTGAACTATTGATTGTTTAGATTAAATTTGATTTAAATGATGGGCAAATTTATTTGTGAAATATCCAAATTATAAGGGAGATTCTACCCAATTATCATAGATGCAAATAATGAATATTTGATTTTAAAAAGAAAACGAGTAACATTTTTTGGTAACTGATGGGATGCAAATAATGAATATTTGATTATCTAGTTGAATTGTTGATTGTTTGGATTGGATTTGATTTGGATGATGGACATATTTATTTGGGAAATATCCAAATAATAAGGGATATTTTGCCCAATTTCTGTGGAATTCCTTTGAAATGAAAGAAAATGTTCCAATATTCAATGTTGAAAAAACCTTGAGTTAAAGCTCTTTATAGACTGGTTTAAATGATGTGTGTTAGGTGCCATGACATGTCTTGGATTTTCAAATGCCTCTTTTTGAAAATGTAAATATTCTAAGTGATGATTTAATAAGTTATTTAAGGATAACAAAAGTTGAAAATGATTGGAGATTGAAATTGTATTGATTAGAAGGTGATTCCATTCAATACAATTGATTTGGTAAATGACTTAGAACTATTCTGGCTAAGTATGTATAGTATAATGGTGGAGATACGATTGTCTATGAATGATGCAAACCCATAAAGCTATGATGGTGATCTCCACGGACTCAACACCTTGAATGCCCAATCTTCATTCACCAAGTGATATGTTTAGGCTAGTGTTTTCGGTTTGGAACCAAAGGAAGAAGAAATAAAAAATGGATGGAGATTTAGAAAAGTGGTAGCGCCATGGATCATGGATCCAATAAGTTATGTAGAGGAATCGCCACTTGAGTCATGGACCAAGATAAGATTTAAGGTTCTTTGAAGAAACCCTAGGAGAGCACTCTCCTTTCTCAAGACACAAGTCTTAGAAATTCTATTTCATTCAATATTCAAAAGTGAGTACAAAGATGGAATTTGCCTAAGTTATAAGGCCTTAGTGTGTGTTGACCGTGAGGCTCTCTAGCCACTTGATCCTTGATGGATTGATCAAGTGATGTTAAGCACCCCTCACTTGATCAATTCAAGAAGGATCTAGAGTTAATGAGATCAAGAGGCTCAAAACTCATTTAAACTTGTGATGATTATGGATTAATTAAGATGGAATTCTATGCCTTGGATTAGAAGCAAATCCAAAGGCTAGAATACCTTCTTAGATGAGAGTCAACACTTATAAACTTGACTTAAATTTACATCTTTGACTATGGCATAATCAAGTGGTGGAAATTTAAATGAAGTTAGTGGCAATTCTACTAATTCTCTCTTCTAATCCATCCACTCTCTTTTAAGAGAGTGTAACACAGAAAGAGGTAGTCATACAATCCTATAATTGAATCTTCCACATATGATTACAGATCTTAAAACATAAAGTTAATCAATTATAAGCTCACTTTATCTTCGTAGTATTTTTTCACTTAAAATAAATATACAAATATCAAATTCACCAATGACCTCGTAAATTGCAACTTTTTGCTCATGATTCTAATCAACATTTCATTCAAACCAAAACAAAGATAACAATACGGAGATTAATTAAACTAGTTCAAATTTCAATTTTAGAGGCAAAAAAGTTGACAAATGAATCAAAATTAACTTGGTCAATTTATATTCTGGGGAAGAAAAGAAATATTACAGGGACATCATTTTAAAAATCTAACTACATATTTATGATTAAGGCATAATCAAGATAAAATAAATATTGTTAGTTTCATGAAAATGGAACTTCCCCACACTTAGGATAGAGAACATCAAATACCATTTGATTATCAAACATCTTATATAATACAAATCAATAAGACTTCATTGGTAAATGCTACAAGATCTCGTACATTGGAACCCATCGTTGTGGACCTAAATTCATTAGTATGAAACATTTTCTTTTGCAAGTAAAATCCCTTAGTAGATAAAAGAGTGAGAAACACCTATAAAAAGCACAACATTGCATGTGAGATAAGGCCTACGACAAAAAAGAAGCAACACACAAAGTAGTGATCGCATGGTAACTCAAGAGTAAAAGAAAGTTCACTGGTGGCAGTTTCTCTATGGCAGTAGTGGAGCAAAGCAAGTAGTGGAGCAAAGCAGAGGGAAATGAAAAGCTTTAAAAAGAGAACACCAAAGAGAAGGTGATAATGCAAAGTGAGTTAAAAGTGAAAAATGACAATCATGGAGCGTATTTGTAGAAAGGGCAGTGCATAATGAGTTACAACAAAGACAAAGCGCGTCGTAAGTGTACAGAAAAACGAGAGGCATAACCCTCGGGTTCCAAGGTTCGTGGGCAACATGTGCAAAAAACCCTTAAGCATCATGTCAAGAAAGCCAAAGGCACAGAACACGACAAGTGTCATGCATAACACAACATTTGTCATACACAAAGCTAATTTGTCTTTCAGAATTCCCGCCATACCCACAGTTGCGCATGATCGACTGAGGGAGTATCGCTCTCTAAGCTTGAAGCTAGGGTTTATGTATCCTTATAGATCAACCGACGCACCCCTATCCTGTTAGGATCGTGTTGGTCTTCCTAAGACCTATTTGGCCTCCGCTAGGTTGCCTAACGATGCATCGGTTGGTCACGTTCCTCTCAGTAGGGTTTTGTTGCTTCATCAACAAGAGAAAAACATTCACAGTCCTACATTTCTCTACTTAGCACGAGATTCACGGAATACTAATACATACAAAAATAATTTAAAAGAAAAAAAAACTCTTAAAAAATTCTAAATAACACACTTAAATGTTATTACATGAGTTAAACTCTTAATAAGAATTAAAAAATCTATTCGGTACGATAATAGATTCAATGTAGTTTTCTCTTTGGCTAAATTGAATATCATTTAACACTTTGAAATGAGAATATTTAGGAGACTAATGAGATTGTTTGAATGATAATGACAATTATGAGAGATGAAAACCTATTAACGTTCTTTTTCTTTCTTTTCTTAAAATAAAAATAAAAAAATAGCTCCTAGCTATACATGTTGAAAATCAAAGCCGAAAATTAAGATTGACTCTGTAACACCCTCAATTCCTACCATTTATAACATTTATTTTCTCTATGTTTCACAAGAAAATAATTACGTCATCTGATAAAGCCAACCAAATCTTAGTTCATAAAGTAATTTCAAGAGTAATTTCTACAACTATATATCTCTCGTACAATAAAACTCTCTCAAATAAAGAATTAATTATCATGTAAGAAGAATCTTAAACTTCTAATATTCCTATATTGTAACAATCACTTAAACCAAAAAAAAGGGAAAAGCACATCATGTTACGTCTTCAGAAAATCGGGTTCTCTTTTAGCCTACGCCCTTTGTATCTCCAAGAAACTGCTCATCTGCTCGCCCGTTCGCGGGGTCATCACAGGTGTCAACCACAGGGTTAGCTCGTAATTTAATGATAAAAATAATATCATAGGAACAATACACACAACAGATATAAAGAAGACATGAGAAACTTAATTTAAAACTCATCACAATTAATTATGCAACCCAGTATGATGCATGTCACTCACAGTTCACTCTCATGCCATGTGGTACCATCAAAACAACTGAGCGATGCTAGAAGTACATGTCACCTCTGACACTCTCACTAGAAATACTAGACAGTTACAATCAGGGCAATCAGTGTTGTAATAGGAGTCACTTCCATTCATAGTGATCAGCCATAGTGGAAGCTTTCCCCACCGCGAATACCCTCAAAGTCCTAGGCCATTACATCGACCCGTTAGGGACCAACCGTACTAGTTCCATTCATCCTGACCTTTCGAAAACATTTTTATTTCGCTTAGTGTTCATGATAATCTCTCACTTTTCGAAACACCATGCTTCACAAGTATCTCCACAAGGGCAACCTCACTGCTCCTTAACAGTAGGCATCCATCCATCTCTCTTCACAAAAACAATTTAAGTTGATTATCATGAACCTAAACGACTCATCAATGCAGCATGCCTACAAAATTCATCTCTTAAACCCCACCAACTATTTCACCGTAACAGGATTTTAACACCATAATAACATTGAACCAAAATAACCATGTAGAAATTAAATACAACATAAAAGAAGAACAACATGAAACATCCAAACTATGAAGTTAAGAAGAGAGAGAAAAACAAAATCTAAGAGAGAGAAATGAGGTAGAATATGGAATAATAACGGTAGAATATGGAATAATAACAAATTAAATAAGAATTTGAGAGAGAGAAATATGGACCAGAAAGTTAGTGCCCAGCTTCCAGCGTAACCCTTGCCACGTGGCGCTTGACGCTCAATGACGGAGCGTCATTTTTGCCTAATCTCACACTGCCACATGTCAACTCTATAACTGTGGCGCTCAACCTCTTTCGCCATCATTAAAAAACAAATTCCTTACATAAAATATTTATAATCAGACCCAATTACAGATTTAGTTTCATATCTGATCAATTATGATCAATTACCCAATAATAAAAATTATTGAAGAAACAATGGACATAAGGATTAAGGTCAAACATAAGATGTGAAAATGTTGTTAGAAGTATTGGCTTCCATTTATTTATTTTCTTATGCAATGACGATATTAAATATTAAATATAAGATCTCATATGTATCATTTCAACCTTTACTACCAGATCGATCCTAGAGGGGATGGGGTTTGAATTTGTTTGAGAATATCAAAAACACTTGAGATCCATCAATCTCAACACACCTTTCTCCAACCTTTATCCATAACATGTTTTTTTTTATTATTATTATTATAATTAAAATTGGAGTATTTTCAATTAATAATTGAAGATAAATTATCGTCATTTATTTAAGGGAATGATTTGTTCTGATCAATATTATTCTATACATAATGATTCGGGATCTACTGTTAATTCAGATATTTAAATGATGGAATTATTTGTTAACTATTTCGCAATGTGTTGTTTACCTCCATTATTGCATTAGGCCATGAAGTGTTGCTGACTTGTGGCCTACACCCATCAAATATATAAACTATAATTTTGAAGTTTCAAATATGAATAATTATTTAATGCTAATAAATATTTATGAATAATTTTTAAGGATATTTTTTAATATTTTCCCGCAATAATTAACTTTTGGCATTAATTTTAGTTTTTTTTTTTATGTTTAGAAGATGATAATGAAGTTTCAAATATTCCTACTATTAATTTATAAATTTCACCCCGAGTTAGTAGAAGGGGTTAAAAGTGGCACAGAAAAAATATTTTCAAAAGTCTACTTATTTATTTTCTAATAAGAAATATTTTTATTTATATTCTTCCTTTCTCCTAATTCAAATATTATTTTCCGTAAATAATCACATACATATATCAATTTCAGAAAAATCCAAGCAAAACAGTAAGCTACAAAACTGGGTCATCATAATTCTGCACCCCACAAAGATTACCTGCCAAACCATGCCTTCTTGATTCTTTCAAAATTGAACATATTCTAAAGTATTCATGACCCAGGGACTCAAACCTGTTATCCTACAAATTCTAATCATGACAAGTTAGAATGACTCTATCCGAACTACACATAAATTGTGTTCAGTGTTCAGAACTTATTTGACACATATTTATCCAATGCATACAACAACTTTCAATTTCCAAGCTCAACTCTAAGATCAAGCATTAAGTGAAGTGGGACAGTGACACAAATCAAGTAGACAAGTGCCATCTCTGGCAACTATTTCTGAACATACTCAGATTTGGGTTGGCAACTATATCAGGCAATTATAACTGAGTGGGGATACAGAAAGAAAACAAGAACAAAAGACAAAGAAATAAATATGCAAAAGAAGAAGAATGATTGATTTTAATTACCAAAGTGAAAAATATACATAAGTACTTTGCCATCATTGATAACTTTGTAGCATTCAGCAACTTTCCTCTGACTCCAACTTCTTCATGTATCTCTCTCTCTCACTCCAATCTCCATCATATCCAATCTGCACTGCAGCTTTCTCATCAAAGAATATATAATAAATAGTAATTGAGTAGGGTTGATTAAATCGAAGACCTACATTGAATAATTACCAGACATTTTTACGCGTAATTTGAAACAGAGTTAGAATAAATTATAAAAACAAATCATTATTAGATTTTTTGATATTATATAAGTACTTTTATTTTTTAATTTTTATGCTAAACAAATCATTATTAGATCTTTTAACTTTTAATTATTCAAAAATATTAGTTGACATGTTCTTATATATTATATTAATATTCTTTAAATTTTAAAAATATTATATTGACATTTTTTAAAATCTGATAAAATAATATTAAAATAATAAAAAATTAATATAATATTTCAAAATTTTAAAAAAATTATTTATTTTAAATCAAATTATTTATTTATTCTTTTAATTTTTAAGACCCATGTTAACTTCTAATATTTAGAACATAATAAATAAATATGTTATTCATAATTAATTTTATTATATAAGGAAAGTTAAAAAATATAATAAAAATAGTGATTTATATTATTTAAATATTAAATTAGCTAAGAATTAATTAGTAGTTTACTCAATAATTTTTCATTCAAAATATAAGAAAAATTATATATTTAGTCTATACATTATTTTATAATTCTTAATTTAGTTCATAAATTAAAAACTAACTTATCTTAATTCCTAAGTTAATTTTTATTATAATTTCAATCTTATTAAGATTATCGTCACGAGGTGTTAACTTTTTTTTTCAGTCTCTTGTGATACTTGTTATGATGAGGAGTTATCATATATTATTTAATCAGTAATTTTTAACGATGAAGATTGAAAATATAATAAAAAAATGTTTAAAATAGAATTAATAGAAATATAATAGAATTAAAATTAATGAATCTTTGTGTAGGAACTAAGCTGAAAAATTACTAAAAGTTCGAGACTAAATTCATAGTTCTTTTTTGAAATTTATTATTATCTTCGATCTGTTATATAATATTTGTATCCATAGAAATTAAACAAGTTTATCACAGAATTTAAAAAAATTCATATATTTTACTGATATGTCATTTGCTATCTTATCCATTATATAATATATAAAAAGCAAATGATCTTATATTTTTATTGTAATTGTACCGGCTAACATGATGTACCGGGCTGATCAATACAGACCTTAAAGGGCTTAGCTCATTGGACACCTCGGCTCATAATCATCTTCCGGGAGTTTAAGTGATTTTCTTCGTGATATTTATGAACATAAAATCCTAAAAAACGCCTATAAATAAGAATGATAAATCTCAATTGAGACTACTGAAAAAATCCTCATAAACACATACAAATTAATGAGAGAATCAATCCCTCATGTTCTAGAAAATCTCAGGATTGAGCTGAGCTCGGCCCACCAAATTCATACAAGAACATTTTAGCACTCACTGTAGGGCGAGATAATTATTCATCCCACGCTCCTAGAGTCCAATGGTTTATACCTGCAGCCAGTCAACCACAGTCATGGATCCTGCTATGATCAAGGCCATCAAAGCTCAAGTGGACGCGGCGGTCGCTGAAGCACGAATTCAGATGGATGCGAACATGGAAACCTTGTAGGCACAACATCACAGTGAGCCTCGAAACACCCAAACAGAGTTACAAGCCACTCAAACCAATTTGCATATGATCCAACGCCAACGAGAGGTGAAGGCCCAAGCCCATGACCTGGAATTGTAGGCGTTACGACAACGAATCCAGGTGATGATCAACCGCGCCGTTACCGAACACTGTGAGAGCCCCCCCCCTAAAACAATGAGGAGGCCAACTCCAACCTACAAACCTCCCGGTGCGATCCTACTTATCATCCCACGCCCAATATGAACGAGCATGACACTTCCTCGAAACACTCCCTCTCAAGCACAACCTTTCACCACCTTAGACCCCCCACTGAGGACCATGATGCCATGTAAGGTATCCGCTTTGCACCCCTTTACCCCATCCATCATGCAGGCATGGCTCCCTGAATCATGGAAGTGGTCGGCGCTCGATAAGTACAATGGCACTTCGGACCCCACCGTCCATGTCCAAGCATATCTTACGCAGCCGCCCTTGTTATCTGAAGACGACCCATTCTATGCCGACTATTCCTCACCACTCTAAAGGCTACCACTTTACAATGGTACTACTCGTTGCATCCACTATCTGTAGGCTCGTTTGACACCCTATGCGAACACTTTTAAGCTCGGTTCGCAATTCTAGGCCGATCCCTACTACCTCGGTGTCCTTGCATCACATCGTCCAAGAAGACAAAGAGTTGCTCAGGCAATACATGACACGATTCGCGATGGCCTTGCACACTATTCAGGTCGGGCTCAGGCTCTCTATTCTCAAAGCCACCAAACAACATGAACGAACCCAAGGAAAGCTCGTCGCAGGATGGGACGGCCCCTTCCGCATATTCGAAGACCTTCGCAACGGCTCCTACAAACTATAAGAGATGAACGGTCGGCTAGTTTCGAGAACTTGGAACGTCACTCACCTCAAGATTTATTTTAGTTAGCTCGTCTTTGCATTATTTTTCCTATTTCAATTAACTAAAATTTTTATGCCTTTGTAAAGCCGGTGTACTCTTTTTCCTCTACCCGGATGTTTTCCCTGAGGAGGGTTTTTTCCAGGAGAGGTTTTAACTAGGCACCGCATTTAGTTTTATTAATGCACACCTTTTCCCTTCACTCACATTCGTTGTACAAAGCGTACTCGGCAGCTACCGAGCCCCTCACTTCAGACTTGGCGACAATCAAGTCCCCAAATCGTACTCAGCGCCTACCGAGCCCCTCACTTCGGACTTGGCAACAATCAAGTCCCCAAATCGTACTTGGTGCCTACTAAGCCCCTCACTTTGGACTTGGCGAAAATCAAGTCCCCAAATCGTACTCGGTGCCTACCGAGCCCCTTGCTTTGGACTTTGCGACAATCAAGTCCCTAAAACGTACTCGGCGACTACCGAGCCCGGTACTTTGGACTTGGCGACAATCAAGTCCCCAAAACCTCCTCAGCAATGACCGAGTCCCTCACCTCAGGATCGAGACCGCCGAGTCCCCCTGAGAATGTTCAGCGACAATCAATCGAATAGGAATTTTATAAAGGAACAACATTATAAATTGCATAAGAAATAAAGATTGTGCAGCACGGAGTGCTATAGTTACAAAATACGCCGATTTCTGTGTGGCCAACATAAATACAACAAAATAATAATAATAATAGTAATAATTATAGATCTACTTCGTCTGATCCACCCATGCCCCCATCAACGACATCCTTCAAATAGTAGAAGGACTGACACACGCGCCGAACGTGCGTCAAATAATACCAGTCTAGCTACTACTTTGCAGTAATAGTAGACTTGGATCGTTTCCCTACGGATTACTTTGTTACTTCTCTGTAGCCGAAATTTTAAATGCAATTTTTGGGGGTTTTTCTGTAGAGGAAAAATTAAAGGCAATTAAATAGTAAAAATTAAACAATGACGGTGATTAAACAATAATTAAAAAGTAATTAATAGATGATTAAAAAGCATCAATCTGATCTCTGCCAAATCCTAATTTCCCTCATCGGTTCAACAAAAAAGGGCACTTATCTATGCAATGCATTGGAACCGAGATCTCTGCATGCCAACACTGAACTAACGCTCTAAGATCTTAGAGAATTATCATCGAACACTTGGTGGCCTTTAAACTCACACGATCGCATGAGATCACACAACTTGGTTTCAAATCATATAATTAGTTCTCTGCATTCATTATCAATCAACAACGATAGAATCAACAATCTCAATCCAAAATATTAATCAACATAATGAAATCAAAATTATAAAATCTAAAACGAGTGCTCATGCAAATGAAAATGGAGAACCTAAGGAAATTAAGGATCTTATTGAGATCGAATTGGTTGATGAAATTAGTTACGCATAATTGAAATTAGACTAAGCATAAATTGGAATTGCATAACAGAACAATTAAATTGCAAGAAGGAAGAGAAAACGAGAATTGGAATGGCAAACCTGAAAACCCTAGCAGAGCGACTTGAACAGAAAAGAGCAATGCTGAAAATTGAAATTAATTGAAAGGTAAAAAGTGTGTTACAATTTTCTGAATTGAGGTATTTATAATAAGTGAGTCATGTGCTAGTCACATGACTTTAAGTGACTCAGGGTGTAAGGTTCAAAGCTCACTCAATGCAAACATTTAAATGGTCCAATTACTTAATTTGAAATGGGCCTACACTAATTCTTCACGCTGGAATTCCCGCATCAGTTTCGTGCGTCACTTTCAAGGCAATTTTCAACCCAGATGCGGTCCGAATTGGCTCTTCATGTCTTCATAGCTTTTGTAGCCCTTTCAGTCCTCTTTAATTTGACATAAAACACAGCTCAAACAGAGTTCTTTAATAAGAGTTATGCCATTTTTAGTGAACCTTGTCAAAACTGGAAATTTTAGCAAATTAGAAAAAAAATAAGCACTTAAGGCCCAAATGAGCTCAAATGAGCCCAAACTCATAAATGCACTAAATCATGCTAATTGACCATTAATAATGTTGTAATATGATGTATTAAATGCAAAGAAATTGATCAAAATAAGGACTCATCATGGACTTGGGTACAAGATGCAGAGCTAGGTGCACAGCTTGACAAACAACCCCATCAAAGCTTTCACGAAGCTCGTCACCGTCGCAGCCTCCATGGTAACCCTTTGTAACCCTTTGTTTCTCCATGGTAACCCTTTGTAACCCTTTCTTCCATGGTAACCCTTTGTTTCTCCATGGTCGCCTTCGCCTGACTCAGCCTTGCTCGAAGGTCTTTTGTCTCCTCCCCCAACTCTAAGACTCGAGCCTCAGCTTTCACTGCACAGTCACCCGCTAGCTCCAACTTCCCCTTGAGACTCTCCAAGTTTGCGTGAGTCTTCGTGAGCTCGGAAGTCAAAGTTGTCACATTCAGCTCAGCCTCCTCCTTAGCGAGACTCAGCTTTGACATCTCAGCCTTTAATGTAGCAACTCTCGCCACGAGCTCCTCTGTCTGAGCTATCCCCTAGCACCTTGCATCACCCACTCCTTGTTGTTTCTCATAATGGCCAACAGACGGCTCAACATGACCTCGGCCCCATCCAGGTTGTTCACCACGCCCATAGCATCGAGAAAGGCGGTGTCATAGGAGCTCGGGAATGGCTCTCCCACACACACATGTTGGCCGCGAAGGGAGACGTCCCACAGTGATTTCCCTTGGCAGTATTGGGCAAACGCATTCTCAATCCGGGGATCATCCCCGTCTTGTCTTCGCCATGTCGCGCCCGTAGGAAGCTTCGATGAGGTTCTTACCATGACGACTGGAGTAGCGGCGGCACCTGTTAGCTCTGGTGGCACCTCGATCGTGACCTCTACAAGAGCCGATGTCGCTTCTTCAGTTCGAGGTTGCTTAGTAGGACTTGACTGGGGGGAGGCATTGGTGGGGAGGGCTGAGCAAGAAGACTTTGCCCTTCACCTAAAGGTTGAGGTAGACTCTTTGGGCCCTGACCCTTGGCTCGATTCAGATCGAACTTTGGGTTCTTCAAGGCGGGGATCAGGTCAAAATTCTGCCCCATCAACTCTGTAAAAAGTGAAAGGTGTAAGTTAGCAACTCATACAAGGAAATTAGCAAGTGCACCCAGTGATTACTTATGAATTTTCTCTTTGGATCTTTGTTAGAGCTCGGCTGCTAATTGGTCGGGGCAACTCGCGTAACATCTGAATAATGTTACGATCTCCCGCGGAGAGCTCACTCTCAGGAAAAGAATGAAACTTTCGCGGTCGGCACCAATGCAGAGGGAACCTCGGCTCTAGCCAGTCGTTCAAAATGAGGGCCTTGACAACCTCATCATTAGAAGGAGAAATCCTAAAGTAAAGATCCTTAAAATTCTTGTACGATTGGACGTAAGGGAGGAGTAGGGGACCTCCGATTTTAGAACCATTCAGGGATGCCCAATCGACCTTTGCCCCATGCTTAAGTTGATAAAAATAAAGAAAGACATGAGAGCTCACTTTAACGTGTAGAAACTGACAGAGGAGTTGGAAAGCTCGGAGGAACCCCTAATTGTTAGGGTGAAGTTGGCTAGGAGCCACGTTAATAAATGACAAGACCTCGACTTCACACCAAGTCAAGGGAAACTTAATCCCAAAGTCCCTAAACATGTACTCGTACACGGTGATGGCATACCGACCATCCGATATCATTTGCATGTGCACCCTGTGGCTATTTTTGCATTGTCGATAGTTGACGACATCCTCAAAACGCTCTCGAACAATATTCAACTGATTTAACTTCACTATACTATTGTAGATGGACGCGTGGTTATGCACCTCTCCCAAGAGCCACGAGAAGTCGGGCTTGTAGTTAGGGATGGGGTTAGTGAGGGATCCAGCGACCCTTGCGGGACCTCTCTCGACCTCGTCCGCCGCCTCACCAGAGGAAACCACGACGTTGCCTGACACAACACCGAAAACAGAGGTCTCCTCAGCGGTAGAGGCCTCGCGAGAGGGAGACCTAATACCCTTCGACTCAGTCGCGAAGGGGTCGTTTGACCTTACAATGATGCTCTCAGCACCGTGTGTGGCGGTTGAGTGAGAAGAAGATCACATACCTAAAGAAATGGAAAGACGAGAAGAACTTGAGGTGCTTCGCACGAACGAGATGCAAGCAACAATGAGAAAGGAAGAGAGCAAACACGCACTGAGACAAACAAGGAAGAACAAGCAAACGCGAACGCAGGTTGTGAGGCAAGGAAGAACACGAGTGAGTGGAAGAAGGCAAGAATGCAGTGTAGAGAGAAAGAAGAGCAATAAAATTAATTACCGAAGGACAAATGATTTGAAATACGGTAAGAAAACACATTTAATAAGTAATAAAGAGCCGTTATCAATCGTTACCAAAATTTAATTAAAAGAAATAACTGCAAATTTAATTTAAATTAAAATGGAATACCAACCATCAAAGTTTCCGCCAAAGTAAGCGTACCTAACATGACACGCTCCGCGTCAACTCGAATGCTGAGGTGTCACATCTAAAAACTCGACCCATCCTAATGCTGGCCCAAGCTCGGGGGTTGATGTACCGGGCTAACCTGATATATCAGGCTGACCAATACCAACCAGACAGGGCTCAGCTCATCGAACACCTCGGCTCATAACCACCTCCCGGGAAAAACAGGATTCATGGGTTTAAGTAATTTCCCTCGTGATATCCACAAACATAAAACTCTAAGAAACGCCTATCAATAAGAATGATAAATCTCAATTGAGACTACTAAAAAATCCTCATAAATACACACAAATCAACTTGGGAATCAATCCCTCACATTCTAGAAAATCTCATAACCAACCTAAACTCGGCCCATAAAAATAATAATTATTAAAAAATATATACTCATTTTCTAATATATTAGTTACTAATTTTTATAACCTTAAATCATTATGAAATTTATTAATGAGATATCTACGCTGACCCTTTTTATAAAAATTAATTTAAAGCAATTAGTTTATTTAATTTGAAGTATTAAATTTATCTTAATTTATATTTCCTTTCCAAAACTACCCTTAACATCAATATGACATACTTTTGTTATTTCTTTTAATTGGACTTAACTTTTCTATTTTTCTCTCATCAATAATATATTTTTTTGTTTTAATTTTTATTAAATAGGTATAAAAGATAGAGTATAGTTTCCAAAATGCTCTGCATATGAAACAAAATTGCCTAATTTTTTTTAATTATTGGAGTAAAATGTGGATTTATGAACTGATTATGATAATTAATAAGAAATAAAGATACCTAAAGTACATATCTTATTTTGACCATTTATTTATATTATCTAAAAATTTTAGGCTGGGGTAATTGCATAATGTCCAAACAAAGGCTCCTCTATGCATTAATTCATGGTAGAATCGATATTAATAAAAAATAACAATTTAAATAATATAAAATAAAAATGTAATATTATAAAATTGACTTAAAATATTATTTTATATATTCTTAACATATTCAATGATAATTACTAATAAGCATGGCAATTTAACCCTTTCCGTCCCCGTAAAAACAGAGTAGGTTTATGTTCAGATTTATTTTTAAGAGGGAGTTTAAAATTTTAAAATTTATCTCTTAGTAAACATAAGTACTCCCAACACCATACCTTCCATGTATTGGGTACAGGTATTGAGAGTGCTAAGTACGCACCAAAAACTTTTCCCAGAAAAGAGTTGGGTATTTAGATTAGATACGTACCAGACTCATATCCTGAGTTTTATTAATTATGAGTATTTGTTCTTGTCCAAAGAGCCACCAACAATATATTAAAATTTATACACTTAACTTTCAAATAAGTCATTTAGCATCGAGTAAAAATTATTTCAAACCATGTAACCTTTTTAAAGTATATTTATTCAAAATTTTATGTCATAAATTATATTATTTATATTTATACAATCTAATCAAATATAAAATTCTTTTTTTATATATGTATATATTTTTTAAGTATTTTTTAATTTAATGTACCTATATCTTAAATTTTAAAAAGATCACGGAATCTTGTTCTTGGTATTGGCACGGAACCGTACCCGTATTGGTACATTATATCCCGTCTCTCTCTTCATTGAATTTTATTTGATTTGAACTAACTCGCGGAAAATTCATTACTTTTAAAAGATATTTTTATATTTTTAAGTATATAATATATTAAATTATTAATTATATTTTAGTTTAAATAATATATAAAAAATAATAAATAATATAATTTATAAATAAAAGTCTAAACATTAAAAATCTTTTTAAAATATATAATTTTTAAATATTTTATTATTTAAATAATTAATTTATACTCTAAATCGGTTAGTTATATCTTGTACCTGCCCATGGTCTCCGTCCATATTTAAAACATTGATTATATATATAATATCACGTGGCTATCAACATCGATGCCATCGATAGATACCTTTATGTATCATATCTTTTAATATAAATGATTAAATTCTATTTTTTATTAGATAAAAATTAATAAGAATCATTAAATTTTTATTAACGTGTAATCTTTATTAAATATATATTTTTATTATTATTAAAATATTTTAGTTTTAATTTTTTTAAATATCTTTATAAAAAAATACCGGTTGAAACCGGTTTTAGTAGTTTTAAATCAATTCTTTAAGACACCGATTAATGTAATAAGACAGAATATAAAATCGATTTACCAATTTTTGTATTAAATTAGGTCTAAATTATTCTGACTCCACTGCTAGCCAATTGAACAAAGAAGGAAAACAGAACATCAACGTTCATGTTATTGGCTAATCCAATAATCTCTTGATTTGTTGTAGGAAAAAAATGATCACAACACTTATAAAAGGAAATAAATACTTGATTATCATATTGATGACGTCTTCAGTAAAATATTTACTTATAATATTAAAAATGTAACCCCTCGATTGCATTTACAGACTCTGTGTATAATAATCATTGAATTGAAAAGGTGCTAGCTAACATGCCACTCAACAATTTTTCACTATCACTTTATAAGAACACAATTTTTTTTTAATGAATCTGAAGATATTCAACTGGGACTCGAGACCACGAGTTTGGCATTATTATGGACCCTCTTTTCGTGGTTCAAAGATTGTTCCATTTCGTTTTTGATGGTTTAGTTCTTAAACTCATGGTCAGGACGGTGAAGGATTTAAGTAAACTTTTTAAAATTTACAGGAATTAGATACACATATCGGAGAATTTATAATAATTAATCATTTGATCTTCTCAACTAATTGGGTTAGATAGTATGATAATTTTAGGTAGGATTTCGTTTGCCTTTTCTAAATTTAAAGTTATTTTACATTGGTTGAAGTTAAAAATAATAATGATAAAATTATACTGTATTGACGACACTAAAATTATATTATATTGATTGAGTTCGATAATTAATATAAAATTGAGAATTTCATGATTAATTTAAAGAAAATACAAGAAGAGGAAGAGAAAAAGTTGACTAAAGTTAAAATTAACAGTAATTAGATAATAAGTCTTGTAATAATTTTAACATTTTATAAGTATTGTAATTAGGATTTTAATCAAATAATTTAGGTTTTATATAAACAAATATATGTCATAGTCATAATCTTAGAAATATGTTTTAGTTTGATCTGTGAGAAAGTGAGTTTTTGGGTAATTGACTGAGGTAATAAATTATCAGAATCAGGTAATCAATTACCAACTTCCAGTAAATCGATTACCAACTTCCGTAATTTATTACCACAAAACCAAGTCTCATTTTTGGACATCTAGAGATCCTGGTAATCGATTACCTTGACTTGTAATCAATTATCACCTAGATTTTTCAGTTTTTCCGGTCTTTGAATGATTGTATCTTGATCTTTAGGATGCAATTGTGATCCGTATGATGTGCCTAAAAGTTTAGCGTACGATTGATCCAATTACCATCCAAAGATCCTTATGCAATCTGATTTACTTCATTTGGGCACCCCTCGTCTTAGTATATATTCTAGAATATTCAGATTTGTATTCACTTTTGAGTCCACTAATGAAATAAACATTTTACTTGAAAGAGAGGATTCTCTCTTCTAGATTTTTTCATTGAACTTTCTTGGGTCTTATCATAGTATAATCCATGTGGCGATTCTTCCTTGAACTTATTGCAACATGACACTCCTTTCCATTCCTAATCTTCTCCATTTACTGATTTAATTTCTTAATTGAATTCTTAATTTCGTAACCCATTTTTCAAATCTATGGAGTTTGGATCTTGAGAAGTGAAGATTGGACAAATTAGTAAGCCTTTCATGAGAGACTTACATCTGCAAGGATGATTAATTTCAGGTTTTTGAGATTATGCGTGTTATTGTTTGAAAATATAGAGAAAACACATTCTTTAACCGTATTCTTTTTAATATACTCATCGTTGGAATATTTTGAAATCAATTTTTTTTTTACATTTTCTTATTAAATTTAATAATAAATAATTATCTTTTTAATATTATAAATTCAATCTAAGATGATCGTAAAAAAATATATATTAAGTAATTTTCCTAGAAATCTTTTTGTTTTCTTTCATTTTCATATTTGATGTTAAAAAGACTTATCCCAGAATGTCATTACTTTTATAAAAATATTCCTAAAATTTAAATATAAACTAAATAAAAGATAAATACCTGATAAAAGTATGAATAGAACAATTATAAAAGAAGAGAGAAGCGAAATAAAGAAAAATATGAATGAAAAAAGGATTTGGAATCGATAAAATAAAGTATAATAAGTGAAGGATATCTTTGTCTAAAAATTTTAGATTTATGGGTAAAATATTTTACTCAAGTGTTAAGGTGAAAAAATAAAAAACCTAATTTTTTCTAATTCGTGTTTATTAGAGATGTCACATTCCGGACAGATTTTTCTTCCCTGATTTTTACTCTTTTAATTGTTTGACTCTTCCTCGGCTGAAAGTGAGAAATGAATCTGGGCATGTTTTACATCATGCTCTTTAATCTCCAATATCACAACTAGTAGCAACGAGTATAACCATTACATCAATATAATATACTTCAAAAACAAATCACCCTACTAGGATTTGAGGAGTACGTATATCAATGAGTAATTGAGTAATTTGGGTAATAAAAAATAAAAATAAGAAAAGGGTGTACGTTTGTTAGCAATCGGGGAGGTATGTTTAGCACTTGCTCAAAAGTATATCTAATTGGACTTTGGTGCAGGTTTCGATAGTGGAAAATGCGAGGTTATTTTGCAAGCAAGACCTATGGCACAGCGGCTTCATGCACCAGGAGACAGGAAAAGCGCGAATTTTATTTTATGATAAATAAAATTAATAATAATTAAATTTTACTATAATAATGGTGTAAAATTTAGTTTATGAAAAATTAAATATTATATATTTGATATGAAAGGGAAAAAAAATTGATGCAAAGAAAATATCATACACAATTAACTGAATAAAGTTTCTTTCCAATGGCTATGATATTTTTTATTTACTAAATATTTCCCATTTTTTTTTTGTCTTTGCATCATAACTTATTTATATTAAAAATAGCCCATAATTAATGTGCATTAAACCATAAAGCCTAAATCATCCACAATCATTCCCTATTTCTATATATATATATATATATATATATATATATATATATATAATCAGTTGACATTAGTATTCAATTTTTTTAACTTGTATATTTTAATAACTTTTTATATAAATTAAATTTGATTAATTCAATGGTTAAATTTAATATTTTCAATGAAATAATGTATACAAACTTTTATATAAATTTATAATTATTTAATAATTCATCGAATTACTTTATACTAAAAAATAAAAGTTACTAAAATTAACTAATTATTATATATATATATATATATATATATATATATATATATAATTTCATTAATAAATTGGACCGTTTATATAAAAAGTTATTAAGAAATATAAATTAAAAAATTTTATACTTAAAACTAATTAATCATATATATATATATATATATATATATATATGTATATATATTACTTTAATTCAAATATTTTTTACTCATTTCATTCTGTTTCATTCCATTCCGTTCCACATTAACAGATAAACCCTTATATAAATCACACTTAATATTATATGGTTAACGTGAAAAGGTTTTGAAAAGTTTCTCCGTAAAATTGGACCAAATTACAAAATATTTTCTAAAATTCAGACAAAAATAAGTAAAAATTAATCAAGAAATCAGCATGTTAGAAATCGACTTTGATAGTTGGGAGAACGAATCCCTTCACGTGCAATGAGATAAAGATGTAGGACAAACACCAAACAAAAAAACCATCACAAATATGAATAACTGATAAACACAATTTAATTGATTGAACAACTTTGCCTTCGTCCACAAAAGCATTTGAATACATTATCAAATAAAATTATAAGTTTAAAAGACAAGTTCTTTTATAAAAAAGAAATAAAATTCGCAATTACAATTAGGGATAGATCTAAGGGAGGCAAACTAGGGCTTCACCAACGCCCTCCCCCTAACAAAAAAAACTAAATAAGAAAAATAATACATTAAGATGATATTTCTTTAGTTTTTCTTCAGTAATAAATTTATCTCTTTGTGTAAAATTTGTATAAAACACTATAAAAATTACTAATTATTAAATAGTTATTTATTGAAAATTAAATACTTAAATAATTGTAAAAAACTTATTATTCCTTTAATTGAGTTCTAGATCTATACCTGATTATAAGTTTTCTGAACAAATTTTAGAAACTACCCGTTATAGGTTTTCTGCACAAACTTGAGAAATCCCTTTCTACAAACTAAGTGGTGTGGTTCTTCTTGTCTCGAGAATATAAAGTTAGTATCCTCATATTTTGAAAAGAAAATAATGTCTTTAAAATATCCAGAAATTGAAATATTTTAACTATTCTCTCCAACAATGATGCATATATTTTTTTTGTTTGATCCGTTGAAATTAAAGACAAGTATAGAAGATTTACAATAACTGACATTCTACTCCAGGGTGTACATTAGTTACTCTTCAAAGGAAAAAAAAACGAAACTCGTTGCAGGGTCGAAGCTTACTGTATTCATGGGGCTTTCCATACCACTAGCTTCATCTGCAAGAAATAGTTGTATAAAATCTATATCTTGCACATGCATTCAGGTTGAAATTGAACCCAAATTACTATAAAACTATTACCGTGAGAAGTAGAAAAGAAAAGATGATCATCCTAATTCCTATCTTAGCAAGCATACCTAAAAAGCAAATATAGAACCTTTCGCTTATACAAAACTTCATCGGTAAATCCACTTTATTTTGAAATGACATCCACTTGGTCCGAATATATTGATAGTGACACAAAATTCTTGCATATCTTGAACTTTCAACAGCGAAGAGCTCATATTTTCTGAACAAATTGATTGATATAGGAAATCTAAGGGACCATTTGACAGAAATATCCTACCTATTGACACATCTACTAAAGAATAATTGATGAGAAAAGAGGTTGGAGAGGAAAAAATGACAACGAAAAAACAAAATCTTCAAAGTAGAATATATTAATTTTAAAGTTATAATCAAGTGAAAACGATGGTAACACAGCATCAATTGTCATTATATTTGAAAAGAGAACGGAAGAAATTGAACCAAAAAGTATTGAAAAGTAAGAATATAATGTGATTATCTCTCTAAAGAATCTAAATTAAGTTGACACGAGAGGAGCAGAGGAGGCCAAGCCTCCATGATTTAGATTCCATAAGATAACAATTCTCCAGAGGAATTTATCAGCCCCTCACATACCTTGTGAGGTCCACAATGACAAACATTAATCAACCCTATCTCTCTAGTAAGGTTTGCTCTTTCTTACATTATAAATACTGGATCATGGTTCAGTGCTTGAAAGCATAGCAGCATCATACAAAGCTTTGAATTCAAAAACCAACTTCATTTCTTGTGCTTTGCTTTCTTCCTCAAAATCAAACATGTCGAGCACATGCGGCAACTGCGACTGCGCTGACAAGACTCAGTGCGGGTAAGTGCTTCATTTCTATTCTTAATAGTAGTTCATGTTATAATCACCATACTTAATCTCTAAAGGATTAATCATCAGTATTGGAGTATATCTCCATAACAGTAGACTGAGATCTGATACATAACTTGCATGATACATGGTAAGACTATCTTACTTATATCCTCACATACTATACCATGCAGCAAGGGAAACAGCTACGGTGTCAACATTGTAGAGACTGAGAAGAGGTAAATATTCACTTTTGGTGTCCATTTATTTGCTTTTCAAGACTTCAAGAGCCTTTAGTTTGAGAAAATATTTTTGTTTTCATTTTCTATTTTAAATTTGTATAGGAAAAGTGAAAACAGAAAACATTTTTTCTCAAAGTAAACATGACTCATAATGCAAAGCCTATTAGTATAATACACCAAGAAATAAAGTCTATTATAACTGTATTCTGATTTCCTTTTTTTTTTTTTACCTCAGCTGCATCGAGACTGTTGTCATGGATGTTCCAGCTGCTGAGAATGATGGCTGCAACTGTGGCGCTAAGTGCACTTGCACCGACTGCAAGTGTGGCCATTAAGCAATGCATGAAAATGTAATTGCCACGTGTTTGGCAATATAAATCTACAAATAATGAAACCTTTATATGAATAAATGTGCACTGTTATCCTACTTCAGGTCTGTGTAGTATGCAGTCTGAATTATGTCCAGTGCCTGTCAGTTATATAACAGTCATGCTTGTGACATTCTATGGTTAAATAGACTAAAATAAGTTTATCTCTCTGTTTAATCATTTATTTCGCTGAACTATACGGACAGTAGCGTCTACATCAGCATAATGCTTCCACGTACACACATGATGAGAAATAAATAATTCATACAAAAATAATAGTGTAGATGTAAAGATAATTAACGAGGTAGCACTGCTTTGAGGGTGTTACTTGTTTATCATCTGGAAACCTATGCCCCCCTACATCATGTGGATGATACTTACTGGCTTAACGTAGAGACCAACTAAATCGTTGCTAAAGCACAGATTTAAAATAATAATCAACCTACATTGTTCATCCAATATACTTGTAATGAGCTATCTAATGCTCAGACATATATCTATGCATTGTGACGAAATGCAATATTGCTCGAGCAAACAATTTGGTTGAACTTCAGAACAAAAGCATAGTAAACCTTGCTCCTAACTGCAGTGAAATGCATAATAACGACACCAGTATCAAACGAGTTAGACAATGACAATTCCTGCACCTAGAGATTTCTAAAATATCTATGCTTCCTAGTTGCTCATCCATGAGAGGGACAAACAAGGAAATGCGGAAGAAAAAATGGGCAAGGAGAATTACCGATTAACAGCACCTATCTGCCAACGATCTAATCGAGTAAAATAAATAAATAACCACTACACTCCACACCAAAAACTAGAACACAACAAGGAAGGGATAATATAACAATTTGTAATTTCATTTAAATGTTTCTGTCTCAACAAAACTAACTGGGTCGAACGTGCCAGATCAAAAAGATAGAAGGTAATAAATTATGAATATGTAGCAATCAATTTCCCTGCTTTTATTCAAAATTTCAACTGTCAAACTGAAAATTGCAACCTAAACCTTTAGCATTTTCGTAAAATCAACTGAGTTAATATTCTAATATCTTTATCTCCTCTTCCTCACTGTCAACCTCAAACATTGAATCCCTCAGCACGGAGGCACAATCGATGAGCCTCAATCCATTTTGCACAAGCTGCTTCACCGTGCTCTACTATGCATTCATCTCTTAACCTTTTAGTGTCCGGGCAAGCACAGCAAATTTTCTTCTTTGGCTTTGAATCCTCACCAATTGTCACAGTCACTGAACCTTCCTTTTTCAGGGGTAAGGTAAAGGTTGAGGAAACACTTTGCAGTGGCGCACCATTCATTGCCATATATCTTCTAAAGCACAAA
The DNA here is from genome assembly GCA_026586105.1 of Hylodesmum podocarpum. Classification (NCBI taxonomy): domain Eukaryota; kingdom Viridiplantae; phylum Streptophyta; class Magnoliopsida; order Fabales; family Fabaceae; genus Hylodesmum; species Hylodesmum podocarpum. The sequence continues at coordinate 3,573,639 of JALJEV010000804.1, forward strand.
ATAATGATAATGTTAATGAACAACAGGTGTAACTAAGATAGATCTGGAGCAAGAGTGCGGAGATTTAAAATACAAACAAATTAAATTTATTTAGAAACAAAATATCAGAGCGAGACAAACAATCGTAATAAGAAACACTAGGGTTGGCCTTGGGGTATTTGCGTAGTACACGCAAGGTCTTAGGATCAAATCTAGTTATTGCCATTATACACAAAGAAAAGAATAACAATAATAATAATAATAATAATAAACTTGATGTTGGAATTTAGAAATGTGTAAATATAGAAATATTGGGGTAGATTATATTATTGTAATTTCGTCCATTAGGTTAAGTGTTGTGTATACAGTGTTGTTAAATGGTGGCACCATGTCCATCATCACAGAGTGGCATGGCAGGTTTTTTGCAAATAGCCATCAGCAATTTGTGAAAGGAGGCACTCAATGGCATGTTTATGTGGCAGAATGTTGGTCTTCCACCATATTCCGCTATCTGCCATTGGTAACACTTAAGTGTATATTCTTGTGATTGTTTGTAATTATTCTTGTATTTATAACACCTAATATAAATATTTTCTCTCCTTTCTCTCCCATAACTGAAATGCACTTGCATGATACTGATATTGGGTCTAACTTTACCTCTCCTCCTATACCCATTTGTGACTGGTTTATCACTGATCATTGTAGTTAAGTATTCAATATCCTCATTAATAATAAAGAGTAACCATGGAAAAATACAAATCAACATTAAATAGCCATGTAAGTATAAAAATGTTGAAAACATCAATCAAACTACGTCACTACCCTGAGTTGTAAAAATATATTCATCAGGCTCATCAACAGCAGAGAATAACTAAGAAGATATAAGATAATAAGAATCAACATTAAATAACCTAGTATGTATAAACAATTTTGCAATGCAAACTTCAATCAAACTGTCGCTATACCAAATAACAATTGCTTAACATTCACAATTTTCAACCAAAAATACTAGAGGATAAAACATCAGCAATTTTAAGATAGACATTTATCAAATACATCCAGGCAAGAAATTTAATCTGTTTCTGATTAGTTACAGAATCACAAAACCATATATTCAAAGACTTCTTCCCTGGAGGATGAGACAACAATCAATGTACATGCACATTCCTTCGGTAGTTGGATTTCTGTTACTGAAGCTACTCTCTGTTTTTTCAACCTAAATGTTTACTTTTCCATTTTTCTGGAATAAGTGTTTTTGAGTCACTAACTAAAGCTTAGAAGAATGATAAGACACCCAAGAAGAATTTGTTCAGAATAACTATTTTGAATATTAACGAACAACCTGATAGGAATGCTGACCAACAGTCAGTAAGCCCCTAAACTAAAGCAAAGTGCCAAGTCAGGTAAGGCTAATGTAAAGGATGTGGGTTAGTTTGAAAAGGAGTCATGTAAGAGAGATGGGTTAGAGGAGAGAGAAAAGAGAATCGGAGGTAAAAATGGGATGGGTGTTTTATGTGGCAGGGTCACTCACATTTTGACAAATTTTCTTGACCTTGGGCAAGAACTGATCCTCCTCAGCTGGGAGTACTTTGCTCTTTCCTTTGTTTCCTTTCTCAGTTCTCATCCAATAATATTGTTCTCTATTTCTCCATAGGAATTATTTTCCTTTTACAACCACACAAATTATTGAAATCTTTCCATTGCTTAATTTGTACAATAAATACAATTCTGCCTTCCAGAATAATTACCTTAACCTGGGCCTTACTCAATAAAAGACACATCATTTTAGGCCTACCTGAAATAATAACATTGGTCGGAACTTCAACAGAGACCAACTTTAGCAAAGTATAACTTAACTTGAAAGACTATCTCTATAGTTCCATGCTTCCTATTTTAATCAAATGTTTCCATTTATCTAACAAAAGCAATTACACCAAGCAAACTAACAAAGGTAGGTGGTGAAATTATGAATAGTTAGTGGACAAGAGAAATAGCCAAAAAAGGATCTAGAGGAACTCTGGTGACATCCATTTCAATTTCTTTTAAACAAAAATTAGATTATTAACAATTATCCATCATTTAGACATTCCTATCTTTAATTATTAACCCATGTCCACAAAAGTTATTATCCTTTCTGCATAAAAGGAACTAGAAACCATTACTGCAGCAAAGTGCAATATGAATTACAAGTGTCAACAAGTCATTGGCCCTCCATTTTAAAGCCTCAACTTATAACAAGTTTTGACATACCATGAAAGTGTTTTTGGTAACATGAAATTGAGTCTGATATTTTTACTGAGCAACAACCAGTTCTTAATTAAAAAAATCTGAAGACATGTATCAAAGAATTACATTAATCATCCCAAATGCATTTTGGTAGGCTTCAACAACCACGGCATTGACAAACCTGAATACACAGACTAGAACCAAGATTTTGATGCAGTCAGAGCTATAATCCATTAACCAGAGACCAAATAAATCAAGTAAAGTGATAGGTATCAGGGAAAATCTTAGCATGCAAATAGTGGACGGAAAAGGTGAAATCGGAGCACAATGGTCCAAATTAATAAGTGACCAAGAAATTAGGTATTGTCTATTGAGAAAGCATTTGGCTTCCAAAAAGGGAAAACGCAAGGAAGTGTTTGCAAATGTTTCTGAATGTTATATCATAAAAGTACCTATTCCAATTAAAAATCTGTTTAGCAGCTTATGGTTTAACAAAGTTGATAGTTTAGCCTTCACGGGTCAGTTAAATTTTCCTACAAGAGACAAAACTATGGCAAAATTTGACTGGAGCATTAATATCCATGGATTGTGAAAGCCACAACTTAGTGAATTGTGAAAGGTAGGTATTGTCATGCTGCCATGTTTCTTTCTGTTCAGAAAAGCTACTTGTTTTGAAGCCAAGGTTTGCTACCACAGCTAGTGACATCTTCGTACAATGAGCGGGGTTCATCATTAATAATAATACAAAAAGGACTCTACCCTTCTCTAGTAAAGTATCAGATGATATGCACCATGATATTCTTGAGTCCACATGTATCTGAGTATGTAACAAAAATAGTACATGTGTATATTATTGGTTAAATATAAAGAGTAAAAACAACAACTGCGACACCTCCAATTGTAGGTCCCAAACATATTTTCTCATATACAACATAAAATTAAAAGCATGACCAATGTATAGAAAAACCTCGTGCTAAGTTCTGAATTTAAAACCAAAGGAAACATGTGAACTAGGAAACCAACAGGACTTAGCTATTAAGAAACATTCCTGTTTCATTCTTTGACATTTGACTTCTTTGTCAAACTATTGAGGAATGCTCTGGATTCTGTGCATGACAACCTCAAAGACTCCACTTCAACTAAAACTCATTAACCCTATTTCTTTTTCAAACCTCTAATAGCCCCATTATTTCTAGCCCGTGAATTCAGATTAAACAACTCAAGGTCTAGAGTAGTCTCTAATTTAAATTTTCACCATCACGATACTCCTGGCCTAGTTGGGAACATTTCCCACAGTTAAACAAATCATTACTCAGTTTAGACATTGATCCTACTAATAATTTTGTAATAGAACTTCTATTCTACCAAATACAGCTCTTATAGGATTACCTACCCCCCAACACATACACAAAACTGCCTATACTGCACGTGGAATCTCAGAATGCAAGGAACTGGCTTGACTTTTATGACTTAAACTGCAAATTAACAGAGAACACAGAAAACCGTAGCAAGGGAGAATGTTCTTTCTTCACAACTTAAACATTAAGTTGAAAATCAGCTTCTAGAGAAGTTAAATGAGAGAACTTCTACAAATTAGCAAATTCACAAGCTTAATTTTAATTTTAACAACCGTAATTCATTTTTAACCTATTTGGATAAACCTCTCCATGAGATCTTGTAAGAGAAGAAAATTAAAAAAAAAAAAAAAAAAAAAAATTCTTCATAAGTTAAAAGTAGCTTATGCATAAACTAATTTGCAAAAACTCTCTCATGTTAGCTTTTCTAAAAACTAATTTTCAAATTAAGCATAAGGTGAATTTAACTTATAGAAAAGTTCATTTCATTTTTTGCTTCCTATTTTCTTCTCCAATAAGACCTTATAGAGAAGTTTTACCGAAACATGTCCTCTATCTTGTTATTTTCTTCTCGTACAAGTGCTTATTGAGAAGTTTATTGACTAAATTCAAACAGGAAGATAGCCTGCTTAGGATCTATTTTGCGAAAGCAAACCATTAAACATCAACCATCGAAAACCTAAAAATAAAAAACAGAGAGAGAAAGCGAGAAAGAGAGAGTACCATACCAGGGAACCTTCACGCCAGGTGTTCGAAGAAAGGTCTGTGTAAAAACAAAAACAAGATAAAGTATATATTGGTCATAAAGGTCGGTGGTCAAATTTCAAACAATCGCCAAAAGCTAAAGGATCAATCACTTACAAAATTCACCAAAAGAACAAAACAAATAAATTGATGGTCGTTGATCTTGGAGAAAATTAAAAGAGAGTTAGGTATAAATTAACGTGATAAAAGTGAAACATACGCGTTTGTTGCAGTGTAGGAATCGGTGGCTTTCTGCGTTCTGCTATTCAACTCTTACAGCGTGAACCACAAGATTGTTGATTCTTCCCGTGGTTTCTAGAACAACTTACGCCAACACCGCTATTTTCTTTTATTCATTTATTTCAAATTTTGATTTCGTATTATATTTATTAATATTCGACACTCATTTATACACATAATATATATATATATATATATATATATATGATATTTATCAAATAAAACATAATATATGCTCGTACATGAATTTTTTTTTTCCATTTTAAATATATAAATATAATATATAGACTAATTTTGCTCTAAATTATAATATTTTAACTCGTTTATATTTATGATTTTATACTTCGGTTGAAGACGTGCGATACATATTGTAATTTTTTGCTAAACATACTATACAATTTTATGATTATTTTATTTATTAGTATTTATTAAAATTTTCATTTATTTTATTAAAGATTTTGTAACATTTCTACCCTTTACAATCATTATATACGGCTATTGGCTACACATTGAATAGCGCGTAAAGTTTGAATCTTTATTTGTTCTTTTTCTAAGAAAATATATTGCCACGAATACATACCACAATTTAGAATTTTAATTATATTCAATAAATATAACACTTAGTATTATTGTACAAATAATTTTAATAATTACATTATTAAATTCAAGTAAACTAAATTATTTTAGAAATCATTAACGAATCCAAATATGCAATAACAGAATAAAAATAAATATCTAAAGGTATAAATTGCATTTCAAATGAAATTTGTGACTTATATTATGTTCTTTAATTAAACTAATGGGTTTGCATTTTTATTTTCTGTCTATTATCACTTATTAAATTTTATATATAAATATATACAAGAAAATTATGATTTTTTAAATATGCAAACCATAATGTTATATACATCACTGAAAAATCATTTTTTCACAATAAATTGGTCTATTAACTTCCTAATATTATATAAATTTTTCTAAAAAATAATAACATCAGGCCAAATTAGCGTTTCATGATTCCCCTTAATTTTTGTCTTTTAACTATTTGGATAAAATATATTTTTGATCTTCTAAAATTTTAAAACGCTTATCTTTAATCTCCTTAAAATTTATTTTGTTCCAGTTATTTTTAAAATGCCTCACTCTTAGTTTTCGATGTAGTTAACATTTAATCTGAATTGAATTATGAATAATATATTGTAAAAGATAAATACAAGAGGTTGAATTGTGTTAAAAAAAATTTTATCCCTTTCGCCTCTGTGGGTTTCAAAACGGTTCAGACGAAACAACGTTTATATTGAAAGATTGATTTTAATAAACAAACGTTAGATTATGATTATCCTCAGTTAGTCAATCAGACGAAATAAATAAACACAAGTATTTTTATACTGGTTCGTCTATTCAAGACTACGTCTAGTTACCCAGCAACAACTGAGTTTTCACTACAAACCGTGAAAAGGTTTACAAGTATTGTTTGAACCCAGCCATTTCTGGCTATTACAAGATATTCTTTGCTCCCAGCCTTCTCAGGCTAAACAACCAAGATATTCTTTGAACCCAACCTCCACAGGCTAATACAAAAGGTATTCTTTGAAACACAGCCTCATCAGGCTAAAGTACCACACAAGTGGATTTGAAAAGATGTTTGAAAACAAATATTTTCCTCTTCGCAGAGAGTGTTTTACAATAAAGTTCTTAGCACAGAATTGAGCGAATTCTCAAAAGATGGGATAAGAGAAGCGTATTCGCCAACTGATTCTTGATGCTGTGAAGTCCTTTTATAGACATCTTCTTCAAATAGTCGTTAGACTCATTTAAATGTCGTTGAGAGTCGTTGAGAAATCTTCTTGAGAGTTTTCCAAAAGTTTGTCAGTTGTACTTGATTGATTGATGAAGAGTCGCAATGATATAGCGGACTAGATTCAGCTATAAAGATTTTTCTCGACTTGTACAGAGATGTGACAAAAGGTAAAGACCTTTTTGACTTTGGTGTGTAAGCTCGAATCCCTATATTGATCTTGAATGCTTCTCATGAGTACTTCTTCAGATTTAAAATCTTGGCGCGAATGACTCAACTTGACTTCACTTTTGAACAGACGATGTATTTCTTCAGTCTTCAACTGTTGTTGTTTCGTCTCATCCTATCGTCTTAAGACTTCACTCTTGGACGCACGAAGGGCTTTAGCTTGAGTAGTCTTCTTCTTCCGTCGTGCATGTATGGTCTCGATGGCTTGGCTTTTTTGACGCATTTTTAACTTCACTTTTGAAGGTCATGTTTCGTCCCGTACTTGTTTCGCCTTAGCAAGTCTTGGGTAGTTTGGTTTCGTCTGCCTTGTAATTAATCAAAATCTTGAGACATTAATCATCCTTGATCTAACAATCTCCCCTTTTTGATGATTACACCATACCAAGAAAATCTTCACAAGACATGGTTAGACAGATTTAAAACAAAACAAAAAAAAAAAAAGCCGATTGACATCAAGACGATGTTTTCTGAATAATACCTCTTTATAAAAGATTGTTACATCAATGCGATGTAATCTTTGTACATTATTACACTGGTATAGACAGAAAACCAATAAAGAATTACAATGTATTTTCTATACTAAAAAGAATAAAAAAATACATTGATACAAGTATAATACATGGCTCCCTTATTGTTTAAGACTCCCCCTCAGACGATGCTCCTTGCTTGCTTGCTCTTGGTCGCTCCCCCTCAGACGAAGCTTTATTTGTTTACTCCCCCTCAGACTATGCTTTTCCCTTGTACCTTTCTCCTTTCCCTTGGGATATCTCTTTTCTCTTTGTCTCCCCCTTGGGTTGTGAATCATCAAAACATGATCACGAAGAAGGCTTTAGCTTCTTATTAAGCAGGGTCATCACAATATCCTTCAATTGCTGCACTTCAGACGATAAAGAAGCTTGATTTTCTTCAAGTTCTCTGTTCTTTAACTTCAAATGCTCACAATTCTCCTCTAAGGCATCATATTTACGCTTCAGAGTCTTATACTCCTCAGCTTCTTGAATATCAGCCAAGAACCTCATTGCCTCGCTTCAAGAACCTCCACCACATCATCAACTTGCACTTGTGGTGTTTGAGGTTCTTCCACTATAGGTACAGTGTCATCAATAATGAGTACTGATGGAGTCTTCTTCAGACGTAGTGTGAAGAGTGGAAAGATAAGGTCAGCCGTGAAGTTCTGTTCCCATTTCCATGAGTACATCTTTGTTGGAACAGAGACTTCAAGATCCGGATGCTCCTGAGATGGGTGTGTATATGCAAAAGCTCCACCAGAAACACCCCCGCCACATACGGTAGAATCCTCATCAAATGAGGTTCCAGAGCAAAACTTTGAAGTGGCTTCATGAACTTCTATCATCCGTTGTATCTTTGGATTGATAGGGCTTGAGGCTTGTGATTGTATTGCCTTGAGGTGCGTATAAACAGCAGACGGAAGAAGTTTGGGGATGTGTCTTGCAAATTTGAAGGTTCTGGGGACAGACGGTACTTTCTTCTCTTTACCCTTAGCCAAAAACTTGACCAAGCATGGTCATTTTCTGTCTAAGACGATTGTGTACTTAGTTTCGTCGACACCACCAAGAGAATCGTGAACCCACCATGAAGGGGCAGATTCTTATCCTTCTTAGCTTGACGATCAATGTGATAGAAGGAAACTTCTCTTTCCTTAGCTTCCCTTCTATAGGCACCAGCTATCAACTTGAATGTCAAGTTGTGATCTTCCGGTAGGGCGTGAGCGAATTCCTCAGGGTCTTCATATTCGTTGAGGAGGATGGAGTAACAAGGGTTGATCCCGGAGCAGTGGGGTCTCGTCCATGGGAGTACAATTCCTAGAGAGTGTCCTAGACCGACATACTCTGTTTTATTGAGTGGAATTGTGAAAGGCATTGGATCATGGCGATCTATGGCGTTGAGATGCCAATGTGTGCAATCTTTCGGCTCATAGTTGGTAGAGTTTGCGTCTCCATATCTACAATGATGGAATACAGGCGCATTTACCTCATACCGAACCTTCCACTTTGTGTTTTCTTTGTGTGGGATGTGAGGTTCATAGCCAAGTGCTGGTCCTTCAATCACAGACGCAACAAGATGATCCTTGTATGCTTGTATGTTTTCTAAGCCCTTGATGTCTAGGTTGGCCAGTGTGTCCTAGGGCAGACGCTTCAGTCAATTGCGTTGCTCCTCTAGGGTGTAGATGGTGTCTTCATTGAAGTCCACTGGCTTCAAAGGTTTGTTGTATAGAATGGGATTTACAAATCTCCCTAGTTGAAAACCTTTCTTCCCTCTGTACTGGTATGGGGTCTTCAACTCTATGTAAGGAGTATCCCTTATGTACAGGTCTTCATTGTCTGGCAAGATGTCTGTTGCAGACTCAGACGATTCAGCTTCAATGGAGAATTCTTCAATCTTCTCTCCAATGATCTAGTCAGGTTTGACCGTTTTCTCAACGCAGGTGCTCTCAGCGAAGCGCCTCATGACTAATTCGTTTAGAAACGAATAGTCCACCTTGTGCTTTGGGGGTAAGTCTTCTGGATTGATCACCTCAGCATGTGATCTCTCCCATGTAGCATCCACCTTGATAACTTCAAGTTGTTCTTCATCAGACGAAGAATCAACTTCTTCAATAAGCACATAGTCTTCAGACGGAATCTCCTTCGTCTGGTGGTGAGATGCTTCCTCAGACGTAGCATGTAGCGTCTGTGCAAGGAATGCGTTCAGCGGAGACGCAACAATAGGGTTAGCCCTATGTTCGTCTTGGAGTGATGGAGAGACCTCCATTGTGGAGACTTCTTCGTTCAACATAGTTTCCAACTCCTCCGTAAGCTAGGCATTATCCTTCTGGATCTGGGTCGTTTCTTCACTGTTCATGCCCTCTGAGGTTGCTGGAGCAGATGCAGCCTCAAACGATCCAATGCCACGAACATTATCGAGAAAGATCCTTTCTCTCTCAGCATGAAGCAATATGGAGACCCTTTTGGCCTCTTTCAGCGCTCTTTCTTCGTCTGTCTCACCAACTACGACAGACGCAAGTTTTTGCTTCATCTTCTCCTGCCTTTTGCAGCCTTTTCAAGAGCAATCTTTCTGGCTCTTGCTTTTTCCTCTGGCGGCTTTCTTCGCTTTTCTTCGTCTATGAGAATCTTCACAGACGGAACACCTTCAGACGATATGTTGACCCCTTCATCTTTACTAGGGGATATCGTCTGACCCTTTGGCTTGACACCAATGTGCTTAATTCTGATAGTCTTTTTCTTCTTCTTGAGAGGTTCTTCAAAAACGTCCTCAAAAGGAACCTCAGAAATAATCACGGGAGGAAGAGGTTGGGGTTGGTTTAGTGTTTGGGATGGTGTTTCGGTTTGTGTTTGGGGTTGTGTTTTGGTTTGTATTTGGGCTTTAGCACGCTTGATGCGGGCTCAGTGTGGGGGGTCCTTGGTTATTGGTGAAAGTGGTTCTTCTTCCCTTGGTGAATGAAGGAGGAAGCTAGGTGCCAGGTGCATCTTCGCAAAGGTGTTACCTTTGACTTCCTTCCCTTCTTTGTGCCACACTACTCTAGGTGACATCAAAGCCCGGTTGATGATGATCTTGGTGAAGAGGGTGGCGTAAGGAATGCTGCTCTTCCTACGAATGTTTCTATTCTTCAATGCACTTACCCAGTGGTCGAGAATAATGTGAGGCAGGCTCATCCTTGCTTTCCTCAGACAGTAGTAGATACAAAATCTGTCTCGAGTACTCACGTTGTCGCGAGAGCCTGTACGAGGAGTGAAGATGTTGTAGAGCAAGTTGTGGATGATTCTTGCAGAGGGGCTGAGGTTCCCTGATCTGAAGAACTTGGGGTCTTCAGTGTTACGAGTCTTCCCATAAATGATCTTGTCTACCTGCTCCTCAGACTCGATCTTCATCCAATCTTGACTATAGAAACGCCCTTCGGCCTTACAGTTGTCGGCTTCAGCAATGGCGTCGATGGTGATGATGTACTCCTTATTGTCGATAGTACCGACAATACCATCTTTGAACTCCTTAGCATCGCTCCAAAATTCGGCGTATGCCTCCGTGCCCATTCCTCTCATAGCAGCAAACTCCATCCAGCCAGTGTGAGTTAGAAGCTTGGCGACTCTGTCAGATACGCTCTCTATAGTCTCTCTTGAGATCCACTGGCTGGGCAAGAACAGGTCTTGAGCAAAGAAAGTGGCTTCCGCAGCTTTGGTGTTCTTGGCGACTATTGTTGATATTTGAAAAAGAGAGAATAAGAGCTTAGTGAGTAATAGGTTTAGAGAGTTCAAAAACTTCGAATGCAGTAAAGAGTAAAAGAGTGAACTTTCAAGAGTATTTATAGGCATAGATAAAATCGGTTGTGATTCATCAGACGAAAGAGATTTTGAAAACCGCCCCTGATTTGACGTGTCCACATCATTGCCTTTTCTGCAATTCACGGCACATGCCTATCAATGTCCTAGAATAGTGCAATAAATGACAGACACATTTATTACTTCTTTTAATTTGTCCCTGCACACTTGAGATAAACTTGTTAAACAGTAACAGTTACGTCTGTTGAATTTTACCACAGTAACTATTCAACTTGATCAGACGCAATGTTTTGTCTTAACATGAAATAATGTACAGAAGGAACAAAAAAAAATAACTAGCTCAGACGGAACAATTTTCAATCTTTTAAAGAAATAATTCCAAGATTTTCTTTAATGAACTTGAACCGTGTTTCGTCTAATGCTTTGGTAAATATATCTGCCCATTGAAAATCAGTTTGTACAAACTGTATATCGAAAATACCTTTTTGTACATAATCTCTTATAAAATGAAAACAAATTTCAATATGTTTAACTTTCGAATGTTGAATAGGATTTTTGCTAAGATTAATTGCACTAGTGTTATCACAAAATACTGATATATGATTTTCAAACCTGGATTAATCTTCAAGTTGATGTTTTATCCACAGTAATTGTGAGCAACACCCTACCGCAGCAATATACTCTGCTTCAGTTGTTGAGAGTGCAATGGAGTTTTGTTTCTTGCTTGACCAAGATATTAGTGATGATCCAAGAAATTGGCATCCGCCACTTGTGCTTTTTCTCTCTACTTTGTCTCCAGCATAATCCGCATCACAAAAGCCTCTTAAACTGAAATCAGTATTTTTCTTATAAAACAAAGATAGATCAGTTGTTCCAACAAGATATCTAAGAATTCTCTTTACAGCTTGTAAGTGAGATTCTTTAGGGTCAGATTGAAATCTAGCACATAGACAGACACTAAACATAATGTCAGGTCTGCTCGCAGTTAAATAAAGGAGTGAGCCAATCATACCTCTGTATACCGTCCGATCAACGAACTTACCGACTCATCCTTGTTGAGATTTGCTCCAGACGAATGCATTGGGGTCTTCATAGGCTTGGCATTCTCCATCTTGAACTTCTTGATAAGTTCCTTTGTGTATTTCTGTTGATGGATGTAGATTTCTTCTTTCGTCTGCTTGATTTGAAGTCCTAGAAAGAACTTCAATTCTCCCATCATGCTCATTTCAAACTCATCCTGCATTAGCTTTGAAAAATTCTTGCACAGAGAATCATTAGTAGCTCCAAAGACTATATCGTCTACATAAATCTGGACTATAATAGTCTTTTGAAACGCTTTTCTTGAAGAGAGTTGTATCAACCTTTCCTCTTTAGAAACCATTTTTAAGAAGAAAAGAACTGAGTCTATCATACCAAGCTCTGGGAGCTTGTTTAAGACCATACAGTGCTTTCTTAAGTTTGAAAACATGATCAGGTTGAGATAAACTTTCAAAACCAGGAGGTTGTTTTACATACACTTCTTCTTCAATGAAACCATTTAGAAAAGCACTTTTTACATCCATTTGATATAGGACGATATTCTTGTGAGCAGCAAAAGCAAGTAATATTCTGATTGCTTCTAATCTAGCTACAGGTGCAAAAGCTTTTGTAAAATCAATACTTTCTTGTTGATTATACCCTTGTGCTACTAACCTCGCTTTGTTTCTTACCACTTTTCCAGCTTCATCAAGCTTGTTTCTGAACACCCATCTGGTCCCAATGATGTTTTTGTTCTTTGGTCTTTCAACTAGGGTTCATACATCATTCCTTGTGAACTGATTAAGTTCTTCTTCCATAGCCAAGATCCAATCGTTATCTTGAAGAGCATCTTCAACATTCTTTGGCTCTATGTTTGATACAAGAGCATATCCAGACGATTCCTTTAGCTTCGATCTAGTTAGAACACCTTGATTCCTATCTCCAATGATAAGATCTTCAATGTGGTTAGACGCAAACTTCTATGATCTTGCAGGGGCTTGATCTCTTTGTCGATGAGTATCAGACGAAGAGGGTTCCTCTGTGCTTCTATCGTCTGCTCTTTTTTCGTTTGACCCTTGTTTATCATTTTGACCAGAAGGGTTAATCTGTAAATTATCAAACAAGTTTTCTAGGTCTGATATTTCTTTATCAGCCTTTGAGTTATCTTGGAACTTTACATGAATTGATTCCTCTACAACTTGCGTCTTAGAGTTAAAAACTCTATAGGCCTTAGATGTGTTGGAATATCTAAGAAAGATTCCTTTTACCACCTTTGAATCAAACTTGCCAAGTTGATCTTTGGTGTTTAAGATAAAGCATTCGCATCCAAAAGGATGGAAATAAGAAATGTTGGGTCTTCTTTCTTTCCATAGTTCATATGGAGTCTTATTCAATATTGGTCTTATCAATATTCTGTTTTTGAATATAACAGAAGTATTAATCGCTCCTCGCCCAATAATATTTAGGGAGAGAACTTTCATGCAACATAGTTCTAGCCATTTCTTGTAAAGTACGATTTTTCTTTTCCACAACTCCATTTTGTTGAGGAGTTCTTGGAGACGAAAAATTGTGAAATATACCATTTTCAAAACAAAAGGCTTTGAACTCAGAATTTTCAAATTTTGTTCCATGATCACTCCTTACAGACGCAATACATATTCCTTTTTCTTTTTGAACACGTTTACAGAATATTTCAAAAACCTTGAATGACTCATGTTTATGGGCTAGGAAGTATACCCATGTGAATCTAGTATAGTCATCTACAATGACAAGTCCATATCTCTTCCCTCCAAAACTTTCAGTCTGAGTGGGTCCAAAGAGATCAATGTGTAACAGTTCTAGCGGTCTTGTCGTGGAAACAACATTTTTTTATTTGAAAGAAGCTTTGAGTTGTTTCCCATGTTGACAAGATTCACACAGACGATTGGTTTTCCAAGATATTTTTGGCAAACCTTTTACGAGATCCTTTTTAGAAATTTTTGAAATATACTTGAGACTTAAATGTCCAAGCTTTTTGTGCCAAATATCTCGTTCATCGTCTGCTGAAATCAAACATGTTACATTCTGATCACTCAGGTCAGAAAGACAAACCTCATAAAGGTTATTCTTTCTTTTCTCAATAAAAAGAATAGATTTATCTTTGTTTCTGACTATACACTCATCAGAGTTAAAAGCTACTTCATATCCACTATCACAAAATTGACTTATGCTAAGTAGATTGAAGTTAAGGCCTTTAACATATGATACGTTCTGGATAAGTGTATTGGGTGTCTTACCAACAGTCCCAATGCCAAGAATTTTACCTTTTCCAGAACCGTAGGAGACAGACCCTTTACTTGGTCTGAGGTCTTGGAACATAGACAGGTCTCCCGTCATGTGTCGTGAGCAACCACTGTCCAGGTACCAGCTTGAAGTCTTGTCTCTTCCCATTAAGAATATCTGCAATAGGAACAATAAGTGACTTTGGTACCCAAATCTTTTTGGGTCCTTTCTTGTTAGTTACAAAAGGTTTCTTTTTGTTTTTAGCCTTTTTGTAGTTATTAGGAACCTTGTTGTGATTGCTCTTCTTTTGAGCAGACGAAACAGGTTTGTTTTTCTTTTCGTCTGTCTCCTTAACATAACCGAGTCCACTTTTATCATTAGGTGATCTCCTATATTTTAAAATATTTTCAAGAATGGAGGATCCCTTTGTAAACTTGGTTAAGTCATTGAGTAAGGACTCATTTTCTTTCTTTAATCTTTCGATTTTAAGAATGAAAATGTCCTTTTCAGACTCAGACGAAACATCATTTGATTGTCTCAGCTTGGTTTTGCAAGTTTTGTATTGCTGAGCAATAAAGTGAGAGTGAGCTAGAAGTGTATCATATGACATTTCTTCTGATTCTGACTCAGACTCAGAAGAAGAGGATGAAGAAGTTTCATTGTAATTTACCTCTGTTGAGACATGGTCTCCAGCCATGAGGCAGATGTTTGTTGTTTCTTCTTCTTCGGAGGATTCCTCTGAGCTTTTCCAAGGTCTTCCCAAATCAGTAAGCTCTTCTTTCCTTTATCTTTTCTAGAGCTCCACCTCTTTTTCAGTCTGGGACATTCTGACCTCATATGTCCCGGTTTTCTGCATTCATAGCACACAACCTCTGTGCTTTCTTCTTTGGTTGATGATTTCTCAGGGAGCTTCTTCTCCTTTTTCTTGAAGAAGCGTTGGCCTCTGCCTTTCTTCATCATCATTCTTTTGAATCGTCTTGCCATGAGGGAGACTTCATCTTCAGACGAACCATCAGACGATTGTGATTCGGTTGAATCAGCCTTCAAAATCTTTATTTTCTTTTTACTGTCCTTCTTGACAGAATCTTCTTTAGGGATGTTATTGACGGATGGAAGAGCTATAGGTTCTTGAACTTTGATCTTTTCCCTTTTACATAAGAGTACCTCATGTACCCTTAGTGCTCCAATTAACTCGTCTAGAGTTAATGTCTTCATATCTCTTCCAACAGAGATAGTTGTGGACATGACTTCCCAAGGAGGTGGGAGACTGTCCAAGATCTTCATGTTGTTCTAGGCCTTTGTGAAAGTGATTCCCAGAGCAGTGAGTCCATTCAATATTGTTTGGAATCTTCCAAACATCATATCGATTGACTCTCCTTTCTTCATAGAGAACATTTCATATTCTCTTTGAAGAGTAGCGACCTTCCTCATTCTGACATCTTCAGTGCCTTCATATGAGATTTTGAGAGCATCTCATAGTTCTTTAACAGTTTTGTAGGCACAGAATCTGTTGTACTCAGTTCTGGAGAGAGCACACATAAGAGCATATCTTGCTTTGTTGTTCAGCTCCATCATAGAGTATTCTTCGTTTCCTCATTCTCCTTCAAGCTTTACAATGGGGATATCTCCTGTGGTGATTATATTCCATAATCTGTATTGGGTTGACTTGATGTACATCTCCATCCTGTCAGCCCAGTATGGATAATCATCTCCAGAGAATGCTGGAGGTTTGTTCATTGAAACTCCTCCGGATAGAAAAGATGGTCCTTGTGAGTCCATGTTGGATCTTTTCCTCTAGCAGCTGTTAAGCGCTCAACCCTTAGAGGCTGAGCTCTGATACCAAATTGTAGAAGATAAACACAAGAAGGGGGGTTGAATTGTGTTAAAAAATATTTTATCCCTTTCGTCTGTGGGTTTCAAAACGGTTCAGACGAAACAATGTTTATATTGAAAGATTGATTTTAATAAACAAACGTTAGATTATGATTATCCTCAGTTAGTCAATCAGACGAAACAAATAAACACAAGTATTTTTACACTGGTTCGTCTATTCAAGACTACGTCCAGTTACCTAGCAACAACTGAGTTTTCACTACAAACCGTGAAAAGGTTTACAAGTATTGTTTGAACCCAGTCACTTCTGGCTATTACAAGATAATCTTTGCCCCCAGCCTTCTCAGGCTAAACAACCAAGGTATTCTTTGAACCCAGCCTCCACAGGCTAATACAAAAGGTATTCTTTGAAACACGACCTCCTCAGCTAAAGTACCACACAAGTGGATTTGAAAAGATGTTTGAAAACAAAGATTTTCCTCTTCGCAGAGAGGGTTTTACAATAAAGTTCTTAGCACAGAATTGAGCGAATTCTCAAAAGATGGGATAAGAGAAGCGTATTCGCCAACTGATTCTTGATGCTGTGAAGTCCTTTTATAGACATCTTCTTCAAATAGCCGTTAGACTTATTTGAATGTCGTTGAGAGTCGTTGAGAAATCTTCTTGAGAGCTTTCCAAAAGTTTGTCAGTTGTACTTGATTGATTGATGAAGAGTCGCAGCGGATATAGCGGACTAGATTGTGCGCAGTACTTTTTCTAACTTGTATAGAGATGTGACAAAAGGTAAAGACCTTTTTGACTTTGGTGTGTAAGCTCGAATCCCTATACTGATCTTGGATGCTTCTCATGAGTACTTCTTCAGATTTAAAATCTTGGCGCAAATGACTCAACTTGACTTCACTTTTGAACAGACGATGTATTTCTTCAGTCTTCAGTTGTTGTTGTTTCGTCTCATCCTATCGTCTTAAGACTTCACTCTTTGGACAGACGAAGGGCTTTAGCTTGAGTTGTCTTGTGCATGTATCGTCTGATGGCTTGACTTTTAAACAGACGCAGAACTTCACTTTTGAAGGGTCATGTTTCGTCTGTGCTAGTTTCGTCTTAGCAAGTCTTGGTAGCTTGGTTTCGTCTGTCTTGTAATTAATCAAAATCTTGAGACGTTAATCTTCCTTGATCTAACATATATATATATATATATATATATATATATATATATATATATATATATATATATAAAACGTGTTATATTTATATATTCTAATATATTTGTTCGCGATTAAAATTAAATATTTTAAGTATTCAATATCGATCTTGAGGGATAATTTGAT
Organism: Hylodesmum podocarpum; assembly: GCA_026586105.1. NCBI lineage: Eukaryota > Viridiplantae > Streptophyta > Magnoliopsida > Fabales > Fabaceae > Hylodesmum > Hylodesmum podocarpum. Next base: position 3,590,941 of record JALJEV010000804.1, read on the forward strand.
ATAAGTTTAATAATAGATAAAACACGACATAATAAATTTAATATTAATAAATAATACTAAAATCAACATAATGGATGACATATCACATAATAAATTTAACATTAATAAATAATATTAAGATCATTAGTTGTATTATATTAAAAATATAAATTATAAATTTATCTCAATTTTATAAAATTAAAAACATCATAAATTTAAAATTATTTATTAATATTAAACATATTATATCGATATTAAATAATTTATAATTTAATCTCTATACTTAAAATGTTTAATCCAACAAAGATAAAATATTTACATGTTAAATATATATAAATTAAATATAATTCACCTTTATAAGTTAATTTTACGATATTAAATTAGACTTATAAAATATTACGAACGCAGCTTGAATCACGGTGCATCAATGCCTTGAGTTAGTTGCACACGCGTCACACCGGATCTTCATTGGCTATGATCAATGCTTAGCTTTTTGGTTAAGAACTGAAGCTTCTTCAGAGAAAGTGGACAGAGAATAAAGGGTGGTGAGGGATTGGCTTAGAATACAACGCACGACAAAGTAGGAATTGATTGTGATAGTTAAATGATCAAAAAGTATAAATGAAATAACATATACAAAATTCATTATATAAAAAGGAAATATTATGTAAAAATTTAAATAAAATTGATTTTAATATTTTTGTTTTGTCAAGGTTAATGAAACTTTTATTTCCTTGATTTTTTAAATTTAAATTTTTTATCCTTTAGATTTATTTCTAACTCTTATATTCATATTTATTTATCGACAATATTTTAATTCTTAATATTAAATTCAATAGTTAAATATTAATATGAAAGTGTCACTTGATTTATTTTAATTATATTAACACTTAACATATTTAAATTAAGATTAAAAATAGTAACAAAAATAAAAATAAAAACTAAAAATGGATTTTTGTTTTTTTTAAAAAAGAAACTACCTTACATAACCCTTCCCGACTTCCATGCTAACTGCTAGCCCAAATGATTGTTTATGTATATTTTATGTTATGTTATAAAACTATTCTGGAATTGTATATTCTTATAATAAATAAATAATAATAAAAAGAAAATAATATATATACTATTATTTAACTTATCTCATACACATGCTATAATAATACTTTTTGTTATCTAATATATTATTTATATTTATTATATCTAATTTCGTCCGGAAAATTTTAAAAATGAATAAAAAATACAAAATATTTTATAAATAACAGATAGAATAGTTTATTTGGAAAGCTTTAATATATTTTATATCATATTTATGATATGATGTGATAGCTTAAGTTATTTTAGGATGATTGTAGGCTTAGACTTTTTAGGACTACATTGATTGTAAATGAACATATATATTTACATAATGAGAAGAGAAACTGTAAAGTGTACAGTTTCATCAACACAGTTTTTTTTTTCTTCTTCTTTTCACATTCAAGTTGGTATCAGAGCGGGAACGATACTACTTAGCGTTACCATTATTCGCCAACCGCCATTATTCGCCATCGTCGGCCATCGTCATTTTCTCCTATTAACCAAGATTTTTTTGCGCCTCGTCAAGCGAGACCTATCTCCCTCAACTCCGGCCATCCAAAGCCTCACGCGCTCCCATGCGTGTAAATATGTCTCTTCCTTTGTTTGGCGCATACTGCTCACGCGCCGCTTTTGTCCGCCGAAATTCATTGTTTCTGGCACCGTATAACTCATCAGAGTCTTCCAAGTACATTCCTAGACTTGTTTTCTTGTTTTGGTTGTTGTGTGGATAGTGGGGTCTGTTGTTGCTCCTCTCTCTAGTCTCCATCTATATGACTTTTTCAGGCTTGATTTTACCTATTTCTGGTACCCCAACCATTACAACAGAAAAATTATATGGTAGAAACTTTCTATCATGGGCTGCTGCCTCTGTGGAATTATAGTTCCTTGGTCAAGGCTACCACGACCACTTGGAAGTGGAAGATATTGAAGGTTCAAATGAAAGTCCGGGCAAATGGAAGAAACTTGATTTTTAGCTTTGTGTCGTGCTGTAGCAGTCTGTTGAACCAAACATTTTGGGAACACTCAGGGCATTCAAACTTATTGTTCTTTTGGGAAAAAGGCCCACAATATTTATGCAAATAATATTCAAAGGTTGTATGATGCTACTTAGACGATATCATCCTTGAAACAAACTAATCATTAAACGACATCTCATATTGTTGAAGCCCAAGTTGTTGTAGAAGAACTAAAAATGTTCCTCACTCACGATTCTCTAGAAGGAATAAATAAGAAACTTGACAAGTTCTATATGGTACTGATCCTGAAAACACTACATTCAGATTTTAATCATGTTCACGACCAGATTTTAACTAGCCATGAGATTCCCTCAATGGACAACTTGATAACTAGACTCCTTCGTGTCCCTACAGAAGTGAAAAATGAAAATATAGGTAAAATAAGTGAAGCTTCTGCAATGGTTTCTAGTTTGGGAAGAGGTGGTCATGGAAACTGAGGAGGAAGAGGAGGTAGAAGTGGTCGCCCCTAATACTAATATTGTAAGAGAATGGGTTATACTCGAGAGAATTATTATTCTCTTCATGGTTTCCACGAAAAGACAACAAATTTGTCTAAATAAAAATTCAGGAAAATCTGATATGAAGATTGTAGAAGATGATTATCAAGAAATTCTTCAATGGAAATCCATGACTCAGCCTCAATCTTCCTTTACCGCTACTGCCTCTACAGATTGTGTTTCTCATTCATCTGCAAGTCAAATTCCATGGATTATTGATTCAAGAGCCTCTGATCATATTACTTGTAATGATTCTATGTTCTCTTCTATGTCCCCTCTTAAATCACCTCACCTTATTACCTTAGCAGATGGGTCCAGAATTTCGCCTAAAGGAATTGGTCAGGTTTCTCTTTCTCCCTCATTAAACTTAAAATATGTTTTGTTCATTCCTAGTTGTCCTTTCAATCTAATATATTTAAGTCAATAGTTAACTAAGTCCTTAAACTGTTCAATAACCTTTAATGTTGAATCCTTTGTTGTTAAGGAACATGGTGATAACTCACAAAAATGAGCTATTTTTTTACTCTTTTTACATCATAAATTGTTCTTTTCATGCTCTTAATCTGCCTAAGATAACTCTAAATTGATCTTAATTCACAATAATTCATATTGAAGCTTTTTGATGGTGTGTTAAGTGTTTCAGGGAGAAAAATAGCCAAAAACATGTGAAAATGTGCCCAGGAAGGCATCTCTCGTGAGTTGGAACACAACTCGCGCGACTTGGAGCTTCAGTGAAGAAGAAAAGCTCTCTGGAACTTTATCTTGCATTCATCTATTCACATCTCGCGCGAGGACACCTTTCTTGAAGAGCAAGTTAACTCTCTAGCACCTCATTTCACACTCACCTCACACTTAACAACATCATCTCGCGCTAGGTGGTGTAACTTCAAGAAGAAGTTAACTCTCTGACACCTCATCTCGCCTGCATCTCGCGCCTAACTTCCTCATCTCGTGCGAAGTGACTTGAATTACAACACATGTTTCCTCTCTAGACGCGCGAGTTTTTTATTACCTCGCGCGAGTTGGACTCGCAGCATACCCAAGTCCAAAAGTGTTTAAAAGGCTATAAATACTCTTTAATTTAGATTTAGCAGAAGTTCGCTCAGTCTGGAAATAGAGTTTGAAACCCTAATCTTTAGGCTCCCGACGACTAAACCTAGACGGCAGTTGCCTTCGGCTGAAAGCTCTTCCAGTTCATAAACGGTGACGAAACTCAACCTCAAGGAAGAAGAGAAGGAGATTCTAGACTTCACTATGTATTCTCTTTCTATTATTACTTGCGTTGTTTTCTTTTCCATCATGAACTAACTCCTCCTTTGATTGGGAGAACGATGTAACTCTAATTATCCCCTTTATATTCTCGATGTCATTCAGTATATGTTTGGGTGTTTACTCTTCGTTCTTAATGTTATTTATTAATTGACGTCTAATAAATTGATAGGTTAATTTAGGGACGCTCTGACAAAGTAAACGCCTAAAGAAAACTAAAGAATTAAACCATTATTTCGCTAGGATCCTAGAGATGTGAGTGGGTAGTAATGCGGACTGCACCTAAGTTTGTCCCTGGATTCATAGAACTAGATCCCTAATTAATTTGGTATTAATCTGGTTAACATAGGAGGGAGAGGGATGGTCACGAGAGTAGAAATCCGATCCGACCATGATTATACTTGAATAGCATAAGAGGAAAATATAAGGGGGGATTAGTGGTGAAATCGGATCCCAATCACTCTATTTTCTTGATCTTAAATTACTTTTAATTTGCTTTCTACTCTTTTTAAATCAATCTTTAAATCAAAAACCAATATGCTTTCTTCTCCTCTTGGGAAATTAATAAGGTAAATTAAATAAAAATATAGTTTCCGAGTTGCTTGTCCTCATGTGATCGACAACCCCGTTTATAAATACTTATTACTTGATGACTATGGTATACTTGCTATAGCAAGGGATGCATTTGGTATATATTACCACCTGTTTCCCGCGTATCACGTGGTACGGGTCAGAGGATGGGCAAAGGACATGAATATAGTGGTCTCTACTATTTTGAAAAACAACCATCTATATCTTGTGATGTTGTTTTTTCACCCAAGTTGTTACATGATCGTTTGGATCACCCAAACCTGTCCAAGTTGAAACTTTTAGTTCCTGGTCTCAAGAAGTTAGAGGAATTAGGTTGAGTCATGTCAATTAGGCAAACATGTTAGATCACCTTTTCCCAAACAAACTGGAAAAAGATGTCACTCAGCTTTCACCACCATTCATTATGTTATTTGGGGTCCAAGCCGTGTAACATCTTTTGGTTTTAGATATTTTGTAACCTCCATTGATGAATTCTCTGGATGTACTTAGGTATATTTAATGAAAGATCATTCTGAACTTTTGTCTATCTTCATTTCTTTCTTTAATGAAATCAAAAATCAATTTGGGAAAATGATTAAAATCTTTAGAAGTGAGTGTGACAATGCAAAAGAATATTTATCCTCTGAATTATCCTCTTTCATATCCTCATAAGGGATATTACATCAATCTACATGTCCACACACACTCCAACAAAATGGAATCGCTGAAAGAAAAAACAAGCACCTTATGTTGACTGCACGCACCCTAATACTTGATTCAAATGTTCTTGTATATTATTGGGGTGATGAAATTCTCACTTCTTGTTTCTTAATCAACTGAATGCCATCTTCTTCCCTTGAAAATAAAATTCCTTACTCCATTATTTATCCAAAGGAACCATTCTTTCATGTCTCACATCGGGTCTTTGGGTGTACATGTGTTCTCCATGATGTTTCTCCTGGTCTGGACAAGTTGTCTGCTAGAGCTATCAAATCTGTTTTCTTAGGTTATTCACGTCTTCAGAAAAGGGTACAGGTGCTACTCCCCACAAACCAGAAAATATTACATGTATGCAGATTTGACCTTCTTTGAACAAACTATGTTTTTCTCATCCTCCACTCATGATCCTCATTCAATACAACAATCTCTACCTATTGGTTCTTATGTTTCCACTCCACTTCTAATGTCAATCCATACCATTCTTGACCAAGAAATTAATCTGTCTATCTTCCTCATAACTGATCTCAAGCAAGATACTCCTCACCTTATCACATATCAGCGTCATACAAGACAATTGGGTCTGCCTATTCTTGAAGAATCTCTAGATTCAAGTCCTTCACCATCAGACACTCATACGACAAATCTTAGGGAAGATAATTCTAGTTGGTTGTTTCTCTTCGAAAAGGTACTCGGTCTACTAGGAATCCTCATCCTTTTTATATTTTTTTAGCTATCATCATGTATCTCCTTTATATTTTTCTTTTCTCTCCTCTGTATCTCTTTTCACTATTCCTAGAAATGTTCACGAGGCTCTTGATCATCTTGGATGAAGACAAACTATGATTGTTGAAATGCAAGAACTTAAGCATAGTGGTACATGGGAACTAGTTCCACTTCCTCCAAGGAAACAGCCAGTTGGATGTAGATGGGTCTGTACTATCAAAGTTGGCCCTGATGGTACAGTTGATCATCTCAAAGCCAGACTAGTGGCCAAGGGGTATACTCAGATTTATGGGTTAGATTATAGTGACACTTTTTCTCCCTTGGCCAAGATCCATACAGTTCGTCTCTTTCTTGCTATGGTAGTTATTCGTCGTTGGCCTATCCGCCAATTAGACATTAAAAATGTCTTTCTTCATGGTGAGTTGGAGGAAGAGATTTACATGGAGAAACCTCATGGGTTTGTTGCTCAAAGGGAATCGGGATTAGTTTGTAAATTGCAAAAATTTCTTTATGGTCTCAAACAATCTCTTCGGGCATAGTTTGGAAGATTTATTCATGTTGTACAAGACTTTAGGCTGAAAAGAAGTGAAGTGGATCACTCAGTTTTTTATTGTTATACTTCTCCTAGGAAGTGTGTATCTAGTTGTTTATGTGGATGACATAGTGATTACCGGGAACGATGCAACTACAATCTATCAATTGAAGAAACACTTATTCAACCATTTTCAGACCAAAGACTTAAGATGTTTGAAATATTTTCTTGGTATCGAAGTCGCTCAATCAAAGAAAGGCATTGTGATTTCTCAAAGGAAGTATGCTTTAGACATCTTAGAGGAAACATGCATGGTTGATTGCAGACCCATTGATAGTCCTATGGATCCTAGCCAAGAGTTAATGGTTGGCCAAGGTGAACCATTTACTGATCTAGAGAGGTGTAGGAGATTGGTTTGGAAACTTATTTATGTTACTATCACAACACCTGACATCTCTTTTGTAGTGGGAGTTGTTTGTCAATTCATGCAGGCCCCTCATGTTGATCATTGGAATGTTGTTTTGTGTATCCTTAAATATATAAAAAAGGCTTCAGGACAAGGATTGTTGTATGAAAACAAAAGAAACAGCTAAATCTTGGGATATTGTTATGTTGATTGGGTAGGTTGTCCTATCGATTGACGTTCCATATAATGGATATTGTATATTCCTTGGTGGAAATCTCATTTCTTGGAAGAGTAAGAAACAAAATATTGTTGCTCGATCTAGTGATAAGGCTGAATATCGTGTTGTGGCGTTGATTACTTGTGAGTTTATATGAGTTAAACAACTCCTTCAAGAGTTAAAATTTTGTGAAGATCATCTAATGGAATTGTATTGTGCTAACCAGGTTGCTCTCCACGTTGCTTCCAATCTAGTATTTCATGAAAGAACTAAGCATACAGATGGTGATTGTCACTTCGTTAGAGAAAATTTTGTTGTCTAAGGAAATTGTTATTAAATTTGTCACTTCCACTAAACAACTTACAGATGTTATGACTAAGTCATTAGAGGACCTCAAATTCAGTTTTTATGTTTCAAGCTTGGAACATACAATATGTATGGTCTAGCTTGAGGGAGAGTGTTAGAATAATTTGCTTAGGAAGTTTTAGTATATTTTCTATTGTATTTCTGATATGAAGTGACAGTTTTAGCATGGTAGTAGGCTTAGACTTCTACGTAATGAAACTAGAAAATATAGAGTGTGTAGTTTCTTCAACACAATTTTTTTCTTCTTTTCCTTTTCACAACATTTCAAAAATAAAATAAAATTAGGATTTTTATATTTAAATAAATAAATTGAATTTCAAAAATAAAAATATTATTTGTTTGAACAAATGTGTTATCTATACTTTGTTTTAGGAAAAGTAATAATAAAAAAATATTTATTACCTGGTTATTAAATATTTAATTATAATATTTTAATATACTTTTTCATAGTATAAATCTGTAAATCTCACCAAATAATTCAAAGTATAATCTCTCCTTGTTTTTTAATAACTTCTTTCTTTTCTTCTATTCGTTCTCAAATACATGAAAACAAATATTTTTAAAGTTGTAATTTATATTTGCGCACTTATTAAAGATAATGATAACTGATGTTGTAGAGTGCTAATATCTTCCCCACCGATAACTGACTCACAAACCTACCTTTTTAATTTCATAAATCATCCTTATTTTATTTTTCCAATATTCTCTAAAAACACCAATTCCTCTAAAAACATCATAGATTGTTAACATCTATTTTTTTTTTATATATATATAAATCATCCTTATTTTATTTTCCGATGTTTTTTAAAAATATCGATGACGACTCTTCAGGATTATATTTTATTGGGGTCAAGTATCCATATGATTACCATTTTGGCTCCGACGTTTTCTTATATAAATCAAAATTCAATGGTATAAGTATTTTTTATCTAATTTTTTCTCAACTATAAAAAGTCAATTTGATTAGTTCTTCTTCTTTTAATAATGATTCAAACCATGATTGATTGTTCCGCAGGTACTAATATATTTTGCCACCAGTTTAATTTTAATTTTAAGTGATAATATTTGTCTTGTAATAAATATTTTATGAGCATTGAAAATATTAATTAAACGTAAAGAAGTTAACTGAATTGAATGAAATTGATGTAAAAGAAAATTGTTTCCCGCATTGAATTGAATGTTTTATTTAAAAATAATATTTTCACATGAAGTTAAAAGATAAAAAGAGGCAGTAACCAAAAAATAATAAAAAGGTAAAAGGAGTTTAGAGATCATGAGATTTCTGATTATTAAAGATTTTGGTTTAGAAAATAAATTACATTTTATTTATTTTTTCTTACAAAATTCAAGCATGAAACCATATTTCTTGCTACTTTCTTCAGGGGGAAATTTCTTGCTACTTAAACTAATAGACTTTAATAGGTAAATTAACTATTTCAAAAGAGGAAGTTAAAAAAAATGCCATTCATCATGTTCTTACAATTTTTCCTTTACAGCATTGATAAATTAAAACAAAATTGGGGACTTTAAAATGAGAGCATCTACTTTAGACAAAAAGAAGAGGAAAACAAAAAAGAAAAAGAACAAATCAACATCCTGAGATACATGACTTGAAGTTGAACCTACCACAAAGCAGTGGAAAAAATTCCTTGTTATCCTCTCACAATTTGAAAAAGAAAGGCATATTTTTCTCTCCACAAGGATACCCCATAGATCAATAAGCCACAGCAATATGCCAAAATACTAGATACACACATACCTGCACCAATATTATGGATGCAACACAAAAGAAAAATATGCATTCAAAACTTTCACAATTGATGCCAGAAGGGGTAAAAAGCTAGCTAGTACATTTTTATAAGGACTGAGATTTACACTATTTACTCAAGTTCCCAATTGAAATTGAAGCAATGAAGGAAAGTTGCTAAGACAGATTTTAAATAATCTCTCACATAATCTGTGCACTTCATCAGCTAAATATGCAATCCTCTTAGGAGAAGATCATATATAACTCGTACAATGTTTCTCCATTTATGCCAATAATTTCAGCATTCACAAGGCCAATTGAAACAATTTTTTTTTTTTTTTCTCAAAAAGATAAGCTCAATTTTTCCCCTTGAAATGCCCCAAACAACCCTGAAAACATTGGTTCCTTCCAACTGAAACAAACCAACCTAAAGGGGACATGTTGTTTCCACAACCACAAGCACCAAACTTGGAAATTAGACTAATCATACTTCTCTCTCCATGTGTACACAAGAAAGAATACCCATGAAGTGGCCAATGCAATGTCCCCAACAGCATGCCTAGGCCAGTCATGTGCAAGATCTCCAAGCTTTCTCTCAAAGAAGAATCTCCACACTGCCATTGAAATGTGAAGCATCACACACCCTTTGGCAAAGAAACTCTGAAATTCCCTGTCCTTAACAAATGCAACCATCAACAATAGGAAACCAAGTGTGAACAGCAAAAAGCCAGAGAAGGAATCGGAGGTCTCAATCAAAAGCTGATCATGAGGTGTTGACCCTTGAAGATTGAACACAGAGATCTCTTTGGAGTAGAATATCATCAAAGTTCCACAAGTGAGAGCTATTGCAGAATGAAGAACACACATAAGGGTAAAAACAGAAGAAACCATTGATCCAAATTCACTATAAAGGCTTGTAATCGGTTTCTCACTCGTAGCTCAATTACGCCTCTACACCAACAAAGGTAGTTGAAATTTTGAATCACTACTTTCTAGTATTGAATTAGTACAAACAAACATCCATGACCAGTTCTGATGCTAGTTTGATGCGCTTGGTAACTCTTCTATGAGACCCTTTAAGAGTTCTAAAGTCAATTTTGTAGTTTCAACAAAGCAGAAGCTGCAATATTTTCCCCTTAGCAAATCTACCAAACAAAGGTCAAACGGAAATAGGAAAACTAACAGAACCCTTGAATCAGAGATATAGAGAAAGCCTTGGAAGTTGAATCCTAAAACCATGAAAAAAAGGTTTCTTTTTTTCTTTTCCTAGAAGGGGTGAATAGGTCAATAGATCAGAAGGGTATATATATATAAAGGGGTACTGTTTGAGGCTCAGGGTACTTACATAGGGACATGGTTAACCTTGTAGTTTGGATCTGCATAGGGATTAATGAAGATACAACCTGGTGGTTATGCCATAAATAGCATAGAATTTGCTTCCATAATCCAAACCATATGCAGAAAATGCAATGCTTTGTCTTTGGTAGCTTCCATGCTTGTTCTGGTAAGCAATTGAAAGAATGATACTAATGGATCATGGAAATGGGTCTACATAACTGTAGTTAAAAGAATAATTCAATGCATTGTGTTGAAATATTTCGACTTTGGAGCATGTAGGGGGGCCCATATTTGCTCATTTTAGACTTGGAATGATCTTAAAATACTCTTGATATACCGACATGCAAATGTTGTGCTATGACCAATGGATAACTAATTAATTATGTTTTTTTCCTAAGTAATTAACTAGTTAACTATGTCTTTAGTATATAAATAAAGGTTTAAACTTAGATTCATGTGTATAGAGACAACCTGTTGGGGAAGATCTTTTACATTAATAAATTTTTATATCTCAAAAGATTTGTCTATAAATTTGAATGGAGATATCCATTTTGTCATTAAATAAACAAATCATTGATTTAATCCCAAAAGTATTACCCTATCATATAGATAATATTAATGAAATTATACGACTGATATCTAAACTATTAGAAACTATGTTACATATAATTTATCTTAAATCATTTGATTGGTTTAAGAATTTTTTAAAGAAAAGGATAATAGTGATGATTATTAAATATTAAGTTATTAGTTAAGAAGCTTTCATCTCTTAATATCATCTTTGGCTAATGGAAGTTTAGATAAGTACTATAGCCGCCACTTGATCTGAATCCTAATGTTGGATTATTTTATATTCATCTTGTAAGGCTTTCATGACGCACCATAATTGCGTAGGAGAATAAGGAAGTTGTTGCACTAAGAATCAAAGGTGATTTGCAAGGGAAAATGTGACTTGACCCTACTCCAATTCATTGTCTGATTTCATATATTCATTTGATTTTTGATATGACTGTTTAACAAATTATCCAAGTTATCCGGAAGCATGTACAGAAAATTTCTCTTAACTAGATTCATTCAAATTTCTTTTAAATTAAAATTTTTCAATGATACCTCTTTATTGTGGCACGTAATTTCCTTAGTCGGCAGATTTGATATTTTCTAAATTATTAATAAAAAACTTATCATTTACCATTATCTTCCTTATAATACATGTAACCACTAAATATAATTTCTATTTTGCACTCAAGTAGTAGTATTGTTTTAGGATGAGATAAGATATAGAAGTTAATTAACTAATAAGTTTATAAAATTATATATATATATATATATATATATATGCACGTATTTATCTTATTAATATATTTTTTTAACATTTTATCGAGTTAACCCTTAAATATTTTTCTTGTAAGATTCCTTAGTAATAAAAACACTAGAATTAATAATGGATTGCAAATCTAGTGGTCGAAAATACAATGATAACATTAACTTTAGTTTAAAGTGATTTTTTTAATAAAAATTACCCAATTAAGTAATGAGGAGACTTCTGAATCTTCTGATTCTGCCCACTCACCTAATGACAACAATCTTATCATATCACACAAAATGAAATTGTTTAAAGGAAAAAGCATCACGGGGTTTTTCCCTTACAGCTAAGGACATGAAGAATTCTTCCTTTAATAATTTTTTGTTTTTAAAAGAAAGGCTAAAAGGAGATCTCATCTTCCATGAATTTATGCGTGATGTGTGATGATGGACGGTGATTTATTCTCCAATAAAGTATGTTTATGTTCCCTCATGAGCCTTAAATTTTAAACTATATAGGTGACCCGTCTTGTATACTCAAGTTAAAAGCAAAGGTTTATTTAGTTCAATGTTGCTTTCTTTGGGTCCACACCATTGAGATTACAACAAAGCATGTAATGTAATAAAAAGTTGAAATCGTGGTCTAGACAGTATTAGTGTATTACAGTTGAGAAAGTTACAGCTCAGGAGTTAGGTAGGGTTTGAGGTAACATGATTAAAATTAAAATAAAAATGGATCATGTATAATTTAGAAAAAGAAAATTGTTAGGATGCTTAAAATATTGGCAAATGTCAATAGTGTCCTTAGTTAAAGATTTTTTTAAAAAAATTGTTAGGATGCTTAAAATAATTAGTAAAACCTTCAAAACAGTTAAGTTAGGTGGTGGAATGAATTTTGTTTGAAGTATTATTTAAGGATTTAATATTTTAATGTGTATCTGTTGAATTTACCTAAATTTTAAAACGTGTTACGAATTTATGTTCCTTGGTTTTTGGTTTGTGACAACTCATGATTTAGGGAGCGTTTTGAGGTAACCTATTTTTCAAATTTATTTTTTCTTTTAAAGAAAAAATTGGATCAAACATAATTAAAAAGACAAAAGTCTCAATTAAAAAGAAACTTCTATAAAAATTAGCTATAATAAAAAATTTAATATTAGACCTTTTAACTTCTTGTAATTTGAAAAAAAAAAAACAAAACAAAAAAAAACTTGTTATACATAATCGGATCTGCTACACATAATTCATTTACTAGTGAATCTGTTACATAAAATTTATCTCTTAATGTCATAATAGTTAAAACAACATACTAAGTTCAGTTTTTTTTTTAACCATGCATTTGTACAAAAGTTTCTATTGCAAAAATAGTTACGGGCTTCACTAGAATCTTGAGTACACATACATGTATTTTCTTCTTGATATAATTTATTTCACACCTAATATTACACAACTTACTCAAAGGCATATAATAAATTATAGTCATTTTTATGATTCAAATTCAAAATGTTGTAAAAAAAGTGGCCAAATGCATTCGAAAAATGAGCGATAATTTTGAAGTATACAACCCAGGATTCACGCCTCAGTGCCTCGCGGTTTCGTGCCCTCTCACCTTCTGAAACATTTTGGAACCTCTTTTAAAGACTCAGGTCCTCAGCACCTATAAATAATTTATTTTTGCCTTTTTCATATTTAGGCTTTATATTATTGCTTTCCTTTCACTGTTTTACGTGATAGAAACTTATTTTGCCAGTTATTGCATAAAATGAAACCAGCATTTTATTCCAATTATCTGCTCTATTCGTGATGCATTTAAGTATATACATGCATAAAATAATTTTGCATTCACTTTGCAATCTGCTTACAAATTATTGGCTTAAATTTTACTCACTTAACAGGAAATGCAAATATCGCCTTAAACTTGGTTCTCGTTTAAGGGATGTATGAGCTTTATAACTATCTTATTGTTTCTCGTTACAAGTCTTTAAACTATTTTTTATAAAAAGAAATGGCAAAAATAATTAAAATTTTTTATTTCAGAGTTTTGGAAAATATTTACTTCAACATTTTCCATCTATTATAACGGGTAAAATCAATTCCACATAAAAAATCATTCTCTTTTAAGGTGTTGTCTTATTTTCAAAAACGGTTTATTTTCACAATGACAATATTGACATAAAAATAGGAATAAAAAATTGTTAGAGGTATAAAAAAAAATGATTTTCAAGTTATCCATTAAAAAAGTTGCTCTATGCTCTAGAGAAGTTAAATGCAACAAAAAGAAATATTTGTTGGATGTATTAGACAACGATTTTATATTATTTTATATTAAATTATGAATATAATTTGAATTACCATTACGATATATAAAATTATTCTCTTATGTCATCTAATACAACAATTATTTTTCTATCATCAAGATAAACGTTGTATTAGGCCTAAAATGTCATAGTAATTTTAAAGTTTTCTTTAGTAAATATAACTTCTTTTTTTTTTATGTTTTTCAAATAATTATCATGAATTTGTGAATGATTTTTGTTATGTTGTTTAAATCTTACTTTATATTGGTTTAATTTTATTTTTTTTGTAATATAGATTCTTTTGAAATTTACTTAGATGAAAATGTTGATGTTAATGATAATATGGAGGAAAATGATGTTGACGAAAACAAAGCAATTGAGACTGAAAATCCAAAAAACAAAAGGTTAAAGGTTATTCATCTAATTTTTGGACCTCTTTTAAGAAAATTGTTTGCATAATGATGGGAAAGAGGAGGGTAAATGCAAGTATTGTTAGAAAGATTATATGGGTGAAGATAATAAGAATAAAATTTCAACCTTAATCTGTCACATGGGAAAATGTGAGTATTACTTGAAAACAAGAAGTGAAGAAGTGCAAAAACTAAGCAAAATATGATGTGTGACATGATATCTATGATGATAATAGAGCATGATATTCAATTGTCTTTTGTTGAACATAGGAGGTTTAGAGAGTTGTTGTAGTATTTGCATCCCAAAGTTAAGGTACCTTATAGTCGTGTTAATACGTTAAATGTAAACAATATGTATGTTGGTGAAAAGAAAGGAAAAAATTGAAACACATGTTACCTAAAGTCCTCATTAGAATAAGTTTAACATCTAATGTATGCATTTCTTGTACTTCAGAGGATTATATTACACTAATTGTGCATTATGTTGATGCAAAGAGGAAGTTGAATAGCCTCCCTTGCTCTTCTCTAGTTTATTCACAGGTCTTCCGATCATTTTCCTCCCTACTCCTCCTTTTAAGTTCTTTGCTCCTCTTTATATCATTATTTTCTTTCTCTTGCCTCTCAAACCTCTCATTCACACTAGTATGGATTTTATTTATCTCCTCCTCAACAACTTCATCATCTTTTCAGTTCAAGGAGATAATTGGTTTTCTACACCTAGAGAACTTTCACCTAGAGAACTTTCACCTATAGCTGCAAAAGAAGATTAGTA
This sequence comes from Hylodesmum podocarpum, assembly GCA_026586105.1. Taxonomy (NCBI): domain Eukaryota; kingdom Viridiplantae; phylum Streptophyta; class Magnoliopsida; order Fabales; family Fabaceae; genus Hylodesmum; species Hylodesmum podocarpum. Next base: position 3,606,176 of record JALJEV010000804.1, read on the forward strand.
CAAAAGAAAAACAATAGAAGAAGTCTTTACCACTCTTTAAGTGTTCATCCTTCAACGACTCGTGTTTCATTCTTATTTGGCTCTTTCTATAATGTGTTTTTCTTCTTAAATCACTCTTTGAGTTTCTTAAGAACAACCTTTAATAAATTATCAAGTTCTAAGTCCAAAGTGCAAGAGGAAACAATTTTAGAAGAGTTTAAGAATTAAAAGGAATTATAAACACAAAGACAAAACTAAGGAGTCCAAATGAAATAAACAATAAAAGCTCAAAATGAAGAAAATAAGTTACTCAAATGGAATTTTTAATGAGACAAAATCACAACCAAAAGATTGCAACATATGAAAAATTATAGAAAAGTTTGTCGTCTAGAGTTGTGGTGACAATTCTAGAGGATCATTATAGGCTATGGTGACAGTAAATTGTCACTAACATTAAAATTCAAAAAATGATAGTAATATCACAATTAGTAATCTATTTGGAGACGGATTTTTGTGAACCAAATTTTGAAAATTACAGCAACCAATACAGACACCAAATTTGAGACCGAAAATGTTTAACATACACATTTACACTTTAAGTCCAATTTCAAGGTAGTAGCAATCCAACTAAGATAAATGTGTATTATGTTAATGGTTCATATATATCTCTTGAGCTTGTACACTTGATGTTTTTGCTCATAACTTTTCTTTTAATTTTCTCAAACTTTTCTTTCCCTATGATGTTTCTTTTGATTTTTTTAATCTTTTGTTTTGTGTTTTTCTTTTTGCTTTTCTCTTGTTTGAAATGTCTAGAGTATAAACCGAAACCAGAAAAAGAAGAAGAGCACTTAAAGTTCAATTGCTACCAACAATGATACAATTCAATAATCAAAGCAATATTGGACCCAAAATGAGTACTCATATAACATACAAACAAGAATAGCATGTAAACTCATGAATGAAGCCTTAAAAGCTACAAGAACAATGAAACCTATACAATGAAAAGATGAAAACAAATCTGGAATTTTAAAACACAAAGATGGAAAACACAAAAATGGTGACAAGACCCATAAAGCAAAACAGAAAGTGTAAGAAAACTCAAGGAAACAATAACTAGGCTCAAAATCGAAGAAATGAAGAAGAAGAACTCAAAAGAAAATGGAGAGAACCATTGAAGAAGAACAAACTTTTGATATCACTTGATGTAAGCTAACTCATAGACTTCACTAGTTTGTCCTCATACAATCAACCCTCTACGGATTCAATGGTGATGACTCTTGAATTTGTTAAAAAGGAAGAAGAAAGTGGAAAGTGGAAAGACTAAGAAATGGAGATGACGCCACAAATAAATCTTTTAAACCCTTATAGAATTGTCACAATGATAGTAGAAGCCACTTATCAGATTCAAGATTATTCACAAGAAACCTAAAAGAGAAAACCTCTCAAGAAAATTCAATTCTCATAAAATTTCATCAAAATGTGTTACATGTCTTTAGAGTTAGGCTTTTATGGGATTTAGAAGAGTGCATGAGAAGTTATTTTAGAAAATAGTAACATATAATGTCAATGAACCGTTAGTTAAGCCAAAGGGAAAAAAATGGCTAGATGTCAAAAAATCTAGGACAAAATCTAAGCAAGAAATTGAAACAAGTAATGAAGAAGTAAAAGGAATCATATGTGTGAGAGAATAAAATGCAAATAGAAAAAAAAAGAAAAAAAAGGAAAAAAGAATGAAAACAAAGTTTTGGTTAGCTTAGAAAGATAAAATCAAATAGTTGATGAATATGTCTAAAATCCTTATGTGTAAATTAACTTTTAAACATCATTTTGTGCCTTAAATATCTTTTGTTTCATGCCTTTTTTAGCCCATGGCCACGTTCCAAGACACACGAAGTCTACATTGATTAAGAAGTGTCACAATCTTTTGATTTTTGATTTCGATAGAAAATACTAGTACAGTCATGCATGGTGACGTGTGTATATATATATATATATAAAATAGAAAAAAAAAGAAATAGTGAATATTAGAAATTTATTCAATTATCGGGAGGCTTTCCTTCCCTCCTATTTTCACAAGAGGATAGTTTAGATAACTGGTATAGTACGTGACAATCATAATCAAGAGGCATAACAACTTTTGATTCTTGTATTCCATTTCTTGGAGTTCCAGTTGGGCTTAAAGAATGACAACTATTACATTATGCATTTATTTTGGGCCTATTCTATTCTCTCTCACATCATTGGCAAATGATTGACATTCTTTGTTTGTGGGATCCATCAAGTCAAGATATCAAGCAATCAACCAAGTCGTTGACATTGCTGAAATTGTTCATAATCACTTGGGGAATTCTAGCTTGTCATTTTCTTAACTTTAGTAACCTGTCACCCTAATTTCTTGACATTTATCAATGTGTAAGCATATTGAATACAAATGCATAATACAAAGATAAGTTTTTAGCACCAGGGATCCATTTGATGAATTAGATCCAAGAGGGATTGGCTATGCTCATCATTTGAGTCCTATGGTCCGATACATGTTGCATTCTGAAATAAGGTTGCAGTGCTTGCCTCTTGATCCCAAAATAGCCAAACGGTGTGATGTTTTAAAAAAAAAAACAAAAAAGCATAGTCTAAACAAAACTTTGTAAGAGAATGAACAATATGAAATCTTTTTCTTGAAAAACTAGCATTGATTATCACATCATAACCTAGTTTATCACACCACAACATAAATTATCAAGCCACAAAACGTCATAACATAGGTTATCACACCAGAACATAAATTATTACACCACGACAAAGACTATCACACCACAACAGTTATCACACCATAACATAGGTTATCACGCTACAACATCAATTATCACGCTATCTTTTATAATAAGTATCATCTAGGTTTTACTTTCAAGTGAATAAGTCTTCTTTTTTAAATAGTCACACGAAATGGTGCCTTTATCTTTACTTATCTTTTACCTTCAGTAAAAGTTAAGTAAAGAAGGGCAACTACCATGTCTTAATTTCACCCAAATATTTAACCAGTTTGTTTATTTTAATAAAATATTTTACAAAAAGAAAAAATAATAATTGATTTCTTTTACTTTTAAATAAAGAAGAATAGTAAAACAGAAGATGGGAAGCAAAAGGGAAGAGTTAAAAGAAAAATAAAGAGGGAGTTCACGGGATTCAAAAAATTAAAAAGAAGAAATTCAAGAGTTTTTACCATAAGAGATTAAAGGGCCTTAACCAGAAATTAAAGAGATATATCAAGATGAATTTCATAGCACATAAATAAATAAAAAATGAGATTATAAAAGTTTCTACCACAGGATAAAAAAGTGAAAGAAGGGATATAGTTTGGATTTTTATCCAAGAAAAAATAAGAGAAAATAGGAAGAAATGGGAAAAAGGAAGCACAGATTTGAAGAGAGGGGTTGATTGGTTGAAGGTTTGATAAGTGTGTCATATTATTTCATTCATTTATTTATTATTATTATTGCTTCACTTTTAGAGGCATATTGAGTTCATTTGTATACTTAACCAAGAAGTTACATATGAGATTATGATCTCTTCCCCATCTCATTTTACGACTTTAAATACATTGGACTCTGGTTTTTTTCACATATTGTTCTTATTCTTTTCATTTTGAGCTTGTTGTTTTGTGTTTCCGGTTTGCTGATAGATATTGGTGTTGGTTTCATTTGATGTTAGGATTGTTTGGTTAGTATAGGTGGTGGTTGTTGGCATTGTTGGTGGGTTGAGCGTCGCATCGGTCTTCGTCAATGGGCTAGGAATGCCTTGCTAGGGATATGGAGACAGCGCGAGAGGAGGGAAAGATGGTGAGAGAAGGAATTCGTGGAGAGATTGTGACAGTCGGTAGTTTTTTCAAAATAATAATAATAATAAAATAAAATGATTAAATAAATAAAATAAAAGATAAAATAGAATAAATCAAAATATCTCGAATGAACAGTTAGGATTCAAGTGAGTGAGTAAATAAATAAAATAAAGAAAATAAAAGAAAATAAAATATCTCGAGTGGATATATTTCGGGTGAGTGGGTGGGTGGTTGCTTCTTTTTCTAACCATAAAACTTTATTCAATTGATTTTTTCCTGTTCTCTTTCTCATTCACTATGATGTATCCATCACATTCCCTTCGTTACAAACATTTCCCAAAAAGAAGATTTAAACTTCTGACTAACAATAAAGATTAGGATCCTATTTATCTCAATTTTTCCTTGCACATGATCGGCTCCCATTCAGGTCAGGGTGTTATCAATTTTAATAATAATAATGCATTATTTTTCTATTTACATTTATTTAATTAATTTGATTATTTTTAGGTCGTTGTTGTCCTCTTTCATTTGTGTAATTAATTTGTTTATTTAATGTGAATTGAATATTGTGAATTGGTTTGTCTTCTTTCCCGCAACGGAAAATCTCTTGTTTTAATTTCATTGTTGTTCTCTTTGGCTTAGTTGATTCTTGCTTTTTTCTTTCTGTGTACCATGTGTGATGTTGTTGTATTAGGTGTGAGTGTTTTGATTTTGGGTTTGCTTGATGTGGAAGGGGAAGGGGTTTTAGCCGCTACGTGAATATTGGCGGTAGTGCTAAAGAAGAATTACGAGTTTGATTAATATCATTCTTTATAGTCATTCTTTATGTTATTATATACATAGCTCAACTCTCTCCATATTGTTACTCTTTATGCAAACCCATGAAGGTCTTGAGGTGATCATCACGGATTCACAAAGTGTGCCCCATCTTCATTCACCATATGTGGTAGAACCTTTCGGTCAAAGACCAAAACAAGAAGAAAATGAAAGTGGTAAGGTGTTTAGGAATGGAATTAGCGCCACGAATAAGGATTCAATAAGTTAGGTAGAAGAATCGTCACTTGGATCACAGATCTATGATAAGATTCAAGGTTCTTGGAAGAAACCCTAGGAGAGCTCTCTCCTTTTCTCAAGACTTTAGTCTTAGAAATTCTCTTTTCATAAATGACCAAAGTGATTACAAAATGGAAATTGCCTAAGTTATAAGACTCCTTGTGTGTGGTTGGCCTTGAGTTATCCTAACCACTTGATCCTTGATGGATTAATCAAGTGATGCTAAGCACCCCTCACTTGATCAATTCAAGAAGGATCTAGAGTTAATGAGATCAAGAGGCTCATAACTCATCTAAGTTTGTGATGATCATGGATTAATTAAGATGGAATTCTATGCCTTGGATTAGAAGTAAATCCTAAGGCTAGAATCCCTTCTTAGATGAGAGTCAACAATTTAGAACTTGACTTAAATTTACACCTTTGATTATGGGATAATTAAGTGGTGGAAATTTAAATGAAGTTAGTGGCAATTCCACTAATTCTCTCTCCTAATCCATTCACTCTCTTTTAAGAGAGTGTATTACACTTGCTTAGTTGGGTCATAAGGCACTTAAGCTCATCTTAAGAGGCTTTGACCAACACAAAACAAAAGTCAACATGTCCAATACTAAAGCTTGGCCGAAACATACAAAGCAAACATGGTTCAAGCTTTATGCCAAATTAAGCCTAAACTAATTACAAACTAATAAGAAGATTACAAGGCTTCTTTTGCGCAATTTGTTGACTTTGAGGAGTTGACCATTGACTTTGACTTTGACCTTGACTTGTTGACTTTGACTTGGTCAACTCTTCCTCAACTTGAGCTTCTAGTCTTCTTTGCATAGCCTTTGTGATCCTCATGCTTGGAGATGGTCCTCCATCATTCTTTATAGTCATTCTTTATGTTATTATATACATAGCTCAACTCTCTCCATATTGTTACTCTTTGAAACTAAGAATGTGCATCTAATATTATAGCAATCTAAATGGTTATCCTATAATACAATTATGTCAAGGGAAATATAAGGTGAAAACCTTGTATACCATTTTATCAATATTAATCATTATCAATAGCATTAGACATTCCTTCCTTTTAATAATCGAAACGTCGTTGAATTCGTAGTTGAATTTTTAAGGAACTGTAGGTATACTTGAGGACATCTGAGAGGAAATTACTATGAAACTTCAAATTCACGATTTCTCCTATTTTCATATTTTTTTAAAAAAAACATAATGATGATAGTAAATAAGTAAATAGAATAAATAAATAAATAGAAAGTAAGATTCATAAATTTATTGTTAAGCATAAAGTTTACAATTAATTAGATGATGTGTATTTATTTAATTAGCAAGGGTGTATATTGGTTATTTCATTTACTTAGTAAATTATGTGGTACTAAATTTTATTTAGCTTAATATTATTATTGTTTAATTATTTATTTTGATATGTAAAATTTGGATTAAGCTTTATGTTGTTATAGTGATTTGAATGATCTATGTTATATCCTCTGATGTGGTGTTTACTTTATGTGTGATTGTTTTGATGTAATTCAGTTGTGGTGTTAAATATTCTCTTATGAGAAAAAGATTGATATGGATTGAGAGAATAATTTAAGTGGGCCATATTGCATTAATTAGTCACTAGGTTCATAATAATCGATTATAATTGTATTTTGTGTTGATGAGAGGGATGCATGCCTACTATTATGAAAGAACAGTGAGGTTGTCCCTAGTGGACATGTTTGTGAGCATGGTCTTTTGAAAAAGAGATGAGGATTATCATGAATGTTAGGTGATTGAAAAGGTTTTCAAAAAGTGAGGATGAATGGAACTAGAAGGTTGGTCCTTGACGGGTCGATGTAATGGCCTAGGACTTCGAGGGTATTCACAGTGGGGAAAGCTTCCACTATGATCGATCACCATGAGTGGAAAGTGACTCTTGTTGTAACATTGGTTGTCTTGATTGTAACTGTCTAGTATCTCTAGTGAGAGTGTTAGAGGTGACATGTACTCCTAAACATCATTCATTTGTTTTAATGGTACCACATGGCATGGGAGTGAATTGTGAGTAACATGCATCATACCGGGTTGCATAACATAGTTGACTGTGATTATGGTTGTCTTGATTGTAACTGTCTAGTATCTCTAGTGAAAGTGTCAGAGGTGACATGTACTCCTAAACATCATTCATTTGTTTAAATGGTACCACATGGCATGGGAGTGAATTGTGAGTAACATGCATCATACCGGGTTGCATAACATAGTTGACTGTGATTATGATAAATTATTAATTGAGTGTATGTACCTTCTCGTATTTATTGTGTTGAACCACTCTTTTTTATCTCATTATTATTATTAAAATGAGAATTAACCATGTGGTTGTGTATGTGGTTGACACCTGCAATGACCCCGTGAACGAGCGAACAAATGGGCAGTTTGTTAGAGGTGGAAAGACCATAGGCTAGGAAAGGAACTTGATTCCTCGAAGACTTGGCTTGTTGTGGCTTTTTTCCTTTCTTGAATTTGATTGACTTCTTCTATTTGTAATTGTTAAAATTTCTTGTTACATGTTAGATATTTCCTCACGGGAGACATTGTGTATTTGTTGATATATGTAACAGCCTGATATCTTTTGAAAATAAAATAAAATAAAATAATAAAATAAAAGATAAATAAATTAAAATATTTTTACTGGGTGGTTACGTCTCAGGTGAGTGGGTAAGTGGGTGGCTACCATTTTCTCATCATTAGAAAATCAATTTAAATTTTCCTATTATCTTTTCCTATCACTTAGATACACCTTTCCGTTCCTTTCCTTGTATTCCTGTATTGCAAAAATTTTCCCCAAAAAGATATCAAAGTTCCTAATTAGAGTGGAGGCGGAAACCTTACTCATTTCAATCTCTTCTCGTGTGTAGTTGTCGCAAATCCAGATTAGGGTGGTTCTCTATTTAATAATAATGGGATATTCTCACATTTTCCCTTTGTTTATTTAATATGAATTGAATATTTTGAATTGGTCTATTTTCTTTCCTGCGACGAGAGATCTCTTGTTTCAATTTCGTTGTTGTTCTCTTTGCCTTGGTTGATTCCTGTTTTTTTTTTCTCTTCTATGTGTCGTGTTTGATGTTGCTAGATTGGGTGTGAGTGTTTTGGATTTGATTTTGCTGGATGCGGAAGGGGAAGTGGTTTTAGCCCCTGCGAGAATATTGGCGGTAGTACTAATGAAGAATTACAAATTTAATTAATATCATTCTTTATGGTCATTCTTTATATATTGTATACATAACTCACTCTCTCCATATTGTCACTCTGAAACTAAGAATATGTATATAATATTATAGCAATCTAAATGGTTGTCACGTAAAGGAAAATATGACGTGAAAACCTTTGTTTACCATTATATCAATATTAACTATTATCAATAGCATTAGGCATTCATTCCTTTTAATAATTCGATCATCGTTGAATTCGTAGTTGAATTTTTAAGGAACTGAAGATAGACTACTTGAGGCCATCTGAGAGGAAATTACTATGAAACTTTAAATTCACAGTTTCTCTTATTTTTAGGTTTATAAAAGGAAAAAAACATAATCATGATAATAAATAACTAAATAAAATAAATAAATAAATAGAAAGTAAGATTTATAAATTTACTTTTAAGCTTAAAGTTTACAATTAATTAGATGATGTTTAGTTATTTAATTAGTAAGGGTGGTAATCGTGTATCCGTGAGAGTTGTTGTGGTTGTATACCCATTTGACTGATTTTGTTTTGAAATTGATTAGGGATCCTTGTCATTTTGGTTGATATAATTAATTGTGTTATTAATTCCTAAATTGGTATACTATTATTGTTATTGGTCGAATGAAATGTCTATTAATTAATTGTTTGTGTGTTCATTATAGAATTCCACCAATTATTGTGTTGTTGTAATTCTCTTCCATTGTATTCCTTTTGTTGCTCCACTTACATCATTTTATATGTGTTGTTAATATATTGTGATTTGGTTAACGTGGTGAGATTAAATATTCCATTATGGTAAAATAATGGATGTGGATTGAGAGGTAATCTGATGGGGCATATTGCATTAATAAGTCATTAGGCTAATGATAATCAATTGTAATTGTGTTGTATTTGTGATGGAAGGTGTTGGACTTGAAGCTGAAGAAGTCTTTCCTAGTTTTAGGTTTGATATACATGTAATCTTGATCTTTATGATAGAATGTATATAGGAGTTTAAATGTATTGATTGTTATAGTTTAGGCTTTGAGTGTGAGTTTTTATTCAATCATTCCTTAGAGAACTTGTCTTGAATCTTGTAATTTGAGCTAGAGAAGTTGTGAACCCCATTTTGTTTTGAAAAGAACTCAAAAAACTTTGGTTTTAAGGTTTAAGCTGAAGTAATCGATTACCCTGGAACTGTAATCGATTACCAACAGACTTAGAAAACAGGGGAACTCAACTTGCTCTGAAGTAATCGATTACCACTCCATAGTAATCGATTACTTCGTGCTTGAAATGTAGAGGAAGACAAATTTCTCTGTAGTAATCGATTACCAACATCTGTAATCGATTACCACACCAGAATTCATCTCTAAATGGTTTTGAAACTGCTTTAAATGGAACCTCTTTGATTTATTTCGAAGAGAGAGATCTTTTATGGTTTTAAAAAAAAAGAAAGAAGAGAAAGAAAACACTGGTTTTACAAGTTCTGAAAACACTCTTCAAAGATTTCAAAAAGATTTTCTCAAAGAGATGAATAGTGTGTGAAGGAAGTTTTGAAGGATTGAATAACGTGCTTATCATCTTGATCAGAGCATACACACAGGTGTAATCTTCACTGATCTTTATCTTTTGTTTTGTTTTGTTGTTTTGGTTTGAAACTCTTAAGAGAAGGTGTTCTCTAGAAAAAGAGTTAGAGGTTTTGAGAGAGGAACTCTCAAAGGAGATTCTTGAAGGATTCAAGAATTGGAGAGATATGTTCTTAGGTGAAGAACATAGAGAGTTTTGAGTATTTGATTGGTTTGTGTTTGTGCAGAAGTGATTGTATTGAACACAAGATTATCTTTGGAATACCGATCGCAAGATTGTTGGGTTGGGACTGGATGTAGGCTGAAAGCCGAACCAGTATAAATCTCTGACTACTCTCTTCTTTATACCTTGACTTTACTTTCCATTGATTTCTTGCATTATATTTTCCTGTATCTTTCCGTTGTTATATCTCTGGTACATTGCTAATAATACAAGATAAAATTGAATCGGGAAAAGCGAGAAATAGTTTTAAGAAGGGAACTTGAATCTATTCACCCGCCCCCTCTAGATTCATATAGGGACCAACAATTGGTATCAAGAGCTTTAACTAGTAAATTAATCTAGTAATCTTTGTTAGTTCCCTGGAATGGCTAGTAATCTTTTACCCTTCGCTGAAGGAGCTTCGATAAATAGACCTCCATTGTTCTGCGGTGATAACTATCCATTTTGGAAAGTTCGCATGAAGATCTTTATGGAATCTATTCACAGAAGTATCTGGCAGGCTGTGGTAAACGACTACAAAGTTCCAATAAAAATAGAGAATGGAAAAGAAATAGAGAAACCTTTTGAGGAATGGGACTTGGATGAGATTAGAAGGGCTGAAAATGACGCTAAGGCCTTGAATATCATACACTCTGCTTTGAATTCTAATGAGTTTTTCAGGATATCTGCTTGCACAACAGCAAAAGAAGCATGGGAGCTTATCAAGGTTACCCATGAAGGTACTGCTGAGGTAAGAAGAGCTAGGAAGAACACACTCATTCAGGAGTATGAGACTTTCAGAATGCTCCAAGGAGAGTCAATCATGGAAATGCAAAAGAGATTCACACACATTATTAACCATCTCAAAGGGCTTGGCAAGAACTTCATAGAAGAAGAGGTGAATGTCAAGATTCTGAAATCATTGAATAGAAAGTGGCAACCTACAGTGACAGCCATAACTGAATCAAAGAACCTTGCTGCTATGACAAGTGCTGAACTGTTTGGGAAACTCAGAGAATACGAAATGGACATGACTCGAATGGCAGATGAGGAGCAGAAAGACAAAAGAACTAAAGGAATTGCTCTCAAGATAGACAATACTGAAACAGAATCTGGATCCTTTGAAGCTGAAAGTGATTTACAAGAAGACCAAGTGAACTTAATGGTAAAGAAGTTCAGAAAGTTCATGAAGAACAGCACTAAGAAGAAAATTGGTCAACCTAGAAAAGGAGTCAAGAAGCAGGATAACACTTCAGTTAAAGTAACTTGCTATGAATGTGGAAAGATTGGGCACTATAGGTCAGATTGTCCAACCTTGAAAAGAAGCAACAACACTGAAGTGAGAAAAGCTGAAAATGAAAGAAATGCCAGAAAAGAAAAGAAGAAAAAAAAGGCATACATAGCTTGGGACGAAGGCTACACGTCCTCAACATCTGAAAGTGAAGATGAGGAGGCAAATCTGTGCTTGATGGCTAAAACATCCAATGAGGTATGTGATACGAACTCAATTGTGGATGATTATGATGAATTACATTCTGCCTTTTGTGAGCTTTATAATCAAGCTGAAACCTTTGAAAAAGAAAACATAAGTCTAAAAAAGGAAATATCTATGCTAAAAAGGAAAATATGTGAACTAGAAAATGATAATTCAAAATTAAAAGAACTCAACATCTCTGCAAACTGTGTTCATATGAAACCTGGAAATACTAAGCATGCTAAATACACTTGCACATATTGCATGAAACCTGGACATAAATCATATAACTGCATGATTAAGAAGAAAGGGATTTCCAGTGGCAAATACAAATGGATTAAGAAAGTAACCTGTAGCACTAACATGCATGGACCCAAGAGAAACTGGGTACCACCCACAAAATAAGTTCTTTTTCTCTTACAGGAAAGCCTGAACAGCAGAAGCTCAATTTGGTACTTAAACAGTGGCTGCTCAAGGCATATGACGGGTGATAGAAGGAACCTGAGCACCTTCACACCAAGAGAATCAGGGTCTGTTGTATATGGAGACAACAACAAAGGGAAAATTCTAGGCTACGGAACTGTTGGAAATAAAGCAAACACAGTGATAGAAGATGTATTGCTGGTCGATGGATTAAGGTTCAATCTACTGAGCATCAGTCAGCTATGTGACAAGAACTACATAATTGCTTTTGACGATGAACATTGTCTCATCAACAACAAAGACTCAGATGAACTTCTCATGATTGGCAAGAGATCTAATAACATTTACATACTGGAAGTAGATCATTCTTCTCCCTACTCTACATGTTTAACTTCAAATGATAATCTGTCTTGGCTATGGCATAAGAGAATAGCACACATTGATACTTTGCATTTGAATAAGCTAGTTTCTAAAGAGTTAGTTTTTGGTCTCCCCAAGATTAGATTTTCCAAAGAAGGACTATGTGAGACTTGTCAAAAGTCTAAGCAGGCAAAAAAATCTTTCAAAAATATAAAACATGTTTCTACAAATCAGCCGCTTGAACTCTTACATTTAGACTTATTTGGTCCATCTAGGATAGTTAGTATTGGTGGAAATCTGTATGGACTAGTCATAGTAGATGACTATTCAAGATTTACTTGGGTTTTGTTTATCAAGAAAAAGGATCAAGCCTTTGAAATTTTCAAGGTACTTGTCAAAAAGATTCAAAACAAAAAGGATTTGAAAATCAAAGCTTTAAGAAGTGATAATGGTACTGAATTTAAGAATTGCTTTTTTGAAAGGTTCTGTGAAAAACATGGGATTTCACACTGCTTTTCAGCTCCAACAACTCCACAGCAAAATGGAGTGGTGGAGAGGAAAAACAGGTCCCTTATAGAACTTGGAAGAACCATGCTGAATGAGCATATGATGCCTAAACATTTTTGGCCGATCTTTTGTGAACACTGCATGTTATGTTCTCAATAGAGTCTCTATAAGACTCATTTTAAAGAAAACCCCTTATGAGCTTTTCTATGGAAGAAAACCAAACATTTCTTATTTTAAAGTTTTTGGATGCAAATGTTTTGTTTTAAACAATGGCAAAGACCTTATTGGAAAGTTTGATGCAAAGGCTGATGAAGCCATTTTCCTTGGTTATTCAAACACCAGTAAAGCATATAGAATCTTTAATAAAAGAACCATGTGCATTGAAGAATCTGTTCATATTAGATTTGATGAAACTAACACTTTCCAAAAGGAAAGATTTCTGCATGATGATGACACAGGTGAAGAGAACATGGACATTAATAACAAGCATCAGCAAACTCAACCTGACCCTGTACCAGAACAAGCAAAAGAGTGGAGGACACCTAGAAACCTATCACTTGACAATGTCATTGGTGACATCCACAAGGGGGTAACTAATAGATCCTCACGAAACTTGTTTTGCTATGATACTGCCTTTGTGTCACAGGTAGAACCAACCAGTATAGAAGAAGCCTTGAACAATGAATTTTGGATCATGGCTATGCAAGAAGAACTTAACCAGTTCAAAAGGAATGGAGTTTGGGAACTTGTTCCAGACAAGGGCAATATGAACATCATAGGTACAAAATGGGTTTTCAAGAACAAACTGAGTGAAGAAGGAGTTGTGGTCAGAAACAAAGCAAGACTTGTGGCAAAAGGATACAATCAACAAGAAGGGATTGACTTTGAAGAAACCTTTGCTCCTGTTGCAAGACTTGAAGCTGTTAGACTACTCCTGGCATATGCTTGCATCAACAATTTCAAATTATACCAGATGGATGTAAAGAGTGCATTCCTGAATGGTTATATCAATGAAGAAGTCTATGTAGCTCAACCCCCAGGATTCATAGATGCTACTTGGCCTACACATGTCTACAAACTTCATAAAGCCTTGTATGGGTTAAAGCAGGCCCCTAGGCAATGGTATGACAGGTGAGTAAGTTTCTCATATCTAAAGGATTCCACAGAGGTAAAGTAGATAAGACTTTGTTCATTAAGAACAAGTCTGACTACATTCTATTGGTTCAAATTTATGTTGATGACATTATCTTTGGATCATCTAACCAACAACTTTGTGAAGAGTTTGTGAAAGATATGCAGGAAGAATTTGATATGTCTATGATTGGAGAACTGAGTTTCTTCTTAGGACTTCAAATCAAGCAAATGGAAGGTGGCACTTTCATACATCAGGCTAAGTATACTAAAGAACTTCTTAAGAAATATGATATGACAAATTGCAAAATGTCTAATACACCTATTTCTACTAACACTTATCTTGAGATTGATGAAACAGGTGATGAAGTTGATACTACCCTATACAGAGGTGTTATAGGATCTTTACTTTATCTAACAGCCAGTAGACCTGATATCATGTTTTCTGTATGTTTATGTGCTAGATTTCAATCTACACCTAAGCAATCTCATTGGCTAACAGTGAAGAAGATTCTTAAATACCTAAAAGGAACAATAAGTTGTGGACTATGGTATCCAAAAGGAACCTCACCACTACTTGTTGGTTTCAGTGACTCTGATTTTGTAGGTAGCAAAACGGATAGGAAAAGCACTAGTGGCACATGTCACATCTTCGGAGAATGCTTGATATCTTGGAATAGCAGAAAGCAAGCTTGCGTAGCACTATCAACTGCAGAAGTAGAATATGTAGCTGCGGGAAGTTGTTGTGCTCAAGCGATTTGGTTGAAACACCAACTTGAGGACTTTGGGCTAAAGATAGATCACATTCCCTTGAAATGCGACAACACAAGCGCAATAAATATCACAAGGAATCCGATATTGCACTCAAGAACCAAACACATTGAAGTCAGACATCACTTTATTAGAGATCACATCGAAAAAGGAGATTGTAACATTGAATTCATAGACACAGAGAATCAATTAGCGGATATATTTACAAAGGCATTACCAAAGGAAAGGTTCTACAAACTTAGATCAAACCTCGGTATATTGAGTGAGGAACATCTAAACTAAACCTTCTTACTTGATTACACTTATCCAAAACTCTGTTTTTGTGAAAAATTTTTTTGAAAAACCTTCTTCTGATAGAAATAATCGATTACCAAGGGAGGATAATCGATTACTTCATGTGAAATTCACTCTGGGAAGGCTTTTGGGACTGAGATAATCGATTACCACGACCTGTAATCGATTACCAAAGCACCAGTTTTCAAAATTGTGAGAAAAAACCCCTGGAGTAATCGATTACCACGAGCAGTAATCGATTACCACAGAACATGCTTTTGAATGTTTTTAAGGAATCTACTGGAGTAATCGATTACCCATTTACAGTAATCGATTACCACGACTGTTTTCTCGTTTTTTCTTTCTTCCCTCTATATAAAAAACTGAGATAATCGATTTCCAACTGCTGGTAATCCATTACCTCGTTCTTGGGCTAATCTTTTGGGCTTTGTTCTCTTTTATAAGAAGTACAGGTGTGACTCTTCAATTCACCACTCAACCTCTTACTTCGAAACCTTCATCTTCTTCCTCCAAACCCTAGTTTTTTCTCTCAACAATGGAAGAACAAGGTAAAGGTAAGAGAATCAAAATGAGGGCAAACCGCTACAGTCAAGAGGAGATCAAAGGAAAGAAAAAGGTGAGAGAACCCTCCAAGAGGAAGAAACCTACCACCTCGGAGCAGCGACCGGAAATTCCTCCTCCACAACCACAAGTATCAGAAGTCAACCGGTGGTTCACTTCAAAGGGACAAGAGACACGGTTCAATCTGGATTTTGCGAACAAGGGTCTAGTTCCTCCGAAGATACTTGACCTTGGATGGCTTGACAATCAGAGTTTCACATTCCAAACCTTCTTGAGGCAGCAACATTTGGAGAGGTTTGTAGGGATGAAAGGATTCATCTATCCAGATTTGGTTCGAGTTTTCTATTCCAATCTCAAATCGAATATGGAGAGGCAAACTGTGACCTCTGAAATCAAAGGTATCAAAATCTCCCTAACCCCTGCACACTTTTTGGATATTGCTGGAATTCGAAAGGAAGGGATTATAGCACATGCAGACAAGCTCAGAGAGAAAGGGTTTGATTTGCAAAAAGATTCCTTCTTCATGAGCCTTCTGAGGAACCCTCAACACTGGGAAGAGGAAAGAAATTCTAAAAGAGCATCGGGCAAGAAAATTACCTATAATATTGGTGGCCTCACAGCAGATGATCGGCTACTTCACTACTCGTTTGTTCTTTGGATCTTGGCTGCAAGAGGAGCAAACCATGCCCGATTGATCGAGGAAGACATGATCCTCATTCTTTGCTTTGAAGAACAACATTCAAGTAGATTGGACTCATGTGATCATGGACAACATGCTGAAGACAAGGAGACTTCTTGATAATAAGTGTCCTTACTCTCTCTTTATTTCTAGACTAATTTAAATTTTTCAGATAGACACTACTGATGAAGCAAGAGAATTAGTCAAGGATGTTCATGTCATCGGGGATGAAGCACTAAAGAAAATGAGACTCATCAAAACCGATGCTGGATGGATCACAAGAGAGGAACAACAGGCTTTTCCACAACAAGAGCATGAAAGAGCACAACAAAAGCAAGAGGAAGCACATCATGAAGATATGGATGAAGACAATTCTGGAGAGTACATTCCACAGTCTCGCTTCGAATCCATTATGATAGACCGGATGGATGAATTGGAAGCGACCGTCAACAAACGCATTGATGATCTGGGAAAGCGACAGGATCTGCACTTCCTAGAAATGAAGGACTTGATGGAGACTATTATGGAACGACTCAACCAGGATGATGACGACTCAGACTAGTAACTTCATCTCTACTTCTCTCTTTTGATTTGATATACCAAATAGGGGGAGTAGTATAGTTAATGGTTTTTTAGTTGTTTAGTCTTTTTATATTTGATTGCTCTGGTTTGAATTGCTCTGTTTACTCTGTTTTGAACTTTTTTTTAGAAATTTTTGTAATCGTTTTTTTTTGAATCTGTTTGTACCTAAGCATCTGACTTAGGGGGAGCAGATTAACACATTTGAAACTATTGGATGACTGTAATAACTAGATTTTAAATTTCGGCAAATGATTGTCTTTATATATTTCTGAGAATTGATATTTGTGACATGAGTTGGATGGTACATATAACTGTATGTGAATTGCTGAATAGAAGTGATAGAAAAAGGAAAAGAAAAACATTAACATTGCAGGACACATCAAAGCCATCATCATCTACATAAAGGATCAACTACACAAGATTTGGTACATCAAAACCAAAAAGGGGGAGATTGTTGGACTTGAAGCTGAAGAAGTCTTTCCTAGTTTTAGGTTTGATATACATGTAATCTTGATCTTTATGATAGAATGTATATAGGAGTTTAAATGTATTGATTGTTATAGTTTAGGCTTTGAGTGTGAGTTTTTATTCAATCATTCCTTAGAGAACTTGTCTTGAATCTTGTAATTTGAGCTAGAGAAGTTGTGAACCCCATTTTGTTTTGAAAAGAACTCAAAAAACTTTGGTTTTAAGGTTTTGAAGTAATCGATTATTGAACCGTAATCGAACTGTAATCGATTACCAGAAAAAAACAGGGGAACTCAACTTACTCTGGAGTAATCGATTACCACTCCATAGTAATCGATTACTTCGTGCTTGAAATGCAGAGGAAGACAAATTTCTTTGTAGTAATCGATTACCAACATCTGTAATCGATTACCACACCAGAATTCATCTCTAAATGGTTTTGAAACTGCTTTAAATGGAACCTCTTTGATTTATTTCGAAGAGAGAGATCTTTTATGGTTTTAAGAAAAAAAAAGAAAGAAGAGAAAGAAAACACTGGTTTTACAAGTTAGAAAACACTCTTCAAAGATTTCAAAAGATTTTCTCAAAGAGATGAATAGTGTGTGAAGGAAGTTTTGAAGGATTGAATAACGTGCTTATCATCTTGATCAGAGCATACACACAGGTGTAATCTTCACTGATCTTTATCTTTTGTTTTGTTTTGTTGTTTTGGTTTGAAACTCTTAAGAGAAGGTGTTCTCTAGAAAAAGAGTTAGAGGTTTTGAGAGAGGAACTCTCAAAGGAGATTCTTGAAGGATTCAAGAATTGGAGAGATATGTTCTTAGGTGAAGAACATAGAGAGTTTTGAGTATTTGATTGGTTTGTGTTTGTGCAGAAGTGATTGTATTGAACACAAGATTATACTGGAATACCGATCGCAACAGATTGTTGGGTTGGGACTGGATGTAGGCCGAAAGCCGAACCAGTATAAATCTCTGACTACTCTCTTCTCTATACCTTGACTTTACTTTCCATTGATTTCTTGCATTATATTTTCCTGTATCTTTCCGCTGTTATATCTCTGGTACATTGCTGATAATACAAGATAAAATTGAATCGGGAAAAGCGAGAAATAGTTTTAAGAAGGGAACTTGAATCTATTCACCCCCCCTCTAGATTCATATAGGGACCAACAGAAGGGATGAATGCATGTTGCTATGATAGAGCAGTGAGGTTGGCCCTAGTGGTCGTGCTTTTATGCATGGGATTTTGGTAAAAGAGATGAGGATTATCTTGAATGCTAGGTGATTGAAAAAGTTTTTGAAAAGTGAGGATGAATGGAACTAGGACAGTTGGTTCCTGACGGGTCGATGTAATGGCCTAGGACTTGGAGGGTATTCGTGGTTGGGAAAGCTTCCACTATGACCGATCACCATGAGTGGGAAGTGACTACTGTTGCAACATTGGTTACCCTGACTGTAACTGTCTAGTATTTCTAGTGAGTGTCAGAGGTGACATGTACTCCTAGACATCGTTCAATGTTTTGATGGTACCACATGGCATAAGAGTGAGAAGTGAGTTGCATGCATCATATCGGGTTGCACAACATGGTTGACTGTGACGGTGATAAATTATGAATTAATTATATGTATCTTCTTGTATTTATTGTGTTGAATTGTTCTTGTTAATCTCGTTATTATTATTCAAATGTGAACTAACCCTATGGTTGTGTCTGTTGTTGACACCTGTAATGACCTCGTGAATGGGCGAGCAGATAAGTAGTTTGTAAAAGTGGAAAGACCTTAGGTTAGGAAAGGAACTTGATTACCTGAAGGCTTGGCATGTTGTGGCTTTTCATTTCTTGGATTTGATTGACTAATTCTATTTGTAAATGTTGAAACTTCTTGCTACATGTTAGATATTTTATTTTGTGAGACATTGTATATTTGATGAGATATATACAATTGTGAAATTTTAAGTTAGAATTCACACTATGAAATGAAATTTAGTTCCCCTCACTTAATGGCGAAGTTATTTTCCTGCAAATCATAGAGAATTTATGACATTATGATCATAGTAATTTAGGGGTGTTACAATTGTGGTATCAGAGCTTAACTTTAACTTCCTCGGCTTGTGAGTTATGTGTTTGTCATGCTTTTTATGTGTGCCTTGATGTGTCATGAGATGTTTAGTGTGATTTTAGTTTGACATAAGTATTACATTTGGGTGATTTGGTGAATTGCTATATCATAAGTCTTAATTGCCTACATGCAAGATATTGGCATTGGCCACCTTGATACCTCTAATGAAGCAAGCAAGACCCTGCAGCAAGCAAGAGTGGTAATTAAGTATACTACATCTAAAGATCCTTGTTTTATGTATTGTTTTAAGTATGTGGTATATGTCACTTTGGTTAGGATTTACTTTTCTTCCTTGTCAATCTAGTGTTATGCTTTCTTAACTGCTAGTGCATTATGCTCTGAAAATTGAGCATATTCATTCATTTAACTTGCATGTGCCTATGTCAGAAATGTTCATGTTGATTGATATAATTTAAAAGGTTCTAGCAACTAAAATATCCCTTCGATAATATGTAAGGAACATTAATTAAGGAAAGAAGATAGCTAAATTGGAAATATAAAAATGAGATGTTGTTGTCTTTTCAAGGCTAACATTCTTGAAAATTTCAGAAACTACTTTGGATTTTTTATCAAGACATCAAGAATTGTGTTTGTGGTAGATGGTTTTTTATGAGTGAGTAAATAGGTTAGAAGTACAAATGGGAGCATAACTATTTAAATAACTAAAGGTGAGTGAGAGAGTTGAGAAAGGACTTGTTGAAAGGAATGTGTATCTCATTAAGAATTGTAGTTGTCTATGTAAAGGAAATTTGCTTGAGTTAAGAGATTGCTTTTATAGAATTAGTTTGTCAAAAATTTAATAAGAAGTTTGACTTCTTTATTTCTCTGTTAATACTCTGTTTCTTCCCTACTTTTATTGTTTTATGTTGTTATAGGTTAGTAGATGAAGATCTAGGGTGGTAAAAATCTATAATTTATTGTCTAAGGAAACAATCTTAGTACTCAAAATTTAAATTTGAGCTTTTAAATTTGATTCCAAAATTGTCATACTTTCTTGATTTGTTGTTTTTCATTTGAATTTAATTAATGCTTAGTCTATTCTACAATTTGAAGTTCAAAGCATGTTATGGAAATTCTTCTCACGTTAAGACATTTATTTAGTAGGTTTTATGTCAATTGTGTTTGTTTCAGAACCTCAGGTGCATCAAGCTCTATTTTTTAGTTGGTATTATTATTACCATACTATTCATGCACTCTCATTTTGAGGTTTTGGTCCTGGATGCATAATTAAATTGTTCTACCTAGGGGCAAGTTAAAATTGTTGATTCAAAAGTTACAGAGATGAGTAAATTAATTATCTCTGTTGTAAACAAAATGCAGAAATGTATAGGAGATAAAAGAGTTATTTGAAAATGGTGACCGATGTATATTTTATTGAATATAAGACTGAATTTATACAAAGCATGAGATAACAAACTTCCTAATAAAATGAAACTAAAAAGATAATAATTTAAAATTGAAAACAAACGGTATGCTGAAGAATAGGACTTGAAACAATATTTCAGCTAGTAAGAAAATGTCAAACTTCTAACACTCCTCCTTGGAATTTTTGCGACAAACGCCTATTCTTTGTCTCAAGTCTTCAAATCTTTCCTTTGGCAGCGCTTTGGTGAAGATATCGGCTAGCTGGTCTTCTGATGAACAATGTACAAGTATCACTTCATTGGATTGTTGAACTTCCCTAATGAAATGAAACTTGATCTTGATGTGTTTTGTTCGTCCATGTTTTGTTCGTCCATGAGACAGCTGAAACATTATCACACATAATGTTGGTAGCTTCTATTTGTTGACTACCCAAATCATTCAACATCTTTCTTAACCAAATGGCTTGATTAACAGCAGAGGCAGCAGCGATATATTCGGCTTCGGTTGTTGATTGTGCGGTAGTTTCTTGTTTCCTCGAGCTCCAACTGAAAAAATAAGTGCCTAGAGAAAACAAATAACCTGAGGTGCTTTTTGAATCATCAACACATCCACCCCAATCACTATCTGTATAGCCAACAAGCTTCAAAGTCTAGTCTGTAGATGCTGGAAAAAATATTCCAAATGATTTTATGCCTTTAACATACCTTAGCACCCTTTTTGCAGCTATAAAATGAGTGTCCCTAGGTGAATGCATGAACCTGGAGAGCATACTCACTGCAAATAGAATATCAGGCCTGCTTGCTGTGAGGTATAATAGACTGCCAATTAAACTTTTGTACATGCTTTCATCAACTTTTTCAAATTTTTCATCTTTGCCTAGCTTCAAACCAGTTTGCATAAGAGTGTTTACAGGTTTGCAATCTTGCATCTGGAACCTGTTTAAAATGTCAGAGACATTTTTGCTGGCAAATGAAAATGCCACGATCGAATTGGACTACTTCCATGCCTAAGAAGTAATTCATCACTCCAAGATCAGTCATGTCAAAAAAATTCTCCATCTTTTTCTTGAATTCTACAATTAGCTCAAGTTGACTTCCTGTAACAAACATGTCATTAACATAAATGGAAACTACTATAACATCACCTCCATTTGACTTGACATACAAAGTAGCTTCACTTAGACTTCTGTGGAATCCTAGTTGAGTGAGATGACTGTCGATCTTTTCGTACCAAGCTCTTGGAGCTTGTTTCAAACCATACAGAGCCTTTTTTAAAAGATAAACCTGATTTTCTTTACTCGCAATCGTAAAGCCATCAGGTTGCTCGACATAGATTTCTTCGGCAAGAGATCCATTTAAAACAGCGGATTTAACATCAAGTTGATGAATCTGCCATGATTTTTAAGCTGCAAAGGCAATAAGAAGCCTAATTGTATCATACCTTGCTACCGGAGCAAAGGTCTCCTGGTAGTCGACACCATATTGTTGAGCATAGCCCTTCACCAACAATCGCGCTTTGTGTTTGGAGATTGAGCCATTGGAATTGAGTTTTGTCTTAAAAACCCATTTGACTCCAATTACTTTTCTATTTACAGGTCTCTCAACAAGCAGTCAAGTTCCATTCTTATTGATCATGTCAAGTTTTGTTTGCATAGAACCTCTCCACTCTTGTGACTTTTGTGCTTCATCATAGCATGTTGGTTCTGTGAGCATCAAACTGCATCTTTGATAGACATCTTGTAGAGTTCTAGTGCCCCTTACTGGTGTGTCATCTTCTAGTTCATTTTGAACAAGTTGAGGCTGCTGTAGTGGATTGTAAGAAATTTGAGATTTTTCCATATTTGTCCAATCCCACACAGCTGCTTCTTCAAACTTCACATCCATGCTCAGAATTATACTTTCCGTTTTCAAACAAAAAACCCGATAACCTTTTGAATGTGAGCCATAACCCATGAAGATTCCCTTCTCTGCTTTGCTGTCCAACTTGCTGCATTTTTGTTCAGGTGTTTGAAAATAACATAGGCTTCCAAATATTCGAAGATGATCAACTGTTGGTTTAGCACCACTCCAGGCTTCATATGGAGTCTTGTCTTGCACAGCCTTTGTGGGGAGTCTGTTCAGCAAATAGATTGAGGTGTGTACAGCCTCCGCCCAAAATTTATTTGGCATTTGTTTTTCAATCAAAAGACACCTGGCCATCTCCATGATTGTTCGATTTTTTTCTCTCGGATACACCATTTTGTTGTGGACAGTATGGCACCGAAAGTTGACGATTGATGCCTGCATCATCACAAAATTTGACAAACTGTGTAGAGGTATATTCACCTCCATTGTTAGACCTTAAAGTTTTGATTTATTTCAATTTAGTAGGTTTTATGTCAATTGTGTTTGTTTCAGAACCTCAGGTGCATCAAGCTCTATTTTTTTAGTTGGTATTATTATTACCATACTATTCATGCACTCTCATTTTGAGGTTTTGGTCCTGGATACATAATTAAATTATTCTACCTAGGGGCAAGTTAAAATTGTTTAGTTTCTTTTGTATTTTTTCTTAAGAGAATTTTTCTTTGTATTAAAGATGGTAACCATTATTATATTTAATTTAGAGAACCTATAAAGCTCTTTATGCCCCCGGTTTTAGCAATCATTCCTTTTTACCGTTGTTATAATTTTGTATCCTTCTTTTCTTGGCCAATTTGATTTCACAAGCTTTTATTCTTGTTCTCGTTCTAATAAGGTCTTTTCTTATTACCATTTTTGTTTGTTCTCTTGTTTCTAACAAAAGCATTAAATTCACTCCTAAAGACTTGTTGTGATGCTCATGATCCACCAAATGTTATAAAGGGCAATAAGTATTTATTCTTCAATGTTAGATGTACATTTTCTTAAATTTATTTGGTTCATGGGTATTTTAAGTAATTTGAAGTAGAGGTTTCAGACTCCCAATAATACTTTATGATTTTGTTTGAGTCTTATACATTTTCAAGTCCGAAATCGCTATATTGAATATTGTAAATGATTCATCTCATATATTTCGACCTATCTCTTTTCACTATATCTTTGATTCTTAGAATTCTTTCTTTTCGAAACACATTTAAGACGTGTTAATTCAGGTTATTTATTCTTCTTTGCCTTTAAAGGTTAATGGCAGTTGTTCCCTTAATACCTGTTACTCCCTTAATTCATTCAGTAACTTAGAAATATGAGGATAAAATTTTAGTGTTTATATGTTATTAGTCATTTCATGAACCACATGTTGATATGTTGTGTACATTGCAATTAAGTCATAATAGCCTATACACATTTTTTTTTGGGTAAAACAACTCTTCTAGTGTCAGTCAAATTTTTTTCACGTGTGCCTCATAGGATAACTCCATATTATTAGTGTTCGAAGAGTTGTGTGCTATAAAATTACATGCAGAGTAGCAATCATTATCCTTACTATTCACCAAACTGATTGAAACATGACAGATACTCTTAAATTATAAATAGCAGCACAATATAATCTTGTAAAAGAAATTAAGTATATTTCCGTTAGAAAAAAAAGGTGAAAACCTCTAAGTATAACCTAAGGGAGTTTGAATTAGTGGGACTATTAAGCCTTATATTATTTTTGTTAAAACTATGAATAACTCATGTATTGGGCATGTATAGTTCTATTAATGCATATTTCAAATGAATAGCAATTTGGATTTGAATTACACCATGTGTGGGTAAAATTACAAGGCGGAATAGGATAAAGTTATTGATGCAGTTGAAGTGGCTAATTGTTGTTATGTATTTCAAATGTAATTGATGATAATGTGATAGTTATAATGTTATTTGCTTGATTTCGAGTCATTTCTGTCATATATGTTGAGTATATATGCTTATTGGTGTGATGTGTGGCATAATATTTTGGAAGGTATTTGTATATGGTTGATGAGTTTTATAATGGGTGTAGGTATATTTTGGTATGGAAAAGGGGAGTCACATCAAATGCATGAGACTAAATTTTGGTTTTGCAACTACATTTCAAGTTAGTTAGGTAATAGTCTATTGCCCACAATTTTGTGTGAG
Organism: Hylodesmum podocarpum; assembly: GCA_026586105.1. Lineage (NCBI taxonomy): Eukaryota > Viridiplantae > Streptophyta > Magnoliopsida > Fabales > Fabaceae > Hylodesmum > Hylodesmum podocarpum. The sequence continues at coordinate 3,630,831 of JALJEV010000804.1, forward strand.
GGGTTGTAACAAAGTTAACTCACGTTAACCATACGAAGCTTAAGTTAATTTATATAAATAAGTTGAGATTCACTCTTAATTGATTATTTAATCAAACTAAATTTAAAGGCTTGAATGACCCTTAAGTGGTAAGACGAGGATGCGTAATGGATGTGTACTTTGGGTTTGGAATGAGTCTTGGATTGTATCAACCTAAGAAAGGTAAAAGATAACCATAGGGAAGACAGGGAAGAGATCCTTATAAAGCCTTTTGGTTTAAAAGGGTGTCATACATGGTGTGGGCCATAGGAGGACAAAGATGTAGAGATAGAAAGAAGTATTATTAAAAGTTACCTTAACAATTTTTTTTCTTTAAAGATATTCTGGCATAGGTGAGGGTAAGCAAGTGAAGTTATGACCCTAATTCAAAGTATGTCATGATACCAAGAAGGCGGTGAAGATAGATTAAAGTAGTAGTCATACCTTATATGCAAGCCTTTAGAGACCCTAATGGATGTTTGGTGTTGCGAGCCTTAGAAGGGAAAAGTCAAGTTGTGTAGACTGTATAGTCATTCCTTTGATGTTTAGGAAAGAGTAGAAACCTTAGAGAAGTAGGACAGTACAAAGTTGATGGCAATTGTTCCCAAGAGTGAAAATAAAAATAAAAATAAAAATAAAATAAAATCAAAGGTGGTGGTCTTATATCCCTTAGTTAGCCAAGTAGCTCAATGTAATACTAGCATGTAGTAGGCAAAGAGAAGTTGGGAAGCTAGTGGGAGTATCATAAAGAGTCAAGTTAAGAGTAGATGATTTGAGTGAGATGAGAAAAACCTTTAAGGGGTGGTAAAGTTAAGTTGGATAATGTGAATAATTTTATCCATATCTTGTCAATGAATTTCGAGGACAAAATTCTTTTAAGGAGGGTGGAACTGTAACATTCTGATATCGTTTGAAAATAAAATAAAATAATAAAATAAAATATTTTTAGTGGATGGTTACATCTCATGTGAGTGGGTGAGTCAGTAGTTATCATTTCTCCTCATTAGAAAATCAATTTAAATTTTCCTATTATCTTTTCTCATCACTTAGATACACCTTTCCTCGTTCTTTTCCTCGTATTCCTTACTATATTGCAAAAATTTTCCCCCAAAAGAAATCAAAGTTCCTAATTAGAGTGGAGGCGAAAATATTGGTGGTACTACTAAAGAAGAATTACGAATTTAATTAATATCATTCTTTATAGTCATTCTTTATATATTGTATACATAACTCACTCTCTCCATATTGTCACTCTGAAACTAAGAATGTGGATATAATATTATAGCAATCTAAATGGTTGTTCTGGAAAGGAAAATATGACATGAAAATCTCTGTATACCATTATATCAGTATTAACTATTATCAATAGCATTAGACATTCCTTCCTTTTAATAATTAGAACGTCATTGAATTCGTAATTGAATTTTTAAGGAACTACTTGAGGTCATCTGAGAGGAAATTACTATGAAACTTTAAATTCACAGTTTCTCTTATTTTCAGGTTTATAAAAGAAAAAACAACATAATCATGATAATAAATAAGTAAATAGAATAAATAAATAAATAGAAAGTAAGATTTATAAATTTATTGTTAAGCTTAAAGTTTACAATTAATTAGATGATGTTTAGTTATTTAATTAGTAAGCGTGGTAATCGTGTATTCATGAGAGTTGTTGTGGTTGTATTCCCATTTGACTGATTTTGGGTTGAAATTGGTTAGGGATCCTTGTCATTCTGGTTGATATAATTAATTGTGTCATTAATTCTTGAATTGTTATACTGTTATCGTTATTGGTTGAATGAAATTCCTATTAATTAATTGTTTGTGTGTTCATTGTAGAATTCCACTAATTATAGTGTTGTTGTAATTCTCTTCCATTGTATTCATTTTGTTGCTCCACTTACATCATTTTATGTGTGTTGTTAATATATTGTGATTTAGTTGACGTGGTGAGATGAAATATTCCATTATGGTGAAATAATGGGTGTTGATTGAAAGGTAATATGATCGGTCATATTACATTAATAAGTCATATGTAATTGTGTTGTATTTGTGATGAAAGGGATGGATGTCTGCTGCAATAATAGAGCAATGAGGTTGCCCCTAGTGGACGTGCTTTTGTGCATAGGATTTTGGTAAAAGAGATGAGGATTATCTTAAATGCTAGGTGATTGAAAAAGTTTTTGAAAAATGAGGATGAATGGAACTAGGATGGTTGATCCTAGATGGGTCGATGTAATGACCTAGGACTTGGAGAATATTCACGTTGGGTAAACCTTTCACTTTGGCCGATTACCATGAGTGGGAAGTGACTACTGTTGCAACACTGGTTACCCTTTCTATAATTGTCTATTATTTTTAGTGAGAGTGTCAGAGGTGACATGTACTCCTAGACATCGCTCAATGTTTTGATGGTACCACATGGCATAAGAGTGAGATGTGAGTTGCATGCATCATACCAGGTTGCACAATATGGTTGACTGTGACAGTGATAAATTATGAATTGAGTATATGTACCTTCTTATATTTATTGTATTGAATTGTTGTTAATCTCATTATTATTATTCAAATGTGAACTAACCTTAAGGTTGTGTCTATGGTTGACACCTGTAATGACCCGTGAACGGGCGAGCAGATGAGCAGTTTGCGGAGGTGGAAAGACCTTAGGCTAGGAAAGTAACTTGATTACCTGAAAGCTTGGCATGTCGTGGCTTTTCATTTCTTGGATTTAATTGACTAATTTTATTTGTAAATGTTAAAACTTCTTCTTACATGTTAGATATTTTATTATGTGAGACATTGTATATTTGATGAGATATATACAATTGTAGAATTTTATTTTAGAATTTACTCTATGAAATGAATTTAGTTCCCTTTATTTAATGGTGAAGTTATTTTCCCGCAAACCATAGAGAATTTATGACATTATGATCGTAGTAATTTAGGGGTGTTACAATATACAAAGTAGTGTAATTTTATTTTAAAATTTACCCTATGGTATAGAATTTAGTTACCCTTATTTAATGGCATGGCTATTTTCTCGTAAACCATAGAGAATTTATGACATTGTGATCGTAGTAATTTAGGGGTGTTACAAAGATCTATACAGAAAGAAAGGGACAAAAGAACAGAGAGCACAAATGTAAGGATTAATGTATAATGTGTAGCGGCTCGTGCCTCTCAATGGTGCCTCACCAGCAATGCCATGAATGCCTAGCAGTGTTACATGCGAGCTGGTTCAGTGAGAGAGATGGAGAGATAAGACAGAGACAAGAAAGAGATGAAGTGAGAAAAAGAGATCATGAGGAGAGAAGGAGACTCTATCTTTCTAGAGGCACCACTTTTTAGTGCCAATGCTGATTTCATCGACCTCATGATCAATTTCAATGATCTTCCCCTTGATGGCATCGTTTGGAGTTTCTGAATCACAACAACCTTTTCCAAATGACAAAGAAGTGGGTCAATCTAAGTCCACTGACACACGCGCCGAACGTGCTTCAAATAAAAATCTAATACTATTTTGCAGTAATAATGGATTGGATCATTTCCCTACGGATTAATTTGTTACTTCTCTATAACTGAAATTTTAAATACAATTTTGGGGGCTTTTGTGCAGAGGGAAATTAAAGGCAATTAAACAGTAACAATTAACCAATGACAGTAATTAAACAATAATTAAAAAGCAATTAATAGATTATTAAAAGGCATCAATTCAATTTCTGTCAAATCCTAATTTCCCTCATCGGTTCAATAAAATAAAGGCACCCATCTATGCAATGCATTGAAACTGAGATCTCTGCATGCCAACACTGAATTAATGCTCTAAGATCTTAAAGAATTATCATCGAACACTTGATGACATTTAAACTCACACGATCGCATGAGAGCACACAACTGAGTTTCGAATCACGTAATTAGTTTTCTACATTCGTTGTTAATCAACAACGCAAGAACTCAACAATCTCAATTCAAAATATCAATCAACATAATGAAATCGAAATTACAGAATCTAAAACGAGTACTCATGCAATTGAAAACTGAGAACCTAAGGAAATTAGGGATCCTATTGAGATCGAATTGGTTGATGAAATTAGTTGCGCATAATTGAAATTAGACTAAGCATAAATTGGAATTGCATAACAGAACAATTAAATTGCAAGAAGGAGAGGAAAACAAAAATTGCAATGGAAACTCAAAATCCTAGCAGAGAAATTAAAGAGGGGAAAGTGGGAAACCAAAGTGCTGAAAAAACGAAAATAAAATATCAAAATGAGGTGTTTCAGATTTGAGTTTTGGAGTATATAAAAGGGTCAAGTCATGTGCTAGCCACATTACTTTTAAGTGGTCCAGGATGCAAGGTTCGAAACTCACCCAATGCACACATTTAAATAGTTCAATTACATGATTTGAAATGGGTCTACACTCATTCTTCACGCTGGAATTTCCACACAGTTTTCGTGCGTCACTTTCAAGCCCAGTTTCACCCTAGATGTAGTCAGTTTCACCATAGTTTTTGTAGCTCTTTAAGTCCTCTTTAGTTCAATATACGATGGAGCTTAAACGGAATTTTGTTGCGAGAGTTATATCTGTTTTAGTGAACCTGATCAAAACTGAAAATTTCAGCAAATTAGAATAAAAATAAGCACTTAAAGCCCGATTGAGTCCAAACTCATAAATGTACTAAATTATATTAATTAATTAATATTGTATTAAGATGTAATAAATGCAATGATTAAAATAATAATGTATTACCCACCTATATTTTTTTAAAGAAAAGAATTAATAAATAATAATATTATAATAGGTCTAATTAACAATTAAGAGTCTAATCAACCGTTAATTAAGAATATTTTGAATTTTTTTAAAAAAAATAAAATTTAAATTTTCATTTACTCAATTAGTAATAATAATAATTAATATTTATTATTTTGTTTGTTAATTGGCTTGTTTGATTTACTTTAACCCCTTTAATTGTGTGCTTTAGTATTAGTTCTTTTTTTCATATTTTAATTCTTTAGCTTAGTTTTCCTATTCAATTAGATAATTATTTTTTTATATATTATTATTAGAATTGTTATTTTATTATGGTAATTTTGTCTAATTTTTAATTATTCCTTTTATTTATATTGTGTTGCAGTTACAAAACCTCCTAGAATTTAATTTTTACTCTTCTTATTATTAAGTATTCACTCAGTTTCTTCATTATCCCTTTCTATCTCTATACTGTATCTCAACTCTTTTTCTATACACTTTTAATTATACTTTGTATATGTTGTGTGAAAGTCTGCAACTTGCTTAGTACTGTGGTGGAATGTGTAGATTTGTTGAATATCGTGGCAGATCTATGATTTTCTTGCTAAACCTATCACAAAATTAAAAATATTTTTAAAAAAAAAAAAATTCCCCGATCAACTGCTATTTTTAAGTAATAAATATTCTACCTTAAGGTCTAATGCCTTAATGCTTTTTGATTTCATTGAACTTCCGTTCACGTGAGAATATATTTTCGAATAAATTTCATCACTTAAAATTATTTAAGGTTCACACATTAATAATTCTTTTCTTGTTTAACTAGAACCAATCTTTTTCATAACTAAAAAAAACCAACACATAAACATTTTATGATAAAAGAACTATGTAAGTCTGAGTAATTCATTGCTTGTATAGGAGCATGAACCTACTGAAGTCAGCAACTATAAAAATAATAAGCCTTTTTTTAATATTTTCTTTTATTTATTTTCTCTAAGAAATAAATAACTCACTTTCAATTAAGATCATGTTCTATAATTACACAATTAAAGATAACTATTATAATTGATGTTGCGGCATGTTAACAGTTTCCTAAACCTAATCATCTCTCGAAATTATTTATTAGATTTAAAAAAACATTGTCGTAACTACTCTCTATTTCTTTCTTCTTCTTCTTTTTATAATATTAATATTTCTCCTATCACAATTTACATTACTACAAATATAACTTTAACACAAGAACGAGTTAGCTCGTTACACAAGTGAACATTCCTGCTATTGAATCTAAAACTCCCAATTGCAGACATGATTGTTTCATGTTCAAATGGAAACTAAGCGAATGACGATGAAGAAAAGAAATGCAAATTTACATCAATTTCAAGATTTTCATTTTTTTTTTTTAAGTTCAAGACCTTAATATATGAAGGGTGGAAGATAATAGTTTCAAAGTAGTTAGGAACCTTTTTTAGAAAAAATAAAAATGATGCATGAAAATGACATTTTAATTCTTGTACACGTTAATTACACGTGTTATGCCAAATAATTGACTGATTGGTACTAAACTTGTAACATTGTTTGTTATAAAATAATAATAGGGACCACTTTATCTAATAATATTATAAGTTAAAGATTAAATTAATAATTTATTAAGATGAGTGACTTAATACATCATTATTCTAAAAAGTATGTAAGAAATCAAAATAGTACATTATTCTCTATTTTTCTCTTGAATAATTACATTAAGGTTTATTAACAATATCTTTATATTTTTAATTCCTTAATAATATTTTTGTTTGGTAGATCTAATGATAATCCGCATTAAAAAAATTATTTCATAAATTTACATGATAAAACAAGGAATCTCTTTACATATAAATAAATAATTAATGAATCTTTAAATGATAAAAAAAAATTATCAGATTAAAAATACTTACGATTGCTTCACATACATAAACATAAATAGTTTAGTAGAAAAAAATAGATTTCTTAATTTCTTAAGACCATTTTCTATGTCAAATTCTACACTTAACCCAAAATTCTATGTTGAACCTGACCCAAAAAATCAAATCAGTGGATGTGCGTGCTGCAACACTCAAGTGAAGCTGGCATGTCTTATCGCCCTTTTCAAGTGTTACTATCTGATTTGAATTTGACTTTGTGTATAACATTATATTATATTATATTATTATTATAATAACATAGGTTTGGGTATCTAATGTACAAACAACGAACGAGACCTAAGATTGTGAAAAGCTTACTCTAATGTTAGAGTCCAATGGAGACACAAAAATGCACAAGGCATCATAAACCATGACCAAAACTTTGAAGTATGGTCCCTCATACTCGTTATATTGTCTCAATGACACAAGACATGGCTATAAATTTGACCTATGAATGATTATTTGGAATGGCCATAGACAGCTGTTGTGAGGCAAGTAGGTGCACCCTCAAATTCATGTCTAATTGTCCATGACTTTGTTTAATTTGTTTGTTTTCCAATGACGAAATTAGATAAAAGATGTGATTTTATTTTATTGCTTAGAAACTTAGAAAAACTAATTTGGTTCATATCTCCCTTTCCATGTTGATTTCGCACTCACTAGACCGACCCCATTTCGTTTAGTAACCTTTTTTAAAAAAATAAAATAAAATAGTTGTTTAGCCATTGAGTTATTCCAATACATCTTACACAAATATTATTTCATTTTGTTGTCCAAATAATTATCTAAAACCCAACATCACATCTGTTTATAATATAATTAAAAACTTTCGCGGAGGCTTTCACATCAATATTTAAGTTGTAAATTTATTTTATTTTAGCTTTTCAAAATTTTAATTAAATGAAAGTATTTGATTTGGATAAACCAAAAATATATATAACTAATTACATATATTAATCTTAAACATAGCAAAATATTTTACTAAAAAATTATCATTTAAATACTATTCTTTTACTTATTTGAAAATTTATTTCCTTTTAATTTTACTCTTACGAGTTTCAATGAAAATAATATTTAAATAAAACATATTTTGCTTCATTTTTGAAGGTTTCATTAACAATCTGTTTTAATTTATTTATACCAATAACATAAGATGTAATTAATCATTTTTGTGTAAATATGTGTAAGATAACACATTTGTTAGCTCTAACATTTTATTAAATGAAAGGTTGTGTTAGCTCTAACACATGTGTTTTGATTATCAATAGACTATATTAGAAATGTTGTCGTTATTTTCTATTATACGAAATATTTTGACGATTTGAAATCGTGAGTTTGTGTTTAGATAGATTTGCATGTAAATCTTTAAGACGAGAAAAATCAAAACTTGGTTAGATGGTCACTAAATGATAAGAAACTCTGAAAAAAAAAAAAAAAAAAAAAAGCAATATAGTCAAAGGAATTCAAATCCTCACAGACCAGAGGTTAAGATGGAGCAAGATATATATATATAAATAAAGAAGAGATTAAATTGTGTTTTTTTTTAAGTTTTTTTCTATTTTATTTGAAGAAAAGTCTAATAGATTGTATAATTTTTTTTCACAAAGATAAATTTCACAACCTCAGTTAACAAAAAAAAATAATAAAGCAATAAAAATAACACAAGGAAATTTTATAGTGGTTCATCTTATTAAGATTATATTTAATTTTTTAATAACAAATAAAATTTTATTATTTTAAAGTAAATACAAGTATTATTTGATTCTAATCACTTCTAACTAACTCAAGTATTTTTTGATCATAACCTTTTCCTTTTCAGACTAACACTATACAAGTATTGTTTGAACTTAGTCTCTTCGTATTAATAATTTCAGGTATTCTTTTATCAAAGCCTACTAAATTATCATTAAGGGTGTAGATTTACAAAGGGTTGTCTAACTTATAGAAGAATTTAACTTCTACACAAAGAGGAATATACAATGAAGAATATTAGAGAAAAGTTTCCTACAAGAAAACAAAGTTGTACAAAATAATCTTTCAAAGTGTTCTCCAACTTTAATTCTTTGTTCTTCAACCTTTAAATAGATGGAGAGTTTGAAGTAGTCATTAGACTCAGCAACTCCAAATTCTTCACTTCATTTTGTGAAAGCATATCCAACAATCTGGGACGGAGCCAGGATTTATGTATGGGAGGGGCGGATTTTTTAAAAAAAAATTCTAATTTTTTTTTTCATTTTTATTTTAAGTTTTTAATTTTTTTTAATTTTTTGAGTATATTTTCATTCCTATTTGGTCAATTTTTTCTAGTAATTACTTGAAAAATAAAACTAATTTATTATAAGGAACATAGTATTCTTTTAAGAAAGAATTTGTTATTATATTTTAACTTTTTTTAAATCACAAATAATCTTATTTTTATTGTTTATCATTTAATTAGAAGACCAAAATTACATAGAGTTACACTTGAGAAGGAATTAAATACTTATCCTATTAAAAACAAGCTTAAAATTAAAATTTGTTATTATTATTAAAACTTTATAACTATTATTATTATTAAAAATTTATTACTATTATTATTAAAAAAATTATAATTATTATTATTATTAAAACCTTTTTACTATTATTATTATATACATTAAAAAAAAGTTTAGGGGGGCGATTGCCCCCCGCGGCGCTAACGTAGCGCCGACCATGCCAATAATTCATTGCATTTAATGTGTTTTGGAATTATTAATTTTAGAGTTGTAAAGTATCTTCACAATTCGAGAATTTCGTACACAAAAGGTAGTAAGTATATGTTTATGTAGTGGATCTTCTGTAAAAGATAGAACACAAGAAGGGGGGATTGAATTGTGTTACTTTAAAAAATTGTTCCTTTCGTCTGTGAGTTTAAAGGTGTTCAGATAAAACAATCTTAATCTTCAAAAGTTGATTTTAATAAACTGACGTTATAGTTTGATTATCCCCGTTAGTCAAACACTTAAGAAGATAAATATACAAGTATTTTTATACTGGTTCGTCTATTCAAGACTACGTCCAGTTACCCAGCAACAACTGAGTTTTCACTACAAATCGTGAAATGGTTACAAGTATTATTTGCGTCCAGCCACTTCTGGCTATTACACGATATTCTTTGAACACAGCCTTCGCAGGCTAAACAACTTGGGTATTATTTGAACAACCAGCCTCCTCAGGCTAAAACACCACACAAGTGGATTTGAAAGAGTTTTCTAAAAAGAAAGTTTCATCTTCGCAGAGAGGGTTTTACAATAGAGAGCAAAAGTAACAGTGAGCGAATTCACAATAGTTTGAATACTTGAAGCGTGTTCGCCAACTGAACTTTGAAGAAGCGAAGTCTTTAAATAGGCAAAGTCTTCAATTACACAGAAGAATATCATTGAGCATTTTCCAAGTGAAGTCCAAAAAGGTGTCAGAGTGTACTTCAGTGATTGATGGCGTGTGCAGCGGATTAGGTAGCGTGCGCAGTACATTTTATGACTTGTACAGAGACTTTGACAAAAAGGTGAAGAACTTTTCAAGTTGCATATGTAAGCGCGAATCCCCATAGTGATCTTGAATGCTTCTAATGAGAACTTCTTAAGATTTGAAATCTTGGCGCGAGTGACTCATACATTGCTTCACTTCTTTGGCAGACGATGAACTTCTTCAATCTTAAGAGTTTTTGTCTTAGCCTTTCATCTGATGACTTGACTTGAGACAAACGAATGACTTCAACTTTGAGGGGTCATCTTCCGTCTGTGTTTGTTGCATCTGACTTTGCTTGTTGATGTTCTGTCTGGAAATGTTCCGTCTGTCTTATAATAATCAAAACTTTAGAGATGTTAATCATCTTGATCTAACATCTTCATATCAAACAAATCCTTTTTGACTATGAAATAACATGTCTTTTCATAAAGATATAATAGACATCCTCGTACTTAATTGGAACATGAGCTTTCTTAATAAAACTCTGCATCAAATAAAGTTATAATTGTAAAAGAAACAATTAGAACTGATACTTATTTTTATTTTTGAGCTTCGTCTATCATCTCATTAATTTGACTTAGTTTTGTCTTAGAGATGTTGTTCGTCTGTTAAGTATCTATTCGTTTCATTAATCTGACTTGCTATACTTTTAATTTTTATTTTTTTGAATTCTTGTATTTTCTTGGAACATTGTCCTTCATTGTAATAGTTAGGTTTGTGTGAGTCTTAGTACTAAAAGAGTTATCTTTGGAACATCTTAGTTTAAATATCCAATTAAGGGGTAATTAAATTCAACTTTTAATTACATCCAATCACATACTTAATTAAGGATTAACTTATAAGCCTTGAAATTCACATGGTTTGCCACCTATGAAAGGTCATGTGAGCTTCACATGGATCTCACCGCTTAGTTCATCCAAAGGACAAGATCAACCTTCAAGTATCTAAGGGTCACAAATAGAGCTTCTAGAGAAAATTACTTGCGTCACATTGTCCTTACTTGTAAATAGCCTTCTTTTAATTCTTGTAAGGAACTTTATGCATAATTGAAATTGAGATTTCTATATTTTAGAGAGAGTTTTCTCTAGGATTCACAAGTGAATCTTCTTGAGTCTTATCAATGGTTATTTAGTATTCATCAAGGTTTATTGGTATTAATCATGAGAACTTTATCCATTTCTATCTTCTCCACTTGCATTTTCTTCTTTAATTCTTCATTGCAATTTCTTGAAGCTTCAATTTCTAAATTGAATTCATGAGTTCTTTGAAAGATTGGGCAATTCAAAGCATCTCCAACAGATGGCTACAACATAACAAGTCTTATATATGATATTAACAAATTCCATCTCATCCACACACATATCTACTACGCATATATGTGTGACTAAATATTTGTAAAACATATATACATAAGAAAGGGGGTTAAATTGTGTGTAATTATTAAATTCTTTTTAGACGATGCAATTTGCATCTATTATAAAACGATTTAATCAGACGTAAAGTTTGTTTCTCTTCAAAGATTGATTTTAATTAAAGATTTAGTTTAATTCTATTATCCCCAGATAATAAACAGATAAAAATAATCAAAGTAATAATATTTTTATATTGGTTCGTCTATTCAAGACTACATTCAGTTACTCAGCAACTTACTGAGGTTCCATAGTATTCTTTGAACCCAACCACTCCTGACTAATGACATATATTCTCAAGGTAAACCAATATTCTTTAGACCCAGCCTTTGTAGGCTAAACAAGGTATTCTTTGAACACAACCTTCACAGGCTAAACCAGGTATTCTTTCAACACTTAGCCTCCTCAGGCTAAAGTAGGTATTCTTTGGACCTCAGCCTCCTTAGGCTAAACTCAAGGTATTCTTTAAAAACTTAGTCTCCTAAGGCTACAAACACCACAACAGTGGTTTACAATTAAGATCAAAAGAGAAATTATCCTCTGCGCAGAGAGGGATTTTACAATGAGTTCTATTCTAAGTTCAGGGCGAGTGAACTTTTTACTTGAGAGCTTGAGCGAGAGTTGAATATTATCTTTTTGTAGTGTGGTTCGCCAACTTTAACTCATTGTGATGAAGTCCTTTTATAGACAGCTTCGTGAAGTATCCGCTAGACTGAAGATTTGAACGTTTGTCCTTTGTCTTGGGTACTTCAACATCTGACAGAGTGAGTAATCAGAACATTTATTGCAAAGTCAGCCGATGTCAGCATGAGATCGGGCTTTGACTGATATGCTTAGAGATTTCACAGAAATGTGCAATTTCTTTTCATGTTGCAGAGGTTTACTTCAAAATCTCTTTCCACCTTTAGAAGCTTCTAAGTAACGACTTGATTTGAATGAAGGCATATGTATTACTCAGCGTCGTAACTTCATTAAACTTGATAGACGAATGAACAAAAGATGAGTTGTGTGTTGAATTCATTTGTTTGTCTTCCATCTTCGTCTTCAACTTCAGTCTTTATATCTTCACTTTTGACCACTTGACTTGAAGTTGAGATAAGTTTTCCATCTTGATCATTTAAGGTTTTTCATCTAATGAGGTTGCCTTAAAGCATGATAACTTGAACACTTCTCTTTCCGCGTTTTCTTTTTCAGAGTGCATCTTTCATCTATGTTGATAATGATTCGTCTGATCATTCTTCCCTCTGCATCTGTTGACACATCCATCTGTCTTGTAATTATCAAAATTAAGATTTTAAGTCATTTTAGTTATTTAAATTTAAAAAGTTTTGTTTTCTATTTTGGTTATTTAAATTTAAAAATTTTTATTTTCATTCTTTATATTTTTAAAATGTATCATTTGTAACCTTTAATTAAGTATTTTTCTATTAAAAAATGTATTGTTTTGATCATTTATATATTTAATATATATTACTTTCTCGCTTTTAAACACACATAATAATGACTCAAAAACCATCCTAATTTTAAATTAATGATTTTAAATTTTAAATTATAATAATGTCGATGTAAATTATTTTTTTAACATAAAAATATTAAAGGAATCAATATGATATATTTTAAAAATATAAAGAATCAAAATAAAAATTTTAAAATTTGAAGGACTAGTAAAAAAGTATCCTAACTTAAAGGATTAACTGTTAAACTTAGCATATATTTATAAAAGAAGCAAGATTTCTGCATTGTGATAATTATACTCATGTATAATTTAGTTATTTAACTAATCTATTCACATCGATTCAATATACATGATGACAGTTATAATTAAATCGTAATTATAGTTAATAAATGATTATTATAATAAAAAAACTTATACTCAAATGTTATAAAACGTCCTACTCATTCAATTAATTACAAATAATTTTGTACATGGTGATTTATTAACTCTAATTATAAATCATACAAAATCTTATTTTGTGATTAGATGATTATATAAAATTATTTAGCATTGTACTTGACCTTTAAATTCTATTGTAATTGAATCATAATTGATTTCCCGTAATTGATTATGATTTGGTGGTTATGATTTGGTAAAATTAAGTTAATTTATGATAATGAATATAAGTTCTCGATCACTTATATATTATATACTGGTTTCTTGACAATGGGAATGAAGACATGAATTTATACCTATTACATTATAACTTGGGTCAAATTAGAACCTTTAGATACACTATATTTGATTCATTAATTTACTATGGCTATTATACATAGTATAAACCCTACAATTGGGTTGTGATTTAAGAATCAAATCACTTCACTTGTTTCATTTTTTTTTTTACATGGGTGGTACATCATCGTTGAAGATAGTTAATAGTCATGAACCATATTCTAATCATGGGGAAAGTCTCTATCCAATTTAGTAACTTTAACCGGTATACATAATGAGTCATTTGAAGATAATACTTTTTAGAAAATTTGTTATCTTTATTTTTGGTTGCATATCCTTATATGAGATTGTAACCTGGCACCTTTAACATTCTACATTAACATTACCAGTACCACTTGCATCTAGAGCTCAACCTTTTCCATTCCCACCTAATATTATTATGAGACACTCAGAATGATCCTCTATTCTACCTAGGTTCACCTTTTAATACACAAAATTAGATATGATATAAAAATACCTATTGTACTTATGGTCATGAGTACCACCTCAATGTTCAAACTAAAGTACTATATATTATTATTCAAGAATTAGGGCATGATCTTGTATATCAATTATCGAAAGTGTCTTTTGCATACCTCTAATCTAAATCATCATTTGTCAAATGACATATATCTATTGACTTTTTGGTTGAGGAAGAAGAAAAAGAGAACTCATAAAAAGAAATCAACAGAGAGGAATACCCCTTCAAAAGAAGCCAAGTATTCAATCAATATTTCCTTTGCTTTTGGGTAAACGTGAATAGTGACTATTTTGACTTAGGCCCATTTTTCTCTTTGGATTTGTATAATTAGAGAGTAAAATATTATTTTAGCTCTTAATTTTTTTACAAACTTTAATTCATGATTTTTCTAAAATTTAGAAATTAATCTCTCAATTTTAATTTTATCTTTAAAGTAATTTAATAGCATTTATTAATAATTTTAAAACACTATGTAAATTACTTTGAAAATCAAATTAAAAAAAATATTAAAATTAAAATTTATTTTTATTAATTTCTAAAAATTAATATTAAAATTATATTACCACTAACAGGACGTAAAACGCTATTTTACTTTATAACTATGCATTGAGGGGAGGTTAAGTATCTCGCTTGTACAGTGGTAGTTAGTAAAGGTATCTTTCCCAAAACTTCTCTCGATGGTAAGTTTCAACTATTGTTGTTAAAACTATTTTACAAAAGTCAAATGTATACGGTTTATTCTTGGAAAATAAACAAGAAAATAAACAAGAAAATAAACAAGGGAAAAAGGTGAAAATAGTAACAAGATAAGTACGTAAGATGTGTGCACCAAAAATTGAAAAGGACATGGCAAGAGATTTGCTAAGCCAAATTGATAAAAAAAAAAAAAATACTTTTAAAGCAAAAGGGAAAATACAAAGACCAAAAAATGAAGTGATCTCTACCATAGACGATGGGACACAGAATCTATAGTCATTATTACTATAGAATCTTTGGGGCATCCTATTGAACCAAACAAGTTCACTGTTACCTTTTTATTGTATGGCAAGAGATTGCATCATAATTTTTCTGTCACCAAATAAAATTTACGACTGATATCATAAAAGTAGCTGAAAAGCCAACGACCTTAGGATTTAGGTACCTTGCACCAATTGCACTTTCGTTCCAAGCACGTGCTTTCACGCGTGGCTCGTAATGACACTTGTATCTTAATTAATTCATTAATTTTATATTTTTCTTCAATTTTTTATCTTTGATCATGAACATTTTCTATTTTCCACAAACTCTTTTTTGGCAGAATATTATTTCCAGTGTATAAAATTAAGAATAATTTAATTTTTAATGGTTTAAAGATTTCAATTGTTAGACTAAGGATGTGTTGATAATTTAATTATAATATGGTATCATAATTAGAATTTATTATTAATAATTAATTAAAAATCATTGTAATATAGTATTTAAAATAAGTAGAGAAAGTAACATTTAAATCTCATAAATTTTACTCTTTTATAAATTAATATCTTTAACTTTATATTTTTTCATAATCGATTCTTAAATTTTTTATCATTATAAATGAATTATCATAAATTTTAATTCATTCTTAAACTTTATTGTTATTACCAATAAATATTTTAATCTTTAATTACATTCTTATGATTTCTTCCTTTTATAAACATTCTTCTACCAAATTAGAATTAAATTATTTTGGTGAAGACATCATTCAATTATTTATTAATATTTTCTTCGTCTGTTGCAATTCATTTTTTATTCATAAATTAAAATATTATAAAAATATGATTTTTCAAAAATAAAGTAATAAAAATAATTATAAATCTTTACTTTATTGTTTTGCTTCTAAATTTTATTTCATTTTAATTTTTAAAATAATATATGAAATCAAAATTAATAAATGAATGAGACATCTTCTTTATAATTCAATTTAATATAAGAAATTACTTATAAAAGGTTAAAAATTAATTAAAGTGAAAATGGAATTATGGTTTTTATATGTAAATATTTAAGGATTAATTAAAAAAAATAAAATTTATAGAGATTATTTATAAATAAGATAGATGATATATGTTTTTTTTTTTTTGTTTCTTTCAATATTTAATTATTCTCTTTCTTTCGAGTGAAAGTTGTAATGTCCCCTATGAGCGGTGCAGCCCCCGAAGACATCTATTTACTTTTGGTTCAGAAAAACAAAAATTGGAGAGAAAACAAAAATTGGAGAGAAAACAAAATGTGGATAAAAATATTTTTTTAGAGAGATAATAGAAGGAAAATTTAATTTATAAAGTTTTATTTTAAAATTTCTTTCTTTTTAATTCAAATTTTAAATCTTTTCTATTTTTTCTTTTTTCTCTTTAGGTACCATTCTCTCTTAGCATAAAAAAATAGATAAATGTTAATCATTATTAAGAAATGCTAAAAAATTTTTTTTATTGATATTAATAAAATCATATAGTTTAATATTTCATTTTATTTATAATTTTATATATTAAATATTTTTGTAGTCTTATCGATCCTAAGAAATATTACTTTTTTCAATTTTTAAATAGTTTAATATTACCTCCCTTCTCGTTTTAAAGTATAAAAAATAAAATATAATATTTTCTTAATTTTTATTGTAAGAAATATAAGGCTATTTTTAAAAATATTTTTATTTTTAATAAATTATGAGGTCTGTTAATAATATATATTAATTTTTCTGTAAAATAACATATTTATTGAACTATCAATTAAATAGTCTATATTCACCAGTAAAATAATTGTATTTTAAAAATAATTGCCACTTTAAATCATTTATGTTTGGTTTAGCGTGAGAACCATGTTGAACAGAGAAATGTTCCAATACAAAATTTCAAAAGCTTCAAGTTGTAATTTTTGGTTAAAAGTTGTTAAACTCAATTGTAAATTGCGAATTGCAAATCAAGTGGATACTTCACGTGTTCCGAGTCAAATTATAATTATTATTTTTTTTTTTGAAAGTTGACGGTATAATAGCTTGAAATATATATATTTTTTTTATTTACATGTTTACATCGTTTAAGTTAATCAATGGTAATTACATGTATTTGAATTTGTTAAATATTTATTTTTAAATCCTTTTGAACTAAGAAAATTATTAATTTAATCTTAATTTTAAATTATATAATTTTAAGAATTTTAGAATTTAAAATTTAGTTTATCTAAAGTTATGATTTCTCTTTAATTAATTTTTTTTTATAACTGGTACGTGTTAGATTTAACAAAATTATTTAGAAGGAATAAAATATACCTAAGTTCATTTTTCTATTTTCTTTTACCCTTAACCAGCACAAATCTTAGGGATTTCTTTTAAAAGAATTAAACATGTTGTCATTTCCTTTATAATACTTTCCTCCTTATTCAGCAAAGTAAATATTATTTCTTTTTACTTTTTTTTTTCTTGCAACCTATTATTACATCTTTCATTCTTGATTCAGGCACATCTCGAAATTATTAGGACATTTTTTCTTGTTCCCTCTCCTAGTGCATTTTGAACCTTTTGGGATTGCATTTGAAGCTTGGAGTCTTTTCTCTGCATTTTTTCACCTTTTCATTCCTTTGACTAGCTGTTTTTCTCCCCTTAGATAAGGAACAACTTCTCTTATTCAATAATAATAATGATGCCCTATTTTGTGTTATTTGCCATGGGATATATGCATATGAATGTGTATTTGAATGTTTCTTTTGTTGTTTCTTGGACATGTATCTTGGCTATGTTTTGATTGGAACCAGTTGTAATGGCTTGTGTTTTGGATAGATAACGATGTTTTATGTGTTGTACATGTTTGATTAAGCAACCAAGGTGCATTGGGAAGTTAGATTAAATCTAAAATATGATTAAATAGTTAGATTTTTAGGGTTTTAATAGTTGAGTTGTAGTTTTAAGCATAATTGAACCTAAAAATTCACTTAGATAATTAAGATAGTTCTAAACTTGGTAGCACTTTCAGTTGAGTCATAAGAGTCTTAAATCAGATTATGAATATTTAGAATTTCAGAACTTAACATTTTAGTGATTTTGAGGTTTAAAGAATCATATTTTGATTTTGATTTTATTGATTAATCTTGAACCTTGAAACACTCTTAAAATAGGTTTTAAGACGTGTTAGGATGCTCAAATATGGTTAGTGATGAGAGTTGGAAAGTTTGGAATAGATTCCAACTTATGCAATGTAGAAAAATTTGCACTGTATTGTTGTCATCCCATACTAAGCATGAACCCAAAAAGATGCTTAGCTCTGATGGTGATGTGCTACCACGACGAGCATGAGAGCACAAAGAAGGTGAGTGTGTCTTTAGAAATTTACATCGAACATCCCATGTAGGTTACTCTTAGTGTGAAGGGTTAAAGACTAAGGGTAGTCTTTGGGGTCTACATTGAGTGTTAACTAGTTGTAATGCTGAACATGAAGTCGCATAGACTCATAAGAAGTTCTTAGAGCTCCACGTTGAGTGTGGGGTAGAAGTCATGCTCAACATTAGTCCTTTGTTTGTGTTATATTTTTAGGGTGTTTTTTAAGGCTGTGTTTAAATTTTTTTTCCATTGTTTTACTTCCTTTTTATAATACTATGATGATTATAAACATGTTGAGTTGAATGAGTGGATTAAGTCATTAACGTTTGGTTCTAGAGACATATTTGCACTTGAAATCATAAAGGATTATGATGATTTAAGTTTTCTAACCATGCTAACTACCAACCTGTGGTTTGGTTACTCGATTAAGATCATGCTTGTGGAACATAATAATGTTTTGATTAAGATAATTTGAGAATCATCACAATTACTCCATAATAATTAAATATTTTCAAAAATAAAGATATAAAATCTATCACAATAGATCTCTGATTAGTTTCTAAATGATTCCTAAGACTTAGGGGTTTATCATTAGAGGTGGGTTGTGAGTCCTGTTATAATACTGGTGACCCCAACTATTACTGTATATTATTCTCAAGTGAGTGAGAGTGTGTGAGACAAGTATTCTTAGACATCTCTCTATGGTTTTGGATGGTATCACATGACATTTGAGTAAAGTGAGTTGTCATGTATTATGTGTGAATTTGTATTCTGGACATAGAATTACATTATACATAAATTAGTTGACGTGAATGTTCAATATTTAATTCTTCATTGTTATTATTATTTTATGTGAGCTCATTATGACACTTTGTTGTGTGTCTCCTAGTGATATCAGATATGACTCTATGAGTGAGTAGATGACTACTAGGAATAGATTATACATGTGGAATTTGAAAATAAGTTGAGTCATCTTTTATTTTCTTGTCTTTTGCACATCATGATAGCATAAAATAGGACTTTAGACTATTCATTTATTGATAATGTAACCTTGATAGTTTAATGCACAATAAATCTTACAACTTTATATTTAATTTTATGTTTAATATAATGACTTTATGTTTTATGTATTTATTTTATTTATATTTCTTCCACTAGGTTATTATATCACATTTTTATTAATTAAATTAATTAACTTCTTTTGAAATTATAATTAATTACGTGTTTAATGTTAAATAAGATGTAAGTTAAGATATTACACATAAACTCAATTACAAGCTAATTACACACCACATGTTCTAATGTAAAATTTCAAAAACTTCATCTATAACTTTTTGTTAAAAGTTAATTGACTAAATATATATTTCATTATTATAATTAAAATAAATTTAAAATTTATAATAAATTAATCAGCTTAACTATTTTTATTAATATTAACAAATATATATTTATTTATTATTTATTAAAACACTAGTGTAAAATTATAAATGAGATTGATTTCATTCTATATGTATACTTTAATATTTATTTTAAAATAAACTAATCCTCGTAAAATTTTGAATTAATGATGAATAAATAAAAGAAAATTCAGGAAAATTATCTTTGAGCCTATTTTTTATTCACCTCAAAGTAAGAAGTTTACATATGCTTTGTAAATTATTTTCTAAATGGAGTTTAAAGTTTAGGTTTAATGAATGTTAGAAAAAATTATCATTGTAAATTAATATTATCAATTTAAATCAGATTAACAAAAAGTAAATGTTGTTTTCAGATTTATTTTTCTTACATAAAAATTTAAAATTCAAGTTTTATAAATAAGAAAATAAATGCGTCAATCAAAATCAATACGGATGAATTCAAATTCTGAACATTAAACGTTCGTCTAAATATTATATTTCTAATTGTTTTAACTTTATTATGATTTACGTTTAAATATAAATTTTGTCTATCTATTTTAACAATATTAAAAATTTCATTCACCAAATTTGTAATTCAAACACTCCATTCCTTATTTTCAAAAATTTAGAAATCTAATACTCATAACAATTTGACAGATATTTGAAATCAATAACACATGAGTTTTTTTTTTTTTTAATTATTTTAATAATTAATTTATTTTTAAAAAAATAAAATAAATTTAACTTTTAACCGATATTAGAAAGAATAATTCAGAACACTAATTTCGACGTGACTTCTGCGAGTACCGTTCGTACCTTTTTATTTAAATTAGTTTAATAACAAAAAACACTATATATATTAATAGTGTAAAGTATTTTTTTATTCATAAAAGAAAGTGTAAAATATTTTAAATTGATAATTAATAATAAATATTATGCATAGTAATTTTATTAACTGGCAATATAATTATTTTAAAACTACAATTAAACTGTTTTTCTATTATAATCAAGAGTAGTATATATAAATAAATATACTCCTGATGAGAATGAGTTAAGCTAGTTTATTTCATTCAACATCGATAACAGATTTTATTTAAGAAATTTGAGTTAATTTAAGTGGAACATTAATATAAGCAGTAAAATTAACCTTTCTAATTTTAGAAATTTGAGCTAATCTAAGCAAGATACCATTATAAGTAACAAATTTTCTTTAGTATATCATATAACTCTCAAAGACTTTTTTTTTCTTAGCTTTTACGCTCAAAACTTGATTTCAATAACATTTATAGGTTAAATTAGAATAATAATTTATGTATTAGGGCGGCGTGTATATGAATTATAAACTAAATTTTATTAATTATAATATTAAAAATTTCATTATTATTGTATATAATGACATGTGACGAATGATTGGGTAAATTTTACAATGTCAGAGAATGCACCTTCGTTCTCAAATAAAAGTAAATTCATTATTTTTTATTGTCGATTATTGATTATTTTTATTATTGATAATTAAATATCAAAATTTCATTTTATGTTACTGTAGTTACATATTTCTTCGTATAACGAAACACACTCTTCTGGTTTCTCTCTCTCTCTGAAATCATTGTGATGGTGCCCTAGATCCATGGCTTCTCTTTCCAACCCTTGCATGTGTTTCACTGTTGCCGTGTTTCAACGTTACCCTTATCCCTCTCTTCCTCTCTGGGTCCTGGGAAATCCCTCTGTGGGTCCCACATTCACACCTTTACAAACAAACTCACTTCCACCCCAATACTTGTAACTTGTGAACATCACCTTCTTGTTACTGTTTCACCCTCTCTTTGTTCTAAATTTGTAAACTTTGATGCTTCCCGGTTCATAAATCACCTGTATTTCATTGGGTAAATAATTCCACTGTGTAAAAAAGTGTTTTTTTTTCTTTCTGATATTACTTTTTTGAAGATTTCTGAGGTTTGGTTTGTTGAATTGGAGGTTGTAAACTGTTTGTTCAGCTTATTACTGACTTTTGGGGGATTAAGCGATCTAATATCACATTTGGGGTTATCAAAATTCTGGCCTTCTGGGTTATTCTTGTAATTTTTGTTACTATTACAATTTAGCTTTTGTGTGTGTTTGTAACATTGGTAGTTATGAGGATTGAAGTGAAGATGAGGATGCTAGGATAATATTGTGGGAATGTAATTGTAAGGGTGAGAACTGTATTGAGCATAATGGGTGGTGTCTGTTGCAAGCCCTCTGCTATTGAGGATAGCAAGGAGAGTCCGAGGGAGCGATTGTCATGCAAGACTTCAATGGACTCTCGCGTGTCGAGGGGTGCTTCATCGAGGAGGGAGGAAGCATATAGGGTGGTGAAGGATAGATATGATGGTAGTGATTTGAGGACTGCTTTGATTGATAAGCAAGGGAATGGTTCTGTCAGGTTGCAGGGCGATAGTGTTGAGAGGAAGAAGGAGAGAATGGAGTATGTTGTTGCTCAACCACATCCGGGGGCTTGTAGTGTTCCCAAGGCCTTGGAAGGGGAGCAGGTTGCAGCTGGATGGCCATCCTGGCTGGCAGCTGTGGCTGGAGAGGCTATCAAGGGATGGTTGCCGCGGCGTGCTGATTCTTTTGAGAAGTTGGATAAAGTATGTTTCTTTCTTGATCTGGTCTCATTGTGTAATTTGTAGTTTTTACATTGCTTTGGTTAGGTGTAGATATTCTACTGGTTTAGTTTTACAGTTGCTGCTAGAATATTGGTTTAAGTGTTGAATTTTCAAATTGGTTTTCTTTAATTGCCAAGTGTTGACTTTGATCTCATTTTCTCTTTTTTCTTTGATTATCTTTGTTTCCAAAATCTGCTCTATGCTAGGGATTGCAATTAGGATAATGAGTTACTAACTTCTCCACTACCTTTGGTTGAGTGTTATAATTCTGTGGTAGCGTGGCTTACATGATGTATATCACTATATATTCTTCTGCCAAATGAACCAAATTGCTTGTTTCTATGGCACTACTTTGGTAACCTATGAGTATTTAGAAGTCTCTGTTTTTGGTTCCTTCTTAAACCGATGTGGTTAGTTGTTGTTGTTTGATTACAACCCTCATCAATGCATTATGCACAGCCTATCATTTTTAAACTGATATTTGAATATTATAATTTCAGTAAGTCACTATATACATTTCTTACAAAATTCTTGATTGTTATTAATTATTGAATTATTGAGTATAAGATGCTAAAAAATGTTATGCTTCATTTTTTACTTCTTTTCTTTGGTAAGGCTAAGGTCAAGATACCTCGAATTTGGACGTACCGTGATTCTGCTTCTGTTTACATTATAGTATTCTTGATTTCTCGGTTTTAACCCTCTGATGTATTTAACATAACATTGAGGTAAATCCAGGGGCTTGTTTGCTTGTAGTTTCTAGATTTATATTTAAGTATCTCTTTTATGATATTGTCTTTTGCCAGCTAAAATTTGTCATGAATGACTAAATTTTTCCTGCTTTTGATTTTCAGATTGGACAGGGAACTTATAGTAATGTGTATAGGGCTCGGGATCTTGAGCAAAAGAAAATTGTTGCTTTGAAAAAAGTGAGGTTTGATAATCTTGAACCAGAGAGTGTTCGCTTTATGGCAAGGGAAATTCACATTCTACGTAGGCTTGATCATCCAAATGTCATAAAACTGGAAGGCCTTGTTACATCACGGATGTCTTGCAGCTTATACCTTGTTTTTGAATACATGGAGCATGACTTGGCTGGGCTAGCATCACATCCTGGACTGAAATTCACAGAAGCACAGGTAATCTTTAAAGCTTCTCTATCTTCTACTTCTCCCCTGATGTTTTATAACAAATGTAGCTTATGGCATATTCCAAGAAGAATATTGCTGCTACTTATTGCTGTGTAAGGTAATATTTGGCAAAAAAGGTCTCCCATATTGAGGGAACAAACTACAAGTAAGGGTGAGATCTCCAGTGAAGATGTACATATCTAAAGACAAAAGAATAATCATTGCAGCTTTAAAAAAGTTTATTTTGGGATAAAAAACAAATCTATAAGTTTAGGGGATGAAAATACATGAAACGGTTTGGGGTTTCATCTAAAAAAACCCTATTTGAAGACAAAATAATACAAGACCACAAGGATGGAGGGGAGATTAATTTCTTATTGGAACCTGGCAGGTTAAATGTTACATGCAGCAACTCTTACGTGGACTTGAACACTGTCACAGCTGTGGTGTGCTGCACCGTGACATTAAGGGTTCCAACCTTTTGATTGACAACAATGGAATCTTGAAGATTGCAGATTTTGGTTTGGCTAGTGTTTTCAATCCCAATCAAACCCAGCCTTTGACAAGCCGAGTTGTCACTCTTTGGTACCGACCACCAGAGCTTTTACTTGGTGCCACGTACTATGGCACTGCTGTAGATTTGTGGAGTACAGGTTGCATACTTGCTGAGCTGTATGCTGGCAAACCTATTATGCCTGGAAGAACTGAGGTATATGAACTTAAATGTTTCTGTTAAAACGTGACATTAACATACTTTCTTCTTTTAATCTGTTACATACATGTCTTCAGCATGCTGTGCATACTTGTTTTTGTAAATGGATTAAGAAATTTTAGATTAATGATTACATAGTATGAACTATTATGTGTGTTTTTGAACAATTACAACTACAACAACTAGGCAAGCCTTTTTCATTATGCGGGGTTGTGTACATGGATCAATCAAACAATGCCATAATTCTATAATAAATTCTCTATAGACAGACCATATTATACTAATAACTGTGTTTCATTATAAATCATTAATGTCTATAGCATATACTGTTAATACTTTTGTTCTTCATAAGTGAGATAAGAAATATCGGAGTATACTTGTGTATTTGTGTGGTGGCTTTTGCCAATTGTTAAGCATCAATTAGCATGTGTGGACAAGGGGATATAAATAATTGCTAACAAAGAGGATAAATATTATGTTCTATACAATTTTCAATTGATGTCCCTTTGTATGGTTTTGTGTGTTTGTTGTCTGGTTGTGCACTTGTATGAATAAGATGATTAAAAGGGACGTTCTGTCTTCTAGGTGGAGCAGTTGCATAAAATTTTTAAACTTTGTGGTTCACCTTCTGAGGATTATTGGAGAAAGTCAAAGTTGCCCCATGCAACAATATTTAAGCCCCAACAACCCTATAGGCGTTGTGTTGCTGACACATTCAAGGAATTCCCTGCACCTGCTTTAGCACTCATGGAGACTCTTTTGTCCATAGATCCTGCTGATCGTGGAACTGCAGCATCTGCTTTGAAGAGTGAGGTATGTAATTCATGATGAATTTTGAGGACATACTAGAGTATATTTTTAATTATCTCTTGCTGAATGCATTGTTGCATTGATTTTTATTTATTTTGGATTTAAATTATTGTTTTTGATACCTCATTAAAATGCATTGGTCATAATTGTTTCTTTTTGGTGTACTTGCTATTTAGTTCTTCACGACAAAGCCTCTACCTTGTGATCCTTCAAGTTTGCCAAAGTATCCTCCTAGCAAAGAATTTGATGCCAAATTACGGGATGAACAAGCAAGAAGGTATGTTTTCTGTTTTTAAGTGGATATGTGTTTCTCATATAAGACATTACCTAAAGCAATATTCAATTCTGAAGGGTCCTTCTGCATATGTGCTTTTATGTTTCAAGTTTTGAGCATCCTTTATCTTCTAATTATATTTTGCAATTACTCTATGTCAAGATATTTTTTTGTTTTTCTCTTCTCAAAATGTAATGGCTTCAAGTTTGTTGATCAGCTTTTTCCTACTGGAGATAGAAGAACAGTTATTCTCTGGATTTAAGTTTGTTGATAAGCTTCGTTAATTATGCCTTTTAATCCTACTAAGGCATTGTACTCTTTGATTACTAGCATATTACATTTTGTTTTTGGTTTTTCTGATGTTAGCAGACAAGGGTCAACAGGAACTAAGGGGAAGAGACATGACCATGAAAGAAGAGGGGCAAGAGAATCTCGAGCTGTTCCTGCACCTGATGCCAATGCTGAACTGCCACTGTCAATGCAGGTATCATCTGTTCTGTATTTTCTGGTCCTGGTTGCTATCCCTACTGGTCCTATGTGGATAGTAGTTTGTTATACCACTTTCCTTGTGTTAAACCTTAAATGACCTTTTGTTACAGAAGAGACAAGGTCAGGTTCAATCTAAAAGCAGAAGTGAAAAGTTTAATCCTCATCCTGAAGAAGCTTCTGGATTTCCGATCGATCCCCCCAGGCCGTCACAAGCTGTAGAAGGAAGCATAGTACCTCAGATACAGCAATATAAAAGAGCCTCTCATTCCGGTCCACTGGCTCACCGCACTGCATGGGGTAAAACTGGGAAGAACCAGGATGATGGTCCAAAAATTTCAGTTGGGGGCGATCTATCAACAATCTCTGGCTTAGTTTCAGCCAGGAGTATGGTGTCAGATGATCGCAGAGAAAGGTCTGGATCATCACTAGCGGAGGCTTCAAAATTAATAAACAGGTTCCCAGGATCATTCAAGGACATCTCTGAATCATCAATACAGCAGGATCAAAGGCATCATGTCCAGGGCCAAGTAGGTATTTCCCAAAAGGAAGAAAGGAGAGGCAGTAACAAAGACCTAGTTCTTGTAAGTAGTTTGACTCTACCCTTGTCTATTCTGTATTTCTGTCATATTAGGTGAACTTGATTTTAGAAGAGTTTGAATTTGCAAAATTGATTTTGGCCAAATTTGAGTTTGAAGTAAAGTGATTCATGTTTGAAAACTTTTATCTCAAATGTCACTTAAGTAAAACTTAGTATAAATTCTCAATCAAAAAAGGCTACGTTAGTTAAATGTGCTTTTCAGGACAAATAAGTCAGATGTGCTTTTCAGGACAAATAAGTCAAATGTGCTTTTCAGGACAAATAAGTCAAAATGTGCTTTTCAGGACATATTAGTCAAATGTGCTGCTTTTCAGGACATATTAGTCAAATCTGCTTTTCGTGATTGATTAGAAAAGCTAAATATGATTATTTTAATTTTGAACTAAATCATGTTTATATGCTATTGATTAGTGTTTGACATAGTTAAATGATAGTCGAAACACACTTACACCATACAATTCTATTTGTTCCATCTTGAACCATATAATTTGTTTTTGTATATTGTTTTCTACAGAATGCTAGGTTGATCACGTGCCATCCATCACTGGCATAATGTTAGCGGATCTGAGAGTTTTTTTGGTGTAGTTTGAAAGTCTTGTATATTTCTTGTGCTCATTTTTTCTTCCTTAACAATGGTGCAGGTTGGTTATGGGTCAAAGGGTCATAAAATTCACTACTCTGGTCCATTGCTAGTTCCATCAAGCAACATGGATCAGGTAATGAAAGATCATGACCGCCACATTCAAGAGGCGGTTAGACGGTCACGTTTGGATAAGGCGAAAATGGGAAGGCTTCAAGCTGAAGGGAACCACCAGGTAACCAATTCGTTATTCGTTTCTGGTCGTTGAGTTGTAGAGTTGTTAAGATGCATAAAGGCATCACAAAGAATCTTTTATTCTTTTCTTTTTTAGCGGGGGTGGGGCTGTATAGGGAGAAAGTATCCTTTGCAAAATGCCCTAATAGCCATGTTAGGTAAGATTATAGCTTAGAAAACTCTCCCTTAAATCTATGACATTATTTTCTTTCTATTTACAGCTGTAATTTCTGGCATAAGCCCATTCTTGTAAAGCTTATCAGTGATTTTTATCAGCCTTAAGTTGTTAGAAATATGTGGTCAATTGTGTCATGGTAGTTAATAACTTGATATTCACTCAGAAGATGCCTTCGTATATGCATTGTTCTGTCTCTTTCTTTCTGATGCATCATATCTTGAGTATTGTTTCCCACATATTGTGTGGCTGTGTATTTACGTAGGGGTGTTTCTGACCTATCACTTCCCACGAATCCAGTACAGTTTGACTTGAAGTTAATTTTATACATCACAGCAATCAATTGTTTTAGGTAAAGAATATAGGGAATGCCCTGTCTCGAACATGAGACTAATGACATTGCATATTGCAAACCATTACATTATAAAATTACAGTCGTTTGTAATTTTGTGTAAGATATAATAATCGATTTTATGCATCACAATAATCAATCGTGTCTCTATCTTTTCCTATAATTGATTGTTTGCATCTAATCATGCCTGGTTTAGATTTATGGTACGTAGAATTGATTAAAAAATTTATGAGGTAAGTGAAACAATAAATAGTTGTTTTAATTCCATGATTTTTCTCAATTCCACCATGGATTTTCAACTCCATGATTTATCTTAGTAACAAGTCAAGCTCAATTCACCGTGATTCACCGTGATTTTCACCTAGAGGTTATCTAGAGATGTAAATGAGCCAAGATATTCGTGAATTATTTGGACCGGATTCGTTAATTATTCTTCAAGTTTGTTTGTTTAATTAAATAAACAGATTTAAGCCTAAAGTTGGACTCGGTTATTTAAATGACCCAAGTACAAGTGTTAAAAAATCGACATTTACAAACACACAAATATATATTTTGCTAAAATATTTTTTTAAAAAGATTAAATTAATTATCTAATATATTTTAATTGTTAATTTTTTTTTATTTCACATATCACATATTAACTCATTTTTAGCTATCTACTATTAAAATAATTATAAATGATATATTGATAAAGTGAGGGTCGATCTAACGGCCTTCTTTTCTCCTGGTTCCCATTAGGACTTTTTAATTTTTACATTAGAGGTTGTTGGTTTCTTATTTCTTATATGTAATTTATATATTTAAAATATTTATTTATTTTACATTTAATTTGTATAAAAATAAATATTTATCCTTCGTAATTACAAGCTAGTATACTAATAGTTTAATAAGGCTAAACTTATTGCCCATCTGAATTAATTTTTTCCCCAATTTTTAGAACTAAATTTCGAACTAATTTAGTTTGGTCAGAATTTGGAAAATTTGAACTACTTATTTAAGTTGTAAATTATTTGATCATTTGGGTTAATATTGTTAACATTTGCTCACGCTAACCTTATATATATTATTGTTCTTGCCTAATTTTGGTAGGTCGAGCTTACTTTGATTCTTAGGTTTTATGTAACGTGAGAGATTGATTTCCTCGTTGAACTGTATATGATTTTAGAAATTTTTTTAGTAGTCTTGATTAGAATTCATTATTCTTATTTATAAATGTGTTTTAGGGTTTTATGTTTGTAGATATCACGAGAAAAAGTAATTAATCCCATGAATTTCATTTTTTGCGGGAAGTGATTACGAGCCAATGTATAAAATGAATGAGCCAAAATCGGTCCAAGACATTATGTCACTCGATATATATATATATATATATATATATATATATATATATATATATATATATATATATATATATAAGGGGTCAATTTGGGTTATATTATTTTAATATGAGATAATAAATAGGTATGATTTGTTTTAAAAAATTTAAGACGCAAATATATCATTGTTATTTATAACAGGTTCTTTTAGGGTTGTTCTAACTTTTGTAAAGAATAAAACATAAGAAGAGGGGTTGAATTGTGTTATTAAAAAAAAATTCAAACTGGTTCAAACGATGTGAAATTTATCTTGAAGGATTAATTTTAACAAATGAAGTTATACTTTAATTATCCCCGTTAGTCACAAGATTAAATAACGTAAACACAATTATTTTTATACTGATTCGTCTATTCAAGTCTACGTCCAGTTACCCAACAAACACTGAGTTTTCACTATCAACCGTGAAAATGTTACAAGTATTGTTTGAACCCAGCCACTTCTGGCTAATACAACATATTCTTTAAAACAAGCCTTCTCAGGCTAACCAACCAAGTATTCTTTGAAACAGCCTTTTCAGGCTAAAGATAGATATTCTTTGCACACAGCCTCCTCAGGCTAAAATACCACACAAGTGGATTTATAAAGAGTTTAAGAAAACTTTAAGATTCCTCTACGCAGAGAGGGTTTTTAATATGAAGAAAGAATTTCTTTGATTCAAGAGCGAAGATAAGAATAAGTTTATGCAGTGTTTTCGCCAACTTGAATCTGAGGAGAGAAGACCTTTATATAGGAAACAGTCTTAGAAAGATCCGTTAGACTCAAATCTTGATTGTTGTCCTTTTCTCGAAGCTTTCACATCAGTGGCAGAGATCAATCAGAATAATTAAATGCTTGAGTAGCAAAGTCAACTCATTCAGTACGTTTTTCTGACTTGATCAGTTTGGATAACAAAAGCGTGATTTGCTTTTTGTGTTGCAGAGGTTTTGCATAGTGTCCAACCACTTTTGGAAACTTTCACGAGTAACGATTAGATTTGAAATGTGCACAAGTTACATCGTCTGTCTTCAACTCCCTTTAGTAGACGATAGGTCTTGAAAAAGACAGAGTCTTCAAAACGATATTATGTAAGTGAAGTCCGAAGATAATGTCGTCTACCATCTTTCTTGTATCGTCTGATCTTTGAGACATAATCCTTATAAGATGAAAGATGTAATAAAGAATTAAACATTGAGGGGTCATCTATCGTCTGAGCTCACTTCGTCTGTAAGTATCGTCTGTCTTGTAATTACCAAAACAAAGAATGTTAATCATCTTGATCTAACAATCTCCCCCTTTTTGATGATTACAAACTATACCAATACTTTAAAAAGACATAACTATCTGCATAAGACAAAGGTCAGCAAAGTGATAACAGTTATGCCAGATTTACATCAAGACGATGTCTTCTGATAATACCTCATTTATAGAGTTGTTACATTAAAAAGATGTAATCAAGTTCTAAGATGTACAAAGTTTAGACGACAAAAGAAAGAACTTATCAGAGCTAAATCTAAGAAAAAATAAATTATAAGACTCTCCCCCTGAGTTTGATATCCAATGTGCATAGACTCTCCCCCTAAGCTCCCATCAGACGTTCTTCTTCAGATGCTCCCCCTGAGTAGATACTCTCTTCTTCTTCACAAATCTTCTCCCCATTGGGCTGAAATCCATCAAAAGGATTATTGAGGCGGAGGCTGTTGCTTCATCAAAGAGAACACAAGACTTTGAAGATGTTCTAGCTTGGCATTTGTAGCATGTTGAGATTCTTCAAGTTCCTTGTTCTTCTTCTTCAAGTGTCCATAATTATCCTCTAGAGCATCATACTTTCGCTTCAAAGCATTATACTTATCAGCAGAATCGTCTGATGATTGAGGTGATTGTGGTATAGACAGTTGAGGCCCAGACTCAAGTAGAAGAGACGGTTGAGATTCAGACGTAGGCAAAACAATCTCTTCATCAGATTCTACCTCCACTACAATAGGTTCAACTTCAGTCGCCTTCAAATGCAGAGTGAACAATGTGAGATCGATACGAGAGTTCAAGTTTTCTTCCCATTGCCAACAGTATGATTTGTTGAAGGTTGTGAGGTGGAAGTATTGAGGAATATGAGGTGGAAGTGTATAAGCATAAGCTCCTCCAGGGTAGACTCTTCCACAGGTGTTAGACTCTTCATCAAAAGAAGTCCCTGAGCAGAAAGCTGATGTAGCTTCATGTTCTTCTATCATCCTTTGAATCTTAGGATTGATAGGTTTTGAAGATTGAGTCTGAACAATCTTCAGATGAGCATAAGCAGCTAGGGGCAGGCGCTTGACAATATGTATTGCAAATTTGAACTTCTTGGGGGAAGAGTGTTCCTTCTTCTCCATGCCTTTTGCAAGCATCCTTATAAGGCATGGTCTCGGACGATCCATCCTCACAAAGAATTTTGTTTCATTTGAAGCAAGTGTAGAAAATTGAGAGCCCCATGAGGAAAGGTAGGAAGCGTCTCTCTTTCTCTGCTCTGTTCTGAATCAGACAGAAGGATTGAAGTCTATCCTTGATCTCATATCTATAACCTCTTGCTATCAAAGTGTATGCCGCATCATAATCAACAGGCAGACAATGATAACATTCTTCAGGTGTATCATACTCTTGGAAGTTGAGAAAATAAGTTGGATGAACACCAGAGCAATGAGGCCTGAGCCAAGGCAGAGTTAGGCCAAGTGTGTAGCCTAATCCAATGAACTCTGTCTTATTCATTGGAATAGTGAATGGCTGAGGGTCATGTTTATCCATTGCGTCTAAGTGCCAATGAGAGAAGCATGCAAGGATAGAGATTTGAGACATAAAGTCACCAAATGCACAGTGATGATGAACTGGTGCTCTCTCAGGATGATGATGAATGGTTCTTCTAGAAGTGACTCTAGAAACAATGTTTGGTTCGTACCCCAATGCTGGTCCTTCAATCAATAAACCATCAAGATGACTCTTGTAGTCGTCTATACCTTCTAAGCCCTTAATCTTCAATTCAACAAGAGCATTCCAAGGCAGACGCTTCAACCATTCCTTCTATTTAGCACTATCATATTTTCTTGACATGTCAAAGTCAGAAGGCTTCAATGGCCAGTAATAGTTGATGGGATTTACATATCTTCTCAATTGGAACCCTTTCTTCCCTCTATACTTGTAAGGGTTGTCCAATTCAATGAAGGGAGATTCTTCCAGTTCTTCCACGAAAGAATCTTCATCGTCTGCGCAATAACCATCATTGCCAGACTCAGATTCAGAAAAATCAGAGGCTTCCTCAGCATGATCTGTGATGATCCACTCAGGCCTCTCAGGCCTTTCAGCACACCCAATAACATTGTACCTTTGCTTAACTAGATCGTTGAGAAAAGTGTAGTCCATTTTGCGCTTGGGTGGAAGGTCTTCTTCATTTAAGACCTCAGTTGGAGCTTTTCCATAAGGTGCCACATGTCATGTGACAAGACACTCTTTTTCATCTGATGAACCAGATTCTACTTCATAGATGATAGACGAAAGTTGCGTCGCCTGAGAGCATCTTTCATCAGACTCTACCCTTACCGTCTGAAGAGGTATGGCATGAATGGGAGACGAAAGCAAGATTCCATCATCTTTTCTTGATTCGTCTAATGGAGTAAAAGATCCAAACTCCATATAGGGCAAATCTTCACTAAGCATTGTAGACAGTTGCTTAGCGAGGATTGCGTTGTCTTTTTGGATCTGGGCAATTTCTTCATTGTCCATGCCCTCTGATGTGGTCTGAGCATGAGAAGCTTTAGACGATCCAATCCCTTTTGCGCTTTCCCGGAACATACGCTCCCTTTCAGCTTCTAAGAGAATGTAGGCTTTCTTAGCCTTTTTCAATTCTTCCTTCTCACTGAGAATGGTTGTAGTCTTAACTATACCTTTTCTCATTCCCTTCATATATGCCTTTCTCAAAGCATCCTCTGAGACTTGGACTTCGTCTACTTTTTCCTTTTTGTGAACGTCTGCTCGCCTACTAGCAGACTCAACATTCTCAGATGCTTCCTTAGCAGATGGATTATCATGAGTAGATGAATCCATTTTTGACATTCTCAACTTGATAGACTTTGTTTTTCATCTAACAAGAGACACATCTTCTGTCGTCTCAAAAGGAACCTTTGTGACTTGTACAGGTGGTTCAGACGACGTTCTAGGTTTAGATGGAGGAGGGTTTTGTGTTTGTGGTGGAATGGGTGCGTTTCTTGGTCTTTTGATGAGAGGTTTTTGTTTGGGGCGAGTTTGTTGAGGAGATGATTGCGGTTGTGAGGTTTGTGTATGGGTTTGTGTTAGTGGTTGAGGGGGTTGCGATTGAGAAGATGATTGAGAAGACTTTGGACTAAGAGACAAAATCGATTTCGGTTGCTCACATTGTCGCGAGACCCAATCCTGGGAGTGAAGATGTTGAAAAGGAGGTTGTGCAGAACTCTTCCTTCAGCAGTCAAGTTCCCAGCCCTTAGAAATTTGGCCAGGTCAGACGTTCTGGGTTTGGAATAGAGCGTCTGATCGATGAGGGCTTCATCAATACCCTCATTCTAGTTGGAGGTGTAGAAGACACCTTCAATCTTGCACTTCCCTATAGCAGCAATAACTTCAGCATTGATAAGGTATTCCTTATCACCAATGGTTCCAACAATATTATCATTAACAATTTTGGCCTCAGACCAAAACTCAGCGTAAGGCTCCATCATCCATGGGCCTTCCCATGAAGCGAACTTCATCCATCCCGCTTTCTCCAGAATGTCGCATGAGTGCCAGAGAGATTGGCAAGAGTGATTCTTTTCACCCACTTGCTAGGCAAGAATAAATCTTGCGCGAAAAAGCTTTCATCTTCGACAAATGATTGTTGTGTGTTCTTGACGGCCATTTTCTGAGTTTGAAAAATAAAAAGATTATTGAGTGAGTGTTCTTAGAGAGAGAGTAAATTTTGATTACTTAGCGATGTAAAGAATAAAAGAAAGAACTTTGACACTTTTATAGTCAATTGAGTGAAATAGTTATATTTTATCAGGCGATAGAATGGAAACCGTCCCTGATATGATGTTTTCTCCCATGATTGCCCTTTCAATGATTGATTTGACTTCTGTTAGTTGCGGTGCATGCTTTTGAACTTCCTAGAATAGAATAATAAATGTCAGACATATTTAATGCTGCATTTATTGTGTGTTCCTGCACACTCAACTTTAAATTAATTAAATAATAACATTACATCTGTTGAATGACATTTTACTAATTCAACTTAATCAGACGCAAGGTTTCGTCTTAATGCGAAATAATCAGACGATAAACACAGACGATAGACACAAATGAAATAACTTAATCTTTTAAAGAAATAATTCCAAAATTTTCTTTAATGAAATTAAAGCGTGATGTTGAAACTTGTGAAGCTTGCCAACATGGTAAGCAAACCAGATTACCATTTCAAGCTAATCAAGGATGGAGGGCTAGTCAAAAGCTCCAGCTCGTACACACTGATGTGTGCGGCCCGGTGAAAACAGAATCCTTGAGTGGTAATAGGTATTTTGTTCTTTTTATCGATGATTATAGCAGGATGTGTTGGGTTTATTTTATAAAACTCAAGAGTGATGTATTTAATGCTTTCAAACAATTTAAAGCTCTAGTAGAAAATCAATGTAATCTCAAAATCAAAACTTTAAGGTCTGACAATGGAGGTGAATATACCTCTACACGGTTTGTCGAATTTTGTGATGATGCAGGCATCAATCGTCAACTTTCGGTGCCATACTGTCCACAACAAAATGGTGTATCCGAGAGAAAAAATCGAACAATCATGGAGATGGCCAGGTGTCTTTTGATTGAAAAACAAATGCCGAATAAATTTTGGGCGGAGGCTGTACACACCTCAATCTATTTGCTGAACAGACTCCCCACAAAGGTTGTGCAAGACAAGACTCCATATGAAGCCTAGAGTGGTGCTAAACCAACAGTTGATCATCTTCGAATATTTGGAAGCCTATGTTATTTTCACACACCTGAACAAAAACGCAACAAGTTGGACAGCAAAGCAGAGAAAGGAATCTTCATGGGTTATAGCTCACATTCAAAAGGCTATTGGGTTTTTTGTTTGAAAACGGAAAGTATAATTCTGAGCAAGGATGTGAAGTTTGAAGAAGCAGCTGTGTGGGATTGGACAAATATGGAAAAATCTCAAATTTCTTACAATCCACTACAACAGCCTCAACTTATTCAAAATGAGCTAGAAGATGACAAACCAGTAAGGGGCACTAGAACTCTACAAGATGTCTATCAAAGATGCAGTTTGATGCTCACAAAACCAACATGCTATGATGAAGCACAAAATTCACAAGAGTGGAGAGGTGCTATGCAAACAGAACTTGACATGATCAATAAGAATGGAACTTGGCTGCTTGTTGAGAGACCTGCAAACAGAAAAGTAATTGGAGTCAAATGGGTTTTTAAGACAAAACTCAATACCAATGGCTCAATCTCCAAACACAAAGCGCGATTGGTGGTGAAGGGCTATGCTCAACAATATGGTGTCGACTACCAGGAGACCTTTGCTCCGGTAGCAAGGTATGATACAATTAGGCTTCTTATTGCCTTTGCAGCTCAAAAATCATGGCAGATTCATCAACTTGATGTTAAATCCGCTTTTCTAAATGGATCTCTTGCCGAAGAAATCTATGTCGAGCAACCTGATGGCTTTACGATTGCGGGTAAAGAAAATCAGGTTTATCTTTTAAAAAGGGCTTTGTATGGTTTGAAACAAGCTCCAAGAGCTTGGTACGAAAAGATCGACAATCATCTCACTCAACTTGGATTCCACAGAAGTCTAAGTGAAGCTACTTTGTATGTCAAGTCAAATGGAGGTGATGTTTTAGTAGTTTCCATTTATGTTGATGACATGTTTATTACAGGAAGTCAACTTGAGCTAATTGTAGAATTCAAGAAAAAGATGGAGAATTTTTTTGACATGACTGATCTTGGAGTGATGAATTACTTCTTAGGCATGGAAGTAGTCCAATTCGATCGTGGCATTTTCATTTGCCAGCAAAAATATGTCTCTGACATTTTAAACAGGTTCCAGATGCAAGATTGCAAACCTGTAAACACTCCTATGCAAACTGGTTTGAAGCTAGGCAAAGATGAAGAATTTGAAAAAATTGATGAAAGCATGTACAAAAGTTTAATTGGCAGTCTTTTATACCTTACGACAAGCAGGCCTGATATTCTATTTGCGGTGAGTATGCTCTCCAGGTTCATGCATTCACCTAGGGACACTCATTTTACAGCTGCAAAAAGGGTGCTAAGGTATGTTAAAGGCACAAAATCATTTGGAATATTTTTTCCAGCATCTACAGACCAAACTTTGAAGCTTGTTGGCTACACAGATAGTGATTGGGGTGGATGTGTTAATGATTCAAAAAGCACCTTAGGTTATTTGTTTTCTCTAGGCACTTGTTTTTTCAGTTGGAGCTCGAGGAAACAAGAAACTACTGCACAATCAACAACCGAAGCCGAATATATCGCTGCTGCTTCTGCTGTTAATCAAGCCATTTGGTTAAGGAAGATGTTGAATGATTTGGGTAGTCAACAAATAGAAGCTACCAACATTATGTGTGATAATGTTTCAGCTGTCTCAATCTTAAAAAATCCGGTGTTTCATGGGCGAACAAAACACATCAAGATCAAGTTTCATTTCATTATGGAAGTTCAACAATCTAATGAAGTGATACTTGTACATTGTTCATTAGAAGACCAGCTAGCCGATATCTTCACCAAAGCGCTGCCAAAGG
The DNA here is from genome assembly GCA_026586105.1 of Hylodesmum podocarpum. Classification (NCBI taxonomy): domain Eukaryota; kingdom Viridiplantae; phylum Streptophyta; class Magnoliopsida; order Fabales; family Fabaceae; genus Hylodesmum; species Hylodesmum podocarpum. The sequence continues at coordinate 3,667,998 of JALJEV010000804.1, forward strand.
AAAGATTTGAAGACTTGAGACTAAGAATAGGCGTTTGTCGCAAAAATGCCAAGGAGGAGTGTTAGAAGTTTGACATTTTCTTACTAGCAGAAATATTGTTTCAAGTCCTATTCTTAAGCATATCGTTAGTTGCAGATTTTTTCTGTTTTCAATTTTAAATTATTATCTTTTTAGTTTCATTTTGTTAGGAAGTTTGTTATCTCATGCTTTGTATAAATTCAGTCTTATATTCAATAAAATATATGCTGGTCACCATTTTTCAAATAACTTTTTTATCTCCTATACATTTCTGCATTTTTTTACAACAGAGATAATTAATTACTCTTCTCTGTAACTTTTGAATCAACAATCCTTACCTTTTTTCCCCTATTCACCATTACTCTCCCTTACTGGTCTTTCATCTTCTCTGCACCATGGTCTTTGTCCAACAATGTTAAAGAAGCTTTTTCCTTTGCATTCATTCCATCGGTTTCAAGAGCATTATTTATGTTTGGTACCCTTTGCAGTCTCTTATTCAACATTAGTGGTTTACACGTTAGTTGCTGGTTTCAGTTTTGTTTTTTAATCTTGCGTGATTGTTGGTTTCATGTTCCTAACATGCAAGGGGATGCAAATGTTACACTTGAAAAATTCATATGCATACGAAATCACCCTTTACGACTGAAATGGATTGGGCAATCCATTGTAAAAAACAAATCTGAGGCTTTGTAGAGTGAGGTGCAAGGGAATGTCGTTTTTACTAATATAGATGAGGGAAATCCATAACCTTACGGATTAAGTGTCCTTTTTGCATTTTTTACAGCAGAATAATTAATCATATTTTTTTTTTAATCTTCACATTTTCAACTTTAGAGTATAGATTATTTAGATTTGTATCATTTTGAGTTGTAACATTTTCTACAACAAATTTATGAAGACAGTCCTTTTGAGATTTAGTATCGATTTCAATTTGTTTTTCTTTTTCGTTTTAAATGACTAGAAATTTATTTTCTAGATAACATATTTAGATAAATAAATAACTAGTATAAATAAAAAAGTAAAATAAATCATAAGACCTTTAAAAAGTAATTGTAATGAAATGAAGCAATAATACCAAATCAGTAATTGTTAATTTTGAGCTTAAACCTCATTTTGTTGTAAATTTAAAAAACACACCTCACTTTAATATGATTCAATAAAAAAAAAGTAAAATGAACCACTAACATTATTTCATAACATGTAAAATGATAAAGAACCAATAAGTAACTAAACTCTTAAAATCATGTTTCGTGGATAACGGATTGACCATGCATCATTGTAAACTTTCCATTTTTCGAAGGAATAAACATAATGATATATTATGATAAATAGACATTGAAATTTAAAACAACAATTATGCTAAATATGAATAAAAGTGTTCTAATACAAAAAATTAGGCTGAAAAATGAAATAGGTACAATTTTCCAAAAAAAAAAATACTAAAATAGGGTTAGTTTGAAACAAATTACGAGATATGTATTGTTTTGAAGGGAGGCGAAGTGACCAATGGCGCCTTTGTGAAGGGGCCCACAGAGGTTACGTAATTTGTGGCGAGATAGTGATAGGGTCCACGAAAGTTACACTCCTTGCCGCGCCTCCTATTAAAGTAAAAATAAATATTGACTTTCTCTCTCTCCGTTAAAACTTTTCTTCTCCTTCTACGCTAATTTTGCTTAATTTTCACCCAAATTTTTTTTTTTAATCTTCACATTTTCAACTTTAAAGTATAGATTATTTAGATTTGTATCATTTTGAGTTGTAACATTTTCTACAACAAATTTATGAAGACAATCCTTTTGAGATTTAGCATCGATTTCAATTTGTTTTTCTTTTTCGTTTTAAATGACTAGAAATTTATTTTCTAGATAACATATTTAGATAAATAAATAACTAGTATAAATAAAAAAGTAAAATAAATCATAAGACCTTTAAAATGTAATTGTAATGAAATGAAGCAATAATACCAAATTAGTAATTGTTAATTTTGAGCTTAAACCTCATTTTGTTGTAAATTTAAAAAACACACCTTACTTTAATATGATTCAATAAAAAAAAAGTAAAATGAACCACTAACGTTATTTCATAACATGTAAAATGATAAAGAACCAATAAGTAACTAAACGCTTAAAATCATGTTTCGTGGATAACGGATTGACCATGCATCATTGTAAACTTTCCATTTTTTGAATGAATAAACATAATGATATATTATGATAAATAGACATTGAAATTTAAAACAACAATTATGCTAAATATGAATAAAAGTGTTCTAATACAAAAAATTAGGCTGAAAAACGAAATAGGTACAATTTTTCAAAAAAAAAATATACTAAAATAGGGTTAGTTTGAAACAAATTACGAGATAGGTATTGTTTTGAAGGGAGGCGAAGTGACCAATGGCGCCTTTGTGAAGGGGCCCACAGAGGTTACGTAATTTGTGGTGAGATAGTGATAGGGTCCACGAAAGTTACACTCCTTGCCGCGCCTCCTATTAAAGTTAAAATAAATATTGACTTTCTCTCTCTCCGTTAAAACTTTTCTTCTCCTTTTACGCTAATTTTGCTTAATTTTCACCCAAAATTTTTTTTTTTAATCTTCACATTTTCAACTTTAGAGTATAGAATATTTAGATTTGTATCATTTTGAGTTGTAACATTTTCTACAACAAATTTATAAAGACAGTCCTTTTGAGATTTAACATCGATTTCAATTTGTTTTTCTTTTTCGTTTTAAATGATTAGAAATTTATTTTCTAGATAACATATTTAGATAAATAAATAACTAGTATGAATAAAAAAGTAAAATAAATCATAAGACCTTTAAAAAGTAATTGTAATGAAATGAAGCAATAATACCAAATCAGTAATTGTTAATTTTGAGCTTAAACCTCATTTTGTTGTAAATTTAAAAAACACACCTCACTTTAATATGATTCAATAAAAAAAAAGTAAAATGAACCACTAACGTTATTTCATAACATGTAAAATGATAAAGAACCAATAAGTAACTAAACTCTTAAAATCATGTTTCGTGGATAACGGATTGACCATGCATCATTGTAAACTTTCCATTTTTCGAAGGAATAAACATAATGATATATTATGATAAATAGACATTGAAATTTAAAACAACAATTATGCTAAATATGAATAAAAGTGTTCTAATACAAAAAATTAGCCTGAAAAACGAAATAGGTACAATTTTCCAAAAAAAAAATATACTAAAATAGGGTTAGTTTGAAACAAATTACGAGATAGGTATTGTTTTGAAGGGAGGCGCAGTGACCAATGACGCCTTTGTGCAAGGGCCCACAGAGGTTACGTAATTTGTGGCAAGATAGTAATAGGGTCCACGAAAGTTACACTCCTTGTCGCGCCTCCTATTAAAGTAAAAATAAATATTGACTTTCTCTCTCTCCGTTAAAACTTTTCTTCTCCTTCTACGCTCATTTTGCTTAATTTTCACCCAAAATTTTTGTGTTTAAAATTTGTCTCCTCATTTGCTGCTGCTAATATTTCTCCTCCCCCGTCAAAATTTATTATGCCTACTGTAAGTTTTTTTTAATATGTTTTTAATTATTTGTTCACTGTATGAAATTTTTTGAAACATCTTGTTATAGTTAATTTTATTATATTGCTGTTATTTTAATTTTGTTATTATTGTTAATTTTTTGTTGTTAGTTTAGTTTTTTATGGTTGCTGTTATTATATTTGTTTTATTGTTAATTAGTTTTTAGAGTTTATTTTTTAGTATTCATGTTCATTGGTTAAACTTTTTAATAGAAAAAGAATTTATTTAAATTCTGGATTAATTATTAAAAAATAAAAAGCAAAAATTTTAGAAGGGGGAGTTAAACAAAATTAGCGTAGAAGGAGAAGAAAAGTTTTAATGGAGAGAGAAAAAATCAATATTTATTTTTACTTTAACCAGAGACGCCATAAGGAGTGTAACTTTCATGGGTCCCACCATTGTCTCTTTTAAAGGCGTCAACCTGGTCACTGCGCCGTCCTTCAAACCAACCCCAATCTTGTAATTTGTTTCAAACTAACCCTATTTTAATATTTTTTTTTGGAAACTGCACATGTTTCGTTTTTCTGTCAACAAAATTACTTATGTACCCACGTGAATTACAATAAAAAGTATTGTAGGTGTGTAGTTAGGGATGACTAGGAAACCCAAATTTGTGGTTACCTGCTCAAATTTGCTCCGGTATTAATGGGGAAAATTAACTTTAATCTTTCCCACACCTGAACCTATTTAGATAGGGTAGGGGTAGGGGTGGGTAAGCGGGCCGGTCCGCCCCGTCTAAGTCTCGCCCGCATAAACCCGCGAAGAGCTTGGTCTGCCCTACCCCACCCCGCAATGCTTAACGGACCTAACTTGGTGGTCCGCCTTGGTAGATTAAACGGGCCGGTCCGCGGACCGAGTTAATTTTTTTTAAAAAAAAATGTTAAATTTTGAACTTTTAAAAAATGTTAAAAAAGATGTTATATTTTACCTCTTAAATTCTTAATAAAATAAGTCAACAATATAAATTTTTAATTATCTCCAATAATAAATTTAAATTCATCACTACTTACTAAACTATTATTATGCAACAGAACTCTTTCCTTCGAATATTCTTGCATTTTATCATTAGAAAAAACATTATCCAAAGTTAATGAATTTTTTTCGCTCAATCCCCATTCTTCCAAAAAAACCATATCATCTCATGTCCCGAATGTGGTGTAGAGTAAAATGAGAAAAATTAAGCATTTGACTATTCAACTTTCCATTTGTATCAACACAATGTGCAGTTAATGAAATATACAAGATGTCCATGCATTATATGTCAAGCTTATTCTACTAGATACTATAGACAACATGTATTTCAGTTTTTTCCTTTTCAAAATCATATAAGTTATTCACATTAGTGGTAGCAACACGTCCAAAAGCGAGAAGATTGAGAGACGAGAAGAGAAATTAGAATGTCAATTTTCAATCATTTTTAAATAGTGTTTTATTCAACGATTATTATGAACTTAATCTAAAGTATATTATGCAAAGACAAATTTTATTATCATTGATTTAATTTTCTAAAATCATGGTTATATAATTTTAATTAAATGAAAAATAGAATTCCTATTAATTAAATAACTATTAGAAATTATTTTGATTAATTATGCAATTTTTTATTTTTATATTTATATAGAATAAAAAAAATGGCGGCCCTTTAAAAATAGGTTACTAGGTGGTCATGTGCTGTGCCATTCTTAGGGCCACTACTGTATAAATTGTACTTAGAAAACAAGGGTCATCTAAATATAACATTTTTATAGTGGAAAAATATTATATATATACATCATTTGTTTGGAAAAATATTTGTAAAGGAAAAAAAAATAAGAATAAGGATTGAAACGTTACCTACAAATTTTAGCAAGCTTTTTAGAATAAATGAAGTCCGTGTTTAATGAATTAGATTCAATTATTCTAAAATTGTTTTACAAAGATTTTTAATAAAAGATTTTTGATAGATAACAATGATTGATCTTATTACAAGATTATGTTCAGATCTTTAACAACAACTAAGGTTTCATTATATTAATAATTGATATATGTATTTTTTGATCTCATCCTTTTTAGGCTAACTAAGTATTCTTTAGATACAATCTCTTAAGATTAAGATAATGAGTATTCTTTGGATACAACATGTTCAAGCTAACACAATAAATATTTTTTGCACAAAAACCTCTTTAAGGTGACATCTACCACTAAAGGTAAAAGGTTTTACAAAGATTTGTGTCTAACAATGAATAAGCTTTTACATAGAAAAGAATTTAAAATGAAATAACTTAAAGGAATTTTAAGAGATTGAGAAATAAAACTTTAAAAGTTTCAGTTTGTGTAGAGACAATATCTTTAGTCTTTAATCTTTAGTCTTCATATAGATGATGAACTTAAAATAACCAATAGACTTAGCTGCTTTAAATCTTCGTTTATCTATTAGAAACGTGTTGTACGTCCATTAACATTAGATATTTCTACATGAATTGTCTCATCTCAATTGACAACTTTTGTTCTTTGAAATTTTAAGAATGCTGAAATAGTATAACTTTTTTTTTCTGAAAATCTTCAAGTCAAAGAAGTTGTTTTTGTGCTAATTTGATTTGTCTTTTATGTGAGGAGTACATAAATACCTAGTACTTGATCTGAGTAAGCTAAGTCAACTTCTGTAAGACTAGTCACTTTGATAAGTAACTTAATGTTTCAAAATAACCGTTGTGAGAGATACTTATCTTTCATTAAGTTCAGTGAGCTTCGTTTGTTCTTCATTAATATATTCCTTTAGACTATATGTCAGTTTGAACCTTCAAACTAAGATTTTGTTTGATGAATATGATTTTCACTATTTGTTTGTCTATCATAAACAATTGCATATGATTCTTAAAAATGATTATTTATAAAATATTATACAATGAATTGTAATAGTTAAAATTAAGGGTTACAATTTGTAGACTTAACAACAATGTTCAAGTTAAGTTATAGTTGTTCAAGTTAAGTTATAGTGTTTGAAAAAATTAGGGAATATATAAAGTTTTTTAACTCTCATAATTCATTCACATATCTTATAAATATCTATATTACATTTATCAGCTACTTTACCATGTATCTTTATCACACAATAACATTTCAATTAGCTAATTTTCAGTTACTTGTAACATTTTAATTAGCTAATTTTTTTCAATAATGGAGGAGGGGAGGGGGGTCTTCAGTATTCCTAAAGGAAAGAAAGGTCAAGATAAAAGAAAGATTTAATGTTATACATAATTGCAAGAAATTAGGGTATTATGCCTCTGAATGTTGACATGGAAAAGGAAAACAAAACAAGAATTGTGAAGAAAAGGCAAATGTAGTTCAAGATGAGGATTTGGAATATGAACACCATGTGTTGTTAGTGACAACTAGTGATAGCAATCCACATTCTAAGGCTTGGTATCTAGATAATGGTTGTTCTAACCACATGACATGTCATAAGGAATGGCTTGATGATTTTGATGAAAACAGAAGAAGGCATGAGGAACATTCTTATTCAAAGAAAAAATGGGAAAACAACATTCATTGAAAATGTGTTGTATGTTCTTGGGCTGAAATGCAATTTGATGAGTGTAGGACAATTGGTGGAGAATGGATTTTTTATGTCAATGAAAGATGGAATGCTAGAATTTTTCGATCATAATCTGAAGCTAATATTGAGATCTCCACTCTCAAGAAATAGAACTTTCAAGCCAACATTAAGGCACCAGAAGTACAATGTTTAATGGATACAAAGATCAACCAGTTGAGCTAGCTTTGGCATTTCAGGTTTGCTCACTTAAATTTCAAAGCTTTGAATAAGTTAGTAGCAAATAATATGGTTATAAGTATGCTAAAATTAAATGTACAAGAGAAGGTGTGTGAGGTGTGTCTCATTGGCAAGCAACTAAGAAATTCCTTTAATTTCTATTTGCCAATGAGAGCTTCCAATGTATTCATTGTTGTGCATTTTGATGTGTGTGGCCCTTTTGAGGTACCATTAATGGTTGGAAATGAGTATTTCACATCATTTGAATATGAGCATAGTAGAATGATGTGGTTGTATTTGATCAAGGCAAAGGATATACGATGTTCCCAGTTTTGTGGAAATTCAATGTGATGGAAGAGAAGGGAAGTGGACAAGCTTTTAAGGTTTCGAAAGCAAATGAAGATGGTGAATATATTTCAAAGACATTCAACAACCACTGTAAGCAATATGAATAATTTATGAGGTAACGACATATACACCAGAACATAATGGCTCAGTAGAACAGAAAAACAGAATTATCCTTGACATGGAAAAAGCACGTTGAAATAGCAGAAGCTACATCCTTCATTTTAGGGAGACGTTGTGTGTATAAAAACTTATCTGCTGAATAGATATCCTACTAAGAGATTGAAAGAGAAACTCCTAAAAGAGATTTGGTCTAGAAGAAAGCCAGTGGTTAGTTACCTAAGGATATATGGGTCTCTATGCTACAAACACATTCTTGATGCCAAAAGGAAGAAATTGGAAGACAAAAGTGAGCCAATGGTTCTAACAGGCTATCATGTTACTTGTGCCATAGACTCTACAATCCACACAAATAGAAGGTTGAGATTAGTTGTGATGTACACTTCAATGACGTGGAGGCAGGGGACTAGAATCGACCAAGGTGTGAAATCATGCTAATGATATCAATAGTTGAAGGAGATCAGAATGAGGCTAGCACGTAAACGTAGAAACAAATGCAAGGGCAAAAGCACAACAAAATCATAGGCCACAAAAGAGAGAAAAAATGTTGATTAGATACTTTGATTTTGAGATGGGAAGTTATATTGAGGTAATAGAAGAACAAGAATTGGTTCATTTTGCATTATTAGCATATGCAGAACCAATTAGCTATGTAGAAGTATTACAAGAACAAGTTTGGAAAAGTGAAATGCTAGAAGAGTTGAATGCTATTAAAAAGAATAGGAGCTACTTGACTTACTACATAAGGAGAGCAATTGATTTGAAGTGAGTGTTCAAGTTGACATTGAATCCCAATAGCACTATTGCAAAGCATAAGGCAAGGCTTGTGACAAGAGGCTTCCTTCCCAAATTTGCCATTGACTATTCTGAGGCTTATGCACTGGTGGCAAGGATCTAGACTATTAGACTAGAAGTAGCAATGGCTAGCAACCACAATTGGCAACAACTTCACATGGATATAAAATCGCTTTTCTGAATGGTCTATTGGAGGAAGCTGTTTTTGTGACTTAATTGTCAGGTTTTGTGAAGGAAGGAATGGAGTACATGCTTCACAAGGCACTGTATGACGTAAAGCAAGTTCCGGGGGCCTAAAATAAAAGGATCAACACATTTTTTTATTCAGAATAGATTCAAGAAATGTTTAGTTGAATATGTTGTATATATGAAGGAGACATTGTGTGATTCTAATATGCTTGTATATAGATGATATACCAGTAAAAAGTAGTCATTCAATGGATACTGAGTTTTTTAAGGCATAAATGATATAAAAATTTGACATGATAGACTTTGGGACACTAGCTTATTTCCTTGGGTTAGAATTTGTAAGTATCTCAAAGGGAATTTTGCATCACCAATAGAAGAATGCGAATAGAAGAATGCGACTGATGTATTGAAAAGATTGCAATCCTACAAGTACTCCAGCAGGGTTAATATAAAACTGGAAATCGTAAAAGAAGAAGCAATAGATCTAGCCATGCATAAGTAATTGGCTCATTAAGGTAACTACGTAACTATAGACCTAACTTTTCCTTTGTAGTTGGTTTAATCGGTAGGTTCATGAGTAATTCAAAAAAGTCTCCTTTAATAATTATTAAAAGAATTTTGAGGCATCTGAAAACAAAATTCTTAAAACTCAACAAAATCTAATTTTTATTAGTTAAGTGTGTAAAATTGTTATCAGTATATAACCTTATTAAACTTTAATTTTATTTTTTAGATTTATGAAAAATATTAGACATAAATTTATAGGATTACATACATTATAAGAGAAAAATGACTTAAATTTATAGGATTACATAAAGAATCCGTAAAATAGATAAAATGATTATTTTATATAATTCTTTAATTTATAAATTTGTGATGATATTTATAATATCTATTTGTCTTAAATTTCACAAATATTTTCACGAATAATTCGAGATAATTTTTAAGAGAATAAGGGTCAGTGAAGTTTTTTATACGGTCAACTAATTACAATTCAAGCTTTGATAATAAAATTCCTAAAATCATACGAAAATTGGTGGAGTGCAAAGTTATCAAACTCAAGATACTATATATGCAGATTATAAGAGACATATAAACTACACCTGTAGATCTTTAAGAGTCTATTTCTTATTAAAACATAATAACTAAATATTTATAACTAACATACAAATTCAACGTTTTCGTAATATAATAATGTAAAACAATAATAAACTCTACAATACTTACACAATTAAGTCTAATAATATATTAATACCGGATAATAATTTGTAAGGGTGATAATAGTAATATACCAAACCCATTACCGATTTGACATTGGTAATTGCGAAAGTTATTCAATTCAGGAATAATATAAAAATCAGAAGTATATTAAGAATAAATAATTTGAAATAACATATATTTTAGTTAAATTCTTTCAATTTGTTGACCGGACCTTGAGAGTATATCGACTTTAAGAAGTCTATCAAATCTGTCTAGGTTCTATTAAAAAAGAGTTTATCCACGAATCAACTCAAAAAATAAATAAACTCGTAGGCTCACGAGAATTAAAAAAGAAAAAGCTTTGTGCAACGGAGGGTGGATACGAGGCAGGCCATATTTAACCAATCAGATTTGAAGCAGTTACTAATTTTTGTGTTTTTGTTCTTTTTTTATGCATTCACATGAACGGTTCAGGATTTAGAATGTGTATTTTAATTGATTTATTGAGATAAAATACGAGTTATACCAGAGTCCAGATGTTCATGGTTGAGTAACTAATTGAGTAAATATATGTAAAACCGACTGCAAGAAATTCAGATCCATTACCTACATGTGAATTTTTATTCTTTAAATAGTTCAGGAGCAAGTCAACAAGCACGTGGACACAATTATGAATGGGTGTGGAATTTACCAGAGTGAAGGGTTATACATTTTCCTATAATTAATATATTTGCATGTCAATAATTTTATTAATGTTCATTAAAAATATATATATATATATATATATATATATATATTTAATAATAAAATGTTATGTATGAAGTATCCTATGCTCTTTTGCTAGCCTCAACTAGGGAAGCAAGCAATTGTTATAGTACACCTTCAAAGCCTCCACATCAATTAGAAATCAAGGCTAAGTATAGTGATTTATAACACTTGAAGGATTTATATGATGTATCCTTACAATTAATCTTTGAGTGATTCATGATCATTCTTCCAAAAGGTAAAAAGCAGTATTGTGTGGGAGCATTTTTGCCACATAGTGTCTTAAATATTATCATGAAGCATGACTCCAACAGGTTGTCGATCTTTATGTTGTGTACTTGTGTTTATGGTGGTAGTAACAAATTAAAATATCTTGTGGGACACATTCTTATAATATATGCTTCCATTTTCAATCTCTCATCACAATTTTTTTCTCTAGAATTTGCTTATTAAACATTTTATTTTATTTTTATGGTTTATCCATAGCGTTGTCGTCCTTCTTTCACAACATTTCAATTAATGAAAATTTAAGATGAAAACGAAATCACATTAAAAAGTTACCCCCATAAAAGATAGAATAAAATGCAGGGAAACGACAGCCACACCTCAGAAAAATCAGAATACACATATATATATATATATATATATATATATATATATATATATATATATATATATATATGTGTGTGTGTGTGTGTGTGATAAATATAAAGTATAATAAATGATAGATAAAAGGTAGGTGCATTTATTAAAGCTAGCCTACGTACATAGACTTGTTACCTTGTAAAGAAAAATGTTAACAACAAACGGTTGAGTTCCATATCTTTGTGGTTCAAATCAAAACATGGAGGCCCTATGTATTGCCATACAAAATCTAAGGTACCAGTTCCACACAACTTGTTTCAAATTGTCCCTCTTTTACTTTATTAAATATATTATTAAGTGCATGCTTAATGAGAATACCTACATTTTCAGTTAAGTATAATAATTCAATCTTTTGGTATTGTTTTTAATTGAAATTAGAAATTTTATCTTAATAAAGGCTAAACTATAATCTAGTATTGGTTGTAATTAAAATTAACTAATTTTATAATGATTAAGATAGTTATTTAATATCATTAAATTTTATTAGTATCAATTAAAAATGATTTTTTTCCTAAATTACCCTTCACTAAAATTTGATATTATGTGTAAAAAATAAATTAAAAATAAAGACTTTATTAAACAAATAGTGTTTTGTAAATAATATCATTCAATAGGATAATACTAGTTTGATTAATTTATATTTAAGATCACCTTACATTGATTAAAGAACAAAATTAAAAAAATTAAGGTATTTTATCTAAAATTTATTTTTATGAAATAAAGGTCGCATTAACTAAATACTCAATCAATAAAATTTTATCACATGACAACTTACATTTTGAATTTAATCGTGGAATTTATTGAAATAAGTTTAAAAAGTATTTCATTGAACTTTACAAAAACTTATTAAAATAATATACCGATTATAATTAGCTAGATAATTAGTTAAAATGTCTCATTTAAACATTTGAATATTATTTAATTAGTTCTTTTTAATGATTTTAAAGGGAAAACAATGTCATTCAATAGTTCCCTTTTACTATGAATAGGAAAAAAAATCCCAATACCATTGTGATTTGATAAATAGCACATTTATTCCTATCTCTTAAATACCTAGCATATTTAATAAATATTACCATTTCTTAAAATTAATTTAGGGTTTATTAAGTAGAGTAGAAAAGAATAAGATGGAATGGAATTTATGAAGAAGAGATATTTTAATGGAATGAAGTGTAAATAGTTGTAAGGACAAGATTTATTTCAATGGAATTCAATCTTCTTCTTTAAATAGTGTATTTCTTACTTCTCGAGTTGTTGAGAAGTTAAAATGTTATAAAATGAATGTGATAGATGGAGTTATAGTTATTTCTTTTTCTTAACTTTCATCTTAACTTTTACAAATGTGTTCAATGAAATTATACGTTCATACATACCATATGAAATACATGACATGTCTATGGATAAGTATGTGTTATAAAAGTGATCATATTTGGTTTGAAAAACCAGTAATGAATTATGTTGTTTCTATAAGATTGTGGCCTACTTTGAAAGTTGGGTAACCTTGACTTGGTAAAAGAGGACATCATTCTCGTTTGGTGTGGTCAAGTTGAATGTGATAACATTATAGTTGGTACACATGACATATGGAGTAGAATTAACATTATATTACATATACATATTCCATTTACTTATATGAATGTAAGAATATTGTACTTAGTTGAATGTGTTGTATTTACTTCTAATCCTGTACTTTGAGCACAGCATGAGACGAATGCTTACTCCCTTGATTGCTTGCCCTCCTTATATGATTTTGATGCACCGGTGGGGTAGTAGGACCTTGAGCAAGAGTCTTATAGAGGAGACAAATTGGTCTTACTTAGCTATTGTTTTTATATAATATTAATTAGAATTTGTTTTGTTTCGGTAAATGTGAAATCGATACTTAGTTGTTTATGTGTTATTGGATTTTATTATAAAAATTTATGCTTTTGATTTTGACCTTGATATGATAAAAAAACTCTTAGTTATGTGACAGTGTTATTCACGAACCTAAAAAATTCTTTTAGTTATGTGAGGCCATGGTAAGGCCACGTCGTTTACAGCGGATAAAACCAATAATATGAAGATTTCATGTCCTGGCTTTAATGGGTTGGAAAGCAAACCAGAAATAGAAAACTAACCACAAAGTGACAGAGTACCTAATACGGAACACAGATTAGAGAATACCTGTGAAAACCTAATTTCCTTTTTAAAAATATTATATATTCTTCTTTTTTTTTTTAATTTTATTTTTACCATGTCTATATGATGCACTAATATATAAATAGCTTTATCTTTATGTTTCATATATATAAACTTTATTTTTCTAAAGATTAATATTGGCTCTCGACAAAAACAAATATCCTAAGTTCATCCAAAAATTTTCTATATGATCTTTTAATAAATAAAATCATAAATAATAATATATGTGCTGACAGTATATAATATATACTTTGGGATCTAATCAATCTTAAGCAATGATAATAAAAAATTTATTTTCTTTTATAATAACTATTTTATTCCAAAAACTTTTTCTTTTATAGATGCTTAAAACGAATTTATTCAAACATGAACATTTGTTGACTTTTCAATGGATGATACAAGAGCACTCATTATAATTAAAACACTCTTTCTAACAATTATTATTTTTCTTTACATCATATTATTATTACCTTTGATACTTAAACTTCTCTCTCCTTTTTCTCAGTGTCAGTAATGTCTATAAACTTTTATGGTTTTCCCCTTGGCTGCATTTCTTTTATTATACATAAAAAAAAAAAAATCTTTTGAAATGTGCTGCTTTTAAATGAAACCGTGGAGGTTCAGTGTTCTAACCAAGTGCTACAAATTAGAAGTTTTGTATAGGTTGGTTTAGTACATGTAATTTTCTGGCCGTCTCAGGTGGACATTTGGAACCAAATAAGAAATTTTTGATCCATTTTGAGAGCCAATGTTGTGCTTACACATGTTGGAGCTGTCAGCGCTGTAAATGAAAATTTTATGCAGAATTTTTTTTTTTAGAAAAAGAAGTAATTTTTTGTTGTGTTTTTCTAATATTTCAAATGTGTCCCATATATAAAAAATTTCTTTATGACTTTTGTTGAATTGCTTTTTGTTTGAGGATGAATAGCATGCTTATAAAGCTAATTAATTCACGTTGGTAACTTCGCAGGAAATTGTCAATGCACTGTGAGGCGACAAACTGAGACAGTGATCTTGATATTGGCCTATTGAGTATCTTTGTGGCATTATTCGAACCACAAATGAGTTTTTGAGTTATGATGGTGATGGTGGAGTAGATGCAAGAGTGTTAAAACATGTTGCATAACTACACTACACTATAGTGGATAACTGCACTATACGTTAGTTTTGTATTCCTTGGCCTTATTGCAGTTCCTAATGGATGAAATTGAAGGGTTCTTCTGTGGGTCCTTGGTAGAAGTTTTTCAGTTCTATCGCCTTAGATAGTTTTGGAATCTCAGAGTCAGATCCGAAGGCCTCTAATTTTCTGGTGAGGCATCACAAGAAAGAGAATAAAAACCTTGGTGATTTTTCTAGTGTATGTGGGGATAAAGTAGAGGTTAACCTTTTTTGTTTTTTATCTGTAGGAATTGAATAGTGTTAAGGGGTCTAGCTTGGTTAATTGAGTAGGGTGTACGAGTTATTATAAACCCATGGTATAGAATGGATGATACTGGCTTAAGGCAATGGTTAGATAAACCTGAAAGATCAGTGAATGTCTCTGAATGCTTGCACATATTTAGGCAAATAGTAGAAATTGTTCATGTGGCTCATTCTCAAGGAATTGTTGTTCATAATGTGAGACCCTCCTTCTTTGTTATGTCATCTTTCAACCATGTCTCATTGATTGAGCCAGCAACATGTTCAGATTCTGTATCAGATACTTTAGAAGAGGCAGCTGAGGTTAAAACTCAAACACCAACTCCTAGCCATGATCTGCATCAGCAGAGATGTTTAGGAAGTGAAGATTTTGTACCTGTCAAGACTTCAACAGCTTCTTTGTCAGGCTCTAGTTGCTTGTTATCAAGTGTGGTGTTTGCAGCGCCTGCATCGTTTATAGATGACACAGAGGAAAATAAAATGAAAGAAAGGAGAATGGATGTGGAAGTTGTTGGAAAGATGCAATCATTTCCGACGAAACAAGTGTTGCAGATGGAGGCTAGTTGGTATACTAGTCCTGAAGAGGTAGCTGGTGCTCCAAGTTCTTGTGCTTCAGACGTTTACCAGCTGGGAGTTTTCCTTTTTGAGGTACACAACTGAAGTATACATATCTTGTTTATGTTGTAAAACTTTAGTTGGGTGTTTTTGATCTGATTTTTTTCTTCTCCTTGTTATTCCAATGGAAGTAAGATAAAGTTTTCAATCCTAAGTATTTTTCTTTTCAATTTTTATTTGAGTTTAATCGCCATGTATTGTCAATGTAAAATTTGTTTAGTCAATCAATCACCATTCCTGAAACATAAGACTTTAAGATAATTAGGATAGGAGTTAAACCTTTTTTGAAGATGTAGCATTTTATAACTGGTTGCAAGTGTAAAAGGTATTTACACTGTCGGTATATACCATTGAATACTCTTTATTTATTCTAACTTGTATATTGTACTTGTGATCAGCTATTTTGTCCACTCAGCTCAGGAGAAGAAAAGAGAAGAACCATGTCTAGCCTAAGACATAGAGTTCTTCCTTCACAGTTACTTGTGAAGTGGCCAAAAGAAGCTTCATTTTGCTTATGGTTATTACATCCTGAGCCTAATAGTCGTCCAACATTGAGGTGAATTCCCTTCATTACATGCATTTTACATATGATCACCTGCCACTTTTAGGCATTGATTGGAAGGTTGACATTTAGAGAATTGGCTAATTATTTGGAATGAAGTAAGGTTGTTGAGCTAGCTGGTTGTTTATATACGCCAAGATTTCATTTAAGTCTTGAGATAGTTTATGGTTTACATTTTGTGAGCTGCATTTCTCCTTGATTGGCATCAAGTTTGTCTAGTTTTAGATTTTTTTATCACAAATAAAAGAAGTGCAACAAAACACGTGAGGGAGAAAGGAATTTAGAGAATGAGTAGGAAACAAAATACAAAAGACAATCTGGTTTTGCATAATTAAAGATGACATGCAACCAATTAAATAGCATGTAGTAAGAACTAAGAACCACTTCCCCTAAAAGGTAAAATGACATGATTGTGCTACAGTGAAGTACAAGTAATCTCAAATGACAATTTTAATCCTTAGTAATGTCAACTGAATGACGTCTTAAGAATTTCTAAATTTCAGCATCTGAATGGCCTTTTAGCTTAAGCTTTGCTAGATAATATAGTATTCAAGAATCATAATCCCCACTTATCAAAGATTTTCTGATTGATTATATAATAAATATCATTATTTTTATTATTTCTTGTGTTGTAGGGAGTTGTTGCAGAGTGAGTTTCTGAATGAACCAAGAGATGATATAGAAGAGTGTGAAGCAGCAGTACAACTTAGAGAAAGGGTAGATAATCAGGAGTTGTTGTTAGAATTCCTTTTGTTAATTCAACAGAAAAAAGGGGAAGCTGCTGAGAAGTTGCAACATACCATCTCTTTTCTGTGTTCTGATATTGAAGAAGTAACTAAGCAGAAAACAGCATTTAAAGAGATAACTGGCACTGCACTAGGGAATGATGATTGTTCAACATCAAGTTTTCCACCTATTACAGTTGTTGATAATGATGAGGATTCTGCTAATGCAGGGACCAGAAAACGGCTCAGACCTGATCCTTGTGATGATGATGACACTGAAAAACGTGATCTTAATGATGAGAAAAATGATGGAAGTATTCTTTCAAAAAGTCCAAGGTTTTTGAAGAACTTCAAGAAACTGGAGTCAGCATACTTTTTGACACGATGCAATTCAACCTATTCCTCAGGGAAACTTGTGGTTCAAAGTTGTGTCAATAAAGTAGCATCAGAAGAGCACTGTAGGGAGGGAAAAAGTTCTTGGACAAGTCCTTTCCTTGAGGGCTTGTGCAAGTACCTATCTTTCAGTCAGTTAAAGGTTAAGGCTGACCTGAAACAAGGCGATCTTTTGCAGTCATCCAACCTGGTATGCTCACTTAGTTTTGATCGCGATGCAAAATATTTTGCTACTGCAGGAATTAATAAGAAGATTAAAGTATTTGAATGTAATACAACCATAAATGAGGATCATGATATCCACTATCCGGTGGTGGAGATGGTTAGCCGGTCAACGTTGAGTAGTACATGTTGGAACACTTACATCAGAAGTCAAATTGCTTCAAGTAACTTTGAAGGTGTTGTACAGGTAGTTCAGCTCATGAGAAATTATTTCATGGTGCAGGATTATTATGGTTCTTGTCAATCTTCACATGACACATAATTGAACTTAATCTATTTTTTCGCATATAAATTGAAAAACTCGTCTGCGTGTCATGCAGAGATTAGCTTGACCGTAATCATTTCTTGTGAATACATAGTTTGTCTATGATTTCTATAGAAGTAATTGTACCTTACCATTTATCTTGTTGGATTTAATATTCATGAATTGTGATTTTATGACATTGTAAAAAGTTTTACATTGACAGTGCATAAGATTTAAATTCTTTCTTGTTTTAGTTATGGGATGTGACAAGAAGTCAAGTGCAGTCTGAAATGAGGGAGCATGAGCAAAGGGTATGGTCCATTGATTTCTCATCAGCAGACCCAACATTGTTAGCAAGTGGAAGTGATGATGGTTCTGTGAAGCTATGGAATATTAATCAGGCAATATAACCCAACATTCTTCTGCATGTTTTTTGTGTTTGATTCTAGATGTATACTGGATTGTTTGTTTCCCTCTCACCTGTGATATTACTGCAGGGAGTTAGTGTTGCTACCATCAAAACAAAGGCAAATGTGTGTTGTGTTCAGTTTCCCCTAGATTTTGCTCATTTCCTTGCATTTGGTTCAGCAGATCATCGGATATATTACTACGATCTTCGCAACCTCAAAGTGCCTCTTTGCACATTAGTTGGACATAATAAAACAGTGAGCTACATCAAGTTTGTAGACAGCATGAGCCTAATTTCTGCATCCACAGATAACACTTTGAAGCTTTGGGATTTGTCCATGTGTTCTTCTCGGGTTATAGACTCACCAATTCAAACATTCACAGGTCATATGAATGTTAAGGTACACACATTTGTTAACAACAGTAATTTGTCTCTTCTCTGGAAAATGAGGAAACTTTGAAAAAATATTTTAAGGAATGGAATTACTAGGAAAGAAGATTATGACACTTTGTTAGTATGTTGGCCAAAACATTCCTGATAATAACTTGCAATGGAAGGGGTGGCTGAGGTATTGGCCAAAATCATTTGACACTATTAAGTGCCAGTAGGTTCATAAGGTGACCATTGATAGTAATTAAAATCACCAACATTTATAATTTATGGGTGATAATGGAATAAATCCAAATTCATGTAGTTACAAGGTAGAAGTGAGACTTTCCACAACCCCGTTCACAAATGCTTTCTTGACCAGTTGATGTGACAAAAACTACAGAAATGATGGAAATCCCCTCTACACAAACCATGCAAGCAAAGAAAATGTGCTATAAGCTTTGATACCAAAGTAACAAAATGTACTGTAGGATTTGATACCATATTAAAACATACCAAAACCAACCGGTCTAATTCGATCAACAATGTGGGAACATCTTAATACACCCTTCATGCTTAGGAATAAAGGTTTGATGCACGAGAATGAGTATTTTCCAACAAGTATAGAAACCTTTTGAACTTGTATCACTGATTTATTTTTATTTTTTTCTATTAGTTTATTTTGACTAAGTCTCTAGTAACTGTTGTAGTTATGTGTATTTGTTTTTGTTAGTAGCTTAAGTTTAGGAAGATATTTATTATTTTTCAATTACAAAATTTCTATTTAAAAGTCAGATTATTATTCAATAAAATTAAAATTATCCAATTCCTCTTGTCTGAGTGTTCTTTACATTTTAACACCAATAAATGGGTATCAAAAGCTTTCTTCTTGTGAGAGTAACCAAAGAAAAAAACTCACCATAACAGCCTAGACACCTTGCTTCAATTCATCAAGCTGATGGATTCTGAAACTCCCTACAAAGCTTTAGCACCACTTGTGTTTGATGGTGATAATTATCACATCTGGGCAGTAAGAATGGAGGACTACAAAGTTCTTCCCTTACCGCCAATCCAACCATGGTGCAGATTAAAAATCACAAGGAGAGGAAAGCAAGAAAATCAAAGGCAAAAGCTACTTTGTTTGTTGTTATCTCACAAGATATTTTCACTAGAATCATGTCAATTAAATCAGCATTTGAAATTTGGAAGTTTCTCAAGGATGAATATGAAGGAGATGAGAGGATCAGGGGAATGCAAACACTGAATCTGGTTAGAGAATTTGAGATGCAGAAAATGAAGGAGTCTGAAACAATTAAGGAGTATGCTAACAGATTGCTCAACATCGCAAACAAGGTGAGATTGTTGGGTACTGAATTTTCTGATTCAAGAATAGTTTAGAAAATACTAGTAACCATCCCTGAAAAATTTGAACCGTCGATTACTTCATTGGAAAATACGAAAGATCTCCCAAGGATCACCATGGCAGAACTTGTAAGTACTATGCAAGCCCAGGAACAAAGGAGCAAAATGAGAAATGAAGTTTATGTGAAAGGAGCATTGCAAGCTAAATTGTAAATCAGCCAAATAGAGAAGGACAAAAGGAAGAATTATAAGAAGAACTTCAACACTCAAAAAGCAGCTGCAAACACCAGGAAAAGAAATTAGAAAGGAAATAAAGAGTTTCCTCTTTGCAAACATTGTGGGAAAATGGGTCACCCTCCTTTCAAATGTTGGAGAAGACCTGGTGTCAAGTGCGAAAAGTGTAACAAGCTTGGACATCATGCAAGAATCTGCAAAAGCAATCTCAAACAAAGGAATGAGGCTCAAGTTGCTGGTCAACAGGAGGAGGAGGAAGAGCAATTGTTTGTAGCAACATGTTTTACAAGCAGTAGAACAATTGAATGCGGGCTAGTAGACAGTTGTTGTACCAATCACATGACCCATGATTAAGAACTTTTCAGTGAGTTGGATAGATCAAAGGTATCGAAAGTCATAATCGCTAAAAGTGCTTTTATTAGTGCTGAAGGAAAGGGAATCGTAGCCATTGAAAGTTGTAAAGGTACAAAATTAATTTCTGATGTGTTGTATGTGCCTGAGATTGACCACAACTTGCTAAGTGTGGGATAATTACTTGAGAAGGGATTTAAACTCAATTTTGAAAATAAGCGTTGTTTTATTAAAGATGCCAATGACAAGGACATTTTCAACATCAAAATGAGAGGAAGAAGTCCAATGGAGGAGGAGCAAACTGCATATCCAGCCTCTGAGTACAGAGATTTGGCATAAAAGGTTGGGTCACTTTCATCATGTAGCTGTGTTGAATATGCAACGAAAGGAGTTGGTTCATGACCTACCTCCTTTAGGTTCTGAATTACCAAGTTGTGAAGCATGTCAATATGGGAAGCAAACAAGATTACCCTTCAAACAAGCAAATTGGAGAGCAACTAGGAAGTTGCAATTAATTCACACTGACTTGGCTAGACCTCAAAGGACTGCTTCACTCAAGGAGAGTAAATATTACATCATCTTCATAGATGATTTTTCCAGAATGTGCTGGATTTACTTTCTCAAATCTAAGTCAGAATTGTAGGTGTATTTTGGAGATTTAAGTAGTGGATTGAAAAGCAAAGTGGTTGCATGATTCAAGCTCTGAGGTCTGATAATGACAAGGAGTACACTTTAGAACAATTCAACTTGTATTGTGAGGAAGTAGGCATTGAGCATCAGTTAACAACTCCTTATACCCCTCATCAAAATGGAGTTAGTGAAAGAAAAAATCGAACAATAATGGAGATGGTTAGATGTATGCTTCATGAGAAAGGGTTACCTAAGAAATATTGGGCGGAGGCTGCAAACACTATTGTATTCCTGCTAAATAGACTGCCCACTAAAGCTGTAGATGGGAAAACTCCTTTTGAGGTTTGGCATGGCTATAAACCCCTTTTGAAAATTTTTAAAGTATTTGGATGCTTGTGTTTTACTCATGTACCACAGATTAAGAGAGACAAGCTTGCCAAGAAAGCTGAACCAGTCATATTTATGGGATACAACTCGGTCTCTAAAGCTTTTAGAGTTTTCCAACCTCACTCAAAGAAAATTTTGATAAGTAGAGATGTGCACTTCATAAAGAATGAGAAATGGAGCTGGAATAATGCAGAAAAAATTTCAGCGGCTGACCCTTTGAAAAATCAAGACGAGTTAGTTAATCATGTTCCTGTAAGAGGCACTAGATTAGTCTCTAATATTTACCAGAGATGCAATGTTGCAGTCCTTGAACCTGCTGGATATTGGGATGCAAAAGAAGATCCCAAATGGATGGTTGCAATGCAGGAGGAGCTGGCCATGATTGAAAAAAATTAAACTTGAGAACTCGTTGAAAAGCCTGAACACAGAAAAGTCATCGATTTGAAGTGGGTGTTTAAGACAAAGCTGAATGCTAATGGCTCAATCAACAAGCATAAAGCCAGGTTAGTAGTAAAGGGGTATGCTCAAATTTTTGGTGTAGATTTCTTTGATACGTTTTCTCCAGTTGTCAGACAGGATACCATTAGGATGTTGTTAGCAGTTGCAGCCCATAATGGATGGAAAATCTACCAGCTTGATGTCAAGTCAGCATTTCTAAACGGATTTCTAGAGGAAGAAATCTATGTTGAGCAACCTGAAGGCTTTGTTGTGGAAGGACATGAAGACAAAGTTTATTTATTAAAGAAGACTTTGTATGGTCTGAAACAAGCCCCAAAAGCTTGGTACAACAGGATTGATGAAAACTTATTGAAATTAAACTTTTTTAAAAGTCATAGTGAATCCACTTTGTATACCAAAGGTGATCCAATTAACTTTATTTTGATCTCTTTGTATGTTGATGATCTCTTGGTCACAGGCAGTAATGTTGAACTTATTCAACATTTCAAGGAAGATATGATGCAAGCATTCGAGATGACAGACTTGGGAGAAATGTTTTATTTCCTGGGTATGGAAGTTACAGAAAAATGGTGATATCTTCATTTGTCAGAGAAAGTATGCGAAAGAGATCCTAAAGAAATACAACTTGGAGGATTGTAAAAGCATGAATACTCCTATGTGTCAAAAGGAGAAGTTGTCCAAGGATGATGGAAGAAAACAAGTGGATGAAACACTCTACAAAAGTTTAATTGGCTGCTTAATGTATCTCTAAGCAACCAGACTAGATATCCTATATGTTGTAAATGTATTATCAAGATTCATGAATCAGGCAAGAGAACCTCATTTCAAAGTAGCAAAAAGAGTGCTAAGGTATGTTAAGGGGACCTTAAATTATGGTGTTAAATTCAATCAATCACAAAACTTCAAATTGCAAGGTTACTGTTATAGTGATTGGGTTGGATCTCTAGATGACATGAAAATTACTTCAGGCTATTGTTTTAGCTTTTTGTCTGGGATTTTCTCCTGGTGTTCAAAGAAACAAGAAATTGTAGCACAGTCAACTGCTGAAGCAGAATTTATAGTTGCCACAACAGCTGTTAATCAAGCCTTATGGTTGAGAAAAATACTAATTGACTTGCATTTGGAGCAAACAACAACTACAGAAGTAATGGTGGATAATCAGGCAGCTATTGCCATCTCAAAAAATCCAGTCTTTCATGGAAAGACAAAACACTTCAGCATTAAACTATTTTTTCTTAGAGATGTGCAAAGAGAAGGTGTTATTTGCTTGAAATACTACAAGACTGAAGACAAGTTGTCAGATATCTTCACCAAAGCTCTTCCAAGAAGCAGGTTTGAGTTGCTAAGGGAGAAGGAGTTGTCAATCACTGATACAAGGAGTGTTGAATGTGTATCATTGATTTATTTTTATTTTTTTCTTTTAGTTTATTTTGACTAAGTCTCTAGCAACTGTTGTAGTCATGAGTATTTGTTTTTGTTAGTGGCTTAAGTTTAGGAAGATATTGATTATTTTTCAGTTACATAATTTCTATTTAAAAGTCAAATTATTATTCAATAAAATTATCCAATTTCTTCCGTCTGAGTGTTTACGTTTTAACACCAACAAAACCACACTTTCATAACTAAGGTAGACAAGATTTGGTAAGGAGAATAGATTAGATGGATGGTATCCCTGGCATTAGAGGTAGAGAGGGAAATGAAAAAATTATACGCAAAACCATTAAGTATTTAGAAGCCAATAGTTTGTAATTTACAATTAAGCATTATGATGTCATTTGACCCATGTCTATCATTTGACCCATATAGTCGAAGTGAGAAGGCACTTGGTGCTTGTTTTAGTTCCTCAAATGGTATGATTTTTTGTTCTTAAGACCAGTTTCATTCTTTGGTAATGAAGTTAAAGAACTCTCTACCTTTGACACATGTAACCGAAGTAAAAAGGGGTGTGATGCTATTTATACTTACAACATAGGTTCTCAATACTCTCTTCTAGGTTACTACATGAACGGAGACACCATGTGAGTACAATAATTTTAGCCTAGTAAAACTAAGGTAAATGAAGCCTTCTACCAATAGTTTGTACTAATCAAGATGAGACAATTGTGAATCATCAATAAGACCCAAATAGTAATCCTATTCCATAGGATTTTTACTACTTTAACTCTTAGAAAACTTATTTCCCTGTTGATATCTAAAGTATACTTTCGTTGGCAAAGAAAAATTCCACTAGAAGAGCAATCCACTTCAACATGTAGGAAATATTTGAGACTTTCTAGGTTCTTCCTATGGAAACAAATATTCAAATGTTCCTTAAAGTAGTTAATAGTTTTATGATCATTTCCAAAAATGTTAAGGTCATCTACATAAAGATACTCCTAGGTTTATGGATAGTAAAGGAAAATGCATTTAATAACATGAGTTTTCAACTTATCTAAACCTAGAGTGAGATTATGAACAAAATAGGTAGAGACAAATACGAGGAGAATGTGAAATAAAGGTTCATCGGGAAATAAAATAGAATGAGATAATTTATTTTCTATAGAAGGAGACATCTTGTTAGTAAGATATATGTAATATCAATAATATGGTGATGCCTATGTTCACCAATACCATTTTGTTATGGTGCGTGGATAAAAGAATTAATGGAAACATACCATGAGATGACATAAAAGTTTGAAAAGATTGAGAAAAGTATTCCTTTAGACTATCACTATGTAAAGTGTGAATCGTACATTCAAATTGAGTATGAATTTCATTACAAAATTTGTGGAACATTGAAAACAATTTAGAACATTCTTTTATTAAGAAAATCCAAGTATTTCTAGAAAATTCATCTGAAAAAATGACATAATACTTAAAACCAAAGATAAAAGAAACACGACTAGGGTCCCATACATTCAAATGACAAGAGTAAAAGAAGAATATGTGTAGTGATGAACATGTCTTAGGATGGTAGCTCTTACATTTTATCGAGCTAACATGATTTACACTTCAAGGATTACAACTAGAACAAATTGGGAACCTGGCCTTCAATATATTCAAATTGCGATGGTTTACTTAAATAAGAAAGTATGAGGAGTGTTTTCCCTAAACCAATTTAATCATAATGATAAAATTTTAAAGTAATGTCTCTATCTAATCTACTTTGATATGGATAATAACAAATAGATATAAAATAGAGATAAAAAAATATATATCTTAACGCCCCCTCAAGTTGAATCATATAGATCAAAAACATTCAACTTGAAACAAATTTAGGACATCTTTGGTTATCTAAGTAACTTGGTAAAAACGTCAGGTATTTGAATATTAGAATTGATAAAGGTAGTGATAACCTCTCCGAAAATAATCTTTTCTCTAACAAAATGGTAATCATTACAATGGGTTTTGTCTATTCATGAAATATTAGGTTTGGTGTTATATGCAATGTTGCTTGGTTGTCACAAATAAGTGTCACAGACTTAAGTTTATAGAACTTAAGTTCACTGAGGAGTTGTTTTAGCCCAACCAACTCACATACAATAACAAACACAACTTGATATTCAACCTCTACACTAGACCTTACCATAGTACTTTATTTTTTGGTCCTCCAATATAAGATTTACACTAATTAAGATACAATATCCTAAGTTAGACCGACGATCACTCAGAGAACCAGTCCAATCAACATCTCACATAGACTATCCCTTCAAGGGGATCCTTCTATGTATCTCAATATTTGGACTACAACATCCAAATGACTCTTGCATAGCAAATTAGGGAATTGAATTATGACACTAACTACAAAGGATATGTTAGGTCTAGTCATGATTAGGTAAATAAGCTTCCCAACAAGTCTTCACTATCTTCCGAGATCCAAGAAAGACTCTCCCTGGTTTGGCATAAGTTTGATGTTCAAATCCATGGGAGTGTCTACCGGTTTATAATCTAACTTTCCCGTCTGTTCTAATATATTAAGGGCATACTTCCTCCGGGATATGGCAACACCCGATTTTGATACGACTATTTCAATCCCTGAAAATTACTTTAGCAGACCCAAGTTTTTAGTCTAAAATTGTTGAAACAAATGATGTTTGAAATCTGGATACCCTATGTTCATCTTTTTTAATAGCAATGTCATTTATATTTGTGCCACATATCCATTGAGCTCATTCTATGAGATTACAGGCCCTCCACTTTTCAATTTTCACTAAACACAAAATTTATTAGTGAATTGAATTACACATTCTAATTCATCCATAGAAAACATTAGTGAATACCATTAATCAATTTCGAATATTATGCAAATCATAAATATTTTTTAGGTCCCCTTTCATGTGGTTTGAAACTCCAATGTCAATAACTCATCTAGTGGTGTTGCACTCACCTTTCAATAGATTTATCAATATCTATTGTTCCGTAATAGTTAGTCCAATCAACCCAAAATGTCTTGATCCTAAATTAATTATTTTAGAGTATGCTCTACTACTCTAAACAACTATCCTTAAAGTGTTAATGTGGCTTTGATACCATTAAGAGCTCTAACTTTAGAAAAGAACAATATTGTTTTGTCATTGATCTCTTTTTATAGATTATATATATATATATATATATATATATATATATATATATATATATATGAGTAATAGAATAATAATATCCTAAAAATTTTCCTATGAATATGTTGAAAATACAAATTGATTATGTACCACTATACCTAATATCTTGTATAACAATAAAGTAATCTTTGGAATATGATACCACTTATCCTGTTAAAATAAACAAAATCTTATACATAATATGAATAATGACAATATACCTTAGATGTTACTTAGAACCTATTTTGACACTAAATGGAAAATTTGACGATTTAGCTTACTATGAACTTAACTCTTAGATCGTTATTTGTTTTAATAATTTTGCATGCGATTTTCCTTATTTTTTCTCTACCACTATTTATTGGATTATTCTCAAAGGTTATAGTTATAGTTTTTATGGAACTTTTCCTAGAATGACCAAACCATCTTAGGTGAGATTTTATTAACTTTTGCTTAATAACTACTCCTCCAACTTTTCCTTTTATACATTCACTCTTCAATTTTCATTATATATTTTTTATATTGTTTTTCTTGTTGTGTTTGAGATCCATAACTAATTGGGGGGTTTGCAAGTAACTTCGTGACTATATAGTGAATTTACAAATATTATATACAAAATCTGGGCCATTTATAATGAATAACCACAAATTTTATATATAGTATTTCAATTTTTATGGTAATACACTGATAAACCTTGATTTCTTTTGCAGAACTTTGTGGGCTTGTCTGTATCTAATGGTTACATTGCAACTGGTTCAGAAACAAATGAGGCATTTCATTTATCCTTTTTCATTAATTTATTAGTGTCTTTGTTAATATATAATTGTCTATGATTTACTTTCATTTACTTTTTCATTATGTGTCTTAAAAGAATATTGATTTTGCATATCTTTTAATAGGTCTATTATAGATCAAGATAAAGTTGTTGAAATATAGGAATTATTAACTGAAGAAGAGTATATAAAGAAAATATTTAAGTAATTCTACTAATAAGGACTATGATTAATTGTGAGGTTACATATGATATGAACTAGTAACCTTATAATTTTATTTATACTATGGTTTTGGATTAATATACCTAAACCACATGTTTTTTTTCATGACTTTTGTTATATTAATTAAGGTCTTATTCTGTGATAATTAGGTATTCATATACCACAAGGCTTTTCCCATGCCAACATTATCTTTCAAATTTTATGGTAAGAATCCTCTTTGTGGCGATGAAGTGGATGATGATCCTACACAATTCATCACTTCTGTTTGTTGGCGTGGTCAATCTTCCACCTTACTTGCTGCAAATTCTACAGGAAATGTCAAAATTCTAGAGATGACTTAAGGTGGTCTTTTACTAGGAGTAATGATAAGTATGATACATTTTTTTGTACATAGGGTTATAAAATCATATATTGTTTATGCTAGCTTTATTTTTCAGAAGATGTTGTAGATAATTATATACAAATTTTGTGGTTGTTGCTTTTAACAAATTTTTCATTAGACAAGAGTAAAAGTTGTAAGAGAAATAGTGAGATGGATCTCCTCAATGATGCTCTGTAATAAAATTCTATATTAGTAGAAAACAAACGTGAAAATGTATAGTAGTATGTCTTATGGTTATAATTCATATTCAACTTATAGGTACATATTTTTGGATTCTATTTTCACAAACACTGATTTCTAGAATTATATCCTCCTTCTTGACTTTTCTTGAACTTCTATCACTCTTCCAACACCACCACACTACCTCTTCCACCATTACCATTATTGCAATTGTTATTGTCAACTTCTGCCAATTTCTCCACTATATTGATACCGGCATCACCTTAGTTATTGAATAAACTGTTGTCATTGTTGTCATGATAACTCATCGTTACCATCGGCATATTACGAGTTATCTAGCATGTGCAATGTGAGGATGGGTTCATCATGTGTCAATCTTGAGTATTGAGATATGCATTAAGAATTTATACTGGAGTTAAAATAAACATGAGTCAAGATTTTGAGGGTCGTAATGGGTTTAGTCTAGACCTTGGGTTTTGATACCAAGTATGAAAATAATGATAGCCTATAATAGTTCCATATAATTAAGGAATACTTAAAATGTTAGGTAGTTTTAAGAGCCACATGAAAATATCATGCTAGGTAGTACTATCTATACTAGGGGCATCAACAATGATGGTACCTTTTATAGGTAGATAAATGCTCTTGAACTATTTCAAGAGTTAGTATTAATACCACAAGACATTTATACTAATTATGGACAATTTTGAGAATATTGCTTGTTAATATGTATGTTGTGAGATGTATGTAAGATTTTTTATCATGTAAAATTTTATTCTTTAAGTATGACAACTTATATGGTCTCACCCCTCTTATTTTGTGTGGGTTGATTGCCATTTGCAAGGATAGTTAGAGTTTGAGCATGAAACTAGAAATTAAACAGACTTTTAGCTTTCTACCTTTATATTTGAGTTATGAAGAATGATCTAATAGTTGTAATATCTAAGTATGAGTTATAATTAAGTTTTATATTTGCCTTTATATGTTAGTATTTTGTTTATGTTTATCTTTTTTGAGTTGTATGGTCTTCATAGTTTCTTATATTATTACTTTTATGTTTTGATTCATGAATTATATGCCATGTGAGATGTTTTTGAGACATGAAAATTTTACTAAAACAATTTAAAAAGTTATTCCTTCTTTTCTCAATATAAATAATTAATTGAATTGAGGTAAAAGATATCTTAGAAGAGGTAAGGGTGATGTAAGAAGTGTTAAGGCTATCGAAAATAAAAGGAAGAAAATCAAAAAGTGTCAAGGCTACAGAACATAAAAGGAAGGAAATTAAGAAGTGCTAAGCTAAAGAATAAGGAAGGAATTTAGGAGAGTTAGATGTAAAAGGAGAAATTATTAGGTGTATTTAATCTTACATACTACACCGTCAAACTTTCTTAAAATGTCACTTTGTCATTTTTCATGGCAAAAAATTACCAAAAATTTACACAAATTTGTAACAATTAAAAATGCGTTTTTTTGGAAGCTTTTAGCCATTAAAAAATATGTCACATCATCGCTTAAAAATTCATATTGATAGTAAAGAAAAACAGAAAGAGACATAAACTTAAAAAATAAAGACCAATCAATAAATTCCTAATGGACTAAAAATGCAAATTTGTGAGGGACCAAATAGGGTAGTCATAATTAAAACATGTGGGATCGAAAAGGGATCACAAGATCACAAATCGCTAAATTTTAACATAGATTGTAAGGTCTTACAAAATTTGTGTATATGCATATACATTCATATAAATTTTTATACATGCATATAAATTAGAATAGATATATTAAAAATAACCAAATTGTAACCATAAATTCTATAAGCAAGAAAGCAACCTAACTTTGTCAAAAATCATAAGCAACATAACAAAATAATCTAAGCTAGTACTTCCAAGCCATGAGTTCTGACGCTCGAAAAAGTTTTAGGTACTATTTTATGGTGTGTTTCTCTGTGAGGAAAGAGTAATAACACCATTAACAATAACAACATTTGTATAGGAAAGAGTAATACTCGTTCCTAATTCATAATGATTTAATAAAAAATAACCCACTAAAACAGTATAATATAGGCATTGTAAAATTAAAAGTGTAAAAAACTCAATTAAAGCAAAAAAAAAAAAAAACAAAGAAAGAAAACTCACACACAACAAGGATGCTGGAAAGGATCAAAGAGACAATTCCTAGTGGTTAGAAGAGAGAAAGAATTCACATATGTGTGGAGGGAGAAAGATGTCTAGTAAAGGAAGAGAGGAAGGACTAAAGGATTTTTGTGTTTTCTCACCATTAAAGAAGCTAAAAAATCATATATATTTCTATTTCATAAAGAGTTTGGTTTTTTTCTTGGGAAAAAAAATCTATAATTAACAAATATCTTTTATTTTTTAATTGGATTTGTTTGTATTTTTTTTTGTTTCCTTTTTAAAATGTGGACATCTACAACAAAATCCCATCTAAGGTCATTCCCACAAATTGACAATTAAGATTGTTAATCTCACTAATCCCGCAACATCAGGATCCATTGCATGCTTAGGGATTTGTGGTCACAAAATGGTGTGGTTGCATGATTGAAATAGCGATTTCGACTACACTAGGACAAAAAAATATGTAATTTTTCTTTTTTATTATTAATCCCGCAACACCAAGATCCATTGCATGCTTAGGATTTGCGGTCACAAAATTTTGTGGTTACATGATTAAAATAGTGATTTCGACTACACTAGGACCAAAAAATATTTAATTTTTCTTGTTTATTATTAAAAGTTATTGAAATCATAAATGATTTTAACTAAACCTAGCAAGATCCATGTCATTTTGTGACGAAGAATAATGCTTATACAACACTTTTTTAATAGAAAGAGATTTGTACAATACTTATATATATATATATATATATATATATTAATTATTACATCTCAACCTCATAATAATATGTTAAGTGAAAATTACTTAAGCATCTTAATTTTGATGATTACAGAACAGACGAATAAAAGTATCGGACATAGACGGAACAATGATCAGACAAATCATTGATAAGCATAGACAAAGAAAGCATCTGCAAGGATAGACACACAACGATTTCAAGACGAGGTGTTCAAAGTCATCAAGCTTCAAAACAACAACATCAGATGAAGAACCTTCAAAGATCAAGAAGCAGTGATTATCTCAACTTCAAGTCATGAGCTCAACGTTTGAAGATATGAAAACTGAAGTTGAAGACAAAAGAAGGCAGAAAAATGATTGAGTTATAAGCTTAGTCTTAAAATTCATTCGTCTATGAAGTTTAATGAAGTTCAAATGGAGAGTAACGCGTGTTTCATCTCAAATCAAACTGTTACCTAGAAGCTTTTGTAGATGGAAAGAGTTATGGTCTTAACCTTTGCAACACGAAAAGTAAATGATACTTTTCGGTGATATCTCTGAGCAAATCAGTTAAAGTCTGATCTCGAGCTGACTTCCACTGTGAATTCAATAAATGTTCTGATTGCTCACTCTGTCAGATGTTGGAGTACTCAAGACAAAGTACAAACGTTCAAATCTTCAGTCTAATAGATATTTCAAGAAGCTGTCTATATAAGGACTTCATTGCAACGAGTTGAAGTTGGCGAACTACATTACAAGCAATCAATCTTATTCGCTCTCAAAGCTTCGCTCAAAGAAAGTTCACTCGCCCTAAACTAAAATTGCAATTATTGTAATATCCCTCTCTGCGAAGAAGATTCTTTTCTTTGTGATTATTTGTAAACCACTATTGTGGTGTTTGTAGCCTAAGGAGGCTAAGTGTTTAAATAATACCTTGAGTTTTAGCCTGAGGAGGCTAAGGTTCAAAGAATATCTATTTTAGCCTGAGGAGACTAAGTGTTGAAAGACTACCTGGTTTACTCTGTGGATGTTGTGTCCAAAGAATACCGTGTTTAGCCTGCGGAGGTTGAGTCCAAAGAATACCAATTTAGCCTGAGAAGGATGTGTCCAAAGAATATTTGTATTTTAGCCAAAAGTGGTTGGGTTCAAAGAATACTCTTAGTAAAAACTTAGCAAGTTGTTGAGTAACTAGACGTAGTCTTCATAGACGAACCAGTATAAAAATAATTGTTTTACTTATTCTTCTACTGACTAACTGGGGATAAACAACTTAAACAAAATTCTTATTAAAATCAATCTTTAATTAGAAAATTATCATGCGTCTCTCCAAAGACTTTTTTTAACAAAAGCAAAACGCATCGTCTATAAAAGATTTTAATTAATTAACACAATTCAACACCCCTTCTTGTGTGTTTATATTTTACATAATAGATAAAGATAATTATAAAAACATTCCAAAATAATTTTAAAGTAATCTTTTGTATGCATATATGCTTATATATTTGTGAATGTGTAATATCCTAAAATTTCGTTTGATGAAATTTAATTAATTTTATAGATATCGTGATTGTTTTACTTATTCTTCTGCCGACTATTTACGGATAAACAACTTAAACAAAATTCCTATTAAAATCAATCTTTAATTAGAAAATTATCATGTATCTATCCAAAGCCTTTTTCTAAAAGATGCAAAACACATCATCTATAAAAGATTTTAATTAATTAACACAATTCAATCTCCCTTCTTGTGTGTTTATATTTTACGTAATAGATAAAGAAAATTATTAAAATATTCCAAAATAATTTTAAAGTAATCTTTTTTATGCATGTATGCTTATATATTTGTGAATGTGTAATATCCTAAAATTTCTTTTGATGAAATTTAATTAATTTTATAGATATCCTTATGTGTTTGATTTTTATATTAATAGTTCTTTGAATTTGTAACATTTAGTTTATAACTTTTAAATTACAAATTGAAATTGTATTAATTGGCTTCATCTTTTTTATGCTGAGTGTATCCATTCCGACACTATCATTTAAAATTAAAATTATACAATTAACTGTAGTGCACTGTATTGTCTCTTTTCTTTCTTTCTTTTTTCACCTCAAGGTATTTCTTTTTTAACAACATCTTACTAAAGATAAATGAAGTAATCAGTTAACATTAAAAATAAATAAAATACTAGAAAACAAAAGTCGTTATGAATAGTTAAAAAGACAATTTTTAACATTGTAAACATAATTAAAACCTCATAAAATTGAGAAAAAAATTAATGCACTAAAGTAGTCCACCAATCACGACCTATAGGCAATTTATTGACTATGGCAACAAAATGGGAAAATGTGACAATGTAAAACATCTTATATAGTCAGCTAATTATAACTCATGATATATGGTGAACTTTTGACTTTGATAATAAAATCCTTAAAAAACATACAAAATCTTATATATGATTAGATGTTTATGTAAAGTTATTTTACACCATCAATGCATTAAAAAACATACAAATTCTTATATATGATTGGATGACTATGCAAGACTGTTTAACACTACTATTGTCTAATCTTTCAACTCCATCAAATTTCCAAAATCATACAAAATATTTATAATTTCATGATTTTACACTACTAGTAAATAGCCTTCAAAATCTTTAAAATTAGTTACAATCATTAACCATTGATAAGAGTAATAAAGGACATTTACACCCTTGCATTTTTGTACAATTGCACTTAGTACTTCTACATTAGCATTACTTTTACACCCCTTTAGGAGTATTAATGTAATGTTTTTTAAAATTTAGAGGGTGTTAGTGTAACACTTTTCAAACAATTAGGGGCTTTTGTGTAGAGATAGAAATGTTTGTAATATCTCACTAAAACACGTGTGTTAGTGTAATTTACCCTTAATAACATGAATGCAAAAAAAAATATAAAACAATTTACATACATAAATATTATTTGTCGAAATAATAAAATAAATCATGAAAATTCATCTATTAGCATTTTTAAGTTACTTTATTAAGATTTATGGAACAATACCACATGCATAGAAGTTAGAAAATAATATAAACATTTTATTTGCATGGGCCTTGTGAATATGATGAATGTATGTATATGTGTCATTAACTATATGTGTATCTTACTCCATGAGTTAGTAGTGAGAGGTAATTAAACTCCTTTTGTTTTCTTGTATTTATGTTTAGGTTAATTGTTATTTACATGTGAAGTCTAACAAGACTTGCACAAAAGTATTAAAAAGGAGACTTTGAATTTTTCATAGTTTATTTTTACTTTTGAGTTACATGCTCTAATAATATGACACTGAAATGTTCTTTGTTTATGTTTTTCTTAGGGATAGGTAGCCTTAAGTAAGGAAAATTTAAGTCTAACTAACCCAAACCAAAAATAACCAAAAAATAAAATCTATCAACACTCGTCCGTATTGATTGTTAGGTTAAACGAATTCAACTTTTTTGGGTTTAGGGACTAGTTAGTTGGGTTTAATGGGTGTAGCTTTAGTTGGGCCATAAGTTCTATTTAGAACACATTTAATATGAAAAGAAAGAGGTAATAAAAACAAAAACCTAATCCTAGAGAAAGAAATGATTTTGAACCCTAATGATAAAGGTTCCTTTTTAGAGTTGAAAACAAAATCAATTTTAACAGTTGGAAACCAACCGTGTGAATAAAGATGAAAATGAAAAATATAAAACAAAGTAAATAGACTTACAAATTTTGAAGGATTAGATTCAACAAATACAAGTTGTGACCCCATTGGCACGAACTCATCACCGATAGCCAGCAAAGGCTTGAAGATGGTTATAGGGAGTGTGATAAGTCAATATTTTGATTACTTTCTCTACATCATTTGTATCCTAAAATAGCATTATTAGTGGTCAATTAGTATGATTTAATGTATTTATGAGTTTAGACTCATTTTGGCTTTAAATGATAAATTTGGTCTAATTCATTATTTTTATCCAGATTTGACAAGGTTTACGAAACTGAGCATAACTTTCACTACAAACCTCTGATTGAGCTGAATTTTATGTCAAATAAAAGAGGACTCAAAGATCTACAACTTCTATGAAGACATAAAATTCCCAGTCGGAGTGCATCTAATGTGAAAATGTCTTTGAATGCAGCACACGAACTGTTCTGGAAATTCCAGCATTTAAGGATTTGACTAGTCTCGGTAAAACAGGCATAACTTCCTCCACAGATGTAAAATTGATGAGCGGTTAATTTCCTCTTAAAGAAGAGAGATATATCTACAAAAGTCATGAGACATGAAAATCCAATTCGGATTGCATCTGGGGTGAATTTAGCCTTGAAAGTAGACCATGTTCCAGTGACAGAATTCTATGCGAGTTGGACCATTTTTAGTTGCATTTAATTGATCCACTTTGTAATGTTTTGCTTAGGAATTGAGCCCTGGACCTTATACTCAATTCTTACATGTGCAAAGAGGGCTGCCAAGTGAAGAGAAAGTGGGAGCAAGCTGGAGCACATTGGATTCCCACTCACATCCACTTAGCATTTAGTGGGGGACATACCAAATTTTAGGGAAAAACGTTGGGCAGATTTGATGACTTTTTCTCCCCACCTTCTCTTGTCATATTGACTAATTATGTAGTGTGTGGGGTATGTCCAACTATTAGGCATTGGTAGTGAGAGTTTTCTTGGGAATTCAGATTGCAATTTTCGTTTTAGGAAGAGACTTGGCTCTTGGAGAAAAATCTGTTTTTATGCAATCTATTTTCTCTGCATTTTCCAATCTGCACTTTGTTCTATTTTTCTAGCTTTCAATTTTCTTTTCCAGCTCTTTAATTTCATTTGAATGGAAGGCTAGATAGTTTAGATTAATCTCTTGATCTAAGGTTGCAATGATACTTTGAGGTTATGTTCATTGATGCTTGTTCAATTTGCTATTAACTCTTCATCATTCATTCTAAGCTCTTAATGACTATGTGTTTGCTTAATTCACATAAGGAGAACCAAGATTAATTTTTCGCTTATTTAGTTAATCTTGCTATCAATAATAAAAACTTATATCTTGTTCTCATGCTTAATGGAATGAAGTATAAGTTGCTAGAATTGGAATGAATGATGTATGTGTTTGCTTAATTCACATAAGGAAAACCAAAATTAATTATCACTTAGTTAATTGATTGAGGTGGGATTGAGAGTTGAGTAAATTGAACATTTGATGTGATTGATTTTCGCTTAGTTAATTAATCCGGTTATCAAGGATAAGTGAGTTGCAATCTAATCAAGAGGTTAATCTATTTTAGTTTATCATTTTATCTTGTTTAGCAATTCTGTTTTCAAAAATCAACCAAACCCCCCCCCCCTTTTTGTGTATTGTCTTGTGTTTGGTTTTAAGCTTGATAGAAACTTGAGTGATGATCCTTGAGAGAGACGATCTAGGAGTCACTTCCTAGTACTACATATTAATTGTATTAATTTGTGCGAGTGCGACCTCGTATCAGAGTGGAAAATGACTCAACTCTTGGAACCTAAGATTCCATAGTTGTATACCCATCAATCCATTAAAAGAATTATTAATTTTTTTATGATAACATAAGTTAATTTATTGTGATTAAGTATGCTAAGTAATTAAAACCTATAAATAAAATAAAAAGCTAAACACAAGAAAGGGAGGGTTGAATTGTATTTACTAAAAACATTTTCGTTCTTGAAGAACATTTTCACAAAACTTGATAAACTTAGTATAAGACATTGAGAAAATAGATTTTAAGGTTTCGTTTAGAGAAAAGGTAGAAATAAGACTCTTTTGAAATGGTCATCCAATAGAAAATAAAAGAAAAAGAAAGAAGGAGAGAGAAAAAGAAAAAGAAAGAACAAGGCACCGAGATTTATACTGGTTCACTCAATTGACTTACGTCTATTACCTTCAAGACACTTTAAAGGATTTCTAGTAACTAAACTGGTTACAAGTATTCTTTCTTGCAAGCCACTTCTTTCTCAACCCAAGTATTCTTTCTTATAATGTCACTCTTGACTAAAACATGTAAGCTTATATCTTAAACATAAAACCTTAGTATTTTTTGCACTAAGACACTCTTGTCTTTAACCAAAAATAAGATGTTTGAAGGATTACAAAGATAAATATAAAAAAGAATATAGAAAAAATAAGCTCACAAAATTACATACTACTTTGTTGGGAAAAAGATATACAATGCACACTCAAAAGTATTTACTAAAACAAAGAGTTTCATCCATTGTTATTCTTTCAAAAGCTTTTCTTGAAAGATTTTTCTTGTCAGTATCTATTATTGTTTTTCATGTTGATAAGTTGATTCTTATATAGTCTTTATAAGGTTGTTGTTGGATTTTAAATGTACAAGGAAGAGAAAACTTTAATGAGTGACTTTTCAAAGGTGTCATATCAAGCATGCTTTGTTTGACACTTTTTGTTACTTGTAGCACTGTGACACGATCATGCTTGTCCTTTTTGTTGTTGCTTAAAAGAATTTCAAACTTGATGAGAACATAGACTCAAAGTATAAAGACTTCAAAGACTTCAAGAGAGTAACTAGAAGTATGACTAGAAAACTTAAAGATAATGTAGAGTCGTACTTGGCTTTGAAGGATATTGAAGATATGAAGACTAAGTTGTATCATTATTTTTTGATTGATAGCTAGGTCTTAAGCATTATATTTAATAAATAATATTGTTTTTCTTTGAAGTGACTAATTTAAGGGATTGAGTTCATGTTGCTTAGTAGGCTTTATGTAAAAAGCTTGGATTCTTAATGAGCCTTGAGTGCTTAGGAGCCCAACAGATTAGGCCTAAGTTGATGGAGGACCATCTACCATGAGAATTACAAGGGTCATGGAAAGAAGAATCCAAGAGCAAGTTGAAGAAGAGTTGACTAAAAGTCAAGGTCAAAGTCAATAGTCAACTCTTGAAGACTTTAGTCTTAAGCTATTTAAGCCTTGTAATTTTCTTTCAATTATTTAATTGTTTTTAAGACTTGTAAGACTTGTTTTGGGCCTTTTATTTATTTGCTTAAGTGTCATGGCCTAATGCTTAGATGAGTGGACCGAAAATCACAAGCATCCAATTAGAGAGTGTGTGTTTCATTCTCCTTAAAGAGAGTAGAAGAGGTTTTGGAGAGAAGTAATGTTGTCTCCACTAACTTGATTTGATTTTAACCACTTGATTAAATTTAAATCAAATGGAGGAGATTCAAATCAGTCCACATCACATTTTTAGCATTATCTTAAGATTGAATATTAGCCTTTGAGATTAAATTGATCCAAGAAACAAGATTCAATCTTAAGTCACATGTATCACATCTTTTCTCTAATTGATCCTAGCCTTATGATTGGATTCTAAAACCTTGTATTCAATTGATGATTCGTGATTGATCCATTAATTAATCACAAGGTGGGGATTCATTTTCGATTATAAAGCTTAGGCCATCCCTTGCCTTTAAATAGGTAAACTTTTATGATGTAAGGACTTTTGGTCAACATTTTGATGAAATAGAATTTTCTATTGAGAGAGAGTCCTCTCTAGGTTTTCTTGAGAAAACTTTGAATCTTATTAATGGATGTTGATTCCATAGTGGCGATTCTTCATTGAGCTTATTGTCTTGTGCTTGACGCTCTTCATTTCTTCCTACTTCCATCTTTTGATTTCAAGTCTTCCTTTGATTAATTGGCTGTAAGTGTTATCCTATTTTCTGTGAGATATCTTGCTTCTTTGAGTTGATGGATCATTGATGAATTGAAGATTGGGCAACACATTACAAGGACGTGGTGATTCCTTTGGAAATCACTAGGAACTTGTATCACAAGCCTTAAGCCCATTTAAGTGCATGCTTCTTTAGAAGTCCACCTCTCAAACCTCTACGTAACTCTACTTCATTTGTGTGTACACATTATTTAGATAATTAATAAAATTTCATAGCTTTGCTTAATAGAAACAGTACTCTCAAGTATGAGTTGGATATTCAAAACTCTTATCAAAAGCTAGTAGAGACCTTTGTGACGATTCAAGACTTATTAGAGATCATTTTCTAAGGCGTTTTAACCTTCCACAAAGCCTCTATTTTTTTTTCTTTCACTTGCAAATATATAACTGAATAACAACGAGAATTATATTAGAAAAGATTAGGGTTACATAGTTCTCCCAAACAAGGAGGGTTTTAGTTCATGATAATCAAGATCACAATACAAGGATAATTAAAAGAGGAAAAATACATAAACAATCGATTTTCTGAAAAACAAATGAAGAATCTAAGTCACCCCTTGCTCTTCTCTCTCGCCTATGCTTAATACAATTCTCCTGATTTCACTCTCTATCTCCATATTCTCATATCACATGAATCGGTTCTCCTTTTATAATTAATTCTGTTGAGCTTGGGGTTACGAAGTCAACTTGAGCTAGCTGAAATGCAAGTCGCGCAGGCTGAGGTTACAAAAAGCATCATTGGCAGTGCTAGAGGCTCATCTCTCGCGGGCTATGGAGCAACTCGCGCGAGTTGTATTGGTAGTGGAGAATATGACCTTGCTGGGAAGGAGCTCGTGTGAGCTGTAGTGACAAGACGGAATCTTGAACTATGGAACCTCAATTCGCGCAAGCTAAGATATAACTTACACGAGGTGACTCTTCTACGTTAAACTCTTCCAATTTTTGCTACTTCTGAGCTCTAAAAAACTTATCAAGAAGTCTTATAACATGATATTGCATTTTATCACATTTAGATACTATTTTTGGCTTGCTTAATGCTATTAAATGGAAAAATCCTCTTAAAAGAACAAGTGTTGACAACTCTCATTCGTGAGTTATCAAAGACAAAAAACAATATCAAATAACATATATCAAGTAAAGTCATGTGTTTAAAGGTGTACTTTAGAGTTTTCAACTGGATGCTAGACAAAATTATATTTAAGTACACTTACTGAACTTGATTAGACAAACTTACTTTAGACGATTAAGTCATTGTAAAGCCATTGAATAATAATACATTTGTTACTTAGACTTGTGTCTAATTGTGCTTTTCTGGACATCATACTTATCTTAGATGATAAAACTAATTCTTTGGTCAAAAGCATTATTTATCTCAAAATAGCGGTGGTTTTTTGTGTCCAATAAAATATTAATTTTAATCATAGTTACTTAGATTCTAATATCATCAAAACTTAAGCTCATTCAATAAACATATAAGAAAGAACTTTGGAAAAGGATTCAATGTCAACAAGGTCACTACGTCCACTTTATGAACTGTCCAACGTTTAATACAACTCATCCGACGTCCAATACTTGAACATAGGTAAATCATATCCTTATATGGACTTAATGTTTTTTAATTTTTGAATTGATATACCTCTTTCTTATGATGTCAACTAATGCATTATTCTTCTAGTTATTAAGTTTAGATATTAGTAATGTTCAAATTTGAGTTTTTCTCCCATTGGCAAAAAGTGTTTAGGAAAGATAGAGCTCGTTAGCATAACACATGTCTATGAAGCTACTTTGACCGTATGTTTCTCGAAGAAGGAAAGATATCCTCTAAGGCATCTACCTCATACTCTTTACCTTGTATGGTTCAACTATTATTGTAACCAACGTCTCTCGAATGAGATTCCCTGTATTTTTCAACAAGTTCAATCAATGCCACTAAACTTTGGCTGAATGAAATTAAAATCTAATGATCTAAATACATGTCATCTGCAGGAGTAAAATAAGAGCATGATGATATGAAACAGCAAATAAAGAAACAAAAGATCAAAATCCATGGAAGTTGGAATCCTGATGCTGCAAAATAGAGCAAACTCTCATGTAAATAGGATTAAGTAAACCAATGTTTTAATCCCTTAAAAAATAGCTACTTTCAATTTTAGTTACTGAGAATATTTTTCTTTTGTATATAATTTTACAAATAATTAGAAATACATATTTTTAATCCCTACCATTGAATGTGTTTCATTAAGCGATAACGAGCATAATTAGATTATGCAAGTGTCAATGATCTGTTCGCCACGTTACCACTTAATGAAGCAAACCTAATAAGAAGAAATAAAAGTATGTATGTTCACAAATCAAGGAAAGAAAAACTATAGACCTAAACTCAAAATTGACTTTAAGAAGAAAAAAAAATGTATGACCCATTTTTCCATCTTTGGTACTAAACATGCTAGCATGTGACAACCTTAGCTAAGTTCATATCTAGGATTAAGGTGCCCCACAAGTTAAGAATAAGGTGCTGGATTGAGTGCTGGAGTGACATATCTGGGCATTAAAGTAACCTTCATTTGTTCCACTCTTCCAACTCTAAGCATTAAAGTTCCCAATACCATCCATCTATTTACACTGTCCCTGACCAAATTTAGCCTTCCAAATTTGCCTAGATACAAGGAGCCGAAGCCTTTGAGATCCTGGACCAGGTTTGATCAAGTGAATGTTTCCAACCTTGGAACATTTTGGATTTCCAGAACACCAACCACCAGGGGTGAATAGTTCCGTTTCCCTGTGTAATAATTTTTTATCAATCACATCCAAGACAGGATCATTGTGCTTAAATTTCCTAGCAAAGGCTGCATTGCTTGCAACCATCTTGTGTGTGTCATTGATGCCAAGGACATGAGGGTGCTGTTTCGGAGGGTTGTCCCATGCAATATAATGCAAGTCACTGTTTACAACAGTTTTGACAAGATTTGGATCATTGCATACAACAGTTTGAAAGTAGCCTTCGGGGGAGGATACGAAATTAGTGTAGTACATAAGAAGGGTTCTTGGTAGATTTTCCCAACCCCAAACAACATATTCTACAAATGCGCGTGATAAGACCATCCATGCTGAACCTGCAATGTAGCTATCATCCATGATTTAACAACATAACAAAATGAAAAAAAATGCAAGCTAAACAAAAAATAAGACCATGTTTGATTCATTTCTTGATTTTTGGTTTTGAAAAAGTTTTCTTATGCAATTTCACACTACTCAGCAATCACTTTCTCCTCCGGAGTCAATAATTTAGAAAATTCTTTCCAAAACAAGTATTTAAAAACCGAAAACACAGGATCTTTTCTCATTTTCTTCTATTTTCATCTGTTTCAACCTCTCCCTCAATTCCATACTCTGCTTTGTGCCTTGCGCTGCACTAGTTGTCTGATCAACCTTATTTAGTTGCAATTTTATAACTAAAAACAGTTTATGAAACTCGAAATCAAACACACTTTTAAGTCTTTTTTAAAAATGGGTAAGGGTAATGACATAATGTTTTACACGTTGTTAAAGTATAAAAAGTTAGTCCTGTTATTACAGTGAATTCAGCCTCAAAAATATGTAAACTGCTCAGTCATAACTGACACATAAGACTTGTCTAAAACTTCCAATTTCAGCAATTAGGAAGGCTAAAAAGCAAAATTACATTAGCTACATGTGAATGGTTTGGTTCTGTTTAGACAATAAAGATGCGAAGGGACAAACTAACCAGTAAATAGTTTAAATGCTGTTGGCAAAGTTCTCTTTGGACCAACCCAAAAAACATCAGACTTATTTGTCCTGTAAAGACCTGGGTCTATAATTAAGGGCATTGCTCGTTTTTCCCTGTACAGTTTGGGTCAAAGATTGCATATGTCAAGGGATTGGAAGGGGACAATCCACCTTTATGTGCATAACTACATATAAAAATCGATTATGGGAAGGTTGAAAAAAGGCCACTTACAGCTTCCATCCCAAACGACTTGTGTGCTCAATGAAGTTAAGGCTTCTGTCTACTTCAGAAAAAGTATATAGAAGATCTGCAGAAAATCACACCCATATTAGTTTAAGATGTTTGCATAAATTTCTAGAAAATTACTTACAGAGAAAAAAATAAAAAGATAAATTAAACTTCTTTTGTTAGTAAAAATCAACTTGTGCACCTCAAATTTAGGAGAAGTTAGATGAGATAGTTTCCATAGAAGTTAAGCGTAAAAATTAATTTTAACAATCATGATTTTTTTCTTCTTATTTGTTTTCTTCGAGAAATTTATCGAAATAGATCCTAAGTGTCTAACAATTGTGATTAATGAGAGAAAAAAAACTTGTTGCAATCACATAAAGTTTAGGAGGATTGGTCCAGCGGATGGGAATGAAGGCTTTAGGGCCTAAGGGTGAAGGGAGAAGGGAGTGAGGAGAGGTTACAGGTTCAAATTTCCCAATGGCATTTCTAATCAAAACTAACAAAGTAACATTTACCAAGCAAAATAAAAAAAAAACAACATAAAGTTTGAATCAAAAAAGCATATTGAAACAATAGCAAAGTCAACAAACTAACCATCTTGAGTCACAAGGGGATAATCTGAAGCACTAAGGTTAATAAACCAATCCCAGTCTTTAGTTCTCTTGAGCAGAATGGCACAAGCATGAAGAGTGTGAGAAATCATGGTAGGTCCTCTGTAAGTGACCATATTAGCTTTCTGAATCATGAAAACATTTCCAACCTCAGCAAACACAGGCTGTTTCGCAATTCTAGAAGCAAGCTCCAACCTCACCTCTAGTGGTGACTCAAGGTCCAAATGAACTATATAATGGTTAAGTGGATGGTAAAGGGCTAGAAGAGTTCTCCATAGCTTCTCCAAATCACCCTTTGAGCCTG
This sequence comes from Hylodesmum podocarpum, assembly GCA_026586105.1. Taxonomy (NCBI): domain Eukaryota; kingdom Viridiplantae; phylum Streptophyta; class Magnoliopsida; order Fabales; family Fabaceae; genus Hylodesmum; species Hylodesmum podocarpum. Next base: position 3,711,571 of record JALJEV010000804.1, read on the forward strand.
AAATCAAATAAGCGAAGCGAGGAATCGCCGGCACAGATGGAGATGGAGAGGTGGCTGAAGAAATCTTTGTCTCCACAAAAACTGGACTAGTTTGGTTTACGGCTAGACGAGAAGGTAGAAAAGAGAGTATTGAATTGAAACTGTGAATTGTAGACACAAGCCCCATGTTGAAGCATGTTGCAAGGAAGAATATGCACACAATTGAGATCATGATGAGAGGAAATTGCCATTTCTTCTCCGTGTTAAAGGACCCCATCATTGAGACTTATCATGAGTTCTTATTCAATTCTCTCTTTCCATAAAATTCAGCACCTAGCAGCCACTGAAATAACCATATATGCGATCTCTTAATGTCTCTTCTCAATACACTTTGAATAGCTTCTGATGAATCAACACCACGTATTCATTATTCAATTCAAGAAATGAATAACGATATATTAATTTTTTTCATAAACAAAGGAATTGTAGTTTCCAAAATCAAGCATGCTAAGCACCAATAAATAAAAAAAGGAGATTTTAAATGACCAAAATTTGCACATACATGTGTAAGCATGTGTGACTGTGATTCGATGCCAGAATACATTTCCTATTAGAAAGAGACAAATCTGAGCATAAAAGATATCGAAAAGTGGCAAAAGAATAAAAAACTACAGAAAAATAAAGCACGATTGTGCTTGTTCTTGTCAATGAGCTATTAAAAAAGGACAAAAAAAAAAACTGGCCAAATTGAATTAGTGATTGTAACGAAATTAATAGACAGAAAAACAAGGATCTAGAACAAATCGTTGGGATAAATCAAGATCAGTTCAACTTAAGCATTGACAAACAAATTTGATTCCTAACTTTGTTTTCAAATGTTTTGGAAAGAACAATGAATAAGAAAATGGTCATCAAAAATGGCAAAATTGGACAAAACACCCAGGTCACAAAATCAACTTTTGTTTTTCTTTTATGTTTTGATGAAACATATAAACAACAGAAACACAAAGCATAGGACAAGAGGTGATAAACACAAGGCAGAATGTTTAGCTCAAATATGAATGAAACAAAGAATAAATCATAGGATTAATCATTTAATCATAATCTATTTGTATATAACATTGACCAATGTATACAACCAAAGGAAACATGAGACACGAACCTGTATCTGTATGTGAACAACAGAACCAAGAATCATGGGATAGTATAAAACTCTAAGATTCAGAGATAGATTTAATGATTTATAGATCGAAAAATGGGTTTCTTTTGTTCTAAGTGTTTGTGACTGTTTCATGATTATTTTTACGTTTATAAGAAACTGAGAAAGTGGTTCTATTTGAGCTAATGCATTTCTGTTACACCAAGGCTATAGACAGAACATGCTAACTACCATTCAAGCAATATAATTAAGGTTCTTTTATGAGTTTAATTTCTATAACATCTAAATCAATAAAAATCATAGGTATGCATTTTTCAAGATAATTATCATAAAATTTAACAAACTTACCGTATATAATAATATGGAATTTGATTCTATACACTAAGCATTCACTATTTTTACTCTTTTATAATGTTATATACGTGCCTGTCTAAGTGTCTTATATACATGTGTAGGAAAATGTTAATCAACACGAAACCATTTCATGAAATATGCATGATTTGAGTTTTCCGTCAAAAACTTATTTTACATATTTTTTTGTTTTTTATTAATATCTTTTTTCTTTAAAAAAAAGGTACTAATCACTGTTTGTATATTTTGTGTCACTGTTACATGTATTGAATAGCAGCGATGACATGTTTATGTAGCGAGAAAACAAATATTCCTGTGAAGGCAAGTGAAGCGGGAAAATGGATAAGAGAACAAAAATAAAATGTGGTTAATCTCACGTCTAGAAATATATAATTGGGATTTCAAAAGAGTTTGATAAAAAAAGTCTTATGATATTCCATCCAGACTTTTATATGATGTTAAAAAATATTGTGATATTTAAGTAAGAAAATCATGATTTAAGAAAGTTATCAAAGTTTAATGGCACAATTATGAATTTTTACAACTTTAAAAAAGTCTTGTGATATTAAAAAACACATAAATTTTAGATAGATTGTTTGATATGATGAACTTTATTACACATTTTAGTAAAATATAAATAAATATTTCATTCATTTAAGGATTTCACTGGACCCTTAAAACTTTCTAAGGCTTTTTGTATTTTCTTTTTATGATATATAATGATATAAAAAAAAATTCTTTCTAGTAATGTCTGATGACATATACTATTATTGTTATCTGTGTTCATCATATATTCACTTCCATTTTAACCATAGTTGTCACCATTATTATCATCACCATTACATATCACTGTCACTACCATTTTTGTCACCATTAAAAAATCACCACTATCGATGGAGGAAATGGTAGTACAATCATGATAATAGTAATAATAGTAAAGATGATAATGATAAAGTGATGATGGTAATTGAAGTGACAACAATGATTGTAAGAATTTTTATAATTCAGTTTTAATCTTAACGGTAGACTTTTTTTTAATTATAATTCAAGAGTTATCATTGAATATTTTCTCAAATTCATAAAATTCAATTGAATATTTTCTCAAATTCATAAAATTCCTTGAAATCTTAAAAATCGATAAGATCCTTTCAAATCTTATAATTCTTATGATATAGATCCAATAAAATGCAGACTACTAAATCTTATAAGTTATTATATTCCTATGAAATTATAAAAATCTTTCAAAAAATCTCTTAATTTATTATTGTAACACTCTAATTTAATGTCACATTATCTAACACTAAACAGAAAAATCATTTTAATTTTTCAAATATCTTGATTATGTTCAATTAATAGAGACTTGATAAACAATCGTCAAGTTGAAGTAAGCAACTAAAATTTACAGCATAAGATCATATATCTAACTATGAAATTGAAGTAAGCAACTAGTTACATCAAATGTAAATAATTCTAGAAAGTATTACAAGTTATATTGTACATCTAACTATTAAATTATATATTTAAAATACTTACATAAAGTATCCTAAAATAGCATATGAAACAAGAAAAATTAACAAAAAATGATGATGAAGCAAGTCTTCAAAAGAGAAAGATACCTTTGCCCAAGACACCATTTTCTTAAACCACTCCAAATCATCACCAAAGTCTATTGATCATATGCTCACCTAATCATCCAAGGGTCATAGCAAGTGTTAAACACATAACACTCGAAAAAGGTTAGTTCATCAAAACAATAGTAATAACATTAAGAAGCCATTAACAATAAACAAAATACAATTAAACTCATTTTCACAATAAATGATACAGGTCCCAATATGATACATGCTTCCTCACTACACACTCTAATATCATGTAGTACCATTCAATGCAAGAGTGATGCCTACAAGTACATGTCGTCGCGGACTCTCAGTAAAAAATTTGTACAATAAATGTCGAGGTTACTAGTTTTGCAATATGACTCACTACCTACTCATAATTATAGGCTAGAGTAATTGTTTTCCCCAACCAAGTGACAACCCCTACGTCCTAAGACTCTCTCTTTTAGGAGCCTAATAAGGACCACTTGTCATAATTTCATGCATCCTCACTTTATAAAACATTCTCATTAAGTAATTATGATGATTTTTACCAATTTAAATTAAACATCTTCATGTCCCATGGACATATCCAAATTGGACAACCCAACTACATCTACCTCTATATAGTGAGCATACATCCCCACAAATTTCAAATCATTGATTATCATAATCCTCAAAACATTCATTATGAAGTATATCCCCTAACAATTAATCATATTCTCCACTCACTCATTAATTTTGAAACACCTCGACTTCTACAATTATAACGTCCTAATTCCTCTATGACTCACTGTAAAAGATAGAACACAAGAAGGAGGGTTGAATTATGTTACTTTAAAAAAAAAATTGTTCCTTTCGTCTGTGAGTTTAAAGGTGTTCAGACGAAACAGTCTTAATCTTCAAAAGTTGATTTTAATGAACAGACGTTATAGTTTGATTATCCCCGTTAGTCAAACACTTAAGAAGACAAATACACAAGTATTTTTATACTAGTTCGTCTATTCAAGACAACGTCCAGTTACCCAGCAACAACTGAGTTTTCACTACAAACCGTGAAATGGTTACAAGTATTATTTGCGCCCAGCCACTTCTAGCTATTACACGATATTCTTTGAGCACAGCCTTCGCAGGCTAAACAACTTGGGTATTCTTTGAACAACCAGCCTCCTCAGGCTAAAACACCACACAAGTGGATTTGAAAGAGATTTCTAAAAAGGATGTTTCCTCTTCGCAGAGAGAGTTTTACAATAGAGAGCAGAAGTAACAGTGAGCGAATTCACAATAGTTTGAATACTTGAAGCGTGTTCGCCAACTGAACTTTGAATAAGCGAAGTCTTTAAATAGGCAAAGTCTGCAAATATCCCTTAGACACAGAAGAATGTCGTTGAGCATTTTCCAAGTGAAGTCCAAAAAGGTGTTAGAGTGTACTTGAGTGATTGATTGCGTGTGCAGCGGATTAGGTAGCGTGTGCAATACTTTTTCTGACTTGTACAGAGACTTTGACAAAAAGGTGAAGACCTTTTTGAGTTGCATATGTAAGCGCAAATCCCCATACTGATCATGGATGCTTCTAATGAGTACGTCTTAAGATTTGAAATCTTGGCGCGAGTGACTCATACTTTGCTTCACTTCTTTGGCAGACGATAAGCTTCTTCAGTCTTAAGAGTTTTCGTCTTAGCCTTTCGTCTGATGACTTAACTTGAGATAGACGAATGACTTCAACTTCGAGGAGTCATCTTCTGTCTGTGCTTGTTGCGTCTAACTTTGCTTGTTGATGTTCCTTCTGGAAATGTTTTGTCTGTCTTGTAATTATCAAAACTTAGAGACGTTAATCATCTTGATCTAACAATCTCCCCCTTTTTGATGATAACAGACCATACTGATAACTTTCTCAAGGAAGCATCTGCACAAGACAAAGTTAGCTAAGAACAGTTTAAGCACAAGTCGGATTTACATCAAGACGATGTTTTCTGAGAAAATACCTCTTTATAAGAATCGTTACATCAATGTGATGTAAACCATATACAGTGTTACAAGGTATACAGAAAACAAATGTTCTAAGTCTAGAAGTATACATGTATAAAGCTATACAAACTAATAAAGAATCAGTTAAACAGAGCAAAAAGATACAAAAAAAATGAAAACATTTTTCTGCTAACTCCCCCTCAGACGGATAAACCCCTTTTTAGACGATGGCTCCCCCTTAGCACAACCTCTCTTTGCTTCTAAGTTATTCTCCCCCTTGGGCTGAGAATCATCAAAAACTTCATCAAGTAGGAGGTTTAGGCTTCTGTTGGACAAGACCCATGACAATCTCCCTCAGCTGCTGCATCTCAGTTGTTAGTGAAACTTGATTATCCTCAAGCTCTTTGTTCTTCTTCCTAAGATGCTCGCAATTTTTCTCCAAGGCATCATATTTACGCTTCAGAGTGTGATACTCATCAGCATTCCCGGCTTCATCCTCAATAAACATAACCTTCACTTTATCAGCGTTCTCCACAAGAGGCGATTGAGGCTCTTCAACAATAGGATCAGACTCTTCTTTTATGACCATAGTTGAAGTCTCAATAAATGGAGTTTGAGGCTCTTCAACTATTGGTACAGAATCATCTTCAATGAACACGGTTGGAGTCTTCTTCAAATGCAGAGTAAAAAGTGGAAGTGTGAGATACGCAGTGAAGTCCCTCTCCCATTGCCAAGTAAAAACTTTGTTGGGTATAGAGAGCTCAAGACCTGGATGTTCCTGAGAAGGATGTGTATAAGCGAAAGCTTCTCCAGGATAAACCTTGCCACAGATCGTAGAATCTTCATCAAATGAAGTCCTAGAGCAAAACGCAGAAGTGGCTTCATGATCTTTTATCATCCTTTGAATCTTAGGATTGATAGGCCTTGAGGCTTTGGCTTGGATAGATTTGAGATGCGAGTATGCAGCAGACGGAAGTCGCTGGGGAATGTGCCTTGCAAACTTGAAGGTTTTGGGGACAGACGGAGTCTTCTTCTCTTTCCCTTTAGCCAAAAACTTGACCAAGCAAGGTCGTTTTCGGTCTAAGACGATGAAGAACTTGGTTTCGTCTGAAATGAGAGAAGAGAATTGAGATCCCAACTCCTTCTTTGCTCTTCTTGCAATGTGATATAGGGAAGCCAATCTAGCTTTTTCTTCCCTTCTATAAGCATTAGCCATCAGTTTGAACGCTATGTTGTAATCTTCAGGAAGCGCATGAGCAAATTCTTCAGGGTCTTCATATTCATTAAGGAGGATGGAGTAGCGAGGACAGATTCCTGAACAATGTGGTCTTGTCCAAGGAAGAACAATTCCAAGAGTATGTCCTAGACCTACATACTCTGTTTGGTTCATTGCAATTGTGAAGGGTACGGGATCATGGTGATCAATGGTGTCCAGATGCCAATGAGAGTAATCTTTTGGCTCATAGATGGTGGAGTTAGGATCTCCATATCTGCAATGGTGAAATGTAGGTGCATTGAGTTCATGTTGAACCTTCCACTTGATATTTTCTCTGAAAGGAATGTGGGGTTCATAGCCAAGAGTTGGTCCTTCAATCACCGACTCAGCTAGATGATCCTTGTACTTGTTTATTTCTTCTAAACCCTTGTGTAAAAGATAAAACACAAGAAGGGGGGAGTTGAATTGTGTTAATTAAAAATTTTATCCCTTTCGTCTGTGGGTTTCAAAGTTGTTCAGACGAAACAAAATTTATGTTGAAAGATTGATTTTAATGAACAGACGTTATAGTGTGATTATCCCTTGTTAGTTGATCAGACGAAACAAAAATAAACACAGTTATTTTTATACTGGTTCGTCTATTCAAGACTACGTCCAGTTACCCAGCAACCGCTGAGTTTTCACTACCAACCGTGAAAGGGTTACAAGTATTCTTTGATCCCAGCCACTTCTGGCTATACACAGATATTCTTTGCTCCCAGCCTTCTCAGGTTAAACCAACAAGGTATTCTTTGAACCCAGCCTCCACAGGCTATTACAAGAGGTATTCTTTGGAACACAGCCTCCTCAGGCTAAAATGCCACACAAGTGGACTTTGAAAGATGTAGAAAAACAAAGTTTTCCTCTACGCAGAGAGGTGTTTACAATAAAGCACAATCACAGATTTGAGCGAATCCTTAAGAGATAGATGAAGATAAGCGTATTCGCCAACTTGTTCTGGTCGTGGTGAAGTCCTTTTATAGGCATCTTCTTCAAATAGCCGTTAGACTCATTTGAATGCCGTTGAGAGTCGTTGGAGATCTTCTTGAAAGCTTTCCAAAAAGGTTGTCAGTTGTACTTGATTGATTGATAAGAGTCGCAGCGGATATAGCGGACTAGGTTGTGCGCGCAGTACTTTTTCTGACTTGTACAGAGATGTGACACAAAGGTGAAGACCTTTTTGATTTTGGAGTGTAAGCACAAATCCCTATACTGATCTTGGATGCTTCTCTTGAGTACTTCTTCAGATTTGAAAACTTGGCGTGAGACTCCAATCTTGACTTCACTTTTGGATAGACGAAATGTGTAATCAGTTGAAGTTGTTTCGTTGTTTCGTCTCATCCTTTCGTCTTAAGGCTTCACTCTTGGACAGACGGAGACTTTAGCTTTGACAGTCTTCTTCCGTCTGTGCACGTTCCGTCTGATATCTTGGCTTGTGGACAGACGCAACACTTCAAACTTTGAAGGGTCATCTTCCGTCTGAGCTGGTTTCGTCTTAGCAGGTCTTGATAGCTTGATTTCGTCTGTCTTGTAATTATCAAAATCTTGAGGTGTTAATCTTCCTTGATCTAACACCTTGATGTCTAAAGAGGCCAGTTTTTCCCAAGGCAAACGCTTCAGTCATTCGCGTTGCTCTTCAGGGGTATAGATGAAATCTTCTTTGAAGTCCGCTGGCTTCAAGGGTTTGTGATAAATGATGGGGTTAACAAATCTCCCAAGTTGGAATCCCTTTTTACCTCTGTACTGATAAGGGTTCTTCAACTCAATATAGGGAGTGTCTTTTACAAAGCAATCTTCATCGTCTGCTAAGTAACCATCTGTAGCAGACTCAGACGGTTCACCATCATCGGAGATATCTTCAAGTTTATCTCCAAGAATCCAGTCAGGCTTGACTGGTCTTTTAGCACAAGAGCTTTCAGCAAATCTCTTCATGACTAATTCGTTAAGGAACGAATAGTCAGTCTTGTGCTTGGGTGGAAGATCTTCTGGATTTATAACTTCAGCGTCAGATCTTACCCATGGTGCATCCATTTTCTTTATATCAACATGTTCTTCATCAGACGAAGAACATGCGTCCTCAATAATTATTACCTCAGACGGAATCTCCATCATTTGTAGGTAGGATGCTTCTTCAGACGCAGCAGGTATCGTCTGATCAAAGGCAGCGTTGAGAGGAGACGCAACAATAGGATTTGAGACAGTATCCTATGTTCGTCTTGGAGTGTTGGCGTAGAAACCTCCATAGTTGGAGCTTCTTCATTTAACATAGTCTCCAATTCCTCTGCTAACTGAGCATTGTCCTTCTGGATCTGGCAGTCTCTTCACTATTCATGCCCTCTGAAGTTGCTGGTGCAGGCGCTGCTTCAGACGATCCAATGACCTTAACGCTCTCGAGAAAAATTCTTTCTCTTTCAGCTTGAAGCAGCATAGAGACCCTCTTAGCCTCTTTTAGTTGCCTTGCTTCGTCTGTTTCTCAAACTATCACAGACGCAAGCTTCTGTTTCATATTCTCTTTGCCTTTGGTAGCCTTTTGAAGAGCAATCTCTCTAGCTCTTGCTTTCTCTTCGACTGCTTTCTTCTTCTTTTCTTCGTTTGTAAGGATCTTTACAGACGGTACACCCTTAGGTGATTTTTTAACCCCTTCATCTTCATCAGGGGATATCTCCTTCTCCTGCGTCTTAGACGCAACATGTTTTATTCGGATAGTCCTCTTCTTCTTTCTAAGAAGTTCTTCTTGAGCATTTTTGAAAGGGACTTCAGATATGGTCACAGGTGGATGAGGGATAGGTGTTTGGGTTTGTGTTTGGGCTTGTGTTTGGGGTTTGGCGCGTTTGATGCGGGCTCTGTGAGGAGGATCTTTGGTGATAGGAGAAAGAGGAATTTCATCTTCACTCTTATTGTGATGAAGAAAGCTAGGGCTCAAACGCATCTTGGCAAAGGTGCTTCCTTTGACCTCCTTTCCTTCATCATGCCATACTACACCAGTGGCATCAAACCCTTGGTTTATGATGATTTTGGAGAAGAGAGTTGCGAAGGGGATACTACTCTTCCTACGAATGTTCCTATTCCTTAACGCATTTATCCAATGGTCAAGAATGATGTAAGGAAGACTCATCCTTACTTTCCTCAAACAGTAATAGATGCAGAATCTGTCACGAGTACTCACATTGTCTCGTGAGCCTGTTTTGGGTGTGAAGATGTTGTAGAGAAGGTTGTGGATGACTCTGCATGTGGGATAGAGATTCCCTGATCTCAGAAACTTGGGATCTTCAGGGTCATGAGCCTTTCCATAGAGTATCTTGTCAACATGCTCCTCAGACTCTAACCTCATCCAGTCAGCGTTGTAGAAGCGTCCTTTAGCTTTGCAACTCCCAGCTTCAGCAATGGAGTCTATTGTGATAATATACTCATTGTTGTCAATGGTACCCACAATACCATCATCAAACTCCTTCGCGTCACTCCAGAACTCCGCGTAGGCCTCTCATCTCAACGAAGTCCATCCAACCATTGTGTATCAACATCTTTGATACTCTGTTAGAGATGCCTTCAATGGTAGTCCTTGAGACCCACTTGCTAGGCAAGAAGAGATCTTGTGCAAAGAAAGTTGCTTCGGTTGCTTTGATGTTCTTGGCGGCCATTATTCTAAGTTTGAAAAGAGAGAGAAAGTGTGTGAATAGAATACTCAAAGATAGTAAGAACTTAGAATGCAGTAAAGAATAAAAGACTAAACTTTGAGAGTATTTATAGTCAAAGACAAAACGGTTATAATTCATCAGACGAAAGAAGTTGAAACTGCCCCTGATTTGACGTGGCCTCATCATTGCCCTTTTAATGATTGATTTGACTCTTGCAATTCACAGCGCGTGCTTCTCAATGTCCTAGAATAGTACAGTAAATGACAAACACATTTAATGCTGCCTTTAATTTGTCCCTGCACACTTAACTTTAAATTAATTAAATAATAACCTTGCTTCTGTTGAATTTTCTCAGACTGATTCAACTTAATCAGACGCAATGTTTCACATGAAAGTAAAATATCACAAACAAAGGCAGTTAAAATGAATAGATGAAATGAAATGTACAGAAGAAATGAAATGTACAGACGAAATGAAATGCTCAGACGGAAAAACTTAATCAATTAAAGAAACAATTCCCAATTTTTCTTTAATGAAATTAAAGCGAGTTTCGTCTAAAGTTTTTTTAAAGATATTTGCCCATAGAAAATCAGTTTGAACAAACTGTATATCAAAAATACCTTTTTGAACATAATCTCTTATAAAGTGAAATTTGATTTCAATATGTTTGACTTTTGAATGTTGAATAGGATTTTTGCTGAGATTAATTGCACTTATATTATCACAAAATACTGGTATTTAGGTCTCAAACCTGGAGTAATCCTCAAGTTGATGTTTTACCCAAAGTAGTTGTGAACAACACCCAGCTGCAGCAATATATTCTGCTTCAGTAGTTGAAAGTGCAATGGAGTTTTGCTTCTTACTTGACCAAGAGATTAGTGATGAACCAAGGAATTGACATCCACCACTTGTGCTTTTCCTTTCCACTTTATCTCCAGCATAATCAACATCACAATAGCCACTAAGATTGAAATCACTATTTTTCTTATAAAACAAAGAGAGATTAGTGGTTCCAATGAGATATCTTAAAATGCGTTTAACATCTTGTAAATGTGATTCTCTAGGATCAGATTGAAAACGTGCACATAGACAGACACTAAACATAATGTCAGGTCTACTAGCAGTGAGATAGAGAAGAGATCCAATCATACCTCTGTATACCGTCTGATCAACGGTCTTACCTGATTCGTCTTTGTTGAGACTGGCTCCAGACGAATGCATGAGAGTTTTCATTGGTTTGACATTTTCCATTTTAAATTTATTTAGAAGTTCCTTAGTATACTTCTGTTGATGGATGTATATGCCTTGTTTCGTCTGCTTGATTTGAAGTCCTAGGAAAAACTTCAACTCTCTCATCATGCTCATCTCGAACTCATCCTGCATTAACTTAGAGAAATCCTTGCACAAGGATTCGTTAGTTGCTCCAAAGACTATATCATTTACATATATTTGGACAATAATAAAGTCTTTTGAAACACTTTTCTTGAAGAGTGTAGTATCAATCTTTCCTCTTGAAAAACCATTTTAAAGAAGAAAAGAACTTAATCTATCGTACCAAGCTCGAGGAGCTTGTTTAAGACCATATAGTGCTTTCTTCAGTTTAAAAACATGATCTGGTTGAGATGAACTCTCAAATCCAGGAGGTTGTTTTACATATACTTCCTCTTCAATAAAACCATTTAGAAAAGCGCTTTTTATGTCCATTTGATATAGGATGATATTCTTATGAGCAGCAAAAGCAAGTAGAATTCTAATGGCTTCTAATCTAGCTACAGGAGCGAAAGTTTCAGTGAAATCTATACCTTCCTGTTGGTTATAGCCTTGAGCTACTAACCTTGCTTTGTTTCTTACCACTTTCCCATCTTCATCAAGTTTATTTCTGAACACCCATCTCGTTCCAATGATGCTTTTGCTTCTTGGTCTTTTTACCAAAGTCCAAACATCATTTCTGGTAAACTGGTTTAGCTCTTCTTCCATAGCTAATATCCAGTCATTATCTTGTAGAGCTTCCTCAATGTTCTTGGGCTCTATATTTGACACGAGAGCATAGCCAGACGATTCTTTAAGTCTTGATCTTGCTTGAACACCTTGATGTTTATCTCCAATGATAAGATCTTTTGTGTGGTTTGAGACAAACTTCCACATTCTTATAGGAGCTTGATCATCATGTTGGTGAGCATCAGACGAAGAGGGTTCGTCTGTACTTCTATCGTCTGCTCTTGTGTTTGTCCTTGCGTCTGACCCAGGTTGACCATTTGGACTTGAGCTTTGACCAGAAGGGTTAATCTGTAAATTATCAAATAAATTTTTTAGGTCTGATATTTCCTTATCAGCCTTTGAGTTATCTTGGAATTTTACATGAATTGATTCCTCTACAACTTACGTCTTAGAGTTAAATACTCTATAGGCCTTAGACGTATTGGAATATCCAAGTAAGAATCCCTTCACCACTTTTGAATCAAACTTGTCAAGTTGATCTTTAGTGTTTAAGATGAAACATTCACATCCAAAAGGATGGAAGTAAGAAATGTTGGGTCTTCTTCCTTTCCATAGTTCATATGGAGTCTTATTCAATATTGGCTATATCAATATTCTGTTTTGAATATAACAGGAAGTATTAATCGCTTCTGCCCAATAATATTTTGGAAGAGAGCTTTCATGCAACAAAGTTCTAGCCATTTCTTGTAAGGTGCGATTTTTCCTTTCCACAACCACATTTTGTTGAGGAGTTCTTGGAGACGAAAAATTGTGAAAAATATCATTTTCAAAACAGAAGGCATTGAACTCAAAATTTTCAAATTCTGTTCCATGATTGCTCCTAACATACGCAATACATATTCCTTTTTCTTTTTGAACACGTTTTCAGAATATTTCAAAGACACTGAATGACTCATGTTTATGTGCTAGGAAGTATACCCATGTAAATCTAGTATAGTCATCCACAATTACAAATCCATATCTCTTTCCTCCAAGACTTTCAGTCTGAGTAGGTCCAAAGAGATCAATATGTAACAGTTCTAGTGGTCTTGTCGTGGAAACAACATTTTTTGATTTAAAAGAGGCTTTGTGTTGTTTCCCTTGCTGACAAGATTCACACAGACGATTGGATTTCCAAGATATTTTTGGCAAACCTTTCACAAGATCCTTTTTAGAAATTTTTGAAATATACTTGAGACTCAAATGTCCAAGCTTTTTGTGCCAAATATCTCGTTCATCATCTGCTGAAATCAAACATGTCACATTCTGATCACTAAGGTCAGAAAGACAAACCTCATAGAGATTATTCCTTCTTTTCCCAACAAACAGAATGGATTTGTCCTTGTTCTTAACTATACATTCATCAGAGTTAAAAGCTACTTCATATCCACTGTCACAAATTGACTTATGCTAAGCAGATTGAAGTTGAGACCTTTAACGTAAGACACATTTTGGATAAGAGGATTGGGTGTCTTACCAACAGTCTCAATACCTAGGATTTTACCTTTCCCTGAACCATATGATACAGACCCTTTACTTGGTCTAAGATCTTAGAACAAAGACAGGTCTCCCGTCATGTGTCGTGAGCACCCACTATCCAGGTACCAGCTTGAAGTCCTATCTCTTCCTATTAAGGATATCTGCAACAGGAATAATAAGTGACTTTGGTACCCAAATCTTTTTGGGTCCTCCTTTGTTAGTGGAAGAAGATTTCTTTTTGTTTAAGGTTCTTTTATCTTTTCTATAGTCATTTGAACCTTATTGTAATTTTTGTTCTTCTACAGACGAAACAAATTTATTTTTCTTTTTGTCTGACTCTTCAACATAACCAAGTCCACTTTTATCAGACGGAGACCTCCCATATTTTAAAATATTTTTTAGCATTGAGGATCCCTTATTGAACTTTGTTAAGTCTTTGAGTAAGGATTCATTTTCTTTCTTCAATCTTTCGATTTCAGAAACAAAAGTATCCTTTTCAGACTCAGATGATTTTTCATCTGATACTTCCTTTTGCAACAACTCATTTTCAATTCTCAAAGTAGCATTTTCTTCCAAAGTTTGTTTCAACTTGGCTTTGCATACTTTTTATTGCTCAGCAATAAAATTTGAGTTAGCCAAAAGTGTATCGTATAAAATTTCTTCTGATTCTGACTCAGACTCAGATGAAGAGGATGAAGAAGTTTCAGATTCAATTACCTCTGATGAGACAGTGTCTCCAGCCATGAGGCAGATATTTGCAGTTTCTTCTTCTTTAGTAGATTCCTCTGAACTTTCGCTATCAAGGTCTTCCCAAGTCACCAGACTCTTCTTACCCTAGTCTTTGCGAGGATTCCATCTTTTCTTCAATCTTGGACACTCTAATCTCATGTGTCCAAGTTTTCTACATTCGTAGCAGATAACTTTTGAGCTCTCCTCCTTGCTTGAAGGTTTTTCAGTGATCTTCTTTTCCTTTTTCTTGAAGATGCGTTGACCTCTACCCTTCTTCATCATCATCTTCTTAAAGCGTCTGGCCATGAGAGAAATCTTATCATCAGACAATCCGTCAGACGAATCAGACTCAGTGGTGTCAGCTTTCAAAACTTTGTGCTTCTTCTTTCTTTCCCTTTTAGGAATTTCCTCCTTTGGCATGGTGTTGACAGACGGAAGAGCTATGGGCTCTTGAACTTTGATCTTGTCTCTTTTACACAGAAATACCTCATGTACTCTCAAGGTTCCTATTAATTCATCAAGAGTTAATGTCTTCATATCACGCCCAACTGAGATGGCAGTAGACATAGCTTCCCATGGAGGAGAAAGACTATCCAATATCTTCATGTTGTTCTGGGCCTTGGTGAATGTGATATCCAGTGCAATGAGTCCATTCAATATTATTTGGAATCTTCCAAACATCATGTCAATGGATTCTCCTTTCTTCATTGAGAACATCTCATATTCTCTTTGAAGAGTGGTAGTTTTCCTCATACGCACATCCTCAGTTCCTTCATACGAAATCTTGAGGGCATCCCAAAGCTCTTTAGCGGTTTTTGTAGGCACAGAATCTGTTGTAATCTGTCCTTGATAATGCACACATGATGGAAATCTGGCTTTGTTGTTGAGTTCCATAAGCGAGTATTCTTCATTTCCCCATTCAACCTTGGGTTTGACAATAAGGATATTTCCTTGAGTTATAATGTTCCACAGCCTGTACTGGGTGGATTTGATGTACATCTCTATTCGATCAGCCCAGTAAGAATAGTCATCACTAGAGAACGTCGATGGCTTGTTCATGGATGATCCCCCAGACAAGAACAAAGGTCCTTGTGACTCCATTCTGGATCTTTTCCTCTAGCAGCTGTAAAACGCTCAACCCTTAGAGGCTGAGCTCTGATTCTAAACTGTAAAAGATAGAACACAAGAAGGGGGGTTGAATTGTGTTACTTTAAAAAAAATTGTTCCTTTCGTTTGTGAGTTTAAAGGTGTTTAGATGAAACAGTCTTAATCTTCAAAAGTTGATTTTAATGAACAGACGTTATAGTTTGATTATCCCCGTTAGTCAAACACTTAAGAAGACAAATACACAAGTATTTTTATACTAGTTCGTTTATTCAAGACTACGTCCAGTTACCCAGCAACAACTGAGTTTTCACTACAAACCGTGAAATGGTTACAAGTATTATTTGTGTCCAGCCACTTCTGGCTATTACACGATATTATTTGTGGCTACTAACAACTTGGGTATTCTTTGAACAACCAGCCTCCTCAGGCTAAAACACCACACAAGTGGATTTGAAAGAGATTTCTAAAAAGGAAGTTTCCTCTTCGCAGAGAGGGTTTTACAATAGAGAGCATAAGTAATAGTGAGTGAATTCACAATAGTTTGAATACTTGAAGCGTGTTTGCCAACTGAACTTTGAAGAAGCGAAGTCTTTAAATAGGCAAAGTCTTCAAATATCCGTTAGACACAAAAGAATGTCGTTGAGCATTTTCCAAGTGAAGTCCAAAAAGGTGTCAGAGTGTACTTGAGTGATTGATTGCGTGTGCACCGGATTAGGTAGCGTGCGCAGTACTTTTTCTATCTTGTACAGAGACTTTGACAAAAAGGTGAAAACCTTTTTGAGTTGCATATGTAAGTGCGAATCCTCATATTGATCTTGGATGCTTCTAATGAGTACTTCTTAAGATTTGAAATCTTGGCGCGAGTGACTCATACTTTGCTTCACTTCTTTGGCAGACGATGAGCTTCTTCAGTCTTAAGAGTTTTCGTCTTAGCCTTTCGTCTGATGACTTGACTTGAGACAGACGAATGACTTCAACTTTGAGGAGTCATCTTCCGTCTATGCTTGTTGCCTCTGACTTTGCTTGTTGATGTTCTGTCTGGAAATGTTCCGTCTGTCTTGTAATTATCAAAACTTAGAGACGTTAATCATCTTGATCTAACACTCACTAACAATTAAATACACCATTAAACACTGATAACTGAATTTTATTTATAAAGTAAATTTGGAAATTTGCCTACAATTATTTACACTTCAAAATAAATATGATGAAGTGAACTAATACAAAATTCAAGGGTTTTTAATGTTCTCAACTGATATCACAATTCAAAACCAACAAGAAAAGAAAATAATAACAAAAGTCGAAGTCTTCAATAAAACAAGTGTCCTAGTCTGACAACTCTCTAGCTCAAGGTCCTTTCGCCTTCACCTATTATCCATCTGCTCACTCATTTTGTGAGTTCATCCCAAGTGTCAAACCATCGACACAACAAAAAAGGTTAATTCACATATCAATGATAATGAAAAGAATGACTACCAAGGACAACCTCACTGCTCCTACAGAGCAGCAGATATTCAATCTTTTTATAAGAACACAATTTCTAACTAATTACCATGAACATAAGGACTTATTAATGCAATATGCCCCGTAAGGCTAACTCTCAATTCACACCAATTATTCTACCATAATGGAAACCACAACATCGACCCATTTACGATCTATAGATAATATACATAAAAGATGTAACCAGGATAACAAAGAAATAAAGTGGAAGAAAACTAACACAACATAATAATCATAACAATTACATATTACACACATAGACATTTAATCAAAATCAGAAATATAAGATAAAGATTAAAATATTAAAAACATATCAATCACAATTAAAAAATTCAAAACAGATTTCTCCACTTCCTTGTCAATTTTCACAATTTTCATTAAGAAAGCCTTCAAGCAGAAATTTCTATTTATTTCTATCAAAAAATTCTATTTATTTCTAAAACAATTTATATTTTAATAAATTATATTATTTTAATGTATAAGATAATGTTAAAAATATATAGATAATGATTATTAGATAATATAATTTAAATTTTTTAAATAATATTTAAATTATAGAATATATATATATATATATATATATATATATATATATATATATATACATAATACGAGTATAATATATTTTCATTTTATTCCTAATAATTGAATAGGTTTGGATTACACGTGGAGTTGACAATATCATTTAATTATTTTTAAAGAAACATGTTAACAAAACATTTTCATTTCAGATGAATATGACACGTAACAGAAACAAAACGTAAATATTAAGAAAGCTTTGTTTATTGGCTAGAGATAATAAGAGAAGTGAGTGACTCAAAAGTCTGAAACCCATCAATAACTACGCATTACATTTGGTAAACTCAAAACATCATTACAGTTTGGGCTCAACTTCTAATGCTTGTCTTTAATGATTCTCCTTGCTATTGAATTTGATGCGTTGAAAACCAAACAAATTAAGACACGTTATGGTTTCCTATTTTAAAAGCGTGCCTATTCTAAATTTTTACACACTTAAGGTGCAAATTTGACTCATATGTGGGAAGTTGTCATGGTATAATTTTTTTCAAAATGAACGCCTGTGTCCGAAGCAGAAAACGTTCAGATGTGAACTCAGCAATTAGAGATCATGATCAATGCATTGTATCATTACACCTTGAAGAATAACCCCACTGAAAATAAGACTTTTTAATATTTACATTTCAATTCATTTTAATTACGGTCATATTTATTATTTAATTAATTATTTAATAATATGTTCACATATTTTTGTAAATATTTCACTTTCTCATTTTATTATTAGCACGAGAACATGTTTAAATAAAGAAATTTTATATATTATATAGGACCGAATTGTAGTCGGATGGGTCGATGACTCAAGGTATCTCCTAAGTCGAGGACGTGTAAGGGTAGGAGTTAGAGGAGAGGTCAAAGGAGTTGGTAAGACAAGACTACATGACATGACAATTTTCCCTTTTTGTCATGATGAGCGACAGGTCTCATTGGAACTCACAAAAAACTCCTAAAAGTGACACGCGTACGTCAGAACTTATGAAGGCGACTGACAAGACAACCCCTTCAACTATCACGTCGTTCACCACTAGTATAAAAAGGAAAATCTTGACTGATCAGGTACTTTTCTAGACAAAAACATTACCAATAAAGAAACACCTACTAACTTAGTCATTGGAGTGTTTTTTGTAAGTATCTCTCCACATTCTCTCCCTCATGACACCTCTTCCTATCATATTCACCTCCCTTCGAATTGTTCCCATCTGGAACTCGTCATCTAGGCTTATTTTCGGTAGGAACATATATTATTTAGATAAATGACATGAAATAATGAGATAAGAGAAAAGAAATAAGAAAGAGAAAAGATGAAAAAAGAAATGAAAGTCAAGAAAAAAAGGAATAGAGATAGATAAATAGAAAAAAATTAAAAAAATTATTTTTAACTATCTTAAACTTTTAATTAAAATTTTTATATTTAAATTCTTCTTTATTGATATTTTAAATTTCTTTATAAATTATCTGTTGTTTAAACATGCTTTAAAAGAAATCTATCAAATTGTAGGAAAAGGACAGAGGATGTATCTAGTAAAAGAAAAAAACAATTCCATTTGCCATTTATTAACTTTATTATATTAAATACTAAATTTCATAAAAATAAATATTTGATAGACTAAAATGCTGAAACATTCGTTAAGCATGACCCGTTTCAGTGTTGCCACGTCGGAGCTCATATGCTGTAGATTAATGGCATCGACTTGTCCTAATTATTTAATGTTGGATGGTTATTGGAAACTACTTCACGTTAAGACTTGTGCAATTCGGATATAGACGTATGAAATTTGTTAGGATGAAATGTTAGAAGAGAAAAGATAAGAATATTTTAAGAAAAAAATAAAAGTTAAAATTAAGTTTCATTTTTTAATTTATTGGAGAGTTTCTTAAAAAAGTTAACAAAATTCTCATAATTGATTAATAAAAAATTAATTTTAAATGCATTTTTTAAAAATTAATTTTAACTTTAAAAATGCATTTATTTTTTCTCTTTTTTTATTTTCTGAAAAATAATTTTAAAGATATAAAATTATTCAAATAACTCATGGAAAAATTTATCTAAATATAAAATAAAGATTTTAATTTTTCTTATGAAATGTGCCATAAATTGTCCCCTGATTTTTCGTTTATGTTTTATATCATAAAATAATTACTATGAAATGTTTAGGCTTAATTTCCTTTATGAAAATTAAATCATTTTATTTTATGTTTTACCTTGAATTTGAAGGGAGGTATTCAGGTAATTTAAGTGAGCATGTGACTAGCATATGATTCACTTATTATAAATACCCTAATTCAGAAAATTGTAACACACTTTACACTTTATAACTATTACACTAGCAAATTTATTCTCAATTGGAATTAAGGTTTAACGTTTTCTTTCTCTCTTCTTTTGCCGGACGAGCCGTACTTCTCCTTCCTCTGCACTTTTCTTTCCTTTATTTTGCTGCAATTTCAATTGGTGATGATGAGTAACTAATCACTTAGTGTCAATCCGATTTGCATTACTCTCTTCTCTCAATCTTTAGGCTCAATTGTTCTTAATTCTTATTGTAGTATTCTCTTAATCCGAATTGAATGTATGATATAATTGGATGATTATGAATTAAATTGTGTTTTTAAATTCGAATTCAACATGTTGATTGACTGTTGTTGTGGTTTCCCGAATTTTGTTATAGTCGGATAAGGTTTGTTGCTCACAATGTGATTTCATTGATTTGGCACACCAAGTGTTCAATAAAAATGTTTTGCGATTGTAAAGTGATGGGATCCTAATTAGATGCAGAGATTCCGTTCTAATGAAGTCACAAGTGTGATTCTACATTCATTAAGAGCTAGTGAGGGATTTGAAGAAACCAACAACAAATAAAATTGACTATTAAATCATATAGTTTTTTTATTCATTATACTTGATTTCTTTCTACTTTGATTGCTTACTTTTAATTCGGTTTTCCTCACTTTAATTTCATTTAATTAAGTTCTGCACTAAACCCCCCGCCCTTAACTCGCTCTTAATTTTCGGCTTAAGATTCATAGAACAATCCATGGGAAGAATGACCTAGGTCCGCTACTACTACAAGTAATAGCCGAACTAGCTAATTTGATGCACGTTCGACGCGTGTGTCAAATTTTGGCACTATGTCGAGGATCACTCTATAATTCTTGCATTGTATATACATATTTGAATAAATAACATAGCTTAGAGTAGATTAAGATCAATAAATCTTGCTTGCAGTGTTGTTCGGGTGTGTTTCTGGTGTGTTTTCATGTGTTGGCAGGTACATTCTTTAGGCTAACATGGACAATAGGACTATTAGGGAACTATTGCAGCAGGAGGGGAGCTTTAGTGATCCAACTGTTGTAGAAGCAAGAGTTTTTCATAACATACCTCAACAACAGTATAACCCATATTCCAAAACCTACAACCCTAGACGGAGAGATCGTTTTAAGCAGAGATCACTTGACTATTCCACTTTCCATCTGAGAAAAAATCGACAGCAAAATTTCAACCATCATATATCACCTTTTTAGCAACATCCTACACCACAAGGTGGTCCTTCTTTGGAAAAATTGATCAAGTAGATGTCCATCAACAACTTGCAATTTCAGCAGATAACTGAAGCTAACCTTCTGCTGGACTTGAAACTTGAAGGAGTCTTGCTTGGTCTTCAAGAAGTCTTTTGATTTTGATGTTTTAAACTTTGTAATTTTTGGTTTTATAGACATGTACTTAGATTTGCTTATTGTATTGAGTGTGTTAGCTTAGGCCTTTGAGAATGCAGATGCTTAGCTTAGATATTCATAGAGTTTTAATTTCTAATTAAATGTCTTGCTCAAAGCTAAAAATTGGTGATTCCTTTTTTGTTTTTGAAATAGAAAACCAAACTGAAGTAATCAATTGTGAATAGAAGTAATAGATTAACTTGTTGGAGGATTTAAAAATTTTTAACTGAGGTAATAGATTACTAATTGAGTGTAATCGATTACCAACAGTAACTGAACAAAGAAGAATTCAAACACTTGCCAAAGTAATTGATTACCAGCTCCAGGTAATCGATTACCACGAACTTGAGATTTCAAATTAGACCTTAACACTCTGGAGTAATTGATTACCCCATTCATGTAATCGATTACCTACATCAGAATTTCATCCTTAATTGTTTCCAAATGTTTTTCTTTAAATAGCTTTTGGAAAAACTTTTTCATAAGATTTCTTTTTATTTGAAAAAACAACAGAAGCGTTCAAACACTTTCAATAGAGAACTATTTGAGTTCTGAACTTTTTCTCCAGGATATTCATCAAGAATTTTGAAAGGTTTTCAAAGAATTTCAAGAGGATGAATAGGAAATGATGTATGAATGATTTAGAGTTATTGTTTATCAATATGAGCACAAACAAGGTGTATTCATCAAGAATTTTGAAAGGTTTTCAAAGAATTTCAAGAGGATGAATAGGAACTGATATATGAATGATTCAGAGTTATTGTTGATCAGTATGAGCACAAACAAGGTATATTCTTAATCTGATCTTTTGTTTTTGTTTTTAGAGATAAAGTCTTACTCTTAGAGAGAGGTCTCTCTGGAAAAAGAGTAGTATTGATTGAGAAAGGTTTCTTAAGGCTGATTCTTGGAGGTACCATGAATTGGAGAGGAAGGTTCTTTATGTTAAAGAACATTGGTGTATTGAGTATTTTTTATTTCATTTTGTGTTGTATGTGCAGAGTGCTTGTAAAAAACATAAATGGATCAAAATTGTTTTCTAGTGAAACACCAATAGCAACAGTTTTTGTATTGGGACTGGATGTAGGCGAAAGGTTGAACCAGTATAAAGTACTCCGTGCAAATTCTCTTCTCCTTACACTTTTATATCTCTATCTCATATATGCTGAATTCATATAAATGTTAAATGTATATGTTTAATTCGTTTGATAAACTGCTCTGAATGTAAAAGATTTGAAAAGATAAATAGGAACAAGGCGATCTATTTTCATATCATTCCGTTGTATGATCTCTATAATACTTCTTATTTTAATTGATCTAAGGTTAACAAAGATAGCATTAAAACTAGAAATAAAAGAGGATAGAAACGAACTAAAGAAAAAGAGCCTAAAGTGGAACATAGAATCTATTCAACCCCCCCTTCTAGATTCTAATAGGGACCAACACCTTTAGAGTCTCCAAACTCATATTGGGCAGTTAACCATTGCAATTAATCATAACCAACCTCAAGCATCCAACAATCTACCCTCATAAACAAATTCCAATCTGAATGTTAATGGTAAGAATGTGTGTGATATTACTTTGGGTTTGGTAAACAAATGGTGGAACCTGCACCACCAGAAAAGAAAAGTTCCATGGAGGTTGTAGCTAAAGAGAAAGAGTTAAAAGAACAAGACATGAAAGAAAGAAGAGTCACAGATAAACAAGAGAATGAAACATGTGATGCTTTAATTGTTTATACTAATCCTTCATTTGTTTATGTTGATTATCATTTGATGGGTGATGTAGGAGTGATTCCTAAGGAAGAAATACAAGATAACAACTTCTTGTGTGAGGATGTAGGAAAGAAAGAACTCAAAGCACACAATGAAGTTGTTTGTGACCCTCCTTACAAAAATCCTTCTGTCTTAGTACCTAGCGGAGAATTGTCTATAAAGTTTCCTTGGAGCACACATTGTGAAAAGATTGAAACATCCATGAAATCAGAGCAACCACTAAGGGATATTTCTTTATCACTTGATACTTTTTCTACTTGCAATTTGAACAACACTAAATGTTTCACTTTAGACTCTTATGGCATTAAGGCTTGGACTATCATTGAGTTTACTAATTTGAACCTCGTATTTGTTTCTAATGGTTTTTACTCTCATGATATTACATATTTTTCTAAGTTGTTAGAAAAGTTAACAATGGAGGGTCAAGTGCAAGCTTCTACACTTAGTGGAGAACCAATGCCTAAACACATTATGGAGGGAGTAGAAACTCCTAAGAGTTTCCGCCATGCTACCTTAAAACACTTAAATTTCATCCTTTCTCTTTTAAATTGTGTTATTGATGTTGGAAAACAATATTTCTTATTCTCTAATTTGAAAGTGAGTGAAACATGTGAATTGTTCAAATTAGATGTCAAGATTAAAATAAACAAGTGGAGGATTATGATTATGACATTCCAATTATTCCTACCACCATGCACTGATTATAGAACTCAAATATACTTGCACCTTGAATCATTTGCACTAAATGTGATAAAGAATGATTTACATATTATTGTAGATGATTTTATGATATTTAACCTAGGTGGGTATTTTTTTCTTGTAGGTACCAAGGAAAGATTCAACTTATGGACCTTAAACAGGACCAAAAGGACAATTGTGGTCAACGGGCACCGCTTAAATCAATATCATCAGAGCATTCTTGATCAGCCCGAAGAGCAAGAAATTCTGACACTTGTAGACTATTCGCCGCTTTGAGCGGCCGAGGAAGTTTTCTTTTCTCCCTCTACTCTTTTTCGTTCTGTTTTCATTCATCTCCTATCTTATCCACCTTCTGTAATTAGGGCCTACATACATGCATACATTTTATCATTCACACTTGCATACATTTTGTTTTATTCTGATCTGATTACAAGTACATTTTCAATGCGGTTTAAATGTCAAGTTTTGAGCTGGAATCTGGTCTTGATTAATTCATGGACCATACCATGGTGTTTATTCATTCCTCTGTTAGATCATGAATTAATCTGCACAGATTGATTATGCATTATCTTTCATATGTTTTGACATCTAACCCTTTGAGTTTTTGAGCATGTACGAATGGATTCATCTTACGTCATTCTCATTCTTTCTTGTGTGATTTATGTCATTTGTGGATGTTGTTTTTCAGAATTTACTCTCGTTCTTTTCAAAGCTGCATGTTTTTGCATAGTACATGAGTATGATTGAGGCCTTCTTGAATCATGAATGACTGTGATTTTAGTGGTAGAGAAGTACAATGATTGCAAGCTTATGGTAAAATAATGTTCATTTTAATGGTTTGAGAGTAAACACTTACCTGAGACACTTGATAGTTTAAGTGATACACTTCTAGTGAGGCCATTACTTATGATTGACTTGCATGATTGATTTATGACTTGATTAATCCAATCTAAGACAGAACTAGTTAACCACTGTTATATGTAACCCTTGGATTGATTGTTGTTGTGATCACTATGCTCAATTCTTATGCATTGATGACTGTTTGGGAAGTATGAAATAATTTGACCAGATAATTTTGCATCTAGTTTCCTGTTTCTAATAAGACCTAGTTTTTCCCAGGAGTGCGAAAGGATAATTGTGGGAGAATTTGATATGTTACTATTTTACCCAATTTTGTTACACTTATTATATCTGGTTAGAGTATAATTAATAATCAATTGACATGTTTTAGTGTATTCATGACATAGGGATCAATTGAGCCTAAAATGTGATTTTTCTATTAATTTCCTGCTTATTTTTGTCTCTGTACGAGTTCAGTATTTTGAGCATATCTCGAGCTATAAAAAACTGATTGTGTTGCTCTTGGTGTCGTTTTAAAGAAGACTTAAAGGCAACAAAAGCTATGATACACAAAAACCCAGTTCGAACTGCATTTAGGACGAAATAAAGCTTGAAGATGAAGTTTATTTGTTGTCAGACTTTTGAGCAAATTTACTTATTATAAATACCACAATTTAGAAAATTGTAACACACTTTACACTTTACAACTATTACACTAGCAAATTTATTCTCAATTGGAATTAGGGTTTCACGTTTTCTTTCTCTCTTCTTTTTTCGAACAAGTCGTACTTCTCCTTTCTCTGCACTTTTCTTTCCTTTATTTTGCTACAGTTTCAATTGATGATGATGAGTAACTAATCCTTTGGTGTCAATCCGGTTTGTATTGCTATCTCCTCTCAATCCTTAGGTTCAATTGTTCTTAATTCTTATTGTAGTATTCTCTCAATCCGAATTGAATGCATGATATGATTGGATGATTATGAATTAAATTTTGGTTTTAAATTTGAATTCAACATGTTGATTGACTGTTGTTGTGGTTTCCCGAATTTGGTTATAGTTGGATAAGGTTTGTTGCTCACAATGTGATTGCATTGATTTGGCACACCAAATGTTCAATAAAAAATTTTTGCTATTGTAAAGTGACGGAATCCTAATTAAATGAAGGGATTTCAATCTAATTAGGCCACAAGTGTGATTCTCCATTCATTAGGAGCTAGTGAGGGATTTGAAGAGACTAAAAGTAAATCGGATTGACCATTTAATCATATAGTTTTTTTATTCATTATACTTGATTTCTTTTTTACTTTAATTGCTTCTTTTTTACTTTGATTGCTTGCTTTTAATTCGGTTTTTCTCACTTTAATTTCATTTAATTAAGTTCTGCACTAAACACCCCTTTAACTCGCTCTTAATTTTTGGCTTAAAATTCATAGAATAATTCATGTGAAGAATGACCTAGGTCCGCTACTACTACAAATAATAGCCGAACTAGCTAATTTGATGCACATTTGACGTGTGTATTAGTCCGTCTAGTAGAAAAAAAATAAAATATAATAAGAATAAAAAAAAATATTTAAACTAAAGTAGAATATAAATGTTATGATATAATTTCTTCTCTTCTGAATATTCTAATCATTCTTCTGTGTTAGATTTTAATAGAATTTATTGATTTTGAAAGAAAAATTATTTTGAAACTAATTTGTATTTACGAAGAATTAAAAATTTAAAAAATTACTTTTATTAAATGATAGAGTAAAGTATTTTTGAAGTATAAATATTAATACTATGTTACATTTCATAAATATTTTACTTATCAAAAAATATGAATTTTTTTATTTTTCCTAAAATTAATCTATTGATAACTATTTAAGAAAAATAAAAATGAATAAAAAAATTTATAGTATATATATATATATATATATATATATATATATATATGATTGAAGTCGTAACTAAAATAAAATTAATTATATTAGTATTAAAATTATAATGGTTAAATTGTCAATTTAATTTCGAAATTTAGTTAATAACACGAGAAAACATAAGTGACATGCAATCCAAATAGAATGTTATAATTAATGATTAAATTGAAGATAATTGACCATTATAACTCAATACATGGAGGACTAAGATGAAATATATTGTCAAATATGTGTAATAACCAAATAAAAGACTAAATTGAAGAAAATGTTTAGGGACTAAAACGAAAGTTTTTAAATAATGTTTGGTGACATTGAGACACTAAATCGATTGATTGAGACATCTTATAACAAGCTTTTAAGCAAGTTTGTAGGTCAAATTAGGGTTTTATATCTTTTTCGTTTCTTGATGTACTTTGTTTAATGATGAAATTAATTCACTTGAAGGCTTGTTGTTGTTTCTAATATTAATAGATTGAAAGAAAGACTACAATTCAATTGAGTTTATTAGGTGTGGCTCAATGGGGAATGATAAACCTAGTGATAAAACCAAGAAGTGGTTTTTGAGATTATTGGGACAAGTTTCTCGTGATGTTAGCTAATGGACACGACTCCAAATACCAATGTGAATATTTCACATCTTTTAGAGACTAAATTAACAGTTTGGCCATTTTAGTCATAAAAGAAAATTAATGAAGAGATTATTTCACAAAATAAACTTCTCAACCAAAAGGTAGAACCCTTAAATATATGTCTAAATTTGTTGAGAATAACAAGAAACTTGAAAAAGTATTAAGATACTCAAGGTACCCAAATGACAAATATGGACATGGATACGAAACGTTCTAAAATTGATTTCAAGAATGAAAAAGTAAATGTAGAAAATTTGACATTTCATGCCCAAATGCACATACACATGCCTAAAAGGGTTTCATTTAGGAACCTTGAAACTAACAGAAAAAGACCCAAGTCCATGTGAGTAACCAAATACCAAATAGTTCCTATTGCAAATCGACTTAACAACGATAAGAAGACTCTAGTCATGGTACATGGACAGTGGTTACTCATGTCACATAACATGAGAAAGGTCTATGTTCCAAGACCTCTCTAGATGAAGAACGAAAGCAAGATAAACTTTAAAGAAAATCACAAAGAAAGGATAACAAAAGTATGTAAAGTAAGTATCTCTTACTCTATGTCCATCGAAAATGCTTTATTTGGTGAAGGATTGAGACACAATCTACTTAACATGAGCCAATTATGTGATAGTGGGTATGAGGTCACCTTCAACAAGGAGGAATATATAGTTCAAAACAAAGACAATCCATCTTTACTCACTACCAAGTGGCAAAATAATTTGTATAAGATCAAACTTGTTGATAGGGCAAGCCAAGATGTAACATGTCTAGTGTCCATAAGAATTGACTACTGGACATAACATAAGAAATTGAGACATGCTAACATAAAATTAATTTCAAAGTTAAAAAATCATGGCTTCGAAGGAGGACTCCCAAATATGTCATATACATTGGACAGTTTATGTGAGGCATGTTAGAAAGAAAAACAAGTTAAAACTTTTGTCACCTCAAAGAATGTTGTTTATGCTTTAGGACCATTAGAACTATTACATGTTGATTTGTTGGACCAACAATAACTACTTCTTATAGTGGGAAAAGATATGAGTTAGTTGTAGTTGATGACTATATTAGATGGATATGGATATGTTTTTGGCCCATAAGGATGATCCTTTTAAAGTCTTTAATATATTAGGCAAAAGAGTTCAAAAAAAAGAAAAAGGAACATGCATTACTTCAATTTAAAGTGATCGCAGAATTTGAAAATGATAAGTTTCAAAGATTCTATAAAGAGAACAAAATTCTCTATAACTTCTCTATGTCGAGAATATTATAACAAAATGGTGTGGTAGAAAAAAAGATATATTATTTCAAGAAATGACTAGAATCATATTGAATGAAAATTTAACCCAAATACTTTTAGACTAAAATAAGAAATACTATACGCTCTATTCAAAATAAAATATATTTTGAGACATTTGATAAAAAAAAACTCCTTATGAATTATAAAATGGACAAAATGTGACAATAAAATAATACTTGATTTTTGTAAAATATATAAGATTTATAGAATATTTAACTTTATAACATCATGTGATGAAGAAGATATTTATATAATATTTGACGATAACAACTTATAAGAAATTATCTCAACTAATCATGCACATATACATGAATTTTAAAGATAAAGTTAAGAAAGAAGATAAAGTAGAAATGTTAATCCATTATGAAGTAAAAGAATATGTCAAACAAATTTGACAGAGAAAGAGAAAGAAATATCATACAAATCAATAAATTATGGGAAACATTCAATATCTAGTTCGGGTGAGAGGATCTCTCCAGATAAATTAAATTGTTTTCATTTCTAGGATAAATATAAGAACATTAACAACGAAATATTTGATGAAACTTTCGTATTTAAAAATTGACTTTAAATAAGTAATCAATTTAAATTAACAAAATTAATTATATGAAAATTTTTTAAAACTTAAAAATTCATTAATTTATTCTCTATGTTATAATGTCCATGGATTAATTTAAATAGTTTTATAATATGTCAAGAATTATATACGTGATTTGATTTTTAATATTTTATAGATTATTTATATAAATTTTAATGTTTAGAGAAATAATTAGAGAAACAAATTAATAATTTAGGATTATAATTGATAATTTATTTGAGTTAAATTATATATTTGATTATGAAATTTATTTCTCTAAAGTGAATGATAATTTTAAAAATAAATCTTAATTATTAATTTAAAAATTGATGATTGAAAATGCATATATAAAATCTCATTATTTAAATTAAAGTATAAAGTAAAAGAACACAAAATATGGAAGTATATTTAACAACCAAATACTTACATAGAAATTTAAGATTTATTTGAAAACAAATTATTACATTTGTTTTTATTTTTCTTTATAAACTGAGAACCTTCTTTAAAAATCGATTAATTATTTGGGAGAAGGAAAAGCACATGCTAAAGTGCAATGCGGTAAATAATAAGAATGATATGTATATTTACACCTTTCCATGTATTAATAGATTTAAGCAAGGGCGGAGCTATGTCTCGGGTTATCGCCTCTCAAATTTTATATATATATATATATATATATCTATAAAATAAGTTTTAATCTCTCCTAATTTTTTTTTAGTCTTCTAAACTTAAAATAGATTATTATTATAGTTAATAGATTTGTGTTCCACCTATCCTTGAAAAATAAATAAATAAACAAAAAAAAGAATAAAAGTCAATAATAATATTAAAAATAAATTTTAATTTCACTCAAATTTATTTTAATTTCTCTCAATTTTATTTTAATTTCTTCATCTTTAAAAAAATTATTACATGATCAATTAACTTGTACTTAACCCACCTTAAAAAAATTGAAAGAAAATTAAAATTAAAATAAAAAAAATTTAAAAAAAATTAAAATAAAAAAAAATTCGTCCTATAAGACTTTAAAGTGTAGCTCCGCCCCTAAATTTAAGCAAAATTTTGGTCACAATTTGTCGTGACACACGATCATCATCACCGACTAAATTATTTAATCTTCAATCTCTTATACCGTAAATTTAGCAATTCGACGCCATCGTTTCAAAGTTGGATCGGATTGGCCGGTTCAACCGATCGAACTAGAAATTGGTCTAGCATTCGATTCTGAGCACTATAAAACCTGATGAACCCGTGAGACACAAAAACACTGACACTAAACTAGAAAAAAAAAATGGCAAAAATCGCTAGTTTAGTTAATTGGAACGGTTTCATAAAATTGTTGTTTTTATCGGTTGGCTTAGTTCACTTATTGTTAATTGATTTGTTGGTTTGTTTTGACTTTTTTTTTCCACTGCATTTCTCTACCGTGGCCTTGAATTGATTTCTTCAGCCAGGTAATTGTTTTGGAAAGTGAGGTTTGAGTTGTGTGCTTTGCTGGGTGTCATGCCATCATTTAAATTCATTTAAGTATTACATTACAACAAAACTTAAGATTGATCTGTATGAGATACGTCACAAGAATCAATCTATGATATGTGGCTAAAATTCTACACTCACGTTAATACTCCTGTATTATAACTATCAACTGGGGCGGTTGAGTAGACATTCATGCTCCAATTATAATTGCATAAGTTAATTTGACGTATAATTCTATTATATCATTCCAACAAACGTATAAATATTTTATATCACAAGTACATTTAATTTATCATTAATTCTCAAATTTTTATTCTTTCAACACATCTTAGATATTCACCTATAACATATTTATTGACTTAAACATCAAAGAATATTTTACAGATATTTTCCATGGAAATTAAAAAGACAAGTTCCACTGTAAAGTTCAAATACAACTCTTAAATCGATGACTCTTTTTGTCCTCAACCACGTCACCATCTCCCTTTGGACCCAACAGGAACAAGTTATTTTTTATGTGGTTGGTGGTTTGTGTAGAGGTGGTGACAAATAATTATGGTGTGCCTCATCAGCAAGTTTACGAAAGTGTGAAGGAGACTTTGTGCCCTTGTGAGATATCAAGAAATGAAAGTGAAAGAATAAAGAAGAGCATGTGTGCGAGAAGGAGATATCTTCACCATGGAGGTGAGTTACGGTAATATGACGGATGGTGGTTGTGAGTGAAAGAGATAAAAAGAAACCAAAGATAAAATAGAAGCGTAAATGAAAATAACAGTGTACCAATAAAACATCGGTTTACTTAAGTATTTAAATTTTTTATGTAAAAAATATTGAGACATTTTTTTTATAATTTTTTATTTAACATTATTTGTATATTAAATTAATTTTTTAAAAAATATTAATTTATTCTAATTTAAATTGAATCGATAAACCAATGCATTTACCAATTTAATGTATATTTCTAGTTTTTAAAACATTGTACGACACAAAATAATCATTATTAATAAATATTTATGACTATTATTCTTAGGTTACTATTTCTTTAAAATTAAATATCTATTTAAGATTGAGATAAAAGAAATATAGATTTAGCAATCAATTGGATAATATATATATATATATATATATATATATATATATATATATATATATATATATATATATATATATATATATATATATAACAATCAAAATATAATGAAGCATTGAAATAGAGATTTTGTTTTATATTAATTTATATAAGGTGAATTACATGGCGTTATCTTTAAATAAATGTATTTTGACCATGATGATTATATTATTGATATGTATAATTTTTTATGTATTAAAAAATTTAAAATTTTTAAAAAATAACTGAAAAATAAAACAGTACGGTACTATCAAGTAATAGCAAATACAATTTATGTTGATAACGTTTTAAATATGCACAAAATAGAGTTAAAAAAGATAATTTATATTTAAGTTTATGTTTCTTAATATATCAAAACATTTTTTAATTTGAAAGTATTAAAACAGTTGAATCTAAATTTTTAATTCGACATAAAATATCAATGAAATTAATGGTATCCAATATCCATTATCATGTTTCTTGACATATTCTTATCCTTTTCGTGGTGTTAAGATCATTTGTAAATTTTAATGACAAATAGGGATGATTAAAGAAGTTTTAATAATGATAATTCCTAGGTAAAAACATTAATTTTAAAAATTTATTTGACTCATGACTAGATAATATTACATGGATTTGTTTAAAATATAGTAAAAACCAACGCAATGATATGAAATGAGATGATATTATATTTCATATTTGACCATTTAGATATTCCAAAATAGGGAGATACAGCAAAGGAATACTTTGGAGAAGCATTTCGCAATTCCCTATTAAAATTTTAGTAAAAAGTATAGAGTGGGAAAGGAAATATTTCTTGTCAAATGCTGCAAGAAGAGTTGATGTTATCTATTTTTCAATGCATGATTTAAAATTCTTATACGTAAGAATTAATATTTAAATATTATTTATTTTTCTTCATCAGAATTACAGAATCTAATATATAAAAGATTTGTTTCTGAACTACCTATTTAAGTTACACATCTATATAGGTTACAGATTTTTCCCATTTATATATTTAAAATGGAAAAATTTTCATGTATGAGCATATATTATATTTTATTTAATAAATAGCATATTGAATACATATATTATTATGTGTGTATACGACTGTCCAATAATATTAAATATAATAAGTAATCAATTATAGAAATAAATAAAAGAAAATAGCGCTGTTAGCATAAGTTGATCTAGAAACCACCAGAAGAATCAATATTCTCTATGGTTCACTGCAAGAGTTGAATAGCAGAACGCAGAAAGCCACCCATTCCTACGCTGCAAAACGCGTATGTTTCACTTTTATGACGTTAATTTATACCTAAGTCTCTTTCGGTTAATTTTCTCCAAGATCAACGATCACCAATTTATTTGTTTTGTTCTTTGGTGAATTTTGGAACTGATTGATCCTTTGATTTGGTCCTTTAGCTATTGGCTATTGTTTGAAATTTGATCACCGACCTTTATGACCAATTTATACTTTATTTTGTTTTTGTTTTTATACAGACCTTTCTTCGAACACCTGGCGTGAAGGTTCCCTGGTACTCTCTCTTTCTCTTTTTCTGTCTCTGAATTACGGTTATCCCATAAGTTAAAATTAACCTTGTAAATATGCTAATTTGTAGAAGTTTTCTCATTTAACTTCTCCAGAAGCTGACTTTTAACTTGATGTTTAAGTTGTGAAGAAAGAACATTCTCCTTTGCTACTGTTTTCTGTGTTCTCTATTAATTTGCCGTTTAAGTCATCAATGTCAAACTAGTTCCTTGCGTTCTGAGATTTCATGTGCAGTGTAGGCAGTGTTGTGTATGTGTTGGGGGATAGGAAATCCTATAAGAGCTGTATTTGGTAGAATAAAGGTGCTATAACAAAATTATTCGTTGGATCAATGTCTACACTGAGTAGATTTGTTTAAAAGTGGGAAATGTTCCCAACTAGGCCGGGAGTATCGTGATTGGGAAAATTTAAATTAGAGACTACTCTAGACCTTGAGTTGTTTAATCTGAATTCACATGCTAGAAATAATGGGGCTATTAGAGGTTTGAAAAAGAAATAGGATTAATGAGTTTTAGTTCAAGTGTTTGTCTTGAGGTTGTCATACTCAGGATCCAGAGCATTCCTTAATAGCTTGACTAAGAAGTCAAATGTCAAAGATTGAAACAGGAATGTTTCTTAATAGCTAAGCCCTGTTGGTTTCCTAGTTCATATGTTTGTTGTTGGTTATAATTCAGAACTTGACAGGAGAGTTGTCTATACAGTGGTCATGCTTTTAATTTTATGTTGTATATGCAAATATGTTTTGGAACCTTCAATTGGAGGTGTCGCAGATGTTATTTTTACTCTATATTTAACCAATCATACGCATACTTGATACATGTAGACTCAAGTATATCTTTGTGGATATTGTCTGATACTGTTACTAGTGAAGGGTAATGTCCCTTTTGCATTCCACTAATTCTATTGAGAAACATGGCAGCATGACAATACCTACCTATATCACAATTCACAAAGTTATGCCTTTCACAATCCATGGACATTAATGCTCTGGTCATATTTTGCCATTGTTTTGTCTCTTGTAGAAAGATTTAACTGACCCCTGGAGGTAAAACAATCTACTTCATTAAAGCATAAGCTGCTAAACACATTTTTAATTGGAATGCATACTTTTATGATAACAGCTCAAAAACATCTGCAAGCACTTCCTTGATTTTTTCCCTTTTTGGAAGCCAAAAGTCTCCTCAATCCCTAATTTCCCAATCATTTATAAATTTGGATCAGTACACTCCGATTTCTCCTTTTCCTTCCTCTGTTTGCATGCTAAAACTTTACCCTAATCCATATCACTTTGCTTGATTTGTTTGGTCTCTGGTTAATTGATTCTAGCTCTGGCTGCATCAAATCTTGGTTCTAGTCTGTGTATTCAGGCTTGTCAATAGCCCGGTTGTTGAAGCCTACAAAATGCTTTTAGTATATGATTAAGCTAATTCTTTGATTCATGTTTTCAGAATTTTTTATTTAAGAACTGGTTGTTGCTCAGTAAAATATCAGTCTGAATTTCAGATGTTACCAAAAACACTATTTTATAGTATATCAAAACTTGTTATAGCTTGAGGCTTGAAAATGGAGGAGGATCAGTATTATTGAATGAAAGTTGAGAAAGGAAACTGTTAGGAATGGTACTAATTCTGTTACAATGTATTAATTTTTCTGTTTAAGTGTATTTTCTGTTAAAGCCTTTTTTATGAAGACTTTTAGGTTTCTGATTGTACTACCTAGGTATGTTTATAAATACCTGGGTCATTGCCTTATTTGGCAAGCCTTTCAATTAATCTCTCTCTTTTCTCAGTTTTTCTCTCTCTCTGCCTTTCATCTCTTTCTTTATTTCTCTCTCTCTCTGGTTCTTTCTATCTAGCTGTATCAACAGCAAAAACCAGCTTTTCTGGTTATTAGTGGATCCTAAGTTAGGGCTAACAAGTGATATCAAGAGCCATCCCCAAGAAACAAGCAAGAACAGAAAAGATGTCATCCATTACAAGGTTTGACATAAAGAAATTTAATGGGCAGATCAACTTCAGCATTTGGAAGGTACAAATGAGGGCTGTGCTAACTCAGCAAGGGTTTAAGAGGGCACTTGATGGAAGGTCCAAGAAGCCAGCAACTATGATTGATGAAAGCTGGGAGGAATTGGATGAGAAGGCCCTTACTACCATTCAGTTATGTCTTTCAGAAGATGTACTTAGAGAGGTCATTCAAGAAACTACAGCTGCTGGTTTGTGGACTAAGCTGGAAGCTTTGTACATGACCAAGAATTTGGCCAACAAACTGAGGTTAAAAGAGAGGTTGTATACCCTGAGAATGACAGAAGGAAGCTCATTAAGGTCTCACCTAAATGAGTTCAACACAATCTTGATAGACTTGGAAAATCTTGAGGTCAAGATTGAAGATGAAGATAAGGCTGTATTACTTGTAGTGTCTCTCCCTCCTTCTTACAGGCACTTCAAAGAAATCATGCTTTATAACTCCAATGACACATTGTCATATGAAGATGTAAAGTCTAATCTTCTCTCAAAGGAGATGTTTGATAATGAGCTACCCACCGACAAGAAGGGTGATGCCTTTACAGCAAGAATAAGGCCTCAAGAAGAGCTAGATTCTGGCAAGAAACAATCAAGATCCAAGTCAAGAGAAAAAAACTCAGGGAAATCTTGCAAATATTGCAAGAAGCTTGGGCATGAGATAAATGACTGCTACAAGCTCAAGAACAAGAAAGAAAAGGAAGAAAATAACAAGAATCCTAAACCAGAAGCTGCTGTGGCAGATTCAGATTCAGAGTCTGATGCTAATGTTTTGGTGGCTGCAGCAGCAGTTTCAGATGTCAGAGAAGAATGGATTCTGGATTCTGGATGCACCTACCACATGTGTCCCAAAAGGGAGTGGTTTTCCACCTATGAACCAGTTCATTCAGGAGTTATTATGATGGGTAATGATGCAGTTTGCACAGTTAAAGGCAGAGGCTCAGTGTAAATCAAAACACATGATGGAGCAGTCCAGACACTCACAAATGTGAGACATGTACCTGATTTAAGAAGAAATTTAATCTCTCTTGGAGCTTTGGAGTCCTTGGGATGTAGTTATTCTGCTGAAGGTGGAGAAATCAAAATTTCTAAGGGCTCGCTCACTGTTATGAAGGGAAAAAGAAGAGGTAATCTCTATTTCCTTCTTGCTTCCACTGTTACTGATCATGGCACTGCTGCCCAGACAATTTCTGCAACCAATGAGGAACAATCAAGGCTGTGGCACATGAGATTAGGCCACATGAGAGAGAAAGGGATGCAAATCCTAAGCAAAAGAGGTTCTTCTGGTGATCAAAGTTTCAGCAAGTTGCAGTTTTGTGAGCATTGCATCCTTGGGAAACAGAAGAAGGTGAGTTTCTCTAAGGGGCAGCACACTACACAAAGCATTCTAGGCTATCTCCACTCAGCTTTCATTTGAGCAATGTCTCAGCTACAGAGGGAATAAAGGAAGCAACCTGGTTGAAGGGTTTTGCCACTGAACTTGGAGTTACACAAGATTTAGTGGAAGTTTACTCAGACAGTAAGAGTGCTATACACTTGACAAGAAATGATGCATTCCATTCTAAGACTAAACACATCAATGTAAGGTACCACTTCATCAGAGAAATAGTGGCTAGAGAAGAAATTTCAGTTCTGAAGATTCATACTTCAGAAAATCCAGCAGATATGCTAACTAAACCGCTGCCAGCTACTAATTTTAAGAAGTGTGAAAATCTAGTAGGTGTTTCTAATTGTAAAGCTTAGAATATTTTCCAATAGAATTAGTCCCAAGGTGGAGCTTGTTAGGAATGGTACTAATTCTGTTACAATGTATTAATTTTTCTGTTTAAGTGTATTTTCTGTTAAAGCCTTTTTTATGAAGGCTTTTAGGTTTCTGATTGTACTACCCAGGTATGTTTATAAATACCTGGGTCATTGCCTTATTTGGCAAGCCTTTCAATTAATCTCTCTCTTTTCTCAGTTTTTCTCTCTCTCTGCCTTTCATCTCTTTCTTTATTTCTCTCTCTCTCTAGTTCTTTCTATCTAGCTGTATCAACAGCAAAAACCAGCTTTTCTGGTTATTAGTGGATCCTGGGTTAGGGCTAACAGAAACAATGGAAAGAGCAAATTACTCCCCGCTGAGGAGGATCAGTTCTTGCCAAAGGTCAAGGCAGTTTGTCAAAATGTGTGAATGACCCCGTCACGTAAAACACCATGTCATTTTTACATCAAATTCCCTTTTCTCTCTCCTCTAACCCCATCCCTTTTTACATGGCTCCTTTTTTAACTAACTCACATCCTTTGCATTAGCCTTAGCTGACTTGGCACTTTGAAATAAACATGTAGCCTTGTAAGGCCTTAGTTTTGGGCTTCGTGACTGGTGGCCAGCATTCCTATCAGGTTGTTTGATAATATTCAAAATAATTATTCTGAACAATTTCTCCTCAGGTGTCTTGTCATTCTTCTCAGCTTTAGTTAGTGACTCCAAAACAATTTTTGCAAAATAATGGAAAAGTAAACATTTAAATCTAACTACCCGAGTAATTTGCTCGTCTTTGAATATCTGGTTTTGTGATTCTTTAACCCGTCTAGAATAGATGAAATTTCTTGCCTTGCCTGGATGTATTTGATAGATGTCTATCTTAAAATTGCTGATTTGTTGATCCTCTAGTATTTTTGGTTGAAAAATGTATATGTTAAGTCATTGTTGCTTGGTATAGTGACAGTTTGATCGAAATTTGCATTGCAACATTGTTCATACATACTAGGATATTTAATGATAATTCTTTTTTCTTAGTTATTCATTCTGTCATTGATGAGCCTGATGAATATATGTTTTTGCAGCTCAGGGTAGTGACATAGTTTGATTGAAGTTTTCAAAGTGTTTATGCTTACATGGCTATTTAATGTTGATTTATATTATTTCATGGTTACTCTATATCATTGATGAGAATATTGGATACTTAATTGCAATGATCAGTGATAAACCAGTCACAAATGGGTATAGGAGGAGAGGTTAAGTCTGACCCAATAGCAGTGGCATGCAAGTGCATTTCAGTTATGGGAGAGAGAGGAGAGCAAATATTTATATTAGGTTTCATAGATACAAGAATCGTTACAATTTACAAACAATCACAAATATATACTTAGTGTCCGTTTGATTTGATAAAAATTATGGTACTAGACAGGACAAAGAGAACAACACATGATAAATAGTTAAGTTAAGTGACAATTTGGTATCATGTTTAGTGTTTGATGGACAGTAGACAGTACAAGTAAAATAATACAAAATTTGCTAAATATCCTAAATTTTAATTATCTTTAATAATTTATAATATCATTATATATTATGTGAATTCAAAATTCAGAATATATACAAATAAACTAGTTAGTAGGTAATGATAATTGAATATAAATGACATGATAAGGTTATTGCAGCTAGTAGATAATGTTAGTTCAAAATATCACATGTTAAGGTTCCTACAACTAGTGGATAATTAAAATTCGAATAAAGTGATTTAAAATTAAGAGAGAAGTGAGGGTATGTGTGTCTTTTGAAAACTTTGTACGTTACAGCTTTTTATCATTTTATCATTAAATTCATTCTGGTTCTCCACATGCGGTGAATTCTAAGCTTTTATTTCATATTAGACCTTGACATGCTAGTGTACTTTTTCATTTTATTTAATTTTAGTCCTCCATGTCATGCTTCAGTTATGACAAAACCTTCAATTTAGTATTTGGCTGTGTGTTGATATTCTATTGATCCATCATGCACATGATTGCATGTCACTTACCATGACACGTCACCTCTCTTGACGGCTACAACTAATAAACTATGCTCAAGGGTCCAAATGAGTAATTAAACTTTTTCTTCCTCTATTCTTGTGTACTCGTGATCTCGTTTTCTTACTAATATACTATATTTTCTTTATAATTTTTAATTTAATATAATCACTTTTATATTGTTATTTTTGGGCCTGTA
Source organism: Hylodesmum podocarpum (assembly GCA_026586105.1). Taxonomy (NCBI): domain Eukaryota; kingdom Viridiplantae; phylum Streptophyta; class Magnoliopsida; order Fabales; family Fabaceae; genus Hylodesmum; species Hylodesmum podocarpum. The sequence continues at coordinate 3,750,458 of JALJEV010000804.1, forward strand.
TTGAGTTTATCGTGAGTTTTATGGATTTTAAAGTTATTGTTTCCCTTATCCTCAAAATAATCTTACAATCTAATTACTACTGATAAAAAATCTTACCTTCGAATTAATATTATGTTGTCAATTGATTGAGACATCTTATAATATGCCTATAAATAGGCTTGTAGGTCAGACTAGGCTTTTATGTTGTTTTTGTTCATTGATGTGCTTTGTTTAATGATGAAATCAATTCTCTTGAAGTCTAGCTGTTGTTTCTAATCTCATAACACTTGAGGAAAGTCTATAATTAAATTGAATATATTGGGTGTAGCTGAATGGGGAACGATGAGCCTAGTGATAAGACAAGGAGAGTGGTTTTCGTGACTGTTGGGACGACCTGTTTTGATGCTCTCGTGAGAGCCGTGGATTCCAACAATGTCAAAGAAGCCTTGTTTGCTAAAGGCTACACTCACCTTCTCATCCAAATGGGTCGTGGATCCTATCTTCCCACTAAGGTACTTCCCCCTCTCCCTTCTGTTTTTTCATTCGATAACGTCTTTGGTTGTGAATTTTCATTTATATTAATTAAATTTAAAATCATTTTGTGTAAACGTAGGCATGTGAAATTCTCACTCCATCACATGCTAAAATAGCTTTATAACCTTGCTTGAAGAAAGTTTTATGTTGCATTGATCACTGGATAAATGTGTATGTATTGGTTTAACAAACTCAATAGCAACTTATCAATTCAGAAACAAAATATTAGGATCCAATTGCAAGGCAGGAGAGTTGAGTCTCTAATTGGAAGTATGAGATTCCAGTTTGTAAGTTTTTGGGTTATCAACTAAAATAGTTAGTCTTTGTGGTGTGATCCTTCCAAGGTTCTTATCACAAACTATCGTCATGTGACTGTAAAACAACATTTTTTCTTATTGTAGTGTGAAGGAGATGGTTCGATGGCTGTAGACTACTTCACTTTTTCATCCAGTATTACAGATCATCTCAGATCAGCTTCTCTTGTGATTAGCCATGCAGGTATGCTTGTTATGACTTGTCTATTGCATGGTTTTTTGCTTAATGTCTGTGCCCGTAGGTTATTTTATACTTGGCCTTGGAGGCTTATATTGTTTTCTGCTCTCCCATCCATTTCAATTGTTTAGCTGTCCGGATTAATGATTTTTGTCCCAATGGTGTTTGGTTGATATTTGACCACCTTTGATGGAAGCATTGGATACGTGCTCTTAAATATTTAAATAACTTATGCGGGCATCCCATTTCAGCTGGAGTAACAACTTAATTTCTGAATGCACAGCCAAATTCTCTTTTGCTTGATGCTGTTGTTCAGCCCTTTCAGTTTGACTCTATTGCAAACGTTGTCTGGAACTACATGTGATAGGAACCCAGAATTTAAGTGAAGATTTTATTGAATGTTAAGAAAAAGAGCAAGGAATAGGAGAGAAGCTCTCCTCCAAGACTTTCCCCTTCACAAAGAGCTAATGCTCAATTTACAAAATGATAAACTCACTCCCCTTGCAACCTTCTTCCCCTATTTATATCTAAGTAACCCCTTTAACTAACTAATACCCTAACTGCCTTAGCTAACTCTCCCTTCTCCTTATATGCCAACACCCATCCTAAAAAACAAGCTTGTCCTCAAGGCTGGAATCTGAGAACTGGAATTGACCCACTGGAAAGAAACAGTTCCTTAGTTTTCTTCTCTAATTGTTGGAAGACAACTGCACCCGTAGCAGCTTAGCTGTGATACCCACTTGCCCCTGAATGCAAAGTGGAACTAGATGGCTACAATAGAGGTTGGGTAGAAAACAGATTCTGAAGAAGCTACATCTCCATGGGTGATGCTGCTTGCTGCAATTCTTAACATGTCATCGGCCACAAAAGCATCCAAGTTCAGCAGTGTAAATCCTGCTTCCTAGTTTGAACTCCAATTTGGTAACTGAACTTTTGTTGTACAGTGGAACATCATGGAGAAACCTGGGTCCCATGATCTCAGCAATGATTCATGTTTCTCACCAACTGTCATCAACTCCACCAAAACTGCACTGTTGAAACGACAAACAGCAGTGGTATCTCCCCACACATCTTGACCTATTACATCGATACTCAGACCCATTTTGCAGAATTCCAAATCTGCTTCTTTCTCTTTCCCATCCTGTTTAGTCAAATCATTTACTCTAATGGGACGTGCTGCTTTGATATCCATCCATGGGGGATCAATTGTGAACCCATTGGCCAATGCATGCAGATTCAGGTATGGTGGCTTCAGTGGTAGTGGAGACAAGGGAGGACTCCATATAACTTGAGTCACCATGACTTCTTCTGTATCTTTCTTCTGCCTTCACCCTATTGTTTTCTGTTTCATCATAGCAATCTTTTTCTGAAAATCTGAATGTTGAAAACAATAAATCTTGGCTGCTAGGTCATCCAGAAAATGGTCTTTGCAGCCCATGTTCTTCACTTTGATTTTCTTGTGTTCTCCTTCTTCATTGAAGAATCAACTTCTTCATCCTTCACAACTTCTTCCATCTTTGCTTTTTATGCTAACTTTGCTCCATTCTTTTTGGTTTGTTCACCACAAAAGGTGTTGTTCTCGATCACTGAATCTTCTTTAATTCTGTTTACTTCAAGAATTGCGGTGGGACTTCATCACATTCATATTTACTACCTGTCAAGATAATTTTCCATTCTATTCTTCCATCTTTCTTTTTCCAAGAACTAGTCTCTGTTTCACTGCATTCGGATCCACTTTCTTCCATGGTGTTTTTTTTCTTGCTCAGTTTAATGAGGATCAGTCTCTTCAAGCTCTGAAATTATTGTCCTCTCTTTCAAAAACCCTGTGGTGGAAGTCTCCATTTCTTTGATGTGGGTTTCCTTCTCAGTTTGTTCTTCTTGCTTCAAGGTGGTCAATCTTTCAAAGACATGAATGTGATAACTGTTCTTGAATCTTTTCATCAAAGCTGTGGAAAAATAATCCCAATTTGGATTAGAGTTCATTTGGCTCCAAGAATAGAACCAAGGCATTGTCACATCCTCCATGCTCATGAAGGCATATTGCAGCCAATCGAATGAATGAATTTGGTGAACCATAAAGAATTTTTCAGCCCTAGCCAACCAACCAATCGGATCTTCCCCTACAAACATTGGCAGATTTGTCCTCTTTACTAGAATTTTCCCTTCCTCCATCTCTAGTGCTAGCTCTCTCTCGAAGATCCGGCAGGTCATACCAATTGATAGGAACCCAAAATTTAAGTGAGAAAGAAAGATTTTATTGAATGTTTAGAGAAAGAACAAGGAATAGGAGAGCAACTCTCCTCCGATGGTTTCCCTTTCTCAAAAGATTTCTCCTTTCACAAAATCTTATTTTATTAACAACGATGCATTTTAGATGATGTGATTCTTGAAACTCACATTTCTCGTGTATATGCCTTTAAAAATGAAACATTGTCATAATATATCGGAATAGATACATCTCTTCCTATTCTGTTTATTCCACAAATTTTTTCATTTAAGCCATTTGATTTTCACTCCTGAACCAAAAGGTAAAAGAAAAAGGGAAATATCTCACAAAACCCCTTTATTTGTTATGTAGGTTAATTTTCTATACCATTAAAAAGTCAGGAATGAATTCTTCATATAACAGTTATTCCAATGTACACTAAATCTTGCTGAAAATGGAGAGTAAGGAAAATTCATGATGGGACTATATATCCTCAAAGGAAATTAATAGATTTTTTTTCACTCATCTGAAAATGCATGCTAGGCTTTATTTTTGCTTTTTGAGTTCATCTCTCAACTCATGTCTGATATAGAACTATCTTAGCTAATACTTTAACCATGAAGAAGACGAAGGACTTTAACATTATAATAATGCACCTATTGTTGTTGTTATTGTTTGGGGCTAGGGGGTAGGTAACTAACTGTAACCATTCTGAATTATGCAGGGTCAGGTAGCATATTTGAGACATTGCGTCTGGGCAAGCCTTTAATTGTTGTTGTAAATGAAGATTTGATGGATAATCATCAAAGTGAGCTAGCAGAAGAACTTGCCGATAGAAAACATTTGTATTGTGCTAGTCCTCAAACACTTCATCAGACTATAGCAGATATGGATTTAAGTTCTCTCTTTCCTTACTCTCCAGGTGACGCTACACCAGTGGCTAAGCATATAAACAATTTCCTTGGTTTTCCTGATAATTGATCTATAGCCTTTTTTCTCTCCTCTATCTCTGGGGTTAAATTTATTTGTGAGGGATGATAATTAATTTCGGTAATGTTCGGATGCCCTAAATATTTAGTCTTAAATGTAAAATTGAAAATCATATGTCGATGCAAGCAATCTATGTGAAGATCAATTTGGTAATAGTGTGTTTTGCCACCTCCACTAACTAAGGGATCAAGATTAAAAAAGAACATTGCAGGTGATTTGCAATACCAGTTGAAGGGTAAAGAAATTTACAAAAAAGTACAACAGGATGTCCCTTTAGACATACCTATATGACTCATTGATATTTAATCAATATAATGACTTTCTATTTTTGTAAATCTCCTCTTCTCTTTTATTTAGTGTGTATTTGGTTGGGCATTGTCAAAATGGTGAATTTTAATGACTGATGCATGTATCACCTAATTAGGTATTTGATGAGAATCTTAAGCCATGATTCTTCTAGGTTGGGATTTACAAAATTAGATCTAGTATGGATGTTTCATGAAGGAATGATTGTATCTTAGGTTATACAACACAGAATTAACTGATTTCAAAACGAGATGAAAATTCATGTTCTGAGACAGAAGTTAGACCCAAAAGTCACCAAAAACTAAGTTGTGAGATATGATTAGGGAATATTGATAGAAAACAAGAAACGAAAATGCTTGAAAACGTAGGGATTAATTTAGAATTAATTGATAGAGTCACTCTAATATCCTTTCATTTTCTCTAATCAATTATTTCTTTCAATGTGTTTAGTTGAAAATGTTATTTATTCCAAAACATGTGTAGCTTACAAAAAGAATTTTAATCACATTAACATGTTATTTAATTTATGAAAAGTTTAATATACGCTATTATACAAATAGACATATTAACTAAGTTTTGCATACATCAATTTATTATAATTTATTTATTTTCATAGTGGTGTATTTAAAATTTATTTTCAATATATGTTTGCATTAATAAACAATGACAACCTAAAAACTGAATTTCTAAAGAATATATATTAAAATAAATAATGTTGTTTAAAAATACTTTGAGAATATAATTTATTCATGTATTATGAATTTATTATTATTAATAACAAATATGTCTAAAGAAAATTTTATCAAATATACCAAATCTATAAAATAATATATATTTTATTAATTTAGTACAGAACAACGATAAGAGACGAAAAAATAACTATACTAACATAACAAATTCAGCATTTAGTAGATACATCAACACGAGTAATAAAATTGGATGGAGAGTGACGATACAAACATTGTTAACAAGATAAATAATAACAATAATAATGTTGTTGACCAACACCTATGTGAGATTTAATTTATAAATACACTCATAAATATAAGAATATAATTTTTTAGAAGAAATAACTTATTTTTGGGTTTTAGTCTTTAATATGAAATACAGTTATTGTGGACGTCCTTTCACATTCATAAACACAAGTGTGTCAATTCTTGAAGCTTGAACATAATAAGAATTTACACGAATCAAGCCAGTAATTTTGGAAAACTTGAGTAGTAACAACAAATCTTAGTTGGCTTGAGTAACAATTACCTTCTCTTAGAAATAAAAGACTTTGGTAAAATTGTAAAATGTTGTCGATGAACTTTTAAGAGAGACTAAATTTATAAATAATTCACAAAATAAGAACATAATTTTCCAAAAAAAATAATTATTCTTGATATATAACCAAGAATCATGGAAGAGGTCTACGTGTTTTTGTTGTGGTCCATATACACATGGATCATGTTCCTATGTATTATTAATTCAATTTTGGTCACTACTTATGCAAAACTCAAACCTCTTTAATGAAATTTCGTTGTCAATAAAAGAGAAAAAAATAACATAACTCACAAAGCTTGAATATAATAAGGAATTTCATTTAGGAAGTAAACAATCAAGCTAGTAACTTTTTGGAACATTAACCACAAAGTAAATCTTTATTAGATAGAATAAAGATTACCTTCTCCTACTTGTAAATATAAGGCTTTACTAATAACGATGAAGTTGGTTCAATGATTAGTGTGCTCACACACTATAGTGATCTATGCAACAGAAAGTTATGTGTATGATTTCCATTGTGTGCGAAAATTCTTTGGACTAGCACGACACTCATAGTACCACAAGCAAGATTTTTTTCTGGTATAGTAAACAGGGATGCCCAGGATAAACAAAAAAAGCCTTTGTAAATATTATAAAATGTCTAAATCGATATTCTTAATAAAAAAAAAACCTTTTTTTCTTTAGAAATTTTAGCCAAATTTAAATAAATTTCTCAATAAGTATTCACAGGAGAGAAGAAAAGAAAAAGGTAAAAAATACTATTTTTCATAAGTTAAAATCAAATTATACACATAAGCATTTAGAGAAACTAGGTTAACTTTTTTTTTTTTAAGTTGCATTGTATAGGTTAATTTTAACTTATAAAATAGGTTTGATTTATTTATTATTTTATTTTCTCAAAGATATGATTATTTATACTATATCTATGTATCTTTTTCTTTTTTCTTAAACAATAGTAAACAAATTACTAAATTAGGGTTTTTTTAATAAAATTTACCAAAATCGGTCTATTTTGAGAGTCTATATTTATAGTGTAGTGGTAATGTTAATTGCGGGATACTTTATATTGTGGTGCTAGTCTACGAAATGTAAGTGTTGTGCTGATTGTACCGTCAGACATGGGCGGAGCCAAAGTGGAAGGATAGAAGGGGTTGAATTTTTTTTTTTTTTATAATTTTTTATCAATTTTTTTTTTAATTTTTTAATTTTAATTTTTTTGTAATTACACAATAATTTTTTTTTTATTGAACTGGAGATTAAATAAATTTAAGAGAGATTAAATAAATTTAAGAGAGATTAAAATTTATTATTAATATATATAAAAATTTATATATATATATAATTCAATATATATATATATATATATATATATATATATATATATATTGGGGATCATGGCCCCCAAGCTACGACGCTCCGCCCTGCCAACAAACGACACACACTCCCCCTTGTCAACAAACTTGTGTTTGTGTTCCATGCAAGAAATTCTTTGCTGCGATAATAGTTTTTTTTATCTTATAAGATCATTCCAAAGAGTTTCAATAAGTATAATAAGTACACGTGAGGATGATAATAATGAAAATTATTGTATATTAATTTTATTTGATGATTTGTCTTATCTTATAAGATCATTCCAAAAGTTTCTATAAGTATAATAAGTATACGTGAGGACGATCACAATGAGAATTATTATATTAATTTTATTCAATGACAAATTATTTGATGATGAAGTCTCTGGTAATCATTTTCTTACATGGAAAAGGATTATAGGTTGATGTTGATTTAAGTTACCTAATATAATCACGTGCAAAAGCTCAATCATAGGAGTAAATATGCATAAAAATTTAATTGGTAAGTTAAAATAATTAAATTATCAATTATAATTTAATTAATTTTTGTAGTCATATATTGTATTGTAAATGTGATTAATATGTGTTCAAGGTTGACAATAATAAATATTATTCAAAATAAACTTATCCAATATTTTTTAAATTAATTAATTACATTTGTTAATTTAACATTTTTGATTAATGAATGTTAATTATCTTTAAGTAGGCCTATTTGACTAGGTTAATTATGAGTGTAGTAAAAATCTCTTTTAAGCCAAATAAAAGATTAATCTAATCTTTAATTTGAGTTTTATAATTTTTAAACATTATAAACTTAAATTGAAATATTTTGATAATATTTGTTAAAGATTAAATTATACATTTTTCTTTAAAGTCACGAGTGAAGAATGTTTCGAAATCTTATTTGAATTTAGAACAAAATTTTAAGTAAGAATGTAACTTTCAAAATACATCTAATACACTTGTTTTCTATTCTCTTTCTCTCTTTCCTCTTTTTTTTCTTTTATCATAACCCCCTCCCACATTCTTTTTTTCTCACTCATTTATTCCTGTATTCTCCGACTCATTCTTTCCTTTCTCCATCACACCATTTACTTTTTTTTCTTCTTTTCTTCTTCTCTTTTCCCCCTTCTCCTCCATGTCATCGCTATTGTCCCTCTCTTTATGTTCTTCTTTAACTTGTTCTCTTTCTATTTTTCTTTTTCTTCTTTTCTCCTTCATTACCTAAACTCACCATCATCATAATCTTATCTTCTTCCTCCTATTTTCTTTTTCTTTCCTTCTTCCATTTTGGATGCCTCCATGAACTCACCATCATCACCTCTTCACCTAAAGAGTCCAAGGGAGATCCAAGACTCCCTTTTAGTTTCCTTTACCACCATTTTCTTGAACATCAAGAAAAGAGAGCTCATTTAGGTACAAATGTTTCTCCCTAGAATATAATGATAATAAATATTCATTAGTGTTTTATTAAGGTTATTTTATAATTAAATGTATTAAATTTTGTTATTGTTATATATTTTGTTAATTCAAAGTCTCACATCGGCGGATTTTAGAAGGAGAGAGGAACATAAGACCTAGAGAAAGAGTGATATGTTTTATTCACTCGCACCACATCTTTTAATCTATATAGTGTGTGTCAAACACCTATGTTATTCACGGTGTTATTCACTATTTGGTTTTGAGTAGAGTGTGTTTTTTTAGTTCTTTGGTAGAAACTTTTTTGTTGTACTCTATGATATTTTTATAATGAAGTTTTTTATGGATTAGGTCCCGTGGTTTTTGTCCCTCTCATTGGGGGTTTCCACATTGAAATTATTTGTGTTCTTTTTACTCCTACACTTTCATTTTTTATTTTTTTTGTTCTCTAAAATTTTTTCTTTATACTTTCATTTTTTGCCATTAAGGATACTTCATCATAAGAATCTTCAGAACTTTTTAAGGAGGTGGTTTCAGCTTCAACTTTGAAAGCCTTGTTTTATTCTTCTTTGTTTTGGAATCTCCATATTTTGGTGATTCCACTTCGGCTTGCAAGGTAATGGGCTCTCGTACCTTAATCATATCCCATTTGCAAAGGTGAACTTCATGAACTCTTAGAGCTCCTATAAGTTCCTCCAAACTTAAGGTCTTCATCTTGCTTCTCATAAAGATGACAATAGACATAACTTCCCATGTAGATGAGAGACTATCGAAAATCTTCATGTTGTTCTAGGCCTTCGTGAAGGTGGTTCAAAGGGGTGTCAGCCCATTTAAGATAGTTTGGAATCTTCTAGACATTCTTTCAATGGATTCTCCTTTCTTCGTTGAGAAAATCGTATATTCTCTTGAAAGAGTAGTTGTCTTTCTTAGTCTAACACCCTTAGTGTCTTCAAGAGAAATCTTAAGAGCATCTCCGAGCTTTTTGGTTGTCTTATAAGAAAAGAATCTATTATATTCTTTTCTAGATAAGGCACACATGATGATATATTGTGCCTTGTTGTTTAACTCCAGAAAAGGGTATTCTTCAATCTCCCACTCACTCTTAGGCTTAGAGAGTGGTATATCTCCTTTTGGGATCATTTTCCATAGTTTGTACTTAGTTAACTTGATGTTCATCTTCATCATGTCAGCTTAGTAAGGATAGTCATCTTCAAAGAAGGTTGGAGGCTTGATCATAAAAGATACTTCTGTGATGAACATAATTGATGTGTGATGGAGGACTATCTTCAACAAAGAGAGTTACAAGAGCTATTCATAAGAGGATTTAAGAAGAAGTTGAGAGAGATTTGACTTAAAGTCAAAGTCAACAGTCAACCTTAGAAGACTTCTTATTAATAAGCCTTATAATTTTCTTAGTATTTTGTAAGCCTTTTTTTTAGGTTTGCAAACAATAATTTAGGCCTTGTAAAATCTTGAAGAGTGCACGACTATGGTTGCCTAGCTTGGACAGAATTTGTATGCTAAATTGAGAGAGAGTGGTGCACACTGATTTTTGGAGGGAAGTTAGTGTTCTTCCCACTAACTCAATTTAAATTCTAACCTTAGGATGAGATCTACATCCAAGGGTTGAGTTTAAATTCTAACCTTAGGATGAGATCTACAGACGCAAAACTTTACTTTTGAAGGGTCATGTTTCGACTGTGCTGGTTTCGTCTTAGCAAGTCTTGGGTAGCTTGGTTTCGTCTGTCTTGTAATTAATCAAAATCTTGAGACGTTAAACATCCTTGATCTAACAATCTCCCCCTTTTTGATGATTACAGACCGTACTACGAAAATCTGCACAAGACATGGTTAGACAGAAACAAACAGTCTCAATAAAGTCAGATTGACATCAAGACGATGTTTTCTGAATAATACCTCTTTATAAAAGATTGTTACATCAATGCGATGTAATCTTTATACATTATTACATTGGTATAAACAGAAAATCAATAAAGAATAACCAATAAAGAATTACAATGTATTTTCTATACTAAAAAGAATACATGAAAAGAAATACATTGATACAAGTATAATACATGGCTCCCCCTCAGACGATACTCTCCCCTTCAGACGATGCTCCTTGCTTGCTCACCCTCAGACGAAGCTTGTTCACTCCCCCTCAGACAGTGCTTTCCCTTTGTACCTTTCTTCTTTCCCTTGGGCTATCTTCTTTTTCTCTTTGTCTTTGTCTCCCCCTTGGGTTATGAATCATCAAAACATGATCACGAAGAAGGCTTTGACTTCTTGTTAAGTATGGTCATCACAATGTCCTTCAACTGCTACACTTCAGACGATAGAGAAGCTTGATTTTCTTCAAGTTCTCTATTCTTTGCCTTCAAGTGCCCGCAATCCTCTTCCAAGGCATCATACTTTCGCTTCAGAGTCTTATACTCCCCAGCTTCTTGAATATCAGCCTCAGCAACCTCAACTGCCTTAGCAACCTCCACCACATCATCAACTTGTACTTGTGGTGTTTGAGGTTCTTCCACTATAGGTACAGTGTCATCAATGATGAGTACTGATGGAGTCTTCTTCAGACGCAATGTGAACAGTGGAAGACAGAGGTAAGCCGTGAAGTTCCGTTCCCATTGCCATGTGTAGATCTTTGTTGGAACAGAGACTTCAAGATCTGGATGTTCCTCAGAAGGAAGTGTATAAGTGAAAGCTCCACCAGGAAACACCCTGCCACATATGGTAGAATCCTCATCAAATGATGTTCCAGAGCAAAACTGTGAAGTGGCTTCATAATCTTCTATCATCCGTTGTATCTTAGGATTGATAGGGCTTGAGGCTTGAGTTTGTATTTCCTTGAGGTGCGCATAAGCAGCAGACGAAAGAAGTTTGGAGATGTGCCTTGCATATCTAAAGGTTCTGAAGACAGACGGTACTTTCTTCTATTTACCCTTAGCCAAAAACTTGACCAAGCATGGTCGTTTTCGGTTTAAGACGATTGTGTACTTTGTTTCGTCTGACACCAGCGAAGAGAACTGTGAACCCACCATAAAGGGGCAGTATCTCTTATCCTTCTTAGCTTGACGGTCAATATGATAGAAGGAAACCTCTCTTTCCTTGGCTTCCCTTCTATAGGCACCAGCTATCAACTTGAAGGTCAAGTTGTAGTCTTCTGGTAGGGCGTGAGCGAACTCTTCAGGATTTTCATATTCGTTGAGGAGGATGGAGTAGCGAGGGTTGATCCCGGAGCAGTGGGGTCTCGTCCAAGGGAGCACAATTCCTAGAGGGTGTCCTAGACCGACATACTCTGTTTTATTGAGTGGAATTGTGAAAGGCATTGGATCATGGCGATCTATGGCGTCGAGATGCCAATGTGTGCACTCTTTCGGCTCATAGTTGGTAGATTTTGAGTCTCCATATCTACAGTGATGGAATACAGGCGCATTTACCTCATACCGAACCTTCCACTTTATGTTTTCTCTGTGTGGGATGTGAGGTTCATAGCCAAGTGCTGGTCCTTCAACCACAGACGCAACAAGATGATCCTTGTATGCTTGAATGTTTTCTAAGCCTTTGATGTCTAGGTTGGCCAGTGTGTCCCAGGGCAGACGCTTCAGCCAATCGCGTTGCTCCTCTGGGGTGTAGATAGTGTCTTCATTGAAATTCACCGGCTTCAAGGGTTTATTGTATAGAATGGGATTTACAAATCTCCCTAGTTGAAAACCCTTCTTCCCTCTGTACTGATATGGGTTCTTCAACTCTATGTACGGAGTATCCCTTATATACAGGTCTTCATCGTCTGCTAAGATATCTCTTGTTGCAGACTCAGACGATTCAACTTCAGTGGAGAATTCTTCAATCTTCTCTCCAATGATCCAGTCAGGTTTGACCAGTTTCTCAGCATAGGTGCTCAAAGCAAAGCTCCTCATGACTAATTCGTTTAGAAACGAATAGTCCACCTTGTGCTTTGGGGGTAAGTCTTCTGGATTGATCACCTCAGCATGTGATCTCCCCCATGTAGCATCCACCTTTATAATTTCAAGTTGTTCTTCATCAGATGAAGAATCAACTTCTTCAATCAGCACATAGTCTTCAGACGGAATCTCCTTCGTCTGGTGGTGGGATGCTTCCTCAGACGCAGCAGGTAGCGTCTGTGCAAGGGATGCGTTCAGCGGAGACGCAACAATAAGGGTATCCCTATGTTCGCCTTTGAGTGATGGAGAGACCTCCATTGTGGAGACTTCTTCGTTCAACATAGTTTCCAACTCCTCCGCAAGTTGGGCATTGTCTTTCTGGATCTGGACAGTTTCTTCACTGTTCATGCCCTCTGAGGTTGCTGGAGCAGATGCATCCTCAGACGATCCAATGCCATGAACGCTATCGAGAAAGATCCTTTCTCTCTTAGCATGAAGCAACTGGAGACCCTTTTGGCCTCTTTCAGTTGTCTTGTCTCACCAACTACGACAAACGCAAGCTTTTGCTTCATTTTCTCCTTGCCTTTAGCAGCCTTTTCAAGAGCAAGCTTTCTAGCACTTGCCTTTTCCTCTGCTGCTATTCTCTGCTTTTCTTCGTCTGTGAGTATCTTCACTGACGGAACACGTTCAGACGATATGTTGACCCCTTCATCTTCACTAGGGGATATCGTCTGATCCTTTGGCTTGGCACCAATGTGCTTAATTCTGATGGTCCTTTTCTTCTTCTTGAGAGGTTCTTCAAGAACGTCCTCGAAGGGGACTTTAGAGATTACCACAGGTGGAGGAGGTGGAAGTGTTTGGGTTTGTGTTTGGGATGGGGTTTGGGCTTGTGTTTGTGGTTTAGCACGCTTGATGCGAGCTCTGTGTGGAGGGTCTTTGGTGATGGGTGAGAGGGGTACATCCTCTTTTTGTGAATGGAGGAGGAAGCTTGGCGTCAGATGCATCTTCGCAAAGGTGCTGGCTTTAACTTCCTTTCCCTCTTGGTGATAATCTACACCAGCAGTATCAAACCCTTGGTTGATGATGATCTTTGTGAAGAGGGTGGCGTAGGGAATGCTACTCTTCCTACGAATGTTGCGGTTCTTCAATGCACTTATCCAGTGGTCAAGGATAATGTGCAGAAGGCTCATCCTTGCTTTCCTCAGACAGTAAAAAATACAGAATTTGTCTCGAGAACTCATGTTGTCGCGAGAGCCTGTACGAGGAGTGAAGATGTTGTAGAGCAAGTTGTGGATGATTCTTGCGGAGGGGCTGAGGTTCCCTGATCTGAAGAACTTGGGGTCTTCAGTGTTATTAGTCTTCCCATAAATGATCTTGTCTACATACTCCTCAGACTCGTTCTTCATCCAATCTTGACTATAGAAGCGCCCTTCGGCCTTACAGTTGCCGGCCTCAGCAATGGCGTCGACCGTGATGATGTACTCCTTGTTGTCTATGGTACCAACAATACCATCTTCGAATTCCTTGGCGTCGCTCCAGAATTCGGCGTATGCCTCCATCAGCCATTCCCCTCTCATAGTAGCAAACTCCATCCAGCCAGTGTGAGTTAGAAGCTTGGCGACTCTGTCAGATATGCTCTCTATGGTCTCTCTTGAGATCCACTTGCTTGGCAAGAACAAGTCTTGAGCGAAGAAAGTGGCTTCCGCAGCTTTGGTAGTTTTGGTGTTCTTGGCGGCCATTGTTGATTTTTGAAAAAGAGAGAATAAGAACTTAGTGAGTATTAGGTTTGGAAAGTTAGAAGGATTACAAATTGCGGTAAAGAGTAAAAGAGTGAACTTTCAAGAGTATTTATAGACATAGATAAAAACGGTTGTGATTCATCATACGAAAGAGATTTCGAAAACCGCCCCTGATTTGACGTGTCCACATCATTGCCTATTCAATGATTGATTTGACCTCTGCAATTCACGGCGCATGCCTATCGATGTCCTAGAATAGTGCAATAAATGACAGACACATTTATTGCTTCTTTTAATTTGTCCCTGCGCACTTGAGATAAACTTATTAAACAAGAATAATGATTCGTCTGTTGAATTTTTACCACAGTAACTATTCAACTTTGATCAGACGCAATGTTTCGTCTTAACACGAAATAATGTACAGACGGAACAAATAGCCCAGACGGAACAATTTTTCAATCATTTAAAGAAATAATTCCAAGATTTTCCTTAATGAAATTGAAACGTGTTTCGTCTAATGCTTTAGTGAATATATCTGCCCATTGGAAATCTGTTTTCACAAACTGTATATTGAAAATACCTTTTCGGACATAATCTCTTATAAAATGAAAACGGATTTCAATATGTTTAGCTTTCGAATGTTGAATAGGATTTTTGCTAAGATTAATTGCACTAGTGTTATCACAAAATACTGGTATATTATTTTCAAACCTGGAGTAATCTTCAAGTTGATGTTTTATCCACAGTAATTGTGAGCAACACCCTGCCGCAGCAATATACTCTGCTTCAGTTGTTGAGAGTGCAATGGAGTTTTGTTTCTTGCTTGACCAAGATATTAGTGATGATCAAAGGAATTGGCATCCACCACTTGTGCTTTTTCTCTCCACTTTGTCTCCAGCATAATCCGCATCACAAAAGCCTCTCAAACTAAAATCATTATTTTTCTTATAAAACAGAGAGAGATCAGTTGTTCCAACAAGATATCTAAGAATTCTCTTTACAGCTTGTAAGTGAGATTCTTTAGGGTCAGATTGAAATCTAGCACATAGACAGACACTAAACATAATGTCGTCTTTAGCGATTAAATAAAGGAGTGAGCCAATCATACCTCGTATACCGTCGATCAACGAACTTACCTGACTCATCCTTGTTGAGATTTGCTCCAGACGAATGCATTGGGGTCTTCATAGGCTTGGCATTCTCCATCTTGAACTTCTTGATAAGTTCCTTTGTGTATTTCTGTTGATGGATGTAGATTCCTTCTTTCGTCTGCTTGATTTGAAGTCCTAGAAAGAACTTCAATTCTCCCATCATGCTCATTTCAAACTCATCCTGCATTAGTTTTGAAAAATCCTTGCATAGAGAATCATTAGTAGCTCCAAAGACTATATCGTCTACATAAATCTGGACTATAATAAAGTCTTTTGAAACGCTTTTCTTGAAGAGAGTTGTATCAACCTTTCCTCTTGAGAAACCATTTTTAAGAAAAAATGAACTGAGTCTATCATACCAAGCTCTGGGAGCTTGTTTAAGACCATACAGTGCTTTCTTAAGTTTGAAAACATGATCAGGTTGAGATGAACTTTCAAAACCAGGAGGTTGTTTTACATACACTTCTTCTTCAATGAAACCATTTAGAAAAACACTTTTTACATTCATTTGATATAGGACGATATTCTTGTAAGCAGCAAAAGCAAGTAATATTCTGATTGCTTCTAATCTAGCTACAGGTGCAAAAGTTTCTGTAAAATCAATTCCTTCTTGTTGATTATACCCTTGTGCTACTAACCTTGCTTTGTTTCTTACCACTTTTCCAGCTTCATCAAGCTTGTTTTTGAACACCCATCTGGTTCCAATGATGTTTTTGTTCTTTGGTCTTTCAACTAGGGTCCATACATCATTCCTTGTGAACTGATTAAGTTCTTCTTCCATAGCCAAGATCCAATCGTTATCTTGAAGAGCATCTTCAACATTCTTTGGCTCTATGTTTGATACAAGAGCATATCCAGACGATTCCTTTAGCTTTGATCTAGTTAGAACACCTTGATTCCTATCTCCAATGATAAGATCTTCAGTGTGGTTAGATGCAAACTTCCATGATCTTGCAGGGGCTTGATCTCTTTGTTGATGAGTATCAAACGAAGAGGGTTCGTCTGTGCTTCTATCGTCTGCTCTTTACATGACAAGTTTTCAAACAAGTTTTCTAGGTCTGATATTTCTTTATCAGCCTTTGAGTTATCTTGAAACTTTACATGAATTGATTCCTCTACAACTTGCGTCTTAGAGTTAAAAACTCTATAGGCCTTAGATGTGTTGGAATATCCAAGAAGGATTCCTTTTACCACCTTTGAATCAAACTTTCCAAGTTGATCTTTGGTGTTTAAGATAAAGCATTCGCATCCAAAAGGATGGAAATAAGAAATGTTGGGTCTTCTTCCTTTCCATAGTTCATATGGAGTCTTATTCAATATTGGTCTTATCAATATTCTGTTTTGAATATAACAGGAAGTATTTACTGCTTCTGCCCAATAATATTTAGGGAGAGAGCATTCATGCAACATAGTTCTAGCCATTTCTTGTAAAGTACGATTTTTCCTTTCCACAACTCCATTTTGTTGAGGAGTTCTTGGAGACGAAAAATTGTGAAATATACCATTTTCAAAACAAAAGGCTTTGAACTCAGAATTTTTAAATTCTGTTCCATGATCACTCCTTACAGACGCAATACATATTCCTTTTTCTTTTTTAACACGTTTACAGAATATTTCAAAAACCTTGAATGACTCATGTTTATGGGCTAGGAAGTATACCCATGTAAATCTAGTATAGTCATCTACAATGACAAATCCATATCTCTTCCCTCCAAGACTTTCAGTCTGAGTAGGTCCAAAGAGATCAATGTGTAACAGTTCTAGCGGTCTTGTCGTGGAAACAACATTCTTTGATTTGAAAGAAGCTTTGAGTTGTTTCCCATGCTGACAAGATTCATACAGACGATTGGTTTTCCAAGATATTTTTGGCAAACCTTTTACGAGATCCTTTTTAGAAATTTTTGAAATATACTTGAGACTTAAATGTCCAAGCTTTTTGTGCCAAATATCTTGTTCATCGTCTGCTGAAATCAGACATGTTACATTCTGATCACTTAGGTTAGAAAGACAAACCTCATAAAGGTTATTCTTTCTTTTCCCAATAAAAAGAATGAATTTATCTTTGTTTCTGACTATACACTCATCAGAGTTAAAAGCTACTTCATATCCACTATCACAAAATTGACTTATGCTAAGTAGATTGAAGTTAAGGCCTTTAACATATGATACGTTCTGGATAAGTGTATTGGGTGTCTTACCAACAGTCCCAATGCCAAGAATTTTACCTTTTCCAGAACTCAGAGAGAGACCCTTTACTTGTCTCGAGGTCTTGGAACAGGCAGTGTCTCCCGTCATGTGTGTCGTGAGCAACCTTTGTCCGGGTACCGGCTTGAAGTCTTGTCTCTTCCCATTAAGGATATCTGCAACAGGAACAATAAGTTACTTTGGTACCCAAATCTTTTTGGGTCCTTTCTTGTTAGTTATAAAAGGCTTCTTTTTGTTTTTAGCCTTTTTGTAGTTATTAGGAACCTTGTTGTGATTCCTCTTCTTTCGAGCAGACGAAGCAGGTTTGTTTTTCTTTTCGTCTGTCTCCTTAACATAACCAAGTCCACTTTTATCATTAGGTGATCTCCTATATTTTAAAATATTTTCAAGAATGGAGGATCCCTTTGTAAACTTGGTTAAGTCATTGAGTAAGGACTCATTTTCTTTCTTTAATCTTTCGATTTCAAGAATGAAAATGTCCTTTTCAGATTCAGACGAAACATCATTTGATACTTTCTTGTCTAGTAACTCGATTTGATTTCAAACCGCATTTTCTTCCAAGGCTTGTCTCGGCTTGGTTTTGCAAGTTTTGTATTGCTGAGCAATAAAGTGAGAGTGAGGTAGAAGTGTATCATATGACATTTCTTCGATTCGACTCGGACTCGAAGAAGAGAGGATGAAGAAGTTTCATTGTAATTTACCTCTGTTGAGACATGGTCTCCAGCCATGAGGCAGATGTTTGCTGTTTCTTCTCCTTCAGAGGATTTCTCTGAGCTTTCACTGTCAAGGTCTTCCCAAGTCAGTAAGCTCTTCTTTCCTTTTTCTTTTCTAGAGCTCCACCTCTTTTTCAGTCTGGGACATTCTGACCTCATATGTCCCAGTTTTCTGCATTCATAACACACCACCTCTGTGCTTTCTTCTTTGGTTGATGACTTCTCAGGGAGCTTCTTCTCATTTTTCTTGAAGAAGCGTTGGCATCTGCCTTTCTTCATCATCATTCTTTTGAATCATCTTGCCATGAGGGAGACTTCGTCTTCAGACGAACCATCAGACGATTCTGATTCGGTTGAATCAGCCTTCAAAATCTTTATTTTCTTTTTACTATCCTTCTTGACAGAATCTTCTTTAGGGATGTTATTGACGGATGGAAGAGCTATAGGTTCTTGAACCTTGATCTTCTCCCTTTTACGTAAGAGTACCTCATGTACCCTTAGAGCTCCAATTAACTCGTCTAGAGTTAATGTCTTCATATCTCTTCCAACCGAGATAGTTGTGGACATGGCTTCCCAAGGAGGTGGGAGACTGTCCAAGATCTTCATGTCGTTCTGGGCCTTTGTGAAAGTGATTCCCAGAGCAGTGAGTCCATTCAATGTTGTTTGGAATCTTCCAAACATCATATCGATTGACTCTCCTTTCTTCATAGAGAACATTTCATATTCTCTTTGAAGAGTAGCGACCTTCCTCATTCTGACATCTTCAGTGCCTTCATATGAGATTTTGAGAGCATCCCATAGTTCTTTAGCGGTTTTGTAGGCACAGAATCTGTTGTACTCAGTTCTGGAGAGAGCACACATAAGAGCATATCTTGCTTTGTTGTTCAGCTCCATCATAGAGTATTCTTCGTTTCCCCATTCTCCTTTAGGCTTTGCAATGGGGATATCTCCTGTGGTGATTATGTTCCATAATCTATATTGGGTTGACTTGATGTACATCTCTATCCTGTCAGCCCAGTATGGATAATCATTTCCAGAGAAATCTGGAGGTTTGTTCATTGAAGCTCCTCCGGATAGAAAAGATGGTCCTTGTGAGTCCATGTTGGATCTTTTCCTCTAGCAGCTGTTAAGTGTTCAACCCTTAGAGGCTGAGCTCTGATACCAAACTGTAAAAGATAAACACAAGAAGGGGGGTTGAATTGTGTTTATCA
Source organism: Hylodesmum podocarpum (assembly GCA_026586105.1). Lineage (NCBI taxonomy): Eukaryota > Viridiplantae > Streptophyta > Magnoliopsida > Fabales > Fabaceae > Hylodesmum > Hylodesmum podocarpum. The sequence goes on from JALJEV010000804.1 coordinate 3,769,926, forward strand.
AAAAATTTTATCCTTTCGTCTGTGGGTTTCAAAACGGTTCAGACGAAACAATGTTTATATTGAAAGATTGATTTTAATAAACAAACGTTGAACGATGATTATCCCCAGTTAGTCAATCAGACGAAACAAATAAACACAAGTATTTTTATACTGGTTCGTCTATTTAAGACTACGTCCAGTTACCCAGCAACAACTGAGTTTTCACTACAAACCTTGAAAAGGTTTACAAGTATTGTTTGAACCTAGCCACTTCTGGTTATTACAAGATATTCTTTGCCTCCCACCTTCTCAGGCTAAACAACCAAGGTATTCTTTGAACCCAACCTCCACAGGCTAATACAAAAGGTATTCTTTGAGACGTAGCCTCCTCAGGCTAAAGTACCACACAAGTGGATTTGAAAAGATGTTTGAAAAACAAAGATTTTCCTCTTCGCAGAGAGGGTTTTACAATTAAGATTTTAGCACAGAATTGAGCGAATTCTCAGAAGATGGAATAAGAGAAGCGTATTCGCCAACTGATTCTTGATGCTATGAAGTCCTTTTATAGGCATCTTCTTCAAATAGCCGTTAGACTCATTTGAATGTCGTTGAGAGTCGTTGAGAAATCTTCTTAAGAGCTTTCCAAAAAGTTTGTCAGTTGTACTTGATTGATTGATGAAGAGTTGCAGCGGATATAGCGGACTAGGTTGTGCGCAGTACTTTTTCTGACTTGTACAGAGATGTGACAAAAGGTGAAGACCTTTTTGACTTTGGTGTGTAAGCTCGAATCCCTATATTGATCTTGGATGCTTCTCATGAGTACTTCTTCAGATTTGAAATCTTGGCGCGAAAGACTCAACTTGACTTCAGCTTTTGGATAGACGATGTATTTCTTCAGTTGTTGTTGTTTCGTCTCATCCTATCGTCTTAAGACTTCACCCTTTGGACAGACGAAGAGCTTTAGCTTGAGTAGCCTTCTTCCGTCTGTGCAAGTATCGTCTGATGGCTTGGCTTTTGGACAGACGCAAAACTTTACTTTTGAAGGGTCATGTTTCGTCTGTGCTGGTTTCGTCTTAGCAAGTCTTGGGTAGCTTGGTTTCGTCTGTCTTGTAATTAATCAAAATCTTGAGACGTTAAACATCCTTGATCTAACACCACTCTTACTCTTAATCGTGACCATTAGATTATCTTCTAATCCAAGGAAGTAGATAGTGATCCGTATGAGAAGCTTAAGGAAGCATGCCATGCGTTGATCATAATCTTGATCCAAGGATTAGCATTCAATCCATGACTTAGGCTAGTTGGCGCCACAAATTAGTATAAATAGGTAGGTTTTTGAATTGTAAGGACTTTTGGCAAAATTATTGAATGAACTGTTATCTTCTTGAGAGCAATTCTCTCTAAGTGTTCTTGAGTGAACCTTAAATCTTATCAATGACTTTTTTATCCATTATAGCGATTCCACCTTGAACTTATTGTTGCAGCCATGGCGCTCTCATTTCTAATCCCAATCTGCTTTGCTTTTCTTCTACACCTTGAGTTCTAGTGATTTTCGTGCTTAAACCGAGAGGTTCCTTCCGTTGGAGAATGAAGATTCGCATTCCTTGCATCTCTTACCTTGAGGCTTGCATCATTGTGAATATCTTCCTCTACTAGTTGCAAAGAACTTAACCTTTAAAGGTTGAGCTCTGATACCAAATTATAAAAGAAAAACACAAGAAGAAGGGTTGAATTGTGTTAAAAAATTTCACAAGCTTTTTCTCAACTCTAACTGTATCGTTTGAAGACTCAAACGAAGGGTTTCAAAGTTTTATAGAAAAAGTTTTCTCAAAACTAGATTAGTTAAACAATACAACCCCGATTAGAAGATTAGAAAAATAAGCAATAAATGACATAAGATATTTTTATATTGGTTTGTCTTATCACAAAGAATATGTCTAGTTTCTTAGCAACACCTAAGATTTTACTATTTTTAAAGATATACAAGTATTGTTTGATTCTCAATCACTTCTAGCTTACCTAAGTATTCTTTGGATACAACCTCTTTAGTTTAAACAACTCAAGTATTCTTTGAACATATCTTCTTCATGCATAAAACTTCAAGTATTCTTTGAACACAAGTTCTTTAGGCTAAACACTCAAGAATTCTTTGATAACGGCCTCTTGAAGTTAAAACCTATCACTAAAGGTAAAAGGTTTACAAAAAGAGATTTATTTAACAAGAAATAACCTCTACGTAAAGAGGAATTTACAATGAAGAACGGGGGACTTTTATAAGAGATAATTGAAACTTAAAACTACAAGATCTTTGGTTCTTGGCAAAGTAATCTCTAACTTCAAATTTTCAATCTTCATCCTTTATATAGATGGAGAGCTTGAAGTAGTCGTTAAACTCAACAACTTGAATTTCTTCAATCCATATGTTGGAAGCATGTTCATCGTTCTCGTGCATTTAATGCAACTGCATGGGCTGTCAACATTAGAGGCAACACTTTTTTTTTCAAAGGATGAGGATTAGGAACTAAAAACAGTGTATTCCTTTCAGCACCAGATCTTTGTGTCAGAAAACATCTCTTTTTGTTCTGATTGGACTCAACTTTTCACAAAAGGAATATTGACTTCATCGTGTTGGTTTTAAGCAACGAGGTTTTAAGAAAACTGATAAAATAAATTTTTCTTACAGTATGTTCGAGTATAAGTAACTTAAAGAAATGATACTTCTTTGGTTGTGAAACTTCTTGTACATTCCTATTATTTGCTTCATTTATCTGCTAGCCTCATTTGTCAGTTAAGACTTCGTTCGTCTGCTAGCTTTATTCGTCTTATAGATAAAAATCTTACCTTAATAATATGTAATTATCAAGATTAAGAGTTATAATTTGTCTTTAAACAAATTTGACTTAACATCATCCATTACCAATATCAGGTTTAAGTCCATTACACCTAGTTGAAACTGGATTTTTTTTACCAATCAACATAATTTAGCCCATTGAACTTGTTCATTAAGTTTTCCAAAGCAAATATTTTAATCACAGTTGTATACATTTTAACAAACTCACAAATTAATTTTTGAGTAAATCTAATGGATTCAAACTATATTAACTTTAATTATGTATCTTAAGTTCACCTTTGGATAATAAATAATATATATATATATATATATATATATATATATATATTAACGATGATGTTAAACAAATATATATACTTTAATGGATAATATACTACACTATTCTTGATATGCATGACATCCTTAGACATATGTACACTCAACAAGTATAAAAATAAATCTTTAATATAATTGATTATAAGTTGAGGTTGAATTTTAAGTAACATATTTAACACTTATAATTAAAAATTTTAATCAACTTAAATATATTGCATTTACAACATCATTATCTAAATTAATCATGTAGGTTGGGATTATAAACTCGTGTATTTGATCACTTTAGTGTCTAACAAATTCCACGTTAATGTATAATTCCTTAAATATTCCTTCCACTAAAATATAATTTTACGATCCCTTTTAAATATAATTGTTGAACTTTGATAAATTCAATTGGCAATATTTCTTTAACCAAATACTTCTTGCAGGTGCCTTTCATTTACCGTAATGCATCTATGTCCATTCTTACTTTGTGGTAATCAATCAAAGATAAAAAAAGACTGATGCGAATCATAAGTCATGAAATGCAATTTGTAAAATAGTTTTGTGTAGACCATGGACAATAACATCCCGCCTGGACAAAACGAAAAAAAACATTTTATTTAAGACCAAGGGAGAAATAAAATATCCTAAACCATATATTCTAATTCCAACACCAATGCAAAAAAGACTTATATCTTCGAAAGAAAAGGAGATAGAAGGGGTGAAAGAGAATGAAGAGAGAAATTGTGAATGAATAGGGTCGGAAGAAAGTGAGAAAGGAGAAAGAGTTAGGAATTAAAATCGAGTTTTTTCACGTTGTTGTTATTAAATTTGACGTGGATGTAACTTACAACGAAGGAACCGACATGGTAAGTCACATACACATCAGGTTTAATAGAAACCGATGTTAATTTTATAATGATGTCGATTAAGCCTCTAACCATTGTTATTGAAGTGACATTAAAAGTAATATTTGCAATAGTACAATAATCAGAATAAATATTTAAGGTTCAACATATAAGAAAGCTATTAATACACGCGCCAAACGAATATCAAATAAACTAAATCAGTCATCTTCTAACGGATTACTTTAATACTCATAGCCGAAAATCATAAATGCAGATTGGAGATTTGCGTGTGGAAAATCAATTAATGCAAACAGTATCAAGAACGTAACAGTGGAAGCGGTAATTAAATTGCAGAATTAAATTCAATCAAGAAAAATATCAATTTGATCTTTATTAGTTCTCAATTCCCCTCATTGACTCCTAATTATGAGTGCAACATTTATGCTATGAAATTGAAACCAAAATTCATGCATTTCAGTGCCGAACTAGCACTACAAAATCATGGAGTATTTTCGTCAAACATGTGACTTTTAAGCTCACACAATCACATGAGAGCATACAATTCGGTTTTGACTCGCTTAATTAGTTCTCTACATTTGTCATCAATTAATGATGCCAGACAAATGAAATTTCAAATGAATTGAATCAATCAAGCAACCAAATCAAAGATTTCAAATACTGAAACATGCATCCAATTCGAATAAGAACAATGAACCTAAGGTAATTGCAGAACCTATTGGGATCGAGTGAATTGGAGAAATTAGTTAATCAAACTTGTAACTTGAAAATGCAGTAAATGAGATTGCAACATCAAAATCCAAAATGAAACAGAGAAGAAGAAAACGAAAACCATGACAGAGGAAAGAAGAGAAAGGAATGTAAAACATAAAAACCAAAATAAATTACATAAAATGTAAAGTGTACCATATTTCATATTCAGAGCTATTTATAAAGTGCAGGCATGTGCTAGTCACATGACTCTTAAGTGACTTGAGTGCCCCCTTTTGAATCCCAGTCTGAACATAAAATAAATGATCAATTTATATATAAGCATTAGCCTGAATCAAGTGTTATCTTCAAACATTTTTTCATCATAGATACAATCTTATCTGAGTCTTGGAGTCCATAGATTTTATAATCATTTAAATCTTCTTTAAAATGACATCAAGAACAACTCAATCAAAATTTTGTAAGTTACGATATGATCAAAATATTAAACCTATATAAAACCAAAATCAGATAATGAATTAATTCAAAAATTATTTTAAACTCAATTAACTCATATATCATGAATGCATAAAACACCTCAATTAATTATTAATTATACTCTAATTAGATATAATAAATGTTTAATAAATAATTAAAATAATAAAACATTATACCATTACACCTTAGATAATATATTTCCCATCATCTCTTTGATTTATTAATTTTATGAGAGGGTTTATAGAACTCACACATCCATTATACAATTTAAAAATTTACATTTCTTATTTCTCCCATTTTTCAAGATCTCTGTAATAATAAAGATTAATCTTGATAACTTTTCTTTTTAACATTTTTTTTACACAATTTACTTTTATTCTTTTACATGAAACAGAAACGTCAATATTAATTATTAAAGAGATGAAGAGAAATTATTCATTCTGAAACCAACTTAACTTCCCTTTTTAAATTTAAATTTCTTAATACCTTATAAAATGAGAAGAAGAAAAATAATCTAAAATCACTTATAATTATACAAGTTAATATTAATATTAAATAATTTAATATTTTATTTCTATCTATTGACCAGTAGATTTATATCAAAGATGTTCATATACCTATAGCCATTCTAATTTGTAAAGAACTATCGTATGAATATAATTTTTTTAAAATCATATTAAAATATAATAAGTTATATATAATATCAGACACGATACCACCCATTTATAGAGAATATTATAAAATTTACCTACATCGGATTATTACAAAACATGCATTTGCAGTTAAGAAACCCCTTCTCAGCGGTGTCTTCCTTCGTGGAAAACAATTTATTTTCTATTAATAAAACAATTAATGTAGCAATGCTTCACTTCTTATATACCGTTATGATAATCTTGCTATATGCAATATCTCGGTGAATATTCTAATTTTGTTCTGTAAGATCACGATCCACACAGCATTGATGCTAAAAATGTGAATGCATTATATTGCTTCAATTACTATTCATTATTTTTTATTTTTTTCTAACCTCTCTTTCTTCCTTTTAACCCAAATTATATTTCTCTAGACAAGAGATTTAGAGTGGGTGTCTAGAATATCCAGAATTTTTTAAGATTTCTGGGAATATGTTATGCGAATTTATTTCTAACTTTTTACCCATATTTATTTGATAAATAATTTTTGGGGAATATTTTTATTTTTCCCATCTCATGTTTAATATTAAAATAATTTATTCGAAATGTTATTATTTTTACAAAAATACCCTTAAAACTTAAATATAAATTATATAAAGTTATTTTATTTATCTCTTGTTGTTACTTAACAAAAACAAACACACCATCAATTTTTCAATCAGAAGTATACCATGTTGATAAAAGAAAATATTTTTGCTAAATAATTCAAAAATAATAGAAAACATGATTAAATCAATATAATATTCAAATATTTCTTTCAAATATATAATCCCAAAATATTTTGAAGCTTCAAAATGAATAATTATCATTATGTTAAATATTAATGCAGTGAGACATAACAGAGTGGTTAAAAAGTATTCCTAAACATAAAAGTATCAAATATTCTATCTTTCCCATGCATGTTTAACAAGATATCATAATTCTTTAAGCAAATATTAAACATCTAAACAAGTAGGTACATGTTGTTAAAATATAACTCCCATGTCTTTAACTTAGATCATCAATTGTTAAAAGAAATCAATAACACTTGGATTGTTTATAATGAAAGTTCAAACTCATTGCTTATAATTAAAGTTCCAACCCTAACCTTTTGTATATCAGTGAATCCCTCCAACTTTTTCAATTCTTGAAACACTTGTATTTTTTTTGTTGATTTCTTTTGTATGTTTGAAACAACTCACAAGATCACTAATATTACCATTGATTGCTTCATACACTTTTTTCAACTCTTTTATAGATTTTACAAGTTGATCAATAACATCATCAACCTTTGTAGTTCTCTTCCCTCTTCCCTTGAAATAGAAGCAGAAATTTGACCATTATAAACAGAAGATTAGCTTGGAGGTTGAGTTTGAGTCTTGGCTGCCAAATCAATGTGAGTTTCTTTAATGTCAATTTCATCATCGTAAATACTTCTTCTATCTTTCTCTAGTTATCGCCTCAAAAGAATAAAAAAATCTTTAACATCTTCCTTATAAGTGAAAAGAAAAAAAAAAAAACAAGAACAACAACCGGTAATAAATAGAAAAAAGAAAAAAAAAAAAAAAAGCAATGCAACGCAGCAAAGATGAAAATACAATACAACAAATGAAGGAAAGAAATGAAGGAATTGTAATTAGAAGAGAAATAGGAAACATAGATTAGAGCAATTATGAGGAGGAGAGAATATTTAGAATTGATAAAGTAAGGTAGAGTAAATGATGAACATTTTTGTCTAGAAATTTTAGATCCCTAGAATACCGAATAAAAAATTCAATTTTTTCAGAATTGAAATTTCCATGAAATCTCATATCCCTATTAAGATATCTGGTCAAGAATATCTTTAAAAATATCCAGAATGTGAGGAATAAAATATACTCCGACTAATTCAAGAATTTCCTATATAACATTCATTGATGAATTAAAATATTCTGGATATTAAACACCCAAGACAAAAAAAATTCTCTACTTCATATTAGCATGAAGAGAAAAACAGGAATAACATTTTTTATTCGAATAAATCACGATAACAATATTCACTAGACGCTGTAATTATTAAAATAAACTCATTAACTTTTATTATTATGTTATTCAATCGTAAATTAACGACTAAATTATATAAACATTTCCAAAAATTTGTAAAAAAAATGTAAATATTCTTATTTTTTACTTTTAAATAAAATTTATGATTATTTTAAAAAAATATACACTAGTATCTCCTTATATAATATAGAATGATACTTTCTTAAATTAAAATAATATTACAGTAAGATTCAATAACAAAATAACGTCGAGAGATATTCAGTAAAATTTTGTAAAATATCATAAGATTTGTATAATTTATTTTAAATTATTTTACATAAAGATTTTATTAATTTTATATCAATTATTTTAAAACTATATTATAATAACTTCTGATCAACAGAAGATATAATTTTTTAATTTCTTTAAAATAATTTTTATTAAAAAATATTTCTGAATAAAAAATAAAAAAATATTATAAAAATTAACGTGGTCTAGTGATGAGAATTTCAATGAGTGCAGTTAATTTACACAAAAATAAATTAAATTTTCATATTTTTTAGACATAACATCTTGAAATATCATAAAATTAGTTTTTTATAAATAAATAACATAAATACAATAATATTATCTTTATTTATTTTTTTGGAATTTACATAATAAATAACTTCACGTGATCACTCTCTCATAGTTCACCTTCTCTCTCTAGCTCAAGCTTATATTAAGCCTCTGCCCATAAAGAGATCTGGCCCAGTTTTGCGCTCAATTTTCTCTCTCTCTCTCTCTTTCTTACTTTTCCTAATTTGGATTTGGATTTGGATTTTGGAGGCACTTGTCAAAAGGGTCTTCATTTTTTCTATTCTATCTCTCACTCTGTCATATCTGAGTAATTAATATTCTTTTTGTGCTTATCTCACTCCTCCACACTGGTATTCTTCTCTCTTCTCCTTTTCTTATTGTTGCTTCCATTTTTCTCATTTTCTAAACCTTTTTCTCTGTGCAAATTCTCTGTCTCTTTCGGGTGTTTCAACCGTGGGGTGTGGCCATTCAAGGTATTTGGATAATGCCCTTTTGATTTTTTGTCCATCCTTCTTGTAATTGTATCATTTTTATTGAATTTGGCTTTGCATGCATTTTATGATCATACATAAAGGTCTCATCTTTTGCCTAAAAATCTGTTGTTTTTTCGTGTGTTTCGTTTGTTTTGCATTTTGATGTGAAAATGATGTAGTCCATGGATGATTGATCCCTCTGTTCATTTCATATGCATTGTTGAAATTGTGTATGGTTGTGATCAAAGTCATGTATTTATTTGTTTGAGCACATGAGTTGTTATTTGTTTACTGATAAGCATGGACCTGAATGCGCTATTATGATTATTTTAAATAAAAATTGATAATTGTTGTTAAAAAAAATGCTGATCACGGTTTACAATCCTTTTTTTCTTATCCTATTTGGATTCATGCGTTGAGATTTGCGTATCTGCTGTTAATTAGGCCTGTGGACCAAACTGTTGAGTTAACATGCTCATTATTGTTCTTTATATTCATGTAAAAACATATATTATTATAACTATTATCATAATATTACTTTTATTATTTGCTTTGGAATAAGGTTTCTTGGTTTTGTTAGGTTGTCCTGTAGTTGGAGCTATGGGAATTGAGGTTGTGGGATTTGAGATGGTTGAAGGGCCAGTGGAAAACGGTGTTGAAGAAGACAAATCTGTTTCGAAAGAAATTGTAAAAGAGAAATCAGAAGAAGATGCTGGAGTTGCAGAGGAGCCTATAAAATTTGAGATGGTTGAAGGGCCAGTGGAAAACGGTGTTGAAGAAGACAAATCTGTTTCAAAAGAAATTGTAAAAGAGAAACCAGAAGAAGATGCTGGAGTTGCAGAGGAGCCTATAAAATTTGAGAAGGTTGAAGGGCCAGTGGAAAACGGTGTTGAAGAAGACAAATCTGTTTCAAAAGAAATTGTAAAAGAGAAACCAGAAGATGCTGGAGTTGCAGAGGAGCCTATAAAATTTGGGTCACATGGAGATGAATCTGCTAAAGCAGAAGGGAATGCTGTTTCCGATCCCAATGCTCCCCAAAATGCAGTTGAAGAATGGCCTGCGCCAAAGCAGATACATTCTTTTTATTTTGTTAGGTTCCGGCCTTATGATGATCCCAACATTAAAGCTAAAATTGATCAGCTTGATAAGGAGATTAGCCAGAAAAATCAAGCACGAATTAAGTTTACTGATAAGTTAAGGGCAAAAAGGGTGAGTCAGGAATACTTTTGTTTTGGTTGCTTGATAACATTTGTACTACTCTTTGTGGAAATGGAAATGGGAAGAGAATCCATGGAGGGAAATATATGCTCCTGTTCTCTTTGTCATCATTCCATTTTCAACTTTGTCAAGTAATGTCTTTGTGTTTTGTTTGGTTTTGGCATGCTTCAACCCTGAGGCATGATAATGATGGCTCTGGATACAAAATTTTCTGATTTTTATATTTATTATAGGTGCTACATGATTAGTTATCAGGAGCTATATTTTTCTTGTCGTGTTGTTGTCGATATTGTATTAATTTGCCAACTTTAGTCCTTCATTATTCGTGTTCAGTTAGATAGTTGCGTCATTTGTTCTTTGTTGTTGTCATTGTTCTCAATGTTCCAGTACATTTAAATTGTTGCGTCATTGTATTTATTTGTTGTTGTCACTATCCTTTTAATCTGCTCACTTTTGTCTCTCAATACCCTAGTTCAGTTAATTGTTGCATCGTTGTGTTCATTGTTGTCGTTATTGTTTTAATTTGCTCACTTTAGTCCACAACATTCCCGTTCCATTAAACATGGACTTGTCAAGTTGGAACTTTGTCTAAGACTACTCCACGAAAGAACAGTTGATGTGTCACTGTCAATTTAAAATTTTGAACCTAGCTGTTTCCTCATCATTTCCCTCAACTAAGTATTGCATTGCCTTCCAAACACTTTGGGCGTATTGATAGGGGCCATTAACTGCCAGAAGAAGCTGTATTTGTTAAAATGGGAAATATGGGTTTTTAGTACGTAGACTTTCTTTATTTGGAAATTTATCTGATGGTGATTGGGTATTGCCTAAAAATTAGCTATCCTTCAAGTAAAGCTTTGTATTTTGGATTGACATGATATGACATGGTAGGCACTATATTTACTGACTTGTAATGTGATTGCTTATCTGATCTTTATGCAGTCAGAACGATCGGAGTTGATTTCTCAGATTAAGACTCTAAGAGATGAAAATAGGCAATTTCAGAGTATTGTCGATGAAAAAATAAAAGAGATTGAACCTCTGCAGCAGGCACTGGACAAGCTACGTACTACAAATACTGCAGGTCGAGGTGGTGGATTATGCTCATCTGAGGAAGAACTTAACAGTCTTGTATGTCTGAGTCCAATTATTTTTTTATTTTTTTTAAATGTAGACATAATCCCTTTGCCTATGATGTAGTTAATTCAAACACTTTTCTCGTATATGCTTTTGATGGATGCAGATTAATAGCTTGCAATACCGCATACAGCATGAGAGCATTCCATTGGCTGAAGAGAAACAAATCCTTCGTGAAATCAAACAGCTCGAAGGGACAAGGGAGAAGGTTATTGCTAATGCTGCCATGAGAGCCAAAGTACAAGATTCTATGGGGCAGAAAGAAACCATTCAAGATCAGGTTAAGGTAAGATTGTTTGTTTCTATTTTTTACTATGATAACCTTCTGGTGTTGGTATGTGTTCTGAATTTGTAATTGTTCTGCATAAAAAGTGTTTAAATTATTTTTCATTGCAGCTTATAGGTGGTGATTTGGATGGAGTTAAAAAAGAGAGGCAAGCAATTCGGTCCAAAATCAAGCAACTTGATGATACAGTAAAAGCCTTAGACAAGGATATCCAGTCTTTACAGGACGAACTAGGAGCTGTTACTGAAGCGAGGGAAAGAGCTTTTGAGAGCATTCAGCAGTTAAGAAAACAGCGTGATCACGGGGTGTGTTTGCTTTCTTGTGAGGCACACGTCCACACATCTTAATTTTATATTTTTTGTTCTTAATATATGGTACCGGGCCTCTTGCGATCCAAATCAATGTTGGCCTATTCAAAGCTCCCCTTTCTGCTGCTTTAGATGGGACTCATGTGCATGTTATTGGACAGTGTGTTATTGATTTGTTTCTAGAATTTGCTGTCGTTTCCAGTCTTCTGATTTTGCAATGCAGAATAGTTTCTGAACTTTGACTGATATTAATTTGTCCAGAACACCAATTTCTTTCAAAGTCGTACAATTTTGAACAAGGCACGAGAGCTTGCTGCAATGAAAGATATTGATGCGCTTGAGGAATTTAAAGAAACTGAGGTTTGTCTTCATAGTCTTTGTTTTGCAGTGTACTTATTCATCTGATATTTTTTTTCTGGTTTCCTTAGCTAATCTTGATTGCAATCGATATTTTGGGTTCCAGGTTGAGAAAGTTATGTCACTCTGGAACAGTGACAAATCTTTTAGGAATGACTATGAGAAAAGACTTTTGTCATCGCTGGACATGCGGCTGTTGAGTAGGGATGGGCGGATGAGGAATCCAGATGAAAAGCCACTGCTGGTAGAACCAAAACCTGCTGAAACTGATACATTACCGTCATTGAAAAGCAATGTGAAACAGCCTAAGGAGGAGCCAAAATCATCTTCACAAGAAACTGTACCTGCTCAGAAGGTTAAGAAAGAAACCAAAAAGAAAGGAAAAGATTTGAAATCCAAACTGGATAATAAGGATTTTGAAGATGCTGATGAATATGAATTTGAATTGCCAAAGGAGACTCCCAAGGAGCCTCCGATTGATCCAGAGAAGCTGAAAGAGATGAAAAGGGAAGAGGAAATCGTCAAAGCGAAGCAGGCCTTGGAAAGGAAGAAAAAACAAGCAGAGAAAGCGGCAGCCAAAGCAGCTATGAGAGCACAAAAGGAAGCTGAGAAGAAGCTCAAGGTAATTGTTTATTCATGCAATTGTTTGAGTTTAATTGCCATGCACTATCAATGTAAACATTTTTACATTGTCAATCAATAAAAAACCATTAGGTAGTCATCGCAAAAGTTAACAAACTTGTGAAAATTTACAAACTTGTCATAAATGGTAACCTGTGATTGAATTACTGCAAAAAACTCCAGAATTGTCAATGCATTTAACTTAAATTCATTGATTTCTTTTGTGAATATGTTTCATGAATACAAAATTAGTTATTGAAATGAGAAATTGGCTCTTGATTTATTTTAGGAACGCGAGAAGAAAGCGAAGAAAGCAGTAGGTGGCTCTGGAGCTTTTCTGAATCCCGATGAACCAGAAAAAGAAGTTGAGGAGGTCACCGAACCAAAGGCGAATGATAACGTAGAAGCCTCAGCTCCGGCAAAGGAGAAGGTCCAGAAGGAGAACAGTGTTAGGTCCCGAGGCCGAGTGAAAGCATTGAAAAGCCCTGAGACAATTCCAAAAGCTATTCTTAAGAGGAAAAGGTCTAACACTTACTTGATTTGGATTGTATGTAGTGCTTTGTTAGCCATGGCCGTAGTGGGGCTAGGATACATCCTTTTCTTTTGAAAAACTTAGAATCTAGGAGCTGTTAACCAATTTTGGTTGCTTGACTAGGTTTGGTATAGTAAGTAATTTTCTTAGTTTTTTTCTAAGGGTATAAGTTATATACATTTTAGTCTGACTCATGAATTTTGTTCAGATTTCATGTTACCTGGAGGTTGGATTTATGTTTTTTTTTCTTTGTAGTTAATTCATCAGGGAAAGGGCACTGTGATATACTTGAAACTTTGTGCTGAGATATTATATATGTTTTAGTTTTGATAATGTAAAGAAACATTTTATGTAAAATTGGAGTTGGTGGATGTGGTGATTAGTAGTAATATGTGAATATGCATGTATTTGGATTGGTTCACTTTTTACCTTTGGAAATGCTACTTGTTACTTGCTAATTGGAGTAGTATATGTAATAAGTTGATAATAAGTTTTCTTAGTTATTGCGATTTGAGAAAAGTTATTTATTTAGTTTTATTTTGTTCAAAATTGTGATTGAAATATTGCGGATTCCAAGAAAAGTTGAGTTTGAAATAATTTAATGTATATTTGTTAAAGCAAATTTATTTTTAACTTCAGTTATTATTATCTCTGATGAATTTTGAGTTTTAGAAATTAAATTTGATGATTTTTGAAAAACATGTGTTGCAGTATTTTTGAGTAATGTAAATTCAATTTAGTGTCATTTTTTTGAAAATATATGTTTTAATAATTATATTTTAATAAAATTCTTAATGTATAATGTTTGAATGTGATTGGGTTTATATATTAATATTATTTATTTCAAAATATATAATGTAAAATATAGCATTATTTTAATTTTAATGTATATTTTATAAATTAATTATATATTATATTAAGATATAATATGCCAAAAAACAGAGCTGACTTTTATGCATTGAATTTTGATCATATTCAGATTGAGTTTTTAAAGTGAAACTGATTCCATTAAGTCTTTAAAAACGGAAAATCCTAACTTTTAACTTTGTTAGACAAGTTTTTTTTTCCCAAAAAGATTGTTAATTAAAATTGAGCAACGGCTAGTACAAAGTTGTTCCTGTTACAATGTTGTGTTTGAAATATTAATATATAATTTTTAGAATTATATTTTTAGTTTTTAAAAGAAATTGAATAATTTTAATTTGTAACAATTTTCAGTATTTTTTATTTAGTCTTTGAATAAAATTTTGACCAGTTTCAATTTCTAAATAATTTTTATATTAATTCTTTTAGTTTTTATTGTGAAAATGTCTGGGACCAAAAATACTGACAAATAAATGTTCATGCATTAAAAATATTGACCTAAATATTATTTAGGGATTAACAATTGGTAAAAAAAAATAAAATTAAGAAAGCTAAAATCAAGGGACCAACAAGAAAACCAAATGAGTGTTGTAGAAGTGTTGTGCTTTTTACACTCCCCTCATGATTAAATACAGTATTTTATTGCAAAAATATTCTTTTACCCTTTTCCTTGTTCTATTTTTCACTCTTTCTTATAAAATCACATTCCCTCCTTTTTTTCACACCACATCCTCCCCTTTCTTTTATAATACACTTCCACTTCATATAATCTTCTTCTCTAATTGTCGGTATTAATCTTCTTTTCTGATTACTGATGTTAGTCTTTTTCTTTGACTTTTCGATCTTGTTCTTTTCTGATTTTTTTATTAGTCTTCTTTTCTGATTACTTGTACCAAATTTTCTCTTCAAACACTTGTCAATCTTTGTCTCCATGAATGAAATAAATTTCTATTCCGAAAAGAAATTTTCACCACTCAACATAGCAACTATTAAAAAAAACTCTTTCTATAACAATATTTTGTGTTTTACATTCTAGAAAATACTCTATGAAATGTACAAAATTAATGTCATGGGAAGAGTTTTCCATAATGTTAATTTCCAAATAAGTTTTTTCAAAAATGTAAAAAATACAAAATAGTTTTATAGAAAAAACTTTCAAAAATGGTGACCTGATATTGGGATGTCATGATGTCATGAGAGTTACCAAGAGATATGTCATTTACAAAAGACTTAAACTTTAAGACAGACACAGAGACTTCAACTTTTTATGGTGGGAAAGTCACCCAAGTTTCCCGTGTGAGAAAGAACATTTTTAACCCTTAAATTTCTATTTTTCCTTTTCTTTTTTATTCTTTTTCTTGCACTTTTCTCATTTACCCCTCTCTGCATTCACTCACCTCTATCTCTGCTTCTTCCCTAATCAACTCGTCACTCAACTACCATTGCCTCACCACAGATGACCACGACACTCTCACACATGATTCTGACTCTGATTTGAACTAAAAAATTATATTTAGTTATTAATAATGTCTATAAATAAGATAATAATTATTTGATAAATAATATTACTTTATTAAATTAAATAAATATTTATGTCTAAAAAAATTTAAGAAAAATATTCTCATATCTGTTAGTTATTTTTTGTTTACCTTTTTAATTTTATTTTTTCCTTTACATTTTCCCATTACCATTTTTTATATTTTTCTTATTAAATTAAAATTTTATAGCATAAAAATAATTTTGATAATTATATTCTACTTGATAAAAATTACTGTGGAAGAAAAAATTAGACTTAATTTCAAAATTAAAAGACAAAATTAAACATTTTATTACTAAGGAAGTTAGTTTAAATTAAATAAAAAAACAAAGATCATATTATTGATTAATATAATATTTTTACTTTTTAAAATTAATAAGTGAAAAATAGTATATAGTCTCAAAGTTATGCAAAGTAAATAAAAAGAACTTGGTTAAGAAAAATAATAAAAATAAATCATAAATCAATTTTAAAATTGCTTCGTAGTTGGGAAGAAAGAAGTTGCAAAATTAATTTCAAAGTAATTTTTTTAAAAAGTATTTTTTTTATTTAAAACTAATTTAAAAACTGAGTTTAGCTATAAAATTAGTTTTAAACTACAAATTAATTTTAATTTTTTTTTGAATCAAAAGTCATTTTAATTTAAAATTGGTTTTAACTAAAAATCAATTTTAAAATTTGTTCTAAAGTAATTTTAAAATATTGAATTGATTTTTTAATATAAAATGGACCTAGATGTAAAATCTAATCCATTTAACTGGATTTTGATTAGTTATAGATTGATTCTTAGAAATTCAATTTATAATCATCCCTACCATCTACTTGTCGTTTATTTTCTCCAATTCCAATTTTGTTATTGGTAAAATAGAGATTTAAATAATTAGTCATCCTCTTGATGGTTATAGTTTCACAATATTTACTGTTTAATCTTTTTTATAGTTTAAAAATAAGTGATTTTTTAGTTTTTATATTTTACATTTTAATTTTTAATAATATTTGTAAAATCAAAAGGTTTGTGTTTGTTCAACATATTATTGAGTGGTTTTGCAATTTTAGAGAATTCACCAATGAACGGTTTACAAAAGCTTGCATGTCCTAAGAAGCTTCTAATTTCTTTTACATATATGTGCTGCGGAGGCAACTTTGCAATCACTTTCACTTTTGCTTGATCAACTTCAACAGCATTGCAAGAAATCTTGTGGCCTAAAATAATTCCTTCAACCATCATGAAATGACATTTCTCTTGATTGAGAACAAATTAGTTTCCTCACATCTTTTCAACACTGTCTAAATTTTGTAAGCATTGACTATGATGATCCAAAAATTGAAAAATTGTCTATGAACACTTCAATACATATCTCTAGCAAATCAAAGAAGATTGCTAACATGCATAATTGGCAATACATTTCTCTAGCAAATAAAGAAGACTGCTAACATGCATAATTGGAATGAATAAGAATGATGTGAGAAATAATAATCTCTTTTACTATCGGTAAATTGGAATTAGGTTTTGTCTCTAGGTTTTATATCTCTATATTGATAGTTTGACTTAAATGGATCATTTACGATTTTTTTTTTACGTAAATGGGTCCATTTGATAATAATTACCAAAATGGGCCTTTACACTGAGTTTGGAACGTAACCTACAGGCTACGGGTTACGCTCAGTCCATGGACGTAACCTTTGGAATGAGTTACGTTCAAAAGGCAAGCGTAACCTTGCAGGGTATTGACACGTGTCAAGCCTGCAATGGTTACGTCTAACAATGAAGCGTAACCGGTTACGTCCCAGTGCTGGACGTAACCTTCTTCGTATTGGTTACGTTCCAGCACTGGACGTAACCTTCTTTTTACTTTTACTTTCCCTTATTTTTCACTCTCACCGTTTCACTCTCAACTTTTTCACTCTTTATTCCTCTCTTCTTCTTCCACAATCTCTTCCTTGTAGAAATTGTGGGTTGGGCCTAACTCAACCCCACAAAACCGGCTTGTGGAGTGAGGTTTGCCCCACCTTATATACACGCAACAAGTCTCATCTCTAGGTGATGTGAGACTTCACACCCCTCCAATATTGGACTTCAAACACACCTCTCCCACGCAGAACATCTACAAACGGAACATCAAGTCAGACGCAACGAGCACAGACGGAATATGACCCCTCAAAGTTGAAGTCATTCGTTTGTCTCAAGTCAAGTCATCAGACGATAGGCTAAGACGAAAACTCTTAAGACTGAAGAAGTTCATCGTCTGCCAAAGAAGTGAAGCAAAGTATGAGTCACTCGCGCCAAGATTTCAAATCTTAAGAAGTACTCATTAGAAGCATCCAAGATCAGTATGGGGATTCACGCCTACATATGCAACTCGAGAAGGTCTTCACCTTTTTTGTCAAAATCTCTGTACAAGTCAGAAAAAGTACTGCGCACGCTATCTATATCCACTGCACACGCCATCAATCAATCAAGTGATCTCTGACACCTTTTTGGACTTCGCTTGTAAAGTGCTCATGGCTTTCTTCTATATCTAACGGATATCTGAAGATTTTGCCTATTTAAAGACTTCGCTTCTTCAAAGTTCAGTTGGCGAACACGCTTCAATATTTTACCTTACTGTGAATTCGCTCTCTGTTACTTTTGCTCTTCATTGTAAAACCCTCTCTGCGAAGAGGAAACTCTCTTTTTATAGAACTCTTCAAAATCCACTTGTGTGGTGTTTTAGCCTGAGGAGGCTGGTTGTTCAAAGAATACCCTTGTTGTTTAGCTGCTCAAAGGTCGTATTCAAAGAATATCGTGTTATAGCCGGGTAGTGGTAATGGGATAAATAATACTTGTAACCCTTTCACGGTTTGTAGTGAAAACTCAGTTGTTACTGGGTAACTGGACGTAGTCTTGCATAGACGAACCAGTATAAAAATACTTATATATTTGTTTTATTAAGTATTTGACTAACGAGGATAATTAAACCATAACGTCTGTTCATTAAAATCAATCTTTGAAGATTAAGATTGTTTCGTCTGAACATATTTAAACGCACAGACGAAAGGAACAAATTTTTTTTAAGTAACACAATTCAACCCCCCTTCTTGTGTTCTATCTTTTACAGTTTGGTATCAGAGTTCAGCCTCTAAGGGTTGAGCACTTTATAGCTGCTAGAGGAAAAGATCCAAAATGGAGTCTCAAGAACCTTCGTTCTTATCTGGAGGGTCATCCATGAACAAGCCGTCGGCGTTCTCTGGTGATGACTATCCCTACTGGGCTGATCGGATGGAGATGTACATCAAATCCACCCAGTACAGACTATGGAACATCATAACTCAAGGAGACATCCTTATTGTCAAACCCGAGGTTGAATGGGGAAATGAAGAATACTCGCTTATGGAACTCAACAACAAAGTCAGATATGCCATCATGTGTGCATTATCAAGGACAGAATATAACAGATTATGTGCCTACAAAACCGCTAAAGAGCTTTGGGATGCCCTCTAGATTTCATATGAAGGAATTGAGGATGTGCGTATGAGGAAAGCTGTCACTCTTCAAAGAGAATATGAGATGTTCTCAATGAAGAAAGGAGAATCCATTGACATGATGTTTGGAAGATTCCAAACAATATTGAATGGACTCACTACATTGGATATTACATTCACCAAGGCCCAGAACAACATGAAGATATTGGATAGTCTTCCTCCTCCATGGAAAGCTATGTCCACTGTCATATCAGTTGGGCGCGATATGAAGACATTAACTCTTGATGAGTTAATAGGAGCCTTGAGAGTACATGAGGTACTTCTGTGTAAGAGAGACAAGATCAAAGTTCAAGAGCCCATAGCTCTTCCAACTGTCAACAACATGCCGAAGGAGGAAACTCCTAAGAAGGAAAGAAAGAAGAAGCACAAAGTTCTGAAAGCTAACACCACTGAGTCTAATTCGTCTGACGGATCATCTGATGATGAGATTTCCCTCATGGCCAGACGCTTTAAGAAGATGATGATGAAAAAGGGGAGAGGTCAATGCTTCTTCAAGAAAAAGGAAAAGAAGCTCACTGAAAAACCTTCGAGTAAGGAGGAGAGCTCAGAAGTTATCTGCTACGAATGCAGAAAACCTAGACACATGAGATCAGAGTGTCCAAGATTGAAGAGAAGATGGAATCCTCGCAAAGACAAGGGAAAGAAGAGTCTGGTGACTTGGAAAGACCTTGATAGCGAAAGTTCAGAGGAATCCACTGAAGAGGAAGAAACTGCAAATATCTGTCTCATGGCTGGAGACACTGTCTCATCAGAGGTAATTGAATCTGAAACTTCTTTATCCTCTTCATCTAAGTCTGAGGCAGAATCAGAAGAAATTTCATATGATACACTTTTGGCTAACTCACATTTTATTGTTGAGCAATACAAAGTATGCAAAGCCAAGTTGAAACAAACTTTGGAAGAAAATGCTACTTTGAGAACTGAAAACGAGTTGCTGCAAAAGGAAGTATCAGACGAAAAATCATCTGAGTCTGAAAAGGATACGTTTATTTCTTAAATCGAAAGATTGAAGAAAGAAAATGAATCCTTACACAAAGACTTAACAAAGTTCACTAAGGGATCCTCAACGCTAGAAAATATTTTAAAATATGGGAGGTCTCCGTCTGATAAGAGTGGACTTGGTTATGTTGAAGAGTCAGACAAAAAGAAAAACAAATTTGTTTCGTCTGCTCATAAGAAGAAGAACAAAAATTACAACAAGGTTCCAAACAACTATATAAAAGATAAAAGAACCTTAAATAAAAAGAAATCTTCTTCCACTAACAAAGGAGGACCCAAAAAGATTTGGGTACCAAAGTCACTTATTATTCCTGTTGCAGACATCCTTAATAGGAAAAGAAAGGACTTCAAGCTAGTACCTGGACAGTGGGTGCTCACGACACATGACGGGAGACCTGTCTATGTTCCAAGACCTCAGACCAAGTAAAGGGTTTGTATCATATGGTTCAGGAAAAGGTAAAATCCTAGGTATTGGGACTGTTGGTAAGACACTCAATCCTCTTATCCAAAATGTGTCTTATGTTAAAGGTCTCAACTTCAATCTCCTTAGCATAAGTCAATTTTATGACAGTGGATATGAAGTAGCTTTTAACTCTAATGAATGTATAGTCAAGAACAAAGACAAATCCATTATGTTTGTTAGGAAAAGAAGGAATAATCTTTATGAGGTTTGTCATTCTGACCTTAGTGATTAGAATGTGACATGTTTGATTTCAGCAGATGATGAATGAGATATTTGGCACAAAAAGCTTGGACATTTAAGTCTCAAGTATATTTCAAAAATTTCTAAAAAGGATCTTGTGAAAGGTTTGCCAAAAATATCTTGGAAATCCAATCGTCTGTGTGAATCTTGTCAGCATGGGAAACAACTCAAAGCATCTTTTAAATCAAAAAATGTTGTTTCCACGACAAGACCTCTAGAACTGTTACATATTGATCTCTTTGGACCTACTCAGACTGAAAGTCTTGGAGGAAAGAGATATGGATTTGTAATTGTGGATGACTATACTAGATTCACATGGGTATACTTCCTAGCACATAAACATGAGTCATTCAGTGTCTTTGAAATATTCTGTAAACGTGTTCAAAAAGAAAAAGGAATATGTATTACGTCTGTTAGGAGCGATCATGGAACAGAATTTGAAAATTCTGAGTTCAGTGTCTTTTGTTTTGAAAATAGTATTTTCCACAATTTTTCGTCTCCAAGAACTCCTCAACAAAATGGAGTTGTGGAAAGAAAAAATCGTACCTTACAAGAAATGGCTAAAACTTTGTTGCATGAAAGCTCTCTACCAAAATATTATTGGGCAGAAGTAACAAATACTTCATGTTATATTCAAAACAGAATATTGATAAGACCAATATTGAATAAGACTCCATATGAACTATGGAAAGGAAGAAGACCCAACATTTCTTACTTCCATCCTTTTGGATGTGAATGTTTCATCTTAAACACTAAGGATCAACTTGGCAAGTTTGATTCAAAAGTGGTGAAGGGATTCTTACTTGGATATTCCAATACATCTAAGGCCTATAGAGTATTTAACTATAAGACGCAAGTTGTAGAGGAATCAATTCATGTAAAATTCCAAGATAACTCAAAGGCTGATAAGGAAATATCAGACCTAAAAAATTTATTTGATAATTTGCAAATTAACCCTTCTGGTCAAAGTTCAAGTTCAAATTGTCAACCTGGGTCAGACGCAAGAACTGACACAAAAGTAGACGATAGAAGTACAGACGAACCCTCTTCGTCTGATGCTCACCAACATGATGGTCAAGCTCCTATAAGAACGTGGAAGTTTGCCTCAAACCACACAGAAGATCTTATCATTGGAGATAGACATCAAGGTGTTCAAACAAGATCAAGACTTAAAGAACTTTCTGGCTATGCTCTCGTGTCAAATATAGAGCCCAAGATCATTGAGGAAGCTCTACAAGATAATGACTGGATTTTAGCTATGGAAGAAGAGTTAAACCAGTTTACCAGAAATGATGTTTGGACTTTGGTAGAAAGACCAAGAAGCAAAAGCATTATTGGAACAAGATGGGTGTTCAGAAATAAACTTGATGAAGATGGGAAAGTAGTAAGAAACAAAGAAAGGTTAGTAGCTCAGGGCTATAACCAACAGGAAGGTATAGATTTCACTGAAACTTTCGCTCATGTAGCTAGATTAGAAGTCATTAGAATTCTACTTACTTTTGCTGCTCATAAAAATATCATCTTATATCAAATGGACGTAAAAAGCGCTTTTCTAAATGGTTTTATTGAAGAGGAAGTATATGTAAAACAACCTCCTGGATTTGAGAGTTCATCTTAACCAGATCATGTTTTCAAGCTGAATAAAGCACTATATGGTCTTAAACAAGCTCCTCGAGCTTGGTATGATAGACTAAGTTCTTTTCTTCTTCAAAATGGTTTTTCAAGAGGAAAGGTTGATACTACACTCTTCAAGAAAAGTGTTTCAAAAGACTTTATTATTGTCCAAATATATGTAGATGATATAGTCTTTAGAGCAACTAACGAATCCTTGTGCAAGGATTTCTCTAAGTTAATGCAAGATGAGTTCGAGATGAGCATGATGGGAGAGTTGAAGTTTTTCCTGGGACTTCAAATCAAACAGACAAAACAAGGCATACACATTCATCAATAGAAGTATACTAAGGAACTTCTAAAGAAGTTCAAAATGGAAAATGCCAAACCAATGAAGACTCTCATGCATTCGTCTGCAGCCAGTCTCAATAAAGACGAATCAGGTAAGACCGTTGATCAGACGGTATACAGAGATATGATTGGATCTCTTCTCTATCTCGCCTTGAGGGCGACATTATGTTCAGTGTATGTCTATGTGCACGTTTTCAATCTGATCCTAGAGAATCACATCTACAAGCTGTTAAACGCATTTTAAGATATCTTATTGGAACCACTAATCTCTCTCTGTTTTATAAGAAAAGTAGTTATTTCAATCTAAGTGGTTATTGTGATGCTGATTATGCTGGAGATAAATTGGAGTGGAAAAGCACAAGTGGTGGATGTCAATTTCTTGGCTCATCACTAATCTCTTGGTCAAGCAAGAAGCAAAACTCCATTGCACTTTCAACCACTGAAGCGGAATATATTGTTACAGCTGGGTGTTGCTCACAACTACTTTGGATAAAACATCAACTTGAGGATTACTCCAGGTTTGAAACCCAAATACCAGTGTTTTGTGATAATACAAGTGCAATTAATCTCAGCAAAAATCCTATTCAACATTCAAAAGCCAAACATAATGAAATCAAATTTCATTTTATAAGAGATTATGTTCAAAAAGGTATTTTCGATATACAGTTTGTTCAAACTGATTTTCAATGAGTAGATATCTTTACAAAAGCTTTAGACGAAACTCTCTTTAATTTCATTAAAGAAAATTTGAGAATTGTTTCTTTAATTGATTAAGTTTTTCCGTCTGGGCATTTCATTTTGTCTGTACATATTAAATGCCTTCGTTAGACGGCTAAACATTAATCGATCAAGTTGAATCAGTCTGAGAAAATTCAACAGACGCAAGGTTATTATTTAATTAATTTAAAGTTAAGCGTGCAGGAACAACTTAAAGGCAGCATTAAATGTGTCTGTCATTTATTGCACTATTCTAAGACTTTGAAGAGCACGCACTGTGAATTGCAGAAGTCAAATCAATCATTAAAAGGGCAATGATGGGGCCACGTCAAATCAGGGACGGTTTCAACTTTTTTTCGTCGATGAATTATAACTGTTTTTGTCTTTGACTATAAATACTTTCAAAGTTTACACTTTTACCTCTTACTGCACTTTTACTATCTCTGAGTATTTTATTCATACATTTTTCTCTCTTTTCAAAATTAGAACAATGGCCGCCAAGAACATCAAAGCAACTGAAGTAACCTTCTTTGCACAAGATCTTTTCTTGCCCAGCAAGTGGGTTTCAAGGACCACCATAGAAGGCATCTCTGACAGGGTATCATAAATGTTAATACACAATGGCTGGATGGACTTCGCGGAGATGAGAGGCCCACGGTTGATGGAGGCCTATGCGGAGTTCTGGAGCGACGCGAAGGAGTTTGATGATGGTATTGTGGGTACCATTGACAACAAGGAATATATTATCACAATAGACTCCACTGCTGAAGCTGGAAGCTGCAAAGCTGAAGGGCGTTTTTATTGCGCTGACTGGATGAGGTTGGAGTCTGAGGAACATGTAGACAAGATTCTCTATGGGAAGGCTCGTGACCCTGAAGATCCCAAGTTTCTAAGATCTGGGAATCTTTATCCCACAGGCAGAGTTATCCACAACCTTCTCTACAACATCTTCACACCCAGAATAGGCTCACGAGACAATGTGAGTACTCGTGACAGATTCTGCATCTACTACTGTCTGAGGAAAGCAAGGTTAAGTCTTCCTCACATTATTCTCGACCATTGGATAAATGCGTTGAAGAATAGGAATATTCATAGGAAGAGCAGTATTCCCTACGCCACTCTCTTCTCCAAAATCATTTTAAACCAAGGTTTTGATGCTACTGGTATCGTATGGCATGATGAAGGAAAGAAGGTCAAAGGAAGCACCTTTGCCAAGATGCGTTTGTGTCCTAGCTTCCTTCATCACAATAGGAGTGAAGATGAAGTTCCTCTTTCTCCTATCACCAAATATCCTCCTCACAGAGCACGCATCAAACGCGCCAAAACCCAAACACAAACCCAAACACAAGCCCAAAAACAAACCCAAACACCTATCCATCTTCCACCTGTGATTGTATCTGAAGTCCCTTTCGAGGATGTTCAAGAAGAGCCTCTTAGAAAGAAGAAGAGGACTTTCAGAATAAAACATGTTGCGTCTAAGACGCAGGAGAAGGAGATATCCCCTGATGAAGATGAAGGGGTTAAGAAAACTCTAAGGGTGTAACGTCTGTAAAGATTCTCACAGACGAAGAAAAGCAGAAGAAAGCAACTGAAGAGAAAGCAAAAGCTAGAGAAATTGCTCTTCAAAAGGCTGCCAAAGGCAAAGAGAAAATGAAGCAGAAGCTTGCGTCTGTGTTGGAGAAACAGACGAAGCAAGGCAACTAAAAGAGGCTAAGAGGGTCTCTATGCTGCTTCAAGCTGAAAGAGAAAGAATCTTTCTCGAGAGCATTAAAGGCATTGGATCGTCTGAAGCTGCGTCTGCACCAGCAACTTCAGAGGGCATGAATAGTGAAGAAACTGCCCAGATTCAGAAGGACAATGCTCAGTTAGCAGAGGAATTGGAGACTATGCTTAATGAAGAAGCTCTAACTATGGAGGGTTCTGCACCAACACTCCAAGACGTACATAGGATAGCTGTCTCTGATCCTATTGTTGTGTCTCCTTTCAACGTCGCTTGTGATCAGACGATACCTGTTGCGTTTGAAGAAGCATCCTATCTACGACAATGGAAATTTCGTCTGAAGAAATAATTATTGAAGATGCATGTTCTTCGTCTGATGAAGAACATGTTATTATAAAGAAGATGGATGCACAATGGGTAAGATCTCACGCTGAAGTTTTAAATCCAGAAGATCTTCCACCTAAGCATAAGACTGACTATTCGTTTCTTAACGAATTAGTCATGAGAAGATTTGCTGAGAGTTCTTGTGCTGAAAGACCAGTTAAGCCTGACTGGATTCTTGGAGATGAACTTGAAGATATCTCCAATAAGGGTGAATCGTCTGAGTCTGCTAAAGATGGTTACTCAGCAGACGATGAAGACTGCTTTGTAAAAGACACTCCCTATATTGAGTTGAAGAATCCTTATCAGTACAGAGGTAAAAAAGGGTTCCAACTTGGGAGATTTGTCAACCCTATCATCTATCACAAACCCCTAATGCCAGTGGACTTCAAAGAAAATCTCATTTATACTCCTGAAGAACAACGCGAATGGCTGAAGCGTCTGCCTTGGGAAAAACTGGCCTCTTTAGACATCAAGGGTTTAGAAGAAATAAACAAGTACAAGGATCATCTAGCTGAGTTGGTGATTGAAGGATCAGCTCTTGGCTATGAACCCTACATTCCCTTCAGAGAGAATATCAAGTGGAAGGTTCGGCTTGAACCCAATGCCCCTGCATTTCACCATTACAGGTATGGAGATCCCAGCTCCACCATTTATGAGCCAAAAGAGTGTTGTCATTGGCATCTGGACGCCTTCACAATTCCAATGAACCAAACAGAGTATGTAGGTCTAGGACATATTCTTGGAATTGTTCTCCCTTGGACAAGACCGCATTGTTCAGGTATTTGTCCACGCTATTCCATCCTCCTCCATGAATATGAAGACCCCGAAGAGTTTGCTTATGCTCTTCCTGAAGAATACAACACAGCTTTCAGGCTGATGGCAAATGCGTATAGAAAGGAAGAAAAAGCTAGATTAGATTCCTTCTATCACATTGAAAGGAGAGCAAAGAAGGAGTCGAGATACTATCCCTTCATGTTGGGATCTCAATTCTCTTCTCTCGTCTCCAACGTCACCAAGTTCTTCGTGGTCTTAGACCGAAAACGACCCTGCTTGGTCAAGTTTTTGGCTAAAAGGAAGGAGAAGAAGACTCTGTTTTTCCTCAAAACCTTCAAGTTTGCAAGGCACATCCCCAAGAGACTTTCGTCTGCTGCATACTCGCACCTCAAATCCATTCAAGCCAAAGCCTTAAGGCCTATCAATCCCAAAATTCAAAGGTTGATAGAAGATCATGAAGCCACTTCTGTCTTTTGCTCCGGAACTTCATTTGATGAAGATTCCACAATCTGTGGCAAGGTGTATCCTGGAGAAGCTTTTGCTTATACACATCCGTCTGAGGAACATCCAGATCTTGAGCTCTTCATTCCCAACAGAGTGTTCAATTGGCAATGGAAGAGAGACTACATTGCATATCTCACACTTCCTCTTTTCACTCTGTGAATGTTGAGGATTCCAACTGTGTTCATTGAAGATAATGAATTTGTTCCTATTGTTGAAGAGCCTCAAATGCCTCTTGTGGAGAATGATGACAACGTAGAGGTTTCTGTTGTTGAGAGTGAAGTTGTGAACGCTGATGAGTATCATACTCTGAAGCGTAAGTATGATGCATTGGAGGAAAATTGCAAGCATCTGAAGAAGAAGAACAAAGAGCTTGAGGACAATCAAGCCTCTCTCACATCTGAGATGCAACAACTAAGGGAGATCGTCATGGGGCTTGTCCAACAGAAGCCTAAACCTTCTTCTTGAAGAAGCTTTTGATGATTGTCAGCCCAAGGGGGAGAATATCTTGAAGGAAGGAAAGGTGGTGCTAAGCTAAGGGGGAGCCTTCGTCTGAGGGGAAGTTATCCGTCCGAGGGGGAGTTAGCATTTTTTTTTAATTTATTCTTTATTAATTTTTATAGCTTTATACATGTATTCTTGGAGCATTTTGTTTTCCGTATACCTTGTAACACTGTACATGGTTTACATCACATTGATGTAACGATTCTTATAAAGAGGTATTGTTTCAGAAAACATCGTCTTGATGTAAATCTGACTTGTGCTTAAATTGTTCAGCTAATCTTGTCTTGTGCATATGCTTCCTTGAAGAAAGTTATCAGTATGGTCTGTAATCATCAAAAAGGGGAGATTGTTAGATCAAGATGATTAACATCTCTAAAGTTTTGATTATTACAAGACAGACGGAACATCTACAGACGGAACATCAAGTCAGACGCAACGAGCACAGACGGAAGATGACCCCTCAAAGTTGAAGTCATTCGTCTGTCTCAAGTCAAGTCATAAGACGATAGGCTAAGACGAAAACTCTTAAGACTGAAGAAGTTCATCGTCTGCCAAAGAAGTGAAGCAAAGTATGAGTCACTCGCGCCAAGATTTCAAATCTTAAGAAGTACTCATTAGAAGCATCCAAGATCAGTATGGGGATTCACGCCTACTTATGCAACTCGAAAAGGTCTTCACCTTTTTTGTCAAAATCTCTGTACAAGTCAAAAAAAGTACTGCGCACGCTATCTATATCCGCTGCACATGCCATCAATCAATCAAGTGCTCTCTTACACCTTTTTGGACTTCGCTTGTAAAGTGCTCAATGGCTTTCTTCTGTGTCTAACAGATATCTGAAGATTTTGCCTATTTAAAGACTTCGCTTCTTCAAAGTTCAGTTGGCGAACACGCTTCAATATTCTACCTTATTGTGAATTCGCTTTCTGTTACTTTTGCTCTTCATTGTAAAACCCTCTCTGCGAAGAGGAAACTCTCTTTTTATAGAACTCTTCAAAATCCACTTGTGTGGTGTTTTAGCCTGAGGAGGCTGGTTGTTCAAAGAATACCCTTGTTGTTTAGCCTGCGAAGGCTGTGTTCAAAGAATATCGTGTTATAGCCAGAAGTGGCTGGGCGCAAATAATACTTGTAACCCTTTCACGGTTTGTAGTGAAAACTCAGTTGTTACTAGGTAACTGGATGTAGTCTTGCATAGACGAACCAGTATAAAAATACTTGTGTATTTGTTTTATTAAGTATTTGAATAACGGGGATAATTAAACCATAACGTTTGTTCATTAAAATCAACCTTTGAAGATTAAGATTGTTTCGTTTGAACATATTTAAATGCACAGACGAAAGGTACAAATTTATTTTAAATAACACAATTCAACCCCCCTTCTTGTGTTCTATCTTTTAGAGGGTGTTTCAATACGACCCGATATTTGATGTGGGACTTCACACCCCTCCAATATTGGACTTCCAACACACCCCTCCCATGCCAAGGACTTGACTTCTCAAACGTGGAAACTATTCAAACGAGTGCTTCAATACGACCCGATATTCAACGGGTAGTCCAATATTGGTCCAACAATGAGTGACCCAATATCTTCATTGATCCTAGGGATAGACTTTGGGTGATAAGCTTAATTCAACCCTACAAACCGGCTTGTGAAGTGAGGTTTGCCCCCACTTAGGTCCCATCACTAGGTGATATGGGACTTTAGATTCTGATACCACATCACCTAGAGATGAGACCTATTGTGTGTATATAAGTGGGGGTAAACCTCACCTCAAAAGCCGGTTTTGTGGGGTTGAGTTAGGACCAACCCACAATTTCTACATGGTATCAAAGTCTATCCTAGATGTCGATGAAGATGTTGGGCCACCCGTTAGACCAATATTGGACTACCCGTTGAATATCGGGTTGTATTGAACCACCCGTTTGAATAGTTTCCACGCTCGAGAAGTCCATTCCTCGGTGTGGGAGGGGTGTGTTGGAAGTCCAATATTGGAGGAGTGTGAAGTCCCACATCACCTAGTGATGAGACCTGTTGCATATATATAGGTGGGGGCAAACCTCACTTCACAAGCTGATTT
This sequence comes from Hylodesmum podocarpum, assembly GCA_026586105.1. NCBI lineage: Eukaryota > Viridiplantae > Streptophyta > Magnoliopsida > Fabales > Fabaceae > Hylodesmum > Hylodesmum podocarpum. The sequence continues at coordinate 3,799,574 of JALJEV010000804.1, forward strand.
TGTGGAGTTGAGTTAGGCACAACCCAAATTTCTACTTTCCTCCTACTCCAACCGCAACAGTGATTTTTTTTATTTCCAACTGGTCCCCACCGTAATTTTGGCCTTCTAGCAGTTTGTTTGGTCCCCACCTTGCAGCAGTTTAGTCCCCACAGTGAGATTAACAGGTACGGTTTTTAAAATATAAATTGTTGTCCACTAAATTTGTTGTATACTAATATAGTATTAAGTTTAGGTTGTTAGAAAAATTTCAAATTTGTTGTATAGTAATATAGTGTTAAGTTAAAGTTTAGGTTGTTAAAAAAATTATAGGTACTTAGAAATGGTAATGTTTTAGGTTATTAGTAGATTATTAGAAAAATTATTAGTGTATCCCAGGTAGATTATTGGAACAATAATTAATGTAGTCCCACATAATATTTAGGTTTAAGTAGTAATTACAGTTAATAGTTTAATTTTGGAAAAAAATTTAGAGAAATTTAAATAAAAATAGAATAAATTAATTTTTTTAGCATAATTTAATTTAAATAAAAATAGAATAGATTAAATTTAAGTTGGTGTAGTTAATTTAATTTTTTTAGATTATTTTTTAGAATAGATTAATTTAAATAAAAATATAATAGATTAATTTTTTAGTGTAATTTTATTTAAATAAAAACAGAATAGATTAAATTTTAGTTGGTGTAAATAATTTAATTTTTTTATATTAATTTTTAGAATAGATTAATTTAAATAAAAATAGAATAGATTAATTTTTTAGAATAGACACAAATTTTTAGAGAAATTTAAATAAAAATAGAATAGATTAAATTTAAGTTGGTGTAGTTAATTTAATTTTTTTTAGATTATTGTTTAGAATAGATTAATTTAAATAAAAATATAATAGATTAATTTTTTTGCGTAATTTTATTTAAATAAAAATAGAATAGATTAAATTTTGTTTACGTAATTAATTTTCTTAAAAAATTATGTGTATAATGTATGATGACTTCCTCATCTACTGACACAAAGATTAGGATTGAGTCTGGTCCCGTTGAGAGGGACGTTTTGTGGATGCATTCTTACCATATTTCTGAGCATGTATGGAATACTGAAAATAGTAGGAAGTTGAAGATCAGACGTGTCATGCCTATGTATCAGGGTCAGTATATTTCTTGAGGAGATTTCTGAGTACTTGCACAAGGCAGAATTTTATTGGGCGTGTAGAATTGGTTATATGAAGATTGATGCAGCATTGATTAGTGCATTTATAGAGAGGTGGCGACCTGAGACCCACACTTTCCACTGTTGGTCCCTATGTATAAATCTAGAGGGGGGGTGAATAGATTCTTGTTCACTTTGGCCTATTTTTCTGAGTTTCTAATTCCTTTTAATTCAAACAGAGTATATTCAAGTTTATGCAGCAGAAATAACAAAGGAATAATCAAAATCAAGTTTGTAATCAATTTTCAGTTTATACAATGTTTGTATCTACCCTTTCCAGTTTAAGTTGATTACCAAGTTAATTACTGAGTTAATTACCAATTCAGTTACCAAATAACTTGCAGAATTTAACAATGATAATAGCAGTGTAAGGTAAATGGTAATGAGTGTAAGGAAGAAGAAGAGTGCACAGTGATTTATACTGGTTCAGCCAACTGCCTACATCCAGTCCCAATCCAACAACTGTTGCAATTGGTTTTCCACTATCAAATGATCCCTTTTGTGTTCTTTTACATTCACTCTGCAACAAACAACACAAAAACGAAATCAAAACACCCAAACCAGTTCTTTAACCCAAAGAACTGTTCTTCACTGATCTTGGCACACCCAAGATCAAACCTTTGAGAAAACACTTCTCAAACTCTTACTCTATCCAGAGAGACCTCTCTCCTAGAGTAATAACCCAACAATCAAATAAATAAACAAGAGATCAGTTTAAAAAACACCTGGAGTGTAGATTCTGATCACAATCAATAAAACAGTGAATACCACCCAATCAATGAAATGAATCAAGTTGCCTTTTCTTAAAACTTCTTCAAGAACTCTTCAAGTTCTTTCTCTTGGAGAAAATGATAAACTCTCTTTAGAGAAGATTTGAAAGTGTAAGAGCTTTTGAAAATGTTTTCCAAGTATCTCAAGAGTGTATTAAAATCATGTTCTTTGATTTTCAAAAAACAGCCTCCATTTATAGATTCATATGGAGCCTCAATTGTTGAAAGTCGAGCCTCAAATTTCAAACCTTTGGAGCCTCATAAAATGAACCGTTGGAGCTTTTAATTTCAGAACGTTGGAGCCTCAAAAATTGACTTTTCGGAGTTTTAAAATTGATTAGAACAAGTGGGGAATCAATTGGGATGTTAGAAAACTCATTTCAGGCAACTTTTAAACATTTTCTCGGTGGTAATCGACATCGTGGTAATCGACATCGCGAGATGAAATTCATTCTCGGGTGATTTTTACTTGAGGTAATCGACATCGCTTCATGGTAATCGACTTGCTCATGGTAATCGATTACAGCCTTATGGTAATCGATTACACCAGAGAAGAATGCATTCTGGTGATTTTTGCCTGTGGTAATCGATTACCACGTTGGTAATCGACATCGCGTGAGTAATGCTTAAGGTTGCACTGGGCGCACTGCTTGAGCACTTTCACCAAAATTGGCATAACTTCTTCTACAGATATCATTTTGAGCTCTGGTTTGTTGCAAATGAAAGAGGATTGATAGAGCTACAAAACTCATGAAGACACGAAGAGCCAATTCGGAGTGCATCTAGGGTGAAATTAAGAAACAAGTGGATTTCCACACTTTGTTACCTACTGTTGGTAATCTATTACCTACTGTTGGTAATCTATTACCTCAATTGGTTACCAAAGGTTTTTCAAACTGTTTTAGAGAGGGAAATCAAACACTTGACACATGAGTAATCACACACGATTGTCAAGCTTCTCCAAGGCATTCAAACAAAGAACAACACATACATGCCTAGTTTAAACACTCAATACATAGAAAACTCCTAGATACATTCCAACTAAGAAAACCAAAATTACATTACATCAAAATCAAAAACACCAAGAGAGACACCAAAGCATCATCAAGCTTTAGGTCCAACAATCTCCCCCTTTTTGGTTTTGATGTACCAAATATCAACCAAGGTTTTCCTAGGAGTTTTTAGGATGTGTTGATCTTCTAAGAATCCTGCAATAGATAGAGATTTGCAAATACGCAGTATATGCATTGCAGATTCACAAATTTCTACTTACTCCTTTCTCCCCCTATCAACAATATTCTATAAACTCTAGCAACTTATACTTCTCTCATCTAACACCTGATACTTCTCCCCCTATTTGGTATATCAAAATCAAAAAATAGAGAGAATTATAATCAAATATAGAGAATAGAGATAAGAATGGACAAACAAAACATATCAAGTCGTTGTTGCTTCCATTTCATCCATCCTTTGGAGAATCACATTCTTTTGTTTTGAAGGAGATAAGTTTGATCTTTTCATCAATCACATATCTTGAGCAGCCATTGTCCAAAATACCAATTTTTCCACAATTCCAATTGTTAGTTGTTTGGCTCTCAAGCATACCTACATAAGAAAGTTTACTTTGCTTTTGGTACCCATCTTCTCTTGGGTCCAGCCATGTTAGCATCATCAAGTTTAACTTTCTTAACCCACTTAAACAAACCACAAGATATTCCTTTCTTCCTAATCATGCAATTATAAGAGGTGTGTCCAGATTTCATACAATAACTGCATGGGAAAGTTCTATTATTGCTAGTTTGTTTAAATGCAGAGAACTTCTTATTATTGTTTTTCAAAGAGGCATCAAATGACTTACACTTTGAACAGGTAGTTTCAAGTTATTATTTTCTTTTTCCAGATTTTGAACATTAGTTTTTAAAACAGAAATATCATTTTCTAAATCAGTAATTTTGTTTTTCAAAACTTTGTTCAATTTTCTTAATCTTTTGGCTTCTTTATACAAATCACAAAAAGCAGCATGTAATTCATCATAATCACAAGTAGATGAATCAGAATCACTTACCTCATCATCGGATGTTGGATTTGCCATGAGACACAAATTTGCTTCTTCATTATCGCTCTCACTAGAAGTTGAGGAATCATTCTCTTCCCAAGCTATATATGTTTTCTTCTTTCTGAATTTGTCCTTCTTGGACTTTTCCTCATGTTCAGATCTTCTAGGCTCATTGCAGTTGGCTTTCCTCATGTTGGGGCACTCAAACTTGTAGTGACCAACTTTGCCACACTCATAACAAGTCACCTTTGAAGATGAACTCTCACTTCTTTTGAAGTCCTTCTTAACATTGTTGAACCTTTTCTTCTCACTGTTCTTCATTAGGAACTTCTTGAAATTTCTTACTATATGTTTCATGTTTTCTTCTTCGAGGATTCAGATTCGATTCGGTTTCGTATGCTCCACTTTGAAAGAAATTCCTTTGGCTCCTTTGTCCTTCGTTCCTCATCTCGCCATGCGAGTCATATCCATCTCATACTCTCTAAGCTTGCCAAATAGTTCTCGCACTTGTGATTGCAGCAAGATTCTTTGACTCGGTCATGGTGGATTGCCATTTTCTATTTAGAGATTTTAGAATCTTGACATTCACTTCTTCTTCAACGAAGCTTTTGCCAAGTCCCTTGAGATGATTGATGATGTGTATGAACCGTTTCTGCATCTCCATTATGGACTCTCCTTGCATCATTCTGAAGGTTTCGTACTCTTGGATCAAGGTATTCTTCCTTGCCCTTCGTACTTCAGTTGTGCCTTCATGAGTTACCATGATGAGTTCCCAAGCTTCTTTTGCTGTTGTACAAGCAGAAATTCTAAAAAATTCATCAGAGTTAAGAGCAGAATGTATAATGTTTAAAGCTTTAGAATCATTTTCAGCTCTCCTAATTTCTTCTGGTTCCCACTTCTCAAATGGTTTTTCTAATTCATTTCCATCAACTATATATGTGGGAATTTTGAAATCAGTTACAACAGCTTGCCAAATACTTCTATGAATAGACTCCATAAAGATTTTCATTCTAACTTTCCAAAAAGGATAGTTATCACCACAAAACAGAGGAGGTCTATTAATAGAGGCACCTTCAGCAAATGGTAATTGATTACTGGCCATTATGGATCAAATTCTAGAGCAACTTACTAGAAGTAGCTCTGATACCAATTGTTGGTCCCTATGTATGAATCTAGAGGGGGGGGGTGAATAGATTCTTGTTCACTTTGGCCTATTTTTCTGAGTTTCTAATTCCTTTTAATTCAAACAGAGTATATTCAAGTTTATGCAGCAGAAATAACAAAGGAATAATCAAAATCAAGTTTGTAATCAATTTTCAGTTTATACAATGTTTGTATCTACCCTTTCCAGTTTAAGTTGATTACCAAGTTAATTACTGAGTTAATTACCAATTCAGTTACCAAACAACTTGCAGAATTTAACAATGATAATAGCAGTGTAAGGTAAATGGTAATGAGTGTAAGGAAGAAGAAGAGTGCACAGTGATTTATACTGGTTCAGCCAACTGCCTACATCCAGTCCCAATCCAACAACTGTTGCAATTGGTTTTCCATTATCAAATGATCCCTTTTGTGTTCTTTTACATTCACTCTGTAACAAGCAACACAAAAACGAAATCAAAACACCCAAACCAGTTCTTTAACCCAAAGAACTGTTCTTCACTGATCTTGGCACACCCAAGATCAAACCTTTGAGAAAACACTTCTCAAACTCTTACTCTATCCAGAGAGACCTCTCTCCTAGAGTAATAACCCAACAATCAAATAAATAAACAAGAGATCAGTTTAGAAAACACCTGGAGTGTAGATTCTGATCACAATCAATAAAACAGTGAATACCACTCAATCAATGAAATGAATCAAGTTGCCTTTTCTTAAAACTTCTTCAAGAACTCTTGAAGTTCTTTCTCTTGGAGAAAATGATAAACTCTCTTTAGAGAAGATTTGAAAGTGTAAGAGCTTTTCTGAAAATGTTTTCCAAGTATCTCAAGAGTGTATTAAAATCATGTTCTTTGATTTTCAAAACAGCCTCCATTTATAGATTCATATGGAGCCTCAATTGTTGAAAGTCGGAGCCTCAAATTTCAAACCTTTGGAGCCTCATAAAATGAACCGTTGGAGCTTTTAATTTCAGAACGTTGGAGCCTCAAAAATTGACTTTCTGGAGTTTTAAAATTGATTAGAACAAGTGGGGAATCAATTGGGATGTTAGAAAACTCATTTCAGGCAACTTTTAAACATTTTCTGCGGTGGTAATCGATTACAGCTCGTGGTAATCGATTACTGCCGAGATGAAATTCATTCTGGGTGATTTTTACTTGAGGTAATCGATTACTGCTTCATGGTAATCGATTACTTGCTCATGGTAATCGATTACAGCCTTATGGTAATCGATTACACCAGAGAAGAATGCATTCTGGTGATTTTTGCCTGTGGTAATCGATTACCACTGTTGGTAATCGACATCGTGAGTAATGCTTCAAGTTGCACTGGGCGCACTCGCTTGAGCACTTTCACCAAAATTGGCATAACTTCTTCTACAGATATCATTTTTAGCTCTGGTTTGTTGCAAATGAAAGAGGATTGATAGAGCTACAAAACTCATGAAGACACGAAGAGCCAATTCGGAGTGCATCTAGGGTGAAATTAAGCAACAAGTGGATTTTCACACTTTGTTATCTACTGTTGGTAATCTATTACCTACTGTTGGTAATCTATTACCTCAATTGGTTACCAAAGGTTTTTCAAACTGTTTTAGAGAGGGAAATCAAACACTTGACACATGAGTAATCACACAAGATTGTCAAGCTTCTCCAAGGCATTCAAACAAAGAACAACACATACATGCCTAGTCTAAACACTCAATACATAGAAAACTCCTAGATACATTCCAACTAAGAAAACCAAAATTACATTACATCAAAATCAAAAACACCAAGAGAGACACCAAAGCATCATCAAGCTTTAGGTCCAACATCCACATGTCGCTGGGAGAGTGTACCATTACACTAGAGGATTGTCATTGTTAGTTGGTGTACCGATTGATGGTAGGTCGCGCTATTAGGACCGACCACTAGTGATTGGGGTGAGTTGTGCGAGCAGTTACTAGGTGTCAGGCCTGGTCAGGACGATATGAGAGGATCATTTTTAACGTTGTCCTGGTTACACGATCAGTTTGCTGATATCACTCCATTCCTTGGGAATGTTGAGGCCATGAGGCATTTTACTCGAGTCTGGATATTACGATTCATTGGTGGAGTGTTGCTTGTTGATAAACAGAGCTCTAGAGTGCCTCTTAGATATCTGCAGTTCTTAGCAGACTTATCAGAGACGAGGCAGTATGCATGAGGTAACGCACTCCTTAGTTACTTATACAGGGAGATGTGTAACGCCACTAGTGCTGAAGTGGCTTCGATTGGCAGGATGGTGGCTGTTATATAGCTTTGGGCATGGGAAACTATTTAGCACCACCAGTCATGACTACACGTGATCAGGGTGTTCCTTTTGGTCACAGGTAAAATAATTTAATAGCAAATATTATTTAGATGATTACATTTTTAAGTAATGATTAATTGTTGATTTTATTTGTGTAGATGACTACCAGTTCTATCCAGGATTACTTTCAACGACGATGTTGTTGATATAAGGAGGAAGTTGGACTTGTTGAAATCGCATGAGGTAATGATATTGATTTAATTTATGTTTTCAAATAAGCATGTTTTTCAATTGTTGACTCAAGTTGACATGACCATTATTATTTGAATGCAGTTTCTTTGGCAACCATATGCTGGTGGAGTTTTGAGTCTAGTACCACAGATTTGTATTGTTGGGCATGGGATATGGTGCTGCGTGATTCCACTTGTATGTTTCTAGATTATTGAGTGGTATCAGCCTGACAGAGTCATGAGACAATTTGGTTTGCGCCAGTTTGTGTTTACTGGCCCATTGCAGCTTGAGAGTTTACACTAGTTGACTCTGAGAGGAAAGGAGGACAACAACTGCATGAATCTCCTCCAGCCTTATTTAGTTCATTGGAGAACCGGGCATAACTGCAGGTTGAAGGAGAACAAATGACCATGCCTATGAGCTACAATGATGAATACTTAGTGTGGTATAGAAAAAAAATCTAAGGGCGGGTATAAGGGCTGTTTACGGAGAGCTGGGAGTTTAGCCTTTTCGTCGCCAATCGCTGCGGTTCTTTCAAACGTTTTACATTGACAAGAAGAACGCGACAGATGGAGGTTTCGTAAGTTTTCCTTTTATTTTCTATTCTTTCTTTGTTTTTAAATAATTAATGACATACACATTATTATTGATGCAGGGTGATATGATTGATATGTGTGTGTACTTATCTACACCTGACGGATATCAGCATATGTCACCAGAGGTTATTTATAACCTTGGTAACAGGATGTCAGACCGATTGAGTTACACAGTTTATTACCAGTGCACCTCCTAGGCATGATATAGGATTTTTGGAGGATGTTAATATCCCCCCTCAAAGTAGGGAGACACGTGGTCTGACTAGTCGTAGAGAATCCTTTGTTGCAGATCCTTATCAGTTACCACCCATGCCAGAGCGAGGTCACGGGATGTATTACACTCCTGATTATTTTACACAGCCCGCCTACTCGATGCCACCCGTGTATTCTTATCCACCGGCAGGCACTTCATCACAGCCAGGTCCTTCTCATACCCTGTCACACTCCTTTGGCAATATATATGGGAGTTTATTTGGCGAGTCCCCTGCTACTGGAGTGGTTGTTGATCTTACCACACCTGTGGGTCCCCCTTGGATTATTCCTGATGATGTTACACAGATGGATGACTTATTGGGGGTAGATTTACAGTCACAGTTTGATGATGTCGCCGGTAGTAGACAGTAGCGTCCACGTAGGAACCTTGCTAGAGATGCATGGAGAGGGGGTAGGCCGTGTGGGATTGGTGGTAGATTTCATGCAGGTCATCATGACCATTGATGTATTTCTCGTTTTTATGTGAAATATTTATTTTATATATATATATATATATATATATATGTCATGTTTCCTTTTTAATTTATATATTTGTTGTTTTTTATTTCATTAAAAATTAAGAATATACGCTAACCAATCTGACGCAATATTAAAATTTATAAGACACTAAACAATCAGATGTAATATTAAAACTTAGAATAGAATAAACATTCATATTCATGAGTTACATGGACAATTACGTCAATTGTGGCCCATTTGACCACATACACCACATTTGAGTCTCCTCTGCGATGATTCAGTCCAATCCATTTCGTTACGAATCCTGGTCGACTTCGGTCTTCCTTTACCTTGAATACTTGATGCATCAGGGACTAATTTCAACTGTTGCTGAACAGGGTCGAATACATCCTCGTTCCCCAAAGGCCACCACTCGACGGCTGAATAAGCTTTCAAAATGTTTTCATTCTTGAAGACATCGTCCACAAAGTGAAAAAAATCAATGCTAACATGTCCACAAACAGCAATTACGTGTGAACATGGGTAGTGGAAAGTTGACATCCGACCACACTAACAATATTTTTCACTTAACTTTACAGTCCATTTGCTACCCCCATGTTGTGTCAAATGATTGAAAGCCTCTTCTACTTCAAATTGTGATTGAAACCCCCACGTTGTGTCATAAACACGAACAATGTGAGTATTTGCTTCTACTTGATTTCTTTTAATAGCCTGTATAATTTTGGAACTGTAGAGGTGACCATCCCTATATTCTTGTTGGGCGCGTTGTCTTCTTTCAACGAAATATTCCCGACATCGAATGTACGTGGACTTCACCAAAGCACTTATAGAAAGATTCCTACATCCCTTGAAAACCTTATTAATGCATTCAGATAAATTTGTTGTCATATGTCCATATCGATATACTTCACTTTTCTTTAGTGATTCCTTCAATCCAATTTGCAATTGCAGGATCTTGATCACAAAATTTTTCAAGATTTCTGTCCAATATGTGCTTGCACGGAGTGTAACCTATAATGATAAGATCTCAAAAATAGGGTTACTATTATCTGTGTTTGCAAGGTCAATAACGGAAACAAGTACAATAATATAAATAAACTAAAAATTACCTAATTTCACCAGCTGTTGTTTTTTTTTTTTGTTTTTGAATTTATGATTGAAATTTGAAGCAATGTGCCTAATGCAATATACATGGTACGCTTGATTTCGACTCCATCTGTTTGTCTAGTTGTCGATTGTCGATTTAATGCTACAGTGACGATCAAAGATTATGTAAATACTAGTCTTATCTGTGACATGTCAACGTAAATGACACAAAAACCACGACCGCGCAGATAAGGTTTCACCTTTCACAACAACGAATGCTAGAGGCAAAACGTTTCCATTCCCATCTTGAGTAGTTGCCATTAGCAATGTCCCCCGATATCTGCCATATAAATGCGTACCATCAATTTGTATGATTGATTTACAATAATTGAAAGTTTCACCACATTGTCAAAATGTCCAAAAGACACATTTGAATTGTCGATATTAAGGGATAAAAGTGTCTCTGACATAATAATCTTCGTCAACAATTTCATAAAAAGAACCTGGGAAGTAAATTTGCATGTGTCTAAGCCAAACAGGAAGCTCAAAATATGAATCCTCCTAATCACCATAAACCATGGTCAATGCCTTTTGCTTGCCTAACCAAGCCTTCCGGTATGATATCTTATAATTAAGCTCACTTGATATTCTTTCTTGAACTAGTGATATTTTAATTGAAGGGTCTTCCCTAATCATACCTATAAAAATGAAAAATTAAATAGTTATAGTTGGAGATTAGGTTAATAATAAAAAAAATGGATAATTATTAAAACGTGTTCAACTTACCCACAATGCACATACTGATCATATGAGAAGTAAGATGAACATGATCTTGAGTCATACTAGGGTTTACACAAGTATGAGGGCCGCCCCATTGGGTAACTTTCCATCTTTCAATTCTCTTTGATTTTATTGCTCGCATATAAAAAGGACATCGTGAACCTGGATTACTTTTGAGACAATGAACAACATATTTTGTTGGTTTCGACTCATTGACCGACATTGTTTGGTGCACATTCTTGATGTCGAACTCCAAGCCAACAGATAGTTTTTGGCCCTCTTTCCAGTCCTCTTCAGCAGTTAAACCCTAACCGTCTTCTTGATCGGGGTAATCCCAATTAACGTTGGTATAATGTGGTGTTGTTTGCCAGAATGGTTGTTGCCCACCACCTTCATCAAACACACATTAATAAATTCATATTCCCAAAAAATATATTACTAAATCAAATTCAAATAAATCATTTACATAGTAATTTTTCACACTAATCGTAAACACCATGTCAGAGGTTACCACTTAAACTGTGGTTAGGAACGTTTGTTTCCTCATCATCTGACTCGGATAAATTACAATCCACATCTTCTTCATCAGTAGATGTTTCAACATACGAATCAGATACCTTGTAGTCATCATCATCTGAACTACAGTTTAGAGTCTCATAATGTCCCTCGTACGACATATCAACATTTGTCGGCCCAGATTGTGCATTGAAGATGAACCACCTGCTACAAATACTTCTACACACAATTCAATAGGACCAATGTCTTCTTTCAAATATTATTAACCATACACTCAACATCACCATCATCAGCTATTTGCACAAAACAAATTTATTTTTAATGTAATATCTAGTAACGATAGAACCAATTACTTCATTAGAATTTAACTTAAATTTTTCACGAATACTATTTTCCAACAACTGAAAACTTATTCCTTTGTTTATATGCATGGCTCTTCTTGATCCTTCAAACATGACACCTTCATCGTCTTCATGTATTCTACCATTCATATACACAACAATTACAATTGAAGAAGTCATTTCTCAACAATTTATTTACAAAAAAATAATAATATCAATATTAAATATTAATATCCATAATATACAAATCAATTTGTTTCAATTAATTTATCACCCTCACCCTTTTTGCATCAAGATAATTTTTTAAATGTTCCTAAAAAAATATAACACAAACAATAAGATTAAATTTAATAACTTAACAAAAAAAACTAAATTAAATTTTACATCATTGTGCTATGAATGGAGAAAGGGGGTATAAATAAAGTCTGGTTACGCTTGGGCCTGCACCAGAATTGGACGTAACCCATTTTGTGAAGGTTATGTTTAAATTCTGGACCTAAACCCACTTAGGTTACGTTTGAAAGTTGGACGTAACCTCTTTCTTAAAGGTTATGTTTAAATTCTGGACGTAAACTACTTTTGTTATGTTCCAGGCTTAGACGTAACCGTCTAAAACGACCACAAATGCGAAAATAGCTAAACCTGAATGCGTAATTTTTTTGGTGAAGAACACCATTTAGGTCAAACTGCCGGCTATATTACATTGTGTTCACGTGCGTGACAATAATATTTTGTTAATAACATTTTGTTAATGATAGGAAAATTGTGTGCATGTGTTATTTTTAAATTTATACATATTAAAATAAATCACTTTAAATTAAAAATGTGATTTATATACTAAAAAATAATTTTTCAACGTCTAATATTAATTAATGTAATTATACATTTAAAATATTTTATGCAATGAAATATACAAATTAAAATATCAGTTAAAAATAAAATAGCATCATGAATAAATTGATCAAGATCACAATCTTAATGAATGACTAATTCTTTTGGAGGATACCAAATTGAAGGAAGCACAAATAGAGTAGTTGAGACTGAGTTAGTACCTGTCTTGCCATACTTTACTACATTTATTTATTATTTAATATTGTGGCATGTGAATTTTTTGCTCTATTTATTTCCTGTAGTGGATATATGGCCCCAGAATATACTTCTTACGGGCTATTTTCAGTAAAATCGGACGTTTTCAGCTTTGGTATTCTGCTGTTGGAGATTATGTCTGGCATTCAAAATAGAGCTCTTTGTCATGGAACCCAGATTCCTAACGTTGTCAAAATAGAGCTCGTTGTTGGCTATGTAAGCACTGAAATGACTTATTATTTATCGATGCCCAAGTTTATCATTAACAATTAACATTTTTTCTTCTTTTATTTTTGCCATGGTCACTTTGGAAAGAGCAAAATGCTTTAGAGTTGATTGACTCAAGCATAAAGGACTAATGTGTTGTCCCCAAAGTATTGCGATGCATCCATATTAGTCTTTTGTGTGCGCAACAATACCCAGATGATGGGCCAACCATGACCTCAGTAATTCAAATGTTTGGGAGCGAGATTGAACTGGTTGAGCCGAAAGAGACTGGTTTCTTTCCAAGAAGGATTTCAGCGTAACATGCTGCATTAATGCACAATTTTCATGGAAGTACAATCAAGACCTTTTGCTTCGAAACCTGTTCAGTTGTGCTGATCTCAAAGGTTATTTAGTATAAAACCTCTAGGATTACTATTGTTGTCCATTCGATATGTATAAAAACTTAAGCACAAGGTTTTTAAAGTGATATGTATATTAGTACATGTTTTCCTTTGGCAAACATTATGAAACTAATGTTAATGACATATGGTTTGATTTTTCTTCAAAGATGATTTGTGATGAAGGAAGTTTAATTTCATTGACAATAACTTCTGTAATTGAGCTGCAGAACAACACCAGTTCTCCCACAGATACTCAATGGGATGAACTAAAATAATTTGCTAAACCCTTTTTATTGGAACAAAATTTAGTGCTTCTTTGTTGACTCTGGCCAACCTTGGTTGAAGCCTGAGAATTAATTCATTTTCAAGCCTGAGAATTAATCCATTTTCAAGCCTGAGAATTATTTTGAGGTAAATTGAACCAATTTTCTTTGAGACGTGTCCTTGTCCTTGGAAACAGAGCAGACACGAAATTGCTTATAAAGAAGGAATGTTACCATCACTGTTTTTCTTTACTAAGGTTTGTGGACGAAGCCCTTGAAATTAACATAATTTTGTTTAACAGATTTGTAAGTACCTACGATGATTCTGGTAATCCTTTTTTGTTCTAGTTTATCTTTCCTTTGACAACCTGCAGTGGCAGATTTATATGGTCTATTTTCAGAAACTACATTTAGAATCTCACTTAATGAGGTAGTTGTATCAATGGAGCCTGAAGCTTTTGTTATAAGCTTAAGTGTTTTGATGGTGCACCCTGTCGTGGTAGTAATAGTAGACTGAGTCTTGATACCATACACAAATGATAGATTGGGATTATCAATTAGGGGAAACTCCCATGCATTTTAGGAAGAATTGATTGAAGTTTGTTTTCACATGTTGGAAATATTGTTCACAAGAAGTAGGAAGCAAGACCTAGATCAAATAAGAAGACCTAGGTTAAATTATGACTTCAATTGAATACTAAATTATACTTCAAGCCCGATAATTCTTCTTGTATGTATTAACAATTACTAATCACGAATTGTTAATAATATTTCCGCCAAAATAAAGCACTAATTGTTCATGTAATTTTGTAGTAGAAAGACAGAACACAGCATCAAGAAGACGACTAATAGTATATAAATAGATATAAATAGGGGAAGAAGATAGAAGGAAGGGGAGACTTAATTATTTTGTAAGTTGAGCTTTAGCTCTTTGTGAAAAGAGAAATCCTTTGTGAAGGGGAAACCTTGGAGAAGAGCTTTCTCTCCTATTTTCTTTGATCTTTTTATCCTATTTAATAAAATTCTCTTTTCTCTATCTTGGAGGGAGAGGGTGGAGAATGTGAAAATTTGGGCCAAGAAGAAGGAGCTTCCAGATGTTGATCGCAATGAAGAACAGAATGGTAATGGTGGAAAGGACAACCAGTGAGTTGCAGAGAGAGGTCGCTTACATAAAGGCACACATGCCAGATTTGCAGCAACTCAAAGATCTAGTTATGGAATGTTTGAACAAGGAGAAAGAAGTTTCTGAGGGCAAAGGAGAGACATTTGTTAACAATGAAAGGGGGTCGAATGAGAAAAAAGAAGACAGTGATCAAGAAGAGGTGTTATGGCGTTCTTGGTAAGAAAGAGCACCCAATTCTTGTGGACTGCACTATCATTCTTGTAAATCACCGTTTCAGAGCTGAAACATGGACCAGAAGAAGGTCCAGAAATCATTCTAGAAGCGAAAGGGGAAGAAGAAACGATGGGAGTACAACCTTCTGAAATCAAGATCAAGAAAAAGGTCGATGGAATTAAAGAGAACATGGAAGCCATCATAGAGGAGCTGGATATTGATGACCAAGGTTTAGATAAGGTTGTTGATGCAGAGAAGATGATTGGGATCAGGGAGGAATTTAAAGGAGGAGATGCAGAAATTGCCCACTGTTTTGAAAATCCAGATTGAGCTAAGGTAGCAATTGAGGAACTGCAGAAGGATCTTGTTACTATGAGCCAAAGATATCCACCATCGAGGCTCTGTCTTGGTGTCAAAATAAGCATGGAGAGGGGGAAAGACCCATGTACAATGATCAAGCATGGGTTAATGGACCCTCCAATGGCCAGAAAAACTTGGGTCTTAAGCAACTGGGTTAACCTATCATTTCCAGCAGTAAAATTGTTGAATCCAAATCTCTGTACAACACTAGTTGGATCAAACTACACCTTGTGTACGGCAAAATTGGGTCATATGAGCTACTTACCCATGTATGCTTTAGAACAAGATATGATGGACAAATAATGGGTTTCAAAACATCTGGTCAACTTGTTTATGCAGCTAGAGCTGTGGGGTCAAAATTGTGAAACAAGATCAATGGAGAATGGAATACAGAATCCCGCTCACTGTTCACCACCACCAAAGCCACCTGATGTAAGCTCAAATGTGGACAGGGGGGTTTTAACAGCTTAACAACCATGTGTGTGGTTGTGTTCCAGCAAGAACTTGAGGAAGTGTGTCATTTCAGCGTGTCAATTCCAGTTTTCAGATTCCAACCTTGAGGACAAGGTTGTTTTGTAGGTGGTGTGTGGTGTTAGGATATTAGGATAAGGTAGTTAGGACAGTTAGGATATTAGTTAATGAGTTAGAGGGGTTTATTAGATATAAATAGGGGAAGAAGGAAGGGGAGACTTAATCATTTTGTAAGTTGAGCTTTAACTCTGTGAAAGGAGAAATCCTTTGTGAAGGGTAAACTCTTGGAGGAGAGCTTTCTCTCCTATTTTCTTTGTTCTTTTTATCCTATTCAATAAATTCTTCTCTTCTCTATCTCATTTCAACTGTAGTTCCTAACAGTTTGATTAAATCAACCGCGAAGGCAACATGGGCACAACAATATTGTGACAATAATAATTGCTACCACAGTTGCTGCAATTGGTGGAATACTTTTATTTTGTATTGTCATATACACAGACCGAAGGAACATTGCTGGTATATTACTCACCCACATGTTATTATTTTCACTTAAATTATGATACACTTTTTCCTATCTATATCTTTTGAAATGGAAAATTGGAAGTACTTCAAATTATCAGGAAACACTTGTATTTTAACAGAGAATTTGAGGCCAAGTGACTTTTAAACATGGCCATGAATCTCACATGCTTGTTCTGTATCCTTCCCTAACTGAATATTGCATATTTATTTAATCAGTCTCATAATATTACTGAATGCCTTATTCCTTTCTTCCGGTATCCAGAAAAGTCAAAGACAAAAGAGAACATCAAAAGACGGATACAAGATCTGGATCTGCCATTGTTTGATCTGCTAACTACCACTACTGCCACTAACAGTTTCTCACTGAATAATAAGACTGGACAGGGTGGCTTTGGATCTGTATATAAGGTAATTCAATATTTGTGCACTTAACCATAAAATGAATAACTAGAGTCCAGAGATGCATTATTGTTATAGAAAGCTTCCTTTTAAAGGAATGCAATTATGCAGGGAAAACTAGCAGATGGGCGAGAAATTGCTGTGAAGAGACTTTCAAGCAGTTCTGAACAAGGAATAACCGAGTTCATAACAGAAGTAAAACTGATTGCAAAGGTTCAACACCAAAATCTTGTAAAGCTTCTAGGGTGTTGCATTCAAGGACAATAATGGCAGCCTGAACTAGTATATGAATACATGGTTAATGGCAGCCTGAACTCCTTCATTTTTGGTACATAATATGAACAATGCTTAGACTTGGTAAACTTGTGTTGTATTACTTTAGTCAAATTTAGAGTTTATTAATCTTGAACAGCATATTTTCTTTGTGAAAAACAGATCAAAGAAAAGGTGCAGTGCTGGATTGGCCACAAAGCTTTAACATAATATTTGGAATTGTTGGGGGGCTTTTGTATCTTCATGAAGATTCCTGATTAAGGATTATCCATAGAGATCTCAAAACAAGTAACGTTTTACTTGATGAAAATTTAAATCCAAAAATATCAGATTATGGAACGGCTAGATCTTTTGGAGGAGACCAAACTGAAGGAAACACAACTAGAGTAGTTGGGACTTAGTAAGTGTCTGAGTTATACTATACTGCGGCACCAAGTATTTTATCCATTCATTTTTGTATCATATTAATTTTTTGCTCCAACTTTTCCTGCAGTGCAT
Organism: Hylodesmum podocarpum; assembly: GCA_026586105.1. Lineage (NCBI taxonomy): Eukaryota > Viridiplantae > Streptophyta > Magnoliopsida > Fabales > Fabaceae > Hylodesmum > Hylodesmum podocarpum. The sequence goes on from JALJEV010000804.1 coordinate 3,817,133, forward strand.
ATATGGCCCCAGAATATGCTTTTGATGGACTATTTTCTATCAAATCAGACGTTTTCAATCAAACAAACACAGTGTGCCTTCACTAAAACAGATAAGCAGAACATAGGCTTGAGAGGGGGAAAAATAAAAATAAAATGGAAACATAAAAGCAATTTTAATCAAACTCCAGCCAAATCTTAATTTTGATATCTATCACACAGGTAGAAAAAAATTGGTTTGGGACAACATCATTCACCAAATATTGAATTGAAACAAATATTTTGTTCCTCTTGGAAACAAAAGCCTAAGTAGACAAGACAGAGAAATGAAATTAAAAACACACAACAGACCACTACAAACAGACAATGACTTCAAAAGAATCAAAGATAAGCACAGTACCAAAGCAACATGGAAGCAATAAATTTCAAGGCAAAAGAGTCTATTGCTCCTATTTATTAGAATATGCCTGAGGCCAGTTTATAATATTAAAAAATGCCTTTCATATAAGTTCATATCAAAGAAACTGTCCATAGTTTCTTTCAAAAGAAAACACTACTGCAACATCTATACAATTTAAACCTCCCACTCCAATCAAAATACCTTCCATGCAAATACTTAATGCACTCAAGGAATGGATCGTTGATATAGGGGCAAACCTCCCAATGCTTCACGTTCGGCTCTTTCCCTCTTCACCTGAAAATCACGAGCAGCAAAGCATTTAGTGACAATTTTAACAGTTGCTTGGTAATTCATATTTCAAATTCAGGGATTAACAGTTTCTGCTACATGTTTGTAAAATTATCACAAGTGTCTACAGAAAGGAAATTCTTATGATGTATTTTGAAAGTAATACTCATCTGATCAAAACATAACATGTATGTGTGATTGAATAAATAATATATTGATTTAATAATACTTCACAATAAAATCTAGTTTCTTTCACACATTACTCTTAAAAGTATACAAGTATCTCATAAATCATAACTTAGTAGTCACCAAATGCCCAGTAGATACCTGGTAGGCATACAGCTCACAAACCCATGTTTCATAATAATAGTCAACTCAACATCATCAATGTCACAAATCAAGAGTTATATGAAACTTCCTATCCCCCCTTTCACCCCTAAATAAATAAATAAATAAATAAGGTTTCCATTTCTTCTTTCCTATGCTTTATCATTGCACTGAAAACAATGTGATGTAAAAGTAATTTTCCCTAATAAGAGTTATTCAAAGGCAAAATATCCATGACCCCATCTATTCCAGTGAGAGAATATAATTGTCCTTAAACAAATATTGTAATAAACACCCATCAACACACATTTAGTCATATATATATCACAGTAGCACTTACAAGAGCCAGCATCTCCTGAAGGTAGCCCCTGAATGGTGTTTGCATTGCCTGTCATAAAGGCAAAACCAGAAAAAATGAGAATTCAAATATTGATATTGCTGCTCAAAAGAGCCAAAGGCATGCTTCCCTTCATACATGGACATACCCCAAACATGGACATAAAAAATATTCTCTGATACATTCTATCAGGGATTGACTACTATGACTTAAACAACAACAACCAATATATTCACACACATCCATAATCTCTTACAACCTAATTACTTAAACCAACTCCCATCTCACCATTCCAACACACAATCATTTCTTCCTCGTAAACTAAAACTCAACAACAGCAGCAGCAACAACAATAATAAAAATAAAACTGTTAAAAAATTAAGAAAAAAAATTATAAAAAAAAAAAAACCTGAAGATCATCAGGGAGGTACTCATGCTTCATGGAAAGATCAATCCCGCGTTTAAGACGCGCGTGACGCGCGTCCACCACCTCCTTCGGAAGCCGATTAAGCGCCTCCTTCACATCCAGATCGTAATAAGGATCGTACAGATCATCGTATCGGAGACCTAATCAAGACAAGCCATAACGATTAGGGTTTCGGAGATTCGTCCGCACAGTAATAATTATGGTTTCGGAAATTCAAGCGATGAACAAGTAACCGTATTTGCGAAGGCGTTTGGAGATGGATTTCATGTGCTGAGCGGCGAACCAGTTTTTCTTCGGATCCAGAAACGATTGCAAAAACGACGCCATTGCTTGCTCTCTCTCGAGTTTGTTCTCGTCGCGTAGAAAACGAGAGCTTCTATTTGCTAATCCTTTCCGTCTAAACCCACTTGAATTGGTCAATAAAATTAACTGTGAAGGGTGAAAATAGGATTAAGTGTGAATTGAGAAAATAAAATTACCTGTGAATTGGTCAATGATTTCAACTATGGACTATGGAGACAATTTATGACCAAATTACAAAAATAAACATCAACAGGACCAGATGTCAGCATCAATACTAAGGTTAGGGTATATTTTTCAGACAAAAACCAATGAGAGAAAACAAAAACAAGGAAGGAAAGAAAAAAATAAGTGAAATTAAGAAAAAAATATTTAACTTAGAGTCGAGTAATATTAAATAAAAATAAATTATTATTATTATTATCTTATTATTATTAATATGACTATGTTATTATTATAAATAAGATTATTAATAGACGATATTGAAGATGGATACAATTACTTTAAGATTAAGTTTAAGAATTTATTCTTTTATTTATTTTCTTTAAATTTAATGACAAAAAATGAGTTATCCATTATAATCAATACATTAAAAAGAAATTAAATGACTTGAATAAAAGGTAAATTTTTTTAACTCATTCTTGTAGTAAATATTATCCTCTTTATAATTAATATATATATATATATATATATAATTCATTATATTTGGTTGTGTACGGGGACCCAGTATTCAGGGAATAATTATTATTTTTTTCTTCTTTTTTCTTCATTTTTGTAATGAAATTTTTTAGTGTGGAGTTCACAAATTTTTTAAAATTTCACCGCCATTCCTGCTTAACAGATAAGTAAAGTACGCGAAATTCATATCACTATACATCTTTTCCTTTATTTTTAGGCTACCTCAAAGTATATAGATAAAATTTAACGAGCGGCGGAGTTAAACTTTTATATATATATATATATATATATATATATATATATATATATATAACATTTAATTTGATAAATTTATATAAAAATTATAATCTCGTAAAAATATGTGTTTAATAATTTAAATTTAAGAGAGAATTATATTTTTATAATTTATAATTTAATATGAAATTTAAATATCTAATATTTGCAATTTTAAATTAGTTTAAATTTAATTTAAAATTAAAATTTATTTTTTTAAAATAAATTAATTTAGATTTTTTAAACTAGTTTAGAATAGTTTTAAAAATAGATTTTAGTTTAAAATATATTTTAAAAAAAATATATATATGCTTTAAATCATGAAAAGAGTGGACATGTGATTAGATTTTTAAAATCTAAGTTATATATAGTCTAAATCTAATTAAGTAGATTGAATTTAAAATTTAAATTCATATTTTTCATAATAAATTAATTTATATTTTTTAAATTAGCTTAAAATCAATTTAAAAAATAAATTTTGATTTAAAATTAATTATAAGAAAAATATTTATACTTTAAATATATAAAAGGGGAGCGTGGATTGGGCTTTTAAAAATCTAATATAATATAAATTCAGTTAATGTGATTGAATTTGAAATTTATATTTATATTTTTAAAAATAAATTAATTTAGATTTTCTAAAATTATTTTAAAAATAATTTTTAAAAATTTATTTTATTTTATTTAAAATAGTTCAAAATTAATTTTTTAAACAAATAAATAAATTTTAAATTATTTATTTTAATCCATGTAAGAAGTTTCTCCCTATATTTTTCCTTAATCTTTCGTAATATTTCATTTTGTCCTTGTATTTATATTTTTTTTCCTTATAATTTCTTTTTCTTATTTAGTCCTTGAAAAAATTTTAGTCCTTATAAAATAATATTTATAAAGATTAAATATGAAAAATAAGTAATTTACAATGATTAAATCTAAACGAATAACAAACTATACAAAAAATAAAAAAAAATATAAGAAACAAAAAAAAATATTTGAAAAAGTTCAGAACTAAAAAATGAAAAAACAAAAAAATCGTAGTTCAAGACCATCGCCTAAAAAACAATCGAGTGCTTTTTATTTTGAACCATGCTCAGTTTGTGGAGCGGTTTAACTCAATTTCTTATTAAGGCTAAAATATATATGACAGCATTAATAATTTATAAAGCTTAAATTTCTTATTAACTCAAAATATATATATATATATATATATGACAGCATTAATAATTTATAAAGCTTAAATATATTATTGGTAGACTGAGTTAACCCACAAATTACTTACATAAAATTTTTAACTTAATCACTCAAAACTTTTTTTGTTATTGAACATTATATTTATTTTTAAATGAAAATTCTCGTATAAGTTTCTGTTGGGTCAGGCAAAACCAAAGCCCAATTAAAACTATTCGTTATACTTATACACATACACTACCCACTCCATTTTCAAATTCAAACTTGGTTTTCTCTCCCTCCATTCCTTCGCACCACCATGTCGTCTTCCACTGCCGCCGGCGCTGACACGCCCACCGCACTCCATGTGTCTGCATCGAAAACGCCGTTGTCGAAGGGGACCAAGCGCCCACACTCCCACGCCTACTCGAAGTCCCGGTTCGAGGCGTACAATCGGCTGCAGGGCGCGGCGGTGGCGTTCGGCGAGACGCTGCCGATCCCTGAGATCGTTGCAATCGGCGGTCAGTCCGACGGGAAGAGCTCCCTCCTGGAGGCGCTCCTAGGGTTCCGGTTCAACGTCCGCGAGGTCGAGATGGGCACTCGCAGACCCCTCATTCTCCAAATGGTTCATGATGCTTCCGCTCTTGAACCTATTTGCCGTTTCCAGGTTTCGCATCTTCAATTTTGTTTGTTTAATTTCATAAATGAATTGAATTTATGAGTCTTTCAATAATGATAATTTGCCAAGTTAGAATCAAATATTGAAAGAGAAGTTGAGAGAATTTGTACAACGTTTATTGAATATTCTGATGATGAAAAATGTACATTACTGAAGCTATGAAGCTCTACAATTTATAGTAAAAAACTAAGCTAACTTTACACCTTAAAACATGGAAGATGAAAACATGGAACCTTAAAACATGGAGCCTAAAGCAAAGCACAAAACATGGAGCCTAAAGCAACCTAATAAACTAACATCCCCCCACAAACTCAAGTAGGTGATAAAGAAACCAGCTTGAGTTTTGAAACAAGTTTGCGGAAGTGACCAGGATGATGAGCTTTGGTAAATAGATCAGCTGGTTGATCAAGAGTCCCAATAGAGATAAGTTGAAGAGCATCACGAATAATATGCTGACGAATAAAGTGACAGTCAATCTCAATGTGTTTGGTGCGTTCATGAAAAACATCATTATGTGCAATCTGAATAGCACTCCGATTATCGCAGTAAAGATTAGTAGGAGAAGATTGAGTAATACCCAAATCATCAAGAAGCCAACGGATCCACAGAATTTCTGAAGTAGTGTCGGCAAAGAGCTCGATACTGCTCGGCCGGTGCTAGAACATTTATCGAGACTTTGTTTCTTGCGCCATGAAATGAGAGAATCTCAAGAAAGATGCAATATCGAGTAGTAGAACGACGATCGTTGGATCTCCACCCCAATCAAGCATCGAATAAGCTTGAAGAATTAAGGATGAGTGGCGAGAGAAGTGTAGTCCATGAAACAATGTACCTTTGACATAACGAAGAATACGAAGAACTCGCTGATAATGAGTAGAGCGAGGAGCAGACATGAACTGACTAACGGATGAACCGCATAAGAAATGTCGTCGTGTAATGATCAAATATATCGACTTCCTACTAAGCGTAGAGTAGAGAGTAGGATTGTCAGAAAAGTACCATCCATAGGAGTGAACCGAACATTTGGCTCAAGAGGAGTGGACTCGAGACGATTATACGTAAGACTAGCTCGTGAGAGAAGATCAAGCATACTTTGCTTGAGACAAAAACAAACCATTGGACGAGGAAGTAACTTCAAGTCCTAAAAAATAACTTAGAGGTCCAAGATCTTTCATCTCGAAGTGATGACTAAGAGATTCCTTAAGATTAGCAATACCTGATGCATCGTCTCCGTTAATAATCATATCATCAACATAGAGTAAAAAGAAGTACGAGTGTCATGATTAGTCTTGCGAATGAAGAGAAGCGAGAATCATGAGGGCTGGATGAGAAACCAAGTTGACTAACGGTAGAGCTGAATTTCTCAAACCATGCACGAGAGCTTTGTTTAAGACCATACAAAGCTTTCCTAAGAAGACAAACCTTGTTTGGTGGACAAATATAACCTGGAGGTGGTTGCATGTAAACTTCTTCTGTCAAATCTTCATTAAGAAATGCATTCTTGACATCCATTTGACTAAGTGTCCATTTTTTACTAGCTGCAATAGCAAGGAGTGTGCGGACAGAATTTATACGAGCAACTAGAGAGAAAGTTTCTTTATAGTCAATACCATACTCCTGAGTAAATCCTCTTGCAACTAGACGTGCTTTGTAACGTTCAACAGAGCCATCTGATTTATGTTTGATTTTATATACCCACCTGCGTCCTACAAGAGTCTTACCTGATGGAGAATCAACCAAGTCCCAAGTATGAGTCTTTTCCAAGGCCTGCAATTCTTCTTTCATAGCTAGTTGCCAGTGCGGGTCGGTAGAGGCTTCATGATAGGACTGTGGTTCATGTAATTGAAGTATGGTAGAAAAACAATGGTAATCTTTAAGATATGGAGGAATGTTCTTTTTTTACCGGGACGATCGGAAGAAGCGAGGATCGATCGTTGAAGAGGAGTCATTGGGAACATCAGATGATGTGGATGTATCAGTTGGTGTAGACGTATCAGATGAACCTGCATTAATGTTTTCAGGAGAAAGTGCAATAGAATGATTGGTGAATGTATCAGATGAATCTGCATGAATATTATCAGGAAAAAGTACAATAGAGGGATTGGTGAAATATGGATGTTGTGTAGAGGGAATAGACTCAAAAGATGACATAGATGAGAACATACGATGTTCCCAAAAAATGACGTGACGAGAGGTGCGAACACGTCTAGAAATAGGATCCCAACATCGGTAACCTTTATGTTGGCCCCATATCCAAGGAAACAACGAGAGACGAGCACGAGGTTCAAGCTTTGTATGTTCATGTGGTTGAAGAAGTATAAAACAAACACAACCAAAAACTTTGAGAGAATTATAGTCTGGAATAGTGTTATGAAGACGTTCAAAAGGAGAAATATTATTAAGAACAATTGATGGGAGACGATTGATGACATGAGCAGTGTTGAGATCTCCCCCCATGCACGCTCGGAACATGATGAAGAGATAAGCATCGCGCTAACAGAGTCAAGAATATGACGATGCTTTCTCTCGCACGACCATTCCCTGGTTGAGATGTTCCTGGACATGAAAACTCGACAAGGTTCCTCGCTCGCAAGAAAGGTTAACAATTTTGTATCTCGGTATTCCATTGCATTATCGCGTCTAAATACCTTGATAGTTTTTGAAAATTGAGTTTTAACCATTGAAGCAAAGTTGATGTAAATCTGTGGTAATTCATGACGATTTTTCATTAAATAAACCCATGTAAAACGAGAAAAATCATCAATGAATATTACAAAATAGCGTGCCCCTCCCATTGAGGGAGTTGGAGAAGGACCCAAATATCCGAGTGCACCAAATCAAAAGAGGAATTAGAAATAAAAGTACTTTTATTGAAAGATAATCTTTGGTTGTTTAGCGAGTTTGACATGACACACAATTAAAAGACTCATCTTTAATGGATCCTAAGTACCACGACGTAATTTTCCAAGAGAGGTGTGAGCAAGACGTTGGTGCCATAATCAAGAAGAGAAGGGAAACAGAGAAAGACGAGAGATTTTGTGTGGGAGGAACATGTAATGTGTCCAGTAGAAAAAGTCTTCCAACTTTACATCCGAGTCCAATGACCTTCTTCGTTATTCGATCCGCATACGACAATGACGAGAAGAAGAGAAGTTTATATCATAACCAAGATCAACCAATTGTCCTACAGAAATTAAATTGAAGTTTAATTTAGGGATAAGATATGTGTCAGGTAGAGTGAGTTTGGATATGGAAATAGAGCCTTTATGACTGACATTCATGAGAGATCCATCGGTTATGAGTATGGATAGGAGATGCAATATTAGTGGATGATATGGAGTTAAAGAATTTTGAATTTGATGTCATATGATGACAACATCGAGAATCAAAATACCATGCATCATTACAGGGAAATGGTTGATAAAGCTGTATCGGTATTACCATGAGAGAGAAGGAGCTTTTTGAGGAGAGACTCGATATCAGAGAGAGGGATGGATGAGGAGGATGCTGAGGAATCATTGGCAGTAGCAACGGCAAAAGAAAAGGCTAGAGGTTTGTGGACGCTGTTTATATGAAGTAGGTTTTGAGCGACGAGTAGGGCAATGTGAAGCAATATGACCTATCTTTTTACATGCATGACATTCTTGTGGGACATTGTGGAAGAATATGACCTGTTTGATGGCAATTGCGACGTAGTTACTCGTTTGTCGGTTGCGACAAAGGCTAAGTCGACTTGGATTGAGTAAGCTCTAGTCTTGTTTCTTGATTTCGATCGGGAAGAGCATCCTCACAAGTAGGCGGCGGACTTTGGTGTAGTAAGGATGCACGGACTGGTTCATATTCGTCATTAAGTGCCATCAAAAATTGAATAAGACGAGTACGATCGCGATATTGCTCATATTCTTTAGCATCTTTTGCATCTTTCAAGCTTGGCTTGCATGAGATTAACTGATCCCAAATAGTCTCCATTTGAGCAAGAAAATCAAAAACCGGTTGTCGGTTTTTGCCAAGAGTATGGAGTCGTTTCAACAATTGATATTGATGAGACAAATCAGATATAGTATAACGATTTTTTAAATGATCCCATACCTCTTTGGCTGTTTCAAATCGACCAAACTGAAGATGAATGCTAGGAGTGGAGGTATTCCTGAACCAAGTGATAATCTGATGATTCTTACTGTCCCATTCTTCCAATTTATCAACAAAGTCACTATTAGTTTCATCAGCAATTTGTTTAGGACATTTGATATTACCAGTTATGTATCGCCATAGTTTATGTCCTTTGAGAAATCCTCGCATGGCCTCAACCCAATGAGTGTAGTTAGGACCATTGAGAATCACTGGAATTGGATGAGCAATATCTACTTTTTCCATAATAATAATAATTTTTTTTTTTTTTTTTTGAGAGAGAGAGATCTGGGCCGGGTCGGATCTGGAGCTGGGTTGGGGTCGGGTCGGATCCGGGTTGGATCTGGACCGGGGTCGGTTCTTGGGCCGGGTTGGAGTCGGGTCCGGGTCGGATCCGGGTCAAAACAGACCCGGCTGGAGGTTGAAGATGAAGTGCGTGAAATTCACGCATCGAGCGTTCTTTCGCCGACGACTTGCCGGAGAGAGCTGAACACAATGGTGATGGCGGTGTCGAGAGAGGATCCTTGAAGAGAGAACGAGAGGTCCTCAAAGATCGTTGCTCTGGTACCAAGTTAGAATCAAATATTGAAAGAGAAGTTGAGAGAATTTATACAACGTTTATTGAATGTTCTGGTGATGAAAATGTACATTACTGAAGCTATGAAGCTCTACAATTTATAGTGAAAAACTAAGCTAACTTTACACCTTAAAACATGGAAGATGAAAACATGGAACCTTAAAACATGGAGCCTAAAGCAAAGCACAAAACATGGAGCCTAAAGCAACCTAATAAACTAACATGCCAGAGACATTAGTTAGTTCCGATGGGTTACGGAGTTTGAATTCTGAACTAGTGTGCGTTTGGAAATCTGTTGTCCATCCAGCCAACTAATTCCGAGAGAGTCAATAGATTGCTCTTCAGAAGCAATTCATCCTTCTCCAATGTAGCATACAACTGTCCGCGCAAATCAAAAACTAAACATTGGTGTTGCAAGAATTGCAAATGCTTATAAAGAACCTAATATTTTTGCAGAATTTATAGCCTGACAATTAAAAAATACAGTTTCATTTTCGCAAAACAACGAAATAAAGCTATTGAATTAACTTAACAACCTAGTACGAACGGAGTTCAAGTACAAATTGAAGGACAATGGAAAAGAAATTTAACGTGTTGAGTGGATCTCTCCTTATTCTCCATTCTTGTTTATCATTTAGTATACGTGAAATAACTAGGATGAAAAGCAAAGGCAGGCTATAAGAGACCCTCCTCCTGTACAATCCTAGACAATATCCTTTTTTCAAATCTGCTCCCATTTTGTGTCAAGAAATAGATAAATAGACACTCTCGTTGTACTGATGGGGCGTCTGTACTGATGGGGCGTCTAGTAGAGTCTCAGCAGTCAAAAACTAAGAAGTGAGTTATTTATTATTAACGATCATTCTATTCCTTCTTATGGTTAGCTCCTGTTCCTTGCTCCTTGCGTAAGGGAAAAATAATTTATGTTCTTCCTCTTAGGAAGGAAGGATTATGAAAATCTTACATTGTTTTTTACATTTGGGCATTGAAATTCAGTGGTTAATAATAGGGGTTAAATTGACTGCTAGCTAGTTGTTAAATTTAAGGATTAAATTTGATTAATGCTGTATTATTAAAGACTAATTTGACTAGTAATGTAATTTTAGGGATCAATTTGATTAACAATTGTATTTTAAAAGAAAATCAGGTCATAAGATTAAAAGATGATAGATTTGAATTTCACTAGAAGTGTAAAACTTAAATGGATAAAAATGGATTGTTCTATTCTGTTTTGTTTATAGGCTAAGAGTTAGTTTAGGGTTGTAAACAATGCCGTTAAAACCAAGGAAAGCATTACTCACGGGTAAAATTTATTTTTCCGTTTTGAATGGTAAGGTATATAAGTAAATTTCGTTGTGAGATTAAACTAAAGGGGTTTGAGTCATGGTTAGACGAGTTGGGTGTGGTTGAGCTTTCAAAGCATTGGTTTTAAATTTACAATTTTATTGTTATGATTAATTTTTGGTCTGTGCCAATGTGTTTGATTATTGAGTATTGGAAACACAGGAGGAGGATTCAGAAGAGTATGGAAGTCCTGTTGTTTTGGCATCTGCCATTGCCGACATTATAAAGTCCCGTACTGAGGCACTTTTGAAAAAAACCAAGACAGCAGTTTCTCCTAAGCCCATTGTAATGAGGGCTGAATATGCACATTGTCCTAACCTTACTATTATTGACACACCTGGGTTTGTTCTTAAGGTGAGTGTGCTTGAATTTATGACAAGTAAGAAATGAAGGTTTGGTTATGCTTGGTAGATTGTATTCATGGAAACTCATTTCACACTGCAGGCAAAGAAGGGTGAACCAGAGAATACGCCTGACGAAATCCTTTCTATGGTGAAGTCCTTGGCTAGTCCTCCTCACCGCATACTCTTGTTCCTCCAGCAGAGTAGTGTTGAGTGGTGCTCCTCATTATGGTTGGATGCCATTCGCGAAATTGATCCAACATTTAGAAGAACAGTGATTGTTGTCTCTAAATTTGATAACCGTCTCAAGGTATGAATGGTGCCTTCTTATTGCAACAGTAAAATTTGATAACCTATTGTTGGCAGAAATTGATAAGAGGTATGTCACGGTGAATAATATATAAATATTCAAATATTATGCCTGTGAATTTACTTTTATACCCATCCTAAATTTCTAATATTCTAACACATGTCAAATCGAGGGACATTTTAGTCTATTTCCTTCTCCTCTACTTTTCAACTATTTTTTCAAATTTCTCCCCCCTCTACTTTTTTACTACTTTTTCAAATATCTTATTATACTATTTTATTTTTACATTCTTTTTATTTTATTGAATTTTTATTTAACGTATTTAATATAATTAAATGCTAAATATTATAGAAAATAATTTTTTCTCATATTAATTCACTAATAAATTATATAATTATTTATTGTTAATTTTTCAAATATTTTTTTCATTTACTTTTCAGTTATTTTTAGTTTTTACATAATTTTCTTACCACCATTTGTTTATTTATATTATATTACTATTTTAAATATTATAAAATATATTCAATAATTTATATTAACATGTATGCATGTAAAATAGTGAGTGACTCGTGGTATTCCTTAATCATGACAATGGTGTCATGCGATTCATGTAGTGGAACTCACTTGGTGGGATAGAAGTTTTGTTTATTGTTTTTCTTTGGGGCCTTATACTGAGTCACACTACTCATCATGTGACTCGCAGGAAAGGAAAAAAGCTATTGTATTGCACCAACATTAATATCGTTAAAGAGACTGAAAAAACAATAATTGTATGTCTTGTGGTTGTCGATGTTTCCATTAAGATACATAAAATGTAAGCATTAGTTGCATTGCAGCTAATGCAGTAGTGGTGGCAAACATTGAGATATTTCTGCCACATCACATTTTGAAGTATATAATGGTAGAAAGTATTTTAGAGACTGGTTTTAATGATCATATCCAATGCTTGCAGGAATTTAGTGACCGGTGGGAAGTGGATCGCTATTTGAGTGCCAGTGGTTACCTTGGAGATAGCACTCACCCCTTTTTTGTGGCCCTGCCAAAGGATAGGGGCAATGTTTCAAATGACGAGTTCCGCAGGCAGATTTCTCAGGTGGACTCAGAGGTTCTTCATCATCTTCGCGAGGGTGTCAAGGGAGGATTCGATGAAGAAAAATTCAAGTCCTATATTGGCTTTTGCCGTCTGAGAGATTACTTGGAGTCTGAGCTTCAGAAGAAATACAAAGAAGCTGCCCCAGCAACACTTGCTTTGCTTGAGCAACGCTGCAGTGAAGTGACTTCTGAACTTGCTAGAATGGATTCGAAAATACAGGCCACTTCAGATGTTTCCCATCTCAGGAAATTTGCAATGCTGCATGCGGCTTCTATCAGCAACCATGTGGTAGGTGATCAATGTGTCAAATATATTCAGCTAGGCATGAACTGATGAACAATTTAGTAGTTACTATATAACATCTATTACTTTTTGTGATAGCACTCATCTATTGAAACTTTTTCTTCGTTGGTGGCTTAGTTTATGTAACAAGTTTCTTAATGGTTTCCTTTATGCTTTCCTCTGACTGATAATGTCTCACATGTACTCTTATTTCAAGTTAATAGCTACTTTTGTACTTGTCCAGGGTGCATTGATTGATGGTGCGGCAGATCCTTCCCCCGAGCAGTGGGGGAAAACAACAGTAGAAGAGAGGTCACAAAGTGGTATTGGGGTTTGGCCAGGTGTCACTTCTGATATAAATCCCCCCAATGCTACTCTTCATCTTCATGGAGGAGCTGCATTTGAGAGGGTAATGCATGAATTCCGCTGTGCTGCATATTCCATAGAATGCCCCTCAGTGTCAAGGGAGAAGGTGATTTACTTTTCATAAACTCCTATGAGGAATAATTTATCTTTTTCATTCAAGTAACCGAGTTTCAACTAGAAATTCTCGATTATCTTTTTAACAGGTTGCTAATATATTACTTGCCCATGCTGGCCGAGGTGGGGGAAGAGGAATAACAGAGGCTGCCGCAGAGATTGCACGAGCTGCTGCTAAATCATGGCTTGCCCCTCTTCTTGATACTGCTTGTGACCGGCTTGCTTTTGTGTTAAGAAGTTTATTTGATTTGGCTCTAGAAAGAAACCGCAGTCATGATTCTGAATGTAAGTGAGAATCCTTACTATGTTCTTCGTCCACCATATCAATGCTACAATTTTCTTTGATAGTTGTTTCTTTTCCTGCCCCAACTCCGGCATCATGCAATTCCCTTGTGGGGGTCTGATTTGTTCAGCTAAAATAGCTTTGAAAGTGCCAAGTTGAAACACTAATGTTGTATTCTTTAGGCAATTGTTACACGTACCAGCTTGAAAATGAACTTTCTTAAACTGGCTATGCAACTACAACTTCCATTAGAACTAGATGATTGGGAATTGACACTTATACTCCAAAGGCTTACCTTTTTTATGCTATCGGATGGGCCTAGATCTTCAAGCCTTAATGTTAATGGAAAGATTCATTCCTAAATATATCTATTGCACCTGGTACTCTAACAGGTTGGGGGATATTGGATTGCTCTTTAGCAAAGGATCTTAGATAAGGGATCTTTCCTGACTCTACTATTATATTGCAAAATACCATTTTACTGTCTTTCCAGAACTGAAATATACAAAGAAGGTAAAATAGCTGCTCTGTTATATAAAATTTTTATGCACCATGTTCTTAGGTAGAGCAGTTCATTTCCATTTCTTCAGTTGTCATTAGATTCTGTCTATTTTGTGATAAAAATATGCAGATTTTTGTAAATCATTGATATGGATGAGTGGTGATCTTGTTAAATTGTATCTGCTTGATTTGTATTATGCCTTGTAATTGATTAGGAAAGCTGACTGGTGCTTATTTTCCTTGAAGGTGGGATTAAAGGGGGAGACATGGATGGCTATGTAGGTTTCCATGCTGCTTTAAGGTGTGCCTACAATCACTTCATTGCAGATCTTGCTAAGAAGTGCAAGCAGCTAGTTAGGCACCATCTTGATTCAGTTACTAGTCCATACTCACAGGTCTGCTACTTTAATGATTTTCAACCATGTTCTGGCCTAAATGCACCCTCTTATAACAAATTCAGCCAGGCTGCCTCTTCATTTTTCATAGAGTTGAGTGATACTAGTTCAGCTTTGCGCGAATCAAGGAGGGATCAAGAAAATATACCTCCAGAAAACCATGCAGAAGAAACCACACCAGGTAAAGCAGCAGAAACTAGAGAAGCTTTGAGAGAAAGTCATATAACAATCCCTGAGACCCCATCTCCTGATCAACCAGGTGATGCAGCATATGGGGTGGTTAAAAAGGAGCTTGGAATTTGCAATGACATGGGACCAAAAAAGAGAGCGTCCAGAATGGCAGTGAATAGCAAAAATTCTGAATATGGTAGGATGCAAAATGGTGTAACTCTATTTGGAAATGGGGAGAGATCAGGTTCAGCTTACTCAGAAATCTGTTTATCGGCCGCCCAGCATTTCTCACGCATACGTGAAGTTCTTGTTGAGAGAGGCGTGACATCTACCTTAAATTCTGGATTCCTAACCCCTTGGTATGTTTCTGCATTTTCTGTAACCAATTTATATTAATTTTGCATAACCAAACGTGGCACTTGTACTTGTTTTCATTTCAGTTTTAGTGTTTAATCTATAGGCTATACCATGATAGGTAGCATGTTCTCACATCAGAAATACTCCAACAAATAACTTTCTGTAGAATGTTATCACTTCAATAATACTCCAATTAATGCCTCTGTCCCAATTCAAAATTTCTGTCATTCTTTTTCATTCAATAGCATCATGCCATGTCTCACTCATAATGACCTTAGAGTTGAATATTCTCCTTTTCTGGTTGATTTAATTTGTCTTACAAATTTTAGATTGTTAGTCAATAACATTTTCCTATTAAATACTACAGTTACTGGTATTTCATGTTTCTTCATTTGAATTATTTGTTTTTTCTTAAACTTGGTAGTCCATTTCAGACCATAACCTGATTTAACAACATTAATGATATTTAAGTTCACTACTTCACTTGCATTTACACTTGTGCAAGCTATCAAATGGCATTATGAATCTGTATAAATGGTCTACATGGTCCACAACTTACCTCAGTATATGTGGAACTTCTATTTTTCTTCATATGGAATAATTATAATACCTTCTTTGTTCTGCTTACTTTGTGCAGCCGAGATCGGCTATTTGTGGCTCTTGGATTGGATTTATTTGCTGTGAATGATGAGAAATTCATGGATATGTTTGTTGCTCCCGGTGCCATAGATGTGCTAGAAAGTGAACGAGAGTCTCTTGTGAAGCGTCAAAAGATACTCCAGTCTTGCTTGAATGAGTTTAAAAACGTTGCACGAGCCCTTTGATCAGATAACTTTCCATGGAGCCAAATTTTTGGCTAAGCTTTCGGCAATTTATTATGCCTGTGAATTAGTGTGACACAGTTCTTAACCAATTTGATAATAATGACACTGTACCAATGTATTTCAGAGAAAGCCTCCCTTCACCTTTATTTTTTTGTAAACCAAATGCTGCGGAGGTGACCCTCGCTAATTTGTTATTAAGCCCATCAGATGAATGCAACTTGGCAAAGCCTCTGTTTGCCTGATTGTGGAAACATTGATGTAACACAGCAAAGTTAGGTACTTCGAACAAACTTCTTTATAACTATAACTAACATGAAAAAAATATAATGAGTTAAACTTTATATACTTTTAAAGATACATAAGTTGAATTTAATTTATGACTTTAATTATTATGCTTTGTTGGTATAATTTTTTTTACTTATTCAATTAGAATTCGTGGTTAATATGATTTTGAAGATATTTATCAAACATAATTATTTGTGATTGAATGATCACATAAAATTTTGTTACACTTTCAATGCATATCAATTAAATCTCTAATTTTGATATTTTTTTATTTTCTTCCTTAATAAGTATTGATCTCAAGTTTATAGCAGCAAAGTGTACATTGACATGTTAACTTGCATTTGGAGGCTGATCATGAATGTTAAGGTGCAATCATTTTCATAGGACTGCTGAATACCAAGAGCATGACCATGCCGTTGCAAAATTATAGAAGGATATGAAGCTATTACCCCTTTTGGGTTGAATTGCAGATTATGTGGAAAAGGGATAATATTATCAATGAAGCTTATGCTTATAGAAACAAATGGCCGTTTGGAATTTTGAATGTTTTCTAGTGTGTCATGATGATAAACATCATTCATTACTTGAAACAGAAAACAAGCCAAAGGAAACACTAAATTAAAAAGGGAAGACAGTCATAATGTCACGTTCTCAACACTACTCATGAACCTCTGAAATTGCATATATTAAAGTCAATATGAAGTGGTCCCTGTCTCTTCTTCCCCTTTTGTCTCTATTAGCATAGACTTAGCTCACCAAGATACAACTATTGCAATCCAATCATAATCAAAATTTATAACAAAGGTCCTAGGTCTATTTGAATAAACTTTTTTTTTTTTTGAAAGATTCAATATAAGAAATAAAATAAAATGTTAAAAGCTAAAATTAACACTTATGCTAGTTAATTTGAAAAGTGTCTCAAATCTTGAAAAAATAACTAAATAAAAAAGTTTCTGAAAAATTAGTTAATGTATTTAACTCTTAAAAAATTCATTTAATTTTTTCTCCTAATTTTTTTTAGAAGACCTTGTATAAAAATTTATCCAGATAGGCTTGGAAGGCAATTACCTTAACTACTAATGTTGATTAGTTTTCTACACATGCAAACTAATCCATTTCATGACAGGGATTTTTGGGGTTAGCACGAAAATATACCTATAATTATTGGGGACTCTTTTATCTTTGATAGAAAGACAGGGATTTTTTATTCATTTACTCAAAGATAAGGGTTTGTATGATTTGGTTTCATGCAAATCACATTGAATCTAATTATAAAGACTGGATTTAAAGCTATATGATTAACTTTTCGAAATTGCTTTAATTTTCGCTGAATCAATTTAAACTGATTTATAGGTACAATAAATTTTAGTTCAAATCAATTTTAATATCGGTTTCAGTATGTTCAAATCAATTTTTTAAACCAATTTCAAACCACAAATTAGTTTTAAAAACTGTGTTTTGAACTAGAGATTTCAAAATTGGACTGTATGAAAATTTTTAATAAAAAATATATAAAATACTCAGATATGAAAAGAATAGAAATTAATTAATTCCTAGAACCAACACTTGCACGGTGCAACCCATTTTTTTGTTTCTATTTAGATATTTTAATACTTTTTCCTTTGTTAATTTATACAAAATTAATTTTGGGTCACACTTTCGTTACATTTTAAAAATTTAGCTTCAATTATTTAACTATGATAATAAGTAAGCTATAGAAATTAAATGTAAAATAAAATTAAAATACTAAAATTATACATACATTTAAAATGTGATGAATTATTGTCTAATACAAGATGTTCATACCTGACAAAATCTTTTTGAACTGGATTTTATGATCGCAACTTCCTTGCATGACCTGAATACAAACACAAATCCAAAAGCGAAAAGAAACTAAAGTCATTTGTATGATAGTAACAGTTTCCTACCAAAATGATCAGGTCAAAGCTAATGATATTTGAAAAGGGAAGAATTCTGTACTGCATTAAGTACATCCTTCTTTTCCAACAAAGTTATAACATGCTATACCTAAACACTATGAGGATTAACTACTTAGTTTAACATTTTCAATTCTCTATAATTAAAAGAGATTTTAATTACTATTAATTTTTAATACTTTAATTTTTTTAATATTTGTTCGTTTCATTATATTAAGTATTTGAACTTGATATTTTGTGTTTTGGATTAATAATTAAGATGGTAGGAAAATTTGTTAGGAAAGTTTGAAAGTATTGACAGTTTCTCAGTAGTTAATAACTTAAAACTAAAGAACAAGAATTTGATTGGCAATGCAAGTACATTGAAAAAAACACTCCCGATTGATAAATAGCCAAATTTGGAACTATTGAGTAAAGAGACAAAAAATAATTCATGGGATGCATGTTTCCACAAAATTTCCTCAAAGGTGGGGTTTCATTTATGTCATTTGTATAGAAACCAATTGGCTATGTAGGGTCACTAAGTTTGAGATCAAACTCTTGGATATTAATTTTTTTTTCTTTTTTCTTTTATTTTTTTTACCGTCCACATGTAACTTCTGTACAAAAAAAAGGGTAGAAATTTATATCAATTACAAAATTTAGAAAGTTAAGAATAGATTAAATCAAATGACACAAAATTCATAAAAGTTAGTTATGTTAAAATATCTCTAATAGATAATCTTATTAACTAATCTTATACTAAGATTTTATTTAAGAAAAAGTTGTTACAAAAGAACTTCTCTTGATTTTTACTCTAGAGATATGTTCTTCTACAAGAACATTTGAGATCAACACATATTTTAAAAATAATAATTGTATATTATTTTTTAATTATTTTTTAAAATTAAAAATTTATATATTATTTTTTAAAATAAATTAAAAATAAATATTAGAAAGTCTACTATAGGACTACACAAATTGGTTTAAAATCAAAATATGTGATTTATTATTAGAGTAAAAAAGGGATCTTTCCCCTTTTTCTAAACTACTCCTGTAAAATTACTAGTCCACTAGGCACTAATTAATACAAAAGTAATTGAGATTAAGAGGGTGAAATTTCACGTCTTGGAGGATCTATGTATAGTTTTTTGTTTTTTATCTCTTTTCTTTGTGTTTTTTTTTTTTTCATGTCTAGCAAAACCCCCCTTTGTTGGGATTGAGTAGATTTTTATTTGGTCTAAGTTATGAATAAAATTTAATTTACTGTATCTTGAGTTCGTGTTATTAATCTATTTTGAGAATTGATCACTCTTTAAATGATTTTTTATTTGAATATTAAATGAAAATTTAATATATAAATAAATCATTGTTGTTCTTTAGGTTAAAAATAATCACTCAACACATGTTATCCTTTAATTAGGAGTTTTTTTTTTTTTTTTTTTTTACAACACCCTTCCAATTCTTAATCTTCATATTTGTTTCTCTTTTTTAAGAATAAAAGTTCATTTTTTAAAAGGAATTTAGAATAAAATTTTATTTACCTAATTAAGGAGTTGTGATCTAAATAAATTAGTAAATCTAATAGGTTAATTTTAGAGCTAAACTGAATTAACTCTAGTTTGAAATTTCATGTAAGATAAAATGAATTATATATATATATATAGTAAATTATTATTTTAGTCTCTAAATAAATAATAATTAATATAAGTTTTAATATGGAAAAAATTATCATTTTAATCTCGGGTGACCGATAATTTAATCTCTAAAAGATAAAAAATAATAAAATAATTCTTAAAAATATAATGTATACATCATTTTAGTTATTAATTTGTAAGATTAAAATTAGAGTAACGGATGGAATTGAGAAGAGATAAATTGACAATAAATACTTTTTAAATACTAAAATATATCTATATCATTCTTTCAAAAATTATTTTATTATTTTTATGTCTTAACTAATTCATATACCTAATTCCGTATTAAAACTTATATTATGTATTGTTTCCTTGTGTTTTAATTTTAAAAAGAACAATCTTGAAGAGATATATTCTCATTGTTTTATATGATTTTTAATATCTTTATAAAAATTCAAATCTAAATACTCTTTGTGGTTCTTATTAGAAATGTTTCCGTAAGCTTTGAATCGCATCCTTCGATCTTCGACAATAATATTTTGACCTTTATCATTTTATTCATTCTTTTTAAAGTAACGTTTGACGTGCCGGGGTAAATATTAATAAGATATATTTTTTTTATTTTAATCCTTTATATTTAAAAAAGTTTATTTATATTTTCTATGTTCATTTAAAAATGTCAATTTCACATTAATATTATTTATGATTTAAATTTTTAAATAATTAATTTAATATAGCGGTAACTTTTATATATCACAAATTTGAAAAATAGTAGAGGAATTTTAAAGGTTCACAATTTCATTGTAAAATTAGCATTTTTGATAGTAAAATATTTAAGTGACTAAAATGGAATATTTTAAAAATACAAAAGATGAAAATAAAACTTTTTAAATATAAAGAAAAAAGATATCTAAATTTAAAAGATTAAAAATAATAATTAACTCATGCCCTTCTCGTACAAAAATGATTTTTTATTTATTTTTTAATTATATAAGTGTGACTCCACTTTGTCTCATATCCTACCAATGGACTCACTTACTAAGAAGTTTCCTATATGAATACAATATCCCTCATGCTCACTTTGTCTGCCAAACATTTTGCTTCTTTGTCCAAATTCAAGTCAATCATCTATCTAAAAGCATTATAGTTTTTTTAATATTTCACCTTACAATATGCCTCTCATCATGCCACGCCTCATTTAATTTAGTCAAATTTGAAGTTTGGAATTAGAATGATAAATATTATAAGTTTGATTTGTTTAGATCAATCATAACATTTCTTTTAATTTGTCAAAGTACTCTTGTAACATTTTAAATTTTATTAATTTAATATCTAACTTGGAGAGATTTTCTTGCTTAATGGTGAGATAAATAAATTTGATATAAAAAAACAAAAATTAAAAAAAAATATATTTTCCTGATTTTTTTCTATTAAAATTATTAAATTTACTAGTAAGTAAAATAACCGGTCTAGTGGTAATCTGAAAGTGAAGGATAAAGAATAGAGTTATGACAATATACACATGGTCTAAAATGAAACTTTCCTTTAATTTTTTTATTTATAGGAATTAAACACAAATTTTTCTTTTACATTTTTGCAAAATATAGTAATTATTGTTTTTAGTTGATATTACTATTTTCATGAAATAACCAAAACAGTGTGACGGATATTGTTGAGATAAAAAAAAAAAAAAAAAAAGAGAGAGAGAGAAAAAACAGTACATATTTGTAAGGAATGTACAACATAATTATACCAATTTTAATATTGTATTTTTACTAAATCATAAAATTGAGTCTAAAATTATGTTTGAATATTTTGTTTAATAAAACAGCTTGATGGGTATTTAACAAATCAAACTTGATATTATTCACGAGAACATAGATTGTTACTTGACATTCGTAGCATGAAACTACACGAGGTTGCATTTGCCTTTATAACACAAATTGATCACGAGAAAGAGTTTATGAAAAAGTCAATTGCAAATTTTCTAAGAATAAGAACTGCTTACTCCTTGAATAGTTTTTCAAACATTGCGGCATATACAGCTACTGAGACTGGAAAATGATTCCCACTTTTGTTTGTTTCTGTGAATTTTTAAACTACACATGTGCCTAATATTAGCTTATTCTAGACTAGCCGTGACCATAATTAAACCAAAGGTTGTTGGACTTTGGACCCAGCAAACTCACCCATTCTTCAAAGAAATTAATGATTTTGATAACAGGTTGTTGTTGGTTATTAGTTAATTGAACCTGCAATTCTTATATGCTTAAATTAATAAATATTGGGATCAATTTGGATACAAATAGCATGTTATATATACTTAAAATTATAATAAGGTTGGTTATTGGTTTTGATAATATGTTTCTGTTTCATACAAATATTTTAATTAAAATAAATAAATAGGTGCTATAGATTCGTTCACAAGCACTAAAAGTTTCCTCGGGAAAAAAAGTTAAGAGAGTCCAAAAATTACCACTATTAGGAATCTTGTTAATATATATTAAAAGTGCATACTACGTCTAGCATATTCTGAAAAGCTAACTCAAGCAAAAATGATTACCTAAGTATGATAAAGAGTACTCTAATTATATTCATAAGTAATTAATGGAAGAGCTCAAGTGGGGAAACTAAAATTTGTAAACCCAATTCCATTTTCATCAGATTTATTTAGGAAAATCAGCTGAGAACTCCGCCATATTTTTCCTATACTTTTGGTTTACTTGTATATTTTAGATATATTATATATTAAATTACTAATTATATTTAACATTAAATCATATATAAAAATATTAAATCTTAAAAATTAAAAATAAAAAAATTAAATTATACTCTTAGTTAACTATATAATTTTAATTCTTTAAAATTTAAATTATTTAAATATTAAAATAATTAATTCATATTTTTATAACTAGAAGAAAAAAAGCATAATAATATATGCGTTCGTGCTCTAAAACAATTGTAGAAAGAAATGAGAAGGGTTTGAGTTTGTATTTAGGTTTAGCCTTGAGACGGTGATAAACTTCATTTCTAAGCAGCGCAAATCATCTTGCTTTTATTAAATTAAACTGAATTATGATGATTATTGTTTTAGTTGGATTTATGATAGTCCAAACTTAGTTTGGTCATTATAAACTTGATGACGTGAGAGGTTGGTCTCTCGTTGATTTGTGTTTGTATTTGAAAATTATATCTATTTTTTTTAATTAGAATGTTTTATTTTATTATAGATATATTTTTAGGGTTTTATCTTTATGGATATTATAAGAGAAGTTATTTAGGTTCATCCGTTCTTTCTAAGAGGCGATTATGATTCGGATATAAAATTTGTTGAGCTCTAATCAGCTTGAAGTATCAAGTGAATTCGGTATAATTATTAAATTAGATTTTCTTTTTTAATATTTAAACAAGTAGTTTATTTACCATAATTGGTGTTTAATATAAATTTATATGACTCATAATTTTTATGGGATTTAGGCCATATGTTAAATTGATATTAAAATTTGATAATTACTAACAATTTTAATTATAATTAATTACCAATAATTATATTTATTTTAGTTAATTAAGTTCCTTTATTTTAAAAATCAAACAAATTTCTATTAATTTTCTCGTATCTAATATTGTCAAATACTCAATTTTAATTAGATATATTGGGGCCTTATGAAGATTTTAGGTATACAATAATTTTAAACGTTGAGATCTTAGAAATTTAGTGAAATTTTAATAAGAAAAATATTGAAGAATTTTGTAGGATGTAGATGAATTTAAGTTTTCAAAAGGAAAAATTGAATTTTGTGTTTGTGAAATTTGTTGTTTTAGTTGAGGAGTTTTTAGCAGAAGAAAAATTAAAATCATTTAGCCAATTCTACTTAAGAAATTTTTAAATGAGTATTTAATTAGGTTTTCAAGTACAAGAAAGATGGATTTAATAGGTTTAAAAATTAAGACATAAAAGTGTGCTTAATACAAATTAAATGGATAATGTCTACAATCATGCATGAAAAATAAACAATTATTTGATGTATAAAGGAAAATTGCATTCATAGAAAAGTTTAACGTAGAAGGTAATTTTCTTTTATTGTTAACAAGGTATAACTCAATTATGTTTTTTTATTTGTATATTATGTAACTTACTTTAATTTAATTCAAATTATCTCTATGAAAGATACTCATTAACTTGAGTGTCAGGGTCTTTTACATATATCTCCAACATTTTCAAGGGAAAATGTCAATTCCATCTTCAAGATCTTCTCGACAAAGAACTTCCCCATGTCTATAAAGTTCTGATCCAAAATATTGATGTTAATCAAATATAAATATAATTGAACATTATTTAATATTTTTTTTAATGGAATTTTAGTTAAGCTGACCACACTCATCCATCTTTTACTTTTATTATATTATCTCCCTATTTTAAGGTAATTCATCTTACCTTGTTATTAATATTTGTTTTGATGATAGAGTTGTTGTTACTCAGTGCATGTATGTAGGGGATAGGTTCATTCATTAGTATTGACCAATTGACTTTAGACACATAATACACTGTTTAAATTTGTGAAACTATACTCATGATGACTCTGGGAGTATAAATAAATATTGATGGTTTGACAAAGTCATGGCATCGTGAAATATTTTTATTTGTTCTATGTCTACATTTAAGGTTATGGAATATATGGAAATCTATGCAATGAGTGCACGTGTCTGTGATTTTAGGACATTATCACCCATTCAGTATCTTCATTCTAATTTTTTCCCCGCTACATAGTTAGCCTTTTTTTTTTATATATACATTAATATGATGACACCCAAGATTGAACCCAAAAACCTTTATCTACCTTGTACCATTACCCTCTTGTTGAAGCATAATTAGTCATACTATTACATAATTAAATATTACAAAATTATACTATATTACATTCTTTGAATTTATATAGCTAAAGTTTTATGCATAAAATCCTTGATTTTAATTATTCAATACAAACTCGTCTGTTTAATTGAATTAAAGAGATTGAGTAATGGTCAAGGTCGCTTAAACATCACTTATTCACTACACTATCAAAAGTTACAAATTGAATTGAAACCGGAAATGTGAAGGACGTACGAAATCCCATAAAAGATAATAAATAGGATTTACACGTGCAACGCTTTTTATTGGAGAAATATTAAAAGCAATTAATTAGTGTATTTACCCTTTTGCATTTAAGCACCTTCTTCAACCTATTCATCTTTGGACACGAAGAAACTTGAAATTCACTAGTACTTTATGTACAAGTACATTGATATTGATTCTTGAGGCCATGATGGCCGTCAAATTTTCTAATTTTAGTGGAATGAAACAAAAAAGATCACTCTTATGTAATCAAAAGGGATAATTCTACTACCAATATTATCGAATGATGATCATTTTGAAACTAGTATTCGTAAAATTCCCCGACCATGTGTCACCAACTAGAGTGGAGGAACAAACGAAAAGAAAAACATGGTCATTTTCAGAAAGTAGATTATGACTTGACTTAATTTTTGTTTATAAATTTGTTGCTAAAGATATATATATATATATATATATATATATATATATGATGTAAGTTAGTATTTGCACACATTGCCATCTGTTCATAATAGTCATTCTTTGATGCTTACTCGTTTCCCACTAGAAGGTGGCCATGGTATCTCTCACTTTTTCTCTATTTGACACAATTTTCCATAAACAAATTAATTTATCTCACTAATTTTTCTTTTCTTTTCAGAATTTATCACACCATAGAACAACACATCATGATAATATCTTCTTTTTCAAGATTTGAATTCTCTTCAGTGCATGCAGGACATAATTATGTTAAAGAGAGAAAGAAATATAATCAATATATTTTATATATAATTAATCATGATGAATGGTTACCAAATAAATCTCACTGGGATGATTGAAGACCAAATCATGATCAGTAATTTTTATTTTTTTTTACAAATAAGAGATTTTGTGTGTCTCTAAATCTACAAATTAATCTATGAATGAGTTAATGATGTTTAATAAAAATTATACTTTTTTTAATAAAATCATATTTTATTACTGAAAATTCATTTTTAGAACTTCTTTGTTAAGACAAAGAAATGTATTTTTTTTCTATCCCCTACCCGAAAAATTATTAAATGATCTTAATTTTTTTAAAATGAATTTTTTTAATATATGTCATTTTAATATTAATTGAGATCATACCCTTCCCTTATTCTAAATCATCTAATAATTTCTTCCCCACCTATGACTTAGCATATATGCACAATTTTTCTCATACACTTGATCAAGTAATTAATGGGTCAATACTTTTGAATAGCATAGATGGAGCAACATATACCACAATATAAAGTTATATAACTTTTATACACAAATAATCAATATTGCAGAGCATTGACCGTCCTATTGGCTTAGTACCACCATATATATATTAATATGGGTTGGTATCTTTTAAAACATGTTTATTAGAGTTATAAACATAAATTAAAATTTTTTACTTAAATACCAAAAGAAAGCCTTTTTTTACACTAAAAGAGAATTTACTTAAATCTGTACATGAAAAAATTATTAGGTTAAGTATGTTTTAATACTCAGCTGAAAAGTATGAATATTCTGATAGGAAAAAAAAAAGAATAATTTAAATTTAAATTTTGATAAATAATTAATACTCCCTCTATTTTAATAATAATAATCTTTTTACCTTTTTTATTTTATTTTAAAATGTTAACCCTTTCAATTTTTTTAAGATGTTTTTTTTTTTAATTATTGAGCCGGTCGAGTTGGATAACCCTTATCTATTATTGTAGATAAGTAAAAAAAAATGAGAATTTTAAGAATAATTTAAAATGATAATAATTAGAAATTAAGGATATTTCAATCTAAATTTAGTGCAGTCAAATACTTTTTTATCATATGTCATGATATTAAATAATTAATAATTTGTAATAAAATAAAGAACAGTTAATCAGTAATCCTACCCAATCATGTGTCATTTTTTTTTATATATATTTAAGAATTTTCAATACCACTAAAGAGTAACCTAACTCATCTATTACTTGTAGAACTGATTCACTTAGACAATGGAAAGTGTAGAATCCCACAAGTGCTGCAATTTGTTTCGAAAATCGAATCACGTGTTAATCTTCTGCCTTATCTTAGTATGTGTCACTTTTAAGTATTTTTATTTGTTTGAAAATATTAGTTATGTCAGAATATTAAATATTCATTATTTTTTCAACAATATCTTTTTTATTGGTATCTTATTTAAATATCTAAATGATTCATAATTATATTTGTTTTCTTTTAATAAATACATCTATGTTAAAAGAAGTTATATTTTATCACAGTAATTTTTATAATTAATAATTTTTTTAAAAATGATACATAACTCTAATATATCGACAAGAAATTATTTTATTAAAAGTATTACTTTAAAATACCCTTGACGAGAAATTATTTTATTAAAAGCAAATACAAATAATTACCGATAGGTTTCATTCTTGACTTTATATACTTTATTTTTACTTGACAATAAATTTAATCTATTACATTTCAAAAAATATATAAAGAGAAAAACTACTCTTCACAAATATAGGACCTATAATTAGTCTTCATCAAAACTTGAAGAACGTAAAATATATTTCACCTTTGTTTTTATTTTTTAATATTGAATCTCAGCCACAAAAAAATTGTAATTTATAAGTAAAAATAATTACATTTTCTGCAAAAGTTCATGTAATTTGTTTTTATAACTCTCAAACAAATTAAGATAACCAATTATTTTTCATGTGATGTATCAATCATAAATATTGTACAAGGATAAGCATCATCAATTATAATTTTTAATGTTTATAAACTTGGGTGTACGAGTTAATTAACTGATAGAAACTTCACACACCATAAATAACAATTAAAATCAATCAAATCTCCTTTAATATCTATATATTTAATTAATACCATTAACGGGCATTTAATTTTTTATTAAAAGAAATTGCAATTTCATGCAATGACTCAGAAAACTTATCTCTATAACCTCTACCAGCACTTACTTAGATAAGATAGAGAATTAAAAGCAAAACTGGATTTAACTTCTTGCTTGAAGTATTTTGCTAAGTCTCCTGTGAGTATTTTTTTCTTCCATGATGAATATTTGACTTTTAGCACAACCCAGCCTGTATAATATTAGTGTGATGAAAGTGATATTTTGAAATAGAAAAGAAAGAATTAACTTTTTGTCATCATTTTTCTTCGAGAGAATATTAAAGAGACGACTTTATATAAACTAAACCAATAAATACAATCAACAATCGCTAGAATCTGTAAAAACATAATACCAACATGACCCCATGTAATATTTTATTCATTTTCTTTTCGGGACCAAAAACTTTCTTTTATAATTTTTTACAAGTGAGTGCATAAATTAATTGGTATAGAATTATTTTAGTTTAATCAATAACTTTAAATTTAAATTTTAAATATATAATTGTATTAAATATATCTAGAGAATTACTATTTTGTGTAAACTTTTTAATTTTTTTGGACCAATTTTTTATAATTTTTTACACATGACTTCCAAATATGTGAATTAATTAATATAAAATTGTTTCAATTTAATTTCTGATTTCACATTTAACTTTTAAATATTAAATGCCAGGAAACAAGTTTTTATTTTTCATAATAATTTTAGAATTTTTTAGCATAAAATTTTTATAAGAACTTTTAGGAGAAAAAAATAAGAATAAAAAATCAAATATATTTTTCTAAAAATTAAAATTAATTCTTTATTAACTAATTCACAAGAAGTAGGCATTTTTTTAAAATAAATAGATAACTTCCACAAATTAATTAATAAAATATAATTTAAACTTTAGAAAAATATTGTTTTTGATTTTTTATTATTTATTTAATGTGAAGACCTTTCAGAAATATTTACCTAGACACTTGTTTAAATCTAGAAGTTTGTTTCACAAAGTTAGCAAGGTGTACTGATGAGTATGAGGAAACTTTCTTGGAATTTCATGCATAAAAGAAAAAATATTGTTTACTTACAAAAGATGTACATACTTAAAATTAAAAAACAATATTTTACACGTGTAAGATATTTTCCCCTCCTTTGTCGTGTTATAGTTGAAGTGTGAGGATGGTGAGGTTACAAACTTCACCTTAACACTTTGGTTAGGTAACCGTGTTGTGCATGGCAGAGTGAAATTTTGGCAATAGATGATTGGTATAGTTTCTGTTTGAAAGTGCCAAAAAAGAAAGCACAATGTTGGAATGAATGAATGAAGTAATAGATGAATGGGTGTTGCAGATGAAGGATGTAGCTATCATTCCCAATCCCATCAGCAATACAAGAGTCTCTATGGTTTGGCCTCTCAAGTCAAACCCACTCATATATTTAACTCTATAATCATAGCCATGGTGTGGCACCTATGCTTGTTCCCCAAAAAAATTCTTAATTCTACCGTCATAGATTCGATTCTTTTGTTACATAAGCATGAGGGATGTGTAACATACAAGCCAATTAAGGTGATGCTATTTTGCACTGAATAAATATGTATTTATGTGTTGCATAACTTTTTTTTTTTTATTTAAACTTTTTATGTATCTTTTAAAACAGCCTATCTTATTTGAGATGGATAATCAAACACTAAGTATAAATACTTTGCCTTTTTTTTTTTTTAACAAAATTCTTTCTCTGAAAAATTCAAATGAAAATTTAACATTTTCGTGGAACTACTTTTTTCCTTAGAATCCGATATGTTATAATATAATATGCTAATATCATTCAAACAGTAGATATTTGTAAAAAGTTAGAGGTAATGTATGTTCACTTCAATTTTTTTCTTATCCACAAATCTTTAAATTAAATCTTTATGTAGATTTTATTATTAAGAGTCATCTTCAAATTTGTTTGTCTATATGAATAAAGAATTATGTATTTGTATATTAAATGTACTTAAATTAGATGTTTTTATCATATGTGATAAAAACAACTTAATGATAAGTGATATAATATGATATAATAATATCATTCAAACAGTACATATTTGTAAAAAGTTAGAGGTAATATATGTTTGTTTATTTCAAATTTTTTCTTCAAATATGCTTGTCTATGTATTTGTATATTAAATGTATTTAAATCGGATGTTTTTATCATATGTGATAAAAATAACTTAATTATAAATGATAAAAATAACTCCCTTATATATTGATTTGTTGAATCTTGAGTGTATACACAGAGAAAGTTATACTTTTAATCACTTTACACCTTCTAATTTATTTTTACAGTTATACTTTAAATATATATTTTAAGAATGAAAGGAGTATTAAGTAGTGTCTCATACTTATCAACCTTTAAATTATCTCTTTAAAAATCTATAAATAGTGCTTTAAGATTCGAAGACTCAAATTTTTCGTCATAATAAACTTACCTTGAAATGAAGACTTTATTTATATTAAGGTATATTATACTCAAATTTATTTGATTATAAAAACTTAATAACTTCGTCTAATGTTTTATTTAATTAAATTTAATCATTAAAACTCTAACAATTATAATTATAAAATTTAACGATCTTAATTTACCTCTAATCCGACAAGAAATAACCAAATTTTAATTTAATTTCATCTCTTATAAATAACAAACATGATAATTTTCTAATACCACATCAATTATTCAGCAATGAATAAGGATAATTTAATAAAATTTTCTAGCCACTAAATTATTTATTATTTTTCTTAATCCATATAAAAAAACCCATTATGTTATTTTAAAATTTTAATTGATATATATTAACAATATATATAATTTTTAAAATGTTTGACTCATTTTTTATATAAGTACCAGGGTTTAATATTATAAGGTAATTAAACTCTTATTTTAAAATGAAAGGAGTATTTGCACAATTAATATTCAGAAATGGTAAGAACCAGCTGTAAACACGAGTTTTTAATCTGCCATTACCCATTCTGTCTTTATTTAAAAATCCCAAAACCGTTGGGGCCATTCCTTCTCTCTTTCTTTCTGCAACCACACTCCATAGCCCCACCAGAAGAGCAGAGTTAATTACAATTTTCTATAGACAAAGAATATCTCATTGGCACAAGAAAATTGAAAAACAGTATAAAGAAACAAGAGTCTTCCAACTAAACCAAAACACAAGCAAGCCTACTACTACTACTACTATTCTCTTTCCTCCTTTCATCAAACCTTGTTTTTCACTCTTCCATATATCTATTATAATCTATCTATCTTCAATTTTCATATCCAAAGTCCAAACCACACCCAACCCTTTTTCTCTCTTCCTTGGTTTTGGTCCAAGGCACAAACAAAGTACCCTTCAATCAATGGAAATCAGCTTGAGGCTTCAACAAGACACAGAAACCTCACTTTCCATGAATTCCCCAAGAAGCAATTTAAGCAATTGCATGAACACAACCACCAATAACAATAGCATTGGTATCCAAATTCCCACAACACCAAAATCCACTCCCAGATCTGACTCCACTCCTTACCCTACAACCTTTGTTCAAGCTGACACCACCACTTTCAAACAAGTTGTTCAAATGCTCACTGGCTCATCAGAAACCACAAAGCCACATCCACAACAACAAGATCCAATTATTCCAATATCATCATCAAAAAACTTCAACATCCCACCAATGAAAACAACACCAAAGAAGCAACAAGGGTTCAAGCTCTATGAGAGGAGAAACAGCAACCTCAAAAACAGCCTCATGATCAACACCTTGGTGCCCAATTTTGCACACAACTCAGGGTTCTCATCATCACCACAATACAATAAGCCAGAGATCCTCTCTCCAAGCTTGCTTGATTTTCCTTCACTCACTCTTAGCCCTGTTACTCCATTGAATGATGACCCTTTTGACAAGTCCTCACCTTCATTGGGAAGCACTTCTTCAGAGGAAGAGAAAGCCATAGCTGAAAAAGGGTTCTACTTGCATCCCTCTCCCATGTCTACTCCAAGAGAATTTGAGCCTCAGCTCTTGCCTTTGTTCCCTGTCACTTCACCTAGAGTTTCTCAGTCACCTTCTTAAGGAGCAAAAGAAATTGTTCTGTAGTGTCACCATCGACATCATCATCATCATCATCATCAGGCTATGATTTAGAGAATGATTATCATTTGATTTTCAATTCAAAAGGTACATAGCTTGCTCCAATTGTAAACTTTGTTCCCTTAATTCCATGAAATGAAGATGCCCTTTTTGTCTTCCTTTCACCTTAGAGTAGTTCTAGTATTAGTCTATTTGAAACCTATTGGGAAGTAAGAAATCATGTTTGAGACAGACAAATTATATCTATTAATTTCTTATTTGCACATCTGGAATCTGAAAAATTACATTCACGTTATTTTTTATAATGTTAGTACGAAGTATGACTTTGTCCTCTTAATTAAATGGGTTTTTTTTTTTTTTTTTAAAAGTTGTCTCTTTTTGTTCCAATTTCTGTTACTAAATCAAAGGGAATAATCATAAGCCAGAGAGGGTGTCCCAATTTATGATCATGTGTATCAATTCAATTCCACACCAACCAGTAGAGAAAAGTTATGAAGAGGCTCAGAAAAAGGGGAAGGGAGGGCTAGGAAATGTGGATTATTTCTTGAGTACACATTTTACTGCACAACAATGCATGTACCAAGGACTTAACTCTATCCCTTGTCTCTCATCAAATACAAGTATAGCTGTACCCAAAAGGAAGGTGGGTGGGTCAACTCAATGAAGGTTCAAGGGGTCCCTTTTCTTGGTCATGAAAAAACATTATTCTTAATTAGTTATCTAAGCAACTCAAACTCACACACATGGTTATGAGTTATGGGTTTTGGTTTTCTCTTTGTTCAACTCGTAGATGAAAATTCATGTTTATTATGTATTAGTTATCAATTTCTAATGTCCCCTCTCAGATCATGTAGTAAAGTAGAAACCTTTTTTCTTACTTTCTTTGTTTTGTTTTCATGCGATAAAATATTATAGACAATGACAGTACCCTTACCCCGTCTGTAACAATTGTTACATCAGAGTACCTGTCCATGTAGGTACTGATCACTAAAGTTGTTTTGATTAATTGTCCTACTGAAACTGAAACCATGCACATTAGTAAGAATTTTTGGGTGTTCTGTTTCATGTACTGTGTGAGTGACTAATACTAGGCATTTTATAAACATAAAGCCAAAATTCTAATCTTGAACGCAAATTCTAGAGCAATTTAAGGTAAAATTCACATGGTAGGTGTACGGAGAAATTAAACAAGGACAAGAACAGAAATAGCAGGTAAGAGGGTGTTACTAGTTTGAATAAATATTTCTTATGTAGATAATATGTTTTTTATTTATTTTTAATTAAGTCCTTTTAAAATTGCAACAAGGGGTGAGACATGTAATAAAATAATGTGGCAAGAGATATATGTTTGACCCATTAAAATTTCATGAACTTCTATTAATAGTTGTGATTTGTGACTGTCCAAAGATATTTCAAATTAACAATGCTATTTGGTACAAGAGAAATTGATAAACACGAAAATGCTCGTATATTAAAAAACGGTAAAAGACAGTGACTATTATTAAAAGGGAATGTTAGAATAAAATTATCGACTAAATATACGTCATTTCGTACAATTTGCGCAACTTGTTTTCTAGTATATATCATTATTCTTTCCCCTTGCAAATTGCGAAGCAATTCAAGAATTGCTAAATTCACTAGGTTACTTGGAAAATTACTATTTTACCCCTTATTTCTTTGACATATAGATTTTCATAAACTGTAGTGGGAGGCATTAAAATCAAGTAGGATTGACAAACTCATGAGAGGAAAGTCTAAAGATGGAGAAAGAGAAAGTGGGACTTTTGACATAATCATCATGCTTAGAGAAAGTAACTAAGGTAGTAAAGAAACCCTATGTAAACAACAAGAGCAATCAATATCAAAAAAATTATAATAATAATAATAATAAAAAAATAAGAGCAAAGAATAAGTAGCTTTTTCTTTTCTTCCACTTTTTAGACTGTTTAGTCATTTAGGTACATCTAGGTTGGACCCAACTTATAGTGCAATATAAACAAAAATTGGCTAGAATTTTTTTACACTAGTTTTTTTTTATTATTCAATTAGGAACATCCTTTAGTTCCGGGGTTTTTGATCACTTTTTTTGACAAATATGGCAGCTAATTAGGTGGTCTAGAAAAGGACCAAGCTACTAAGACCACACGGTAAAGCACAAAGAAAACAAGCTTTTAAGGACCTTATCATACTATTTAAGCAAAGATAATACTTACCATTATTATACAAAACATTTTTTGGAGCGTTCTATAATGCTTCCAAATATTGTTGGATGCTCCGTTCAAAAGATGCAAATAGGACCACGTTCCATTATTTTAACATGAAGACATTCATTTTGATAATTTTTTTTTCTACACTTGTAACTAATGACTCGTTTATATATATGAAGAATTTAATAAATTTGATTATGTTGGTAATTATTTTTTAAAAAGTGACAATTTATCAACAAATACATGATAACATAGGATGCAAGTCAATGAAATTACCTTATTCTTCAAATTTTAATGATACCTATCTAATCTAAATATATCCATTTAGAAAATCATTAGAATGAAGTTAACTAATGTGAATACTTTGGTATGAGATTGTTTTAACTTGATCTTGAATTTGGGTCTTAAATATTTGAAGAGTGAACTTAAATAATCTAAAATAATCCTACACAGTTCGAATAGGATAGCCTCCAATAGAGGTCTCTATCAGGAAAATTAATATAGATATTTTGTTTTAAAATTTTAATCTATTTTTTTTTTTTTACTTTGATAATTTTGATATGAATCCCACACATATTGTTTCAAATTTCTAATTTTATTTCTAGATTATCTAGCCATGTTGTGAAATACAATGCATGATACATATTGGAGCAGTTAGAAGGTGGATTGGTAATTAGAAACATTGATTACTCCAACAGAGGTCTATTAGCAAAATGGGTTTGGAGGTTTTTGTGGAAGGAGAATTCATTGTGGGCAAGTGTGATAAAGGCAAGAGCAACAACTGAAGAAGACATCATCATTCATCAACCAAAGACCTCCAAATGGTGGAAGGCAATACATAAATACCTAATTACTTGTAGTCAAGACTTAGTTAAGTTTAAGGTTTTTTATCCTCCTATAATGTATTTTATAGGAATCAAACATGTAGGTTTCGTTTAGAGACTCATCATATGTTGTCATCTAGTTACATTATTAGACTCAGTCTTCAACTTGTGTTGTGATTTTTCTAAAATATATATATATTTTTTTAATAATTATACAGAACATATAGAGAATTTTATCTTATCTCCTGTCTTTGTGTTCTTATTACATATACATTATTCTGATACCTTAATTCAATCAAAAATGATATTATATCTTGAATTCCGCAAATTAATCTTTTAGAAAAGTTTTCTTATTTCATTTGTAAAAAAAATAAATTATTTTGTTAAACATTGTAGGGCAATTCCAAATATGTGTACTCTCAAGGGCAGGAGATAGCTTGCAGCCTAGAATGAAGACTGATATCATAACCATTGGCTATAAATATTTGAGAGTCATTATAAAGATGACGATTTTCGTATATAACACGTTCCATTATCATGTTTTTGTGTAATATATTAATTTATGATACTATTGGTACCTTTTTAATGACATTTTTATCTGTGATAAAAAATAAATATACATATTCAATCTCATAATCTCCATTCTCTAATTTCAAAGTCGCTGCCAATGAAAGTTATTATATTGTCCCGTTTCGTTAAAGATATTGTTGTTGCAAGAGAACGACAAGTGCCAAAGCTTGACTTTGTAGGAACTTAGCACATGGAATTGAACGAATATCGCCTAAGGAATTTTCTGAAAAAATGGTGGTAGTTAAAAATATTATTATTATAACATAAGGACTAGACTTGAAATTTATAAATATGCATTATTAGGACTTGGTCACTAATCATTGCTTCTATTTTTTTAAGGATAATTTACACTTGTATCTTTCAATAGATTAAAGCATGTTATATTTCAATTCATTGTAATGTATATAAACTAACTTTTTAAATATAGTATTCTCTGTTTTTTTTTAAAGAAAATAACAGACTTCAAATCTTTATTGTCACGTGATGAAATAAAGTCTTTATGATAAAGCCAAATTCACATATATTTCAAATATCTTCTCATTTTCTATTCCAAAAACTTAAAATCCATAAGAAGGTATAGAAAAAAAAAAAATATCCTTGTGATATTTATTTAGACACGAGAAATGTTGGTACAAGGAGTCGAATGGGTTCTTTCTTCCATTCCATGATTATTTCTTTATGAGTTTAATTCCTATTTTTTAGTGGCTAATTTTTTTTTAGAAAAATGATAATTCACCCTCAACCTATATACAAAATCAATCACAATTTACCACGGATAAGAAGTGTATTAATTTTAATAATAAAATTCTTAAAAATCTTATAAAATCTAATTAATGATTGATTACTATGAATACATAGTCTTTAAAACGTAATATATTTAATCTACAAAACAAAAACAAAAAAGTGCAAATTTTATATATTATTTTAGTTAATCAATCAACGACTTGCCACATAAATGCAGTCTGTGTATTTACGAGCACTGAAGTCGTTCCAAAGTTATGTGAACAGCGTCGTATTAAATGCAATGTAACTTTCGAATCACGCATCATATGGACTCCAAGTCAATGAAGACACTTTTCTTTTTCTTTTTTTTTATTTTCCTTTTCCTGTTTAGTTCATCCTTGTTTTGATTTGTTGTTAAATTACTTATCTTTCTATCACTAAACATGTGAATCAACTGAAACAATTATTTCAATTTGATTAACAATTTCGAGTTCAAATCTTAAATATCGTGTTAGCATATATATTTACTCTTATAAGAATACATAGCCTTCTACTCTTAATGGTCATTGAGAATACACAAAATTGTGAGGCTAAATAAAGCTCTCATTAGAATAATGAATTTTAAAATGCTAACAAATTCAGCTGAATTGTAAAGTAAATTGAATACAAGTTAATTAATCTGAAACGCATTAAGTGGGAAAAAAAGGGTGCATTTATACAATACACGGATACAAATAATATATATGTATTCAAATTAAGAGTAGGACCAAGTAATGCACGATTGCAGCTACATGTCTTTCTCTTGGATTCAATGTAAGAAAAGGAAAGAGAAAGTACACCTAATTCAGTATTGATATTCAATGTAAGAAAACGAATCAAATACTTGATACTTGGAACCTAAACCTCACAACAAGACTAGTCAATAGCCTCCCCAATCATTATCCTATATATAAGTCAGCTCTCATAACACTAACTTTAACATCAATGACTGGGTCTATCATGCAACAAATTTCTCAACTATTCACAATAGATTTGTGACACATGACCGACATCTTGGGGCTGCACCAAATCTGAATCTCTTTGGCTGATCCAGATGCCAAAAACAAAGATGGTTCAGCCAGAAAATGATTCATTAAGATGATAAATGTTTGAAAATTTGGATTGATGTTAACATCAAATTGAATATGCCCTATAACAGCACTAATGAAAATGTAAATGAACTAACTAAGTCGTATTTGATAACTGTATTTTTAATTATATTTTGTTCCTAAAAATTAAAAAAAAAACTGTCTGAACAATTTCTTTAAGAAAACTATTTAAAATATTTTTAATTTAGATATCTTTAAAACTATGATGAAAACGACTAAAAGTTATTTTTTCTTTCTTTTTTGGGGTAAAGACTAACCCTTTCAGATGCTTACAATTTGTTTAAAGAACTGATCACTCTCAACGGATTGTTTCAGGACACACTGATCTAGTAGAAGAGTTTTCTCATTAACGACAAATTTTAATGACGGTTGAGGTAAAGATTTGAGAGGTCCAATTCAATTTTTTTTTCTTTTTAATTTGAGGTCTTGTATTTATAATTTAAAAGAGAAATAATTTTTTTTAATTAAAACTAAAATATTTAATACAAAATATATAAATTACATTCTAAAATAAATCAAAACATTAAAATTAATCTAATAAATCACTTAAAAAAATTTCTCTTTCACATGTTTTGAAGTAAAACTCAGTGTGAACGTCATCCAAAATATCAAATTTCGTTTGAACTTTTAACCATAAAGATGAAGTAACGAAAAAACAATTTTATTTTGCTAATTTCCCTTAAAAAGGTCATATAATTACAAATAATAAAATTTAATATTCTTTAATTTTAAAAAATCTCCAATTTTGAGGTTTGTGTAGTTGCATATCAGTATCACGCACAACCTGGTATTGATTTTACTTGTAAGAAAATCACTAATAGTTTTTCCTCTCTCTCCCATCTTTATTCTGGTTTTCAAAGGTGATATGTGCCTAAAACAATTGAGGACATAATTTTTTTTCTTTTTCTTTTCAAAATGTATTTTCGAAATAATTTTTGCCAACTTTTTCTATTTTCTCACGTTTACGGAACTATTCAACTATATAAAATCGATCTATAAAAAATCGATTTATAAAGAGAGAATAGGCCATGATACTATTTGAAACTTATGGTTTAGCTTAAATTTCATCTTACTTAACTTATGTAATTAAGAAAATATTAAACTTAGTTTTTTTTAAAAGAAACATATTTAATTAAATAGGCAAGTCTTAGACTTATATATAAAAAAACTATTAAGCTTGATATACCACCCTATTTATTATTTAAATACTATGTATCTTTTTTAAAAAATACAATTATTAACATTTTTCTACAAAAGGAATTAATACTGGTAATATTAATCCACAGTTAATTTTGCAGTTTAACTCTAACATAGATGATTTTTAATACTATTTAACTGTGTGATTTTGACTGAAATAATGGTAAAATGTCATACTTACTATTATTATATTTAAATTTTAAAATATATATAAAATTTGGATTCGAAAACTTATATATACTACGATCAAATATCATAGTTTTTTTTTGACAATTTTAAAATTATACTTGGTAATTTTTTTTTTAACATGTTAGACTTATCTAAAATTTGATATGTTGGCATGTTTAAAAATTGGTCTATTACATATTTATAAGTTTTAATAAAAAAAAGTAAAACTTAAATTATTTAGTCTTATTATTTATTTATTTAATTTAATTTTGTCCTACTATTATTTGCGCTTCAATCAAGCGTCTTACAAAATTAGATTAATGTGACCCATTTTGTCTAATTGAACATGTCATTTAGATTTGAAAAATCTAGATTTTTTCAAATATAATTTCAACAAGAAAAAAATCCTGTAAAACAAAAAACCTTGAAAAATAAACATTTCAACAAATCTCAATAGTCGACATTGGTATTGGGATCACACTAAATAAATTTTAAAAATCAGGGACTAAATTTATACAAATATAAATAGTAGAATAAAATTAAATAAAAGCAATAAAACATAGAATAAATAAGTAATGAAGCCAAAAATAAACCATTGTAAAAAAAATAAAAGACATGCCTTTGAATAGACTAATAGGCTTGGTTAGTCTTTAAAAGTCAAGTGTACTAAAAAAACAAAAACAGAAAAAAATATTTGTGAGAGGCTAATAGACCAAGTCAAGTCTTAATTTTATAAAACAAATTAGGTTTGTTAAGGCAATGTTTATGCTCAAAATTGGGCATATCCAATCAGGACTAACATCTATGGATGATCCAATAGCAATTCATATGGACCAATAACAATCAATAATCCTTATAAATTATATTTTAAAATAAAGTAAAACATTAAGATTAATCTAATAAATCACTTAAAAAAAATTTTCTCTTTCACATATTTTGAAGTAAAACCATCTACTACATGCTCTAGTTTGAACGTCTTCCAAAATATCAGATTTCATTTGAACTTTTAACTATAAAGATGAACAAATGAAAAACAATTTTTTTTATTAATTTCCCTTAAACAAGTTATATATAATTACAAATAATAAATTTTAAAATTATTTAATTTTAAAAAATATCAATTTTAAGGGTCTTTAATCTCGTAAATGGTATTGATTTCAATGATAAGAAAATTTTTACTCTAGTTTTCAAAGATGATTTGTGCCGAGAAGAGGACACAATACTTTTTCTTGTTTTTTTTTTTCAAAATAAGTTTTACTAACTTTTTTTATTTTCTCAAGTTATAAAACTAACTTAATTATATAAAATCGATTATATTGTGAGATTTATCTGTACATTAATTTTAATATATGTATGATCTTCAATATATTTTTCTCTAATAATGCGAATAGGTTATGACGCTATTAAAAACACATGAGATTTAACTTTAATATAAATGATTTTTAATACTATTTGAGTGTGATTAAGATAACGATCAAATGTCACACTATAGAATTTGGATTTAAAAACTTATATACACTACTATCTCATATTATGGATTTTTGTTTAACAAATTTTAAATTATACTTAATAATTTTTTAACATGTTGACTTACTTAAAATTTGATATGTTGGCCTATTTAAAAATTATCTATTATCCTATTTACAAGTTTTAATAAAAAAAAAGTTTAAATTATTTAGTCCTATTATTTATTTATTTTATTCAGTTTTATCCAACTGTTATTATACGTTTCAATTAAGCCTCAAATTTACAAAATTAGATTAATGTGATCCATTTTCAATTAAGCCTCAAATTTACAAAATTGGATTAATGTGATCCCTTTTTGTCAAATAAATGCCATTAAGATGGTAATCAAATTACATTATAAATGTAGATTTTTTCGAATGTAATTTCAACTAGAAAAAAAAAATCATATAAAGCATAAGACCTTAAAAAATAAACATTTCAACAAATCTCAATGGTCGACATTGGTATTCGGATCACACTAAATCAATTTTAAAAATTAAGGACTAAATTTATGCAAATATAAATAGTATAATAAAATTGA
The DNA here is from genome assembly GCA_026586105.1 of Hylodesmum podocarpum. NCBI lineage: Eukaryota > Viridiplantae > Streptophyta > Magnoliopsida > Fabales > Fabaceae > Hylodesmum > Hylodesmum podocarpum. The sequence continues at coordinate 3,857,886 of JALJEV010000804.1, forward strand.
ATAAAAGCAATAAAACACGGGATCAAATAAGTTATTAAGCCAAAAAATAGATCATTGTAAAAAAAAAATGCCTTTAAATAGACTAATAGGTTAGGTCAATCTTTTAAAAAAGTTAAGTCATGCTTACAAAAAAAAAACAGAAAAAACATGTCAGCTAATAATCTAAACCAAGTCTTAATTTTATAAAATAGGTTAGCCTCTAATGCAATGTTTAGCTTAATCTATTATCATCCTACTCATTACGCTAAAATTTGAACATATTCAACAAGGATTAAACACTTATAGATAATCAACAATAATAAATAATCTTTATAATAGACTTTAACATTATTTTAGAAATATGGGCCATGTACTTCAATCTACTTTACAAAATTAACTTATAAAACAAAAGTTGTGCTTATATACACCAGCATACCTGTACCACTAGACCCCATCACCCATCTCAAATTGTTATTTTTTTCTTGTTGTGTTCTTAAAAACAATTCTTCAAAATTATTTTACATAATAATTTTTAAAATGGAAAAATCAAAAAACAATCAAGCACGCTCTATATTTTTAGAAAGTCAAAATTATTGAGAAAAAAAAAAAAAAAACAAGTTAAACTGCAACTTGGGTTAGATGCAGCAATTTATCTAATTTGGAATAGAAGTAACAATATCTGTAACTACCATGTCCCGTTTTACAATGACTGCATCTACTCATATCTCAGAAAAGGAACTGATTGTCTTGAAGCCGTGATTTTCAGGAAGAGGTGCATTTCCAGGTCGAATTGAAATTATCACCTCCAATCCTGAAACATGGACAATTGACAATGTGCATGATAAATATAATCAACTAAAATCTCCAAAAAAAAAAAAAAACCTGGAAAATTTCTCCTTATACCCTTCACACTAATTTGCTGTGAACAAAGAATGAGACAAAAAATCTCCCAAGTATGATGTGTATGTACAAATGATATAACAAGTGCAACAAAGGCTATATTGCATTTATTTTGGCGACAATGATGGCAACAAGGTTCAAACCTAGGACCTTGTGCATACCATAACTGTCCATCACTAAGCCAACCCTAGTGGTTCTGAAGGTTATATTGCATTTACTGAGCCAAACCTGATATCAACTTCAATGAGGTTGGAATATACTGTCTTGTGTATTGTTCTCAATCATTCACATGTGAACAGAAATACTTACTTTTTAAACAGTAGTTCATGTAACACTAACCAAACATGCTAGATATGCTGCGTTAAATGTTAATGATATGCAAATAAAAACTCATTAGTCAATCGTGTTTAAGAAAACAAACAGGACCATCATAAAACTCGTTGTAAGCATTATAACTAAAAGAGAGGAATTAGAGAAGAAAGATAAACTCAGAGAATAGCACAAAAGGAGAAGTGCATTGATCATCAATCACTTGCTTTACACGGAAGTCATATGCAATTATTTATACAAGGAAATATTACATAACTAACTAACCACCTAAGGCTAATTAGCTAACCAGAGTTCTCCTAACTAACTAGGCTAGTTGGCTAAGATCCCCCGCAAGCTGGGAGTGTATATCAAACATTCCCAGCTTGGATTGTATACAGTGAAAGTTAGCAGGTGAAAGAGCTTTGGTGTAGATGTCAACAAGCTGTAGTGATGAAGAGATAGGAAGGAGCTTGAGGAGGCCATCACGAACTTTGTTACGAACAATGTGGCAGTCAATTTCTATATGCTTTGTCTGTTCATGAAAAACTGGTTTGCAGCAATGTGAAGGGCGGATTGGTTGTCACAGTAAAGAAGTGCCGGTTGTGTGAATGGAATAGAAAACTTGGGCAATAAAAAGAGTGAGCCATTGAAGTTCACAAGTGGTGGTGGCAAGGGCGCAATATTCAGGTTCATACAAACTATGCGAAACAGTGGTTTGCTTCTTGGATTTCCAAGAGATCAATGAGGAACCAAGGCAAACTGAAAAACCAGTAATGTAGCGACGAGAATCTACACATCCAGGCCAATCAGAATCACTGAAGGCTTGGAGCTGGGCAGTGTTATTGTCAGGAAAAAACAAGCCTGAACCTGGAGAACCTTTGAGATAACGAAGCATGCGAAATGCTGCTTGTTGGTGAGCAGATGTGGGATTGGAAACAAAGGCTGCGGTGTTGGACGGCATATGTAATGTCAGGACGGGAATTGGTGAGATACACTAACTGGCCAAGGAGTCTTATGTAAGAAGAAGGATTGGACAAGGGAGTATCAGAATCTTTATGCAGGCGTGTACTGTAATTAATAGGAGTGCTTACAGGTCGTGCAGCTAACATACCAGTGTCAGAACGAATTTTCAAGGCATACTTTCGTTGTCAAATATTGATGCCAAGTTTGCTGTGGGCCACCTCCAAACCCAAGAAATATTTGAGATTGCCAAGGTCTTTAATCTTGAACGTAATATCAAGCTGATGAGTATTGGAAGAGATTTCAGTAAGGTCATCACCACTAAGAACAATATCATCCACATATACGAGGAGGGCAATGGAACTAGAAGCATGAGAATGCCTAAGGAATAAAGAATGATTAGAGGCAGATTGCTTGTAGCCATGGAAGATGAGAAATGAAGAGAGCCGAGTATGCCATCGGGGACTTGCCTGTTAGAGGCTATACAAATAGCGTTGAAGACAACAAACTTGACCTAGTTTGGAAGGAGAAAAACCAGGTGGAAGTTGCATGTAAACCTCCTCATTAAGGCCCCCATGAAGGAAAGCATTGTTCACATCCAATTTTTTGAGATGCCAATTATGAATTGAAGCAAGAGCAAGGAGCAATCTCGCTGTTGTCACCTTAGCAACTGGTGAAAAGGTGTCTAAATAATCAAGTCCCTCAAGTTGGGTGTAGCCTTTCACTACCAAACGAGCTTTATAGCATTTAATAGACCCACCAGCACGATGTTTGATTTTATATACCCAACAACAGCCTATAGCAGACTTGTGGGGAGGTAGTTCAGTAAGTACCCAAGTATCATTTGCCTCGATAGCAGAAATTCCCTCTTGCATAGCCTTAAGACAACTATCATGTTTGGAAGCCTCAACATAGGATCTAGGTTTTGTGACAGATGTAATAGACAAAACAGATAGAAGGGAGAAAAAAAATCATAAGACACAAATTTAGTGAGAGGATAAAGAATACCTGAAGAAGGTGAAGTATGATTGGTACTAGTTGATGCAAGGAAACTGTGATAGTCGTTGAGATAGGCTGGTTTGTGTTTGAGGCATTGAGAACGACAAGGAACAAATTCTTGAGGAGGTGATATAGGAGGATTAGGAGGATTTGGGCAAGGGGAAGAAGTAGGGAAAGAAGAGGATGGAGAAGATAATTCATCAATGGAGGAATAGACATAGTTAAAAGGAGATGGAGAAGGTGAAGGATATTGGAGAGGGGTGGGTGAGGAAGAAGTTGAATAAGGAAAATGATCTTCATAGAAAATGATGTTGCGGGATACAGCAAGGGATCGAGAGTGTAGGTTGTAGGTGAGGTAACCTTTAATATGAGATTTGAAGCCTAAGAAAATACAAGGGTTGGCTCGTGGATCAAGTTTGTGTCAATGAGCGGTGATAATTGTGATATAGCATAGGCAACCGAAGACTCTAAGATTGGATAGGTCACAGGGCTTATGATTTAAAAGTTCATAAGGTGATTTGTTTTGGAGGAAGGGTGTGGGAAGGCAATTTGTAAGATATGTGGCATGTAGGAGAGCAAAAGACCAAAAGATGGGAGGTAAACGGGATTGAAATAATAAAGTGCAGGTGACATTTAAGAGATGGTGTTTACGCTCAACAAGTCTATTTTGTTACGGGTGTTTCAACACAAGAAGTTTGGTGGATGATGACTTTTGAAGCACAAAACTGACATATGAGAAATTCAACACCATTCTCGCTGCAGATTATTTTGACAGTGGTATTAAATTGGTTTTCAACATAAGCAATAAAGTTTCTAAGATGAGTTTGTCGTTCTGTTTTGGAGCACATAAAGAAGACCCAAGTAAAATGTGTATGATAACCAATGATAGTTAAGAAATAACAATATCCATTCATTGAAATCTTTGTGCAAGGACCCCATATATCAACATGTAATAATGCAAAAGGGTGAGAAGCATGGGAGTTGCTCAAGGGAAAAGGTAACTTTCTTTGTTTTTCATAATGACAAGTGTTGCATATGAATGATTTATCACAGAAAGGGTTAGGATTTGACTGTTTCAAAAGGATTAACCTATCATGGGATGGATGACCTAAACAAAAATGCCACAAGTTTATAGGTAGCTTCTTGCAAGATGGAACAATAACAGTAGCGCCAACAATAGTTGAGCTATTGGGGGGGAGTTGAAGTTTATGGAGTCCATCAATGGCATCAACTGTACCAATTATCTTTAGGTAGCTCATATCCTGGATAATGCACATATTGAGTGTGAAAACAAGCTTAGAGATGGAGATCAAGTTAAAAGTGAAACTGGGAATATAAAGAACATCCCGCAAATATAAGGACTCGGAGAACTTAACAGTTCTAGAATGTGTAGCTAAGACTTGCTGACCTGTAGGGAGCTTAAAAATAATGGGAGTAATAGGTACAAGAAGTATAAAGATCTAAGGAAGAAGAGACGTGGTCTGGTGGCACCCGAATCCAAAATCCAAGTGGTTTTAGATTCTGTGTGAAGTGTGCAAGTTAGGTGGAGAATATTACTGCTGCTGTAGAAGTGAAGTGTGAAGTGTGCAAGTTAGGTGGAGAAGTGTGAAGTGTTGATTTGGTTGACATGAGGTATTGAGGGAGAGGCACCATGTGATGGTTGTTGGATTAAGGCAAGCAAGGCTTGATACTGTTGGTGGGAGAAGCGAAGATCATGAGTTTCGTATGATTGTTGACCATGACTCTTTCTGACATTTCCATCATCAGTCACTATGCAATTGATAGTGGCAGATTGATTGTTATGGAATTTGTGTCCAGGAGGATATCCGTGTTTGCAATAGCAAACATCAATTGTGTGACCAACCTTGCCACAGTGAGCAGACTTCGGCGTTACGACTAGAGTTTGTTTTTCCTCCCTTATCACCTCCATTGGAAGGAAAACCATGTTTGCAATAGCACAGATTTTCAGTGTGGTCACTTGTACCGCAAAAATTGCATATAATGTTGAAATGTGCATTCGAACTTGCTGCATTAATCACAGCATTGCTGGAATAAGCATATTTTGACTGAAAAATTGACATTCCTACTGCACTACATAAGAGAAAACTTGGAAATAGGAGGTAATGGTTCCACCATGAGTATATTAGAATGAACAATGCTGTATTGGTTATGGAAACCTCTCAAAAATTGCATAAGCTGATCTTGTATTTTTCTCTCTCTGACACTAGTGAGTGCACCACAAGAGCACTTAGTAGTGCAAGAACAACTCGGATCTGGCCTGAAATTTTCAAGCTCATCCCAAATCACACGCGATTTGATAAAGTAATTGGTAATCGTGAAGTCACTTTGCTTAATTATTGAAGGTTCTTGTTGTAGATCTGAAATTATGAGGAGATCTCCTTGTGAATATAGTGATTTCAGTTCGCGCCAAATGTCTAGCGCCTTGTCCATCCACAACACACTTTGCCAAATTGAGAGTGATACTGAATGAACGAGCCAAGAAACCACCACGTTGTTGCAGCATCGCCATGCAACTCGTACTTTGAATCTGATTTCATAGGTTCTGGAAGGCTTCCATCAACAAATTCAACCTTATTCTTTGCACTAAGTGCAATCATCATGGATCTACTCCATGAATTGTAGTTCGTTGATTCTAGTGGTGGCGAAACCAAAGCAATTGCTGGATTCTTGCTTGGATGCAAATAACAGGGACTATGAACGCTAAGCGTTTGATCTGAATCTTCACTCATGATTGAAGAATTCTATCTCTACTACAAACACAAAGGAAGAAACGAACGAAAGAAACAAAAAAAGCTTGAGTGGCACAGCAGAACACTTCAGACGGAGAGCTCTGATGCCATCATAAAACTCATCGTAAGCATTATAGCTAAAAGAAAGGAATCAGAGAAGAAAGATCAACTCAGAATAGCTCAGAAGGATAAGTGCATTGATCATTAATCACTTGCTTTACACGGAAGTCATATGCAGTTATTTATACTAGGGAAATATTACATATCTAACTAACCACCTAAGGTTAATTAGCTAACGAGAGATCTCCTAACTAACTAGGATACCATTCATATTTGTACTAAAAAGCTCCCAACCCATTTAAATTTTAGGATTTTGATACAAATATTTGCTTATTGAAAAGAAAAATATTGTTCAAATAAAAATAATAATAAACAATCTAAAAAATCTGCACAAACGGTGACTATAAAGTGATGTACTTGCAACAAAGTCTATTGCCAGTTTTAGTTTGATATGTTTGGTTATTAGGAAAAGAATTGACTCAAGCAAAGCCAAATCAGAGTACCAGCTTCCAAAAAGCACCAAGCACAGATGATTAGGAAGAGTTTGCATAAGAAATTATATAGTTCCCAAAGCAGCAATAATATCAGAACTTGTTATTTTGAACATAGGTTTAAAAATGTTTAGTCTTTCAAATTTATGTTAAATTTGATTATACTCCCCCAAATTTAAAATTAATGTTTTTGGTCCCTCAAATCTAAAATAATGTGGTTTTAATCTCTCATCCACTATCTAATGGTAGTTATAGAACATTATTTGAATCAACTTGAGAGACTAAAACCACATTTTTAAAATTTGAGACTAAACATTTATTTTGAATTTGAAGGACTAAAACCAACTTCATCAGAAAATTGTGAGACTTCAAACATATTTAAGCCTGGGAAGATATCAGGTTAAAAGGCACATACCTGCTGCCTTAGCAGCTGTAGCTTCTTGATAAACATCAGTGACAAATAAAATATCTGATGGCTTATCAACACCAAGAGACTCAGAAATTTCGACATAACTGCGAGTCTCTCTTTTGTTCCTGCATAAAGAATTTTAGCAGGAAATAGGTAACTTTGGACAGGCATTGTCAAAAAGCAACATTGAGATAAAGCAAAACATTACCCCACTCTAGTGTCAAAAAAGCCAGATAAATATTTTCTTAGGTCCCCATGGTTTGTATGTCCAAATATTAACCTTTGTGCCAACCTGCTACCACTAGAATATATGTATACCTGTTGCACAAATTAGAAATAGTAATTGGAAATCAATAATAAATATATATATATATATATATATATATATATATATATATATATAAAAAAATTTAAACAATCCAACCATAGAATTTGATGTTCTTATTTACGAGATCATACATATATAATTTAATACAAGTCTAAAATAATTTGGGAGATAATCAAACAATTTTATTTTAATGTATAATATAATATTAAATTATATAATATATATATTGAATGTCAGATAACATATCTACAAAATTCCAAATTGTAAAAGAATTTAATTAACAAGAACATCAACGTAAACGGTTGGATCGGTCAAATTTAATTTATACAAAAAGTTATCAAAAGGTATAAGTCAATAAGTCTTACACCTGGTGCCAACAAATCCTCTCTCTATGTATATGTATGTGTGTGTATATATATATATATATATATATATATATATATATATATATATATATATATATATATATATATATATATATATATTCCAGATATCAGATAATAAACATACAAAATGTAATTGCTCTATTTGTTTCATTCTTGTCTAATGGAACAAGACAAAAGATAGTCTTATCTCACTAGTTGGGGTTCAATATATAAATCATACAACATCATTGAACTCGGTTAAAATCTAAATTCTCAGGGACATTATTCACCATCATATTTCATATAATAATTTCCTCAAATATCCTTCTTGATCTCCCACCATTTATCACAAGACTAAAACCCATGTGATCTACTGTCCTAATAGGTGCTTCTTGGCCAACAGGAAAAAAAGAATAGAAACTGTCCTGACCTCAAACTTCTGCTGAGTTTAGTTGTTAAATATTTGCAGTTAAAAGAGACTAATGGAAATATAATAAAGGATACAAATAGATAAAGGAAAATAATCAGCAATTTAGGACAGATAATTTCGGAGCTATGAAAAAGAAATTGCAACCTTTATGCCCAAGGCATGCCATTTTTCCAGAGCTTCTGGTACATCATCAAAAACAATCCCCTTCAATTCATTTTTCTCATATCCAGTGCACCACATGTGACCCTGAAAAGTTAATCTTTCAAATTAAGTTCAATAAAGAGCAGAGTTTTGCTAAATTATTTATAATTACCTGTAACTCTTTCAAAGCAGTGATCTTTCTATCTGCTTTAATCATTGCTTCTACATTAGTTACTAATGCAGCAATGACTTCTTCTTTCCCAGCATTATCTGGGGGAATAGGCACGGCACCAGAAACCCCTTGATCAAGGTCGCTTTGAACCTATGGTCAAAGTGCAAAGTGGTATAAAATATTTGAACATAAGTAACATACTAACATGTGCAAAAATACCAAAATTGAATGAAATAAACATGACAAACTGAAAATTCATAGTGAGTGCTTCTAATAATAATGGGAAGACTAGAAAGGGATACTGCTGCTACAAACTACAATCTATTCCTATTGCAACATATTAGTCAGTGCCAAGGCATAACCATCCAACGTACTGTATTACATATTTACAGCTCATAGTCCAACTCACAGTGCAGGTTCCCATAGCATAAACATAAATTGCATATTAGAATCATACTTGTGAGCAAAGCAACTTAATATCAGCTTGGGTATCAGGAGTATCATATGTCGCAGATAGATGCTTCCCAACATTTTGACGTGCATATGGGAAGAGAACCTCAGTGACAAATGATATGGGAGTAGTAGTTCCTTCAATGTCAAGGACAATGCAACGCTGCAATACAAAGGGAGAGTAGTCAACTATTGAATTCAAAAATAAATGGAAATAGAACTGCATTATATATCAAATGTCTAAGGAACTGGCCATTTGCAATACTATTCAACTGAGCATGAAGGATCTTGCTTCAGGAACTTATGGGAATAATGCTACAGACAAATTTAGAAGTCTACATTTCTAAATAAACAGAGAACAATATCTCACTGGAAATGGATCAATTTCACCATTATCCTTCCTTGTTTTAGCCAAAACATTTGACTCCCCAGCAATCCTTAGACTTCTGATACTTTGAATTGGGCCATGATTTGGAGTAGACCAGTCCAATCCTAGTTGGTGGAGTTTGATAGCCGAATCAAAGAGGTAATGATAACACTCAGCCTGGAAGAAAACCACCCATTTACAAGAAAGTGTGATCATTAGCTTCACGTTTTCTTTATGAGTATTAAAGGTTCTGGACTCCTGGGCAGAAAGTTCAAATAAATATAATTTTCTTCAGGAGTATTATGTGTTCTACACAAACCTGAGTTTTAGCACTGATCCACGAGTCTCCCCAAATATATACTCCATGGTTGCGTACAAGCACTGCTGTAGTTTTAGGGTAGGCTTCGATCTACAAATTGGAAGAAAATATATTAAGATCACACATAATTAATAAAAAGAGGTAAAAATAATACATCATATGGATCATGTAACCTTTAGTAGCTGGGGCTCTCAACCTACACATATATGCTATGTATGAAGAAAATTATCATACAAATGTAAACAACAAATGTATTTGAGTCCAGAATCAAAGATAGTTTTAACAGAACCAAATTTATTCAATACTAACGAGTGAGTAAATTCATACAATCAGAAAGTTGGAATAATTTCCAGGATGAAACATACAGCTTTAGCTAGAGATTCTGTGAGCTCATATTCGTAGGCTGTGTTCTCTATTATGGGGACCACAAGTTCATCATAATAACCATGCCCCTTGATTCCTTTTATCATTTCCATGTGAGTAATCTGCAATTTGTGAAGATGATCAGAACCAAATCAAAATAAGGAGAGAAAAAATAAAGTACTGACACACAATTCAAGAAAAGGAACCACAGTTTAAAACTTCTTCAAAATTATGTTAGGCATTCTAAGAGCACTATATAAAAAGTTATAACAACATATGAAAACCACATTCCAATGTAAACAACAAAATAAAAATTTGTCCACATTCAAATTTTTTGTTTGTAGAAATTTAGAAAATATAAACACCCCAACCCACAAAAGAGTTATTGCACTACTGGATCAATTCTTTCTCCAGAGTTGGGACCCTCACATCACAATTTCTCATGACTAAAACTATTAATGAAGTTCAAACCCTGGGAGTCTGGGTAGAAGCTGCTCCTCAAATAACAGCATCCAGGAAGTCTAATGAAACCATTTTGTTCAGATAGTTACCATATCCAACTAAAGGGGATAGAGAGGATCACCTAAATGCTTACCTTTTTAAAATATTTTCAGCTTTATGATTTCTCCAATTTGTTAATAATTTTATTCCCATGTATACAAGTTGTTCATTGCATTTTCACAATATATTACAATATTCCTGATCCTAACACTACACCCCACCTACAGAACAACCTTGTCCTCAAGGTTGAAATCTGACAATGGAAAATAGTAACACATTTACTAAGTTTTTTTTTTTTTTCAATTACAAGAACATAACAGCACCCATGGCTGTTCAACTGTTAGAAAAAAAAACCCTGGCCTCCACCTTTGCTGCTTGCATCAGGTGGCTTTGGTGGTGGTGAAGAGAGAACTGGATTCTATATAATTCCATTCTCCATTGATACTGTTTCAATATTTCATCCCCACTGCTTTAACTGCATTGACAAGTTGACCAGATTTTCTGAAACCCATAATTTGTCTGCCACATCTTGTTCCAAGGCATTCATCAGTGAGTAGCTCATATGACCAAGTTTTGCAGTACCCATGGTGTAGTTTGATTCAACTAGTGTTGTACAGAGATTTGGATTCAGCAATTTTAATGCTGGAAATGATAGGTTAACCCAGTTGCTTAAGACCCAAGTTTTCCTGGCCATTGGGGGGTCCTTTAACCCATGCTTGATCATTGTACATGGGTCTTTCCCCATCTCCATGCTTATGTTGACACCAGACAGAGCCTTGATGGTGGATATCTTTGGCACATGGTAACAAGATCTTTCTGCAGTTCCTCAATTGTTACCTTAGCTGAATCTGGATTTTCAAAACAGTGGGCAATTTCTGCCTCTCCTCCTTTAATTTCCTCTATGGTCCCAATCCTCTTCTCTGCCTCAACAACTTTATCTGAACCTTGGTCATCAATATCTTGATTTCAGACGGTTGTGCTCCCATCCTTTCCTCTTCCCCTTTTTCTGGTTCCTGTTTCAGCTCTGAAATGGTGACCTTGCAAGAATGATAGTGCAGTCCACAAGAATTGGACGCTCTTTCCAACCAAGAACGCGATAACCCCTCTTCCTGATCACTGTCTTCTTTTTCTTCTTGTTCAGACATTCCATAACTAGATCTTTTGAGTTGCTGCAAATCTGGCATGTGTGCCTTGATATAAGCGACCTCTTTCTGCAACTCGCTGGTTATCCTTTCCACCATTCCCATTCTGTCCTCCATTGTGATCAAGATCCGGCAGCTCCTTCTTCTTGGCCCAAATTTGGATCTGGGCAGCTCTTCTTCTTGGCCCAAATTTAGATCCGGCAGGTCGGACCAATTTGTTAGGAACCCAGAGTTGAAATGAGATAGAAAAGAGAGGTTTTTATTGATTAGGATAAAAGAACAAAGAAAACAGGAGAGAAAGCTCTCCTCCAAGGGTTTTCCCTTCACAAAGGATTTCTCCTTTCACAAAGAGCTAAAGCTCAATTTACAAAAATGATTAAGACTCCCCTTCCTTCTATCCTTCTTCCCCTATTTATATCTGATAAACCCCTCCAGCTCATTAACTAATATCCAAACTGTCCTAACTAACTCCCTTATCCTAATATCCTAACAAAGTGTGATGGATATACAACAGGAAGTGGGGAGGAAACCATTTAAAATTACTTTATTTCTACATTCATGATTCACAATACCTATATATAAGCTATTGACTACTCCAAAGAAAAAAAAAGTGCAAAACTCATAATTTGCTCAGGTATAAAATGGCTTGTCTTATCATCCAATTCTGAAATCTCATAAGCTAAAGGGATTATTTGGGTACTCACATCTTTAGGAAATGTACAAAATTAAAATTTCAAATGAGTTGGTGCATTTAAAAAGTAAAAAAGGATAGGCATTTAGCACTACATATTATACCTTGTCACCACAAATGAGTGTTTGGATTTCAGTTTCATCCAACTAAATCTACATTTAAACCAGTCCAACACCCACATTTTTTCTCTTTTGTGCATTGAAAAGTGCAAAAGTTTCTTTTTGATGCCATTCTAACGGATTTCCATACACACCCTAGTTGTCTAATTATAACTACAATTTAAGGATCATATTTTGCAAGATCTTTACCGCTCACCCAGAATTGAGCACTCAACAAACTTATATCAAGTGATGATTTTATGTTATTTGATCCACATTCTATTACCAGCGTCATACCAAATTTAAAGATAAAAATGTATCAAAGTTTTGAATTCAAATCTCTAATCTCAAAACGTCTTAAGTTTATAAAAATTGAAGCATTCATGTACAAATACTCACTCGAAATTCCTTTGCTAAAGGATTGAGCATCGTGACAAGACAAGATTCTATTCCATGACTGTGGATAACTGCCCCAGCATCACACATTTCATAAGCCTGGAACAGAAAGGGAAATGCATATTAACTTCTAACATATGAGAGAAAATATTTTAAAATTAACAAAACCTCAACAAGAATAATAATCTTCAAATGCCAGCCTATTGTAGATTTGACAAAAGATAGCTTTCCGATGATAAATTCATGATCAGACTCTTCAACTATCAAATTAGCAGAAGTACAGATATATTCTTTTAGGAATGAAAAGACTTAGAGTTTAGATTAGAACATTGAAACATTTATTAACAGAATGCAAACATTTAATTTAGGGTTAAATACGTTTTTAAAACCTAAACTTTTTTTCAGTGTTATGTTTTTAGTCCCTAAACAAAATATGACTAGTCTTAGTCCCTAAACATTCGCTACATAATTGCTTTTAGTTCTTGAACATTTGTTATGTCAATGCTTCTAGTCCTTGAACATTTGTTAAGACAAGGACTAAAAGCATTTAAGTAACAAATGTTTAGGGACTCAAACCAATCAAAATTTTATTCAGAGACTAAAATCAAAATACTAAAAATGTTCAGGGACTAAACTAGTCAAAATTTTGTCCAGGGACTGAAAACAAAATACTAAAAAAGTTTAGGGACTAAAAACATACTTAAGTCTTTAATTTATAAATGGCAGGAATCTAGAACCCCTTTCTACTGCAGCTACAAGTTCAACATCACCTATCTATTCCAAAGTTGAGGTGACATCAGCAAAACTTTCTGAAAGCATACCACAATTAACATTGTAAATACAGCATCAACTAACCTCACCTTCATGAAAAGTGGACCACAATCAGAACACTTGGGAGGTTTATGAGGGTAAGGTTTGGGAAATGGAGCAGACAAGACTGATCCATTGTGGGATAACACATACATGTCCTCTGGTTCCATTCTTTCCTTCTGAACACCTGCACATCTTATTTATTTATTTTGTTTATCATAAAAGAAAGAGTATAACTTCTATGCACCGATTGCATAAAGGGTTTTCACACTGTCAAATAATCAAGATCATGCTAGAGATGACTTTTAAGGTAGTTAGTGTAAAAGTCAACAAAACTATCATCCACTGTCATTTCTGATTGACATTGTAAAACTCTACTGATTTCTGTCAGAGTTAAACTTCTATGTGCTAAAAAGTGTAAAAGGTTTCAACATTGTGAACCAATCAAAAATTATGCTATAGATGATATTTAAGGTAGATATTGTAAAAGTCAACAAAGTTATCATACATGGCCATTTCTAATTACTGTTGAAAAGTGGGTTGAGTCTAACTCAACCTCATAAAACCGGTTTATAAAATGAGGTTCGCCCCACTTATATACACGCAGCAGACCATATCTTTAGGTGATGTGGGACTTTCCAACACACCCCTCTCATGCTGAGGTCGAGCGTAGAAATTATTCAAACGGGTGATCAAATATTGGCCTTACAACTCAGCATCATCGATCTTAGGATAGACTCTGATACCATGATGAAAAATGGATTGGGCCTACCTCAACCCTATAAAACTGATTTGTAAGGTGAGGTTTGGCCCCACTTACATTAGGCATCATGCCATATCTCTAGGTGACGACTTCACGCAGCAAGCCATTTTCACCCTCGGACTTCATCCAATATTGGATCTTCAACAATTACTTGATAGAGTTAAAACTTTGGAGACTATATACATAGTTATGCTATTGTAAAAGTTAACAAAATTATCATACATGGACAATTCTGGTTAATAAAGGAGGGAAGAAAATTAAGCTAAGATGATTGATGAATGATCCAATAACTAGGAAAATGAGAAGAAAAGTAAAAGGATGAGTTAGGAAAAAGGGTGAAAGATGAAAGTACCTGAAGGGGACATGAGTATGAGTTGGTGTGGTTTAGGAATGTTGTGATCATGAGCTTTAATGGTGATGCTGCCGCCAGTTCCAGAGACCCAACCGAGAGAGTAGAAGTGGCGACACAGTTCTGAAATCAAAGCTCTCGTTTCCTTCACAGCTTTTCCTTCAAGGTATGCCTGCGATACCTCGCTCTCAACACTAGTACCAGCCATCGCCAAAGAAACACCCTCTCCGAGTAGCGTGTTTCGGTTATACGAGGAAACACAATTTTAACACTTGTTTTATTTATTTCATTAAAATATGTTTTCACTAACTTCACTTTCTCACTTTTACTCTCATTTTAACTCTCATTTTTACTTCATTTATATTCTTGTAATCATGGGTTGAAAATGGATCATATATTTTATGGGGTTTTTTATCTTCACCTATTTAAAATCTAGCCTGTCTAATTATTATTAGATTAAATTTTTCTAAAAAATTGTTTAAATAAAAAAGTTGACTTAAATTCTAAAAGAGTCTTTTAGATATATTAATTTGCTCTTCTTTATATATATATTTTTTAAAAATACATATTTGATAAATATAATCATTTTTAATTTTAAAATATTATATGAAGAATATATTTACATATACTTATTATTACTATTATTATTATTATGAGAAATTCTTAAATTGGAAAAAGGAAAAAGACTAGATTGATGGTGTGAAGAAAAAATAAGGAATGAAGCAAAAAGCTTTCCTTTAGGTAGAGTTAAACAACAATTTTAGGGTCAAATGTAACATGGAGAATTAACCATTTTTTTGGTATTTTTTGTTCTAATAGTAGAACAACGTAATTTGGGTTCTCCTGCTATCTTTTAGAATCTTACATAAAATTGTTTATAAATAATCTTACATTTAATAAAATTAATTATTTTATTAAATAAAATATAATTTTTTGTGAATTGTGGAAATTATGTTTTTATTTTATCAATGGAAGGAGAATGAAATCGTTTA
The DNA here is from genome assembly GCA_026586105.1 of Hylodesmum podocarpum. Lineage (NCBI taxonomy): Eukaryota > Viridiplantae > Streptophyta > Magnoliopsida > Fabales > Fabaceae > Hylodesmum > Hylodesmum podocarpum. The sequence continues at coordinate 3,873,420 of JALJEV010000804.1, forward strand.
GAAGGAAGGTTTTGTGAATTTTAATATGGTGATGGTGGTAAAATGGAAGAAAATGAATTAGGAATTTATTTTTATTTTTTTTTGTAAAATTCAAGTGTGATAGGAGTGGTGTAAAATTCAAGATAACTTTTTAAGAGTATAAAATTACATGACGTTAGTTTCTTCCTCAAATCTTCAAATTCTAGGCTTTATATTAATAGGAATTTTAAGTTAGCCATTAGATTATCTTCTTAATTCCATTTATCTAACGGAAGTATGCTTGTGAATAACATCCATTTGTATTTAATATTCTTGTATAGAATGTCTTTGACAAAGTCCTGCTTTCGTAATTGAGTAGTGCAATTTTGTGAATGTTTCTTTTTGTAAATGGTCTTCTTGACAAATTTTTTTTTTTTTTTTCTATTTGCTTTTGAATTTGACATGTCGTTTTATGTTAAAAATAGATAGACACCTCATATTTTACTGTAACTTTTCTTACAAATAGACGAAAACGAAGACAGCCGTTATAAATGATACTTCTTCTTTTGTCATGTTTAAATTAAACTTTGCTAAGATATTATCACTTCATCTAGTAACTTTCTGCACATGAGTTTCATTTATTTATTTATTTATTTAATAATGATCATCTATTTTTCATCTTTAAAATAAGTTATAATAATCTAAATTTGTGATTTGTCTTCGATCATATCATATTTTTTTAAGTCAAAAAAATATAATTCTTTTATCTAACCGTTCAACTACTTTTCTTTTTTTTACAAGGAAAATTGAGAACTCCTTTAAAGAACCACACACTTTTTTTAAATGGAAGCTCAACAAGAGTGGAAGACAAAGAGACGAAGCTATCCTAATTTTTTTTTTCTTTTCAACTTTATATTATTTTATAATTTTTTTTATGAGTTACAAATTTTGATCGAGTGTATTTTAGGACTGAGTCCAGGTAAATATTTCTCCTAAAATTTGAAAATATTTTTTTAATCATGATCACTAGTTAAAAGAAGGTAACTGTATGGGCAAATATTATACACTACAGAGAGTTGTAACCAGTACACAAATCAACTTAACCGTGGAAAACATCATTAATAAGATGAAAACATAGAAAGCTATTCTCAGTGGTGGAGACTTAAAACTTGGGCTTTTTTACCCATCTAGGTCTTTTTTGTTTTATATAAAAATTGGCTTGGCTAAAAATTTTCAATAAGGTCTCCTCTTCCATCTTGCTCTTCTGTTTTGTGAATCAAGTTTAAGTGACCAAGACTACACTAGAAATAACACCCTGCAACTAAGATTCCAATTTCCAAACAGGAAACTCAAAACCCACACTAAAAAACTAAAGGGTGTGTAATTTGAGAAAAGTACACACACCTGCTTGTTCCCTGGACCTAGCAGCAGACTCTCTATTGTTTTTTATCATCCTCCTCTGTTTCTGAAGAGAGGCCTTATCAACAGGCTCCTCAACCACCGCCGTTCTTTTTCCTTTATGATCAGAATTCGACGGAACGGTTCCCTTCATTTTAAAAGGCTCAACTGAGGAAGAAGAACCATCAACATGCTGAGGCGGGGCCGAGTTAGAATATAGTGCTGTAAAGGGTTGACATTTTTTTTTCATTTTAATTTTATTTTTTTTATTTATTTCATTTCACTTTTTATTTATTTTATTTTTATTTAATTTATATAGGATGAGACCATGTTACATGTGTAAAAAGTAAATTAAATTTATTTTAGTTTATTTAATTATAATTTTTAGATGAGATAATAAAAAATATATCATTAATGATTAAAAATTATTGTTATGATAAAAAATTTCTTAAATAAATATATAATATAGTAATAAAATTTTATTTAGAGATGAATATTAAAAATTTTAGTTATAATTTTTAGGAAAAATAATAAAAAATATATCATTAATGATTAAAAATTATTGTTATAATAAATTTTTTTTAAAATAAATATATAAGATGATAGTAAAATTTTAAAATTAAAGATGTATATTTAAAATTTTAAAATTAAAAATTATTTATGTGAGAGTTTAAAATTATACATAAATATTAAAAATTTTAAAATTAAAAATTATTTAAATAAAAATCTTAAACATAGACCTAGAATGAATGAAAGAGAGAAAAGAACGAAAGAATAAGGAATAGAAAGAGGATGCACCTAGAACTAGAACACATTTAAAAAAACATAAGACTTGTCCTAATCTTAGATACATTTACCCATCACGTAAAAGGCAGTCACAGATTAGACGCATCCATTAATAAAACTATATATAATTTGAAACCATTCTCATTTTTGTAAAAAATAGAAAAAAACTGTAATGCGTCAAAAAGCCTAAAACTTATAATCACCAACTTAGACTAATTATGTATGCGTTAAGATATGGTTTTAACAATACATCAAATGTTTGGTAATTCATATCATACTATATGGCAAGAATTCGAAGATGTTGAAATGTATCCATACTAATTGCATGAATACAGTATTTGTAAGTAGGTTAATAAAAAATTTAAGATATATATTCCAACGTAATAAAACTTTATGATGAAAATATTTTATCAAGAATTATTTTTTTTACATATTCAAATAGTCATAAATTAGATATTGTGAAAAATTTTAGATTTCAACACAATCAACATATTTATTATAAATTGTGAGTTTGTGATTATTGACTATTTGCATTATATCTAATGGTACATTGTCCTATTTCTCATATTTAATTTTCACTCAATATTACTCAAATTCATCCATATTTGTGATCAGCTAATTTTTATTTACTTTTTATTATTTTTCTTAAATTTTACTATTCTTTTTACGAAGCTACTGGTCCCCTACTAGTCCGGACATGCACTCTAATGTTAAGTTTCCTACCCAAAAATAACTATAATAATAAATATATAATAAAAATAGAAATATAGAAAAAAAATTATTGATTGAATAATAAAATTAAATTGGTTATGAGGAGAGTACTACATTATCCAACAAAGTACATTTCATATAAATACCAAGATTTAAAAACTAAATTAAACTGAAAATACAAAATTAATACTTTTATTTCAAAAATTATGTAAAAAGATAAAAAATAATAATTACTATTAAATTTTAATTAAATATTTTATAATTTAATAAGTTTAAGATAATAATCAACCAATTCTTAATTTTTATTTTAAATATTTATCCACTTGAGATTATATTTTGTTAATAAATACTAAAATTTTCAATAAAATAGATAAGATAAAAATTAGAATAAAAATTTTTTTAACTAATCTTTAAGATAAAATTGAACATAAGTTCCAAGCACCAACTATGAAGCCTTTCTTCTCTATGACTTGACTCTGACACGGTTTCGAATAACATTTCAGTTTTCCCTCTCACCATGACCAACTCAGTCTCCAAGTCTGAAGTCGCCGGCGAAACCCTAAACCCTAACACCACTCAACAATGCCAACAACAAGAACCTCAACAACCACCACAATCACAATTACCAAATCCCGATCCCCAATTCCCAAACCCTAATCCTCATCAAGACCTTCACATACAAGATCCCATTCCCACACTCAGCCTCGATGACACGGAACCCGACGCACCATCCTCCGTTGCCTACGGCGGCGGCGGTGGCCTCACTCGCCGCCCGTCGAAGCGCAAGAAATATGGTGGTCCAAGGCGATCCGCGGCGCAGGAGAGAAAGTTTCGCGAGAAGCTTCAGGTTCTCGTCCAAACCCTAAAACCCATTTCTTTTGTTAGTGCGAAAACACTTAACTTTGAGAAACATCAAAGCCTCCTTCAACGTTTGGGGCTGTGGGACTTCGTTCACCTTGAATTCAATTTGCCGCTCCGTAGTGATCTAGTGGCGCAGCTCATCGCGAGCTATGTCCCTACAAGTCGTTGTGGTTATGTCAACCGGGTTAGGATCAATGTGAACCGTGCCGATCTGGGTCGCGCCCTGAAACTGCCGACCCTGAAACTGCCCAAGAAGACGGTTGGTGCCGCCCTCGCCACCACCGATTCTCTGGCCGATTCGATGGAATTGAGGGATTCTATTGGCTTTGTTGAGGAATTGGTGTATAATTGGATGCTTCTGCATGATGATGCTTATATAATGCCTAGTGATGTTTTAACGTATTTGAATTTGATTAAGGAGGGGGATTTTGAGAAGGTTGATTGGGCGGGGTTGGTATGGTGCATGGTGGAGAAGGAGTTGAAGGCGCCACAGTTGGTGAATTGTTACTATGCGTCGCATTTGCAGCATTTGATCAAGGTGCAGCATGAGGAGTTGTTGCAGGAGGGGGTTGAGGTTGTGGAGGAGGAGAATGAAGTGAAGGAGGAGGAGGAGGAGAATGAGGTAGTGGGGGAGGAGGAAGATGAGGAGTTGGATGCAGGTGGGGATGTCAAGATGGGTGAGGTTGATGAGGGGCAGGTGAATGAGACTGAGGAGCATAACATTGAGTTGAGTTTGGGCCAGGATAAGAATGTTGAGAGGGCTGAAGTTGAGAAGGAACAGGGTGGAGAGGAAAATTTGATGAATGTGGGTTTTGAGCAGTCTAAGGAGGAAGATGAAGAGCCTGGGATGTGGCTTTTGGATCAGAAGAACTGTCTTGGGGAACAATTTTTGCGGCGTTGTCATGGTGGTGATGTGAAGGATATGGATTGTGAACAAGTGAGAGAGGATGAGGGAGAAGACTTGCAGGAACAAGAGGAGGTTGAGGATGAAGATGAAGAAGAAGAGGATGTTGAAGAGGATGAGCATGAGGGTGGGTTCCATCTCTCACCTAAGTGTATTCCTTTGGAGGGCATGACTTCTGGGAATGGGAATCTCATCCAAGTAATGGACGCCGGACAGATGCCTTTTGGTTCTGGGATTGATCTTCGCGACAATCCCATGGGAGAGTTTCTGTCTTCTAGGGATGAGCCACAGATGATACCCTTTGGTAATAGTCACAAGAGAGACAACATGGTCCTGGATAATCATAACTCACATCATTCTCTAAATGGGAGTAACAAGCGGCTGAGAAGTGATAGCCCATGGAATTCAAAGCAAATGGACTTTGAGACATGCATGGAGCAGATGGAACATTGGATGGGGAAAGCTAGAATGATGTATGCGACTAAAGATCAGGCTTGCGAAGAATCTACAATGAATCAGCAGCTCTTGATTAATGAGCTACAGAAGCGAGATAGCATGATTGATCATTTGCATAGAGCAAAAGATGAAGAATCTCAGAAAAGACAGATGGAGGTATATAGGTTCGAGAAGGAACTTTATATGATGCAAAGCCTTGTCAATGGCTACAGAAAAGCCTTGAAAGAAACACGCAAGGCTTTTGCTGAATATAGAGCACGTTGTCCTCAAGGTGATGATCCACTCTACAAGGATGTTCCCGACTCTGGGGGCCTAGTTTTGACTGTGATGGAGCTGGAGAAGGAACGACTGAAGAAGGAAGCAGAGGAAAGGGCAAAGTTGAGAGAATTAATGATAGATTTTGAAAAGAAGTCTGCAGATATGGAATCCACTTGGATAGGTCAGTATGAAGGGTATATGACTAGAATTGAATCCTTGAGTAAGAGGTTACTGGTTATGAAAGATCAAGTCAAACACCTGAATGCAATAAATGCTAAACGCAAGGTTCCGGATTCTGTGGAACATGCTCACACAACTGAAGCAGAAATCGGGGATCCCGTTGAATGTGCTCACACAACTGAAGCAGAAATCGGGGATCCCATTGAATGTGCTCACACAACTGAAGCAGAAATCGGGGATCCCGTTGAATGTGCTCCAAGAACTGAAGCAGAAATCGGGGATCCCGTTGAATGTGCTCCAAGAACTGAAGCAGAAATCAGGGATCCCGTTGAATGTGCTCCAAGAACTGAAGCAGAAATCGGGGATCCCGTTGAATGTGCTCCAAGAACTGAAGCAGAAATCGGGGATCCCGTTGAATGTGCTCCAAGAACTGAAGGAGAAATTGGAGATCCTATTGAATGTGCTCCTGCAACCGAAGGAGAAATTGCAGATCCTATTGAATGTGCTCCAACAACTGAAGGAGAAACTGCTTAGTAAGGTTTAGCTTTTGCAGTAGCACCTGAGTAAAATTTCAGACTATGTTCAAGGCTACATGCTGTTTATGTTTATAAATTATGATGTACAGAACTTTATTTTGAATCCGAGACCTTAAACTAGGGTGATTCTTACTTCAGATCAAGTCACAACTTATAGCAACTTGTGTGCTAGTTTTGCATCTCTATGATGTTCTTGTTTATTCTTTTGCATCCAATCTGAATTATGTTGTTTGATGCCCACTTCCAGTTGATATTTTGTCTTCCAATAAAAAGTTCTATTTAAAGGATCATTATTTTATGTTTTAGACAAATAGTGACATACTTACATCTTAATTACTGGCCAATTTCCACTAGCTTTTTTTTATTTCGTTTTTAACTTTTAAAAATACAAGAGAAAATTGTTGAAGTTAGGCTTTTTTGTTTGCTATAAAACTGACCGATTCTGGGATTATGACTTTTCCATCATGGCCAAAATTATGTAAAACTTTTTCACCACAAGTTGTGCCATTTTATCATCCTCTATAGTGAGAAGTATAGGTCTCCTCCGCCATTTTAATTGCTATCAGTGGCTAATGGTGTGTATCATCCAAGTTGTTCTTATTCAGTTTTACCGTAGGCAAGAATAATTCAGTTAGTGCTATGTCATGATATGTAAGAAGTTAGTACCACGAGATTTAGTTTTACTGGAGGAATGTTTTTGGCATCTGTTTACACAATTTTTTGCTAATTAAAATATATGCAAGAATCATATTGCATGAGATTTGCTATTTACAGCTTGGGGTGGAAGCTTACTTCTGATGAAAAATAAACTATGGCGGGTTGAATAATCTGTGATAATCATTGCCAGAATTTTATTAAGTTTGATATCAGGAGTAGGTTGCATGAATGTAACTACTTCCATGTAATGTTGTCACCTGAACCCTAAAGCCAACACAAATGTGACATTTTATTATGCCTTAAATTCACCCTGATTTTGCTAAGTTCTCTCCTCTTTTTTCTTTTGTAGAAGTACCATTGGCCATGTGAGGGGTGGATTTAGCAAAAAATTAAAAAAAAATTGTTGGAGTTATTTAAAATTTGGATTTGAAAATAACACTTCATGTTCTCTAATTTCATATCTACTCATTTGAAAATCCAGAGGTATCTTTCATGGAGTAGGGGTGTTTTACTCCATATTTCTCTTTTTTGGTTCATAATTTTTTTCAAATATGAGAAGTTATGGATGGGAGAACTCACGTTGTTATTTAAAAATTTGGATTTGAAAATAACACAGAATTTTTCAATTTGAAATTCTCCGATTTGTAACTTGTCGAATTTGAAATACGAATTGGGAAATCCAGAGATATTAGGATTTAAAAACTTGTAACTCAACTAAAAGTTAGAGAAGAGGGAGAAATATGATTGAACACGAGGAGAGTGAATAAAAAGAGATTTGAGAAAAGTGTACGTCAACAATTATATTATTTATTATCACTTTTTCTTTAAAGAAGGAAATTAAAATATAAAGTAAATAAATCTTTTTCATAAGTTAAAATTTATTTATTTACATCAATGTTTTTATCGTTTTACTTTTTAAAAAACTAAGATATATATGTTACTTTTATTTTACCAAACAAATTTATTTTATTTTATTTTTTTCTTTCATAAATATTTATTGAAACCTTTATCCAAACTGACTTTTTTTTTTCCATAGAATAGAAAATGACTTTTAAGGTTATGCATCAACAGTGTAAAAGATTTTATATAATCAATCATTGGTAAAATCTTGCATGACTTTTAAAGATTTAACTATCAAAATCAAAAAATTTATGATACATAATGGTTGTGTTGATTGTGTAAAAGCATTATTTTTTCTTTATTATTATTATTATTATTATTATATATATATATATATATATATATATATCAACAGCGTAACACTTTTTACATCATTAACCAATTAGTTATATTGATATCAAATAAGTTGGATGAGAAATCGCTTCATCAACCAATTACAACCCAATAAATATGATAAATTTATTCACAACACAGTATACATGATAAATGTGTTTTTATATGTAACAATATATTGTCACTGCATGAATTAACTGATTAAAAAACAAAAGATTAAATTTTAAGTAAGTCCATTATTAATACGTAACATTTGAATAGACCGCACCGAAGGATTTTTCCAATGAGAAAGTAAAGTATTTTACGGGTGAAAATGCATATTCTTAAAAGAAAAACTAACATACATATTTGTTAATTAATATTAAATTTCACTTTAAGTTAGAGCAGGGAATGCATGCATTTCCATGCCTCCTTCACTATTTCACATTTTCATGCATTTGAATCTTAAATTATATTTCATCTTCAACCAGTTGTGAAGGTAACATTGACACACAATTTTAACCAATTGTTGGTAGATTAAGGTGATTAATATTTTTAGTTTTGATTTATTACATAATAGACAATAAAACATTAAATTAAAACATTGTAAGTTAAAGTTAGACGAAATAGTTATAGACGAAGAGAAACTCCTTAAAATTTGTATCTTATAAAGTCATCGTTTGCTCTTGATAGAATCAAGTCATGTCCTAAGACGAAGATCAAAAGATTTAAGACAGACAAAGAAATGAAGACCTTTCGTCTATAAAATTCAAGTGAAGTCTAAGATATTCGTCTGAATAACTCGCGCCAAAATTCAAATCAAGACATTACTCAAAAAAGCTTCCAAAGTTGGTTAGGAGACTGTGCAAAACTTCTGCAACACGAAAACAACTCATGCCTTTTGTTTTTCTCTCTGATCAAGTCAGAAAAATATCTGAAATCGCGTTGACTCCGTTACACATCATTAATTATTCTTATTGATTTCTGACATATGATTAAAAGCTTCAAGGAAATAGGATAACAGTCTCAAGAATGAGTTTAACGAATCTCTCAAGGCCTTACCTATATAAAGGACTTCACCAACACCCGTTCAAGCTGACGAACTTATGGTTGAAAAGCTATTAACTGAAGTTTCGCTCTCTTGTTCTTAAGCTCTGGTCTTTATTGTAAAATACCTCTCTGCGAAGAGGACTCTTGTTTCTTAGAAACTCTTTAAAATCCACTTGTGTGGTGCCCTTAGCACGAGGAAGTTGCGTTTTAAAGAATACCTTTGTATTAGCCTAGGGAGGCTGCATTCCAAAGAATACCTAGTTGTTTAGCCTGAGAAGGTTAAAATAAAAAAATATCTATATAAACAGAAGTGGTTGGGTGAAAAAATACTTATAACCTTTTTTACGATTTTTAGTGAAAACCTAACGTGTTCCTAAGCATGGGTGGAGCAAGAAAAATAGGATGGGAGGGGCAAATTATTTTTTTTTAAAATAAATTTTTAATTTTTTTTAAATAGGTTGGACACAACTTACTAATTACACAATAATTTTTTTTTGTTGGGGATTAAAATAAATCTAGGAGAGATTAAAATTTATTATTAATATATATATAAATTTATTATTGAGTTATTTATATAAATTAATTATAAATATATATATATTAATATTAAATTTATTACTAATATATATATATTGAAAAAAAAACCAAAAGTTTTGGGGGGAGGCGATGGCCTCCTCGAGCCACAACGTGGCTCCGCCCCCTATTGCTAAGTAACTGAACGTAGTCTGCTTAAGACGAACCAATATAAAAATATCTATATCTTTATCTGTATATGATTGTTTGACTAGCGGAAATTAATCTACTTGAACATTTTAAACATTAAAATCAACCGTTAAAGAATGACAAAATTATTTCGACTCTTTAAAAACCAACAAACATGACAAAATTTTAATTAATACAATTTAACTCATCTTCTTATTTTTATCCTTTACACTTTTCATTCAACAAATTCCATAAAATAACATTGAAAAGTGAAAAATATATTTATTCTCATATCTATAGGATTGATTCTTATATTGATTTCTTTTAGTATCATTCCCTAATTTTGTTTCGGTATTTGGCTAATCATTTTATTTTAATAAAGTATATTTTAGAAAAGAAACTCATAGAAAATTAATAAATAAATGGAGGTTTTTAATTCAGTAATTTTTTTTTAATTTTTTTTGTCTTTTTAAGTTTTTCAAAATAATAATAGATGACAGAAAAGTATGAGATTTTAGAAGACAAATATAAAATAAAGTAACATATTTTACTTATTTTCATAAAAAGATATAAAAACAAAGTGAAATATTTTACTTATTTTTATGAGTAAAATATTTTATTTCATAAAAGATTTAATGCAAAGTAAAACATTTTACTTATTTTCATGAGTAAAATATTTTACCTTAATTTTTTTTCCTTGTTCAAATAGTAAACTTTTTTTTTTTGGTTTTAAGTTAGTAATTTTTTTTATTTGGACAGAAAAATTCTGAATAGAATCCATTAGGTTAAACTGGTGCCCTGAAAAAGAATAAGGCAAACATATTAAACACACACTAAGCATACATCAAATTTTTATTTTATTTTTTTTACAAGAAAGGGAGAAAGAAAGAGACACAAAGAGGGAAAATTTTTCAAAAGACAGCGACATAATAAACATTCATTAACTAGTATGTTCTACTTATTTCTTCTTATTATCTTTTGTGGTTTTTATGGATTATTAAAAAAGAAAGCCTTGTAGGGAGGGGATTATAGCTCCCCATCCCTACCTTCATTTACTATTTGATTATTAGGTTTAACTTTTCTTGTTTGTTTCATGTTGATGTTATTGTTTATGTCTATTCTTTTATTTTCGGTTTTATATTTGTTTTTTTTTTTTTAATGTTGTCTTAGTTATGTTTCCGTTAGTCAGCACTTTAGGTAATATAAAGATAAGAATTAATATTGAAATATAGGAAGGTAATGAATAATCTTATGTATTTTAAAGATTAAAAATAGTTATAGAATAAGAAATCGGTTTTATGAATAATTATATATTATAGATTTATTTTATATACATGTATTTATATTTATATAGGTATAAATCAATAAATAATCAATTTATTAATATATTATATTTATATTAATAAATATATTTAGTAATATAAATATAATATATATAATAGAAGACGAGGCATCAAGTTATTTAAAGAATGGTTGTAACCAATAACTTATCTAATCAGGTATAGTCCAATCACAAATTAGGGTCAGGGATAAGGGGTAGTAATGGTTTTGTCTAAGTAATAGCTGAACTTGGTAAAAATAAGGTGCATTTAGCATTAAAAATAGTTGATGCTGTGCTAAATGCTAACAGATCCTTGGCCCAAACATATGCAATATATACAGTCCATTACTTATTTTTAATAACAAGTTGCCAATCATGCGTTTAATTTAGATAAGATAGACTTTTATATCAATTATTTTAAAATTTTTATTTAAATTAATTTATAATTGATTATTAGTGTAAAAATTTCATACCAAAAATTATTTAATATTAAGATGGAATGATATAATTTACAAATATTTTTTTTATTTAAGTATATAGTTAAAATTTTAATCATAGATTAATTTTTAGTTTTCGACAGAAAGATACTCCAATTAAAAAAAAAAGAAATAATATTAATTAATTTCTATCATGTATCTCTGTATTAACATCAAGTGTGAAACCGTAAAGACCTTAAATTCATTTTACATTTTATTTTAGTTACGTCAAGAATTAAGAAACCATAATATAATCTATATGTCCCAAGTTAACTTTTTATTTTCCGTGTTGCTTAAATTTGACTATTAATCGACCCGATTGTTGTTTATGGTGTTCACTTGTGCCGAAGAATTATATTCATCATCCAATTTTTATGTATTTATAGTTTTGTACTTAGTGTTGAATAGAACGATGCAAAACTTGTGTTCAATGTTATATATGGTCAAATATTGAGCATTGAAATACTCTATTTCCTAGTTTGTTTTGACTTATGTATTGATCACAACTCAAAGAAACGTTTGAGAGTCTAGTTCTAAGCTTAACTTTGAAATTGTAAGTAGTTGAACTTTCTTACTAAACACATACATGTACACAATGGATTTGAGGGAAGATCATAGATTTTGATAATTCTTATGCCAAACCAAATATTTAAGGTCCGAGTTATGAAACTAGGTACATATCACTTTTATAAAACTATATAATGACGTTAATAATATCATCCTAAGTTTTTACGTACATAATTTCAACTTATATCATTTTCGTACCTATATCACACATGAAGTGATGATACATGCTATAAAAATAAGAAAATAATTAAAAAAAAAGTAAATTAAACACAGTGAACGGGCCTTGATGTAGTACATCCAAATTGATTCGTAGCTACGCGTGTCCAGTGAAAATGACAGAAGATGAACTGAGTCAATATTCTAAATAAAGAACCATTTACCTCAATTCATTGTTGGGATGTTATAAACAATTTACCCTAAATCACAAATCTCTTTGCATCATGCTTGGTAGAAAAACTTTATTGATATACGTTTGTGAACGAAATAATTATATATATATATATATATATATATATATATATATATATATATATATATATATATATATATATATATATATATTCCGTGTGAAACACTAACCCAAGTTGAAGTGACAGGTGGAAAATCATTGTAAACACCAAAACTTGTAGCTTTAAAAAATAATTAAATAAACGGATATAAACCTTATTTTTTTATAAAAAAACTGAACGGTAAAAAGTTCGAAAATTAATGATTAAAATGTACCAAAATATTTTTAATAAATAAATAATTATTTTGGTTCTTAAAAGTGTCTAGTTTGAATAATTTAAATTTAAAAGATGAAAATTAATGAAATAATCTTTAAAAGTGTAATATATTTGTTATTTAATTTTTACAGAATATTTATCTATATTTTTAAATTCTGATTTAACCATTTACTGTCACTTGGATCTTTAAAATTATTTAATTATCATTAATTTAATTTGAAAATCAAAGATTAAAATGAAAATAAATATTATAATTCAAAAAATAAATTGATGAAAAATTGCCTTTTAAAAATTAAAATAATAAATAATAAATATCATTTTATTATTTGCTTTCAAGTACTAAAGTTCTACACATTTTTTGAAATAAAATAGTATCAATTTTTAATATTTCTAGTTTAAACAATATTCATAAAACCTTTTGTTACGTTGCCTAGCAAATTGTACATACTAATATGCTAACATAAATTTGTGAAAAGTATGATATTGTAATATTTCACGTGAAGATGACGGTTGAGCATTTAAAAAAAGAAAAAAAAAAAAGAGTAATAAACCGTCTTGTTTTCAAACAAAGACAGTGTTACCTAGTTTATTTATTGAGTGTATTACCTTCTAATCGAAAAAATACAAATGATTAACCTCAAGATCATGATCAATATTAACCTCATAATTAATACGTTAGATACAAAAAAGATCAAGAATGAACAAATGTGGTGTTGCTGTGTGTCCTGTTTCTTGAATTGACCTAAAAGAGGTGCTGGCAGAAGTACATCAACTTAAATTAATTAAAGCTGTATACTGAATGGCACCCATGATACTTTAATTTTACTTGTTTGAGAAGAGGCCATTTGTATGATTCTGTGGCATTCATTCATAAAATTATGATTTTATAATTTATTGAACTCCCCAAAAAAATATTATCATTTACATGATTTTGAAAGAGTACGAAACCTGTTTAAATAAATATTTTTGTTTTATTTCATGGGATTTTTTTCCACCATATATTTCATAGGAAGTTATGATTCAGAGTTACTTGTTAAAGTGAAAATCAAAGTGGTTGACTATAATATGATAATGATCAAGGAGTCTACCACAAGACTTGGTGCTTCTTGGTCAAACAATGATGGAGTACTTATTTATTTAGCTGACACCCTTTTTCTATGTTGGATATTTAAGAGTAATTATTAAAAGTTAAACTGTGTTAAAAAATTAAAAATTATTATATGAATTGAGCAATATTAATCCTACGACTAAATAATTAATTTAGTTACTAAATTATTATTATATCATTTTAAATAATTTTTAAAGAATTTAAAATTATATGATATTAAATAATTTTTTTGTCAAGTTTATAGTTTCAACCCTTCTATAATTATTTATCCATTTCACTTATTTCCCGTTAACACTCTTAAGAAAATTTAAATTAGAATAGTTAAATATTATCGAATTTACATACAAAGATATTCCGTCAGATTATTAATTTAATTTATATATAGAGATTCTCTGAATATGTAGTTTCACCTTTTATTAAAAATTTTAATATGATATGTAATTATAATTTTTAAAATAGTTAAATTTTTTATTGATTAAGCTTTTTTAACCCCTTATTTTATATATATTTTCATTTTTAATTCTCTAAATATTTTTCTCTAACTTAATTCTTTAAAAATTTTGTCTCTGGTTTTTTTTTGTCATCCTCATTATATTTTTAGGTTATTATATAACTATAATTTTCATGGTTAAATATTTTTTTTAAATAATAAAGACTACTAAAAGAATTATATATATTTAATCACTTGACATAAAAGTTAGTTAAAAGAATAAAATCAATAATGAAGTTTCTTTCACAAATTAAAATTATAAAATAAATTTTTGAAGGATTAAAATAAAAAATTTAAATAAAATATAGAATGAAACACTTAATTAACATTATAATTATTATTCATCAAAAATTGATATCTACTACAAAATTATTTGAATGAGAAGCTAGAAATTTTCTGGCGTTTAGATTACGCAGAAATTTGAGTCTTAGGAAAAAGTTGACCACACGTCAACTGCAGAATGCCACTTTCTTATTAGTTGGAAGACTTTTAAGATAGGAAAAAGTCAGTCATGTATTCAAGTTTCTGCACTTTGGGGATTTGTTTTCTTACCAAAATTTTCTTGGTTATTAAATATAAGTATTTTAGGAATTCACCATTTTGATTTTTAAAAAAATTAATATATTAAAGAATAATTTGATAACATATTTCTTTCTAAAAATAAGTCAATGCATGTTAGCAAGTATTATGAAATGAATCGGGTGAAAATTATTGATTGTTATGAAAAATGAAAATATTTAATTATAATTATTAAATATTAAAATTTATGGTTCAAAAATACGTATTTAGTTATAAATTTGTATTCATATGAAAGCTTTATTTTAATTAAAAATCACATTTTCATAAAATATCCGTGAGATTTGTAATTGAATATACAATATGAAGTTCTGAACTGTTAATTTTTATTTAGGGTTTAGGTATAAAATTGGATACATTTTTTGTACGAGCTTACTAATTAATAGGATGTCAAATATATGCAAAAATATTCATTTAGTCAATGATCTAATTAGAAGAATAATGGGAACTATTGTATATTTTTTTAAATAATTTCAGTTTGAAAAATAGATTTTACAATCTTTAATTCTTTTACTATATATATATAAAAATCCAAACGCTAAAAAAATAGCCCGAAAAGTGAAATAATGTTTGAATTACGGATAGAGGACAAATAAGTCATTCAACCTACAACACTTTCAAACATGTTATGTACATTTTTACGCACACTCATTTTTATATAAGTTTTTCCATTTTTGATTATTTCGTAACAATAATTATATATTGAATTAGTTGATAAATTTTAAACAAAATAATTTTTTTTATATAATTCTGAATTTTTTATTTTTTAAATAGAAATTATTTTAAGGTACTTATAATTTTTTATGAAAATTTTAATTTCTTATAATTTTTATTAAGACAAATATTTATAAATAAAAATAATGTAATAAAGAGAAGGAGCGTTGATAGCTTAAAAGTGATTGTATAATTTTTTTTCTTAAACTAACCGGGTGACCCAGGTTGAATGTTGATAACTTAAAAGTGATTGTATAATTTTTTTCTTAAACTAATCGGGGTAACCCAGTTTTTTAATAAAAGTATTTAAAATAAAAAATATTATTAAAAATAGCATAAATTGGTGAGAGAATCTTATACTCAAAATTTTATAAACTAATAATATAATTAAATAATTATTCTAAATTTTATTGAGAATAGAAGCACAAATAATATAAGATAATTAAATGACATTTTCTATTCGTTAAGTGTTTCTCTCAACACTCTTGTTTGCACATTTAAGAAGTTCTCTAATTTTTTTCCTCTCACTCTTACTTAGAGATTTTTGAGAAACCTCTATTAATTATCAAGTCCAATTTTCTCCAAGTGAAAGAGGAACAATTCAGCCAAAAAGCTTAAGGAGGTCAAAAAGACAAAAACTCTAGACAAAACTAGTAGGAAACAAGGAAGACAAGCAATAAAAAAGACACTTAATGAACAAAAATTTGCTACTCAAAGGGAAATTAGTAATGTGACAAAGGATAATATATTTACTGCAACTAAAATGAAGGAAAACCACTATTTAAAAATTGGAAAAAATTTGAAAACAAGAACTCAAAGAAATTGACACCAATAAGTACCAAAATGCTGGAATTTTCGGAAAAATCGTCACCACAATTTTTCCAACTTTTGAGCACTCAAAAGCATATGAATTGATATTGGAAAATTATGAAACCTTCCAGTTGAGCTTATATATGTGTAAACATTCAAATCAAGTGCCCAACAGCCATCAAAACCTAGAATAAATCGTTGAACAAGAAGCAAACAGAAACTGTCACGGAATACCGGAAATTGTCACGAAACTGGAAAATGGCTTGCAAACTTGTTCCAATTTATCACGAAAATTAGGGAAATGTTTTTGATGATTTTAAGGCATGAATTAAGCTCAAATTTAGGTGCAGGGCAACCACAAATAAGGGTCCAAAATAGGGAAAAAACATGGCATAAATGTTTAGGCACATGCAAAACACACCACAAGTTCAATTATCATGCTACTAGCAAAATTGATCCAATTTATGATGATGATGCATGAGCCTAATGAGCAATAAAGCCAAATTGAACTTGGACACTAAATTTGTGGGTGTTTAAATTTCCCAAACAGCTAAGGTACTGTACTCAATTTTTCCAAAATTTTCTACTCACAAGAACTACTATTTTTGACACTCTATTTTCTTTAACTCTATTTTTCTTGTATTTTCTTTTTACTCTTTTTTTTGAGTATTTTTCTATTGATATTTTCTTTTATTTTGATTTTCTATATTTTTCTTTTAACTATACTTTGCTGGACAATCCAATTCAAGTCTCAAAACTCAAGGAAGTCAAGTCAAACTTTGCTAACAAGCAAGATAATGCATGGTAGTGGTAACTTGAACTTACAATGAGCAATGCACATAGTAATGAAACATATAAGCACTAATTAAGTCTAATATAATGTAGAAGATTCAAATTTCAACAAAGGTGACATAAATTACACATTGAGAAAAATTATCAAACACATTAGGGATATGGACTAGCATATATTTAACATGTGAATTAGGTCATATATGATCTACCACATGGTATGAAACATATTCCCAATAATTTGGACAACCAAGACCAACAACAAAATCTTCAAAAAAAATTCCAATTGAACCAAAATTGAAATCAAAAGATAGAAGTAAGACTCAATACCACATGTGAACCACTACTTGATCAACTCATAATCAAGGGTGTAAATTTAAGTCAAGTTTCTAATATTTGACCTCTCATCCAAGAAGGAATTCTAGCCTTAAGATTACTTCAAATCCAATGCATAGAATTCCATCTTACTTCTTCCATGATCATCACACTTAAGTGGATTATGAGCCTCTTGATCACTCTAATTTTAGATCCTTCTTGATTGATTAAAGTGAAGGGTGTCTTACATCACTTGATCAATCCATCAAGGATCCAAGGGTGATGATGATTCACGACCAAAACTAGGGAAGGCTTGCTCATTTAAGTTGATCAATTTTTTCATTGTATTCACTTTTGTCATTTATGAAATAGAATTTTTCTAAGATTTGTGTCTTGAGAAAGGAGAGAGCTCTTCTAGGGTTCCTTTTAAGAACTTTGAATCTTATCATGGATCCATGATCCAAGTGGCGATTCTCCATCAAGCTTATTGAATTCCTTGAATTCATGGCGCTATCCTTCGTTTCCTTAATCCATTTTTGCAATTTTCTTCTTCTTATGATCTAGTCTGTGAAGTATCACTTGTAACCGTGAGTTCGGTTAGTGTTTCCGCAAGCTTCACCAATTAATTGAGTGTTGAATGATGAGTGAATGAAGATGGGACAATCCTTGTGCTAAATCTGTGAAGATCACCTAACTTCATTCATGGGTTTGCATTTGGTCCTAAAGTGAGTTTCTATAATCCTTAGTGGGCCTTCTAGAAGGTTTTAGGACACTATGTGGCCCATTGTATCCTTGACTCTCCAAATTTCATAATTGAGGTTTATTTCGGGTCCGAAGAATTATTTTACACTTAGCTTTATGGTTTAGAATTTGGTTCCATTAAGTTTTCCATTAGTAATCTCATTTATTGTTTAAATAGTGTTTTGATATTAAAATAATGTTGTTTGTGCTATTTATAACAACGCCACTAATAAGTTGACTTTCCTAATTGTTTTTGTATATCTTAACCAACAATTCTATTTACACTAATTACACCCAATTATTCCTAAATTAATGGTTAGTACTATATTTTAGGTTATTGGCCACCTTAGGTTTAATAATCCTGAAAAAGTGGCAAAATGATCATTTTTCACAACATACAAAGTTTGTGTCTGGTTTATTCAACTTAGTTTGTTAAAATTTGATTTAAAAGGATTTTCACAAACTTTTTTATAAAGACACCAACCAACCTCTTATGATTCGTTAAGAAAGAGAGAAGACAAAAAATAAACAGATTTTTTTTATAGTGATTCATCTTAATACAAGACTATGTCTAGTTTCATAAAAACAATTAAGATTCTGCTATATCAGAATGTGATACAAAATATTCTTTGACCCAATCTCTTTAGGTTATACAAGTATTATTTGGATACATACTCGTTAGGCTAAACAACTCCAAGTATTCTTTGAAAAAAACCTATTGAGCCTAGACAAACAAGTATTCTTTCAATACAGTCTCTTCAAGCTAACAAAACAAATGGTGGCAGAGTCACGTTGAGGGAAAGGGGGGCCGTCGCTACCCCCCAAATTTTCAAATTTCTTTTATATATATATAATAAATTATAATAATAATTTATATATAAATAATAATTATAATATATATATATATATATATATATAAATAATAACTATTTTTAAATAAATAATTATAATTCTAGTTATAATATTCTCAAAATAATTATTTTAAATAATAATTATAACATATATATAAATAAATATTATATATATGAATGATAATTTATAATAATAAATAATATATATTATATATAATAATAATAATAAATTTTAATTTTTTATTGGTTTTCTATTTTTGATTTATAATTTTATATCTAATTTTAAAAAGACTTCTATTTTTATTATTCTTTAGTTTTAAAATTTTTAATATTCATCTCCTATTTAAATGATTAATATTCATTTTCCTATTTAAACAATTTTTAGTTTTAAAACTTTTACTATTCATCTTTAATTTTAAACTCCCATCTAAATGATTTTTAATTTAATTTTTATAATATTTATTTTTAATTTTAAAATCTCATTATCATATTTTATATTTATTTAAGAAATTGTTAATCATAACGATAATGTATTTTTTATTATCTTACACAGAAACTATAACTAAATAAACTAAAAGAAATTTAACTTACTTTTTAAAAGTGTACTATTTCATTTTAAAGAAATTAAATAATAAATGTAAAAAATAATAAATTATAATAAAAAAGGTGGATGAAAAATAAAGAAAAATAAAAATAAAATAAAAAAATAAATTAAAATGAAAAAAATATTAGCCATTTCCATCCCTAAATTCTAACTCCATTACGATGAGTACATGAACTTTAAAAACTCATAAATATATTAAAAATATTATTATATTATTAATAAATTTGTGTTTAACATGTTTTTAAGAAAAAAATTAAAATTAAAATAAAAAAGAAATTTAGCCCCCACTAACACTACGTGCTGGCTCCGCCCCTAACAACAAATATTCTTTAGACACAACCTCGCTAACATATAGCACTAAGGGTAAATGATTTACGAAGAGTTTTTAATTAAGATTAACCTCTAGCAAAGAATATAAGGCTTGGTGAGAGATTGATAATTCAAACTTCAAGAGTTTCAACTTGTGCAGAGTAATCTCTTACTTTAGTCTTCAACCTCTGACCTTTATATAGATGATGATATTAAAGTATTCGTCAGACTCGGCAACTTCAAATCTTCATTCATCTATTAGAAGCCTGTTGCACGTCCATTTGCATTATCTCGTTAGGGTGGATAATTTTATTCTTTGACAGTTGAAAAATGTTGAAAAGAGTAACTATTTTTTTTTTTTGCTACAAATAGTCTTGTCATAAAAGTCTTCTTTTGTTTGATTTGGCTTGTCTTTTTAAGGGAGAAGTAGGTAAATTTCTCATACTTGAACTTTTTAAGCCAAGTCAACCTCTACAAGATGAAATGAACTGATAAGTACCTTAAATTTTAATGTATCTGTTAGGATGAGAATTTATCTTTTGCTTTAGAGAGTTTTCGTGTGTGCTATCATTAATTTGCTCCATCAGATTATACATCAATCTGTTTCTTTAAACTGAACCATAAACAATTACATTCGTTCATTCGTCAAACAAAGTTCGTGTCTCATAGATTTAAGAAATAATCAATTTTGATACAATATAAAATTAGTTTTAATTATCAAAATTAAGACTCATGATACATCTATTAATCATTTCAGACTTAACATATTATTTAATCATTTTAGTCAATGAATTTAACTACTTATTCTTATTTTAGTTTCCTTAATTAAGAATTAAAATGACAATAAATTATATAATTTTGAGAAAAAAATGACAATAAATATTTCACACAAACTAAAATGATATAAATATGACACCATCAATAGCTACTTTATTTTTTTTTTTCATGTTTAAGGATTAAATGATCTCAAACACGTATTTTCAATAACTAAAATGGTAATTTACTCCTCTTTATACTTATTTCTCACTAAGTATATGTACCTAACAAGTTTAGAAAACATCACTTTCCCTTCCCAAGTTGGTGTAGTTTCTTCTCCATGGTAAAGTAGCATAAGCTTGGCTACTTTCCAAAGTTATGTATGCTTTATGGATGGTCCCGTAGCATAAGAAATGGTAGCTATTCATCGTCAAGTATCGTGTAATGCATGGAGCTTCTCAACATTCAATAAAAAATTGTTGTGTACAACTTATATGAAGTTGACACGACGAAAGCGAGATCCACAAGATCGAAGTAAAGAGTTCATGATAAATAAATTCATGATACCTTGTGTTAATTTACATTACACCTAAAGAAATAAAGAAATAGAATGAGAAAAAAAATATTAATATAATATAATAAAAATAAAAATAAAATATCTATTAGATACATGTACTCGATCAACTGTGGTGCTAATATATTATAGATTAGTTAATAGTAGTATTATACATAATGTAAGATGAGCATAACAATAATATTAGGAATATTCTGCAGTAAATTATTAAAAAAAAAAAGAAGAAGAAAGAATATTCTGCAGTACTAGAACAAAATAAGATGATGCATGGTTGATACTTGATATGGAATTTTTCTCTGTTTGGAAAGAAAATAGAAACCGTTGTATCTTAAATTATACAAACGATCATATATTCTAATAAAAAAATATTTTTATTAAAGATCAAACGAATAAAAACTAAAAGAGATATCAAATATTAATTTACTTTTTTATTAAAACGGGTCTATTTTTTTATAGAAATTTTAAATTATAAATATTCCCAAAGAAATTATTATATACTTTTCACTTTTCCTTTATTTCGTGCTAATAATCAGACGGTCAGACCTAACGAACAACTAACATGTTTCGTACGAACGTAATTATTTCTTCCTATGTATTTTTAAGTTAAATTAGGAACACGAACATTATACATTTTTACTTTTATAATACGAGATTATTTACTGAATCAATTACCATTTTAATATTTTCAAGGTCTGAAAATTAGCTACTTTAATTTTCAAAAAATAAAAAATTAATATAATAATTCTTATAAATATATCATATTTATCATTTTAATTCTTGAAAATGTTCATTATTTTTTAATTCTTGAATTTAATCATTTATTATATTTTACTCATTATTTTATGAAATTAAAATAAAATTGATTGATTAAATTCAAAAACTAAAATAATTATAAATTATTAAATATAAAAAAATATTTTTCAATACTAAATTACCCTTTCAACCATTAAAATTGTAGTTTACTTGAATAAAATGCCTGCTGTCTATAAAAATATAACGGTAAACTTATTATTTTGTACATTTATTTGATAAAATCAATTTTTTTAATTTAAAAAATATATGTTAAAATTTACAATTTTATTATATTTTAATCAGCAGAACTTAAAAGGATTAATTTTAAAAGAAAAAGCTTAAAAGAGTATATCATAAAATTGGATTTTGCAATCATGCAATGTTCACGGAATCCAAATGCATTCATAACCGATCAAGATTACGGCGTTGTTTTAGTTGATTCTTAAAAGCTTATTTACGAGGACTCAAATTTCAATTTCTTTAAAGTATTTTAAAAGTTAATAGATTTTTATTCTAAAAGTGGTAAAATTATATAAAAAAAATCGCTAAGTCATTTTAATTTTAATGTTATTGTTATTATTATTATTGTTATTATTATTATTATTATTATTGCTTATAATAAATAAAAATTAATAAAATTAAATCAATGAAATCAAATATTCAATTTAAAGTTATTTAATGAAATAAGAAATCGTTTATTTATTTCATCTTAAAAAATTATTAAGATAGTCAAATTTCAACATAATTTGACTCTTTACTCTTCAGAGCATTTCAAAAGTCGTAAATTTATTTTATATTCAAAATCCATAAAACTATATTGGAAAAGTTTAACGACTTATTATAACTTTTAAATAATTATCATTATATTGCTGGCAAAATTTTAATTCTTTTCTCTTTAAATTTAGAAACTAATATTTTAAAGCATGGAATCAAATCAAGTGCATATATTCCAATATTTAAAAGTATGAGATGACACAATTAGCATGGTGGCAAAACTAAAGTTCCACAGAATCATGCTACAATAAATCATATCGAGAACGATTACACACGTATCCACATTCATGACACAACAATGGCTCCAAAGACTAGAGTTCCACAAAAACATGCTACAATAAATAGTAGTATCAAGTGAAATTCCAATGGAAGACTCGAGATCACAAAATTATGCTAATAATAAATCAAAATATATCCGAATCGACGTAAAAATAACAACGATCAAACCCAAAAATAATTACCCAACATGTCCTAAAAGAACATTCAAACACAAAAGATGTCAAAGTCTATGTTCCTCTTTCAACCCAAAAAGGTTGTTCAATTACGCAACAACATAACACCACCAACAACAAGTGTAACAAAATAAACCAAAACAATTGACGGAGCTACAGATGTTCCACTGTTCTTGGATGACGGCGCCGTTGCAGTAGACGGCGTTGGCAGCGGCGAATTTGGCCCTGGTGGTGACGGTGGAGATGCAGTTGGACCCATCGTCACCGGTCCCGGTGCTGGAGGGGTGGTCGCTGGAGAAACTGTAGGAGCCGGAGAAGTTGCCGGCGGTCCGACAGTAGGAGACTGGGGACTCGGTGTGGTCGCCGGAGGTCCGCTTGAAGGCACCGGAGAACTCGCCGGAGATGTTGATGGGGACGGAGGCCGAGGCGGTGGCGATGGTGGCAACAAGGGTGGAGACGAGGTTGGTGGGTTTGGGTTTGGGCTTGGTGAAGGGGAAGGGGAAGGTGAAGATTTTGGTGGTGACGGTGTTTTGGGTGTTGGTGGTGTTCTTGGGGACAAAACAACAACAATTAATTTTTGACCCTTTTCGCAATTCCCATCTTTTCCACTAATGAAGTAGAATGGTCCTGATCTATCAAACTTGAACTCAGTGTCACCGTTTTCAAATTTCTTGATTGGGTTGGTCTTGTTGCACTTGTCATAATCGTCTTTCTTCACTTCCAACACTGAATCCGAATCCTTTTTGTACTTGAAAACTAGCATGCAAAAAAAAAAAAAAAAACACACACACACAAAGATACAGATACATCAATTATAAAACGGTTCAACACAATAAAAATTTAATCTTTTTGAGTAATGGAAACTCTAAACCTATGTGGGTATGTGGTTTGCTTTGATTAGTAAATTACCTATTATGTCATTGATTTGGAACCTGTTTCTTCCAGCCCAATTGTTGTAACTCTCGGAAGGGTCTGGAACCCACCCTTGGCTTCCACCAACGTTGAATTTGTTGGCTTGGGAGCTTGAGAGAAGAGTGAAGAGAAAAAAGAAGAATAAAGGTCGTTGAAGCTCCATGAGGGGATATCAATGGAAGCGAGATGTGGAGGAGTGTTGCTAAGGTGTGTTTATATAGAGTAAGAGAGAGAGAGAGAAAGAGGGAGAGTGTGAAATGGTGTGAGACACGAAGTTTGGGTGGAAATTGGGGTGTGGACTGTGGAGATGTAGTAGAAAATGGAGTAGGAGGAAAAAAATGATGGAGATTGAAATTTAAAGGGAAAGAATCAAAAGATTTTACTATTGGCTCTTTGGGGAAATAATGTATAGAAACAGTGTGTCGATTGAGGGAGTGTAACGTGTGAAGATTACTGCGTGTTGATTTTGTGTTCCAAGTTTGAATATACCATACACATGGCACAATCAAGGGTATAAAATTTAGGAATCTAAGGAAACGTATTTAATTTATTCAATTTTAGGGTGGACATGGTCTTGTGGTGAGCATGGATGTTACAAGAAAGACAAGAAAATATTACACCTGCATTTAATTATTTGATGCCTTTATTCATACGTTCCTTTATATTTTTTTTTAAAAATGAAATATAAGTATGAAAAGAAATATATATCAACCTCGTATATAAATAATTAAAAAAAAAAAGAGATCTTACTTGCTAGACTTTTGATCTTCTTACTTTCGTTCATATTTAATTTTATCTAAATTATCTATTCTATTCTAAAATACTTTATTTCTCTCTTTCCGTAAATCTTTCATCTCTTTCGTTATTTAATCTAATTTGATTTAGGGATATTCTTATTCTTTTGGATAAATTACTCTAGGTGTTTTCTTTATGCATGTTAACTTGCGAATTTAAATTTATTTGAATTTTTTTTATCTATTGTCTAATTTAGTTTAATATATTTTAAAGTATATATTAATGACAATGAACACTATCGGATGAGGGACCTATTGCGCACTCGATTAAGTTCATATTAGTGAGAATGAGTTAACAGTTGGGATGTTGGAGATGTGTGTACCTAGAGAGGTCTACCATGCTGTATTGTGCAACTGTTAACTATTAAAATTATTGTGTTTGCAAACAGAAAATCACACAAAATTATAATTTGTGATATTAAGTTTTCCCTACGATTCAAATTATATAATTGAAAAAAATTGTTTCATGTTATAAGTCATTTTAAAATTCAATGAAATATTAATTATTTTGTTCCAGTATATAATTAATAATATTAATCTTAATTCTCGTAACTCATATTTATTTTTTTCATTTTAATTTTTATCATTTATCTTTCTAATATTTTTTTTATACATTTATTTATTTTATTGTTTTTTCCAATTAATTAATAAAGTGAGAGAAAGGATATATTAAGAAATAATATTAAAATTTATATAAAATTTAAAATATTAATTATATTTCTTAATTTACGTGTACAAATTTAAAACCTGAATGGAAGAAATAATATTTTATTTAATTTTAGTGTATTATTATTTTAGTTTCTGCTATGAATAGTAACAACAAATCAATAGTAATTAATTATAATAAGTGGAAATAATGGTAATAAATGAAAATAATTAACTGCAATAAATAAAAATAATAACAATAAATTAATAAAAATGATGACAATAAATTAATAGTAATTAACTGCAACATGTAAAAATAATGATAATAAATTAATAATAATTAACTGTAATAAATAAAAATAATATCAATCAAAAACAGCTAAAAGAATTATTAAAACTTCCTTTTTAGCCAACATATAACATGCTAATAAATTATTCAAACTATAAATAATGACAATAAAAACCTACTAAACAAATGATATTTAAACTGAATTTTTAGTCAACATATAACATACCCATAAATGAATAAAATTATAGAACAAAAGAAAAAAACACTAAAACAAGTTACTAAAACTGACTTTTTAGTCAATATAACATGCTAAAAACTATTAAAACTAAAAAATGTCATTAGAAAAAAACACCAACTAAAACAAATTATCTCATCTACTTATTTGTCAATATATAATATGCTAATAAATTACTAGAACTAAAAATAATGACAGTAAAATATACTCCAAGTAACACCTACTAAGAACACATTAATATAAATCGTTAAAATTCACTATTTAATGATTTAATCAACATATTGTCAGAATTATAAATTATTAAAACTAAAAATAATGGTTATAAAAACTAATAAAAATAATACCTACTAAAAAACACCTACCGAAACAAGTTATTAAAATTCACTGCAATAACAATGGTATAAAAGAATAAATAAATTAATGTTGGACTTGGATAAATTGTTTTTATTCATGATTCTAGGAGTAATAACCTAAACTAGATCTTTTCAAGCTGCTGCGATGTTGGTATAGTACCACCTTATTAAGATAGATTTTATTATTGTAATAGTTTTGCTTTATTAGCATAGACTCTTCCCGTGCCTATAATTATCATCTGTGATCAACATGAGTACAATAATATACTCAACTCCTTTTCCTGTACAGTAGAAATTAAAGTCTATTACTTAACCGGCCTGTTGTTCAACTCTTCCCGTGAGCATATCTTCTTCAACCTTTAATAATGTTGTTCCTTTTGCTCAATTCTACAACCCTGAGGACTTAGTTGAATTAAACATCACCACCACTCAATTGCTCATTAAACTTTCCTCTTCCAATTGTCCAACTTACTGAACTTATTTAGGTAGACCCACTTCTTGCTCATAGCTTGTGATTTAATGGCTACATGACTGATGCAACACCATGTCCACCCAAAATAATCGCTACAGACACTGGTTCTTCTGCTTACAACTTTTGGATCTGCCAAGACAAATACTTTTATATTGCCTTAATAGGCTCTTTTGATGCAGAAGCTTGCGTTATAATGCCTACAATAGAGACATCACGCCATGCCTGGCTAGCGTTCAAACATGCCTTCGCCACTCACTCTCGGTCACGAGTCATGTCTCTCAAAGAATGACTTAACTCTAGTACAAAAGGCTCTTTAACTGTTGTTGCTTATTTGCAATCAAATTGATCAATTGTTAAGGAGTAGTCCTTGATTTGTCATCCGTTTGGTGACATTGACCTTTTCATTCACGCATCAAATGGTCTTGATGCTTCCTCTAAGAGTTCAGAGCCTCAATTTGAACTTGTGACACTCTTATACACTTTGACGAACTATTTATGAAGTTGCACGGCTATGAAATTGTATCTCAAAGATAAGCACTTTAACCATCAACTCTCCATCAGTGCTAACTATGCAATTTTGGCCTATCTCACCATTGCAAAGGTCGCAAGCAAAATTTGTCTTCTGCATCATCCTTTCATACAAGAATAAGAAACCATTCATCCAATTCCACGATCATTTGCCAAATTTGTAACAAACTAGGACATTTTGCATTATCTTGTTATATGCTAAACACAAGTAACTCCGAGGTGGTAAAATCCTTATCATTGATACTATTGGTAAGTCTTCAATGTCTTCCGTTGGAGAGGTTTTGCATGTTAAAGGATTAAAATTTATCTCGCGTTGGGGGTTAATTCAAAGTCTCACGTCGAAGAGAATTTAGAAAGAGAGAAGGGTGAAAGACTTATATATGGTGGTAGAGTGATAGATTTTTCACTTGCACCACATACTTAAATCTATAATGGGTGTTTTAGATTTTAGGTAGTGTGTGTCAAACACTTTGGGGAGAGTTTGTAATTTTTGTCAGAAAAAATTACATATGAAAGGTTTGTAATTTTTGTCTGAAAAATTACACATGGAAAGGTTTGTAATATTTGCCAGAAAAATTACACGTGGAAAGGATTATAATTTTCGCCAAATTATATGTTGAATTCTCAAAGTGGTATCAGAGTTGATGGTTCGACTTGGCGAAAGATAGATTCATGAAGGTCAGGTGGACGAGAGATGAATCCATAAAGGTCAAGTGGACGAGAGATGAATCCATAAAGGTCAGGTGGACGTATCTTGAGATGATTCCCTTTGTTGAAAGTCTTCCGCTGCAAGGAGGGAGAAAGTATAATGGTCCTTTGTTTGAAGGGAGGATTGTTGGGATACAATCAAAGTTCTACGTTAGAAGATCAGTGCAGAGCTCGAAGGAAAAGAAAAATTTTGCTACAAGGGAGGACACTCCAAAAGTCAGAAGATTATGTTGTTGCAAGAGAAGATTGTTGTAGGAGAGTTTTGTTAGCTAGAAGATTCTGATGTAAGGAAGGATCATTGCAGAAGTGTAAAACATTGAATTGAATTAAGGGGAGATTTTTTAAGTGTTGGGATTAATTCAAAGTCCCACATCAGAGAGCATTTGGAAAGAGATAAGGGTAAAAGACTTATATATGTGGTAGAGTGATAGGTTTTTCAATTGCACCACATCCTTGAACTTATAATGAGTGTTTTAGATTTTAGGTAGTGTGTGTTAAACACTTTGGGGAAGGTTTGTAATTTTTGTCAGAAAAAATTACATATGAAAGGTTTGTAATTTTTGGCAGAAAAAATTACTTATGAAAGATTTGTAATTTTTGTCAGAAAAATTACACATCGAAAGGTTTTTCTTACACGTGTGGAAGGGTTTATAATTTTCGCCTGAAAAATTATATGTTGAATTCTAACAAATGGTTGCCAAAAATCTCTTGGAAATCAAATCATTTGTGGGAATCTTGTTAGTATAGTAAACAACTTAAAACTTTTTTTAAATTAAAAAAATGTCATTACCACTATAAGACCATTAGGGTTATTGCATATTGATCTTTATAATCCAACATAAACTCAAAGTCTTAGTGCAAAGAGATATGAATTTATTATTATTGACGACTATTCTAGACTCACGAGTATACATCCTAACTCACAAATGTGAATCTTATAGGATTTTTGAAATATACTATAAATGAGTGAAAAATGATTTATTTTTGTATTATGTATGTTTGAAGTGATAAAAGAATTTAATTTAAGAATATATATTCAAAATTTTTTGTTATCAGAATAATATCTTTCAAAACCCCTCTTCATCGAGAACATTTCAAATAGAACTTTGGTTGAATAGAACCTCGAAAGAAATGACAAGAACTTTGGTTTGTGAGAATTCTCTTCCTAAATACTGTTGGGTAGAGGTAGTTAACACTGCTTTCTATATTAAAAGTAGAATATTAACAAGACTCATCATAAATAAGAATTCATATGAACTATGAAAAGGAAGAAGACCCATCATAAAGTTGATAAAGGAATTCTCTTTGGATATTTTGCCACCTCAAAGGCATATAGAGTCTATAACTCTAGAATCCAAGTAGTAAAAGAGTTTATTCATGTAAAATTTAACGGTAACACTAAGGCTAATAAAAACATATTATACCTAAAAAATTCTTTTGACTTTTCAGATATAAGATCATCTGATCAAGTTACAGATCAAGTTATAGATCAAGTTACAGATCAAGTATAGAGATGAGATGAAAGTATTAAGACAGACAAAGCAATCCCAACAAACGAATCAATTACCACTTTATCCGTTCTTCAACCTTATACTTCCAAACAATCAAATCAAAGAAACTAGAAGTTTATCACTAACCATTTTGAAGATTTGATTATTAGAGATAGATGAGAAATTGAAATATGATGCTAACTATGTTTTGGTTTCTGAAATTGAACCAAAGAACATAGATAAAGATATTTAGGACAATGATTGGATCATTGTTATGGAGAAGGAACTAAATTAATTCATAAGTAATGATGTATGGAAGCTAGTACCAAAACCTACTAAGAAAAACATCACTAGAATGGAGTGGGTGTTCAAAAACAAGTTAGATGAAGCTAAGAAAGTGGTAAGGAACAAAAAAAGGTTAGTAGCCCAAGACTTTAGTAATTAGATGGATAATGTCAAGCCAATGAAATCCCCATGCATTCGTCTGGTGTTAGTTTCAAGGACAAATAAGGTAAACCTACAGATAGTATCATCTATAGAGGTATGATTGTCTAACTCCTTTAACTCACAACTAGTAGACCTGATATTATGTTTAATGCCTACTTATGTGCTAGATTTCAATCATATCATAGAGAGCCACATCTTCAAGTTATAGATACTGTAATGATGACTATATTGGAGATAGAATGGAGAGGAAGAGTGCAAGTGGAGTTTGCCTTTTTCTTGGAGACTCACTCATCTCGTAAGTAAGCAAGAATTAGAACTCAATATCTCTCTCAATGACAGAAATAGTATACGTTTCCACAACAAACTATTATTCATAATTTCTAAAATTATAGGTAAAATATCAGTTAGAAGCTTACCCTAAGTTTGTGCAAAATATTCATATATTTTGAGATAATACTAGTGCAA
Organism: Hylodesmum podocarpum; assembly: GCA_026586105.1. Taxonomy (NCBI): domain Eukaryota; kingdom Viridiplantae; phylum Streptophyta; class Magnoliopsida; order Fabales; family Fabaceae; genus Hylodesmum; species Hylodesmum podocarpum. The sequence goes on from JALJEV010000804.1 coordinate 3,904,171, forward strand.
TAAATCTAACTAAAAACTAAATTTAGCATTTTAAAGGTACACACATAGAAATAAGATATTATTTCATTAGAGATCACGTTAAAAAGGTGTTTTTGATATAAAATTTATTGATACAAATCACCAATGGGGTGATATCTTTACCAAAGCTTTAACTAAAAAATGCTTCAATTTCATAAAAGAAGATTTGAGCTTGGTAAACTTAGCACACTAAGTTAATCTTACAAACTCAACTTCGTCCATCAAGATATCAGACTAATGAATCGTGTAAAAGATAAAAACACAAGAAGGGAGGGGGGGGTTTAATTGTGTTAAATAAAAAATTAATTTCTTTCGTCGGTTGGTTTTAAACAGAGTCAGATGAAACAATGCTTATCTTTAAAGTTTGATTTTAAGCACAGATGTTATACTTTGATTATCCCCGTTAGTTACAAGTTCAAAGAAGATAAACACAATTATTTTTATACTGGTTCGTCTATTCAAGACTACGTCCAGTTACCCAACAACTACTGAGTTTTCACTACAAACCGTGAAATGGTTACAAGTATTGTTTGAACCCAGCCACTTCTGGCTAATACAGGATATTCTTTGAACACAGTCTTCCTAGGCTAAACAATAAGGTATTCTTTGAACACACAACCTCCTCAGGCTAAAGCACCACACAAGTGGATTTAAAAGGTTTTTTGGAAAGAAAAATTCCTCTTCGTAGAGAGGGGTATACAATGAAGTTCTAATGTAGCAGTGAGCGAAAGCACAAAGTCTTAGCAATATAAGCGTGTTCGCCAACTGAAACTTGAAGGAGTGAAGTCCTTTTATAGGCATGATCTTTAGATGTCCGTTAGAAACAGAAGAATGTCGTTGAGCTTTTCCAAGTGCAGTCCAAAAAGGTGTCAGAGTGCAATCAAGTGATGAGTTAGCGTGTGCAGCGGATTTGATAGCATACTCAGTCCTTTTTCTAACTTGTACTAAGATTTTCTAGGAAAAGGGCGAAACCTTTTCGTGTTGCATGTGAAAGTTCGAATCCCCATACTGATCTTGGAAGCACTCATGAGTAACTTAAAAGATTTGAACTTGATGCGAGTTACTCAGTCTGAACTTCACTTCCTTGACAGACAATGTGAATCTTCAGTCTTAAGGTTGGCTTGTAAGCTCCGTCTGAAGAGTATCGTCTATCCTTCCATTTGATGACATGACTTTGAAACAGACCGATGACTTCAACTTTGAGGGGTCATCTTCCGTCTGTGCTTGTTCAGTCTGACTTTGCTTGCAATGCTTTGTCTGAGATGTTCCGTCTGTTTTGTAATTAATCAAAACTTAGAGATGTTAATCACCTTGATGTAACAAATCGTCTGATGGATTTTCATTAATATGTTAAATGATCAAATTCATCTAGTAAGAACCACTTAGACTAATTGTGTTTCACATTACACTTGATATGTGTGTTTAAGTGTGTAGGGTCTGTGCATTTAATGAACACATTAAATGTGTTTGAATGTTAAAGATAAATCATTGCGAGGAGAAACGTGTGCCTTTGTGATGCCTATTCTACGTTACCTCAAATTTCAAATCTTACTGATGGTCACGAATTTATAGTGACGGTAACCAAACCTCTTATACTATTTAAACTTACCTTACTGTGAAAATTGTTTACCTTCTAATCAAATTTTACATGTTCGCATCAAGAGAATACAAATGACATACCCATCTGCATCTAACATGAACGAGACCTTCTTCGCCAAGGAGATGTTTCTACTTGGGAAGTGGATGGAGCTCTCCAATTTCCTCTCATGCTCTAAGGATTTGGTATTTACCCTAACTACTGTAGAATGGTCATCATTTGCTGAAATGAACGACAAATAGTTTTCCAGGTCTACCTGAGTTTTGGGGAAACGACAAAAAGGCCAATGGAGTCATCAATTGATCATTTGAGATAAAGAATATCTTATCTCTGTTGAGTCTATTATAGTGTTAAGTCACTAGAGCTCACCTTCGTTGGGATAACAACATTGGAAAGTGAGTTGTTGATGTTGCTTTTTGTGTGTCAGTATGCCTTCGGGGGACGAAAGATGCCACCAAGTTCCTTCGATTTGGGAACAAGCTTTCCTTTATTAAAGTACTTCAAAATTTTCTTTTGAACATCTTTATCCTTAGGACTAGGTCTAGGGATAATGTAAGTCACAAAGATAAGTTTTGTATCAATCATCTGTTGAGGAAGGCACTTATCACCCTTTCACTTGTTATCATTAATCACTGCCTGAACACTATAAGTAATTACATTATGAAGAACATCCCTTATCCTTGTTTTTACTCAAGGATTCTTAGAACCAAGACTTTGAAATCAAGGATATTGAAGGATGTCCTTCTAGAGCTAAGTTGAAGATGGATACCTTTAATAAGATGAAACTTGGTCACCTTTTTCTTGATTCTGGAGAAGTTGGAGGAGTCTCGTCTGTCTTTTTATCTGCAAAGACAAAACAATAGTCACCCGTACATAAGCCTTTTTCTCAAAGCTATAAGATAGAGCTCGAACACGAGGTTCCAATGGTAAATGTTGAACCAATAGAAGACATAATTAGAGATGCATACATAATTTGATCTTAGGGTGATCCAAATGTGAACCCAGATTCTGCAGTTCTAGATAGAGTTCCTTTCATTTCTTCACATGTATAACCACCAAAATCTCCACTTAGACATAAACCCCAGACCTAAACACAAGTCTCTCCCCCAAAACCTCACCCTACCTATAAGGTTTGCATTAAAAGAGCAAAAAACCAACCTCTTCCTTCACAAATAGAACCAACAAAACCTCCACAAACACAATCCCCTTATAAATAACCTTCATCCAGTCCACCTCAGACTCGCCCTCTTTCTCCAACCTCTCCACCCATCAAAAAGCCCAAACTTGTGTTCAGATGATGAGTTTACAAACCATTCTGATTAATTGAGGAACTCGCCTCAGATGAAGAAGAGATTTCTATCCTTGCTCCCAAATCTACCTTGGGTCCCTTTGTTTATCTCTTCAAATCACCTCTAAAGATGTGAAGGAAAAATAGTACAACCATGTCTTCCAAAACCAAGAGAAAAGAGAAAGACTTAAAGTCTATTGTTAGAGAAAGAGATCAAATTTTTGTCGAGTATAAAGCCAAAATCGGTTAAGAGTTTTGATATGTTATTATTTTAATTACTTTCGTATTGCATTATAATAATGATTGAGATCTAATTAGTTGATAATTAATGAGTTTTAGACCATTCTTTGTGTTTTGGCTAATTGGGCCTTAATTGTTTTGATACAATTTAATTGTAATTTCCAAATTTGCACAATTTTAGTATTTTGGTCATAACTTTGGTTACATACCTCAAATTGACATGATCTAGGTCTCATTTTGCAGATAACACAGAGCTTTATAATTTCTAATAGATGACCCAGGATCAAATTCAGACTGAAAAGGGATCAAAATCAACCTTAATGTTGACGTATTAAAGCTGGAGCAAAATTGGATGACTTGGATATGACTTAGCAATTTTGGGCCCAAACTTAATCAGGGTTCGAATAAGGGCAACCCAAACCCATTTCTCCAAGGGTTTGACCCGGTTTTATGGTGTATAGCTTAGGTACTTAAGTGAGCACATGTTAGGCACATGACTTGGCATATCACTCACGCTTGTAAATTTCTTGATAATACTTTTACTCATACAATTTTACGTTTTATTCTCTCTTGTTTTCTCTTCTCTTCTTGTCAAACTAAGCTTCTTTCTAACACCATTTTCATCTCTTAAAATTTGAATTAAAGTGCACAATCATGAGTAGTTAAATTCCTCACATCAATATGGGTTCGTATATGATGCAAACCCACGAAGAAATTGGAAGGGATCTTCACGGATAAGTAAGTAGTTACCCCAAACTTCATTCACTAACCTTCAATCACTCTTAAACACTCTTGATCTCACAGAAATGAAGCAAGAAGCTCATGGTCAAGGTGCTAATTAATGGAACTAAATCAAAGAGAGAAGAAAAGATAAAATGGAAAAGACAAGAATGGTGGGAGCGCCATGAATTAGAAATTCAATAAGCTCTTAGGAAGAATCGCCACTTGGATGCAAGGATCCATGATAAGATTCAAGGTTTCAAGAAGAAATTCTTAGGAGAGCTCTACTCCTTTCAAGAGAAACAATTCTCAATTTTCATTCATTTTGACTAAAAGTGACTACAAATAAAAGTGTTGACCAAGATAAGTGGCAAAGCCTTTTCCCAAGCACTAGGATGTGAATAATTCAGCACCCTTAAATCCTTGATTGATCAATCAAGTGAAGCAAAGTACCATTCACAATTGATCAATCAAGAAGGATCTAGAAAAGCGTGATCAAAAGGCTTATAATTCAAATTAGAAGTGATGATCATGGGAGAAGCAAGATAGAATTCTATGACTTGGATTAGAATTAATCTTAAGGCTAGAATTTCATCTTGAATTAGAGATTAAATCTTAGATGATTGATTTAAATTTACATCATTGATTATGAATTGATCAAGTGGTGGAGATTTAAATCAAGTTAGTGAAAATTTTACTAACTCTCTCTCTTTTCCCATCCACTCTCCTTTAAGAGAGTGTATTACACTTGTTTAACTTAGATCATAAGATTAAGTTCACTTAATGTCAATTAGGCTGAGTACACTTACAAATACAAGGCCCACAATTCAAGTCTTAAAAGTAATTACAAAATTGAAAGAAACTAATAAGGCTTAAACAATTAAGCAACTCGCTGGAAAATCCTCGCAACTTCCAAACGTTAACTTCAAGCTCCATTTTCTTCTAGATTCTGTTCGAATTGGGCTTTGATGTCTTCATAACTTTTGTAGCCCTTTAAGTTAGCTTTAAAATTCCACCAAGACGAACATAATTGGAGTTGTGTAGCCCAAGTTATGCGCAAAATACTCAACCTTGTCAGACACAAAAAATAACAGCGAATTTATTTCAAGACTAATTTAAAAAGTAAGGTTGGAGAGTTTGTTGAGCTTTTGGAGATGGTCCTCCATTAGTATAGGTTCCATTTTAATCCTCAAATTCATCGTTTTACGTAGTTTCTTGAATTTCATAATCCGAATTGGGGTTTTGGTTTAGTTAATTGGTTGATTTCTTAATTTTAATTTTACTGTTGATTGATGGTAAATGCAAAATACCCGAGTTGAACATTAATCAGACCAATTATGTGCCTTAGGCAATTGCATGAGTAAATGCATGTATAATATTCGATGAAAATCCTCCATGACGGTGGAGTGCTCAGGTGCTAATACAGTACATATATTCTGGCTCTAATTTGATTGCTTATGTAATTTTAATCTTATTTTAGAACCAATGAGAGATTTTAGCAACCAAAAGAAGGATCAAATTGAGCTTTATCCATATAGCTTTCATTCTTACAACTCTATTTTGGTTTTCTTAATTGCTTTAATAGTTTTGATTGTTTATTTCAAATTTGCATTTAAACCTCCTTTAATTTGCTTTTGTAAATGGCATATGAGAAAAATTGAACAATCCTTGGTTAGAGTGACCTAGATTTGCCACACTGCAGTTTTAACCACCTAGTCTAATTTGATCGCGTTCGATAATGAGTATCAAGTTTTTGTCTTAGCTAAAATCTCTTGAGATTATAGTTAATGAGGCCAAAATGTTGTTCATGAGGATGTTGAAGCTATAGAAAGACAAAAAGCCTTAGATGTTGGGATTTATTTTGGAAAGGCCAAAGTCTTAGATGAAGTCTGCTCAAAAGACAAAAAATCAAGAGATGAAGGTCTTGACTAGAGCTCAACAGGAATCCAAAGCATCTTATGAAGACCTGCTCGGACGAACAAAATAAGTTGTTCTGGTGCAACATTTTTAGTTGTTATTAATCCTATTGAAGAAGAAGTAGCCCAGTTAGTACAAGTTCAACAAGATAATGAAATGCATCCTAAAAGATGAATACCATATTGAATGAGGAGCCTCTTGATTCCTCGTGTTTTCATGATGCCCATATTCCATCTATTCCTCAAAATAGTACACATATGAATGCCTTGATTGCATATGATAAGAAAGATGCCTTGAATAAGTCTGTAAGTCAAGATCCTTGCATATACTTCGTTTACTATATATGTTTTCAACGTGCCTTTGGTACATGTTGAGAATAACTCTTCTTAGTTTTCTCCTTTAGTGATTGCTATTAGAGATTCCTAAATGATGTCCACTATCACACGGATGCCTTTAGATGATAGTGTTGTATAAACTTAAACATTCTTAAGTTATGAATTCAATATCCGATTTTTTGTTTCAACTTATTCTTCTTTTTCAAATAATCTTCCTAAACTGGTGTTGATTTATTCTTGTCCTAAATGCACAGTTTGGCTAATTGGTGTACCTCCTCAAGAAGAGATATAAAAAAAACGTTTCTCACATCTAAGATATCTAAATACACTATGAATATAAGTCAAGTATAATAAACATTTAGAAGCCGTCTTCTATTTAGCCCAAGTAAAATTTGACAATACATTTTAATCAATATCACTTCATCATGGGAAGGCCACTCCATGGGCAATCATAGCAAATATTATCCACTGTAGAGCCAAAAACAAAAAGTTATAACAAATACACAAAGTAAAATGCTTTATCTTATTCCAACGAACCGTAGAAAACATAAGTGAGATAAAAACACAGGCACTTAGGAAAGCATATTCTCAGTTGGTTCATAATTCACATCCCAATGATTTCTCTGGAGACTTAAAACTTATACGGCCAACTTCATACTATCACAAAAATCTAAGCTATTTAAATATTTCCATAGTAATTCTTGGCATGAATAGAATATTTGTAAGTAGGTTAATAAAAAAATTCAAGACATTAACATGTTAGTAAATGATGAGATTATTTCATTATGAATGAACTTCTATGTGTTGGTTGTTTCAGCGTATATTTACAGAGTTTTAAAACTATTAGTTTTATATACGCTCAATAAATCAAAATTTCCCAATTATAAATTAAATTTTCTAAGACTTTTAAATATTTTGTTATTAAACAAATGATGAATTGTAGTTAACTCTACTGTGTAAAATATAGTACAAATACATCATTCATCAAGATTTGTGGGCACCTAATTTATTTATTTAGTTTTTTACTGTTTTCTTGTTCTTATTTGTCATTTTTACTACATTTCCCTTTCTATATATAATTAAATTCCTTTCACACATAATGTTAAGGACATACTCTCTCAACGGCAATATTTTAAGCACATTCCCTTTGATTGGTCCGCGTTATTAATTTCTTTAAAACGGTCACTTGTTAACCGGTTCACTCGGTTTAGTATATTTAATTTAATTTTATTTTTTTTGAAAGCCAAAGTGTAGTAATCACTCATCAGTACACGAGCATGCCACCCTCTTGTATTGTTCATACAAATTATGTATGCTTCCCTTCTAATTTGCACCATGCACATTCAATTTCAAGCTTTTAACTCTTGTTTCAGGACAAAAAAACTTTTCTTCATAATAGCTTACATGAACTTGGAACAGTAATAACTAAACCAAATTTCATCCACACTCTTCAATATGTAATAGAGTGTAATTGGTCAGAGCAATAACCATCTGATTTTTATCTTCTTTTTTTTTATTATTATTTTCTGAAAACAGTTCTTATTTTTAATTTTATTAGATTTTAAAAAATATGTTTATTTTGATTGCTATTTCTAATTTTAAAAAAATAAAACAGTTTAGTTTGATTATTTTTGGTGTATTAAAGATCTTTAAAATAATATCATATATCATATAATATTTTTATTTTTCTTTTCTCCTTTTATTTTTTGGTTTGTGCGCATGATTTAGACGATGATTCTATATAATTATCAAATATACCACCGCGTTTTTAGAGTTTTTAAATAAAAAGTGTAAAAATGAAGCCATAGTATTTCCTTATTTTCAGCCAATTTTAAAAATATTTTCATAAAAATATTTTCAAAAAAATCAACCAACATATTTTCACCTCTATTTTTAATTTTTAATGAAAATAAAAACAAGAAATACTCAACTAAACACCACCTTAATTTCAAATATGCAGTTGTGGAATATATATTCAGTACTTAAAAAATATCTTTTTTAGACTTTTTCATTTAGACAAGTTAACTTGGACCAGACACTACTCATGTTTTTTTTATTTTTTTTTCAGAAGTAGGTTGGGTCAATAGACGTGTTAAAAATTATAACACTTTTGAAATTTAACTTTTTGAGTAACTTAAAACTCTGAATCATAGTAGAAAATATTTTCCATAATGTATAATCAAAATACATTTGAAACTTATTTTTTGAGAAAAGAATATTATGGGAAAAAAAAAGTAGAAGTGTATTGATAAAAAGGGAGGTGTAAATAATAATACAGCTTCAATGTTGTTTATGTCCAATGCAGTACGTAACCCAATAAGGGGAGATGATATAAGCTACTGATCCCCTGCTAGCCCAAAAACTTGAGGTCCAGTGATCCAGTCTGATGTTAACTTTCCAATCCAATATAAAACAAAAACCGTTTGCAACACTCAAAATATTACTATGATTCAAAAATTAATTTCTTTTTAAAACTATCTAGATTTTAAAAGTAAATTTCTATAAAAGGTTATATTCGAAAGATAAGTGTTTTTATTTCTGAACAAAACTATCAAAACATGTTGGTCCCTATGTGAATCTAGAGGGGGTGAATAGATTCTAGTTCCCTATATCAATTTTTTCCTTCTCTCACTTTCTTTCCCGATTCAATTTTATCTTAGTTACAAGTAACGTATCAGAGGTATTACAGCGGATAATAGCGAGAATGTAAAGCGAGAAAAACAATGAAGTACAAGAGATAAGGTAGAGAAAAAAGTTTAGACAAAGATTTATCCTAGTTCGGCTTTCGGCCTACATCCAGTCCCAACCCAACAATCTGTTGCGATCGATTTTTCAACTACAATGATTCTTTGTGTCCAATACAATCACGCTGCACAAACACAAAACAAATAAAAAAAAAAACTCAAAACATATGTTCTTCACTTAAGAACATATCTTGATTCTTGATCCCTTCAAGAACCAACCTTGAGAGTACCTCTCTCAAAACAAAACTCTTCAACTCTTCTAGACAACACCTTTCTCTTTAGAGTCTTAAACCAAAAACGAATACAAAAAGATAAAGATCAGATAAGAGTACACCTGTTGTGTATGCACTGATCAAGATAGCATCCAATGAATTCAATCATTCACACAGCCTTCATCTCAAGAGAAAGTCTTTTAAAAACTTTGAAGAGAATTCTTGTGTAAAACTGGTTTTTTCCGCTCTTCCTTTCTTTCTGAAAAACTCAAAAGATCTCTCTCCTTGAAACAATTCAAAGAGGTTTCTATTTAAAGCAGTTTCAAAAGCTATTTGAGATGAATTCTAGTGTGGTAATCGATTACTCCAGAGAAATTTGCCTTCTCTGTTTCCTCAAGCACGAAGTAATCGATTACTATGGAGTGGTAATCGATTACTCCAGAGCAATTTGGGTTCCCCTGTTTTCTGAGTCTGTTGGTAATCGATTACAGTTATATGGTAATCGATTACTTCAGCTTAAAACCTTTTTAAACCAAAGTTTTTGACTTTTCCAAAACAGAATGGGGTTCCAAAACTTCTCTAGCTCAAATCATAAGAGTAGATTCAAATTCTCTATGAAAAAGATTGAATAAAAACCACACACAAAGCCTATACTAAAACAATCAATACAATTAAGCTCCTATTTACAATCTATCATAAAGATCAAAATTACAAGTATATCAAAACTAAAACAAGAGGCGACTTCTTCAGCTTCAACGGCTTTGATGTGTCCTGCAATGTTAGTATTTTTCCTTTTCCTTTTTTTTTATTTTCATCATTTTTTTTCATACAGCTTTATAGATGATTCAAATCATATCACATTTTCAATTCACAGAAATATAAAGGCAATCATTTGCAAAGAAAATTAAATCTAGCTATTACAGTTATCCATATTGTTCAAATATTTCTAATTTGCTCCCCCTAAGTAAAGTACTTAAGAAAAAATAGATTCAAAATCAATTCAAAAACAGTTAAAAAAAAAACTATGAAGACTAATATATGAAGATTAGTAACAACTAATAACTACACACTACTACTCCCTCTATTTGGTATATCAAATAAGAAGGTGAGAGGTAGAGTTGAAGTTACTAATCTGAGTCATCTTGGTTGAGTCTTTCCATGATCGTTTCCATCAAGTCTTTCATCTCTAGGAAGTGCAAATCTTGACGCTTTCCTAGGTCATCTATCCTCTTGTTGACAGTTGCTTCCAATTCATCCAATCTGTCAATCATGATGGATTCAAAGCGCGATCTCGGAATATACTCTCCAGATGCCAGGTTGTCTTCATCTTCATCTTCACGTTGTGCTTCTTCTTGTTCTTCTTGTAGATTTGCTTGCTGTTCTTCTCTAGTTATCCAGTCCGCATCAGTTTTGATCAGCCTCATCATCTTCAAGGCTCTATCACTGATCATGTGGACATCCTTGACTAATTCTCTTGCTTCATCAGTAGTTTCTATCTGAAAAATTTCAATTAGTCTAGATATAAACAGAGAGTATGGACACTTATTGTCTAGAAGTCTTCTAGTCTTCAGCATATTGTCCATAATGATTTGCGTCCAATCCACTTGAATTCCATTCTTTAGAGCAGTCATGAAGATCATGTCATCTTCACTGATTTGTGCATGATTTGCTCCTCTAGCAGCCAAAATCCAGCAAACGGTGTAATGCAGTAGCCTATCATCAGTTGTCAGGCCACCAATGTTGTAAGTCACCTTTTTGCCTTGTGCTCTTCTAGAATTCCTTTCCTCTTCCCAGTTCTGTGGGTTCCTTAGTAGGCTCATGTAGAAAGTGTCTTTTTGTAGATCAAATCCTTTCTCTCGGAGTTTGTCTACATGCGCTATGATCCCTTCCTTCCGATTACCAGCAATTTGAAGAAAATGTGCAGGGGTTAGGGTTATCTTAATACCTTTAATTTCAGAACTTACTGTCATTCTCTCCATGTTTGGTTTGAGGTTTGAATAGAAGACTCGAACCAAATCGGGGTAGATAAAACCTTTCATGCCTACAAATCTCTCCAAGTGTTGTTGCCTCAGGTATGTCTGGAATGTGAAACTCTGACTGTCTAGCCATTGGAGGTCTAGAATCTTTGGTGGAACAAGACTTTTGTTTGCAAAATCCAAGTTGAATCTTGTTTCTTATCCCTTGGAGGTGAACCAACGATTGACCGCAGATTCTTGTGGAGGAGGTTGAGTTTCTTGTTGAGCTGGTGATGTAGGTTTCTTCCTCTTGGAGGATTCTCCTACTTTCTTCTTTCCTTTGATTTCTTCTTGAGGGAATCTGTTTGCTCTCATCTTGATTATTTTGCCTTTTCCTTGTTCTTCCATGGTTGCTGAGAGAGAGATATATATCTAGGGTTTTGGAGGAAGAAGATGAATGGTGAGTCGTAGGGTTTCACCTGCACTTCTTATAAGAGAAAACAAAGCCCAAGATATTAGCCCAAGAACGAGGTAATAGATTACCAGCGGTTAGCTTGGAAATCGATTATCTCTCGTTCCTTATATAAAGAGAAGATGAAAAACAAGAAAAACAAGTCGTGGTAATCGACAGAAATCTGTAATCGATTACTCCAGAGGGTTTTTCTAAAACCATTGAAAACTGGTTCTGTGGTAATCGATTACGGATCGTGGTAATCGATTATCTCAATACCAAAATCCTTCCCAGAGTGAAATTCACGCGAAGTAATCGATTATTCTTCTTTGGTAATCGATTATTTCTATCAGAAGAAGGTTTTTATTGAAAAATTTTCACAAAAACAATTTTATGGATGAGTGTAATCAAGTAAAAGGGTTTAGTTTAGATGTTCCTCACTCAAAATGCCGAGGTTTGATCTAAGTTTGTAAAACCTTTCTTTTGGTAATGCCTTTGTAAAAATATCCGCTAGTTGATTTTCTGTGTCTATGAATTTGATGTCACAATCTCCTTTTTCGATGTTATCTCTAATGAAGTGGTGTCTGACTTCAATGTGTTTTGTTCTTGAGTGCAGTATATGATTTCTTGTGATACTTATAGCGCTTGTGTTGTCGCATTTCAGGGGAATGTGATCTATCTTTAGCCCAAAGTCTTCTAGTTGGTGTTTCAACCAAATTGTTTGAGCAAGCAGACTTCCCATGACTATATATTCAGCTTACATAGTTGATAGTGCTACGCAAGCTTGTTTTCTGCTATTCCAAGATATCAAACATTCTCCAAAGATGTGACATGTTCCACTGATGCTTTTCCTGTCTGTTTTGCTACCTGCAAAATCAGAGTCACTGAAACCAACAAGTAATGGTGAGGTTCCTTTTTAATACCACAATCCACAACTTATAGTTCCTTTTAGGTATTTGAGAATCTTCTTTACTGTTAGCCAATGAGATTGCTTAGGTGCAGATTGAAATCTAGCACATAAACATACAAAGTACATAATATCAGGTCTACTGGCTGTAAGATAAAGTAAAGATCCTATAACACCTCTGTATAAGGTAGTATCAACTTCATCACCTGCTTCATCAATCTCAAGATAAGTGTTAGTAGAAATAGGTATATTTGACACTTTACAGTTAACCATATCATATTTTCTGAGTAGTTCTTTAGTATACTTAGCCTAGTGAATGAATGTGCCACCTTCCATTTGTTTGATCTGGAGTCCTAAAAAGAAACTTAGTTCTCCTATCATGGACATGTCAAATTCTTCCTGCATATTACTCACAAACTCTTCACAAAGTTGTTGGTTAGATGATCCAAAGATAATGTCATCAACATAAATTTGAACCAATAGAATGTAGTTAGACTTGTTCTTAATAAACAAGGTCTTGTCTACTTTACCTCTGTGAAATCCTTTTGATATGAGAAACTTACTCAATCTATCATACCATTGCCTGGGGGCTTGCTTTAACCCGTATAAGGCTTTATGAAGTTTGTAAACATGTGTAGGCCAAGTAGCGTCTGTGAATCCAGGTGGTTGTGCTACATAGACTTCTTCATTTATATACCCATTTAAGAATGCACTCTTTACATCCATTTGGAATAATTTGAAGTTGTTGATGCAAACATAAGCTAGGAGTAGTCTAACAGCTGCAAGTCTTGCAACAGGGGCAAAGGTTTCCTCAAAGTCAATTCCTTCTTGTTGATTGTAGCCTTTTGCCACAAGTCTTGCTTTGTTTCTGACCACAACTCCTTCTTCACTCAGTTTATTCTTGAATACCCATTTCGTGCCAATTATATTCATGTTGCCTTTGTCTGGAACAAGTTCCCAAACTCCATTTCTTCTGAACTGGTTAAGTTCTTCTTGCATAACCATGATCCAAAATTCATTGTTCAAGGCTTCTTCTATGCTTGAGGGTTCAACCTATGATACAAAAGCAGTATTATAGCTAAACAAATTTTGTGAGGATCTGGTAGTTACCCCCTTGTGAATGTCACCAATGACATTATCAAGAGATAGGTTCCTAGGTGTTCTCCATTCTTTTGCTTGATCTGACACTGGGTTTGGTTGTGTTTGCTGATGCATATGATCAACTTCTATGCTTTCTTCACCTGTTTCATCATCATTACGCAACAAGCTTTCCTTTTGGGAAGTGTTAGTTTCATCAAATCTAATATGGACAGATTCTTCAATGCACATTGTTCTTTTATTAAAGATCCTATATGCTTTACTTGTATTTGAATAACCAAGGAAAATGACTTCATCAACCTTTGTATCAAACTTTCCAATAGGGTCCTTGCCATTGTTTAAAACAAAGCATTTGCATCCAAAAACTTTAAAGTAAGAAATGTTTGGTTTTCTGCCATAGAAAAGCTCGTAAGGGGTTTTCTTCAAAAAGGGTCTTATAGAGACTCTATTGAGAACATAACATGCAGTGTTCACAACATCTGCCCAAAAGTGTTTAGGCATCATGTGCTCATTCAGCATGGTTCTACCAAGTTCTATAAGAGACCTGTTTTTCCTCTCCACTACTCCATTTTGCTGAGGAGTTCTAGGAGCTGAAAAGCAGTGTGATATCCCATGTTTTTCACAAAAACTTTCAAAAAAGCTATTCTTGAATTCAGTTTCATTATCACTTCTTAAAACTTTAATTTTCAAATCCTTTTTGTTTTGAATTTTCTTGGCAAGTACTTTGAAAACTCCAAAGGCCTGATCCTTTTTCTTGATAAACAAAACCCAAGTAAATCGTGAGTAGTCATCTACAATGACTAGCCCATACAGATTTTAACCGAAACTAGCTATCCTAAATGGACCGAATAAGTCTAAATGCAAGAGTTCAAGCGGCTGAGTTGTAGAAACATGGTTAATGTTTTTGAAAGATGTTCTTGCCTGCTTGGAAGCCTCACATAGTCCTTCTTTGGAAAACTTTAGTTTGGGGAGACCAAAAACTAGCTCTTTAGATATAAGTTTATTTAAATGCAGTATGTCAATATGTGCTATTCTCCTATGCCATAGCCAAGACAAATTATCATTAGAAGTTAAACATGTAGAGTAAGGGGATGAGTGATCTACTTCCAATATGTAGATGTTGTTTGATCTTTTGCCAATCATGAGAAGTTCATCTGAGTGTTTGTTGCTGATAAGACAATGTTCATCATCAAAAGCAATTCTGTAATTCTTGTCACATAGTTGACTGATACTTAGTAGGTTGAACTTTAATCCATCGACCAGCAAAACATCTTCTATCACTGTATTTGCTTTATATCCAACAGTACCGTAGCCTAGTATTTTCCCTTTGTTGTTGTCTCCATATACAACTGATCCAGTTTCTCTTGGTGTGAAGGTGCTCAGGTTCCTTCTATCACCTGTCATATGCCTTGAGCAGCCACTGTCTAAGTACTAAATTGAGCTTCTACTGTTCAGGCTTTCTTGCAAGAGAAAAAGAACTTATTTTGCGGTTGGTACCCAGTTCCTCTTGGGTCCATGCATGTTAGTGCTACAGGTTTCTTTCTTAATCCATTTATATTTACCACTGGAAATCCCTTTCTTTTTAATCATGCAGTTAAACGATTTATGTCCAGATTTCATGCAGTAAGTACAAGTGAATTTAACATGTTTAGTGTTTCCAGATTTCATGTGAACATAGTTTGCAGAAGTGTTGAGTTCCTTTCTTAAATTTGAAACATCAATTTCTAACTCACATACTTTCTGTTTTAACATGGATACTTGCTTTTTCAAAACTATGTTTTCTTTTTCAAATGTTTCAGCTTGATTGTATAGCTCACAAAAAGCAGAATGCAGTTCTTCATATTCATCCATAGTTGAGTTTGTATCACTCACCTCACTGGATGATTTGGCCATTAAGCACAGATTCGCTTCCTCATTTTCACTTTCAGATGTTGAGGATGTGTAGCCTTCGTCCCAAGCTATGTATGCTTTCTTTTTCTTCTTTTCTTTTCTGACGTTTCTTTCATTTTCAGATTTTCTCACTTCAGTGTTGTTGCTTCTTTTCAGGGTTGGACAATCTGATCTGTAGTGCCCAATCTTTCCACATTCGTAGCATGTCACTTTGACTGAAGTGTTGTCTTGCTTCTTGACTCCTTTTCTTGATTGACCAAATTTCTTCTTAGTATTGTTCTTTATGAATTTTTTGAACTTCTTTACCATCAGGTTCACTTGGTCTTCTTGTGAATCATTTCTGTCTTCAGAGGATTCAGATTCTGTTTCAGTATGGCCTATTTTGAGAGCAATTCCTTTGGCTCTTTTGTCCTTCTGTTCCTCATCTGCCATTCGAGTCATATCCATTTCGTACTCTCTAAGTTTCCCAAACAGTTCAGCACTGGTCATAGCAGCAAGGTTCTTTGATTCAATTATGACTGTCACTGTAGGTTGCCACTTTCTGTTCAGCGATTTCAGAATCTTGACATTTACTTCTTCTTCAATGAAGTTCTTGCCAAGTCCTTTGAGATGATTGATGATGTGTGTGAATCTCTTTTGCATTTCTATTATTGATTCTCCTTGGAACATTAAGAACGTCTCATACTCTTAAATGAGTGTGTTCTTTCTAACTCTTCTGACTTCAGTAGTACCTTCATGGGTTACCATGATGAGCTCCCATGCTTCTTTTGCTGTTGTGCATGCAGATATCCTGAAAAACTCATCAGAATTCAAGGCAGAGTGTATAATGTTCAAGGCCTTAGCATCATTTTCAGCCCTCCTAATCTCATCTATGTCCCAATCCTCAAATGGTTTTTCTATCTCATTTCCATTTTCTATTTTCATTGGAACTTTGTAGTCATTTACCACAGCCTGCCAGATGCTTCTGTGAATTGATTCCATAAAGATCTTCATGCGAACTTTCCAGAATGGATAGTTATCACCGCAGCACAATGGAGGTGTATTTATAGAAGCTCCTTCAGCGAAGGGTAAAAGATCACCAGCCATAACAGGGAACTATGTAGGATTACTAGATTGATTTACTAGTTAAAGCTCTTGATACCAATTGTTGGTCCCTATGTGAATCTAGAGGGGGGGGTGAATAGATTCTAATTCCCTATATCAATTTTTTCCTTCTCTCACTTTCTTTCCCGATTCAATTTTATCTTAGTTACAAGTAACGTATCAGAGATATTACAGCGGATAACAGCGAGAATGTAAAGCGAGAAAAACAATGAAGTATAAGAGATAAGGTAGAGAAAAGAGTTTAGACAGAGATTTATCTTGGTTCGGCTTTCGGCCTACATCCAGTCCCAACCCAACAATCTGTTGCGATCGGTTTTTCAACTACAATGATTCTTTGTGTCCAATACCATCACGCTGCACAAATACAAAACAAATCAAAAAATAACTCAAAACATATGTTCTTCACCTAAGAACATATCTTGATTCTTGATCCCTTCAAGAACCAACCTTGAGAGTATGATGGAGGACCATCTCCCAAGCATGAGAATTACAAGAGAAATGCAAAGTTAAATAGAAGCTCAAGTTGAAAAAGAGTTGACCAAGTCAAAGTCAACAAGTCAAAGTCAAAGTCAAAGGTCAACTTTTGGAAGTCAACAAATTGGGCAAATGAAGCCTTGTAATTTTCTAAGTATTTTGTAATTAGTTTAGCTTAATTTTGTGTAAGCTTGGACCTACATTTGAATTGTGATTTTCGGCCAAGCATTGCTAATTGCATTTGGACATGTTGACTTTTGGTTAATTGGTCAAAGCCTCTTAGAATTGGGCTCAAAAGTCTTATGACCAACTAAGCAAGTGTAATACACTCTCTTAAAAGAGAGTGAGTGGATTTGGAGAGAGAATTAGTGGAATTACCACTAACTTAACTTGAATTCCCACCACTTGATTATTCCATAATCAAAGGTGCAAATTCAAGTCAAGCTTATAATTGTTGACTCTCATCTAAGAAGACCTTCTAGCCTTTGGATTTACTTCTAATCCAAGGCATAGAATTCCATCTTAAAATAATCCATGATCATCACTACTTAGATGAGTCTTGGACCTTATGATCTCATTTATTCTAGATTCTTCTTGAATTGATCAAGTGAGGGGTGCCTTACATCACATGATCAATCCATCAAGGATCCAATGGCCATCATTAGTCCCACGGTCAACACTAGGCATTATAACTTAGGCAATTCTCATTGTAAGACTCACTTTTGAATTGAATGAAATAGAATTTTTCTAAGACTTGTGTCTTGAGAAAGGGAGAGTGCTTTCCTAGGGTTTCTTCATAGAACCTTGAATCTTATCTTGATCCATGACTCAAGTGGCGATTCATCACCTAGCTTATTGATCTCCTTGGATCATGGCGCTATCTCCTTCCTAGTCTCATTCCATTTTGCTTCTTCTTCTTCTTAGTCACAAACCGAAACCATTACATACTTTAGCCTATATTCCGCAAGCTTTTCTTGGTCTTGAGTGAAGATCACTTGGTGAATTGAAGATTGGGCAAACAAAAGGTGTTAGATCCATGGAGCATCTTCTAGCTACATGGATTTGCATCAAATTTGGTATCAAGAGCTTGTTCTTCACCTAGTTGTTCTTCACTTGTGGTATTGAGTCTAGCTCCTATCTTTGAGTTCAATTTTTGATTCAATTGAATTTTTTATTTGAATTTTGTTGTGTGTCTTGGCTGTCCACTACATATATGAGATGTTCTGACACTCTTGGTTGATCATACATGACCTATTATACATGCTAGACACATTCTAGTTGATAGCCCCTATGTGTTTGATGAATTTTCTCAATATGTATTTTGTGTCATACTTGCTGGAATTTTAATCCCCTGCATCTTATGTGGCTTGATTAGTGCTTATATGTGTTATTATTATATGCATTGCTCATTAGAAGTTCAAGTTACTACTACCATGCATTATCTTGCTTGTTAGCAAAGTTTGACTTGACTTGCTTGAGTATTTGAGCCTATACTTGGATTGTCCATCAAAGAATAGCCAAAAGAAAAATATAGAAAAACAAAAGAAAAGAAAAGAGCAAGAGAAAATATACAAGAAAAAGATTCAAAGAAAAAAATTCAAGAAAAGAAAAATACAAGAAAAGAAGTTTGAAGAAAATTAGAGTGAAATTTTGAGTAGCTCTTTGACACACGCGCCGAACGTGCGTCAAATAATACCAAAGCCTAGCTACTACTTTGCAGTAATAGTGGACTCGGATCGTTTCCCTACGAATTACTTTGTTACTTCTCTATAGCCGAAATTTTAAATGCAATTTTGGGGGTTTTTGTGTAGAGGAAAAATTAAAGGCAATTAAATAGTAAAAATTAACCAATGACAGTAATTAAACAATAATTAAAAAGCAATTAATAGATTATTAAAAGGCACCAATCTGATCTCTGTCAGATCCCAATTTCCCTCATTGGTTCAACAAAATAAAGACACTCATCTATGCAGTGCATTGAAACCGAGATCTCTGCATGTCAACACTGAACTAGCGCTCTAAGATCTTAGAGAATTATCATCGAACACTTGGTGGCCTTTAAACTCACACAATCGCATGAGAGCACATAACTTGGTTCCGAATCATATAATTAGTTCTCTGCATTCATTATCAATCAACAATGACAGAATCAACAATCTAAATCCAAAATATTAATCAACATAATGGAATTAAAATTATAGAATCCAAAACGAGTACTTATGCAATTGAAAACGGAGAACCTAAGGAAATTAGGGATCCTATTGAGATCGAATTGGTTGAAGAAATTAGTTGCGCATAATTGAAATTAGACTAAGCATAAATTGGGATTGCATATTAGAAGAATTAAATTGCAAGAAGGGAGAGAGAACGAGAATTGGAATGGCAAACCTGAAAACCCTAGCAAAGCGACTTGAAAGGAAAAAAAGCAATGCCGAAAATTGAAATTGATTGAAAGGTAAAAAGTGTCTACAATTTTCTGAATTGGGGTATTTATAATAAGTGAGTCATGTGCTAGTCACATGACTTTAAGTGACTTAGGGTGCAGGGTTCAAAGCCCACCCAATGCAAACATTTAAATGGTCCAATTATATGATTTGAAATGGGCCTACACTAATTCTTCACGCTGGAATTCCCGCATCAATTTCGTGCGTCACTTTCAAGGCAATTTTCACCCCAGATGCGGTCCGAATTGGCTCTTCATGTCTCATAGCTTTTGTATCTCTTTCAGTCCTCTTTAATTTGACATAAAATGGAGCTCAAACAGAGTTCTGTAGTGAGAGTTATGCCTTTTTTAGTGAACCTTTTCAAAACTGGAAATTTTAACGAATTAGAACAAAAATAAGCACTTAAGGCCCAAATGAGCCCAAACTCTTAAATGCACTAAATCATGCTAATTGACCATTAATAATGTTGTAATATGATGTATTAAATGTAGAGAAATTGATCAAAATAATGATTCATCACTCTTGTAGTAGAATTTTTGGGAAAAATTGAGTGCAGTACATTGGGAAATTGGGATCATTAAACACCCACAAATTTTGTGTCCAAGCTCAATTAGGCAACAATTACTCATTTGGCTCAAGCATCATATTACAAATTGTGTCAAAATTGCTAATAACATGATATTTGAACTTGTAGTGTGCTTTGCATGTGCCTAGACATATTTGCCCTGTCTTTGCCCTATTTTTGGACCCATATTTGTGGCTGCCCTGCACCTTAATTTGAGCTTATTTCGTTCCTAAACATAACACAAACCATTCCCCAAAATTTCAAGTCATTTTTGAGCCAATTTTCAAGCCTAACTTCCAGCTTAGTGACGGTTTTGCTGTTGCTGTGGCAGTTTCGGGTTTGCAGTTGGTTCAAGGGGTTAAACGTTGATTTATTGAATTCTGGGAATTTGGTCATTCAATATACATATATATAAGCTCAACTGGAAAGTTTCATAATTTTCCAAGCTCATTTGCTATGCTAAAAAAATTTCACAAGTTGGGCAAATTTTGGTGACGGTTGCTGTCAAATTTTCCAAGAAGTACCAGCATTTGCGCCAGGGCGCAAATCTTAGCCAACAGGAGGCGCAAATCTACCTCCTTCTCTGGAATTTTGCGCCAGGGCGCAAACAAGAGGCGCAAATTTGCCAGCAAATTGCATTTGACTTCTTCCCTTCTTTGAGTTTGTTTTTAAAAATTTTTGCAGTTGTTAAATACTAGTTTTCCTTCATTTTTAGTGCAGTAAATATATTAACCTTTGTCTTAAATGTTAATTTCCATTTTTGAGTAGCTAATTTTGTCATTGAGTCTTGTTTTGTTGCTTGTCTTCTTTGGCTTCCTACTAGTTTTGTCTTGAGTATTTGTCTCCTTTGAATTTCCTTAAGCTTGTAGTGAATTGTTCCTCTTTCATTTGAGTAATTGGACATTGGTAATTGATAGAGGTTCCTCAAGAAACTTTAAGGAGATTGAGAGGAAAAAGGCAAGTGTGCACATCATAGAAAAAGCCATCTCAAGAGTGATGCACGAGTGCTACTAGAGTGAAACACTTAGAGAGTGGCAAGGATCTCTTATATAATTGTATTTGTTATCTAACCTTTTCTTGTGCAGCAATGGATACCTCTCCTAGTGTGGGAAATGATCTCTCACCAACGTCTAAAAGGATGATTGATATGGTGAAGTACATGCTTAATACTAGCTTGGAGGAGAGATTTGACCAAGAGAGGAGGTTGAAAGAGGAAAGGAAGATAAAGAAGGAATTGGAGAAGAGGATCCTTGGGGAGACTAGTGGCAATCAAGGTGGTCACAATGGAGGAAGGGCTGTACCTAGAGAGGGTCGTGGAAGCCTAAGCAATGAAGTACCTAGGAGTAAGAAAAATAGTTATAGAGGTAGTGGAAGTGAGGAAGAAATTCCTAGAGGGGACTATAGCACACCTAGGGAGAGTGATTGGGGAAACAACTATGATGAGGATGAACCCTTTAGAGGCCATAGGAATGCAAGGGGGGGGAAGGAGAGATCCTCAACCTAGAAGGCCAAATCACACCCCTAGAAGACATGTAGAGGAGGATGAGCCTAGAGAGTGGGAAAGAAGAAACAAGATTAAGCTACCCAAGTTCCTTGGAGATAGTGAGGCCGAGAGCTACCTAGATTGGGTGATGAAGGTTGATCAAGTTTATTCTTGCTACCCACACTTGAGTGAAGAGAAGAGGCTTAACTTAGCCATCTTGGAGTTTGAAGGTTATGCCTTGGTTTGGTGGAACCAAGTCCTTGTAGATGCCGAAAAGAGGAGAAGGCCACACATCACTTCATGGACCCAATTGAAGGATGCCATGAAGGGAAGATTTGTGCCTAAGTCTTATACAAGGGACCTACATGTGAAGCTCCAAAGATTAACTCAAGGTGGAAGGAGTGTGCAAGAGTACTACAAAGATCTAGAGTTAACCTTGATGAGGGCCGGCTATGAAGAGGAGAAGGAAGCCACAATTGCTAGGTTCACTAATGGTTTGAATAGGGAGATCCAAGATGTATTGGAATTCCAACATTATAGAACCTTGGAGGATGCCATTCACAAGGCCAAAAGGATTGAGGGCCAACTAAAGAGGAAGAGCTCCTTCAAGAAGTCTTACACCCATGGATCTTCTAGTTGGAAGGATAAGCAAAAGAAGGAGGGACCATCCAAGGCTTTCTACAAGTCTAGCCGAGATGACCCTAAAGGTAAGGAAGTTTCAAAACCCATTTCTAAGCCTTCTAACATTAAGTGTTTCAAGTGTTTAGGACATGGTCATATAGCTTCCCAATGTCCCAACAAGAAGGCCATGATCATGAGAGGGGATGGAGGAATCACTAGTGAAGAGTCCACTCACTCTTCTAGTGAAGAAGAGGAAGCTAGTGCTAGTGAGCACTCAAGCATGGAGCAACCGGAAGATGGAGACCTTGTGCCTAAGTCTTATACAAGGGACCTACATGTGAAGCTCCAAAGATTAACTCAAGGTGGAAGGATTGTGCAAGAGTACTACAAAGATCTAGAGTTAACCTTGATGAGGGCCGGCTATGAAGAGGAGAAGGAAGCCACAATTGCTAGGTTCACTAATGGTTTGAATAGGGAGATCCAAGATGTATTGGAACTCCAACATTATAGAACCTTGGAGGATGCCATTCACAAGGCCAAAAGGATTGAGGGCCAACTAAAGAGGAAGAGCTCCTTCAAGAAGTCTTACACCCATGGATCTTCTAGTTGGAAGGATAAGCAAAAGAAGGAGGGACCATCCAAGGCTTACTACAAGTCTAGCCGAGATGACCCTAAAGGTAAGGAAGTTTCAAAACCCATTTCTAAGCCTTCTAACATTAAGTGTTTCAAGTGTTTAGGACATGGTCATATAGCTTCCCAATGTCCCAACAAGAAGGCCATGATCATGAGAGGGGATGGAGGAATCACTAGTGAAGAGTCCACTCACTCTTCTAGTGAAGAAGAGGAAGCTAGTGCTAGTGAGCACTCAAGCATGGAGCAACCGGAAGATGGAGACCTCCTCATGGTGAGGAAGATGCTTGGAAGTGCCCTCAAGGAATTGGATGACTCACAAAGGGAAAATATCTTCCATTCTAGATGCCTAGTGGAAGGGAATGTATGTTCTCTTATCATAGATAGTGGTAGTTGTACAAATGTTGTTAGTACTAGGTTAGTAAATAAGCTAGAGCTTAGGACATCCCTACACCCTAAACCTTACAAATTACAATGGTTGAGTGATAAAGGAGAGATGGTAGTTAGTAAGCAAGTCCTTATTAATTTCACCATAGGCAAGTATAGAGATGATGTGTTGTGTGATGTAGTGCCTATGGAAGCCACTCACCTTTTACTAGGAAGACCTTGGCAATATGACAAGCATGCCATTCATGATGGTGTTTCCAACACCTATGTCTTTTCTCATATGAGCAAGAAGGTCTCCCTCAAACCTTTGTCACCTAGGGAAGTGTGTGAGGATCAAATAAAAATGAAATTAAAGAGAGAAAATGAGAAGAAAAGTGAGGGTTAAAGTGCTACACATAGTATGGCCGAGAGCTCCTCCAAGAAAAGCCAAAAAGAAACCAAACACCCTAAGAATCTAGTGTTGGCCGAGAGTTGCAAGAAAATTACCAAACATGCCACTAAGGATTCTAGGTTGAAAAACAAGTGTGGAAGCACCCATGATGCTAGGCAAACTGAGGCTAAAACAAAAGGGAAACTTAGTGAGAGTTTGCTTATTGGGAAAGGTGAGCTAAAGAGAGAATTCCTAGCTAGGAAAAACATATTTCTTTGTTTACCTAATCCTCTTGTGTTGAGCACTAACATTGTAGGTAAGCAACAAGATTTGGATGCATTCAAGGAGGAGTTCAAAGATGTGTTTCCCAAGGACATTCTACATGGGTTGCCACCTTTGAGAGACATTGAACCTTGGAAAATCATTGAATTTAGAAATGTGGAATT
This sequence comes from Hylodesmum podocarpum, assembly GCA_026586105.1. Lineage (NCBI taxonomy): Eukaryota > Viridiplantae > Streptophyta > Magnoliopsida > Fabales > Fabaceae > Hylodesmum > Hylodesmum podocarpum. The sequence continues at coordinate 3,928,067 of JALJEV010000804.1, forward strand.
TTTAATTGTGCCTACTAACCTTTACTCTCATGATATTAATTGTTCATATAGGTTGATGAAAGAAGTAAAGAAGGAGGACACATTACAAACTTACACATATATTGACATACCAAAGGCGCCTTGTGGAATAGCTAAAGGATTCACTCCTAAGAAATTTTGTGTTCTAGGACCAAGTGAGGAGTTGTGCATAGAGGAACCATGGAGTGATCTAGGTAGAGGAAAATAAGTACTTAGAGATTATGCATTATCAAAAAGGGAGACTTCTTTGCCTCTTACTTCTCCTATTATTTCTAATTTGCACAACACAATTTGTGACACAATAGGTTCTCTAAATAGGTCTTGGGAAATGTTTGAAAATGTCAAGTTGAGATTCTTGTTTGATTCTACTAATGGTTGCCCTTTTAGGTGGAAGAATGAGTCCAAGAAGGAGGAAACATCACAAGCTTCTACACCTAAAAGAAGACTTTTAAACAAGAGTTTCAAACATGATTCCACAAGGATTGAAGAACTAATATCTACACTTCTAAAGGAGGAAATAGAAACTCCTTGGAGTTTCGGTTTATGCATAGACAATCACTTGATTTCCTTCTTCACTTATTTACATTTTGATATTGATATTAGTGGGCAAACCATCTTGATATTAAAAGTTAAACTTAAAAGAGTTTGCTTGATCTTTGATCTGGGTAAAATGATTTTGTAGGTAATAAGCTAAGGCCACTTGAGGACAAGTTGGCCACAAGAAGGAGGGATTGATGGAGGACCATCTCCCAAGCATGAGAATTACAAGAGAAATGCAAAGTTAAATAGAAGCTCAAGTTGAAAAAGAGTTGACCAAGTCAAAGTCAACAAGTCAAAGTCAAAGTCAAAGGTCAACTTTTGGAAGTCAACAAATTGGGCAAATGAAGCCTTGTAATTTTCTAAGTATTTTGTAATTAGTTTAGCTTAATTTTGTGTAAGCTTGGACCTACATTTGAATTGTGATTTTCGGCCAAGCATTGCTAATTGCATTTGGACATGTTGACTTTTGGTTAATTGGTCAAAGCCTCTTAGAATTGGGCTCAAAAGTCTTATGACCAACTAAGCAAGTGTAATACACTCTCTTAAAAGAGAGTGAGTGGATTTGGAGAGAGAATTAGTGGAATTACCACTAACTTAACTTGAATTCCCACCACTTGATTATTCCATAATCGAAGGTGCAAATTCAAGTCAAACTTATAATTGTTGACTCTCATCTAAGAAGGCCTTCTAGCCTTTGGATTTACTTCTAATCCAAGGCATAGAATTCCATCTTAAAATAATCCATGATCATCACTACTAAGATGAGTCTTGGACCTTATGATCTCATTTATTCTAGATTCTTCTTGAATTGATCAAGTGAGGGATGTCTTACATCACATGATCAATCCATCAAGGATCCAATGGCCATCATTAGTCCCACGGTCAACACTAGGCATTATAACTTAGGCAATTCTCATTGTAAGACTCACTTTTGAATTGAATGAAATAGAATTTTTCTAAGACTTGTGTCTTGAGAAAGGGAGAGTGCTCTCCTAGGGTTTCTTCATAGAACCTTGAATCTTATCTTGATCCATGACTCAAGTGGCGATTCATCACCTAGCTTATTGATCTCCTTGGATCATGGCGCTATCTCCTTCCTAGTCTCATTCCATTTTGCTTCTTCTTCTTCTTGATCACAAACCGAAACCATTACATACTTTAGCCTATATTCCGCAAGCTTTTCTTGGTCTTGAGTGAAGATCACTTGGTGAATTGAAGATTGGGCAAACAAAAGGTGTTAGATCCATGGAGCATCTTCTAGCTACATGGATTTGCATCAGAGTACCTCTCTCAAAACAAAACTCTTCAACTCTTCTAGACAACACCTTTCTCTTTAGAGTTTTAAACCAAAAACGAATACAAAAAGATAAAGATCAGATAAGAGTATACCTGTTGTGTATGCACTGATCAAGATAGCATCTAATGAATTCAATCATTCACACAACCTTCATCTCAAGAGAAAGTCTTTTAAAAACTTTGAAGAGAATTCTTGTGTAAAACTGGTTTTTTCCGCTCTTCCTTTTTTTCTGAAAAACTCAAAAGATCTCTCTCCTTGAAACAATTCAAAGAGGTTTCTATTTAAAGCAGTTTCAAAAGCTATTTGAGATGAATTTTGGTGTGATAATCGATTACTGGATAGAGGTAATCGATTACTCCAGAGAAATTTGCCTTCTCTGTTTCTTCAAGCACGAAGTAATCGATTACTATGGAGTGGTAATCGATTACTCCAGAGCAATTTGGGTTCCCCTGTTTTCTGAGTCTGTTGGTAATCGATTACAGTTATATGGTAATCGATTACTTCAGCTTAAAACCTTTTTAACCCAAAGTTTTTGACTTTTCTAAAACAGAATGGGGTTCCAAAACTTCTCTAGCTCAAATCATAAGAGTAGATTCAAATTTTGTATGAAAAAGATTGAATAAAAACCACACACAAAGTCTATACTAAAACAATCAATACAATAAAGCTCCTATTTACAATCTATCATAAAGATCAAAATTACAAGTATATCAAAACTAAAACAAGAGGCGGCTTCTTCAGCTTCAAGTCCAACAAACTTATCAAAAATCAAGGCAACATAATTAAAAGCATACCCTAAGTTCACCATGAAGAAAATAACGCATTTTTGTTCCTTCATCAAGAACAGTCCTGAAGTGATTTAAAGCTAGAAGTGTAGTTTTGTTGGTTTGTTATATTTAGATATTGTCTTTCAATATCATTTTTTGAAATTTATCGGTAAATAAAAAGCATTTTTTATCATAATATAAATTCTAATTATAAATTTAAATATAATTTGAATATTAAAAAAAAATATTTATTTACCATAAATTTTAATCATAACTCATTTATATACTCAAATTACTAATTCTTCTAAAATGCTAATTCTTCTAAAATTTTAATTTCTTCTAGGTAATAATCACTGAATTAAAACAGTTAGTTTATTTTATTTTTTAAAACATGCAGAGATATCACAGTAATAAGTTACAATTCCAATTCTAACACCTAGATATTAAGCTTCTTAAGATACAATATACAATTAAATAAAACTTCAACCTACTTATTTAATTAAACTACGATCGATCATACCTAGGTTAGATAATTTGATTTTTTTAGTATGTATCATTTTAATCTTTGAAAGATATATGTTATTATTTATTGTTATTTTAGTCTTTAATTTATAAGAGGAAAATAAAAGTAAGTGGTTATGAGAAAAAAATATAATAAATTATATAATTTAAAAAATAAATTGATGGTAAATATATTTTAAAAATTAAAATAATAAATATGTTATATTTTTAAAAATTATTTTACTTATTTTTTATCTTTTAAAATTAAATTACTTGACTTACGCATGGCTAGGTTTCGAGTTTTTACTAAAAGTATTTGTCATGGAAACATTGTTGAAGTTTTTAAAATGTAGATTTCATACATGTTGATCCGAATGGATTTTGATTATGAGATTGTAAGTAAGATTTTTAGGAATAAAAAAATAAACGACCCTACTTCGTATAGTATCGTAATGAAATGAATGATATATTTTTTGTTATATGATTTGAGTCCGCGGGGAAGAACGAAGAAATATGTTGAAGGCTAAAAATAATTAAAATTATAAATATTAATTTAAATATAATGTTTTTAAAATTATATCATCTTTTATAAGTGATTTTAAGTATTTTAATATTAATTTTAAATTAATTTCTCTTTTGATATTAAATAGTTTTCTAGTTTATTAATAATACTCTTCATACTGTTTAAAATAATAGAAAATTCTGTAAAAGTATGGTGTAAAAAATCGCCAGACAAATTAAGTTGTTGTTTTTTTTTCTTTTTAACAAATAAATGGTATGTTTATTGACTTTTATAATTAACGGACTCATTTATTTAGTATTTTTTTTTAACAAATATTTATTCTTTTTAAAAGAATAAGAAATTGTAAAATTTTTTAGTATATTTATCTAAATTTTTTCTTGGTTAAAAAATGGACTATTGTATTTTTAAATAACAAAATAATATTTTATTTCGTAATTAATCACATATTTGTTTAAAAGAGATGTTTTTAAATAAATAAATTTTTTAAAAATGGTTTTAATATCTCAAAAGAGTCATGTTAATTATGATTTCTAAATAGTTATTAGTGTAAAGTTTTACACAACGTATTGAACTATAAAAATCACATTTTTTTAATAAAAATTATCATAACAAAGTTTGAGAAAAAAAATTGTAAAAAAATGAAAATCTATAGAAAAATTGCATGTAAAACTCGCCTTAAACATATATAGCTAGGAAAAAAAATTCAGTATAAGTTATATTGTGCAAACTTTCCCGTAAAAAAAAGATATTAATTTGCACTTTAGGAAATACATAATTATCTTTAATTTTAATTAATTTTTAAAAAATATTAATGTACCTTAATTTTTTTTTTTAAAATAATTTTGTTTTCTTTTTCTTCCCACATCTTTCGAGTCTCTCTTCCTTCCCTCTAAATTACTCTCTAAACACTTTGCTTTTCTTTCTTCTAAAAAGAACTTTTATTATTGCAATTCCAAAATCCTTGTCCTCCAGCCTACCGTTCTTATTAATAAGAACTCTGCCGCTCAAGAACTACTATTATGAACATAAAAAAGTTCTCCACGTATAAGAATAGTTATTCCACAAGAATAGTGGAGAATTCAATTTTTTGAATAAAAATAATTATTTAATTTTATATTAAAATAAAAAAAATAAAATAAAAAAATAAAATTCACTGAAGAACCTAAAAAAAAATAACTCAAGAACTTCAGATTTATTCTTAGCATTAAAACAAAAATGAGAAAAGTTCCTAAAATTTGGCATAGCGTCATCACATCTATTAAAAGTGATTCAAGAACCAAAATTGATTTTTAGCAGCAAAGTTGCTCTTATCTTACATATAACTTCTCCTTTAGTCATAATTGTATTATTAGGAATATCACAAGATAACAAATAATGGATGGGCCTTTTTTACCAAGAAGCTCCACCACTCTTGAAGCTTAGTTGCGTAATTTTTAGAAGAGTGGACTTCAGTTTCGGTATTTTTACTTTATTTATTTTCAAAGATTAAGACTCACGTTTTCACGTGGTTAAGTCTAATATGTTAAAAAGGTAAATTATATCTTTCAAATTTTAATAATTACAGCATATTAAGTTAAAAGTCTGATATTATAAGATGATTGAAAAACTTTAAATTTATGACGGAGTTAAGTATGACCACATGGAAAGGTACATGAATAGATGAATAAAACTAATAGATGCATATTTGATTATATAAATGAGATGACTGGTGTGTTATTGTTTTAATCATTTTCTCTATATTTATTATATTGTATTAGAATATAATTAATGGTCAATTAACATGTTTAAGTACATTTATGACTTAAGAGTCAATTGAGCCTAAAGTACAAAATTTGTAATTAATTCGCTACAATTTTCGGTTTTGACTAGGTTCAGTAAATCAAGCATAACTTTGGTTAAGAAACTCTGTTTGAGCTCCATTTGGTGTTGTTTTAAAGAGGACTCAGAGAGATATAAAAGTTATGCAGACACCAAAAGCCAACACCAAAAGCCAATTCGGACCACATCTGGGGTGAATTTGAGCATAAAGTTGACATTTGGTTGCTGCCAAACAATTTCAGCGAAAAGACTTTAGTTTAGGCCCATTTAAATACATGTAATATTGAACCATTTATTTGTGCTTTGAGTGGGATTCGAAAGGTTTCCTCTGATTCATGAAAAGGTCATGTGACTAACACATGACCTGCACCCTATTTATAGGCCAAAACACAAATCAAATTACACTTTACATTCAAATTGCAATTTCAATTCAATTTTTGTTTCTGGACTTACTCTCTTCTTTTCTCTTCTATTTGCTCTGCTAGGGTTTGGTTTCATTATTCCCAATTTTGTATTCAGTTTCCAATTTTAAATTCCATTTATTGTTTTGCTTAATAGCGATTGTAAGTATCTAAATTTATCAACCAATTTGATCTCAATATGTACCTTAATTTCCTAAGGTTCTCTGTTTTAAATTGCATGAGCACTTCGTTTTAGTTGCTGCAATTTTAATTTCAATTAGTTGATTGATGTTTTGGATTGATTTTGTTGTTGTTATGATGTTATTGATCAATAACAGATGCAAAGAACTAATTATATGATTCAAAACTGAGTTGTGTGCTCTCACTCGGTTGTGTGAGTTTAAAGGCCACCAAATTTTCGATGATAATCCTCTGAGATTTCAAAGCGTTAGTTCGGTGTTGAAATGCAGTGATCCCGGTTTCAATACACTGCATAAATGATTGCTTTTATTTTGTTGAACCAATGAGGGAAATTAGGAACCGACGGGAGATCGATTGGTGCTTGTTTAATTGATTGTTCTAGCGTTTAATTCAATTATGCAATTTTGTTTACTTATTGCTTTTATTGCTGTAATTGATTGTTATTGCACTGTTTCAATTTCCTAAGAATAAACCCCCCCAAATTTCATTTTATAATTTCAGTTTTTTAGGTCCATTATTATTGTAAAGTAGTAGCCGATTTGGTTTTATTTGACGCACGTGCGACACATGTATCAATGACATATGCATTCTAAAACAAAAGATAAGTATCAGTTCTGTCTAATCAACCTCGTACTGATAAACTTTAACCAACTCATGTATCCTTGCATGGGCTGCCCAACGAAACTAATGTTCAAATATAAACTTTGTGCATGTTAAAAGTTATATCAAGAAAAAGTAAAAAAAGATGTCTCAAGCACAAGGATTTGTTGAAGAAAGCAGATCCCTTTTTGTAGTTCTAAACCTAGGATTTTGTCAGCAACTTTCTACGCTGATAATGACAAACTCATGCTTCCCTTACTGTTACATTTAATGAACACTAGGCTCTTATCTGTCAAAATGAAGAAGAGTTTTGAAATGGCTTTGTTTAATTGATATTTCACATCTTCTTCTATGTAAAGGCTCAAGATGGAAGAAATCTAGTTGGCAAAAAATGCTGCAATCTGATAAGAAACTCAAGCTCTGATAAATCTTTTACCACTTCTTCTTTCTTGTAATTAAGGCTTAGTTTGAACTTAAATATAAATCCTTCTATGTGTGGTTAGGAAAACTTTTCTAAAATCCACATTCTGTGGTACTTAGGCTGAAGAGGTTGCGATCAAAGAATATTGTCTTAGTGAAATGGGGTTGTTTCCCAAAGAATACCTTGGGTTGATAGCCTGAAGAGATCAAGCTCTAAATAATACTTAGGTTTGTTAGCTTGAAGAGACTATTCTCCAAATAATACTTGGGTGAGTTAGGAGTGGCTGAGATCAAAGAATACTTTATTATTTCACTCGATAATAGTGGAATCTTAACTTTTGCTAAGAAACTGAACGTAATCTTTTATAAGATGAACCTGTATAAATCTCTATGTGCTATATTTTTGTAACTTACTTTATTTGTGACTAACTGGGGTTATTTGGAAACTTTGTTTTTAAAATATTTTATTTGTCTATTCAAATCATTCATTTCATCTAAAATTCTCTTCATCTGACTTAATCAGTCTAAGTTCTCACAAAATGTTAAAATAAAAGCTTGTGAAAATCATTTAAAACATTATTTAACTTTTTTTTTCTGGTGTTTTTATTTCTTTATAATTTGGTATCAGAGCTCGGACTCTAACGGTTGAGCACATAACTTTTGCTAGAGGAAAAGATCCAAGATGACAAGCTCGTCTAAAATATTCATCACAAAGGGATCCTTTATGAACAAGCCCCTAACGTTTTCAGGAGACAATTATTATTAGGCAGATCATATGGAGATGTACATCAAGTCTATATAATATATACATTGGAAAATCATTACAGAAGAAGACATCCCGATTACCAAGTCTGGATCTGAATAGGGAAATGAAGAATATTCCATTATGAAATTAAACATCAAAGCTCACTATGCTATCACATGTACTTTATCCATAACAAAATATAATAGATTTTGTGCCAACAAAATCACAAAGGAGTTAAGGGATGCCCTTAAAATATCCCATGGAGTAATTGAGGATGTTAGACTTAGAAAAACAGCCACCCTTCAATGTGAATACAAGATGTTCACCATTAAGCACAGTGAATCTATTGACAACATGTTTGGAAGATTCTAAACAATTCTCAATGGTTTGAATGTTCTAGGGACCACCTTTACCAAGACCCAAAATAATATGAAGTTCTTAGATAGTCTTCTACTTGCATGGGAAGCTATGTTAACTACCATTTCTATTGGTAGAGATATGAAGATCCTAATCCTTAATTAGCTCATTTGAGCCTTAAGGGTCCATAAAGTCCACCTCTGTAAGAGGGAGATGATCAAAGTCCAAGAGCTCATTTCCTTTCCAGTTGAAGAGGAGTCTCCTAAGAAGGACGATTCCATAAGAAGTGAGAAAAGGAAAACCAAGGTTCTCAAAGCTGAAGTTGAGTCAACAACGTCTGAGAGTTCAGACGAACCCTCGGAAGACGATGTCTCCTTGATGGCAAGGAGATTTAAAAGGATGATGATGAGGAAAGGAAGAGGCTAACGTTATTTCAAGAAGAAAAATAATAAGTTCCTAGACAAAAGTGGTGTTAAAGAAGAAAGCTCAGAGATTATATGCTATGAGTGTAGAAAATTTTGGCACACTATCTCCGAATGCCCCAAAATCAAAAGAAGATGAAGCTTTAAGAAAGACAAAAAGAAGAAGATTCTTAGCACATGGGAAGAACTAGATGATGAAAACTCAGATGAATCATTAGGGGAAGAAAAAATAAATATTTGTTTGATGGCATACAAACATGATTCATCTAAGGTATCTATTTAAAACTTATCCTTTTCTTCTTCATTTGAGTCAGACTTAGACAATGAGGAAATATCGTATTAGCAAATTCTCATTTTATAGCCTAAGAGTACAAAAACTGCAAAAACAAGTTTAAGTTAGCCTTAGATGAAATATCTAAATTCAAGACTATAAATGAAAATTTATCAAGGAAAGTATGATGTGATGAATTATTCTCTTCATTTGAATCTGATAAGATTCATTTCTTTTTTGAGATTTAAAAATTAAAGAGAGAGAATGGAACTGTTAAGAAGGATTTAGCTAGATTTACTTCCAGTTCTTCTAAGCTTGAAAAACTTTTAAAATATGGAAGAATTTCTTTTGACAAAAGTGGTCCAAGGATTTGATCCTAACAAGGAAGAAGTAAAAGCTTATTATGACACCTCGACATCTGTATGCAGATAATGTGGCAAGGCTTGTCACTTGGAAATGACCTGCACAAGCCAGCCTATGTCTTACATAATGACACATGCAAAAGCTAAAGGAAAGCCACAAAAAGTGCCTTAGAAACAAGGACACTCAAATATGTCTAAGTAATATACTAAACACCCCTATAAACAAAAGAGGGTGAATCTTAACAAGAAAGGACTGAAAAAAATTGGGTACCAAAGACTCATATTGTTTATGTTTTAAATATCCTCAATAGGAGGATAAAAAACTTCTAATTGGTGCCTAGATAGTGGATGTTGACAACACATGATGGGAAATTTGTTTATCTTCCAAGACCTTAAACCAAGTAAAGGGTATGTATCTTATCAATCACGCAAATGTAAAATCCTTGCCATTGGAACAATTGGCAAGGAACCAATGCCCCTTGTTCACAATGTTTCCTACATTAAAGGATTAAATTTCAATCTACTTAGCATAAATCAATTTTGTGATAGTGAGTATGAAGTTTCCTTTAACTCAGACAAATGCATAGCCTGAGATAAGGACAAGTCCATTTTCTCTATTGGTAGACGAAAGAGCAACTTATGTGAAGTTGGTTTTTTTGACCTTAGTAATCAAAATATAACATGTCTAATAACAATAGATGATGAAAAAGATTTTTGGCAAAAAAAATTTAGGACATTTAAGTCTGAAATATGTTTCAAAACTATCAAAGAAAATCCTTATGAAAGGTTTTATGAAATTCTCTTGGAAGTCTAATCATCTGTGTGAATCTTGTTAGCATAGTTAATAATTTAAAGTTTCTTTTAAATCTAAGAATGTTGTTACCACTAGAAGACTATTAGAACTGTTACATATTGCTTTCTTTAGTACCATTCAGATGCAGAGTCTGAGAGGAAAAAGATACGGATTTGTTATTGTAGACGACTATTGTAGATTCACATGGGTATACTTTCTAGCCCACAAAAATGAGTCTTATAAGGTCTTTGAGATATTTTTCAAGAAAGTTCAAAATAAAAAAGGCTTTTACACTGTGTCTGTTCAAAGTAACCATGGAAATGATTTTGAAAACTTAGAGTTCAAAGTTTTTTGTTATGAGAATGTAATCTTCCACAACTTCTCCTTATCGAGAACACCTCAACAAAGTGAGTTAGTTGAATGAAAGAATAAAACCTTGCAAGAAATGGCTAAAACTCTACTGGATGAAAGATTTCTTCCAAAACACTTTTGGGCAAGAGCAATAAATATACTCGAGATGAACCATGGAGAGGAATAAGACCCAACATTGGTTACTTTCATCCATTTGTGATCTAGGAACATCTAAGGAAAATCACTGAACTAGAAAAATTACTAGAAGTATGCTTAAAAGGATGGAAGAAGAGGTTGGAAGGAAACTCTTCAAGTTGGAAGTCCAAGTTCAAGACTCTTCTTACTCCTATGATTCTTGTAATCTTTTAGTTATTGTAAATGAAGTGTAAATATTACTTGAATGACCAATATTTGTTTCGGCCAAAGTACTATTATTTGACTTTATTCTTTGACTTGTTAGCTTTAAAGTGTATGGAGCAACGAGAGTAAAGTATAGTGGAGAAGTAAGGAATTTAAGTCATATACTTACTAATATTCACAAGTGAAATTTAAATTTAATTTGAGTTGAATCCTAAGTCTAAGGAAGAATACTAGCCCTTGTTTAGATCAACTCATCCAAGGGTTGAGATGAACTTAGGATTGATGACATGTCAAATTGAAAGTGACATGTAACTCTTGGAAGTTGATATGTAACTTGAGCCTAATGAATGTGTGGCTCATATTCCTTCTCATTCTCCACCACTAGTTTAAGAAGACTTTATCTCCAAGCTTCATCTACATTATAAAAGGCCTAACCAAAACAATGTAGGCAACTTTTAGGTCATTTGAATAAAATTAGATTTTAGTTTTTGAGAGAGGATTGTCGTGTCTTCCTAGGAAGAGTTTTTGAATCTTATCAATGGTTTCCTACACTATTGTGGCGGTTCCTCCTAGGCTTATTGGGTAACTATGGCGCCTTTTTACCATCTCTAATCTCCCTCATCTTTTCTATTTTCGTTTTCCTTCAATGCTTGGCCGAAAACTCCATTTGCAGTTCCTTCATTGAAGGTGTGTTGAAGAAGCTAGATTGGGAACTTAAGGTCTTGTTGGAGATTTCTCTAAGGAGGCCTATATCAAGTGGTATCAAGAGTTTGTTGTCTTAATACAAAATCATGATGAGTTGCTAAGGAATCACCACGGTCTTGATGAGTGTTGCCCCAATCTTCATTCACCAAGCATTCATAAACACAAAACAAGTAAGAGCCTCACAAGTCACAAATATGTGCATTAAGGTCACAACCAAGCAAGAACATAAGGGAAGAAAATAAAAAATGGAGAAGAAAAGAGATGGAGAGTGCCATGAACAATTCAACAAGCTTTAATTGAGGAATTGCCACTATGGATCAAGGTCCATTGATAAGATTCAAAGGTCTCATAAGAAAATCATCAGAGAGAACACACTCCTTTAAAGAGAAAATCTTTATATCAATAAAAGTTGACAAAAAGTCTTTACAAATGAAAATGTTGACCTATTTAAGGACTAAGGAGTGAGCACCCTCCCTTGGCTGAATGGAATCAGCACCCTTGGATGATTTCATTGATCAACCACGGATCATCAAAGAATACAAGGTTCTAGAATATAATCATAAGGCTAGAATTGATTAAAGAAGAGTGTGATACTTGTGACATAAGATTGAATCTTATGCCTTGTATCAAAAGTAATCTTAAGGCTAATATTTAATCTTAAGGTAATGCTAAAATTTGATATGGGTTGATTTGAATCTCTTCCATTGATTTAGGATAAATTAAGTGGTAGAGAATCAAACCAAGTTAGTAGATAGAGCACTACTTCTCTCCAACGCCTCTTCTATTCTCTTTAAGGAAAGTGAAACACACTTTCTCTAATTGGATGCATTAAGTTTCAATCTAAGAACCTAAAAACCATCTAGGCCAATACATTTAACAAAGATAAGGCCCAAAATCAAGTCTTAAAAACAATTACATAATTGAAAGAAAACTACAAGTCTAAACACTTAAGTAACTTGCTTAAAATCCTGGCAGCACTCAAACACTAACTTCAAGCTTAATTTCGTCCTAGATGCAGTCCGAATTGGGCTTTGGTATCATCATAGTTTTTGTAACCCTCTAAGTCCTCTTTTAAAATGACGTCAAGATAAACTTAATAGGAGTAGTGTATCCGAAGTTATGCTTAAAATACTGAACTTGGTTAGACACTTAAAAATAAAAACGAATTTATTACAAGTCCAATTTAAAGAGTAAGGTTTTCATTCTTCTTTGACTTTGACTTGAGCATTGACCTCCTCCTCTAACATTGAATTGGAGAGTTTTTTGGGCTTTTGGAGATGGTCCTTCAACAAAACCTCCTTCTTGTGTCCAACTTGCCCTCAAGTTGCAATAATCTCTTGCCTACAATTCCAACTTCACCCAGATCAAAGATCAAGCAAACTCGATCAAGTTTAACATTTAATAACAAGATTCTTTCTCTACTAATATCAATAACACAATGTAAAGAAGTAAAGGAGGAATTCAAATGATTTTCTATGATAAAATCAAAACTCCTAAGAGTCTTTAATTCCTCCTTTAGATGTATAGATACTAGTCCTTGATTCCATGGTGAGTCTACTTTGCTGAAACTATTCTTTAAGATATATCTTTTAGGTGTAGAAACTTGTGATGTTCCCTCCTTCTTAAATTCAATCTTCCACCTAAAAAGGCCTTCAACGTAAAAAAGATATCCATTAGTTGGAGCAAGTAAGAGTTTCAACTTAGCACTATCAAGCATTGTCCAAGGCCTAATGTCTTGAGACTCTATTGTGTCACAAATAGTGTTGTGCAAGCTAGAAATAATAGGATAAGTAAGAGTTAAAGAAGTCTCCCTCTTTGATAATGCACCATTCCCAAGTGCTTCCTTTCCTCTACTTATGTCACTCCATGGTTCCTCTATGCACAACTTCTCACTTGGTCCTAGAACACAATACTTCTTGAAAGTGAATCCTTTAGCCATCACATAATGTGACTTTGGTCTTTCAATATTCATGGACTTGCACACAAGAGCATCACTTTGTCTCAGTCATGCTTCTTAGGGACAACCTAATAACATTCTTAAGACAAAGGTTAGCATAAGAAAAAACAAGTGCATCATATAAAGAACTAAGCTCAAACTTCTCTACAATTGATGTCCCAATCATCAAGTCCTCCTCTGTCTTGTAATTACCTACAAATTGCAAGCTTAAAGAGATGAGATTAGGTAAGCATAGAAATATGGATTTTCGAATGAGGATCTCTCTCTTAACAACCTTTGTAGTTTGACACAAGTTAGCTTATTTTTTCTTTCACTCTTTCACACTTGTTTTTACCTTTAGAATGTGTAGTGGCATTCCTTGTAATTAAATCAAAGTCTCGGCCAAGGCATGATTTTTCCTTGAGTTTGAGTTTTCAATGGATATCTTGGCCAAGGCTTGTTGCCTTTCACTTTCTCTTTTGATTTTCATCTTTAATTGGTCTTCATAAACCTCTTGTGGACTTAATGGCTTAAGTGTAACCTTTTTACCTCCATGAGAAAAGACATAAGTGTTAGATAATCCATCATGTGATGCATGTTTATCATATTGCCATTGTCTTCCTAGTAAGATATGTGTGCTTCCATATGAACTATGTCACAAAGTACATTATCATGATACTTACCTATGGTGAAAGCTATTAAGACTTGCCTATCAACTACTAGTTCACATTTATCACTAAGCATTGAAACTTATAAGGTTTAGGATGTGAAGACAATTTTAATCCAAATTTATCTACTAATCTAATAGTAAATACATTTGCACAACTACCACTATCTATGACAAAGGAACATATATTTCCTTCCACTAAGCACCTTGTGTGGAAGATGTTCTCTTTTTGTAAATCATCCAAGTCTTTGAGTACACCTCCAAGCATTCTCCTCACCATGAGAAGATCTCTATCCTCGGGTGTCTCACTTGCATCACTTCCATGATCCCTTGAATCCTCACTTTCACTTGAAGAAGATTGTGAATCTTCACTAGTGATGGCTCCATCTACTCTCACAATCATAACTTTCTTGTTTGGATATTGAGAAGCAATGTGACCATGTCCCAAGCATTTAAAACATTTAATTGAACTAGGTTTAGAAGTAGAAGATTTTACTTCCTTTACCTTAGAGTCCACTTGGTTATGCTTAGGTTTGTGTGTGTAGTTTGCTCCTTCTTGCCCTTGTTCTTCAAAAAAGAATGATGTGTAGTAGAAGCCCTCTTAAAGGTAGCTTTCCTCTTAAGTTGATGCTCAATCTTTTTAGCTTTGTGGATTGCATCTTCAAGAGTCACATAACTTTGGAGTTCAAGGATGTCTTGGATGTCATGATTCAATCCATGGATGAATCTAGCAATGGTTGCCTCTATTTCCTTTTGATAGCCTGCCCTTAGCATGGTTAGTTCAAGTTCTTTGTAATAATCTTGAACAATCCTTGCACCTTGGGTTAGTCTTTGAAGTTTAACATGCAAATCTCTAGTTCAAGAGGTGATGTGTTGTCTCCTCTTCCTCATGGCATCTCCCAAGACTTGATTCCACCACACTAGTGCATACCCTTCAAACTCTAGAATGGCAAGGCTCAATCTCTCCTCTTGACTCAAATACGTGTGGCATGAGAAAACTTGATCAACCTTCATCATCCAATCACAGTAAGAATCGACGCCACTATCTCCCAATAATTGAGGTAGCTTAATCTTGGTGTTCAATCCACCTTGTCTTGCTCTTTCTCCATGGTAACCTCTCTCAAGGTCTCGGCCAAATCCCCTAGGACTTCTCCTCCCTCTATTTCTCCTCTATTCTTCATAATCAACAAATGAATACCGCTCCTCATTGTAGCTTCCACCATCACTTACTCTAGGTGAGACATTATGTCTCCTACTACTTCCTTTTCTTTCTTCACTTATCCTCTCATAAGCCTCTCTTTCTTTTCTCTCATTCTCCTCTCTTATTGTTCTATCAAACTCTCTTCTTCTATGATCCTCCTCTCTTAACCTTCGTTTACTCTCCACTCTTAGTTCATTCACACTCTCTTTGAGTTCATATTGCATTTGTGTGAATTTCTCCATTATGGTATCCATGACTCTTTTAGTTCTTGGAAACATTTCATTTCCAAAAATTTGAGAGTTGTCCATGGCTGCAAGGAAACTGTTAGAAATACAAGAGAAATATAAGAGAATAAGGTCTTTTCCACTCACTAAGTGTTTACATTCCAATTCACTCGTGTATCACACTTATAGAGGTTTTTTCTATAATGTTCTTTCTTGCCTTTTCCCACTCAATCTCTCTTGAGCTTTCTTAAGATACTTCTATCAATTATCAAGGCCTATATTTTCCAAAGTCAAAGTGAAAAAAATTATAGAATTGAGCTTAGGAATTCCAAGGAAAGCAAACTCTAGACAAAACTAAGGAAACCAAACAATGACAAACAATAAAAGGACACTCAATGAAGAAAATTAGGCTACTCAAAGGAAGAATTTAAATGTGACAAAGGATCCTAAACTATGGGAGGAAAACTGATAACATATCTGGACGCAAAACTAGAATATTTTACAGCAAGCAAATACACCAAACACCAATTATAAGGACAAGATTATAGGTGAATTTGAGACCAAATTTGTGGAGCAATTTTCAAGTGATTTAATGGCACAATCTAGACATATAAGGTGCAGTAACAACCATAAAAACAGAGGTGAAATGCAGGGAAAAATAGGGTTCACAAAATATTCAAGCATAAAGCACACCACAAGTTCAAGAATCAAAGCTATTAGCAATTTAAACTCAAATTAGGGTGTTTATGCTTAATCCTAAGTGTTTCCAAAGCCAATACCAATTTGAGGAACTATTTTGTGAGTGTATAGATTCCTTATATGTCACGATACTACACTTAGAATTTTGCCAAAATTCATTCAAACAATTGATACACACTATTTTCTTCCAACTCACTTTTCTAGTATTTTCTTTGAATTTTGACTTGCTTCTTTTCTTGAATATTTTTTACTTGATTTTCTTTCTCTTGACTTTTCTATATTTTCTTTTGAGTCTCTCTTTAACTAGAAAGCACAATTGATGGCCTAGAACTCAAGCATTTTAAGTCTAAAATTGCTAATGACAATGATAATGCAATGTAATAGCTACTTGAAATTAAAATGGGCAATGTACATAACAATTAGGCATGTAAACACCAATTAAGCAAAAAAAATAAAATTGCAGGGGAACAATTTCCAGCACACTACTCCAAGGAACACATAGGAGACATATATCAAACACATGGCACATATAGGCTAGAATGCATTGTAACCTATAGGGGACGTATATGACATATATGTGTCAGGCAGAATTTTGTGCAAACCAAACGGAAACTCAATTTACAGCCAATTAACAATCCAATTGAAGCAAAATTGAAAAGTTAAGCACAAGGATTATGATCAAACCAACGTTTATGAACTTCAAAGATGAAGAACAAGCTCTAGATACCAAATTGATACAAGATCATGATGAATTGCTAAGGAATCACCACGGTCTTGATGAGTGTTGCCCCAATCTTCATTCACTAAACATTCATCAACACAAAACAAGCGAGAGCCTCACGAATATGTGCATTAAGGTCACGAGCAAATAAGAAAAAAAGGGAAGAAAATAAAAAATGGAGAAGATAAGAGATGGAGAGCGTCATGAACAAGTCAATAAGCTCTAATTGAGGAATCACTACTATAGATCATGGTCCATCGATAAGATTCAAGGTCTCATAAGAAAACCCTAGGAAAGAAAAGATGTAGGAACATCTAGCACTAGGAGAATTACTAGAAGCATGCAAAGAAGGATTGAAGAAGAAGTTGAGAAGCTCCAAGATGTGGCACATCCTCAATCAAGTCACTTTAGCTTAGGACTTAAATTTTGTAATATGTTTGTAAACTTGTTTGAACAAGTGTCTTAGTAAGTGTACAAGTTACTAGGACAAGTGTAACTGAGTCCAAAGCTCACGACCATTACCTTTAATTTCTTATTTGAATGGTTAAGGTTTGCTTTAGGATGCTTGGTTGAGAATGCAAGTGGTGAGCTAATGAGGCACTAAAATTCACACAAGAATTTCAAGTTAAATTTGAGTTTGATTACAAATTCTTTGTGAATCCAAATGCATGAGTTTAAGTAGAGTTTCCTACTTGAGTGAAGACCCATGCCTTCACTCAAGGAGGAGTCTCCACCCTTGATCTCTTAAACCCATTCAAGGGCCAAGATCAAGGGGATTGATGTCCAAGTGACATGTAACTTAAACTAGCTCCTTATTGGTTCGGTCACTTGTTATCTTAACTAACTAAGGATTAGTTTAGCTTGTAGGCCAAGTTAGGTTAGTTTTAGCTTGCAAAACAAGTTAATCTAGGACTATAAATACTTGTAGAACCAAAGCTTGTAGAACTTTTGATTTTTTGAATGAAAATAGCTTTGAGCTTTTGAGAGAGGATTTTCTTGTCTTTCGTAGGAAGGTTTCTTGGATCTTATCAATGGATTCTTGCTCCATTCTAACGGTTCCTCCTAATGTTAAAATGTGATGTGGGTTGATTTGAATCTCTTCCATTGACTTAGAATAAATCAAGTAGTGGAGAATCAAATCAAGTGGAGAGAGCACTACTTCTCTTAAACACCTCTTCTACTCTATTTTATTAAGGGGGGGGAGGGGGAGGATTTGTGAAAGGGTTTGGATTATGGTGGTTGAGGGCTTCTAGCAACCATAGTATGCATCCTTTGGGCATAAGAAGCTTCCAAGCATCTTCATCTGTGAAGGAGTGATGAAACACATAAGTGTTAGTCTTTTGAGGAGCCATCTAAGGTCTAGGTTCGAACATAAGTAAGCAAGGCTCATTACTCAAAGAAGAAACTTCAGCAGACTAATCTTTGCCTCTTTTAGAGTAAGATGAGATGCCTTCAAGATCTTTGATCTGCATCTTAGGTAGCTGAGACTACAGAATAATTTCTTAACAGTGTATATGTGTCTTTTCATCATAATCAACATTATATTTGAGCACAGATACATTCCATAGATGATGAAAGTGGATGTGGAGTGCACTTGACCTTAAAGTTTAGGAAGCGTATGAAATTGTAAGGAGCACCTTTAGATGGAAGAGAAGGAAAAGAGTCTTGATATTTTAGATGCTTTCCAATAGTTCAATCCGACTTTATTATATTATTACATGAATAAATTGGATTAGAAGGAAGGGGAGGAGATAGAAGAGACTATACAAGTTCCATTAGCTTAGAATACTCAAATGGTTCCCTCCTGCTATAAATCTCTCTAACAGGGTAGATTTCACGAAGAAAAGAATCTCTTAATTATTCTTCTTGAGTAGACGTTGCTGGATCTCCATGCATCAATCCAACATCTTCAAGAGGAGGAATGTCAACTTCATCCATACTTGGAACAATTGTTGGGATAGATGTTGTATGGGCATTTACATTGTCTCCATCTTTAGGAATAAAAGAACTGTGGGCATCCATGTTAACATCTTCTGTTTGAGCAGATGATACATAGGCATCCCCAATTGTATTTATTCCAGATACAGGTACAACAGAGGCATCATGTAAACATGAACAGTCTGTAACTTGTTCATTAAGCATGGTGGAGAGCTTTCCCCTAACAACGCATTATCCTTTTGTACTTGGGAATATGCTGGTTGAGTCTCCTCAGTAATAGTAATAGTAGGCGCAATTTCATATACAGGCTTAGTAGAGCCAGATGAAGTAGCTCATTTGGCACACTCAACCATTTATCTATCGTTCTTTTCAAAAACTACATCGGACTCCTTTTGAGTTATTTCCAAATCCTTCAAGTTCTAGTCTTAACTTTATTGATACTTAAGGATTTCTTTATCCAATTGCGGGGGCGTAGACGTCATATCATATATAACCTTTGTTTTTCCATGAGCTACTTCCACTTCTAGCTCTTTATGTCTTTGTCAAGTTTCTTCGACTTGTAATCTTGCCTCCTCAGCTCTTCTAGCAGCCTCAGGTCCTTGTGCTTTAGCCTTCGCTTGTGTTTTCACCAAATCATCATTGAGATGGTGGTAGTGCCTAAAGTTTCTCATGCCACAATCTTCCCGTCTCTTGTGGCTAGGGTGAGCGACTCTCTTCGTTCCCACCTTCTTAGACGATGGATCTAGTTCAAATTAAATGGTGGTGTTGGTGGAAGAAGGTGGTCTTGATGTATCAAAGGTGACATGGATAAGAATGGAGATGTTTTCATCTTCTTCTTCATGAACAGGTTCTTCTTGTAGTATTTTTCCTTTTATGGTGGGTTTTGGTCGTTTGGATGGAAGATGAGATAGATATGGTGGTTGTTCTTTTTTGGTGGCTTGTGTTTGCAGATAAATTAAAATAATGTGATGAAACCCAGTCTCTAAAGTATACATCGGTACATGATAATGATGCTCAATAATAAAAGGGGTGTACTTAGACCGTTCACGAGAACTTGTTCCTTTTGTTTTGATTCTCTGTGAGGAGTAACTGTGATGGAGGACCATCTCTAAAAGCTCAACAAACTCTTCAACTTTACTTTTTAATAAATTGAGCTTCTAATAAAATTCACTATGTTTTTGACTGCCTGACCAGGTTTAGTATTCGGAGGATAACTTGGGCTACACAACTCCAATTTAGCTTTTCTTGATGTCTTTTTAAAGCTAACTTACAAGGCTACAAAATCTATGAAGACATAAAAGCCCAGTTCTAGCTGCATCTAAGAGAAAATTGGGCTTGAAAGTAATGTTTGGATACTGCAAGGATGTTCCAGCGGGCTGCTGACCAGGTTCAGTATTTAGAGCATAATGTGTTCTACAAAACTCCAATTAATTTCGTCTTGGTGGAATTTGAAAGCTGACTTAAAGGGCTATAAAAGCTATGAAGACACCAAAGCCCAGTTCGGACTGAATCTAGGAGGAAATGGAGCTTGAAGTTAACGTTGGAATGCTACCAGGATTTTTCAGCGAGTTGTTTAATTGTTTAGGCCTATTAGTTTCTTTCAATTATGTATTTGTTTTAAGACTTGAATGTGGGCCTTGTAATTGTAAAGTGTGCTCAGCCTAGGGAGCCTATCATCTCACCATTGATCACTCATTTCATCATAGGGTGGAGAACATTTCAGATTTCTAACCTTAGCCCATTGCACTTTCATTTAAGTTGGTCAACATTTCTATTGTAGTCACTTTGGTCATTTATGAAAATAGAATTTCTAAGACTAAAGTCTTGAGAAAAGGAGAGAGCTCTACTAGGGTTTCTTCCAAGAACCTTGAATCTTATCATGGATCCAAGAACCTAGAATTTTGATGCAAACCCATGAGGAACTTGTAAGGGATCTTCATGAATAAGCAAAGGGGTGCCCCAATCTTCATTTACCAATGTTTAATCACTCTTAAACAGCGGAATAACTCAATATATAACAATGATAGCTTATGGTCAACACAAAAGAGGGAAGAAAGAAATCAAAAATGGAAGAAGGAAGAAGTGTGGTAAGCGCCATGAATAAAACACCCAATAAGCTTGGTTGGAGAATCGCCACTTGGATCATGGATCCATGATAAGATTCAAAGTTTTTGGAAGAAATCCTAGGAGAGCTCTCTTTCACATTTTGTCTATCAAATATTTATTTTTTATCCCTTAATAGTCTATTAAAATATTTTTTCCAGTTCATATTTTTACGTGGAAGAACGGTATACATTACTATATTTTTTTATTTGTTGTGACCGGTAAATAATACATGGCCAATTAGTTTTGTTCCACGTGAAAACCTCAGTATAGAGTCAAAATCAAGTTTGAGAATTAATTAAGCGTTAAAGTGAGCAAAATAAATTTTGAAATTTTTTAGAAGAAATTGGAACAAAGTAGATAAAGTGACGCCCCGGATATTCATTATTGGGTGAAAGAGTTGGACCGTGGAAAAAATATCTAGGATTTAAAATGAATAAAACTTTTCAAAATAAGAATCAGAAATTCCATGATGGAAAAACAAGATTAGCTTCATGAAGGAAAATGAACAAAGATTTCCCCATCCATTTGAACAACAAAACAAGCACAATTCCTTGGCCTAAAGGGAAAATAGAAAAAACAAATTTTGCAAGACATATCTGACAAGATTTATATAAGTTTGGAAGGTCAGTTACGTATTTAAGAAGTAACAATATTAATAAAGTTTTATTTCTTACATGGTTGAGTCGGTACAAAATAAGTACGATTCCAAACTGGACTTATGTTTCCGTCCTAAAGCATGGACCCATGAGGCTCTAATTTCCACAAGTAGAAACGTCCGTTGACCGTAACATATTTTTACCAATCTACTTAAGAATGACTCTGTTCTACAGACTTCAAGGAACTGATCTTACTCTGAATCTAATAAGCCGTATATAAAAGTTAATTAACCAATATTGTCTTTAGATCTTTTTCTCAATAACGAAATAAAAAGTGTTGTTTAATTTTGTTTAATAAGAATCTATCTAATTTTTATTTTTTTTTTGAAATTGATAAACTATGTGTGGACATGCATATTTAATTTTCTTGGGACAAGTTTAAATTAAAAGACACAATGAAAATATTTTCGTTATATTTATATGGCCCATTCTTTTTCAAATGGCTGTTTTGCTGGCTTTTGTTTGTAAAGAAAGTGACCAAAGGAAATTATTCAAATTATTGATTGTCAAGTAATCTATACGGTATTCTTCCAAAACAAAAAAGTAATCTATACAATAATCTCGTGAAGGGTGATTAAGATGAGAAATAATGACAAAATTCGGTGACAAAGGAGGTTTGATGAAGTGAATTAACAAAACAAAATAATTTTGACTTGAAAGTAGATTAATATGAAATAAATACAAAAATAAGAAGGAAATAGTAATAAAATTAGTTTGACATACAAAGTAAATTAATAAGAAATTGGATGGTAAGATTTTTTTTTTCTTTTATTTTTTATTTTTAATTTTTTCATTTCATTATATTATTTCATTATATTTTTTATTTAATTTCTTTAAAATTAAATAATGTGCGTGTGAAAAAGTAAATTAAAGTTATTTTAATTTTATTTAATTATAATTTTTGAGTAAAGTAATAAAAAATACATTACTAATGTTTAAAAATTGTTGTTATAATAAAAAAAATTAAATAAATATATAATATGGTAGTAAAATTTTAAAACTAGAAATAAATATTAAAAATTTTAATTAAAGTTTTAGTATAAATTAATAAAAAATATATCATTAATGGTTAAAATTTGTTGTTATGACCAATAATTTATTAAATATATTTTAAAATTAAAGATGAATATTAAAATTTTAAAGCTAAAAATCATTTAGATGGAAGTTTAAAATTAAAGATGAATATTAAAATTAAAAATCATTTAAATTAGAGTCTTTAACATATATGTTTTAAAAATTAAATATAATATTATAAATTAAAAAAGGAAAATTATCAAAAATTAAAATTTATTATTATTATTATTATTATTATTATATAGTATTTATTATTATAAATTATTACTTTTATATATATAATTATTTTAAGAATATTATAATTATGATTATTTATTTAAAATTATAAAATGAAAATCATAATTATTTATTTAAAATAATTATTATTTATTTTTAAATTATATATATATATATATATATATATATATATATATATATATAATTAGTGGCCGCCACTGGGTAAGAAGAAAAAAAAAATAACGAATAAAATAAATTGATAACAATTAAAGATGCTTAAGCGTAAGTTGACAAAATTAGGAAGAATAATAATGTGTTATAATGAGGAATGGAAAATAGGATACGCGGATAAATCAATACATCTTCCTCTTTACAACGTCGACATCATTAGAAGAGTAGGGTTATATCTCATCATAAACATAAAGTTAATGTATCTCATGTTTGTTTGACCTTGGTAAAGAGTATCATGATGTCGTTAACACATAATCTCCCTCAACCTATATGTTAATTCAATATTATTATTTCTTTAAGTGTTTTGATGATCACAGTATAGACGAAATAAATCTTAGACGAAGATTAAACAAAATAGTCTAAGATAAATATTAAACGAAATAGTCTAAGACGAAGATAATCATAAGAAGCATCAAAACTACAGGCGCGCAAGCCTCAAAATAATAGACGTAAAGAAGTTACAAGAAGACATGAAGTATAAACACACACAATCAGAAGATGAGTGATAAAATGAAGACTTCAGAAGAAGCAATGAAGAAAACATGCAAGCTTAAGTTGAAGCAATGAAGTTTAGACGCAAGCATAAGTTAAAGCAATGAAATTTAGATGCAAGTTTAAGTTGAAGCAATAAAGAACAGACGATGTCATCAGAGAAGATAAGTTTGAGCTACTTGTCTCTATCGTCTAAACTTAAGTTAAGTCCTTTTAGACTACATAGCTATTCGCGCCATGTCAAAATAGTTTCGTTACTCAAAAACTTCTAAAGGTGAAATTTTTTTTCTAACGCGAGGGTCTGCAATACGAAAGTAAAATTACTTTTCGGTGTTATATATGAACAAATCAGAAAATCCTTGATACGTGCTGACATCAACCTTTGATGTATCAAGAAAATGACAACTTTCAAATCCACTCTGTCTAACTTAAGAGCTCAACTATAAAAAGACTTCACCTTCAACATTTCAAGATTGGCGAAACTTATGCTAAAAAGCTATCTATCCAAACTTTTGCTCTACAATATTTTAAGCTTTTATTCTTCATTGTAATACCCATATCTGTGAAGAGGGTATTTTACAACTCTTTTAAAAAACCCCATTTCAAATCCACATGTAGTGGTGCTTAGCATGTGGAGGTTGTGTCCAAACAATAACTTGTTTTAGCTTGTGGAGGCTGTGTCCAAACAATACCTTGTTTTCGCCTATGGAGATTGTGTCCAAAAAATACCAATTTGTTTAGCCTATGCAAGCAGGGTCCAAAGAATACCTGTGTATAACCAGAAGTGGCTGGGAGCAAAGAGTACTTGTATTTGTTGTTTCACTGGGATAGTGAAATCTTAGCAGTCTGTTAAGAAATTGAACATAGTCTTCAAGATGAACCAGTATAAAAATATTGTGTCTTATCTACTTTCTTTTTCTAATTAACAAAGGGTGTTCGTAATCACCTTAAGTAATCTTTAATAAAATCAATCTTTCAACTGAAATCATTTTGCTTATGTTGCCTTTAAAATATAAGACGCAAATTCATATCGTTTGCAATTTTTTTTAATTAACACAATTCAAGCCCCCTTGTTGTGTTCTTTCTTTTGCACTATATGTGTGTGTGTGAGTGTGTGTGCATGCTTACCCACAAGGAGTATTTTCAATGTTACCCCTGATTTTTCTCACCTTACGCTTATAATTCCTAATACACATCGGTCACATACTAACTTGACCGTTGGAGTGCCTTTTACAAGTACACTCCTCATTCTCTTAGGAGGTTGGCCCGTCGAAGGATATTGTTTGCAAACGATCTCAGGCTCCCCTCATCTCTCCCTTATCTCGTGCTTCATCACTGTATTACATATATTGTGTTCCACCTGGGTCCCGTAAAGAACATTTAGTGCCCACCGTGGGGCCCTACATACCATACGAGCGAGACCTTTTGTAAAAGATAAACACAAGAAGGGGGGTTGAATTGTGTTAATTAAAAAAGTTTATCCCTTTCGTTTGTGGGTTTCAAAGCGGTTCAGACGAAACAATGTTTATGTTGAAAGGTTGATTTTAATGAACAGACGTTAGATTATAATTATCCCCAGTTAGTTGATCAGACGAAACAAATAAACACAGTTATTTTTATACTGGTTCGTCTATTCAAGACTACGTCCAGTTACCCAACAACCACTGAGTTTTCACTACAAACCGTGAAAAGGTTTACAAGTATTGTTTGAACCCAGCCACTTCTGGCTATTACAAGATATTCTTTGCTCCCAGCCTTCTCAAGCTAAACAACCAAGGTATTCTTTGAACCCAGCCTCCACAGGCTAATACAAAGGTATTCTTTGGAACACAACCTCCTCAGGCTAAAGCACCACACAAGTGGATTTTGAAAGATGTTTGAAAAACAAAGGTTTTCCTCTTCGCAGAGAGGGTTTTTACAATATAGTTCTAAGCACAGAATTGAGCGAATCTTCAGAAGATGGAATTAGAGAAGCGTATTCGCCAACTGATTCTTGATGCTGTGAAGTCCTTTTATAGGCCTCTTCTTCAAATAGCCGTTAGACTCATTTGAATGCCGTTGAGAGTCGTTGAGAGTTCTCTTGAGAGGTTTCCAAAAAGGTTGTCAGTTGTACTTGATTGATTGATGTAGAGTCGCAGCGGATATAGCGGACTAGATTGTGCGCGCAGTACTTTTTCTGACTTGTACAGAGATGTGAAAGGTGAAGACCTTTTTGACTTTGGAGTGTAAGCTCGAATCCCTATACTGATTTTGGATGCTTCTCTTGAGTACTTCTTCAGTTTTGAAATCTTGGCGCGAATGACTCAACTTGAATTCACTTTTGGATAGACGATATAAATCTTCAGCTTTTGATGTTTCATCTCTTCCTATCATCTTAAGACTTCACTCTTTGAACAGACGAAGAACTTTAGCTTGAGTAGCCTTCTTCCGTCTGTGCATGTATCGTCTGATGGCTTGACTTTTGGACAGACGCAGATCTTCACTTTTGAAGGGTCATGTTTCGTCTGTGCTGGTTTCGTCTTAGCAAGTCTTGGGTAGCTTGATTTCGTCTGTCTTGTAATTAATCAAAATCTTGAGACGTTAATCATCCTTGATCTAACAATCTCCCCCTTTTTGATGATTACAGACCATACCACGAAAATCTGCACAAGACATGGTTAGACAGAAACAAACAGTCTCAAAAAGGCCAGATTGACATCAAGACGATGTTTTCTGAATAATACCTCTTTATAAAATATTGTTACATCAATGCGATGTAATCTTGTACATTATTACATTGGTATAGACAGAAAACCAATAAAGAATAACCAATAAAAAATTACAATGTATTTTCTATATTAAAAAGCATAAATAAAAATACATTGATACAAATAAAATACAATGCTCCCTTATTGTTGAATACTCCCCCTCAGACGATGCTCTTTGCTCTTGGTCGCTCCCCCTCAGACAAAGCTTTCTTTGTTCACTCCCCCTCAGACGATGCTTTCCCCTTGTACCTTTCTTCTTTCCCTTGGGATATATCTTTTCTCTTTTTCTCCCCCTTGGGCTGTGAATCATCAAAACATGATCACGAAGAAGGCTTTGGCTTCTGAAGCAGGGTCATCACAATGTCTTTAAGTTGCTGCACTTCAAATGATAGAGATTCTTGATTTTCTTTAAGTACTCTGTTCTTTTTCTTCAAGTGCTCGCAATCCTCTTCCAATGCCTCATATTTACGCTTCAGAGTCTTATACTCCTCAGCTTCTTGAATATTAACCTCAGCAACTTCAACTGCCTCAGCAACATCAACTGCCTCAGCAACGTCAACTGTCTCAGCAACCTCCACCTCATCATCAACTTCTACTTGCGGTGATTGAGGTTCTCCCACTGTTGGAGCCTTCTTCAGACGCAGTGTGAATAGCGGAAAGATGAGATCAGCCGTCCACCAGGAAACACCCTGCCACAGACGGAAGAATCCTTGTCGGATTCATCAAAAGAAGTTCCAGAACAGAATCTGGATGTGGCTTCATGATCTGCTATCATCCTTTGTATTTGAGGATTGATAGGGCTTGAGGCTTGAGCTTGAATTGCTTTGAGGTGCGCATATGCTTCAGACGAAAGACGCTTGCGGATGTGCCTTGCAAATTTGAAGGTTCTGGGCACAGACGATACTTTCTTCTCTTTGCCCTTAGCCAAAAACTTGACCAAGCATGGTCTTTTTCGGTCTAAGACGATTGTGTACTTCGTTTCGTCTGACACCAGCGAAGAGAACTGTGAACCCACCATGAAGGGGCAGTATCTCTTATCCTTCTTAGCATGACGATCAATGTGGGAGAGGGAAACTTCTCTTTCCTTGGTTTCCCTTCTATAGGCAGCAGCCATCAACTTGAATGTTAAGTTGTAGTCTTCAGGGAGGGCGTGAGCAAATTCCTCAGGGTCTTCATATTCGTTGAGGAGGATGGAGTAACGAGGGTTGATCCCGAAGCAGTGGGGCCTCGTCCATGGAAGCACAATTCCAAGAGAGTGTCCTAGACCGACATACTCTATTTTGTTGAGTGGAATTGTGAAGGGCATTGGATCATGGCGATCTATGGCGTCCAGATGCCAATGTGTGCAATCTTTCGGCTCATAGAGGGTAGAGTGCGCGTCCCCATATCGACAATGATGAATGCAGGTGCATTAATCTCATACCGAACCTTCCACTTTGGATTGTCTCTGTGTGGGATGTGAGGTTCATAGCCAAGTGCTGGTCCTTCAATCACAGACGCAGCAAGATGATCCTTGTATGCTTGTATATCTTCTAATCCCTTGCTGTCTAGGTTGGCCAGTGTGTCCCAGGGCAGACGCTTCAGCCAATTGCGTTGCTCCTCTGGGGTGTAGATGGTGTCTTCATTGAAATCCATCGGCTTCAAGGGTTTATTGTATAGAATGGGATTTGCAAATCTCCCTAGTTGAAAACCCTTCTTCCCTCTGTACTGGTATGGGTTCTTCAACTCTATGTAAGGAGTATCCCTTATATACAGGTCTTCATCGTCTGCCAAGATGACCATTGCAGACTTAGACGATTCAGCTTCATTGGAGAATTCTTCACTCTTCTCTCCAATGATCCAATCAGGTTTGATTGGTCTCTCACCACAGGTGCTTTCAGCAAAGCGCCTCATGACTAATTCATTCAGAAATGAATAGTCCACCTTGTGCTTTGGGGGTATGTCTTCTGAATTGATCACTTCAACATGTGGTTTCCCCCATGTGGCATACACCTTTGTAACTTCAAGTTGTTCTTCATCAGACGAAGAATCAACTTCTTCAATCAGCACGAAGTCTTCAGACGGAATCTCCTTCGTCTGGTGGTGAGATGCCTCCTCAGACGCAACAGGTAGCGTCTGTGCAAGGAATGCGTTCAACGGAGACGCAACAATAGGGGTTGCCCTATGCTCATTTTGGAGTGTTGATGGTGACACCTTCATAGTGGAAACTTCTTCACTTAACATAGTCTCCAACTCCTTCGCAAGCTGGGCATTATCTTTCTGGATCTGGGCGGTTTCTTCACTATTCATGCCCTCTGAAGTTGCTTGAGCAGATGCTCCTTCAGACAATCCAATGCCACGAACGCTATCGAGAAAGATCCTTTCTCGTTCAGCTTCAAGCAAAATGGAGACTCTCTTAGCCTCTTTCATCATTCTTTCTTCGTCTGTCTCACCAACTACGACAGACGCAAGCTTTTGCTTCATCTTTTCCTTGGCTTTTGCAGCCTTTTCAAGAGCAAGTTTTCTAGCTCTTGCCTTTTCTTCTGCTGCTTTCTTCTCTTTTTCTTCATCTGTGAGTATCTTCACAGACGAAACACCTTCAGACGATATGTTGACCCCTTCATCTTCACTAGGGGATATCGTCTTACTCTTGGGCTTGGCACCAATGTGCTTGATTCTGATGGTCCTTTTCTTTTTCTTGAGGGGTTCCTCAAGAACGTCCTCGAAAGGGACTTCAGAGATTATCATTGGTGGCGAAGGAGGTGGAAGTGTTTGGGTTTGTGTTTGGGGTTGTGGTTGAGGTTCAGACGGTGTTTGGGTTTGTGTTTGGGATGGTGTTTGTGGTTTCGCACGCTTGATGCGAGCTCTGTGTGGAGGGTCTTTGGTAATGGGTGAGAGTGGTTCATCTTCTTTTTGCGAGAGGAGGAGGAAGCCTGGCGTCAGATGCATTTTCGCAAAAGTGCTAGCTTTAACTTCCTTTCCTTCTTGGTGGTAGACAACACCAGCAGTATCAAACCCTTGGTTAATGATGATCTTTGTTAAGAGGGTCGCGTAGGGAATGCTGCTCTTCCTACGGATGTTGCGGTTCTTCAAAGCACTTATCTAATGGTCAAGGATAATGTGCGGAAGGCTCAACCTAGCTTTCCTCAGACAGTAGAATATGCGAAACCTGTCTCGAGTACTCACGTTATCCCTCGAACCAGTCCTTGGTGTGAAGATGTTGAAGAGGAGGTTGTGGATGACTCTAGCGGTTGGAGAGAGGTTCCCTGACCTGAAGAACTTGGGGTCTTCAGGGTCGCGTTTCTTCATATACATAATCTTGTCTACATACTCCTCTGATTCATTCTTCATCCAGTTGGGGCTATAGAAGCGCCCCTCGGCCTTGCAGTTGCCGGCCTCAGCAATAGAGTCCACCGTGATGATGTACTCTTTGTTGTCTATAGTACCCACGATACCATCATCGAACTCCTTCGCGTCGCTCCAGAATTCG
The DNA here is from genome assembly GCA_026586105.1 of Hylodesmum podocarpum. Lineage (NCBI taxonomy): Eukaryota > Viridiplantae > Streptophyta > Magnoliopsida > Fabales > Fabaceae > Hylodesmum > Hylodesmum podocarpum. The sequence continues at coordinate 3,957,896 of JALJEV010000804.1, forward strand.
GCATAAGCCTCCATCAGCCATGGGCCTCTCATTTCAGCAAAACCCATCCACCTAGTGTGGTCTAACATCTTCAATATTTTGTCAGAGATGCTTCCAACAGTCTCTCTTGAGATCCACTTGCTTGGCAAGAACAAGTCTTGAGCGAAGAAAGTGGCTTCAGCGGTTTTGGTAGCTTTGGTGTTCTTGGCGGCCATTGTTGATTTTGAAAACAGAGAGAATAATAACTTAGTGAATATTAGGTTTCGGAAAGCTCAAAAGATTGCAAATTGCAGTAAAGAGTAAAAGAGTGAACTTTCAAGACTATTTATATGTAAAGAATGAAATGGTTGTAATTCTTCAGACGAAAGAGATTTCAAAAACTGCCCCTGATTTGACGTGTCCACATCATTGCCTTTTCAATGATTGATTTGACCTCTGCAATTCACTGCGCGTGCTTATCAATGTCCTAGAATAGTACAATAAATGACAGACACATTTATTGCTCTCTTTAATTTGTCCCTGCACACTTGAGATAAACTTGTTAAACATTAACAGTTGCGTCTGTTGAATTTTACCACAGTAACTATTCAACTTGATCAGACGCAATGTTTCATCTTAACACGAAATAATGCACAGACGGAACAAAATGTACAGATGGAACAAAATGTACAGACGGAACAAGTCCAATCAAATAACTCAGACGAAACAATTTTCAATCTGTTAAAGAAATAATTCCAAGATTTTCTTTAATGAAATTGAACCGTGTTTCATCTAAAGCTTTAGTAAATATATCTGCCCATTGAAAATCAGTTTGAACAAACTGTATATCGAAAATACCTTTTTGGACATAATCTCTTATGAAATGAAAACGAATTTCAATATGTTTAGCTTTTGAATGTTGAATAGGATTTTTGCTGAGATTGATTGCACTTGTGTTATCACAGAATACTGGTATATGATTCTCAAACCTGGAATAATCCTCAAGTTGATGTTTTATCTACAGTAATTGTGAGCAACACCCTGCCGCAGCAATGTACTCTGCTTCAGTTGTTGAGAGTGCAATGGAGTTTTGTTTCTTGCTTGACCAAGATATTAGTGATGATCCAAGGAATTGGCATCCACCACTTGTGCTTTTTCTCTCCACTTTGTCTCCAGCATAATCCGCATCACAGAAGCCTCTTAAACTGAAATCACTATTTTTCTTATAAAATAAAGAGAGATTAGTTGTTCCAACAAGATATCTAAGAATTCTCTTTACAACTTGTAAGTGAGATTCTTTAGGATCAGATTGAAATCTAGCACATAGACAGACACTAAACATAATGTCGTCCCTTTGCGTTAAATAAAGGAGTGAGCCAATCATACCTCTATATACCGTCTGATCAACAGACTTACCTGACTCATCCTTGTTGAGATTTGCTCCAGACGAATGCATAGGGGTCTTCATAGGCTTGGCGTTTTCCATCTTGAACTTCTTGATAAGTTCCTTTGTGTATTTCTGTTGATGGATGTAGATTCCTTATTTTGTCTGCTTTATTTGAAGTCCTAGAAAGAACTTCAATTCTCCCATCATGCTCATTTCAAACTCATCCTGCATTAGCTTTGAAAAATCCTTGCACAAAGAATCATTAGTAGCTCCAAAGACTATATCGTCTACATAAATCTGGACTATAATAAAGTCTTTTGAAACGCTTTTCTTGAAGAGAGTTGTATCAACCTTTCCTCTTGAAAAACCATTTTTAAGAAGAAAAGAACTGAGTCTGTCATACCAAGCTCTAGGAGCTTGTTTAAGACCATACAATACTTTCTTGAGTTTGAAAACATGATCTGGTTGAGACAAACTTTCAAAACCAGGTGGTTGTTTTACAAACACCTCTTCTTCAATAAAACCATTTTAAAAAGCACTTTTTACATCCATTTGATATAGAACGATATTCTTGTGAGCAGCAAAAGCAAGCAATATTCTAATAGCTTCTAATCTAGCTACAGGTGCAAAAGTTTCTGTAAAATCAATACCTTCTTGTTGATTATACCCTTGTGCCACTAACCTTGCTTTATTTCTTACCACTTTTCCAGTTTCATCAAGCTTGTTTCTGAACACCCATCTGGTTCCAATAATGCTTTTGTTCTTTGGTCTTTCAACTAGGGTCCATACATCATTCCTTGTGAACTGATTAAGTTCTTCTTCCATAGCCAAGATCCAATCATTGTCTTGAAGAGCATCTTCAACGTTCTTTGGCTTCATATCTGATACAAGAGCATAGTTTGAGATATTCTTCACTCTTGATCTCGTTTGAACACCTTGGGATCTATCTCCAATGATGAGATCTTCTGTATGGTTTGATGCAAACTTCCATGTTTTTGCAGTGGCTTGATCTCGCTATTGATGAGTATCAGACGAAGAGGGTTCGTCTGTGCTTCTATCGTCTGCTCTTGTTTCGTCTGACCCTTGTTTATCATTTTGACCACAAGGGTTAATCTGCAAATTATCAAACAAATTTTCTAGGTCTGATATTTCTTTATCAGCCTTTGAGTTATCTTGGAACTTTACATGAATTGATTCCTCTACAACTTGCGTCTTAGAGTTAAACACTCTATAGGCCTTAGATGTGTTGGAATATCCAAGAAATATTCCTTTTACCACCTTTGAATCAAACTTACCAAGTTGATCTTTGGTGTTTAAGATAAAGCATTCGCATCCAAAAGGATGGAAATAAGAAATGTTGGGTCTTCTTCCTTTCCATAGTTCATATGGAGTCTTATTCAATATTGGTCTTATCAATATTCTGTTTTGAATATAACAGGAAGTATTAACTGCTTCTGCCCAATAATACTTAGGGAGAGAGCTTTCATGCAACATAGTTCTAGCCATTTCTTGTAAAGTACGATTTTTCCTTTCCACAACTCCATTTTGTTAAGGAGTTCTTGGAGACGAAAAATTGTGAAATATACCATTTTCAAAACAAAAGGCTTTGAACTCAGAATTTTCAAATTCTGTTCCATGATCGCTACTTACAGACGCAATATATATTCCTTTTTCTTTTTGAACACGTTTACAGAATATTTCAAAAACCTTGAATGACTCATGTTTATGGGCTAGGAAGTATACCCATGTAAATCTAGTATAGTCATCTACAATGACAAATCCATATCTCTTCCCTCCAAGACTTTCAGTCTGAGTGGGTCCAAAGAGATCAATGTGTAACAGTTCTAGCAGTCTTGTCGTGGAAACAACATTTTCTGATTTGAAAGAAGCTTTAAGTTGTTTCCCATGCTGACAAGATTCACACAGACGATTGGTTTTCCAAGATATTTTTGGCAAACCTTTTACGAGATCCTTTTTAGAAATTTTTGAAATATACTTGAGACTTAAATGTCCAAGCTTTTTGTGCCAAATATCTCGTTCATCGTCCTTGAAATCAAACATGTTACATTCTGATCACTCAGGTCAGAAAGACAAACCTCATAAAGGTTATTCTTTCTTTTCCCAATAAAAAGAATGGATTTATCTTTGTTTTTGACTATACACTCATCAGAGTTAAAAGCTACTTCATATCCACTATCACAAAATTGACTTATGCTAAGTAGATTGAAGTTAAGGCCTTTAACATATGATACGTTCTGGATAAGTGTATTGGGTGTCTTACCAACAGTCCCAATGCCAAGAATTTTACCTTTTCCGAATCGTAGGAGACAGACACTTTACTTGTCCGAGGTCTTGGAACATAGACAGGTCTCCCGTCATGTGTCGTGAGCAACCACCGCCCAGGTACCACTTGAAGTCTTGTCTCTTTCTATTAAGGATATCTCAGAACAGAACAATAAGTGACTTTGGTACCCAAATCTTTTTGGGTCCTTTCTTGTTAGTTACAAAAGGCTTCTTTTTGTTTTTAGCCTTTTTGTAGATATTAGGAACCTTGTTGTGATTCCTCTTCTTTTGATCAGACGAAACAGGTTTGTTTTTCCTTTCGTCTGTCGTCTCAACATAACCAAGTCCACTTTTATCATTTGGTGATCTCCCATATTTTAAGATATTTTCAAGAATGGAGGATCCTTTTGTAAACTTGGTTAAGTCATTGAGTAAGGACTCATTTTCTTTCTTTAATCTTTCGATTTCAAGAATGAAAATGTCCTTTTCAGACTCAGACGAAACATCATTTGATACTTTCTTGTCTAGTAACTCAATTTCAGATTTCAAAACTGCATTTTCTTCCAAAGCTTGTCTTAGCTTGGTTTTGCAAGTTTTGTATTGCTGAGCAATAAAATGAGAGTGAGCTAGAAGTGTATCATATGACATTTCTTCTGATTCTGACTCAGACTCAGAAGAAGAGGATGAAGAAGTTTCATTGTAATTTACCTCTGTTGAGACATGGTCTCCAGCCATGAGGCATATGTTTGCTGTTTCTTCTTCTTCAGAGAATTCCTCTGAGCTTTCACTGTCAAGGTCTTCCCAAGTCAGTAAGCTCTTCTTTCCTTTATCTCTTCTAGAGCTCCACCTCTTTTTCAGTCTGGGACATTCTGACCTCATGTGTCCCGGTTTTCTGCATTCATAGCACACAATCTCTGTGCTTTCTTCTTTGGTTGATGACTTCTCAGGGAGCTTCTTCTCCTTTTTCTTGAAGAAGCGTTGGCCTCTACCTTTCTTCATCATCATTCTTTTGAATCATCTGGCCATGAGGGAGACTTCGTCTTCAGACGAATCATCAGACGATTCTGATTCAGTTGAATCAACCTTCAAAATCTTTGCTTTCTTTTTACTGTCCTTCTTGACAGAATCTTCTTTAGAGGTGTTGTTGATGGATGGAAGAGCTATAGGTTCTTGAACCTTGATCTTCTCCCTTTTACATAAGAGTACCTCACGTACCCTTAGAGCTCCAATTAACTCGTCTAGAGTTAATGTCTTCATATCTCTTCCAACAGAGATAGCTGTGAACATGGCTTCCCAAGGAGGTGGGAGACTGTCCAAGATCTTCATGTTGTTCTGGGCCTTTGTGAAGGTGATTCCCAGAGCAGTTAGTCCATTCAATATGGTTTGGAATCTTCCAAACATCATATCGATTGACTCTCCTTTCTTCATAGAGAACATTTCATATTCTCTTTGAAGAGTAGCGGCCTTCCTCATTCTGACATCTTCAGTGCCTTCATATGAGATTTTGAGAGCATCCCATAGTTCTTTAGCAGTTTTGTAGGCACAGAATCTATTGTACTCAGTTCTGGAGAGAGCACACATAAGAGCATATCTTGCTTTGTTGTTCAGCTCCATCATAGAGTATTCTTCGTTCCCCCATTCTCCTTCAGGCTTTACAATGGGGATATCTCCCGTGGTGATTATATTCCATAATCTGTATTGGGTTGACTTGATGTACATCTCCATCCTGTCAGCCCAGTAAGGATAATCATCTCCAGAGAAAGCTGGAGGTTTGTTCATTGAAGCTCCTCCGGATAGAAAAGATGGCCCTTGTGAGTCCATGCTGGATCTTTTCCTCTAGCAGCTGTTAAGCGCTCAACCCTTAGAGGCTGAGCTCTGATACCAAACTGTAAAAGATAAACACAAGCAGAGGGGTTGAATTGTGTTAATTAAAAATTTTTATCCCTTTCGTCTGTGGGTTTCAAAGCGGTTCAGACGAAACAATGTTTATGTTGAAAGGTTGATTTTAATGAACAGACGTTAGATTATGATTATCCCCAGTTAGTTGATCAGACGAAACAAATAAACACAGTTATTTTTATACTGGTTCGTCTATTCAAGACTACGTCCGATTACCAAAGAACATCGAGTTTTCACTACAAACCGTGAAAAGGTTTACAAGTATTGTTTGAACCCAGCCACTTCTGGCTATTACAAGATATTCTTTGCTCCCAGCCTTCTCAGGCTAAACAACCAAGGTATTCTTTGAACCTAGCCCCCACAGGCTAATACAAAGGTATTCTTTGGAACACAGCCTCCTCAGGCTAAAGCACCACACAAATGGATTTTGAAAGATGTTTGAAAAACAAAGGTTTTCCTCTTCGCAGAGAGGGTTTTTACAATATAGTTCTAAGCACAGAATTGAGCGAATCTTCAGAAGATGGAATTAGAGAAGCGTATTTGCCAACTGATTCTTGATGCTGTGAAGTCCTTTTATAGGCCTCTTCTTCAAATAGTCGTTAGACTCATTTGAATGCCGTTGAGAGTCGTTGAGAGTTCTCTTGAGAGGTTTCCAAAAAGGTTGTCAGTTGTACTTGATTGATTGATGTAGAGTCGCAGCGGATATAGCGGACTAGATTGTGCGCGCAGTACTTTTTCTGACTTGTACAGAGATGTGACAAAAGGTGAAGACCTTTTTGACTTTGGAGTGTAAGCTCGAATCCCTATACTGATTTTGGATGCTTCTCTTGAGTACTTCTTCAGTTTTGAAATCTTGGCGCGAATGACTCAACTTGACTTCACTTTTGGATAGACGATATAAATCTTCAGCTTTTGATGTTTCGTCTCTTCCTATCATCTTAAGACTTCACTCTTTGAACAGACGAATAACTTTAGCTTGAGTAGCCTTCTTCCGTCTGTGCATGTATCGTCTGATGGCTTGGCTTTTGGGCAGACGCAGATTTTCACTTTTGAAGGGTCATGTTTTGTCTGTGCTGGTTTCGTCTTAGCAAGTCTTGGGTAGCTTGATTTCGTCTGTCTTGTAATTAATCAAAATCTTGAGACGTTAATCATCCTTGATCTAACACCTTTTTTTTACCCATAGGACTAAATGGGAGAGGGCTTAGTGACCAACGAGGCCACCAGCATCAAAGGCATGCTCCAGACAAGGAAGGGACCTTGTCCCCTCAAGATCTTGCGAACAGCGACTGCATACTTAATGACAAAGCCGAACCATAAGGCGGTGGCACCGAACATCGGCTTCGTACTTAACTTAGGTAGGAGGACCCCTAAACCGATGGGTCTCGTAAAGTTTACAAATATGTATTAGCCAACAGATAAATATATAACAAGAACGAGACCCATGACCACCGTGATCATAAAAGGTCATAGGGTATATCCTCCTCCCTACCAACAAGTATCGCCACATAAAATGAGACGTCTATGTTGTCTCGGTAGTATGGAATGTGGTGTGGGCCCACTGCAAAATACACGACACACCACTCAAGCACACGAAGTGGCGGTACCAAAAGATGGAGTTAGAGTTGAAATAGAAGAGTCGTCGGCGACCATAAGAACCGACACATGCAAACCCGAGTATAAACACCCTGTCTCTTCCCTTATGTATTTTGTGAGGAAAGGCTAAGATCCAAAGAGATCTCTTATTCTAAAAAAACTCAAAGTGAGTCTATGTTTCTTGTAAGAATGAGACCTTCCCCTTATAAAACTCTATGTAAAAGATCTTTTTCTCTTTCTCAATGTCCAAAGACGACCTCGTTATTATGTAAAGGTCCAAAGACTACCTCCTTATCATGTAAAGGTCCAAAGATGACCTCTCTTTCTTTCATCAAGCTTCAAAGACGACCTCTTTCTTTCTCAAGGTCCAAAGACGACCCATTTCTCTTTATCAAGGTCAAAAGACAACCTCCTTATCATGTAAATTTCCAAAGATGACTTATCTCTCTTTTATCAAGGTCGAAAGACGACCTTTCTCTTTCTCAAGGTCCAAAGATGACCTCCTTATCATGTAAAGGTTCAAAGATGACCTTTCATTTTTATAAAGGTCGAAAGACGACCTCGTTATAGTGCAGAGGTCCAAAGATGGCCTTTATGTTTATTTGGTCCAAAGAATACCTCAATAAATTATTGTTCGGTCAAAAGGTGACCTCTCTCTCTTTTATCATGGTCCAAAAATGACATCTCTTCCTCAAGGTCCAAAGACGACCTCCTTATCATGTAAAGGTTCAAAGATGACCTATTTCTCTTTATCAAGATCTAAAGATGACCTCCTTATCATATCAAGGTCCAAAGACGATCTCTTTCTTTCTCAAGGTCCAAAGACGATATCTTTCTTTCTCAAGGTTCAAAGACGACCTCTTTTATCATGTAAAAGCCCAAATATGACCCCCTCTCTCTTTTATCAAGGTCCAAAGACAACCTCGTTATCATGTAAAGGTCCAAAGATGACCTCTATGTTTATTTGGTCCAAAGAATACCTCAATAAAAAATTACGCTGTCAAAACACGACCCATTTCTCTTTTATCAAGGTCCAAATACGATAATTATCTCTTTTATCAAGGTTTAAAGATGACCCCTCTCTTTCTCAAGATCCAAAGATGACCTCGTTATCATGAAAAATTGAAGAGAGTTTGGAAGCTACAATGGCAAGATTTGTCTATGGTCTCAATCGGGAGATCCAAAATGTGCTTGAGTTGCAAAGATATTCCAATGTATAAGAGACAATTCACTTGGCCGAGAGGATTGAGTCTCAATTGAGAAGGAGAAGTAGCTTCAAAAGAGTCTCCAACACTAGTTCATCAAGTTGGAATGGCAAGAGAAAAAGAGAATTCTCACCTAATCCTAAATCAAGGCTTGGTTGTGTCTCTTCCAAGCCAAAAGAGGCAGTTCCCTCATCTAATTCTTTTAAGTCAAGTAACATCAAGTGTTTTGAATGTTTAGGGAAAGGACACATTGCATCCCTTTTCACTTGAAGACTCACTTGAATCTTCATTAGTCACTTCCCCATCTTGTCTTAGCACCATCACCTTCTTGTTTGGGCATTGGGATGCAATGTGTCCTTTCCCTAAACATTTCCTCTAAGCATGGTAATCTCAAGATCCTTGAAGTAGTCTTGCACACTTCTAGGTCCTTGAACATGTCTTTGCAATTTATTATGAAGATCTCTCATGTAAGTTGGAGGCACAAATCTCTCATTCAATGCTTGTTTCAATCCTTCCCCAGTAATAATTCTAGGCCTTAAGTATCCATTACCCCTCTCCATTTTATTCCACCACACCAATGCATATTCTTCAAAATCCAAAGTGACAAGGTGCAGTTTTCTTTCCTCACTTAGCATAGGGTAACTACCAAGAATTTGGTTCACTTTCATAGACCACTCCAAGTAAGCATCGGCCCCACCATTAATATTGAACATAGGAATGTAGATATTCAAGTTTCTTTCATCAAACCTCTCTTCATCCTCAAAATAGGTACTTCTATGGTCACGGCTTCCCCTCCCCGTCTCACGGCCAGCACCCCTAAACCCTCTCATATTATTAATAAAAGGGTTATTCCTATGGGTTTCGTGATCAAAGACCATCACTACCAATTGAGGACAAGTGTTCCCTTCTCCTACCGCCACCTCTCTCACCTTCTTCACCACTCTTATTTTCTCTCCTCCTTTCTCCCTCATTTCTATTTTGTCTCTCCCTCTCTTTTGTTTCCCTTATTTGATTTATCCTCTCTTGCACACTCTCCCTAAAACTCACTTGAATTTGATTAAACTTTTCCATCATTCTATCCATGAACATTTGGGTCCTTGGTGAGTAATCATTACCCACACTTGGAGAACTTGCCATGGATATAAAGAAAGGTTAGTATACAAGAAAAATATAAAGCAAATAAGCCTCACCACTCACTTAGTGTTTCACTCAAAGCAACTCGTGTATACACACAATTAAGGGCTTTTTCCACACTTTTATCCTATTTTTCACTTAGAAATTATCCTCTTACCAATCCCTTGTCAATCCATTATGAAATAGGAACAGAAACCAAGCTAAGCTTAAGAGGCCAATAAAGACAAATACTCAAAGACAAAACCAAGGATTCCAAAGGAGACAAGCAATAAAAACTCAAAAATGAAATGATAGGCTACTCAATTTGTGGAAAATTTTTAATGAGACATAGGCACATACTAGGATAGAAAAATATCATGAAATTGCTATAGAAAAACACACAAAACCGAGTCATATAGCATCATGTACAGAACTGGACAACAAGCCAATTTAGACACTGAAATTAGCGACGGAAACAAAATTCCAGCAAATTTAGCAACCGAAATTTCTTAGGTTCTAAAAATGGCTAGATTTCATAATGCTCAATGCAAGGTCAATACAGTGCTATTAAGTGCAGTAAACTATAAATTCCAGTAAGTGCAGTACATGTGAAAACAGAAAAATTACGCATAAGGCACCACGATACACCCAAGTACAAGAAAGTTCAAAACTAGAATTTCAACATGAATGATGTGGGCTCTATCCTAGGTCCAGGGTATTTCTATTGTGTAACTCCTTTTACTTTCACTCTTTTTTTTTGCTGTACTCTTCTTTTGATTTTACTCTTTTGTGGTTCTCAATCTTTCAAATTATTTTTAGAACCAATACTTTCTCTTTTCACTACTACTAGTTTATTTTCTCTTGTTTTTTTTTCTCTTTTCTTTCTTTTGTTTTGATTTTGATTTTTTCTTTTGTACTTCCAAGGGCTGGACCAAAACCACTAAGGTAACTAAGAGCCACTTATAAGTTCAAATTCTAGAGTCTCATAGCAATCACAAATCTTACTCAAAATTAGAACCCAAAGGTGCTATAAAAATTACTAAAAGCATGTTTAGTGATTCATATACTAGGTAATACTTCTAATACTTGAAACTCATGTTATACCTGTAATAAAATCATCTAAGGCGCAGTACATCCAGCATGTTTCTCGGTCAAGAAAGACTATACAAGAATGACTAAACAAAGCTACAAAACATACATGGACTAGGACCTTGCAAGAAGGAAAATTACTCAAATTTTAGAGAACATAAGATGCAAGTTAAAGTAACCATGTAATTAGAAACAAAGTGAACATGCATTCTCATGGAGGTCACGGCCTAAGGCTATAACAAAGAAGAAAAGCATGTTCTAACAAAGATACACTGAACAATATGACAACTAAAGGAATCTAAGGACTAGGCAACTTATAGAAAGAAGATAGAATAAGGAAAAACTCAAAACGGAATTATGGAACTATGGAAGCCCAAACTAACCGAGATCATGAACACCGTTGGAGAAGACAACAAGCTCTTGATACCACTAGATAGAGGCCTCCTTGGAGAAGAATCCAACAAGGCTTCAACTTTTCCCAATCTAGCTTGTTCAATGGTTTACCAAAAGAAAATGCATGGAAGGTGTCTTGGCCAAGGGGTGTATTGAAGCACTCAAATCAAAGATGAAAAGGAAAAGTGCAAGGGGTTAAGAAGATGGAAGAGTAACGCCTTGGAGGAGCTCCAATAAGCCTAGGAGGAACTGCCACAATGGAAGCAAAGGGCCATTGATAAGATTCAAGGATTTTACCTAAGGAAGACAAGAAAACTAAGCTCTCACAAAAACTCTAAGTTTTCATTAAATTTGGCAAAAAGTTCTTACATGATTTTCGGCCAAGGTGTTTATACACATGTAGACTTGCTTAGCAAGCAAGTAATACTAATCCTAGTTAGCCTAATCTAATCCTAGTTAACTAAGCTGAGCCTAGTTAAGTCCATGTGAAAGCCTAACTGAAACTTAACTACCTAGGATAGTTAGTTTAGTTACTTAGCCTTGGACCAATAGGACGCAAGTAGTGCACATGGCTTCACATGCCATCACATGGGTTTGTCTCCAAACTGTGATCACTTGATTAGCAATGTCACTAATCTGTGGCACTTGGGGTTAAGGGTGAGATCTTCCTAGTTAAGTGAAGGCATAAATCCTTAACTTAATTAGGAACGCCTCCTTAATCCTAAGTTCTAAGACTTCACACAAGGGTATTTGAAACAGTTTTAATTTTGAAAACTAGTGATTTTTAAAAGCATTGTGTGAGCCTTTTTTGCTTAGGGACTTATGCTTTTCCTATCACTTATGAACACATTGTCGTGGGCTTTGGATCCTTTAGTCATGGCATCCTAAAGCTATTACAAAGGACTACTCTTGTTCATACAAGTTTACAATGATATTACAAGGTTTTAGTCCTAAGCTAGGGTAAATATCTTGGAGCTTTTTCACTTTCTCTTCCAGCTTCCTTTGCATGCTTCTAGTAATCCGTCTTGTGTTAGATGTTCCCACATCACTTTCTCAAGGTCAAAAGACGACTGATGCGCACAAACGGTGAGTACACCGCTTGCTAGCTATGGCAAGTATACCACAACCGTAAAGTAATACGTATTTTAGAACAGGGTTGTCGATCCCACGAGGATAAGAAACTTGAATTTATTTGATTTAATCTTACTATTGTAAAAGAAAGGTTTGTGAGTTAGATGAGAGAATAACTATTAAAGAGAAAGAAATAATATGATTAAAGAAGCGATTAGGGTCCTGATTTCACCACTAATTATCCTAATGTTCTCCTCTCTGTTACTCAAATTATATTCTTGGTTGGATCGGATTCCTAACCTCGTTACTGTCCCTCTCAGGATCACTCACGCCACCTAGGTTAACTAGATTAATTAATCTATTAATTTAATACTGAGTTAATTAGGGAATTAGTTTCGTGAATCCAGGGGCAAACTTAGGTGCGTCCACACTACTACTTACTCCTATTTGTAGGACTCTAGCGCAATAATGGTTGATTTCTCCAGTACCACTTAGGTTTCTTTTCTCAAAGTTCCCCTAGGTTTACTATCAATTTATTAATGGCCAGTTAACAAATAGCATTAAGCATAAAAGAAATAAATGTCCAATCATATACTGAATAACATCGAGAATCACATTAGAAATAATTAGAGTTACATCATTCTCCCAATCAAAGAGGGAGGAGTCAGTTCATACTAATAAAGAGAAACACACAAAAAAAAGCAGGAAAATTGATACATGATGATTGAATTCCAAGGAGTCGAGCGATCCCTGTGTCTCCTTCCGTAAGCTTGAGGTGGATCCCTGAATGTTGCCTGAGTTGAGTGTTGTTCTGCGTTTTTGTCCAAAAGGATCCTAATTTTTTATATTGATCAAATGATTAAATAGCCTTCTGATGGATTTGGGCCTTTTTCGTGCCCAACTCGCACGAGATGGGCTTCCAGAGACGTGACTTGGCTTTGAGGTATCAGTAACTCACGCAAAGTATGGCGAGATGAGCGCGAAATCAGGTTACAGAGTGTTAACTTGCACTTAAAGCAATGGTAACTCGCGCGAGTTGTGACGAGATGGGCGCGAGATGAGATTTCAAAGAGTTAACTTACTCTCGAAGCAATGGTAACTCGCACGAGGTGTGACGAGATGGGCGCGAGATGAGGTTCCAAAGACAAAGGTCCACAACTAAAGCTTGAACTCGCGCGAGGTGCATTCTAACTCGCGCGAGATAGGTTCCCCTGCACCTTTTTCTTAAGTTTTTGGCTACTTTTATCCCTTAAACACTTAAACAAACCATCAACAAGTCCTAATACAAATTATAATGAATTGAGGGCAATTAGTGTTATTTTAGGTTGCTTAAGAGTGTTTAAAGGACAATTTATATACTAAAGAGAGCATAAAAATAGCTCACTTTTGTGAGTTATCTACGACCTCCTTATCATGTAAAGGTTCAAAGATGACCTATTTCTCATTATCAAGATCCAAAAACGACCTCTTTATCATATCAAGGTCCAAAGACGATCTCTCTCTTTCTCAAGGTCTAAAGACGACCTTTTTTTTATCATGTAAAGGTCCAAATATGACTCATCTCTCTTTTATCAAGGTCCAAAGACAACCTCGTTATCATGTAATGGTCCGAAAATGACCTCTATGTTTATTTGGTCCAAAGAAGACCTCAATAAATTATTACACGGTCAAAACACAACCCCTTTCTCTTCTATCAAGGTCCAAAGACAACAATTATCTCTTTTATCAAGGTTTAAAGATAACTTCTCTTTCTCAAGATCCAAAGACGACCTCGTTATCATGAAAAGGTTCAAAGATGACCTCTATGTTTATTTGGTCCAAAGAAGACCTTAATAAATTATTGTGCGGTCCAAAAATGACCTCTTTTTCTTTTATCAAGGTCTAAAGATGACCTCTCTCTTTCTCAAGGTCCACAGACGTCTTTCTTATCATGTAAAGGTTCAAAGACGACCTCCTTATCAGGTAAAAGCCTAAAGATGACCTCTCTCTATTTTATCAAGGTCCAAAGACGACATCATTCTTTCTCAAAGTCCAAAGATGACCTCTTTCTCTTTATCAAGATCCTAAGACAACCTTCTTATCATATCAAGGTCCAAAGAAGACCTCTGTCTTTCTCAAAGTCCAAAGAAGACCTCCTTATCATGTAAAGGTCCAAAAATGACCTCTTTATCTTTATTAAGGTGCAAAGACGACCTCATTATTATGTAAAAGGTCCAAAGTAGACCTCTATGTTTATTTGGTAAAAAGAAGACCTCAATAGATTATTTTGTGTGGCCTAAAGACGACCTTTCTTGTTATATTCTTGGTTCAAAATGACCTCCTCATTATGTTTATAAGGTCCAAAGTAGACCTCTACATTTATTTGATCCAAAGAAAACCCCCAAAAAAAATTATTTTAGTCCAAAGATGATCTTTATTGTTATGTTCAATCTCGACCCAAAGATGACCTTACAGCTGAAAAACGATCCTGAAGTTAGTATATCACATTTTGAAAACCTTTGATTCGAAAATGAACAGAAGAAAAAAAGGGGGATTTATATTAATAATCATAGAACATACAAATATATTAAATACAAAGAGAAACCACAATTAGTTATGATCGACCAATCAACCATCAATAACTCTCTTGTTTACATTAAAAGAAAATTTAAGGGCAGGGTATTGGAGTTGAGCATGCTAAGATGCCCGGGAGAAACCTTCTTGATATCCCCGAAGCACGTGCACGACTGTTTCTTGAACCTCTATCTTTAGCCCATTAGTAACCTTCCCTGCTTGATGGAGGACTATCTCCAAAAGCTTAACAAACTCTTCAACCTTAATTTTTAATAAATTGAGCTTCTAATAAAATTTGCTATGTTTTTTAACTGTCTGACCAAGTTTAGTATTTGGAGCATAACTTTGGCTAAACAACTCCAATTTATCTACTCTTGGTGTCTTTTTAAATCTGCCTTAAAGGTCTACAAAAGTTATGAAGACACAAAAGCTCAGTTCTAACTTTATCCAGGAGGAAATTTGGCTTGAAAGTAACACTTGGATACTGCCAGGATGTTCCAGCGGGGTGCTGACCAAGTTCAGTACTTCGAGCATAATGTGGGATATAAAATTCCAATTAAGTTCGTCTTGGTGTCATTTTAAAGCTGCGTTAAAGGGCTAAAAAAGCTATGAAGACACCAAAGCCCAGTTTGGACTGCATCTACGAGGAAATGGAGCTTGAAGTTAACGTTGGAATGCTAACGAGATTTTCCAGCGAGTTGTTTAATTGTTTAGGCTTATTAGTTTCTTTCAATTTTGTAATTGCTTTTAAGACTTGAATTGTGGGCCTTGTATTTGTAAGTGTACTCTGCCTAGTTGACATTAAGTGTACTTATTCTTATGATCCAAGTTAAGCAAGTGTAATACACTCTCTTAAAGGAGAGTGGATGGGAAAAGAGAGAGAGGTAGTGGAATTTCCACTAACTTGATTTAAATCTCCACCACTTTATCAATTCATAATCAAGGGTGTAAATTTAAATCAATCATCTAGGATTTAATCTCTCACTCAAGATGAAATTTTAGCCTTAATATTAATTCAAATCAAGTCATAGAATTCCATCTTGCTTATCCCATGATCATTTCTCCTAGCTTGAATTATAAGCCTTTTGATCACACTTTTCTAGATCCTTCTTGATTGATCAATTGTGAAGGGTGCCTTGCTTCACTTGATTGATTAATCAAGGATCTAAGGGTGCTGAATTATTCATGGCCTAGTGCTTGGGAAGAGGCATTGCCACTTATATTGGTCAACACTTTCATTAGTACTCACTTTTAGTCAAAATGAATGAAAATTAAGAATTATTTCTCTTGAAAGGAGTGGAGCTCTCTGAGGGTTTTCTTCTTGAAACCTTTGAATCTTATCATGGATCCTTGCATCCTAGTGACAATTCTTCCTAAGAGCTTATTGAATTTCTAATTTATGGCGCTCCCACCATTCTTGTCTTCTCCATTTTATCTTTTCTTCTCCCTTTGATTTAGTTTCATTAATTAGCACCTTGACCATGAGCTTCTTGCTGCATTTTTGTGAGATCAAAAGTGTTTAAGAGTGATTGAAGGTTGGTGAATGAAGGTTGGGGCAACAACTTGCTTATCCATGAAGATCCCTTACAAATTCCTCATGGGTTTGCATCACTGCTTTTTTCCAGTTGCCCTCGAAGGTCAATTTCACGATCCTTGGCCAACTGAAGCTTTCGTCTCATCTCCTCTAGTTCCTCCTTTACACGGTTAGTGGTGGCGCAAGCCTTGAGAGAAGCTCGCGCCACCGCTAACCGGGCAGAGGAGGAACTAAACGAGATGAGACGTGATGGAGGACCATCTTCAAAAGTTCAACAAACTCTTCAACCTTACATTTTAATAAATTGAGCTTCTAATAAAATTCGCTATGTTTTATACTGTCTGACCAAGTTTAGTATTCGGATCATAACTTCGGCTACACAACTCTACTAGAGCTTTTCTTGGTGTCTTTTTAAAACTAACTTGAAGGGATAAAAAATGTATGAAGACACAAAATCCAAGTTCTAACTGCATCTAGGAGGAAATTGGGCTTGAAAGTAATGTTTGGATACTGCTAGGATGTTCCAGCGTGGTGCTGACCAGGTTCAGTATTTCGAGCGTAATGTGGGATAAAAAACTCCAATTAAGTTCGTCTTGGTGGCATTTTAAAGATGACTTAAAGGGCTACAAAAGTTATGAAGACACCAAAGCCCAATTCGGACTGCATCTAGGAGGAAATGGAGCTTGAAATTAACGTTGGAATTCTACTAGGATTTTTCAGCGAGTTGTTTAATTGTTTAGGCCTATTAGTTTCTTTCAATTATCTATTTGTTTTAAGACTTGAATTTGGGCCTTATAATTGTAAAGTGTGCTCAGCCTAGGGTGTCTCTCATCTCACCAATGATCACTCATTTCATCCTTGGGTGGAGAACATTTTAAATTTCTAACCTTAGGCCCATTACACTTTCATTTAAGTTGGTCAACTTTCTCATTGTACTCACTTTGGTCAATATATGAAATAGAGAATTTCTAAGACTTGTGTCCTGAGAAAAGGAGAGAGCTTTCCTAGGGTTTCTTCCAAGAACGTTGAATCTTATCATGGATCCATGATCCAAAGGGCGATTCTCCAACCAAGCTTATTGGGTGCTTCATCCATGGCGCTTCCCACACTTCTTCCTTCTTCCATTTTTGCTATTTCTTCTTCTTTGTCCTAAACCGTGAGTTCTAGTGTTAATTCCGCAAGCTACTTCAAACCCCTGTGTGCGTGTATTATGAATCTAACCCCTGATTCGTCTCACCTTACGCTTACGTATAAATCTTGTCATGTGATGTGATGTGAAATTTGATGATGGGTACTAACCAGGTTTTGTGATGTTTGGTAGAATAATGGTCAGAAAATCATCAACTCACTTGCAACATACTCTTGATCAAATCACAACAATGCTAGAACATTTAGTCCAAGATAAGAATGTGAAACTGCGTCAAAATAAAGGCTTGTCATCATTAAGGAAGAATCAACCTCTGAAGTTTTGTAGAGGGTATGACCCAAAAGGAGCAAAGGTTTGGATCATGGAGATAGACAAAATCTTTTATGCGATGACATGCCTTGAGAAGCATAAGTTCAATTATGCTATCTATATTTTTAAGTCAAAATGACTTAGCATCTTAAATTTGATAATTACAAGACAGACGGATGTATCAACAGACGTAGAGGGAACAATGATTAGACGGATCATTATCAACATAGACGAAAGATGCACCCTCAAAACAAAATATGTACCAGACGAAAGGTTCAAATCGTCATGCTTCAAGGAAACCTCATCAGACAAAGAACCTTCATAGACCAGACGGAGAGCTAGTCCTAACTTCAAGACGGAGAGCTTGGAATTAATAAAGTTAATATTTTTTATTAATTCAATAAATAATTGATGGAATAATAAATATTTCATTATATTAATAATAATATTCGAGTATAATATAATTTAATTAAGATAAATTTAATGTATCGATATAAACTTATCAACTTTCTCCATCTTAAAAAAAATCTAACCATATATCATAATATTAGTATTCCAATTGAAACATAGTCACACTTAAAATTAAAACAATTATTTGACTACAAGATTTTGCAAACAAAAATTTAATTTAGTTAATATTTTTCTATTCATCCAATATTATTTTTTGAAATGTGAGCTTGAAAATATAACATCACCAGGTTATTGAAAAAATACTTCTAAACATAATTTATTCCCAAAACCTCAAATATATTTTCTTTATTTTCAATTATAATATAAATTTGGGACGAGAATTATATATATTTCATGGGAATTAAATGAGAAATTTTTCCTGACCTTCACCTTATTGTTTCGCAATTTTATTTATTTGAATTTTTTTACTTTAAATTAAAATAAACTTTAAAATATTTTAAAAATAATAATAACTAAACATGAAATATCTTTAGCATTATAACGTTCTTGATAATAGCTGAAATATATAATTATATTTTTCAAATAATTAATGTGTGTCGTTAGTCTTATTTTGACAAATTCAATATCTATAACGAAACTAACACTGAAAATAATAATAACTGAACTAAAATTGAATATAAAATAAAATGGCAAAAAGTCCCATGGTAAAATACAAAAAAATTTACGCTATTAGGGTTAGTTAAAAAGTATGAACAAGGAGGGGTTATTGTATGAAGTCGAATAGATATTTTGACTTCTATTACAAAGAAGATGAAAAAAAAAATCGACTTTTTAGGGTGGCGACACGTGTCAAATGCAATCTATTGAGATTGTGACACGTGACGAAGTTTGCTTTGGTTGCAAGTTGACGTGGCAATGATAAAACAGATCCTTCACCTTCGTTGAAATTGTGACATATGACGCATTTTTATTGGTTGCAACGAAGACGAAAGAGTTTTTTCATCTTCCTCCTAGTGTTGACACGTGGTGAAATGTGATTGGATCAGAGGGAGTCGAAGGTCCTTTTTCATCTTCCATTGGTCGATCCTGTCCCATCTCGACTCACAGTGTTTGACACCCGAAATCTATATATACAACTCCCTCCACTTCCAATACATGTCGAGAATACATACCGATACCCACTACACACTGAAAGGAAAAATGCCAATGTGTGTTCTTTTACTACAAATCTGATCTTTATAATTTTGTTCGAATTCTGATATTTTAATTTTATAATTTTGGTAGTTTTTGTTTAATTTTGATTTATGAAGTATATTTTGTGAACTTATTTAATTTCTTTGTGTAGATAAATTGAAAAAAATATGCGCCCACAATTGTTATTGTTATATACATTAATGGTAGAATTGTCGACGATGAAGAAGGAATAAAATTCGAAGGATTCAGAAGAGTTATACAAATTGAACGAAATATAAATTTTCAACAGTTAAAAACAACAGTACAACATAAATTTAAGTTACAATCAAATCAAGTTATAGGATCTATTATAAGTAGATATTTTATAGGTAATAAATATGTGGTATTTCAAGTAGTTGATGATGCTGATGTCAATCTTATGATCACTCATTTTGAACAATCGGGTATGGGTCATATAAAATTGTGTATAGAAGTAGATGTTGCAGGTACTGCCTCCTCATCTAATAATGATGGTCGTGCTTTTGAGAATGGCGTTTGTAGTTCGTATGAAGGAGGTTGAACGAGATTAAATTCTAGCGACGACGATGATGAAGATTATACAGTCCATGATTCTGAAGATTTTGAAGGTCATTTTCCTGAATCAGACGATGATAATAATAGCTTAAGTTTGAACGTGCAACCAAACGTGGTGGCGGTGACAGAAGCAGGTTAAAAATTAAATAAAATTACTATTCATGTATTGCAATTAACTTATGAAAAACATATTGGATGATGTTGTAAGAGGAAGCCAACAACCATTTTGGCATAATACGTCACATTACACTGACATCAATTGGGATCACCTTGATCAAGAAGAGTTGTGGGTTCTAAGTGCCCTTTCAAACTGGGAGGCAGGTAAAGATTTTTGTGTTGGTTTGAAATTTGACGATAAGGTCAGTGTGCGAAGGAGTTTGAAACGTTATTCAATAAATGTTCATTAAATTAGGAAAGTGATTAAATTCAAGTCAAATACATATGTTATTCGATGCTATCATACTACTTCCGATGTCAGATGTCCATCTTATCAACCTAACCTACAATTTTAATAAATTCTAAAAATTTAAATTAGCTGAATCACTAACAATTTAAATTAAAATAAAATAAAATAAATAACTACGTAACTTTACAAATTTATATAAAATCTAACCACAAAATTAACTAAGTACATAAAAAAATTTATATCTACAAAAATTCATAACTAACTAACAATTTAAATTAAATTAAGCTAAAATAAATAACAAAGTAACATAAAAATTTGAATTAAATATAACTAAAAAATTAATTACGTAACAAAATTCTTAATTAATTAATTAACCATTTTAATAAATTCTAAAATTTAATATTAAGTCACTATCAATTTAAATTAAATTGAACTAAAATAAATAACTACATAACTTTATAAATTTAATTAATATCTAACTACAAAATTAACTACATACATAAAAGAAATTTTTCTAAAAGAATTCTTAACTAACTAACAATTATAATAAATTATAATAATTCAAATTAACTAAGTTACTAACAACGTTAACAAAACTAACTAAAAAAATTAACTACGTAAATTCTTGATCTAAAATTTAACTAAGTACCTAAATAAAATTATATCTACACAAACTTTTAATTAATATACTTACTAGCAATTTCAAATAAATTATAAAAATTAAAATTAACAAAGTTACTGACAATTTAATTTAAATCTAACTAATTAAATTAAATTAATCTAAAAAAATAATTATGTAGTTAAATTAAATCTAATTATAAAAATTAACTACGTAAATTAAATCTAACTAAAAATATTAATGACGTAACTATACATTTAAATTAAATAAAACATAAAATACACCAAGCAATTAATTTTTTTTTACTAAAATTTTAAACTGAAGTAAAAATATGAGATTCGACTCCGTCTTAGCCTATCAGATTTCGCCATACATCAACACCAAGACAAAGATGAAAGTTCTGGTTCATGTTCCTCTCCGAACTAACAACGCACCACATGTCACGCTCTAGTAAAGACGAAAAAACTATTTTAACTTCGTCCATGTTACCATGTAACCAATCACTACTTATCACGTGTCACTGTCATAATAAATTGCATTTAACATGTTTCACCATTGTGGGATGTTAAAATTTTTTTTTTCTTCCTCTTTTACTGGTGGTCAAAATTTCTGATAATAACTTGTTGTTTGTATATTTGAAAAAGAATATTTATATAAAAAAATAAAAAGATGTAAAATTTTAATTATTAAAATATGCACACGAGAATATCATTCCCATGCATATATGTATATATAAGACATGCTAGATATAGGCAAAACCACATAAACCATTTAACAAAGCTGAAACTGTTTGTTCTTAAATTTTCCTCAATGGAGCAGCCCAAACCCACACACGTAGTTCTTCTCTCAAGCCCGGGCCTGGGCCACCTCATCCCAGTGATCGAGCTCGGAAAGCGTTTCGTCCTTCACCACAACTTCAAAGCCACCGTCCTCGCCGTCACTTCCCAAAGCTCACCCGCCGAAACAAAGACTCTAAACTCCGCCATCACCTCCTCCTTCTGCAACATCATCGATATCCCTTCACCGGACATAACTAACCTCATCCACAAAAACGACCGCATGCTCACGCGCCTCTGCGTCATGATGCGCGCATCAAAACCCGCCATCAAATCCGTTCTTTCCAAAATTACCCCTCCCCCCTCCGCACTCATCGTCGACCTCTTCTCCACCGAGTCTATACCCTTAGCCAGAGAACTCAACATTCCCACCTTCGTCTACGTGGCATCACACGCTTGGTTCCTATCTGTACTCTTGTATTCCCCAATACTCGACGAGAAAATTCAAGGAGAATACATTGACCAAAAAGACCCCTTGAAAATCCCGGGTTGCAATCCGGTTCGACCGGAGGATTTGGTGGACCCGATGCAAGACCGGAACCACCAAGAATATAAATACTATCTTCAAGTAGCCAAAGGTATTCCTCAAAGCGACGGTGTTTTGATTAACACGTGGGAACAGCTTCAACATAAAGATCTTACAACGTTGAGGGAGGGAGGTTTGTTAAGTGAAGAGTTGAATATGAAGATTCCAATATACGCTGTTGGACCTTTAGTAAGACAACCCGAGTTAGAAATGAGTTCTTTGACTCGTTCGGTCATGAAGTGGCTCGATTCACAACCAAGCGAGTCTGTTCTTTACGTCTCGTTCGGGAGCGGTGGAACGATGTCGTTTGAACAAATGAGGGAGTTGGCGTGGGGGTTGGAGTTGAGTGAAAGGAGATTTGTTTGGGTGGTGCGCGCCCCTATAGAAGGAGCTGCGGACGCCGCGTTTTTCAAGACCGGGTGTGATGAGAATGATGACGTGTCCGTCGCTAAATATTTGCCCGAAGGGTTTTTATCCGGAACCAACAAAGTGGGCATGTTGATTCCGGAATGGGCTGAACAAGTTAGTATTTTAACGCATGGTTCTATCGGGGGATTTGTTTCTCACTGTGGGTGGGGTTCTACCCTTGAAAGCGTCACCAACTGTGTTCCGTTGGTTGCGTGGCCGCTATACGCGGAGCAGAGGATGAATGCCACGTTGCTGGTGGAAGAGCTGGGAGTGGCGGTGAGGCCGGCGGTGTTGCCGACGAAGAAGGTGGTGGGGAGAGAGGAGATAGCGAGTATGGTGAGGGAGGTTATGCCGAGTGATGAAAATGTTAGGAGTAATCGCTCAAGGAAGAGAGTGAAAGAGTTACAACGAAATGCATTGGAAGCTTTGTCCGAGGGTGGCTCGTCGTACAGTGCGCTATCCCACGTGGCAAAAATAATCGAAGGTTAAACACTTTCATTCCACATACAGTACGTGCAAATTGTCACATGAGAGGACCACGCTGTTCAATTCATAACCCTTAGGGTTACGAGCGTAGAATCGGATGTATGATAGTAGTGGTAAGTGTGTTGAAAAATGAGAATATCTTATTAGTTAAGATTATAGATATTATCTGATAGAGAATATTATATAATCACATGATTAAATATAGTCAGAGGGAGATTATCTGATTAGATAAAATTCTATCTTTTCCTATCTGATTAGATAAGATTCTATCTTTGTCTTTATCTTTTCATTATCTAGTCATTGATTTGTAATATTATAAATATAGTATCCTATATACAAGAATGAATAAATGAAATAGTAAATTATATTAGTTTTTCAAGTTGATATTAGAGCTTGTTGGGAACTCAACCACCTGAAACAAGTATAAAGGAAAAGAGAAATGAAAAAGAGCACACACAAAATTAACGTGGTTCGGTGCCTCAAGACCTAGTCCACGATCTCACTGGGATAAAATTCACTATTTGTAATTTTTGAACGGAAAAATTACAAACCTTCCTCAAATGTAATATTTGTACAGAAAAATCACAAACCCTCCTCAAATGTAATTTTTGGACGGAAAAACTACAAACCCTCCCCAGATGTAATTTTTGGACGGAAAAACTACAAACTCTCCACACAGTGTTTGACACTCACTACCTAAAATCTAAACACTCCTTTTATAGATTCAAGGATGTGGTGCAAGTAAATAAAACCCAATACTCTCTTATATATAGGTTTTCCACTCCTCCCTATTTCTAATGCTAACCGATGTGAGACTTTAAATTAATACAATACATAACAAATCTCCCCTTAATTCAAAGTCCTACACTTCTAGCAGCGATTCACTTATCTTCATAGGAGGTCATCTCCACGAGTGATCACATTTGACGAACCATTTTTCAACCTACCACTCTTTTCTTTCAAGGTATGCAAGTCTTCCTTGAAATCTAGTCATCTAATCTGCATGTGACTCAATTGTCCACAATAATGACACTCAATAAAGCTCATATCTCTTGGTTGGGATCTTTCATCTAGTTAGATACTCTTCTTCTTCCATCCATCAGCAGTTGTTACGGCTAGAGGGTAACTGTCTCTAGAAGACTCTTCACCACCCATCATTCGCTGACTTTCCTTCAAGGTATTTGTCACTTCATCCAATTGCAGTGTACTCTTTCCTGCTATCATTGAATGTACTAGTGACTTGAAGGATTTTGGCAGTGAAACAAGTAGAAGCAGTGCTTGCTCTTCATCCTTGATAATGTCCCCTGCATTTAACAGTCTAGATACCATCTCATTAAATTTATTTATGTGGTCAACTACGTTACCTCCTTCTTCCATCTTTAGTGAGTACAAGTCCATTTTCATCATCAATCGACTGGTAAGTGTTTTCGACGCAAACTTGCTCTCTAATGTATCCCACAACCTTTTTGGTGATGTCTCTTTCAATATCATCACTTTGATCTGTGGGGCTAGAGCCAATCGAATTATGCTGACAGCCTTCTTCTGGATTGTACTCCACTCTGACTCTTTCATGTTACTCGGCCTTTCATCTTGCAATGCTAATTCAAGACCTTGTTGGACCAGATAATCTTGAATCGTGCATTGCCACAACATAAAGTCTGTTTTTCCATCAAATAACAGAACTTTAAACTTCAAGGTGGTCATTGTATCTCCCTTTCTGTGGCACACAGATCCACCCCACTTCCTCTTGCTCCTAGGTCATAACCACAGCTCTGATACTAGTTGTTGGGAACTCAACCACCTGAAACAAGTATAAAGGAAAAGGGAAAAGGGAACAGAAAAAGAACACACGCAAAATTAACGTGGTTCGTGCCTCAAGACCTAGTCCACGATCCCACTAGAATAAAATTCACTATTTGTAATTTTTGAACGGAAAAATTACAAGCCCTCCTCAAATGTAATTTTTGTACGGAAAAATCACAAACTCTCCTGAGATGTAATTTTTGGACGGAAAAACTACAAACACTCCCCAGATGTAATTTTTGGACGGAAAAACTACAAACCCTCCTCAGATGTAATTTTTGGACGGAAAAACTACAAACCCTCCCCACAGTGTTTGACACTCACTACCTCAAATCTAAACACTCCTTTTATAGATTCAAGGATGTGGTGCAAGTAAATAAAACCTAATACTCTCCTATATATAGGTTTTCCACTCCTCCCTATTTCTAATGTTAACCGATGTGAGACTTTAAATTAATACAATACATAACAGAGCTCCCAATCTTGGGAGACTGTGCTTCCGCATTTCATTCCGAGTTGATGGTTCGACTTTATGAGAGATGAATCCATGAAGGTTAGGTTGACCTATCTTGTGATGATTCTCTCTGTCGAAAGTATTTCGCTACAGGGAGAGAGAAAGTATAGTGGTCATTTGTTTGAAGACAGGATTGTTGGGATGCAATCAAAGTCCCATATTACAAGAACAATGCAAGGCTTGAAGGAGGACAAGAATTTTTCCCATCAGAAAATTCTGCTGCAAGTGAGAAGTGCTCCAAAAGTTAGAAGATTTTGTTGCTGCAAGAGAATATCGCTCCAGAAGAGTTTTGCTAGTTTTTGATGTAAGTAAAGATCATTGTAGAAGTGTAGGACTTTGAATTAAGGGGAGATTTGTTGTGTGTTGTGTTAATTCAAAGTCTTATAGAGTATTAGAAAGAGAGAGGGGTGAATGACTTATATATATGGTAGAGTGATGGGTTTTTCACTTGTACCACATCCTTGAATCTATAATGGATGTTTTAGATTTTAGGTAGTGTTTGTCAAACACTTTGAGGAGGATTTCTAATTTTTACTAGGAAAATTATATATAAGAAGGGAGATTGATGTATCTCGCACACACCAGACCAGATTTATTGTTCTTAATGTGGTGAGTCAGTTCATGCACAATGATGCACAATCCTGGTGCACAACACATGGATGCAGTTATGTGAATCTTAAGATGCTCTTGATGATAGGAGATCAACTTCTGGATAATTAACATTTGTAGGAGGTAATCTCGTCACATGGAGAAACAAGAAGTAGAATGTTGGAGCTCGTTCCAGCGCTGAAGTTGAACTCAGAGGAATGGTTCTTGGACTCTGCGTATGTGGCTTAGACTACTTCTCCAGGACTTAGGATATATATATACACGTCCCAAGCAGTTGTATTGTGATAACAAAGTTGCGCGCGACATTGCTCGTAACCCTATCCAACATGATCGTATAAAACATGTGGAAGTTGAAGATCAACTAGCAGTTATTATTACAAAGGCTGTTACAAGTCAGATTTTTGGAAACTATTAGACAAGTTGGGAATGGATGACATCCATTTACCAACTTGAGGGGGAGTGTTGAAAAATGAGAATATTTTATTAGTTAAGATTATAGATATTATCTGATTAGTCAAGATATAGAGAATATCACATAATCAAATATAGTCAGAGGGAGATTATCTGATTAGATAAGATTCTATCTTTTCCTATCTGATTAGATAAGATTCTATCTTTTCCTATTTGATTAGATAAGATTCTATCTTTTCCTATCTGATTAGATAAGATTCTATCTTTTCCTATCTGATTAGATAAGATTCTATCTTTGTCCTTATCTTTTCATTATCTAGTCATTGATTTGTAATATTATAAATATAGTATCCTATATACAAGAATGAATAAATGAAATAGTAAATTATATTAGTTTTTCAAGTTAGTATCAGAGCTTGTTGGGAACTCAACCACCAGAAACAAGTATAAAAGAAAAGAGAAATGAAAAAGAGCATACACAAAATTAACGTGGTTCGGTGCCTCAAGACCTAGTCAACGATCTCACTAGGATAAAATTCACTATTTGTAATTTTTGTACTGAAAAATCACAAACCCTCCTCAGATGTAATTTTTGGACGGAAAGACTACAAACCCTCCCTAGATGTAATTTTTGGACGGAAAAACTACAAACCCTCCTCAGATGTAATATTTGGACGGAAAGACTACAAACCCTCCCCAGATGTAATTTTTGGACGGAAAAACTACAAACCCTCCTCAGATGTAATTTTTGGACGGAAAAACTACAAACCCTCCCCACAGTGTTTGACACTCACTACCTCAAATCTAAACACTCCTTTTATAGATTCAAGGATGTGGTGCAAGTAAATAAAACCTAATACTCTCTTATATATAGGTTTTCCACTCCTCCCTATTTCTAATGCTAACCGATGTGGGATTTTAAATTAATACAATACATAACAAATCTCCCCTTAATTCAAAGTCCTACACTTCTAGCAGCGATTCACTTATCTTCATAGGAGGTCATCTCCACGAGTGATCACATTTGACGAACCATTTTTCAACCTACCACTCTTTTCTTTCAAGGTATGCAAGTCTTCCTAAAAATCTAGGCATCTAATCTGCATGTGACCCAATTGTCCACAATAATAACACTCAATAGAGCTCATATCTCTTGGTTGGGATCTTTCATCTAGTTGGATACTCTTCTTCTTCCATCTATCAGCAGTTGCTACGGCTAGAGGGTAACTGTCTCCAGAAGACTCTTCACCACCCATCATTCACTGACTTTCCTTCAAGGTATTTGTCACTTCATCCAATTGCAGTGTACTCTTTCCTGCTATCATTGAATGTACTAGTGACTTGAAGGATTTTGGCAGTGAAACAAGTAGAAGCAGTGCTTGCTCTTCATCCTTGATAATGTCCCCTGCATTCAACAGTCTAGATACCATTTCATTAAATTTATTTATGTGGTCAACTACGTTACCTCCTTCTTCCATCTTTAGTGAGTACAAGTCCATTTTCATCATCAATCGACTGGTAAGTGTTTTCGACGCAAACTTGCTCTCTAATGTATCCCACAACCTTTTTGGTGATGTCTCTTTCAATACCGTCACTTTGATCTGTGGGGCTAGAGCCAATCGAATTGTGCTGACAGCCTTCTTCTGGATTGTACTCCACTCTGACTCTTTCATGTTACTCGGTCTTTCATCTTGCAATGCTAACTCAAGACCTTGTTGGACCAGATAATCTTGAATCGTGCAACATAAATTCTGTTTTTCCATCAAACAACGGAACTTCAAACTTCAAGGTGGTCATTGTATCTCCCTTTCTTTCTGTGGCAAACAGATCCACCCCTCTTCCTCTTGCTCCTAGGTCGTAACCACAGCTCTGATACTAGTTGTTGGGAACTCAACCACCTGAAACAAGTATAAAGGAAAAGGGAAAAGAAAAAGAGCACACACAAAATTAACGTGGTTCGGTGCCTCAAGACCTAGTCCACGATCCCACTGGGATAAAATTCACTATTTGTAATTTTTGAACGGAAAAATTACAAACCTCCTCAAATGGTAATTTTTGTACGAAAAAATCACAAACCCACCTCAGATGTAATTTTTGGACGGAAAAACTACAAACCCTCCTCAGATGTAATTTTTGGACGGAAAAACTACAAACCCTCCTCAGATGTAATTTTTGGACGGAAAAACTACAAACTCTCCCCACAGTGTTTGACACTCACTACCTAAAATCTAAACACTCTTTTTATAGATTCAAGGATGTGGTGCAAGTAAATAAAACCTAATACTCTCTTATATATAGGTTTTCCACTCCTCCATATTTCTAATGCTAACCGATGTGGGACTTTAAATTAATAGAATACATAACAGAGCTCCCGATCTTAGGAGACTGTGCTTCCGCATTTCATTCGGAGTTGATGGTTCGACTTGGTGAGAGATGAATCCATGAAGGTCAGGTGGACCTATCTTGTGATGATTCTCTCTGTCGAAAGTCTTCCGCTATAGGGAGAGAGAAAGTATAGTGGTCATTTATTTGAAGGGAGGATTGTTGGGATGCAATCAAAGTCCCATATTACAAGAACAATGCAAGGCTTGAAGGAGGACAAGAATTTTGCCCATCAGAAAATTCTGCTGCAAGTGAGAAGTGCTCCAAAAGTTAGAAGATTTTGTTGCTGCAAGAGAAGATCGCTCCAGAAGAGTTTTGCTAGTTTTTGATGTAAGTAAGGATCATTGTAGAAGTGTAAAACTTTGAATTAAGGGGAGATTTGTTGTGTGTTGTGTTAATTCAAAGTCTTAGAGAGTATCAGAAAGAGAGAGGGGTGAATGACTTATATATATGGTAGAGTGATAGGTTTTTCACTTATACCACATCCTTGAATCTATAATGGATGTTTTAGATTTTAGGTAGTGTTTGTCAAACACTTTGAGGAGGGTTTATAATTTTTACCAGGAAAATTATATATAAGAAAGGTTTGTAATTTTTTCCAGAAAAATTACATCATAATGAAGGGTTTGTAATTTTTCCAGAAAAATTATGTCATAATAAAGGGTTTGTAATTTTTCCAGAAAAATTACGTCATAATGAAGGGTTTGTAATTTTTCCACAAAAATTACGTCATATTGAAGGGTTTGTAATTTTTTCCACAAAAATTACATCATAGTAAAGGGTTTGTAATTTTTCCACAAAAATTACATCATAATGAAGGGTTTGTAATTTTTCCAAAAAAAAAAATTACATCATATCGAATGGTTTGTAATATTTGCCATAAAAATTACTTCATATTGAAGGGTTTGTAATTTTTTCCAGAAAAATTACACATTGAAAGGTTTGTAATTTTTTGCCAGAAAAAATTACACGTGTAAGGTTTTATAATTTTTTTTTCCAGAAAAAGTTATATGTAAGGAGGGTTTGTAATTTTTCCGTTCAAAAATTACAAGTGGTGAATTTTATCCCAATGGGATCGTGGACTAAAAAAAAAAAGGGAGGAAATTGGGATGACATTATGCAAACTAACAAATTCTCCAATCGAAAGGGGATTGTAGTTGTGTATTGAAGAAGATCAAATTCCGGCCAACAAAGGAAGATATCAGAGACTTGTAGGGAGATTGATGTATCTCGCACACACCAGACCAGATTTATTGTTCTTAATGTGGTGAGTCAGTTCATGCACAATGATGCACAATCCTGGTGCACAACACATGGATGCAGTCATGTGAATCTTAAGATGCTCTTGATGATAGGAGATCAACTTCTGGATACTTTACATTTGTAGGAGGTAATCTCGTCACATGGAGAAACAAGAATTAGAATGTTGTAGCTCGTTCCAGCGCTGAAGTTGAACTCAGTGGAATGGTTCTTGGACTCTGTGTATGTGGCTTAGACTACTTCTCCAGGACTTAGGATATATACATACACGTCCTAAGCAGTTGTATTGTGATAACAAAGTTGCGCGCGACATTGCTCGCAACCCTATCCAACATGATCGTATAAAACATGTGGAAGTTGAAGATCAACTAGCAGTTATTATTACAAGGCTGTTACAAGTCAGATTTTTGGAAACTATTAGACAAGTTGGGAATGGATGACATCCATTTACCAACTTGAGGGGGAGTGTTGAAAAATGAGAATATTTTATTAGTTAAGATTATAGATATTATCTGATTAGTCAAGATACAGAGAATATCACATAATCAAATATAGTCAGAGGGAGATTATCTGATTAGATCAAATTCTATCTTTTCCGATATAATTAGATAAGATTCTATCTTTATCCTTATCTTTTCATTATTTAGTCATTGATTTGTAATATTATAAATATAGTATCCTATATACAAGAATGAATAAATAAAATAGTAAATTATATTAATTTTTCAAGTTAATGCAGTAATTATATAGCGATAGATTGGATTCTTATGTATGCCTGGTCAATTATGACAAAAAAGATGGGGATATGGATGCCGTATAGTTGATGCACGTTTGACAAGAGATTAGTCATGGAAAAATTGACGAGCACGTTTCGTTGTCTTTAAGGAAAAAAATTAGAAGATTTTATTTTGGAGTTGATTTAACAGTAGACTTTTCATATTTATGGATTTCTTTTGTTGTACGTACGAAAAGGGGAGGATGGGTTTTCACTTAAGTTTGAATTAATTTTGGGTAAAATAAGTTGCTGATCTGAATATTTAAAATTTGTGGTTCGGTTGGGTGGATATATGTTTTTTTTAAAAAAAAAACTTAATCTGATTCAATCTGATTAATATAGTTTAAATTAGTGATAAATAATCTATTTCTTAAGCTTTAAATATAAGAAAAAAATTAAATTTTTTTTTATTTTTGTGTTTATTTTATTTCTAAATATATGGACAAAAATATTATTAAATAATTTGTAAAAAATAATAAAAATAACTCATATAGAAAATATAATGTAAATTTGAATGTGTACATTGAAAATTCGTTCGGCTTGAAAGTTTCAAACTAAACTAAACTTATTAGTTCGTTAAAAACTAAAATAAAATAAATCTAATTAGTTTTATTTTTTTTTCAATTTAAATCCAAGTTGTGTGCTTTAGATAATAAAATACGATTATAATTATTAATTGAAAATTAATAAAATTTACTATAAAGAACGTTGTTCCTTTTCACAGTTTCAACTACGGTATCAAATTTATTTGAGTTAAAAGAGAGCACCACCACCTCTAACATTGGCTTGGGTTCGATGCAGTGGAAGAGAGAATGTATTTATAAAAGATACTCCAAAATTAAGCTAGTAAAGTTTTGATAAGAATATGTTAATAGAAAGTAGTTCATTTTAATTAGAAATACTTTCTATCAATATATTTACAGATTAAAGATGATGCCTTATCTTTTCTTTTATGTACGCATCTTTAATTGGATTAATGTAGCAAAGTGTCAATGGTAAATTGATATGATAAAGAAATGACTTTAACTAATTATGGTGGTTTGGTTAACAAGTTGGTGTAATGACCTCACAGTCTACTCTAACGTCATTATTATTATTTTTTCATCATAACACACTTATAATAAATTAACTATATAAATTTTATTTTTATATGTATTTATTTTATTATAAATCTTAATTATTAATTTTTATTCAATAATTTTGTTTACATTCTATTTTTAAAACGCACTGCTTCACTCTATCGAAGTAAAATCCCATATATTTATGTCTATCAACTAATAAGTTAAAGGTAAGCTGCGTTATTTAAAAGAGAAACAGCAGCTTCTGCAACACGGGATAGAAGATGCTCCAGTTGTTGGAAAGTTCTTCTCAATCCAGTAATTTGTTTTCATGTAAATTAAAGAGATGCTAATCCAGCTAAAATAAAGTAGTTATTAAGTTTTTTGTCTTTACAATTAAGTAATTATGGTCTGTCTAGCATTTAATTTTACTTAAAAGTTAAACCATCGTGTTTATTGGTTTAAATTTGAATATTTTTGAGTTTACAATAAATTTATAATATAAATCATTTTTAAGTTTAGAAGAAAATTAATAAAATTGATATAATATCAATTTGAATAACTTTATTGAACGTGAGACTAGAACTTGAAGAATTTTTAGTATGAGTGAAATTTAATGTACATCTGATTAAAAGTTAGTCAATTTTTTTTTAAAAGAGAATTGAGTAGAGAATGAAAAATGAAAAAAATATAAGAAACTAAATTTATTCATTTTTTTTAAAAAAAATACAGAAACTTAATTAACTTAGAGAGAATAAAAATTAAAGTCAAATAAAGTATAAATACTGCAACAGTTTTAGCTTTTGACTGGTGAATCTTGACTGCATAGATAATAATATACATAATTTTATATGTCATTAATGAATTTTAGAATTTTTTTAATATTTTAAGAAATATTTTAAAATTATTCTCTATATTTAATATGTTACATTTTTTTATTTTAATATTTTATACAATAGATAAAATTTATAATATATATTAATTTTAATTAAAATCATTTTGCTTGATATTGGAAATAATTACTGAAATATTATTTATAATAATTTAAAATTTTAAGGAAAAATTGGTTCATTAGAATAAAAGTAAAATAAATTATATGTTAATTTATTTTTCCTTAATTTAATTTCTCTCCTAAATGTTTTGACAAATCTTCTCTATCATTACTTTTTCTTATTTTACCCTCTCATGACTACCTCTTCTCTATTATGACTCTTCCTTTTCGGTCTTCACACCTCTTTGTCACGATTTCATTTTCTACTCTGTCTCAACACTAGAGTTTTGTCTTTATTTTAAATTCTTACTTATTAAAGAAGGCATGAATATGTTTATATCACAAACCAGCATTGGAGTTTGGAGAAGCTGCAAATTTGTCACCTTTTCAACCTCTTTTCTAAATTTTACAAGACCATCTCAAGTAATTTGTTCATAACGAAGTTTTGACATAATCATCCACTCACACTTAAGCATAATGTTCTTGGTTTGTTAAGTGATGATTATGTAATTGAATTTTTTAAGTATTTTGGATTATGGTGGTGTGCTAGTACGATACAATACGATTAAAACGATAGTCTTTTCACAAATCAATATATGTGAGTTGAGGTAAGTTAGAATTAGTGATTATATATAACAGACTTGAGGTAATTATGTTATTTGAGTTTTAATAGGATTGAGAATAATTTGAGAGTATTTATAGTTGATTGACTAAAGTATTAAAAAAAAAAGTTGATATTATTTTATTGTGGTGAAATAGTTTCTAGTATTTGGATCCAAAAAATATTTTATTCTTTTTTCTAAGTAATTCAGTGTTTGGGGACCAAGTATTGCTTTGAAAGGTATATTAATAAGTTCATTTGAATTTAGTAAAAATATTTTTAACAAATAATATATATATATATATATATATATATATATATATATATATTTAAATTGTTGCATGCATATATTTAAAAATATTGTTCAAAAAAATATTTTCTATAATTTACCATTGAAAAAAAATGTTATCTTATAAGAAAGAATAGTGTAAATTCACAAAGCTAAAACTAATATTGTAAAATAAAAATGAGTAATTTTCAAACGCAAAGCTAAAAACAATATTGTAAAAAGAAAAAATTGGTAATTTTCAAAGGTCAATAATAACAAATAAAAAACAATAAAAATAATGGTTTAAGGGTGTTAGCTGGATAGACTACGACAAAGAATTGTTGCCTTAAGTCAGTTTGAAAACCGTTTTCACATCCAAAATGTATTATTATTTTTATTGTATTTGACTTTTACAGTTAAAAAATATTGTTATAAATATCTTAAAAATTCATTTTTTTTATACATGTGACAACAGTTTTTATGAGAGTCTTGCTATTGTGAATAAAACAGTTCTTAAAAGTAAAGATAAAGTTTTAGAAACTCACAAATTTAAAATTCTTCCCACGTACAAAGAGAACAATTTTCACTAATATACAACAGTTTTTATCCATTGTAATATAAAGAAAATGTTGACGTGGAAAATATAAAAGGGAAAGTAATTTAAAAATAATTATTTTCAAAATAGTAAATCAAACATATGTTAGGTAGTTAATATAATCATTGAAAGATTAATTGATTCAAAAGATGTGACAGAAAATAATGCATATATTGTCGTTCCATATTCACTACGAATTGTAATAAGAGTAATGTCATCCTTGAAAGTTGAAATCTTTTATTGCTTTTGCCCAGCACTCAAACAATGAAAAAGCAAGTGTATTTAGTCAGGGGCGGGGCCAAGACGTAGAATTGGGGACTAATTTTTTTTTATTTTTAATTTTAATAATTTTTCTTAAAGATATGTTAAACATACACTTAATAACGCAATAATATTTTTAATATATATTTATAAGTTTTTAAGTTTCATGTACGGATAATTTATTTGTTCCTACATATACTTGTTATATAATTATATAAAAAATAAATTATTTTTAAATTTATTTTTATTGTTAAATATTTCATTTTTTAAATTATAATTTTTTAAATTATAATAAATAATTAGAAATTTCATATTCTTTTCTATATTTTCAACTGAATAGTTAATTCTACATTAAAAAAATATTATTTATATCTATTAGATTCTTTTTAATTCGATTCATTTTCTACGGTTAAAAAATTAGAAACTATAAGCTAGAATTTAGGGATAGGAAGAATTAATATTTTTATTTTAATTATTTTTTAAAATGTTTTTAAATTTTTTTATTTCAATTTTTCTTTTAATTTATTATTTTATATATTTTTTTTAAATGAGATAGTGCATTTTTAAAATATAAATTAAATTTATTTTAGTTTATTTAGTTATAATTTCTGTGTGAGATAATAAAAAGATATATATATATATATATATTATTAATTTTTAAAATTTGTTTTTATGATTAATAATTTTTTAAATGAATATGTAATATGATAGTGAGATTTTAAAATTAAAGATAAATATTAAAAATTTTAAAATTACAAATTATTTAAATAAAATGATGAATATTAAAAATTTTAAAATTATAAATTATTTAAATAAGAGATAAATATTAAAAATTTTAAAATTAAAAATTATTTAGACGAGAGTTTAAAATTTAAAATGGATATTAAAAGTTTTAAAACTAAAAATTATTTAAATAAGAAGATGAGTATTAAAAATTTGAAAACTGAAAATCATTTAAATAAGAGATGAATATTAAAAATTTTAAAATTAAAATTATTTGAATAGAAATCTTAAATATATATAGTTTTAAAATTAGATATAAATTATAAATTAAAAATGGAAAACCATCAAAAATTAATATTTATTATTATTATATATAACATATATTATTTATTATTATAAATTATCATTCATATATATAATATTTATTTATATATTATAATTATTATTTAAAATAATTATTTTGAAAATATCATAATTATAATTTTATTTAAAATTATAAAAATAGAATTATAATTATTTATTTAAAATATTTATTATTTATATATATATATATTATAAATATTATTTATCTATAAATTATTATTATTATTATATATATATATATATATATATATATATATATATATATATATATATATAAGAAGTTTAAAAAAATTTTGGAGGGCGATGTTCCTCATTCCCAACACTTGGGGAGCTATCCATGGCTGCAAAGATGTTAGAAGCAAAAATAATAGAAACGAAATTGGAAGTTCTTACCACTCTCTAAGTGTTTCACTCACTCTCTTGTTTGCACACTTAAGAGGCTTTTTTTAGAAGTTACTCTCTAGCCTTTTTCCTCTCACTCTCAATTAAGGTTTCTTGAGAAACTATTATCAATTATCAATGTCCAAATAATTCAAGTGAAAGAGGGACAATTCAGACAAAACTTCAAGACAAAACTATATGGGAATCAAGGAAGACAAGTAATAAAAACACTACTCAATGAATAAAATGGCTACTCAAAGGGGGAAATTAATTAAAGAGACAATGGCTAATATATTTACTACACTAAAACTGAAGGAAAACCAATATTTAAAACTGAAAAAAATTTCAAAAATAAGAAGTCAAAGAATAGGATCAAACAAGTGCAAATTTGCTAGAATTTTGACAGAACCGTCACCAAAATTTCCAAAACTTTTGAAAATTCAAAAGCATATGAAATGAGCTTGAAAAATTATGAAACCTTCTAGTTGAGCTTATATATATATATATATATATATATATATATATATATATATATATATATAAACAAATGCCCAAGAAATCATCATATCAATTATTAACAGAAGGAACAAACCACAACCCGAAACTGTCACAAAAATTGTCGAACGTCACCAAACTGCAGTTTATGGATTGGAAATTCGCCCAAATGTCACAATTTTGGGAAATGGTTTTGATGATCTAAAGGCACGATATAAGCTCAATTTTATGTGCAAGGCAGCCACAAATATGGGTCCAAAAACAGGGCATATATGTTTAGGCACATGCAAAGCACACCACAAGTTCAATTATCATGCTATTAGCAAATTTGATCCAATTTGTGAATATGATGCCTGAGCCTAATGAGCAATAATTCCTAAATGAGCTTGGACACTAAATTTGTGAGTGTTTAAGGAACCCAAATCACCAAAGTATTGCACTTAATTTTTTCAATATTTTTCCAAAGCTACTATTTTCACTTAATTTTCTTCAAAATCTCTTTTCTTGTATTTTTCTTTTCTTGAATTTTCTTTTGATTCTTTCTTTTGAGTATTTTATTTTGCTCTTTTCCTTTCTTTTGTTTTTCTATAATTTTCTTTTGGCTTTTCTCTGCTGGACAGTCCAAGAACAAGGCTCAAAAACTCAAGTAATTAAGTCAAACTTTGTTAACAAGCAAGATAATGCATGGTAATGGTAACTTAAACTTATAATGAGCCAAACATGTAATAATGAAACATATAAGCAATTAATTAAGCCAATAATGTTGTAGGGAAATTAAATTCCAGCAAAGAGGATACAAGATACACATTGAGAAAATTTATCAAACACATGGGGGCTATGAAATAGAATATGTCTAGCATGTAAATTAGGTCATGTATGATATACCACAAGTGTCGGAACATATTCTCAATGTATTAGACAGTCAACACACACAAAATAAACTCAACAAAATTTCAATTGAATCAAAAATTGAAATAAAAAAGATAGGAGCTAGAGTTTGTTGGTCCCTATGTGTGAATCTAGAGGGGGGGTGAATAGATTCTAGTTCCATTATAGCCCAATTTTCGCGAGTTTCTAATTCCTTTTAATTCAAACAAAACTATTCTTGATTACCTATCAATAATTGAGACAGATAAGCGAGAAATATCAAAGATACACAGCGGAAATACCAAAAGGAATAATCAGAAACACGTTAGTAAACAATATACAGCGTAATCAATATCAGTATCTAACTGTTCCAGTTTTAGTTGATTACCGAGTCAATTACCGAGTTAATTACCAAGTCAATTACCGAACAAATTGCAGAAGATAAACCATGATAACAGCAATGTAAGGTAAACGGTAAAGAGAAGAAGGAAGAAGAAGAGTGCACAATGATTTATACTGGTTCGGCCCACTGCCTACATCCAGTCCCAACCCAACAACTATTGCGATCGGTTTTCCACTATCAAATGATCCCTTTTGTGTTCTTTTACATTCACTCTGCAACAAGCAACACAAAAACGAAATCAAAACACCCAAAAACCTGTCCTTTAACCCAAAGAACAGTTCTTCCCTGACCTTGGAACACCCAAGATCAAACCTTTGAGAACACACTTCTCAAAGTCCTTTACTCTATCCAGAGAGACCTCTCTCCTAGAGTAACAACCCAGAAATCAAAAGGTAAACAAAAGATCAGTTTAGAAAACACCTAGAGTGTAGATCTGATCACAAACGAAAACACTATGAATACCACCCAGTCAGAGAAAAGATCAAGCTTTGCCCTTTCTTTATGAAAACTTGATGAACTCTTGAAGTTCTTTATGGGTTTCTTGGAAAGATGATGAACTCAGTTTAGAGAGAATTTTAAAGTGTATGAACTTTTCTAAAACTTATGTTCCAAGATCTTATTTTAATTTTTTGAGAAAAGAGTATTTATATATTCAATTAAAAACTCAATTTGGGCAACTTAATGATTTTCTGATAGGGGTAATCGACTGCCAGAAGTTGGTAATCGATTAAACCAGTGAGCAAAAGTTTCCAGGGTGATTTTTAGTCATGGTAATCGATTAACCCGAGGGGGTAATCGATTACTCCAGTGACAAATGAATTTCCACACTCTGTTACGTACTGTTGATAGTTGATTACCTGCTGTTGGTAGTTAACTACCTACTGTTGGTAATCTATTACCTCAGTTGGTTACCAAAGACATTTTCAAAATATTTTTGAGAGGGAAATCAAACATTTGACACATGAGAAATCACACAAGATTGCCAAGCTCTCCAGTGCATTCATACAAAGAACAACCACATACATGCCTAAACTAAACAATCAATACATAGGAAACTCCTAATTACATTTCATCTAAGAAAACCAAAATTACATAATCATCAAAAGCAAAACACCAAAAGAGACTCCAAAGCATCTTCAAGCTTTAAGTCCAACAATCTCCCCCTTTTTGGTTTTGATGTACCAAATCTCAACCAAGGTTTTCCTAGAGGTTTAGGATGTGTGTTGATCTTCTAAGAATCCTGCAACTGTTAGAGATATCCAAATATGCAGTATATACATTGTAGATTCACAGTACAATCTATCTTAAACAGAGCATTATACTATCAATCATCAAGTAAAGTCATCCATTCAACAATATAAGACATGATTCAATTCACAATCATAGATCAAGACCAGAAGAATTAAAAACAAAAACGGAATATAAACCATAATGTGAAACTATTACAACCATATCGAATTGTTAAAGTTCAAATATCCAAAAGAAATTGTTCAGAGCAAACGAAAATAACAGAAATAATAGTTCAACCATAAAGCGCAAAACCAAATGCTACCAAAAACTACTCAATACTACTCAATATTAGCTACTCTACTCTACTCCCCCTATCTAGGATAACCTATACATTCATTCATTCTCCCCCTATTTGTTATATCAAGAAGCAAAAGAGAGAGAAGAGATAAGAAGGGAATACTAGAGTGCATCTAAGCGAGTATGAAGAGACTCCAGCAGCTCCTTGAGATCCAAGAAGCGAGCATTGCTTGCAGCCTCCATATCATCCAATCTTTTGGCAATTGTGGCTTCCAGCTCATCCATCCTATCAATGACAATTGATTCAAAACGGGATTTAGGGATGTACTCCCCAGCCGCCAAATCATCATCATCAGAAGGTGGATCGGTTGTAGCTTCTGTTTGTTGTTGTTGTTGTTGTGGTGCTTCTTCCCTTGGCACCCATCCAGCATCAGCTTTTGTCAATCGCATCATCTTTAACGCTTTGTCTCCAATGATGTGAATGTCCTTCACCAAGTCTCTGCTTTCATTTGAGGTATCTACCTGAAAATGCTCAAGCAAACGTGAAATAAACAGAGAATAGGAGCATTTGTTGTCAAATAGCCTTCTCGTCTTGAGCATGTTGTCCATCACAACATGTGCCCAGTCGATTTGAATGCCATTTTTCAAAGCTGCCATCATCACCATATCCTCCTCATTGATCTGAGCGTGATTGGCTCCTCTTAAAGCTAGGATCAGATTGTATAGTGAAGAAGACGATCGTCGGCGTTCAGCCCGCTGGTGTTGTAGGTGATCTTCTTCCCACGTTCCTTTCTTGCAGCCTTTTCTGCTTCCCATGCCTCGGGATTCTTGAGTAGGCTCATAAAGAAAGAATCTTTGTGAAGCTCGATTCCTTGTGCTTGCAAGTGCTCAATCGTAGGACGTATACCTTCATTCTTAAATCCAGCAAAACGGAAAAATATATCATGAGTCAAAATCATAGGTTTGCCCTTTACCTCGGATATTACCATTCCGGTGGCTTGGTGTGGTCGGAGGTTGGAGTAGAAAACTCTCACTAGATCGGGGTATATGTGACCCTTCAAACCAACAAACTTCTCAAGGTTCTGATCTCGGAGCAAAGAGTGAAATGTGAACCCTTGTGCATCTAGCCATCGGAGGTCCAAAATCTTCGCCGGAACGAGTTCCTTGTTTGCGAAATCTCCATAGAAACGTGATTCTTGTGCAGTAGAGGTGAACCACGGGTTGATTGGGCGTGCCACGGTTTCTCCGGGAGATGTGGGTTCTTTCCTCTTGGAGGAGGATTCACCCTTCTTTGATCGGGGCGAAACTCTTGGCTTAGGCTTGTGACCTACATGTTTGATCCGCTTGCCTCGTCCTTGCTCTTCCATTGATGGTGGTGGTGGAGAAGATGAAGAAGATGAAAGGGGGTTTTAGGGTTAGAGAGAGAAAGAGATTTTTAGGGTTTGTGAGATGTGTAGAATGAAACCCAAAACCTGAAAATCACTTATAAAACTTCCACAATTGAGGTTAGATTCAATGAACAAAGTATTGGACTCTAAGAAATTGTA
Source organism: Hylodesmum podocarpum (assembly GCA_026586105.1). NCBI lineage: Eukaryota > Viridiplantae > Streptophyta > Magnoliopsida > Fabales > Fabaceae > Hylodesmum > Hylodesmum podocarpum. The sequence continues at coordinate 3,998,723 of JALJEV010000804.1, forward strand.
ATCGATTAGGCCCAAAACCATGAAAAACACTTGAAAAACCCTTTCAGCAGCGAAGGTAATCGATTACCCTTACGTGGTAATCGATTACTCCAGTGAGTAACCAAAAGCTTTGAAAACAGGGGCCAAGGTAATCGATTAACCAGCCAAGGTAATCGATTACTCCAGTGGCTCACAAACTGGAAAACCCATTTTTGAAATCGTGGTAATCGATTACCAGGTGGGGTAATCGATTACTCCAGAGAGTAATTCACCAAAAACTTTGAAATCAAGCTAGGTAATCGATTGAAAAGCAATGGTAATCGATTATCTATGTAATGTAATGAACTCATACCTTGTTGGAGCACCATGAATGATCCAACTTACCATACTTAGAGAATTCATGAGAGGTGTTCCTCACTTAGTATACCAAGATTGGTTCTAAGTTTGAAGAATCTCTCCTTAGGTAGGGGCTTTGTGAAGATATCCGCGAGTTGGTTCTCCGTTTCAATGAACTCCACTTCACACTCACCTTTCTCAACATGAGATAAACCATGATAACAACAATGTAAGGTAAACGGTAAAGAGAAGAAGGAAGAAGAAGAGTGCACAGTGATTTATACTGGTTCGGCCCACTGCCTACATCCAGTCCCAACCCAACAACTGTTGCGATCGGTTTTCCACTATCAAATGATCCCTTTTGTGTTCTTTTACATTCACTCTGCAACAAGCAACACAAAAACGAAATCAAAACACCCCAAAACCTGTCCTTTAACCCAAAGAACAGTTCTTCCCTGACCTTGGAACACCCAAGATCAAACCTTTGAGAACACACTTCTCAAAGTCCTTTACTCTATCCAGAGAGACCTCTCTCCTAGAGTAACAACCCAGAAATCAAAAGGTAAACAAAAGATCAGTTTAGAAAACACCTGGAGTGTAGATCTGATCACAAACGAAAACACTATGAATACCACCCAGTCAGAGAAAAGATCAAGTTTTGCCCTTTCTTTATGAAAACTTGATGAACTCTTGAAGTTCTTTATGGGTTTCTTGGAAAGATGGTGAACTCAGTTTAGAGAGAATTTGAAAGTGTATGAACTTTTCTAAAACTTATGTTCCAAGATCTTATTTTAATTTTTTGAGAAAAGAGTATTTATATATTCAATTAAAAACTTAATTTGGGCAACTTAATGATTTTCTGATAGAGGTAATCGACTGCCAGAAGCTGGTAATCGATTAAACCAGTGAGCAAAGGTTTCCAGGGTGATTTTTAGTCATGGTAATCGATTAACCCGAGGGGGTAATCGATTACTCCAGTGACAAATGAATTTCCACACTCTGTTACCTACTGTTGGTAGTTTATTACCTACTGTTGGTAGTTAACTACCTACTGTTGGTAATCTTTTACCTCAGTTGGTTACCAAAGACATTTTCAAAATATTTTTGAGAGGGAAATCAAACATTTGACACATGAGAAATCACACAAGATTGTCAAGCTCTCTAGTGCATTCACACAAAGAACAACCACATACATGCCTAAACTAAACAATCAATACATAGGAAACTCCTAATTACATTTCATCTAAGAAAACCAAAATTACATAATCATCAAAAGCAAAACACCAAGAGAGACTCCAAAGCATCTTCAAGCTTTAAGTCCAACAGAGTCAATACCACAAGTGAAGAACAACTAGGTAAAGAACAAGCTCTTGATACCAAATTTGATGCAAACCCATGAGGTGATAAGTATGATACTTCCTGAATTCAACATAGAGTGCCCAATCTTCATTCACCAAGTGATCCTTCACTCAAGAGCAAGTGAAACATGCGGAAAACATCACCAAGATACCAAGGCTAAGTAGCAAAAGGGAAGAAAAACGAAAATGTAAGTAGTTTTAGGAAGGTGGTAGCGCCATGGATCATGTATCCAATAAGCTATGTAGAAGAATCACCACTTGATTATGGAACCAAGATAAGATTTAAGTTTCTTGAAGAAACCCTAGGAGAGTCCACTCCCTTTTCTCAAGACTAAGTCCTAGAAATATCTCAATTTCATTCAATTCAAAAGTGACTACAAATTGGAAATTGCCTAAGTTATATGGTGCTTGGCCGTGAGCTTCTTGGACCACTTGATTCTTGATGGATTGATCAAGTGATGCTAAGCACCCCTCACTTGATCAATTCAAGAAGGATCTAGAGTTCATGAGATCAAGAGACTTATAACTCATCTAAGTTTGTGATGATCATGGATTAATTAAGATGGAATTCTATGTCTTGGATTAGAAATAAATCCTAATGCTAGAATCCCTTCTTAGATGAAAAAGGACCTTCGACTCCCTCTGATCCAATCACATTTCACCACATGTCAGCACTAGGAGGAAGATGAAAAAACTCTGTCGTCTTCGTTGCAACCAATAAAAATGCGTCACATGTCACAATTTCAACGAAGGTGAAGGATTTGTTTTATCATTGCCACGTCAACTTGCAACCAAAGCAAACTTCGTCACGTGTCACGATCTCAATAGATTGCATTTGACGCATGTCACCACCTTAAAAAGTCGAATTTTTTTTTATCTTCTTTATAATAGAAGTCGAAATATCTATTCAACTTCATACAATAACCACTCCTTGTTCATACTTTCTAACTAACCCTGATAGCGTAAATTATTTTGTATTTTACCATGGGACTTTTTGCCATTTTATTTTTTATTCAATATTAGTTCAGTTATGATTATTTTCAGTGTAATTTTAGATGTTGAATTTGTCAAAATAAGACTAACGACACACATTAATTATTTGAAAAATATAATTATATTTTTCAACTATTATCAAGAACGTTATTCATGCTAAAGATATTTCATGTTTAGTTATTATTATTTTTAAAATATTTTAAAGTTTATTTTAATTTAAAAGTAAAAAAATTCAAATAAATAAAATTGAGAAACAATAAGGTGAAGGTCAGGAAAAATTTCTCATTTAATTCCCATGAAATATATATAATTCTCGTCCCAAATTTATATTATAATTGAAAATAAAGAAAATATATTTGAGATTTTGGGAATAAATTATGTTTAGAAGTATTTTTTCAATAACCTGGTGATGTTATATTTTCAAGCTCACATTTCAAAAAATAATATTGGATGAATAGAAAAAGATTAACTAAATTAAATTTTTGTTTGCAAAATCTTGTAGTCAAATAATTGTTTTAATTTTAAGTGTGACTATGTTTCAATTGGAATACTAATATTATGATACATAGTTAGATTTTTTTTAAGATGGAGAAAGTTGATAATTTTATATCGATACATTAAATTTATCTTAATTAAATTATATTATACTCCAATATTATTATTAATATAATGAAATATTTATTATTCCATCAATTATTTATCGAATTAATAAAAAATATTAACTTTATTAATTCCAAAAAATAATTTAGATGGATTCTTATTAAACAAAATTAAACATAACTTTTTATTTCGCACTTAAGATCTAAAGACAATATTGGTTAATTAACTTTTATATAAAACTTATTAAATTCAGGGTAAGATGATCAGTTCCTGGAAGTCTGTAGAACAGAGTCATTCTTAAGTAGATTGGTAAAAAAATGTTACGGTCAACTGACGTTTCTGCTTGTGGAAATTAGACCCTTTTGACAAGGACGGAAACATAAGTCAAGTTTAGAATCATAATTATTTTGTACGAACTTATAACCATGAAAAAGATAAAAATGTATTAATGGTGTCACTTCTCCACTGACCTTTTAAATTTAAGAAAAATATTTGATAGATAATTATAAATTTTTATATAAAAAATATATTTAATAGATAATTATAATACGTAGATAATCAGACAATCAATTATAAAATATGAATAAAGAGAAATACGTATACATGTAAAGTATAAAAAGAAAGAAATACGTAAATATTCTGGGAGAGAGTTAGCTGGTTGGCTGCGTATCCCAATTATTAACGTAATTAACTTGTTTATATAAAGCTTGTCATATATGTCCTGCAAAATTTGTTTTTTTCTTTATCCTTCGAGTCAAGGAATTGTGCTTGTTTTATTGTTCGTATGGATGGGAAACCTTTGTTCATTTCCCAGCTTTTTAATCCGTATAGGGATATTTTAAGTGTTTTATTGTTCATATGGATTGGAAAAACTTTGTTCTTTTCCCGGCTTTTTATCCGTATATGGATAGTTTAAGATATTTTTTTTCGCAAATAAGACCGATAAAAATTATTTACAGCGGAGTATCTTTTATATATGTGAAGCATATATTATTTACGGTATATGTAAAACATAATTTTCTTTAAATCAATTTTAAATTGGAATTTATTTTTAAAATTGATTTTAAAAAAATTAAATTAGTTTGTTTAAGAAAATATTGATTTTAATTTTATATTCAATCTTAGATATAGATTGGTTTTTTAAAAATCTAATTTATATCTATTTTTATCGTACATATAAAATATATTTTTTTTTTCGTTTTTTCTTGTCAGTTTCAACTCATCTTAGAGTTAATGAATTGTTATTATTATTGTTTTTATTTTTAAGAAGCTAGAATTTTAATGCGAGGGATTGTTTTATGCTTTTTATTGTAATCAATGTTAAAATTCTTAGGTTACTTATTCTAAATTATTAATATAAGTTTCTAATTGCAGGAACTTATCTGATTCATGGACAAATTTAAGACTATTGGTGTATTCTTTAAAAGAAACGATCGAAGTAGTCAAGATGTTCTAACTATTGTTACACTAAACTAAACTAATTTAACACCAAAAGTATTAAATATCGATTGATACACATTGTCTTGACTCTTCTAGTATCTACGGCCACAACAGAGAAATCTTTTTCTACAATGAAAATTTTGAAAATAAGACTTTGAAATAAAATGGATGGTGAATTTCTTGTAATAGTTTAGTTATTTACATTGAGAGGGAAATAACTGCTACTTTTAATACAAGTTCAATCATAGATGATTTTGAATCTATGAAAAAGTGACAAACATAATTTTCTTAAAAATATTGTAGGTGATAACCTTTACAAAGAATTTAAATTTTTAATAATATATACGTCATTATTTTTTTTTGTTTCAACTTTCATGAGTTATTATGTGTGTAGCATGTTATTACTTTTTAGAAGTGTAAAATATAAACACACAAGAAGGGGAGTTGAATTGTGTTAATTAATTGGAATCTTTTCAGACGATGCGTTTTGCGTCTGTTAACTAAAAATTTGGACAGACGCAAAGTACTTTTTATTTTAAAGATTGATTTCAATAAAACTTTTGTTTAAGTTATTTATCCTCAGTTACTCAACAGATGAATAAGTGAAGCAATAATATTTTTATATTAATTCGTCTATGAAGACTACGTCCAGTTACATAGCAACTTGCTAAGTTTTCATTAAGAGTATTCTTTGAACCCAGTCACTCTTGACTAACTTACAAATATTGTTTGGACCCAGCCATCTCAGGCTATACACGAAATTCTCTGCACCTAGCCTCCGCAGGCTAAACAAGGTATTCTTTGGACACAGCCTCTACAGGCTAAACTAGGTATTCTTTCAACACCTAGCCTCCTCTGGCTAAAACAAGGTATTCTTTGGACCTTAGCCTCCCCAGGCTAAAACAAGGTATTCTTTGGATCTCAGCCTCCAAAGGTGATAGGTATGATACTTCACGGATTCAACATAGAGTGCCCAATCTTCATTCACCAAGTGATCCTTCACTCAAGAGCAAGTGAAACATGCGGAAAACATCACCAAGATACCAAGGCTAAGTAGCAAAAGGGAAGAAAAACGAAAATGTAAGTAGTTTTAGGAAGGTGGTAGCGCCATGGATCATGTATCCAATAAGCTATGTAGAAGAATCGCCACTTGATTATGGAACCAAGATAAGATTTAAGTTTCTTAAAGAAACCCTAGGAGAGTCCACTCCCTTTTCTTAAGACTAAGTCCTAGAAATATCTCAATTTCATTCAATTCAAAAGTGACTACAAATTGGAAATTGCCTAAGTTATATGGTGCTTGGCCGTGAGCTTCTTGGACCACTTGATCCTTGATGGATTGATCAAGTGATGCTAAGCACCCCTCACTTGATCAATTCAAGAAGGATCTAGAGTTCATGAGATCAAGAGGCTCATAACTCATCTAAGTTTGTGATGATCATGGATTAATTAAGATGGAATTCTATGTCTTGGATTAGAAATAAATCCTAATGCTAGAATCCCTTCTTAGATGAGAGTTAATGATGAGTTATTATTTTTATCACTTTATCTGCATATTTTATATCCTAATCCAGTATTATTAATGGTCAATTAACATGATTTAATTCATTTATGAGTTTGGGCTCAATTGGGCCTTAAGTGCTTATTTTTGCTCTAATTCGCTAAAATTTCCAATTCTGACTAGTTTCACTAAAACAGACATAACTCTCACTAAAGAACTTCGTTTGAGCTCCATTATATATCGAATTAAAGAGGACTCAACTAGATACAAAAGCTATGAATACATCAAGAGCTAATTCAGACTGAATCTAGGGTGAAACTAGGCTTGAAAGTGACGTACGAAAACTTTTTGGAAATTTCAGCGTGAAGAATTAGTGTAGGCCCATTTCAAATCATGTAATTGAACCATTTAAATGTGTGCATTGGGTGGGTTTCGAACCTTACACTCTGGACCACTTAAAATTCATGTGACTAGCAGATGACTTGACCCCTTTATATACTCCAAAACCCTAATTCTGCACAACTTCTCACTTTGCGATTTTATTTTCATTTTTTTACAGCATTTAGGGTTTTTTCTTCTTCTCTTCTCTGCTAAGGTTTTGGGTTTCAATTGCAATTTTCGTTTTCCTCTCCTTCTTGCGATTTAATTGTTCTATTATGGAATTTCGATTTATGCTTAGTCTAATTTCAATTATGCGCAACTAATTTCATCAACCAATTTGACATCAATAGAATCTCTAATTTCCTTAGGTTCTCCGTTTTCAATTGAATGAGTACTCGTTTTAGATTCTATAATTTTGATTTCATTATGTTGATTAATATTTTGGATTGAGATTGTTGATTCTGTCGTTGTAGATTGATAATGAATGCAGAGAACTAATTATATGATTCGAAATCAAGTTGTGTGCTCTCATGCGATAGTGTGAGTTTAAAGGCCACCAAGTGTTCGATGATAATTCTCTAAGATCTTAGAGCGTTAGTTTAGTATTGACATGTAGAGATGAGTGCCTTTATTTTATTGAACCAATGAGGGAAATTAGGATCTGATAGAGATCAGATTGGTGCATTTTAATCATCTATTAATTGCTTTTTAATTGTTGTTTAATTTCTATCGTTGGTTAATTGTTATTGTTTAATTGTCTTTAACTTTCCCTCTGCACAAAACCCCCCAAAATTTCATTTTAAATTTCAGTTATAAAGAAGTAACAAAGTAATCTGTAGGAAAACGATCCTAGTCCACTATTACTACAAAGTAGTAGTAGCTAAATTCAGTTTTATTTGACACACATTCGACGCATGTCAGTCAACGATTTAGAAACTGTTAGATCAAGATGATTAACATATTTAAAGATTTGATTTCTACAAGACAGACGAAACTTTCTCAAACGGAACATCAACAAGCAAGTCACACGAAACAAGCTCAGACGGAAGATGACCCCTCAAAGTTGAAGTCATTCGTCTGTCTCAAGTCAAGTTATCAGACGATAGGATAAGACGAAATCTCTTAGACTGAAGAAGTTTATCGTCTGTCCAAAAAGTGAAGCAAAGTATGAGTCACTCGCGCCAAGATTTCAAATCTTAAGAAGTACTCTTTAGAAGCATCCAAGATCAGTATGGGGATTCGCGCTTACACATGCAACTCGAAAAGGTCTTCACCTTTTTGTCAAAGTCTCTATACATGTCAGAAAAAGTACTACGCACGCTATCTAAATCCGCTGCATACGCCATCAATCACTCAAGTACTATCTGACACCCTGTGGAAGCTCTCGAGGAAAATGTTCAACGACATTCTTCTGTGTCTAACGGATATCTGAAGACGTTGCTTATTTAAAGACTTCACTTCTTCAAAGTTTAGTTGGCGAACACGCTTCTAGTATTCAATCTTCTGTGATTTCGCTCACTATATCTGTTGTACTTCATTGTAAAACCCTCTCTGCGAAGATGAATCTTTCTTGTTTAAAACAATTATTTCAAATCCACTTGTATGGTGTTTTAGCCTAAAGAAGGCTGGTTGTTCAAAGAATACCTTTGTTGTTTAGCCTGCGAAGGCTGTGTTCAAAGAATATCGTGTTATAGCCAGAAGTGGCTGGACGCAAATAATACTTGTAACCCTTTCACGGTTGGTAGTGAAAACTCAGTTGTTACTGGGTAACTGGACGTAGTCTTATATAGACGAACCAGTATAAAAATACTTGTGTATTTATTTCTCTAAGTTTTTCGACTAACGGGGATAATTAAACTATAATGTCTGTCAATTAAAAATAATCCTTGAAGATTAAGATTATTTTGTCTGAACATATTTAAACTCACAGACGAAAGGGATAATTTTTTTTTAAAACACAATTCAACCCCCCTTCTTGTGTTCTATCTTTTACAGTTTGGTATCATAGCTCAGCCTCTAAGGGTTGAGCGCTTTACAGCTGCTAGAGGAAAAGATCCTAGATGGAGTCACAAGGACCTTCGTTCTTGTCTGGAGGGTCATCCATGAACAAGCCACCGACGTTCTCTAGTGATGACTATCCTTACTGGGCTGATCGGATGGAGATGTACATCAAATCCACTCAGTATAGACTGTGGAACATCATAACTTAAGGAAACATCCCTATTATCAAACTCGAGGTTGAATGGGGAAATGAAGAATTCTCGCTTATGGAACTCAACAACAAAGCCAGATATGCCATCATGTGTGCATTATCAAGGACAGAATACAACAGATTCTGTGTCTACAAAATAGCTAAAGAGCTTTGGGATGCCCTCAAGATTTCCTATGAAGGAACTGAGGATGTGCGTATGAGGAAAGCTGCCACTCTTCAAAGAGAATATGGGATGTTCTCAATGAAGAAAGGAGAATCTATTGACATGATATTTGGAAGATTCCAAACGATATTGAATGGACTCACTACGCTAGACATTACATTCACCAAGGCCCAAAACAACATGAAGATATTGGATAGTCTTCCTCCTCAATGGGAAGCTATGTCCACTGCCATCTTAGTTGGGCGTGATATGAAGACATTAACTCTTGATGAGTTAATAGGAGCCTTGAGAGTACATGAGGTACTTCTGTGTAAGAGAGACAAGATCAAAGTTCAAGAACTCATAGCTCTTCCGTCTGTTAACAACATGACAAAGGAGGAAACTCCTAAGAAGGAAAGAAAGAAGAAGCACAAAGTTCTGAAAGCTGACACCACTGAATCTGATTCGTCTGATGATGAGATTTCTCTCATGGCCAGACGCTTTAAGAAGATGATGATGAAAAAGGGGAGAGGTCAACGCTTCTTTAAGAAGAAGGAAAGAAAGCTCCCGGAAAAATCTTCAAGCAAGGAGGAGAGCTCAGAAGTTATCTGCTATGAATGTAGAAAACCTGGACACATGAGATCAGAGTGTCCAAGATTAAAGAGAAGATGGAATCCTCGCAAAGACAAGGGTAGGAAGAGTCTAGTGACTTGGGAAGACCTTGATAGCGAAAGCTCAGAGGAATCCACTGAAGAAGAAGGATCTGCAAATATCTACCTCATGGCTGGAGACATCGTCTCATCAGAGGTAATTGAATCTGAAACTTCTTCATCCTCTTCATTTGAATCTGAGTCAGAATCAGAAGAAATTTCATACGATACACTTTTGGCTAACTCACATTTTATTGCTGAGCAATACAAAGTATGAAAAGCCAAGTTAAAACAAACCTTGGAAGAAAATGCTACTTTGAGAACTGAAATTGAGTTACTGCAAAAAGAAGTATCGGATGAAAAAATCATCGAGTTCGAAAAGGATAATTTTATTTCTGAAATTGAAAGATTGAAGAAAGAAAATGAATCTTTACTCAAAGACTTAACAAAGTTCACTAAGGGATCCTCTGTCCTAGAAAATATTTTAAAATATGGGAGATCTCCATCTGATAAGAGTGGACTTGGTTATGTTGAAGAGTCAGACAAAAAGAAAAATAATTTTGTTCCGTCTGCTCATAAAAAGAAGATAAAAAATTACAATAATGTTCCAAATAATTATAGAAAAGATAAAAGAACCTTAAACAAAAAGAAATCTTCTTTCACTAACAAAAAAGGACCCAAAAAGATTTGGGTACCAAAGTCACTCATTATTCCTGTTGCAGACATCCTTAATAGGAAAAGAGAGGACTTCAGCTGGTACCTGGACAGTGGGTGCTCACGACACATGACGGGAGACCTGTCTATGTTCCAAGATCTCAGACCAAGTAAAGGGTCTGTATCATATGGTTCAGGGAAAGGTAAAATCTTAGGCATTGGGACTGTTGGTAAGACACCCAATCCTCTTATCCAAAATGTGTCTTATGTTAAAGGTCTCAACTTCAATCTACTTAGCATAAGTTAATTTTGTGACAGTGGATATGAAGTAGCTTTTAACTCAGATGAATGTATAGTCAAAAACAAAGACAAATCCATTCTATTTGTTGGGAAAAGAAGGAATAATCTTTATGAGGTTTGTCTTTCTGACCTTAGTGATCAGAATGTGACATGTTTGATTTCAGCAGATGATGAATGAGATATTTGGCACAAAAAGCTTGGACATTTAAGTCTCAAGTATATTTCAAAAATTTCTAAAAAGGATCTTGTAAAAGGTTTGCCAAAAATATCTTGGAAATCCAATCGTCTGTGTGAATTTTGTCAGCATGGGAAACAACTCAAAGCTTCTTTTAAATCAAAAAATGTTGTTTCCACGACAAGACCACTAGAACTGTTACATATTGATCTCTTTGGGCCTACTCAGACTGAAAGTCTTGGAGGAAAGAGATATGGATTTATAATTGTGGATGGTTATACTAGATTCACATGGGTATACTTCCTAGCACATAAACACGAGTCATTCAATGTTTTTGAAATATTCTGCAAACGTGTTCAAAAAGAAAAAGGAATATGTATTGCGTCTGTTAGGTGCGATCATGGAACAGAATTTGAAAATTCTAAGTTCAATGCCTTTTGTTTTGAAAATGGTATTTTTCACAATTTTTCATCTCCAAGAACTCCTCAGCAAAATGGAGTTGTGGAAAGGAAAAATCGTACCTTACAAGAAATGGCTAGAACTTTGTTGCATGAAAGCTCTCTTCCAAAATATTATTGGGCAGAAGCAATTAATACTTCCTGTTATATTCAAAACAGAATATTGATAAGGCCAATATTGAATAAGACTCCATATGAACTATGGAAAGGAAGAAGACCCAACATTTCTTACTTTCATCCTTTTGGATGTGAATGTTTCATCTTAAACATTAAAGATCAACTTGGCAAATTTGATTCAAAAGTGGTGAAGGGATTCTTACTTGGATATTCTAATACGTCTAAGGCCTATTGAGTATTTAACTCTAAGACGCAAGTTGTAGAGGAATCAATTCATGTAAAATTCCAAGATAACTCAAAGGCTGATAAGGAAATATCAAACCTAGAAAATTCATTTGATAATTTGCAGATTAACCCTTCTGGTCAAAGCTCAAGTCCAAATGGTCAACCTGGGTCAGACACAAGAACGACACAAAAGCGGATAATAAATCTGAAAGCGAACCCTCTTCGTCTGATGCTCACCAACATGATGATCAAGCTCCTATAAGAACGTGGAAGTTTGTCTCAAACCACACAGAAGATCTTATCATTGGAGATAGACATCAAGGTGTTCAAACAAGATCAAGACTAAAAGAATCGCCTGGATATGCTCTCGTGTCAAATATAGAGCCCAAGAATATTGAGGAAGCTCTACAAGATAATGACTGGATTTTAGTTATGGAAGAAGAGCTAAACCAGTTTACCAGAAATGATGTTTGGACTTTGGTAGAAAAACCAAGAAGCAAAAGTATCATTGGAACGAGATGGGTGTTCAGAAATAAACTTGATGAAGACGGGAAAGTGGTAAGAAATAAAGCAAGATTAGTAGCTCAAGGCTATAATCAACAGGAAGGTATAGATTTCACTAAAACTTTCGCTCCTATAGCTAGATTAGAAGCCATCAGAATTTTACTTGCCCTTGCTGCTCATAAGAATATCATCCTATATTAAATGGACGTAAAAAGTGTTTTTCTAAATGGTTTTATTGAAGAGGAAGTATATGTAAAACAACCTTCTAGATTTGAAAGTTCATCTCAACCAGATCATGTTTTTAAGTTAAAGAAAGCACTATATGGTCTTAAACAAGCTCCTCGAGCTTGGTATGAAAGACTGAGTTCCTTTCTTCTTCAAAATGGTTTTTCAAGAGGGAAGGTTGATACTACTCTCTTCAAGAAAAGAGTTTCAAAAGACTTTATTATTGTTCAAATATATGTAGATGATATAGTCATTGGAGCAACTAACGAATCCTTATGTAAGGATTTTTCTAAGTTAATGCAGGATGAGTTCGAGATGAGCATGATGGGAGAACTGAAGTTTTTCCTAGGACTTCAAATCAAACAGACTAAACAGGGCATATACATTCATCAACAGAAGTATACTAAGGAACTTCTAAAGAAATTCAAAATGGAAAATGTCAAACCAATGAAAACTCCCATGCATTCGTCTGGAGTCAATCTCAACAAAGACGAATCAGGTAAGATCGTTGATCAAACGGTATACAGAGGTATGATTGGATCTCTTCTCTATCTCACTGCTAGTAGACCTGACATTATGTTTAGTGTCTTTCTATGTGCATGTTTTCAATCTGATCCTAGAGAATCACATTTACAAGCTGTTAAACACATTTTAAGATATCTTATTGGAACCACTAATCTCTCTTTATTTTATAAGAAAACTAGTGATTTCAATCTAAGTGGTTATTGTGATGCTGATTATGCTGGAGATAAAGTGGAGAAAAAAAGCACAAGTGGTGGATGTCAATTTCTTGGTTCATCACTAATCTCTTGGTCAAGCAAGAAGCAAAACTCCATTGCACTCTCAACCACTGAAGCAGAATATATTGCTGCGGCTGGGTGTTGCTCACAACTACTTTGGGTAAAACATTAACTTGAGGATTACTCCAGGTTTGAAACTCAAATACCAGTATTTTGTGATAACACAAGTGCAATTAATCTCAGCAAAAATCCTATTCAACATTCAAAAGCCAAACATATTGAAATCAAATTTCATTTTATAAGAGATTATGTTCAAAAAGGTATTTTCGATGTACAGTTTGTTCAAACTGATTTTCAATGGGCAGATATCTTTACAAAAACTTTAGACGAAACTCGCTTCAATTTCATTAAAGAAAATTTGGGAATTGTCTCTTTAATTGATTAAGTTTTTCTTTTCGTCTAAGCATTACATTTCGTTTGTACCTTCGTATATCTTTTCGTGTTAAGACGAAACATTGTGTCTGATCAAGTTGAATCAGTCTGAGAAAATTCAACAGACGCAAGGTTATTGTTTAATTATTTTAAAAGTTAAGTGTGCAGGGACAAATTAAAAGTAGCAATAAATGTGTCTGTCATTTATTACACTATTCTAGGACTTTGAAGAGCACGCGCTGTGAATTGCAGAAGTCAAATCAATCATTAAAAGGGCAATGATGGGGACACGTCAAATCAGAGATGGTTTCAACTTCTTTCGTCTGATGAATCACAACCGTTTTTATCTTTGACTATAAATACCCTTAAAGTTCACACTTTTATTCTTTACTGCATTCACATTATCTCTGAATACTCTATTCACACAATTTCTCTCTCTTTTCAAACTTAACTATAGTCGCCAAGAATATCAAGGCAACCGAAGCAACCTTCTTTGCGCAAGATCTCTTCTTGCCTAGAAAATGGATCTCTAGGACCACTATTGAAAGCATCTCTGACAGGGTATAAAAGATGTTGCTACACAATGGCTGGATGGATTTCGCGGAGATGAGAGGGCCATGGCTGATGGAGGCCTACGCGGAATTCTGGAGTGACGCGAAAGAATTTGATGATGGTATTGTAGGTACCATTGACAACAAGGAGTATATTATCACTATAGACTCCATTGCTGAAGTTGGGATTTGCAAAGCCGAAGGGCGTTTTTACAGCGCTGACTGGATGAGGTTAGAATCTGAGGAGCATGTAGACAAGATTCTCTATGGAAAGTTCCGCGACCCCGAAGATCCCAAGTTTCTGAGATCAGGGAATCTATATCCCATAGGAAGAGTCATCCAAAACCTTCTTTACAACATCTTTATACCCAGAACAGGCTCACGAGATAATGTGAGTACTCGTGACAGATTTTTCATCTTCTACTGTCTCAGGAAAGCAAGGATAAGTCTCCCTCACATCATTCTTGACCATTAGATAAATGCGTTGAGAAATAAGAACATTTGTAGGAAGAGTAGTATCCCCTACGCCACTCTCTTCTCCAAAATCATTATTAACCAAGGTTTTGATGCCACTGGTGTTGTTTGGCATGAAGAAGGAAAGGAGGTCAAAGGAAGCACTTTTGCCAAGATGCATCTGAACCCTAGCTTTCTTCATCACAATGCGAGTGAAGAACAAGTTCCTCTTTCACCCATCACCAAAGATCCTCCTCACAGAGCTCGCATTAAACGCGCCAAAGCCCAAACACACACCCAAACACAAGCCCAAACACAAGCCCAAACACAAGACCAAACACAAACCCAAACATCCTTTTCTCTTCCACCTGTGGTCATATCTGAAGTCCCTTTCGAAGATGCTTAAGAAGAGCCTCTTAGAAAGAAAAATAGGACTATCAGAATAAAACATGTTACGGCTAAGACGCAAGAGAAGACGATATCCCCAAATGAAGATGATGGAGATTTCGTCTGAAGTGATAATTATTGAGGACACATATTCTTCGTCTGATGAAGAACATGTTGATATAATAAGGGTGGATGGATCATGGGTGAGATCTCACGCTAAAGTCATAAATCTAGAAGATCTTTCACCCAAGCACAAGATTGACTATTTGTTCCTCAACGAATTAGTCATGAGAAGATTTGCTGAAAACTCTTGTGCTGAAAGACCAGTCAAGCCTGACTGGATTCTTGGAGATAAACTTGAAGATATCTCCGATGATGGTGAATCGTCTGAGTCTGCTAAAGATGGTTACTTGGCAGACGATGAAGACTGCTTTATAAAGGACACTCCATATATTGAGTTGAAGAATCCTTATCGGTACAGAGGTAAAAAGGGATTTCAACTTGGGAGATTTATCAACCCCATCATTTATCACAAACCCCTGAAGCCAGTGGACTTCAAAGAAGATTTCATCTATACTCCTGAAAAGCAACGCGAATGGCTGAAGCGTCTGCCTTGGGATAAACTGGCCTCTTTAGACATCAAGGGTTTAGAAGAAATAAACATGTACAAGGATCATCTAGTTGAGTCGATGATTGAAGGACCAACTCTTGGCTATAAACCCTACATTCCTTTCAGAGAAAACATCAAGTGGAAGGTTCAGCATGAAATCAATGCACCTGCATTTCACCACTGCAGATATGGAGATCCCAGCTCCACCATCTATGAGCCAAAAGATTGCTCTCATTGGCATCTGGACGTTATTGATCGTTATGATCCTGTACCCTTCACAATTCCAATGAACCAAACAGAGTATGTAGGTCTAGGACATACTCTTGGAATTGTTCTTCCTTGGAAAAGACCACATTGTTCCGGAATTTGCCTACGCTACTCCATTCTCCTCAAGGAATATGAAGACCCCGAAGAGTTTGCTCATGCTCTTCCTGACTATTACAATATGGCATTCAAACTGATGGCCAATGCTTATAGAAGGGAAGAAAAAGCTAGATCAACTTCCTTCTATCACATTGAAAGGAGAGCAAAGAAGGAGATGAGAGACTGTCCATTCATGGTGGGATCTCAATTTTCTTCTCTCATTTCAGAAGAAACCAAGTTCTCCATCGTTTTAGACCGAAAACAACCTTGCTTGGTCAAGTTTTTGGCTAAAGGAAAAGAGAAGAAGACTTCGTCTGTCTCCAAAACCTTCAAGTTTGCAAGGCACATCCCCAAGAGACTTCCGTCTGCTACATACTCGCATCTCAAATCCTTTCAAACTAATGCCTCAAGAACTATCAATCTTAAGATTCAAAGGATGATAGAAGATCATGAAGCCACCTCTGTTTTCTGCTCTGGAACTTCATTTGATGAAGATTCTACAATCTGTGGTAAGGTGTATCCTGGAGAAGCTTTTGCTTATACACATCCGTCACAGGAGCATCCAGATCTTGAGCTCTCTGTACCTAGTAAAGTGTTTACTTGGCAATGGGAGAGAGACTTCACTGCGTATCTCACTCTTCCACTTTTCACTCTGCGTCTGAAGAGGACTCCAACTATGCTCATTGAAGAACCTCAAACTCCTGTTTTTGAGCCTTTAACTGTGGTTATCAAAGAAGAAGAGTCTGATCCATTCGTGGAAGAGCCTCAATCACCATTTGTGGAGATTGCTGATAAGGTGAAGGTTACAGTTATTGAGGATGATGCAAGGGGCGCTGATGAGTATCATACTCTAAAGCGTAAAAATGATGCCTTAGTAGAGAATTGCGAGCATCTGAAGCAAAAGAACAAAGAGCTTGAGGATAATCAAACTTCTCTTACATCTGAGATGCAACAACTGAAGGAGATTGTTATAAGCCTTGTTCAAAAGAAGCCTAAGCCTTCTTCTTGATTATGTTTTTGATGATTCTCAGCCTAAGGGGGAGAATATCTTAGAAAGAAGAAGTTGTTATGCTAAGGGGGAGTCCTTCGTCTGAGGAGTCAAGCATCGTGTGAGGGGGAGTTAATTTTTTTTTTATTTTTTTTTTGCTATGTTGTATTGATTCTTTATTTATTTGCATAGTGTATACATGTATTCTTAGAACTTTGGTTTTCTGTACACCTTGTAACATTGTATATGGTTTACATCACATTGATGTAATAATTCTTATAAAGAGGTATTGTTTCAGAAAACATCGTCTTGATGTAAATCTGACTTTTGCTTAATCTGTGATCACTAACTTTGTCTTATGCAGATGCCTACTTGAGAAAGTTATCAGTATGGTCTGTAATCATCAAAAAGGGGGAGATTGTTAGATCAAGATGATTAACATATTTAAAGTTTTGATTTCTACAAGATAGACGAAACTTTCTCAGACGGAACATCAACAAGCAAGTTAGACGAAACAAGCTCAGACGGAAGATGACCCCTCAAAGTTGAAGTCATTCGTCTGTCTCAAATCAAGTTATCAGACGATAGGATAAGACGAAATCTCTTAGACTGAAGAAATTTATCGTCTGTCCAAGAAGTGAAGCAAAGTATGAGTCACTCGCGCCAAGATTTCAAATCTTAAGAAGTACTCTTCAGAAGCATCCAAGATCAGTATGGGGATTCGCGCTTACACATGCAACTTGATAAGGTCTTCACCTTTTTGTCAAAGTCTCTATACATGTCAGAAAAAGTACTATACACGCTATCTAAATCCGCTGCACACGTCGTCAATCACTCAAGTACTATCTGACACCCTTTGGAAGCTCTCGAGGAAAATATTCAACGACATTCTTCTGTGTCTAACGGATATCTGAAGACGTTGCCTATTTAAAGACTTCACTTCTTCAAAGTTTAGTTGGCGAACACGCTTCTAGTATTCAATCTTCTGTGATTTCGCTCACTATATCTGTTGTACTTCATTGTAAAACCCTCTCTGCGAAGAAGAATCTTTCTTGTTTAAAACAACTATTTCAAATCCACTTGTGTGGTGTTTTAGCTTAAGGAGGCTGGTTGTTCAAAGAATACCTTTGTTGTTTAGCCTGCGAAGGCTGTGTTCAAAGAATATCGTGTTATAGCCAGAAGTGGCTGGGCGCATATAATACTTGTAACCCTTTCGCGGTTGGTAGTGAAAACTCAGTTGTTACTGGGTAACTGGACGTAGTCTTATATAGACGAACCAGTATAAAAATACTTGTGTATTTGTTTCTCTAAGTTTTTCGACTAACGGGGATAATTAAACTATAACGTCTGTCCATTAAAAACAATCCTTGAAGATTAAGATTATTTCATCTGAACATATTTAAACTCACAGACGAAAAGGGATAAAAATTTTTTAAAACACAATTCAACCCCCCTTCTTGTGTTCTATCTTTTACAGAAACTTTGACTTAAATTTGCACCCTTGATTATGGTATGATCAAGTGGCGAAAATTTAAATTAAGTTAGTGGAAATTCCACTCATTCTCTCTCCTAATCCATCCACTCTCTTTTAAGAGTGTAATACATTTGCTTAGTTGGGTCACAAGACACTTAAGACCATCATAAGAGGCTTTGACCACACAATAGAAGTCTAAGAACTTTGGGATATTATTGATAAGTGATGGGATTATCAACTCCATAAACCCCTTCATGCAACTTGATACTACCTTAATCCTACATAAACATTTATCCACTCCCTTACATTATAAATTAAACTAATTAGTAATTAATATTAGTGTGTTATTGGCTTGCTGAATTTTAGTTTCATAATTTCAGTAAGTCTTTAGTATGTACTTTATAGGATTCATTATGACACAACAAGGTTTAATTGAAAAATTGAGATAATGACTTGGTTATTCGGAGTTATGGATAAGTTTGCTCCAGGAATTGATACAAGGGTGAAAATCATTTACCACCTTTTTAAATTTGAAAAGGGTAAAGGAATGTTTGGACATGACTTGGCAATAGAAACTGGAGACAAAATGGAGCCTGTTATACATTTTGTCTTTACTCTTTATTTTGTCTTTGATTGTTTGCTAATTTTTAATATACTTATAGCGTTATATTCCTTTTTTTTTAAGATTTACGATAAAATAGTTTTGGAGTGGAGTGCAAAGAGTTACAAGATTTTTCCATTCGTGTGCTAAGTCTCACATGTAGTACTATGGGGTGTAAGAGGAATTGGAGCATATTTGAGCACATCTATTCTAAGAAAAGAAACTATTTAGAGTAACAAAGACTGAATTCATTTGTAATTGTCAGATACAACCTTAAATTTGAGGCAAGACAAAAGATTAAAGAAAAAAAGAGAGAGACATATAATCCTATTTGTCTTTCATATATGGAAGATGATGATGAATGGATCACAGAAGTAAAGGAGCCTTGGTTAGACAATTTGGAGAAAAATTCTTAAATGGATGTCCAAGAGTGCTTTGATTCTAACGAAGGAGCTCCAAATAGAAAGAGAAAAAGAGGTAGAATTTACATATTATAATTTGATATTTATATTTAAATTCTATGACCAACAAAGATAAAGAAAAAGGTATCTAAATTACTGAACCAGAAGACTCTAAGATGACAATGGTGATTCGGAAAATGGAGATGAAGATGATGAATTAGTTATGATTGAAGATAATTCTCAAGCTATTCATGATGATAACGCTGAAGATGACTATGATAATCTTTTAAGGAAATATGAATAGAAGAAATTAGAGTATTTCATTTATGACTATAGATTATTCATTAGTAGTGTTAATGATGATATTTAGACTATTTTTCTGTTCTAAAGTAGATTTAGACAAAGAACTTACCATTTCTTCCATTACAAATTATTTACTAAGTTAATTATTATTGTTTAAGTATTTATTTTATGTTTTTTTTTTAAGTAACTATATATATTATTATGACAAATAGTATCATTCTAATTGGCTTAAGCTCAAAGGCTATATGGAGAGAATCATGAATGAATTGATGTCGTGTTCATTTTATTGATGATGTTCCCACCATCATAGAACTGTTATGATATTATGGGTGAAAAACTATTGTATGGGTTGAAGACGTCAATACGGTTAGCGCTATGGTGAACCATGTAAAACTCGGTCCTTATTATGTGGCCCAAGTTATTATTTATATAATTAATTGATTATTGACCTTATGAATACCCACGTATTTAATTGATAATTATTTGTGGACATAATTATCTTCATGACCTAATCAGGGTTTTCCCGTGGGTGTATATATAAAGAGATTATTAGGCAGAGGTTAAATAAGACACACACCAATCTTAAGTCTCTCCTCTGTCTATCTCTCATGAGTATAAAACTTCAACTCTACCATCATAACAATACACCCTAAACGGGAACTCGATCATCATCAAAATCATGGCCTCATCTCTCACTACATTCACGGGATTATCAGGTACACATGATCTAATCCCTCTCACTACATTCACAGGACTATCGGGTACACATGATCTAATCCCTGACTTATATTTTATGTCTAAAGAATTGTTCAACATATGGTATCAGAGCATTAAGTTGATTAATCAATTCTGTTTTATTCTCTAAAATACTGGAATTGAGATCTGAAACATGTTTTAGCCCTAACTAAAATTGATTTTGTGTTTCTCCACTTTGTTTCCAATTTGTTTGAGTATTATGGGTTTTAACAAAAGGGATATGTTTTCGATCAAAACATTATTGCTTTATGTTTTTTTTATTTCAGAAAAATATATATTCATATTATTCATCCTTATTTTGATGAAATCATCTCTTTTTAGTATTTGATTTAGAATATAATTATGTTTTCTTAATTGTATAGCATATCTCCCTTTTGCATAATACATCATGTTTACTTATTTATTGATTTCTCTTACCAAGAATAGCAAATTAAGTGGCGAATATGCTAAAATACCATAAAATTCGAAATCAATGCTTATTTTCGAAATTTCTTACCTTATATGTCTTTTTTTTATTTTCAAAATTAAATTAATCTTATCGGGTCCTCAAATTTTAAGGCTTCACTCGCAAGCCCCAGTGACCTTTTGCTGTTATTTAATTATTGATATTAAACTTATAAATCATTTAACTGGTTCAAATAAAATTTATTTTATATTAGTTAAATTGATTTATTTTTCTTGACTTGAATAATACTCTAGAATACACTTCTGCCCAAAGGTGATGTGTCTCATTTGTAAAATTTATTCAAGTCTGATTAAGCATTGTCACTTAGTGCATATCCTTAAATAGATATTTGCATGACGTCCGTCTTAAATACATGATTTTTTACTTCTGTCCAAAGATGATGTGCTATGATTGTGTATTGTGAACTAAGTATATATATGCATATGTGTGCATTAAAATTTGGATGTCTCACTTCTGCCCAAAGGTGATGTGTTACATTCAAATTGCACGTC
Organism: Hylodesmum podocarpum; assembly: GCA_026586105.1. Lineage (NCBI taxonomy): Eukaryota > Viridiplantae > Streptophyta > Magnoliopsida > Fabales > Fabaceae > Hylodesmum > Hylodesmum podocarpum. Next base: position 4,019,989 of record JALJEV010000804.1, read on the forward strand.
ATAATTTTATTATTCATAATACTTTAATAATTGGTCATAACCAAAGTGAAAGCCATTTGTTTAAGTAGAATTTAATTTAGTCTATTGTTTTGGTGTTATAATAGACTTTTATCACAGCTTCATTAGAATATAATGGTCCTTATCTTCGTCTGCCTTAATTCATTACCCCTTAGATCACCATAAGTTCTCTCGTCTAAATTCACTATCAGCCCCAAATATGAGAATTGAAACTTTGAATGGTGCGAACTTTTCTTTATGGAAAGATTCACTGATGCTAACTCTTGGCATGCTGGACTTTGATTATGCACTGAGAGAGGATGCCCTCCTGCTCTCACTGATAAAAGTACTGTTGAAAATAAAATAGTACATGAGAGATGGGAGAGGTGCAACCGAATGGTTCTTATGCTCATTAAAAATTCCATCAGCATAATCATCAGGGGAGCTATTCTAGATTCAACTAATGTTAAAACTTATCTGGCTTCTGTGGAGGAACAATTCAAAACAACTTCTAAGGCACATGCCAGTACTCTTATTCTGAAGATGGTGACTACGAAATATGACGGGAATAGCGGCATTCGTGAGCACATCATGGTGATGAACGACATGGCCCGCAAGCTTAAGGGATTAGACATGGAGATCAGTGAGGGTTTCTTAGTGCACTTCATCATGACTTCTCTTCCAGCATCTTTTGAAGCTTTCAAGGTCAACTACAACACCCAACAGGTTAAGTGGTCGATGAATGAGTTGATTGTTATGTGTGTACAAGAAGAAGAGCGTCTGAAGCTGGACAAACCGGATGTGGCTTATCTCATGACTACTAATCCAAAGAAGAGGAAGGGCAATGTCGATAAGAAGGAAGTTTCTAAGGTCCAGAAACGTGATGCAAGTGCTAGTTCCAGCTCTAAGAACTCCAAAGGAAAGTCTTACTGCAAGTTTTGCAGCAAGGAAAGACATAGACAGAAAGACTGTCAAGACTTTAAGGAGTGGCTGACTAAGAAAGGTAATCATCTTTACATGATACTTGAGTCCTTTAATTTAAATGTTCCAACTAATACATGGTGGTTTGACTCTGGTTCTATGGTTCATGTAACCAACTCACTTCAAGGATTCCTTACAATCCAGAAGCTGGAAAGAAACCGAAGAACGCTTAAATTGGGGAATGGAAATGAACTAGCTGTCGAAGCCGTGAGAACCTTAGAATTAATAATTAAAACTGGTTTATGTATTAAACTTTATGATACCTTATATATTCCCGAAATTACTCAGAATTTAGTATCAGGACCAAAGTTAGACATAGACGGTTTTGATGTTTCTCGTAGTCATGGCAGACTTACTATTAGTTTAAATTCTCAAGTGTTTGGTTGTGGTTATCTGGAGGGTGGTCTCTATAAATTAGAACTAGACGATGATTTTTCCAAATCTTTGTTGTTATATAATATCAACCAGACATTAACAAAGAAAAAACGAAAGCGAGACTTAGAAACTCCGTCCATGTTGTGGCATCAACGTTTAGGCCACATTTCACGAGAACGTTTGTCTAGACTCGGGAAGGATGAAGTGTTACCATTTCTTGATTTCAATGATTTTGGAACATGTGTCAAATGCCTTAAAGGTAAAATGACATCAGTGAATAAGAAAGGTACCACCAGGAGTTCAAATTTATTAGAGCTCATCCACACTAACATTGGTGGTCCTTACTCTATCACTAGTATAACTGGACATATTCATTTATCACTTATATTGATGATTATTCTCGTTATATGTACTTGTATCTTATTAAGGAAAAATTTGAGTCACTTACAACTTTTAAAGATTATAAAATTGAAGTTGAAAAAAAAAACAACTTGATCGTCAAATAAAAGTTGTGAGATCAGATAGAGGAGGTGAATATTATGGTAGACATACTGATGTGGGTCAAGCTCCTGGTCCATTTTATGAGTTTTGTAAGGGCCAGGGGATCGTGAACCAATATACTGTGCTCAGTACTCCTCAGCAGAACAGTGTTGCTGAGAGAAGAAATAGGACCCTAATGGACATGGTAAGCAATATGTTAGCCAACTAAGGTTTACCCCTATTCCTCTGGACCGAAGCCTTAAAAGCAGCCGTTCATATACTCAAAAGGGTTCCTTCTAAAGCTGTCCCTAAAACTCCTTATGAACTCTGGACAGGAAGGAAACCGAGTCTAAAATATATGAAAGTATGAGGATGTCTCGCCGAAGCTAAACTTTATAATCCTTTCTTAAAGAAACTCGACATGAAAACTGTAACTTGTTATTTCATTGGTTATCCCCCTCACTCAAAGGGTTACAGATTTAATTGTCCTTCCCACGTCACTCGTATCATAGAAACCAAAGATGCTCATTTCCTTGAGGATTTTAAGGTCATGGGAAGCAGTGAAGACCCTTATGATGAATTGCAAGAAGTACAAGACGGGGAGAGGGAGACTTATCGATTACTTTACTTCCAATTACTCCTCTTATACTCAACACCACTCGGTAGGACACTGCACCACCTCCCACTCCAAATGTACTTGGAAATGAAGGCACCTCAAATGACCATCATCAAGAAAATGCTAACAATGCTCAACCCGATAATCTACTCAGGAGGTCGTCTAGGTCCAAAACGCCTACTAACTTTGATGATTATGTTACCTACCTGATTGAAGAAGAAATGGATGCTGAAAAGTTTACTGATCCTACCTCTTATAATGAAGCCATTAGCAGTGATCAATCTCCTAGTCTCCTGAATGGAATAAAGCCATGATTGACGAGCTTGACTCCATGAAGAAAAATGATGTTTGGAATTTGGTTGAATTACCTAACGACGTAAAACTCGTAGGATGTAAATAGGTCTTCAAAACAAAACTGGATCCAAATGGAAACATTGAACGATACAAAGCAAGATTGGTTGCAAAGGGCTACACTCAGAAAGAGGGAATTGACTATTAAGAGACCTTTTCTCCTATCTCTCGTAAGGATTTCTTAAGGATCGTTATGGCCCTAGTAGCTCACTTTGACTTAGATCTACATCAGATGGATGTCAAAACCGCTTTCCTAAATGGCGATTTAGATGATGAAGTGTTCATGAAACAGCCTGAAGGTTTCAAATCTAAAGGTCAAGAACATCTAGTCTATAAGCTGAAGAAATCTATATACGGGTTGAAATCAAAAGGTTTCGTAAAGAACCAAGTGGATCAATGCACCTACCTCAAGATGAGTGGGAGCAACTTTACTATACTTGTCCTTTACGTAGATGACATTCTATTGGCAAGTAGTAGTTTAGACATGTTGCATGAGTCTAAGCGTTTACTCTCACGTAATTTTGACATGAAAGATCTCGGAGAGGCTTTTTATGTTATTGGCATCGAAATACACCGAGATAGAGTCAATGGGGTTTTGGGATTATCTTAAAAGGCTTACATTAAGCATGTTCTTACACGTTATAACATGCACCTTATGCGTCAGTAGTTGGAAGCCTTATGTATGCACAAGTCTGCACTCGTCCAGATATCGCTTATATTGCTGGAATGTTAGGCCGTTATCAGACTAATCCTGGTCTTGATCACTGGAAAGCAGCTAAGAAAGTTCTTCGATATCTACAAGGGACAAAAGACTATAAACTGAATTACAGAAAAAGTGATAATTTAGAAGTGGTTGGTTATTCTGATTCTAATTTTGCCAAGTGCAAAGATGACAAGAAATCCACTTCGGGGTATATCTTTATGTTAGCAGACCTATCTCATGGAAGAGCCATAAGCAAGAGTTGACTGCAACTTCCACAATGATGACAGAATATATTGCGCTGTACAACGCAACCTGTCATGTGATGTTGCTTAGAAATCTCATCACTGGACTCAAATTAGTTAATTCCATATCTCGACCATTGAAGCTTTACTGTGATAATTCAGTTGCCGTTAGTTTCTCGAACAATAACAGTTCGACTGGCGCTGCTTTATATCTTGATACAAAGTATTTGTTCGTACGTGAACGAGTTGAGGAAAATAAACTTTGTATTGAGCATATAAGTACTAAAAATATGCTTGCAGATCCGATGACTAAAGGTCTCCCACCTAAAGTTTTCGAAGAACATGTTTTGAAGATGGGTTTTTCTAAAGACCTTATTTAATTGCATATTGTACTTGCATACGTTTAATAGTAAAATTTCCTCATTATTTTGTTTTTCCTATCTCTAAATATGTCTATGCATGCCTAAAGACATATAGACAACAGTTATACACAAATTATTGTTGAGGGCTTATTTGTCAATTTGATCCTTAGCCTACTTAAGTTTTAAATTTGGTATTGTAGTATGATTAATGGGGGTCTTGAATTGAATATCGATTCAATGATCAGTATTTCTTCTACGATTTTCGGTTTAAAACTAAAATGAGTATTAAAATCTGATCAGACTTATCTAATGCTCATCATAAATGATTACTCGGCCAAGTGGGAGAATGTAAGACTCGGTCTATATTATGTGGTCCAAGTTATCATTTATCTAATTAATTGATCATTGACCTTATGAATGCCCACGTATTTAATTGATAATTATTTGATGGACATAATTATCTTCATGACCTAATCAGGGTTTCCCCCTTGTGTGTATATATAAAGAGATTATTAGGCAAAGGTTAAATAGAGAGACACACCAATCTTAAGTCTCTCCTCTGTCTATCTCTCATGAGTATAAAACCTCAACTCTACCATCATAACAATACAACCTAAACGGGAACTCGATTATCATCGAAATCATGACCTCATCTCTCACTGCATTCACGAGACTATCAGGTACACATGATCTAATCCCTCTCACTACATTCACAGGACTATCAGGTACACATCATCTAATCTCTGACTTATATTTTATGTCTAAAGAATTTCTCAACAAACCACGATAGCAAACTTCATACCTCCACCATATCCCTTTCCTAGTTCTTCTTGTGTCCATTACATATCCTACATTGCCATTCAAGTTTAAATAAAAAAAAAATAAAGTTGGATGAAAGTAATTAAGGAATGAAATAAATGGGAATACAACATTCTTAAAAAAAAAAAACGAAATTGACCCAACAAAAATTCTCAACAAATTATAGCAGATAAAAGATAAATTTAGATCCAAATAAACCCAAAAAAATGACTTTGAAAGACAAATTACACAAGGAAAGAAATTAGGGTTAAAAACCAGTAAAATACTTTCAAAATTAAATCGAATTAATTTAAATTTTAATTTTTATAACGTATGTTATAAATAATTAAGAGTTAAATCGAGATAAAACAATAAAAAAAAATCATCGGATGGTAAGAAAGATGAAGAGATAACATGTGTTCTGTATTGCATATAATCATGTCATCTCACACTTAATGTGTTATCAAATCACATTTAATTAGGGATTGGTAAGCGTGCTAGGTCGCCCCGCCTAAGGCCTGCCCGCGTAGACTCGCGAAAAACTTGATCTGTCCTATCCCACCCCGCAATACCAAACAGATCTAACTAGGTGGTCTGTCCCCGCCCCGCGGGTCAAACGAGCTGGCCCGCGAACCCAGTTAAAAAAATTTTAAAAAATGCTAAATCTAGAATTTTAAAAAAATGCTTAAAAAATGTTATATTCCATGCATTAAATTCTTTAATAAAATAAGTCAACAACATAAACTTTTAGGATTTGAGATTAAGACTAATTCTGGTGGAACTATAGTAAAAGTAGACTTGGTTTTGGCAGAACGACAGCGGAAGTGGAACTGATTCTGGCGGAACGACAACCGTGCTGGTGGAATTGGTTCTGGCGAAAGCGACAATGGAATTAATGCAAGTGAAGAGATTAGGAAGGTGCGAGAAGATTGAAAGGGTGCGAGAAGATTGAAAGGGTGCATTAAGTCTTGAAATCAGAAGGTTTCGTAAAGAACCAAGTGGATCAATGCACCTACCTCAAGATGAGCGGGAGCAACTTTACTATACTTGTCCTTTACGTAGATGACATTCTATTGGAATTAACTAATTTGAGTCCAGTGATGAGATTTCTAAGCAACATCCCATGACAGGTTGCGTTGTACAGCGCAATATATTCTGTCATCATTGTGGAAGTTGCAGTCAACTCTTGCTTATGGCTCTTCCATGAGATAGGTCTGCTAACATAAAGATATACCCCGAAGTGGATTTCTTGTCATCTTTGCACTTGGCAAAATTAGAATCAGAATAACCAACCACTTCTAAATTATCACTTTTTCTGTAATTCAGTTTATAGTCTTTTGTCCCTTGTAGATATCGAAGAACTTTCTTAGCAGCTTTCCAGTGATCAAGACCAGGATTAGTCTGATAACGGCCTAACATTCCAGCAATATAAGCGATATCTGGACGAGTGCAGACTTGTGCATACATAAGGCTTCCAACTACTGACGCATAAGGTGCATGTTATAACGTGTAAGAACATGCTTAATGTAAGCCTTTTAAGATAATCCCAAAACCCCATTGACTCTATCTCGGTGTATTTTGATGCCAATAACATAAAAAGCCTCTCCGAGATCTTTCATGTCAAAATTACGTGAGAGTAAACGCTTAGACTCATGCAACATGTCTAAACTACTACTTGCCAATAGAATGTCATCTACGTAAAGGACAAGTATAGTAAAGTTGCTCCCACTCATCTTGAGGTAGGTGCATTGATCCACTTGGTTCTTTACAAAACCTTCTGATTTCAAGACTTAATTCTACTCATGTTTTCTTTTTTGTTTGTTTTTTTTTTTTTAAAGAAGTATGTTGGTCAATAGAAGTGTTAAAAATTTTAACACTTTTGAAAATAAACTTTTTGAATAATTTAAAACTCTTAAAGACAGTAGAAACTATTTTCCAGAATTTATAATCAAAATATATTTGAAACTTATTTTTTGAGAAAAGAATATTATGGAAAAAAAAGTAGAAGTGTATTGATAAAAAGGGAAGTGTAAATTACAATAAAACTTGGATGTTTATGTCCAATGCAGTACGTAACCCAATAAGGGGAGATAAGATAAGCTACTGACACCCTGCTAGCCCAAAAACTTGAGGTCCAGTGATTCAGTTTGATGTTAAGTTTTACAATCCAATATTAAACAAAACCTGTTTGAAACACTCAAAATATTATTATGATTCAAAAATTAATTTCTTTTTAAAACTGTCTAGATTTTAAAAGTAAATTTATGTAAGAGGTTATATTCGAAAGATAAGTGTTTTTATTTCTGAACAAAACTATCAAAACACATATAAAAAATCAAGGCAACATAATTAAAAGCATACCCTAAGTTCACCAGGAAAAAAATAACGCGTTTCTGTTCCTTCATCAAGAACAGTCCTGAAGTGACTCAAAGCTAGAAGTGCAGTTTTTATGGTTTGTTATGTTTAGATATTGTCTTTTAGTATCAATTTTTAAAAATTTATCAATAATTAAAAACCACTTTTATCACAATATAAATTATTAGTTATACATTTAAATCTAATTTGCATATTAAAAAATATTTGTTTACAATAAATTTTAATCATAAGTTCATAACTAATTTATATACTCAAAATTACTTATTTATTATAAATTTTAGTCACATGATATAAATAGTTGTCATGTGCATTTTCATAAGTTAAAATGTTAATTCTTCTAAAATTTTAATTTCTTTTAGGTAATCACTGAATTAAAACTTTTATCTTATTTTATTTCTTAAACACATGGAGAGATATAACAGTAATAGGTTGCAATTCCAATCCATTTAACACCTGACCATTGAGCTTCCTAAAATACAATATACAATTAAATAAAACTTCTGCCTAGGTATTTAACTAAACTACCATCATACCCATTTAAGTCGAATAATATAATTTTTAATATATTTATTGTTTTAATTTTTAAAAAATATATATCGTCATTCAGTATTATTTTAGTTCTTATAAAAAAGTAAAATAAAAATTAGTTAAATATAAGAAAATAATATAATAAATTTTATAATTCAAGAAATAAAATAGTGGTAAATATTTTTTTAAGAATTTAAAAATAATAAAGATATTATATTTTTAAGAATTTTTATTATTTTTTATCTTTTAAAATTAGATGACCAGATACTCATAGACTTATATAAGATAATAGGGCATTAAAGTATTTGTCACGGAAACATTGTAGAAGTTTTTTAAATGTAGATTTCATACATGATGATCCGAATGGATTTTGATTATGAGATTTTAAGTAAGACTTTTAGGAATAAAAAAAAATAAAAGACCCTACTTCCTATAGTATCGTAATGAAATGAATGATATATTTTTTGTTGTATATGATTTGAATCAGTGGGGAAGCACGAAGAAATATGTTGAAGGTCAAAAATAATTAAAATTATAAAATTATTTAAATATAATGTTTTTAAAATTATATCATCTTATATTAGTGATTTTAAGCATTTCAATATTAATTTTAAATTAATTACTCTTTTGATATTAAATAGTTTTCTAGTTTATTAATAATACTCTTCATATTGTTTAAAATAATAGAAAATTCTGTAAAGCATTGTGTAAAAAATCGCAAGACAAATTAAGTTGGTTTTTTTAACAAATAAATGATATATCGACATTTATAATTAATGGACTCATTTGTTTAGAATTATTTGTTAACAAATGTTTATTCTTTTTAAAAGAATTAGAAATTTTAAATTTTTTTAGTATGTTTATCTAAACTGTTTCTTGGTTAAAAAATAGATTATTGTTCTTTTTAAATAACAAAATCATATTTCTATTTCTTAATTAATCACATATTTGTTTAAAATAGATGTTTTTTAATAAATAAATTTAAACAAATGGTTTTAATATCTTAAGAATCATGTTAATTATGATTTCTAAATAATTAATAGTGTAAAAGTTTTTACATAATGTATTGAACTAAAAAAATCACTTTTTATTTTTATCGAAATCATAGCAAAGTTCGAGAAAAAAATTGTAAAAAATTGAAAATCTATAGAAAAATTGCATGTAAAACTCGCCTTAAATATTTATAACAAGCAAAAAAAAAAAATGCAGTGTAAGTTATATTGTGCAAACATTCCAGTACAAAATAAAAATATAAATTAGCACTTTAGGAAATACATAATTATCTTCTATTTGAATTAATTTTTCATGAAATATCATTGTGCTTCAATGTTTCATGTTTATGTTTTTCTTTTTCTTTTTCTTCCCGCGTCTTTCAAGTCTCTTTTTCATCCTCCCCAATCATTCTCCAATACTTTTCTTTTTCTTTTTCGTAAAAAATAACTTTTATCATTGCAATTCCAAAACCTCCGTCCTCTTATCCTAACTATAGTTCTTATTAATAAAATTTTGTGCCGTTCAAGAATTACTGTTATGAAAGTAAAAAGGTTCTCTACATGTAAGAATCGTTCTTCCACAAGAATATGCTGAACTCAATTTTTTTGAGTAAAAATTATTATTTAATTTTACATTAAAAATAAAAAGAAATAAAATTAAAAGAATGAAATTTATAGGAGGACCTAAAAAAGAACTCAAGAACTTAAGTTTTATTCTTAGCATTAAAACAATAATGAGAAAATTTCCTAACATTTGACATGGCCTTATGAAACTCGTTAAAAGTGATTCAAGAACCAAAATTGGTTCTTAGCAGCAAAGTTGCTTTTATCTTACAAATTACTTCTCCTTTAATCATAATTGTATTTATTACGAATATCATCCGAGAACCAGTAATGGATGGAAAGTTTTGGGACATGCCTCTTTTACCAAGAAGCTACGCCACTCTTGAAACTTAGTTGCGTCATTTTCAGAAGAGTTAAATTTTATTTTATTTGTTTCCAAGATTAAGATGAGGATTTTTCTATGTTGCTAAGTTAAATATGTTTAAAAATAAATTATATTTTTAAATTTTTTTATATTTATTGTATACTAAGATAAAATTTTAATCTTATAAAATAATTAAAAAAAATTAGATTTATCAGATGGAGTCAAATAAAACTAAATGGAAAGGTAAAAAAACAGATGAATGAAATGACAGAATGAGATGACAGACGTGTTCTAGAAAAAGAAGATAAGTATTAGTTTTGTCTTCTCTAACAAATTCATGTATCCTTGCATGGCCAGCCCAATGAAAACCAATGCTCAAATGTCAATCTTGTACAAGTTAAAAGTTGAATCAAGAGAAAGTAAAAATGGATGTTTTAGACACAATGTTCTATTGAAGAAAGCAAATCTCATTTTATAGTGCTAAACTAAGGATTGTGTTAGCAACTTTATGCACCGATAATGACAAACCCATGTTTCCCTTGTTGTTACATTTAATACTCATGAACATTGTGCTCTTATTTGTCAAAATGAAGAAGAATTTTGAAGTAGATTTGCCTAACAACTACCTTACATCTTCTATATAAAGGTTTAAGATTGAAGAAATGTAGTTAGCAAAAAATGCTACAATTTGATAAGAAGCTTAAGCTCAATAAATCTTTTACAATTTCATCTTTCTTGTAAATAAGTGTTAGTTTAAACTTAACTATAAATCTCTCTTTATATATAGGTTGAACATCAAGTTAGACATCATTTTTTAAAATCCACATTCTTTGGTACTTAGCTTGAAAAGACTACAATTAAAGAATACTATCTTAGCTTGAGGAAACTGCTTTCTAAAGAATACTTAGGGTTATTAGCCAAAAGAGGCTAAATTCCAAATATTACTTGGGTTTGTTTGCCCGAAAAGGTTGTTCTTCATATAATACTTGGGTTAAGAAACTAGATGTAGTCTTATGAACCAGTATAAATCTCTGGGTGCTATCTTTCTGTAACTTGCTTTGTTTGTGACCAACTTAAGGTTATTTGGAAACTTTGTTTTTAAAATATTTTTTCATTTATTCAAATTATTCATTTCGTTTGAAATTCTCTTCATTTTACTTCATATGTTCTAAAATAAATTAAAATAAAAGCTTGCAAAAATTGTTTAAAACACAATTCAACCCATTTTTTATTTGTTTATTTCTTTACACATGATATAAAGAAAATGAAAAATTAAATTTTACTTGTTGACCATATACTTGTGTTGGGTGTTTTCTTTATACAAGATAAAATGTGTTTATATCCCGTAGAGTAATGATGACGACACAAGACCCAAGAGCATGAGACTCACGGTGTGGACCCTTTTTTATTTGTTTATTTCTTTACACATGATATAAAGAAAATGAAGAATTAAATTTTACTTGTTGGTCATATGCTTATGTTGGGTATTTTCTTTATACAGGATAAAATGTGTTTATAACCCTTAGAGTAACACAAGATCCAAGAGCATGAGACTCAATTAAAAATATTAATAATTGGGCATAAGTAGGATTTAAAGCTAAAACCATAAGCTTAGAATGTTTCACTAAACCATTTAAATAATTTAGCATTACTTGTGAAATAGACATTTTAATTTGCTTTTATTTACTTCTAAATGAGGTAAACCCATAGACCTAATTTGTATTAAACCTTTTGGAGTTGAGAAAAGAAGGTGTTATTCAGTCTATTCTTTTGTGATTTTAAGCTTTGTTTGGTTCTTCCTTGCATCTTTGATTTTATCAAGAATTTTTTTAATTCTTATGGCGATCATCCTTGCCTTATCAAACAAACTTGTTTGTGGCGTTTTCCTTATCATATCCATTTTCTTTTCATTGTTTTGCATTTTCTTATATCAAAATCCTCAATTTCTCATTCGACTCCAAACCCTAATTTCCAAATCGCCACTCTTCTCTTATTTTTGGATTGGATTCATATCAAGCACATAACATAAAATTGTTTGAGAAAAAAGGGATTTTAGGGAATACCTGGATCTATGAGTGGTCTTAATTGACACGCATCAGAATATATATGAACAGAGGGTTGGTCCCAACGATCCTTTTTAGAATATCAAGAACAACTTGTGAACAACGTAACTATTGCCTTTATAATATTTCTTCAACTGGATATATTAAGTTCCCAAAATTAACTTTAGTCGCTCTTCAGATAGGGAAAAGATAGGATTGATATTAACTTGTTTGGTGTATTAGGGACCATAACTCACTTATGGTGTATTAAGCCAACAGGGTTCTGTTAAGTTAAATTTGTTTAAAGGCAAATTAAACCCCTTAAATTTTGATAATTACAAAATAGTAAGTTACAAATATAATCTTATAAGATGATTTGATTCTTCCGTCTTATCAGATGAGGTAAGGATTAACTTCAGATGAACTTAAACAAAATCATACCAAGAGGTGCTCTAAACAGATGAATGTATAACTTCGAACACTCCTTGTTCCAAATTAATAAATAGACAAACGCACTCCAAAATAAGAGATAAGTATTAGTTTCATCTTACTCACCTCATGCTAACAGACTTTAACCACTTGTCTTATCTTTTCAGAGTCTGTGCAGATAAAACCAACGTTTGATGCACACTATCAAATGCGGTCAAATCAAACTAGATGTCTAACTTTGTAGTATAGTGCCAACCTATGTCATTTCTCACGGATTGCTCGTCAATTCTCATAGCCAAATTACAAAGTAATTAAAAGGGAGATTTAAGGGTAGAATTGAAATGAAATGAACAAGAAAATTAAAGCAAGTAAACAATCAGACTAAATAACTAATAAAGTATAATTATAAAACTGGTGCATATATAATAAAATCATCAATTCAGTCTTTCTTCAGTTCCCAATGACACACATAGGCACACAACTTGGTATGATTAAAAAGTTTGGTTTCCCTACATTCACCATCAATCAACGATGCAACCTAAAGTAAGAATCAAGTCCAATTGATCAATTAACCCAACCCCTAATTTAGATTATGCAAACCTCAAATCATGTAGAGTAATGAACCTAAGGATCAAATAGGAACCTACAAGACACCAAATTGATGAAAGGAACTTAGCTACTCATAATTGCATAAATGAAAATCGAAATTGAAGCAAATGTAGATGAAAAGAAAAGTGGGCAGTAAAAAAATAGAAGAACACAAAATGAAGAGAGAAAAGGAAAACAAAACTAGAAACATAAATTGCAATTGAATTCAAGTGTATAATGATTTCTCTTTTACAAGTGTTGTTCACTATATATATTAAGTGAGTCATGTGTTAGTCATATATTCATTTAAGTGGCTGGGTGTCATTCTTCAATTCCTACTTAGAGCAAGAAAATAATGTGCCAATTAAATTACACTAGGCCTGAAATTATAATTTCAAATTGTAAAAGATAAAACACAAGAATGGGGGTTTAATTGTGTTAATTAAAAAAAATTTACTTATCAGACGATATGAGATTTGCGTGTTAAGATTTTAAAGCGAGCAGACACAAAAGGTTTTCAGTTGAATGATCAATTTTAAAAGAGATTGTTTGAGTTGATTATGATTGCCCCTGTTAGTCAGAAAAACGAAAGCTAATAAGAAATAATATTATTATACTTGTTCGTCTTAAAGACTACGTCCAGCTTCTTAACAAATTGCTAAGTTTTCACTAACTCAGTGAAACAACCCTTAAAAGTATTCTTTGCACCCAACCACTTCTGATTATACAAAGGTATTCTTTGAACCAAGCCTCCTGAGGCTAATTCAAATGGTATTTTTTGGACACAGCCTCCATAGGCTAAACTAACTGGTATCCTTTTAACACAACCTCCTCAGGCTAAACATCACAACAGTGGATTTGAAAAAAAGGTTTCGAAAGGATTTAAAGTTTATCCTCTTCGCAAAGAGGGATATACAAAAAAGAATAAAAAAGCTTTAAGATTGCAGAGCAAAACTTGAATGAATAGCTTGTGTAGTGTAAGTTTTGTCAATCTTCAAATGTTGAAGTTGAAGTCCTTTTATAGCTGAGCTTCTTGAAATATCTGTTATACAAAGATAATTTGAAAGTTATCCTTTTTCTTGATACCTCACAGATGACAAATGAGAGCAATTAGAACATTTAATGATTTCGCAGTGGAAGTCAGCGCGTATCAGGGCTTTGTTTGATTTTCTCAAAGGTAACACTGAAAAGTACCTTTACTTTCGTGTTGCAGAGGCTTGAGTCAGAAAAAAGTTTCCACCTTTAGAAGCTTTTGAGTAACGACTTTATCTTGACTTTTGCGTGAGTTACTTTGTAGTTTGAAAGGACTTCCCTAAAGTTCTTAGACGATAGAGATAAAAGACTTAAACTTGCCTTTTTTGATAGCATCGTCTGCTCTTTCTTTCTTCAACTTGAACTTAAGTCTATTCTTCGTTACTTTCACTTGCGCATGCATCTGTTCTTCATTACTTCTCTGAAGTCTTTGTTTTAGCTCATCTTTTGATAGTATTCGTCTATACTTGAAATCTTCTTATCTTGTGAATTCTTTTCATCTTTTATTATGAGACATGACCGTCTGTACCTGAGATGCTACTTCTAAAAGTCTTCGTCTTAGACTATTCTATAAACTCTTCTTTTGATGTATATTCCGTCTGTAGTACTATGATCATTCAAACACTTAGAGATTTAATGATCTTGACTTAACAATCTCCCATCTTTTTTATGATTACAGACCATACATGTTCCATAACAGATGAAACTTGCTCTGTCCTTGATTTCTTTAGACGAGGAAAGAACATAATATGCATAAGACATTGTTAGAGCGTAACATAATAAATACATGCCACAAAATTACTTTGTTATTAAGTGCATTACATCAAACTGATGTAGTTTGTACAATGATTATAATCAGAGCAAAAACACTTACAAAGAATTTCAACTTAAAATACAATCAGAGCAATTAAACAGTGAAAGTATAAAATTACAAAAGAATGAACAAAATTAAAAGAAAATTTTATTTGTTCCCCCTGAGTGTGTGTACTCCCCCTCAACTTGATTTCTCCCTTTTGTCTTCTTTCTCCTCGTAACATAATTCTTCATTATACCCATTTTCTCCATTGTACCCATTTTCTCCCGCTTGGGCTGTAAGCATAAAGAAAAATAATTAAGACGTTGAAGCACCGTGATCATTACCCTTGGCTTAATCCTTAGCTGGCAGTGCCATCACCATTGCCTCAAGACGCTGAGTCTTGGTCTTCATCGTCTCATGCTCAGCTTCCATTTCATGATACTTGCGTTTCAGCGTGTGGTATTCACGAGCAGTGGAAACTTCTTCACACTCCAAGAAATGTAAAGTGATAAAAGGAAGTACCATATCAGCAGAAAATGATTCATCCCAATACCAGTTGAAGTCCCGGACAATAGAAGCAAGTTGAAGACCCTGAAGAGAAGTTGCATTGGTGTAGGCAAGGCCTTCACCAGGGAAGATTCTTCCAACAAATGCAGCGTCTTTCAACCTAAGAGACTCATCCTTCCAAGAACAGTGAGCAAGAGTTTGTTGGTGTAGACGGAGCTTGGAAGCAGTCTTTTCATTAAAGGACCGTCATCCCTGATGCAAACCCATGAGGAACTTGTAAGGGATCTTCATGGATAAGCAAAGGGGTGCCCAATCATCATTCACCCATCATTCAATACTTAATTGATTTGAAGTAGCTTACGAAATTAACACTAGAACTCACGGTTTAGGACAAAGAAGAAGAAATAGCAAAAATGGAAGAAGGAAGAAGTGTGGGAAGCGTCATGGATGAAGCACCCAATAAGCTTGGTTGGAGAATCGCCACTTGGATCATGGATCCATGATAAGATTCAAGGTTCTTGGAAGAAATCCTAGGAGAGCTCTCTCCTTTTCTCAAGACACAAGTCTTGGAAATTCTCTATTTCATATATTGACCAAAGTGAGTACAATGAGAAAGTTGACCAACTTAAATGAAAGTGCAATAGGCCTAAGGTTAGAAATCTGAATTGTTCTCTACCATAGGATGAAATGAGTGATCAATGGTGAGATGAGAGACACCCTAGGCTGAGCACACTTTACAATTACAAGGCCCGAATTCAAGTTTTAAAACAAATAGATAATTGAAAGAAACTAATAGGCTTAAACAATTAAACAACTCGCTGGAAAATCCTGGTAGCATTCCAACGTTAACTTCAAGCTCGATTACCTCCTAGATGTAGTCCGAACTAGGATTTTGTCTCTTCATAACTTTTATATACCTTTAAGTCAGCTTTGAAATGCCACCAAGAAGAACTTAATTCGAGTTTTGTAGCCCACATTACGCTCGAAATATTAAACCTGGTCAGCACCCCGCTAGAACATCCTGGCAGTATCCAAACGTTACTTTCAAGCCCAATTTCGTTCTAGATGCAGTTAGAACTGGGCTTTTGTGTCTCATAGCTTTTGTATCCTTTTAAGTCAGCTTTAAAAAGACATTAATAAAAGCTCAATTGGAGTTGTGTAGCCCAAGTTATGATCCGAATACTAAACTTGATCAGACGGTAAAAAACATAGCGAATTTTATTAGAAGCTCAATTTATTAAAAAGTAAGGTTGAAGAGTTTGTTGAGCTTTTAGAGATGGTCCTCCATCAATCGCATAGCTTTTGATAAGTAGACGCAAAGAGAAGTTTTGGGATATGGAAGGCATCTTGAAATTGCTTAGGTTCCTCATCATCCTCCATAAGTTCTTTTCCTTTTGCCAAGAGCATGATCTTGTATGGTCGTACACGATCAAAGCAGACAAAGAACTTGGTTCTAGTAGAAGCCAAGCAGGAAAATTGAGAACCAATGAATGATGGAAGAGGACGACTTTCCTTGATAGCAAGGCAGTGAATATGATGAAAAGAAGTTGCCTGTTCCTTGATCTCTCATTTGTAAACGTTAGCCATGAGATGAAAGGTGATGTCGTAATCCACTAGTAGAGAATGGATGAAGTCCTCAAGACATTCAAATTCATCAAGACGAAAGCCTTGAGTGATATGCAATCCTTTGCAGTGAGGCCTGGACCAGCGAAGAACGACTCCAAGAGAGTAGCTAAGAGCAATGTACTCAGACTTGTTTAGGGGAATGGTGAAGGGCATAGTATCATGGGAATCAATTGCGTTTAGGATCCACCACTTGCATCCTTTAGGCAGCCTTGTGTTCCAAACATCGTCTTCAGATAAAGAATGTTGGAAGACTGTAGTGTTAATCTTCTTGGGAACAACCCATGGACAAGCTTTAAACATGGGAATATGAGGCTCATATCCCAAAGTAGGAGTTTTCAGAGATGCATCTACTGAGCGTCCTTCATATGAAGTTATTCCTTCAAGACCTTTGATGTTCATGCTCGCTAGTAGATTCCAAGGTAGACAAGACAACCACAACTTCTGTTCTTCTACACTGTAGACTTTGTTAGAATCGAATAAATTTGAATTCCATAGACGATACTTGAGGAAAGGGTTGAGGGTTTTTGATGCGCACAGACAATGAGTATACCGATGCGCTTACTATGACAAGTATACCATAGTTGTCAAGTAATAGTATTTATAGATCAGGTTTGTCATACCCACGAGGACAAGCAAATCAGAAGCTATACATTTTATTTATTTTATTAATTTCCCAAAAAGGGGATGAGAGCATATCAGTTCTTGATTTAAAAATCATTTTAAAGTATAAAAGAGTAGAGAGCAATGAGCAAGAGTTAAGACTAAGAAAGAAGAGCGATTGGGATCCCGATTTCACCAGTAATCCTCCCTTATACTTTTCTCTTATGTTATTTATGTATAATCATGGTTGAATTAGATCCCTACCCTCATGACCGTCCCTCTCAGGATCATCCACGCCGCCTAATTAATTAGATGATGTCCAGCGTCCCAAATCATTACCTAAGTTAATTAGGGAATTAAATCTATGAATCTAGGGGCAAACTTAGGTGCAATCCGCACTACTATCTACTCCTGTCTCTAGGACCCTAGCTTAATAATGGTTTAATTCTTTAGTACTACTAAGCATACTTTGTTAGAGTTACCCTAGATTTACTTATCAATTTATTAGTCGTCAATTAATAAATAACATTAAGCATAAAGAACAAACACCCAAACATATACTGAATAACATCGAGAATCATATAAAGAGGATAATTAAGGTTACATCATTCTCCCAATCAAAGGGGGAGTTAGTTCATGATGGAAAAGAAAACAACACAAGTAGTAATTGAAAGAGAATACATAGTGAAATCTAGAGTCTCCTTCTCTTCTTTCTTGTGGTTGAATCCCGTTGCCGCCTATGAATTGGAAGAGTTCTTAGCCGAAGTGCAGCCGCCGTCTAGGTCAAGTCGTCGAAGACTAAGAATTAGGTCTAAAAGTCGAACTTCAAAACTCTGAGCCAACTCTTACTGAATGTGAATAATGTGTATTTATAACCTTTAAAACTTTGGACTTGGGCTTGCTGCCAGTCCAACTCGCGCGAGATATTAAGCAACTCGCGTGAGTTTATGTTCTAAAGAGGAAACATGTGTTGCAATCCAAGTCACTTCGCGCGAGATGAGATAGTTGGGTGCGGGATGAGTGCAACATGAGGTACCAGAGAGTTAAATTCTTCTTGAAGTTACGCCACCTTGCGCGAGATGATGTTGATGAGCAAGAGATGAGGTGCTAGAGAGTTAACTTGCTCTTGAAGAAAGGAGTTCTCGCGCGGATGTGAAGAGATGAGCGCGAGATGAGGTTCCAGAAAGCTTTACTTCTTTACAAGAGCTCCAATTCGCGCGAGTTGTGTTCCAACTCGCAAGAGATGCCTTTTTGGACACGTTTTTCACCTGTTTTTGGCTATTTTTCACCCTGAAACACTTAACACACCATCAACAAACTCTAACACTAATTATTATGAATTAAGATCAATTTAGAGTTATTTTAGGTGGCCTAAGAATATGAAAAGGACAATGTATGATATAAAAAGAGTATAAAAATAACTCACTTTTGTAAGTTATCAAATACCCCCAACTTGAACTTTGTTTGTCCTCAAACAAAAGGAATTTTTAACACATCAACAATTAAATTTAACATAACCCGAATAACATTGAAGCTCATAATTCTCAACAATAAATTGTACCAATCCTTACCTAAAATGAATGAGAAATCAAGTTACCGAGTTTTTCATTGTAGTTCATCCTTGGATTACTTCAGCATACTGCACATGAGAGTTAGTCATGCATGCATTTCAAGTTATGACAGTGGTTATCTGTGTGTGTGATATTTGTTCCAAGTTCTGAATGAGATCAAGTGGGTTTAGATTTTAGAAATTAGTATCACCCTCTTCACCTCATGTATTTCCTGCATTATCTTCCACACAAATTAGCATTTACTAGAATCAATAGTACTTTATAAAGCTTGTAATGTTCGACTTAGGTATAGGTATGATGACATGTCAATTTTAAGCTTATTACCAATCTCCAGCTTAAGACACCATAGACCCCAAACTTTCTCCTAGATAATCTCTTAGTACTTGTAATTTATTTTTGTGTTCTTTATTGATTTTCAAGGAATTTCATTAATACCTCTTTATTATAATATTTTTTTTGTTACCACAAACTGGTGGCTTTTTCAGCAATTTCTAATTTTTTTGAGGATCATAAACCGGTGATCTTTTTATTGGTTTTTTCTTTTGTGATTTTCTAGATTCTTTTTCTAGAGGTGTGATGTTTCCCTGTTGAACACAAGATTTTTAAAACTAAGAGAGTTCCCTAAAATAAGCTTGGGTTTTCCGGCCTAAAGTATGGTGAGTTTTTCAAAAAGGTCAATCAAAAATATGAAAAGAATTGTCTCATAGATTGCTTATTATGAAAAATCCGCTTAGGCTCAAAGTGGGTGACTACGGTCATTCATTTAAAAATTTAAGGTTGGCCGAGAAAGATTTTTATGGTTGCCAAAGAAGGCCTAAATCACTTTCTAGTTCATGTTTCACTTATTTAGGATCAACTTGGTTAATTGAGTTTTACCCCTTTCCTATTTTTTTAAGCACAAGCACATTATTAATACTAGGAACAAAATTAAAAAGTGTAGTAATTTAGATTCCCATAACTTAAGTCATCATTCATACATTACCTTTCTCAATCTTGCATAGAGGCATTAGTATCATAAGGGATAAATAATAAAATCTAGACTCAAGGTAACAAGAAAATAACACTCATGCATATATAATGAGTTATTACAATAATGCAGATGCTTCAGTGTCATTAAGAAAATAAAATAATGATAAAAAGAAAAATAATAAAGCATATTCTAATATGAACCTATTCTAAAAGAAAACATAAAAATGATAAAAAGAAAAAATTGTGCATAAAAATTAAAAATAAATAGCAAAAAAATAAAAGATAGAATGGGTAGCTACCCCTAACTTAAAATTGTGCCGCCCTCGATACCAAAGTAAGAAGAAAATAGACTACTATACCTAATGAGGAGGACCGGCTGGTGGGAAGCCCCACTGAGAGATGAAGAACTCCTCAAAGGTCTCGAGCGCAGGCGGAGGTGGAGGAGGGGTGCTCTGCTCGGATGGTGGTGGTCGGATGGAATCAATCAAAGTCTACTACTGCTGAGCGATCCTAGTCAGGTATTGGCCCTGACTATAAAGATGTTAGCGCTAAAACTCCACTTGAGCTATAATGATAGCCAACAACTTTTAAAAGGTTGTCGACTCGATGGATGGAAGTGGTGGTGCTTGTGTGGATGTAGCAGAGGGTGTTGGTGGTGGTGATGATGGTGGAGTGACCATCGGCTCATCAGAATCTGGTCCTACTGTCCCCGCTGGCTATGGCTTCCCCTCCTCGTAAAGTCGAGCTATGTTGGTGAGTGTGAATGGGCGAGGATCTGGTAAGACTACCGCACCAACATAGTGTGGAACTCCAGCAGTTGTGGCCATGCCGGTGATCATCGAGGCCAATTCGAAGCCGCTAGAAGTGATGACGCTAATGACTGTCCTGATCTCATCTCCTAGACAGATCTCTGCTCCGGTCATTAATTTCTAGATTAAGAGTGCTCTGGAATAAGGGACTTCTCCAAGTCTGCTCCAGATTCCTACCCTTGTGACTGTCCCTCTCAGGATCACCCACGCCGCCTAATTAATTAGATGATGTCTAGCGTCCCAAATCATTACCTAAGTTAATTAGGGAATTAAATCTATGAATCCAGGGACAAACTTAGGTGCAATCCACACTACTACCTACTCCCATCTTGATGGAAGACCATCCTTGCTTAGAAGAATCACAAGGTCCATGACAAAGAAAATACAAGAAGAAGTGGAGAGTCAACTCCAAAGTCAAAGTCAACCTTCAAGTCAAGAGTCAACTCAAGACTTCTTCTTAAATAGGACTTGTAATTTTTCTAGTATTTGTAACTTGTAATTAGGTGTAAAACTTTGAATAATTGGACACATATGTGCAAGTTTGGCTCACGGCCTAGGTGTGCTAAGTAGGACTGAAATTCTCTCCTAAAAGAGAGAGAGAGTGTGGCGCACACTCTCTTAGAAGAGAATGGGAAAGATTTGGAGGGAAAGTAATGGAGGGAACACAAACTCAATTTGAATCTCAACCTTTAGATGGGATCTACAAGTTCTAATTTAATGGTTGAGTTCAAATTCAGCTAGCCCATGCTTTTGGCACCACTTCTTAAGTGAACTCTAGCCACTTGATTAAGATCTAATCAAGAGGCTAGAATTCAAACTTAAGGCATGTTTTTCCCACCATACTTTGCTTTAGCCGTGACCCTAGGATAGATTCTAGATCCAATGGAGGTGATGGTGATCCGTGTGGAGAGGTTTGAGGAAGCCTAATACACGTTGATTAACTATTTAATCCAAAGGGTGAGAATTGATCCTTGCAATCCAAGGTGGCGCCAAAACTAGCTAGTATAAGTAGGATTTTATTTGAATTGTAAACACTTTTGATAAATTGAAGAATTGAATTCAGAATTTGAGAGTGTTTTCTCTCTTGTGTTCTTGTGAAGAATCTTGAATCTCATCAATGGCTTCCTTGGTCCATTGTTGCGGTTCTACCTTGAGCTTATTAGCATTTGCCATTGCGCTTCCATTCCTTTCTTAATCCGTTTCTTCATTTTTTTTTTCTCTTTGAGGCGCAAGCTTCTTCTTCCTAAACACTAAGTCTCCATTGAAGCATGAAGGTCCACGAATCTTGAAGCTATTCTCCTTGAGGATTACATCAAATTTGGTATCTAGACCTTGTTCTACTTCAATTGTAGCATTCTTCTATCTGGTTTGAGTTCTTGCTTTGAATTTTCGTTTTCTCTTCATTTTCTTGTGAAGATCGGTGTTGCATGAACTTGCTTGAGTTCTTCACATGTTCCTTGAGTTGTCTTCATTTTGATTTTGAGTTTTCATGTTGAAAAAATTCTAGATCTAAAATTCCTAGCAAATTCATGTCAAATTCACCGTTTAAATTTCTTCTTTAGTTGGTTTTAGTAATTTTCACATGTGTTCTTGCTTGTACTTCATATGAACCGTGCCAAATCCATGTTATTCCATGAATTACTGGTTTGAATGTGTTTGAGGTGCTATTCACATGATTTAAGTGCTAAGAATTGTGCATTACAAGTTCAAGTAGCTTTCACATGCTTAATCTTGATTACTAGTAATTCTAGACTTAATTTTGCCTTAGTCTTAGGTCTTTTCTAATTCGATCTAGCAAGAAAAAGTCAAGAAAAGAAGTATAAAAGTCAAAGGAAAAAGAAAATCAAAAGAAAAAGATTACAAGGGAAAGACTCACAAGAAAATTCAAAGAGAAGAAAACTAGAAAAATTGAAATCCTAGTGAAATTCAAGTGAATGGAAAAAGAACAAGTGAAAAGTGAATTTCAAGCCTAAAAGTGCAGTGTAGTAACTTGACCATTTTAACCTCTAAACACTCCCAAAATTAGTGGTTCAAAGGACTTAAAATACTAGAGACACTTAGGACTAAGCAAAAGCATCAAAACTTGAGTTTAGCTTACTAGTAGCCTAGATTCTTGGATTTGTGATGCATGATATGCTTGGTAACTTGAAACTCTGTTTTTCCCCTGTATTTTGAGCACATTACTTAGTTGTACAGTGGTGGAAAACTGCACCTATTCACATAAAAAAATATCATAAAATTCACTTGAAGTTTGCCTAAGTTCCGGTTACTAAATTGGTATCAAATTGCTTCTAAATTGGCTTGAATTTGTGTTCTCGGTTTGCCATAATTTTTCCAGTTTTGAGCATAAATTTGTGGTTGTTCAAACTGCAGTAGTTTAGTGCCTTTGTCACATATAAACTCTTATGTTTGAGTAGCCAAATTTTTGCTTCATTGAGTACCTTTTATTGCTTGTCTTTTTTGACTCCTAAGTTTTGTCTTGAGTTTGTATTTCTTGGAATTCTTAAGTTCAACTCTAGAGCCGTTCCACTTTCACTTTGGAAACTTGGACCTTGAATGATTGATTAGAGGTTTGAACAAGAGTATAAAGAGAGGTTGAGTGGAAAAAGACATGAGTGAACATTTGAGAAAGAGTCTTAAAGGTGTGAAATACGAGTGACTTGAGTGCATACACTTAGTGAGTGGAGAGGATCCTATTTTCTTCTATATTTTTTGAGTACTAACCTTCTTGTGCAGCCATGGATAGTTCCCCTAGTGTAGGAAATGACCTTTCACCTAAAACTAAGAAAATGATGGGCCTAATGAAGAGTATGTTGCAAACTAGTTTAGAGGAGAGGTTTGACCTAGAAAGGAGAGCTAAGGAAGAGAGAAGGATTAGGAAGGAACTAGAGAAGAAGATCCTTGGTGAGACAAGTGGAAACCATGAGAATTATAATCCTAAGGGTGAGAAGGATTAGGAAGGAACTAGAGAAGAAGATCCTTGGTGAGACAAGTGGGAACCATGAGAATTATAATCCTAAGGGTGCCGGAAATGTGAGTAGCCGAGGAGGAGGAACAAGTAGGGGAAGCCAATCCATACATAGGAGTAGTGATGAAGGAAGCAATGGTGAGAGTGAACCTAACTTTAGAGGTAATAGAAGAGGTAGTAGGAGGGGAGACTATGGGAATTATGCAGGGTATGGCCGAGACAACCAATTCTATGATGGAGAGGGTAGGCTAGATGAGAGGAACTTGAAGCTTAACCTACCTAAGTTTAATGGTGAAGGGAGTGTCGAGACATACCTAGAGTGGATAATGAAACTAGACCAAGTGTTCTCATGCTACCCTATGCTTAATGAAGAGAAGAAGTTAAACCTAGCCATTTTGGAGTTTGAGGGATATGCACTAGTATGGTGGAACCAAATCCTAGTAGAATCCGAAAGGAGGAGGAGACCACAAATTACTTATTGGACCCAACTTAAAGATGCTATGAGAGGTAGATTTGTGCCACCAACCTATGTGAGAGACCTACACATTGAACTCCAAAGGTTGACTCAAGGCACCAAGAGTGTCCAAGAGTATTATAAGGAGCTTGAGTTAACCATGCTAAGGTGTGACTACCAAGCGTGTAGAGAGGCCACACTAGCTAGATTCACCCATGGGCTTAATAGGGAGATTCAAGACATTCTTGAGCTCCAAAGATATGTGACCATAGAGGAGGTCATCCATAAGGCCGAGAAGGTGGAGCAACAAATCAAGAGGAAAGGCACCTTCAAAAGATCCTCTACTTCATACACTAACTCTTGGAGAGACAAAGGCAAGAAGGAAGGCTATTCCAACCAAAGAAACAAGCATGACCGAGACACTTCAAAGGTAAAGGAGGTACATTCTAACTCTTCTAAAGCTAGTTCCATTAAGTGTTTTAAATGTCTAGGTCATGGACACATAGCCTTTCATTGCCCAAACAAGAAAGCTATGGTGGTGAGGAATGATGGAGCAATCACAAGTGAAGATTCAATCTCATCATCTAGTGAGAGTGAAGCATCAAGTGCAAGTGAGCATTCCTCCTATGAGCAAGCCAAGGAGGGAGACCTTTTGAAGGTGAGGAGGATGTTAGGCAATGTAAGTAAGAAGCTTGATAATTCACAAAGGGAGAATATCTTCCATAGTAGATGTACTATTGAAGGGAAGGTATGCTCTTTAATTATTGATAGTGGAAGTTTCACTAATGTAGTAAGCACTAGATTAGTGGATAAATTAAACTTGAAAACTTCTTCACATGTGAAACCGTATAAACTACAATGGTTGAGTGAGAAAGGAGAATTAGTGGTAGACAAATAAGTACTCATTTCTTTTACTATTGGGAAATATAATGATGAAGTACTTTGTGATGTAGTCCCCATGGAAGCCACACACTTGCTCCTTGGTAGGCCTTGGCAATTTGATAGGCAAGCTATACATGATGGAGTTGCCAATACTTACATCTTCTCTCATGTAGGTAAGAAGGTCACACTCAAGCCATTAACACCTAGAGAGCTTTGTGAAGATCAAATAACGATGACGCTTAAGAGGGACCAAGAGAAGCAACTTACCTTGGCCAAGAGCTCCAAGGGCACACCCAAGCATGGAAACAAGCCCACGGTCGAGAGCTCCAAGGGAGGTAAAGCTAAAGGGAAGTTACCTAAACCTAAGGTCCATAAGCTTGATAAATTGAAAAGTAAATAGAGTGAGAAGAAAGAGAGCTTCTTGATAGAAAAGAGTGAGCTCAAGAGAGATTATCTAGCTAGGAAGTCTATGTTTCTTTGCATACCTAATCCATTGGTTTTGAGTTCTAATTTTTTAGGTGAGCAAGAAAGCTTAGAGGCCATATTGGAAGAGTTCCAAGATGTCTTTCCTAAAGACATACCCCACGGCCTCCCCCCCATAAGAGGCATTGAGCATCAAATTGACTTAATATCGGGTGCACCACTACCAAACCGTCCAAGCTATAGGAGTTCTCTTTAAGAGAGCCATGAGATTCAAAAGCAAGTGCAAGAGCTTGTGGACAAGGGTTGGGTGAATGAGAGCCTTTCTCCCTGTGCATCACTCGTGATACTAGTGCCTAAGAAGGAGGGAACATGGAGGATGTGCATGGATTGTAGAGCCATCAATAATATCACAATAAGGTATTGTCATCCTATCCCTAGGCTAGATGACTTGTTAGATGAACTACATGGTGCTTGTGTGTTTTCAAAGATAGATCTTAAGAGTGGTTACCACCAAATTAGGATGAAACAAGGTGATGAGTGGAAAACCGCTTTTAAAACTAAATTTGGCTTGTATGAGTGGCTTGTGATGCCCTTTGGATTGTCAAATGCTCCTAGTACCTTTATGGGACTTATGAATCATGTGTTAAGAGAGATTTTAGGGAAGTTTGTGGTTGTGTATTTTGATGATATATTGATATATAATAAAACTTTTCTTGAACATCTAACACATTTGAAGTGTGTATTGGAAGTACTTAGGAAGGAACATCTTTATGCCAACAAGAGCATGTGCACCTTCTCCACCAACAAGGTAGTATTTCTCGGCTTTGTAGTGAGCTCCCAAGGAGTTCAAGTTGATGAAGGAAAGGTAAAAGCTATACAAGAATGGCCTACTCCCACTTGTGTAATAGATGTTAGGAGTTTCCATGGCTTAGATAGTTTTTATAAGAGATTTGTTAAATATTTTAGTACTATTGCATTTAAATGAAATTGTTAAGAAAGAAATTTCATTTGTTTGGGGGCCTAAACAAGAAGATGCCTTTCAGTTATTGAAGGAAAAGCTAACTAATGCACCTATTCTTGTTTTGCCTAATTTTGACTTGTCATTTGAATTGGAGTGTGATGCTTCCGATGTAGGTGTGGGTGCCGTGTTGATACAAGGAGGTCATCCCGTGGCCTATTATAGTGAAAAGCTCAAAGGTGCACTAGTGAACTACTCAACATATGACAAGGAGATGTATGCCCTAGTGATAGCATTTCAAGTGTGGCAACATTATCTCCTTCCAAAGGAGTTCATAGTGCATACCGATCATGAAGCTTTGAAGCACTTGAAAGGACAAGGCAAATTGGGTAAAAGGCATCCAAGATGGGTAGAATTTATTGAAACTTTTCTTATGTCATTAAGTACAAGAAAGGTGTAAATAATGTTGTAGCCGATGCACTTAATAGAAGATATACTGTGATTACCATGCTAGAAACTAAGATGTTAGGTTTTGAACATATTAAATGCTTGTATGAAAATGACATTGATTTTAGTGAAGCTTACATGATGTGTGTGCGTGGGGCTCATAAGGACTTCTATAGGCATGAAGGATATCTTTTTAAAGAAAAAACTTTGTGTGTGCCTAAGACATCCTTAAGAGACCTACTAGTATGTGAGGCACATGAGGGGGGCATCATGGGGCATTTTGGCATTGATAAAACCCTTGCTATTTTGCATGAACATTTTTATTGGCCACACATGAAGAAATATGTGAACGATTCATATCTAAGTGTATTGCATGTCATAGGGCCAAGTCTAGGGTTTTGAATCATGGCTTGTACACACCCCTCCCCATTCCTAATTCCCCTTGGGTTGATATCTCTATGGACTTTGTCCTTGATTTTCCTAGAACCAAGAGGGGAATGGACTCTTTGTTTGTTGTAGTGTGTAGGTTTTCAAAAATGGCACGTTTTATTGCTTGTCACAAAGTTGATGATGCCACACACATAGCAAACTTATTTTTTTAAAGAAGTGGTAAGACTACATGGATTGCCAAAGAGCATAGTAAGTGATAGGGACTCCAAATTTCTTAGCCACTTTTGGAGGACCCTTTGGAGCAAGCTTGGCACCAAGCTATTGTTCGCTACCACTTGTCATCCTCAAACGGATGGCTAAACCGAAGTGGTTAATAGGACTTTTGGTTAACTTTTGAGGTGTTTTGTTAGAGGTAATGTGAGGACTTGGGAAGAGCATCTACCATTCATAGAGTTTGCATATAATAGGGTAGTCAATGCATCTACTAAGTATTCACCATTTGAGATTGTATATGGGTTTAATCCACTAACACCTCTTGATCTCATTCCTTTGCCACTTGAGTTTGCTTTGGATGTAGATGGAGCTAGCAAAGCCGAGAGGGTGAAGACTCTTCATGTAAAGGTCAAGGAGAAAATTGAGAAGAGATACACCAAGGTGGTGGCTAAAGCAAACCAACATAAAAAGGATGTTCAATTCCAAGAAGGAGATGTGATTTAGCTTCATCTAAGAAAGGAGAGGTTCCATACTCTTAGGGGATCCAAACTTTCACCTAGAGGAGACGGTCCTTTCAAGATCCTCCAAAAACTTAGACCAAATGCTTACAAACTTGACCTCCCTAGCACTTATACTTGTAGTAATTCTTTCAATGTTAGTGATTTATCTCCTTTTGTTGTAGGTGAAGAGGAGCATAACTTGAGGACAAGTTCAACTCAAGAAGAAGGGTTTGATGGAGAACCATCCTTGCCTAGAAGAATCACAAGGTCCATGACAAAGAAAATACAAAAAGAAGTGGAGAGTCAACTCCAAAGTCAAAGTTAACTCTCAAGTCAAGAGTCAACTCAAGACTTCTTCTTAAATAGGACTTGTAATTTTTTTAGTAATTATAACTTGTAATTAGGAGTTAAACTTTGAATAATTGGACAAATATGTGCAAGTGTGGCTGATGAGTCATTATTTTGATCAATTTCTCTACATTTAAAACATCATATTACAACATTATTTAGCATGATTTAGTGCATTTATGAGTATGGGCTCATTTGGACCTTAAGTGATTCTTTTTGTTCTAATTCGCTAAAATTTCCAGTTTTGATAAGGTTCACTAAAAAAGGCATAACTCTCACTATAAAACTCTGTTTGAGCTCCGTTTTATGTCAAATTAAAGAGGACTGAAAGAGCTACAAAAGGTATGAAGACATTAAGAGCCAATTCGGACCGCATCTGGGTTGAAAATTGCCTTGAAAGTGACGCACAAAACTGATGCGAGAATTCTAGTGTGAAGAATTAGTGTAGGCCCATTTCAAATCATGTAATAGGACCATTTAAATGTTTGCATTTAGTGGGCTTTGAACCCTGCACCCTAATTCACTTAAATTCATGTGACTAGCACATGACTCACTTATTATAAATACCCCAATTCAGAAAATTGTAACACACTTTTTACCTTTCAATCCATTTCAATTTTCAAGCATTACTCTTTTCCTTTCAAGTCGCTCTGCTAGAGTTTTCAAGTTTGCCATTCCAATTCTCGTTCTCTCTCCCTTCTTGCAATTTAATTCTTCTAATATGCAATCCTAATCTATGCTTAGTCTAATTTCAATTATGCGCAACTAATTTCATCAACCAATTCGATCTCAATAGGATCCCTAATTTCCTTAGGTTCTCCGTTTTCAATTGCATGAGCACTCATTTTAGATTCTATAATTTTGATTTCATTATGTTGATTAATATTTTGGATTGAGATTGTTGATTCTATCATTGTTGATTGATAGTGAATGTAGAGAACTAATTATATTATTCGAAACCAAGTTGTGTGCTCTCATGCGATCGTGTGAGTTTAAAGGTCATCAAGTGTTTGATGATAATTCTCTAAGATCTTAGAGCATTAGTTCAATGTTGGCATGCAGAGATCTCGGTTCCAATGCACTGCATAGATGAGTGACCTTATTTTGTTGAACCGATGAGGGAAATTAGGATCATCTATTAATTACTTTTTAATTATTGTTTAATTACTGTTATTGGTTATTTTTTACTATTTAATTGCCTTTAATTTTTCCTTTACACAAAATCCACCAAAAATTGCATTTAAAATTTCGTCTACAGAGAAGTAACAAAGTAATTTGTAGGGAAACGATCTGAGTCCACTATTACTGCAAAGTAGTAGCTAGACTTTGGTATTATTTGACGCACGTTCGTCGCGTGTGTCAGTGGCTCACAGCCTAGGTGTGCTATGTAAGACCGAAATTCTCCCCTTAAAGAGAGAGAGTTTGGCGCACACTCTCTTAGAAGAAAGTGGGAGAGATTTGGAGGGAAAGTAGTGGAGGGAGTACTAACTCAATTTGAATCTCAACCTTAAGATGGGATCTACAAGTTCTAATGTAATGGTTGAGTTCAAATTCAGCTAGCCCATGCTTTTGGCACCACTTCTCAAGTGAACTCTAGCCACTTGATTAAGATCTAATTAAGAGGCTAGAATTCAAACTTAAAGCATGTTTTTCCCACCATGCTTTGCTTTGGCCATGACCCTAGGATGGATTCTAGATCCAATGGAGGTGATGGTGATCCGTGTGGAGAGGTTTGAGGAAGCCTAATACACGTTGATTAACTATCTAATCCAAAGGATGAGAATTGATCCATGCAATCCAAGGTGGCGCCCAAAACTAGCTAGTATAAGTAGGATTTTATTTGAATTGTAAACACTTTTGATAAATCGAAGAATTGAATTCAGAATTTGAGAGTGTTTTCTCTTTTGTGTTCTTGTGAAGAACCTTTAATCTCATCAATGGCTTCCTTGCTCCATTTTTCTGGTTCCACTTTGAGCTTATTGGCACTTGCCATAGCGCTTCCATTCCTTTCTTAATCCGTTTCTTCATTTTTTTCTCTTTGAAGCGCAAGCTTCTTCTTCCTAAACACTAAGTCTCCATTGAAACATGAAGGTCCACACATCTTAAAGCTATTCTCCTTGAGGATTGCATCAAATTTGGTATGTAGAGCTTGTTCTACTTCAATTGGAGCATTCTTCAATTGGAGCATTCTTCAATTGGAGCATTCAAGAAGTGCAATAGAAGTAACTTCTGGCACTAAAGTTGGTTCTAGTCTGATCATAACTCTTTCATCTATTCAATCCAAATGCATGGGAACAAAATCTTCATCATTTAGCATTGTTGAGAGTTGCTCAGACAGCAAGGCATCATCTCTTTGAATCTGAGCAGATTCAACTGATTGCACTACTTCAGAAGATTCACTTACTTGGGCCCTTTCAGAGAGTAAACGTTCTTCCTCTCTTATTTTTGCAAGAGAGATAGCCTTTTCCTTCTTTAGCTCCTCATCTTCAGATGCGTCTTGAGGGCGGGTTGGGGTAGTCTCAAACTTCCTTTTTCCTTGAGCAATACCCCTTTCAAGGGCCTTTCGTCTATCCCGAGCCTCTTGTGCCTTTTTTCTGGCTTCCTCGGCTTTCTGAGCAGCCTCAGCTTTAGTCTTTATTTATTTTTCAATAAATTCGTCAATGATGACTTTACAATGTCTTACAGATTGAAAAGATTTGTCTAGACGAGAGGGTTGTTGTTTTTGGCTTATAGACTTGGTTCGAACACGTTTTTGTACAAGATGTTGGTCAGGGAAATTGTCTATTGGTTCTGTTTGAGGTTGTTTTTCCGGTGAAGATTGTGGTGAACTTTCTGTTGAGGTTTGTGTTTGTTCTGGTGATAGTTTTTTTTTATTTTGCTGGTAAGGGTTATGTTTATTTTTCTGTAAGGGTTGTGTCTATTTTGGTGAGGAAGGGCAATTAGAGTGTCTGATAAGGTCTTTTGCTAGCTGGTTTTCTGTTTGGTGGGTAGTGTTTGCAGTTTGGGTCTTGGCCTTCAGACTCTTCTGGTAACAAGAATCCAAGATGCATCTTGCTGAAGGTGCTCAGACTCTTCCAAGATTCTTCCAAGATGCATCAGACTCTAAGTTAGTTTCCAAGGTGCTCTGTTTGTTGAAGGTGCTCTTCATGGTGAATTAAAACTTATCGTAGTGATTTGCTTAATGATTCAAAGTGCAAGAGAATTCCTTTTTGAAAAATGAAAACTGAGGTAATCAATTACCAACTAAGGTAATAGATTAAATCAGGTTTTTGGTAACTAACTTAAGTAATAGATTACCTGGAAAGCGTAATAAATTACCAACAGTAAGTAACTATGTGGAAATAATATTTTAACTTTGGATTAATCGATTACCACACGGGATAATCGATTACCATATGGCAAAATCATCAAAGAAGAGTTTGATCCAATGGGATAATCGATTACCCCATGACAGTAATCGATTACCCTTATCAGAAAAATGTTTTACTTGCCAAAATTTGTTTTGTTTTGAAATCAATATAAAAATCTTTTTGAAAATTTAAATAGAGAGATTGTTGGAAGAATGAAAATATTATTCTAACACTTTCAAATATCTGGAAAATTGGGTTCTTATTTTTATGCAAGAAGAGCTTCAAGATTGTTCAAAAAATTTTTCTCAAATGACAATTAGTGATTGAAGTCTGGATGATTGATGAGTTTACAAGTTATCTTGATCAGAAACTGCACAATTAAGGTGTATTCAATCTAATTACTTTTGTATTTTTCGTTTTAGAGTTTTTGATTACTCTAAGAGAGAGGTCTCTCTAGGAAAGAGTAAGTCTCTTTGAGAAAAGTTTCTCAAAGGTTTGATTCTTGGAGGTACCAAGAACTAGGAGAAAGGTTCTTTGTTGATAAAGAACTGGTTGTATTGTTTGGTTTGATTTCGTTTTGTGCTGCTTGTGCAGAGTGAATGGAAAGAACACAAAGGGATCTTATAGTGGAAAACCATTTGCAACAGTTGTTGGATTGAGACTGGATGTAGGTTGAATGCTGAGCCAGTATAAATTCCTGTGTAATCTTCTTCTCCTTATATCCTTTATAATTTTGTCAAATGAATGTTGTTTCATGTATAAAATTCACTTGAAGAATAACTCTAAATCTGAAAGTCTTAATATCAAGTATATGAATCGAACAAGGATAATTTGATATATTGTTTTGTTAATCATCTTGTTATTCCACTGACATAGTCTATGATCTATTTTGTGTTAATTGCTAAATCAAACAGTAAGTTAACTATGTTTAGCATAAACAAGATAGGATTTAATTACAATCTAAAATAAGATAGAAACTAATTTGACGAAAGTTTAAAAAGGAACTCGAATCTATTCACCCCCCTCTAGATTTGTATAAGGACCAACAACCACTTTTATCATGTGGAGATCTTCCATAGTTTAAAATTTTTTTGAGCATGGAAGAGCTTGATGTGAACTTAGTTAAATCTTTTCTCAAAGATTCATTTTCTTCTTTCAGTTTTTCAATTTCAAGAAGAAGATGATTCTTTTTCAGATTCAGATGTGAGAGATGATTCCTCTGACATGCTTTTCTATGTCAAATCATCATTTATAGCCTTTAGATTTGAGATTTCTTCCAAAGTTTTTTTCAGCTTAGATTTACAAGTTTTATATTCTTGGGCTATGAAATGAGAATTTGCAAGAAGAATGTCATATAAGATTTCCTAGTTATCTGAATCTGAGTCTGAGGAAGAGGAAGATGCATGGAATATATTGTCTGTGTTTCGAGAGTTTACCTAAGACGTATTTGATTCACCTGCCATGAGACAAATATTTGTTGTTTCTTCTTCAGCAGATTCATCTGAGCTCTCACTGTCAAGGTCTTCCCAAGTAACAAGCCTCTTCTCTCCCTTGTCTCTCCTGGGATTCCATCTTTTCCTCAGCTTTTGGCATTCTGATCTCTTGTACCCAGGTTTCCTGCATTCGTAACAGACGACCTCTGATCCTTCTTCCTTTGTAGACGGTTCCTCAGGAAATCGCATGTCTTTCTTCTTAAAATATCTTGTACTTTGTCCCTTCTTCATCATCATTCTTTTGAATCTCTTTGCCATGAGAGAGATTTCATCATCCATTGATTCCTTAGAGTTATCAGACTATGTTGACTCCGCCTTTAGGATTTTGTTTATCTTCTTTTCCTTCTTGCTCGATTCTTCTCTAGGAGATTCGTCTATGGTAGGTAGAGCAATAGGCTCTTGAACTTTGATTATATCTCTCTTGCAGAGATGAACTTCATGTACTCGCAGAGCAGCAATGAGTTCATCAAGAGTCAAAGTCCTCATATCCCTTTCAACAGATATGGCAGTAGACATCGCTTCCCATGGAGCAGGCAAGCTATCGAGAATCTTCATGTTGTTTTGAGCTTTAGTGATGAAGGTGCCCTTGGAGGGTGATCCATGGCAGCTCTGAGATGCCCACACTAGCCTTCAACCATGCACCGATCAAAGAGAACCAAGCCAAGGAAAAATGTTCGGTCCAAGTGTTTAGGTGTTTCTGGTTTAAGAAATAAAGTAAGAAAATGGAGAGGAAAGGAATGGTGGAGGCGCCAAGGAGGAAACTCCCATAAGCCTAGGAGGAACCACCACAATGGTTGAAAGAGGCCATTGATAAGATTCAAGGTCTTCCCTAAAGGAACAAGAGATTCAACTCTCAAGGCTAGAAGTTATTTTCATTCATCAAAAAAGTTCCTTACAAGAGTATGTCGTGGGGTATTTATAAGCTTCTTAGCCTTGGGCTCCAAGTAATGCCTAACCACGGTTGGGAGCCACTAACCATGGTTAGGGCTGCACCAATCTGTGGGCTTCCTTGCAAGCCAAGTAACCCAAGTGGTTACTTGGTTGTTAGGAAGCACATGGCTTCACATGGCCTTCACATGGGTGCACATGGGTTTGTCCCCCCTTGTGGCCCATGTGATTAGCCATGTCATCAATCCTAATCCTCTCTTAATCAAGGGTGGAGATCCTTGATTAAGCTTTGGCATGGATCCAAAGTTTAATCAAGGGTTCCCTCCTTGTTAAAAAGGGTTTCAAGTCCACACAAATTTTGAAACCAAAAAATGATTTTTAGCCGCTTCTAAAATCTTGTGTGGCTTGACTAGGAATGTGTGGCATGTGTAGGATCTATGGGACCCGAGGCCTTGGGCCTATGAAAAACCCACGGGCTTTAGCCCAAATATTCCCTAAAGCTATTACAAAGTAGGGGTTAAATCATGTTCAAAGGAATTTACAATTACATTACACATGATAAGTCCTATGCTAGCTTCATGGTCTTGAAGTCTTCCCACCTCTTCCTCTAGCCTTCTTTGCATGCTTCTAGTAACTCTTCTAGATGTTCCTACATCATTTAGTGAACGTGGTTCCTAAAGCAGTCAATCCATTTAAGATTCTTTCGAATCTTCCAAACATTTCATCTATAGATTCTCATTTCATCATGGAGAACATCTCAAATTCTCTCTAGAGTGTAGTAGCCTTCCTAAGTCTTACATCCTCAGTTCCTTCATGGGATATTTTCAAAGCATCTTGTAGGCACAGAATCTATTGTATTTTGTCCTTGATAAAGCACATGTGATGGAATAACGTGCTTTGTTGTTCAGCTCTATGATGTAATATTGATGAGTCATTATTTTGATCAATTTCTCTGCATTTAATACATCCTAATACAACATGATTAATGATCAATTAGCATGATTTTATGCATTTATGAGTTTGAGCTCAATTGGGCCTTAAGTGTTTATTTTTGTTCTAATTCGCTAAAAATTTCAGTTTTGACAAGGTTCACTAAAACGAGCATAACTCTCACCACAGAACTCTGTTTGAGCTCTATTATATGTCAAATTAAAGAGGACTCGAAGAGCTACAAAAGCTATGAGACATGAAGAGCTAATTTGGACTGCATCTTGGGTGAAATGAGCCTTGAAAATGACGCACGGAATTCCAACGTGAAGAATTAGTGTAGGCCCATTTCAAATCATGTAATTGGACCATTTACATGTTTGCATTGAGTGGGCTTTGAACCCTGCACCCTAAGTCACTTAAATTCATGTGACTAGCACATAACTCACTTATTATAAATACCCCAATTCAGAAAATTGTAGCACACGTTTTACCTTTCAATCAATTTCAATTTTCAGCATTGCTCTTTTCCTTTCAAGTCGCTCTGCTAGGGTTTTCAGGTTTGTCATTCCAATTCTCGTTCTCTCTCCCTTCTTGCAATTTAATTCTTCTAATATTCAATCCCAATCTATGCTTAGTCTAATTTCAATTATGTGCAACTAATTTCTTCAACCAATTCGATCTCAATAAGATCCCTAATTTCCTTAGGTTCTCCGTTTTTAATTGCATGAGTACTCATTTTGGATTCTATAATTTTAATTCCATTATGTTGATTAATATTTTGGATTGAGATTGTTGATTCTGTCATTGTTGATTGATAATGAATGCAGAGAACTAATTATATGATTCGAAAACAAGTTGTGTGTTCTCATGCGATTGTGTGAGTTTAAAGGTCACCAAGTGTTCGATGATAATTCTCTAAGATCTTAGAGCGTTAGTTCAGTGTTGACATGCAGAGATCTCGGTTTCAATGCACTGCATAGATGAGTGCCTTTATTTTGTTGAACCAATGAGAGAAATTGGGATCTGACAGAGATCGGATTGGTGCCTTTTAATAATCTATTAATTGCTTTTTAATTATTGTTTAATTACTGTCATTGGTTAATTTTTACTATTGAATTGCCTTTAATTTTCCTTCTACACAAAACCCCCCAAAAATTGCATTTAAAATTTCAGCTACAGAGAAATAACAAAGTAATCCGTAGGGAAACAATCCGAGTCCACTATTACTGCAAAGTAGTAGCTAGACTTTGGTATTATTTGACGCATGTTCGGCGCGTGTGTCAAATATTCTTCATTTCCCCATTCAGATTCTGGCTTTCTTAGGGGAATGTCTCCTTCGGTTATGATTCTCTAGAGTCTGTACTAGGTGGATTTGATGTACATTTCCATTCTGTTTGCCCAGTATGGATAATCATCTCCAGAGAATGTTCAAGGTTTGTTCATGGAGGATCCCTCCATTATGAACATTATCGTTGAGTTAGCCATCTGGATCTTTTCCTCTAGCGGTTGTTAAGAGCTCAACCCTTAGAGGTTGAGCTCTGATACTGATGCAAACCCATGAGGTGCTAGAAATGGAACTTCATGGGTTCACACTAGGGATTCCCAATCTTCATTCACCAAGTGATCTTTCACTCCAATTCAAGTGTAGCTTGCGGAAACAAAGCACAAGGTGCCACAGTTATGAAAAGGTTTCACGGCTAAGTAACCAAGGAAGAAGAAATGGAAAATTGGAAGGGTTAGAGATGCAGTAGTGCCATGAATTCAAGGGAATTCAATAAGCTAGGTGGGGAATCACCGCTTGGATCATGGATCCATATAAGATTCAAGGTTCTTGGAAGAAACCCTAGGAGAGCTCTCTCCTTTTCTCAAGACTCAAGTCATAGAAATTCTCTAATTTCATTCAATTCAAAAGTGAGTACAAAATGAAAATTGACTAAGTTATATGCCTCACTTAGTGTCTTGGCCGTGAGCCATCTATGCCACTTGATCCTTAATGGATTGATCAAGTGATGAAAAGCACCCCTCATATGATCAATTCAAGAAGGATCTAGAAATCAATGATCAAGAGGCTCATAATCCTTCTAAGTTGTGATGATCATAGATTTAGTAAGATAGAATTCTATGTCTTGGATTACAAGTAATCTTAAGACTATAATTTCTTTTTAGATGAGAGTCAATAATTTAGAAACTTGACTTAAATTTACACCCTTGATTATGGTATGATCAAGTGGTGGAAATTTAAATTAAGTTAATGAAAATTTCACTCATTCTCTCTCCTAATCCATTCACACTCTTTTGAGAGAGTGTAATACATTTGTTTAATTAGGTTATAAGACACTTAAGCCTAAGGCCGAGAAAAAAATCTGATTTATATGTTAATCCATAACTGCACTGGTTCCATAACCAGATTAATCCATTATATTGCAAACCAGTTTTTCTTTTAATCCATTTTTCACACTTTATTTGTATTTGGAGTTTACTTTTCCATAGAATCTGGACTTTGATGGAAACCGGTTATCCATTTTTTTTACTTTTTAATTCATAATTGCATTGATTTTTTTCTTTTTTATGGAAACCGGTTATCCACTTTTTTTACTTTTTAATTCATAACTGCATTGATTTTTTTTTTTAGTTTCTTAATTCATAATTGCATTGATTTTTTTTAGTTTCTTAATTCATAACTGCATTGATAATTTTAGTTAGAGTAAAAAAAATTAATAATAATTAATGTTAATTGAAAATAATGATAAAAATTAATCATATATCATAAATAAATAACAAGTTTTATATAGTACAAATTTAAATAAAAAGTTATATTTCAAAATTGATTTTCTAACTGTTTTTAAATATTAAATTAAAATAAACTTTAATTAAATATTATATAATTATTAAAATATAAAATTGATAGTAAAAGTATGTTAAATATAAAATTAATTTTAAAAGTATTTTTTAAAAATTTTCTAAAATTGATTATAATTATAACTCATTATATATATAGATTGTATATGCAACTAGGATCTTTTGTAATTTTATACTTGTACTATTATTAAAGATGGGAAATTTATTTCGATAATTGTAAGGCTTATCAAAATAATTAGTTCTTTTAAAATTATCCATATCCTTGTTTTAAATCTGGTTGCTAGTGAATTAATTATTTTATTTCTTAAAAATTATATGATAAATATTATATTATATAAATTTTCTTAAGAGTTAAATCTTTATCAGTTTTATTTATAAAATTAATTTTATTAAAAATAGATCATTATATTAAACACCAAAATTAAGATATCTCCAATGGAAGTAATATTTTAAAACTAATTTTGGAAAAAAAAATGTTTTAAAACTTGTCTAAAGAAGTAAAAAAGTTGGTTTAAAATTTTCTTTGTCAATTTTTTACACATATTATAAAATTAGATCCTTATAACAAAATAACTAATCTATTAAAAAAGAGAAGAATTTATTAGTCAATTAGTTTAGTAAATAAATTTAATATAAAGAATACTTTTTATTGAACTAATATTACAATAACTAATTATTAGTTCTAAATTAGTTTTAGAAATAAAAAAAAGATTTTAAAATTAAGGATAATTTGAAAAGAATTAGTTATTTTGTTCAGTCTTGTTTAAAACTAATGTTCAACAAAAAAATCTTTTTATTGAATATAAAAACAAATCTCAAAAAAAGCTTTTTATGTTGTATAAAAACAATTTTTAAAAATTTACATTTTAATTTAAATGAAAATTCATAATATAAAATTTGTTCATCTTTTAAAATTAGTTTTAAACTAGATATTGGTTTTAAACTGGTTTTAGAACCAATTTTGAGAAATCCATATTGCTTTAAGAAAAAAAAATATTGGATTTGGATTCCAAATCCAATTTAAAAAATGGATGCACACAGGATAGAAATTGGATTTTTAAAAAAACCAAATTTTGTTCACCCTTACTTAAGCCTAACATAAGAGGCTTTGATCAACACAATAAGAAGTCAACATGTCCATAAAAAGAGCTTGGCCGAAATTCAGACACAACTATAGGTCCAAGTTTTACACAAAATTAAGTTAAAACTAATTACAAAATGCTTAGAAAATTAGAAGGCTCCATTAGACCACTTTGTTGACTTTCAAGAGTTAACCATTGACTTTGACTTGGTCAACTCTGCTTTAACTTGAGCTTCAATTTTTCTTTGCATAACCCTTGTAATCCTCATGCTTGGAGATGGTCCTCCATCAGATATGGTATCTGTAAAAGATAAAACATAACAAGGGGGTTGAATTGTGTTAATTAAAAAAAATTACTTATCAGGCAATATGAGTTTTGCGTCTTAAGATTTTAAAGAGAGCAGATGCAAAACGTTTTTAGTTGAAAGAACAATTTTAGAAGAGATTGTTCGAGTTGATCATGATTGCCCTTGTTAGTCAGAAAAATGAAAGCTAATAAGACAGAATATTTTTATATTGGTTCATCTTAAAGACTACGTCCAATTTCTTATCAACTTCCTAAGATTTCACTAACTCAGTAAAACAACCCTTACAAGTATTCTTTGCACCCAACCATTTTTGGCTATACAAAGATATTCTTTGGACCCAACCTCCTCAGACAAATACAAATGATATTCTTTGAACACAGCCTCCATAGGATAAGCTAACTAGTATTCTTTGAACACAGCCTCCTCAAGCTAAGCACCATAACAATGATTTGAAAAGGGGTTTTGAAAAGATTAAAAATTTATCCTCTTCGTAGAGAGGGATATATAAAGAAGAATAGAAGAGCTTTAAGACTTCAGAGCAAAACTTGAATGAATAGCTTGTGTAGCGTAAGTTTCGCCAATCTTCAAATGTTGAAGTTGAAGTCCTTTTATAGCTGAGCTTCTTGAAGTATCTGTTAGACAGAGATGATTTGAATGTTGTCCTTTTTCTTGACACCTCAGACATGACCGATAAGGGCAATCAGAATGTTTGATGATTTCGTAGCGTAAGTCAGTGTGTATCAGGGCTTTGTTTGATTTGCTCAGAGGTAACACCAAAAAGTACTTTTACTTTCTTGTTGTAGAGGCTTGAGTCAGAAAAAGGTTTCCACCTTTAGAAGCTTGTGAGTAACGACTTTATCTTGACTTTGGCGCGAGTTACTTTATAGTTTGAAAGGACTTCCCTTAAGTTCATAGGCGATAGAGATAAAAGACTTAAACTTGTCTTTTCTGATAGCATCGTTTGCTCTTTCTTTCTTCAACTTGAACTTGAGTCTATTCTTCATTACTTTCACTTGCACTTGCATCTGTTCTTCATTACTTCTTCTGAAGTCTTCATTTTAGCTCATCTTTTGATTGTATTCGTCTATACTTGCAATCTTCTTATCTTATGAATTATTTTCGTCTTCTATTCTAAGACATGACTGTCTGTACTTGAGATGCTGCTTCTAAAAGTCTTCGGCTTAGACTATTCTATAAACTCTTCGTCTGATGTATATTTCGTTTGTACTATGATCATCAAAACACTTAGAGATTTAATGAACTTGACTTAACACAAATTAAATCTCATCAGCACCAGCCCAAGATTTTAATTTCAACTTTGACAATCTTTTAAACCCCTTTGTAGTTTGAATTTGACTTTTAGTCCTTCATAGAACTTGTAGAGATTTGAGCTAGCTGCAAAATGAGACCAAGATCTGCTCAAAATAAAGTTTGTACCAAAACTTATGACTAAAATACTAAAAATGTGCAAATAAGGAAAAATCTGATTATTAATACAATTAAGACTCAATTAGCCCAATCAATTAAGAATAGTCTTATACATATTAATTGACCATTAATAAATCTCAAATTATTATTATTAGGTTGTAGGAAAGTTATAAAAATAATAATATATCAACGTTCATGTGAGAAGCACAAACTTAGTATAATATTCAAATGCTCTGATTAGTGAACGTCAAAAGCATATTTCTGACACAAGGATCTGTTGTTGAAAGTGAATATGCTTTTGCAATACTAAACCTAGGATTGTGTCAGCATATTTCTACACTTGAAATGACAAACTCATGTCTTCTT
This sequence comes from Hylodesmum podocarpum, assembly GCA_026586105.1. Taxonomy (NCBI): domain Eukaryota; kingdom Viridiplantae; phylum Streptophyta; class Magnoliopsida; order Fabales; family Fabaceae; genus Hylodesmum; species Hylodesmum podocarpum. Next base: position 4,060,973 of record JALJEV010000804.1, read on the forward strand.
GCTGCTACATTAAATACTCAAGAACATTGCGCCTAACTCTTTTAAAAACAAGAATATTTTGAAGCAGATCTGTCTAGCGGCTACCTCTAAACGTTTTCTATATAAAGACTCAAGTTTGAAGATATCAAGTTGGTAAATATGTTGTGATTATTTAGAATTCCAAGTTCTAACTTTCTTTAAACTAGCCTTAGTTTTGTATCTAACTTGTATATCCTTCTCTGTGTAGTGGTTGACTCTTTAAAGTTAGGCAACATTTCTATCAAATCCACCATTCGTGGTATTTACTTGAGAAAGTTTTTCTCAAAGAATATTGAGAGTTGTGTTACCCTGAAGAAGTTGGGTTCAAATAATACTTAAGTTTGTGTTAGCCTGAAGGGGCTATTTTACAAAGAATACATAGTTTAGCCAGGAGTGACTAGGATCAAATAATACTTTTTTTCCACTTGGTTAGAGTGGAAACTTGGTTTCTGTTAAGAACAGGACGTAATCTTTTCAAGATAAACCAATATAAACTTGTTGCATCTCATCTTCTTTGATTGTTTACATGTTGACTAACATGGGTTGTATTGTTTTTTATTTTATCTGTTTCAAACAACACTTTAATCGTTTTAAAAGACTCAAGTTTATATTTTAACAATAAGAAGCTTGCGTAAATTTTATACACACAATTCAACCCTCTTCTTGTATTTTTCATCTTTATCCCCTGATGGGTCAACACTGACATTTACTCATTTAGGCTCATATCACTATATTTAATAGTTTAACGAGCTCACTTCATTTCACCACATAAAATAAAGTCTATCAATGAAAAATAGTCAATATAATTACTTTCTAATATTAGCCCCACATTTATCTTTAGAATATTAAATTCCAACAATCTCCCACTTGAGCTAGATATTGTAATAATTATATTTAGATTCTTTATGCATGCAATTGTATACTATTTATCTTTAGACTTCCACCTTAACAATCTAGTTGATTTCACATATCAATAATGGGACTACTCCTTACTATTATCAAATGTGACTAAACTTCAATGACCATCGTATCAATATAAATATGGATGAACAACATGGAAATTACATGCAATGTGATCTCAATCCTGTCTATTTCCAACTAGTACAAAACTATATTCTTCATAGAAATCAATCCAAATTCCTTAGGTACAAATTAAACTTTGTACGCAATAAGATACACACAAATCAACAAAAAAAAAAATTGAGTCTTTATTTCTATAGGAAATTAAGATAACTCAAGGTTTGTATAAAATAAACATAGGAAACATATTGAAAGGTTCCCACTAAGCTAAGGTAACATAAGGGATAACATTCATAAGAGCAACATACTTGTGAAAAACTTTAGGCACTTAGTGATGCAAATCTCGTGCGAGGGCGAGAAATCCTCTTGCACGGGCTGTGGCAAGTATACCACACTTGTCAAGAAATAAGTATTTAGAAAACACGAGTTATCGTTTTCACAAGGACATGCGATCAAATTGTATCAATTATATTTCTGACTGTGATTTTAGAATGATTTGAGTGTGTTGTAGGTAACAAAATTTTTAAAAATTTGTTTTAAATTCAAGTTTAATTAAAGCGATTGGGATCCCGATTTCACCACTAATTCTCTGAATATTCCTCTTTTATTATTCAAATTATATTATTGTATGAATCATATTCCTATTCTCGTAATCGTCTCTCTCAGGATCGATTATGCCGCCTAGATTGACCCAATTAATTAATCTCTTAAGTTAAACTAAGTCAATTAGGGTTTATGATCCGTGAATCTAAAATAACTGTGAAGTTATATGTTCACACCACTTTATACTCTTATCTTTAAGACTCTGGCTAAGCTCTGATTATTTCTCTAGGATCACCTAAGTTTCTTTTCTCAAAGTTTCCTTAGGTTTAGGTTCAATTCATTAGTGGCTAATTAATGAAAAACATTAAATTTAGAAGAAAGAACTTGCAATCATATAACTGAGTAACATCACGAATTATATTAGGATAAATTAGGGTTACATCGTTCTACCAATGAAAAAGGGAATTAGTTCATGATAATCAAAAGCATAATGCAGGAATAATTAAAATAAGAAGATTATATAGACGATCGATTTCTCCAAAAAGGAATGAAGAATTTGAGTCGTCCCTTGCTCTTCACTTGTGTTTGTGCCAAATCATTAATGAGATGGTGGTAGTACCTAATGTTTCTCATGCCATAATCTTCCCATCTCTTGTGGCTAAGGTGAGTGACTATTTTTATTTTTATGGTGAGTTTTGGTCGTTTGGATGGAAGATGAGATAGATAAGGTGGTTGTTTATTTTGGTGGCTTGTGTTTGAGAGATGGAGGTAGTTGATTTTTAGGTTTTTGATGAGTTGGTTGCTTTTGTGTAGGAATGGGCTTGTGTTCGAGTTTCTTACGGGTTGAAGATTTGGGTCATTTGTTTTTTCAGTCTAATCAATCTCAAACATGTGCCTTAGATACATTCTATTGAAAGTTCCCATTCGCAGCTTCGAACCAAAAAGCATACCAGCTAACATCATCTGCGATCTGTGAGAAAAGGGCTGAATAAGGGACGCTAGACTTCCTTTTCAAGTCTCTTCCTTTAAAAGCATTTATCTAGAAATGAACAAAGGAAAAAGAAATTTAGAAAATAGAGAGACTAGAAATGAAGGAGCATCATGGATAAATACAATTAGCTCAAGGTTAAATTGCGATAATGGAGTAAGAAGTCATTGTTAAGATTCAGGTTAAAGGTATACTCAAGAAACCCAGAGGAGATTACTCTCAACAAAAAAAAAAAGTTTTATTTAATACAATTATCAAAAGTTTTCACAATTTCATTTTTGGAGCTTATATAAAGAGTACTCTATAGAAATGAATGAGACCAACACATTTAAAAGTCAAGGAGAACCACTCATTCAAAATTGATTTTTGTCTATGAGATGAGATCTTATTTAGTAGTCGTGATTCACTGTTAGATTTAAAATTTTAAATTTAAATTGGATTATATTAGACTCTAATTTCAAATTTCAAATTCAAATTTTAAAAATGAATCTTAACTACTTGAATTTTAAATTTAAATTATATTATATTAGATTCTAATTTAAATTTAAAATTCAAATTAAATTTTAATTTGGATTAGATTTAAATTTAAAATTCAAATTCAAATTTAAATTTAAATTTAAATTTAAATTTAGTAACTCAAATTTACTCGGTAAAAAATGTGCATATATTTTTTATTTTTATATTATATCTAATCACATATCTTATATTTAACTCAAGAAATAATGAAAGGTATAATGAAATATGTGTATACTCCTTATCTTTAAATTAGATTATGACATAAAATATGTGTGCTTCCAAATTTAAATTTAATCAAGGATAAACTAGAGTAAGGAAAGTACATGACACGTACATTCATTCTAAGATACTTAAAACATTAAAGTATATACCTTAAAGTATAAAAGAATATAAATAAAATTCTATACAAATGCCAAAAATAAAACAGTCTACGAATAACTGAATGGGACAATGTTTTCCTCATATAAACAATTTTGAAAACTGTTACAACCGGTCAAAAGGAAATGTGTCATAGTATGTCACGTAGATATTTCATCACCGAAGAGCCGGTTAAAATATTTCATCTAGTGGTTCAGATTTTTAGGTGTCAGAACTGTATATGGTACTGTATTTTATTATTTGTCGCGACCCCGTAAATAATACATGGCCATCTTAGTTTTGTTCCACGTGAAACCTCAGTGTAGAGTCAAAATCAAGTTTGAGAATTAATTAAGCGTTAAAGTGTGCAAGATAAACTTTGAAATTTTTTAAATGAAATTGGAACAAAGTAGATAAAGTGACGGCCCAGATATTCATTATTGGGTGAAAGAGTTGGACCGTGGAAAAAATAACTAGGATTTAAAATGAATAAAACTTTTGAAAATAAGAATATGAAATTCCCATGAACGAAAAACAAGATTAGCTTCATGAAGGAAAAAGAACAAAGATTTTCCTATCCATTTGAACAACAAAACAAGCACAGTTCCTTGATCTAAAGGAAAAAAAAAAAAAGAAAAAAAAAGGAAAAAAAGAAAAAACAAATTTTGCAAGACATGTATTGTCTTTATATAAGTTTGGAAGGCCATATTTTGAGAAGTAACATCATTAATACATTTTAATTTTATTTATTATCTTTATGTGTATATGCTTATTTATAAGGAGTATTTTCAATCTAATCTCTGATTCTTCGCATCTTATGCTTATAATTTTTAATACATATCGATCACATACTAACTTGTCTGGTTGAGTGCTTTTGTAAGAACACTCCTCATTCTCTTAGAAGGTTGGCCCGTCGAAGAATATTAGTTATAAGTGATCTTAGGCTCCCTTCATCTCTCCTTATCTCGTGCTTCATCATTGCATTACACATATTGTGTTCCACCCGAATCCCAGAAAGAACATTTAGCGCTTACCGTGGGACCCTACATACCATAGGAGCGAGGCCTTTGTTTTATCCATGGGACGAAATGGGAGAGGGTCTGATGACCGACAAGGCCACCAACGTCAAAGGCACGCTAAGAAAAACTGAAATATAAAGTTCCCCCTGATTTCGCGCCCCAGGCCCCTTTTATAGCAGAGAAACGCGCCGTCCACTTATGCAGAACGCGCCCTGGCGTGTTTGGGTCATTGAAGATGGCATGAGCGCGCCCTTGTGCGCGCCCTGGCGCCCTTGCGCCCTTGGTTTTCCATTGCAACGCGCCCTGGCGCGTTTCTGCCGCAAAGGGCAGTGAAACGCGCCACTCAAGTGCGCCCTGGCGCCCATGCGCCACTCTGGATCAGTGAAACGCGCCCTGGCGCGTTTTGACAGGTGAGGATGCTCCATTTGGCTTGCTTTGATCTTGATTTGGGCTTACATCCTTGTTCTTCTTGATGGCATCTTCATCTTATGTCCATAGCTTTCATTCCAAGCTTCTATCTTCTCTTCAATGAACCTAGAATCAACAAAAGAATGATTAAGATGACTTAAAAACTCAAGAAAACTTATAAAACTTAACAAAACACTAACTCAAGAACTAACACTAAGCAAACATGGTATTTTCAATGTTTTCTTGCCTAAACTACAACTAAACCTATTGAAAATGGATGAAAATGGATTGAAAACACCTAAGAAAACATGTATAATCTAGCACTTATCAAGGGTCTGATGACCGACAAGGCCACCAACGTCAAAGGCACGCTAGGGCCAAGGAAGGACCTCGTCCCCTCAAGATCTTGCGAACAACGACTGCGTACTTAATGACAAAGCCAAACCATAAGGCAGTGGCACCGAACATCGCCTTCGTACTTAACTTGGGTAGAAGGACCCCCAAACTGATGTATCAGCCAACAGATAAATATATAACGAGAGCGAGACCCATAACCACCGTGATCACAAAAATGTCACAAGGTATATCCTCCTCCCTGTTAACAAGTACCGCCACATAACACGAGTCGTCTATGTTGTCTCGGTAGTATGGAATGTGGTGTGGGCTCACGGCAAAATACATGACACACCACTCAGTCACACGAAGTGGCGATACCAAAAAATGGAGTTAGAGTTGAAAAAGGAGGGTGGTCGGCGACCATAAGAACTAACGAACCGACACATGCGAACACGAGTGTAAACACCCCCTTTCTTCCCTTATGTATTTTGTGATGAAAGGTCGAGATCTGAAGAGATCTCTTGTTGTAAACAAACTCAAAGTGAGTCTATGTTTCTTGCAAGAACGACACCTTCCCCTTATAAAAATCCATGTAAAAGATCTTTCTCTCTTTCTCAATGTCCAAAGATGACCTCGTTATTATGTAAAGGTCTAAAGAAGACCTCTTTTTCTTTATCAGGGTCCAAAGACAACCTCCTTATCATTAAAGGTCCAAAGATGACCTCCCTTTATTTTATCAAGCTTCAAAGACGACCTCTCTCTTTCTCAAGGCCCAAAGACGACCCATTTCTCTTTATCAAGGTCCAAAGACGGCCTCCTTATCATATAAAGTTCCAAAGATGTCTTCTCTCTTTTTTATCAAGGTTGAAAGACGACCTTTCTCTTTTTTAAGGTCCAAAGATGACCTCCTTGTCATGTAAAGGTTCAAAGATGACCTTTTTCTCTTTTATCAAGGTCTAAAGATGACATCGTTATTGCGTAAAGGTCCAAAGATGACCTCTATGTTTATTTGGTCCAAAGAATACCTCAATAAATTATTGTGCGGTCAAAAGACGACCTCTCTCTTTTATCAAGGTCCAAAAATGACATCTCTTTCTTAAGGTGTAAAGACGACCTTCTTATCATGTAAAAGTTCAAAGATGACCTATTTCTCTTAATCAAGATCCAAAGACGACCTCCTTATCATTTCAAGGTGCAAAGACGATCTCTCTCTTTCTCAAGGTCCAAATATGACCTCTTTTATCATGAAAAGGTCCAAATATGACCTCTCTCTCTTTTATCAAGGTCCAAAGACAATCTCATTATTATGTAAAGGTCCAAAGATGACCCCTTTCTATTTATCAAGGTCCAAAGACGACGTCTTTCTTTCTCAAGGTCTAAAAACGACATCGTTATCATGTAAAGGTTCAAAGATGACCTCTATATTTATTTAGTTCAAAGAAGACCTCAATAAATTATTACGCGGTCAAAAAATGACCCTCTCTCTTTTACCAAGATTCAAAGACGACAATTATCTTTTTTATCAAAGTCCAAAGATGACATCTCTCTTTCCTAAGATCCAAAGACGATCTCGTTATAATGAAAAAGTCCAAAGATGACCTCTGTGTTTATTTGGACCAAAGAAGACCTTAATAAATTATTGTGCGGTCCAAAGACGATCTCTCTCTTTTATCAAGGTCCAAAAATGACCTCTCTCTTTCTCAAGGTCCACAAACGTCCTCCTTATCATGTAAAGGTTTAAAGATGACCTCTTTATAATGTAAAGATCCAAAGATGACCTTTCTCTTTTTTATCAAAGTCCAAAGACGACATCTTTCTTTCTCAAAGTTCAAAGATGACCTCCTTATCATGTAAAGGTCCAAAAATGACCTCTCTCTTTTATCAAAGTCCAAAGATGACCTCTCTCTTTCTCAAGATCCAAAGACAACTTCTTTATCATGTAAAGGTCCAATGATGATCTCTTTCTCTTTATCAAGATCCAAAGATGACCTTCTTATCATATCAAGGTCCAAAGGCGACCTCTCTTTCTCAAGGTGCAAAGACAACCTCTTCATCATGTAAAGGTCTAAAAATGACCTCTCTCCTTATTAAGGTATAAAGATGACCTCGTTATTATATAAAAGTTGCAAAGTAGACCTTTATGTTTATTTGGTCCGAAGAAGACCTCAATAAATTATTTTGTGTGGTCCAAAAACGACCTTTCTTGTTATATTCTTGGCTCAGAACGACCTCCTCATTATGTTTATAATGTCCAAAGCATACCTCTACATTTATTTGATCCAAAGAAGACTAAAAAAAATTTATTTTGGTCCAAAATTGATCTTTATTGTTATATTCAGTCTCAATCCAAAGATGACCTTACGACTGAAAAGCGACCCTGAAGTTAGTATATCACTATACGCAGACCTTTGATTCGAAAAAGAACAGAAACATAAAAGGGGGATATTTATATTAATAACCGAAGAGCATACAAAGATATTGGAAACAAAGAGAAGCCACAATTAGTTATCATCGACCAATCAACCATCAACAACTCTCTTGTTTACATTAAATGAAAATTTAAGGACAGGGTCTTGGAGCTGAGCAGGTTAAAATATTCAAGAAACCTTCTTGATATTTTCAAAACACGTGCACAACCATTTCTTGAACCTCAATTTTCAGCCCATTAACAACCTTCCCCACATTTTCCGATTGCCCCTGAAGATTCATTTCACAATCCTTAACTAATTGAAGCTCTCGTCTCATCCCCTCTAATTTTTCCTTTATACGATTAACGACAATGCAAACCAACCAAACAAAGAAAAAACTGGAAGAGATGAAATGAGAGTTTCACTCTCAAAGCATCTCGGATGAAACCAAGTTCATATAACATAACATCATAACATCTTTAATACTCATTGATATTTCCTAAATAGATACAAGAATATATTATATTATATTATATTATCTATATATATATATATATATATATATATATAATTGTCAAACAAGTTCATATTTACATTATATATACTAAAACACATACTTTGAGATGATTTATTTGATGTCCTTAACTTTAAAAGTTTTTTTGTTTTTTTAACTTTTTTATATATGATCTAACAAACTATTTTAATAATTAAATATATGAATAATTGATAATAGTTATTATGATATAATTAGAAATAAATTTTATTTGAATAATTTTATTAAAATTTGTTTGAAAATAATTAGTTTCATTTAGATGTAATAAAGAAACAAATATAACATAGTAAACTACTTTAAAATTAACTTAAAGGAAAAATATAATTATAAGCTACATATTTATAAATTATAAAAGAAATTGTGTATGTTTAAGATTTTTTTTTTAAAATTTCAGTTGATATCCCAAACAAACTGAACAAAACTTTTTTTCTTTTGAAAAAAACAGTTGCATTTAGCATTTCCAAACATGCTTTAAATTATGTTGGGAGAATTAATCTGTCTACTGTGAATTAATAGGCTTTTTGACAAAACCAGTACTATTTGAAAATTTATTTACCAAAATAGTACTGGTTACAAACTATTTACCAAAGTAGTATGGTTTTGTGAAACCGCAAACTAGATTGCGGAACCGAAATCGCAAATCATACTGCGGATTCACCAGATCATGACATGTGGCAATTAATAAAATTTGTTGGTAATGAAACCGCAAAAATTTTTGCAGTTTCAGGAGGGAGTGACACGTGGCCCTTTTAGGGCTCACGTGGTTGTAGATGTGGAACTTGGCAAGACACGTGGCTAAACCGCAAAAATTTTTGCGGTTTCACCAGGTCTTGACACTTGTCAGTATGTGGTTGGCTGAGTCAAAAAATTTGAAATGAATCCGCAAACTAATTTGCGGTTTCAATGAATCCGCAAGTTAGTTTGCGGATTCATTTCAAATTTTTACGCGCCCTTCTCTTTCCGGGACCACTATAAATTGGGAAGAAAGTAAAATTTTTTTACTTTCTTCTTCTTCTCTCCCCACACCACATTTTACAGTGCTCCATTTTTATTTTGCAATGGCTTCCTCATCTGCAAATATTGAGAAAATAGAGTGTGGGCCAGTGGAAAATGATGTGTTATGGTTACAAAAGGCTCACATTTCACAGTATGTTTGGAACACCGGGGAAAGTAGGAAGCTACAAACGAGGAGAACAGTTCCCCTTTACTTAGGACAACCAATTATTCCTGATGCTATTCTTCCGCTGTTAGAAGAGGCGGGTTTCCTATGGATTTGCAAGATTGGCTATATGAAGGTATTTATTGAAATTAATAATTGTTTTTATTTTTTTTATTATTGTGATATTATAATTTGTTAGTTAGAATATTTAGGAAAGATTTAGGAAAGATTTAATTTTGAAAATAGAGACTTAGATTTAGTTGTTAAGTTAGAGACTTTAAACTTAGATTTAGTTGGTAATTTGTTAGTTTATTACAAATTAAAAAAAAGAAAAAGCCCCTGTTTGTTAGTAGTTGAGTAGGTAATTGTTAGTAGCTGTTTGTTAGTAGTAAAAGTCGCTTTGTAGTTTAATATTTTGTATTGGTAAATTTTGTTTCTTAGTTTATTATTTATTTTTATTTGTTACGAAAAGTTTGTATGTTATAATTCATTTTTTTTATTCGTGTGTAGCTTAATATTTGTTATTGGTAAATTTTGTTTTGTTAGTTTATTATTTAATTTAATTTGTTACATAAGATTGTATGTTATTATTTTATTGATTACGTAATTTGTTGTTAGGTAATTAGATTATTATTTAATTTAATGTATTACATAAGTTGTTAGTTTATTTCTTTATTAAAATTTATTTGGTAATCCCATTCATTTTTTTAATTACAATAGATGTTTATTTTTTTTAATTCATGTTATTATGAATTCGTTTTTATGTTTCATTTATAATTTTATTACCATTTTGTTACAGTTTGTTAAATTATGTTTTTATTTATTCTATACTATTATTTATTATATACTAATTTTTAATTTATTTTTATTGAATTTATTTAGTAATTTATGTTTAATGTAATATTTTTTTTTATAATAAATTTGTGTGTTTGGGCTTTTATTATAAAAAATGGTTTGATTATTTATATTATGTACTATTTATGTTAAAAATTATTTGTCTCAGATACATCAGGGTTTCCTGAATGTCTTCATTGAGAGATGGAGACCTGAGACACACACGTTTCACATGCGTTGTGGGGAGTGTACGATTACCCTACAGGATGTTGGGATGTTACTTGGTTTACCAGTTGACGGTAAACCACTTATTGCTGATACACATTCACCCTGGGCTGATTTGTGTGAGGCGGTCCTAGGCATTAGACCGACAGCTGATGTGATGAGAGGTTCTCAGGTGAAACTCAACTGGTTAGGTGATCATTTTGGTGATATTACACCATTTTTGGGGGATCCACTTGCCTTACGCAGATATGCACGAGCATGGATCTTGCGCTTTATTGGAGGTGTGATGTTTGTTGAAAGGAGTGGATCGAGGGTCTCTTTAAAGTGGTTGCACTTTTTGATTGACTTTGGGGAGATCAGGACGTACGCTTGGGGAGCTGCCGTACTAGGCAACTTATACAGAGAGATGTGTAATGCCACAAACCCGAAGAATGTGGGCATTGGAGGTATGACAGTGTTGGTGCAGCTTTGGGCGTGGGAGAGATTTTTGAGTTTGGTTCCACGCGTCATAGCACCTCATATTGAGCATACACCCATTAGATACAGGTCAGTTTCAATGTATATTATTAGTACCTAAATTGTGAATTTTGTTAATCATATGTCTATGTCTTATTTTTTGTGTAGGTGGATACATGTTATGCACCAGATTCACTTCGACCACATTATTGATCATATACGGTTGAAGTTAGATGTGATCCCAAATCATCAGGCAATTATTATTTTTACTTCAATTCATTACAACCGGAATATTAATTTTGTTATTTACTTATTAATCTTGTCTTCATTTTTGTAGGTTGTATGGGAACCATATATTGGTCCTAATGTGCACCAGGTACCTGAGGTTTGCCTTGGTGGGAGTGCTATTTGGAGAGCTGTAGTGCCACTCTTTTGTTTCCAGATAGTTGAGTGGCACCAACCTGATAGGGTGCTCAGACAATTTGGTATGAGACAGTTCATACCAGCCAGTCCATCTCAGCTTGACGGTCTCCACCAGTTGACATTGAGAGGCAAAGAGGATAGACGTTGGACATCCTTGCTTCAGAGTGTATTGGAGATTTGGGAGAATTGTATCCAGTACGTTGTTGACAGCGTTCCTTATTCTTGTCCGCTGAGTCATAATGATAATTACATGGTTTGGTATAGGAAGAAAACCATCATGTTTATTGACCCAAAGAATGCTCAGTCGGCTCGTTTGGTAAGATTTATATATTTTGTATAAAATCTTCTGATGCAAGTATAATTCTTGATATATAATATTAACATCATTGTTGTATTTTTCATTTTCAGAGTGAGATTTCTGAGAATCTCTTGTTTTTTTCTACGCCGCAAGGGTTGGCTACAGCTACCACCGATGTGATGTTTGCCTCGAGTCAGAGGTTGGCACAGATGAGTACTGAGTGTGCTAGGGTCATGGAGTCGGCTACGAGTGCCCCTCTTGGCGTGGAGAGGGTGCCTGTTGATGATGTTGATTTACCGTTCAAGACTGTGGAGACTGCCGGCTTATCTCGTAGGAGGACTGAGTTAGATCCACAGCCACACATCATCCCCCCGGTACCTGAGTTTACCGAAGGCATGTACTATACTCCATCACAGTTTACCCAGCCTCCATCTCAGTTGCCTCCCATGTACCAGTTTCCGGGGACTTCATATACGTCATCCAGTCATGATCAGACCATGCCATCATATCATCCTTCACCTGCCCGACACCAGTATCAGCAGGATCCAGATGTGGCTGTACATGATATATTTGGGACTTCACCTATGGGTACTGCCTCTATTGATTTCCATACACCGACTTCACAGGCAGGCCCACCATATACCATACCTGCTGATGCTGAGTATATGGATGATCTTTTAGGTGGTGATGTTGGAGGTCAGTTCGATGTTGTTGCTAATGAGGGTCGTCCACCGCGACGTAATCCTCAGAGGCAAGCACGTGGATGGGAGCGATGGTGTGGGACAAGTCATAGGCACGGACATGGCAGACACGATTAGTTTACTGTTATTTGATTTATGTTTCATGTTATTGTTTGGTCTTTGTATGAACCTTGAATATTTGATTTATGTTTAATGTTTAGTCTATTAATTATAAAACATTTAGTCTCAGATATAATTATAGTGATATTAAAATATGAGATATCCAAAAGTTAACATAAATAATTTATGCTTAAAATGAACACAACGTGGTCAAATAATTTATTAAGTGTTTGTAGGACACAATCTTCTGTTATGACCTTCTTGACCACATTTCTCGCATCTTACTCTTCTCTGAGATGGTTTCGTCCAATCCATTTCATTCCTAATTCTTGTCGATTTTGGTCTACCTTTACCTCGTATAGTTGTCGGATCAGGAATGAGTTTCCATGGTTGTTGAATAGGTCGTAGTGCTTCTTCATTTCCCAACGGCCACCACTGACCTGAGTATGCATTCATGATGTACTCATTTTTGTAAACATTATCAACAAACTGGTAAAAGTCAATAGAAACATAGCCGCACACAGCTATCACGTGTGAACATGGATAATGGAAAACCTTAAAACGACCACATTGGCAATATCTTTCACTTAATTTCACTATCAATTTCTGACCACCACGTTGTGTTCTAGGGTTGAATGCTTCCTCAACTTCAAACCTTGTTTGTTGTATGTCAAAAACCCGAACTGTGTGAGTAGCTGCTTCATCTTGATATCGTCTAAGTACTTGTGAGACTTTTGAACAGTAAATTTGACCGTCTAGTAATTCCTGTTGAGCTTTAGAACCCCGTTCAACACAATACTCTCTACACCTGTTGTATGTTGCCTTAACCAAGGTAGTGATTGGTAGATTTCTACAACCTTTAAAAACCTTATTTACACATTCTGAGAGATTTGTTGTCATATGTCCGTAACGACGTCCCTCTTCGTCATACACCATACTCCATTTCTCTTTTGAAATCCCTTCTATCCAAGTACAGACCTCAGGGCTTGATTCACAAAATTTTTCAAGTTGTCGGTCAAAAATATGCTTGCACGGAGTATATCCTACAATATGCAACTGAGATAGAACGTCAACATATAATAAAATATTATAAACAAATCAAAAGACTTTCAAAAAAAAAATTTAACCAGCATCATCCCACACATCATCTCATCTACGTACCTAATTTAACCAACATGCTCTTCAATTTTTGGTTCTTGAATTTGTGATTGAAATTGGAAGCAATGTGCCTAATACAATAGACATGATAGGCATACGGTACATTCCAACCGTTTTGTTCATTTTCAATTGCCGACTTTATACTGCGATGCCTATCAGATATAACACAGATGCCAAATCTGTTGGTTACACGTTCACGTAATCTCCTCATAAACCACGACCAAGCTGATTGTGTTTCACCTTCAACAACAGCAAATGCAAGAGGTAATACACAACCATTTCCATCTTGTGCGGTGGCAATTAACAATGTTCCACGATATCTACCATACAAATGTGTCCCATCAACTTGTATAATAGGCTTACAATATTAGAATGCATCGCCACATTGTTTGTACATCCAGAAGACCCTTTCAAATTTTCTACATTCAGTAGATCTTCTGTTATCGACAAAATAATCATCATCACAAATTTCATAAAATGAACCTGGAGAGTGTCATTTCATGTATTCCAGCCAAATAGGAAGTTCTGCATATGACTCAGCCCAGTCACCATACACCATAGTCATTGCTTTTTGTTTACCTATCCATGCTTTCCTGTATGAAATTTGATAATTAAACATACTAGACACTCTTTCTTGCACAAGTCCGACTTTAATCGATGGATCTTCTCTAATCATTCCTGTGAAATTGAAGAAAATTCTTTGTAATCAATATTAACAACACATATGTAAGTTGATCAAATTAAGTATGCGCATTCTTACCTAAAATGCACGTACTAATCAAATCAGAGTCTAAACTTTTGTGGTCTTGTGTCAAGCTGGGATTTAAACAAGTATGAGGACCTCCCCATTGCGTCACTTTCCATGTTTCTGTTTTCTTAGATTGAATAGCTTGCATATAAAAAGGACATGCCACACTTGTATTACCTTCGTGGCAACGAACAATTAAACAACTTGGTCTAGAGTCTACCACTTTGGCTGTTTGGTGTACATTCATCAAATATTGCTTCAGACCCTTCTGTACACCTTTCTTATTTTCAAATTCCAAACCAACATGTAACTTTTGACCATAATCCCAGTTTGACTGCTTATTTACACCCCACATATCTTCTTCATCAGGGTAATCCCAATTGATGCCAGTGTAATGTGGTGTATTATGCCAAAACGGTAATTGACCTAAACATGACACAAATTAAATTATTCTTGTAAAGGTTTCATGGTTGATAATCCAATGTGAATGTAACATAAATTAATTTAGTACCTGTGTCCGACTAAGATACCGCAACCGGTTGAACGTTCACACTTAAATTGTTATTATCAGCATTTAATTCATCATCCGATTAAGGTAAATGACCTTCAAAATCTTCAGACTCGGATGATGAATCTGCGTACGATTCTGAAACCATATAGGTTTCATCATCGTCACTTGAATTTATACCACTACAACCTCTATCATACGAACTGTGCATATCTGGTTGAAATCCTCCACCTTCATTATACGAACACGCACTTCCTGCCATAACAACTTCTACACATAATTCTATATGACCCATTTCGGGTTCTTCAAAATGTGTTATCATCAAATTCACATCATCATCATCAACTAATTGAAATGCTGCATATTTATTTTCTATATAATATCTAGTTGTGATAGATCCTATTACTTCATTTACTTGTAATTTAAATTTATGACGAATTGTTTTCTTTAACCGTTTAAAATTAATATTTCTTTCAATTTGCATATCCTTTCTTGCTCCTTCAAACTTGATTTCATCTTCCCCTTTAATAATTCTACCATTAATGTATACGACGATCACAATTCTTGACGTCATTTTTCGGTGATTTCACTGCAAATATAGAATCCAAAAATATACACTATCAAGTTTATTTCATACTGAAACAAAAATTATACTATCTATACATAATATTATACGAAACACTTACCTTCGTGTGTGTGTTATAAGCGGCTGGTTTGGGGTTGTATATATAGGGAATTGAAACCGCAAGTTGTGTTGCGGTTTCAATTGAAACCGCAAGACAAGTTTCGGTTTCAATGAAACCGCAAGACTTGTTGCGGTTTCACTGAATCCGCAACATGTCTTGCGGTTTCATTGAAACCGAAACTTGTCTTGCGGTTTCAATTGAAACCGCAACAAGTCTTGCGGTTTCAATGACCCAGGTGTCTTGACCAATTCCACCTCTGCAACCACGTGAGCCCTAAAAGGGCCACGTGTCACTTCGTACTGAAACCGCATCAATATTTGCGGTTTCATTGCCAAAAATTTTTTTAATTGCCACATGTCATGATCTGGAGAATCCACAGCATGATTTGCGGTTTTGGTTCCGCAATCCAGTTTGCGGTTTCACAAAACAATACTAGTTTAGTAAATAGTTTGTAACCAGTACTATTTTGGTAAATAAAAATCCAAATAGTACTAGTTTGGTCAAAAAGTCGAATTAATAATATTATTAATAATAATAAATAAATAAATTAAAATTAGAAAAAAAAACATATACTCCAATGACTCCAAATCCCTATGCAGATAAAAGATAAGATAATCATCAAACTTGCATTTATATTGTCGGCCACTCAGCTACGTACACTTGCTTTTTCATTGTATGAATGCTGGGCAAAAGCAATAAAAGATTTCAACTTTCAAGATGACATTACTCTTATTACAATTCATAGTGAATATGGAACGACAATATATGCATTATTTTCTGTCACATCTTTTGGTTTTTTTTTATTATTATTATCTAAATGGGTTGTTGTGAGCGTCGTCATCTGACGGGTGGATCCATTTAGATTAAGTGGAGTCGAATATAAGATTTTTTTTTATTATGATTAATAATTTTTTTATTACGTTAAATAAGTTTTTATATTTTTATTTTTTTATAAATATATTATATTAAAATATTAACATTAATTAGATTAAAATAATTTTAATTTAAAATGATTTTAATTTAGTGGAATTAAATCTAATTCAAAATCTAAATTTTTTTTATAATTATATTAAATAAATTTACAATATTAAATACTGATTAATTTATTTATATTGTAAAAGATTGTGGAGAAATAATTTATGTAATTATTATGTAAAAATATATTTAAATTTAAAATAAGTATTATGTAAAAAGATGTAATATATAAAATTTTATTTTTACTTTTATGTAATATTTATTTTTTTACGTAATATTTATTATTTAAATTTAAATATATTTTTACATATTTAATATATATTTTAAATTTATTTAATATTATAAATTTATTTAATATTATAAATTTATTTAATTTGATAATAGAAAATTTTAGATTCTACATTAATTTTATTTCCACTAAATTAAAATTATTTTAGTCTAACAAATGTCAACATTTTAATATAATATATGTATGAAGAGAATAAAAACACAAAAAATTGTATAGCATAGTAAAAAAAATTATTAGTCATAATAGGGAAAGACCAAACGTAACCTAACTGATTTTTCCTTAAAATTTTAAATTATTATTAATAATATTTCTGTAATTATTCCCAGTATCAAGCAAAATAATTTTAATTATAAAGATAAAAAATTAATTAACTACTTTATTTTAACTGGATTAGCTTCTCTTTAGTTTCCATGAAAATAAATTATTGGATGGAGAACTTTCCAACAACTAGAGTATCTTCTATCTGTTGATGCACTAGTTGTTGTTTCTCTTTTAAATTACGCAGCTTAACTTTAAACTTATTAGTTGATCGACGTAAATATATGGGATTTTATTTCAACATAGTGATTGCGTTTTAAAAAATAGAATGTGTACCAGGCTAAGAATGAGCACCGAGCTCAATTCTTGGACCACAGGCTCACCTTACTGATCGGGCTGAACTTGATATAAACGGAATATATCTGAATAAATATGGACATATATCTTTTCTCTGATTTATCGGGATTATTGGGCCTGAAGCAATCTTCCCCATGAAATCCACGAATATGGAACCCTAATTATGATCCCTATAAATACTGATAGAGGACTCAAAATCGAGACACGAAATAAAACCTAAATTACTTATACAAATCAACGAGGGTTCCAACCCCTCACGCCGCCGGATTTCTCAGGGCCGAGCTGAGCTCGGATCACCTCAAAATCCAGCGAGAACATTTAGCGTCCACCGTGGGGCAAGATAATTCTTAATCCCATAACCACCCAAATAATTCTTAATCCCACAACCACTCAGATAATTCTTAATCCCACAACCACCCCAGATGGTTCGAACTCGCACTCGTAGTCACTCCAACACGGCGGTGGATCCCGCCATAGCGGAACTCATACAATCACAGGTGGACGCGGCGTTAGCGGAGGCTCAAGAGCGGATGGACGCTCGCGTGGAAGCTTTGCGAGCCCAGAATCGAGAGACTGAGAGGGCCTTGCAAACCACGCAAGCGAACTTGGATACCGTCCAGTGTCAGCGTGAAACCGATCTTCTGGAATTGCAGGCCCTGCGACAAAGAAACTAAGGAGTTTCGAGTAGGACCCCCTTCATTCCCAACCGGGATGACAAACCAAGACATGGAGAAGAGGCCAGGTCCAATTCGTGCGTTGGTCCCAACAACCCACACACTACGGGTGAGGATGTGCATGTCGCTACCTCCGCGGCCCGGCATGATCTCTCCCAGATTCGCGTAGCTATCTCTGCAGCCCGGCCAGATCCCTCCCAAGCTCAACCATTCACGGACCTCGGACCTCCTCCCCGAACACATGGACTTGGTAAAGTCTGGAACCTTCACCCATTCACCCCGGCCATCCTCTCTGCCCGGGTTCCCGAATCTTGGAGATGGTCGTCCCAGGATAAATACGATGGAACTACGGACTCGGTTACTCATGTGAGAGCCTTCCTGACCCAGGCTGCCATGACCGTGGATGACGACCACGTACTCTGTCGAATGTTCCCCTCAACCCTAAAGGAAACAGCCCTTGATTGGTACTACTCACTCCCTCCGATGTCAGTGGACTCCTTTGACTCCCTGTTCGAGCACTTCCAAGCCCGGTTCGCAGACGTCAAACCAACACCTACCACCTTCATATCGCTTCATCATATGATACAGGGAGACAATGAATCCCTCAGGGAGTATATGGCCCGCTTTGCGTTGGCTTGTCGGACTATACCCAACCTCCATCGCGCTGTTGCACTACACGCCATACAGGTCGGGCTCAACTCCGGCCCCTTCTCAGACTCCCTTTTCGCAGAACCTCCTGTCAATATGAATGACCTTCGTTCTCGAGCTGCCCGTTTCATGAACATAGAAGAAAACACCGAGGCTAAGCGTCGAGCTCGGGAGCATGGTCGTCCACCCAAGCAAAAGGAGTCCTCCTCCTGTTGAGCGGAGTCAAATAGAGATCGGCGCACCTACTCGTACAACTCATACACCCCCCTGAATGCATCCAGGGATAGAATTTTTAGGGAAGCGTGCACGTTAGAATTGGTTCGCCGTCCTAAAGCTTCTCAATCTCCCGCAGACACTAACCCGACCAAACAATGCGCTTACCATCAAAATACCGGGCATACCACCGAAGATTGTCGCCAAGTGCGAGACCTCTTAGAACGCCTCATAAGATCCGGTGAGCTACAGAGATTCGTCCAAGAGGAGCAGAAACACCCCGAGAGATACACTGGGCTGAGCTCAAAGACCTGGCCTCGGAAATTAGATCGGGATACCCGAGATAGCCGAAATAAACACAGGGACCGAGGTTGGGGTAAGGAGACTGATCAGAATCCTGATAAGGTCAAAAGGACTATTAACACAATTGCTAGAGGCTTCGCAGGGAGAGGAGCTACGTCTTCGGCCCGGAAACGCTACGCGAGAAGCGTCAATCACATCGGGTCGCCCAAGAAGAGAACCTTACCCTCCATCACGTTCTCTAATGCCGACTTCAACATAGATGACCCCGACCAGACTGACCCCATGGTCATCTCGTGTACCATAGCCAACTGGCGGGTTCGCAAAGTGTTAATCGACCAAGGAAGCTCGGCCGACGT
The DNA here is from genome assembly GCA_026586105.1 of Hylodesmum podocarpum. Taxonomy (NCBI): domain Eukaryota; kingdom Viridiplantae; phylum Streptophyta; class Magnoliopsida; order Fabales; family Fabaceae; genus Hylodesmum; species Hylodesmum podocarpum. The sequence goes on from JALJEV010000804.1 coordinate 4,080,507, forward strand.
GTTGTATTGGTCTGTTTTCAAACAGTTAGAGCTCCCCGAGTCCATCATCAAGCCATACCCCGAGCCGCTGCTCGATTTTGCTGGAGAGAGAGTCCAATCCAGGGCTATATTGATCTACTTACTACCTTCGGTGGAAGCGATGCCTACAAAACTGTGGAGGTCAAGTACATTCTGATCGACGCCGACACCTCCTACAATGTCATCATTGGCAGAAGAACACTCAATCAGTTGGGAGCCATTGTGTCCACTCTACACATGGCCATGAAGTTCCCAGAGGTAAGGGAAAAAATAGTCACAGTCAAGGCTGACCCGAAGACGGCCCGGGTATGCTATGCTCGGAGTTTGAAGGTCACACCATACTCCATCAAGAAAGAAGATAAGAGACCTACCTCAAACATATGTTCGGTCCACAATAGCACAGATGAACCACTGGATATCGACCCCCGAGCTGAGTTCGAGGAGAAACGTCCCTCATTTGCTGAGTCCCTTGAGCCACTACAGCTCGGCCCTGAAACGGGACAAGTAACCAAGGTCGGCACCTCATGCCGCCCTCCTTCCTCCAAGAAGTCATATCAACCCTGCATGAAAATGCAGACTTGTTTGCATGGAAACCATCCGATATGCCCGATATCGATCCCAATCTCATGTGCCACAAGTTATCCCTGCTTCCTCATGCTCGGCCAGTGGCGCAACGTAAAAGAAAGCTAGGCGAGGAGCACCGCCTTGTAGTTTAGAAAGAGGTGGGTAAGCTTCTGGAAGCCCACTTCATTCGAGAGATAATTTACACCACTTGGCTAACCAATGTTGTGATGGTCAAAAAGGCGAACAGGAAGTGGAGGATGTGCACGGATTACACCGACTTGAACAAAGCCTGTCCTAAGGACACTTACCCCTTACCTAGCATTGACCGGTTAGTGGACAGCACGGCAGGGTATGAAGCGTTCAGCTTCTTGAACACCTACTCAGGCTACAATCAGATACCGATGTATCCCCCGATGAACTGAAGACTGCATTCATGTCGGCCACAACCAACTACGCTTAACAGGTTATGCCCTTCGGCCTCAAGAACGTAGGGGCCACCTACCAATGACTAATGGACAAGGTCTTCAGTGCTCAGATCGGACATAATATGGAGGTCTACGTTGATGACATGGTGGTGAAGTCGAAAACTCATGCTCAACACGCTGCTGATCTAAGAGAAATCTTTGCAGAAATACGTCGACATCAAATCCGGCTGAATCCGGAAAAATGTGCCTTCGGCGTGGGAGGGGGTAAATTCCTCGATTTTATGATCTCCCAAAGAGGAATTTAGGCCAACCCGGACAAGTGTACAACCATCACCAACATGCCTAGCCCGACCTGCTTGAAAGACTTGCAAAAACTTAATGGACGCTTGGCCGCCCTATCTCGATTTCTGCCCAAGCTGGCTGAGCAGAGCAAACCCCTGTTCACATTATTAAAACGCTCAGTCCGCTTTGAATGGAATGATGAATGTGCCCCCACATTCGAAAAACTGAAGATACAGATAGCCTCATTGCCAACTTTGACCAGCCCATCCCCTGAGCTGCCTTTTGTACGTTTACTTAGCAGTTTTCGAGGTTGCCATCAACTCGGTCCTGGTCAAAGAGATTGACAAAGTTCAGACGTTGGTGTACTTTGCGAGCCGGACACTCCAACCTTCGGAGACCAGGTATCAAACTATAGAGAAGCTAGTGCTCGTCCTCATCTTCACTGCTCGCCGACTACGACATTACTTTCGAAGCCATGATATAATTATAAGGTCGGACTATCCGGTCAGACAGATATTGCAACGACCCGACCTTGCTGACTGCATGACAGCCTGAGCTGTAGAGTTGTCTGAGTTCGGGCTTCAATTTGAACCCCGAGGTCCTATGAAAACCCAGTTCCTGACCGAGTTCCTCACCGAGTTACCCGAGGTCGGAGAGCGTGAGCTAGGTTGGACGTTGAGAGTTGATGGCTCTTCTAACAAGAAGGGGAGCGGAGCAGGGGTCATATTGGAAGGACCAGACGATCTCGTTTTGGAACAAGCTATACGTTTCTCATTTGCGGCCTCTAACAATCAGGCCGAGTATGAGGCCCTGCTGGCCGGCCTCAGGTTAGCCCGGGACATGGGTGTCTGACACTTGAAGTGTCTGAGCGATTCTCAGCTAGTCACTTCCCAGGTTAGAGATGAATTTCAAGCCAAGGGGCCCCTCTTACAGCAGTACTATCATCGAGTGAAGAACATGCTTTCCCACTTCGCTAAATTTGAGATCATCCATGTCCCTCGTGAACAAAACGATAGAGCTGATATCCTATGTAAGCTGACGAGTTCCCGCGAAGGGGGACAACACCACTCAATCATTCAGGAAGTACTCATCTCTCTGAGCTGGGACAAGGATGAGGTCTACTCGGTTAATACCGAACCGAGCTCATGGATGACCCCCCTTATATCATATTTCCAAGATGACGTTTTGCCTGACGACAAGAATGAGGCCCAAAGGGTACGTCGTCAAGCCCCTTACTACGTAATACGGGATCAAGAGCTGTTCTGAAGAGGCTTTTTTGCTTAAATGCTTGACCAAAGACCAAGCCAAGTACGTGATGGACGAGCTCCACACTGGCATCTGCAGCATGCACTCGGGGGCCAAAAACATGGCGGCCCGATTAGTTCGAGCTGGGTACTACTGGCCCACAATGAAGAAGGATGACAAAGACTATGTTAGGAGCTATAAAAGGTGCCTGGAACACGGTTCGTTGCCAACTGCACCTTCGACCGAGCTCCAGCTCATCTCGTCACCATGGCCATTCGCCTTATGGGGAATGGACATCCTCGGCCCATTCCCACCAGCACAGAGGCAGACCAAGTTCTTACTTGTGGCCATCGACTACTTCACAAAATGGATCGAGGCCGAACCAATAGCCACGATATCAGCCAAACAAGTTCAAAAATTTGTTTGGAGACATATCATTTGCCGACATGGCATACCTCATGGCCTGATCACTGATAATGGGAGGCAGTTCACAGATGCCACGTTCCGCACATTCTTATCTCAGCTCGGTATTCAACAAAGGACATCATCGGTGGAGCACCCTCAAACAAATGGACAAGCTGAAACAGCCAATAAGGTCATCCTCAATAAGTTGAAAAAGAAGCTCGACATAGTAAAAGGAGATTAGGCTGAGGAAATGCCCAGTGTACTATGGGGATACCACTGCAAGCCTCAATCCTCAACCAACGAAACACCGTTTTGCCTCACTTACAGGTTCGATGCCATGATACCAGTGGAGGTCGGCGAACCCTCGTGGAGGAGGCTGACCTATATAGCCTCAAGTAACGAGACCGCCCTCAGGGAGGAGCTCGATCTTATTGAAGAAGTCTGAGAAGAAGCTCGGGTGAGGGAATTAGCCACTAAGTTGTGAGCAGCTCGTCGCTATAATTCCCGGATCCAGGAACGATCTTTCATCCCAGGAGACCTCGTCTGGAGAAAGACCGGGGAGGCTAGACGAGACCGAGCTCATGGCAAGCTCGCTGCCAACTGGGACGACCCCTTTCGCATCTTCGAGAACCATCGGAATGGATCTTACAAGTTACAGGAAATGGGAGGACGTCTAATCTCAAGAACTTGGAACGCCAATCATCTGAAGCCCTTTTTCAGTTAGCGTATTCCCTTCTAGTTCAGTATTCAACTCAATAAAGTTTAAACAATTTGTTATGTTTTTGATTTGTAATAGAGGTGTACTCTTTTTCCTAAGCTCGAGTTTTTCCTTAAGGAGGGTTTTTCCGGGAAAGGTTTTAACGAGACACCAAATTAGTATTCAATAAAGAAGAATTTCAACAATCACACTTATGTTGTATACCAAGCTCGGTGGCTACCGAGCTAAAGGAGACATCGCGTCCCTTTACAAGTCTTGACCGTACTCGACGGCTACCGAGTTAAAGGAGACATCGCGTCCCTTTACAAGCCTTTTACCAAGCTCGGCGGCTACCGAGCTAAAGGAGACATCGCTTCCCTTTACAAGCCTTTTACCGAGCTCGACGGCTATCAAGCTAAAGGAGACATCGCGTCCCTTTACAAGTCTTTACCGTAATCGGTGGCTACCGAGTTAAAGGAGACATCGCGTCCCTTTTACAAGCCTTTTACCAAGCTCAGCGGCTACCAAGCTAAAGGAGACATCGCGTCCCTTTACAAGTCTTTACCGTACTCAGCAGCTTCCGAGCTAAGGGGGACATCGTGTCCCAATTAATGGAGACATCCTCGACCGGCTCGACCCAAGACCGGACTAAGAACTCAGACTCGAGACCAGTTGGAGACCTCGATCAGGCGAACGACACAAGCAAGCATTCAAGTAAAACAAGTGCAGAATAATGTGACGAGAAGAAGAATAAAGCGACAATACTAAAGTAGAAGAACATAGCATGAAGACAAGACAACAATATTAAATGGAGGAAAAGTAAACATTGTACGGCCAAAACGACCTTAGTTACAACCCCAAAACCGACCTTAAAGACCGGCAACAAAAAAAAAGAGAAGAAAATACGAAGGAAGGAAGGTTAGACCTAGTCGGTACGGTCCACCCACTCCCCATCCACGACGTCCTTGACATAGTCAAAGCCCGAGCAGAAGTTGGACACCGTGGCCTCCTCCATCTGCTCCATCTTGGCCTTCTGGTTTGATATGATCTGCTCGGCCGCCTCGAGCTGCTCCGTCAGCCCCAACACCTTGGCCTCCGAGCTTACAGCACGGTCGTCGGTTGAGGTCAGCTTGCCTTGAAGCTCCTCTTGTTTAGCTTTGGAGGTGACGAGCTCCCGCTCCACCTCCTCCTTAGCCAACCTCAGCTTGGTGGCTTCTATCTCCCAGGTAGCCACCCGAGCAGCAAACTCCTGCTCCCGACGTAGGGAGGCAACTTCTAGTTCAGCCACCCGAGCCTCCATCTGAGACGTCCGCCTCTTGCTGTGCCAAGTTATAGTTGTAAGGTGGCTCAGTAACACCTCGGTACCGTCCAAGTTGTCCACCAGCCCACCGCGTCTAGAAGTAAATTGTCATAAGAGCTGGGGAAGGGTTAGCCGATCTGAATGTGCTCACCCCAGAGAGAGGAATCCCACAAAGATTGATCGAGCAGGATGTCAGCCGCCATTTGCTCGATTCGGGGCTCAACACCTTCTTTGCCGAGTCAGGAAGCGCCCGGAGGAAGGTTGGTCGAGGTCTTCACAGAAGTAGGTGGCGTACCTCCACCCTTTGACGCCGGTTAGACACCGCCACCTTTACCCGAGGAGTAGGAGTAAGAGAGGCTGAGGTAGCGTGGTCCTCTTCAAGGAGAACATAGGCTCCTTTGACCCTGGGCCTCTTAGCGGGGCTAGGAGCGGCTTCAGAAATGGGAGGCCGGGTAACTGAGCTTGGTCCTCGAGAGGGCGGCCCTCGCCTTTTTTGTCCAGAGCTCGGCTTGCAGGCCTTCAAGGCAGCCACCAGGCTGAAGTTATTCGACATTAGATCTGCAAACAAAGACATAGGTTAGTAGTACATTCCACAGTTCGGGCTAAAAGACATTAAAATAATTACCTAGAAAGTGCTGGTAAGGGTCCTCCTCTCGGGCAGAGTGTATTAAAGCCCGACTACTAATGGGCAGAGGGAGACCGTGAAGGACTTGGATAATATTTTTGTCACTCGGAGTCAACATATCCTCAGGAAACTTGGTGTATTTTCAAGGAAGACACCAATGTAAAGGGTACCTCGGCTCCAAGTCATCCTTAAGAAAAAGGGCCTTAACGGCCCTATTATTGATAGGGAACAATTTGAAGTAGCGCTCTTTAAATTTCTTATATGATTGTGCATAGGGGATGAGTAAGCCTCCCCTAGCACGGGAACTACTAAGGGAAGCCCAGCCCACCTTATGGTCATGCTTGAGCTGATAATGATAGAGAAAAACACGAGAGCTCGGCCTAACACCGAGCATCTTACATAAGATTTGAAAGGCGCGGAGAAAACCCTAATTATTGGGGTGGAGCTGGCTAGGGGCCACGTTGAGAAAGGCCAAGACCTCGGTCTCATATCGACTCAAAGGAAAAACTAGGCCATACTCTTTGAACATATATTTGTACACGGTTATGGCGTACCAACCAGATACGAGGGTACGAGCATGTACCCTCTAACTACGCCTACAAGTTCAGAATCTAACCACGTCTTCGTACCCCTCCCTCAAGACCTCGTACCTATCTATAAGGGCTTGAACTCTCTCTACGCTATCATAAGAGGAAGCTCGGCTAAAGACTTCTCCTAAGAGCCACGAGAAGTCGGGCTCATCGGCAGGGACGGGGACATTGAGGTCGGCCTCCTCAGGCTCCCTCGCTATCCCCTCCTCGGCTGAACCAGGAGGAGCATCCCCATCGCCGGATGCCTCCACGGCACCGTCGATAGACCTTACCTCGGCCCCAACAGGGGAGAACTCGGTTACCTCGTCCCCAACAAGGGAGCCCTCGGTTACCCCGGCCCCAGCAGGGGGGACCTCGGTAGCACCTCCACCGCCGGATGCCTCCACGACACCTTCGATAGACCTTACCTCGGCCCCAGCAGGGAAGACCTCGGTAGCAGCAGAGGCGGGTCTAGACCCGGAATCGGCCTACGCCGTAAACACCTCATATAAATCAACGAGAATTCCAACCCCTCACGCCGCCGGATTTCTCAGGGGCAAGCTGAGTTCAGACCACCTCAATCAAGCAAGAACAGAATGTAAACATAATTATTGATTAAAAATTAATAAGTAAGATTTATAATAAAATAAATACATATAAAAATAAAATTTGTATAGTTAATGTATTGTAAATATGTCATCATAAAAAAGTAATAACAATGACTCTTGCGTGGACACATGCATGTCCGATTATTACACCAACTCCTTTTTCTCAATTATAGATGCATCGTAAGTCAAAACTATCAAAACCTTTGTCAACACACTAGTGCAAATTGATTTTTTTACGGTTCATTTTTTACGGCGGGTAAAGAAACACTCGCTGTTGTTGCATTTTTAACAGCGGTTATCAGTACAACCGCTGTCAAAAATGATTTTTGACAGCGGTTCTTTAAACACCCGTCGTAAAAAATGATTTTGAATGGCGGTTGTGTTGTTAACCGCCGTTAAAAATGCAACTTAAGTCTGCTGCGAGGGCCTCCATTTTCATTTTCTTTTACCCTCACTTCACTCCCTCTCTTCACTCCCTCTCTTCACTGCGAGTTAAAACCCTCTCTTCACTCCCTCTCTACTCATCTTCGCTCCCTCTCTACGCTCTTCAATCCCTCTCGCCGTGAACATACAGCCCAAATTGCCATCAGCCCCCATGGCCATTGCCTTCGTGTTTCGATTTTTGGTGGGTTTGGTGCCTTCGTGGTTCATGGTTTGTGGTTCGTGGTTTGTGGTTCATGATGAACATCCAAGCGCTATTCGTGGGTTTGGGTTTCCTTGGCTAACCCTTTTCAAGGTATGAACCTTCTATTTTTTCTATTTTTTTTTATTAATCTTTGATTTAGAAACGAAACTATGTTAGGGTTGGGGCTTGAAGGGGTAGAGCAGTGGTTGCAAAATTAGAGATTGGTGTTGCTTTCTAATCTTAACATGGCAAAGCAAGGAGATCTCTAGGACGATTCAGCTCTCATTAATGCCTTCGACCAAGCTATTTCTACTTACGAAGTTTTATTCTCTCTCTCTTTGCTATAGCAGGTAATTGATAAGATTTTTATTTTGTTTATTTTAATGATATATTGTTATTTGGGTTGTTAAGTATTATTGAACTTTGGAAATTACACTCAACTTTTGGGTAATTGATCTACATCTTGACATCTTTAGGAAATCAGGATAATTCTGGTTTTCTGGTTATATTGAATATGCTGGTTGGCTCCTCATAAATTTTGATGTGTTGGTGCGAGTTTTCTTAGAAAATTTTACTGAACATTTTAAGAAATGTTTTTGGTCTCTGTTCCTGACATGAATATGTTGCTAGAGAGTTAAGTGTTAAATACATGTTATAATAATGAAATAAAGAAATAAATAAAATAATATTTTTTTAAAAAAAATATCATATTCTTAACAGCGATTATTCACTACAACCGCCATTAAAAATCATTATTAACGACGGTTAATACAACCGCTGTTAAAAATGGTCTACTTTTAACGTCTCCCATATATAACGGCGGTTACACAACCGCTGTAAAAAATATATTTTAATCACTGTTAAAAACCCTTTTTACACTAGTGACAAGATCAACCAATCCGGTTGAGGATGTGCACATGAAAGGAAAAATAATTTAACCTATAAATATCTCCAAAAAAAATATTTCTAACTCTAATAAATTGTTTTCAATTCTCATGTTCTCACCCAAAATTTTCCTAACTCAAGTTTTAGAGTGTGGACACCCCTCTTCAATTGCATCGCGAGCCCAACCTTGCCCAACCTATTCTAGAAAGCGTGAAGCTCTTCTCCAGCTCATAGAGAACTTTGACATAATTAAAATTATAATTATATTTTATTATCTATAATCTAAATTGAAAAGAAAAATAAAAATAATCAGAATTATTGAAAATTAAAAAAAATTAAAACTATTTAGACTTATTTTATTTTATTTTAGTTTTTAACTAACTAATAAGTCTAGTTTAGTTTAAAACTTTCAAGCTGAACGAATTTTCAATGTACACATTTAAACTTACATTATATTTTCTATATGAGTTATTTTTATTATTTTTTACAAATTATTTAATAATATTATTGCCCATATATTTAGAAATAAAATAAACACAAAAATAAAATAAAAATAATTTAAATTTAAATTTTTTCTTATATTTTAAGTTTAAGAAATAGATTATTTATCACTAATTTAAACTATATTAATAAGATAGAATCGGATTAAGTTTTTAAAAAAACATATATCCACCTAACCGAGCCACAAATTTTAAATATTCAGATCAGCAACTTATTTAAAATTAATTCAAACTTAAGCGAAAACCCGTCCTCCCCTCTTCGTGTACAACAAAAGAAATCCATAAATATGAAAAGTCTACTATTAAATCAACTCCAAATAAAATCTTATAAGTATTCCTTAAAAACTACGAAACCTGCTCGTCAGTTTTTCCATCACTAATCTCTTGTCAAACGTGCATCTATACGGCATCTATATCCCCATCTCTGTTGTCATAATTGACCACCAGGCATACAAAAGAATCCAATCTATCAATATTTAATTACTACATTAAACACTGACCACTAATATCACACACCCCGTTCTAAGCTCCTGATCCAAAGGGATATGAATTGAAGAGTGTTTAACCTTCAATTACTTTTGCCACGTGCGACAGCGCACTGTACGACGAACCACCCCCGGACAAAGCTTTCAATGCATTTCGTTGTAACTCTTTCACTCTCTTCCTTGAGAGATTACTCCTAACACTTTCATCACTCGGCATAACCTCCCTCACCATCCTCGCTATCTCCTCTCTCCCCACCACCTTCTTCGTCGGCAACACCGCCGGCCGCACAGCCACTCCCAGCTCTTCCGCCAGCAACGTGGCATTCATCCTCTGCTCCGCGTATAGCGGCCACGCAACCAACGGAACACCGTTGGTGACGCTTTCAAGGGTAGAACCCCACCCACAGTGAGAAACAAATCCCCCAATAGAACCATGCGTTAATATACTAACTTGTTCCGCCCATTCCGGAATCAACAGGCCCACTTTGTTTGTTCTGGATAAAAACCCTTCAGGCAAATATTTAGCGACGGACACGTCATCATTCTCATCATACCCGGTCGTGAAAAACGCGGCGTCTGCAGCTCCTTCTATAGGTGCGCGCACCACCCAAACAAATCTCCTCTCACTCAACTCCAATCCCCACGCCAACTCCCTCATTTGTTCAAACGACATCGTTCCACCGCTCCCGAACGAGACGTAAAGAACAGACTCGCTTGGTTGTGAATCGAGCCACTTCATGACCGAGCGAGTCAAAGAACTCATTTCTAACTCGGGTTGTCTTACTAAAGGTCCAACAGCGTATATTGGAATCTTCATATTCAACTCTTCACTTAACAAACCTCCCTCCCTCAACGTTGTAAGATCTTTATGTTGAAGCTGTTCCCACGTGTTAATCAAAACACCGTCGCTTTGAGGAATACCTTTGGCTACTTGAAGATAGTCTTTATATTCTTGGTGGTTCCGGTCTTGCATCTGGTCCACCAAATCCTCCGGTCGAACCGGATTGCAACCCGGGATTTTCAAGGGGTCTTTTTGGTCAATGTATTCTCCTTGAATTTTCTCGTCGAGTATTGGGGAATACAAGAGTACAGATAGGAACCAAGCGTGTGATGCCACGTAGACGAAGGTGGGAATGTTGAGTTCTCTGGCTAAGGGTATAGACTCGGTGGAGAAGATGTCGACGATGAGTGCGGAGGGGGGAGGGGTAAGTTTGGAAAGAACCGATTTGATGGCGGGTTTTGCTGCGCGCATCATGACGCAGAGGCGCGTGACCATGCGGTCGTTTTTGTTGGTGAGGTTAGTTATGTCTGGTGGAGGGATATCGATGAGGTTGCAGAAGGAGGAGGTGATGGCGGAGTTTAGAGTCTTTGTTTCGGCGGGTGAGCTTTGGGAAGTGACGGCGAGGACGGTGGCTTTGAAGTTGTGGTGAAGGACGAAACGCTTTCCGAGCTCCATCACTGGGATGAGGTGGCCCAGGCCCGGGCTTGAGAGAAGAACTACGTGTGTGGGTTTGGGCTGCTCCATTGAGGAAAATTTAAGAACAAACAGTTTCAGCTTTGTTAAATGGGTTATGTGGTATTATATTTAGCATGTCTTATATAGACGAGTATACATGGAAATGATAGTCTCGTGTGTAAATTTTAGTAAAATGCGCTGACAACAACAGACAAAGAGGAATCTGTACGTTCGGTGAATGGGTGAGCTGCGTTTCGGTTTCGGAGTTGGATGCTGTAAATTTTTATAATTAAAATTTTATCGTCATTTTATTTTTTTATTTAAATATTCTTTTTTCGAATATACATTAATCTTACAAACAACATGTGATTCTATTGGGTCCCGTGAACGGAGCGGGAAGGGAATGAAAATAGAAAGAAAATAAATGTGAGTCCTATATTTTATATTCAACGTTAGTTTAGTTATTATTATTTTCAGTTTAGTTTGCGTCATAGATGTTGAATTTGTCAAAATAAGACTAACGACACACATTAATATTTGGAAAATATAATTATATTTTTCGGCTATTATTAAGAATGTTATTCATGTTAAAGATATTTCATGTTTATTTATTATTTTTTAAAATATTTTAAAGTTTGTTTTAATTTAAAAGGAAAAAAATTTCGAATAAATAAAATTGAGAAATAATGAGGTGAAGGTCCGAAAAAATTTCTCATTTATTTCCCATGGAATATATAAAATTCTCATCCCTAATTTATATTAAAATTAAAAATAAAGAAAATATATGTAAGGTTTTGGGAATAAATTATGTTTAGGAGTATTTTTTTTAATAACCTGCACCAAATGTGACGATGTTATATTTCCAAGCTCACATTTCAAAGAATAATATTGTATGTATAAAAACAAATTAACTCTAAATTAAATTTTTGTTACCAAATCTTGTTATCAAATAATTGTTTTAAGTGTGAATATGTTTTAATTGGAATAATAATATTATGATACAAGGTTAGATTTTCTTTAAGATGGAGAAAGTTGATAAGCTTATATCAATACATTAAATTTATCTTAATTAAAATTATATTATATTTGAATATTATTATTAATATAATGAAATATTTATTATTCCATCAATTATTTATTGAATTAATAAAAAATCTAAAATTTATTAATTCCAAAAACAATTTTTAGATAGATTCTTATTAAAAACAATTAAACAACACTTTTTATTTCGCTCTTAAGATCTAAAGACAATATTGGTTAATTAACTTTTATATAAAATTTATTAAATTCAGAGTAAGTTCAGTTCCTGGAAGACTGTAGAACAGAGTCATTCTTGAGTAGATTGGTAAAAACATGTTACGGTCAACTGACGACGTTTCTGCTTGTGGAAATTAAAGCCTTATGGTCCATACTTTAATAATGATTTTGTACTACTTTCTTGACAAGGACGGAAACATAGTCAAGTTTAGAATCATAATTATTTTGTACGAACTTACAACCATGAAAAAATAATAAAAATTATTAATGGTGTCACCTCTCGAAATACGTAAATGACCTTCCATGCTTATATAAAACTTGTCAGATATATCTTGCAAAATTTGGTTTTTCTTTTTTCTCCCTTTCGGTCAAGAAATTGTGCTTGTTTTATTGTTCAGAGATGGATGGGAAAACCTTGTTCTTTTCCAAGAAGCTAATCTTGTTTTTCCTTCAAGCTTCGGATTTAACGTGTAATTAGTTCCCAAACTTGATTTTGACTCTAAACTGAGCTTTCACGTGGAAAAAAAATTAAGATGGTCATGTATTATTTACAAGTCACGACAAATAATAGAATATAGTATCCTATACGGTTCTTACACATACAAATCTGAACCACCAGATGCAGTATATATTTTAACGGGCTCTTCGGTGATATACTATGACGCGTTTCTTTTTGACCGGTTGTAACTGTTTTTAAAATTTGTTTACATGGAAAAATAAATTAAATGTCCCATTCAATCCTGTTTAGACTGTTTTCTATTTGGGCATTTGTAAAGAATTCTATTTATAACTTTTATATTTTAAGGTATATCATTTTGATCTTTTAACTATTTTTTCAAAAAATATTAATTTTACATCAATTTATAATTACTTTTAGATATTATAATGTACATTTTCAAAAAGTGGTGAAATAATTTCTCATATGTTTAAATTTTATTATCATAACACAATTTTGTCATTTTTTAATACACATAGTTATTATTAACAAAAATTATTATATTTAAATAATTATTTTAAAAAAATTTATACTTGTTAAGAATATACAAAATTTATAACGATACTAAGCTAAACAAATATAAAATAATTGAATTAGTTTAGTTTTATATATTAAATATTATTAAGAATTTAGTTGTGTCAGTTGTGGGACCCTTGTCACATGACAACCCAATAATCTTCCCACAACTATCAAATACGTTACAAAATAAAGATAGAAAAATAATTTTTGTGGTTTCATGACCACTAATTACATTAAAATATTTTCATTTATTCACATTACTCTCACTTCCCACACGACTAATGAGTTAATTTTCACTAAATTTTCTTTTCTATGTCTCTCACCACACTTTAAATATAATTTCTCTCTCATTTTTTCTCTCGGTCCATCACACTCATTGTGCACATAACTCAGGACCAATATTCATTCATCACATTTCTCTCGTCTCCACCAACATTCATTCATTCACATTTCTCTCATCTCCTAGTCATTCACCTAATAAATAAACTAATAATATATTTTTTTCCCTCATCTCACTTATTGACACATTAACTAACATTCACTCATTCATCTTTTTCACACCTCTCATCCCACTTTAAATATTACTTCTCTCTCATTTTTTTCACAATTAATTCACCTGGGCCCACCCAACTCACACACAATTCTTACTTCAAATATCATTTCTCTCTATTTCTGTTGCTACGTGGCAAAGGATCCCATAACTGGCAGTTGCTCATTGTCTCGTTGCAAAAATGTGGTTCCTTTTTTAAATAGTTTATTACTAAACTCTAGTTCATATTTAGTTTGTAAAACCGAATACATTTAGTAATTTTACCAAATATTCATAACATTTTAAACTTATCTAAAGAAATAGTGCATAATCAAATTCAAGCTAATAATATATAAAAAGTTTCAATAACATCATAAACTACAAAATCATAACTAATATTAATGTTCTCAAAATGATAAACTATTGCAAAATTATAATTAATTAAAAGTTTTATCAAGATGATACACTAAAGCATCATAAGTGATAAAAAGTTTCAACACCATAAATGATAAAAGTACAATATAAAATACTTATTGGCATAATCAATGGTCTTTTAGTGTATAATGAATGTTATCAACATGATCGATCATCTTTGATCATCTTTAACATGTTGGTTAATGTTTTCTATAATATCCTAAATTCTATAAACTTGGAAAAATGAAGATCTTTGCGTACATGATACTTAGTAACGACTTATTAGGAGTCCTAGGCAAAGGAGAAAAGAGAAAAGAACAGAAGGAAATAAAAGATAAACGAAAGAAGGAAAGATATCGAGACCTTCTTCATGTCAGGGAATTTAAATATTTGAGGCAATTAGAGGTTCAGGCAATGGATCTAAGAAACCGATTGATTAGATAGGTTAAATATATGCTTACAAGTAGTTTAGATTGTTTAGGTCGAGTTAATGACCAAGATTGACCATAGGTGGAAGCAAGTATGAAAATCACACCTACCGTCCGTGTAATTGTGCTAAGTGGGACAGAGCTCATGTTGAGTATGAGTGCATAAACTAGTTCCTCGGGTGTAAGATACTAATGTTAAGCTTGAATAGTCGCCACACTAATCATTTGGTCATGTTGAGCGTTATACCTACCTAACATTTAGTGAGAAGGTACAAAATGTAACAAAATCTGCATCAAAGGGTACCTAGCTCCATTTGAGTACTCAAGTCAACAATATTATGTTGATTTTTGCGATCTGTGCTTACATGCAAGATAGAATAGTTAAATAAAATATTTAACTATGTAAAACAATAAAGAGAAAAGGGAATGACCATCAGACCAAGAGGGGATATACATATGAGATCATAAGCTTGATTAAAAGAGGATTTATCCACTTAAAAATGAGAAGGTGTCATTACTTCCCATTTTGAATGCTTTTTAGACTAGATGAGGTATAAATATGAGTTTATGATAAAGAAAAGGGGGATCGTAACGACTCGACTTATCATTACTAAAATACTTTTGATTTTCTTGATTTTATTATTTTTAACAAAAACATTCATTCTCTTACAACGTTATTTGAATTTAATTGAAAAAAATCATGTTTTATATTATAAAAACATTACCATATTATTTTTTAAAAATAAATTTTATCAATCATATCATCAAATACAACGTCATCAAACTGAATTTAAAATTATAACAAAATAGTTAACGTCTATTGATAACAAATAATTTACAAATAATTATCTAATCTTCAAATAAAATATATCCTCTAGTAATTCATTCTTCACACAAAGTTTAACCTGTCAGTCTGCTTCCTCGAATAAAATTCAGGATCATCACAAGTATCAAACCAAATACATAAATAAGCAAAGGTAAGTTGCTTACGGATAATAAATCTTATATACATACATAAATTAAATAAGTAAATAAATAACTCTTTTTAAATGATGACTAGATAAGAATTTTTTATATGATGAATGCTCCTTCCTTAACTTCCTCATTATGCAATATGATACAATTTCAGATAATACGACATTATCATCATAAAACTTATCGACCAGTTGGGATCCCTAAATGGTGCACAGAATATCATAAAAACACATGTGATCTTCATGAATAAAATGATTTCTCACTTTCTCAAAGATCCCCCAAGTACTAAGCATCACACTTAGACACACATATTAAGTTTATTATCCACACCTTGTACTAAGGCCACCTCATTTTGAGGTCATGCATGTATGAACATGATCTTTTATCCTCTCTCAAAATATGTATGATTATTATTAATTTTAGTCCTCAAAATAAGTTGTATAGGTCATAAAGTCATAAACTCAATTCATCATCCAAGTTCACAATATAAGTTATCAAACACCATAATTTACAACACAGGTTATTCACAGTACAAATTATTAATGCACAATACATGTTATAAATCACCATCATCCACAACACAAGTTACCACACACCATGATTCACAACACAGGTTACCAACCAAATTAATCCAGTACAAGTTCACTTTTAGATTATATTTACCACCTTTCTTTATCAAATTTTTCAATAATTATTTGAAATATATGAAACCTTTAGAAACTTGGATTATTTTAAAAACTTCCCTTGATACTCTATTAATGACTTTCTTATCTTTGAATTGGTCTTTGTTTTTAGTTATGGAGTTTATATTCATATCAAGAAAAGATTGAAAAAAAAATGCAAGGTGGCAAAATTGCAAAATCATATTATTTTTGGCACTTCTAGAAATTTGGAAAATTTCCTTATTGTAAAATGGTATGAATTTTATTATGTAAACATCCTTAGATTTTTCATTTTCAAACTAACTTACATGATTCTTAAATAAGACAAACATAATTTTGCACAATTTTTACACAATTGTAATTTAAAAGTTAACATAATTTTGAAATTTCATAATAAATTAAAATCATAATTTTTATTCTTTATTTTATGATTTTGAATCTAACCTTAAAATATCATTTATAATTATACCATAATCAAAATTTTATGAGAAACATATACTTTTATAATCAATTTTTTTTTTAACAATATATGTTTTCTATGTGTTAATTCTTAACAGATTTTACATACTAAATATAGAAACAAAATTTTATACAGACAATAATAAGCAGATCATACAAACAATTAATCATATCAACCAATATTTTCAAACGTTAAATAGAAAATAAAAACACTAGACAATAAAATTACATTGCATTCTAAATTTATTAGAACGTAGTAGTAAAAATACGTTTTTATCTCATTTCAAACCAACTATGGTTGCAAATACCTCACATCTCCACAAAAATCACACTAAACGTTTTAACTACATTTCTAATATAAATAATTATCATAGCTACATAAACTAATTTTGAGAGTGTTACATGGATGCTCCTTAGAGGCTAGCAAGATGGAAAAAGAGTGATTAGCTTGATTAGTAATGAGTAAAGGAACTATATACACCCAAGACTAAATATAAAGAGATTAATGCAAGCCTAGGAGTATATACTCATGCTAGTACGTATAACAATTAAAGAGTCACATACTCCATCAAGAAAATTGAAAGAGCAGACATTAACACAATAAAAGGAATGAGTTAAATTGTGTTAAGTTAGAAACGTTTTTTGAACTTAAAAAGCTTTTTCGCAAATACGTGTTGATGTAAGTTTGATAAACACAATTCAAAAATAGAAATGATTAGTTCAAAAAACTAAAATAAAAGTGTGTGTCCAATGGTTAAGAGAGAATAGAAAGAGTGAAAAAACACAAGGGTTTATATTAGTTCACTCAAAATAAACTATATCTAGTACCTTTAAAATACTTGAAGGCTTTCGATTAACCAATTGATTACTCCCAAGTATTCTCTATTACTAAGTCATTCTTGACTCAAAATGCAGCAAACTTATAACCCAAACTTACCATAACCAAGTATTCTTTTTCATTAAGTAACACCTAACTTGTACAGAATAAGATTTATTTTCAAAGAGGATATACAATGAAGTGAAAATTGTTTAGGTTTGCTAAGAAAAGGATGCTACTCTATTATTTATACTTAGGAAATTTTCTAAGATATAAGTGTTTTATCCAACAAATTTTCGGCTCTATGATTTTCGCTTCATTGTTTTTCACTTGTTATGTTGAATCTATATATAGGCAGAGATAAGTTGTTACAAGCTTGCTTGCAAACTTGCATGAATTTGGCCCAATCTTCATTCTTTAATTGAAATTCTTCACGGTACACAACAAATTGAATGTGAAAGCTTAACTCAAAATTGAGAACAAAAATAAAAGTAGAATATGGAGTAGAATAGAAGGTAGAGGCACTATGCTAGAGCAATAGCCAAGTGATGAATCACCACAAGGAGTGATCTCCATTGATAAAATTCAAGGTTCTAAGAAGAAACTCAAGAGAGGACTTTCTCCAAAAGAATAACACAAGCTATCTATTAATTTCTGAAAATTTGTCAAAAGTTCTATGATGAGTCATTATTCTCCCATATTTGTTTGTCTTTCTGCACCTATTTTAATTAATGATTTGTGCTTAACTGCTTATTAATTTCTCATTTTCATTATTTGAGTTTCATTAGGCCAGAAATTCATTTTTTTTATTAATTCGAATTTTCTTGAGCCTAATTTAGTTGTTATTATTTTGAGGGAAATTTTAGAAATTAACTGGGCTTGAAAATTTATTCTGGACATGAAGAGGAGCTGCCATGTCACCACTTCATTAATCCACATGAGATTTTAATCTTTTATTTTCCTTTTGTATTTATTTCTTTTTATTTTATTAATTGTAATTAATGGGCCAGATTTGGAGAGAGGCGCAATTAGTCATTAGTGAGGGGTTGCCTAGGTTTTGCTGCCCATGCAGCCACTACACACTCCAGGCTTTGCATTTTAGTTTTTACACATTACAAACATTTTGTTTTCCCCTATGTTTTCTTCATTTTGGTTTTCCATTTTGTTCATCGTTCAGACTTGCGTTTTGTTCTTCGGTTCCGCATCAATAAAATACAATTCGTTGTTCCTCTTTACTTACTGCTTCTGCACTTCCTTTTCAATAATGCATTTCATTACTGTTCCATTCATTTTATATGTGATTGCATTTTCGTTTCAATTTTGTTTTCTTTTCTGCAATTCTATTTTCTATTTCGCTGCAATTCATTTTCTGCAATTTATTCTCTATTGTCCATTCATTTCAATTTCATTTGAATAATGGAAGGGTAATTATAGGGTTATCCTCTTGATTCAAATTGCATGATGCTTTG
The DNA here is from genome assembly GCA_026586105.1 of Hylodesmum podocarpum. Classification (NCBI taxonomy): domain Eukaryota; kingdom Viridiplantae; phylum Streptophyta; class Magnoliopsida; order Fabales; family Fabaceae; genus Hylodesmum; species Hylodesmum podocarpum. The sequence continues at coordinate 4,099,221 of JALJEV010000804.1, forward strand.
AGGTTTCTGTTGTGTTTCTTTCCTGCTCTATGTCGTACTTAACTTTAATCATTTTTTTCAGTGCTTAATGATTTTGTTCATGTTTAATGGATTGATTTACAATTTGCTGGAATTAGAGTAATTGATGTGTGTGATTGTTTAATTCGCATAAGGAAAACCTAGATTAAATTTTTGCTTAGTTAATTAATTTGGGTTGGAATGAGGGTTCAGTAATTTGAGCATGAGTTTCTGTAACCAAGGATAAGTGGATTACAATCTAATCAAGAGACTAATCTATTTTTGTTTATTGATTCAATTAGTGTTAACCTTTTCTATTTGATAATCTGCATTTGTTCAACCCCCCGTTATGTCCTGCTTTTGATAGAAAGGTAATGATGGTCCTTGAGAGACGACCTAAGAGTCATTTCCTAATATACATTTAATTGCATTATTTTGACCGAATACGACTTCAATTAAAATTTGGCATCATTTTCGGGGAACATCCTTTTCTGTCAAATATTAGTGTTGAGTTGTGTTGTATTGTTCTATTTTGTCATGTGTGTTTTGTTCTAGTGTTAGTGTTAGTGTTAGTAGTGTTAGTGTGTGTTCTGTTTTAGTGTTCTATTTTATGGGTTGTTATTCATCTAGTAGGAGTAGCAAGTGAAGTGAAGCAAGAGAAACTCGAATTTAGTTGCTGCACAACTGAAGTTAATCAATGGAACAATAACTATTTCAATTTTGTTGTTCCTACATAATTGCTGTCATTTGCTGTTGTTGCATAATTGTTGTTTCTATATAATCATCTTTGCTGCATAATTTGTTGTCATCTGTGATTTTCTGCCATGTGTCCTGCATAATTGTTCTCCATAATAGTTGCTGCATTCTGTTTCTGCATATCGCTGCATAATTTTTGTTGTTTTACATTTTGCTGAGTTCTTGCATAATCTGCTTAGATAACCAATTAGACATGCATAGTGACTCTATATTGGATGCCTAGACATGATTTAGTTGTGCTGCAAAAATGTTTTCTAGAAATCTCAAAATCCAGAACTTGTAGGAAATGATTTATACTAGATGAATAGTAACGTGATTTTTCCAATTAATTGTGATTTTTGGTTTTGATAGCTAGAGTTGTTATTTTCTCCTGAAATTTTGTATGCCAACTTCTTTCCACCCATATTTTGTGTAAAAAATACCAGGGACCCTTGGTTTGGTCCTGGTTGAGAGAGTAAAAAATTTGTGAATTTTGATTTTGCCGAAACTTAAAACGGGCATAACTTTTTCTACGGTTATCAGAATTGGAAAAATTATGTATGTTTTTCTAGGTGGAACAGGCCAAATCTTTTGGCCTAGTTCACTACGCCGACTGCGGGGTCAGCGAATTTCAAATTAGAGGCACTTTTTTAGAAAATATTTTAGCTCCAATTTTACCCCTATATATGCTTGTTTGTAAAATGCATTGTATGTTGCATATAGTGCATGACTAGAGGTGATTTAGGAGTTACATAACCTTTTGACCCTGAAATAGATAAGACCTTTCATAGATTAGTTAGACATTCTAGAAATTTGTGTTTAGCGTCTGTACCATTAGATAATGTTAGTTTGAATAATTCTGAGCATTTTCCTTCTGCATCTACCAATTTCAATTATGTGCATATTGCATTTGTCATTGACACTGATACTGATTCTGATAATATTCATACCTTGAGAATAATATGGCTTAACCTCCACCTCGTGAGAGGACTCTTAGGGAGCTGGCTGCACCTGATTTCACTTATGAAAGCTTGAGCATTTAGTATCCTGTTGAGGATGTTCCATATGTTCTCAAAACTGGACTGATACATCTGTTGCCCAAGTTCCATGGTCTTGCAGGTGAATGTCCTCATAAACATCTCAAGGAGTTCCACATAATCTGTTCCACAATGAAGCCGCCAGATGTTTTAGACGACCACATATTCCTGAAGGCATTTCCACATTCTCTAGAGGGCGTGGCAAAAGATTGACCATATTATCTTGCTCCTAGATCCATCACTAGCTGGGATGATCTTAAGAGAATGTTTCTAGAAAAATTCTTCCCTGCATCCAAGACCACAACAATCAGAAAAGATATCTCGGGCATCAGACAACTTGGTGGAGAGACCTTGTACGAGTACTGGGAGATGTTCAAGAAATTGTGTGCAAGTTGTCCTCACCACCAGATTTCTGAGCAACTCCTTCTGCAATATTTTTATGAGGGTTTGAGCAGCATGGAGAGGAGTATGATTGATGCTGCAAGTGGTGGAGCTCTTGGTGATATGACCCCTGCTGCAACTAGGCATTTAATTGAGAAGATGACCTCTAATTCCCAATAATTCAGTGCTAGAAGTGATGCTATTATTGTTAAAGAAGTTCATGATATGGCTGCTGGATCATCTACAGAAAGCAAGCTAGAGAGGAAACTTGATGCTCTTGCGAACTTGGTGACACAACTTGTTGTTAATAAAAAATCTACATCAATTGCAAGAGTTTGTGGCATCTACACTTCACATGATCATCATACAGATTCCTGTCCATCATTGCAGCAATCTCTTGGTCCTGATTCTCACTCTCCTCAAGCCTATGTTGCAAACATCTACAATAATAGACCACAACAACAACCAAATTATGACTTGTCCAGTAACAAGTGCAATCCAGTTTGGAGAAATCACCCAAATCTGAGATGGTCTAACCCTCCACAGCAGCAACACCAACAACAATCATCACCTCCTTTTCCTGTTGGTCCTAGTAGACCTTCTATGCCTCCACCTATGCAGTAGCAAAGTCAAAGACAGCCTGAAGCACTTGCACCACCAGCTCCTTAACCTTCCACTTCTGAACCTTCACTTGAGGAGTTAGTCAGGCAGATGACCCTTCAGAACATGCAATTCCAGCAAGAGACAAGAGCTTCCATTCAGAGCTTGCCAAATCAGATGGGATAGATGGCTACTCAGCTTAATCAGGCACAATCACAAAATTTAGATAGATTGCCTTCTCAGACTGTGCAGAATACCAAAAATGCTAGTGCCATCACTTTGAGGTCTGGTAAACAAATTGATGTTCTAGTTTGAGTACCTCCATCTACACCTTTTGCACCTTCTTCCAGTGGTGATTTGCAGCCTCCTATCCCTCTTCCATTTCCTCCCAGATTAATTCCTAGCGAAAGGATGGAAGAGGCAGATAAAGAGATCTTGGAGACCTTTAGGAAAGTAAAGGTGAATATACCTCTGCTTGATGCCATCAAGCAATTCCAAGACATGAAAAATTCTTAAAGGAGTTGTGCACGCACAAGAGGAAGATGAATAGTAATGAGCGAATCAGCATGGACAGAAATGTATCTGCATTGATAGGTAAATATATTCCTCACATTCATGAGAAATGTAAGGACTCAGGTACTTTTTGTATACCTTGTATCATTGGAAATAGTAAGTTTGAAAATTCCATGCTTGATTTGGGTGCTTCAATAATGTCAAGCCTCTTTCCATTTATAAATATATGTCTCTTGGACTTATGCAACCTACAAGTGTGGTAATTCAGTTGGCAAATAGGAGTGTTGTCTACCCTACAGGTTTCATTGAGGATGTCTTAGTTTGGGTTAGTGAACTTATTTTCCCTGCTGATTTTTATCTTCTGGATATGGAGGAGGGATTCTCCCATGGATCCGTCCCAATCATTTTAGGTGGGCCATTTTTTAAAACAACCCGAACTAAGATTGATGTGTATGCTGACACTTTATCTATGGAATTTGGTGATAGTTTTGTCCATTTTAACATTCTAGATGCCATGAAACATTCATCTGAAGATCATTTTGTTTTTCGTGCTGAGATTATTGATGATATTGTGGATGATTATGTTTCTGATTTAGACTTTTTGCATGATAGGAAACATTCTTTTTTATCTGATTTTCATGCTTGCCTTTCCGCATGCACTAAGTTTGAATCTGATGTTGAATGTGATGATTATACACCTGAATTATGTTTTGAGATTATTTGTGATGAGACTTTGGGTGTTGTACCTCTTGATATTGATTTGATAGAGTTAGATTGCACTAACCATGTTTTAGAAAGTACACATGAATCTGACTTGTAGGTTGAGTTATAGGCTGTGGAACCTATTCTTCTTCCTCCTTTAGTTCCTGATGTTCAACCACCACCCATTCTAGAATTGAAACCATTACCAAAAAACCTCAAGTATGCTTACTTGGAGGATGATGAGAAATTGCCAGTGATTATTTCCACCTCCCTTGATGGTGTTCAAGAGGGGAAGTTGTTGCAAGTGCTTAGGAAACATAAGAAACCATCGGTTAGACCTTAACAGACATTCCTGGTATCAGCCCATCCACATGCATGCATAGAATACTATTGGAGGATGGAGCTAAACTAGTAAGACAACCACAAAGAGACTAAACCCAGTGATTTTGGATATAGTGAAGAAGGAGGTGACCAAGCTTCTGCAAGCTGAGATCATCTATCCTATCTCTGACAATCAGTGGGTGAGCCTAGTACAAGTGGTCCACAAGAAGACAAGCCTTACTGTTGTTAAGAATGAGAGGGATGAGCTTATCCCAACTAGAGGGAAAAATAGTTGGAGAGTCTGCATAGACTACTGGAGGCTGAATCTTGCAACAAGGAAAGATCATTTCCCACAGCCCTTCATTGATTAGATGCTTGAGCGTCTGGCAAGTAAATCTCATTATTGTTTTCTTGATGCTGTTTTTGGTTATTTTCAAGTCCATATTGCTCCTAAGGATCAAGAGAAAACCATATTCACCTGCCCCTTTGACACTTTTGCCTATAGGAGGACGCCCTTTGGCCTATGCAATGCCTTTGGTACCTTCCAGCGATGCATGATGAGTATTTTTAGTGATTTTTTGGAAAATTTCATAGAGGTGTTTATGGATGATTTTACTGTTTATGGATCCTCTTTTGATGCATGTTTATATCATTTAGATAGAGTTCTTAGTAGATGCATTGAAACTAATCTTGTTCTTAATTTTGAGAAATGTCACTTCATGGTAGAACAGGGTATAGTTTTACGGCATATTATTTCTTGGAAGGGCATAGAGGTAGATCTTGCTAAAATTTCAGTTATTTCACAGTTACCTTACCCCTCTTGCGCGGGAGAGGTTCGTTCTTTTCTTGGACATGCAGGTTTCTACCGACGCTTTATCAAGGATTTCAGCAAGAAGGCCCTTCCGCTATCCAACTTGCTTCAAAAGGATGTGGACTTTGTTTTTGATGACCGGTGCAAAGAGGCGTTTGACTGCCTAAAGGGAGCATTGACCACCACTCCTATCATTCAGGCACCTGACTGGACAATCCCTTTTGAGCTGATGTGTGATGCCTCAAACTATGCACTTGGAGCTGTCCTGACACAGAGAGTTGATAAGCTACCTCAGGGGATATATTATGCTTCAAGGACTTTAGATATTACCCAAGCAAATTACACTACCACAAAGAAGAGCTTCTGGCTATTGTTTTTGCTCTTGATAAATTTAGATCATGTTTGCTTGGTTCTCATGTTATTGTGTTTACTGATCATGCAGCTCTGAAGTAACTGTTGAAAAAGGCTGAGTCAAAGCCTAAGTTGATTAGATGGATGCTCTGGCTCCAGGAGTTTGATCTGGATATCCGTGATAGGAGCAGAGCATGGAATTTGGTAGTAGACCATCTCAGTAGGATTGAGAGAGCCGAGGAGGCAGATCCATTGCCCATCAAAGATGATTTTCCAGATGAAAGTTTGTTGTGTGTTTCTGCTTCTTACCCCACCCCTTAGTTTGAAAATATTATGAAATTTTTAGTTGCTTATATTTTTCCTCCCTTAGCATCTAGATTTCAGATTGATAAAATTAAGAGTGATGCTAAGCATTATATTTGGGATGACCCCTATTTGTGGAAGTTGTGCAATGACTAGGTAATCAGGCGATGCATTCCAGATCATGAGACTGATTTAGTTCTGCAGTTTTGTCATTCTTCTGCACCAGGTGGCCATCTAGGCATTCAGAGGACAGCTCGCAAAGTGCTTGACTGTAGTTTCTACTGGCCCACCATCTTTAGAGATGTGTGGAAGACTTGTAGCACTTGTGAGCAATGTTAGAGAGAAGGAGGATCCCTTACATGGAGATAACAGGTGCCTCAACATGTTGTTCTGTGAGGTGTTTAATGTTTGGGGTGTAGATTTCATGGGTCCCTTTCCTGTCTCTTTTGGTTTTATTTACATTCTTGGCTATTGATTATGTTTCAAAATGGGTGGAGGCCAAATCCACCAGAACTAATGATGCTCGAGTTGTTGTGGATTTTGTTAGATCTCACATATTTTGTAGGTTTGGAGTACCTAGAGCAATTGTTAGTGATCAAGACACCCAATTTTGCAACATATCCATGCAGGCTTTGCTCAAGAAGTATGGGGTTGTGCATAGACTTTCTACACCATATCACCCCAAACAAATGGGCTGGTCAAAATTTCCAGATCAAGAGAACCTTAGAGAAGATTGTCCAGCTCAATAGAAAGGATTGGAGTAGGAGCCTGGATGATGCTCTTTGGGGACATAGGACTGCTTACAAAGCATTAATAAGGATGTCTCCTTATCAGGTTGTCTTTGGAAAGGCATGTCATTTACCTGTGGAGATAGAGCACATAACATATTGGGCTGTGAAGACCTACAAGTTCTCCATTGATGAGGCCAGAGAGGAAAGAAAGTTGCAACTGAATGAATTGGATAAGATTCGTCTGGAAGCCTATGAGAACTCTAAGTTCTACAAGGAGAAAACCAAGAAGTTCCATGACAGTTTGATAGCTAGGAAGGACTTCGTGTTCGGGCAGCAAATGTTCTTATATAATTCCAGACTAGGGCTAATGGGTGGTAAGCTTCGTTCTAAGTGGATAAGACCTTTTGTTGTTACTAATGTTTATCCTTATGGTACAGTTGAAATCAAAAGTGAGTCTATAGAGAAGAGCTTCAATGTTAATGGGCACAGGTTGAAGCCATTCCTCAGCAATCCTTCTCTGTTAGAGACAGTTGTGGAGGGGATCTCTTTGCTTGACCCTACGTCTCTCCCATCTTCCACCATGACTTAGTGAGTTTTCTTTTCCTTCTCCTTCCTTACTTTTATTGCACTTGTCTGATCATTTTGGTGATTTGATTGTTATTATCTGCTACTGGAAACACATTGCGACACTGTGTAGTTTAAGTGTGGGGGGGACTAGTTTTATTTAGGTTTATGTTTTCTGTATAGTTTTGCATTTCTGGACTTTGTATAGGAAATAAACACATACTTCACTCTTGGATATGAGTTGCTTGATACTTTATGAATTGAAATCCTTGTTTTCTCTGCTAGTCAAGTTAATTATGAGGTTTGAAAGGTTGAATTGAATGTAACAGATATACCCTGTGTGAGGTTTTGAGCCACTCTCTATTCTTTCTTTCTGTGTGTTATGCTTATTGATTGCTTACACAATGACCTTTGCTTGACTCTGAGATGATTAAGGCAGTTTTGTTTTGAAAAGCCTCTAGCCGAATAAGCCTACCTTGCATTAATTCCTTTGATCACCCTGTTGAGCCTACATTCCCCTTTTTTGTTTTGAAGCTCATTACAAGCCTTAAGTGAAAAACAATGAAATCCTTAACTTTAGGGAACTTGGGAGCTTTAGAATTGTTTTGGGAATAAGATTTGAATTAGTGTGGGGGTGTGTGTGTGCTTCATTGGATGACGTTTCTGGCTAGTTGGTTTGTCATCTGAGTATTTTAATTCAGTTATTGTTGTAATAAAGTTGTTTATATATATATATATATATATATATATATATATATATATATATATATATATAATGAAAGAAAAAAAGAAAGAAAAGAAAAGAGAAAGAAAGAAAGAAAAAGAAAAATAAAAGGAAGTTGTTGAGGCAAAAAGGTAGATGATTGATTTCAGATGTTTATGAGAGGTTTCTAGGTTCACTTCTTACATTGTTTTGACTTATTCCCCATTGCTCCTCTAAGTCCTCTGCTTTTAGATACTTATCCCATATTTCATCCTCTACCTTGTCCCTAGCCTCATTACAACCCTAAAAGACCTTATGAACTTTATGTGTGTGTGCATTGGGTGTTGATTTTAGAGGCTTGCCAAGTCTAATTGTTGCTTATTTTTCATTAGTGCTTTGAGATTATATATACACAGTAGCCTAGACACTTGAGAGATACAGTGATACAATGCATCTTGTGAGGTTTTGTAGTTTTTGATTCACCTCAAGAGTTGATTGATTTTCTTGCTTTGCTTTGAATTGCTCAGATGATGTTCATAGGTATCTTGTTTCTTTGACTCTTTGTGTGTTGGATGCTGCTTATTCCTTTCTTTCCAAGATTCATTGAGGATATGTAAATCTGTCTTTTTGTTTGTTTGTTTCTGTAGTTTGTTTTTGTTGTGTCTGTGGATTTGTTTGATGTCTTTGTTTTGTTTCAATGATATCTTTAGATTTGTTCTTTGCTTTGATTTTTTTATTTTTCCTAGGAGTGCAAAAAGCTAAGTGTGAGGGAATTTGGTGAGTCATTATTCTTCCATATTTATTTGTCTTTCTGCACCTATTTTAATTAGTGATTTGTACTTAATTGCTTATTAATTTCTCATTTTCACTGTTTAGTTTCATTGGGCCAGAAATTCGTATTTTTATTAATTCAGATTTTTTTGAACTTAATTTCGTTATTATTATTATTTTCAGGGCAGTGTTGGAAATTAATTGGGCTTGAAAATTTATTCTCGAAATGAAGAGGAGTTGCCATGTCACCATTTCATTAATCCACATCAAATTTTTATCTTTTATTTTCCTTTTGTATTTATTTCATTTTATTTTGTTAATTGTAATTAGTGGGCCAGATTTGGAGAGAAACCCACTTAGTCATTAGTGAGGGGCTGCCTAGGTTTTGTTGTCCATGCAGCCACTACACACTCCAGACTTTGCTTTTTAGTTTTTACACATTACAAACTTTTGTTTTTCTCTCTCTTCTAGTCTTCTTCTTCGTTTTAGGTTTTCCCCTAGGTTTTCTTCGTTTTAGTTTTCCGTTTTGTTCTTCGTTCAGACTTGCGTTTTGTTCTTTGGTTCCGCATCAATAAAATACAGTTTGTTCTTCCTCTTTACCTACTGCATTTCGTTTATGCACTTCCTTTTCAATACTTCATTTCATTACTGTTCCATTCGTTTTATATGTGATTGCATTTTTGTTTCAATTTCGTTTTCTTTTCTACAATTCTATTTTCTATTTCGTTGTAATTCATTTTCTGCAATTCGTTTTCTATTTTCCATTCGTTTCAATTTCATTTGAATAATGGAAGGGTAATTATAGGGTTATCCTCTTGATTCAGATTGCATGATGCTTTTGAGGTTTCTGTTGTGTTTCGTTTCTGCTTTATTCACTGTACTAATAACATTGTTGTTTGGGATCATATTTTGAGACATTGGCTTGAAAAGGTATGTGAAAAAAATACAAACTAAATGCTGATTAAAGAAAATGAAGTATATGCCTTTAGAAATATATGATATATATATAGTCTACTAATATGATTCTCCATTGCAGAGGTTCTCTTAACAAAGATTATCTCGTAAAAGAGGTGGAAGTGATTGAAGGAGATGCTATGGAAGAATAACAATCATTCCAAGTGATTGACTGGAAATGTTAGCATTGTTACTAGTGAAAATGTTAAGCCTTCTTATGGTGGCGACGATGAGGCATTCATGCACAAGGTTATAACTCCCTTGTACTGAGTAATCGAAAAGGTAAGATTCTATCAAGGCTAGAGCATTATTATTATGGTTGATGTTCATTATTGCTTGGGACGAGACTTCAATGGTAGATATATTTCGGAGGGATATCTTATATGAACTTTCTAGTGTATTTATCACAACATCCATTTTGCACTTGCTTCAAAGTATAGTACATTTACTTGAGCTGCTCTTGTTAATGTAGAGTTTCCAGTTATCATACTTTACTATCTCTATCCGGATCACTAATAGAAAGAATTTTATATACTCATGCATTGGAGTTATTTATAAGTTGTCGAGACAAACTTTCAAGAAGTAATGCACATAGGTAAGAGTTGGCATAAGAAATTTTGCTCTTATATTCAGAGCAAAATGTAACTAGTTTGTGTTTAGGTTATTGAATTAAAAAGAATGGACTTTCTACCTCTATTGTAAATACAATTAATGTAGAAAGTCTCTTTTATAAAAAATTTCTGAACCACATTTTAATCGGTCGTAGAAGAACAAATGTGAAAACCTATTTTTTGTCAGTTCAATAACCGACACAAAAAACACATACTTTTAATATCACCCACCTTTCACATCGATTCATAACTAGTATCAGAAGTCATTTTTAATTGACATAAAAACTCATTTTGCACTCGTGGCTATAACCATAGGGTAATTTTAAAAAATAAGGAGCACATGTTATAAGAGATGAACAATTTGGAGATAATAAGATGAACACACTCATATATATATGAGTGTCATGATGAAAATAATAATAATCTAGATATATTTTTATGTTGATTAGATGATAAAATGCACATACTCACATATATATATATATATATAATGAAAATATTAATAATAATAATAATCTAAATATATCTCTATGTTGATAAGATGCCCAAACTCTATATGATTAAGTGTCATGATAAAAAAAATTTAATAATAACTTGGATATATCTTCATGTTGATTAGAGGAGAATGGACAACATATATGTCTTAAGGCCAATTAACCGTTTTAATTTTATTTAATTTTAAAAATTTTGTATATGAAACATGTTTAATTTTGTTTCTTTTAATTGAGGTCAATTTGGTAGGACAGCAAAATTTAGTAGTCTAGACAAATTTTAACTCGACCAAATTTAACATTTTAATTTGACAAATTCTAATAAACCGACCCAATTATCAACTATAAGATCTATTATCATAAAAGATGAGAAGTTTTGATAAAAAGATCTCCTCATAAATCTTGACAAATCATAATAGAACGACCCAATCTCTTCAACGTTTGTCCAATAAGGTTGACTGAATAATAGTTGAAAACATTATGTTAAAATATTTTAATAATATAAATGTGTATTTAATATTAGATTTATTTATAATTTTCTTTCTTGCTTTTAGTAATATATAACTAGACACTAGATCATGTTTGATTGATAAAATAATTAAATTATTTAATTTCTTAATTTTATTATCGATAAATATTAATTATTAATTATCAATAATTTTTAATAATAGAAGTATTAAAAAACTATTATCTTTCCATTTAATTTTTTATTACAGTTATACAAATTTTATGTATATAATTGTAAAATATAAAAACTAAAAGATAAATTAATAATTAAGCCTTATACATGATTTTCACTTAAGCTATATTAATAAATAAGAATGATCAATAATAGTTTAGAAACTATTTGTGTATTTGGAAAAGAACACACAGTTTTTCTTTGTGCGATGACAAATTAGGGAACATACATCTTGCATCGACCTTGACTAGTGTTTCTCTTTTGTGACTTGCCAGTTAGTCTAATTTTCTGTCCTGTTGCTTGCCTACATGCACACTCCTCTCTGTTGTTTTCTTCCAAAAATATACAACACCCAACAATTTATAACTAGTAATGAAATTAAGCATATCATTCTTTTAGTAATATATACGTAGATAAAAGTTTGAATTGATTAAAAATAAATTAAGATTCTTAATTTTAATAATTACATATGATATCTCAAAATATTTTTTAAATCATTATTTTTATATATAACCTATAATTGTAGCTGCTCATGGTTATTTAAGCTGATTGATCTTCCAATATGCAAGTTTCAATCATTCTCGTTCGTAACATTTCTTCCTAATTGCCAGGCTTGTAGTAGGTATTTAGTTTACTGCGTTAGGTATCAGCACTATGGCTTTCAACTTAAATGATTTCAATTTCAAACAGTCCATAGTTGATAGTCAAAGTCGTGTAATTAACACCTGGGCTGATATTATTAACCGAACTAACATTGGGATGGAAGTAATGACTGAAGGTAATCTTAATATATGAAGACAAACGAAGTTAACAAATGCATCAAATAATACATACACATAAAAAGATAAGTTAGTTTATTAGATAGATTAATGAACACATCAAATGGAGTTCAATAGAACTTAATCAAAATAGCTTAAAAAAGATAAGTAACTCTCATGACAACTATTTCTAGTCAGACTATATTTGTCTTAGGACTATATTTGTCTTGTATGTATTTTATTAATGCTTGATATGTTAAAATCAAGTACAAGGTATTTATCTACTCCTCACATAAAAAAGATGAATAAGATCAAAACAAAAGAGAAATTTCTCTAACTTAAACATTTGCGGCAAATAAGAGGTTATACCTTTTCATCATTTCTCAACTGTCAAAACAAACAAATTACTAACTCTATGATATATCAGGCAAAGACATTTAATATTCGTCAATGACTCTTTATCTCTTTCAATCAATTCCGGCGAATATCCGCCCCAGAAAATTAAGAACACGAGTCTAGTAGCCCACACAAGATGTCTAAACAAGAACATCCACGTCCAGACAGATAAACTATTCATATTGAAAGGGTTATATCTATTGATAAATTTTGAAGAGTTTAAACATAAATAAACTCTTAGTCATCCCGTAGAAGATTCATTAAACTGTGAAACATTATCCCACTACCATGTAATATGTTTCTAATGCCAACAAAAAATAATTCATCCAATATTATTTAACATCCAAAAAAAATTACCAAATAAAATGTGTCCCAAAGCCGAAATATCACATATAAAAAAATAAATCTATACTTTTATTTTCTCTTAATTTAATTATAAAAAATACTTGTTCATTACCCGCATTGGACAAGAGAAAATAAAATATTAAAATAAAAAGTAAATCTCTTACATTTATTGATAAAATAAAAGATCCCGGTGTATACAAAAAACTAGAGCATTCCTTAGTGTTGTGGCATGCGGCAATGGCAAATGAAATACAAAGTAGGCACAATCCATGGTTCAAACTTATAAGAATAAGAACAGAGAGGAGTAATAAGCAAAGGAGGTTGTATCGCGTGTTACATGTCACTCTTGCTTTTCTTCCTCGGCTTTTTGTTGTACCTTGATTTCCTTAACCCGTGCCTTCTTCTTGGTCTTCATGAAGCAAAAGAATGAGCAATAAGGGCATTGGAACAAGAACTTCATTTTCTATTGCTTAGATCTCAAATTCCTAGACTAGTAATATTATAAAGAAAGTGCAACTTTAGATATGATATTTTTTATTTTAATTTTAATCTTGTCCAATATTATGCTATTATTATGGCATTTCATTTCTTTCCTTTCACTCCTTCCCCGATTTTTCTTTTATAATCTAATCACTGTATTCAATGAGTAATGTTATTTGTATAATTCATTTTTGAAAATTCTGTAAGATTATTTTTTTTTCTTCTTCTTTATTTATCTTTATCACATCATTTGTGCTATCACATTACATGCCCCCACTGATGACACAGATTTCGAATGATGGAGTGGCCGGGATAGACAGGCCATGTTTTAATTGGAGTTATTAAGCACGATAGCTGCTTCCTTGTGGGTCAAGATGGTCCATGCATAATGGAAAAGGACACTACCCTTGATTCATTTGTTTGTATGTAGAACAAAAAGTTTTCTGGCAAGCAATAAATATTCTATCTTAAAAGATAAATAAAATAATCTGAGAGAAGTGATGGGGGAAGGGGAAGAGATGCTTTTTATTTGAAACCGAAATTCATTTTCTATATCCAAGCTAGGACATATTTGTTTCGTCATCCAGGAACAGCAACTTATTTGGCATTTTTTTCAGTCTTCTATTCATAATTAAATAAAATCTAATTCTAACGTAATATATATTATTCTTTCTTCATTCTCTTGCAGTAGAACCAATTTAAATTTAACTTGAGAACTATAAAAAATATAAATAAATAACAGTAAAAAGAAGTATGAAAAATGTGTTAGCATTTTTGGTCCCATCCACCCGTATCAATGATGAACTTGAAAACGTACGTTTTCAGCCTAATGCTTGCAGTGAATTGAATGCAAACTGCCTTCAGTTATTTTTTTATTTTATTTTTTAAAAATGCTTTCGGCTATTATTATTATTTTTTTAATTCATAGGTATCGAAATCTATAATTTAGATGTAAGCAATCGGACAAGAATTTCACATGATTTTAAAAGGATTTTCTCAGTGAAAAACAGTTTTGAAGTATTAATTTTAAATGTATGAAGTTTTATAATATCTAATTAAGACATCCTCCTCTTTATAAAAGTAATTATCAAAATTTAATGATATTAAATTAAGACTTTTATGACTTAAAATAAATATTATGCTGACATTCATAAATTTAATATATATATATATATTAAATTTATTTAATATTCTCACTAAAATTATTGAGATTTTATATAATTTTTTTTAATTATATATAACTCTTTTTATTTCATGATACATTACTATTATTATCATTATTCTCATTATCCATAAGAAAAACGGTAGCACTTATAACACCTAGAAACTGATTTTATGATTGTGTAGTTAAAATTATTAAGTATATTATGTGTTTTGAAATTCTTTTAAGCTTAAAAAATTATTGATTAATCATAGTTTTAATTCCATATTTTTAGAAGTTTTAGAATTTAAAAATTAGTTCATTTAATTAATTACTAAGTCTTTTATATAACTGGTACAGTTATTGTTAAGAATAGATTAGTGTTAAATTAATTCTTTTTTAAAAGGTAAATTATATCCTTTTAATTTTGATAATTATAATATATTAAAATAGAAGTCTTAACTCATAAGATGAATAAATCTTTTAGACTCAAGATAAAATTGGATTATCGATTAAGTCGACAGATGATGCAAAGCTCATCAGACAAAGTTCAAGTCAGATTAATGAAAAGACCAACGCACTTTAAAAATTGAGATAAGTAGCAGTTATTCTTATCTTTGTACATTCAGACTCTAATCAATATTATTCTATTTGCAGAGAGTCTGATTAATGGGAGACAATGTTCAAATTAAATATGTCTATTAAATCTCCATTAAAAGTTATGTCAAATAAGAGTCAAAGAGGATGTCCCCTGACATAGAGATTTGTTGTAAAAGTAGAATTAACTTTTGTAGTTCTAAACCTATGATGAAGAACTACTTTTTGCACTAAAGTTGATAGACACACACTTCACTAAATGTTGAAGAATGTTGAGTACACCCTAGTTAGAATAGAGAGAAAATTTGAAGCGGCAAAGTCTAGAGGCTACCTCAAATCTCCATCTATACAAAGACTAAAGATTGAAGAATTCAAGTTGGTGAGAACACTGTGTTTCAAAGAAAATTAAAGATCTGATAAACTTTTTTTGAGACAACTTCTTCTTTCTTTGTAAATAGTCTTAGTTTGAACTTAACTGTAAATCTCTTATTACGTAGAGGTTGAACCTTATAAGTTAAACACACCTTTCAAATCCACCTTTCATGGTAGTTAACCTAAAGATGTTAGGATAAAATAATACTGGTTTACCCTTTGGAGGTTGTGTTTTAAAGAATACCTGGAATTGTTAGCATGAAGAGGTTAGGAACAAGGAATACTTGAGTTGAAGCTTGAAGAGGCTGTGCTTCAAAGAATATTTGGGTTAACCAGGCATAGCTAGGTCAAAAAATACCTTGTATTTTCACTCAGTAATAATGAAATCTTAGCATTTTCTAAACTGAACGTAGTCTTTCTTAAGACAAACTAGTATAAGATCTCCTAGTGTTCTATTTATTTTTTTTATCTACAATTAACGTGGGGACAAGTTGAACTCGATTTTTCAAAGTTTCAATATATCATTTGAAAAATACCATTGATTCGTCTGATAGGATCTTGCGTTTGATTTTCATTTCTTTATTTTCATCTTTATAATAAGATACACTTAAATACTCATCTTTTCCTTTTTTTCATTTCTTTGCCCTTTATTGACACAAAACCCTAGATATTCCTTTTAAAACCAAATAGTTGGCATTCTCCCTCTTAGTTGTCACTGTTTTTGTTAATTCTCTTCATCATTCTTTTATCCCTCCTTTGAAAAACACTTCCATCCTTGTATATACCATGAATAGTTTTGTAAAATTACTATTGTTGACTTATTTACTTATTGATGGGGATGTTACGACAACTTCCTAACTCATTAAAATATATTATCCAATGGTGGAATTTGAGAACAGATAGTTCCTACGATTATTATTATTGGTGTTATTCTCTTTTAATATTGTTATTTACTTATATAAATTCTTCTCTAACTGTTGTTTAATAGTGAGTGTGTGCCTTCACTTCTATTTTGATTGGTAATGGTTATAATTGCACTCTTACCTAATCTGAATTGAACATCGAATGTCCGGTGAGGTTTGAGTAGTTGAATTTTAGAGGTTTTGAGTGTTGACTTTTAGTCTAAGAGTAGTTGTATATTAAAAATCACCTAGATAGCTAGGTTAAAGGATTTTAGACATAATGGAACTTATCATTTGATCACAAGAGCCCTAGATTCAGTTTTGAACATTTAGAACCCCAAGATTAAAATAAATGCATATAAATATAAGTATTTAATTATGAATATATTGAGGTTGTGTTGAAACCATTTTTTCCCCTCTAGCCATGTCTTATTGTTTTGGCTTTTATAAAAGATCTAACCTTTGGAATTTTGTGAAACCAGTTTTAAATGAAAGAATACTCAAAATGTTATTATTTTGATGTTGAGACATTTTACAAATTATTTCATGATCAGTTCCATTTGACACAATAACCTTTCAAAATAAGCATCAAGATCTAATTTTGAACTCTATTTAATAGGTCAAATAGGAATTCTAAATTCTAGTTCCTGAGTATTGTAACACCACACTCTAACACATTCTAAAAACTTTAAACATTTTGATATCATTGTTGTAACAACCCGACTACATCGCCACTAAAATACTCTGACTTTCTTTGTTCTTTTATTTTTAACAAAAATTTTTTTTTAAAATTTAATTGAATAGATTTCATGTTAAAATCATGTTTTCTAAAAGAAAACGTTACATTTTTTTTCCATATAAATAAACTTTACCGAGCATATTATCAATTAATACATCATCACATTGCATTAAAAATTTCTCAGAAATATACATAAAAATATTCAACGTCCATCAATAGCAAATAATTTACAAACACCCATCAAATCTTCAAATAAAAACTATCCTTAAGCAATCCATTCTCTGCACATAGTTTAACCTGTCAATTTGTTCTTCCAAATAAAATTCAGGATCATCACAGGTGTCAAACCACAGACACAAACACGCAAAGATAAGTTTCAGATATTAAAGTTCCTGATAAATATGGATAATAATTCTCGAGGAAATATATACAACAATATAATTAAATGAATGAATGGAGACTAAATGTGAATTTCCTATATGATGCATGCTCCAGCCTCAACTTCGAAAATATGCAAGTGGTACCATCTCAGATAATTTCGACATCATCACCGTACAACTTACCGACCAGTCTTCCAGTATTGCGTAGAATATCATAAACAACATGTGATCATCATGAGTAAAATGATTTTTCACTGTCTCAAAGACCCTGCCAGTACTAAGAATCATACTTAGACACACGAATTAAGTTTATTATCTACGCCCCTACTAAGGCCCACCTCTATTTGAGGCTATGCAAGTATGTCATTATCTTACCTCCACGCTATTAATATGTTTAAAATCTATCATGAACACAACCTTGTTAACAAAAGTACTCAATCTCCCACAGAGGTACTCAACCTCAAAGGTGCAAACCTTTTCTTGTAGAGGTACACAACTTCAAACAGAACATTATTATTAATTTTATTAATAACCACAAATCATAGTGTCACAAGTCAAATTCATCAATTAAAAAAACACCAACTCATTGGTATTACAAGCCCAATTCATAATTTTATTTTACATTATGGATTAATAATTTATAGTCCAAACCGTCAAAGTTCACAACACAAGTTATAGTATATTTAATTAATCACAATATCAATCATCATTCAAATCCATAGAAAAGTCGAAAGTAAAGGTGAAAAAACACAATCAAAGACGAAAGTAAAGGTGAAAAAACACAATCAAAGTTCACAGTACAGACATCCAAGTTCAAAGCATAGGAAAATTAACCGTCATAAACTTAAAATTTTAACGTTTTTAATTATTGAATCATTCCCTCATTACTTTTTGTTGCTTCCCATTTCGTTTTAGTGCTTAATATATCTTGACCAAATGGTTTTAATTTTCAAAACACCTTGAAACCATGTTAAACATCTGATGCAAATCCATGAAGAAATTGGAATGATCTTCACGGATTCAACATAAGGAGTGCCCCATCTTGATTCACCAAGTGATCCTCACTCAAGATGATGATTAAGCTTGCAGAAATGACTATGAAAAGGGTGGTATCTCACGGTTTGGAACCAAATGGAGAAGAAAACAAAAATGGAAGGGAATTAGAAAGGTGGTAGCGTCATGAACAAGGTTCAATAAGCTAGGTAGAAGAATCGCCACTCGGATCATGGATCCATGATAAGATTCAAGGTTCTTGGAAGAAACCCTAGGAGAGCTCTCTCCTTTTCTCAAGACTTTAGTCTTAGAAATTCTCTATTTCATATATTGACCAAAGTGAGTACAATAGAAATGTTGACAACTTAAATGAAAGTGCAATGGGTGTAAGGTTAGAAATCTGAAATGTTCTCCACCCTAGGATGAAATGAGTGATCAATGGTGAGATGAGAGACACCCTAGGCTGAGCACACTTCAAAATTACAAGGCACAAATCCAAGTCTTAAAACAAATACATAATTGAAAGAAACTAATAGGCCTAAACAATTAAACAACTCGCTGGAAAATCCTGGTAGCATTCCAACGTTAACTTCAAGCTTCATTTCCTCCTAGATGCAGTCCGAACTGGGTGTTGGTGTCCTTATAGCTTAATTCAGCTTTCAAATGCCACCAAGACGAAATTAATTAGAGTTTTGTAGCCCACATTATGCTCGAAATACTGAACCTGGTCAACACCCCACTAGAACATCCTGACACTATCCAAACGTTACTTTCAAGTAAAATTTCCTCCTAGATGCAGTTAGAACTGGGCTTTTGTGTCTTCATAGCTTTTGTAGCCCTTTAAGTCAGCTTTAAAAAGACACCAAGAACAGCTAAATTGGAGTTGTGTAGCCCAAGTTATGCTCCGAATACTAAACATGGTCAGACAGTCAAAAACATAACAAATTTTATTAGATGCTCAATTTATTGAAAAGTAAGGTTGAAGAGTTTGTTGAGCTTTTGGAGATGGTCCTCCGTCAACATCTTTTATCAACAAGTTTTCCAATTATTTTTTAAAACCGTTGAAAAACTTTATAAATTTAGAGTATTTTAGCATAACCCTTGATGTTATTGATACTTTAAGACTTCCATAAGACTTATAATATTCCAGAATTTAACTTCATATAAAAATTAAGACATCAAAGAGTTTAAAAACTTAAGAACACAAAACTTCATAAAAATTAGTATTTTAGAACCTTTAGAAACTTGAAAACTTAAGGAAGTTGGAAATTTCCCGTACCTTAATTTCTTTTGGAAACTCTTTGGAATACTTTGAGAATTATTTTAAAGGTTGAAAGAGTTTGGTCTCACTCTCTTGTTAAGGTCACGTGAAGAAAACTAGATTGAAAGGTGAAGAATTTTTAGAAAATTTTTGAAATGAAATTTTACAAGGTGAAAACAAAGGAAATTTTGGGTGATTTTGCATGTGTGCTACGATTTGAGAGTGTGTAAAAGTTGTCCACACTTGACTGTATTTATAGGTGAAAAAAAATAATTAAACAATTTCATGTAACTAAGTAGTTAGGCTAGTTTGGTTACTTTAAACATTAGTTACTTTTAAAAAGTAAGTCATTAATCTGCTTTTAAACTAGATTATTCCTTTCTAGTTGCCAAATTGGATTTTTCTTCCTTGCTTGCACCAGCCATGACGTGAAGTATGGTGGCTAAGGGATTCCATGTGACAAAATTTCACAAAATGACAAAGGTGGCTAAAAATTACTAATTTTTCCAATTTTGATATTTTGGTTGCAAAAAATTCTTCAATTGTCGTGACTTTCTTCTAGGCTATTCTTTGCATCTTTCTTTAATCCTTTTCAAGCTTCTTTATGTTTTTTATAATCAAGGATCACAAATTTTGCATAAATTCACACAATAACAATTTAAGAGTTACTTAATTTTAAGGTTTTATAATGATTTAAAACCCTAATTTCTCTTTTAAATTTTATGTTTTTAATTTCATCCTTCAAACACCATATGTTATTATTCCATAATTATGAAAAAATTATAAGGATTATCAAAATTATTTTTCCCTAATTTTATGATTCACATATTATTGTAGATAATTTTTTAAGACATTTTTTATATTTAATTTACATAAAATTTGTTATACAACATTTTATTCCAACCTGTATATTTATTTATCCTACTCTTAATTCTACATATTATGCATCATATTCCCTTTTATTTCTTTGTTGTTTTAATTTTTTAACTTATACTGCGTATACAAACGCAATCCGGAAAATAATTAAATTTTTCAGAAAAAGTATATTTTGAGAGTTAGTAAATTTTTCTGTGTAATAATATATAATTTTTACGTACTAATTCTTAATAAGTTTCTCATACTAAATACAAAGACGTAATTGATATAGATAATAAAATAATTCAAACAATGAATTTACAAGAATCAGAAGCATCAAATAACGTTTGAAACGTCAAATAGTAATAAAATCGTGAAACAACAAAGTTATTTTCAACTACATTTTTATTTAAAAATGTAAGCGTAATTTTCTCAATTACGTAACAGTATTGCTACAAGACAACAAACTGTTTTGAATTACGTTCTTTACCTAATTAAAGCATAATAGTAAATAGTCAAAATGCAAGTTTTTACGGAAATTTTATAAACGTTTTAACTACATTTTCAGTGTACGTAGTTATTTACGAAAATTAATTTTGAGAGTGTTACAAGTATTAACTAAGATTGGCTTACCCATGTCCGATTGTGTTAAGTGAAATTTATTTAATGGTAAATTATATCCCTCAAATTTCAATAATTAAAAATTATTGTGATAAAAGCCTGAACATATAAGATGAATGAATTTTTTAGACTAATCGAATGAAGTTATGCTTAAACATATGAAGTAGTGCTATCAAATGAACATCAAGACAGATTAATGAAGAAACAACCACACTCCATAAGAAAATATGAGTATCGATTTTGTCATTTACTCTCAAATATTCAGGCTCTAACCAATTTGTTCATTATTGTAAAATCAGTCGAAGAAAGTACATGTTTAGCAAATGCCAACTCTCAAATCAAAGAGAGTCAATCAAATCTTTATCAAAAGACATGTCAAATAGAGTCAAAGAAGATATCTTCTAACATAAAGATTTGTTGAAAAATGTAGATCTGCCTTTTTCAGTTCTAAACCTCAGATTTGGAATAACTTTCTATTCTGATGTTGACAAGTCCAATAAACATTAAATTTCGAAGAACGTTTAGCACACGTTCATCAAAATGGAGAGAATTTTTTTAAGTTTCTTAGTCTAACAGCTACTTCAACATCTCCTTCAATATAAAGGCTCAAGTTTGAAGAATTATAGTTGAATGCTTGCTAAACAAAAATTATCAAAAATGTTTTGAAGCTCTGGACAACTTCTTTCTTTCATCTCTATAAATATTAGTCTATCTTTATTGTAAATCACTCTCAGTTCAGAGTTTGAATCTGATAAGTTAGGCACCTTTTTTCAAAATCCATCATTTGTAATAGTTAGCTTAAAGAGACTAGGATCAAATAATACTTGTTTAGCCTAGAGAGGTTAGGTACAAAGAATACTTGGAGTGTTTAGCCTAAAGAGTCTAGGTCCAGATAATATTTGGGTTTGTTGGCTTGAAAAGATTGTGTTTTCAACAGAACTTGGATTAGCTAGAACTAGTTAGGGCCAAATAATGCTTTCTATTCACTCGGTAATAGTGAAATCTTTACTATTGCAAAGAAATTGAACATAGTCTTTTCTAAGACGAACCAGTATAAATTCTCTTTGTTGATCTTCTACTTACTTTGTTAAACTGACTAGGCTAAATTAAAACTTGTCTATTTGAACAACTTTTAAATCATCTTAAAAATGTTCTCCATCTGAAATCAATCAGACGGTTATTTAAAATGTTCTTTTTAAAAGGCTTACGAAATTATTTTAATACACCATTTAACCCCTTTTCTTGTGTATTTATTTTTATAGTTTAGTATCAGAGTTCAATCTCTAAAGGTTGAGCACATAGTTGCTACAAAAAGGAAAAATTTAAGATGGAAAGCTTGTCTACTATGTTCATCATAGAGGGATCATCTATTAACAAGCCCTCAGCTTTCTCAGGAGATGATTATCCCTACTGAGTAGATCGAATTGAGATTTACATCGAGCGTACTTAGGACAAACTCTAGAGAATCTTCAGAAAAAGAATATCCATCTGATATAACATTATCTTAATCACTTTCCTATTTCATAATAATAGTAGTTAGAACCTGATTAGTGGTTACTTAGTGAGTTTTTGACCATTCTTTATTGTCTGGGCCAATTAAGTCTTCCTGAATTGCAATTTTGATCTAATTTAATTGTAAATTCCAGACTAGCATATATTTTGTATTTTGGCCATAAATTTTTCTAAATATCTCCAATTGAGCTAATCTTAGTTTCATTTTGTTGATAACTCAAAGCTCTACAAGTGCTATTAAAGGGATCAAGGCCAAATTCGTATTGTAAAAGGGTCAAAAGTTAACCTAGTGCTAACGGTCATGGAACTGTTTTTATAAAATTTGGGCCCAAACTCATTATAATGAACCATTAGTTTAAAATCTGATTAGGATATAGGTAGGGTCAACCCAAAACCATTTTGAATGTGGGTCGACCTGATTTTTAAGTGAAACATGTGCCTTGCACATGGACTTTGTATATACCATCAGATTGCTCATTTTGTTGAACAATTTTAACTTATAGTGATGTGTGTTGTCGAACACAATCAAATTAAACTCGATGGTTAACTTTGTAGCATACTACAAACCTAGGTCATTTCCCACGGATTATTTCACAATTCTTACAACCATTTACAAAAGTAATTAAAAAGGGGCTTTAAATATAGAATTGAAATAAAACAATTAAAGCAATTAAGGTAATTAATCAAAATAAAACAGAGTTGTAAAGATTGAAACTATGTGAAAGAAGCTCAATCCAGTCTCTCTTTCATTTCCAAGAATCCCTCATTGGTTCTAAAATACGATGAAAATTACATGTGTAGGACAACTAATGCCAGAATCCTTACACTCCATTGGCATCCAAACACTCTAAAATTGTAAAGGATTTTCATTAAACACTTGGTGCGCATCACTTATGCAATTGCATAAGGCACACAGAACATGGTTTGAATCATGCTAATTCGGATTTCCTAAATTCGACATTAATCAAAAGCGAGATCCAAGTCAAAAATCAAATCCAATCAATATATTAAACACAAAATCCTATTCAGAATAAGTAAATGAAAATGCAAGAAAACCATGAATCTAAGGATAAAAGAAGGAACCTAAAAGAGACCTGATTAATGCAAAGAACTTAGCTACTCATAATTTCTCAATTAAAATAAAAAATTGCATTAAAAGAAATTGAAGAATGATAATGGGTAGAGAAAAAAAGAAAGGAACACAGAAAAGAAGAGCAAAATGTAAAGATATGTAAAATTGCAAAAAAAAAATATAGAATGTCCATTACAATATAAATCCGATAGCTCAAATAAAAATGGGTCATGTGCAAGGCACATGCCACTTAAAGAGGCGGGTCAACCCATGGTTAAAATGGGTTTAGATTGACCCTACCTAGATCAAAAGCTAATGGATCAAACAAAATTAAAATTGGGCAAAAAATTGTACAAATGAATTAAATCTTGTATGGTATCAACATCCAGATTTATTACACTAACTTTATGCCACTTCTTGTCCCATTTTTGGTCAGATTTTGACCTTGAGCCCTCTAATATCATTTGTATATCTTAGAGTTATCTGCGAAATGAAACCAAGATCAGTTCCATCAAAGTTTTGTAGCAAACATTATGACCAAAATATGAAAATTATGCAAGTTTGGAAAATTTGGATCAAAATGCAATTAAGGTCTATTTAGTCCAATCAACTAAGAATGATCTAATTCATATTAATTACCACTAATTATTATTATTATTACTATTACTATTATTATTATCATTATCATTGTTATTATGTAATGAGAAAGTGATTACAATAATAATATATCAAATAACATTTTTTATGTTCTTAGTTGTCTCTCCTGCTCCTCCTTCTTCTCTTCTCTGCAATTGTTGTTGTTCATCTTTATTTATAGAAATTTCCTATTTCAATTGAGCAAACATGAATAGCTAAATTCCTTTCACCAATTCGGTCTTCTCTAGGTTCTTAATCAAGCTTTGGTGTCATTGTTCTTTATGATTAGGCAAATGTATTTTCTAATTTGGTTTTTTTGGTTTAATTAGTTGATTTACTAATTAAACTTAATTTCTGAATTGGATAGCACTATTGATTCATGGTGAATGCAGGAAACCCAAATTGATTATGATTCAAACTAAGTTGTATGCCTAAATGCGATTGCATGTGTATTTGCCACCAAGTGTTTGATAAAAATCCTCTATGATCATAGGGCATTGGGTTGCCATTTGATTGTTAGGATTCCACTCTTAATTGGCCTGCATATTTATTTCCTTTCGTAATTAGGAACCAGTAAGGGATTGTGGGGACTGAAAGGAAGACCGGATTGGTCATAATTACATATGTTTTAATTCTTAATTGTTTGGTTTAATTACTTGCCTGATTACTTGTTATCAATCACTTATCTGTTTCATTTTAATTTCACATTGATTATGTATATATTGGTTGTGAGAACAATTAGACAATCCTTAAGAAATGACCTAGGTTGCGCTATACTACAGTTATAGCCATCTAATTTTACTTTGATCACACTCGACAATGCATATAACCCACTCACCAAGCTAGAGTCAAAATGGGGTAATAAAGAATACTTCATCATGGAATTGAATAATAAGGCAGATATGTTATTACATGTGCTCTATCAAGAGCAAAGTACCAAACATTTTGTGCCTACAAAATTGCTAAAGAGCTTTCAGATGCTCTTATGATTTCACATGAAGGAACTAAGGACATCAGGGTCAAGAAAATCACCACATTTCAACGCGAGAATGAGATGTTCTCCATGAAGAAAGGAGAATCTATTGACAGTATGTTTGGAAGGTTCCAAACAATCCAAATGGTTTGACAGCTCAAGGGGCCAACTTCACCAAAGTTCAAAATAATATGAAAATCTTGGATAGTCTTCTAGTTGTATGGTGATGCAAACCCATGAAGGACTTGTGATGGCTCTTCAAGGATTAGCAAAAGGGGTGCCTAATCTTCATTCACCAAGTGATTCTCACTCAAGATGATGAACAAGCTTGCAGAAATGATTATGAAAAGGATGATATCTCACGGTTTGGAACCAAAGGGAGAAGAAAGCAAAAATGGTAGGGAATTAGAAGGGTGGTAGCGCCATGAACAAGGTTCAATAAGCTAGGTAGAAGAATCGCCACTTGGATCATGGATCCATGATAAGATTTAAGGTTCTTAGAAGAAACCCAGGAGAGCTCTCTCCTTTTCTCAAGACTTTAGTCTTAAAAATTCTCTTTTCATAAATGACCAGAGTGATTACAAAATGGAAATTGCCTAAGTTATAAGACCCCTTATGTGTGGTTGGCCTTGAGTCATCCTAGCCACTTGATCCTTGATGGATTGATCAAGTGATGCTAAGCACCCCTCACTTGATCAATTCAAGAAGGATCTAGAGTTAATGAGATCAAGAGGCTCATAACTCATCTAAGTTTGTGATGATCATGGATTAATTAAGATGGAATTCTATGCCTTGGATTAGAAGTAAATCCTAAGGCTAGAATCCCTTCTTAGATGAGAGTCAACAATTTAGAACTTGACTTAAATTTACACCTTTGATTATGGCATATTCAAGTGGTGGAAATTTAAATGAAGTTAGTGACAATTCCACTAATTCTCTCTTCTAATCCATCCACTCTCTTTTAAGAGAGTGTATTACACTTGCTTAGTTGGGTCATAAGACACTTAAGCCCATCTTAAGAGGCTTTGACCAACACAAATAGAAGTCAACATGTCCATAAAAGGAGCTTGGCCGAAATTCACAAACAAACATAGGTCCAAGCTTTACACAAATTAAAGCTAAACTAATTAGAAAATACTTAGAAAATTACAAGGCTTCATTTGCCCAATTTATTGACTTCCAAGAGTTGACCTTTGACTTTGACTTTGACTTGTTAATTTTGACTTGGTTAACTCTTCTTCAACTTGAGCTTCTATTTAACTTTGCATTTCTCTTGTAATTCTCATGCTTGGGAGATGGTCCTCCATCAATCCCTCCTTCTTGTGGCCAACTTGTCCTCAAGTGGCCTTAGCTTATTACCTACAAAACCATTTTACCCGGATCAAAGATCAAACAAACTCTTTTATGTTTAACATTTAATATCAAGATGGTTTGCCCACTAATATCAATATCAAAATGTAAAGAAGTGAAGAAGGAAATCAAGTGATTGTCTATGCATAAACCGAAACTCCAAGGAGTTTCAATTTCCTCCTTTAGAAGTCTAGATATTAGTTCTTCAATCCTTGTGGAATCATGTTTGAAACTATTGTTTAAAAGTCTTCTTTTAGGTGTAGAAGCTTGTGATGTTTCCTCCTTCTTGGATTCATTCTTCCACCTAAAAGGGCAACCATTAGTAAAATCAAACAAGAACCTCAACTTAAAATTTCCAAACATTTCCCAATACCTATTTAGAGAACTTATTGTGTCACAAATTGTGTTGTGCAAATTAGAAATAATAGGAGAAGTAAGAGACAAAGAAGTCTCCCTTTTTGATAATGCATAATCTCTAAGTACCCCATTTCCTCTTCCTAGCTCACTCCAAGGTTCCTCTATGCACAACTTCTCACTTGGTCCTAGAACACAAAATTTCTTGGGAGTGAATCCTCTAGCTATCACACAAGGCGCTTTTGGTGTTTCAATATATGTGGAAATTTGTAATGTGCTCTCCTTCTTTACTTCATTCATCAACCTTTATGAACAATTAATATCATGAGAGTAAAAGTTAGTAGGCACAATTAAAAATTCCACATTTCTAAATTCAATGATTGTCCATGGCTTAATGTTTCTCAAGGTGGACAACCCATGTGGAATGTCCTTGGGAAACACATCTTTGAACTCCTCCTTGAATGCATCCAAATCTTTTTGCTTACCTACAATGTTAGTGCTCAACACAAAAGGATTAGGTAAACAAAGAAATATGTTTTTCCTATCTAGGAATTCTCTCCTCAACTCACCTTTCCCAATAAGCAAACTCTCCTTAAGATCTACCTTACATGAACTCTCGATTTGCCTAAGCTTAAGTGAGGTTTCTCTTTTATTTTTCAACCTAGAATCACTAGTGGCATGCTTGGTAATTAATCTTGAACTCTCGGCCAAGGCTAGTTTTCTAGGTGTTTTGGTTTCCTTTCCTTTCTTTTTGGTAGAGCACTCGGCCATAGGGTGTTTGGCACCTAAGTTCTCCTCTTTTTCCAACTTTTTCTCACTTTCCCTCTTTAATTTCATCTTTATTTGATCCTCACACACTTTCTTAGGTGACAAAGGTTTGAGGGTGACCTTTTTGCTCATATGAGAAAAGATATAGGTGTTGGAAACACCATCATGAATGGCATGTTTATCATATTGCCAAGTTCTACCTAACAAAAGATGAGCGGCCTCCATAGGAACTACATCACACAACACATCATCTTTATACCTTCCTATGGAGAAATTAATAAGAACTTGTTTATTCACAACCAACTCACCCTTATCACTCAACCATTGTAACTTATAAGGTTTAGGATGTGAAGACAATTTAAGACCTAATTTATCTACTAACCTAGTGCTAACTACATTAGTAAAACTACCACTATCTATTATAAGAGAGCATACCTTGCCTTCTACTAAACATCTAGAGTGAAAGATATTCTCCCTTTGTGAATCATCCAACTCTTTGCAAGCATCTTCCTCACAATGAGGATATCTCCATCCTCGGGTTGTTCATCATCTCCACTAGTACTCTCCCTTGATGCTCCACTTTCACTTGAAGAAGATTGGGAATCCTTACTAGTAATTGCACCATCAACTCTCACAATCATAGCTTTCTTGTTAGGACATTGAGAAGCATTATGGCCATGACCCAAACATTTAAAACATTTAATTGAACTTAGTTTAGAAGTAGAATTCTATACCTCCTTATCATTTGAAGTGTCTCGGTCATGCTTGCCCTTGGATGAAGAAGTGTACTCCTTCTTTCCCTTGTCCTTCCAAGATGATTTATATGGTGTGGAAGACTTCTTGAAAGTTGCTTTCCTCTTCAATTGACCCTCAATCTTCATGGCCTTATGCAAAGCATCTCCAAGAGTGACATAGTGTTGGAGCTCTAGGATGTCTTGAATGCCATGGTTCAAACCATGGATGAATCTAGCAATGGTGGCCTCCCTTGCCTCTTGGTAGTCCGCCCTAAGCATAGTCAATTCAAGGTCCTTGTAGTATTCTTGAACACTCTTTGACCCTTGTGTTAGTCTTTGCAATTTAACATGTAAATCTCTAGTGTAAGAGTGAGGAACAAACCTTTCCCTCATGACATCTTTGAGTTGAGTCCATGAGGTGACTTGAGGCCTCCTTCTTGCAAAAGCATCTACTAACACTTGGTTCCACCATACCAAGGCATAACCTTCAAATTGAAGGATGGCAAGATTCAACTTCCCTTCTTCTCTCAAGTGTGTATGGCATGAATAAACTTGATTCACCTTCATCACCCAATCAAGGTAGGTTTCGGCTCTTCCCTCTCCAAGGAATGGTGGAAGCTTAATCTTGGTGTTCAAGTCACCTAGCCTTGCTCCTCCACCTTGGGGAAATGCACCAAAGCCACGATCATGGTTAAGGGGTGTTCTCCTTCCTCTAGTTCTCCTTTCATCTTCATATTTGTGGAAGACATAGTCTTCATCAAAGTTACTCTCTCCCACACTCTTTCTAGGTGAGGCATACTCTCTCCTACTACTACTTCCTCTTCTCCCACTTCTTCTCTCATGAGCCTCTCTTTCTCTTCTTTCATTCTCTTCTCTCAATGTTCTTTCATATTTCCTCCTTCTATCCTCTCCCTCTCTCATTTTTCTATGGCTCTCCTCCCTCACTTCATTGACACTCTCTTTGAGCTCATTTTTGAGGTCATGTTGTAAGCTCATGAATTTCTCCATCATGGCATCCATCACTTTTTGGGTCTTAGGAGATAATTCATTGCCCACACTTGAGGAACTCTCCATTGCTGCAAGAAAAGGTTAGAACAAGAATAATAGAAGAGAATTAAAAGTCCTTTCTCACTCTCTAAGTGTTTGCACTCACACTCTTGTTTGCACACTTAGGAGGCTTTTCTTAGAATTTGCTCTCTAGCCTTTTTCCTCTCACTCTCACCTAAGATTTCTTGAGAAACCACTATCAATTATCAATGTCCAATTTTTCCAAGTAAAAGAGGAACAATTCAGCTACAAAGCCTAGGAAATCAAGAAGACAAATACTCTAGACAAAACTACAAAGATTCCAAAGAAGACAAGCAACAAAACAAGACTCAATGAACAAAAATTTAGCTACTCAAAATGGAATTTAATGTTCAACACAATGGCTACTATATTTACTGCACTAATAATGAAGGAAAACTAGTATTTAAAACTACAAAAATGTTTGAAACAAAAACTCAAAGAATGGAAGAAATGAAATGCAATTTTGCTGGAGAAAATTGGCTGAACCGTCACCAAATCTGCCCAAACTTGTGAATTTTTTTTAGCATAGCAAATGAGCTTGGAAAATTATGAAACTTTCCAGTTGAGCTTATATATATGTATATTGAATGACCAAATTCCCAGAATTCAATAAATCAACGTTTAACCCCTTGAACCAACTGCAAACCCGAAACTGTCACAGCAACAGCAGAACCGTCACTAAGCTGGAAGTTAGGCTTGAAAATTGGCTCAAAATGACTTGAAATTTTGGGGATTGTTTTGGGTGATATTTATGCACGAAATAAGCTCAAATTAAGGTGCAGGGAAGCCACAAATATGGGTCCAAAAATAGGGCAAAAACAGGGCAAATATGTCTAGGCACATGCAAAGCACACCACAAGTTCAAATACCATGCTATTAGCAAATTTGACACAATTTGTAATATGATGCTTGAGCCAAATGATTAATGATGCCACAATGAGCTTGGACACTAATTTTGTGGATGTTTAATGACCCAATTCACCAAGGTACTGCACTCAATTTTTCCAAAAATTTTTTACTAACAAGAGCTACTACTTTTTCACTCAATTTTTCTTTAAACTTCTTTTCTTGAATTTTCTTTGACTCTTTCTTTTGAGTATTTTTCTCTTGCTCTTTTCCTTTCTTTTGTTTTTCTATATTTTTCTCATGGCTATTCTTTGCTGGATAGTCCAAGTATAGGCTCAAATACTCAAGCAAGTCAAGTCAAACTTTGCTAACAAGCAAGATAATGCATGTTAGTGGTAACTTGAACTTATAATGAGCAATGCACATAGTAATAACACATATAAGCACTAATTAAGCCACATATGATGCAGGGGATTCAAATTCCAGCAAAGGGACTCAAAATACATATTGAGAAAATTCATCAAACACATGGGGGCTATTGACTAGAATGTGTCTAGCATGTAAAATAAGCCATGTATGATCTACCATGAGTGTCAGGACATCTCTTCTATGTATTGGACAGCCAAGACACACAACAACACTCAAATAAAAATTCAATTGAATAAAAAATTGAAATAAAAAAGATAGGAGCTAGATTCAATACCACAAGTGAAGAACAACTAGGGGAAGAACAAACTCTTGATACCAAATTTTGATACAAACCCATGAAGGACTTGTGATGGCTCTTCAAGGACTAGCAAAAGGGGTGCCTAATCTTCATTCACCAAGTGATTCTCACTCAAGATGATGAACAAGCTTGCGGAAATGACTATGAAAAGGATGATATCTCACGGTTTGGAACTAAAGGGAGAAGAAAGCAAAAATGGTAGGGAATTAGAAGGGTGGTAGCGCCATGAACAAGGTTCAATAAGCTAGGTAGAAGAATCGCCACTTGAATCATGGATCCATGATAAGATTCAAGGTTCTTAGAAGAAACCCTAGGAGAGCTCCCTCCTTTTCTCAAGACTTTAGTCTTAGAAATTCTCTTTTCATAAATGACCAAAGTGATTACAAAATGGAAATTGCCTAAGTTATAAGACCCCTTGTGTGTGTTTAGCCTTGAGTCATTCTAGCCACTTGATCCTTGATGGATTGATCAAGTGATGCTAAGCACCCCTCACTTGATCAATTCAAGAAGGATCTAGAGTTAATGAGATCAAAAGGCTCATAACTCATCTAAGTTTGTGATGATCATGGATTAATTAAGATGGAATTCTATGCCTTGGATGAGAAGTAAATCCTAAGGCTAGAATCCCTTCTTAGATGAGAGTCAACAACTTAGAACTTGACTTAAATTTACACCTTTGATTATAGGATAATCAAGTGGTGGAAATTTAAATGAAGTTAGCAGCAATTCCACTAATTCTCTCTCCTAATCCATCCACTCTCTTTTAAGAGAGTGTATTACACTTGCTTAGTTGGGTCATAAGACACTTAAGCCCATCTTAAGAGGCTTTGACCAACACAAATAGAAGTCAACATGTCCATAAAAGGAGCTTGGCCGAAATTCACAAACAAACATAGGTCCAAGCTTTACACAAATTAAAGCTAAACTAATTACAAAATACTTAGAAAATTACAAGGCTTCATTTGCCCAATTTGTTGACTTCCAAGAGTTGACCTTTGACTTTGACTTTGACTTGTTGACTTTGACTTGGTCAACTCTTCTTCAACTTGAGCTTCT
The DNA here is from genome assembly GCA_026586105.1 of Hylodesmum podocarpum. NCBI lineage: Eukaryota > Viridiplantae > Streptophyta > Magnoliopsida > Fabales > Fabaceae > Hylodesmum > Hylodesmum podocarpum. The sequence continues at coordinate 4,131,412 of JALJEV010000804.1, forward strand.
ATTTAACTTTGCATTTATCTTGTAATTCTCATGCTTGGGAGATGGTCCTCCATCATATGGGTAGTGATGTAAATTACCATCTCTGTTGACAGGGTTATATATTATTATTTGATCAATTTCTCTACATTTATTACATCATATCAGAGCATAATTAATGGTATGTTTAAGTGCATTTATGAGTTAGGACTTAATTGGGCCTAAAGTGCAGATTTTGTAATTAATTCTCTATAATTTTTTATTTTGACCAGGTTCAGTAAATCATGCATAACTTTGGCTACAGAACTCTGTTTGAGCTCCATTTGGTGTCATTTCAAAGAGGACTCAGAGTGATACAAAAGCTATGAAGACATTAAGAGCTAGTTCAGATCACATTTGGGGTGAAATTGAGCTTGAAGATGACATTTAGTTGTTGGCAGAAAATTCCAGCGAAAAGACTTTAGTTTAGGCCCATTTAAATACACGTATATTGAACCATTTTATTTGTTCTTTGAGTGAGATTTGAAGGAGTGCATTTCTGGTTCATTAAAAGGTCATGTGACTAGCACATGACCTATACCCTTTAAATAGCCAAAAACACAATCTGATGAACAATTTTTACTTGCAATAATTTCGTTTTTCCAATACTTGTGCATTTCTTTTCTCTCATATTTTGCTCTTCTAGGGTTTCGTTCTTCTTCCCCTTTCTTTGCGTTTTAACTATTTGTCATGCAATTATGAGTAGCTAATTTCATCAATCATTTCGATCTCAAAAAGTGTCTTAATTTTTTTAGGTTCTCCGTTTTCAATTTCATAAGTACTTCGTTTTAGTTGCTGCAATTTCGATTTCAATTATTCGATTGGTGTTTTGAATTGAATTTGTGGTTATTCTAGCATTTTTTATCAACAACGGATGCATGGAACTAATTACATGATTTAAAACTGAGTTGTGTACTCTCATGCGATTGTGTGAGTTTAAAGGCCACCAAGTGTTTGGTGATAATCCTCTAAGATTTCAGAGTGTTAGTTCGGTGTTGAAACACAGATATTTCAGTTTCAATACATTGTATAGATGATTTCTCTTATTTTGTTGAACCAGTGAGGAAAATTAGGAATTGACAAAGATCAGATTAGTGCCTTTTTTATTGACTGTTTCCGCGTTTTACTTAATTTTGTGATTTTGTTTACTTGCTATTTTATTTCTTTAATTGATCTCTGTTATATGTTTCAATTTTCATAAGCATAAAAACCCCCAAACTAAATTTAATAATTTCGGTTATTGGGAAACAATAAAGTAATCCGTGAGAAACGATCCAGGTCCATTATTACTGCAAAGTAGTAGTCAATTTGGTTTTATTTAAAGCACGTTTGGCGCCCGTGTCACAGGGATAGGAGGACTCTAACCTTTGATGGGATTATTGGAGCTTTAAGGGTCCATGAAGTACACATCTGCAAAAGGGACAAAATAAAGGCTCAAGAGCCCATTACTCTACCTGTAAAAGATGAGTCATCAAATCAAGAAGACATCATCAAAGTTGATAAAAAGAAGGTCAGAGCCTTTAGAGCTGAAACTAAGCCAACTACGTCTATGAGCTCAGACAAATCATTAAAAGATGAAGTCTCCTTATTGGCAAGGAGATTCAAGAAAATAATGATGAAGAAAGGAAGAGGTCAACGTTTTTTTCAGGAATAAAGGTAGCAAACTACATAACAAAGAAACATCAAAGAAGAGAACTCAAAAATCATTTGTTACTAATGCAGAAAGCCTGGACACACCATATCAGAGTGTCCCAAGCTCAAGGAAAGATAGAACTATAGAAAAGACAAGAAGAAGAAAAGATTGCTCATCTCGAAAGACTTGGACAGTGAAAGTAGTGAATCATCTGAGGAATAAACTACCAACATTTTTCTTATAGTAGACATACATGTTGCATATGTGGTAACCATTTTAAACTCAGATCTAAATTTATCCTCCTCTTCTTCTTCCTCCTCTTCCTCACCTAAAGCATACTCAACTTCTAAGGAAATGACTTATGATACTTCATTTGCAAATTCTCACTTTATAGCAAATGAATACAAAAATTGTAAAAATAAGATGAAATTACCTTTAGAGGAAATCTCTAAACTCAAAAGTTTGAATGAGAATTTATAAAAAAAAATATCAAATGATAACACAATTTTTGTCCAAATCTGGTAAGACTCATTTTCTTTCTGAAATAGATAATTAAAGAAAGAAAATTAAAGTGTAAAAGAAGATCAAATCAAATTCACTTCTAACTCAACTAAACTGAATAATCTCTCAAAATATGGAAAAATTGCATATGACAGAAGTGGACTAAGATTTGATCTTAAAAAGGAAGAAGTCAAAACTCCTTATAACATCGATGCATATTTAGACGATGTGATAAGGCAGGTCACTTTGAAGTGACAAGAAAAAGGCAACATGTGCCTCACATACAAACACATGTTAATTTTAGAGAAGGCAACAAAATATGTTTTAAAAAAAAAGACAACCAAAACTACCAAAAAGTTATCCTAAGCACCCTAACAAAAAAAATTATGAAAAACACTCTAAAGCTCTGAACAACTTCTTTCTTTTATCTTTGTAAATAGCCTTAGTCTAATCTTTATTGTAAATCCCTCTTTGTGCAAAGATTGAATCTAATAAGTTAGACACCTTTTTCCAAAATCCACCATTTATGTTAATTAGCCTAAAGAGACTGAGATAAAATATACTTGTTTAGCCTTAAGATATTGTGTACAAACAATACTTGGAGTGTTTAGCCTAAATAGGCTAGATCCAAATAATACTTAGGTTTGTTAGCCTGAACATTCTATGTTTCAAATAATACTTGGGTTAGCTAGAAGTAGTTGAGGTCAAGTAATACATAATACGTTTTATTCACTTTGTAATAGTGAAATGTTTGTTATTGCTAAAAAAACTAGACATAGTCTTTTCTAGGATGAACCATTATAAATTTTGTTGTGTTGATCCTATACTTACTTTTTTGTATTGATTGGGGCTGAATTAAAAGTTGTTTATTTAAACAACTTTTATATAATCTCAAAAACCATCTTCATCTGAAATTAATCAGTCGGCTCCTTAAAAAGTTTTCTTTCCAAAAAGGCTTGCAAAATTATTTTATCACACAATTCAATCCATTTCTTATGTATTTTTTTTTTACACATTGTTTTGTGTCTCTTGTCAAATTTAACCATTGGATTTCGCTTAAACAAGTTTTAAAGGAATTAATTAAATTCTAAAACTTTGTTTTTTATACCTTTTGAAGCTTATTTCAAATTCAAATCCACCTGAGCTTTCCAACATGTTTATTCAGTTTCTGACAATAGTAATTGAATTATAGTTCTAAACTTTTTTACTTGATGTTTGAAATTCTTAGGACATTAATGGAAATTTGACACAACAACCTTTAAATCAAAGTATTATGAGCTAATTTCGGATTCCATTTGAAATGGCTAATAGGGATTTTAGATCCTAGTTCTTAAATGTGAATTATGAGTTATAAAGAACCTTGTGTTATGATTAAATTGTGTAGTTTGATAACTAAATTGGCTAACTTATTTGCTATTGATTATGAACAATAATGAATTTTTTTGGTGAGAATGTGAGATGATTTCATGGTGGGGATGATCATATTGTATGGGGGTTATAATGATTTATATATTGGAAAATGGTGGGATGTGTGCTCATTATGTGAAGGTAGTTGGTTGCTCGATTATGATATATCTATAGGATATGGTTTTTCCTTAAAAATTTGGTTAGATAATCATAATTACCTCATGTGTGTGTTGATACTTTTAAAAATAAGTATGATAATGAAACTAGTATCGTTGGTCATTGGTTGAGGTATGTGTCACTTGATGGGGAAAGTATTCTACCATGGCCGATCAACATATGATAGGAAATGAGTACCTTTTGAACAATGGTGTTCCTGACTGATGTTGCATAGTATTTCCTAGTGAAAGTGCTAATAGGTGGTAGGTACTCCTAAGCGTTACTTAGTATTGCTATTTTATGGTGCCACATGACATTCGAGTTATGAGTGAGAATTTCATGAATCATTTTAAATTTTGCATTTCTGATATGAATTTTCGTGTGTGTATATGTAACTTGTTTGGATGTATCACTTATGACTGTTTAATGATTATCATTATTATATTCATAAGCTAACCTTTAGTGTGTCTTGTGGTTGACACATGTGATGACCTCAATGACATTGGGTGAGCAGATGATGGACAGAAGGAGTTGATATCTGAGGAGTTATAAGAATGAGTGCTTTGGAGGTTGAAGCATTAATTTTTGTTGGTTTTCTTTGACAGACTTTTATAGTTGAATTTTGTATTAACTTCCTTCGTTTAGATGATGTATTTACGATAGTATAGAGATAGTAAACCTTAGTAACTATTTCTGATTTTGTGATTAATAAGATGACGTGACATTTATGCATGTACTTACATTAATTTGATTTTGTAAAGTCTAAAATGATTGAAGATAAATTATAACCTTAATTTTGATAATTACAACTTATCTTATATTTTGTCAAAATTGATCATTTCTTTAAATGTATTAGACACAACCTTCGTCTGATGAACATATGAATGACACTAGTTCATAGTTCAATTTCATGAATGAAGATTTGAAATTGTTGAGTCTAATGGGTACTTCAAGTTCTCCATTTATATAAAGGTCAGTGGTTGAAGATTGAAGGCATAAATTACTCTACACAAGCTTAAATTCTTGGAGTTTGAGTTCTCAATCTCTCACCAAGTGTTTTCCATTTTTTCATTTTCTTTCCCTCTTTATGCAGATGTTAATATAGTTAGACAAAAAACCTTTCGTAAATTCTTTACCCTTAATGATAGGTGTTAGCTTGAAGAGACCATAATCAAAGAATACTTGAAGAGTTAGCAAAAAAGATTGGGTTCAAATAATGCTTTTAATTGATTAGTCCGGAAACATTATATTATTTTTTAAGAAATTATGATCAAAGAATAAGTATACTAAATTCAAATATAGTGGAGTCTTAATTGTTATTAAGGAACTAGATATATAGTATTGAATTTATGCAAAGAAATATAAAAATATAAGTGTTTTTTTTTCTTTGTCTACTCATCTCTAACTAACCTCAAGGGCCTGCTTATTTTCTATTTAAACCTTTTGTAAAAACCAATAAAAAATTTAATTTTGAAAAAACTGAGCCTAATTAATTAGATGCAAACTTTGCTGTTTCAGTAAAGCTTGTGAAAAGTTTTTGAAAACATGGCTCAACCCTCTCTTGTAATTTTGCATTTACAATTTTCATGTGACAATTACTTCAGGTTTTCATCAATAAAATTAATTAACTTCCTTTTGAATATTAAAATGAATTCCTCACTAATAATAGTTAATGTGACACTAAATTAGAGTGTTACATACCACTCATAAGTAATGATAAAAATAACAACTATAATTAAAAAATGTGTAAACAATAATATAAATTATCATGAATAAGATTTACTTTTAATAGTAATTTTCTAATTTTTCATATTAAGTATTTTTAGAAATATATGGAATTACTTCAATCTTAATCCTATATATAAACCCACTAAAATCTATTTTACAAAGTCTTAATTATAATTTTTTTTGAAATAATTATAAATCATTAAATTTCAATAAAATCTTTTAAAATTTATCAAACATTTTCTCGCTAAAATATAGCATTTTAGAGTCTCTAGTCTAATAAAATACTAAATGCATCTTATAAAATGTATAGCATTTTAGAGTCTCTAGTCTAATAAAATACTACATGCATCTTATAAAATATATAGCATTTTAGGGTCTTTAGTCCAGTAAAATACTAGATGCATCTTATAAAATGTTAACGCATTTTTATTGGAGAAGTACACTTAATCTCTTTTGAGAAAACTCTTTTTTCACAAAGATTAAAACAAACTAATCAAACCCTTACCAGCGTCATTAAAGAATCTGAATATATAGTAATTATGCTAGACATCGGTGAAAAAAATGCTATTGTATTTAAAAGAATTATTCATCTATAAAAACGATTATAGGAATAAAAGAATTATGTAGTAAAAGAAAAAAAATTGGTAGAAGAAAATGTGTTGTTTAAATGAATTAAAAGTAAGAGAAACAAGAAGATAAAAAAAATAGATATCCAGAAGAGAGTGAAAATAAATTAAAAATTTTTTTTTTAAAGTAATTTAAACATTAAATTTAATAAAAAAAATGTTTAATATTTTTACAATTATTTTTTCTATAAATAAAATTATTTGTTTTGTTATTTTTATATTATAAAAAATTATTCAATTTTTAAGAAACTAAAAGAAAGCAAGGTTTTCCCCCCCATTTCATTGGAGTTTTTTCTTAAACCAAAAGATTTTTGCTTTTCTTATTTTGCACTCAACCAACCCGTTAAATTTGAAATGAAGAATGCTAACTTTAGAAAAGTGTATGAAAAAGATATACTAGTATTTCTCAACTGAAATTTCTACCCTATTTTTCTTATTTTCACTTAATTGGTTCAATTTTACACTCAATTAAACAATGTGCAAACTGTAAAAGCAATCTGCAAACACTTCTTTGTTTCAATTTTTCACTATTTCATCTCTTGATTGGAGCTCAAAGTGATTGACCAATCATTTTGATAACAATATCAAGGTTTAGAAACACCAGTAAATGCAGATAAGATTGCTTTCAACTACTCAGAAAGATAATGTATTTTAAAAGGACAGACAATATGAATACTAAAAATTAAATGACCACGATGAAGATTTACCTTTACAAGTTTAGATTTAATTCGTACAATTTTCTTTTCTGTTTGTAGGTAAAGGAAAGAACAGAAGCCAAATTCAAGTATTCAAAAATTCATATCAGTGTGCGCAGCCCCACAATAAGAAAGACACGAGGTAAAATGGGGCGTTGGTTACTTGCTATTCCAAGGTGAACTCTGTTTTTGAACTTGTAAAATGTTTGGTGGTCAATAGCAATTCAAGCCAACTAGTCAATTATCTCATAAAACATAAAGACAGAGGAAGAAGGAGAAAAAATATACGATTTAATGAGGTAATTGATTGGCTGGCTTTTATTGTTATTGGCCACCAAACCGTGACCCTGGTTGCAGAGTTGTGGCGCTATGCAACCAAACAGTTTAGAGACTGGAAGATGAATTTGCAGACTTTGGCTCTTTACCATATTCATATATGCCAATACCTCGTTTTCTTCCAAGTCGGCCAGCATCGACATACTGCACAAGCAGAGGGCAGGGTGCATATTTGTTGTCTCCAAGGCCATCATGAAGAACTCTCATTATTGATAAACACACATCCAACCCAATGAAGTCTGCAAGCTCTAAAGGACCCATTGGATGGTTAGTACCCAGCTTCATTCCTGTGTCAATATCCTCTTTGGATGCAACACCAGTGTAGAGAGCAAAAAATGCTTCATTTATCATTGGCATAAGGATTCGATTCACTATGAAACCTGAATAATCCTGGGAGGTTATGACTACCTTCCCAAGCCTGCATATTGAACAAGCCATAAATTAAAAGTACAAAACTGTGATTATGAATTCTGCCTTAGACAAGTGCAAGAAAGCCAAAGAAAAGAACCTCAGAAACAATAGTTGCAAGCAATGGTACACACATAAAGATACAAAACAGGGTCTACATGTAATGAACAGAAAACTACTCTTAAGCATATAAAGCTACATAGCTAGTACACATTCATAACACACTTTGGGAAGTCAATAGCAAAACCACTATGTACTCGAGTACTCTTATACAAATATTCTTGAGATTTTACAAAATTATAAAAACACCTCCACTTTTTTAATTCTCACATAATCTCTTATTATTTGAAAAACATTACACAGCATTCTTTATATATTGCACTAGTTACACCAATACCCTCTCAATTTTAAAAATCATTAAACTCAAGACACCTATAAGGGAGTAAGGGTGGTAAAAGTAATGTTATAGATTAAATAAGTATCTAATGTACTTTCCCCTAGTCTCAAAGAATAACTTACATCGATTATCTCAATTCCGTACACATGCAAGCACCATTTTCCTATTCACATTCACATTCTCCGGAGAAGGACATGGAAACAAACAGGGTAATAAAATCAACATCCTATGTATAGATTAAACAACTTTATTATGCCATCCTATGCATAGATTAAACAACTTTACTAACCTAATAACTTTAATACACAGCTAACCAGTCAACTCTTTCACAGAATATCTGTTTATTTCTCTTTCTTCATACTTTATACGTATACGTATTTCTCACTCTTCATACATATTTCTCACTCTTCATATTTTTTATAACTGGTTATCTGGTCGTCTGCGTATTACAATCTACCAAATATTTTTCTAAATTAAAACTGCAACCTACTGGGCTCAAGAGAATATATTGGAAAAATCCAATTCCTAGTCACATGAATAACAAAATAGATGGCATTATTAATCTTAGAAAAGTGTGTTAAAGGACTTAATTTAATCTTCCAGAGGATCTGGGCAGGGATTTCCAACCAGTTCTCCACCAAGGTGACAACACAACTCGTCTTCTCATTCAGAACTAACTTTAAAGTTGGATCAGGTTGCAAAACTAAATTTCAAGAAAAAATTTAAAACTATACTATTTTTTATTTTTAACTTTTCTATAAAAAAAAACATCTATAAGATTTCTAGAAAAATGTCATTTTTAACTTTTCTTTCATCTAATCTAATTTTAACTTTTAAAGATGTAAATCTCAATAAATTTTATTTTCTCAATTAATTTTTCCTGCAGGTTATTCTGAAAAATACTAAACCAGCCCCATGCGAACCTCTCAGACAAAGCTTTGGTAGCTGCAAATGTTTCATCAGAAGTGTCAGCTCCTCGAACAATCTCGATCAACTTCATCACAGGCGGAGGGTTCATAAAATGCATTCCAATCACCTGACGCGGCCTGCTCGTACAAGAGGCTAGACGAGTGATGGAAATGGAACTCGTGTTCGACGCCAAAATCGCTGAACTCTTCACAATCTTATCTAATTTAACAAACAAACTCTTTTTCACATCTTCGGATTCTACAATCGCTTCGATTACTACATCTGCCTGCTCCAACTCCTCCAAATCCGACGTGAAACGCAGTCGTTTCAACGCATCATCACCCGCACCCTGTCAAAAAAATCAACTTTAAATTGCGCGAACGAACTACACCCACTAAAACACATCAACAAAGTTTTTTTCTTTTTTTAAAAAAAAATAAAATTGAAGGAATTGATTTTGGGATGACCTGAGAGAGTTGTCCTTTGGAGACGAAGCGGTTGATGGAAGAAGAGATTGAAGAGGAGGCTCTGGAAATGGCGTGAGGATCGAGGTCGTGAAGCCAAACGTCGATGCCGTGCATGGCGGCAACTTGGGCAATTCCCGATCCCATTTGGCCGCCACCCACCACTCCGATTCTCATCACTTCCCCCATTTCTGTTTTTCTCTTTTTTCTTTTTTCTTTTCTTCGTCTGTTTCCAGTTCCGTGTCTCGGTGGATCCGGTCTCTCTCGAATAAACTAAAAACAAGTGTGGCAGTGACCCATATCATACCTTATCATACTCATCACTTTCGAATGCCAAGCATTAATTTCACCTGTATCGGATTTTTACCTAAGAAGTTAGTGAATTTCAGTTAACAATTTTAGTTATTAAATTTTTTTAGTAAAATGCCATCTCAGATCAGCAGTTGCAGTGACACTTTCGTCGTACCAATCGATTTCAAGTGCAACGTTTTGATCTCACATTTGGTAAAAATTTATTAAAGAAGAAGTTGAGGCATGTTCTAAAATATCATCCATATATTAAGAATTTTTATTATTGGGTTTTCGTTATTTAATATTTTTAATTATTAATTTAAGATTATTGGTGGAAGAATGATGTATAAATAAATATTATTACGTACATGTTTCCACCATATTTTATTTGAAAGAGTGATTTTTAGAATTAAATTCCATTTAAATAATTACGGTGAAAATAATCTAAGTTGTTAAAAGATGTGTGTGCTTGCAACGTGAGAGAAAAATAATGGGAATTGTGAAAATTTTAACATTAAAATTAAAAAATGAGAGAAAAAAATTTAAATTTTTATTTTTATTGTTAATTTTTTATTATTATTTTTCTATTTTCTCTGTAATTAAAATAAAATAAATGTTATCAGTTTTTTTTTTTCCTACGCACTTTCTTTCTTCTTAACAAGATAATATAAATTTCAAAAAGAATAAAATAAAGTAGGGGAGTTTGAATTCTTAACTTTACTCTCTTTCATTTTTCTTCACTTTATTCTCTCGTATTTCTTTCTTGGCCTTTAAATTTTTCTTCTTCCCAGTCAGCAGGTCAACGTTATCATTTCACAATTTAATAGTAAGATAATCAATGAATTAAAAATTATATTTAATATAAAGTCTCTTAAAAAAATCATTTGAATTTTCTTACCCACAAGACAAAAGGTTAGTTTGATTTATTAAAAATTATTAAACTTGAAGAATTAAAGATAAATGATGATTTTATTTTATAATATTTTATAAATGATAAGGTTAATGATGTATCACACGAGTAGTAAATAAAATATTTAAAAATATATATTACTTATCAATATATATATATATATATTTAATTATGTAAAAATTGACTTAACTTATATAGATTAAATGTGATAATGTTATATATTTCTCACATTAAAAATTGTGTTGAAATAATAAAGAGAATTTTTTATGTGAAGATTATACTAAAAATTATGTTAAATCAATAAACAGAATTTGTTGATGTGAAGAGTTGTCGTAAAAAAATAGTTATTTTATAATATTTTTCTTCTACCAAAGAACAAAAGTTACTAATTTTGATGAGATAATTCATGTAAAACATTTAATGCAAAGAATTGTAACACGCATTCAACGGATGGATGAAAATTTGAATTTGCTATGTCTAATGATAACTAAAGGTTGAAGAATGAAGTTAGAAATCACTCTACAAAAGTCGAAACTTCTGTAGTTTGAATTCTTAATCTCTCATCAAGCTTTTATGATTTTTCATTGTAAATCTTTCTCTATGCAGAGGTTAATCTCAGTTAGATAAAAACCTCCAAGTAAAATCCTTCAACCTTAGTAGTAGGTGTTAGTCTAGCCTGAACACGTTATTTTCAAAGAATACTTGATATAGCCTAAAGAGACTAGAGTCAGAAAGTACCGATATAATGGATCCTTAATTGTTACTAAGGAACTTGACGTAATGTTAAATTAAGACAAATCAGTATAAAAATATATATGTTTATCTTTCGTCTGTTTTCCTATTAATTAATTATAAGGGATTGATTATTGTGTCAACAAACCTTTTGCGAAAATCGTTGAAAACTTAGTTGAAAAACTGAGTCTGATTAATTGTGCAAACTTTGTCTGCTATGAAAAGCTTGTGAAAAAGTTTAATTAGCACAATTCAACCCCTCCTTATATTTTTGCATCTAAAGTTTGATATCAGAGTTCAGTCTTTAAGGGTTTAGCGCCTCAACCTACTAAAGGAAACAATCCACTATGGCAAGCTCATCAACTATGTTTATCATAGAAGGATCCTTCGTAAACACACCATCAGCCTTTTCTAGCAATGGCTACCCCTACTAGGCTAACAGAATGGAGATTCATTTTAAATCTACCCAATACCAACTTTGGAAAATCATTAAAGAATGAGATATCCCTCTTACTAATTGTTGGTCCCTATGTTGAATCTAGAGGGGGGGTGAATAGATTCAAGTTCCCGATGTTCAATTTTAGCCTTTGTCAATTTCTTTCCCAATTCAGTTTTATCTATGTTAAGAATAACAATTCAGAGAAGTAGCAGCGGACATAGAAAGAAACTGATACACCTTTTCAAAACTCTTTTAGAATGAATCAATAAAAGCAATTGTAAAGCAATAGATTCAGGTAAAGATAAGAGATAAGGTAGAGAGAAAGTTTGGACAAAGATTTATCCTGGTTCGGCGTTCGGCCTACGTCCAGTCCCAACCCAACAACTGTTGCGATCGGTTTCCACTATAATGATTTCTTGTGTCTAATACAAACACACTGCACAAACACAAACAAAATCAAAATAACCAAAATACATGTTCTTCTCCTAAGAATATATCTCTCTAATTCTTGAATCTTTCAAGAATCACCTTTGAGAGCACCTCTCTCAAATTTCTTAACTCTTCTTCTAGAGAACAACTTTCTCTTAAGAGTTTGAACAAAAACAAATACAAAAAGAAGATAAAGATCAGTAAAAATTACACTTGATGTGTATGATCTGATCAAGTTTATAACCAAGTATTCAATCCTTCACACACTCTTCATCTCTAGAGAAAATCTTTTGAAATCTTGAAAAGAACTCTTAGAACTTGTGTTCTTTGTAAACTCAGTTTTTCGCTCTTCCTTTCTTCTTGATAAAACTCAAAGATTTCTCTTGTTGAATGAATTCTAAGAGATTTCAATTTAAAACAATTTAAAAACATTTTTGAGATGAGTTCTGGTGTGGGTAATCGATTACTGGAATGTGGTAATCGATTACTCGAGAGAGTTTTTGGCTCCTCTGTTATCTCAAGCACGAGGTAATCGATTACTAGGATGTGATAATCGATTACTCCAGAGAGTTTTAGGATTCCCTGATTTCTCAAACTGTTGGTAGTCGATTACTGATATATGGTAATCGATTACTTCAGCTAAAATCATTTAAAAACAGTTTTCAACTTGTCAAATCAAAGTTAGGGTTCCCAAACTTGCTCTAGCTTGATCCTCAGAGTAGATTCAACTTCTCTATGAAGTGAAATTGAATAGAAACCACACTCAAAGCCTATTCTATAACAATCAATACAACTAAGCTCCTATTTACAATCTATCATTAAATTCAAGAGTACAAGTAGATCAAAACTAAAAAAACAAGAGACGACTTCTTCAGCTTCAAGTCCAACACTAAACCAAAAAGTGAGAGGGGAAATGAAGAATTTTCTACCTTGGAGCTGAACAACAAGGTTAGGTATGTCATCACATATGCATTATCTAGAACAGAATATAATAGATTTTGTTCCTATAAGACAAATAAGGAGCTTTAGGATGCTTTTATAATATATCATGAAGGCACAAAATATGTCATACTAAAAAAGACTACCACTCTCTAGAGAAAGTATGAGATGTTCTCAATGTAGAAGGGTAATTCCATTGAAAGTATATTTGGAAGGTTCCAAACCATTCCTAATGGATTGACAATTCTAGGAAAAAACATCACTAGGGCACATAATAACATGAAAATTCTCGACAGTTTTCCAACAACTTGGGAAACCATGTTAATATTTATCTCTATGGGAAAAGATATAAAAACTTTAACTCTTGATGAAGTCATTGGAGCTCTTCGATTTCATGAAATTCATCTTTGCAAAAGACATAAGATTAAAGTGCAAGAACCCATAACTCTGTTAGCTAAAGAGGAATGCTCAAAGCCTGAAGCCTTTACGTCTGATAAAAAGAAAAACAAAGCTCTCAAGGTAGAGACTAAATTATCCTCTGTTAAAAGCTCTGAGGAATCATCTAATGACAAGATATTTCTCATAGCCAATAAGATCAAGAGGATGATGTTAAAAAAAAGAAAAGGCAACAACTCTATTTTAGAAAATTAAATATACTTATTATATAGTGTAACTGTATTTTTTATTTTTATTTTATTGTTTTACTTAAACACTAAGGCATTCTACTTATCATAATTAATTAATGAAAATTATTAAATATAGTGAGATCTTAAAAATACTATAATATTATAATATTTTTATATCAATTAAAAAACCAACTAAAGTGAAAAAAAAAATTAACTAAAGGAATCTAAAATAAATATTATATAAAAATTTATGAAATATAAATTGTAGACAAATACACAAGAAAAGGTTAAATTGTATATTAAAATGTTTTCACGAATTTTCGATTTTTCCTTTCAAATTCTGATAGATTACAGACACGGTGTTTATCAGACAAATAAAACATTTTCAAATAAAAAGATTTCACAATACAACCTCCGTTAGTAATAAGACAATAAAGTTAGTAATAAGACAATAAAGTAATAAAGAAAGACACTAAGAAATTTATACTTGTTCGCCTTATTATGACTACATCCAATTTCTTAGCGAAAGCTAAGATTTCACTATTACTAAATGAATTTAAGTATTATTTAACATTAACCACTTCTGATTAACCTAAGTATTTGTAAAATACAAAACACGAGAAGGGGGATTGAGTTGTGTTAATTAGAAAATTATTTTCAAACGATGCAGTTTTTGCGTTTATGATTTTTAAAAGCAAAGTCAGACGCAAATGGTTCTCTTTCTAAGTATTGATTTTAATAAAGACTTAGTTAAAATATTTATCCCCTTGTTAGTCAGTAAAAAATAACAGATAAGACGATAATATTTTTATATCGGTTCATCTAGAAAGACTATGTCTAGTTACTTAACAACTTGCTAAGTTTTCACAATCAAGTATTGTTTGAACCCATCCACTTCTGGCTAATACAAATATTCTTTGGACCCCACCGTCTCAGGCCAAACAAAGTATTCTTTGGAACGCAACCTCCTCATGTTAAACACAAGTATTTTTTGAACACAGTCTCTTCAAGTTAAACCAGGTATTCTTTGAACACTCAACCTCCTCGGGCTAAAACACCACAATAGTGGATTCTACAAAGGGTTTGAAAGAAAGATTATCCTCTTCGCAGAGAGAGATTCATAATGAAGGTCCAAAGCGAAATCTTGAGTAGATAGCTTGATAATGTAATTTTGCCAACTTGAATTTGTTGAAATGAAGTCCTTTTATAGGCAAGCTTCTTGAAGTAGCTATTAGACATATGCATTTGAACGTTGTTCTTTTCTTGGGCACTTCAACCATGGCAGACTTGAGTAATCAGAACATTTAATGTTTCAGTAGTGGATGTTAGCGTGAGATCTAGCTTTAACTGATATGCTTAGAGATTTCACCAAAAAGTATTGTTTACTTTTCGTGTTGTAGAGGTTAAGACTGAATCTCTTTCTACCTTTAGAAGCTTCTGAGTAACGACTTGATTTGATAAGATGCACGTGTTACTATTCGTCTGATAGGACTCACTTGAGCTTCAATAGACGAATGAACTTGACTTAGTTCATAGACTGCCATTCGTCTGTCTCCTTCTTCTCCATCTCAAACTCTATAACTTCAAACTGAAGCTTGTATCAGATCTATATAACATGAAGTTGAGTCTGAACATCGTATCTTCATCTTGATTCTTCATGGAGGTTCTCTGTCTTGATCTAAGCTTGATATACTGATAACTCTCCATCTTGTAGAATTGATGCTTCTGCGTCTGTGCTGGAGGTGCTCATTAGTCTATACTATGCTTCATTCGTTTGTACTTGCTAATATCTTCGTCTGATATTAGTTTCGTCTATTACTGTAATTATCAAAACTTAAGACGCTAAGTCATCTTAACTTAAAAATCTTTCCCTTTTTGATGATTACAGACCATACTTGCATATTTCATGATTTTGGCTTACAGCTGAATCAGAATTCAATACTTGAATATCTTGACTTCATGCTTGATCCTTATCATATTAGACTTGTATCAGACCTACGGATGCTTCAGATTGTGCTTGAATTAGAGCCAAAACTTGTATAGCTTGTGTTCATGTTTTATCCTTATCAGACTGAACTTGTATCAGAGCAAAAGTCATTTCAAATTGATCTTGAATCAGAGCAAACAACTTGTATCAGAGCCATATGTATCAGAACACACAACTTGACTTGATTCTACTCTTGATTTCTTCAGACTTTATCAGAGCAAATATCTGCATAAGACAATGTTAGCGAAAAAACACAATATATATCAGGTCTAGAATTACATCAAGACGATGTTTTTCTTTGAAGTTCCTCTTTATTAAGATTGTTACATCAAACTGATGTAATCTGAGTAAGGGCACTTACAATAGAGAACTTGCAAAGAAAGATACATTGTATCGAGCATTATAATTTATCGAGCATGCATATATATATATATATATATATATATATATATATATATATATATATATATATATATATATATAATACAAAGAATCGGGGTGAAAGAATTATAAAATTACAATAATGAAAGATTTTTTTAAAAAAATGCATGTTGTAGGCTCTCCCTAAGACCTTTCCTTCCTCTTTCATCTATGCTCCGCCTTAGTCTGTACTCTTCTCTTTTTCGTCTGCTCCCCTCAGATCAAGCTTTCATCTTAACTTCCACTTATCCCCCTTTGCCATTATTCTCCCACTTTGATGCAAACCCATGAAGGAACTTGTCATGGATCTTCAAGGATTAGCAAAGGGGTACCCTAATCTTCATTCACCAAGTGATTCAACACTCAAGAATTAGGTGTAGCTTGCAGAATAAGCAAAGGGACTCACGGTTTGACACAAAGGAGAAGAAAGCAAAAATGGAAGGAGATTTAGAAGCATGGTAGCGCCATGGATCATGGATCCAATAAACTATGTAGAAGAACCGCCACTTGAGTCATGGACCAAGATAAAATTCAAGGTTCTTTGAAGAAACCCTAGGAGAACTCTCTCCTTTTATCAAGACATTAGTCTTAGAAATTCTCTTTTCATAAATTGACCAATGTGTGTACAATAGAAATGTTGACCAATTTAATGAATGTACAATGGGCCTAAGGTTAGAATCTGAATAGGATGAAATGAGTGATCAATGGTGAGATGAGAGGCACCCTAGGCTGAGCACACTTTACAATTACAAGGCCCAAATTCAAGTATTAAAACAAATATATAATTGAAAGAAACTAATAGGCCTAAACAATTAAACAACTCACTGGAAAATCCTAGTAGCATTTCAACGTTAACTTCAAGCTCCATTTCCTCCTAGATGTAGTCCGAACTGGGCTTTGGTGTCTTCATAGCTTTTGTAGCCCTTTAAGTCAGCTTTAAAATTCCACCAATACGAAATCAATTGGAGTTTTGTAGCTCACATTAAGATCTAAATACTGAACCTGGTCAGCACCCCGCTGGAACATCTTGACAATATCCAAACGTTACTTTCAAGCCCAATTTCCTCATAGATGCAGTTAGAATTGGGCTTTGATGTCTTCATAGCTTTTGTTAACCTTTAAGTCATCTTTACAAAGACACCAAAAAGAACTTAATTGGAGTTTTTTAACCCAAGTTATGATCGAAATACCGAACCTTGTCAAACACTAAAATAACAGCGAATATATTTCAAACCCAATTTAAAAGAGTAAGGTCCTCCTTCTTCTTTGACTTTAATTTGACCATTGACCTTCTCCTATAGCTTTTACTTGGAGATTTTGTTGGACTTTTGGAGATGGTCCTCCATGAAACCCTCCTTCTTGTGGCTAACATGTCCTCAAGTTGTCTTAGCTTCTCACCTACAAAACAATTTTACCCGGATCAAAGATCAAGCAAATTCTCTCAAGTTTAGCATTTAATATCAAGATGGTTTATCCATTAATATCAATATCATAATGTATAGAAGTAAAGATAGAATGAAATTGATTGACGCTGGATTAATTCCAACAATCTCCCCCCAGTGTCAGCTGAGGGATTCAAACCCATGACCTTGCTCTAATACCACTTGTTAGGACCAAGCGCTTACCACTACACCAAAAGCAATTGCTGTTAGTGAGGGCGCAACTTAATATACTTATAGTATAGAGTTGTTTAAGGGGCTGCGCCTTTAAGCGCCATGGGTTAAGATGTTAAGCCCATCGAATCCTAAGGGTGACGCTAGATTAATTCCAACAGAATTAATAGGAGAAGTAAGAGGCAAAGAATTCTCCCTTTTTGACAGTGCATAATCTTCAAGTATTCCTTTCCCTCTTCCCAAGTGACTCCATGGTTCCTCTATGCACAACTTCTCACTTGGTCCTAGAACACAATATTTCTTGAAAGTGATTCCTTTAGACATCTCACAAGGTATCCTTGGCCTTGTATCCTTCAGGACCTTGCGCACAAGCACACTCATTTGGTTAAGCCATGCTCCACTAAATAACACCCTAACATCATTTTTAAGACAAAAGATAGCATAAGCAAAAACAAGGGTAACACCCTAACATCATTTTTAAGACAAAAGATAGCATAAGCAAAAACAAGGGCATCATATAAAGAACTAAGCTCAAACTTCCCTATAGTTGATCTTCCAATCATCAAGTCCTCATTTGTCTTATGATTGCCTATACATTGCAAGCTCAAAGAAATGGGGTTAGGTAAGCATAGAAATATGGATTTCCTAATGAGAATCTCTCTCTTAATCTCATGGGTAGCCTTACACAAGTTAACTCCTTTTTCTTTCAACCTCTCACACTTGTTTTTACCTTTAGAATCAATAGTGGCATTTCTTGTAATTAATTTGGAAGTCTCGGGCAAGGCATGTTTTCCACTTGATTTTGCATTTTCAATGGTTCTCTTGGCCAAAGCTTGTTGTCTCTCACTTTCTCTTTTGATTTTCATCTTTAATTGGTCTTCACAAACCTCTTATGGACTTAATGGCTTAAGGTTAATCTTTTTACCTCCATGAGAAAAGACATAAGTGTTAGATAATCCATCATGTATTGCATGTCTATCATATTGCCAAGGTCTTCCTAGTAAGATATGTGATGCTTCCATAGGGACTATGTCACAAAGTACATTATCATGATACTTACCTATGGTGAAAGCTATCAAGACTTGTCTATCAACTACTAGTTCACATTTATCACTAAGCCATTGCAATTTATATGGTTTTGGATGTGAAGAAGTTTCCAAACCTAATTTATTAACTAGTCTAAAACTAACTACATTTGTACAACTACCACTATCTATAATAAGAGAGCATACCTTCCCTTCCACTAAGCATTTTGAGTGGAAAATGTTCTCTCTTTGTGTATCATCCAAGTCTTTGCATGAACTTGAAAGCATCCTCCTCATCATCAACAAGTCTCCTTCTTCGGGTGCTAAGCTTGATTCACTTCCTTCTCCTCTTGAATCCTTACTACCACTTGAAGAAGCTTGTGACTCCTTAATAGTAATATCTCCATTCACTCTCACAACCATAGTTTTCTTATTGGGACATTGAGAAGCAATATGAACATGACCCAAACATTTAAAACATTTAATTGAACTAGGTTTAGACTTTACCTCCTTACCCTTTAGATCCTCTCGGTCATGCTTGGTTTTGGATAAAGAAGTATACTCATTCCTCCCTTTGTCCTTCCAAGATGATTTGTATGGTGTGAAAGAGCTCTTGAAAGTTGCTTTCCTCTTCAATTGACCCTCAATCTTCATGGCCTTATGCAAAGAATCTCCAAGAGTGACAAAGTGTTGGAGCTCTAGGATGTCTTGAATGTCATGGTTCAACCCATGGATGAATTTAGCAATGGTAGCCTCCGTTGCCTCTTGGTAGTCCGCCCTAAGCTTAGTCAATTCAAGGTCTTTGTAGTATTCTTGAACACTCTTTGACCCTTGTGTTAGTCTTTGCAATTTATCATGTAAATCTTTAGTGTAAGAGTAAGGAACAAATCTTTCTTTCATGACATCCTTCAATTGAATCCATGAAGTGATTTGTGGCCTCCTCCTAGCAAAAGCATCCACTAACACTTGATTCCACCATATTAGAGCATACCTTTCAAATTCTAGAATGGCAAGGTTCAACCTCTCTTCATCCCTCAAATAGTTGTGGCAAGAAAACACTTGGTCCACCTTCATCACCCAATCACAGTAGGAATTGGCTTCATCTTCTCCCAAGAATTGAGGTAGCTTAATCTTGGTGGGAACTCCACCTTTCCTTGCTCCTCCACCATAGGGAAAAGCTTGAAAGGTTTGGCCATAACCACTAGGTGATCTTCTCTCTCTATTTATCCTCTCATTTTCATAGTTGTAGAAGGCATAGTCTTCATCAAAGTTACTCTCTCCCACACTCTCTCTAGGTGAGGCATACTCTCTCCTACTACTACTCCCTCTTCTCCCACTTCTTCTCTCATGAGCCTCTCTTTCTCTTCTTTCATTCTCTTCTCTCAATGTTCTTTCATATTACCTCCTTCTATCCTCTTCCTCCCTCATTCTCCTATGACTCTCCTCCCTCACCTCATTGACACTCTCTTTAAGCTCATTCTTGAGGTTGTGTTGCAAGTGAATAAACTTCTCCATCATAGCATCCATTACCTTTTGGGTTCTAGGAGACAAGTCATTCCCAACACTTGGGGAGCTATCCATGGCTGTAAGGAAGATGTAGAAGCAAAATAATATAAAAGAATTTGAAAGTACTTTCCACTCACTAAGTGTTTCTCTCAACACTCTTGTTTGCACATTTAAGAGGCTCTTTCTAGAATGTACTCTCTAGCCTTTTTCCTCTCACTCTCACTTAGAGTTTCTTGAGAAACCTCTATCAATTATCAAGTCCAATTTAATCCAAGTGAAATAGGAACAATTCAGCCACAAAGCTTAGGAGATCAAAAAAGACAAAACTCAAGACAAAACTATGTGGGAAACAAGGAAGACAGGCAATAAAAACACTACTCAATGAATAAAATTGCTACTCAAAGGGGAAATTAATTAATGAGACAAAAGCTAATATATTTATTCCACTAAAAACGAAGGAAAACTAATATTTAAAAATTGGGAAAAATTTGAAAATAAAACTCAAAGAGAATGACACAAACAAGTACTAAATGCTGGAATTTTCAGCAAAACCATCACCACAATTTTCCAAACTTTTAAGCACTCAAAAGCATATGAAATGGTATTGGAAAATTATGAAACCTTCCAGTTGATCTTGTATATGTGTAAAAATTCAAATCAAGTGCCCAGCAGCCATCAAAACCCAGAAAAATTCGTTGAACAAGTAGCAAACATAAAACTGTCACGGAATTACTGGAAACCGTCACTAAGCTGGAAAATTGCTTGCAAACTTGTCCAATTTGTCACAAAAATTTGGGAAATGATTTTGATGAAATTAAGGCATGAATTAAGCTCAATTTAAGGTGAAGGGCAGCCACAAATAGGGGTCCAAAAATAGGGCATATATGTCTAGACACATTCAAAGCACACCACAAGTTCAATTATCATGCTATTAACAAATTTGATCTCATTTGTGATGATTGATGCTTGAGCCTAATGAACCAAATGCCAAATTGAGCTTGGACACTAAAGTTTTAGGTGTTTTAGGAGCCCAAACAACCAAGGTACTGCACTTAATTTTCCCAAAAATTTTCAACTAACAAGAGCTATTATTTTTTCACTCAATTTTTCTTCAAACTTCTTTTCTTGTATTTTTCTTTTCTTAAATTTTTCTTTGGCTCTTTCTTTTGAGTATTTTCTCTTGTTCTTTTCCTTTCTTTTGTTTTTCTATATTTTCTTTTGGCTATTCTTTGTTGGACAGTCCAAGTATAGGCTCAAATACTCAAGCAAGTCAAGTCAAACTTTGCTAACAAGCAAGATAATGCATGGTCGTGGTAACTTGAACTTATAATGAGAAATACACATAGTAATCAAACATAGAAGCACTAATTAAGATAAATATAATGCATGGGATTCAAATTCCAGCAAGGATGACACAAAATACATATTGAGAAAATTCATCAAACACATGGGGGCTATTAACTAGAATGTGTCTAGCATGTAAAATTAGCCATGTATGATCTACCATGAGTGTCAGAACATCTCTTCAATGTATTGGACAGCCAAGACACACAAAATAAACTCAACAAAAATTCAATTGAATCAAAAATTGAAATAAAAAAGATAGGAGCTAGACTCAATACCACAAGTGAAAAACAACTAGGTGAAGAACAAGCTCTTAATACCAAATTTGATGCAAACCCATGAAGGAACTTGTGATGGATCTTCAAGGATTAGCAAAGGGGTGCCCCAATCTTCATTCACTAAGTGATTCAACACTCAAGAATGAGGTGTAGCTTGCGGAATAAGCAAAGGGACTCACGGTTTGACATAAAGGAGAAGAAAGCAAAAATGGAAGGAAATTTAGAAGCATGGTAGCGCCATGGATCATGGATCCAATGAGCTATGTAGAAGAACCGCCACTTGAGTCATGGACCAAGATAAGATTCAAGGTTCTTTGAAGAAACCCTAGGAGAGCTCTCTCCTTTTCTCAAGACTTTAGTCTTAGAAATTCTCTTTTCATAAATTGACCAAAGTGTGTACAATAGAAATGTTGACCAATTTAATGAATGTGCAATGGGCCTAAGGTTAGAATTTGAATAGGATGAAATGAGTGATCAATGGTGAGATGAGAGGCACCCTAGGCTTAGCACACTTTACGATTACAAGGCCCAAATTCAAGTATTAAAACAAATACATAATTGAAAGAAACTAATAGGCCTAAACAATTAAACAACTCACTGGAAAATTCTGGTAGCATTCCAACGTTAACTTCAAGCTCCATTTCCTCCTAGATGCAGTCCGAACTAGGCTTTGGTGTCTTTATAGCTTTTGTAGCCCTTTAAGTCAGCTTTAAAATTCCACCAATATGAAATCAATTGGAGTTTTGTAGCTCACATTACGATCTAAATACTGAACCTGGTCAGCACCCCGCTGGAACATCCTGGCAGTATCCAAACGTTACTTTCAAGCCTAATTTCCTCATAGATGCAGTTAGAACTGGGCTTTGATGTCTTCATAGATTTTGTTACCCTTTAAGTCATATTTACAAAGACACGAAAAAGAACTTAATTGGAGTTGTGTAGCCCAAGTTATGATCGATATACCGAACCTTGTTAGGCACCAAAATAACAGCGAATTTATTTCAAACCCAATTTAAAATAGTAAAGTCCTCCTTCTTCTTTGACTTTAATTTGACCATTGACCTTCTCCTCTAGCTTTTACTTGGAGAATTTGTTGGGCTTTTGGATATGGTCCTCCATCACACTTGGATTATTCTCCCCCGTTTTCTGGCTTGCTTTTTCTCTATTCTCCCCCATTGGGCTATTATTCTTCATTTCTTTAACCTCTACCCCTTGGACTGCAATCATCAAAACATCTCTTAGATGTAGACGAAGCCTCATGCTCTCCACCTTTGGATGACTGGCCCTTTTAACCATGAGTCATCAACTCCATCATCATAGACTCAAGGCACTGAACCTTGTCTTTCAGAAACTCATGCTCAGACTTAATCATGGAATTCTCATCCTTCAGATCAGCATATTTGCGGTTGAGAGAATTATATGCACAAGCAGTGGGAACCTCTTCAGACTCTAACAGATTTAACAGATATAAGGAAGTATCATATCATAAGAGAATGATTCTTCCCAATACCAGTTAAAATCACGCATAATAAAGGCAAGCTAAAGATTCTTGAGCATTTCAGCATGAGTGTAGGCAAAGCCTTCACCAAGGTAGACTCTTCCAACTATAGCAGCGTCTTGCATTCCCAGCTGAACATCCTTCCCAGACGAATAAGCAAGAGTTTCTTCATGTTGACGGATTTTTTTGTGAGAGACCTACTATCAAAGGGTTCTTTTGTCTTGAGCTTCTCATACTTAGAGGCATAAAGGAGCTTGGGGATATGGAAGGCCCACCAGAACTTCTTTGGTTCATAATCATCTTCCAACAGTTCTTTTCCTTTGGTCAAGAACTTGATTCTGCAAGATTGTGGATGATCCAAGGGAATAAAGAACTTGGTTTTAGATGGTACAAGGCACGAGAAATGAGTCCTAAGATAGAGAGGTAGGGGTCTTCCTTGTTTTGTGGCACGACGGGGAATATGATGGAGAGAGATTGCCCTTTCTTTAAGCTCTCGTTTGTAAGCATTTTCCATATGATGAAAGATGATATCATGATCTATGGACAAGGCTTGGGGCAACTCTTCAGGAGACTCATAATCTTTCAGACATAACTCCTGAGTTATCTGCATGCCTTTACAGTAGGGTCTGAACCAGGGGAGAGTGATTCTGAGGGAGTAGCCAAGTCTAATGTACTCTGTCTTATTGAGAGGGATGGTGATGGAGATGGGGTCATGATCATCAATTGCATCTAATTCCCACCATCTGCATCCCTTTGGTACTCTTGGATTCCACAGAGTATCATCATACAAGGAGTGATGAAAGATAGTTGTGTTAATCTTCTTTGGAGTCACCCAGGGACGAACTTCACGGGTACGAATATAAGGCTCATATCCTAATGTTGAAGTCACAACCTGGGAGTCTACCAAGTATTCTTTATATGCACAAACTCATTATAGTCCCTTGATGTTGGTTTTTCTGAAGTGTAATATTTCTTTGGATCTAACATTGCTAGCTTCAGAGGATGATAGAACAAGAAAGGATTGAGAGTTCTCTTCACTGTGAATCCTTTAATCCCTCTGAAATTGTAAGGATCCTCATACGTGTAGTAGGGAGAAGGTTCTTTAGTTGATTCAGAGTCTTCAAGTGATAAAGAGTCTTCTATTGGTGTAAGTTCTTCAATTTGAGGAGGTTCTTGAGTTGGTGCAGAGTCACCAATAAGCCAATCTGGCTTAACCATTTGTTCTTCACAACTATGCACAGGCAAAGAATCAAAGAATGAATAATTGAATCATGTATAAGGAGCAGACTTTGAAGAGGACACCACTTCTGAATAGAGAAGAGGTTTTGTCCGTGTATATGTAAAATATGTTGGATATTCCTCTGTAAGGAAGGGATCCTTTATTTTTTATGTTGTTAAGGAAGATGCAACAGTAGAAGTAGACTTAGAAGCAGAGGCAGAAGTAGATTGTACATCACAATGAGATACTTTTGTCTGTGTGGGAGCAGGTTTAGCAGACGAAATAGCTTCCGTCTGAGGAAAGATAAAAGCAGCAGACTCAAAGGGTGCAGCAATTGGTTCTGAGTCTGGTTCTTATCTGATATCAACTCTTTCTTCAACAACGTCCAGATGCATGGAGACATGCATATCATCATTGAGCATAGTGGACAATTGTCCAGATGGGAACTCATTATCTCTCTGAATCTGAGCAGATTCAACAACATCAGCTTACTCAGATTCTGCTGGTGTTGGTGTTGTTCCAAATGATCCTCCTCCATGTCTTCTTTCTTGGAACAGACGTTCTTTCTCAAAGACTTCTGCCAAAGAGGCTTCCATAGCCCTTTTCAACTCCTCATCATCTAAATTCCACGCGAGGAGGTGGAACTTCAATAACAACAGGTTTCTTGCCTTTGGTAATCTCCTTTTCAAGAGCCTTTCGTCTTGCACTAGCCTCGTGCACCTTCTTTTCTTCTTCTGCTCTTTTTGCAACTTCTGTTTCCTTAACTTTTGCCTTCTTAGCAGCGTCTTCTACCTCAATCTTTCTAAAAGACTCTTCTACATCTGCTTTCTTATTCATTTCCCTCTCAGAGGGTGCGTCTGTTGTTGACTTCACGTTTCTTCTATTTTTATCAGAACGTGAAGGTTGGTTAGGACCAACAATAACAAAGTGAATGTGCCTATGTACTAGGGGTTGTTCAAGTAAATGATCAGTTAGAGTTTCATGTATTTTGATAGGTGTTTGGGCTTGTGTTTGGACTTGTGTTTGAGGTGGTTTTTTTGTTTTGTGGAAGTTTGAGGTTGCTGTTTAGAAAGTGGTGGAGGTGGTTATTCTGTTTCTGGTTTTCTGATGGTAAGTTTTAGTCGTTTGGATGGAGGTTTTGAATGGATGAAAATGCTTCAAGAGATTCATTTCTATTCATGTATTTGTAGTCCAGATGTAACACTCCTAAATTACTACAATCATAATGTCATAAATTCTCTATGGTTCGCGGGAAAATAACTTCGCCATTAAATGAGGGGAACTAATTTCATTTCATATAGTAAATTCTAAAATAAAATTCCACAATTGTATATATCTCATCAAATATACAATGTCTCACATAATAAAATATCTAAAATGTAGCAAGAAGTTTCAACATTTACAAATAGAATTAGCCAATCAAATCCAAGAAATGAAAAGCCACAACATGTCAAGCCTTCAGGTAATCAGATTCCTTTCCTAGCCTAAGGTCTTTCCACCTCCATAAACTGCTCATCTGCTCTCCCGTTCACGTGGTCATCATAGGTGTCAACCACAGACACAACCATAGGGTTAGTTGACATTTGAATAATAATAACGAGATTAACAAGAATAGTTCAATACGATAAATACAAGAAGGTACATATACTCAATTCATAATTTATCATTGTCACAGTCAATCATGTTATGCAACCCGGTATGATGCATACAACTCACATCTCACTCTTATTCCATGTGGTACCATCAAAACATTGAGCAATGTCTAGGAGTACATGTCACCTCTGACACCCTCAATAGAAATACTAGGCAGTTACAGTCAGGATAACCAGTGTTGCAACAGAAGTTACTTCTCACTCATGATGATCGACCATAATGGAAGCTTTTCCCACTGCAAATACCCTCCAAGTCCTAGTTCCATTCATCCTCACTTTTCGAAAACATTTTCAATCACCTAGTATTCATGATAATCCTCATCTCTTTTTCCAAAATCCCATGCACACAAGCATGTCTACTAGGGGCAACCTCACTGCTCCCTCATAGCAGCAGACATTCATCCCTTTCATCAGAAATACAACCTAGCTGATTATCATGAACCTAGTGACTTATCAATGCAATATGCCCTATCATATCACCTCTCAATCCACACCCATTATTTCACCAAAATGGAATATTCATCTCACCACATTAACCAAATCACAATACATAAATAACACACATAAAATGATGTAAGTGGAGCAACAAAAGGAATAGAATGGAAGAGAATTACAACAACATAATAATTGGTGGAATTCTACATTGAACACATAAACAATTAATTAACAAGAATCTCATTCAACCAATAACAATAACAGTGTACCAATTCAGGAAATAATGACACAATTAATCACACCAAACAAGGCTAACAAGGATCCCTAACCAATTTCAACCCAAAATCACTCAAATGGGAATACAACCACAACAACTCTCACAAGTATACAATCACACCAAACTTTCTCATTATTATCAACAATAGTAGAACTATCCTTATTAATTAAATAACTAAAGACCATCTAATTAATTATAAACTTTAAGCTTAACAATACATTTATAAATCTTACTTTCTATTTATTTATTTATTTATTATCATCATTAATTTGAAGTGTCATAGCAATTCCCTTTTAGATGGTCTCAAGTAGTCTACCTACAGTTCCTTAAAAATTCAACTACGAATTCAACGACGCTCCAATTATTAAAAGGAAGGAATGCCTAATGTTATTGATAATAGTTAATATTGATAAAATGGTATATAAGGGTTTTCACATCATATTTTCCTTTACAAGAAAAATCATTTAGATTACTATAATATTATATACACATTCTTAATTTCAGAGTAACAATATGGAGAAAGTGAATTATGTATACAATATATAAAGAATGATATTAATCAAACTCGTAATTCTTCTTCGGTATTATCGCTAATATTCTCGTAGAAAAACCCCTTCCCCTTCCGTATCCAGCAAAATCAAATCCAAAACACTCACACCCAATTCATCAACATCACACACGACACATAGAAGAAAAAAAAAACAGGAATTAACCAAGCCAAAGAGAACAACAATGAAATTGAAACAAGAGATCTCCCGTCGCGAGAAAGAAAATAGACCAATTCAAAATATTCAATTCATATTAAATAAACAAAGGGAAAAGGTGAGAATATCTCATTATTATTATTAAATAGAGAACCACCCTAACCTGGATTTGCGGCAACTACGCATGAGGGAGAGATTAAAATGAGTAGGGTTTCAACCTCCATTCTTATAAAGAACTGATTGATAATTACAAGACGATACAAACAGACGATCCAAGTGTAGACGATGTGAGGACTATAGATGAAAGAAGACTCCTCAATCTGATAAGACTTATTTCATGCTTCCTCAAAGGTGTCTCATCACAAAGAACAGACGATGCAATTACGAATGAAGACGACATCAATCTAGAACATTAGCTGAACGTCTTATTCTCTGTTAAAGGCCTAGTGTCTACTAGAAGAAGAATGAAGACAGACGAAGTAACGCGTGCAAAATGTCTCTTTCAGTCGTTACTCTTAGAAGCTTCCAAAATGGCTATTGGATACTGTGCAAAACCTCTGCTACACGAAAAGTAGATCACACTTTCGTTATTCAAACTGATCAAGTCAGAAAAAGGTGTTGAACATGCGCTGACTCCGCTGCGAATAATTAATTGTTCTGATTGATCTCTGCCATTGATGGAAAGTTTCAAGAAAAAGGACAACGGTCATATCTCTTGAGTCTAACGGATCTCCTCAGACTGTTGCCTATATAAAGGTCTTCACCTCACCATTTCAAGTTGGCGAAAAATGCTATTACAAGCTGATTATTGAATTCGCTCTTACTCTTCATTGTATAAACCCTCTCTGTGAAGAGGAAAGTTTAAACTGTTTTTTAAACTCTTTCAAATCCACGTCTGTGGTATTTTAGCCTGAGGACGTTGTGCTTGCAAAGAATACCCTTTTCTTTAGCCTGAAGAGGCTGTGTTTCAAACAATACTTAGTGGGTTAGCCTGAGAAGGCTGTGATCAAAGAATATCTTGTATTAGCCAGAAGTGGCTGTGCTCAAACAATACTTGTAACCTTTCCACGGTTGATAGTGAAAACTCAGTTTTTGGTGAGTAACTGGACGTAGTCTGTTATAGACGAACCAGTATAAAAACTTTATGTTCTCTAGATTATATCTTATGACTAACGGGGATAATTAAAGAATAACTTAACTTCTTAAATCAAGCGTTTCAAAGATAAGTTTGAATCTTCTGTACTGACTTCAAAACAACAGACGATAGGATAAAATTTTATCAAAATCACAATTCAACCCCCCCTTCTTGTGTTTTATTCTTTACAGTTTGGTATCAGAGCTCAGCCTCTAAGGGTTGAGCGCTTAACAGTTGCTAGAGGAAAAGATCATTATGGAGTCACAAAGACCAGCAATCCTTTCAGGAGGTTCCTCCATGAACAAACCGCCGACTTTCTCTGGGAATGATTATCCCTACTGGGCAGACAGGATGAAGATGTACATAAAGTCTACTCAATATAGACTTTGGAAGATTATCACTCAGGGAGATATTCCCATTGTTAAACCAGAAACTGAATGGGGAAATGAGGAACATACCCTCATGGAGCTGAACAACAAAGCTAAATATGCACTCACATGTGCTCTATCTAGGACAGAATACAACAGTTTATGTGCCTTTAAAACAGTTAAAGAACTCTAGGATGCTCTGAAGATTTCCTATGAAGGAACTGAAGACGTTAGAATGAGAAAAGTTGCTACATTGCAAAGAGAATATGAGATGTTCTCTATGAAGAAAGGTGAATCCATTGAAATGATGTTTGGAAGATTTCAAACAATATTAAATGGTCTCACTTCGCTGGGAATCACTTTCACAAAAGCTCAAAATAACATGAAGATTTTGGACAGTCTTCCTACTCCATGGGAAGCAATGTCTACTGCTATTTCCGTAGGACGTGACATGAAAACATTAACTCTTAATGAGTTAATAGGTGCTCTAAGAGTACATGAGGTACTCCTATGTAAAAGAGACAAGATAAAAATTCAAGATACTATAGCTCTTTCGTCCACAAATGAAGTTCCAAAAGAAGAAACTATCAAGAAAGAGAGAAAGAAGAAGACCAAAATTCTCAAGGCTGAAACATCTAAATCAGATTCGTCTGATGGATCATCTGAAGATGAGATATCTCTCATGGCTAGACGATTCAAGAAGATGATGATGAAGAAAGGAAGAGGTCAATGATTCTTCAAAAAGAAAGAGAAAAAGTTTCCTGAAAAATCTTCAAATAAAGTGGAAAAATCTGAGATCGTCTGCTATGAATGCAGAAAGCCTGGGCATATGAGATCTGAATGTCCAAGGCTCAAGAAAAGGTGGAATCCCCGTAGAGAAAAAGAGAAGAAGAGTTTTCTGACTTGAGAAGACCTTGACAGCAACAGTTCAAATGATTCCTAGAGGAAACCGCAAATATATGTCTCATGGCTGGAGACAACACTTCCTCTGAGGTAAATGATTCTTCTGTTTCGTCTACTTCATCTGAGTCTGAATCAGAATTAGAAGAAATATCATACGATGCTCTTCTAACAAACTCTCATTTTATCGCTGAGCAATACAAAATTTGCAAAGCAAAATTGAAACAAATTTTGGTAGAAAATATTGCTTTAAAATCTGAAAAAGAGTTGCTCAAGAAGAATGTATCAGATGATATATCGTTTGACTCTGAAAAGAACATTTTAATTCTTGAAATCGAGAGATTAAAGAAAGAAAACGATTCTTTACTCAAAGATATAACTCAGTTCACAAAAGGATCCTCTATGCTTGAAAATATTTTAAAATGTGGAAGGGTCCCTTTAGATAAAAGTGGATTAGGTTATGTTGAGCAGACAAATGAAAAGAAGACAAGCTTTGTCTCGTCTAAAAAGAAGAACAAAAGTTACAACAAGGTTCAAAACAATTATAAGCATAACACTAAGACCTTGAACAGAAAGAAGTCTTCTTCTACTAACAAAGGAGGACCCAAAAGAATTTGGGTACCAAAGTCACTTATTATTCTTGTTGCAGATATCCTTAATAGGAAGAGAGAAGACTTCAAGCTGGTACCTGGACAGTGGATGCTCACAACACATGACGGGAGACCTGTCTATGTTCCAAGACCTAAGACCAAGTAAAGGGTCTGTGTCTTATGGTGCAGGGAAAGGTAAAATCCTAGGGATTGGGACTGTTGGTAAGACACTCAATCCTCTCATTCAAAATGTGTCTTACGTTAAAGGTGTGAACTTCAATCTACTTAGCATAAGTCAATTTTGTGATAGTGGATATGAAGTAGCCTTTAATGCTGATGAATGTATAGTAAAAAATAAAAACAAATCTGTTCTGTTTGTTGGGAAAAGAAGGAACAATCTCTATGAAGTTTATCTTTCGGACCTTAGTGATCAGAATGTAACATGTTTAATTTTAGCAGACGATGAACGAGATATTTGGCATAAAAATCTTGGACATTTGAGTCTCAAGTATATTTTAAAAATCTCTTAAAAGGATCTTGTAAAAGATTTGCCAAAAATATCTTGGAAGTTTAATCGTCTGTGTGAATCTTGTCAGCATGGGAAACAACTCAAAGCTTCTTTTAAATCAAAAAATGTTGTTTCCACGACAAGACCCTTAGAACTGTTACATATTGATCTCTTTGGACCCACTCAAGCTAAAAGTCTTGGAGGAAAGAGATATAGGTTTGTCATTATAGACGACTATACTAGATTTACTTGGGTATACTTCCTAGCCCATGAACACGAGTCTTTTAATACCTTTGAAATATTCTGTAAACGTGTTCAAAAAGAAAAAGGAATATGCATTGCGTTTGTGAGAAGCGATCATAGAACAGAATTTGAAAACTCTGAGTTTAAAGCCTTCTGTTTTGAAAACGGTATCTTTCACAATTTTTCATCTCCAAGAACTCCTCAACAAAATGGAGTTGTGGAAAGGAAAAATCGTCCTTTACAAGAAATGGCTAGAACAATGTTGCATGAAAGCTCTCTTCCAAAGTACTATTGGGCAGAAGCAATAAACACTTCCTATTATATTCAAAACAGAATATTAATAAGGCCCATATTAAACAAGACTCCTTATGAACTATGGAAAGGAAGAAGACCAAACATATCTTACTTTCATCCTTTTGGATGTGAGTGTTTTATTCTTAACACCAGAGATCAACTTAGAAAGTTTGATTCAAAGGAAATTAAAGGTTTTTTACTTGGATACTCTAATACATCTAAGGCCTATAGAGTGTTCAACTCTAAGACGCAAGTTGTAGAAGAATCTATTCACGTAAAATTTCAAGATAACTCAAAGGCTGATAAGGAAATATCAGACCTAGAAAATTTATTTGATAATTTGCAGATTAACACCTCTGGTATAGACGCAAGAGTAGACGATACAAGTATAGACGCAAGGGTAGATGATAGAGGTATAGACGAACCCTCTTCGTCTAATACTCATCACCATGATGTTGAAGCTCCTATCAGAAGTTGGAAGTTTGCCTCAAACCACATAGAAGATCTTATCATTGGAGATAGACATCAAGGTGTTCAAACAAGATCAAGGGTTAGAGAATCGTCTGGATACGCTCTTGTGTCAAATATAGAGCCCAAGAACATTGAAGAAGCTCTACTAGACAATGATTGGATTTTAGCCATGGAAGAAGAACTAAACCAGTTCACCAGAAATGATGTTTGGACCTTAGTGGAAAAGTGGTAAGAAATAAAGCGAGGTTGGTAGCTCAAGGTTATAATCAACAAGAAGGTATTGATTTCATTGAAACCTTTGCTCCAGTAGCTAGATTAGAAGCTATTAGAATCCTACTTGCTTTTGCTACTCATAAAAACATCTTCTTATATCAGATGGATGTAAAAAGTTCTTTTTTAAATGGCTTTATTGAAGAGGAAGTGTTTGTGAAACAACCTCCTGGTTTTGAGAGCTCATCTCAACCAGATCATGTTTTCAAATTAAAGAAAGCACTCTATGGTCTTAAGCAAGCTCCTAGAGCTTGGTATGATAGACTAAATTCCTCTCTTCTTAAAAATGGTTTTTCTAGAGGAAAAGTTGATACCACTCTCTTCAAGAAAAGTGTTTTAAAAGACTTCATAATTGTCTAAATATATGTAGACGATATAGTCTTCGGAGCCACTAACGAAACCTTGTGTAAGGATTTTTATAAGTTAATGCAGGATGAATTTGAAATGAGTATGATGGGAGAATTAAAATTCTTCCTAGGACTTCAAGTCAAACAAACGAAAGAAGGAATCTATATTCATCAAAAGAAGTACACAAAAGAACTTCTCAAGAAACTCAAGATGGACAACGCAAAGCCAATGAAGACGCTCATGCATTCGTCTGGTGCTTGTCTCAACAAAGACGAATCAGGTAAGACCGTTAATCAGACGGTATATCGAGGTATGATTGGTTCACTGCTCTATTTAACTGCAAGTAGACCAGACATTATGTTTAGCGTCTGTCTATGTGCACATTTTCAGTCTGATCCTAAAGAATCTCATTTACAAGCTGTTAAACATATTCTCAGATATCTTATTGGAACCAATAATCTCTCTTTGTTTTATAAGAAAAATAGTGATTTTAGTTTGAATGGTTTTTATGATGCTGACTATGCTGGAGACAAAGTGGAGAGAAAAAGTACAAGTGGTGGATGTCAATTTCTTGGCAAGTCACTCATTTCTTGGTATAGCAAGAAACAAAACTCTATAGCCCTCTCCACAATAGAAGCAGAATACATAGCTGCTGTTGGATGTTGTTCGCAACTTCTTTGGATAAAACAACAACTTGAAGATTACTCCAGGTTTGAAACCCAAATCCCAGTTTTCTGTGATAACACTAGTGCAATCAATCTTAGCAAAAACCCTATTCAGCATTCAAAAGCTAAACATGATGAAATCAAATTTCATTTTATAAGAGATTATGTTCAAAAAGGTGTTTTCGATATACAATTTGTTCAAACTGATTTTCAATGGGCAAACATCTTTAGAAAAGCTTTAGACGAAACACGCTTTAATTTTATTAAAGAAAATTTAGGAATTATTGCTTTAGAAGATTAAAGTTATCGTCTATAGTTATCGTCTATACTTATCGTCTGTTAATTTGTGTTAAGACGAAGCCTTGCGTTTGATCAAATTGAATAAGTAAAAAGTCATTCAACAGACGCAATGTTTTTATTTAATAAATTTAAAGTTAAAGTGTGCAGGAAGACAATAAATGCAGCATTAAATGTGTCTGGCATTTATTACTCTATTCTAGGAAGTCCAAGAGCACGTGTCGTAACTGACAGAAGTCAAATCAATCATTGAAGGGGCAATCATGGGAGAAAACGTCAAATCAGGGACGATTTACATTCTATCGTCTACTGAAAATAACTGTTCAATCTTTTACACTATAAAAGAGTCAAAGTTACCTCTTTTATTATTTACATTGCTAAGCATTCAAATTTATCTCTCTCTCTAAGAACTCTCACTTTCAAATACTCTCTTCTTTTTCAAACCTAGAAAAATGGCCGCCAAGAATGTGCAACAATCTACCCCTGAAGAAGAAGGATTCTTTGCTCAAGACCTGTTCCTACTGAGCAAATGGGTGAAGAGAATCACCGTCGCTGATCTCTCCGGTCACACCTATGACTTCTTGGAGAAAGATGGATGGATGAAGTTTGCTACCTGGGAAGGACCATGGATGATGGAGCCGTACGCTGAGTTTTCGTCTGAGGCCAAAATCGTAGATGACAACATTGTGGGAACAATCGGTGACAAGGAGTACCTTGTCAATGCTGAAGCTGTGGCTGCGATTGGGAAGTGTAAAAATGAGGGTATCGTCTACACTCCCAAATGGCATGAAGGTATTGATGAAGCCTTCATCGATCAGACGCTTTATGGGAAGCCCAGAATATCTGACCGCGTCAAGTACCTAAGAGCTGGAAACCTCAATGCTGAAGGAAGAGTATTGCATAATCTTCTTTTCAACATCTTCGCACTAAGAATCGGTTCTCGTGATAATGTTAGCAACAGAGAACGATTCTTTCTCTTCTATCTTCTTCAGAAGGAGAAAATTAGTGTACCTCATGTGATCATGGATCACTGGATGGACTGCTTGAGGAGAAGGAACCTTCGCAAGAAATCAAGTGTTCCTTACCCTGCTGTGTTTGCCAAGATCATCCAAAACTAAGAGTTTGAAATCAGAGGATGTGAATGGTATGTAAGTGGCCCTGAAATCAAGCATGGCACTTTTGCAAGAATGCGTCTGGACCTTGCTCCATGGACGATAAATGAAATGCATGAGAAGTACCTTAATCCTAAGGGCTTTCAATCCTCCTCTTCTCAACCTCAACCCTCTTAACCACAAACACTGACCCATACACAAACCTCACAACCGGAACCTGCACCTCAACAAACTCGCCCAAAACACAAAACTCTCATAAAAAGACCCAGAAATGCACCCACTCAAGCTCAAACACAAGCCCAAACACCTAACCCTCCTCCATCCAAACCCCATGCTCTGTCTGAACCTCCTGTACAAGTGACAGAGGTTCCTTTTGAGACAGCTGAAGAAGTGCCTCTTGTTAGACGAAAATCAAGGTCTATCAAGTTGAGAATGCCAAGAAAGGATTCTTCTATCCAAGACAATCCATCTCCCAAAGAAGCATCTAAGGATGTTGAGTCTGCTGAGGAGCAAGCAGACAAGCGCAAAAAGGCAAAGCTAGACGATGCCTATTTGAATGATAAAGAGATGCGCAAAGCTTATGATAAAGGCGCAAGAAAAGGAATTGTTGAAGCCTCTACAATCTTGGATGAGAAAAAGGAACTAGAAAAAGTAAGAAAAGCATTCATTCTCTCTGAAGCTGATAGAGAGCAAAGATTCAGAGATAGCACAAGAGGTATTGGATCGTCTGGAACTTCTCAAGTTCAGGGCATAGACGCTGAAGAAAATGCCCAGATCCAAAAAGACAACGCAATCCTTGCTGAGCAACTGTCTACTATGATCAGTGAAGATGTGCCTCCTATAGAGTTTGAATCTTCAACTCCAATAGACGAATCAAGACAAGACGTTGTAGTCTTGACTTCGTCTCCTATCCATGCCATCCCTCTTCAGACGATAAGTGCTGAGTCTGAGGAAAGAAGATGCTTGCATCCTATGTAGCCTTCGTCTATCTTCTACAGTGTAGAATCATCATCATCATCAGATGACGAAAAATGTCTTGTTACAAGACATGTGGCACCTAACTTAAATATTTTAGCAGTGGTCTTAAATGAAGGAGACCTACCACCCAAGCGCATAATGGACTACTCCTTTCTCAACGACCTTGTTATGCAAAGGTACAGTATTATTGGGTGTGCTGAGAGGCCTAAGAAGCCTAATTGGATTATTACAGATCATGCTATGGAAGCCTCTGATTTTTCTGACTTTGATGGATCTGAGTCTAGCTGTGATGGCTACTGTGCAGACAATGAAGATTTGTCTGTTGAAGAGCAAGAATCTCCTTTCATTGAATTGGACAACCCTTACAATTACAAAGGGAAGAAAGGGTTCC
Organism: Hylodesmum podocarpum; assembly: GCA_026586105.1. Taxonomy (NCBI): domain Eukaryota; kingdom Viridiplantae; phylum Streptophyta; class Magnoliopsida; order Fabales; family Fabaceae; genus Hylodesmum; species Hylodesmum podocarpum. The sequence goes on from JALJEV010000804.1 coordinate 4,167,581, forward strand.
AATTGGGAAGATTCATTAATCCAATTAACTACTTCCAACCATTGAAGCCTGCTGATCTTAATCTCTCAAAGAAATATAGTGTTGAAAAGCAGAAGGATTGGTTGAAGTGTCTGCCTTGGGACACCCTTGCTGATTTGAAGATTAAGGGCTTAGAAGGTAAAGACGATTACAAGCGCCATCTTGATGGTATGCTTGAAGAATGACCTGCATTGGGATATGAACCCAACATTATTCCTAGACCTGATTCTACAAGATTCATTCGTTATCATGCTGAGAAAGCACCCGTTCATCATCACTGTGTTTTTGGTGACTTTATGTCTCAAATAACTATTCCAAAATACTTCTCTCACTGGCATCTAGACACAATGGACAAGCATGATCCCCAACCCTTCACCATTCCAATGAACAAGACGGAGTTCATTGGATTAGGCTACACTATTGGCCTAACGCTTCCTTGGCTAAGACCTCATTGCTCTAACATTCAACCAACTTACTTCCTCAACTTCAACGAGTATGAAACTCTTAAGGAGTGCTATCATTGCTTGCCAGTTGATTATGATGCGGCATACAATGCAATGTCAAGAGCCTACAAAAATAAGATCAAGGACAGACTACAATCCTTCCGTCTTATCCAAAACAGAGCCGAGAAAGAAGATCGTTTCCTTCCCTTTCTCATGGGCTCTCAATTCTCTGCGCTTGCAACCAATGAAACAAGATTCTTTGTAAGGATGGACCGCTCAAGACCATGCCTTATAAGAATGCTTGCAAAAGAAAAAGAGAAGAAAGAATATCCTTCCCCCAAGGAATTTAAATATGCTAGACACATTGTCAAGCGTCTACCCCCCCTCATCTATAATCATCTGAAAGCCTTTCAGACGTACTCTACAAATCCTATCAATCCTAAGATTCAGAGGATGATAGAAGAACATGAGAACACGTCTAGATTCTGCTCCGGTACTATTTTTGATGAAGAGTCTGTCACATGTGGCAGAGTTTATCCTGGTGGAGCCTATGCGTACACTCTTCCACCTCATATGCCTCAACACTATCAACTAACGACCTTCAACAGAATCTACAAATGGCAGTGGGAAGAAAACTTCAATTCTAAGATGGACTTTCCCCTGTTCACCTTAATTTTAAAGGCAACAAAAGTAGAACGTATTGTGATAGAGGCTGATTCAGATGAAGAAGTAGTGATGCCTACTTCTAGCCAACCTCTGTTGATTGAAGCTGGAGGACCATCGTCTGAACCACGATCACCTCAATCATCAGATGATTCTGTTGATAAGTTGATGTAGGCACATCTAGGACAAGAATGATTACTAGAAGCAAGAGAAGGAAACTTGAAGAGGAAGTGGAAAAGCTCCAAGTTTTGTACCCTAGTATAGGACTCAAACATGTAATATCTTGTAAACTTGTATGGGACAAGATTAGGTCCTATTGTAAATAGCTCTAAGGTATGACTTAAGGGTCCAAAGCCCAAACCCCACGGTTTTCTATAGCTATTAGGCAAGCCATAAATTCCTAAGGTCAAGGATCACACAAAGCTTTCAAAATCGGCTATGTACTTTTTCGGCCAAAACTAGTGTGAACCTTGGAACACTTGAAAATTAGGAAGAAGGCCTTGATTAAGCTTGGATCCATGCCAAACCTTAATCAAGGATCTCCACCCTTGATTAGCAAGTGTTTGGGATTGATGACTTGGCTAATCACATGGGTACCAAGGGGAGACAAACCCATATGCACCCATGTGATGACATGTGCTAGCCTAACTACCTTGGTTACTTAGTGGGCAAGGTAGGATTTCGGTTTGCTTAGGCTTTTAACTAGGCTTAGGTTAGTTTAACTCTAGTTTAGACTTACTTGGAAGCCAAGGAAGCATAGCCTATAAGTACCTTGGCCAAAACTCATGTAAGGATCTTTTGGCAAATTTTGAATGAAAGAAGCTTTGAGCTTTTAAGAGAAATGTTCTCTTGTTCCCTTTAGGGAAAATCCTTGAATCTTATCAATGGCATCTTGCTTCCATTGTGGCGGTTCCTCCTAGGCTTATTGGAGTCCCTCCATGGCGCCACCCTTCCATCTCTTACCTATTCTACTTTACTTTGATTTCTTAAACACTAAACCCCTAAAAAGCTTCATGACCGAGGCACTTGTCTTGGTTCTTCTTGATGAGCACGGTTTGAAGACTAGATTTGGGCAACATTGAAGCTTCTTTGGATCACCCCCAAGGAGGCCTACATCAAGTGGTATCTAGAGCTTGTTTTCTTCACCAATTGGTTCATCACCACCGGTTAGTTTTGAGTCTCCATAAGTCTTCAGTTTTCTTTGAGTTTGTTCCATATCTAGAGTCTTTCTTTCATAGAGTAGCCTATTTTTGAGTTCCTTGAGTTGTCAAACTCTTTAGTTTTGAGTTGGGCATGCTTTGATTCTTTTGGTTGCTGCATTAGGCCGTAATTCATATTGGCATGTTCTTCCTTTGATTCTTGAATGCATGATTTACTAGCTTGCAAATTTGATTCCATGATTTTCTAGTTTCTCTTCTTGCAAGTTATGATTCATGTATGCCATTAGGATTTTTGTTTAGTCTTGTATCTCTACTGTATTGTGAGGCACGCTTGCTGGATTGTACTGCACTTGAGGTTTAATTACATGTATCACATGATTAGTGTTAGGAGCAATTACTAGTGTATGCTTGCATGATTTTGAGTTTTTAGTAATTTTTAGATTACCATTTGCTTTGAAATTTTGAGTAGACTTTGTAATTGCTATGATAAGCTAGGATTTGAACCTAGAAGAGGCTTTTAGTTCCCTAAAGGTTTCTGTCCAGCCATCCAATTACAAAAGAAAAGAATCAAAATTAAAAGAAAGAAAAGAGAAGAGAAAGAAAAACAAGTGAAAAGAAAAATTAGTATTGAAAAGTAGTGGTTCTAGAAATAAGTGAAAATTGAGAACCATAGAGAAGTGAAAAGAAAAGAAAGGTACTGCAACATAAGAACAAAAGAAAGTGAAAAAGAAAAGAGTTACACAAAAGAAACACCATTAGACCTAGGAAAAAGCCTACACCATTCTAGTTGAAATTCTAGTTTTGAGCTTCCTAGTGATTTGTGTATCTTTTGATACTTTACATGTAATTTTCTTTTTCTCCTCTGTACTTCGCCTTGATGGACATGTTATTGTACTGCACATATAGGCATTTCATTGAATTTTGCATGAGAAGCATGATAGGTAGCAACATATAGAAACTAGGTAAAATCAGTCGCTAAATTTTTTGCTGATTTTTTATAAAATCGGTTTCTACTTGGTTTGTGTGTTTGCTGTACAGTTTTGTTTGCCTCATGATATGTCTCTGTTTTGACTTGTTCCTTGGGCCATTATATGATATATTACTGCCCTAGTATATGCCATTGTCTCATTAAAATTTCTCTACAATTTGAGTAGCCATTCATTTCATTTTTGAGCTTTTATTGCTTGTATCCTTTGGAATCCTTGGTTTTGTCTTAGATTCTTTGTCTTTCTTGGCCTCTTAAGCCTAGCTTGGTTGCTGTTCCTCTTTCATAATGGATTGATAAGACCTTGATAATTGATTAGAGGATAATTTCTAAGTGAGCATAATAGAAAAGAGTGGTAAAAGGCAAGAGAGAATCATTCGAGAAAAAGCCCTTGGTTTGTGTGATACACGAGTTGATTGAGTGGATACATTTAGTGAGCTTGCGAGGTTTATTTGCTCTATATTTTCCTTGTATACTAACCTTTTATTCTTTGCAGCCATGGGAGAAAATTTACCCAATAGTGAAGATCAATTATGTCCTAGTGATGTGAAATTGATGAAATGTTTTTTGAAAGCAATGGACAAATTTGAAACAAATATTCACAAGGACTTGAATGAGATTTTTTATAACCATAGAGGTAGTGATAGAAGGGAAAGAGAAAGTAGGGAAAGGAGAAGTGAAAATGAGAGAAGAAATGGGGAAGAGGGAGAAAGGAGAAGTGGTAGGAGAAGGGAACATAGGACTTCCGTTGGTAATGATGTTGGGAACCCCTATAGAGATGATTTCCATGGACATGACCCTTTGAACTTTGAGAGAAGAGGTGTGAGAGGGGTTGGCTGTGAGGGAGTGAGGGGGAACCATGAGTATAGAAGACACCATTGGGAAGAACAAGAGAGGTACCATCCCTCACATGAAAGAAGTGATAGAGATTATTATGACTGTAAGAGGGAAATGAGAGAAAGAAAACAAAGAAGGTTGTTAGAAGAAAATGAAAGGAATTATGATGAGTATTAGAGAAGGGAAAAAGAGAGAATGATAAAGGAATTGGGAGAAAAAGAATTGAGAAAAAAGGAAGTTAAGGAAATAAAGTTGATGGAAAAACAAATGAAGGATAAATGTGATTCTTTAATTTCTTATACTAACCCTTCATTTTATTGTTTTGATTCTTATTTGGAAATTGTTATAGGAATGGTTCCAAAAGATGATTATCAAGAAGAAATTGAAAATCTCTTGTGTAAAGATATAGAAAGAAAGGCACTTGAAGACCTATGTGAAGTTGCTTGTGACCAACTTTACAAAGAACCTTTTATTTTGGTGCCTAATTTAGAGTTGTTCCTAATGGAGTCTTGGAACAAACCTTGTGAAGAAAAGGAAATACCTATAGAGTTTGAACTTCCCTTTGAGAAAGTTTCTTTACCACTTAGTATTCCTTTTACTTCTAATAAATATGATTTTTCATGTTATACACTTGAATATTATGGTATTAGAACTTGGACAATTCTAGAATTTGGTAGTTTGGAATTCTTAATTGAACCTAATGATCTTTATCTTCATAATGTTAAATTTCCTTTTAGGTTGATGGAAGATTTTAAGAAGGAGGGTACCTTGGAAACTTCTACACCTAGAGGAAGAATCTTGATGGAGAGTTCCAACCCAAACATGTCCAAACTTGAGAAAATGCTACTATCAACACAACTTGAAGTACAAGCTCCAAAGAGCTTTGGTTATGTTTTGACATATGGACTAAATTCTTCTTTTACTTCCTTAGATTGTGCTAATGATATTATAAAACAAATAATCTTGTTGTTATATGATTGGAATATATATAACATAGGTAAAACTAACAAATTTACTAGGTGTTTGAATAGAAAGTATGATTTACTTTTACACCTATGCAATCAATATAAAGTTTACCTATATGTTGCATCATATATCAACCAATTTAATGAACCTTGTTTAGTATTTGATCCGGGTGGAATGTATTTGTTGATGCATCCTTACCTTTTTGAATCTTGCATTCTACTTCTACTTTTCTTAGATTAGGATCGTTTTAGTTCATAGTTTTTGTTTGATTTTCATGATTGTTGTGAGGTTTCCAACTTGTCACATGAATTTCCTTGTATTGTAGCCTTGAGTTTTGAATTGATTTGCATGTTCTTAGTTGATGCCTTGCTGCACCTTATGGATAAGAAATTAACATACCATGTCCATGCATTCCATGATGAACACATGCTGAAAATTATGAACACTTGAATTTCCCTTAAACCGTTAGTGTGAATTGGGGTGTCTTAGTGATTCGGTCTTTGCTTGATTTCTTTTCTTCATTATACCTCTGCATTCACATAGTTTCATGTGCATAATTTCATGTATAAGTGAACCAAGTGGAGAGAAGAAAAGAAACGAGAAGAAGAGGGATCAAGAGAAGAGACTATAGGAGTTTCTAACTTCTTCTACTTTTGTATTATTTTGTGTGTCACTTGGATCTTATCTAAATTCTTGGAGTGTTTGCAGATCTGGACCTTAAGGTCAATGAGGAAATGAAGGAGTTTCAAGTATGGGAAAGAGAAGAACAAAGGAGGCTATATCTACCTTTGTTGACACACACCTTGTCTTTGAAAATTCTCGCTTGTTAGGAAATAAAACTTGTAAATTTTTCTTTGGTATTTTAATTGGACTTTGGACTTTAATATCTGGTTTGCTTGCTGCACCAAAGTGAATTTTAAACACCTCTAGTGTAGATTCTTGCTCACGTAAAATCGGACCTTATATCTTGCTCATAGTTTCGGTTTCCGAAAATCAGGTTCTAAAAATCAATTTCTATTATCTCTTGCTAGCCTTGAATTTATCTTGGTTCTTTATCCTTGTGTAGTGGTTCTATCTTCATCAATTCTATTGCTTATCTTTTAACCGAAAAGTTATCTCCAAACCCTTCCAAAAGGAGATGGATCTTTCAAAGTCATTGAAAGATTGGACCCAAATGCATACAAGCTAGAACTTCCAAGTGAGTATTGTGGTAGTAACTCCTTTAAATATTTCTAATTTTCTTTGTTTGATGTAGGTGCAAATAAATACATTAACTTGAGGACAAGTTCAAGCAGAGAATGAGGGTTTAATGTAGGCACATCTAGGACAAGAAGGAACATCTAGGACAAGAAGGATTACTAGAAGTAAGAGAAGGAAACTTGAAGAGGAAGTGGAAAAGCTCCAAGTTTTGTACCCTAGTAGAGGACTCAAACTTGTAATATCTTGTAAACTTGTATGGGACAAGATTAGGTCCTATTGTAAATAGCTCTAGGGTATGACTTAAGGGTCCAAAGCCCAAACCCCACGGTTTTCTATAGCTATTAGGCAAGCCATAAATTCCTAAGGTCAAGGATCACACAAAGCTTTCAAAATCGGCTAAGTACTTTTTCGGCCAAAACTAGTGTGAACCATGGAACACTTGAAAATTAGGAAGAAGGCCTTGATTAAGCTTGGATTCATGCCAAACCTTAATCAAGGATCTCCACCCTTGATTAACAAGTGTTTGGGATTGATGACTTGGCTAATCACATGGGTACCAAGGGGAGACAAACCCATGTGCACCCATGTGAAGACCATGTGATGACATGTGCTAGCCTAACTACCTTGGTTACTTGGTGGGCAAGGTAGGATTTCGGTTTGCTTAGGCTTTTAACTAGGCTTAGGTTAGTTTAACTCTAGTTTAGACTTACTTGGAGGCCAAGGAAGCATAGCCTATAAGTACCTTGGCCAAAACTCATATAAGGATCTTTTGGCAAATTTTGAATGAAAGAAGCTTTGAGCTTTTGAGAGAAATGTTCTCTTGTTCCCTTAGGGAAAATCCTTGAATCTTATCAATGGCACCTTGCTTCTATTGTGGCGGTTCCTCCTAGGCTTATTGGAGTTTCTCCATGGCGCCACCCTTCCATCTCTTACCTATTCCGCTTTGCTTTGATTTCTTAAACACTAAACCCCTAAAAAGTTTCATGACCGAGGCACTTGTCTTGGTTCTTCTTGATGAGCACGGTTTGAAGACTAGATTTGGGCAACATTGAAGCTTCTTTGGATAACCCCCAAGGAGGCCTACATCATAAGTACAATGCTTTGAAGCGAAAGTATGATGATCTTGCGGATAACTACGACCACTTAAAGAAGAAGAACAGGGAGCTAGAAGAGTTTCAACAGGCCACTAATGCCAAAGTTGAACATCTTCAAGATCTTGTTTTTGCTTTAATGAAGCAGCAGCAGCCACCTCCATGACTCTTTTTGGTTGATTTCAGCCCAAGGGGGAGAAGGTAAGAAGTATCTGCTCAGGGGGAGAGCATCTGAAGACAAGTGTCGTCTACTGTGAGTTTTGGGGAGAGCTCTTGTAAAATGGGTATTAGACTCGGGGGAGAGTCTTGGTATTTTTTTTCTTTGTGATTTTTTTACTTACTTACTTTGTAAATTGTTTCTTTTCTGAAATTGATTACATCTTTGTGATGTAACACACTTATAAAGAAGCATTCTTCAGAAAACATCGCCTTGATGTAGATCTGGCATAACAGGTAATTATTTCACTAACTTTTGTTTATGCAGATATCTTCATCTTTCCTGTATGTTGGTATGGTCTGTAATCATCAAAAAGGGGGAGATTGATAGATCAAGGGGATTAACACTCTTAAGTTTTGATAATTACAAGACAGATGATACGAACAGACGATACAAGTGTAGACAATGTGAGGACTATAGACGAAAGAAGACTCCTCAATCTGATAAGACTTATTTCATGCTTCCTCAAAGGTGTCTCATCACAAAGAACAAACGATGCAATTACGAATGTAGATGACATCAATCTAGAGCGTTAGCTGAACGTCTTATGCTATGTTAAAGACCCAGCGTCTACTAGAAGAAGAATGAAGACAGACGAAGTAACGCGTGCAAAATGTCTCTTTCAGTCGTTACTCTTAGAAGCTTCCAAAAAGGCTATTGGATACTGTGCAAAACCTCTACTACACGAAAACTAGATCACACTTTCGTTATCCAAACTGATTAAGTCAGAAAAAGGTGCTGAACATGCGCTGACTCCGCTGCGAATAATTAATTGTTCTGATTGATCTCTGCCATTGATGGAAAGTTTCAAGAAAAAGGACAACGGTCATATATCTTGAGTCTAACGGATCTCCTCAGACTGTTACCTATATAAAGGTCTTCACCTCACCATTTCAAATTGGCGAAAAATGCTATTACAAGTTGATTATTGAATTCGCTCTTACTCTTCATTGTATAAACCCTCTCTGCGAAGAGGAAAGTTTAAACTATTTTTTAAACTCTTTCAAATCCACGTCTGTGGTATTTTAGCCTGAGGAGGTTGTGCTTGCAAAGAATACCCTTTTTCTTTAGCCTGAAGAGGCTGTGTTTCAAACACTACTTGGTGGGTTAGCCTGAGAAGGCTGTGATCAGAGAATATCTTGTATTAGCCAGAAGTGGCTGTGCTCAAACAATACTTGTAACCTTTTCACGGTTGATAGTGAAAACTCAGTTTTTGCTGAGTAACTGGATGTAGTCTGTTATAGACGAACCAGTATAAAAACTTTATGTTCTCTAGATTATATCTTGTGACTAACGGGGATAATTAAAGAATAACTTAACTTCTTAAATCAAGCGTTTCAAAGATAAGTTTGAATCGTCTGTACTGATTTCAAAACAACAGACGATAGGATAAAATTTTATCAAAATCACAATTCAACCCCTCTTCTTGTGTTTTATTTTTTACAAGAACTCTGGTCTCTTTTTAGGAAAAATTTATGCAATACAGGAATACGAGGAAAGGTGTATATGAGTGATTGGAAAAGATAATAGGAAAATTTAAATTGATTTTCTAATGAGGAAAAATGCTAATCACTCACTCACCCACTTACCCACTCACCTGAGACATAACAACCCACTAAAGATATTTTATTTTATTTTATTTATCTTTTATTTTATTTTATTTTATTTTCAAACAATATCAGGTTGTTACACCAGACGCATCTTGTCAAAGGTACTTTGCTTCATCTCTTGCCCGCAAGCGTACCATTCTACATCATCAGACTCAAATCCTTGATTAAGGATTATTTCAGAGAATACAACAGGGTAAGGGATCTTTGATCTCCTCTTCAAACTTCTGGCCCTCAAAGATTTAGCCAGTGGTCCATGATGATATGAGGAAGACTGATCTTCACTTTCTACAACAGATGGAAGAGGCAGAACCTATTTCTGTTGCTGACATTATCCCTAGACCCAGTCCTAGGGGTGAAGATGTTAAATAACAGATGTGCCAAGACTCTTCACTCTAGAATCAAGTTTCCAACTCTCAGAAACTTGGAATCACCAGACGGACGACTCTACCGTAGAGCGCTTGTCTATCATCTCCTCATCCAAATGTGCATTCTAGTTAGGGTGATATACAACCCCAACAACTTCGCACTTGGCAGCAGCAGCGATGATTTTTATGTTTGTTAGATACTCCTTATCTGAAATCATCCCACAGATGCTTCCATTGACATCTTGAGCATCACTCAAGTACTCATCGTATGCCTCCATCAATCATGCACCTTGCCATTCGGTAAACTTCAACCTCCCGGCAGCAACAACAATCTCCACAGTATCTCTAGGGAGCTTCTTGAGGGTCTTTCTTTGGATGAACTTGCTTGGGAGGAACATATCTTTGGAGAAGAAAGTCTCGCACTCAACATTGGTATCCTTGGTGGCCATTTTTATTTTCAAAAATAAGGAGTTACAGAGAGTAAAAATTCTTTTGAAAGTAAGAGTAAGAATTCAAATTGCAGTAAAGAGTAAAAACAGATTAACTTTAGGTATTTATAGAAGATGAAACAGTTTTAGGTTAAGAGAAGATAAGATGAAAGAAAAGAAATTGTCCCTGATTTGATGTTTCCCATCATTGTCATTTCAATGATTGATTGACCTCTAAAATTATTGCGCATGTCATAAACATCCTAGAATAATGCTTTAAATGTCAGACACATTTAATAGGACATTAAATGTTTCGTCCTGTACACTCAATAGAGATGTTAGAAGATAACATAACATTACATATGTTGAAGAGTCAGGCGGACTATTTCAACTTATGATCAGACGCAGTGTTTCGTTTTAACTTAAAAGATAATTAGACGAAAGTCATAGACGAAAAAAATAAATCAGACGAAACAATTAATCATTTAAAGATATAATTCCTAAATTTACTTTAATGAAATTTAAACGAGTTTCATCTAAAGTCTTTGTAAAGATGCCCATTGAAAATCTGTTTGCACAAACTGAATATCAAAAATACCTTTTTGAACATAATCTCTTATAAAATGAAATTTGATTTCAATATGTTTAGCTTTTGAATGCTCAAATGGAGTTCTACTCAAATTGATTGCACTGGTATTATCACAATATATAAGTATCTAATTTTCAAACCTGGAATCTTCCAGTTGGTGTTTTACCCATTATGGTCCCTATGGGTGAATCTAGAGGGGGAGTGAATAGATTCTAGTTCCACTATAGCCCAATTTAATGTGTTTCTACTTTATTTTAATTCAACCAAAATCTATTCTTGATTAACTATCTATCCTTAAGACAGAGAAACAAGATATATCAAAGATACACAGCAGAAACAACAAAAGAAAGAATAAAAAACACGTTAGCAATCAATATGCAGCGTAATCAATAGCAGTATCTAACTGTTCCTATTTTAGTTGATTACCGAGTCAATTACCGAACGAATTTCATAAATTAAACAAAGATTATGAACAACGTAAGGTAAACAGTAAAGAGTAAAAGGGTGAAGAAGAGTGCACAGTGATTTATACTGGTTCGGCCCACTGCCTACATCTAGTCCCAACCCAACAACTATTGCGATCGGTTTTCCACTAAAGATCAACCCTTTGAGAAAACCCTTCTCAAAAACCCTTACTCTATCTAGAGAGACCTCTCTCCTAAAGTAATCAACCCAAAACCAAAATGGGTAAACAAAAGATCAGTTAGAAAACACTTGTGTGTGTAGATCTGATCACGTATGAACTCTGTGAATGCCAACAATCAGAAAGATCGATCAAGATTGCCTTTGAAAACAAGTTCTTTGAAGTTCTTTATGGGTTTCTTAGAGAAAAAGATTAGAGAGAATATGAAAGTGTTTGAGCAGTTCAAAAGATGTTTTTCCAAGAATGTAATTCTGTGTATGTAATAATTTTTTGAAAGAGGGGTATTTATATGTTCATTTAAAAACTCAATTTAGGCAATTTCATGACTTTCTGATAGTGGTAATCGACTGCCAGAAACTGGTAATCGTAGAGAACAAAGCTCTTCCTAGGTGATTCTTGCTCAGGGTAATCGATTAACCCAAGGGGGTAATCGATTACTCCAGAGACAAATGAAGGTTCCCCACTCTGTTACACACTGTTGGTAGTTGACTACCTTCTGTTGGTAATCTATTACCTCAGTTTACAAAGACCTTTTTCAAAACATTTTAAGAGGGAAAACCAAACATTTGAATCATGAGAAATCACACAAGATTTGCTTAGCTCTACAGGGCATTCCAACCAGGAACAGCCACATGCAAGCCTAAACTAAACAATCAATACATAGGAAACACCTAGTTACAGATCATCTAAGAAAACCAAAATTACATTGCATCAAAATCAAAACAACAAGAGAGACACCCAAGCATCTTCAAGCTTTGAGTCCAACAAATAGTTATGAGCAACACCCAACAGTAGAAATGTACTTAGCTTCTGTTGTTGAGGGTGCTATGGAATTTTGCTTCTTGCATGACCAAGATATGAGTGAGGAGCCCAGAAATTGACATCCTCCACTTGTGCTTTTTCTTTCCACTTTATCACTAGTGTAATCAATATCACAAAATCTACTAAGACTGAAATCATTATGTTTCTTATAAAACATACAGAGATTAATGGTTCCAAAAAATATTTCATAATACGTTTAACAAGTTGTTGCAAGTAAAATTCTTTTAAGTCAGACTAAAATCTAACATAAAAATAGACACTAAACATTATATCTGACCTGAAATAAGTTAATCATACAGGTAAATATTAAACTAACAAACTATCAAATCAATTTAATCAATTTGATTCATAGATTCGTCGTATTAACCTTAACTGATGAACACGGTACACTTACGTTGTTAACATTATCCAATGAAATTCCCGTATTCTAATAAACTTTTGGTTAAATGTTTATTTTAATTAATTAAGTTTAAATATTTTTCTATTCAATTAATTATTTAAGTTTAAAATATTATATTTCTATTTTTGTATTTTTAAAATATATTATTTAATATTTTAAATATTTTTCTATTAAAAATGTTAATTTCACATCAACATGATTAATGAATTAATTTTTAAAATAATTAATTTAAAATAAAGACACCTTTTAGCCACGATTATGTGTATTAAAAAGTGACAGAATGGTGCTATGATAATAAAATCGAGGGTGTGTGAAATATTTTTACTATCTTTTTAATACACATTGCGAAGTCTAAAACTTTTTATTATTTTAAATTAATTACTTTAAAATTTAAATCTTTAACAGTGTTGATATAAAATTTATGTTTTTAATAAAAAAAAAAACATACCTAAAATACCAAGATGATATATTTTGAAAATAAAAAAAAGATTTAAATAAAATATTGAAACCTAAAAAGTTGAAATAGAAAATGCCCAAATTTAAAGAACTAACAAAACGGGGTTAAAAGATTGACAGTTCAACAAAATAGTTATTGTAACACAAGTTTTCTCTTTTTGGTGCACATAAATCATCCTAGTTCCTAAAGTTCATTCTTTAACTTACATAGTGGTCAAAATAGTAAAATTATGTAAATAATTAAAAAAATATTGAAAATATATCAATTTAATTCTTATGTTACTGAGGGATTTATTTTTTAAAATATTTTGGGAACTATGTAATTTTTTAATATTTTAAAGATTATTTAAAAGAATTCATTATTTTAAGGACAAATTAGTTAAGAAAGAGTGGTAATTTAAGATTATATTAATAGTTTTCTTTTTTATGGTAAACTTGCAAGGTGGCGTATATAAGAGAATAATGCTTGGAATATTTTCCAATCATAATTTGCTAATGTGTGAAACTAAGCACGTGATGTCATTGCTTGAGAAGCTTCGTTGAATGGAGTATTCTTTCTATTTATTGCCTATGATAAACAGGCGTAGCAAGACAGATTCAACAACAATCCTTTTTTACTGTTACATAGGCTTGGCCCAACCCAATAAGATCGTCAAACGTTCAATTCATGCCCAACCCAATAAGATCTTCAAACGTCCAATTCATTTGGTCTCTTGAAAGCCACTGCAAGAGGGATTCATTAAGCTTAATTGTGATGGTTCATTCTGTCCAACTTCTAGCATTTGCAGGTGAATTATTTAGAGATCACAATGGCCAGTGTGGCCAATTCAGGTGTATGCTCTACGATGAAAGCTCAGCCACAAACAATTTACTTTACAAGTTGGTTGTTTCAAGAGGCTTTGTTAACCCACGTTTTATATAAAGACCGGATGAAGAGAAACTATCGAGAGTGAATGAAAAAACAATAAACTAATGAAAGAGAGAATAAAAGAGGTCAAAGATTAAGAGTGAGAAAAAAAACTTTTTTGATATTCTTCGGTGATACAAGCACTTGCCCTTACATGTACACATATACACTTACACAGAGAAATTGTAGCAAAGGATATATATATATATATATATATATATATATATATATATATATATATATATATATATATATATATATACATATATAATGTTTATAATTGTAATTACCTAATAAAATTACACCTACACTATATATTATCAGACTCACTTCATTTGATACCTTCAATTCATCTGATGACTCACATCACCTAATATCATTGGATGATATATATCAAATGATATATTGATTTATACTTCAACAATATGCACATTGACTCATCAAGACTACAATAGTTTCTGATGCTTATCTCTTCTTACTGATTAACCCTTTATAGCTCCCTCGAACGAAGTTAATCAAGTTCAAACACCTTTCAAACTTGCATCTTGGAGGAAATTTGGTTAGCATTTCATCAGAATAGTCTTCTTCTGATGCAACCTTCACAATCCTCACTGCCCCTATTTTAATCATTTCTCTTATAAAGTGAAGTTTCACATGAAAGTGCTTGAACCTTTTATGATACATATGATAATTAGTCAAGTAAATAGCACTTTGGCTATCACAACAAATTTGAACACACTCTTATTCAATACCCAACTCATTAAGCATATCCTTCAACCACAACACTTCCTTCACTTCTTCCACCAATGCATTATACACAACTTCTGTTGTGGATAGTGCTTCCACTAACTAAAGATTCACCTTCCCATTTACTATAGTTTCAAATAGAGTAAACACGTACGTTAATAAGGATTTCTCTATGTCCACACAACCTGCATAGTATGCATTTACAAGTCCTTCAATCACAACTCCACTTTGGTGACTTTTCCAATATAATAATCCTGAATCCAAAGTTCCATTCAGGTACCTCAGTATCAACTTCAATCCCTCCTAATTGTTACCTCTTCTTGTACTCTTGTGCCTCCCTAAAGTTTCTCGATTCGTCTGAGCCATCTATCTCTTTAGCCACAATTTGAGCATAAAAAATAAGGTTAACGTGTCTAAACCTTTAAGTTTGTTTTGAAACCTTCCTTTCTCTGTCACATACGAGTTGATAGGTACTCATAACACATTCTAGCCTCCTTAAGTCTAAAGTTGTTTGCTCAACTTCATCTAATATATCGTCTGATGTATCATCTGATCTTATCAAATGATCCTCCCTGTGTCTATTAGTAGATACCTCCACCTTAATGTGAGTTTTCATCCTCCGTTCTTTAGAGTTCTCACTAATCATTCTCATCCTTGTCTTATTAAAAATTATATCTCTACTATCTATAAGCTTAGAAAGTTTGGGTTCTTAACTCTATAACCTATATCCCCTAATTCCTTCAACATATCCGAGGAAAATATACTTTTCAACTTGTACCTCCAGCCTTATCTGCTTGACATATGCATATGCCAAGGCTCCAAACACCCTCAGATTAAAGTAGTTTTCTAGTTTCCCACTTCAAGCTTCCATTGACGTCTTGTACCCCAAAGCAAACAAAAGACATATGTTTATAAGATACACAATAGTACTTGCAATCTCACCTTAGAAAGACTTAGGTAATCCTGCACCCAAAAGCTTGCATAACCCTCTCTAAAATGGTTCTATTCATCCTTTTAGCAAGCTCATTTTTTTTTAAGAGTCCCTACTATAGTTTTATTCCTTTTAATCCCTTGTCTTCTACAGAAGTCGCTAAACTCCTCTTAAACAAATTTTAACTCATTGTATATTCTCAGTACCTTTTGTTTGGTTCCTTACCGATTCTCCACCTGAGTATGTCATTCCTTGAACTTCTGGAACATCTCCTCCTTTTTCCTTAGAATATAGACCCATAATCTCTTTGAGAAGTCAAAGATAACGCTTAGAAAATAAGACCATCCACCTTGAGTTTGAGTCTTAGACAGACCCATAAATATGCATGAACATATTCAAAGGGTCTACTAGATGTGTGTCCAAAATGCACTCTATGAGACTTCCCTAAAACACACTAGTCACAGAAATCCAGTTCTTGAAGCTTATCCCCCATTAACAATTATTGTTTCTCCAACTCTACCACGTCTTTCTCGCTAACGTAGCCCAATCTCAAGTGTCACAATTTAACCTTGTTTACTATTGTCTGATTGGCCACAGATGCATGTACAAACGCTTTATTGGACACCTTCATCATTTCACCCTCCACCTTGGTAGGATACCTCATCACATCAAACATGCTAATGGACATAAGGTTCCTTTTGCGCTTTGGAACATACCTCACATCTTGCAGCAACACTTCCCTGTTGTTAAACATCCTTAGTTTGATATACTTAATGCCTTGCACCTTGCCAGCCTTATTGTTCCCAAGGAGAACTGTCCCGCACTCCTTCAACCCTAAGTTCTCAAAAGTAATCTTTCATCATACACAGGTGATACTTACATCTTGAATCCATGACCCAATTCTTTATTGAGTCATCACATGAAGCTACAAGAACCCTAGTAGATTCATGTCCCTTAGAAGCCTCTACAATATCTGTAGTTTCATGTACCCGAGATCCTTTCACATTCTTAGAACAATTTCTTCTGATATGACCCATCTTTAGACACCGGTAACATTATTTCGGCTTCTTCCAATTAGGATTAACCTTCTTCTCTTTTCCCTTTCTCTTTTTTTCTTTCTCCCTTTACTAGACCAGATGATACCCCCTCTCCCTTTGAATTTTGAAGTTTATGAAATTCCTTGGTTCGAATTGAGGTCACAACCTCTGGCAAGGTAATTATCGATCCTTCCCACACAACAACGCATCTCTAAAATGCTCAAAAGTTTTTTGCAAAGAATTTAAGAGAATAGCAGACTTGTCCTCCTCCTTAAGCTTCATTTCAATGTTTTCAAGGTCATTAAGGATTTTGTTGAAATTTGCCAACTGCTCTTCCATTGTTCTTGATACCTTCATCTTGAATGGTAAAAGTTGTTGCTTCAAACAAAGTTTGTGGACTAGAGAATTAGTTATATACAAAGTTTTTAACCTTGCCCACATACTGACAGTGATTTTCTCTTTTGCAATTTTTCTTAGTGTCTTATCACCAAGACACAATATTAATCCACTTCTTACTTTGTCTATCATATTCTTTTTCTCAAATTTCCGTCAAAGATGATGACATATTCACCTTTCCCTTCAACGTCTCCTTCCACATTTGTTCAATCAAGATTGTCTACATATTGATCTTCCACAACCTAAAGTCGTTGTCTAATTAAACTTCTCAATATTAAATTTCACTATCATTCTTGATCATCTTTGTTCTTCTCTTCTTCCTACACACGAGGTCACTTGTTGAGTGTAAAGGCAAAACGAAGAGAAACAACTAACAACGAACACAAGAATGATCAAGAGAAAACAGAGAAGGTGAAAGGTCATGAAAATGAGAAAAAAAAAACACTTTTCTGATGTTCTAAAGAGATACAAGCTACATGCACTCACATATACGTAAGAAATTGTTACAATGGTTCATATATATAACATCTACAGTTGTAACTGTCTAACAAGATTACACCTACACTATATACTATCAGACTCACGCTCTGACTGATACCCTCGACATTCGTCTGATGAACCACGTTGTTTGATATCCTCATATAATACCTTTCAAATGATATAGTACATCATTTAATACCATCAAATGATACATCTCAAAATGATATACCGAGTTACACTTTAATGTTAAGAATCGTTGTACCCTTCCAAACAACATGATCACAACTATTGTGGACTCCCAAAATCTAAACTTTCCTACTTAATAGATATAACGAGTTACACTTCATTAAGAATCGTTGTGCTTTTGCGATCAACATATCACAACTGGTGAGCACTCCTCAAACTAAGCTTTCCTACTTTGATAGATGTATCCGTTAATTTGAGGAAATTCATAAGTTATAGACGTTCTTATATTTTCCAAGAAATTAATACTCCTGCTGATTCCTTGACTATAGTTTACGGTGGTGTTAAGCTATTTGATATTCCGAATTTTCTTATTTTATATTTGCTTATTACTATTAGTTATTTAACTTTTGCTCTTACTTTATTTAATGACAGTTAAACCCATTTTACAATAAATATTTTGACTAGTATAATAAATAAAATAAAATATTTAGTTTACACCGGAGAAAGTATCAGGGATCAATGCCTTTATAATATTTTTTATTTGAACGTATAATGAAAAAATTCTTATAAATAAAAATACAATAAAATGAAAATATATAAGAAATAAAAGAGAGAAAAATCACTACTAATTTTACTTACATATGTTTTATGAAATTATGTATTTCATAGAAAATTTACAACCGTTCTCGCTGATATCCAAACTAGACGCTGATATACAAACTAGACGAGATATAGTTTACGATGATGTCAAGCTATTTGATATTTTAAATTTTTTTATTTTATATTTACTTGTTGCGTTAGTTATTTAACTTTTATTCTTATTTTATTTAATGACCGTTAGATCCCTTTTACAATAATTTTTTTTACTAGAATAATAAATAAAATAAAGTATTTAATTTATATTCTTTACTAGATTTTTTTTTTCTATCATTTCTTACAAGGTTGATGTACCAAAGAGAGTGTCAGGATCAATCCCTACAACATTTTTTTATTTGAAGGTATACCGGAAAAATTCTTATTCTCATAAAAAGAATTAAGTGTTTCGTCATTAAAATAAATAAAAACACAATAAAAAAAATATAAGAAATAAAAGAGAGAAAAATCACTACTAAAATCATGAAAATTTTATAATAGTTTTGTTTTGAGAAATTATTATAGATTACTTCTATTCTGTTTTATTTAACATTTTTACAAGAAAAAAATATAGACTATTTCTTGAAATATGAAAAGATAACTTTTCCATTAAAATTAATTTATGAATAATTCATTTCTCTATGTATAACTCAATTAATTTATGAATATGTCATTTCTCTATGTATAACTCAATGATAATAGGAATTAACTTATGATTCAATTTACATATAAATTTTAAAATGTTAATCTTAATTAGTATTCTTGAGATATGAACGAAGGAATTAAAAAAATATATTTAATATATAAGTTATGGATGAATATAAAAAATTATAACATCGTACTTTCCCAAATTCTAAAATAAAAAGATTTTCCTTCATATTTTTTTAACTACTACCTTTATAACCCGGATTAACATGCACCATCCTAATAATAATTAATTGTTAATAATTACTAATACTGATTTTTACGTATGATTTTGTGCTGGATCCGTGTTAATCCTTGCTCTCCTTGACCGACTGACGTTAATACCATTGGGAACAAGTGTAATATTAGGGTGTGTTCCGTTTATCTGTTTTTTATTTTTATTTTTATTCAAAAAAATATATTTATTTATAATTCTAAAAATATTTTTTGAGAAAACATTTTTAAAATAAAAAATTAGATTTAAAAATGAAAAAACATTTTGTTCTCATTGTTTTCATAGAATTTAGAAAATAAAGAGCGTAAGAATAATAAAAACATAATAGCAGACATGTAATTATAATACAATTAAAATATTTTTTTTTATTTTCAAAATTTAAAAATGAGAAATAATTTTTTTAAAAAAATTAAAAACAGTATTTTCTAAAATCAAACATAATCTGGGTCAACTAAAAATAAAGACCGAACAAAAGAGTGAAAAGTCTGTACAAATATTAGATATTTTGAACAACCGAACATAGTCTTAAAAAAGGCTTGGATATTTAAAACATCATATTAGATACTAGTGTTCTTTTTATCTTATTTCAATTTATTTTACTCATTATAAGATCTTCAAACAACCAAACATAATCTTAAAAACTGCTGGTTAAATAAATTATAAAAGTATTTAATGAAAAATACAACATTCAAAACATCAGAAACTTATTCTTTCAAAACGATAACGAGTTATGAAAATTAAAAATAAAAATATTTACAAAAAAAATATTATATTAAAGTATAATTTCTTAACACTTATATTTTTAACTTGATCATGGAGTTGTTTATATAATATTTATTAACTTGATCTTGAAGTTGTTTGTATAAGTTTTAAACTTTACCTAAATTACTTTAAGAATCTAATTGTATAATATGGATTATTAATAAAAAGAATTTTTCTTTTTTTATTTTTTTTTAAATTTATGACATTATTTATTATGTTTTATATTTTTCGTCTCCATACTATTTTTAATAAATTTTAAAATTAATTCAATTTCAAATATATTTTTATAAAATATTTTATTCTTCAAAACTCTCCTCCAATTTATTACAATTTTTTTAATTTAATTATATTATAAAACTCATTATCTCTATAAATTTTATTTTAAATTAAATAAATATAATATTTATTTTCTTGATATTGGTTTTCTTCTCTCACCATTCTTTTAATTATTATTATTATTTTTCAATTATCATTTTATTTCTTTTTTACATGTATTGTTTATTCGAACAAAATTTAATCACGCAGAAATATAAATATAAAAATATAATATAACTTGTATTTTACTAGTAATTATAAAGATTAAAATTTATTTTAAACGTGAAGAATTTATTTCACTTGTAACTTTATTAAATCTTATACATGCAGTTAGAGTAGGATTTTTTAAATTCTTAGTCTCTTTGATATAAACTTTACCTTTTGTCTTTATAAATATTTTTTATTTCATTTACAACCTCTGGTAATGTTTCATTTTCAGTCTGTACTTTTTATCCCTAACGTTTAGTTCTTTATTCTATACTTAAAACTTCTAAATACTTTTTTCTCACTTTAATCTTTGAATAAAATAATTTTCAAATACTAAACAAGAAAAGAACAAAATTAGAAGAACTAACAAAAAAAAAACTGATTATAAAGACAAAAATGAAAAGAATTACCAGAAATAAAAATAAAATGTTAAAGACAAAATAATAAAAACAATTTTACGGGAAACATAAATGAAAAACGCTAAATTAGTGGGAGACAAAAATATAAGCCTTACATTAATTAAATATTGAAAAGTAAACTTATATTTAATACCCTTTTGTCTATTGTGTGACAAGTGAGATGTACCAAAACTGAACGCAGTTTCCTTTTTCTGTCTTGCACCCGTGCTAACATTTTCTCCTTTTCACTGTTCCTTAATATAAAATTTCTCTCTCTTTTGATTTCCTATCAATTCCACCACCTCCCTTTTCGGTTCTGAAAGTCACAAACTTTCAACTTTGAAACACATACCCATGTTGTAAAAAGTCTGCAAAAGTTAGGTAAAATGCACTACGACTTTTCCTTTGCTTTTCTTTTATGATTCTTCAACGCTTGTTGTTCTCGTTTTCAGACTTTTCTGCCAACTGAAATGACGCTATATCTCATTTTTATGAAAAGGACTTTGATGGGTCGCGAGGGTATACTAAGGTTTTGTTTGAATGGTGACTGTGGAGTGTTGGAGTTCAACTACCTGCAATGTTAATGGTAATGGGTTGTTCTCTACTTTGTGTTAGGTATCAATTTCACTGCTTCTGCGTGAATCCAATGTTCTTTTTCTTTTCAAATGGTTGCTATTGATTGCTTCATCCTCACGCTGTTATTTAATGGTCCCGTACTACCTTTTCTTCATTTGACCATGTTCTATCTTCAAGTGGGTTGTTTCTCAATTTGAATTTGCATTTGTATTTACATTCGGATTTAGTAGCCCTTCATTTCTCTTTATCTTTTCCCTTTATTTGGTTTTTGTATGTATTGGTAATATCAATTGTTTTTACTTTGTTGTTTATCTTTATGTATGCAGCTGCAAGTTGTGAATTTTATTGAGTGTTGAACATTTTGGAGGTTTGGTTCTTCTGTGTTCTGTAAAGCACTGAACTTTTAGTGGTGGTGGTTTCTGATGTTTCAAATAGGAGCTTGGTCTTGATTTGTAGCTGAACATACATATACATTATCATCAGTTTCGGTTTCTGAAATGGTGCTGCAAAGATGTTATTACTCTATGGCTTTTGTGAAATGGGGTTTCTTGGCTTGCTTTCTTTGCTTTTGTGTGGGACTTGAAACCACAACCAGATCCTGTGACAAGCATGATTTACTGGGCCTGAAGGAATTTGCTGGCAACCTTACAAAAGGATCTATCATCACAGCATGGTCAGATGATGTTGTCTGCTGCAAATGGGTTGGGGTTGTTTGTGATGATGTGGTTGATGGAGCAAATGCTAGTAGAGTGTCCAAGTTGATTCTACCTGAAATGGGTCTCAACGGCACAATTTCAAGTTCTTTGGCCTATCTAGATGGGCTAAAGGTGCTAAATCTTTCGTTCAATCGTCTCCAAGGTAGATTGCCCTCCGAGTTCTCTAATTTGAAGCAGTTGGAAGTTCTTGACTTGAGCTATAATATGCTGTCTGGACCAGTTGGTGGGGCACTTTCCGGTTTGCAATCTGTTCAGACATTGAATATTTCTAGCAATTTGTTTGTTGGAGACCTCTTCCATTTTGAGGGGTTACAGTTACAAAATCTCCTTGCTCTCAACTTAAGCAACAATTCATTCGCTGGCCAGTTCAATTCTCGAATTTGCAACTCCTCCAAGGGTCTTCATATTCTTGATATATCCAAAAATCGTTTTGCTGGTGGTCTTGGATGGTTGGGAAACTGTAGCACATATCTGCAAGAGTTGCATTTGGATTCCAATTTATATTCTGGCCCTCTTCCGGATTCCTTGTATTCAATGTCAGCCCTGGAGCAGCTCTCAGTCTCTATGAACAACTTCTCTGGTCCGTTGAGGAAGGAGCTAAGTAACCTCACAAACCTAAAATCTCTAATAATTTTTGGAAATAAGTTTTCAGGGGAACTCCCAAATGTTTTTGGGAATCTTTTGGACCTTGAACAATTAATAGGAAACACCAATTCATTTTCTGGATCATTGCCTTCCACCTTGGCCTTGTGCTCAAAACTTCAAGTGCTTGATCTTCGAAATAATTCTTTGACAGGTTCAATTGGTCTTAATTTTACTGGCTTGTCTTATCTTTCCACATTGGACCTTGGTAGCAATCATTTTAATGGATCCCTTCCAAATTCCTTGTCCTATTGCCATAAATTGACAATATTAAGCCTGCCGAAAAATGAATTAACTGGCCATATCCCTGAGAGCTATGCAAACCTCACTTCACTTTTGACTCTGTCTTTGTCAATCAATAGCTTTGAGAACTTATCTGGGGCACTTTATGTACTGCAGCATTGCAAGAATCTCACCACTCTTATCCTCACAAAGAATTTCCATGGCGAGGAAATTACAGAAAGTTTAACATCAGGCTTCAAGAGCCTTGTTGTTTTAGCACTTGGAAATTGTGGTCTGAGAGGTCATATTCCTGCTTGGCTATTGAATTGCACAAAATTGGAAGTTCTTGATTTGTCATGGAACCATTTGGAAGGTAGTGTCCCTTCTTGGATTGGCTTGATGAACAATCTGTTCTACTTGGATTTGTCAAATAATTCTCTTACAGGAAAAATACCAAAAGGTTTGACAGAGTTGAAGGGCCTCATATCCCCAAATTATCGCTTATCAAGTCTCTTTGCATCTGCTGCCATTCCACTTTATGTCAAGAGAAACAAGAGCGCTAATGGGCTGCTATATAACCATGCCTCAAGTTTCCCTCCTTCAATATACTTGAACAATAACCGATTGAGTGGAACAATATGGCCAGAAATTGGTCGTTTAAAAGCACTCCATATCTTAGATTTAAGCAGGAACAACATCACTGGCACCATTCCTAGCTCTATTTCAGAGATGAAGAATTTGGAAACATTAGATTTGTCTAATAATAGTCTCTTTGGAACTATTCCTCCATCATTTTCTGACCTCACATTCTTGTCCAAATTCAGTGTGGCATATAACCATTTACAGGGACTAATTCCAAGCGGGGGACAATTTTCAAGTTTCCCAAATTCAAGTTTTGAGGGAAACCTAGGGCTTTGTGGGGCAACATATCATCCTTGTAACAATGATAAAAATGTCACCGCATCTTCCCATTCTGTGGGAAAATTGGGTAAAAGCAGTGTCCTTGGCATAACAATTGGTTTAGGAGTAGGCCTTGCAGTGCTTCTTGCGGTTATTCTGCTAAGAATGTCTAAGAGGGATGACGATAAGCCAATTGATAACTTTGACGAGGAGCATGGCTGGCCAAACAGGATGCATGAAGCTCGTGTTTCTTCAAAATTGGTGTTTTTTCAGAATTCAGATTGCAAGGATCTCACAGTTGAAGATTTGTTAAAATCCACTAGCAATTTTAGCCAAGAAAATATAATCGGTTGTGGTGGGTTTGGCCTTGTCTACAAGGCAAATCTTCCGAATGGCACAGACGTAGCTGTCAAGAAACTTTCAGGATACTGTGGTCAGGTGGAGCGTGAATTCCAAGCTGAAGTAGAGGCCCTCTCAAGAGCTCAGCATAAGAATCTTGTTTCACTTAAAGGTTATTGTCAGCATGTCAATGACAGGCTGTTAATTTACTCCTACTTGGAGAATGGAAGCCTTGATTATTGGCTTCATGAGAGTGAGGATGGAAGTTCAGCTCTAAAATGGGATGTGAGACTCAAGATTGCCCGAGGCGCAGCTCATGGGTTAGCTTATTTGCACAAGGAGTGTGAACCACATATTGTTCATCGAGATATTAAATCCAGCAACATACTTCTCGATGATAAATTTGAAGCTTATTTAGCTGACTTTGGTCTTTCAAGGCTACTTCAACCCTATGATACTCATGTTTCAACAGATTTAGTAGGAACATTAGGATATATTCCTCCAGAATATAGCCAGGCACTGAAAGCAACTTTCAAGGGTGATATTTACAGCTTTGGTGTTGTTCTTATTGAGCTTCTTACTGGTCGAAGGCCTGTAGAAGTCATCATTGGGCAACATAGCAGGAATCTAGTGTCTTGGGTGTTTCAGATGAAATCTGAGAATAGAGAGCAAGAAATTTTTGATTCTGTCATTTGGCATGAGGATAATGAGAAACAACTTTTAGAGGTACTAGCTATTGCTTGTAAATGTGTGGATGAAGATCCTAGGCAGAGACCTCATATTGAAGTAGTTGTTTCATGGCTTGATTGTGTTGGATTTAATGGCACCCCTCAATATTCATCGTCTTAGATCCTTGCATTCATGCCATGTCTGGTTTTTGGTTGGTGTATTGTTGAGACAGTATATACATGTAAAGCATATTTGTAGTGTTGTGGTGGTGGGATATTCTTGATAAGGCAACCCTTATTTTGTTTTTGGGCCTCTTTAATACTATACTTATTGTGTAATCTGTACTAAAGGGTACCATTGATCATCATGTCTTATCCAACCCTAGTTTTTATAAACCATGCAAACTGTTAAATGTTATGAAGTAGAATTTGTGAAAAGACCTTGTCTCGTGAAATTATGAATTGCTACATTACTTTTAAAAACCTAAACCATTTGCTCCATTGTGCTTAAATCAACACATAATACTTCCTTGTCAGCGTTGTATTCTGCTTGAATATACTGTTTCAACATATAGCTAAGGTGGTTTTTTCTTGGATATACTATAGCTAAGTTTTTGGCTCAGTTTCTTTTTGTGTTATTGTTCCTTTTTACTATGTAACTGCAATCCACTGCAAGAGAATGCTGACATGACTTATAAATTTTTGTTTCTGCCGATAACAAGTGAATTGCTTGAATATAACCGATGACGGTATTGATTTGTTGGAGTTTATTTCACTTTCACTCTTTTATTTTGACAGATAATATATAATTTAAAACAGAAAATTTTCATGCATGATAAGCATAAAACATTTTACATAGGTAATGAATCCCCCGCCATCATACATTGTTTGTTTACTGATTTTTATGATAAAATTCTTATCAGTCACACAAATTTGATTTATGATTGAATGATTTTTACAGAATTATTAGATAATCTTTAAAATTTTAAAAATATAAGTAAGTTTATTATTAGATAAATCCGTAAATACCTAAATGGCTTAATACATATATCAGTCCCTATAATTTAACATTTTCTTTTATTTTTAGTCTTTATGATTTTATTTTTTTCATTTTTAGTCCTGAACTTTTTCAAATATTTTTTTTTTGTTTCTTATATTTTATTTTTTATATTTTTTGTATAGTTTATTATATATTTAGATTTAATCTTTGTAAATTACTTATTTTTCATATTTAATCTTTCTAAATAATTTTTTATAAGGACTAAAAATTTTTCAAGGACTAAATAAGAAAAAGAAATTATAAGGATAAAAAAAATATAAATACAAGGACAAAATGAAATATTACGAAAGATTAAGGAAAAAATAGGGAGAAACTTCTTACATGGATTAAAATAAAAAGACACTAAATTATATCAACTAAAAAATTTTAACTTATCTAAATTATGCAAAATTTGATATAGATATATAATTGAACAAATAATATATATTATTCAGTTGTTGAATAATTTAATTTTGAGTTTTAAGTAAAAGTTAGTTTGTGGTAACACATTGGTAAAAAATGTAAACTAATTACAATTTAATTCTTTAATTCTTGAACTATTTAGGTAATCAGTATGAATTGTTATCATTTGTACCACGTAATGTTAAAGTTTATCTGTACGCTGTGAGATAGCCGAAAAGTAAAGGGAGAGATGCATAATTATATGAATTTTTCACATACTTTACTTATTTGTTACGTAGGAATGCTTGTGAAATTTTAAAAATTTGGAACTCCACACTAAAATATTTCATTACAAAAATGAAGAAAAAAGAAATTATTCCCGTAATACTAGGATCCGTACACAACCAAATATAATCAATTTTATATTTATATATATATATATATTATAAAGAGGATAATATTTACTCCAAGAATTAGTTAAAAAAGATTTATTTTTTATTCTGGCCATTTAATATTTTTTAATCAATTGATTATAATGTATAATTCATTTTTTGTCATTAAATTAAAAGAAAATAAATGAAAGAATAAATCTCTTAAATTTATTTTTAGACTAATTGTATCCATCTCTAATATCATATATTAATAATATTTTTTATAATAAAAATTTATTTTTATTTAATATTACTACTCTAAGTTAAATATTTTTTCTTTATTTCACTTTTTTTTTTCTCTTTCCTTTCTTGTTTTTGTTTTCTCTCATTGGTTTTTGTCCGTTAATGTTTATTTTGTATTTTGGTCATAAATTGTCTCCATAGTCCATAGTTGAAATCATTGACCAATATATATATTTATTTATTTTTATTGTGCATTAATTATTTTCACACTAATTTTATTGATCAATTCAAGTGGGTTTGAGGTGACCTGAATCTGCACAGAGAAATTTATCAATTGGTCAAAGAAATTAAGTCCCATCACATCTCTGATGATGTGAAATCAAACTGTCATCTTTTTTATATGGAAACCCTTTCCATGAGCTGAGGAACTCTTAAAAAAAGCACCTTTCTATGGATCAGAAAGGTCGTGGAGATTGTTATATTTTTCAAAGTTTTGGTAAAATCTTAATCCCTCTTCTCATGAAAACAACTATAAAGGTTGCAACAACATTTTAAATAGCAGGTTTTTGTGGTTAGTTGAGATGGGGCAGCGTAGTGTGAACTTTTCTAATGCTCTAACATGTAAAAACCGTGTTGCAACGTAAGCAACTCCTTTATTCAATGAATTGGTTTGGGACCAATAATCCTTTTGTATTTTTTGTTTCACTTTAACTTTTATTTTGTTATTATTGTTTCAACGTTATTTAATATTCGAGTCAATTCAGATGATTTTGTATTAATTATACACTTTTCTTATATGTGTAGAACTGACTAGGTTATTTTTTACATGTAACTTTAAATAATTAATTTAATTTAAGGATCAGAAGACGAGGTGAAGGATTTATAGAAAAAGAAAACAAAAAATAATATAAAATTTATTTTTTTAGAAGTTAAAATTATATTTTTATTAATTAATTTGTAAAAAATTTCTTTTTAAAGATATGAAACTTTCTATAAATTAACCAATGCATTTTAACTTTTAGATAAGTAAATTTTATTTGATTTTTTATTTTTCTTCCCACAAATTCTTCAGAAAAAAAAATTCAAAAAGACCCTAAACATAAACCGTTGCATTCGCAGAAATAAATAAAATGCAAATTACATTCATCTGCCCATTATCTTGAAAAGTAGAAGCAACATTTTCATGTTTCAGATTCAAAGTATAATTTTCAACTATGACGAGTAACGTTGCTAGAGGCTTAAGAATTATGAAGGGTGTAATCTAGTTTGAATAAGTCTCTTTGAAATTAGAGGGCTACACGGAAAAAACCTTGTATAATGCACATAGCTAGCTCACCAGAGTGTTAGCTAGTGGTGCTATTTGGCATTTAAGAAACTAAAGTTACATTAAAACAAGAAAACGAATTAATCTCTAAGATATATTAAGTTTGTGAAAACCAATTTGCAAGATATATTAAGCTTTTTATACGTAACAAAAATGGAATGCCACAAGAAAAATCCGCATGCAGAAAATAAAAAGCAAGTTTGAGTTATGTTATATTAAAGTTTCTTGAGAGAATGCAAATACAGTATAAAAAGATAACTAATTAATGGAATAGTTAATACATGAACAAATATAATTAATATTTAAAATTAGTCATAAGTATTAATGTTATAAAAAGCAAAAACTTAAATACAATATCAGCATAAAAATTATCAACTAATAAAAAAAATTAATGAAATCTTCAAAAAAATGAGAAAAAGGTAAAATTGAAATGAAAAAAATAAAATAAAATAAAAATATGACCCTTCCACCCCTGCTATCTAGCCATGCCCCAATTATTTCACCATCAACTATTTTTCATTTAATTAAATTGCACTTCATATTCATTGAATGACCGAACAATTCCCGGTTTCAGTTGATCGAAAAATAAACTCTATTCTGCGCAACTAAGCCCAACTAAAAATACACTAAGTGGAGATTCTAAGATGCAATATTGTCAAGGAGGAGAAAGCCATATCATATTCAATACATCCAACCTAATTAGAACAAGGTAGTTAATATTGAAGCATGGAACTATGGATCATTAACCAACT
The DNA here is from genome assembly GCA_026586105.1 of Hylodesmum podocarpum. Classification (NCBI taxonomy): domain Eukaryota; kingdom Viridiplantae; phylum Streptophyta; class Magnoliopsida; order Fabales; family Fabaceae; genus Hylodesmum; species Hylodesmum podocarpum. The sequence goes on from JALJEV010000804.1 coordinate 4,196,586, forward strand.
CAGTAAATCACTAATTTTTATATTAAAAAGTCATAAAAAAAGGGCAATTCACAACTTAAAAATTCTTAATAAAATGCATAGCATAAATTATTATAATTTCATAAATTTATTCTCAAATTTAAATCAATCATCCTAATTATCACATGTAAACACAAATTAAATCCCCAAAGTTGTAATTGAGGGGACTTTTAAATTTTCCACCTATGAATTTAAATATTATTAATTTATTTTTTCAAGTCTATATTACATGATTAGTCATGATTTAAATAAAAATATCCAACACTAAAATAGAAAGTTACTTATCACATTTATAAATAGTAAGGAATAATGACATAACAATATAAAATTACATGAGGATCAAAATTCACGTATGAATGATCCGTAAGTAGTTTACATAATATGTTATCTAATATATATTTCTTTGAACTACGCAAACAAATAAATGTGGAAAGGTGCGGCGAGGGTTGTGTTTTGCCATCTGCGATGATAGACATGAGATAAGGGTTATTGCTTGGAGAACTAAATCATTATTTTAGTTTTTTTTTAAAATGAAAAATAATAAAATAATCTTATAATATATTTATTATTTTAATTTATAAAAATCCTTATTTTTATTTTATTAATGTTATTAATCATCATTTTAATTTTTTAAACTAAGAATTAAATTGATTTATTCATGAACTAATATAATAATTAATATTTTTCAGAAATTAAAATGATAAATATATTATTTTTTCCGGAATTATTTTGTTATTACGATATTCTATTAATATAATTTTAAAATGGTGGCTTACTATTTGCCGCAGCTTTTCTTTTAAATGTTTTTAGACTACCATAACAAAATTGATGTAATTAAAGAAATATAATAAAATAAAAAGTGAATGATCCATTCCATTTAATCTAATAAGTTATCGATTTAACTCAAAACTTGTCTAACCAAACTGGGTGGCACCAATTCAGTGACATTCTGGTCAATAAGATATAAGTGTTACAACGTTTTGTTTTACGGATAATTTTATAACGTATTCTAGTTTTTCTTAACCTTTCCATTTTATCCTTCAAATTTCTTAACCACTTGGTAAGGTACAGGTGTTGCATTTTTTTATTTTATTTTTTTAATTTGGTAAAGTTTCTTAAGTAAACAAAAAAAGAATTGAACTTATGAATTTGATAAATCTGAAAAATAAAATGTAACTTATAATCCTCATATCCCACACCAAATAGATTAAGAAATTGAAAGGATAAAGTGAGAAAATCACAGAAAACATGGTGCACGAAGAAATTACGGCGGTTGGAAGAACAATAACGCATTGTAATCCAAGCCCATACTAACATGAATCAGGTGATTAGAGATTTTTGAGCCTGGATGAGCCCATAAAATTTAAAGTCCTTCGGGGCCATTTCCTCGCCAATAATTTAGATGCATGATTTTGGACAAAGATAAAAGCTAAAACTAAATAAATTTAATTGGATTTGGTTGAGTTATATTGAATTTTGTTTCTTTTACCCGAACCAATCTAATCATTGTCATGATGGTATTTTAGTTTTAAATAAATTTTATTAAACACATTTTTTATGGTTTTTTTTTATAAATATTATTCTATATTAAATTATACTTGAAAAGTAAATATTTATACTTTATAGTATGGTTGATTTAAGTTTAGTAGGGTCATTGAGAAAAAAAGTTTAGTTGGAATGAAATAAATCTGAAGTTTAAACCTGAACGGGTTGTAAATGAGTTGACTTGAGTTAAAGAAACATAACTATATATTATCTGACATTTGAATCAATGGTTAAATCAGATTAGAGTAAAGAGTTTAATTTATAATAGAGTTCTTTTTATGTTCATAACACGGTAAATATCTCTATTTATATTAGCATTTAATATATATATATATATATATATATATATATATTATCAAGATAAAAAAGTTTAATGATCAAAGTTAACAAATTAATATTTATGTATGTTAGATATGACTTTTTTTTATAAAAAAAATATTATAAAAGTTAACTAATATGATGTATATGATAAATTTAATTAAATACTAATGTAAAAACTTTTCAATTGTATGAACTATTTTTAACTATCACATGTAAAATAAGGATAGATTAATTGGCCAATTTAAAACCTTAACAAAATTGGTCTACGGACAAAATTACTAAATTTCAAATTTTAACTCACTAATAAGATATTATTTGTTTCTTAAAAAACAAATATAATTTATCATTACTTTTTATAAAGAAAAAAGAATAAAATGACACCTAATTTATCTGTTTCTTGTTTAAAGTAAAAATATCTGTCTGAAAATTTTACATCAACCTTAATACATGAAATAGGATTTAAGTTAAAATTTTATAAAATGAAAAGAAATGTAAAATGTTATATTTAACATTACATACTTCAGCCTCACAAAATTTATAAAGTAAGCTGTTTTTGTGACAAAAATTATAGAGTAAGCTAAACTAAACTTAGTCAGAACCTAAATTGACTTAACCAGTTTAACTTAGCTGACATACGTATTATATAGAACAACAAAATAAAGAATACTCTTGTAAGATTTTACATTCTTTACTTAAAAAATATAGGATTAAATATGGTCTTAGTTTCATAAAATTTTTATTATTTTATTTTTAATTTTTAAACAAAATTAAATAATTTTTTTTTGAAATTTTAATTTTTGATTTTTTTAAAATAAAATTTTATAATTCTTTAACATTTATTACGCCAATATTTTTAGTTCTTATTATAATAAATATTTAAAAGTTAAAAATATTAATATAATAAATATTAAAAGATTAAATATATTAACATAAAAAATTATCAGATACTAAAATCAATCAAAATTTATTTAAAAACTAAAAAGCAGAATGCTAAAATAGTTTAACATAGTTAGAGCTTTGTTTGAAAATTAGAATAAAATATGAAATAAATTTAAAGACTACAAATATATTCAACCCTCAAATATATTATATTACATAAGCATTATTAAAACTAAAATGTAAAGTGATATAATTTTAATATAAAATAATATAAATTATAATAATTTGTACAGTTTATAAATAATTTGAAGCGTTGATATTGACATAAAACAGGGCTCACATTAAGTTGAGTTGACCATGATTAGACTGGTAAATCACAACTACTTTGTAGTAGTTGTCTGTATTAAGAACGTTGCTTTCGGTGATTAACTATGGTTTAGGTAAGGTTAAAGGAGGTTTAAGGGATTCGGGGATGGGTCCCACAAAGATACGATCGTGTGGTTATGGCGGTCAATGCGGATGAGAGAGATGGTCTTGATGAAGACAATGCATCTATCTGTCTTGGACTTCATCCACGTCCATAGCGGCGCGTTTCCATGACATGCAACATAACCATCAAAATTATAAACATAATTCTACTTTTACTAATACTTTTTATGATTTAATTTAATTTATTAATTATCGTGTATTTGTATTTCTACACAATTAAATTTTATTTGGGAAAATATAGAAAAATAATTACTATATATTTTTAATTTAAAATAAAATAGATATAAATTATGAATTTAATAATTTTAGTTTTTTATATCAATTAAAAAAATCGTAACAATGAAGAATAAATATCTTATAATAATATTTAAAAAATAAATTAGCTTTTATATTTTATTAAAGATAATATGAAGTTTATAAATAATGATAAGAATTTTAAAACATAACAAAAGATTTATAAATTTAAAATAATAAAATTGTTTAAAATAGAGATAAAAAATGGTTATAGTAACAAGATTTTGATTCTTTCTTAATAGTTATAGATTAGATAAATATTTTATATTGAGAATGTATATGAAAATTATTGTCATAATTTAAGTTTGGGTTCTTAATTTTATTTGTATTAATTAAGATTTTTATTTCAAATTAAAGTAAGAAATGATTTTTCATTATTTTTTACATATAACTAGTTGAAATTTTATTTTTTAATTTAAATCACAATATTTTTAACACTTTAATCTTTTGCATATTTCTTTTAATTTTTTTATTTAGTAAATTGGATTTTGTCATTATTTCCTTCTATAAAAAATTATTATTATTTATATATATATTCTAGTCTTTATAATGAATTCTATTTTAAAAATAAAATTAAAAAATTTATTTTTGAAAAAGGGTTTTTTAAAAGGAAATTTTAAGAAATAAATAAAAATTCCTTTAAAGTAGAAAATTACTTTTTTAAGGAAAAATGTTTTGTCAGAAAAATATTTTTTTAATATATAACTTTAGACAAACAAATCTGATATATGACTTTAGTTAAAATTGAAATGATTAAAGGATCAACCAATGGCTCGATAAGTTAAGTTAGGTTGAATTAAAAAGAATCAATTCATACTCAACCGGACAAAAAATTATTAGTCCAAAAATATATTGGGGCCAAAATAATTAAAGCTATTTGATTTGACATTTTAAATATATATAAAAATTGAAAAAAAAAACACAAAATGAGCTTATTGACAGTTGGTCCACTCATTTAACTCGATTCAACATGTTAGTAAGTCTAAGTTAACATACTTTTATCTTAATCAGTATAAATCATTTAACAATCCATTTTAAAATAGGGCTAAGTCATTTAACAAGTTTACTTTTGTCAAAATCAACTTTGAATCTAGAGTATTTTGTTTGTTAAAACCTAAAACCATTTTGTTAATACAGAATCAAACATATGAACAATTTTTTAAAAAATTACACCGGTTTTTATTTCAACATAATTTTTAGCTCATTATGGAACAACTTAAAAAATGTTCACATGAAAACATTTTCACGTGATGAAAGAAAACAGAAAAGCTACATTGAGTAACGTTGAAGTTTACGTGTGTCTAAATGGTGAATGACTATTGCAAACTCCAAACAGATATTAATGTCATTCTCTTCAATATTTTTATTATCATTTATTAATTATTTTTGAAATGGCACATTTAAAAAATTTATAAATTTTTTTAAAAAATTAGGTAATAATGAAAAAAATGTTTGAAAGAATTACAGAAACATTTTTAATGGATATGAGTAAATGTCGCAGGTGGGGTCGCAAAGGGCCCCGCAATTCGTGTGCTAGGTAGTTTTTAACGAGAAACAATGCACCGACTCGCTGACATGGCACGTGCACACGTGCTACCTTAATCTCACGCACCCTCTTCTTTTTTTGGTTTTATTTTATTTGAGTAAGCTTTCTTAATTACTTGCACTTGTACACAAGTGTACGTACTGAGGGTATAATGGTATATAATAATACCTGCTTTGCACGGTTACTCACGTTACATCTCACTTGTTTTTGAGCAACATTTTCTTCCGGTTTTGGGTTTTGACCAAGGAATCTCCCACCCTCCTGTATGTACAGCAAAATGACTATATAGCACTTCACTCTCGTTAAGAGTTTAATCAGAACATCAGATGTGAGATGTGATGTAATGTACTTCCGTTAACTATTGATGTACTTCTGTTAACTATTGACCTTTCCATATATTTTGCAAAATAAAAATGCCAGCCACGTTTTTGTTTTTCATATAGTATACCCAATTTGTATAATCTGATTAATTTGATTAAGGTTGGGCTCACTTTCTCAGACTCGAACTCTTATACTCTAGTACTCGTGAACTCTTATAAATTTGAGAATTTACTGTGTTTGTATTTCAATGAGTGAAGTTGAGCGTAAAATCCTTTTTTAGGAAACTCGAGCAAATTCATAATAAACCGATTCGTTATAAATTTTTGAGTTTAAACATAGAGAAAAAGCACAAAATACTATATACGTTATGAGCAGTTGAGTTGAATAAGTGTTGTGTGCCTAATTTTTTTTTTCCCCTTAGAGGCATTCATGCAATCAATTGAGTGATTGAAGGTTGAATAATTGTTGTTGAGCCCCGAATGATTAATTTTTATTTCCTCTTTCTCTTTTTCTTTTTCCGTGCCATTAAGATCAAGACACGAGATTGTGGTTGAGTTTAAGGTTGAGTCGAGATATATTTCGAAGGTTTGACCTTTCCATCGCAGTTGTGAATAATTGTTACTGACTTATTGGATTCGTGTTTGTGCTTGTGTAGTCGTGTCATTTCTAGGGATGATGCTCGTATAATCGTACTTGTGTCATTTCCATCGTAAGTTAAATTTCTTAATTTTCAATTTAGTTGTTGGACTTGGATTTGTGGCTGAATGTTGATTGAATTTCTATTGAATGTTGATTGAATTTGTGTTTCGCTTCAAGCATTAAATTGTTTTCCTGTTATCAAATTTGTTCAATTTCTTGCTATTGTGTTTTGTTTAATTGGTTCTTGACTTCTCGTTATTCTGTCAAGCATTTAATTATTTTTTTTGTTGATCGAATTTGTTCAATTTCTTTGCTATTCTATTCAATTTGTTATTGTTCTGTTCTGTTCAATTGGCTCTTAACTTCTTTTTGTTCTTTTCTGTTCAATTGTTCTTGCCCTGCAAATTCTTTTATCCATCTTGTTTTGTTGATCTTTGTTAAACTTATATGAACTTGAAATGATGAATTTACATGAACTTATTACCTAGTATTGTTATATAGGTCAATTGATGAGTGACCTATGTCAAGTATTAATAAATGAAGAGTCTCATGTACATGTGAATATGTATGTTATTTATAAATACTTATTTTTTTTAAGAAAGTATAATCTCACGAGTTTACAGCTTGACTCTATGAGTCAAGTTTCTAGACTTGTTACAAATCTAAGTAGATTCTCGATTCTGACAATCTTAGTTGAGTTAGACATTTAAGTAAATTTTAATATTTTTATTAATTGAGAAATTTTATTCAACTATTTCAATAAGTATTTTTAGTAATTTTTAATTCAGTGAGAGTTTTACTTGAAACAATATTTTTAAATGTTATTTTTTAGTTTTTATTTTTATACTTTCTTTCTTTTTACTTAAAATATTTATCAAGAAAATAAAATAAAAATTTATGTAAAAATGTCATGTAAACATGCTAATTTTATTATTTTATATTTATTAACTATTTCGACAAATATTTGGAAAAAATTACTCCTCGTTCCTCATCTTTATCCTTACTTTTCTTCCATCCATATCCTCGCTCTCTATTAAGGGATATTTTTCTTCAACAATTGAAATTCAAGTTACAAGTCATAAACTCAATATATCAACATGAATACCAATTAAAATATTGCAGGCCTCATTTGATCATACTTAACATAATTATATCATTAACATTTAGAAAAAAAAATACATAGAGTTTAAACTATCCTAAACATGATGTGAGTATAAAAATAAATGCAAGAGGTAATAATAAAGAGTTTTTAAAAAAGAATAGTACTTTAGCCTAAAACATCATTCCTTAAATCACTCTAGGTATCACCTACACCTTTTGATCATATGATCAACCAATAATCAGGGGCATAGTAGGTATCCATCATACAAGATACAAAAAGGTTAGCTCATAATAATAATAATAATAATAATAATATCAAGCAAACATCAATATAATCAAAGTATACTTAAATCCATTTCTATAACAAATGATGCAGTTTCCCAATATCATGCATGAATCCTCTTTACGATGTTGTACCATTCAAAACCAAGAACAATTGTACCCTTACTAGAGAACACTTGGCAATAACAGTCAGAGCCACCAATGTTGCAACGAGTTTACTATCCAACTCATAGTGATCGGTCATAGTAAAAACTTTCCCTATTAAGTGACACACCCCAAAGTCCTAGGACTCACTTAGAGACCAATCAAAGACCTATTATACTAGTTTCATTCATCCTCATTTCCAAAAACATTTATCTTTTATGGAGTGATTATGGCAGTTCTAAAATATTTTCTAAAAAAATTATCATTATGCTCCTTGACATAGTTTCAATTGGGCAACCAAACTGTAAAAGATAAAACACAAGAAGGGGGGTTGAATTGTGTTATTAAAAAAATTAGTATTTTCGTCTGTTGGTTTAAAACAGGTTCAGACGAAACAATTCCTTATCTTCAAAGATTAGTTTTAATGAATAAACGTTATAAGTTGATTACCCCTGTTAGTTACAAACTCAAAGCAAATAAACACAAGTATTTTTATACTGGTTCGTCTATTCAAGATTACGTCCAGTTACCCAGCAACAACTGAGATTTCACTACGAACCGTGAAATGGTTACAAGTATTATTTGAAGCCAGCCACTTCTGACTATTACAGGATATTCTTTTGAGCACAACCTTCTCAGGCTAAACAATCGGGTATTCTTTGAACACATAACCTCCTCAGGCTAAAATACCACACAAGTGGATTTACAAGGTTTCTTATGAAAGAAAAGTTTTCCTCTTCGCAGAGAGGGATATACAGTAAAGCACAAAAGTAGCAGTGAGCGAAATCACAATGACTTAGAAAATATAAGCGTGTTCGCCAACTGAAACTTGAGAGAGTGAGGTCCTTATATAGGCAGATTCTTCAGATATCCGTCAGAGACAGAAGAATTCCGTTGGGCTTTCTCCAAGTGCAGTCCAAAAAGGTGTCAGAGTGTAATCAAGTGATAGATAGCGTGTGCAGCGGATTAGATGGCAGGTCAGTCCTTTTTCTGACTTGTACAAAGATTTTCTTGGAAAAGGAGAACTCTTTTCGTGTAGCATAGGTAAGCTCGAATCCCCATACTGATCTTGGAAGCTTTGATGAGTACTTTAGCATATTTGAAAATTTGGCGCGAGTTACTCAGCTGTACTTCACTCTTGTGACAGACGATGCAGTTCTTCAGTCTTAAGATTGGTTTGAAAGTTCCGTCTGAAGAATTTCGTCTATCCTTCCGTCTGAAGACTTGGCTTTGTGACAGACGAATGACCTTACTTTTGAGGGGTCATCTTCCGTCTGTGCTTGTTCCATCTGACTTTGCTTGTAACACTTTGTCTGAGATGTTCCGTCTGTCTTGTAATAAATCAAAACTTAGAGTCGTTAATCTCTCTTGATCTAAAAATCTCCCCCTTTTTGATGATTACAGACCATACTAGTAACTATCTCAAAGAGAGCATCTACACAAGACAAAGTTAGCTAAAACAGAATAAAAATAAGCAACCAAAGTTACATCAAGATGATGTTCTCTGAATATACCTTTTTATAAGAATTGTTACATCAATGTGATGTAATCCATTTACAAGTTTCAGAAAAACAATTAAAAGAATTATACGAAAAGGAATGTGCAAACAAATAATCAGATTACAATAAAATAAATTTCATCCTCCCTTCATCTTTGTCTCCCCCTCAGACGAATGCTCTTCTATAATCATGCTCCCTCTTAGCTTAACCTCTTCCTCAAAATATTCTCCCCCTTGAGCTGAGAATCATCAAAATCAGGATGGTGGAGGCTGCGGTTGGTGTTGTACAAGATTCATAACAATATTCCGTAGCTGCTGCATCTTAGTAGATATAGAAACTTGATTGTCTTCAAGCTCCTTGTTCTTTTTCTTTAAGTGGTCACAGTTCTCTTCAAGAGCATCATATTTGCACTTCAAGGCATTATACTTGTCAGCAGGATCTTCAAGTGATTCAGGGTCCTCAGCAATTTCAGGTGATTGCGGCTCCTTATCAGTGACAGGTTCCTCAACAATTGGCACTAAGTCATCTTCAATGACTACTACTGGAGTTCCCTTCAAACGCAAAGAGAATAAAGGAAGTTCCATGCGAGTGCTGAAGTTATATTCCCATTGCCAAGAGTATGATTTGTTGAAGGTAGTAAGTTGAAGATATTGAGGTTCATGAGGAGGAAGAGTGTAGGCGAAAGCTCCTCCTGGATAGACTTTGCCACAAGTAACAGAATCTTCATCAAATGAAGTTCCTGAGCAGAATGCTAAGGTAGCTTCATGATCCTTTATCATCCTCTGAATCTTGGGATTGATAGGCTTTGAGGCATGAGCTTGAATAGCCTTGAGGTGATCATAAGCAACAGACGGAAGTCGTTTGGGAATGTGTCTTGCAAACTTGAATTGCTTGGGGGCAGACGGTGTCTTTTTCTCATTTCCTTTGGCCAAAAACTTAACCAAGCATGGTCTTGAGCGATCCATGACAGTGAAGTACTTGGTTTCGTTTGTGACTAAGGATGAGAACTAAGATCCCATCATGAAGGGATAAGACCTGAGTTCCTTCCTTGCTCTTCTCTGAATATGAGAAAAGGAGACTAACCTTCCTTTTTCTTCTCTCCTATAAGCATTAGCCATCATTCTGAAGGCATAGTTATAGTCTTCCGGTAGAGAGTGAACGAAGTCTTCAGGATCTTCACATTCATCGATGAGAAGGGAGTAAAGAGGATGAATTCCTGAACAATGTGGTCTTGTCCAAGGAAGAACAATCCCTAGAGTATGGCCTAGTCCCACATACTCTGTTTGGTTCATAGGGATTGGGAAGGTGAACGGATCATGACTATCAATGGCATCCAAGTGCCAATGATCGCAGTCTCTTGGCTCATATACTGTGGAGATAGCGTCTCCATATCTGCAATGGTGAAAAGCAGGTGCATTAAGCTCATGTTGAACCTTCCATCTGATGTTTTCTCTGTATGGAATGTGTGGTTCATAGCCAAGTGTTGGTCCTTCAATCAACAGCCCAGTAAGATGATCCTTGTATTTAGCAATATTCTCCAAACATTTGATGTTTAGCTGTGCCAGCTCGTCCCAAGGCAGACGCTTCAGCCGATTGCGTTGCTTGTCAGGGGAATACTTGATATCATCTCTGAAGTCCTTTGGCTTCAAGGGTTGGTGAAAGAGGGTAGGATTGACAAATCTCCCAAGTTGAAATCCCTTCTTTCCTCTGTAGCGATAGGGATTCTTCAATTCGATGTAGGGAGTGTCCTCAATAAAGTAGTCTTCATTATTCGCAGAATAGCCATCAATTGCGGATTCAGACGGTTCTCCATCACTAAGATCAGAGACGTCTTCAGTCTGATCTTTTATTAACCAATCTGGCTTGATTGGTCTTTCTGCACAAGAGCTCTCAGCGAATCTCTTCATGACTAATTCGTTGAGAAACGAATAGTCTATCTTGTGCTTCAGTGGAAGATCTTCTAGATTCAGCAACTCAGCATGAGATCTTACCAAAGGCTGAACTAGCCTTTTTATTTCCACATGTCCCTCAGCAGATGAAGAACATGTGTCATCTTCAATGATGACTACAGACAGAATCTCCATCGTCTGTAAGCAGGAAGTTTTTCCAAGACGCGCTTCTATCATCACATGACAAGGTATTTCTTCAGACGCAACAATAGGATCAATGCTAGTATTCCTATGTTCGTCTTGGAGTAAGGATTCTGAAACCTCCATGGTTGGAGCCTCTTCATTTAACATGGTCTCCAATTCGTCTACTAGTTAAGCACTGTCTTTTTGGATCTGGGCAGTTTCTTCACTATTCATGCCCTCTGAAGTTGCTGGTGCAGGAGCAGCTCCAGACGATCCAATGCCTCTGATGCTTTCTTGGAACAGACGTTCCCTTTCAGCTTCAAGCATGATAGAGACTCTTCTGGCCTTTCTTAATTTCTTGGCTTCGTCTAACTCACCAACTACGACAGACACAAGCCTCTGCTTCTGCTTCAACTTCTCTTTTCCTTTAGCAGCCTTTTGTAGAGCAATCTCCCTTTCTCTAGCTTTCTCTTCAGCTGTCTTCCTTTGATTTTCCTCGTCTGTTAGGATTCTAACAGACGAAACATCCTCAGATGCTTTAGTTACCCTTTCATCTTCACTCGGGGAAATTTTTTTTTTCTTGCATCTTGGATGTAGCATGTTTGATTCTTATGTTCCTTTTTCTCCTGAGAGGTTCAACAACAACATCCTCAAAAGGAACTTCTGTTATGGTGACAGGTGATTGAGATGATGGGATTGGTGTTTGGGTTTGTGTTTGGGCTTCAGAGTCGCTTGGTCTAGCATTCTTGATGCGAGCTCTGTGAGGGTATTCTTTGGTAATAGGAGAGAGAGGTTCTTCTTCTCCACTTATAAAATGAAGAAAACCAGGAGCTAGATGCATCTTTGCAAAATGTGCTTCTTTTAACTTTTTTCCCTTCACTGTGCCACACTACTCTAGTGGCATCAAAACCTTGGTTGATGATGATTTGAGAGAAGAGAGTAGCGTAAGGAATGCTGCTCTTCCTTCGAATATTTCTATTCTTTAGAGCGCTCACCCAATGATCTAAGATGATGTGAGGTAGACTCATCTTCACCTTCCTGAGAAAATAGTACATGCAGAAATAGTCTCGATGACTCACATTGTCTCTTGAACCTGTTCGAGGTGTGAAGACGTTGTAAAGAAGATTGTGGATGACTCTGCACGTTGGGTAAAGGTTTCCAGATCTAAAAAACTTGGGATCTTCAGGATCACGAATCTTTCCATAGAGCATTTTATCAACATGCTCCTCAGATTCGGTCTTCATCCAGTCTGCACTATAGAAGCGACCTTCAGCTTTGCACTTCCCAACCTCAACAATGGTTTCAGTAGTGATGATGTACTTCTTGCTGTCAATGGTTCCAACGATACCATCATCAAATTCTTTGGCATCGCTCCAGAATTCAGCACAAGCCTCCATCAGCCATGGACCCTTCCATTCGGCGAAGTCCATCCATCCATGGAAGGATAACATTCTTGACACACGGTTTGAAAGACCTTCGAGTGTGGATTTTGCGACCCACTTGCTTGGTAAGAAAAGATCTTTCGCGAAGAAAGTCTCTTCTGAAGTCTTAATTTTCTTGGCGGCCATTTTCTAGGTTTGATAGAGAAAAACTTTTGTGAGTTCTAGATTTTTATAGAGAAGGTAAAGTTTCAGAGAGAATAGAGTACTGTAAAGAGTTAAAAGAGTAAGCTTTGCAGTATTTATAGTCAAGGATTAAAACGGTTATAATCTATCAGATGAAAGAAGTTGAAACTGCCCCTGATTTGACGTGGCCTCATGATTGCCTTTTTAATGATTGGTTTAACCTCTGCAATTCACTGCACGTGCTTCTCAACGTCCTAGAATAGTGCAATAAATGACAGACATATTTAATGCTGCATTTATTTTGTCCCTGCACACTAAACTTTAAATTAATTAAATAATAACCTTGTGTCTGTTGAATTTCCTCAGACTGATTTAACTTGATTAGATACAATGTTTCGTCTTAACATGAATAAATTGGACAAACGAAATAGACAGTTAAAAGGTACAGACGAAATAACTTAGTCAATTAAAGAAACAATTCCCAAATTTTCTTTAATAAAGTTAAAACGAGTTTCGTCTAAAGCTTTTGTGAAAATATCTGCCTATTGAAAATCAGTTTGAACAAACTGTATATCGAAAATACCTTTTTGAACATAATCTCCTATGAAATGAAATTTGATTTCAATATGTTTGGCTTTTGAATGTTGAATAAGGTTTTTGCTGAGATTAATTGCATTTGTATTATCACAAAATACTAGTATTTGGGTCTCAAACCTGGAGTAGTCCTCAAATTTTGCTTTTTGCTTGACCAAGAGATGAGTGATGTGCCAAGAAAATGACATCCACCACTTGTGCTTTTCCTTTCCACTTTATCTCTATGATAATCAGCATCGCAATAGCCACTAAGATTGAAATCACTGTTTTTCTTATAAAACAAGGAGACATTAGTAGTTCCAATAAGATATCTTAAGATACGTTTTACAGCTTGCAAATGAGATTCTCTAGGATCAGATTGGAAACGTGCATATAAACATACACTAAACATTATGTCAGGTTTACTAGCAGTGAGATAGAGTAGAGAGCCAATCATACCTCTATATACCGTCTGATCCACGGTCTTACCTGATTCATCCTTGTTGAGGCTTGCACCAGACGAATGCATTGGTGTTTTCATAGGCTTAGCATTCTCCATTTTGAACTTCTTTAGAAGCTCCTTGGTGTACTTCTGTTGATGAATGTAGATGCCTTGTTTCGTTTGCTTGATTTGAAGTCCTAGAAAGAACTTTAATTCTCCCATCATACTCATTTCAAACTCATCCTACATCATCTTAGAAAAATCCTTGCACAAGAATTCGTTAGTTGTTCCAAAGACTATATCGTCTACATAAATTTGAACAATGATAAAGTCCTTAAAAACACTTTTCTTGAAGAGAGTTGTATCAACCTTTCCTCTTGAAAAACCATTTTTGATAAGAAAAGAACTCAGTCTTTCATACCAAGCTCTAGGAGCTTGTTTAAGACCATAAAGTGCTTTCTTCAATTTGAAAACATGATTTGGTTGAGATTGACTCTCAAAACCAGGAGGTTGTTTAACATACACTTCTTCTTCAATAAAACCGTTTAAAAAGGCGTTTTTCACATCCATTTGATATAGAACGATATTCTTATGAGCAGCAAAAGCTAGTAAAATTCGATTTGCTTCTAATCTAGCTACAGGTGCAAATGTTTCAGTAAAATCAATACCTTCTTGTTGGTTATAGCCTTGAGCTACTAACCTTGCCTTGTTTCTTACAACTTTTCCAGCTTCATCAAGCTTAATTCTGAATACCCGTCTTGTTCCAATGATGCTTTTATTCCTTGGTCTTTCTACAAGAGTCCATACATCATTCCTTGTGAACTAGTTTAGCTCTTCTTCCACAGCTAAGATCCAGTTATTATCTTGTAGAGCTTCTTCAATATCTTTGGGCTCTATATTAGACACAAGAGCATATCCAGAAACATCTCTCAGTCTGGCTCTAGTTTGAACTCCTTGATGTCTATCTTCAATGATCAGATCTTCAATGTGGTTTGAGGAAAACTTCCAAGTTCTGACAGGGACATGATCATCTTGATGTTGAGCAGACGATGAGGGTTCGTCTGTGCTAGGATACGTCCTTTCATCTGTGCTTGTGTCTGAGCAGGGTTGGACAGACGGATCAACATTTTGACCAAAGGGAGTTATCTGCAAGTTATCGAACAAATTTTCCAGGTCTGATATTTCTTTATCAGCCTTTGAGTTATCTTGGAATTTTACGTGAATAGATTCCTCCACAACTTGCGTTTTAGAGTTGAAAACTCTATAGGCTTTAGAAGTATTAGAGTATCCAAGTAAAAATCCTTTCACAACCTTTGAATCAAACTTCCCAAGTTGATCTTTAGTATTTAAAATAAAACATCACATCCAAAAGGATGGAAGTATGAAATGTTGGGTCTTCTTCCTTTGCATAGTTCATATGGAGTCTTATTCAATATTGGTCTTATTAATATTTTGTTTTGAATATAACAAGAAGTATTAATTACATCTGCCCAATAATATTTTGGAAGAGAGCTTTCATGCAACAAAGTTCTAGCCATTTCTTGTAAGGTACGATTTTTCCTTTCCATAACCCCATTTTGTTGAGGAGTTCTTGGAGACAAAAAATTGTGAAAGATACCATTTTCAAAACAGAAGGCATTGAACTCAGAATTTTCAAATTCTGTTCCATGATCACTCCTAACAGACACAATGCAAATTCCTTTTTCTTTTTGAACATGTTTGTAGAATATTTCAAAGACACTGAATGACTCATGTTTATGGGCTAAGAAGTATAGCCATGTGAATCTAGTATAATCATCCACAATTACAAATTCATATCTCTTTCCACCAAGACTTTCTGTTTGAGTGGGTCCGAAGAGATCTATATGTAACAGTTCTAAAGGTCTTGTCGTGGAAACAACATTTTTAGATTTAAAAGAAGCTTTAAGTTGTTTCCTATGCTGACAAGATTCACACAGACGATTGGATTTCCAAGATATTTTTGGCAAACCTTTCACAAGATCCTTTTTAGAAATTTTTTAAATGTACTTGAGACTAAGATGTCTAAGCTTTTTGTGCCAAATATCTCGTTCATCGTCTGCTGAAATTAAACATGTTACATTCTTATCACTAAGGTCAGAAAGACAAACCTCATAGAGATTGTTCTTTCTTTTCCCAGCAAACAAAATGGATTGGTCTTTGTTCTTGACTATACACTCATCAGAGTTAAAAGCTACTTCATATCCACTGTCACAAAATTGACTTATGCTAAGTAGATTGAAGTTGAGACCTTTAACATAAGACACATTTTGGATAAGAGGATTGGGTGTCTTACCAACAGTCCCAATACCAAGAATTTTACATTTCCCTGAACCATATGATACAGACCCTTTACTTGGTCTGAGATCTTGGAACATAGACAGGTCTCCCGTCATGTGTCGTGAGCACCCACTGTCCAGGTACCAGCTTGAAATCTTCTCTTTTCCTATTGAGGATATCTGCAACAGGAATAATAAGTGATTTTGGTGCCCAAATCTTTTTGGGTCCTTCTTTGTTAGTTGAAGAAGGTTTCTTTTTTGTTTAAGGTTCTTGTGTTCTTTCTGTAATCATTTGGAACCTTACTGTAGCTTTTGTTCTTCTTCTTATGAGCAGACGAAACAAATTTGTTTTTATTTTCGTTTGACTCTTCAACATAACCCAGTCCACATTTGTTAGATGAAGACTTCTCATATTTTAAAATATTTTCAAGCACGGAGGATCCTTTAGTGAACTTTGTTAAGTCTTTGAGTAAAGATTCATATTCTTTCTTTAATCTTTTGATTTCAAGAATGAAAATGTTCTTCTCAGATTCAGATGATACTTTATCTAATACTTTCTTTTGAAGCAACTCTTTTTCAAATCTCAAAGTAGCATTTTCATCCAAAGTTTGTTTTAACTTTGCTTTGCATACTTTGTATTGCTCAACAATAAAATATGAGTTTGCTAAAAGTGTATCATATGATATCTCTTATGTTTCTGACTCAGACTCAGACGAAGAAGATGAGGAAGTTTGACTCAATTACCTCAGATGAAACAGCATCTCTGGCCATGAGACATATATTTGCTGTTTCTTCTTCTTCTTCTGTGGATTCCTCTGAACTTTCACTGTCAAGATCTTCTCAAGTCAGTAAGCTCTTCTTACCCTTGTCTTTGCGAGGATTCCATTTCTTCTTCAACCTTGGACATTTAGATCTCATGTGTCTAGGTTTTCTGCATTCATAGCAGATAATCTCTAAGCTTTCCTCCTTGCTTGAGGGTTTCTCAGGGAACTTTTTTTTGAGGAAGCGTTGACTTCTTCCCTTCTTCATCATCATCTTCTTGAAGCGTCTAACCATGAGAGAAATCTCATCGTCAGACAATCCATCAGATGAATCAGACTCGGTGGTGTCAACTTTCAAAATTTTATGTTTCTTCTTTCTTTCTTTCTTGATAGACTCCTCCTTTGGAGCTATGTTGACAGACGGAAGAGCTATTTGCTTTTGAACCTTGATTTTGTCTCTTTTGCAGAGAAGTACCTCATGAACTCTTAAGGCACCGATTAACTCATCAAGAGTTAATGTCTTCATATCACGTCCAGCTGAAATGGTAGTGGACATAGCTTCCCATGGGGGAGGAAGACTGTCCAGAATCTTCATATTGTTCTGGGCTTTGGTGAACGTGATTCCCAATGAAGTAAGTCCATTTAATATGGTTTGGAATCTTCCAAACATCATATCAATAGATTCTCCTTTTTTCATAGAGAACATCTCATATTCCCTTTGAAGAGTGACAGCTTTCCTCATTCTGACATCTTCAGTTCCTTCATAGGAAATCTTGAGGGCGTCCCAGAGCTCCTTTGCAGTTTTGTAGGCACAGAATCTGTTGTATTCTGTACTTGAAAGAGCGCACATAAGGGCATATCTGGCTTTGTTATTGAGCTCCATTAGTGAATATTCTTCACTTCCCCATTCAACTCCAGGTTTAACAATAAGGATATTTCCTTGGGTAATGATGATCCACAATTTGTACTGGGTAGACTTGATGTACATTTCCATTATGTCACCCCTATAAGGATAATCATCACCAGAGAAAGTCGGCGGCTTGTTCATGGATGACACACCAGACAGGAACGAGGGTCCTTGCGACTCCATCTCGAATCTTTTCCTCTAGCAGCTGTTAAGCGCTCAACCCTTAGAGGCTGAGCTCTGATACCAAACTGTAAAGGATAAAACACAAGAAGGGGGGTTGAATTGTGTTATTAAAAAAATTAGTCTTTTCGGTCGTTGGTTTAAAACTAGGTTCAGACGAAACAATTCTTCATCTTCAAAGATTATTTTTAATGAATAAACGTTATAAGTTGATTACCCTTGTTAGTTACAAACTCAAAGCAGATAAACACAAGTATTTTTATACTGGTTCGTCTATTCAAGACTATGTCCAGTTACCCAGCAACAACTAAGTTTTCACTACGAACCGTGAAATGGTTACAAGTATTATTTGAACCCAGCCACTTCTGGCTATTACAGGATATTCTTTGAGCACAACCTTCTCAGGCTAAACAACCGGGTATTCTTTTAACACACAGCCTCCTCAGGCTAAAATACCACACAAGTGGATTTACAAGGTTTCTTATGAAAGAAAAGTTTTCCTTTTCGCAGAGAGGGATATACAGTAAAACACAAAAGTAGTAGTGAGCGAAATCACAATGACTTAGAAAATATAAGTGTGTTCGCCAACTGAAACTTGAGAGAGTTAGGTCCTTATATAGGCAGATTCTTCAGATATCCGTTAGAGACAGAAGAATGCCGTTGAGCTTTCTCCAAGTGCAGTCCAAAAAGGTGTCAGAGTGCAATTAAGTGATAGATAGCGTGTGCAGCGAATTAGATGGTAGCTCAGTCCTTTTTCGACTTGTTACAGAGATTTTCTTGGAAAAGGATAACTTTTTTCATGTAGCATAGGTAAGCTTGAATCCCCATACTGATCTTGGAAGCTTTGATGAGTACTTTAGCATATTTGAAAATTTGGCGCGAGTTACTCAACTGTAATTCACTCTTGTGACAGATGATGCAGTTCTTCAGTCTTAAGATTGGTTTGAAAGTTCTGTCTGAAGAATTTCGTCTATCCTTCCGTCTGAAGACTTGGCTTTGTGACAGACGAATGACCTTACTTTTGAGGAGTCATATTCCGTCTTTGCTTGTTCCGTCTAACTTTGCTTGTAACACTTTGTCTAAGATGTTCCTTCTGTCTTGTAATAAATCAAAACTTAGAGTCGTTAATCTCTCTTGATCTAACACAAACCACGTTTTGGTAGTTAGCATATACCCCCACAATTTCACGAAAACTTAATGATCATAATCTCCTATAATTCAATATGCACATATGTCCTACAACATAAACCATAGGCTCAAAATACCATATTCCACTCACCATTATCCAATCATGTGTATAACATCATAACATTGTGAGAGAAAACCACAACAAAGAATAAAACTCAAGAAATATCACATTGAAACCATAAAGGACAAGACATGAAATAGAGAGCTCATGCTAAGTGTGTACTCGTTCCCACACTCAGTGTGGAGCTCTAGAGACTTCACCTGAGTCTTTGTGCTTCACGCTCAACATCACAAGAGGGTGATGCTCAACATGGACCTCTAGAGATTACCCCAACCTGTGCCATCTCATGCTATGCGTGATAAACATGACACGCTCGATATGATTTTCTGAAGACACTTTTATGCTTTCTATACTCTTATGTTGAGTGTTATCCCTTTGTTCACGCTCAACGTGGGAAGCCTGACACAAACAAGACTCCCAAAGTACTTACACTAAGTAGCCCTTTCTTATGCTTACCGTCAGGTGATAAAAAGAAAAAATGTAGAATTTTCTACATTTTATAACTTTAGAATCCTTTATAATTTTCTAACTCTCATCACTACTTACACTTAAACATCCTAGCACAGCTAGAAACCCATTTCACAGTAAATTCAAATTTCCTAATTCAAAATTGTCAAGAATCACTAAAAATACCAAATCTTTAAGTTCTAAAGAATTTAAATTGAATATAAGGCTCTTATGACCAAACTAAGATTCCAATAAATTTAGAATACCTTAACACATATATTTAAAAATAGTTAATTTAAATCATTCAAACATACAAATAAAAGAAGAGAAGAAATTCTATGACGATACAGTACTTGACAAATTTGTGATTCCTATTTCCATCTCCAAACTAAATTTTCTCAAAATTCCTAAGTATAAATTGACATTCCTAAATATTTTATCAATTATTTTTAATTCAATAATGTATTTGTTTTCCGGATATCAATTTTTAAATCTTAATTTTTATTTATTAATTAGTTTTTCAACTTTCAACTGCAAAATATGACCTAATGTGATTTTTAAAAAATTATATATATATATATATATATATATATATATATATATATATATATATATATATATATATATATAACTGATTAATATTTGCACATCAATGCTTTCTTTTTTACAATAACGTTAACGAAATTTAAATTTAAGATGTTGTATAAATTATCCAATTTTTCGATCACTAAGAAGTCGATCTTAAAGGATTTATTTTATATTTCAACATGCATATCTACATATATATTATTACTTTTATATTTTGCAAACAAACAAAATTATACAGATATGATTACAAAGTTTCATCAAATCAAACGCGAGAGGTTGTAAAACAAAATGTTGTTTCTGCTGTGTTGAACTCAAGTCGTAAACATTATAATGTATTAAATATTCAAAAGAAAAGTTATATTGTTTACAACAGATAAAAATATACAGATTTTAATCGAAGAGAAAAACTTAATGTACTTTAGTTTAAATATAATAATATATTTAATAAAAACAAATAAAAAAAAATTAAAACTCATATTATTTTATTATTCTTCTAGTTATTTGTCATTAAAAAAATAATAAAACAACCCGTGATTTATTATTATGTTCGAGTGTGATCTAAACAAAGATTCAAGTACACATATCCCTGAATATCCATTTGGAGAAGTAAATAATTATCCCTTGACTAAGGTTATTATCGAGTTTTCAGTTGCCTTAGGGGACATAGGTTTGGCAACGATGAACAAGATGGATGAAGCTGCCACTCTGGTGAAGCACCTTTTTCCAGTTCCAGCCAGAGCACAGAAAAAAATAAATGAGTGAAGTAACAATTTGCTAATTATAATTGGGACTTTTATATTAGTTTTTAATATTTAAAAATAATAAATAATTTTTTATCTTTATCATATTCTCTAATTTTATAATTTATTCTTATTTTAGTTTTTTATTATAAAAAATTATTTTTACTGTATTTCCTAAATTTATAAGAACTCATTTTATTTTAATGTATATTCAAATAATAGTAACTAAGAAATTAAAAAAAAATTATTTGTTATTTTTTAATATCAGGGACCCATAAAATAGTTTCCTACAAAACTACAATAATTGCCTAAAGTTAATTAATCCTTACAATCTGACAACAACAATATCAAATGCTCTTAAAATCCACACTATCACTTTTGACCGGTAAAGATTCCCATCCATGCCATATTTTTTTTTTTTTTTGCCATAGCTATTCCCTATGTGTGGTGAGAAATTATTTTTCTTGTAAGGTTGTATCTAGATCAGCCGTTAGTATTTAGGATTAATCTTCCTTCAAACCAGATTGATTCATTAAGTGATAAAATGTTCTTAAATATTGTAATTATATACTTAAGGAAGGAAAAAGTTACATGACTTTATTTAAGGTATTAAAGTATTGAACTATTCATCTCGAGCAACATTTAGCCGTAATATCGAACCATGTTCATGATCTTGGATAGTTTTTTCATAATGTAATTATTCTATATTGATTCTCTTATAAATTAAAAAACTTGATTGAAATTGATCCACGTAATCATTTCAGACCATACAATAATTTAGTGGAAAATTCAGTGAGGCGTGCGTGCTCCGAAACTTGCACTTATCATTAGATGTACTCAATGCAGATCAAGTGTATATAAGTCTGCCAACTATCAATGGAAGATGATGCACAAAGTAAAGAATTAATGATATAGTTTATTTTATTCCTTTTTTTAATAATTTAACTTTTATCATTTATTTTATTTTTATATAATATGAAAAATGTTTGCTAAACAATAAATTCTTGTATCTCCATGATTAATTAATCTTTGACTGTCGATCGAAGAATAATCTACTTTAATTTTTATTGCATTAATTATTTTTTTTATCTCGTGTTAAATGTGAAAATAGTTATAAAATATATTTTTTCTTAGAGAAATGAGTGAAGAAGCAACGTAGAAGTGTCCTCAATGCCATAAGTCACTGTCTAATTTTAGAAAAAAATAGTATTTTAACCGGTGAAATTGTAGGGTCAAATTTAATATTTAATTTTTTAATTATAATGAATTACAATAATATATGTAGAAAAATATTTATTTCATGTTAATAAAATAAAAAAATATTATATATTAAAAGAATACAGTGAGAAGGTATATCCGTGAAAAGTAATCAAATGATTGAAATTTAATATTTTTAGTTGTTGATTTTTTTAATAATCTTTTTCTAAAATATTTTTTATTAGCATATTTATTTTTTTAATCAATTAATAATAGAATATTTAAATAAAAATGATTGAAACTATATAAAAATAATTAAAAAAGATAAAATTCTATAAAATTGAATGTTGACTGAATACTACGACTAAAATGAAGATAAAAGAAGTTAACATTTTTATTTTGGAAAATTTAATTTCAACATACAAAAGATATTTATTATTATTTTTAATTATAATAGATTTAAGTTAATGGAAAATTTACATCAATTTTAAACATCTATTCACTTAAAAACAATATCTTTTATGAATATTAATATTATTAGTAAAGTAAATGCATGAGATAAAAATTAATAGAAGGTGAGGTAATCAGAAAAAAATTAGGGTATTTTTATCCATGAATTAGGTCGACGATGTCAATTTAATCTTTAAAAATAGAAAAACTACAAAATTTTCTTGATTCCTAACGTATGTTAGTTATAGTGAAAGACATTTCAATCCCTACAATTTAAAAGTGGTGTTATTTTAATTTTGAATTTTTAGAAATATATAAATTAGTTCTTAATTATTATATTTGTTTTTTAATTTGATCCTTAAAATGATAGTTTATTAATAGCTAACGTATGTTATCTATGACATCTTTAAGAATTAGATTAAATAACAAAATAAAAGTTAAGAAATTGAAAGGTTTTGTTTAGAGAAAATATAAAATTAAGGAAATTTTCTTTAAAAATAGAAAATTATAAAATTTTCTTGATATTTTAACATATGTTAGTCTTATAGTAAAGGACATTTCAACCATTAAAATTTAAAAGTGGTGTTATTTTAATTTTGATTTTTAGAAATGAATACATTAGTTCTTAACTATTACATTTGTTATTTAATTTGATTCCTACAGAAAATGTTAACGGTTATTTATAATATTTTAAGAATTAGATTAAATAACAAGATAAAAGATAAAAAATAGAAGGGTTTTGTTTAGAGAAAATAGAAAAATAAAATTTGTCTTTTGCATATTGTTTGTTTTGTTGATGATATTCTCTGATACTTGATAAGTTTAACTGTTTTATACGTATGAATAGTGAGCTTTGGAATTGGAGTTGTGAGAAGATAAAGAGAATATATTTTCTTAAATTCTGACATTTTTCTTCCTATTTAATTCTGAATCATTATTTTACTTTATCTTTTTAATCTTTTTATTAAAGTATTTTTTTTTTATTTTTCATATAACTTTTGGTGCTTGGACACTAAATTTATAAGGAATGAGTTTAAAAATATTCCTTGTTGGATGAAACGATTGTGAAAGTAAAATTATGTACTTCCTTGGATACTTATAAATTTCATCTTTTACAGTTCAAAAGCTTTGGACACTAACTTGATTATTGGACGAAGTTTGAGACCTTTCCTATTGGACAATGATATTAAAATGTAGTTTCACTCTAACAAAAAAAAAATAACAAGTCTTAATCATAATTGCTTAAAATTTTGTTATTATTAAAACTTGTCATCCATTAACAAATTTAGGGTCAAAGACTTGATGTCTTAGATTCCAATAAATATTAATTAAAAATTATTAAGCTTTATTCACCTTCTTGTAGTAGAAAAAATTATGTTATATATTTTTTCAAAGTTATTTAATTTAATATAAATAATAATAAGATTAAATAACCTTATTAAATAATATTGTTAGATAAACTATAAACAAAAGCAATGTTATTAATATTTATAATTAATATATTGTTTACAAATTATTAAAATTCCTAAAATAATCTCTTTATTCAATCACCAAAAGGAGCTTAATGGGAGGGGAAAATTATTTGCGAACTTAAAAGAATTTAATAAACAAGATCTATAAGTAACATGACATGAATATTTGTAGTAAAAACCTTTCTAGAAAGAAGGTTAAGTGTTGAGAGACAAGAAAAAAGGAGGAGGGGAGGTTACTTTGGAAGAGGAGGAAGAGGAAAACCTTGCTGGAATGTGGAGAGGTAACGAAAAGGTAAGATGGAAGGTCACTTTAGCAAAGGAGGAGGAGAAGAAAGGGAGGTTATATATAATATGTATTAATAGCCTTTTATGTTAACAAATTAATAAAAACCTTGCACCTTTATTATTTAATTATCATAATGAGTTTATTTTAGGAGGAAAAAAATACTTGGAGACTTAAAGAGGAATTAAAGATAAGTACTAGGTTGTATCGAGTCTGAAACATGGTCGATCCAACTACCATATTTTCTTGGTTAGATATTCAATTTTTGAGTCAACAGGTGGAACCATTTGGTCAAAGTTGAGTTTGATAACACTACTACAATTTGTGAGTCAATCCATTTGGTAGGTTAGCAAAATGTTTTTGAGCTTGTTATATATAAGTGTTTTTCTTATATATTTATGTTAACTCCTTGTTGGGATTAGCAAGAATCAAAATCCTTAATTTTGATTATTGCAATCAAAAGAGCCTTAATGATTAAATCTATTCATAAGGGATTGTAACAAATGAAGAGACTAGAAGAAGTTACTTGGTCTAAGTTACCAGACGAACATTAGTTTGATATAATTGAGGTACAAACAAAATATGATTATATGATAAAATGAATTAGGTACATAAATTTAGTCTTAACTTAATTGCATTATTTAAGATATTCTTTGTTTGATATTAAAAAAATCCCATAATAGGATGAATTGAACGAATTAACGTAAAGAGCTTTCTTTTATTAACTTCACTCACAAAAGATGTGTCTAAGTATAAAGAGAAATCGAGAGTAAACTTTTACTGACATAAAGCAATATGCCTCAATTTGTACAAACAAGGTACACCATTGGAGATAAGCATATTGCTTTATCAAATCTAATGAAGCATCTCATCCAAAAACATTAAATGCTCAAATGAATAGTTTATTTAATGTTTTTTCCAATCGACAAAAGATTTTGAAGATGAGTATTAAAACTACAAGCGCATGCCTTTCTAAATTGATGAGAATAATGTTTGCTAATAAGGTATGGTGTATAAGTGTTGTATAAATTGAATTGGTTTGTAGGAAAGATATGTTGAAAATAGTATTATGTTGCATAAATTACTGACGTAATCGATTTCTTGGATGCATAATTGATTATAAACCATATAATTTAGATTTCTTGGATGTATAATTGACCTTATTGATCCTTAGACCCCCTTAGGAACCTTATGCATCATTATTCATGACATTTCTCATGCCTTTAGTTCTTTCATTTATTCATCTCTCTTTCTCTCTTGTTCATTGTATAATAAATGAATGAAAAATTTCCTTTTTTCCTTACCGGTTGTTATAGTTGTGATTGTAAACTCAGATAACAACCTAAGAGGCGGTGAATTAGGTTTCTAATAATTTTCTTAAAAACTTAGAAGATTTTGAATTTGAAAATTGTGATCCCAATAATAACCAGTTAATTGCAATAGATAATGCAGTAGAATTTAAATTTCTTAAAGTAAAGAGTATAGGGATAGAGAAAACCACTCAAGAATTTACCTTGGTTCACCTTCTATCACTAAAGGCTACGTTCAGTTCCTAGATCAGAGTCTGAGATTTTTTCCCAATATGTAATTAGTGTTGTGTTACAATCTTAACCCAAGATTCTTACACTAACACCTTCAAGAAAAGCACCCCTTTTCTTGGTTCCATAGAATCTTTACCGAACACTACGATAATCAATAACCTTTCACCGAACACTACGGTGATCAACAACCTTTCACTAAACACTACGGTGAATTAACAATAAGAATTTTTCAACAATAGAGAACAAAGTACAATGAATGTTTCAATCTTATATGGTAGGATGAATCCTAAAAGACAAACTCTTTTGTGATATGACAATTAATGCTCAAAAGCTTTTTTGACTTTTAGAATATGTAAAACATTGAAAAACTATTTCAAGTAATGAATAAAATTATGAAACTCATGTGTTGTTTTCTGAACTTGAAACTTGTTTAAATAGACATTGGTAACCTTTCATCCAAATAGTACAACTGTTCATAATTTCAAATTTCAAATTTAAAAATTAGTCGTTACATCTTTTCAAAAATTTAAACTTGGTAATCGATTGCTAATGTATGGTAATCGATTACATTAAGTGTACGTTACTCAACATTTGAAATTTGAATTATGTAATCGATTAATAATTCGTGGTAATCGATTATAGAAAGACGTTCCTTTAAAGTTTTAAAAAATTTGAACAACGTAATTGATTATTGACTCGTTATGTAATTGATTACTGCATTATGAAAATTTTTTCTAAGTTAGTTTTAAAACGTAGTTAAGTAATTTTACTTATTTTAATCTTTGAAATATATTTTACTTAACTTAATTTTGTACTTAAGCCTTAAGTTATCATATCATAGAGAGTAATCAATTTTTCTAGGTGAAGACTTGAAGCGCTATGACTAGAATCTTTTCTTTTCTTTTTCTTCTTTTTTGTTGATGTCCTTTTTGTCTTCATCAAAACCCAACCATGAAGTCAGAGAGAGATTTTCTCCACAATCTCCCCCCTTTTGATGATGACAAAAACATCTTGAAAAGTTTTGACTTTTTATGCTTATCATTGTATATTTCTCCCCTGTCCCTTACATCTCCCCCTTTATTTTGTAGTAAAATAATATGTCTTGAAAATATCAATAAAAGCAACCTTTCTCCCCCTTCTTGACATCATCAAAAAGAAGAACAATAGCATACAAGCTATCCAAGACATACATTGATAGGAAAATAACAAGACATAGTATTAAAAGACGGAGAATCATAATTTTCTCTAACTTTACGAATATATGATCAATCAAAACAATTAGCATACATCCATTTCATCATTAATTCCTAATTCTCTTATAATATTATAAAATGAATCATTTGGCAAGAGTTTAGTTAAGATATCAGTAAATTGATCATGTATAACAACAAATTCAAGTTCTACTTCCTTTTTCAAGACATGATCTCTAAGAAAGTGATGTCGAATGTCTATATGTTTGGTTTAGGAATGCATGACCAGATTTTTTGTTAAATTAATTGCACTAGTGTTTTCATATGTTATTGGAATACATCCTATGTCTAATCTATAGTTCTTAAGTTATTTTTTAAGCCATAAAACTTGTGCACAACAACTTCCGGCTGCTATATATTCTACCTTAGCAGTGCTCAAAGCAACACAAGCTTGTTTCTTACAAGACCATGAGACTAAAACATTCCCTAAAATATGACATGTACCACTAATACTTTGCGCTCAGTTTTACATCCAACAAAATCAGAATAACCAATCAAATCACATACATTTCCTTTAGGATACCTACAATCCTACATTAGTTGTGCCTTTTAAATATTTTAAAATATTTTTCACAAAACTAAAATGTGATTCTTTAGGAGATGATTGAAATCTAGAACATAAGCATACACTAAACATAATATCAGGTCTACTAACAGTTAAATAATGTAATGAACCAATTATACCTCGATATTTTGTAATGTCAATGGGCTTTCCAGATTCATCTTGATTTAAATATGTGCTTGAGCCCATTGATGTAGCTATTTCTTTGCATTTATCCATCTCATACTTTTGTAAAAGTTCTTTACAAAATTTAGATTGATTGATGCATATTCCATTTTTAGTTTGCTCGATTTACAATCCAAGGAAGAAATTAAGTTTTCCCATCATAAACATTTCAAACTCTCCTTGCATCATGTTAGAGAATTCCTTACATAGAAGTTCATTAATAGAACAAAAAATTATGTAGTCTACATAAATTTGAACTAGTAAAGTATTACTTTTAGATTTTTTACTAAAAAGGGTAGTATCAAATTTACCTTTTGTAAAACCCTTGTCACAAAGGAATTGACTTAACCTATCATACCAAGCTCCATGGGCTTGTTTTAATCCATAAAGTTCCTTTTTAAGTTTATATACATGAGAAAGATTTTTATAATCTTCAAACCAAACCTTGGTGGTTGGCAAACATACACCTCTTCTTGTATATACCCATTTAAGAATGTACTTTTAACATCCATTTAATATAACTAAAAATTTAGTGAACATGCATATGCTAATAGTAGTTTAATAGTTTCTAACCTACCAGCATGTGCAAATGTTTCATCATAGTTAATACCTTCTTCTTGTCAATTGAGTGATCTCTATGTGTCTTCCACTCCTTAGGCAATTCATTTTTAATGTGCTCTTCATGCTGAATTGTATCATTATTGTCATTGTTTTTGTCTTGATGTTGATCATCATTTCTTGGTATAGTCCTTTCATCTTCATCATCAATATAAACAATTTTTTCCTCCTTGAAGGGTTAGTTTCATCAAATGATACATGTATTGACTCTTCCACAGAGAGAGTCCTTTTATTGAAGATTCTAAATGTTTTACTAGTAAGAGAATATCTAAGAAATATAGCTTCATCTATTTTAGCATCAAATATACCAAGATTTTCTTTGCCATTATTCAAGACAAAACATTTACTACCAAATGAATGAAAATGAGCAATGTTTGGTTTTCTATCTTTGTATAACTCATAAGAAGTTTTCTTTAAAATAGGTCTTATAAAAACTCCATTAGATACATAGCAAGTTGTGCTTACTGCATTTGCCAAACAATACTTAGACAGGTTTGATTCATTCAATATTGTTCTTGCTAGTTCTTCTAGAGACCTATTCTCTCTTTCAACTACATCATTTGGTTGTGGTGTTCTAAGAGTAGAGAAATTATAGGAGATGCCACGTTCATCACAAAATTCTTGAAATAATGCATTTTGAAACTCACCACCATGATCACTTCTAATTGAAGAGATTTTCAAAGATTTTTCATTTTCTATTAACTTTTCATGTTTCTTAAAAGCTTTGACTACATGATTTTTGTGTTGTAGAAAAAAAGTCCAAGTAAACCTGGAGTAATCATTTACTATTACAAGAGCATAATAATTTCCTCCAAAACTTTTGGTCCTTGAAGGTCCAAACAAATGCATATGTAGCAATTGAAGAGGTCTTGTAGTTGTGACAATATTTTTAGGTTTAAATGACACTTTGGTTTGTTTAGCCGTTTGACATGCATCACATAATTTATCTTTGACGAATTTCATCTTAGGTAAACCAATAACTAGATCATACTTAACCAATTTATTTAAATGATCCATGTGAATGTGTGCCAGACGCCTATGCCATAACCATGCATCATCATTATTTTAACTATTAAGTTTGTATCTTTAGATGAAATGTCATCTAATAAAGCCATAAATACTTTGTTAATTTTAAAACCCAACAACTTGATTTCTTTAGTGACCTTATATTTTATCACACATTTTGATGTAGGAACATCCATTACTAGAAGAGTTACTAGAAGCTCCAAGACCAAGCACAAACTCAATCAAGCTATCTTAGTTAGAATTTCATTTTTTGTAATGTACTTGTGAATGAATTTTGATGGCCTTGTAAGTTTTCTGCCAAAAGTGTATTTTCTTTTAAGTGTTTGCTTAACATTGTGCTTAAAAGGCTAGTAAGCTTAAAGATTGAAGCTTAATAGGGTGAATGAATTTAAGTTCAAGTTCATATTAAATTTTCATTTGAAATTTAAATTTAATTTGGTTTAAGTTTGAATTTCAAATTGTGTATCTAAGTGGTTTTGGTTTAAGAAGATTTTCACTTGGATTAGGATCCATGCCTAATCCAAGAGCAAATCTTAACCCTTGATTAGATGCACTCATCCAATGGATGATAATCAAGTGGAAAGTGACATAAAACACTCTTGAAAGTGACATGTACTTGAACCTTTGAACTTGTGACTCTTATTCATTGAGTTGTAGAGTACTCTAAAGTTGTTTAGCTTCATCTTCAAGTCTTCCTAAGCCTATATAAAGCCAAAAACGAAATTGTAAAAAAACTTTTTGATGAATTTGATGAATGAATAAGCTTTAACCTTTTCTTTGAGAGAGGATTTCTCTTGTCTTGCTTAGCAAGGTTTCTTGGATCTTATCAATGGATTCTATCCTCCATTGTGGTGGTTCTCCCTAGGCTTATTGGCTTGCCATTGCGCCAACCTTCACCATTTCTCACCCCTTCCATTTTTCCTTTTTCGGTTTTCTATTCCACCATTGAAGCTTTGGCCGAAAGCTTCTTTTAGAACTTGGCTTGGACTGCATTGAAGAAGCTAGATTGGCAACATGCTCTTTGGAGAATCTCTAAGGAGGCCTCTATCAAGTGGTATCATGAGCTTGTTGTCTTCTTCAGTTGGTTATCTTCAACGGGTTAGTTATGGGTTTCATGTGTTTCCATAGCTTTCTTTGAGTTTTCAATGTTCCATGTCTTTTTTCTATTGCCTAGTCTTTGTTTCTTTGAGTTGTTTCAATTTTGTTCGGTTAGTTCTTGTCTAAGCATTTTTTCTTCATTGTTCTTCTTCAAACCGTGGGTTTCCATGGTTTGGCATGCTTATCTTAAAGTTTTACTCATAGTTACTTTAGCTTCCATGATAAGATTCTTTGTTCTAGAGTAACTTTCTTTGTAAACTTCTTTGTTTGATTTGTTTTCTTGTAGTTTTGTTTAGTCTTTTGTGTTTTCTTTTCCAAAACCGTGAGTATATTTTATGTGCTGCACCATTGTTGAATGTGTTTCATGTTTTACATGGGTTCCATGAGATAGAAGAAGTTTCTAGTGTAAGTTTCACATGAACATGCATTTAGTTAGCTTCTAGAGCACTCTAGAAGGTCCAATTTGTGTAGAACCTTGTAATTTGCATTTTGGGTTTTAGAAATTGAACTTGGAGGTTGCTTTTCTTCATTATTGGTTTCGGTCTAGCCATACATAGTGTGTAAAAAAAATACAAAATCAAAACAAAGAAAAGAAACAAGTGAAAAAAAACAAAAGAAAAAGAAGTAGTAGTGAAAAGAGAAGTGTATGGGTCT
Source organism: Hylodesmum podocarpum (assembly GCA_026586105.1). Classification (NCBI taxonomy): domain Eukaryota; kingdom Viridiplantae; phylum Streptophyta; class Magnoliopsida; order Fabales; family Fabaceae; genus Hylodesmum; species Hylodesmum podocarpum. Next base: position 4,227,801 of record JALJEV010000804.1, read on the forward strand.
AAAAAGAGTATCAATTGAGTAAGGACCATACAAGAACAAAATCAAAAGAACCAAAACAGCAAGAGGAAAATTTGAAAAGTGAAAAGAATGGGAATTTAGACACACCCTTGGACTTAGTTTTGAGCACACATCACCAAGTTGAATTTCTAGTACCTTGTTTTTGGACTTGAGTGTGTAGTGATATTTTTGTTGTAATTTTCACTTTGAGATTGTACTGCACTTGCTGGAATTTGATGTTGCAATGTCTATATGAACCTTATTGTGTAATTGGATTGAATTTTAAGAAGGATAGACCATTGTAGAACATAATTGCATTTCGGTCTCTATTTGGATTCCTAGAAATCCGTCGCTAAAATTTGGAGCAATTTCGGTGGCTAATTTGAATTTGTGGTTGGCTGTACATTTTGATTCTCATACTCTTAGTCTCGGTTTGGATTGTTTTTCCCTGCAAATTCATGTTTCTTTGCTGTCCATACATGTGCCATTGTCTCATCAAAGTTTACTCCATATTTGATTAGTCTTTCTTTCATTTTGAGCCTTTTTTTTTCCTTGTCTTTCTTGGACTCCTAGTTTTGTCTTTGAATATTTGTCTCTTTGGACTTCTTAAGCCTAGCTAGGGTGTTGTTCCTCTTTCACATTATCTTGGTAGGAACTTGATAATTGATTTGAGAATAATTTCTAAGTGAGAACCAAGAGATAGAGAGGAAAAAGGCAAGAGAGTTTCATTAAAGAAAAAGCCACTGAGTGTGAAACACGAGTGATTGAGTGGATACACTTAGAGAGTGGTGAGATCTTTTATTTCCTATTGTATTTTTTGTGCACTAACCTTTTCTTGCAGCAATGACTACTTCTCCTAGTGTTGGCAAAGATTTGTCACCCAAAACACTCAAAATGATGGATGTGTTGTTGAGTAGGTTGAATACCAATTTTGGGGAGAAACTTGGGTCAATTGAGAGGAGATTGGAGAGTGAGAAGAGGCCTAATGGAGAGAATAGTAGGAATAGAGGTGAAAGGAGAGAGTACCATAGAGAATGATAGGAGGAGTAGAAGAAGGAGTGAAAAAAGTGATAGAGATTATTATGACTTTAAGAGGGAAATGAGAGGAGGAAAACAAAGAAGATTGTTAGAAGAAAATGAAAGGAATTATGACGAGTATTGGAGAAGGGAAAAAGAGAGAATGATAATGGAATTGAGAGAAAAAAAAAATTGAGAAAAAAAGAAGTTAAGGAAATAGAGTTGATGGAAAAAAAAATGAAGGATAAATGTGATTCTTTAATTTCTTATACTAATCTTTCATTTGATTGTTTTGATTCTTATTTGGAGAATATTGTAGGTATGGTTCCAAAGGATGACTACCAAGAGGAAATTGACAATCTTTTGTGTGAAGATGTAGAAATAAAGGCACTTGAAGACCATTGTGAAGTTGCTTGTGACCATCTTTACAAACAACCTTTTGTTTTGGTGCATAGTGAAGAGTTGTTCATAGTGGAGCCTTGGAACAAACATTGTGAAGAAAAGGAAATACCTATAAAGTTTGAACTTCCCTTTGAGAAAAATTCCTTACCACTTACTATTTCTTTTACTTCTAATAAAAATGATTTTGCATGTTATAACCTTGAATATTATGGCATTAGACCTTGGACAATTCTTGAATTTGGTAATTTGGAATTCTTAATTGTACCTAATGATTTTTATCTTAATCATGTTGAATGTCCTTCTAGGTTGATGGAAGAGTTTAAGAAGAAGGGTACATTGCAAATTTCTACACCTAAAAGAAGAATCTTAACTAAGAGTTCCAATCTTGACATGTCCACACTTGAGGAAGTGCTAGTATCTACACAACTTGAAGTTGAAACTCCAAAGAGCTTTGGTTATGCTATGAAAGATCAACTAAGTTCTTCTTTTACTTCATTAGATTGTGATGTTGATATTAGTAAACAAATTATCTTGTTGTTATATGATTGGAAAATAAATAACTTAGGTAAATCTAGTAAATTTAAAGAGTGTTTGAATAGGAAGTCTCATTTACTTTTACAACTATGCAATCACTTTAAGAAACAAGTTTACCTATATGTTGCATCATATAATAACCAATTTGAGGAACCTTGTTTGGTCTTTGATCCCGGTGGATTGTGTTGGTTGGTAAAGACCAATGTTACTTGGAGCTTCCCATGGATCATGCAGATAGTAATTCTTTTAATTTTAATGATCTTTCTTTGTTTTGATATAGGTACAAATGAATATAATAACTTGAGGACAAGTTCAAGCAAAGAAGGAGCGTTTGATGTAGGAACATCCATTACTAGAAGAGTTACTAGAAGCTCCAAGACCAAGCCAAATTCAATCAAGTTATCTTAGTTAGAATTTCATTTTTTGTAATGTACTTGTGAATGAATTTTGATGGCCTTGTAAGTTTTCCGCCAAAAGTGTATTTTCTTTTAAGTGTTTGCTTAACATTGTGCTTAAAAGGCTAGTAAGCTTAAAGAGTGAAGCTTAATAGGGTGAATGAATTTAAGTTCAAGTTCATATTAAATTTTCATTTGAAATTTAAATTTAATTTGGTTTAAGTTTGAATTTCAAATTGTGAATCTAAGTGGTTTTGGTTCAAGAAGATTTTCACTTGGATTAGGATCCATGCTTAATCCAAGAGCAAATCTTAACCCTTGATTAGATGCACTCATCCAATGAATGATAATCAAGTGGAAAGGGACATGTAACCTTTGAAAGTGACGTGAAACACTCTTGAAAGTGACATGTACTTGAACCTTTGAACTTGTGACTCTTATTCATTGGCTTGTAGAGTACTCTAAAGTTGTTTAGCTTCCTCTTCAAGTCTTCCTAAGCCTATATAAAGCCAAAAACGAAATTATAAAAAAACTTTTTGATGAATTTGATGAATGAATAAGCTTTAACCTTTTCTTTGAGAGATGATTTCTCTTCTCTTGCTTAGCAAGGTTTCTTGGATCTTATCAATGGATTCCATCCTCCATTGTGACAGTTCTCCCTAGGCTTATTGGGTATTCCATAATTTTTAATGTTGCAAATATTTGAGGTATGTCCAATCAAATTACAATAGTTGCAAACATATTTCCTTCTAGGAACATGATGATTTTTAGGCACATAATGGTTTCTTGTTCTAGGCATATGATCATTGTACCTTTTGCGAGTTCCTAAGAAATTTGATCTATTATTTTCAAATCTTTTATTTGCTTGTTGATTACTAGATTTTACGAACACAATTTTATTATCCTTGTTTAACTTCTTTTGGGGTGTATACCACTTCTATGACTAACGTTTCTTTTTATACTTAAGATGTCATCTAAACTATGTTTATCTTTTTCGAATTTACAAACAATCTTATGCAAATAATCTATTTTGGTTTCAAGAGAACTGTATTTTGAATATGCATCTAAATTTTCAACTTTAGTGTTTATTATACTTAAATCATCTTGCATAGTTTTATCAGAGGTTTCTAAGGAAGAAATGCTTTTTTTCTATTCAGTGCAAACCTTAAAAAAATTTAAGCAAAGTTCATGCAAGTTTTCAAAGGCTTTTTCTAAATCTTTTTTCTAAACCTTAAAAAGATATTTTATTGTTACTAACCTCTTCATTTTCATCATCGAAGTTGTGTGATTCCATTAAAACAATTTGTGTTTCTTCAATTTCATATTTGGATGATGAACTTATGTCATTATCTTCCCATGCTATGTAGACCTTTTTTCCCCTTTTATCCTTGTCTTCTGAATCCATTCTTTTTTCTTTAAAGATTTGGACAGTCGGATTTTATATGTCTGGGTTTTCGGATTTTATATGTCTGGGTTTTCCACATTCAAAGCATGTGGAGTTTTGAGGAGCAGATGAATCATTTCTCTTTGTAAATTTCATTGGTTGTCCAGATTTCTGTTAAGAACAAAGGCAATGATAAAAAAAAGGAATATATAGAAGAGAGAAAAGCAAACTCAAGAGATTAACGTGGTTCGGCAAATTGTCTACGTCCACGGGCACACAATATGCATTCTCTTTGTGTTGTGCTATGTGCTGCACTTTGAAGCTTTACAAGGAGTTGTTTATATAGACACATAAGAGCAATCCCCCTCATCGTTTACTCGATGTGGGACTGTATAATTATGTATTGACTAAAATCAAACTACATTCCTAACAATCTCCCACTTGGAGTTTGATTTACATTCACCACCTAGTGTAATGTCTTCCACTCCAGTGCCCAATCCACCGGGTCTACTGCCCTGTCCACCGACGGGTCTTTCGTAAAGCTCCCACTAGCTCCCACTATTTCTCTTCTTCCAATGTCATTGTTTGCATTTCTCCCTCAAACAAATGATTACTAAACCTCCTCCGCTATTTTCAATGATGACCATTAGAGCTTCCTCATCGCGACAATTCTTGAGCTTAACATTGTCGTCGATATACCCTAGTCTTGTACCGCCGTTCTGATAGCTCACATCAACGGAACACGCAGCCTAGCCACTCTTGCTAGATAGACTTTTGATATAAGGGATCTCCACAAAGTAAGTCCACCTGACCTTTAATTAGATCCACTCCTATCATTGCATCACTCGAAGTCAGTCACCAAGTCGAACCATCGGCTCTATCACTTGTTGGGTAACTCGGGGAAGACTTCACTTTTTCCAATGCGTCATTGTTCTTGTTGCTTTCTTAGGAAAACTCTCACGGGAAGACGCTCCCACTGCTTCTCTACCCTGAGGATAAACCAAATCTTTTCTGATGTGGAAGATCGGACAAAGCCGCAACCACAGAGCATACTAAGAAATTGGCTCTGATACCAATTGTTAAGAACAAAGGCAATGATAAAAAAAGGAATATATAGAAGAGAGAAAAGGAAACTCAAGAAATTAACGTGGTTCGGCAAATTGCCTACGTCCACGGGCACACAATATGCATTCTCTTTGTGTTGTGCTATGTGTTGCACTTTGAAGCTTTACAAGGAGTTGTTTATATAGACACATAAGAGCAATCCCCCTTATCGTTTACTCGATGTGGGACTATACAATTATGTATTGACTAAAATCAAACTACATTCCTAACAATTTCATCATTTTCCTTTTGAGAAACTTTCAAAATATTTTAACTAGAAGTTTCATATTTTCATCTTCAGAATCTCCTCCATAATTATCATCTCCTGAGTCTATCTTGGCTTTCAAAGCAATTGACTTATACATCTTTTCTCTTTCTTCACGTTGCTCCAAAAGATTTAGTTCCAATTCATGCTCCTATAGTTTTCCAAATAGTGTGGCTAGAGTCATCCTTGATAGGCTTTTCTTTTCAGAAATTGCCGTCACTTTTGGTTTCCATGCTCTGGTCTAGGATCTCAACACTTTCAAGTTTAAATCTACATTTGAAAATTACTTTCCAATAGCAATCAAATGATTAGTCAAATGAGTAACTCGATTTTGCATATCTAGGATTTTCTCCCTTGGAAGCATTCTAAACATTTCATATTCTTGTGATAGAGTGTTTAATTTTGATCTCTTGACTTCTTCTGTACCTTCATGGGTTATTTCTAAAGTATCTCAAATTTCTTTAGCTGATTGACTTGTTGAAACTCTAAAAAATTTATACATTCCTAGGGTAGAGGTTAGAATGTTCATGGATTTAAGATCATATTGAATTTTCTTTTTGTCATCTTCATACCATGCATTACTTGGTTTTAGTTCAATGCTAGTTCCTTCTTGTATTATAGGTATAAATGACCCTTCTTCAGTGTCTTTCCAAATCTTGAGGTCTTGAGATTCTATGAAAATCTTCATTTTGATTTTCCAGAAATCATAATGTTCGTCATTGAAGCATGAAGTTCTATTGATATTAAATCCTTCACTTAGAACTGGTCTAGAGGATGCCATCTATGGATCTTAGGAACAAATTACCTAAACTTAAGCTCTGATGCCAATTGTAAATTCAGATAGCAACCTAAGAGAGGGGTGAATTAGGTTTCTCACAATTTTCTTGAAAACTTAGAAGATTTTGAATTTGAAAATTATGATCCCAATAATAACCAGTTAATTGCAATAGACAATGCAGTAGAATTTAAATCACTTAAATTAAAGAGTATAGTGATAGATAAAATCACTGAAGAATTTATCCTAGTTCACCTTCCACCACTGAAGGCCACGTTCAGTCCCCTGATCAGAGTTAGAGATTTTTCCACTATATAATCAGTGTTGTGTTACAATCTTAACACCAACACCTTCAGGAAAAGTACCCGTTTTCTTGGTTCCATAAATTCCTTATCGAACACTACGGTAATAATAACCTTTCACCAAACATTATGGTGATCAACAACCTTTCACCGAACACTACGGTGAATTAACAATAACAATGGTTCAACAATAGAGAATAGAGTACAATGGTTCTGTCAATCTTATATGGTAGAATGAATCCTTAAAGATAGACTCTCCTGTGATATGACAATTAAGATTCAAAAGATTTTTTGACTTTTAGAGCATGTAAAAATTTGAAAAATTGTTTCAAGTAATGAATAAAATTATGAAACTCATGTGTTGTTTTTTGTACATGAAACTTGTTTAAATAGGCATTGGTAACCTTTCACTAAAACAATACAACTTTTCATAATTTTAAATTTTAAATTTCAAATTTCAAATTAAAAAACTAGCCATTACATGTTTTCAAAAATTTAAACTTGGTAATTAATATTTAACGTATGGTAATCGATTACATTAAGTGTAAGTTGCTCATTATTTGAGATTTGAATTATGTAATCGATTAATAATTTGTAGTAATCGATTATAGAAAGATGTTCCTTTAAAATTTGAACAGAGTAATCGATTACTGACTCGTTATGTAATCGATTACTACATTATTGTTTCTAAGTTAGTTTTAAAATGTAGTTAAGTACTTTTACTTGTTTTAATCTTTGAATCATATTTTACTTAACTTAATTTTGCCTTAAGTTACCATATCATAGAGAACAATCAATTTTTCTAGGTGATGACTTGAAGCGCTATGACTAGAACCTTTTCTTCACTTTTTCTTCCTTTTTTTTGATGTCCTTTTTGTCTTCATCAAAACTCAGCCTTGAAGTCAGAGAGATATTTTCTCCACAGTGATTAAGATGGTTGTTTAATGAAAAAAAAAACATTTTGTAATAAAGCGTGTTTAACTTGAATTCATAGAGGGTGTAACACCCCTAGTTACTACAAACGCCATGACATAAAATCTCCATGGTTCGGGGAAAAATAAATACGCCACTAAATGAAGGGAATTAACTTCATTCCATAAAGTAATTACTAGAGTGAGATCTCACAACTACATATGTCTCCACAATTCAAAAACTCTCAAATAACGAAATATCTAGAGAATTTTTAACATGTAAGCAACCACTGAAAATCAAGAAAGGAAAAACAAGGACCACAGTATGCCAAGTCCTCAAGCAATCGAGCTCCTTTCCTAGCCTACGTTATTTTTGCATCCAACAAACTGCTCATCTGCTCACCCGTTTGCGGGGTCATCACAGGTGTCAAGCACAGACACAACACAGGGTTAGTTCACATTTTAATAATAATAACAAGACCAATAAGAACAGCTCAACACAAGGAACATAAGAAGGTACACACACTCAATTCAAAATTTATCAAAGCCAATCATATCATGCAACCCAGTATGATGCATGCTACTCACAATTCCCTCTCATGTCATGTGGTACCATTAAAACCATTGAGCGATGTCTAGGAGTACATGTCACCTCTGACACTCTCACTAGAAATACTAGATAGTTACAGTCAGGGCAACCGGTGTTGCAAAGGGAGTCACTTCCCACTCCTGGTGATCATCCATAGTGGAAGTTTTCTCCACCGCGAATACCCCCCAACTCCTAGGCCATTACATCGACCCGTCAGGGACCAACCGTTCTAGTTCCATTCATCCTCATTTTTCGAAAATATTTTTGTTTCACTTAGTATTCATGATAATCGTTATCAATTTCTCAAAACGTCATGCCTCTTAAGCATGTCCACCAGGGGTAACCTCACTGCTTCTCCACCGTAGTAGGCATCCATCCCTCTCATTTTCAACAACCACAACTGATTATCATGAACCTAAGCAATTTATCAATACAACATGCCCCCACAAAATTAATCTCTCACCCCATATAACTCAGCTCACATAACAAAATATTTAATACAACAGAATCCAATAAGATCATCATACACAAATAATCATATGTAAAATTAGTGTAAATAGGGAAATGGAAACAGTTAAGTAAGAAATATGACATATACTTGATCATAAAAACAAAAACAAGAATTAAATTAAACCTCGTACACTTCCAATCGCCAATTAAATTAAATCAAATAGACACAATACAATAATTACAATAATAATACACACAAGAATTCAATTCACTAATAAAGCTAATCTAAACGACTAAAATAACAAAAAAGAATCGTTACTAAAATGACTTGCCAAGATTAAAATAAGTGTTAAAATAAAATAATTTAACTTTTATATAATATAAAAAGGGAACAATTACTCCTGTGTAGTAATGTATTTCTTCCACAACTTGGAACTTTGCAATTAAAATAATATAAATAAAAAGATAAGGCTAAAGTGAAATCAAAACAACATATACATGTCTAGAACATCAGAGTATACGACGAGGGAAATTGGTTTTCTTTAGGGATCTAATTAAAGTTTGATTGCCTTCGATAACATTTAATTTCATTGGTGTAACTATTTGCACTACAAAATTCTATTATTATTTGACAATAAACTAAAAGGCGTAACTCAGTATTTATCACTACAATAAACTAAAAGGCCTAACTCAGGAGAAGACAAATTTCCTACTTTTACTTTTTTTACTATCGTCTTCCTTATCCTTTCCTCGCCTTCCTCGCCGAGTGTCTTTCTAGCCTCTCCTTACCACCACAACCATACAATTCTCAAATAACAAAATCCACGGATGCACAACAAAAAAATAAGAAGAAGGAAATCACCATGAACAAACCAAACACAAAGGTAGTGTAGTAGAGGCACCAGGTTTAAGCTATCGAGAAGAAAATAGAATAAAAAGGATCTAGCCACTAATACTCAATTCAATCCATAAAACAAGGCAAGTAGTACTTAATTCAATAAATAAAAGGTCACCAATATTCAAATTAACAGGACAATAAAACGTTGATCCAAAGCAATAAACAAGGAAAAACTGAGCATAAAAAAATAAAAGGAGCACCGTAGTAGAGAAGACGCAGAATTAACCCTGATAAAAATAAAATAAATTAATAATTATTATTAAAATAGGGAACACCCTGACCTGGAAGTAAGTCGATCACGTGCAATTGAAAAACTAGGGATTGATCTATGTTCACAATCAGAAATTTGATCTCCTTGTTTTTTTTGTTTTGGAAGGTAGGTTTGAAACACAGGAACCAAAAAGAGATATCCGAGGATGGGGAAAAGATATAAAAGAGATTTGATTTGAATAGATTTTCTGATGAGAATTTGCAACAGCCCACTCACCCACTCCTTTGAGATATTCTGATTTCTTTTATTTTATTTATCTAGCCACTCACGTAAAACCTAACCACTCATTGTAAAATCTAACCACTCTTTTAAATATTTTGATTTTACTTTATTTTATTTATTTTTTATTTTTATTTTATCTTATTTTCAGAAACCAGGGTGATACAACTCCACTCCCCCTAAAAAAAATTTCGTCCCAAAATTTAGCTAAGGATAAGATTATTCGTATTACCTGGCTACAACTATTACTCCTAACTTTACCACCCTTTAATGGTTTTCCTTTTCTCTCTCACATCATTTACTCTTAACTTAACTCTCTATGATACTCCACTCTATGATACTCCACTAGGCTTCCCAACTTCTCTTTTGACTACTATATACTACGTATTACATTGTGTTACTTGTCTAAGTCGTAGTTCTTCCTATGGATGTAAGACATCACCCTTGATTTTATTTTTATTTTATTTTTTTTCACCATTGAAAACATCAACTTTGTATTGGTTTACTTCTCTTAGGTCTGTACTCTTTCCTAAACATAAAAGAAATGACTACCTAACCTACACAACTTGACTTCTAATTGCTAAGGCTCGCAACACCAGTCATTTGTTAAGGTCTCTAAAGGCTTACGTTTAACGTTTAAGGTATGACTACTACTTTAGTCTATCTTCACCACTTTCTTGGTGGCCTGGCACACTCTTAATTAGGGTCATAACTTCACTAGCTTGTCCTCGTATGTCTCACACCACATATGGCACCCTTTTAAACCAAAAGGCTTTTGAAGGATCTCTTCCTTATTTTTCCTATGGTTACCTTTTACCTTTCTTAGGTTGATACAATCCTGAACTCATTCCAAACCCAAAGTACACATCCATTAAGCACCGTAATCTAGTATTACCACTCGAGGGTCATTCAAGGAAGGATACCTAAAATTTAACTAGTTTGTTAAAACTACTCTAATAATAGATTTAATATCAAAGGGGCCAAGGTTAAAGTCATCTTATCTGGGCAATCTATCGTGATTTAACTTGGTTACAACCCTACACACAACATTGTGGACAATAGACTATTACCTAACTAATTAAAAATGTCATTTGAAAACCAAACTTAAGTTCCATGCAATTGGTGTGGCTCACCTTTTCCATGCCAAATATACTTAGACATATTATAAAACACATCAACCATATACAAATACCTTCTAACACATTATGCGACACATCACACCAATAAGTATATATGCTAAATATACATGATAGGAATGACTCAAAATCAAACTAATAACATTATAATTACCACATTATCATCAAGTGTGCATTTGAGCATATAACAACCATTAGTCACTTCAACTGCATCAATAATTTTATCCAATTCTACCTTGTACTTTTACCCACATATGGTATAATTCAAATCCAAATTGTTATTCATCTGAAATATGCATTAACAGAACTATACATGCTCAGTACATGGTTATTAATAGTTTTAACAAAAATAACATAAGGCTTAACACTCCCGCTAATTCAAACTCCTATAGGTTTTTATAAAAGGTTCTCACTTTTTTTTTTCTTAAAAGAAATGATACTGATTCTTTTTTCCAATATTATAGTGTCATATTTCAATTGGTTTGGTGAATATTGTGGATAGCAATTGTTCTTCCTACGCATACTCCTATAGCATACAACTCTTGGAACACTAATAACATAGAATTGTCATATGAGGCACACATTAAAAAAAATTGACCAACACAAAAACAGTTGTTTTGCCAAAATATGTGTAAGTTATATGACTTATAATTGCAAAGTCCGCAACATATCAGCATGATTCATAAAATGGCTAATAACATGAAATGGTCATAAAACATGAAACAAAATCAAAACATTAAAATTCTATCCTCATACTTTTAAGTTACTAAATGAATCCACACAATAAATAACAGATAAAACCTTTTATCTATCAAGATAAATTAAGGGAACAACTGACATTAACATTTAAAGGTAAAGAAAAAAAAAATAATCTAAATTAGCACTTCTTAAATGTGTTTCAAAAAGAAAGAACTCTAATAGTCAAAGGCATAGTGAAAAGAAACAGGCTGAAACATATTAGATGAATCATTTACAATATTCAATATAAAAATTTTGGACTTAGAAAATGCATAAGACCCAAACAAGATTAAAATCATAAGTTATTTCTGAGAGTATGAAGTCTCTATCTCATATGAATTGAAATACCCGTGAACAAGTAGATTCAAGAAAATGTATATCTAACTTGTAAGAATAAATATTTCTTACTCTTTATAACATTAGGTTAATAATCGACGTCACAACAAATCTAAGGGAGTGAATTTAATGCTTTTGTTAGACAAAAAAAAAAACAAAATGATAATAAGAAAAGACCTTACTAATAAGAATAAGAGCTTGTCAAATCAAATTAGTCATGAAAAGAAAGACATGAAATTATAACAATAGTAAAATGGAAAGGATTGCTAAGATATAGTAAAGAGCTTTGTAGGTTCTCTAAGTTAAACATACTAAAGGTTATAATCTTAATACAAAGAAATGTTCTCTTGAAAACAAAATATACAAAAGAACTAAACAATTTTAACTTGCCACTGGGTAGAACAATTTAATTATGCATAAGGACCAAAACCTCAAAATGGGAGTGCCTGAATAATATAATAATAATAATATCAACTTTATAAAAAAAATAGAGCTTGTTACATCCTAGGATCAGAAATAAACACAATTGACATAAAACTTACTAAATAAATGGCTTAACATGAGAAAAATTTCTATAACATGTTTTGAACTCAAAATCCTAGAGTAGAATATGCATTAATTAAATTCAAATGAAAAACAAAGAAATAAGAAAGTATGACAATTTTTTTTAATTAAATTTAAAAGCTCAAACTCGAATTTTGAGAGTTAAAATTACTTCCTTAGATAACAAATTATAAAATTTCACCACCCTAGACATTCCTCTATTAACCCATAACAATATAAAACAATAAAAGTACAGAAGAAACATAGAATTGACAGGGAAATAAAGAAGTCAGACTCCTTATCAAATTTTTGACAAACTAATTCTACAAAATCAATCTCTTAACTCAAACAAAACTTTCTTTACATAAACAACTGCATTTCTCAGTGAGATACACATTCATTTCAACAAGTCCCTCCTCAACTCTCTCACTCAATTTAGTTCGTTAAATAGTTAAACTCCCATTTGTACTTCTAACCCATTTACTCAATCATAAAAGTCATTTGTCACAAACACAATTCTTGATGTCTTAGTTGGAAATCCATAGTAGTTTCTAATTTTTTTTTCTTTAAAGAAGGTTAGCCTTCAAAAGACAACAACATCACATTTTTATATTTTTAATTTAGCCATCTTCTTTCCTTAATTAATGTTCCTTACATTTGTTATAACTTTTTAAATCATATCAATTAATATGAACATTTCTGACATAGGCACATACAAGCTAAATGCATGAACATGTGAAATTTCCAAAGCATAGTACACTAGCAATAAAGAAAGCATAACACTAGATTGACAAGGAATAAAAAGTAAATCCTAATCAAAGTGACATATATCACCTACTTAAAACAATACATATAACAAAAATCTCTGGATGTAGTATACTTAATTATAACTTTTGCTTGCCATAGGGTCTTGCTTGCTACATTAGAGGTATCGAGGTGGCCAATCTCAATATCTCACATGCGAGCAATTAAGACTTATGGTATAACAATTCACAAAATCACCAAACATAATATTCATGTCCAATCAAAATCACACTAAACATCTCATGATACATCAAGGTACACATAAAAAGCATGACAACCACATAACTCACAAGCCGAGGAAATTAAACCTGTTGGACTTAAAGCTTGATGATGCTTGAAGTTGCTCAACCTTTAGTGTTTTGCTTTTGATGTTTATGTAATCTTTTTTTTTCCTTAGATAAATTATAATAAGCTTTTCATTGTATTGATTGTTTAGGATAGGCTTGTGCTTGTGATTGTTCTTGTGTGACAAGTCTTAGGTAAGTAAAGTCATTACTTGTGTTGGAGATTCAAATCATTCATTTCCCTCTTTATTTTTAAGAAAAAGTTTTTGGTAATTGACTTAGGTAATAGATTACCAGAAACTGGCAGTAGATTACCAACTAAGGTAATAGATTACCAGAAAACGGTAATAGATTACCACAGTTTGGTAACAGAGTGAAAATTTGTGATTTTCTCTGTGGTAATCGATTACCACTCGGGTTAATCGATTACCAGAGGTTAAAAACACTTGAGATGATGTTTACTTGCTGGGATAATCGATTACCAACAGCTGTAATCGATTACCACCATCAGAAATCAATTAGATTGCTCAAAATGGGTTTTTATCTTGTTTTTTACATAAACCCTCTTTCAAAATATTTCATAAGAACTTTGAAAATACGAAAAGGATTGATCTTACACTTTCATATCTTCTTTGAAACTGAGTTTATATTTTCTCCAAGAAATCCTTCAAAGAATTGAAAAGGTTTTCAAGAAAAGTTTTCAAAGAGCAATCTTGGTTGAGTTTCAATGGTTGGTTTGTCTTGTGCTTCATGTTGATCATATTCTACACTATCAGGTGTTCTCTAAACTGATCTTTATTGTTTGTTTTGGTTTGGGTTGATTACTCTAAGAGAGAGGTCTCTCTAGGAAAGAGTAAGGTGTTTTGAGAAAGGTTTCTCAAAGGATTGGTTCTCTGAGGTGCCAAGACCAAGGAGAACTGTTCTTTGGGTTAAAGAACAGGTGTTGGGTGTTTTGATTTCGTTTTTATGTTGCTTGTGCAGAGTGAATGTAAAGAACATAAAAGGGATCATTGTTATAGTGGAACACCAATTGCAACAGATTGTTGAATTGGGACTGACGTAGGCGTAAAAGCTTCGAACCAAGTATAAATCCTCTTGTACACTCTTCTTCTACCTTACGCTTTTATATTTTGTCAATACGATTAACTGTAACATTGAATTACATTGTTTACATTTGGTAATTGACTGCGTAATTGATTCATATCTTGAACACTTGAATACAAATACTGATTCTCTAAGTATATTGATTGCTAATATGTTTCTCTAATCTTTCTTAAGTGTTTCTGTTGTGTATCTTTGATATATCTTGTTCTAACGCTTATTCATTTGAGGTTGATTAGTTAAACAAGATTAGATTTAATCTGAAATAAAAAGAAAGTAGAAACGAAATTAATTTGGCATATAGGGAACTTGAATCTATTCATCCCCCCTCTAGATTCAACATAGGGACCAACAATTGGTATCAAGAGCTTTAACTAGTAAATCAATCTAGTAATCCTTGTTAGTTCCCTGGAATGGCTAGTAATCTTTTACCCTTCGCTGAAGGAGCTTCGATAAATAGACCTCCATTGTTCTGTGGTGATAACTATCCATTTTGGAAAGTTCGCATGAAGATCTTTATGAAATCTATTCACAGAAGTATCTGGCAGGCTGTGGTAAATGACTACAAAGTTCCAATAAAAATAGAAAATGGAAAAGAAATAGAGAAACCTTTTGAGGAATGGGACATGGATGAGATTAGAAGGGCTGAAAATGACACTAAGGCATTGAATATCATACACTCTGCCTTGAATTCTGATGAGTTTTTCAGGATATCAGCTTGCACAACAGCAAAAGAAGCATGGGAGCTCATCATGGTAACCCATGAAGGTACTGCTGAGGTGAGGAGAGCTAGGAAGAACACACTCATTCAAGAGTATGAGACATTCAGAATGTTCCAAGGAGAATCAATAATGGAAATGCAAAAGAGATTCACACACATCATCAACCATCTCAAAGGACTTGGCAAGAACTTCATTGAAGAAGAAGTGAATGTCTAGATTCTGAAATTGCTAAATAGAAAGTGGCAACCTACTGTGACAGCCATAACTGAATCAAAGAACTTTGCTGCTATTACCAGTGCTGAACTGTTTGGTAAACTTAGAGAGTATGAAATGGATATGACTCGCATGGCAGATGAGGAACAAAAGGACAAGAAAGCCAAAAGCCTCGCACTGAAAATGGAAGACACATCAAGTGAGTGTGATACATCTAGTTGGGCAAGTGAGTCCGAACATGAAAACATGAACCAAATGGTAAGAAAGTTTAAAAAGTTCATGAGAATGAAGAATGGTAAGAAAAGGTTGAACAATTCTAAGAAGGGCTTCAAAAGTAGTGAGAGTTCGTCTTCAAAGGTGACTTGCTATGAGTGTGGCAAGGTTGGTCACTACAGGTCTAAGTGCCCCAACATGAGGAATGCCAACTGCAATGAGCCTAGAAGATCTAAACATAATGAAAGGTCCAAGAAGGACATATTCAGAAAGAAGAAAGCATATATAGCTTGGAAAGAGGATGATTCTTCTACCAATACTGAAAGTGAGATTGAGGAAGAAAATCTTTGCTTCATGGTCAAATCAACAATGGATGAAGAGGTAAGTGATTCTGATTCATCTACTTGTGATTATGATGAGTTACATACTGCTTTTTGTGATTTGTATAAAGAAGCCAAAAGATTAAGCAAATTGAACAAGGTTTTAAAAAGCAATGTTTCTGATTTAGAAAATAGTATATGTGCTTTAAAAAATGATGTTCAAAGATTGAAAGATGAAAATGAAGTTTTGAAACAACCATGTTTTAAGTGTGCTTCAACTTTTGTTTCTTTGAGAAAGAAAAATCTGAAGTTATTTGCATTTGAACAACCATGTAAAAACAGAACCTTCACATGTAGTTATTGCATGAAACCTGGTCATAATTCTTATAATTGCATGATTAGAAAGGAAGGTATATCTTGTGGTTTGTTTAAGTGGGTTAAGAAAGTTAAACTTGATGATGCTAACATGGCTGGACCCAAGAGAAGTTGGGTACCAAAAGCAAAGTAAACCTTCTTGTGTAGATATGCTTAAGAGCCAAACAATCAACAGTTGGTATCAACAATTGGAATCGTGGAACAATTGGTATTCTGGACAATGGCTGCTCAAGACATGAGATTGATGAAGAGATCAAACTTATCTCCTTTCAATCAAAAGAATTTGGATCTGCAGTTTATGGAGATAACATAGAGGGAAAATTTTATACCCCTATCTTTGATAATTCATATTGCTTAACATGTAGAAAATCATATCATTGCATTATATTTGGCAAAACATAGCTCATATTGCATGAAAACATGTTTTTAGAAAAATCTATCTGAGATAATCGATTATCACCAAGGGTTAATTGATTACCTGATATGTTTTGGCCCCTTGTGTATTGTATGTTCACTAAGTAATCGATTACCACATGGGTCAATCGATTACCTCTTTACACTGCTATATTTGTGAGTATTTGATAGGCACGGGTTAATCGATTAAGACCTTAAGTCAATCAATTACCCATGTTTTATAACTAATGTCTTTTCAACTCATGTTATAAGAGTAGTAACAGGAGTCAAGGGTCATCTTTTCATACCTTCTCCAAAGGATGGATGAAATGGAAGCAACAACGACTTGATATTTTCTTTAGTTCATTCATTCTTATCTCTATTCTCTATATTTGATTATAATTCTCTCTGTTTTTGCTTTTGATATACCAAATAGGGGGAGAAGTATAAGTTGATAGAATATAGTTGATAGGGGGAGTAAGGAGTAAGTAGAAATTTGAGTTTGGCTTATATGAACTATATGAACAATTATTTCATGAATCTGCAACATTTCTATTTTGTGCTTGCATTGCTAACAAATTGCAGGTTTATCAAAAGAACAATAAGCACCTAGGCACTAAGGAAAACTCAAAGTTGGATTTGGTACATCAAAACCAAAAAGGGGGAGATTGTTGGACTTAAAGCTTGATGATGCTTGAAGTTGCTCAACCTTTAGTGTTTTGCTTTTGATGTTTATGTAATCTTTTGTTTTCCTTAGATAAATTGTAATAAGCTTTTCATTGTATTGATTGTTTAGGATAGGCTTGTGCTTGTGATTGTTCTTGTGTGACAAGTCTTAGGTAAGTAAAGTCATTACTTGTGTTGGAGATTCAAATCATTCATTTCCCTCTTTGTTTTTAAGAAAAAGTTTTTGGTAATTGACTGAGGTAATAAATTACCAGAAACTGGCAGTAGATTACCAACTAAGGTAATAGATTACCAGAAAACGGTAATAGATTACCACAGTTTGGTAACAGAGTGAAAATTTGTGATTTTCTTTGTGGTAATCGATTACCACTCGGGTTAATCGATTACGAGGAGGTTAAAACACTTGAGATGATGTTTACTTGCTGGGATAATCGATTACCAACAGCTGTAATCGATTACCACCATCAGAAATCAATTAGATTGCTCAAAATGGGTTTTTATCTTGTTTCTTATATAAACCCTCTTTCAAAATATTTCATAAGAACTTTGAAAATACGAAAAGGATTGATCTTACACTTTCATATCTTCTTTGAAACTGAGTTTATATTTTCTCCAAGAAATCCTTCAAAGAATTGAAAAGGTTTTCAAGAAAAGTTTTCAAAGAGCAATCTTGGTTGAGTTTCAATGGTTGGTTTGTCTTGTGCTTCATGTTGATCAGATTCTACACTATCAGGTGTTCTCTAAACTGATCTTTATTGTTTGTTTTGGTTTGGGTTGATTACTCTAAGAGAGAGGTCTCTCTAGGAAAGAGTAAGGTGTTTTGAGAAAGGTTTCTCAAAGGATTGGTTCTTGGAGGTGCCAAGACCAAGGAGAACTGTTCTTTGGGTTAAAGAACAGGTGTTGAGTGTTTTGATTTCGTTTTTATGTTGCTTGTGCAGAGTGAATGTAAAGAACATAAAAGGGATCATTGTTATAGTGGAACACCAATTGCAACAGATTGTTGAATTGGGACTGGACGTAGGCCGGAAGCCGAACAAGTATAAATCCTCTTGTACACTCTTCTTCTACCTTACGCTTTTATATTTTGTCAATATGATTAACTGTAACATTGAATTACATTGTTTACATTTGGTAATTGACTGCGTAATTGATTCATATCTTGAACACTTGAATACAAATACTGATTCTCTAAGTATATTGATTGCTAATATGTTTCTCTAATCTTTCTTAAGTGTTTCTGTTGTGTATCTTTGATATATCTTGTTCTAACGCTTATTCATTTGAGGTTGATTAGTTAAACAAGATTAGATTTAATCTGAAATAAAAAGAAAGTAGAAACAACATTAATTTGGCATATAGGGAACTTGAATCTATTCACCCCCCCTCTAGTTTCAACATAGGGACCAACAAAACCTAAGCTCTGATACCACATTTGTAACACCCCTAGTTACTACAAACGCTACGACATAAAATCTCCATGGTTCGGGGAAAAATAAATACACCACTAAATGAAGGGAATTAACTTCATTCCATAGAGTAATTACTAGAGTGAGATCTCACAACTACATATGTCTCCACAATTCAAAAACTCTCAAATAACGAAATATCTAGAGAATTTTTAACATGTAAGCAACCACTGAAAATCAAGAAAGGAAAAACAAGGACCACAGTATGCCAAGTCCTCAAGCAATCGAGCTCCTTTCCTAGCCTACGTTATTTTTGCATCCAACAAACTGCTCATCTGCTCACCCGTTTGCGGGGTCATCACAAGTGTCAAGCATAGACACAACACAGGGTTAGTTCACATTTTAATAATAATAACAAGACCAATAAGAACAGTTCAACACAAGGAACATAAGAAGGTACACACACTCAATTCAAAATTTATCAAAGCCAATCATATCATGCAACCCAGTATGATGCATGCTACTCACAATTCCCTCTCATGCCATGTGGTACCATTAAAACCATTGAGCGATGTCTAGGAGTACATGTCACCTCTGACACTCTCACTAGAAATACTAGACAGTTACAGTCAGGGCAACCAGTGTTGCAAAGGGAGTCACTTCCCACTCCTGGTGATCAGCCATAGTGGAAGTTTTCCCCACCGCGAATACCCCCCAACTCCTAAGCCATTACATCGACCCGTCAGGGACCAACCGTTCTAGTTTCATTCATCCTCATTTTTCGAAAATATTTTTGTTTCACTTAGTATTCATGATAATCGTTATCAATTTCTCAAAACTTCATGCCTCTTAAGCATGTCCACCAGGGGTAACCTCACTGCTTCTCCACCGTAGTAGACATCCATCCCTCTCATTTTCAACAACCACAACTGATTATCATGAACCTAAGTAATTTATCAATACAACATGCCCCCACAAAATTAATCTCTCACCCCATATAACTCAGCTCACATAACAAAATATTTAATACAACAGAATCCAATAAGATTATCATACACAAATAATCATATGTAAAATCAGTGTAAATAGGGAAATGGAAACAGTTAAGTAAGAAATATGACATATACTTTATCATAAAAACAAAAACAAGAATTAAATTAAACCTCGTACACTTCCAATCGCCAATTAAATTAAATCAAATAGACACAATACAATAATTACAATAATAATACACACAAGAATTCAATTCACTAATAAAGCTAATCTGAACGACAAAAATAACAAAAAAGAATCGTTACTAAAATGACTTGCCAAGATTAAAATAAGTGTTAAAATAAAATAATTTAACTTTTATATAATATAAAAAGGGAACAATTACTCCTGTGTAGTAATGTATTTCTTCCACAACTTGGAACTTTGCAATTAAAATAATAGAAATAAAAAGATAAGGTTAAAGTGAAATCAAAACAACATATACATGTCTAGAACATCAGAGTATACGACGAGGGAAATTGGTTTTCTTTAAGGATCTAATTAAAGAGATATCCGAGGATGGGGAAAAGATATAAAAGAGATTTGATTTGAATAGATTTTCTGATGAGAATTTGCAGCAGCCCACTCGCCCACTCCCTTGAGATATTCTGATTTCTTTTATTTTATTTATCTAGCCACTCACGTAAAACCTAACCACTCCTTGTAAAATCTAACAACTCTTTTAAATATTTTGATTTTACTTTATTTTATTTATTTTTTATTTTATTTTATAAAGTTTGATAGTAGTTTATTCTTTCCTCCTGATTATAACCTTTAGCTACTAATCTAGCCTTATTTTTAGTGATAATACTAGATTCATCTAATTTATTTCTAAACACTCATTTAGTGCTTATAGTTTTAATGGATGGAGGTTTAGGCACTAGATCCCACTCATCATTTCTTTTAAATTGATTCAACTTAAGGCATCATTAATATTTTTGGGTTCAATTTGTGAAACAAATGCCATATGGCTACACAAGTTACTTAAGAAAGACCTAGTAGATACTCCATTTGAACTAGCATGAATGATACTATTTAGTGAGATACCTTTGGTAGTCTTCCACTCTTAGTTAGTTCTTCATTGGCTATGGGGAATTCAACTATTGGAGTTTCACCATTCATTTCTTTGTTTTTCAAAGTAGCTAGGTTCCTTATCAAGAGTTCCAACATTACCATCTAAAAAATATTTCTCAATATAGGAGTTAGTCTCATCACATAATAAATTAATAGTTTTTTCAATGCATAAAGATCTTTAATTGAAGACTATATGCTTTGTGAACATAAGAAGTTAACTTCATCAGCTTTAGCATCAAATTTTCTAAGAGGTTCTATTCTACTGTTAAGAACACAACATTTGCATCCAAATATTTTAAGGTGAGAAATGTTTGATTTCCTTCCTCTACATAGTTCATTAAGAGATTTTTTTTTGAAAATTTCCCTTTTTGAGTAACTTATTTAGAGTGTAGCAAACAATACTAGCACCGTTAGCTCAAAAGTATTTAGGCAATTTTGTTTCACTTAGAAGACTTTTAGCTCATTCTTCAAGAGACTAATTTTACATCTCCACATCACCATTTTACTGAGGTGTTCTTAGAGCTAAAAAATTGTGATAAATCCATTTTCTTTACAAAATTTTCAAAAGGACAGATTTTTAATTCACCTACATGGTCATTTCTTATTGAAACAACTTTTTACTGTTTTTCATTTTGTATAACCTTGCAGAGTTTGATAATAGTAGAAAGGTATCTTTTTTGTTCCACTTATGTCTTAAGTAATCATAAAACCTAACAATAGCATAGCAGTTTCCACCCAAATTCATGGTTTTGGAGGGAATAGATCCATGTGAAGTATTTCAAGAGGTTTTATAGTGGAAACAATGTTTTTGCTTTTAAAAGAAGTTTTGACTTGTTTACGCTCTTAACATGCATCACAAAGTTTGTCCTTGTCAAATTTGAGCTTAGGCAAGCCAATTACTATGTCCTTTCTGCTAAGCTTATTCAAGTAATGCATATTTAAGTGACCTGCTCTTCAATTCCACAACCATGGATTATTAGTGTAAGTATGCAAGAATTTCATTTTATGAACAGAAGAATTATCAATGTTTTAACCCCTAGACATTACTGACCCCTTTATCTGTATAGAGCAACCCATAACTATTGGAGTCACAAATTTGACATCAAGCATTATTGAAGACAATTTGTAGGTCCATAACTGACTTATACTTAGAAGATTGTACTTTAAACCTTAAACATACATCACCTTTGATTTGTGTTTTAAATTTTTTTTCCCTATGTCTTCTTCACCAATGATCTTGATAAAGATTGCATTTTCCTTGGTAAACTTTGGTTATCAAATCCTTTAAGTAAGAAATCTTAGTCTATAAAAAAATTCATTCCTCAAATTTTTTTTTATTAAATTCTTTAAACACTAATTGTACAACCATAACTTTGTGAGCTTTTTAAAGGTAGGAAGAACAAACACAACTATTTAGTTTATAGTTAGAGAGAAGATTTTCATGTGCAACTTTTAAATCGTAAAAATATTTTTAGCGAGTTGTTAATCTTTCAATGTGCCATTTTAGGTTGCTTTTTAGCTTTTTAATTTCAATGACAAGTTTTTTTTGCTTTATTCTTAAAGGCATTGTGCAATTGATTGAGATCGAATTTTACCTCAAAGTCTAACCTCAATTTAGAAATCTTGTCAGTGGAAGCTTCATCAATTATTTTAGTCATCAGACACAGGTTAACTTCTTCTTATTCTTAGGAGTTGAGGATGGATGAATTTCTTTTGTCCAAAGAAATGTAAACCTTGTTTTCCTTCATTTCTCACTTGCTTCTCATTTTGGGAAGTTTCCTTTAGAGGAAAAACGTGTAATCTGATTTAATGTGTCATTTCTTTCCATATTCAAAGCAAGTGTAGTTGCTGGAGCTACATTCATTTTTCTTAATGGCTCTGGGAGGTTTCTTATCTTTGTTTTTGTTAAGGAATCCTTATTCATATGATGTTTCACTTAAATATTCTTCATGTGAGTTGCCCCCTTTAAGTACTAGGCCTTTTCTTTTCCTATTAACATCATCATGAAAAAAGTTAGATAATTTAGATTTATATTTTATAAGCTTACTAGATAAGGCCGACAATAGCATCATAACAAGATCCTTTGGGTCTTTAACAGTAGTGATCTTAGGATTCCATTATCACGATAAACATTTTAGCACTTTGATATTTAATTATTCATCATCAAATTCTTTTCCAAGTCCTAGCAAGTAATTGGTGATTTGAGTGAATCTTGTTTGTAACTAAGTGATGATTTTTCTTTGATTCATCTTGAACATCTAGTACGAGGGAATGCTTTTGTGACATTCTGACATTGTCAATCCTTTTATGTGATACTTTAAGCATATCCCATATTTCCTTTGCACTATTGAATCTTATGGTTATTAAAAGATAATCTGAAGAGAGAATTGATGTAATCATGATTTTGACTTTTAGATCATACTAAACTTGTTGTCATTGACTTTCATCCATTTCTTCTCATTCTAGCTGAACTTTTTGCTATCTACTGTTTTGGTCGGAATGTGTAGAACTTTCAATAGGATACTCCATGCTTTTGGTTTAATTAATTGAATAAAAATACGCAATCAACTTTGTCAAAAAAGTAAATTTTTTTGCTTCAAAAAATAGAGTTCTATTTAAGGAAGATACCTTTTTAAAGGTAATTTTCTTTGTATTTATTTTGACAAACAAAAGTTTTGTATTTGAGTAAAATTGAAAAAACTAGCTCTTAATGTCAATTGTGGATATCAAAATGTGTTGAAAGCCAACACAAGGGGTGAATTGGTTTTCTTTTTACCTATAAAACTTTTAACAAAATTAATTGTTTAAAATCCAAGTATTTTAAAATGATTGTATCAACTTTTTTAATATCTTTCCCTGAATCCTTGAAAAACTATTTCAAAATCTTTTTGAGGGAATTTGACCCTTGAGTCAATTCTCAATTGCATAAAAGGATATAGCAAAGTGGTTAGCTAAACATGTATATCAATATAAGGAAGATGAGCATGACACAATAATTTATAATGGTTCACCTTTGATACCAAAAGCTACATCCATTTTGGCTTCCAAATAACTCTTGTTTGGTGTTCCACTAATACAATAAGACAAACAAATTTTGATCACTTTTCAAACCTAGAAAAGACCTAGATGTTTAAACCCTATAAACTCTAAATGATCATATTACAAGGAGAAAAAACTATTTTCCTTAATCTTTTAATAGAGAAAACCCTATTCTATAATTTCTTTACACAAAAATCTCTTGCACTAATACACAAGAAACAAAAAGATTCAAATAGAATTTAAAAAGGACATAACCTTCATTTCTATATGCAATGAATGAATGATAGGTGGTTATGAATTTCTTCAAGTAGTAATCTTACCCAAAAGAAAAGGTTCTTTCATGAATACATGGTCTTCATAGGAATATAGTTTTCAGTTGTTGAAGAAATAAATGATATGCAAAGTTCAAAAAATTTTATTTTATCTCAAAGATGATTTTCTGCTTGTCTTCAAAATTTGTTCTACCTTATTACTTTCAAAAGTTTAAAAGCTCTTTTATAAAGACAATTAAAATAACTCCTATGTAATCAATTCTTTTATCATTTAATCGATTATTTTGCTAATATAATCGATTATATCCTTCGTGTAATTGATTAAAATGTTCAAACCATACCTGGGTTTCGTACCAAGAACATTTTAATTAGTTACAAACCGTTTGTACTCCATTAAACCAACAAATTTAGCTTCTTTTTTTTTTTTGTTAAACTAAGGCAATTAATTACTACGTGATGTAATCGATTATTCTAGGAAGATTTAATGCTTTGTTTCAACATAATGTAATTGATTGCAACCAATGGTTATCAATTATTCCACAATGACTTTAGCATACTTAGCGAAAATATATTTTGAATACTTGTTGCTTAAGTTATATTCAATGTATGAAATTATATGCTAAATTTTTTTGATACATTTATTTAGGAAGTACAGGTTACATCTTTCTAAACTTTATCTAAGGCACACAATGAAAAATTAAAGAATTACAAAGACACTTTAAACTACAATGGAATTAAAAAAGTCATAACATCTTCAAAGATTAATCAATCCTTTATATGTCCTTTGGGGCTTCAGCTTCTTTGGGGCTTCAGGTTCTTTGAGTTTAGTGATTTCCTCATGAGCTTTATATCTAACACTTGGTATTCTTGGTGCTTATAGCAAGGAAATACTTGAAGAAGTATGTGTTATTTGTTCCCAAGATGCTATTTTAATATTAATGGGATATTGACATCAACTTTAAGATTAAGTTTCCTCTTATGGTCTTTTGGTTCTTAAAGACTCCTCTTTCGATGCCAATTCCAAGGAAGCACAAGAACCTAAAGAGATGGTGGATGACCATATTGTTTTGAAGAGTGAACATGTTGCATTAAAGGCTAAGGTGTAAAAGCTTGATGTTGTCTTAGATGATATTCTAGTTGAACTCCAACAAAAATTTTAACTATGGTCTTATGTTTTTGTTACTTACATCCCAAAGAGAAAAGCTTAAATGAATAAGATAAGATGATGGGAAAACGGAAAAGAGGCTTTAGCCAAATGGGAGCCAAGCAAAGGTTTTAGAACTTAACAAGAGTTTATATGCGAAGCCTTATGGAATTTTATTGCTTTCAATCTTACAATTCTTTAGTATAACTTCTTCTATAAATTTCATAACACATTGTCTTAATATAGAAACCTTTTTAATAGGATGAACATAATCTTCTTGATCAATTCAACATATGATATCTTCTTTTGTTCTAAAAATTTTGTGTTTACTTTGATCATTACTTTATGTTCTTATTACTAATCTTCTTGATCAATTCAACATATGATATATTCTTTTGTTCTAAAAATTTTGTGCTTACTTTGATCATTACTTTATGTTCTTATTAGTCTAATATATCACCTTCTTCAGCTCAAGTTGGAAAAATTACAGTTGAAAAGCTATCTATCTAAGTTTCGCTCTTAAGCTCTTGAGTTTTGTTCTTCATTTGTAAACGCCTCTCTGTGTAGAGGATAAACATATTTTAACTTCTTTCAAAATCCATTGTTGTTGATGCAATCCTCAAGTAGAAGTGCATGTAAGCCACGGATCTTCATGCTTCAATGAATACTTGGTGTTTGGAGAAGAAGAAGCTCACGGCCTCAAAGAGAAAAGGAAGAAGAAAACGGTTTAAGAAAGAGATGGAAGCACCATGGCAAGTGCCAATAAGCTCAAGGTGGAACCGCCACAATGGAACAAGGAAGTCATTGATGAGATTCAAGGTTCTTCACAAGAACACGAGAGAAAACACTCTCAATTTTCTGAATTCAATTTTCAATTAACCAAAAGTGTTTACAATTCAAATAAAATCGTACTTATACTAACTAGTTTTGGCGCCACCTTGGAAACCAAGGATCAAATCTTCACCCTTGGATTTAGATTAGGATCAACATGTGGAAAGCTTTCTCAAGCACCTCACAAAGATCACAAACCTTAATCCTTGATTAAGTTTACATCCAAGGGCCACGGCCAAGTAGAGAAGTGGTGGCAAAAGTGTGACTTAAGTTTGAATTCTAGCCTCTTGATTAGATCTTAATCATGAGGTTAGAATTCATTTAAGAAATGGTGCCTAAAGCATGTGCTAGCTGAATTTAAACTTAACCATTAGGTTAGAGATTGTAGATCTCATCTAAGGGTTGGAATTCAAATTGAGTTAGTGCTTCCTCCACTACTTTCCCTCTAATTTTCTCTCACTCTCCCTAGGGAGAGTGTGTGCCACTCTCTCTCAATTTTTGGAGAGAGATTCGGTCCTATTGTGCAAGCCTAGGCCGTGAATTATTCAATGTTTTACACCTAATTACAAGTTACAACATACTAGAAAAATTACAAGTCCTATTACAAATTAAAGAGAAGTCTTGAGTTGACTCTTGACTTTGAAGTTGACTTTGACTTTTGAGTTGACTCTCCACCTCTTCTTGTATTCTCTTTGTCATGGCCCTTGTAACTCTTCTAGTGAAGGATGGTCCTCCATCAGTTGTGGTGCCCTAACATGAGGAGACTGAGTTTTCAAAGAATACTTTTTGTATTAGCTTGAGGAGGTTGTGTTGGACTTGAAACTGAAGAAGTCGTCTCTTGTTTTTAGTTTTGATCTACTTGTAATCTTGATTTTAATGATAGATTGTAAATAGGAGCTTAATTGTATTGATTGTTTTAGAATAGGCTTTGAGTGTGGCTTTTATTCAATCTCACTTCACAGAGAAGTTGAATCTACTCTGAGAATCAAGCTAGAGCAGTTTGGGAACCCTATTTTGATTTGACAAGTTGAAAACTGTTGTTTAAAATGTTCTTAAGCTGAAGTAATCGATTACCATATATCAGTAATCGACTACCAACAGGTTGAGAAAACAGGGAAGCCCAAAACACTCTGGAGTAATTGATTACCACATCCTAGTAATCGATTACTTCGTGCTTGAGATAACAGAGAAGGCAAAATCTCTCTGGAGTAATCGATTACCACATTCTAGTAATCGATTACCACACCAGAATTCATCTCAAAAAGTTTTTGAACTGCTTTAAATTGAAACCTCTTTGATTTGATTTTCAACAAGAGAGATCTTTGAGTTTTTTCAAGAAAAAAGGAAGAGCGAAAAACTGTTTTTACAAAGAACACAAGTTCTAAGAATTCTCTTCAAGATTTTAAAAAGATTTTCTCTAGAAATGAAAAGTGTGTGAAGGATTGAATACATTGGTTATAATCTTGATCAGATCATACACAACAGGTGTAATCTTTACTGATCTTTATCTTGTTTTTGTATTTTGTTTTTGGTTCAAGACTCTTAAGAGAAAGTTGTTCTCTAGAAGAAGAGTTAAGGAATTTAAGAGAGGTGATCTCAAAGGTGATTCTTGAAGGATTCAAGAATTAGAGAGATATGTTCTTAGGAGAAGAACATATGTTTTGGTTATTTTGATTTTGTTTGTGTTTGTACAGTGTGTTTGTATTAGACACAAGGAATCATTTTAGTGGAAAAACCGATCGCAACAGTTGTTGGGTTGGGACTGGATGTAGGCCAAACGCCGAACCAGGATAAATCTCTGTCCAAGCTTTCTTTCTACCTTATCTCTTATCTTTCTCTGTATTTCTGGCTTTACAATTTCTTTCTATGTCCGCTGCTAAATCTCTGAACTGTTATTTGTAACTCAGATAAAATTTAATCGGGAAAGAAAGTGAGAAAAGATAAAATTGAACGTAGGGAACTAGAATCTATTTACCCCCCCTCCCCCTCTAGATTCAACATAGGGACCAACAATTGGTATCAGAGCTTTAACTAACTAGTAAATCAATCTAGTATTCCTACATAGTTCCCTGTGATGGCTTGTAATCTTTTACCCTTCGCTGAAGGAGCTTCTATAAATAGACTTCCATTGTTCTGCGGTGATAACTATCCGTTCTGGAAAGTTCGCATGAAAATCTTTATGGAATCTATTCACGTAAGTATCCGCGTTTGTGGTAAATGAGTACAAAGTTCCAATGAAAATAGAAAATGGAAATGAAATGGAAAAACCTTTTGAGGATTGGGATATAGATGAGATTAAGAGGGCTGAAAACGATGCTAAAGCTTTGAACATTATACACTCTGCCCTGAATTCTGATGAGTTTTTTAGAATTTCTGCTTGTACTACTGCAAAAGAGGCATGGGAGCTCGTCATGGTAACTCATGAAGGTACTGCTGAAGTCAGGAGAGCTAGAAAGAACACACTCATTCAAGAATGTGAAACATTCAGAATGTTCCAAGGAGAATCAATAATGGAAATGCAGAAGAGATTCACACACATCATCAACCATCTCAAAGGACTTGGCAAGAACTTCATTGAAGAAGAAGTGAATGTCAAGATTCTGAAATCGCTAAATAGAAAGTGACAACCTACTGTAACAGCCATAACTCAATCAAAGAACCTTGCTGCTATTACCAGTGCTGAACTGTTTGGGAAACTTAGAGAGTACGAAATGGATATGACTCGCATGGCAGATGAGGAACAGAAGGACAAAAGAGCCAAAGGAATTGCTCTCAAGATGGAGCATACTGAAATAGAATCTGAATCCTCTGAAGACGGAAATGACTCACAGGAAGACCAAGTGAACTTGATGGTGAAGAAATTCAGAAAATTCATGAAGAACAATTCTAAGAAGAAATTTGGTCAACCAAGAAAGGGAGTCAAAAAGCAAGACAACACTTCAGTCAAAGTAACATGCTATGAATGTGGAAAGATTGGACACTATAGATCAGATTGTCCAAGCCTAAAAAGAAGCAACAACACTGAAGTAAGAAAATCTGAAAGTGAAAGAAATGTCAGAAAAGAAAAGAAGAAAAAGAAAGTCTACATAGCTTGGGATGAAGGCTACACATCCTCAACATCTGAGAGTGAGAATGAGGAAGCAAATTTGTGCTTAATGGTCAAATCATCCAGTGAGGTAAGTGATACAAACTCTACCATGGATGAATATGATGAACTACATTCTGCTTTTTGTGAGCTTTACAATCAAGCTGAAACATTTGAAAAAGAAAACATAGTTTTGAAAAAGCAAATATCCTTGTTAAAACAAAAAGTATGTGATTTAGAGAATGATATTTCAAAACTAAGAAAAGAACTCAACACCTCTACAAACTGTGTTCACATAAGAAGGCATGATAACATGAAATCTGGAAACTCTAAACATGCTAATTTCATTTGCACCTACTGCATGAAATCTGGACATAAATCCTTTAATTGCATGATTAGAAAGAAAGGTATTTCCAGTGGTAAATATAGATGGGTTAAGAAAGAAAACTGTAGCACTAACTTGCATGAACCCAAGAGAAGCTAGGTACCAATCACAAAATAAGTTCTTTTTCTCTTGCAGGAAAGCCTAAACAACAGAAACTCAATATGTTACTTAGACAGTGGCTGTTCAAGGCATATGACAGGTGATAGAAGGAATCTTAGCACCTTCACACCAAGAGAAACTAGATCAGTTGTATATGGAGACAACAACAAAGGAAAAATATTAGGCTACGATGAGGTTGGATACAAAGCTAATACAAGATGATAGAAGATGTATTATTTGGTCGATGGATTGAAGTTCAACTTACTGAGTATTAGTCAACTGTGTGACAAGAACTACAAAATTGCATTTGATGATGAACATTGTCGTATCAGCAACAAAGACTCAGATGAACTTCTCATGGTTGGCAAAAGATCAAATAACATCTACATATTGGAAGTAGATCACTCATCTCCTTACTCTACATGCTTAACTTCTAATGATAATCTGTCTTGGCTTTGACATAGGAGAATAGCACATATTGACATATTGCATTTAAATAAACTTGTATCTTAAGAGCTAGTTTTTGGACTTCCTAAACTGAAGTTTTCCAAAGCTTGCTACGTAATGATGATGAAACAGGTGAAGAAAGCATAGAAGTTGATCATATGCATCAGCAAACTCAAACAACCCTAGTGTCTGATCAAGCAAAAGAATGGAGGACACCTAGGAACCTATCACTTGACAATGTCATTGGTGACATTCACAAGGGGGTAACTACCAGATCCTCACAGAATCTATTTTGCTATAATACTGCTTTTGTATCACAGGTTGAACCCTCCAGCATAGTGTTGGACTTAAAGCTTGAAGATGCTTTAGTGTCTCTCTTGGTGTTTTTGCTTTTGATGTAAAGTAATTTTGGTTTTCTTTAGATGAAGTGTAATTAGGATTGATCCATGTATTGTTTGTTGAGTTTAGGCATGAATGTGTTGAGTTCTTTGTTTGAGGCCCCAGAGAATGGTTAAAACTTGAGTATGGATGATCATGTGACTAATGTTTGATTTCCCTATGTGAAAAACAGTTTTGAAAAACCTGGAAATCCATTTTTCACTGATGTAATCGATTACAGGGGTGATGTAATCGATTACATATGTTTTCTTTCTCGGTGTAATCGATTACATCCCTAGGTAATCGATTACCATGGCAGAAAATATTTTGAATCTTCTTTCTGCTTGATTTCACCCTAGATGCACTCCGAATTGGCTCTTCATGTCTTCATGAGATTTGTAGCTCTATCAATCCTCTTTCATTTGCAAAAAACCAGAGCTCAAAACGATATCTGTAGAAGAAGTTATGCCAATTTTGGTGAAAGTGCTCAAGCAGGTGCGCCCAGGCACAACCAGGAGCATTACTCACTGATGTAATCGATTACATCTCCAATGTAATCGATTACATGGTTTGAAATTCACTGTTTCTGGGTTTCCCTCTTTAATGTAATCGATTACATGCTCGTGGTAATCGATTACATGCCTGGAAAAATCAGTTTGGAGGTTCTAACGGCTAGTGTAATCGATTACATGCATTTGGGATCAATTACTTTGACCGTTAAGCTTCAAATTTGCCCGTTTTCATGCTCCAAAATGTTTTATAAATACTCTTTTGATTGAAACTGAACTTGGTTCTTGGGAGAGAAGCTTTAGAAATGTTCAAACACTTTTATATGCTCTGAAAATAGAGTTTATCATCTTCTCCAAGAAACCCATAAAGAACTTCAAAGAGTTCATCATGTTTTCACAAAGAAAGGGCAAACTTGATATTATCTCTGACTGGGTGGCATTCATTATGTTATCTTTTGTGATCAGAATCTACACTCCAGGTGTACTCTAAACTGATCTTTTGTTTACCATTTTGGTTGTTGGGTTATTGCTCTAGGAGAGAGGTCTCTCTGGATAGAGTAAGAGTCTTTGAGAAGTGTGTTCTCAAAGGGTTTGATCTTGGAGGTGCCAAGGTCAAGGAAGACCTGTTCTTGGGTTGAAGAATGGGCATTGAGTGTTTTGATTTCGTTTTTGTGTTGCTTGTTACAGAGTGAATGTAAAAGGACACAAAAGGGATCATTTGATAGTGGAAAGCCAATCGCAACAGTTGGTTGGGTTGGGACTGGACGTAGGCAGTTGGCCGAACCAGTATAAATCACTGTGCACTCTTCTCTTCCTTCATCTCTTTACCGTTTACCTTACATTGCTATTATCACTGTTTTATCTCTGCAATTTGTTCGGTAATTGAATCGGTAATTAACTCAGTAATTGACTCGGTAATCAACTAAAACTGGAACAACTAGATACTGATGTTGATTGTTTGCATATTGATTAATAACGTTTTTCGATTATTCCTTTTGGTATTCCCACGTGTGTCTCGGTGATATTCTCTCGTTTATCTGTCTCATCTATTGATAGGTAATCAAGAGTAGTTTTGATTGAATTAAAAGGAATTAGAAACGCGAAAATTTGGCAAAGTGGAACGTGAGTCTATTCACCCCCCTTTAGATTCACACACAAAGGGACCAACAATTGGTATCAGAGCTTTATCTAGCAAGTTACTCTAGATTTTGATCCATAGTTCCCTAAAATGATGCCTTGAAACTACCCTGTTCAAAGTGTAAGTCTTTTGATGCCTCCTTGAAAAATTATAGCATGAAGTTCTTTGCAACATTATAATTGTTCATAATAGCTCTATTCTCTATATTTGATTTTAATTCTCTCTGTTTTTGCTTTTGATATACCAAATAGGGGGAGAAGTATAAGTTGATAGAATATAGTTGATAGGGAGAGTAAGGAGTAAGTATAAATGAACAATTATTTCATGAATCTGCAATATTTCTATTTTGTGCTTGCATTGCTAACAATTGCAGGATTCCTAGAAGATCAACACACATCCTAAACATCTAAGAAAACCTTGGTTGATATTTGGTACATCAAAACCAAAAAGGGGGAGATTGTTGGACTTAAAGCTTGAAGATGCTTTAGTGTCTCTCTTGGTGTTTTTGCTTTTGATGTAAAGTAATTTTGGTTTTCTTTAGATGAAGTGTAATTAGGATTGATCCATGTATTGTTTGTTGAGTTTAGGCATGAATGTGTTGAGTTCTTTGTTTGAGGCCCCAGAGAATGGTTAAAACTTGAGTATGGATGATCATGTGACTAATGTTTGATTTCCCTATGTGAAAAACAGTTTTGAAAAACCTGGAAATCCATTTTTCACTGATGTAATCGATTACAGGGGTGATGTAATCGATTACATATGTTTTCTTCTCTGGTGTAATCGATTACATCCCTAGGTAATCGATTACCATGGCAGAAAATATTTTGAATCTTCTTTCTGCTTGATTTCACCCTAGATGCACTCCGAATTGGCTCTTCATGTCTTCATGAGATTTGTAGCTCTATCAATCCTCTTTCATTTGCAAAAAACCAGAGCTCAAAACGATATCTGTAGAAGAAGTTATGCCAATTTTGGTGAAAGTGCTCAAGCAAAGGTGCGCCTGTGCACAACCAGGAGCATTACTCGATGTAATCGATTACATCTCCAATGTAATCGATTACATGGTTTGAAATTCACTGTTTCTGGGTTTCCCTCTTTAATGTAATCGATTACATGCTCGTGGTAATCGATTACATGCCTGGAAAAATCAGTTTGGAGGTTCTAACGGCTAGTGTAATCGATTACATGCATTTGGGATCAATTACTTTGACCGTTAAGCTTCAAATTTGCCCGTTTTCATGCTCCAAAATGTTTTATAAATACTCTTTTGATTGAAACTGAACTTGGTTCTTGGGAGAGAAGCTTTAGAAATGTTCAAACACTTTTATATGCTCTGAAAATAGAGTTTATCATCTTCTCCAAGAAACCCATAAAGAACTTCAAAGAGTTCATCATGTTTTCACAAAGAAAGGGCAAACTTGATATTATCTCTGACTGGGTGGCATTCATTATGTTATCTTTTGTGATCAGAATCTACACTCCAGGTGTACTCTAAACTGATCTTTTGTTTACCATTTTGGTTGTTGGGTTATTGCTCTAGGAGAGAGGTCTCTCTGGATAGAGTAAGAGTCTTTGAGAAGTGTGTTCTCAAAGGGTTTGATCTTGGAGGTGCCAAGGTCAAGGAAGACCTGTTCTTGGGTTGAAGAATGGGCATTGAGTGTTTTGATTTCGTTTTTGTGTTGCTTGTTACAGAGTGAATGTAAAAGGACACAAAAGGGATCATTTGATAGTGGAAAGCCAATCGCAACAGTTGGTTGGGTTGGGACTGGACGTAGGCAGTTGGCCGAACCAGTATAAATCACTGTGCACTCTTCTCTTCCTTCATCTCTTTACCGTTTACCTTACATTGCTATTATCACTGTTTTATCTCTGCAATTTGTTCGGTAATTGAATCGGTAATTAACTCAGTAATTGACTCGGTAATCAACTAAAACTGGAACAACTAGATACTGATGTTGATTAAGCTGCATATTGATTAATAACGTTTTTCTGATTATTCCTTTTGGTATTCCCACTGTGTCTCAGTGATATTCTCTGTTTATCTGTCTCATCTATTGATAGGTAATCAAGAGTAGTTTTGATTGAATTAAAAGGAATTAGAAACGCGAAAATTTGGCAAAGTGGAACGTGAGTCTATTCACCCCCCTTTAGATTCACACACAAAGGGACCAACACATAGAAGAAGCCTTGAACAATGAATTTTGGATCATGGCTATGCAAGAAGAACTTAACCAGTTCAGAAGAAATTGAGTTTGGGAACTTGTTCCAGACAAAGGCAACATGAATATAATTGGCACAAAATGGGTATTCAAGGATAAACTGAGTGAAGATGGAGTTGTGGTCAGAAACAAAGCAAGGCTTGTGGCAAAAGGCTACAATCAACAGGAAGGAATTGACTTTGAGGAAACCTTTGCCCCTGTTGCAAGACTTGAAGCAGTAAGACTACTCCTAGCTTATGCATGCATCAACAACTTCAAGTTATTCCAAATGGATGTAAAGAGTGCATTCCTAAATGGGTACATAAATGAAGAAGTCTATGTAGCACAACCACCAGGTTTCACAGACGCTACTTGGCCTACACATGTTTACAAACTTCATAAAGCCTTATATGGGTTGAAGCAAGCCCCCAGGCAATGGTATGATAGATTGAGTAAGTTTCTCATATCAAAAGGGTTCCACAGAGGTAAAGTAGACAAGACTTTGTTTATTAAGAACAAATCTAACTACATTCTATTGGTTCAAATTTATGTTGATGACATTATCTTTGGATCATCTAACCAACAACTTTGTGAAGAGTTTGTGAGCAATATGCAGGAAGAATTTGACATGTCCATGATAGGAGAACTAAGTTTCTTTCTAGGACTCCAGATCAAACAAATGGATGGTGGCACGTTCATTCACCAGGCTAAGTACACTAAAGAACTACTCAGGAAATATGATATGATTAACTGTAAAGTGTCAAATATACCTATTTCTACTAACACTTATCTTAAGATTGATGAAGCAGGTCATGAAGTTGATACTACCTTATACAGAGGAGTTATAGGATCTTTACTATATCTTACAGCCAGTAGACCTGATATTATGTACGTTGTATGTTTATGTGCTAGATTTCAATCTACACCTAAGCAATCTCATTGGCTAACAGTAAAGAAGATTCTTAAATACCTAAAAGGAACTATAAGTTGTGGGTTGTGGTATCCAAAAGGAACCTCACCATTACTTGTTGGTTTCAGTGACTCTGATTTTGCAGGTAGCAAAACAGATAGGAAAAGCATTAGTGGCACATGTCACATTTTTGGAGAATGCTTAATATCTTGGCATAGCAGGAAACAAGCTTGTGTAGCACTCATCAACCTGCAGGTTGAATATGTAGCTGCGGGAAGTTGTTGTGCTCAAGCAATTTGATTGAAGCACCAACTAGAAGATTTCGGGCTAAAGATATATCACATTCCCTTGAAATGCGACAACACAAGCGATATAAGTATCACAAGAAATCCTGTACTGCACTCAAGAACAAAACACATTGAAGTCAGACATCATTTCATCAGAGATCATGTCGAAAAAGGAGATTGTGACATTGAATTCATAGATACAGAAAATCAGTTAGCAGATATTTTTACCAAGGCATTACCAAAAGAAAGGTTTTACAAACTTAGATCAAACCTCAACATTTTAAGTGAGGAACATCTAAACTAAAACCTTCTACTTGATTACACTCATCCATAAAATTGTTTTGGTGAAAATTTTTCAAAGAAAACCTTTTTCTGATAGAAATAATCGATTACCAAAGAAAGATAATCGATTACTTGAATCAATTTCATTCGAGAAGGATTTGGCATCGTAGTAATCGATTACACGATCCTAATCGATTACCACGAAACCAGTTTTTAAAGTTTTTGAAAATTGCTCTGGAGTAATCGATTACCAGAATGAAGTAATCAATTACCACGACTGTTTTTCTTGATTTTCTTCTTCTCTCTATATAAGGAACTGAGATAATCGATTTCCAACTGCTGGTAATCTATTACCTCGTTCTTGGACTAATTTCTTGGGCTTTTTCTCTTTTATAAGAAGTTCAGGTGAAACCCAACAATTCACTATTCATCTTCTTCCTCCAAAACCCTAAGAAATCACTCCCTCTCTCTCTCAGCAACTATGGAAGAACAAGGAAAGGGAAAAAGAATCAAGATGAGAGCCAATAGATACTCTCAAGAAGAGATAAAAGGCAAGAAAAAGGTAGGAGAATCCTCCAAAAAGAAGAAACCTACTTCACCGGCTCAACCGGAAAGAGCTCGACCTTCTCCACTTGAATCTGCGGTCAACCGTTGGTTCACTACCAAAGGACAAGAAACAAGATTCAATCTGGATTTCGCAAATAAAGGTCTTGTTCCGCCAAAGATTCTAGACCTACAATGGCTAGATAGTCAGAGTTTTACTTTCCAAACCTACCTGAGGCAACAACATTTGGAAAGATTTGTGGGAATGAAAGGCTTTATCTACCTGGATTTAGTTCGAGTCTTCTATTCAAATCTCAAACCAAACATGGAACGAATGCCTGTAAGTTCTGAAATTAAGGGTATTAAAATAACATTAACCCCTGCACATTTTCTTCAAATTATTGGTATCAGGAAAGAAGGAATTGTGGCACATGCAGACAAACTCCGAGAGAAAGGATTTGATCTGCAAAAGGATACCTTCTACATGAGCATGCTTGAGGAACCCCAGAATTGGGAAGACGAAAGGAATTCAAGGAGATCACAAGGCAAAAAGGTGACATACAACATTTGAGGCCTAACTGTTGATGATAGGTTACTACACTACACCATTTGTTGGATCTTAGCCGCTAGAGGAGTAAATCATGCACAAATCAGTGAAGATGACATGATACTCATGGCAGCACTGAAGAATGGAATTCAAGTGGATTGGACTCACATCATAATGGACAACATGTTGAAGACTAGAAGACTTTTAGATAATAAATGTCCATATTCTCTGTTTATTTCTAGACTAATTGAAATTATTCAGATTGATACGACTGATGAATCCAGAGAATTAGTCAAAGATGTCCAAAATCACGATTTGAATCCATCATGATTGACAGATTCGATGAATTAGAAGAAACTGTCAACAAAAGGATAGATGATCTAGGAAAGCGTCAAGACTTGCACTTCTTGGAGATGAAGGATCTGATGGAGACAATCATGGAAAGACTCAACCAAGATGACTCAGATTAGTAACTTCAACTCTACCTCTCATAATCTTATTTGATATACCAAATAGGGGGAGTAGTAGAAGTGTAGTTATTATTATATGTTTTCTTTCATGTTTTCATTTGATGTTATTTGAATTATCTTTGAACTGTTTGAATCTGTAATTTCTTAAGTATTTTACTTAGGGGGAGCAGATCATTAAAATTTGAACAATTATGGATTACTATAATAGCACTAGATTTAATCTCTTTGCAATTGATTACTTAAATGCCATAATATTTCTGTAAATTGAAAAGTGATATGGATTGTATATTATCTATAAGTTGTATGAAAACAAAAAACAGATACTAACATAGCAGGACACATCAAAGCCGTTAGATTCTCGACTACACTATGATTTGGTACATCAAAACCAAAAAGGGGGAGATTGTTGGACTTGAAGCTGAAGAAGTCGTCTCTTGTTTTTAGTTTTGATATACTTGTAATCTTGATTTTAATGATTGATTGTAAATAGGAGCTTAATTGTATTGATTATTTTAGAATAGGCTTTGAGTGTGGTTTTTATTCAATCTCGCTTCACAGAAAAGTTGAATCTACTCTGAGAATCAAGCTAGAGCATTTTGGGAACCCTATTTTGATTTGACAAGTTGAAAACTGTTGTTTAAAATGTTCTTAAGCTGAAGTAATCGATTACCATATATCAGTAATCGACTACCAACAGGTTGAGAAAACAGGGAAGCCCAAAACACTCTGGAGTAATCGATTACCACATCCTAGTAATCGATTACTTGCGTTTTGAGATAACAGAGAAGGCAAAATCTCTCTGGAGTAATCGATTACCACATTCTAGTAATCGATTACCACACCAGAATTCATCTCAAAAAGTTTTTGAACTGCTTTAAATTGAAACCTCTTTGATTTGATTTTCAAAAGAGAGATCTTTGAGTTTTTTCAAGAAAAAAGGAAGAGCGAAAAACTGTTTTTACAAAGAACACAAGTTCTAAGAATTCTCTTCAAGATTTTAAAAAGATTTTCTCTAGAGATGAAGATTGTGTGAATGATTAAATACATTGGTTATAATCTTGATCAGATCATACACAACAGGTGTAATCTTTACTGATCTTTATCTTGTTTTTGTATTTCGTTTTTGGTTCAAGACTCTTAAGAGAAAGTTGTTATCTAGAAGAAGAGTTAAGGAATTTAGGAGAGGTGCTCTCAAAGGTGATTCTTGAAGGATTCAAGAATTAGAGAGATATGTTCTTAGGAGAAGAACATGTGTTTTGGTTATTTTGATTTTGTTTGTGTTTGTGTAGTGTGTTTGTATTAGACACAAGGAATCATTATAGTGGAAAAACCGATCGCAACAGTTGTTGGGTTGGGACTGGACGTAGGTCGAACGCCGAACCAGGATAAATCTCTGTCCAAGCTTTCTCTCTACCTTATCTCTTATCTTTCTCTGTATTTCTCGCTTTACAATTTCCTTCTATGTCCGCTGCTAAATCTCTGAACTGTTATTTGTAACTCAGATAAAATTGAATCGGGAAAGAAAGTGAGAAAAGATAAAATTGAACGTAGGGAACTAGAATCTATTCACCCCCCCTCTAGATTCAACATAGGGACCAACAGGTTGTGTTCCAAAGAATACCTGGTTGTATAGCCTAAGAAGGCTGGGATCAAAGAATATCAAAATAGCCAGGAGTGGCTGTGTGCAAAGAATACTTGTAACATTTTCACGGTTTGTAGTGAAAACTTAGCAAGTTGCTAAGTAACTAGACGTAGTCTGTTTAAGACGAACCAATATAAAAATATTGTTATCTTTAACTGTTTTTCATTTTAATACTAATGGGGATTAATCAATTCAAACGTCTGATATTAAAATCAACAGTTAAAGAAGTCAAAGTTGTGTCTGAAAGCTTTGGAAATCAACAGACGCAAAGGCAAAATTTTTTTAATAACACAATTCAACCCCACTTCTTGTGTTTTTGTCTTTTACAGTTTGGTATCAGAGTCTGGTTCTAATGGTTGAACACTTAACAACTGTTAGAGGAAAAGTTTAAGGATGGAGTCCTCAGGGTCGATGTTCATCTCAGGTGAATCATCCATGAACAAGCCTATAGTTTTCTCTAGAGATGACTATCCTTACTGGGCAGATCGTATGGAAATGTACATCAAATTCACCCAGTGCAGACTTTGTATATCTAACAGAAACATTCCCATAGTCATGTCTGAACTTGAATGGGGGAATGAGGAATACTCCGCCATGGAGCTGAACAACAAAGCAAGATACGTCATCACCTACGTGCTCTCAAGGATAGAATACAACTGATTCTGTGTCTACAAAACAGCAAAAGAGCTCTGGGATGCTTTTAAGATCTCTTATGAAGGAACAGAAGATGTCAGACTGCGAAAAGCTGCCACCCTTCAAAGAGAATATGAAATGTTCTCCATGAAGAAAGGAGAATCCATTGATAAGATGTTTGGAAGATTCCAAACAATATTAAATGGACTAACAGCTTTGGGAACCATGTTCACTAAAGCACAAAATAACATGAAGATATTGAACAACTTACCTACACCATGGGAAGCTATATCCACTACCATTTCAGTTGGATGTGACATGAAGATGTTGACTCTTGATGAGTTAATTGGTGCACTGAGAGTGCATGAATTCCACCTGTGCAAAAGGGATAAAATCAAAGTTCAAGAGCCCGTAGCTCTACGTTTGTAGACGAAGTCCCTAAAGAAGAATCAAGCAAGAAGGAGAAAAAGAAGAACAAGATTTTAAAAGCTGAAACCACAAAATCAGTTGAATCATCTGATGATGAGTTCTCCCTCATGGCGAGAAGATTCAAGAAGATGATGATGAAGAAAGGAAGAGGTTAACACTTCTTCAAGAAAAAGGAAAAAAGGTTCCCTGAGAAGCCTTCAACCAAAGAAGAAGGAGCTAATATCGTCTACTACAAGTGCAGAAAGCCTGGGCACATGAGATCAGAATGTCCCAAACTTAAGAAAAGATGGAATCCCAGAAGAGAAAAATGGAAGAAAAGCTTGTTGACTTGGGAAGACCTTGATAGTGAATGCTCAGAAGAGTCTGGGGAAGAAGTCACAGCCAACATCAGTCTCATGGCTGGAGACATCAATCGATCTGAGGTAATTGAAACATATACTACCTCCACTTAATCTGAATTTGATTTAGAATTAGAAGATATTTCGTATGATACTCTTCTAGCAAACTCTCTTTTTATTGTTAAGTAATATAAGAAATGCAAAGCCAAGTTGAAAAAGGTCTTGGAAGAAATTGCAAATTTTGAAAACTGAAAATGAGGTTTTGACTAAGAAAGATAAATCAGACGAAACTCTGTCCGAGTCTGAAAAGAATCAATTTCTTTTGGAAATAAAAAGATTAAAGGAAGAAAATGAATCTTTGATCAATGATATAACCAAGTTCACTAATAGCTCTTCCATGCTGAATAACATTTTAAAATATGGGAGATCTCTTTCTAATAAGAGTGGATTAGGTTATATAAAAAAGACAGACGAAAAGATAGCAAAACATGTTTCGTCTGTACGTAAAAAGATGCATGAAAATTATAATAGGGTTTCAAATGATTACAAGAATAAACCAAAATTCTTGAACAAAAGAAAACCCTCAACTAATAAAAGAGGACCCAAAAGAGTTTGGGTACCAAAGTCACTCATTATTCTTGTTGCATATATCTTTAACAGAAGAAGAGAAGACTTCAAGTTGGTACCTAGACAGTGGATGCTCGCGACACATGACAGGAAACTTGTCTATGTTCCAAGACCTCAGACCAAGTAAAGGGTCTGTGTCATATGGATCTAGAAAAGGTAAAATCCTAGGGATTGGGACTGTTTGTAAGGCACCCAACCCTCTCATTCAGAATATGTCGTACGTTAAAGGATTAAACTTCAATCTACTTAGCATAAGTCAATTTTGTGATAGTGGATATGAGGTTGCCTTTAATGCTGAGGAATGTATAGTCAAGAACACAGACAATTTCATTCTATTTAGAGGGAAAAGAAAGAATAATCTCTATGAGGTTTGTCTTTCTGACCTAAGTGATTAGAATGTAACATGTTTTACTTTCAGCAGACGATGAAAGAGATATTTGGCACATTCAAATATATTTCAAAAATTTCTAAGAAAAATCTTATTAAAGGACTGCCAAAATTCTCTGGGAAAACAAATCGTCTGTATGAATCTTGTCAGCATAGGAAACAACTCAAAGCTTTTTTTAAATAAAAAAATGTTGTTTCCACGACAAGACCGTTAGAACTGTTACATATTGATCTCTTTGGCCCCACTCAGACGCAAAGTCTTGGAGGTAAGAGATTTGGATTTGTAATTGTCGATGACTATACTAGATTCACATGGATAAACTTCCTAGCTCATAAACATGAGTCATTCAGAGTCTTTGAAATATTCTGCAAACGTGTTCAAAACGAAAAAGGAATATGTATTGTGTCTTTTAGGAGTGATTATGGAACTGAGTTTGAGAACTCTAAGTTCAAAGTCTTTTGTTTTGAAAATGGTATATTTCACAATTTTTCGTCTCTAAGAACTCCTCAACAAAATAGAGTTGTGGAAAGGAAAAATAGAACTTTACAAGAAATGGCTAGAACCTTGTTGCATGAAAGCTCTCTTCCAAAATATTATTGGGCAGAAGCAATAAATACTTCCTGTTATTTTCAAAACAGAATATTAATTAGACCAATATTGAATAAGACTCATTATGAACTATGGAAAGGAAGAAGACCAACATATTCTACTTCCATCCCTTTGGATGTGAATGTTTTGTTCTTAACAACAAAGATCAACTTAGAAAATTTGACTCAAAAGTCGTAAAAGGTTTTCTTCTTGGTTAGTCTAATACTTCTAAGGCCTACAAGGTTTTCAACTCTAAGACCCAAGTAGTTGAGGAATCCATTCATGTTAAATTCCAAAATAACTCAAAGGCTGATAAAGAAATATCAGACCTTGAAAATTCTTTTGATCTATTGCAGATAAATCCAACAGATCAAAGCAATGATCCATTTGTTCGAACAAACGCAGACGCAAGGATAGACGAAAGACCAACAATAAGTACAGATGAACCTCATTCGTCTGCTCCTCAACAAGGATGTGCTCAAGCTCCTGTCAAAACTTGAAGGTTCGCCTCAAATCACTCTAAGGATCTGATAATAGGAGATAGGCATTAAGGAGTACAAACAAGGTCAAGTTTTAAAGACCTCTCTGGCTATGCGTTTGTGTTTGATATAAAGCCAAAGAACATAAAAGAAGCTCTAAAGGAAAATGACTGGATCTTAGTTATGGAAGAAGAGCTAAACCAATTTACAAGGAATGATGTATGGACTCTGGTGGAGAGACCAAACAACAAAAGCATCATCGGAACAAGATGGGTG
Source organism: Hylodesmum podocarpum (assembly GCA_026586105.1). Taxonomy (NCBI): domain Eukaryota; kingdom Viridiplantae; phylum Streptophyta; class Magnoliopsida; order Fabales; family Fabaceae; genus Hylodesmum; species Hylodesmum podocarpum. The sequence continues at coordinate 4,270,655 of JALJEV010000804.1, forward strand.
TTCAGAAACAAGCTTGATGAAGCCGGAAAAGTGGTAAGGAACAAAGCAAGGTTAGTAGCTCAATGATATAATCAATAAGAAGATATTGATGTTACTGAAATCTTTGCTCTCGTAGCTAGATTGGAAGCAATTAGAATTTTACATGTTGCTTACAAAAATAGTCTTATATCAAATGGACGTAAAAAGCATATTCCTTAACAGTTTTATTGAAGAAGCGGTGTATGTCAAACAACCTCCTGGATTTGAAAGCCAATCTTTACCAAACCATGTTTTCAAACTAAAGAAAGCTCTCTTTGGTTTTAAACAAGCTCCTAGAGCTTGGTATGACAGACTGAGTTCTTTTCTTCTTAAAATCGATTTTTCAAGAGGAAAAGTTGACACAACTCTTTTCAAGAAAAATGTCTCAAAGGACTTTATCATTGTCCAAATTTATGTAGAAGATATTGTGTTTGGTATTTCTAACGAATCCTTGTGCGAGGGTTTCTCTAAGTTGATGTCGGACGAATTCGAAATGAACATGATAGGAAAATTAAAGTTCTTCCTAGGTTTGCAGATCAAACAGACGAAACATGGAATCTTCATTCATCAATAGAAGTACACCAAAGAGCTTCTGAAAAAGTTCAAGATGGAAAATGCAAAACCAATGAAGACTCTCATGCATGCGTTTAACTCAAGTCTTTACAACGACAAATCTGGTAAGACTGTAGATCAGACGGTATATAGAGGTATGATTGGTTCACTTCTTTATTTAATTGCAAGTAGACCTGACATTATGATTAGAGTCTACTTATGTGCTCACTTTTAGTCTGATCTTAGAGAATCTCATTTGTAAGCTGTTAAACGCATTTTAAGATATCTTATTGGAACCACTAATCTCTCTCTGTTTTATAAGAAAAATAGTGATTTCAATCTGAATGGCTATTGTGAGGCTGACTATGCTGGAGATAAAGTGGAGAGGAAAAACATAAGTGGTGGTTGTCAATTCTTAGGCACTTCACTCATATCTTGGTCAAGTAAGAAACAAAACTTCAAAGCTATCTCAACAACAGAAGCAGAATACATCTCTGCAGCTGGTTGTTGCTCACAGCTCCTATGGGTAAAACATCAACATTCTGCGACAATACGAAGTGCAAGAGATTATGTTTAAAAATGTAGAGGCAGTTTAGGTCTGTTTTACGTAAAAATAAGTAAAAATAAAACTTTACGTATTACGTTTTTCTACGTAATACTTATTATTTAGATTTAAATATATTTTTACGTGACAATTACATAAATCATTTCTTCACAATCTACAACAGAAATAAAAAATATCAGTATTTAATATTATAAATTCATTTAATTTAATTGTAGAAAGTTCTAGATTCTAAGTTAGATTTACTCTCATTAAGTTAAAATTATTTTAGACTAAGTGATGTCAACATTTTAATATAATATATGTATAAAGAGAATAAAATCATAAAAAATTATGTGTAGTGAAAAATTTATTAGTCATGATAAGAGAAAGGTCTTGAGTTGTCTTACGGGAGTTTGACACCTGGCTCCACCCTAGCAGGTTACGCTAGTCCCTAAGCTGAGCATTACCTACCCTAAATTGTTTAATTAAATTTCTTTTATTTTTAAAATTTTTGTTTAAATAAAATAATTTAAATTGATCTAACTTTAATTTCTTTATCCTGACATTTTATTTTTAAATATTTATTTATAATATTTAAAATTTTAAGATTAAATTTTAGGCTTAATATATATTTTAATTCTTGTAATTAAACTCTTTTCATTTTTTTTTTTACTTGTGTGACGTTTTAATTTTAGTTTTTGTATTTTTTTGTGTCTATGTAATTTTTTTATATTTAATTCTTATAAATTATTATAGTTTAAATTTTAGTCCTCCTAAATAATACAAGAAATTTTTAAAAAAATTTTAAGTAAAGAAAGAGAAATGAAAGAGAGAAGAGAGGAAAGAAAGTAAAGAATAAAGAAAGAGAAAATAAAGAAAGGGTAAAGAGTTAAGAAAGAGACAAAGATAGGAAGAAGAACGATAGAAAGGAGAGTGACAAAAGACACTTGAAAGATATACTAAGAAAAGAAAATAGAGAAATTTTTTTTATTTTTTCAATGGAATTTGAATTTTTTTTATTTTAATTAATATGATTTTTTAATTGCTGAAACTTTAATTTACTTCGTATTGTTTATTCAAACAATTAAATTTATTAGAGAGTATTTGAAATTTTTTTAAGGAAATTAAACAACTTATTTCATTAAAATCCCGAGTTCAAACGTGAGTTTAATGATTGTCCATTAACAGTATAAAATAATTTTACATTACCATTTAATTATAAATTAAATTTTATATTATTTATAATAATTTTATATTATTAAAGTTGATAAATCTAATGATAAATTTTATTTGATTAATTGGATAAAATGAATTTTTTATCTTCAAACATACCCTTTTTAACTTACTATGAATTAATGTAAAATTTTTAATTTAAGTATTTTATGAAGGGGGTAATTGTGACTTCTGTGACACTATTTATATTTAAGCAACAAATAAGTAATGTATACATATTTTATTTTAATTTTAAAAATTAAAAAATTCACTTTTTATTGTTTTTAATTAATTTTACTTCAATTGAAATATTAATATAATCAATTTAATTAATATATGTTAAAATTCAGCAATGTACAAGTTTGATTTTATATAAGATACAAATCTACTTTTTAAGTTTTTCTTTGTTACATACAAGTTTCCTCCAATAAAAAAAATACAAATATCTTCTAAACGACCTATGAACATACAACATAAAAAATGCTTTAAGATAAACTCAATTTAAGACCTCTAACAAATGAATCATGTAATAATAATTGTAAAAGTGATAAATTTATCTAGTAAAATGAAATTTCTTGGAAGGGATGAGAGAGAAAAATGATGTTAACATTAATATTAATTATTGCTAATATTCATTAATTAGCATTAATTAATATTAATATTAAAGAATATAGGATAGAAATCTCATGCAAACATTATTCCCTCTCCTTGACGAGTGGTAAAGGTACAAAAATAAAGTCAGAAGTAGAAGGGAACCCAAAGTCACCAACTCTTGCAGACTTTGCACCCGCGGAAGAAAGAATTTTAGTAGCAGAGACGAACGAATGAACAAACAAACAAAAAGAGGGTAAAACCGTAAAATCCTCAGACCTCCCTAACTCCCTCCCCCTTCTCTTCCCCCTCGCATGCTACTTTCTCCCTTTCTTTCTTTGTTGTGTTGTGCTTTGTTGTAAGAGACAGAAAGGAGATAAAAGCTGTCCCCACAGTTTTTCATGGCAAGAAGAAGATACTCCCAACATCACTCTCCTCTCTCTCTCTTTTCCCAGCCAAAGTAACCTCGTTTGGGACAAACAAAAAACCCACACTAAGGGAGATAGAGAGAGAGAAGCATCATACCTCGCTGAGATTGAATAAAGTGAATAATTTTGCGGACAAAGTGAGTTGCTTTCAGACAGTAATAGCTAGAGAAGGTGGAAGAGAGAAAAGGGTGTTGTTGAATTTTGAAGTGAAACAAAGGGTGTGTAGTTATAGAGAGAGAGAGAGAGAGAGAGAGGAAAAAAAAAGGGTGTGTGTACTGTGTAGTTGTAGAGAGAGAAAGATGGTGGGCTCAGGAACAACAACAGATAGGAGCAAAGAAGCTGTTGGGATGATGGCCCTTCACGAGGCCCTCAGAAATGTGTGTCTCAACTCAGATTGGACTTACTCTGTCTTCTGGACCATTCGTCCTCGCCCGTATATTTCTCTTTCTTTTATCTCTTTCTGTCATTGTGTGCGTGTTTGTGTGTGTTTTAACATGTTTGATTTCACGTTTAAGATGTGATTTTTACACGTTTTGGATGTGATTTTCACAGGCTAATAATTATAGCTTATAAATCTCAGCACTGTGATTATACTGTTATTAATGAGTTTTCAAACATGGTATATGTCTTTGTGGTGTGTGCCACTTTTAATGCTAGTTTTTGATGCGTTTTTTCAACTGGGTTTTCTCTGTTTTTCTTGCAGGAGAGTGAGAGGTGGCAATGGGTGCAAGGTTGGGGATGATAACGGCAGCTTGTAAGTGTGGTTTTCATTTCCTTTGAGAAAACAAACAAACAAACAAAAAAGCCAGTACAGAACTTTGAAACACTCACCTTAAGCGAGTTCGGTGGCAACTCAGCATCTAAAGAGTGTTTACTTTTAGCGGTTTTCTTGCGTGAACAGATGCAAATCTGCGATGGCTTTTGTTGTATCTGAAAATTAATAATGGAGTGTGTTTATACGTTTGCAGAATTGATTTTGATTTAAACAGATTTTGATGTGACGGGATTTACATCTGAATGTCTTTGTTCTAAACTTAAGTTGGTAGTAGAACTCAGTGCAGAAGTTTTGATCATATGCAAAATTATTTTACTCAATAAATTTTTCGGTGTGGAATCGGATATATTTACTTAAAAGTTAAGAACTTAAAATCACGTTAGTCAGTATTTCAATGTGATTATGATGATTTAACATGGATTCAAACCGGCGCAGAAAGATTATGTTTTTATTGATTTATGATTTTGGGTATTGCTTGGATTGGTTATTTAATGTTTGTTGATTTTGGTGAAGGATGTTGATGTGGGAAGATGGGTTTTGCCGTGGAAGAGTTTCAGATGGTTTGGAAGAGATGGATGGAGAGGATCCTATCAGGAAATCTTTTAGCAAAATGTCCATTCAGTTATATAATTATGGAGAAGGGTGGGTACTTGGTAGGTGTTTACTCATGTTATTATTATTATTAGTATCATTATTATTATTAATAATAATAATTATTATTATTATTAGTATCATTATTATTATTATTAATAATTATTATTATTATTATTATTTTTCCAAGTCTATTTGTTCATATTTTCTGCTTCATTTTCTTCTAAATGTTCTTTATTTCTGTAACATGTTAGAGGGATATAGTTAGTTACTACTTACAAGCACTCACTTTCTCTTTGCACTTTACTCTGATTGTTGTTGTTTGGTGTTGGAAACAGGTTGATGGGAAAGGTTACATCTGATAAGTGCCATAAATGGGTTTTCAAAGAACCAACAGAATGTGAGCCTAATATCTCCAACTACTGGCAGAGCTCCTTTGATGCTGTATGCATTTGATCCCTCTCACATTCAATAACACTTAGCTGTTGTTTTTGTTTTATATTCTTTTCCCTTAAAATACTTAGATTTTTACTCCCTAGTTCAACAAAGCCAGCATAAATTTAGCCTTTTCTATTGCTTGATGTGTAGCTATTTTGTGATTGATTGTCTCAACCTACTCTTTTTGATGTTATTTATTGCAGCTTCCACCTGAATGGATTGATCAGTTTGAGTCAGGAATTCAGGTGAGGACAAAACGGATGAATTAACACCATGCTATTATTGCGCTCAGAAAGAGTTTTTAATGTACTTACATGTTTCAATCATTTCATTTACTTTTATTTGCATTTGTTCCCTGGCCAGACCATCGCTGTAATTCAAGCTGGGCATGGCCTTCTGCAACTTGGTTCTTGCAAGATTGTGAGTAAATTTATATATTACAATTTTTTTTTTTACTTCTACTAATTTTTAGATGGTTTAATTTACATTTGAAAATTTACTGTCATTACTTCTTCAGCATTCATGTTACAGCATTCATGATTAGTCTTTTTTCTGATACAAAGAAAAACCTCTACAGCATTCATATTTTTGTGGCTATTTATTGTTACCAACATACACTTTAATGAGAAATTATCTCATGATTTTCGACTATCAATCTTTGCTAAATATTTGACCAAGCTTTATTAACTTTTTCTTATAAATTGAAAACCTCAAATATGTGTCATGCGGAAATTGGCTGTAACTACGAATAAATCCAAGCAACAATCTTTATCTGAAACTCTTTCACGGCAAAACTAATATTCATTAGTGTGTTAATTAAGAGACATCATTAGTTAGTAATATGGATCCCAACATACTCTTAATTAACACACTATTTGTAGCACAACCTTTATCATCAGTTGAAATTTATTGAGCTCTTGATAACATGGATCCCACTCTGTATCTCATAATTGGTCAGTTCCAATAAATTCTAGCCAATTATAAAATAAAATGTTTTAACATTTTTTCTTCATCATCTGGTAAATGAGTCTATTTCACACAAACAAAATCGTCAAAATGTTTGACATTTTTTCCTTCTATCCTCAGATTCCTGAAGACCTCCATTTTGTGCTAAGAATGAGGCACACATTTGAATCTCTAGGCTACCAATCAGGATTCTACCTCTCCCAACTCTTCTCTTCAACTAGGAGCACATCCTCATCTACTTCCCTTCCTTCAAAACCATCTACCCTTCCAATTAGGCCACCCTCTCCACTCCTCAACTGGGGTCAAAGGCCACTTATGTCTGCTCCTACTACTTCTTTGCTACCCTCTCCCACATTTCAACATGTAGCCAGAATGGGGTTCCCACATGCCAAAGATGAGGCTCAAATGTTCCTCATGCCTCATCATGCACCTTCAGAACATGCTAGATTGGGAGACATCATGGGGGATCATGAAAATGACATAAAGTGGCCAAATGGCTTGTCCATCTTCAATGCACTAACTGGAAAATCTGATGATGCTAAACTCTTGTTTAATGACAATCAACACCATCACTCTCTCAACCCAAATGCCACTTCAGTTGTGCAAAATACTGCTAGTGTGGAAAACCCAAATAATGAATTTTTGAGCTTGGATGGACACGCTGAAGGGATTAGGAAAGAGGACAAGTTCAAGAGTTGCTTCACTCTATCTGCAAGAATGGCTTCATCTTCATCTTCTACTTCAATGGATCACCATCAACTAGAAACAGGTGTGGAGTATAGGAATTCAGAAGGAGGTGGTGGTATGTACCAGGATGTCATGGAAACCTTTTTGGAGTGAATGAGGGGAGAATAAGGTAACTTGTGTTTGGGAAATGAATTGAAGATGAGAAGTTATATTTAGGCACAGTTATTTGTGTTCCTTGATTTTCTTGTGTTAAGCTCTTTTCCATTTTGAATCCTGTGTTATTTAATGTCCAGTTGAGAGACTTCATTCATGACAATTGCTTTCTCTCTTTTAGTTTTATTAGACATGTTAGTGAATATATGATGGCAAAGCTATTTATTTTTTTATTAATCAGATTTTGGTCAATTAATAACCTAGCTAGTAAAGTTGGCATCCAATTCACTCAACTCAAATTTGTGTTTTTAAATTCTAGTGAATTCTATGTTTGAATTTCCATTTTTTTTTTACTTCCTCTACGTTGTATGGCTCAATTTCTTATACCATAAGAATAATAATATTTCTTGAGTATTTTTTTTATTAGTTAGTACGATTAATAAATTGGGAGCATTATTTACTCTACAAAATGTACGATAGAGAATGAAGGTACACTTGACCCATAAGAGAAAAATTTAGGTTGAGAATTCAAACAAAACAAGGAGTAGTAGCTTTGGAAAACAGTGTATTAGGTAGATTGCGCCGACAAAAAAGACTAAATATTTGGATAGTTGAGAGACTTAATATAAGGTTTATGATACATAAGCTTGATATTTTGAATGAGTGTGATTTAAATCAATTCTAAAAGGAATTTTCTAGCCTTTTTTTTATTTCTTGTTTTCTTTAGTGAATTATTCAATCCATATTTAAAAGAATAATTCTTCTAGTTAATTAGATTCATTATAAAGATTATTTTTTTAGATAAATATTTTCTAACATGGATCAAAATAAAAGGTTTATGGAGATATGCTTCAGCAACAAATTTTATTTGTCAAAAATATTTAACATGTTTGTTTTTATTGTTGCAAAGTGCATAAATTACATAGATTTAAATATGTGTAAAATAAAATATTTTTATTTAAATAAAATAAGAGAAATGTAATATAAAAAATATAAAATTGCATAGTGCAAGATAAATGAAAACTTAGGAAAAAAATACAAATAATTTTAATATAGAAATAAAATGAACAAAAATCATATGATTTAATTAAAAACAAAAATCTCATACGTGAAGAATGTCAAAAAATACAGTAAAAGACTTCTATAAAATAACTCATAAAAATTACTCTTCTCACATACAAATAGTGGAAAACATAAAATAAATTACACAAATGAATCTGAGTGAACTTAGATGAACAAAACTTTAAAAATGTTCTTTATAGAGAAAAACTAAAAAGTTACTTCTATAAAATAGACTATTAAGTTTTTTATTTTTAATATAAAATATTATTGAACTTAACTTGAAGAACAGACACCCTACATTTATTTCTTATTTTCACTGCAGCTGTACAAATGTTGATTTATTTTATTTTATTTTCTATTCGCAAAAGTTTTATTTACCACAGAGAAAACTAGTTTATTATTTTGTTTTAATTTAATTTCTCAGATCTTCGAAATCATGAATTAAAATGAAACATAATGTGATGCTTTTCTAATTAAAATTGAAAATAAAAAAGATTTCTTAATGGAAAAGTCTTTGAATGGTTTAAGAATTATCAGGAAGTGTGCTATTTATAATGTGGGCTACATTTGTTGAATGTAAAACTACGGCACACGTGTAAAATTAAGCTCTTGGAAAATTATCTCCTAAGGTAGGGGCTTTCAGGTCATTCTTTTGATATGGCTTTCCAATGTACCAAAATCAAGTCATATCTTTGGAACGAAATTTAGTGAATAGGAATAAACTTGTTCCAAATCTAAAATTTGTTCCCAAAGTCATCCATTTGAGTGAAGCAAGTTCACTTTCATTAACAAGAGATGGATCTGCATTAGAGACATTGGGTAGCTGCCCCCACTAATTTTTTTTTAGTATATAAATCGTCACATATTTTAAAATGTAGTTAAAAAAAGTGATAACATGATTATTGTCTCCAATCATTTTCTTTATGTGAGTATTGTCCTTCAATTAGAAACTCTTAATCAATTTTTGTCAAAAACTATTCAGCCAATTTTATTGCCAAAATGAAATGTAAGAGAAGTTTAATTATTGTAAATAATTTTATTACATAGTTCAATCAACTCACTCACAATAATAATTAATCAATCAATTCATTCACAATGATATATATATATATATATATATATATATATATATATATATATATATATATATATATATATATATATATATATATATATATATATATATATATATATATATATATATTTTATAATTAATTATCTTTAAATATTTTTTATTATATAACATAAGACATTACTTGTCAACGCAAAATTGCATTAAAAAATAAATTAAATAGAGCCTAATGAACTTACATTGCCATTTAGACTAACATGGGAGTATAGGTATAGATTACAGGTGAAATTCAGTCACCACTCCCTACTTTATTAGGAATAGCTTATTCTATGAAATAACTTTAATTTTAGGGTACATTTCCTTAAGAAACAATCAAGCTAGCCACAGTCATTTGGAATCAGAAGAAAGGAAACAATTAGTTGTGTTTGGAAATCAGTGAACCCTTCTACTTAATGTATTGGTTTTTAATTTAAAGTAAGGTGTCGCTGACCACTGTCACACCTTAAGAAATTAAGAAAAAAAAAAGGATTTTTTTTACAATGTAATTTTATACATTTTAATAAATAAAAAATTCTTATTTTATTTCTTTAACCCGTGCATTGAAGATACTTTGTTGTCTGCATTAATTATTAGAAAATGGAACTTTCCATTAGTAAACGAGGATATAAAGCAGTGAAGAAAAACACAAGATATTGAAAAAGAGATATTTTAATTATATTACAATAATTTTAATATGTTTACAGATATTATTTTCCTTTTTTTTATTTTTATTAATATAAATAAAAGAAACTTAAATTTAGTATAAGTAGAAATTGTCACCACTAATCAAGAAAAATATTTAAAAAACAGCTTAATACATAGATAACTAAATAACTAAATATAAAATATGAAATAAAAGAAAAAAGTTAATAAAAAATGTGCATATTAATTATAATTGGAGGCGAGAATGAAGTTTCTAAATTTTTCCATTACTTCCCATGACAAAATATTTTGATGTTTTCCGGAACAAATGATGGGAAAGAAGTAGGAATTTGATGTTTTCCAGAACAAATGATGGGAAAGAAGTAGGAACGAAAGCACCTAAGCACATTAGATTATGTGCCGTATAATCACCAAAAGCATCCGCTAAAAGAATAGCAGCAGAACCACTATTTTTATTCACTGAAAAAGTTAAACTTAGGTGTGGATCTCTCTCAAGAATTGTTCTATGAACACCTTCCCTGTCCCCAGCTTCTCTATATTTCTTTTCTTGAAAGACACTCTTATACAGGGAATGAAGTTACAACTAGGATGTTTTATTTCCGAAACGCTTTATGGTTTTGTTTTATATTTTTATTTTTTTGAAAACTGTTTCTATTTTTAAATTTTCAAACAATAGAGAAAATATGTTTTAATTTTATTATAATTAAGTTTCTATTATTATTTTTTTATTATTCTTATTTTTTTTCTTCTAAATTTCATGAAAATAGTAAAATAGTTTTTTTTTTTCAAATTCAAATACTTTAAAATTATTTTCAAAAAGAATATTTTTAGAATTATAAAAATAAGAAACGGATCAATTCAAACATACCATGTTCTTTTCTCTATTTCTCAAATCAAAAGACAACAGATTATTAAAAAACAATTCTTCTCTTAAAAGACAAAAACATGTTATAAAAAGAAATCCTTAGTGTTATGAAATTTGAGAGAGAGAAAAGAAGACAAATGAAGGCAACAATTCGAATCTGTTGGGTTAATAACTCTTTTGTCTCATTTTATTTTAATTTAAGATATCGCACTCACCTTAAATAAATAATTAAATATAGTAAAATTTTGAATTTTTATTATAAAATAATATTATTTGACTTAGATACTTTTAACTTTCAAATACTCACACTGAAACTAGATGACATAAGCCATATAAGGGTTTGTATCCATAATTAAATGGTTTTAGAGATTAAATCCCCGTTGATTAATATATTTCTTAGTTGAGGGTATATAAGAAAAATAATTAATATTATTTAATATTCTATAATTATAAATACTTTGAAATAAAAATATTTTTAAAAAATATCCTGTTTTGTTAAGGTATTAATCTCATGTCATAACTCATAAGGTTCAGGTATAAATGTTTTATTTGTACAAAGAAGCGCACGTGATGGAGACCCGGTGTGCACTGACATTCTTGTCTCCTAATAATGCTATTTAATTGTAAGCAGTGTCCGGAACTTCAGATCTCGAAAACAAAGATAAACTATATTAAAAGAAAAAAATTAAATTAAATGCCATAATAATGATAAGACGAGAAAGCAACTTACTTATTATGTGCTTAAAATTTTATACATTTTCCGCACACTTAATTATTCTTTTTAGAGAGAGGTAAGAGGGCAAAAAGGATGTTGAGCTAGATAATTTTGGTGAAAAAAGATTAAAGTAAATGACAACAATCTTTTTCTTCTTTTAACAAAATCTAATTTTGTCGAAGTCATGAAGAAAAAAGAAAAGGTACTAAAAGAATTTATTTTGCTTAATTAAATATATTAGTTATGTACTTATGTTTAGTTCGAATTAGTTAAATTTATTCTTAAAAAAGTTATAGAAAAAAATTAAGCATATACTGTATAATTAATAATTACGATGAAATTTAGTAAAAAAAATAGATTAGGATGAAATAACTTTCGTTTTACAAGGAAATTAATGTCATATTACACCACCAGTTATTGCTGAATTCTACAATCCTCGGTTTAGAGGTGTTGTTAATAAGCAAAACTTTTTATCTTAAAATGGAAAAAAAATATATAGAGTAGAAAGAAGGGAGATGAAAAAACTCTAAAAAGAAAATTAAAGTAATAAATGAAGAACAATGCTAGGTAAATAACTGATTAATTAATCACCATATTTCCAAAATGTATATATCTTCAAATTTTTTATCTATATTTTGATTTTTTTTTAAAAAAAATTGAAAATTAATATATTTTTAAGATAGGTGGCTTAACTTATCAGAATTTTCATAAATGAATGATGTTAAAGAAAAAGGTTAAGACGTCATGATCATAAGAAATTGATGTTGGCTAAGTATTTCCTAATTAATTGTTATCATACCAATAATTTGAAAAGAAAACAATTTGATATCACACAGTCCAAGGCATACATTTCTTCAATGGTCAAAATCAAACTACCTTTTGATTCAGTCATAACTCCTTGGAGATCCAAAACCAACTCCCTCATTTTTTTCATCCACAAGCAAAATAAACAATTTCATGTGGCAACCACATGCACAAATCCTATTATATTATTACCATCATATTTATGTCTTCACAAACTCCCATATTACAAAAAAAAAAAAAAAAAAAAAAAAAAAAAAAAACAAGAAACAAAAGTTGCAGAAGCTAACTATTCACATTTTCTTGCAACATCATCATCATTATCACATCTCTTTAGCATAACCCTTTGACGACGGTTCCATGGCATGGCATTCTCTGCATGCCATCACAAACCACCGTAAAACCCTTCTTCCAAATCTAAACCTCACCCCTTTTTTCACTGTCTCCTTATTCTTACTCTTACTCTTCTTCTTGTTACTATTATTATTCTTTTTGGTTCCTTTGTCTTTCTTCTCTTGCTTTGTTGTATCTCTTCTTCTTCTTCTCACTGACGCATCGCGATTCAACGCCGGCACCGGTGTAATATACTGCCACCTCTGAGAGCACCCGTACGTTTGGTAATTAGAGGAATTCACCGTTGACCTAAGTGCACAACCTTTGACCTTGTTGTGGAATAATTTTCTCTCAGAGCTATCGCTGGAGCTTGTTCTGGCGCTGCTGCAGCTGCTGTTGGTGCTGTTGCTTCGGGACGTGAGCAGGGAGTCCCTGGTGCTGCAGCTGTTGGTGCGGCTTGCCGCCGCCGGGACCGGGAAGGAGTGCGGCTGGAGACGGCCGTTGAGGAAGAGGTGGTCGGCCGGGGAGGCCGTGAAGGGCTCCGTCGAAGGGGAGTCTGGTGTGAGGGACCCGAACTCGAAGTCTGAGTCGGGGGTTGGAGTGCTTGGGAAGGAGAATGAGTCACCGGAAGAGGGCTTTTTCCGGGGAGTGTTGTCCATGATGGAAGAGTGTGTGAAAGGGTTGGTTGTGATAAGAAGAATGCAAGCTTTCGGGTTTATATATGTGTGAGATGGTAATTAAAAGATTGGTTATGCCAAATTATTAGATAGTACATCATTATTTGTATGTTTATAATATTAATTAATTAGGTAAAATTTTATTTAATACAAGTATAATGCACAGTCAACTAGTTAATAATATATATATATATATATATATATATTAATTTTTTTATATTTTATAATTAATTATCTGATTATACATATTTTATAATTATTTATTAAATATTTTTTTAACATTATTTATTTATATTTATATTTAATTAAAATTAAAGTTTTAATTTAATAATATGTATAATTATTTGATATAATTTTGATTAGGTAAATTATTAAGATAACATTTCAATTCTAATAAAAAGTAACATAAATAATATTTAAATAAGATTCTAAAGTGTATGTATTAACTATCTAAAATAGTCTTATTGAGTTATTTAATTATAAATTAAATTTTGTATGATTTACAGGGATTTAATTATAACAGTCAATAAATTTATTATTATATATAATCTTTTTATATTATGATTAACTTTTCTTCATATTTTTTACATAACATATAATTAAATATAAATTTATTACATGAATTGAAATTTTTAAATACATATCACAGTTATAGGTTGAGAACATGAACAAATGATGTTATTAAATTATCTAATAATTTTTTAAATTAAAATTATGAGCTTTGGATGTGGGACATACAGAGTAAATCAAGGTCTTTGTTGGTTTGAATTTGAGGGAGCTAACTTTGGGGGTGGTGTAAATAATGTGAACCATGGGATGCCAACTAAGCCATAAGTTTGAGGAATATTAATACTACATGGTGGAGTTGTAATGATGTTGTTAGCTAGGATATGAGAGATGTGTCACAAACAAGAGTGTTTTGTGTGTGTATCATGTGATGTGGAACTGTAGGGATATTATCTTATTTTGATCCTAATTGATTAGTATATGTGGGTGTTAAGTAAATTTGGAGGTCCTCTTATGTATAAAAGAGAAAAAGAAAGGACTAAAGGAGTGTATTAAAAATGCTATAAAGAAATGTGTCAAACGATGTGGGGATTTTCTATATAGATTATAGTCTTTTGTTGAGAATTATAATTTTTTGAAAGATGTCGGGGCTGATGAGTTATTTGGAACGGTTAGTGGATTTGGAAAGTGAAAATATGCTTAATCATCTTGTCCCTTGGCTACGATACATATACAAAGGGGATCTATTGAGTTTGAGGCCACGTAAGTTTGATAATTTATATTCTGAATAATTTTAATGGCCATACATTTTTAAGTTAAAATTTCCTATAATCTAATCAGTTTCATGATTTAAAATATTTATGTAAAAAATTATGATATACATTAATATCACTTCGTACTAATTAATTTCAACTTATATACAAATTAAATTTATGGAAAGTTTTAATTATAATTTTTTTTAAAATCTAAGTTTGGCAAAATTTCCACTAACTTTGACATCCACATCTCTCCCTACCCTGGCTATAAAACTTCAAGGTATCGAGTTTTCAATAATTAATGATTCGATTATCTCAATCAGTACGATTGAGAATTAGATATTAACCCTTTGTCAACAAGCCTTTTGTTTTTCTAAAGGACACAGAGTCCCAAATATACCCTTTCCTATATAGATAAAGCAGAAAAACAGAAGGAAAATAAAGTAGGAAGAGAAGAGGGGCCAAGAAATGGAGAAACAAGCAGTAGTACTACTCCACGGTACAGTTTTCTTCCACAACACCAAGGAATGGTGGGATCACTATTGTAGCTTTCTTTTGTAGGAGGAAGCAAAGCCAAAGGCTCCCTATGGTCTAAAAGAAAAAAAATGGGATGAAATAGTATTAGGAGGTGAGTGATTTTAATGATCAAAGAGCAACTTTTGATTACTCAATACACAAACAAGGGGACAAAGTGGCACTTATAAAAATTCTTGGTCTCCTATTTAAGTTTATGTGGCGTTACCCGTGGCCCATTTTAGCTCATTATGCCTACGGGACCATTGGTCAGCCAGATTCAGTCTTCAATATTTATAATTTTTCTCCATGACCAAAGCACATTATTCGTCAATCTTCCTTAGAAAGCATACTTTTATATGACGCCAACGCAAAGTGGCAGGTCCATGGATTTGAAGACAAAGCTGTTGAGGGTTTGATTATAAATCCATATATTAGTAAACTCTTTTGACTACCAATATCGTGTTGAACAACATTAGAAATAAGGATTGAGTTTAATACAAGAGACTAGTCTTTTAATATGAAACGAAGAAAGATATGAGTAAAGAGAAGAAAGAGATTGAGAGAGAAATGGTATATATAAAATAATTTGTTTTCATAAAATATGAATTAAGTTGCATTAAATTAACAATTTAACAACAAGTTTAGAACACGCCATCTTATGCGTAAAATTTAAGAGAACATGCACGTGTAAAATTTCTTTGATAAAATAATATTCGATCGATCGGTTAATTAACTTTTGAACACCCAATTTCGTGTGGATGCACAAAAAGGTTTATTACATGATTTTTTTAAGGCATTTAAGGGTATAGTATAGCTGGTAAGTGAGATATTCGTAATCGAACACGAACCAGTTAACATGATTAAACTCCCGTTGCAAGTGGCGTTTCCAAGATTTAAAACTCTCATTATTTTCTTTCAACATAATTTTCTTTTTGTTAAATTACATTTTCCATCTCTAAGAATGCGAATACTACATTACTCTACCATTTTATGTTAAAAATTAATTTTCTTTTTCTAACACATTAAGTATGACATTTATTTCATTTTATTACGTGTTTGGTTCAACCGATGGGTAAGGGAGAAGAATTTTAATAGTGGAGAAAGAAGGGGAAGGAAAGGTAGGGAAGAAAATTTGATTAGAAATTCGATTTATTTAAAAGGAGGTGATGGGAGAAATTTTAATGAAAGGGAGGAGAAATAACTCTTTTCTTATTTGGTTCATCAAAGAAAAAATTTTGAAAATTAATTTATTTTACATTTTTAATATCTTGATTAAACATAAGTTGGGGATATTTTAATCTATTTACTTAAAATGTTTAAATTTTCCTCCTTTTCTTCCTTCCCTAATATTGGAGTCAAGCAAAAATTAGATGACGAGAGAGTTCTCTTTCGTTTTTCACCTCTCTTCTCCTCACGTCAGCATTTTATTGTCAAAATGATGATACGTGAGATTGAGTGTAATGAAATGTGTTGTATCACCATTAAGTGAAATGTGCACCTTTTATGGTAGTTTTACATGATGATACATGTCGATAGTTATGGTTTGTTAATCGGTAAAATGTGTTGGCTATATAGGTATTGACTATGTTATCAATGTGTGGTGTTTATGTTTGATAGAAAATGTGATGTATATCTAGTATGAAGGTGTGATATGCGCCATTAATATGTTGTGTTATGCTACCTTACAAGTTCTAAGGAGTGGTATATCTTAGTGTGGTGTTATGTGAATTCTAGTTGGGGTATGGTAGATGTAAGGTTGTTTTGGCTTTTTGCATAACGCAAGAGAAAAGTATGATTCGTACTTGTTAGAGGTATAGAATAATGTGAATTAAGATAAATAGTATGGGTACCCTTGGATGTCAATAGCTTTATACTTAAATGAGTTAGCAAGAGTGGGCACCAGCAACGAGGGAGAGCTGCTATGGAATCCTAATATAATAATTAGGGTAAATTAATGTATAAGAACAAGAAAGAAGGGGATTTAAAATGTCAACATTGAAAGGTGTAGCAATCCCAAATTAATAAAGCTATGATAGATAAGTGCTAGAAATGTTTTTGTAGAAGAGTTTAACACTTTAGGTATGTGCTGACGAAGCCTGAATTCAAATATGAGAAGATTAGCTTAGATTAAGTGCATATTCCCTTAATTTTGATACAACACTGTTCTAACTATACCAAATGTTTAATAATTGTTTATATTTAGTTATTAAAATCAATATGACTCTATGGTTTTCAATTAACAAACTTCGATTTGTTTAGTTCAAAATTTTTTATATTCCTAAATATCTTAAGTCTAAGTGTGAAAATAGACAAATACAAAGATGTTACGTCGCTCAAGTACCCCGGAATAACAAAATCCAGTTGGACCATAAATGTTTTTTTATATGCAAATACGCATTTTATTTCAAAATCAAGTCTGTGTTCTTAGAAAGAGATTCAACTAGCACCCTTTGAGCCAAGTTACTTGTCGAATTTTCTTGGAATGGTTTCAACTCAATTCATTATTTCTAATGAGCGAAGGGCATTCAACTTAACTTAAGAGTGCATCAACCCTCAAGCTAGAATCATTTAACGTTCGTGCCCCACATTGTATCGTAGTTAGGTTGATCCTCCCTTCTTATTGTTTTAGCAACTTATCCCGAGGTCCATTCACCGAAAGCTCCTCAATAGTGACTAAGGAAGCAACTGCATGCTATGGCGGGGTGACTTTTTTTTTTTTTTTTTTTTTTTTTTCACAATAAGACCTGGACAATTAATCTTACCCTTGATAGCTTATGAATTTACATCCAATCATTCATCTATAAGTTGTTGATCAACTTTGTTTACTTAGAATTGATGTTGGATTCTTAGGTGTACTCCGTTACCATAACTTCATGTATTTTGTACTTTTCAACATTTCTTTCACATATATTGTATAGTATGTATAAATCCCCTTGTTTGTTTATTCCATTTGAAGATCAAGAAAACACTTGACTCTTTTATCTTACTTATTTCAAATTTTGTCTGCGTCAAACTTACAAAAAATACTCACAAATATTTTCGTTAATAGCACCAAAAAGTAATATCTGTTGGACTTGGAGCTTATAATGATTGAAGCTTCTCAACCTTTAGTGTTTTGCTTTTGATGTTTATGTAATCTTTTGTTTTTCTTAGATCAACTGTAATAAGATTTTCATTGTATTGATTGTTTAGGATAGACTTGTACTTGTGATTTTTCTTGTGTGACAAGTCTTAGTAACTGAAGTCATTATTTGTGTTGAAGATACAAATCATTCATTTCCCTCTTTATTTTTGAGAAAAAGTTTTTGGTAATTAACTGAGGTAATAGATTACCAGAAAAATGGTAATAGATTACCAACTAAAGTAATAGATTACCAGAAAACGGTAATAGATTACCACAGTTTGGTAACAGAGTGGAAATTAGTGATTTTCTCTGTGGTAATCGATTACCACTCGGGTTAATTGATTACCAGAGGTTCCAAACACTTGAAATGATGTTTGCTTGCTGGGATAATCGATTACCAACAGCTGTAATCGATTACCACCATTAGAAATCAATTAGATTGCTCAAAATGGGTTTTTATCTTGATCTTTATATAAACCTCTTTCAAAATCTTTTCTAACATCTTTGAAAACATGAAAAGGATTGATCTTAAACTTTCATATCTTCTCTGAAACTGAGTTTATACTTTCTCCAAGAAATCCTTCAAAGAATTCAAAAAGTTTTCAAGAAAAGTTTTCAAAGAGCAATCTTGATTGAGTTTCAATAGTTGGTTTGTCTTGTGCTTCATGTTGATCAGATTCTACACTATCATGTGTTCTCTAAACTGATCTTTATTGTTTGTTTTGGTTTGGGTTGATTACTCTAAGAGAGGTCTCTCTAGGAAAGAGTAAGGTGATTTGAGAAAGGTTTCTTAAAGGATTGGTTCTTTGAGGTGCCAAGACCAAGGAGAACTGTTCTTTGGGTTAAAGAACAGGTGTTGGGTGTTTTGATTTCGTTTTTATGTTGCTTGTGCAGAATGATTGTAAAGAACATAAAATGAATCATTGTTATAGTGGAACACCAATTGCAACAGGTTGTTGAATTGGGACTGGATGTAGGCCGGAAGCCGAACCAGTATAAATCCTCTTGTACACTCTTTTTCTACCTTACGCTTTTATATTTTGTCAATACGATTAATTGTAACATTGAACTACATTGTCTACATTTGGTAATTGACTATGTAATTGATTCACATCTTGAACACTTGTATATTGAAATCTGGAAGACTTAGATACTGATATTGATTTTCAAAGTATATTAGTTGCTAATACGTTTCTCTGATCTTTCTTAAGTGTTTCCACTGTGTATCTTTGATATATCTTGTTCTAACGATTATTCATTTGAGGTTGATTAATTAAACAAGATTAGATTTTATCTGAAATAAAAAAAAAGTAGAAACGTCATTAATTTGGGCTAATCGGGAACTAGAATCTATTCACCCCCTCTAGATTCAACATAGGGACCAACAATTGGTACCAGAGCTTTATCTAGTAGGTTGTTCTAGATTTTGATCCATAGTTCCTTAGAATGGCCAGTAATCAATTACCATTTGCTGAAGGTGTCTCTATTAACAGACCTCCATTGTTTTGTGGTGACAACTATCCTTTCTGAAAAGTTAGGATGAAAATCTTTATGGAGTTTGTGCATAGAAGCATTTGGCAAGCGGTTGTGACTGATTTCAAGGTCTCCACTTACATAGAGAATAGGAGTGAGATTGACAAACCATTTGAGAGGTGGGAACAAGATGAAATTAAGAGAGCTGAAAACGATGCAAAAGCTTTAAATATTATACATTCTGCTTTGAATTCCGATGAATTTTTCAGAATTTCAGCCTGCACCACAGCCAAAGAAGCTTGGGAATTAATAAAGGTCACACACGAAGGAACCGCTGAAGTACGAAGGGCAAGGAAGAATACCTTGATCCAAGAGTACAAAACTTTTCGGATGATACAAGGTGAGTCCATAATAGAGATGCAGAAACGGTTCACACACATCATAAACCATTTAAAGGGACTTGGTAAAGTCTTCATAGAAGAATAGGTAAACGTCAAAGTGCTGAAATCCCTTAGTAGGAAGTGGCAACTAACAGTCACAGTGATCACTGAATCAAAGAACCTGGCTTTGATCACAAGTGCAGAGTTGTTTGTTAAGTTAAGGGAGTATGAGATGTATATGTCCCAGATTGCTGATGAGGAGTTAAAAGACAAGAAAGCCAAAGGTATAACATTGAAGATGGAAGACACAGTAAGTGAGAGTGATACATCTAGCTGTGCAAGTGAGTCTGAAGAAGAAAACATGAACCATATGGTAAGAAATTTCAAGAAGTTCATGAGAAAGAACAATGACAAGAAAAGGTTTAACAAGTCTAAGAAGGGCTTCAAAAGAACTAAGAGTTCGTCTTCAAAGGTGAAATGTTATGAATGTGGAAGAAAGGGTGACTACAAATCAGAGTGTTCTACCTTGAGAAAAGTAAGCAACAATGAGCTTAGAAGATCTGAAAATGAGGAAAGGTCCAAGAAAGACAGTTTTGGAAAGAAGAAAGCATACATAGCTTAGGAAGAGGATGATTCTTCTACCTCTACTGAAAGTGAGATTGAGGAAGAAAATCTTTGCTTCATGGTCAAATCAACAATGGATGAAGAGATAAGTGATTCTGATTCATCTACTTGTGATTATGATGAATTACATACTACTTTTTGTGATTTGTATAAAGAAGCCAAAAGATTAAGCAAATTGAACAAAGTTTTAAAAAGCAATGTTTCTGATTTAGAAAATAATATATGTGCTTTAAAAAATGATGTTCAAAGATTGAAAGATGAAAATGAAGTTTTGAAACAACCATGTTCTAAGTGTGCTTCAATTTCTGTTTCTTTGAGAAAGAAAAAGTTGAAGTTATTTGCATTTGAACAACCATGTAAAAACAGAACCTTCACATGTAATTATTTCATGAAACCTGATCATAATTCTTATAATTGCATGATTAGAAAGGAAGGTACATCATGTGGTTTGTTTAAGTGGGTTAAGAAAGTTAAACTTGATGATGTTAACATGACTAGACCCAAGAGAAGTTGGGTACCAAAAGCAGAGTAAACTTTCTTATATAGGTATGCTTGAGAGCCAAACAATCAACAATTGGTATTCAGGACAATGGCTGCTCAAGACATGTGATTGATGGAAATAACAAACTTATCTCCTTCCATTTAAAAGAATTTGGATCTGTAATTTATGGAGATAACATAGAGGGAAGATTATATACCTCTATCTTTGATAATACATATTTCTTAACATGTAGAAAATCATATCATTGCATTATATTTGGAAAAGCATAACACAAATTGCACGAAAACATGTTTTATTAGAAAAATCTGATGCAGATAATCGACTATCGCCAAGGGTTAATCGATTACCTGATATATTTTGGCCCCTTGTGTATTGTATGTTCACTAGAGTAATCGATTACCACATGGGTCAATCGATTACCTCTTTAGACTGCTATATTTGTGAGTATTTGATAAGCATGGGTTAATCGATTATGACCTTAAGTCAATCAATTACCCATGTTTTATAACTAATGTCTTTTCAACTCATGTTATAAGAGTAGTAACATGATTCAAGGGTCATCATTACATACCTTCTCCAAAGGATGGATGAAATGGAAGCAACAACGACTTGATATTTTCTTTAGTTCGTTCATTCTTATCTCTATTCTCTATATTTGATTATAATTCTCTCTATTTTTTAAGCAGTTCTTTAGTGTACTTAGCCTGATGTATGAATGTGCCACCTTCCATTTGTTTGATTTGGAGTCCTAAAAAGAAACTCAGTTCTCCAATCATGGACATGTCAAATTCTTCCTGCATATCTTTCACAAACTCTTCACAAAGTTGTTAGTTAGATGATCCAAAGATAATGTCATCAACATAAATTTGAACCAATAGAATGTAGTCAGATTTGTTCTTAATAAACAAAGTCTTATCTACTTTACCTCTGTGGAATCCTTTTGATATGAGAAAATTACTCAGTCTATCATACCATTGCCTAGGGGCTTGCTTCAGCCCATACAAGGCTTTATGAAGTTTGTAGACATGTGTAGGCCAAGTAGTATCTGTGAAACCGGGTGGTTATGCTACATAGACTTCTTCATTGATATAACCATTCAAGAATGCACTCTTTACATCCATTTGGTATAATTTGAAATTGTTGATGCAAGCATAAGCCAGTAGTAGTCTAACAGCTTCAAGTCTTGCAACAGGGGCAAAGGTTTCTTCAAAGTCAATCCCTTCTTGTTGATTGTAGCCTTTTGCCACAAGTCTTGCTTTGTTTCTGACCACAACTCCTTCTTCACTCAGTTTGTTCTTGAATACCCACTTTGTACCAATAATGTTCATGTTGCCTTTGTTTGGAACAAGTTCCCAAACTCCATTCCTTTTGAACTGGTTAAGTTCTTCTTGCATAGCCATGATCCAAAATTCATTGTTCAAGGCTTCCTCTATCTTTGGATGGTTCTACCCGTGATACAAAAAAGTATTATAGCAAAACAAATTCTGTGAGGATCTAGTAGTTACCCCTTGTGAATGTCACCAATGACATTGTCAAGTGATAGGTTCCTAGGTGTCCTCCACTCTTTTGCTTGTTCTGGTACTGGGTTTGGTTGAGTTTGCTGATGCTCGTGATCAATGTCTATGTTTCCTTCACCTGTTTCATCATCATTACACAGCAATCTTTCCTTTTGGAAAGTGTTAGTTTCATCAAATTTAATATGGACAGATTCTTCAATGCACATTGTTCTTTTATTAAAGATCCTATATGCTTTATTGGTATTTGAATAACCAAGGAAAATGGCTTCATCAACCTTTGCATCAAACTTTCCAATAGGGTCCTTGCCATTGTTTAAAACAAAGCATTTGCATCCAAAAACTTTAAAATAAGAAATGCTTGGTTTTCTTCCATAGAAAAGCTCATAAGGGGTTTTCTTTAAAATGGGTCTTATAGAGACTCTATTGAGAACATAACATGCAAGTGTTCACAAAGATCATCGCCCAAAAATGTTTAGGCATCATATGCTCATTCAAAGCATGGTTCTTCCAAGTTCTATAAGGGACTGTTTTTCCTCTCCACCACTCCATTTTCTTTGAGGAGTTCTAGGAGCTGAAAAGCAGTGTGATATCCCATGTTTTTCACAAAACCTTTCAAAAAAGCTATTCTTAAATTCAGTACCATTATCACTTCTTAAAGCTTTAATTTTCAAATCCTTTTTGTTTTGAATTTTCTTGGCAAGTACCTTGAAAACTTCATAGGCTTGATCCTTTTTCTTGATAAACAAAACCCAAGTAAATCTTGAATAGTCATCTACTATGACTAGCCCATACAGATTTCCACCAATACTAGCTATCCTAGATGGACCAAATAAGTCTAAATGCAAGAGTTCAAGTGGCTGAGTTTAGAAAGATGTTTTTGCCTGCTTGGACTTTTGACAAGCCTCACATAGTCCTTCTTTGGAAAATCTTAGTTTGGGGAAACCAAAAATTAACTCTTTAGAAACAAGCTTATTCAAATGCAATATGTCAATGTGTGTTATTCTCCTATGCCATAGCCAAGACAGATTATCATTAGAAGTTAAACATGTAGAGTAAGGAGAAGAATGATCTACTTCCAATATGTAAATGTTGTTAGATCTCTTGCCAATCATGAGAAGTTCATCTGAGTCTTTGTTGCTGATGAGACAATGTTCATCATCAAAAGCAATTTTGTAGTTCTTGTCACATAGTTGACTGATGCTTAGTAGATTGAACTTTAATCCATCGACTAGCAATACATCTTCTATTACTGTGTTTGCCTTATATCCAACAGTACCGTAGCCTAGTATTTTCCCTTTGTTGTTGTCTCCGTATACAACTGATCCAGTTTCTCTTGGTGTGAAGGTGCTCAGATTCCTTCTATCACCCGTCATATGCCTTGAACAGCCACTGTCTAAGTACCAAATTGAGCTTCTGCTGTTCAGGCTTTCCTGCAAGAGAAAAAGAACTTATTTTGCAGTTGGTACCCACTTCCTCTTGGGTCCATGCATGTTAGTGCTACAGGTTTCTTTCTTAACCCATTTGTATTTGCCACTAGAAATCCCTTTCTTTCTAATCATGCAGTTGTATGATTTATGTCCAGGTTTCATGCAGTAAGTACAAGTGAATTTAGCATGTTTAGTGTTTCCAGATTTCATGTGAACATGGTTTACAGAAATGTTGAGATCCTTTAGCTTAGAAATATCATTTTCTAACTCACATATTTTATGTTTTAACATGGATACTTCCTTTTTCAATACTATGTTTTCTTTTTCAAAAACTTCAGCTTGATTGTAAAGCTCACAAAAGGCAGAATGCAATTCATCATATTCATCCATAATTGAGTTCGTATCACTTACCTCACTGGATGTTTTTGCCATTAAGCACAGATTCGCCTCCTCATCTTCACTTTCAGATGTTGAGGATGTGTAGCCCTCATCCCAAGCTATGTATGCTTTCTTTTTCTTCTTTTCTTTTCTGACATTTCTTTCATTCTCAGATTTTCTCACTTCAGTGTTTTTGCTTCTTTTCAAGGTTGGACAATCTGATCTATAGTGCCCAATCTTCCCACATTCGTAGCATGTCACTTTGACTGAAGTATTATCTTGCTTCTTGACTCCTTTTCTTGGTTGACCAAATTTCTTTTTAGTGTTGTTCTTCATGAACTTTCTGAACTTCTTTACCATCAAGTTCACTTGGTCTTCTTGTGAATCATTTCCGTCTTCAGAGGATTCAGATTCTGTTTCAGTTCGGTCTACTTTGAGAGCAATTCCTTTGGCTCTTTTGTCTTTCTGCTCCTCATCTGCCATTCGAGTCATATCCATTTCATATTCTCTAAGTTTCCCAAACAGTTCAGCACTTGTCATAGCAAAGCAAGGTTCTTGGATTCGATTATGGCCGTCACCGTAGGTTGTCACTTTCTATTCAGTGATTTCAGAATCTTGACATTCACTTCTTCTTCAATGAAGTTCTTGCCAAGTCCTTTGAGATGGTTGATGATGTGTGTGAATCTCTTTTGCATTTCCATTATTGATTCTCCTTGGAACATTCTGAATGTCTCATACTCTTGAATGAGTGTGTTCTTCCTAGCTCTCCTCACCTCAGCATTACCTTCATGGGTTACCATGATGAGCTCCCATGCTTTTTTTGCTGTTGTGCAAGCTGATATCCTGAAAAACTCATCAGAATTCAAGGCAGAGTGTATGATTTTCAAGGCCTTAGCATCATTTTCAGCCCTCCTAATCTCATCTATGTCCCAATCCTCAAAAGGTTTCTCTATCTCTTTTCCATTTTCTATTTTCATTGGAACTTTGTAGTCATTTACCACAGCCTGCCAGATACTTCTGTGAATAGATTCCATAAAGATCTTCATGCGAACTTTCCAGAATGGATAGTTATCACCGCAGAACAATGAAGGTCTATTTATCGAAGCTCCTTCAATGAAGGGTAAAAAATTACTAGCCATTACAGGGAACTAAGAAGGATTACTAGATTGATTTACTAGTTGAAGCTCTGATACCAATTGTTGGTCCCTATATGAATCTAGAAGGGGGGGGGGGGTGATTAGATTCAAGTTCCCTTATTCAATTTTACCTTTTCTCACTTTTTCCCGATTCAATTTTATCTTGGGTTACAAGAACGTATCAGAGATATAAACAACGGAAAAACAAGGGAAAATTATAAAGCAAGAAAACAATGAATTAAAAGAGATAAGATAGAGAAGAGAGTTTAGACAGAGATTTATACTGGTTCGGCTTTTGGCCTACATCCAGTCCCAACCCAACAATCTGTTGCGATCGGTTTTCAAATATAATGATTCTGTGTTCAATACAATCACACTACACAAACACAAAAACAAATCAAATACTCAAAACTATATGTTCTTCACCTAAGAACATATCTTGATCTTTGATCCCTTCAAGAATCAACCTTTGAGAGTACCTCTCTCAAAAAACTCATCAACTCTTCCAAGAGAATACATTTCTCTTTAGAGTTTAAACCAAAAAGATTACAAAAGATAAAGATCAGATAGGATTACACCTATTGTGTATGCACTGATCACCAATATCATCCAAACAATTCAACCTTTCACACAACCTTCATCTCAAGAGAAATCTTTGAAACTTTGAAGAGATTTCTTGTAAAAACTAGAGTTTAGCTCTTCCTTTCTTTCTTTGAAAACTCAAAAAGATCTCTCTCTTGAAAACAATTCAAAGAGGTTTCAATTTAAAGCAGTTTCAAAGTCATTTGAGATGAATTCTGGTGTGGTAATCGATTACTGGATTGTGGTAATCGATTACTCCAGAGAAATTTGTATTCCCTTGTTCCTTCAAGCACGAAGTAATCGATTACTATGGAGTGGTAATCGATTACTCCAGAGCAGTTTAGATTCCCTTTTTCTGAAACTGTTGGTAATCGATTACAGCTCGTGGTAATCGATTACTTCAGCTTAAAACCTTTTTAAACCAAAGTTTTTTGATTCCTTTCAAACAAAATGGGGTTCCAAAGCTTCTCTAGCTCAAATCACAAGAGTAAAAACAAATTTTCAATGAAACGATTGAATAAAACCACACTCAAAGCCTAAACTAAAACAATCAATACAATTTAAACTCCTATATACAATCTATCATAAAGATCAAAAGTACAAGTATATCAAAACTAAAAACTAGGGATGACTTCTTCAGCTTCAAGTCCAACAGACCTAGAAGTTATCATGCTTAGAGCCCAAGTTGAAGAAAGCCTAGAAGCTACTATGGCACGGTTTGTGCATGGACTCAATAG
Organism: Hylodesmum podocarpum; assembly: GCA_026586105.1. Taxonomy (NCBI): domain Eukaryota; kingdom Viridiplantae; phylum Streptophyta; class Magnoliopsida; order Fabales; family Fabaceae; genus Hylodesmum; species Hylodesmum podocarpum. The sequence continues at coordinate 4,297,495 of JALJEV010000804.1, forward strand.
GGAAGTGCAAGATGTCCTTGAATTGCAAAGATACTCCAACCTTGAGGAAGCCATCCACTTGGCCGAGAGGGTTGAAGCACAATTGAGAAGGAAGTCAAGATTCAAAAGAGTCTCCACTAATAGTGCATCAACTTGGAAAGGTAAAGGCAACAAAGAACACTCACCTAGGCCTCCTTTGAAGAGTAACCGAGAGCTTGCCAAAGGTAAATAGGTAGTTCCTTCATCTCAACCCTTTAAATCAAGTAACATCAAATGCTTTAAGTGTTTAGGAAGGAGCCATATTTGATGTAGGCACATCTTGGACAAGAAGGATTACTAGAAGCAAGAGAAGGAAACTTGAAGAGGAAGTGGAAAAGCTCCAAGTTTTGTACCCTAGTATAGGACTCAAACTTGTAATATCTTGTAAACTTGTATGGGACAAGATTAGGTCCTATTTTAAATAGCTCTAGGGTATGACTTAAGGGTCCAAAGCCCAAAGCCCACGGTTTTCTATAGCTATTAGGCAAGCCATAAATTCCTAAGGTCAAGGATCACACAAAGCTTTCAAAATCGGCTAAGTACCTTTTCAGCCAAAACTAGTGTGAACCTTGGAACACTTGAAAATTAGGAAGAAGGACTTGATTAAGCTTGGATCCATGCCAAACCTTAATCAAGGATCTCCACCCTTGATTAGCAAGTGTTTGGGATTGATGACTTGGCTAATTACATGGGTACCAAGGGGAGACAAACCCATGTGCACCCATGTGAAGGCCATGTGAAGACCATGTGATGACATGTGCTAGCCTAACTACCTTGGTTACTTGGTGGGCAAGATAGGATTTCGGTTTGCTTAGGCTTTTAACTAGGCTTAGGTTAGTTTAACTCTAGTTTAGACTTACTTGGAGGCCAAGGAAGCATAGCCTATAAGTACCTTGGCCAAAACTCATGTAAGGATCTTTTGGATGAATTTGAATACAAAGAGCTTTAAGCTTGTGAGAGAGTTTCTCTTGTTCCCTTAGGGAAAATCCTTGAATCTTATCAATGACATCTTGCTTCCATTGTGGCGGTTCCTCCTAGGCTTATTGGAGTATCTCCATGGTGCCACCCTTCCATCTCTTACCTATTTCGTTTTGCTTTGATTTCTTAAACACTAAACCCCTAAAAAGCTTCATGACCGAGGCATTTGTCTTGGTTCTTCTTGATGAGCACGGTTTGAAGACTAGATTTGGGCAACATAGAAGCTTCTTTGGATCACCCCCAAGGAGGCCTACATCAATATTGCATCACAATGTCCAAACAAAATAACAATGGTGATGAGGTAAGATGGAGGGATCACTAGTGAAGAATCAAGTGGATTTTCAAGTGAAAAGGAAGATCAAGGTGAAGCCCACTCCACCTTTAGTGAAGAGGCCGAGGAGGGGGATTTGTTAATGGTAAGAAGGTTATTAAAATTGAACCATGCTTTGGATGAAACTCAAAGGAAGAATATCTTCCATACAAGGTGTAAGGTAAAAGACAATGTTTGCTCCCTTATCATAGATGGTGGTTCATGTACAAAGGTAGTTAGTGAAAGACTTGTAAATAAACTTAACTTGCCAACTTTAATTCATGCTAAATCATACAACTTGCAATGGTTAAGTGAAAATGGGGAAGTTAAAGTAGATAAGCAATGTATGATCACTTTTTCTATTGGTAAGTATTGTGATAATATTCTATGTGATGTTGTGCCCATGGAAGCTACACATATGCTTTTAGGTAGGCCATGGCAATATGATAGGAATGTTATACATGATGGACTTGCTAACACCTACTTGTTTACATTTTAAGGTAGAAAAGTGTTCTTAAAGCCTTTAGCCCCAAAGGATGTATGTGCGGACCAAATCAAAATGAAGATCAAGAGGTCTCAAGAAGAAAAGGTGGACATGACCGAGAACTCCAAGCACTACAAGGCTTTGGCCGAGAGCCATGCAAAGAAGAAACATGTAAAAAGTAGTGTAAATAATTTTAAGTGTAAAGTAGGTAGCAAAAACAATTGTAAAGGGACTTTGCTTATTACTTGTAAGGACATTAAAAAGGAGTATCTTGCTAGAAGGTCTATGTTTCTATGCTTACTGAATCCGATGATATTAAATGTGTGTATGAACGAATCCAAGGAAATAGAAGAAGTACTTGAAGAGTACAAAGATGTTTTCCTTTTGGAGCTACCTCATGGGTTGCCTCTTATAAGAGGAATAGAACATCAAATCGATTTCATTCCAGGTTCGCAATTGCCCAACAAGCCATCCTATAGGAGCTCACCAATAGAAGCACACGAAATTGAAAGGCAAGTTCAAGATCTCTTGAAGAAGGGATGGGTCAAGGAAAGCCTCTCACCTTGTGCATCTCTAATCATCTTGGTTCCTAAGAAGGAGGGTACATGGCACATGTGCACGGGTTGTCGAGCGGTAAATAATATTACTATTAGATATAGACATCTTATCCCTAAGTCTGATTATTTTGTCTGCTCTTCGGTCTGAGAATTCAGTCTGATCATTCTTCCGTTTACTGACACAACAGACTGTTCTGTAATTATCAAAACTAAGATGTTAAGTCATCTTGACTTAACATACTCCTTTGTCATTTTTAACAATTCTACCATTAATGTATATAACAATAATAATTGCAGAAGTCATTTTTTCACAAATTATCTTAAAAAAATATTTCATTTTCAACAAATTATTAAATTTATCAAATAACATGAAATTTATAAAAAAAAATATTATCAGAACAACTTTTAAACTCGAAATTAATCCTTCAATATTATTAACTTCACACCTACATTTAAGAAATAACAATTCAATTTCAATAAATAAATTAAAATCATAATTGAATACTAAACAAATTTTATGTCTCACTTATCACTTCATTGCTTGAGATGGTGGAATGCAACGTGCTTATATAAGGTTTGGAATGTCATCCATCAAACACTGCATATGCAATAGAGGCGCCACAATCAATTTTTCCTCCACTTAAGATACTATAAGCACTAGTGCCTTTAGTGAATCACCTTTATTCACATGCAGTAAGGCGGCACCGCATGGCCTGACGCTTCCTTCCCTATAAGACCACGTGGTCGTAGGTGTCTCGTTTGGCTTAAGAACCCATGCTTCTAACACATTCTTGCTCTCATGACATGGAGACATCTATAACGCTAGCGCCTTCTTCCACATAAACCCTACTATAAATATATTATGTATATTGCAATTTTTTTATTCAAATCGCTTGGAAAACAAAACGTGTTATATAGGGTCTTTGGGTTTCAAATGCTCAATACTTAAAAGGATTGCTACGTTATTAATGGGAAATTGATATAAGTACCATAATCGTGAAGCCTAAAGTGCTTGAGATTTGCCACTTTCTTTAATTCTCCAAGAGATCTTCCAATAAAGTTTCAAGTGAAACGCGACCAAAGTAGTTTCAAGGAACCAAAAGAAGAAAATGGTTAGAGAAAGGAAATGGAAGAAGAAGAAGAAGAACTCTAAGAGGAACTGCCACAATGAATGCATAATCCATTGATAAGATTCAATATAATCTCTCTAAGAATAAGAGAACTCTTTTTCGTAAAAATCTAAGTTTTATTCAGTTTGATCAAAAAGTTCCAACAAATTTCATTTTGGGACTTATATAGACTTAGGAAGACTTGAGGAGGAAGCTAAACCACATTACAGTACTCTACAAGTCAATGAATAAGAGTCAGAAATTCAAAGGTTCAAGTACATATCACTTTCAAGAGTGTTTCATGTCACTTTCAAAGATTACATGTTATTTTCCACTTGATTCTCATCCATTGAATGAGTGCATCTAATCAAAGGTTGAGATTTACTCTTGGATTAGGCATGGATCCTTATCTAAGTGAAAATCTACTTGAACCAAATCCACATGAATTCACAATTTAAAATTTAAACATAAATTAAATTAAATTTAAATTTAAACTTAAATCAAATTAAATTTAAATTTTAAATGTAAATTTAATATGAACTTAAACTTAAATTCATTTATTCTTATTAAGTTTCATTCTTTAAGTTTATTAGCCTTTTAAGTATAATATTAAGCAATCACTTAAAAAAAATACATTTTTATCGAAAATTTTTAAAATCATCAAAATCATTTAATACATTTAAAAAAATCAAATATGTAACGCGTGCTTAATCTTACAACTTCTAATAACTCTTCTAATAATATTAGATGTTTGTTCAAAAGAAAAGATGAAAATCAAAGAACAATGTCAAAATGTCAAAATCTATTTTGTGTGTTGGCTTGGTCACAGGTTGTGGCCATTTTGATATTTATATTCTAATAAAGTATTTTTCAGAAAAAAAAAAAAGTTGAATTGAAACACCGTGACTCCAATGTCTTTTATATTCATGAATAATTCAATAATGAAAATCTACTCATATGCACTACTATTTCATATGTTAATCTGTTATTCAATTATTACTTATTTCTTCTCTTCATAAGTAATCAAGGATCGTATTTAATTTTTTTAGTCTCAACCTAAATATTCACTCTCTATCATCATCTTTCTCTCCTTTTAATTTTTCTATTTTTAAGAACCAACAAATATGTTATCAAGAGCACAAACTTCTTTTTTTTTTTTTTTTTCCTTTATTAAAAAAAAGAATATATATATATATATATATATATATATATATATATATATATAATTCAATGGCATTCTATGTATACAAAGGCTATATAAATGCCACTAAATTAAATTAGCCTATATATAATTTAATTCAATGCTATCTATATATACATAACTTTAACTTTTATATATATATAGATGTCATTAAATTAAATTACCATATATATATATATATATATATAAACTTGAAATTTTAATAAATATACAACACACTGCATAGGTTTTTGGAAGAAAAATTTATTAATTTTTGTCGACATGTACAATCAAAACTAATGTTATTTACTATTATTTAAAGAAACTGACAATTGAATTAAATCTAATTTCTCAGTACAAATTAATATAACCACTAATGTATATGATTAATATATATTAAATAATTTAATTTTAAATTATAAATTAATTAATGTTAATTATAGAAACAATATAGGTTTTGAAAAAAAATTAAATTTTCTATTAATTATAACTAATAATAGTTACTTAGTATTAAAATTCATCTAATTGATGTTTTGATCAATTTTGATCTTTTAATTATAAATTAATATTATTATTAATATGTGTATATATATATATATATATATATATATATACCTTAATTCAATTCAATTTTAAATTATGAATTAATACTAATTATAATAATATTGCACATGACGATGTTATACAATTTATCACAATTATAATTTTATAAAAGTTTTTAAAAACTGACAGTATAAGAATTTATTCATATAAATTAAATAATTAAATAAAACCATCTTATATATAACCATCAATAATTAAATACTTAAGTTTTATTCATATAAATTAAGAATGATAAGAACTCAAGCATTGCATGCATTATAAATGTATGTTTTTTTTTATTTAATTCATTCTTATTTTAGTAATTTTTCAATTACTTTTGATGCATGTGGTGCATTTGTTGACAATTTATCTTCTATATTATTCCAATATCCCTGTTCCCTGAAAATATTTTCTGTATTTGTAAATATTTCAATTTGAATAATTGATTATCAAATATCTATTGTCGAATTATTTGAATAATTAATAAATTTTGAATAAATTTTATTTCTTTCGCATAATTTCAACAAACATTACATTATTAGTTATTTTAAAAATTTAACAATATTTGTTTGTACTTCAATTTACATATACATAATTAATAAAACTTGGGACAAACATATGCTTTTACGCATGATTCTTACAAAATATTTGTATTTATTTAATTTTATAATTTAAAATATAATTTTTAAAATAATTTATTAAATATCCTCAAATTATATGATACCATATATTTACAAACCGCACGCGAATAAATATCTAAAAGGAAAAATAGGGGACAGGGTGTAATAAAGCGATGAATTCCATGACGCCACGTGTAAGCGCGAACGCGTCTTCGTAATTGCGACGTACGCGGCATGGTATTGGAAGGTAACAAAAAGTCGTGTCAACGCGACAATGATCCTCATCATCTTTCACAACACACAACACAACACACTTCTCTTTCTCTTTTCCCTTCTCTTCTTTCTCTGCCTCTTCCATCTTCTCTCTTCTCTCTTCTCTCCCGCTCTTCTTCTTATCCCTCTCTCATTGCGTGACCCCTAAAATATATTAATATTTATATAATAAATATAATACTCTCTACGTGCCACACTTACACACCCTCTTAAAATTCTTATATAAATACACCCTTTAGCCACAACCATGACTGGCAAGGAAATTTTTCATAAGATGAAGGTACCCTTTTCTTTCAATTTTGCTATTATTACTTACTATGTATGAATTGCTTTAGTTTCAGTTAAATAGCTTCATGGTATGCTTTATTTCAATTTTGTGCCCTTATTTGGCTTTGGTTCTGTTCAATGAGGAATATTCATTTGTCGGTGTTGATCTTAGACAATTACGTTGCTCGAATTTGATAAACCTTGCTTTTATGTTTCATGCTTTTTATGGTTGTAAATGTAATTTTACTATGGCGTATAGTATGTGTGCCTACTCTTAATTTCTTCATGGACTGAAACTGTGTTTTGTCACTGTTTATCTTCTGGATTTTCAGTTCGGGTCTATTAGGAAAAAATGTGTTACTAAAGTGATGATGTTAACTTGCGTAATGAGTGATCATAAGTAATACCATTGAGGTAATTAATTAACCAATAGCCTACAATATTTCTCGGGTGGCTCCATGTTTATATTAGATTTAATTCACAGAGGTTTACTTTCTAAGTTCATTGGTATAATCTCATTAAGTGGTTTTTTGTGATATAACAAATAATGAATGAGATCGAGTCTAGCTGAAGGGCTAATTTTCCACAACTTAGTAATTTAGGTTTGCATATATTATAGTATTTTGCTTCAGACAATCTGCAAAATCTATGTGCTATGATGTGTGAATGATCATATTTGAGGTATTAAATTGGTTGATTAATGGAGATGGTTGGGAGATTAATGGTCAAAGTGGTTAGAAAATATCAACTTTTATGTGACCATTAGCAACTTTCAGAATCAAATGCTCCTCCATGACTGTTGGAGGGTGGTGAATCACGGGTTCAATATCCAGTTGCACAACTGTGTGCTTTTCACCAAAGTGATACAGAAGGAATGGGAAAAGTCAATTATACCCCTCACGAAGAGTGGGTTGCCTTTAGTATCTCTGCTAGTTGTTAATTCCAGCTAGCTGCAATATCAATTCACCAGATTTGTGCTACTCTAGGTGGTTGAAAGCAAGATGCTACCTGATGAGTTAAGAAATGCAAAGGTCAGAAATTTAAGGCGTTGCTTTATAGACAACAAAATTTAAGGGTAAACTATTGTATGATACTGAACTAAATGATACAGGTAAATAAAGTCTGTAACTGACTAGTGCAAAGGTCAGAAAATGTAAAATGGCAATATAATTATATAACTACAGTGATTGATAACGCTTTACAATTCCAGACATTGTTTGCAAAGGAATATTTCTTAGTGTATACTTTTGTTGTGATGAGAGAATCCGAGTGTGCGTGTCTATATGTAAATAATTTGAAATTTACTTTTGAGTTCCTTGAAAAAAGATCCCCTTAGGTGAAACACATCAGAATGTCTTAGTTACCAATGACACAAAGATTCAAGATATTCAATTTGGTTAGATAAATTGCATATGCTTGTGTGCTTTGTAAAGTGGATGAGTTCAAAAGTTTTTACGTTGGTGTTTCTCCGGACCTGATTCTTATTGTATCAATCACTCAATTTTCTGGGTTTTCTATTGTGACTGTCGTGTGACATGATTATGTTGCTTGCAGGAAAAAGTTTTGGGTTCATCTGATACTGATTCAGGAAAAGGAAAGAGCAAGATGAAGAAGCACATAACTCATGGCTTTAACTTGGTAAAGGGAAGAGCAGATCATGCCATGGAAGACTATGTTGTTGCTCAATTTAAGCAAGTTGACAACAATGAGTTAGGTTTATTTGCAATATTTGATGGCCACTCAGGTCACAGTGTACCTGATTACTTGAAGTCTCATTTGTTTGATAATATCTTGAAAGAGGTAATGAGGTTTTCTAAACTTTTCCTCTTACTTAATCTATGAACTCTGCCTCTGCTTGATGCGAAGCCTAGGAATTACATTGGAGTTTTCAGGCAGATATGCAGGACCTTAAAGTCTAATTGAAAAGTAACAATGTCAGTGCAAGTTGATTGAATTTGATTACTGTGTAATATGAATTTAAATTGAACTATTATGCTTGTTACGAGAACTTCTGTTTTTTCTATTTCCTTTTCGTTTTCTACACTTAATTGGTATACTTCTGTTCTAGTTTTTGTTTTGGCTTTACATTTTATCCCTTTTATTTAGATTTAGTCATGAGTGGAAATAAAAGTACACTTACTCTTTACACTGTTATCCACTTGTAGATTATCATGTTTGATAATATTGTTGATTTATGTCATGGTGACTTTAAAAATCATATCTAGTGTGATCTGTAATTGTGTAAAAAATTTGCATTCAGTGAATGAAAATAAAACTCTACAAATATAGTTCATGCCTATAACTCCTGTTTTCCCCATTCTTTATGTAGCCTAAATTCTGGACAGAACCTCGTGATGCTGTGAAGAGAGCATATAGTATAACTGATACTATTATTTTAGACAAATCAGGTGAATTGGGTAGAGGAGGTTCAACTGCAGTTACAGCAATATTGATCAACTGTCAGAAGCTAATAGTGGCGAATATTGGTGATTCTCGGGCTGTCTTATGCAAGAATGGCGTGGCCAAACAACTCTCAGTGGATCATGAACCAAGCACTGAAAGTGAGGATATCAGAAACAGAGGTGGTTTTGTGTCAAACTTCCCAGGTATGACACTTTAAAGTTTAAACTAGTTTTGCCTTAATCTTGATTGTGTGTTGAACAATGTGATTCTGTTTTGGGTGTTTAGTTTTGGTTCTGTTGCCATATGACCCTTGATGCTTTTTCTTATATTGCTCATATTAGAGTTTAATTTGTTTTTTAAGTCTCTTTCACCCTGTTTAGTTTGAAGAGGGATTTTTTTGTGTTTTGGTTTAGATTTTTAGGAGCTTTTTTGTTTGGTTTAAATTTCTACGAGGGGAGGGAGTAAAATCCCTCCACATCTAATTTTGGTTGGGAGAGATTTGCTACGCGAGACTTTAAAAAATTTCGTGTAATTTGACTAAATTATCCTATTTTCCGTTGTTGCAAGTTATGATATATCTCATCAATAAAGATAAGAAAAAGAAAAAAAGGTAAATTAGTTTTAAAATTCTATTAAAATCTCTTCTCTACTTCCCATTGAACCAAACAGATCCATGACACATTTTCACATTTCCATAATTGAAGGACTAGAAAGAGATGATTTTTTGTGGAGAACTAAACAATTGCTCATTGCTCATAGTTTGAGAGATTAAAAACATATTTGATTCGGATACTATCATAAAAAATTGCTCATTGCTGAAACAGATTTTATTCCAGTAATTCCGTGCTAAGATTTTTTTGTGTGATCAATTTAGGGGACGTTCCACGTGTTGATGGTCAATTGGCAGTGTCAAGGGCATTTGGTGACAAGAGTCTGAAGAAACACTTGAGTTCGGAACCATATGTGACTGAGGAGATAATAGATGATGATGCAGAACATGTTATATTAGCCAGTGATGGGTTATGGAAGGTAACATTTGATAAATGATGAAACAATCAATGCATGATATATGCGCCTAATGGATCATGTGTATTTTTTCTTTCCATAAACAATCAGATACATGCCATATTATGCACTGATCACCTCTCTCCATTGAAATTATTCCAGGTAATGTCAAATCAAGAAGCAGTTGATGCTATTAAAGATGTTAAAGATGCTCGGTCTGCAGCAAAGGTCCTTACTGAAGAAGCACTTAAAAGGAGAAGCTCAGATGATATCTCTTGCATTGTTGTGAAATTTCAGTGATCACAGTAGTGTTTTATCTACAAACTTGAAAGTGTAACATATACTTTAGTAAATATATATGGAATAATGGATAAATGTTGAATACCCTTTAGGTGTTTATTGTGTGAAAGCATTCTGTGTGTGATATTTTTATCTGTTTTCGTACAAATTAATCATTTGTGTGAGAAAATGTGGTTTGATGTAATAATGTAAAAAGGATTTAGTTTGGATTGTGTTAACCAAAATAATTTGTATGGATGCAATAAAGTTTGGTCAATCTCTATCATCTTGAAAAGCCTTTCGAAAATTCCTCCTTCGTCCATTTATTTTCTGAATAATTATACTCAGATCTCAGTGCCTTTCTATATTGTATTGTGACATTCCTTTATATTTTAGCATAAAAATTTAATGGTAGTTTTAGATTATAAAATGAAGGGGTTAATTATTTTAAAATAATTATTATGAGGTTTTGTGTAAAGAATCGGGGTATTTATAAAATCTTATAAAAATAAAGGTGGGGTTAAAAATGTAATTTCATCTTAAATTTTTGTACTGGCTGCCATTTAGCTCTGGTTGTATTACTTTTGATACTTCGCTAACTTGTATTTTGATATTTTGCTATATATAATATGTGGGTACGAATTGAAGAAAGTGTCATTTAAAGGTCTAAAACAATTTATATAATTATTAAATTGATCGAATTACATTTTCTTGACATAATATATTACTTTAAGGGTCTGATGAGGTGAAACACTTTTAGGAAAATAAAATAGAAAGAAAAATTTGAAATATATGTTCTTAAGAGTTAAAAACAATTGAAATGTATTTTTTAAGAGTTAAAATCAACTTTTATTATTAAATTATAAAAAAAAATCTTAAAGTGTGTGTATATTTTATAAATTGTTTAATAAAAAAAATTAATTTTAACTTTTTAAAAGATTACTAAATAAGTGCACGTATATAATTTTTCTTTCACTGTATGTTGTTAAGTGGCTAAATATAATCCTATAAAAAAGAATGGCCTAAATAAAAATAAAAGTAAAACATAATTTGTTGGCGAGTTAAATCAGTTGTCTTCTTAAAGAAAATGCCATTGAAGTTAAGTTTTGTTCGAGTAAATCACATTTTAATATTTAAAATGATAAAATAATTTCTTAGAATATAATATGTTTATTATTTTAGTATCTGAAATAATCTTCAAATATAATATATTATTTATCATTCTAGTTATTTTCTGTTACTTTTATTATTGAATTATACTATTTATTGTTATTATATTTTATTAATGAGATCAAAATAAGAATAAATATTTAAATTGTAAATTATTTTATTCGAATAAAATAATAATTTACTTTTATATGTTTACGTATTAACGCCGTCCACGTTAAATTAATCCTTAAAAGTAAGGGAAGATATATTTTTTTTCTGGAAAAAAATTCAAAATGTTTTATGATGATAATAATTTGAAATTTTATTTTATTTTTTTAAAAAAATTGTAATCGAGTAAGATGATGTTTATTTTATATAGTTAGTAATGCTTCTCTGTATTAATGTACAAGAGCTTTTAACATTGACCCACGTTAATCTTTTCAATGTTTAAGAAATGTGCATATAATTTGAATATGCATTTGCACAAATGTAGTTATACATTTATTGTATTTTATAAATCGCAAACATATGTAATATATATATATATATATATATATATATATATACATATATATATATAAGAAGATTAATTGATATTAGATGTTAAATTTTTGTAGTAACACTATTTAATAGTTCTTTTACGCAATACTAATTAATATTTTCTCATATTTATGAATTTATGAGAGAAAATAGGTTATATGCCATATTCAATTCTAATTTAATTTATCAATGTTTTAAGAAGAGTTGAAATATTATGAATTTTAATCAAAGATAGAATCATAAAAGTTTTTAGGAATTCTATTATCAATGTTAATAATTATGCACTCATCTAATTAGAATTCGTAGAATTCATACTTATATAAATTTTAAAGAAATTATGTAAAAATTAATAAATATATTATAGTTATAAATTGTGATAGAATACAATTAAATTTACGCACCGATAAAACAAAGGATAACACTACATAAGAGGTTTTATAAGAAATTTAAAGACAAAATCACAATATATCTTTGGTAAGAGATTTTAAAAGAAGTTTAAAGACAAAATCACACATGCTTATATTCCTAACATATATGTGAAATCCTAAATTGTTATTATATATACAAGTAAAAAAAACTCTTTTACATTATCCTTGTGTACCAACTAATTCTCATAATTCTAGAGTTATACTAACAATAATTTCTGGTTGATGGTGTATATTAAAATAATGGCTAAATAAAATATTTAATTCTTTAAGTTTGTGCATTATTTATCTGTGTTTTTGTATTTATTTCTTTAAAATATTAGGAAGCGTTTGATTTTAGTGTTTCTCATTTTCGTTTCAATTTGAAATAGAAAATAGAGGTGAAAACGTGTTTGGTATATTTTTTTTTTAAATGTTTTCATAAAAATATTTTTAAAATTGAGTGAAAATAAGGAAATACTTATTACTCATTTTCTACAATTTTCATAAAATTATTATCAGAAAATGAAAATTAAAAATAAAAACAGAAAATAATTCTTCAAATCAAACACCACCTTATATTTACATATTTTGTGTTTTTAAAAATTATTATTTTAATCATTAAATATTTTTCCATTAAAAATATTAATTTCATGCTAACATTGTTAGTTAAATAGTTAATTTAAATAGTGAAAATTTTTAAAGGCCATACGTGTATTAAAAAGTGAAGAAACCATGTTATGACGACATTGGAACAGTGAAGTATGAAACTTTTTCAATATCATCAAACGTGGTTATTATTTTAAGTTAATTTATTCTAAAATTTAAATCAATTATATTGATATAAAATTAATGTTTTTTTTAAAAAAATCAGAAGTAAAATTGAACATTTTAAAATATAAAAACAAAAAATAACAACTTTTTAAACGTAAAAATTTTCAAATAAAATGGCAATAAAAGTTACATTTAATAAATAAATAAAATTATAGTAATATAGTCATTAAACTCATCTTACAATAGAATAAAAATAATTTTAAATCAGTAGTTAGAGTCTTAACTTCGTATTGTACGAAGAACTTATTCAAACAGTATAAGGAAAAAAGTTTGACCTTTGATCCAACGTTGATGACATTTGCCGTATCTGTGATACCCTTTTCTGAATTCTGCAGGGAATGACTGTTGCTAGCATCCCTTGGTCTGGCCAAAGAGGACAGAGTGTATGGTTTTGCATAAACAAATGCTTTTTAATCATAAGCGAATGAAGGTAATCACAATTTAGTTCTGAATGGTTGAACCAGATGTTACTTACCTTGTTATTTGTTTCATAGTCTTTTAAAATTTCATCTATACACTTGATCTTTATACTGTTTGAAGTTTTAATGGTAACAACAAACATTCTTTGACAACTAAAACAACAAAAGTAACCAGACTATGTTTTGTTGATGCTTATTATAAAATGGAAACAAAATGTATCTCTCGAGATCCCAACGAAGAATTATTATATCTAGCGATAGATTCTTCGAAAAAATATCTCTACGGTAAAACCAGAACAGAAATTTTCTTTCAGAAAAAATAAATTTTTGAGTACTTAGTAGATATAAAAAAATCTAGCATCTAATGGTGTAGTTTATTAGCATATATAGATTGAAAGAGGAATGGAAAGAAGAAGTAATAAAGGAAATAAATTAGAGAGTATCCAAAAGAAGCAAAAGCTTTTGTTCTAATCCAATGGAAAATAAGAGCACAGTAGCACACCATGAGAGGGTGGTTTAATAGAATAATAACAATAATAAGGCAAACCGAAACAAAAGGCACTCTCTTAAAAAGAAAAATAGAGCTCAGGAAACTAGCTTAGCATAAGACACCACCTTTGGATGTTGTAAGTTTTGTGAGTTTGATTCTTGTTCAAGTGAAGATACAAAGTGGTCTTTATTATATGCCTTGGCTTGTAAGAAACCAGAGGGTGACAGAAGAGAGAGAGCTTCATGAACGATTTGGCTTCATCTGATATTGAAAGACTTGTAGCCAGAACTCCCTGGTAGATTCATCTGAATTCTCCCTCTCTCATCAGCAAGCCTGCAGTGTGTTGTTTCCTTAGGGTGATGGCCTTTGCTACTGCCCTCGTTGACAGCTTCAGGGTTGTTTTTACGGCGCCGTTCGTTGTGTCCGGCCAATCGTCTTCTGCAGCTTCTCTTAGCTTCATCAAACTCCCCCAGGTCATGGAACCTGCACATACTCATCATAGATTTCTAAACTGAAGATGGAAGAAGCTTTGAAATTTTAACTACTTGACACTTCTTGGGGAAAATAAAACTATGGAAAGAAGAGTGCAAGAAGGTATAAACAATCAAGTTGAATTATTTAAGAGTATTTTTGTGGTATGCATATAACATGTTTCCTAACAACATTGTCTTAATTTGTTTAGGAGCATCCAATTTTTTATAGTCATTGATCAAGACATTCTTTTTGTTTGAGTAGTTGCAAGAAGGTTTTAAATTGTGTTCGTGGTGGCTATTTTGTCATTATCTTCGATATTGTGAAAGATTTAGGACAAATGTAGCCGATATGGCCACAGTAAGGCTGTGGATAGCTTAGAAACCTTGATGTTGTGACTGAGATTGTGATCGTGGTCCCTTTTTTAATTGAAGGTTTATAGGCAGTGCTAGCGCAAGTGCTTTGGTACAAAAATATTGTTGTTAGTTTCAAGAGAAAATGAACTAAAATAAGATATAGGACATCAAGATCAAGTTTAGCATGCAAAATAAAATGCTAAAGACAAAACAAATTCAATCTTAAAAGAAAAAGTTGAAGATATGAGTGTGTAATGAATGAACGCAACACCTGCTACATTGTTGGCAAAACCTCTGCCTCAGCCCTGCAACCACTACAACAGGTGCCTTGGAATGAAACTCACACACCTTGTGGCGGCGATGGTACCTCTTTGCATCACTTAAATCAGCACCACACCTTTCTGCTTGACATGAAGGGGGAGAAACTCCTCCACTTGACCCTTTTCTACCACCACCACTACTAGTACTAACCCCTTTCTTTTTCTCTTCTTCGTTAAGACTAACACCACTTTCTTCCTCCTCTTCCACTTCGTTTTCCACTTCCTCTTCCACTGTGCTATTCTTTTTCACCTTCTCAACCAATGATTTCTTCCTCTCAAAACTCCTAGCCTCCATTGTTCAAAAGGGTGGCGAGTGGTGATGGTGACAATGATGAAGGAGAAGTGAAATTGTTGAGCTTGGACTTTTCGGAGCAATGAAGTAAAAGAGGGAGTTTATATGAAGCAGAAAGGAAGAAAAGGAGGTGCAAAGGGGTGTGGACCACAAGCTCCATTTTTAATTGTGTGCTTTTGTTAGCATAAAGGTAGAGGAATAGTGCAAAGAGGAAGGTCTTGGAGATGAGTTTTGTCTTTAATGATAAGCTAATAGAGGTAAAGGTTAAATCACAATTGTTGGAGTAAAGTGGGAATTGATTTTGAATGAATGCTGTGTTGTGACAGTGATAGTGCTGATGGCGCGTCTATGATAAACGCTTGGCAATTGGTACTTATGGAATTACGAAATGGAAGAGGAGGATTTTGCTTTTGTTTGTTCTTGTTGTTGTGATTTCTGATAGGACATTGATCAAGGACCCATATCACATGCGTACCTATACCTTGCTTACAATTCTTTGAGATTACAAAATAATACTAACGGTTTGTATTTCTTGATTAAATGGTTCGTAAATTGAATTTTGTAAGAGAAGATTTCTCATTACACGGATAAACTTAATTAAAACAAAAATAAATAATAGATCGAGTAAATTTCACCCAATATTAATTCCTCATTTTTCTATACATGTATTGACTTTCTTTAATTATTTAAAAAACATAAATCCGTTATCCCAAAAAAAAAAAAAATTACAGAAAATGTTAAAACAGATATATACTACCTACCATCACAAAGAACTTTGGTAAATATTAATGTAATTTACTTTAAAATAAAAGTTTTTTAATATCATCATTTAATAACAAACTTAGATACGGTAAAATCTTTCATTTCTATAATAAATAGCTTGAATGGTTTTAGATTGACTGACAATACAAAAAGTTAAAAAAACTTTTACACTAAGCATGCATGCATATTAAACTCAAAAAACAAGAGGAGAAAGAAGATAGCAACAAGGCTAGCGTGTACTTTTCTAAAGCAGGCTTGATATGCAAAGAAAGATTGCAACAGGAACTAGAATTCATGGAGCATTCCCTTGGTTCAAAACTAGTCTAAAGATGAAAACTATCAGCTCTTATTTTTCACTGCCACTATGACAATTACATGCAGAGGTACGGGTGAAACGTAAGTAAAGATTTTGAGTGGAATTAGGCAGTTATTGTCCCTGTCCCTGTTGTGGTTAGCTTTATTCATTATAGTAGTAAGATTGAGCATTAATTGATATGCATAGAGCAAGAGCATATGGTCCATTGCATTTTATATCTTAGCCCATAGTGTAAATTAAAGTACTCATAGCACTAGCCGAGGCTAGACTCTAAAGAATTGAAATATCAAAATTTTCGTATGGAATAAAAAAATTCGCGTTCACCAATTCACTACATAAATGAGCAGTAGAAAACTGTTACCTTGTCCACCTTAGTCTGACTTCAATTTTGTTGCATTTTGTATCAATAATTTTTTTGGTTTGACATCACATCTATTCTTCAAAAAGTTAATTAAAAAATATCTTGTTAATGAATGCTGTTGATTTTATCGTTAATATTTGTCAAATTGTCATGGATTAAATTTCAAAATTTATGAACAATTGATAACTAAATGTTTAATTAACAAAATTGAAACCAAATCTACGTCTAAACCAATAATTTATAACAACCTAATATCATGTTGAGCTATCTGAAGTAATCACAAGGCACGATAATTGATCATGTTTATACAATTAAGTAGTAAAATGTTATATGTGAAGTTGTTTAAAGTTATGAAAATAATTATTCTCGTAGAATCTTTCTGATATAAATGATATCAAGTTGCAACAGTACTATCATGGCCACAACATGTGGTGCTGACATGACCAAGCACGCTAGTACCGTGGTTTCACAAGATGCCGTCGTACTCAGTACTTGATGCGAGTTTTCACCATGGACGGTATCTAGATATAGCCGACAAAAACAAACGGTTTAACCTTGTCTACGTTCAATCATTGATCTGCCTTCATGTATAACCTTGTGCATATATATTTTTTTATTTTTACCTTAGTCCAAGATAATTCACAATAATCTTTTGCAGAATGATTGTTAGCAACTTATTAATTTAATGTATTGTTTTTTATTAATTAATATTCATTTAAATTTGAACAAAGAGTGTGTTATTATCTGATGGACTCTAGTCCTTTAAATAACATCGTCTAAATCCTGAATAAGAAAAAGTAATTGAAAAAAGAGATCATATTAAAAGTGACTAGCTAGGATATATGGCGAAAATTAATTATTAAAAAATATCAATAATAACATGATACCATAGAATTTACACACAAAAATATAATTGTTGATAAAATTTACCAAAAACTTATAATTATAGATAAAATTTACTTAAATTTAATTGAGTTTTAATTCTTTAACTATTTCAAATTTTAATTTTTGATTTTTCTAAAATTTTCTATCAACACTAAATTTTGAAATTAAATTAAATATTTAAATATTGATATAAACTTATCATATAACTTTCTTCAGGCTATACTATATTAACACTTAACCGTTCTGATTTAATAATAATGACCAAAATTATCAACAAAATTAAATAAAAAATTAAAAATAAATAAAAACATTTTAGTTAGAAAAATTAAAAATAAATAAAAACATTTTAGTTAGAAGAATTGAAATAACAAATATGAAATAACAAATAAGAAAAAGATTTAATTAACCTTTCACTAAAATATAGAATGAGACTGCCCTAAGTTTATCCTGTGGAACGTATATTTCACTTAATAATAAAGAATACATGATCAATTATCGATACTTTTCTTATTCATAAGTGAAAATAAATACTTAGCGACTTTTTCAGATAGGATCACTAATGGCAACTTGAGAACCTGGAACAGCTATGATTAGAGTGTTGGTTAACATCTTAAGTTGGTAAACCTTATTTCATGCACGTGAGAGTACTGCTAATCTTGGTGGACCCATCTAAGTAAAAGTTCTTGTAGTGACTAATATTTTTATGTGGAATATCATGTGGTACAAAAAATTTGTACAAATCAAAAGTACCAAATAACCAAATAAGTTGTTTACTTTCTATTGGTTGAAGACTAAATAAAAAGAAGAAAGGGACATAATAGAAATCATGCAGTATTTAATGGTTTACAGTTTTCATCACTTTTGTGCAAAACAAATTCCGACTTAAGTAGTTTTCTTTTTCTTTATTCAATATATCAAGCTTCTTGCGCACTTGAAGCAAGCTTTGGTTGAGTAGCTCTTTTTTATTATTTTTTCAATTCTTAGTTTTTCCTTGCATGCTTTATTTATGAAAATTTTAAAATTCTCTGTCCCGTTTGAGTATCTCTGTTCGATGTTGGAAGTCAATTTTGAGTAATATAGGGAGAGAATACACTATCTCTATCTAATCTTTTTATGTGGAAATAAAAATACTAGCTAGAACTATGATTGGTATGCTATCATGACAAGAATTTTAATACTCTACCGTAATTAGAAATTTTAATTTTTCATTTAAACCAAGATCTCTTTTAGCGTCTGTCTATATTTGTTTTCATGTGTTTCTCAAGTCTTCATACCAAATTTTCTACTTATACCCACTTAATAACCTAATAGTTGGTTCATGTGTTATGAGCAATTTTCAAGTTAAGAAAATATTTTAAGATATAAATAAAATAAAAATTTTAAATCATAATATATATATATATATATAATTTGATAAATTACAAACACAACAATATAAGTAGTTTTTATTTACCTTCTGCGTGTATCTCTTGGCCATAAGTATTTTAAATTAAGAGAAAAAAAAAGAAGAATATTGAAATAAAAATTTGAAAAAAAATTATTTTGAGAATATAAATGACTGATATTTGAGATGAAAAAACAATTTCAATTAAAAAGAAAATATTTTTTGAAAAGAAATTTTTTAAAATAATCAAGCTGACATTTGAGAAAAATTAACATTAAAACATTAATATTTTAATAAAAAGAAAAAATTATTTTGAAGCAACAAAAAAGAGCAAAAGTTAAAAAAGTAAATAGTTTTATTGAAATATAAAAATAAAAACAAAGTAATAATAAAGCTGCCTATCACAAGAAAATCAAGATAATAGAATAGCATGTTTTCACTCTTTTAAGATTGAAAACATTCATTATATAAAGAGTAAAAATAACTAGAAAGCTGATAACTTTTTTTATATACACAATGACAAGTAAGAATCTATGACTATATATGTATACTATCTTACTTTTCACTAAGTCGACCATAGGGAATTCTCGAGCATTGTTTCCAGTAATGCAAATTTTCATGTCACTTGGTATATAATGCATCATACATGTTTAAGGTGAAAGTGAAAACAGAGTTGTAACAAGTGCTTAAAATTTGAAAGATGCAAATCAATTTTCGGAGGCATAAATGATGCTTGGTCATAAATGTACATTCATCCGTATTATACATGCACCTGAATTTTGTATTTCTTTCGTTTTCTACTTTCCTTTCTGGCCCTGAGAATCAGAATTTCACACCTCACACGTACTTCACCAAAAAATCATGCCCATCACTCTCATTATATATTGACTCTGGTTTGGTCCCCCACTACCCTTTTATTCTTCTCTGTTTATTTGTTATGCACTTTAGTTCATGCACCATTCCAATAATGAATCGCTAGCTAGCCCATTAGCACCAGTTATGAGTTCCACACGCACAAGGTGGTGGAGCATACAAATGTGCATAATATATACTGTTTCAAAAGGCCCTTTTTTGTGTTCTCTTTTTTTCTGTTGAACCTAGTTTATTACCAGCCGACAGCCAATAACTAATCATTCGAATTCCTAGTGATGATATTCATTTTAAGCATTAACTTTTGACAAATATTTTTTCAATTTTTGTACACATGTTTAGGTATCGAATCCCTAACTATATGCTTAAAGGATGCGATTATCTAACAATCACATCGTATCATGTTGGTTTTATACCTGCACTGATTAGTATAAATGGTAGCAAATTGTGTCCCTTAATCAATTGGTACAAGAATTGAAGTGTGATCAGTTTAGATATAAGATAAATTATGTGGGAGGAGAAATAATTATATTATGTATACTTAATGGTACACAATACGAAGTAATATCTTCTTTACCTAAAAAAATATCATGTTGGTTTTGTGTACTCTAGAACAATGTATAGGACAGTTGTGAAGAATTCCATATGATGTGAATAGACAAAAGTAAGAGGCAACCCTTGCTGTGCTAGGGAATTCTTGAATGATAGTGCATACAGCTGCAGGGTTGATAAGATAAGAGGAATATAAACCATGATCTGACTCAAGATCATGGAAATTGATGTTGGTCCCCAAGGTTTGGCAAGCCATGAATAAAAGCCTTGAATCATGGACTTGTTTTCACGGCACATTTATGTGGCATATATGTTGAATTTGCCTTTGGGTCTTCTTCACACACAGAAAAACTAGCCACTGGCTCTTTTCCAATCTTCTTTTCTTTGATTTATGGCTTGTCGTTTTTGGCACCACTTTATTAGAGGATTTATGGGTAAGAAACAGACAAAGGTATCAGATTCTGTTGAAGTGTCAGACACATAAGTCTACTAGAATGATAATTGACTTGTTTTTGGTAAGATCATACCCGTGCCAAGTTGAGTCTCAGAATATGTTAGCCCTGTTTCGATTGAATTAATAAATTAGTTTGTTCGAGTTAAAAGATCTAGAGCCAACTAACTAGCTTTATTTGGTAAAAGTGATAAAGGAATTTGATATAAGTAGCAACATCATCAGTTTGCTAAGTATGCATGTTCGATTAGCATTAGAGTTAATCACTGTTATTGTAAAGGCTTGGGAGTTTGATGCAACTATTGCTATTTAGGAATCTACTTCCAAAACTTTCGATGATTTTTTAATTTGGTCTTTAACTAAAAGTTTAATTTTAGTCCCTAAATTTTATTTCTAATATACTAGTTATTATTGTAAAATGATAATCATTTAGTGATAACATGCCAACTCCTTCCGACAACACATCATAAAATAATAATAATAAAAATAAAAATTAACGTATCATTACTTAATGATAAATTTTAACAACAAAAACTTAAGTCATAATAGAAGTAAAAATTAATGACTAATAATAATAAAGTTTCATTCTTGAGACTAAATTTAAAAATTACCAAAACCTTTATACAATAAATACTCAATGGTTTTATGAAGGAGGAATTGATGCAACTATTGTGAATTGAACCATGAATGAAAACGGATTAAAAAAACAATTCATATTGTTTCACGGTGAGTTAGCCTGCCAAAATATTAGAAAGCGTACAATAATTTGTTCAACCAAACTACCATCAAACAAATGCGTACATCAAAATGTAATAAAATAAGAATCAAATTTTAACTAGTTAGAAGTAACAACAAATGTTATGTTCTCAAGAAAAAAAAATTAACTAGAATGGTGAACTTGCCCCAACTTATCCTTGACCTACTGATAAACCTTTTATTTTATTGCACTTCGGTTTGCACATTTGTGATATTTTGGTGTAAAAATTGCATAAATTCTCTTGACAGAACTCATGTTTTTAGCTAAATGTACAACAGTGTCAAATGAGTGGAGGAAGAACACTTTGATTCCTATTTTAGAATCAAAAGAGATATATAATTATGCTAATTATAGAGGCATTAGATTGATGAGTCGCACCATGAAATTATGAAAACAAAAACAAGAAGTGATTTGGAATAAATTAAAGATGAAGATAAGAAACGAGAATTACAGAGAATAAATTTGATTTGATGCAGACCAAAAGGTCTGATGTTTTCAGTCTTCTTAACTACGTTTTGTACATTCTTGTAGTGCTATTGAACATAATGGAGTAAATGGATTAACAAACACATGATATTCATTTAGTTTATAGGAGTTATAAAAAGCCAATTAGATGGACTTGATTGTTAAATATGTATACTTCACAAGAGTATACAAAGTTGGAAAAGAGGACACTTTAACTAGGAAATATTTTGACTATGTTTAATGGAAATTCCTCCGATCATATAAAATCTTCAATATATATATATATATATATATTATGGAACATGAATAGTTGATATCAAGATTTAATACTTATATCTTTTAATAATTTTTCGTGTAATTTAAATTTGAAAGAAAATTTAATTTTCTTATTAATGATTTATGAGATTATATCCATATATTTTTATATAATTTAATTTTTTTAAAATATATTATTTAATAATAAATATATTTTAATATTTTAATATCATATTAGACGTTAAAATAAAATCATCTCATGAAGTATTAAATAATTTTAAAATTGTATAAAATTTTATATATATGATTTCACTAATAATAAAATAAAATTAAATAACTAGATGGTTCAAATTTATTTTAAACAAAAAAATTTTAAGTCAACCATGAAAATTGAAAAACATTAAATAATAATACAAGTAAAATATCTGTATAATTCTTAATAATAAAAAACTACAAATAAATCTCTTGTTTTTATTTTTCTTATTATTTTTATCTAATGTTAAATATATATTAAATGAAAATAAAACATAAAACTAAAAGGATATAATTATAACAAATTTTTATAAGTTAATCACTAAAATGAAAATAGATTATAAAAATTAGAAATTATAATAAAAATGAATGACTTATTTAATTTGACACATTTCCGAAATTTTAATTCAAGGACTCTTATTTTACTCAACAATTATATCACATGGTATTAATTTAAAATGATTATCTTGCACAAATTGAAATAGCATATTTTCCATATCATCTATATCTTTAATTTAAATTTTATTATCGTACAAAAGTTTCTTGAGACAGTTAGCAGATTCTTCTATTTTCCATATATCTCTATTTATTTTTATCTTGCCTCTAAAATGAGTTAAACATTTCATTGAGGGAAAATGCTTTTAAATTTCATGAAGAAGAATCTATCATGGATGGATGATTATTCCAGTGTAGAACCCAGCTTGACTTGGCTGGGCCATTAACTTTTTACCATTCAACATTAAAACAGTTGTTGAGGTATTTGGCCTATCTTCTAGTCCTGGTTGAATGCATAACAAACAAATATGAATATTCCTTAATATTTCATATGGCTGGGTTGAATTGTCCATCAAGTCATCCACAAATTACACTTTGGTGTTATTATTCACATATAAATTGATATTTTTTATTAGACCTGCATACCCAACAAGATTTAAGTGATGGCGTGGATCATAAAATCCCTTAAATCTCCTCCCACTAATTATCTCTAGCATAATCACATCGAAACTATAAATAAACATTATATTTGACTGAAAAATCCATGTCCAGCATACTCAGGAGACATATAAATACTGCATAGCAAAATAAGAGTCCATAATGAGAAGCTAAAAGCAAATGTGGAAAGGGAAAGGGAAAAAACAAAGAGCAAAAAAACTTATATGTTCCCATAGTTCTACTTGTATTTGCTTCATCTTGATCTAGCACAAATGTCACCCATACCAAAATCAAATATTTTGGGGTGCATATCAAGAAAAGCATTGCTAGTTTTTATATTTAGTTTAGCGTCTTGATGAAGATAGAGAAGTCTTCGACCAATAATTTAAATTGCTTAGTGTATCCTAATAATGTATGTCTTATTTCATCTAAAAAAATTTACTTCTATGTATGTTAGAATGGCAACTATATCATAGAAATAAAAGAAATGGAAGGATTTAAGCTCCAACCAAAAATAAAATAGTCTAAGCTTCTATTCGGCATGAATTCGTAAATCAACAACTTCTCATCTTCCTCAGTAGAACAACCAAGAAGAGTTACAACATTAAGGTGTTGAAGTTTTGCAATCAATATGTTTTCATTTCTGAACTCATATATCCAAACCTTACCCAAAAGTTTTAGAGAGCCTCTTAACTGCAATCTCTTGGGCCAAATTTAATATTTGCACCTTACACCGGTGCAAAGTCACCTAGTTCTAATTAATTACTTTATGAAAAATGATTTGTGGCGTTGGAGATGGAAGAAAAATCAGATGTTGGAAAATCAATCTCACACTTCTCTTTCTTGTCATTCGAGTAATTTCTTGCGGCAATACATTAAATTACCAATAGATCTTACAAACAAAAATTATAAATACAATATTTGTTTCTTCTGTCATTTATAACAAAAAATAATAATTCAGAAATGGAGATTATTTAGTTATTGTTAGATTACCTATCCGTTTTTACTTCTTATCAAAAGAAAATTAAGGATTTTCTATCTCTAATTTATCCTGATTCATTCTTTGTAATTATATTGATTTTAATTTACTCATTATGGTATTAGTAGTTTAGGCTCTTTTTTTTTTTTCGGTTTGCTAGACATTACTTCTTATATGGTATTAGTAGTTTAGGCTTTTTTATTGTTTGCTATTGCATCTTCGCGTGAATAGTACTGCAAACTACTGGGGAGCCAGCATTTGTCGTTGTTCAATACAACATTTTTTTAACACGAGCACACTACTAGAATTGCCTTCCTCCAACGACCAACATGTCGTTGACGGGTCCAGTGGAGCAAAGATGATAAAAAAGGGAAGATTGAATTAGATCTTTAAGATAAGATTTACTAGACAATGTTGAGAGGGTTAACGATAGAGGTCTCTTTGGAGATGATCCAATAAGGCTTCAAAACGTTTCTCGATCTAGTTTTTTCAAAAAGAGTCATCAATGGAAGGTAGCATGGAGTGTCCAGCCATGAAGGTGTTTAAGTGTTTTCAACAAGAAATTAAAGGTAAAAACCGAAGAGATAGGAATGGAAGGGTGACACCATGGAGGAGCTCCAATAAACCTAGGAGGAACAGTCACAATAGAAACAAGATGTCATTGATAAGATTCAAAGATTTTCCCTAAAGAAGTTAGAAGAACAAGCTTTCACAAAACTCAAAGTTTCATTTTAAATTTCAGCAAAAGTTCTTACAAAGAATTCGGCCAAGGCTTATATAAACTAGCCTTGCTTGGTAATCAAGTAATCCTAATCATGTTTAGGCCCTAAGCTAACTCTAATTAACTAGACTAATCATAGTTAGGCTAAGCTAACCAAAAATCCTAGGTAGTAAGTGTTAGTTAGCCTTGGACCAATAGGAAACAAGTAGTCACATGACCTTCACATGGTCTTCACATGTGAGCACATGTCTTTGTCCCTAATTCGTGACCACGTGATTAGCCAAGTCACTAATTCGTGGCTTACTTGGATTAAGGGAGGAGATCTTCCTAATTAAGTGAAGGTATGGATCCTTTACTTAATTAGGAGTCCTTCATTAATCCAAGTTCTAAGACTTCACATAAGGTATTTTTGAAAACTTAGCTTTAATTTTAAAAATTTGTGATTTTTAAAAGCCTTGTGTGAACTCTTTAGGATTTTATGCCTTTCCTATTTATCTAAAGACTTGGGCTTTGGACCCTTTGTCATGTACCCTAAAGCTATCACATAGTACTATTCTTGTTCATACAAATTTACAATGTTATTACAAGTCTTGAGTCCTATACTAAGGTGCTTATCTTGGAACTTTTCTACATCTTCTTCAATCTTCCTTTGCATGCTTCTAGTAATCCTTCTTGAGTTAGATGTTCCTACATCAAACCCTCCTTCTTTACTTGAACTTGTCCTCAAGTTAATATAGCCATGCATGCATATTCAAATTATGTCAATGGTTATCTGTGTGTGTGTGAAATTTGTTCCAAGTTCCCAATGAGATTAAGTGGTTTTAGATTTTAGAAGAAAAGCATTGCCCCTTTCACTTCATGTATTTCCTACATTATCTTCCACACAAGTTAGCACAATCAATAGGGCTTTTAGTAAGCTTGTAATGTTCGGCTATATCTATGATGATAAGTCAATTTTAGGTTCATTACCATGTTCCCCAGCTTAAGAAATTATAGTCCCCAAACCTTTCTCTTAGATAATCTCTTAGCACTTGAATTTTATTTTTGTGTTCTATGTTAATTTTCAGGAGATTCTATTGATACCTCTTTATTTTTAATATAATTTTTTGTTACCACAAACTGGTGGCATTTTTAGCAATTTTCTAATTTTTTTTGTAATCACAAACTGGTGATCTTTTTATTGATTTATTGATTTTTTTTTTGTATTTTTCTGGATTTTTCTAAAGGTGTAAGTTCCTTCCCTGTTAAACACATAATATTTACCAAGAGAGTTCTCTAAAATAGGATTTGAGTTTTCAAGCATGAGGTATGGTGAGTTTTTTCAAGAGGGCAATCCAAAGAATGGAAATTATTAGCTTAACAACTGCTTATTATGAAAAATACCGCTTAGGCTCAAAGTGGGTGACTAAGGTCATTCATTTAAATTTAAGGTTGACTGAGAAAGCTATTTATGGGTTCCAAAGAAGGCCTAAATCCTTTCCTAGTTCATGTTTCACTTGGCTTAACTTATTTAGGATCAACTTGGTTATTTGAGTTTTACCTTTTTCCTATTTTCTTAGACACAGGCACATTATTAGTACTAAAAACAAAATAAAAAGTGCATTTAATTGATTTCCACAACATAAATTATCAAGCATACACTACATTCTCAATCTTGCACAAGAGTGTTAGCATATCAAGGTGGATAAAAAATTATCATTAAACTCAAGGTAACAAGAAAAATTTCATTCATGCATAGAAAAGGTTAGTCTAACAACGCAGATGCCTCAGTTTATTCAAAGAAAATAGAAAAAAGAATGAAAAAAAGAAAAAATTATGCAATAATATTTTACAAATAAGAGCAAGAAAATAAAAGGACAAATGAGAGTAGTCACCCCCAACTTAGAACTGTGCCATCCGCAGCACTGAAAATAGAAAGGGATGAACTACCTCAACCTATTGAGGAGGATTGGCTGGTGGAAAGCCCCACTGAAGGGTGAAGAACTCCTCGAAGGTCTCGAGTGCGAGGTGGAGGAAGAGGACTCTGCTCAGATGAAGGTGGAGTGATGGAATCGAACAGAGCCTAGTGCAAGTAAGGGGGCCTCTCCAATATAATGGCATCAGCTAGATGCTTGCTTCTCCTTGGCCTGTCCATCTGCGGTATGAACAAACAAGGAAGCCATTTAAAAATAGGATGAAAGAGGCAGTAAAAGCAAAATCAATAACAAGTATCATTTAATAAAATGATTTCCAAGAGTGTTCATGTTAATGATCTAATATGCACTTTGATGCAAACAGTCAAAATGAATGAATAACAGTGAATTATGTGCATGGAATAGTCAACCTCAATTTATGGATGCATTATATAAAGTCAGAACAATCAAAAACAACATCCAATTAACTAATCTCTAAAAAACGTGGCTAACTCACGCGAAGTTAGCTTTAGAGGAATAACATTTCAAAGATTTTTTTAAAATAACTCGCGCGAGATTACTGAGAGGGTTTTGCACCTCGCGCGAGTTCATATCTAAATCTTGAAATATCACTCAAACTCTTAATGCAACATGGTTTTTATCATAAGTACTTTAATACAAACATACAACATTCAATTTTAATCGCTAAAAACTATCCTAAGCATTTATTTCATAAAAAGTCTCTTCAAACCCTTAGAGAACTAATAAAAGCATGTCAAGGTAGTAAATAGAGATGCTAATCAAAATATTAGACCAAGAGAGTTTCGTTACGTACCCTGTATAGTCTAGTAATGAAGAGAAAAATGAGGTTTGATGCTTAAGGGGTGAGATTGAATTAAGAGAGAATAAGTGTAGGGAAAGGTGCTTGTGAGAATGAAAATTGAAATGTAATTATCCCTTCCCTTTCCCATGTTTTTATAGTTCAAAATTTTTCTCCCTTTCAGATGTTGTGCTCTTCTCGCGCAGGTCGTTTGGGTGAAACCCAACTCGCGCGAGGTCACGATACAGAGAAGAAAAAATTCTTCTCTAGAAGGCCATCTCGTGAGAGATCTAAAGAGATCAACGTGAGATGGAGTGACAGAGAGCACTAAAAGGGTGATCTTGCTCGAAATAAATGTAACTCGTGCGAGATGGACTCGCAGAGAGCAATTTTCTAAAAAGTTTAAGTCCCAACTCGCGCGAGGTTAAGGTACAATCCTGCGCGAGTTGCTCCCTGGGAGTCTTAATTTTAAGAAAAGTTTGAGGTTTCATGATGCGTACCTTGTGTTTTGCATCTTCCTTGATGTTTGCAACTGTGAAATGACTCTCTTGTACACTAAGACTCAAATAAAAGAAAGAAAAACCAAAAAGAAAAATTAAAGGTAAAAAGGTTAAAAAAATCGGGTTGTCTCCCGATTAGCACTTTATTTTCAAGTCCTTAAGTTGGATTGAGCTGTGTTCAGATTGCACGACACAATGGAATGAAGATCCTGAGCTTAATAGGGTCTCCATCATTGGTTAAGTATAGGTGTTGTCCAATTTCAGTGGCATTCTCCAAGTTTGGAGTTGCTCTTGTGTTTCGTTGCACTTGTAATTCAAAATTATCCTTCATAAAATTTACCGAATTAATAGATAAAGGATGCATACCTTCCCGGTCATAGAAGTGCAATTCTTGCATGGACTCTCTTTCCCACAATACCTTTTCTGGTTTCTTGGATTTTCAAGGTCTTATTTCCGGTTTAGGCTTGTGATGCACTTTTGGCGATGGGGGAGGATGAGTAGGTAATTTTCACAAATCAAGAATCGGTAAACCTGGATTTTTCTTTTTGGGTGGCGGCTTGTTGGTCATGATAGCACTGTACTTTTCTTTCAAGACCACCACTTCAATTTCAGGTAGCTTCCTCTTCTTGGTGCATAATTCCTGCATAGGCCTAGAGTAAACTGGCATTAGGATATTTACCTCTAATATTTTGAAGACCTCCAAGGATTTTACAGATGGCTTCTCTTGGGTGTCTTGCTTGCCCTCTTTGAGTCTATTTGGATATGGAATAAGGGGCATATAAGTTGGAGGTTCATCCATCGATGTCTCCTCTTGGCTGGCTTTGTCTTTCTCCTCACTTTTGGGGAATTGTGCATGTACCAGTTTTTTCAGCAACAACTTCTTCATGTTCTTCCTCTTGGATAGGTGCTAGAATTTCTACAGGAGGGTTAGGTAGTTTTTTATTAGTTCTCAAGTTCATATAATTTACCTGTTTCTTGGGGTTTAGAGTAGTATTCCCGGGGAGGGTTTCTTGATTGCGGCTTGAGAGCTGTTGGTTTACTTGGCCTAATTGATGCTCCATTCTGCGCATTGTATCAAGGCTTCTTTGTGCAGATTCTTGGTTTTTTCGGAGAGCATCATTATAATCGCTGAACATACATCTCATCTCTTTAGCGGATGCACGGTAAAAGTCAAGTAGGGTTTTGTGGCCTTTGGCAAGTTGTTTAGACAACGCCTCCCATTCATATTCTTTTTCTTGTTAAGGTTGGAATGGAGGTCCTTGGGTTTGTGAGTTATCCTCCCATGAAAACCAAGGATGGTTCACATAATTGGGATTCCCAAGGTTGTTATTGTAGCCAAATATATGATGTTGCCCTACATAGTTAGCAGATTTATCAACATAAAAACAAGCACAAGTATGAGTATTACCTCCACAATAAACGCATAGCACATGATAGGCTTGTGGTGGAAGAGCGGTGTTTATAAGTGTTGTTCTTGATGTAAATTTTGCCATTGTATTTTTCAAGTGTTATAGATTGATGGCTAAGGCTAGAGAAGCCTCCCTAAAAGAACTGTCCATCATCTTAGATATCTCAACACGCTATTTTTGCTTCTCTAGTTGCTCTTAGAGAGTAAGTGAGTGTTCTCTTGATCTCAGGATCAAGGCTAAACTCGGGCTCTCTGTGTTTTATTATTTTCCTGCAAAACAAAATTTCCAGACAAAGTGAGGGTATCCGAAAAATTAAATATGAAATTAATGAATGCAGGGAGTTAATGTGAGTAGTTCAAGAGAAGTTTAGGAAGAAGAAGAAAATAATTTTTTTTAAAAAAAGGAAGAAGAAAATAATAATAATAATAATAATAATAATAATAATAATAATAATAATAATAATAATAATAATAATAATAATAATAATAATAATAAAGAAATTAAATAAAAAAGAAAATAAAATACAAAAATTAAAAGGCAAAAGAAGAAGGGAGAAGTTTGATAAAAATAAAAAAATTAAAAGAGAAAAATAAAATCAAAATAAAAATAAGCTCCAATTTAGCTTATCTCCGACAACGGCGCCAAAAACTTGATACGCAGAATACAAGCTGTAGTTATACCTCCTGTATCCTTTGCTATGACAAGTATACCACAACCGTCAAGTAATAAGTATTTATGAACAGGGGTTGTCGTACCCACGAGGATAAGCAATTCAGAAACAATATTTTTATTTAATGATTCTATTTTTCCCAAAAAGCATAAAAAAGGTTGGTAAATTAAAGAGAGCAATTTGTAGAAGTCGAATGCTCATTGCGTCTCCTTCTCCTTTGCTTGGGGTTGAGTTTCGTTGCTGTCTACGAATCGAGAGTGGAGAGGTCTGGAGTTTGTCAGTCTCCAGAACCTCAGCCCAATTAGGTCAAGTATTATGAGAGCGGTCGGCCGCCGACTCCTTTGCTAATAGTAACTTGCTATATTTATAGCCTTCAGAATTGGACTTGGGCTTCCTTTGATAAGATCTTAAAAGATAATACAATATCTTTATTTTTGAAATAAGATAATATAATATAATATCTTCGACTTCCTTTACATAAGATGAGATAAGATAGAATCTTGGAAGATAAAGATAAAATTTTGGGCCTGCTGCGAGTCCAACTCGCGCGAGATAATGTTCCAGAGAGCAAACTTGTTATGCAAGTTAAGTCATCTCGCGCGAGATGGGTTAATGAGCGCGAGATGAAGTTCAAGAAAGCTCTTGTTCTTCACTAAAGCTCCAATTCGTGCGAGTTGAGTTCCAACCCGCGAGAGATGCATGAAAACACATGTTTTTCACCTATTTTTGGCTATTTTTACCCTGAAACACTTAAACACACCATCAACAAGCTCTAACATGAATTATTATTAATTAAGAGAAACTAGAGTCATTTTAGGTGGCTTAAGAGTAAAAAAAGGACAATTTATTATGTAAAAGAAGTACAAAAATAGCTCACTTTTGTGACTTATCAAGCTCCCATAGAATGGTCTATTGGGCAATTGTGAACCTGGAATGATGTCCATTTGATTCTCTATCCCTCTTAGTGGAGGTAGGTCGTGGGGCAAGTCCAGGGGGAAGACATCTTTTTAGTCCTCAAGTAGCTCTTCTATTGCTTTTGGTTTAGTATTCAATATCAATGGGTTTGGCAAACACAAAAATATAGATTTTCTAACTAAGTATTCTCTCTTAATTTCTTTACATTCAATAAGGAAATTTTCTTTATAATAATTTTTCAAAGCTACTTTACACTTAGATTTATTTACAACTCTTTTTTCACTTTTTTTTCCTTTGGGTGGCTCTCGGCCAAAGCCTTGGAAGGCATGGAACTCTCGGCCACACCAAGTTTTTGGTCTTAAGATCTCTTCATCCTCATGTTGACTTGATCCTCACACACTTCTCTCAGAGATAAAGGCTTAAAAGCACTTTTCTACCTTAAAAGGAAAACAAATAAGTGTTAGCAAGACCATCATGCATCACATTTCTATCAAATTGCCAAGGTCTTCCTAAAAGTACATGTGTAGCTTCCATAGGTACTACATCACACAAGACACTATCATTATATTTTCCTATAGAAAAGTTAATCATACATTGTTTATCTACCTTTACTTCTCCATTTTCATTTAACCATTGCAACTTATATGGTTTAGAATGATGTAAAGTTTTCAAGCCAAGTTTAGAAATCAACCTTTCACTAACAACATTGGTACATTAACCACCATCAATTATAGGGAGCAAACATTGTCCTTTACCTTACACCTTGTATGAAAAATATTTTCCCTTTGACTATCATCAATATCATGGTTCATACTTAGTAATCTTCTTACCATCAAAAGATCCCCCTCTTCGGCCTCTTCACTATAGGTTGAGTGGGCTTCACCTTGATCGTCCTTTTCACATGAAGACTCATTTGAATCTTCACTTGTAACCTCCTCATCTTACCTTAGCACCATCACTTTCTTGTTTGGGCATTGGGATGCAATGTGTCCTTTCCCTAAACATTTAAAACATTTGATGTTACTAGACTTAAAAGAATTAGATGAAGGAACTACCTCTTTACCCTTGGTGAAGTCTCGATCAAGCTTAGAATTAGGCTTAGGTGAGTGATCTCTTTTGCTTTTACCCTTCCAATTGGATGAACTAGTGTTGGAGACTCTTTTGAAGCTACTTCTCCTTCTCAATTAGGACTCAATCCCAAAACTAACCAAATCATACCAACTCCACAACTCTGACCCAAAACATATAAATTAAGTATTCGACCCCCTCCCCCCCCACTTAATTTTCTACAAGTCCCAAGCAAATACCCCCACAATTATCTGCTTAACATAACCAAAAGATAAACAATCCAATCAATATCTGTAAAATCAAGATAACGTTGTTTTACACTTAAGGCTTGTAATGCAGGTCATCGAAGAAAAGGTTGCAGGCTCAAAGGGGCTAGAAGGGATACAAATACAATGTAGGATATCTAGTCAAGTGGGGAAAATAGAAATGAATGTCTCAATCATAATCATGCAGTATTTGATAAAATGCAGCTTTGAAAAAGAATAAAAGCAAGTTCTGACAAATAACGTTCACCAATGGCATAAATCACACTGAAAAAAAAGAGAATGACATATAGATAAGTCCATTCAAAATAGACCCAAATAACTCACAGGTTCAAATTGCCAAGTACTTATCAGAGACAATACAAAACCAATCCATACAGATTAATCCACAATCCATCAGAGGACTATATCAACACCACAAAATAATCCAAAAATCTACTCAGCTCAGATTCCAGTTCAGATTCTCAACATATAAACCATAATGCAGATATACAAATAGTCAGACCAGAATCACAAAATCTCCAAGTATTAAAATTAACCTATAAACAAGTATGTATGAAAATCCTATTTATTTACTCATAATGACGTCCTAATTACAGAAGGTGGATAGATAGGAAATGAATGAAAATAAAATGGAAAAGAGTGGGAGGAGAAAACTCCCTAAGTCATGGTGGTAGAGGATGGAAGAGAAATGGGGTCAAGTAGAGAAGTCTCCTCCACAACTGTGTTCAACAGAGATGGATAGTTGATGAATGGCTTCAGCCTGTGCCCATTAACCTTGAAGTTCTTGTCTGTGGACTCACTTTTGATTTCAACTGTACCATAAGGATAAACATTAGTAATAACAAAAGTTCCAATCCACTTAGAACGAAGCTTACCACCTATGAGTCCAAGTCTGGAATTATATAACAACACTCTTTACCCAACCACGAAGTCCTTCCTAGATATCAAGCTGTCATGGAACTTTTTGGTCTTCTCCTTGTAGAACTTAGAGTTCTCATAGGCCTCTAGACGGATCTCATGCAATTCATTCAGTTGCAGCTTTCTTTTCTCTCTGGCCTCATCAATGGAGAAGTTGCAGGTTTTCACAACCCAATATGCTTTATGCTCTATCTCCACAGGTAAATGACATGCCTTTCCAAAGACAACCCGATAAGGAGACATCCCTATGGGTGCTTTATAGGCAGTCCTATGTGCCCAAAGAGCATCATCCAGTCTGAGACTCCAATCTTTCCTATTGCGCTGGACAATCTTCTCCAATATTCTCTTGATCTCCCTGTTGGAGATTTCTACTTGCCTATTCGTTTGGGGGTGGTATGGTGATGTAAGCCTTCCATGGAAGTCTCACTAATTTTTCCCAATCTTCACTTCTAAAGGTTGAACTCCACGATTTGGAACAAGTAATTTGAGGAATGGATTCTCAAAGAAGAAATGAAATAGAAAATGGAGAAGGTAAGAAATGAAGGAGCGTTGATGAGTCATTATTTTGATCCATTTCTCTACATTTAATACATCATATTACAACATTATTAATGGTCAATTAGCATGATTTAGTGCATTTATGAGTTTGGGCTTATTTGGGCCTTAAGTGCTTATTTTTGTTCTAATTCGCTAAAATTTCCAGTTTTGACAAGGTTCACTAAAAAAGGCATAACTCTCACTACAAAACTCTGTTTGAGCTCCATTATATGTCAAATTAAAGAGGACTGGAAGAGCTACAAAATGTATGAGACATGAAGAGACAATTCAGACCACATCTGGGGTGAAAATTGCCTTGAAAGTGACGCACGGAATTGATGCGGGAATTCCAGTGTGAAGAATTAATGTAGGCCTATTTCAAATCATGTAATTGGGTCATTTAAATGTTTGCATTGAGTGGGCTTTGAACCCTGCACCCTAAGTCACTTAAAGCCAGGTGACTAGCACATGACTCACTTATTATAAATACCCCAATTCAGAAAATTGTAGCACACTATTGGAATAATTATTGAATTAATCCAGCGTCACCCTTAGGATTCGATGAGCTTAACATCCCAACCCATGGCGCTTAAAGGCGCAGTCCCTTAGACAACTCTATACTATGAGTATATTAAGTTGCGCCCTTACTAACAGCAATTGCTTTTGGTGTAGTGGTAAGCGCTTGGTCCTAACAAGTGGTATCAGAGCAAGGTCATGGGTTCGAATCCCCCGGCTGACACTGCGGGGGAGATTGTTGGAATAATTATTGAATTAATCCAGCGTCACCCTTAGGATTCGATGGGCTTAACATCCCAACCCATGGCGCTTAAAGTTGCGCCCTTACTAACAACAATTGCTTTTGGTGTAGTGGTAAGCGCTTGGTCCTAACACACACTTTTTTTACCTTTCAATCAATTTCAATTTTCAGCATTGCTCTTTTCCTTTCAAGTCGCTCTACTAGGGTTTTCAGGTTTGCCATTCCAATTCTCGTTTTCTCTCCCTTCTTGCAATTAATTCTTCTAATATGCAATCCCAATCTATGCTTAGTCTAATTTCAATTATGCGCAACTAATTTCTTCAACCAATTCTATCTCAATAGGATCCCTAATTTCCTTAGGTTCTCCATTTTCAATTACATGAGTACTCGTTTTGGATTCTATAATTTTAATTCCATTATGTTGATTAATATTTTGGATTGAGATTGTTGATTGATAATGAATGCAGAGAACTAATTATATGATTCGAAACCAAGTTGTGTGCTCTCATGCGATTGTGTGAGTTTAAAGGCCACCAAG
The DNA here is from genome assembly GCA_026586105.1 of Hylodesmum podocarpum. Lineage (NCBI taxonomy): Eukaryota > Viridiplantae > Streptophyta > Magnoliopsida > Fabales > Fabaceae > Hylodesmum > Hylodesmum podocarpum. The sequence continues at coordinate 4,333,068 of JALJEV010000804.1, forward strand.
TGTACGATGATAATTCTATAAGATCTTAGAGTGTTAGTTCAGTATTGACATGCAGAGATCTCGGTTTCAATGCACTGCATAGATGAGTACCTTTATTTTGTTGAACCAATGAGGGAAATTGGGATCTGACAAAGATCGGATTGGTGCCTCTTAATAATTTATTAATTGCTTTTTAATTATTGTTTAATTACTGTCATTGGTTAATTTTTACTATTTAATTGCCTTTAATTCTTTCTCTACACAAAAACCCCAAAAATTGCATTTAAAATTTCGGCTACAGAGAAGTAACAAAGTAATCCGTAGGGAAACGATCCGAGTCCAATATTACTGCAAAGTAGTAGCTAGACTTTGGTATTATTTAACGCACGTTCGGCGCGTGTGTCAAGCGTCATGCTAAGTAGTAAGCTCTAGGTAGAATCGCCACTTGGAGAATGTACCATGATAAGATCCAAGAAGGTTTTCTCAAGAAACCTAGAAGAGAATTTTCTCTCTCAAGCAAATGTGTTTCTTTCTAAAATTCATCAAAAGTGTGCTACTTTCAGAATTTTTAGTATATATAGTAAGATAGGTGGCGCCAAACACATGGATCCTTGTTTGAATTTCGGATTAGATAGCCCTAGGATTAGAAGTAGATCAACGTGTAGGAAGCTTTGTTTAAGCAAGCACACAGATCAAGACTCTTAACCATAGGATTTGGCTCTAATCTAATGGCCTAAATTCGAATTAGGAAGCATGGAACTTGTGACTCAAGTTTGAATTCTCACCACTTGATGGGATCTAGATCATAAGGCCAAAATTCACTCTTGAGAAGCATGATACATGTGACTCAAGTTTGAATCTCTACCACTTGATAAGATCTCATCAAGAGGATGTAATTCACTCTTAAGTGGTGCTTTAAGCATGCCTAATTTCGGATTCAAACTCAACCCTTGGATGGAGATCCAATCCTAAAGGCTAGAATTTAAATTGAGTTAGTGGAATTTTCCACTAACTTCCCTCCAAAACTCTCTCCACTCTCTCTAGGGAGAGTGTGCGCCACTCTCTCTCAAAATGCACATTAAATCTATTCCTAAACTATTACAAAGATAAGACCCAAATTAAAGTCTTAAAACAATTACACATATTGAAAGAAAACTACTAATAGGCCTGATACACATAAGCATTCGTTGTAAATTCCTTGAAATATTCCAACGAAAACTTCAAGCTTATTTCCCTACTGGATCCAGTCTGAACTAGGCTTTGGTGTCTTCATAGCCTTTGTAGCCCTTGAAGTCTTCGTTAATTTAGCACCAAGAACACCTCAATTGGAGTTGTGTAGCTCGATTTATGATCGAAATATTAAAACAGGTCATATGCAAAAATCAGCAGCGAATTTTTATTAAAAACAATTAAAAACCTAATTTAACAAATAAGGTGTTTAGAGAGTTTTATTGGGCATTTGGAGATGGTCCTCCATCAAACCCTCTTTCTTGTTTTCAACTTGTCCCCAAGTCGACATGACCTTCACCTACAATAAAACTCCACCCGGATCAAAGGTCAAACATGGTTCATTAACTTTGTTATTAGATGATACAAAATAGATGCAAACTTGTTTCTTATAGTTATGGAATAGGTCTAAAATTAAATGAGCCTTCTTCATCAAGTACTCCTTTAATTTCCTAAACCTACTCAAATTATTAGTTTGCACATCATATAACAATGAGGTCATTTCTTTTCTATCATCGTCACAATGAAAAGAAGTAAAAGTAGAAGTTTGTTCATCCTTCAAAACATATCCCAAACTCTTTTGCCTAGATCCATGGAATTGTTGTGTACCCTCCTTCTTGAACACTTGGATCATCCTAGAAGGGAACTAATCAAGATGCAAATTAAAATAATTAGGTACAACCAAAAATTCCATCTTAAGTTGTTGAGAACTTAGTGTAAAGCAAGTGTAACCATGCAACTTAGAATGAGTAAGAGTTAAGGAAATTTTCCCCATGGTTAGCTTGAAACTTTTAACCACTTCCTCTCTTCCATGATTTTTGTTCCATGGTTCCATGGCACACAACTTCTTGCTTGGACCTATAGCACAATCATCTTCAAAACAAGAGTTAGGACAGAAAAGAATACCAAACTTAAGAGCAAAGTCATACTTCCCTTTCAAGTATCTTTCCAACCATAGGCTTTCTTTGCTTCCAAGATTACCTACAAGAGAAGAACTCAAAGAAGTAAATGTGGATAAGCATAATAATATGGATTTCCTAGCTAAAAAGTATCTTCTTCCTATAAGCTCTCTCTTCTCTTTGGAACCACTCCTACATGATTTTTCTAACTTGTTTTTCACTTGTTTTTGTGTAGTGGCATTTTCTGTAATTATGCTGGAAGTTTCGGCCAAGCCTATTTTTTTACCATTCCTAGATGATTTTTCATGCTTCTTGGCCTCACTAGCTTGCCTTTCACTCTCTCTTTTTATTTTCATCTTCACTTGATCTTCCAAAACTTCCTTAGGTGACAATGGCTTCAAAATAATCTTGCGGCCTACATGAGAAAATATATAAGTATTTGCAACACCATCATGTAAAGAATGTCTACCATATTGCCAACGTCTACCTAAAAGCATATGAGTTGCCTCCATAGGAAATACATCATATAATATCTCATCACTATACCTTCCTATATTAAAAGCAACTAAGACTTGTCTATCCACTACCAACTCACCCTTCTCACTTAACCATTGTAATTTATAGGGTTTGGGGTGTGGGGAAGTTTTCAAACCAAGCTTTTCAATTATCCTAGAACTTACTACATTAGTGCAACTACCACTATTAATTATCAAAGAGCAAACCTTCCCTTATATGTTACATCCCGTGTGGAAGATGTTTTCTCTTTGAGTATCATCAAGTTCATGGTAGGCACTTCCTAGCATCCTTCTCACCATGAGGAGGTCACCATCTTCGTCCATCTCTTCACTTGAGTGCTCACTTGCACTTTCTCCTTCATGCTCACTTTAAGAATGGCTAGAATCTTCACTTGTGACTCCTTCATCCATCCTCATCACCATGGTCTTCTTGTTTGGGCATTGAGAAGCAATGTGGCCATGTCCTAAACATTTAAAGCACTTGATGTTAGATGATTTAGAATTAATTTTAGGAACATCTTTACCTTTAGATTCATCACGGCCAAACATGGAAATAGGCTTGAATATGTGATGGAGGTCCATCTACTCCAACCATGGAAGTCAACAACTCTAGAAGAGTAACAAGGTCTATGCTCAAAAGAATACAAGAAGAGGAAGAGAGGAAGATGACTCAAAGTCAAAGTCAACATGAAAATCAACAGTCAACTCCTCGAGAACTTTTCTTGGTCAACAAACCTTGTAATAGTCTTAGGATTATTTGAACTTGTAATTAGGATTTTAAGAATAATAATTTGGCTTTGTTTGGAAAGTGTGTGTCACGGCCATGTATTAGACTAAGAACACAAATTCTTACTTCATTTTGTGAGAGAGTGGTGCACACTCTCCCTAGGGAGAGTGGAGAGATTTGGAGAGAAGTTAGTGGAAATTCCACTAACTCAAATTCAAAGCTAACCATTTGATTAAATCTAAATCAAAGGGCTAGAGTTGAACCGTGGGAAGCATGCTTTGGGCACCTCTCAAGAGTGAACTTAAACCATTTGATCAAGATGTAATCAAGAGGTTGAAATTCAAACTTGAGTCACATTTTCCATGCCACTCAAGAGTGAATTTCGGTCACTTGATCTAGATCCAATCAAGTGGTGAGAATTCAAAATTGAAGGCACATGTTTCACACCTCTCCTAAGTGAACCGTGACCTTGGATTTGCTTCTTGATCCAAAGGTTAGAGTTAGTGATCCATGTGAGGTGCCTCTCTTGGCTTGCCATGCGTTGATCCTTCTCCTAATCCAAGGATTAAGAATGCTTCCCGATTTTTATCTCACTTTGGCGCCACATGATTACTACATATAGGGAATTTGCTGAATTGTAAACACTTGTGATGAATTTTAGAAAGAAGCACATTTGCTTGAGAGAGAAAGTTCTCTTCTAAGTTTCTTGAGAAAACCTTCTTGGATCTTATCATGGTGCATTCTCCATGTGGCAATTCTACTTAGAGCTTATTGTTATGCATGACGCTCCATTTTCTATTTCAATTCTTTTTTAGGTTTTTATTTCGCAAATTGAGTGTCCCAAACCGTGGAGTTCAAGCTTGAGAAGTGAAGATTGGGCAAAAATAGTGAGACTTCCATGGAAGGCTTACATCAAGTGGTATCAAGAGCTTGTTCCTTCTTCAAGTGGAGCTTTATATCCGTGAGTTTAATTGTTTAGATCTTGAGTTCCTTTTGAATTTTCATCTTCTTTGAGTAACGTTCTTGTTTATCTTTGAGTTCCTTGAGTTGTCTTGAAATTTTGTTAAGAAAATCTATCAAATCTATGTTGAATTAGTCGTTAGCCTTATTTTTGAATGTCTTCTTTTTTGTTCGATGAAACTTGTAGATCCATGTGTTATCTTGTGTTTTGATTTAAAATCTGGAAAATATGTCATATGTTCATGTTTTTGTTTGGTCAAATTGAGTTTTAATTAGTAGTAATTCCAATTCCTTGAATTACTTGCCAATTAGTACTTGTTTCCATGTGCTAGTATCAATTTTTGCTTTCAATTGGTGTGTAACTTGCTAAACCGTGAGCTATATACCTTGTGAACTCTGTTTTCCCCTGTTTTGGTACTGCACTTGAGCCTATAATTCTGTACATTCAAGTTCATGCATGCAACATCAATACATGCTAGTAGAGTGCTTACTATAGGTCCAAATCCCTATTACACCTTGTAGTAGCCTTAGCACGAGTAATTGAGCTTGGAGTGCTTGTTTTAGGCAAGAAACAATTCTGTACAATATCTTAAAGAATAGAAAGAAAAGAAAACAAGTGTTAGAAAAGAAATCAAGTGAAAAGAAATCAAAACAAGAAGAAACAAAGTGAGAAAATTCAAAAGAAAGCTAGAAAAGAGCCTAGAAAAAAAGTACTAGAAATTTTGAGTACTTAAAGTGAAATTGTGGTGCCTTGTGAATCTGTCCAGAAAGCATAAAAGAAGAGTAAAGAAGTGCAAAAGAAAATTTGATCTAAGAAATTGGACTTAGAGCTAAGACATAGCACACTCACTAACCTAGTAAAATTGCTAGTAGCTTGGAAATTGGCCTAGAAGTGTGTACATGTGGCTAGCTTGTTTTGACTCAAATTTTTGCATCATTGTAACTTGATGTATATGATACTTGTCCAGCCATATATTACTGCACTTGCATCAATTTTATTGATTTGAAATTAGTGCATTGATAGCTTGGAAATTCATTGTGCCGCTTACCCTAAATTGGTTCCAAAATCGGTCTCTAAAGTGATCACTACCAAAGTTGAGTTTGTACTTGGTTTAATTGCTTGTCTTGGTTAGTGATTGATCCAACATATCTCTTAATCCTTGCTGTCCAGTTTATACCTCTGTCTTACATCACTTCATTCTTGAATTTGAATAGCTTATTTCTTTCAATTTATGCTTTTATTGCTTGTCTCTTTGGAATCCTTGAGTTTTGTCTAGAGTTTAGCCATTTCTTGGAATTCTTAGGCTTGAAAGTAGAATTGTTCCTCTTTCACATGAATTTCAGCCATATAGAATTTGAGTTGAGGTTCACTTAAGAAGCTTAAGAAGAGATTGAGTGGTAAAAGGCTAGAAAGAACACTAGAGAAAGGGCCACTAAGAGTGCATACACGAGTTGATACTTGAGTGACACACTTAGAGAGTGGTGAGGCCCTTGATTATTATTTTTCTTTATGTACTAACCCTTTCATTGCAGCTATGGATAGTTCACTTAGTGTGGGAAATGACATGTCTCCCAAAACTAAGAGAATCATGGAGTTTATGACCGAAAAATTCAACCATTTGCAACATGAGATGAATGAGTTGAGAGGTGAGAGTGAAAGGAGATTTAGGGATGAAGAAAGCAAGAGGGACCGAGAGGGAAAAGGAAGAGAAGGGCATGAAAAAGGAAGTAGGACTAATAGAGGGAGTAGAAGTGAGAGAGGTGGCCAAGGAGGACATTACTACTCACCTAGGGAAAGTGATGACGGTAGCAACTATGATGAGAGTGATGCCTATAGAGAGTATGATGGTGAGAGAAGGAATAAAGGGGGTGCTGGCCGAATACCTCCATGGAGACAACCTATAAACCCTAGGAGATACTTTGGAGATGAGGAACAAAGCAATTGGGAGATGAATCCAAAAATTACACTTCCAAAGTTTCTAAGGGAGGGGGGAGCCGAGAGCTACTTTGAGTGGATCATGAAGGTTGATCAAGTGTTTTCTTGCCACCCTACCTTGAGTGAGGAGAAGAGACTCAACCTTGCCATATTGGAGTTTGAAGGATATGCCTTAGTTTGGTGAAACCAAGTCCTCATAGATGCGGAAAAGAGGAGGAGACCTTCCATTACTTCTTGGACACAATTGAAGGATGCTCTTAGAGGGAGGTTTGTTCCTAAATCCTATGTGAGAGACTTGCATATCAAGCTCCAAAGGTTGACACAAGGAGGAAGGAGTGTGCAAGAGTATTATAAAGACCTTAAGCTTACTATGATGAGGGTCGATTGTCAAGAGGAAAAGGAAGCCACCCTTGTAAGGTTCACCCATGGATTGAATAGGGAGATCCAAGATGTCTTGGAACTTCAAAGCTATAGAACTTTGGAGGAAGCTATACATAAAGCCGAGAAGATAGAAGCTCAAATGAAGAGAAAGTTCACCATGAAGAAGTTCTACACTAGTGGTTCTTCAAGTTGGAAGGAGAAGCAAAAGAAGGAAACATTCAAACCTAATTCTAAGTTTGGCCGAGAAGACACCAAAGGTAAAGAAGTTCCTAAATTTAATTCTAAACCATCTAACATCAAGTGTTTTAAATGTTTAGGACATGGCCACATTGCTTCACAATGCCCCAACAAGAAGGCTATGGTGATGAGGATGGATGGAGGAGTCACAAGTGAGGAGTCTAGCCATTCTTCAAGTGAGCATAAAGGAGAAAGTGCAAGTGACCATTCTAGTGAAGAGATTGTCAAGGAAGGTGACCTCCTCATGGTGAGAAGGATGCTAGGAAGTGCCTACCATGAGCTTGATGATACTCAAAGGGAAAACATCTTCCACACAAGGTGTAACATACAAAGGAAGGTTTGCTCTTTGATAGTTGATAGTGGTAGTTGCACTAATGTTGTAAGTACTAGACTAGTTGAGAAACTTGGTTTGAAAACTTCCCCACACCCCAAACCCTATGAATTGCAATGGTTAAGTGAGAAGGGTGAATTGGTAGTAGATAAGCAAATCTTAATTGCATTTAGCATAGGAAAATATCATGATGAAATTCTATATGACATAGTTCCTATGGAGGCAACTCATATGCTACTAGGTAGACCATGGCAATTTGATAGGCATGCTTTACATAATGGTGTTACAAATACTTATGTCTTTTCTCATGTTGGCCACAAGGTACACCATAAACCATTGTCACCTAGGGAAGTTATAGAAGACCAAGTGAAGATGAAGATGAAAAGGGAGGAAGAAAAGAAGGCCTTGGCCGAGAGCTCCAAGGAGATTACCAAAACCACTCATGCTTCCAAGAGCTTGGCTGAGAGCTCTAAGAAGACTTCCAAACTTGCTACTCCAAGTCCTAAGCCTAAAAGCAAGAAGGAAAAGACTACGAGTAGTGAAGACACTAAAGGGAGTTTTTTAATTGAGAGAGGGAAGGTTAAGAGGGAATTCCTAACTAGGAAATCTATGTACTTATGTTTACCTTCACCTTTAATTTTGAGTGCTACTTGTATAGGTGACCAAGGTGCATTGGATAACTTGCTAGAGGAGTTTAGAGATGTATTCACAAAGAAAATACCTCACGGCTTACCACCATTGAGAGGGATAGAGCACCAAATTGATCTCATTCCGGGTGCACCTCTTCCAAATAGGCCAACCTATAGAACATCACCTCAAGAAACACATGAGATAGAGAGGCAAGTGCAAGATTTGCTAAGTGATAAGTGTTAAATTATACATGTTTTCCAAGGTGTTTTCAGTCCATTTCCATCTATTTTCCGTATGTTTAGTCATAGTTTAGGCAAGAAAACAATAAAAATATCATATTCGTCTAATGTTAATCTTTGATTTAGTGTTTTGTTAGTTTTATAGAATTTTCGTGTATTTTTAAGTCATTTTATCCATCTTTCTTGGTAATTGTAGATTGATTGAAGAGAAGATAGAAGCTTGGAAGGAAAACCCACGAACATGAGACGAACAGATCCCATTGAAGCAAGAAAGTCCGTCCAATTCGTGCAAAGTCCCTCGAGGCTCGCATTAAATGAAGTGCAAGTGGTAATCATCTGTATCGTCTGTGGAGGAATCGTCTGTAAGAATCATCCAGGGGAATCGTCTGTATCATCTAAGAAAGGCACCTGTGAGTATCATCTGCTGCGACAACAGACGAAACAAGCATCAAGCCTCGGACGCAACTGCATCAGACCAAGAGAGTAGAGCAAACCAAACCGCAAGTTGAGCATCCAAAGCTGTTAAAATGATATCGTCTGTCAAGACGCGCCAGGACGCACTCAGGGGCGCCTTCATGCTCTGCTTGCGGCAAAAATACGCTAGGGCGCGCTCAGGGGCGCGTCTCGTGCCTTATGAAAGCTCCAATGAAGGGATCAAGACGCAAGAACTTTTATTCCGTCTGATGGATTAGTTCGTCTATGCTTACTTCATCTGAGAGCTACTTCGTCTATGCTAATATCTTCCAAGTGGCTTCGTCTATGCTTGCTTCATCTGAAGGCTCCAGAGGGATGCTTTCGTCTGTAGTTCATACAGACGATACAACAAGCCAAGACAGACGATGCGAAGCTTCATCAGACGAAAGATCTCACAGACGGAAGAACACTTAGCATGAAAGAGTGTTCAATTTGTGCACTTCTCGAGACTTGCAGCAAAGTAAATGAAAGTCGTAGTCATCTGTATCGTCTGAGGGTATTAACTAAAGCATTTTCTGAAGGAATCAGTTGAGGTTTCATCGATTTAAAGCAATAATTTGCGATTCTGGTTGCCACTTATTTGTCGAATCAAGCAAGTCAATGTATTCAAACTGTCACAATGCACCTGGACGTAATTCTAGTAAATGGGAGCACACTTCCTCATCTATAAAAGGATATCTTGGGCGCGAAAACAAGAATCAATTCGGATTTAATAGATCTACACTAACATTACTCTGTTTTTCCTTCTCTTGCGAGTTTCTCTCGTTTTTCTCTTCTCCACTTCCGTTTTCCTTCTCTCTCCATCAAAACTTGAGATTCCTGAGTTTGTGAGTTGCGAAAGCATAATCAAGCAATTATGGAGTTTCTCTGGTGTTTGATTTCTGTTTTGTTTCTTTCTTTTCTCGTTTCCATGTTTAGCTAAATCTGTAAGTTAGGGATGGGGATTTTGATTTCAGAACTCTTGTAATGAATTTCTGATGTTAATTCAAGTGTAATTTCACCGAATTGATTGATCTCTTCCCTGCTTAATGCTTATTCTTGAGATTTAATTCATGAAATTCAAATAGAGATAGAGATATTAATGTTTGACTGAATTGAACTATTTCTTGAGAATTTGTATCTCGTATCAACTATGAGATCGAGAGATGAATAGTTGAAGAAGGAGAGGAAATGTATCAATATAGTAGTGCATGAGTCTAGAGATAGAACTTGCATATTATGAGATGTTGTAACGAATTCATCTGTTCGCTTCTTGAATGAATCTCTGTTTTCGCCTAAGAGATTAGGGATGATAGTAGGCATTCAAAGGGACTAAGACCTAGAAATAGGATTAGTCTACGGTATCACGAATTCTAGTCTCCAATTGAGTGAGATTTGCTGGATTAACATAGGAAGTAGTTACTTGAGGAAGGAATCAATTGAACCAATCCCCTAACTGTCTTCATCATCTCTGAAACTTAAACATTTATAGCTTTCCATTTCTTGTTTTACGGTAAATTGTCTTTTTACATAATTACTTAGTTCACACACATGATTCACTCAACTGTCCGTCTTAATAGCAAAGCATGTTGAGCATTTGGTAATTCACAATCAGTCTCTGTGGTTCGACAACCTGTTCTCATCTTTTCTAAACTTGTAACGACCGGTACACATGCCGAATGATTGACACATACATACTTTTAAATAGTCAACAAGTTTATGGCGCCGTTGCCGGGGACTATTGATGAATATCGATAGTCTTAACGAGCTTGCTACTTAGGACATTTTTTTTCCTTCTTTGATTATTGTTAATAATTATACTTGTTTCTTCTGTATCATACCTTTTCCGTTTTGTTTCATACTTGATCTGTTTTGTTTTTTTTATGGTTCTGTTTTCATTGATTTCTTTCTTTTCTCTGCTTCATTTGTTTCCTTTGTTTTCATAGATTTATTTTCTTTATTTTCGTAGTTCTCTTTGTTTTCTTTATTTTCTTTGTTTTAATTGCTTTTCTTTTGATTTCTTTGATTTCTTCGTTTCCACTATTTTTATTCTGTTCATATCTGTTTCGTCTGTTCTTACTTGTTGCGTCTGATCATACTATAGCTTACTTGTTTCGTCTATACCTATTTCCTTTTATACCCTTTTTGTTTCGTCTGTAACAAAATTTTGTTGTTTCGTCTATCATTGAATTCCTATTTTTCTTTGTTATCATTGATCTCTTTGTTTTGTCTCTACTTTTGTTTTGTTTTTCTATAGTGCTTATATTCATAATTAGTTTGTTCATAGTTGTTTAGTCTGTAGTATAGTGTTCCGTCTGTGAATACTGGTATTATCTGTTCATTTTGTTTCGTCTGTTCGTATTGTTTTGTTTTGTTTTACATAGTTGGTTGTTTTGTCTTGCTTTCATTAATTTCTTTCATTCTTTGAATTTGTTTTCAGTTTCCCCTGTCTCTTTTGATTTGTGGTTTATGCGAAGAGCTAAGGAAACTGATCTCTTGTTTGAACCAGAAATTGAGAGATTTTGCAGGAGAAATCGAAAAGCAAATAAAGAAAATAAAGAGCCTGTTCCAGAGACTATACCAGAAAATATGGATAACAACACAAGGCGCATGACATTGGAGGAGTTGTACACTCCTAATGCTATGGGCTGCGGATCCAGCATTGCACCACCTATTATTGCAGCCAACAACTTTGAGATAAAACCTGCTCTTACACAACTGATAAGGCAAGAGCAATTTGGAGGATTAGAGGAGGAAGACCCAAACCAACATGTACATAACTTCCTTCAGATTTGTGGTACAATAAAAATGAATGGAGTGCCAGACGATGCAATTAGGCTAAGGCTGTTTGAGTTCTCATTGAAAGGAGAAGCTAAAATGTGGCTACAGAGTTTTCCTTACGGTTATTTTACCACTTGGGAGGACTTAGTAAACACATTTCTGGCTCAATACTTTCCACCAGAGAAATACAACTATTTCAGAGCAGAGATTTCTTGCTTCAAACAAAAAGATGGAGAGTCTATCAGTGAGGCATGGAGGAGATTTAAGTCCTTATTAAGAAGATGCCCTCACCATGGATTTTCGGATTTGCAACAAGTCCATATCTTCTATAATGGACTACGGACGCATACAAGACTTTTAGTGGATGCGTCTGCTGGAGGTTCATTAAGGAAGAAGGATGCTCAAGAAGCAAGAATGATCATTGAGACCATGGCGTCAAACCGCTATGATGCTCCCAGTCATTTCTATGGTGAAAGAAGAGGTATGATCGAGCTTGGAGCTAATGATGCTTTGTTAGCTCAAAACAAGCTGATGAATCAAAAGATGGACCAAATAATGAAGCAACTTCAAGTGGTCCAGCTGAATGCAATTCAGGCACCTCCTATCGTCTGTGAGTATTGTGGTGGAGGACATCAAGTAGAGTTTTGTGAAAGTTTAGGAGCCACTGCTGAGGAACATGCTCAAGTGAACTATATGGGAAATCCTCAAGGTAACTCTTATGCTAATACAAACAATGTTAACCCTCACAATAGAAACCATCCAAATCTGTCATATAGGAACAATAATTATCTACAAACCACTTCTTCCTCTTACGACCAGAATCATAAACAATCCTTCAACCCGAGACCACCTTTCAATCCAAACATGCCATACAACCAAAACTTGAATCAGCATCAAAATCAATCATCTTCATCTAACCAGTATTACAATCAAAGCCAGCCACCAAATTTACCTTTCAACCAGACTCAACCTAAATTCTCAACCAACCAGCCAAGAAATGCTCCATCAAGCTCTAACATGAATCTTGCCCCGAGAGAAGGTTCATCCAATCTAGAGAACATGTTCATGTCCTTTATGCAAAGGACTGAATCAATGTTTTCAAATCAAGAAGCTTCTATAAGGAACTTGGAATCACAGATTGGCCAGCTCTCCCAGCAACTATCTGAAAGGACTCAAGGAAAGTTGCCAAGTGACACTGTGGTGAATCCAAAGGAGCAGTGTAAATCCATTACTACAAGGAGTGGCAAGGTACTTGGAAAGGAAATTGAAAGGTAAACTGCTAAAGAGTTAAACCATATCTGGGAGATAACTGTGAAAAGGATCAGGTCTCTATAAAACTTCAAGACCCTCTGGTGAAGGGCCAAGTCACATGTCAAGCTAATGACATCCAAAAAAAAAAAAAAAAAAAAAAAAAAAGCGCTTGGTGGGAGGCAACCCACCCAATCAAGAGAAGTTTGCTGTAACTTCTCATTGTGATATACTTGTGAATAGTTTAAAAGTTAGAAAAGCAAAAACAAAATAGAATTTGAATATTAGATTAGAAATATAAATACATAATACAGTATAATAAATTTGATTTTTGAGTTGTTAATAAACAGTAGTTACAGGAATAAACACTTGAAATTACAGCGTTCTTGAGTTGATAAGAAGTAAGAGAAGAGGTGAGGTGTTATACCGTTAGTGGGAGATTTTTGAGGTTTCGTCTGATACCCTGTTCACAGACGATACTAAGGTTGCGTCTGATGACTATTGTGTTCACAATACTGGCACATACGATACTAAGGTTGCGTCTGATGACTAGTGTGTTCACAATACTGACACAGACGATACTGAGGTTTCGTCTGATGCTTGCTCACAGACGGAAGCCTAATACTTGTACATTCTAAAGAGAGCAATCCCACTTTCTATCAATTCCCACCTTCACCACCTCACATTGCAAGTAATTTTGAGTTGATCTCTCCATTTCCTTCGATTTTGTTTCACTGATATTTCACTGTTTTAGTGCATTTTGACCATTGTTGATATTTTTAGCATCTGGCCACTGTTGGAAAGAACAAGGAAAGATAACACTTGCTGCAAACTCTGTGAATATCGTGGCTGGTCTTCAACAGGGAGTGTTCCTATACTCTATCGTTTTAAATGTTGATTGATGATTATTTAGAGTACACTCCTCCTTCATACACCACAGTACGGAGGTTGATTTCATTGGTATAATATTGACTCTGTAGTTCAATAGAATAAATTATGCATATTCTGACACTTAGGATCAACTTAAGGTTCTGTGACAAAGTTGCATGTTCTCAATTATTCGAAGAGATACTGTATGAGAATTCTAGCATGACAATTTGCAAGATTGACATGATTGATGAATTTAGCAATGTTAAAGCAATTATTAATCCTGGATAAGAATTTGAGCCTCCAACATGATTCTATTCTTGAGTGTCATACCAACTGAGGTGTTTTGTTCTAGAACTTGCTTTAGCTCTTGGTCAAAATTGCATACAATTAGAATTGGACACAAATGATAAAGGCAATTTTCTTTCTTGTAGCCTCGAGCCAAATAAGCCTTAACCTACAAATTATCCATTGCTAGCCCCTTTGAGCCTGAATAAACCCTTTCTTTCTTGGATACTTAAGCTCATTACAAGCCTATATAAGTGAAAAAAAAACCAATGGTCCTATCACTGGAACTTTAAGAGTGTTGGTTTCTTTGCTTAGACGATAGGATTCAAGATTAAGTTTGGGGTTGAAATTTTGGGGTGCATGTGAAGATGTTGACTTGAGGACAAGTCAAATTTCTAAGTTTGGGGTTGTTGGGTCTAGATATTGGTGAAATTTTTGTAGTATGTTGGGTCTAGATATTGGTGAAATTTTTGTAGTATAATTGCATTCTCTGACTTTTCATGCATACCATACAAAAAGTCTATTTTTCGTCTTGTGCTGGCAATTAGTGATACCACTCAAGAAAAATAAAGAGAAAAACAAGAAAAATTGAAAAGAAAGAAAAAGAAAGAAAAGAAACAAAGGAAGAAAAGAGAACATAGTGTTCTCATTGGTCTTTGTAGGTATCGTCTGTGAAGTATCGTCTGTGGGTATCATCTGTAAGCCTACAGACGAAATCATCAGACTAAAGACTCAGACGATACTGGCACAGATGGGATATAGTGAAAAATAAAGAAAAACAAAAGAAAGGAAGAAAAGGAAACAGAAGAAAATGCAGTTTAAAGAGCAAAAGAAATAAAGCAAGAAAAGAAAACAAAGTGGTTTCATGGGTTGTTATGTTGGTCCCTATGTATGAATCTAGAGGGGGGGTGAATAGATTCTTGCTAAACTTTACCCCAAATTTGCGTGTTTCTAATTCCTTTTAATTCAACAGAATGCTAATCTTGATTACCTATCAATTACCTTTCAATTACAGATTCAAATACAAGTTCAATTACTGATTCTATTTCTAAACCAATTAATGAGTTGATTATCAATACAGTTTCCCAAAACAGAGCAGAATATAATCAATATCAATATAGTGAAAACTGTAAAGAGAGTAAGGAAGAGAATGAGTGCACAGTGATGTATACTGGTTCGGCCAACTGCCTACGTCCAGTCCCAACCCAACAACTGTTGCGATTGGCTTTCCACTATCAAATGATCCCTTTTGTGTTCTTTTACATTCACTCTGCAACAAGCAACACAAAAACGAAATCAAAACACCCAAAACTGTTCTTCAACCTGAAGAACAGAACTTCCAAGATCTTGGCACCTCCAAGATCAACCTTTGAGAATCACTTCTCAAATACAATGCTCTATCTAGAGAGACCTCTCTCCTAGAGCAACAACCCAAAAAATGGAAATACAAAAGATCAAGAAAGAATACACCTCAAGTGCAGAATCTGATCACAAATAATCTCTATGAAATCCACCCAACACAGGAGTGTATCAAGTTTGCCCTTTCTCTTTGAAAACCTTGATGAACTCTATTTACAGAGCATATGAAAGTGTAGAAGTAGTTGCAAATGGTTTGGTTTTCTCTACCTTCATATGTTTCATCAAGATTATACTTATAGAGCAAATTTGGAGGGAGAAAACGTGCAAAACTGAGCTACAACGGTCAATGTAATTGATCCCAAATGAATGTAATCGATTACACTAGCCGTTAGAACCCTCCAATTTGAATTTTCCAGGCATGTAATCGATTACCACGAGCATGTAATCGATTACATCAGTGTTCCCAGGCCATGTAATCGATTACATGAATGATGTAATCGATTACACCAGAGGGCCAAAAACATGTAATCGATTACATTACTCATGTAATCGATTACACCAGAGAGGAAGATCAATGTAATCGATTACATTGAGCCTGTAATCGATTACATCAGTGAGAAATGGATTTCCAGAGTTTTCAAAGCTGTTTTTCACAATTGGAAATCAAACATTAGTCACTTGATCAACCATACACAAGTTTAAAACATCTCTGGGGCCTCAAACAAAGAACTCAACACATATATGCCTAAACTCAACAAACAATACATATGAAAAACTCCTAGATACATTCAACTAAGAAAACCAAAATTACATTAACATCAAAATCAAAAACACCAAGAGAGACACCAAAGCATCATCAAGCTTTAGGTCCAACAATCTCCCCCTTTTTGGTTTTGATGTACCAAATCTCAACCAAGGTTTTCTTAGGAGTTTAGGATGTGTGTTGATCTTCTAAGAATCCTGCAATTGTTAGAGATTTCCAAATACGCAGTATATGCATTGCAGATTCACTATACATTTTATTTACTCCTTACTCCCCCTATCAATAATATTCTATAAACTCTAGCAACTTATACTTCTCCCCCTATTTGGTATATCAAAATCAAAAACAAAGAAGAATTAAAATCAAATATAGAGAATAGAGATACTGATTTTCTACATGTTAAGCAATATGAGTTATCAAAGATAGAGGTATAAAAATTTTCCTTATGTTATCTCCATAAATTGCAGATCCAAAATCTTTTTATTGAAAGGAGATTTGATTTCTTCATCAATTACATGTCTTGAGCAGCCATTGTCCAGAATACCAATTGTTCCATGATTCCAATTGTTGATTGTTTGGCTCTCAAGCATATCTACACAAGAAAGTTATCATTTGGTTTTTGGTACCCAAATCTTATTGGGTCCAGCCATGTTAGCATTGTGATAATCTTTCCTAATCCATTTAAACAATCCACTATCTAAACCTTTCTTTCTAATCATGCAATTATAGTTGTTATGACCAGGTTTCATGCAATAACTACATGTGAAAATTCTGTTATTACTGGTTTGTTTAAATGTGTAGTACTTCTTGTTATTCTTTTTCAAAGGGGCAACAAAGGATTTACATTTTGAACAGGGTAGTTTCAGGGGCATCATTTTCCTTTTTCGATTTTTGAACATTGTTCTTTAAAAACCGAAATTTCATTTTCTAAATCGAAATTTTAATTTTTCGAACCTTACTCAATTTTTCAAATTTTTCGCTTCTTTTTGAAGAGCTCACAAAAAGCAGTATACAGTTCATCATAATCTTGAGTAGATGAATCAGAATCACTTACCTCATCATCCGAAGTTGGATTTGCCATGAGACATAGATTTGCTTCTTCATTGTCACTCTCACTAGAGGATGAGGAATCGTTGTCTTCCCAAGCAATGTAGGCTTTCTTCTTTCTGAATTTATCCTTCTTGGGCCTTTCCTCATGTTCAACTCTTCTAGGCTCACTGCTTTTCTTCATGTTTGGACATTCTGATTTGTAGTGTCCAGTTTTACCACACTCATAGCAAGTGACCTTTGAAGATGAACCTTCAAACCTCTTGAAGCCTTTTCTGGAGTTGAATCTCTTTTTGTCATTGTTCTTCTTCATGAACTTTTTGAATTTTCTTACCATTTGGTTCATGTTTTCATCTTCAGATTCACTTCCACAGCTTGATGTATCACTATCACTAGCTGTGTCCTCCATTTTAAGTGCTAAACTCTTAGCCTTCTTGTCTTTTTGCTCTTCATCAGCCATACGTGACATATCCATCTCATATTCTCTCAGCTTACCAAACAACTCAAGACTTGTCATTAAGGCCAAGTTCTTTGATTCAGTAATGGTTTGTGGATCGTTGGTTGCCATTTTCTGCTTAGAGACTTCAGCACCTTTATGTTTACCTCTTCCTCAACAAAGACCTTACCAAGTCCTTTGAGGTGATTCACAATGTGTGTGAATCGTTTCTGCATGTCCATGATAGACTCACCTTGTGCCATTCTGAACATTTCATACTCTTGGATGAGTGTGTTCTTTCTAGCTCTTCTCACCTCAGGAGTACCTTCATGAGTCACCATGATGAGATCACATGCTTCCTTTGCTGTTGTACAAGCTGAAATTCTAAAGAATTCATCAGAGTTTAATGCTGAATGTATAATATTTAAAGCTTTAGCATCATTTTCTGCTCTCCTAATTTCTTCTGGTTCCCACTTATCAAATGGTTTTTCTAATTCATTTCCATCAACTATATATGTGGGGATTTTAAAATCAGTTACAACAGCTTGCCAAATGTTTCTATTTATAGACTCCATAAAGATTTTCATTCTAACTTTCCAAAATGGATAGTTATCTCCACAAAACAGAGGAGGTCTATTAATAGATGCACCTTCAAAAAAGGAGTAATTGATTACTTGCCATTATGGATCAAATTCTAGAGCAACTTACTAGAAGTAGCTCTGATACCAATTGTTGGTCCCTATGTATGAATCTAGAGGGGGGGTGAATAGATTCTTGCTAAACTTTACCCCAAATTTGCGTGTTTCTAATTCCTTTTAATTCAACAGAATGCTAATCTTGATTACCTATCAATTACCTTTCAATTACAGATTCAAATACAAGTTCAATTACTGATTCTATTTCTAAACCAATTAATGAGTTGATTATCAATACAGTTTCCCAAAACAGAGCAGAATATAATCAATATCAATATAGTGAAAAACTGTAAAGAGAGTAAGGAAGAGAATGAGTGCACGATGATGTATACTTGGTTCGGCTAATCGCTTACGTCCAGGTCCCAACCCAACAACTGTTGCGATTGGCTTTCCACTATCAAATGATCCCTTTTGTGTTCTTTTACATTCACTCGCAACAAGCAACACAAAAACGAAATCAAAACACCCAAAACTGTTCTTCAACCTGAAGAACAGAACTTCCAAGATCTTGGCACCTCCAAGATCAACCTTTGAGAATCACTTCTCAAATACAATGCTCTATCTAGAGAGACCTCTCTCCTAGAGCAACAACCCAAAAATGGAAATACAAAAGATCAGTAAAGAATACACCTCAAGTGCAGAATCTGATCACAAATAATCTCTATGAAATCCACCCAACACAGGAGTGTATCAAGTTTGCCCTTTCTCTTTGAAAACCTTGATGAACTCTATTTACAGAGCATATGAAAGTGTAGAAGTAGTTGCAAATGGTTTGGTTTTCTCTACCTTCATATGTTTCATCAAGATTATACTTATAGAGCAAATTTGGAGGAGAAAAACGTGCAAACCGAGCTACTGGCGGTCAATGTAATTGATCCCAAATGAATGTAATCGATTATACTAGCCGTTAGAACCCTCCAATTTGAATTTTCCAGGCATGTAATCGATTACCACGAGCATGTAATCGATTACATCAGTGTTCCCAGGCCATGTAATCGATTACATGAATGATGTAATCGATTACACCAGAGGGCCAAAAACATGTAATCGATTACATTACTCATGTAATCGATTACACCAGAGAGGAAGATCAATGTAATCGATTACATTGAGCCTGTAATCGATTACATCAGTGAGAAATGGATTTCCAGAGTTTTCAAAGCTGTTTTTCACAATTGGAAATCAAACATTAGTCACTTGATCAACCATACACAAGTTTAAAACATCTCTGGGGCCTCAAACAAAGAACTCAACACATATATGCCTAAACTCAACAAACAATACATATGAAAAACTCCTAGATACATTCAACTAAGAAAACCAAAATTACATTAACATCAAAATCAAAAACACCAAGAGAGACACCAAAGCATCATCAAGCTTTAGGTCCAACATGTTAGTCGTTATTCTGTCCATCATTTTTCTTTCGTCTGTCCATCATTTTTCTTTCGTCTGTCCATTCTTTTTGTTTCGTCTGTCCATCATTTTTGTTTCGTCTGTCAATTATTTTTGTTTCGTCTGTCCAGTGTTAGCTCATACATATCATATAGGTTCTAACTTTTACTCTTTAAGTTCCTTTGATTTTTAACTAGTACTTCTTTCGTTCAACCCACCTTTACCTAAGCCTCATTACAACCCTGAAAAGACCTTTTGATTGTCCAATGTCTTTTTGAAGGCAGTGGAGATTTTGAGAGTCATTGCAAGCCTATGGTAACTGACCCTCTGATTGGTAATATTGAGAGAAACACAAACCCAAAACACTTGAGAGCTTGAGGGCAAACACTTAACTGGAGAGGGATTGTTTGATGTTGACTAAATTACATATTTTCATGCCAATCTACGGTTGATTGCTTATGTGTGATGAACTGTACAATCCTTGAGGATGTTGAGTTCATGTTCAACTTTCATAGATAAATTGAGATGACTTAGGGAGTCAAGAATTGCATAATGAATTTTCAGTGGCTGTTGAGTTCAGTGTTATACTATGCTTATTAACCCCTGTAATGATGGAATCTATGTTTGCTTGAGGACAAGCAAAGCTTTAAGTTTGGGGTTGTGATAAGTGTTAAATTATACATGTTTTCCAAGGTGTTTTCAGTCCATTTCCATCTATTTTCAGTATGTTTAGTCATAGTTTAGGTAAGAAAACAGTAAAAATATCATATTCGTCTAATGTTAATCTTTGATTTAGTGTTTTGTTAGTTTTATAGAATTTTCGTGTATTTTTAAGTCATTTTATCCATCTTTCTTGGTAATTGTAGATTGATTGAAGAGAAGATAGAAGCTTGGAAGGAAAGCCCACGAACATGAGACGAACAGATCCCATTGAAGCAAGAAAGTCCGTCCAATTCGTGCAAAGTCCCTCGAGGCTCGCATTAAATGAAGTGCAAGTGGTAATCATCTGTATCGTCTGTGGAGGAATCGTCTGTAAGAATCATCCAGGGGAATCGTCTGTATCATCTGAGAAAGGCACCTGTGAATATCATCTGCTGCGACAACAGACGAAACAAGCATCAAGCCTCGGACGCAACTGCATCAGACCAAGAGAGTAGAGCAAACCAAACCGCAAGTTGAGCATCCAAAGCTGTTAAAATGATATCGTCTGTCAAGATGTGCCAGGACGCACTCAGGGGCGCCTTCATGCTCTGCTTGCGGCAAAAATACGCTAGGGCGCGTTCAGGGGCGCGTCTCGTGCCTTATGAAAGCTCCAATGAAGGGATCAAGACGCAAGAACTTTTGTTCCGTCTGATGGATTAGTTCGTCTATGCTTACTTCATCTGAGAGCTACTTCGTCTATGCTAATATCTTCCAAGTGGCTTCGTCTATGCTTGCTTCATCTGAAGGCTCCAGAGGGATGCTTTCGTCTGTAGTTCATACAGACGATACAACAAGCCAAGACAGACGATGCAAAGCTTCATTAGACGAAAGATCTCACAGACGGAAGAACACTTAGCATGAAAGAGTGTTCAATTTGTGCACTTCTCGAGACTTGCAGCAAAGTAAATGAAAGTCGTAGTCATCTGTATCGTCTGAGGGTATTAACTAAAGCATTTTCTGAAGGAATCAGTTGAGGTTTCATCAGACGAAAGCAATAATTTGCAGTTACAGTTGCCACGCTGTCAGAATCAAGCAAGTCAATGTATTCAAACTGTCACAATGCACCTGGACGTAATTCTAGTAAATGGGAGCACACTTCCTCATCTATAAAAGGATATCTTGGGCGCGAAAACAAGAATCAATTCGGATTTGATAGATCTACACTAACATTACTCTGTTTTTCCTTCTCTTGCGAGTTTCTCTCGTTTTTCTCTTCTCCACTTCCGTTTTCCTTCTCTCTCCATCAAAACTTGAGATTCCTGAGTTTGTGAGTTGCGAAAGCATAATCAAGCAATTATGGAGTTTCTCTGGTGTTTGATTTCTGTTTTGTTTCTTTCTTTTCTCGTTTCCATGTTTAGCTAAATCTGTAAGTTAGGGATGGGGATTTTGATTTCAGAACTCTTGTAATGAATTTCTGATGTTAATTCAAGTGTAATTTCACCGAATTGATTGATCTCTTCCCTGCTTAATGCTTATTCTTGAGATTTAATTCATGAAATTCAAATAGAGATAGAGATATTAATGTTTGACTGAATTGAACTATTTCTTGAGAATTTGTATCTCGTATCAACTATGAGATCGAGAGATGAATAGTTGAAGAAGGAGAGGAAATGTATCAATATAGTAGTGCATGAGTCTAGAGATAGAACTTGCATATTATGAGATGTTGTAACGAATTCATCTGTTCGCTTCTTGAATGAATCTCTGTTTTCGCCTAAGAGATTAGGGATGATAGTAGGCATTCAAAGGGACTAAGACCTAGAAATAGGATTAGTCTACGGTATCACGAATTCTAGTCTCCAATTGAGTGAGATTTGCTGGATTAACATAGGAAGTAGTTACTTGAGGAAGGAATCAATTGAACCAATCCCCTAACTGTCTTCATCATCTCTGAAACTTAAACATTTATAGCTTTCCATTTCTTGTTTTACTGTAAATTGTCTTTTTACATAATTACTTAGTTCACACACATGATTCACTCAACTGTCCGTCTTAATAGCAAAGCATGTTGAGCATTTGGTAATTTACAATCAGTCTCTGTGGTTCGACAACCTGTTCTCATCTTTTCTAAACTTGTAACGACCGGTACACTTGCCGAAGGATTGACACATACATACTTTTAAATAGTCAACACTAAGCGAAAGGTGGGTGAAGGAGAGTTTGTCTCCATGTGCTTCACCCGTGATACTTGTTCTTAGGAAGGAGGGAACATGGCCCATGTGCACGGATTGTAGAGCAATCAATAACATCACCATAAGGTATCGCCACCCCATAGACTTAATGATCTTTTAGATGAATTCCATGGTTCCACTATTTTTAGTAAAATAGACCTTAAGAGTGGATATCATTAAATTAGGATGAAGGAAGGGGATGAATGGAAAACGACCTTTAAAACTAAATTTGGTTTGTATGAATGGCTAGTGATGCCTTTTGGTTTGTCTAATAAGCCTAGTACCTTCATGAGGTTGATGAACCATGTCTTAAGAGAGTTTATTGGAAAATTTGTTGTTGTCTATTTTGATGATATTCTTGTGTATAACAACTCTTTCCATGAGCATTTGAATCACTTGAGACATGTGTTAGAAGCACTTATGACATAAACCTTATATGTTAACCAAGATAAATGCACATTTGCCACGGATAGTGTTGTGTTTCTTGGATTTGTGGTTAGCTCATTAGGTGTTCAAGTGGATGAAGCAAAGGTTAAGGCAATCAGAGAGTGGCTGACCCCTACACGTGTGAAGGAAGTGAGAAGCTTCCATGGCTTGGCAAGTTTCTATAGGCGGTTTGTTAAAGACTTTAGCACCATTGCTTCACCATTGAATGAGCTAGTCATGAGGGAAGTACCTTTCATTTGGGGAGACCCTTGAGAACTTTCTTTTAATTTACTTAAGGAAAAGCTTTCTAATGCTCCTATATTATCTTTGCCAAATTTTTCACTAACTTTTGAACTTGAGTGTGATGCCTTAAATCTAGGTGTTGGTGCGGTTTTGAATCAAGAAGGCCATCCTATAGCTTACTTTAGTGAGAAATTGAAGGGAGCTCAATTGAACTACTCTACCTATGACAAGGAGCTTTATGCCTTGGTGAGATCATTCCAAACATGGCAACACTATTTGCTTCCCAAAGACTTCGTTGTGCATTCGGACCATGAAGCTTTGAAGTACCTCAAGAGCCAAGGGAAACTCAACAAGAGGCATGCTAGGTGGGTAAAGTTCATAGAAACTTTCCCTTACATCATCAAGCACAAGAAAGGGTCCACAAACATTGTAGTTGATGCCTTGAGTAGGAAGTATACCCTTTTTTTCTATGCTTGAATCTATATTGGTTTTGAACATGTAAAGACCTTGTATGCTAATGAAAGTGATTTCGGCCTCATGTACCAAGAGTGTGTCAAGGGTGCTTTTAAAGATTTCTTTAGGTACAAAGATTATCTTTTCAAAGGAAATTTTTTATGTGTACCTAATTGTTCCTTAAGAGATCTATTGATATGTGAGTCACATGAGGGTGGAATCATGGGTCACTTTGGGATAGACAAGACTTTTGCTACATTGCATGAGCACTTCTTTTGGCCTAAAATGAAAGTCCATGTTTCTAAATTTGTGAGAAGGTGCATCATTTGCAATAAAGTAAAATCTAAGCTATCTAACCATGGTCTTTACATACCCTTACCCGTGCCTACTTCACCTTGGCTAGACATATCCATGGACTTTGTCCCAGGGTTGCCTAAGACCAAGAGAGGTTCGGATTCCATCTTTGTTGTGGTATGTAGGTTTTCAAGGATAGCTCACTTCTTACCTTGCCACAAGACGGATGATGCTTCTCATATTGCTACCTTATTCTTCAAAGAAATAGTAAGAATCCATGGTGTGCCGCAAAACATTGTAAGTGATAGGGATGCCAAGTTCCTTAGTCACTTTTGGAGATCACTTTGGGGAAGACTCGGTACAAAACTCCTTTTCTCTACTACTTGCCACCCCCAAACGGATGGGTAAATGGAGGTAGTCAATAAAACTTTAGGACAATTACTTAGGAGTTTTGTGTAGGATAATATCAAGACTTGGGAGGAGTGTCTACCAAATGTAGAGTTTGCTTACAATAGAGTAGTTCACTCTACTACTTTTTTATCTCATTTTCAAGTTGTATATGGTATTAACCCACTAACCCCTCTTGATCTTGCTTGTTTACCTCTTGAGATTATTGATGATAGGCAAGGAGTGAAGCATGCCGAGAGGATTCAAGAGCTTCATGCAAAGATTAAAGCAAGGATTGAGAAGAAGAATGCACAATATGTCAAGGCTCACAACAAGAACCGCAAGGCCTTTGATTTCAAAGTAGGAGACTTGGTGTGGTTGCATCTTAGAAAAGAGAGATTTCCAAACTTGAGAAAATCCAAGTTACTCCCTAGGGGAGATGGACCTTTTAAAATTATTGAGAAATTAGGCCCGAATTCTTGTAAACTTAATGTTCCTTTAGATTTTGGTGGAAGTAACTCCTTTAATGTATGTGATCTTTCACCTTTTGTAGGTCTTGAGGAAGATGACAACTTGGGGACAAGTTGTGTTCAAGAACGAGGGTTTGATGGAGGTCCATCTACTCCAACCATGGAAGTCAACAATTCTAGAAGAGTAACAAGGTCTATGCTCAAAAGAATACAAGAAGAGGAAGAGAGGAAATTGACTCAAAGTCAAAGTCAACATGAAAGTCAACAGTTAACTCTTCAAGGACTTTTCTTGGTCAACAAACCTTGTAATAGTCTTAGGATTATTTGAACTTGTAATTAGGATTTTTAGACTAATAATTTGGCTTTGTTTGGCAAGTGTGTGTCATAGCCATGTATTAGATTAAGAACACAAATTCTTACTTCATTTTGTGAGAGAGTGGCGCACAGGGAGAGTGGAGAGATTTGGAGAGAAGTTAGTGGCAATTCCACTAACTCAAATTCAAAGCTAACCCTTTGATTAAATCTAGATCAAAGGGCTAGAGTTGAACTGTGGGAAACATGCTTTGGGCACCTCTCAAGAGTAAACTTAAACCATTTGATTAAGATGTAATCAAGAGGTTGAAATTCAAACTTGAGTCACATTTTCTATGCTACTCAAGAGTGAATTTCGGTCACTTGATCTAGATCCAATCAAGTGGTGAGAATTCCAACTTGAAGGCACATGTTTCACACCTCTCCTAAGTGAACCGTGACCTTGGATTTGCTTCTTAATCCAAAGGTTAGAGTTAGTGATCCGTGTGAGGTGCCTTTCTGATGCAATTATCAAGAAGAAGTGCAAGGAGACACGGATCTTTATGCTTCAATGGAGGCTTTGATTTTTGGAGAAGAAGAAGCTCTCGGTCTCAAGGAGAAAAGAAAGAAGAAAACGGTTTAGAAAAGGAATGGTAGCGCCATGGAAAGTGCCAATAAGCTCAAGGTGGAACTACCACATGGGTTGAAATTCACTCTTGAGTGGCATGAGACTTGTGACTCAAGTTTGAATATTAACCCTTTGATGAGATCTTGATCAAGAGACCTAGAATCACTCTTGAGGTGGTGCCAAGAGTATGCATTTTCGGATTCAAACTCTTTCCACTTTCTTTAGGGAGAGTGTGTCACACTCTCTCTCAATTACTCAATTAAATTCAGTCTTAAACTATTTCAAAGATAAGGCTCAAATTAAAGCTTTAAAACAATTACATAAATTGAAAGAAAACTACTAATAAGCTCAAACATTAAAACATTTCGCTGAAAATTCCTGGAAGCATTCCAACGCAAACTTAAAGCTTATTTTCCTACTAGATCCAGTCCAAACTGGGCTTTGGTGTCTTCATAGCTTTTGTAGCCCTTGAAGCATTCTTTAATTTTCCACCAAGAACACCTCAATTGGAGTTGTTTAGCTCGAGTTATAGTCTGAATACTGAAACTGGTCAGATACTAAAATTAGCAGCGAATTTTATTAGAAGACCAAAATTAAAGAGTAAGGTTAGAGGGTTTGGTTGGGCTTTTGAAGATGGTCCTCCATCAAACCCTCCTTCTTATGGTCAACTTGTCCCCAAGTTGACTTGAACTCCACTTACAATAAAACTCCTCCCGGGTCAAAAATCAAGCACACCTTATCAAGTTTTATATTTAATATCAAAGTGTATTTCCAACTCATTTTAGTAACACAATCAAGAGAATAAAGGAAAGCATATAAATGTTGTTTCTTAGTATGATAGAATTTTCAAATGATTCCTAGTTTCTCATTAAGGTGTGGTGATATTAGAAAGCTTCTTTTAGATGTAGGACTTTGTGATGGTCCCTCCTTCTTAGGTTTCTCCTTCCACCTAAAAAAATAACCATTAAAAGAATCAAACAAGGTTCCTAACTTAGTATTTTCCAACACATTCCAAGACCTAAGGTCTTGAGAACTTATTGTGTCATAATATTATTGTGTAAAGTAGGAATAATAAAAGGAGAAAGAGTTAAAGAAGTTTCCCTTTTTGATATTACAGAATTCCCTTGTACTTCTTTTCCTCAATCCATGTTGTTCCAAGGTTCCTCCACACACAACACTTCATTTGGAATCACATCAAAAGAAAGTTTGTAAATATGATCATAAGAATCATTAATTAAATTATTAAGTACATTCCTTTCAACATCTTCACACAAGAGGTGATCAATTTGCTCTTTAGAATCCTCCTTTGGAACAACATCTACAACTTCCTCAAGGTAAGAATCAAAAATATCAAATGAAGGGTTAGTATTAACAAGTAAAAAATCATTTTTCTCCTTCATTTGTTTTTCCATCAACTCTATTTCCTTAGCTTCTTTTTCTCCTAATTCTTTTTCTCTCAACTATTTTTTTTTTCTTACAAGCTCGGCATAAATCCTTTCATTTTGTTCTATCAACTTTCTTTCTTTTCTTTCCCTTCTGTCACGGTTTTCTCTCAAGGTTTTCTCCTTCCTCCCATGATGTTCACAATTTCTACTAGCCTCCTCAAGGATCCTCTTATCATGCTCCTTTCTCAACCTCTTTTCCTCCTTTTCTCTCCTTCTTTGGTCGAATCTCTCTTCCAAAGCTGTGTGAATTATGGTACTCATCATTTCCACCATCTTCCTTTCTTTAAGTGTGAGATCATTCCTTATACTAGGAGAACTTTCCCTGGCTGCACAAAGAAAGGTTAGATAACAAATACAAGCATATAAAAGATCCTTGCCACTCTCTAAATGTTTCACTCTAGTAGCACTCATGTATCAATCTTTTGTGGCTCTTTCTCTAGTGTTCTCTCTTACCTTTTTCCACTCAAGCTCTCTATATAATCTTGTTAAAACCTCTAATCAATCAACAAGGTCTATGTTTCTAGAGTGAAAGAGGAACGGTTCTAGAGTTGAGCTTAAGAGTTCCAAGAAATACAAACTCAAGACAAAACCTTAGGAGTCCAATAGAGACAAGCAATAAAAGGTACTCAATGAAAGGAAAATTAGGCTACTCAAATGAAGAGTTTAATAGGAGATAATGGCACTTAAACTACTGCACAAAGCATGCTTTCAATTTAAGGCGCAAATCTAGAAAAATTGGACAGCAACTCAAGTATACAATTCAAGCCAAATTAGAAGCAATTTGAAGCCAAATTAGCAACCAATTTATAGGATAATTTTCAAGTGATTTTCTGAGATGATTTTGTGCAATATAAGTGCAGTTTTCCACCACTGTACAACCAAGAAATATGATCAAAATACTGGGGAAAAATAGAGTTTCAAGTTACCAAGCACATCACACACCACAAGTTCAAGATTCTAGGCTACTAGCAAGCTAAACTCAAGTTTTGGTGATAATGCTTAGTCCTAAGTGTTTCTATTATTCCAAGTCCTTTGAACCACTAATTTTGGGAGTGTTTAGAGGCTCAACTAGTTAAGGTACTACACTGCACAATTAGGCTTTAATTTCACTAAAATCACTTTCAATTGCTCTTTTTCTATTCACTTGAATTTTTACTAGAATTTCACTTTTCTTGTTTTCTTCTCTTTGAATTTTCTTGTGATTCTTTTTCTTGTAATTTTTCTTGCTGGATCAAATTAGAAAATACCTAAGACTAAGGCAAAATTAAGTCTAAAATTGCTAGTAATCAAGATTAAGAAAAGTGAAAACTACTTGAACTTGTAATGCACAATTCTTAGCACTTAAATCATGTAAACAACACCTCAAACACATTCAAATCATGAATTCACAAATCAACAAGGATTTGGCACGGTTCATATGAAGCAAAAGCAAGAACACGTGTGAAAAATTACTAGAACAAGCTTAGGAAGAAAATTAAATGGTGAATTGACATGAATTTGCTAGGAATTTTAGATCTAAGAATTTTTCAAAAGGAAAACTCAAATTCAAGATGAAGACAACTCAAGGAACATGTGAAGAACTCAAGCAAGTTCATACAACACGGATCTACAAGAAAAATTGAAGGAAAAATGAAAATTCAATGCAAGAACTCAAACTGGATAGAACAATGCTCCAATTGAAGTAGAACAAGATCTAGATACCAAATTTGATGTAATCCTCAAGGAGAAGTGCAAGGAGACACGAATCTTCATGCTTCAATGGAGGCTTTGCTTTCTGGAGAAGAAGAAGCTCTTGACCTCAAGGAGAAAAGAAAGAAGAAAACGGTTTAAAAGAGGAATGGTAGCGCCATGGCAAGTGCCAATAAGCTCAAGGTGGAGCCGCCACAACGAAACAAGAAAGCCATTGATGAGATTCAAGGTTCTTCACAAGAACACAAGAGAGAGGATGCTCTCAAAAATTCTGAATTCTATTCTCAATTTGCCAAAAGTCCCTTTACAATTCAAAAGAAAAACTATTTATACTAAGTAGAGTTAGCGCTAACTTGCAACCCAACCAACTAATCTTAACCCTTGGATTAAGATAGAGATCAACGTGTGGGAAGCCTTCTCAAGCACTTCACGCAGATCACCAATCCTAGCCTTTGGATTAAGATCCCATCTAAGGGCCACGGTTAAGGCAAGAGTGGTGGGAAACTTGTGACTCAAGTTTGAATCTCCACCTCTTGATGAGATCTAGATCATAGGGTTGAAAATCACTCTTGAGTGGCATGAGACTTGTGACTCAAGTTTGAATATTAACCCTTTGATGAGATCTTGATCAAGAGGCCTAGAATCACTCTTGAGGTGGTTCCAAGAGCATGAATTTTCGGATTCAAACTCCTCCCTTGGATGGAGATCCAATCTATGGGCTAGAATTTGAATTGAGTTAGTGGAATTTCCACTAACTTCCCTCCAAAACTCTCTCCACTCTCTCTAGGGAGAGTGTGTCACACTCTCTCTCAATTACTCAGTTAAATTCAGTCTTAAACTATTTCAAAGATAAGGCTCAAATTAAAGCCTTAAAACAATTACATAAATTGAAAGAAAACTATTAATAAGCCCAAACATTAAAACATTTCACTGTAAATTCCTGGAAGCATTCCAACACAAACTTTAAGCTTATTTTCCTATTGGATCCAGTCCGAAATGGGCTTTGGTATCTCGTAGCTTTTGTAGCCCTTGAAGTCTTATTTAATTTGGCACCAAGAAAACCTCAATTGGAGTTGTGTAGCTCGAGTTATGATCGAAATACTGAAACAGGTCAGATGCAAAAATCATAGCGAATTTTTATTAAAGACAATTAAAATCCCAATTTAACAAATAAGGTGCTTAGAGAGTTTTATTGGGCATTTGGAGATGGTCCTCCATCATATGGTGTAGAAACTCTATGCACAACCTCATACTTCTTGAGCAAAGCTTGCATGGATTTGTTGCAAAAATGGGTGCCCTGATCACTAACAATGGCTCTAGATACTCCAAACCTGCAAAATAGGTGAGATCTAACAAAATCCACAACAACCCGAGCATCATTAGTTCTGGTGGCTTTGGCTTCCACCAATTTTGAAACATAATCCATAGCTAAGAGAATAGAAATGAAACCAAAAGAAACAGGGAAAGTACCCATGAAATCAATACCCCAAACATCAAATACCTCACAGAACAACATGGGTTGTTGAGGCATTTGTTGTCTCCATGTTAGGGATCCTCCTACTCTTTGGCACTGCTCACAAGTGCTACAAGTGATGCAAACCCATGAAGGCTAAGATGAGGTCTCCACGGAATTCACAACATGAATGCCCAATCTTCATTTACCAAGGGATCCTTCACTCAAGATCATGATGTAGCTTACGGAATAGGTTATATAATGGCTAGTATCTCACGGTTTGGAACCAAAGGGAGAAGAAATAAAAAATGGAAGGGAGATTAAGAATGTGGTAGCGCCATGAACAAGAGTTCAATAAGATAGGTAAAAGAATCACCACTTGGATCATGGATCCATGAGAAGATTCAATGTTCTTAGAAGAAATCGTAGGAGAGCTATCTCCTTTTTCTCAAGACTTTAGTCTTAGAAATTCTCTTTTCATATATTGACCAAAGTGAGTACAATGAGAAATTTTGCCTAAGTTATAATGCCTTGGCCGTGAGCCATTGATGACCTTTGATCCTTGATGGATTGATCAAATGATGCAAAACACCCCTCACTTGATCAATTCAAGAAGGATCTAGAAAATCAAATGATCAAAAGGCTCATGATCCTTCTAAGTAGTGATGATCATGGATTAGTAAGATGGAATTCTATGCCTTGGATTAGAAGTGAATCCTAAGGCTATAATCCCTTCTTAGAAGGGAGTCAATAATTTAGAACTTGACTTAAATTTACACCTTTGATTATGGTATAATCAGGTGGTGGAAATTTAAATGAAGTTAGTGTTAATTCCACTCATTCTCTCTCCTAATCCACCCACTCTCTTTTAAGAGAGTGTAATACACTTGCTTCGTCGGGTCATAAGACTCTTAAGCCCATCTTAAGAGGCTTTGACCAACACAAAGAAGTCAACATGTCCATTTGTTAAGCTTGGCCGAAACATTCACTTAGCCATAGGTCCAAGCTTTACACAAAATTAATCATATTCTAATTACAAACTAATAAGAAGATTACAAGGTTTCATTTGCCCAATTTGTTGACTTTGAGGAGTTGACCATTGACTTTAACTTTGACCTTAACTTGTTGACTTTGACTTGGTCAAATCTTCCTCAACTTGAGCTTCTATTCTTCTTTGCATTGCCCTTGTGATCCTCATGCTTGGAGATGGTCCTCCATCAACAAGTCTTCCACGCATCTCTGAAAATGGTGGGCCAGTAAAAATCACAGTCTAGCACGTTGCGAGTTTTCCTCTGAATACCGAGATGGCCACCTGGTGTGGAAGAATGGAAAAACCTGCAGACCGAATTAGTCTCATGATCTGGAATGCATCTCCTGATTACCTGGTCACTGCACAACTTCCACAAATAGAGGTCATCCCAAATATAATGTTTAGCATCACTCTTAATTTTATCAATCTAAGCTCTAGGTTCTAAGGGAGGATGAACAGAAACAACTAAATAATTCACAATATTTGAAAACCAAGGGGTGGTGGGGGTAAGAAGTAGATACAGACAACAAACTTTCATCTGGAAAGTCATCTTTGATGGGCAATGGGTCATCTGCACTCTTAGCTCTCTCAAACTGGCTGAGATGGTCTGATACCAGATTCTGTGCTCCACTCCGGTCACAGATATCCAAATCAAACTCCTGGAGCCACAACATCCATCTGATTAGCCTAGGCTTTGACTCAACCTTCTTCAACGGGTACTTTAGAGCTGCATGATCAGTAAATACAATAACATGAGAACCAAGCAAATATGATCTAAATTTATCAAGAGAAAAGACAATGGCTAGAAGCTCTTTCTCTGTAGTAGTGTAATTTACTTGGGCAACATCTAAAGTCCTGGAAGCATAATATATCACCCTAGGCAACTTATCTATTCTCTGTGCAAGGACAGCTCCTAGTACATAATTTGATGCATCACACATCAGCTCAAAGGGAACTGTCCAGTCAGGTGCCTGGATGATAGGAGTGGTGGTCAGTGCTCTCTTGAAGCAGTCAAAAGTCTCTCTGCATCGATCATCAAAATCAAAGTCCACATCCTTTTGAAGCAAGTTAGATAGTGAAAGGGATTTCTTGTTGAAATCCTTGGTAAAGCGCCGATAGAAAGTTGCATATCCAAAAAAAGAACGAACCTCTCGCACGCAAGAGGTGTAAGGCAACTGTGAAATAACAGATATTTCTACAGGATCTACATCTATGCCCTTCCTAGAAATGATATACCCTAAAACTATACCTTGTTCTACCATGAAGTGACATTTCTCAAAATTCAAAACAAGACTAGTTTCAATGCATCTGTTAAGTACTCTATCCATACTATCTAAGCATGCATCAAAAGAGGATCCATACACAGTAAAATCATCCATAAACATCCCTATACAATTTTCAAGAAAATCAGTAAAAAATACTCATCATGCACCGCTGGAAGGTACCAGGGGCATTGCATAGGCCGAAAGGCATCCTCCTATAGGCAAAAGTGCCAAAGGAGCAGGTGAATGTGGTTTTCTCTTAATCCTCTAGTGCAATGTGAACTTGAAAATAACCAGAAAATCCATCAAGAAAGCAAGGGATTTACCTGCCAGGATCTCCTACATCTGATCAAGGAAGGGCAGTGGGAAATGATATTTCCTTGTTGTCAAATTCAGCCTCGAGTAGTCTATACAAACCCTCCAACTGTTCTACACTCTAGTTGGGATAAGTTCATCCCTCTCATTCTTGACAAAAGTTAGGCCTATCTTCTTGGGAACCACTTGGACCGGACTCACCCACTTACTGTCAGAGATAGGGTAGATGATCCCAGCTTGCAGAAGCTTGGTCACCTCCTTCTTCACTACATCCCAAATCATTGGGTTCAGCCTCTTTTGTGGCTATCTCATTGGTTTGGCTCCATCCTCTAGTAATATTCTATGCATGCATGTGGATGGACTAATACCAGGAATGTCCACCAAGGTCCAACTGATGGATTTCTTATGCTTTCTTAGCACTTGCAACAATTTCTCCTCTTGAACAACATCAAGGGAGGTGGAAATGATCACAGGTAATCTCTCATCATCCTCCAAGTAGGCATACTTGAGGTTTTCTGGCAGGGGTTTCAGTTCTGGAGTGGGTGGTGGCTGAACATCAGGAACCAAAGAAGGAAGAAGAATGGGTTCCACAGTCTGTACCTCAACTTGCAAGTCAGATTCAAATGTACTTTCTACAACATGGTTAGTGCAATCTGACTCTATGAAATCAATATCAAGAGGTACAACACCCAAAGTCTTAGAGATACTCTCTAGTATAACACCCAAAGGTTCAAAATCACATTCAACATCAGAAACAAACTCAGTGCATAAGGAAAGGCAATCATGAAAATCAGATAAAAAAGAATGATTCCTATAATGCAAAAAGTCAAAATCAGCAGCATATTCATCCACAATATCATCTACAATCTCAGCACAAAAAACAAAATGATCCTCAAATGGATGTTTCATGGCATCAAGAATGTTAAAGTGCACAACACTATCACCAAACTCCATAGATAAAGTACCCGCATGCACATCAATCTTAGTTCGGGCTATTTTCAAAAATGGCCTGGCTAATATAATTGGGACGGATCCATGGGAGAATACCTCCTCCATATCAAGGACATAAAAATCAGCAGGAAAAATAAGTTCACCAACCCTCACTAAGATATCCTCAATGAAACTTGTAGGGTGGGCAACACTTCTATTTGCCAACTGTATTACCACACCGTAGGTTGCAAAGGTCCAAGAGAAAAAGATTTAAAAATGGACAAAGGCATGACATTAATGGAAGCACCCAAATCAAGCATGGCATTCTCAAACTTACTATTTCCAATAACACAAGGTACGCAGAATGTACCTGGGTCCTTACATTTCTTAGGAATGTGAGGAACAAATTTACCTATCAAAGCTAATACATTTCTGCCCATGCTGATCCACTCATTACCTTTCATCTTCCTTATGTGAGTGCACAGCTCCTTCAAGAATTTTGCATATCTAGGAATCTACTTGATGGCCTCAAGTAAGGGAATGTTCACCTCTACCTTCCTGAAGGTATCCAAGATCTCCTTATCCAACTCTTCCATCTTTTTGCTTGGAATCAATCTAAGAGGAAATGGAAGAGGGATAGGAGGCTGATGCAAGTCACCATTGGTACTAGGAGCTGGTGTAGAATGTGTAGGTGTAGGAGTAGAAGAAGGAATAGAGGAAGGCTCAAGTGCATGTGTAGGAGTAGGTGTAGGTGTAGATGAAGGTGGTGCAAGTGCAGATGAAGATAATGAAACTAGGACATCCATTTGTTTACCTGACCTCAGTGTGATGGCACTAACATTCTTTGGATTCTACACAGTCTGAGAAAGTAATTTGTCTGAGTTCTGTGACTATGCCTGATTCAGCTGAGTAGCCATCTGCCCCATCTGATTAGTCAAACTCTGAATGGAGGCTCTAGTCTCTTGCTGAAAAGATGGACAGGAATTTGTATGATGATCATGTGAAGTGCAGATCCCACACACTCTAGCAACATATGCAGATTTCTAATTAACAGCCAGCTGTGTCACTAAATTCACAAGAGCATCAAGTTTGCTCTCTGAGGAGGATCCAACAGCCATATCATGAATTCCTCTAACAACAATAGCATCGTTTCTAGCACTAAACTGCTAAGAATTAGAGGCCATCTTCTCAATCAAGTGTCTAGCTGCAACAGAGGTCATATCACCAAGTGCTCCACCACTAGCAGCATCAATCATACTCCTCTCTATACTTCTCAAACCCTCGTAGAAATACTACAGAAGGAGTAGTTCAGAAATCTGGTGATATGGACAACTTGCGCGCACAAAGTTTCTTGAACCTCTCTCAGTACTCATATAATGTCTCTCCACCAAATTGTCTAAAGTCTGATATGTCTTTTTCTGATTGCAGTGGTCATGGATGCAGGTAAGAACTTTTCCAAAAACATCCTTGAAACATGTGTCAAACGTGCGTCAAATAATACTGAATTTAACTACTACTTTGCAGTAATAGAGGGAAAATTAAAGGCAATTCAATAGTAAAAATTAATCAATGACAATAATTAAACAATAATTAAAAAGCAATTAATAGATGAGTAAAAGACACCAATCTGATCTCTTTCAGATCCTAATTTTCCTCATCAGTTCAACAAAATAAAGGTACTCATTTATGCAGTGCATTGAAACCGAGATCTTTGCATCCCAACACTGAACTAACGCTCTAAGATCTTAGAGAATTATCAACGAACACTTGGTGGCCTTTAAACTCACACAATCGCCTGAGAGCACACAACATGGTTTCGAATCATATAATTAGTTCTTTGCATTCATTATCAATCAAAAATGACAGAATCAACAATCTCAATCCAAAATATTAATCAACATAATGAAATCAAAATTATAGAATCCAAAAAATGAGTACTCATGCAATTGAAAACGGAGAACCTAAGAAAATTAGGGATCCTATTGAGATCGAATTGGTTGAAAAAATTAGTTGCGCATAATTGAAATTACACTAAGCATAAATCGAAATTGCATAACAGAACAATTAAATTGCAAGAAGGAGAGGAAAACGAAAAATTGCAATGGTAACCCAAAACCCTAGTAGAGTTACTAAAAAGAGGAAAGAGGGAAACCAAAGTGCTGAAAAAATGAAAATAAAATTGTAAAGTGAGAGATTGTGTTCAGATTTAGGTTATTTGCCTATTTAAAAGATAGGTCATGTGCTAGTCACATGACCTTTAAGTACCTTCAAGGTGCTGGGCTTGAAGCCCACTCAAAGCATTTACAAAAATGGATCAATTTACATAAATTAAAATGGGCCTAAGTAAGTCATTTCCGCTGGAAATTCGTAACAGGTTTCGTACGTCACTTTTGAGCCCGTTTTTACCGCAGATGCAGTCCGAATTAGCTCTTCATGTCTTCATAGCTTTTATATCTCTTTTTGTCCTCTTTAATTCAACATATAATGGAGCTCAAGAGTTATGGTTGTTTTAGTGAACCTTGTCAAAACTGGAGGCTTCATGGTAAAACATATAATGTGGAATTCCTTGAGATGCTTATGAGGTCATTCAACTGCAAGACCATGGAACTTGGGTAAGAGATGTATCAGACTAGTTTTAAGAACATATGGAACATCCTCATCAAGATACTGATTGCACAAATTTTCATAAGTGAAGTCAGGTGCAGCCATCTCACGAGGTGGAGGTTGAGTCATATTGTTCTCAGCAGTATAATTATAATTAGAATCAGAATGAGTAAGAGATGCATTATGCACCGAGTAATCATAATCATTATGCACAAAATTGAAATTGGTAGATGCAGAAGGAGAATGTTGACAATTATTCAAACTAATTATCTAATGGTACAGACTCTAAAGACAAATTCCTAGAAAGCCTATCTAATCTATGAAAGGTCCTATCTATTTTAGGGTCAAAAGGATGTAAAACACCTGGATTACCTCTAGTCACGCACTAAATGCAACATACGATGCATTTCACACCAAGTAAAATTTGCGGTAAAAATAGTGATGTAGGTCCATCTAAGGAAAATCACTCACCTAGAAGAATTACTAGAAGCTCCAAGTTACCTTAGCTTAGGATTTGATTTTTGTAATTGAAGTGTAAATAATTTTGATGGCCTTGTAAGTTTTCGGCCAAAGTGTATTTTGTTTTAAGTGTTTGCTTAACATTGTGCTTAAAGGACTAGTAAGCTTAAAGAGTGAAGCTTAATAGGGTGAATGAATTTAAGTTCAACTTTATATTAAATTCTCATTTGAAATTTATATTTAATTTGGTTTAAGTTTGAATTTCAAATTGTGAATCTAAGTGGTTTTGGTTCAAGAAGATTTTCACTTGGATTAGGATCCATGCCTAATCTAAGAGTAAATCTTAACCCTTGATTAGATGCACTCATCCAATGGATGATAATCAAGTGGAAAGTGGCATGTAACCTTTGAAAGTGACATGAAACACTCTTTGAAAATGACATGTACTTGAACCTTTGAACTTGTGGCTCTTATTCATTGACTTGTAGAGTACTCTAAAGTTGTTTAGCTTCCTCTTCGAGTCTTCCTAAGCCTATATAAAGCCAAAAACGAAATTGTAAAGGTGATGGTCCCTTTGGGTGAATCTAGAGGGGGGGTGAATAGATTCTAGTTCACTTTGGCCTATTTTTCGTGAGTTTCTAATTCCTTTTAATTCAAACAGAGTATATTCAAATTTATGCAGCAGAAATATCAAAGGAATTATTAATAACAAGTTTGTAATCAATTTTCAGTTTATACAATGTTTGTATCTACCCTTTCCAGTTTAAGTTGATTACCAAGTTAATTACTGAGTTAATTACCAATTCAGTTACCAAACAACTTGCAAAATTTAACAATGATAATAGCAGTGTAAGGTAAATGGTAATGAGTGTAAGGAAGAAGAAGAGTGCACAGTGATTTATACTGGTTCAGCCAACTGCCTACATCCAGTCCCAATCCAACAACTGTTGCAATTGGTTTTCCACTATCAAATGATCCCTTTTGTGTTCTTTTACATTCACTCTGCAACAAGCAACACAAAAACGAAATCAAAACACCCAAACCAGTTCTTTAACCCAAAGAACCGTTCTTCCCTGATTTTGGCACACCCAAAATCAAACCTTTGAGAAAACACTTCTCAAACTCTTACTCTATCCAGAGAGACCTCTCTCCTAGAGTAATAACCCAACAATCAAATAGATAAACAAAATAGATCAGATTAGAAAACACCTGGAGTGTAGATTCTGATCACAATCAATAACACAGTGAATACCACCCAATCAGTAAAATGACTATTGTTGCCTTTTCTCAAAACTCTTTCAAGAACTCTTGAAGTTCTTAGTGATTTCTCTTGAAGAAAATGATAAGCTCTCTTAGAGAGGATTTGAAAGTGTATAGGATTTTCTGAAAATGGATTTCAAGTCTTTCAAGAGTGTTTTTTAAATCTGTACAAAAACTCTATCTATGTTTTTCAAAATGCCTCCATTTATAGATGCAGATGGAGCCTCAATTGTTGACAATTTGATCTCCAAAATCAGAACGTTGGAGGAGCCTCAAATTGAACCGTTGGAGCCTCAAATATTGACTTTTATGGAGTTTAAAATTGATTGAAATAAGTGGGTAATCAAGTGGGATGTTAGAAAAATCATTTCAGGCAACTTTTAAACATTCTCTGCGGTGGTAATCGATTACAACTCGTGGTAATCGATTACTGCCGAGATGAAACTCATTCTGGGTGATTTTCTCAGCATGGTAATCGATTACAGCCTTATGGTAATCGATTACTGGCTCGTGGTAATCGATTACAGCCTTATGGTAATCGATTACTCCATTGTAACTCTTAGATTTTGAAATGTTGGAGTTACTTTCGTCTGTTCTTTTACTTCCCAGGTCAGACGATGTGGTTTATTAAGACTGCATGAGTAGTCTTGAAGTTTCGTCTTATCCTTCCATCTTAGATTTCACTTTATGGTAAGACGAAGACTTTAGCTTGAGTAGTCTTGTGCATGTATCGTCTGATCTTCACTTCCCAGGATAGACGATGCAATTCTTCAGACTGAATGAGTAAACCTTGAAGTCTATCATCTGATGTATATCGTCTGATATGTATCGTCTGATATGTATCATCTGATATATATCATCTGATATGTATCGTCTGATATGTATCGTCTGATATATATCATCTGATATGTATCGTCTGATATGTATCGTCTGATATATATCGTCTGATATATATCGCCGATATGTATCATCTGATACTTATCGTCTGATACCTATCGTCTTATACCTATCGTTTGATACCTATCGTCTGATGTGTATCGTCTGATACCTATCGTCTGATGTGTATCGTCTGATACCTATCGTCTGATACCTATCGTCTGATGAATTTTCAAACAAAGAACAACACAGATTCCTATTCTAACCAATCAATACACATAAAAAAAACTCCTAAATACATTCATCTAAGAAAACCAAAAATTACATTACATCAAAATCAAAAACACCAAGAGAGACACCAAAACCTCATCAAGCTTTAGTTCCAACAATCTCCCCCTTTTTGGTTTTGATGTACCAAATATCAACAAGGGTTTTCTTTGGAGTTTTTAGAATATGTGTTGATCTTCTAAAATTCCTGCAATTGATAGAAATAACCAAATACACAGTATATTGCAGATTCACCATACATAGTATTATGTATTAGAGCAATTATCATATACAATCATTCATTCAGAGAATATTAAACATGAATCAATTCACAATCATAGATAAATGACCAAGGTATTATGAAAGTATTGCAGATTTATAAATTAACCATAATTCCAAAATCCAAATTGTTCGAGACTACACAAACAGATCTACTGAATTTCTATTTCTCCCCCGTTCTAGGATAACCTATGATTTTTTCTCCCCGTCTTAGGATAACCTATGATTTCTCCCCCTATTTGGTATATCAATAAGCAAAAAGGGAATCTATAGGAAGGGAATACTACATAGTATCAATAAGCTATCAGTTGCAGAGGTAATCGATTACCATGGTATGGTAATCGACATCGGTAGAAATAATCTAAAGAGGGTCGTTTTCTCGATTCGTGGTAATCGATTACCATTAGGTGGTAATCGACATCGCCGAGAGCAAATTAAAGATTTGCCTAAAACGAGCATGGTAATCGATTACCGGTGTGTGGTAATCGATTACTACGAGAGTAATCCTAAAAACACTTAATTTTTCATATTCGCAATTGTGTTGGTCATATCTATTGAATGTAATGAATTCATATCATGTTAAAGCATTATGAATGAGTATTCTTACTATGTTTAGGGAGTTCAAGAGAGGTGTTCTTCACTTAGTATACCAAGATTGGTTCTAAGTTTGAAGAATCTCTCCTTTGGCAAAGGTTTTGTGAAGATATCTCATTTGAGCTGATTCTCCGTATCAATAAACTCTACATTGCAATCTCCTTTCTCAACATGGTCTCTTATGAAATGATGTCGCACCTCAATGTGCTTTGTTCTAGAGTGTAAGACTGGGTTCTTAGTGATACTAATTGCACTTGTGTTATCACACTTGATGGGGATATGATCAAGCTTTAGTCCAAAATCCTCAAGTTGTTGCTTCAACCAAATGATTTGAGCACAATGACTACCAGAAGAACATACTCCTTCTTAGTTGATAAAGCAACACAAGCTTGTTTCTTGCTATACCAAGAGACTAAGCATTCTCCAAACAAGTGACATACTCCACTTGTGCTTTTCCTATCAGTTTTGCATCCAGCAAAATCTGCATCACTAAAACCTACCAGATTAGGGGATGTTCCCTTAGGATACCATAAACCACAGTTTATAGTTCCTTTGAGATATTTTAAAATTCTCTTAACAGCATTCATATGTGATTGCTTAGGTGCAGATTGGAATCTTGCACACACATGATTTTCGAACATTATGTCGTCCGCTTTTTGTAAGATATAAAAGTGATCCTATAATCTCTATATTTGGTTTGGTCTACTCCTAATCCCGCAAAGCATCATTATCTAAGTAGAGATTAGTTGACATAGGGATATTAGAGCTTTTACAACTCTCCATGTCAAATTTCTTTAATAATTCCTTAGTGTATTTTGCTTGATGAATGAATATACCTTCTTTTAGTTGTTTGACTTGTAGTCTAGGAAGAATTTGAGTTCTCCCATCATAGACATGTCAAACTCACCCCCGCATGCTATCTACAAATTCTTCACAGAGATGAATTGGTTGATCCAAAGATTATATCATCTACATATACTTGAACCAATAAAATGTTGTTAGACCTCTTTTTAATAAAGAGAGTCTTGTCAACATTTCCTCTGTGATACCCTTTTGACAATAGAAATATACTAAGCCTTTCATACCATTGTCTAGGGGCTTGCTTAAGGCCATAGAGAGCCTTTTTAAGTTTATATACATGCTCAGGGTAGTTAAAGTCAGTAAATCCAGGAGGTTGTGAAACATAAACTTCCTCATTTATATAGCCATTCAGAAAAGCACTTTTAACATCCATTTGATATAATTTGAAATCATGAATGCAGGCAAAAAGCAAGTAATACTCTCACAGACTTCTAATCTAGCAAAGGGGCATAAGTTTCTCCAAAATCTATACCTTCTTGTTGGTTATAACCCTTTGCCACTAGTCTAGCTTTATTTCTAACCACAATACCATTCTCATCTAGCTTATTTTTAAACACCCATTTTG
This sequence comes from Hylodesmum podocarpum, assembly GCA_026586105.1. Taxonomy (NCBI): domain Eukaryota; kingdom Viridiplantae; phylum Streptophyta; class Magnoliopsida; order Fabales; family Fabaceae; genus Hylodesmum; species Hylodesmum podocarpum. The sequence continues at coordinate 4,374,415 of JALJEV010000804.1, forward strand.
TTCCAATTACATTCATATCTCTATTAAAAGGAACTAATTCCCAAACATCATTCCTTTTAAATTGATTTAATTCCTCATGCATTGCATTTATCCAGAATTCATCAAGAATAGCATCATCAACACAAGAGGGTTCAAATTGAGATACAAAAGCATAATCATCACAAAACATGTTATAGGAAGATCTAGTAGATACTCCCTTATGGATGTCTCCAATGATGTTGTCAAGAGAGAGGTTCCTTGGTTTCCTCCATTCTCTTGATTTATCTTGAGATGTGGTTGGTGGTTCTTGCTGTTCTTGAGGTTTGCTACTGCTTCCTTCACCTGTATCCTCATCATCATCAACAATAACACTTCCCTTTTGGGGATTGTCAGTTTCATCAAACTTAACATGCACAGATTCCTCAATGCACATTCTTCTTTTATTATAAACTCTATATGCTTTACTAGTTGATGAATATCCAATAAACACAGCCTCATCTGCCTTGGCATCAAATTTACCAAGATTTTCTTTGCCATTATTCAGAACAAAGCATTTGCAGCCAAATACCTTGAAATGAGAGATATTAGGCTTTTTGTCCTTATAGAGTTCATAGGGGGTTTTCTTTAAAATGGGACGAATCACAATTCTATTTAGAAAATAGCAAGGAGTGGAAACTGCATCAGCCCAAAAATATTTTGGTAAATTATTTTCATTTAACATTGTTCTAGCTAGTTCTACCAAAGATCTATTTTTCCTCTCAACAACTCCATTTTGTTGTGGAGTTCTTGGAGCAGAAAAGTTGTGATTAATTCCATATTTTTCACAGAATTTTTCAAAATATTCATTTTCAAATTCACCTCCATGATCACTCCTAATGGACTTAATTTTCAAATCTTTTTCGTTTTGTATCCTTTTGGCAATAATTTTGAAAACTTTGAAGGCATTGTCTTTACTTGGTATAAATGCAACCCAAGTAAATCTAGAGTAGTCATCTACTAAAACTAGTCCATATAGGTTTCCACCTAAACTAGCAGTTCTAGAGGGTCCAAACAAATCCATGTGCAATAGCTCAAGTGGTCTAGAAGTTGAAATAATATTTTTAGATTTAAAAGAGTTTCTAGACTGCTTGCCCTTTTGACATGCATCACATAGACCTTCTTTATTGAACTTTAAGTTAGGTAACCCTTCCACTAAGTTCTTAGATGACAGTTTATTAAGTTGATGAACATCAATATGTGCTATACGTCTATGCCAAAGCCAAGATATATCATCATTTGATGTAAGGCATGCATGATATGATGATGAATGATTAAGTTCAAGGATGTAGATGTTATCATGTCTCTTACCAACCATTAGTACCTCATTTGATTCACTGCTACTAATTTTGCAGCTTCCTTGATCAAATGACACATGATAACCTTTGTCACATAGTTGGCTAATACTCAGAAGATTGTACCTCAAACCTTCCACAAGCAATACATCTTCAATGACAGGATTTGATTTTTCTCCAACAAGACCAATACCCAATATTTTCCTTTATTATTATCTCCATATACTACCGATCCAGTTTCTTTTGATTTGAAGGAGATAAAATTGCTCTTGTCTCAAGTCATATGTCTTGAAAAGCCACTATCCAAATACCAAGTTGAGTGTTTGGCTCTCAAGCACACCTACACAGAAAAAGATATCATTTTGATTTTGGTACCCAAATCTTTTTGGGTCCATGAATGTTAGTGCAGTGATTATCTTTCCTAATCCATTTAAACAATCCATTAGAGATTCCTTTCTTCCTAATCATGCGGTTATAAGATGTGTGTCAGTTTTCATACAATAACGCATCGAAAAGTCTTATCATTGTTGGTTTGTTTAAATGTAGAGAACTTCTTTTTGTTAGTTTTCAAAGAGGCATCTACAGATTTACACTTTAAACAAGGTAGTTTCAAATTATCATTTTCTTTTCTCAAAGTTTGAACATCAGTTTTTAAAACAGAAATTTCATTTTCTAAATTAGCATTTTTGTTTTTCAAAACTCTGTTCAACTTATCTAATTTTTCACTTCTTTCACAAGATCACAAAATGCATCATACAGCTCATCATAATCTTTTATAGATGAATCGGAATCACTTACCTCTTCATCACCCGAAGTTGGATTTGCCATAAGACACAAGTTTGCTTCTTCATTCTCACTTTCACTAGAGGATGAGGAGTCATTATCTTCCCAAGCAATGTAGGCCTTTTTTTCTGAATTTCTCCTTCTTGGGTCTTTCCTCATGTTCAACTCTTCTAGGCTCACTGCTTTTCTTTATGTTTGGACATTCAGATTTGTAGTGTCGGTTTTACCACACTCATAGCAAGTGACCTTTGAAGATGAACCTTCAAACCTCTTCAAGCCTTTTCTGGAGTTGAATCTCTTTTTTTGTCATTGTTCTTCTTCATGAATCTTTTGAATTTTCTTACCATGAGATTCATGTTTTCTTGTTCAGATTCACTTCCCTGACTTGATGTATCACTATCACTAGCCGTGTCCTCCATTTTGAGTGCTATGCCTTTGGCTTTCTTGTCCTTTGATTCTTCATCTCGCAATACGAGACATATCCATCTCATATTCCTTAGTTTACCAAATAGCTCTGCACTTGTGATTGCAGCAAGATTCTTAGACTCTTGTTACATGGCCATCACGGTTGATTGCCATTTTCTCGTTTAGAGACTTTAGAATCTTGACATTCACTTCCTCTTCTATGAAGCTTTTGCCAAGTCCTCGAGATGATTGATGATATGGATAAATCGTTTCGCATCTCCATTATGGACTCTCCTTGTAACATTGAAGGTTTCATACTCTTGGATCAAGGTGTTCTTCCTTGCCCTTCGTACTTCCGTTGTACCTTCATGTGTTACCATGATAAGCTCTCAAGCTTCTTTTTGTTATAAGCGTAAATTCTAAAGAATTCATCGAATTAAGAGCGAGAATGTATAATGTTTAAAGCTTTAGCATCATTCTCAGCTCTCTCTTAATTTCTTCTTGATCCCACTTATCAAATGGTTTTTCAACTACTTGTTCTTCTACTTTGTGTGTGGGGATTTTATAATCGTTATAATCGCTTGCCAAATACTTCTATGTATAGACTCCATAAAAATTTTCATTCTAACTTTCCAAAATGGATAGTTATCTCCACAAAACAGAGGAGGTCTATTTATAGAGGCACCTTCAAAGAAAAGGTAATTGATTATCGGGCCATAGTGGATCAAATTCTAGAGCAACTTACTAGAAGTAGCTCGATACCAATTGATGGTCCCTTTGGGTGAATCTGAGGGGGTGAATAGATTCTAGTTCACTTTGGCCTATTTTTCGTGAGTTTCTAATTCCTTTTAATTCAAACAGAGTATATTCAAATTTATGCAGAGAAATATCAAAGGAATTATTAATAACAAGTTTGTAATCAATTTTCGTTTATACAATGTTTGTATCTACCCTTTCCAGTTTAAGTTGATTACCAAGTTAATTACTGAGTTAATTACCAATTCAGTTACAAAACAACTTGCAGAATTTAACAATGATAATAGCAGTTGTAAGGTAAATGGTAATGAGTGTAAGGAAGAAGAAGAGTGCACAGTGATTTATACTTGGTTCACCTAATCGCCTTACATCCAGTCCCAATCCAACAACCGTTGCAATTGGTTTTCCACTATCAAATGATCCCTTTTGTGTTCTTTTACATTCACTCTGCAACAAGCAACACAAAAACGAAATCAAAACACCCAAACCAGTTCTTTAACCCAAAGAACCGTTCTTCCCTGATTTTGGCACACCCAAAATCAAACCTTTGAGAAAACACTTTCAAACTCTTACTCTATCCAGAGAGACTCTCTCCTAGAGTAATAACCTAACAATCAAATAGATAAACAAAATAGATCGATTAGAAAACACCTGGAGTGTAGATTCTGATCACAATCAATAACACAATGAATACCACCCAATCAAGAAATGACTATTGTTGCCTTTTCTCAAAACTCTTTCAAGAACTCTCAAGTTCTTAGTGATTTCTCTTGAAGAAAATGATAAGCTCTCTTAGAGAGGATTTGAAAGTGTATAGGCTTTTCTGAAAATGGATTTCAAGTCTTTCAAGAGTGTTTTTTAAATCTGTACAAAAACTCTATCTATGTTTTTCAAAATGCCTCCATTTATAGATGCAGATGGAGCCTCAATTGTTGACAATTTGATCTCCAAAATCAGAACGTTGGAGGAGCCTCAAATTGAACCGTTGAGCCTCAAATATTGACTTTTATGGAGTTTAAAATTGATTGAAATAAGTGGGTAATCAAGTGGGATGTTAGAAAAATCATTTGTGCAACTTTTAAACATTCTCTGCGGTGGTAATCGATTACAACTCGTGGTAATCGATTACTGCCGAGATGAAACTCATTCTGGGTGATTTTTGATTACAGCCTTATGGTAATCGATTACTGGCTCGTGGTAATCGATTACAGCCTTATGGTAATCGATTACTCCATTGTAACTCTTAGATTTTGAAATGTTGGAGTTACTTTGCCTGTTTCTTTTACTTCCCAGGTCGACGATGTGGTTTATTAAGACTGCATGAGTAGTCTTGAAGTTTCGTCTTATCCTTCCATCTTAGATTTCACTTTATGGTAAGACGAAGACTTTAGCTTGAGTAGTCTTGTGCATGTATCGTCTGATCTTCACTTCCCAGGACAGACGATGCAATTCTTCAGACCGAATGAGTAAACCTGAAGTCTATCATCCGATGTATATCGTCCGATATGTATCGTCCGATATGTATCATCCGATATATATCATCCGATATGTATCGCCTGGATATGTATCGCCTCGATATATATCATCTGATATGTATCGTCTGATATGTATCGTCTGATATATATCGTCTGATATATATCGTCTGATATGTATCGTCTGATACTTATCGTCTGATACCTATCGTCTTATACCTATCGTTTGATACCTATCGTCTGATGTGTATCGTCTGATACCTATCGTCTGATGTGTATCGTCTGATACCTATCGTCTGATACCTATCGTCTGATGTATCGTCTGATACCTATCGTCTGATGAATTTTCAAACAAAGAACAACACAGATTCCTATTCTAACCAATCAATACACATAAAAAAAACTCCTAAATACATTCATCTAAGAAAACCAAAAATTACATTACATCAAAATCAAAAACACCAAGAGAGACACCAAAACCTCATCAAGCTTTAGTTCCAACAAAAGGAACTTTTGATGAATTGATAAATGGAATAAGCTTTGAGCTTTTCTTTGAGAGAAGATTCTCTTGTCTTGCTTAGTAAGGTTTCTTGGATCTTATCAATGGATTCCATCCTCCATTGTGGCGGTTCTCCCTAGGCTTATTGGCTTGCCATAGCGCCAACCTTCACCATTCCTCACCCCTTCCATTTTTCCTTTTTCGGTTTTCTTCCCTTCCATTGAAGCTTTGACCGAAAGCTTCCTTAAACATTGGTTTGGAGATTGTTGAAGAAGCTAGATTGGGAAACTTCAAAGGCTCTTTATATCATCTCTAAGGAGGCCTCTATCAAGTGGTATCAGAGCTTGTGTCTTCTTCAATGGAGTATCTTCAACGGGTTAGTTATGGGTTTCATATATTTCCATAGCTTTTTTTGAATTTTCTTTGTTCCATGTCTTCTTTCAATAGCTTAGTCTTTGTTTCTTTGAGTTGTTTCCATTTTGTTTGGTTAGTTTGTGTTTAAGCATGTGTTCCTTCATTGTTTCCCTTCAAACCGTGGGTTTCCATGGTTAGGCATGCTTATCTTGATGTTTTACTCATAGTTACTTTAGCTTCCATGACAAGATTCTATGTTTTAGAGTAACTTCCTTTGTAAGCTTCTTTGTTTGATTTGTTTTCTTGTAGTTTTGTTTAGTCCTTTGTGTTTTTCCTTTCCAAAACCGTGAGTATGATATATGTGCTGCACCTTGGTTGATTTGGGTTTCATGTTTTACATGGGTTCCATGAGATAAGAGAAGCTTCTAGTGTAAGTTTCACATGAACATGCATTTAGTTAGCTTCTAGAGCACTCTTTAGGTCCAATTTGTGTAACATTTGAGAATTTCATTTTGGGTGCTTGAAATTGAACTTGGAGGTTGCTCTTTTTTCATTTTTGGTTTCGGTCCAGCCATACATAGTGTGTAGAAAAATACAAAATCAAAAATAAAGAAAAGAAACAAGTGAGAAAAACAAAAGAAAAAGAAATGGTAGTGAAAAGAGTAGTGTATGGGTCCAAAAGGAGTAGAAATTGATTAAGGACCATATAAAAGCAAAATCAAAAGAACCAAAACAGCAAGAGAAAAATTTGAAAAAGTGAAAAGAATTGGAATTAGACACACCCTTGGACTTAGTTGAGCATACATCACCCAAGTTGAATTTCTAGTACCTTGTTTTTGGACTTGAGTGTGTAGTAATTTTTGTACTGCACTTGCTGGAATTTGATGTCTCAATGTCTATATGAAACTTATTGTATAATTGGTTGATTTTAAGAAGGATAGACCATTGTAGAACATATTTGCAAATCGGTCGCTAATCGGATCCAAGTAAATTCGTCGCTAAATTTGGTGACAAATTCGGTGGCTAATTTGAATTTGTGTGTGGCTGTACTTTTTGTTTCTCATACTCTTAGTCTCGGTTTCGACTTGTTTTTCCCTGCAAATTCATGTTCCTTTGTTGTCCATACATGTGTCATTGTCTCATCAAATTTTACTCCATAATTGATTAGCCTTTCTTTCATTTTGAGCCTTTTTTTGCTTGTCTTTCTTGGACTCCTAGTTTTGTCTTTGAGTATTTGTCTCTTTTGACTTCTTAAGCCTAGCTAGGGTGTTGTTCCTCTTTCCATTGGCTTGGTAGGAACTTGATAATTGATTTGAGAATAATTTCTAAGTGAGAACCAAGAGATAGAGAGGAAAAAGGCAAAAGAGTTTCATTAGAGAAAAAGCCACTAAGTGCGAAACACGAGTTGATTGAGTGGATACACTTAGAGAGTGGTGAGATCATTTATTTCCTATTATATTTCTTTTACACTAACCTTTTCTTGCAGCGATGGCTAATTCTCCCAGTGTTGGCAATGATTTGTCACCCAAAACTCTCAAAATGATGGATGTGTTGATGAGTAAGTTGAATACCAATTTTGTGGAGAGGTAGGGGTCAATTGAGAGGAGATTGGAGAGTGAGAAGAGGCCTAATGGAGAGAATAGTAGGAATAGAGGTGAAAGGAGAGAGTACCATAAAGATAGTGATAGGAGGAGTAGAAGAGGGAGTGAAAGAAGTGATAGAGAATATTATGAATTTAAGAGGGAAATGAGAGAAAGAAAACAAAGAAAGTTAAGAGAAGAAAATGAAAAGAATGAAGTCGAGAAATTTAGAAAGAAAAAGGAGTTAAGAGAAAGAGAATTAAGAGAAAAAGAATTTAAGGAAATAGAGTTGATGGAAAAACAAATGAAGGAGAAATGTGATTCTTTACTTGGTTATACTAACCTTTCATTTGATTTTTTTTATTCTTATTTGGAAAATGTTGTAGGTATTGTTCCAAAGAAGGATTTCCAAGAGCAAATTGATAATCTCTTATGTGAAAATATAGAAAGGAATGAACTTAAAGCTTTTTATGAAGATGCTTGTGGTCAACTTTATAAACCTCCTTTTGATTTGATTCCTAATGAAGAGTTGCACATAAAAGAGCCTTGGAGCAAACATTTTGAAGAGAAGAAAATACCTTTAGCATTTGAATTACCTTTTGAGCACATTTCCTTATCAATTACTACTCCTTTTACTTTTAGTAAGAATGTTATTCCACACCCTACACTAGAATCTTATGGCATTAAGCCTTGAAAATTCCATGAATTTGGTGATTTGGAATTTTTAATTGTGCCTATTAACCTTTGTTTTCATGATGATGAATGTTTTCCTAGGTTGTTGGAAGAGGTTAAGAAGGAGGGCACACCACAAATTTCCACACTTAGGGAAGGAATGTTGATTGAGGGGCAAATGTCTACACAAGTGGGGAAAGGATTAGAAACTCCTAAAAGTTTCGGTTTTATTCCAAATGAGTATTCAAAATTTTACTCTCATTCTTTGATTGGTGTTGTTGGTATGAGTAATAAATACAATTTGTCGTTACATGTTTTGAATATGAATACATCATATCAATTGTTGACTCTAGATTCTAGGATTGAGTTGAGTAAGTGGCGAATTATAAAGATTCAATTACTTTTACTACAAAGTACTCAACGTAGAAAGCAATCATAAAAACACAATAAATCGTTTGCATTGAATATTATCAAGAATGACTTATCCTTTATTAATGATGACATTGTGATATTTGATCCGGGTGGTTATTTGTTTGTAGGTAAAGAGGACTCTATTTAGGAGCAAGAGTCCGTTGAGGAAATTCCTTAGAGGACATGAGTTTAAAAGGACCCAAAACTTTTTTAACTTGATCTACCTAGTGATTTGTTGGATGAAAACTTTCAATGTTAATGACTTGTCTTTGTTTAATGTAGGTGAAGATCAAGCCAACTTGGGGACAAGTTGCAACTAAGAAGGAGGGTTTGATGTAGGCCCATCTAAGGAAAATCACTCACCTACAAGAATTACTAGAAGCTCCAAGTTACCTTAGCTTAGGATTTGATTTTTGTAATTGAAGTGTAAATAATTTTGATGGCCTTGTAAGTTTTCGGCCAAAGTGTATTTTCTTTTAAGTGTTTGCTTAACATTGTGCTTAAAGGGCTAGTAAGCTTAAAGAGTGAAGCTTAATAGGGTGAATGAATTTAAGTTCAAGTTCATATTAAATTCTCATTTGAAATTTAAATTTAATTTGGTTTAAGTTTGAATTTCAAATTGTGAATCTAAGTGGTTTTGGTTCAAGAAGATTTTCACTTGGATTAGGATCCATGCCTAATCTAAGAGCAAATCTTAACCCTTGATTAGATGCACTCATCCAATGGATGATAATCAAGTGGAAAGTGACATGTAACCTTTGAAAGTGATATGAAACACTCTTGAAAGTGACATGTACATGAACCTTTGAACTTGTGGCTCTTATTCATTGACTTGTAGAGTACTCTAAAGTTGTTTAGCTTCCTTTTCAAGTCTTCCTAAGCCTATATAAGCCAAAAACGAAATTGTAAAGGAACTTTTGATGAATTGATAAATGGAATAAGCATTAAGCTTTTCTTTGAGAGAGGATTCTCTTGTCTTGTTTAGCAAGGTTTGTTGGATCTTATCAATGGATTCCATCCTCCATTGTGGCGGTTCTCCCTAGGCTTATTGGCTTGCCATGGCGCCAACCTTCACCATTTCTCACCTCTTCCATTTTTCCTTTTTCGGTTTTCTTCCCTTCCATTGAAGCTTTGACCGAAAGCTTCCTTAAGCATTGGTTTGGAGATTGTTGAAGAAGCTAGATTGGGAAACTTCAAGGGCTCTTTGGATCATCTCTAAGGAGGCCTCTATCAAATAGGGTGTTAGAAAGCTTCTAGAAAGTGCCCCCCAAATGGAAAAATAATTAGTTTGCCCAAAAAACATATAGTTTGCCCAGTTCTGATAACCGTAGCAAAAGTTATGCTCGTTTAAAGTTTCACCAAAACCTAGAATTCACAAATTTTTTACCTTTTCAAGAAGGACTAAACCAAGAGTCCCTCGTATTTTTCCTATAAAATATAAGTTGAAAGAAGTTGGCATAAAAAAATTCAAACAAAAATAATAAGTCTAGCTATAAAAACCAAAAATCACAATTAATTGGACAAAATCGGGTTACTATTTATCTGGTAGAAATCATTTCCTGCATGTTCAAAATTTGATTTTTCAAAAAACTGCATTGCAGCCTACGAAATTCATGTTCAACCATCCCAAATACATTCCATATGCATGTCTAATGGAGTGCCTAGCGGTGATTAACCATAACGCAAATTGTGCACCAAAATGCAGATCATATCACCAATGTGTAGCAAGCTTCAAATCAGCAAAGTGCAGGTAAATCAGAAAAAATGACAACAACTAGATTATGAAGGAACAGTAAAAATGCTCACTCATGTTGACAACAACCATTAATAGTAAAACTGCAACAAAATGACAGCAACTAGAATAGCAAATGCAAGATGATAGCAACCTAAACTAAAATGACAACAACTATTATCAGCAAACTAAACTACTTAATATGCAGAAACAGAAAACTACCTAATATGTAGAATGTAATAATAGACGCAGTTTATATCAGAAATGGCAGCAGATGTGCATAAATGGCAGCAACTGATATGTAGATGACAACAGATACAGTGCATCGAATCAATTTAGCAAGATGCAGATGCAAGATGACAACAGATGCAGTGCAGCGAATCAATTCAGCATGATGTAGGTGCAAGATGACAGCAGATGCAGTATGAAGAAATGCACAAAAACAGAATGCAAACAATATGTGCAGGAACAAAGTGCAAAAAATAGCAATCATTTAACAGATTGTGCAGCAAATAGATTTATATAGTTCAATAAATTGTGCAGCAGATGCAAGATGCAATGCAGCGAATTAACAACAGCTTTTGATGCAGCAAATTGTAGCAGAAATTGACAGCAATTGACAGCAAATTCCATAACAGCAGCTGTTAACCGCAACTAAAATGCAGAAACTACTATGCAGTTGTTAACAACAACTACTATGCATCAATTTATACAACAAGCAAATTTAACAGATTATTATGCAGCAAGCAAAATGCAGAACACCAACACTATGACTAACACAAATAGAACACACACTAACACTAAGATTAACACTAACACTACTAACACTAACAGCAAAAACGAAAATCAATCACACTCACTAACACTAAAACGGAAAATTCACACTAAACACACAACACAGAAAATAACAACAAAATGAAAATTCATACACTTACTCACAAAATAACACAAAAACATAATATTAACCTAAAATGACAGAACACACCACACTAACCAATTAGACAACACAACACAACACAACTTTTTGACAGAAACTGATGGTCCCCGACAACGGCACCAAATTTTGATCGAGGTCGTACTCAGTCAAATTAAAACAATTGAAATGCAGTATTAGGAAGTGACTCCTAGGTCGTCTCTCAAAAGATCATCATTCTATTTCAACCAATTACATAACAGAACACGGGGAGGGGAGTTGTTTGATTATCAAAACAGAATTACTAAACCAGACAATTAACACAAGTTGAAATAATAAACAAAAACAGATTAACCTCTTGATTAATTGCAATTTACTTATCCTTGATTACTAAAACTCATGCTCAAATTACTAACCTTTCAATTAAACCCAAATCAATTAACTAAGCAGAAATTAATTATGGTTTTCTTTATGCAAATTAAGCAATCACATACATCGAAAATTCCAATTACAACAACTTATACTTCATTCCATTAAGCATGAAACATGGATATAAATTGCTACCAAATCTGGAACATTAAGCATGAACAACACTTGGAATAAATGATGAAGAGTCAATAACAAATTGAACAAGCAACCAATATAAACAGAATCTCAAAGTATCTCTGCAATCTAATTCAAGAGGGTAATCTTTCAATTTAGCCTTCCATCAAAACAGAATTGAACCTAAACTAATTAAACCTAATTAACCCAAAGGGAAACAAAGAACCAAATCAAAATTGCAGAAGAATGGAAGAAATTAAACAAACAGCAAGTGAATTGCAGAGATTGGAAAATGAATATAACAACAATTGGATCAACCAAAACGAAATTGCAATTGATAAAGGGGAAGGGAAGAAGAAAACGAACTGAACAATGTGTTATTGTATGGAAACCCAAGTCTGAAACAAGCTGCACAATGTAACTCAAGCAATTCTAGAATCAAAGCAAAAAAAAAAACCCAACAACCATTGAAGAAGAAGAAGAAGCTTTTCTAAAACCCTTAAAACCCTACAAAACGTAAAATATCTCTTAAGTGTGTGAATGTCTCCAATCTGATTGCCCCCTCTCATTTACAATTGGTTATCCCCCATGTGTCTTGCACATGACACTTTAAGTGTCAAAGGTCCCAAGATCAAGTCCCATATACAACATTTACAAAAAAATAGCAATTAAATAATTTAAATGGCCCAAATTCACTAAAATTCCCGTCACTGGTTTTGTGCTTTAACTTCAAGGAAATATTCACCCCTGATGCAATCCGAATTAGCTCTTTATGTCTCATGAATTTTGTAGCTCTAACAATCTTCTTTAAGATGAAAAAAACCAGAGCTCAAATGGAGATCTGTGGAGGAAATTATGCCTGTTTTAGTGAAACTACTCAAATCTGGAAAAATGTAGCGAATTAGAACAAATTAAGTACTTAAAGCTCAAATGAGCCCAAACTCATAAATGCATTAAATCATGCTAATTGACCATTAATCATGTTGTATTAGGATATAATAGATACAAAGAAAGTAATCAAAATAATGATCTATCAATAGTACTTCCGTCTTAATGAAGGTCAAACTTGTACACGTTGAAAGAAATGTTCAAAGCTAAAAGGTATATTTCTAACACACAGAGATTTGGAGCAGAAATTATATCATATTTTCAAAATCTATGAACCTCGTATCAGAACAAATTTTTGCGCTAAAGTTGACAAGCCATGATTTGCATTAAATGCTGATGAACATTGCATGTTTTTGCTGTTAGAGAAAGAAGATTTGAAATTCAGCTCTTTCTAACGGCTACTCCAAATCTTCCTCTATATAAAAGCTCAAGCTCAAAGAACTGAAGTTGACACAAACACTACAATTCAAACAACTCAAAAAACCTCTCTCTCGCTCACTCAATTATCTTTTTGAATCTAAGCCTTTTTATTATGTGCTTCATTGTACAACCTCTCTCTACGTAGAGGTTAAATCTTTTTGTTAGACATATCCTTGTAAAAATCCACCTTTTTTTGGTACTTAACCTAAGGAGGTTGCACTTAAACAATACCTGGAATTGTTAGCTTGAAAAGACCGGGTTTCAAATAATACTTAGGTTGGTTTAGCTTGAAGAAGTTGTTTTCCAAATAATACTTAGGATTAGCCAGAATAGTTAGGCCCAAATAATACTCTATTGTTCCTTTAGTAATAATGAAACCTTAGTTTTTGCTAACAAACTGTGCGTAATCTTGTTAAAGATGAAGCAATGTAAAGTTCATGTGTTTCTCTCTTCTATCTATACTTACTCTGATTAACTTGGGTTAATTAAACTAAGTTTTCAAACTTGTCTCATTTTGTTTGTTAAACTTTTTTTTTGTTTATGTCTGCATCTAACTCAATCAGACCATGTTTTTAAAATCAATTTAAAAAGTTTGCAAAAAAAAATTAATTCACAATCCAACCCTCTTTTCCTATTTATTTTTTCCTTTACAAAGTATCTTCCTAGCTTTGATCTTTCTAACCTTAAAGGAAATTTTGCATCAAACATCTTGTGTTCACACACCACAACACAATATGGTGTTGTTGAACAAAAAAATTTCCTTCTAGCTGAAATAGCTCATGCCTTACTTCGTCATTATAAGCATTTGATTATTAAATAATTAAATTAGAGTCATAATTAATTGTCCTCAGAAATTCATTATTTTTTTAAGAAATCTAAAATAAATTCTATTTATCACTTTATATTTTACTTGCAAATTATAAATTTATTTCGTCAAATCTTTTAAAAAAAATTAATATCTTAAATTATTATTAATGGTAAGACCCATTTTAGATTCTTAAATTATCTCTCAGAAGTTCTTCAATATAATGCAAAAGCTTCTACTTTAATTCCACTATTATTTTCTAATAAAATTTGTTGACTTCCATAGTTTTAGGACTTCAGGTGAGCTCTTAAAGAATTAGTTGTATGTGCAAAGTTAATGTCTTTAAAATAAAGTAAGATAACATCTAACTTAGCTTCTTTGAACTTAATAACTACTAAGGCTACCTTGGTCAACATTAATAGGTGGATTATGGTGATCCTTTTTCATATATAGTTGTAATCATTTATGTCATATAGTTATATTATGCACCTTCCACACTAGAACATTCTTGAACACTTCAGTTTCATTTCTTTCCTACTTTTCTTTGCAAACTCCACCTTTCTATCATCATGTTTCGCATTGGTGCAAAGCTCTAAAAGGAAGCTCTTAAGCTTCAAGAGATCATCAATTACAGATAATACTTTAAACTTTATCTTGTATATGCAAATTATATACTTTGAATAAAAGCTCACGTTCAAATAATAAGAAATTAGCCTAGTACTTGTGAGAGAAAAGTACGAAAAGCAAAGAAGATGTTTCTAACACAGAGATCTGCAGCAGAAAGAAGATTAACTTATCAAAATCTCTAAACCTCGTATTAAAACAACTTTCTACGCTGATGTTGACATGACCATACCAGCTTTCAAGGTAAAAGAATGTTGAAGGGCTCAAGATAACCGTTGAAAGAAGATTTGAACGTTGTCACGACTAACGGTTATATCAAATCTTCTTCTATATAAAGACTAAAGTTTAAAGATGACAAGTTTGAGATAATGATGGTACTGATAAGCTCTTAGATAAGATGCTGAGAAATTATATAATAACAAGGCCTAATTTTCCTTCTAAGCCTTAGAGAGTGAGCCCAAAATTTGTAAATCTCTTTCTGTGTAGAAGTTAGATCTCTTTATGTGATCGTAATTGTATATTCTTCTCTGTAGAAGTTAAGTTCATGAGTGAGCGTTATTTGTACTCATGGGTGAGCTTATTTGTAAATTGTTCTTTGCGAAGAGGTTAAAAACTCAAATTAAGAACACCCTTACTCAATATCCACATTTTGTTGTATGTAGCCTGGAGAGGCTAGGGATAAAAGGATGTCTTAGCATGAAAAAACTGTGCTCAGAATAATACTTGGTTAGCCTGCAAAGGCTTTGTTAAAATAATACTTGCCTGCATCCATTGTGATGCCTAGCCTGAAGATGTTATCAAATAATACTTGATTCCATATGAAAATCTAAAATAAAAAAATACTTGATTTCACCTTAAGAGACTGAGATAAAAGAATACTTGTTTACACTAGTGGTGGTGTCTAGCTTGAAGAAGCTACTATCAAAGAATACTTGGTGTCTAGCCTAAAGAAGCTGTTGTTAAAGAATACTTGGTGTTTAGCTTGGAGAGACTGTTGTCAAATAATACTTGCCTAGTCTAAAGATGTTGTTATCAAAGAATACTTATGTTAGCCAGAAATGACTAGATTAAAGAATACTCATTTGTATGTTTCACTCGGTAATAGTGAAATATTAGCGTTTGCTAAGGAACTGAAGAATTATTATAAAATTTATTGTGTTATGTTTTCTTCTCTACTTATCCCTTTATATTATTATCGTTACTAACTTAGGGTGAGCTTGTTTAAAGTTTTCTTTTTAACATCTTTTGTAACATTTGCTTAAACGCCTTTTCTCCATCTACGTTTGTCTCTGTGTCTACCTTTGACTTGATCACACTCACTTTTCTTAAAATTCTAAGAAGAAAAGAACTTGCAAAAATCTT
Organism: Hylodesmum podocarpum; assembly: GCA_026586105.1. Taxonomy (NCBI): domain Eukaryota; kingdom Viridiplantae; phylum Streptophyta; class Magnoliopsida; order Fabales; family Fabaceae; genus Hylodesmum; species Hylodesmum podocarpum. The sequence goes on from JALJEV010000804.1 coordinate 4,389,944, forward strand.
TCAATTACACAATTCAACCCCTTCTTATATATTTTTATCTATAGAAAAGGAAATCCCATATATATATATATATATATATATATATATATATATATATATATATATATATATATGTATATAAAGGTTTAATTGATTGACCATTATCTCTAGGGATGACAATGAGGCGGGTTGGGGAGAGTTTAGCTCTTCCCATCTTAACACTACAAAAGGCATGGCGGTTCGAGTTTAGATTTTTTAAAAGCGAGTTTAGGTTTTTGAAGCCCACTTCCACCCTCGTTGAATCATATTGGCCGGGTTAATTCGTTGGGAAACAATTTTTTAAAAAATATTACTTATACATTTTTAAATACATCTTACATTAATTTGTTAATTACATTTTAAATGAATAATATGTTAAAATAATATATAGAAAAATTTAACCATAAAAATTTAAAAATCAAATAAATTTTTAATTAAATGTAATAGTTTGTGTTATTTTATTCACTATAAGAAAAATCAATATTACCCATGGTCAAAATATGTAGCCAACTAAAAATATCCATAGGAAAGTAATGATTTTCGACGAACTATCAACAGGCGAAAATTCAAGGGAAATTCGCTCATTTGAGACATTTACTCATGGAAGACCATCACAAGATAGAAGACTTACAATAGGAATACTTAGAAAACTTGAGGAATAGAGAAAGAACTTTTTAAGATTGAATCAAGTATTGGGGACTCTACTCTAGAATCAAGACCTTGTAATCTTTTTATGAGTTTGTAAATTGATTTTGTTTGCAACTCAAACTTTCGGCCAACTTTGTGGGAGCACATGGTAGCTCATGACCATTTGGAACAATTTTTGTATTAACTTGTTGAACTTAGCCTCTTTTTGTTTTAGTAGAAGAGAACAGGGAGAAAAGTGAATCTTAGCCATGAGATTAGATGACAATCCAAGGGCTAAGAATGAATTTTAATTAATTAATCCAAGAGTAAATCAAGACCCTTTATTCTCAACATGATCCAAGGGATGAGATGCACTATTGTTTAAGTGAATTATCTTAACCCTTGATTGTTCATGCTTGTTTGGCTACCCTTGGATAGATACACACTCTCATTTAGCTTACTTATATGCCTTGGCTGAACACTAATATTAAGATTTGGAATATATTGAAATTGATTTTCTTCCATTGAGACTTTGCTCTCCTAAGATTTCTTGATTGAACCACAAATCTTATGAAAGAATCTTTCCTTTGTGGCGATTTCCCTTGGCTTATTGATCTCAATCATGACGTCTTTCCCCTTCCTAATATAATTACATTTTCTATTTTGCTTTCTTCCCTTTTTTGCTCGACCGAAGCAAATAATGCTCAAAACCTTTGAAGAAACTATGAAGAATTAAAGATTGGACAACAATTTCAAACTTGTGCGAGGAAAGCTTGTATCATTTAGCCATGAATTTTCGAACCATAGATAATTACCTACTAATTATTCTGTTGTAAATTATTAGTTATATCTAGGGATAAATTTGTCGGTATTTATAACCAGTCAGTACCATTATGCAAATTGTCCAAAATGTTACTCACGAAAATATTCTAAAGTAACTTGTACAACAATTTTAATGATTCATTGGAAAATATATTTTCTTGTTATGTTCTTGTTTGATTAAAGCCAACAAACAAATAATTTATTAACAATGTAAACAATCCTATTTAAAAATAAACTACATCCATATATAATGTTCAGATCTAATGCATCTTTATAATAACCAGTTGCAACAAGAAAAGGTAAAATAAGTTTAATATGTTCAAAACATTAAAAACTAAAATATTGTTTAATAAATATGTTCTAAACATGATAAACTAATTTCATAAAAATCTAATAATTTGCATATCTTGAAGAATCATACTCTTGCAACATTTTGTTGTTGCCCCTTGTCTTGCCCATGTTGTTGGTTTTTTAAGTATTGTTGGCCATTGTTTTGCATTTGTTGTTAGTTGTTCAACTATTATTGTTGGTTGCTCAATTGTTGCTGCTATCCAATTGATGAGTTATTATTTTGATCACTTTCTCTACATATTTTATATCCCAATAAAGCATGATTAATGGTCAATTAACATGATTTAATGCATTTATGAGTTTGGGCTCATTTGAGCTTTAAGTGTTTAATTTGTTCCTATTTGCTAAAATTTTCCAGATTTGACCACTATCACTAAAACAGGTATATCTCCCTCCACAGATCTCCTTTTTAGCTCCACTTTAAATCAAATTAAAGAGGATTGATAGAGCTACAAACTTCATGAAGAATGAAGAGTCAATTCGGACTGCATCTTGGGTGAATTTGGCCTTGAAGTTGGCGTGCGGAACCTGGATGGAAAATTTAGCGAATTTGGGCCTTTTTATTCATGCAATTGGTCTATTTTTATTTATGTTGTACATGGGATTGGAATTGGGGACTTTTCTCATTTAATTGGCATGTGTCTTGCACATGGGGCTGCCAATGGGTGAGGAGAATAAGGGAATTAGATTGGAGAACAAGGCAGCAAGCATTTCATGTTCCAACATAGGGTTTTAGGTGTTTCTTTTGGGTTCTTCATTTTCCAACTTCTTCTTCTTCTTCTTTTTCATTTTGGATTGGTACTATAATTCAGATTTGGATTGGATTCTCATTCATTGTAGTTGTTTTGATTATTCTTTAATTGGGTTTGCTTTCTTCATCTCAATTCCATTTTCTATGTTTCATCCTTATTGTAATTTCATTTTCCAGTAGCTTTGATTCAATTTGTTTGGTTTAATTTGGTGTTGATTTAATTCGTTTTGGTTCAATTCACTTGGGGTTAATTAATTTGTTATTGAATTCGAATTTAAATGGAAGACTAGGTTTAAGGGTTAATCTTTTGATGTAGATTGCAGTAGCTTTGAGGTCCTGTTATACATTGGTAATGCCTAATTTGTTCTTGACTCTTTATCATCTAATTAGATTTATATGCAATTCGTTTATCTTATTCATGCTTAATGAAACTAGTCATTAACTGTTGTAATTGAAATGATGGTGTATGAGAATGCTTAATTCGCATAAAGAGAACCTAGAATTAATTTCCGCTTAGTTAATTAATTCGGGTTTGATTAAGAGTTCAGTAAATTAGGCATAATTTTCTGTGATTTATGATAAGTGAGTGCAATCAATTCAAAGAGACTAACTGTTTTCATTTTACTATTTCAACTTGTGATTAATTGTTCTGTTTTGATAATCAACCCCCCTCCCTCTTTTGTGTTCTGATTTTGATAGAAATTACAATGATGGACAACTTAGGAATCATTTCTAGTATACTGCAAATTAATTGTTTTATTTTGATCGAGTACGGTCTCGATCACCAATCAAGTGTTGTTGTTGAAAAATTTACATTCATTTGGTGGTAAGAACTAGAGGACTGCACCAACAAATGACTAGAATTACTCCCTTGTCCGATGAATCTAATCTTTTAGTAGTTGAAAGTCATTGTCTTAACTAAGTAATATCCTTTAAATCATGGGAGTGACTAGAAGATAGTTGTGTATGCTATATGAGGTTGTCATCTCCAGATTAATAATCTTGAGCAAGATCTCAAGCAACACAGAGACGTCCTTTATGCTTTTCACTAGCAACTGTAGCCCAACATCGAGTCTTAAGTCTCTTCTCCTTCACACGGTCTTGAGTGGTTGTTAATGACCCAATAATAGAAGATGAAACGTCAAACCTGGCTTGGGAAAGTTTAGCCTCAAAATCTTCTTGTTATTCATACAAAAATGGTTATTTCATATATATTCTGAACATTCTAAAAAATTAAAAAATGAGCTTAGAAGATAATTAAAAGTCTTACATGTACACGCCTAGATTTATCATGAAAAAATTGATTAATATGGGTTAATTAAAAGACCTCATTAATATAAATCATTAGATCAAGCTCCTCTAATTACATACACATGCATTATATAAATAAACATTTATATAGGTAATAAGTACTAATGAAAATAATAACAAAATAGTATGTTTTCTTAATTTATATACCAAGCAAATGACATGATGCTACGTGTATGCTCCCACCCCTTATAAATACTTGATTTTTTAAGGCTTGTACAAGCTTGAATCGATAAAAAGGTTTATTTCAATGTGTCTATAGATCATTCACACATGTACTCTAATTCAATATGACTTTTTATTATTTTTTATAAAGTTAAATCTTCGAATAATATTATATAGATAATTAAAGATTTTCTTATAATAATTATTAAAATAATTAATTCTCACGTATTTATATAATGGGATGGATTCGAGCGTGATTTGAAATAGACAGTGATATCTCGTATATACCCTCTATCCAATTTATAAAGAGTGAGGTAAGTCAAATTTAGGTGAAAAGAAATTTAGAATGAATTTTTATAAATTTGAATTAGTACTTACAAGTTTAAGTTTCCTCTTCATCCTTAATTATCTTATTAAATAATTTATGTCGATTAGATATAAATTCATATTAAAATTCATACATCTAATAAACAAAATTTTATTTAATAAGTGTAATATTTAACATTGTTATAAAAGTTAAAATGTTATATTTAATAAATGCAAAGTCGATATTTCATAAAGAAGAATCTGCTTTCCATTTAATGATATAGATATTATCATTTAATTTAAATATCATTATATTTTATACGTTTAATCTATATTTTAGGTCATTCTTTTTTATAGTTAATATCTTGTTATTATACGACAATGTAGAAAAATTTTATACTAATATACGTACTTTCTTCTATGTTATTATTCTCTCTTTTTCATTATTTTCAATAATCTCTTGAATATAATAAGAATAATTTTGTAAAATTGTCAATTTTTGAATTTATTTATTATTAACTTCTTTTAGTTTATGTAAAAACTTAAGATGACAAAAGGAATGTTATTTTTCAAATTTAAACTATAGTAGTAAAATGCACATGATAAATATATTTTTTATATAATTGAAACTTATTATAAATAGATAATTTTAACATATGAAACATAACTTATATTTTACATTTATGAAAAAATAATTTATGTTGTGATATAATGTTATTTTTAATTACTTATATATTTTTTTAAAATATTTAAATTTAATTTTAAAAAATAAAAATATATTTTCTTTGTATCAATATGAAGAAAATATATTTTTAAGGATAAAAGATTAAGAAAAATATATATTTTTTTGTTGAAATATTATTGTTAATTTTTTTATTAAATAATAATTCTTAGAAATATTCTCTTACAAGATAAATAGATAATTATTCTAATATTTATATTCAAAAGGATATTAATATATTAATTCATCATACTTACTTTAATAACAATGAAGAGAGTATAAAACTAAATGTACAAACTACGTCTTGTAGTTATCCTTTTGGACTCCTAGTCAACATTTTTGTTTTGTAGAAAATGAAAAAAACCATGAATAGTTTTAATAGGCACAAAACTAGTGATTAATGATTAATTAACAATTAACTAATGAATGATTAATTATACTTGTACAAATAAGAGAGACCGATGAGACTCCATTATCAAACAAGGAGACACTAAACACTGACACAATATATTTGGCGTTCGATTCCTGTGTGGGTTGTGGAACAACGAAGCAAGCAAAGCAAGCCACGACTCAACACAAACAAAGAAAAAACCCCAACTTTGAATTCAATAAGAGAAGATCCATCTTGGTGAGTTCCGTTTCAATTTCAATTCCTCGTTTCGATTTGTGGGACTCTCAGAAAAATTCTACAGGCGACGTTGACGCTGTTTTTTTTTGTTATTGTTGTCGTTTCGCTTTCAATTCTGTTGCTTGGTCTCTTTAGTAGCATCGCACTTCCACCTAACTATTATCTCACTCACTCACTCACGCACGCCCCATCTTTCTCTTTTGCTTTGCTTTGAGTCCAAGTGCAGTGATTCGTTGCATTGAGTTGCTTTCAGATTGCTGTCATTTTTTTTTTTTTTTTTTTTTTTTTTTACTTTATTTCTGCAAATGTTGGTGTTTTTTTTGAAGTTTGGTTTACTTGGGCAGTGGTTTTGATTTTTTATTTGTAACTCTTTTTATTGCCTTAATTAATTGGTGTAGTTTTTTTTTTTTTTTTGAAAGTCAATAGTTGGGGTTGTGTGTGTTTGGGTTTGATTTGGATGGTGGGGTTGTGACCTGTGATTATGAGAATGTTGTGTTCTGTGTTCGAGGTGTAATGTTTGGTGTTTTTTCAGATGTTTGTGTAGGGGGCAGTGTATGAGGGTTCTGAACTGAAGGGTTGCTGCTCCTGAGAATGGATGATATAGCAGGCCTTGCTGAGGCTGCGGGGGCGAGGTTTAGTTCGTTGGAGCTCATTGGACAAGGATCATTTGGCGATGTGTATAAAGGGTAGGTGTTTGATTTTGGACATTGGACCTCATTGCAATGTGCCCCAAGAAAATTGAATTATCTTTTCATTTTGAGTTCAAGGGAGTGGGTCTTAGTGTGAGGCTTTCCGTCTTGTTGCTTCTGCAGGTGGAATGTACTTAACTTTTTTGTTTGCTTATACAAATTTTATGGTTTGTGCTTGTTCTTTACTTTCTCATTTGACACTAAAGGATATCAGAGTGTACTGTGTGCGTAATCTCTAATTTGATGCTAGGGTAAAGAAAATGGTTTATTGTGGATGAAGAGTTGAGTACGCGTGGTAACCTTAGTATGAATGTCGTATCACTCATTGTTATATTCAAGATTAAGGACTGTGAACCAACATTTATTTGATTGCTGGTTGTTATGTGGACAATGAGTTTTTGTCACACTCTCGTTTCCCAGGTTTGACAAGGAGCTCAACAAAGAAGTTGCTATCAAAGTGATTGATTTGGAAGAATCGTAAGTATATTCATTTCAAGAATGTCCAAAATCAAAGTTTTTTATTTATTGAGTACTACTTCTCTGGAAAAATAACACAGTTTCTCCTTCTCTTCCTTATATGTTCTTTGCAAAAGTAGTATGGAATCCTGCAGCTGTATTGATCTATCCACTTCTCTTAGTTTCACAGAAAATTTTGTACAATTAATAAGAGTATTTATTAGATGACCTTTTCCCAATTAAATTATGGTTGTGGTCTCGATCCTTGATATTGCGGGAAATTGCAGAAAAATGCAGTCAATGTGGCTGCAATTGTGGTGTTGGGGACAACAAAATCCTTGATGTTGCAGCTTAAATTGCAGTATATTCTTATTGTTTTTATTTGAAATGAGAGTGGGCTGGGCACAACACAATCATAAAATCTAACTCAGGGTCGAGGATTGCCCATGTTTTTATTATTATGTTTTTTTATTGATATACATTTTATCCATTTAAACACTAGTCAAATACATTGGTAGCAAACCAAGTGAACTTCATTTCTATTAAGTATTTAACTTAGAATTTGTCTCTTTGTAGAATGAAGTGATTCTTATCTACATTTTATTGCCTTATTAAACTCTTAATTCTGATATAATTGTTGCTTACTGTTAATTTAAAACATCCCTTTTCTTTCTTTTGCCCCATCTGCAGAGAGGATGAAATTGAGGACATTCAGAAGGTGCAAATAGAATTCTTACGGAGTACTACTACTTTACAGTACAACTATTGTATCAAATGTTTAATGTTATTTTTTCAATTTTTTTTTTTTTCAGGAAATTTCTGTTCTGTCACAATGTCGATCTCCATATATTACTGAGTATTATGGTTCCTTTCTCAACCAAACTAAACTTTGGATAATAATGGAATACATGGCTGGAGGCTCTGTTGCTGATCTCGTAGGTTACTTCTATTGACTTGCTTCTATATGTTCAATGTCAATGCATAAAAATGACGCTGATCTTCCCAAAACTTGCCTCAATTAATATAACATCCTTGCTTGTCCTTCAAATTTTTCATGTGTTTGAATTGTTAAATTATGATTTCTGATGAGAAAATCTGGTTATAACTTCACATTTACATTAAAACATTAAAATTATCCATCGACTGCCCTAAAGGGGACACCACAACAGTTGGGGGTTGCTACACTGCCTTGGACATCCAAGGTTTAGATCTCATTGGGAGCGGGGTGGGGGGATTTATGGGAGGGTGATAAGCTATCCCTTTGTTCTACTGGACCTGATAAGTGTTTAAAATTGGAGTGTAATGTTGCATATTTCAATTAAGATCTGAGTTTTGTTTAAGTTATAGTTCCTTTGAGTTTATGCATGGTACCACATATCTTTTAGACATAGCCTGTCAGTAATTGTTGATGGCAAGACAATTTGTTGGTTGATGTTGGCTGGTTTTGCTTCTGTGGCTACATTTTTGTTTCTTTACTTACAAGTTCCTTTTAAACCTTTTATCTCCTTTGTTATTTTGTCTAGTACTTGTTCTAAATGGATTTCTTGTCCTTGTCCCCATTTTTTGTACTTCACTTTTTACTTTTCTTTTATTAAACCCCAGCTGCCCACATAAAGAAAAAGAAATAAGAAATATAGACATGGTTATTTTTTACCTTTTTAATTTGTTCATCATTTCCAGAATAATTATATTTTAATCCATGCATTAAATTAAATACTTAATGTTGATACTTAGATTTTTTTCAACGGTTCTGATGAACAAAGTTCCCTAAAAAAAGGATGAATTATTATGAATACCATCAATAAAAGTTTTAAAGAAAATATTCATAACATTATACTTTAATAACACTTTTTTTTTCCCTTTCACTAGTTTTATTGTCACTATAAGTTGATTGCATATTCATAGTAGGTATTTGTTAGAACATCTCAGCATATCTCCATACACAATGTATAACACCTTAAGAATATGTGATCAATTAATAATCTAATTAAAGAAGCAATCTTAGTTGGTATTTCATATTCATTACGTTTCTTCATGTATTTCCTTCTTTAATTAAGGTCAGTAGTCTTATTCTATATGTGGGCTTAGGATTATATTAGTAATATTACACTTTTACCTGACCAAATTATTATTATTATTATTATAATGGATAGGAATCCAGAGTTTAGGTGAGAAAGAAAACAGAGATTTTATTGAATGGAATAAAAAAGAACAAAGAATAGGAGAGAAACTCTGCTCCAAGGGTTTCCCCCTTACAAAGGATTTCTCCTTTCACAAAGAGCTAATGCTCAATTTGCAAATCAATAAAATTGACCCCCTTTCTACTAATATTCCCTATTTATATCAATTGAACTCCTCTAACTAACTAACTAATATTCTAAACCCCCTTATCCTTATATCCTAACATATTCACTTTCCGATGACCTTTTTCCTTTCCTCAAAATATACTACAAAATCTTCACCTGTGCTGAATCTATTCTCTTGTTTGGTGTTATTCTCGTATTTCCTATTGCTAGCATATCACAGGGGGAGAATTATATTGACGACCCAAACCCAATTCAAATTTCAATGTTGATGTTTATAATAATACTGTTCTCTTCCCACTGACAATCCTAACTGCATTGGTCTTCCTTTTGATGATAATTCTGATGGTGACTTATGTAAGCCTCGTATTCAGTTTCATTGTTTTTAGTGGATCTGATAAGTATTCTTGCAGTTTGAAACTTTCAAATGCTGAAATTTGGGGTCGTGTAGAATCTTGTTGTGTATAATTGCTTGCTAGGAAATTTCCACTGTGCCTATTTTCAGCAAAGTCTTTCCTTCATCATGCAATATTTTATTGAGTTATCCTACCAGTAATGCTGATCTCGCTGGCATTTTCAGTATCTGCTGAACTCACTGGCATGTTGAGCATTCTTAAGTTGTTTTTCCAGCTTTGTTTTGTGGATCTCACTTTATGTTATTGTACTTATTTTCTTTTGAGAGTGGTCATCTGTAACCAGCTTCAAACTTGGTAAGATTTAACTTGAGGGAGTGTTAGAATATTTCAGTATTCAAGAAGGTCTCATCATTTCTAGAATCTATTTGGAAAATATTTGAGTATCTTCAATTTCAAAATAGATTATGGATTGATTGGAATCAATTAGTCATCTAAATGAGGACACAATACTAGGAATTATCCACACCTACATATTAAATTTGAACCTTAAGTTTGTACAAGTGTGCTTTTAGGAGCCATTCTTCAATGGAGTGATTATAGCTATTTTTCTTCCACGAGAGTGCTTTAAGATGTTTTCATAACATCTTATTGTCATATTTATTTCTAAATTGTATTTCAATATTTTTTTTAAAATAAATTCTCAATAGTTTATATCATAATATAAATTATTTATCATAAATTTAAAAGATAAATTATATTTTAAAATGTTTATTATTATAAACTATCAATATAACAATTTTTATAACATAATATTTATTTATTGTAACTTTAAAAACACAAACTAAATAATTATTCTATACAATACACAAGTTAAAATGCTAATAATATTGATTTATTTATTTTAATTACATGATATAAATATTTTTTTGTATAATTTGTAATAATTTATTATAGTATCAATGACTCGAATGATACACAGGATAAAATTAGTAATCTAACTATCATATTAGTTCGTTTGGGCTTGTTGTACTTGTAAATACTAGACCTAATTGTTCCTAAAAGTATGAATATTAGGTTAGTATTTTTGTATTACATTATTATGCACCATATCAATCTCAGAATATTGTTCAAAGTATTTATTTCTGTTTTTGATTTTATTCCAATGCTCCAATCCCAACCTTTTTCTTTAAACTTTTTATTTTTTCCATATTTTTTCTTGCTATTTTCCAATATGGCTATATGGTGGTTTTCGTTTGTAGCTCCAATCAGGTCCTCCACTTGATGAAATGTCAATTGCTTGCATTCTACGTGATTTGCTTCATGCAATTGATTACCTGCATACTGAAGGGAAAATTCATAGAGACATTAAAGGTATCAATTGTGACACTCTCCTTTGTTTTTTGTGTGCTTTGAAGCTGCTTTCACACTTCCATAACTAGAATTTTCATAATTGTGGACTTTATTTTTTTCCTATTAGCTCTATAATTAACAGAGTTTGCATATAAATTTTGCAGCTGCAAACATTTTGTTGACTGAGAATGGTGATGTTAAGGTATGTCTTATTCTGAGAGAGACTATAATTTTCACTTCTATTTTTTTTTTTTAATTTTTTAAAAAGATGACATGAAAAATGATACATGCATTTGCATATGAATTTCTATGTGATTTTGTCACAGGTTGCAGATTTTGGTGTTTCTGCACAATTAACAAGAACTATATCAAGAAGAAAGGTAAACATATTTAATTAATGATTAATTAGTGATGATATTAATTAATGCATTTCATTTTTGTCTGGATAGGCTAATTGTTTGATAACTACAGACCTTTGTAGGAACACCATTCTGGATGGCACCAGAGGTTATCCAAAATACAGAAGGATATAATGAGAAGGTTATCTTGTAGTTTCTATACAAATCAATTATCATGTTTTCTTTGAGTCATTCATAACATTTGTTTTTATGCTGTTACTTTATTGTTTTCGTCATTATCCCTTAATAAACATCAGTAGGTATGTTGTTTACACAGGCAGATATCTGGTCTCTTGGGATTACTGCAATAGAGATGGCAAAAGGGGAGCCTCCACTAGCTGATCTTCATCCAATGAGAGTGCTTTTCATCATACCACGGGAGAATCCACCACAAGTTCTGTGTTTTATAGTATCAGATTAATTGATCTTTCAAGTTGCGAAGTGTTTTGGGTTCATGAAGTTTTCTTAATGATGTTATTTTCCCCAGTTAAAGAGTTAACATTTAATGATTTTTTGTGCAGCTAGATGAACATTTTTCTCGTTATATGAAAGAGTTTGTTTCATTGTGTTTGAAGAAAGTTCCTGCTGAGGCAAGTGTTGATGCTTTACATGCTCTCACCGTCATTACATTTACCTTTTTTGCTCTGTATGTTGTTAATGAACTAGTTCTGTTTTAGGCTTTAGTTTGAGTAAAATATTCCCTGTATGGACTGTGAGAACAACCAGAATTTCTTGTTTTTGGGTTTTATTGTACATTTGTTTGTTTAGGACATTTGGTTTTTTGTGTGAAAATAATAATTAAAAAATTATTGGAATTCTTATATGTTAAGTTATCCTAAATTATAAGTAGTGGCATAATATATTAATTAGTTTGGATTTCTCCTATTGAAATTTGTACCAGTCAAGCTTGTGGAATGTATTCATGAGTTTTCCTTAGTCCGTAGCTTATTATACTGAACTTGTATTTGAATGAGCAAAGCTGATTTGTTTTGTTGGCATCTTCCCTAACTTTTCCCCTTTGAATGGCTTTAATTCCAGAGGCCAAGTGCTAAGGAGCTTCTTAGACACCGTTTCATTCGGAATGCTAGGAAGAGTCCTAAGCTATTGGAGAGAATAAGGTATGAGTCATTACTTGTAGCCTTGCTATATTTGTGAACTTAATTCTACTTATTTTTCCTTTGGCAGTTATGTTTTTTTTTTACTTCTTTCTTCGTTTTTTTTAGATTGAAGTTTAAACATTTGAATCCAAGATGTTTTATTTGAAGTATCTATTGAAATCATTTTCCCTATACATTTTTAACACTTTCCATGACCAGAAACTAAGAAAAATTGACTTATTCTTTAGCTTGTGATTGACATCATGCTCTGTATTTTCATGATAGGGAGCGTCCAAAGTTCCAAATAAAGGATGATCAAGAGACACCTAGAAATGCTCCGAGGGGGATGGGGGATGCATCTGATACTATTAAGGTTGCTAGAGATTTAAGGAGTGACGAAAGTAATCAGACTAGGTAGCTTACAAGTGTTTATTTTCCGTTTTAATTGTATGTATTGAATATTGAATTTTCTGATGGACATTTTCTAATTTGCAGTGGTCAAGGTAAAACCCTGAAAAGTTCTGGTTGGGACTTCAGCATTGGCGCATCACAGGGTACTGGAACATTCCGTAGTGTGTCTCGACCACCTCAGTTTAGAGATAAGAAAAATGAAGTTTGGAATCATCAGCTTAACCAAAGAAAAAGTCCAGAGGGTGGCTATGAAGGGGGATCTGCCAATAAAAGTGCACTTAATGAGACGCTAGAAACTTCTTTCGGAAAAGATCTTGGACTTTCCTCCCATGATGAGCATCCAGATAATCACCTTGATGATGTAATAGACTCTGTGTTTTTCTTTCGTTTTCAAAGGAGTTAACGTCAATTACATGATATATATGCACACGTGGAATGTGAGGGCATTTTCATTTGTTTCTAAAACATTGGATCAGGGATAAATGCTTAGCAGTTAGTTGTAACCAGCTGCAATTTTAGATATTTTGAGCTAAAGCTGATAAAGTTTTTGTTCTTGTTTTTGCTTCCCATTTAGCAGACACAACCAACAATTAAAATGTCTACAGTATAATCATTTAAAAACTTCACCTTGTAGTATATAGAAAGTTGCACGCATTAATCAGGAAGTATGATGAAAATCCCGTAAACAAGGTTGAACTTCATTTTAAACTTGAACATGCTTTGATATACTGAACTTGCCAATTTAGCAGGATGAATTGTCTGGGAGTGGATCAGGAACTGTTGTTATTCGGTCCCCAAAAGAATCACAGCCATCACTGTTTCGCGACCTTCGTGACCCAAGTTCCCGGGTAATGTTCATCATGCTGAGTTTTTTTACTTCACACTGGTTAGTTATTATTGCTCTTTAATGCATTTACTTATTAAGAATTTTATTGTCATGTAGTCTAGCAGCAGCTATACTTCTTTTGAAGATACTTCTACTAGCGGAACTGTTGTTTTACGTAGCCAGCATGATGATTCTGATTCTCCACAGACACCAAGGTCCCGGCTGGGACTTAATAGCAGAAATTCAAGTGCCTCACTGGAAGATAGTGCTACAAATCTTGCTGAGGTTCTGTTTATTTTTTATCTAAGCTGTGAATTTCACTTTTATGTTATCTGCTAGTAAAATAAACTGCCTTTTCTTTTTTCGCTGTTAGTAGGGTTTCACTGATATTTTTTACTTTTTGGAAACAGTCAATATTATACTTATTTATCAATCATTTTACATATTTCATAAGTTACCCATACGTTTGAAGTACTTTTTAGGTCTACTGGTTTGTTAGATCCCAGTCAAAGTACTTTTGTTTAATTATTTCTTGTTTTTTATATCTTGATGTTTACTTCTACTATTGGATGCTTGACATGTTTGTGATTTCTTTCAAAGTAATTTTATTACTTGGTCATATTGAAATTGCTTATCTTTAAAAATGATTTTCTTGCCTATCTTTCTTTGTAGGCAAAGGCTGCTATCCAAAGTGGATTTAGGAAAGTGAATGCCCAAGAGAGATTTGTGCTCGGAAAGCTCAACAACGATGTACAAGAAAGCAGGAGAGATCAAATGTCAAGCAGCTCTGATTCTTCTAGGTACACCCATTTTCATAGTTCTGGTAATGTGTAAATATTGATTGAGATAAAAATATGATTTTGAAATGTCAAGCAACGCTTTTTCAGACCATCTCGGGAATACTTTGATGCACAAAAGGAAATTCCAAGATCACATGATGCTATCGCTTATGAAGAAAGTGCCAAAATAATCTCATCCTCTGTACCATTATCTGTGTTGCTTATTCCTTCTTTGAAAGAGGTAAATTCACGCATGGATTTTTATTTTAATTGTATTTTGGCTTTCTCTTGTTTTAAAATTGTGATTCCACATAGAGCTGCTTGCACTGTTCTAATTGGTAGTTTCTCAATTAGAATTGTTACACACGCACACCCACCCACCCGCTCGCGCACACACACATATACACCATTGAATTTTCTGGAAAATATTATAATGATTGCCAAACCTGCTTGATGATTCTCTGTACTCTCAGACAATAGTGCATTCTGTAACGAGAGAGAAAAAAATTTTTTAAAAAAAAGAAGAAAAAATAATTGAAATAACGGGCAACTTCATTTGTTACAGTATGTTTGCGTTTATTATGTAGGCCATTGGTGATGATCCAGAAGGGTCAATTGTGCAAATTGTTACCGATGCTCTTGTAAATATGGAGAGGACTAAGCCTCAATCCTGTGATGTTCTTGTCAAAAAGTTACTTCAGCTTTTGGCAAGGTTTGCATTCTACTAACATTCAACGCTCAACATGCTAAAAATATTAAATAATGTGTATTTCTCATCAATTTTAATTCATAAAACAACTTGTGTAGTTCAAAGGAATCTTCATTGAAGGACCTGCAAGAACTGGCTAACCAAATATTCAGCAAGACCAAGTCAGCCGAAGAAACTCGAAATGTGGAACCTGATAACAAAAAGAAACAAAACAAGGAACTTCATTCAAATAGCAATTTAAGCCCTCTCGCAAGATTTCTTCTCTCAAGGTTTGTGAGAGCTATCATTTACACTGATTTATTACTATAAAAGTAGTGTGTTGCTACGTGATGGGTCTATTGTCAATCCTGTTTATATAATTTTTTCATAATTTATTTAAACTAAAAGTTTAATTATTAAAAAGGGATATTTTACACTGAGTTATTAAATAAAATTAACAATAGTTACATTACAGTAACAATCTGTACAAACCTTAAATAAAGTACATCTGTTAGAAGGTCAATTTCTTTAATTTTAGTATTTCAAGAGATTAGTCTTTAGTTTTTGTTCGGAGGATACCCAGGGTTCATAAAATAGAAAAACTAAGGTAATTATTCTTTTTGTTGGTGCTCCTTGTCCTTGCTTTTGGGACTGATACCTTGTGAACGAAACAAATAGCATCGCATAAAATCACAATAACACTACTACATTATCTGTGGTTTTAAATGTGCCTCTGAATAATTTTTTTTTTTTTTCAGATGGCAAGGCCAAACCTCAAGAGATCTAAACACAGCTTGAGTGGAGTTAGAATTTAAATTTTTGTGTGGAGTTTTTGTTTCTGCATTTATTCTGTTTAAATGTGTATATATGGTTATTAATATATTGCTTTATTGTTTACTTTATAAAAACTTTCTTATAGTGATAGTGACACCATTGTTGTATAATTAAGGGTGTTTGCTGAGTTACATCAAAATTGTTCCATAATACATTGATTCTTATTTACCATTAGTCGTATCTTTACATTTTTGGGATGAGCCAATTCATGAAATTATCTTAGTTTTCGCCGATTCAGAATCCCCGTGAACTTCAGAATCGTTTTCTTTCTTCCTTGCTTGTTTTAACCTGTTTTTCGTTTCACAAAGTATCATGTTAGTGAAAATTGTCCCGTTCCTTCAATTACCATAAGTGATGGCTTTTAATTTGTTTTTTTTTTAAGCATTTGTAATAAGTCTAAATTATTTCTTAAATCTGTACTACCGAGTAGAGTCAGTGGGCCAGGTAAAAGTTAATGATAATTTTGAAGAAATTTTATGCATCAAAATTGACGATTGAACTTATTTTAAGTTTAGACGTATAGGGAATTTGAAATAAATAGAATATAATTTCATTCCTTTTTGCATGGTTTTTGTGGGTGATATAGTTTTAGTAGAGGACACGAGAGTAGTTAACTCTTAATTAAAGATTGAATATATGGACTGTAACTCTAGAGACAAGGAAGTTGTGATATAAAAGTAAAATTTGGGAGATGTATTACATGTTTGTAAGTTTAAATATTTGTGATCAATATTACGGAATGACGGGAAAAACAGTAAGGATACCACATTTAGGATAAAATTGTAATGGTTGAAATGTAGGGACTTTAGAGTGATTTGAGTGCCAACCAAGCACATGTGAAATTCAAGAATAAGTGTGGCAACCTAAGCAGGAGACTTTAGAGTGATTTGAGTGCCAACCAAGTACCTAAGCAGGAAAAGCATATACATAGGAGTCATCACTATTATTATTAGAAAACATTGGAAAAATAAAGAGAATGATAAAAGTAGATTGGGGAGTAGATTACGTGTATAAAAGGTGTTAGCCTTCTATGATGTCTGTTATGAAGACATTTTTAATCAAGTGTGGAAATATAAAACTTGACTTCAAAAATATAATTTTCAAATTATTTATTTATTAGAGGAAGAGAAAAGGAAAAAATTATTTTAAAAAGTTTTTTTTTATTCTTTTTTCTTATTTTTGAAATCAAAATGAATAGCCTCATGCTCCCATGTATCCCAAGTGTAACGGAGAAATTAGGCTCACCTAGTTTTTTGGGTAGAAAATATTTGTGTATTATTAGCTTTTGAAAACGATCATTTTTATTTGAAAAAATATTTTTTGTGATTGCGCTTCAATTATTGAAAAGAGTTGTTAGAATGTTGAACATTAAACAATACAGAGTTATTATTTTTAGAAAAGAAATTTAGAGTTATTATTTTTAGAAAAGAAATTTAGAGTTATTATTATTTAAAGAGAAAAAGCAAAGTGATTGATTTGGATGAAAAAGGGTAATATTATTATCATTACGAAGTACTTGATGGAGGATGTGACCGGAAAATTACAAGGACAATGTAACGTCCTGAAATTTTGGTCAATGAAATTGATTATTATCACTTTTTATGATGTTGTTGTGTAGTGTATCTTCCTTTAAAATCAATAATCATGTTAGTGAAATAAATTAGATTTTTATTAATCGATTAATTCTTTCTCTATGATTAAAAAGTTATTCTAATTCTTAATATAAGCAATTATAATTTTATTATAATTTCTTAAAAAGGAGAATATTTTATATTCTTTAAATTAAATTAATTACCATTATGGAGACGCTAGATGTGTTGTCGAGGTTGAGATTCCACTTATATATGACCAAAAGTGAGCATGATTTGAAATTAAACTTAGAGTTAGATCCTAAATATTTACCCATCTTTTGCTTTTGCTTGATTTGGTTTGCATTAAATTAGGAGTTAAATCCCTTTCTTATCAAACAACTTTTAACTAACCCCCGCCCTCCCCCACCACTATAAGGAGAATTTACCTTTCTCTTCTTTTGCCACCAAACCCTTGGAACCACGAGCCTTCTTGCATACCACCCATTTTCATACAAAGCAAAACCTTAACATCTTGCATGTTTGTTCCATGGGTTTAATGTATGTCTTGAGTAAGCATTGAAGTTGAACTTGATCAAAATGATGTTTTTGGTTTGAAAATGGCTTTTTCATGAAATGAGTGTGATGAGAGTAGCCACACTATAAGGGAAACCCTACCAAATAGGTGAGAACCTATGGCTTGAAAATTCTAAAGGGATATTGAAATGGAACAGGATCGTCTTCGGATGAATTGCTGACCAGAGCATTAGTGTTGAGTGGGTGAAGATAGTTGAACTCGGGTCAAATAAGGAAGACCTTACATCTCACGATATTGGTGACTTAGATGATGGAGAGCTTTGGACACTAAGTTTTTTACAAAACTGGAGTTTGGAAATGTTTTCCCATGGATCATAGTCTATTTCAATGTGTGGGTTGTGTTTTGATGGATAGAGCATGTTGTTGCGGATTCCTTTATGTTGTTAGACTGATGTTATGAAGTTGATATACTATCACATTTTGGGTGTTGTTACCTTGGGGTACCTTGCGCATGGTTGGCAATGTTATGGACGATGTGTTGACTTAGTTAGAAAATTATTTAGTAGATAATTGCAGGGCGTAAACAACAAGACAATTAATTATAAAATGTGTAGAAAAAAGAAGAAAGAGAAAAAATTAATAGAAGAAATACGTATACGTATATGTTTTGTGAGTGTATTGGCTGATTGACTGCGTGTTGGAGTTGGTTATGAAGTAAAGTTGCCTTAGTTATGTGCTATGTTAGTTTGTTGTAGTGGTGTTTTCTCATGTTGTAAGCTATTGTGGTATGTGTCTTGTGTGGCTAAGGCTGTGGTTTGGATGGGTTTTGCATGTTGATACATCATTATTTTGATCACTTTCTTTGCATTTATTATATCCTAATACAACATTATTAATAGTCAATTAGCATGATTTAATGCATTTATAAGTTTGAGCTTATTTGGGCCTTAAGTGCTTAATTTTGTTCTAATTCGCTATAAATTCCAGTTTTGACTAGGTTCACTAAAACAGACATAACTCTCACTCCAGAACTTTTTTTGAGCTCCACTATATGATGAATTAAAGAGGACTGAAAGAGCTACAAAAACAATGGGACATCAAGGGCCAATTCGGACTTCATCCTAAGCTTGAAAGTGGCACACAAAACCTTGTTACAGAATTCCAACGTGAAGAATTAGTGTAGGTCATTTTAAATCATGTAAATTGGTCCATTTTGTAAATGTAGTAAGTGGGATTCGAACCCAGCACCTGAAACACTTAAAAGTAATGTGCCTTGCACATGACATGGGCTGCCTAGGTACTGGGAAAACATTCAGACTTTGAGAACAACTAGACACTTAGCAATTTTTGTTTTTAGCTTCTTAGGTTTTAGGTTAGGTTTTCTCTTCTTCTTCTGCAATTTTTTCTTAGACTTGCGCTTTAGTCTTTCCTGCCATCAATCAATTACAATTCGTCTTCTTCTTCCTTATTCTAATTTAATTGCAATTCCATTTTGTTGTTCTATAATTTACTGTTCCATTCATTTGTGCAATTTCATTTATGCAATTCCAATTTCGTTGTTGTTCTTGTCTTCTTCTTCTTTATTTTCGTTTATGAAATTTTATTGTTTACTTTCTGTAATTTCAATTCATTTATTGCACTTTCGTTTATTGCAATTTCCCTACTGCAAATTCGTTTCAATTTCATTTTAGTGGAAGGCTAAGTAGCTAGGGTTATTCTCTTGAATTAGATTGCAATAGCTTTGAGGTTCTGATTGTATTGTTTATTCTCTTTTAATGATTAACTCTTCATCATTTATTCCAGTATTTAATATTCCCATTGCTGTTCATGTTTAATGTTCAGTGTTCATAGCAAAATGTATCTCTGTTCATGCTTAATGGATTAAATGCAGTTGCTGGAATGGAATAGTTGATGTATATGATTGCTTAATTCGCATAAGGAAAGTTTGAATTAATTTTTGCTTAGTTAATTAATTTGGGTTTAATTGAGAGTTCAATAAATTAAGCATGAGTCTCTATAACCAAGGATGAGCGAATTGCAATCTAATCAAGAGGCTAATCTATTTTCGTTTACTATTTCAAACTTGTGTTAATTGTTTTGTTTTATAATTCTGTTTTGATAAAAAAAAAAAACCCCTTTTGTGTCCTGCCTTTGATAGAAAGATAATGATGATCCTTAAGAGATGATCTAGGAGTCACTTCCTAGTATACTGCATTTAATTGTATTATTTTTACCGAATACGGCTTCGATCACATGTGCATAAGTTGGACACTTTTACGATGTCTTGCTGTCATGAGTATGAGCTTGAGGCGTATGTGGTGGGCTTGTTAGTTGGAGGGTGGTTTATGGTTGATGACCATGGTTGGGTGTCATTTCAGTGTTGGTGATGGTTAGGTTTTGGTGGAAGTTTTGCGTTGAGGTGTGGAGTGTACACATCAATAGGATTTTACATCATGTCTTTTAGGTTGGTTACTTCAATAACCAACATCTTTAGATTTTAAGCGTTAGTTGTAGGAAAAACTAATGTGGTTTAGGGAATCAATGTCAGTTGTTTATTTAACTGACGTGGATTTCTCAAACCATGTTGATTTTTCCTACAAAAAATGTTAAAAATTATCTTAAGTCTCAACCTTTCCTTTCCCACTATGCACATTCTTCTTCACGTGTGTAGTGTCTTTCCCGTTTCAAATGTTCTTTCTCACCCTCTCCTTTTAATTGTCACTATTCTTTCTCAATCACTCTTCTCTCCTCTGTCACCTCGCCTCTCATCATGTCATTCCTTAATTCTCCACTGTGTCATTCTTGGGGTTCTCCACTTTGTCATTTGTCACATGGATTTCTCTCCATTTGCCTTTTCATTTTGACTACTCATATTCTCATTTTCTCCTCTCGTGTTTTCACTGCTCGCCTTGCTCTCGACCCCTGTTCACGTTCCTTACCTTCCGCTGTCATTCACTGCTCGCTCTATCGTTCCTTGCTATTTCTTCTCCCCTAATCTCTATGTTATTCACGTTTCTTGCTACATGTTTTTCCTCTACCATTTACTACTTACTCCATCGTTATATCTCGACCCCTATTCTCGACTGCCATTTGTTCTTTTCACATAGGGTTTCTCACCCCTATTCTCAGCGCACTATCTTCATCGGACATAAAAAGTCCATACTTTTAACCGATGTACAAAAATCATTTTGCACTAGTCCATGGTTTGCCAATGGGTATGCAGAGTAAAAGAAGTTTGGGCTATAAGGTGCTAGGAGTTGTTAGTTACTTGAGGGGTGGGTGTTGGAAGTGTGAAGCGTATGAGTGTTGTGAGCTAGTCATGTTATTTTCAAGGAATGAGTGCTCATGGTTGTGTCTGTGTGTTTGGAACAACAAGCATGGCACACCGGTGATACCTTTTAATTTCTACATGATTTTAGTTCATCTTTAATGAAATCACACACACAAATACACACACACACACACACACACACACACATATATATATATATGATACCTTGGGAAAAAGTAAAGATAAATACAGAGCGATAAACTAAAAATATGTATATGCGTATATCTATAATAAAATATGTCAGATTTTTTACATGTATAGTATAAGCAACTCCATATGTACATCATAGCTCAAGGTTGTATCTTAAGGCTCTCTCTAATAAAAAGACTTACGCTACAAAAATGTATCTATACTTAAAACCTAGTCTTAAAGTAGATCTATGTAAAAAAGAACCTTATACTACCCACCACCATCTACAAAACTCAATCCTTCTTCTCGTACGACGAATCTGACACAAAGATGAGTCTAAAACTAACATCTCTGGCACAGGAATCTCAACCATTGGAGGAACTGGTAAATTTGCCTTAGAAGGATCTAATTCTATATCTTGTTGAGGAGTAGGTGTGGTGCTGTTAGGGGGAAAGGGAGGGGTCCAAGCGGATCATCCTTTGCTAAGTCTGCAATTAAAGATTCTGAAGAAATATCTACAATCTTTGTGGGTCTTGTTGTGGCTAGGTATGGTGGTCTCGTTTGAGCTTGGAGCTGCATCCTCATGATATGCGCCATGAATCCTAAAGGGCCAAGACAGTAGAAAGTTAAATGCACGAGTCCCATGAAGTGATCTTTGCTCAAATCCAATGTCGTAGTCCATGTGCCTTCTAGGCACTCAAATCGTGTGAAAGGAAGAGTAACTAGGTGTGGTGATGTAATTTTGGCCAACTGCCTCCTCGAGTTCCCAATTGATGGTCTTCATTATTTTAAGTTCATGGTAACATGTTGGTAGTACACTTATCGTGACATAACCTGAGCTCTCACCAACTTGATAATGTACGTTATTTATGTTAGGAGAAGCCAAGGGTAATAGACACTATAGGTTTTATCTAGCATATCTCCCCAAGGACCTCTGTCCATATGACTACATTTGAATAGGTCTTACTCTATAGTCACCATAACTCTGGAGACTGACTCCTCAAATATTCCATCACCAAGCTTGTTTCCGTCACCATTGTGAGTCCCTTATTGTGACACTAGGTGGCAATGAAGGCTAGCATTAGATTGTCATGATGATTGCCCACTAGCTACACACCCAATCCTTCTACACCAGGATACGCATAATCTCCATTACTCACCCTTGATCTTATCATTTTGATCTTCATCTTTACACCTAATAGCATCATGCACTATAACTGGTAGCCCATTAACATGCCAAAATTAGAACTGTGAATAGTTCCACTATAACACTTTCAAAATTAATTCCCGTAAATAACTATGTACACTAAAAATGTAGTTAAATTATTATTAAAATTTTTGTAAAAACTTGTATATTGACGGTTTGCTGTCATATTTTGATTAGGTGAAAAACGTAATTCAAAATAGGTTGTCGTCTTGTAGCAATACTTTTATGTAATTTGAGAAAATTACAGTTACGTTTCTAAATAAAAACGTAGTTGAAAAATAACTTTGTTGTTTGACATTTTCATTACTATTTGACGTTTCGAACATTATTTGATATTTCGGATTATCCATTGTTTCAATTATATTATTGTCCATAAATAAGTTGTCTCTCTATTTAGTATGAGAAATCTATTAAGAATTAATTCATAAAAATTATATATTGTTATACAGAAAAATTTATTAACTCTTAAAATATGTTTTTCTGAAAAATTTAATTATTTTTTGGATTGCGTTTGTATACGCAGTATAGGTTAAAAAATTAAAACAACAAAGAAATCAAAGGGAATATGGCCCATAATATATAGAACTAGGAGTAGGATAAATAAATATACAGGTTAGAATAAAACGCTTGTATAACAAATTTTCGTAAATTAAATTCAAAAATCTTCTAAAAAATTTATCTAGAACAATCTGTGAACTGAAAAATTAGGTAAAAATAATTTTTAAAATTCTTATAATTTTGTCTGAATTTTGCAGCCCAAAACAACCAAGTTCTCTATTATTTTTACTCACCAAAATTGTTACACACTTTATGCAAAATTCCAAAATCTTCCTAAGTTACCAAAACCTACTTCACTTAACTTTGTGTGGAGAGTAGGACCAACTTTATTTCAAATTGCCAAATCCTTTCTAAATAGTTTTAAAGAAGGATCAAGAGAAATTAAGGTGAGAGAAGTCTCTAAGATATTCTAAGTTTCTAAAGTATCTAAATTCTTATGTATTCTAAAATTTTAAGATTCTAATTTTTATGAATTTCTAAACTTGGATGTTTAATGATTTTTATGGTCTTTTAAACTTAAATTAATAAGTGTTAATGAAGTTTTGAAGTGTTGAGAATATTTAAGGTTGTTATTAAAATAAATCAAGTTTCTAAATATTTTAAGTAATCTTTGAATGATTTGTTAATAAAAAGTTCTTATTATGGTTTAAAAATAAACTTAAGCTAAATTAATTTGGTTAATGTTAGATCAAGGAAGATTAACACCTCAAGATTTTGATTATTACAAGACAGACGAAATCAAGCTATCAAGACCTGCTAAGACGAAACCAGCTCAGACGGAAGATGGCCCTTCAAAGTTTGAAGTGTTGCGTCTGCCCACAAGCCAAGACATCAGACGGAACGTGCACAGACGGAAGAAGACTGTCAAAGCTAAAGTCTCCGTCTGTCCAAGAGTGAAGCCTTAAGACGAAACAACTTCAACTGATTACACTTTTCGTCTATCCAAAAGTGAAGTCAAGTTTGGAGTCTCGCGCCAAGATTTAAAATCTAAAGGAGTCATCATGAGAAGAATCCAAGATCTGTATGGGGATCTGAGCTTTCACATCCAAAGTCAAAAAGGTCTCTACCTTTTTGTCACATCTCTGTACAAGTCAGTAAAACGAAGCTAGCATGCAATTCATCGAGATATCCATTTGCAACTCTCATCTATCAATCAAGGACAACTGACAACTTCTTTTGGAAAGTTCTCAAGAAGATTTCCAATGACTCTCAACGGCATTCAAATGAGTCTAACGGCTATTTGAAGAAAATGCCTATAAAAGGACTTCACTACGATAGAACAAGTTGGCGAATACGCTTATCTTCATCTATCTCTTAAGGATTCGCTCAAATCTGTGATAGTGCTTTATTGTAAACACCTCTCTGCGTAGAGGAAAACTTTGTTTTTCTAAAACATCTTTCAAAGTCCACTTGTGTGGCATTTTAGCCTGAGGAATTTGTGTTCCAAAGAATACCTCTTGTAATAGCTTTGTGTGAAGGTGGGTTCAAAGAATACCTTGTTGGTTTAGCTTTGAGAAGGTGGGAGCAAAGAAATATCTGTGTATAGCCGAGAAGTGGTGGGATCAAAGAATACTTGTAACCCTTTCACGGTTGGTAGTGAAAACTTCGGCGGTTCTTTGGTAAGCGGACGTAGTCTTGAATAGACGAACCAGTATAAAAATAATTGTGTTTATTTTTGTTTCGTTTGATCAACTAACAGGGGATAATCACACTATGACGTCTGATCATTAAAATCAATCTTTCAACATAAATATTGTTTCGTCTGAATAGCTTTGAAACCCACAGACGAAAGGGATAAAATTTTTAATTAACACAATTCAACCCCCCTTCTTGTGTTTTATCTTTTACAGTTTGGTATCAGAGCTCAGCCTCTAAGGGTTGAGCGCTTAACAGCTGCTAAAGGAAAAGATCCAGCATGGACTCACAAGGACCATCATTCTTATCCGGAGGAGCCTCCATGAACAAACCTCCAGCGTTCTCTGGAGATGATTATCCCTACTGGGCTGACAGGATGGAGATGTACATCAAGTCAACCCAATACAGATTATGGAACATAATCACCACAGGAGATATCCCCATTGTAAAGCCTGAAGGAGAATGGGGAAATGAAGAATACTCTCTGATGGAGCTAAACAATAAAGCAAGATATGCTCTTATGTGTGCTCTATCCAGAACAGAGTACAACAGATTCTGTGCCTACAAAACTGCTAAAGAATTATGGGATGCTCTCAAAATCTCATATGAAGGCACTGAAGACGTGAGAATGAGGAAGGCTGCCACTCTTCAAAGAGAATATGAAATGTTCTCTATGAAGAAAGGAGAGTCAATTGATATGATGTTTGGAAGATTCCAAACCATATTAAATGGACTTACTGCTCTGGGAATCACCTTCACAAAGGCCCAGAACAACATGAAGATCCTGGATAGTCTCCCACCTCCTTGGGAAGCTATGTCCACAGCTATCTCAGTTGGAAGAGATATGAAGACATTAACTCTAGATGAGTTAATTGGAGCTTTAAGGGTACATGAAGTGCTCTTATGTAAAAGGGAGAAAATCAAGGTTCAAGAACCTATAGCTCTTCCGTCTGTCAACAACGCTCCTAAAGAAGAATCTGTCAAGAAGGACAGTAAAAAGAAAGCAAAGATTTTGAAGGCTGATTCAACTGAATAAGAATCGTCTGATGGTTCGTCTGAAGACGAAGTCTCTCTCATGGCCAGACGATTCAAAAGAATGATGATGAAAAAGGGAAGAGGCCAACGCTTCTTCAAGAAAAAGGAGAAGAAGCTCCCTGAAAAGTCATCAACCAAAGAAGATAACACAGAGATTGTGTGTTATGAGTGCAGAAAACCGGGACACATGAGATCAGAATGTCCCAGATTGAAAAAGAGGTGGAGCTCTAGAAGAGATAAAGGAAAGAAGAGTTTACTGACATGGGAAGACCTTGACAGTGAAAGCTCAGAGGAATCCTCTGAAGAAGAAGAAACATCAAACATATGCCTCATGGCTGGAGATCATGTCTCAACAGAGGTAAATTACAATGAAACTTCTTCATCCTCTTCTTCTGAGTCTAAGTCAGAATCAGAAGAAATATCATATGATACTCTTCTAGCTAACTCTCATTTTATTGCTCAGCAATACAAAACTTGCAAAACCAAGCTAAGACAAGCATTGGAAGAGAATGCAGTTTTGAAATCTGAAATTGAGTTTCTAGACAAGAAAATATCAAGTGATGTTTCGTTTGAGTCTGAAAAGGACATTTTCATTCTTGAAATCGAAAGATTAAAGAAAGAAAATGAGTCCTTACTCAATGACTTAACCAAGTTTACAAAGGGATCCTCCATTCTTGAAAACATTTTAAAATATGGGAGATCACCAAAAGATAAAAGTGGACTTGGTTATGTTAAGCAGACAGACGAAAGGAAAAATAAACCTGTTTCGTCTAATAAAAAGAAGAGGAATTACAACAAGGTTCCTAACATCTACAAAAAGGCTCAAAACAAAAAGAAGCCTTTTGTAACTAAGAAGAAAGGACCCAAAAAGATTTGGGTACCAAAGTCACTTATTGTTCTGTTGCGAGATATCCTCAATGGGAAGAGACAAGACTTCAAGTGGTACCTAGACGGTGGATGCTCACGATACATGACGGGAGACCTGTCTATGTTCCAAGACCTCAGACCAAGTAAAGGGTCTGTCTCATACGGTTCTGGTAAAGGTAAAATTCTTGGCATTGAGACTGTTGGTAAGACACCCAATACCCTTATCCAGAACGTATCATACGTTAAAGGTCTTAACTTCAATCTACTTAGCATAAGTCAATTTTGTGATAGTAGATATGAAGTAGCTTTTAACTCTGATGAGTGTATAGTGAAGAACAAAGATAAATCCATTCTTTTTGTTGGGAAAAGAAAGAACAACCTTTATGAGGTTTGCCTTTCTGACCTAAGTGGTCAAAATGTAACATGTTTGATTTCAGCAGATGATGAACGAGATATTTGGCATAAAAAGCTTGTACATTTAAGTCTCAAGTATATTTCAAAAATTTCTAAGAAAGATCTCGTAAAAGGTTTGCCAAAAATATCTTGGAAAACCAATCGTCTGTGTGAATCTTGTCAGCATGGGAAACAACTCAAAGCTTTTTTCAAATCTAAAAATGTTGTTTCCACGACAAGACCATTAGAACTGTTACATATTGATCTCTTTGGACCCACTCAGACTGAAAGTCTTGGAGGGAAGAGATATGGATTTGTCATTGTAGATGACTATAATAGATTTACATGGGTATACTTCCTAGCCCATAAACATGAGTCATTCAAGGTCTTTGAAATATTCTGTAAACGTGTTCAAAAAGAAAAAGGATTTTGTATCGCGTCTCTGAGAAGCGATCATGGAACAGAGTTTGAGAACTCTGAGTTCAAAGCCTTTTGTTTTGAAAATGGTATATTTCACAATTTTTCGTCTCCAAGAACTCCTCAACAAAATGGAGTTGTGGAAAGGAAAAATCGTACTTTACAAGAAATGGCTAGAACTTTGTTGCATGAAAGCTCTCTCCCGAAATATTATTGGGCAGAAGCAGTCAACACTTCCTGTTATATTCAAAACAGAATATTGATAAGACCAATCTTGAATAAGACTCCATATGAATTATGGAAAGGAAGAAGACCCAACATTTCTTACTTCCATCCTTTTGGATGTGAATGCTTTATCCTAAACACCAAAGATCAACTTGGAAAGTTTGATTCAAAGGTGGTTAAAGGAATCTTTCTTGGATATTCCAATACATCTAAGGCCTATAGAGTATTTAACTCTAAGACGCAAGTTGTAGAAGAATCAATCCATGTAAAGTTTCAAGATAACTCAAAGGCTGATAAAGAAATATCAGACCTAGAAAACTTGTTTGATAATTTGCAGACTAATCCTTCTGGTCAGAATTCAAGACAAGAT
This sequence comes from Hylodesmum podocarpum, assembly GCA_026586105.1. NCBI lineage: Eukaryota > Viridiplantae > Streptophyta > Magnoliopsida > Fabales > Fabaceae > Hylodesmum > Hylodesmum podocarpum. Next base: position 4,418,100 of record JALJEV010000804.1, read on the forward strand.
GATAAACAAGGGTCAGACGATACAGGGTCAGACGATACAAGGACAGACGAACCCTCTTCATCTAATACTCATCAACAGGGAGATCAAGCCCCTGCAAAAACATGAAAGTTTGCATCAAACCATACAGAAGATCTCATCATTGAAGATAGATCTCAAGGTGTTCAAACAAGATCTAAAGTGAAGTATATTTCAAGCTATGCTCTTGTATCAACTTTGGAGCCAAATAACATTGAAGATGCTCTTCAAGACAACGATTGGATTTTGGCTATGGAAGAAGAACTCAATCAGTTCACAAGGAATGATGTATGGACCCTTGTTGAAAGACCAAAGAACAAAAGCATCATCGGAACCAGATGGGTGTTCAGAAACAAGCTTGATGAAGCTGGAAAAGTGGTAAGAAACAAAGCAAGGTTAGTAGCACAAGGGTACAATCAACAAGAAGGTATTGGTTTTACTGAAACCTTTGCACCTGTAGCTAGATTAGAAGCTATTAGGATATTACTCGCTTTTGCTGCTCACAAGAATATCGTTCTATATCAAATGGATGTAAAAAGTGGTTTTCTAAATGGTTTTATTGAAGAAGAAGTGTATGTAAAACAACCTCCTGGCTTTGAAAGTTTGTCTCAGCCAAATCATGTTTTCAAACTCAAGAAAGCACTGTATGGTCTTAAACAAGCTCCTCGAGCTTGGTATGACAGACTCAGTACTTTCCTTCTTAAAAATGGTTTTTCAAGAGGAAAGGTTGATACAACTCTCTTCAAGAAAAGCGTTTCAAAGGACTTTATTATAGTCCAGATTTATGTACACGATATAGTCTTTGGAGCTACTAACAACTCTCTGTGCAAGGATTTTTCAAAGCTAATGCAGGACGAGTTTGAAATGAGTATGATGGGAGAATTAAAGTTCTTTCTAGGACTTCAAATCAAACAGACGAAAGAAGGAATCTACATCCATCAACAGAAGTACACAAAGGAACTTATCAAGAAGTTCAAGATGGAAAATTCCAAGCCTATGAAGACCCCAATGCATTCGTCTGGAGCGAATCTTAACAAGGATGAGTCAGTGATTTCAATTTAAGAGGCTTTTGTGATGTTGATTATGCTGGAGATAAAGTGGAGAGAAAAAGCACAAGTGGTGGATGCCAATTTCTTGGATTATCACTAATATCTTGGTCAAGCAAGAAACAAAACTCCATTGCACTCTCAACAACTGAAGCAGAATACATTGCTGCGGCAGGGTGTTGTTCACAACTACTATGGATCAAACATCAACTTGAGGATTATTCCAGGTTTGAGAATCATATACCAGTATTTTGTGATAACACAAGTGCAATCAATCTCAGCAAAAATCCTATTCAACATTCAAAAGTTAAACATATTGAAATTCGTTTTCATTTCATAAGAGATTATGTGCAAAAAGGTATTTTCGATATACAGTTTGTTCAAACTGATTTTCAATGGGCAGATATATTTACAAAAGCTTTAGATGAAACACGATTCAATTTCATTAAAGAAAATCTTGGAATTATTTCTTTGAATGATTGAAAATTGTTTCGTCTGAGTTATTGATTGAATTTGTTCCGTCTGTACTTTTTTGTTCCGTCTGTACATTACTTCGTGTTAAGACGAAACATTGCGTCTGATCAAGTTGAATAGTTACTGTGGTAAAATTCAACAGACGCAACTGTTACTTTTTAATAAGTTTATCTCAAGTGTGCAGGGACAAATTAAAGAGAGCAATAAATGTGTCTGTCATTTATTGCACTATTCTAGGACAATGATAAGCACGCGCCGTGAATTGCAGAGGTCAAATCAATCATTGAAAAGGCAATGATGTGGACATGTCAAATCAAGGACAGTTTTCAATAGACACGTCATAAAAAGGGGCAGTTTTTCAAAATCTCTTTCGTCTGATGAATTGCAATCGTTTTTAACTGTTACCTATAAATACCTTTGAAAGTTTTCTCTTTTACTCTTTACCATATTTCGCTATTGCTATCGTCTGAAGAACTCACAAAACTCTTCCTCTCTCTCTAGTTTTTCAAACAACAACAATGGCCACCAAGAACACCAAGGGAACCAAAACCGCTGAAGCAACCTTTTTCGCTCAAGATTTATTCTTGCCATGCAAGTGGATATCAAGGGAAACTCGGACAGGTTTCAAACAGAGTGGTGAAGATGTTTAACCTTTGGGTGGATGGGCTTTTTGAGACAAAAGGCCCATGGCTGATGGAGGCATACGCCGAGTTTTGGAGCGATGCCAGAGAGTTTGATGATGGCATTGTTGGCACTATTGACAACAAAGAGTACATCATCACGGTGGACTCTATCGCTGAAGCAGGAAATTGCAAAGCTGAGGGACGCTTCTACTCTCCCAATTGGATGAAGAATGAATCGGAAGAACATGTTGACAAGAGTATCTATTTGAAGATACCCAACTCTGAGGATCCCAAGTCCTTCAGATCTGGGAAACTCGCTCCCACTGCAAGAATCATCCATAACCTCCTCTATAATATCTTCACGCCAAGGACTGGTTCAAGGGACAATGTAAGTGTTCGAGACAGATTCTGCATTTTCTATTGTCTGAGAAAAGGAAGAATGAGTCTCCCACACATTATTCTTGACCATTGGAGGAGTGCTTTGAAGAATAGGAACATTCGTAGGAAAAGTAGCATTCCCTAGCCTCTCTCTTCACAAAAATTATCATTAACCAAGGGTTTGATACCACTGACGTCGTCTTTTACCCTGAGGGAAAAGAAGTGAAAGCAAACACCTTTGCAAAGATGCATTTATCTCCAAGCTTCGCTTCTCACTCACAAACCCAAACACCATCCTAAACAGAACCCAAAACACAAACCCAAATACCGTCTAAAACACTAACCCAAACACAAGCCCAAACATCAAACATCCTCCTTCTGTGATAACATCTGAAGTTCCTTTTGAGGATGTTCTTGAGGAACCCCTCAAGAAAAAGAAAAGGACTATCAGAATCAAGCACATTGGTGCTAAAACAAAGACACAGACGGTATCCCCAAGTGAAGACGAAGGGGTCACCATACCGTCTGAGAAAGTTCCGTCTGTGAAGGTACTAACAGACGAAGAAAAACAAAGGAAAGAAGCAGAAGGAAAAGCAAAAGCTAGGAAGCTTGCGCTTGAGAAAGCTGCTAAGGGCAAGGAGAAGATGAAACAAAAGTTGGTTTCTGTCGTTGTTGGAGAGACAGAAGAGGAAAAACAACTCAAAGAGGCTAGAAGAGCCTCCATCTTGCTCGAAGCTGAAAGACAAAGGATCTTTCAAGAAAGCTTTAAGGGCATTGGATCGTCTGAGGGACCACCTGCTCAATCAATCTCAGAGGGCATGGACAGTGAAGAGACTGCTCAGATCCAGAAAGACAACGCCCAACTTGCGGAGGAGTTGGAAACCATGTTAAACGAAGAAGCCTCTACTATGGAGATTCTTCCATCTACAACACTCCCAGACGAACAAATGGCAACTCCTTCTGAGCCACTTGTTGCGTCTCCGCTAAATGCTTGCCCAGCACAGACGTCTCTTGCTTCGTCTGAAGAAGAAGGAGCATTCCACTACCAGACGAAGGAAGTTCCGTCTGATGGCATCATACTTGTTGAAGATGCAAGTTCTTCGTCTGATGAAGAAGATTCTAGAGTGGATGCATCAAGGGGAAGAGTACATGCTGAAGTACTTAATCCAGAAGACTTACCCCCAAAGCGCAAGATTGACTATTCGTTCCTAAACGAATTAGTCATGCGAAGATATGAAGAAAGCACTTGCGCCGACAGACCAATCAAACCTGATTGGGTTATTGGAGCGAAGATTGATGAAGTCTCCAATTTTGTTGAATCGTCTGAGCCTGCTCAATTAGGAGACGATGAAGACCTGTATATAAAGAATACACCATACACAGAGCTGAAGAACCCTTATCAGTACAGAGGAAAGAAGGGATTCCAGCTGGGGAGACTTGTCAACCCCATTATATACAATAAGCCCTTGAAGCCAGCTGATTTTGATGAAAATGTTGTTTATTCTCCAGAGGAGCAACACAACTGGTTGAAGCGTCTGCCCTGGGACACTCTGGCTAATTTAAATATCAAGGGACTAGAAAACATAAAGGCATATAAGGATCATCTTGCTGCGTCGGAGATTGAAGGATCAGCGCTTGGTTATGAACCCCACATTCCACAGAGAAATAATCCAAAGTGGAGGTTGCGATACGAGATCAATGCACCAGTTTTTCATCACTGTACAAATGGTGATATTGACTCTCTCTGCTATGAGCCGAAAGACTGCAAACACTGGCATCTTGACGCCATAGATCACCATGATCCAATGCCATTCACAATTCCTCTCAATCAAACAGAGTATGTTGGTTTAGGCCACTCTCTAGGAATTGTGCTCCCGTGGACGAGACCCCATTGTTCTGGGATCAACCCACGCTACTCTCTCCTTCTAGATGAGTATGAAGACCACGAAGATTTTGCTCACTGCTCTCCCGAAGACTACAATCTACCTTTCAAGCTGATGGCTGGTGCATATCGAAGGGAAGCAAAGGAAAGAATCATATCTATCTCCCACGTCGATCGCCAAGCTACGAAGGATGGAAGATTTTGTCCCTTCATGATGGGTTCTCAGTTCTCCTCTCTGGTGACGGACGAAACAAAGTACTCTATCGTCTTAGACAGAAAAGGACCATGCTTGGTCAGATATTTGGCTAAGGGAAAGGAAAAGAAGGTTTCGTCTGTGGTGACCACCTGCTCTGGAACCATCTTTGATGAAGACTCTTCCGTCTGTGGCAGAGTGTTCCCTAGTAGTTCATTTGTATATTCTCAGGAACAGCCACTGCTTGAAGTATCTATACCAACCAAGTGGTATACTCATCAATGGGACCAGACCTTCTCTGCCTACCTTGTTCTTCCACTATTCACACTACATCTGAAGAAGAAAAAGCCAGTGCTTATCATTGATGATAGTGAACTTTTTATGGAACTACCTCAAACACCAATGGTACAACTTGAAGATTTGGTGGAGGTTGATAAAGCTCATATTGAAGAAGCTGAGGAGTATAAGACTCTGAAGCGCAAATATGAGGCTTTGGAAGAAGATTGTCAGCACTTGAAAGCAAAGAAAAGAGAACTTGAAGAGAACCACGCTTCTCTATTGTCTCAAGTGCAGCAGCTTACAGACGTTGTCATGACCCTGCTGAACAAAAAGCCAAAACCATCTTCTTGATTAGAGTTTTGATGATCACAGCCCAAGGGGGAGAGAAAAGAAAGCATAATCCAAAGGGGAGAGCATAACCCAGACGAAAGAAGAATGGTACAAAGCAAAGTCTGAGGGGGAGCAAGGAAGAAAGCATCGTCTGAGGGGGAGCAAGAGCAAACAAGAGCGAGGGAGTAGGACTGTTGTAAAAATTTTTTTAGTATAGAATATACAATGTAATTTTATTATTTCATTTGTTATCATATACATTGTAATTCGTTATTGTTTTCTGTTTTGGATATCATTGTAATAATCTGATTACATCATATTGATGTAACAAACACTTATAAAGAGGTATTTCTCAGAAAACATCGTCTTGATGTAAATCTGGCTTATAAAACTGCTGTTTCTGTCTAACCATGTCTTATGCAGAATTTCATGGTATGGTCTGTAATCATCAAAAAGGGGGAGATTGTTAGATCAAAGAAGATTAACACCTCAAGATTTTGATTATTACAAGACAGACGAAATCAAGCTATCAAGACCTGCTAAGACGAAACCAGCTCAGACGGAAGATGGCCCTTCAAAGTTTGAAGTGTTGCGTCTGTCCACAAGCCAAGACATTAGACGGAACGTGCACAGACGGAAGAAGACTGTCAAAGCTAAAGTCTCCGTCTGTCCAAGAGTGAAGCCTTAAGACGAAACAACTTCAACTGATTACATTTTTCGTCTATCCAAAAGTGAAGTCAAGTTTGGAGTCTCGCGCCAAGATTTAAAATCTAAAGGAGTCATCATGAGAAGAATCCAAGATCTGTATGGGGATCTGAGCTTTCACATCCAAAGTCAAAAAGGTCTCTACCTTTTTGTCACATCTCTATACAAGTCAGTAAAAGGAACTGCGCACGCAATTCAGTCAGAGATATCCGCTGCAACTCTCATCTATCAATCAAGGACAACTGACAACTTCTTTTGGAAAGTTCTCAAGAAGATTTCCAACGACTCTCAACGGCATTCAAATGAGTCTAACGGCTATTTGAAGAAGATGCCTATAAAAGGACTTCACTACGATAGAACAAGTTGGCGAATACGCTTATCTTCATCTATCTCTTAAGGATTCGCTCAAATCTGTGATAGTGCTTTATTGTAAACACCTCTCTGCGTAGAGGAAAACTTTGTTTTTCTAAAACATCTTTCAAAGTCCACTTGTGTGGCATTTTAGCCTGAGGAGGCTGTGTTCCAAAGAATACCTCTTGTAATAGTCTGTGGAGGCTGGGTTCAAAGAATACCTTGTTGGTTTAGCCTGAGAAGGCTGGGAGCAAAGAATATCTATGTATAGCCAGAAGTGGCTGGGATCAAAGAATACTTGTAACCCTTTCACGGTTGGTAGTGAAAACTCAGCGGTTGCTGGGTAACTGGACGTAGTCTTGAATAGACGAACCAGTATAAAAATAACTGTGTTTATTTTTGTTTCGTCTGATCAACTAACCGGGGATAATCACACTATAACGTCTGATCATTAAAATCAATCTTTCAACATAAATATTGTTTCGTCTGAACAGCTTGAAACCCAACAGACGAAAGGGATAAAATTTTTAATTAACACAATTCAACCCCCATTCTTGTGTTTTATCTTTTACAGTTAAAGTGCTTCCAAGATAGAAAAAGAAATTCTAAGCACTTATAATCCACAATCCAAAGTTGAATCTATAATTAAAAATATTAAGACTTTAACTTGGTATAATGACTTGTGTTGTGAACTATGATCTTTGAACCATGGACTATGATATGAATTGTGATTGATTTCCCATGTGTGAACTCGAATGATGTTTGGTGTGACCTTGGATGGTGAATTAGATTTGTGACACTATGATTTGTGATTAATAATAAAAGAAAAGTGACCTCCAAAAGAAAAGTTTTGTACCTTTGAAGTTGACTACCTCTGTTAACAAGGTTGTGTATGCTTGATGAATTTTAAATATATTAATGGTGTGGAGGTAAGATCATGGCATACTTACATAGCCTCAAATAGAGGTGGGCCTCAGTAGGGGGCGCAGATAATAAACTTAATTTATGCGTCTAAGTGTGATGCTTAGTATTAGGGAGATGGGTTTTTGAGACAGTGAGAAATGATCACATATTATTTATGATATTCTACACGACATTGGGAGACCCTGGCTGACCGGTAAGCTGTATGGTGAGAATTAAGGGTAAGTTGTATGGTGAGAATTAACGATTTCCCTTACTAAACATTAATTCTTAATGATCTCAGGAAGATATACTATCTTACCAATTTATAAAAGATATCTTACCAACTTGTATACTATCTTACCAATTTATAAAAGATATCTTACCAACTTATAAGGGAAATCCACGTAGTTTATAACTTATAAAAAAATTTAAGTTATAAGAACTTTTAAAAAATCAGGCAAAGTTTCCCTTATAATTTTGATATTCCAATAATTTTGATATTCCAAAAGTTTAAAATCCTATTGAAAAATCCAATACACAGTTCAGAAAAATCCAGAATCTAGTCCGTATCATTAATAGTATATTCCAATTCAAATACAATCACTTAATAAAATCAAACACATCACATTAATCAAAACTCAATATATAAGATCATTCTATTTACAAAACTCACATATATAAGTGATTTCACCTACAATTACATTAATATATAGTTTATTAGGAACTGAATGATCCTTACCTATAGAAAAGGTAGAAAGAAAGTAAAAAAAAAGCTGTAAAAAGTCCAAAATGGACTATTTAACGAAACTTAATACCATGATGGTGCCAGTTGGAAACTATATACTACATGAGTGTTGTTTGAGTAAAGTTGCAAATACGGTTACGACTTCAGTAATAATTAAATCACAAATCCTTCTACAGCTCAAGGGAAAGTGCCACACATCAATGAAAAAGTGAGCTTGTTGCTGACGTGGAGTGAAGTTGCAATTCCTTCTGCAACTTCAAGGGGGAGTGATATGTGTCATTGAATGAATGGAGTTGTTGCTGACGTATATTGAAGTCGCATCAGCGGCCATGACTTTAATGGAGACGCAATTTCTATTGCGACTTTTGTTTAAAATTTTCAAAATTTCTAAGCGGGAAGGACCACCATAAGAGGGGGGCAAGAGTAAATTTTATTTTTACTTCCTCTCACCTCTAAACTCTTCCATTTCTGTCTGTCTTAAAAAAATGGTATGCTCATCTTTGAGTGCTATAAAAATTGAAGGTGGACTGAAGAGGCGAGGAGATTGCAGTTGCGAAGATCAATTCCATGGGAAAACTTAATATTTGGGATGGTATCGTGGATCTTCTTCATGAGATGATTTTTTTGGGTTTGCAAAGTTAGTTATATGAAGTTATTTAAATTATTTTTGGTTTTATATTTATTTAGAACATATTATTAATTTTAAGTTGTTAGTTACGTAGTTATTTTTTTTTGTTAGATTTAATTTAAATTGTTAGTTACATTGTTAATTTTTTTTGTTAGATTTAATTTAAATGGTTCGTTACTAGATTACTTTTTTGTTATATTTAAATTAAATGGTTAGTTACGTAATTAATTTTTTTTGTTAGATTTAATTTAAATTTTTAATTATTACGTACATAACTTTTTTTAGATTTAATTTAAATTTTAGTTACGAAGTTAATTTTATTTTTTTGATTTAATTTAAATTGTTAGTTAGTTAATTTTTTTTATTTAATTTAAATTATTAGTTACGTGGTTTAATTTTATTTTTTTTATTTAATTTAAATTATTAGTTACAGAGTTATATTTTTTTTTTAGATTTAATTTAAATTTTTAGTTACATAGTTTATTATTTTTGTTAAATTTAATTTAAATTGTTAGTTACTTAGATTATTTTTTTTACTTTTAATTTAAATGTGTAATATGTATGATGTGTAATTTATTAATTATTTTTTCAAACTTGCATTTAAGTAAGTACTTCAGGGGCTACTTAATGCCTTTGTTAAGAGATGAAGACCCGAGACACACATTTCACATGCGATGTGGAGAGTGTGTACCATTACTCTCCAGGATGTGACGATGTTGCTTAAATTACCAGTTGATGGTAAACCTCTGATTGCCGGGACACATGGCCAATGGGTTGATTTGTGTGAGATAATGTTGGGCGTTAGGCTGACACCGAATGCAGTGAAGGGGTCGACGATCAATACATTTTGTGACATTAAGCATGGATTGTAAGGTTTATCGTTGGCGTTGTGTTCGTAGATAAGAGCGGATCCCGAGTTTCCATGAAGTGGCTACAATTTCTCATTGATATTAGGGAGATCATCATTTATGCATGGGGCAGTGTCGTTTTGGGAAATCTTAGAGATGTGCAATGCCACTAATGTTGAAAACATGGGTATAGGTGGTATGACAGTGTTGGTGCAGTTGTGTGCATGGGAGAGGTTTGTATGCATCGTGCCACGCGTCATAGGCCTTTCTTTTTGTAGGTGGTTTGGGAACCATATAGTGATCCCATTATGCAACATTTACCTTAGATATGTCACGATGGCTATGCTATCTGGAGAGCTGTGGTATCAATGTTATGTTTTCAGATTGCTGAGTGGCACCAGTCAGATAGAGTTTTGAGGCAATTTGGTATGAGACAGTTTATCCCTATTCTGCCTTCTTAGTTGTAGAGTCTACACCAGCTTACTTTTAAAGGCAAGGATGAATGATCATGGATCACATTACTTGAGTCCGCATTGTAGATTTGGGAGAATCATCTGCAGTACGTTGTTGATAGTCTACCAGATTGATACAAATCCATGGTGAATGGAAAGGAATCCTCCATAGTCATGTAATGAGATGCCCCAATCTTCATTCACCAAACAATCATCAACTCATAAGCATATTGAACTCACGGAAAACACAGTGAAACTCACGGTGAAGGACTAAAAGTTTCACGGTCAAACCAAAAGGAAGAATAAAATGCAAAAAATGGATAAAAGAGAAGATGGAGAGCGCCATGATAGAATCAATAAGCTCTTAAGTGATGAATCACCACTATGGATTAAGGTCCATGGATAAGATTCAAGGTCTCTAATGAAAACCCTAGGAGAGCACTCACTCCTTTGATGAAAAGTTATCTATTTCATAAAAGTTGAATAAAAGTGTCTACAATAGAAATGTTGACCAATTTAGTGAAAGTGTAATTGGTCTCCACCATAAGTGATGGTCCCTACGGGTGAATCTAGAGGGGGGTGAATAGATTCTAGTTCCAAGATAGTCTAACTTTCGTGCATTTCTACTTTCTTTTAATTTAATCAAAACTATTCTTGATTAACTATCTAATCTTAAGACTGAGAAACAAGATATATTAAAGATGCACAATGAAAAGCACAAAAAATAGTTCAAGAAACACGATAGTAATCAATAGGCACGCGTAATCAATAGCAGTAATATTACTGAGTCAATTACCGAACGTATAACAAAGATTAATCAATGTTAATGATCAACGTAAGGCAAAAGATAAAAAGTATAAGAGAGAAGAAAATTGCACAGTGATTTATACTGGTTCGGCCCACTGCCTACATCCAGTCCCAACCCAACAACTGTTGTGATCGGTTTTCCACTATAATGATTCATTTTGAGTTCTTTACATTCACTCTGTAACAAACAACACAAAAACGAAATCAAAACACCCAATCAATCAGTTCTTTAACCCAAAGAACCGTTCTCCTTGACCTTAGCACCTCCAAGATCAAACCTTTGAGAAAACCCTTCTCAAAGAACCTTACTCTATCTAGACAGGCCTCTCTCCTAGAGTAATCAACCCAATTCCAAAATGGAAACAAAAGATCAGTTAGAAAACACCCGTGTGTGTAGATTCTGATCACATATGAAGATTATGAATGTCAACCAATCAGAATGTTCAATCAAGATTGCCTTTTGAAAACAAGTTCTTTGAAGAACCTTGAAGTTCTTGATGAGTTTCTAGGAGAAAAGATAGAAAGAATATGAAAGTGTTTGAGTAATCCAAAAAGATGTATTTCCAAGAGTTGTAATTTCTAAAAGATTTTAAAAAGAGGGGTATATATAGTTTCATTTAAAAACCCATTATAGACAATTTAATGAATTTCTGATACTGGTAATCGACTACCCCAAACTGGTAATCGACTACAAAGCATTTCGACGTGATTTTGCTCATGGTAATCGATTAACCCGAGGGGGTAATCGATTACTCCAGAGCCAAATGAAGGTTCCCACTTTGTTACCCTCTTTTGGCAGTTGATTACCTTCTGCTGGTAATCTATTACCTCAGTTGGTATTAAAGACCTTTTTCAAAACATTTTAAGAGGGAAATCCAAACATTTGAATCATGAGAAATCACACAAGATCTACTTAGTTCTCTAGGGCATTCCAACCAAGAACAACCATATGCAAGCCTAAACTAAACAATCAATACATAGGAAACACCTAGTTACATATCATCTAAGAAAACTAAAATTACATTGCATCAAAATCAAAATAACAAGAGACACACCCAAGCATCTTCAAGCTTTAAGTCCAACAATAGAATGAAATGAGTGATCAATGGCGTAATGAGAGGCACCCTAGGCTAAGTACACTTACAAAGATAAGGCCCGAATTCAATTCTTAGAAACAATTACATAATTGAAATAAAATTAATAGGCCTAAACACTTAAGCAATTCACTAGATAATCCTTGCAGCATCCAAACGCTAACTTTAAGCTCAATTTCGTCCGAGATGCAGTTTGAATTGAGCTTTGGCGTCTGCATAGCTTTTGTATCCCTTTAAGTCATCTCTAAAACGACACCAAGAGAATATTAATAGGAATTTGGTGGCCCAAGTTATACCCAAAATAATGAACCAAGTCAGACACTCAAAAACAACGAATTTATTACAAGCCCAAATTAAAGGATAAGGTCTTCATTCTTCTTTGACTTTAACTTGAGCATTAACCTCCTCCTTTAGCTTTGACTTAGAGAGTTTTGTTGGGCTTTTGGATATGGTCCTATATCACAAATCCTCGACCTATAAGTTATAATGATGATTATATGATCTGGTATCGCAAGAAAACAAAGATGTACATTGACCTAAAGCATGCACAGGCTGCATCCATAGTAACTATCCTATTGGGGTTTTTAAATTATAATATTTTGTGTTAATATCATTGTAACTATCCTGTTGTGGTTTTTTTAGGGTGAAATTTCAAAGAATCTGTTGTTTTTGTCCACACCTTAGGGGATAGGGCAATCATTGCGATCTTATGAGAGAGCTGGGTTTGAGGATGGCCATGCTGACTACTGAGGCTGCTAGGGTATTGGAGCCCGCTACAAACGCACCTCTTGAAGCGGAAAGGATTCCTATTGAGGAGGTTCATATCCCCTTTAGTAGTGTTGAGACAATGGGCATATCCCGTAACTAACTTATATTAGAGACACAGCCACACATTATTCACCCTATACCTGAGATGGGTCATGACATGTACTACACACCGACCTAGTTCACCTAGCCTCCTTCCCACTTGTCTGCCATGTATAGCTATCTTGGGTCGTATCACCCTTTATCAGCTACAGCGCATACACCTAGTGGTTCTTATCATTCATCACCACTATATACGCATCATGTTCGTGACACAGATTTGGTTGTGCTTGATCTTTTCGGGACATTGCGATGGGTACTATTTGAGTTGATTTTAGGACTTTGACTTCACCATTAGGACCATTGTTCGACATCCCTGCCGAATTTCCTTATATGGTAGATTTTTGCAACCTTTGAAAACCGTATTCACACATTCAGAAAGATTTGTAATCATATGTCCATATCGACGTCCTTCTTCATCATAGGCCATACTCCATCTTTCCTTTGACTTGGATCTGACTACAAACCTCAAGGCTCGCATCACAAAAATTTTCGAGATTTTTGTCAAATATATGTTTGCAAGGATTACCCTACAAACAAAAAAGGATGATCACTTCATTAGAATATTCAACATCATTGGTATGAAAAATGAAATGATGATAATGAAATAATTACCTAATTTTACCAACATGTTTTTTTGTTTTTGGTTCTTGAATTTGTGATTAAAATTGGAGGCAATGTGTCTAATGTCGTAGACATAATATGCATAAGGTCGACTCAACCATTTTCTTCATTAATCAGTGGTCGACTTTATGCTCCGATGTCTATGAGAGATTTAGCAAACCCCTAATTTGTTTAATACCTTCAAAATTAATTTTCGTAAATAACTACGTATATTAAAACATAGTTAAAATGTTTACTAAATTTTCTGTATAAATGTGCATATTAATTGTTTACTGTTATACTTTGATTACGTATAAAAACATAATTCAAAACAGTTTGCGATCTTGCAGGAATCTTGTTACGTAATTTGAGAAAATTACGGTTACATTTCTAAATAAAAACGTAGTAGAAATATAACGTTGTTATTTGACGTTTTTATTTCTATTTAACATTTCAAACATTATTAGTTATTTCCGATTTACTGTAAATTCACTGTTTTAATTATATTATTATCTGTAGACAATTTTTTTTATGCATTTAGTATGAGAAACCTATTAAGAATTAATTCGTAAAAATTATATATTGTTACATAGAAAAATTTACCGATTCTAAAAATATACGAATTTCAAAAAAGTTTAATTATTTTCTAGACTATGTTTGTCTATGCAATACAAGTTGAAAAATTAAAACAAAATGTAGAATTAGAAGTAGGATAAATAAATATATAGGTTGCAATAAAATGATGTGTAACGAATTTTCTGTAAATTAAATACAGAAAACATGTTAAAATTATATATAGAACAATTTATGAATCATACAATTTGGGAAAAATAATTTTTAGAATCCTTATAATTTTATCTTAATTATGGCATAATCACATATGATATTTGAAGAATGGAATTAGAATCATAAAATTTGGAAGAGAAAATAGGGTTTAAAATCATTATAAAACCTTAATTTCTAGTAAGTTCTATATTTCTATTGTGTGAACTTATGCACAATTTTTAATCTTTGATTATAACAAAATTAAAGAAGCATGAAAAACATAAATGAAAGAGGCAAGGATTATATAAGAAGTCACGATTACTTAAGAATTTTTGTAACCAAAATTGTTAAAATTGGAAAAAAATTGGTAAATTTTAGCCACCTTTGGCATCTTGTGAATTTTGGTACATTGCATTTGTGGCAGCCACCATGATTGACGTAAAGCTAGGTGAATAGCATCTAGAAAAGTAGAAAAAGACAAAGTCTAAGAAGATAAGAAAGAATATTCAATGCAAAGTCAAAAATGACTTGCTTTATAAAAGTAACTAACTAGTAATTAAACTAGACTAGTTACTTAGTTACATACCTTATTTTAATGATTTCTTTTATCTTTAAATACAGCCAAGGTGTAGACAGATTTTTGAACATCCCAGACCATGACAAACTTTCAAAATCTCCCAAAATTTCAATTGTTCTCACCTTGCCAAAACAGTGAAGCATTTTAAGGCTAAAATCCAAAATTCTAAAATTTCTTTCACTTACACACTTAAACCTTTACGTGTACTCTAGTGGAGAGTAGGACCAACCTTCTTTCAACATTTAAAAGCATTCTCCAAGTATTTCAAAGAGTAATCAAAAGAAATTATGGTAAGGGAGTTTTTCAAAATTCTTTAAGTTTTCAAGTTTCTAAAGGTTTTAAATTACTAAACTTTATAAAATTGTGTGTTCTTAAGCTTTTAAACACTTTGCTGTTTTAATCTTTATATGAAATCAAATTCTGGAAATTTACAAGTCTTATGGAAGTCCTGAAGTATTAAAAATATCAAGATCTATCACTAAAATTCTCTAATTTTATGAAGATTTCTAACTATTTTAAAGAGTAGTTGGAAAATTTGTTGGTAAAACATGTTTAACATGGTTTCAAGATGTTTTGGCACTTAGAACCATTCAGACAAGCTGTGTTAAATACTAAAATAAAATGGAAAACAACAAAAAGTAATTAAAAAGTGATCCAATAATTAAAAAACGTTAAAAGTCTATGCTTATAACAGTTAATTTTCCTATGCTTTGAAATTGGATGTTATGTGTTGTGAACTTGGATGATGACTTGTATTGTGTTTGTTTACCTTTTCTTTGAACTTGGATGACCTATTCTATGGACTTGGATGATAATTGAGATTGTGATTAATTACCTATGCATTGTACTTTAAGGACTATGAATTGATAATCCATAATATAAAATTAAATGATGGACTAGACTTGTAATATCAACGAGTTGGTACTATTTTGATTGATATTATTTTTAGAAAGGGAGATAAGATTTCAATCATTCATACATTGCCTTATAAGAGGTGACCTCAGTTAGAGGTGCAGATAATAAACTTAATTTGTGTGTCTAGGCGTGATGCTAGACTTGTGGGATTTTTATGGTGAGAATTCATTTAATTCATGATGATCACATGTCTATTAATGAAATTTTGTGCACCACTATGGAATCTCAACTGGTCGAAAAGTTTTACAATGATGATGTCGTATTATCTTATATGATACCACATGACATATTTTTTAGGTTGAGGTTGGAGCATGTATCATATAGAAATTTCATCTAGTCATAATTCCTTATTTATTTATTTGATTATGATATGTATTATTATTGATATTTTTATATGGTATGTATTCTTGTTGAGATTTTGGAACTTACCCTCGTGCGTTTGTGTCTGTGGTTGACACTTGTGATGATCCTAAATTTTATTTGGAGGAACATGTTAACAGGTAGATTCAATAATTCTAAATGGAGGTGTGGCGGAAGAATAAAGGAATATTTTTAGCTACATAAGGATATTTGTAAATAATATGTATATTTATAATTATCACAACATATGTACTTTTGTGATGTTCTGTAAAAAAAATTTGATATATGTGACGTTGTGACTTATGTGATGTGTTTTAAAATTTTTTTTCCAAAATTAATGATGGTGACATTTTTGTTGGCAATATAAAGTATTTCGAAATTTTATTCAAAGAAAACTAAAGGAAGGAAACCTTTTCCAATAATAAATGAAGAAAGTGGAAAGTATTTTAGTAATGGTAAGGCGAGGTGTCATAATTTGTCTGTTACATGTACACATAAGCGCCTGAGAAACCACAACCAAGCTACTTATGTTTCACCTTCAACAACAGCAAACACAAGAGGTAAGACACTACCATTTCCATCTGGTGTTGTTGTTATTAACAAGGTTCCGCAATATCTCCCATACAAGTGTGTCCCATATACTTGTATAATAGGCTTACAAAATTGAAATGCATCGTCACATTGCTTGTACGTCCAAAACACCCATTCAAATTGTCTGAATTCACTACTGCGAGTGTTACCAACAAAATAATCTTCATTAAAAATTTCATAATATGAACCTTGAGAGTGCATTTTCATGTATTCAAGCCACACAGGAAATTCAGCGTATGACTCAGCCCAATTACCATACACAATGGTCATTTCTTTTTGTTTCCCTAACCATGTCTTCCTATAAGTAATTTTATAATTGAAAATATTTGCAACTTTTTCCTGAACCAGACCAATTTTTATTGATGGATCTTCCCTTATCATTCTTGTTTATATTTAAAAAGTACAACCAAATTTAATAAATAAATAATAAATAAGTGACATTTAAATTAATAACAAATTATTTCTTACCCAACATGTTTGTACTGATCAAAACTGAATCCAGATTTATATGGTTTTGGCTCAAACTAGCATTAAAACAATATTGTGGTCCTCCCCATCACACGACTTTCCATCTTTTTGTCCTTCTAGATTGAATAGTTCGCATATAAAAAGGACATGTCACATTAGTAGTAGCTTGATGGCATCGAAAAACATACTTATTTGATTCAAATTCGATCACTTTCGCAGTTTGATGAACATTCATGAAATACCGTTTTACACCCGTTTCCACACTGCTCTTATCATCAAATTCCAAATCAACAAATAATTCTTTACCAGTCTCCCAGTTTGAAGGGACACTTAGACCCCACAATTCTTTTTGATCAGGGTGATCCCAATTTATGTTAGTATATCATGATGTATTATGCCAAAAACAATTGTTGGCTTCCACCTGTAACATCATCAAATATATGTTTTTCATCAGTTAATTTCAATGCATGGAAAGTAAATTTATATCATTTCTAACTTGCTTGTGTATGAGCTACCGTGATTTGTTGCATATTCAAACCTAAACTGTCATTATTAATGTTTATTTTGCCATCATCTGATTTAGGTAAATGTCCTTCAAAATCTTTGGAATCGAAAGACAAATCAACGTACGAATATGAGATGGTATAATCTTCATCATAGTCTCTAGAATATAATCTCGTACAACCTCCTTCGTACAAGCTACGAACATCAGACTCAAATGCACCGTCATCATTATATGAAGATGAACTACCTGCAACAACTACTTCTACACATAATTCTATATGACCCATACCCGGTTGTTCAAAATGTGTGATCATAAGATTGACATCATCATTATAAACTATTTGTAATGCCACATATTTAATACCTATAAAATATCTAGTTGTAATAGATCCTCTAACTTGATTTGATTGTAACTTGAATTTATAATGTATTTTTTTAAAACTGTTTAAAGCTAATATACTGTTCAATTTGTATAACCCTTCTAGACCCTTCAAACTTTATTCCTTCGTACCGTCGATAGTTCTACCACTAATGTATACAAAAATAACAATTAGAGGCGCCATATCTTTTCAATTTATCTACAAAAAAAAATAACAAATGAATTAACAAAAATATTCAACATCAATCAAATATCAACAAAATTCAGAAAAACATTTAAAATAAAATTTCAGAAATAAAACAAAATTATAAAACCAAAATAAAAAAATTTCATACTAGATTTCCTTTCATTGTGTTGAAAGTGGAGGGGTGGAGGGTATATATAAATATTTGGAGTCGGGTATTATTCAAACGGGAAGTTTTCTCACCTAAGCGAGAGAGTGCCTCGCTTGAGTAAGGACTTCAGAAAATGTTATGTTGTTTTTCTCGCTTAGGCGAGTGCCTCTTGGCTAAATGAGAGGATAAGAGAGTAAAAGTGTTGTGTTTAGGGTATTTCTCATTTTGTGTATCCTTCCTAGGAGAGTGTTCTTTGTAACCTTCACACATTATTTGTTTGTGGAACCCAAAAGCTGTTTAAGTAAAAAATATACCTGGTTTGATTAAATATTGACTTTGTAAGAAAGAATACTTAGGTTGAGTCAGAAATGACTATATAGTAAAGAATACTAAGGTTAACGCAGAATTAAATTTGTAAGAAAGAATACTTCTAATCAACTTGATTACTAGAAGTCCTACATGTACTTTGAAGGTCTTAGACGTAGCTTAATTGATTATGCTAATGTGTTATTATTTTAATCAATTTCTTTACAATTATTATATCTTGTTAGAGCATAATTAATGATCGATTGACATGTTTTAGTGCATTCATGACTTAGGAATCAGCTGGGCTTAAAATATGACTTTAGGATTAATTCGCAGCTGATTTTTGAGAATAACGTGATCTACAAAACTTTGATTAAGCTGCTCTTAGTGTTGTTTTAAAGAAGACTTAAAGGGCTATAAAAGCTATGAAGACACCAATGCCAAGTTCAGACTAAATTTAGGACGAAATAGAGCTTGAAGTTAATGCTTGTGTGTTGCCAGAATACTTCCAGCAAAATAACTTAGCAAATTTAGGCCCAATTTCTTGAATATAACTAATTCATTTATTTGGGCCTTGGATGAGATTCAAATTTGGCAACTAGAGGAAATTTAACAGAACTCAAAACGCCAGAAAAATGTGTTTAGATGTTTGAGGTGATGGCCCATTCTGCATACCCTAGCATTAGGGAAACATCCACTCAAAGAGTAGTACATGCGGTATCCACTGATACATCCCTTATGGCTAAGTTGGAAGTCGTAGCCATCAATCAACAACGCTTGAAGAGACAAATGGCAGAAAATGCAACCAAAGCAACACCTACAAGTACTACACCTCCACCACAATCCTATCCTGAATTTTACTCTAATTGTAGAGGTAATCAGCAAAACTGTGTTTGTTTAACTGGTAATGAATCTTCTAATTATGTAGGGCAACAACAATAGAGGTACAACTTCAATAATAACTTTGAGAATTCCATCTATAGGAACCATCATGGGTTCTCATGGAAGGATAACTCATATACCCAAAAACCTTCATTCTAACCTTCTCAAGAAAATAAGTAAGACTTGGAGATTTTGGTGAAGCAATTAGGTAAAAGCCAAAAGACCCTAACTGATTCACATAAAGCCCTAGCAGACTCTCACCAATCATTAATTGAGGAGGTGAAAAGAAAATTCAATAAGAGTGATGCTCTCATGAGAAACCAAGAAGCTGCAATTTGTGGTATGGAGAATCAACTAGTCCAACTTTCCCAACAGCTCTCAAACTGTGACAAAGGAACACGTCTTGGGGGTACCACTCTAAACCTAAGGGAGCAAGTCAAAGCAATAACCTTGAGAACTGGGAAAGAACTTCCTGGACCTTCCGCAACAATTCCAACACCAACTCACGAGGAAGAATAGGGAGAAACTATTGCTGAAAAGACTGGAAGCTATACAATACCTTAAGAGGGTGGGGAGAAAAACAAAGCCAGCCAAGAGGAAGCACCAAATAATGAACCACCAGCATATATGCCCCCAATTCCTTATCCGAACGGACTAAAAAAGGGCAAGCATGATGCAAACCCCTGTGGAACTTGTAAGGGATCTTCAAGGATTAGCAAATGGATGCCCCAATCTTCATTCACCCATCATTAAACACTCAATTGATTATGAAGAATCTTGTGGAATAAGTATTCAATCTCTCGATTTAGAACAAAGAAGAAGAATAACAAAAATGGAAGAAGATAAGGAGTGTGGAAAACGCCATGGATGAAGCACCCAATAAGCTTGAATGGAGAATCACCACTTGGATCATGGATCCATGATAAAATTCAAGGTTCTTGGAAGAAATCCTAGGAAAACTCTCTCCGTTTCTCAAGACACAAGTCTCAAAAATTCTATTTTATAAAATTGACCAAAAGTGAGTACAATGAGAAAGTTGACCAACTTAAATGAAAGTGCAATGGGCCTAAGGTTAGAAATCTAAAATGTTCTCCACCCTAGGATGAAATGAGTGATCAATGGTGAGATGAGAGACACCCTAGGTTAAGCACACTTTACAATTACAAGGCCCAAATTCAAATCTTAAAACAAATACATAATTGAAAGAAACTAATAGGCCTAAACACTTAATCAATTCGCTGGAAAATCCTTGCAGCATCCAAACATTAACTTCAAGCACAATTTCCTCCAAGATGCAATCCGAACTGGGGTTTGGTGTCCTTTAAGTTAGCTTTAAAAGGCCACTAAGACGAATTTAATTGGAGGTGTGTAGCCCAAGTTATGCGCAAATTACGGAACCTGGTTAGGCACCCCGCTAAACATCCTAGAAGTATCCAAACGTTAACTTCAAGCCACATTTCCTCCTAGATGCTTCGAACTGGGCTTTGGTGTCTGTATAGCTTTTGTATCCCTTTAAGTCAGCTTTAAAATGACACCAAGAAGAACTTAATTAGAGTTGTGTATCCAAATTTATGCTCGAAATACTAAACCTTATCAGGTACAAAAAATAACAGCGAATTTATTTCAAGCCTAATTTAAAAGAGTAAGGCCCTCCATCTTCTTTGACTTTGATTTGAGCATTGACCTCCTCTTCTAGCATTGAGTTGGAGAGTTGTTGGTCTTTTGGAGATGGTCCTCCATCAAACCCTCCTTCTTGTGGCCAACTTGTCCTCAAGTTGACTTAGCTTCAAACCTACAAAATAAATTTTACCCACATCAAAGATCAAGCAAACTCTTTGATGGAGGACCATCCTTAAAAAGAAGAGTTACAAGATCCATGACAAAGAAAATACAAGAAGAAGTAGAGAGTCAACTCCAAAGTCAAAGTCAACTCTTAAGTCAAGAGTCAACTCAAGACTTCTTCTTAATTTGTAATAGGACTTGTAATTTTTCTAGTATTTTGTAAACTTGTAATTAGGATTAAACATTGAATAATTGTGGTCCTTGCTTGCATATGGAGTCCATGACCATACTTAGCACATTAGGACCGAAATTCACCTTAAAAGAGAGGGAGAGTGTGCGCCACTCTCTCTAGGGAGAGTGGGAGAGAATTGGAGGGAAAATTAGTGGAGGGAGTACTAACTCAATTTGAATTCCAACCCTTAGATGAGATCTACACTCTCTAATCTAATGGTTGAGTTCAAATTCAGCTAGCAAATGTTTTTAGCACCACTTCTTAAGTGAACTCTAACCACTTGATTAAGATCTAATCAAGAGGCTAGAATTTAAACTTAAGTCACACTTTTTCCACCACTCCTTTACTTGACCGTAGCTCTAAGATGCATATCTCATCCAAGGATTAAGATTAGTGATCCGTATGATGTGCTTGAGAAAGCTTCCCACACGTTGATCCTAATCTAGATCCAAGGGTGAAGATAAGTTCCTTGGTTTCCAAGTTGGCGCCACCTACACTTAGTATAAATAGGATTTCTTTTGAATTGTAAAGACTTTTGATGAATTGAGAATTGAATTCAGAAATTTGAGAATGTTTTCTTTCTTGTGTTCTTGTGAAGAACCTTGAATCTCATCAATGACTTCCTTGTTCCATTGTGACGGTTCCACCTTAAGCTTATTGACGCTTCCATTCCTTTCTTAATCCGTTTTCTTCTTTCTTTTCTCCTCAAGGTCGTGAGCTTCTTCTTCATAAAGACCAAACCTCCATTGAAGCATGAAGATCCGAGCATCATGAAGCACTTCTCCTTGAGGATTGCATCACTCTTTCAAGTTTAACATTTAATATCAAGATGGTTTGCCCACTAATATCAATATCAAAATGTAGAGAAGAATAGGAAGAATTCAAGTGATTTGCAATGTTATTGTCGAAACTTCAAAGAGCTTCTAATTCCTCCTTTAGAAGTGTAGATATTAGTTCTTCAATCCATGTGGAATCATGGTTGAAACTCTTGTTTAAAAGTCTTCTTTTAGGTGTAGAAGCTTGTGATGTTCCCTCCTTCTTGAACTCATTCTTCCACCTAAAAGGGCAACCATTAGTAGAATCAAACAAGAATCCAAACTTAACATTTACAAACACTTCCCAAGACCTATTTAGAGATCCTATTGTGTCACAAATTGTGTTGTGCAAGTTAGAAATAATAGGAGAAGTAAGAGGAAAAGAAGTCTCCCTTTTTGATAATGCATAATCTCTAAGTACTCCCTTTCCTCTACCTAGGTCACTCCATGGTTCCTCTATGCACAACTTCTCACTTGGTCCAAGAACACAAAATTTCTTGGGAGTGAATCCTTTAGCTATCACACAAGGCGCCTTTGGTGTTTCAATATATGTGGAAGTTTGTAATGTGCCTTCCTTATTTACTTCTTTCATCAACCTATATGAACAATTAATATCATGAGAGTAAAAGTTAGTAGGCACAATTAAAATTTCCAAATTTCTAAATTCAATGATTTTTCAAGGCTCAATGTCTCTCAAGGGTGGCAATCCATGTAGAATGTCCCTAGGAAGCACATCCTTGAACTCCTCCTTGAATGCATCCAAATCTTGTTGTTTACCTACAATGTTATTGCTCAATACAAGAGGATTAGGTAAACAAAGAAATAAGCTTTTCCTAGCTAGGAATTCTCTCCTCAACTCACCTTTCCCAATAAGCAAACTCTCCTTAAGATCTACCTTACATGAACTCTTAGTTTGCCAATGGTTAAGGGAGGTTTCTCCTTTGTTTTTCAACCTAGAATCACTAGTGGCATGCTTGGTAATTAATCTTAAACTCTCGGCCAAACCATGGTTTCTAGGCAATTTGATTTCTTTCTCCTTTTTCTTGGTGGAGCTCTTGGCCTTAACACCTTTGGAACCTAAACTCTCACCCTTTTCATGCTTTTTCTCACTTTCTCTCTTTAATTTCATTTTTATTTGATCTTCACAAACTTCCCTAGGTATTAATGGTTTCAAGGTGACCTTTTGCCCAACATGAGAGAAAATATAAGTGTTAGAAACACCATCATGAATAACATGCTTGTCAAATTGCCAAGGTCAACCTAGCAAGAGATGAGTAGCTTCCATAGGCACAATATCACACAAAATGATAGCAGCCTCCTTAAAGAATTTTCTAACAAAGCCTTGGAGTTCCCGATCTAGCTTCTTCGATGATCCTTCAATGAAAACCCTAGAGAGTTTCGGTTAAGACAAAAGACGAATCAATTCAAATCAAAATATATAAAAAAAAGGAAAAGGTGGAAGGAGGAAGAAGATGAAAAGAATGACGCCATGGAAGATCCAATAAGCCTAGGAGGAACCGCCACAATGGAGACAAGAGTCCATTGATAAGATCCAAGAAACTTTCTTAAGGAAGACAAGAGACTTATCTCTAAACAAAACACAAAGTTTTTATTCAAATTCATCAACAAGGTCCGTACAATTTCTATTCATATGTTTTTATAATCCTAAGCTACTTGGGATGTAAGTTAACCTAACTTGGGCACCAAGTTTAATCGAAATCCTAACAAAATCTAATCTAATCTTAAGAAAGTTTAAACTAAATCTGAATGAAATCTAATCTAGTCTCGGGCAAGTTTAATCTAAAATTTAAAACAATCTAATCTAATCTTGGTCTAATTATTCTAAAACACTAAACAAAATATTTAAAAGTAATAAAAGGTTCTTGGTCGTGAGCTTTGGGCTCACTTACAAGGCCTTACAATTTAATCAATTCGTTGGAAATACCTGACAACATCCAAACGTTATCTTCAAGCCTAATTTTCTCCAAGATGAAATTCTAACTGGGTTTCGGTGTCCTTATAGATTTTGTAGCCCTTTAAGTCTTCTTTAAAACGAAACCTAGAGCAACTTAATTAGAGTTGTGTAGCCCAAGTTATGCTCGGAATACTAAATCTTGTCAGGCGCTAAAAATAATATCGAATTTATTTCAAGCCCAATTTCAAAGAGTAAGATCCTCCTTCTTCTTTGACTTTGATTTGAGCATTGACCTCCTCCTTTAGCTTTGACTTAGAGCTTTCCCACTTCTTCAATCTTCCTTTGCATGCTTCCAATAATCCTTTAAGATGTTCCTACATCACAAAACAACATCTTTATATTTACCTATGGAGCCTAATATATGAACATTATTGAAATAAAAAAAATTGGATCTAGACTCAATACTACAAGTGAAGAACAACTAGGTGAAGAACAACCTTTTGATACCAAATTTGATGCAAACTCATGAGGAACTTGTAAGGGATCTTCAAGGATTAGCAAAGGGATGTCTGATGAGTCATTATTCTCCCATATTTAATTGTCTTTCTGCACCCATTTTTATTAGTGATTTGTGCTTAACTGTTCATTAATTTATCATTTTCACTGTTTGGGCTTCATTGGGCCAGAAATTCATTTTTATTATTAATTCAGACTTTCTTTGGCTTAATTTCATTATTATTATTTTCAGGGCAATTTTGGAAATTAATTGGGCTTGGTAATTATTTCTAGACATGAAGAGGAGCTGCCAAGTCATCACTTCATTAATCCACATCAGATTTCCATCCTTTATTTTCATTTTCTTTATTTAAATATTTTATTTGGTTAATTGTAATGTTTTGGGCCATAATTGTTTTAGAAACCCAATTAGTGATTAGTGAGGGGTTTTTCCCTTATACATTGAAAAACCTTCAGACTTGGAACTCACTCACTCTCTACACACTTTCATTTTACGTTTTAGCTTTCTTAGTTTTAGGTTAGGTTAGGTTTTCTTTCTTTCTTCTTCATCTTCAGCAATTTATTTCTAGATTCTGCATTTTAATTCACTTGCAATTTCTTTTTCTTCTTCCCTATTTCAATTCACTTGCAATTTCGTTTCATGCCATTTCAATTCCGTTTCTCTCTTTTAAGGTTCAATTTCAATTTCAATTACCATTTCATTGCTGCATTTAATTTCGTTGCCATTTAATTTCTTTGTTGTTCCAATTTCAATTCTGCAATTTAATGGGTCTTCAATTTAGTTAAGGTTATCCTCTTGAATTGGGTTACAATGAAGCTTTGAGGTTTCTGTTTTGTATTTTTATGCTATCTTTGTGCTTAATTCTTTATCAATTATTCGTTTGCTTAAAAGCCCCAATTGTTGTTCACGCTTAGTGTTTTAGTTAATAGGCAATTTGTATCTCTGTTCATGCTTAATGGGTTGAATTACAAATTGCTGGAATTGGGATAATTGATGTGTGTGGATGCTTAATTCGCATAAGGAAAACTTAGAGTTAATTATCGCTTAATTAATTCGGGTTGGATTGAGAGTTGAGTAAATAGAGCATTTAATGTGATTAATTTTCGCTTAGTTAATTAATCCTGTAACCTAGGATAAGTGAATCTGTAATCTGATTAAGAGGGTAATCCCATTTTAATTCTTGTTAATTTTTCTGCCTTTATAATTCTGTCATAGTAATAATCACAACAACCCCCCCCCCACACACTTCATGTCCTATCTTTGATGAAAACCCAATGATGGTCCTTGAGAGACGACCTAGGATTCACTTCCTAGTTTACTACATTTAATTGTATTATTTTGAGCGAGTGTGACCTCGCCATCAAAATTTGGCGCCGTTGCCGGGGACCATCGATTTCTGTCAAAGAGCTTATGTTGTGTTGTGTTGTTCTGTTTTGTTTGTGTGGTTTTCATTCTTGTTCTGTTCTTGTGTTAGTGTTGGTAGTGTTGAGTTGTGTTGCTTTGTTTTAATGTTCTGTTTTAGTGTCTTGTGTTAGTGTGTGTTTATTGTTTGTGAATTTTCTGTGTTTTGGGTAGTGTTAATACATTGTTCTATCATTTGTGTGTTTTTCATTTGTGTGTTTCTTTTAGTGCTAGTGTGTGTGTTAGTGTGTGTGTGTTAGTAGTGTTAGTGTGGTATCAAGTGAAGTGAAGCAAGGAGCAGGCTAGAAATAACAAGAAATCCAGTAAAAATCTCATATCTGGTGCAAGTAATCGATTACCCCGTGTTGGTAATCGATTACCTTGCCTTGTTTTGAAAATTCAAGTTAAAAACTCTATGGAGTAATCAATTACCATCTTTGGGTAATCGATTACCTCAAGTGTTTTGCTTCAAAACTCGTTTTTCTTTCTAGAGCAATCGATTACCCCGTGCTGATAATCGATTACCCTCCATTTCTGCACATTTTCTCCTTATTTGCTCACTGAAGTAATCGATTACCACCATTTGGTAATTGATTACCCACACTTATTTTGTTATTTTAATTGTGATTTTTTATTCTGTTAGCTAGAGTTGTTATTTTTGGTTGAAATTTTTTGTGCCAACTTCTTTCAACTCACATTTGATGAGAAAAATACCAGAGATTGTTGGTTTGGTCCTGGATGAAACACCGCAAAATTTGTGAATTCTAATTTCGGGATAACTTAAAACTGTCATAACTTTGGCTCCGGGTATCAGAATTAGGTAAATTATATATGTTATAAAATTGTCATAACTTTGGCTACGTCGGCTTGTCAGGTGAGCCAATTTGTGAGCGGAAGGGCACTTTTTAATGGGTTTTAGAAAATTTCAGTTTTGACGAGTTGTATGCTTTTGTGAAAAATTGATGATTAGTTGCATATACTACATTACTAGATGCTTTCCATGAGTTATACACCCCTTTGATCTTGAAATAGATTAGTTAGGTAGTCTAGGATGTTATCTTTAGAGTCTTTACAATAGTGTTAGTTTGAATAGTCACGTAGCTTAGAGTAGATAAAAAAAAACTTGCTTGCGGTGTTGTTCTGTTCTATTGTTCTGGTGCATCTTTGGTGTATTTTCATTGTAGGCAGGTACATTTTGGTTAGGCTAACATGGATAATAGGAATATTAGGGAGTATTTGCAGCAAGAGGAATGTTTCAGTGATCCTTGGGGCATGCCTCAGCAACAATACAATCCTTATTCTAGCTCCTACAATCCTGGATGGGGAGATCAGAGCTATCAGTATTCACATGACTATTTCCATCCGATACAAGATTGGCAGCAGCAATCCAACCATCATGTACTACCTTTTCAACATGTTGCACCACCACCATTAGCCTAACCACAACCTTCTTTGGAAGAATTAATCAAGCAGATGGCCATCAATAACATGCAATTTCAGCAGATAACTAAGGCCAGTATTCAGACTCTTCAAACTCATATGGGCTAGTTATCTGATGCCATCAATCAGAGCCAACCTCAAGCACCTTTCAGTCTACCTTCACAAGTGAACTCTGATATGAATGTTAATGGTAAGATTGTGAGTGATATCAATTTGGGGTCTGGTAAGCAAATGGTGGAATCTGCACAACCAGAAAAGACAAGTTCCTTAAAGGTTGTATGTAAAGAGAAAGAGTTGCAAGAACAAGAGTTGAAAGAACAAGACATAGAAGAAAGAAGAGTCACAGATAGACAAGAGAAGGAAACATGTGACGATTTAATTGTTTATGCTAATCCTTCCTCTGTTTATATTGATTCTCATTTAATCTGTGATGTAGAAGTGATTTCTAAAGAAGAAATACAAGATAACAACTTCTTGTGTGAGGATGTAGAAAATAATGAACTCAAGGCACACAATGAAGATGTTTAAGACCCTCATCCTTATAGAAATTCTCATGTCTTGGTACCTAGTGGAGAACTGTCCCTCAAGTTTCCTTGGAGCTCACACTGTGAAAAGACTGATGCATCCAGGAAATCAAAACAACCACTATGGAAGATTTCTTTACCATTTGATACTCTTTATCCTTGCAAAAATATGAACAACACTAATTGTTTCAATTTAGATACTTATGGAATTAAAGCTTGGACTATAATTGAGTTTGCTAATTTAGACCTCTTAGTTGTTCCTAATGACTTTTACTCTTATGATGTTACATTTTCTTGTAGGTCATTAGAGAAGTTAACAATAGAGGCCTAAATGCAAATTCCTACACTTATTGGCGAACCAATGTCTACAAAAATTATAGATGGAGTAGAGGATGACCATGTTATCTTGAAACACTCTAATTCCTTACTCTCTCTTTTAAATTGTGCTGTTGATGTTGATGTTCAATATTTCATGTGCTTTAATTTGTGCTTTGGATTTAGTGAAACATTTAAATTGTTCAAATTGGATGCTAAGATTAAAATGAACAAATGGAAGATTATGATTATGGCATTCAAATTTTTCCTATCACCACCATGCACTATTGAGCCTACATTTCCCTTTCTTTGTTTTAAAGCTCATTAAAAGTATTAAGTGAAAAACAATGGTTTCTTTAACCTTAGGGAACTTGGAGCTTTGGAATTGTTTTTAGGAATAAGTTTTTGAATAAGTGTGTGTGCTTCATTGGATGATGTTTTTAGCTAGTTGGTTTGTCATATAAGTATTTTAATTCAGTTATTATTGTAATAAAGTTGTTTATAAAAAAATAAAAAAATAAAATAAAAATCACAAAATCTCAAATTTAAAGTGAAACATTCACTAGAGTAATCGATTACCACCATTAGGTAATCGATTACCACCATTAGGTAATCGATTACCATAAGTGTTTTTGGTTTCAAAAATAAAAAGAAAAAGAAAAGAAAAGAGAAAGAAATCAAAATAAAAAGAAAAAATAATAATAAGTGTGTTGAGGCAAAAAGATGGATGATTGATTTTAAATTTTTATTAGAGGTTTTTGGGTTCATTCTTATGTTGTTTTGACTTGTTCCCCATTGTTCCTCTAGTTCCTCTGGTTTTAGCTACTTATCCCATATTTCATCCTCTACCTTGTCCTTAGCCCCATTACAACCCTAAAAGACCTTATGATCTTTATGTGTGTGTGCATTAGGTGTTGATTTTAGAGACTTATCAAGTCTAATTGTTGCTTGTTTTTCATTAGTGCTTTAAGATTATATATACAGAAGCCTAGACACTTGAGAGATACAATGATACAGTGCATCTTGTGAGGTTCTGTTGTTTTTGATTCACCTCTAAAGCTGATTTATTTTCTTGCTTTGCTTTGAATTACTCAGATGATGTTCATAGGTATCTTGTTTCTTTAACTCTTTGTGTTTTGAATGCTACCTATTCCTTTCTTTCCAGGATTCATTGAGGATACGTAAATCTATCTTTTTGCTTGATTGTTTCTACTATACTTTTTGTTGTGTTTTTGGATTTGTTTGATGTCTTTATTCTGTTTCCCTAATGTCTTTGGATTTGTACCTTGTTCTGCTTTTTTATTTTTCCCAAGAGTGCAAAAGGCTAAGTGTGGGTGAATTTGATGAGTCATTATTCTCCCATTTTAATTGTCTTTCTGCACCAATTTTATTTAGTGATTTGAGCTTAACTGCTTATTAATTTCTCATTTTCACTGTTTGAGCTTCATTCGGCCAGAAATTCGTTTTTATTATTAATTTGGATTTTCTTGGGCTTAATTTCATTATTATTATTTTCAGGGAAGTTTTGGAAATCAATTGAGCTTGGTAATTATTTTTGGACATGAAGAGGAGCTTCCAAGTCATCACTTCATTAATCCACATCAGATTTTTATCTTTTATTTTTATTTTCTTTATTTAATTATTTTATTTGGACATTTGTAATGTTTGGGTCAGATTTGTTTTAAGGCTCAATTAGTCATTAGTGAAGGGTTGCTCTTTATATGAGGAAAACCTTCAAATTTTAGGCTTTCACACTCTCTCACTCACTACACACTTTTACATTTTTACGTTATAGTTTTCTTAGGTTAGGTTAGGTTTCTCCCTTTCTCTTCTTCTTCTACATTTACGTTTTGCTTCTTCTTCATTTAAATTTCAGACTTGAAATTTCATTTCCCAGCAATCAATCAATCAATTAAAGTTTGTGTTCTTCTCTCTTCTCTATTACAATCTCAATTCATGCTCTTTGTTTTTTTTTTCTGCAATTTTCAATTTCAATTTCATCTACCATTTCATTGATGTGTTTAATTTCATTGTCATTTACTTTCGTTGCAATTTAATTTCGTTGCCATTTAATTTCGTTGTTGTTTCAATTCCATTCTGCAATTTAATAGGTCTTTAATATAGTTAGAGTTATCCTCTTGAATTGGGTTGCAAAGTAGCTTTGAGGTTTCTGTTTTATATTGTTTATGCTTTGTTAATGCTTAAGTCTTATGCTTTGTTAATGCTTTGTTAATGCTTAAGTCTTTGTTTCTGTTTTGTATCCATATGCTTAAAAGTCCCAATTGTTGTACATGCTTAATGTTCAGCTCATAGGCAAATTGTATCTCTATTCATGCTTAATGGGTTGATTTACATGTTTACTGGAATTGGGATTATTGATGTGAATGGATGCTTAATTCGCATAAGGAAACCCTAGACTTAATTATCGCTTATTTAATTAATTCAGGTTGGATTGAGAGTTGAGTGAATTGAGCATTTGTTGTGATTAATTTTCGCTTAGTTAATTAGTCCTATAACCTAGGATAAGTGAATTTGCAATCTAATCAAGAGGGTAATCCCATTTTAGTTCTTGTTAATTTTTCTGTATTTATAATACTATCATAGTTATAATGACAACCCCCTTTGTGTCCTATCTTTGATAGAAAACGTAAAAATGGTCATTGAGAAACGACCTAAAAGTTATTTCCTAACTTACTACATTTAATTGTATTATTTTAAGCGAGTGCGATCTCGTTATCAGTTATCAACAAGAAGGAGAAAAGATCTATTGTCTATTATGAATATATGAAACATCGACAATATAAGTCTAAATGTCCATATCTTAAAAGGAAAGAAAAAAAGCATCTCAAAATAAGAAAAAATCCTCGTGGCAATGTGTGGGTGGATCTTAATGAAAAGTGTAAGAAAGGACAGGGAGTTGCATGGTAATATTTTGTGTTATAGGTGGGTAATATTACTTCATTATCAAATTGGCTACAATTTGCTATGACCAGAGCAAGAGAAAAATGCAAAATAAAAAAAAAAAAAAAAACTAAAAAGTATACAAAGAAAAGAAAGCATTTCTTTAAGTGCATTTAGATAAATTATTGGAAAAGTAAATTTAAGTTCTACCTTGAATACTAACTTAGTAACAAAATATAAGTGAAAAATAATTGTCATCAAACCTAGATATTTAAAGTTGAGTTAGGTCTACCACTAACACCACATCTTTAAAATGGTTTCAAAAT
Organism: Hylodesmum podocarpum; assembly: GCA_026586105.1. Taxonomy (NCBI): domain Eukaryota; kingdom Viridiplantae; phylum Streptophyta; class Magnoliopsida; order Fabales; family Fabaceae; genus Hylodesmum; species Hylodesmum podocarpum. The sequence goes on from JALJEV010000804.1 coordinate 4,449,570, forward strand.
CAATCATAAAAAAAGAATTACTCATCTATATCTATTGTATAATTAACACACTAAATCTATTAATAAAAAAGAATTATTCATCTATATCTATTGTATAATTAACACACTAAATCTATTAATAAAAAAGGATTACTCATCTATTGTATAATTACCGCATTAAATCTAATAGAAAAGGATTACTCGTCTATTGTATAATTAACGCATTAAATCCAATAGAAAAGGAATAGAAAAGGATTACTCGTCTATTGTATAATTAACGTACTAAATCCAATAAAAATGGATTACTCGTCTATTATATAATTAACACACTAAATCCCAGTGTTGTGCACGAAAGATGTATTAGGAAACTGAAAGTACAAATTACAATTTATAAATAGGGAAGAACATAAATTACAATATATAAGTAGGGAAGATGCCCTAGCTTAACACGTCTATATTGTCAGGTTGAATTAAATTTTTCATTCATATTTCTAAAATAATATATATTAATTTATCAGTTTTATTAACTAATTTTAATCTAAAAAATCAATAAGAAGTGTAAATTTACAATTTTTACGTTTTGCCATTTATATACAGGGCGGTAAAACACTAAAACACTCTAGCTCTTATCATTTCCTTCATTTTAAATTTCCTAATTTTCTTTTGTTCGCATTACCAAAATAGAAATTTGAAGAATATATACCTTATTATAATTTAAAAAAAAAAAAATGCAATGTACCAAGTCAACAAAGCATAATCTATGTCTGAATGAGTTCCCACATGCTTATTTTATCAGCTAGAAGCAGCGCTAGAGGTAAACGCTACTCATGCTTCATTCAGAATATCCATATCATCAAACATGAACGCAATACACGAAAGGTTGAAAGTTGCTGCACAAGAAGGTGACATGAATCTTCTGTACACACTAATTGAGGAGAATTCATACGTTCTGGACGACCTGAATTCGGAACCTTTTGCTGAAACACCTTTGCATATTGCAGCATGTGTTGGACAAGTTAAGTTTGGCACAGAGATTATGAGGTTGAAACCATCATTTGCTTGGAAGCTAAATCAGCAAGGATTCAGCCCCATACACCTCGCTATGCAGCATGGCCAAACGAGAATGGTGCTTCGCTTTGTTGACATAAACAAAGACCTTGTCAGAGTCAAAGGGAGAGAAGGTTTAACTCCTTTGCATTTTGCAAGTCAAACTGGAGAAATTGATCTTTTGGCTAACTTCCTTTTGGCTTGTCCTGATTCCATTGAAGATGTCACAGTTGCTAGTGAGAGTGCTCTTCATGTTGCTTTGAGATATCAACAGTATGAGGCTCTTCAATTATTGGTTGGCTGGCTCAAGAGAACACGCCAGAAAGGTGCTATGGTATTGGAAAAAAGTATATTAAACTGGAAGAATGATGAAGGTAACACCATTTTGCACGTTTCAGCACTCATGAATGACTCCAAGGTACACTTCTTTCTATATTTTAGGCTAAATATAACAATAGCAAGTTTTACAATTATGTTTTAGAGAATTGCTATGATACTGGATAAGTCTTAGAATGAAAAAAGACGTTTTTTAAGCACAGTTTTTTTTTTAAAAAAAAAAAGAAATTTAAGCAAATAGTTGAAACGGAATTTGATCGATTACTCGTTCCAATGGTTTAATTGTAAATAAACTAATATTAAAGAAATAATAATAAAAATTAAATAATATATAAAATAATATTAGATAAATATTATATTACAGTTTTACAATATTAAAAAAATTGAAATAGATAGAATATTATTTGATAGGTTTTAATATTTATAACATACATAAAAGATTAAATTTACTGGCGAAAATTGTTAATATATATATATATATATATATATATATATATATATATATGTGTGTGTGTGTGTGTGTAATTATATATCTTAAAAGATGAAAAATTAATAATAATTAATAAACAATTTAAATTGATATGTAATTTTATTAAATATTCTTATTTATTTTTAAATATTTTATATTAAACTTTAGAAAATTATTTATATGCTGAATTTTTGGTAGACCAATTTGATGATCCGAATGGACAAGAATGAGAGAGTTTTTTAACAATACTGAAACACTTAAATTTCAAAAGGTACCATAAAATGTCTCTTAATGTTCTTCTTTAATTCCTTGGTTAATATTACAGGCGATTAGGTTGTTGGTAAAGACTAAGGTTGATTTAAATTCTAAGAATTGGGAGAACTTAACAGCATTAGACATAGCAGCTGCAAACAACCCAGAGATAGAGAATATATTAGTCAGGGCTGGTGCAAAACATGGTTCATCCATCACGGATGCTCCCACTTTTCCTGATAAACTAAGATCAAAAATCACATTGATGGATAAAATAATAATCTTTATACTTCGCATTAGAAAGGACATAACAGATGATCAACGCAACGCTTTTCTGGTAGTTGCTGCTCTTGTTGCAACCGCCACATATCAATCAGCACTGAGTCCCCCTGGTGGAGTTTATCAGGTTAATGCTGGAGATAACAATACCAATACAACTTCTTCCTTCGATTCTAATGCACAACAAGGTAATAATGCTGGGAGATCAGTGATGTCTACTGTGGATTTTCTTACCTTGTCAATTTCGAATTCACTCTCACTTTTGTTGTCAACTATGACAATCTTTATTCTGACTCCAAGTGGGAGAATAGGGAGAATACTGTTCACGCCAATGTATTTGTTTGCTTTTTGCTATCTCTATTCTATGAAGGTCGTATCTCCTAACTCTGCTACCTCATTTGCCAATTATATTATAGCCACGTTATTCAGCCTCTTGTATACCGCAGCATCGTGCTCAGTGGTCACAGTATACAAGAGAATTCAGCATCATAAGTATATGGAAATCAGAACATGGAATAGTATTGCAGCAAATAGATGGTAGGAGTATTAGCTTTGCCGCAGATTTATCAGTTTGTTGTGTACAATAGAATTTAGAAAAAAAATAAAAATTGGGTCTTTGTTAGTTGTGTTATGTATTTTTAATTAGAATTGTAGTGTGACCTCAATAATATTTGTAATTAAAATTATATCAAATTATTATGTAATAACTTTTTTTAAATGAGTGAACGGAAAAAATATATGAAAATAATTTTACCGAAATTTTGTCTTGTTATAAATAATTATCTACTCTTTCATTTGATTTTTATACATTTATTTATATTTATAATTCTCTCTCTATATTTAATTTTTCTAATTTACTTCCTTCATTCGAAATTTCAAATCTTAAAAACTTATCAGTTATACTATAATTTTCAATCAATTTTTACATGTGACGCGTAATTAAATATCACAGTGTAACAAATTATTGAATATAAATATCTTATCTAAAATTAGTTAAAATAATAAATAGACGGGTGATTCTAAATCAGCCATTTCACTCAATCTACTCTATTTCTCTATGAACCAAAGATCATTCGCCAACATACAACTACTAGCCTTGTTTAAGCTCAGCAATTGAACGAAGGTTTTTAATACACAACTGCTGGTTCAAAGTCAGCAATTGAACATGAACTTATTTTACACCTGTAAATTAAAATTCTAGTTATTATATTTTTCATGTTCAATCTTGGCAATTTGTGCCATGTATAATTTGACTGGATTTGAGTAGAACTTATGGCTTAGAAGCGAATTGTTTACTCTGTGTGAAAGAATATTCTGAAGGCTTTGACACTGTACCTCCTCGGTTTTCACTCTCAAGATTGCTTTAATTTTTAAAAATTAATTATGGGAATCGTATTTTAAATAGTTATACTGTGAGAATATCATTTTAATTCAATTTGTATATATCTTACAAGTGATTGAATTTGATTCGATCGTTTTTACTTATCATGATGTATCTATTGAGGGTGAGCAACAATATATCTAAACTATATCCATTTCTATAAAATGGATTTAAAATCTATATCTAATTTTTTTCTTAATATAATTTGGATTTTTTAAAACTAATTTTAAAACCAAATCAAAAACCAATTTATAATTTAAAACTAGTTTTAAAATAAAAATAAAAAATAATTGAATTTAAATAATTCAAAATATCACTTTTAATATAAAATTTAATGTTCATGCATCTAACATTTGTTCTTATCTTCATATTTTATAATAAAAATTTGACTTTTTCTTGTTCTTATCTTCATATGTAACAATCTATACTATAATATGTAATAATCAATTCATAAAATATGTTTTATATATATATATATATATATATATATATATATATATATATATATATATATATATATATATATATATATATATATATATATATATATATATATATACGCATTTGAAAAAAAAAATTAGTTATTTAATAAAAAAATAGTGATATATTTTTAAGATTAATAAAGAATATTTTATTCATATTAAATATTAAAAAGATAATTAGTAACACGACTTTTAAATTTAAACACCATATCTTATTTTTCATTCTTGCTTGTCACAATTATTTTAAAACTGAGTTATACTCTAAATTTATTTTCCATGGATAGTGACTCTATAAATGAATTATAAACATGGATAAGTTAATAAATTCAATTCATTAAATTTAATTTATAAATGATTAAGAATAAATCAAATATAAACTTTGTGCCTGTAACATGGACATTTAGATAATCAAATTGAAGAGAACTCCATTATTAATAAATAAATAAATTTCGATAATACAGGAATAAGAAATTGTCTCCAAAACGACTATACATTGGGACGATACCTATGATGATGACTGTCTCTACGAAAAAACATAATTGAGTAATTTGAACAAGTTAACCATCATATGTACATAGTAATGTTCTTATTTTATATAATATTATTTGAACGACTTCCTTCACTTAATTATTCTTCAACTAATTATTATGAATTAATTATTCGTCCATTTTTTTCTTTTATTTTAAAATCTGATCACCTAGGGTGGGGCCTAAGTTCACGACTAACGTGGTATGCTCGTATATAAAAGAAGATAAATAATTATTGATTACGCAAGCTTGTTTCTACACACGCAATGAATTTTTACGTATATTAATAATTAGCTTATTAATCTATAAACAAGTGTGACACATGAAACGGCGATAAAAATGATCCAATTTAGGTCCTTAACGTGACTCAGGATACTTGGTCTAAGGTGAAACTAGAAAAATAAGAAGGTGGAAATGAGGAAGCGATTATTGTAAGACAAATTAATTAATCCGAAATCCTTTGTCTCGGGACCAGGGGAGGTATAATCTGATTGCCTCAGTTCAGAACTTTTAAAATTTGCAGTGTCAATAAATATATATATACTGGACACGCGTGATCAACGGTATGGCAACTCTGCTTTTATTGGTCCATCCTTCTAGGTCGAGCCCGCTGGCCAAATTCATAAACCGATTGCTAAACAAAGGTACATATGGTCAGGGCGAAGCCAGAAAAATAAGGTGACAGGGACAAATTTTTTTTTTTCAAAAAAAATTAAAATTTTTTTATTTTAATTTTAATTTTTTTAAATTAGTTAAACATAACTTATTAATTACATAATAATTTTTTACAGAGATTAAAATAAATTTAAAAAAAATTAAAATTTATTATTAATATATTCAAATTTATTATTTATTTATATATATAAATTTATTATTAATATATATAGATTTATTATTAATATATATAATAATAATAACAACAATAATAAATATATATATATATATAATAATTTTTTATATATTAATATTAATTTTATTATTAATATATATATATATATATATATATATATATATATTAAGACATTACACACATATATATATAAATTTATTAAGAAATTATATATATATATATATATATATATATAAATTTATTAAAAAATTACATATATATATAAAGTTATTATTAATATATATAAATTTATTAATAAATTATATATATATATATATATATATATATAAATTTATTATTAATATATATAATATATATATATAAATTTATATATAAATATTAAATTTATTATTAATATATATATATATATATATATATAATTTTATTATTAATATATATATTATAAAAAAAAAAATCAAAAATTTGAAGTGGGGGCAGTTGCCCCCCGGAGCCCAACGTGGCTCCGACCCCGCATATGGCTGATCAACGGTGAGGGTTTTGGCCACGGCTACAGCAGACTTATTAGAGAAAATATATATTTAATAGTTTAAGTCTAAAGTATAATAATATGACCACGGGTATTAAAAGGGTTTTCCATCGGGCTTTTTATTATCGGTTCTTAAGGATTTTTTTAAGTTGATTACAAAACTGTCGTTGTAGATTTTTTATGGCAATTCAATAGTCTATATAATAAAAGTTTTCAAGGTTATTTATAAAGAATGGAGTAATAAATAGGATTTTGACGTCAGTTATTAATTGTATATTTTATTTTTAAACAAATAAGATGTTTTAACATTAATTATTTACAAAGAACTTTGGATTTTTCATATTGATTGTTACAGACAATTAACGTCGTATATTTTATTTAAAAAAATTATATTTTAAGCTAAATTTTATAAGAATCATCATTAAAAATATATTTTTAATTTCTTTTTAATTTTTGTAATTTTTTACGGAATTCAAATTTGAATAAAATGTTTGAACATATATAAAATTTTTAAATATATTATATAATAATAATTACATATCTATATACAAATAAATGTCCACGTGCTATTAGATTTTCAATTTTAAATAAAATAAATAAAAAATAAAAGAGAATTTATATAACTACTAAAAATTCTCAAATTGAAATAAATTATGAATTGACATTAATTATGAAGAAGAATCAATATGTCTAAGTAATTACATATAAAATAACATTAATTAGTATATTAATGACAATTCAAAAATAAATACATTAAATAGTACTATCATCAACTCCTACATCGTGTTATCTGAAATATGGAATAAATGAATATCAAATATAAAATTGTCTTATATTTAATGTAAAAGAAATCAAGCATAAGTTAAAACAATAATTCTTAGGAAATTTTGGTAGAGTTTCCCTTATAGTTTTGGTAGTTTCCATTATCAAGCCTGTTAATAATCAATTAAATACAACCCACAAAAATCATTCAATCAATACATATCACAATAGGATTCGAATCAGTAATAATCTAATAACAAATTCTAACTTCAACCTAACCAATCGAAGTACTTAACAGAACAACATAATATTTAATTCATAAAACTAAAGAATTTTTTTTTAACAACTACAAGGTACCTCTTTATATTTCGACGTCAAAACTATGAACTTTTCTTTAGTCTAACTAATTATGTTGCCCATTCCTTTCAAATAACTTCAATATCATTAGCTAATAATGAGTCAGCATTTTGGAACATCTGAAAAAACACGTAAAAATGATTAATTTTTATTGCTTGTGTTTTAATGTCATCCTAAATATAATAATTATATAAAAATATACTTATAAATATATTACCTCAACCTAAGAATCTTTAATGGTCCTCATCCAATACATTACATAATAACCGCATTCAAATGAGCCAAGTTGTTTATTACTCTACATTAATAAGATTCACAATTAGATCATATTATAAACTATATGAAAATTAACTATGATGTATTATACCTTAGGCATAATAATGTTGGTAGACCTTCCTCGATTTCCATTTTCAATCAACATATTTGTGCTCCCGATGACACTGATCAAATTACATATTATTATACCATTAAAACATATGTAGAAGTAATATATAATATATCTAAAATCTTTATAATTTTACCCATTTAATAAGTGCCTCATGTCAACGGGTGGCTTATGGTGTAATGAGCAAAATCAAACTAGTGTATAGTCCTTCAGAATAAAGACTATAAGCTGCCAATGAGATCTGTAATAGGAAAATTAATTACTAACATAATAATTAATGAAATGGAATTAAAAATAACACAAAATCATTAATCAACTAACCCAGATATGTATGGAGCCAAAAATATTTGTTTTCCTGATTCAATCATCCAAGTTTGCATATATTGATAAACAGAAGCTTTGTTATTACCAACTTTTTGAATTGACTGAGAGTCAAGAAAGCCATATATATGTGACGTCCCTTGGTTGATGGTCATCTCATACAAGTAACTATATCAAGTCAAAGACATAATTCAGTGCTTAAATAACTAGTTTCTAGTATATGAAATTAATTAATAAATTTAATTACCTTTGCCATAATTGTATGATGAAGATGTTTAGCATGATATTACCTGAACTTATTTCTAGAACATCAGACAAAGATATATACATGAGCATGTGATAAGTCAATATTTTGATTACTTTCATTGCATCATTTGTATCCTAAAATAGCATTATTAGTGGTCAATTAGTATGATTTAATGTATTTATGAGTTTAGACTCATTTTGGCTTTAAATAATAAATTTGGTCTAATTCGTTATTTTTATCCAGATTTGACAAGGTTTACAAAACTGAGCATAACTTTCACTACAGACCTCTGATTGAGCTGAATTTTTTGTCAAATTAAAGAGGACTCAAAGATCTACAACTTCTATGAAGACATAAAATTCCCAGTCGGAGTGCATCTAGTGTGAAAATGTCTTTGAATGCAGCACACGAACTGTTCTGGAAATTCCAGCATTTAATGATTTGACATGTCTCAGTAAAATAGGCATAACTCCCTCCACAGATGTCCAATTGATGAGCGATTAATCTCTTCTTAAACAAGAGAGATAGAGCTACAAAAGTCATGAAGACATGAAGATCCAATTCGGATTGCATCTGGGGTGAATTTAGCCTTGAACGTAAACCATGGCTCCAGTAACAGAATTACAGCAAAATTGGACTGACAAGTCTCGGTAAAATAGGCATAACTCCCTCCACAGATGTCCAATTGATGAGCGATTAAATTCCTCTTAAACAAGAGAGATAGAGCTACAAAAGTTATGAAGACATAAAGATCCAATTCGGATTGAATCTGGGGTGAATTTAGCCTTGAAAGTAGACCATGTTCCAGTGACAAAATTCTATGCGAGTTGGACCAATTTTTAGTTGCATTTAATTGATCCACTTTGTAATGTTTTGCTTAGGAATTGAGCCCTGGACCTCTCACCCAATTTGACATGTGCAAGGGGACTGTCAAGTGAAGAAAAAATGGATAAAAATGGATTCCCAATCACATGCACATTGGATTTAGTAGGGGACATACCAGATTTGGGAGAAATTTTGGACAGATTTTGATGATTTTTCTCCCCACTTTCTTTGACTTTTTCTCCCCACTTCTCTTGATGTATTGGCTATATATTCTCTGGACACACTACATTCTGCACTTCACACATTACACACATTTACATCATTTCCATTTCCTTTTGGCTCCATTTTCTTTTCTTCTTCCCTTCTCCGCTAGGATTTCGTTTTAGCCATTTCCATTTCAGTTTTTTCTAGCTATTGTTGTGTTTGAATTCGTCCATTAATGCACTTTCATTCTTCTATACTTTCAATTTGAATTTGTAGTGAAATTTCTGCATTTTCCAGTTTTTGCTCCATTTCTCTCTTCTTGTTTTGCTAGGGTTTGCCATTGGCCCCTTTCTCATTTTCTTTCAATTCTTGCATTTTATAGAAAATTATAAAATTCTAATTTAGGAGGCTCTGCCACCTTCACTTGAATTTTATAAAGTTCTATACTTTAATTTCTAGCAATTTAAATTCCAGCACTTTTAATTCCCAACAATTGTTCTTCATTAAGTTTAGTATCTTAATTTTGTTGTTGTTCTTTTCTGTTTTGTTTTTTTTTATTTATATTATGCAATCCCAATTTGTGTTAAGTTAAATTCAATTATGCATAACTAATTTTCTTAACCAATTCAATCTCAACCGGATTCCTAAACTCCTTAGGTTCTTGGTTTCTAATTGAATAAGTACTCATCTTGGATTTTATAATTTCAATTTCATTATGTCGATTGATGTTTTGAATTGAGATCGTTAATTTCTGGCGTTGTTGATAAACAATGAATGCAATGAACTGATTTTAGGATTCGAAACCAAGTTGTGTGCTCTCATGCGATCGCGTGAGTTTAAAGGCCACTGAGAGTTCGATGAAAATACTCTAAGATTTTAGAGTGATAGTTCAGTATTGGAATGCAGAGATCTCGGTTCCAATACACTGCATAGATGTGTGCTTTTATTTTGTTGAACCAATGAGGGAAATTAGGATCCGACAGAGATTGGATTGGTGACTTTTATTTGTTGTTATTGATTTTGTCTAGTCGCTTTAATTGCTTTAAATTTCCGTAAGCCTGAAATCTCCCCCCCCCCCACTTCGCGTTTTGTCTTTGATAGAAATCAATTGATGGTCCTTGAGAGACGACCTAGGAGTCACTTCCTAGTATACTGCATTTAATTATTTTTAATTTGCACGAGTACGACCTCGTGCCAAATTTGGCGCCGTTGCCGGGGACCATCGGTTTTTGTCAAAGAATCTGTGTTATGTTGTGTTGTATTATGTTGTGTTGTATTTTTGTGTTGTTCTGTTTTAGTGTCTTGTGTTGTTTTATGTTTGTTAATTTTCTGTGTTTTGAGTTGTGTGAGTATATCAATCTGTCTTTTGTGTGTTTTCTTGTAGTATTAGCGTGTGTGTTAATAATGTTAGTGTGGTGCGGAGAGCTGTGAGATATTGTGTTTTCCAATTAATACTGACTATTGATGCATGAACACTAGAAGAAGAAGCACCAATTTGCATACACTAAATCCTGAACCTGAAAGAATTTTTCATAATAGTAGGAGTGCACGAAATAGGCATAGGCATTCTGAGCATACTCCTCCAATTGAGTCAGATACATTCTCTGTGTATACTACTGATTCTGATAGTGATCATAGCTCTTCACATTTAGCTCATACATATTCTAGACAACCTAGTCATAGTCCTGAAGTGCATCAACATTTTGAGCATATTGAGCATATTGACAATATTGCAAATATGGACACTAAAACTCTTAAACAGTTGTCTGCTCCTGATGTGAATTATCAACCCTTGTGCATTGAATACCCTGAACTTGATGCAGATTTTGAACTGAAATCTGGATTAATACACTTGTTGCCTAAGTTTCATGGCCTTACAGGTGAGGACCCCCATAAGTATCTTAAGGAGTTCCATGTGGTATGCAGCACCATGAAACCGCAAGGCATTGATGAAGATCACATCAAATTGAGGGCGTTTCCATTCTCATTAGACGGAAATGCCAAGGACTGGTTGTATTACTTGCAACCAGCAGCAATTAAAAGTTGGAATGACATGAAACGGATGTTCTTGGAGAAATATTTTCCAGCCTCTAGAGCTGCATCCATCAGAAAAGATATTTGCGGCATTAGACAAGCCAATGGAGAAAACCTGCATGAATACTGGGAGAGGTTCAAGAGACTGGTATCCAGCTGCCCTCAACATCAAATCTCCGATCAACTTCTCATAGTATATTTCTATGAGGGCCTGTTACCCATGGACCGTAGTATGGTAGACGCTGCAAGCGGTGGTGCATTAGTTGATAAGACTCCAGATGCAGCCAGAGATCTCATTTCTAACATGGCTGCAAATGCTCAGCAGTTTGGCACCAGAACTAATAGTGTGTATCATGTGCAGTCCACATCATCCAGTAGACCTGTTTCCACACCTGCAGTATCGAACTCCCCATTTCCAGACCAGCAGATCCTGACCAACAGATTGGATGAGCTTACTTCACTGGTAAGACAATTGGCAGTGACACAGACAGCCAATGTAGCAACAACCACAACATCTCAGCATACAAATTGTGGTATATGTTCTGACTCGTCTCATTCTACTGATATTTGTCCAACCTTGCAGGAGGAAATCAACCGGACCACATCAGTTGTAGGCTGGCTGGAGTATTTCCTGGAAGACCACAGAACAATCCGTACTCCAATACATACAACCCTGGTTGGAAGGATCACCCTAATCTGAGATGGGGAAACCAAAATCAAAACCAACAATCGCATGCCCCAAGTAACCACCAACAACAACAACAACATTGGCAGCCTCAGCAGAACAGGCAGCCTCAGCATAATTGGCAACCCTCCAATAATCAATACAGACCTTCCTTTCAGCAGCAAAGGGAGCCATCGCAACCACAACTTGTATCCAGTGGTCCTTCTTTGGAGGAGTTGATGAAGCACATGGCCACTAATAACTTGCAGTTTCAGCAGAGGACTGAAGCTACCATTCAGAGCCTGTAGACACAGATCGGCCAACTAGCCAATGCTATTAACCAAAACCAGCCTTCTTCATCCTCTGCCTTGCCTTCTCAGACTGTGCCAAATCCGAACTCACAAGGGAAGAATGTGAGTGCAATCACTTTGAGATCTGGCAAGGAAGTTGACCCACCAGAAAGGCTAGCCATTGAAGCACCACCACCTGCAGATGGGAATACTTCACCTACAAATGCATCTGAGCCCATTCCTCCCCCTACAGTTCCTTTCCCTCAGAGACTTTCTCATTCAAAGAAATTGGCCGAATTGGCTTTGGAGAAGGAGATCCTTGACACCTTCCGCAAGGTCGAGGTCAACATTCCGCTTTTAGACGTCATCCGCCAAATTCCAAAATATGCCAAGTTTTTGAAAGAATTGTGCACCAACAAGAGGAGACTAGTAGGCCATGAGAGAGTTAGTCTCAGCAAAAATGTCTCTGCACTCATTCAACCCATGCCACCAAAGTGCAAGGATCCAGGGACATTTTCTATTCCTTGTATTATTGGAAATTGTAAATTTGATGATTGCATGTTAGATTTAGGAGCTTCTATCAATGTCATGCCTACATCTGTTTTTAATTCTCTAGGTTTAGGACCTTTGAAAGCTACTGGTGTTGTGATACAGTTAGCTAATAGGAGTAATGCACACCCTGCTGGTTTAATTGAAGATGTTTTAGTTAGGGTGAATGAATTGATTTTTCCTGCTGATTTCTACATTCTTGAGATGGAGAGTGAACTCGGTTGTAGTAGTTCACCTATTATTCTTGGTAGACCTTTCCTGAAAACAGCTAGGACTAAAATTGATGTGCATTCTGGTACCATGTCCATGGAGTTTGGTGATAACATTGTGAAATTTAATATCTTTGATGCCATGAGACAACCTAGAGAGGAGCATTCTGTTTTGAAGATAGATGTTATTGATGACATGATAGATGAGTTTCTAGAATGCATGCATAATACATGTAATGTTGATGATTCATCTTCTGGAATTGATTTCAAATTATCTGATGCCTCTGTTGTGAGTTGTGACTGTGATACTCATTCTTGGTGCTATGATAGTACTGATTATCCTGATGTGCCCATGCATGAGTATGCCATTGATACTGCATCTGCATTGAGTTCTTCTGGTACTAATAACCCTGTATCTGAAAGTCTGGTTGATGGGAATAGTGAAGTCAGTCTTGATGGTGATTCTGAAAGATTGTCTGAACCTGTTTCTCACATACCTAATCATTTTGTAGGCCACGGCCTCACTTGAGTTGCTCAACTCCGCCACTGCTAGACCTTCTATTGAGCAACCACCCGAGCTAGAACTCAAGACACTTCCTGAGCATCTAAGATACGCATACTTAGAAGATGATAATAAACTACCAGTAATCATAGCCCAAAACCTCTCATCTGATCAGGAAGCCAAGTTGCTCGATGTTCTGCGAAATCATAAGAAAGCTATTGGATGGACACTTGCAGACATCCCTGGTATTAGTCCCACCACTTGCATGCATCGGATATTATTAGAAGATGGGGCCAAACCGGTGAGGCAACCTCAGAGGAGACTTAACCCACTCATTCTGGATGTTGTGAAGAAAGAGGTCACAAAGCTTCTTCAAGCTGGTATTATATATCGATCTCTCGACGACCTGGTGGGTAAGTCCAGTTCAAGTTGTTCCAAAGAAATCTGAGTAACCGTGGTGGAAAATGAGAAGAATGAGTGATACCCACGAGAATCCGAAGCAGTTGGAGAGTCTCGTGATTGACGTAAGACTCAACCAGGCTACCCGCAAGGATCACTATCCTTTACCTTTTATTGATCAAATGCTTGAGCGGTTAGCTGGTAAATCCCATTACTGTTTTCTTGATGGATTTTCAGGTTACTTCCATATACATATATCACCTGAGGATCAAGAGAAGACCACCTTCACATGCCCCTTCGGAACATATGCATACAGAAGGATGCCATTTGGACTCTGCAACGCACCTGGCACCTTTCAGAGGTGCATGGTAAGCATCTTTTCTGACTTTTTAGAGGAATGCATGGAAGTTTTTATGTATGATTTCTCTGTTTATGGCTCTTGTTTTGATGATTGCCTGAGTAGTTTAGCAAAGGTCTTAAACAGATGTATTGAAAGCAACCTTGTTTTAAATTATGAAAAATGTCATTTTATGGTTGAGTCTGGCATTGTACTTGGGCATGTTATATCTAAGAAAGGAATTGAGGTAGACCCTGCTAAGATAGAGGTTATTTCTGCTTTGCCTTACCCCGCTTCTGTGCGGGAAGTTCGCTCTTTTCTTGGTCATGCAGGTTTCTATCGACAATTCATTCAAGATTTCAGTCGCATTGCCCAACCACTCACCAACCTACTCCAGCATGATGTGGAGTTTGATTTCAGTGACTCTTGCAAGGCAGCTTTTGATCAATTGAAGAAGTGCTTGACTACTGCTCCAATCATCCAACCACCAGATTGGACCCTTCCCTTTGAATTGATGTGTGACGCATCCAATTATGCAGTTGGTGCAGTCCTAGCTCAGAGGCGAGATAGAGCGTCCCATGTTATTTCCTATGCCTCTAAGACCTTGGACTCAGCACAGTCCAACTATACCACTACAGAAAAGGAGCTTTTAGCTATTGTATTTGCATTGGATAAATTTCGGTCTTATTTGTTAAATGCAAAGATTGTTGTTTTCACTGATCATGCAACTTTGAAGTTCCTTCTGAAAAAGGCAGATGCTAAACCCAGACTCATCAGATGGATGCTTCTGCTTCAAGAGTTTGATATTGAAATCAAGGATAGAAGTGGAGCTCAGAACTTGGTGGCTGATCACCTCAGTCGCATCCATCTACCTGCCACACTCTCCCCCATTGCGGATGACTTTCCAGATGAGCAGCTTTTACAGCTGCAAGGTAAATTCTCATCCCCTTGGTATGCTGACATTGTAAATTATTTGGTTCTTTGGTTTAATTCTGAAGATTTCACTAGGGCTCATGCATTGAAACTTAAAAGTGATTCTAAGCATTATGTATGGGATGACCCTATCTCGTGGAAATTTTGTAGTGACCAGATTATTAGGAGATGTGTGCCTGAGCATGAGTTTGCATCTGTTCTTGCATTTTGTCATGTTTTTGCTTGTGGTGGTCATTTTGGACCTAGAAGAACTGCTAGGAAAGTATTAGACTCTGGATTATTTTGGCCTTCTTTATTTCATGATGCTTATGATTATTGCAAATCCTGTGATAAGTGTCAGAAAATAGGAAATATTTCTCGTAGGTATGAGATGCCTCAGCAATCCATTTTATTATGTGATGTTTTTGATGTTTGGGGCATTGATTTTATGGGACCGTTTCCTGTTTCATTTGGATTTACTTATATCCTGCTTGTTGTTGACTATGTTTCTAAATGGGTTGAAGCGAAAGCCACTAGGGGGTGACGGTCTCCGCTTCGTTGTAGTAGATTTTGTTCGCTCCCATATATTTTGCAGGTTTGGTATTCCAGGGCCATCATCAAGGTGACTGGGCACACATTTTTGTAACCTAGGAGCATGAACCTTTTATTAAGAAAATATGGAGTGCTCCATAAGGTTGCCACCGCTTACCATCCCGGACTAATGGGCAAGCCGAGATTTCTAACAGGAAATCAAGCTAATTCTACAAAAGACTGTCAGTTCCAACAAGAAGGATTGGAGCAAGCGGTTAGATGACGCTTTATGGGCTTACCGGACTGCTTATAAGACTCCGATTGGGATGACCCCGTTTAAACTGGTGTATGGTAAAGCATGCCACCTTCCTGTGGAACTTGAGCACCGTGCTTACCGGCGATCAAGCGATGTAACATGGACTGGACCAACTGGAGCAGAAGGAAACCGCAACTCCAAGAGCTAGAGGAGCTGAGATTGGAGGCTTATGAAAATTCACGCATTTATAAAGAGAAGACCAAAGCCTTCCATGATCGGCAGATTCTTCACAGGGAGTTTTCTGTTGGACAGAAAGTTCTTCTTTTTAATTCCCGCCTTAAACTTATGCCTGGTAAACTTAAATCTAGGTGGGATGGTCCCTTTGAGATTGCTAATGTTTTTCCCTATGGTACGATTGAATTGAAAGATGATCGAACAGGGAATACATTCATGGTGAACGGGCAGCGCTTAAAGCACTATCATGAGAGCTCCATGGAGCAACCCGCAGAGCAGGAGATAGTTACTCTTGCAGACGCACTGCCGCTTTAAGCGGCCGAGGGAGTTTTCTTTTCTCCCTTCACTCTTTTCCATTTTATTTATCCATTTCTTATCTATCCACCTTCTGTAATTTGGAAGAAATAAAAGTAATTAGGATTTCCATGCTTTATTTACTTGGATATTTTGTGATTCTGGTCTAACTATTAGTATATCTGCATTATATGAATCTGAACTGAAGTCAGAGCTGAGTTAATATTTAGATTATTTTGTGGTGTTGATATATTCCTCTAATAGATTGTGGATTATTCTGTATGGATTGGTTTTGTATTATCTCTGATAAGTACTTGGCGATTTGAACCTGTGAGTTATTTGAGCCTGTTTTGAATGGATTCATCTTTATGCCATTCTCTTTCTTTTGGTGTGATTTATGTCATTGGTGAATGTTGTTTTTCAGAACTTGCTTTCGTTCTTTTCGAAGCTGCAATTTATCACATAATGCATGATTATGATTGAGGCATTCATTTCTATTTTCCCCACTTGACCAGATAGCCTACCTTGCATTTGTATCCCTTGCTAGCCCCTTTGAGCCTGAAACATTTTCTTTCATTACCTGTATTACAAGCCTTAAAAGTAAAACAATGTTATCCCTGATTTTACAGATATTAATTGAATTGTTTATCTTTTGGTATAGTAAGCAGATAAGTGTGGGGGTCTCTGCTCGGGACGTGCAGAAAATTAAGTGTGGGGGGGGGGGGGGTAGAATACTTGATTAATGATTTATACGATTTGGGTCCAGAGTTGTGGAGATGATACAATTTGGTGAAATTTTAATCATCACACTTGTATAAATGTAATGAAAAAAAAACAAAAAAAAAATCTGAATAAGTGTGAAAATAAGTTGAATACTTTAGCAGTAGTTGAATTGGAGAATTTACAGGTTTATTGTGTAGTTCTCATATCTTTTGCAATCTGTTGATGCTCTGTTCAATATCTGTGAAATAGTAGTCACTGAACCATATTTATCAAAACCTCATCCTTAGCCCCACTACAACCTTTGCAAGTCCTCTTGAATCATGCATGACTATGATTGTTAGTGGTAAAGAATTAGAATAATTGCAAGCCTATGATAAAATAATTTTCATTTTAATGGTCTGAGACTAAACACTTGCCTGATACACTTGAGAGTTTGAGAGATACACACACTTCTGGTGAGACCAATGCTTATGATTGACATGCATGATTAATTCAATATCTGATTAATCCTATCTGAAATAGGAATTGTTCAACACTGTGACATGTAATCTCAAGATTAATTATGCTCTGATTGTTGTGTTCATACCTGTTTTGAAAAATATGAAATAGCTTAGACCAGATGATCTTTTATCCAAGTTCATGTTTTCTTAGGACTTAGTTTTGCCCAGGAGTGCAAAAGAATAAGTGTGGGGGAATTTGATAAGTCAATATTTTGATTACTTTCATTGCATCATTTGTATCCTAAAATAGCATTATTAGTGGTCAATTAGTATGATTTAATGTATTTATGAGTTTAGACTCATTTTGGCTTTAAATAATAAATTTGGTCTAATTCGTTATGTTTATCCAGATTTGACAAGGTGTACAAAACTGAGCATAACTTTCACTACAGACCACTGATTGAGCTGAATTTTATGTCAAATTAAAGAGGACTCAAAGATCTACAACTTCTATGAAGACATAAACTTCCCAGTCGGAGTGCATCTAGTGTGAAAATGTCTTTGAATGCAGCACACGAACTGCTCTGGAAATTCCAGCATTTAATGATTTGACATGTCTCAGTAAAATAGGCATAACTCCCTCCACAGATGTCCAATTGATGAGCGATTAATCTCTTCTTAAACAAGAGAGATATAGCTACAAAAGTCATGAAGACATGAAGATCCAATTCGGATTGCATCTTTGGTGAATTTAGCCTTGAACGTAAACCATGGCTCCAGTAACAGAATTACAGCAAAATTGGACTGACAAGTCTCGGTAAAATAGGCATAACTCCCTCCACAGATGTCCAATTGATGAGCGATTAAATTCCTCTTAAACAAGAGAGATAGAGCTACAAATGTTATGAAGACATGAAGATCCAATTCGGATTGAATCTGGGGTGAATTTAGCCTTGAAAGTAGACCATGTTCCAGTGACAGAATTCTATGCGAGTTGGACCAATTTTTAGTTGCATTTAATTCATCCACTTTGTAATGTTTTGCTTAGGAATTGAGCCCTGGACCTCTCACCCAATTTGACATGTGCAAGGGGACTGTCAAGTGAAGAAAAAATGGATAAAAATGGATTCCCAATCACATGCACATTGGATTTAGTAGGGGACATACCAGATTTGGGAGAAATTTTGGACAGATTTTGATGATTTTTCTCCCCACTTTCTTTGACTTTTTCTCCCCACTTCTCTTGATGTATTGGCTATATATTCTCTGGACACACTACATTCTGCACTTCACACATTACACACTTTACAACATTTCCATTTCCTTTTGGCTCCATTTTCTTTTCTTCTTCCCTTCTCCGCTAGGATTTTGTTTTAGCCATTTCCATTTCAGTTTTTTCTAGCTATTGTTGTGTTTGAATTCGTCCATTAATGCACTTTCATTCTTCTATACTTTCAATTTGAATTTGTAGTGAAATTTCTGCATTTTCCAGTTTTTGCTCCATTTCTCTCTTCTTGTTTTGCTAGGGTTTGCCATTGGCCCCTTTCTCATTTTCTTTCAATTCTTGCATTTTATAGAAAATTATAAAATTCTAATTTAGGAGGCTCTGCCACCTTCACTTGAATTTTATAAAGTTCTATACTTTAATTTCTAGCAATTTAAATTCCAGCACTTTTAATTCCCAACAATTGTTCTTCATTAAGTTTAGTATCTTAATTTTGTTGTTGTTCTTTTCTGTTTTGTTTTTTTTTTATTTATATTATGCAATCCCAATTTGTGTTAAGTTTAAATTCAATTATGCATAACTAATTTTCTTAACCAATTCAATCTCAACCGGATTCCTAAATTCCTTAGGTTCTTGGTTTCTAATTGAATAAGTACTCATCTTGGATTTTATAATTTCAATTTCATTATGTCGATTGATGTTTTGAATTGAGATCGTTAATTTTTGGCGTTGTTGATAAACAATGAATGCAATGAACTGATTTTAGGATTCGAAACCAAGTTTTGTGCTCTCATACGATCGCGTGAGTTTAAAGGCCACTGAGAGTTCGATGAAAATACTCTAAGATTTTAGAGTGATAGTTCAGTATTGGAATGCAGAGATCTCGGTTCCAATACACTGCATAGATGTGTGCTTTTATTTTGTTGAACCAATGAGGGAAATTAGGATTCGACAGAGATTGGATTGGTGACTTTTATTTGTTGTTATTGATTTTGTCTAGTCGCTTTAATTGCTTTAAATTTCCGTAAGCCTGAAATCCCCCCCCCCACTTCGCGTTTTGTCTTTGATAGAAATCAATTGATGGTCCTTGAGAGACGACCTAGGAGTCACTTCCTAGTATACTGCATTTAATTATTTTTAATTTGCACGAGTACGACCTCGTGTCAGCATGTCTTGATTATCAACACCAAATACCTTTTTTGTGAAAGGTACCTGTATAGGTGTACTTATCAATGTTGATGATATGTTGAGTAGGTCAACCAGGGGATTTTGCTCTGTGCCATCTTCATTGTTATAAGTTTCTAGTATATGAAATTAATTAATAAATTTAATTACCTTTGCCATAATTGTATGATGAAGATGTTTAGCATGATATTACCTGAACTTATTTCTAGAACATCAGAAAAAGATATATACATGAGCATGTCTTAATTATCAACACCAAATACCTTTTTTGTTAAAGGTACCTGTATAGGTGTACTTATCAATGTTGATGATATGTTGAGTAGGTCAACCAGGGGATTTTGCTCTGCACCATCTTCATTGTTATAAGTTTTTTGTTTTGATACAAATGTTGCCTTTGGAACTTCCATCAGTTGCTTTCCTAGATTCACGTGATCTTAAACATGCAAAGTGACATTTGGTAGCATTTAATATTAAAACTAAAAAAGAATTCAATTGAATCAAACAAAATTTACCTTATATTGTGATGAAATAGCCTTCATCAAATTACGAGGCCATGCAATAAATATGTCAATTGCTTGCTTCACTAATTTAACCTCTATATTGGGCACATGCAGTGGGGAATTAGGGCCAATGGCTTCTTCCACTACCACCCTAACATAGTGTGGTTGTATAAGAACCCCGTGTATGGTTTTGCCACCCCCGAACACGGTACCAAGGGCTACTTTGCATGGAGGATCCCCCTCCATATGCAACTCTACCCTGTCAAACAATAATATATATGTTAGGATCATATATAAATATTGAAATTTTTGAAAAAACAACTTTAATGTAAATACAACTCCCACCTTCCATTAAAGGCTGGTTCATGAACAATACAACTTGCTTTACTGCTAACATAAACAATGTCATGTACTGGAGACATTGGGTGCATGGATTTTAGCCTCTTCTGAAGCCTCTCTTGAATCCTCTCCACAATCCGCTCATCAAGCCTTTCATCAAGCCTCTTGTTCATAATATCTTCAAAATCTCTATAAAACTCTTCCTGAATTCGATTATACATTTGTTTTTCATAGTCCTAAAATGTCTTCTGAGACATATTGAAACTGTTGGTTCTTCGTGATTGTGAACCAAAATAATCACGAATACCAACCCCGACTCCAGCAGCACGGACGCGTCCAGGGTGATCAGGTTTTCTTATGACTATAGTCAAAATACCCGATGGCCATAAGAAACAAATGAACCCTGACTAATTTGCTCAACTAGCGAATCCTGTAAATCATATTAACAACACAAGTTATTACATCAAATCTTCTTTGTTGTTTTAATAAGATGAAGAGATTTTTTAACTTACAACTCTATCTGTAATTTCCTGTGCCTCAGCTGAAGTCATTTCTCCTGAATCCTTTCTTCGAGCACCCGTCCATAATTCATAGCATGTTGGAAGAGACGGTGGATTATTAAAGATGTCGATCACCCCTAACTCATCCTGTCTAGCCTTTATCTTCTTCTCCATGAGTTTTTCAGTTAACTTAGCATACCCACCACGAGATAGGAGATGAGGTGTATTGTTTTTTTTTTTTCTGCCGCTCTTGTGCAACTTTCCTTGTTTCCTATTTAGAATACAAAAAAACCAGTTTAGTTAATAATTTAATTGAATATTAACAATTATTGAAAATGATAATACGAATAACAATACTAACCTGCCAATTAGGGTTCAAACGACTATTACGAAATGTCGTCCAATCTTCTTCAAATATATTATACTTTTCACATGGTGATTTGTCAGATTTCGCTCCAAAAACATAGTCCCTAGTTAGTGAGCTCTTAAAATCTCTCCATCGGACTCCAACCAAGGCCAAAATCTTCTTCTTGATTTTCTCACTATCTTCAAATTCAAAATAATGCTGAAAAGTAAGACATTATTAGGATATAATTAGTGAAATATAGTTTACTTATTTAATCAATTTAATAAATAATGTAATTAACATTAAAATACCTTAATATCTTGCCAAATTAGATCTTTCTCTACCGACCCAACATTATCCCTACTTGGGATGGTGATGGACACATGCATCCTAGCAACAAGTCCTAGATAACTCTGGAACTGGACAACATTTAATCCTCTTGCCTTGCCTGAATTTGGATCTATTTCTACACGAGTCTTCTCCTTCGTGATGCATCCTGATGTAATGTAAGGTAGTCTAGTAACAGATCTAGAACCCTTTCACAGTAGACTTTGTTGTATCAGACATATCTGCTCAAAAGAGAAACATCACACATAAATAAATCATATAAAATAAAGATACATAGTGAATTTAAACATCACAACCTTATCAATTTAAAGATACAATAGACACAAAAAAAATGTTAAAGTAAATAACATTATAAGAACATATATATTGAATAAAATTAAGTTTGCAAGTTTTCCCATATCCCTTCATCATGATCAACTTGAATGGCATGTACATCATCCACTACATTGTCTTCAACTGTCGGTAGTGTATGACAAATATCATTATATGGATCTTCATGTGTACCATGCATGCTCCTTGAATGAAAAACCACAAAAAAGTTCTCATTACATGGGTCAGTAACATAAAATATTTGTCTTGCTTGATATGCCACAATGAATGGTTCGTCTTTATATCCTTCCTTCTTCAAATCTACCAAAGTAAATCCCAAAGCATCTACTTTCACGCCGTTGTTACCTTCAACCCATTTGCACTTGAAAACAGGCACTCTAAATGCAACATAATCAATCTCCCATATATCTTCAATCACCCCGTAGTAACTCATAGATGCCTTAACTGAATTTTTGTCTTTGGAACTAGTAAAATGGACAGAGCTTGTAGTGTAACTCCACTGTTTTGAACCCTACTTCTCTCATCTTGTGTCTTGTTAGAGAAACAACATTTATTAACATCATATGTATGGTAACTAATGACATCTCTATTAGGCCCACGAGCTAATCTCAATAATGTTTCTGAAGCTGAATCTTCACCATAAACTTTTTCATTAAACCAAGGTAAAAAGGTATTGTTATGCTCATTCAAGACCCACTTCTCATTCATCCATGGGTAACTTCTCTTGATATGACTGATATGACCAGATATATAAGGAAGAACTTCATTAGTGTTGTTCAATATGTACAAGTGTGCTTGGTCCAGTTCCTTTTTATTAACTCGAATAATCTTTTTGAATCGGGTACCCATGCCTTCACTTCTTCCATCATGGTGAGATTTAGGAATCCCTATAGCATCAGTCCTCGACAAGTAATATGTACAAAACTCAATAGCTTCTTCTGCAATGTATCTTTCAACAATAGAAGCTTTAGGGCGATATTGATTCATCACATAACCTTTCAATATCTTCATGTACCTTTTAATCAGATACATCCACCTCAAGAAAACTAGGCCACAAAACCTTATCTCCCGAACCAGGTGCACAATCAAGTGAACCATGATGTCAAAAAATGCAGGAGGGGAGAACATTTCCAATTGACATAAAATGATGACAGATTCATGTTCAAATGCATCTAAGGTATGTGGGTCAATGACTTTAAATCAAATAACATTGAATAGTATACATAAGCGAGTTACCACAACTCGAACATCATAAGGCAAGATATTATGAATGGCCACAGGTAATAATTGTTGCATCAAAATATGACAATCATGAGACTTTAAACCTACAAGTTTCAAATCTTGCATTGACACAAGGGTATGAAAATTTGAAGAGTATCCTTGTGGCACTTTTACATTTCGTAAAATCTCACAAAAACTCTTCTTTTCATTTTTTGATAGAGTATGACAAGCTGGGGCAAATAAGTGTGTTTCCCTATGGATTGAGGATGTAACTCTGTGCGTATACCCATCTCAACTAAGTCTTGACAAGCTTTGACCCCATCTTTTGTCTTGCCTTTAATATTGAGTAATGTTCCAACAACACCGTCACGAACATTTTTCTCTACATGCATCACATCTAATTTTTCCCAATAAGGAAGATCAAAGAACATTGATCGCTTCTTCCATAGGTTGCTTGAAATTATTTTCTTTTGTTTCTTCCCAAATACATTATTAATGCTCTTTAGTCGGTCATAAAGTTTTTCACCTGTTAGTGGACTTGGTGCAAACTCATGTTCTTGACAACCATTAAATGCTGCCTTCAATTTACGATATGGGTGACCACGAGGGAGAAACTTTTGATGTCTAGTGTACACAATTTTTTGCCCATGTTTAAGTTGTACAAAACTTGTGTTTTCTTCACATATTGGACATGCATAATGTCCCTTTACACTATATCCACTCAAGTTACCATATGCAAGAAAGTCATTAATTGTACAAAACAACATTGCACGCAACATCAAATTGTTTTGGCTGTGAGCATCAAACACATCAACACCAATCTTCCACAAAAGCTTCAAATCATCAATCAATGGTGCAAGATAAACATCTATGTCATTTCCTGGTTGTTTTGGTCCTAATATCAACAGAGTCAACATTACATATTTTCTCTTCATACATAACCAAGGAGGGAGATTATAAATGACTAGCATTACTGGCCAAGAACTGTGATTAGTGTTCATGTTTCCATAAGGATTCATTCCATCTATAGCAACACCAAATCTCAAGTTCCTTGGCTCACATGCAAAATCTAGGTACAACTCATCAACTTTCTTCCACTATAAAGAATCAGCAACATGACGAAGTTATCCATCACATACTCTACTGTTTGCATGCCATGTCAAGTTCTTAGCATCATCTGGATTGGCAAACAATCGCTTCAACCTTGGAATGATTGGTAAGTACCATAACATATTAGCAGAAGGCCCGTGTTTATAATCTTCTTCACTAAAACTCTGATCATCTTTCTTTTTGAATCGTGAAATTCCACATTTAGGACACACAATTAAGGTTGCATACTCATTTCTATATAATATACAGTCATTAGGGCAAACATGTATATTCTTATACTCCATACCCATTGGACATAAAATCTTTTTTGCCTCATAATTACGAGTAGGCAAAGTATTTTCTTCTGGAAGCATCTCCTTCAAAACCTCTAACAATTCATTAAAGCTTTTATCTGTCCATCCATTTCTCGCCTTGACATTCAACAATCTTAGCATGGTTGACAATCAAGTAAAACTGGTGCATCCTGGATACAATGGTTGTTCTGTATCACTCTTTAAAGACTCATATACATGTGGCCTATGAGAATCTTCTTGAAGGTGACAAACCATTTCATCCAATCGATCATCAAAATATCCTACATCTTCATCATCAAATTGTGACTGTGTTGATGGATTGCTCAATATTTCTCCATGCCATGTCCATAATGTGTAAGTTATACAAATACCATACATGATAAGGTGCTCACATATGTCATTAGTGTGTTGTTTGATCTGATTCAAACAACAAACACATGGAAAAAAATATTTTTCATTCACTGCATTCACATGTAATTGAGCAAAACTTAGGAATTGATCAACTTCATTAATGTACTCTTCACTAACCCGAATTTTATTCATCCAACTTCGATCCATTATCTATGGACACTTACTCTGGATGTAAAATTTAATAAACCCATTAAGATGACAATGACAATAATATGAAACTAGCATTATTAGAATAATGAAATATTCTAACTTAACAATTTTAACAAAAACTGGCCAGAGTCTCCCTTATAATTTGGATACTTCCCAAAAATGAAAACAGACTCAAATTAATCATGTAAAATCAAGAATTATATGATTAATATATTCAATAACAAAATTCGAATACATTTCAATTATTCAACTAACCTTCAAAGATTTACTTGGTGTAATTCAACAACAAAATAGAAAGAATCCTTAATGAGAAGAAATACTCTCCTGAAATAAGAGAAATTAAATAACATCATCAAACCAATAGAGATAATAAAAAGATGGCCAAAGTTAAATATCCAAACAACACTAATTGCCAGAGATGATGTCAAAAATTTATTTAGGTAATTTTATATTATCAGTTTTAATGAAAATTGGGCAGAGTCTCCCCTAAATTTAGATATTTCCATAAAAAAGAAATACTTAAATCCATGAAGTACAATCCAAAATCATATAATCAGTATATTCCACAACATGACAAGAAAAAATTATATTAAAGATGGACGGATCGAATAATTATCATTAAAGTAATGTCTATAGGTTTGACAAAAAAACTGGCCCTTAAATATTAGTAAAGAAGAAATATTTAATATATGATAAACAAAATTAATACGTCTAGATTTAGAAGAAAAGAAAAATAATTGTATAATATATATATATATATATATATATATATATATATATATATATATATATATATATATATATATATATACGATGCATTTTTTGGAATTCTTTATCTCGCTATTAACTAAATTATTATTATATTTAACAGCTGAATTTTGCTGCATGAGTGTGTTTGGACGGATTCAACCATGAACAACGAGTCTCGCTTATTTTGTGTCTTAAATTTATCAAAAACAACTCCCACAAATTCATGACAAATTGGTCAAATTCCATTGCAAATTCTAGCTATTAGTGACAATTTTCTAGATTTCTGTGACAGTTTCGATTTTCTCTTTGTTCAACGTGTTAACCTGGGTTTTGATGGCTGTTTGGGGCTTGATTTAATAGTATATACATATATAAGCTCAACTGGAAGATTTCATAATTTTCCAACACCATTTCATATGCTTTTAAGTGCTCACAATTTGGGAAAATTAGTAACTGTTGTCTGAAAAAATTTTAAGCATTGGTACTTGTTCTTGTGTCCAAATTCTTTGAGTTTTTTGATTTAAATTTTTCCAGTTTTAAAGTGTTGTTTTACTTCATTTTATTTGTAGTAGCTAGAGTATCCATTGTCTCATATAAATTCTCCTTTTGAGTGGCTAAATTTTCTTCATTGAGTGTCCTTTTATTGCTTGTTTTCTTTGGCTTCCTAATAGTTTTGTATTGAGTATTTGTCTCCTTTGAATTTCCTTAAACTTTTTGGCTGAATTATTCCTCTTTCACTTGGATAAAATTGGACTTGATAATTGATAAAGGTTTCTCAAGAAACTTTAAGTGGGAGTTGAGAGGAAAAAGGCTAAAGAGTACAATATAGAAAGAGCCTCTTAAAAGTGTAAACAAGAGTGTTGAGTGAAACACTTAGTGAGTGGAAAGGACCTTGTGTCTTATATTATTATTGCTTCTAACATATTTCTTTGCAGCCACGGGAGAAATTTCCCCAAATATTGAAGACCAAATACGTCCTAGTGATGTTAGATTTTTGAAATGTTTTATGGAGACAATGGACAAATTTGAAACAATTATAAAAAAAGATTTGAATGAGTTGAGAAGGGAAAATGTTAGGCGGATGAGGGAAGAGGATAGTAAGATTGAGGACCTTGATAGGAGACTAAGGGAAGAGCGTGAGAGAAAAAATGAGAGAAGAGGAAAACAAGAGAGGTATCATCGTTCATATCAAAGAAGTGATAAAGATTACTATGAATCTAGGAAGGAATATAGAGATAGCAAAGAGAGAAGGATTAGAGAAGAGTATGAGAGAAAAGAAACTAAGTATAAGAGGAGAGAAAAAGAGTTGAAAGAAAAGAAGCTAAAAGAGAAAGAATTGAGAGAAAAAGAATTGAAGGAAAAAGAAATTAAGGAAATAGAGTTAATGGAAAAACAAATGAAGGAGAAAAATGATTCTTTACTTGTTTGTGCTAACCCTTCATTTGAAACTCTTAATTCTTATTTTGACAATATTGTAGGTATGGTTCTAAAGGATGACTATCAAGAGGAAATGGACAATCTCTTGTATGAAGATGTAGAAAGAAAGACACTTAAAGACCTTTGTGAAATTTCTTATGACCATCTTGATAAAAATTCTTTTGTTTTGGTGCCTAGTGAAGAGTTATGCATAAGTGAGCCTTGGAACAAACACTATGAAGAGAAGAAAATACCTATAGAGTTTGAGTTCCCCTTTGAGGAAAAATGTTTATCACTCACTATTCCTCTCTCTTGTAATAAAAATGATATTCCATACCCTACACTAGAATCTTATGACTGAGCCTTAGAAAATTCTTGAATTTAGAAGTGTGGAATTTTTAATTGTGCCTACTAACTATTATTTTCATGATATTGATTGTTCATATAGGTTGATGGAAGAATTTAAGAAGGAGGACACATTACAAACTTCCACATCTATTGAAGAAATATTTAATAAGGCACAAGTGGCTAAACAAGTTGAGAAAGGATTAGAAACTCCTATGAGTTTCGGTTATACCATGACTAATCATTTAACTTCTTCTTTTACTTCTTTACATTGTCATGTTGACATTAGTAGGCAAAGCATCTTGTTATTATATGATGAACAAATAAGCAAGATAGGTAAACTTGATAAAATAAAAGAAAAGGAAAATAAGAACTTGAATTTGGCCTTACACCCATGTAGTCATGATGAGTCATTATTTTGATCAGTTTCTCTGCATTTAATACATCATATTACAACATTATTAATGGTCAATTAGCATGATTTAGTGCATTTATGAGTTTGGGCTCATTTGGGCCTTAAGTGCTTATTTTTGTTCTAATTCGCTAAAATTTCCAGTTTTGACAAGGTTCACTAAAACAGGCATAACTCTCACTACAAAACTCTGTTTGAGCTCCGTTTTATGTCAAATTAAAGAGAACTTAAAGAGCTACAAAAGCTATGAAGAGCCAATTCGGACCTCATCTGAGGTGAAAATTGCCTTGAAAGTGACGCACGAAACTGATGCGGGAATTCCAGCGTGAAGAATTAGTGTAGGCCCATTTCAAATCATGTAATTGGACCATTTAAATGTTTGCATTGAGTGGGTTTTGAACCTTGCACCCTAAGTCACTTAAAGTCATGTGACTAACACATGACTCACTTATTATAAATACCTCAATTTAGAAAATTGTAACACACTTTTTTACCTTTCAATCAATTTCAATTTTCAGCATTACTCTTTTCCTTTCAAGTCGCTCTACTAGGGTTTTCAGGTTTGCCATTCCAATTCTCGTTCTCTCTCCCTTCTTGTAATTTAATTCTTCTAATATGCAATCCAAATCTATGCTTAGTCTAATTTCAATTATGCGCAACTAATTTCTTCAACCAATTCGATCTCAATAGGATTCCTAATTTCCTTAGGTTCTCCGTTTTCAATTACATGAGTACTCGTTTTGGATTCTATAATTTTAATTCCATTATGTTGATTAATATTTTGGATTGAGATTGTTGATTCGGTCATTGTTGATTGATAATGAATGCAGAGAACTAATTATATGATTCGAAACCATGTTGTGTGCTCTCAGCGATTGTGTGAATTTAAAGGTCGCCAAGTGTTCGATGATAATTCTCTAAGATCTTAGAGCGTTAGTTCAGTGTTGACATGCAAAGATCTCGGTTTCAATGCACTGCATAGATGAGTGTCTTTATTTTGTTGAACCAATGAGGAAAATTGGGATCTGACAGAGATCGGATTAGTGCTTTGTAATAATCTATTAATTGCTTTTTAATTATTATTTAATTACTGTCATTGGTTAATTTGGTATTATTTGACGCACGTTCGGCGCGTGTGTCAAGTCACTTTGAGATGAAAGCTTACCTATAATTTACATCATTGGTAATGAGTTATGTAAGAAATGAAAAACTTGATAAAGTTTGTTTGATCTTTGATCCGGGTGAAATATTTTATTGTAGGTAAGAACCTAAGCCCACTTGAGGACAATTTGGCCACAAGAAGGAGGGTTTGATGAAGGACCATCTTCAAAAGCTCAATAAACTCTTCAACCTTACTTTTTAAGAAATTAAGCTTCTAATAAAATTCGCTATATTTTTTATTATCTGACCAGGTTTAGTATTCGTAGCATAACTTGGGCTACACAACTCCAATTTAGCTGTTCTTGGTGTATTTTTAAAGCTAACTTAAAGGGCTACAAAAGCTATTCAGACACAAAATACCAGTTCTAACTAAATCTAGGAGGAAATTGGGCTTGAAAGTAACGTTTGGATACTGCCAAGATGTTCCAGCGGAGTCCTGACCAGGTTCAGTATTTCGAGCATAATGTGGGCTACAAAACTCCAATTAAGTTAGTCTTGGTTTCTTAAAGGGCTACAAAAGCTATGAAGACACCAAAGCCCAGTTCGAACTGAATCTAGGAGGAAATGGAGCTTGAAGTTAACATTGGAATGCTACCAGGATTTTCCAGCAAGTTGTTTAATTGTTTAGGCCTATTAGTTTCTTTCAATTATGTATTTGTTTTAAGACTTGAATTTGGGCCTTGTAATTGTAAACTGTTCTCAGCTCAGGGTGTCTCTCATCTCACCATTGATCACTCATTTCATCCTAGGGTGGAGAACATTTCAGATTTCTAATCTTAGGCTCATCACACTTTCATTAAATTTGTCAACATTTCTATTGGACTCACTTTTAGCCAAAATAAATGAAAATTGATAATTGTTTCTCTTGAAAGGAGTAGAGTTCTTCTAGGGTTTTCTTCTTGAAACCTTGAATCTTATCATGGATCCTTGCATCCAAGTGGCGATTCTTCCTAATAGCTTATTGAATTTCTAATTCAGGCGCTCCCATCTCTTTTCTAATCCATTTTCTATTTTCTTCTTCCTTTGTTCTTGGTTCCATGAGCTTGTTCTATCTTGGCCTTGTGTTTGAGCTAGATTTTGTGACTATCAAGAGTGTTTGTGAGTGATAGAAGGTAGGTGAATGAAGATTGGGGCAACTACTTGCTTATCCATGAAGATCCCTTCCAAGTTCCTCATGGGTTTGCATCAGTTATCTAGGATATCCCTTGATTCTATTTCTAGATAGTCATCTTTATGTCTAATTTTCCTCCTTAAATTTTTTTAGTCTTAGTTGGTAGAAAATTCTTGTATAATATCAACAACAACTCCCTTCCAGAACTACTTCGTTATTCTTCTATTCTACTTATCTGAAACGTGGGTCAAAACTCATAAGGCTTTCACAAAAATTTTATCATTTCTTTCAACCACTATTTTCTATTCCTAATAGAAGGCCAAGTCATAGATTAAACTACACTTGATCATAAGCTATCTCATTAACCCTAAAATCAATTCTTCATTACTCGAACCAACAAGCAATCAAGTAAAAACTAATTAATCAATTCAAACAATCAATTCAATCGAACCCCCCTAACTAACCGAACCCGTCTCTTATTTACTTTACTTATTTATGAATAGTAATTTAAGATTATTAATGATATAGTGAATGAATGAGAGGTTTAGGAAGCAAATTTTTATTACATAGTATTCAAAGTTCGTTACATCTATGTTGCATAACTTTGTCATTTTATTATTTTACATATTTTTCTTTCTACTTACTTAGCAAATTTACCCCCAAAACATAGCAAAACATCTTCAAAGCAAGACAATAGCAACAATCATTACAAGACATCCACATCTTCTTAATCATGCAAATTTACTCCCACGAACGTTGTTTGAGATCATCACAGGTATTGAAAACACAAAACGCAAGGGTGAGCTTTCCTTAAACCATGATCACAAACAATTGATTGTAATTCTAGCAAAACCTTTGAAACTAAGTGAAAATATTCATAAAAGGCCATTTTCTTTAATCAATCTAGAATATTCTTCAAGGTTTCTTCAAAAATATCATTTTATGATTTTGAAATATGTGTAAAGACAAACATTTATTTCAAATATCATTTGAGAGTAAAAAATACGATATTTCTCTTTAAAATCAATCCAAGATAAAATGCATAAATTTCTAGAATCATTTTTTTGTAAAATTGAATGAAGATATTCTAAAATAGTTAAAAGGTAATGGAAGATCTCATTTTAAAATAATACTTTCATACTTATCCATGATCATCAAAATATCAATCACAAAATAAGACAACCAACAACAATAAGTCAAAACAAACAAACCATCAATTACAATCAATGATTTAGGCATGAATTTCAATGAATCATATATTCAATCAAATACACAACCACTATTGTATGCTCCTAAGCCTATATGATGCATGCACCCTCACCATGCATTTTCACTATTCACTCAAAATGCAATGTGGCGCCCTCCACTAGAATAGCCTGGTGCATCTGATTCTATCATTCAACATACCCACCAGAGGTAGACACTTCATAATTTGTCGAGTTTCCTCAGTGTCCGGCAAGACCTCCCCTGCAACATGTGATCATCATAAGTAGGGCAATTTCCCTACCAAGAGAACCCCCAAGTCCACGACATTTGACTCACTTGGGCGGGAATCTGTTCAAGGACTTACAGACTTGGAATACTACTATCCAGTCACCAATGCAACATGTTCTAAGACCTAGAATTGCATAATGACCTTCACCATATTTTAGGTACTGGCCTTTCCACCAGGTCAATTTCATCTCACCTCTTTCTAAGTATTGCCCATTCACCAAGCAATCTCAGAATATTGCCTCTCCACTAGGCATTTCCAATCGATCATTAAACAATTCAAGTCCATCATCAATTCAATGCAACCATACATGTCACCACTTACTCACATACAATTCACCAAGTAATTGTATATCAAGCTCAAAACAAGTCATACTTTAATGTATAATCAAACAATCACATTATCACCATCAATATGTTTTCATGACATATATTTAATTATTCAATATGTTAATATTCAAAAGAACTTTGATCAAAAGAGGAAAGATTGAAGTTGTTCATAGAAGTCAAAAGCTTAATATAAATAAGAAAGGTTTCCATTTCATTTAGTTTTTATAAAGTAGTCATAGTATTCAGAGAAATAGTTGAAGGATGAAGAAAACAACTTTAAAATAATCATTCAAAGGACAAAGAAAACATAAACTTAGAGAATTAGAAAGAAGTGTAAGGAAATAGGAAGAAAAGAAACACCAAGAAATCAAATAAAGATAATGGAAGTACCAAGAAAACAAAGAATAGAAAAAGAAGGATAAGGAAAGATCCCCTTAGTGGTTTCTCCAAATTTCCTATTTGCTTATTCTACTTACTTGTTCCCACTTTAGTTAGTGAGATTTCTTGTTAAGGTGGAGAAAGTATAGAAAGGTTTTTTAAATGAAGATAGTTTAAGAGAATCTAGAAGTCTTCTTTAAATTAAGTCTTCATTTGACACTTGAGTCCTATTTATAGACTTCCCAAAAAAAATTTAGAGTGTTGGAGATTGTTTCCAAAGAAAAATCTTAGTTTTTATAAAAATATCTTAGTTTCCATAAAAGAAAATTATAGAATAGTTTAAATATATGTTTTAAACTTAATGTCCAAAATGAATTAAGAAATTTCTAGAAATAAGTAGAAAAATAGGAAGTTTCCAGAAATAAATAAAATAAGAAGTTTCTAGAAATAAGTGAAACAAGAAACTTATAGTTATAATTAGAATAATCAAGAAGTTTATAGTAATAATTAAAATAAGAAGTTTCTTGAAATAAGTAGAATAGTCAAGAAGTTTCTAAAAATAAGTAGAATAAGAAGTTTCTATAACTAAGTACAATAATCAATAATTTTCTAGAAATAAGTGTAATAATCAAGAAGTTTCTAGAAAAAATAAGAATTTTCTAGAAACAAGTAAAATAAATAAGAACTAGAAGAAGTAGGATAAAGAAGAACTTTCTAGAATCAACAAGAATTTTCTAGTAAAAGGTAGAATAAAAGATATTTCTAGAATAAATAAGAATTTTCTAGAAACATATAGAATAAACAGGAAGTTTCTAGAAAAAGTAGAATAAAGAAGAAGTTTCTAAAATCAACAGGAATTTTCAAGAAAAAGGTAGAATAAAAGATATTTCTAGAATAGACAAGAATTTTCTAGAAACATATAGAATAAAAAAGAAGTTTCTAGAAAAAGTAGAATAATCATGAATTTTCTAGAAACAATAGAATAAACAAAATGCTTCTAGATTAACCAAGAATTTTCTAGAAAGATATAAAATAAAGAAAAAGTTTCTAAACTAATTTAGAAGTTTTAGAATGAATAAGGCAACAACAACAAATGTAAAGAAAAAATTATAATATTAGATACAAACATAGGTAAGAAACACAATCAAGAAATTAATCCAGCAAACACAATAAACACAATTAAATTACTTGTGTCTTCTCTAAACCGTTCTTCATATTTTCTCTATTCTTTGCTCTCTGTTGTTAAAAACCTTCCTCAAACCATATTTAAATTTTTGGGATGTTACACTAATTGTGTAGTAAGTAAGAAAGAAGTTCAAGTGGCCACAAAGATCAAAGACTTACATGCAAAGGTTAATGCCAACCTTGAAAAGACAAGTGCACATATGGTGCATCAAAATAACAAGGGCTGAAAAGAGCTTGTCCATGAAGCTAGAGATTAGATGTGGGTATACTTTAGGAAAGAGAGATTTTCTAACTTATGGAACGCTTCTTCCAAAAGAAAAGGGACCATTTTAAGTTGTTGTTAAAATTAATGATAATGCATAAAAATATGACAAGCCTTTAGATTTTTTAGGAAACAATACTTTTAATGTAAGTGACCTTTCTTTGTTTGAAATCGATGAAGGTACTGCCAATTTGAGAACAAATTGCTTAAAAGAAGGAGGGCATGATGAAAACATAGATCATAGGCAAGAGGACTTCACAAGGATCAATAGAAGTATAACTAAAGAGAGAGGACTTCACAAGGATCAATAGAAGTATAACTAAAGAGATTGGAGATGAAGTAGAGTCTTATCTAGCATGGAGAACCATTGATGGATTGAAGACCAAGTTTTATCTTCACTTTGTAATAGATACCTAGATCTCAACCAAAATTGGCAATTGCGGTTAAACTTATATTTTTTGTTACTTTTAAGCCTTGAAGTTGGCTTGCTTGAATGTATGAGTTATGAATGCTTAGTAGGTTTAATTGTAAGAAACTTGAAGTCTTCACATGAGACTTGAGATGCTTAGAGTCAAGTGGATCATGAAGCCTTTAAGCTCATTGATACACCTAGGCTCAAGGCATCGTATGGCCCATTAACACTCAAGCTTCCTTAGAAGCATCATCACATCCTCTATATAAGCCTTGACTACCAAAAATTGAAAGACTTTTGTCATATTAACAAAATTTACTTCTTTTTTATTTCTATGCCAATATTAAATATGAAAAGTAGGGCACAATTCTTTGGAGTGGAGTGATATTGGAATTCTCAAATACTGCCATTAGCAAATACTAGGACATCCCAAATGAAATGATATTCAAGCATGATCCACCGCCCACTGCCAACATCCTCCGCATTATTGGTATCCTTGAAGTTACATTTATACAATAGTGCTCCAGCCCACCTAAATTGGCCAGGGGAAATCTTAATTTTACAACCGAAATCTCGTTGAAGTTGGTTGAGAACAGGATCAACCTCTATGATAAACCTAGCCATGTGCCATATGCTACAACCCACCTAATTTGGTGCATCATGGAAAATGGGCCTATTGATCTAGGAGTGGAAATCAATTCCGCTATACTAGCAGTCACAAATGGTGGGTTTGGCTTCCCACCTTTGATCACGGGCTTAGCACGAGCTGTCGGAGTTCCATTGTACATCAGGGAGGTAGTTTTTGCACTTGCCCAACCATTTGGCTTGTCTAATCTATGGTGACTACATAAGAGTAAGGTAACCGCCTCTGAGTTCGATGATGACTCTAAGGACAACCCCTCTTTCTCCCACTACTACTCAACACATTCTCACTAAACACCATCCCATCTACCACCATCATCACCTCAACCCCTGGCACCATCTCCTTTCCACTCCGCACCATCACCACCATAACCCTCTAGCCCTAGCTCTAAGGTGGACCTCGTCGCGCTGATGGTCCGGCTTAATGATAAAGTACTATCTCCACATGAAGAACTTCCTCCAAGAAGATTCACAAGAGGCATGCTTAGAAAGCTTGAAAAGGAGTTGGAAAAGGAAGGAGACAAATAATGCTACAAGTTTCAAACAAAGATTTTAGTAATTCTAGGGATTATATTCTTCTAGTAAATTTGTTTGAATAATTGCAAATTTGTTTGCTTTTATGCTTCTTTAGAGCTTTAAGGTGCAAGGTCCATAAGAAAGAAACTAGGAGATAAGAGTAAATTATAATTACATAACTCACTATAATTAAAAATGGAAATTAAAATCTAATTAAATTTGGATTTGAATTTTAATTATGAATCCAAATGATCTATCTTAAGTAGAATTCTCTTTAAAGTCAAAGATCTTTGACTTAGCTTCAAGAGAGAACCTCCACCTTTAATTCCTCACTTAATTATAAGGGAGGATATTAAAGGAGAATTGATGACTTAACACTTGAAAGTGACAAGAGGATTGATGACTTGTCACTTATAAGTGACAAGTAACTTAAGCCTAGAGTTTGTGTGACTCTAATTCACTCTTAATATCAACTAAAAGGAGGCTAGCTTCTTTCCGAAGTTTCTCTCTCACTTATATAAGCTCCAAACCGAAATCTTGTAGGAACTTTTGAAGAAATTAAATAAAAATTTGAGTTTTTCAGAGAAAGAGTTCTCTTCTTCTTCTTAAGAATATTATCTTAAATCTTATCAATGGATTCTACATCCTTTGTGGCAGTTCCTCTTGGACTTATGGCTTATGCTTGGCGTCTTCTTCCGTTTCCTTTCCTTATCCATTTTCTTGTTTTGGTTCCTCGAAGCTTCCATGGTCAAGTTTCACTTGAACTCCATTGAAGGAGATCTTGGAGAATTGAAGAGAGGGCAACTTGAAGCACTTGGACTTCACGGTTATGGTGCTTGTATCACTTGACCTTCTCTAGCAAGGTCAAGACTAGCAGGTCGCATTTGACTGGGAATAGGCAGAGTTATCCCACCAGCGTACCAAATTTGCCAAGCATCATTTCCTTTCCATAAGGCAGTACATGACCCATTAGATGCAAGATCGATGCCTGTTATACACCACCATCCAGTAGCACACTCCACTAGAGCAAGCACAACTACCACCTTGACCTAAGCGACCTACCTATGATGATTTCTTCCAGTCTCATTGGGGTTTCCCACCTTCTGGCCCATAGGGTAGGAGGTTTGCAACCCCCTCAGTTTAGCACTAATTGCATTGGGGACAACGCAAGGGTTGATTTGTGGAGGATTTTTATGTTTTTATGATTTTACTACTCTATTGTTTTGCTTTGAATAAAAATAAATTGTACTTAGGTTGTTATTTTTCTTGTATTTACTTAGTTTTCAATTCAGCTAGGAAAATTGTGATTGAACTAATTAATGTACTTCATGTTATATGTCTTACCTGTAATGAATTATGCTCAAGACTGTAATTTTAATGATATAATTGTGGCTTCAATGACTCCATTTGATTCCTTTAATGAGCTAGAAACCCAATGTATGGTGATGTCTCATGGTGTATGAAATCTAGTTTAATACATAATATATTGCTCCTATTGCTGATATGCGTGTGTGTAAGAATTTAGACATTTACAACCCTCCTATTGATCTTGATTGAATCAATTCAAGCAAAAAATTAGATACGAAAGAATTTAGGCCTTGTTTGGAACCTTAAAATTATCCTCTCCGCCTACCTGAAAGTATGAATAACATAGTCACCCCTTTAAGCCTAAGTAAATTTTATACGGTCGGCAGCCTATAGCCTTTGTGTCCATTTCTTTGGACTGACCTTTTAATCCCACCATACCTCAAGCTTGAGATCCTAAATCATATCACAAAGTATGTAACATCTAAGCAAAAAGTAGTTGCATATGCTTTATCAAGTCACGCCAAAATGAAATCAAAGTGGAAAAGGAAAGCTTAATAAAAAAAAGGCCTTCAAGAAATTAGGGGCAAAACGAGCAAAAGTTTTAGAAAAATGACAATGAAACAATCATCATAAAAAAGATAATAAAGAAACAGATGGTTCTGTGAGTTAGCTCCCTAAGAATAGACAAGGCATAGGTGATGAAGTATACAACATTCAAGGGTACCTTTAGGAGACTAGTTTAGGAAGGACGGTGTTCTAAGTTAGGGGTGTTAATGGTTGTTTTAACTGCCCTCGCCATCAGATTTCTGATCAAATGTTAATTGTCAACTTCTATGAAGGACTGTTGCCTATGGACCACAACATGGTGGATGCTGCAAGTGGAGGTGCTTTGGTTGATAAGACCCAACTATAGTGAGAGACCTCATTTCTAACATCGCTGCAAATGCTCAACATTTTGGCATCAGAAGCAACAATGTTTACCATGTGCAGTCTACATCCTCCAATAGACTGGTCTCAGTACCCTTACCTTCACCTTATCCAGACTAACAGATTCTGACCAACAAATTGGATGAGCTTACTTCATTGGTCAAACAGTTGGCAGTGACACAAACAACTAGTGTAGCAGCTGCAACATCCTAGAGTAAAAATTATTGCATATGTTCAGATCCCTCTCATTCTACCGATGTGTTGCCT
This sequence comes from Hylodesmum podocarpum, assembly GCA_026586105.1. NCBI lineage: Eukaryota > Viridiplantae > Streptophyta > Magnoliopsida > Fabales > Fabaceae > Hylodesmum > Hylodesmum podocarpum. The sequence continues at coordinate 4,488,044 of JALJEV010000804.1, forward strand.
ACTTTGCAAGAAGAAGGTTATCATCAGGACCCAACTACAGCAGCCACTAGAGTTTTTCCTGGGAGACCTCAGAATAATCCATACTCCAACACTTTCAATCCTGGTTGGAAGGAGAACCCAAATCTAAGATAAGGATCAAACTAAAACCAGAACCAACATTTTCAACATTCTCCAAGTAACCATAATCATTCCTTCCAGAATAGGCAGCCATAGTAGCACTGGAATCAACCCTCCAGCAATCAGTATCGTCCTCCCTTTCAGCAGCAAAGAGAGCTACCACAGTAGAGGTATGTGCAGCCTACACCTACTCCTGCATCTTCCAGTGGTCCTTCTTTGGAGAAGTTGATAAAGCATATAACCACCAATAATTTATAATTTCAACAGAGGACTAAGGCCACCATTTATTGTTTGCAGACACAGATTGGTCAGCTAGCAAATGCAATCAACCAAAATCAGCCCCTACATCTTCCTTCTAGACCGTGCCAAATTTGAATTCCCATGGCAAGAATGTAAATGCCATCACACTAAGATCTAGGAAGCAAGTTGATCCCCTATAGAGGCTAGAAATTGAGGCACCACCTACAAATGGAACTAGTCAAGCAGCAGATGCATCTGAATCCATTCGTCCACCTGTAGTCCCCTTCCCTTAAAGGTTTTCTCGTTCAAAGAAATTGGTCGAGCTTGCTTTGGAGAAGGAGATTCTTGACACCTTCCGCAAGGTGGAAGTCAACATTCCTCTCCCGGATGTCATTCACTAGATTCGAAAGTATGTCAGGTTTCTGAAGGAGTTGTGCACTAACAAAAGGAGACTAGTAGGCAATGAAAGTAATGTAAACCCATGAGAAAATTGGAAGGGATCTCCATGGATAAGCAAGTAGTTGCCCCAATCTTCAATCACCAACCTTCAGTCACTCTCAAACACTCATAATAACCATGGAATCCAGCTAAAACACAAGGCCAAGAAAGAACAAGCTCATGGAACCAAGAACAAAGGAAGAAGAAAATAGAAAATGGATTAGAAAAGAGATGGGAGAGACATGAATTAGAAATTCAATAAGCTCTTAGGAAGAATCGCCACTTGGATGCAAGGATCCATGATAAGATTCAAGGTTTCAAGAAGAAAATCCTAGGAGAGCTCTACTCTTTTCAAGAGAAACAATTCTCAATTTTCATTCATTTTGACTAAAAGTGAGTACAAATGAAAATGTTGACCAATATAAGTGGCAAGGCCTTCTCCCAAGCACTAGGTCATGAATAATTCAACACCCTTAGATCCTTGATTGATTAATCAAGGGAAGCAAGGCACCCTTTGATGTAGGAACATCTAGAAGAGTTACTAGATGTATGCAAAGAAGGCTAGCAGAGGAGGTGGGGAGACTCCAAGACCATGAAGCTAGTATAGGACTTATAACTTTAATCTACTTGTAAATTCTTTTAAGCATGATTAAGTCCTATATTGTAATAGCTCTAGGGTAAGACTTGGGCTAAGCCCACGGGTTCTTAGGGCCAAGCCCACGGTTTCCATAAAACCTAAGCATGCCATGCTTTCCTAGTCAAGGCCACAAAAGATTTTCAAAAGCAGCTAAGAATATTTTCGGATGCAAACTTGTGTGGGCCTTGAGACACTTGCTAATTAGGAAGGAATCCTTGATTAAGCTTTGGATCCATGCCAACACTTAATCAAGGATCTCCACCTTTGATTAGGAAGTGTTTAGGATTGATGACATGGCTAATCACATGGGCCACAAGGGGAGACAAACCCATGTGCACCCATGTGAAGGCCATGTGAAGCCATGTGCTTCCTTAACTACCAAGTAACCCACATGGTTACTTGGCTTGCAAGGAAGCCCACGGATTGGTGCAGCCCTAACCTTGGTTAGTGGCTCCTAAACCGTGGTTATGCATTACTTGGAGGCCAAGCTAGGTGGCCTATAAGTACCCTTGATCGAACCATTGTGAGGATATTTTGACATTTTGATGAATGAATAGCTTTGTGCATTCTTAAGAGATTTTCTTCTCTTGTTTCCTTAGGGAATTCTCTTTGAATCTTATCAATGGATCTCTACACCCATTGTAGCGTTTTCTCCTAGACTTATAGGTGTCACCACCTTGGCGCCACCACCATTCCTTTCCTTTCCCACATTTTCCTTTTCAATTCTTCACCCTTGAACACCAAAATCTGTTTTGGCCGAGACCTTCTCTTGGTTCAACCGTGAGGCTTGTGTTAAAGACTAGATCGGGGCAACCTTGGGAGCTTTATTGGAGCACCTTCCGTGGAGCACCTTCATCACCCTTCACAATTGATCAATCAAGAAGGATCTAAAAAGGTGTGATCAAAAGGCTTATAATTCAAGCTAGAAGTGATGATCATGGGAGAAGAAAGATGGAATTCTATGTCTTAGATTAGAACTAATCTTAAGGCTAGAATTTAATCTTGAATGAGAGATTAAAACCTAGAAGATTGATTTAAATTTACACCCTTGATTATGAATTGATCAAGTGGTGCAGATTTAAATCAAGTTAGTGGAATTTCCACTAACTCTATTTATTTTCCCATCCACTCTCCTTTAAGAGAGTGTATTACACTTGCTTAACTTGGATCATAAGACTAAGTCCACTTAATGTCAACTAGGTTGAGTACATTTACAAATACAAGGCCCACAATTCAAGTCTTAAAAGAAATTACAAAATTGAAAGAAAATAATAAGGCTTAAACAATTAAGCAACTCGCTAGAAAATCCTGTCAGCTTCCAAACGTTAACTTCAAGCTCCATTTTCTCCTAGATTTTGTCCGAACTGGGCTTTAGTGTCTCATAGATTTTGTAGCCCTTTAAGTCAGCTTTAAAATTCCACCAAGACGAACGTAATTAGAGTTGTGTAGCCCAAGTTATGCTCGAAATACAGAACCTTGTCAAGCACCAAAAATAAAAGCGAATTTATTTCAAGCCCAATTTAAAAGGTAAGGTTGGAAAGTTTGTTAAGCTTTTGGAGATGGTCGTCCATCATAAAGAGTCAGTCTCAACAAGAATATATCTGCTCTCATTTAGCCCATGCCACCCAAGTGCAAAGATCCAGGGATGTTTTCTGTTCCTTGTATTATTGGCAGTTATGAATTTGATGATTGTATTCTAGATCTAGTAGCTTCTATTAATGTTATGCCTACATCTGTTTTTAATTCCCTAGGATTAGGAGCCCTGAAAGCTACTGGTGTTGTTATACAGTAAGCAAATAGGAGTAATGAACACCCTTCAGGTTTAATTGAGGATGTTTTAGTCAGGGTTAATGAATTTATTTTTCCTATTGATTTTTATATTCTTAAGATGGAGGGTAAACTAGGTTGTAGTAGATCACCCATTATTCATGGTAGACAATTTTATAAAATAGTTAGGACTAAAATTGATGTGCACTCTGGTGTTATGTCCATGAAGTTTGGTGATAACATTATGAAATTTAACATTTTTTATGCCATGAAACAGCCTAGGGAAGAACATTTTATTTTAAGAATAGATGTTATTGATGATATGGTTGATGAATTCCTAGAATCTATCCATGATACATGTCGTACTGGTGATTTATCTTGTGGACTTGATCTGAAATTTCCTGATGCATCTGTTTTGAGCTTTGATTGTGATACTTATTCTTGGTGTCATGTTTGTACTGATTATCCTGATATGCCCATGCATGAGTTGTTGTTGCATCTGAATTGAGTTCATATGGTACTGATATTGTTGATTATGATTATGTGAACAGTGAAGTTAGTCTTAACTATGATATTGGATGTGATTCATTGTATAGACTGCTTGAAAATATTTCTCACCCATCTGATCATTTTGTAGGTATCACTAGCTCAACTAAGTTGCAAAAAATATGTAACTTGTTTTCAATTACCTCATTATCGCGTCTTCACAAAGTCGTTCTCTTTGTATATGGATGTTATTTTTTCACATCTATATCACCATGAAATTTGAGACACATGTACAATGTGAATATTTAGTTTTATATTCATTGTGTTATACAAAATTCTTACACCTAAATTATTTGTAAAGAGTAGGAAAAATTATGAAAAGTTAAATTTAATATTAAAAAAGATATTGGTGTAAGCTATTAACATATAGATTACTGAATTTATAAGCTATTAACATAATTAATTACTGAAATTATAAGCTATGTCACTTAAATCTCGTATATTCCTTTCGGTTATCTTTACTATACATTTTTGAAATTTCTACGGCATCTCCATATTTTTGAAATGACAATTCATGTTATAAGGACAAATGTGAGATGACATAATTCATATTGTATGTTATTAAGTTTGATTTTGTATGGATAAAAAAATTAAGGGCAAGAAAATTGGTTACGGAGTTAAAAGATAAAATATTCAATATAAATTATTGATGAATGTAAAAAAAAGTTTTAAATAATATAATTTTATGTATGTTAATAAAAAAAATTCCTTTTAATTTTGTAACTAATACCTTTTAATTTTGTAACTAATTAGTTTTCATTTATAAAAAATTATAAAAAGGGATTAATTTAAGAAAAAAGTTTATGAATATATAATTTTTTATATAATCAATTAAAATTCTTATATATCAAGTAAAATCTGATTTATTATGGGACGTAATTCTTGTTTTAATATTCAAGAGAAAATAAGAGAATGCACCAACTGAAACAAAAAAAGGACACCTACAGAAGTTCATACATGTTTGTTTATTAGGAAGAATATCTGGGAACACAGCTAGCTAATAAACATTTTTCATGCTTCATCGTCATACCAAAAGTTTGTCTTCAAATATGAACACGTCTAGTGATAACAAGTTGAAAGCAGCTGCTCATGATGGAGATGTGAGTGAACCTTCTCTACCCAATACTCGAGGTGGATCCACAAGTTTTGGACCACTGAGATTTAACATCATCTGTAGAGACACCTTTGCATATTGCTGCATCGTTTGGTAATATTGAGTTTGTTGCTGAGTTTATGAGGTTGAAACCTTCATTTGCTTGGAAGCTAAATCAGCAAGGATTAACACCGATTCACCTTGTTATGCAACGCGGTCATACGAAAATGGTGCTCCGCTTTGTAAATTTCTGTTGGAAATTCAACCTAGAAAGTACATTGGTAAAAAGAGTACAAGAAAATTTTCGGTGCCCGAAGATCTATTAATCTCATTGAATAAAATTTATTAATTATAATTTTTACAAAAATAATAAATTACAAACCTTCCTATTTGACACACTGCTACAAATCTAATATCTTTGCAAGTGAAAAAGATCTTATTAATCTTTCTTATATATTAAAAAGAACTTGTACGATTTATCATAATATTAAAAAAAAAAGTTAGATATGCATCTTGATATTAAAAAAAAATAAGAAAAAAATAAAAATAATACTAAAGAGAAAAAAGACATTCTCAACTTCGGATTTATCTTAATATGAGCAACTAACTTTCATATTTGGATTACACTACTATATCTCTTTAATCCAAAATCTTGAATCTGTTCACAAATAACTTGTAGATTTAGACATTCAAATATATTAAGAATTAGACTAAATACGGAAAATAGATAATTTATAAGAATTAAATTTTAATAAAATATAAAGATGAAAAATGAAAAGAAATAAAATCTAAAAATTAAAAGTGAAATGTGGGATTAACATATGGAAATATATCAAGACAAATCTAAATACTGATATAGTTAGAACTGGAAATTCTTAGAATAATGCATCCATGTAAAAATCTCCACTTCCCATGATAGTTTACACGCGTGGTGCTTTATATATGGGAGGAATCTAAATTTTAAACTTGATGTTGGAGACTTTTGATGCAATATTTGGACGTGGGAAATGGCAACGCGGCATTTCTTCAAACAGTTAACATGCACCGTTAGCGTTCATTCTCCCATCCTCTCCCATCGCCTCATACCCTACTACTCATCATCACTTGTTCCGTTTTTCTCAACCCATCACAAAATTCTCAATCTTAGGTACCAATGGCTTCCCCATTTCCATGTCAATCTTCATGCCGCAGTTCCAAATGCAAAGTTTTCCAATGCTTCCTCTTCCTCACCTCTATCAGACACGTCCTTGGCTCCACCTACTCCTTATACTTCCGTTCTAATTCACTGTCCTAGAGACGCTGCAGTAAGATTCTTCTTCTTCTCTTTTGCTTACGTTTTCCTTTTTTCTCTTTTGCGCTGGGTATGCGTAGAATATATAAAAATAAGAGTTTTGAATCATCCATGTCCTAAAAGTGAAATGTTTGCAACACATTTTATAACACACTCTTTTGAACGTATTCTCTACCATTGACCTGAAATTTATTTGAAATCACGGAATTTCTTGAGTCTTAATTCTTATATAATGAAATCTGCTAATAGTGATTCTGTTAAAAGAAGTGTGTTGCTAACATGTGTTGTCCTGAAATTGGTGTTTTGAAAGCAAACAACTCTGCATAAGATAGGGTTCATCAAAGATATAGTGTATGTGGATTACAGTTGAAAAACTAAATAAAATTTGGTTGAATCAACTTTATGAACTTAAATTTAGTTAAAATTAAGCTTAATGTAACATGGGTTATGTGTGGAGTTTTGCACATTTCAACGTAAAAGCAAGAGTAACTTTGAGTTCAATTTGGATGAAAATCACGTTTAATTGAATGAGAATAAAAATTCCCAAACGAGTAATCATAAATTTCGATGAGGATACTTCAGTTTGAATGCCCGAACTGTAATTTTAAAATAGAATTTAGCTTGTGGGTTTCGACTATATTTATGTTTTTGACATTGGTGTTATTGTGCATGTCTTGTTGTGATTCTTTACACTGAGAAATGGGACAACTTATAAAAGCAGGCACCAAACTGGCAAAATGGTTTTTTTCTAGGTTTACGTTAACAAAAGATTTTTTTTAAGCAAAATCCCACTAAACTCAAATATGAATGGCTAATTTGGATGGGACATGGGAGTAGGGAGCTAGACTGTATTTTTAAAGCAACTGAAGGATGTGTTCTGTATGGTAGTAAGTCTCTGCTAGTTTTCAATAACATATTTAGCTTAATGTTGAACCATATTATGGCTTGAAAACTTTATGTTTTTTGACCATCCTTCCTCTTTGTGGTGTCAAGGATGTGCTTGCAGAAGCTCTTTTATGCTTTGGTGCAAGTTCTGTTACCATGGATCAACAGGATGTCTCTCAAAGCAATGATGTGGTAGACTTCCTGACTTTTTCTTTGCTAAAGTTTATTTCTTGTTCTATTTCTTTTCCAAATATTTTTCCTTGGGTGCTTTTGTTTCTTACAAAATTTGTTTGTTTTATTTGTTTCAAATTTAATTGTTGTTACAGTTATGATTATGATAAAGGTTTCCCATTAGAAGATTGATTGAATCTGTAGGTAAGAAATAAAATGAGTGATGTATACCATATAATCATGTTTTCCAGTGTACATGAATGATTAGGCTATCTAGAAAATATCTTCTTATTGTCTGACTATAAAAAATATCATGTGAGTGACAAAATCTATTTGAGCTGAAGAATATCAATGAAAAGTGATTGAAGCAATGGCTTGATAGTCTGCTTATACACATGATTTTTCAACTGTTTTGTTTCTTGCAATTATGAAAAATCACATTATCACCAATGAAGAAACAATACCCAAATGTGGACTGCTTGTCAGTGGGAGAGCTTTCCTGATCAGCATTTGAATTTCCCACAGTTTGAGCATGACCTTTGTCTTCATACTAGAGGCCTTATCTTGGAGCCCCTCGAATATATTTTAGGATGCGAATTACTGCATCCAAATGTATTGCACATAGAGTTAAGAATCTGAAGTACCATACTAATCACAGATCAGATATTTGGATGAGTGACAGTGAGTTCCCCTTCACTTGGCAAAAGTTTAGCATTGGAATCCATAGGTGTGTCAACGTGTTTAACCTTCAGCAATTCCAAATCCACCAAAATGTCCATTTCATACTTCTAAGAAATCATGTTATCATTTTTGGATTGTTCTCAGTTTGTCACTAGGCTGTTGCTCATTGCTCTTGTTGATGACTTATTTCTTGCAGATTTGCATTAGTTCAATATTTTCTGAAGTTGAGGATATAAATGTGAGCATTTCACACGCAGCTAATTCTATTGGCTTGATGGAGATACCAAGATACGAAGTTAAAATTAATGAGGAGGACTGGATGAAGAGATCTCAGGTCAATCTTTGCTCCTAGCATTCATCTTTAGTTTTTTGTAATTATTCTTTTAATCTTGTTATGTTACTGAGGAGATTAAAGCTAATGCACTTCCAAATTCACTTAAAAATGAAGTATTTCTTTATTGCATCAATTCCACACTTCCCCTTCCACCTAGTAGTTGTTTCCCTCTATATATAACATAGTCTGTGATGGGAAAGGATCTCTTTCTTTGTTTTATCACCGTGAAGAAGTGTGGAAGTAATTTCTATCTCCATCTTTAGTGTTTTTCTCAAACAATTTGTTTTTTTTTTAACCACGGGGCAGAAGTGAAAACTATATCAGTATCTTGTGCAAACTAGAAACTGATTGTGCATGTAAAATTTTAATCTATGAAATGACAAGGAACGAATTATTGATATGAAAGATAAATTTCTGACTACTTATTGCTAATTGTTTTTCTTTACTAACACCAGCACCATAGTGTTTTTTATCTTTAACATTCCTATGTAGGGCATGCTGTAAAATGGGAAATCATTCATATTGCAGAAAATTATCAAGCTAGATTTGTTATTGAAAATTAATCTATTCATCTATCTATGCTTACAGGAATCATTTCGTCCAGTTCAAGTCACCAAAGGTCTATGGGTGGTGCCTAAGTGGTGCACTCCACCTGTATGATTATCTTAAACTTTCTCTGTATATGATGAGTTGCTAACTTGCTATGCTTGCTGATCATGCATGCCGACTCTATCTATATGTTTATTTTGGCAACTTCCGTAAATATCATTACATTTTCCCCCTATTTAAATTAAATATTCAGAGTGATATTGAGTCTGAAAATTGTAATGGATTTTTCTTCTAAACAATCCTGAATTATACTCAGGATGTTCAAGCAACAAATATAATTGTCAATCCTGGACTAGCCTTTGGAACAGGGGAACACGCCACTACCAAACTCTGTCTATTACTCTTACATGATTGTATCAAAGGAGGGGAGCATATCCTGGACTATGGCACGGGAACTGGAATTCTTGCAATTGCGGCTCTTAAGGTAATCAATTGTCCATCTGCTTACTCAAATTGAGCTAAAATGAAAAGAACTACTAGGGAACAACATGCTTAGGACCACCCAAAAAGTCATTTGTCCACTGAAACTACTTTTCTCCCAATTTTGTTTTCTTCTACCTTCACTTGAGCTTAAGTAGTGATGTTGATTGGTTGATTGCTGCTTCTCCGCAAAAACTTAATTATGCAGACCAGTCAAATATATTGCCAGTGTTCATGCACTTTTGGTTGTTTTCTTATATATTCATTTTAATAAAAATGGTTGTACTGTAAATTTGGTTAGAAACTGCTGTGTAGATACATGCGTGTGCATCAACATATGATAGAAAATTCATGTAGCGTATGTTAGGATCAGAGATGAATTTAGAGACATTATGCGTCTATATACTCATGATTTCTATATTTTCTTTAATATTATTCTCGAATTGTGGAAACTGCTATACCTACCTATTGGGTAGAATCACCTTGCACTAGAAGTATTGTTTGTTTATTTAAATGAAAAAACATTATGCAATTTGTGCATCCAGTTATCCACAATTTTTGAACAAGCAAATATGCTTAAATCTGATTTCTTTTATCTTTTTCTAAAAGTTGTTTGATATCTTGCTGTCATGTGTATTGTGCTTTTAGAAACAACAACAACAACAACAACTGAGCCTTTTCCCACTAGGTGGGGTCGGCTACATGGATCACACGGCGCCATACTGCGCGATCATAAACCAAGGTTTCTGATATATTGTTAAGTCTAAGGTCATCCTTTATCAAAGTCCCTAGTGTCCTCTTAGGTCTCCCCCTACCCCGTCTCACAAGACTAAGAGGCATGCACTCCACTCTCCTCACTGGTGCGTCTAGTGGCCGTCTTTGCACATGCCCAAACCATCTTAAACGATTTTCTACCATCTTTGCTTCAATAGGGGCCACTCCCATTTCATTTCTGATATATTCATTTCTCTTCTTATCTAGTCTCGTGTACCCACTCATCCATCTCAACATCCTCATCTCTGCAACCCCCAACTTCTTCTCTTGTTGTCCCTTCAAAGCCCAGCACTCACTACCATAGAGTATCGCTGGCCGAATCGCAGTGCGATAAAATTTTCCCTTCAGCTTCTTAGGTATCTTGCGATCACAAATAACCCCTGATACTGCCAAAATTTTTCTGTAGTAGCTTCTTGATATTGTTTATATTTCATATTTTATGGATGACTCTTCAATTATTGACTTTCTGTTACCTTATCAGTTTGGAGCTGCTTTTGGTGTTGGAGTTGATGTAGATTCAGAAGCAATTGCATCAGCATCTCAAAATGCTTCCCTGAACAACATCGGACCAGACAAACTGCAACTGTGCCTGATTGCTTCCAAAACCTCTTCATCCTCTAAGGATGTTTCAACTTCCGGAGTTATTGAGGGACAAAACACTCATGAGATACAAACAGTCCCTACTGACAGGAACAAGTTTGATGTAGTCATTGCAAATATACTCTTAAATCCTTTATTGGATCTTGCTGATCAAATTATCTATTGTGCAAAGCCTGGAGGAGTTGTTGGTCTCTCTGGTATCTTAACTGACCAGGTAATTTAGTTAATGCATAGAGATTTTCTTATTTGAAATGCAATCTTATTGTTCTGCCTTGGAGTTACTGTTTGAGGAAACTGCTTCTCAATGCCATCATGTGCGAGTCATTGCCCTGGTGTTTTATGCAGGTCCAGTATATTATAGAAAGATATTCACCATTCTTAGAAGGCATAGAAGTATCCAAAATGGATGACTGGGCCTGTGTGAGTGGCAGAAGAAGTAGATATTTGAATGTGAGATGACTCATTAAGTGATCGATATGAAGTCTGCGAGAGCTTCAAACCTGACAGTTTGTCATGCATTTCGGAAAGATCAATGTCGTTGTTGATTGTTGTAATTCATTTTTTGAGAAGAAAAATATAGTGAAGTTGGGCACTGCAAAGCATAATACTGTGTTTTAAAAATAAATGACATCTGGTATCAGAGCGTGAGTTGAAAAATTCATGATTTATCTTATTTTTTAATCCATGAATATTACTACTAAAATTAAGTTTTTAAATGTTCAGAATATTTTATATGATAAAGATAAAAGTAAAATATAAATTTGGTTCCTAAATTGGCTCTCCAATCTATTTTGTTCATGATATTTCAAGAAGAAAAAAGGGTGAATTTGATTACAAGATAAACGTAGAATCACAACAATCTTTAGAATGATTCTCATGTATTCATTGAAGTCATTCTGTTGGAATAGAAGAGATTAAGGCTGTTGAAACTTAGAAGACTAAAAATGAAGAATCCTAAGTAATAGGAAGCTTTCAGAAACTCAATTCTCATGTTTTAAATTATCATGAAGCTACTACTCAACTTTCTTTTGAATATTCTATCACCAAATGAACAGTGCTGGAGTAGAAGTTACTCAAACTTAATTCTCCAGAAATTGAAGTTGCTACCCTCAAAATACTTCAGAAAAAGTTGTTACTCAAGACGCCTAATACCTCGCTAAAAATTGAAGCAGATTCCGTGGAAGAGTCAGCAACGGTGAAAAAGTTTCCACAGCTAGATTAGAAATAAAATGATTGATCACAACTGTAAATGGTTGGAAAACAATTCAAAAAATGAGAACCATGAGATCAATCTTGCTAAAGAGTGTTATTCAGACTAAAATACCTACACAGAGAGAAGTCCTTGTAAAAGGCGTGTTGTACCAACCTAGGAAGTGTGCCTTGGTGCAAAATCTGCTAAGGCTGCTGTTGAAAGAATATTGCTTGTTCAACGTCAAGAATATTCAAAATATTGATTTTTTGGCTTAAAGAGATTGGTTTGACGGTGTTCATTTCTTTAATCTTTCGATTATTGTGAAAAATCTCACCTGGTGTAGGGGACCAAATGTATTCTCTCGTTATTGGAGGTGAATTTGGATAAACTTTTTGGTGTTCTCTTCTTTCTTCACTCTAGTACTTCTTTGCTGATAAAAGTTCTGGGCAGAACAAGTTTTGCAAACAATTTCTTGATCATTACATTTGTTTACATATGGAAACATATCCTTTGTTAAACAAGAATCTGTTTTTCAATTTTAACTTGTTCTAAACTGTCATTTCTTTTTGCTAATTATAATCTATCAACTTTCTAATCATCCAAGACCAACATTAGAAAATTTAAAATGCTAGCACATTACATTATCACTTGCAGTAGGAATAAACATTTTGCTTCTAAACCACAATTAAAATCAGAAATTCAATCAAAGGCAAGATATAATGCAATCACTAATGAAAAATTGACTATGATTGAACAAAAGTATGACAAGTATAATGATAGATTTGCCAGCAAGTTTGCAGCAAGACGATATCTACCATCTATTTCTTGCAGTACCATGACATCTCTGGTTCACTCTTGAAGATGCAATGTAGGACATCAGGTACATAAAGATTAATAACGGAAACAGTGTAGCAATACTAATCCTTGTTAGGAGATATCACAATCATAGAACAGACATAGCTGTAGGCAAAGAAAATATATTGGTGACAACACTATAGTTCCCACTATCCCTGGTGGAGTCAGAATAAATATGACCATAATTGATCCCAGAAAGGAAAGTGTATTCAAATATAAAACAGAAAAGAATGATGGAACATGCAAGACAGATTTCCCCGTATACCATAGGGCAAACATAGCTGTAGAGTTGAGAGCAGTAGTGTTTGCATTATCATCCCCAGCGTTAGCCTGATAAACTCCACCAGAAGGACTTAGTACTGATTGATATGCTGCAGTTGTACAAGAGCAGCAATTATCAGATAAGTATTGCGTTGGTCCTCAGTTATCACTTGTAATGCGAAGTATAAAGGTAATTATTTTATTCTAACCCTACTATCAGTTAACACAATTTGACACTGTAAAGCAATCAAGAATACTCACAAATTGAACAGCTAAAACTATCAAAGTAAGTCATATTTCAAAGTAATTGTGGGTTCAGGACCTAACTCAATCCTCCAAAACCAACTTTGTAAGATTGAGTTAGACCAGCTTTATAAGGTTGAGTTAGACTTGTAATCTACCTTTCTAACAGAATACTCACAAATTTACGACACACTCTGAATTTCTAGGAGGTACTAGTAAGATAATTTAATTATATTATAATTCAACTATGCATATACATGCAAGCAATCGTCTTTTCTCTGTGGACATATTAAACACAAAGTAAGGCCAAACAAAAATTATCACATCATCTCAAATGATTCAATGTAATTAATTACTACATTAACGTACTTGGAAATGAAGTATTGTTGATTTCACAAATATAGTGTTTTGCCACAAATCATAATATTTCCCTCCTTTATATGTTAGTGAGCATTCCTGTAGACAACAACAGGTAGAGTATATGAGAAAAAAAATCCCCCAAAATTCATTACAAAAATGCAACAGAACTCAAGTAACCTTTTATTGACTGATCACCTGATTGCAGTATATTTTCATGATTTTTGTACTGCTCTAGTCCATTTTGTCTACACTTCTCATGACTAATGTTGAGTCCATCCAAAGTATACCTTGGATATCCTTTCCTGGCTTCTGTGTAGTATCCGACACCCAATTTTCTTGCAGCAAATAATCGTAACCCCAACAAGTGCAACCAAAAGGAAAGATCATGTCAAAGCAATTTCAGAAGATTTTAGTCATTCAATGATAAATGCATAACATTCTAAGAGTATAGAGAAAACAAAACAGCAAGGTATGAAAGTTTTGGTTATGATGAGAAACAAATCATAGCCTCCTATCTATCTATCATCATCTGATTCGGAGTCCGAAACACCAAACACTGTACCACGAAAATACGTATCATCTTCCGAAATAACCTAATCCTAAATTTATGACACTAAAAAAAAGTAGATTATAAAACTAACCGACAAAGGATAGGTGAAAAGGGAACCGCGAGAAACCTACGGAACCGTAAGTAAGAAGAGAGAAACCTGAGAGGACAAAACGAACGTCACGGCAACGTGAATGGTGTGGCACAAATCCAGTGGAAAGTGAGAGAACAGTGCCAGAGACGTCAGTTACATATATCACCTACATAGATTCTAACAACGTCGATATTAATAATGAGAACGTCACTATGGTAACATTATATGCTATTTTTCCACTAGTGCAGGTGTACTTTTGTGGCCATAGCAGTAGCTATAGCAATTAAAACAAGTATCTGTTGTTAACCTTTTGACCTCTTTGTAACTAATTAAGGTTAATTTGTAAGTCAGGTGAGTTAGCTACCAACTCAGCAGTTACTTAGTATGGCTTCTTCCTCTGGAAGCTTCTCTTGTACTATAAATATTGGTCTTCTCCATTTGGACAACTAGCTTTTATAAACTCAGTTTCATTCTATCAAATTTTCTCTGTTCAAGAATTATAACATTAATACATGAATATTACATCTGAAATCAAGTGTTCAAATTTTGAGAATTTAATATTGAATGTTTGATGACATGGATTTGTAATTAAGGATAACTCTTACAGTAAAGATAAGAGTAAAATATATATGGGTTCTAGAAAATTATTTTGTTCATGAAATTTTAGAAAAGAAAAACTGAAATTATGAACATAAGATATACATAGAATCATGAAAATCATTAGAATGATTATAGGATCTCTCTTGGAATAGAAGTGGTTAACTCTTTTAAAGCATAGAAAATTGTAAATATAGAAGTTGAAGTTATACAAAACGCTCAAATGAAATATGTTGATGTTAGAGAAGTGATTAAGTCTTTTGTTGTACTCTTGTCTCGTCTTCAATTTAGTTTTCTTCCGCCCACAAAATCTCTTTGAGTATCCTTGCTATTCAAAGTTCTGATCAAAATTCTGAAAGTAAGTTTTTGTGTTAATTTAAAATTCTTTATATAAGAGAGTATTAGAAGGAGAGACGAGTAAAAAATTTATATAAGGTAGAATATTAGGTTTTATTTACTTTTAATACGTTCTTAAATTTAGTAAAAGAGTGTATTAGGTTTTAGGTAGTATTTATAAAATTATGTGGCGAGGGTTTGTAGTTTTTCCGTCCAAAAATTATATGGTGTGAGAGTTTGTGATTTTTCCGTTCAAAAATTACATCGCCATTGCGAGGGTTTGTGATTTTTCAATTTTATCCCGAAGGGATCGTGGACTAGGTCTTGAAACAATAAACCACGTTAATATTTGTGTGTGTTCTTTTTCTTTCTTCTTGTATACTATGTTTATTAAGGTGAATTCCCAACAAATATATACATTACCTTTTATTTTATTTTTAATCAGGTTTTGTTCATTAACCTTTGTTTACATGCATATTCATTTTCTTTGTTGCATCCAAGATCAACATTAAACAGTGTAAAATGGATGCACATTAGCCGTTGCATGTGTCCCTGCGTCAAAAGGCGCATTACACATCTATGAATAACCAATTTGCTTCTAAACTACGATGGAAATACAAAAAATCAGTCAAATGCAAGAAAAGTTTGGTGTATGACATGTTATAATATCTCACAATTTAGTGAATAACACCATTGTCCGTCAGTTCCTAATCATATATGTACACAATAAACTAATCAATCTGTAGCATGCTTTTATTTATTTATTATAACAAGGAAAATTAGTAAAGAATTATATTATATAAGAAAAAGAGTACTAGGTTACTCAGTCCCTTACAAAAAGGCAACCTCTATCATAGATGGTGCAACGAGTTATTAAAATACTCCAAATACTTAGGTTTTATAGAAAAATGTTTAGTTTAAAATGATATTTTAGTTTTGACCGAATACTGTGTATAATAAAACAAATAATTTATCATTCGTTACTTTGTGCAGAAGTGTAACGTCGTTCGTTGATTTATACAGAAAACATTTAATACTTAAATTTATTTTAAAACTTTAATATGGAAACGAAATGAAAAAGAACATTATCTAAAACACTTATATATATATATATATATATATATATATATATATATAATTCATTAGAACTAAAAATAATAATATTCGGTACATGAAATTCCAATTCTAAAGTTACCAGACAAAACACAAATGCAACTTCAAATAGACTATCATTTCCTCTTCGCCAGCCATCCTCACAATGTACCAAATCTATTCTATCATTCTACTCCCAAAAAGTAACGTTCGAGATGTCAAAATCATAAGTATAGATGATTTTATGATAAATTTCACAAATAATGTTGAAAAAATTATGGAAACATAATTTTTTCCATAATTTTTAGAAAAGTACTAAGAAATGTGTAACATCCCTCCTGTATGCTATAATTATAATGTCTTAATTTATCTACTTCTTACGAGCAAATAATTGCATATATGAAGAGTATTAAACTTTAATTTCAAAGATTAAATTTTAAAATTGAAGTCTATAACTATAGATGTCTGAAAAAAAAAAACAATGTCTCAAACAAGGAATCTTAACATTCACAGGTAACAATAATCACCCAAATTCAAGAAGAGAAAAAAATTAAAACACCAGCATGACTAGTCTTTAGATAGTTCGGTTCCTTTCCTAGTTTGAGATCTTTTCACCACTATGCAAGTACTCGTCTATTTAAGGGGTCATCACAAGTGTCAAATCACATACAAGTTCATTGGTTAGTTCACAATTTAATAATAATAAAAAAAATCGACATCAACAAATATAAGAAACACTAAAATACATGATTCATAATTTATCATAGTCATAGTCAACCATGTATGTAATCTGGTATGATATATGACACTCACAATTTACTCTGATGTCATGTGGTACCATTAAAAAAAACAACTGAGCGATGTCGATGAGTACAAGTCACCTCTAACACTCTTTCTAGAGATACTAGACAGTTACCGTCGTGGCAAGTAGTGTGGTAACATGAGTCACTTCTCAATCATGGTAATCGACCATAGTGAAATACCCCCATGAATACCCTCCAAGACCTAGACCATTACGTCAACCCGTCAAGGACCAACCGTATTAGTTTTATTCATCCTCATATTTTGAAAACATTTTCATTATGTCTTACATTGATGATAATCTCTCATTTTCAAGACTCGATGCTTCACAAGCATGTTCACCAAGGGAAATCTCACTATTCCTTCTTAGTAGTAGGCAATCATCATCTCTCTCATTAAAAAGAACATTTATGACCGATTATCATGAACCCCAACAATTTGTCAATGCAACATTCCCAAAAAATTAATCTCTCAATCCATATCAATCACTTCCCCGTAATAGAATATTTAATTCAACAAAACGAATTAAAATCATACATAAATAAACAAGAGTAAAATAAATATAAGTAAGGCAATCAACGAATTGAGATAGATAGTATATAAATATAAAATATACCCATAGTCATGGAAGAAAGGATAAAAATAAACCAACAACAAACTAAATAAATACATACACACATTTAAATCATCATGACTAATTAAATAGATAACATTTATATTTTTTCTTTAAACTTATTTTCATAAATTAAATATTATTTTTAAAATTTTCAATGATTCACCTCAACCTGATGTTGAAGTTTAAATTCTCCATTATAGCAATAATGTATTGAGTGTCTAAACACAATAAATTTCATATTTATTAACTTATCTTACTTTTATTTGGGCAAACAAAATAAAGTGATATAATTATTAATTATTTCAAGCTTTGTGCCCACATAATAAATTTTATATAATATTAAGAAACAAATTCTTATTTTATACCAGGAAATGGCAAGGACATGACAACATAATAAAATCCTTCTTAGTCTATTGTATAAAACCAAACCCATAAAAAGAAAAAAGAAAAAGAAAAGAAGAACATTAAAATAACTTATAAACTAAATAAACAACAATTACAGAGGAATCAAAATAATGCAGGGAAACATTACCTAACGTTTTTCAAGAGCTTCGTTTTAAAATGATTTATTTATTTATTAATCTTAATGTACTTAGCCAATTATTCTTCCCCTCCCCTTTTTTCACCATTACAGCGGCAGCCTTGTCTTAACCTTTTCTCGGATTCGTTCCAAAATTTCCAACCAATTTTTGCAAACCAGCAGCAAAACAAAGTGCAAGGAATGAATAACAACAAAATAAAATAGAAATCCAATATATCCACGATCAAATCAAATAAACAAAAATAAATGAATGAAAATAGTTTATTATTATTATTATTATTATTAAATATGAACTACCCTAACCTAGAATTGAGCCAACCACGAGGATGGAAAAAAATTAGAAAAGGCAATATCGCGGTCTCTACTCCAACCAGAAATATTTAATCTCCTTTTTGAGAAAGAGTTTGCCAACATCAAGATATTACATAGACACCAGAGAATGAATAAAAATAAATAGATTCTCAAATACATTCTCGGATATAGAGACCATACTAAAATCCAGTAGTCACTCACACATACCCCACTCATACCTCATTCTTATAATCAGTTGCTACTTTATTTTATTATTATTATTGTTATTATTTTCTTTTATTTTTTTATGACTATTATTTTTTAACTCTTTTGATTCCAAAATTCATAAAATTTTAAAATTTAATAAGTAGATAAATATTTTTCTTGACTAAAAATAATTTAAATTAGCTATTCCAATTTAGATTCTAAATTTAAAATAAATTACAAATTTAGAAGAAAATTTGGAGTGTTACAACTCCACCCTCTTTACAAGAATTTTATCCTCAAAATTTATTAGAAACCATGCAATATAATCAAGTAACATCTTCATTAATAGTCTACTTCAAATCATCTTTAAGTAAGAGATCTATTTATCTTCACGTGCTTCACACTTTATCCATAATTCTTTATTAATAGTAACGCCACTATTTGACTAAGCATCATTGGTGCTCGGAAACTTTTAATTCATAGAAGAGAATGATTCCAAGACAACGTACATCTCAATTAATAGAGGATACAGAGATGGCAGGACGGTGGAAACTACGCCAATAATTTCAGCATATGTACAACAAGTATAAAATTCACGGCAATAGAATTAACACTCATACATTCCAATTTTTTAGTCCACACATGATTAAAGAAAATAAAGTAAAATAAAAAAAAATGAAACCAAAGTAGATAAATCAAAAACATTCTTTAATACCCATGTAACTTTAACAAGATGCTTATGGATCATGAGAAAGAGACATGTAGGTCCAGATGTATTTTGCATGACAATCCTGCAGAGTTTTCGTAGTCAATTAAAATACGCAGTCAACCAGTCAATTAAAATACATAATTAATCAGTCAATTCACTCACAGAATATATAATATAAATATTTCTCTCTCTTCATATTTTATAACTGATTATCTGTTTATTAAAATTGTCTACTAAATATTTTTCATCCTGCTAGCATATACTTGTTGTGCAATATGAATATCTGTTGTAAGTGCTATGAAATTATTTCAAATCCATCGATCCATATTACAGTTAATTCATTGGCGGACACTAATAAAATTCTAATCAAGAAAGCTATTAATGAAACTTAAATATAATAAGGCATTTTAGAATACTCTGTCTATCTTTTAGATAGGCTCATTCTTTTTTAATGCCAAGGCTAAGCTAGAAAAAAGGGTTTTTTTTTTTCTTTTTCTTTTATCCAACTCAATCTTACTAGAAAAAAAAATATACTTCACATTTAATTTTTCGTATATTTCCTGGCTGGTCTTTATACCTTCATGCACAAAAATGTGTTCTGTATTATTAAAAACGGTGAAAAACTACTGTGTTGGGATATGCCCGAGCAACAGAGCATCTAAAATCTTTATTTCTCAACCTTACAGGCTTTACTAGATAAATTTAAAAACATATGCAATATGTATGATCATAAATGCATAAATAAGAACTCTACATGGAGCATCATATTGTATATATATGGGCTGTAAAAAAATTGTTGGGGCAGTTTGAAATGAAATTCATGAGTTTTTCTAGTTACTCATACCTACCTTATTTTCATCCCTATTTGATCCTCCCACTTATTTCAGTAAATACCTAGTCCTCATAAAACTAGAACAACATAGTTTTGACATTTAATACATGCAAACCATGGAAATTTAAGAAAGAAATCACAACTAGCAAAAGAAAAGATTTATAATTATGATGAAGGTGAGGAAGAATGTAAAATGGTTAAATAGCTCCTTCAAAGGCTCCAAAACTGATTGTAGAAGAGTGAAACAGCTCGAAACCGACGAATGGTTAGTGATGAACATAACATCACAGCCCAGGTATTGTTACAGTTTTGAAGACCAAATTCCATCTCCCAAAAAAAAAAAACAACACAAGAAACAAAAACTTGATTGATTTAAGAAAAGAAACTATACAGGTATCTATGCATTAACATATGGCACTGCCATTTTGTTTCTTTGGCATTTATGCATAGTTCTTAAGCATGCTTACGGTTGGAATATATACATAATGGATATTATCCATATAAGTTCCAAGTATGAATTTGAAACCTCCAGGATGTTTTTGTAATATTTCATTTATCTGATGAATGTGAAAGTAATTAAAGCCACTTTTGTGGACTTTAAAATGTTTTTCGGTAGAAAGCAAAAGGCAATTTCGGTGGAATGAGTTTTCAATTGCAAAGCATTGCAACTGAAATACCTTTCGGTGGCTTTCGGTGCAAATGCTTTCTGTGCAATTAAAAATTGCAAATTGCAAAACAGTGCCAATTTCTTCTCCTATAAAAGGAGAAGGCTTGATCAAACATATACACACCAAAAACTTGAAGCAATTTCAAGTATCCTACTCTAGAGAGACATAGAGTCCTCTGAAAGTTCTTCTATAGTCTTTAAAAATAGAGAGGTGTAATCTCCTATTTATAAGAGAGAGTGTTATTGTTCTTTCCTTATTGATAGAGAGAGGTTGTCATTCTTGCGTGCCAGTTATTATTTCTCAACTCTATTTTAGCTGTGTGATAATATTTTGATACTCTGATTACCCAACAGAATGTTTCCCTCATTCCATTATTTACGCTACAGATCCTGCATGTATATTAAAATAATTACAAATCTAAATTTCAAACTATTCGTAAATAATAAAACATGTATGTATTCTTCCTTACCAATGCTTTTTTATTGTTTTTTTTTTAGAACAATGAGATAAAACTCACTCAAGATAGGGATTTCAGGGAGAGAAAGATAACTAAAGTAAACATTCCAAAACTATATATTTCCTTGCACAAAACCTAGAGCACTGCCATCATGGTTAAAAGATAAGGGTGACCGATTTATCATCTCAAATAGTCTATAGGCAGGTAATTTGCCTTTGATCAAATGAGTATAAATTTGTTGCTGCTTAAGTCCAGGCCACTTAGAATCACAACAAATAGAGTTGTAATAATTTCACCACCATGAGTTTTTCCATGCAACCATGAGTCTTTCAACCCAGAGTTGTAATGCACAAGAACATATTGCAAGCCCTGTGTAAAACCAAGGTCAAGCCCTTGAATAAGACTTATTAATATACTATATCTAAGAGTAGCTTGCGGTAATGTTGCATAAGAATATTTAGCTAATGTTTCATTTGTAAAAGCACACAAGGTCCTTATATAGGACATTGCTTGCATCCCAAGAAGTTAAATTAGTTTAGAAACAAAAGCACTAAAATGATTCATCCAATACTGGGAACGTTACCATTCTTTCCACTTCACCAAATGAACTCCAGAATTACATAATTTATACAAGCAACAACATGAAAGATGAAATTTCTCCATTGCCCATTTACCAAGGCATGCTGCAAGAAGTTTCAGACAGTACTGCTTCACCTAATACTATACTGCAGCACTACAAACATAGGGAATAAGCTGAAAGAATATACTATTAAATTCAACAGTCTTACCCAAATGATTCAGAAGGAGACAGTTGAAAGAAAACTGATCTATACCGAAGGTAACATCAATATCCTCTATAAACAGACAATTCAAATCAACAAGGGGAACCTACCAATAACTTTTAAACAACACCGTAAGTAAATTTGATCAGTCAAAACAGGAGTACTCGTAGGCGTAGAAACCAACAACTCAATTTTCAAAGAAGGGCCACAGGGATTAGTCCATGTTGAAAGTGCTACAAATTTAGAAAGAAAAATTACTTATTTTGAAAGCCTATAAATAGGTAATTGTATCACCAATTGTAAATACAGAAAATTCAATCAAAGTTTTATTTCTCAAGATTAAAACTACACGGTCAACCACTTTTCTACCTTTTTCCTACTACATTTATTCAAATTCTCCTTCAACTTCACATACTTACTATCACATTGCAAATCATCCCAACTTCTATCTACATCAACCTAAAATACTAACAGTGGTATCAGAGCTACGTCCGATCATACATTGGGCATAGGTAAATTATTCACCTATTGTTTCAAAATTTTCCCAACTACTTCTAAAAATCCCCTTGTTCATTTAACTCACTCTTATACATTTTCTAAGCTATGGCTAACACCTTACAACCTTCATTGATCACTGTCCCCGATTTTAATGGCAAAAACAATGACTTTTGAGGCATAAGAATGAAGACATATTTTTGCTCCCTAGATTTATGAGACATTGTAGAAGAAGGATTTACTACTCCTACATAAATATAAACTACAGCTCTCAATGCAGCTCAAAGAAAAGAGTTGAAAAAGAATAAACAAAAAGATTCTGATAGAGGACCATCCATCTCCAAAAGCTCAACAAACTCTTCAACCTTAATCTTTAAATTGAGTTTGCAATAAATTCGTTGTTGTTCTTAAGTGTCTGACCAGGTCCAATAATTTGAACATAACTTGGGCTATATAACTCCAATTAAAATGCTCTTGGTGTCATTTTAAAGATGACATAAAGGGATAAAAAAGTTATGAGACACCAAAGCACATTTCGGACTGCATCTATGAAGAAATGAAGCTTTAAGTTAGTGTTTGAATCTGTTAGCAATTTTCCAGCAAAATGTTTAAATGTTTAGGCCTATCAGGAGTTTTCTTTCAATTATGTAATTGTTCTAAGAATTTAATTTGGGTCTTATCTTGTAATAGATTAGGAACAATTTTTAAGAGTAAATTGAGAGAGAGTGGCGCACACTCTCCCCAGAGAGAAGGGAGAGAGTTTTGAAGGGAAGTTAGTGGAAATTCAACTAACTCAATTCAAATTCTAGCCTTAGGATTGGATTCCCATCCAAGGGCTGAATTTGAATCCGAAACTAGGCATGCTTAAGGCACCACTTAAGATTGAATTACATCCTTATGATGAGATCTCATCAAGTGGTAGGAATTCAAACTTGAGTCACATGTGTCATGCTTCTCAAGAGTGACTTTCAACCTTCTGATCTAGATCCCATCAAGTGGTGGAAATTCAAATTTAAGTCACAAGGTTCATGCCTCCTTAATTTGAATTTAAACTAGTAGATTAGAATTAGATCCTAAGGTTGGAGAGTGATCCATGTGCTTTGTTTATGTGAAGCTTTCTACGCATTGGTCCACTTTTAATCTAAGGGCTCCTATCTTATCTGAATTCAAGTGCAGATGCATGCTCTTTGGCGCCACCTTCTTAGTATAAATACTAAAAATTCTGAATGTATAACACTTTTGTCAAATTTATGAAAGAAGCTATTGCTTGAAAGAGAAGATTCTCTTCTAGGTTTCTTGTGTGAACCTTATTGAGCCTTATCATGGTGCAACCTCGACGTGGCGATTCTACCTTTGAGCTTATTGCTTTGCATGGCGCTCCATCATCTTCTTAATCTTTCCATTTTCTAAATTTCTTCTTAAATTGAGTTCATAATTTCGCAATTTGTCATCTAATTTGTGGAGTTCAAGGTTTGAAAAGTGAAGATTGGGCAAACTTGTGAGGCTTCCATGGAAGACTTACACCAGATTCAAAGGTGTTATTCACTTTTCAACAAGTGATGTATGACATAATTTTTCCAAAAATAATAGGAGCTACAAGTGCAAAGGAAGCACGAGCTACACTATAGGAGGAGTTTCAAGGAAGTGACAAGGACTGAAGAATAAGTAGCAAATATATTCACGAAGGCATTACCAAGACCAAGATTTGAAGAACTATTCACGACGCTTGGAGTTACCGAAATTTGTATCAAGAAGGACTGTTGAAAGTACTACAAATTTCTAGAAATAAAAAGAAGCAACTAAAGTCTTGTACAAGAAAAATCTAGAAAAACTTAGAAACAAAGAGGTTAGTCTAGAATATTCATAGCTAGATAAGTCCAGGAAAGTCTAGAATATTCCTACACTAGATAAATCTAGAAAGAACGATTACCTATCTTGAAAGCTTATAAATAGGCAATTGTATCACCAATTGTAAATGCAGAGAAAATCCAATCAAGTTCTATTTCTCAAGATCAAAACTACACGGTCAACCACTTTTCTACTTTTTCCTACTACATTTATTCAAATTCTCCTTCAACTTCACATACTTTCTATCACATTATAAATCATCCCAACTTCTATTATATCAATCTAAAATACTAACAGTGGTATCAGAGCTACGTTCGATCATACATTGGGCATATGAACTTATTAACTCTTTTGATTCCAAAATTCATAAAATTATGAAGATAAGTAATTATTAACTCTTTTGATTCCAAAATTCATAAAATTTTAGAATTTAATAATTGGATTAACAATTTCCTAAAATAAAGATAATTTAAATTGATTACTCTAATTTAAATTTTGAACTTAAAATAAGTCACAAATTTAGAAGAAAATTTGGGGTGTTACAAAATTCATTTTTAACAAATAATTCAAAATTTAACTTTTGTATTACTAAACAGAAACAAATTTACAAACCACTATTTACATCATACATTATTCATCATTCATTAACAAGTCAACACAACTTTTCAAAACTACATGATGCATGATTTCTCCCATGTCTACCTTAAATACAATGTGGTACAGTTTAGTCGGATAACCCAATAACTATACATGGACCCTTACCAAGTAGTCATTGTTTCCTGGTGTAACACTTTGAATTTCAACCATTGCATGGTGATCATAAAAAGTGGAATGATTTTCCACCGGATAAAAACACCTCTAAACCTAAGTCTCACACTTAGATGTATGGGTTTAGTTGCTAAATTATCTGAGTCACCTACACTTTGATGTCATCACCTTCAATTTGAGGCAATGTGACTCATGAAATGCATAAGGTAATAACTTCTCTCAAAATACATGTTACTTCTAATTCAATATGTTCCGTGATTCTTTAATAATTGTGAGGTTATATGTTCACACTACCTTCTACTCTTTTCTCTAATACTCTAGCTAAATGATGCTTATTTCTCCAATAACACTTAAGTTTTTTTTTCCTCAAAGTTCCATTAGGTTTAGGTTCAAATCATTGTAGCCAATTAATGAAAAACATTAAGTTTAGAAAAAAGAACCGGCAATTATACAACTTAATAACATCGAGAATTATATTAGAATAAATTAGGGTTACATCGTTCTCTCAATCAGAGAAGGATTTAGTTCATGATAATCAATATCACAATACAAGAATAATTAAAAGAAGAATTGGAGTTTTTAAAATGTCACACCCCATTTTTTTTATAAATAAAATAAAATAGAAATAAATCAAATAAAATAACAAAAATAATAATAAATAAAATAGAGTAGCAACTGATTGTGTTAGTGGGGAGTTGCTAAATTGTGAGTTGGTGGTTATCATACTACAATTAAAATCTTAGCACGCCTCAGTGTTAGATATGAGAGAATCTATTCATTTTCTCTTTCCCATTCTCTTTCTTGTTATCTCTTTCATTGTTTTTCTATTCCCTTCCCTTTCATCTTGATATTACTCTCACTTTAATAAATTTCTCCTGCAAGAGATCAAAGCTTCTATGGAGGCCGAGACTCTGCTCATCTCGATTCCCCCTCGTGCGTGATGGTCACAAATCCAAGTTAGGGTAGTTCTCAATTTAATGATGATAATGAGTTCTTTTTCTGCCTTTGTTTGTTTGATGTAAATTAAATATTCTTTCCTTCCTCTCTGACTTTATTTATTTAATGTGAATTAAATATTTTGAATTGGATTATTTTCATTCTCGTATCGAGAAATCTCTCGCTTCAATTTCGTTAGTGTTCCCTTTTGGCTTAGCTGACTTTGTAACTTTGTATCCTTGTGGTGTTATATGGGATTTGCGGGTTTAATTGATATCACTCTTCACTTGAATAAAAAAAAATGACTAGGTCTATTCCGATTAAGGTTTTAGTATGTCTTTGAAATTTTGGTTCAAAACCCAATTAAACTAGGCACAAGTTTGATGTTAAAATAAATGAGAGACATTAGAAAGAATTGCATACTTGATAAAATTTAATCAATCAACTTTGGTTATCGGAGTCTTTTTCTTGTCAAACATTAATTTGTCTTGTTACTGTTAATTCTTCCTCTTATTAGATTCATTAAATAGAAATTATTTTTCCTTCATATTAGGATTGAGTATTGAGATTAAAATTGTTTGTTTAACTCAACTTAGTATTTAATAATTCATTTCTCTAATTATTCGACTACGTGATGTTGAGTTTTATTTAACTTGACATTGTTGCCTTGTTTAATTATTTATTTCTATATGTAAATTTTGGTTTGAAATTTATATTATCATAGTTTGGGTATTCCATATTGTTCCTCTTTTATGTCGTATTTGATTTTCACATGATTATTTTAGGTCAATGTTATTGTGGTGTTAAATATCTTGTTACCGTGAAATAGTTGGTGGGGGTTAAGAGATGAATTTTGTGGAAACCAAACCAAAAGGTCAATTTCTCCAACTTGGCTTACAAAATGTAAAGGAGTGAGACCTTCCCTCCCTTTTACTCGAATGAGGTTTTTGTTGATGTCTACGAGACGACGTACCATTTTATTTTGGTAGTTCTGTAGAGCAAGGTGGATGGGGGTAAATCGTTGTGGATTTAGTTTCAGAGCAAATGAAGGTTTCAATCTCATAATCTCAATAGCAAATCGGTGATGTTCAGCAGATGGAGCAACATGCATAGGAGTGTCAACAAATTTTATTGAATCTATTTCCTCCAAAACATTCGGATTTTCTCCAATCACTGAGTAGAGACTGTCAATGTCTCCACTTTCAGCTGCACTTTTCAACAGATCATCACTTGCTACGTTCATGTTTAAGTTATATCTCTTAGCAATGAGCCTTCAAAACTTCGTATAACTTGCGTTCCCTGTAATGAATGACCCACGTTTTTCGGTAGATAAGCACTCAACCAATTGTAAAATGTGAACAAAGATATGTATCTTATTGGTATAAAATGTGAAAAAAAAATATATTGGTATAAAATGTAAATATATATATATATATATATATATATATATATGCATAAATAATTATAATTTATTGCATTAGTAAAGTTAATATTTTTAATAGATGGAAGAATGTGATAAATTGATCATATTATAACATCACTTATTAGTTATTATTCGGCTTAAATGTTTTTTTCATGTAAATTAGTTTTGAAAAAAAAATTATCAAAATTATAATATGTCAAGATATTTTTATATTGGCTGCAGATAAAGTAGATGTAAAAAATTTTATGCCACTTTTAGTGAGTTAATGACTAGAATAAATTTTGACATATTTTAAAAAAATAATAATAAATTAAAAATATAAATACGAGAGATGATATCTAAAATTGTTTCTTATTTACAAAAAAAAAAAGTACGTATTTAATCGTTAATATTTTTTAAAGTTATGCTCACTAAATTTATAATTTTTAATTAATTTTAATCAAACATAAAAAAAATATGAGAAATAGAATATGTGAGAAAGTGATATTGATATTTATTAATTATTAATATCATTTATAATATAAAGATATTGTGAAAATTTTGAAATTAATTGCCGTAAAATAGAAAGATAAAACTAAACACGTACAGATTCATTTATCAACAAGAGTAAAATATGCAATTGCCAAGAAAGCTGTGAAAAGAATTATAATAATAAAAAAAAACTTACTATAAAAAATTTAAAACTCCGGAATATCTTTAATTATTTCCTGTAACAACAAAGTTAAGAAAAACACCTGTTTATCAGAGTACTTCTGGTTATAAGGGGAAAAAAACACATTCAAACCTATAAACTTCCACGTACTTCAATCAGTTAAATATGCTTTTGTCGAGGGAGGAGAGAGTGTGAGTTACATATAAGACGAAGGATGCAATATAGTGCGCACTAGGCCACAGCATGGAAGGTGAGAAGCCAAAGAAAGATTCACTTGTCTGATTCTGTATGTAGGTCCAGAGAAAGTGTTCCAGCTTGAGCCAACAAAGTCTCAACCTTCTACGTAGTACATCCACAACTTCTCAACTCTTTCATTGCTGACGTTTCACAAAATCAATAAATGACATTGCACCGAAAGTGCAAGAGCATCATTGCAATGTGGGACATTAGATGCAGATCAATTTTCCAGTATTCACGTAGGATCATTGGTAGTCAATTTTCATTTCATTAGATATATTTTAAAAACTATTAAAAAAACATATTTATCATATACCTTAAAAATGTCATCTTTTAAATGTTTCCGTTTTAGTGAAGAAGAGGCTTCGGTAATATAATAATAGTGCATAGTTATCGGCTGTAGAAAGTTAATAATAGAAACGAGTCTCAACGTATATAATATAAAAATTTAAAGTTGTTAACTTATAAAATAGTAAAAAAAGGTAAAAAATAAACAGAGAGAAATATATAAGGTAATAACTTCTCTTAAAATACATGTCACTTCCTAATTCAATATGTTCCATGATTGTATGATAACTTCAAGGTTACATGTTCTTACCACCTTCTACTTTTATTTATAAGATTAGTTAAGTGATGTTTATTTCTCCATTAACACTTAAGTTTCTTTTTTCAAAGTTGCTTTAAATTTATATTCAATTCATTAGTGATCAATTAATGAAAAAACATTAAGTTTTAAAAATAACCTCACAACTATACAACTGAATAACATCGAGAATTATATTAGAATAGATTAGGGTTACATTATTCTCTCCATCAAAGAGAGATTTAGCTAATAATAATCAAGATCAAAATATGAGAATAATTAAAAGAAGAATTGAAATTTTTAAAAGATTATGATTTTGAACTTAATTATCATCTCAAAAAGGTTAATGTGGTGGCAAATGCTTTAAGTTGGAAATCTTTGATTATGTCTTCACTAATGATTAAGAAAATGGATTTGTTGGAACAATTTCAAGATCTTATTTTAGTGTGAGAAACTACTAATACGAATATTAGATTGGGAGCTTTACATATTTCTAACACATTTTTGATGAAATTAGAGAAAAACATGAATCTGATCCTTTTCTGAAAACCAAAATGGGAAATGTGTCAAGGAAAAATTAGTAAATTTAAGAATGGAATAGACGGTATTTTGAGGTTTCATGATAAAATCTGTATACCCAATGTAGCAGAAATTAGAAAAACAATTTTGAAGGAAGCAAGCTTTCATGACACCACTAAAATGTATAAAGATTTTGAAAACAAAAATCTGATTGCCTGGGTAGACTTTTTATTTTTAATAAAATTTACCTACTATAAAAGTTTTCATTTTTCTATCGGTGTGACACCGTTTAAAGCTTAACGTGGAAGAAAATATAGAATCTCTTTGTGTAGGACTGAAACATGAAAGAACTTAATCTTTTCTAAGGTTTGTTATATAATATTAGGTGCTAAAATTTTGAAAAGGTTAAGTTAATTCAGAAAAAGATGAAAAAGACAATATGAGAAGGCAAAAAAAATATCAATGATAAAAGAAGAAAAAATTTAAAATTTAATGTTAGTGATCATGTATTCCTAAAAATAAATCCATGAACGGTTATTATGAGAGTTTTAAAATCATAAAAACTTTCACCTCGTTCAATTGGTTCTATGATATTCTACACTAATTATGGAATTTTTTTTTCTTCTTGCGGTGAAAATGTAGTAAAGAAGGATGACATTGCTTTTCAAATAATGAATGACAATTAAATTTGAAAAAAATATATATTCTCTCGATAGATTATTTCTTTTTTATTTATAACTATTTATAATATATTTAGATTCTTGTGTTTTTAAATTTCATATTTTTGTATTGACAAGTAAAAACATTTTTATAATATTAAGTCAGACTAGTTAGCTTTGTATTCATATTATTATTTATATTTGTTTCGATTTAATATTTTTTATTATATATTTATTTTGAATTATTCGTTATAATAATATAAAAATTTTAAAATGCAATAAATCTCCGCAAAATTATAAATAAAAAGATATATTGATAATTATAAAAAAAAAATTCTACTTGATACAAATATATTTTCATTTTTACATTACACGATGCCGCAATCCGCATGCATTCCTCAGTGCCCGCAAGGGCAGTTTACAACCATCCATTCCATACATAAGTACAACATCTCGTCGTCGTTGCTGATTTGAATAACGAGTACGCCGCGAAGAACAGTACAGGAACTAAAAAAGTAAGATAGAAACCACCAAAAACTTTGGTAGGAGATATCATAAACATGGAAAAGAGGTAGCTGCTTGCGAAGGTAGTAACTATACCGGTCAATATAGTGCCCAGTCCTCCGGGTGGAGTCAGAATAAAGGTGATCATAGTTGATATACCAAAGCAAAGGAAGTTAAAAATTGATAAAAAAGTGAACGCAAATCCTGGCATGACGGATGTCCCAGCATGGTTCCTTTGGGTAGCAGTAGCGGTAGAATTGAGAATGGTTATATTAGAACTGAGACAATTAGTAGCATTAATTACATTATCATCCCCAGCGTTAGCCTGATAAACTCCACCGGGGGGACTCAGTGCTGATTCATATGTGGTGGTTATAACAATGGTAGCAATTATCAGATAAGCATTGCGTTGCTCCTCTGTTATATCACTTGTAATTCGACGTATAAAGATAATTATTCTCTCCAACAATGTCATGTTCAATTTGAGTATAGTTGCTATTGCAGGAATATCTGCAACAGACGAATTTGCTCCAGCCCAGATTAACATATTTCTGATCTCTTCATTAGGTGTTATGTCTAATGCTGATCTTCCCTCATCATTCTTTCCCTTTAAATTCACCTTACTCTTTATCAATAATTGAATCATCTGTACTAGAAAGGAATTAGTGAACATAGTAACTAACATTTTATTAGAGAACAATAAAGGATATCTGACAAGTGTTGGGGATATTACCTGTGAATCATTTAGGCGTGTTGAAACATGTAAAATGGTATTTCCATCCTCATCTTCCAAGTTCAATATTCTTCTTGGGATCTCTTCCCCTAGTTTGGAAGTTCTCATGAGCCACCCTACTAGAACTTGAAGAGCCTCATACTGTCCATGTCTTACTGCAATATGCAGTGCAGTCTCATTTCTAACTGTTACATCTTTAATGGAATATGGGCGAGCCCGAAGGAACCAAACCAAAAGGTCAATTTCTCCAACTTGGCTAACAAAATGTAAAGGAGTGAGACCTTCCCTCCCTTTTACTCGAATGAGGTCTTCGTTGATGTCTACGAGACGACGTACCATTTTATTTTGGTTGTTCTGTAGAGCAAGGTGGATGGGGGTGAATCCTTGTGGATTTAGTTTCAGAGCAAATGAAGGTTTCAATCTCATAATCTCAATAGCAAACCGGTGATGTCCAGCAGATGCAGCAACATGCATAGGAGTGTCAACAAATTTTATTGAATCTATTTCCTCCAAAACATTCGGATTTTCTCCAATCACTGAGTAGAGACTGTCAATGTCTCCACTTTCTGCTGCACTTCTCAACGTATCATCACTTGCTACGTTCATGTTTCAAGTTATATCTCTTTGCAATGAGCCTTCAAAACTGTGTATAACCTGCGTTCCCTGTTATGACCCACATTTTCTTAATAAGAAGGAAGAGTGTGATAAACTGATCATATTATAACATCACATATTAGTTATTATTCGGGTTAAATGATTTTTTCATTTAAATTATTTTTTTTTAAAAAAATATGTCAAAATAAAAATATATCAAGATATTTTATATTGGCTACAGATAAATTTTGACATATTTTAAAAAAAATAATAATAAATGAACAATCTAAATATGAGAGATGATATATAAAACTTTTTCTAATTTACAACAAAAAATTACGTATTTAAAAGTTATGCTTACTAAATTTATAATTTATAATTAATTTTAATCAAACATAAAAGAATATGAGAAATAGAATATGTGAGAAAGTGATATTAATATTTATGATGTTTCTTATTTGAATTTGTCACAACATTAATTTTCTATTTTTCTTTTATCTCTTCCTAATACGTATTATTAATAATTAGTATCATTTTATAATATAAAGATATTGTGAAAATTTTGAAATTAATTGCCGTAAAATTGAAAGATAAACTAAACACGTGTACTGATTCATTTATCAACATAAGTAAAATATGCAATTGCCAAGAAAGCTGTGAAAAGAATTATAATTGCCACTTATAATAAAAAAAACAGACTTACAATCAAAACTGAAAAACTCCGGAATATTTGAATTAATTTTGACAGTTGCAACCACACGGGGACCGCAGCAGAGAAAAAAATGGCTTTGATGCTAGAGCTTGTCTTGTTTCTTGTTTAATTATTTCCTGTAACAACAAAGTTAAGAAAAACACCCGTTTCTTAGAGTACTACTGGTTATAAACTTCAACGTACTTCAATGAGTTAAATGTGTGCTTTTGTCGAGAGAGGACAATGTGAGTTATATATAAGAAGTGCGCACTGGGCCACAGATGGAAATTACCTCGCTACTACCTCGCTACTACCTGAGAAGGTAAGAAGCTGAAAAAAGATTCTCTGGGCCTAAATTATGTACGTAGGCCGAGAGAAAGTGTTCCAGCTGGAGCCTACATCCAAAACTTCTCAGCTCTTTAATTTCATTGCTGACATTTCACAAAATCATTGACATCGTACTAAGAGTGCAGGAGCATCCTCGCAATGTGGGAAATATAATACATAATATAACATAATTATCACCAAAATTAATAATTACTAATTTGTCATCTAACCTTTCACATAAGATTCAAAGCTACGAAAAACAAAATACAATTTAATATTTTCAAATTTTAAAATGCCATGCATCAAATTAATTACTGTCAAAATAAAAACAATCACTAAACTATCAAAGCTAGAGGCATTTAACACTGATAATAAGTAGTTACTTAATACTTTCTTCTAATTAGATTAGTCCTGAAAACTATTAAAAGAAAACACATTAAATTATCATATATTTTAAAAATGTAATCTTTTAAATCTTTTTAGGTTTGTAGTAAAATAATACATAATTATCAGCGTAGAAGGTTAACAATATAAACAAGCCTCAATATATAATATAAAAATCTAAAAGTTGTTAACTTTTAAAATAATAAATAAAAATTTAAAAAAATTAGAAAGAAATATAAACCATTATCACGATACACAATGGTAAAAGGAGAAAAGAAGCCTCCTAAATTTTATAATCAGGATGTATTTGGATGAGTTAATTTTGTGGAGCAATTTATTTGTTCTTTAAATTACTATAAAATCAATTGATTCGTTTGAACGAAACAATTTGAAGAATGATATAATCTTGAAAAGGAATTTCAATTGAGCAAGATTGGAGAATTTGAAATTCTATCTAAAATTGAGGCATTTCAATTTCTTTCATATCCTTCTCACTTCTCTCACATCTTGATTAAAATTTAGGAATTTAAAAATGATTAATATTTATTTTTATTTAATATTAAAAATTTAATTTTTAAATAAAAATTTGAATTTTTTAAAAATTGAATTACTTTATACAAACAAGAAAATTAAAATACAATAAATTGAATTGATTCATCCAAACAAAATAGATACAAAATCAAATGTTAGGTATTTAAATTTTCTTAGTAATTTTTAATTTCTCCATCCAAACTTAACCTAAAAGCACGATGATGAGTAGGCTATAAGAAAACAATTCTTTTTCTTTAAGTTTTTTTAAACTAGAAAAACCTATATATTCTGCAAAATAGTTCACAACAATAAAACGAAAAAAATATCACCTTTAATTCTTACTCAGTGATGTGACTACAATGAAATGTTAAAAGGATAAAAGAAATAACTTGAACATGGCCAAGTGTTTTTCTCACGATGTGATGATCATGAAAATTATTTCAGTATTAGAATTGTATGAAGCATATTTAGGTTTAATTTCCTTTCAAATATATTTTTCTAACGTTTTTTGCACTCTCTTTAAAACGGAAAATAGAAATCCATTGCATAGATGTAATTAAAAAATTTGAAATTAAAAATTAATTTTATCGTTTAACTCATTACTTTGTAAAGATAATCAATTATTTCATTTACGTAACCGAATATATTTTTCGTCAAATTTTAGGTTTCGCATTACCAACAATTTAATTGATTAGATTCCACTGATAATCAATTAAATTAGAAAACAAATTTAAACTAAACTAAACTAAACTGATGTACCTATGATAGCGTGTTCTGTTTTCTTTTGGTCAACTGCTAAAAGAAATTTGCAATTGACGAATGGTGTAGTAGGTGTGTGTAGAAGCTAGCGTCATTGCACAGTGGGACACTACATGCACTCAATTGATATCCTTAATTTATTTTTCTTTATCCCCTGTTCTTTCTCGATTATATTCAGTTTGAATATTCATGAATCATTTTTCTAAAAGTAAAGGTTAAAGCAAGGTATATAGATATAATAATAGGGAGAAGTTAAATAGAAATAGTGGGTCCCCGCGCGGTGCTCACCTTTTAAAATGGTATAGGGAGAAGTTAAATGGTATAAAATGCATGGGTTTTTGACGTGTGGGGGTTCCTTTTAAAAAAAAGTCGCAAATGGGCCAATTTTGAAATTATTTATTGTTAGGGTTTATTTTTGGAGAAAATTGTTCAGTAAGCTAACAATTTTAGTGAAAGTCTGGTAAAGTCGTTGAGTTAGTTGACGACTTCAAGGATAAAGTCGTCCAGTAAGTCAACAACTTCATTTGGACAGAAAGTCATTAGTTCCTGCGACGACTTATCACCGCAAACAACTTTAAAACACTATATTAGCATCCCCAGTCGTGAGCTTTGAACACAACTTGGTAAGTTACATTTTTAAAGTTTTCTTGAATTTTTTTTGTTGAAATAAAATATTTATGATATTTTTGTAGGAACAAATACATTGTGAAATAGGAGAATATTAACAATATTTAGATTATTTGGTAAGTATAATTCCATGGATAAATGATTTATTGATATAATGTATTTTATGTACTATGTTATCAATCTGAGATTATTTATTTATTTATTGTAAAACAACTAAAAAGAGATGGCGTCAACAATAGTTATTGTCACCTATATCAACGGTAGAATTATAGATGGTGATGAAGGAATAATGTTCGAAAGGTATTGTAGAATTCTACAAGTTGAAGGAAATATTAATATTATACGGTTAAAAAAATTGACACATCATAAATTTAAGTTACATTCTAATCAAGTTATAGAAACTATTACAATTAGATATTTTATAGAGAATAAATATGCGACATTGTCTGGACACAGTGATGTTGCAAGTGATTTGTCTAATGTTGGTGGTTTATTTTACACAGATGTTATTAGTTTGTGTTAAACAGATTGTACAAGATTGAATAGTAACGACGACGATGTTGAAGATTATCAAGTATCAAATTTAGCGTAGATTAATCATCTGAGGGTGAAGATTTTGAAGGGAATTTAACTAAATCAAATGACTATGAAATGGACAATGGGAATCGCATTTTAAGTGTGACTGTTCAACCAAATGTTGTTGATGAAACAGAAGCATGTTAGTATGAATTTAATATTTAGTAAATATAGTTTTGGCAAATATAACAGAAGCATGTTTGATTGTGATGTAGGTGGAAGCCAACAATCATTTTGGCAAAATACACCCCATTATACCAATATAAATTGGGATTACCCGGACCAAGAACAGTTGTGGGGTGTAAGTGTTCCTTCGAATTGGGAACTTGGCCAAGAACTATTTGTTTGTTTGGAGTTTGATAATAAGAGAGACATGTAAAAGGCTCTAAATACTATTTGATGAATGTTCATCATACAGTGAGGGCGATGGAATACAAATCAAACAAATATATATTTCATTGTGGCAATCGTAGCATTAATTTGCCTTGACCATTTTATCTACAATCTATATAATCTAAGCGACAGATAGATGGAAAGTAACCCAATGGGGAGGACGACATACTTGTCTAAATGCCAGTTTAACCTAAGATTACATAATCTTGACTTAGATTTTATTTGTTCTTGCATTTTAGGTAATACATTGATTTTTTTTTCAATTAACTAATTGTCTATTAATTTAAATTAACTATTAAACTTGCTCATCATGTTTAATAGGAATGATCAGACAAGATCCTTCGATAAAAATTGGATTGGTACAAGAGAGAGTGGCAAGCATGTTCAACTATAAAATATCGTACAGAAGGCATGGTTAAGGAAACATAATGCAATGACCATGGTTTACGGTGATTGGGCTGAGTTATACGCTTAACTTCCTTGGTGGCTTCACTACATGAAAATGCACTCTCTAGGTTCTCCTTATCAAATTTGGAATGAAGATAATTTTGTAGGTAACACTAAAAGTAGTGAATTTAGACAATTTCATCGAGTGTTTTGGTGTTACAAGCAATGTGCAGATGCATTTGATTATTGTAAACCCATTATTTAGGTAGATGAGATGCATTTGTACTGAAGATATCGAGGAATGTTGTTAATCACAACAACACAAGATGGCAATTGAAGCGTCTTGCCAATTGCATTTGCTATTATTGAGGGTGAAACCCAATTAACTTGGTCGTGGTTTCTCTAGAAGTTGTGTCTACACGTCACTGAAAAGTCAGGGAATTGTCTAATCTCTGGTAGACATTGAAGCATCAAAACTTCGGTTGATAATGAAACAATAGGATGGAGTCGATCATAAGCATACCATGTTTACTGCATTTGACACATTGCCTCAAATTTTAATCACAAATTCAAGAACCACAAGCAAAAAAGCATGTTGGTTAAGTTAGGTAATTTCTATTATCATAAATTTTTTCATTTATTTTTTCATGTCTTCAAATAATTCTAGTAATCATTTTTTTTCTGTGAAATTGTAGGCTATACTCCCTACAAACATATATTCCACAGGAATCTTGAGAAGGTTTGTGACTTGAGTCCTACTATTGCAACTTAGATTCAAGGAATTTTGAAAGAAAAATGGACTATGGCCTAGATTATGAGGGACATTGATATGGACATATGACCACCAATCTTTCTTAGTGTGTTAATAAATTTTTTAAAGGTGTCAAAAATCTTTTAATCACGGCTCTTCTGAAGTCAACATACAGTCGATATCGAGAGTACTTTGTGGTAATGGGTAGGCGAGCGCAGCAGGAATTAATGGACGGTCAAGTTTACTGTTCAAAAGTTATGGTTGCTATTTAGAAAAATCAAAATGAAGCATGTTTGCACATTATACGTGTCTACGATATTCAACAAACAAGATTTGAAGTTGAAGAGGATTTCAATCCCTGGACACAACGAGGTGGACAAAAGTTGATAGTAAACCTTAATGAACGATATTGTCAGTGTGGTCGTTTCACTGCTTTCCATTACCCGTATTCACACATTATAGTTGTTTGTAGATACACAACACTCGACTTCTATCAGTATATTGATAATGTTTACAAGAAAAATACATTTTAAAGGCGTATTCAGCTGAATGGTGACCTCTAGGAAACGAGGATGCATTTTCACCTGTCGAGTAAAATTGGAAGCTGATCCCATATCCATCAACTATTTGTGGTCAAGAATGTCCCAAATCAGCTAGAATAAGGAATGAAATGGATTAGGTTGAACCTTCTCTGTTGAGGAAAAAAATGTTGATTATGTGGTTAAGAGTATTCAGAGACGGAGGTTAGAGACACACAATTTTCATATGCAGTGTGGAGAGGCGACCATCACGTTTGACTAATCACAGAACAAACTGAACATATCAGACTGAAGCATTGCAAGCCAAAGTCAGACAAAGCAAGGTCAAACGGAAGTTGACCCCTCAAAGTCTACTACTGATCAAGTCATTCGTCTGTCTAAAAGCATGCCTCAAAATGAAAGCATAAGATGATATGCTCAAGACAAAGTCTTCAGATCAAGTTATTTCAAGATGAAATCTCAGGCTGAAGATTATGAAGACTCATCGTCTATGAAGTAAAGTGAAGTCTAATTTCAGATGAAGTAACGCCCGCTGTTGGTCCCTATTGAAAATCTAGAGGGGGGTGAATAAATTCTAAGTCCCACTTAATGGCTAATTTTTAAACTTTCTTTCTATCCTCTTTTTATATCAACCTTTTTAACAAATCTTTGTTATACTCAATACAATAAACCAAATATATATTTCAGAGTTAGTACAACGAAAGCATAAGAAGATATATCAATCATATTTTCGAATTTATCTTTCCAAACTTTTATATTCAGATCGCTCTTTTAAACGTATATACAATAGATTTATAAAAGTGTAAGGGAAAGAAATTTGCACAAAGTATTTATACTGGTTCGGCATCAAGCCTACATCTAGTCCCAATACAATAATTGTTGCTATTGGTGTTCCACTACAAACTAATAATCCATTTGTGTCTTTTACAAGCAATATGCACATGCAACACAAAACGAAATAAAAAACACTCAATACAAATCGTTTTTTTTTCCAAAGAACTTCTCTTTCCAATTCTTGGTACCTCCAAGAATCAATGTTGAGAAACCTTTCTCAATCCACAAAACTCTTCTCCTAGAGAGATCTTCCTCTCTAAGAGTAAATCTATATCTCAAAGATAAAATCTAAAGATCAGAATCAGAGTACACCCGTTGTACATAATCTGATCAACAAAAAGTTCTGAATATCTTCATTCATCAATTCACTTCATCCTCATAGAAATCTTTGAAAACCTTTTGAAATATTTTTTAGTTTCTTGTAGAAAAATTCTTTAGAACTCAAGTAGTTCTCAATACACACTTCGTTCTTGCTTCTCTTGGTTTTCAAAATATCAAAATGTATCTTATGAAAACATTTTTCAAAAAGCTATTTATAGAAAAAAAGTTTAAAACAAGTGAGGATGAGTTTTCTGATGTGGATGATTACCAATATCAGGTAATCGATTATTCTAGAGTGATGAGTTCCAACTTGGCATTTGAAGCTCGTGGTAATCGATTAACCATTTCTGGTAATCGATTACTCCAGCAAGTTCATGAGTTTCCCTTTAACCAAATACTGTTGGTAATCGATTGCCTTCATTTGGTAATCTATTACCTTAGTTAAAACATATAAAATCTCTCAAACAAAGTAATCTACTACTTCTGTTGGTAATTGACTACTTTAGTTTAGTTTTTCTCTTTTCAAAAAACAAAAATTGGGGAAGGCTTTAACACTTAGCTGTGAGGAAACTACCAAATTAGGTCTTAAAACTCAATGAATCTAAACTAAACACTCACAAACATAAAGGACTAAACTAAAAACATTTAATACAATAACAAGCCTATTTATATCTCTAAGAAACCAAAATTACATGTATTTACATCAAAATCAAAAGACACATGTTGATGCAAACCCATGAAACTTTGAAGGTGATCTTCACGGAATTCACAAGGAGTGCCCCATCTTCATTCACTAATCATCCAACACTTGATTAAATTGTGAAAAGCTTGTGGAATAACACTAGTATAGGCTCGGTTTGAGACAAAATAGAAGAAAGCAAAAATGGAAGGAGGTTTAGGAAGGTGGTAGCACCATGGATCATTGATCCAATAAGCTATGTAGAAGAATCGCCACTTGAGTCATGGACCAAGATAAGATTCAAGGTTCTTGGAAGAAACCCTAAGAGAGCTCTCTCATTTTCTCAAGACACTAGTCTTAGAAATATCTCAATTTCATTCAAATTCAAAGTAAGTCTTACAATGAGAATTTGCCTAAGTTATATGGCCTTAGTGTGTGTTGACCGTGAGCCTTCTAGGCCATTTGATCTTTGATGGATTGATCAAGTGATGCTAGACACCCCTCACTTGATTAATTCAAGAAGGATCTAGAGTTAATGAAATCAAGAGGCTCATGACACATCTAAATTTGTGATGATCATGGATTAATAAAGACAGAATTCTATGCCTTGGATTAGAAGTAAATTCTAAGGCTAGAATCCCTTCTTAGATGAGAGTCAACAGCTTAGAAACTTGACTTAAATTTTCACCTTTGATTATGGTATAATCAAGTGGTGTAAATTTAAATAAAGTGAGTGAAAATTCCACTCATTCTCTCTCTTAATCCATCCACTCTCTTTTAAGAGAGTTTAATACACTTGCTTAGTTGGGTCATAAGACTCTTAAACCCATCTTAAGAGGCTTTGACCAACACAATTAAAGTCAACATGTCCAATGGGAAGCTTGGCTGAAAATTCCAAGTAAAACATGGTTCAAGCTTTACACAAAATTAGTCCTAAACTAATTACAAACTAATAAGAAAATTACAAGGCTTCATAAGCCCACTTTGTTGACTTTGAGGAGTTGACCATTGAGTTTGACTTTGACCTTGACTTATTGACTTTGACTTGGTCAACTCTTCTTCAACTTGGACTTCAATTCTTCTTTGCATTGCCCTTGTAATCCTCATGCTTGGAGATGGTCCTCCATCACATGTAGACAAGCAAGCCTCCTACAAGCTTCAAGTCCAACACACGCCAATATTCAAATATAGTCGTTACTCTAAGAAGCTTCCAAAAGTGGTTGAGAACTGTGTAAAACCTCTGCAACACGAAAAGCAAATCATATTTTTGTTATCTTTTCTGATCAAGTCAGAAAAAGGTTCTGAAATCGTGCTGACTCCGCTGCTCATCATTAATTATTCTGATTGATCTCTGCCATATGATTTGAAAGCTTAAAGAAAAGGACAATGATCATCAATGATGAGTCTAACGGATCTCTCAAGACATTGTCTATATAAAGGATTTCACCTCCATCAGTTCAAGTTGGCGAAATTACACTTGATAAGTTATTCATCTAACTTTCGCTCTTAAGATCTTGAACACTGTTCTTCACTTGTAAAACCCTCTCTGCGAAGAGAAACTCTCTGTTTATTTGAAACTCTTCCTAAAATCCACTTATGTGGTGCCTTAGCCTGAGGAGGCTGTGTTCCAAAGAATACCTATTGTATTAGCCTGGGGAGACTGTGTTCCAAAGAATACCTATTGTATTAGCCTGGGAGGTTGTATTCCAAAGAATACCTAGTTGTCTAGCCTAAGAAGGTTGTGTTCAAAGAATATCTGTAATAGCCGATGTGGATGGGTGCAAAGAATACTTGTAACCATTCCACGGTTGGTAGTGAAAACTCAGTAGTAGCTGGGTAACTGGATGTAGTCTTGAATA
This sequence comes from Hylodesmum podocarpum, assembly GCA_026586105.1. NCBI lineage: Eukaryota > Viridiplantae > Streptophyta > Magnoliopsida > Fabales > Fabaceae > Hylodesmum > Hylodesmum podocarpum. Next base: position 4,529,737 of record JALJEV010000804.1, read on the forward strand.
AATGAACCAGTATAAAAATATCTTGTCTCTAACTGTTATTTTGACTAACGGGGATAACTATCAAAACGTCTTATAATTAAAATCAACAGTTAAAGAACTTAAAAGTTTTGTCGACAAGATTTGAAAAATAACAGACAAAAGGACAAAATTTTAATTAACACAATTCAACCCCACTTTTTTTGTTTTTGTCTTTTACAGTTTGGTATCAGAGTTCAGCCTCTAAGGGTTGAGCGCTTAACAGCTGCTAGAGGAAAGATCCAAGATGGAGTCTCAAGGGCAAATGTTTCTCTCTAGTGGGTCATCCATGAACAAGTCTCTAGCTTTTTCTGGAGATGACTACCCCTACTGGGCTAACCACATGTAGATGTACATTAAGTCTACTCAGTATAGACTTTGGAGGATCATCACGCAAGGAGATATTCCCATTGTTAAACCCGAACCTGAGTGGGGAAATGAGGAATATTCTGCAATGGAGCTTAACAACAAAGCCAGATATGCTCTCACATGCGCGCTCTCAAGGACATAATAAAACAGATTCTGTGCCTACAAACCAGCAAAAGAGCTCTAGGATGCTCTTAAAATTTCATATGAAGGAACATAAGACGTGAGATTGCGAAAGGCTGTCACTTTTCAAAGAGAATATGAGATGTTCTCTATGAAGAAAGGAGAATCTATTGACATGATATTTGGAAGATTCCAAACTATATTAAATGGACTCACTTCATTGGGAACCACATTCACCAAGGCACAAAATAATATGAAAATTCTGGATAGCTTGCCTGCTCCTTGGGAAGCTATGTCCACTACCATTTCTGTTGGACGTGACATGAAGACATTAACTCTATACGATTTAATAGGTGCACTGAGATTGCATGAGGTCTATCTATGCAAGAGGGACAAAATCAAAGTTCAAGAGCCTATAGCTCTTCCTTCTGTTGACGAAGCCCCCAAGCAAGAGTCCAACAAGAAAGAAAAAAGAAAGAACAAGATTCTAAAGGCCGAAACTATAGAATCTGATGCATTTGAAGAATCATCTGATGATGAGATTTCTCTCATGGCCAGACATTTTAAGAAGATGATGATGAAAAAGGTAAGAGTTCAACGCTTCTTTAAGAAGAATGAGAGGAAGTTCCTTGAGAAACTTTCAAATAAGGAGGAAGGTACTGAGATTGTATGCTATGAATGCAGAAAGCATGGGCACATGAGATCAGAATGTCCCAAGCTTAAGAAGAGATGGAATCCCAGGAGAGAAAAAGGAAAGAAGAGCTTACTGACATGGGAAGATCTTGACAGCGAAAGCTCATAGAACTCTGGGAAAGAAGAAGAAGAAACTGCAAATATATGTCTCATGGCTGGAGACAATATTTCGTCTAAGGTAATTGAATCGTCTACCTCATCTTCTTCATCTGAATCTGAATCAGAGTCAGAGGATATTCCATATGATACTCTTTTGGCAAACTCTCACTTTATTGTGAGGAATATAAAGCATGCAAAGCCAAGATGAAAAAGACTTTGGAGGAAAATGCAGCTTTAAGAACTGAGAAAAAGAAGTTGTCCAAGAAAGAGGTATCAGATGAAATATCATTTGTATTTAAAAAGAATCATTTCCTTCTAGAAATCAAAAGATTAAAAAAAGAAAATGAATCTTTGATTAAAGACCAAACCAAGTTTACCAAAGGATCTTACATGCTTGAAAATACTTTAAAATATGGAAGATCTCCATCTGACAAGAGTTGACTAAGTTATGTTGAGAAAACAGACGATAAGAAAAATAATTTTGTTCCGTCTGCTCACAAGAAGAAGCATGAAAACTATCTTAAGGTTCCAAATGCTTATAAGAAATCAAGAACAGTGAACAAAAGAAAACCTTTGACTAACAAGGGAGGACCCAAAAAGATTTAGGTACCAAAGTCACTCATTATTCATGTTGCATATATCCTTAATAGGAGAAGAGAAGACTTCAAGCTGGTACCTGGACAATGGGTGCTCGTAACACATGACGGGAAATCTGTTTATGTTCCAAGATCTCAGTCCAAGTAAAGGGTCTGTATCATATGGATCATGAAAAGGTAAAATCCTAGGGATTGGGAATGGTTGTAAGGCACCCAACCCTCTTATCCAAAATGTGTCTTACGTTAAAGGACTAAACTTCAATCTATTTAGCATAAGTCAATTTTGTGACAGTGGATATGAAGTTGCTTTTAATGCTAATGAATGTATCGTCAAGAACAAAGACTTTCGTTGCTGAAGATTTGTTCTTACCAAGCAAATGGATTACAAAGACAACATTGGCGAATCTTTCTGATAGAATACTCAATCGGCTAACACATACTGGATGGGTTGATTTTGCTGAATGGAAGGGACAATGGCTGATGGAGGCATACGTTGAATTTTGGAGTGATGCCAAAGAAGTTGATGATGGTATTGTTGGTACCATTGATGATAAACAGTATCTAATCAATGTTGATTCAATCGCTGGAACTAGAAAATGCAAGGCTGAAGGGCGCGCTTACAACCCCAACTGGGTCGTTGCTGAAACAGAAGAACAAGTAGACAAGTACCTCTATGGAAAGGCTCGTCCCTCTGACGATCCAAAGTTTCTAAGGGCTAGAAACTTGCTTCCAACATGTAGAGTCTTCCATAATCTCATGTTCAATGTGTTTACTCCTCGTGTTGGTTCAAGAGACAATGTCAATAGAGACAGGTTTTGTCTATACTTTCTCATTAGGAAAGGAAGAATGAGTCTTCCTCATATCATTATGGACCACTGGATAAGTGCTCTAAAGGGGAGAAATCTGAAGAGGAAGAGTAGCATTCCTTACCCTGCAGTGTTCTCCCAGATTATTCTGAATCAAGGCTTTGATGCCTCTGGAGTACAATGGTATGAAAAAGGTGTTGAAGTTAAAGCTAGCACTTTTGCAAAGATATGTCTGCCACCCAACTCTCTACTCTTCAAAAGTGATGAAGAAGAGTCACAACCATCTCTACCTCAAACTGGAATTGAACCACCTCAACCATAACCTTCACTTCAACAGACAAAGCCCAAACACAAACCTCTCATCAAAAGACCTAGAAATGTGTCTCTTCCAATCCAAACACAAGCCCAAACACCAACCAAAACACAACCTCAAACAGTATCCCAACCTCTTGTTCAAGTGATAGAGGTTCCATTTGAATCTGTTTCAGAGGAACCATTGGTTAGATGGAAAACAAAGTCTATCAAAATAAGAATGCCCAGACCGTCTCCAACACACCAAGACAAATTAGCAAGGAAAGCATCTGAGGATGCTCAGTCTGCTAGTAGGCGTGCAGATGAAAAGAAAATGGTAGAAGCAGAAGAGGCAAGGGCCTTGGAGGTTGCTCTCAAGAAGGAACCCTAAAAGGAAAGAGGAAGGTAATAACATATATCTTCATTCATACAACGCACCTTTAGTAGAATCTGAAGAAGATCAATTGAAGAAAGCAAGGAAAGCGTATATCTTTTATGAAGCTAAAAGGGAACGTGTGTTCTAGGAAAGCTTCAGAGGAATTGGATCGTCTACACTAGCAACATCTGAGGGCATGACTACTGCCGAAACTGCCCAGATCCAGAAGGATAATGCCACTCTCGCTGAGAAAATTTCAACTATGCTTAGCGAAAAGGTACATTTAATGGAGTTATATTCGTCTGCTCCTCAAGACGAATTAAGGGAAGAAATTAAGCCCTTAGTTGTGTCTCCTCTTCGTGCTGCTCCTTCTTAGACAATGACTATTGAGTCTGAAGAATCTGTGCGCCCACAGACAAAGGAGGTTTCGTTTGACTTCATTGAGATCTGTTCAGGCTCTTTGTTTAATGAAGAGTTCTTTGGGACGATGAGACGTGTCACATCCATGCTTAAAAGATTTCATGCGGAGGTGATTAATGCTGAAGACTTCCACCCAAAGCGCAAGATGGACTACTCATTCCTAAATGACCTCTACATGAGGAAATTCTTTGTTCCCACTTGTGAAGAAAGGCTTGAAAAGCCTGATTGGGTGATTCAAGTCAAGTTGAAGAAGCCTATGATATTTTTGATGCTGAAGATTCTGAATCTACCAAGGATGGATATTGCGCAGATGATGAAGACATGTTTATTCCAAACACTCCCTATATTGAGATGAAAAAGCTTTACAGATACAGAGGCAAAATGAGATTTCAACTTGGGAGATTTCTCAACCCCATCAATTATCATCAACCTTTAAAGCCAGCTGATTTTGACATGAAGAAGAAGTATGATCCTGCTAAGCAACGCTCTTGGCTTCAATGTCTGTCTTGGGATGCTTTGGCAACGTTGAAAATTAAAGGTTTGGAAGGAATACATGATTATAAAAGTCATCTTAATGGTCTGTTGATTGAAGGACCAACACTTGGGTATGAACCCAACATTATTACCAGACCCTCATGCAAATGGAGACTTGATCATGAGATTGGAGCTCAAGTCTTCCATCACTATCGTCATTTAGACGCTGAATCTGGTATATATGATCCCAATGACTTCCAACATTGGTACTTAGATGCCATGGATTGTCATGATCCATTCTCCTTCACCATCCCCATGAATAAAACAGAGTACCTAGGCTTAGGTTACTCGTTAGGCCTCACTCTACCCTGGACCAGGCCTCACTGCTCAAGAGTTCATCCCAGATATAGTTTGGACATCTCTGAGTATGAATCCCCTGAAGATTGTGCTCATGATTTGCCAATAGACAATGACAGTGCCTTCATTGTACTAGTTAAGCCTATAGACAAGAAGAAAAAGCAAGGTTAGCTTCCTTTCGTCTGATTCAAAATCAAGCTACAAAAGCTAAGAGGAATCTGCCTTTCTTAATGGGTTCTCAATTCTCTACTCTCGTCACCAATGAAACTAAGTTCTCCATTGTCATGGATTGTCCTAGACCATGTATGTGAAGTTCTTAGCAAAAGGAAAAGAGAAGAATGAAAGAGAGGCTCCTAAAATCTTCAAGTGAGTATGCATAACTTTTATGAGGCTTTTATTTATGTTTGTGGTTAATTTATTGATTGTGTTTTTTTGTTTCCTTGTTATTGTATCCTTGTTTAGTTTCTGTTAAATATAATAATTCACTAAATATAAGTTGAAGCTTAAACATAATAGATAATCACAAATTGAATGGTACAAAGTCATTTAATTTCCTGCATGTTGATTATTTAAAGGACAAAGTCTTCTATTGTGACCTAAAAGCATTCGACAAGCCTTGGTGTATCCTCATATATGCAAGTTTGTATACCTAGTAAAACCTGCCTCGTGCAAAATATCAACCATGGGGTTCGAAATCACTTGCTCCCCAAATATGTCGGTGTCGTACGTCTAACTCGCAGTTTCTTTGTGTCTCCCGTATTCCAAACATGCTCATAAATGTGAGATTTTTGCAACCACAAAACATCAAATTCTGTGGGCCCAGACTCGATTTCTAAATCATTACTAGATGATGAAGCCATTTTACTGGTGAAAACAAACTGATTTGGTAAGAAAGTGAAAGAGAATGAAAGAAGTTGAAGGAATGGAGCAAAAGAATGACAAGTGGAGCGTGGTGGGTTTAAACCGTGGTCCCCCGTGCCCAGAGTTATTCGCAGCTGCGATGACTCCTATGAAATCGTTTGAATATGCACTCATAAGAATTGACCACGTCACCCAATCAACAAGATGTATTTCACTTTATTGAAATCATTATTTTTTAAACGACTATGTTTTTCTGAAGTTTTCAAAAAGCCTAACAACTTTAGATAAATAAACCCATTTTAATTATTAATATGTAACTCGATCTATTTACCTAATTAATTTTTATAATGGCCCCATTACGTCAAGAAATTTGCAATTGACGAATGGTGTAATAGGTGTGTGCGGAAGCTAGCATCATTGCACAGTTGGACACTACATGCACTCAATTAATTTATTTTTCTTTCTCCCCTCTTCTTTCTTGATTATATTGAGTTTGAATATCCATGAATCATTTTTCTAAAAGTAAAGGTTAAAGCAAGGTATATAGATATAATAATAGGGAGAAGTTAAAAAGAAATAGAGGGTGCCCGCGCGGTGCTCTTCTTTTCACACGTAATGGTATAAAATATAAAGATACATCAAGACCCGCAAATGCCATAGTATTTATAATGTATATATAAAGAACGACAAAAGTGACCGGGAAAGTAAGACGGTTTGAAAACAAAGAAAAGCAAATAGAACGGTAAATGGTAATGATTATAAATAATGATTATGAAAAGAAACACCCCAACACTGAAGCAGAATCAATGCGAGAAGATAGAGAAGCTTCCTACTTAACTGCGTGAAACGGGAAAACATGTGATAGAGCCTTTGGTTCTTGAAAAATTTAATAGAATACTAATTGTATGTATGTTATCTTAACAAATTAGAGAAAATAATTTCAGCTTTATCGAATTAAGCGAAACAATTTAATTGATTGCATTATATATAATCGATTAAATTAGGAAACAACTAAACTAAACAGATAGAACCGATTATATCCTATCATAATCTATTATTCTAGCGTGTCGCATTTTCATTTTCTTGAACAGCTAAAGCAATCTGCAATTGACAAATGGTGTATTAGGTGTGTCTAGAAGTTAGCATCATTGCAAAGCATGCACTCAGTTGATCATATCCTTAATTTATTTTTCTTTGTCCCTTCTTCTTTTGTCGCGTATCATCCATTACGCGTATATTTTTTCTTTCTTAATTAGATTGAGTTTGAATATACATGAACCATTTTTCTAAGAGAAAAGGTTAAAGCAAAGAATACAGATATAATAACAGGGAGTGAAATGGAAATAGTGGGTGGCCGCGCGGTGCTTTCCTTTTAACACGTAATGGTACTAAATATATAGATATATAAAGACACTGGGAAAGTAAGTCAGGTTTGTAAACAAAGAACCACAAAAGTAACTGGGAAAGTAAGTCAGGTTTGTAAACAAAGAAAAACAAATAGAACGGTACGTAACGATTATGAAAAGAAACACCCCAACACTGAAGCAGTAACAATTCGAGAAGATAGAGAAGCTTCCTAATTAACCGCGTGAAAAGGGAAAACAGGTGATAAAGCCTTTCTTGAAAATTTTAATAGAATACTAATAGTATGTACGTTATCTTAACAAATTGGAGAAAATAGTTTCAGCTTGATCGAATTAAGCGAAACTTTATACTAGTCTCAGCTCGGGTGTATTTGTAGAATGCAATCCTTAACTCTAATTTTACCAAATTTGGTTTTCTTTCATCGCTTGGGCTTAGTATATATCACTGATTGGGCTTAGTATATATCACTGATTGCTGCTTCTCTGTAAAAGCCAATTAATCAAAACCACTCTAGCATGCATTGTAAATTTCTAATCACTTTATGTCATTAGGAAAAAAAAGTTTATGACGTCGATTAAAAAATACTTATAAAGTCGATTCAAACCTAACGTGGAAGGAAATTGACGTTACAATTATATGCCTATTAATAAGTGACGTCAATTTACAACTTGGTTCAGAAATTAAAAAAATAGATTTTCTACAGAAAGTAATTTAGAATTTAAGAAAATGCAGACATATTTGATACACATGAAACTTTATGTATCTACTTAACAAATATTTATTTGCAATCTTAATAACATCAAAGGAAAAAGGAAATTCTACAATAAAATTCCCACGTCTACAACCCTAAAGAAATTATTTTCACATATTACTAGGTAAATGAGAGTGAAGTAATCAGCCATACCAATTGGAACTATACATTCTAAAAATAATTATCTTTAAAAGTGCTTTTATTTATCTATATTTTGTCTTACAAATCAATGAATGTTTCCGAGTGCAGATAAGTTTCCGAGTTCTTTTATGCGTGGCAGCCTATTCCCCTTATGAAAAGATTTGTGAATGTTTAACAACAAAGGAGGCAAATAAAAGTTAAAACTAACTTAACCATACAAATATATATTTTCATTATTTTCTAAATCAAAATAATGAAAATTGTTCTTGCTGGATTTTGGGGGGTCCGAACTCAGCTCGGCCTTGAGAAATCCGGCGGCGTGAGGGGTTGGATCCCTCTTTGGTATGTGTGAGGAATTTAGGTTTTATTCCGTCCATTGTTTGGGATCCTCTATCTTTATTTATAGGGATCGTAATTAGGGTTTTATCTTCGTGGATTTCGTGGGAAAGATTGCTTTAGGCCCAGGAATCCCGAGATTTTAGGAGGGATATATGTTCCATTTATTCTGTTAAGATTGGGTCATGCTCAGCTCAGCCCGATCAGTGAGGTGAGTCCGGCTCAAAGGTGATGAGCTTGGTGCTCATCCCCAGCCCGGTACAAAAATATTATTAGAAAAATAAAAGAAATAAAGCAAATACATTTGCATATTCCAAAAGCTCAAATCTAGCCGGATGGATAGGTGTTGCTCAATAATCAATAGTAGGATACCAAATAACTTCAAAAATCAATTGTGTACCGGGCTGAGGATGAACACCGAGCTCATCCCCTGGACCCCAAGCTCACCTCACTGACCGGGCCGAGCTGGACATAAACAGAATATATCTAGACAAATCTGGACAATATCTTTTCCCTGATATATCGGGATTCTTGGACCTGAAGTAATCTTCCCCATGAAATCCACGAATATAGAACTCTAATTATGATCCCTAGAAATACTAATAGAGGACTCAAAAACTAACATACAAAATCGAACCTAAATTACTCATACAAATCAACGAGGGTTCCAACCCCTCACACCGCCAGATTTCTTAGGGCCGAGCTGAGCTCGGACTACCTCAAAATCCAGCAAGAACATTTGGCGCCCACTGTGGGGCAAGATAATTCTTAATCCCACAACCACCAGATAATTATTAATCCCGCAACACCACACCCAGATGGTTCGCACTCACAGTCACTCCAACGCCACGATGGATCCTGCCATAACGAAACTCATACAATCATGGGTGGACGCGACGTTGGCGGAGGCTCAAGAGCGGATGGACGCTCGCGTGTAAGTATTGCGAGCCCAGAATCGAGAGACTGAGAGGGCATCGCAAACCACGTAGGCGAATTTGGATACCGTCCAGCGTCAGCGTGAAACCGATCTTCTGGAATTGCAGGCCCTGCGACAAAGAAATCAAGGAATTCCAGGTAGGACCCCCCTCATCCCCAACTGGGACGAAGAACCGAGACATGGAGAAGAGGCCAGGTCCAATTCGCGCGTTGGCCCCAGCAACCCACACATCCAGTCTTTCACTAAGATTTCGAATAGTTGTCCCGAATTCAAGTTGATTATGTTTCGCCTCTTTCTCGGAGAAAGACGATCACGGGTGAGGATATGCATGTCGCTACCTCCGCGGCCCGACATGATCTCTCCCATATTCGCGAAGCTATCTCTACAGCTCGGCCAGATCCCTCCCAAGCTCAGCCATTCACGGACCTCGAACCTCCTCCCTGAACACATGGACTTGGTAAAGTCTGGACTCTCCACCCATTCACCCCAGCCATCCTCTCCGGCCGGATCCCCGAATCTTGGAGATGGTCGTCCCAGGATAAATACGATGGGACTACGGACCCAATTGTTGGACTTAAAGCTTGAAGATGCTTTGGTGTCTCTCTTGGTGTTTTGCTTTTGATGATTATGTAATTTTGGTTTTCTTAGATGAAATGTAACTAGGAGTTTCCTATGTATTGATTGTTTAGTTTAGGCATGTATGTGGTTGTTCTTTGTTTGAATGCGCTGGAGAGCTTGGCAATCTTGTGTGATTTCTCATGTGTCAAATGTTTAATTTCCCTCTCTAAATTGCTTTGAAAATGTCTTTGGTAACCAACTGAGGTAATAGATTACCAACAGTAGGTAGTTAACCACCAATAGCAGGTAATCAACTACCAACAGTAGGTAACAGAGTGTGGGAACTCATTTGTCACTGGAGTAATCGATTACCCCCTCGGGTTAATCGATTACCATGAGCCAAAATCACCCTGGAAACCTTTGCTCACTGGTTTAATCGATTACCAGCTTCTGGCAGTCGATTACCCCTATCAGAAAATCATTAAGTTGCCCAAATTGAGTTTTTAATTGAACATATAAATACTCTTTTCTCAAAAATTAACATAAAGATCTTGGAACATAAGTTTTAGAAAAGTTCATACACTTTCATATTCTCTCTAAACTGAGTTCATCATCTTTTCCAAGAAACCCACAAAGAACTTCAAGATTTCATCAAGTTTTCATAAAGAAAGGGCAAAACTTGATCTTTTCTCTGACTGGGTGGTATTCATAGTGTTATCTTTGTGATCAGATCTACACTCCAGGTGTTTTCTAAACTGATCTTTTGTTTACCTTTTTGGTTTCTGAGTTGTTACTCTAGGAGAGAGGTCTCTCTGGATAGAGTAAAGGTCTTTGAGAAGCGTGTTCTCAAAGGTTTGATCTTGGGTGTTCCAAGGTCAGGGAAGAACTGTTTTTTGGGTTAAAGAACAGGTTTTTGGGTGTTTTGATTTCGTTTTTGTGTTGCTTGTTGCAGAGTGAATGTAAAAGAACACAAAAGGGATCATTTGATAGTGGAAGACCGATCGCAACAGTTATTGGGTTGGGATTGGATGTAGGCAGTGGGCCGAACCAATATAAATCTCTGTGCACTCTTCTTCTTCCTTATTCTCTTTACCGTTTACCTTACATTGCTGTTATAACTGTTTAATTTCTGCAATTGGCTTGGTAATTAACTCGGTAATTGACTCGGTAATCAACTAAAACTGGAACAGTTAGATACTGATATTGATTACGCTGTATATTGATTGCTAACGTGTTTCTGAGTATTCCTTTTTGTATTTCCGCTGTGTATCTTTGATATTTCTCGCTTATTTGTCTCAACTATTGATAGGTAATCAAGAATAGTTTTGTTTGAATTAAAAGGAATTAGAAACTCGCTAAAATTGGGCTATAGTGGAACTAGAATCTATTCACCCCCCCTCTAGATTCACACATAGGGACCAACACCAATCACCCATGTTCGAGCCTTCCTGACCCAGGCTGCGATGACCGTTGATGGTGACTACATACTCTGTCGAATGTTCCCCTCAACCCTAAAGGGGACAACCCTCGATTGGTACTACTCACTCCCTCCGATGTCTGTGGACTCTTTTGACTCCCTGTTCGAGCATTTCCAAGCCCGGTTCGCAAACGCCAAACCAACGCCTATCACCTCTATGTCGCTCCATCATGTGATACAGGGAGACAAGGAACCCCTCAGAGAGTATATGGCTCGCTTTGCTTTGGCCCTTGGACTATACCTATCCTCCATCCCGCTGTTGCACTGCACGCCATACAGGCCGAGCTCAACTCCGGTCCCTTCTCGGACTCCCTTTCCGCTGAACCCGTTATCAATATGAACGACCTCCGTTCCCGATCTGCCCATTTCATGAACATAGAAGAAAACACCGAGGCCAAGCGCCGAGCTCGAGAGCATGGTCATCCACCCAAGCAAAAGGGGTCCTCCTCCCGTCGGACGGATTCAAATAGGGATCGCCGCACCAACTCATACAGCTCATACACCCCCATGAATGCATCCAGGGACAGAATTTTTAGGGAAGCGTGCACATTAGACTTGGTTCACCGTCCTAAAGCTTCCCAATCTCCCGCAGATGCTAACCCGACCAAACAATGTGCTTACCAGCAGAATACCGGGCACACCACAGAAGATTGCCGCCAAGTACGAGACCTCATAGAACGTCTCATAAGATCGGGTGAGTTGCGAAGATTCGTCCAAGTGGAACAGAAACACCCCGAAAGGTACACTGGGCCGAGCTCAAAAAAACAATCTCGGGAATCAGATCGGGATACCCGAGACAGCCAGAATAAACGCATGGACCAAGGTTCGGGTAAAGAGAATGAGCAGAATTTTGATAAGGTCAAAGGGACTATCAACACAATTGTTGGAGGTTTCGCAAGGGGAGGAGCTACGTCATCGACCCGCAAACACTACGCGAGAAGCGTGAATCACATTGGGTCACCCAAGAAGAGAACCTTACCATCCATCACATTCTCTGGTACCGACTTCAGCATAGATGACCCCGACCAGACCAACCCCATGGTCATCTCGTGCACCATAGCAAACTGGCGGGTTCGCAAAGTCCTAATCGACCAAGGGAGCTCGACCGACGTACTATATTAGTTTGTTTTCAAATAGTTGGAGCTGCCGAAGAGGGGGGCCAATTCAGGGGCTATATAGATCTACTCACTACCTTTGGTGGAAGCGAGGCCTATATAACCGTGGAGGTCAGGTACTTTCTGATTGACGCCAACATCTCCTACAATGTCATCATTGGCCGAAAAACACTCAACCAGTTGGGAGCCATTGTGTCCACTCCGCACATGGCCATGAAGTTCCTAGAGGAAAGGGGAAAAATAGTCACAGTCAAGGCCGACCCGAAGACGGCCCGGGTATGCTATGCTCAAAGTCTGAAGGTCACACTATACTCCATCAAGAAAGAAGATAAGAGACCTACTTCAAACATATGTTCGGTCCACAACATCACAGATGAACCACTGGATATCGACCCCCGAGCTGAGTTTGAAGAGGAACATCCCTCATTTGCTGAGCCCCTTGAGCCACTACAACTCGGCCCTAAAACAGGCCAAGTAACCAAGGTCGACACCTCCATGCCGACCTCCTCCCTCCAAGAAGTCATATCAACCCTAAAAGAAAATGCGGACCTGTTTGCATGGAAACCATTCGATATGCCCGATATCGATCCCAATCTCATGTGCCACAAACTATCCCTGCTTCCTCATGCTCGGCCAGTGGCGCAACGTAAAAGAAAGCTAGTCGAGGAGCGCCGCCTTGTTGTTCAGAAAGAGGTCGGTAAGCTTTTGGAAGCCCACTTCATTCGAGAGATAATTTACACCACTTGGCTAGCCAATGTTGTGATGGTCAAAAAGGCGAACGGGAAATGGAGGATGTGCACGGACTACACCGACTTGAACAAAGCCTGTCCCAAGGACACTTACCCCTACCTAGCATTGACCGGTTAGTGGATAGCACAGCAGGGTATGAAGCATTCAGCTTCTTGGATGCTTACTCAGGCTACAATCAGATACCGATGTATCCCCCCGATGAAACGAAAACTGCATTCATGTCGGCCATGACCAACTACTACTACCAGGTTATGCCCTTCGACCTCAAGAACGCAGGGGCCACCTACCAACGACTGATGGACAAGGTCTTTAGTGCTCAGATCGGACGTAATATGAAGGTCTACGTTGATGACATGGTGGTAAAGTCAAAAACTCATGCTCAACACGCTGCTGATCTAAGAGTAGTCTTTGCAGAAATACGCCGACATCAAATCTGGCTGAATCCGGAAAAATGTGCCTTCGGCGTGGGAGGGGGCAAGTTCCTCAACTTTATGATCTCCCAAAGAGGAATTGAGGCCAACCCGAACAAGTGTACAACCATTACAAACATGCCCAGCCCGACCTGCTTGAAAGACTTGCAGAAACTTAATGGACGCCTGGCAGCCCTATCTCGATTCCTGCCCAAGCTGGCTGAGCAGAGCAAACCCCTGTTCACGTTATTAAAATGCTCAGCCCGCTTTGAATGGAATGATGAATGTGCCTCCGCATTCGACAAACTGAAGACACAAATAGTCTCCCTGCCGACTTTGACCAGCCCATCCCCTGAGCTGCCTTTGTACGTTTACTTAGCAGTTTCCGAGGTCGCCATCAGCTCGGTTCTGGTCACGAAAATTGACAAAGTTCAGACGCCGGTGTACTTTGTGAGCCGGACACTCCAACCTGTGAAGACTAGGTATCAAACCATATAAAGGCTAGTGTTCGTCCTCGTCTTCACTGCTCGCCGGTTACGACATTATTTTCGAAGCCATGATATAATTGTAAGGTTAGACTATCCGGTCAGGCAGATATTGCAATGACCCAACCTTGCTGGCCGCATGACAGCCTAAGCCGTAGAGTTATCCGAGTTCGGGCTTCAGTTTGAACCCTGAGGTCCTTTGAAAGCTCAGTTCCACACTGAGTTCCTCACTAAGTTACCCGAGATCGGAGAGTGCGAGCTAGGTTGGACATTGAGGGTTGATGGCTCTTCTAACAAGAAAGGGAGTGGAGCAGGGGTCATATTGGAAGGACCAGACGATCTCGTTTTGGAACAAGCTATACGCTTCTAATTTGCAACCTCTAACAATCAGGCCGAGTATGAGGCCCTGCTGGCCGGTCTCAGGTTAGCCCAGGACATCGGTGTCCGACACTTGAAGTGCCTGAGTGATTCCTAGTTAGTTACTTCTCAGGTTGGAGATGAATTCCAAGCCAAGGAGCCCCTCCTACAGTAGTACTATCATCTAGTGAAGAACATGCTTTCCCACTTCGCTAAATTTGATATCGTCCATGTCCCGCGTGAACAAAATGACAGAGCTGATATCCTATCTAAGCTAGTGAGTACCCGCAAGGGGGGACAACGACACTCAATCATTCAGGAAGTACTTATCTCCCCGAGCTGGGACAAGGATGAGGTCTACTCAGTTAATAGAGAACTGAGCTCATGGATGACCCCCCTTATAGCATATTTACAAGACAACACCTTGCCTAATGACAAGAATGAGGCCCAAAAGATACGTCGTCAAGCCCCTTACTATGTACTACGGGATCAAGAGCTGTTTCGAAGAGGATTTTCTACTCCTTTGCTCAAATGCTTGACCAAAGACCAAGCCCAGTATGTGATGGATGAGCTCCACACTGGCATCTACAGCATGCACTCAGAGGCCAAAAACATGGCGGTCTGATTAGTCCGAGCTGGGTACTACTGGCCGACAATGAAGAAGGATGCCAAAGACTATGTTAGGAGCTGTAAAAGGTGTCAGGAACACGGTTCATTGCCAGCTGCACCTTCGATCGAGCTCCATCTCATCTCGTCACCCTGGCCATTCGTCTTATGGGGAATGGACATCCTCGGCCCATTCCCACCAGCACAGAGACAAACCAAGTTCCTACTTGTAGTCATTGATTACTTCACCAAATGGATCGAGGCCGAACCAGTAGCCACGATATCAAGAAAACAAGTTCAAAATTTTGTTTGGAGACATATCATTTGCTGGCATGGCATACCTCATGAATAATGAGAGGCAGTTCATAGATGCCATGTTCTGCACGTTCTTATCTCAGTTCAGCATTCAATATAGGACATCATCGGTGGAGTATCCCCAAACGAATGGACAAGTGGAAGCAGCCAATAAGGTCATCCTCAATGAGTTGAAAAAGAAGCTCGGTAAAGTAAAAGGAGATTGGGTTGAGGAAATGCCAAGTGTACTATGGGGATACCACTGCACGCCTCAATCCTCAACCAACGAAACACCATTTCGCCTCACTTATGGGTTCGATGCCATGATACCAGTTGAGATCGGCGAACCTTCATGGAGGAGGCTGACCTACACAACCTCAAGTAACGAGACCGCCCTCAGGGAGGAGCTCGATCTTATTGAAGAAGTCCGAGAAGAAGCTCGAGTAAGGGAGTTGGCCACGAGCTGCGAGCAGCTCGTCGCTATAATTCCCGAGTCCGGGAACGATATTTCATCCCAGGAGACCTCGTCTGGAGAAAGACCAGGGAGGCTAGACGAGACCGAGCTCATGGCAAGCTCGTCGCCAACTGGGATGGCCCTTTCTGCATCCTCGAGAACCATCAGAATGGCTCTTACAAGTTACAGGAAATGGGAGGACGTCTAATCCCAAGAACTTGGAATGCTAATCATCTGAAGCCCTATTTCAGTTAGCCTATTCATTTCAATTTAGTATTCAATTCAGTAAAGTTTAAACAATTCGTTTTATTTTCGATTTTTAATAGAGGTGTACTCTTTTTCCTAAGCTTAGGTTTTTCCCTAAGGAGGGTTTTTCCGGGAAAGGTTTTAACGAGGCACCACATTAGTATTCAATAAAGGAGAATTTCAACATTCGCACCTATGCTCTACACCGAGCTCGGTGGCTACCGAGTTAAAGGAGACATCGCGTCCCTTTACCAGTCTTTTACCGAGCTCGACGGCTACCAAGCTAAAGGAGACATCGCGTCCCTTTACAAGTCTTTTACCGAGCTCAACGGCTACCGAGCTAAAGGAGACATCGCGTCCCTTTACCTGTCTTTTACCGAGTTCAGCGGTTACCGAGCTAAAGGAGACATTGCGTCCCTTTACCAGTCTTTTACCGAGTTTGGCGGCTACCGAGCCAAAGGAGACATCACGTCCCTTTACAAATCTTTTACTAAGCTCAGCGGCTACCGAGCTAAAGGAGACATCACGTCCCTTTACCAATCTTTTACCGAGTTCAGCGGCTACCGAGCCAAAGGAGGCATCGCGTCCCTTTACAAGTCTTTTACCGAGCTCGGCGGCTACCGAGCTAAAGGAGACATCGCATCCCTTTACAAGCCTTTTACCGAACTCGACGGCTACTGAGTTAAAGGAGACATCGCGTCCCTTTACAAATTCCATACTGAACTCGGCGGTTACCAAGCTAAAGGGGACATCGCGTCCCTTTATCAGCTCCTTACCGAGCTCGGAAGCGTCCCAATTAATGTAGACATCCCAACCGAGGTAAAAGTGACATTGGATTCCTAAGTCCTCGGTCGGGCTCAACTAACACCAGAGTAAGAACTCAGACCCGAGACCCGTTGGAGGTCGGTCAGGTAAACGACACAAAAGCAAGCATTCAAGTAAAACAAGTGCGGAATAATATGACGAGAAGAAGAATAGGGCGGTAATACTAAAGCAAAAGAGTAAAACATTGTACAGCCAAAACGACCTTAGTGACAACCCAAAACCGACTTTAAAGGGCGGCAACAAAAAGTGAAAATACAAAAGAAGGAAGTTAGACCTAGTCGGTGTGGTCCACCCACTCCCCATCCACGACGTCCTTAACATAATCAAAGGACTTGGGATCTAGCGTCGGAGCCAGGTAGCAGGCTTGTCGGACTGCCCCATCAAAGCCCGAGCAGAAGCTAGACACCGCGGCCTCCTCCATCTGCTCCATCTTGGCCTTATGGTGTGATATGGTCTTCTCGGCCGCTTCGAGCTTCTCCATCAGGCCAAACACCTTGGCCTCCGAGCTTACAGCACGGTCGTCGGCCGAAGTCAGCTTGCCTTGAAGCTCCTCTTGTTCAGCTTTGGAGGCGACGAGCTCCCGCTCCACCTCCTCCTTAGCCAACCTCAGCTTGGAGGCTTCTATATCCCAGTAGCCACTCGAGCAGCAAACTCCTACTTCCGACGTAGGGATTCAGCTTCCAATTCGGCCACCCGAGCTTCCATCTGAGACGCCCGCCTCTTACTGTGCTGAACTATAGCTGTCAGGCGACTCAGTAACACCTCTGCACCATCCAAGTTGTCCACCACCCCCACCCCGTATAAGAGTAAATTGTCATAAGAGCTGGGGAAGGGTTGGTCGATTTGAATGTGCTCACCCCGAAGAGAGAAGTCCCACAAAGATTGCCCGGGCAGGACATCGGCTGCCATTTGCTCGATTCGGGGCTCGACACCTTCTTTGCCGAGCCAGGATGCGTCAAGAGGAAGTTTGGCAGAGGTCTTCACAGAAGTAGGTGGCGCACCTCCACCCTCTAACACTGGGTTAGACACCGCAACCTCTGCCCGGGGAGTAGGAGAGGTTGAAGTTGCGTTGTCCTCTTCAACCCTCTGTCTCTTAGACGAGAATTCGGCCTAGTCAACGGGAACGTCGGCTTCTTCGACCCTTGGCCTCTTAGCAGGGCTAGGAGCAGCTTCAGAAAGGGGAGGCCTGGGAACCGAGTTGGGTCCTCAAGAAAATGCCCCTCGCCCTTTTTGTCCAGAACCCGGCTTGCGGGCCTTCAAAGCAGCGACAGGCTGAAATTGTTCGACATTAGATCTGCAAACAGAGACATAGGTCAGTAATACATTCCACAGTTCAGGCTAAAAGATATTAAAATAATTACCTAGGAAGTGCTGGTAAGGGTCCTCCTCCCGGGCAGAATGTATATCGAGCCCGGCTACTAATGGGCAGAGGGAGACCGTGTAGGACTTGGATAATATTTTTGTCACCCGGGGTCAACATATCCTCAGGAAACTTGGTGTACTTTCGAGGAAGGCACCAATGTAAAGGGTACCTCGACTCCAAGTTATCCTTCAAGAAAAGGGCCTTAACGACCCTATTATTGATAGGGGACAACTTGAAGTATCGCTCTTTAAATTTCTTATACGATTGTGCATAGGGGATGAGTAAGCCTCCCCTAGCACGGGAACTACTAAGGGAAGCCCAGCCCACCTTGGGGCCGTGCTTCAGCTAATAATGATAAAGAAAGACACGAGAGCTCGGCCTAACACCGAGCATCTTACATAGGATTTGAAAAGCGCAGAGAAAACCCCAACTATTGGGGTGGAGCTGGCTAGGGGCCACGTTGAGAAAGGCTAAGACCTCGATCTCACAGCGACTTAAAGGAAAAACTAGGCCATACTCTTTGAACATGTACTCATACACGGTTATGGTGTACCGACCAGTTACGAGGGTACAAGCATGTACCCTCTGACTACGCCTACAGGTTCGGAATCTAACCACATCATCATACCCCTCCCTTAAGACCTCGTACCTATCTATAAGGGCTTAAACTCTCTCTACGCTATCATAAGAGAAAGCGCGGCTAAAGACCTCTCCTAGGAGCCACGAGAAGTCAGGCTCATCGGCGGGGACGGGGATATTGAGGTCGGCCTCCTCAGGCTCCCTCACTATCCCCTTCTCGGCTGAACCAGGGGGAGCATCTCCATCGCCAGACGCCTCCACGACACAGTCGACAGACCTTACCTCGGCCCCAACAGGGGAGACCTCGGTAGCACCTCCACCGCCGGATGCCTCCACGGCACCGTTGACAGACCTTACCTCGTTCCCAGCAAGGGAGACCTTGGTAGCACCTCCACCGCCGGATGCCTCAACGGCACCGTCGACAGACCTTACCTTGGCCCCAGCATAGGAGACCTCAGTAGCAGCAGAGGCGGGGCCAGACCCAGAATCGGCCTCCGCCGTGGACACCTCAAGGGAGGGGGGAAGAAGCCTCCATTGATTCGGGCTCTGAGCCCGAAACAGAAGGGGGAATCAGACTCTCTACACTATGAGTAGCAGAAGAATGCGAAGAAGACATACCTAGAATGAGCGAATGGAAGAAACAACGAACGAGCAAGAATGGCGAGCATGAGACAATGAAAAGACAAATGCTTCGCTCGAACCAAGCCCTAGAGAACAAGCGACGAGCGAGAACAAGCGACGAACGAGAACAAATGACGAATGAGAGAGGGGCATGGGTGGACTTTGAGTGCAAGAGCGAAAACCCTGGAGTAAGAAGGAAATGACAGCAAGAAGAAGGTGAAAGGGCAAATGAAAAGGTAAAGTGAGGAAGTCAAGGGACAAAGGCTACTTAAAAGCGAAAAAGAGCCGTTATGGGGAGGGGGCAGTTACTAAATTACGGTAACTGTAAAAAAAACCCTTTTTCCAATCTTTAAATAAAATTAAATAAAAAACTTAATAAAAATTAAATGAAGGAATAACAACCGTTTCGCCAGTTTCCCGCCACGTGACATCGGAAGACCGGGTTGATAACTTAAACTCATGCCACTTGATCGCTTGGCCTGAGCTTGGGGGGCTGATGTACCGGACTGAGGATGAGCACCGAGCTCATCCCTTGGACCCCGAGCTTACCTCACTGCCGGGCCGAGCTGGACATAAACAAAATATATCTGGACAATATCTTTTCTCTGATATATCGGGATTCTTGGGCCTGAAGTAATCTTCCCCATGAAATCCACGAATAAGGAACCCTATGTTGGACTTAAAGCTTGAAGATGCTTTAGTGTCTCTCTTGGTGTTTTTGCTTTTGATGTAAAGTAATTTTGGTTTTCCTTAGATGAAATGTAATTAGGAATTATCTATGTATTGATTGTTGAGTTTAGGCATGGATGTGTTTAGTTCTTTGTGTTGAGGCCCCAGAGATGTTTTAAACTTGTGTATGGTTGATCAAGTGACTAATGTTTGATTTCCAATTGAGAAAAACAGCTTTGAAAATTCTGGAAATCCATTTTTCACTGATGTAATCGATTACAGGCTTGATGTAATCGATTACATTGATCTTCCTCTCTGGTGTAATCGATTACATGGGTAATGTAATCGATTACATGTTTTTGGCCCTCTGGTGTAATCGATTACATCATTCATGTAATCGATTACATGGCCTGGGAACACTGATGTAATCGATTACATGCTCGTGGTAATCGATTACATGCCTGGAAAATTCAAATTGGAGGGTTCTAACGGCTAGTGTAATCGATTACATTCATTTGGGATCAATTACATTGACCGTTGTAGCTCAGTTTTGCACGTTTTCTCCCTCCAAATTTGGTTCTATAAGTATAATCTTGATGAAACATATGAAGTGCAGAAAACCTAAGCTTGTGAACAAACTCTCACACTTTCATATGCTCTGTAAATAGAGTTCATCAAGGTTTTCAAAGAGAAAGGGCAAACTTGATACATTCCTGTGATTGGGTGGATTTCATTGTGTTTATTTGTGATCGGAATCTACACTCAAGGTGTTTTCTATACTGATCTTTATTTATATTTCAATTTAAGGTTATTACTCTAGGAGAGAGGTCTCTCTGGATAGAGTATTTGTATTTGAGAAGTGATTTCTCAAAGGTTTGATCTTGGAGGTGCCAAGGTCAGGGAAGAACTGTTCTTTGGGTTGAAGAACAGGTTTTGGGTGTTTTGATTTCGTTTTTGTGTTGCTTGTTGCAGAGTGAATGTAAAAGAACACAAAAGGGATCATTTGATAGTGGAAAGCCAATCGCAACAGTTGTTAGGTGGGATTTGGGACGTAAAGCGATTGAACAAGTATAGATCAGCTTGTGCACTCTTTTTCTTCCTTATCCTCTTTACAGTTTTCCTTATATTGCTATTATCATTGATTAAATTCTGCAGTGTGTTTGGTAACTGTATTGATAATCAACTCAGTAATTGATACGGTAATTGAATCAGTAATAGAATCGGTAATTGAATAGGTAATTGATACGGTAATTGATAAGTGAATCTAGAACCGATTTGTTTGAATTCGAAAGGAATTAGAATCTTGTGAAATTAGGCTAAAATTGAACAAGAATCTATCCACCCCCCTCTAGATTCATACATAGGGACCAACACCCTAATTATGATTCCTATAAATACTGATAGAGGACTCAAAAATTGACACACGAAATCAAACCTAAATTACTCATATAAATAAACGATGGTTTCAACCCCTCACGCCGCCGGATTTCTCAAAGCCGAGCTGAGCTCAGACCACCTCAAAATTCAGCAAGAACAAATTGTATAAAATACCTTAACCCCAACATTTTGGCAAAGTTACGCTGCATCTTTGACACCATGTCAATAAGTTGGATGCTGCTAAGTAAACTTCAACTGTTTCTTTGTGAAGATACATGCACAATTTTCCATAAAGCAAAATCAAGAACGAGGTGAAATAAATATAAAAAACAAATTTCAAAATCCCCTGCATCCTCCCAAGTTGCAAGTTACACACAAGTATGCAACAAAGTGGGAAAGGAATTTATTGGGTATATATGGGATGGGAAGCCTACAAATAATAATGCTAATTTGCTTGAACTTTAAATTAGAAGGCAAAATCATGACAATGGTAGCCAGGTTTCTGAAAACCAATACATGCCTTAAGACCAACAATCATCTTCTGGTAAAGACCAGGTGAGTAGCAATTCTTCATTGGTTGGAACTTTATCCTTTTCATATGGTCTATATGCAATGGCAACACAACGTAGACTATCAGCAACCATGTCTTCAATAGCTTTCTTGAAAAATGTCATATGCAAGATAGCAAAACTCTACTCAGCCCCTTTTCAAACTAAAATGATATATTAATTGGAAAGAGTCATCTTAACAGTTCACGTTCTAGTTTCATTTCCTTTGTTTTATAAGTATACATAACACTTTGAAATCCTTTAGTTGTGAAGAAACAATATATTGAGATAATCAGTTGAGGTATCCCAATTTCCCTATTTTCTAAATACCTTAGTTCCTTTTGTAGAAGGAAATTCTGAGTACTTAAGAAAGTCTGGGATCTATTCTCTCAAGCAATTCACAAATCATATTTCCTAAGAGAATTGAACAAAAGAACAAGATACCGGAAAAACACAGTTAGGGGTGGATAGAGGGATGAAAATACTATGCCTAATAGTTTGAGACAATTCCCAATTTGGGCAAGATACCCCTTCCCCATCCCCACCCAATAAGAAAAAAACTGAACAAAAGTTAATAAAAAAATGCCTACGTATAACTGATGGTTAATATGCTTGGCAAATGGCATCATATGCCCAACAATACTTACCAAGATAAGCTATTATATCATTTTGCATATGTAGATGACAGATTTATCTTGATTCTACAAAACTATCTTATAACAGGAGAGTTATCCTCTTATATTTTAAGTCATATTCTATTTTAGTATGGAAATTCACACCTACCATCCACGAATATTCGTAAATACCCACAACCCTTAAATGGTTATTTAAAATTATAAAAGAAGGATAAATATATTTTGTGATCATCAAACAAAAGTATTTTGTATATAAACAAACTAATACTCAAAACTATAAATTTTTTGAAAAAATCACACTCAAAAATTATAAAACCAAATAAATTAGTACTCTAAGTTAGTAACCAAGTATACGAGGGTGAGTAGCGGCAGAGGTAAGGAGGTCAGGTCAGACTTGAAGGATGAGCAGTAGCCATGTGAGTGAAATTATATGCTAACCATATGTGGTACGACTAGGGTTTAAATGCGCAATTTGGAAACAATTAGACAAATTATTATTTAGGATATTAGAAATGGAAATGATTTGGTAGACAACCGGAATATGCAGACAATCAAACAATCAGTTATAAAATGTGAAAAGAGAGAAATACGCTTATATTTTATAAGTGAATTGGCTGATTGATTACGTATTGCAGTCGTTAGAGAAGTAAAGTTGATTAGAAATAAGTGGGTCCTTGCTGTACGGGAACTACAATACCTACCCATTTCCGCCCCCACAAACAACTATGTTTTAAAAAAATGCCAACATGTTATTTGCAGGTATCCATTTGCAATACTCATTTTCTACGTATTGCTAGTTTTACCCACAAAATTCTGCGAATGTGAATTTAATTTCATCCCTATGTGTGAAATTTCCAACACCAAGACTTAGTTGCCTCATTTTATTGATTATTTACTTTCCACATCGACAAAATTACTCCATGAACCTATTACATGGAGAGAAATTTGTTGGGTACACCTGAACTAGAATAATGTGTTCGTGTCTAGAAAGATTAGGGGTTTCAAACGACAAACAACCCTGCTACCACTAATATTGGAAAGCAAGATGCCCAAATAGCAAGAAGCCCAAATCTTATATAACAGTTTCATCTCTTTCTATCAACATAAATTAGTCACCACTAAGAATTCTACTTCCTTTTTACTTGCTATTACTAGAAAAAAATTGTAAAACAAAGTCTCATTCTAAACATCTTTATGATTTTACTTTATTTTCACATAAAATAACTAAATTTTGATAAGTACAAGAGATTTTAACAAGATTAAGCATCTTCAACATCACTCGTGTTGACACAACTATTGATATGGTATTTAAATTAATTTCATCAACAATCCTTCCTTTGAAGCACAAATGTTCGCAATATATGTACACTGATAGTGTTGAAGTTGCTACAAAATTCTAGAAGTAAAAGGAAGAAACTAAAGGTTTGGAGAAAGAAGATTTTAGAGAAACTAAGATATAGCATAACATGTCATGTAGATAAATATTTCTATAACATGTAAAAGTGGTTAACCTAAAATATACTCCTATCTAGCTAAAAAACTATGGAATATAATCCTAGATAGATAATTCTAGAACTAAATTAGAAATGATATCATTGCAATGCTGCTGTAAATGGGCATTTGCATGTCTAATATAAGATGTACTCTTCCAAATCAATTGCTTAGCTGTGCACTTTTCTATTTCTCATGCTCTAATTGCTATCATATGCCAACTAACCTTTTCTTTGTCTCATAAATCCTAACAGTGTTATTAGAACTACATTTTGTTACCTACTAAGCATAAAAATATCATCTAATTATCCTTAAAAATAATTTTTTAACTGTAACATATACTGTTCCAAAAAAAAGTTTTTTTCTGCTTCCAAGGTTTATGGGACATAATAAAGGAAGGTTTTACTACTGCAGAGGATGATTTAACTCTTGTAGCAGCTCAAATGAAACAATTAATGGAAAATGAACAAAAAGGCTCCAGGACATTTTTCATCTTGCAACAAGCTGCAGCTGATACTATCTTTCTAAAAATGATAAGAGTAAGAATGGAACACATTACAAGAGGAATTTCAAGGAAGCAAAACGGTACGAGCTATTAAACTTCAATCTCTACGATGAGAATTTGAATTAATTAAAATGAAAGATGAAAGAATCAGAAACCTCCAAAAATTACTATTCCAAAATAAAAGGAGATAGTAAACTAAATGAGAGCCTACGAGATAATATTCTAAACACGAGAATCGTTGAGAAAGTTCTAATTTATATTCCTCGTGAATATGATCTAATATAGAACAAACAAAAGATCTATCTGCTTAATTAGTGACAGAATTAATAGGTTCTCGAAGTACATGGGCAAAGGTTGAATAAGCATAATGAAGACTTGATTAAAAATGTCTTTCCATCAAAGCTTGAATTATGATCTCAAAATAAAGGATGTGAAAGAAAGAAAAATGATGAAGAAACTTTTAGAAACAAAGAAATTCTAGAAAATTCTTAAAAACGAGTTAAATATCTTCCGAGTGGCATATGTAAATGAATGAATCATGCTGAAAAAGATTATCGATATTGTTGAAAGCCACAATGCCGCATCACGTGAGATTCAGGTTATGGAGAAGAATTGTCAAATGAAAAATAAGCATCAAGCAAATTTCGTTGAAGAACTTGATCGTGAGTAGCATGTGTTCTATAATGCCTAAGATTCAAGTGATGAAATGGGAATAAATTGGTACTTGGACAGTGGTTGTAATGCATTTTCAAATACATTGATGACTTCATCTAAGTGAAAGTTCGATTAGGAAATGGTTCAGTCATAGAATCAAAAGGCAAAACATTGTATTGATGGAAACGAAATAAGGTATAAGTTTCATTCAAATGTCTTACTAGGTTCCTAATCTTAAAGAGAATCTTTTAACCATTTGTCATATGCAAAATATATGGCAATAATAATAGGGGGAGATAGGTCAAGTGATAAAGAAAAGAAATAGAACTTTTCCAATATGCTTCAAATATACTATTCATAACATTATTAAAATACAAGTTGATGACTCATGGCTACGGAATCAAAGATTTAGCTAATTCAATATTCAAACATTAAGCTACTAAATCAAAAGAATATAACACTCTCAAAATTAATTTCTCTAAATAACTACATACACTAAAAACATAGATAAAATATTTATTAAACTTTTAGTAAAAACTTGTAAATTGATTGTTTACTATTATACCTTAATTAGGTGTAAAATGTAATTCAAAATAGTTTACCCATGTGTAGCAATATTGCTACGTAATTTGAGAAAATTATGGTTACGTCTTAAAATAAAAACATAGTTGAAAAATAACTTTGTTGTTTGATATTTTTATTCCTATATGACATTTTGAACATTATGTGATATTTCTGAGATACAATATAATCACTATTTGAATTACATTATTATCCATATACAATTATCCCTCTATATTTAGTATAAGAAACCTATTAATAATTAATACGTCTTGCTAGACAGAAAAATTTACTGATTTTAAAAATATATGTTTTTTGAAAAAATTAATTATTTTTTGGACTGCGTTTGTATACGCATTATAAGTTGAAAAAATCAAACAACAAGGAAATAAAAGGAAATAGAGCCCATAATATACAAAAGTAGGAGTAGGATAAATAAATATACAGTAGGGAATAAAACGTTGTATAACAAATTTTCTGTAAATTAAATACGGAAAATATCTAAAAAATGTATCTAGAACCGTATGTGAACCGTAAAATAATTTTTAGAATCCTCGTAGTTTTGTCTTGATTATGGCATAATCATAAGTAATATTTTAAAGTTAGAATCAAAATCATAGAATTAAGAATGGAAACTAGAGCTTTAATTCATTCTAAAACTTTAAAATTATGTACCTTCTAAATTGCAATTGTGTAAAATTATGTACAATTTGTTAACCTTGATTTTAAATCAAGTAAATAAGCAATTAAAGTATGAAATAAAGATGCAAGAATGGAATAAAGAGGAAAGCCATGACAATTCCATGTTTTATCTTAACAAAATACTAAAATCATAAATTTTGGCAAACTTTGACATTTTGTGAAATTTTGGCACATTCGAATCTTCTAGCAATCACACCACACAACAATGCATATTAAATGCATGAAGAAAAGTCCAATTTGATGTCTAGATAAGCTACATTTAATGTCAAGTGAAGATAATCCTTGACTTATGTTGAGTCAAAATGACTTAGTATTTTAATTTTGATAATTACAAGACAGGCATGTATCAATAGACGCATATGGAACAATGATCAAACGGATCATTATTAGCATAGACGAAAGATGCACCCTCAAAATAGAAGATGCAACAACGAAAGGTTCAAGTCATCATGCTTCAAGAAAATCTCATCAAACAAAAAACCTTCATAGATCAGACGGAGAGCTAGTCCCAACTTCAAGTCATGTGCTCAAGAGTGAAGTTTTGAAGACTGAAGTTGAAGACGAAGAAAGAAGACAGATGAATGAATTCAACACACAACTCATCTATTTGTTCATTCGTCTATCTGTTTAATGAAGTTCAAGACGCTAAGTAACACGTGCATTCGTTTCAAATCAAGTTGTTACTCAGAAGCTAATTCTAAAGGTGGAAAGAGATTTCAAAATAAACCTTTGCAACACGAAAAGCAGTTGTACGTTTTAGTGAAATCTCTAAGCATATCAAGTCAAAGTCCGATCTCACGCTGACATCCGCTGACTTTACATTAAATGTTCTGATTGCAAACTATGGGAGATGTGAAAGTACCTAAGTAAAGGACAAACTTTCACTTCTATAGTCTAACGGATACTTCACAAAATGCCTATAAAAGGACTTTATCTCTGCCAGTTCAAGTTGATGAACTACTCTGATCAAGTCTATATTCATCTACTCACTCAAAGCTCTCAAAAGAATACAAGTTTGCTCGCAACAAACTTAGAATAAAATTCACATTGTAAAATCCCTCTCTGCGTAGAGGTTATTTTCTATTTGATCTTAATTGTAAACCGTTGTTGTGGTAATTTTTAGCCTAAGGAGGCTAAGTGTTTAAAGAATACCCTGAGTTTAGCCTGAGGAGGCTGAGGTCCAAAGAATACCTGTTTTAGCCTGAGGAAGCTAAGTGTTGAAAGAATACCTTGGTTAGCTTGTGGAGGTTGTGTTCAAAGAATACCTGGGTTTAGCCTGCGGAGGCTGGGGTCAAAGAATACCATTTTAGCCTGAGAAGGCTGTGTCCAAAGAATATATGTATTTTAGCCAAGAGTGGTTGGGTTCAAAGAATACTCTTAGTGGAACCTCAACAAGTTGTTGGGTAGCTGGACGTAGTCTTGAATAGACGAACCAATATAAAAATATTATTACTTTGATTATATCTATCTGCTTACTAATTAGGGATAACAACTTAAACTATATTCTTAATTAAAATCAACCTTTGAAAGTTAAGTTTAAGTTTGCGTCTGATCTGACATTTTAATACAGACACAAAACGCATCGTCTAAAAAAGTTTTAATTGATAAACATAATTCAACCCCCCTTCTTGTGTATTTGTATTTTACAACTTATCTTAAACATTTATTACTTAGTTACTTTTTGAAGTAACTAGTAATTAAAGTAACCAAACTATCCTAACTAGCTAGTTACATGCAATTGTTTATTGATTTTCTTCGCCTATAAATACCCCCACCATGGGACCAAAATGTGTCGTGAAATATTGAACCCAAAATAGTCAAAATTGCTTTCATTTTCCAAACACCAAAACCATTAGCCATTTTAAGAAAAACTCTAAAATTTTCCTAAGTCACCAAAGTTACTTCACATCACCTTTTATGGAGTATAAGTCCAACTTTATTTTAAATTTCCAAAGCCTTTCTAAATAGTTTTAAAGAAAGATCAAGGGCAATTAAGGCAAGGGAAGTTTACAAATTTCTTTTCAAAGGTTCTAAAATACTAAATTTTATAAAGTTTTGTGTTCTAAAGTTTCTAAACTCTTTGTTTTCTTAATTTTTATATGATCTTATATTCTTGAATTATAAGTCTTAAAGAAGTTTTGAAGTAATAAGAACATTAAGGGTTGTAACTAAAATAATCCAAGTTTACAATGGTTTATGTCCTTAGCCCACTACACAAGCCCCCAAGCTCGGTAGAATGAATTTGTGAGAGATGTCGAGCTTAAGTTGTACTGTGTTGTGAAGGTGTGGCTTGTTCTGAATTCTCGCTCAGTAGCTGAACTAGACTTGTCATGTTTTGCTCTTGCTCCACTTAGTTGGAGATAATGTGTTTCAAATGTTGGTTTTTCTCGGATAGTGGTTAATTTGAGGATAACTGGAGAGAATTCTAATAATGGTTAATCTAAGGATGATTTGGATGAGATATCTTGTAGATGAGGTTGGGTAGTCTTTGACCCAATCTTCGTACTCAGACAGTGGTTAGTCCGAGGTTTCTTTAGATGAGGTTGGGTAGTCTTTGATCTAACCTTAATGCTCGTACAGTGGTTAGTCTGCGGTTTCTTTAGATGAGGTTGGGTAGTCTTTGACCCAACCTTAATAATCAGGCAGTGGTTAGTCTGAGGTTTCTTTAGATGAGGTTAGGTAGTCTTTGACCCAATCTTCGTACTCAGACAGTGGTTAGTCTGAGGTTTCTTTAGATGAGGTTGGGTAGTCTTTGATCCAACCTTAATGCTCGTACAGTGGTTAGTTTGCGGTTTCTTTAGATGAGGTTGGGTAGTCTTTGACCCAACCTTAGTACTCAGGCAGTGGTTAGTCTGAGGTTTCTTTAGATGAGGTTAGGTAGTCTTTGACCCAACCTTAGTACTTGGACAGTAGTTAGTCTGAGGTTTCTTTAGACGAGGTTAGGTAGTCTTTGACCCAAACTTAGTACTTGGACAATAGTTAGTCTGAGGTTTCTTTAGATGAGGTTAGGTAGTCTTTGACCCAAACTTAATACTCAGACAATGGTTAGTCTGAGGTTTCTTTAGATGAGGTTGGGTAGTCTTTGGCCCAACCTTAGTACTTGGACAATAGTTAGTCTGAGGTTTCTTTACATGAGGTTGGGTAGCCTTTGACCTAACCTTAGTACTCAGAAAATGGTTAGTCCGAGGTTTCTTTAGATGAGTTTGGGTAGTGTTTGACCCAACCTTAGTACTCGACCAATGGTTAGTCCGAGGTTTCTATAGATAAGGTTAGTCTTTGACCCAACCTTAGTACTCGGATAGTGGTTAGTCCGAGGTTTCTTTAAATGATCCAACCTTAGTACTCGGACAGTGGTTAGTCCGAGGTTTATTTAGATGAGGTTGGGTAGTCTTTGACCCAACCTTCGTACTCGGATAATGATTAGTCCAAGGTTTCTTTAGATGAGGTTGGGTAGTCTTTAACCCAACCTCAGTATTTAGACAGTGGTTAGTCTCATGTTTCTTTAGAAAAGGTTGGTTCGTTTTAACCGAACCTTAGTACTCGGACAGTGAATAGTCCAAGGTTTCTTTACATGAGATTGGGTAGTATTTGACCCGACCTTAGTACTCGGACAGTGGTTAGTCCGAGGTTTCTTTAGATGAGGTTGGTTAGTATTTGACCCAACCTTAGTACTTGGACAGTGGTTAGTCTTTGGTTTCTTTAAATGAGGTTGGGTGGTCTTTAACCGAACCTTAGTACTCGGGCAGTTAATAGTTCGAAGTTTCTTTAGATGAGGTTGGGTAGTTTTTGACCCAAACTTAGTACTCGGACAGTGGTTAGTCTGAGGTTTCTTTAGATGAGGTTGGGTAGTATTTGACGCAACCTTAGTAGTCGGACAGTGGTTAGTCTTTGGTTTCTTTAGATGAGATTGGGTAGTGTTTGACCCAACCTTAGTACTCAGACAGTGGTTAGTCCGAGGTTTCTTTAGATGAGGTTAGATAGTCTTTGACCCAACCTTAGCACTCGTATAATTTCTTATATAGCTAATTAGAACAAAGAGAAGGTAGCTGATTCAAATGTTAATTTGGTTGAATCAAAGAGTGTTGGTAAAAACATGAGGATCCCTTAACAAGCTCAGAGAATTGTAAGAAGTCTTTCCTCTGTCAATTTTTTGTGACGAGACACTAGATACATATGAACATCTTACGTGTCAAGATTTATCTACATATACACTTGCATCTGCAATAAGAAACAATATTAACATTGTTTCCCACTTACCTCCCCTGAAGTATCAGACTCCAGTGTGATTACTGGTGTTCTCGCTGGGCCGAGGTAACCGAGGTCTCCCCTACTAGGGCTGAGGTAAGGTCTATCGACGTTGCCGTGGAGGCATCCGGCGGTGAGAATGCTCCTCCTGGCTCAGCCAAGGAGGGGATAACGAGGGAGCCTGAGGAGGCCGACCTCCATGTCCCCGTCCCTGCCGATGAGCCCGACTTCTCGTGGCTCCTAGGAGAAGTATCTAGCCGAGCTTCTTCTTATGATAGCGTAGAGAGAGTTCAAGCCCTTATAGATAGGTACGAGGTCTTGAGGGAGGGGTATGACGACGTGGTTAGATTCCGAACTTGTAGGTGTAGTCAGAGGGTACATGCTCGTACCCTCGTATCTGGTCGGTACGCCATAACCGTGTACGAATATATGTCAAAGAGTATGGCCTAATTTTTCCCATGAGTCGCTGTGAGACCGAGGTCTTGGCCTTTTCTCAATGTGACTCCTAGTCAGCTCCACCCTAATAGTTGGGGTTTTCTCCGCGCCTTTCAAATCCTATGTAAGATGCTCGGTGTTAGGCCGAGCTCTCGTGTTTTTCTCTATCATTACCAGCTCAAGCACGACCCTAAGGTGGGCTAGGCTTCCCTTAGTAGTTCCCGTGCTAGGGGGGGCTTACTCATCCCCTATGCACAATCATACAAGAAGTTTAAAGAGCGCTACTTCAATTTGTCCCCTATCAATAATAGGATCGTTAAGGCCCTTTTTCTGAAGGATGACTTGGAGCCAAGGTACCCTTTACATTGGTGCCTTCCTCGGAAGTACACCAAGTTTCCTGAGGATATGTTGACCCCAGGTGACAAAAACATTATCCAAGTCCTTCACGGTCTCCCTCTGCCAATTAGTAGTCAGGCTCTGATACACTCTGCCCGAGAGGAGGACCCTTACCAGCACTTCCTAGGTAATAATTTTAATGTCTTTTAGCTTGAATTGTGGAATGTATTACTGACCGACGCCTTTGTTTACAGATCTAATGTCGGATAACTTCAGCCTGGTGGTTGCCTTAAAGGCCCGCAAGCCGGGCTCTGGACAAAAAGGGCTAGGGCCGCCCTCTCGATGACCAAGCTCGGTTATCCGGCCTCCCATTTCTGAAGCCGCTCCTAGCCCCGCTAAGAGGCCCAGGGTCGAAGGAGTCGACGTTCTCCTTGAAGAGGACCATGCTACCTCAGCTTCTCCTGTTCCTACTCCTCGGGCAGAGGTGGCGGTGTCTAACCCGGCGTCGGAGGGTGGAGGTGTGCCACCTACTTCCGTGAAGACCTCGGCCAAACTTCCTCCGGGCGCTTCCTGGCTCGGCAAAGAAGGTGTCGAGCCCCGTATAGAGCAAATGGCGGCCAACGTCCTGCCTGGTCAATCTTTGTGGGATTCCTCTCTCCAGGGGGAGCACATTCAGATCGGCCAACCCTTCCCCAACTCCTATGACAATTTACTTCTTGACGCGGTGGGGGTGGAGGACAACCTGGATGGTGCCGAGGTGTTACTGAGCTGCCTTAAAGCTATAACTTGGCACAGCAAGAGGCGGGCGTCTCAGATGGAGGCTCTGGTGGCCGAACTGGAGGTTGCCTCCCTACGTCGGGAGCAGGAGTTTGCTGCTTGGGTGGCTACCTAGGAGATTGAAGCCACCAAGCTGAGGTTGGCTAAGGAGGAGGTGGAGCGGGAGCTCGTCGCCTCCAACGCTGAACAAGAGGAGCTTCAAGGCAAGCTGACCTCGAGCGAAGACTGTGCTGTAAGTGCGGAGGCCAAGGTGTTGGGGTTGACGAAGCAACTCAAGGCGACCGAGCAGATCATCTCAAGCCAGAAGGCTAAGATGGAGCAAATGGAGGAGGCCACAGTGTCCAGCTTCTGCTCGGGCTTTGACAAGGTAGTCCGGCAGGCCTGCTACCTAGCCTCGACATTGGATCCCGAGTCCTTTGACTATGTCAAGGACGTCGTGGATGGGGAGTGGGTGGACCGTACCGACTAGGTGTAACCTTCCCTCCTTCGTATTTTCTTCTTCTTTTTTTTTTGTTGCCAGCCTTTAAGGTCGGTTTTGGGATTGTAACTAAGGACGTTTTGGCTGTACAATGTTTACTTTTCTTCCATTTAATATAGTTGTCTTGTCTTCATGTTATGTTCTTATACTTTGGTATTTTCGTTCTATTCTTCTTCTCGTCACATTATGCCGCACTTGTTTCACTTGAATGCTTGCTTGTGTCGTTCGCCTGACCGACCTCCAACGGGTCTCGAGTTTGAGTTCGTAGTCCGGTGTTAGTCGAGCCCGGTGGAGGATGTTTCCATTGGTTGGGACGCGATGTCCCATGTAGCTCGGTAGCCGCCGAGCTCGGTAGAGACTTCTAAAGGGACGCGATGTCTCATTTAGCTCGGTAGCTGCCGAGCTCGGTAAAAGGTTTGTAAAGGGACGCGATGTCTCCTTTAGCTCGGTAGCCGCCGAACTCGGTAAAAGGATTGTAAAGGGACACAATGTCTCTTTTAACTCGGTAGCCGCCGAGTACGGTAAAGACTTGTAAAGGAACGCGATGTCTCCTTTAGCTCGGTAGCCGCCAAGCTCGGTAAAAGGCTTGTAAAGGGACGCGATGTCTCCTTTAACTCAGTAGCCGCCGAGTACGGTAAAGACTTGTAAAGGGACGCGATGTCTCCTTTAGCTCGGTAGCTGCTGAGCTTGGTAAAAGGCTTGTAAAGGGACACGATGTCTCCTCTAACTCGGTAGCCACCAAGCTCGGTATGCAACATAAGTGTGATTGTTGAAATTCTTCTTTATTGAATACAAATGTGGTGCCTCGTTAAAACCTTTCCCGGAAAAACCTTCCTTAGGGAAAAACCCGAGCTTAGGAAAAAGAGTACACCTCTATTACAAATCAAAAACATAACGAATTGCTTAAACTCTACTGAATTGTCAACTAAATTAGAAGGGAATACGCTAACTAAAATAGGGCTTTAGATGATTGGCATTCCAAGTTCTTGGGATTAGACGTCCTCCCATTTCTTGTAACTTGTAAGATCCATTCCGATGGTTCTCGAGGATGCGGAAGGGGTCGTCCCAGTTGGCTTGGAATTCATCTCTAACCTGAGAAGTGACTAACTGGGAATCACTCAGGCACTTCAAGTGTCGGACACCCATGTCCCGGGCTAACCTGAGGTCGGCCAGCAGGGCCTCATACTCAGCCTGATTGTTAGAAGCCGCAAATGAGAAACGTATAGCTTGTTCCAAAACAAGATCGTCTGGTCCTTCCAATATTACCCCTGCTCCGCTCCCCTTCTTGTTAGAAGAGCCATCAACTCTCAATGTCCAACCTTGCTTGCGCTCTCCGATCTCGGGTAACTCGGTGAGGAACTCGGCCAAGAACTGTGCTTTCATAGGACCTCAAGGTTCAAATTGAAGCCCGAACTCGGACAACTCTACAGCCTAGACTGTCATGCGGCCAGCAAGGTCAGGTCGTTGCGATATCTGTCTAACTGGATAGTCCGACCTTACAATTATATCATGGCTTCGAAAGTAATGTCGTATTCGGCGAGTAGTGAAGACAAGGACGAGTACTAGCTTTTCTATAGTTTGATACTTGGTCTCCGTAGGTTAGAGTGTCCGGCTCACAAAGTACACCGGCGTCTTAACTTTGTCAATCTCTTTGACCAGGACCGAGCTGATGGCAACCTCGGAAACTGCTAAGTAAACATACAGAGGCAGCTCAAGGGATGGGCCGGTCAGAGTTGGCAAGGAGGCTATCTGTGTCTTCAGCTTGTCGAATCCGGAGGCACATTCACCATTCCATTCAAAGCGGGTTGAGCGTTTTAAAAATCTGAACAGGGGTTTGCTCTGCTCAGCCAGCTTGGGCAGAAATCGAGATGGGCGGCCAGGCGATCATTAAGTTTCTGCAAGTCTTTCAAGCAGGTCGAGCTGGGCATGCTGGTGATGGTCGTGCACTTGTCCGAGTTGGCCTAAATTCCTCTTTGGGAGATCATAAAACTGAGGAATTTACCCCCTCCCACGCCGTAGGCACATTTTTCTGGATTCAGCCGGATTTGATGCCGGCGTATTTCTGCGAAGATTTCTCTTAGATCAGCAGCCGTGCGAGCGTGGTTTTTCGACTTCACCACCATGTCATCAACGTAGACCTCGTCTATTAGTCGTTGGTAGGTGGCCCCTGCGTTCTTGAAGCCGAAGGGCATAACCTGGTAGTAGTAGTTAGTTGTTGCCGACATGAATGCAGTCTTGGGTTCATCGGGGGGATACATCGGTATCTGATTGTAGCCTGAGTAGGCATCCAAGAAGCTGAACGCTTCATACCCTGCTGTGCTGTCCACTAACCGGTCAATGCTAGGTAGGGGGTAAGTGTCAATGACAGGCTTTGTTCGCCATTTTGACCATCACCACATTGGCTAGCCAGGTGGTGTAAATTATCTCTCGAATGAAGCGGGCTTCCAGAAGCTTACCCACCTCTTTCTGAACTACAAGGAGGCGCTCCTCGCCTAGCTTTCTCTTACGTTGCGCCACTGGCCGAGCATGAGGAAGAAGGGAAAATTTGTGGCACATGAGATTGGGATCGATATCGGGCATATCGGAGGGTTTCCATGCAAACAGGTCCGCGTTTTCATGCAGGGTTGATATGACTTCTTGGAGGAAAGAGGTCGGCATGGAGGTGCCGACCTTGGTTACTTGGCCTGTTTCAGGGCCGAGTTGTAGTGGCTCAAGGGGCTCAGCAAATGTGGGATGTTCCTCTTCGAACTCAGCACGGGGGTCGATAGCATACCCAGGCCGTCTTCGGGTCGGCCTTGACTATGACTATTTTTCCCCCTTCCTCTGGGAACTTCATGGCCATGTGTGGAGTGGACACAATGGCTCCCAACTGATTGAGTGTTCTCCTACTGATGATGACATTGTAGGAGGTGTCGGCGTCGATCAGAATGTACCTGACCTCCACGGTTTTGTAGGCCTCGCTTCCACCGAAGGTAGTAAGTAGATCAATATAGCCCCTGGAATGAACTCTCTCCCCAGCAAAACCGAGCAGCGGCTCGGGGTATGGCTTGATGATGGACTCGGGGAGCTCCGACTGTTTAAAAACAGACCAATACAGCACGTCGGCCGAGCTTCCTTGGTAGATTAGCACTTTGCGAACCCGCCAGTTGGCTATGGTACACGAAATGACCTTGGGGTCAGTCTGGTCGGGGTCATCTATGCTGAAGTCAGCATCAGAGAACGTGATAGAGGGTAAGGTTCTCTTCTTGGGCGACCCGATGTGATTGACGCTTTTCGCATAGCGTTTCCGGGCCGAAGACGTAGCTCCTCCTGCTGCGAAGCCTCCAACAATGGTGTTGATAGTCCCTTTGACCTTATCAGGATTCTGATCAGTCTCCTTACCCCAACCTCGGTCCCTGTGTTTATTCCGGCTATCTCGGGTATCCAGATCTGATTCCCGAGGCCCAGTGTATCTTTCGGGGTGTTTCTACTCCTCTTGGACGAATCTTCGTAGCTCACCCGATCTTATAAGGTGTTCTATGAGGTCTTGTACTTGGCCACAATCCTCGGTGGTATGCCCGATATTCTGATGGTAAGCGCATTTTTTGGTCGGGTCAGCGTCTACGGGAGATTGGGAAGCTTTAGGACGACATTTAGGGGGAAGGAGGAGCACCGAGCTCATCCCCTGGACCCCGGGCTCACCTCGCTGACCGGGCCGAGCTGGACATAAACAAAATATATCTGGACAAATCTGGACAATATTTTTTCCCTGATATATCGGGATTCTTGGGCCTGAAGCAATCTTCACCATGAAATCCACGAATATGGAACCCTAATTATGATCCCTATAAATACCGATAGAGGATTCAAAACTGACACACGAAATTAAACTTAAATCACTCATACAAATCAACGAGGGTTCCAACCCCTCACACCGCCGGATTTCTTAGGGCCGAGCTGAGCTCGGACCATCTCAAAATCCAGCAAGAACAATAACAAATTAAATGGAATTGGTTAATTCCACAGTTACCGGTACCCCTTACATTAAGAGGATCCATTTTTTTTTAAATGGTGAATATAAGCATAAAGCACAACAAGGAAGGTTATGCCATCAGGCACTAGAGAGACTTCCCTTATTTCCTTAAATAACTCGGAGAGCATCTTTACCTTGTCCATGCATGCGATGTTTGGTCATTAAAGACGTCTAAGAGAGAACACATTTCTGTGGTGTGTTGTCAAAAATATTTAGAGTGGTATCTACATCCAACCTCAATGTTTTCATTGAGTCCATTGAGGAAACTGGTACAGATCTGCTAGGACTTCTATTCAGCAGTGCTGAAATATGAAAACATGAACCAGTGTTTGGTGTTGTTGCTCAACTTGTAACTGTCCTACGTTTAGTAGGAAAAGGTGCCGGTAGAGTGCGACAGAAGCCTTGGAAAGTTTATTTTCTACTGACCACATTAGCAATGCAGAGGTTTCTCAGCAGGCTGTTCAACCGTTGGTGGATATTCTGAGTACTGGTTCAGAAAGGGAGCAGCATGCTGTCATTGCTGCATTGGTTGGACCACCGTAATCCACTTAATGAATTCTTAAAAATTATATGGAAGTGATTCCACTAATATTGAAAGAACCTGATGATTGTCTTTCACGTCCTCTAATTTTGATATAATAGGAACATTGCCCATTAGGAATTTTGCGATACTAATCCAACTCTTATGTTTGTAACTTAGGGTACAAAGCATGCCAGGATCCTTGTTGTTGGTCCCTATGTGTGTGAATCTAAAGGGGGGTGAATAGACTCACGTTCCACTTTGCCAAATTTTCGCGTTTCTAATTCCTTTTAATTCAATCAAAACTACTCTTGATTACCTATCAATAGATGAGACAGATAAACAGAGAATATCACTGAGACACAGTGGGAATACCAAAAGGAATAATCAGAAAAACGTTATTAATCAATATGCAGCTTAATCAGCATCAGTATCTAGTTGTTCCAGTTTTAGTTGATTACCGAGTCAATTACTGAGTTAATTACCGAACAAATTGCAGAGATAAAACAGTGATAATAGCAATGTAAGGTAAACGGTAAAGAGATGAAGGAAGAGAAGAGTGCACAGTGATTTATACTGGTTCGGCCAACTACCTACGTCCAATCCCAACCCAACCAACTGTTGCGATTGGCTTTCCACTATCAAATGATCCCTTTTGTGTCCTTTTACATTCACTCTGTAACAAGCAACACAAAAACGAAATCAAAACACTCAATGCCCATTCTTCAACCCAAGAACAGGTCTTCCTTGACCTTGGCACCTCCAAGATCAAACCCTTTGAGAATACACTTCTCAAAGACTCTTACTCTATCCAGAGAGACCTCTCTCCTAGAGCAATAACCCAACAACCAAAATGGTAAACAAAAGATCAGTTTAGAGTACACCGGAGTGTAGATTCGATCACAAAAGATAACACAATGAATGCCACCCGATCGAGAGATAATATCAAGTTTGCCCTTTCTTTGTGAAAACATGATGAACTCTTTGAAGTTCTTTATGGGTTTCTTGGAGAAGATGATAAACTCTATTTTCAGAGCATATAAAAGTGTTTGAACATTTCTAAAGCTTCTCTCCCCAGAACCAAGTTCAGTTTCAATCAAAAGAGTATTTATAAAACATTTTGGAGCATGAAAACGGGCAAATTTGAAGCTTAACGGTCAAAGTAATTGATCCCAAATGCATGTAATCGATTACACTAGCCGTTAGAACCTCCAAACTGATTTTTCCAGGCATGTAATCGATTACCACGAGCATGTAATCGATTACATTGAAGAGGGAAACCCAGAAACAGTGAATTTCAAACCATGTAATCGATTACACTGGGGATGTAATCGATTACACCAGAGAGTTCTCAGCATGTAATCGATTACATCAACCATGTAATCGATTACACCAGAGAGAATGATCAATGTAATCGATTACACCAAGCCTGTAATCGATTACATCAGTGAAAAATGGATTTCCAGGTTTTTCAAAACTGTTTTTTACATAGGGAAATCAAACATTAGTCACATGATCATCCATACTCAAGTTTTAACCATTCTCTGGGGCCTCAAACAAAGAACTCAACACATTCATGCCTAAACTCAACAAACAATACATGGATCAATCCTAATTACACTTCATCTAAAGAAAACCAAAATTACTTTACATCAAAAGCAAAAACACCAAGAGAGACACTAAAGCATCTTCAAGCTTTAAGTCCAACACTTGTGAGGCTTGATATGAGCATGAATCCTTTAGATTGTCCAG
This sequence comes from Hylodesmum podocarpum, assembly GCA_026586105.1. Classification (NCBI taxonomy): domain Eukaryota; kingdom Viridiplantae; phylum Streptophyta; class Magnoliopsida; order Fabales; family Fabaceae; genus Hylodesmum; species Hylodesmum podocarpum. The sequence goes on from JALJEV010000804.1 coordinate 4,568,581, forward strand.
TAGACTTGTCAACATAATTCACGCCTTCCCAAAGAAGTTTAAGTGGCACCCATTTAGGAAGATACTTAAATCGTGCAACATCAAAATAAGTGTTGTGTCCTTTTCAACATGATATCCTCCAATAGGAGAAGAGTGACCCTGTTACCGTCTATTTGAAGGCTTATATGGTACGATGAGATTACGTGACAGTCATCAAATATTGAACTTTGATAACATTTTTACAAAAATATCAATGATGTTATGTGTAGCACGAAAGGCTTCAACGGTTGCTCGAGCACAATGAGCTAGACCCACAAGCTTTCCAAATGTGATACCTCTGGCTTTGACCATTTCTAGAGGTTCACAACAGTCTAACATAGATTCATCGAACCATTGAGTTAAAATAAAAATGTCTGTGGGACAAAGACTAAACCACTTTAGAAAGAATCATAAAAGCAAGTATGGAAAATTCTTCTTCTGGATCTTCCTCAATGCTATTTATTCTCGCTGGATTTTGAGGTGGCCCGAGCTGAGCTCAGCCCTGAGAAATCCGGCGGCGTGAGGGGTTGGAACCCTCGTTGATTTGTATGAGTAATTTAGGTTTTTTTTCGTGTTGATTATTGAGTCCTCTATTAGTATTTATAGGGATCACAAGTAGGGTTCCATGTTCGTGGATTTCGTGGGGAAGGTAGCTTCAGCCCAAGAATCCCGAAATAATCAGGGAAGAGATATTGCCCAGATTTGTTCTGTTCATGTTCAGCTAGGTCGGTCAGTGAGGTGAGCCCGGCATCACTGGGGATGAGCTCGGTGCTCATCCCCAGCCCGGTACATCAGCCCCCCAAGCTCAGGCCAAGCGATTAATTGGCATTGAGTTAAGTCATAAACTCGGTCATCCGAGGTCTAATGGCGGGAAACTGTCGCAACGGTTGGTATTCCTTCATTTAAATTTATTAAGTTTTTTCTTTCTTTTTTTTTATTTAATTTTGTACGATGCAGTTAATGGGCCTTGCGTGATGCAATCGATGGGCCGCCGAATGGGCTTTGCGGTTACCTTTGGCTGGTAACGGCTCTTTTTCTTCTTTAAGTGTCGTTTGCCCTTCATTTTCCCCTTCTTCTTTCTCACGCGCTTCTTCATCTTCTCCTCGCCATTTTCCTCTTACTCTAGGGTTTCCTCTCTCGCAATCAGAGTCCCCTTCGTTCCTCTCTTGTGTGTCATTTGCCTTCGTTCATCGTTCGCTCTTGCTCGTCAACCGTTCTCTAGGGCTTGGTTCGGGCGAAGCGTTTGTCTCTTCGCTGTTCTCGCATTCGTCATTTTGCTCGTCCATTGCTTCTGCCATTCACTCATTCTAGGTATGTATTCCTCACACTCTTCTGCTACTCGTAGCCTAGATAGCTTGATTCCCCCTTCTGTTACGGGCTCTGAGCCCGAATCAATGGAGGCTTCTTCCCCCTCCCTTGAAGTGTCGACGGGAGAGGCCGATCTCAGATCTGGACCCTCTTCCGCTGCTACCGAGGTCCCCCCTGCTGGGACCGAGGTCCCACCTGTTAGCGTTGTCGAGAGACCTCCCACGGACAGAGCCGCTATCGGGGTCCCCGTTGCTGATGTTGGGGTAGCCGAGGTCTCCCCTATTGAGACCGAGGTGAGGCGTGTCGACGTCACCATGGAAGCATCCGGTGGCAGGGACGTCCTCCCCGGCACGGCCGAGGGGGGGATAGCGAGGGAGGCCGAGGAGGCCGACCTCTATGTCCCCATCCCTGCTGAGGAGCCCGACTTCTCGTGGCTCCTGGAAGAAGTGTCGAGCCGAGTCTCCTCTTTTGACAACATATAGAGTGTCTAGGTCGTCCTTGATAGGTATGATATCTTGAGGGAGGGGTTCGACGACGTGGTTATGTTCCGGACTTGTAAGCGCAATCAGAGGGTACATGCTCGAACCCTCGTCTCGGGTCGACATGCCATAACTGTGTACGAGTACATGTTCAAAGAGTACGGCATAGTCTTTCCCTTGAGTCGTTGCGAGACCGAGGTCTTGGCCTTCTTGAATGTGGCTCCCAGTCAGCTCCACCGTAATAGTTGGGGCTTTCTCCGTGCCTTTCAAATACTATGTAAGATACTCGGTGTTCGGCCGAGCTCTCGTGTCTTCTTGTACCATTATCAGCTCAAGCACGGCCCTAAGGTGGGCTGGGCTTCCCTTAGTAGTGCCCGGACTGGGGGGGGCTTACTCATCCCCTATGCTCAATCATATAAGAAATTCAAGGAGCGTTACTTCAAATTCCTCGGTCAACAATAGGGTCGTTAAGGCCCTCTTTCTGAAGGATGACCTAAAGCCGAGGTACCCCCTACATTAGTGCCTCCCCCGGAAGTACACCAAGTTCCCCGAGGACATTTTAACCCCAGGTGACAAAAACATAATCCCGAGGACATGTTTGGGGATGCTCCACCGATGACGTTCTGTGCTGGATATCGAGCTGGGATAGGAATGTGCGAAATGTAGCATCTGTGAACTGCCGCCCATTGTCGGTGATCAGGCCATAAGGTATACCATGCCTACAAACAATATGTCTCCAAACGAACTTCTGGACCTGCTTTCCTGATATCGTTGCTACCGGTTCGGCCTCGATCCACTTGGTGAAATAGTCGATGGCCACCAGCAGGAATTTTGTCTGCCTCTGCGCGGGTGGAAATGGGTCGAGGATGTCCATTCTCAATAAGGTGAAGGGCCATGGCGATGAGATGAGATGGAGCTCGGTCGATGGTGTCGTGGGCAGCGAACCGTGCTCCTGGCACTTTTTACAGCTCCTAACGTAGTTCTTGGCGTCCTTCTTCATCGTAGGCCAGTAGTATCCAGCTCGGATTAACCGGGCCGCCATGTTCTTGGCCCTTGAGTGCATGCTGCAGATGCCTGTATGGAGCTCGTCCATCACGTATTGAGCTTGCTCTTTGGTCAGACATTTGAGTAACGGGGTCGAGAAGCCTCTCCGGAAAAGCTCTCGATCCCTCAGAACATAGTGTGGGGCTTGGCGACGTACCCTTTGAGCCTCGTTCTTGTCGTCAGGTAAGACGTCGTCCTGCATATAGGATATGAGGGGGGTTATCCACGAGCCCGGCTCTGTACTGATCGAGTGGATCTCGTCCTTGTCCCAGCTCAGGGAGATGAGGACTTCCTGGATGATTGAATGGTGTTGTCCCCCTTTACGAGAGCTCGCTAGTTTAGACAAGATGTCGGCCCTGTCATTCTGTTCGCGGGGAACATGGATAATCTCAAACTTGGCAAAATGAGAGAGCATGTTCTTCACCCGGTGGTAATATTGCTGTAGGAGGGGCTCTTTGGCCTAGAATTCATCCCTAACCTGAGAAGTAACTAGCTGAGAGTCACTTAGGCACTTCAAGTGTCGAATGCCCATGTCCCGTGCTAACCTGAGGCCGGCTAGAAGGGCTTTATACTTAGCTTCATTGTTGGAGACTGCAAAGGAGAAGCGTATAGCCTGTTCCAATACGAGATCGTCTGGTCCCTCCAGTTTAACTCCTGCTCCGCTTCCTTTTCTGTTAGAAGAGCCATCAACTCTCAGCGTCCAGCCTGGCTCACGCTCGCCGAGCTCGGGTAACTCGGTGAGGAAGTCGGCCAGGAACTAAGCCTTCATAGGGCCTTGGGGTTCAAATTGAAGCCCGAACTCTGACAATTCTACCGCCCAGGCTGTCATGCGACCCGCAAGGTCGGGTCGCTGCAATATCTGTCTGATGGGATAATCAGACCTTACAATTATGTCATGGCTACAGAAATAGTGTCTTAGTCGGCGAGCAGTGAAGACGAGGGCGAGCACTAGCCTTTCTATAGTTTGATACCTAGTCTTCGCGGACTGGAGTGTGCGGCTCACAAAGTACACCGGAGTCTGGACTCTATCGATTTCTTTGACGAGGACCGAGCTTATGGCAACCTCGGAAACTGCTAAGTAAACACATAGAGGCAACTCTGGAGAAGGGCTGGTAAGTGTTGGTAAAGAGGCGATCTGTGTCTTTAACTTATTGAATGTAGAGGCATATTCCTCATTCCATTCGAAACGAGCTAAGCGTTTCAATAACGCGAACAGGGGTTTACTTTGTTCGTCCAGTTTGGGCAGAAATCGAGATAGGGCGGCTAGGCATCCGTTAAGTTTCTGCAAGTCTTTCAAGCAGGTCGGGCTAGGCATGTAAGTGATGGTCGTGCACTTATCCGGGTTGGCCTCTATTCCTCTCTGGGAGATCATAAAGCCGAGGAATTTACCTCCTCCCACGCCGAAGGCGCACTTTTCCGGATTCAGCCGGATTTGATGTCGGCGTATTTCTGCAAATATTTCCCTTAGATCAGCGGCGTGTTGAGCATGAGTTTTTGACTTCACCACCATGTCATCAACGTAGACCTCTATATTACGCTCGATCTGGGCACTAAAAACCTTGTTCATTAGTCGTTGGTAGGTGGCCCCTGCGTTCTTGAGACCGAAGGGCATGACTTGATAGCAATAGTTGGTTGTGGCTGACATAAACGCAGTCTTCGGCTCGTCGGGGGGATACATCGGTATCTGGTTGTAACCGGAATAGGCATCCAAGAAACTGAATGCCTCATACCCAGCTGTGCTGTCCACTAACCGGTCGATGCTAGGCAAGAGGTAGGTGTCCTTGGGACAGGCTTTGTTCAAATCGGTGTAGTCCGTGCACATCCTCCACTTCCCATTTGCTTTTTTGACCATTACAACATTGGCCAACCAGGTGGTGTATATGATTTCTCGGATGAAACGAGCCTCCAGAAGCTTACCGACCTCCTTTTGAACTACTAGACGGCGCTCCTCGCCTAGCTTTCTTTTTCGTTGCGCCACTGGCCGAGCGTGGGGAAGCAGGGATAACTTATGGCACATCAGATTAGGATCAACGCCGGGCATATCGGACGACTTCCATGCGAAAAGGTCTGCGTTTTCGCATAACGTTGCTATCACTTCCTGACGGGAGGAGACCGGCATGGAAGTGCCTACCTTGGTGACTTGACCCGTTTCTGGGCCGAGCTGCAGCGGCTCAAGAGGCTTGGTGAAGGAGAGACGTTCCTCTTCAAATTCCGCCCAGGGATCTATATCCAATGGTTCGTCGGTGCCGCTATGGACAGAGCAGATGTTCGAGGCCGGCCTCCCATCCTCTTTCTTGATGGAATATGGTGCGACCTTCAGACTCCGGACGTAGCATACTCGGGCCGTCCTCGAGTCGGCCTTGACTGTGACTATCTTTCCGCTCTCCTCTGGGAACTTCATCGCCATGTGTGGTGTAGACACAATGGCTCCCAACTGGATCAGCGTCCTCCTGCCGATGATGACGTTATAGGATGTATCGGCATCGATCAAAATATACCTGACCTCTACTGTTTTATAAGCCTCGCTTCCGCCAAAGGTAGTGAGAAGGTCAATGTATCCCCGAGAATGGACTCTTTCTCCAGCAAATCCGAGCAATGGCTCAGGGTACGGTTTGATGATGGACTAGGGCAGCTCCAGCTGCTTGAAAACAGACCAATATAATACATCGGCTGAGCTTCCCTGGTCGAACAGCACTTTGCGAACTCGCCAGTTGGCGATGGTACACGAGATGACCATGGGGTCAGTCTGGTCTGGATCCTCTATGCTGAATTCGACATCAGAGAATGTGATGACGGGCAATGTTCTTTTCTTGAGGGACCCTATGTGGTTGACGCTTCTCGCATATCATTTTCGGGCCGAAAAGGTGGCTCCCCTTCCAACGAAGCCTACAGCAATGGTATTGATCGTCCCTTTTACCTTGTCAGGATTTTGGTCAGTCCCCTTACCCTAGCTTCTGTCAGTGCGTTTATTCGGGCCATCTCGGGTGTCCCGATCTTGGTCTCGGGGTCGGGTCCTGGAACTCGATCCCGCATACCTCTCTGGGTGTTTCTGCTCCTCTTGTACGAATCTTCGTAACTCGCCCGATCTAATGAGTCGTTCTATGAGGTCTCGCACTTGGCAACAATCTTCGGTGGTGTGCCCTGTGTTCTGGTGATAAGCGCACTGCTTGTTCGGGTCGGTGTCCACGGGAGACTGGGAAGCTTTAGGGCGGCGAACCAAGTCTAAAGCGCATGCTTCCCTAAAGATCCTGTCCCTGGACGCATTCAGGGGGGTATATGAGGTATACGAGTTGGCGCGGCGCTCTCTTTTTGACTCCGCCCTACGGGAGGCGGAGGACTCCTTCTGCTTGGGTGGAAGGTCGTGCTCCCGAGCTCGACGCTTAGCCGTAGTGTTATCTTCTATGCTCATGAAACGGGCAGCTCGGGAGCGGAGGTCGTTCATGTTGACTGGAGGTTCAGTGAAAAGGGAGTCGGAGAAGGGGCCGGGGTTGAGCCCGGCCTGAATGGAATGCAACGCGACAGCGGGGTGGAGGTTGGGTATATTCCGGCAGGCCAACGCGAAACGGGCCATGTAATCTGTGAGTGATTCCTTTTCTCCCTGCACCAGGTGATGAAGCGATATCGAGGTGGTTGGTGTCGGTCTGGCATCCACAAACCGGGCTTGGAAGTGTTCATACAGGGAATTGAAGGAGTCGATCGACAACGGGGGAAGCGAGTAATACCAGTCTAGGGCTATCCCCTTCAATGTTGAGGGGAACATTCGGTAGAGTACGTAGTCGTCGTCTACAGTCATGGCGGCTTGAGTGAGGAAGGACCTCACGTGGGTAACCGGGTCCGTAGTCCCATCGTATTTGTCCTGGGATGACCATCTCCAAGATTCTGGGACCCGGGCGGAGAGGATGGCCGGAACGAATTGGTGGAGGTTCTAGACTTGACCCAGACCAGGTGTCCGAGGAGGGGGTCCGAGGTCAGCGAATGGCTGAGCCTGGGAGGGGCCTGGCTGCACTGAGGAGTTAGCTGCCCGAATCATAGAGGGGTCGTGTCGGGGCTCGGAGGTTGCGACATGCATATCCTCCCCCGTAGTACGTGGGTTGTTAGGACCGACGCGTGAATTAGACCTGGCCTCCTCCCGCGCCCTTGGCTCGTCATCCCGGTTGGGAACGAGGGGGGTTCTACCCTGAGTTTCTTGGTTCGTAGGGCCTGCAATTCCAGAAGATCGGCTTCACGCTATCGCTGGACAGTATTTAAATTCGTCTGTGTGGTCTGCAATGCCCTCTCAATTTCTCGATTATGGGCTCGCAAAGCTTCCTCGCGAGCGTCCATCCGCGCGTGAGCCTCCGCCAACGCCGCGTCCACCTGTGATTGTGTGAGTTCTGCTACGGCGGGATCCACCGCGGCGTTGGAGTTGCTGCGAGTGCGAACCATCTGGGACTGTTTCGGGATTGAGAATTAGCAAAGTGATTGTGGGATTAAGAATTATCTTGCCCCACGGTGGGCGCCAAATATTCTAGCTGGATTTTGAGGTGGCCCGAGCTGAGCTCGGCCCTGAGAAATCCGGCGGCGTGAGGGGTTAGAACCCTCTTTGATTTGTATGAGTAATTTAGGTTTTTTTTCGTGTTGATTATTGAGTCCTCTATTAGTATTTATAGGGATCATAAGTAGGGTTCCATGTTCGTGGATTTCGTGGGGAAGGTTGCTTCAGGCCCAAGAATCCTGAAATATCAGGGAAGAGATATTGTCCAGATTTGTTCTGTTTATGTTCAGCTAGGTCGGTCAGTGAGGTGAGCCCGACATCACTGGGGATGAACACGGTGCTCATCCCCAGTCCGGTACACTATTTAAGTATTTTAATAAAGAATAGAGCAATAGATATCATAGAAATACTTCTCAATAATGATGCTTTACGAAACCATGATAATTCATCATTTAGAACAACCAGTACTTTAGAATGGAACCTACTCTCCCATGCATAATACATGACGGTGTCCATAGCAACCAAAATTTTATCCATAAGACCAATTTTGTCTGTATGTGTAATCCTTCCTTAGATAACTTCTACATGAAGTAACTTCTGCATGATAATAAATGTCATAAAGAGTGAAGTGACTTGGTGGTCTAAAGTGCCTTAGTATCATCAGTAGTCATCAAGTTGGTTATTTTTTTGGTAGCGAATTGCTTTTGTGCTTTATGCATAAGCCTTAGAGAATTACAAGACATAGTAGCCACCAATGTTGATCTTGACCGGTAACCCACAATCATGATCTTATGGAAATGTTGAGCTTTACATAACACTCTTAAGATCACTCCAACAAACATTGAGAAGGCGTAAACATAGCTAGTCCAAGATGGATCACCATGCTGCATAGACCAGGTCATCAGCTTCCGAACTTGCTTGAATAGAACTATGAAGGCATAAAAGTGAATGCATGTATATTGGTATCTAGAGACCAAAGAACCAAAAGCTCCAGCAAACCGCTGTCTTGTCAAGCCATAGAAGAATGTGCGCATGTAGAATTTTATAATTCTAGTTCAGCCAGTGAACTTTTCCTTCAACCCGTTTACAGCATCAGATATTGTTGTTGGTAGAAACTTTGATAACAAACAATAGTAAGAGGCTTTAGAGAATATGTCATCTCAACCATTTGCAATATCATTTGCTTTGTGTTATCTACTACAAATGGAAACTGGTCTAGTCATTCCATTGCTTCAACTGCAACAAGAAGTGTACCACTTTCTAGTAGTGCCTCAAGTTCTTAACAACCACCACATTTACTTTAGTTTTCAAAGCAGCAACATGCTTTGCAACAACAACAATCCTCTATGGCAACTTAACATAAACCATTATCCATCAATAGCACTCCGACCACAAATTTGCAAACGGTGCCCCTGTTTTGTGTTCTTGGGTTAGTTGGTTGGCTAAAGGGGAATCTCTCCGGTTTTTATCACCCCTCTGTCTCATCCTTTTCTTTTTCTAATACATAGAACATAGGCATCGACACAGGCATAGGCATAGAGAGAGAAAGATAGCAGGAGAACCCCCTAAGTGTGCCAATAGAAAGACTTGAAGCAAAGATAGATTACAATCCCTTGCCATTATAGCTCCATCCACCTTCGCTATATTATAGCTCCTGAATATGGAGAAGGAGTTCCTTAGCCTCATTACTGCATGGTTCAGTGCATAATGATGGATGTTAAGTGAATGTATTATTCATGTCTCGGCCTGCATTTTTTATTTTTTTATTTTTTCAGAGAGGAGCCCCCCACCCAAAGATAGCAACTTAATGGCTATTTTGTTCCCAGAAGAAAGAATGGCCGCTCATTCTTCTTTGCATATTTGTAGTCGAGCTATCATCGAATAAAGGCATGATATTGCCGATTTATAGTCAGCTAAAGAAATCTTATTTATACTCCCTAGCTGAGGACAAAAACTTAGTCGAGGACAGAGCATCTAGTATAGGATAACCTTTCCATGTATGGCAATTAATTAACCAGCAATTGTCGAGTTTACGTGGCAAACATCAAATGGAACTTCTCGCCTTTGCTTGGCTTATGCAACACACACTTGCATCTAGTATAGGATAACCTTTCCATGCCGACCTCGTCACTTGTACAGAATATCATTCTGTAGTAGTCAGGTAAAACCTGTATATTATTTCTTTCAACTGTGTCAGTCACAGATGAGAAATCGAATTATTAACCTTTTCCACGGTTTAGAGTTGAATTCCGATTTGGGAAAATCAGAATTGATGAACCAGAACGGAGCGAGTACATAGAATAAATCCTACTTCATCCCGAATACCCTCATTTATGCTTAAAATACAAAGGAAGTGATGAATAAAAACTACGCGACCCCTGAACAACTATGTGGAACAATTATGTGGTGCATTCCCCCATCCGACCCACCCAAGTCGGCGGGCCGAAGACTATCCGGGAGAGCATTGAAAATGCAAATATTTTAACATAGCAGGCAGGGTTTAATAACATCATAACAATGAGACCGAATGGCTAAGCCCGACTTTTAAGATATGAAGCCTTTCTTGCCTGACTTCAAAAAATACATGTAAATTGCTGGTGTATGAAGCAAGAATTTATTACAAGCGTAAGACGTGTCTCAAAATTTCTAGAGCTTGTTAAAGGAGGCTAAGAGATTTTTGAGGCACTTCATGTGGGCCAACTACTTGAAATAAAATATTTTTGTGCCCTCAAATTAAAATAGTTTGATTTCCGCGGCATGTAAAAGAGCAGACAGGCCACCAGCGGACATGTAATCGTAGATGAGCAATTTAGCAGTAAAACACTCTAAGAGGTACCACACTCGTGTTTAATCTGCGCAAGTGCCTTGATTTGAAGCTCAAACTCTTTCTTAGTAATCCAGCATCCTCACCTCATTTTCCCAACACCTTATACCCCTTGTTATGACGTTCCCGCCTATTTTGTCACTGCATGCGTCATAGGCAGAGCAACATCGCTCGAATGGTTGAACTTAGTTGGAAAGGGAATAGAGGAATGTTCAGTGCTAATGAGTGGGGTGAGGGTTTGGTGTTGGACTCAGATCTGGGGGAATCGGAATTAAAGATCAAGATCGGAGGCGAGTGTGGTAGTGGTTACCCTCATTTTCGGTGAGCTGAATGTTTCAGATACAAGATAGCTAAATGTGCTCCCTCTTCATTAGATTGTGATGTAATGGTGTAGAAACGTTTCTGACGGGTTTGCCATTGTCCAGCTTTCATTGCTTCCATCTCTTTATGTATTTGCTATTTCACTCCGGTCACCGCTGGATCATAGGAGTTTTGAGAGCCTCAAACAAAGATGAATTTGTTGCTTGATCGGTCGTCCAAAATCAATTTCTAGATGACAACTGCATGACTTTGTGATCGTGGGGAAAGTTTACTTTGCCCCACGGTTGGCATCAAATGTTTTTACCGAAATTCAGATCTGACTTGGATGAAGAACGATAGCTGGTGTGGTAATGCCGAAGTGCTAGAGATGATCTCGTGACCTTCTCCAAGCTGCTGGGTAGGATCTTGACCACAAGGGGAGGGTACAGACAAAGTGATGCAAGCCTCACGGAGAATTGCAAAGATTAACGGATCTTCATGCTTCAATGGAGTTTCAAGGGTTGGATTTGGGTAAAAACGAGAATTGAAATAGAAAATGACAGAAAGCAAACGGTTTAGAAGACAAATGAAAGCGTCACGGAAAATTCCAATAAGCTCAAGGTGGAATCGCCACAATGGATTATGAAGTCATTGATAAGATTCAAGGTTCTTCACAAGAACTCAAGAGAGAAAATGCTCTTACTCAGATTTCTGAATTCTATATTCAATTTCACAAAAGTTCCTTACAAATCAGAGTGTTAAGTATTTATACTAGCTAGGGTGGGCGCTAGCTTTCACTCCAAGCTTCTACTTCCTATACATCTTCTTCCTTAGATGGAGAAATAACCAAAAGCTGGAAAAACTGAAAAAATGCAAGTGGTAATCGATTACTTAGTCGTGGTAATCAATTACCGGGGTCTTTGGATGTTCAAAAATGAAAGTGGCTTTGTGGTAATCGATTACTTGGTTGTGGTAATCAATTACCAGGTCTTTGATTATCTAAAATGAGAGGATGGCCCTGTGGTAATCGATTATCAACAGTTGGTAATCGATTACTATTCTGGAAGCATTCTAATGCTAACTTCAAGCTCGTTTTCCTTCTTGATGGAGACCGAACTGAGCTTTAGTGTCTTCATAACTTTTATAGTCCTTGAAGTCTTCTTCAATTTGACACCAAGAACAGCGCATTAGGAGTTGTGTAGCCCAAGTTATTCTCAGAATACTGAACCTGGTCAGACAGTATGGTAATCGACTACCAGAAGTTGGTAATCGATTACTGGAAGTTGGTAATCGATTGCCTGACTCTGATAATCTATTACCTCAGTCAATTACCAAACTCTCTCACAAAACACTCCTTAATTTTGGTTCAATTACAAACATAAGTCCTTGCTTCAATCATCAAGCAAAGCCCAAAATAATTGTTCCTAATTAATTACAAATTTACAAAGAAAATTACAAGCTCAATTTGAAGAATAAGGTTTTCTTCTTTCTTTGACTTTTGCTCCTTAATTTTGATTCTCATTTCCTTGACTTTTACTTGAGCATTGACCTCTCTTCTTGCTTATAGTTTCTCTTGGAGAATTTGTTGAGCTCTTGGAGATGGTGCTCCATCACAAAGGCACTCTGACAGTCAAGTTAATGAGTGACCGATGTATTAACATCGGGTAAATGTTAAGAGAGAGTTAAATTGTACTTCCTGTGAGAATATTTATAAAGGTAGAGATGAGTGACGTGTGGAGGATGCCACAAAGTCCTTTCCCAAGGTTGTGCAGGCATGACAAGTACATGTGTCTCCCCATAGATACCTACAACGGTACTCCGACGGTCAAGTTAGTGGGTGACCGATGTATTAACATCGGGTAAATGTTAAGAGAGAGTTAGATTGTACTTCCTATGAGCATATTTATAAAGATAGAGAGGAGTGACGTGTGGAGGACGCCATAGAGTCCTTTCCCAAGGTTGTGCAGGCATGGCAGGTATATGTGTCTCCCCGTATGTAGTTGGTCGATTGGATGATGTGATCACTGACAACAGCAGCACTTTTCAATATGAGGTCGGCATAAGATGACATGGAGGCCACGTCACCTCGACCCACTACAATTTCTAATGGTTTTTAATTGTCATTGAAAAACTTGTTAATAAAAGATGGTTAATATGGTTTTAAGGTGATTTGATACTGAAAACAATTCACCCAAGGTATATTAAACCACTAAAATGAAATGGACAACAACAATATGTAGTAATTAAAGAATGGTTCAATAATTAAAAACGTTAAAATTCTAAGTTTATAACAATTAACTTTCTATGCTTTGAACTTGGATGTCCTGTGATGTGAGCTTGGATGATGATTTGGATTGTGTTTAATTACCTTTGATTTAAACTTGGATGACCTATTCTATGAACTTGGATGATGATTAAAATTGTGATTAAATTACCTATGATTTGGACTTGGATGAATTGTATTGTGAACTTAGACGGTGTAGACTATAAATTATTAATCCACAACGTAAAATAAAACTATGGATTGGACTTGTAGGTACTATTTTAATTAATAATTTTAAGAGAAAGAGATAAGATTTCATTCATTCATGAATTGCCTCGAACGAGGTGGCATCGGTAAATAGTGCAGATAATAAACTTAATCTGTACGTGTAGGAGTGATGCTAGACTTGGAGGATCTTAAAATAGTGAGAATACATTTAATTCATGATGATCACATGTTTGTTTATGATATTTTGTTCACCACTGTGAGATGCCAACTCATTAGTAAGTTTTACAATGATGATGTCGTATTATCTAAGATGGTATCACATGAGATATTAATGAAGTTGAGGATGAAGCATGCATCACATCGAAATTTCCATTTAGTCATAATTTATTTATTTATTTATTTATTTTATTTTTATTGAAGATTTTTATCTGGAACTTACTTTTGCTTGTTTGTGTTTGTGGTTTGACACCTGTGATGATCCTAAATTTTATATGGGGGAGCAGATTAATAGGTATTTGATAATTCTCTTTGGAGGTTTGACGGAAGAATAAATGATTTGTACAACTGACATATGAGTATTTGTCAACATGTATATTATAATTTTCACAATGTTCCATATTTTTACGAGACTCTATAAATAAACTTCTTATGTGTTGTAATTTTATGACATATCTGATATGTTTGATTTTCAAGGAATGAGTCAAATTGACACTGACGTGTTTTTTAAGGCAATGTAAATTATTTTGAAATTTTTATTCAAAGAAATTTAAAGAAAGAAAACATTTTCAAATAATAATAAGAAGAAATGGAGAAAATGAAAGTTTTTAGTAATGATAAGACAAGTCGTTACAAGAGATCTCCAAAATCTTAAGGAAAATAGTGAAGCCTATGAGGGATGTGTACTTGTGAAGCAACACAAACTACCATTCTTAACAGAACAAGTATAGAAAGCAAAAGATTTATTAGAGCTGATTCATACTGATGTTTGTGGACCAATGAGGAAATCATTACTAGACACAACGGGCACTTCATTCTTTTTATTGATGATTTGTCTAAAATGACTCGGTTTTCCTTCATTAAGGAAAATTCAGGAGTGTTTGGAATATTTAAGATGTTTGAAGCTATTGTCAAGGAGCAAAGTGAGAAACACAAAAATACTCTCCAAATACCCAGATTCGTGATAGTCCCTCCTGTGATATTCCAACCACCCCACGAATTAGTTATTCCTAAACGAGTCATGAAAGGTATAACGAACATACCCTGTCTCCACATTGGATCAAGAACAGGACCAGAGGGGTCAAAAACTGTTAATTCATATAGAGCTATCGAACCGGCCCAACCAGCAACCAGAGTTGTGTGCATTATATGAACAGAAAGCAAACGGCCTGGATCATTTAATACAACAGTATAGAAGTGATCGAGGAAAAGAATATAACTAATTCAATTTTGATAATTTGTTAAAAATAACAGCATCAAGCTACAACTTACAATTGAATACTCTCGACAACAAAATAAAGCATCAAAAAGAAAGAATTGCAAAGCCATGGAAATTGGCCATATCTATGCTAAAGGAGAAAAAATTGCCAAATTCTTTCTAGGAAGAAGTAGTACACAACAATTTATATACTCAATAGATGTCTAACTAAGTTACTTTAAGACCAAGCTCCAATGGGATCCTGGGTAGGCAAAAGCCATCGATCGGCAAAACACCTAAGAGTTTATGACACCATTTGCTATATTCATATTCCAAAAGAGAAAAGGGACTAGTTAGGAGATAAGGCGGTACAAGGCATCTTCCTGGGGTATAACTCATAATCAAAAGGTTATCAAGTTAATAACTTGCAAATTAACAACAAAGTTGGCCATTTCCAGAGATGTTGAAGTAGATGAAAGTACAACTTGCATTCGGTATACGGAAAAAGTTAAAGAAAGCAACATTTTTGTCTCAATACAACAACCTTGAAAAGTTGAAGAAACAGTTGAAGATATAGGTATGCCTTTTTTATCTCCCCGACAACAAGATACTTAATCAGAAACTACTCCAAGACAAGTATCTTTGGTGGATATATATCAAACATGCAACATGGTTATGCTTAAACCTAAATGTTGTAAGGAAGCATCAACATATCAAAATGGACACATTAAAATCCATTACAGCAACAAGTCATCAACATCAAGAATGAAGAATCAAGTACATCACAACATAGCAATGCATAAAACTAACATCGCTTCCAAAAATAGAAGTAACAAAGCAAGTATAACTCAAATACAAAAAGACAAAAGACTAAGTTGTAGTCATGCTCATGAAGACACTACCAAAAGCCTAATTCGAGAATATGCAAACCATGCTTGGAGTTTTTGAAATTTGCATCAAGGAGGAGTGTTGAAATTATTGCAAATTTCTAAAAGCAAAAGGAATAAACTAAAGGTTTGGAACAAGAAGATTCTAAAAAAAACTAAGATATAGCATCATATGTCATGTAGAAACATCTAAAACATATAAAAGAAGCTAATCTAAAAATATACACTCTAGTTTATCATCAAATGCCAACTAATCCATTCATTATCTCATAAAATCTAATAGTTATGATAAACATGAAATAGAGGATAAAGTATAATTCAATTGTGATGACATAATACCTTTCAAGAATAAACTTCCTTTCTTTACATTTGCTTTCTCTCGTGTGCAAACTCCTAACAAAGTGAAGAATCAACCAAGGTCTTATAAAAATACTTTTTACAATTTAACCATGGGGATTCAAATTAAAGAAGGTTTATCTATAACTTCACACAATCATAAAACTATGATTACTTTGGAGAGAAAAATAGTCTAACACTTAATACGCAAGATGCACCTATGGGCTAAAGTTTATTTAGTTGGATTACATAACTTTTGGGCTAAATATTGAATAAGACCTATTTTCTAATCATTTATGAATTTTCATATTTATTATCTAAGTAATTAGTTTAGATGTCTTCATATTTATAAGTCACATTTTAGTGACTTTTATTTTTCTAATCCATTGTTGTGGTTGATGAGGTTTAACAAGTCATTGCAATAGTTAGCTAGTAGGAAAAGTTAGTATTTTTAGGTAGATATAGATAGTAGTTGGGATGTTTTGTAATGTGATAGTAAGTATGTGATGTTAAAAGAGAATTTTAATAGATGTAGTAGGAAAAAATGTAGAAAAGTGGTTGGTCGTATATCTCTGATACCACTTTTAGTAATTAGACTGTGAGAATAGTTTAGGACAATAATATTGAGTGATTTGTAATGTAGTGGCTACTACTGGAAGGTAGCTTTAAGGAACAATTAGTAATGGAAAAGATATTATGTATTGAAATTTCTCTCTTCATCTATAATTGGGGTGATACAATTGCTTATTTATAGGCTTTCAAAGTAGGTAATTGTTATTTCTAGATTTTTCTAGTCTAAGAATATTCTAAACTTATCTAGCTAGGAATATTCTAGACTACCCTATTTATTTCTAGTTTATCTAAATTTTTCTTTTACAAAGCTTTAGTTTTTTATTATTCTAGAAATTTGTAACACTTTCAACAAGAAGTAATAATGACATGTTAATGCTTAGTGTGAAGCACTTACTAGTGAAAAATAAATGATAAGTGGAAAATAATTGCTTAGTGAGAAATCAATTCCTAATAGAAATACACTACATGTACTAGATGTTTTATTTAGCCTATAAATGGAACCTTTTGTATGCTTCCAAAAAATACGTGAGATTAATTAAAATATGAGTTTTTTTCTTATTGTTAGAGTTTTTCTTAGTTCTTAGATAAAGAATTAAATTTGATTTTATCAATATTTAATTATGGTCATTAAACTCATAACTTATCATTTACCTTCTCTTCTCTTTCTTGAGCGTAACATTGATATCTTTTTCTAAAAATACTAAAAGTTAATTTCCTACTCTTAATAATAATAATCAAATAATCCCAAAATAACTTTAATTGATAGGAAGAAGCATAGCATGTGTTTGAAAGTGCTTCAACATGACTTGTTTTATGATAAAAAAACTTAAGATAAATAATAAGCTTATGAATTAAGCTCGTAAATGTATAGACATGATCATGGTTATCAAACTCTAGAGTTAACTCTTAGACTCTTACGAGTTTGAGAGTCTAGTGGGTCTCAGCGAGTCAACTCAAGAGTAAACTCTCGAGTCTACGAGTCCACTGCGAGTTTAGGCACTAAGCACAAAACACAAAATATTTCGTGTTTTGAGCAGTTGAGTTATGCGAGCAATTTGACCGAGGTTTCCTTTCCCTGAGCGGTAATTTGTGTGATCGATTTCCCAATTGAGGGTTGAGCGATTATTGACAAATCCCGAGCAATCGATTTCCATTTTTTCTTTGTCCTTCCCTTTTTTATTACCGTCAAGGTTGAGACTCGAGATTTTGGTTAAGTTCGAGGTAGTCAAGGTCCAATTCGGATGTTTGACCTTTCCGTCGCAATAGTAAACGATTATTACTGACTTATTGGATTTGTGCTCGTGCACCTGTGTAGTCTTGCTCATGTCATTTCCATCATAATGAATTTATACCTAGTATTGCTACATAGGTGAATTGATGAGTTTCCTATGTTTAACATTGATAAATGACGAGTCTTATTTATAAGTAAATTTGTATGTTATTTATAAATAATTTTTTTTAAAAAAAAAGAAAAGTAGACTCTTACGAGTCTACGAGTTAACTCTGCGGGTCAAGTTTTTACATTTGTCATGAGTTTACGTAGACTCTCGAGTCTGACAGCCTTGAACATGACCTTCCCACAATTTCCTTTTAGCTATTTTCAACAAGTTTTATGGTGAAGCTTACTGAAATAACTTAAAAAGAGCTTATTTAGGAAGCTCATAAGTTCAACCTAACAAAATAAGCCAACTGAATTAAGTGCTTATAACATAAGTATTATCCTGTGATCAGCTCTTTATTGAATAAACACTCAACTAATTAAGTTATTTACATAAGCATGCCCTTAATCTAGTTCCTGTTTTTCATTCACGATCATGTGCAAACAAGAAGTGCAGTAGCAAGCATAATGTCAAATGATTTTTACACAAAATAGCTTTCTATACAAAGTCGAACTAACTAATTCATGATTAGCTTTTTCTTTCATATTTCAAAGTCACTAGCTTTGAATATTATGCATTAACTGCTGATATATAAAATGCAGTCATGCTTTTGTTCCTTCTAGACATGCGTTCCCTATACTTCATGCATGGTTTTCATAGATTACATAAAATCAGCACTACAAGGAACACGTGTTATGTAAATAAATACGTAATGCCCTTTGCTGATCATGTCCTAAATGCAAAGTAATCGATAGTTCACTGTTGCAAAGCATTTAAAATTTCGATCAATACAAATATACAATCTAGTATAAATATGTCATGGATGTTGGAGTTAGTCCAAAGAATGCACACATGCACGTACTTATCCAATCAAAGCACAAGACATTGGAATTTCAATATTCAGACCTTGACATCGCTCCCATGGATCAATTTGTACCACGCGACTGAACTGATTAAGATTTTACAGCGCAAATGTCTAGTTAATAATCATTTTTATGCGTGAATTCTTTAAACAACTTTACCGGCCAGCCAATTCACTCACAGAATATCTGTGTATTTCTCTCTCTTCACACTTTATACTAATACGTATTTCTCTCTCTTCACATTGTATAACTGATTGTCTAGTTGTCTGCGTATTGCAGTTGTCTACTAAATATTTTTCTTCTTTAAAACCATGACTTTGATATCTATGTCAAATTAATTAACAAAAATATTTATTTTTTTACATATATATATAAAAAAGCAAGTACAACAGTTCCCATTCTATTTACGTTAGCATATGATCCTTATATGTAGCACAACGGGTTGAAATGTCTCGGTCTTTATACTTCCATTAAAAGAATATATATTAAAAAAATTCCTAAAAAAGCAAAATGTAATTTTCCTAAAGTGGTTTAACTTAAACAAAATATGGCCACCATAATTTGCAAAATTCAGGCAATATAAAATTATGCTTGCATATAATATTTAAACCAGCAAACACTAAACAACATGAGTCACAAGGCTGTTATGTTACAATACACCGCTAATGGATTAGAACTGAAAAATGCTCACATTATTGAAGAGATATGCTTTTCCCCGAGTGGAATAAAACGCCTTAAAAATAGAAACCAAATATTCAGATGAGAAGTAATTTAACAATCCAGCAGAACAATTATATATAGTAATATACTGGTAGAATCCAAGCAAAACCAACATGTTAGAGATAATGAATTCAATTAGAAGCAAAAATATCAACTTTTCCATTTTTAATCTTCAGAAAGTTTACATGTCACGTTGGCTATATATTTTTCAATTATTTGATCAGAATAGTTACTCCTGAATATATGATAATCATGAGATTAGTTCGGTCATCTTTATTCATATTTGAATTCAATTATTTGTGTGAGAGTAGTGTTCTCACTAGGTTTCTTAGAAACCCCTTTAGTCTTATTAATGGTCCTCCAATCTGTCCTGACAGTTCCACCACTACACTTATTGATAATTGATCACAGGGTCATCATCTCTATCTAACTCCATTTTCTTTCTTTTCTTGTTTTTTTTCTTTAATTACTTGCAAAACCGTGAGCTATTTACGTGTACATTAATGCTTAATTTCACATTGTATATTGTGTGGTTGATGACCGAAGAAGGGACAGTCACGTAAACTAGAAGTTGGCTTATAATAATATTTGTCTATTATTTAATTAAAATAGCTACTCTTAATATTTGATAATCATGAAAAAGAACTCCTAGCACGATAAGATGGACAAAGAAACAAAATTGCAAGTATGGAACAGTCATGAAATGAACAGTTAGAAGGCCATACTGTAATTCTTACTGAATTCTTGTCCTAGTAACATAACAAAGGAACATCTTTTCCCTCCATCAATGCTTTTTGACACAACATACTCGCTGAAGGATAACTAATTCCTACCATCATGGGGACAGCTACTAAGTATATACACCTCTAATAGAATATCAACCAATTGTTAGAATGATTAATAAATGATCGTAGTGTATGATTGACCAAAGTTTCTAAAATCACTAAACGGTGAAGATTATGAATTGAGTTGACCACGTCAAAAGCTCCTTAAGAATTAAAGAATATTATGAATTATGCCGATCACAATAAAATTAAAATAATAAATAATTGATCATGGTATATTGAATTCACCAAAGTCGCTTAAATAGTGAATAATATCATGAGCTAAGTTGATCAAAGCCAAAATTAAATAACTAAAATATTGAATTCATCGAAGTTTCTTAAGACCACTAATTAATGAGTAACTAATGTGAATTAGTTGACTAAAGTCAAATTAAAATGACTAATTGATAATTTAATATAAGCTAAATCATATATGAATATCACATTCATTTTGTAATATTTTACATGAAAGAAATATTTTTCTAATATTTGTAAAGACAAATTATAATTTACAATTCAAAATAAAACTTGTTCCTTCACGTATTAAATAAACTACAAAAATTATCAAATACTCATTTTTTTCAAGATACATGTACATTTATTAAAATTAAAAATCACACTAGTTAATTATCACAAACTTTAATAAACCCATAAACATATAGTTTATTAATCTTTATTTGATAATTGAAGCTTCAATCCATCTTTTAATTCCATGGACCCATTCACCCACCCCTCCGTTTCATAGAGCATTTTCTTTCTAATCCAACAAAATTTCTCCGTGCACACATCACATAAAAGGAAATTTAATGGGCACATCCAAACTAGAATAGTGAGTTCAAGGCAAACAAGCCTGCTCACTCTGACTTTGGGGAGCCTCAAACCAAGATATTGGAAACAACAGATTCATCTTTTTCTGTCTACACAAATTGGCCACCACTGAGAATTCTACTTCCTTTACCTGCTATTACCACAGAAATTTAAAACATTCTCATTCTGAACATTTGCATGGTTCTACTTTATTTTCACCTCAAAACAAAAACAAACAGAGATTCTGGGAAGTATTAAGTACATAAGATTTTAATAAGATTAAGCATCTTCAGCATCATCACTCATGCTGACACAGCTCTCGATGTGGAATTCAGTGGAGAATTCAGTTTCATCAACAATCCTTCCTCTGAAATATAGATGTTCCCAATGTCCACAGTCAGTATAAACACATTATGGAGAATAGAGTATAACTCAAATTCTGACAACATAATACCTTTCAAGAACAAACTTCCCCTCTTTATACTTTTGGCTTCTCTCATTGGCAGACTCCTGAGAGAGAGAAAATGCCATTTTAAAGGTCTAAAAACTCAAACTTAAAGTACAGAAGGCTGGATAAAGAATGAAGATAAATAGTTAAAATAAATGAATTTTTTTCTTGTCAAACATGCAGATAGACATTCAAAGAGACTTAACTAAAACATCCATTAAGATATTTACTATATGAAAAAGAGAGAGGGCAGGAGGAACATTACATATTTCCAGCCTACTATTTGACCACAGCAACAGCAAAAAATATCAGCCACAGTATGCAATCCCGAAAGCATCATCCTTTCCTCTAGCGCTCCAATTGTGAAGTTCACACTGGATCATGAACGGTAAACAAAAGTATATCCATAGAATTGAAAAATTTAAATCTACTGATATGTTCATCAAAGAATAACAGGAATCAACAACAACAACAACAAGGTCTTACCCCACTAGGTGAGGTCAGTTAAATAGACTTGGCGACATCATTGACACAGTTAAAAACCAAAGCTTGTGAATAACCATTTATCATGAGATCTCGCTTAACAACTTCTTTTAGAGCCTTTTTTGGTCTCCTCCTTTTCATGGGACTAAAACTCATGCAATTAACCTTCTAACCGGTGCCTCTCATGTTCTTCTTTACGTGTTCAAACCACCTTAACCAGTTTTCTACAATCTTAATAAAAGGAATCAAATAATCCCAAAATAACTTTAATACGAAAGCGAGTTTAGCATGTGTTTGGAAGTGCTTCAACATGGCTTATTTTGTGATCCAAACTTCAGCTCAAAATTACGCTTGTGAATTAAGCCATGAAAGTGATGTATGCATATAATCTTCCCACAATTTCCTTTCCGCTATTTTCAACAAGTTTTATGGTGAAGCTTACTGAAATAACTAAAAAAGAGCTTATTTAGGAAGCTCACAAGTTTAACCTATCAAGAAAATCTAACTGAATTAAGTGGTTACAACATAAGTCCTCTCCGATGATAAACTCTCCATTGAATAAGCACTCAAATAAGTTGTTTACAAAAGCATGCCCTTAATCTAGTTCCTGTCTTTCATTCACGATAATGTGCAAACAAGAAGTGCATTAGCAAGCATGATGTCAAAGGATTTTTTATACAAAACAGCTTTATATACAAAGCAGAACTCACTAATTCATGATTAGCTTATTTCTTTGATATGCCCAAGTCATTAGCTTTGGATATTTTGTATTAACTGCTGATGTATAAAATACAATCATTCCAAACCAGCTTTTTCTCCTAGGCATGTGATCTCTATATACTTCATGCATGTTTTCCATATATTCATAAAATCAGCAATACAAGGAACATGACAAATAAATGCATAATGCCCTTTGCAGAACAGGTCCTGAATGAAAAGGAATCAATAGTTCACTGTTACAAGCACTAAAAATTTCAATCAATACAAATATACAATCCAGTGTCAATATCTCGAAGATGTTCAAGTTACACATGCACATACTTATCCAATCAAAGCACAAGATATTAGAATTTCAATATTCAAACCTTGACATTACTCCCATGGATCAATTAGTACCATGTGTCTGAACTGATAAAGATTTTACAATGCAAATGTCTCTGTTACAAATCATTTCCATTCAAGAAATTCTTAAAAAGCATGACTTTG
Source organism: Hylodesmum podocarpum (assembly GCA_026586105.1). Classification (NCBI taxonomy): domain Eukaryota; kingdom Viridiplantae; phylum Streptophyta; class Magnoliopsida; order Fabales; family Fabaceae; genus Hylodesmum; species Hylodesmum podocarpum. Next base: position 4,591,459 of record JALJEV010000804.1, read on the forward strand.
ATACCTACGGTAAATCAATTAACACACATTTTTTTTTTAAAAAAAATGCAATTACAACAATTCCCATTCTATTTACGTTAGCATCTAATCCTTATATGTAGCCTAACAGGTTGAAATGCCTCAGGTCTTATACTTCCATAAAAAAAAATAAAAAAAAAAAAATATCCAGATAAAAGCAAAATGAAATTTCAAAAAGTGGTTTAACTAAAGCAAAATATGACCACCATAATTTACACATTTCTGGCTGTACAAATAATGCTTAAATACAACTTTTAACCCAGAAATATGAAAACACTACACAGCACGAGTCAGAAGGCTGTTATGTAACAATAGACCGATAACAGATTAGAACTGAAAAATACTCACACATTATTGAAGAGATATGCTTTTCCCCGCGTGCAATAAAATGCCTGAGTTAAATAAAAACCAATTATTAAGATGAGAAGTAATTTAACAGTCCAGCAGAACAATTATAGTACTGTACTGGTAAAAACCAAGCAAAACCAACAAGTTAGAGATAAAGATAACAATTAAAAGCAAAAATATCAACTTAATCATTTTTAATCCTTAGGAAATTTGCATGTCATGTTTGCTATATATTTGTCACAAGCCAACCCATGACTAGAAGAATTGATGAAGAAGTGGATGGTCAACTTCTCACCACAAAGTCAACCCTCAAGATCATTTGAAGGTTTGTAATGTGTGCTTAGTGGGAGATCTGGACTTCTAATTAGGCTTGTTTAGACTTAGGTAGTTTCGGCCATTATTACTCTTTTAGTTCTTGGTTTGACTTAAAACCATTGTTGACTAGTAATAATTTTAGGATGATGGTATCTTTGGCCCCATGAGTCAAATTAGACAATGTTTGGACCAAAATGTTTACCTTTAATTTTAGTATGATGGAATTTACACAATTAAAAGAGGAGATCATCTGTTTACGCTCCAAGGTCCAACTTCACTCCTTTGATAAGTTTGAATCTCAGTCTTTGGATCTCATCTTGAACCAATGGTCAACATTAGATTCAAAGTAAGTTTGAATATCAACTTTCGGATCTCATCTTATACCAAAAGTCAATATTAGATTCAAAGTAAGTTGGAATCCCAACCTTTGGATCTCATCTTGTACCAATGATCAAGATTAGATCCAAAGTGATCTCATTCTAATCAATGGCCAAGAATGCATCTTAGATTAGTAAGGCTTTAGGATCATTTTCTTTCTCCTATTTAGCTTTTGGTGGTGACTCATTTGGCATCTTTGATCATGTTTGAATGCAATTATTTGTGTGAAAGTAGTGCTCTCTCTAGGTTTCTTAGCAACCCCTTCAGTCTTATCAATGGTACTCCAATCCATTGTGGTGGTTCCACCACTATACTTATTGATCATTGATCATGGTGTCATCATCTCTATCTAATTCCATTTTCATTATTTTCTTTCCTTTTGGTTACTTGCAAAATCGTGAGCTATTTGTGTGCCTACAATTATGCTTAATTTCACATTTATGGTGTATGTTTGATGATTCAAGAAGGGACAATCTTATAAACTAGAAATTGGCTTATAACAATATTTGTCTATTATTTAATTAAAATAGCTACTCTTAATATATGATAATCATGCAAAAGAACTCCCACCACATTAAGATGGACAAAGAAACAATGCAAGTATGGAACAGTCATGAAGTGAACAGTTAGAAGGCCATACTGTAAGTTCTTAATAAAGTCTTTTCCTAGTTATATAACAAAGGAACCTCTTTTTCCTTGATCAATGCCTTTTGCCGCAACATAGCTGAGAGACAACAAATTCCTACCCATCATGGGACAGCTATTAAGTATACAACTCCATTAGAATATCAATCTGTTAGAGATGTAACATAAATCCCTTCATGTGTCCTCACCAAACAAATTTTTTGAGATAGTTGGTTCACAATATGGTACCAAAGGTTATATGGTCAAGTAGTGTAGTAATTGATCTTTACCACCCTCCCTCTTCTAATAAAAAGTTGAATTTCAAGTACAAAGTAGGTGGACCTGTACTTGTTCAGGCTTAAAGCCTAAGGAGCTCTTGTGTGGATACATGTAAGGTTTGATATAAAGCCAATCTTATGTGTTCACCTAAAAACTCAAGCTTTTGTGAAAATTGTTTCACGAAATCTACAGAGTATTAACCAATGATTTATGTATTCAAAACTAGATCCTGAATATGGAAGTTACGGAAATGAACTACACTCTCTTGACTGCAAGTTGCAATCTTATCAGCATATCTTCGATTTATCTGTGAAGAGGATTGAAAAGTAAAAGGACTAAAGTGAAGAATATCAATAATGCATGCAACAAACAAGTATTTCCAATTATTATTTGGTACCAATATAGTTTTTTGAAACAAATGACACTGAGATACTTACTATACACTAGGTAATCCCCACTCTGCATAACAGTCAGAGACAACTGCTGGATTGGACATATGACTTTCTTATCTCACCAGATTAGCCACAAAGTTTTCTTTTCAGAGGAAGAAGCTGCAATGGGAATGCTAATGTACTGGCAAAGGGGCAAAAGAGTTCTGAAGAGAACACTTTGCCAGAAGAATAAGAAATATAACAGTTCTGGAGTAAGCCTGGCACCCATATAGGCTCTGCCCATCCAAGGGTGGTCACCCCAAGACCTACCCGAGCTGGCCAGTGAGGCATGCCCGATAGTCTTGAAGGTCACTCTGGCACCATGGTTGGAATGACCCCTCTAGCTCTCTTAGTGGGATCTATATCATAGCATGCCATGTCACCTGGTATATATACTCATGGCACACCTTGCAAGTAACTAATGAAAAGCCCTAGCTTCCTGTTGAGAATAACACTGACTTGAGTGCCAAAGTGCTGGTAGGTGAGCTTCCCACCCTTGTTAAGACCTACCACCATACCATGAGTTAGTCTGCCATCTCTGCCTCAGACCTGACCAATAACCATCAGCCCTATATGAAACTTTTAATTGCCGCTGCTATTTCCATGGAAAGAATCATAATGACCACTCAATGAGATTGAAGAAGCACTTGTTGCCACAGATCAGGACCTAAAAATGCATCAGTTCTCCAACTAATTTAGCAGAACCAGATCAATCCATTTTCAAAGAACTCACATGGGATTGTTGGATTAACAACCATCTTACTAACTGAATCCTTTGAAACCAATTTAGGGCAACGAATACCTTGTGATCTTATCACTGGGTTTAAAAACAATAACTCTGTTGTCTAGATTATACTACCGCAATCTGCAAACTAGAAACATCCAAGGCAGCAGCAACCTTCAAAGGCTCTAAGGTCAAGGGTGTGTAAGTATGATTTATGTTCAATGATTCTATCAAATTCAACTAAAAACTCAGTAATAATTTTAACATGAAAAGGTAAAATTTCCCTCATCTCAACGGGGGATCCAAAATGATTACAAGGGTCAGACAATATTCTCGGCATTAGTGGTAAAACAAACTCATGCAATTGTAAAGACTTCACAGTTCACATCAATTCAGTGTACTAAACGGCTCAATTTATCAAAGCTAGAATTTTTACTAATCAAGGCCATTCTTCTAGCCCATAATAAAAATGATCAAATCTCACAGACCCTATGTAAGAAAGACACTAAATTTTCACACACGCATGAGAAAAACGAAATAAAATGTTCTTCACATCACAAAATTTTGCTCTTGCATGCCTGTTTCAGATTATCTCACAACCACCGTCTCAATAAACAACGATAGATAAAACAGTATTATTTACTAACTAAAGTGAGAGAGAAGATTGTACACGAGAGATGAGATCATCTGCAAGGGCAAGGTGGGTTTTGCAGGACTTGCATGCATAAGACCTTCCGTCTAGTTCCACCGTGAAGATTCTTCCCATGTTCTTTGTTTTCCAAACACACCCTTTTGATGTCACCACTCACTATTATTCGGCATTCACTTCCTAAGGTAAAACCAATTTGAATTAAAGATTACAATGAAGATAGATACAGAAAGAGGGGCTATGATGGATTCCAGAAGGGAGAGAGAACAAAACGGTCACGCGTTACTAAGTTACTGGTTGAATGAAAAATTCAACAAAAAAAAAAAAAATCTTTAATTTATTTATTTTTTCTTATCAGATTAATACTTTCATAGTCGAATTTAATATAATTAATCTAACCCTCTAATAAAGTTTGAATGGAAAAGGTTTAAGATCAGTCTAGCAGGCGTCCTCCACCAAAGAAGACAGAATAAGATACAATATAAAAATATTATTTTAGTAATATTTGTTACGGTGGTACTATTATTACTTAACAGTATTTTTTAATTATTTTTAAAATTTTAAAAGATTATATTAAATTAATTAAATATTAAATTATATTTTAAATTTAAAGTTTTACTTTAAGATTAATTACTCGTAGTTAAAACTTAAAGTATAGAGAATTGTTTTTAACCTCTTCTGTTATCTTTTATTATAGTCATTATTTTCAATTTTTAATTTTATTGTTAGTTATTAATTATTTATATCCATATTTCATCATTAAGTTTTATTATTCTTATTTTCAATTTTTAATTTTATTGTTAGTTATTAGTTATTTATATTCATATTTCACCGATAAGTATTATTATTCTTCTATTCTTTTTAATATTATTGTCATTATTATTATATATGATTTTTATATTACTGTAATAACATTTTTTATTGAGTTTAATTTTGCTCATTCTTTTACCAGATATTTATAACTATCAACATTTCTTTTTATCCTCCATCTTTATTATCTTCCATTAATCTTCTTGTTATCTATCATTGTGATTTAAGTTTTGCACGTCCTTGTACTTCTATTTCTTTATCAAGTTCTCTCCAACACATTTTCTATTATGATAATTATTTTAATTGTCTTTTCTATTATGATAATTGTTATAATTGTCTTAAGTGAACGTGTTTTGTTCTCTTACACCTTCCTACATGGATTTTGCACGTCCTTACACCTCTATTTTTTTATCAAGTCCTCTCTAACACACATTCTTTGTTATGATAATTTTTCTAATTACTCGTGCTTGTGTTTTATTCTCTCACACCTTCTATTTTCTTTTCCTTTCAATTTGAAAAATTCTACTTAGATCATTGAAAAAATTCTTAATGAAAGGTTATGGTGAAAGAACTCTTTGGACACACAAGAACAAAACATTACATTCTTCAACTCTCATTTGTCATTTAGGAAGCCAAGACCTAATAGGTACTTGTCCGAGTCTATATTTTTTCATACAACTATCTTTGAGCTATATTTGGTATGGATAATTTATAATAATTCATATGGTTTGACAAAATTAAGAATAGATTAACAATTCACAATTTCCGCGAGGTGGAAAGAAAACAATATATTAGTTGATTTTGTTGAATAAACATGACATTAATAGCTTGTTATTACATAACTTATAGTATGAAAAGAAAAAATAGGATTTCATGTATGTTAGACATATTCATCCTTCAATTTAATTTTTAATCTAAAGTGCTTGAGTTTAAACAATATAATAATAAAAGTCATGAAACTTCATAGACTATATTTTAACTACAACAGATATTATAGTGGTAATCCTTCGAGCATGCATACATTAAAAATCAATTGTACAACCATATAATAAATTATATATGCTCAATTGGTGTAGTATAGATTCAATTTCAAAATTGATATGTTCTTTAATATTGTTCTTCAAATCATATTCTTGCTCTATTTTTATAATAAAATGAAAATACATAAATTACGAATTATGTTGTTATTACATTTCTTTAACTTTATATCAAATATACTAGATTTATTATTTATCTAAATATTTTCTGTAGATGGAAACCAACACTTATAAAGAAAAATATTAATTTTGATGTGGGTACATAGATGAATTTCATTAAGATCATGATAATGATGGTAGGAATGTTAAAGAAACAATGATATTATAGTAAAGGGTTACAAGGAAATAATAGATTTATGACAGAATATATATTTGGTATTGAATTTAATAGTGAGACAGAAGCTCGTTAGTTTTGTGAAAATTACGCCAAATATCATAGTTTTGTGGTAAGGAAACAATTATAAATGTCATAAAATATTGGTATTAAATATTATGTATCATTTGGTTTAAAACAAAAAGGGACTACGAGCATAAACACTTGGAAAAAGTTGATCAAAATTCGAACAATGAGTGTCACACCCAAATCGATACTAACAATGATTCTTATTGTTAATACTTAAACACAAACAACTACCTTTCAAGTTCCCATGTTTTTTTGTGAAAATTTAAAACTATCATAAAGATAGAACTCATTCTCAAACACACATTCCAAGTAAGATACTTATACATGAAAGCGTGTAAAACAAAAACGTTAATACAGAAATGATAAGCAACAAAAACGTAACTTAGTGGAAAATATGATAAGCAACAAAAACTTAAAGGTTAGAACACATCTTTCTACCCAAACTCAACACCATGACCACTACATGTGTAGACATGTCCGAAGGAAAAATAGTTTCAACACAACTTGAATATATTTATAATTAAATATTTATATTTATATGCATAGTTGTGCCTTATGGTTCTAAATATTCAATATTGAATCTAAGGCTCTTTTAATCAATCCAAAAGTTCCATCAAATCTAAAATACCTTAACATAGCTATCTAGGTAATTATTTATGTACAACTACTCTAAAACTAAAACTCAACTCTTAAAGCCTCTAAAATTCAACTACTCAACCCTCATAGGACATTCCACGTATAATTCACATCAAGTAACAAAGCAGTCACAACCAATATCGATCATAGCCTAAGTGAAGGCACGCCCTCTTTATTTAAACAACAACAAGGGAAACATTCAAAGAAATTAGAAACATTTTTACATGTAATGAGAAATAATAAAAGATAACACTAGCAATAATTACGATAGTAACTATTCATCATGACCATTATTAAGTTAATGAATTAACCTACCCAAAGTGAGAGAAACAATAATTAAAGGAAGAATTTGAGAATGTGCAAGGAGGAAGGTTTCAAAGCATCGACTAGAGCTCCAAACCCTGTCAATGGTTCAATGAAAGGAGAAACTTTAGATGTCTATTTTACATATTTTCCGCCTTCAATGCAACAACATAGGCAACAACAAGTGGTTAATTCTTTTGTAGCGCCTCTACCTAGACCTTCTTCGGTTGAACCTTTATTGGAGGAGTTAGTGAGGCAAATGACAATGTGATACAAACCCATGAAGGAAGTCTAGTGATGTTCACGAATTATCCTAGGATTTCCAATCTTCATTTACCCATCATTTAATCACTCACACAATTTGCTTAGCTTGCAGAATAATAAGCATGACACTCACGGATACAAGGCTAGCTCACGGTTTAGATCATAAGGAAGAAGAAATTGCAAAAATGGATTAAGGTAGAAAAGGGAAGCGCCATGAATTCAAGGAATTCAATAAGATTGACACACGTGCCGAACGTGCGCCAAATAATACCAGAATCTGCTACTACTTTGCAGTAATAGTGGACTCAGATCGTTTCCCTATGGATCACTTTGTCACTTCTCCGTAGCTGAAATTTTAAACAAAATTTTAGGGGTTTATATTTAGAGGGAAATTTAAAGCAATTAAACAGTAAACAATTGAGCGATAGCAACAATTGAACAAGGATTAAAAACACAGCTAATAGATGAATAAAAGGCACCAATCCGATCAATGTAGGATCTTAATTTCCCTCATCGGTTCAACAAAATAAAAACACGTGTTAGACTTGAAGCTTGGAGGAGCTTTGCTTGGTCTTCAAGGAATCTTTTGATTTTGATGTTTAATCTTGTAATTTTGGTTTCATTAGACATGTATATAGATATGATAATTTATTGGATGCTTTAGTTTGGGTCTTTGTGAATGTGAATGCTTATATTAGGATTCATGGTGACTTAAAATTTATTTGAGTGATTTGCTCTGAAAGCTAAGAGTTTGTGATTCCCTTTTTATGAAAAGTAAAACAAACTAAAGTAATAGATTACCAAATGAAGTAATAGATTACTTTGTTTGATGTTTTTGAACACATAACTGCAGTAATCGATTAGCCCTTTCCCGTAATCGATTACCAACAATTTTGGTTTTCTGGGAATTCAAATCCTTGCTGGAGTAATCGAGTACCAGTTCCAAGTAATCGATTACCACGAGCTTGAAACTTCAAATAAGAAATTGAGTCACTGGAATAATCGATTACCCCTATTCTGTAATCAATTATCCACATAAGAAGTTCATTCTTAACTAATTTCAAATGTTCTTTGGAGAAACTTTTTGAAAAAGATTCTTTTTTATTTGAAAAATCATAGGAGCGTTCAATATTTTTCAGTAGAGAACTTATTGAGTTCTTAATTCTTTTCTCCAAGAAACTCATCAAGATTTTGAAATCTTTTCAAAGATTCTAAAAAGGATGAATATGACTTGATGTATGAAAGTTTCAGAGACAATTGGTGATCAGTATATGCATAACAAGGTGTATTCTATATTCTGATCTTTTTGCATTTTGTCATAAAAATTGAGATATTACTCTTGGAGTGAGGTCTCTCTAGAATAAGAGTTTTGTTGTTTTAGAAAGGATTCTCAAAGCTGATTGTTGGAGGTACCAAGAATTGAGGGAGAAAGTTTGTGAGAAAGAACAGTTTGTATTGAGTATTTTGATTTCGTTTTGTGTTGTGTGTGCAGATTGTTTGCAAAGAACACAAAGGGATCATATTTGGTTATAGTGGAAAAACCAATAACAACAGCTGTTGTACTGGGACTGGATGTATGCGGAAGGTTGAACCAGTATAAATACTTTGTGCAAATCTTCTTCTCCTTATACCTTTACATTTCAATTTCATGTATGTTGAACTCAAATGATAAATGTATGTCTAGTTCATTTGAAAGATTACTTTGAATACAATTAGTTTAATAAGGAAAGAAAGAATAACAATTGATCTATCTTCTTGTAATTCTGTTGTATTAACTCTGTAATATATCTTGTGTTGATTGTATTATATTAACAAAGATAGCTTTAAACATGAAGGTAAAAGAGGATAGAAACAAATTTTAAAATAGGCCGAAAAGTGGAAAATAGAATCTATTCAACCCCCCTTCTAGATTCTAATAGGGACCAACAACACATCTATACAGTGTGTTGGAATCGAGATATCTAGGGGTGGGTAAGCAGATCAACCCGCCCCACATAAGGCCCACCCGTTTAAGCCAGCAAAGAGCTTGGTCTGCCTCGCTATGGTAAAAGGATCTAACTTGGTGGTCCACCCCCAACCCGCGGGCCAAATGGGCCAACCCGCGAACCTAGTTAAAAAATTAAAAAAAAGGTTAAATTTGGAATTTAAAAAAAAATGCTAAAAAATTGTTATATTTTACCTCTTAAATTCTTAGTAAAATAAGTCAACAACATAAATCTTCTATTATCTCCAATAACAAATTTAAATTCTAAATAAGTCAACTACATAAACTTTTAATTATCTCCAACAACAAATGATTCTGAAGCTTGATCATTTTTCATCACCACATCTTCGTCTTCTTTTCCTAAAAACAACAACAAATATTAGAATCAAGTCAAGTAGTTAAGTAATTAAAACAAAATTTAATGACATAATTTATTGATATACCTTGCACATCAAATCCTAGCAACCAATTTTTAGTACATATCAAGGCTTGCACATTATCAAGAAGAATCCTAGTACGATATTTGTTAAGTATCCGTGAACCAATACTAAATGCCGATTCAGATGCCACAGTTGTAATTTGTATGCTTAAAATATCGGAAGCCAACAGTGAAAGATCCGGAAACCTAGCTTGGTTGTCCTTCCAATATTGCAAAACATCAAGATTGTTATGATATTTATTTGGAAGATTTGTCTCTTCCAAATATGTATCCAATTGAGATTTACCCACTTGTGAGACATCTTCATCTTCAAATTGTATAAATTCCTACATTAATTTCACGAGAAAATTAAAACGGGGCAGTGGAAGCAGAAGCGAAATCGATGCAAGCGAAGAGACTGAGAGGGTGCGAGAAGATCGAGGGGAGAATGAGTCAGCAAGGAGATTGGGAGGGTGAGACATGTGAAAAAATTGAGAGGCGGAAGTGAAATTAGGGTTTCAATTTTAAACCCTTTAAATAGTGCGGATTTGCGGAGGCGGAAAGTGAAATTATGGTTTCAATTTTAAACCCTTTAAATAGTGCGGATTTGTGGGTCGCCCCGCGGACCCCGCGGGTTTGGCCCGCAAAACCCGCGGGCTGCGCGGGGCGGGCTTTTATGGACTATACCACTAAATTTTTCTAAAAAAGGTGGTCCAAACCCGCGCGGGTCACGGGTTCCGCGGGCTAGCCCATGGACTTTCACCCGTATACCCACCCCTAGAGATATCTACATTCCAACACTAAACTAACGCTCTAAGATCTTAGAGAATTTTCATTGAAAACTCGATGGCCTTTAAACTCACGCAACCGTATGAGAGCGCATAACTCACTTAAATCCTAAAATTAGTTCGCTGCATTCATTGTTAATTAACAACACCAGAAACCAATAATCTCAAATCAAAACATCAATCGACATAATGAAACTGAAATTACAGAATCCAAAATGAGTACTCATTCAATTAGAAACAAAGAACCTAAGAAAATTAGGGATCCTATTGAGATTGAATTGGTTAATGAAATCAGTTGCACATAATTGAAATTAAACCTAAAACGGATTGGAATCCCATAACAGCAATCAGAAACACAAAAAGAGGGATCAAAAACGAAATCAAATTGCTAAACAAAAACAAGAACAATTGTTGGAAAATTGAATGTGATTGAATAGAAAATGCAGAATCCTAAATCAACCACGAAATTAAAGATGCAATCGCAACAGAAACAAATTGAATTGAAAAGCAATTGAAGCAAAACGCAAGAATTGAAAATCAATAAAAGAAGGCAAATGAAACCCTAGCAGAGCAAGAGAGGAAAAGGAAAACCAATGCTGGAATGTAAAACAAAAATATGTATTAAGTGATGAGGGCCTCGATCCAAAGGAAGCTCCAATTTGTCCTAATCTAGTCTTCAAATTCGGAATCATTATGGAAGCAACAAGAGAAGTTCACAGCCATGGATGTTTTTAGGTGTTTTAAGTGTTTAGAAATCAAAGTAGAAAATGGAAAGGTTAGGAATGGTGGTGGCGCCAAGGAGGAGACTCCTATAAGCCTAGGAGGAACCGCCACAATGGTTGAAAAAAGCCATTGATAAGATTCAAGGTCTTCCCTAAGGGAACAAGAGAAATCTCTCTCAAAGCTTCAAAAGTTATTTCATTCAAAATTCATAAAAAAATCCATACAAAGGTTTGGCCAAGGGTTTATATAAGCACCCTTACTTGGCCTCCAAGGCACCTAAACTATGATTAAAACTAGCCTAATCCTAGTTACATCCTAAGCCTAGCTGTAACCTAGCTTTCCCACCAAGTAACCATGGTAGTTAGTTAGTTGCAAGTTAGTTAGGCTAGCACATGTCAGCAAATGGCCTTCACATGGGTGCACATGGGTTTGTCTCCCACTTGTACCCATGTGACTAGTCAAGTCATCAATCCTAATCACTTGAAATTAAGGGTGGAGATCCTTTGATTAAGTGTGGCACAGATTCAAGCTTAATCAAAGCTTCCTCCCTTAATTCCAAGTGATTTTAAGTTTCACACAAGTTTTGGCCGAAAACTTAGTTTAATTTTGAAAGTATTATGTGACTCTTGATCTACCTCAATTCCTTTCTTAGAAATTACATGCCCTAATACAATACCAGACTCAACCATGGAATGACATTTTTCATAATTCAACACAAGATTACTTTCAGTGCATCTATTCAAAACCTTTGCTAAACTACTGAGGCAATTATCAAAATAGGAACCATAGACAGTGAAGTCATCCATAAATACGTTCATACACTCCTCTAAGAAATCAGAAAAGATGCTTACCATGCACCTCTGAAAGGTGTCGGGTGCATTACATAGTCTAAAGGGCATCCTTTTGTATGCATAAGTTCTGAAGGGGCATGTGAAATTAGTCTTTTCTTGGTCCTCTGGTGCTATGTGAATATGGAAGTAACATGAAAAACAATCCAGAAAATAGTAGTGAGATTTACCAGCTAACTGCTCAAGCATCTGATCAATAAAAGGTAAAGGATAGTGGTCTTTGTGGGTAGCCTCGTTTAGTCTTCTATAATCAATGCAGGCTCTCTAATTGTTCTGGATCCTGGTGGGTATCAACTCGTTCTTCTCATTTGCCACCACAGTTACTCCAGACTTCTTTGGTACAACTTGAACTGGACTTACCCACTGGCTGTTAGAGATCGAATATATCATGTCAGCTTGAAGAAGCTTAGTGACCTCTTTCTTCACAACATCCAGAATAAGTGGGTTAAGTCACCTCTGAGGTTGTCTGACTAGCCTAGCTCCATCCTCCAATAATATTCGGTGCATGCAAGTGATGGGGCTAATAACAGGGATGTCTGTAAGGGTCCATCCAATTGCCTTCTTGTGGATCCTCAGAACATCAAGCAACTTGGCCTCCTGATTAGATGAAAGGATCTGGATTATGATTACTGGTAGCTTTTGATCCTCCTCTAAGTATGCATATCGGAGATGCTCAAGGAGTGTCTTGATTTCTAACTCAAGTGGTTCCTCAATAAAAGGTCTGGCAGTGGCGGAGTTGAGCAACTCAACTAAGCCACTGGTACCTACAAAATGATCAGATGGGTGAGAAACAATGTCAGGGAGTCTATACAGAGCATCATATCCAGTATCAGTACTAAGACTAACTTCACTTCTCACATCAACCATATACTCAGATGAAGAATTATCAGTACCAGATGAACTCAATTCAGACGCAACAGCAATGACATACTCATGCATGGGCATATCAGGATAATCAGTACAAACATGGCACCAAGAATGAATATCACAGTCACAGCTCAAAACAGATGCATCAGATAATTTCAAATCAATCCCACAAGATGAATCATCAACCATACAGGTATCATGCATAGATTCTAGAAACTCATCTATCATGTCATCAATAACATCTATTCTCAAAACATAATGTTCTTCCCTGGGTTGTCTCATGGCATCAAAAATATTAAATTTAACAATGCTATCACCAAACTCCATGGACATCATACCGGAATGCACATCAACTTTAGTCCTAGCTATTTTCAGGAAAGGTCTACCAAGAATAATGGGTGAGCTACTGCAACCTAGTTCACCCTCCATCTCAAGAATATAGAAATCAGTAGGAAAAATCAATTCATTCACCCTATCTAGAACATCTTCAACTAAACCAGCGGGGTGTGCATTACTCCTATTAGCTAGCTGTATCACAACACCAGTAGCTTTCAGAGGTCCTAATCATAGAGATTTAAAAACAGATGTAGGCATGACATTAATAGAAGCTCCTAAATCTAACATGCAATCATCAAATTTATAATTTCTAATAATACAAGGAACATAAAACGTCCCTGGATCCTTGCACTTTGGTGGCATGGGCTGAATGAGTGTAGACACATTCTTGTTGAGGCTAGCTCTCTCGTGGCCTGCTAGTCTCCTCTTGTTAGTGCACAATTCTTTCAGAAACTTTGCATATTTAGGAATTTGGCGGATGACGTCCAAAAGGGGAATGTTGACCTCCACCTTGCGGAAGGTATCAAGGATCTCCTTCTCCAATGCTAACTTGGCCAATTTCTTTGAATGGGAAAGTCTCTGAGGAAAAGGGACTGTAGGGGGAGGAATGGACTCAGATGGATTTGCAGGTGAAGTACTCCCATCTGTAAGAGGTGGCGCTTCAATGGCTAGCCTCTCTGGTGTGTCAACTTGCTTCCTAGAGCTCAAAGTAATGTCACTCACATGCTTCCCATGTGAGTTCGGATTTGGTACAGTCTGAGAATGTAGGGTAGAGGATGAGGATGCAGGGGACTGTTCTGATTAATAGCATTGGCCAGTGTGCCAATTTGTGTCTGCAGGCTCTGAATGGTGGCCTAAGTCCTCTACTGGAACTGCAAGTTGTTAGTGGCCATCTACTTCATCAACTCCTCCAAAGTAGGACCACTAGATTCAGGCTGTGGTGGCTCCCTTTGCTACTGAAAGGGAGGTCTATACTAATTATTGAAGGGTTACCAATGCTGTTGAGGCTGCCTATTCTGTTGAGGCTACCAATGTTGTTGTTTGTTGCTTGAGACATGAAATTGTTGGTTTTGATTCTGATTTCCCCATCTCAGATTGGGATGATCCTTTCAGCTAGGGTTGTAGGTATTGGAGTATGGGTTATTCCAATGTCTCCCAGGGAATACTCCAGCAACTGCTACAGTAGGGTCCTCATGGTACCCCTCCTGCAAGGTTGGACAAACATCAGCAGAATGAGAGGGATCAGAACATATACCACAATCCGTACTCTGAGATGTTGTAGCTACTACATTAGTTGTCTATGTCACTACTAATTTTCTTACCAAAGAGGTGAGCTCATCCAATCTGTTGATCAGAATCTACCAGTCTGCGTTTGGAGAATGTGATGGTGCAGGTGTAGAGGCTGGTCTACTGAAGGGCGTGGACTGCACATGATACACACTATTGCTCCTGGTGCCAAACTGTTGAGCATTTGAAGCCATGTTAGAAATGAGGTCTCTGGCTGCAGCTGGGGTCTTATCCACCAAGGCACCTCCACTTGCAGCGTCTACCATGTTACGGTCCATGGGTAAAAGCCCCTCATAGAAATGCACAATAAGAAGTTGATCTATGATCTGATGATGAGGGCAGCAGGACACCAGTCTCTTGAACCTCTCTCAATACTCATGCAGGTTCTCCCCATTAGCTTATCTAATCCCACAAATCTCATTTCTGATGGATGCAGCTCTAGAAGCTGGGAAATACTTCTCTAGAAAGAGGCAATTCATGTCGCTCCAACTCCTAATAGCTGTTGGTTGTAGGTAGTACAATCAGTCCTTAGCATTCCCATCAAGTGAAAATGGGAAGGCCCTTAACTTAATGTGCTCTTCATCAATTCCATGGGGCTTCACAATGCTACAAATAACATGGAACTCCTTCAGGTACTTATGGGGATCTTCACCTGCAAGACCATGAAACTTAGGCAAAAGGTGAATTAATCCAGATTTTAACTCAAAGTCAGCATTAAGTTTAGGATATTCAATGCATGAGGGCTGGTAATTCACATCAAGAGCAGACAATTCCTTAAGAGTTATGTTATCCATATTTGCAATATTTTTAGTATGTATAATATGCTAAAAAATGAGGATGTTCAACAGGACTAGGACTAGGTTGCCTAGAATGCGTAAAATCAATACGAGCTGAGTGTGGAGAACTATGATCACTATCAGAATCAATAGTATGCACAGAGAATGTATCAGACTCAAGTGTAGGTGTATGCTCAGAATGTCTATGTCAATTACATGCACTCTTACTATTGCAAATGATTCTCTCAGGTTCAGGATTTTATACGTGAAAATCAGTACTTCTACTTCTAGTGTTCATGCATCAACAGCCAGCAAAAACAACTCAAAACAACATTAAACAGTAGTATATCACAGCACTCAACACGAAATCATTGTCAGCATGCACCAAATGACCAAAATAAATTGCAAAACAGTGCCAAATGATTTTTAAAATTTATGGGACTACCAAAGGTCAATTCTAAACCATCCCGATACCCAAAAATGAAATGCAAAAACTTTTCAAAAATTGAAAAGAGGGTCTAAATGATGGAATTTGACTTCGATAGGGTGGTGCCTAAGGCAAAGCATGGGGTTATACCCAATTCCTCAAAAATTACCACCCTGCAAAATTTCAAGACCAACAGAGTTTGCTTGACAATTGAAAAAATACCCGTTGTGTCCCCACAGGACCGAAATAATTGCAAAACAGAAAGATCTGGAAGGAATTTCGCCAATCTGACCAAATTTTTCACCCCTTTGTCATTGTAATCTTCTTTCCCAAAGTAATTTGTCCTTCTGAGCAACGTTTTCACCCCAAACAGAACCAAAAATCTCAAAAGAGATACCAAAACAACACAAAACAGTGCATATTTCAATTATTCAATTCAGTTCAGAGCATGTATCAGCACAGTGTAGAGCTTTATTGAATGTAAACTAACCTATCCTAAGTCTAAGAATTTGAAAATGCATATTAACAGTGGAGAACTAATAAAGCATTCCCTGGCAACGGCATTAAATTTGACACACGCCGAACGTGCATCAAATAATACCAGAATCTGTTACTACTTTGCAGTAATAGTAGACTTGGATAGTTTCCCTACGGATCACTTTGTCACTTCTCTGTAGCCAAAATTTTTAAAAGAAATATATAAGGGTTTTTATGCAGAGGGAAATTTAAAGCAATTAAACAGTAAACAATTAAGCGATAACAACAATTGAACAAGGATTAAAATCACAGCTAACAAATGAATAAAATGCACCAATCTGATCTCTGTCGGATCCTAATTTCCCTCATCGGTTCAACAAAATAAAAGCACGCATCTATGCAGTGTGTTGGAATCGAGATCTCTACATTCCAACACTAAACTAACGCTCTAAGATCTTAGAGAATTTTCATCGAACACTCAGTGACCTTTAAACTCACGTAATCGCATGAGAGCACACAACTCAGTTTCGAATCCTAAAATTAGTTCGCTACATTCATTGTTAATTAACAACACCAGAAACCAATAATCTCAAATCAAAACATCAATCGACATAATGAAACCGAAATTACTAAATCCAAAACGAGTACTCATTCAATTAGAACAGAGAACCTAAGGAAATTAGGTATCCTATTGAGATCGAATTGGTTAATGAAATCAGTTGCGCATAATTGAAATTAAACCTAAAACAAATTGGATTCCTATAACAGCAATTAGAAACACAAAAAGAGGGATCAAAAACAAAATCAAATTGCTAAACAAGAACAAAAACAATTGCTGGAAAATTAAATGTGCTTGAATAGAAATTGCAGAATCCTAAAATCAACCACGAAATTATAGATGCAATCGCAACAGAAACAAATTGAATTGAAAAGTAATTGAAGCAAAACACAAGTATTGAAAAGCAATAAAAGAGGGCAAGTGAACCTTAGCAGAGTAATAGAGAAGAAGGAAAACCAATGCTAGAATGTAAAATGAAAATATGTATTAATTGTGTAAAAGCTATTCTGAATTTGAGTTTGAGGGTATTTAAAGAAGTCAAGTAGGTACAAGGCACATGACTTTTAACGAGTTACGGGCCTTCATTCAAATCCCTCTTACAGCAAAACAAGTTGAATGAATTAAGTGCATTTAATTTAGCCCAATTCGTTGGAAATTCCTGGATCAGCTTCGTGGTCCACTTTCAAGGCTAATTTCAACCCAGATTCAGTTTGAATTGGCTCTTGTTGTCTACATCACTTCTGTATCTCTATCAATCCTCTTTAATTTAAAAGAAACCGGAGCTCAAACAGAGGTCTGTAAAGGGAGATATGCCTATTTTAGTGAAACTTCTTAAATCTAGAAAAAAACGAATTAGGACAAAAATATCACTTAAAGCCCAAATAAGCCCAAACTCATAAATGCAATCAAATCATGCTAATTGACCCTTAATCAAGTTGTATTAGGATATAATAAATGGAGAGATGTGTTAAGAACAAAACAATAATAATACAAGAAGAGTACAAGGAAGAGAGAAAAAGAGAACTTAAGAATTTAACGTAGTTCGGCAAGTTGCCTACGTCCACGGACACACAATATGCATTCTCTTTTGTGCACTGTGCTGCACTTAGAAACTTTACAAGGAGTTGTTTATATAGACACATAAGAGCAATCCCCCCTCATCGTTTACTCGATGTGGGACTATACAATTATGTATTGACTAAAATCAAACTACATTCCTAACAATCTTCCACTTGGAGTTTGATTTACATTCACCACCTAGTGTAATGTCTTCCACTCCAATGCCTTGCCCAGTCACCGACGGGTCTTCTGCCCTGTCCACCGACGGGTCTTTTGCCCTGTCCATTGAGGGGTCTTCTGTAAAGCTCCCACTGTTTCTCTTCTTCTCTTCTTCCAATGTCACATTCCTCCCCAATTGTCAATGATGGCCATTAGAGCTTCCATCGTCACGACAATTCTCGAGCTTCACATTGTCGTGAATATGCCATAGTCTTGTACCGCCGTTCTGATAGCTCACATCAACGAAACACACAGTCTAGCCACTCCTGCTAGATAGACTTTCGATACAAGGGATCTCCACAAAGTAGGTCCACCTGACCTTCACTTAGATCCACTCCTATCATTGCATCACTCGCCAAATCAAACCATCGATTTTGATACCACTTGTTGGGGTAATCACGGGAAGACTTCACACACTTCTCTTCCAATGCCATTGTTCTTGCTGCTTTCTTAAGAAAGCTCCCACAGAAAGCGTTCACACTGCTTCTCTACCCTGAGGATAAACCAAATCTTTTCTGATGTGGAAGATCAGACTAAGCCGCAACCACAGAGCATACTAAGATATTGGCTTTGATACCAATTGTTAAGAACAAAGCAATAATATAAAAGAAGAGTACAAGGAAGAGAGAGAAAAAGAGAACTCAGGGATTTAACGTTGTTCGGCAAATTGCCTACGTCCACGGACACATAATATGCATTCTCTTTTGTGCACTGTGCTGCACTTAAAAGCTTTACAAGGAGTTGTTTATATAGACACATAAGAGCAATCCCCCCTCATCGTTTACTCGATGTGGGACTATACAATTATGTATTGACTAAAATTAAACTACATTCCTAATAAGATGGTGACTAAAATAATTCCTCATCAAAGCTTGATGGAGAATTACCACTTGGATCATGAATCCATAATAAGATTCAAGGTTCATAGAAGAAACGTTAGGAGAGCTCTCTCTTTTCTCAAGAAAGAATTCTTAGAAAATTCTATTTCATAAAATGACTAAAAGTGTCTACAATGAGAAATATGACTAACTTAAATGGTAAGGCCCTTTTCCCTCACTTGGCCGTGAATGATCTTGGACCACTTGATCTTTGATTGATCAATTAAATGAAGCAAGACACCCTTCACAATTGATCAATCAAGAAGGATCTAGAATTGAGTGATCAAGAGGCTCATAATCCATCTTAAGTTGTGATGATCATGGAAGAAGCAAGATGAAAATCTATTCCTTGGATTAGAAGTAATCTTAAGGCTAGAGTTCCTTTTTGAATGAGAGGTCAAATATTAGGAACTTGACTTAAATTTACACCCTTGATTATGAGTTGATCAAGTGGTAAAAATTTAAATCAAGTTAGTGAAAATTCCACTAATTCTATCTCCTTTTCCATCCACTCTCTTTTAAGATAGTGTATTACACTTGCTTAATTGGATCATAAGAGCACTTAAGCCCATCATAAAAGGCTTTGACCAAAATTAGAGGTCAACTTATGTTCAAAACTAAGCTTGGCCGAAAAGCATGCTAGCAAATGAGGTCCAAGCTTTACACAAATTAAGCTAAAACAATTTACAAAAGATTTAGAAAATTACAAGGCTTCATTAGCCTAACTTTGACTTCCAAGAGTTGACCTTTGACTTTGACTTGTTGACTTTGACTTGGTCAACTCTTTTTCAACTTGAGCTTCTATTTTTCTTTACATTGCTCTTGTAATCCTCATGCTTGGAGATGGTCTTCCATCATAATGTAAAGCCGAAAATTCAAACAAGAGACTAGAATCTCCCTCTAGAGACAAAATGCCTCCATTCAGAATTTAACCAATCAGAAGGGGTGAGATAGCTACTTAATTGTACCAGTTGCAAGCTTAAAATTCAGACGAGTTTCCTATCCAAACAGTGGCAAATCTCAAGAATGTGAGTATTATCTCTTTAAGATCAGGTAAGCAGCTTCAAGTGCCTACACTAGGGACAAATTCTAACCTTCAGAAAGAGGTTGATAGTACTTGTAGAAAAGTTCATGCAAGCGAGTCTTCCTCTTCAACTATTCTTGGTGGTCAGTAACTTTTTATCCCTCTTCCATTCCCATCGAAAATTATTCCAAGCAAAAAGATGGAAGAGCTGGACATGGGGATCTTGGAGACTTTTAGAAAGGCTAAGGTAGATATACCTCTTCTTGATGCCATCAAAAAAATTCCAAGTTATGCCAAGTCCCTTAATGAATTATGCACTCATAAGAGGAAGTTGAAAAGTAATTAGAGA
Source organism: Hylodesmum podocarpum (assembly GCA_026586105.1). Lineage (NCBI taxonomy): Eukaryota > Viridiplantae > Streptophyta > Magnoliopsida > Fabales > Fabaceae > Hylodesmum > Hylodesmum podocarpum. The sequence goes on from JALJEV010000804.1 coordinate 4,611,697, forward strand.
ATTATCATTGGAAGAAATGTTTGTTAGTCATCATATTCTTGAGATATGCAAGGACCTAGGTACATTCTCTATACCTTGCATCATATGTAAAAGCAAGTTTAAAAATACTATGCTAAACATATGAGCTTCAATTAATGTTATACATATTTCCATTTTTTCTTCTCTCCTTCTCAGACCTTTGCAACACACAAGTGTGGTGATTTAATCAGCAAATAGAAGTGGATTTAATCGGCAAATAGAAGTGTTTCCCACCCTGAAGGTTTCAAAGAGGATGATATGAATTGGGAAGCCTATTCCACTATTTTCTCATGTAGATTTTTAGGCAACATTTAAGGTGACTTTAATGAGTTTTTAATTTCCATTAAATTTTTAAGCTGAATTTAATGTCATTTATTCCATTCAGCATATAAATAAATACTCTTTCTTTGTATTGTAAGAGACAAGTTGAATTTGAATAAAATGTGAGTTTTTCCTCTAGTATGAGAGTTTCTTTTAGTTCTTTAAAAAAGAACTAAAATCGATCTTATCAATCTTTGATTTTGGCGATCAAATCCATGACTTATCACTCACCTTCTCATCCCTTTCTTAAGTGTGGCGTCAATATCCTTCCATAAAATGAAAAATCAAGATAGTCTCGTTCTGAAAACTCATCATTTGGTATCAGAGCTTCGGCTCTTGATTTTCATATGAATGAAACAAGTGGTTATGAATGTGTTATTACTCATGATGAAAATGAAATATTCACCAAGGCAAAGATACATTTGGAAAGATTGTTAAATAGGTTTTTCAAAGGGCAACTAGATTCATTAGATAGATGGATATGCCTCCTTGAGAAGAGAAACAATCCAACAAAGCAAAGATCACATGTAAAGCTCCAATTGTACTAGCAGAAAAAAATGTACGAGGGTTTTCTTATTTCAAGGTGGATTCTTATGTTATTTATGTGTTTGAAACCTCTTCTTCTACCTCTCTTCTTTTCCAAATCTAAATATGTGTATAGTTGCTGGAAATGGACCATTTAAGCACCATTTTATTTGGCCAAAATGAAAGGTTGGTGACTAAACCATCTAATTGTGAACCTTGGAGGAACTATAACCTAAGAACACTCTTTTAATCACCCTTGCACATGTTGGTTTAGAAAAAACCATGAGAATGGACCTTGAACTTCAAATAACACAGTTTCTATGGTAGAAAGTGACTACCTTTAACTTATATTAATGAACTTGAGAATAGTTGAAAGTACCACTATAAGAGTTAAATGTGTGAAGCTTGAAATTTTGATTTGTTGGTTTTACTGTGTATGTGCAAGATGAACTATTTTGATGTATTAATCATGGTTTCCAACTTTTATCTTGAGTGGACATATTGAGGTTTTTAAGTTATAATGACGAGTCCTAATATGAGTGAGAATTATGTTGAAATAGTTTTCGGAAGCACATTGGAGATGGTTTTCTTATTTAGAATGGTTGCACTAGAACTACACTGTTTAAGAAGTTATTAATTGAATTTTAATGTCTTAAATGATGACCAAAGAATGCTTAAACAATAGGAATTGGTTTCAAGTGATTTGGTAATGAAATGAGGCTTTTATGATGTTTTAGCGCATGAGTAAATAGTTATGCAAAAATGTTTTCTAACTTTATCAATTATGTACTTGACTGTTCCAGATTTTGTTTTGACAAATTGTCTCATAAATGAAGGGTGTTGTCAATGTATGAACCATGAAAAGTGGTTTCAAATGAATTGGAATTATAATAACAAAGTTATGACACTTTTATTATAAGTGCTTGATTTGAATGTGAGGCATGTGTATGGAGAAGTGTAACCGTAAAAATAAATTAAAATTGAATTACATATCTTAAAATAATCACAGAGGATGACTAAAATATTAACCACAAGCTTGGACTGTAAAATGCAAAAACACAAGAAGGGGGTTTGAATTGTGTTAATAAAAATTTTTGCCTTTTGCATATGTTGTTTTTCAAAGCTTTCAGACGCAACTATAATATCTTTAACTATTGATTTTATTATTAAACGTTTAAGTATGTTAATCCCTGTTAGTCTTAAAATCAGAAGCAGATAAAAAAAGAGATATTTTTATATTGGTTCCTCTTAAACAGACTAAGTCCAGTTATTTAGCAACTTGCTAAGTTTTCACTACAAACTATGAAAAAGGTTACAAGTATTCTTTGCACCGAGCCATTTCTGACTATACAAATATTCTTTGATCTCAACCTTCTCAAGCTATACAACAAGGTATTCTTTGGAAAGCAGCCTCCTCAGGCTAATACAAAGGTATTCTTTGGAACACGACCTCATCAGGCTAAGGGCACCACAAAAGTGAATTTTGGAAAGGGTTTCAAGAAACAAAAATCCTCTACGCAGAGAGGTCTTTACAAATGAAGAACAATGTTCAAGTGCTTAGGAGCAAAACTTAGATAAATAACTTTTCAAGCGTAAGTTCGCCAACTTGAACTAAAGATCTTGAAGTCTTTATATAGGCAAGGTCTTGAGAGATCTGTTAGACTTATCCTTGAGACCGTTGTCCTTTTTCTTGATGCTTTCAAACATGTGGCAAAGATCAATCAGAATAATAAATGGATGCACAATCGAGTCAGCACATATCAGAGCTTTTTCTGACTTGATCATAGATATCACCAAAAAGCATGATTTATTTTTCGTGTTGCAGAGGTTTTCCACAATCTGCTATCCATCTTTGGAAGCTTCTTTAAGTAACATCTAGATTTGAAATCTGGCGCGAGTTACTCAGTCTGATAACATAGACTTCACTTGATTTCTATAAACGAAGGGTCTTTACTTCTTTGTCTGTCTTCAGATCTTTGTATTGAGGCATGTTTTTGAGTCTATCAAGGGCAGACGATGACTTCATAAGATGCAAACATTAAGGAGTCTTTCTTCGTCTATTCTTGCTTCGTCTGACTTTGGCTTGCAATGTTCTAGTCTGATATTATATCGTCTGTTCTGTAATTAATCTAAACTCAGACGCAGCTCTTTGCTCTTTCCTTCTGTACTCCCACTAAGACTATTTTTCATTCTTCTATTCTCCCCCTTTCATCTACTAGAGCCATCTTCTCCATATTGCCATTCCCCCCTTGGGTTGATAATCATCAAATAAGGAAATTGTGGAGGAGGTCTTCCTTACAACAGAGCCAACCTTATCTCAGCCTTGAACCTCTCAAACTCAGCATGAAGATTTTTATGTTTATCTTCTAATGCATAATACTTACTTTGGAGAGTGTTGTATGCTTCGATTGTTGGCAATGGTTGTGGAAGCTCATCATCAGCTCAACTTCATCTATAGTTGGCTCCATTGGAGAACCCAACAGACGCAATGTGAACAATGGAAGTCTAACACAAGCATTGTAAGATCTTCCCCATCTCCAAGAGAAGTTTCTGACAACTGGAACCGATTGAAGATCTTGAAGCTCTGGATAATTGCAATATGCAAGAGATGCTCCAGGAAAGACTCTTCCAACTGTTGTAGAGTCTGCCTCATCAAAAGAAGCACCAGAGCAGAAGGCCAAAGTGGCTTCATGATCTCTAGTCTTCTGAAGCGTCCGACTGTCAAAGGGACATTCATTCTTCATCTTGGGGATGTACCTTGCCCATTTGAAGACTTTGGGCACAACTTTTTCCTTCTTCTCTTTTCCTTTGGCTAAGAACTTCACTTGGCATGGTCGAGGATGATCCATACTAATGAAGTAATTTGTTGTAGACGAAACAAGAGAAGTGAATTGAGTTCCCACCAAGAAAGGCAAGTACCTTTTATCTCTTTCAGCACGATGTTGTTGAAGATTGAGCAAACTGATCATTTCCTTTTCTTCATTCATGTATGCTCTTGCCATCAGATGGTAAGCCATGTCATAGTCTACTAGTAGCGCATGAGGCAAATCTTCGGGGGTTTCATACTCAGGGATGTTCAGATCATACTTCAGTTGAATTCTCGAGCAGTGAGGTCTTGTCTAGGGGAGAGTGAGGCCCAGAGAGTAACCTAAGCCTAGGTACTCTATCTTATTAAGAGGGATGGTGAAGGTAAGGGGATCATGGCGGTCAATAACATCCAGATGCCAATGATCATATCCCTTAGGCTCATAAACATCAAATCCAAAACTTCCATGTAAGCAATGGTGGAAGATTGGTGAGCCAAGTCTGTGTGTAACAGACGATGAACTTGGGGCACTAGAGTAGATGATGTTGGGTTCATAGCCAAAAGTAGGTCCTTCAAAAGACAAACTCTGGATATGTTCCTTGTACTCATTGATTCCTTCTAATCCCTTGATCTTCAATTTTTCCAGTTCATCTCATTGTAGGCGTTGCAGCCACAAGCGTTGCTCAGCAACATCATACTTCTTTTTCAGATCAAAATCTACTGGCCTCAGAGGATGGTAGAAAAGAAAGGGGTTGGGGGATCATCTTACAGTGAAACCCTTTCTTCCTCTATATTTATATGGCTTCTTAGTCTCATAATAAAGAGACTCTTTGACATTCATCATCTGCACAATAGCCATCATTGGCAAACTTAGACACAATATCAGATAGATTAGAGACTTCATCAGCTTGATCTTGCAGCACCCATTCAGGCTTGACAAGCCTTTCTTCACAGGATTGGACAAAGAACTTGATGGAGGACCATCTCCAAAAGCCCAACCAAACTCTCCAACCTTACTTTTCAATTTTGGGCTTCTAATAAAATTCGTTGCTGATTTTTACTGTCTGACCTGTTTCAGTATTTCAATCATAACTCGAGCTACACAAATCCAATTGAGGTGATCTTGGTTCCAAATTAAAGAAGACTTCAAGGGCTACAAAAGCTATGAAGACATCAAAACCCAGTTCGAACTGCAACTAGTTGGAAAATGAGCTTGAAGTTAGCGTTGGAATGCTTCCAGGAATTTTCAGCGAAATGTTTTAATGTTTAGGCTTATTAGTAGTTTTCTTTCAATTATGTAATTGTTTTAACGATTTAATTTGAGCCTAAACTTATAATAAACAAATAATTAGTGACCCTTAGATAGGATTCTAATCCAAGGGTTAAGCTTAGAAGCTTGGAGTGCAAGCTTGGCACCATGACCATTAGATTAGGATACTAATCCAAGGGCTAAGCTTAGAAGCTTGGAGTGCAAGCTTGATGCCATAACCGTTGGATGAGGATCTACATCCAAGGGTGGAGGATTGATCCTTGTCCTCCTAGCTAATCAAGCTTCCACCACAAGCTTCCCTTCATAGCCATTAGATTAAAATCTAATCCAAGGGTGGACATTAGTTCCTTCCATAACAAGCTAAGCACCACACCTTAGTAGTATAAATAGGATTTCCTTTGTAATTCATACACTTTTGATTAATTGAGAATTGAATTCAGAAAATTGAGAGTGTTTTCTCTCTTGTGTTCTTGTGAAGAACCTTGAATCTCATCAATGGCATCCTTGCTCCATTGTGGCGGTTCCACCTCAAGCTTATTGGCATTTGTCATGGCGCTTCCATTCCTCTTCTAATCCGTTTTTCTTCTTTCTTTTCTCCTTGAGGTCGTGTGCTTCTTCTTCCTAAACACCAAGCCTCCATTGAAGCATGAAGATCCGTGTCTCTTATGCTATTCTCCTTGAGGATTGTATCAAATTTGGTATCAGAGCTTGTTCTACTTCAATTGGAGCATTCTATCGGTTTGAATTTTCCTTACATTGATTTTCGTTTTTCTCTTCAATTTTTTTGTGTAGTTTCGTGATGTATGAACTTGCTTGAGTTCTTCACATGTTCCTTGAGTTGTCTTCATCTTGAATTTGAGTTTTCATGTTAAAAAATTCCTAGATCTAAAATTCCTATCAATTCCTTGTGTTTTCACCGTTTAATTTTCTTCCTAAGCTTGTTCTAGTAAATTTTCACATGTGTTCTTGATTTTGCTTCATATGAACCGTGCCAAATCCATGCTATTCCGTGAATTACTGGTTTGAATGTGTTTGAGGTGCTGTTCACATGATTTAAAGTGCTAAGAATTGTGCATTACAAGTTCAAGTAGCTTTCACCATGCTTAATCTTGCTTACTAGTAATTTTAGACTTAATTTTGCCTTAGTCTTAGGATTTTCTCAATTCGGTCCAGCAAAAGAAAGTCAAGAAAAGAAGTACAAAGTCAAAGGAAAAAGAAAATCAAAGAAAGATTACAAGAAAAAGAATCACAAGAAAAATCAAAGAGAAGAGAAAACTAAAAAAAAAAAAAAAGTGAAACTAGTGGAAAATTCAAGTGAATAGAAAAAGAGCAAATGAAAAGTGAATTTAGTGAAATTAAAGCCTAATTGTGCAGTGCAGTACCTTGACTAATTGAGCCTCTAAATACTCCCAAAATTAGTGGTTCAAAGGACTTAGAGTACTAGAGACACTTAGGACTAAGCATTATCACCAAAACTTGAGTTTAGATTGCTAGTAGCCTAGATTCTTGAACTTGTGGTGTGTGATGTGCTTGGTAACTTGAAACTCTGTTTTTCCCCTGTATTTTTGAGCATATTACTTGGCTGTACAGTGGTGAAAACTGCACCTAATCACTAAAAATCACTTCACAAAATTCACTTGCAAATTTGCCTAAATTCGGATGCTAAATTGGTGCCAAAATTGCTTGTAAATTGGCTTATTCATAAAATTCTTGATTCGCTGGAAATTTTCCAGATTTGAGCATTGTTTGTGGTTGTCCAAACTGCAGTATTTTAGTGCCTTTGTCACATATAAACTTCTTATATTTGAGTAGCCAAAATTTTGTTCATTGAGTACCTTTTATTGCTTGTCATTTTTGGACTCCTAAGTTTTGTCTTGAGTTTGTATTTCTTGGAATTCCTAAGCTTGACTCTAGAACCGTTCCTCTTTCACTTTGGATACTTGAACCTTGAATGATTGATTAGAGGTTTGAACAAGAGTATAAAGAGAGGTTGAGTGGAAAAAGACAAGAGTGAACATTTGAGAAAGAGTCTTGAAAGTGTGATACACGAGTGCTACTAGAGTGAAACACTTAGAGAGTGGCAAGGATCTTTTATATGCTTGTACTTGTTATCTAACCTTTCTTTGTGCAGCCATGGAAAGTTCTCCTAGTGTATGGAATGATCTCTCACCTAAAGAAAAGAAGATGGTGGGATTGATGGTACCATGATTCACACAACTTTGAAAGAGAGATTCGACCAAAGAAGGAGAGAAAAGGAGGAAAGGAGGTTGAGAAAGGAGCATGATAAGAGGATCCTTGAGAAGTCTAGTAGAAACCGTGAACATCATGGGAGGAAGGAGAAAACCTTGAGAGAAAACCATGAGAGAAAGGAAAGAGAAGAGCATGAAAGGAGAAGAGAAGTTCATAGAAGAAGTGGAAGTGAAAGAGTGAGCCATAGATTTGAATATGAGACTAAAAAGAAAGAGTATGATAGAAAAGAAACTAAGTATGAGAGAAGAGAAAAAGAGATAAAGGAAAACGAGTTGAAGGAATGGAAGATAAAAGAGAAAGAATTGAGGGAAAAAGAAATTCAAGTTTGTTTGAGAAGACTTAGAGAGTTAGAATTGTTGGAAAAACAAATGAAGGATAAAGATGATTTATTACTTGCTTATATTAACCCTTCATTTGATTCATTTGATTCTTTCTTTGAGGATGTTGTAGGTGTTGTGCCAAAAGAGGATTCCAAAAAGCAAATTGATCATCTCTTGTGTGAAGAAGTTGAAAGGAATGAACTTAATACTTCAATTAAAGATGCTTGTGATCATCTTTATAAACTTCCTTTTGATTTGATTTCTAATAAAGAGTTGTGTACAAATGAGCCTTGGAACAATTATGATCATGAAAAGGAAATACCTTTAGAATTTGCATTACCTTTTGAGAAAATTTCCTTATCACTTACTAATCCTTTCATTTCTAATAAAGATGAGATTTCATATTATACACTAGAGTCTTGTGGCTTTAAGCCTCAAACAATTCTTGAGTATGAAAATTTAGATTTTTTGATTGTGCCTATTAACCAATATTTTCATAAGGATGAATATTTTAGGGTGTTGGAAGAATCTAAGAAGGAGGGCACATCAAAAATTTCCACACTTCATGGTAGACAAATGTCAACACACCTTAAGAAGAAATTAAAGATCACTTGGGATTTTGCTCATGTCTTAAAGAAAAAATTATATTCTTCCCTAAATTCTCTTGATTGTATTAATGATATGAGTAGACAATACACTTTGTTATTAAATATAAAACTTGAAAGGGTGTGTTTAATCTTTGATCCGGGTGGAATTTTATTGTAGGTGGAGCTCAAGTCAACTTGGGGACAAGTTGACCATAAGAAGGAGGGTTTGATGGAGGACCATCTCCAAAAGCCCAACCAAACTCTCCAACCTTACTTTTCAATTTTGGGCTTCTAATAAAATTCGCTGCTGATTTTTACTGTCTGACCTGTTTCAGTATTTCAATCATAACTCGAGCTACACAAATCCAATTGAGGTGATCTTGGTGCCAAATTAAAGAAGACTTCAAGGGCTACAAAAGCTATGAAGACACCAAAACCCAGTTCGAACTGCAACTAGTTGGGAAATGAGCTTGAAGTTAGCGTTGGAATGCTTCCAGGAATTTTCAGCGAAATGTTTTAATGTTTAGGCTTATTAGTAGTTTTCTTTCATTTATGTAATTGTTTTAAGGATTTAATTTGAGCCTAAACTTGTAATAAACAAATAATTAGTGACCCTTAGATAGGATTCTAATCCAAGGGTTAAGCTTAGAAGCTTGGAGTGCAAGCTTGGCACCATGACCATTAGATTAGGATACTAATCCAAGGGCTAAGCTTAGAAGCTTGGAGTGCAAGCTTGATGCCATAACCGTTGGATGAGGATCTACATCCAAGGGTGGAGGATTGATCCTTGTCCTCCAAGCTAATCAAGCTTCCACCACAAGCTTCCCTTCATAGCCATTAGATTAAAATCTAATCCAAGGGTGGACATTAGTTCCTTCCATAACAAGCTAAGCACCACACCTTAGTAGTATAAATAGGATTTCCTTTGTAATTCATACATTTTTGATTAATTGAGAATTGAATTCAGAAAATTGAGAGTGTTTTCTCTCTTGTGTTCTTGTGAAGAACCTTGAATCTCATCAATGGCATCCTTGCTCCATTGTGGCGGTTCCACCTCAAGCTTATTGGCACTTGCCATGGCGCTTCCATTCCTCTTCTAATCCGTTTTTCTTCTTTCTTTTCTCCTTGAGGTCGTGTGCTTCTTCTTCCTAAACACCAAGCCACCATTGAAGCATGAAGATCCGTGTCTCTTATGCTATTCTCCTTGAGGATTGCATCAGAACTTCTTCCTATAGAGATCATTGAGGAATGAGTAGTCCATCTTGTGAGGAGGAAGGAGATCTTCAGGATTTACCACTTCTGAGTATAGCAGAGATCCCTTCCTTATGAGTGTGGGACCACATAGAGAGGTAGTTTAAGACACTATCTTTGGATGTTCATCTTCAGAGGAGGAGGAGGTATAAACTTCAACAAAATCAGACGGAAAAGTCTTCTTCTATGAGCATGTTGGTTCTTCAGACTCAACATCCATCATCTGAATAGGTTCAACAACAGACTCAGGATGAGCATCTATTGGCTCAGAGTCTATCATAGTTTCATCTGGTCAAGCAGATGATTCAAACTGCACGGCAGAGAATGCTTCTTCATTGATCATGGTGGAGAGTTGCTCAGCAAGAAGAGCATTGTCCTTTTGGATCTTGATACTCTCAACAGTATCCATGCCCTCAAATGTTGTTGGCTTAAGAGCAACTTCAGACAATCCAATCCCTCTGAAGCTCTCTTGGAATAGACATTCCCTTTCAGCAACTTCTAGCAAAGATGCACTCTTTGCTCTCCTAAGTTCCTTTTCCTTATCATCAGACGAAGCTTGAGGGGATTTAACAGCCTTATGCTTGCCTTCTAAAGCAGCCTTTCTTAGCGCAAAATCCTTTCCTCTTGCTTCTGGCTTCTTCTTAGCTTTCTTCTTTTCGTCTGCTCGCCTTCTAGCAGACTTAGCATCCTCAAATGCTTTCTTTTCAACTTCTTCCCTGCTTTCTTTTCAACTTCTTCCCTGCTTTCTTTTCAACTTCTTCTTCCCTTGAAGAAGTGTTTGGTGCCTTTTGTGTAGGTATAGAGTGTTTTACTCTGAATGCACGAGTTTTGCGTCTGACAAGAAGCTCTTCTAGGAGATTCTCAAAGGGAACCTCTGATATTTTTATGGGTGGTTGAGGTGGAGGTTTGGGTTTGTGTTTGGGCTTCTGTTTGGTCTGGTGTTTGGGTTAGTGTTTGGTCAAATGGTTGAGCTTTGCGAACATTAAGGTTGTGACGTTTGATGTCAGGTTTAAAGTCTATGGGTTTGTTTTTGGGTGAAGGTGATTTTTGTTGAGATGAAGATGATTGGGGGTTAAGACCTTTCTCATGTAACTCATTTATCGTCCATGGAAGAAGAAGAAAAGAAATTTTTTAAAAATGAAAATTAAAAGGTAAAAAAGAAGGGAGAAAATTGATAAAATTTAAAATTTAAAAGAGAAAAATAAAATCAAAATAAAAATAAGCCAAATTGGCTTATCTCGGCAACAACACCAAAAACTTGATACGCAAAATACAGGTGGTAGTTATACCCCCTGCATCCCTTGCTATAGCAAGTATACCACATCCGTCAAGTAATAAGTATTTTTAAGAACAGGGTTGTCGTACCCACGAGAATAAGCAATTTGGAAACTGTATTTTTATTTATTGATTTTATTAATTTCCCAAAGGGTGTGAAAAGAGTAATTGTTTGAGAGAGTAATTATTGTAGAAAATTAGAGCAATAATTATTTAAAGAGAAGAGATAAGATGAAGATGTGAAACGATAAGGATCCCGATTTCACCATTAATTCCCCCCTTATATTCCTCTCTTTTGTTATTCAAGTATAATCATGGTTGGATCAGATTCCTACCCTCGTGACCGTCCCCTCAGGATCACCCACGCCGCCTAGGTTAACTAGATTAATTAATTTCTTAAGTTAATTAGGATTTTAGATCTGTGAATCCAGGGGCAAACTTAGGTGCTGTCCACACCACTACCCAGTCCCATCTCCAGGATCCTAGCGTAATAATGGTTATTTCTCCAGTATCGCCTAAGTTTCTTTTCTTAAAGTTCACCTAGGGTTACAATCAATTTATTAGTGATCAGTTAACAAATAGCATTAAGCATAGAAGAAATAAACGCCCAAACATACACTAGGGATATAAAGGGATAAATTAGGGTTACATTGTTTTCTCAATCAAAGGAAGATTTAGTTCATAGAGGAAAAGAAAACAACACAAAATTAATTCGAAAGAGAATACACAGGATGGTTGATTCCAATGGAAGTCGAATGTTCCTAGCATCTCTTTATCCTTGTTTAGGGTTGAAATCTGTTGTTGTCCATGAACTGAGAGTGGAGAGGTCCAGAAGTTTAGAGGTTGTCAGTCTCTAGAACATCGGGCGAATTAGGTCAAGAAATATGAGAGGGGTCCTGCTGACTGCGAAACAAGTTGTATTTATAACCTTTAGAACTTGGACTTGGGCCCGCTGCGAGTCCAACTCGCGCGAGATGTTAAGTAACTTGTGTCAGTTCATGTATCAGAGAACAAACGTGTGATGCAATCCAAGTCACTTCGCGCGAGATGAGATAGTTGGGTGTGAGATGGACGCGAGATGAAGTTCTAGAGAGTTAACTTGTTCTTAAAGTTACACTAACTCGCACGAGATGGTGTTGTTGAGCGTGAGATGAGGGCAAGATGAAGTGCCAGAGAGTTAACTTACTCTTGAAGAAATGGTTCTAGTGCGAGATGCAGAGAGATGAGCGCGAGATGAGGTTCTAGAGAGCTTTTCTTCTTCACTGGACACATTTTTTACCTGTTTTTGGCTATTTTTCACCCTGAAACACTTAACACACCATCAACAAGCTCTAACACAAATTATTATGAATTAAGAGCAATTAGAGTCATTTTAGGTGGCTTAAGAGTGTAAAAAAGGACAATTTATGATATAAAAAGAGTATAAAAATATCTCACTTTTATGAGTTATCAACAAACCAGAGATTTTGAAGAGTCCCTCGTCTAACCCACTTGCTTGGTAGGAAAAGTTCTTCAGCGAAGAAGGTCTCATCTTCCTCGGGGATATCCTTCAAGTTCTTGGCGGCCATTTTTCTAATTTAAACACAAGAAGTTACAAAGAGTAAAAGTTCTTTTTAAAAGAAAAGTTCTTCAGAGTTTGAATACTGTAAAGAGTAATAGATGGTAACTATGAGTATTTACAGGGAGAGAGGTGAAACGATTATTAAGAATTCATAAAGTATCAGACAAAAGAATTGAAACCATCCCTGATTTGACGTTATCTCATGATTGTCATTTTGATGATTGATTGACTTTTGTTGTGACTGTGTGCGCCATTAAATGTCCTAGAATAATGTAATTAATGTCAGACACATTTAATGTTGCATTTAATGCTTTGTCCTACACACTCAATCAAAATGTTAGATGATGATGTTGTTTCTGTTGAATATTCAAATGAACTATTTCAACTTGGATCAGACGCAGCGCTTCGTCTTAACACGAATAAATCAGTCGATATATGTAGACGCAAAAGAGTCAGACGAATAACTTATTCATTTTAATAAATAATTCCCAAATTTTCTTTAATGAAATTAAATCGTGTTTCATCTAAAGCTTTTGTAAAGATATCTGCCAATTAAAAATTAGTTTAAACAAACTGTATATCGAAAATACCTTTTTGAACATAATCTCTTATAAAATGAAATTTAATTTCAATATGTTTAGCTCTTGAATGCTTAATAGGGTTTTGCTCAAGTTAATAGCACTTGTATTATCGCAGAATATGGGTATTTGAGTTTCAAACCTGGAGTAATCCTTAAGTTGATGTTTTACCCATAAAAGTTGTGAACAGCATCCAACTGCAGAGATGTATTCTGCTTGTGTTGTTGAAAGAGCTATGGAGTTTTGCTTCTTGCTTGACCAAGATATAAGTGATGTGCCCAAGAACTGACAACCACCACTTGTGCTTTTTCTCTCCACTTTATCTCCAGCATAATCAGCATCACAATAACCACTCATATTGAAATCACTATTTTTTTTATAAAATAAAGAAAGATTTGTGGTTCCAATAAGATATCTAATAATACGTTTAACAACTTGTAAATGTGATTCTTTTGGGTCAGACTGAAAATGTTCACATAGACAGACGTTAAACATAATGTTTGATCTACTTGCAGTTAGATATAAGAGAGAGCCAATCATACCTTTGTATATCGTCCGATCTACAGACTTACCTGATTCATCTTTGCAAAGACTTAATCCAGACGTATGCATAGGAGTCTTCATTGGTTTGACATTCTCCATCTTGAACTTCTTGAGAAGCTTTTTAGTGTACTTCTGTTGATGGATGAAGATTCCTTGTTTCGTCTATTTGATCTGTAGTCCTAGGAAGAACTTCAATTTTCCTGTCATACTCATCTCAAACTCATCCTGCATTAACTTAGAAAAATCCTTACACAAGGATTCGTTAGTAGCACCAAATACTATATCGTCTACATAAATTTAGACTATAATAAAGTCTTTTGAGACGTTTTTCTTGAAAAGAGTAGTGTCAACCTTTCCTCTTGAAAAATAATTTTTAAGAAGAAAAGAACTTAGTCTATCATACCAAGCCCCAAGAGCTTGTTTAAGACCATAAAAAGCCTTTTTAAGTTTGAAAACATGGTCAGGTAAAAACTGACTTTGGCTTGCAATGCTTCAGTCTAATATTGTATCGTTTGTTCTGTAATTAATCCAAACTTAGGATGTTAATCATCTTGATCTAACATGGACTAGAATTTGGAGTAATAAGGTCAAAACTAGGAGCCAGAAACCAAACTAATTAATAATTCATACATTGCATTTGTATTCTTTTCTTAGGAGCATGTAACTATAAATGATCACATTGATGGAAATTTTATAGAATCTAGAGGGGTGAATAGATTCTAGAGATTCTTTACCTAGAATGCCCAATTAAAATCTGTTTCTAATTCCTTTTTATTTCAAACACAAATTGCTAATCTTGTTAACCTATTCACATGCAAAGATAAAATCAAGACATAGATTCAATCACGTGAATAAGAATGTCAGCAACAATATAGGATCAGAGATAAGCAACAGAAACTTAAAGATAAAACAGATTGGTCAAGTAATCAATTATTCTTGTATTAGCAATAAAGTCCGAGTGTGCCAGATTTCAATCAATTACGCAGTTGATTGCCAGTCAAAAAAATGACAAATACGCATAAAGTAAAAGTGTATGGATGAGAAGATTGTACTGAAGATTTATATTGGTTCGGCCTCCTACCTACATCCAGTCCCAATTTCAGCCAACTACTGCAAATTGGATTCCATTGTGTAACTTTGTTGTCTTTACATACACTCTGCATAAGCAACACAAAATACAAACAAAATCAATCAATACAAAATTTCTTTCTCCCAAAGAACCAACTTCCCTGTTCTTGACACCTTCAAGAACCAGAAAGAATCTAAACCCTTTCAACTTCTTACTTGTCTTTTAGAGAACACTTTTTCTTAGAGTAAATTCTGGTAATTCAAAACGAAAATAACAAAGTGATCAGATTAGAAAACACCTGGAGTGTATAGATTCTCGTCTCAAGATAAATATAGTCCTAAAAGACAAACCACTTGTGTATCAACTCAGGTTGCTCAAGGAATCCTTCTTTGAAAATAATTTCTTTCTTTGAAATCTTTATGAAGTTCTTAATGAAATGTTTTTCTTTTTCTTTCTTAAAGTAAACTCATTCAGAATCTTTTTGAAAGTGTAAGCATAGTCATCATCTTGTGTGTTTTTTTAAATTATAAAAGGTGGATGTATTTATAGAAAAAGATATTTTAAGAATTAGTTGCGCAATAGGTTGAAAATAAAAGTGGAAATCGATTACTAGACATGGTTATCGATTATCACAGGCCTTTAAATGCCCAAAACAAGAGTAGCCTTTGTGGTAATCGATTACTAGCCAGGGTAATTAAACCCAAGACAAAATACTATTTCCCACTCTGTTACCAACCTGTGGTAATCTATTACCTCTCTTAGTTACTAAAAACCAGAATTAATATATTACCTACGAAGGTAATCGATTATCCTGTGATTTAATTTGAAAACATAGAGGGAAAAAAGTAATTTAAATCATGAAAAGCTTGGTAATTTATTACCAGTCCACCGTAATTGATTACTGAGCAATATCAAGACTTACTACTCGGGTAGAGAACTTCTTAGACTTAGGATTTGTCAACCAAGATCAAACAAAAGCAAAATCCTAACTAAACAATCAATACAGTACAATACCTATTACATTTGATCTAAGGAAAACAAAAATACATAATACATAAAAAACAAAACTCAAAAGCGGGGTAACTTCCAGCATCATCAAGCTTTAAGTTCCAACAAATTGAACCCTACGTGTTGAAATTGTTTAAATATCGTGAAGAGTATCTTAAGATATATCGTAGATGTTATAATATCATAATTACAAATTTTGAACATTATGCTTGTCAGATTTACCAATGATAGTATTGATTTTCATATTGATTGGTTAACTTGTTTCAATAATGAAGTGTTTGTAAGTTGAAAACGGTATGCAACCACTAAAAAAATTCTAGAATATGGAGAAACCATGAGGAGCGATAAATTTTAATTATAAGAAGCCAGTCAATTAGTCTACAATGAATGACATGATACGATGTGAAAGTTTGTCAGCGTACAATACATAAGGGTCACATGACGTATAGGTTCACACGACACATGGACACGTGGACCTATGACCTTATACATGAATTTGGAAACAATGTGTGATCATGAAACATATAATATTATGATTGATATTTTTGTACCACATTTTCCTTGTTTTGTTGATGAATACCATGTGTTATAAACCTTGTGATGAAATAGGTTGTGATAGGAGAAATGTGGAGGCTCTTCGGCAAAAAATTTTGTTGGATTTGACCTAAAAGACAATGATGTCCCAGAAGGCTTTTTTGTTGTTGGGCTGTTTAGGGCAAGGACAATATTGGTATATAAAATCCTAGGAAAGGGATATGAATACCCTTATTGATCCCTAGCAGATACCTTAAAAAGAAATATCATGCACAAAACAAAGTTAATGATCCATCCTTGTGAGGAGCGACTTTGAGAGAGAACCTTGTACCTAAACTTGAAAGGGGTGACTTATGGCTAGGTACTTAATGGAATACTCGAGTGAGCTATAGTTAATTCTTAAAGGAATGGTGTAAGGTTTTGATAACAGACTTGGCATCCCCCCACGAAGCTCAGCATATGCCAAATTTGATGGAACACTTTAGTCTAAATCTATCGAGGGTTGACCTCCTCAAATGTTACCCAACAGTATGAAGTGAAAGACCTCGTGAAGGAAGTCTATGGCATAGACCTAAAATGAACCGTGAACATTGTAGGATGTGTTGGTATAGTATTGAGTAATGAGTGGCCAATTGGAGGACGTTTATTTGTCGGGTTTTAGATCTAATGTTGGTAATGAGTGGCAATGATACTATTGATGGAACCGGTACTTCAACTAATGATCTTGTCGAAGAAGGTTCGTTAGGCCCACAACAAGTTATTTGAGAAGGATACGTTCAACGAAAGTGTACGCTTACTCTTAAGGTTGATTATTGTCGATAGACCTCAACAGTTATTCCTGATAAGTGTATCTGTGATCTTCTCTCTTCCTCATGTACCCAAATATAAATATACATGGATAGTCATTCCCCTTCTTCTTTATCTTCTTCTGATGACTTTGTCGTGCCTCATATAGAGGTAGAAGCTTTTATGGAAGAGCTTGGTACCGCTTCCTCAAATAGTATCATCCTGAATTTTAGTTGTCATATGATTTCATGATGAGTATCGATTTCCTATTGTTGGGTTGTTCAGTGGATTATTTCAATCAATAAAGGTGGATTCGACTTTAAGTGACGCAGCTCTGATGGAGCCAAACACCACTTCCACTGATGTATCTATGGGGAATGAATCGTTAAAGAAAGACCAATAAAAAGGATATCATATATTAAAGCACATATTTAGGTACGTTAGTACGACTAAGCATTGCTCCATTGTAATTTTTTTTTTTTCTAGGATTGGATTGTCAGCCTTATATATGCATTGAGAATTTATTTAACGGTTCATTCTGATATGATTATTTTTTTCCTATATTAATTGTATATTTACTAATTATGACATCAGACACTTTTAATACTTTTTGCCTACCATTTCACTCCTTAATTATAAATGAAACTCTTTAATTATATGTGGAATTACTTATATTTAATTAAGACACACGTATAAGTAATTAGTATTTTTAAAATCTCATTTATGTCGCTTTGATGTATTATAATTTCGATGTATTCATGAGTATCCTCCATACAGAAAAGATATTACATCTCCCACCCAATAACAATACGAATATCTTACTTATTCAAAATAAATCCCTATAAACAAAATTATAATAAGCAAATATAACTTTTTGAGTTTTTATTATCTTATAGTTTTTTTCATTTAGTTAAAACTTAAAGTGAAAAAGAGAAAAAACAACTAAAGTAATCATAGAAAAACACATTCTTCTTGCTTTTTACCGTATTTGTTTGCATTATTTTATTATTAATGGATTAAAAAAATATTTAGTCAAATATATTTTAGACAAAATAAATAAATAAATATATTATTTCATGAATAAAAATATAAATTTTATGTTTTATTTATTTATTTATTTTGATACATATTATCACAATAATTTTTTTACATATAATATTTATATATTTTAATACATTATATAGATATTCTTTTAACATATTTTATAATAATTTATCATTTATCTTGTATATATTTTACATTTAATTTCTACAAGTCACAAGTTGAATGGTAATTTAATTAATTTTACATAAAATTTTAAACCTAATTTTAGTTAGATAAATTAATAAAAATTTGGGAGGACAAAAAAAAAAAAAGAAAAATATGGGATCTTTAATAAGTCTTTGGTGAGGCCAAGGGAGGTATAGTAAAAGATAGTAGGTGAGACCACACCACGGAACAGTAAGTAAGAGTGAGACCACACCACTGAAACATAGCTTCAAGGCAACATTGTTTTTTCTTTTATTTTTTTCTTTAACCGGACAGAGAAGTACATACTACATAGTCAACACGGACGAGAAAGAACGCACATGTGGGCCCCGCTTCTGATTCCCTCTCTCTCCCTCTTCACACCGTTTTCGCCGTCGGTGCCGTCCCCACGTCAATTTTAAAGTTATAGAACTTTTTATTACCCAAAAAAACAATTCAGAACGTATTTTTAAAATATAAAATTATAATTTTGTTAATGATGTTACAAATAATTATAATAATATAAGCTTTCGTTTTAGAATCTTGAAAATAATAATATATTTTTAAGAATAATTAAAAGTAATTTAATATTGATTAAAATAATTAAAAATTTATGACTTTCCAATTATTTTAACGGTACATTTTGCTATTAAATTGCTTTATATGTACATTTGGATTTTAATAACATGTGTAACGAGAGCAAAATATATTTATTGAATTTAAAAAAGGGACATATATATATATATATATATATATATATATATATATATATATGTATTTGTATATCACCGGTCACCATCATACACGAAATTATTTTTTTATATAATATATAAAATAGTATTAAAAAATTTAAAAGTAACATAATTTGTACATAATTAAAGAGACAAATTATTATAATAAATCAATAGAAATAAACTCATTAGTAATAATAAATAAGTTATTGAAAATGTATACAAGTTAACTGAAAATAAAAATGAAGTACACCAAATTATAACAAGAAATGAATTGTGAGACACGAAAATATATTATATTTCTTAATTTAATAACGTTTGTAAATAAGAAAACAAAATAAATCATTTAAATAAAAAAATAACCTTAACTTGAATCGTCCAAACGAGTTGAACTACCGATTTTATTGATTCATGACTAGTTTAATTATTCAATAACCAGTTCAATGTGAAACTAATTTTATAAGTCAACCAGTATATAAGTCACTAATTTATTATTCAAATGGTTTAAGCGGATATTTCAATCCAATTTTAATAATAATAGAAACATGCATCTATAAGACCTCACTTAAAATCATTTTAAAAATTTGTTATAAATTTAGTTTAGTCGCGTGATAATTTTGGCATGCATAAGTTAATTTTACTATAAATTTGAAATCCTTTACAAAATATAGATTAAATGACACTAAAATGATATACGATGAAAAGATAAAATTTTCATAAAATGCGACATTTGTTTACCTTGAGACTAATTAGTGATCTCTTTATGCAAGTTTTTTATGTCACAAGGATTTCTATTTTAGAAACAGAAACATTACTTGAAATTTAAAAAGGGAAAGGAAGGGTAAAAGGAAGAAAATTTTCTCAATTTATCGAACAACTCTCGAGAGAGTTTTATACATGGACTTAGAAAACATCATTATCATTGAATTTATATGGGACCTTTATTAATACTCTCAAAATAAAATAATCATTAATTTAGATGATTTGATACTCAAAATATTGAATTGGATGTAATAAGTTATTTTAACCAAACTTAAATTATAAGTAACGTAGTGTAATTAGTATAACAAATTATATGAACCAAAAATATTTGATGTATGACAACGGTCTATCAATTATAATGTATCCCTTACCCATACATGGTGCTGCTGTGTTGCACTAGTAAATCATTTATGAGCCTAGTATTTCATGAATATTTTAAAGATTTCACAAGATCTCATACAAGCTTTACTATAATTTGTAAAGTTTTCTCACTATTGGATAAAACTTTATTATAAAATTTAACCTTGGTTCATGTAATTTTAGTACTTTCTTACACTATATAAAAGAAAAAACTATAAAAAAAATTGATAAGATTAATTTTTAGTGCTAATAGAATTAACAGGTGACTTTTTTTCCACATGTGGATCTATAATCACAAAAGTTGTATATTATTCATTAAAAGTTTGTTTCTAAGGAACTTAAGCTTCATTTCTCTAGATGTTTCTAAGATGGGTTTCATTACAGGATATGCTAAATTTTCTCTAATTTCACATAATTAATGAAAACAATTTCATCTTTTAACAACTACTTAATCACATTATGTCTCAATTAAATATGTCTATTTTTTCATTGAATGTTTTATTCTTAGCCACGTTTATTGTTGATTAGGAATCACAATGCATCTATATTGTTGGGTTCGATTTCATTCTGAAAGAAACTTTATTTAAGAAGTTTCTAAATTATTGAGCCTCACTATTAGCCATTTCTAGAATAACAAACTCTACATTTTTTTTATCTAAAAATAATGATTTATCTAGCTAAACTTCAAGCCACCACACCACTAAGTGTAAGCACACATCCACTAATAGATTGTCTCATGTAAATCAGAGATCCAATTATCATCAGTATACTCTTTAAGTATTGCAGAAAATCCACCACATTTAATACCATAATCCATGATAAATGTCAAATATCTAATGAGTCTGGAAAGTGCATCCTAATAGTCCCGATCACACTCAAATATCAAATTTAAAAAATTCATCAAATATAATAAACTTCCAATAATTTTAACATATTAAGTTTGAGCAATTAGTTCTTTATCTTTCTTTAATTAAGAGTTGACGTCATGAAAGGTATTCACTAATTAAAGTCATAATAATTATACTTCCTAAAAGTTTTCTTGACATAATTTTCTTGAGATAGTAATAAACTACATACTTTCCTTGTGATATTAACTAATAGGATAACACTTACTTCAATCATATCTTTGATATCAAATTTAAAGGCTAAGAAACTCTTTTTTCAATTAATAGTTGACATCATGATAATTATACTTTCTCAAAGTTTCCTAACATAATTTTCATGAGATATTAATGAATTACATTTTTTTTTTGTATTAACTAATAGGATAACACTTGTTGAAAATGTCTTGTATATCAAATTTAGATTTAGATGCTAAGAAACATTTAGTTTTAAAAATTATATAGTTGTACGTACAAAAGTAAACATACATGTAATAATATTATCATCATTCTTAATTTTTTAACGCATGCATCTATCAAAACTACTAAAAAAAATCATTAAAATCTTTATTAAACTTTTCACCCCCATTACTTTGACCTTTGTTTCGCATCATAATGAAATTTTAAAACTTTGACTTAACCATCCATTGCATACCTCTCAAATTGAATTATATATATAGTTGAATTATATATATGTATAATCTTGAAAGATAAAACTAAAGTACTTATACAATTTTAACATTATTGAAATTATAATTACAATTATATTCGTTTAAAAAATTACATATTTTAATATAAAGTCTTGAAACTTTAAATTTGAAAAAAAAATTACCATTTTAATTCTAGAAAACATACATAAGTTAAATAATTTAGTTTATAAAAAATTGAAAACAGCAAAATAGTATTGAAAATATAATAATATTTATTATTTTAGTTATAAAATATAATAAATTATGAATTAAATAGTAATAAATATCTTTTAAAAATTAAAACAATAAATATATTATATTTTGAATTTTTTATTAATTTTTAAATTAGATAGTAAACAAACGTTGGTTCACTGTATAAAAGAAATAATTGATGTGAAATAAAATCCCCTCATGCCAAACGGTTCTCTTCTCACATTGCCGAAACAACAACTTTTTCTAGCGAGGGTGGTGGCAAAGAATTGACATAGCATAGAGATATGTACCAAAAACAAATGAAGAAGGACACGATAATACTCATATCACGAAGCCTCTTTTGATATAGAAATCAGGACCTTCAAACCCACGCTCCCCATCATAAACCTGCAAAAGTTGCTGCCTCCTCTTAACTTTTCCCTTTCTTTTTCGTTGCTTTTCAATTTCAAATACCGTACCTGTGTCGTGTGAAAGTGGGGCTCACTGTTACATTTTACAACTTTTTCTTTCCGTACTTGGGTTTAATTTTATTATTATGCCAATGGCGTTGTGCATGGCTGATTACGGAAAATGAAAAATATACATTCAAAAAGTAAATAATAAAAAAGAAAAACAATAAACAGAAAACGTTCAATCAAAATCTCAACGGTTATCCTCGTTGCGTCTAAATACTGTTCCCACTTGCTGGTTTCGTGGTTCATCGAAAAACCAAATTCGTCTTGAAATGAATTTCACGCTACACTAGTAGATGCTTTCATTTATTTTTAAATTATTGATGTTGAATTTATTTTAAAAAAAAGATGTTTATTTAACGTTAATATATATAAGTATTATTTTTAGATTAGTATACTTGAAGGGAATAAAAGTATTAAAATTATTAATATTTTAAGAAATATTTATACAAATTTTAGTATTTTAAAATTATTTAAGAAAGAATAATAACTTAAAATTAAATTTAATAATTTTTTAATTTTCACAGACTTATATTTCTTAACTGATTTTTTACACAAACTTTTATTATGCCAATTATATAACATCACGAGAAAAAAGACTTAAACGTTAAATTATGATGAATAATTATTATAAGTGAAATAATATATTCTGTGGTATGTTTGATGTTCCGTAACTTAAGAGTAAAATTTCACATTATGTTTCCATACTCACTTTACGATTAAATGAGTTAAAAATTAGACAATTTTTAAACTGAAAAAATAATTTAATGCCAAATATTTTCACGAACTTTTAAAATAAAAAGATAAAAAACAATTTTCACAAAAAAATTGTTTAAAAACCTTTTTAAAAATCAATTTTATCAAAATTATTTACCTATCACATTTTCCTTCTTATTATTATAATGAAGTTCCAATTAACAGTTTTAAAACCCCAGAAATGCATCTCAGGTAAAACTGCCCGTCATGAATGCTGCGTTGTTCTATTCAGAACAAACGTCAGAGAATTTAACAAAATGAAATTTTTTAATAATCTGAATGGCATATTATATATATAGAAAGTTAACAGTAACGGCAAAACAAGTGAGAAAGCTCCTTCTTCCGTTGCTAAAAAAAAAAAAGCAGAATAAAATAAAAAACATAAACCTGCCTTTTTCTTTTTTTTTTTCTTTTCTTTTGGTTAATTAATTACGACCTATTTACAAAACCCTAGAGCACCACGTGACAGCAGCTACTATCATAAAATCGCTTTGCCACTCTCCGATCCCTATTTGTAGAATAGAAAAAATAAACACCGAACCGCGGAAAAACCGGATCTTGTGCCGGTTCACGCAACCTCGTGCGGAGGAGCGACATTAAGGTCAAGATCCAACCCTCTTCGTTGTGGGACCCGCTCGTAATCCACAACCGACGAAGAATCCGAATCACTCTGCGCTCCGCCGTCGCCACCGCCAAGGCGAAATCCGGCCGCCGGAATCTCAAACGCCGCAGTCATCTCAGCCCTTGCAAAAGCATCAAAAAACACCACCGGCTGAGCCACAGGATAAAACAACGCGCCGGCGGAGACGCCGGCGGTGGCGGTGGCGGAAAAAGGTTTGAGAGTGAGTTCCAGCGGTGGCGGCGGGGAAGAAGATTCTAGAGTACTACACTGGCTGGGGCTATGCGCCGCGGCTGCGTGTGTGGATTCCGCGCGTGAAGGGAAATTAGTTTTGGCCTTGGCGCCGCGAAATTCACGTGCTGCCGCGTCATAAGCACGTGCGGCTTCTTCTGCAGTGTCGAACGTGCCGAGCCAGACTCGGGTCTTTTTACCCGGGTCGCGGATCTCGGCGGCGTAACGGCCCCACGGTCTTTTCCTGACACCTCTGTAACGGATTTCTTTGGCGAGTTGAGTTGGGTCGGGTGTGAGAACAACGTTGGATCTGTTATCCCTCGGAGCCATTATAGTTTTTTTTCTTTTTAAGAATTTGAGAATGAATTTGGGAAATGAGAGAGAATGAATGAGGAAAGTGAGGGCGCAGTGAAGGCTTGAAAGATGGGAGACAATGTTTGTGTTGGGGGGGTTTATATAGCGAAAGATGGGGTGAGAGAGAGAAGAGTGTGTGCGTGCGCGTTAAAAAAGCAACGCTCCTTTTGGGCGCTTGTTGCGTACTCAACGTAGATTCACTTGTACAAATATTGTGCTCACTAGTCTCGTGCTCCTAATTTCATGCTCTGTATTCTTTTCATGTGGCCAAAGAGTTACGTTACGACGCATGTTTTCATATTTCATGCTTTTAGTATTTGTAATCATAATTTATTGTATTTTTAAAAAAGTGGTACTTTATTCTTTTTATATACTAAATATATTTTTCTACGTACAATGATGATAATAAAGTTTAAAACTAATCCTCTCTATATATGTATATATTATTTCAATCTTTCGTTACTAGATTTACTGTGATGATTACGTAGCATCAAATTTAATAATAATAATATACAAAGAGATGTTGTGTTTTTATATTTTTCTTAAAAATGATTAAACTATGGTGCCTCAATACCTTAAATTTAATTGATATCTACGAATGAATTTAATTTGCTTCATCTTAAAAAAAGTAAATTAAAACCAATCGTACATGTCATTGTTATCTTACTATTAAAAGCCCATAAATTTTGAACGTTTGGCCCCAAAAAAATTATTTATAGGTAATAAAGTTAACAAGGTGATCCAAGAATAATAAAGTCTGATACACGATTTTTGCCCAACCTAGTACAACTTGTGCATTTACACTAATCCATGTGAAGAACCGGAGTATAGTTTAGAAACTGTTCATAACGAATTGTTAAAAATAATAAGAAAAAAGTTATATAAACAAACATAAACGGCAGTAGTACACATACTGCATGAAATGTTCATAAAATATGCGATTTTAAAATTAATAGATTTTAAAATATACGATGCTCATGTAATTAGACATGTCTTTATATATATAGTAACTCCTGGATATCTAAGTTTGTCTTGATATGCTTGAGAGATGCCGAAAGGAATATCATTTACTTACCTTTCTCTTCTGTTTTTCTATGTTATAGCTAGAATTTTGAGTGTACGCTACTATGTTAAGAAAATGTCTTGTTTCATGTTAGAAAAAAATCAATTCCTATTAAACTAATATTCTCATCAAATAATAGTTATTATAAAAATTACTTCAATCAACTCAATTATCATTTAGCCTTTAATTATTAATTATTTATTTATTAAGTGTTGATGTTATTTGTAACGGTCAAATGTAACTAACTTTTTCGTAGTAGGAACTGAACTTATGTTTAGGTTGTTTCTCAAGGAATTTTTCGCAATACGTATCAGTGTTGATTGTTCTTGTTCGAGTTTGATACGAAGAAATTGCAAGATTTGAATAAATTCAATTGATATATATGGAAGGTTTGAACTCTGCTTAACCTTAATTCATTCCACTATTTGACTATCAATTTGATAATATTTTCAGGTATTTAAATTATTCATATGGAAGAGTTTAAGTTATTTGTTTAAAATTTTAATATATTGATAGATTTCAATAAATAATCATTATTATCGTAGAAAACCTTATTATGGAGGCTCAATTAATATTGACCTACCCAAAATTAATTCTAATTGAGTGTTCTTTTCCAATTCAAGATTTAAGAGAAATTTACCAATTTAATTAAACCCTTGATTTAATTATGAGGTGATCTATTTCATAAAGAATTAAGAAAGGGACGAAGACAATAAATTAAATAATAAAAAAGAAAGTTTATATGAAATTAGCTTTACCCCATTCAACCCCATTAATAAAGGGATTAGCTACACATACTTAGTAAAAAAATCTCAATCAATTTGATGTTGTTGTCTGCTCTCTGTGTTAGGTTTCTCATTCAATATGTGATGCCCTTTTCTTGGCGTATTTCTCCCTTTTAAATCACTCATGATTTGGTATAGTGCTAGTGCTAACGTGACCTCTCACTTAAGCGATTTGAGCAATTGTGATGCAAGCTTCATATCTAAGCTTGTGAAGTGTCACAGATCTTCATTCTCCAACCAGTTTCCTTCAAAGACTCACAATGCTTGCACAAAATTAAGAAAGGATAAGAGGTTTAGAAGAAAGTAGTAAGCGAAATAGACATGGAATGGAGGAGCGCCATGAAAACCTCTAATAAGCTCAAGGTAGAATCGCCACAATGGATCAAAATGTCATTAATAAGATTCAAAGTTCACTCAAGAAAATCCTAGAGAGAAATTATCTCAAGAAAATTATGCTTCATTCATAAATTTTGCCCAAAGTCCTTATAATTCAAAAACTCACCTATTTATAGC
Source organism: Hylodesmum podocarpum (assembly GCA_026586105.1). Taxonomy (NCBI): domain Eukaryota; kingdom Viridiplantae; phylum Streptophyta; class Magnoliopsida; order Fabales; family Fabaceae; genus Hylodesmum; species Hylodesmum podocarpum. The sequence continues at coordinate 4,638,035 of JALJEV010000804.1, forward strand.
TAAGTGTTGTGTCAACTACTGATTACTCATTTTAAAGCTTGGTGCCAAACTGGATTATTCTTGATCTTTGGATTAGGAATGTGATCAACGACTGTCATGCTTCCTCAAGCAAAACACACAAATCACATAGGCTAGCCATAGGATTTGAATCTAATCTAGTGGTCAAGATTCAAATAGGAGAGGTGTTAGAAGTGTGATTTAAATTTGAATTTCATCCATAGGATTGGATCTAATCTTAAGATTGAAATTCAATCTTAAATTAGTTCCAAATATGTGACTACTTAATTTGAACTCAACCCTTAGATCTAGATATAATCCAATGGTTAGAATTCAAATCAAATTAGTGGAGAGAGTTCTAACTTCCCTCTAAAACTCTTTCCCACTGTCTCCAAGGGAGAGTGTGCGCCACTCTCCCTCATTTGCACATGGATAATTCGGCCTATATGCTACAAGTCTTGGTTGTGCAGTTTGGTGCTTCAATCAAGGCCCAATTAATGTTTTACAATTTTAAGAAAGAATTATAAAATAGAAAGAAAATTACAAGGCCTAATTAAATGAGAAGAGTCTTTGAGAGTTAACTGTTGACTTTGACTCTTGGTCAACTCTCTCAACTTCTTCTTGTATCCTTTTGTGCATGATTCTTGTAACTCTCAGGGATGATCCTCCATCAAACCCTCCTTCTTGAGGCAAACTTGTCCCCAAGTTGCTTCCACCTTCACCTACATCATAAAGAGTGAAGCCACTAACATTAAAAGAATTACTACCAATGAAAGTATTAGGTAGGTCAAGTTTATAAGCATTAGGTTCAAGTCTCTTGAGAATTTTGAAGGGGCCATCTCCTCTAGGCATTAACTTAGACTTCCTAAGATTAGGAAATCGTTCCTTCCTCAAGTGGAACCAGACCAAGTCTCTTTCCTTAAATTGAACATCTTTCTTATGTTGGTTTGCCTTAGCCGCCACCTTGGTGTATCTCTTCTCAATTTGTTCTCTAATTTTGGTGTGAAGAGCCTTCACCTTCTCGGCCTTTGATGCTTCATTTACATTTAATGCAAATTCAAAGGGCAAAGGTACAAGATCAAGAGGGGTTAGAGGGTTAAAGCCATATACAATCTCAAAGGAGAGTAAGAAGTAGAAACATTCACCACTCTATTATATGAAAAATCAATGTAAGGCAAATGACCCTCCCATGACTTCACACTACCTCTAACAAAACACCTCAACAATTGTCCTAAGGTCCTATTTACCACCTTGGTTTAATCACCCGTTTATGGGTGGCAAGTGGTGGAGAATAAAAGCTTTGTGTCGAGCTTGCTCTAAAGGGTTCTCCAGAAGTGACTTAGGAACTTGGAGTCCCTATCACTCACTATGGTCTTCGACACACCATGTAATCTCACCACCTCTTTGAAGAATAAATTTGCTATGTGTATAGCATCATCCACCTTGTGGCAAGTAATGAAGTGAGCCATCTTTGAGAACCTACACACAACAACACAAATTGCATCCATACCTCTCTTGGTCCTAGGTAAACCAAGCACAAAGTCCATAGATATATCTATCCAAGTAGAGGTAGAGATGGGTAAAGGATTAAACAATCCATGATTCATCACCCTAGACTTTGCTCTATGACATGTTATACATTTATGCATAAATCGATTAACATTTTTTTTCATATTGTTAGATCAAGATGATCAAGGAGGAAAATGTTAGATCAAGAATGTCCCTAAGTTTTGACTAATTACAGAACAGACGAAACAAGCCATCAAGACTTGACAAGACGAAACAGGCAACAGACGGAACATGATCCTTCAAAATTTGAAGTGTTACGTCTGTCCAAGAGCCAAGCCATCAGACGATACTGGCACAGACGAAAGAAGACTACTCAAGTTGAAGACCTTCATCTGTCCAAGAGTGAAGCTTAAGACAAAAGGATGAGACAAAACAAAGAAGTTTGAAGACTCATTTCGTCTATCCAAAAGTGAAGTTCAGTTGAAGTCTCGCGCCAAGATTTAAAATCTAAAGGAGTCATCATGAGAAGAATCCAAGATCTGTATGGGGATCTGCGCTTTCACATCCAAAGTCAAAAAGGTCTCTACCTTTTTGTCACATCTCTGTACAAGTCAGTAAAAGGAACTGCGCACGCAATTCAGTCCGAGATATCCGCTGCAACTCTCATCTATCAATCAAGGACAACTGACAACCTTTTTTTTTGGAAAGTTCTCAAGAAGATCTCCAACGACTCTCAACGGCATTCAAATGAGTCTAACGGCTATTTGAAGAAGATGCCTATAAAAGGACTTCACCACGACCAGAACAAGTTGGCGAATACGCTTATCTGCTATCTTTAAGAATTCGCTCACTGCCAAGCTCTGTTATTGAAAACACCTCTCTGCGTAGAAGAAAAACTTTGTTTTTCTACATCTCTTAAAAAGTCCACTTGTGTGGCATTTTAGCTGAGGAAATTTGTGTTTCAAAGAATACTTTTGTATTAGCCTTTGTGGAGGCTGGGTTCAAAGAATACCTTGTTGGTTTAGCACCTGAGAAGGCGAGGGATCAAAGAATATACGTAATAGCGAGGAAGTGGGCGGGATCAAAGAATACTTGTAACCCTTTCACGGTTGGTAGTGAAAACTCAGTGATTGCTGGGTAACTGGACATAGTCTTGAATAGACGAACCAGTATAAAAATCTTTGTGTTTACTGTTTCGTCTGACCAACTAATTGGGGATAATAAACTTAAACGTCTGTCAATTAAAATCAACGAGTTCAAGATAATCATTGTTTCGTCGACCGGTTTTGAACCTACGAGACGAAAGGGATAAATTTTTTTTTATTAATACAATTCAACCCCCCTTCTTGTGTTTTATCTTTTACAGTTTGGTATCAGAGCTCAGCCTCTAAGGGTTGAGCGCTTAACAGTTGCTAGAGGAAAAGATCCAGTATGGACTCACAAGGACCATCATTCTTATCCGGAGGAGCCTCCATGAACAAACCTCCGGCGTTCTCGGAGATGATTATCATTACCGGCGAGATCGAATGGAGATGTACATCAAATCCACACGACAGCGTGGAATATCATTACCAATGGAGATATCCCTATTGTCAAACCTGAAGGAGAATGGGGAAATGAAGAATACTCAATGATGGAGTGAACAACAAAGCAAGATATGCTCTCATGTGTGCTCTTTCAGAACTGAGTACAACAGATTTTGTGCCTACAAAAGCGCAAAGAACTATGGGATGCTCTAAAGATCTCATATGAAGGCACGAAGATGTCCAGAATGAGGAAATTTGCTACTCTTCAAAGAGAATATGAAATGTTCTCTATGAAGAAAGAAGAATCCATTGATATGATGTTTGGAAGATTCCAAACAATATTGAATGGACTCACTGCTCTTGGCATCACCTTCACAAAGGCCCGAACAACATGAAGATATTGGACGAGTCTTCCTCCTCCATGGGAAGCTATGTCCCTTGCTATTTCATTGGGCGTGACATGAAGACATTAACTCTTGATGAGTTAATAGGAGCCTTACGAGTACATGAGGTACTCTTGTGTAAAAGAGATAAGATCAAGGTCCAAGAACCTATAGCGCTTCCATCCGTTAAAAACATTCCTAAAGAAGAATACGTCAAGAAGGACGGTAAAAGAAAGCAAAGATCTTAAAGGTGATTCAATTTGAATCGAGAATCGTCTGATGGTTCGTCTGAAGACGAAATCTCTCTCATGGCCAGATGATTCAAAAGAATGATGATGAAGAAGGGAAGAGGCCAACGCTTCTTCAAGAAAAAGAAAAAGAAGCTCCCCGAAAAGTCATCAAACAAAGAAGATAACACAGAGATTGTGTGTTATGAGCGCAGAAAGCCGGGACACATGAGATCAGAATGTCCCAGATTGAAAAAGAGGTGGAGCTCTAGAAGAGATAAAGGAAAGAAGAACTTACTGACATGGGAAGACCTTGACAGTGAAAGCTCAGAGGAATCCTCTGAAGAAGAAGATATCTGACAAACATATGCCTCATGGTGGAGATCATGTCTCAACGAGAGGTAAATTACAATGAAACTTCTTCATCCTCTTCTTCTGAGTCTGAGTCAGAATCAGAAGAAATATCATATGATACTCTTCTAGCTAACTCTCATTTTATTGCTCAGCAATACAAAACTTGCAAAACCAAGCTAAGACAAGCTTTGGAAGAGAATGCAGTTTTGAAATCTGAAATTGAGTTTCTAGACAAGAAAATATCAAGTGATGTTTTGTCTGAGTCTGGAAAGGACATTTTCATTCTTGAAATCGAAAGGTTAAAGAAAGAAAATGAGTCCTTACTCAATGACTTAACCAATTTTACAAAGGGATCCTCCATTCTTGAAAACATTTTAAAATATGGGAGATCACCAAATGATAAAAGTGGACTTGGTTATGTTAAGCAGACAGACGAAAGGAAAAATAAACCTGTTTCGTCTGATAAAAAGAAGAGGAATTACAACAAGGTTCCTAACATCTACAAAAAGGCTCAAAACAAAAAGAAGCCTTTTGTAACTAACAAGAAAGGACCCAAAAAGATTTGGGTACCAAAGTCACTTATTGTTCCTGTTGCAGATATCCTCAATGGGAAGAGACAAGACTTCAAGCTGGTACCTGGATAGTGGATGCTCACGACACATGACGGGAGACCTGTCTATGTTCCAAGACCTCGGACCAAGTAAAGTGGTCTCATACGGTTCAGTAAAGGTAAAATTCTTGGCATTGGGATTTGTTGGTAAGACACCCAATACCCTTATCCGGAACGTATCATACGTTAAAGGTCTTAACTTCAATCTACTTAGCATAAGTCAATTTTGTGATAGTGGATATGAAGTAGCTTTTAACTCTGATGAGTGTATAGTGAAGAACAAAGATAAATCCATTCTTTTTGTTGGGAAAAGAAAGAACAACCTTTATGAGGTTTGCCTTTCGACCTAAGTGATCGAGAATGTAACATGTTTGATTTCAACAGACGATGAACGAGATATTTGGCATAAAAAGCTTGGACATTTAAGTCTCGAGTATATTTCAAAAATTTCTAAGAAAGATCTCGTAAAAGGTTTGCCAAAACTATCTTGGAAAACCAATCGTCTGTGTGAATCTTGTCAGCATGGGAAACAACTCAAAGCTTCTTTCAAATCAAAGAATGTTGTTTCCACGACAAGACCATTAGAACTGTTACATATTGATCTCTTTGGACCCACTCGACTGAAAGTCTTGGAGGAAGAGATATGGATTTGTCATTGTAGATGACTATACTAGATTCACATGGGTATACTTCCTAGCTCATAAACATGAGTCATTCAAAGTCTTTGAAATATTCTGCAAACGTGTTCAAAAAGAAAAAGGAATATGTATTGCGTCTGTAAGGAGTGATCATGGAACAGAATTTGAAAGTTCTGAGTTCAAAGCCTTTTGTTTTGAAAATGGTATATTTCACAATTTTTCGTCTCCAAGAACTCCTCAACAAAATGGAGTTGTGGAAAGGAAAAATCGTACTTTACAAGAAATGGCTAGAACTTTGTTGCATGAAAGCTCTCTCCCGAAATATTATTGGGCAGAAGCAATCAACACTTCCTGTTATATTCAAAACAGAATATTGATAAGACCAATCTTGAATAAGACTCCATATGAATTATGGAAAGGAAGAAGACCCAACATTTCTTACTTCCATCCTTTTGGATGTGAATGCTTTATCCTTAACACCAAAGATCAACTTAGAAAGTTTGATTCAAAGGTGGTTAAAGGAATCTTTCTTGGATATTCCAACACATCTAAGGCCTATAAAGTATTTAACTCTAAGACGCAAGTTGTAGAAGAATCAATCCATGTAAAGTTCCAAGATAACTCAAAGGCTGATAAAGAAATATCAGACCTAGAAAATTTGTTTGATAATTTGCAGATTAACCCTTACGTCGAATTCAAGACAAGATGATAAACAAGGGTCGACGATACGAGGTCGAGACGATACAAGAACAGACGAACTCTCTTCGTCGATACTCATCAACGAGGAGATCAAGCCCTGCAAAAACATGGAAGTTTGCATCTAACCATACAGAAGATCTCATCATTGGAGATAGATCTCAAGGTGTTCAAACAAGATCAAAAGTGAAGTATATTTCAAGCTATGTTCTTGTATCAGATCTGGAACCAAATAATATTGAAGATGCTCTTCAAGACAATGATTGGATTTTGGCTATGGAAGAAGAACTCAATCAGTTCACAAGGAATGATGTATGAATCCTTGTTGAAAGACCAAAGAACAAAAGCATCATCGGAACCAGATGGGTGTTCAGAAACAAGCTTGATGAAGCTGGAAAAGTAGTAAGAAACAAAGCAAGGTTAGTAGCACAAGGGTACAATCAACAAGAAGGTATTGATTTTACTGAAACCTTTGCACCTGTAGCTAGATTAGAAGCTATCAGAATATTACTTGCTTTTGCTGCTCACAAGAATATCGTTCTATATCAAATGGATGTAAAAAGTGTCTTTTTAAACAGTTTCATTGAAGAGGAAGTATATGTAAAACAACCACCTGGCTTTGAAAGTTTTTCTTAGCCAGATCATGTTTTCAAACTCAAGAAAGCATTGTATGGTCTTAAACAAGCTCCTCGAGCTTGGTATGACAGACTCAATACTTTCCTTCTTAAAAATGGTTTTTCAAGAGGAAAGGTTGATACAACTCTCTTCAAGAAAAGCGTTTCAAAGGACTTTATTATAGTCCAGATTTATGTAGACGATATAGTCTTTGGAGCTACTAACAACTCTCTTTGCAAGGATTTTTCAAAGCTAATGCAGGACGAGTTTGAAATGAGTATGATGGGAGAATTGACCAAGCAAGGCCCCAATTAAATGTTCCTAATCTAATTATAACTTTACAATCTTTCTAGAAGGTTACAAGTCCTATTACAAAGTAAAGAGAAGTCTTGAGAATCTTGGCTTTGACTTTTGAGCTAACTCTCAATTTCTTTTTGAATTCTTTTGTGCATGGCTCTTGTAACTCTTCTTGTCAAGGATGGTCCTCCATCAATTTACCCACTCACTTGAATCCTAACCACTCCTTTAAGATATTTTGATTTATTGTATTTTATCTTTAATTTTATTTATTTAATTATTTTATTTTATCATTATCTTTAAAATAACAAACTGTTACAATCCCTTCACGTCCCCTGTTGTTAGCCTAATACCCAACAATGTCTTCACATGATTGACCCAAAGTCCGTGTGTATCACCAACATGTGGTTTACCATCGATTAGTAAATCAATTAATACACCAACATCCTCTAATGTAATAGTGGCCTCTCCACACCACACATGAAAGGTGTGTGTCTCTTACCTCCATCTCTCAATAAAGGCATTTAATAGCCCTTGATGTATCTTCATGTATGCAAGTTTGCATACCCAATAAAATCCAATCTGGTGCAAATTATCAATGATGGCCTCAGGAGTCACATTCTCTCCCAAGTATGTCAGTGCAGAACGTCTAACTTGTAATTTTCTAGTCTCCCTAGTTTTCCAAACATGCTCTAATATATGAGAATTTTGCAACCACCACATGTCATTTTTTGTGGGCCCAGGCTCTACATGTAAATCGCTCGAAGATGATGAAGTCATTTTATCGGTAAAAACATAAGGGTGAAGATTTAGTAAAAGAATTAGAGTAGTAGAAGTAGAAGATTAAAAAAAATTCAACTTGCTCATGTGGGGGTTTATATAGTGGTTCCCTGTGGTTGAAGTCGTTCACACCTGTGACGACTTCAATTGTGTTAGAGTGAAGTCGCTCAACTTTGGAATGATTTCAATATTTTTTTAAACAAATTGCCTAATCGGCTTCAAACATGTGGCCCATTCACAAGTGAAGTCGTTGGAATTATGGACGACTCTTATAAAGTCGTTCAACACTGCAGCAACTTCACTTGGACACAAAAAGTCCACCAATCACATAATGCCAGTTGGATTCCACCATTTGAAGTCATTGGGGGTAGTGAATGACTTCGTTTCTGACCCAACGACTTCACCAAAACATACACATTTTGGTGAATTGTTTCTAATTGAGTCCAAATACGTCAATTGTATTGCAACTAAACCCCCACATGTTACTTACCCATCTAACTCCCTTTCTACATTATTTAAGTAAACTTCCAAGGCATCCATGAATAGAATTTCTCATGATAAATAGACATAATCACAACATAGTCACCAATAAAGGTAGTAAAGTATCTTTCTTTTTAGAAAGAACTAACATCTAAAGGCCTACAAAACTGAGTGCTTCTTGTATCTCCTTTCTATATTTGTTTTGTTTATTTTCCTTTAATACAATCTACACAAATATTTAGGTTCCTAAAATCTAGACTAAGAATTGATATTAATTTTTCCATCCTTTCTCTAGAAAGATGCCCTAAATATTTATGCCAGGGGATTGTTAATTCACTAAACAACATTTAGCATAAATATTATCTTATTCACTCCCAACTTTGATCACAAATCCATTTGGTTCAAAACTGTAAATACAGATAGCAACATAAGAGGGGGTGAATTAGGTTTCTCACAACACTCTTTTTAAACTTAGACAATTTTTTAAGTATAAATTTATTATCCCAACAGTAACCAGGTAATTTCAATAGATAATGCAGTGAAAATTAAATTGTTTAAAGTAAAAAGTATATGGATAGAGAAAGTTACTCAAGGATTTATCTTGGTTCACCTTCTACCACTGAAGGCTACGTCCAGTCCCCTAATCACAGTAAGATATTTTTCCACTATGTAACCAGTGTCGTGTTACAATCTTAACCCAAGATTCTTACACCAACACCTTCAAGAAAAACACCCTTTTTCTAGATTCCACAAAGTCCTTATTGAACACTACGATAATCAATACCCTTTCACCGAACACTACGATGATCAACACCCTTTCACCGAACACCGGTGAATAAGCTATAGCATATGTTCAACAATGGAGAACAAATTACAATGGTTGTTTTAATTCAATATGACAATTTGAATCCTAAAAGGCAGACTCTATTGCAATATGACAATTTAGGTTTAAAAGCTTTCCGACTTTTAGAATATGAAAGGTATTGAAAGTTTGTCTCAAGTGTTAAATAAAATTATGAAAATCATGTGTTATGTTTTCTGAACATGAAAACCTGGTTAGATAGGCATTGGTAATCTTGCATTAAAACGATACAACTTTTCAAAAATGTTTTAAAAATGAGCAGTTGCATATTTTACTCTTTGAAAACTTAATTTTGTACTTAACTTTGTTTTAATCTTTGAAACATATTTTACTTAACTTAATTTTGTACTCAAGAGCCTTAGATTACCATATCATAGAGAGAAATGACTAGAACCTTTTCATGCTTAAACTTGTCTTGATCAATACTTGGTTCTTGATTTTCTTCACTTTTTCTTTCTTTTTGTTAATGTTGTTTTGTTTTCACCAAAACCCAACTACGAAGTCAGAGAGAAATTTTCTCCATAATCTCCCTTTTTTTTATGATGACCAAAACATCTTATTCTTTTAAGCTTTTCATTGTATATTTCTATTTCTCCCCCTATTTTGTATATCTCCCACTTTGTTTTGCAATAAAATGATATGTCCTGAAAATATTTATAAACACAACCTTTCTCCCCCTTTTTATATCATCAAAAAGAAGAAAAATGGAACATACAGGCTATCTAAGACATACATTGATAGGAGCATAACAAGACATAATATTATTCAATGACGGAGAATCATAATTTAAGACAATAGTGTAATTAAACGAAACAGAACAATGTAATTAAACGAAAAATAAACCATGTCCAACCAAATAACAAATTATAATAAAACATGTCCAAACATAACAAATTGAAATAAACATCATACAGACCTATGACAACCCTGAAAGTAAACAAAGCATCCTAAATGGAAAACTAGTAAGACATGATAACTAGAAGCTAGCCGACTCGGCAGAATCAACGGTGGATCCAGGATTGTCACGAGAAGTCAGTAGTCTATCCATACGCCTGTTGAGTTGGTCCACATTAACCCAAATGGTAATATACATAGATTCCACTTGTCCTTCCAGTAACTGAATGTGATCCTTTGTATGATCAAATATCATGTCAATATGAGATTGCATTTGATCAAGACGATGAAGAATGAGAGATGAGGAACGATCAATCCCAGGAGAAGATTAAGGAATGTCAGAAGTAGTAGCAGGAGGTGGGGTTGGAAGATTTTCACCATGAATGTCACTCTTGTGCTTGAATTCTCCATCAACATCCTGAAAAATTCCAAATTTTCCAAAAGGTTGATATCAATTCACCTGGGCTGATTTCTCTCACCTAGTTGAATTTCTTAGAAAACACTTTTCTAAGTAATTCGCCTAGGCAAATTTTGGCACATGGGTGGATTTTTCTCTCAACATCAAATTTGCCTCTGCTAATTCCTATTTCAGTTTCTTTGTTTCTTCTTTTTCTTCTTATTTCTCATTGTATTTCCACTCTAACTTAGTTTCTCTTCACCATAAATTCTTTTCTACCTATCTTTAATTTTTAGAGTGTTAAAATTCTCTCTCCTTTAAAAAAAGTTTTGTCCTCAAAATTTACCTTGTTCAAATAATGCAGGATAGTATTCTCTCACTTGATTTGCTATCTTCCATGTTGCCTCCTTTCTAGCTCCACCCTTCTAGATTACCTTAACTATGAGATTTTCTCATCCCCTTAAGAGTTTTATCCTTCTATCTTCAATCTTTACACTCATATATTAGGTTTTCCTTTACTTGAAATTATCTAAGTCCACTATATGTGAGGGATTATGGATATATTTTCATAGTTGGGAGACATGGAAAATATTGTTAGATAGAGTATGAGGTAATGCTCTTTGGTAGGCTACTAGTCTAACTTTTTTTAGATTTGGAAAAGACTCATAATCGAGGTGTAAGATTTTAGAATTTCAGAGCTATGCCAATCCCAATCCAGGATGTACTCTCAAGAATACATGATCTCCTACCTCAAACTCAAGCTTTTTCCTCTATTTATCATGATAGCTTTTCTGCTTACACTGAGTAATTCTCATCCTTTGTGTATTAACTTAATCTTTTGAGTTGTTTATTGTATTATTTATGGTCCTAAAGTCAAATGATCACTTAGCAAGAACCCTCTTACTTTTAGTAATGTCAACCCCTTAGGCATTCCTAAAGTATCCTCAACTCTTATAAAATTATCTATTCATTATCCAGTCCAAGTTCTTAGCCTAAAACCAATGCAATTATTCACCTCGTCATACTCATTCTATTAAAATTTGAGAATGTCAGTGGTGTAGAAGATTTTCCTCTCGATATCAGATTTTGCTCCAAGTGAATTTGTTCTACTTTAGCAAAGTGGGTACAATCAAAGTGGGTACAATCAATGGGGTACAATCAAAGTGGGTACAATCAATGGTGGATCTTAACAAAATATTTTGAGGGGCCAAATTACTAAGTGATAGTATTTAGGGGCTACTACTCCTTAGGCTTGTGCTAAGATCTATCGATCAATATGGTGGCCAAGAGACAAAAGGAGGTGATGTAGAAGATTTTCCTCTTGATATCAAATTTTCCAATCAGTGGTGGATCTTAACGAAATATTTTAAGAGGAGGCTACTACTCCTCTGTTAAATGACAAGGGGAGGAATTCACACACGCATATCTCCACAATAGTAAGATATTGTCCGCTTTGGACCTAAGCCCTTACAGTTTTATTTTTGGACTTCCTCCAAAAGGCCTCTCACTAATGGAGTTACTATGTGTGTTTATAAACTCATGTGTCATCCTTTATTTTTCGATGTGGAACATTGTTTGCATCCCAACGGAAGGAGGGAGTTTGTGAAAAAAAAAAGATGGAGTTTGTAAAAAGAGAGAATTAGTAGAGAGAGAGAGAAATCAAAATGTGATGGAAGGTTTGGGATTTAATTAACCTTGATAGTTGATATATTTAAGACCTCGTTGGCTTTCTTTGCTTTTTTTTCTTCTTCTTTACAATGGTTACTCATTTAACCATTGCTAGCATGGACATTCAATGACGACTCTAGTTAAATTTTCATTAATTTTCTTTAACATACCACAACTTTGCTACCACATTGTTTTCAACAACTTCATACAAGTGTGGTTGAAACAACATCGTTGAATTATGTTATGTTTCTCATCAATACTTGCGTATAACAATAATACATGACACATGATGAAAGACTAATATGAATTGTATGTTAAAACTTAACCATGAGTGGAGGATCAATATGAAATAAAAGCAAAATGGACAAACACACGTGGATGACAAAAATGAAATATACAATAAAATGCTAGAATTGCTACATGAAGGACCGAAAGGAAAGGATATTCACAAATAACTTAGAAGGACTGAAACTAAATTTGTAATGATAATTAACATAATATAGGACACTAAAATGAAATAAAATTGAAAATTTTTCTTACATCTTAGGAGCTGAATTGAAATAAGTAAACCTCTGAATTTGTTACGCAACAAAATCTTACGCATAATGATTGACAAAATGCTTCTTTACTCATTCTTGACTCTTTGAAGTTTCACATAAGAGGAGGGTAATGATAAGAAGAACACATAGAATAAGAAATGCTTGGATAAGAAGGAAAGGATATCCACTCATAAAATAATAATTTGTTTAATTATTAGAAAGTTATGACTTTGACCTAGTCCTTGAACATTTTTTGAATGTTTTAATTGGTCCATATACATCCATTTCATCATTTTTCATAACTTTCAAATTGGTCCGCTACATGTTTTGTTGGAAGTCTATATTTATATTTAATTTGTTCATCCACTTAGTAACATAAATTTGACACTAAACTTCTTTTTAGTCCTTCACATGTTGTGCTATCTTTGAATTTATTTTTAACTTAATCCTTAATCATGTATCACAACACTAATAGTTACGTAATATGATATTTTAAATGTCATGTCCCTAAGTAAGAAAATAAATGTTACTTTAAGATTAACTCAAGTAATGAAATCTACTTTTAAGAATTTTAAAAAGAAAACATTCACTCATTAAGAACAAATCAGACAACATTTAATTTTTCTATGATCCTCTAATTTTATTTCTTATTTTTTTTCAAACATTAACATAATTTGGCATGGAATTTCATTTCTCTCACTTAGTTTTCACTGAGGGATGGTTCATAATGCAATCAAAGAGGTGGAAAAAAATAGTTAAAACTATTTTGAAATATTTATCTTTTAAGAAATATTTATTCATCAAGTAATATTTTTGTAAAAATATTAACTAATTTTATGTATAAAAATAATTTTTATCGTTAAAATCAGAGATAAAAACTTCTTTATTCTCCCACTCCTGAATTAAAAGAATCCTACTTTCCTAGTTAAATAAATGGCTATTTGCAGGGGTGGAGTTAGGATATAGTAGTGGAAAGGGAGAGATTTTATGTTTTCTAATTATTTTTTTCTTTTATTTTTGATTTTATATTTTAAATTTTTTTATTTCATTATATTTTTTATTTAATTTTTTAAAAATTAGATAACGCACGTGTAAAAAATAATTTAAAGTTATCTTAATTTTATTTAATTATATATTTTGAGTAAAGTAATAAAAAATATATTATTAATGTTTAAAAATTATTGTCATAATAATATTTTTTAATAAATATATAATATGGCAGTAAAATTTTAAAACTAAAAATAAATATTAAAAATTTTAATTAAATTAATAAAAAATATATTATCAATGATTAAAATTATTATTATAATCAATAATTTATTAAATAAATATATTATACGACAGTAAAATCGAATATTAAAATTAAAAATCATTTAAATTAGAATCTTAAACATATATGTTTTTAAAATTAGATATAAAATTATAAATTAAAAAAGAAAAATTATTAAAAATTAAAATTTGTTACTATTATTATTATTATATAATATTTATTATTATAAATTATTACTTATATATATAATTATTTTAAAAATATTATAATTATGATTATTTATTTAAAATTATAAAATAAAAATAATAATTATTTATTTAAAATAATTATTATTTACTTTTAAATTATATATATCCTACTCTCCTAGTTCAACAAATGGCTAATTATTTCCAAATTTTGTTAATCGAGATTGAGATACTAATACCACACTACTGTACGTAGAGACTACACGCGCGTACACATGCAGCGTGTTCATGAACCTTTCATTGTTCTTATCCATTTCTAATTCCAATCCAGTGCAATATTCGTCTCGGTCAACGAGGTTTTTGCAATTTTGACTGCCTTGTTTACATACACGCCACGCTACAATACGAGTTGCACCGCGCCGCCCAGTACGATACCAAGGTAGGTCCCGCCACAAATAAAATAAAAACAAAAAAAATACAGACACGTGCTCCTTTTGCTTGCAAGCGCGACGCGAAATAGTAGGATGGAACAAACAAGAACCTAAGGAGTTGGCGTAGGCACTAACGGCGGTTTAAACATATGCACGACGCGTTACTGTTTGTCTGTTGTGTTGCTATAAACGGAACATGACGGCACAATCCGAGATTCTACCCACACATATTTGTCGGCATGCTCCGCCCCATCCCCGTCAGACGGATCGGTGTGTCTTTGATTACTTTGATTTTGGCATCCAACCGAAAGAGTTGGATAAACGAGTGAATTTCAAAAATTTTAAATTGTTAACTAGGACATTTTAAAAGATAACTATAAAATTAAATATTTATTTATTATTTTTGAAAATTAAGAATAAAATAATATTATTTTAAAAAATTAAAATGATATCTTACTTATTTTTTGTTATTATGTTATTTAATTTTATTATTTTTTGTTATTTTAATTTATGTTAAAACGAAAGTAAATTTAAAAATATTAAAATAAAGAACCTATTTATTATTTTTATAATATTACAAGAAAAAATTAGAATAGAAAGGCATCTTTGTTTCGGTTGCACTCGGTGCGGATCCAACGGTGAAAAATGGAGTGTAGTTTGGATGGCAACACGTGGGAGGTTGAATCCGTAGAAAGTGAACACGCACAGCCGCCCCAGAAATTACAATTTTCGAGTAGTATTATGTTCCGCTGTTGTTTCAGCCGAAAGACTATTGCAAAACTCTTCCTGTGTATATGTGAGACAGAAGACAAATGTTATTCCGTTTCGTAAGCTAATTTTTCTTCTTCATCTTCTTTTATTTATTTGTTTATTTTGTAATAAGAAGATTACTTTCATTCCACCTCATGTTCATAAATTAAAAATTGAGGTAGTTTTGAATTTTTTTTTTATTAATATATAATTTCTTTTAAGAATTTATTTAATATCTTTTAATTTTAACGATTACTAATATTAGTAGAATCACAAGTACAGTAACTTATAATTTATGTGTCATATTTTTATTATTGTAGTGTATTTATTTCTATTGAACTTTATATGTTACCTGGGGCGGAGCCACATTGGTTTATATATATATATATATATATAATAATAATAATAAATTTAATATTAATATATATAAATTTATATATATATATATATATATAATTTCATAATAAATTTATATATATATATATATATATATAAATTCTTAGTAAATTTATATATATATATATATTAATAATAAATTTATATTAATAATAAATTTAATATTAATATATATAAATTGATTATTAATATATATATATATATAGATTCATTATTATTATTATTCTATATTAATAATAAATTTATAATATTAATATTAAATATATATTAATAATAACTTTATATATATATTAATAATAAATTTATATATATATATATATATATATAAATTAATTTAATTTAAATTTGAGGGAGTAAAACTAAAATTGAATTAATAAAAAAATATTTATATTACCTAAAAGGAATATAGTTGAAAAAAAAAGTGTAATCAATAAAAAAATATATGGTAAATTAAGAAATTTCATGACAGGTTTCATGAAATCTGAACATTCATTATATTTATTAATACTTATATTAAAACCTCAAACTAAGTATAAATGAATGAAACTGTGATTATATACATTTCTACTATAACTTTGAAACTAGTGTAATAGAGTGTAACCCAACCTTATTTTCTTTTCCATTTTTATTTCCATTTTACCCAACCGAATCGACATCCTTAAGAATTGCTAACAACAACTACTTATATCAACATTTACTGATTATTTAAAGTAATTGATATAGTTATAATTTTATTGATAGCCAATAATTTTACTAATATTTTTTTAAAAAAAACATCCTCTAATAAAAATAATTTAAATAAAATTATTAATATAATTGATCTATAACTAAAAATCATAAGAATACAATAAATTTTTTAAAAATGATAAATATTGATTATATCAATAAAGTTAATATAAAATATGATAATTAATGTTATTTTATTAATATAATTTATTTTCATATATATTAAATTTAAATTTTTTTATTTAGAATCAACATCCTTAAGAATTGCCACTGATTATTTAAAGTAATTGATATAGTTATAATTTTATTGATAGCCAATAATTTTACTAATATAATTATTATAGCTTATAAAATTATTAATATAATTGATCTATAACTAAAAAATCATAAGAATACAATAAAAATTTTAAAAAATGATAAATATTGATTATATTAATAAAGTTAATACAAAATATGATAATTAATGTTATTTTATTAATATAATTTATTTTAATATATATTAATTTTAAATATTTTTATTTTAATAAGCTAATATTTCAATTTTTATTAATTTTTTTAACATAATTATGATGTAATCTCCAAATTACTCTCTGGAGAATCATAAGTCATTTCATGTGATAATCTTTTATTAAATTATTGAATATAATTATTATAAATTATAATTTTTTTAGCTATGTCAAAATTTTAAAATAGACAAAAAATTAAAAAAAATATTATTTCATGTTACCAATACAAACATTTCTTGAACAGATGATAAGGACTATTATAAATATTTATTTTGTTAACAAACATTTTAATAATGTACATTTCATTTAATTTATAAACATTTTGATTGATAAGATAGTATATAGTTTTTCACTAAATATAAGTATTAATTTCATTTTATTTTGGTTGGATTGTGTGATCTTAATATAAAAATAAATTAATCATATTCTTCATTTAATTTTACAATTAATTAAAATTAAGATAATCAAATAATAACTAATTATTTATTAAATATTATAGACATCACTACAAAAAAATTATCTGAAGTTTGATCTAGAAACAAAATATTAATTAAGAAATGTTTTAAAAATATATATATATATAATCTCATATGGCAATTTTAATCTTTTATTATTAGAAAATTATCACTGATTGATTCCCTTTAACAAGAATGAATTCATAATTTATTTATTGTTGTGCACATGTGTCTCATGTAATAATAATTATATACTTGAAAAGGAATAATTTATTCTATTTAATTAAAATATTTTAATATAAAAATATAAACATATAACAAAAAATAATAAGTGCAACTAAGTGATATAACTAAAATAATTTATTCATAAATGAAATTATAAGAATACAATAAAAGTTTTAGAAATATGATAAATATTAATTATATCAATAAAATAAAATTAAAAATAATATAAAAATATCATGTAAATATGTTATTTTATATTTATCAGTTATTTTAATATATTTAATTAAATCTTTTTTATTTTAACAAGCTAATATTTCAATCTTTTAGCTATATATTTTTAAATAAATTTTTTCTAATTTAATTTATTCTAAACAAAAGTTAATTATAATTTCATCTCCAAATTATTTCACTAAGAATCATAAATAATTGTCTTCTATTAATTGTTTACTAAATTATTTAAGATAATTATTATAAATTATAATGGCTGTTGTGACATCAAAATTTTAAATAGACCAAAAATTAAAAAAAAAATTATCATTTAATATTAGAAACAATATGGCACAAACTTTTTTCAAAAGTTTTGTCTCAAAATAAAAAAATGTAAGAATTGTTTTTTAAAAAAGTATATAATTTCATATGGTAATATTACTGGTTTAATATTTGTACTTTACAACTAAATTTATTTTTTCCCAAAGAATAAACTTCATAATTCATTTGTTATTGGGCACGCATGTCTCATGCAATAATAAATTATATATTTATGAAAAAAACATTTTATTCTATTTAAATAAAATATTTTACGGTAAAAGTATAAAATATGTAAAAACAAATAATGAATGCAGCTAAGTGCTATAATTAAAATAGATTATTTATAAATGAAATTCTAAAAATACAATAAAAGTTTTAAAAATCTGATAAATATTAATTATATCATAACAAAAAAGAAATTTAAAATTTTAAAAATAAGAAATGCTTGATAACGATAAGTTGAAATTCTTGTTTGATCCTACTAATGATATGTTTTTTATGTTGAGTATCCCTTTAGGTGGAAGGTTAAGTTTAAGAAGGAGGAAACATCATTAACTTCCATGCCTAAAAGATGTATCTTAAAGGAGAGTTTTAACCAAGTGGATTCACTATGGAGTGAAGAACTAGTATTTACACATTTAAAGGAGGAATTGGAGACTCCTTGGAGTTTCAGTTTTATCATAAAGAATCACTTGCATTCTTCCTTTACTTCTTTACATTGTGTTATTGATATTAGTGGGAATAACATCTTAATATTAAATGATAAAATTGATATGATTTACTTGATCTTTGATCCGGGTGGAATTTGTCTTGTAGGTAAGAAGTTACGACAACTTGAGGGCTAGTTTGCCTCAAAAAGGAGGGATTAATGGAGGACCATCTCCAACCATGAGGATTACAAGGGCAATTCAAAGAAGATTTGAAGCCCAAGTTGAAGAAGAGTTGACCAAGACAAAGTCAACAAGTCAAAGTCAAAGTCAATGGTCAACTCTTGAAAGTCAACAAAGTGAGTTGTTGAAGCCTTTTAATTTTCTAAGCATTTTGTAATTAGTTTAGGCTTAATTTTGTGTAAAGCTTGGACCATGTTTTGCTTTGAATTTTCAGCCAAGCTTGGTATTGGACCATAGTTGACTTCTTAATTTTGGTCAAAGCCTCTTATGATGGGCTTAAGTGTCTTATGACCCAACTAAGCAAGTGTATTACACTCCTCTTAAAAGAGAGTGGATGGATTAGGAAAGAGAATGAATGGAATTTCCACTAACTTCATTTAAATTTCCACCATTTGATCATACCATAATTAAGGGTGCAAATTTAAGTCAAGTTTCTAAATTGTTGACTCTAATCTAAGAAGGGATTCTAGCCTTATGATTTACTTCTAATCTAAGGCATAAAATTCCATCTCAGTTAATCCATGATCATCACAAACTTAGATGTGTTATAAGCCTCTTGATCTCATTAATTCTAGATTCTTCTTGAATTGATCAAGTGAGGGGTGCTTAGCATCACTTGATCAACCTATCAAGGATCAAGTGGTCCAAAGAAGCTCACGACCAAACACAAGAGGAGGCATATAACTTAGGCAAATTGGCACATTGTAGTCACTTTTGAATTGAATGAAATTAGAGAATTAGCCTAACCATAGTTTAGGATTACTTGTAGCCCAAGCCAAGGCCATTATATAAGCCTAGGTCGTGGCACCTTAATGGAACTTTTTGATCAATTTTGAATGCATAACTTTGAGTTTTTGTGAGAGATTCTTCTCTTGTTCCTTAGGGAGTTTTCTTTTAATCTTATCAATGGAATTCTTACTACCATTGTGGCAGTTCCTCCTAGGCTTATAGGTTCAACACCTTGGCGCCACTATCATTTCTTCCTTATCCATTTTCTTCTTTGATTTCTTAACTCCTAAAACACCTAAACACCTCACGCCCGAGACCTTTCCCTTGGCTTCCTCAGTGAACCTTTGTGAAGACTAGATTTGGGCAACGTTTGGAGCTTCATTAGATCAACCTCTAAGGAGTCCCTTATCAACTTAGGCTTCCTTGATAAGATCTTAAAAGATAATATGAGATATTTATTTTTGAAATAAGATAATATCTTCAGCCTCCTTCGCATAAGATAATATATTGGAAGATAAGATCCTGGATTTTCTTTGTAAAAGATAAGATCTAGTGGATTTGCTCTTTTCGCGGGCTCAACTCGTGCGAGATAATGTTCCTGAAAGCAAACGTGTTGTGCAAGTCAACTCACTTCGCGCGAGATGGTGTGGATGAGCGCGGGATGAGTACGAGATGAGGTTCTAGAAAGTTAACTTGCTCTTGAAGAAATGGTACTCGCACAAGATGTGGAGAGATGAGCACGAGATGAGGGCCCAAAGAGTTTTTCTTCATCACTGGAGCTCTTATTCGCACGAGTTGTGCTCAACTCGTGAGATATGCACTTCTAAACACGTTTTCACCTGTTTTTTTGGCTATTTTTCACCCTGAAACACTTAACACACCATCAACAAGCTCTAACACAAATTATTGTGAATTAAGAGCAATTAGAGTCATTTTAGGTGGCTTAAGAGTATAAAAAGGACAATAAATGATATAAAAAGTGTACAAAAATAGCTCACTTTTGTGAGTTATCACTTACCCTCGTGACCGTCCCTCTAAGGATCACCCACGCTACCTAATTAATTAGATCATGTCCAGCGTCCCAAATCATTACTTAGGTTAATTAGGGAATTAAATCTATGAATCCAGGGGTAAACTTAGGTGTAGTCCGCACTACTACCTACTCCTATCTCTAGGACTATAGCATAATAATGGTTTAATTCTTTAGTATTGCTTAGACATACTTTGTTAGAGTTACCCTAGATTTATTTATCGATTTGTTAGTCGTCAATTAACAAATAGCATTAAGCGCAAAGAATGAACATCCAAACATATACTGAATAACATAGAGAATCATATAAAGGCATAAATTAGGGTTACATTGTTCTCTCAATCAAAGAGGGAATTAGTTCATGGTACTAAAGATCACAAGAAAAAGATAAGTAAAAGAGAAAGAATACATAAACAAGACTTCCCAAAGGGTTCGAGTCATGGAATGCTCTCATCCTTCTCCTATGCTTGTTGTTGCTCTCTCGTTCCCAATCCCTAATTCCCCGGAGGGGGAATGATAGAGAATAGGATTTCTTTGTTGGTGTGTATATCTCTAGTCCGTCTCCTTTTGTTGATAGTAGCTTGTGAATATATAGCCTTTTTCATGGACTTGGGCTTCCTTGGATAAGATCTTAAAAGATAATATGAGATCTTTATGTTTGAAATAAGATAATATCTTAGGCCTCATTCACATAAGATAAGATAAGATAGGATCTTGGAAGATAAGATAAAATCTTGGGCTTCCGTGAGTCCAGCTCGCGCGAGATGTTGAGTAACTCGCGCGAGATCATGTTCTAGAGAGCAAACGTGTTATTCAAGTCATCCAACTCGCGCGAGATGAGTAGTACTTCACGCAAGTTAAGGTCACGGAGAGCACTGATTCTTCACTGGTGCTCCAATTTGTGTGAGTTAAGTTCCAACTCGTGAGAGATGTGTTCCTTTAGCTCGTTTTCACCTCTTTTTAGCTATTTTTAACCCTGAAACACTTAAACAAACCATCAACAAGTTCTAACACAAAATGTTATAAATTAAGAGCAATTAGTGGCTATTTAGGCTACTTAAGATTGTTTAATGGACAATTTATATAATAAAATGAGTATAAAAATAACTCACTTTTGTGAGTTATCAACGAGCAGCAGACTCAAAAGGAGCATTGATTGGCTTAGAGTCTGGATCTTCCCTTGTGCCAACATTTTCTTCATCAGAGTTAAGACGCATGGTGACATGCATGTCATCGTTTAACATAGTTGATAGTTGTTCTGATAGCATGGAATTGTCTCTCTAGACCTGAGCAGATTCAACATTATCAATGTGCTCAGATACCTGTGTTGTTCCGAATGCACCGCCTCCATTTTGTCTTTCTAATATTAGACGATCTTTCTCATAGGCGTCTGCAAATGATGCTTCTATAGTTTTTTTTTTTATCTCCTTATCATCTTCTTCTTGAGGAGGTGGAGGTTCCAAGACAACTTTCTTCTTTCCTTGAGCTATTTCTCTTTCAAGGATCTTCCGTCTAGCATGCATTTCTTGTTCTTTCTTTTCTTCTTCTTCCCTCTTTGCCTCTACTTCTTTACTTTCTTCAACAGGAAAATCTTCTTTATTGGATCCAAATTTAGTAAAGCGAGTGTGTCTAGGTATAAAAGGTTGTTCTAGTAATAGGTCTCTTAGAGATTTAGTGATACAGATAAGGATTTGGGCTTGTGATTTGCCTTGTGTTTGGGTCTGTGTTTGAGTTTGTGTTTGGGCTTGTGTTTGTGGTTATTTTGGTGGTTTTTCAATAGTGAATTTGTATCGTTTGGCTGGTGGCTTTGATGGTGAAGGGTTAAGTTTGGATGAGGGTGTTGTAGAAGCTTTGTGTAGACGTTCGAAAGCTTCATTCCTCATCATAGGTTTGTAATCCAGACGCATTTTACTGAATGTGCTTTGTTTTATCTCTAGTCCTCCAGAATGTTATTCTACATTCTTTGCCTCAAACCCTTGGTTGATGGCTATGTTGGAGAAGATAGTTGGATAGGGACTGTTGGGCTTTCTAGCCACACCTCTGACCTTCATTGAGCTCACCCAGTGGTCCATGATAATGTGAGGGAAACTAATCTTCACCTTCTGCACTAGATGGAAAAGACAGAATATGTCTCTATTGTTGACATCATCCCTAGACCTAATCCTAGGAGTGATGAATTGATTAACAGATTGTGTAGTACTTTGCAATCTGGAATTAAGTTTCTAGCTCTGAGAAACTTAGCAGCTTCTGATGATCATGCCTTGCCATAGAGCATTTTGTCTATTAACTTTTTGTCGAAATGAGCGTTCCAATTGGGTTTGTAGATTAGTCCTTCAACCTTGAATTTTCCAGCAGCAATCCTTTCTGGATTTATCATATATTCCTTATCAGATATCAATCCAGTAATGTTTCCATCCATCATCAGGCAGTCGCTCCAATATTCGGCATAGGTCTCCATCAACCATGCTCCTTGCCATTCTGCAAATTTCATCCATCCGACCGCAATAACCATTTCCAGGATATTCTTAGAAACTTTCTCAAGAGTTCTTGGTTAACAAATGTAACTGGGCAGGAATCATTCCTTCTCAAAGTAGTTCTCTTCAATTTCTTCAAAGTCAGTTTTTATGTTCTTGGCAGTCATTTTCGTTTTTTAAAGACTGAGAGAAATTTCAGAGTATGAAGTTCTTTTTAGAGAGTAAGAATTTTTAATAGTGGTAAAGAGTAGAGACACTTGATATTTTGTATTTATAAGGGAATGAAACGTTTTTTAGTTCAAATAGTAGACGAAAGAAAAGTATTTGTCCTTGGTTTGACGTTTTCCATCATTTCCCTTCTAATGATTGATTTGTCTCTGCAAATGTTGCGCATGTCTTATTCGTTCAAGAATTTTAGAAATAAATGCCAGACACGTTTAATGCAGCATTAAATGCTTTGTCCTGTACACTCAAAAGAAGATGTTAATAGATATCATAATTTTGCATCTGTTGAAGAGTCAGACAGACTATTTCAACCTTTGACCAGACGCAACGTTTCGTCTTAACACAAAATAATCAGATGTATGAATAGCAGACGAAAATAGTAAGTAGACAAAATATTTAATCAAACAAGACAATAATTTCTAAATTTTCTTTGATAAAATTGAATCTTGTTTCGTCTAAAGCCTTTGTAAATATATCAGTCAATTGAAAGTCAGTTTGTACAAATTGAATATCAAAGATACCTTTTTCAACATAATCTCTTATGAAATGAAATCTGATTTCAATATACTTAGCTTTTGAATGCTGAATTGGATTTTTGCTTAAATTAATTACACTGGTATTATCACAATATATTGGTATATGATTTTCAAACCTGAAATAATCTTCCAGTTGATGTTCTACCCAGAGTAGTTATAAGCAGCACCCAGCAGCAGATACATATTCTGCTTCTGTTGTAGATAATGCTATGGTGTTTTGCATCTTACTTGACCAAAAAATAAGTAAGGTGCCCAAAAAATGACATCCTCCACTTGTGTTTTTTCTCTCCACTTTATCACTAACATAATCAGCATCACAAAATCCACTCAAACTGAAATCATCGTTTTTCTTATACAACAATGAGAGATTAGTGGTTCCAACAATGTATCTCAATATGCACTTAACAACTTCCAGATGAGATTCTTTTGGGTCAGACTGAAATCTCGCACAAAGATAGACGCTAAACATAATGTCTGGTATGCTTGCAATTAAGCAAAGAAGAGATCCAATCACACCTCTGTATACAGTCTGATCAACAGACTTACCAGACTCATCTCTACTTAGACTAGCCCCAGATGAATGCATGGGAGTTTTTGTTGGTTTGACATTATCCATCTTGAACTTCTTTAAATGTTCCTTGGTGTATTTTTGTTGATGAATATAAATGTCTTGTTTTGTCTGCTTGATTTGCAGACCCAAGAAAAATTTCAACTCTCCCATCATGCTTATTTTGAACTCATTCTGCATTAGCTTAGAGAAGTCTTTGCATAGAGATTCATTAGTTGCACCAAAAACAATGTCATCTACATATATTTGTACAATAATGAAATCCTTTGAGAGGTTTTTCTTAAAAAGAGTTGTATCAACCTTTCCTCTTGAAAAAAACATTTACAAGCAGAAAAGATCTTAATCTGTCATACCAAGCTCTTGGAGCTTGTTTCAGACCGGATAAAGCTTTCGTAAGCTTAAAAACGTGATTTGGGAAAGATGGATGTTCAAAACCAGGTGATTTTTTTACAAAAACTTCTTCTTCAATAAAACCATTTAGAAAAGCACTTTTAACATCCATTTGATATAAAATAACATTTTTATGAGCAACAAAAACAAGTAAAATGTGAATAGCTTCTAATCTAGCTACAGGTGCAAAGGTTTTTGTAAAATCAATACCTTCTTGTTGGTTGTACCCCTGAGCTACTAACATTGTCTTGTTTCTGATGACCTTTCCAGCTTCTTCTAGCTTATTCTTGAAAACTCATCTTGTTCCTATAATGCTTTTATCCTTGGGTTTTTCCACCAGCGTCTATACGTCATTTCTTGTGAACTGGTTCAACTCTTCTTCCATGGCAAGTATCTAGTCATTTTCTTTGTGTGCTTCCTCAATCCTTTTGGGTTCAATTTCAAACACCAAAGCATATCAGAAAGGTCTCTAAAATTCGACCTAGTTTGCACTCCTTGATGCTTGTCTCTTATTATCAAATCGTCAAAGTGATTTGAGGCAAATTTCCAAATTCTAACAGGAGTCTGGATATTGGTATGTTGATGAGTAGACAATGAGGGTTCGTCTGATCCAGTAGATGTACTTCCATCTAGTTTAACTTTTGCGTCTGTTCTGACAACTGGTACAATGTCCTGACGTGATGGACCAATCTGCAAAAGATCAAAGGATGTTTCTAGGTCTATTATTTCTTTGTCAGCCTTTGTGTTATCTTGGAATTTAACATTTATGGATTTTTCTACAACTTGAGTTTTAGAGTTAAAAACTCTATAAGCTTTAGATGTATCAGAATATCCAAGAAGAAATTCTTTAAATACTTTTGAATCAAATTTTCCAAGATGATCTTTTGTATTTAAAATAAAACATTCACATCCAAAGAGACAGAAGTAAGATATATTGGGTCTTCTTGCTTTCCATAATTCATAAGGAGTCTTATTCAATATAGGTCTTATCAATATTCTATTTTGTAAATATCAAGAGGTATTTATTGCTTCTACCCAAAAATATTTTGGAAGTGAACTTTCATGTAATAAAGTTATGGCCATTTCTTGTAAACTTCTATTTTTCCTTTCCACAACTCCATTTTGTTAAGGAGTTCTTCGAGACGAAAAATTGTGAAATATGTCATTTATTTAAAAAAAAAAAGGCTTTGAACTCAGAGTTTTCAAATTCAGTTCCATGATCATTTCTCACAGATGCAATACATATTCCTTTTTTCATTTTGAAGTCGTTTACAGAATATTTTTAAAACACTGAACGACTCGTGTTTATGGGCTAGGAAGTATACCCATGTAAATCTAGAGTAGTTATTTGCAATGACAAATCCATATCTCTTGCCTCCAAGACATTTTGTCTGGGTAGGACCAAAGAGATCAATATGTAACAACTCTAGTGGTCTTGTCATAGAAACAACATCTTTAGATTTTAAAAAAAAAAAAAATTGAGTTGTTTCCCATGTTGACAAGGTTCACACAGACGATTATATTTCCAAGAGATATTTGACAAGCCTTTCACAAGATTTTTCTTCAATATTTTTTAAATGTACTTGAGACTTAAATGTACAAGCTTTTTATACTAGATATCTCTCTCATCGTCTGCTAAAAGTACACATGTTACATTCTGATCACTAAGATCAGAAAGAAAAACCTCATAGAGATTGTTATTTCTTTTACCCTTAAACAATTATCATTTTTTTTGACAATGCATTCATCAGAGTTAAAGGATATTTCATATCCACTGTCACAAAATTGACTTATGCTCAGTAGATTAATGTTTAACCCTTCAACACACGACAGTCTCACCAAAAGTCTCAATCTTAAGAATCTTACCTTTTCCAGACCCATAAAAGACAGACCCTTTACTTCGTCTGAGGTCTTGGAACATAGACATGCTTCCTGTCATATGTCGCGAGCATCCACTGTCCACATACCAGCTTGAATCCTTCTTTCTTTCTATTGAGAATATCTGCAATAGGAATAATAAGTGATTTTGGTACCCAAATTCTTTTGGGTCCTGCATTGTTAGTTACGGGTTTCTTTTTATAAAAAGTCTTTGGATGACTTTTATATACATTAGGAACCCTATTATAATTAGCATGCATGCCTTTACATACAGAAGAAATGTTGATGACTTCTTTTCGTCTATACTAGAATCGTAACCTAATCCACTCTTATCAGATGGAGGTCTTCCATAAGTTAATATATTTTTAAGCTTGGAAGAGCTTGATGTGAACTTGATTAAATCCTTTCTTAAAGAATCATTTTCTTCTTTTAATCTTTTGATTTCAGAAAAAAAAAAGATTCTTTTGAGATTCAGGCTAAGAAGATGATTCGTCTGATGTTCCTTTTTGCGACAGACTTTCGTTTATAGCTTTCAATTTTGAGACTTCTTGCACAATCACTTTTAGCTTGGATTTGGATGTTTTATATTCTTACGCTATAAACTGAGAGTTGCGAGAAGGACATCATAGAATATATCTTCATCATCTGAGTCTGAATCAGAAGATGATGAATGAGATTTGCTTAGGGGGTTTACCTCAGATTTTGGTATGTCTCCTGCCATGAGACAGATTTTAGTTGTTTCTTCTTTACCAGAATCATCTGAGCTCTCTGTATCAAGGTCTTCCCAGGTAACAAGACTTTTCTTCTTGTTGTCCTTCTTGGAAATCCACCTTTATCTAAACTTTGGACATTTTGATTTTATGTGCCTAGGTTTTCGGCACTCATATCACACATCTTTTTATTCTTCTTCTTTGTCAGGTGATTTCTCGGGAAATCGTCTGTCTTTTTTTCAAGAATCTTTGACCTCGACCTTTCTTCATCATCATTTTCTTGAATCTCCTGGCCATCAAGGAGATCTCCTCATTTGTTGATTCTTTTATTCATCACATTCTGTTGAGTCAGTTTTAAGGATTTTATTCTTCTTTTTGTCTCTTTTGTTGGACTCTTCTTTTGGACCTTCATCAACTGATGGAAGAGAAATGGAGTCTTTTACTTTAAATTTGTCCCTTTTGTTCAGATGAACTTCATGCACTCTTAGTGCACTAATGAGTTCATCAAGAGTTAAGGTTTTGATGTCTATGTCAACTGATATTGCAGTGGACATGGCTTCCCATGAAAAAAGAAGGCTATCTAAGATCTTTATGTTATTTTTGGCCCTTGTGAAGGTGGTACCCAAGGCAGTTAGCCCATTTAGAATTGTTTGGAATCTTCCAAACATTCCATCTATTAACTATCATTTTTGCATGGAAAACATTTCATATTCTCTTTGAAGGGTAGCAGCTTTTCTAAGTCTGAAATCCTCAATTTCTTCATGAGAGATCTTTAGTGCATCCCACAGTTCCTTGGCAGTCTTGTAGGCACAAAATTTTTTGTATTTTTTCCTAGATATAGCACACGTTATTTCATAACGTGCTTTGCTATTTAACTTCTTTGTAGCATATTTTTCATTTCCCCATTCTAGTTCTGGTTTGGTTAGGGAAATATCTCCGTAAGTGATTATCCTTCAAAGTCTATATTGTGTAGACTTGATGTACATCTTTATCCTGTCAGCCTAGTATGGATAGTCATCTCTAGAGAAGGCTGGAGGTTTGTTCATTGAGGATCCTTCTACAATCAGCATCGTCTAGGAATTTGCCATCTTGGATCTTTTCCTCTAACAGTTGTTAGGCGCTCAACCCTTAGTGGCTGAGCTCTGATACCAAACTGTAAAATATAAACACACAAGAATGGGGGGTTGAATTGTGTTAATTAATTAAAATATTTTTCAAATGATACTTTTTGCGTCTGTTAAATAAAACCTTGGACAGACGCAAAGTATTTTTCTCTTTTAAAGGTTGATTTTAATAAGTCTTTTGTTTAAATTATTTATCCCAGTTAGTCAACACAAAGATAAGTAAAGCAATAATATTTTTATACTAGTTCGTCTATGAAGAATACATCCAGTTACTCAACAACTTGTTAAGTTTTCACTGAGAGTATTCTTTGAACCCAGCCACTCCTGACTAACCATACATATATTCTTTGAACACAGCCTTCTCAGGCTAAATCGATATTCTTTCACCGAAAAATGCAATTTGATTTTCGTGTTGCAGAGGTTTACTTCCAAATCTCTTTCCACCTTTAGAAACTTCTTAATAATGGCTTGCTTTGAGTGAAAACACATGTTACTCTCCGTCTGAACTTCATTAAACATTTTTAGATGCATGAATTTAAGACTGAGCTTTATAATCCAATCATTTGTCTGTCTTCTTTGTCTTCAACTTCAGTCTTCATAACTTCATGCTTGAAACCCATGACTTGATGTTGATATAGCCACTGCATCTTGATCTTTGAAGGTTCTTCATATGATATAGTTGCTTTGGAGCTTGATGACTTAAACACTTCGTCTTGAAACTCTTGTTCATCTATCCTTGCAGATTCTTTCTTCTTCTATGCTCAAACAATGAATTGTTTGTGTCTGATACTTTATCTGTCTGTTATGTAATTATCAAAATAAAGATGCTAAGTCATCTTGACTTAACACATACTTTATATTCTTGAGCTAAAAAATGAGAATTCGCTAGAAGATTATCATATGAGATATCTTTTGTTTCTAAATCTGAGTCAAATGATGAAGACGATGTGCAAGATTCATTTACCTCAGATGAATTTGATTCTCCTGCCATGAGACAGGTGTTTGTTGTCTCTTCATCAGTTGATTCGTTTGGACTATTGTTGTCAAGGTCCTCCCAGGTCACTAAGCTTTTCTTTCCCTTGTCTCTTTGGGATTCCATCTTTTCTTCAGCTTTGGGCATTCTGATCTCATATGTCCGAGCTTTCTGCACTCATAGCAGACTATCTCTAATCCTTCCTCCTTGGCAGATGGTTTCTCGGGAGACCGTTTGTCCTTCTTTTTGAAGAACCTTTGCCCATGACCTTTCTTCATCATCATTCTTTTGAATCTCCAAGCCATCGAAGAGATTTCATCATATGTTGATTCCTTAAAGTAATCAGACTTTGTTTTTTCAGCTTTCTGAACTTTGTTTTTCTTTTTCTCCTTTTTACTGGATTCTTCTTTAGAAGTTTCGTCAACAGATGGCAAAGAAATAGCCTTTTGTACTTTAATCTTGTCTCTTTTACACAAGTGAACTTCATGTACCCTCAAGACACCTATTAGTTCGTCAAGAGTTAGAGTCTTCATATCTCTTCCCACAGATATTGTTGTGGACATAGCTTCCCATGGTACAGGGTAAGTTGTCAGGATCTTCATATTATTCTGGTCTATAGTGAATGTGGTTCCTAAAACAGTTAGTCCATTAAGAATTGTTTGGAATCTTCCAAACATTCCGTCTATAAATTCTCCCTTCATCATGGAGAAAATTTCATACTCCCTTTGGAGTGTAGTAGCCTTTCTAATTCTCACGTCCTTAGTTCCTTCGTGGGATATTTTTAGTGTATCCCAGAGTTCATTTGCAATCTTGTAGGCACATAATCTATTGTATTTTGTCCTTGATAAAGCACATGTTATTGCATAACGTGCTTTGTTATTTAGCTCCACGATAGAGTACTCCTCATTTCCCTATTCTGATTTTGGCTTTGTTAGGGGAATGTCTCCTTCTATTATGATTCTCCATAGTCTGTACGTGGTCGATTTGATGTACATCTTCATTCTGTCAGCCCAGTATGGATAGTCATCTCTAGAGAAAGTTGGAGGTTTGTTCATGGAGGATCCTTCAGTGATGAACATCGTCGTTGAGCTTGTCATCTTGGATTTTTTCCTCTAGCAGTTGTTAAGCTCTAAACCCTTAAAGGTTGAGCTCTGATACCAAACTGTAAAAGATAAAACACGAGAAGGGAGGTCAAATTATGTTAATTAAAAATTTTTTAGACGATGCGAGTTTGTGTTTGATGTTTCAAAGTAAAGGCAGACACAAATGGTTTTCAGTATAAAGATTGATTTTAACAAAACCTTAGTTAAAATAATTATCCCCAGTTAGTTAATAACAAAAGGCATATAAGACGCAATAACTTTTTTACTAGTTCGTCTTTACGTCCAGTTACTTAGCAACTTGCTAAGTTTTCACTACCACAAGTGAAACAACCCTTACAAGTATTCTTTGCACCTAGTCACTTCTGGCTACACAGAGATATTCTTTAGACTCATCCTTCTCAGGCTAATACAAGGTATTCTTTGGAACGCAGTCTCCTTAGGCTAACACAAGGTATTCTTTGAAACGCATCTTTCTCAGGATAAAGCACCACAAAAGTGGATTTTACAAGGGTTTTGAAAAGATAAGAGTTTGTCCTCTACGCAGAGATGGATATACAGATGAAGTTCAGAATATAGAGCAAAATAATAGAGGATAGTTTTGATAGCGTAATATCGTCAACTTTAACTTGTAGAAGAGAGGTCATTAGTTAGACAGAGATGATTTGAACGTTGTCCTTTTTCCTTGGCTATTCAAAAATGACAGACTGAGCAATCAGAACCTTTAATGATCTAACAGCGGAAGTCAGTGTGAAATCAAGCATTGACTGATTTGCTCAGAAATTTCACCGAAAAGTACTGTTTATTTTTCGTGTTGTGGAGGTTTAGTTCATAATCTCTTTCCACCTTTAGAAGCTTCTTGAGTAATGCCTTGATTTGAAGTAGACGCAAGTTACTCTATGTTTGAAAAGACTTACTGAAACTTCAATAGATAAATGAACTTAACTTACTCCATATTGATTCATTCGTCTTTTCTCTTCTTCTTCATCTCAACTTTTAAAACATCAAGTTGAAGCTTGCATCTCATCTTTATAAACTAAGTTGAGTCTGACATGACTTCGTCTTAAGTCTTCACTTGAAGGTTCTTCAACTTGATCTTTGTGCATCTTAGTTTGATATACTAAGAACTCTTCGTCTTGAAATTCTGATGCTTGTGCATCTGTATTAGAGATGCTCTTTTTTCTGAGTCTGTACTTGCATGAACCTTCATCTGATGACCTTTTGGTTTATTATGCAATTATCAAAATACTTAATATGCTTAAAACATTTTGACTTAACAAGAATTAATTGGAAGTATATTTAAAATAAAATTCAATAATGGAAAGAGCGATTAAAATCCTGATTTCACCACTAATTACCCTAATATTCTCCTCTCTGTTATTCAAATTATAATCTTTGGTTGGATCAGATTCCTACCCTTGTAACCATCCCTTTCAGGATCACTTACTGATGCAAACCCATGAGGAAATTGGAAGGGATCTTCATGGATAAGCAAGTAGTTGCCCCAATCTTCATTCACCAACCTTCAATCACTCTCAAACACTCATAATGACCATGGAATCCAGCTGAAACACAAGGCCAAGATAGAACAAGCTCATGGAACCAAGAACAAAGGAAGAAGAAAATAGAAAATGGATTAGAAAAGATATGGGAGCGCCATGAATTAGAAATTCAATAAGCTCTTAGAACGAATCGCCACTTGGATACAAGAATCCATGATAAGATTCAAGGTTTCAAGAAGAAAACTCTAAGAGAGCTCTAATCATTTCAAGAGAAACAATTCTCAATTTTCATTCATTTTAACTAAAAGTGAGTACAATAGAAATGTTGACCAATTTAATGAAAGTGTGATGGACCTAAGGTTAGAAATCTGAAATGTTCTCCACCCTAGGATGAAATGAGTGATCAACGGTGAGATGAGAGGCACCCTAGGCTTAGCAAACTTTACAATTACAAGGCCCAAATTCAAGTCTTAAAAATAAATAGATAATTTAAAGAAACTAATAGGCCTAAAACACTTAAGCAATTCGCTGGAAAATCCTGGCAACACTCAAACGTTAACTTCAAGCTCATTTTCCTCAAAGATTAAATCCTAACTAGGCTTTGGTGTCTTCTTAACTTTTGTATCCCTTTAAGTCAACTTTGAAATTCCACTAAGAATAACTAAATTGGAGTTTTTTAGCCCAAGTTATGCTCGAAATACTGAACCTGGTCAGGCACCCCGCTGGAACATCCTAGCAGTATCCAAACGTAACTTCAGACCCAATTTCCTCCTAGATGAAGTTAGAACTGGGCTTTTGTGTGTCCTCATAGCTTTTTTAGCCCTTTAAGTCAACTTTAAAAAGACACCAAGAAAAGCTCAATTGGAGTTGTGTAGCCCAAGTTATGCTCTGAATACTAAACTTGTTCAGACAGTCAAAAACATAGCGAATTTTATTAAAAGCTCAATTTATTAAAAAGTAAGGTTGAAGAGTTTGTTGAGCTTTTGGAGATGGTATTTCATCACTTACACCGCCTAAATTAACCTGATTAATTAAAATTAGAAGTAAAAAGAGTATCAAGTGATAAGCAAATCTTCTTTAGTGGTTGCTCTAATTCCATGGGTGCTTCATTTTCTTCATGATGTGTGCTCCATGGAAACTTTGTAGACAATTCACCACTAGGTACTAAGGTAAAATGATTCTTGTAAGGAATGTCACAAACAACTTCACCATGTGCGTTGAGTTCTATCTCTTCCACATCCACACACAAGAAGTTGTTATCTTGTATTTCTTCCTTTGGTGTCATTTCTACATCATCCTTCAAATGAGAATCATCAAAAACAAAGCAAGGAATAGTATTAACAACTAAAATATCACACAATTCCTTCTCTTACTTATCTCTTAATTTTCTTTCTTTCCTCTCTTATTCTTTCAATTCCTTTTCTTTCAACTCTTTCTCTCTCCTCTTATACTTAGTTTCTTTTCTCTCATACTCTTCTCTAATCCTTCTCTCTTTGCTATCTCTATATTCCTTCCTAGATTTATAGTAATTTCTATCACTTCTTTGATATGAACTATGATACCTCTCTTGTTTTCCTCTTCTCTCATTTTTTCTCTCACGCTCTTCCCTTAGTCTCCTCTCAAGGTCCTCCATCTTACTCTCCTCTTCCTTCAACCGCCTAACATTTTACCTTCTCAACTCATTAAAATCTTTTTTTATAATTGTTTCAAATTTGTCCATTGTCTCCATAAAGCATTTCAAAAATCTAACATCACTAGGACGTATTTGGTCTTCAATATTTGGGGAAATTTCTCACATGGCTGCAAAGAGAAAAAGGTTAGTATACAAGAAAAAAATCAATAAGAAGAATCTTACCACTCACTAAGTATTTCACTCAACACTCTTGTTTACACTCTTAGAGGATTTTTCTATGATGTACTCTTTAGCATTTTTCCTCTCAACTCTTTTAGAGCTTTCTTAGGAAACTTCTATCAATTACCAAGTCCTATTTATCCAAGTGAAAGAGGAACAATCCAGCCAAGGAACTTAGGGAAATCCAAAGAAGACAAATACTCAAGACAAAACTACTAGGAAGCCAAAGAAGACAATCACTAAAAGGACACTTAAAGAAGAAAAATTAGCTACTCAAAAGGAGAATTAATATGAGACAATGGCTAATCTAGCTAATGTAACTAAAATGAAGGAAAACACAATTTAAAAACTGGAAAAATTTCAAGACAAAGAACTCAAAATATAGACACAAATGCAAGTACCAAATGCTGGAAATTTTCAGGAAACCATCGCCAAAATTTCCCAAACTTTTGAAAATTCAAATGCATATGAAATGAGCTTGTAAAATTATGAAACCTTCCATTTGAGCTTATATATATATATA
This sequence comes from Hylodesmum podocarpum, assembly GCA_026586105.1. Taxonomy (NCBI): domain Eukaryota; kingdom Viridiplantae; phylum Streptophyta; class Magnoliopsida; order Fabales; family Fabaceae; genus Hylodesmum; species Hylodesmum podocarpum. Next base: position 4,672,483 of record JALJEV010000804.1, read on the forward strand.
TATATAAACTAAATAACCAAATGTCCATAAGTCATCAAATCAATGATTAACACAAGGAAAAAACCACAACCCGAAACTGCCACAAAAATGGTCGAACCGTCACCAAACTGCAGTTTATGGATTGGAGATTCGCCCAAATGTCACAAAATTTTGGGAAATGGTTTTGATGATCTTAAGGCACGAAATAAGCTCAATTTTAGGTGCAGGGCAGCCACAAATATGGGTCCAAAAACAGGGCATATATGTTTAGGCACATGCAAAGCACACCACAAGTTCAATGCTATTAACAATTTTGATCCAATTTGTGAATATGATGCTTGAGCCTAACGAGAAATAATGCCTAAATGAGCTTGGACACTAACTTTGTGGGTGTTTAAGGATCCCAAATCACCAAAGTACTGCACTTAATTTTCCCAATATTTTACTACTCACAAGAACTACTATTTTTCACTCAATTTTCTTCAAACTCTCTTTTCTTGAATTTTTCTTTTGACTCTTTCTTTTGAGTATTTTCTTTTGCTCTTTTCCTTTCTTTTGTTTTTCTATAATTTTCTTTTGGATTTTCTTTGCTGGACATTCCAAGAACAAGGCTCAAAAACTCAAGTAATCAAATCAAACTTTGCTAACAAGCAAGATAATGCATGATAGTGGTAACTTGAACTTATAATGAGCAATACATATGGTAATGAAACATATAAGCACTAATTAAGCCAATAATGTTGCAGGGCAATCAAATTCCAGCAAAGAGGATACAATATACAACTGAGAAAATTTATCAAACACATGGGGGCTAAGAACTAGAATGTGTCTAACATGTAAAATAGGCCATGTATGATCTACCACAAGTGTCAGAACATATTCTCAATGCATTGGACAACCAAGACACACAAAATAAACTCAAAAAAATTTCAATTGAATCAAAAATTGAAATAAAAAAGATAAGAGGTAGACTCAATACCACAAGTGAAGAATAACTAGGTGAAGAACAAGCTCTTGATACCAAATTTGATGCAAACACATGGGTCTAAGGTTAGAAATCTAAAATGTTCTCCACCCTAGGATGCAATGAGTGATCAATGGTAAGATGAGAGACACCCTAGGCTGGGCACACTTTACAAGGCCCAAATTCAAGTCTTAAAAAAAATACATAATTGAAAGAAACTCATAGGTCTAAACACTTAAGCAATTCGCTGGAAAATCCTGGCGCATCAAAACGTTAACTTCAATCTCATTTTCCTCAAAGATTAAATCCGAACTGGGCTTTGGTGTCTTCTTAACTTTTGTATCCCTTTAAGTCAGCTTTAAAATTCCGCCAAGAAGAAGTAAATTGGAGTTTTGTAGCCCAAGTTATGCTTGAAATACTGAACCTGGTCAGGCACCCCGCTGGAACATCCTAGCAGTATCCAAACGTAACTTCAAACCCAGTTTCCTCCTAGATGAAGTTAGAATTGGGATTTTGTGTCTGTATAGCTTTTGTAGCCCTTTAATTCAGTTTTAAAAAGACACCAAGAAAAGCTCAATTGGAGTTGTGTAGCCCAAGTTATGCTCTGAATACTAAACCTGGTCAGACATTCAAAAACATAGCGAATTTTATTAGAATCTCAATTTATTAAAAAGTAAGGTTGAAGAGTTTGTTGAGCTTTTGGAGATGGTCTTCCATCACTTACGCCGCCTAAATTAACCTGATTAATTAATCTCTTAAATTAAACTAAGTTAATTAGGGTTTTAGTTCTGTGAATTTAGTGATAACTGTTAGGTTATGTCCACACTACCGTCTACTCCTATCTCTAGGACTATAAATCAGTAATGGCTATTTCTCCAATACCGTCAATGTTTCTTTTCTCAAAGTTCCCCTAAGTTTAATATCAATTCATTAGTGGCCAGTTAACAAATAGCATCAAGCATAGAAGAAATAAACACTCAATCATATACTGAATAACATCGAGAATTATATTAGGAACAATTAGGGTTACATTGTTCTCCCAATCAAAGGGGGAGTTAGTTCATTCTAATAGGGGGAACAACACAAGAATAATATGAAAAAGAGTACATAGGTAATTAAATTCTAAAGAAGTTGAATGATCCTTGAGTCTCCTTCACTTAGGCTTGAGGTTGAACTCCGAATGTCTCCTAAACCGAGTGTAATCGGAAGAGTCGTCTAAGTTTTCTAGAGTCGTCCACAGATCTCTTTTGATCAATAAGATGATTAGGGATTCGAAGATGATTTGCTAATTTTGAAAATGTGAATATATAGCCTTCTTCGTGGACTTGGGCTTCTCTGGAACCCAACTCGCGCAAGCTCATTAGCATGTCGCGCGAGTTAAGGTTCCAGAGAGAAAGCTTGGTCTTCAAGCAAGGCCAACTCGCGCAAGCTGAGTAGCAGGTCGTACGAGTTGAGGTTATAGAGAGCAGAATTAGGCTGGAAGTTAGGTCAACTCGCACGAGCTCAATGGCAAGTCGCGTGTGTTGAGGTTACATAGAGCAATTTTGGGTTGGAAGTTATGTCAACTCCCAGGAGCTCAATGGCAAGTCGCGCGAGTTGAATTGATAAAGACGAATGGTCCGTCCCTGAAGCTCTAAGTCGAACAATTTAAGTCCCAACTCGCGCAAGGTGTATTCCTCTACACATTTTCTCCTGTTTTTGGCTATTTTTAAGCCCTAAAACACTTAAACAAACCCTCAACAAGTCCTAACTCAAAGTATTATAAATTAGAGAATTTAGAGGTTGTTTTAACTTGCTTAAGAGTGTTTATTGGACATTTTATTAGTAAATAGGCGTATGTCAATAACTCACTTTTGTGAGTTATCAAACACCCCCAACTTAAAACTTTGTTTGTCCTTAAACAAAAGGAAAATTTACTAAGTCAGCAAAATAAAAATAAAAAATAACATAACCCCAATTATCAATAAAGCATTAAATTCTTAGCATTGAATTATACTAAGCCTTACTCATGATGAATGAAGGATCAAGTTACCGAATTTTCCATCGTGATTAATCCTTGGATTGCTTAACTCACTGAACAAAAGAGTTAATCATGCAAGCACATTCAGGTATAAGAAACCATATTTTAAGAAACCATAGTTACCAAACCTTTTGATTCCTTACCCTGCTGAACACATAATATTGACGAAGTCTCTAAGATAGAATTTAGGTTTTCTGGGCCTGAGGTATGGTGGGTTTTCCAAGAGGGCAATCCAAAAATATGAGAATTATTGGCTTAAAGACTGTTTATCAAGAAAAAAATCCACTTAGGCTCAAAATGGGTAAGGTAATTTATTATTTTAAAGGGTTGGACGAGAAAGCTTTTTGTGGCTTCCAAATAAGGCCTAAATCTTTTTCTAGTTCATGTTTCACTTGGTTTAACTTACTTAGGATCAACTTAGTTCATTAAATTTTGTAGCATTTCTATTTTCTTAGACACGGACACATTATTTGTACTAAGAACAAAATTAAAAGTGTGTATAATTAATTTCCACAACATTAATCATCAATCATACATTACATTCTCAACTTGCACAAGAGTGTTAGATCACAAGTAAATCAGAATAATATCATAAAAACTTAAGATAACAAGAAAAATATCATTCATGCATATAAGTTGCTACAATTTTTAGAGATTTATTAATAAAAAGATAATTTATAAATAAGAAAACTGAGCCGTTTAAAAAATGATTTTTTTACTGAAAAGAAAATGGATTCTTCCTTAAAATAAAGCAAAAGTTACTTTTAGGTGGCTATCGGTTCCTTGAAAAGGGGAGTTATTAGGAAATATATAAGACGTGGATGAAGTGAAGAATGTTTTTAATCCGCAATCGTGTAAAAAAATTGACAGTTTTTTTTTAAAAAAAAGAAATTAAACCCGTGTTAAAAAATGGGGCAATCTAAACAAAATTTAGAACAGTTTTTTGTGGGTAGTTATAAAATGAAAATTAATTTTAAAACATATTCTAAATTCACATTGTAAAGTGTTTTGAAAATTAAGTTTGATTAATTCATTTTAAATTTGAAACGTGTTTGACAGAGTTAATTATTCGAGAGTCAGATATTAATTTTTAAAAAAGTGTTACTTACCTATTAAAAGACGCGCTTAAAAGAAAATGGATATAAGAAAAGATGAGTTATTTTTAAATGAGTTTGAAAATTAAAAAAGAAAAATGGTTCACTCAAACAAAATTTTTTTTTGGAAGTTTTTGAGTGGAGAAATTCTAGATGGTTAACCTTCTTTCTACACGTGATTAACTCTATTAAGTATTGTGTACATAATTAATTATGTCATAATGTAGGTTAATTTAGTTAATGTAAAAATAAATGTTGAGTCAAATGGTGGATATGCAAGCATGTTGTTCTATATTTCTATGAATCTAGAAACTTTTGTTTGCATTGTATCATTTGATCTACGTAACGGAACGAATAACATTTGAGATTATGCAGAATTATACATGAAAGATCCTTTTTTAACTTTCTCTTTAGTCTTGTCTCTTATCTTTAAGAGATCTTCCTCCACTAACATGTTTTTTTTGGAAAAATTCATTTAGTCTAATGTGGATGACAGATAGACTGACTTACATTTCTTAGTTTCAATAGAACTACTTACTAACGTTATTTCTATCTATTATTATTTAAAAATAATCAAGTTATTAATAATCGGACAAAATCAAGAAATATTTTTTTATCGACAAATAAAAGTTATATATATAATAAGGGCTCAAGAGTATAAGAATCCATCATATGTACATAGTCGTTATTGGCTAATTTACAGTGATTGGAAATATATGTAAGCCAAAGGTCATGCATCAAACTTAATGATGATGTAACTACATGAGATCAACCACGTTCTATATATAGCACCGCAAGTGCATCCTATTACTTGTCGTAATCCTCACTCCTATACATATTTTCCACCTTCTGCACGTAAGAAATATGTTGTAGATGGGCCATCCAAGCTGAGAATGAAATCAAAACTTTTTATCAAGACTCTTTAGCCAAAACCAAACCATGTTGACAACTTGTTCAGCTAACACTTTACTATTACAAATTCCTCTAAAAATATGATTGTTCTCATATTCCAAGTACACCATACACTAGCAACCGACCACGTTTTCCATGTTTAGGAATTCAATCTTGGTAGTTTGGTGCCACAATGTTCCAATAAGTGTGAACCCCTGGATCAATTGATGGCACAGAATGTATCCCTACCCACCTATTATAACACATTTCCCATAAGAGTTTTAATTTCTTGCAAGCAAAGAATAAGCGTCTCTCCATTTCTAATTATTCCATACAAAATCTCTGGACCCATTTTCTGATAAGAAGCTGTTCCTTAACGGTTGCCAGGGTTACTAACAAACACAAGGAAGTAAGGAAGAAAACAAATAAAATTGTGAAGGAAAATTTGAAAACTGAACTTAGTTTATTCATTCTCAAAACATTATTGATTGTAAACAAGAAAATAATTTACATCAGATTTAGAGATGAACAATCTTTAATCTAACATTACACTTATATGATAATTCAATTGATAAAAGAAGAATAATCAAAATTGGTGATCAGGGATTCTGGAAGAGAAAGCTTATACCATTTTATTTTATAAAGAAGAGAAAGAAAGTATGAAGGATCACAAGAATTTAGCATAATCATCTCTAGTTTTGAAAAATAATAAAATATTAACAAATTTAATGCTACTAATTAAATTAACTAATTTTTTTGATGGATGAGAATTAGATAAAAGATTCTTATATTTAGGAAATGAGGTAGTACTTTGTTTTGTGCTTCTTGATACAAGCAAAATGAGAAATATAGTCACTTTTCTCTCATTCTCAGGAATATAGTTACCTTTCTGCACAACATTTCACGTGTCTAAATTTCAAACATTAAAGAATGTAATAGTCCTTTATTTCTAGTTATCATGGTTTTATCTTTTAAAGATGAATGGTTTGATGATGATTTGTTCTTCAATTTCCCTTATACTTCAGGATCGCTTGAACTCTGGCATTGTTATTAGATGCTCAACTCTAATGCTAGTTGAAATAAATTGGATACTCATGAATGAAGTTAAATTGTAAAGTGAACTTCAAAAGCTTTTATACAGACATGTTTTTTCGAAATAATTAAAGCATCAAAAGAGATTGTCATATGAAAATGTGGAGGGCAAAAAACATAAGGAAGATAAATCACACGGTAGGTTTTATATTAGTTAACTCTTCAACTAAATTAGGCTACATTCAGCCCTTTTCACGAGAGGATTAACAGTAATTAACATAATTTACATTAAATATTTTTCATTGTTTATTCACAAAATTTAATAGCATTTGTTATAATTAAAATATTTTAAGAATTTGACATTTTATAAATGAAGAAAATCATCAAACACATTGTGAGGCTTAATTACATAAAAGTTTACAACCCATGACAAGACGTGGAAACTAGCCTAGAATCTGTATTTGACTGTCTATTATAAACTTAAAGTCCATAACTAACTAGTTTCTTTACAATTTTATTTTTTACTCCATTTAACTTGAGTGTTCGTAATTGGACCACCAAAATCAGAAATAAATTACTTCTATTTTATTTTGGTTGGCTTACTCGATGATCACTATTATTACATATGTGACCTTTCCCATGAGGTTACCCTTTTGTGTTGAATAAGACTACTAAAAAGAGATACATGCAAGTTCGTGTAGTGAAAATTGGAAACCAAAGACAACAGCAATATTAAGCAAACCTTGACATTGTGCTTATAATTTTGAAAAGACCAATGGACCATTTAGGAGGCCCAATTACTAAAGGTCCATTTTCATTTTATTCAATGCTCATACAAACTTGAAAATCTCAGTCGCACACTTAGCTGAACATCCCCTTATCTTTGCAGTGTTGTGCTTGGACTCTTTCGAGGGTTTTTTATTTCAATTGCCACCATAATTAGTGGAATCGAGTTTATAGACAAAGGCTTTAATTTTGTGGTGAAAAAGACACACTTCCAAGAACTTGGGTGCACAATTAAGAACGTTAACAAAGTTAGAAGGACAAAGTTATTAATCAAGCTACAATAAGAAAAAACTATAAATGAATTGTTTGATATGTTTTAAACATTCAACAAAGAGATGTTAGGTTTAATTATAAAATAAAGCTAATTATAATAACACCCTTGAAATTTTGTGTTATTACACGAATATTCCTTATTTTTTTAACCGTTACATTTACCTCTCTCTTAAGAAATGTTAAAATTATGTTAAAATTTGAAGAGGTATTAATACCTATGAAAGCATTACACATGTTTTTAAACTTAAAAGGAAGTCGTTGTAAAACATACAAAAGGTAGATAGTTGATTATGCGAAATCTCAAGAGTGGTTAGAGTGAGACACAAATCTCTCTAAAGGTAATGTTAAATAAGGGTGGAAAAATCTTGGAAAACTTTTGAAATGGTTCTAAAAATAGTTCACGGTTTTGCAAAGTAGAAATAAAAGAAATTTTTGTGATTTTGTACAAGTGTGTTACGATTAGAGATGTGTAAAAATTTTCCACGCTTGCTGTATTTATAGGTGTTAAGAATAATAAAATAAGACATGTAACTAAGTAATTAGGTTAATTTAGTTACTTTGATCATTTAGTTACTTAAAAAGTAAGTCATTTTTTACTTTATTTTGAAAATGGTAAGATAAGAATCTTTACTTTGATTATTCTTTTCTAGTTGCTCATTTGGATTTTTCTTCCTTACTTGCAAGAAGCTATCACATGAAGTATGATAGCTAGAAGATTCCATGTGCCAAATTTTCACAAAATGGCAAAGTTTGTTAAAATTTATGATTTTAATATTTTGTTAAGAAAAAACTTAAACTTATCGTGGTTTTCCTCTTAAGTCCATTTTTTATATCTTTATTTCATACTTTATATCTATATTTCATACTTTAGTTGCTTATTTACTTTTTTAAAATCAAGAATAACAAATTGTATATTATAATCAAGAATAAAAATTGTGTATTATAATTTGCTTGGTAAAAATTTTATAGATCCTAATTTCTTTTTTATTTGATGAACTCCACTTATAATTTTATAATTTTTTTAATGACTATTATCTAGTATAGAATGTGTTATAAGTGTTAAATGTGTTACTAACTCGTCGTGCTAATATGTGAAGAATGTCTAAATGTAAGTTTTGCTTCAATAATAAATATATTACTCTGCTACAGTATATTCAGAAAAACCTGTGTAACATTACAGAGTATCAATTTTCTAGTGGTGGTCTTATTAAAGTGTTATATCTAAAGAATCTTAAAACAGCAAAATCTCTGCCTCAAAAGTTGCAATATTATGGTTACAATCAAATACACCTGCTATCATGAGCAGGATTACAATAAGAATCAAATTTTCACCACAGTGGAAGTATCATTAAGTTTAAGGAGGCATTGCATTATACATGGAAAAAGTTTAATAAAGGTTAATTACGAAGAAACTGTCAAAAATCAATGGCTCTACATGATGATAGTACACATGAAGTATGGAACTGCAAACCAATTTGAACCAACACCAAAGAAGACTAAATACAATTTTTGAAGAAAAGAGAAAAATCAATGGCTCTGCAGAAAGTCTTCACTGGCACCTCATTTTGTCCCATAGTAAACTAGCAAAAGGATTGTTTCAGACACTGACTTCAGAAACCGGGGCTGGGGCATACCAGCCATGATGGATCTCCACGGCCTTCTTTCTTCGGGCAAGCCGAGACTTACGATTTGCACCAGTGTTCCTGTGCAGTGTGCCTGCTCTCACAGCTTTGTCAATTGTTGAGTATGCCTCTCCAATCAACTTCTCAATTGGGAGGATTTCTTCAACTTGCGCATCCGATTTCTTCTTAAGCACTTCCAGAGCTTCCAAAACCTGCAGACAAAATATTATACAAAAATTAGAAGTTTAGAGACAGCCAAGAAGAGTCATTAACTCGAGCTTCAACAAGAATCAAGACTAGTATTTTGAGATTATTTTAAAACCTGATGATCAGAAGCATCTGCTGCAGTTTAACGCACCCACTACTATGATTCACAATGTTAAGTAAACATAGATCTTGATGTTTGAAAGTGCTGAATATAAGCAAATGCAATTATAACATCTGTTTTACCATGTCCACATTCTCATTTGTTTTGGAGGGTTAGTAGGTTAGGGCGGAATGATCTTGTATTAGTTCTATTACAATATTACTTGAACCCGAGATACTGTTATACTAACACAAACTACAAGCACTGGTGAAGTGTTTTACATCATGCAGTCATAGACTCATTCTAACATAGTTTACATGAGAGTCCGATTTTTCTCACCTCTTTTTTACCTTTTCCTGACAATTCCAACATCTAATTAGCAAATTCCTCAGAAACTAGAAGAATGCGAGTGACTGACTCTCACACATGGGAGGTAGAACCATAGATGGGATTAGGAAAATTCAACACCATTGCTTAAATAAGTGACTCTAAAGGGACAAAGAAGAACATTAATGTCCTCCACTCTGAAGTCTTAGGTCCAATTCCAAAATTTACAGTGAAGAGAATGCTACTTTCACGTGACATTTCTCATTTTCTCCTGCATAGCCCTCATTCACATACATATTTTCTCCTTTCACTCTCTCCCCCTTTTCTTGCATACTAATGAGTCCACATTTCCCAGGGCAAGTAATGTCAATTGTACATTACATGCAACAAACATCACTCCATAGCAAAACCACAAATAAAACTCATTAATCAACAAACAATTTAGTGAAATTACATAAAATTTAAGTAAATAAGAGGGACAATAGAAACTCCTGGGTTGGGGCCTAAAACATGATTTCATTTCAACTCACATTCTTAAGGTGTATACAATTGATCATACACAACAAATAATTCTGAGCTAAAACTTTCTTTTGGATATCTAAGAATGAGTATAATCAAATGATATGAAATGCATAAAACAGCATAACATAAAATAAGATGGAACAAAATTAAATTTAATAAAAATGCATTGACAGTGTATGGATTTTTCGTACTATCAAATTGTTATTTCGGTAAGATTGTTGGCTCTTGCAATAATTATTTCAAAAATCATATCTAGAGTGATTTCTAACCAGTTACACCATACAAGTATTTACATTGACAATGTAATAAAATTAAATTCAAAGTTATCACTACATAGTGTAGATATTTTATATTAAAACAGCATAAAACTAACTTAATCATTACAACAAAGATAAATTCCACCCCAAACAAAGGGAGCAAGATAGAAAAAATGAAACAAACACTCTCGCCTAGATTCTCACATTCTCAATTCTACACTAACCAATTCAAAACCATTCCATTAGAGAATTTCCATTCCGGTTACTTATAGCGTTGCTTAACAGATTAAGATGTGTTCCTTAACTTTGACTTCCATTAGAGCAAATGATGTAAGATTGCTTATACAAGCACTGTTGCTGGTATAAACAACATTGCTAACAAATTTCTTAACAACAAATTAATATCTCATGTCCAAGAATCGACCGAAAACAGAGAGATTTGTAAGACCCACAAAATTAACTTAAGAAACTTTACCATTAGAATGAAATTGTTAGTTGAGTTCTTATCTCTATGTGAGATTATGGATTTGGCTCCTCTGAACTGAGGGGATGCATGTTAGAGAATAAAGTGCACTCTCAAAGTTGAATGGAAATCAATGGTTGAGATTTATCATAAAATCAAATACACATATAACAAAATCTAACATCAATGATAATATCAACTATTGAGTTCCAAATCAATGATTGAGATTGCAATTTATCCTCTAAATTGTTGTCCCCTAACTTTAAAGGAGCCAAATCTTGACATTGTTTACCCCCACAAATTTATAATAAGCAACCCAATCAAGTAAATATGGGTTGTAGTAGATGCTCTTAGCACAGCATCATGGTACCTTCTTTGTACGTGTTTTAATCTCAGATTTGCGAGCTCTGTTGTAAATGCGGCGTTTCTCGGCTTGTCGAGCTCTCTTCACAGCGGAATCCACCTTCTTGGGAGCAGCCTCGCAAACCACAGATGCTCGTTTCTGCACAGTGCTCAGCGACAAGCAGTTACCTGAAATAAAACCAACCAACCAAACAGACCCACCAGTGAAAACTGCGTCAAAATCATATTTTTCGCGTTTTGGTATGAAGAAATGGGAGAAAAGAGAAACCCCATGAAGTGAAATGGGTGAATTGTACCTTGAGAGAAGAGAGGGTGTGAGAGGGTTCTGGAGAAACTGAGAGAAGCGGAATTGGAAATGGAAGGAGAAAAAGAAGAAGATGAAGTGAGAGAAAGGTTTCTCATTTGAGAGGGAAGGGTTAGCCATGAACACGAAACTGTTGCTGCCATTTCTCCGTGTGTGTGAAGTGAAGTGAAGAGGCTCTGTTTTCTCTCTCTTTATCCGTTTGAAGATGATGATTCTTATTTGTTGAAGGCTCTATTAATATGATATAATATGTTTCCTGTATTACCCTTACTGGTTTCTTTATTTCATTTTTATTTTCCCCTTTTTATTGTGATTGAATGAAAAAAATAAGTTTGTAGTTTTCATACTATTTGGTTAAATGTGATCAACACTTCTCTGTATTTAGAAAGTTTGATTTTCAAATTTTAAAAAATATGTGAATTTAATCTTTCATAAAAATGATAATTTCTTAAAAAAGAAGACTAATTATATATACATTAAATTTAGTCACAATTGATTGAAAATATAAATATCAAATTTTAGTTTATACATGAGTTAATTACAGTTTTAAAAACAAAAAATTCATTATTTTTACTTATAAACACTGTAAGTGCTTCAAGAGAAATCTACTCCAGATTCATAATATTAAGAAAGAAATACGATTATCATTGATTTAGAATTAACCAGAAGAAGATAAGCGCATTTCACTTGTTTATTTATACACTTATGCCCTTTTATAAGTTTTTCTTATTTAATTTTTCTCTCTACATGTTTAATTTAATCTTGAATGCTAATTTTACTCTTGTTATATATACAAATATAAAAATTTAAGTTCGTGCAAACTCATCTTTTTTAATTTACTATAAATAATATCTCTGTTTATCCAAATATCTCAAACCCTTCTAGGTTATTTTTTTTAAATTTAATTAATATACATTGACAAGATAAAAGAATTCTATATAGTCATTTAATTAAAAGTTATCATTTATGATATATTTATTAATTCTAAAAAAACACTTATATTGATCACACATGGCAATTAAACTTTGTTTTTTTAAAACTACTACTTTACAACCCGTTAATAAACCTTTCAGCTATTATTAAATTAAAAAAATATTTATGAACTGTAAATTTTAATAAAACATATTAACCATTTTTTAAGTTTTACAAAAATATTTCTGGTAAAAAATAATTCTAGTTAGACAGAGCATGCAGCATTCGTAAGAAAAATTTAAATTATCATGTTACTTGAATACTTTCTAGGACTGACCCGTTCAGTTAAACCCAACTTCATGTATTAGGAAACATTATAATAAACTTCTCAATAAATTGTTTAAAGATAATTTTAAACTTTACTAGAAAAATGATAAACTACATCTGTATGGACCTATTATTCAAAAGTTTAAAATACGGAATAAATGTTGAAACATTATTACTGTAACATTTTTCTAAATAAAATAAGAAAAATATTGACATAATGTAGAGACAGACTACTTCCTGCAGCAGAACCTGAGAAACAAGATGCCAATTTAACTCAGATTAGATAAATGATAGATAAACAAATTTAGCTTATTCGAATTAAATAAATTATTGATTTGATCCTGAACTGTTTACCTTCACTCTTAAATAATTCCTAAATTAATAAAATTATACAAGTAGGAGTATTGAAAATTTATTAATTTAATACCTTAAAAAGATTAAAGTAAAGAAATATTTAATATTTTATGTATTAATAAAATTTTGAGAGACTATTTATATAATTTTTAATACTGTAGTGACTATTTAAGAGAGAAAATAATATTCGAAGGACCGCAGAATTAATAATTTACTCATTATATATGCCAGTTATAGTAAACAAACAATGAAAAGAATAGCTATTTGCTAGAGTTGACCAAAGCCATTGAAATATAATCTAGTCCAGAAACTATGACAATATACTCATTCCATTAAAGTTCCAACATTTGATTCAATTTTGAGCAAAAAGGTCTTTGTTCTATACCACTACTGCACATTGTATTTGAGAAGGGTGGGGGGAAGAAAATCTACCCCCTTTACAAAGGTACTGCTTGACAACTTCGGTGTGTAAACTAAAATCTCTCAGCCGTTTCGACAACAGGTTGAGCTTCAACATGCTTTTTAACAAGATATGGACCCCTTCCAACAGCTTCCTGCAACTGCATGCACCATTACAAAATTGTCACTTCAATTCAAAATAAATGTTCTCTTCAAAATAATTTTTAGCAACCACACTGTTGTTCTTAAGTCCCCTTTAATGTTACTCCCTTCAATAATTATTTGTAAATGTTATATTTTATTAATCCTGTCCTCGAATATTTTGATATGAACACAAAGATCATGCACATCAAAGTTTAGAGAAATCAGATGTAGTTACCTAATTTTGTAGTTAACATTTACTTATATTTTTAAAAAGTATATTATACCTTAAATAAAATTTATTTAAGGAAGTATCCTAGTTTTCAAAATATCTAAGTTTGTATAATCTTGATCAACACAATAAGAACTTATACTCTTAAGGTTGAATTAATAAAGTTTAACTTGTACCGAGAGTAATCGAAGAAAAGTAACTTGATTCCTTCTCATATAGTTAGAGAGAGCATACAAAAGCTTGGAAAGGAAACAGAAACACATGCACAGCACAAAATAGTGGAAAGGTTTGGTATCTAACCTTTGCAGCTATTCCTGCAAAAGCAGGATCTGTAGATACTCTACTAGATTGTGTCAATGATTTGTGTATTGCCTTGCAGCAGTTATATCTGGCTTCCATACCTGAAATGTTCCAATGTACGTGTTAAATTAAGAAGTGTCAACTGTCAAGAAATACAGTTGGAGCAAAGTAACAGGCAAAAGCATATGTAATGACTATTATTGGCATAATAAAATTCATCTAAATCATAATGCATACCTATTTTTGTGGTTTCAGTACTTGGGTCGGTCACTTTATTTATTATCTCTTGTTTTGAACATATCTCCATCAAGCACCATGGTCGGGCAACCAATCCACTAATCATTCTATAGCTCTGAAAAAAAGTTAAAATATGATGTCACATAAGAGTTGATTTAGTAAATTGTTCAAGGACAATTATATACAGTGTGTCTATCAATAAAGAACTTGCTTATTGTATTAAATAAGAATAATAAATATAGATCATATATGAATGGTCAAGATTAGAAGATAAATGTATATAACTTTCTCTAGTGGTGATGTGTTCAACCATTCATGTATAATTGTATAACTCAAATTTATTAGTTCTCACAATCTCAAAATTGAAAACTTTTCTCACTAAATGTGTCCCTTATACACATAAACCCAATTGCTCCATTATTGATTGCTGTGTTTGGGTTTAGAGCAGACTGACATTTTACAGTTTAAGGAAAGCTACTATAAACAGATTCACTTCTAAGATTAATGAAATAATTTGGATTAAGAAACCTAAATGCTCTATTGTTGAATTTTGGATTTACAATGACCTAGCAGTGAGTAAATTATCCCGACAATATAAAGCATGTAAACTGTTGTGTAATGTAGGAGATAGTTATTCCATAATTAGTGCAGATTCTGTTTTCTACTTATTAGGACAGATTTGGTGGTGATTTGATTTGTATAGTCTTAATTACTTGTTTCCTTAATTAGGTTGTAATTAGTCAATAAATTCAGATTGTAATCATTCTCTGAACAATACAAAGATTAAAAAGTAATACAAATACAAATCTGTTCTTCCAATTCTTTCGGGCAGCCTTCATTGTTGAAGCTTAGTTTTCCCCGGGCAGCCTTCATTGCTGCAACTTTATTTTTCAGTGCCTAGCCACTGCCTCCACTGTATGCCGTCCGCCGCCGTCTACCGTCCGACGCTGTCTGCCGGCCGCCGGAAAATTTTCCGGCAACATTTTTTACCGGGACCACCACCATTATAAGCGGAATTCGCCGATCTGCAAAGCTCAGTCGGTTTCATCTTCATCAGATATCCCACGCGCCACCTTCCTGGTTGCCGTTTGCGATGCTGCTTGCCCAGTCGTCACCCCCTTCTAGTCCGATTTCCGAGTTGTCTCATTTCTGCCATCCCTTAACAATGTCGGTTAGTAAGACATCTAGTTCTTGTTCCTTAACCATGACGGGTAAGAGTTCTAGCTTCTTATCCTTTAATGCTTCTAGTACTGAGAATATCTGGATTAGACTCTGGTGCTACTGACCATATGACACCTTATTCCTCTTATTTTTCATCCTACACCGCCCGGTAACCAACATATCACTGTTGCTAATGGTTCCAATACCCTCATTACTGGTGTTGGTAACATCCACCTTCAACCTTCCTTCCCCTTAAAAAATGTGTTCCATGTTTCCAAACTATCTAATAACCTTTTGTCTGTTCATAAGGTTACCCAAGATTTAAGCTATGCAGTGACATTTTTTCGTTCCCATTGTGTTTTCCAAGATCTTGCCACGGGGAGGACAATTGGAATTTCTAAAGAGGACGGGTTATACTACTTACACCATAAATAAAGTAAAGAGTGTCCAAGACCGAAAGCTCTCACTTCTAATCTTTAACCAAGCTTTGAATCTTGGTCCTCCTCTCAAATATGGCTTCAACACAGACATCTTGGTCATCCTCCTTTTAGCTTCCTAAAGTCTTTATTTCCTATTTTATTTACAAAAGTGTCTGTTAAGTCTTTTCATTGTGATGTTTGTCAGTTTACTAAACACCACTGAACAACTTTTCTTCCCAGTAATAATAAAAGTTCTAAACCTTTTGATCTTATTCATTCAGATGTATAGGGACCTTCACCTATTAGTAATATCTTATGGTGCAAAGTGGTTTGTTCATTTATTGATGATTGTACTTGGGTTACCTGGATATTCCTCATGAAAGATAAGTCTGAAGTTTTTCACTTGTTTGTTAACTTTTACAGAATGGTTCAAACACAATTTGGAAGCCCAATTAAGAGATTGTGTTCTGATAATGGAAGAGAATATGTGAACCAAAACCTTTCCAAGTTCCTTAGAGATAATGGAATTATCCATGAACTAACCTGTGTGGACACCCCTCAACAGAATGTGGTTGCAGAGAGGAAAAATTGTCATCTCCTAGAAGTTACTAGAGCTTTACTCTTCCAAATGTCTGTTCCTAGATCTTACTAGGGGGAAGCGATCCTCACTGTCATTTATTTGATCAATAAATTATCTTCTCAAGTTCTAGATGGTGTTAGCCCTGTTCAACTTATGACCACATTTCATCCTTCTATTCCTATTATGACTAGTCTTCAGAGTCGTGTCTTTGGATGACCTGTTTTTGTCCATGTTCATAATCCTCATCGGGGTAAGTTAGATCCTCTGGCCATCAAATGTGTCTTCATCAGTTATGCCTCCAACAAAAAAGGTTACAAATGTTATCACCCTCAAAGTCGTAGAGTCTATTTCTCCAAGGATGTCACCTTTCATGAAACAACGTCCTTCTTTCGTAGTTCTCAACTTCAGGGGGAGAGTATTCAAGAAGCTGAGTTCCTTGAGTTGTCACCTTTTCCTTCTTTGTTGCAGGATTTCATTCCTATGGAGGATGACAAAGGCCCTGAGCAAACATCTGAGCCGACATTATTACCAAAGCAGAACAATGAGGACAAATATTTTGGGAAACAATATCAGTGAAGGCAACAAGAACCGTCTTGGTCGAACAACAACTTCAATCGCCCGAACCAGAGGCAACAACACATACCCTAGAAACTCTTGAGGACACCTTAAATACCGTTTGTGAACCTAACCTAGATGATTTACCTATTGCCTTGAGAAAAGAAAAAAGATCATGTGCCAAATATCCTATATCCCAATTTATGTCCACTAAAAACTTTCTATGCATCACCAAAGTTTTCTTTCAACTATTGATTCTATCAGAATCCCAACATCAGTACAAAAAGCCTTAAAAGATGAGAACTGGGTTCGCGCCATGAATGAAGAAATGGGTGCATTAGAAAGGAACGAGACGTGGGAGATTGTAGAGAGATTGAAGGACAAGAAGGCAGTGGGTTGTAGGTGGATATACACGGTTAAGTATCAGTCTAACGGCACATTAGATCGTTATAAGCCGAGGCTTGGTTGCAAAAAGGTTCAACCAAACCTATGGGATCGATTATGAGGAATCTTTTGCTCCGATGGCAAAAATGAATACAGTTAGGATTATCCTCTCCTTGGCAGCACACTTTGGTCGGGAGATGCATCAATTTGATGTTAAAAATGCCTTTTTGCATGGAAGCTTGGAGGAAGAAGTGTACATGGAGATTCTGCCTGGATATGGTGCCACTAATGAAGGGAATAAGGTGTGCAAATTAAAGAAAGCCTTGTATGGTCTTAAACAATCACCTCATGCTTGGTTTGGAAGGTTTACTCAAGCTATGGTGTCTTTGGGGTACCGGCAAAGCCAAGGTGGCCATACTCTATTTATAAAACATTCTCAGGATGGTAAACTCACCCTACTCTTAGTCTATGTACATCCCTGGCAGATATGTTCCATAAAGGACTTCCAACAGAACAGTTCAAAGATCTTACTTGCAAGTTGAGACTGATAGATATACATTCACCAGCTTGAGGGGGAGTGTTGTGTAATGTAATTAGGAGATAATTATTCCATAACTAGTGCAGATTCTGTTTTCTACTTATTAGGACAGATTTGGTGGTGATTTGATTTATATAGCCTTAATTACTCGTTTCCTTAATTAGGTTGTAATTAGTCTATAAATTTAGATTGTAATCATTCTTTGAACAGTACAGAGATTAAGAAATAATACAGATTTGTTCTTCCGACAGTGAGTAAATTATCCAGACAATATAAAGCATGTAAACTAATAATATGAAAGTTCGTATTAGTGTCTCACCGCTAGTCGTATTTCTGAATCCTGCTGCAAAACTGATAGAAAAAGACCCTGCAAATTGCATGAATTTGTTAAGACTATAGACTGTAGTATTTCATTTAATTAAGAGTTATCGCGTAAGGCAACTAAATGAACATTGTAGCCATGATCAATAAACTAACAGGGTAATTGCACTTACAGTCTAGTGTACGCAAGTAACTGGTCAATAATTTCTTTCTAAAACACATGGAAGCAAAAATGTCTGGTCTAATTATGAGGGGCACAATTACTATTTAATCAACAGTCATTTGTTAGGTAAGTTTCGGTTAACATATTTTGTCGTGTATATATCAAGATGGAATTTTCACTGAGGTGAATATTTATCTTAAATCCCTTTCCGTATAGTGATACATAATGTTACATTACATCCTCTACATTTTAACATTTTGAACAAAGGAAAGAAATGGAAGTGAGCATTCTTCAGTGAGAAAAAGATTAATACAAAAAATAGACAGCATAAATACTGTATATGTGTGGTACTCTTTTATATTTTGACATTCAAGTTCATGATTAAGTTAGGACAGCTGCAGCTTAGATAAAGTTTCATATATATGCCTAGTCCCTTTAGTTCAAATTTCAAAGAGAAACCAAACCATTAGAAATAGAACTCAAATAATTAACCAATAAAAAGCACTTGAAACTAAAAAGAATGAGAAGCCAACCGATGGTGTCAGCTTTGAGCTTCTGGATGCTGTTTCATAAATTAGACGTCGCAGGTTTTCTTCTGCTTCAGGACTGAGTATAATGTCATTCTCAGATCTGGCTTCTCCTGCAATGTTCCCTAGGGTATGCAGCGCAGCCTGGGATTGCCATTTTCGAAACCATACAAGTTAGAACTTAGAAGAGAAGTTATGACCATATAACATCTTCCAAGTAAAATGGTATTCCAACTTTTTCTACAGTCAAGAAAAATTAAAAGTTTATTCAAATCAGTGCTATCAATGGCAGTGGCAGAAGACCAAGATTCCGCCACCAAATATGCCATTGCAGCCTATAGCGCCACCATGCTGTTTTGTCATGGTGTTGCCATTGAAAAACACTTATTCAAGTACTGCATTCTACTTTGAACTGTACGTTCTAGAGTAGAGGGTACAAAAATAAAATTAGATTACTGGATTTGTTACATCCTTGGAAATTATCAGCAGTGTCAACAATGTAAAATATCTTCATGTTTGACTCGGAGATTAAATGGGATGTCATACACAGAACACATGTTACCAAAAAGCCTAGTTGAATGCTACATCAGATTGATGTCATGGAGGCAAACATGTTCAAACACTACATGCAGCAAATTGTATCAAAGCACTTAAATGTCAAACATGTTCAACTTTGAGGGCAATATATTGCTTCCAATCACAAGATTACATCAGTTTAAAATACCTTAAAACAATTCGAAAAGAAAAGAACTGCAAGTATCTAGTTCACTAACCAGCTGTCTACCATGTCCTTGTGGTCCTTGTCGATCAAAAGCGGCATATATAACATGTCTAGCAGCAGGTGATGAACCTGAGAGTAATAACATAGCTCCTTGGATAGCTATGATCACAAAAACCATAAATTAAAATTTGTGATATTTGAAAAAGAACAGGTTATCAATCAACATTGAAATATAAACTGATAATTGAGTTGTTGAATATGCAGCTGTGGGCAGGGAAAGGCTTGGTCAGCCTCCTCCAGCTGCTAGTAGCTGTTTTTTAGGACTGCATAGATAGGCAGCCGAAGATGGCAGTAAACCCTACCAGACTCGAATACAATGTTGAAAGAAAGAGAGAAAGAAAGGCATGTGCATAAACTGTAATGGATATGCTACAATGTGTAGTGACCCTCATATTTATATTACTAGGTTATGTTACTAGCATGTTGACTGAGCTCATATACATAAGGTTGAGTACCAAAAACCTTTATTATAATAACTCTTAGCATACTTGACTTTTGTTATTAACCTCTGGTTATTAATTTTAATTATTAATTATGAATACTCCTGTTTGAGTAATTTTTTTTAATATTTGAGCATTTATTCATGTAATATAAGTTATTTAACTTAAATCTAAAAAATTTATACTAGTGGTCATCCCACTATTGCGCTGTCAGGGTTGCCCACTCCACACAGTTATACAAGATTAATAACTAAGATCAAAAGATATATAATTTAATCAAATAAAATCAGTTTTCCAATAAGAGATACAAAAACATCTGTATTAAAAAGCTGGCAATGAAAATAACATACATAATCCTATATGACCCAATGATTCAAGTGCAGTTTCAGATTCATCCCTCTCCAAAGGTTCCAATGACTGAAGTCTTTGGTCAATAGATGAAATAACAGTTTTAACACCTGAGTAGCACAACAAATATAAATTAGTTAACAGTTTCTAACTCTTTCATAACAATAATTAAATTGTGCTACATGATACGGGAAACAATTGGGCACTTTGAAAATGTTGCAACAAGGACTTAATCAGGTTGCATCAAATCAATAGTCCATAGTTCTTTGATATCATGTATTAAATTATCAAACAAGTCATGTGAAGTGCATAGTCAATTAACAAATGAAATCAGCATCTTAAAATGTGGATTTAGACCTAACTCAACTCCAAAAGCTAGCTAAAGAGGTGAGGATTGTCCCCCACTTAAACTCTAGTTTTTCCTTATCTCTAATCAATATGGGACTTGGCTTTTTCCCAATACATCCCCTCATGCCCAGCACTATTGAGCTTGGTGCATGGATAATAAGATAAATAGGTGGCCCTTTTTTATAGATCTAGGATAGGCTTTGGGACTTCTTTTTTATTATTACACCCCTTATTCCTAGCACTATTTGAGTTTGGTGCATAGGTGGATGGCCCTTTATTTTTCTTTTAATCTAGGATGTGCTTTAATACCATCTTAGAATGTGGATTTGGACCTAACTCAACCCCAAAAGCTAGCTCAAGAGAGGAGGATAGTCCCCCACTTATAGACTCTTGTTTGCCGTTATCTCTAGTCAATGTTCGGACTTCAGGTTTTTCCAATACAACACAATTAGCAAGAGATCAGTTATATTTGCAACAAAACCTTGTTGCAATTAGATGTGCAAACAGATGGATTAGAGTATTTGAATTGCTAGTCTGAAGATTATTTTTAAATGTATGTTTCTTTTCTATTTTTTTATCTGTTGTAAAGTCACTTTCAACTAGTCTTGTCTCTGTTGTGGCTGTCTTATTAGAGGTTCAGATTTGAACCTTAAAGAAATATTTTCTTCCTTGCATTCCTAGTTATACTTTTTAAATATATGAAGTTGAGTTGAGTGTTCAGAAACACACTCAAGCTATTCACACTCAAATCTTTATCTCTCAAGTATTATGAAATCAAATTTCAATATCTTTTGACAAACATTAATGGAAAGAGAAATGGTTTAAAGAGCAACACTTACAAGGTTCATCTATGAAGGAGTAAGTAATGTCCTTGGATAGTAGCCTTCCACTTATCATCATCGCTCTTGATCTTAAAATTGATTCCATAGAATTGTTGCTAGCCTCAAGAAAAAGGATGTTCTTATATCAGGAAAACAATTTTCACAACATCCATTAGTTGAATTAATATTCTTGAGAGATAATAAGTGATTACCTAATTATTGATGAAAGCAATTGAAGGAGGCTAGTCTTTGACAAAAATTCAGTACCATGTTCAATTTCTGCTAACTGCATCCATTTCACTCAAAATGAGAATGTATATGAATGCAAATAATGTGAACAGGAGAACTGCTAAACAACTGAGTTCTAATGCAGAGTTCCTGAATTTGGTATCTGTTACATTTGTGATGGGATTATTCTTGTGTGTTTGGTCTATCTCAGGAACCACTTTTCCATGGAATCATTGTAATTTTATCTTAAAACGTCCATGACTGAAAATATTTTGGAACAAACACTTGACTGACTTGAGTCTCCAAGTGCTACAGGGTAAAGAGGAAAAGTGTCTTTTGGATGGGGGCCATCCATTGGCCCAATTTATATAAATTCACCAAACACATTCTTCTCTCTCCCAAAAGGAATAATCAAACAGAAAGTTTAACCAGGAAAATCTCTTAGTTCTATATAAAACGGTCGTTTTTCTGCTACTGTTAACCAAAGCAAAGTGTAGGTTCTGTGGATATATAGTTTACACAATGAACTAACTAAACATGTGATAATGCGCAAGTAGAACGATTATTCTGCATCTTTTGAAGTCAGGAATCAAAATGAGAGGAGAGTATAGTAACCTCATATAGAAGCTCCAAAACTAACTAAACATGTGATAATGCACAAGTAGATCGATTATTATGCATCTTTTGAAGTCAGGAATCAAAATGAGAGGAGAGAATAGTAACCTCATATAGAAGCTCCAAAACAGTTAAAGTTACAAGGGTATCATCTGCGTTTGTGATTTCTGCTTCCAACAATTTAAGTAGATTTAAACTGTAAATAGTAGATGCTGCTGACTTAGATACAGAAAAAAGCTTCACCACTAAAGCCAATACACGAACTCGACCCTAAATCATCAAAGTAAAAAGTTATACAGTAGCAAATTAAGTCCATTATGCACAGGTGTGAAACATAACCCCCTGATAAAAATAAAAAAGATAATATGCTCTATTTAGTTTTTGATATCAACATAAAAAGGCGTATATATTCCACTATTCACCATAGCCCCAGAAAATTGTTTCCCCTGTGATGCTTACATTTTAGACATAACCCCAGAAATTTCAAAATTCAACAGCTTTACTAATTTAGTAACTAATATATTTGAATATAGTTACACTTAAATCAACCTATCTCTATTTCCCTTTCTAACACCAAATTTGGAGGAAGGGGTCAGGGAGGAGATACCAAGCTTATAACACTATCTAAATTAGAACAAAACACAATTGAACCAACTTTATTGGCAATGCTTCAAGGATAATTTTTTTTCAAAAAAAAAAGGCTTAAATATGTTTTTGGTCTCTGTAATTAAATGATTTTTCATTTTTCGTCCTTGTAAAAAAATAATTCATAGTCCCTAACATTTCCAAATGTTTCACTTTTGGTCCCTGCCATCAATGACCATCACAAAAGAAAACAAAGGTCTGCTCATTTGCTAGAGCATTCCCATGCTTTCAAAATAAAGCTCTCAAAATAGTTTATATGTTAAGATATTTGATGATAAATGCAAATTCATGCATTGACAAATTAGTTACCATACCAGTGACGAACATTGTGATGCGATAATCCCTAGGTCAGTATCACCTCCCTGGGCAGATGGAAAGATAATTTCCTACAATAGTATAGCAAGTCAGCTAGCATTCATGAAAGAGACGGTTTTAACGAATCTCCTGCCTTTCATACAAGTGAAAGGCTTTTACGTAACTTGACAAAAGAATTTGCTTACCATGCCTTCAGGAAAACTAGCTAACTTTTTTATTGAATTCATTGCCACAGCTGCCACTTGTTCATCGCTGCATACATGAGAAGATAAGAAAATCAAAGGATCTGTGATATGAGTGAACTATCAAAAACAGTATATTTAGCAGACACTAGATCTAACCTAGGAAATTTAAAATATAAAAATAGGATAGCAGGGGAACCCTTTGCAAAAGCATCCCTTGACCACTACAAAAAAAGGGTCCTTTACTAGAATCCTGATTTACTGCATAACTTTTTTCATACTTGTGGTGAATCAAACTATTCCTCAGCTGGGAGCCAAGTTCTAACTGATGAGGACATCAAGACCCAAGAGCATGAGACCCAAGAGCATGAGGCCCATGATGAGAAGAATCAAAATCAAGACCCAATTCATAGCGTGGGTGGACCCATGACTAGGGGGAGGCTTAGAAAGGCCCAAGAGGCATTACAACACAAGGTGGCCCATGTGCTGGAGACCAAATTGTTGGAGGCTCAACAAACGAAGAAGCATAGGTTGATTACATGTCTAGCTTGCTTAGAGGGCTAGGAGGCCCAACTAGAAGATTTAGTCTTTTGCTATTTTTTTTAAGTAATAAATTTGTTTGGTTTTATCTTGTAAAAGATGTTAAAAGAAAATAATAATTGGGTAGAAGTAGGATTTCAAGCTAGAATAATAAGCTTAGAATGCCTCACCTACCATTTAAACAATTTAACATTTCTTGTGAAATAGGCATTTTAATTTACTTCTAAACGAGGTAAACCCATAGACCTAATTTGTATGAAACCTTTTGGAATTGAGAAAAGAAGGAGGTATTATTCAGTCTAATTTGTAATTTGTTGTGAGTTTAAGCTCTGCTAGGGTTCTTCCTTGCATTTTCAATCTTATCAAGAATTCTTCAATTCTTGTGTGGCGATCATCCTTGGCTTATCAAACAAACTTGTTTGTGGCGCCTTCCTTTTTATATCTATTTTCTTTTTATTGTTCTGCATTTTATTATATCAAAAATCCCCAAATTCTCATTCGACTCCAAACCCTGATTCTCAAATCTTCTCTTAATTCTGGTTTGGATTCATATCACTAACCCTAGAGGTAGAGAGATCCATTCTCCAACAAATTTTTTTCCATACATACGGACCAAGGATTGAACCCCTGACTGCATGCTTAAGGGGCAAGGCTATCTGCCAGCCATGCCACACCATGTTGGTGTGGCCTTAAAACAAAAATAGAACGTGTATAATCAAGGTTACTTTATCATATGGGAAGCCATGCTTAATGATCCAATAACAATGCACCAGTGCCAGCAATAAATACAAATGCTGGATACAGTAAACATCCATATGAAATTATGGAGGTGTTTGATACTCCATTCTCATCCAGCCATCTATATTTATGATTCATGGTTATTATTGATACCTAAAAAAGACACCAGTATTGGTGGTTGGTAGGTAGGTATAAAATTACTTTTACAGTAGTATTAAGGGTCCGAGTAAACATGTGAATACATCCAATTACGAGAATCTCATCTAGTACCTCCTAAATGCAAGGGAACCAACATTCTCAAGAACAAATTTTGAACCACTTTTATGAATTACCAATATCAACCTTTCTTTCATAAGTTCAAACTTTTGTACAAAATAAGAACTTAGATACATGTGTATCTTATATTGTCTAATCTTAAAACAATTAAAAATGAATATAAATTACTGATATCAACCTTTCTTTCATAAGTTTAAACTACTGTACAAAACAAGGAGAACTTAGACGCACATGTATCTTATACTGTCATCTTAAAACAATTAGAAATGAAAAATGCATGAATATCAAGCACCTCCTAAAAATGCACTCTCATCTAATTCAGCTTATCCTACTTGGTACTAAGTCACTCAATCTAACCAAATCCCTTACCTATTTGTAGGTGACACTATTTGACACATCACTTTATTACTGAAATAAAACATTTTGGCAAAGCAAGAATGATGAGAAACTCAACACTTTTTCCACTTACCCTTTTATAAGGCAATCAAGCAAAAGAGGATATATGTTAAAGTCTTTAAGTAGACGAGCAGAAATCTCATGATCATTGTCAAGATGCTCCAGAAGGAAAGTAACCTGCAAGTTGTCAACATGCCATACAAAATTAATATTGCTGAAGAATTGTTCCACATAAGTAGTAATTTGCATATGCAAAAATATCTTACTAAATTTTATTTGCAGATGTATAAATTCATAGGTAATTATCAAACCATTTCAATCGATTCAATGAGCATATACAACTTGGACTAACCACATTATTAATACTAAGTGCCAATGCACAGCCACATGGCTGAGATTTTTTAGAAGGAGACGCACTAAGCACCATACAATGGACTAGAGGATGAAAGAAATGGTAGAAGGTAAATATGAGAGAAAAATAATAGCAGAAGAGGAAATGCACACACGTGATAGTAAGTAAGAGAAACTGACCTTACAATAAGGTTTAACAAATGATAGAATATGTAAACACTAAAAAGTTGCAATTTTCAAGGACAAACCCTCTCTAAAGCTTTAGGAAGTTAACAAACAAAAAACTTTATAACTTCCAAATAAGCACACCAATTTGGTGAAGGTCTGCAATTATTTCTATATCTCTAAAACACACTTCAAACAACAGTCTTATGGAATTGAAGCATGGATAATGCCAAACCCACTCTACCTTGTGCTGAAAGTCAACTTTTATTCAGAATAAAAGGAGAGGAAAAGATCAAATACCTGCTTGCAAGGTCATAAAGACTCCTGATGGCATCATGTCAAAGACTATCAATCCTAAAAGCTTAAGCTATTTGATAAAGATTCAAGCTTGATTTTATATCTCCACACACGTGCACATATACACAATATTAACAGTTAACACAGGCCACCATTGGCATACTTGTCGAACCACTAAATTATTTTTGGGATTCACTAACTAGAATTTGCAAAGATCTATGAAGAGAAAAGGTTAACTGCATTCCATTATAAACCATAAACTATTAGTCTTTATTAGTGAGGATGAAGGGTGATGAATCTCCATCATCCATACTACAGAAGGATTTAAATAAATTTGGTCTATAAAAAGTATAACCACGTACTGTTTTGCAAGCTAAGGATCTGACTGCTTCAGAATCTGCCTGCAGACCAACTTGAACAAATGGCTGAACAAAAAACATAATAGCAGAGCAATAAGCATAACTATTACAATAATAATATAATGTAATATGAGAAATAATACATAATTTTATGTATGCAGAATGGAAAATGACGATTGAACACAGAAAACAACATTTAATGCCCTCTTAAATTAATGGTTAACTGCACAGGATACAGTTTTAAGTACTTTGCTAACAAGCTCTTTGTAGGTCTTAATTGTTGAGTGCAGTGCACACATCTGAATACAATCTATCAAATCAAAGCTCTTTCAAGTTTGATTTCATAGTTTAACAACCTGAAACTTTTCATTTCATCTGACTTACTGCAGCTTAGTCCAAGATTTATCATTTTTTTTAATGATTTGAATGCTGGTGTTCCGATTCCCATAATACCAAGGCTGTTATATGAAGATAGAAAACAATTACATAAAATTAAAAATTAAAAATAGAATGAATATACTATTCTTTTAAACGTAATGAATGAAAAAACTTGGAACAATCACACTTCATGGGCAAGTAAAGTAGTAAACAGAGACAAAATGTAAAATAAACATTCACTTCCCCTCATACACATTATGAGGATCAATTTAGTCATCATTGAGAACAAAAGAAAGAAACTCTAGTTCGATCAGGTTTTTTGGTGCATAAGATACAGAAACAAAAAAATGAAGTCAATTGTTGCTAGCACACTTTTGTAATAAAAAAATTTTTTTAAAAAAAAAAAAAAAAAAAAAAAAAAAAAAAAAAAAAAAAAAAAAAAAAACAAACAATTAGAACTAAAGTACATAGGTTTTGTGGGAAAGCAAATAACACTACTTTTAGAGAATATTTAGTTTTATTCTCAATGCAGAAAGCAAGCCATGTTTAATTAACAATTTACTGAACAAAATATAATGGATGATTTAAGGGAGTATATCACACACCATATACTGTGGGATCAGAGAAGCACCCAACTTCGTACTGAATAACCTTTCAATGCATGCAACGAGAGTATTTTCTAGGCCAGGCACATCAAGTTGAGTCTGCAATGCACTGCAAAAGTAAAGGAGAAAATGAAAGGAAAATTTCACTAGAAGGATATATAATGTCATCAACGCTAAACAAAACCCCAAATTCATTTCATGACTATGATTGGAAATTCAAAAAAATAAAATAAAAATCTACAACACTAAATCAAACAGTACAGCAATCCAAGGTTAACAAAAATGGTCAGAAACCACAACATCAAGATTTTTGACATCTTTGCCATATTAACCACGCAATTGCAGCTGCATGCCTCATGTGTCCACAATTTTCCACAATAGCAAGGATCACCCAAAAGCTTAAATAACTGTGACCATGACCACAGTTTAAAACCTTGTAAACATCATTAGGCATGAAAAATAGTTCTCTACTGACCAAAACAGGGTATGAAGTCTTAAAACAAATTATTTCTTTTTTCAATTAGGTGAAAGAACAGCATAGGTCAAAGAAAGTAAACAATGATTTCAACAGTATTACTCAAAATGCATTCAATTCAAGTAAGACAAAGATACCTTACAGTTTCCATTTTTCTTTCATCAACATTTTTTTTTCCTTTTTTCTTTTTGTGAAGGATAAGTCAATGCATACACAAACAAATACACAAATACATCATTACAAACCAAAGAAACTCTCCAATAAGCAACAACAGGCAAAACAAAGAAAAGGGTATAAAAAAAGTGATAAAAAGAAGCAAACTTGAAGATGAGTGGTAGAGGGAAACGATTGAGAAAGTCCCTAGCGGAATCATCGCTTTGCACCCCTGAAATCGAAGCAATGTTACTCACAAAGTGAAAAATGCGATAATCGCAGAGAAAGGAGGTGAAGAATAACAAAGTTAGGAACCTGGGTAGTGAGCGAAACCAGAAGCTGCTTCGAGGAGTTGAGAAGGATCGTCCATGGCGTAAGGGGAAGTGAGTGTGAAGCTGAAGAGAGAAAGAAGAGAGGGAAGAAAGAAAAAATGGGAAGAAACAAACCTATACACGTGGCAATGGTGTTCTACGTGTAGCGCAAGCATAAATTAAACTGTCACAAAAATATTGTTTCAATTAGTATTTTATTATTTCATAGAAATCAAAATTTTGGTGTCCCGTAACTTCTAATATGTAATTTTGATACATAAATTTAATTATATAATTTTATTTCTCCAATTCAAAAAAAGATATCTATAATTTTACCCATTCACTCATTTTAATTTTTGTGATATTAATTATTAAATTTTATAATATAATCAATATTAAAATATTTAATAATTATATTAAAATTATGTATTTCTGAAAATAAATGAACCAAGATTATAAACGTAAAATATTTTAAATTGAATAATTAATATTATGAAATTTAAAATAGAAGGATTAAAATTGTAAATTAAAAATTATCGTAGGAAAAATAAAAATAGGACAACTAAATTTATGAACGGAGAATTATGAGAATTAAAAGTCATTATGTTATTATTATTTCATTTTTAAAAGATGACGAGTGTCTTCTAACAAGTAGTCATTCTTGTTTAATTTGATCGTCTATTATTCAAAAGAGACGAGGAGATTTATAATCATAAATATGTCCAATGGTCATAGAATATTATGTCTGTGTATGTAATCCAAATGTTAATTTTAAGTCAAAACTAAAGGATATTTCTTAAAAATAAATATATCCATAAAATAAATGGGAAATCGTCTAGCTAAATAAAAATTCCATCAAAATATTAAATGTATGTAGAATGAATATCAAAGTCTCCTATTCATATTATCTTTAAAATTCTTCAATCAGATACCCTTATTCAAAGGATTAAGGATCATCAATTTTTATTGACATATTTTAACATGTTCTCTTGTGATTAAATATTTAATATCAATATACTTACTTTAATCTCCATTTTTATTGTTTCTAATCATAAATATTACAATAGAATAGTCACAGTGCAACTTTGATAACATAGTAATGGAGTCTATAACTTTAAGCGATTTTATGATACTCTTGAATCATGAATCATGTGAAGTAGCCTTGAAACATGAAATAAACTTAGTCCTCAAGAAGGTGAAAATAATAGTGAAAGTCCTTTTCGCACTTCTTTAAGATACAACTCCGTTGGTTACAAAATTGAGGGACTTACAAAATTTAGTAATAAATTCTTTGAATTGGATTTTTTTTTTAATGTGTTATGATGTAGATTTAGTGGTGCGGTTGTCTAGGAAGCATTGTGTATTAATTTTTCTCCAGAAAAAAAAAATCTTTAAATAACAAAGTTAATAAAACAAAATCATTTTTTCAACCCTATTGTTTATTATCCTAATACTATTCTAACTATTTAATTTAATATTAATTTTAATATTTCATCACTAGTTATATTTCAGAAATTTTTCTTTGTTTATCAATATTGTTGAATATCATAACTAATTATTTACATATAATAATGAAAAAGAAAAAGATATTGTCGATAATCAATATTGTCGATATCTTGTCTCCTTTTATATTCTTGAGATAATCCTAAAAGAGGTTGAGAATTAACTTCATGACAATTATCAAATGAGAGAAGAAATGACAACAAATCTTAAAAAAGGCAAAAGGAGTTGGAATTAAATATAGAAAAACAATTTAAGAAAAAAAGATGAAAATCAAGTTGAAGAAAAGCTGACAAGAATGTTTTTTTTAAGCATGCAAGCCTTTTCAGCAATTAATTATACATTACACTCTTATCTATTTGTTTTTAAGTTAATTAAATATTTTGCTAAGAAAAGGATACTAGGACAAAGTTTACCCTATTCCTTTTCTTTTATTATTATTATTATTAATCAAGGATAGAGAATAAATGTCTAGGACGTACGGTTTAGGGTTTTAAAATAATATAAATTAGATAATATTTATAACTCATTATACTTGTTCATAAATATTTTTTTATTATCTTTTATTATAATTAATATTCTAAAATTAATCTTATTTATAATCTCATATTTTATATTATTTAATTTGATTTTTTTTATAATTATACAAACGAGACAATCAATAAATAAATGTAATGAACATAAATATAGTTAATTATTGAGTTAAATCTTCAAATGGTAAAAGTAAGTCATATATTATTATTTTCAAGTTATTAATGTATTTTTTTCATTAATACTTTAAATGTATATGAATTATTATGACTTCTTATACATGTTTTAACGTTATTTTATATATTTTTATTTTGTAGGTAAGTAGATCATATTATTTCAATTGCTTTTGCAATAGTTATTTCTAACATATTCCGGAAATTCTTTTTCTTTTTCATTATTATATGTAAATAATTAGTTATGATATTTTATTTTTTGAATTATTTATGAAATTTATTCAAGTAAATTGTGTTTTTCTATATATTTTCATATTAACAATATTATAATATATAATATGTAATGACCCGACTTTGTTGTTATATATACTGATCTTTTTTATTCTAATATTTTTTTATGAAATTTATTCAAGTAAATTGTTTTTTCATATATTTTCATATTAATAATATATAATTTTTATATTAATAATATATAATGTATGATTCCTCCACAATTTCTATATGATATATGATTCCTCCATAATTTCATCATTATGCAACGTAATATCATCTCATTAGATAATACGACTTTTTGTCGAAAACTTACCGATTACTCAGGGTCTCCCAGTGTTACATAGAATATATCATAAACAACATTTGATCATCATGGGTAAAATGATTTCTCACTGTCTTATGTTTAGACACACATATTAAACCTTATGCTCAGATGCATAGGTTGAGTTTATCATTATGTGAACTCTCCCTAAGATCAAAACTTCTCTCATGCATGTATGAACATGATCACTTCTCCTCGTTCTAAACATGTTTGATTATTATTAATTTATACATCAGCAATCCATTACACATGTTCATAGTATCATGAATACAACATAACATCGTCATCCAAGTTCATAGCATCAAGAATCAAAACGCAAAACACAATTTCTCACACAGATTCATAGCATCATGAATTTTTATCTCGATAAATCATATAATAGATAAAAATTCATAAAAAATTCTTAAACTTAAAAATTTAGAATATTTAAAATCTTAAGTAATTTAAAAACTTTAAAACCTAAGTTTCCATAAGTTTAGAATAAAAACACTTAAATTATATAAATATCCTTTAATTATTACTTGTTGTTAATCAAAATTTCATTCTCTTATTTAAAACATATCAATAAAATTAATTCATTAAAAGTTCACTTTAGACTATGTTAACCAATTTTGTTATAAAACCTTCAAGAATTCTCTAGAAACTTAAAATACTTAACACTTAAATAATTTTTAAAAGAACTTCTATGACATAACTATAATCAAAATACTCAATATTTAAAATTTTTAAGAATATAAGAATACATAGGAACTTAAAACCTATAAGATTAGAGACTTAAATAATTAAAAATTCATAAAACTTAGAATCTTAAAATCTTTTAAAATATAGAATCTTTTAGAAACTTTGAAATTTTCCTCACCTTAAACCTTTGTGATTACTTAAGAGAACTCTTGGAAAGGTTTTTAAGAGTGGTACAAATTCCTACTCAATTTTACTTGATTTTAAAGTTTAGTGAAGTTTTGGAAAAGTTTGAAATTTAGCCTAAGAAGTTCACGTTTTTGACTTTGTGAAACTAGGTAGTTTTGGTGAAAAGCTCACGGCTAAGTTTTCCAAGTGATCCCAAGCCCTTTATATAGTAGTAGGAAATTATTAAATTATTCATGTAATTAGTTAGTTTATCTAGTTTGGTTACTTTTGAAATTAGTTAGCATTTTTTATCCATTTCTAACTAAGTAATAAATGTTTTAGGATAGAAATCTTAACTTTGGTCTTTCTTCCTTAACCTTGGTCATGTGGTTCATGTCTTGCAACAATTGCACACATGATAAAATTTTAAAAGGTGATGCAAGGTGGCAAATTTCTATACCATATAACCTTTGTAACTTTGGAAGATTTTTTTTACTACAACACGAACTTCACTTGATTTTCCATTCTTAGATTTTCCTTGCCATAGTTCACTTGATCTTATACAAAGCAAAGACAATTTATATAAATTTTACACAATTGTAATTAAAAGTTACATATTTTTTAAATTTCATAATGTATTAAAAATATTATTTTTGTGCCTATTTTATGCTCTTGAATCAAACCTTAAAATGTTATAAAATTTATCTTAAGACTTCTTGTAATCTAGATCATTCATTTCTAGATAAGATTAATCTTATATGTAGATTTTGAAGAAGTCAAAATCAATTTAAACTCTTCAACGTAAATCTTTGTAGAAAATTTTTTGTTATTGTTTTTATGTTATTTTATGAAAGTAACTATATCATGTTTAAGATAAAACATCAAGAATTCTATTGATCATTTTTCTATAATTTTATGATTTACAATTTTTTTAAATAACTTTTCAAAGTTGTTTCTATATTTAATTTCTATAAAATTCATTATAGAGTATTTTATTCCTATTTATATATTTATTTATCTTACACTTAATTCTGCATCATATGGGTCCTAAGCCCTTTTATTTATTTGTTGTTTGAATTTTTTAACTTATATTGAGTATATAAATGTAGTCCAGGGAATAGTCGAATTTTCTCAAAAATTGTATGTCTTTTTATTTCACGATTAATTCTCTATCACATATGTATCTGTTTGAAAAATGCAGCCTACACTGCGTAAAAATTCATTGTCCTGGTAATAGTTAAATTTTTCATAAAAAAATGTATATTTTAAAATCAGAAAAATTTTCTATTTCACATATTAATTTTTAAAAAATTTCACATACTATATACAATAAAATTTTTATATAGACAACCAATAACACTTGCATACAACCAACATCAATTAAAAACGTCAAACAACAATTACAAATATCAATTAGTAAATTAAAATGTCAAATAGTAAAATTTACATTATGTAAAAGATAAAACACAAGAAAGGGATTGAATTGTATTAATTAAAATTTTTAACAGACGATGCAAGTTTACGTATGATATTTTAAGCAGAAACAGACACAAATTGTTTTTAATAGAAAGATTGATTTTAAGAAAAGATTACTTAAAGTTATTATCCCTTGTTAGTCGAAAAATAACACAGATATGACAGAGTATTTTTATACTAGTTCGTCTAGAGACTACGTCCAATTTCTTAACAATTTGCTAAGATTTCACTATCATAGTGAAACACCCTTACAAGTATTGTTTGAACCCAACTACTTTTGACTAAACAAAGGTATTCTTTGAACCCAGCCTCCACAAGCTAAAACAAATGGTATTCTTTAGACACAGGCTAAGACAAAGTATTCTTTGAACACAGCTTCCACAGGCTAAACACCACAATATTGATATAAACGGAGTTTGTAAAAATAAAGATTTATCTTCTACGTAGAGAGGGTTTTACAAATGAAAACCGGAGAGCTTTTCAGAGCAAAACTTGAGTTGATAGCGTAAGTTTCACCAACTTCAAAATGTTGAATATGGAGTCCTTTTATAGTTGAGCTTCTTGAAGTATCTGTTAGACTGAGAGGGTTTGAACGTTTTCCTTTATCTTGATACTTCAGAAAAGGCAGATTGGAGCAATCAGAATAATTAATGCAATCACAGCGGAAGTCAACGTGGATCAAGACTTTAACTGATTTGCTCAGAGATAACACAGGAAAATACTTTTTACTTTTCGTGTTGCAGAGGTTTGACTCAGAAAGGATTTCCACTTTTAGAAGCTTCTAAGTAACGACTTGATTTTGATTGTGACGCAAGTTACTCTGTTGTTTGAAAGGACTTACTGAAACTCCAGTAGACGAAAAACATAAACTTGTCTTTTCTGATAACTTCTTGTGTTCTTTCCTTCTTCAATTCTAACTTTGTGTCTTAGATTTAACTTCTCAAGCTGAAGCTTGCATCTGTTCTTTAGTACTTGAAGTTGAGTCTGAGCTTCATTACTTCATCTTAAGTCTTCTCTTAAGGTTATTCATCTGGTTGTTGTGCGTCTTATCTTGATAACTTGTAACTTCTCTTTGTCTGTAGTTCTTAGACTTGTGCGTCTGTATGAGAACTGCTCGTTCATCTTAGACTGTTTTATTCCTTAGTCTGATTCAAGTTCCATTTGTATTGTGATCATCAAAACACTTAGATGATTAATCATCTTGACTTAATACATTACATTCCAGATTTGTTTCAACGTAACAACTAGTTAATTTGAAATATGTTTTCAATTTATTTAATTTTAACAACAATCAAGTTATTAACAAGGAAAATATTCAATTATATTAATTTCTACAGCAAAATAAAATTTCAAACGACAAATATTTTTATAGAAAAAAAAAAGCACCAAGCTTCTTAATTATGAAAATTAGTTTGAGAGTGACTTGATTATATATATCAATTTATTCTTATTTAAATTTAGTTTATTATAATTTAATTTTACATGATCGATGTAAATATGTGTAATTAACATATATCAATTTTAACATTAATTAAAACATGCATCTTAATTAAAATAAAAAAATTAATTAAAATCAGATTAAAATAAAATTTGTATACAAATTGTTTATAATTATTTTTTTTATCAAATTGATAAAAATATAGATTTGTTATTGTAACTTTTATTGTTGAGAAAAATAATAAAATAGCTATAATATAATAATGAAAAAAGTGTTTTATCATTAAACTAAATCTATATTTTAAATATTTTTCTAAAAATATTTTTTTGTTAAGCCCAAAACTTTAAAAACTTTTTCTTCTCGACACATGATTCCTAACTAATTACCAATTCTTAAACATTTCATGATATGATGAGTAACGGAAAGTTTCCCCAAAATAATGCACATTGAAAACTTTTATATATATATATATATATATATATATATATATATATATATATATAATATACATGTATAAGTAGTTATCACATTACGTCAAAAAGCTATAAAAATTACTTAACAATTAAAAAAAAAGGGTTGATTAGTAAAAAACCCACATTTATTAAAATCTATGAATTAAAAGGAGATAAACAAATCTCAAAGTCACATGTAAACCACAACTTACTATCCCAAATTACTCGGTCTTTTTTGTAGGCTCTTAGGTCATCGTCAAGTCTAACTATTACTTATCCATCAACTTGCTTAGCACACATCTTCAATAAAATCTGCAATCCCTATGCAACAATGCAAAGGTAAGTCCTCTGTTATGGAACAGATACAATAAAAGAAAATCTTATATATATACGAACATGTATCATTAAAAATGAATCACTGTATCAGAACCATGTACACAACCCTACGAGTCCTGACACAAAACTATCTATCTATCCCATGATATTATATTTTGATACTATTTCTATTCATTCCTACTTGTTAGAATAAATTACCTCCACTACTGGGAAGACAAGTGCTTTGCTATTATTTTCACAATGATTTTAATAGAGATTGTTTCTAAAGAATATGGTTTGAGATTCCATGTCTATGAATTTCTCTATAAGCCTATAAATGTTTACTAAAGTGAAAAATGGTAAAGGTGATAAACATCTTGTAATAGCTAATAGAGAATGAATTATAATTGTTACAAAAAGAATAGAAAAAAGTGGTTGAAAACTTCAAATGGCGTTAACTAAATATTTATCTTATATCAACAAAGTTTAATCACAAATAAATCCTCTACATAGCAATCTTCAACTGGACTACTTCGGATTATGCATCAAAGATTGCTTCAACCTTTCTTCACTAATTCTTCTTTCCTCTACATGCCTTTTTTTTGTTTCATTAATTTTCTATTCTAGTTAACTCACCATGTTGTATAACAGACTCCATGATGGACTATCTTAAGGTTAGCAACAATGATTTTGTATAGAATGCATGAACAACAAGAATAATGTAAACATTTAAATTATCTTATGATGACTCTTCAAAATACCTAAATGACAATCGCTACTTTAATTTGCCTTTTAAAGTGTATCTCACAACGAGCAACCATCCCTTGTATACCAATCTGGATAAAGACAGCAGATGTATACAAATCCTTGTTTTCCTTCCTACAAGACGACAACAAGGATGCGCGAGAGAGTGAGATAAAACAAGACGACAACTTTCTATGTTTGAGAACACGAGTGGTGGCGGAGATCAAACAGAGGCCACTTGTAACGTGAGGATGAGGCTACCCATAACGCGAGGCGTAAGGAAGAACGTGAAGGACGGTAGAGACCGAATGAAGGCCACCAAAAGAGGAGAGAACGCAAGACCAAATAGAAGCACATCATACCAAATGAATGGAGGTAATGCATGAGATCGAGAGAGAGGAAAACCAATGCAAGCGAGAGAGATCGAGAGCTCAAGTGCAAGGAGAATGAATGGTGAAACAAAGGGTCAAGGGTTTTAGAACTTCCACGTCGAGTTCAAATTTTAACCGACGTTAATTAGAATTTCCACATCGGTTAGAATATTAATTGACGTAAAAAACACATAACACGTCAATTTTTTTGTTAACCAACGTTAAAAACTTTTTTACGTCAATTCTCAACACCCAACGTAAAAATGGTGACATAATATATTTGTGTTGCACTGGTGTAAGTTTGAACTTAAGATAATTTGAAATATTCAATAATTAGCTGACTAAATCAGGAATGAAACACAAATTAGAAATGAGAGAAATATTGACTAAGTTAAATCCTTAGAGTGACCAAAAACTTAAACTTTGATCAAAGCTAAAGAAAGTCAATGTTGGTCAACATAGTTAACCTTAATCAAAAACAAAGTATTTAAGTTGACTTTAGTTCTTCTAAAATAGTAAATTAGTAAATAAGGTTAACTTCACTAATTAAGAAAAATTTAGCTATATATGTTTTTTTTTTTTTTAAGAAAAGTGAGTATCTTAGAATTATCAATTAGAAACTTAGCAAAAATAAATTTTAATATCATTATTTCTAGGATAAAAGGTAAAATGGATTTTACCCTCAAGACCTTACTTACTTAAGGGAATAGTCAAAATATGCAATTAAACCTTAGAAGACTCAAATTTAGTATAAATAAGACTTAAATAGTTTTTAAGGAGTCAATAATTAGTAAAAGTCAATGAGAAGTAGAGAGTTAAAAAAAAGTCAACTCAATGACGGAATAATCGTAAATAATGCCCTAAATACTATTTTAGACTTTCAAACTCTTAATTGACTTAAGATGAACAAGTTTTGAAATTTAAATTATAAAATTGAATTAAAATGCACGAAAAATCCAATGTGTAACCCACGTTTTTAGGATAAGGGCAACATAGTTATTTGCCTGCTTGATCAGAAGTTTAGATTCCCAATAATATAAATAGTATTAAACATTAGTTTCAGGTAAATTATGTTTAACTAATGTCAATAGAGTAATTAATTAATAAAATTTAACTTATTAATGATGTTGTCATAAATAATACTATAAACATTATTTTAAATAATTAAAAATATTATGTAAGAGAATTAAGGAACTTATGAGTTAATTAATGAAAATTAAATGTCTAAATCATAGAATTGACTCTAAAATAATTCAACAAATTAGAAAAACCTGGGAAATAAGGTCTCAAGACACAAAATGTTATATAAAGCTTCAAAACCTTCTAAATGTCCAATAAGAGGTAGGGCAACACATTAAGGATTATTCTTGAGTTAGTGCCATCAACTTCTCGCTCTTCCTTTTTCTCTCTCCATTTCTTCTACTCTCCTCCTCTTTCTTCCAAAACCTCTTCCGTTCCTGTTCACATTATGAATAGTTTTATTAACATGCCTGTCTTGGATGATTGTGATTTTTTGATAGCAGTTTCTAACATATAAAGTTGTAAAATATAAATACACAAGAATGAGGGTTGAATTATGTTAATTAATTAAAAAAATTTCAGACGTTGCGTTTTGTGTTTGTTATATAAAACTTTGAGCAAACGCAAAGTAAGTTTTCTCTTAGAAAATTGATTTTAAAGAAAACTTTCGTTTAAGTTATTATCCCCAGTTAGTTGATAAATAAACAGAAAAAATAATAATATTTTTATATTGGTTCGTATGTGAAGACTACGTCCAGTTATTCAGCAACACGCTAAGTTTTCACTAAAAGTATTCTTTGAACCCAACCATTCCTGACTAATTACATATATTCTTTGGACACAGCCTTCTCAGGCTAAACCGGTATTCTTCGGACTCAGCCTCTGCAGGCTAAACAAGGTATTCTTTGAACACAGCCTCCACAGGCTAAAACTCAAGGTATTCTTTAAACATTTAGCCTCCTCAGGCTAAAAACACCACAATAGTGGCTTATAGAGCTTACAACAAAAGAATAATCCTCTACGCAGAGAGAGATTTTACAGTAGGTGCAAATCTAGTTTAGGGCAAGTGAACTTTCTTTGAGTGAAGCTTTGAGAGCGAATAAGACTGATTGCTTGTAATGTAGTTCGCCAACTTCAACTCGTTGCAATGAAGTCCTTTTATAGGCAACTTCTTGAAGCATCCATTAGACTGAAGATTTGAACGTTTGTCCTTTGTCTTGTGTACACCAATATTTGGTAGAGTGAGCAATCAGAACATTTAATGATTTCACAGCGGAGGTCAGCGCGAGATCAGACTTTGATTGATTTGCTCAAAGATTTCACTGAAAAGTACAGATTACTTTTCGTATTGCAGAAGTTTAATCCAAATCTCTTTCTTCCTTTAGAAGCTTTCGAGTAATGGCTTGATTTTAATGAAGGCATGTGTTACTCTTCGGCCTGAACTTCATTAAACTTTGATAGACGAATGAATAAAGATCGAGTCATGTGTTGAAGTCATTCGTCTGTCTTCTTTCTTCTTCTTCGTCTTCAACTTCAATTTTCATATCTTCATACTTGAGCGCTTGACTTGAAGTTGAGATGAACTCTTCGTCTTGTTCATAGAAGGTTTTTCATCTAATAAAGCTGTTTTGAAGCTTGATGACTTGAACACTTCATCTTGTACTTGTGCGTCTATGTTTGAGGGTACATCTTTCGTCAATGCTCATTAATGAACCATTTGATCATATTTTTGTCTGCATCTGATGACTCATCTGTTTGTTTTGTAATTATCAAAATTAAGATGATAAGTCATTTTAACTTAACAAACGTATCCTATCAAACATTTGAATTTGTGCAAAAATTTAAGAGATGAAATCTAATCTTAAGTTGGCCTCACTTATGGGTCAATTGGACGCCCAAGATCATGCCAACTGTAGTTACCTTGTGAGTCTTGTTACCTTGCCTTTATTAGGCCTTACCACACATTTGTAATCACTTGGAATTAGAATTAAATAGAGTTTTCAGATTTTCCGAAAAGAGGATCTCTTATTGTTTTATTAGGAAAGACCTTGAATCTTATCAATGATAGTCACAACCATTGTGATAGTTCTTCAATGGCTTATTGGCTAAATTCGTGGTACCCTATCTTTTTGTCTATTCTATTTTCTATTTCTATTTTATATAATATTATATTATGATCCACACGATAAAATGTTTAATATAGAGTATTTGAATATATGACATTTTTTCAAAAAAAAAATTAAAATTAATTTTGAGATTATATAAATTCTAGTTCTAGAATCTTATGGTCTAGAGTAGAGATTATTGATGGACATATTTTGATTATTAGAACTATTACGAACACATTCCTTCACTAAGATTTCTAATGACTACATTTCATAGGAACCAAGGATTCTCACAAAGAACAAAATCAACAACAACATTCAGGTTCTCCCATCCTTGTTTTGTCTTAGGTTCGTGGTACATGCCTATAACAGTTTCATTAACAAATAGTTTGAAAAATCCTCTGTAAAATGATAAAGTTGTCCCGGATTAAACAATAGTAAGTTTTGGGCCATTTGGAAGATTAAAAAAGTTATTTAGGATCTTTTAGATTCTTTGGCGACAGATAGTAACTAAAGCTTATTTGCCCTAGGGGAAATTTTTAATGCTTGGGTGAAATTGGAGGAGTTAAACTTTTCTAATTTTCATGAAATATTTTTAGTATATTTAAGCTTTTAGAAACATTTAAATTTTTTCCTATAAATAAGCTTATGTGAAACCTTGTAACTAACATTATTGAAGGTGAATGAAACTTGAAGTATGTAAAAGAACCTATGAGTCTTAGATAAACCTTTAAGTCTTACCAATGATCCTAACTTCATTAACATTGCTATTCCTTATAGACTTGTCGATGTTAATTATGTCTCTCCATCTTCATTCTCTTTAATTTGTGTTCTTCTTTTTCTTCTTCTTCCTCGAAATTCATGTGAACCTCCATGAAGTTTGGAGTACGTGCAAATTGTGATTGAAAAAGCTTATGCACTTTTCAAGTGGTTCCAATCAAAGAAAGGAAAGAGCAATCCTACAATTTTTGACTTGAGTTGTATTAGTTTGTTTTTTCATCCATTAAATGGACAAATCATTTGTTCGATAAATATTGTAGAGTAAATTACACAAACACCTTCAAATTACAAGCCTTAAAGTTAATCTTTTTTTTATTTTTCATGAGCATATATGTATTTGAATGGGTGTTTGAGTTTGTTAATATTAAACTTAGAACTCATTCTAAAGGTGTTTTGTGGAGTGAAAATTTGTTATGTATTACACACAATGCTCAATGAACTTGAATCTAGAGATTTTGGTATGCAACAACATGATTTGCACACAACAGATGGGACTTCAGCACCCAGTGCCAAGACTTTGGTGTCCAATGACGAGATTGTATAGTAGTGAAGTTGATACATGCAAACTTAAAGCTAAGACTTGCTAATCTAACAAATCAAGATGTAACATGTTAAGTATACATATGAAATGAACAATGGATATAACATGAGAAATTTAAATATGAAGCTTATTTCAAAATTGAAAAAACATAACCTTGTAAGAGGACTCTCAAATATGTCATTCTCATTGGACAGTTTATGTGCCACATGTTAAAGAGGAAAATAAGTAAAGACTTCTTTCCTTTCTAAAAATATTGTTTCTACTTCTTGACCACTTGAACTATTGCATATGGATTTGTTTGCACCAAAGAGAATAGATTCCTTTCGTAGAAAATGCTATGGAGAAGTCGTTGTAAATGACTATACTAGATTGATATGGGTTGTATTCTTAGCCCGTAGGGATAAGTCTTTAACATATTCTTTGAAAAAGTTAAAAAAAAATGAGTATATATTACTTATATCAAAAGTGATCATAGGGTGAATATGAAAATGAAAGTTTTCAAAGGTTCTATGAAGAGAACGAACTTTTCCATAATTTCTCTACACCCAGAACACCACACAAAAAATGATGTGTTGGGAGAAAAACTAAGTCATTACAAGAAATGGCTTGAACTATGTTAAATGAAAATTCAACCGCAAAACACTTCTAGGCAGAAGCAATACATACTACATGTTATATTTATAAACAAAATATATTTGAGACCCTTATTGAATAAGACTCCTTATAAATTAAGGAAGAGATAAAATATCATATTTTCACCCTTTTGGATGCAACTATTTCATTCTTAACATTGAGGATAATCTTGGAAAGTTTGAACTTAAGTTGGATAATGTAGTACTTGTGATGCCTTAAATTCTATCTGATTTTAATACATTTTATTTTAAAATAGCGCCATTTTTTTAAAACATTGATGCAAGAGATATACATAAGAATAAATGTATAAAAGAACATATGAAATGGATAATTGAAATGGATAAACCCTAGGCTGCCAAAACATATCTACACTCCAAAACCTAGGCCCAAAGCATAAATATGTCAAAATAAAACCCTATATTATCCACCCAAAAGATATTGGGTCAATCTTAGTCCTTTGATGATGAGTTAGACAACAAGGTGATCTCTACATCTTCCAACAAGTCGTTATCATCACTAGATGAATCTAAATGGATGATCTCTAAAACAAGTACATCTTCCTCACGAGGATCTAGTACTATATCCATTTGAAGGGTAGATGTCGGCTCCAGTAATAGATAAACTGTGGATCCAAGTTGTATACTATCTATTGAATCTTTGTCTCAAGAAATTGAGGAAATATCTATAATCTTTGTAGGTCTTCTGCAACCAAAGTAAGGGTCAATCCCTTCCTGCGTCATCATACACTCACACACACATACTTAAAATAAACAAACAAGTTCTAAAACCCTTTGCATGAGACTTTTACCAATCACAATTGTTACAGTTCTTGCACACTCTCCAATCCATCAATTTATCCTACTGGGTAACTACCACCTTGACTTTCCATCACTCAGTGGTCTTACAACAATTTGAGTTCATGATGACGAGTTGGGAGTACACTCATCACAACACAACATAAGTTCTCACCAACTAGGTAATGTCTTGTAGTTAGTTGAGATAGGTCTAGGCTCCCTTTCCAAACTTGGATATCCCTCAAAATACTCTATCTGTACAATGACATTTCAATAAGTGCTACTCTATAGTCATCATAACTCTCGAAACTAACACTTTAACCACTCTCTCATTGGGATTTTTTCCAACATACACATAGAGTGATTCCTTGTGACATTTGGCTAGTAATAGAGAACTAGCATTAATTCGTCATGACTTTCACGTCACTAGGCCACACATTTGTTATCCTTCCCAAAGGGATACACATAGTCTATGATGCTCACCTCAACCTCTTTTCTTAGGATCGCTATTTTCATGCATGATAGCCTCTTGTGCTATTACAACCAGCCCACTAGTATGCCACAATTTGAACCATGCGTTGCTCCACAACTTTGAGTCAAAGGATAATGTATGCTTTCTACATCAACACAACTAAGAGATTGTTTTCAAGATAAAGAATGACTCTTAATATCAAGAGTTCATCCCAACACTAGAGTAATGTCATACATCATATCAATCATAGCTTATGATTGAGATTTTCATACAAGTAATCCAAAAATTACATTATGAATTGATGTTTATTGCTATGATTGAGATTTTCATACAAGTAATCCAAAAATTACATTATGAGTTGATG
The DNA here is from genome assembly GCA_026586105.1 of Hylodesmum podocarpum. Taxonomy (NCBI): domain Eukaryota; kingdom Viridiplantae; phylum Streptophyta; class Magnoliopsida; order Fabales; family Fabaceae; genus Hylodesmum; species Hylodesmum podocarpum. The sequence goes on from JALJEV010000804.1 coordinate 4,716,154, forward strand.
TTTATCAATAAACATCAATTCTTCATTATCCTAAAGAGGCATGATTTTTAACCAATTTATAAAAGAAATTGAGTGTAATCATTTTATTGATAAATTTCATAGAAATTTACAGTACTATCTAGTCCAATTTTAATCAATTAATAAATTCCAAACACATCCCATCATTTCAAAATCAGCATAATATCATCATTTTGATTCTAAAAGATCCCACATATAATAATTTTTTCACAAATAAATCAGCCAAGAGTTTAATAGGAATAGGATTTCCCTTACCTAAGAAGAAAAAGTTAGAAAATAACTTATGACTTATCAATTAAAAACCCAAAGGAGGTTCATGGCCAAGGGTAAAGATATTCGAGCAACTGTTATTTTAAGCCACAAGAGATGCAGTTCCCAAAAGTTGCTTCAAATAAAGTTTCATTCGGTCCAAAATGAAGAAAATGATGAGTAAGTTAGTTTAATCGGTTTAAAGCTCAATAAGACTAAAAATGAGCTCGAGTACTCATTTAAGTCAAAATAAACTTGGGGAAGGAAAAGGATATCAAAATATTATCATTTTAATGATCAAACTATATATTTACAATCGAGACGAGTGCATGATCAAGAAAATGTAGTTTGTTTGCATATAAGCAATTTCTCTCACGACCCTTTTTACTGAAAAAGGATAATTGATCAAACATAGCCTAATAAATTTGAATAATAGTTTGAGAACTTACTAAGGTATCATAATAGACTAGATATCTGAGGAGAATTGGGTCGAATATTTCCTTTAGGTAGAGAAATGGAAATGGCTCCGTCAAGGATTGAAAATAGATGAAAAACTCAACCCCATGATCTTTATATATAAAGGTAGCTCGGACTAGTGGCCTCAACACTACCTAGGCTGACGCTTAGCACCATTGGCAGTGAAAAACTTCCTCAGGATCCACACACGTTGAGCACAACACAAAAATTATGCTCAGCACCACTGGAGCTTCCGTTGAGCATGAACTATACATGGTGCTCAACGCCAACTCCAAAACACCACATGGTGTTTTCTTGGCTCCTAGGCAATGCTGAGTTGTTGTTCACTCGTATATTGGCCTTACAAACATGTATAACATATAAAAACCTTTGAAATGAAGGCTTAAACTTGATGATTAACATCAATGAACATATCCACACAAAATCACATTCAACGATATCCACATACACAACATATATACAACTCAAAATAAAACATTATTTCAAGGTCTGAAATTCAAGGTGTTATCATAATGTTAAGCTATTGTGAATTGTCTAAGGCATATAGAGTTTCTAACTCAAGAACCTTGACTATTAAGAAGGAATCAATATTAGATTTGATGATAAAAAATTTAATAAAGAATTGTTAAATCTAGAAAATCCATTTGCAGATATGAAGATTAAAGATGATATTATGAAAAAGGACGAGAATTCAACAGATGAAGAAATATTATCCACACAAAATGTTACTGGGAGCATTCTAGACCTAGTTAGGAAAAGAAGATCTCTTTAGATCGGTAAGGTTGCTCTTATTTCTCAGATGGAACCTAAGAATGTCAATGAAACTCTAGAAAATGATGAATGGATTCAAGATATGCAAGAGCATGTAGGACCATATTGATTTTTGGACGTTGCTTTGCTATTAGTATTCATTTTGATCCTTGCAAAAAATATCTTATGCAAAAAATTAGGCAAAGAATATTATCTAGTTTAATGTGAACAATATCAAAAATAAAACATGAAAGTAAAGATTGTGATATAGAAAAAATATATTTAGAAATCAGGTTTTCAGCAACATTTGGAGTCGTTTCATAGTCAGTTCATATAAAAAAAATTGTTGAATAATTCATCATGAAATTTTGTGTTGCATAAAACAATTAATAAAAAGAAATTATAATTGTAGAGTACTTTTATTAAGTTGGATGACATACCAAAATGATATATAACAATTTGATCTTTAAGAGAATTTTTCAAAACTTGTCTTAAAATTCTTCCATACACTAGTAGAAAATGGATTTTTAACGTCTCCATTTTCACGTCGGTTTCAAAAGTAACCGACGTAGTTTTATTTTCCAAGTTGGTTAAGGAGTTACCCAACGTGGCATTTCAAATTCACGTCGGGTTTTTTTGGAACCGACATGGAAAATTACATTTTAAAATCTTTTTCCTTTAACTATGCATCTTCGTTATCACCTTTTTCACATATTCTTTGTTCATTGTGCTCTCTCTCAATCTCCTCCATTCTTGCCTTCATTGTTTCCATTATGCCTCCGCACTATTCCCTCATTGTCGCACATTTTCGCTCTATTAAGTTTTCACTTTTCTCTCTCTTGCGCGCATGATCTCCTCTGTTCTAGCCTCCATTGCCTCTGTTCTCCTTGCGCCATTTCCTCCTTGTTGCACCACACACTAGACAACAAGGACCATCTCAAGACTCCTAATCGTGTTAAGGTTATTTGAAAGAAACTTTAAAGCGCTAATATTCCTGAACGGTAATTGATTCATCCACGTTTTTATTAGGTTTTTACATTGCAAAATGAAAATCTATGGACTTTTCTTATTGATCTATCTATTTTTACTTTATCGTATTCTAGTTGTTGTTTTTCATTATTACTATGGCATTCCATTTTGAATACTTGGTAAATATTTGTTCATTTAAATCCATTAACTTGTTGCGATTTGATTAAGGAGTAATATTTTTTATGTGTATAGATTGTCTCTTGATTAGATATATAATTTTTTATTGTTAAAATCTCATAAAAAGAAATCAAATATTTGTAACTAGAAGCTTTTATTTGTAAGGAAATTCCTTAGGCAAAGTAGTGGAGTGGACCTACTTCAATGAAAGAAAAAAAATAATGCTAGTAAATTCACTATAGAAATGTGAAGATATACAATTTCCTTTCCACATCTAATTATTTATACTATACATATATTTTTGCCTTTTCTTTTGCAGGAAAACTGAAAGATAGGAGTGCATCTCCCTCGGCAAATATAAGTCGTAAAATAATCCTACAAATTCAGGTTGCTTCAAGAAACATTTTAAAATAGTCGATTAAAACTGTTGGTTTTTTTATTAGTTTGTTACTATCTGCCGACATTTAGTTTTGTGCATACAACTTGACTTAGGAATGTTATAAACACCAGCAATATAAATTTGAGTAGAAGAGGATACAGTGTCATCATGTTTTTCTTGTATAGGTTTCAAAACTAAACCCGTAGTATTTAGTACATTGTCACGTACTTCAAAGTGATATTTTCTTATGTGAGGTTGCAATTTATTGGTTTATAGGTCTTGTTCAGTACTTGTAATGAGATTCATAATCCTTTGGATTCAAAATTAAAGCCAATTTAAACCAAGTTATCAACAATCATTTATACGAAAAGAAAATGAAATGAATTAAGAAAATAAATTAAATTAAATTTCTCTCATTAAAATCAATATGTGGTTCAACTTATGGAAAAGTGGAATTGGTGGACTTCTAAAATTATTAAGTAGATAATTTATACTCATTTTACCTTTTTTATTTTATTGTTTCCAAGTATTTTTTCTTCCTGTAAGTATTTCATTTACCTGAGTGATACACTATTATTTTTATCATTTCCCCTGCATTTAATACACCATATTGCAACATTATTAATGATCAATTAGCATGATTTGATGCATTTATGAGTTTGGGCTCATTTGGACTTTAAGTACTTAATTTTTTCTATTTCCCTATATTTTTAAAGATTTGACCACTTACACTAAAATAGACATATCTCCCTCTACAGACCTTCATTTTATCCCCACTTTATGTTGAATTAAAGAGGACTAGAGAGCTACAAATTTCATGAGAAAAGAAGAGTCAATTCAAATTGAATTTAGGGTGAAATTAGCCTTGAAAGTGGACCACGAAGCTAATGCGAGAATTTTCAGCAAATTGGGCCCAATTAAATGCATTTAAATCATTCACCTAGTTTTGCTGTAATAGGGATTTGAATGAAGGACCCCCTAGCTCATTAAAAGTCATGTGCCTAGCACATGACTTGAGTTTTTCCTATATATTTGTAAACACATTCAGGTTACTACACTTATTTCACTTTGCAATTTTAACTTCAATTTTCAGTACTTTGGTTTCTCTCTTCTTCTTCTTTATTTGATTTGTTAGGGTTCTTCATGTTCTTCATCATCTTCATGAGCCCTTCATGTTTTAAGTGGTTCTTTTCAATTTCCAGCACCTTTGTTTAATTTCAGCACTTGTGGTTTTGATTCCATTCTAATTCCAGCGCTTTTTCTTGAATTTGCTTGAAATTCCAGTATTTGTTCTTCATTTGAATTAGCATTTCAATTTCATTTTTACTCCTTGCTGTTGCATTTTTGAATTCTATTATGCAATTTCGATTAATGATAGGTTTAATTTCAATTATATGTAGCTAACTTGTTAATCAATTCGTTCTCAATAGGATCCATAATTTCCTTAGGTTCTCCGTTTTTAATTGAATGAACACTCGTTTTTGATTGTATAATTTCGATTTCATTATGTTGATTGATGTTTTGAATTGAGATTATTAATGTCTGGTGTTGCATAATTTTGATTTCATTATGTTGATTGATATTTTGAATTGAGATTATTAATGTATGGTGTTGTTGATCAATAACGAATGTAGCGAACCAATTTTAGGATTCGAAACCGAGTTGTGTGCTCTTATGCGATCGAGTGAGTTTAAAGGTCATCGAGTGTTCAATGAAGATTCTCTAAGATCTTAGAGTGCTTGGTTCAGTATTGGAATGCAGAGATTTCAATTTCCAATACATTGAATAGATGTGTGCTTTTATTTGTGTTGAAGCGGTGAGGGAAATTAGGATCCGAAAGAGATCAGATTGATGTCTTTTATTCATCTGTTAGTTGCGTCTTAATTCTTGTTTAATTGATGTTACTGCTTAATTGTTACTATTTGATTCCTTTTAATTTTCCCTAAGCCTGAAAACCCCCCAAAATTACGTTCAATATTTAGTTACAGAGAAATAACAGAGTAATTCGTAGGAAAAAAATCTACTGCAAAATAGTAGCAAATTCTGGTTTATTTGACGCACGTTCGGCGCGTGTGTCACTGAGCATTAAAGAGTTACTTTATTACGATTAAGCTACGCATGCCATCTTTACTATTATATTGCACTAACTCAATAACACTCTTTTTTATTATTCCTATGAATTATATAATTTCAAAAATTTGTTGACAAATATTCACAAACAGCAAGTTCCACCGAATATGATATGTTTTATTAAATGAGAGGAGGTATGATTTTCTTTCACCTTGATGCATTACAAAGTGAAATATTTTTAGTTATTATAATATTACATTATGGTTCTTTAGTCTTATTCATAGATTATGTGTGTTTACCTGCGCGAGTTCAGAAGGTATATAATAACTTGAGAAATACCAAATTTAATGGACCTCTTAAAATTAATCAAAATAAGGTAAAATTTTATTAACCTTATCCACAAGGATTTGTAACTTAAACTTTTTTTTGGTAGCGTTACTTAATCATAGTAAGATTATTTTTCCTTATTCAACCATGCGTTTTATTTTAAAACTTTGTATTGTTTCTCTAAAACATTATTTAATCATGTTAAGATCAATTTGTGTTAAGATATAAATAGTTTTTGTCTCTTTGGATAAAAAATTTCTTTGGATTTCTGTTTCAAATTTTTTCAGTTTTAGATGATAAATTTCTATTATCACTTGACAGTGTACCTAGGAATAGATTAGATTACTCATGTGATTGTGTGATTGAGAAGCTTCAAAATGACATAGTTGTTTCTTCTCATTTGTTTAATTATGGCAATGTTTGTTTTGCATGTTGAATTATCAGTGATATATTTTCTTTGGTCTGGTTTAGAGGGAGAATAAGGTTATGTGAGCTATATTGTGTAGAAAACTTGCAAGTGGATTGGTATTTTGGGTTGGAGCTATTTCCTAGGGCTTTCAATTATAATTCATTTCTCTATATCTTGAATGTATATCTGTGTTATCATAATAATTTTTTATTTAGTCTTACTTGATTGTGAAAAACACTGGATTTATATAAAATAACATTCTTGTATTCATCTTGCTAGGACATTCTTGTATTCATCTTGCTAGGAGGAGATCTGACATATGTGAGAGCTTTCTCTTTTTTTCTGTACTTCGATTTCCTCTCTTCATGTTTCCAAATACTATAACTTAGGTTATTCTCCTTCGCCCTTCTCTATTGTTTCTTTGATTTTGCAACAGGATGTCTTATCTTATGTATTTAGTAGATTTTGCTATTATAATTTTTTTGTCAAATCCATTTCTGTTAGATTTGTCTTTCACTTGGATGAGATTTATCTTCCGTTAATGTGCATCCAATGTTTCCATCAGTGAATGAGATTTCACTAGAGAATCATATCATCTACAACCTTTACCGCTAAAACAAAAATCCCTTAGGCAATTTGAGTATGCAGTTGTTTTCACTTCTAAATTTTATATTTGACTATAAAATTGTTCATGTTAATTTGTTAACTTGTTACTAACATTACATTGGGCCTACTCAATCTGAACTTAAGTTTTTCAACTTATAGCATGATGAATTATACTTAGGTTTAAAATGTGTTGCAGAGTTATCCGTTTGTTTCTCTCCAAATGGTTGTTAGGTGTCTTGTTGTAGAACTAATTAAAGAAGCATTCAAAATTGTGTCCAACTCTGTCAATGGACATGTTGATAGCGTGAAAAAAAGGGTAGTGAAGACACATTCAACCACGCTTCAATTTGAGAATGTTATTTTTTAAAAGGGAGTTGAAAAAAGGTTACTCGGGGGAGTGATTCTGAAAGGATGGAATGGGCAATTTTCCGTAAAATTAAACCAATCACTATTGCGTGTGACATTAGAGCTATTTGGGTTACTCCCTCTGATAGAAGAAAAGGCATTGCATGCCAATTTCTAGATGTGATGAGGTAAAGTGAATTAAGTTTGGCTTTAATTGTTATTTCTTATAGGTAACTAAAGCCAGATGCATCATTTTGTTCATTATGGTATCATCAATTTTTTTATATAATGGCACTATCCTTTATATAATAGCAATCTCTCATAAATTAAGATATTAAGATTATATTGTTAGAGTTTTGAATAGACTGCACAAGCTAATAGGATCAAACATAATGAAATGAAAAGAATGATGCATACATTCAAATTTCATCTAGTATATTGGTATTTTTTTTTATTTGTTCTAGGTCTGTGTAAGAGGCGTTTTTTAGAAAAATAAAATAAAATAATTATATAAATAAATTAAAAGGTAAAATAGAAATAGAAAATATTTGAAGGAAGTGGTGGATATATTCCAGGGAGTGGGTTAGTAAGGTTGCTACACCAGAACTTTATTTAATTATCTTTTTCTCGTTTTCCTTTTTATGAGATCGAAATTTCCTACTAAGAGTAGAGACCAGTATCCTACTCATTTCAATTTTTCCCAGTACGTGATTAGCTCACATCCAGGTCAGGATAGTCTCAATTTTAATAGTAACAATGCACTTTTAGTGTTATCTCTTTTAGTGTTATCTATTAATTTAATTATTTGGGACTAGATTTTATTTTGGTATCGGCTTTTCATTTCTTATTATTTTAATTTATTTTATTGTTGATGTTCGTCCTGATTTGAATTTGGTGGCATGGCAAATACGCGCTCTGGCTTTAACACTAATAATAAAATAATCTTTTCCTTTTGTGCTATGAAACCAAATCCTTTTTCCATGCAATGTTTAGTGTGTATTTGTTCATCATCACCCTTTATTCATTTATTTACTCGCAATCGCATAAGTCTCTATGGTTTGAGTGGTGGTCTACAATATCTGTGTGGTTTCCCTTGAGGCAATATGATTATGTTCATTTGATTTTGATTTTGGAGTGTGTGGTTTCCCTTGAGGCAATATGATTATGTTCATTTGATTTTGATTTTGGAGAACATTGAATTGTGGCTATTTTTGTGTTTGGGGTATAGAGTGATTTGGCTGGGTATAGAAATGTTCTTGAAGGTGAAAAATGGGTATTATGAAAGGTGCTTGCCATTGGTATTTTGGATGGTGGCAGCATTGCCACCTGTATGAGCTACGGCGTGCAGTGTCGTATGTCTCCATTTAGGCGCATTGAAGAAGAATCGGGTGGATCGACCCGTTTGGCCTAAGTTAAAAAGAAGTGAAACTAAAATTAATAATAATAATAACAATATCAATAATAGGATAAATTGAATCGGAGAGTTAAACATGCTTGTCGTGCTCATGTTAAGTTTTGTTGCTAGTTAAGGTACGTTGAATTCCACCTTATGCGTAAAGAAAAAAATAATTAATGTTTTATTATTTTTATTTTTATTTTATTAATGTTATTTTATTTCATCGTTAATACGTGTTCCATTGAATTCAAACAAAATTAACACATAAAGAAAAAATAAAAATAGTTAATGTCTTCAACTTTTTATTTTTATTTTATTCTATTTTATTTTATTTTGTCAATCCAAATATACACTCCATTGAATCTAAACAGTTTCATTTTTATATTATTGGGACTGGACATAAGTACTAAACTATTTATTTAATTCATATTTACTATTTAATGATTTGTTTTATTAGATTTATTAAAGGACATTATTTATATTATTTTACATCGAGTTATTTATGGGTAATTATTTTAATTGTTCGGTATAGTATTTTATTTGTTAATGTGTCGTATTTGTTCTATATTAGTTGTGATTAATTTTTTTAATTATTCTATGTTTTTTCGATGATGTTCATTTTAATTCATTTGATAAATCATATGGTATCGTTATTTGTTTAATCATTTATTTTTGTATGTATGATTTGAGTTGAGATTTATATCGACATTTTGGGTGTTTCGTGTTGTTCTTCGGTTATGTCATAATTATTTTAGCGTGGTTATTTTAGTTAAGTTAATGGTGGTGTGAAATATTATGTATGATGAGATGAATGGTGTGGGCTGAGAGACTGATTTTGCGAGACATGCTACAATGATAGATCACTTAGGTTCATGATAATCGGTTTGTAAATATTTGAAAGTGAAAGGGATGGATGTCTGCTGTAGTGGAAAAGCAGTGAGGTTACCCCTAATGGACATGTTTGTGAGGCATGACGTTTTCGAGAAAATGACGATGATTATCATGAATACTAAGTGAAATGAAAATGTTTTCGAAAGTGAGGGTGAATGGAACTAGAACGGTTGGTCCTTGACGGATCGATGTAATGGCCTAAGACTACGAGGGTATTCGCGGTGGGGAAAGCTTACACTATGACCGATCACCATGAGTGGGGAGTGAGTCTCGTTGCAACACTGATTACCCTGACATGTACTCCTAGACGTCGCTCAATTGTTTTAATAGTACCACATGACATGAGAGTGAATTGTGAACAACATGCATCATATTGGGTTGCACAACATGTTTAATTGTGATGAGTTGTGAATGAGATGTTCCTGTAAATTCTGATACATATTGTGTTGAACCACTAGTGTTAAGCTCATTGTTATTATTAAAATGTGAACTAACCCTGTTTTGTGTCTGTGGTTTATACATGTGATGACCCCGCGGACGAGCGAGGAGATGAACAGTTTGTTGGAGGTGGAAATAGCGTAGGATAGAAAAGGAACCGATTTCTTAAAGACGTGATATGTTGTTGCCTTTTCTTTTCTTGAATTTAGATGATTGCATTTATTTACAAATGTTAAAACTTCTTTCGATATTTCGTAGTTTGAGAGTTTTTGATTTGTTGAGACATATGTAGTTGTGAGATTTCATTTTAAAATTGTTTTATGAAATAAAGTTTAATTCTCCTCATTTAATGGTGTAATTATATTCCACGAACTATAGAAAAGTTATGACGTAGCGATCGTAGTAATTTAGGGGTATTACAAGGTCAATCTATCATAGGAGGATTTAGTGGAATATGCGCTTTTATGAGTGTTGCAGCAACATTTGTATCTACTACTCTGGTTAAGAAATTTGGCAATTTAAAGGTTTCTTCTCTATCCTTTGATGTTGAGCATCGTTTGTCTTTTTTAAAAAATAAAATTAACTTGTTAGAGAGTTTTTCTCACTTTACCGTGTTGTGGTAGTTGTGATGGAGATCCATCCACTCCAACATTAGAAGGCAATGACACTAGAAGAATTACAAGGTCCATGTTTAGGAGATTACAAGAAGAGGAAGAGAGAGAGTTGACCAAAAGTTAAAGTCAACAACAAAGTCAACAGTCAACTCCTCAAGGACTTTTCTTGGTCAACAAGCCTTGTAATAGCCTTAGTGTTATTTGAAGTATTTGTAGTTAATCTTGAACTTAATTGGACCTTTTTATGATGATACATGTCACGGCCAAATACTTAAGATTAGGAGAGAATAATCCTAGCTTAATTGGGAGAGAGAGTGGCGCACACTCTCCCTAGAAAGAGTGGAGAGATGGGAGAGAAAAGTGAGTGGAAATTCCACTCACTCCTTTCCTTTTCTACCTTTAACCGTGTCTCCTTTTGCATACATGATTAAGGCACCATTTGCTAGAGTGAATGAAGGTCTCTTGATATAGATTAAATCATAAGGCAAAGATTAAACCTTGAGTCACGTTTTACATGCCAACTCAAGGAAGAATCTCGGCCTCATGATCTAAAATGCATCAAGAGGTGGAGACTTAATCTTTGAGTCACATGTCCCATGCCTATTATCACTTAGCAAACCGTGGCCTTTTGATCATTTTAGAGTCTTGGGTTGCTAGCTTTGATCTGTGTGATGTGCTTTTGGCTTTCCACACGTTAGATCAACTTCCAATCCAAGGCTCTATATGCTACACGGTGCTCACTCTTGGTTTCACATTAGCATTAGTATATACTTATAAATTTTCAGATTTGTAAGCACTTTTAGTCAAATTAATAAATTGAGCATTTGTTTGAGAGAGAAGTTTCTCTTCAAGGTTTCTTCATTGAACATTTGTGAGTCTTATCATGGTGATCATCCATGTGACGATTCTTCACTAGACTTATTGCTTCTAAGCATGGGCGTCTCCATCTCCTGTCTTGCTTCCATTTTGTAATTTCTTTCTTCTTTGGAGTTTGAGTTCCTTGATTCACCATTGTTGATCGTGGAGTTTGATTTGAAGAGGTTGAAGATCGGGCAACTAGTAATCATTCCATGGAAGGCTTACATCAAATTGGTTGGTATTTTAAGCTTTATTTCTCAACATGATTGTTTCTGTTTATTAGAGTGGATCAACTTCTCATCATAGCTCTCTTTTTACCTTCTTATTTCTTATTGTAAGTTACTAAAGTATCAACAATGATCATATTAAAGTTTAACTTTGTAAATTAAAGTGGCATGAATCATGTAAATACAACTAATGTAAATATAACTAATATAAATACAACTAATGTGGAAAGTCTATTTTTTAAAATTTTAAACTATATTTTACGTCAGTTCTTAAACTAACTGATGTAGAAAGTCTATACTTTCTGTGTCGTTTATAAATAAACTGACATAAAAATTTATTTTGACATCGATTTAATGACTAATAAAAAAATAAACGTCACTCATTTTTCACGTCAATCTATAATTAATGTTAAAAGTCAATTTTAACCGATGTAAAAACTAACTGATAAATTTTTTCATAATACATTTATATAAGAGGTTAGATAATCATTTTGCAACCTCTTGTACAATGGTGCACCTATTGTGCTAAAATTTAGAATAAAATATGTCACATAATTAAAACACCCTAAAAATATTACTCGTTGATATTTTTCATATCTTAAAAATCTAGTTTATATCAAAGATAAGTACCAGAAGTTTACAAAAACTGATGCATTCTACTCCGACAACTTACCTATACCATCTCGATATATATGTCCACACATTATGTTAGTTAGTTTCTTAATTATTGTCTTATTTTCTTATCCTAAAGTTCTGGATTTGAATCCCTATTGAGGTTAAAGATTAAAAACGTAATTTTCCTTGTATTTTATAAATCATGTACTTTTCCTTTTACATTTAAAAGTATATTGCTCAAAATATATTAATTTATATAAAAATATATCTTTATACTATTTATTTTTTATCTTAAGTGTATCTCTTAAAAAAAATATATTTAAATCACATCCTTGTTATTCACGTACCAACTACATATTATCTACTAATTAACTAGATATTAGCTTGTAATTAGTGACAACTATAATGGAGACAAAAATCACATTATGGCCCTCTCCAAAGGGATAATTTCTCTCACTTCAACAAAAAAAATTGACTATGTACGAAAAATGTGGAAGACCGTAATTTAATAGTTTTAATTGTTAAATAATATTTTCTACAATAGAATTTAAGATTTCTTTGTATTTTAAGCATTCAAAAGAAACAAAGACAAAATGTCATGAGAAATAACATAAGAATTTGATTAACGAATTTGAAAGATGTTGAATATATAAATAATTTATATAAACATATTTATTTTGAAATTTAAATAATAAGACAACAATGTATGTCAAGAGCATTAAACATTATGTACACCACTTCTTTCTTTTTTAATAAAGAATTGCAAATGAGTTCATTGAGATTAAAGAAATCAACATATATTAATACTTGTAACTATAACCCAGAATATTTATTAATATGAAATGTTCTAGAGTTAATAAATAATAAAATTTGAAAATATATTGGTAGACTTCAAAATATTTAAATCATTATTTGAAAATTATAAAAAGGAATTTTCCTTCATTCATAAAAAATTATATGTGGCATTTCTTGAAAATTTTAGTTCTGCATAAAACTATCTGCAAAATTAAAAATTTTATGGAAGCTGGGAAAATTTTCCACGATAAGTTCATGTTTCTTGTGAGTTTTTTCACAGGAATATCAACAAGAAATTTTTTGCGAAATTTAAAATCAGCAAGGCCACCAAGGATTTATCTACGAAAAAAGATTTGCAAAAGATTCTATACAAAACATGTCTCTCGTGGATTTTATTTTATTTTTTTCACAAAATCTGCAATGTAAATGGAAGTATTATAGTAGTGTTAATTTTAAACTCATTTTATTAACTCTTTGATTCATAATTTTGTTATTTTTTTTCTTACTTTGAATCATTATTGTTATTGGCTCTGGTAATTTTTTTGTTATCATGAATAAAATTTATTATATATATTATGCAACTGTTAATCCACTTATAGCTCACTCAAAACTTATAAAAAAATTGACATGTCAAAATAAATATTTGAATCGCAGAGGAAAATATGAATAAACCTCAAAAACTAATTGTGAGAATTGACACCCAACTCTAAATGATTAGTAACCTTATAAATAGTAAATAGAGTTTAATGGGTATCAATAAAGTTGTTATTTATTAAAGTGTACCAATTTACTCATATTTAAAAGATATTTTAATTTTATTTCTACGGTGAAGAGTACAGTGAAGTTTCCTATATCAATTACAAGGTTGAGGCATATATATTTATTAAAAAATCAACTAAAATATCTCTTAATAAACACAGAGATAATAAATCATGGGATAGTTAATTGTGCAAGGATCTAAGATTCAAATGAACATTTTTATTATGTCTGTTGTGTTCTAAAGTTTCGTTAAAGGGGACAACTCCAGACAATTAAGTATCAATATTTTCTTAGTGAAAGTCACGTGTGTACTAGGTATAAGGCTGTTTTTTATATCAAAAATATATTATTTTATGCTCCATTAAAATTATTTATCTCATTTTATATTTCATGTTTTCATTTATTTAAATTTAAATTTAGTTGGGTATTGTTTAAAAAATATTTCAATAATTTAAATTTTAAAATAATTAATAAATGTATTTTTGAAACAGATTTTATAAGGTATCTAACCTTTTTAGTTCTTATCTTTACAGGATTTCATTAACTATGTATATGTTTTTTACCCTGCTTCCCATTGTTTTGATAGATTTTAATTGAAGGTTAAGTGTCTGTTTTTGTTACGTATATATATAGTCTCTCTCAGTAATAAACAAAAAAGACAATTAAACTCCCATGTTGTTGATGCTGGTTAAGGAAAAAAATAATAAGGAGAGAGGAAATACATTACAAAGAACAGAAATATACAGAATTTTAGTTTTATTGAAAAATAATTTGGAGCATTGGTGTTTAGGATGAGTTTAGATATTCTTGATTGTACACGATTGATTTGATGGTTGACATATCTAAAAAGAATAGCACATACACATGTTTTTTCCTCTAAACATATTTTATTTATTTTTTAATTCATAATTTGTTAATTCCAAATTTAGTAAGTGGCTGTTACTCCTTGACTTGTTCATGAATATTATCTCTGTACTTTTCTTGTGGGAGATTGATCTTGTAACTTCCAATTATGAGACGGGTCATGTTTACAAGTTTTGAGGTCTATGATAAGTTTTTTTTTATTTGCATCCTACTTTAATATAATTATCAATTTTTAATTCATTATGCTAATATTTTGAATCACTATTTATTAATTAAAATTTAATAATAAAAAAATTGAATATTTTACTTTATAGTAATTTATTCAATCACTTACTTGTAACATAATTGAGAATGTAAAACGTTAAGAAAAAATCTTAGAAAATATTAATATTCTACTAATATTACATGCATTCACTAAAAAAGAAGAGATTAATTTCTTTTATTAGTATTTGTTTCACTGGTTTTAATGTAATTTTAATATAATTTTTTAAGTCCAACAACGTTATTAGTGTGAACATTTTCATTGATTTTACAAATAACTAGTACTCACTAAAGTATTTATAGTATGATCTACTTTTTAATAAATTTTTTTCTTGAAAACTCAAATCTAAAATTTCACTTAATTCAATTCAATCCAATTATATTTAGACACATAATAATTAGGAAGTTCTCCTATAATAATTTTGCAGCAAAATATATGCATATGATCCAATTATATAATTTACTAATAAGATCCAGTTAAAGAATAAGATCAAAATATATACTTTTACAAAAACAACTATAGTACAACAAAAAGAAAGCAAGTGGCAAATTAGTGGGGTTTGAAACCAAAATAAAGAGGGGGAAAAGAGTCGATTTTTCTACCAAATGACTCCCTTTGACCCCCAAAAAAAATCCATGATTCCTTTCTGTTAGTATAAGTTCCAAACTGGAGCTTTTTGCCATTGGACTATAGCACTTGCATGATATTCTTTAGGCACAAGCAAAATCGTTAGAAAAGATCAACATATATAAGACCCAAATAATTATGAGAAAGTCCAAAAGCTTGGGTTCAATAAGGTACACAGCGTGCCATGCCATTTTCATGCACAATTCGCAGCTGGCCAACTCTGTTTTCTCTGTCCCTAACGGATGCTCACAAAGCACCCTCCATAACAAGCACTATACTCATTGCCTCACCAATCATGCACAGATCACACACCCCATTTCAAACTTATTGTACCTTTCCAATTTCATCATCATCATCATTGTGATCATTGCACCCAATTGGAGTCCTTCACTAATTACCTATGTAGCTGTATATATAACCCAAAGTACACACTAGTAGCATCATGATGTTCTGTATGAGTGACTCTGCACCCTCAGTCTGGTGAATGGTGAGATCTCAGAAGTATGTATGTTTTTTTGTTGGCATGTGAGACCCCAGTGTTTCGGTTTAGTGGAAATCATATCCATGAATGAAACATTGATCAACATAAAACATTACCCTTTTACGAACCATGAGCTTACACATTTTTAATACCAATATGTCTTTTTTTTTTTACTTAGTTTATATTGGTATTTTTCTATAAAATAACAATCAATATGAATTAATAATAATGTGAGATTTGATATGGTTAAAATGAATGAGAAAGATAAAAATAAATTAAAAGTATCAAATAAGTTGTGTATTCCATAGAGGTATTTATATATACAATTTTACTTTGCGGTCAACTGCAATACGCAGTAAACCAACCAACTCACTCACGGAATATATACGTATTTTTTTCTTTATAAATTAACGTATTTTTCTCTCTTCACATTTTATAACTGGTTGTCTGCATATTCCAGTTATCTACCGAATATTTTTCCTTTATATACATCCTTTTAAGATTTATAATGGTTTCATTTTAGAAGTTAATAATTGTAGTTTCTACAAACATGTTATTCACGTGTTAGATTCATATACCAAATCATTCTGAAATAATCACATATGTAATTTCATATTGACGAATTGATTCATTGAAATTAGATCGCTAGAATAATTTCTTGAAACTTTTGTGTTAAATAAAAATCTTTAAATTAAATTTTAGTACCGGTTTGTTTTATATGATGATAAATAAATATCTAAATATAAAACCACTGAACCAAATCACCTTATAATTAACATGAACTATGATGTTCACTTAAGTACCATTAGTGTTTTATATTTATCTAGTTTACAACATTGTACATTGTAAGTAATGTCATTTGCAACATGACATGTAACCCTTTTCGAAACAATAAATACTGAAGTAAATCCCATGACAATGAGGAACACCAATTTTCCTAAGGTGGGATTTTCTGAAAGTTTGTACTTTTGCCTAATGGGGTGGGATCAGGCATCAGCATCACTAGCACTACAATTATTTTGATGTTGCAATCTTCACAACAAGACAATAGGCCCCGGGGGAAGGGGGGTGGTAAACTTTAAAAGTTTGAATGGACGAACAGCTTGAAAGGGTGCAAATATGGTTTGGGTTTGTATGGGTCCCAGAAGTGTACCAGCACCAAAGTTAAAGTAGGGCGAAGAAAAAGGTAACATTGCTAACAGGAAGAGCATTAAATTTGTCCCTTCCACAAGTAGGACGGGTGTAGCTTAGCCATGCTACTCTCACACTCACTACTCTCACTACTCACTCTTCAACTCTAAACCTAGACTCAGACCCCCACGTGAAAATCATCCAAATTCGGGTCTTCTCTGACCACCCCCTCTGTGCCATATACCTTCTTCAACTGCCAATTAAATGTCACAAATAATCACCATCATGGTATCAAAATTTATTCATCAATTTCATCCCTGCATTATTAACTTTTCTAATTAGTATTTATATTAATCATTAGTCTTTAAAGTATTGATAATCTATCAATTTAGTCTTTAGATTGTAATCTTAAAGATTAACTTAAAAGATTTTTCAATACTTAATAAATTATGTAGCATGAAGAACAACAATCTATTTATTATTTAATGAATAAAAAAATCATATTTGACGCAAAGTTTTACTTAGTAAGTCACGCGTCACGAGCGGGAACAACTAAGCATCTCTAACCTATAAAAAAATTATCTATGATGATTTTTAATATTTTATAAATTATATACGTAATTTATAAAAATTATTCAAAAGAGAAGGGTAATTCAAACTATATATAGTAGCTTCTTTTACTTTAAAGGAAATGTAATTCAGTTAATTGAATAAAGTGTAGGAATTCTTATAAATTTTCCAACATCCGTATATAAAACTCACCCAAAATAAAAGAGGGCAATAGTTTAGGGAGATGATTAATTTACTCTAAAGAAAAACAAAACTATAGTATTTTTGGTGGAGCAAACTAGAGGTGAAAGTAAAAATTCCCCATCATGACAATGATATTTCACCTCTCATATGATATGATAGTAACTTTGTTAACACCCTATTTATCACGGATACTAAATTTAAGGAAGGGTTAGTGCCAGTTTAAGGAATTATTTTCTAAAAATAATTTTCTGAAAATTGTGAAAATGGAGATACAATGTTTTTATTTTCACTCAAATTTTCAAATATTTTCATAAAAACATTTCCAAAAAAATTAACTAAACATGTTTTTATTTTTATTTTCTATTTTAAGTAAAAATAAAATTAAGAAATAATGAAATCAAATGCAAACCTCATTTACGCATTTGGGGCAGATCCGTTCTGGGTTAGGTTACGTCCTGGGTCTACCCAACGGGTTAGGTTACGTCCGGCCCATGAGGGTAACCCCACTAGGGGAAGCCACGTGTCACATTCCCGTCGGCCCATGAGGATAGGAATCCCATTAGGGGAAGCCACGTGTCACACTCTCGATTTTAAATTTATTTAATTTGGTGGTAGAAAGTCTAGATTCTAGGTTGAATTTACTCCCACTAGGTTAAAATTATTTTGGTGTAACTGATGTCAACAGTTTACTATAATATTTTCTTAAGAGAAAAGAATCACAAAAATCAATCTTTGTGGTGTAGTGGAAAAATTGTTAGTTATGACAAACAAAGGTCTTGGGTTTGAATCCCTTTAAAAAATAAAATTTTTTAAATAAAGTGCTACCACGAGAGTGTGACACGTGATTTTTTCCCCTAGACCCAGGTTCGGCTTGAACGACCCAAAGCTGTAAATAATTTGAAATCTGACCCAAATGTGCAAAAAAAAAAAAAAAAAAAAAAAAAAAAAACCTTGGATACATGGAAAAGCAAATAGCCAAAGTCATCGATAGCAGACTTCTAGGAGACTAGGAGTGTCCCTGCATGCTTACTTCAACCCATACACCCCATTTCTACCAAAACAATATATTAAAAACGCATTTACACCCTACTAATTTACGTATTTAGTCCAATAGTTTTGCTAGAAAAAGTTATAAGAATGTTTATCGTATTATTTTCGCCATATTTTATTCTCTTATTTTGGGGAATTGATTCTTAATAAGTTGACACTTACCAACTTATCTCACAGAAATATTTAATCAGAAACGAAGCTCACCAAGAAAATTATTCAGTATGATTGCTTAAATGAAATATGAATATAATAATTAGAATTCAAAACTTAGATATACAAGTTTCTTGTATTGTTTTTAAACTAATTGTATGGTGAGTTCGACAAAAAAAGTTCATTGTTTGAATCTTATATGACAACAAGAATGTGGTTTTAACTTTTAATAATAAGCACAACTTGTAAAATACTAACAAAATATCCATAAGTGCCCGCTTAATAGAAGAATTTAACAAAAACGATACGAGTTTCGTACATGGATTAATAACTCAAACTCGTGCTAGATCCATAAGATCATGAAAGCTAGTCAAAATATTTCAAATAATTAAAAGAGAAGGAGGTCCACGTTTCGAAAAACATACACACGAAGAAGGTAAAAATACACAAGGCTCCATTTTCGCATCACAAGTATAATAAAGTTTAGGAGTAAACTATATTTATGGTCCTTAAAATAGGCAGATTAAACAATTTAATCCTTAAAAAATCAAAATAAGATAATTTCTAAAAATATAATGTATTTATTATGTTAATCTCTCATTTAAATATCATAAATTAATGATTAAAATAATAATACATGGTATAATTTAAAATTGCCTTGTAAAAACTAAAACAATATTAATGCAACCACAATCCATTTATCTCTCGGCAGCACCTCTCAAATATTATAACAATCTAACCAAATTTCTAGATCAAAGTTTACGAATTCAAGTTGGGGTGAATTAATATTGAAGATTGAATTTTAAAAAATAATCTTATCAAATTTGAAAGATAAATTGAGGCAATATTCAATTTTCATTACATTAAAAGACTTTAGGATCACCTTAAAAACCAAATACTAGAGATTACGCAATTGTTTCCTTCACGTCGAGCAAGGCAAAAATCACACACAATGACAGTCATAAATTAGATACTAGTCACGCATTAAATTTCAAAAAGTTAAATAGACATAATTTAACAAACCCAGTCACATTAAATCAATGCATGCAAGTAAATTCTAACCTTACTTTAAATATAACCAACCACAACACGAAGCTACCCCAACAATCACAATCAACAACCCTTAAAACTCCAAGTCCAATAATAGAAACACATAAAACAACCTAATCAGATATATTTCAAACCCTAATAAAGCAACAATGTTCATAGTATGGTCTCAACAAACAAAAACTTAATAGCCCCACATGCAATCAAGTTCCGACGGCACAATCGACATGCCGGAACCACCACCGTCGACGACCCTCTGCTCATCCGGCACCGGCCAGTTCCCGATGGCACCGAAACCCGCCATGTCAGCACTAGTGGGACCCACAGGAGGAAAAAAGAACGGTAGGTTAAGGTTGTCATGCAATGATCTCAAGCTTGGGAAGGCAGAGACACCAACGTTGTTATTGTTTCTGTGAAAGCGAGAGAAAGTGTCGAGTGGCGGCGGAGCAAGGTGGTGGTCGAAGGCGGCGGCGGACATGGTGGAGAAACAGGACACGTGCTCCCTTTGGTTGTTGTTGGTGGCGGCGCTGTCAAAGGAGCAGCTTTCGCGGTCGTTGAATGCTGTTACGGTTGCGGCGGCGGCGGCGGCGGTTGTGCTGGTAGCGGTGTAGGGAGAAGATTCTAGAAGGGGTGGAAGGTAAATGTTGGAAGAGGGTGAACCCGGTTCGGGACACAGGCTCATGTTGCTACTAGTGTTTGATGTACTCATTCTTGTTTTCTTCGAACCACCGGTGGTGGCAGTGCTGGTGGTGGCAGATATGGTGGAGCCACCGCCAGTGGTGTTCTTTTGAAACACACGTGAAATCACCCACTCATCCTACATCAATTAAAAAAAAGAGATTAGTGACTAAAAATGCACCATTCTATAGTAATACTATAAAATTAGATCTAGTAGTACATAATTTTTCCTAACATTTTTCATAGAAAACTATAATGTTAGAAATGGGACTTGATAAATAAGTTACAATACTGGCATAATTTTTTTGATTTCTAGCAAAATTTGGTTAATAAAAAATAAAGAACATGTTAAAAAATGAGAATTAATAATACAAGATTTTAGTAATTTCTAGTCATTTTCAATAAAATAATGAATAATGAAAGAATATGTATTTAGAAATAACTGATAATGCTTACAAAATTTGTTATAAATTTCAATATTGAAAAGTGCTTCCATGAATCTGTTAAAATGTTTGATTCTACCGTGACAACACTAATTTGTTAAGAGTCTGGCAGAATGTTTTGAAATGGAGATCAAGAAGCAGGATTCAGGATCTTATGCTTGGTAGCAGCACTGAGGTAAAAAGTTCACTAATGATGAATGTTACAGTGGGTTAGTTGCTGTGCCCTTTTGATGATTATACCTTGTTGTCATCATTTTGATAATAGTTTATATTCCCCATGCAGTGCAGCTTGTGTACGTGCTAAGGAACGTGCCTTTGCACTGAAGGGTAATAACCGTAGGTTAAGTCATAGAAGCATAGCTTTATGATTAGTTATTGTGAGACTCAGAAACTATATACCATAAAGCCTAATCATGAACCGAAATTCCAAAACAAAAGGAAAGGAAAAATCATGAAAAATAATAAATAACGCCCAATTAATTAATGAATCAAGAAATGAGGCTAGGGAATGATGATCATATCATATCCATGAATGTGAAAAATTAAAATAATAAACGTGAAACCAAACATGTAAATAGTTACCTTGGAGCTTCTAGAGAGATAGTGATAGGCGAATTTGCCTTCTAAGCGATACTCATGCATGACCCAGTTACTCTTTTCACCCTTGGGAGCTCTTCCTCTATAGAAAACCAAAGTTTTCTTCATACCAACAAGGGAACAAGTTTTGGTGCTGTAAATCTCTCGATCTTTCCCTGTGGCTTTCCAATAACCAGCTTCAGTGGCTCTATTGGTGCGTAACCCAGTTGGGTACTTTCTGTCACGAAGGCTATAGAAGTACCATTCCTTCTCACCCATCTTAGCTTTCTCTGCCAAAGAAACAATAACAAAGTTATTAAGAGGGTGTACAAGTTTGGGCCTAACTCAATCTTAATGTGAGATGAAAAATGTTTCTCTTATATAGACTACTTTAATCATATTCCAAACAGAAGTGGGATTTCTAAGGAGTTTGGTTTTGTTGTTGTAATTAGTTACCGGGAAGTTCCCACGGCTCGCACTTGTTGAGGTCGACTTCAACAATGGCTCGGCCAGTGAAAGAGCTATCTAGAACCTTCTTGAGGAGGTAATATGTGATGAGCTCTTCATCCGTGGGATGAAATCGAAAGCCAGGAGGTAAATGTGGTTCGTTGTTAACGTTGTTGTTGTTGTTGTTGTCAAAGTGGGAGTGGTGATGATAGTAGCTATCCATTGAAGAAGAACACAAAAGAAAAGAAGATAAGGCAAAGACACAAAGGGAAAGAGAGAAAAGGGTGCAATCTTTTTCAAAGAAGGAAATGGATTAGAATGGGAATGTTGGATTCAAGACACATGATGACTCTTCATTATATAGGAGAAGCTAAGTAACAAGAGAGAGAGAAAGAGATGGAGGGCTTATTGCTTACTAGGTGTGTGATTTTGGTTTTTTCTTTTTTTTCCTTTCTTTTTTACCGTGGTTTCATAGGGATTTGATGAATCCATGGCAGAGGGAAAAAGTGAAATAGTTAATAGTTAAATAAAAATAGTAATAATGTATGGTTGGAAATATTTTCTCAGATAATTACTAAATTTTTTAGTAACATTTCCTATTTAATATTTTCCTTTATCCTAGATAAAATTATTCAATGTCAAGGGATCTAAATTGATTTTGTTTAGTAGGATAAGTAAATTATTATAAGATAGATGTATTTGGTTTTCTTTTCATATAATTTTTTTGTCAATGTTTTATATTCTTTCTATAATATTAAATATATTCATTTTAGAAAAGATGGACTAATTAAAATTTTCATTTATCTTAGAACTATTTTTA
Source organism: Hylodesmum podocarpum (assembly GCA_026586105.1). Classification (NCBI taxonomy): domain Eukaryota; kingdom Viridiplantae; phylum Streptophyta; class Magnoliopsida; order Fabales; family Fabaceae; genus Hylodesmum; species Hylodesmum podocarpum. The sequence goes on from JALJEV010000804.1 coordinate 4,738,852, forward strand.
GTTCTCCAAATTCTTTTTCGAATTTTCATAAAATTTGTTATCATTATTTTTAATCTTTTTGCCAATATTTTTATAGTAAAAAGTTATTATAAAATAGTATTCATTTAACCACTTAAAAAATTAACAAAAATTACAAATAATAAAAAATAGCTATAGCAATAATAAAAAATTAATTTAAAAAAATCAAAATAAAATTATAAAATAAACAATAGACTTAAAAACTTAAATAACAATTGAAAGAAGAAAAAAATATATTATGAAGAGAAATATATATATATATATATATATATATATTTAACGTGCAATTAATGTCCTTTTGTTCTGATATCTTTTTACACTCTGCTACGGTCCTTATCATATCCCACAATTCTACATAGCTAGAGAGAGAGAGAGTGATGCGTAGGAGGGAGTGGTTTTCTGAGGCTCTGCATTGAGTATGCGTGCGTGTGTGAGGAAGTGTGCAGGTATTCCTCTGTCAGTGAGGAAATTACACAAGCTAGGAGCAGAAAGTAGTTGTATTGCATTGCATCTATGTATCACAAGTAGAAAACAAATATTTACCAGTATTTTAGAATTCTTTTTAATCATCTCAATTCTTAAATATTCAGATACATTGCTTCATTTTTCTTTTTTTTTTTTTCATATTTTGACAATGATTAAAATTTTTTACCTTTTTATTTAAAATATAAGTTTGTCGTTCATTTGTCCATCTGATATGAATCGTAGGAATTAACGACACTATTTAAAATTTTTGTATTTTGTTAAATTTATTAGTATTTTTGTTTTATCTAAATATCATAATTTATATTCAAATACAATAAATACAAAGGAAACTGAATTTTTTTCTCAATCAAGTAAATTTAAAGTTAAATCTTAATCAAGTTAAATATAAAATAGATTATATTCGGAGGAAAAATATTAAAACTTTGGTCAAGAAAATATATTAAAATATTTTACTCAATAAAAAATAATTTATCTAGGTAAGTTGTATTAATTTGACAACAAATCGTAAAAAAAAAAACTTGTTTTTTCTAAATAAATTGTGAGTCTTTATTACAGCAGAATTATTAAAACTAAAATTGCTTATAAAACAAGAAGTATAAGCTCTATAAAATGAAACTATTGTTTATGCTCAAGAGTAAGTATATATCTTAAAAAAAGAGAGACAGATATGAATTTCTAATTTTTTGCATGTATATTTTTGTGTTTTTGTTTTTAATTTATTGAATGAGATTTTCACATGCAAAGTATATAGAGTATGTACACTCATAAAGGTGTTTCGTATCATCTCTGTCAGCGCAGCATAAACATTAAATAATTAGAAGGCTAAGTGTTTTACACGCCAACTTCTTGGTACTCTCTTCATTTCCGCAAATTTTGGTACTCTTGCTCCCAACCTTCTCTTTCACATATTCCTTTTCAAAATCTACTCTTATCTTTAATTTTCATCTACGATACACACACAATTATATCTTTTTATACCTGCTTGGTCAATTCTTTACCAGTCTTATGCTATCTCTTTAAGAGTAATGTAGACCTTGCACTTCCTTACATCAAACCATATATTATACGTACATTTTTATGTAACATAATTCTACTGGAATTTAATAAAATTATCATAGGAGTGATTAATTTTTTATTAAAATATATGTTAAGAATAGATACATATTCATGATTTAAATTCAGGATCAAGTCATTGATTTGATTTACCGAATTCAAATCAATAAGATTTCATATTGGAATTGTTGTAAATAAAAAATAAAAAATGATTCAGTAAAGAAATCCATTAAAAATTTCCTTTGTTGTACTTCTTCTCCTTCACTGATCTTTTTCACTCTTTTTGATGTCTACACATGTAAATTTTTTTTCCTTTGTTTTTATTCTCTCCTTCAACATGACTCCTGCAAGTGTACTAGATTCGAAATGATAATAAAATAAATATTTGTCTCAGGATGATAATAAAATGATATATTGAAACTTGAGTTATTATAAACATATAACTACATTCACTTCTCTATAATTTCTATCTTCTCTTTTTTTTCTTATATCTCTTACACCTTTGTGTTTGACAAAAGATAGATAACATAAATAAAAATAGACAGGTGAAAAAAGAAGAGAAGAAAAATATACAATAAACAAAATGAAAATAAATATATTATTTAAAAGAAATAATAAAAAGAGAAAAGAGAAAAATTAAAATTAAAAAAATAAAAACGGAAAAACAGAATCGAATATGTCTGGCAACATGATCAATATGTTGCAATATACTATGGCCAATTATGGTGCAACATAATCAGCGTATTTGGTAGTTTTATCCTCGTAATTGAAAATGCTTGTTTTGCATTTACCAAAGATTTTAAATCTTTGTAAATGCCGTAGACTACTATGCATTTACCTGCAGCTTAAGTCCTTGTTAATAATACATTAGGAAGAATTTAAGAAAATCAAAATCAAACTGAATATTTAAACTTAAACATGGGTTTGGATCAAATCTATATACCTTGATTAGATTAATATGATATATAATTAATAATAGATCTACTAAAATAGATAATTTGATTTGATTTATCGTAACTTAACCATAATTTGGATTCATCTAAGTCAGTCTATTTATTGATGGATGGGTTACATAAGTTGATTCATAATCTAAAATTAATTAAAAAATTAAATTAATTCAATTATTATACATATAATCAATTATTAAAATAATTTAACTGTCACAATTATTATAAACATGTCCCTCAATTGTGTGATTACTTAACTGTTTCAATCATAATCACAGCTAGAGAAAACTTGTGCCTAGATGAAAAATACAGCATTGTACAAGGTATAATTTTAAGGTGGCATAATATGAAAAGAAGGAAAAGAAAAAGAAAAAGAAAATGAGGAGAGAAGAATTAGTTTTATACACAATCTAATCTTGAAGGGATATCATGGTGTTCCGAGTGCCAGCTTTTAATAGCATAACACATATTGTGAGCATACCCATGAACATCCGCAGAACAAAACAAATGTTACCGGAAGAGGGTATTTTGCATCTGAAACCATGAAAGCGAAGCAGAAAGGGAGAGTATATAGTTGAGGTTGATTTATTGATTTTACGTTACAAAGAGGTCGATCATTCACACGAAACATGTACATATTGTCATGGGTAATTAAATATGGCACGTTATTTGAGATTTTTTTCCCTCTTTTTTATCAATATAATGTTACAACAATATACATACGCATTGCAAATAAAAAATAAATTTTTTTATTACAACGATTAAATTGTAACTAAAAAAATTGTATATTATAATATAATATAGAATGTTAGAGCAAGCATAAGAGAAAGAAAAATAAAACTGATGAATTGCCAAATCGGTACTGAGTTCTTGAATCTATTGCTTTTAGTTTTAATCCAGTTGAATCATGCGTGAAAAATGCTAGGCTAAAAACTATATAAAAAATTTTATACGTAACTTTTACATTATTTATGAACTATAAATAATTTTAGATATAAGTTTCAAAATAATTTTTATAATAATTAACAAACTTCTAATACATTATTAGAAGACAGTGATATATTTTAATTAAATTCAAAACGAAAAGTTCATTTAATCCTATTTAAAGGATGATTTGGTTAAGAAATTAACAACAAATATTTTATTAAAAATTAAAATAAAACTCTCTTCCAAATTACGAAAGTATGTCAATAGTGTACTTTATGATTTTAAATTAACTAGTATTTTAATATATTAAAATTTAATAAAAAAAATTTGTCCTTTCAATTTTCCAATATTTTTCATGAAACAAGCCAACCTCTTAAATTATTTAAATCAATATAAATCTATTTTTCATCTTAAAATTTTTAATAAAATTTAATTTGATTTCTTTAATTTTATAATTTCATCTCTAGCTGTATTAGCATATATTTTTTAAATTCTTATATTAATTTTATTTTATTGCATAATGTCAAGTGTTAGTGACTTATTTATGATTTTATTTCCAAAAGCTCAAAACTAATACTCATTTAAAAATTGTGCTACAATCCATTAAGTCAAATATTAATCTGGCTTATAATTTGTCAAAAGAATTTGTATATAAAGATAATCAAAATAAGTGTTCCACTGAATATAGTAGTATCATTTTTTATATATATAACAATTTGTATAAAGTAGGGTTAAACATATTTTTAATTTTGAAATTATTTTAGTATTAATTGAAATTAATATATATGAGCAATAATTAAAGATGCATGGAGGAGTATTGTATGATGATAATGTTGTCCAATCCAATCCATCGCTATCAGGAACACAAACGGGGTGAGTGTGAGCCATTAATGAAATGAGAATTTGACACATCCTGCTCGGACTTTGAGAACACACAGCACTCTCTCTCACAGGCTTTACATCAAATCATCTCTTCAATCTGCATGTTCAACTCCCTCTTCTCATCCCCTCCTGCATTATATGCTTTTTTCATTCTCCCCATTTTAATTAATATTATTTTTTTCTTTTACAACGTTAATCAATTTTGTAATGTTTTAACACATTAATCAATATTTATATAACTTTCTTTTAATAAAATTAATCATTATTTTTATGTTATATACATTATATTAATATTATGATCCATCATTATTAAAAAATTCGGCCACAGGAACTCTTGTTTTTTTTTTCTTTTTCAACTTGAAATGTTTACAAAAATAATTCTGACGGTTTTTTTAAATCAAAACTAAAATAAGGATAAAAAAGAAAAAAAAAACAAAGTGAAATATATATATATATATATATATATATATATATATATATATATTTTGAATGAGAGAAAATGAATGAAAAGAAATTTTCCTATGCTTATTCGGATGTGTAAAAGATAATAAATTATGCCTTTTAATTAAATTGTTTTACATTTTTTTTTACTTTTTTTAATTTCTATCACATCGTTTTTAAATGAATGACACATATCATTTATGTGTTAATTAATTAACATACAAAATATTTTATATTTTAAAAAGATGATTAAAAATATCAAAACGGTACCTTACTGCACCGTAATAAGTAAATTTTTTATTTAAATTTGCATCTAACATCTTTTTATCTGATTCAAAATAGTTTAATAAAAAATTATACTCATGTATAACATATAATATAAGTTAAGCTTAATGCTAACAAATAAACAAGTAAATACATTAGCTTATCACAGTAATAAATCTATAATATAATGGTAAACAAATAAACAAGTAAGTAAATTAGTTTATCACTATAATAAACTTTTTACTTAATGAGTTTCCTCTATCATTTTTCATCCTCCAGTTAAAAAATAAAATAATATTTTCTCCTCACCGCCAGCTCCTTTCACCTATTCTTTTAGCATCTTCACTCCAAAGTCAAAACAAATGCTACTACAACCTTTCCCAAATTCTTAAAAGACAAAGCCATTCTTTTAATAATATTTGTTGTTCTCGAAACTCATGACAAATGTAAATATCCAGCTAAGTGGCTTCTTTTTCACATACAAATATGGTGGAGGAACACTTTTTAACAGTGATTCCCTCAAAAAGCAAAAAATTGCCCCCACGATTTTCTCCAATCTGGGTTGGCTAAACCCTTTCAGGTTTTTTCACTCTGCATGATCATAACATTGTTAATATCCCAACGTTGCAACCTTTTTGGCTTGGAACTCACGGTTCCTCTGTTAAGTCCCTCTCGTCACACCTTCGTGATTCCAACCCATTACGGGTCGACCCAAATACCCATACTGTGCAGTTGATATAAAAAAATAATAAATAAATAATAGAAAGAAATTGAATAGATATAAAATTAAGTGACGCTAAGACAACACATAAATTTATTGTGGAATGGGACACACTTGCTGATATGATGCGTGATTGATGGATGTGGACTGGCCGGTTCAATTTCGGAAATACTAACTGAACCGGGTTGACTTCTTTTAGATAAAATATAAATTTCCATCCAAAAGGTCCTCTAACAATTTTCCTCAAATGTTTTTTCTTTTATTAAATTAAAGATAATTTTAATCTTACATTCTGCTTTCTTCTAATCCACTATTCTTAATTGTAAATTTTTTCAATCTAAATGCTCTGTGATTTTGATTCTATAAATTTTAACTGTACCAATTGAGTCTTGTATTCAGTGGCGGAGCCACGTTAGGAGCAAGGGGCACCTGCCCCTCAAACTATTTCTAAGTTTTTATATATATATATATATAAAAAATTTATATATAAATAATAATTATTTTAAATAAATAATAATAATTTTAATTTTATAATTTTAAATAAACTATAATTTTAATTTTATAATTTGAAATAAATAATTATATATATAAGTAATAATTAATAATAATAAATAATATATATATAATATAATAATAATAATAAATTTTAATTTTTAATGATTTTCTATTTTTGATTTATAATTTTATATTTAATTTTAAAAACATATATTTATTTATATATATATTAGTAATAATAAATTTAAAAACATACATTTAAAAAAATATTAATAATAAATTATATATATATATATATTAATTTAAATATATAAATTTATATATATTAATAATAATTTTATATATATATATATATTATAATAAATTTTAATTTTTTCCTTGATATAAAAAAATTAGTGTATAATTAGTGGATTTATATTTAATTAATTTTTTTAAAAAAAAAAAAAAAAAAATTTATAAAAATTTTACCCCTCCCAAACTCTTTTTCCAGCTCCGCCCCTACTTGTATTATCATTATATTATTTTGATCCAAAAATTTTAATTACACTATGTAATTAAATTTTCAAATACGTACAATTTTCTCCTTCAAATATTAATTTTGTGAATAAACTCCATAAATATTATAATTATACAATTTTAATCTATTCATAAATATGAAAAAAGTATAATATATATGTATATGAATATTTTGTTTAAAAAAAATTTTAAAAGAGTAATATTTTACTACTAATTTTTATTTTCATTTAATTTATTAGTTGTAGTATTAAATTTCGAGAAAATAAAGAATTAATAACTTATGATGGAGGAAGGTATGGCTAGGCCTATTTTGCATCTAAAAATTAATTATAAATTAAAATTAAAATTAAGTATTTATCCTAACTTTTATTTATAAATAATTAAAAATAAATAAATTAGATTAAACAATTTCACCTCTAATTAATGATGATTGATTTTTTTATTTTCGATTTTTAATAATTTATTTTTTAAATATGAATACTGATAATTTTCTTTTATTTACTTTATACTCAATTTCTTACCTTACATTTTCTATTAATATGTGCAATTATTTTCTTTAGTTCTTGAATCAATTTCATTTGATTGCTTCCCCGCAATCATTTCTAGTAATTAATTTATCATTTAAGTCTAGTTATTATTCTTCCTATATATTGAATTAATTTTAAATAAGATAGACATATGTTTTAAAATTAAATACTTGTTTTATTTATTTTACTTCCTAAAGTTTTATGAAATATGTTACTTTTTCATATTTGTTTATTTTTTTCTTCTATATGCACCATCTCCAGAATTATGACCCAATAGAAATAAATCATTATCATTAAAATAAAATTTGAAAATAATTATTGCATCATTTCATATAAATTCTAAAAATAAAAAAATTACAAATATTTCTTATTTAAAGTTATATTCTCTTGCAAAATTGTATCTTCCTCCGCTAATATACCTTTTGGCCCATGTTTGATTTTATTTCACTCAATTATAATAATAATAATAATAGTCCCTGCAAAATAATGAACGAAGGAGGCACGAAAATGAAATTTTATTCAATAACAATTTGAAAAATAAATTAATAAAACTATAGCTTCTTTGAGGAATGAATGTAGTTAACATGCAAATCTCATCTATTCATTTCTTAATAATTTAATTCTGCATTATCTGTTTTTCAAAGACACAAATACGATGAAAAAATTTAAACAACATCCATTTTCCAAGAACACAAATATGTTAAAAAAAAATTAAAGCATCGTGTATTTGGATGACAAGTGTGACTATATATACATAAAATATAAGGAAACAGTAATTATTTTTCTAAATTAAATTAAATGAGGAAACAAAGATTATTTTATAAATTAAATTAAATAATTTTGAAATATAATTAAATTAAATGTCAAAAATAATTATACTTTTTATAATTTATTAATGCAATATTCTTAGAAAATAATTACATTTTATAAAATATTTTTACATTTAATACAGGAATTTTTTTTTACTTTCTCTTTCTCTCTAACAACAACTTTATATATATATATATATATATATATATATATATATATATATATATATATATATATATATATATATACTTTCACCTACGGATATTTTACGTAAAATTTGATATTTGTATAATAATGAAATATATTTGTTTAATATATACAGATATCACGTAACAATAAAAATAAAAAATCTTGAAATTAAAAATTTCAGCAATACTATTTTCTAAAATTGTTAAGTATTAATGTGATAGTTTCAAAAATTTAATCAATATAAGATAAGCTTGCAGGAACATTGTCATTCTGATGGAAATTTACACATTAGTTCTAAATTACACAATTTGTAAGGAAAGTATTTGATATTTTTTAAGAATCTAGATACTACTATAAAATAATCAATAATCTCAGAAATTTAATTACTAATTTACTCATTATTTTAATATAAAAGTAAAACAATACAAAAAAAGAAAAGTGTTCTTTTTTCCTTTTATTTAAAGAAAGACAAAAAAAAAAAGTTAAATTCAAAGAAAAGAAGGTCTTTTTATGGCTCTACATAAATTTATTCATCTATTTACAAATTAATTTTCCAAGATGATCCAGTTTTTCCATCAATTAATTAATTACTGCTTCGGAAATCAAGAAACTGATTACATCAAAATTAATTTTTATAGTACCCTGTTAAAACAGCAAAATTTGGATTAATATTTTTATCATTTATTTGTGAACCAATCAAATCTATCAAACATATGGTTAAGTTGGGTAAAAAGAATTAACGCTAAAAAAATTGACTATGATGCACGTGGTTAAATTCTGGTTCATTTGCATGATAATCATATGTATAAAATTTTAATTCATTAATTTATTACCTAAATGTTATATTTGATTTAAATGAAATTTCTGTTATATTAAGTGTTTATAAAATTTATCGATTTTAAAATTAATTATAATGGCTAATTGGTTAAAAAGAATTTATAAATTAATTAGACTTTTTAATTTGTTTTGGATGACCAAATCATCTAGATTACCAATTTGTAGTGAGATTAGCTGAGTAGGTTAAATACATATTCATTAACCAAGTTGCCTTAATCTACTTATTGAATGAGTCAATGATTGACCAGACCAAGTCAAGACAAACTGAATTACGTATTTTACTAACATTTAATTATAGTTAATTTTTCTTTGACATAATTTTCAAATGGATTAAATGTAGGCGACTCTTAAATGACAGTGGTAAAAAATAGAAAATATTAAAATATAATAAAATTATACTTTAAAAAATAATTATAAAGTTAAAATATACTTTGCATTTATTAATTACCATACCATGTATAGCAGGTAACATCAACCATATTTGGCTAAATATTGAATGAATTAAAGACGAAAAAATTTAATTATAAATGTAAAGAAAAACTTGACAAAAAAAACAAAATTTTTGGATAAATATTGCACTATTCTTTTTATTTACCACAGGATGAATCTCTAAGGGGTAAAAAAATTATTTATATTATACCATTTTTTATATAAGTTAAAATTTTGTTTATAAGAGATATTTAAATAAATATAAATCATGTCTAATTGAAGATAATAAATTAAATATTAACCATAAACAATGTTTTCTATTAATTAAATTAATTAATATAAAGTATTTATCAAAAGAAATAATAAAAACATGACATTAATAATATCTAAAAAAACAATACTTATATAACTTCCCATTTAAGAAAAAGATAAAAATAGAGACATTTCAAACGGACCGGTTGGTTGCTGAGAGTATATTATTATAATATATCGAGAGAAAGGAAAATATTACTTTAAAAAAAGAGTTTGATATAAGTTTGACGGTCCCCTTCGTTCATGTTTAGCATGGCACATTAAACTAAACATATACTGGTCAAACATCTTAAGGACGACTATCTTTTTCATTAATATTATATAATCATAATCTTAAAATTATCACTTTAGTCTCTAATAATTAAAAATAATATTATTTAATTAATGATTTTAAAAATTAATAAATTAATGTCATTTTTATTATTTTTCAGTCATTAATAATTATAAAATCTTATATAAATTAATTTAAAATTAAATTAAACAATACATATAAAATTAAAGATCTATTTATTTAACCGTAAAATTTAAAGGGTAAAATAATACCCCCTTCAAGCATCATAGACTATAATAATTCATTCAAGTTAAAAAATATAACTAAGATTAATTATTTTTTACCCTAAAAATGACTTTTACTCTGATATTTTTTCACAAAGTAAATAAAATAATATAAAGTTTTATATTAATGGATAAATTTTAGAAATAAATATTTATTGTTTAATAAAATCGTTCCGATCATATAAATAATATTATTTATATTTTAATAAAAATGATCTATGTTAAATCAAAATTTAGATTTATAATAAATATGAAACTCTGATATTTATTTATTTATTTCTAAAAAGAATAATGTTTTAAAAATTTATTAAAATAAATATATAAGTAAAGAAGAAAAGACAAAGAGGCGCGTGAATCGAGGAGACGCGTGACGAGATGTTTAGGTCACCTTCCACCGCCCTCCGGCAGCGTCATTTTGGAGTTCGCGAATGTGAATTTGAATGTGAGAGAGAGAAACTCTCACAATTTATAAATAATCAATAATTGTGGATAATCATAAATATAGAACCCATGAATAATAATAATAATAATAAATAAATAAATAAATAAAAATTAATAATTAGGGTAAGTGGGTTGGTCTGACGTGTCAGATTCTGGGTCGTCCTTTGGTTGGTAGCGTGGCTGAAATGGGACCATGTGCGCCGTCTGATTCATAGATTGGGTGGCTACTGCTATCATATGCTTATGCAACTCACCATAGTAGTTGTACTAATAATGTACGGATATCAATCTGAAACACTCATTCTGAAAATCAAGTTTAATTTTCAAACCAAAGGACAATATATAATTCAATTTACATATTAAATAACTTTCGTAATTTCTTTTTTAATGATGGCGGCAACGTTCTTAATAATACATTTTCTAAACGTTTTTCTATTTTTTTTTTATAATAATGGCGACCACGTGTGTAATAATACATTTTTAAAACATTTTTTTTCAACTAATTTTATCAACCGGTACCAATAGGTTGTGATTATTAGATTATCCTAGTCTGTAGTTTAACGAAGTGCATGTTTAACAAATTTTCTTTTTATTATGATTTTCGTTTAGATTAATATTGAGATTACATTTATTTTTTTATTCCTTTTTATTAAATATGAATAATTTTAAATGTAAATCAAGTTATATTAAATTTATATATTTGAATTCAACTTAACTTCTGTTTTTTAAAAATTTTAACTTAAACATTGAAAAATTATGATTTTGTAATCATCTCTTCTCACTTTTCTAAATCTTTTGTTTTATATAGACTAGAATAAAATTTCTTCTTTTGAAAATATTTAAGGATATCTTTTATTGTATAATTATCAAGAGTAAAAATTCTAATTCTGATCCAGTAATTATACAAACAATACATGTAGAATCACATTTATAAGGTTAATACTTATAGAATTAAAAATTGAATAAAAGTAAAATATTATTACATTTAAACTAAAATTACCTTATTTAATTTGATCTTAAATGCCTACCAATAGAGGTGAGGTATTAAATAATGATATATTTTCTAAAATATTGAATTAAAATTAAAATTTAAAATGAAATAAATAAAAGAAGCCTAAAAAAAATTAATTAGTTATTTAGTTCCTCATTTTATTTTTTATTTAATTTTGTTCCGTATTAATATTTTATATTAATTTAGTTCTTAATTTTTAAAGTTAATTCAATGTGATTTTAATGTTAATTTTGATGATTTAAATTTGTATTTTTTAAGATTTTTTATTTTATGATATATATTTTTAAAATTCTATTTAAAAATATCTACTTCCTTACGTAATTTCGATTATAAACTTTAATAACATCTGTTTTCAACTAAACGCAATTGATTATATCAATTCAATTTTATAAATTGTATGCTTAATTAAATATAAAATAAAATAAAATAAAATAAAATAAATAAATTAACTTAATAAATATTTAAGAAAAAATAAGATTTGAATTAACAATTTAAAAAGTTATTTTAATATAAAATTGTCTTTAAGATTTTAAAACTATACTTTTATTTTACATCATTTCACAAATATCAATAATTAATTCTCCATGTGTATTGCTGTATACACCCAAAAGTTTTAAAAAAATAATTTTTCTTTATGTATTTTATATTTTTAGGTATTATTAATAAACAGTATTACGTTATTAATTGATTGTTTTTATGCTCTTCATCTTATTAAAAAGTTATTTAATTATATTCGTTCTCTCTATTTTATAAAAAATGAAAATATGAACATACGGACATATAAATATGAAAAACAAGTGCTTCTTAAATATTGAGCCGAAACATATCCACACAGTGACAAATTATCAACTAATTATTTATATTTCAATTGGTTACAATAAATGCTTTTAAATATTCTTTTAATTTTCAACTTTACATCATCAACTCTTATTTATTAGAGAAAAAACGTGTATGGAATGAATATAATAATTCTATTTACTAATGTCATGTTTTCAGTTTCCTAATTGGGGGTGTTACTTTTTAGGTCTCTAGGTCTTAGTCAATGTTTTCCTTTATAACCCTTTATTTCATTTGTACGTTGTGTTCAAAGTTAGCAACTAATTTGACCATCAACTGTTTTAATTGTAACTGTTAGAATAAATTTCAAGAAAACAAAGGGAAGAAAAAAATAATTATTCCTGTAAAAAGTGTTTAAATGGATGGAAAAACTTTTATTTAAGAAAATATAGTTATATAAATAACTTTTACATTCTTTTTAAAAAGTAGATAATGTATAAATTTATCTTTTTTAACTCACTCTCTTTATTATTTTCTGTGTCAAGAGAAAAGTTTTCACTTTATTTTGTTTTCTTCTTTATATTTTACTTACAACTAAACAAGAAAAATATACATTTTTAACTATTTTCTCTTCTCAATTTTGTTTTCTTTTGAAAATCAACTCAAATAAAAGTGGAGCAGTGCCAAGCCTTTAATAATCATTACTCTTAATTTAATAATTTTTTTTATCTTGAAAGAATTTCAAAAATAAAATCATTATGCATATTATATGATTCATTATTTTGAAAATTATTCTGTGTCATCTTTGTATAATAATTATTTAATTTAATCTTATACTTTTCTTCGTTTATTTGTATATCTATCTATTTATATGATTATAAAATATATTATAAAATGTCATAAAGCATAGTTACCCATATTCAATAACATTATCTTTAACGAAATTTTTATTAATTTTGAAAATTTAGAGGGCAAACTACAATTATAATATTACAACACTTTTAACTTTTTAGGTCAATTAAGTTTTAGATTTTTTTAACTTTTTTAGAATTTCAGTCTTAATTCTTTAAATTTATTTGTTTTGATTTTAGTGTTCATAATATTTTTAATCATTATTTGTAGTATTTTATGTTAATTCTTCCGTTAAGTAATTAGTTTAATCTTTGGTGTTAATTCTTTTGTTAAGTAATTAAATGAGTATAATTTTGATGATGATTTTCCATTGTTAGAAAAATTATTTTAGTCTCTACATATGTTCATTTAAATACTTAACAGAAAAGTGAATATGAAAAATTAAAACTGTTAAAATTTTTTCTAAGGACTAAAATTAGAAGAAAAAATTTAAATTTAGAAAACTAAAACATAATTATAAAAAAGATGAAAAACAAAAACTTAATTCACTGCTATATTTATATTCATGTATAGTATGTATTTCTACCTTAATTTTGTTTACTGTGCTACTATATTGAATTTCATTGTATAAGAAAAATACTTCAAAAATCAATACTATGTATTGACCAATATATAATTTCACCATACAAGAAAAATAGGTCAATAATTTAAATTTTGTATAATGAGGTATGCAATGATTTCTTTTTATTATCTCTTCATTTCATATTGAAACTTCTGAAAGACAATATAATCATTATTCCAAAAATTTCATCCTAGAATTGTTTTGTTTTATCTGAATTTCCTTTTATTGTCCATTAGTTCCAGATTGAAACTTCTAAATCTCCATATAATCATTGTTCTATTTTTTTCCCCTAAATTGTTTTGTTTTATCAGCATTTCAAAAACTTTATTTTTCTTATTTTGAAATGTGAACAAAAATAATACACATAGTTTCGGAAAAAACCTTCTACAATAATGACTATGTTTAGATTCCAAAAATTTCTTTCTAGAGTTATTTTTTTTCCACAACTTTAATTTTTTTCACCTTTGTGCTAGATGTTTAAGGCAGTGAATAACTAAATATCTAAGATATCAATGCAGAAAGAGATGGATGAATAAAGTATAGAGAAAGGGAATGGAAGTGCAGTGTGGAAGAGAATTACACAAGGGAGTGAAGAATATTTAAAATGGAGCAAGAAAATGAAAATATTTGGGTAATTTTTCACCAAGAAAAGAATGAAAGAAGAGTACATTTATAAAGGAGGAGTGTAAATGGAAAAATTCCCAATTTTTTCTTGGTGGGTTAACCCAAAATTCAATCCAACATGTTGTATAATGTGTACCATTATTTTGGTAAGTTTTTTATTTTTTTTTTACAGAACTAATAAAATTTAATGGACAATCTAGATTATATTTATAGAGTGCAGGTTAAAATTTAGTGGGCGTGGAAAGAAAATAATTATTTTCATCTTTCTTACCTTTGAGTTTTCCTAATTTGAATGGGCCATTTAAATTTCCCCAAGCCCAACACGTAAAGTTTGGGTATTCCCGAATCTTGATTTGAATTTAATCAGAAAAATATTAGTCCTTTTTGTACTGTTATAATTCTTTTCTTGGTATGAATTGGAAATGGAATGTCAGAGGGGTATGTAGCAATTAAGAATATTTGTGTTTCTTTTCGTGTAATGGTCTCAGAGAAACCGAGAGACAAATGGATTTTTTTTCTTCTTGTTTATTCTTCCAATTTGGAGAAGAAAGTTAGAATTAAAATTAATTAGTGTACATCTCCTTTTATTTTAGTAACACAGATTTTTTTTCATTCTTTTCCCAAAATAACCCTTTACGCGACGCTACTAGTCTCGTCCTCAGTTCTTTCCATCGTATGACCATTGTTTTATTTTATTTTATTTTTATTAAGGATTGAATAGTAATGCTAAGAGGTTTATAATAACTTAATTACTTAGAATCTCTTCGTAAAGACATACACTGAGAAAATATTGAGGTGGTTTTCAAAGTTTCTTAACGATGTTGTGAGTGCTCAAAGATGTGACAGTAGTTTGTGAGCTTTTTGATCTCATCCTCTCTCCTCAACTCGTACAGACACATTGTGCAACTCTTCCAAGAACATAGTGGATTGGAGATGGCAAATAACTTAACATAGAAAAATCTCATAAGAACGAAATTTAAACCTTTTCTTCTATTTTTATTAATTAATATCATCATGTTACATGTAATATATATCAAATTTAAATCATCCCACTGGTGGAAAAACGCATCAATTGATTTCTTTTAAGAAAATAAAATTGTAAAATGTCTTCATGTGAGTTACGATAGAATTTTAAGTAGTCTCTAATTCACCCTTTAGTTCTTTTGTTTTTCAATTGTTATAATTCTACGTGGGTATTCGTGAGTTTGTGTTTCTTTGTCATCCCTAATTATCTTGTAAGAAATTCACGAGATCTATGTTGTAAGACATGCTTTTGGAATGATAAACTTTAACCACATAAGGTCTACCATCAATTAACTAAGTCCAAATTGACGAATAAAAAGTTGAAATATGTAGTGTACTTGAATGTTGTGATCCTGCACTTCAGTGATAAGTAATGTTAGGCTTAAAAAAGCAAACCATTGTTCTAATAAATTCTATTATGCACCTAATTACTCTTGAGAAATCTTTCCTTGAGTCATGAGGGACCAAGAAAATTTGGCTAAATGAAAGAGGCAAGCTCAACAGTGAAGGTCTAAAATACCAACAAATATTTGAGACAATATTTGAAGTTCTTAAGCTTTGTGTTGTGTTTTAGTGTAAGGTAGGCGAGTATGGCCCCTTCAAGTTGAATGATAGTGGTCTTGTAGATATTAAGTTTGTCTCTGAGCTTGCGTTGAGCCATAATTGTAAAAACCAAACCTGACCTCATTAATGCCTTTTATTCGAGCATTAGAATACATAAGGTCGTAAATATTGTCAAGTTGTGAAAGGTTAAAGTTAGTAGAAATTGACGTAAACAAATTTTGTGACTCATAGTGAGTCCTTGAGCAAGGCTAAAAAGGTAGGAATGTATTTGAAGGAATCTTAAGTAGGTAAAGGTGTTGGCAAGCCAATACATTAGAAAAGTCACATGTTCGGCTTTATCAGGCTCAACCCTATCTTCACCTTGGATATCGTTGCATAACTTCATGTAAAAGGAGATGGTAGAAATTCCTAACTTATTCATGGTTACAAAGTTAGGAATGGAGGCAAGGTAATACTTTTTTCTCGTTAGTTGAAGGCTAGTGATAGTTGCCACATCCAAGAGAGTAGGAGAAACAAAGCCACAAGGAAGACCAAAGGCATGACACTTAAGATGTTAGAAGAGAGAAGTTATTGTTAATGTTAGAAGCATGCTTGAGAAGTAGCTTGCAACTCAATCTTCATTCTTCAATAAAAAGCTCCATGGATTAGACTTGTAGGTTACAAAATATGGACTCAAAATTAAGAACAAGAAGAAATTAAGAAAAAGGAATAGAGTTTAGAAGGTGGAAGGCGCCATGCAAAGCAATAAGCCAAGTGATGAATCGCCACAAGAAGTAATCTCCATTGATAAGATTCTAAGGTTCAAGAAGAAACCCTAAGAGAGGATGCTCTCCAAGAAATAGCACTTGCTATATTCAGTAATCTGAAAATTTGACAAAAGTCCTGAACATTCAAAATTTCTTCTATTTATACTACCTAAGGTGGTGGCAAGGAAGAATTAAGGCACCAAACTAAGATTGAAACTTATTCCTTGGATGAATGTGCTAATCCACGTTCCTCAATGCTTGTAGTAACCAAGGCACAAATCATTACTCTTCACCATAGGATCAAGTTTTAATCTAGAGGTCTTAATTCACTTAAGAGAGGTATGGAACATGCAATTCAAGTTTAAATTTTAACATTAGGATTAGATCTTAATCTTAAGGTTGTAATTTAGTCTTGAATGAGTGCTAAACATGTGTGCACCAAATTTGAAATCAACCATTGGATGCTAGATCTCATCCAAGGGTTGGAATTCAAATTGAGTAAGTGGGAAGAACACTAACTCCCTTCAAAACTCTCTCCACTATTTCCAAGGAGAGTGTGCGTCACTCTCTCCCATTCTAGACTTAGAATTATTTTGGTTTGCATGATTACAAGGGCCATGCACTCCAATTGTTCTTACAAGGCCCAAATTCAATTATTACAAGACTAATTAAAAACTTACAAAGCACTTAAAATATTACAAGGCCTAATTACAAGAGAAAAGTCATCTAGAGTTGATTGTTGACTTTGACTCTTGGTCAACTCTTTTTCAACTTCTTCTTGTATCTTCTTAAGCATGACCCTTGTGATTCTTCTATGTGTTTCTCCTTGCACTTGAGTCTTTAGTGGAGATGGTCCTCCATCAAACCCTCTTTCTTGATGGCAACTTGTCCTCAAGTTGGAGTGTTCTTCATCTTCAAGACCTACATTACACAAAGTAAGATCACACATTAAAAGAGTTATTACCACCATAATCACTAGGAAGATATAATTTAAAGGCATTAGGTACAATAATAGTAAATGGTCCATCCCCCTTTGAAGAAATTTTTAGCTTCTCAAATTAGGGAACCTCTCCTTTCTAAGATGAACAAAACCGAATCTCCAACTTTCAACTCAAGGTGCTTGCGGTGCTTGTTAGCTTGCTTGGCCACTTGTTGATTCCTTTGCTCAATCTTAGCTTTAATCTTGGCATGCATGACTTTGATCTTCTTGGCCCTATCCACTCCCTCCTTGTGAAACACATCATTAAAAGGCAAAACACACAAATCAAGAGGGGTCTAGGTGTTAAAGCCATAAACAACTTGAAAAGGAGATAGTAATGTAGTAGAATTAACCACTCTATTGTAAGCAAACTCCGCATGAGGCAAGCAATCTTCCCAAGACTTTAAGTTTCTCTTCACAAAGCTTCTAAGTAGTTGGCCAAGAGTCCTATTCACTACTTTCGTTTGGCCATCGGTTTGTGGGTGACAAGTAGTGGAAAAGAGGAGCTTCGTCCCAAGTTTTCCCTACAAAGATCTCCAAAATATGGCTAAGGAACTTGTAGTCCCTATCACTTACAATGCTTTGGGGAATTCCATGTAATCTCACCACTTCTTTGAAGAAGAGGTTGGCCACATGAGGTGCATCATCACTCTTATGGCAAAGAATGAAGTGTGCCATCTTTGAGAACCTACACACCACAACAAAGATAGAGTTTACACCTCTCTTTGTTTTGGGTAAGCATAGGACAAAGTCCATAGAAATATCCAACCTAGGAGAGGTGAGTAAGTGTAAAGGCATGTATAGGTCGTGGTTAGAGAGTTTAGATTTAGCCTTATGACATGTAACACACTTGCTTATAAACCTAGATACTTGAGCTTTCATTTTTGGCCAAAAGAAGTGTTCATGTAATATGGCTAAAGTTTTCTCAATCCCAAAGTGACCCATGATTCCTCCTTCATGAGCTTCACATATCAAAAGCTCTCTCAATGAAGTCTTAGGTGCACACAAACATTTCCTTTTAAAAGATAATCATTGTGCCTATAAAATTCATTGTGAGCACCCTTAAGACATGCTAGATACTCACAACCAAAGTCATCATTCATCTCTATACAAGGCCTTTATGTCTTCAAATCCCAACAATTTAGATTCAAGTAAAGATAGATGTGTATACCTCATACTAAGTGCATCGACCACAATGTTAGTCACTCCTTTCTTATGCTTGATGATGTAGGGAAATGTCTCAATGAACTCCATCTACCTTGCATGCCTTTTGTCGAGCTTGCCTTGAGACCTCAAGTGCTTCAAGGCCTCATATCTCGACCTTATGTATAGCCTCCTCCAAGGTCCTATAGCTTTGGAGTTCCAAGACATCTTGAATCTCCTTATTCAAGCCATTGGTGAATCTAGCTAGAGTTGCCTCTTTGTCCTCTTGGTAATTCACCCTCAACAATTTAAGCTTAAAATCCTTGTAATAATCTTGTACACTCCTTCCTCCTTGAGTCAACCTTTATAACTTGATATGCTAGTCTCTAGTGTATGAAGAAGGTACAAATCTCCCCTTAAGAGCATCTTTCAATTGTGTCCAGAAGGTGATGTGAGGTTTCCTTTTCTTCTCGGCATCCACAAGAACTTGGTTCCACCAAATCAAGGCATATCCTTCAAACTCCAATATGGTTAGGTTGAGTCTTTGATAACTCAAAAAAGTGAGTTATTCTTGTACTCTTTTTATATAATAAATTATCCTTTTTATACTCTTAAGCCACCTAAAATGACTCTAATTACTCTTAATCCATAATAATTAGTGTTAGAGCTTGTTGATGGTGTGTTTAAGTGTTTTAGGATAAAAATAGTCGAAAACAGGACAAAAACGTGCGTTTTCATGCATCTTTCGCGAGTTGGAATTCAACTCGCGTGAATTGGAGCTTTAGTGAAGAACAATAACTCTCTGGAGGTTCATCTTGCGCTCATCAACCCATCTCACGTGAGATGACTTAACTTTCACAACACGTTTGCTCTCTAGAACATGATCTCGCGCGAGTTATTTAATATCTCGCGTGAGTTGGAATCGTAGAGCAGCCCAATTTTTTTTCTTATCTTCCAAGATCCAATCTTATCTTATCTTATGCAAAGGAAGCCGAAGATATTACCTTATTTCAAAAATAAAGATCTCTTATTATCTTTTAAGATCTTATCAAAGGAAGCCTTATCAAAGGAAGCCCAAGTCCAATTCTAAAGACTATAAATATAACAAGTTACTATTAGCAAAGCAGTTCGGCGATCGACCGCTCTCATATTTTCTTGACCTAATTCGGCCGAGGTTCTGGAGATTGACAACCTCCAGACCTTTTCACTCTCAGTTCGTAGACAACAACAGATTTCAACCCCAAGTAATGAGAAGGAGACGTAAGGAGCTTTCGACTTCCATAAGAATCAATTATCCTATGTATTCTCTTTGAATTTACTTTTGTGTTGTTTTCTTTTCCTCTATGAACTGAATTCCTCTTTGATTGGGAGAACGATGTAACCCTAATTATCCTCTTTATATGATTCTTGATGTTATTCATTATATATTTGGGTGTTTGTTCTTCGTTATTAATGCTATTTATTAAAGTGACGCATAATAAATTGATAGGTTAATCTGGGGATGCTCTGACAAAGTAAACGCCTAGAGAAAATTGAAGAATTAAACCATTATTGCGCTAGGATCCTAGAGATGGGAGTAGTTAGTAACGTGGACTGCATCTAAGTTGCCTTTGGATTCATAGAACTAGATCCCTAATTAAGTTGATATTAATCCGGTTAACATAGGAAGCGTGAGTGATCCTGAGAGGGACGGTCACGAGGGTAGGAATCCGATCCAACCATGATT
Source organism: Hylodesmum podocarpum (assembly GCA_026586105.1). Classification (NCBI taxonomy): domain Eukaryota; kingdom Viridiplantae; phylum Streptophyta; class Magnoliopsida; order Fabales; family Fabaceae; genus Hylodesmum; species Hylodesmum podocarpum. Next base: position 4,759,770 of record JALJEV010000804.1, read on the forward strand.
ATACATAAATAACATAGGAGAAAAGTATAAGGGGGAAATTAGTGGTGAAATCAGGATCCCAATCACTTCTCATCTCAGCCCCCTTTCTTTAAATTGCTTTATTCTTCTACAAAAGTAACCTTTTAATTAATTACCTTTTTCATGCTCTTTGGGAAATTAATAAAATCATTAAATAAAAATAAAGTTTCTAAATTTCTTATCCTCGTGGATACGAAAACCCTGTTCTTAAAATTACTTATTACTTAATGACTGTGGTATACTTGCTATAGCAAAGGGTGCAAGAGGTATAACTACCACCTGTATTTCGCATGCTAAATATATGCTAATCCATATCCCCATGTGTTTGATAATTTTTCTCAATGTGTAATTTGTGTCATCTTTGCTGGAATTTGAATCCCCTGTAGTATATGTGGCTTAATTAGTGCTTATATGTTTCATTACTATGTGCATTGCTCATTATAAGTTCAAGTTTCCACAACTATGCATTATCTTGCTTGTTAGCAAAATTTGACTTGACTTGCTTGAGTTTTGAGCCTTGAATTGGACTGTCCAGCAAAGTATAGCTAAAAGAAAAATATAGAAAAATAAAAGAAAAGAAAAGATAAATAGAAAATACCCCAAAAGAAAGAGTCAAAAGAAAATACAAGAAAAATAGAGTTTGAAGAAAATAGAGTGTCAAAAATAGTAGTTCTTGTGAGTAGAAAATTTTGGAGAATTTGAGTCTAGTACCTTAGCTGTTTGGACTCCTTAAACACCCACAAATTTAGTGTCCAAGTTCAATTTTGGCAGTATTGCTCATTAGGCTCAAGCATCATCATCATAAATTGGATAAATTTTGCTAATAACTTGATAATTGAACTTGTGATGTGCTTTGCATGTGCCTATACATATATGCCATGTTTTTCCCCTGTTTGTGGCTGCCATGCACCTTAAATTGAGCTTAATTCATGCCTTAAAATCATCAAAATAATTTCCCAATTTTTCGTGACAATTGGACAAGTTTTCAAGCCATATTTTCCAGTTTTGTGACAGTTACAGACAAAATCGTGACAATTTCGTGTTGCTTCTTGGTCAACGCGCTAAACTCTATTTTGATGACTTTTGGGCACTTGATTTTATAGTTTACATATATATAAGCTTAACTGGAAGGTTTCATAATTTTCCAATATCATTTCATATACTTTTGAGTGCTCAAAAGTGGGAAAATTTGTGGTAACAGTTTTTTTGAAAATTCCAACATTTTGGTACTTGTTGTGTCTAATTCTTTGAGTTCTTGTTTTTATAAAATTTTTCCAATTTTTATTAAGTGGTTTTACTTCATTGTAGTTGCAGTAAATATATTAGCCTTTCTCTTATTAATTAATTCCCTTTGAGTAGCAATTTTTATTCATTAAGTGTCTTTTTATTACTTGTCTTCCTTGTTTCCTACTAGTTTTGTCTAGAGTTTTGTCTTCTTGACCTACTTAAGCTTTTGGGCTGAATTGTTCCTCTTTCACTTGGAGAAAATTGGACTTTATAATTGATTTAAGTTTCTCAAGAAATTCTAAGTGAGAGTGAGAGAAAAAAGGCTAGAGAGTACATTATAGAAAGAGCATCCTAAGTGTACAAACAAGAGTGTTGAGAGAACACTTAGTGTGTAGAAAAGACTTTTAATTCTCTTACATTATTTTGCTTCTAACATCTTCTTTGCAGCTATGGATAGTTCCCCAAGTGTTGAAAATAAATTGTCTCCTAGAACCCAAAAGGTTATGGATGCCATGATGGAGAAGTTCATTCACTTATAACACAACCTCAAGAATGAGCTTCAAGAGAGTGTAAATGAGGTGAGGGAGAAAATTAGGCAAATGAGGGAGGAAGAGGATAGAAGGAGGGAATTTGAAAGAGCCCTTAGAGAAGAAAATGAGAGAAGAGAAAGAGAGACATCTAATAGGAGGAGTGGGGAATGAAGAGGAAGTAGTAGTAGGAGGGAGTTTGGATCTCCAAGAGAAGTGAGGGAAGAAACAACTTTGATGAAGACTATGCCTTCCATGAGTATGAAAATGAAAGGAGAAGTAGAGGAAGAAGATCACCCTAAGGTCATGGCCGAAACTTCCAAGCCTTTCCCTATGGTGGAGGAGCAAGACAAGGAGGCTTAAATGCAAAGATCAAGCTTCCACCATTTCTTGGAGAAGTAGAAGCCGAAACCTACCTTGATTGGGTGAAGAAGGTGGACCAAGTCTATTCATGTCATACTCATTTGAGAGAGGAAGAAAAGGTGAACTTAGCCATCCTACAATTTGAAGGAATGCCTTGCTATGGTGGAACCAAGTGTTGGTGGACTCATTTGCTAGGAAGAGGCCTCAAGTCACCTCATGGACTCAACTCAAAGATGTCATGAGGGAAATGTTTGTTTCTCATTCCTATACTAGAGATTTACATATTAAATTGCAAATACTAACACAAGGGTCAAAGAATGTCCAAGAATACTACAAGGACCTTGAGTTAACCATGCTTAGGGCGGATTATCAAGAAGAGAGGGAGGCTACACTTGTAAGATTCACCCATGGGTTGAACCATGACATACAAGATGTACTTGAGCTCCCACAATTTATGACCCTTGGTGATGCTCTTCACAAAGCTGAGAAGATAGATGACCAATTGAAGTGGAAGAGCACCTACAAGAAGAGCTACACACCTTACAAAACATCTTGGAAGGACAAAGGAAAGAAAGAATACCATTCTTCATCCAAAGGGACGCAAGGTCATGAGGACTCCAAAGGTAAGGAGGTAAAATCTTCTACTTCCAAGCCTAGTTCAATTAAATGTTTTAAATGTTTGGGCTATGGTCACATAGCTTCTCAATGTCCTAACAAGAAAGCTATGATTGTGAGAGTTGATGGTGCCATCACTAGTGAAGATTCCCAATCTTCTTCTAGTGAAAGTGACAAATCAAGGGAGAGCACAGGTGGAGAAGAAGAGCAACCCGAAGATGGAGATCTCCTTATGGCATGGAAGATGCTTGGGAGTGCCCTAAAGGAGTTGGATGACTCACAAAGGGAGAAAATCTTCCACTTTTGATGCTTGGTAGAAGGGAAGGTATGCTCCCTCATTATTGATAGTGGTAGTTGTACAAATGTAGTTTGTACTAGGCTAGTAGATAAATTAGGACTTAGATTATCTTCACATCCTAAACCTTACAAGTTGCAATGGTTGAGTGATAAAGGTGAAATTGTTGTTAATAAGCAAGGTCTTATTAGTTTCTCCATAGGAAAATATAGAGATGATGTGTTGTGTGATTTGGTGCCTATGGAAGCCACTCATATTTTATTTGGTAGACCTTGACAATATGATAAGCATGATATTCATGATGGTGTTTCTAGCTCCTATATTTTCTCTCATATAGGAAAGAAGGTCACCTTAAAACTTTTGTCACCTAAGGAAGTTTGTGAAGATCAAACAAAGATGAAATTAAAGAGAGAAAATGAAAAAAAAGGGTGAGAGTTTAGGTTCCAAAACACCTTTGGTCGAGAGCCCCACCAAGAAAAAAAAAAGAAAGAAACCAAAACCTTTAGAAATCATGGTTTGGCCAAGAGTTCAAGTTTAATTACCAAACATGCCACTAGTGGTTTTAGGTTGAAAAACAAGAGTGGAACCACTCTTGAGGCTAGGAAAACCGAGACTAAAACCAAAGGGAAACTTAGTGAGAGTTTGCTTATAGAAAAAAAGGTGAGTTAAAGAGAGAATTTCTAGTTAGGAAGAATATGTTTTTATGTTTACCTAATCCTTTTGTTTTGAGCACTAAACATGTAGGTAAACATGAAGAGCTTGATACATGAAGATGTTTTTTCAAAGGAGATTCCCCAAGGTCTACCCCCACTAAGAGGCATTGAACACCAAATAGATCTCATCCCAGGAGCACCTCTACCAAATCGGCCACCTATAGAAGTTCTCAACAAAAGACACATGAAATGCAAAGGCAAGTGAAAGATTTGATGAGCAAAGGTTGGGTGAAGGAGAGTTTTTCTCCTTGTGCTTCACCCATGATTTTGGTGCCAAAGGAGGGAACTTAGAGGATGTGCATGGATTGTAGAGCCATCAACAACATCACTATAAGGTATAAACATCCTATCCCTAAGCTAGATGACTTGTTGGATTAGTTACATGGGTCCAAAGTATTCTCTGAAGTTGATCTTAAAAGTGGGTATCACCAAATTAGGATGAAGGAAGGTGATGAATGGAAAACCGCTTTTAAGACCAAGTTTGGATTATATGAATGGCTTGTGATGCCATTTGGACTATCCAATGCACCTAGCACTTTCATGATGTTAATGAACCATGTGTTGAGAGAGTTTCTAGGAAAATTTGTGGCGGTTTACTTTGATGATATTTTGATTCATAGAAAATCTTTCTTAGAACATTTAACACACTTGAGACTTGTTTTGAAAGTACTCAGGGAGCAACATTTGTATGCCAACAAAGAGAAGTGCACCTTTGCCATTAATCATGTTATTTTCCTTGTTTTTGTGGTGAGTGAGCAAGGAGTGCAAGTAGATGAAAGCAAAATCAAAGCCATCCAAGAGTGGCCGAGACCCTCCATTGCTAGGGAAGTAAGAAGTTTTCATGGTTTAGCAAGTTTTTATAGGAGGTTTGTTAAGGATTTTAGAACTATAGCTTCTCCTCTTAATTAACTTGTTAAAAAGGATTCTTCTTTTGTTTGGAATCAAAATCAAGAGCATACTTTCAATCTACTTAAAAAAAAGCTTACACATGCACCTATACTTGCTTTACCTAACTTTGCTTGTTCGTTTAAATTAGAATGTGATGCTTCTAACTTAGGGATTGGAGCCGTGTTGATGCAAGAGGGGCATCCCATTGCCTACTTTAGTGAGAAGCTCAAGGGTGCTCAACTCAACTGCTCCACCTATGACAAGGAGATGTATGCACTTGTGAGGGCTTTCTAAGTGTGGCAACACTACCTTCTACCTAAGGAGTTTGTGGTGCACACAGATCATGAAGCACTCAATCATATCAAAGGACAAGGCAAGCTAAGTAAGAGGCATGCAAGATGGGTAGAATTTCTCGAAACTTTTCCTTATGTTATTAAGTATAAGAAAGGTAGTACTAATATTGTAGCTGATGCACTTAGTAGGAGATTCACTTTGATTTGCATGTTAGAAATTAAGTTGCTAGCTTTTGATCACATTAAGGAATTGTATATGAGTGATGATGATTTCAGCCAAGGGTGGAACTTGTGTGCTAATGGTGCTCATAAAGAATTCTTTAGGCAAGATGGATACCTTTTCAAGGGTAAATGCTTGTGTGTGCCTAAGAGTTCTTTAAGGGAGTTGTTAGCATGTGAGGCTCATGAAGGTGGAATTATGAGCCATTTTGGCATTGATAAGACTTTGGCTACATTTAGTGAGCATTTTTATTGGCCTAGCATGAAAAAGCTAGTTCACCGAATTGTTTCAAGGTGTATTACTTGCCTTAAAGCCAAGTCTAAATCAATGAATCATGGTTTATACTCTCCTTTGCCAATTCCTACCTCTTCTTAGATTGATATATCTATGGATTTTGTGTTAGGTCTTCCTAGGACCTAGAGAGGTATGGATGCCATCTTTGTGGTTGTGTGTAGATTCTCTAAGATGACACACTTTATTGCATGCCATAAAGTTGATTATGCACCACACATAGCTGATTTATTCTTTAGGGAAGTTGTGAGACTCCATGGCATGCCCAAAACCATTGTTAGTGATAGGGATTCTAAATTCCTAAGTCACTTTTGGAGAAGCCTATGGAGCAAGCTTGGCACAAAGCTCTTATTCTCCACCACATGCCACCCTCAAATGGATGGGCAAACCGAAGTGGTGAATAGAACTTTGGGCCAACTTTTGAGAAGTTTTGTAAGAGGAAACATTAAGTCATGAGAAGAGTGTTTGCCACACATTAAATTTGCTTATAATAGAGTTGTTAATTCTACCACACTTCACTCTCCTTTTGAAATTGTTTATGGTTTTAATCCTCTTACTCCACTTGATATAAATCCTTTGCCTTTTGAGTTTGTGGTGGACAATGATGGTGTAGTGAAGGCCTTACATACTAAGGTTAAGCAGCAAATTGAGAAGAAAAATGCTAAGGTTGCCGAATACATCAACAAGAAGAGAAAGGATGTTCAATTTAATGTTGGTGATTTGGTGTGGCTGAATTTGAGGAAATAGAGGTTTCCTAATCTTAGGAAGTCTATGCTCTTACCAAGGGGGGATGAACCTTTCAAAATTTTAAAGAAACTTGGACCTAATGCTTATGCTCTTCATCTTCATACTTCTTATATTAGTAGTAACTCATTTATTGTGAGTGATTTATCTCTTTGTGATGTAAGTGGTGATGGAAGCAACTTGGGGACAAGTTTCCCACAAGAAGGAGGGATTGATGGAGGACCATCTCCAAGCATGAGGATTATAAGAGCAATACAAAGAAGAATAGAAACTCAAGTTGATCAAATCAAAGTCAACAAGTTAAAGTCAAAGTCAAATGTCAACTCTTGGAAGTCAACAAAGTGGGCTAATGAAGCCTTGTAATTTTCTAAGTATTTTGTAATTATTTTAAGCTTAAATTTTGTAAAGCTTGGAACCTTATGGAATGCATGCATTTCGGCCAAAGCCTTTTATGATGAGCTTAAGTGCTCTTATGATCCAAATTAAGCAAGTGTATTACACTCTCAACAAAGTGGGCTAATGAGGCCTTGTAATTTTCTAAGTATTTTGTAATTATTTTAAGCTTAAATTTTGTAAAGCTTGGAACCTTATGGCATGCATGCATTTCGGCCAAAGCCTTTTATGATGAGCTTAAGTGCTCTTATGATCCAAATTAAGCAAGTGTATTACACTCTCTTAAAAGAGAGTGAATGGAAGAGGAGAAAGAATGAGTGGAATTTCCATTAACTTAATTTAAATTTGCACCACTTGATCAACTCATAATCAAGGGTGTAAATTTAAGTCAAGTTCCTAATTGTTGACCTCTCATCCAAGAAGGAATTCTAATCTTAAGATTACTTCTAATCAAAGGCATAAAATTCCATCTCGTGTCTTCCATGATCGTCACAACTTAAGTTGGATTTTGAACCTTATGATCTCTGTAATTCTAGATCCTTCTTGATTAATCAATGTGAGGGGTGCCTTACATTACTTTATCAATCCATCAAGGATCCTAAGGTGGTGATGATTCATGGCCAACAAGGGAAAGACTTGCCCATTTAAGTTGATCAACATTTTCATTATATTCACTTTTGGTCAAATTTATGAAATAGAATTTCTAAGACTTGTGTCTTGAGAAAATGAGAGAGCTCTCCTAGGGTTTCTTCTAAGAACCTTGAATCTTATCATGGATCCATGATCCAAGTGGCGATTCTCCATCTAGCTTATTGAATTCCTTGAATTCATGACGCTACCCCTTTCCTTTCCTTATTCCATTTTTGCTATTTCTTCTTCCTTAATCTAAATCGTGTATTTACCTTGTTACCGTGAGTTTTGGTAATGTTTCCGCAAGCTTCACCAAGTCAATTGAGTGTTGGATGATGGGTGAATGAAGATGGGGCATTCCTTGTGCTAAATCCATGGAGTTCACTTAGTTCATTCATAGGTTTGCATCACAAACTCTTGGCTCTTCATCCCCAAAGGCTCTTCTAGGTGTTTGGGTTTCTTCTATGGTGAATGTTTCGGTTAGCCCCTCTTCTTCTCCCCCTCTCTTCATTAAAGGCTCCAAAGGCATAATCCTCATCATAGTTACTTCCCCAATTACTCTCCCTAGGTGTAGAATAGTCTCCCCTATAGCTTTCCCTTTCACTTCCACTCCCCCTATGATTCTCCCTTCTCTTTCCATGCTTTTCCCTATCTCATCTCTCTCGATTTTCCCTATGGTTGCCTTTTCTACCCTCATGATTCTCACGATTCCTACTAGCTTCCTCGAAGATCCTCTTCTCAAGTTTCTCAAGGATTCCAAAGTAATGACAACCAATAAAAGACACAAAATAGAAGTGAATAAGCTACTCAAATCAAGATATGAATGTAATGTGACAAAGGCACCAAACTGGACAACAAAGAACACAAGGCTTGCTGGATCAATCACTAACCAAGACAAATTCAACAAGGCATACACACTCAAGGTTGATTAGTGATCGAATTTAGAGACCAAATTTGATAGGTAACTTAAGCAAGTAATTTGTGATTAAACAAGCAATTCAAGTGGAGTAAAATGGAAGGTACAACCACTCAAACACACTTGTATATTTTTCAAGTAAGTGCAATTCACAAAATTGCCAAGCACAATGCACAACTCAAGTTCAAGAATCAAAGTTATTAGCACTTTAAACTCAATTCTAGTGGGGAATGCTTAGTCCTAGGTGTCTCTATTGTCCAAGGTAACTTGTAACACAATTTTGTGAGTGTTTCTAGTACACTAAGGCCACGATATTATTACACCTTAAAATTTACACAAAATTCACTTCAGTCATTTTTTCACAAATTCTTCTATTCAAGCATTTTTCTATACTTCTTTCTTTTGAATTTTCTCCTTTGAATTTTGTTTCAATCTTTTTTTTGCTCCTGGTTTTCTTTTCTTGACTTTTCTTTGTTCGTTTCTTTTGATTTTCACCACTGGACAACCACTTAACGAAGCTAGAACTAAGGCACTCTAAGTCTAAAATTACTAATAACAAAGATAAGAAAGATAATAGCTACTTGAACTCAAATTTGCACAAAATACTTAGCATAAAACATGTGAACAAAACCTAACATTAATCCAAACAGAATTCACGGATCAAAACAGAGGAAAATTGGATTCAAAACAAGGCTAACTCACAAGACACATATAGCACATATTCAAGAGACATAGGCCAATATATAAAATGACGTACAAGATGACACATAAGGCACACATGCTAGCAAGCTAGGCTACGGTGCAAACTTGTCATCCAATGCTTATGAACATATTTTTTAGATGCTTTTCCAGATTTGACACAAAGGAACACGAACCAAATGGATTAACTCACTTTAAACACAAATTAAAGAAAATTGACCGAACAAAACACCTAACTCAATAAATTGACAAAACTACTAGATGAATTAGATGAAGAAAATTCAAAAGATGACCGAATGAAATTACTAACCAAAGGAGTAGAGATTCCAATCTTGAAGAAGAACTAGCTCTAGATACCACTTATTACAAGCATGCTTGAGAAGTAGCTTGCAATTGTCCCAATCTTCATTCTCTAATTAGAAGCTCCATGGATTAAACTTGAAGGTTGCGAAATATGGACTCAAAATTAAGAACAAGAAGAAATTAAGAAAATGGAATAGAGTTTAGAAGGTGGAAGACACCATGCAAAGCAATAAGCTGAGTGAGGAATCGCTACAAGGAGTGATCTCCATTGATAAAATTCTAAGGTTCAAGAAGAAACCCTAAGAGAGAATGTACTACAAGAAATAACACTTGCTATATTCAGTAATATGAAATTTTGGCAAAAGTCATCAACATTCAAAGTTTCTCCTATTTATACTACTTAAGGTGGCGACTACAAAGAATGGAAGTATGGATGAATCGACATCAAATAAAATAAATAGAGGAATTAGGTTTTTCTTTTCAGCAATAAGGAAGAATTAGGGCACCATACTAAGATTGAAACTTCGTCCTTGGATGAATGTTCTAATCAACGTACTTCAATGCTTCTAGTAACCAAGACACAAATCATTACTCTTCAACATAGGATCAAGTTTTAATCTAGAGGTCTTTATTCACTTAATAGAGGCATGGAACATGTAATTCAAGTTTAAATTCTAAACTTAGGATTAGATCTTAATCTTAAGATTGTAATTTAGTCTTGAATGAGTGTTAGACATGTGTGCACCAAATTTGAAGTCAACCATTGGATACTAGATCCCATCCTAGTGTTGGAATTCAAATTGAGTTAGTGAGAAGAGCACTAAATTCCTCCAAAACTCTCTCCACTCTCTCTAAGGAGAGTGTGCGCCACTCTCTCCCATTCTAGACTTAGAATTATTTCGGTTTGCATGATTACAAGGGTCGTACACTCCAATTGTTCTTACAAGGCCTAAATTCAATTATTACAAGACTAATTAAAAATTTACAAAACACTTAAAATATTACAAGGTCTAATTACAAGAGAAGAGTCATCTAGAGTTGATTGTTAACTTTGACTCTTGGTCAACTTTTCTTCAACTTCTTCTTGTATCTTCTTAAGCATGGCCTTTGTGATTCTTCTATATGCTTCTCCTTGCACTTGAGTCTCTAATGAAGATGGTCTTCCATCAATTAACATAAGCACACTAAGGCTAGAAAAGGAAGTTTTATTAAGGTCTAAAACTTCATAAATTCCAATTCATCTCCAATGGTCATCATATTTGTGTGTATAATGGTTGAACTAACAGACAAAATCATTAGATTGGAGGAGCAAGTAGCTTTATTGATCCTATAAGGTTGACGAAAGAAATCAACTGCTATAATTTTACCAAAAATGTAGGGGATATAATCCTTAATAGTGAGAAGAAATGCCTTAAAAATCCTACTAGGGAGACTAGATGTATAAAACCCTAGAAAAGTCAATTTATTATTTGAAGTCCGAGATAAAAAAGGAAAGGACTAACTATGACTCCCAGAGCTTCAAGGATTTATGTTCCATCAAAGGAACAAGGAACATAGTTCATCCCCAAAATGCATAATCAGATGAATGGAACACTTTACTGGTGCAAAAGGTGACATTGGGGATGAGTTGAGACGCCATTGAAGTAGGAGCAGCTGAAGCAATAACATTCTCAGTTAAAGGATTGTTGGTGGCAGATGTCATTGTAGAGCAAACAAGGTGATTTTTTTTTTTTTTAAGAAAGTAAAAGGGATTTATGAAGAGCAAAGTGTAAAAGTGTTGAGGATATTAAAAATGGGTATTTGAAGGAAGAAAAGCATGAAAAGAAAGCTTTGGAGGTTTTGGAAGGAACTAGGATTATCGTTTGGCAACCTAATAAGAATAAAATTAAAAGATTAAAATGACAAGACAATTACTATTTGGGGATATAGTACTTGCATTAAATTAGGGACGACTAAGAAACATGCAGACAAACACAACAAGATGGATGCAAGGGAACAATTGCAGAGATATGTCACATCATAAGTTAAATTTAAATACTTCGAAGTGTTTATGAAAAATGATCACTCTTTGAGCAAACTTATGTAGACATTTTTTGGGGGCATTTGTTAGGGGCATTTTGAAAGTGTCAAAAATGATAAATAATGGAAAGTTTTTTATTCGAATCTCGTGCGAGGGTGAGAAATATTCTTGCACAGGCTGTGACAAGTATACCACGATCGTTAAATAATAAGTATTTAAGAACATGAGTTATCATTCTCATGGGGAAAAGTAATCAAATTATATCAATTATATTTCTAATTGTGAATTTAAGAACTATGATTCTATTGCAAGTAAACAGAATTCAAAAGGTTGATTTGAATTCAATTTAATAAAATTGATGGGGATCCCAATTTCATCACTAATCCTCCTAATACCCCTCTTGTTATTCAAATTATATTATTGGATGAATCAAATTCCTATTCTCGTAATTGTCTCTCTTGTTTGTCCCTAATAGCGAATCTAGGGGGTAAATAGATTCTTATCCTAGAATGCCCAATTAAAATTTGTTTCTAGTTCCTTTTATTTCAAAATAGATTTCTATTCTTGTTAATCTATTCACATATAAAGATACGATCAAGATAAACAATCAATTATGTGAAGAAGATTGTTAGAACAAGATAAATAAGAGATATTCAGCAGAAACTTAAAGATAAGAAACAAAATGGGTAAGTAATCATTAGTCCTTTAGTTACCAAAACATGCAGTATTCAAGTGTTCCAAATTTGTTTCAATTACTGATACATTATTATTTTGATCAATTTTTCTGCATTTATTACATCATATTAAAATATTATTAATGATCAATTAGCATGATTAAGTGCATTTATGAGTTTGGACTCAATTGAGCCTTAAGTACTTATTTTTGTATTAATTCGCTATAATTTTTGGTTTTGACTAAGTTCACTAAATCATGCATAACTTTCGCTACATATTTCCATTTGAGCTCCATTATATGTCATTTTAAAGAAGAATCAAAGAGCTACAAAATATATGCAGACATAAAGTGCTAATACAGACTAAATTTGGGTTGCAAATTGGTTTAAAAGTGATGCACGAAAGCTGCCAGAAAATTCCAGCAAAGAAGATTTAGTTAGGCCCATTTAAATTCATGTAAATTGAACCATTATGTATATGCATTGAGTGGGATTCGAATGTTGCACCCAGACTCATTAAAGTCATGTGACTAGCACATGACTTGGGTCCTTTAAATACCCACAAGCACAAATTCTGAACAGATTCACCTCACTTTGCAATTAAAATTGATTTTCATTTTTCAGCATTAATTCCTCCGTTCGGTTCTTAGTTTTCTGCTAGGGTTTTTCATCTTCTTCATAAGTTCTTCACATTTTGATTGATTCCTTTCAATTTCCAACACCTTTGTTTAATTTCTGCATTTGTGGTTTTGATTCCATTTTAATTGCAACACCTGTTCTTGAATCTATTTTGTATTCCAACAATTGTTCTTCATTGTTTTGTTAGAGTTTGACATTTTTAATTTCAGTTTTGATCTTCCTCTTTACGTTTTTAATTGCTGTTATGGATTTCCGATTCATGCTTATTCTAATTTCAATTATGCACAACTAATTTCATCAACCAATTCGATCTCAATAGGATTCCTAGTTTTCTTAGGTTCTCCATTTTTTATTGCATGAGTACTCATTTTAATTGTTGTAATTTCGATTTGAAGTATTTGATTGATGTTTTTAATTGAATTTATGGATATTTTGTCTTTGTTGATTGATAAAGAATGCAGAGAACTAATTCTGTGATTTGAAACTGAGTTGTGTGAGTTTAAAGGCCACCAAGTGTTCAATGATAATTTTGAAAGATTTTAGAGAGTTAGTTCGGTGTTGAAATACATAAATTTCAGTTCCAATACAATGCATAGATGAGTGCTTTTATTTTGTTGAACCAATGAGAGAAATTAGGATCCGACATAGATCGGATTGGTGCATTAAATTCATCCGTTCTTGCAATTTAATTACCTTGCAATTGCTGTTACTGCACTTTTTCTTTGCTGTTTAATTGCTTTTAATCTTTCCTAAGCACAAAACCCCCAAAATTACATTTAATAATTCAGCTATAGAGAGGTAATAGAGTAATCCGTGAGAAACAATTCGAGTTCACTATTACTACAAAGTAGTAACTGATTTGGTTTTATTTGACGCACGTTCGACGCGTGTGTCAATTACGCAGTTAATTACTATCAATCTTTTTGTGTTCTTTACATTCACTCTGCACAACCAACACAAAAACGAAAACAAATTATCAACACAATCTGTTGTTTAACACAAAGAATATTTCCTCTTATTCTTGACACCTTCAAGAACACCAAAAGATTCTGAACCCTTTCAGAGATCTTTCACCCTTTGAGAAAGCCTATCCCAAAGTACTTTTACTCTTTCCTAGAGAGACCTCTCTCTTAGAGTAAACCAGGTAATTAACTAAACGAAAATACAATGATAATTAGTTAAGAGAACACCTGATGTGTAGATTTTGATCACAAAGAAAACGTAAAGACAAACCACACATGAACTTCAATTCAGATTGCTCTTAGAAAACTTCCTTCTTTGAAACACCTTTGAAGTTCTTGGATGAAATGATTGATTTTGGTTGAAGTAAAAACTCAGTTTAAGAATGTATTTGAAGTGTAAGAATGTTCCTTTTCGTGTTTCTCATATGTCTTTTAAGTTTTAGGAAAATGGTCTATTTATAGAAAAAGATTGAAAACCCATTTCAGCAATCAGTTGACAGTTATAATGGTGGTAATCGATTACAACAGAAGGGTAATCGATTATCCTAGCTTTATGAAAATTTATTCCATGTGTAGTCTCTGTGGTAATCGATTAATCGGAGTGGTAATCGATTATCCTAAAGCCAAATCTTTTTTTCCACTCTATTACCAACCTGTGGTAATCTATTACCATTTCTGGTAATCTATTACCTCAGTTAGTTACCAAAAATCAGAATTAATCTATTACCAACAGAGGTACTTGATTATCCCGTGATTTAACTTAAAAACTTAGAGGGAAAGTAAGTGATTTGAATCATGAAAGGCTTGGTAATCTATTACCAAACCATGGTAATTGATTACTGAGCAAATTCAAGGATTTCTACACAAGTAATAAACTTCCTAAGGCTTAGGACTTGTCACATAAGAACAATCACAAGCACAAGCCTATTCTTAACAATCAATACAATGAAAATCCTATTACAATTGATCTAAGGAAAACAAAAAATACATGAACATTAAAATTAAAACTCTAAGGCGGGGCATCTTCAAGCATCATCAAGCTTTAAGTCCAACAATCTCCCTCGTTTTGGTTTTGATGTACCAAATCCAACTTTGGGTTTTCCTTAGTTCTTAGGTGCTTGTTTATCTTTTGTTAAACCTGCAATTTGTTAGCATTGCAATCACAAAATAGAAATGTTGCAGATTCATGAAACAATTGTTCATATCAGCCATGTATATAGCTCAAAAAACTCAAGCATTCTTAGCACTTGATCAAGATAGAAAATCAAATCATAAGCAATGTTCAAAACATTAAAGCACGTCCATGTAGCACGAAATATAGTTCAAAGCAAATTAGAAACCAGACAAATGTTTAAAGCCATATTACAGTCTAAGTGAAGCTAACAACAAATTAAAGACTATAAAAGACTTACTACTTACTCAACTTACTCCCCCCTATCAATACTATATCCTATATATTCTAGTCACTTGTACCTCTCTCCCTATTTGGTATATCAAAGACAAAAATAGAGAGATATAAGTGTAGAGATAAGAATAGGCTAACTAGGAAGCATCAAGGTGTTCAGAAATCGATTCAAGGAGTTCCTTGAGTTGTAAGAACCTCTTATGATGTGTAGCTTCCATGTCATCTAGTCTATTTATCACCATGGCCTCAAAGGGGTTCTCAGAACGTACTCCCCAGAAGTTGATTCAGATGGATTAGCAGCAACAGGTGGATGATCTTCCTCTTCTTCTTGTTGAGGGGCTTCCTCCCTTAGGATCCAACCAACATTATGATAATCAAGAGCACAACACAAGAATAATCAAGGAGAAAAGAATATAAAGACAATCTATTTCACCAAAAAGGAATGAAGAATCTGAGTCGTCCCTTGCTCTTCTCTCTCCTATACCTGATAGCTTTCTTTGGATTCCACTCTCTATCTTCAGCTAATTAGCTCTGTGAATATGTTCTTCTTTTATGATTAATGTGTTGGGCTTGGGGTTGAAGACTCAACTCACACTAGCTGGAATGTAATTTGCGTGAGCTGGGCATACAGAGAGCAACATGGCAGCACTAAAGGGTCAGCTCGCTTGAATTATGTAGCAAGTCGCGCGAGCTCCACTGGCAGAGAAGAATCTTGAGATCTCTTGGCCTTAACTCGTGCACGTTACTTTCTATTGCATTTTCTCTTGTATTTGTTACTTCTTTAATACCCTGAAACACTTAAACAAACTATCAAAGAATTCTACAACATGATATTGCAATTTAACACATTTAAATACTATTTTCCCTTGCTTAGAATAAGTTATTGGACAAATTCTCCTTAAAATCCATGTGCTGATAATTCTCATTCAATATTTATCAATTTTTTTTTTCTAAATTCAAGTATAAAATTGAGAGTTTTAGAAAAGACAAGTCTAAATAGATTTGAACACTGGTGTGAGGACTGCTTTAGAGTTTCTTCAAAAGTCAAGGATAGGAATTTTCGAGCAGATCGAAACCTTCTATTAAATAGTTTACAACTTAGGCCATAATTGCTACTGAGGGCAAATATATATAAATCAAAATTTGAAGCATATCGTATAGAAATTAGGCAATTGGGTAGTGAAAGACATGTGACAACATATAAGGATCACTTTCTCCGCACTTTCTCCATAAATAGTGGAATCAAAATAAGAAAGGGGGTTAGACTTTTACACTTTGATAACAAATCACACTCTAAGAAAATATCATAGGATATGTTTATATTCTAGTTTATCATCAGTCTAGTGTAGCAGTTGATTTTAATGTTATTTTTGTTTCCAAACGCTCTAAACTGGAATTGATTATGATTATAGATGTGATCTAATATATTTATGTGTAATGTTTATGTTAATATATATAAGTTACTCTCCTCTTGATGAATTAATCATGCACTTTGAAATAAATTGCCAAATTTCCATATATTATTGCTTCTATACTTCCATAATTCATATTCCCATATCTTCTTAAAACAACGATTTTAAGTTAATTGTTAGCCAAATAAAAGAATCGAAATCCCAGCAAATAGGAGTAATTTTGAAATAAAATTCTAAACGTATAACACGGATACTATTAGAAAACCAGGGAATAAGGAGGTGTGCCTAGCAATTGCTATTGGAGAAAGAGGATAAACACCCGAACCAACATTTGGCCCAACCTAATAAACTAAAATCCAAACCAATCCGTGAATTGAAAAAAAAAATAATAACTGTTATAATAATTATGAATAAAAAATGAAGAATAGTAATGGAAAGTAAATATTTGTATGAAATTATTCTTGGATATTAACCCACTTCTTACAATATATAATGTAATTTACATGTCAACAAATATTTAGTTGTTATGAAAATTAATTATATTAAAATTTGTCTTGTACAAAAATATGTGAGAATATTGACAACTTGCACAAATAACATGTAGGACCTTCTTAATAAGAATAATATTATTTCTCCTTAATATTTAATAACAAATTTTGTAATAACGAGAAGCATGAGAAAAAAATGTAAAATTTTGAGTAATGCAAGAAACAAACAAAAAAATTATAAAAGTATTGTAAAATTTTAAGCCTACTTTTCTTTTGGTACAGATACTATGATTCAATCATAACTTTTTGGTACACATATATTTAATGATTTGTCCTTTTTTTAATGACATTTTGTCGTAGCGAGTTGGACACAAGACACCGACAATTCTTAATAAAAAGCGTCATTCTCGTACATTTTTATTTCTTTATAACACAAGGAAATAAACATATAAAATTGCAAATTGTTTATAATCGATATTCATCCATGTTTTACGTGATTACTGAAAAAAAAAAGCTCAAGTGTTTTTTTATTTTTGAAATCACAATTTGCAGTGTTTTATGACTTCTAGGATAATCAGACAAAGGATAAGTTTTTTAAATGTTATTTTATAATTTATTGATAGTATTTATACTATTTATATATACTAGTTGAAAAGGAATGTTAATTTCAGTCTCTCATATATTTTAATAATCTATTTAATTTGTTAAAAATTAAAATATTGTAAAAGATTAATATTTTTCTCTTAGGCTTGATTTTTTTTAAAAATATACAATAATACAAATAAATAAATGACACAAGATAAAAACTCAATTTTTTATAATAAAAAAAATCAAACAAAATGTTATGTAACATAAAAAGTGTTCAAAAAATACATGTAATCTCATTTCCATCTTAATATTAAATTATTTTATTTGAATTTTAATTATCTACTAATTATAAAAATCTTATTATGTGATTATTTTGAATTAAGATTATCTATTAGCTACAACAACCTTATTATATCATTTATATTTAATTATTATTATGTGCTAACTTATTTTTATACATTGTAAATTTTGTAATATTCGATAATATTATAAATTATATTAAGATAATTAATATTAAATAAAATATTTTAATAAATTTTATATTTTTTACAGTATATAAAACTGTCAATTATGCTTTCTATTTTTTTAAAATCAAATATTGAATATTATAAAATATTATCACATAAGTTAATTATTTATCTTGTGTTGGTATGTCCCACATTTTATTCAGTGATTATCTCTCATGATTTATATGTAAAATTTACGAAAATTTGTAATTTACCCTGTACATTCTCCCCACCAAAATTCTCATTTTCTTATCTTGCAAGTTTTTGTAAAAATAGTTTTTTATCTTTCCATAATTGTTTGAGTCTCCTTTAATATTTTCTACTAATAATCTTAATATTTATTTCAAAAATATTTAAAATAAAAAATTTGAAATTAGACTAAAAATGCATTTATCATTAACCTAAATTTGTTAATTATAAAAATTAGAAAAATTAATATTTAATATATTCTTATTTTTCACGTAGTCACTCTATATATTTATTTTTATTTTTATTTTAACTATTATTATTAAATTTATTAAAATAAATAAATAATTTAGTCAAAAAATATTTTTGACAAAAATTTTCTTCCAAAAGAAATATTAATTTAGAAATAAAATACTAAATTTATTTAATTTATTTGATATTTAATATTTATATATCATTATAATATTTTTGATACATAATATTTATATAAATACTTTTACAAACTAGATTGCACTATGTAATGCACGGGAAAAACTAATAGTTTCTAAACAATTTCTCTCAATAATTGAGAAAGGGAGTACTCGAAAAGCAACGGCGACCATTCTAATTAAGTAAATCCTATCCCTAAATAGGTAAAATATAATATGATAATGAAAATAGGGAGAAAAAATAGAGTTAATCAAAATAGTTGAAAAATAAATTTGTTTCACTAAACAAAAATGGAAAAGAAATATTAAATAGTGAAGGAGAAAGTATATATTTCATTTTTATAAATTAAAAGAATATTTATATTTACTAAATTATTTTTAAATAGTTTGTATTTTAAAAATATATCAAAATTTATCTTGGTTTCTTTTTCCGTCGGTATCAACAGACTTTTCTATATTAATTTTGTTGATAACTTTTTCTTTCAGATTGGATTTATTAATAATCACCGTAAAAAAATCCTTTTTAGCATATACAAAATTCTCTAAATTTGATATTTTTTATTCAAAACAGACAAAAGACAAAACAATTAAAAATAATGGGTGTTTGATTCAAGGTACAAGACTGAAGACTCTATGATTAGCTATTATATTTATATTCTTGTAATTATCATATATGAGAATGCAAGATTCATATAATAAGAATAGAAAATAAATAATATAAATAATATACAATTTATGTAGAATATTTTTTAAAAACCAGTAAGCACACGTGGTTTTTTTATATTATTTAACCCATATTTTATTCTCCACATTGTCCCTTTCTCTCTATTCTATTAGTGGAAGTCAAATCATTGATTAAAAATATCAGAAAAATCTCCCTCGAGGAAACTTCACGATGTGCGCTTAGAAGTCTAATCATTACAATCAATAAATTTAATTTCATGTAAGTAAAAAATTATATGGAAAATCAGAATCAGATTTGATAGTTGTACACATTCCGAAATCATAATCAGATTTGATAGTCACATTGCGATTTGTTCACAGGTCGCTTTCGCGTGCGTTATATATATATTATTTATTGGCTTTTTGACCTTACTATCAAAATTGAGAAAAGAAAATATGAAAATGGGTACAAGCATATTATTAAAATAGGTCGGGTTGTTGTCTTTTCTGCGATTTAATGAGAGGTTGTCACGTGACAAAAAAAGTCTACGTAGAAGGTTGATTTGGATATGGTCGCCGGAAAAATAGCGACCATCCCTAGTGTTGACAGTGTCTAAAAATGGTTGGCGTGACCAGTTACGGGAGATTTTGAAAGGACAAACGTGTACGTGGCATGGTCGCGGATTTTCCAGCGACCAAGCCACATGTCACAATGTGATGTTGTAGTGCCACGAGGCGCAGTCGCTGGGTTTGCAGTGACCAACTCTCGTGGAGCCACGTGTCGAGAGAAGAGTAGCGAGTTTTGGTGATGACGTCACCTGGTTGTGAAATTTTCAGCGAGCAGGCCTGGTCGCGGAGTAATCCGCGACCACCTTTTAACTTACCCCGCGCCCCACTTCCGGGATCACTATAAAAGGAGGTGGAAGTTAAAAAATTTTACTTCTCGTCTTTCTCCCCTTTGTTATTTTTCAAGAGTTGCTCTTGTCAATCTTGTTTTCTCACCATGGCATCCACGTCTTCTTCCGGTGGATTAGTTATTGAGTGCGGTCTAGTTGAGGGAGATGTGTTGTGGCTTCAAAAAGCTCACATTTCCCAACATGTACGGAATAATGGAGAATGTAGGTGGCTAGTACTACGAAGGAAACCGCTACTATATTTAGGACGACCCACCATACCAAATGCTATCGTGGACCTCCTTGAAGAAGCTGATTTTCTGTGGGTGTGTAAGATTGACTACTTGAAGGTATTTCAAATATTTTTAATTTTTTAATTTCGAAATTATATTTAATTTTATTGATGAAATTAGAATTATTCTAGGTAGTTAGATTTAAAGGTAGTTTTTTAAGCAGTAATATTTAAAATAGGTGGTTAGATTTTAAGGTGGTATTATAGACAGTAATATTTAAAATAGGTGGTTAGATTTTTCGATAGTATTATAGGCAGTAATATTTAATATAAGTGATTAGATTTTTAAGTGGTTAGATTTTAAGATAGTATTATAGGTAATAATATTTAAAATAGGTGGTTAGATTTTTAGATAATATTATAGACAGTAATATTTAAAATAGGTCGTTAGATTTTTAGGTAGGCAGTAATATTTTTAATGTGTAAGTTTAGATAATTATTTTTATTATTTTAATTGTTGTTTACGTTACGGTAATATAGTTTATATTTTAATTTCATTTAGTAAGTTATTATTTAATAGTGATTACGGTAATAAATTATTAGTGATTACCGTAATATATTATTAGTGTTTTAATTTAGTAAGTTATTATTTAATAATGATTATGGTAATAAATTATTATTTAGTAGTAAAATATTATTATGTAATAGTAATAAATTATTATTTAATAATAATAAATTATTATTTTACATTAGTAATTTTTTATTTAATTGTAGTGTTACGATAATTTCTTTTATTTAATTGTAGTTAGTACGTGTGTTACGGTAATATTTTTACAAATTATTATAGGTGAAAATGTGTAAATATTAATTAGTAGTTGTTTAAATTTTATGTATTGTTGACTTACGTATTTAATTTTCTTTAGTAGTTTACTTACCTATTTAAATTTAATTAGTATTTACTAGTTGACTTACGTACTTAATTATTTTTTATTTTATGTTTATTAAGTAATTTTCTTTAGTAGTTTACTTATGTATTTACTTTATTATTTGATATGTTTATAATTTTGTGTTACGCAGGTACATCAGGGACTCCTGAATGCCTTCGTGGAGCGCTGGAGACTAGAGACTCATACATTTCACATGCGCTGCAGAGAGTGCACTATTACTCTGCAGGATGTAGCTATGTTATTGGGTATACTTATTGATGACAGGCCTTTGATTGCAGACAACCATGGCTGATGGTCTGATATATGCGAGGCGATGTTGGGTATTAGACCAACACCGGATGTTGTGAAGGGATCGTCAGTGAAGCTTAGTTGGGTAACTGAGAACTTTGGAGACATTACACTATTTTTAGACGATCCAGTTGCACTGCGTAGATACGCACGTGCATGGATTTTACGATTTATCGGTGATATTATGTTTCCTGATAGGAGTGGATCACGAGTATCCCTCAAATGGTTGCAGTTCCTTACTGATTTTGGGGAGATCACTACCTATGCCTGGAGTAGTGCTTTATTATGATTTCTATACAGAGAGTTGTGCAATGCAACTAATGTAGAGAACGTGAACATTGGTGACATGATAGTATTAGTGTAGTTATGGGCTTGAGAGAGGTTTGCTTGCACTGTGACACGAGTCATTGCACCTAGACTACCACACTCACCGATAGCTCACATGTATGTCCATTAGAAGCAATTTGTTTTTTATTTAATTTCTTGTTAATTATAATAATTGAATGAGATTAATGTGTATTTTGTGTAGGTGGTTACCTGTTATGGAAAACATTCATTTTGATCATGATGTCCCAGTGATTAGACATGCATTAGATCTTCTTACCAGTGAAGAGGTAATATACTTAAACATTTTAATTATATGAAATTTTTTTGTATATGCTTTCAAATATTTAAAGTTTTAATTTCTATTTGTGCAGTTTAGTTGGGAGCCATATAGTGGAGCTCTATTACAGTATGTACCTGAGATATGTCGTGCTGGTCAGCCTATTTGGCGAGCTGTTGTGCCACTTCTTTGTTTTGGATTCTTTGAGTGGCACCAAGCCAGATTAGGGTCCTCGAGCGATTTGGCATGAGCGATTTATTCCCATTGCGCATTGCGCCTTCTCAGTTAGATAGTCTTCACCAGCTGACACTCAGAGGGAAACATGACCAGTATTGGGCTACTCTTCTACAGTCTATTCTAGGTATCTGACATAATCGGCTACAGTATGTTGTTGACAGCATCCCAGATTCTAGCCCTTTGAGTTACAATGATGATTATATGATCTGATATAGGAAGAAAACTCTTATGTTTGTCGACCCGAAACACGCCCACGCAGCTGCCTTGGTATTTAATCTAATTTAAAATGTTTATTTTGTCTTATAGGTTTATTAACATTGTTTTTCACTAATATCTAAATTGTTGTTTCAGGGTGAAGTGGTGGAGAACCATGCGTTTCTATCCATTCCACAAGGTTTCAGCACTTTGACATTGGATATGAAGAGGGACATCACTCGGAGGTTGGCCATGATTAGTACTGAAGCTAGGCGAGTATTAACGCCAGCTTCCAGTGCCCCTCTGGGTGTTGAGAGGATTCATGTTGATGATGTCTAGATTCCGATTAACACTGTTGAGATTGGTGGTATTGCCAGAGGTCGTACGATGATGGAGTCTCAGCCTCATATTATTCCTCCGGTTCCTGAGATTCCTCATGGCATGTAATATACATCGTCACAGTTCACTAGGCACCCTCTCAGTTTCCTCCGACGTACCATTATCCCGGAGTATCGCAGTCATCACCTAATCATACACATACTGTCTCATATCATCCATCACCAGCATTACAGCCTTTTCAGGATGACACCCATTTTGCTGTACATGATTTGTTTGGTACATCACCTATGGGCACTGCCTCTATTGGCATCAAGACTCCTACATCTCAGGCAGGCCCACCTTATGATATCCCCGCTGACTTAGTTTATATGGATGATCTGCTTTCAGGTGATGTAGGACA
Organism: Hylodesmum podocarpum; assembly: GCA_026586105.1. Taxonomy (NCBI): domain Eukaryota; kingdom Viridiplantae; phylum Streptophyta; class Magnoliopsida; order Fabales; family Fabaceae; genus Hylodesmum; species Hylodesmum podocarpum. The sequence continues at coordinate 4,783,011 of JALJEV010000804.1, forward strand.
ACATTTTGATGTTGCAGGTACTAGTCAGGTATGTCTGCCTCGGCGTAATCCTGACAGACATGCGAGACACTATGATCCCGTGTGGAACGGGTGGTACGCATGGGCGACATGGTCACCGACATCATCATAATCAATAGTTTTTCATTATTTTGTATAGGACTTATCATTTATGTAGAATTTTTTATGATATTTAGACATTTTCTCGACTTATTAGATTTTCATCACTGTTTTCGTGACTTATTATTATCTAGTTTAGCTCGACATTTTAATTATGTAATTAATATTGTTTCTTATAAAATTACGATGCGGGTATTATTAAATTTTGAATGATAAAATTACATATGTGTTAAATCAAAAGGTTTTAGGCAATATAATAATTGAATTTCAAATATTACAAACTTTAAAAATAACAGTTACACTAATCTTGTTGATTTGTCGGACAAACTCTTCTGTTATGCCCTTCTTGACCACATTTTCGACATCTTTGTCGCCTTTGTGATGGTTCACTCCAATCCATTTCATTCCTGATTCTTGTTGATTTGGGTCTACCTTTCCCTCTAAGCGTTGCTGGATCGGGGTTTAACTTCCAAGGTTGCTCAATATGTACCATAGAATCTTCATTCCCCAAAGGCCACCACTCCGCGAAGTATGCTTACAAGATATATTCATTTTTGTAAACATTATCACGTGAGAACAAGGATAATGGAAAGCCTTAAAACGTCCACATTGACAATATAGTTCAGATAGGATGACTGTCCATTTTTGGCCTCCACGTTGTGTACGAGGATTAAATGCTTCTTCAACTTCAAATCTAGTCTGTTGAATGTTATACACACGAACAATATGAGAAGATGCTTCATCTTGATAACGTCGAAGCACTTGTATAACTTTTGAACAATAAACTTGACCTTCTAACATTTCTTGTTGAGCACGACGACCCCTTTCAACACAAAACTCTCTACATCTGCTATATGTGGCCTTAACCAGGGCACAAATTGGAAGATTTCTACATCCTTTAAAGACCTTATTAACACATTCAGAAAGATTTTCTGTCATGTGGCCATACCGACATCCATCTTCATCATATGCCATACTCCATTTTTCCTTTGAAATCCCTTCTATCCATCTACAAACCTCAAGACTTGATTCACAAAATTTTTCCAGATTTCTGTCAAATATATGTTTACAAGGAGTATAACCTACACAAATTTTTTTTTGTAAATAATTATAAAATGGAATAAGATTCTCGTAAATATGTAAATATAATTCAAGTTGTGTTTAAAAAATATGCATAAATAATTTAACCAACATGCTCTTTAGTTTCTGATTCTTGAATTTGTGATTAAAATTAGAAGTAATGTGTCTAATGCAATGCATGTGGCCGACTCCAACCATTTTGGTCATCATTTACGGCTGACTTTATGTTACGATGCCTGTCGAAAATGATCGAGATCCCTAATTTGTCAGTCACGTGTTGACGTAACAGCCTTAAGAACCACGACTAAGCTGATAGTGTTTCCCCTTCAACAACTGCAAACGCAAGAGGTAGCACACTCTCATTTTCGTCTTGTGAAGTTGCTATTAATAAGGTTCCTCTATATCTCCCATACAGGTGAGTCCCATCCATTTGTATAATAGGCTTACAAAATTTAAATGCATCCACACATTGTTTGTACATCCAAAACACACCCTCAAATTGTCTAAATTCATTATTAAGAGTGTTACCAACAAAAAAATCATTATCACAAATTTCATAATATGAACCTGGAGAGTGTCTTCTCATGTATTCAAGCCAGATAGGAAGTTCTGCATATGACTCAGCCCAATCCCCATATATCATGGTCATTGCTTTTTGCTTTCCTAACCATGCCTTCCTATATGAAATTTTATAATTGAAAATGCTAGACACTCTCTCTTGAACAAGTGCAACTTTAATTGATGGATCTTCCCTGATCATGCCTGTAGTAAAAAAAAATCAATTATGATAAAAATAAGAGATAAAACAATCATTCAATAATAACTCTAATATTTACCTAGTATGCATGTGCTGATCAAATCAGAATCAAGATTTACGTGGTCTTGACTCAAACTAGCATTTAAACAACTATGTGGTCCTCCCCATTGTACGACTTTCCATCTCTGTGTCCGTTTCGATAAATTGGCTCGCATATAAAAAGGACATCCAACATCATGACATCTAACGACATACCTATGTGGTTTAGACTCAACGACTTTCTAAATTTGATGTACATTCATCATGTACAGTTTTAGGGCCTTTTGAACACTTTTTTTATCTTCAAATTCAAAACCCACAAATAATTCTTGACCTTCCACCCAACTTGTAGGACCACTTACACCAAACAAATCTTCTTCATCAGGGTGATCCCAATTTATTTGAGTATAATGGGGTGTATTGTGCCAAAACGGTTGTTGGCTATCGTCTACAATGTCATAACTATACAGTTAAATACATTCTTTTACAATACTTAATTTTAACACATTGACAATTAATCTCACCTGTTACTGTATTAGGTAATGCAATTGGTTGGACGTTCATACCTAAACTGTTAATATTAGCATTTACTTCATCATCATCTGATTTAGGTAAATGACCTTCAAAATCTTCACTATCAGAAGACGAATCCCCAAATGAATCTGAGACGATATAAGTTTCATCTTCTTCACTTGAATTTATTCCCAAACCACCTTCATCGTACGCCCTACAAACATTTGACTCAAATGCACCACCTTCATTATACGACGACGCACTACCTGCAATAATTATTTCTACACATAATTCTATATGACCTAACCCCAGTTGTTCAAAATTTGTTATCATAAGATTGACATCACTACCATCAACTAATTCAAATAATGCATATTTATTATCTACAAAATATCTAATAGTAATGCATCCTATTACTTCATTATCTTGTAATTTTAATTTTAGACGTAATGTTTTTTTTAACTCAATAAAACTAATATTTCTTTCTATTTTTATAATCCTTCTAGATCCTTCAAATTTTACTCATTCCTCAGTTTCTGTGACTCTTCCCTTAGCATATACAACAACTACTGTAGATGCCATTCAATTTCAATTTATCTACACAAAACAAAATAAATAAATTAAAATTGTATATAATTATTTATATATAAAATGAAACGAAATAAACAGCAGAAAAAAATTGAAACACTAAATAAATTCATACCTGTGTGTAGAACCGGTGTGTAGAACTGGTGTGAAGATTGGTAAGGGGGAGGGGGTATATATAGTGTTTATTGGTCGCAAACAGGGGTGTGGAAGAATACACAAACTTGGTCGCTGAGAAACCAACGACCACAAACGCAATCAATCACAATGTGACACGTGGCGTGGTCATTGGAATTTCTGCGACCACACTACGTGTAACGCATTCAATCACAACGTGACACGTGGCGTGGTCGATGCAATTTTTGCGACCAGGCCACGTGGCGCATTTTCGGGGTATCTAAGCATCAAATTATTCCTGTTGCAGATTTATTTAATCGCCGTAGGAAGAAGACTCTAATTATGATATTTGGACAATGGTTGCTTACCTTATATGACAGGAGAAAAGTTTATGTTCCAAAACTTAGAGATAAAAGAATGAGGTAAAGTAATATTTAAAGGAATTTAGAAGTGAAAGATAGCAAGATTTGGTAAAGTAAGCATTTCTTCCTTTGTTTATATTGGTAGTGTTATTTGTGAAGAGTTAAGGTATAATCTTCTTAGTATAAGTCAATTGTATGATAATGGATATAGGGTCACCTTCAACAAAGATGAATTTATAGTCTAGAACAAGGATGATTCATGTCTTTTTAGTGCTAATAGGAAAAACAACCTGTATAAGATTAAGCTTCTTAGTCTAGCAAATCAAGATATAACATGTCTGGTGTTTATAAGGACTGACCAATGGACATGATATAAGAAATAAGGATATGCTAACGTGAAACTTATTTCAAATTGAAAAGGCATGACTTTTTAAGCAAACTCCCATATATGTCATACATACTAGATGGTTTATGTGAGACATGTTAATAAGGGAAATTAGTCAAAACTTCTTTCTCCTTAAAGAATTTTGTTTCCACTTCTGGGCCACTTGAACTACTGCATATTGATCTGTTTGGACCAACAAGACCTACCTCTTATGTTAGTAAAAGATATGAACTAGTTATAGTTAATGACTCTAGTAAATGAACATATTTTATGTTCCTAGCCCACAAGGATGAGTCTTTCAAAGTTTTTAATATTAAAAGAGTTCATAAAGAAAAGGCAGTATGCATTGCTTTGATTCAAAGTGGTCATGGGGTAAATTTCAAAACAAAATTTTTTAAAGGTCTATGAGGAGAATGAAATTGTCCACAATTTCTCTTCGCCAAGAATACCCCAACAATATGGTGTGTGGCTGAGGGAAAGAACATGTTATTACAAGAAATGGCTAGAACTATGTTGAATGAAAATTGAACCCCTAAACACTTCTGAGTAGAAGTAGTGAATATTGTATGCTATATTAAAAACAAAATATATTTGAGGCCCTGACTTAACAAGACTTCTTATGAACCGTGAAAGGGATGAAAAGTTAATATACCTTTCTTTCATCCATCTGGATGTTAATATTTCATTCTCATCACTAAGGACAATCTTGGTAAGTTTGATTCTAAGTGTGATAATGGAATGTTGTTGAGCTATTCTAAGACTTCAAATGCTTACAAAGTAGTTAACTTTAGAACCTCAGAAGAAGAGGACTTACACCAGCATCCAAATAGAGTTTCTAAATAATATAATAGCAATAATATCAACTAAAAAAAACAAATAGAGTTTGATACACCTAAGGTCCATAAATAAATACAATTGACATAAAATTTACTAAATAAATGGTTTAATGTTAGAAGAATTTACATAGCATGCTTTGAACTCCAAATTGTAGAATAAACTATGCATTGATTAAATTCAAATTAAAGAACAAAGAATCAAGAAAATATGACAGTTTTTGGAATCAAATTTAAAAGGTCAAATTTGAATTTTGAGTACTAAGATAACATCCTCGAACAATAGATTATATATTTTTACCACCCTAGATCTTCCTCTACTGACCCAAAACAATATAAAACAATAAAAGTAAAGAAGAAACAGAGAATTGACAAGGAAATAAAGAGGTCAGACTCCTTATCAAATTTTTGACAAACTAATTATGCAAAAGCAAGCTCTTAACTCAAGCAAGAAACTTCATCTACCTAGACAAATGCATTTCTCAATGACATACACATTCATTTCAACAAGTCCCTTCTCAACTCTCTCACTCACCTTTAGTTGATCAAATAGTTAAGCTCCCATTTGTACTTCTAACTCATTTACTCACTCATAAAAGTCATCTACAACAAACACAATTCTTGATGTTTTGGTTGGAAATCCATAGTAGTTTCTAAATTATTTATTTATTTATTTTTAAAGAATGTTAGTCTTGAAAAGACAATAGCATCACATTTTTATATTTTCAATTTAGCCCTCTTCTTTCCTTAATTAATGTTCCTTACATTTGCTATAACTTTTTAGATCATATCAATCAACATGAACATTTCTAACATAGGCACATACAAGTTAAATGCATGAATAGGTGAAATCTCCAAAGCATAGTACACTAACAATTAAGAAAACATAATACTAGATTGGCAGAGAATAAAAAGTAAATTCTAATTAAAGTGACATATACCACCTACTTAAAACAATACATATAACAAAAATTTCTAGGTGTAGTATACTTAATTACCACTTTTGCTTGCCATAGGGTCTTGCTTGCTACATTAGAGGTATCGAGGTGGCCAATCCCAATATCTTACATGCGAGCAATTAAGACTTATGATATAACAATTCACAAAATCACCCAAACATAATACTCATGTCAAATCAAAATCACACTAAACATCTCATGACACATCAAGATACACATAAAAAGCATGGCAAACACATAACTCACAAGCCGAGGAAATTAAACCTAAGCTCTGATACCACATTTGTAACACCCCTATTTACTACAAACGTCACGACATAAAATCTCCATGGCTCGCGGAAAATAAATACGCCACTAAATGAAGGGAATTAACTTTATTTCATAGAGTAATTACTAGAGTGAAATCTCACAACTACATATGTCTCCATAATTCAAAAAAAAAAAAACTCAAATAAAAAAATATATAAAGTTTTAACATTCATAAATTGAAACAACCACTGAAAATCAAGAAAGGAAAAAAAATGTCACAGCATGTCAAGTCTTCAAGTAATCGGGTTCCTTTTCTAGCCTAAGTTATTTTCGCCTCCCATAAACTGCTCATCTGCTCGCCCATTCGCGGGGTCATCACAGGTGTCAACCACAGACACAACACAGGGTTAGTTCACATTTTAATAATAACAATGAGCTTAACACTAGTAGTTCAACACAACGCATACCAGAATTTACAAGAACATCTCATTTACAAATTATCACAGACAATCATGTCGTGTAACCCAATATGATGCATGTTACTCACAACTCACTCTCATGCCATGTGGTACCATCAAAACAACTGAGCGATGTCTAGGAGTACATGTCACCTCTGACACTCTCACTAGAAATAGTAGACAGTTACAGTCAAGGCAACCAGTGTTACAACGAGAGTCACTTCCTACTCATGGTGATCAGCCATAGTGAAAGCTTTCCCCATCGCGAATACCCTCAAAGTCCTAGGCCATTACATCGACCCGTTAGGGACCAACCGTTCTAGTTCCATTCATCTTCACTTTTTGAAAACATTTTCATGCACTTAGAATTCATAATAATCTTTCTCATTCTTAAAACAACAAGGGGCAACCTCACTGCTCCTTCTAGTAGTAGGCACCCATCCCTCTCTTAAAAAAAACATTTACAATAGATTATTATGAACCTAAATGACTCATCCATGCAATATGACCCGCAAAATTAATCTCTCACTCCATATAACTCAGCTCACATAACAAAACATTTAATACCACAATCCAACAAGATCATCACACATAAGTAATCATATGTACAGTCAATGTAAATAAGAAAATGAAAATAGTTAAGAGATATGACATACACTTTGTGATAAAAAGAAAGAGAAAGAATTAAATTAAACTCCGTTCAATTCCAATCGCCAATTAAATTAAATCAAAATAGTCATAATACAATAATTACAATAATAATACACAGCAGAATTTAATTTACTAATAAAGTTAATCTAAACGACTAAAATGACAAAAGGAATTGTTACTAAAATGACTTGACCAGATTAAAATAAATGTTAAAATAAAATAATTTAACTTTTATATAATATAAAAAGGGAACAATTACTCCTGTATAGTAACGTATTTCTTCATTTGCAAAGTAATTCCAATCAACATCTAATCCTTTTAGATGAAATTAAATCATAACTTAAATAATCTACGAATGCACGGTTCCACAACTTTGAACTTTACATTTTAAATAAAAGAAATAAAAAGATAAGGCTAAAATGAAATCAAAACAACGTATAAATGTCTAGAACATCAGAGTACATGATGAGGGAAATTGGTTTTCTTCAATGATATAATTAAAATTTGATTGCCTTCAGTAACATTTAATTTCATTGGTGTGACTACTTGCACAACAAAATTCCATTATTACTCGGCAGTAAACTAAAAGGTGTAACTCAGGATTTATCACTGCAATTTGGTGGTATTGAAATCACTTTTAGGGAGAAGACGAGTTTCCTATTTTTACTTTTTCACTATCGTCTTCCTTATCCTTTCCTCGCCGAATTTCTCTCTCACCTCTCCTTACAACCACAACCACACAATTCTTGAGTAACAAAATCGACGGATGCACAACCACAAAAAAAGAAGAAGAAGGAAATCATCGTGAACAAACCAGACACATAGGTAATGTAGTAGAGGCACTAGGTTTAAGCTATCGAGAAGAAAATAAAATAAGAAAAATATCTAGCTACTGATACTCAATTCAATCCATAAAACAAGACGGGTAATACTTAATTCAATAAATAAACAAGACCATCAATATTCAAATTAACAGGACAACAAGAACGTTGATTCAAAGCAACAAGAAAAATTGAGCATCAAAAAATAAATGGAGCACTGTACTAGAGAACACCCTGACTTGGATTGTGAGTCGATCACACGTGAGGGGAAAATTTGAGATGAACAAAGATCATAACCTCTACTCTTAATTAGAAGCTTTGATCTCCCTTTTTATTGGAAAGAGTTTGTAACGCAGGGAAGAGTTTGTGACACAGGAACGTGAGGAATACATTAGAGTGTGAATAGAAAAGAGAATAGACAAAATTAATTGAATAAAGTTCTCTGACGAGAGAAAGAAGTAACTACCCACTTGTTCACTCACCTGAAATATCTTCACCCTAATATTTTATTTATTTACCCACTCACTTAAACTTCCTTCAAGATATTTTGATTTATTATATTTTATCATCTATCTTTATTTATTTTATTTTATTTTAAAAAAATCAGGTTGTTACAGACGTAACTAGGGCCGTTACATAAAGTTATCACATAAGTTAGCCCAGTTAGAAACTTATTACTCGAGGGGGTCTATTTGGGCTGGAGGTGATGAACGTACCGGGCGATTCGGTAATTACAATGCCCAAGCCTTAGGCATAGAAGGCCCAGAGTAAGAAGTGTCCAAATGCAGGACATCTTTGGTTGTTAGTGTACCACGTGGTGGAGCGTAATTAGGTAGAAAGCGTAATTGGGTAGAAAAGTAATTGTTACAAGACGTGGCTCAGACTTGAGCGCGTTGTATATGATGGTGACACATAGTGTTGGGTGCATGGCAAAAATTAAGACGTAGACTAGAGCAAAGCGCCTCTTTTGTGGAAGTTACACATGGTGATTATGTTTCACGGGTAAGCGCGTAGCGTATTGCATTTACCCGTGTTCACCCCTCCCTTTTCACTTTTATTGCCTCCTTTTCTAAAATTTCCCACCACAACATTCTCTTCCTCCTTCCCTCTCCCTCCTCCTCTTTATTTCTCTTCTTTTGCTTCTTTATTTTTGTAAGTGGTGTCACATAGATTTGTTGGTCCCCATTTTATTAAAAGGTACATTTTTAATATAATTAAAATTATTTTTTTTGTTATGTCGTGTAGTAAGTTTTTTATGTTCTGTTATTCAAATGTTTAGTTAGAATTAGGAAAATGTTAAATTTAATATAACGTGGTAATTTTTAGTTAGGAAAATGTAGAAAAATATAGGAAATATAGGAAAATATAAGTTTTAAAAAATTATTAAATTGTAATAAAATTATTTATATTTTTGTAATTAGAAATTTTGGTTGTAATATATAACAATTTTTTGATATTTTTTTGTTGTGATTGAAATTTCATGATTTTGTAAAAAATCTTTGAGTGTAGTAAATTGTTGTTAATTTAGTATTTGAAAATTATATTAATGTTTGAACTTTGTTGATAATTTTTTTTTTCATAGTGTATGAATTTATTTATATCGATTTATAAGTAAAATTGATCTTAAATTTAGTAGCTTAAAATTACATTAATGCATGAGATAAATAGAATTATATCAAGCTTTTAAAATCCCAATAATTATCTTATCAAGCTTTTAAAAATATCAACTTATCAACACGAGAATGCAATAACAATGGACAATGAAACTAATGAAATGAAAGCGATAAAGAAAACAAGTGGTGGGAAAAACATTTTGTTTATGAAAAACATATTTCTTTAGTGTATACTCTTTCATATACTTTGTTTAACAAGTTATAACGGATTCATAAGCTTATTTGTATCCTCTCCTTGTTTTGTATCTTTCAAACTCTTTATTATTTATGAAAGTTAGAAGTGACTTAGTGAAAAAAAAATACTTGAGTTAGTAAGCTTAATATGTAAGTTTATTGGGTTAAGAATCATAAATAACTTTATAAGATAGAATACTTAAGTTGAATTAGAAGTGAATTTATAAAAAAGAATATTTATAATCAATTTAGTAAATAGAAATCATTCATATACTTTGAAAGTACTAGACATAGTTTGATTTGAGTAAACCAATATAAATATCGGTACTTATCTTATTTCCCTTATTTCCTTTGAAGCCATTGGATGATAATTGTCTTGAAACTTATTTTTCAAACTTATACTTTTCTTTGCATATCTTTGTCCAACAATCTTTTTAAAAAATCAACATTTTAAACTTTTTAGCCTATTTCATTTTAAATGTTTTCTGATGCAAGTTTATTTATCATCTTATTTGCAAAAAAAATTCAAGAAAATGAAAAGTTTTTATATATACAATTTAACCTCTCCCCTTATATTTATTAGTTCTTCTACTGAAAATAATTTTAATATGATTCATGGACAAGATTAATTTCACATAAATTCTATAATGACAATAATTTTGAGTTCACATAATTAATTTTAAAATGTATAATTACATGGTTACATATATAATCAAGTGGGAGATTATCATATTCTTAATCAAACATTAATATTATTACGTGAATAGTTATGTAATGTAAGTTGTCGTTTAAAGTGAAAAAAAAGTGATTTTAATAAAATTAGGTAATTTAGGCTTTATTTTGTTCAATAAGACATCTTTAATATGTAAAATTAATGACTGATTCTATTTTTGTGAAGAATTAAAATAAAAATACCAAATATAACTCTAGGATTATTTTTAAATAAATTATGCTCCCTAGGTTACATAAATCATTCTTATCTTCTTTTTAACGTTTCATGATTAGAAAGAGGTAATAAAAACAACTAAAAATCATAAAAAAGATGAATAAATTTTAAAAAATAGACCACGAGATCCTAGGAAAGGGTAATTGACCCAATTGGTTTCTTTAACAAAACTAAATACAAATTTAGTATTGGTTAGAAACATATTAAGCAAGGAGTGTTCTTTTAGGAGCCGCAAATAGCCTTGTGATGATGGAGTCACAAAAAAATTTGTGACCCAACCACAACGTGACACGTGGAACTTTTGGTTGAGTTGGTGTACTGAGAAATAAATAAGCCACACAAATTTCCGCAGCTTCACGAGAATGTGCCATGTGACAAATCAGGGCTACGTTGGCAGTGTAAGATGACAATGACGTGGCGTTGTCAGTGACATGTGGCGAAGCCGCAACCTCTATTGCAGCTTACTCTACGCTTGCCATGTCTCGCTTCCTTAGTGGACGATTTTTGTTGAATTGCGGCTTCCCCTTAGTTGCAACAAAATCTGCGGCTTGTTTTTCAAATTGTTTCCCGCCCTCCCTCGCGGGACCACTATAAATGGTGGGAGGAAGTAAATTTTTTTTACTTCCTCAGTTTTTCTGTCTGCTTCCCTCTTTTAACAACATACACTTGTGTTTTCCTCCTTAAAAAATGGCTTCATCTTCGCATAATGGGTTGAAAATAGAATGTGGGCCAGTTAAGGACGACCTTTTATGGTTGCCAAAAGCGCATATTTCACATGTGTGGAATATGGGGAAACTCGTAGATTACAGCTATGTAGGACATTTCCAACTTATTTGGTACAAGCTGTTATCCCGATGTCATTGTTGACCTTTTGGATGAGGCGGGTTTTTTTGAGGGTATGCAAAATTAGAAGGTATTTTAAAAAAATTTGTTATTATTTATTTTTTAGAATTATGTAATTAATTAATTTTAATTATTTATAATTTTGTCTAATTAGTTAATATTTAGTTAAAATTAAGTTAGATATTTAAATGTTTAGTTATGGAGTTAAATACGTAGTTAGGTGGTTAGGTAGAAAAAATTAGTTAGATAATTTAATAAATAATTAAATAGTTAGGTGGTTAGATTTTGGTATTTACTTAGTTAAGTGGTTAGATAAAAAGTTTGTTTAGTAGATTTATATGCAATTGTTAGTTAGACCCGTAAATTTGTTAATTTTTTATATAATTATATAAGTAGGATGTTAGATTGTTTTTGTTTAGATGTTGGTAACATGCTTAAATATATAAGTTGGTAATTAGATGTTGGTAACATACGTAAATATTTTTTTATAGTTAGATTAAAAAATATTTTTTTAGATATTAGGTAAATAAATTTTACGTTTAGATTAAAAAAAAAATTTAGATAGTTAAGTAAATAAATTTTACGTAGATACAAAATTTTATTTGATTGTTACGTAGGTCAATAAGTTTTGTTAGATTTAATTAATTTTTTTGTTATATTTAATTTTTTTATACATTTAATTTAGTTTGATTGTTACGTATATAATTAAAGTTGTTAGATGATATTTTAATTGTTAGATTTAAGTATAATTAGTTACGTTGTTTTGTTAGATAAAAAATAATTGTTACGTTGTATTTTGTTTATTGGTTACAATATTTATTTTTGTTGGTTACACAATTAAAATATTTTTGTTGCATTTAATTAATATTTTTTTTATTATGGTTTGAAATTTTTTTGTAAGCAGATACATTAAGGGTTTCTGAATGTCTTCATTGAGAAAGGGAGACCGGAAATCCATACATTTCACATGTGTTGTGGAGAGTGCACTATCACTCTGCAGGATGTGGGTTTTGTTATTCGTCACCGACACATACACCTCCCATTGGCTCTTATCATCCATCACCAGCATTACATTACATTCTTATCAGGATGACGCAGATATTGCCGTGCAGGATCTTTTTGGTACTTCACCCATGCCTACCGATTCGCTTGATGTTCATACACCTATTACACAGTCCGACCCACTGTACAACATCCCTACTGATGCGACTTATATGGATGATCTTTTAACTGGTGAACTACGCCCCCAGTTTGATGGTGCTACTACTAGTGAGATACGTCCTCCACGACGTAATCCAGATAGGTATGCACGATACTGGTATAGACCTTGTGGGACCGATGATAGGCATGGACATCACGGACACCATTAGACTAGGATTTCTCGCTTTATTTGGTTATTTTGCTGTTATGACTTATTGTATATATAACATTCTGTGACATTAATCATGCCATATTTTATTATCTTTGCTAACCTTAAATCAATTGTCTTATTTATATACGTTTATCAATATTATATTAACCGTAAATTAAGGAAAAAATAATGTTTCATTTAATAGGAAGTAACAATGCTTACATACACACATAACAATATTACAAATTATTATTGATTATTGTTTATTGGGCATAGTCTTCTGTTATGACTTTTTGACCACATTTACGACATCGTTGTCGCCTCTGTGATGGTTCAGTCCAATCCATTTCATTCCTAATTCTTGTTGACTTGGGTCTTCCTTTCCCACTGATAGTTGCTGGATCAGGAATGAGTTTCCAAGGTTTCTCAATATGTACCATAACATCTTCATTACCCAATGGCCACCGCTCACCCGAATACGCGTTTAATATATATTCATTTTTGTAAACATTATCAACAAAATGGTAAAAGTCAATAGAAACAGACCTGCAGACTACTATTACGTTAGAACATGGATAATGAAAAGCCTTAAAGCGACCACATTGACAATATTTGTCGCTAAGAATGACTGTCCATTTTTGTCCCCCACGTTGTGTCCTTGGGTTGAAAGCCTCCTCAACTTCAAACCTTGTTTGTTGTATGTTATATACACGAACAGTGTGAGTAGAAGCTTCATCTTGATATCTTCAAAGGACTTGCATGACTTTGCTATAATAGATTTGGCCCTCTAGTAATTCTTGTTGTGCCCAACGATCCCTTTCAACACAATACTCTCTACACCTACTGTACGTGGTCTTAACGAGGGCTGAGATTGGTAGATTTTTGCAACCTTTGAAAACCTTGTTGACACATTCAGAAAGGTTAGTAGTCATATGCCCATACCTACGTCCCTCTTCATCATAGGCCATACTCCATTTTCCCTTTGAAATCCCTTCTATCCAAGTACAAACCTCGGGGCTCGATTCACAAAATTTTTCGAGATTTCTATCAAATATATGCTTACAAGGAGTATACCCTAAAAAAATGATTAAGTTAACACAATATTCAAGATTGATATCAAATATAATAAGAGAATTGAAAACAATAAATTATTACCTAATTTAACCAACGTGGTTTTAAGTTTGTTGTTCTTAAATCTGTGATTAAAATTAGAGGCAATGTGTCGAATACAATACACATGGTATGCATATGGTCGAGTCCGACCATTTTGGTTATTATCAATGGCCGCCTTTATGCTTCGATGCCTATCCAATATTAAGCAAATGCCTAATCCGTCGGTTACGTGTTCACGTAATCTCCTCATAAACCATGACCAAGCTAGTTGTGTTTCACCTTCGACAACAACAAATGCAAGAGGTAAGACACTTCCATTACCATCTTGTGTGGTTGCTATTAATAAAGTTCCCCGATATCTTCCATATAAGTGTGTCCTGTCCACTTGTATGATAGGCTTACAAAATTGGAATGCATGGCCACATTGTTTGTACGTCCAAAACACACGTTCAAATTTTCTAAATTCATTACTAAGAGTGTTATTAACAAAATAATCATCATCAATAATTTCATAAAAAGAACGTGGAGAGTGCCTTGTCATGTATTCAAGCCATATAGGAAGTTCTGCATATGACTTAGCCCAGTCACCATACATCATGGTCATTGCCTTTTGCTTCCCTAACATCGCTTCCTGTATGAAATTTTATAATTGAAAATACTAGACACTCTTTCCTGTACCAGTCCGACTTTAATGGATGGATCTTACCTGATCATTCTTGTATATATGTAACCCACAATTTAATAATAAATAATCAGTCAATAATGAATCAGTTACAAATTGATTTATTACCTAATATGCATGTACTTATCAGATCAGAATCCAAATTTCAGTGGTCTTGGGTCAGGCTAGGATTTAAACAAGTATGTGGTCCTCCTCATTACGTGACTTTCCATCTTTGTGTTCTTCTAGACTAAATTGCCCGCATATAAAAAAGACATGCAACATCTGTACTACTTTCATGGCATCGAACAACATACGTATTCGGTCGAGAATCGACCACTTTTGCAGTTTGATGAACATTCATCAAATATTGTTTTAGACCCCTCTACACACTCTTTTTGTCATCAAATTCCAAACCAACAAATAATTCTTGTACATCCTCCCAGTTCGAATGCGCATTTACACCCCACAAATCTTTTTCATCAGGGTAATCCCAATATATGTCAGTATAGTGTGGTGTATTATGCTAAAACGGTTGTTGGCTTCTAACTACAACAAAATATTATCACTTAAATATATATGTTTTCTATCAATTAATTCCTATAAATGAAAAAAAAAAAAATTTCTAACCTGTTTCAGACTGAGCAACCGCAATTGGTTGCACCTTTAAACTTAAACTGCTATTACCAGCATTTAATTCATCACCATCTGATTCTGATAAATGACCTTCAAAATTTTCAAAGTCGTAAGATGACTCAACATACGAATCTAAGACCATATATGTTTCATCATCTTCGCTAGAATTTAATCCCGCATAACCTTCATTGTATGACCTACGAAAATCTAACTCAAATGAACAACCTTCATGATATGAAGACGCACTGCCTGCAACAACTATTTCTACACATAATTCTATATGATCCATTCTCGGTTTATCAAAATGTGTTATCATCAGATTCACATCACTACCATCAACAGTTTGAAATGCTACATATCTATTATTTATAAAATATCTAGTTGTAATAGATCCAATAACTTGATTTCCTTCTAACTTAAATTTATGACGTATTGTTATTTTTAACCTTTTAAAGTTAATATTTCTTTCGATTTGTATAACCCTTGGAGATCCTTCAAACTTTATTCCTTCTTCACATTCGATCATTCTACCATTAATGTATACAACAATGACAACTGTGGGCGCCATCTCTTTCCAATTTATCTAAAAAAATATCAATAAATTATTATAAATGTTTAACATAAACCAACAATAATCAAATATTAAACATATATATATATATATATATATATATATGTATATATATATATATATATATATATATATAAATTAAATCATAACACCTTCAAAACTGAAACAAAAAATTAGACGTACCTTCAATTCTACTTCACTGGCATGTTTTGAAGCATAGGAGGGTGTTGTATATATAGACTTATGAAGCCGCAAAACTATAGATTACGAAGTCCTATGATTGGAAGGGAAAATGAGCCGTAATATATTCTGTGAACAAATTTAAGTCGCAAGTCTTCTTGCGGCAAATTCAGGGTCAACAAAATTTGTCCACTCAGGAAGCGACACATGGCAACCACAGAGTAAGCCGCAACAGAGGCTGCGGTTTCACCACGTGTCACTGACAACGCCACATCATTGCTATCTCACACTGCCAATGTAGCCTTGATTTTCCACGTGGCACATTCTCATGAAGCCACGAAAATTTGTGCGACTTATTTATTTCTCAGTACGCCAACTCAGCCAAAAGTGCCACGTGTCACGTTATGGTTGGGTCGCAAATTTTTTTGCGGCTCCATCGTCGCAAAGCGATTTGCGGCTTCTAAAAAGAACACTAGTTGCGTAATATGTTTCTAACTAGTACTAAACCTGTGTAAAATACAAATACACAAGAAGGGGGTTGAATTGTGTTTATCAATTAAAACTTTTTCAAACAATGCGTTTTGTGTCTGTATTAAATCGTTTAGATCAGACGCAAACTTAAACTTGTTCTTCAAAGATTGATTTTAAGTAAATTTGCAGCTTAAATTATTATCCCCAGTTAGTAAGCAGTTAAAATAATCAAAGCAATAATATTTTTATATTGGTTCGTCTATTCAAGACTACGTCTAGTTACCCAGCGACTTGCTGAGGTTCTACTAAGAGTATTCTTTGAACCCAGCCACTCCTGGCTAATAATACAGATATTCTTTGAACATAGCCTTCTCGGGTTGAAATGGTATTCTTTGACCCCAGTCTCCGCAGGCTAAACCCATGTATTCTTTTAACACAGCCTCCATAGGCTAACCAATGTATTCTTTCAACACTTAACCTCCTCAGGCTAAAATAGGTATTCTTTGGACCATAGCTTCCTTAGGATAAAATAGGTATTCTTTGAACCTCAGCCTCTTCAGACTAAACTCAAGGTATTCTTTAAACAATTAGCCTCCTCAGGCTACAGATTACCACAACAGTGGCTTACAATTAAGATCAAATAGAAAATATCCTCTACGCAGAGAGGGATTTTACAATATGAATTCTATTATAAGTTTGTAGCGAGCAAACTTGTGTGTTGAGAGCTTGAGCAAGTATATGAATATAGTCTTGATTAGAGTAGTTCGCCAAGTTGAACTCGCAGGGATGAAGTCCTTTTATAGGCGTTGTTATGAAGTAATTGTTAGACTGTAGATGTTAACGTTAGTCCTTGTCTTGGGTACTTTCACATCTGACAGAGTGAGCAATCAGAACATTTAATGAAAACTCAGCGATTGTCAGCGTGAGATCTGTCTTTGACTTGATTCGCTTAGAGATTTCACTAAAACATACAACTTCTTTTCGTGTTGTAGAGGTTTATTTTGAAATCCCTTTCCACCTATAGAACATTCTGAGTAACAGTTGATTTGAAATGAGTGCATGTGGTACCCAGAGTCTTGAACTTTATAAAAGGCTAGACAAATGAATAATTAAAAAGAGTTGTGTGTTGAATTCATTCGTCTGTCTTCAATCTTCGTCTTCAACTCTAGTCTTCAAATCTTCACACTTGAGCACATGACTTGAAGTTGAGACGCGCTCTCCGTCTGATCTTAGAAAGTTTTTCGTCTAATGAAAATGCCTTGAAGCATGACGACTTGAACTTTTCGTCTGGTACTTCTTATGTTTTGAGGGTGCATCTTTCGTCTATGTGAATAATGATCCGTTTGATCATTGTTCCCTCTGCATCTGTTGATGCACTCGTCTATCTTGTAATTATTAAAATTAAGATTGTAAGTCATTTTGACTTAACAATCTCCCCCTTTTTGATTATTACTGACCATACAAGCAAAACCATCTTCTTCTTCTAAAATAAGAGCTTCAGGGGATGTATCGAGCTTTGAACGTTGTAGACAAAACATCTTGAGCTTGAGTTCTTCAGATGATAAGATCATACATGATATATTGTGTAGATGTCAGATCAAAATCTGCATAAGACATGTTAGTTTAAAAACACAAAATATATCAGAGCAAAAAAAACATCAAGATGATGTTTATAGTCATTCTTCTTTCATATACAGTTATTACATCAAAGAGATGTAATTTTATACAATCAGACCAAGAAAGAAAAATAAAATAGAGCCACATGCTCTAGAATACAACACAAAGAATTAAGAACATAAAATAGCTCCCCCTGAGCTTGATCTTGTTCTTCACTTTTAGCTTCTCCTTCTTCTTCGTCTGGCTCCCATCAAGCTTATAACATTTTTAATTTTAACTCCCCCTCAGCTTGATTTCTTTCTTTTTCAACTCCTCCTTTTATTTTTTGACTCCCCCTGAACTTGATACTTTTTCTGGTTCTTCGTCTGACCCCCCTCATTTTTTTTAATCTTTTCACCCCCTTGGGCTGCAATCATCAAAACATCGAAATGATACAATCATTTAGGTCCAGATGAAGACGATGCGCCTTGATTCCGTTGAGCAAGAAGTGCCTTCATCAATTCTTCTAAGGATTCAATTCTGCTGGCAAGAATATTCTGAGTAGACTTATATTCCAAATTTTCTTGTTCAAGAGGAAAGCATTTTTGTTTGAGAGAATTGTAGGCTTCAACAGTAGAGGGACTTGCCTCCAAAAAATGAATAGTTAAAAATGGAAGAACTACAATAATGGCCCGAGGTTCATTCCATCTCCAACTAAATTCTCTCTAGATTAGAGAGACCTGAAGAATTTGAAGAGATTCACCATTCCCGTATGAAAATCCATCTCCAGGATAGACGCTTCCACAAACAACAACGTCTTGCATTCCAAGCTGCTTGCCAGACGAATTAGCCAATGCGGCTTTTTGAGCATGAATCTTGGCAAGGGTCCTACTATCAAAAGGACCGTGCTGGAGTAGACGATCATATTCTGATTGAGACAACAACTTTGGTATGTGTCGTGGCCATAGAAATTTCTTGGGTTCTGAGTATACTTTCTTTTCTTTGCCCTTGGCTAAGAACTTAATTCTACAGGGACGAAGTCTGTCCAGCTGAATGAAGAACTTAGTTGACAGAGAAGAGATGGATGAAAATTGAGTGCCAAGAAATTGCGGCAGAGACATTTGTTCTTTCAGGGCATTGCGTCTGATATGATTCAGAGAGCTAGCTTGAGCTTTTCCTTCTTTATGATATGCAGTTGCCATATTATGAAATGCATGATCATGATCAATTGGCAAAACATGTGAGAGATCTTCAGGAGACGTCTTTAAGAATCAACTCCTGAATAATGGGAATTCCTTAACAATGTGGCCTTGTCCAGTGGAGAGTGATTCCGAGTGAATATCCTAGTCCTAGATATTCAGTCTTGTTCATGGGGATTGAGAATGTAATGGGCTCATGTCCATCAATAGCATCCAGTGACCACCATTTGCAGCAATTGGGCATAGAAGGACTCCACTTGCTTGGATCAAACAATGAATGAAAGAAGATGGTTGAACCATGCTTCCTTGGAGTTTCCCATAGACGAGCTTCTCTTGATCTAATGAAGAGCTCATATCCAAGAGAAAGACCTTCAATTAGAGAGTCTTCAAGATAATCCTTGTATGTGCAAGGTCCTTCCAGACCTTTGATGTTAGTTTTTATTAATCCATCCCAATCAAGATTCTTCAGCCAATCTCTTTGTTGTTTGACAGAATATATTACTTCAATATTAAGCTGAGTTGGCTTGACAGGATGATAGAAGAGAAAAGGATTTGGACTCCTTTTCTTAGAGAATCTTCTTTTTCCTCTGTAAACATAATGATCAACAATCTCAAAGAAAGCTGATTGATATACTTCATTAGCATTGTCAGATGAGGAGGAAGTGGAAGGTTGAGGAGATCAATCACTGAGAATCCAATTCAGCCTGATTGGTTCTTCTTCTAAGTGCTCCGTTGAAGAGATTTTTTTCATGTATAGTTCATCAAGGAAGGAATAATCCATCTTCCTTGGAGGTGAAAGCTCAACAATTTCTGAATATAGCAATGGCTCTGTTCGAGTGAAAGCTGTTATTGTTGGCACATCAGATGATGCATCAAGAGATGCAGACTGTACACCGCAATGGACTTCATCCATTTGTGTTGGTTTGATATCTTCAGACGCAGCTACTTCCGTCTGAGAAACATCAAGTTCAGCAAACGCAACATTTCTGTTTGTTGAAGAGATGGAGAGACAGATGCAAAAGGTACAACAATGGGTTCTGCTTCTATGTCTTCTCTGTTCTCTCGTCGTTTATATTAGCGTCCAAATGCATAGATGTGTGTAAATTATCATCTAGCATTGTAGAAAGCTGTTCTGACAATAGTTGATTATCCCTTAAAATCTGAGCAGATTCAACTGTTTCTGGCTCAGTCTGTTTGGATTCGGGTACTATTGCAGATGATACATTTTTGGGTTCAATAGAAGGTGGAGCAGCTTCTGCTGCATCTGTCATGACGACATCGTCTTCTTCAACTATCTTTCTTGCAGACTCAGATTTATCAGTCTTCCTCTTTACTCTTCATTCATGATGTGTGTCTGATCTCTTCTTCTTCTTAGTTTCCTCTTTTTTGGGTTGATTTGGATTAATGATAACAGAGAGGATTTTCATTGGTGCAGGTGGTTGTTCTAGTAAATGATCAATGAGTGATTCATTTACACGGTCTCCTGTTTGGGTTTGTGTTTGGGATGATTTGGTGAGTTTGATGGGCAAGTGTGGTTTTCTTTTTTGGAGAGGATGGAGTTGGTTGTTTTGTTTGGGCTTTTCTAACGGGGAATTTTATTCTTTTAGATTGTTTGGATGGTGAGGGATTTTGTTTAGATGCATTCTTCAGAGATTCAGATGGTAGATGCATCCTGGAGAAGGTGCTTTGTTTGACCTCTTGGCCACCAGGATACCATTTCTCATTCTTAACCTTGAACCCTAAGTTAATAATGATATTAGTGAGGAGAGCAGGATATGGAACACTTGAATTCCTTTTCAGGTTTCTGCTTCTTAAAGCGCTCAACTAGTGATTCAAAATAATGTGAGGGAGGCTTATCTTTTCCTTCTTCAGTAAATGATAGAGACAGAATTTGTCCTTGTTGCTCACATTGTCCCTAGACCCAGTCCAAGGGGCGAAGATGTTGAAAAGAAGATTGTGCAAGATTCTGCACTCAGGAACTAAGTTTCCAGCTCTAAGAAACATACTATCTTCACAAACACGAGCTCTTCCATACAACGCTCTGTCTATAGTTTCTTCATCTAAATCAGCATTCCAGTTGGAATGAAAGAGAACTCCTTCGGCTTTGTATCTTCCTCCTGTAGCTATAACATCTGTGTTTATCATAAACTCTTTTTCTAATACGAACTGGAAAATAGGTCCATTAACATACTGAGCCTCACTCCAGAATTCAGCATAAGGTTCCATTAGTCATGCTCCTTGCCATTCAGCAAAGTCCATCTATCCAACGACTTCAAATAACTCAAGAATGTTCTCAGAGAGATCCTTGAGAGTTTCTCTTTGAACCCATTTGCATGGAAGGAACATTTCTTCAGCGCATACGATTTTTGTGGTCTCAACAGTCTTTAGGTTTTTGGCGGCCATTGTTGGATTTGAAAATTAAGAGAATGTAGAGAATGTTTGTTGCACAGTTAAGATTTTTGAGAGTATAAATTAATAGAAAGAGTTGCGAGTTTCTTGTATATATATATATATATATATATATATATATATATATATATATATATATATATATATATATGAAGATAAAACAGTTTTTAGGTAAGAGAGTAGACGAAAGAAAAGTAACCGTCCTTGATTTGACGTTTCCCATCATTGCCTCTCTAATGATTGATTTGACTATGAATTCTGCGTGTGTCTTGTTTCTTCAAGAATTTTCGCCATAAATGCCAGACACAATTAATGCTGCATTAAATGCTATGTTCTGCACACTTGATTAAAATATTAGTATATAATATAACGTTGTGTCTGTTGCAGAGTTAGACGGACTATTTCAACTACTAATCAGACGCAGTGTTTCGACTTAATACGAAATAATATGAACAAAATAGATGCAGACGAAAGCAAAATTTAGACTGAAAAATTTAATCAGATGAAAGAATTTATTCATGCAAGGGAATAATTCCCAAATTTTCTTTTATGAAATTAAAACGACTTTTATCTAAAGCTTTTGTAAAAATATCAGCCCATTGGAAGTCAGTTTGCACAAATAGCATATCAAAGACACCTTTTTGAACATAATCTCTAATGAAATGAAATCTGATTTCAATAAGTTTGGCCTTTGAATGCTTAATAGGGTTTTTTCTCAAATTGATTGCGCTGGTATTATCACAAAATACAGGTATATGATTTTCAAACCTAGAATAGTCTTCCAGTTGATGTTTTACCCATAATAATTGTGAGTAGCACCCAGCAACAGAAACATATTCTGGTTTCGTTATTGATAGTGTTATGGAGTTTTGTTTCTTACTAGACCAAGAGATAAGTGATGATCTCAGAAACTGGCATCCCCTACTTGTACTCTTTCTCTCCACTTTATCACCAGCATAATCAGCATCACAGAACCCACTCAAATTGAAATCATCATTTCTTTTGTAAAACAAAAAGAGATTAGTGGATCTAACAAGATATCTTAATATGCGATTTACAGCTTGTAGATGAGATTCTTTTGGGTCAGACTGAAATCTAGCACAAAGACAAATGCTAAGCATAATGTCTGGTCTGCTAGCAGTTAAGTAAAGTAGAGATCAAATCATACCTCGGTATATAGTCTGATCAACACACTTACCAGATTCATCTTTACTTAAACTAGCTCCAGATGAATGCATGAGAGTTTTCATAGGCTTGGCATTATCCATTTTGAATTTCTTAAAATGTTCTTTTGTATATTTCTATTGATGGATATAGATGTCTTGCTTTGTCTGCTTAATTTGCAGACCTAAGAAAAATTTCAACTCTCTCATCATGCTTATCTCGAACTCATTCTGCATAAGCTTAGAGAAGTCTTTGCACAAAGATTCATTAGTTGCACCAAAAACTACATATATTTGTACAATACTGAAATCCTTTGAGAGGTTTTTCTTAAAAAGAATTGTATCAACTTTTCCTCTTGAAAAATCATTTTTAATTAGAAAAGAGCTTAGTCTATCATACCATGCTCTTCGAGCTTGTTTCAGACCATACAAAGCTTTCTTCAACTTAAAAACATGATTTGGCAAAGATGGATGTTCAAAACCAAAAGGTTGTTTTACAAACACTTCTTCTCCAATAAAACCATTTAAAAATGCACTTTTTACATCCATCTGATATAAAACAGTATTTTTATGAGCAACAAATGGAAGTAGTATACGAATTGCTTCTAATCTAGCAACAAGAGCAAAGGTTTCAGTGAAATCAATACCTTCTTGCTTATTATACCCTTGAGCCATGAACCTTGCGTTGTTTTTGATGACTTTTCCATCTTCATCCATCTTATTTCTAAAGACCCATCTTGTTCCAATGATGCTTTTATCTTTAGGCCTTTCAACCAGAGTCCATACATCATTTCTAGTGAACTGGTTGAGTTCTTCTTCCATGGCAATTATCCAATCATCTTTTTTAAGTGCTTCCTCAATGCTTTTGGGTTCAATTTTTGACACAAAATCATATCCAGAAAGGTCTCTAAAATTTGACCTGGTTTGCACTCCTTGATGCTTGTCTCCTATAATTAGATCTTGGGAGTGATTTGAGGCAAATTTCCATATTCTGATTGCAGTCTGAATATTGTCAGGTTGAAGAGTAGACGATGAGAGTTTGTCTGAACTAGCAGATGCAGTTTCGTCTGATTTAGCTTCTGTGTCTGTTCTGACAATAGCATCACTTTGTTGACTTGATGGGTTAACCTGCAAAATATCAAATGATGTTTCTAGGTATGAAATTTCATTTTCAGCCTTTGAACTATCTTAAAATTTGACGTGGATTGATTTTTCTACAACTTGAGTATTAAAGTTGAATACTTTATAAGCTTCAGATGTGTCAGAATATCGAAGAAAGAATCCTTTAAAGATTTTAGAGTCAATTTTTTCAAGATGATCCTTAGTATTAAGGATGAAACATTCACATCCAAAAGGATGGAAATAGGATATGATGGGTTTTCTTCATCTCCATAATTCATAAGGAGTCTTATTCAATATGAGTCTCATCAAAATTCTGTTTTATAAATAACAAGATGTATTTATTGCTTCTACCCAAAAATATTTTGGAAGTGAACTTTCATTTAAAAGAGTCCTAGCCATTTCTTGTAAAGTCCTATTTTTCCTTTCCATAACTCCATTTTGTTGAGGAGTTCTTGGAGACGAAAAATTATAGAATATGCCATTTTCAAAACAAAAAGCTTTAAACTCAGAATTTTCAAACTCAGTTCCATGATCACTTCTTACAGATGCAATACATGCTCCTTTCTCATTTTGAACACGTTTACAGAAAATCTCAAAGACATTGAATGACTCGTGTTTATGAGCTAGGAAGTATACCCATGTGAATCTAGAGTAGTCATCTACAATGACAAATTCATATCTCTTTCCACCAAGACTTTGTGTCTGAGTAGGACCAAAGAGATCAATGTGTAACAACTCTAGTGGTCTTGTCGTAGAAACAACATCTTTAGATTTGAAAGATGATTTAAGTTGTTTCCCATACTGACAAGGTTCACACAAACGATTAGATTTCCAAGAAATGTTTGGCAAGCCTCTTACAAGATTTCTCTTGGATATTTTTGAAATATATTTCAGACTTAAATGTCCAAGCTTCTTATGTCATATTTCCCTCTCATCGTCTGCTGAGACTAGACAAACTTCATACAGATTGTGCTTTCTTCTACCCTTAAACTGAATGGATTTATCATTGTTTCTAACTATGCACTCATCAGAGTTAAATGAAACTTCATATCCGCTGTCACAAAATTGACTTATGCTAAGCAGATTAAAACTTAATCCTTCAACATAAGAAACATTTTTTATGAGTGGGTTGGGTGTTTTACCAATAGTCCCAATCCCAAGAATCTTACCTTTTCCAGACCGATATGAGACAGACCCTTTACTTGGTCTGAGGTCTTGGAACATAGCCAGGCTTCTTGTCATATGTCGCGAGCATCCACTGTCCAGATACCAGCTTGAATCCTTCTTTCTTTCTATTGAGGATATCTGCAAAAGGAATAATTTGTGATTTTGGTACCCAAATCTTCTTGGGTCCTGCTTTGTTAGTGGAGGGTTTTCTTATGTTAAAAGTCTTTGGGTGACTTTTATAATCATTTGGAACCTTGTTATAATATGCATGCATGCTCTTACGTACAGATGGAATAGTTGATGACTTTGTTTCATCTGTACTTGGATCATATCTAAGTCCACTTTTATCAGAGGGAGGTCTTCCATAAGTTAAAATATTTTTGAGTTTGGAAGAACTCGATGTGAACTTGATTAGATCCTTTTTCAGAGAATCATTTTCTTCATTTAGTCTTTAGATTTCAAGACGAAGATGATTCTTTTCAGATTCATCTTGAGAAGATGCTTCGTCTGATGTTCCTTTTTGAGACAAGTTTTCATTTATAGCTTTTAGTCTTGAGACTTCTTCCACAACTATCTTTAGCTTGGTTTTGCAAGATTTATATTCTTGAGCTATAAATTGAGAGTTTGCAAGAAGAACATCATAAGATATGTCTTCTTCTTCTGAATCTGAGTTAGAAAATGATAAGAGAGATTTGTTTGGAATATTTATCTCAGATGTTGAGTTTTCTACCATGAGACATATGTTTGCATTTTCTTCTTTGCCAGAGTCATCTGAGCTTTCTGTATCATGGTCTTCCCAAGTAAGAAGGCTTTTCTTCTTGTTATCTCTTTTGGGATTCCACCTTTTCTTTAACCTAGGGATGTCAGTTTTTATATGCCCAGGTTTTCTGCATTTATAGCAGACGACTTCAGATTCTTCTTCTTTGTTGGATGGTTTCTCAGGGAACTGTCTGTCCTTCCTTTTGAAGAATCTTTGACCACGTCCTTTCTTCATCATCATTCTTTTTAATCTCCTGGCCATTAAGGAGATTTTGTCATCTGTTGATTCTTCTGATTCATCAGATTCAGTAGAGTCAGCTTTGAGAATTTTGTTTTTCTTTTTATCTTTCTTGGTGAGCTCTTGTTTAGATTTTTCTTCCACCGAAGGAAGAGCGATAGACTCTTGTACTTTGATTTTATCCCTCTTACATAGATGAACTTCATGTATTCTTAGAGCACCGATTAGTTCATCAAGAGTTAGAGTTTTCATGTCTCTACCAACGGATATGGCAGTTGACATGGCTTCCCAAGGAGCAAGAAGACTATCAAGGATTTTCATATTGTTTTGGGCTTTAGAGAAGGTGATGCCCAAAGCAGTTAATCCATTTAGAATGATTTGAAATCTTCCAAACATTCCATATTCTCATTGAAGGGTGACAGCTTTTCTGAGTCTGAAATCCTTAGTTCCTTCATGAGAGATTTTTAGAGCATCCCAAGCCTCCTTTGCAGTTTTGTAGGCACAAAATCTATTATATTCTGTCCTGGATAATGCGCATGTTATTGCATAGTGTGCTTTGCTATTGAACTCCATTATAGCATATTCTTCATTTCCCCATTGTGCTTCTAGTATAGTTAGGGGAATATCTCCTTCAGTGATGATCTTCCAGAGTCTATATTGGGTAGACTTGATATACATCTTCATTCTGTTTGCCCAGTATGGATAATCATCTCCAGAGAAAGCTGGAGGTTTGTTCATAGAAGATCCTTATGCTATCAGCATCGTCTTCGAGGTTTCCATCTCAAATCTTTTCCTCTAGTAGTCGTCAAGCGCTCAACCTTTAGAGGCTGAGCTCTGATACCAAATTGTAAAATATAAATACACAAGAAAGGGGGTTGAATTGTGTTTATTAATTAAGACTTTTTTCAGACGATGCGTTTTGCATCTGTATTAAATCGTTTAGATCAGACGCAAACTTAAACTTGTTCTTCAAAGATTGATTTTAAGTAAATTTGCAGCTTAAGTTATTATCCCCAGTTAGTAAGTAGTTAAAATAATCAAAGCAATAATATTTTTATACTGGTTCGTCTATTCAAGACTACGTCTAGTTACCCAGCGACTTGCTGAGGTTCTACTAAGAATATTCTTTGAACCCAGCCACTCCTGGCTAATAATACAGATATTCTTTAAACACAGCCTTCTCGGGCTAAAGCGGTATTCTTTAACCCCAGTCTCCGCAGGCTAAACCCAGGTATTCTTTTAACACAGCCTCCATAGGCTAACCAAGGTATTCTTTCAACACTTAGCCTCCTCAGGCTAAAATAGGTATTCTTTGGACCTTAGCCTCCTTAGGATAAAATAGGTATTCTTTGGACCTCAGCCTCTTCAAGCTAAACTCAAGGTATTCTTTAAACAATTAGCCTCCTCAGGCTACAGATTACCACAACAGTGGCTTACAATTAAGATCAAATAGAAAATATCATCTACGCAGAGAGGGATTTTACAATAAGAATTCTATTCTAAGTTTGTGGCGAGCAAACTTGTGTGTTGAGAGCTTGAGCGAGTATATGAATATAGTCTTGATCAGAGTAGTTTGCCAAGTTGAACTCGTAGGTATGAAGTCCTTTTATAGGCGTTGTTGTGAAGTAACTGTTAGACTGTAGATGTTAACGTTAGTCCTTGTCTTGGATACTTTCACATCTGGCAGAGTGAGCAATTAGAGCATTTAATGAAAAGTCACAGGTTTGTCGCGTGAGATCTGCTTTTGACTTGATTCGCTCAGAGATTTCACTAAAACGTACAACTGTTTTTCGTGTTGTAGAGGTTTATTTTGAAATCCCTTTCTATCTATAGAACATTCTGAGTAACAGTTGATTTGAAATGAGTGCACGTGTTACTCAAAATCTTGAACTTCATAAAAGGCTAGACAAATGAATAATTAAAAAGAGTTGTGTGTTGAATTCATTCGTCTGTCCTGAATATTTGTTTTTAGCTCTAGTCTTCAAATCTTCACACTTGAGCACATGACTTGAAGTTGGGACTCGCTCTCCGTCTGATCTTAGAAAGTTCTTCGTCTGATGAAAATGCCTTGAAGCATGACGACTTGAACTTTGCGTCTAGAACTTCTTATGTTTTGAGGCTGTATCTTTTATCTATGCGAATAATGATCCGTCTATCATTGTTCTCTCTGCGTCCGTTGATACATCAGTTTATCTTATAATTATCAAAATTAATATGTTAAGTAATTTTAACCTAATAATATATATTTAGTTTCGTTCAAGAAATCAATTGGGCCAATTAGCCCCGGCAGAAGATCTCATCGTCATGAAGTTAGTGCAACATATTATAAAATATATTAACAGTTTTAATTTAGGAATATTTATTTGATTTCAACAATAAAACAATTATTTACTCAACATAGTTAAAAGCTTAAGACAAAAGTTAGTTATTTTAAATTAATAATAACATAAATTCAAATTTTATTTCAAAATTATTTTTAAAATAAATGCATTAAATGATGTCAACTTTATATTAAAAAGAGTAATGACCAACTACATGATAACGAAAAATTTGAAAATAAATAAATTATTTTTATAATAAAGTCAAGAGAAAACGTGTTTTGTTTTTGTTTTTTATATATAAAAGACTAGAAATAATAATTTTTAGTTGAATGTTAATATATATATATATATATATATATATATATAAATTATATATACGGTATACTGGTATATTTAAATTGTTCTATATAATTGGAGGATTTGAAAGAAAAATTTAGAGGAACTAAGAATTATTAAATTATAATTTAATAATAATTTTTAGTTGAAAATATTATTTGAATATTAATTTTTTTTAATTTTATTTTTTATTGTATTAAAATAATTTTTGTCTTAATTTAAAATCGTGAGAAACAATTTTCTTTATTTTCTTAATATACATTTATTTATTTATTTTTATACCTTCAATCATTTGTTCTTGAATTAAAAAGAGTTAAGAAATTTATTCTGAACTTCTTTGTGAAATATGAAATTTTTAATAAAAAAAAATTGTATGAATATATGTAAAATATAATATCAATAAATTTATATTAAAAAATAACCACATATTTTATAAAAAATATTATACTGAAATAATAAAATTTTAGCAATAAATAAATATTACTTTCTTTATACTTTTAAATGATTAAAATTTATAAATTAAAATTATTTTATTTCAATAACTTAAATTAATAATAATTAACAAATAAGTACTTTAAAAATATTTAAAAATTATTATAACTAATGACAAAAAGTATATAAATTTTTAAATTTTAAGATTTAGTGACTTAGATTTAGGGATGGAATTTAGGCGGACAGTTAATAAGAATTTGTGGCCTAATATATGTAAATTTTGTTCTATCCTAACTTATTTAATAAAAACTTAGATCTTAAGCTTTTAGAAAAACTTATTTAATTAAATTGGTTAGGCTAATACTTATAAAATAGTCTATATGTTAGGTCGGTATATATATTATTTAAAACACTATAAATATTAATATGTACCTAGTTTTTTAAGAAGATATAATTATTGAATACAAGTAAGAAATGGAAATAGTTGATAAACGCTTATAAAATTTACTAACTTACGTTGAATTACTCTGTAAAAGAAATAAGATAATAAATTATAATTAAATTTTTTTGAAATATACCGAAAATATAAATTATTAATTTAATTATTTTAAAAAATAAATAAATTTAATTAATAAATATACATAAAAAAATTCAAAAAATTTGACCCCCGGCCTGCTCCTAACAAGTCTGCCCCTGTATATAAGCATATATAGATGTCATGATGAGACACACCAGGCGTAAAAACTGAGCAAGAGATGGAGAGAGGGATTGTGGCTGTAAATAACAACAACTATGCATCCAAAGCAACTTCCACCATCACAATTAAGGGTATTCTCAGACTTTTAATCCAAAGCATTGATGAAAATTGTGATGGTGGAAGCAAGAGAGTTATTTCTCTTGGTATGGGTGACCCAACTCTCACCACTTGCTTCAACACATCAAAGGTTGTTGAAGAAGCTGTTGCTGATACTCTTCACTCTCACAAGTTTCATGGCTATGCTCCCACTGCTGGCCATCTCCAAGCCAGAATGTAATCTCATGCTTCCTTTAATATCTCTCATATTCTTGCAGTACATATGTTAATGTTAATTATTAAGGTTACGAGAAAATGTTTGGTAAATAACTCCGTAAATCAACAAACTAATTCACAAAACATACATATATACATGGATATTTTTTATTAAATTTTTCACTTTCATTATTCTTTCTTCGTATCTTGTTTAATTATCTATGTATTGGAGTTGCTTATGAAACATTTCTCATAATATATATTTCTTTTTCGTTGATATGTGAGATCCAGGTACATAATCATTTCTACAACCTTTTTTATCGACCGATTGACTATATGACTATATGAACTATACTTAGTAAAATGGGTTGGTTTTGAAACAAAATTGCCGGGGCAGGACAGTGTTTAGTAGCTTAAAACAACCTTATTGCTTTAGAATATATCTTTTTCTACTGAAGACCAAACTGTCAAAGTGAAATAGAATTGTTATAAATAAAAAAAAATTTCATAATAGTTACATATGATTCAAACTTAAAATTAATATAACTATATATCTAAAATTCAAGTTATGAACTACTTTTTAAATTAAATCAACTGTGAATAAGTTGATTTATACATTTAATAGTAGCTAAATCAACAAAAGAAAATGCTTTTTAAACTGATGTAAATCTGAGATCAAGGAAAGCATCGACAATTAGTTTGGCCTTATTAGATGCACTATTTTATGAAGTACTTTTGCCTTGACTTTTTTTTGTCGATGATGTCATAACTCTCTTTTGGTAAACAGTGCAATTGCTGAATATCTATCTCGTGACCTTCCTTACCAATTAACAAGTGATGATGTTTTCATCACTTGTGGATGCACACAAGCCATTGATGTTTCGGTGGCGATGCTTGCTCGCCCCGGTGCAAACATCTTGCTTCCAAGACCAGGCTTCCCAATCTATGAACTTTGTGCTGCATTTAGAGGTGTTGAAGTCAGGCACTATGATCTGCTTCCTGACAAGGGTTGGGAGGTTGATCTAGATGCTGTTGAAGCTCTTGCTGATCACAACACGGTTGCATTGGTCATCATAAACCCTGGAAATCCTTGTGGGAATGTGTATAGTTATCATCATTTGGAGAAGGTTTGTCTTAGTTTCCTATGCTATGGCTCTATACTAAGTAACTTTAATGTTTCCAAAATTGAAAGCATTAATTGGAGTTACTGAGTTGTTTGTATGTTGGACTTAGATTGCTGAAACTGCGAAACGGGTTGGAACAATTGTGATTGCTGATGAAGTTTATGGCCACCTTACATTTGGGGGCAAGCCTTTTGTGCCAATGGGAGTTTTTGGGTCTATTGTTCCTGTTTTCACTCTTGGCTCACTGTCTAAGAGATGGATAGTTCCAGGATGGAGGCTTGGTTGGTTTGTTATAAATGATCCATCTGGTACTTTTAGGAATCCAAAGGTTCTAGTCCCCTCCCACTCCATGTTCAATAATCTTTTTGTCTTTTTCATCTTTGTCTAGAATCATATATTGATGTACTTTTTTACACGTTGCAATTATAAGTCAACTGATCTGCAATTATGAATCCAGTACTTTAAAATATAAATTTTTCTTAGTTCAAAGATTTTGCTGCTACTTTTAAATGATAAATGGTTCTTCATATTATTCAATCATCTTATATGATTTTAAAAATTAGTCTCATGGGTCCAATGCAGGTGGTTGAGCGCATTACAAAGTATTTTGATCTTTTGGGAGGTCCAGCCACCTTCATCCAGGTTTTCTTGCTAATTTTGTCTTACATGTTTATTTTAAAGCAGAAAATCTTATCTCAATAAGCTTAATTGACAGATCATATAGTCATTCATTTCAATTTAAAATCAATGCTCTGTACCATTCTATCTTATCCTCAATTTTTTAACACCGTATCATTATAGTGTCTAGTATTTAAAATTAATTAAATAAAATTTTAACTTTTATATTTATTATTGAATCTCATACTTAGATAACATATTATGACTGTTAATGAAATGTGATTCAAACTAATTTGAGAATTAAATTGAATAACAAACGTGAATATTAAGATTTATTTGATATTTTCAAAAATCAAGATTAAAAATGATATTTTTTTAAAAGTTAAGAATTACAATGATATTTTACTCCTTAAAAAATATTATTTATAAGATTTTGTTGAGGACTTCCTCTAATAATGCTATTACTCTTCTTTTAACATGGTAACGTGAATAAAAATCTGTTAAGGAAATATAAAAAATATGAAATGAAAAAAAGGTTTTGACTGAATTTTCTTGATGTGAAATAGAATAGTATGAAAAATTAAATAAAAATATCATATTTTAATTTCCAAAGAATAACGCAGTAAATAGTTAAGTTAATCCAATGATTAGTAAAAAGGACTTGAGAATGATCTTCTGTTAAAAAAAAGGAATTACTGACAATTGATACTTATATATAAGAAAAATGATTAGATTTCTCCATAAAAAAAGTCTAATTCAATTGATTGAGATATTTGAGTTATTATAAATTTTTTCAGTTATATTCAATTTCAAGGTAGCATTATTTTAACTTACTAGTCATGTTCATTTAGTTTGGTGCTGATATATGTTAGAATTTCATTCAAAATTCTTGGGTAAGCAGAATTTTTCTTACATAATATGCAGCAATTCATCAAGTACTTATTTCTTCATATCTAATTGATGATTTTCTGGTTCAACAGGCAGCTGTACCTAGGATAATTGCACATACTGAAGAGATTTTCTTCAAGAAAATTGTTGATAGTTTGAGGCACACTGCAAATATATGTTGTAAAGAGATAGAGAATATTCCATGTATTTCTTGCCCTTATAAACCTGAAGGGGCCATGGCTATGATGGTGAGTGAAGAACAGTGGATTTATCACAATTGCTGTTCTTTAAGAACATAACAAAATGTCTTAAATATTAATAGGAAAATGCTACCAACAGGGACGGAACTAGGAAATATTATAAAGGGGTGCAACAAATTTTGTGAGGCATTTGTAAAACTTTCTATGAAAAGTTGTA
Organism: Hylodesmum podocarpum; assembly: GCA_026586105.1. Classification (NCBI taxonomy): domain Eukaryota; kingdom Viridiplantae; phylum Streptophyta; class Magnoliopsida; order Fabales; family Fabaceae; genus Hylodesmum; species Hylodesmum podocarpum. The sequence continues at coordinate 4,816,354 of JALJEV010000804.1, forward strand.
GTATGCATGTGTACAAAAGAGGTTAAAACCAAAAAGGTAGATATTCATGTTATGAAAAAGTCTAAAACAAACATAATAACTAATACACTTTCTCAATTCTCACGTGCCAGGAACAAGAAGACATAATAATTAAGGTGGGGACAAATTTTTAATTTTTTAAGGAAGCAGTTGCCTCTATATCAGTGACTTTAGGGAGTAAAATATACTCTTCAATAATTTTTAATTTAATTCTGACATAGTTTTTAATAAAAATTTTCCACTTGTGATTTCTTAATCAGTGTATGATTAAGGATCCATCTTAATAAAAAAAATAACACTAATTTTATTTATTCTTGAATTAAATGCAGGTGAAACTAAACCTTTCACTTTTAGAAGGTATTGGTGATGATATTGATTTCTGTTTCAAGCTCGCTAGGGAGGAATCTGTTATCATTCTTCCAGGTACAATTGCAGAAATCATATCTTATGATATGTTTAATTTAAAAAAAAAAATGTAAGAGAAGGAGAAGAAAATGAATTAAGAAAAAGAAGATAATTAAAAATAATTTTCTTTTCTTATTTTTTAATTGTATAAAAAATAGAAAGAATAAAAAATAGTAGGAAATATAAAATTTATTTATTCACACCTTCAAATAAATTTTTGTATAAATTAAACTAACTGAGTCAATTGTTTAATTTTATATTTTTATTTTATAAAATTTCATATAATTTTAAAATTATTTAATGGTTCATCAAATAATTTTAATTCATTGTATAATATAATTTTTAAAAATATATAAATATTAACTGTTAGAAAATATATCTAGAACAATTTAAATTATATAAAATTTAATATACATATTACAAAAATAATATCTCTTAATTTTTTAACTGGACCATATAAATTTATTTATATAAAAATTATTAAAAATACAAACTATGTATAGATATATTATCTATTTATATATAAAGTCATAAGTACCCCTATCATAAAAGTGTACCAAAAAAAATATTGGTAACAAGTCAACTATATCTTTTCCCTTTCCACAACCTTTCTTGCCAAACTTAGACAGATTAATGATTACCATAAATATAAAATTGGACAGATTAATGAAACTTGTAGGTCCTACTATTTTTATTCATCCATCCAGTTCTTACTTTAATCGGTATAATCATTTTTTTTAACTATTTCATTTTTACCTTGGAATTTTATGTCACATTCGTAGAAATAATATAGTTAAAATTTCAGAAGTTCGTATCCTATTGGGAAACATTTAGAATCATTGAATCAATTCTTCTACTGCAGACATGATAATCAGCGGGTCGAAAATAAATTTTGACAAAAATATTTTTAATTTTAAGTAATGAAATTGTATATTATAATTTTTTTGGAATTTTTTTGCCATTATAGAAAATTGGACGGATTATATAATTTTTTTGTCAATAATATAAATATAATTTCTTAATCATTTTTGAAACAAAGGATACTATGTTTACATATATCTACGTGAAATAAAATAGATTTGAAAATTGATTCCTCGTCTATCAACAATTTCCTTCTTCGAAAGTTCCAATAGGAAGAAAGAAAATTCTACAAAAGACAAAAAATGCTGATCTTTAAACCAAAGCGAAATATTAATAAACGGAGTAGTTCTAAAATATTGGCCTTTGTGATGATACATTTTCAACAAATAAATTAAACAATTTTTTAAGTAGTAGGAAATAATACATTTCTTTTTGTGCCAAGAGTAGTAGGTAATATCTTTATTTCAAATGTATCAAGTAGTAGGTAATATATTTGACACTACGTATTTCTTTTTTAAAAAAATTCTTTATAGGGAGAAATTGAAGTAAAGAAAATTTCAAGAAAAGAAGAATATAAAACCGCAATTGTTTTTCAATGGAAAAACTTAAGAAAAGAAAGTTAATTAATTTTAATAGCTTTTAGTGTTGAGTGATGAATTTCTTACGCCTATTTTTTTTAATTAACACATTTTACTTCTCTATATCTTTTTTTTAATTAAACAATACTATATATTATACCTATATTATTCCTCTTTCATTATTTTTTCACATAATGTAAAATAGTATCTTGGATGTCCATTAATTTTTTCTTTAATGTTCTATTCTTTTATTTCAAACTCCTCCAAGACCATATATATATATATATATATATATATATATATATATATATATATATATGATTAAGAAATTTAACTTGAAAGTATTTTGCAAGTTTAAAAAAATTATAAAGTTATTTAATGAATAAATTATTATTTTATCCTTAAAAGTATAAGGATAAATTAATTTAGTACTTAAAAAATAAAAAAATAGTAAAATAGTTTTCGAAAGATAACTTTTTGGCCATTTTAATTTTCGAATTTAACCATTGTTATCATTTTAATATTTAAATTTAATCACTGTCATTTTGATTTCTTGAATTAAAAAATAAAATAATAATAAATGATATAATTTAAAGACTAAAATGATAATTGATATTTTGTATGAACTAAAATATATATATTAAGAACTATTTCATTATTTCTTATATTTCAATATGTTCGTTTCGTGAATTAAAATAATAATTTATTACTAAATTTAAAGCCTGCAGATTTAATTTCAATTTTCTAAAAAAAAAAACAGGTCATATTGTATCTTATTAATTCTTGTAAGATAAAACAAATATACCAAACCCAAAACTAAAACCATGGTTTAATTTGCAGGAAGTGCTGTAGGAATGAGAGATTGGCTACGTATTATTTTCGCTGCTGATCCATCTGCTCTGGAAGAGGCTATGAAAAGGGTAAAATCTTTCTGTCAAAGGCATGCAAGAAAATGGTCCAATTAAAGAGGCAGATACTACTTAATTCACTAATAAATATGCCTACAAATACTTCTATTTAGGTTCTCAAATATCCAATCTTGGAATTTGGAATGGGTTTTTACAAATAATTGTGGTTCTCTATGTGTTTCTCTGTTTTATTTTTAGCCCAGTGAGTACCCTATGATTTGTGAACACTGTTGTTGCACGTAATGAAAACAGTATTTTACCTACCATCTAAATTTAATTAATTTGACTCTTTTAATTAATTAATAAGAATTTAATAAAATAATTAATTCAATTATCAACTATCATGTTTTTTCTCAATAATATTAAATTCGTTAACAACTATCATGTTTTTTTTTTTTTTTTTATAATTTTTCTTAAAATCATTGTAGCTAATTTATTACTTTTCTGATCACCTACTTGCTTTTTATATAATTAATTAGTATGTGGAGAAAAAAATAATGATTATAGATTATCTTCCTCGTTCCTAATCCCAGAGACTATTTACAATATTTATTAGTGGTTGATTAATAAAATATTTGGGTAAAAGTTTAATATAAAATAATTTAAAAGAAATGTTGTAAGAAAACATAAGAAAACTTTTTAGAAGACTATCATGGTTGCTCGTGTTTTTATGAGTTTTAAAATATATTTTTCATAAAATTAATTTTAAATAATTAGAAAAATAAATTTTTATTATTTAAGTTCTATTAAATCATAGAAAATAAGAATATTTAAGCAACAAAAATAACTCAAACATTTAAATAAAAAAATTTGAAAATAGATATCATTGACTTCAATAAATGAAAAAAAGTAATATTACAATAAAAATAAGAAATAAATATTGTTAATCTCATGATATTGTCAATTAAAAATAATACCTACAAACACAAACTTATTAATATATTAAAATAGTTAAACTATTTGTGAATTTGTAATAAGATTCATAAATTAAAATAAAAAAAAAAAAGTTGTTGTTAGTTCTTTAATCTTCTTCGTTATTTAACAAAATCATACACTTTTGTGGTTTTTTTCTCTTTACGTTAATTTTCCTTTTAGATGAATTATTTCCTCGACGTTTTTAAATTTTATGGTCAACATCCTATTAAAGTGCATTTGTGAACAAGTTTATCTATTAATTTGATTTGTGAGACATTTACGAAAAGTTTGCAAGAAACTAAAAATTTTATATAAACATAATTTTACATCTTTCTTTCTTGTTTATTTTATTCTTCAGTAATATTAAAACTCAACCTTTACGTTAAATATTTACGGTGTAGGAACAAAGATCTTGAAAGAAGAGCTATGGAGAATGAAACCTCAATCTTTATAAAATAAATTAAAATATTTTTTTAATTAATTAAATAAAAATTATAATGAAACTTAAATATCTGGAACTAATTTCAATTCTCCATTCTCTCTTATATCTCTTCTATATCCTTTTGTAATTTTCACAAAAAGAAAATTTGGAGGTCGTGATCATTATCCTTTCAAAATTTTCTATAAGTCATAGGTTCAAAATCAGGTTAGAATAGTCTCATTTTAATGATAAATAATGAATTTTTCATTTTTTTTATTTGATTGAATTTTTTTGTTTTTATTTTGGCTCGACTTTCCTTTTTCTCCCAGGTGGCTCAACACCTTTGCACCCATTTTCATTACCTCTTCATTTTGACTTAGTTTGTTTATCATTTATTTATTTATTTATTTTTAGTTTCTGACATTAATAATTGAATTAGATTTTTTTCTCGTCGTTGGAACTGTTGACAATTAAGCTTGTTTAACAATATAGTATAAGGGAAAAAGAAAAAGATAATACAAAAGATTAGCGTGTTTCGGTAGATCAAAACTTAGTCCACGATCTCACATGGATAAAATTTATTATTTATAATTTTTGAACGGGAAAATTACAAACTTTCGCAACAATGTGATTTTTGAATGAAAAAGAAAAATCACAAACTCTCGCTACGATGTGATTTTTGAACGGAAGAAAAATCACAAACCCTCACCATATTGTAGTTTTTGGACAGAAAAAAACTACAAACACTGGCCACATAATATTTTTTTTTTTAATGGGAAAACTACATACCCTCCCAAGTGTTTGACACACACTACCTAAAATCTAAAACATGCATTATAGATTCAAGGATGTGGTGCGAGTGAATAAAACCTAATACTCTACCTTGTATATGTTTTTCACTCGTCTCTTTGTCCAATGCTCACCAATGTGGGACATTAAATTAACATAATACACAACAAATCTCCCCTTAATTCAAAGTCCTACATTTTTACAATGATCCTTTCTTACATCAAAATCTTCTAACTAGCAAAACTCTTCTGAAGCAATCTTCCAGCTATAGAATCTCTTGACTTCTGGAGTAATCTTCCCTTGTAGTAGAATCTTCTTACTTTTTGAAACAATCCTCCCTTGTAGCAGAATCTTCTGACTTCTGAAACAATCCTCCCTTTCAAAAGAATCTTCTTCTAACTGGCAAAATCCTTCTTCTAACTGTTTGTTTTCTGATGTGGGACTTTGATTGCATCTCAATAATCCTCTCTTCAAATAAAGGACCATTATATTTTCTCCCTCCCCACAGCGGAAGACTTCAAGAAATGGAATCATCTCAAGATATGTTCACCTAAACCTTTATAAATCCATCTCTTGTCAAGTTTCCTCTTGACCTTCATGGATCCATCTCTCTCCAAGTCAAACCATCAGCTCTAATATCACTTGTTGGGAATTCAGCTTGCTTAATAATAATATAAGGGAGAAAGAAAAAGAGCATACAAAGATTAACGTAATTCAGTACCTCAAGACCTAGTCCACGATCTCACATAGATAAAATTTACTATTTATAATTTTTGAACGAAAAAATTACAAACCCTCGTAAAAGTATAATTTTTTGAATGGAAAAGAAAATCACAATCCCTCGCTAAAATGTGATTAGGACTGAAGGTCACCAAAGTTGCGAGTCCCAGAATTTTGTTCCCTTTGGATTGCCCTGGAGTTGAGAGATTTTCTGATTTTTTGTCTAAAGTAATCTTTCACTGGTCAAGGAAAATGTGGATTGAATTATGGAGCTGTTTTCTGTAGCGTTTGTCGCATCGTATCTAACCTTATGATTTTGAGTGCTGGGATTTTTTTTCCCTTTTCGTTCCTATCCTTCGTTGTCTATTACGGGCCTTAGGTTTTGTGGATTTAATTCGTGATGTCTTATTCTTGAGCTCTACATGGAATTTAAGCAATTAATGTTTGGTAGGTCGATTAAGAATTAGGCATGCTTTGTGACAAACAGTGAGTGACAAGAAAGTCATGCAATAAATGCATAGTCAGAATAAAATTAACATTTCCTTGATTTTAGCAATTAGAATAAGTTGTCGTCACAACATATTTGGAGAACTATCTGTCATTTGATTTCATGAACTGATTTAGGAGTTTGTTTTTTTATTTCTTTATTATTACTCTTCTATAAAACTAGAACATCTGTATTGTAATTCTTTGTTCAGATTGGAATAAATCACGATTTGAGTTCTGGTACTATGCAACAATTCATCCTTCAATTAGTTACATATTGACGCAATGCTGCATATATATATATATATATATATATATATATATATATATATATATATATATATATATATATATATTACGCTCGTTATCTTTTATCATTATAATAATAATAATAATAATAATAATAATAATAATAATAATAATAATAATAATAATAATAATAAGTTTATAAATTATTTTAGGTTTAAAGTTTAAAATTAACTAGTTGATGTTTTATTTATTTAATTGGCAATAGTGTTATATTGGGAATTTCATTTATTTAATAAATTACATCGTTTAAGAATTTGTTATCTATTAATGACCCATTTCTTAGTTGATGCTACTATCATGTTTAATTTAAGAATTTGTTATCTATTAATGACCCATTTCTTAGTTGATGCTACTATCATGTTTAATTTAAGAATTTGTTATTTATTAATGATCCATTTATTAGTTGATGCTGTTATTATGTTTAATCATGTAATGTGATTTAATTCATTTTGTTGTATGAAATGTTCTTATAAAGTGGAATAATCGATGTGTATTGAGAGGTTGATTTGGTGGAATATGTTGCATTAGTATTAAGGTTTATGATAATCAAGTGTGTTTTTAAATGAGGGGTATTGTGGAGGAGCATTGAGGTTTTTCCTATTAGACATAAAGTCTGAGGTTTTAAGAAAATGGTGAAGATTATCGTGAATGTTATGTAAACTGAAAATATTTTTGAAAAGTGAGGATGAGTGGAACTTGGTAGTTGGTTCTTGACGGGTTGAGGTAATGACTTAAGACTTAAGAGTTATTGTGGTGGGGAAAACTTTAGGTGCAACATCAAAGTACTTATTCTTCAAAAGTTTCTTTTTTTTTTTTTTGGTTTTCAATAGTTTTATTGTTCTTCCAATTTAATCTCCATGTGGAGTGAGAAGAAGAAACAAATTAGGGAAGACTTTTTTACTTCAGTTTCCTCTTTACCCGAATTGCTTTGTGCAACAAATCCTCTAAAGAGATGTATCCTCACCACATCAACTATTTCCTTCTTCAACATTGGGACTTTAATCATAGTTGTAAAATACAAATACACAAGAAGGTGGGTTGAATTTTGTTTTTCAATTAAAAACTTTTCTAGACGATGCGTTTTGCGTCTGTATTAAAATGTTTAGATCAGACGCAAATTTAAACTTATATTTCAAAGATTGATTTTAAGTAAGAATGCAGTTTTAAGTTATTATCCCCAGTTAATAAGTAGGTAAAATAATCAAAGCAATAATATTTTTATACTGGTTCGTCTATTCAAAACTAAGTCCGGTTACCCAGCAACTTGCTGAGGTTCCACTAAGAGAATTCTTTGAACCCAACCATTCCTGGCTAAAATACAGATATTCTTTGAACACAGTCTTCTCTGGCTAAAGCGGTATTCTTTGATCCCAGCCTCTACAGGCTAAACCTAGGTATTCTTTGAACATAGCCTCCACAGGCTAACCAAGGCATTCTTTGGACCTCAGCCTCTTCAAAGAATATCTGTATTTTTAGCCTGTAGTGACTGAGTTTAAAGAATACTCTTAGTGGAACCTCAACATGTTGCTGGGTAACTAGACGTAGTCTTGATCAGACGAACCAGTATAAAAATATTATTTCTTTGATTATTTTAACTGCTTACTAACTAGGGATAGTAACTTAAACTGCAAATTTAATAAAAATCAATCTTTGAAGAACAAGTTTAAGTTTGCGTCTGATCTAAACGATTTTATACAGACACAAAACGTATCATCTGAAAAGTTTTAATTGATAAACACAATTCAATCCCCCTTCTTGTGTATTTGTATTTTACAAAGTCCTTATATATGTGATCTTGTGAAGTAACCATTAGACTGTAGATGTTAATGTTAGTCCTTGACTTGGGTACTTTCACATCTGGCAGAGTGAGAAATTAGAACATTTAATGAAAAGTCAGCGTGAGATCTGCCTTTGACTTGATATGCTCAAAGATTTCACTAAAACATACAACTCATTTTCGTGTTGCAGAGGTTTATTTTGAAATCTTTTTCCACCTATAGAAGCTTCTAAGTAATGGTTGATTTGAAACGAATGCACGTGTTACTCAGCATCTTGAACTTTATAAAAGGATAGACGAATGAACAATTCAAAAGAGTTGTGTGTTGAATTCATTCGTCTGTCATCAATCTTTGTCTACAACTTTAGTCTTCAAATCTTCACACTTGAGCACATGACTTAAAGTTGAGACACACTCTTTGTCTGACCTTTGAAGGTTTTTCGTCTGATGAGGTTGCCTTAAAGCATGACGACTTAAACCTTGCGTATAGAACATCTTATGTTTTAATGGTGCATCTTTCTTCTATGCTGATAATGATTCGTCTGATCATTGATCCCTCTGCGTGTGTTGATACATCTTTCTGTCTTGTAATTATCAAAATTAAGATGCTAAGTCATTTTGACTTAACAATCTCCCCTTTTTTGAATATTACAAACCATACGAGTGAAGCCATCTTCTTCTTCTAAGATCAAAGCTTCAATGATGTATCAGAGCTTGAACGTTGTAGACGATTCAACTTGAGCTTGAGTTTTTCAGACTAATAAGATCATTTGTGATATATTGTGTAGATATCAGATCAAAATCTGCATAAAAGCATGTTAGTTAAAAAATACACAGAATATATCAGATCATAAAAAAAATACATCGAGATGATGTTCTTAGTCATTTTTCTTTCATATAAGATTATTACATCAGAAAAAAAATGTAGAGCCACATGCTCTAAGATAGAAAAGATTTAAAAACATAAAATAGCTCCCTCTGAGCTTGACCTTGTTCTTCTCTTCTTTTTCATCTGGCTCCCCCTCAGACTTATAATACATTTTTAATTTTATACTCCCGCTATACTCCCCCTCACCTTGATCTTCTTGTTTTTCAACTCCTTCTTCGTCTGATACCCTCCTTTTTCATCATTTACTTTTCTTCTTCTTCTCCCCCTTGGGCTACAATCATCAAAAACATTAAAATGATTTAGTCATTTAGCTCCAGATGAAGACGATGCGCCAGGATTCCTTTGTGCTAGGAGTGCCCTCATCAATTCTTCTAAAGATTCAATTCTTCTTACAAGAATGCTTTGTGTGGACTTATATTCCAGATTTTCTTGTTCAAGAGCATAACACTTTTGCTTGAGAGAATTGTAGGCATCAACAGAAGGAACTTAAGCCTCCAAAAAGTGAATAGTTAAGAATGGGAGAATGAAAGTAATAGCCTGAGGTTCTTCCCATCTCCAACTGAACTCTCGTTGGATTGGAGAAATCAAATGGTTTTGAAGAGATTCACCATTTCCATATGCAAACCCATCTCCAGGGTAGACGCTTCCACAAACAACAGCGTCTTGCATTCCAAGCTTCTTGCCAGACAAATTAGCCAATGCGGCTTTATGAGAATTAATCTTGGCAAGGGCCTTACTATCAAAAGGAGCGTGCTGGAGTAGATGATCATATTCTGATTGAGACAACAACTTTGGTATGTGGCGTGCCCATAGGAATTTCTTGGGTTCTGAATATACTTTCTTTTCTTTGCCCTTGGCTAAGAACTTGATGATTCTGCAGGGACGATGTCTGTCCAGTTGAATGAAGAACTTAGTTGATAGAGAAGAGATAGATGAGAATTGAGTGCCAAGAAATTGAGGCAGGGGCCTTTGTTCTTTCATGGCGTTGCGTCTGATATGATTCAGAGAGCTAGCTTGAGCTTTTCCTTCTTTGCGATATGCAGTTCCCATATTGTGAAATGCATGATCATGATCAATTGGCAAAGCATGTGGAAGATCTTCAGGGGACTCAAGGTCTTTAAGAATTAGCTCCTAAGTGATGGGAATTCTTGAAAAATGCAGTCTTGTCCAGGAAAGAGTGATTCCGAGTGAATATCCCAGTCCTAGATATTCAGTCTTGTTTATAGGAATTGAAAAGATAATGGGGTCATGTCCATCAATAGCATCTAATGACCACCATTTGCAGCAGTTAGGTACAGAGGGACTCCACTTACTTGGATCAAACAGTGAATGAAAGAAGATGGTTGAAGGGCTTCTCATGGTCGAGCTTCTCTTGTTCTAATGAAGGGCTTATATCCGAGAGTAGGACCTTCAATTAGAGAGTCTTCAAGATAATCCTTATATGCGCAAGCTCCTTCCAGACCTTTGATGTTAGTCTTTATCAATCCATCCCAATCAAGATTCTTCAACCAATCTTGTTGTTGTTTTACATAATATATTACTTCAGTATTAAGCTGAGCTGGCTTGAGAAGATGATAGAAGAGAAAAGGGTTTGGACTCCTTTTCTTAGAGAATCCTCGTTTTCCTCTGTAAACATAAGGATCAACAGTCTCCAAGAAAGTTGATTGACATTCTTCATGAACATTGTCAGATGAGGAAGAAGTGGAAGGTTGTGGAGATTGATCACTGAGAATCCAATCAGGTTTGATTGGTCTTTCATCTTCACTTCCATGTTGAGAGAATTTCTTTGAAGAGAGTTCATCTAGAAAGGAATAATTCTTCTTTCTTGATGGTGTAGGCTCAACAATCTCTGAATACAGCAACGACTCTGTTCGAGTGTATGTTGTTATTGTTGGCACATCAAATGTTGATGCATTCATATATGCAGACTATACATCACAATAGACGTCATCCATTTGTACTGGTTTAATACCTTCAGACGCGGATGCTTCCGTCTGAGAGTGAGCAAGTTCAGCAGACGCAACATCTTCTGTTTGTTGAAGCTTTGGTGAGGCAAACTCAAAAGGTACCACTATGGGTTCAGCTTCAGTTTCTGGTCTATTCTCCATTCTTTCTTCAGCAATATCCAAATGCATAGATGAGTGTAGATTGTCATCTAGCATGGTGGATAGTTATTCTGATAGCAGTTCATTATCCCTTAAAATTTGAGCAGATTCAATTGTTTCTGGCTTAGTCTGTTTAGGTTCAAGTACAGTTGCAGATGGTACACTTTCTAGTTCAATAGAAGGTTGAGAAGTCTCAGCTGCGTCTATCATGACAACATCGTCTGCTTCAACTTTCTTCCTTGCAGACTTAGATTTATCAGTCTTCCTCTTTACTCTTAATTCAGAGTGTGCATCTGATCTCTTCTTCTTCTTGGTTTCCTCTTTATTTGATTGATTTGGGTTAACAATACCAGAGCGAATTTTCTTTGGTGCAGGTGGTTGTTCTGGTAAATGATCAGTGAGTGATTCATTTACGTGGTCTCCTATTTGGGTTTGTGTTTGGGATGATTTGGTGAGTTTGATGGACAAATGAGGTTTTCTTTCTGGAGAGGATGGAGTTGGTTGTTCTGTTTGGGCTTTTCTGACAGGGAGTTTTATTCTTTTGGTTTGTTTGGATGGTGAGGGATGTTGTTCAGATACACTCTTCAGAGATTCAGATGGCAGACGCATCCTGGAAAAAGTGCTTTGTTTGACCTCTTGGCCACCAGGATACCATTTCTCATTGTTAACCTTGAACCCTAGGTTAATAATGATATTGGTAAAGAGAGTAGGGTAGGGAACACTTAAGTTCCTTTTCAACTTCTTGCTTCTTAAAGCGCTCAGCCAGTGATCCAAAATGATGTGAGGAAGGCTTATCTTCTCCTTCTTCAGCAAATGATAAAGACAGAATTTGTCCCTGTTGCTCACATTGTCCTTAGACCCAATCCTAGGGGTGAAGACGTTGAGAGAAGATTGTGCAAGATTCTGCACTCAGGAAACAAATTTCCAGCTCTTAGAAACTTGCTATCTTCAGAGACACGAGCCCTTCCATACAAAGCTCTGTCTTTTGTTCCTTCATCTATATGTTCATTCCAGTTGGAATGGAAGAGAATTCCTTCTGCTTTGCATCTTCCACCAGTAGCTAATGACATCTGTGTTTATCAGAAACTCCTTTTCTGATACAAACCCGCATAGTGCCATTTTCATCCTGAGCCTCACTCCAGAACTGCATAAGGCTCCATCAGCCATGCTCCTTGCCATTCAACGAAGTCCATCCAACCAGCGACTTCAAGCAACTCAAGGATATTCTCAAAGAGATCCTTAAGAGTTTCTCTTTGTACCCATTTGCATAGAAGGAAAATTTCTTTAGCACAGACGATTTATGTGTTCTCAGCAGTCTTCATGTTCTTGGCGACCATTTTTGGATTTGAAAAACAAGAGAATGTAGAGAGTATGAGAATATTTGTTAAGCAGTTAAGATTTTTGAGAGTAGAAAGTGATGAGAGAAGTTGGTAGTTTCTTGAATATATATATATATATATATATATATATATATATATATATATATATATATATATATATATATATATATATATATATATATATATATATATATATATATGAAGATGAAACAACTTTTAGGTTAAAGAGTAGACGAAAGAAAAGTAACTGTCCCTAATTTGACGTTTCCCATTATTACCTCTCTAATGATTGATTTGACTCTGTGAATCCTGCGCGTGTCTTGTTTTCTTAAGAATTTTTGCCATAAATGCCAGACACATTAAATGTTGCATTAAATGCTATATCCTGCACTAATGTAGGAACATCAAGGAGGATCACTAGAAGCATGCAAAGAAGGATAGAAGAGGAAGAAGGAAGCTTCAAGAGCAAGAGGATAATAGCATAGGAACACTTGATTGTAACCTACTTGTAAACATGTTTGAACAAGTTCCTATGTAATAGCCTTGTTAGCTTAGGTGCCTAGTTAGATTAGGGGTCCAAAGCCCTCGGGTTCATATAGCTAAAGGCAAGCCAAAATTCCTAAGAGTCAAGGTTCCCACAAGGTTTTTAAAAGCATCTCTTTTTCGGCTAAAAATATGTGGAACCTTGAAATCACTTGGAATTAAGGGAGGAATCCTTGAGTTAAGCTTGGATCCGTGCCTTGCTTAAATCAAGAGATCTCCACCCTTAATTCCAAGTGATTAAGGATTGATGACTTGGCTAATCACATGGGTACCAAGGGGAGACAAACCCATGTGAAGGCCATGTGAAGCCATGTGCTTCCTAACAACCAAGTAACTCACTTGGTTACTTGGTGGTCAAGGAAGCCATGGTTTAGCTTAGGACTTCTAACTAGGATTAGGCTTAGTTAATCATGTTTAGCGTAGATTGGAGGCCAAATAAGGCTATTCTATTAAAGCCTAGGTCGAACCACATGTAAACACTTTTGATGATTTTGAATATAAAGAGCTTTTAGCTTGTGTGAGAGATTTTTCTCTTGTTTCCCTTAGGGAAGTTCCTTGAATCTTATCAATGGAGTTCTTCATCCATTGTGGCGGTTCCTCCTAGGCTTATGGAAGTTTCTTCTTGGCGCCACCTTCATTCCTTCCTTTTTCTATTTGAACCTTTTCTTCTAAACACCTAAACTCCTAAATACATGGCATGGCCAAGAGCTTTCTTGGTTCTTTCCTTCGGTGCAGTTTGGGTTGAAGACTAGACTTGGGCATTCCGAAGCTTCTTTGGAGTACTCTTCAAGGAGGGCTTCATCATGCACACTTGATTAAAATATTAATAGATAATATAACACTGCGTCTGTTGAAGAGTCAGATGAACTAATTCAACTTTTGATCAGATGCAGCGTTTCGTCTTAACACAAAATAATATAGAAGAAATATATGCAAACAAAAGCAATAATCAGACTGAAAAAAATTTAACAGACGAAATGTTGGTCCCTATGTTGAATCTAGAGGGGGGGTGAATAGATTCTAGTTCCCAATATGTCCAAATTAATGTCGTTTCTACTTTCTTTTTATTTCAGATTAAATCTAATCTTGTTTAACTAATCAACCTTAAATGAATAAGCGTTAGAACAAGATATATCAAAGATACACAGCGGAAACACTTAAGAAAGATCAGAGAAACATATTAGCAATCAATATACTTAGAGAATCAATATTTGTATCCAAGTGTTCAAGATATGAATCAATTACGCAGTCAATTACCAAATGTAAACAATGTAATTCAATGTTACAGTTAATCGTATTGACAAAATATAAAAGCGTAAGGTAGAAGAAGACTGTACAAGAGGATTTATACTGGTTTGGCTTCCGGCCTTCGTCCAATCCCAATTCAACAACCTGTTGCAATTGGTGTTCCACTATAACAATGATCCCTTTTATGTTCTTTACATTCACTCTGATAGTGTAGAATCTGATCAACATGAAGCGCAAGACAAACCAACCATTGAAACTCAACCAAGATTGCTCTTTGAAAATTTTTCTTGAAAACCTTTTCAATTCTTTGAAGGATTTCTTGGAGAAAATATAAACTCAGTTTCAAAGAAGATATGAAAGTGTAAGATCAATCCTTTTCGTATTTTCAAAGTTCTTATGAAATATTTTGAAAGAGGGTTTATATAGAAAACAAGATAAAAACCCATTTTGAGCAATCTAATTGATTTCTGATGGTGGTAATCGATTACAGCTGTTGGTAATCGATTATCCCAGCAAGTAAACATCATCTCAAGTGTTTTTAACCTCTGGTAATCGATTAAACTGAGTGGTAATCGATTACCACAGAGAAAATCACAAATTTCCACTCTATTACCAACCTGTGGTAATCTATTACCGTTTTCTGGTAATCTATTACCTTAGTTGGTAATCTGTTACCAATTTCTGGTAATCTATTACCTCAGTCAATTACCAAAAACTTTTTCTTAAAAACAAAGAGGGAAATGAATGATTTGAATCTCCAACACAAGTAATGACTTTACTTACCTAAGACTTGTCACACAAGAACAATCACAAGCACAAGCACAAGCCTATCCTAAACAATCAATACAATGAAAAGCTTATTACAATTTATCTAAAGAAAACAAAAGATTACATAAAAATCAAAAGCAAAACACTAAAGGTTGAGCAACTTCAAGCATCATCAAGCTTTAAGTCCAACAATCTCTCCCTTTTTGGTTTTGATGTACCAAATCCAACTTTGAGTTTTCCTTAGTGCCTAGGTGCTTATTGTTCTTTTGATAAACCTGCAATTTGTTAGCAATGCAAGCACAAAATAGAAATGTTGCAGATTCATGAAATAATTGTTCATATAGTTCATATAAGCCAAACTCAAATTTCTACTTACTCTTTACTCCCCCTATCAACTATATTCTATCAACTTATACTTCTCCCCCTATTTG
Source organism: Hylodesmum podocarpum (assembly GCA_026586105.1). Classification (NCBI taxonomy): domain Eukaryota; kingdom Viridiplantae; phylum Streptophyta; class Magnoliopsida; order Fabales; family Fabaceae; genus Hylodesmum; species Hylodesmum podocarpum. The sequence goes on from JALJEV010000804.1 coordinate 4,831,865, forward strand.
GTATATCAAAAGCAAAAACAGAGAGAATTATAATCAAATATAGAGAATAGAGATAAGAATGAACGAACTAAAGAAAATATCAAGTCGTTGTTGCTTCCATTTCATCCATCCTTTGGAGAAGGTATGAAAAGATGACCCTTGACTCCTGTTACTGCTCTTATAACATGAGTTGAAAAGACATTAGTTATAAAACATGGGTAATGGATTGACTTAAGGTCTTAATTGATTAACTCGTGCCTATCAAATATTCACAAATATAGCAGTGTAAAGAGGTAATCGATTGACCCATGTGGTAATCGATTACTCTAGTGAACATACAATACACAAGGGGCCAAAACATATCAGGTAATCGATTAACCCTTGGTGGTAATCGATTATCTGCATCAGATTTTTCTAAAAACATGTTTTCATGCAATATGAGCTATGTTTTGCCAAATATAATGCAATGATATGATTTTCTACATGTTAAGCAATATGAATTATCAAAGATAGAGGTATAAAATTTTCCCTCTATGTTATCCCCATAAACTGCAGATCCAAATTCTTTTGATTGAAAGGAGATAAGTTTAATCTCTTCATCAATCACATGTCTTGAGCAGCCATTGTCCAGAATACCAAATGTTACACGATTCTAATTGTTGATACCAACTGTTGATTGTTTGGCTCTCAAGCATATCTACACAAGAAAGTTTACTTTGCTTTTGGTACCCAACTTCTCTTAGGTCCAGCCATGTTAGCATCATCAAGTTTAACTTTCTTAACCCACTAAAACAAACCACAAGATATACCTTCCTTTCTAATCATGCAATTATAAGAATTATGACCAGGTTTCATGCAATAACTACATGTGAAGGTTCTGTTTTTACATGGTTGTTCAAATGCAAATAACTTCAGATTTTTCTTTCTTAAAGAAACAAGAGTTGAAGCACACTTAAAACATGGTTGTTTCAAAACTTCATTTTCATCTTTCAATCTTTGAACATCATTTTTTAAAGCACATATATTATTTTCTAAATCAGAAACATTGCTTTTTAAAACCTTTTTCAATTTGCTTAATCTTTTGGCTTCTTTATACAAATCACAAAAAGCAGTATGCAATTCATCATAATCACAAGTAGATGAATCAGAATCACTTACCTCTTCATCCATTGTTGATTTGACCATGAAGCAAAGATTTTCTTCCTCAATCTCACTTTCAGTAGAGGTAGAAGAATCATCCTCTTCCCAAGCTATATATGCTTTCTTCTTTCTGAATATGTCCTTCTTGGACCTTTCATTATGTTTAGATCTTCTAGGCTCATTGCAGTTGGCATTCCTCATGTTGGGGCACTCAGACCTGTAGTGACCAACCTTGCCACACTCATAGCAAGTCACCTTTGAAGACGAACTCTCACTACTTTTGAAGCCCTTCTTAGAATTGTTGAACCTTTTCTTACCATTTTTCATTCTCATGAACTTTTTAAACTTTCTTACCATTTGGTTCATGTTTTCATGTTCGGACTCACTTGCCCAGCTGGATGTATCACACTCACTTGATGTGTCTTCCATTTTCAGTGCAAGGCTTTTGGTTTTCTTGTCCTTTTGTTCCTCATCTGCCATGCGAGTCATATCCATTTCATATTCTCTAAGTTTCCCAAACAGTTCAGCACTTGTCATAGCAGCAAGGTTCTTGGATTCAGTTATGGCTGTTACTGTAGGTTGTCACTTTCTATTCAGTGATTTCAGAATCTTGACATTCACTTCTTCTTCAATGAAGTTCTTGCCAAGTCCTTTGAGATGTTTGATGATGTGTGTAAATCACTTTTGCATTTCCATTATTGATTCTCCTTGGAACATTCTGAATGTCTCATACTCTTGAATAAGTGTGTTCTTCCTAGCTCTCCTCACCTCAGCAGTACCTTCATGAGTTACCATGATAAGCTCCCATGCTTCTTTTGCTGTTGCAAGCTGATATCCTGAAAAACTCATCAGAATTCAAAGCAGAGTGTATGATATTCAAGGCCTTAGCGTCATTTTCAGACTGAAAAAAATTTAACAGACGAATTGTTGGTCCCTATGTTGAATCTAGAGGGGGGGTGAATAGATTCTAGTTCCCAATATGTCCAAATTAATGTCGTTTCTACTTTCTTTTTATTTAAGATTAAATCTAATCTTGTTTAACTAATCAACCTCAAATGAATAAGCGTTAGAACAAGATATATCAAAGATACACAGCGGAAACACTTAAGAAAGATCAGAGAAACATATTAGCAATCAATATACTTAGAGAATCAGTATTTGTATTCAAGTGTTCAAGATATGAATCAATTACGCAGTCAATTACCAAATGTAAACAATGTAATTCAATGTTACAGTTAATTGTATTGACAAAATATAAAAGCGTAAGGTAGAAGAAGAGTGTAAAAGAGGATTTATACTGGTTCGGCTTCCGGCCTACATCCAGTCCCAATTCAACAACCTGTTGCAATTGGTGTTCCACTATAACAATGATCCCTTTTATGTTCTTTACATTCACTCTGATAGTGTAGAATCTGATCAACATGAAGCACAAGACAAACCAACCATTGAAACTCAACCAAGATTGCTCTTTGAAAACTTTTCTTGAAAACCTTTTCAATTCTTTGAAGGATTTCTTGGAGATAATATAAACTCAGTTTCAAAGAAGATATGAAAGTGTAAGATCAATCCTTTTCGTATTTTCAAAGTTCTTATGAAATATTTTGAAAGAGGGTTTATATAGAAAACAAGATAAAAACTCATTTTGAGCAATCTAATTGATTTCTGATGGTGGTAATCGATTACAACTGTTGGTAATCGATTATCCCAACAAGTAAACATCATCTCAAGTGTTTTTAACCTCTGGTAATCGATTAAACCGAGTGGTAATCGATTACCACAGAGAAAATCACAAATTTCCACTCTGTTACCAACCTGTGGTAATCTATTACCGTTTTCTGGTAATCTATTACCTTAGTTGGTAATCTGTTACCAATTTCTGGTAATCTATTACCTCAGTTAATTACCAAAAACTTTTTCTTAAAAACAAAAAGGGAAATAAATGATTTGAATCTCCAACACAAGTAATGACTTTACTTACCTAAGACTTGTCACACAAGAACAATCACAAGCACAAGCCTATCCTAAACAATCAATATAATGAAAAGCTTATTACAATTTATCTAAGGAAAACAAAAGATTACATAAACATCAAAAGCAAAACACTAAAGGTTGAGCAGCTTCAAGTATCATCAAGCTTTAAGTCCAACACGAAAGAACTTATTCATGCAAGGGAATAATTCCCAAATTCTCTTTTATGAAATTAAATCGAATTTCTTCTTAAGCTTTTGTAAATATGTCAGCCAATTGGAAGTCTGTTTACACAAATTGCATATCAAAGATACCTTGTTGAACATAATCTCTAATGAAATGAAATCTGATTTCAATATGTTTGACATTGGAATGTTGAATTGGGTTTTTGCTGAGATTAATTGCACTGGTATTGGCACAAAATACAAGTATATGATTTTCAAACCTGGAATAGTCTTCTAGTTGATGTTTTACCCATAATAATTGTGAGCAGCACCCAGCAGCAGAAACATATTCTGCTTCTGTTGTTGATAGTGTTATGGAGTTTTGTTTCTTACTAGACCGAGAGATAAGTGATGATCTCAGAAACTGGCATCCCCCACTTGTACTCTTTCTCTCCACTTTATCACCAACATAATTAGCATCACAGAACCCACTCAAATTAAAATCATCATTTCTTTTGTAAAACAAAGAGAGATTAGTGGATCCAACAAGATATCTTAGTATGCGATATACAGCTTGTAGATGAGATTCTTTTGGGTCAGACTGGAACAAAGACAGACGCTAAACATACTGTCTGGTCTGCTAGCAGTTAAATAAAGTAGAGATCCAATCATACCTCGGTGATGGAGAACCATCCTTACATAGAAGAATTACAAGGTCAATGACAAAGAAAATACAAGAAGAAGTGGAGAGTCAACTCCAAAGTTAAAGTCAACTCTCAAGTCAAGAGTCAACTCAAGACTTCTTCTTAACTTGTAATAGGGCTTGTAATTTTTCTAATATTTTGTAATATGTTAATTAGGATAATACATTGAATAATTAGGACCATGTGTGCATGAGAGGTCCACGACTTAGGTTTACACATTAGGACCGAATCTCTCTCACAAAATTGAGAGAGAGTGGCGCACACTCTCTCTAGGGAGAGTGAAGAGAGAATTAGAGGGAAAGTAATGGAGGGAGCATTAACTCAATTTAAATTCTAACCATTGGATGAGATCTACTTCTCTACATCTAAAGGTTGAGTTTAAATTCAGCTAGGACATGCTTAAGGCACCACTCTTGAGTGAATTCTCACCACTTGATTAAGATCTAATCAAGAGGCTAGAATTCAAACTAAGAGTCACATGTTTCCCACCATGCTTTGCTTTGGCCGTGACCCTAGGATGGATTCTAGATCCAATGGAGGTGATGGTGATCCGTGTGGAGAGGTTTGAGGAAGCCTAATACACGTTGATTAACTATTTAATCCAAAGGATGAGAATTGATCCTTGCAATCCAAGGTGGCTCCAAAACTAGCTAGTATAAGTAGGATTTTATTTGAATTGTGAACACTTTTGATGAACTAAGAAATGAATTCAGAAAATTGAGAGTGTTTTCTCTCTTGTGTTCTTGTGAAGAACCTTGAATCTCATCAATGGCTTCCTTGCTCCATTGTGGCGGTTCCACCTTGAGCGTATTGGCACTTGCCATGACGCTTCCATTCCTTTCTTAATCCATTTTCTTCTTTCTTTTCTCCTTGAGGTCGTGAGCTTCTTCTTCCCAAACACCAAGCCTCCACTGAAGCATGAAGATCCGAGCATCATGAAGCACTTCTCCTTGAGGATTGCATCACTCGGTATACAGTCTGATCAACAGACTTACCAGACTCATCTTTACTAGCTTCAGATGAATGCATGAGAGTTTTCATAGGCTTGGCATTATCCATTTTGAATTTCTTCAAAAGTTCTTTTGTATATTTCTGTTGATGGATATAGATGTCTTACTTCGTCTGCTTAATTTATAGACCTAAGAAAAATTTCAACTCTCCTATCATGCTCATCTCGAACTCATTCAGCATAAGCTTAAAGAAATCTTTGCACAAAGATTCATTAGTTGTACCAAAAACAATGTCATCTACATATATTTGTACAATAATGAAATCCTTTAAGAGGTTTTTCTTAAAAAGAGTTGTATTAGTTTTTCCTTTTGAAAAACCATTTTTAAGTAGAAAAGAGCTTAGTCTATCATACCATGCTCTTCGAGCTTGTTTCAGACCATACAAAGCTTTCTTCAACTTAAAAACATGATTTGACAAAGATGGATGTTCAAAACCTGGAGGTTGTTTTACAAATATTTCTTCAATAAAACCATTTTAAAAACGCACTTTTTACATCTATCTGATATGAAATAATATTTTTATGAGCAGCAAATGCAAGGGATATACGAATGGCTTCTAATCTATCAACAAGAGCAAAGGTTTCAGTAAAATCAATACCTTCTTGCTGATTATATCCTTGAGCCACTAACCTTGCTTTGTTTCTGATGACTTTTCCATTTTCATCTAGATTGTTCCTGAAGACCCATCTTGTTCCAATGATGCTCTTATCTTTGGGCCTTTCAACCAGAGTCCGTACATCATTTCTAGTGAACTAATTGAGTTCTTCTTCCATGGCAAGTATCCAGTGATCTTCTTTGAGTGCTTCCTCAATGCTTTTGGGTTTAATTTCTGACACAAGAGCATATCCAGAAAGGTCTATAAAATTTGACCTGGTTTGCACTTGATAACTCGCAAAAGTGAGTTATTTCTATACTCCTTTTATAATATAAATTGCCCTTTTTACACACTTAATCCATCTAAAATAACTCTAAATTGGTCTTAATTCACAATAATTCACATTAGAGCTTGTTGATGGTGTGTTAAGTGTTTCAGGGAGAAAAGTAGCCAAAAACAAGTGAAATTGTGCTCAAGAAAGCATTTCTCGCGAGTTGGATCACAACTCGTGTGACTTGGAGCTCCAGTAAAGAAGAAAAACTCTCTGAAACCTCATCTCGCACTCATCTCTTCTTATCTCGTGCAAAGACATCTTTCTTGAAGAGTAAGTTAACTCACTGGCACTTCATCTCGCACTCACCTCGCGTTCAACAACATCATCTCGCGCGAGGTAGTGTATCTTCAAGAAGAAGTTGACTCTCTGACACCCCATCTCGCACTCATCTCGCGCCTAGCTCCATCATCTCACGTGAAGGGACTTGGAGTATAACACAAGGTTCCTCTCTGGAACATGAACTTGCGCGAGCTGTCTATTGCCTCGCGCGAGGTAGACTTGCATCAGACCCAAGTCCATTCCAAGAAGCTATAAATAAACCTTATTCAGCAGAGTTTCAGATACTCAGTCCTTAGATAATTTCTAAACCCTAGTTCTTAGAATCCTGATGGCTAACCCTAGACGACGACTGCTCTTTGGCTAAGATACTCTTCCAGTTCATAGACGGCAACGGAATTCAACCACGAGGAAGGAGACTCTAGGTTTCACTATGTACTCTCTTTCCATTATTTCTTGTGTTATTTCTTTTACCATTATGAACTAACTCCCTCCTTGATTGGGAGAACGATGTAACCCTAATTATCCCCTTTATATGATTCTTAATGTTATTCAGTATATGTTTGTGTGTTTTATTTTTCGTCTTAATGCCATATATTAAACTGACAACTTGATAAATTGATCAGGTAATCTAGAGATACTTCAACAAAGTAGACTTCTAGAGAAAACAGGAGAATAAGATCATTATTATTCTAAGATCCTAGAGTTGAGAATAGGTAGTAATGCGGACTGCACTTAATTACAATTGGATTCATGGAACTAAAATCCCTAAGTAATTTAGTATTAACTTAAGAGATTGAATTAATCCAGGTTAACATAGGAGACGTGAGCGATCATGGAAGTAGAAATCCAATCCGACCAAGATTATATTTGAATAACTTAAAAGGAAATTATAAAGGGGAGATTAGTGGTAAAATCGGGATCTCAATCACTTTCTTTCTTGAACTTAAACTTAAATAAATTTGTGTCGTGCTCTTTATTTAAATCAATCTCTAATCAAAACATTTCATGTTTCTCCCCCTCTTGGGAAATTAATAAAATAAATTAAATAAAGATACAAGTTTTCTAGTTTGATTGTCCTTGTGGGATCGATAACTCCGTTTATAAATACTTATTACTTGATGGTTGTGGTATACTTGCCATAGCAAAGGTATGTGTTTGGTGAAATCATTACACACATATTTTACGTATCAACACTCCTTGATGCTTATCTCCTATAATCAGATCATGGGAGTGATTTGAGGCAAATTTCCACGTTTTGATTAGAGTCTGGATATTGTTAGGTTAAGGACTAGACGATGAGGGTTCGTCTGAACCAGCAGATGCAGTTTTGTCTAATTTAGATTCTGGCTTCTATTCGACGATAACATCACCTTGTTGACTAGATGGGTTAACCTACAAAATATCAAATGATGTTTCTAGGTCTGACATTTCTTTGTCAGCCTTTGAACTATCTTGAAATTTGAAGTGGATTGATTCTTCTACAATTTGAGTAATAGAGTTGAAAACTCTATAAGCTTTAAATGTATCAGAATATCCGAGAAAGAATCCTTTACAGATTTTAGAGTCAAATTTTCCAAGATGATCCTTAGTATTAAGGATGAAACATTCGCATCCAAAAGGATGAAAATAAGATATGTTGGGTTTTCTTCCTCTCCATAATTCATAAAGAGTCTTATTCAATATGGGTCTTATCAAAATTCAGTAAATAATAGGATGTATTTATTGCTTTTGCCCAAAAATATTTTGGAAGTGAACTTTCATTTAAATGAGTTCTAGTCATTTCTTGTAAAGTCCTATTTTTCCTTTCCACAACTCCATTCTGTTGAGGAGTTCTTGGAGAAGAAAAATTATGAAATATACCATTTTCAAAACAGAAGGCTTTTAACTCAAAATTTTCAAACTCAGTTCCATGATCACTTCTTACAGACGCAATAAATGCTCTTTTTTTCATTTTGAACACGTTTACAGATAATTTCAAAGACATTGAATGACTCGTGTTTATGAGCTAGGAAGTATACCCATATGAATCTAGAGTAGTCATCTACAATGACAAATCCATATCTCTTTCCTTCGAGACTTTGCATCTGAGTAGGACCACAGATATCAATATGTAGCAACTCTAATGATCTTGTCGTAGAAACAACATCTTTAGATTTAAAAGATGATTTAAGTTGTTTCCCATGCTAACAAGCTTCACACAGACGATTGGATTTCCAGGAAATGTTTAGCAAGCCTCTTACAAGATTTCTCTTGGATATTTTTGAAATATATTTCAGACTTAAATGTCCAAGCTTTTTATGCCAAATTTCCCTCTCATTGTCTGTTGAGAGTAAACATGTTACATTCTGATCGCTAAGGTCAGAAAGACACAATTCATATAGATTGTGATTTCTTCTACCCTTAAACAGAATGGATTTATCATTGTTTCTAACTATGCACTCATCAGAGTTAAAGGAAACTTCATATCCGCTATCACAAAATTGACTTATGCTAAACAGATTGAAATTTAATCCTTCAACATACAACACATTTTGTATGAGTGGGTTGGGTGCCTTACCAACAGTCTCAATCCCAAGAATCTTACCTTTTCTAGACCCATATGAGACAAACCCTTTACTTGGTCTGAGGTCTTGGAACATAGATAGGTTTCTTGTCATGTGTCGCGAGCATCCACTGTCTAGATACTAGCTTGAATCTTTCTTTCTTTCTATTGAGGATATCTGCAACAGGAATAATTTTTGATTTTGGTAACCAAATCTTCTTGGGTTCTGCATTGTTAGTAGAGGGTTTTCTTGTGATAAAAGTCTTTTGGTGAATTTTATAAACATTTGGAACCCTGTTATAATTTGCATGCATGTTTTTACGTACAAACAGAATAGTTGATGACTTTGTTTCGTCTGTACTTGGATCATATCCAAGTCCACTTTTATCCGAAGGAGGTCTTCCATAAGTTAAAATATTTTTGAGTTTGGAAGAACTGGATGTGAACTTGATTAGATCTTTTCTTAGAAAATCATTTTCTTTTTGCAGCCTTTTGATTTATGAAAGAAAATGATTCTTTTCAGATTCATCTTGAGAAGATGTTTTATCTGATGTTCCTTTTTGTGACTGACTTTCATTTATAGCCTTTAGTCTTGAGACTTCTTCTACAACTATCTTTAGCTTAGTTTTACAAGATTTATATTCTTGAGCTATAAATTGAGAGTTTGCAAGAAGAACGTCATACGAAATTTCTTCATCATCAGAATCTGAGTCAGAGTGATGGAGGACCATCTCCAATTGTCCAATAAAACTCTCCAAGCACCTTATTTGTAAATTGGGTTTTTAATTGTCTTTAATAAAAATTCGCAGCTGATTTTTGCGTCTGACCTGTTTCAGTATTTTGATCATAACTTGAGCTACACAACTCCATTTGAGGCATTCTTGGTGGTAAATTAAAGAAGACTTCAAGGGCTACAAAAGCTATAAAGACACCCAAGCCCAGTTCGGACTGGATCAAGTAGGAAAATAAGCTTGAAGTTTGCGTTGGAATACTTCCAGGAATTTATAGCGAATGTTTATGTGTATTAGGCCTTATTAGTAGTTTCCTTTCAATTTGTGTAATTTTTTTAAGGATTTAATTTTGGCCTTAGTTTTGTAATAGTTTAGGAACAGATTTAATGTGCATTTTGAGAGAGAGTGGCGCACACTCTCCCTAGAGAGAGTGGAGAGAGTTTTGGAGGGAAGTTAGTGGAAATTCCACTAACTCAATTCAAATTCTAGCCTTAGGATTGGATCTCCATCTAAAGGTTGAGTTTGAATCCAAAATTAAGCATGCTTAAAGCACCACTTAAGAGTGAATTACATCCTCTTGATGAGATCTTATCAAGTGGTAGAGATTCAAACTTGAGTCACATGTGTCATGCTTCTCAAGAGTGAATTTTGGCCTTATGATCTAGATCCCATCATGTGGTGAGAATTCAAACTTGAGTCACAAGTTCCATGCTTCCTAATTCAAATTTAGCCCATTAGATTAGAGCCAAATCCTATGGTTAAGAGTCTTGATCCGTGTGCTTGCTTCAACTAAGCTTCCCATGCGTTGATCTAGACTCCAATCCAAGGGCTAGCATGTGATCCTTCCATAGCAAGCTTGCACCATTTTCATTAGTATAAGTAGGTAAATTTCTGAATTGTAAACACTTTTGATGAATTTAGAAAGAAGCACATTACTTTTGAGAGAGAAAGTTCTCCTCTAGATTTCTTGAGAAAACCTTGTTTGAGTCTTATCATGGTGCATTCTCCATGTGGCGATTCTACCTAGAGCTTATTACTTAGGCATGGCGCTCCTCATCTTCTTCTCTACTCCATTTTATATCTTTCTTCTTCTTTGAGTTTGGATTCCGCAATTTACTCCATTAAACCGTGAAGCTTATGCTTGAGAAGTGAAGATTGGGCAAAGCAAGTGAGACTTCCATGGAAGTCTTACATCAAGTGGTATCAAGAGCTTGTTCCTTCTTCAAGTGGAGCTTCATATCCGTGAGTTTAAACTTCTAGATCTTAAATTTTCTTTTAAATTTTCTTCTTCCTTGAGTCATGTTCTTGTTCATCTTTGAGTTCCTTGAGTTGTCTTGAAATCTTGTTGAGAAAATCATTCAAAGTAGCCGTTAGCCGTGTTTTTGAACTTGTCTTCAATTTTTGTTCGGTGCATTGTGTAGATCCATGTAGTAGCTTGTGTTTTGATTTTGAATCTGGAAAATATGTCATGTATTCATGTTTTGTTCGGTCAATTCATGTTTAATTAGTAGTAATTACTAATTTCATAAGTTCAACATTAATTAGCACTTGATTCTTGCTTCTAGTATCAATTTTGCTTTCAATTGATGTGTAAATTGCCAAACCGTGAACTATATACCTTGTGAATTCTGTTTTTCTCTATTTTGGTACTGGACATACACCTTAAATTTTGTACATTCAAGTTCATACATGCAAAATTGAGACATCAACATCATTACATGCTAGTAGAGTGCTTACTATAGGTCTAAATCCCTATTACACCTTGTAGTAGCATTAGCACTAGTAATTGAACTTGGAGTGCTTGTTTTAGGAAAAATATATCTCGGTCCAGTAGCTTAGACAAAAGAAAAGAAAAGAAAACAAGTGATAGAAAAGAAATCAAGTGAAAAGAAATCAAAACAAGAAGAAAACAAGTGAGAAAATTCAAAAGAAAGCTAGAAAAAGAGCCTTGAAAAGTACTAGAAATTTTGAGTACTTGAAGTGAATTTTAGTGGACTTGTAAATGCTGTCCAACAAGCTATCAAAGTGTTAAAGAAGTGTTAAGAAAATTTGAGCAAGAAAAATTGGACTTAGAGCTAAGACATAGCACACTCATTCACCTAGTAAAATTACTAGTAGCTTGGAAATTAGCCTAGTAGTGTGTACTTGTGACTAGCTTGTTTTGACTCAAATTTTTGCATAATTGAGACTTGCTGTATTTAATACTTGACCAGCCATATATTACTGCACTTACATCATTTTTATTGGTATCAAATTAGTGCATTAATAACTTGAACACTACTTGTGCCGCAAGCCCTAAATTTGTGCTCAAAATCGGTCTCAAAGTGATCACTACCAAAATTTGAGTTTGTATTTGATTATTTGCTTGTCTTGATTAGTGATTGATCCAGCATATTCTCTAATTCCTTGCTGTCCAGTTTGTGCCATTGTCACATATCATTCCATTCCTTGAGTTTGAGTAGCTTATTCCTTCATTTTAGCTTTTATTGCTTGTCCCTTTGGAATCTTGAGTTTTGTCTAGAGTTTTGCCATTTTCTTGGAATTCTTGAGCTTGAAAGTAGAGTTGTTCCTCTTTCACATGGACTTGTAGCCATATTTGTGCTTGAGTTGAGGTTCACCTAAGAAGCTTAAGAGGAGAATTGAGTGGTAAAAGGCTAGAGAGAACACTAGAGAAAGAGCCACTAAGAGTGCATACACAAGTTGATATTTGAGTGACACACTTAGTGAGTGGTAAGGTCCTTGATTATTATTTTCTTTGTGTACTAACCCTTTCATTGCAGCCATGGATAGTTCACTTAGTGTTAGAAATGATTTGTCTCCCAAGACTAAGAGAATGATGGACTTCATGACGGAAAAATTCAACCATTTGTAAAATGAGATGAATGAGTTGAGAGAAGATAGTGAAAGGAGGTTTAGGGATGAAGGGAGTAGGAAGGGTGGAGAGGTAAAAGGAAAGGGATACTATGAAGGAGGGAGTAAAACCAATAGAGGAAGTAGAAGTGAGAGAGGGAGCCAAAGAGGACACTACTACTCACCTAGAGATAGTGATGAGGGTAGTAACCATGAAGAGAGTGATGCCTATAGGGAATATGAGAATGAGAGGGAGCATAGAAGAGGGAATGACCGAGGCACCTATAGGAGGCAACCTTTCATGCATAGGAGGTATTTTGGAGAGGAGGAGCAAAGAGGTTGGGATGCCAATACTAGGATTACTCTTCCAAAGTACCTAGGAAAAGGAGGAGCCGAAGGCTTACTTGATTGGATCATGAAGGTTGACCAAGTGTTTTCTTGCAACCCTACCTTGAGTGAAGAGAAGAGACTCAACCTTGCCATACTAGAGTTTGAGGGATATGCTTTAGTTTGGTGGAACCAAATTCTCATAGATGCCGAGAAGAGGAGGAGACCTTCCATTATCTCTTGGACACAATTAAAAGATGCTCTTAGAGGGAGGTTCATTCCTAAATCTTATGTGAGAGATTTGCATGTCAAGCTCCAAAGTTTGACACAAGGAGGGAGAAGTGTGCAAGAATATTACAAAGATCTTGAGCTTACTATGACGAGGGTCGATTGTCAAGGAGAGAAGGAAGCTACATTAGCAAGGTTCACCTATGGATTAAATAGGGAGATCCAAGATGTCTTGGAACTTCAAAGCTTTAGGACCTTGGAAGAAGCTATCCATAAGGCCGAGAAGATAGAGGCTCAAATGAAGAGAAAATTCACCATGAAGAAGTCCTACACTAGTGGTTCTTCAAGTTGGAAGGAGAGGCAAAAGAAGGAGGGCTCATTCAAACCTTCTTCCAAACTTGGCCGAGAAGACAAGGGTAAGGATGTTCCTAAATTTAATCCTAAACCATCTAACATCAAGTGTTTTAAATGTTTAGGACATGGACACATTGCTTCTCAATGCCCAAACAAGAAGAATATGATAGTGAGGATGGATGGAGGAGTCACAAGTGAGGAGTCAAGCCATTCTTCAAGTGAGCATGAAGGAGAAAATGCAAGTGAGCATTCAAGTGAAGAGATGGCCGAAGAAGGTGACCTCCTCATGGTGAGAAGGATGCTTGGAAGTGCCTACCATGAGCTTGATGATACTCAAAGGGAAAACATCTTCCACACAAGATGTAACATACAAGGGAAGGTTTGCTCTTTAGTAATTGATAGTGGTAGTTGCACTAATGTAGTCAGTACTAGGTTAATTGAAAAACTTGGTTTGAAAACTTCCCCACACCCCAAACCCTATAAATTACAATGGTTAAGTGAGAAGGGTGAGTTGGTAGTGGATAAGCAAATTTTAGTTGCATTTAGCATAGGGAAATATCATGATGAAATTCTATGTGACATAGTTCCTATAGAGGCAACTCACATGCTATTAGGTAGACCATGGCAATATGATAGGCATGCTTTACATGATAGTGTAGCAAATACTTACATATTTAATCATGTTGGCCGCAAGGTACACTTAAAGCCTTTGTCACCTAAGGAAGTACTAGAAGACCAAGTGAAGATGAAATTGAAAATAGAACAAGAAAAGAGAGCTTTGGCCGAAATCATCAAGGAGACTTCAAGGTCTTCCTCACCTTCCAAGAATTTGGCCGAGAGCTCCAAGAACATTTCAAAGAATGCTACCTCAAGTTCCAAAGCATCAAATAACAAGAGATGGAAGGGAAGTATACTTATTGGGAGAAGAGATTTTTTAGCTAGGAAATCCATATTTTTGTGCTTACCCACATCTACTTCTTTTAGTTTTTCACTTGTAGGTAATCTTGAAAGCAAAGAAAGCCTATGGTTGGAAAGACACTTGAAAGGGAAGTATAACTTTGCTCTTAAGTTTGGTATTCTTTTTTGTCTTAACTATTGTTTTGAGGATGATTGTGCTATAGGTCCAAGCAAGAAGTTGTGTGCCATGGAACCATGGAACAAACATCATGGAAGAGAGGAAGTGGTTAAAAGTTTCAAGCTAATCATGGGGAAGATTTCCTTAACTCTTACTCATTCCAAGTTACACTTGCTTTACACTAGGTTCTCAAGAACTTAAGATGGAATTTTTTATTTTACCTAATTATTTTAATTTGCATTATGATGAGTTCCCTTCTAGGATAATCCAAGAGTTCAAGAAGGATGGTACCCCACAATTCCATGGATCTAGGCAAAATAGTTTGGGATATGTTTTGAAGGATCAACAAACTTGTACTATTACTTCTTTTGATTGTGTTGATGATGATAGAAAAGAAATTAACTCATTGTTATATGATGTGCAAACTAATAATTTGAGTAGGTTTACGAAATTTGAGGAGTACTTGATTAAGACGGCTCATTTACTTTTAGACCTACGCCATAACTATAAGAAACAAGTTTGCATCTATTTTGCATCATCTAACAACAAAGTTAATGAACCATGTTTGACCTTTGATCCGGGTGGAGTTTTATTGTAGGAAGGTCAACTCAACTTGGGGACAAGTTGAAAACAAGAAGGAGGTTTTGATGGAGGACCATCTCCAATTGCCCAATAAAACTCTCCAAGCACCTTATTTGTAAATTGGGTTTTTAATTGTCTTTAATAAAAATTTAATGTTGATTCTTGCATCTGACCTGTTTCAGTATTTTGATCATAACTCGAGCTACACAACTCCAATTGAGGCATTCTTGGTGGCAAATTAAATAAGATTTCAAGGGCTACAAAAGCTATGAAGACACCAAAGCCCAGTTCAGACTGGATCCAGTAGGAAAATAAGCTTGAAGTTTGCGTTGGAATACTTCTAGGAATTTATAGCGAATGCTTATGTGTATTAGGCCTTATTAGTAGTTTCCTTTTAATTTGTGTAATTGTTTTAAGGATTTAATTTTGGCATTAGCTTTCTAATAGTTTAGGAACAGATTTAATGTGCATTTTGAGAGAGAGTGGCGCACACTCTCCCTAGAGAGAGTGGAGAGAGTTTTGGAGGGAAGTTAGTGGAAATTCCACTAACTCAATTCAAATTCTAGCCTTAGGATTGGATCTCCATCTAAAGGTTGAGTTTGAATCCGAAATTAAGCATGCTTAAAGAACCATTTAAGAGTGAATTATATCCTCTTAATGAGATCTTATCAAGTGGTAGAGATTCAAACTTGAGTCACATGTGTTATGCTTCTCAAGAGTGAATTTTGGCCTTATGATCTAGATCCAATCATGTGGTGAGAATTCAAACTTGAGTCACAAGTTCCATGCTTCCTAATTTGAATTTAGGCCATTAGATTAGAGCCAAATCCTATGGTTAAGAGTCTTGATCCGTGTGCTTGCTTCAACTAAGCTTCCCATGCGTTGATCTAGACTCCAATCCAAGGGCTAGCATGTGATCCTTCCATAGCAAGCTTGACACCATTTTCATTAGTATAAGTAGGTAATTTTCTGAATTGTAAACACTTTTGATGAATTTAGAAAGAAGCACATTGCTTTTGAGAGAGAAAGTTCTCCTCTAGGTTTCTTGAGAAAACCTTGTTTGAGTCTTATCATGGTGCATTCTCCATGTGGCGATTCTACCTAGAGCTTATTGCTTAGGCATGGCGCTCCTCATCTTCTTCTCTACTCCATTTTATATCTTTCTTCTTCTTTGAGTTTGGATTCCGCAATTTACTCCATTAAACCGTGAAGCTTATGCTTGAGAAGTGAAGATTGATCAAAGCAAGTGAGACTTCCATGGAAGTCTTACATCACAGAGGATGATAAATGAGACTTGTTCAAAAATTTTACCTCAGACGATGTTAAGTCTCCTACCATGAGACATATATTTGCGGTTTCTTCTTTTCCAGAGTCATCTGAACTTTCTGTGTCAAGATCTTCCCAAGTAAGTATACTTTTCTTTTTATTGTCTCTTCTTGGGTTCCACCATTTCTTTAACCTTGGACAATCGGTTTTTATATGCCCAGGTTTTCTGCATTCATAGCAGACTACTTCAGATTCTTCTTCTTTGTTGGATTGTTTCTCAGGAAACCTTTTGTATTTTCTTTTGAAGAATATTTGACCACGTCCTTTCTTCATCATTATTCTCTTGAATCTTTTGGCCATTAAAGAGATCTCGTCATCAGTTGAATCTTCTGAGTTGTCAGATTCGGTTGAGTCTGCTTTGAGAACTTTATGTTTCTTTTTGTCTCTCTTGCTAGACTCCTCTTTTGGGGCTTCATCAATGGTAGGTAGAGCTATAGGCTCTTTGACTTTGATATTTTTCCTTTTTGCTCGGTGAACTTCATGTACTCTTAGAGCACCAATGAGTTCGTCCAGAGTTAAAGTTTTCATGTCTCTGCCAACAGATATAGCAGTTGACATGGCTTCCCAAGGAGCAGGAAGACTATCTAGAATTTTCATGTTGTTTTGGGCTTTAGAGAAGGTGATGCCCAAGGCAGTTAATCCATTTAGTATTGTTTGGAATCTTCCAAACATTCCATCTATAGATTCTCCTTCCTGCATGGAGAACATTTCGTATTCTCTTTAAAGGGTGGCAGCTTTTTTGAGTCTGACATCCTCAGTTCCTTCATGAGAGATTTTTATAGCATCCCAAAGCTCATTTGTAGTTTTGTAGGCACAAAATCTATTATATTCTGTCCTAGATAAAGCACACGTTATTGCATAACGCGCTTTGCTGTTGAATTCCATTATAGTATATTCTTTATTTTCCCATTGTGCTTCTGGTTTTGTTAGGGGAATATCTCCTTCAGTGATGATCTTCCAGAGCCTATATTGGGTAGACTTGATGTACATCTCCATTTTGTCTGCCCAGTATGGATAATCATCTCCAGAGAAAACTGGAGGTTTGTTCATAGAAGATCCTTCTGCTATCAACATCGTCTTGGAAGTCTCCATCCCATATCTTTTCCTCTAGCTGCTGTCAGCGCTCAACCCTTAGAGGCTGAGCTCTGATACCAAACTGTAAAATACAAATATACAAGAAGGGGGGTTGAATTGTGTTTTGCGTCTTTATTAAAATGTTTAGATTAGACGCAAATTTAAATTTATATTTCAAAGATTGATTTTAAGTAAGAACGCAGTTTAAGTTGTTATTCCCAGTTAGTAAGCAGGTAAAATAATCAAAGAAATAATATTTTTATACTGGTTCATCTATTCAAGACTACGTTTAGTTACCCAGCAACTTGCTGAGGTTCCACTAAGAGTATTCTTTGAACCCGACCACTCTTAGCTAAAATACAGATATTCTTTGAACACACCTTCTCAGGCTAAAGAGGTATTCTTTGACCCCAGCCTCCATAGGCTAAACCTAGGTATTCTTTGAACACACCTCCCACAGGCTAACCAAGGTATTATTTTAACACTTAGCCTCCTCAAGCTAAAATAGGTATTCTTTGGACCTCAACCTCCTCAGGCTAGACTCAAGGTATTCTTTAAACAATTAGCTTCCTCAGGCTACAGATTACCACAACAGTGGTTTACAATTAAGACCAAATAGAAAATATCCTCTGCGCAGAGCGGGATTTCACAATGTGAATTCTATTCTAAGTTTGAGGCGAGCAAACTTGTATGTAGAGAGCTTTGAGCGAGTATAAGAGTATCGTCTTGATCAGAGTAGTTCGCCAAGTTGAACTCGCAGGGATGAAGTCCTTATATAGGCGTTCTTGTGAAGTAACCGTTAGACTGTAGATGTTAACGTTAGTCCTTGACTTGGTACTTTCACATCTGGCAGAGTGAGCTATCAGAACATTAAATGAAAAGTCAGCAGATGTCAGCGTGAGATCTGCCTTTGACTTGATATGATCAGAGATTTCACTAAAACGTACAACTCATTTTCGTGTTGCAGAGGTTTATTTTGAAATCTCTTTCCACCTATAGAAGCTTCTGAGTAACGGTTGATTTGAAACGAATGCACATGTTACTCAGCGTCTTGAACCTCATAAAAGGATAAACGAATGAACAATTCAACAGAGTAGTGTGTTGAATTCATTCGTTTGTCTTCAATCTTCGTCTTCAACTTTAGTCTTCAAATCTTCACACAACACATGACTTAAAGTTTAGACGCGTTCTCTATCTAATCTTTGAAGGTTTTTCATCTGATGAGGTTGCCTTGAAGCACGACGACTTAAACCTTGCGTCTGGAACATCTTATGTTTTGAGGGTTCATCTTCCGTCTATGCTTTATGGAGGACTATCTCCAAAAGCTCAACAAACTCTTCAACCTTACTTGTTAATAAATTGAACTTCTAATAAAATTCGCTATGTTTTCGACTGTCTGATCAGGTTTAGTATTCGGAGCATAACTTGGGATACACAACTCTAATTTAGTTGTTCTTGGTGTCTTTTTAAAGCTGACTTAAAGGGCTACAAAGCTATGAAGACACAAAAGCCAATTTCTAACTGCATCTAGAAGGAAATTGGACTTGAAAGTAACGTTTGAATACTGCCAGGATGTTCCAGCGGGGTGCTGACCAGGTTCAGTATTTCGAGCATAATGCAAGCTACAAAACTCCAATTAAGTTCGTATTGGTGGAATTTTAAGGCTAACTTAAAGGGCTATCAAAATTATGAAGACACCAAAGCCCAGTTCGGACTGCATCTAGGAGGAAATGGAGCTTGAAGTTAACGTTGGAATTCTACCAGGATTTTCCAGCGAGTTGTTTAATTGTTTAGGCTTATTAGTTTCTTTCAATTATGTATTTGTTTTAAGACTTGAATTTGGGCCTTGTAATTGTAAAGTGTGCTCAGCCTAGGGTGACTCTTATCTCACTATTGATCACCCATTTCATCCTAGGGTGAAAAACATTTCAGATTTCTAACCTTAGGCCCATTGTACTTTCATTAAATTGGTTATAAAAATTTTCTATTGTACACACTTTTAGTCAAAATGAATGAAAATTGAGAATTGTTTCTCTTGAAAGGAGTGGAGCTCTCCTGGGATTTTCTTCTTGAAACCTTGAATCTTGTCATGGATCCTTGCATCCAAGTGGCGATTCTTCCTAAGAGCTTATTGAATTTCTAATTCATGGCGCTCCCACTATTCTTGTCTTCTCCATTTTATCTTTTTTTCTCCCTTTGATTTAGTTTCATTAATTAGCACCTTGACCATGAGCTTCTTGCTGCATTTTTGTGAGATCAAGAGTGTTTAACAGTGATTGAAGGTTGGTGAATAAAGATTGGGGAAACTACTTGCTTATCCATGAAGATCCCTTCCAAGTTCCTCATAAGTTTGCATCAGTGCTGATAATGATTCGTCTGATCATTGATCCCTCTACGTCTGTTGATACATCCGTTTGCCTTATAATTATCAAAAATAAGATGCTAAGTCATTTTGACTTAACAATAGTTATTTCCATTTCCTTGTAATAATTCTCGACACTTATAAAAGCTTGAGTTAAACCTAGTAACTTTCTATGTAGGTCTTTACGGTAGTGACTTGGTACAAATTTTCTTCTCATGGCAACCTTCATCTCTTCCCATGAGCCAAAATGTCTCTCTATTCTACATCTATTAATCACAAATTGATCCCACCAAATACTATCAAAATTATCAAATTCAACAACTACTAATTTTACCTTTTTCTCCTCTACGTAATTATTACAATAAACTACATGTTTAAATTATCTCTCCTACTTCTAGTAAGATTTAAGATAATTCTTTCTTTGAAATGTAGGGAATTTCATCTTAATATTACCTAAGTAATTATCAACTCTTAGTTCATATCTCCTTTCACCATTTCACTTATTTGAATATTCATTTTCTTCCTCATCAGGATTTCTTCTAAGAGGGGTCCTTGGCCTAGAATTAGATTGTAAATCATCCAGTTTTGCATTTAGAGCCTTGACTTGTTCTTGAACGACCTTTATGAAAAACTTAGATAAACTTCTCTTTCCCCCTCTCCTTGACTCATGATTAAGGTGCTACCAAAGTTGAATAAAAAAATTTCGCATATAAACACTCTCTCACATGTTTACACTCAAAATGTTTTAGATATTTGTGTTTTTATTCAATTTGGCTTTTCCTCTAATAACCGATTACGGTGCCCCTTGGAAGGTTGGTCCCATGAAGCTCCAATATCGCCCAAATCTAGTCTTCAACAAAGGTTCACCGAAGGAAGCCAAGAGAAGGTCTCGGCTGTGAAGAGTTTTGGTGTTTTAGGAGTTAAGAAATCAAAGGAGAAAATGGATAAGGAAGAAATGATGGTGGTACCAAGGTGTAGAACCTATAAGCCTAGGAGGAACCGACACAATGGTAGTAAGAATTCCATTGATAAGATTCAAAGAAAATTCCCTAAGGAACAAGAGAAGAAATCTCTCACAAAAGCATCAAAGCTATGCATTCAAAAATTTATCAAAAGGTCTCTACAATGGTTCGACCAAGGGTTTATATAAGCAACCTAACTTGGCCTTCAAGGTACCTAAACTATGATTAAGTCTAGCCTAGTCCTAGTTAAGTCCTGAGTCTAGCCGTAACCCTCCCTTGACTCCCAAGTAACTAGGCTAGTTAGTTGGTAGTTAAGGTTAGTTAGGATTTCACATGTCATCACATGGCCATCACATGGCCTTCACATGGGTGTACATGGGTTTGTCTCCCCTTGGTACCCATGTGATTAGCCAAGTCATCAATTCTAACCACTTGCTAATGAAGTGTGGAGATCCTTGATTAAGTGTTGGCATGGATCCAAGCTTAATCAAGGCTTCCTTCCTAATTTTCAAGTGTTTCAAGGTTTACACTTAGTTTTGGCCGAAAGTACTTAGCTGATTTTTGAAAGTTTGTGTGATCCTTGACTTTAGGAATATATGGTTTGCCTAAGCCCTATGAAAACCCGTGGGCTTTGGACCCTTGTCTTACCTTAGAGCTATTACATTATAGGACCTAATCTTGCTTAAACAAGTTTACAAGTAGGTTACAAGAAGTAAGCCCTATACTAGTCTCTTGCTCTTGGAGTCTTCCCACCTCCTTTGCATGCTTCTAGTAATCCTCCTTGATGTTCCTACATCAATAACCTTATCACTTTTGTCTTTTAACTCTAAATTTCACCTTTTGAGATATTAGGTAAGAACCTTGAGGATAATTCTAACACAACAAGTAACGATAGATAATTAATGACGTGATAACTTTAGAGAACCAGAAACATGAGTATAGAATTGGGAATATAAGTGACATGATAATTTTTGCATGATTTGTTTTTAGATACTAAGACGTAGAAAAGGAATATAAACAAACCTAAAGAAACAGAACAAAAGTAACACACAAAGATTAACACAACAATCAAAAATAAAATAAAATAGATAACACATGAATTCAAGACCTGAAACTCTTATATCAAATGATATGAATCTAGATTTTAGATCGTTTTAAAAATAAGTAAAAGAAAATAGAATCTTAACCCTAACCATAACATGTTAGTAGAATCAAAATTATTAAACAAGTATGATCCTCGTTACGACCTGTCGATAAAATTAATATTATAAAATTCTTAATATAAAAGTAATAGACAACCTTCCGTAACATAGAAATACTTAATTTTAATTAATCTCAATTCTAAATTTGAAAGTTCGTAAACTTTCAATTTATAAGTTAAACAAAATACTCATTTAGATATATATAATTCATTTCCATTTAATATTAATTTCTCACTAACAATTATTTCCAACTAAGCATTTATTTTTACTAACAATTACTCCTTATTAAACATTAATATTCCACTAACAATTACTTCCTTTATTCTTTTATAATAGTCATTAAGTACTGTGCACTCCCAAAGAAATCAATTAATATTTTTATTTTATTGAAATTAAACTTTTCTGTTTATATCTTTCTTTCCCTCCGCATTTATCTCCAAAGTTAGTCTTTCCTGGTAATTACTTATCAATAATGTTATCATTCTCTCTTCACATCATCAACTAATCTATTCTTCCATTGGTCGTGATTCATTTTTTTTTTCTCCACATCCTTAACTAATCCCTTTGTCATTCCACATCTCAAGTAATCCCTTTCCAAATTTTCAATTAATAAAAAATAAGGGTATAAATAACCAAGAGAAATGTAGTGTTTTCTTAAACTTTGAAAATGACATATAAATAGAAACAAAGTTTTAGTAAAAACCTGACAATTAAAAAGAAACTTAGGGAGTATTTTTCACTGATCATCACAATAACTCATAAGTTCCACTAAGCATCGTAATAAATTAGAAAATTAAAAAAACACTAATATCTAACTTAGAAAATATGAAAAAACATCTAAACTTATTAGATCTAGTTTAAACATGAAAAATTACATCTAAACTAGAAAAATGGGTCTTTTAAGTAACACTTCAACCCAAAACTCCAGCCTATGAATACTTTTTGTCCTGTAAATTTAAACTTTTGTTATCTTATTTTTATGTTAGACGGGAACCTTTGTCGACTTGTAAAAAAGTCACCCATTCTAAAGGGTTTCCAATATATTTTGAACTGAACTTTGCTTAACTTCAATAATTAAACTTTACCCTTCTTATTTCACTCTTAGACCTATTAAGAGACCTCCAACAACACACAAAGTATCTATTAGTTGACTGTTTGTTTTTTCACAGTTAACTATGACTGTGTGTAATTGAAGCAAGTATCACTAGCTTTTGCATCTCTTCAACAATTTTTTGACGGTGAAATATGTATCATGTGTCTTCTAAACGGATATTCAGACACACATGCCAAATTGTTATTTTCATTCTTTGGTACACTAAAATCTGTCCCCGTCTCATATTATTCTTTATGCATATTCTGGCACGCAGTTAGGAAGTAATTATGCGTATGTTTTCTGCAATTACTCCTTTATAATTTATAATTAATTTTAAACAATAATAAGTATTATAAAAATAATATGTTAAGAAGTTCTGCTACCTTTCAGCATCCTTATCCTCTTGATAAAGCATTAATTTTATAACAATTTTTTAATTTAATCTTTCAAACATTAAAGTATTACTGCATAGAAATATTTTCAAATTATTCTATAACGATAATAAAATTTGTTCCTAGAATCTTATGTATATACTACTTCAATCTTATGTATATACCACGTGGTTCAACATAATTTTCAAGTTAGTTCTTTCAAATTTTAAAATTACCATCAAATAGGTGTATCCCAAAGACTAAACGGACGATGATGTAGATTAAAGAAAGTTAAATTACTGATAATATTTTTATGTTTTCAAAGATTAATTTAATAAAAAAAAAAAGTAAAGTACTGATACACAATAATAACAATTTAGTATGCAAGTTTTAATTTCGTAATTTTAATTCTTCAATGATTTCTAATCCAAAGTTTTGATTTCTCAAATTTTATCTTGAAAATTTTAATCCTCCAACATAAAATAAAAGTGTTCATAATTTTGGTCATTATATTTTAATTTTATGCATATAATTTCTCAATTTTTTAAAATATACAATTTTAGTATAATGATTAAATATTTACTTGTTGACAATTAATATTTTAACATTTTCGTATATTTGTATTCAAAATAATATAACATTTAAAAATTAATATATAATTTTGTATTGTCATAATCAACTTGTATAAATGGAAATCAAATGGATTTAATGATTAAACTATAAGTGTATAGTTTTTAAAATTGGGAATTAAAATTTTGAAATTAATATGAGAATCAAAATTAAAGATTTTTAAAATTGAAATATTAAAATCGCTGAATTAAAAATAGGTGGATCAAATTTATAGATTGAAAATTATAAAGAGACTAAAATTATAAAATTACAATAAATAAACTTAAACTGTGGACTATAAAGTATAGAAAGAAAAATATAACTTAGTGAGTGACTAATAAATAAAATTCTTTAAGTAATTGATTGGGACCAAATTGAGAGTTTCTTCATAATAAAAGGACAAAATAGAAGAGTAGCTACGACGTGCATCCCATATCTTTTTAACCATATATAATTATACATATCCCCACATTGGATACAGGTCACACTTTAAAGTTTAAATGATAAGGATTATGGTAACTTCTAGGAAGGAACTGTCATGTCACGTAGTGCATAAATATATTAGATGTCAAATAAGAACAAAATTTGGATACACTTTTTTAAATATTTTCATACTACTATTTTTCTCGTACATCATTCATAAGATGTAATTTAATATGTGAAATTTAGGTAAAATATATTTGTATCATATAATTAAAATAAATAAATATTGTGATGACATATGTAAAATAAAAATGTCAAATACCTTGTATTAATTTAATAGTTTATTTGCGGATTATTAATATTTCTTTTGAAGAGAATTTATTTCTAATATATTTTTATTAAAATAGTTATTTACATTTTAAAAAAATTAATATCAATCATTAAAATAAAAATAGCAGTAAATATATAGTAACACTAATATAAAATACCAAAAAAAAAAAAAAACCAATATTACTTAAATAATAAAATTAAATTAAAAATACAAATATTTACACTTTTGTAAAAAAATAATGTGAAAAGATGACATTAAAATTATTATTAATTTTAATTAAATTTCATAATTTAATAAGTTTAAGTTAATTACAAATACATTCTGAATATTTAAGATAAAAATTAAAGGAGAGTAAGAAAGATTAGAAAAGATAACAATTATTGAAAATAAGAGTAATTTTGAGATTATAAAATAAAAACCTCATTTATATTATAGAAAAATATGCTTTTCTATGAAAATTAATAATGAATGAGAGAAAGTAAAATACTCTCCAATTTCATACATATGTATAACATAAGCAGTGGCCATTTTTAATCATAATTGAAATTTACTTCAATAAAAACTGGTTGGTAAACTAAAATGTGAACATAGATTAATTATCACATGGAATTGTAACTAACAAAGTGCCTCTAAATTTTATCAGGAAAATTGCATGAGTAGTGATGATCTTTGGGAGCAGGTCAACATCAGGCATTAGAAATGGATATGATGAATCATCAAACTTATCTTGTTAGGGTTAAAAAGAACAAAAGAAGTATAAATTTTTGTTTACGTTCCGTGTCAGAAGACTCAGAACCAAAAGGACAAATCCTATAAAGGAAAATCCCGTGATATTCTTCTTTATATCATTAACACCACTTACCCATTTTGTGCAATGGAGTTCAATGCAAACTGATTGGCATCGTTTGGGAAGAACAAAGGCACATAACAAAAACCCAAACTAAAGAAAAGTTCCAATTTCTCGCTTCAAATCTCCAGCTCCAGCCAAGGTACTATTTACAATTTTACTTTTTCCTTTTTAGATTTTGATTTGTTATTGTTTGTAATTTCATATTCTAATTTTAGTTTATGATTAATTTGAGACATATATGAATTTTATATACTGTTAAATAATCAACCGTAATGTCTGACCACTTAATTTTATATATTCTCTAAATGTAATTGAATATTTTTTTTAAAAGATACTGTATATTTTTATACACCATAATTATTGAAAAAGCCTGATAAGGAAAAAACATATAACTATATTTAAAAAGTATAGAAAATACGTAGTTGACTTGATAGTCTAATATTAGGTTAACCACTAAATAAAACTCATGGTCATAAAAAATTTTAAAAAAAAATTATTCTAAAATACATCATATAATCATGTACTTAATTAAATTTAAAGTCTTAATAATAGATTTATAAATATAAGAAAGTTAAATTATTTTTTTATAACATAGAACAACTATATGTATAAAACTCTAATTACAATGAATAACAAGAAAAACTTGTTTTGTAAATTTAAACACGCAGTAACGATAATTTTTTTTTACGTTGTACTAATAAGCTAGAATAAGTTTGTACCGGGCTCGACTTAAATTGACTACTAACATATTAGAATCAAGTTTGTACCAGGTTTGACTTAAATTAGACTGAGCTCTGCTCAATCGCTCTATGACAATACCGATTGAGCTCCACATTTGGTTGTAACTACCCGGCAAAAAATAAAATTGGTGGATTTAGATGATTTTCCTTGTAAATTCACGAATGAGAAACCTTCAAAACAATACCTACAAATATATATGATAAACACAAAATATATATATATATATATATATATATATATATATATATATATATATAAAATCTTTAAATACATACACAAATTAACACAAATTAACGAAAAAATCTATCTCCATGTTGTAGAAATTCTTAGGACTGAGTTGAGCTCGATCAATTAGAAGAATATGACAAAAACGAAGTTGATTTTGAGAGTGAATTTAATTTATAAACTTATATTTTAAAAAGAAAGATATATTAAAATTTTATATATTAAACTTTTATTTATTTTTAAGAGTTGGACAAAAACTAATCATTATGTAAACTCAAAAAACGTATCTTTTCCGACCAGTATTCGTATAAATGAACACGGATATAAGAAATAGAATTATAGAATTTGATGTACTACTTAGTTGTTTAGAATAGCCGAATATTCAGTGAAGTCTCTAGGTAAGAGAATTTAAGGATAACCAGCTCTTTAATTAGTATTAAAAATTAAATTGTATGATTAAAGTAACTAATAAAATTAGAGTTTTTACGTGGTATTTGTTATATTTCCCTACAAACAAGGAAGAAATAAGTATTAATTCCACTTATTATTCCATTTTCTATTTATTCAATATTTTTTAATTAATTCTATTTCAAAATTGCCAAATCATCTAAGGATGACATTTACAAGTTTTGGACGAAATAATAGTGAAAATTCTCAATATATAAATATTCTAAAATAAAAATATATATTATATAAAAATACATATAGTTTTATTAAAAATGGTATATTTAATTACATATAAAATTTTTTTTACTCATTAATATATATAAATAAAAAATACTATATGTAATTAAAAGTTTAATATTTTAGTGAAAATTTAATTTCTGTTATTTGAACAATTTGAAAATTAAAAATGAAAAAATTCCAAAAACGTTAAAAAATAAAGTTTGGCACCATTTTTAAATAAATTTATTATTTTATCCTAACATTAAAATTATCTTTTTCCTTTTCTTTATCCCGAGGAATGGTCCAAAAAAAACTCCGGGAAAGATCATGTGCAACTTGCTTAGTTTATATTTATATATAAAATATGTGAGTGATTGTAAATCTTTTGAAACTTATATGTAAGTTTTATGGATGAAAAATTACGGACTCAATTTTCCTGAATTAATTTGAACTAATCAAATAACTTCTTTTCAATCTAACATATATATACCCAGCTAAATTAATAATTTTATATATATTTTATTACTTCTCGAAGTTAGTGAATAAGATAAATTTTGGGTAAATAGAAATATTAAGTGTTTATTATATAAAAAAAAATTATTACATGAAATAAAAAATTAATTTTACCACCTTAATTACGTGACACCATTATAAATTTTAGTAGTTTGAAAGTACATTTTGTTTTTTTTTTTTTGCAAAAAAGTTTTCATGCTCCACCCAATGATGAGGTGTAAAATAAATTTTAGGATTTTTTTTACTTTAAATTAAAATTATATAATGAATTGTTTTAAAGTATTTTATGAATAAACATGAATTTTTTATTTCATAAAAATTCATATATAGCGAATAAATTTTGTTTTTAAGCCCAAAATTTAAACTTTAATTCCTTTATTATAGGAGCGTGAAAGTTTTATCACCCCAAGTCAGCACGCGTGTATTTGAACACTTATTTAAACACGCCAATAAAATCATAAAAGGAAAATATATTTCTCTTATATTTATCTAACAAACTAATCTTTGTCGAGTCATATAAAGAAAAACTAAATTTTGGCATAATTGTCAATTATAGACCGACAAATTCTTTGTCAAAATTTCTTTTCCAAATTATAGCATTTCAGTCTTGATTAAATATATTGATTACGGTAGCTTTGAACTTAGAATCGACGACCTAATTCATTAATGAATTGAATAATATATATGATTATATTGTAGAAAATTATACCTTTGTTTTTGTTGGTTTCAATAATAAGAATTTTAATTATTCTGACATAAGGTTGTTTAGTATGACTTTGTCAATAAACCTTCCGAAAGGAATTAATCAAACTTATTATGAGTTAATATTTACGCATTATTGAATTATAAGTAATTATTACAAGAAATAATTATTACAAGGGAAACATGATTTAACGTCAATAAAAGAAGTTGATGTTTTACAATGAAAATCAATGCTAAATGACAATTCATACAGCGTTAACTTTTTTAAACCAATCCTTAATACTGCTATATATAGTAATAAGTACCTGATCCACACTTTATGAAATTTTTTACTATGTTTAGTGAAGTAATTTTGCAAGAAGATTTTGATATTTATTTAACAAGTGATCAAATATAACAGAATTAGTTCTAAGTTGTCCGCAAACACTACACTAGATCATCCTCAAAATTTGAATGATGGAGGTTGAGGTAGATGAACTTCACTAACATTAATAAAAGAACCAACAAAATTGTACCCATCTCATAAATTAAACGTGTTTTGTTTCATTGTTAATTTGCTGATCAGTACTTATAGTTAAAGAGAAGAACAAAAGAAATTGTACATCCAACGCGTGAGTAGCATTTGTCTGTATGATTTCTCATCTTGTCCTGCTGCAACTTAACATTTTCATTTTCGTCACATTAATTGGATTATGCAGTGCAACCAAACCTTAAGCCTTTATTTCGTATGCACGAAATAGCCCTAAAAAGGGGTGAGTCATATCCTAATAAGTTTTCTAACATATTCGTTAAGGAATTAATAATAAAAAATATTTTATACATAGAGTTTAGGAGAGTATGTAAACAAAAATTTTAGAGAATATAATTTTATATATCCTAATAAGAAAATTTTCTTTATTTAAATCTATAGCTAGTGTCTAAAATTTTCTTTTTTAAACACTTAATTACTACCCTAAAACACTTGTTAGGAGGAATAAAATAGTCCGAAAAGGAAAAAAAATAAAGTAAAGGAAGCCAAGAAAGGTAATTTAGTTGAACAGGACAGATGAAAGTCTTAAAATTTTAGTGGAACCCACCTACTCTCTCTCTCTCTCTCTCTCTCTCTCTCTCTCTCTCTCTATATATATATATATATATATATATATATATATATATATATAATTTCCACTATTTTTAAATAACCATCTCCCTTTCAATCAAGTAACCCAACCTGTGGCTTTCCCAACATGTATCATTTATCAGATGACATTTGTTTACTTCTGCAAACTAATCACCTTTCTTCCCATCAAAACTTGTTTCTTATATTTACTACTGGTTTTCTCAGTATTATGAGTGTATTCCTGCATGCACAGAAATCATGTGTTGTGATGTGTAATGTCTATCCTTTAAAAAATTCTCAAATACAATGTATTTAGCCACTTCTTTTATTTGACAGATACATCCACTTTTCAATTATGCGTAACGTAACTTGTTACTTTTATTTAATTAATTAAACCTGGTGCATGCCAGTTATTATTTATGCAATATATTGACAAGTATTCAAATATCAGGTCCTGTTAACAAATGAACAATAATACATGGTGATACAATTATTTTCTTTTTATCAAATCCGAGTAACAGGGTATTTCAAAACGGGTAAAAACGGGTATTAGATGATTTAAGTTGGTCTGATGTCAGATAAAGTTTGGATCAAATCAACGTTGAATATATCCTCAAATTGATGGACAGTATATGCAATTACTTTATCATATTAAAATGGTAAGTCTTAGTAAAATTGGTAAATAGATTTTAGAATAGAAAGTGTTTTGAAGAGAAGTGAGAGTAAATACGAATAGTGTAAAGGTTGAAATATATTCTCTAGTAGTAAAAAGAGTATTTATAAATTGAAAAATTGATATTAAACGATTAAGTGATATGGTCAATTAGGCATGTAATAGGACTTGTATTTTATCTAGAATTGTCAATTAAATATGCCTACTCAATTGACTCTGGACGTGGCGATGGGTGACGGAACATGATATGTTTTACAATGAAAATCACAAGAAGATACACATACATTAACATCATAGAACAAATTCTAAAAAAAAAAAACAAAAAAAAAAAACCCTGCTAACAATATCAATTTTCTTAGTTTTGGTGGGAGATGGAGGAGAACTTTCACAATTTAGCCAATAGAAAATAATATTTGTTATGGGATAAAAGCTATTTCATGAGTTTCATACTTTAATTCAACACGTTAATCAAACGGGCGGTGCTGCTCAAAATTTCTATATCTATATATCTATATATTAATATATATATATATAATAAATTTTAATTTGTTATGATTTTAAGTTTTAGATTTATAGTTTCATATTTAAGTTTTAAGTTTAAAACATACATGTTTAAGTTATAATGGTTTTTAATTTTAAAATTTTTAATATTCTCTTTAAATTTTAAAATTTTGTAGATATATATATATATATATATAAATAAAGTTCTTGATCATGATAACAATTATTTTTTTTAAAAAAAATGATGATGTAATTTTTATTATTATCTTACATAAAAAGTATAGCTAAATAAATTAAAATAATTTTAATTTACTTTTTAAAGGTGTGCTATATCATTTTACAGAAATTAAGTAAAATATTTAAAAAGTGATAAATTAAAATAAAAAATGAAAAAAAAAAATCAAGAAAAAGAAAATTATTTCTTCGCCCTTAAGTATAGTCCTCCGCCGTGCTGCAACTCTCCGTATCAAAGGATAAAACTCAAATAAAATATTTAAGATGTTGATTATTCCATTTTCTAACACAAATACAATTTGTAATCTGTAATTAAATGATTTTGCTGATTATCAACTGATATTCTAAATTTGATTGAAGAACAATACAAACAATGATAACCTGTACCTAAGTTTTATCCTCATTTAAAAATCGTCAATTATAAAATTTAGTTTATGAAACGATTCATCTCGACTTCTGATTGAGAGATCTTAAATAATAATAATAATACTTTCGTATTTTAGAAAGCTAATAAGTGAAATTTAAAATTTAATTCAAAATCTAATATTGTTTATATAATTTTTTAGTTCATAATGTAAAATTGTTTGTATTATCTTTTTGAATATTATCTCGGATAGTCAAAATTTGGAGTTTCCTCTCATAAATATTAGGTGATAATATTTACTTTTGTTTAGTTACGAGTCGTGGGTCCCATTGGTTTTCATTAATGAAGGGGATTGAATACGAGACTTTGCTTTAATTACTGTATCAAGGCCTCCAGCTATTTTAATTGATAGTTTAATCAACATTAATTTGGTCCTAATATTTTTAAAATGAGTTAATACTATGTCATAAAACCTATTAAAAGGATTTATATTGAATCAATATTAAGAAATAAGGATCAATTAATTTTTTATAAACTTTTGCATCACATTTAAAATAAAAGGGTTTTTTTTTTTAATTTACCTTAGAGAGTTAAATAATTCAATCAAATATGATTAGTTTAAAATAATTATTTATATTTATTTATTATACTAATAATCTTTTATAGGATATTTAACCCCATTTTTATTTAAAGTAGTTAGAAAAACCTTAAGATATATATAGCAAAGAGTCATATAATTAAGCCCAATTTGATAAATCAATTTGTGTATATATTCATATAACTTAGTAATGTATAAAATACAGGGAAAATATCGTAACATGGTTCATTTAGAAACTTGAATATGTGTAACCAGAGTTTATCTAATTTATATAAAATAAAAATAGAATTAAACAACATAATTAAACTCAATTTAAATTTCATGATAAAATTAGAGTTTCACGAGCTTACAGTATTATTCTCGTATTCTCAAACCAGACCAGGTTTGGTAATAAATTTCTTAATGGACACTGTTATGTTATTTTGCTGTAAAGTATAATAATGTCAGACTCACATGGTGGCCCTGATGGCCAGCTTCCTTCCACATATTTTGTTAGGCAAAACATTAAGGTTTATTTTTCATTTTCGCACGTAATAAACTAATTGTGTGTGTTTGTTTGTTCAAGACTGAACGCAACTGTAAGAAACCGCCAAAATCTTTGTTTCCATGCGCAGGAAAAATAACATGACATGTGGTCTCGAAGAAACCAAACCCTGAATTCTTAACACCCCATCACTGTCTAAGAGCTACAAGGGCCTTTAAAAATCAAAGGGTGCACGCAGAAAGAGAGAGAGAAGGTAACAACGAGAGATGGAGAATGGGGTTGTGGCTCTGAGTAACAATAATAACTATGAATCCAAAGCAACTTCAACCATCACCATTAAGGGTATTCTTAGCCTCCTAATGCAGAACATTGATGTGAATTGTGGTGATGGTGTGAACAAGAGAGTTATTTCTCTTGGTATGGGCGACCCAACTCTCACCACATTATTCCACGCACCTAAGGTTGTTGAAGATGCTGTTGCTGATACCCTTCAGAGTCACAAGTTTCATGGCTATGCCCCCACTCCTGGTCTTCTCCAAGCTAGAATGTAATGCTTCTCTCTTATTGTCTCACAATTTTCATTTTTTTTATATATAAAAAGTTTACATGAGTTCAGTTCAGTCTCATATTCACACGAAAATTTCAATTCTGTTTTTTCATATATAAAAAAGTTTAGGTGAATCGGGTATGGAGGTTTATTAGGAAAATTTTTATTTTATCTTGTTGTTATAGTTGTTCATTTTTTAGAGGATCTTGAATTTGGTTGTCCAAAATTTACATACAACTATATATATGTAAAAATATTTCAATAGTTTGGTCACCCAATTACAGTCTCTTTGGAATTTAAAATTTTTAGCCATGTGGTTTTTGTTATGAGAGAATCTTAGATTCAGTTGTTCAAAAAGTCTTTTAAAAAGATTTGATCAATCACAAACGAGTAAATCAACTTGTAAGAGATTGTTCTAACTTAACTATTATTCTTGAATTTTCTTCGGGAGGTTACTAGTGTTTGTGGTAGAAGCAAAATTAGTCAATTTGAATTTCAATACCTTTTTTTTAAACCCTGGTGTCATTGTTGTTCACTATTTAGAGAATCCTAAATTGGTGGTTCGAACTTTACACACGTCACTACGTCAATTTTTTCAAAACTTTTTGATTCTGGATTGGTCTCTCTTTAGAAGTTCAATTTTTTAAGCACTGATGTCATTCTGGTTCATTTTTTAGTGAATTTTACATCCCGTGGTTCAATACTTACATGAATCACTGAGTTAGTCCTTCAAAAACAAATTTCATCACTAAATTAGTTTCTTTTCATATTTCAATTTTCTTTAACCTTTATCGTTATTGATATTCATTTTTGTAAGCTCTGGCTTTGGCTCACAGTTTTGAGGTTTGCATCAGATTCTGTCTAGTGAGAAATTGTATGGCGTTTGTTCTTAAGTAAGCATTACTTTTTGGATTTTACATGTGGTTCGGAGATTTTATGCTGTTCTTTTGCACTATTTGTTTTTTGTTTTTTCACAATGTGTTTTGGTTTTATTTTGTTTTTTGTTTCACAATTTGTTTTTTTGTTTGATTAACCTTTTTCTCGCTTCGTCTGTTGCTAATTGGGTTGTTAAGTGTCTTTTTCTTGGGAGAATGTTAGATGATAGAATCTATAACAGAGATGCCAGTATATTCGCTATCTGAAATTCAACTTTGAATGTTTTTTTTATAGTTATAGAATAAAATCTCATGGTAATTCTTTTAATAAATAAATAGTGATTTCATCAAATAAACATGATTTCATGGTACTATTCATATAAACATGATGTTTTGGTTGGCACTGAACCATCAACACGGTTTCGTTCACCGCCGGATTGGTGCAACAATTTTGCTTCAATGCATATTTTTTTTTCTCCATTTCACATTCAGTTTTGTTAGTAACTAATAAAAATTTCAGAGTCACGGTTCCTATGGTTGTTTTTGGTTCATCTTACTATATTGTCTTATTCCGAAATTGAAGGCCATCTAAAGTTTCTTTCATGTGGGTGACAGTGCAATTGCTGAATATCTATCTCGTGACCTTCCTTACCAATTAACAAGTGATGATGTTTTCATCACTTGTGGATGCACACAAGCCATTGATGTTTCGGTGGCGATGCTTGCTCGTCCCGGTGCAAACATCTTGCTTCCAAGACCAGGCTTCCCAATCTATGAACTTTGTGCTGCTTTTAGAGGTGTTGAAGTCAGGCACTATGATCTGATTCCTGACAAGGGTTGGGAGGTTGATCTAGATGCTGTTGAAGCTCTTGCTGATCACAACACGGTTGCATTGGTCATCATAAACCCTGGAAATCCTTGTGGGAATGTGTATAGTTATCATCATTTGGAGAAGGTTTGTTCTTAGTTTCCTATGATATGGCTCTATACTAAGTAACTTTAATGTTTCCAAACTTGAAAGCATTAATGGGAGTTACTGAGTTGTTTGTATGTTGGACTTAGATTGCTGAAACTGCGAAACGGGTTGGAACAATTGTGATTTCTGATGAAGTTTATGGCCACCTTACATTTGGGAGCAAGCCTTTTGTGCCAATGGGAGTTTTTGGGTCTGTTGTTCCTGTTTTCACTCTTGGCTCACTGTCTAAGAGATGGATAGTTCCAGGATGGAGGCTTGGTTGGTTTGTTACAAATGATCCATCTGGCACTTTTAGAGAGCCAAAGGTTCTAGTCTTCTCACTCTTTTTAACCCGCTTGTTAATCTTTTTATATTTTCCATCTTAAGTCTTAGATCACTGATCCTGTGGTACTTGAATAATCATATTGTAGTTAGAAGTTTATTAGTTAAGCAAAGATCCTTCACTGATTTTATAACTGATCCATTACTTATAGTTTCCACTTATGTATTGCATTATTTTATTTGTGTTGAGCTATCTTTAATTTCTACTTGATTTCTTTATTGAGTTCATTCTATAGTACTATTTTGGATTGAAGTTTCATAGTGTGTTTGGATAGCTCTTAGAATCAATTCTAACTCCCAAAATCATGGTAAAAAATAAAAAATTCGAAACAACTATTTGTGGCTTTAGCCTTCAACATGATTTTAGAATTGATTCTAGTAGAATTGAATGCTAATCCAAACACAATCAATAGCTGACTGGTACTTTAAAATATAAACGTTTCATAGTTGAAAAATTTTGCTACTACTTCTAAATTCTAAATGTTTCTTCATATTATTCAATCACCTTTATGATTTCATAAACCATATGTGTCCTATGCAGGTAGTTGAGCGCATTAAAAAGTATTTTGATCTTTTGGGAGGTCCAGCCACATTCATCCAGGTTTTCTAGCTTTCTCTTGCATGCTTATTTTCAAGTACAGAAATGGATGCATAGTTTCTATAGCCAACAATGATGTTCTAATCGACGCAACTCTCGATTTCATTTAAAGCTTTGACAGAGAGAAAGAAAGAAAAAAGAATGTCACATTTCATATAATAACAGAGTAGGCTAAATTTATTTCTGGACTAGAAGCATTCTTTCAAAGACATGTTTTAACTGACAAAGCACTAGACTAGTATTCATATATTGCTGTTATCTCTGTTGTCAAATCCAAGTTATTTAGTTTGGTGCTCTATATGTTATTATTTCATCCAAAATTCGTCATAGGAAGAATTTTTTTCATGACAAGCATTCAGTTTTAACTTATTTCTTCTATCTAATTGATAGCGTTTATGGATTGACAGGCAGCTGTACCTAGGATAATTGCACATACTGAAGAGGTTTTCTTCAAGAAAACCATTGATAATTTGAGAAATACTGCAGATGTTTGTTGTAAAGAGATAAAGAATATTCCATGCATTTTTTGCCCTTACAAACCAGAAGGGTCCATGGCTATGATGGTGAGTGAGGAACTGAGAATTTATCATAATTGTGATTCTTTGGGAGCAGAATAAATGTCTTAATAAAGGAACTCTTTTTTATTTACTTGTTGAATGAAATGCAGGTGAAACTAAACCTTTCACTTCTAGAAGATATTAGTGATGATATTGATTTCTGTTTCAAACTTGCAAAGGAGGAATCTGTTATCATTCTTCCAGGTACTGTGCAAATCATGCTTTATTCCTGTTAAGGTTGTTATTGTAAATAGCTTAACGGTTTAATGAAACTGTTAATCAATGAAGTTAACAATGTAGAGGTTTCTGTATCCTACTCTTAATTCTAATGAGCTTATGCCACACAAATAAATCAATATAATTCAAATTTTGCTGATCTTTTTTCAATGAAAATAAGCTGCATGGTTAAAACAATTAAAGCATAGTAGATGAGAATAAAATCAGGTGACAAATCATAAATCATCAAAATCTGCTACCAGCTGCTTGCTATAGTGAATTTTGTAACAAACCAAAGCAAATTTTCTTTGCAGGAACTGCTGTAGGGCTAAAAGATTGGCTTCGTATCACTTTCGCTGCTGATCCATCTGCTCTGGTAGAGGGTATGAGAAGGATAAAATTTTTCTGCCAAAGGCATGCCAGAAAATTGTAAAAGTGATTCTAAAATACAATTACAAAGCAAATGCATTCCCTTTACTACTATACTACACAACAATGGAAAATTTTATTTCAATATAGCACAGTTTTATCAGAAATGGATCATTTAATTGGACATTGTAACATAATTATGAGGCAAACCTCTTCATAGTGAAGCATTTATGTTTATTCAAATACTAGTAGATGCAAGTTCAGTCTCTTTGATCAATGAAAATCATTTAGATGGATCATCAATAAGCCTTGAGCTGAAAGTGGTGCACGAGCCTATGCACCCTCACTTAATTTATACTTCTCCTTTTTCATCAAAGTAACACTCTAACCCTCACCTTCACCCTCTCTCTCTTACCCTCTCCCATTTTGATACCAGTATCCATTTTGCATAACATTGTGTATAGTACTGTGATGTAATGTGATAAATCTACCTTGAAGTGATTATTTGGTCCAATTACGAGATTCGAAAGGCTTTAAGAGGAAAGATTTTTATTACTGTCTCAGGATTTCGGAATTCTAGAAATATGTCAAACTTTCACCCATTGTGCTTCGAATTACCCTTTTTTTGGGAAGGCAAATCCGTAGGTAGATTTATGTTTTCCACAATAGCCTATGGATTCGCAATTTCCGTAACACTGTGGAAAGGAGCAATTTGAAATTTGGATTTGGATTTGGATTTATATTTTTGGCCTACGGATTTGGAATTCTTGAAGATTCCAGATTTGAGAAACCCAAAAGCTTACGCAAAACTAAAATCCAGAAGGCAATTCCTGATGCTAAATTTAATTTTGTTCTTGCTTTTATGGTAAAAAATAAAATGGAAGAAGATGATAGTCAAATGTTCGATGAAGTGGACATATATCCTGACCTTGAAATTGACAACAGCCCTACGTTACTATGGTATTACATTTGTCGAGGGAGATAAATTTATTTCATAGACTAATTTTTAAAAATAAACTTTTGTAATCATATAAGTTCCAAATATGGTCTTTTAAGTAATGAAATTTTTAACATGTAAAAATAAGTTTCAACTAATGAAGGAAAAAGTTATAGCATATCAACTTTTAATGTAATCGGGTTCCTTTCTTATTTGATGGTTTTTTCACTTTCAACACGTTTTATCACTTCTAACATATTGTTCATTTGTTTGTTAGTTTACAAAGTTATTATAGGTGTTAAACAGACACAACTACATGGTTAACTCACATTTTAATATTAATAATAAGATTAATAAGAGTAGTTCAACACAATAAATATAAGAAGGAACATACACTCAATTCACACTTTATCACAATAATCATATTGTGCAATTCAGTGTGATGAATGTTACTCACAATTCACTCTTATGCTATGTGGTACCATTAAAAACAACACAGCGATGTCTAGGAGTAAATGTCACCCCCGACACTCTCACTAGAGATACTAGGTTATTACATTGACTTGTCAGGAACCAACCGTTCTAGTTTCATTCATCCTCACTTTTCAAAAGTATTTTCGTTTCACTTAGTATTCATGATAATCGTCGTCATTTTCTCAGAAACATCATGCCTCACAAGCATGTCCACCAAGGGTAACTTCACTGCTTCTCCACCATAACAAACATCCATTACTCTCACTATCAACCAATTACAACCGATTATCATGAACTAAAGTAATTTATCGATGCAACATGTCCCATAAAATTAATCTCTCAACCCACATTGTACCACTTGCATCCCTAAAATCGCGAAACCACTCCCCCACACTTCTCTCAACCGCACACATGTGTGTGTGTGTATATATCACCAGGTTCCATCTCTCTCTCTCAGATATACACATTAACTATCATTACTTTGATAGGTACTCATTTAGCCATCAGAGTCCTTTGTAGGTACCCCCAACCATTTGGCGCCCACCATGGGGCCAGTAAATACCCTACGACCACAAAGTTAATGGTTACGACACGGAGCAGGTCATCGATATCGCACATGGATCCCTTTATCTTGGATGTTCTCTATCCTATATTGATTCCACCTCGAACGGGGTCAGACAACAAATTGATGAAGAAATGGCGACCCTCCGAGCCCAACAACAGGAGGAGTTACAGATGATACAATAACAACACCATGCCCAACACCATTTAATAAGATCATGCCCTCCTCAATCGAACCAACACCCCTCTTAACCCGCCAACCTGGAGGCTGACTCATGCCAGGGTCAGCCCGGTCCTCGGAATACCTAGCTTACCTCTATCCAAGACCACCGTACTCGGGCAACTCAGCCCGACGAGCGTTCACACACATAAGAAGCTCAACCTTGTCCTCAACAAATCCCTTTCAATGCGCTTTCTCCAATTCTTCAACTGCAAGTCGCAACGCAACACATATCGGGTTTCCGTCTTTCGTGGACAGAGATTATGCAAACTCGATTGCCCGACAGCTGGCGATGGCCTACCTTCGAAAAATATGACGAAATTACAGACCCAACATCCCACCACACTAAAGGGTCTCGCATTAGAGTGGTACTATGCCTTGCCGCCTCAATCCATTGATTCCTTTGACACCTTATGCATCAAATTCCAAGCCTGATTCGTCGATTGCAAGCCTATCACAATTGGCTCCGCCTCTCTTCAACACATAATATAAGGAGAAAGAGAAAGTATATGCCACTTCATGGCCTGGTTCGCCAAGGCCACCATGACTATACCTAGCCTCCACCCCGCAGTGGCCATGCATGCCATTAAAGTGGGGATCCGACTAGGTTCCTTCTCAAACTCCCTCTATGCGAAACCACCCGCCAACATGGATGAGCTTAGAGCCAAAGCTGCCTGATACATAAGCATTAAGGTGAATGCGACGACACAAAAAAGAGCACCCGACCCTCTACCCCGCTCAAAGGATTCTACTACCGCCAACATTATTAGTCCTACGAGACATAAAGCAGGCATATATTCATGCTAAACTCATTAGAACACAACTCGTGAGGCAATGCTGCGGGAGGCCTATAGCCTCAAATTAGTGTGTTTTCCTGCTCCTAAACGCTCCCCCGACCGATACGGACCCAACAAAAACATGCCTTTATCATCATAACCAAGGACATACTATGGAGGAATGCCAACAGGTCTAGGATATCTTAGAAGCGTTAATCCAGTTGGAAGCCTTACAAAAGTTTGTGTGCGATAGCCAACGTGGCCAGGATTAGAACCGCGATTGCTACATGGCGAAAGGCTAAAACACACGTCCCTAGGAGATCGACAGCTGAAGTCGTGCTCACCATGATTCCAACCCCGAGGACGAAAGATGAGAGAAAGCGCACAAGCAACAAAGTCCCAACCGAGTTCATGGAACCATCAACTCAATAGCTGGTGGGTTTGTCGGCGACGAGTGTACGCAATCCGCCTAGAAGCGATATCTTCGGAGTGTACGCAATGTCAACGTAGTTATCCCTGCTTGCCAGAGGAGCCTTCCCCCATTACCTTCACGGATGAGGACTTCAACACTAGTGATTCCGAGCATGATGACTCGGTTGTCATCACGATCACGATAGCCAATTGGAAGGTGTTAATTGATCAGGGCAGTTTGATAGATATTCTATATTGGTCTACATTTAAGAAGTTGGACTTGTCGGAGGATATGATCGAATCATATCCCGACCCATTGGTGGGTTTCGCAGGCGAGAGGGTAGATACACAAGGGTTATGGATTTACTTACTACTTTTGGCACAAATGAAGTGTGTAAGACGATAATGGTCCGTTACATATTATTGATGCTGACACTTCATATAATGTCCTCATTGGACGACACACATTAAACCAGCTTGGCATCGTAGTGTCTACCCTGCACCTAACTATGAAATTTTTAGGTGAGAACAACAGAGTTGTAATCGTCAAACCTAACCCGCGAACAGTAAGGGAATACTACGTCATGACAATGAGAACTATCCCGTACTCGGTCTCAAACCGTGTTAGCCCAACTAAGGCCAATAACATCCCTGACCAACAAGGACAATGCAACAATGTGAAGACCCTATAGATTAACCACCCTGCCCCCACCCGTTCACGGAGAACCAGTCAGGTACCCCTTGCTTGGTCACCCAGAACCAGTCGGACACCCCTTGCCAGGTCCCCCAGATCCAGACGGTACCCCTTGCCCAGTCGACCGACTCGAGGACACGCTGGACAAGGACTCCTGTGCCAAATTTATTAAAGATCGATCGACCTCCGACGAGCCTACCTGCCCTATTCCACTCGGCCCACTCCAGCATCAGCATACTAGGACCGGAGTGACCATGGCTTCAAAGCTCTTCGAGGAAGTGAAAAATGTCGAGGCAACTAGTAAAGTCATATTAGTTGAGCTTAAAAAGAAGCTAGACGACAA
This sequence comes from Hylodesmum podocarpum, assembly GCA_026586105.1. Taxonomy (NCBI): domain Eukaryota; kingdom Viridiplantae; phylum Streptophyta; class Magnoliopsida; order Fabales; family Fabaceae; genus Hylodesmum; species Hylodesmum podocarpum. The sequence goes on from JALJEV010000804.1 coordinate 4,873,005, forward strand.
GAAAGGCCTATGGGTAGAGGAAATCTTGGGCATCTTGTGGGGATATCACTACACCCACAATCCTCCACGAAGGAAACCCCATATCGACTGGTGTATGGAACCGACGCCATGATTCCCGTGGAGCTGGGAGAGTCATCGTGGAGGCGGTTTGTTTACACCGACGATCAAAACAACATCAACCTGAGGCACGATCTCGACCTCCACAATGAAGTCAGGGATGACACACTGGTTCGCGACATAACAACCAAATTGCACGCCACCAAACGAAACAACACCCTAGTTCGACCTCGCGCCTTCCACAGTAGGGATTTGGTTTGGAGAAAGCTCGGCGACGCTGGCAAAAACAGATGGGAAGGCAAAGTTGCTCCGAATTGGAAAGGTCCCTTCTGTATCAAAGACGTCCTCCATAACAGTGTGTACAAGCTAGAAGAATTAGGCGGAAACTTATATCGCGAACATGGAATGCGACTCATTTGAAATTGTATTATAGTTAATCGAACATTTGTTCACGTGCATGTACTATTTTTCCTACCCTGGATTTTTCCTTAAGGATGGTGTAAAATACAAACACACAAGAAGGATGGTTGAATTGTGTTAATTAATAAATGCTTATATAGACGATGCGTTTTGCGTTTGTAATTTAAAACTTTGAACAGACGCAAAGTGAATTTTCTCTTAAAAGATTGATTTTAATGAAAACTTTTTGTTTAAGTTATTATTCGCATTTAATCAACAGATAATCAAATAAGACAATAAACTTTTTATATTTGTTCATCTATAAAGACTACGTCCAGTTATTTAGAAACTTGCTAAGTTTTCATTAAGAGTATTATTTAAACTCAGCCAATCCTGGCTAAATACAGATATTCCTTGAACACAACCTTCTCGGGCTAAACCGGTATTCTTAGACCCAACCTCTACAGGCTAAATCGGTAGTCTTTAGACCCAACCTTTGCAGGCAAACACGATATTCTTTCAACATTTAGCCTCCTTAGGCTAAAACAGATATTCTTTGGACCTCAACCTCCTCAGGCTAAAACACAGGTATTCTTTAAACACTTAGCCTCCTCAGGCTACATGATGGTCCCTACGGGTGAATCTAGAGGGGGGGGGGGTGAATAGATTCTAGTTCCTATGTAGCTCAATTTTAATGTGTTTCTACTTTCTTTTAATTCAACCAAAACTATTCTTGATTAACTATCTAATCCTTAAGATAGAGAAACAAGATATATCAAGGGTACACAGTGGAAACAACAAAAGAAAGAATAAGAAACACGTTAGCGATCAATATGCAGCGTAATCAATAACAATATCTAATGTTTCAGTTTTAGTTGATTACTGAGTCAATTACCGAGTCAATTACCGAACGAATTGCAGAAATTAAACAGTGATAATGAACAAAGTAAGGTAAATGGTAAAGAGTAGAAGGGAGAAGAAGAGTGCACAGTGATTTATACTGGTTCGGCCCACTGCCTACATCCAGTCCCAACCCAACAATTGTTGCGATCGGTTCTCCACTATAACAATGATCCCTTTTGCGTTCTTTTACATTCACTCTGCAACAAGCAACACAAAAACGAAATCAAAACACCCAAAACACTTGTTCTTTAACCCAAAGAACAGTTCTCCTTGACCTTGGCACCTCCAAGATCAAACCTTTAAGAAAACCTTTCTCTAAGACCCTTACTCTATCTAGAGAGACCTCTCTCCTAGAGTAATCAACCCAAATCCAAATGGGAAACAAAAGATCAGTTAGAAAACACCTGTGTGTGTAGATCTGATCACGTATGAACACTATGAATGCCAACCAATCAGAAAGGTCGATCAAGTTTGCCTTTTTATGAAAACTTCTTGAAGAACTCTTGAAGTTCTTTATGGGTTTCTTGGAGAAAAAGATGAACTCAGTTTAGAGAGAATATAAAAGTGTAAGAACTTTTCCAAAACTTGTATTCCAAGAATTATGAAATGATTTTCGAAATAGGGGTATTTATATGTTCATTTAAAAACTCAATTTAGGCAATTTCATGACTTTCTGATGATGGTAATCGATTGAACCAGAGAGGTAAAACTTCTCAAGGTGGATTTGCTCATGGTAATCGATTAACCTGAGGGGGTAATCGATTACTCCAGAGACAAATGAAGGTTCCCCACTCTGTTACCTACTGTTGGTAGTTGACTACCTTCTGTTGGTAATCTATTACCTCAGTTGGTTACAAAGACCTTTTTCAAAACATTTTAAGAGGGAAAACCAAACATTTGAATCATGAGAAATCACACAAGATTTGCTTAGTTCTCCAGGGAATTCCAACCAAGAACAACCACATACAAGCCTAAACTAAACAATCAATACATAGGAAACACCTAGTTACATATCATCTAAGAAAACCAAAATTACATAGTATCAAAATCAAAACAACAAGAGAGACACCCAAACATCTTTAAGCTTTAAGTCCAACACTATAGACACCATAACGATGGTTTACAAAAAATATTCACAAAGAAAAGAATCATCTACGCAGAGAGGGATATTGCAATGAATACAGATTTTAGTTCAGGGTGAGTGAACTTTGTTTGAGTGAAGCTTTCAGAGCAAATAAGATTGATAGCTTTGAGGGTGTTTGCCAACTTCAACTTATTGCAATGAAATCCTTTTATAGGCAGCTTATTGAAGTATCTGTTAGACTGAAGATTTGAACGTTTGTACTTTGTCTTGGGTACTCCAACATCTAGCAGAGTGAACAATCAGAACATTTATTGATTTCACAGCGGAAGTCAGCGTAAGATCAGACTTTGACCGATTTGCTCAAAGATTTCACCGAAAAGTACCATTTACTTGTCGTGTTGTAGAGGTTAAGACCATATCTCTTTCCACCTTTAGAAGCTTCTGAGTAACAGTTTGATTTGAGATGAAACACGTGTTACTCTTCGTTTGAACTTCATTAAACTCTAATAGACGAATGAATTTTGAGACTAAGCTTATCACTTAATCATTCGTCTGTCTTTTCTGTCTTCAACTTCAGTCTTCATATCTTCAAATTTGAACTCATGACTTGAAGTTGAGATGACCATTGCATCTTGATCTTTGAAGGTTCTTCATCTGATGTAGTTGCTTTGAAGCTTGATGACTTTTCATCTTGAGACTTTGTGCGTCTAACCTTGCTGATGCTCTCTTCGTCTATGCTCAACAATGATTTGTCTGATCATTGTTCTGTCTGTGTCTGATTACTTATTCGTCTGTTCTGTAATTATCAAAATTAAGATACTAAGTAATTTTGACATAACAAAGGGTTTTGTCAGGGAGGTTTTAACGAGTCATGTATCATCAATAATAAATCAAACTCCTCATCATTGGGCCACGAACCCAATTAACGACAACATACTCGACCTCGTCTTATTCACCCAATGGACTACACGTCCTCGCCCGCACAATCGGGTAAAATTTTTCATACATGCACAAATAAATAAAAAGCTACAATCACTCGCAAATTTCAATACATTTATCAAAGTCAAAGTTCGGTAGGATCATCATTACAAGATTCTGCAAATTTTCATAAGTTAAACAATAAAACAAAAGGAGCCGGGGTGAGTTCAGTCTTCGTCCTCCAGCTAGGTGTGGGTATGTAGGCTGACCTGCCCCGCGTAAGGCCCGCATAGGCCCGTGAAGAGCCTTGTCCGCCCCGTCCCGCAATGATAAACGGACCTAACTTAGTGGTCCGCCCCCACCTCGTGCGCCGATGCTTAATCTGGAATTTAAAAAAAAATGCTTCAAAAAATGATATATTTTACCTCTTAAATTCTTAATAAAATAAGTCACCAACATAATATTTTAATTATCTCCAACAACAAATTTAAATTCTTAATAAGTCAGCAACATAAACTTTTAATGATCTCCAACAAATGATTCCATTTTTGAAGCTTGATCCTTTTCCATCACCACATCTTCATTTTCTTTTCCTAAAAACGGTGCTGCCATTAGGTTTTAAATTAGGACTGGTTTTTGTGGAACGATAGCAGAAGGTTCTGGCGGAACGGCAGCGGCAGTGACAGCGGAACTAATGCAGGCAAAGAGATTGGGAGGGTGCGAGAAGATTGAGAGAGTGCGAGAAGATTGAGAGGGTGCAAGAAGATTGAAGGTAGAATGAGTTGGGGAGGAGATTGAGACTTGGGAGGGTGCGACGTGTGAGAAAAATGAGAGGCGGCAATGGAAATGAAGCGAAATTAGGGTTTCAACTTTCAATCATTTAAATAGTGCGGGCTTGTGGGTGGGGCGGGCTTTTACGGACTGTACCCCTATATTTTTTGAAAAAATTTGTCCAAACCTGCGCAGGTAACGGGGTCTGTGGGCTGACCCATGGACTTCAACCTATATAGTCACCCCTACCTCTAGCAACTGCCCATCCACCACATCCTTGGAGAAATTGAAGGACTCCACTAGCAAGCCCGGAGCATGATGTAGAGCTTGGCGAACATCCCTCTAGAAGCCATCCTTGAACCTCTCCATACTCGTCTCATCCAACGCCCCATTCAGCTCGGTGTTGGCCTCATCCAGCTCGGCCACCTTAGCTTGCAATGTCTCTAGCTCGGTCGCCTTCCCCTATACAACCTCTAGCTCGGTCACCTTACCACGCAACATTTTCACCTCCTCAGCTTCCCTCATGGCCTTCTCCTCGAACTTCTACAAGGCAGTCTAACACTCCTCCAACTCAGTAGTCAAGATTTCAACCTGGCCCTGAACCATATGTGCCCGAGTTTGGTTGCTGGACACAGCCAAGGAAAGAATCCTCACATTGTTTGGTGTTAGCATGTTCCTTGAGGAGTCTTTGTACTTGTGCTTGGAAGTTTGTCACTAAAGTCGGCGTTTTTGGCCACCTCTTCTCGGTTGTATCGATTGATTGCTAACAGCCAATTAACCATGATCTCAGCACCATCAAGGGCATTCGGCAAGCCCAATGACCCAAGTAGGTGTCAATCGTAAGCGCTAGGAAATTTCCCACCATGGTTAAGGTGGCTCCCTTTCAAAGCAATGTCCTAGAGCGACTTGTCGGGTGAAGCATTGGTGGAGGTGTGCTTGAGCCAAGGTACGTTCTCGGCCTTGCCCTAGCACATGGCCCCGATCGGTAAGTTCCAACCTATCGCGGGTGAGGACTCTAGGGTAGCAACAACTGGTGAGGGGTGTTGGACTTGAAGCATGAAGAAGTCGGACCCTTTTGATTTTGGTTTTGATATACTTGTAATCTTGAAACTTAAATAGTTTGTAAATAGGATCTAAAGTGTATTGATTGTTTAGAATAGACTTTGAGTATGTGCTTTAATTTGTTATGCTTCATAGAGAGTTTGAATCTGCTCTGGGATTTAAGCTAAGTGATTTTGGGAACCCACATTTTGTTTTGGAAAAGTGAAAAACCAAGCTTAAGTGGTAAAACACTTAGTTTGATAGTTTTTTAATTGTTTTAACTGAAGTAATCGATTACCATTTTAAAGTAATCGACTACCAACAGTGACTGAAAATTAGGAAACCAAAATCTCTCTAGAGTAATCGATTACCCCATATCCGTAATCGATTACCTCGTGCTTGAGAAACAGAGGAAGCTTAAAACTCTCTGGAGTAATCGATTACCTCTCCATAGTAATCGATTACCCACACCAGAATTCATCTCAAATGTTTTATATAAACATCTTCTTGGATCTTTTCAAGAGAGAGTAATCTTTGATTTTACAAGAAAGAAAAGGAGAGCGTAAAACAAGTTTTAGAAGAACATTGTGTTCTTAAATCTCTTCTCCAAGAATTCAAAAGATTTTTTCTCAAGAGATGAATTGTGTGTGAAGGCATGAAGGATTGGACTACAAGTTGATCAGTTCTTGTACAACAGGTGTACTCATTTATGATCTTTAATTTTCTTTTTGAATTGGAATTGTTCAAACTCTTAGAGAAAGGTATTCTCTGTAAAAAGAGTTTTAAGAACTTGAGAAAGGATTCTCAAGGCTGATTCTTAAAGGTCTCAAGAATTAGGGAGAAAGGTTCTTGGGTAAAGAACAATTTGTATTGGTTGATTTTGATTTCGTTTTGTGTTTATGCAGTGTGATTGTAATTGACACAATGGATCAAAATTGTTGATAGTGGAATACCAATCACATCAGTTGATGTATTGGGACTGGATGTAGGCCGAACGCCGAACCAGTATAATTCTCTATTTAAATCTCTCTTTACCTTGAACTCTTTTATTTTTGTTGAATCATATTTTTAATACAATTCTTGTTTGTGCTGATTCAAAAGAGTTTGAAAAAGAAAAGTTCATTTACTTCCTATAATTCCGCTATTATTACTCTGAATTAATATTAATCGTTAAAGTTGTAAAATTGACAAACTTAGGATCGATAGTAAATAGGAAGGGAAGTGAATTAGACGATAAACCAAAAAAGGGAACTAGAATCCATTCACCCCCCCCTCTTGATTCTGCATAGGGACCAACAAGGGGGAACACTTGGATTTCTCCGTTGGTAGGGGCGTCAGAGATGGAGTAGTCACTGCCTTGCCATTTGCAGACTCAACTCGGCATACCCCCCATCAGACTCTTTGAAGCAGAGGCTAGGGTCAGTTTGGACGACGTGACGACCACATCACGTAAGGACGACCTTCCCTTGACCACAGACGCTTTAATGTCAACTTCTTTGCCCATTATCTCTGCAACAAGGTACACACAATTAGTAACATGACAAGGCAAACAAATCACAACCAATCATTATTACCTATTGTAAAATACAAATACACAAGAAGGGGGTTGAATTGTGTAAATCAATTAAAACTTTTCAAACGATGCGTTTTGCGTATGTATAAAAGTGTTTTGTTCAGACGCAAACTTAGACTTATTCTTTAAAGATTGATTTTAATTAAATTTGTCATTTTAAGTTATTATCTCGTGTTAGTAAACAATTAAAATAATCAAAACAATAATATTTTTATACTGGTTCGTCTTATGAAAGACTACGTCTAGTTACCCAGCAACTTGTTAAGGTTTCAAGAGTATTCTTTGAACCCAGTCACTCCTGGCTAACAATACAGATATTCTTTGAACATAGCCTTCTCAGGCTAAAGTGGTATTCTTTGTCCCCAGCCTCCACAGGCTAAACCCAGATATTCTTTGAACACAGCCTCCTCAAGATAACCAAGGTATTCTTTCAACACTTAGCCTCCTCAGGCTAACAAAGGTATTATTTGGACTTCAGCCTCCACAGGCTAGACTCACAATATTCTTTGGATTACCAGCCTCTGCAGGCTTGATGCAAGGTATTCTTTAAACACTTAGCCTCCTCAGGATACAAGATTACCACAACAGTGGCTTACAATAAATTCAAATAGAAAATATCCTCTACACGAGGAGGGATTTTACAATGTGAATTCTATTCTAAGTTTGTGGCGAGCAAACTTGTTTTCTTGAGAGCTTGAGCGAGAATGAATATATCTTTGATCAGAGTAGTTCGCCAACTTGAACTGGCAGAGATGAACTCCTTTTATAGGTGGTTGTGTGAAGTAACCGTTAGACTGTATAAGTTAACATTAGTCCTTGTCTTGGGTACTTTCACATCTGGCAAAGTGAGCAATCAGAACATTTAATGGAAAGTCAGCGGTTGTCAGCGTAAGATCTGCCTTTGACTTGATTCGCTCAGAGATTTCACTAAAACGTATAACTGCTTTTCATGGTGCACAGGTTTATTTTGAAATCCCTTTTCATCTTTAGAACATTCTGAGTAACGGTTGAATAAAGATGTATGCACGTGTTACTCAGAGTCTTGGACTTCAAAAGGAGTAGACGAATGAATAATTATAATAAGTTGAGTGTTGAATTCATTCGTCTATCTTCATCCTTCGTCTTCAACCTTAGTCTTCAAATCTTCACACTTGAGTTCATGACTTGAAGTTGAGACGCGCTCTCCGTCTGATCTTCAAAGTTTTTCGTCTGATAACAAAATCTTGGAGAATGACGACTTGAACTTTGCGTCTGAAACTTCTAATGTTTTGAGGGTGCATCTTTCGTCTTATGCGAGTAATGATCCGTCTGATCATTGTTCCCTCCGCATCTGTAGATGTTTCCGTCTGTCTTGTAATCATCAAAATTAAGATGCTAAGTCATTTTGACTTAACACCTATAAAATTAGCCTTGAGGTCCTCCTTAAAGAGTATGGCCATTAGAGCTCAGCAGCTAATAGGACGAGGTAGGTCCCTTAACGTCATAATTTGATGTTTTTCCTCAACAGAGAGCTCGTCCTTGGGTATAGACTGGAACTTCCTAGGCCGACTCCAACATAGAGGATGGACCGAGTCCAAGCTACCTTTTTGGAGGAAGTTCTTACGCCCCTCTGAGGTCTCAAGTGACAATTTGAAAAAATGATTTTTAAAAGTTTTGAAAGATTGGGTATAAGGGTTGAACAAAGGCCCATTGACCTGGGCACTACTTAAGGACACCCAACCGACCTTAGGGTCATGCCTCAATTGGTAAAAATACAAAAAGACCTTAGGGTTAGGGTTCACATCCAGCTGCTCACATAAGATTTGGAAAGCCATCAAGATCATCTATTTGGGGGGCACTAACATCCCTAGGCTTATTCGAAGTTCTTACAGGGACGACTACGAAATTATCCCCCCTTACTACCTCCTCTAAACTAGAACCTTCATCTACAGAATCCTCTAGCCTAGGGAACACTGCTAGAATGATCAATACCAGATGAGGAGGAGGAAGACATACCTCTAAATGGAAAATGAGAACGAGCACTAAGATGGGAGAAACCAAGCAAAGGCAGCCAAACCAAGGACAAGGAAAGGAAGGAGAAAAGCTCAAACGCGTGAAAAGAATGGCTGAAAAAGGAAGAAGGAGAGTCAAGGGAGGGGAAAGGACCTTATAAGGGCTCGTTAATGCCTAAGGCCCAAGAAGCCCAATAACAAAAACTAGGGAAAATAAAACCCTAAAACTTTATTCGTTAACGATTATTTATTTTGAATATTTATTAAAAATCATTATGAAATCATGAAGTCAGAGAAATATATCATGCACATTTATGACACTTCACGATATCATCTCGGGTGATACGAAAGGCCTCTAGATCGGTCAGGCTGCCTTAACCGATCCCAACACACACTCGACAATCGAGCCCGAACTCTCCAAGGTCGAGCCTTATCCTTCCAGCCGACCTCGACATGTGCTCGGCGGCTGGGGGCTCCCACACCTGTGTAAGAAACTGAGCCCGACTTATGCATGTCGACCTCAAGGCAAGAGCTCAAAAGGTTGGCTATGCACCCATTCAATGACTTTGGCACCGGGCGTTCCCAAAATGGATACTCTACTTTTGGGTTGGGTGAATTCAATTATAGACGTCTGTTAGCATTCTAACCTTCCTTCTCCCTTCAGGGCGTATCCGAAAAGAAAGAGAATTCAATACTTCTTGGTTGTGAATATCTGAATAGGACAAACTGCCCCGTGGATTTCTTTGCTTCGGAACAAAATAATTTGAATTAGGTTAGGTCAACTGGAATGTGTATTATCGATATGTACCACCCATATCCCTAAAATCAAGGAACCACTCCCACACTTCTCTCAACCGCATGCGCGTGTGTTTATATATATATCACCAAGTTCTATCTTTCTCTCAGATATACACATTAATTATTATTACTCTGATAGGTACTCATTTAGTCATCGAAGTCCTTTGCAGGTACCCCCAACCACTTGCACGCAGCTTGGAAGAAAGACCCTCAACAACACTGATTCCTACATGTGATCCAAGTATGATCACACACTAATCATCTTACCATAACAGAATATTTAACACCATAATTAAATTAACCAAAACAGCCATTCATAAATTAAATACAACCTAAAAGGAGAACAACATGGAACACCCAAACTATGTCAATATAAATCTCAAATCAAAATTTACATATAGAAATAATAATTAAACAATAATTATCACAATATAACAATTAAAATATTTCCTAAACTAAATAAATATCAATTAAAATGACATTATCAAACAAAATATAATAAGAGACATTAAGAAAATAATAAATAAGAGAAATAAACCACGAAACTTAGTAAAGGAAAAGAACAAATTTTATAGTTAATTATTAATTAACTAATGTTTCTAAGACTTTTCTTTAAGTCACAAATTTCTCTCTTCTACTGTTCTCCACACACCAGCCACCACACATGCAACCACTAACAATGTATGGTCTGCCTTTCAGCAGCAACCCCCACACCTAGCCAATTCCAAATAACAAATAAACACTTGGAATTGGAGGCTCAAAATCAATGAGCCAACCACACCTATCACAAAACCAGCCACATAGGGCTATCACAAAAATAATTAACAGTCTACGATACAATACATAACACGGGAGAAAAAGGAAAAGAATTTAACTAATAATAAAATGCATAGCACGGGTACATGAAATAAAGCTAATATGAAAAAGCCAAGTGAAAGGCAACACCACATAGTCATGAGAAAAATGGCAACACCACATATCCACAAACATTCACGTCAAATAATCCAAAAGCATATAAAGGAAATGGCGTCTCGTAGAAAAGTTTGATTCAAGATGCATAATGATTGAAGTTGTATTCGGTCAAAATAATGCAATTAAATGCAGTATACTAGGAAGTGACTCATAGGTCGTCTCTCAAGGACCATCATTATCTTATTATTAAAGGATCAAAACGCAAAGGGGGGGGGTTTGATTATCAAAACAGAATTATAAAGCAGAACAATTAACACAAGTTGAAACAATAAACGAAAATAGATTAGCCTCTTGATTAGATTGCAATGGACTTATCCTATATTACAAAAACTCATGTTCAATTTACTGAACTCTCAATCCAATCCGAATTAATTAACTAAGTGAAAATAAAATTTAGGTTTTCCTTATGCGAATTAAGCATCCACACACATCAATGACTCTAATTCCAGCAAATTTTACTTAATCCATTATGCATGATCAGAGATGTGAAATTGTTTATTGACTGAAATACTAAGCATGAAAAAATTTCATTAAAAACTAGAATAATTGATGAAGAGCAAAGAACAAATAGAGTAGAAACAATACATAACAGAACCTCAAAGCATCATTGCAACCTGATTCAAGAGGATAAACCTAACTTAGTCTTCCATTACAGAAATGAAATTAAAACTCAAATAAGAAATGAGATGGAACTAAAATAGGAAATGAAACAGAAACCAAATTCCAAAGAATGAAATTGCATAGAACGAAAACATAAATGAAATTGTAGAAAGCAAATGGAACATCAAAATACAAAATGAAAGTGCAGTATAATAAAGAAGAAGAAAATGAACTGAGATTGTATTGATTGAGTCTGAACAATGCAACAACAAATGAAATTGAAAGGAAATTCTAGAATCCAAAATTGAAACGAAAAGTGTAGTCTCTCCAATGCAACAGTAAAAACGAAGAAGAAGCTAGTCTAAAACCTTCATAAAAAACCCTAAACGAAAATCTCAAAATTGCTAAGTGAGAAGTGTCAAAGTCTGAATGTTTCCAAATACAAAAGGGTAGGCCAAGTCAAGTACAAGGCACATGAATTTTAAGTGTCTCAGGTCCCAAATTCGAACCCCCCCTCCATGCATTACATAAAATGAATCAATTACATGAAATTAATTGGGCCTAACTAAGTCTTATTCGCTGGAATTTCTTGACAGTTTCCGTGCACCACTTTCAAACTCATTTTCACCCCAGATACAGACTGAATTAGCTCTTGATGTCTCATAGCTTTTGTAGCTCTCTTAGTCCTCTTTAATTCAACATATAATGGAGCTAAAACGAAGTTCTGTAGTGAGATTTATGCCTATTTTAGTGAACCTGGTCAAAACTGGAAATTATAGCAAATTAGAACAAAATTAAGAAATTAAGGCCCAATTGAGCCCAAACTCATAAATGCATTAAATCATGTTAATTGACCATTAATAATGTTGTATTAGGATGTAATAAATGCAGAGAAAGTGATTAAAATAATAATGTATCAGATAACAACAATAGAACATCGTGAACAAAAGGAAGCACCAGAGTAAAAGAAAAAATATAAAAAAGGGAATCACTACTTATCAAATAAAATTCAATCTCACGTAATCAGATTAGTTACATAAAAGTGAATAAGAAAATAATGCACCATTATTATTAAAATTGGGAACATCCTAACCTAGACGTGAGTCAAGCACTTGTAAGGAGAGAAGTTGAGATGAACAGGTCTTGATTTCTACTATTAACCAGAAATTTTGATATTTTTTTTTTAGGAAAAGTTTGCAACACAAGAGTGTGAAGGATATGTGGAGTCATGAAAAAAAGAGAACAAAAAAAAATTAATTAAGTAGAGTTTTCTAGTGAGAGAAAGTAACAACTACCCATTCATCCACTCCCCCTAGATAGTAGTGATGCGTTCATCACTGATAAGGTATATATTATTTATGAAATAGTTGGTTATTAGTTTCTATATAGGTTGGAAAATATAATTTTTTCATAAATTTGTTTGTAGGTGTTTCCTATAACACCTTTTTTTATATAAAAGAATGCACACATAATCATAATAAACAACTTCTCAATCAAGGTCTTTGATAGATTAATCAAATCACATAATTATGAGTTTAAATTTTGAGGTAAATTTTTGTAAAAGAAATAAATGAAATAGATAAAATGTTTAGTGTTATAAAATTGACAACGCGAAAAAATAAGAGTGACACATGTCCCACGACCCTCTAAAAAGATATACATTAATAGGATCGCACCTACTCATTCCCGACAATAACATTCTCAAAATTTATACAACATGGTTCAAAGTGTTTTGGCATAGCCATTACTAATGTTCCTCCAAAGTTCATAACATAGTTCCTATCCATTTTACATTCCAACATAAATTATTACACGAAATCCATCGACCTTAGTGGTTGGCAAAATAATATAACTGACCCATAACACTCAGTCCCAATATAAATATATATTAACAATTTACTTTGACAACATTAATTAAACAAAAACAATATGTCTATATATATATATAATTAAAATGTCATAACCACCATAAGAGTAGAGTATCAATGTGGTTGATCTTCTGACCAGTAGAATATATAACCAGTTTAGAAATTGAGAAAATATGTCAAAATAAAAAGTTAGGTGAACTTTCATAATACATACAAAAATCGGCTACCTAATCCCACAAAATACATCACGAGGGAAAAACCTATATCAAAGCAATTCTATCTATTATTACCCGACTAGATGTTCGTGACCTACCTAAACTATACCCCAACCTAAAGAAAGCCCCTTTATAGGTCATCTTTTTCAGAATTGTCATCGTCCACCGTCGTGTAAGCCAAAGTAGAAGGTGGAACAAGTGACGCATCATCACCAAGTAAGGTGTCATCCCTCAAGCAAGTAGAATAATCAACATGGTCTCGACAACAAGAACCCAATCACCGTCTCTGGATTATAAGGGGGATACGTAGAAAGTGGTATCTCAATAGCTTGAGATAAGGTATTAAACTGTCCATCTCTCGCATTAGACATAGCAGGATCCTCAAGAGATGACAAAGCAGTAGGTGGAGGAGAACCACCGATCCTAGTATACCCTGATACACGTCGTAGAGATAAGGTCACAAGTAAAGTTAGAGGGAAAAACTGTAATGTTCCATCGGGGTGGACCGGCCTCAATAGGAAGTGTACACTTATGTTAAACGTGTCTTCCTCTAACAGTTCATCGTAGGTCTAGAGACCCCTCTCTGGTATGATCACTAAGCACAACACTGGCTCCATCGATAAAATAGTCACTTGTCATATGGTAATGAGTATTGGGTGAGGTTCCTACAACATGAAATGAATACAAACACTGGGTCTAGAGCCCAACAAACAAACGTTACCCTATCAGTCACTCGTCACTCAACCATCATACTTCCAATTGGTCACACACGGTTCACTTAGGCCTACGCCTCATACTACTAAATGACATATGAGGCAACAAAATTTGGCTAGTACGGACCAGAGTGTTCCATTAGTTTGGCAAATACTGAGCTTCATCGGGGATGTCAAGACGTTGTATCACGCGCACCAGTTTGCTCTTCACTTCTCCTCCAATCCCAAGTCGATTTTCACATTTTTTTTGTCCATCACCGACTCTCAGTTCACCCACGGGTTCGTTAAAATCCAGCCGATCCTCTTGAAACTTGGCCTTGAGATTGAGGTCTACCTCATCTCTGAACTCAACGTGGTTGCACTACTCATGTCATGTTTCCCCAAGAGTGGCTACATCGGTTGCATCCCTACTAACAACAACTTTGACTGAATATGGGGCAATTTTCAAACTCTATAAATAGCACTCGTGAGCCATCTTCAGATCGGCCTTAATAGTTACAATCTCCCATTGGCGGGGAACTTTATGGCCATGCACGGGGTGGAAACAATTACGCCAAGACAGTTTAATGTTCTCCTTCCTATAATTACGTTGTATGACATATCAGCATCAATTGTACCATTTTAGTCTGGTTTTCTCCCCACTTCCAAAGGTCGCAACAAATCCACGTAACCTCTGGTATGTACCCGTTCTATTGTAAAGTCGAGTAGTGGATCCAGGTAGGAGTGCGTCATTGAGTCTAGGATATCCAAAGCATCCCAAGATGGTGTTAATAGTTCCCCGCATGTCATCAGGATTCTAGCGAGGCTGTTCTTGCGTCCGTGAAGGTCCTTGCTCATAAGGCCATCAGGCATGGCTCAACCCCTGGAATCCCCTTCTCATATTCGGTTACAGCCTGTGCCCCTACGCTATCTTTCTTCTTTGATTGTTTCACGAGCTCTAACAAATCGACTAAGGGAGCCTGACCTGATAAGCTCTTCCAAGATATCTCGAACCTCATTGCATTTCTCCGTGGTGTGGTCATGATGCAAACCCATGAAGGTCTTGAGGAGATCATCACGGATTCATAAAGTGTGCCCCATCTTCATTCACCAAATCATCCAACACTCCAAAGAATTAAGCAAAACTCAAGGATATGAGGTAGAACCTCTCGGTCAAAGACCAAAACAAGAAAAAAATGAAAGTGGTAAGGTATTTAGGAATGGAATTAGCGCCATGAATAAGGATTCAATAAGCTAGGTAGAAGAATCGCTACTTGGATCATGGATCCATGATAAGATTCAAGGTTCTTTGAAGAAACCCTAGGAGAGCTCTCTCCTTTTCTCAAGACTTTAGTCTTAGAAATTCTCTTTTCATTAATGACCAAAGTGATTACAAAATGGAAATTGCCTAAGTTATAATACCCCTTGTGTGTGGTTGGCCTTGAGTCATCCTAGCCACTTGGTCCTTGATGGATTGATCAAGTGATGCTAAGCACCCCTCACTTGATCAATTCAAGAAGGATCTAGAGTTGATGAGATCAAGAGACTCATAACTCATATAAGTTTGTGATGATCATGGATTAATTAAGATGGAATTCTATGCCTTGGATTAGAAGTAAATCCTAAGGCTAGAATCCCTTCTTAGATGAGAGTCAACAATTTAGAACTTGACTTAAATTTACACATTTGATTATGGGATAATCAAGTGGTGGAAATTTAAATGAAGTTAGTGACAATTCCACTAATTCTCTCTCCTAATCTATCCACTCTCTTTTAAGAGAGTGTATTACACTTGCTTAGTTGGGTCATAAGACACTTAAGCCCATCTTAAGAGGCTTTGACCAACACAAATAGAAGTCAACATGTCCATAAAAGGAGCTTGACCGAAATTCACAAACAAACATAGGTCCAAGCTTTACACAAATTAAAGCTAAACTAATTACAAAATATTTAGAAAATTACAAGGCTTCATTTGCCCAATTTGTTGACTTCCAAGAGTTGACCTTTGACTTGTTGACTTTGACTTGGTCAACTCTTCTTCAACTTGAGCTTCTATTTAACTTTGCATTTCTCTTGTAATTCTCATGCTTGGGAGATGGTCCTCCATCAGGTCATAATTCTGGTGAAAGTTGCACCTTTTCGTCATGCCGGATTGCGGTAATGATGGAGTGGGCAGAGGCATTCTCAAGAGGTTTAAGTTGAAAGCTTCGTGTAACACAACCTCTTTGCTAGCATTAAAAGGGGTGTACGTCTCGAAACGTCTCATTCTCCTCTTCTTCATGCTCGGTTGATCAAGGGTCGATCTCATTGGCTCCTTCGCTTTGCGCCTCGCCGCATCATTCTCTTTGATGCTCATGTATCAAGTTACTCGAGCCCTATGCTCATCCATATGGGTGGGTAGATCCACATATAACGAATACGAAAAGAGCCCGATTTTAGTCCAACTTTAATGGTATGCATAACTACGACGGGATAGAGGTAAGAGATATTCATGGTTGGTAAGAGATGTTCATGGTTTCCTGAGAGAAACGGGTCATATATTGCGAAGAGTCTTGTGGTCTCCTTGGACCATGTGTTGTAGGGAGGCATAATCATTCGCAATGGGTTTGTAGTCAACAAAACGAGTTGTAAACCTTGTGCACAAAGTATCAAAGGAGTCGATAGATAATGACGACAATGAGTAATACCACTATAAGGAGGTCCCCTTCAAGGTTGATGGAAACAAGTGATAATGAATCCTCGAATCTTCAGAAACCAAGTTGGCATGTGTTAGATATGCTTTAACATGTGCGGTGGGGTTAAAGGTCCCCTCGTACTTCTCGAGGCTTAAACATTTCCATCCTTCAAGGAGGGGGGATTGCATTATTTCGGGGGGTGGACGGGTGAAATGTAGAGAGAGTTAGAATCTTACCTTAGGCCGGCATGTGCATGGTAAAAAGAATTTGTTGAGCACACAACTGTGGGGTAAGGGTTCATGCAGTTTTGGGAATAACTTCGGGGGTACAAAAGTGATGTTGTCTCGTTTCCAAGTTAGGAGTAGGGAGCTTAGGCTTTTCGTCTAGTTTTCTTGTTGGGCACGACTCGACTTTGTGCTCAGCGTGGGTGTTGTGTTAGGGTTTGTGCATTCATTTTGCATGAGCGATACTTAGTGGCGTAGTGCCATGATCTCCTCATGACGCTGATTCTTTATGCTGAGCTTTTAACTTCTCCATACTTTCGTCAAGTTGACTCTTAACTCCATTAACTGCGTAGTCGATGTAGGCTTTAATGCATCTAGAAAAGTAAAATCAATGCCAGGAAATGAAGATGAAGCTAAAGTTTCACTTCGAGTATTAACTATGTGAATGTGGCTTTGTGAAGATTTTACTAGGATCCCACGATGGGTGTCAAAATATTTTTACCAGGGATGAATGTCACGTGAGGAATGGTTGAGGTGAATGGAAAGGTTGGTTAGGTTAGTTGGTCGAACTTGAATTCATTATCTCCGTTTATGTAGAGAGCGTACCTGCAAAGACACTTTGATGTTTAAATTATAATAAGATCAATGTGTAAAGAGTAAAGACAATATAGAAAATGAGGAACAAAAATATCATAGGGATACTTCGTGAGAATATATATAAGTTAAAAATAACTTAAAAATATTCTAAATTTTATATAACATGGTTAAGATAGCATCTATTGTTTAAAATAACTCTAATGCCACTAAATTTATTTATTTTGATTTTTTATCTTTTAAATGGTTTATTTTTGTATTTTAATTTTTAGATTTGAGTTAATATCGTCTTCAAAAATAATTATTGTTTTTTTTTATTTTGGAGTATAACTTTGAATTTTTTATCTCTAATGAATCAAGACTTTATGTTATTTTGGAGTCTAATAACATTTACTTATAATATAAAAACAGTAAAAGTTTAAAGTCAAAATAACTGTATTAAAAAAGAAAATTAATTTTTCATTTAATTTAATTATATTTTCTTTATTTAACTTAATTTAAATCAGGAAATAATCGTTATAATTATAAAATACAATTATTTTTTATTCTTTGATAATATTTATTAAAAGGCTTTACTGTTATAAAGAGATCAGGATACCATAATGATTTGATGATACTGTGATCTGATTGTTTTTCCTTTTTAAGATTTTTTTTCTTATTTTAATTTTTTTCTCTTATTTTTTCCCTTTATGTTTATTATCTGGTCCTTATTGATTGTAGGTAGTGATATTGACTATATCATGGATATAGGATAAAAGAGATAATTCTTGTTAATTGAATGTTTTTTGTAATTTTTTTTTATTTTTACATTATTTTTTTGTTAGATGGTTAAGGTTAGATTTTATATGTGATTAGAGATTTAATGGTGATTAATTAACTAGGCAATGTGGACTTTAAGCTCGAGAAAAGAGATAATGATAATCCTGATAACTTATTTGCTAATGATGGGAAGAAACAAAAAAGTGTGTGTGAAAATTAAGAAATCTTTTGAATTAGATAAATATGTTATTATGAGATTTTTTTTAAGAAGATTTTGTAAGAATCAACAAATAAATATATTTCTTTGAAGAGAAATGTGGTTGTAGTGGAATAAATTAATGATATTCTTAATTTCTTTTTTGAATTTTTCCATTTTTTCTTTTTTATATTTTTTCTGTAATCTTATATTATCGTTGGAAAATTAAACCATATATACATAATAGAAATATAAATAATTAAATAATATATTAACAATGTCTAATTCATATTTGAAGAAAAGTGTGGCTGCAGTGGAATAAATTAATGATATTTTTAATTTCTTTTTTATATTTTTCCATTTTTTAATATTTTTTCTGTAATCTTAAATTATGTTTGACAAATTGAATAACATATATAATAGAAATTATAAATAATTAAATAATATATGAATAATATATAATTCATAAATAATAGACATATTAAAAAATAATATATTAAAATGCATGATTTAAAAATTTAGATACACTAAATAATATTTAATTTAAATAATAATTTATTATTTATAATTTTTTTTTGGAAACCTCTCATATAATATTTATTAATTATTTTTATTTTTATTATTATTTAAAAGTTAAAGATGTTGGGAAATTTTTTCACTCAAAGTTCGGCCAAAAGAAATTATATTATGTAATCAAAAGAAGTAAAAATTTGATATTTCAAGAATAAATTATCCCATAGTTATATAACATTATTTGTTAAGAATTAATCTAAATATAATATTCAGTAATATAATTTAGTAAAAGAATTAATCTAAATATAATCCATCTTACTGACCACAATAATTTAGTAAAATAAATTGAAAGAATTATATGTGATAATATCTAAGATATATGTCTATTAATTATAAATTATCTAAGAATTTAAATTACATAATTAAGTTATAAATATGTCTATTAATTATTCAAATTTTATTTTTTGAATTTAGTTTAACATAATAAAGAGTAATATGGCATTACAATTATTGCACAATACATAATATACATAATATATTGTACAATACATACAATTATTTTAGTGATTGAATTTAGAAAATTTTATAAATTTTCTCAAAAAATTCATAACTTAAAAATTGCTTTGACCATTAGAGACTAAATTACTTTTGTCAGGCATGTAATTTTAAATTTTATAAAAATATTTTTTTATTTATTTTACATTTTATTTTTTAAAATAATTTATGTATAATTAATAGGGCGTGGTTGATCTAGTATCTTTCACGTAACAAAATTTTCCATCTCTTTTTCATTTTATAACAAAATTGTATTTCAATACCTTATTAAAAAAAGTTTTAGATAGACAAAAGTAAATGTTATAATTAATTATAATAAATTTAAAATATATTTGAGAAAAAACTACATATATAATCAATATAAAATATTTTACATAATTAATCAATTACAATTTATAATTTATTTATTTTTAATCTTCGTCTAACATAATTCATATAATAAAAAATATTTATTTATTCATAATAAATTTTAAATATATAAAATAAATAATTATTCTATTAAATGCAAAAGGCAAAATACTAATTTTATAACATTTTATTATCAATAAAAATCATATTGATTATCAAATTAGGTATTTTCATTTTAATCTTTAAAAGATTCTTGAATTAAAATTCCATTAGTTACATTAATTCTTACATTATGTAAAAATTCTATTGATATAACATATTAATTATCATATTAGTATAAATTTATTTATTTTTTTATAAATTTATTTATTTCATATAATATTAAATGATTAATTGATAGAATAATTAAATTAATTAAATAATTAAATAATTAAAATAAATTAAATTAATTAAAAATATGTTAAAATATGATAAAATAAATAAGTAAATCAATAAGATAAAATAGAATAAAATTACTGTGTATTCCATTTATTACAAACAAGAAGATTAATAAAACGAATGGAGGATGAAAATGTTGCCACTGAGAGCTGTATATATGTGCTTCATCAACTTGGTAACTGTCACTTGTTTATGTTTTCCCTTCCTCTATTCTCTTCTCTGATTCTCTTCATAACACAACAAAGCCTTTAACTTGGAACTTTCTGTGAATCCCAACACAAACCCTCTCTCTCTATCTGTGCTTCGTTTTTGTGTTTCCTTCGATCATGGGTCGTCCACCCAGTAATGGAGGTCCAGCCTTTCGCTTCACTCAACCTGAGGTATTCTTCAAAATTTCAACTTCACGTGATTTTTTCATGTTTTCCCCTCTTTTTCTTGTGTGTTTGTATACTGGGTGTTTGTTTTTATGCTAAAGTTTTAACCTTGTGCTGAATTAAATTAATCAACTGGTTCTGCTTCACTCTGGTGCTGTCAATTTTGTCACTGGATTGATTTTGTGACATTCAATTTTGCTATGTATTTGTGTGATGTTTGGTTTCTGAATGGTGGATAATTTCATTTGTGTTGGTGTGATAAACTAGTGCTGCATGTTGAAAATACTTGCATCAAGTTAGGGCTGTGACATTGCGCAAGGAATTAGGGTAAAGAGGATAGTTGCATCACTTTTCTAGACCACTTGTTTGGTAGCCATATCTTTTTTGAGTTAGTGGTAGGAAGTAAATTAGGGTTGATCAACTGTGAGCTAGACATAAAACAAGTTTTGCAAGAGTATTTGTTTTAAATGAGACAACTTCCTTGTACTGCAGAATCCAACAAAGCAAGTCAGGTCAAATCAAATTAACCATTTTACACTACATTGCAAAACTAATCAATGATTAATAGTTGTAGACTAGTAAAATTAAATGAGATTAAAATTAATTAAAACGGCATAACAGAATGCATGCATGGAATTTTGGAGTTACGATAACGGAATGTATGCATGAAAGAAGTGAAACAATGAAACTGTCCTCACCATGACGACATGTGGGATCAACACGTGGACAGACTCTACGTTGGGATTGTCAAGGTCTTGCTCAATGGAACTCTGCGGCATTGGCGGAAACCCTTGCTAGGTAGAATTAAGTGTCAGTTATTAAGAGAATTAGGGAAAGAAAATGAATGGAAATTATTGGTTTTGGAAATCAGAAGAACACATTGACACAATAGTGCAACATTACCAAGCTAGTTCTCTTTCTACGGAGGGTCAAAACTCAAAATCAAATTGTTTCCATTTAAACACTTCTTTTCCTTTGTCTCTTTGATTTCTTAGGATTTTTTCGACAATGACAATGAGGGTGTGTGCAGTGAGTGGTGGAGGAAGGGCGGTAAACAGGTCCAGTAAATTAGAGATAAAGTTATATGAGTAATTCAGGAAAAAGAGAGAAATGGAGTATATTATTAATTATGGTATATTTAACAATTGTCAATATTTTTTATTGGTGGGCCTAAAGCTTGACCTTTAGTAGCCTTACCTTTGGGCCAACCTTGTGATGATTTGACACGATGTGCAAACCTCACTAGTCACAACATTTAATGGGCTTTGTTCTCTGTCTTAGGATTTGGGTGTATTGGGGATTAAGCCTTAAAGTGTTTGCTCTGTGCTACCAAAACTTCTACATATAATCAAATGCCATATTGAATTTCTTGTTTTGGGAACCTTTTTCCCTTGAAATGTATGTGTAGTGTTCAGTGTTATAATTTTAGGCTAGAAACTAGAAATTGAAAAAACAAATTAACATTGAGTTGATGAAACAAAATCATAAATCATTACCTAGTGTGTGAACCCGTGGTTTCAGAAGAATAAAAATAAAGCAATGTAATTAAACAGTGTTTAATTGTGCTCCTTTAGTTATTTTCATTCAGCAAGTCAAGCTTTCTGACTTTTAGGTTTCTTCGAGGAGAATTTGTGGAAGAAAAGTAAAAAGAAAAAAAATGTTTGAATAGTATGATTCATAGTCACATAATTTGTCATATGCTCCCGTACATGGTACAGATAGGCTGTATGCGACCTTCCGAAGCGTTGGCATGCAAGGGGTATGCATGGTTGGTATGCATATCAAGAAATGTGTTGGACAGCTATAGAAAATAAATGACTGACTCTTTAATATATAAAAATAAATAAATAATTTACTGAATGCAGAACCAGATAACCACAACACAAGTATCTTTTCATCTTTTTAAACATCAAATCTCATATGCAGCTTCTCTCTCTTTGAAAACCACCCTGCCTTTCCTCCACCACATCTGGTAAACCCTATCCTTCTCCAACCACCACTTTGCTCCCCACTTTTTACAGCTGTAGTTAGATCCCATTAATGATTAACCCCAACGTTCTTCCTTTTGATATTGACATCTTCAACCTCCTCAAGGCTTGAAGAAGATGCCAAATAATGCCCCTCCCATGTTCCACATTTCTGACAATGTAGCATTGTTTCCTCCTCTCAAGTTTGCGCCACTTTCATAAATTTGCAGAGAATTGGAGATAACCAATTTGCTGAAGTACTGCAAATTGATAACACAAGTTCCAATTTGCAGTTTGCTGGAGTGAAGAGCATATTATGTGACTATGGTATGATTAGTATTGGGGATAGGGAATCTTCCATGTCTTTTGCAATATAAAGTCATCTGTGATTCGTCTCATGATATGAACCACTGTCTATTCCAATTATACTGTGAATCTTGCAATTTGAAAAAAAAATGTTGTGAGATTCTGTCAATTGAGATTTTCTATAAAGAGTGCTGTCAAAAACTATTGTTTATCTGTATAGGTTGCAGAAATGGAAGGTATTCTTCAAGAACACAACAACGCAATGCCAGCACGTGATGTTCTTACTGCTCTTGCAGAGAAGTTCAGGTGTGCCTAACTGCTTATGCTATTATTGAGTGTTGTAATGAGTATCAGACTAATAGTAATATTTAGTTTGCTCCTGAAAATGTGATTAAAATGTGCTTTCTTTATTTTAGTGAATCGCCAGATCGTAAAGGCAAGATTACAGTACAGATGAAGCAGGTATGATATGACTAATATATTATTTTAAAATGGAATCTTTCACCCTCCATGTTCTTAGTTTTCAGCTTCATTATAGGTTTGGAATTGGTTTCAAAATAAGCGGTATGCGATAAGAGCAAAGTCAAGTAAGACTCCTGGGAAGTTAAACATTACACCATTGCCTCGGGATGATTCAACCCCAGTAAGGAGTTTGCCTCAACTACCAACAGCTTCTCCAATTCCTGCTGCTTCTGCTTCAGGTAGAATGTTGCTGCTTTTGGGTGCTTAATTTTCTTTATTTTGCTTGAATTCATAGCCATACTTATTTGTTAGTCCTGTGTACTTCATGTTGTGATGGTTTGTGCTGAGAATTTGATCATGCTTTTACTTAGATCATATACCACATCGGTGTTGTTTTCTTGGATCTCTAATTCATCTAAGTGAGTTGATTATGCAGATTTCCCAATTTGTTTGATTTATATTAGGCTCACTTGAAGGGCTAGATGTATACATGCTTCATGGCATTATGTTTTCAGTTTGAACATGCTGTGTAGTGTGCGTTAAGGGAAAAAAGTAATGCATTATATTTTGTGTAGGTCTTTCTGTTACCATTACGATTGAAACCTGGTATCTTTTTAGAAAGAATATTCTTTTCAATCACCATTTGCAATATTGCTTCCCAACAGGTTGTTGTTGATTCTGTGCCTTCTGCTTTCTAAATTCTTGGTCAAACTTTTTCATCACATTATGATTTATAGTAGGGAGAACTATTGTTTTAGATTTTTGATGAAGCGAACATTTTTTTCCAGCCCCTGTCCCTTATTTCATGCTCACACTTTTCATTTATTTACTGTTGTTTACCAGATTTGTCTATTTGAGAAAAAAAGTCGCTTCTTACTTTCTATTAAATCAATCAAGAAAGAGAGAGAATCACTCTCCTCCCTTTTCTTCACTTTCTTTCACATTCCTCATACCAAACAACCTAAAATTCTATTAGATACTTTATGATCCTATGTTCAGTGTGACTATAATAGACCAGAATTGAGGTAAATGGTGTAGCATGTTCCTGTCCAGTTGGGTTAGGGGAAATGATTGATTTTTTTATTTTTGTATTTTTTCCAGTTTCTTGAGAAAACTTTGAAAAGAAAGCAGTTATTTCCCAAAAATTTCTGTTCCCAAACGTTCTAGTAATCTATATTGCCAGAACAACCAATATCATTGTATTAGGGTGGTATGAGCAGAGATCAATATGTGATACAAAAACATTTGTGAGACAGTTCTCAAGCCTTTCATATGAACTAGATCAGTATCTCAAAAACAAAAACCAATATGAACTCAGTAAAACATAAAGATAATATATAAAATTCTTCCAATGTATCAGATTTCATTCTCTCTAACTAACTCTTCCATCTCTCACACCCATCATGTATACCCCTCTAACAATTATAAGTGGGCCTTAGATTTAGGCCTACCACAGTATACTTCTAAAGCCTTTCTTTATTGTATGGGCCTTGCAAAAGCTCAGTGTCCCTCTTGAATACAAAAGGCAGTCGAATGGTATCCAAAAGGAATGTACAACGCTCACAGATACCAAGATTCTATCATGATACAACTAAACAGAGGAATCTCCAACTTTACCATTCCTCAAGGTACTGGGTCTGCCACTTGCAATATCAGCCCCTCTCCCCTTCATTTCATGATGCGCCTGAAGTTGCCCCATCCATTGGAGCTCTTGAGTAATTAGCAGTTCCCAAAAGTTCCATGATCCTTCTCACTTCTCAGTTGAGCTTCTTGCAGCTCCCTTTGAGATTCTTGAATCTCCATCTCTGCCTCCAATTTTTTAATTTTTTTTTTCAATTCTCAAACCTTTTACCCAAAGCCTTCATTTGATCCTCCATTCTTGATGGGACTATAAATAACATATTCTGGTCATTAGTGCTAGAGCAGAATGGAGGTAAATGGTGTAATCTTTGTTTCTGGAACAATCAATTAGATCAGTATCAAGGTGATGCTTGCTGGACAACTATCTTAATTGTGGCCATCCTAGCCCTAATTATGACTCTTTATCTGCCTTCATTGCATCCTCCAACATCACTGTTCTAGGGGTAAGGAGATGTGTTTAGTAGCACTTAGTGACATGGCCTATGTAGTTCTTATACAGTTTGAGCAGTTCTCTCCTTACTATTGTCTCTCTCTGGGTATTTAAGATACTTGGCTTGTCTTCTTTTTCTCCCTCTTCTTACTATTAATGCCCTCAACACATCTCTTTAGCTGTCGTATAACTAACTACAGCTGTACAGTGACTAGCTAAATGGTTACTGCTGTTATCTTTAATTTTTACTAATCAAAGTAGTTGAAATTGTGATTTTACTTGGGATTATGAAAGGGAGTTAAGATTTTTAAGTCATGCAATTGTAACATAAATTGTAAGATCCTATGGAATTTATAAACTTATACAACTAGGCTTTCCTCACACTTTACCCAGTGAGCCAGATTCGAAAGAGGAGAGGAGGTCAGGACTGATGCAGAAAAGAAGAGAATCAATCACCCAGTGACTTTGCAAATGAAAGTATGAAAGAGGAGGAACAATGGAGGAAATGAAGATCTATTAGAGTATAGGATTAGAAAAACATAACATTGCTTAGATCACACTGTATATTTTTTATTTTCTCGTAATCTTACTGACTGGACCTCAAAATGTCTGTCAGTCCACAGTCCAACTCTCACTTCTCTCTGTATAAATAGCTATCACCTAGCTGCTCTAACTGACTTGTCAGTTAGAATCAGACCTATCAAATAGTATGGCCTGGCCCAATGGGCCAATTAATTTTCTGGAGCCAGGCTGGGCCAGCCCAAATTCCTTGTGGGCTCCTTTTTCTTTGGCCTCGCTTGGCACCACATCAGGCCACTGGTCCAAATGTGGCCTTGTTTAAAAATAAAAACACCTTTTTATAATTTAAAAGAATAAAATCAAGTTGAAAATTAACATCTCACATTTCAAAATTATTGTGTTTAATGTTGAATTTCCAATACATCACTTTGAAACTTTACTTTTCTTTTATTTATTAATTTATTAATGATAAAAAAGCAAGAGGGAAAAAAAGTAAGCTAGATTCCATTTGAGCTAATTTCAATCCCCTTATGAAGTTCCTTTGTAACGTGTTCCGAGAATGAGAATTGCATGTGTAGCATTTTGAGTGTTCATTTGGGAAGAAAAATTAGGATTTCCATTTCTCTATTTCCTTTTTAAACATTTAAGAGTTAAAATTCAAAAGTTATATTTTCTTACCAGGCTAGCCTAACCTGAACCCATTTGACCCATTGGGCTAAACAGGTTAAGACGAAATGTCTCGCTTTAGGCCACTGCTTCTAAGGTCCAGCTAGGCCTTATTGGTTGGGCCGAAATCGACAGCTCTAGTTAGAATGTATATACAACTACTTTCATTTTATAGTTTTATTTTATTTCTTTTATGGTATAGAGTAGGATTCTATCCTTTCAATCCCTAACCCTAGATTCTCTCGACCCTATCTTTCTATTTTCACTTTGATTTGTTTTCTCCTCTGGTGATTCTTCCTCCATGGCATCTTCTTCGAATGCTCCTATCACCTTCCCTGATGCAATCTCTGAAAAACTTGACTTCAAGAACTATTCTACATGGTGTAAACAAGTTGAGCCAATCATCAAAGGCTACGAATTGAAAAATTTCTTGGTTAATCCAACAATTCCAATGAATTACATCACCATTGAAGATCACCTTGCAAATTGTGCTAGCAAAGAGTTTCTTGTTTGGGAGCAACATGACTCGTTAGTTTTGTCCTGGCTTCAATCAACGATTTCTTGCGAGATGTTGCCTCTTTTCATCGGTTGCACCAGTGCATGGCAACTTTGGGACAAGATCGAAATGTTCTTCAAGTCAGACACCACTTTTCGTGCTTACCAACTTCGCTCTGCACTATACTCTACAACTCTTGGAGATCGTTCAATCTCTAATTACTTTGTTAGCATTCATTACTTGGTGAATGCGCTCTCTGACATTGGTAACCCAATTTCATCCAAGGAGCACCTCAATATTCTTCTTAAAGGTCTACCTAATGAATATGAACCCATAATTGTGCTAATTGGAAGTCGCTTTGGTCTTATGAGCGTTAGCGTTGTTGAATCGATGTTACTTGTGCATGAATTGTGCGTAAAGAAATTTTGCGAGGAAACCCTAGCAACAGTAAATCTTTCCGAAGCTTGCCCTAATGGAGATGAATCGCACAATACTCTAGTCTCACCAGCAAGAACAGTTGAAAGTAGAGGTAAGATTTGAATAGGTTAAGGCTTTTCAACTTCGAACAATTTTGGGTCCCCTATGGGTTGTGGGTCATGGGTCTGAAAAGTGGTTTTTTAGGTGTGGTGTGGTGGCATGATCTCACCAATCTCATGATCTTGCACAATGATCTCACTTGATTTAAACAAATTCTGAGTTTGAGTGAGATTGCAATATGCCTGCTAGATCATAATTATTAGAATCTTATAATTCATGATTCAAATCCTATGATTGGATATAATTCAGCTATCTATCAATTCTTATCATAAGATCAATCTCAAATGACTTTGAATCTAATAATATATGAATGAATTGATTCAATTTCGTATCATTGATATGAAACACGTGATTCAATGGTTTGTTGTCATCATCATCATCATTTGTACACTTGGTGATTCAGTCCATACAAATAACTTGGTGATTCTTATTTGAATATCGATTTGATAACCTTGCTCAGGATCATAAACTTGTAGTTTTGACTGCAGTGCTATTATAACAAATTAAGGCCGTACTTCTTTACTCACCCTTGTTCTTCCTAACATAGCTCTCCTCATTGGAGGAATGCTAATGGGTTGGAACCTGAAATAGATTTGGACTATCTTTCATCTTTCTTAATAATATATTAAGCGTGTCAACAAGTGGCTAGAGATTCATCATAAGCTTTGACTAAGATTACAATTAAAGCTTGCTCCAAATTGGATATCTGTGAATGCATATTGGGTTGCTTTTTGGTTTTTTTTTTGTTTACATGATGTATTTTTTCTCTCAAAGATGTTAATATTTTCTGCTTATATTGTATATCTGTTAATGTGTATAATACACAAATGAACCAATTGAATTTCATAGCATTACTGTATATATTAATGATGATATTGGATGAAAGATTCATTTTCTGCTGCCTTGAATGTCTTTTGTTTTTGTGAGGGGTATAATGGTGCTTTAAATCTCAACTTATCGATTAGTAAAACTTAATCAGAAAAAAGATCCTACTACAAATTGTGTCTTCATTATAGACTATGTATGTTTTTATGGTCTTATTTACTTTGTTTACTTTACCTTTGTTTCATTGTACTCAGTTTCAACAGCAGTGAAAGCAACTCCAGAAAGTTCAGTTATGGAATTTGAAGCTAAATCTGGAAGAGATGGAGCATGGTCAATATTTCCCCTTCAATAATATTTAGTATCTTTTCTTGTTTGATTTTCTTAATTATTTTACATTTGTGGATCTGATTTGTTGTCTTCTTATTGTTAGGTATGATGTGGCTACCTTTCTATCACACAGATATTTGGAGACCAGTGATCCGGTAATTTAAAACTAAGATTATTTCTGTTTTTAAGTTTTCTGAAGAAATTAATGGCCCTTTTTGTTTTTGATATGGTTTTCAATTTCCCTTGTACTGAAGATATATCCTTGGTGATCTTGTGATTTTACTGCATTCTGTTCAAGCACACATGTCCCTATGAATGCTTTGACCAACTACCAAAGTCATGTTGTAAAAGGCTCTTAGTGGTGGAACCATTACGAACTTGTTAGAACTTAGAATATATTCTGAACTATTAGTTTTATAATATTTCTTGATACAATTATCAGTGTTAATTACCATAATTTAGGAGCTATGTTTTATTAGGGATAAGATTTGTAAATCAGATTTGAATACTAATCCTTATTATAAATTCATAAGGGCTGAGAGGAATTCTCTCAAGTAATTGCAAGAATTCTAGAGAGTTCGAGTTGGCTTGGAGAGCCTCCTCTCTGGTTATGAATCACTTTGGTCACCACTGTTAACAAATCAACTAAAATCCCCACTGCCATGAAAAATTCTTGTAAAGTCACCAACAAATGAACACTGGGAATCGGTCAATTCAAAATGGACCTGACTAACCTATACCTGAAACTGAAAGACCCTACATCAGATACACCTTCACTTCCTGCAATAATGTGCTGCGTCTCCCAGCATGTACAGCTCACTTGCCACCCTACATGTGTATTTTAAAGGCACTTGTTTTTGTGATGTTTGGTCTGCCACCTCTGTCTCTTTTTTATCCATTATATCTGTTAGGGACCAGCAGTTGGAAGGAGATAGAAAAGAGAGATTTTTATTGATTCGGATAAAAGAACAAAGAAAAATAGGAGAGAAAGCTCTCCTCCAAGGGTTTCCCCTTCACAAAGGATTTCTCCTTTCACAAAGAGCTAAAGCTCAGTTTACAAAATGATTAATTTCTCCTTCCTTCTATCCTTCTTCCCCTATTTATATCTAATAAACCCCTCTAACTCATTAACTAATATCCTAACTGTCCTAACTAACTCCCTTATCCTAATATCCTAACACTACACCCCACCTACAGAACAACCTTGTCCTCAAGGTTGAAATCTGACAATGGAAAATAGTAACACATTTACTTACGTTTTTTTTTTTTTTTTTTCTTTTTCCAATTACAAGAACATAACAGCACCCATGGCTGTTCAACTGTTAGAAAAAAAAGCCCTGGCTTCCACCTTTGCTGCTTGCATCAGGTGGCTTTGGTGGTGGTGAAGGGAGAGCTGGATTCTGTACAATTTCATTCTCCATTAATATTGTTTCAATATTTTGTCCCCACTGCTTTAACTGCATTGACAAGTTGGCCAGATTCTCTGAAACCCATAATTTGTCCGTCACATCTTGTTCCAAGGCATTCATCAGTGAGTAGCTCATATGACCAAGATTTGCAGTACCCATGGTGTAGTTTGATTCAACTATACAGAGATTTAGATTCAACAATTTTAATGCTAGAAATGATAGGTTAACCCAGTTGCTTAAGACCCAAGTTTTTCTGGCCATTGGAGGGTCCTTTAACCCATGCTTGATCACTGTACATGGGTCTTTCCCCATCTCCATGCTTATGTTGACACCAAGACAGAGCCTTGATGGTGGATATCTTTGGCTCATGGTAACAAGATCTTTCTGCAGTTCCTCAATTGTTACCTTAGCTGAATCTGGATTTTCAAAACAGTGGGCAATTTCTGCCTCTCCTTTAATTTCCTCCATGATCCCAATCCTCTTCTCTGCCTCAACAACTTTATCTGAATCTTGGTCATCAATATCCAGCTCCTCTATGATGGGTTCCACGTTCTCTTTAAGTCCGTCAACCTTTTTCTTGATCTTTTTTTCAGACGGTCGTGCTCCCATCCTTTCCTCTTCCCCTTTCACTTCAAGAATGATTTCTGGACCTTTTTCTGATTCCTGTTTCAGCTCTGAAATGGTGACCTTGCAAGAATGATAGTGCAGTCCACAAGAATTGGACGCTCTTTCCAACCAAGAAGATAACCCTTCTTCTTGATCACTGTCTTCTTTTTTCTTCTTGTTCAGACATTCCATAACTAGATCTTTGAGTTGCTGCAAATCTGGCATGTGTGCCTTGATGTAAACGACCTCTTTCTGCAACTCGCTGGTTGTCCTTTCCACCATTCCCATTATGTCCTCCATTGTGATCAAGATCCGGCAGCTCCTTCTTCTTGGCCCAAATTTGAATCCGGCAGGTCGGACCAATTTTGTTAGGGACCAGCAGTTGGAAGGAGATAGAAAAGAGAGATTTTTATTGATTAGGATAAAAGAACAAAGAACAATAGGAGAGAAAGCTCTCCTCCAAGGGTTTCCCCTTCACAAAGGATTTCTCCTTTCACAAAGAGCTAAAGCTCAGTTTACAAAACGATTAATTTCTCCTTCCTTCTATCCTTCTTCCCCTATTTATATCTAATAAACCCCTCCAACTCATTAACTAATATCCTAACTAACTCCGTTATCCTAATATCCTAATAATATCCCTTGTAAAAACCATTTCACACTCCTATGAGTCTGATTCTTAAGCTTCTAATAGACTAATGAATAGTGGGAAACTACCTTGACCAGGCCAAGTATTTCCTTTTCTGTGTGGTGAGTCAATTCCTTAACACACAGTGAGATAGCCACTAAGATGCAGTAATCTGGATTTTGAGATGTATCAGGAGTGTTCTCTACGGTTTCTTTTTTTAGTTTACAGGTCACTCATTAATGGTGTGCTATAACTACCTTGTGTTTTGTCCACAAATCTTTTGTTGGGCATATAAACAGAGGTAGTTGTTGGTTTCATCTCATTTTGTTGAGGCATTAGCTTTATATATCATGTAATTGTAATATTCTTCTCTATGTTTCAGGAAGTGCTGGTACGATTTGCTGGTTTTGGACCGGAGGAAGATGAGTGGATCAACATTCGAAAGCATGTTAGGCCCCGCTCGTTGCCATGTGAATCATCAGAATGTGTTGTAGTCATCCCTGGCGATCTCATACTTTGTTTTCAGGTAGGAACCGCTGTAGCCAGGTGTCATGAAAAGTTAATTTTGATCATGGACAGTTGTTTTTCTCTAATCATTTTTGCTTTTTGAAACATCTATTTTTGTTTTCCTTATTTTTTATTTACTCTTCATTCTCAACATTACAGGAAGGCAAGGAACAAGCGCTTTATTTTGATGCCCATGTCCTTGATGCTCAAAGACGTAGGCATGATGTACGAGGCTGTCGTTGTAGATTTCTGGTTCGTTATGATCATGATCAGTCAGAGGTATGAATTTTCAACAAGATTTTCTGTTGTGGGATTTTTTTTGATGATATAATTGTGTTTTTTCTGATTCAGTTTTTGGTGTGGGTTTCAGCCTCTAGTTTGTACTCATTGAGATATTGATCCCTATTTTTCATGAAGGATTGGTTCCTATAGTTTATGCTTACTAAGATATTGGTTCCTATAGTATGATGATGAATTGCAGTTTAGGTTATCCCAGGGGCAACATGCCATACACTTTAAGCATCTTATACAACTAATGGTGTTATAAATCCCGCTTAGTGGCTGATCTATAAATACTTGTTGCTGTAGAACGTTTCCAGATTAGATACAACACCCTTTGTTTGTCTCTTTTTGAAAATTGTTTCCCTGCTAAATCATATTTTACAATGGCCTTTTTGTTCTAATGGCTATATCATTCTTTATGAGAGTTCCAATGAATGCAGAATGGCAGCAAAAAGGTGCACTAAAAATTGTGTGACTGCTTGTTGAATCCTTGTACTTCTTAATAGTGCCATTTGAAATGAAGTAGAATCATGCATGCGCAAGATTCTACAAATTCGGTTCTCTCATTCATATATGATACAACAATTTATATAACACTTTTTTTCTCTATCTCTCTCCATCACATCACTAATAGCATACCATACTTCTCTCTCTTTCTCTCATTGTTGTAAAATTTATTGTACAAATGACATTATCCTTAAAATTTATTTTGAATTCTATTACCACTAAACTGCACTTGGTTGGTTAACCACATCTCATGTTCTGGCCAGGAAATTGTGCCGCTGAGGAAAATTTGTCGCAGGCCCGAGACTGATTACCGTCTACAGCAACTTCATGCTGTGAATGAGGCAGCACCACCTGTGGATCAGCTAAGGACTGTCATGGATCCAGCAGCAGCAAATGTTAATTCCATGAGAACTACTACTGAAACAGTGCCAAGGGAGCTTATTGCAGCAAACATTCCTATGGAGACACCAGTTTCACAAACAAATGTTCCTGAAAATATGGATGTGGATCCAAAGAAATCTGAATCAAAAGCTGAAGTTCAAGCAGGAAATTCCATCATTACCCCTGGCAGTGCCCCATTTACCAACATCATTACTCCAGCCAGTGTTCCTGAAGTCTCTAGCCAGACTCAACATGGTTGAATGAAAAGAGCTATAACTATTTCATTTTTCAAACTTGATCATACCTTAGTACATTCTTTAGTTTCTTATAACTGTTAGTTTATCTTCAGAACTTAATGCTTCTATCTGACTTTCTGTTGTTTTATTTGAACCATGGTAATTAAAAAGAAAAATAGGAGGATATACAATTATCGACCATATAGAGGGCTTTTTTTTTTTTTTTTCCTTGAGGATTTTGTTTTCCTTACATACCCTTTTGATCTCATTTAGTTTGGTTTAAGTGCGATTTTGGTTTTGACTTTTTTTGATGGTTTGTTGGGTTTTCTTTTCATTTTTGTGTTCTAAAATCTATTTTCTAAAATTATTCCACACCACTCTTCAATCAAAATCTATTAAATTTTGAAATATATTTTCAGAACAACTGTTTTCTAAAAAATAAAAATAAAATAGAAGTGTCTAAGGATAAATACTTTCAAATGTACTTGAAGAGACATAAATTTTGGAAGACAGTTTATTTTAAAAATAATAAAGAAATTTAATTAGCCCATTCATCATTTTTCTTCTAAAAACCTATAAATTCTCATTTTTCTATTTAAATATTTGTGCGAGTTATGACAAAAATTAGTTCGAATTCTCCTCTCAATCCGAAGAGATAGCAAACAAGATTTGTCCACCATATACCTAAATTTTATTGGCTTTGCACTTGACTACCATTTTTCATCCATACAGGGTTTCTTTGCTACACTCCTCTAAAAGAAGAAAAATTCAACACAGGGTTTCTTTGCTACACCCCTCTAAATTTCAGATTAGGCATATATTGCAGACGATACAAGACAACTCACTACTTGAGATAGTAACAGTGCTCCACACAAATTCTAGAAAACTTTCAATTCTCAATTTTATATATTCTCCGTCGAAGGTTAAACTGTTAATTTTGTTGTTAGAAGTTGCCGTTTGATTAACAGTTCAGTGTTATGTAAGAGAGAATAATAGTTATATCATATACACCTTTTACTGGCTCAACTCAACCCTGCAAACAGCTGTTAGTTGTGTTGCTGAAAATGCAAGAATGATTTTCGAATATGATACTAAAACACATATAATTGGCTTACAGTTACACAACATGTAAGAAAATATTACATAGATATATGAACTAACCATACATCTAGAATTAACCCGCTAATGATGTAAATTTCTATAGTGATCATGAAGGTGCAAGAAGACTAAATAAGTTGTAATTATACACTAGTATTTGGTGAAGACATGTTTGTGTGTGAATATTGAATACAATTAGTATAACTATTTCCTGAATCATATACGTAAGTGTATATATGTATGTATATATATATATATATATATTTATATTTCCATGGACTGATTTTAAGCACCTCAACTCCATAGTTTTCTCCTATTAACAAAAGCAACCTTTTGAACATTCCATCAAGAGTAATGACTTGGTACCAAAATTACTCTTGAAAGTGGCAGACCAAAGGTATTAAGAGTCGAACTATTCCTCGACTTCTTATCTTCAGCAGAGGACATTTATTATAGTGAATTATTTGAACTTTGGTCTTCGTTTGAGCTGTTCAATTGATTATTATTTGTGAGATTCTCAACTGATGCATTTGATAAGCCTTTGCTTGCAGATTCCTTAATAGTTGAACCTCCCACAATGTCCAGGGCAAGCTGGCCAGAGTAAAGCAACAAACCAACAGAGTTGATGCCATAGACAAATGTAGCAAGATAGCACAGGCCATTTATTATTGTCCTGTGAAAAAATATCATATGATTAATAAAATGAAACCATAAAAATTCTCCTAGAGAGTTAAGTTATGGAAACTACCTTATGGTGATTGTTATCTGGCGAACCTGAAAATCAAGCCATTTTAACTGTTAGTTTATCTTGAGCAGCCATAAGAAAGTAATCTGTTAATTAATCAAAATGCTTCACCAATCCTACCATTGAGATACAAATGCTACAGACACAATCACATATGAAAATTAGTTAGGTATGTTTGATTTCTTTCTCACATTTTGGTTTTAAAATCTGTTCTCTAAAATAGTTCCATACCACTCGGCAGTCAATTGCTCATCCAAAATCTAATCCTTTTGACTTCATACATCTATTTAGATAGATACATTAATGCGATCCTTTCACTGTACTAACTGTACAGCAAAGATGAATGAGAAAGGACAGAAAGTTGAGACAAAAGAAAAGGGTAAATCATCAAATTGATTTTGAAATTATTATCCTCTCATATAAAGGATTAGAAATTATATAAGTAGTTTCTAAAATATTAAAAATTATGTTATATAGTAATTCAAACATAGAAAAATTCTTCAAATTGATACCTCAGAATAATTAATAATTAAATTGATGAATTTTTAATATCTTAGAGACTATTTATATAATTTGATTAGTTTAAAGATGATCTGGGATTGAGAGTAATAGTTGGAAAAGAATATGATACTAACCGAAAAATTATCTGAAAGTGCTTGGCGAGCAAGAGAAGCCTCAATAGAAGTGGTGAATCTGTAGAGGAAAACAGCAATGACACCAGCTATAACTGCCCCTAACAATGCTTGATCAGGTGAAGGTGGACTCTTCTTAGCTTTTATGGAACTTGACTTCATAGCTTTCAAGCTATCCAAAGACTTGTTCACTCCTGAAGATCTAAATTTCTAGAACCACCAACCAATTTCATTCAACAGTGGAATGAATCAAAATAACAATCTCACTGATATCACTCTACAAATTAATGCAGACTGCAGATAAAAAAAGTTAATTGAAATTTCAATGTGACTTGAATATTTTAATAGAAAATCTTGCTATGAAACACTCATCTCTCTTTTCTCTTTCAATATATGTAATGGATAGGGTCCATATCAATTGAGTACTGTTCTTGTTCTCAGAAGATCAATAGCAAATTTTGACTATCCAAGCAATAGATAAACAGTTAAGATTGATTTTATTCTATTGTAATGTTAATCATCCTATTAGATGACACCACCAAGAATATTAAGATTAATTATTTTTATGAGAAAAGGATTATTTAGAATGCTTACATTAACAAAATACAACTTTTCATTTGTTTTATATACTTCCAATTTTTCATGCCGTACCTTTGCTAGTCAGTATAATTAATAGCATTTAGGTGTTTTTTTTAAAAAGGCGTATGTATAATAGAAAGTTATATACTTTTCTATTTGTTACAGTGCTTTGAAAATTGAAATTATACTTATTTTTCTGAGACAGGTGAAACCTGAATGGTCAAAATTTGACAGAAAAAATCAATTTAAATATAATATAAAATAAAAAAAATTTACACGATCGATCAATTATAAATTATCATATATAATAAATTTATTAACTATTACAAAAATTAAAACATTGAGACGGCGAGTGAAAAAACTACCCAATGTTTCAATTAAAAAAAAAATGCAGAATGTCGAAAGAGAGTGAAAGATGAAAAAATTGACATAAAATATTTACCCGTGGTTCAACTTCTAAACAGCTTTTATATAATTACAGACTACCTTAAAAGTTATCTTCATAAATATTTTTAATTGATTGATTAATAATGTGAAAAAGTATTTTCTCATAATACAATACACATGAAAATTAAAATTAAATATAAATAAATGAGTTAATTAAGTTTTTCTCTTTTCAACTATTTCATATTTCAAATTTTCATCTCTAAAATGTTTTTCCAATTTTTAATTAATTATTTAATTTTTATCAATATTTTAGTCTTTAATCTCACAGAAAAATATCAATACCAATATTTTATAATTTAATGTTAACTACTAAAAAAATTCGGACAAGAATTAAATGTGAAATTAAAAACGGAGTAAGAATTGAAATTGGATCCATTGAAAAAAAAATTAAGGTAGTATTTGAATATTTCCTTTATTTTATCATTTTCACTGAAAATAAAAAATAGGAGTAAAAACGGTGTTTAGTTGATTTTTCTAAAATTATTTTTAAAATTGGGTGAAAATAAGAAATTACTCCGACTTATTCTCATCATTTTGACAATTATTCTTAGAAAATAAAAATTGAAACTAAAAATAAAAAATAATCTATGACAGTAAAATTAATATTAACCATTTGGATCTTTGATTCTACTTGATGCAACTTAGTACATGTAGTGTGAGGAATAACCGAACATGAATGATGATGACAACCTTAAACTCCACGAGGGAAACCAGAGTATACCATTTCTTTGGCGCGTTTAACACGGCGGCGGACGGAGCGGAAGGAGAAGGCAAAGATGGCGGCGGAGAGAAGGAGAGTGGAAGCAACCTGAACGGCAGAAGAAGAAGAAGAAGAGTCATCTGTGATATGGGAAAGAGAAGAAATGGGAAATGGTAATTGTTCAATTGCTCCTAACAAGTCTTGTGTTGTGAGTTGTGCTAGCCATGCATCTGGTGGAACTGCTGAAACACTTGTTGTTTTTGTGATTGTTCTGTGCACAAAATGAAGAGATGGTGAAGGGTTGTAATGATGATGATGATGATGGGTGAGTGAGAGAGGAACAGGTAGTGTTGAGAAGAGAAAGTGTTGATGATGAGAGTGCAACATTGTTGAAGAAGGAAATATCAAATATGCTGATGAATTCTTAGCTTAATTTAGCAAATACCAAACATAGAATTAGTTCATGTGTTAGTACTCAGCAGCCTAGTGTTAAAATAAATATCTTGTGGAACTTTGGATTTTGGTGGGGGTGACTTGAAAGCTACATCTCAATGTTAAAATATCCCATATCTGGTATGGATATTTATAGAAGAATGAAGATTGAATTTTTTTTTTCTTTTTTTTTTCTAAAAGATGGGATATTTTAAGGTGTGTTATAAAATATCATATATAAATGGAGGTTATACACTACTGTGTAGCATTTTAACATATTCATCTGTCCATGTTAAGTTCATTAATTGAAAAATTATTTTTTATTAAAAAGGTCTGATTTGTTGAAAACATATATACCAAATTCTTATTTTGTAATTTTTTTATTTAAACTTAATGTTTTCATTCATATCGTTGGTCCAGTCCTGAATCATTCTAAAATCCAGCATATTTATATTTAACATAACACATCTATTTTTGGTTAATAGTATATTAGCAAATTGTAACTAGATATTATTTTAAAATAGGTTATGGTGTAGCTTAGTAACACTCTCGTAATAAAAAAAAAAATGTAGACATTAAATATATATTGTCATTGATATAAATAATTATACTGATTTCTGTATTAAAAAAAAACTAACTGTCTACCAACAACTTTAGTGTTAACATCTTTTATATTAATATCAAAAAGTTCAATTAGAATATATAATACAATAATTTCTTTTTACATTTATATTTAATTTACAAAATTTTAAGGTTTGTACTAATTGTTTTAAAAGGTATAGGTAAGATGATTTTCAATACTCCTATAAAAGATTTTATGTTGACAGTGAGAAAATTAAATTAAATTATCAGTTTAATTAATTGAGAAAAATTGTGAAGCAATAAAAAAAATAAATACTATTATATGTTTTGTTTTTTATATTCTGTCTATTTGCTTCTTTTTTCAATAAAATATTTTATACTCTTTTTCAAGCAACGTAACCTTTCAAATTTGCTTGTGCCGTAGTAAAAGAATGCACTTTAGATGAAGTAATACATTATCATCCATCGGTAAAAAAAAAAAAATAAAAAAATTCAAGAATCTCCGTCTAGAATAAAATTCATAACTAAAAATAGTTAAACATATGTCATCATGAATATTAACCAGTTGGTTGGTCTGACTCAATATTAATTCATTAAGTAAATAGATAAAAGTAGATTAAATGGAGTTAGTCTAATTATTTCTTAAATAGATTATATTTTATTTGGTATGCTTTGGTTGATAAGCTAAGTCAATGGGATAAACAAACTCATTTTTTTATATTTTAAATTGAAATTTTATATAAAAAAATGATTCTTGTATCTTTTAACTTATTCTAACATTATAATTTATTCAATATAATGATTTTTGACTCAATTCTTAAAAGTGTTTTATTTTTTTAAGTGTGTCCGGATTTATTAGGCCACTAGCCATTTTTTGTCGGTTCTAATGATTATAAACTCTTTAACACGAAATGTAACTCTTGACGAGAAAGTAATAAATTCACACGACAATGACGAGAGAAATAAATTCATACAAGAATTTATACGGCAAGTGGGTCCAAAATTTTGTTAAAATTATTTAAACATTTAGTTTAGAATAGATAATTATTCAATAAATAATGATTTTTGTAAAGTTCTATTAATTTTTTTTCTATATATATATATATATATATATATATATATATATATATATATATATATATATATATATATATATATATATATATAAACAGCTGTTGGGAGAGGAGAGGAAGGAGTAAAGATTAAGATTTTGCTTCCCCTTAAATTTGCCCTTAAATATTTCAATGCACTAATAATATTTTTAAAAATTAGTCCTAATCTATGAGCTAAATTTTAAGAATTTGGTCAAAATACAAATTATAACATTAAGTTATACAAATTTTTTTTCAATTAAAAATATATATGAATATTAATTACGTATTCTTGTGAATTATAAACTATTTATAAACATATAAAAAAGTTAACGAAACTTTAAAAAATTATTAAAGTTGTTTGTTGCCTAAAGGTACAACTAAATAGTATATAGACGTGAAATAATCTTCATTTTATAAGTCAATCTTGTAAGGTTAAATTAGATTCAAAACCCTATATGACTAACATGTTGATAGAGATATCACATTACCTAAAATTAGGTCAAATTGTTATACATAAGTGGGAAACAACCCATATCTTACAATCAAATTTTTTGAGGTCAAGTTAGACTCATAACTTAAATTTTGAAGGCAGTATCAAAATCTATTCGTGAACTTATTTATTATTATTTGACTATGTTATTAGATGCTTTCAGACCGCTGTCAAACTATACATAAATTTCTAGTCCTAAGAATTCATACTTGAGACATCTAATCTTTAACATGAATAGAGTATATTGAAGATTTCATTTGTTTCCTAGAAATATAACAAGTTTAATGTATATGAGATTGACAATTTACCTTTCACATTACCAAAAATTAGGCCTAATTGTTGTATATAAGTGAAACAACCCACATCTTATAATAAAAAATTTTGAGATCAAGTTAGACCATAACTCAAATTTTGAAGATAGTATCAAAATCTATTCTAACTTACTTATTGTTATTTGACATATGTTATCATATGTTATCGGACTTTTGTCAAACTATACATAGATTTCTAGTTCTACAAACTTCATACTTGAGATGTCCAATCT
Organism: Hylodesmum podocarpum; assembly: GCA_026586105.1. NCBI lineage: Eukaryota > Viridiplantae > Streptophyta > Magnoliopsida > Fabales > Fabaceae > Hylodesmum > Hylodesmum podocarpum. The sequence goes on from JALJEV010000804.1 coordinate 4,913,635, forward strand.
TCAACATAAATAGCTTGAGATGTCCAATCTTCAATATGAATAGAATATATTGGAGATTCCATTTGTTATCCAATCTTCAATCTTCAATATGAATAGAATATATTGGAAATATTAAGTTTAGTATACACAAGATCGGCAATTTACATTTCTTCAACCTAAAATAGCATATATGCCTTCTCCTTTTGTTGAACTTACCTTTCTTTTGTCATCTGTCAAACTGATTTTATAAAATTGAATTATAAGAATTTAGAGGAAAAAAAAAGATGTAATTAATCTGAGTAATTAAGTTATTAATGATGGAACCAAGAAATAAATGTACAAAATTTCAGAAGAACCTTCTTAATATCAATGTAGGATTAGGATATATTTTTACTTTTAGAATCTATTTTAGTCCAACTCTTATCTAATTGGATTCAAAAAATTAGTATATCTAGGGCACCAAAAATGGGAATGGGCAAAGATTTTGAAATCATATTCTATAATATAATCAGCTGAGTCAATTCCATGGATAAAAGTATTGAACAAGTTACATATTCTAATGAGAAGTACACTATACAATACGGTTCTTGAAAAGGAACTTGACATCTCGAAGAGACCTAGGACTCCTCCTTGCGGTAATCTGGATGAGTGCACCATCGAGGAGCATGTGCTGCAGTATTCTTGCTATGTTCCTACTGTCATCAATGCCAAGATGATGGCTTCCTAATAATGGTATTTGCAGTTCCTTCATCATTGTAACCATTCCCGTGGCCTGTTACCAGTTTTCAAGCAAAGCATATATCCTAAATTAGGATTAATAAAACAAAGGGGCAAAAAGGAGGAAAAAGAAAAAAAAAAATTCATTTAGATCATTTAGATCAAGCAGCATTGTTACTTTTTTAAAAGACCATGAGGCACAGCTAGTTAAAATAGCCTATTCCATGTACAACATAGTTGTCACTTTCCAGACAACATTCTTTTTGCGGAATCAGTTAATGGGAATGCCATAAACTCTCTCAAAAGCTAAAATTGTTAAGTAATGGTACATGAATGGAGTTATACTTTTCTATCTTTAACATGCACCCTCATGCAAAAGCCCATTGGACTTGAAGCAAGACTAATTAACAGATCCACTTTACCTACGGCAGAAATTTAATTTCATTTAGCATTAAGGAGTGAACTGCATACCAGTTGATCATATAGTCACTTTGATACCATGTCGTGAATCCTGTCTCCCTATGTTTAAGCTGCTAGGTGAAGGTACATGACCGGTTTTATATTTCTGCACCTTTGACTGGGAGAAACTAGGTAAGCCATATGAACTCTATATTTCCTTCTTTTTTTCTCCTTATTTCTTCAATTGGCTTGAAAGTTTAAACACAGACAATGCTTAATGTTAAGATATTGGGATAAGGGAGTTAATTAGGAAAGTTAGGATATTAGTTAATGAGTTGGAGGGGTTTATTAATATAATTATGGGAAGAAGAATAGAAGGAAGGGGAGTCTTAAATCATTTTTGTAAATTGTTAAAGGAGAAATCCTTTGTGAAGGGGAAAACCTTAGAGGAGAGCTTTCTCTCCTGTTTTCTTTGTGTCTTTTATCCTAATCAATGAAAATCTCTCTTTTCTATCTCATCTCAACTGTGGGTTCCGAACAAATTGGTCCGACATACCGGATCCAAATTTGGGACAAGAAGAAGGTTCTGTCGGATCTTGATCGTGATGGAGAACAGAATGATAATGGTGGAGAGGACGACCAACGAGTTGCAGAGGACTACCAGCGAGTTGCAGAAGGAGGTCGCTTACATCAAGGCACACATGCCAGATTTGCAACAACACAAAGAGCTAGTGATGGAATGTCTGAACAAGAAGGAAAAAGAAGACAGTGATCAAGAAGAGGCGTTATCACGTTCTTGGTTGGAAAGAGCGTCAAATTCTTGTGGACTTCCCTATAATTCTTGCGAGGTCACCATTTTAGAGCGAGACAGGAACCCAGAAAAAAGTCCAGAAATCATTCTTGATGTGAAAGGCGAGAAGGTCACCATTTCAAAGCAGAAACAGGAACCATAAAAAAGTCCGGAAATCATTCTTGAAGCGAAAGACGAAAAAGGTCACCATTTCAGAGCAGAAACAGGAACCAGAAAAAGGATCGGAAATCATTCTTGAAGTGAAAGGCGAAGAAGAAAGGATGGGAGCACAACCGTCTGAAATCAAAATCAAGAAAAAGGTTGACGGACTTAAAGAGAATGTGGAACCCGTCAAATTGTTGGATCCAAATCTCTGTACAACACTAGTTGGATCAAACTACACCACGGGTACTGCAAAACTAGGTCATATGAGCTACCCACTGATGAATGCCTTGGAACAAGATGTGGCGGACAAATTATGGGATTTGGATAATCTGGTCAACTGGTCAATGCAGAATCCAGCTCTCCCTTCACCACCACCAAAGCCACCTGATGCAAGCAGCAAAAGGCTAATATCAGATTTGGTGGTTGTCGGAGTTTCTGTTGCTATTGGTGGAATTGTCTTCTCTTGTGTGGGGCAACCGGCTATTGTGGGCTATCTTCTTGCGGGCTCCCTTATTGGACTTGGTGGTTTGAAATTCATTAGTGAAACAGTGCAGGTTGAGACTGTTGCAAAATTTGGTGTGGTGTTTCTTCTTTTTGCTTTAGGGCTGGAGTTTTCCCTGGCAAAGTTAAAAGCTGTGGGGCCTGTTGCTGTTCTTGGAGGGATACTTCAAATTGTCATTTTTTTCAGTTCATGTGTGGCATTCTTTCCATGCTATTTGGTGCCAAATCACCTGAGGGTGTTTTTTGGTTGGTCCCTCTCTGTTGATGTCATCAACAGCAGTAGTGTTTTGGGTGGTAACAGCGGCCTTTTGCAAGGAATAATGTCAATGGGAAAACTGTTGCTAGTGCTGTCTTTGTATATCAGTGCTACATCTGTATTGTCTTGGTCTTTTGTTCCTCCCTTTCTCAAACTGAAGAGGCGGTTGTCATCTCAGACAAATGAACTATATCAGCTAGCTGCTGTTGCTGTCTGCTTGTTATCTGCATGGTGCGGTGACAAGCTTGGTCTTAGTCTTCAGCTGGGTTCATTTATGGCTGGTTATGTTTTCCACAACAGATTTTTCTCAACATACCTTGGACGAGGTGGAACCAATCCGTAACCTATTTTCCATGGTCAGATTTCAACCTTGAGGACAAGGTTGTTTTGAGGTGGGGTGTAATGTTAGGATATTAGGATAAGGGAGTTAGTTAGGACAGTTAGTATATTAGTTAATGAGTTGGAGGGGTTTATTAATATAAACATGGGAAGAAGAATAGAAGGAAGGGGAATCTTAAATCATTTTTGTAAATTGAGCCTTAGCTCTATATGAAAGGAGAAATCATTTGTGAAGGGGAAACCCTTGGAGGAGAGCTTTCTCTCCTGTTTTCTTTGTGTCTTTTATCCTAATCAATGGAAATCTCTCTTTTCTATCTCATCTCAACTGTGGGTTCCTAACAGCTTAGGATTACAATGTGCTGAAATTTGATTTTATTTTGAAGAATCAGGGAGGTAAGGATTGGACTTTAAATTACATGATCACAAAGGCTTTGATACTATGTCATGAACAAACTCCCAAAAGCTTTAAGTTATTTGGAAAACATGCATGGGTGGTTTTACTTTTGTATCAGTTGAAAGATGAAACACACACACATTCAAAGTTCAAAAGAGCACACAGTTCACAAGGAAGGTTCAGACTGAACCCTCTTTAATAGAGAGCTACAACTAAAATAGAAAAACAAAACAACACTATAAACATGTGATAAAACTAAATAAATATATTAACACTCCCCATCAAGCTGTAGCATATAAATCATATGTTCCAAGCTTGGTCCATACAAACTGAATCAAAGGGCCCCTCACAGTCTTAGTTCTGCAAGTTGATTATTTGAGTCGACAAACTCAATACTAATCTCCTCGGATAACAACTTTCCTTCACAAAATAACAATCTATCTTTATATGTTTAGTTCTCTCATGAAACACTAGATTGGAGGCAATGTGAAGGGCTGCCTGATTATCACAATACAGTTTCATGGGCTGAATTTTGCAAATGCAGCTTTTGAAGAAATCGCTTAACCACACCAATTCATCATTACTTGTTTCTTGTTCTTCCCGGAGGCAATATTTCCTCCAACGAATACACAAAATCCAGTTGTTGAATGTCCATCCGTAGGACATCCTGCCCAATCAGCATCACAATACCCAAAAATTTGGATATTTCCTTTGTCTTCATACAATAACCCTTGTCCTGAAGCCTTTTTGATATACCCAAGAATGTGCATGACAACATTTCGATGTTTAGTATGAGGGGTAGGCATGAATTGACTAACCCAACTGGGAAGGAAATATTAGGTCTAGTAATGGTGAAGTAGATGCATTTCCCAACTAGTCTTCTATACCTCTCTGGATCTAAGTATGGCTTACCTTAATCTGCCACTAACTTTAGATTAGGATCCATAGGATTATCAATAGCAATAAATCATGCCCATTTCCTCTAGAATATCCAAAGCATAAATTTTTTGAGAAATAATTACGCCCTCCTTAAATTAAGTCACTTCTATACCAAGTTAATGTTTTAGAGAACTAAGGTCCTTGATCTGAAAATGACTAAATAAATTTTGTTTCAGCTGAGAAATCTTATTGTCATCATTCCTAATAATGTTGATATCATCCACTTAAACCATTAGGTAAACACATTTTCCGGGAGATGCATGATAGTAAAATACAAAGTGACCAGCTTCACTACACATCATGCCAAAATTTTGCACATGACTAAAATTTCCAAACTAAACTCTTGGAGATTGCTTGACCCCATAAGAGAGATCTACATAATTTGCAAACTAAACCAGACTCCCTGTAAGCAACAAATCCTGAAAGTTGCTTCATGTAGATTTCTTTATCAAGATCACCATGAAGAAAGGCTTTTTTAACACCCAATTGATGGAGAGGCCAGTGACAAAAAGCAACCATAGCAAGGAAAAGTCAAACTGTGGTGATTTTGACTACAAGAGAAAAAAATATCACAATAGTCAACATCATAAATCTGTGTGCATCCCTTCGCTACCAATCTGGCCTTAAGACGATCTAGTTTGGTATTAGGACCAACCTTAATAAGGTATAGCCATTGACATCCAACTACTTGTTTTCCATAAGAGCCTACAATTCAGTAACCATGGCTTGTTTCCATCTATGATGATCAAGTGCTTTATAGACATTTTTGGGAATAGAAATAGGAGACAAGGCAGAAACAAAGGAGAAATATGAAGGAGATAACCGATGATAACTCAAACAGTTACATATAAGATGAGAATTTCGCGTAGATCGACTACCTTCCCTAACGGCAATAGGCCAAGTGGAGTTGTGGAGTTGCCTATAGTTGGATCCGTAGTTTGAACAACTGATAGTGAGGGACATGAATCAGATGATTCTTCATGGGTAGAAGCAAACCTTTGTGTCCTTCACTAGTATGTAATGAAAGGTGGTGAAGATGGTTCAGGTGAATTAAGCGGGTAGCCGACCAGATTTTCTTCTTAACTTGAAGTCTTAGGAGTAGAAAATAGTAATAGAGAAAGGGGTGTGGAACAGGCCAGACTTGCTGAATAGAATTGAGATCTTTCACAGACAAAAGAAAGAAAAGTGTCTATTCGAAAAAGGAGACAGCAACAGACTTGCAGTAGTTCTTGGTGTCGGGAGAATAACATTTGTATCCTTTCTTTAGTGATGAATACCCAAGAAAGACACATTTAATAGCCTTAACTTAGAGCTTTTCTAACCCTGGAAACAAATCATGAACAAAATAAGTATAGCCAAAAACACGTGGAGAACCTATAAGGGTTCATTTGAGAACAAAACTGAATGAGGAATTCTATTTTGTAGAGATGAAAAGGGCATTCTATTGATTAGAAAGCATGCAGTGAGAACAGCATCTCTCCCCCCCCCCCCGAACATCTACATTAAGCAACAAGGTTCTTGCCGTTTCAACTAAATCTCTATTTTTCCTTTATGCTATTCCATTCTGTTGTTGTCTATGAGAACATGAAGATTAATGCAAGATGCCATCTGAGGATAAAATGGAAGAGAGATCAGAGGAAAAATATTCTTTGGGATTTTAACTCCGAAGAATTTTAATTATTTTCTCAAATTGATTTTTGATTTCATTGAAGGACACGAAAATAGGCAAGAGTTTTGATCTATCCTTCATCAAATATACTCAAATACATCGAGAGAATTCATTGATAAAAGTGACAAAGTATCTAAACACAAAAGAAGTAACATGACTTGGACCCCAAATGTCTAAGTGAATAATTGTGAAACTAAAGGTACATTTTGTTGTACTTTTTCTATAACATTTAAAGTTTGTCTAGACCAGGGACTATTTTCTTCAGCTTAGATTAATGTGGGTGACTTAAGCGATCATGAAGAAGTTTTGGAGATGAAGCTGCAACATCCTCACAGAAGAATTTGTTTGTAGATAGTAGGGACCTCTATCATCCATGGACCTTGACTGTCATAGATTGAGAAATACATGTTGTCGAAGCACTGGGATTCGAAGATGGAAGAGCTTAGCTGCTACTAGACTTGAATCTAAGGTTTTCTTGATATTCATTTTCAAACAACTTGTGCTTGGAATTTTTAAGCTTTGAGACATTCTGTCTTCATAGTAAAGCCATATAAGGAATAACAGTTTTCGCAAGCCTGGCCAACTCTCTCACAATAAGGACATTGAGGATGTCTTGGAGCTGACCCAACAAAACCTAAGGTAGTCATTTTAGCAACTTGAGAACAACACCCTAAGAAGAGAAAAAGCTCACGTTAATATCCACAAACCAAACAGGTGGGCACAGAAGTCTAAGACCAAAAACAAGCCAAGGGACCTCCGATGACAGTTACAGTGATGAAGCGGCAGCATTACGATGGTTTCTGGCCGACACATGAACAACAAGTGCCTAACTAGCCAGTTAACTAAACCGGCACATGAGGGATCATCAAATTGAATCTGGACCGAGGAAATCACTTGGGTTAGGTCACACTAACAAGGAACTCCTATCCTTGAAGTCACCTTAGAAAATGATCACCAGTGAACAGAAACAAATGACGGTGAGGGATGACAATCGATCACTAAACAACAGAGCGGGATTAAGCCAGCTTAAGTGAGTTATCTCTTACTTAGCTAAGACTAAATATATATATATATATATATATATATATATATATATATATAGAGAGAGAGAGAGAGAGAGAGAGAGAGTGAGAAGGGATACACTTACTCCAAGAGTAAGTTTAAGAGACTTACTCTTCATTCTATCCTTTCATTTTCTCTTAATCTAACGGGGAAGGATGAGTCACCCATTGTAACCAATAGATTAAGAAAAAGTGAAGGGAGAGGATGAAGAGTAAATCTGGAGTAAGTGTATCACTCTTCATATATATATATATATATATATATATATAAGTATAAGATACTGTTTTAATATATTTTTTTAGCTTCATAATATGCTGTAGTATAGTTTTGCTTTTCTACAACATATGGTAAAACTAAAAAAATATATTAACAGTATCTTTTACATCAATGGTTGAAAGATGAAACACACTGTTTCAGGCAAAAGAAAAGTTTAAAATAAAAGGAACCAAAGTCCCTCCTCCCATTTCTTCTTCCTCAGCCATGTCCTTCTCCCTCTATTTTCCTCCATTGTTGCTCCTATTTCCTTACTACTTTGAAGCATCCTTTTATAATTTTGGACAAATTTGAGTCACACTCATTCTGCTTTCCACCTTATACAACTTCAGGATAATTTTCTTAAGTTAGGGATAGTATCCTAAGGAGTAAAGGGGTTAGTACTCACTGCTTCAAAAATTATGTTTTGGGCACTTCAACTTGATGTCTACCCATAAATTCAAGGACTTGAAAACAAAAATAATAATTCTTGGCATGCTATAGATTTAGGTAAGGCTATAAATCAATAGATTTTATCTTTAAACATATTTCTAAAACAGTAAAACCTTGTTGAATGTTGGCTGGTGTTCAGATTTGTTGACACCACCTCCCTTGTGGTCCTAGAGCAATCCTGGGAGCAATTTAGTTGGTTCTTTATCGTTGAGTGGATAGTAATTATAGTGACATCTTATTAATATTTTACTTATTATGTAATGCTATTATTAGCTAATATTAGGCTTACCAGGCTAAGTTGTACTTTAGTTATGTTAGCCTGTGCACCAGTAAGGGGTCGCAGTTTAGGTCATGAAAATACATTTTCATCTTCCATAGATTGTTGTATTCTTACCACTAAAAGAAAGCAGCAGAACAAATGGAAAGTGTGGTTCTTTTTCAACTATGTAACTGGAATTAGTGAGGTTGACTGAAAATATACCAAATTGACTCAATTTTATAACTTTTTAGGTTAATGATCCAAAATCCCAGCCTTAAATCGATATTATCTCAATGAAACCAATCTAGAGTTTCCAACCAAATAAAAAATTTCATCCACAACATGGAGTAGAACTTCCATTAGACTATTTACCCTAAGTTTTGTTTGTCATGATGGAAAAATAAATAAATAAATCTATCATATTCTTCTGCTAATTCTAATCATCAAAGGAACTCACCCTCCTATTATAAAAGTTCAGATAGACATCTTTGAGATTAATCCATTCCATAAAATATGGAGGAAGGTTTATCTTTGATACTTCACATTGCTGAGGGACCTTTGTTTTCAAATCCCAATTTCCACTGCAAAAGGAAAAGATTTCAGTGTAAAAGAACAAATCTGTTATTCTAGTTCTAGATATACAGAGCAGGATACTAATTCACCATTAGAAATAAGAAAAAGGAAAAGAGGTATGAAAGTTAAACCATAAGTAATCATACTTACCATGTTACAAATGCTGCACGATTAAGTTTTTCACCCATCCACAACTGATGTCGCATCAACCATGTTCCAAATTGTTGAATAACTTCTGTAAATGGTATGGCTGTGTCATGCCAAACTCTGGTAAAAAAAAAAAAAAAAAGAATTAGAAAGTACCATGGTTATATTGGATGGGCACAAGAGGCACTTTAGGTTGCACAAGCAGGTAATAATCCCTTGGTAACTGCTACAATAAAATTGATATTCAGTGTACTAGCTATTTATTGCTATCATGAACCTTAAATTTCAATCAACAAATCTTATTTCACTAGACTAATCTCTATAAATGTTTACTACAAGCAACCTTAAAAGTTACATCTAACCACTACATGAAGAGAGGGAATTGGAGGAGACAAGTTTTCCTTGCTTGTTTGATTGTTGTTTTAGGTAGTAAAAATGCAAATGAAAACAAAGAAGATTGTATACAGATCACAAGTATGAGTCAGGCAAAAGCATGATAAATAAAATCAAATTAAGCTGCATACCTGTCAACTCCTAATTTTCCATACTTTCCTTCAATATATTCATTTATTCTTTGTTTACTCATTTTTGAGGGTCTCACAAACCTGTTAATCAATCAAAGGATCAAGTAAAATTGTAAGATAAGCGAAAAATGATGATTTTCAGAAGAACCTAAACTTAGAAACCAAAGCATATTAATCTCGAATAAGTTGCAAGACTCACAAGCCAGCTGTTGCATTAAAGGATTCAAAACTCAAGAGCCTACTATTACATTTAAGGCAAAAATTATTTTAAAAAAAATCTTCTGACATCAAAATGATACCTTGTATAATTAGAAGTTGATAACTCAGAAAATCATTATACTCTAAGAAAGTAATTTCAATTTTCAACATGTTATCCTAGAAACATCTTTCCCCTTTAAATACATTTTCTATAACTATAGAAAACCAATATCACAAAAGGAAAACAGAATATCTCAGACAATCACTGAACACTGCACCTGTTAGATATGCTAAAAGGTGGAAGATCAAACCTGTGAAAAATGTCTTCAACTTGCAATGTTTTTGCACTAATCATTAGAACTGGAAACTCAAGAATCTCAACTTTACCCTCTAAATCAAGCACAAGGAAAAAGTCTAGATCCTGCGGGCATATTTTGCTCAACTCAGCAATGTTCACTTGAAGATCCCTGGAGCAATCATGATTAAATGTCTCAAGGTGGATAGGATCATCCATCTGCAAATATGAAAAAAAGAAAACAAAACTACAAATATTATACTACATAAAAAATTATCATTATACTACAAAGACACAATTTTCCAATCCGTAAGCTGCAAGTCTTATTTTTCAGAATGACTCATGCCAACGATTCACCTGTCATCTTCTAATAATATTCATATATACTTAATAAACATCAAGGGCTGGGGTCCCTGATTAAGTAAATCATATATTCCGGTGCCTTGCCGTCGTTATAGAACTCATTTCATAAAACACGACAACCTAATGAAGCTAATTCTTGTCCTACAATAACATCTTCCAGAACTACAAGTAAACCACTTAACTAGCTATCTTCCCACAAAGTTGGGCTCCTATACCAAAACTGAAACACAGAGCGATGTAATGACACCCTGATGCATGATTCAAACCGACTGAGAATCATACATGGAACTGGATAATTGAACAGTCAACATTGACATGATAAAACACTTCTCAATAAACCCCACAACATTTTGAGACAGTTGTATGCATGCTCAGAATCAAAATGATTCCTCTGTAATACTCGCAAGAACAATCATTTCCCTCCTAATTCATCCTCTTAATCACTATATACAGAAAACATTGAATACTTTTGTATGTTCCTACTATATGAAACAGATCCATTTTTCATTTAATACTTCTACTAAGCATTACAAAGACATTTGACATTAATCTCTATATATGAACAAACACACACACACAGGTAGATATCAAGAGAAAGGGGTCTTATTTGAGAAGAATAAATATTAGTCATATGATACAATCATAACATCATTAAGATTTCGAGTGAATTACACTCAGATTCTAGCTTGTTTTGAAATTATGCTCCATGACCCTTTTATTTTTTAGCATTACTTTTATCCCCTGAAAAGGCTCACAATATATTGTTTTTCAAAATTAAGGTAGGTAAATGTAATATATTTAGGGAGTACTAATGTAATGTTTTTTAATCAATTAAATAACATTTTCAAGCAATTGCAAAATCATTAAATAACTTTTAATCATAACCATTGACGTACAAATGTATGATTCAGATTTACTAATCTCACAATATCATACAAACACTCCCCCACTTGATACATCCAGTGAATATATGTATACAGTAAGGTGGTGACCAACTATGCATCACACAGATATAGTCATGTCATTGTTTACCACTGAAACAATTTATCAAACACATGGCGTACAAGGCAGCTAGGACACCAAAATTCTGCAAAACATAAAATTTGAGCAGAACAAAGATTACCCAGAAACAGAAATGAAGTGAAAGTTGATGGGGTCATAAAAAAGTTGCAACCTTGGTGCATTTTCCCTGGGAGTGGTACAAGCAGATGGGTTTCCAGCGAAGGTGAGGCTCACACGAAGAAGGGGTGGGGGGAGTGGAAAGTGAAGCAGTGAGTGTTAGAGAGTGCATTGGAAGAGGAAGAGAAGGGTAGTAAGAGTGGTGCATTGTGAGAGGTGAGAGAGACAAATACTTAAACATTGGATTACGATGTGATAATATCTTCGCTAAACAAGCTCTGGGAAGCGCCATTACTTTTCTTCACTGAGTGGATTGTGAAGCATTGGATAGTTCGTTCTTGCAAGCACTATATAAGGTCGTTGTTGAGATAAAATTAAACTCAACGAAAAAGAAAAAAATGTTATGCTAACTACTGGGTTACCGGGTCAACTGCGACTGTATCCCAACCTGTAATTTTTATAAAAGAAAAAAAAAATAATGTCATTTTTACCCAACAGTTTACAAAATAAAAAAAAATTGCTTAAAATTTGAGAATATAACTGCAAATCTCATCTTCACCTGCACAACCCGCAAATTCCATTTCTCTCAAACCTTCTATAGGTTTCTTCCCTCTACAAGTTCTTTTTTCTCACAACTTTCTTCCTCTCAAAATCGCTCAATTCCTCGCTTGTAAGTGAATCAAAACATGCATTAAGCCCTAATCATAGTGGAAACTCAACGACGTCCCTTACACTCTCAATCTCTCAACGACGGTGGTCTCTCAACGGCAGTAGTCTCTCAAAGACGTGCCTATTCTGGGTTCTCTGCCAAGGAACACTGTCAAACACTCAATATTCGATTTTAGGTTGGTCTTTTGTACTCTAATCATGTTCTTAGTTAACTACTGGATATTTTGTTTTTGTTTCAGTATTAGTGAATGATTTGGTTTTCTTTCTGGAAATAGCTTTCTGTAAACAAAAATGGGTTTCCCAAAAATGGCTTTCTGTAAAAAAAAAAAAAAAAAAAAATGGGTTTCTCCATAAATTTGTTTGAACTAGAGCCCTTTCCTCTCTCAAGCTCCGTTTCTCTGTCAATCTCTCACGATTCAGTAAAGAGAAAGCAATTTTGGTACGGAACTAAATTGTTTTAAAAGAAAAATTGTTTGGGTACAGAGGGATTTGGATGTTTTGATTTATAATAATTTGATTAATTGTGTTACCAATGTTAGAAAATGAGATTTTATTTGCTTTTAGAGTTCTGACTAAGCAAAGACTTTCCTTGAACAGGTTGCACAGGTTGGTTGTAGGGGCTAGATTAAATACAAAAACGGGGTAAATATGTTTTTTCACATCTAAGTGGTGGTTTTTATATTTCCTTTTTATAACATTCCAATTATGTTTTTTTACTTTTTTAAGTTGCTATTTGATGTCTACCAAAATGAATTTGATAACATATTTCTTTTTCTTCTGTTGGCATACTATTCCATTAAGCATGGTCTATTTTCTTCCTATCATTCAATGCTAAAAAGTATTGGACATTGCCTGCACTGACAAGGATGCACATTTTTGACCGTTGATTTTAATTGATTATGGATGTAATTCTTGAAAACTAGACATTTTGTCTACTGTCTAGAGATCTTATGGATAAGTTTGTTTCATTATGAAAATAAATATCATCGGTCTGCCTTTTAAGGATAAAGAAACTGTGGTTTAAAATATTTAAAGGAATAAATTTGAATAAACAGTTTGGCCAATTGCTTTGTTTATGTTAAATAGAATTCTATTCATATTCTTTTATGGGTTTTCTAAATGTTATCCTCTTATAGTGGTCCACGTTGTGGTCTTGGTGAACTCATTCTTCTTGTAAATGAATCATGAAGCAGTATTATGTCTGTATGATCCTTGTACTGACTGAATTTATATTTACTACTCAAACGGGCAGTTTTCATGTTTTTGGTAGTTCACTAGTTTATTTGCTTTACTATTGAAATTTTACGCTGAACCACAACCTTTTTATGTTATCAGACTTGAATCCTTTATGGATGGCAACTAGAGCAGTCTTGACAAGAAATTTCTTCCACTTGGGTTATCGTGAAGTGGATTTGGCAAGTGATGAAATCTTGCTGTCAATATCCTACCTTGGAATAAGACTTTTGAGTTTGTGAAAGAATAAATAAATAGTCTCATTAAAGGGATGATGATATTACAATTTTAAATGCAGGTTTTCGTGTTCATCTACTACTTGTTTTCTACACATACATTGCCTAATTAAGTATATTATGATTTGATTTAAAGTACTATAATTTTTTTTAGAGTAAAAGTTTTACAATATGAACCAATCACATATCATCATTTGAATGAATTTTAAAGTAATTACTATAAAAATAAACAAACTTACCATAGAATGGTAATTAAACGATAATGCATAGTATATTTTCTCTATTTTAATTGCATATTTTCTCTGTTTCTTGCTTGACTCAAATTCTGTTTTCTGAATTTGTTCAGATATATAACAAGATATGAGTTTAGACTAGCCCTGACTGAATATCAAATGGGAGATGAAGCGACTATAGATGAAGTCATTGATGATGTTGACACTGATAATGTATGTTACATGGTTTATGTTAGATCAAGATGATTAACGTCTCAAGTTTTGATTAATTACAAGACAGACGGAACACATCAGACAAAAGCATTGCAAGTCAAAGTCAAACTGAACAAGCACAGACGAAAAATGACTCCTCAAAGAATATTCTTCATCAAGTCATTCGTCTGTCCCAAAGCCAAGTTATCAGACGGAAGTTAAGACGATACATCTTCAAACGAAGCTTCAAGGCATTTCTTAAGACTGAAGAAGTATATCGACTACCAAGGAAGTGAAGCTTAGACGGAGTAACTCGCGCCAATTTCAAAATCCAACTGTTACTCTCAAGTGTTTCCAAGATCAGTATGGGGATTCGAGATAACCTCTTCAACGCGACAAGGCAACACCATTTTTTTATGTGATCTTTGTACAAGTCACAAAAAGGTTCTGAGCGAGCCATCAAATCCGCTGTGCAAGCCATCATTTCATTGATTGCACTCTGACACCTTTTGAAGACTTCACTTGGAAAGCTCAACGACATTCTTCATGTCTCTAATGGATCTTTGAAGACTTGCCTATAAAAAGACTTTACTTGCTCAAGATCAAGTTGGCGAACACACTATAACTCTTATTACTCTGTGATTTCGCCCACTATTCTATTTGAACTTCATTGTATGCCCCTTTCTGCTAAGAGGAACTCTTTTCTTTGAAAAACTCTTTTAAATCCACTTGTGTGGTGCTTTAGCCTGAGGAGGCTGTGTTCTCGCAGAATACCTTGTATTAGTCTGAGAAGGATGGAGAACCATCTACAAGCATGAGGATTACAAGGGCAATGCAAAGAAGAATTGAAGCCCAAGTTGAAAAAGAGTTGACCAAGTCAAAGTCAACAAGTCAAAGTCAAAGTCAATGGTCAACTCTTGATAGTCAACATAATGGGCTTATGAAGCCTTGTAATTTTCTATGCATTTTGTAATTAGTTTAGCTTAGTTTTTGAGAAGCTTGGACTTTATGTTTAACTTGTAATTTTCGGCCAAGCTTCTCCTTTTAGACATGTTGACTTATTTGTGTTGGTCATAGTCTCTTAAGATGGGCTTAAGAGTCTTATGACCCAATTAAGCAAGTGTGTTATACTCTCTTAAAAGAGAGTGGATGGATTAGGAGAGAGAATTAGTGGAATGGCCTCTAACTTCATTTAAATTTCCACCACTTGATTATACTATAATCAAAGGTGTAAATTTAAGTCAAGTTTATAAATGTTGACTCTCATCTAAGAAGGTATTCTAGCCTTTAGATTTGCTTCTAATCCAAGGCATAGAATTCAATCTTAATTAATCTATGATCATCACAAGCTTAGATGAGTTTTGGGCCTCTTGATCTCATTTAGTCTAGATCCTTCTTGAATTGATCAAGTGAGGGGTGCCAAACATCACTTGATCAATCCATCCATGATCAAAGGGCTAGGGAGCCTCACGGTCATCACACTAGGTGATGCAATCCTCAAGGAGAATAGCATAGAAGTCATGGATCTTCATGCTTCAATGGAGACTTAGGTGTTTAGGAAGAAAAAGCTTGCGCCTCAAGAAGAAAAGAAATGGAGAAAACGGATTAGAAGAGGAATGGAAGCGCCATGGCAAGTGCCAATAAGCTTGAGGTAGAACCGCCACAATGGAGCAAGGAAGCCATTGGTGAGATTCAAGGTTCTTCACAAGAATACAAGAGAGAAAACACTCTCAAATTTCTGAATTCAATTCTCAATTAATTAAAAGTGTTTACAATTCAAAATTCCTATTATTTATAGGGCTAGCATATGGCGCCACCTTGGAGAGCAAGCTTCAATTTGTAACCATTGGATGAGACTTGGGATCAACGTGTGGGAAGCTCTCTCAAGCACATCACACGGATCACCAAGCTCCATCCTTGGATCATGCAAGGATCCAATGGCCACAGATTGAAGTGGAAGTGGTGGAAGAAGCATGTCTTAAGTTTGAATGCTAGCCTTTTGATTAGATCTTAATCAAGTGGCTAGAGTTCACTTAAGACTTGGTGCCAAAAGCATGTGCTAGCTGAATTTGAACTCAACCATTGGATTAGAGACTCTAGATCTCATCTAATGGTTGGAATTCAAATTGAGTTAGTGCTTTTCCCACTACTTTTCCCTCTAATTCTCTCCCACTCTCCCTAGAGAGAGTGGCGCTCACTCTCCCTCTTTTAAGAGGTGAATTTCGGTTCTTGTTAGCATGATTAGAAC
The DNA here is from genome assembly GCA_026586105.1 of Hylodesmum podocarpum. NCBI lineage: Eukaryota > Viridiplantae > Streptophyta > Magnoliopsida > Fabales > Fabaceae > Hylodesmum > Hylodesmum podocarpum. The sequence continues at coordinate 4,929,839 of JALJEV010000804.1, forward strand.
CGTGAGCTACACTTGCTCAAATGTGCCTAATTATTCTAAGTTTAATTTCCTAATTACAAATTAAAATACTAGAAAAATTACAAGTCCTATTACAAGTTAAGAAGAAGTCTTGAGTTGACTCTTGTCTTGAGAGTTGACTTTGACTTTGGAGTTGACTCTCCACTTCTTCTTGTATTTTCTTTGTCATGGACCTTGTGATTCTTATAGGCAAGGATGGTCCTCCATCAAACCCTCCTTCTTGAGTCGAACTTGTCCTCAAGTTATGCTCCTTTTCACCTACAACAAAAGGAGATAAATCACTAACATTGAAAGAATTACTACAAGTATAAGTGTTAGGGAGGTCAAGTTTGTAAGCATTTGGTCCAAGTTTTTGGAGAATCTTGAAAGGACCGTCTCCTCTAGGTGAAAGTTTTTATCCCGAGTAGGGAACCTCTCCTTCCTTAGATGAAGCCAAACCAAATCTCCTTCTTGAAATTGAACATCTTTCTTATGTTGGTTTGCTTTAGCCGCCACCTTGGTGTATCTCCCCTCAATTTGATCCTTAATTTTTGCATGGAGAGTCTTCACTCTTTCGGCCTTGCTAGCTCCATCTACATCCAAAGCAAACTCAAGTGGCAAAGGAATAAGATCAAGAGGTGTTAGTGGGTTGAAAACAAGTGGTCATCCGTTTGAGGATGACAAGTGGTAGAAAACAAGAGCTTGGTGCCAAGCTTACCCCAAAGGGTCCTCCAAAAATGACTAAGAATTTTGGAGTCCCTATCACTCACTATACTCTTTGGCAACCCATGCAATCTCACCACTTCTTTGAAGAACAAGTTTGCTATGTGTGTGGCGTCATCAACTTTGTGACAAGCAATGAAATGTGCCATTTTAGGAAACCTACACACTATAACAAAAAATGAGTCCATTCCCCTTTTGGTTCTAGGCAAACTAAGGACAAAGTCCATAGAAATATCAACCCAAGGGGAATTAGGAATGGGAAGGGGTGTGTACAATCCATGATTCATAACCCTAGACTTGGCCCTATGACATGCAATGCACTTAGATATGAATCGGTTCACATCTCTCTTCATGTGTGGCCAATAAAAATGTTCTTGTAATATAGCTAGGGTTTTATCAAATTCCAAAATGCCCCATGATGCCCCCCTCATGTGCTTCACATACTAGTAAGTCTCTTAAAGATGTCTTAGGCATACACAAAGTTTTTCCTTTAAAAAGATAGCCTTCATGCCTATAGAAATCTTTATGAGCCCCATGCACACACATCATGTAAGCTTCACCAAAATCAAGGTCATTTTCATACAAGCATTTGATATGTTCAAAACCTAGCATCTTAGTTTCTAACATGGTAATTAAGGTGTATCTCCTACTAAGTGCATCGGCTACAACATTATTCACACCCTTCTTGTATTTAATGACATAAGGAAAAGTTACAATGAATTCTACCCATCTTGCATGTCTTTTACCCAATTTGCCTTGGCCTTTCAAGTGCTTCAAAGCCTCATGATCGGTATGCACTATGAACTCTTTGGGAAGGAGGTAGTGTTGCCATACTTGGAAGGCTCTCACTAGGGCATACATCTCTTTGTCATATGTTGAGTAGTTCACTTGTGCACCTTTGAGCTTTTCACTGTAGTAGGGCACGGGATGTGCTCCTTGTGTCAACACGGCCCCCACACCTATATTTGAAGCATCACACTCCAATTCAAAGGACAAATCAAAGTTAGGCAAAACAAGAATAGGTGCATTAGTTAACTTTTCCTTTAATAACTGAAAGGCTTCTTCTTGCTTAGGCCCCCACATAAATGAAATTTCCTTCTTAACAAGTTCATTTAAAGGAGAAGCAATTGTACTAAAGTCTTTAACAAATCTCCTATAGAAACTAGCTAAGCCATGAAAACTCCTAACATCTTTTACACAAGTGGGAGTAGGCCACTCTTGTATAGCTTTTACCTTTCCTTCATCAACCTGAACTCCTTGAGAGCTCACTACAAAACTGAGAAATACTACCTTGTTGGTGGAGAAGGTGCATTTGCTCTTGTTGGCATAGAGATGTTCCTTCCTAAGTACTTCCAAGACACACTTCAAATGTGTTAGATGTTTAAGAAAAGTTTTACTATATATCAAAATATCATCAAAATACCTAACTAAAACTTTCCTAAAAACTCTCTCAACACATGGTTCATGAGCCTCATGAAGGTACTAAGTCCATTAGATAAGCCAAATGGCATAACAAGCCATTCATATAACCCAAATTTAGTCTTAAACATGGTTTTCCACTCATCCCCTTGTTTCTTTCTAATTTGGTGGTAACCACTTTTAAGATCTATCTTTGAGAATACACAAGCACCATGTAATTCATCCAACAAGTCATCTAATCTAGGGATAGGATGGCGATACCTAATAGTGATATTGTTGATTGCTCTACAATCGGTGCACATCCTCCATGTTCCCTCCTTCTTAGGCACTAATATCACGAGTGATGCACAAGGAGAAAAACTCTCCTTCACCCAACCCTTGTCCATAAGCTCTTGCACTTGCCTTTGAATTTCATGGCTCTCTTCAGGAGAACTCCTATAGCTTGGACGGTTTGGTAGTGGTGCACCCGGTATCAAGTCAATTTGATGCTCAATTCCTCTTATAGGGGGAAGGCCGTGAGGTATGTCTTTGGGAAAGACATCTTGAAACTCCTCCAATAAGGCCTCCAAGCTTCCTTGCTCACCTACAAAGTTAGAACTCAACACTAAAGGATTAGGCATGCAAAGAAACATGGACTTCCTAGCTAGATAATCTCTCTTGAGCTCACTCCTTTCTATGAAGAAGCTCTCTTTCTTTTCATTCTTTTTACTTTCCAATTTTTCAAGCTTATGGACCTTAGGATTAGATAACTTCCCTTTGGCCTTACCTCCCCTTGGAGCCTCGACCATGGGCTTGCCGCCATGCTTGGTGTGCCCTTAGAGCTCTCGGCTAAGGTGAGTTGCTTCTCTTGGTCCCTCTTAAGCTTCATCTTTATTTGATCTTCACAAACCTCCTTAGGTGTTAGTGGTTTTAGTGTGACCTTCTTACCTACATGAGAAAGAATGTAAGTATTGGCAACTCCATCATGTATAGCCTCTCTATCAAATTGCCAAGGTCTACCAAGGAGTAAGTGTGTGGCATCCATAGGAACAACATCACAAAGTACTTCATCATTATATTTGTCAATAGTAAAAGATATGAGTACTTGTTTGTCTACCACTAACTCTCCTTTTTCACTCAACCATTGTAGCTTATATGGTTTAGCATGTGAAGATGTTTTCAATTTTAATTTATCCACTAATCTAGTGCTTACTACATTAGTGCAAATTCCACTATCAATAATTAAAAAGCATACCTTCCCTTCAATAGTACATCTACTATGGAAGATATTCTCCCTTTGTGAGTCATCAAGCTCCTTACTTACATTGCTTAGCATCCTCCTTACCATCAATAGGTCTCCCTCCTCGGCTTGCTCATAAGAGGAATGCTCACTTGCACTTAATGCTTCACTCTCACTAGATGATGAGCTTGAATCTTCACTTGTGATTGCTCCATCATTCCTCACCATCATAGCTTTCTTGTTTGGGCAATGAAAGGCTATGTGGCCATGACCTAAACATTTGAAACATTTAATAGAACTAGGTTTAGAAGGGTTAGGATGTACCTCCTTTACCTTAGTGATGTCTCGGTCATGCTTGCTTTTTGTGTTGGAATAGCCCTCCTTCTTGCCTTTGTCTCTCCAAGAGTTAGAGTATGAAGTAGAGGATCTCTTGAAGGTGCCTTTCCTCTTGATTTGTTGTTCCACCTTTTCGGCCTTGTGTATGGCCTCCTCTATGGTCACATAGCTTTGGAGCTCAAGAATGTCTTGAATCTCCCTATTAAGTCTATGGGTGAACCTAGCTAGTATGGCCTCTCTAGCCTCTTGGTAGTCACATCTTAGCATAGTCAACTCAAGCTCCTTATAGTACTCTTGCACACTCTTAGTCCCTTGAGTCAACCTTTGGATTTTTATGTGTTGGTCTCTCATAGGTTGGTGGCACAAACCTAGCTCTCATAGCTTCTTTTAGTTGGGTCCATGAGGTGATTTGTGGTCTCCTCCTCCTCTCACCCTTTACTAGAATTTGGTTCCACCACACTAATGCATATCCCTCAAACTCTAATATAGCTAAGTTCAACTTCTTTTCTTCATTCAAAATGGGGTAGCATGAGAAAACTTGGTTTAATTTCATGATCCACTCTAAGTAGGTTTCGACACTCCCTTCTCCATTAAACTTAGGTAGGTTTAGTTTAAGGTTCCTCTCATCTATCCTACCTTCTCCCTCAAAGTAATGGTTGCCTCGGCCATACCCTCCAAAATCACCAAAATCTTCTTTTCTACCTCCCCTTCTACCTCTCCTATGACCCCTATACTCATGGTCATCTTCATCATTGCTCCCACCTTCATTACTCCTAGGTGTAGATTGGCTTCCTCTACTAGCATTTCCTCGGTGGCTAGAATTTCCAGCACCTCTATGTTCATGGTTTGTTTGGTTTCCACTTGTCTCTCCAAGGATCTTTTTCTCTAACCCTTCCTAATCTTCTTTACCTCCTTAGCCCTCCTCTCTAGGTCAAACCTCTCCTCTAAACTAGTTTGTAGCATGCTCTTCATTAGATCCATCATTTTTCTAGTTTTAGGTGAAAGGTCATTTCCTACACTAGGGGAACTATCCATAGCTACACAACAAAGATTAGTACACAAAAATATAGAGAAAATAGGATCCTTTCCACTCACTAAGTGTATGCACTCAAGTCACTCGTATTTCACACTTTAAGACTCTTTCTCATATGTTCACTCTTGTCTTTTTCCACTCAACCTCTCTTTATACTCTTGTTCAAACCTCTAATTAATCATTCAAGGTTCAAGTATCCAAAGTGAAAGAGGAACGGTTCTAGAGTCAAGCTTAAGAGTTCCAAGAATACAAACTCAAGACAAAACTTAGGAGTCCAAAAATGACAAGCAATAAAAGGTACACAATGAACAAAATTTGGCTACTCAAATATGAGAAATTATATGTGACAAAGGCACTAAACTACTGCAGTTTGGACAGCCACAAATTATGCTCAAAACTGGAAATTTTGACAGCAAAAATCGAGTACACAAATTCAAGCCAATTTAGAAGCAATTTGACTCCAATTTAGTAACCGAAACCTAGGCAATTCTCACGTGAATTTTGTGAAATTGTTTTATGTGAATAGGTGCAGTTTACCACCACTGTACAACCAAGTATTATGCTAAAAATACAGGGGAAAAAACAGAGTTTCAAGCTACCAAGCACTTCATACACCACAAGTTCAAGAATCTAGGCTACTAGCAATCTAAACTCAAGTTTTGGTGATAATGCTTAGTCCTAAGTGTCTCTAGTGCTCTAAGTCCTTTGAAACACTAATTTTGGGAGTGCTTAGAGGTTCAATTTGTCAAGTTACTGCACTGCACAATTATGCTTGAAATTCACTAAATTCACTTTTCATTTGTTTTTTTCTATTCACTTGAATTTTCACTAGAATTTCACTTTTTTTGTTTTCTCTTCTCTTTGATTTTTCTTGTGATTCTTTTTCTTGTAATCTTTCTTTTGATTTTCTTTTTCCTTGACTTTTTATACTTCTTTTCTTGACTTTCTTTTGCTGGACCGAATTAAGAAAAACCTAAGACTAAAGCAAAATTAAGTCTAAAATTACTAGTAAGCAGGATTAAGTAAGGTGATAGCTACTTGAACTTGTAAGTGCACAAATCTTAGCACCTAAAACACGTGAACAACACCTTGAACACAATCAAAACATGGATTCACGGAATTGAGAAGATTTGGCACGGTTCATATGCAGCACATCAAGAACATACGTGAAGAATTACAAAAATAAGCTAGAAAAGAAAATTAAACGGTGAATTTGTCATAATTTTCTAGGAATTTTAGATCTAAGAATTTTTTCAACATGAAAAATCAAAATCAAAATCAAGACAACTCAAGGAACATGTGAAGAGCTCAAGCAAGTTCATACAACATGGATCAACACAAAAAATTGAAGAGAAAACGCAAACTCAAAGTAAGGAAAATTCAAACCGGATAGGATGCTCCAATTGAAGTAGAACAAGCTCTAGATACCAAATTTGATGCAATCCTCAAGGAGAATAGCATAGAAGTCACGAATCTTCATGCTTCAATGGAGACTTAGGTGTTTAGGAAAAAGAAGCTTGCGCCTCAAGAAGAAAAGAAATGGAGAAAACGGATTAGAAGAGGAATGGAAGCGTCATGGCAAGTGCCAATAAGATTGAGGTGGAACCGCCACAATGGAGCAAGGAAGCCATTGATGAGATTCAAGGTTCTTCACAAGAACACAAGAGAGAAAACACTCTCAAATTTCTGAATTCAATTCTCAATTAATTAAAAGTGTTTACAATTCAAAATTCCTACTATTTATAGGGCTAGCATTTGGCGCCACCTTGGAGAGCAAGCTTCAATTTGTAACCATTGGATGAGACTTGGGATCAACGTGTGGGAAGCTCTCTCAAGCATATCACACGGATCACCAAGCTCCATCCTTGGATCATGCAAGGATCCTATGGCCACGGATTGAAGTGGAAGTGGTGGAAGAAGCATGTCTTAAGTTTGAATGCTAGCCTCTTGATTAGATCTTAATCAAGTGGCTAGAGTTCACTTAAGACTTGGTGCCAAAAGCATGTGCTAGCTGAATTTGAACTCAACCATTGGATTAGAGACTCTAGATCTCATCTAATGGTTGGAATTCAAATTGAGTTAGTGCTTTTCCCACTACTTTTCCCTCCAATTCTCTCCCACTCTCCCTAGAGAGAGTGGCGCTCACTCTCCCTCTTTTAAGAGGTGAATTTCGGTTCTTGTTAGCATGACTAGAACCGTGAGCTACACTTGCTCAAATATGCATAATTATTCCAAGTTTAATTTCCTAATTACAAATTACAAATACTAGGAAAATTACAAATCCTATTACAAGTTAAGAAGAAGTCTTGAGTTGACTCTTGTCTTGAGAGTTGACTTTGACTTTGGAGTTGACTCTCCACTTCTTCTTGTATTTTCTTTGTCATGGACCTTGTGATTCTTCTAGGCAAGGATGGTCCTCCATCACTAGGCCATATAACTTAGGCAAATTCTCATTGTAAGACTCACTTTGAATATTGAATGAATTAGAATTTCCTTAGACAAGTGTCTTGAGAAAGGGAGAGAGCTCCTAGGGTTTCTTCAAATCCTTGAATCTTATCATGGATCCATGATCCAAGTGACGATTCTTCTGCCTAGCTTATTGAATCCTTATTCATGGCACTAATTCCATTCCTAAACACCTTACCACTTTCATTTTCTTCTTGCTTTGGTCTTTGACAGAGAGGTTCTACCTCATATCCTTGAGTTTTGCTTAATTCTTTGAAGTGTTGGATGATTTGGTGAATGAAGATGGGGCACACATTGTGAATCCATGATGATATCCTCAATTCCTTCATGGGTTTACATCAGAGAAGGTTGGGTTTCAAAGAATATCTTGTTGTTTAGCCTGAGAATGTTGTGGTCAAAGAATATCTTGTAATAGCCAGAAGTAGCTGGGTTTAAACAATACTTGTAACCATTTGACGGTTGGTAGTGAAAACTCAATAGTTGCTGGGTAATTGGACGTAGTCTTGTATAGACGAACCAGTATAAAAATAACTATGTTTATTTTTATTAAGCTCGTGACTAACGGGGATAATCACAATATAACCTCTATCCTTAAAATCAACTTTTAAAGATAAACATTGTTTCGTCTGACTCTGTTTAAACCAACAGACGAAAGGATTAAACTTTTTAATCAACACAATTCAACCCGCCTTCTTGTGTTTTATCTTTTACAGTTTGGTATCAGAGCTCAGCCTCTAAGGGTTGAGCGCTTAACAGCTGCTAGAGGAAAGATCCAAGATGGACTCTTCAGGACCGTCGTTCTTGTCTAGTGAGTCATCCATGAACAAGCCTCCAACATTCTCTGGAGATGGCTACCCCTACTGGGCTGACCGCATGGAGATGTATATCAAATCTATCCAGTACAGACTCTGGAAGATTATCACCCAAAGAGATATCCCCATTGTCAAACCTGAATCTGAATGGGGAAATGATGAATACTCCCTCATGGAAATCAACAACAAAGCCAGATACGCCCTCACATATGCACTTTCTAGGACAAAATATAATAGATTATGTGCCTATAAAACTGCCGAAGAGCTTTGGGATGCTCTTAAGATCTCTTATAAAGGAACTGAAGATGTCAGAATGAGAAAAACTGCAACCCTTCGATGTGAACCTTCCAAGGAAGTCTCACTAGTTTGCCCAATCTTCACTTCAACAAGCACGAACCTCACGGCTAGATGAAGGGAATTGCGGAATTGAACACTCAAAGAAGAAGAAAAGTATAAAATGGGATAGAGAAGAAGATGAGGAGCGCCATGCTAGTAGCAATAAGCTCTAGGTAGAATCGCCACATGGAGAATGCACCATGATAAGACTCATAAGAGGTTTACTCAAGAAACCTAGAAGAGAAACTTTCTCTCTTAAGCAATATGCTTCTTTTTAAAATTCTTCAAAAGTGATTACAATTCAGAAAATTTCCTATTTATACCTTAAGAGTTGGCGCCAAACTTGGTGAACAAGGATTACATGTTAACCCTTGGATTATGGACTTGATCAACGCATGGGAAGCCTTGAGAGGCACTTCACACGGATCAAGGTTCATAACCTTAGGATTAAAACATGATCACATGGCCACGGTGGAGTTAAGAAGAGGCAAGAACCATGTGTCTTAAGTTTGAATTCCATCCCTTTGATTAGATCTAAATCAAGAGGTTGAAATTCACTCTTAAGTGGCAAGAGACATGTGACTCAAGTTTGAATTTTCCACCACTTGATTGAATCTAGATCAAGAGGTTTAAATTCAATCTTGCATGCATGTGTTAGGATATGCCTTTCACGAATTCATCCTAGCCTTTGGTGGAGATCTCATCTCACCGCTAGGTTTGAATTAAAGTTAGTGGAGTTGCTACTAACTTCCCTCCAAAAATCTCTCCACTCTTTCTAGGGAGAGTGTGAACCACTCTCTCTCATTTTTGAATCTAAATTTCATGTTTATAACCTATACATGGCTGTGGCATACACTTGCCAAAACAAGGCCAAAATTATTAGTCTTAAATCCTAATTACAATTTAAATAATCCTAAGACTATTACAAGGTTTGTTGACCAAGAAAAGTCCATGAGGAGTTGACTGTTGACTTTCTTGTTGACTTTGACTTTGAGTCAACTTCCTCTCTTCTTCTTCTTGTATTCTTCTAAGCATAGACCTTGTTATTCTTCTTGAATTGTTGACTTCCATTATTGGAGTAGATGGACCTCCATCAAACCCTCCTTCTTGAACACAACTTGTCCCGAAGTTGTCATCTTCCTCAAGACCTACAAAAGGTGAAAGATCACATACATTAAAAGAGTTACTTCCACCAAAATCCAAAGGAAGGTCAAGTTTGCAAGCATTAAGGTCTAATTTCTCAATAATTTTAAAAGGTCCATCTCCTCTAGGGAGCAACTTAGATTTCCTCAAGTTGGGAAATCTTTCTTTCCTTAGATGCAACCACACCAAGTCTCCTACTTTAAAATCAAAGGTTTTTCGGTTCTTGTTGTGAGCCTTGGCATATTGTGCATTTTTATTCTCAATTCTTGCTTTAACTTTGGCATGAAGTTCTTGAATCCTCTCAGCATGCTTTACTCCTTGCCTACAATCAACAATCTCAACAGGCAAACAAGCAAGATCAATGGGGGTTAGAGGATTAACACCATATACAACTTGAAAAGGAGATAAAGAAGTAGTAGAATGAGCTACTCTATTGTAAGCAAACTCTACATGTGGTAGGCATTCTTCCTAAGTTCTAATGTTATCCTTTACAAAACTCCTAAGCAATTGTCCTAAGGTTCTATTGACTACCTCCGTTTGACCATCCGTTTGGGGGTGGCAAGTAGTAGAAAATAAGAGTTTTGTACCAAGTCTTCCCCATAGTGATCTCCAAAAGTGGCTAAGGAATTTGATATCCCTATCACTCACAATGCTTTGAGGCACACCATGGATTCTTGCTACTTCCTTGAAGAACAAAGTAGCAATATGAGAGGCATCATCCGTCTTGTGGCAAGGTAAGAAGTGAGCCATCTTGAAAAACCTACACACCATAACAAAGATGGAATCCGAACCCTTCTTGGTTTTAGGAAACCCTAGGACAAAGTCCATGAATATGTCTAGCCAAGGTGAAGTGGGCACGGGTAAGGGGGTGTAAAGACCATGATTAGATAGCCTAGATTTTGCCTTATTGCAAGTGATGCACCTTCTTACAAATTTGGAAACTTGTACTTTCATTTTAGGTCAAAAGAAGTGCTCATGCAAAATGGTAAAAGTCTTGTCTATCCCAAAATGTCCCATGATTCCACCCTCATGTGACTCACATATCAAAAGTTCTCTTAAGGAGCATTTAGGTACACATAAACAAGTTCATTTAAAAAGATAGTCTTTGTACCTAAAGAAATCCTTAAAAGCACCTTTGTTACACTCTTGGTACATGAGACCGAAATCAATATCATTAGCATACAAGGTCTTTACATGTTCAAAACCTATTAATTTAGACTCAAGCATAGAAAGAAGAGTATACCTTCTACTCAAGGCATCGGTTACTATGTTGGTTACCCCTTTCTTGTGCTTGATGATGTAAGGAAAAGTTTCTATGAATTCCACCCACCTAGCATGTCTCTTGTTGAGTTTCCCTTGGCTCTTGAGATACTTCAAAGCTTCATGATCCGAATGTACAATGAAGTCTTTGGGAAGCAAGTAATGTTGCCAAGTTTGGAATGCTCTCACCAATGCATAAAGCTCCTTGTCATAGGTGGAGTAATTCAATTGAGCTCCTTTCAATTTCTCACTAAAATAAGCAATGGGGTGGCCTTCTTGATTTAGAACCGCACCAACACCTAAATTAGAAGCATCACACTCAAGCTCAAAAGTTAGTGAAAAATTAGGTAAAGATAAGATAGGAGCATTAGAAAGCTTATCCTTAAGTAAATTAAAAGCAAGTTCTTGAGGTTCTTCCCATAGAAAAGGTACTTCCCTCTTGACTAGCTCATTCAATAGAGAAGCAATAGTGTTAAAGTCTTTGACAAACCGCCTATAGAAACTTGCTAAGCCATGGAAGCTTCTCACTTCCTTGACACATGTAGGGGTCGGCCATTCTTTTATTGCTTTCACTTTTGCTTCATCCACTTGCACACCTAGTGAACTCACAACAAAACCAAGAAACACTACACTATCTGTGGCAAATGTGCATTTATCTTGGTTAGCATATAGAGTTTGTGTCCTAAGAGCTCCTAATACATGTCTCAAATGAATCAAGTGTTCATGAAAAGATTTTCTATATACAAGAATATCATCAAAATACACTACAACAAACTTTCCAATAAACTCTTTCACGACATGATTCATCAACCTCATGAAGGTACTAGGCGCATTTGACAAACCAAAAGGCATCACAAGCCATTCATACAATCCAAATTTAGTTTTGAAGGCCGTTTTCCATTCATCCCCTTCCTTCATCTTAATTTGATGGTATCCACTCTTAAGATCTATTTTACTAAAAATAGTGGAACCATGCAACTCATCTAAAAGGTCATCAAGTCTAGGGATGGGGTGGCGATACTTTATGGTGATGTTATTGATTGCTCTACAATCCGTGCACATGCGCCATGTTCCCTCCTTCTTAGGAACAAGTATCACGGGTGAAGAACATGGAGACAAGCTTTCTTTCACCCAACCTTTGCTTAGAAACTCTTGCACTTGTCTATCAATCTCATGTGTCTCTTGGGGTGAAGTTCTATAGGTTGGCCTATTTGGGAGAGGTGCACCCGGAATGAGGTCAATTTGGTGTTCTATCCCTCTCAATGGTGGTAGGCCGTGAGGTATCTCCTTGGGGAATACATCTCCAAACTCTTCTAGCAAGTCATCCAAAGCACTTTGATCACCTATACATGTAGCACTCAAAATTAGAGGTGAAGGTAAACATAAGTACATAGATTTCCTAGCTAGGAATTCCCTCTTAACCTCTCATCTCTCAATCAAGAAACTCCCTTTAGTATCTTCACTACTCCTAGCCTTTTCTTTCTTGTTTTTAGGCTTAGGGTTTGGAGTGATAAGCTTGGAGGGCTTCTTAGAGCTCTCGGCCGAGCTTTTAGAAGCATGGTTGGCCTTGGAACTTTCGGTCAAGGCCTTCTTTTCTTCCTCCCTCTTCATCTTCATCTTCACTTGATCTTCAATAACTTCCCTTGGTGATAATGGCTTGAGGTGAACCTTACGGTCAACATGAGAAAAGACATAAGTGTTAGCTACACCATCATGTAAAGCATGTCTATCATATTGCCAAGGTCTACCTAGTAGCATATGAGTGGCCTCCATAGGAACTACATCACATAAAATTTCATCACTATATCTTCCTATGGTAAAAGCAACTAAAACTTGCCTATCAACTACTAATTCACCTTTCTCACTAAGCCATTGTAACTTATATGGTTTAGGGTGTGGAGAAGTTTTCAAATCAAGTTTTTCTACTAATCTAGTGCTCACTACATTTGTGCAACTACCACTATCTATAATCAAAGAGCAAACCTTCCCTTGAATGTTACATCTTGTATGGAAGATGTTTTCTCTTTGAGTGTCATCAAGCTCATGGTATGCACTTCCTAACATCCTTCTCACCATAAGGAGGTCACCTTCTTCGGCCATCTCTTCACTTGAGTGCTCACTTGTATTTTCTCCCTCATGCTCACTTGAAGAGTGGCTTGACTCCTCACTTGTGACTCCTCCATCCATCCTTACTATCATAGTCTTCTTGTTTAGGCATTGAGAAGCAATGTGTCCATGTCCTAAACATTTAAAACACTTGATGTTAGATGGTTTAGAATTTAATTTAGGAACATCCTTACCCTTGTTTTCTCGGCCAAACTTGGAAGAAGGCTTGAATGAACCCTCCTTCTTTTGCCTTTCCTTCCAACTTGAAGAACCACTAGTATAGGACTTCTTCATGGTGAATTTTCTCTTCATTTGAGCCTCTATCTTCTCGGCCTTATGGATAGCTTCTTCCAAGGTCCTAAAGCTTTGAAGTTCCAAGATATCTTGGATCTCCCTATTCAATCCATGGGTGAACCTTGCTAAGGTGGCTTCCTTCTCTTCTTGGCAATCGACCCTCATCATAGTAAGCTCAAGATCTTTGTAATATTCTTGTACACTTCTTCCTCCTTGTGTCAACCTTTGGAGCTTGACATGCAAATCCCTCACATAAGATTTAGGAATGAACCTCCCTCTAAGAGCATCTTTTAGTTGTGTCCAAGAAACAATGGAAGGTCTCCTCCTCTTTTCGGCATCTATGAGAATTTGGTTCCACCAAACCAAAGCATATCCTTCAAACTCTAATATGGCAAGGTTGAGTCTCTTCTCCTCACTCAAGGTAGGGTTGCAAGAAAACATTGGGTCAACCTTCATGATCCAATCAAGTAAGCCTTCGGCTCCTCCTTCTCCAAGGTACTTTGGAAGAGTAATCCTAGTATTGGTTTCCCAACCTCTTTGCTCATCCTCTCCAAAATACCTCCTATGCATGAAAGGTTGCCTCCTATAAGTGCCTCGGTCATTTCCTCTTCTATGCTCCCTCTCATTCTCATATTCCCTATAGGCATCACTCTCTTCATGGTTACTACCCTCATCACTATCTCTAGGTGAGTAGTAGTGTCCTCCTTGGCTCCCTCTCTCACTTCTACTTCCTCTATTGGTTTTACTCCCTCATTTATAGTATCCCTTCCCCTTTACCTCTCGGCCCTTCCTACTTCCTTCATCCTTAAACCTCCTTTCACTATCTTCTCTCAACTCATTCATCTCATTTTGCAAATGGTTGAATTTTTCCGTCATGAAGTCCATCATTCTCTTAGTCTTGGGAGACAAATCATTTCCAACACTAAGTGAACTATCCATGGCTGCAATGAAAGGGTTAGTACACAAAGAAAATAATAATTAAGGACCTTTGCACTCACTAAGTATGTCACTCAAATATCAACTCGTGTATGCACTCTTAGTGGCTCTTTCTCTAGTGTTCTCTCTAGCCTTTTACCACTCAATTTTCCTCTTAAGCTTCTTAAATGAACCTCAACTCAAGCACAAATATGGCTACAAGTCCATGTGAAAGAGGAACAACTCTACTTTCAAGCTCAAGAATTCCAAGAAAATGGCAAAACTCTAGACAAAACTCAAGATTCCAAAAGGACAAGCAATAAAAGCTAAAATGAAGGAATAAGCTACTCAAACTCAAGGAATGAAATGATATGTGACAATGCCACAAACTGGACAACAAGGAATTAGAGAATATGCTGGGTCAATCACTAACCAAGACAAGCAAATAATCAAATACAAACTCAAATTTTGGTAGTGATCACTTTGAGACCGGTTTTGAGCACAATTTTGGGGCTTATGGCACATGTAGTGTTCAAGTTATTAATGCACTAATTTGATACCAATAAAAATGATGTAAGTGCAGTAATATATGGCTGGACAAGTATCAAATACAGCAAGTTTCAATTATGCAAAATTTTGAGTCAAAACAAGCTAGTCACAAGTACACACTATTAGGCTAATTTTCAAGCTACTAGTAATTTTACTAGGTGAATGAGTGTGCTATGTCTTAGCTCTAAGTCCAAGTTTTTTTCTTGCTCAAATTTTCTTAACACTTCTTTAACACTTTGATAGCTTGCTGGACAGAATTTACAAGTCCACTAAAATTCACTTCAAGTACTCAAAATTTCTAGTACTTTTCAAGGCTCTTTTTCTAACTTTCTTTTGAATTTTTGACACACGCGCCGAACGTGCGTCAAATAATACCAAAGCCTAGCTACTACTTTGCAGTAATAGTGGACTCGGATCGTTTCCCTACGGATTACTTTGTTACTTCTCTATAGCCGAAATTTTAAATGCAATTTTGGGGGTTTTTGTGTAGAGGAAAAATTAAAGGCAATTAAATAGTAAAAATTAACCAATGACAGTAATTAAACAATAATTAAAAAGCAATTAATAGATTATTAAAAGGAACCAATCCGATCTCTGTCAGATCCCAATTTCCCTCATTGGTTCAACAAAATAAAGACACTCATCTATGCAGTGCATTGAAACCGAGATCTCTGCATGTCAACACTGAACTAGCGCTCTAAGATCTTAGAGAATTATCATCGAACACTTGGTGGCCTTTAAACTCACACAATCGCATGAGAGCACACAACTTGGTTCCGAATCATATAATTAGTTCTCTGCATTCATTATCAATCAACAATGACAGAATCAACAATCTAAATCTAAAATATTAATCAACATAATGGAATTAAAATTATAGAATCCAAAACGAGTACTTATGCAATTGAAAACGGAGAACCTAAGGAAATTAGGGATCCTATTGAGATCGAATTGGTTGAAGAAATTAGTTGCGCATAATTGAAATTAGACTAAGCATAAATTGGGATTGCATATTAGAAGAATTAAATTGCAAGAAGGGAGAGAGAACGAGAATTGGAATGGCAAACCTGAAAACCCTAGCAAAGCGACTTGAAAGGGAAAAAAAAGCAATGCCGAAAATTGAAATTGATTGAAAGGTAAAAAGTGTGCTCCAATTTTCTGAATTAGGATATTTATAATAAGTGAGTCATGTGCTAGTCACATGACTTTAAGTGACTTAGGGTGCAGGGTTCAAAGCCCACTCAATGCAAACATTTAAATGGTCCAATTACATGATTTGAAATGGGCCTACACTAATTCTTCACGCTGGAATTCCCGCATCAATTCCGTGCGTCACTTTCAAGGCAATTTTCACCCCAGATGCGGTCCGAGTTGGCTCTTTATGTCTTCATAGCTTTTGTAGCTCTTTCAGTCCTCTTTAATTTGACATAAAATGGAGCTCAAACAGAGTTCTGTAGTAAGAGTTATGCCTTTTTTAGTGAACTCTGTCAAAACTGGAAATTTTAGTGAATTAGAACAAAAATAAGCACTTAAGGCCCAAATGAGCCCAAACTCATAAATGCACTAAATCATGCTAATTGACCATTAATAATGTTGTAATATGATGTATTAAATGCAGAGAAATTCATCAAAATAATGATTCATCAATTTTCTCACTTGTTTTCTTCTTGTTTTGATTTCTTTTCACTTGATTTCTTTTCTATCACTTGTTTTCTTTTCTTTTCTTGTGTCTAAGCTACTGGACAGAGATATATTTTGCCTAAAACAAGCATTCCAAGCTCAACTACTAGTGCTAATGCTACTACAAGGTGTAATAGGGATTTAGACCTATAGTAAGCACTCTACTAGCATGTAATGATGTTGATGTCTCAATTTTGCATGTATGAACTTAAATGTACAGAATTATAGGCTGAAGTGCAGTACCAAAACAGAGGAAACAGGGCATACAATGATAGATAGCTCACGGTACACCAAATTTCACAAGAATTAGAAGCAAAATTGATACTAGCACATGGAAACAAGTACTAATGGACAAGTAATTCAAGGAATTGGAAATTACTACTAATTAACTCAATTTGACCGAACAAAAACATGAATATATTGTTGGTCCCTATGTGTGAATCTAGAGGGGGGGGTGAATAGATTCTAGTTCCACTCTAGCCCAATTTTCGCGAGTTTCTAATTCCTTTTAATTCAAACAAAACTATTCTTGATTACCTATCAATAGTTGAGACAGATAAGCGAGAAATATCAAAGATACACAGCGGAAATACCAAAAGGAATACTCAGAAACACGTTAGTAATCAATATACAGCGTAATCAATATCAGTATCTAACTGTTCCAGTTTTATTTGATTACAGAGTCAATTACCGAGTTAATTACCAAGTCAATTACTGAACAAATTGCAGAAGATAAATCATGATAACAACAATTAATGGTAAACGGTAAAGAAAAGAAGAGAGAAGAAGAGTTCACAGTGATTTATACTGGTTCGGCCCACTGCCTACATCCAGTCCCAACCCAACAACTGTTGCGATCGGTTTTCCACTATCAAATGATCCCTTTTGTGTTCTTTTACATTCACTCTGCAAAAAGCAACACAAAAACAAAATCAAAACACCCAAAAACTTGTCCTTTAACCCAAAGAACAGTTCTTCCCTGACCTCGGAACACCCAAGATCAACCTTTGAGAACACACTTCTCAAAGACCTTTACTCTATCCAGAGAGACCTCTCTCCTAGAGTAACAACCCAGAAACCAAAAGGTAAACAAAAGATCAGTTTAGAAAACACCTGGAGTGTAGATCTGATCACAAAAGAAAACACAATGAATACCACCCAGTCAGAGAAAAGATCAAGTTTTGCCCTTTCTTTTTGAAAACTTGATAAACTCTTGAAGTTCTTTATGGGTTTCTTGGAAAAGATGATGAACTTAGTTTAGAGAGAATTTGAAAGTGTATGAACTTATCTAAAACTTATGTTCCAAGATCTTCTATTAATTTTTTTGAGAAAAGAGTATTTATAGATTCAATTAAAAACACAATTTGGGCAACTTAATGATTTTCTGATAGGGGTAATCGACTGCCAGAAGCTGGTAATCGATTAAACCAGTGAGCAAAGGTTTCTAGGGTGATTTTTGGTCATGGTAATCGATTAACCCGAGGGGGTAATTGATTACTCCAGTGACAAATGAATTTTCACACTCTGTTACCTACTGTTGGTAGTTGATTACCTACTGTTGGTAGTTAACTACCTACTGTTGGTAATCTATTACCTCAGTTGGTTACTAAAGACATTTTCAAAACAATTTTGAGAGGGAAATCAAACATTTGACACATGAGAAATCACACTAGATTGCCAAGCTCTCCAGCGTATTCACACAAAGAACAACCACATACATGCCTAAACTAAACAATCAATACATAGGAAACTCCTACTTACAATTCATCTACGAAAACCATAATTACATAAACATCAAAAACAAAACAACAAGAGAGACTTCAAAACATCTTCAAGCTTTAAGTCCAACAATCTCCCCCTTTTTGGTTTTGATGTACCAAATCTCAACCAAGGTTTTCCTAGAGGTTTAGGATGTGTGTTGATCTTCTACGAATCCTGCAACTGTTAGAGATATCCAAATATGCAGTATATACATTGCAGATTCACAGTACAATCTATCTTAAACAGAGCATTATACTATCAATCATCAAGTAAAATCATCCATTCAACAATATAAGACATGATTCAATTCACAATCATAGATCAAGACCAGAAGAACTAAAAACGAAATCAGAATATAAACCATAACGTGAAAAGAAATATTACAACCATATCGAATTGTTCAAGTTCAAATATCCAAAAACATAAATTGTTCAGATCAAACGAAAATAACAGAACAAATAGTTCAACCATAAATCGCAGATGCTACCAAAAACTACTCTACTCAATATTAGCTACTCTACTCTACTCCAGCTACTCTACTCTACTCCCCCTATCTAGGATAACCTATACATTCATCCATACATTCTCCCCCTATTTGGTATATCAAGAAGCAAAAGAGAGAGAGAAGTGATAAGAAGGGAATACTAGAGTGCATCCAAGCGAGTATGAAGAGACTCCAACAGCTCCTTGAGATCCAAGAAGCGAGCATTGCTTGCAGCCTCCACGTCATCCAATCTT
The DNA here is from genome assembly GCA_026586105.1 of Hylodesmum podocarpum. Taxonomy (NCBI): domain Eukaryota; kingdom Viridiplantae; phylum Streptophyta; class Magnoliopsida; order Fabales; family Fabaceae; genus Hylodesmum; species Hylodesmum podocarpum. The sequence goes on from JALJEV010000804.1 coordinate 4,948,626, forward strand.
TTGGCAATGGTAGCTTCCAGCTCATCCATCCGATCAATGACAATTAATTCAAAACGGGATTTAGGGATGTACTCCCCAGCCGCCGAATCATCATCATCAGAAGGTGGATCGGTTGCAGCTTCTGTTTGTTGTTGTTGTTGTTGTGGGGCTTCTTCCCTTGGCACCCATCCAGCATCGGTTTTTGTCAAACGCATCATCTTTAACGCTTTGTCGCCAATGATGTGAATGTCCTTCACCAAGTCTCTATTCTCATTTGTAGTATCAACCTGAAAATGCTCAAGCAAACATGAAATAAACAGAGAATAGGGGCATTTGTTGTCAAATAGCCTTCTCGTCTTGAGCATGTTGTCCATCACAACATGTGCCCAGTCGATTTGAATGCCATTTTTCAACGCAGCCATTATCACCATATCTTCCTCATTGATCTGAGCGTGATTGACTCCTCTTGTAGCTAGGATCCAGCAAATTGTATAGTGAAGAAGACGATCGTCGGCGTTCAGCCCGCCTGTGTTGTAGGTGATCTTCTTCCCACGCTCCTTTCTTGCAGCCTTTTCTGCTTCCCATGCCTCGGGATTCTTGAGTAGACTCATAAAGAACGAATCTTTGTGAAGCTCAATTCCTTGTGCTTGCAAGTGCTCAATCGTAGGACGTATACCTTCATTCTTAAATCCAGCAAAACGGAAAAATATGTCATGAGTCAAAATCATAGGTTTGCCCTTTACCTCGGAGATTACCATTCTAGTGGCTTGGTGTGGTCGGAGGTTGGAGTAGAAAATTCTCACTAGATCGGGGTATATGTGACCCTTCAGACCAACAAACTTCTCAAGGTTCTGATCTCAGAGCAAAGAGTGAAATGTGAACCCTTGTGCATCTAGCCATCGGAGGTCCAAAATCTTCGCCGGAACGAGTTCCTTGTTTGCGAAATCTCCATAGAAACGTGATTCTTGTGCAATAGAGGTGAACCACGGATTGATTGGGCGTGCCACGGTTTCTCTGGGAGATATGGGTTTTTTCCTCTTGGAGGAGGATTCACCCTTCTTTGATCGGGGCGAAACTCTTGGCTTAGGCTTGTGACCTACATGCTTGACCCGCTTGCCTCGTCCTTGCTCTTCCATTGATGGTGGTGGTGGAGAAGATGAAGAAGATGAAATGGGGTTTTAGGGTTAGAGAGAGAAAGAGATTTTTAGGGTTTGTGAGATGTGTAGAATGAAACCCAAAACCTGAAAATCACTTATAAAACTTCCATAATTGAGGTTAGATTCAATGAACAAAGTATTGGACTCTAAGAAATTGTAATCGATTAGGCCCAAAACCATGAAAAACACTTGAAAAACCCTTTCAGCAGCGAAGGTAATCGATTACTCTTACGTGGTAATCGATTACTCCAGTGAGTAACCAAAAGCTTTGAAAACAGAGGCCAAGGTAATCGATTAACCAGCCAAGGTAATCGATTACTCCAGTGGCTCACAAACTGGAAAATCAATTTTTGAAATCGTGGTAATCGATTACCAGGTGGGGTAATCGATTACTCCAGAGAGTAATTCACCAAAATCTTTGAAATCAAGCTAGGTAATCGATTGAAATGCAATGGTAATCGATTATCTATATCAGAAACATTGAAAACACTTGATTTTGCATGTTTTGAAATATAATTGGTCATGACTATGTAATGTAATGAACTCATACCTTGTTGGAGCACCATGAATGATCCAACTTACCATACTTAGAGAATTCATGAGAGGTGTTCCTCACTTAGTATACCAAGATTGGTTCTAAGTTTGAAGAATCTCTCCTTAGGTAGGGGCTTTGTGAAGATATTCGCGAGTTGGTTCTCCGTTTCAATGAACTCCACTTCACAGTCACCTTTCTCAACATGATCCCTTATGAAATGATGCCGCACCTCAATATGCTTTGTTCTTGAGTGTAAAATCGGGTTCTTCGTGATACTGATTGCACTTGTATTGTCACACTTGATAGGAATGTGATCAAGCTTTAGTCTAAAATCCTCAAGTTGTTGCTTCAACCAAATGGTTTGAGCACAACAGCTACCCGCAGCAACATACTCTGCTTCTACTGTTGATAGAGCAACACATGCTTGTTTCTTGTTGTACCATGAGACTAAGCTTTCTCCAAACAAGTGACATACACCACTCGTGCTCTTTCTATCTGTTTTGCAACCTGCAAAATCTGAATCACTAAAACCGACTAGAGTAGGGGACGTACCTTTGGGATACCATAAACCGCAGTTCATTGTTCCTTTAAGATACTTCAGAATTTTCTTCACAGCAGTCATGTGTGATTGTTTTGGTGCAGATTGAAATCGCGCACAAACACAAACACTGAACATTATATCCGTCGCTTCTTTGTGAGATACAAGAGTGATCCAATGATCCCTCTGTACTTTGTTTGGTGTACTTCTAGTCCTGTAGCATCATTATCTAAAAAGAGATTAGTTGACATAGGTATATTAGAGAACTTACAACTTTCCATGTCGAATTTCTTCAACAACTCTTTAGTGTACTTTGCTTGATGTATAAAGGTTCCTTCTTTCAGTTGCTTGACTTGCAGTCCTAGGAAGAATTTGAGTTCTCCCATCATAGACATGTCAAACTCTCCCTGCATGTTTGCCACAAATTCTTCACACAGAGATTGATTAGTTGATCCAAAAATGATATCATCAACATACACTTGGACCAATAAAATACTGTTAGACTTTCTCCTAATAAAAAGAGTTTTGTCAACATTACCTCTGTTGAATCCTTTTGACAAAAGAAACTTACTTAACCGTTCATACCATTGTCTAGGGGCTTGCTTCAGACCATAGAGGGCCTTCTTTAGCTTGTACACATGCTCAGGGTAACTGAAGTCAGTGAAACCAGGAGGTTGTGAAACAAAGACTTCCTCGTTGATGTAGCCATTTAAGAACGCACTTTTAACATCCATCTGAAACAACTTGAAATCATGAATGCAGGCAAAAGCAAGTAAGACTCTTACAACTTCTAATCTAGCAACTGGGGCATATGTTTCATCAAAGTCTATTCCTTCTTGTTGATTATATCCCTTAGCTACTAATCTTGCCTTATTCCTAACCACTATTCCATTTTCATCTAGCTTATTCTTAAACACCCATTTTGTTCCAATTAGATTCATATCTCTATTAAAAGGTACTAACTCCCAAACGTCATTCCTTTTAAATTGATTTAACTCCTCATGCATAGCATTCATCCAAAATTTATCATTTATAGCATCATCAACACAAGAGGGTTCAAATTGAGATACAAACTCATAATAATCACATAACATATTATGAGAGGATCTTGTGGATACTCCCTTATGGATGTCACCAATGATGTTGTCAAGAGATAGGTCTCTTGGTTTCCTCCATTCTCTTGGCAGCTCATGAGAATTGATTGGTGTATCTTGCTGTAAATGTGGTTTGCTGTTGCTGTCTTCCCCTGTAATCTCATCATCATCAACAAAAACAATTCCCTTTTGGGGATTATTAGATTCATCAAACTTTACATGTACAGATTCCTCAATGCATATTCTCCTTTTATTGAAAACTCTGTATGCTTTACTTGTTGATGAATACCCAATAAACACACCCTCATCCGCCTTGGCGTTAAACTTTCCAAGTGGCTCTTTGCCATTATTCAGAACAAAACATTTGCACCCGAATACTCTAAAATGAGAAATATTGGGTTTCTTGTCCTTATAGAGTTCATAGGGGGTTTTCTTTAAAAAGGGACGAATCACAATTCTGTTTAGAACATAGCAAAGCGTGGAAACGCATCAGACCCCAAAAGTGTTTAGGCAGTGCACTCTCACTTAAAATAGCTCTAGCTAGTTCTATCAAGGATCTGTTTTTCCTCTCAACAACCCCATTTTGTTGCGGAGTTCTTGGAGCGGAAAAGTTGTGATCGATTCCATATTTTTCACAAAAGTTTTCAAAAGGTTCATTTTCAAATTCCCCTCCATGATCACTCCTAAGAGACTTGATTTTCAAATCTTTTTCGTTTTGTATCCTTTTGGCAAGAATTTTAAAAACTTTGAAGGTCTTGTCTTTATTTGGTATAAATGCAACCCAAGCAAAACGAGAGAAATCATCTACTAAAACCAGTCCATATAGGTTTCCACCCAAACTAGTAGTTCTAGATGGACCAAAGAGATCCATGTGCGAGTAGCTCGCTTTGGTCAGAAGTTGAAACAACATTTTTGGTTTTAAAGGAGCTTCTAGATTGCTTGCCCTTCGACATGCAACACATAGGCCTTCTCTTTTGAACCTCAAGTTAGGTAACCCTTGTACTAGGTTCTTAGATGAAAGCTTGTTCAGCTGATGAACATCTATATGAGCTATACGTCTATGCCAAAGTCATGATAAATCATCGTTTGACATAAGACATGCATGATATGATGATGTATGATCAAGTTCAAGGATGTAGATGTTACCATGTCTCTTACCGACCATTAATACCTCACTCGAATCACAAATCCATACGATCTTGCAAGCAACCATTATCGAATGATACTTGATAACCTTTGTCGCATAGTTGGCTAATACTTAGAAGATTGAATTTCAAACCTTCCAAGCAGTACATCCTCAATTATAGTGTTGGATTTGTCTCCAACTGCACCTATACCCAGTATTTTCCCTTTGTTGTTATCTCCATACACTACTGAACCAGATTCTTTTGATTTGAAGGAGATGAAATTGCTCTTTATCGCTTTGTCATATGTCTTGAGCACCGCTATCCAAATACCAAGTTGAGTGTTTGGCTCTCAAGCATACCTACACAAAAAAGATATCACTTTGTTTTTGGTACCCAAGTCTTGTTGGGTCCATTAGTGTTAGTCTTTGTGACTATCTTTTCTAATCCATTTAAACAATCCACTAGTTATTCCTTCCTTTCTAATCATGCAATTATAAGAGTTATGTCAGGTTTCATACAATAACTACATGAGAAAGTTCTATTTTCTTGGTTTGTCTAAATGCAAAGAACTTCATGTTATTCTTTTTCAAGGAGACATCAAAAGACTTACACTTTGAACAGGTAGTTTCAAGATATCATTTTCCTTTTTCAAACTTTGAACATCGGTTTTCAAAACAAATATCATTTTCCAAATCAGTAATTTTGTTTTTCAAAACCTTGTTCAACTTGCCTAGTTTTTCGACTTCCTTGTAAAGTTCACAAAAAAGGTTTGCAGCTCATCATAGTCAAAAGTAGATGAATCGGAATCACTTACCTCATCATCGGATGTTGGATTGGCCATGAGACACAAATTTGCTTCTTCATTATCACTTCCACTAGAGGTTGAGGAATCATTCTCTTCCCAAGCTATGTATGCCTTTTTCTTGCGAAATCTGTCTTTCTTGGGTCTTTCCTCATGTTCTACTCTTCTAGGCTCACTTCTTTGTTGTTTTTCTTCATGTTGGGGCACTCCAATTTGTAGTGAACCATTTTTCCACACTCATAACAAGTGACCTTTGAAGATGAACTCTCATTTCTCTTGAAGCCTTTTCTGGAATTGTTGAATCTCCTTTTATCGTTGTTCTTCTTCATGAACTTTTTGAATTTTCTTACCATGAGATTCATATTTTCTGTTTGATTCACTACCACGACTTGATGCATCGCTCTCATTAGTGTGTCTTCCATCTTGAGTGCTAGACCTTTGGCTTTCTTATCTTTTTGTTCCTCATCAATACGGGACATATCCATTTCATATTCCCTCAACTTACCAAATAACTCTGCACTTGTCATCAAGGCTAGGTTCTTTGATTGGTGATTCTTGTGAGTTGGTTGCCATTTTCTCGCTCAATGATTTCAAGCACCTTCACATTGACTTCTTCCTCAACGAAGATCTTACCAAGTCCTTTGAGATGGTTTACGATGTGTGTGAAACGTTTCTGCATATCCATCACGGACTCACCTTGTGCCATTCTAAAGGTTTCGTATTCTTGGATCAAGGTATTCTTCCTTGCCCTTCGTACTTTCCGGTTCCTTCGTGTGTGACCCTTATTAGATCCCAAGCTTCTTTGGCTGTGTTGCAAGCTGAAATTCTGAAAAATTCATCTGAATTCAAAGCAGAATGTATAATATTTAAAGCTTTTGCATCATTTTCAGCTCTCCTAATTTCTTCTTGTTCCCATCTCTCAAATGGTTTTTCAATCTCATTCCCATTTTCTATGTATGTGGGGACCTTGAAATCAGTCACAACCGCTTGCCAAATGCTTCTATGTACAGACTCCATAAAGATTTTCATCCTCACTTTCCAAAAAGGATAGTTATCACCACAAAACAGAGGAGGTCTGTTAATAGAGGCACCTTCAGCGAATGGTAATTGATTACCGGCCATTCAAAGGAACTATGGATCAAAATCTAGAGCAACCTACTAGATAAAGCTCTGGTACCAATTGTTGGTCCCTATGTGTGAATCTAGAGGGGGGGTGAATAGATTCTAGTTCCACTCTAGCCCAATTTTCGCGAGTTTCTAATTCCTTTTAATTCAAACAAAACTATTCTTGATTACCTATCAATAGTTGAGACAGATAAGCGAGAAATATCAAAGATACACAACGGAAATACCAAAAGGAATACTCAGAAACACGTTAGTAATCAATATACAGCGTAATCAATATCAGTATCTAACTGTTCCAGTTTTAGTTGATTACCGAGTCAATTACCGAGTTAATTACCAAGTCAATTACTGAACAAATTACAGAAGATAAACCATGATAACAGCAATTAATGGTAAACGGTAAAGAGAAGAAGAGAGAAGAAGAGTGCACAATGATTTATACTGGTTCGGCCCACTGCCTACATCCAGTCCCAACCCAACAACTGTTGCGATCGGTTTTCCACTATCAAATGATCCCTTTTGTGTTCTTTTACATTTACTCTGCAACAAACAACACAAAAACGAAATCAAAACACCCAAAAACCTGTCCTTTAACCCAAAGAACAATTCTTCCCTGACCTCGGAACACCCAAGATCAACCTTTGAGAAGACACTTCTCAAAGACCTTTACTCTATCCAGAGAGACCTCTCTCCTAGAGTAACAACCCAGAAACCAAAAGGTAAACAAAAGATCAGTTTAGAAAACACCTGGAGTGTAGATCTGATCATAAAAGAAAACACAATGAATACCACCCAGTCTGAGAAAAGATTAAGTTTTGCCCTTTCTTTTTGAAAAGTTGATAAACTCTTGAAGTTCTTTTTGGGTTTCTTGAAAAAGATGATGAACTCAGTTTAGAGAGAATTTGAAAGTGTATGAACTGATCTAAAACTTATGTTCCAAGATCTTCTATTAATTTTTTTGAGAAAAGAGTATTTATAGATTCAATTAAAAACACAATTTGGGCAACTTAATGATTTTCTGATAGTGGTAATCGACTGCCAGAAGCTGGTAATCGATTAAACCAGTGAGCAAAGGTTTCCAGGGTGATTTTTGGTCATGGTAATTGATTAACCCGAGGGGGTAATCGATTACTCCAGTGACAAATGAATTTCCACACTCTGTTACCTACTGTTGATAGTTGATTACCTGCTGTTGGTAGTTAACTACCTACTGTTGGTAATCTATTACCTCAGTTGGTTACCAAAGACATTTTCAAAACAATTTTGAGAGGGAAATCAAACATTTGACACATGAGAAATCACACTAGATTGCCAAGCTCTCCAGCGTATTCACACAAAGAACAACCACATACATGCCTAAACTAAACAATCAATACATAGGAAACTCCTACTTACAATTCATCTACGAAAACCAAAATTACATAAACATCAAAAGCAAAACAACAAGAGAGACTCCAAAGCATCTTCAAGCTTTAAGTCCAACATATATGACATATTTTTCCATATTCAAAATCAAAACACAAGCTACTACACGGATTTATACAATGCACCGAACAAAAATTGAAGACAAGTTCAAAAACAAGGCTAACGGCTAATTAGACATGGATTTGAATGATTTTCTCAACAAGATTTCAAGACAACTCAAGGAACTCAAAAATTAACAAGAACATGACTCAAGGAAGAAGAGAATTCAAAAGAAAATTCAATATCTAGACAAATAGACTCACGGATATGAAGCTCCACTTGAAGAAGGAACAAGCTCTTGATACCACTCGATGTGAACCTTCCAAGGAAGTCTCACTAGTTTGCCCAATCTTCACTTCAACAAGCATGAACCTCACGGCTAGATGAAGGGAATTGCTGAATTAAACACTCAAAGAAGAAGAAAAGTATAAAATGGGATAGAGAAGAAGATGAGGAGCGCCATGCTAGTAGCAATAAGCTCTAGGTAGAATCGCCACATGGAGAATGCACCATGATAAGACTCATAAGAGGTTTACTCAAGAAACCTAGAAGAGAAACTTTCTCTCTCAAGCAATATGCTTCTTTCTAAAATTCTTCAAAAGTGATTACGATTCAGAAAATTTCTTATTTATACCTTAAGAGTTGGCGCCAAACTTGGTGAACAAGGATTACATGTTAACCCTTGGATTATGAACTTGATCAACGCATGGGAAGCCTTGAGAGGCACTTCACACGGATCAAGGTTCATAACCTTAGGATTAAAACATGATCACATGGCCACGGTGGAGTTAAGAAGAGGCAAGAACCATGTGTCTTAAGTTTGAATTCCATCCCTTTGATTAGATCTAAATCAAGAGGTTGAAATTCACTCTTAAGTGGCAAGAGACATGTGACTCAAGTTTGAATTTTCCACCACTTGATTGAATCTAGATCAAGAGGTTTAAATTCAATCTTGCATGCATATGTTAGGATATGCCTTTCACGAATTCATCCTAGCCTTTGGTGGAGATCTCATCTCACGGCTAGGTGTGAATTAAAGTTAGTGGAGTTGCCACTAACTTCCCTCCAAAAATCTCTCCACTCTCCTTAGGGAGAATGTGCACCACTCTCTCTCATTTTTGAATCTAAATTTCATGTTTATAACCTATACATGGCCGTGGCATACACTTGCCAAAACAAGGCCAAAATTATTAGTCTTAAATCCTAATTACAATTCAAATAATCCTAAGACTATTACAAGGTTTGTTGACCAAGAAAAGTCTGTGAGGAGTTGACTGTTGACTTTCTTGTTGACTTTGACTTTGAGTCAACTTCCTCTCTTCTTCTTCTTGTATTCTTCTAAGCATAGACCTTGTTATTCTTCTTGAATTGTTGACTTCCATTATTGGAGTAGATGGACCTCCATCAAAGAGAGTATGAGATGTTCTCCATGAAGAAAGGAGAATCTATTGATATGATGTTTGGAAGATTCCAAACCATATTAAATGGACTCACTTCATTGGGAATCACGTTCACCAATGCCCAAAACAACATGAAAATTCTGTACAGTCTTCCTACTCCATGGGAAGCTATGTCTACTGCCATTTCTGTTGGACGTGACATGAAGACATTAACTCTTGATGAGTTAATAGGAGCCTTGAGAGTACATGAGATATTTCTTTGCAAAATGGACAAGATTAAAGTTCAAGAGCCCATAGCTCTACCGTCCGTGAATGAGGCTTCTAAGGAAGAATCTGCTAAGAAGAAGAATAAGATTCTTAAAGCTGAAACCATTGAATCTGATTCGTCTGATGGATCGTCTAAGGATGAGATCTCTCTCATGGCTAGACGCTTCAAGAAGATGATGATAAAAAGGGGAAGAGATCAACGCTTCTTCAAGAAGAATGAGAGGAAGTTCCCAAAAAAGTCTTCAAGCAAGGAGGAAAGCTCTGAGATCGTCTGCTTGCTGACTTCGTAAGTCCTTGATAGCGAAAGCTCAGAAGAATCCACAGAAGAGGAAGAAACTACAAATATCTGTCTCATGGCTGGAGTTTCGTCTAAGGTAAATGATTCTTCTCTCTCATCTTCTTCGTCTGAGTTTGAGTCAGAATCAGAAGAAATGTCATATGATACACTTTTGGCAAACTCACATTTTATTACTGAGCAATATAAAGTATGCAAAGCCAAATTGAAACAAACTTTGGAAGAAAATACCACTTTAAGAACTAATAAGGAGTTTCTTCAAAAGAAAGTATCAGATGAAATATCATCTGAATCTAAAAAGAACATTTTTCTTCTTGAAATCAAAAGATTAAAGAAAGAAAATGAATCTTTACTCAAAGACTTAACAAAGTTCACTAAAGGATCCTCCATGCTTGAAAACATTTTAAAATATGGGAGGTCTCCATCTGATAAAAGTGGACTCGGTTACGTTGAAAAGACAGATGAAAAGAAAACCAAATTTGTTTCGTCTACTCACAAGAAGAAGAACAAAAGGTACAATAAGGTTCCAAATAATTATAAGAAAAATACCAGAACCTTAAATAAAAGAAAACCTTCTTCTACTAACAAAGGAGGACCCAAAAATATTTGGGCACCAAAGTCACTCATTATTCCTGTTACAGATATCCTTAATAGGAAGTGAGAAGACTTCAAGCTGGTACCTGGACAGTGGGTGCTCATGACACATGATGGGAGACCTGTCTATCTTCCAAGATCTCAGACCAAGTAAAGGGTCTGTATCATATGGTGCAGGGAAAGGTAAAATCTTAGGGATTGTGACTGTTGGTCTTATGTTAAAGGCCCAACCCTCTCATTCAAAATGTGTCTTATGTTAAAGGCCTAAACTTCAATCTACTTAGCATAAGTCAATTTTGTGATAATGAATATGAAGTTGCTTTTAACGTTGATGAATGTATAGTCAAAAATAATGACAAATCCATTTTGTTTATTGGAAAAGAAAGAATAATCTCTATGAGGTTTATCTTTCTGACCTTAGTGATCAGAATGTAACATGTTTGATTTCAGTAGACGATGAACGAGATATATGGCATAAAAAGCTTGGACATTTAAGTATAAAGTATATTTCAAAAATTTCGAAAAAGGACCTTGTAAAAGGTTTGCCAAAAATATCTTGGAAATCCAATCGTCTGTGTGAATCTTGTAAGCATGGGAAACAATTTAAAGCATCTTTTAAATCCAAAAATGTTGTTTCCACGACAAGAACTTTAAAACTGTTACATATTGATCTCTTTGAACCAACTCAGACTGAAAGTCTTGTAGGAAAGAGATATGATTTTGTTATTATAAACGATTATACTAGATTTACATGGGTATACTTCTTAGCCCATAAACATGAGTCGTTGAGTGTCTTTGAAATATTCTACAAATGTGTTCAAAAAGAAAAAGGAATATGTATTGCGTCTGTTAGGAGTGATCATGGAACAGAGTTTGAGAACTCTGAGTTCAAAGCCTTCTGTTTTGAAAATGGTATCTTTCGTAATTTTTCATCTCCAAGAACTCCTTAACAAAATGGGCTTGTAGAAAGGAAAAATCGTACTTTGCAAGAAATGCCTAGAACTTTGTTACATGAAAGCTCTCTTCCAAAGTATTATTGGGCAGAAGCAGTAAATACTTCTTGTTATATTCAAAACAGAATATTGATAAGACCAATATTGAATAAGACTTCTTATGAACTATGGACAGGAAGAAGACCCAACATTTCTTACTTTCATCCTTTTGAATGTGAGTGTTTCATCTTAAACACCAAAGATCAACTTGGAAAGTTTGATTCAAAGGTGGTTAAGGGATTTTTACTTGGATACTCTAATACATCTAAAGCATATAGAGTATTTAACTCTACGACGCAAGTTGTAGAGGAATCTATTCGTGTAAAATTTCAAGATAATTCAAAGGATGATAAAGAAATATCAGACCTAGAAAATTTGTTTGGTAATTTGCAGATTAACCCCTTTGGTCAAAAAGTTGGTTCGTTTGTCCAACCTTGCACAAACGCAAAAATAGACGAAAGAACATCTCCCAACATAGAGGAACCCTTTTCATCTGCTCCTCAACAACAAGATGATCAAGCTTCTGTCAGAACTTAGAGGTTCGCCTCAAACCACACTGAGGATCTGATCATTGGAGACAGATATCAAGAAGTGCAAACAAGATCGAGACTGAGAGATGTGTCTGGATATGCTCTTACGTCTGATATAGAGCCCAAAGATATTGAAGAAGCTCTACAAGAGAATGACTGGATTTTAGCTATGGAAGAAGAGCTAAACCAGTTCACAAGGAATGATGTATGGACCTCAGTGGAAAGACCAAGGAACAAAAGCATCATAGGAACAAGATGGGTATTTAGAAATAAGCTAGACGAAGCTGGTAAAGTGGTAAGAAATAAAGCAAGGTTAGTAGCTCAAGGCTATAACCAACAAGAAGGTATTGACTTCACTGAAACTTTTGCTCCAGTAGCTAGATTAGAAGCAATTAGAATTTTACTTGCTTTTGCTGCTCATAAGAATATCGTCTTATATCAAATGGATGTGAAAAGTGCTTTTCTTAACGATTTTATTGAAGAAGAAGTGTATGTCAAACAACCTCCTACTTTGAGAGTCAATCTCAACTAGATCATGTTTTTAAACTGAAGAAAGCACTTTATGGTCTTAAACAAGCTCCTAGAGCTTGGTATGACAGACTGAGTTCTTTTCTTCTTAAAAATGGTTTTTCAAGAGGAAAGGTTGATACAACTCTCTTCAAGAAAAGTGTTTCGAAAGACTTTATCATTGTTCAAATATATGTAGACAATATAATCTTCGGAGCCACTAACGAATCCTTGTGCAAGGATTTCTCTAAGTTAATGTAGGATGAGTTTGAAATGAGTATGATGAGAGAATTAAAGTTCTTACTAGGACTTCAAATCAAACGAAACAAGGAATCTACATCCATCAATAGAAGTACACTAAGGAACTTCTCAAGAAGTTTAAAATGGAGAATGCAAAGGCCATGAAGACACCAATGCATTCGTTTGGTGACAGTCTTAACAAAGATGAATCAGGTAAGACTGTTGATCAGACGGTATACCGAGCTATGATTGGTTCTCTCTTTTACCTCACTGCAAGCAGACCTGACATTATGTTTAGTGTCTGTCTCTGTGCTTGCTTTCAATCTGATCCTAGAGAATCACATCTTCAAGCTGTAAAACGTATTCTTAGACATCTCATTGGAACCACTAATCTCTCTTTGTTTTATAAGAAAAATAGTGATATAGTCTGAGCGGTTATTGTGATGCTGACTATGCTAGAGATAAAGTGGAGAGAAAAAGCACAAGTGGTGGATGTCAATTCTTAGGCACATCACTTGTCTCTTGGTCAAGCAAGAAGAAAAACTCCATAGCACTCTCAACCACTAAAGTGGAGTACATCGCTACAACTGGTTGTTGTTCACAACTACTTTGGGTAAAACATCAACTTGAGGATTACTCCAAATTTGAAACCTAAATCCCAGTATTTTGTGACAATACAAGTGCAATTAATCTCAGCTAAAATCCTATTCAGCATTCAAAAGCTAAACATATTGAAATCAAATTTCATTTTATAAGAGATTATGTTCAAAAAGGTATTTTTGATATACAATTTGTTCAAACTGATTTTCAATGGGCAGATATTTTTACAAAAGCTTTAGACGAAACACGATTTAATTTTATTAAAGAAAATTTGGGAATTGTTTCTTTAATTGATTAAGTTATTTCGTCTGTACATTTCGTCTGATTAATTTCTTGTTAAGACGAAACATTGCGTCTGATCAAGTTGAATCAGTCTGAGGAAAATTCAACAGACGCAACGTTATTATTTAATTAATTTAAAGTTGAGTGTGCAGGATAAATGCAACATTAAATGTGTCTGTCGTTTATTGCACTATTCTAGGACTTTGGAAGGCACGCGCAGTAAAAATCAGAAGTCAAATCAATCATCAAAAGGGAAATTATGAGATAACATCAAATCAGGGACAGTTTCCATTCTTTCGTCTGATAAATTATAATCGTTTCACCTTTGACTATAAATACTGCAAAGTTACCATTTTTATTTTTTACTGTATTCAATACTCTCAAAACTACTTCTCTTTCTAAGAACTCTCACCTTCGAAATCTCTCTTTTCCAAAAACTCAGAAATGGCCGCCAAGAAATCCAAGATCTCTGGAGAGACTTTCTTCGTCCAATACTTATTCTTGCCAAGCAAGTGGATTTTCAATTCCACTCTTGAAGGAGTTTCAAATCGCGTGGTGAAGATGCTCATCCACACTGGGTGGATGGACTTTGCTGAATGGAAAGGTCTGTGGTTGATGGAAGCATACGCCGAATTCTGGAGCGATGCTAGAGAAGTTGAAGATGGTATTGTTGGTACCATTGACAATAATCAATACCTCATCACTGCTAACGCCATTGCTGAAACTAGGAAATGCAAGGCGGAAGGACGCTTCTACAAGGCCAACTGGATTGACAACGAGAATGAGAAACATGTTGACAAGATGTTATACACTAAGGTTCGTAATGAAGATGATCCCAAGTTCCTTAGGGCTGGAAATCTTGAAGAGTACTCCAATGAAGCTTTCGGATTGCCCAAGTCTAGTCTCCAACCAAGTTACACCGGAGGAACAAGGCCAAGGAAGCTCTCGACCATGGAGGTTTGTAAGTGTTTAGAAGTTTTAGAAGAAAGGTATTGTTGGACTTGAAGCTGAAGAAGTCATCCCTAGTTTTAGTTTTGATATACTTGTACTCTTGATCTTTATGATAGATTGTATATAGGAGTTTTAAATGTATTGATTGTTTTAGCTTAGGCTTTGAGTGTGGTTTTTATTCAATCGTTCCATAGAAACTTTGTTTTATACTTGTGATTTGAGCTAGAGAAGCTTTAGAACCCCATTTTGGTTGAAAGGAATCAAAACTTTAGTTTTAAAAGGTTTTTAAGCTGACGTATTCGATTACCAAGAGCTGTAATCGATTACCAACAGTTTCAGAAAACAGGGGAATCCAAACTGCTCTGGAGTAATCGATTACCACTCCATAGTAATCGATTACTTCGTGCTTGAAGGAACAAGGAAGACAAATTTCTCTGGAGTAATCGATTATCACTATCCAGTAATCGATTACCACACCTGAATTCATCTCAAAAGCTTTTGAAACTCCTTTAAATTGAAACCTCTTTGAATTATTTCAGAGAGAGAGATCCTTTTGAGTTTTCAAAGAAGAAAGGAAGAGCAAAACACTAGTTTTTACAAGAAATCTCTTCAAAGGTTCAAAGATTTCTCTTGAGATGAAAGCTGTGTGAAAAGATTGAATTGTGTGGATGATTTTGTTGATCAGTGCTTACACACCTGGTGTAATTCTATCTGATCTTTATCTTTTGTAATCTTTTTGGTTTTAACTCTAAAGAGAAAGGTATTCTCTGGAAAGAGTTGATGAGTTTTTGAGAGAGGTGCTCTCAAAGGTTGATTCTTGAAGGGATCAAGGATCAAGATATGTTCTTAGGTGAAGAACACATAATTTTGAGTATTTGATTTGTTTTTGTGTTTGTGCAGTGTGATTGTATTGAACACAGAATCATTATAGTGGAAAACCGATCACAACAGATTGTTGGGTTGGGACTGGATGTAGGCCGAAAGCCGAACCAGTATAAATCTCTGTCTAAACTCTCCTCTCTATCTTATCTTTTTTAATTCTTTGTTTTCTTGCTTTACAATTTTTCCCTTGTTTTTCCGCTGTTTATATCTCTGGTTCGTATTGTAATTCAAGATAAAATTGAATCGGGAAAAAGTGAGAAAAAGTTAAGTTGAGAAGGGAACTTGAATCTATTCATCCCCCCCCTTGTAGATTCATATAGGGACCAACAAGTATGAAGCGAAAAAGATGAGAAGATGGTGGCGTCAAGGTGATTAACCCATAAGCTTAGGGGAACTGCCACAATGGAAGAAGAACTCCATTGATAAGATTCAAGGAATTCCATAAGGGAACAAGAGAAAATTCTCTCCAAAGGTTAAAAGCTCTTGTATTCAAAATTCAGCAAAAAGTCCTACATCAATTTCAGCCCAAGCTTTATATAGACCACCTAGCTTGGCCTCCAAGTCACCTAAACCATGATTAAGCTATCCTAATCCTAGTTAGGCCATAGCCAATCCGAAATCCTCCCTTGACTCCCAAGTAACTAGGCTAGTTAGTTGGTAGTTAAGGTTAGTTAGGATTGCACATGTCATCACATGGGTGCACATGGGTTTGTCTCCCACTCTCACCTATGTGATTAGCCAAGTCATCAATCCTTGCCAATTAGTGATTAAGGGTGAGATCTTCTTAATCAAGTGAATGTATGGATCCTTGACTTAATTAAGAGCTCCTCCTTAATCCTAAGTGTTTCCAAGTCTTCATACAAGGGATTTTTGAAAACTTAATTATTTTGAAAACTTTGTGATTTCTCTAAAGAACTTGTGTGAACCCTTGTTGCTTAGGGATTTTATGGCTTGTTTAAAAGCTATAGAAAACCATGGGCTTTGCCTTAAGTCATACCCTAGGCTATTACAATAGGACCTAATCTTGTCCATACAAGTTTACAGGATATTACAAGTTTTGAGTCTTATACTAGGGTACAAAACTTGGAGCTTTTCCACTTCCTCTTCAAGCTTCCTTCTCTTGCTTCTAGTAATCTTTCTTGTCCTAGATGTTCCTACATAAAACCCTCATTCTTTGCTTGAACTTGTCCTCAAGTTAATGTATTTATTTTCACCTACATCAAACAAAGAAGATTAGAAATATTTAAAGGTGTTACTACCACAATACTCACTTGGAAGTTCTAGCTTATATGCATTCAGACCCAATCTTTCAATGACTATGAAAGGCCCATCTCCTTTCGGAAGAAGCTTGGATATAGCTTTGGTTTAACATAAGCAATAGAATGGATGAAGATACAACCACTAAACACAGCTAAAGAACCAAGATAAATCCAAGGCAAGATAGTAAAGGCTAGTAAGAGATAATAGAAATCGATTTTTAGAACCCAATTTTCGGAAACCAAAACTATGAGCAAGATATAAGGTCCGATTTTACGTAAGGAAGAATCTACACTAGAGGTGTTTAAAATGCACTTTGGTGCAGCAAGCAAACCGGATATTAAAGTCCAAATTTGATGTAGGAACATCTAGAAGAGTTACTAGAAGCATGCAAAGGAAGCTAGAAGAGGAGGTGGGAAAACTCCAAGAACAAGAAGATAGTATAGGATCTAGTACTTGTAGTTTACTTGTAAATTCTTTTGAGACATAACTAAGTCCTATGATGTAATAGCTTTAGGGAATACTTGGGCTTGAAGCCCGTGGGTTTTCATAGGCCCAAGGCCTAAGGCTCCATTAAATCCGACGCATACAACACTCCTAAATCAAGCCACACAAGACTTTAAAAATCGGTTGAAAATCTTTTCTAAAAACTTGTGTGAACTTGAAGACCTTCTTAAACAAAGTGGGAGCCTTTGATTAAGCCTTGGATCCATGCCTAAGTTTAATCTAAGATCTCCACCCTTGATTAAGAGAAGATGAGGATTGATGACATGGCTCATCACATGGCCACTAGAAGGGGACAAGGAGGGGACAAGGAGGGGACAAGGAGGGGACAAGCCCATGTGAAGCCATGTGCTTCCTAACAAACAAGTAACCACTTGGGTTACTTGGCTTGCAAGGAAGCTCCACGGATTGGTTGAGCCCTAACCGTGATTAGTGGCTCCCAACCGTGGTTAATGTTTCACTTAGCTTGCAAGGCAAGCTAGGATTACTTGGAGCCCAAGCTTTGCAACCTATAAATACCCTAACTTTCCATTGTAAAAGGACTTTTTGATGAATTGAAATAGCTTCTAGCTTTTGAGAGAATTTCTCTTGTTTCCTTAGGGAAGACCTTGAATCTTATCAATGGCTTCTTTCAACCATTGTGGCGGTTCCTCCTAGGCTTATAGGAGTTCTTCTCCTTGGCGCCATCTTCATTCCTTTCTATTCCATTTTCTACTTTGATTTCTTGAAACCGAAAACCAAAAACACCTAACCGAACCAATTCTTCGTTATTTCATTAGATTTGTGCGTGGTTGAAGGCTAGTGTGGGCGTTTTGGAGCTTCCATGGAATCTATTCCAAGTGTGGCTTCATCAAGTGGTATCAGAGCTTGTTGTCTTCAACCTTGAGTCATCACCACCGGTTAGTAACTGTGTCTCCATGAGTCTTTAGTTTTCTTTGAGTTTCTTCCATCTCTAGAGTCCTTCTTTCATTGAGTTGCTAGTTTTGACTCCTTTGAGTTGTCTTGTTCATAGTCTTGAGTTGGAGCATGCTTTTCTTCTTTTGGTTATAGCCTTAGGCCGTGACTCACCTTGGCATGTTCTTCCTTTGATTCTTGAATGCATGTTTTACTAGCTTGCAATTTTGATTCCATGATTTTCTAGTTTCTCTTCTTGCAAGTTATGATTCATGTATGCCATTAGGATCTTGTTTAGTATTGTTTTCCACTGTACCATGAGGCATGCTTACTGGTTTGGTACTGCACTTTAATTTTCCATACATGTCTTACATGAATTCTAAGTGCTAGGAACATTTACTAGTGTATGCTTGCATGATTTTGAGTTTTAGTAATTTTTAGATTACCATTTTGCTTTGAAATTTTGAGTAGACTTTGTAATTGCTATGATAAGCTAGGATTTGAACCTAGAAGAGGCTTTTAGTTCCCTAAAGGTTTCGGTCCAGCCATCCAATTACAAAAGAAAAGAATCAAAATCAAAAGGAAGAAAAGAGAAGAGAAAGAAAAACAAGTGAAAAGAAAAACTAGTAGTGAAAAATAGTGGTTCAAGAAAAGAGTGAAAATTGAGAACCATAGAAAAGTGAAAAGAAAAGAAAGGTACTGCAACATAAGAACAAAGGAAAGTGAAAAAGAAAAAGAGTTACACAAAAGAAACACCATTGGACCTAGGAAAGAGCCTACACCACTCTAGTTGAAATTCTAGTTTTGAGCTTCCTAGTGATTTGTGTATCTTTTGATGCTCTTCTTGTAAATTCATCATTTCCTCAAGTACTGCATCTTGCTGGACACATTCTTGTACTGCACATATATGTTTTTATTTGATTTTGGCATGAAAGGCATGATAGTTGTCCAAATATAGGAACTAGGCAAATTCGGTCTCTAAATCCGTTTGCTGATTTTTGCTGAATTTCGGTTTCTAATTTCGGTTTCTATTGGAATTGAGTGCTTGCTGTCCAGTTTTGAATGCCTCATGATATGCTTCTATTTTGACATGTTTCCTTGGGCTTTTATATGATATTTTGCTGCCCTATTATGTGTCATTGTCTCCTTAAAATTTCTCCACAATTTGAGTAGCCATTCATTTCATTTTGAGCTTTTATTGCTTTGTCTCCTTTTGGAATCCTTGGTTTTGTCTTAGAGTATTTGTCTTTTGGCCTCTTAAGTCTAGTTAGTAGCTGTTCCTCTTTCATAATGGTATGCTAAGAACCTTGATAATTGATTAGAGGATAATCCCTAATAGAACATAGAGAAAGAGTGGTAAAAGGCAAGAGAGCATCATCATAAAAAGAGCCTTGATTTGAGTGATACACGAGTGTGAGTGGATACACTTAGAGAGAGTTGAGAGTTTATAGTTTTTCCTTGTTTTCTTGTAAACTTACCTTTCTTGCAGCCATGGCAAGTCCATCTAGTGTTGGACACGGTTTATCCCCTCGGACACAAAATATCTTGAATTTGGTCATGGAAAGAATGGGAGATATGCAAAGGGAGATTAACACTCGGATACAAGAGAGTGAGGAGAGGATTAGGAGAGAAACACAAGGAAGGGGGGGACCAAATACTAATGAGGGAGATAGGAGAGAAAGGAGAAGTGAACATGGAAGGAGAAACGAGGGTGAAGAAGATAGGAGAAGTAGGAGGGAAAGGGAACCTAGAACCTCAATTGGGAGCGATGTAGGGAATCCTTATAGAGAGCCTTTTCCTAGAAATGACCCCTATTACCATGATAGGAGGAATGGGGGAAGGGGTGACCGAGAGGATGCAAGAGGAAACCGGGAAGGAAGGAGGGCCCAATGGGAGGAGGAAGATAGGTTTGATGAGAGATTTGTGAAGATCACCATACCAAAGTTCAATGGTAGTGGAGGACCCGAGGCATACCTAGATTGGGCCATGAAAGTGGACCAAATTTTCTCAAGCTATCCCTTGTTGAGTGAAGAGAGAAAGTTACACCTAGTGACCCTAGAATTTGAAGATTATGCCATGATTTGGTGGAATCAACAAGATAGGGGCTACGGTTGCATTAGGCCAAGAGTGACCACATGGGAAGCCCTGAAGCATGCCTTGAGAGAGCGTTTTGTACCACCCACATACCTAAGGGATCTACACAACAAATTACAAAGATTGTATCAAGGGAATAGAAGTGTTCAAGAATACTTTAAGGACCTTGAAATCACCATGCTAAGAGCACACCTAGAGGAGAGTTTGGAGTCTACTTTGGCAAGGTTTGTGAATGGATTGAACCGAGAAATCCAAGATGTGTTGGAGTTGCAAAGGTACTCCCATATTGAAGAGGCCATACACCTAGCCGAGAGAATTGAGTCCCAACTTAAGAGAAGGCAAACTAAAAGGGTGTCCATGCCAAGCATTTCTTCTTGGAAAGGAAAGGAAAACAAGGAACCATCTCCCAAGTCTAAGGGAAGAGATAGCCGAGACTCCACCAAGCCTAAAGAGGTAGTTTCTCAACCAAATCCTTTGAGATCAAGTAACATCAAGTGTTTTAAATGTCTAGGGAAGGGCCACATTGCATCTCAATGCCCTAACAAAAGAACCATGGTCACAAGAGGAGGAGAAACTATAAGTGAATCTTCACAAGAATCTTCAAGTGAAAGGGAAGAAGAGAAGGAAGCATCCATCCATAGTGAAGAAGCCGAGGAGGGTGACTTGCTTATGGTAAGGAGACTCCTTAAATTGAACCTTGCAATTGATGACACACAAAGAGAAAACATTTTTCATACAAGATACAAGGTAAAGGGTAATGTATGTTCTTTAATAATTGATGGAGGTTCTTGTACAAATGTTGTAAGTGAGGGTCTAGTAGCTAAACTTGAATTTCCCACTATTGCTCATGTTAGACCCTATAAATTACAATGGCTTAGTGAAAATGGTGAAATAAAGGTTAATAGACAATGCATGATAGACTTTTCTATAGGAAAATATGTTGATAGTGTCATGTGTGATGTAGTTCCAATGGAAGCTACTCATTTACTTCTAGGTAGACCATGGCAATATGATAGAAATGTAATTCATGATGGTCTTGCTAACACTTTCTTGTTTTCCTTTGAAGGTAGAAAAGTTTTACTAAAGCCTTTGTCACCAAAGGAGGTATGTGAGGACCAAGTCAAGTTAAGACTTAGGAGGTCCCAAGAGCAAAAGGTTGGAGTAGCCGAAAATTCCGAGGCACCAAAGGCTTTGACCAAGAAGCCCAACAAAAAGAAAATTGTTTTAAAGAATGATTCTACTTGTAATGCTAGTGTTAGTCATAGTAATTGTAAAGAAACTTTGCTTGTTACATGCAACGAAATAAAAAGAGAATACTTAGCTAGGAAATCTATGTTCTTGTGTATGCCAACTCCTTTAATTTTGAATAATGATTGTGTAGGTGATGACAAGTCCATAGATGAATTGCTTGAGGATTTCCATGATGTCTTTCCTTTGGATCTTCCCCACGGATTACCACCTCTTAGGGCCATAGAGCATCAAATAGACTTCATTCCGGGATCCCAATTGCCCAACAAACCCGCCTATAGGAGCTCACCAAGTGAAACCAAGGAGATTGAGAAGCAAGTCCAAGACCTCTTGAAGAAAGGATGGGTCAAGGAAAGCCTCTCACCTTGTGCATCACCTATCATCTTGGTTCCTAAGAAGGAAGGTACATGGCGCATGTGTACCGATTGTAGGGCAATAAATAATATTACCATTAGATATAGACATCCCATACCTAGATTAGATGATCTATTAGATGAATTACATGGGTCTACTCTATTTTCCAAAATAGACCTTAAAAGCAGTTACCATCAAATTAGAATGAAGGAAGGTGATGAATGGAAAATCGCCTTTAAGACTAAATTTGGATTATATGAGTGGCTAGTAATGCCATTTGGATTGTCTAATGCTCCTAGTACATTCATGAGACTCATGAATCATGTACTCAAGGAATTCCTAGGTAAGTTTGTAGTAGTATATTTTGATGATATTTTAGTCTATAGTAAGAGTTTTCAAGAACATGTAAATAATTTGAGAAGTGTATTAGAAGTACTTAGGAAAGAAAAATTGTATGCCAATAAGGATAAATGTACCTTTGGGGCCGAAAAGGTTGTATTTCTTGGGTTCGTTGTGAGCTCAAAGGGAGTAGAAGTAGATGAAGCCAAGATACAAGCTATCAAGGAATGGCCCACCCCTACATGTGTAAAGGAGGTAAGAAGTTTTCATGGTTTAGCTAGCTTCTATAGAAGTTTTGTAAAAGACTTTAGCACCATAGCTAGTCCATTGAATGAACTTGTAAAAAAGGACATTAAGTTTTCTTGGGGGCCTTCTCAAGAAGAAGCCTTCAAGGTGCTTAAACACAAACTCACACACGCACCCATACTTGCTTTACTGAATTTCTCTCTCTCATTTGAACTTGAATGTGATGCGTCAAATATAGGAATAGGTGCGGTTCTAATGCAAAATAGGCACCCCATAGCTTATTTTAGTGAAAAACTAAAGGGAGGGCACCTTAATTACTCCACCTATGATAAAGAATTATATGCTTTAGTAAGGGCCTTACATGTGTGGCAACACTACTTGCTACCTAAGGAATTTATAGTCCATACGGACCATGAGGCCCTAAAACATTTGAGAGGGCAAAGGAAATTGAATAAAAGGCATGCCAAATGGGTAGAATATATAGAACAATTTCCTTACATCATCAAGTATAAAAAGGGGTCTAGTAACATAGTTGCCGACGCCCTAAGTAGAAGGCACACTTTAATAAACATGCTTGAGTGTAAGATGTATGGTTTTGACCATATCAAACCTATGTATGCCTTGGATAAAGATTTCGGTCTTGCATGGGAATCAAGTACCAAAGGTGCATTCAAAGACTACTTTAGGCACAATGGATACCTCTTTAAAGGCCAAGCATTGTGTGTGCCTAAATCTTCTTTGAGGGACTTATTGGTGGTTGAGACCCATGAAGGAGGGTTAATGGGACATTTTGGAAGGGATAAGACCTTGGCCATGTTACAAGAGAACTTCTATTGGCCTCATATGAGAGTCCAAGTAGTCAAACACATCTCTAAATGCATCACTTGTAACAAGGCCAAATCTAAAACCTCTTCTAATGGCCTCTACCAACCCCTTCCGATTGCTTCCTCACCTTGGATGGACATATCCATGGATTTCATACTTGGCCTTCCCAAATCCAAAAGAGGGATGGATAGTATATTTGTTGTTGTATGCCGTTTCTCAAAAATGGCTCATTTCATAGCTTGCAAGAAAGTTGATGACGCTTCTCATATTGCAAGACTATTTTTTAAGGAAGTAGTGAGACTCCATGGGGTACCCAAGACCATTGTGAGTGATAGAGACTCCAAATTCCTTGGACACTTTTGGAGGACCCTTTGGAGTTGCCTTGGAACCAAGCTTCTTTTCTCTACAACTTGCCACCCCCAAACGGATGGGCAAACCGAAGTTGTCAATAGAACCTTGGGTCAACTATTGAGAACTTTTGTTGGTGACAAAATAAAGAGTTGGGAAGATTGGCTACCTCATATTGAGTTTGCTTATAATAGGGTTGAACATTCCACTACTAAATTTTCTCCCTTTCAAATTGTTTATGGATTTAACCCACTCACCCCACTTGATCTAGTGGCTTTGCCTATTGAGTTTTCTTGCAATAGGAGTGGACAAAAGAGGGCTCGAAAGATCCAAGAACTACACGCTCAAGTGAAGGAAAAGATAGAGAAAAAGAATGAGCAAATAGCAAAGGCCTACAACAAACATCATAAGGCTATCGAGTTCAAAGTAGGGGATATGGTTTGGCTCCACTTAAGGAAGGAACGGTTCCCTACCTTAAGGAGTTCCAAGCTACTTCCAAGAGGAGATGGACCATTCAAGATCATAGAGAAATTGGGACCAAATGCATACAAACTAGACTTACCAAGTAAGTATGGTGGTAGTAACTCTTTCAATATAACTGATCTTTCTTTATGTGATGTAGGTACAAGTGATGACCTCAACTTGGGGACAAGTTCAAGCCAAGAAGGGGGGTTTGATGTAGGAACATCTAGAAGAGTTACTAGAAGCATGCAAAGGAAGCTAGAAGAGGAGGTGGGAAAACTCCAAGAACAAGAAGATAGTATAGGATCTAGTACTTGTAGTTTACTTGTAAATTCTTTTGAGACATAACTAAGTCCTATGATGTAATAGCTTTAGGGAATACTTGGGCTTGAAGCCCGTGGGTTTTCATAGGCCCAAGGCCTAAGGCTCCATTAAATCCGACGCATACAACACTCCTAAATCAAGCCACACAAGACTTTAAAAATCGGTTGAAAATCTTTTCTAAAAACTTGTGTGAACTTGAAGACCTTCTTAAACAAAGAGGGAGCCTTTGATTAAGCCTTGGATCCATGCCTAAGTTTAATCTAAGATCTCCACCCTTGATTAAGAGAGGATGAGGATTGATGACATGGCTCATCACATGGCCACTAGAAGGGGACAAGGAGGGGACAAGGAGGGGACAAGGAGGGGACAAGCCCATGTGAAGCCATGTGCTTCCTAACAAACAAGTAACCACTTGGGTTACTTGGCTTGCAAGGAAGCTCCACGGATTGGTTGAGCCCTAACCGTGATTAGTGGCTCCCAACCGTGGTTAATGTTTCACTTAGCTTGCAAGGCAAGCTAGGATTACTTGGAGCCCAAGCTTTGCAACCTATAAATACCCTAACTTTCCATTGTAAAAGGACTTTTTGATGAATTGAAATAGCTTCTAGCTTTTGAGAGAATTTCTCTTGTTTCCTTAGGGAAGACCTTGAATCTTATCAATGGCTTCTTTCAACCATTGTGGCGGTTCCTCCTAGGCTTATAGGAGTTCTTCTCCTTGGCGCCATCTTCATTCCTTTCTATTCCATTTTCTACTTTGATTTCTTGAAACCGAAAACCAAAAACACCTAACCGAACCAATTCTTCGTTATTTCTTTGGATTTGTGCGTGGTTGAAGGCTAGTGTGGGCGTTTTGAGGCTTCCATGGAATCTATTCCAAGTGTGGCTTCATCAAAATTCCAATCAAAAACAAAATAAAAAAAATTACAAGTTTTATTTCCTAACAAATGGGAATTTTCAAAGACAAGGTGTGTGTCAACAAAGGGTGATGTAGCCTCCTTTGTTCCTCTTTTTCCACACTTGAAACTCCTTCCTCTCCTTATTAACCTCAAGGTCCAGATCTGCAAACATTCCAAGAAATTTAGATAAGATCCAAGTGACACACAAAATGATACAAAAGTAGAAGAAAACAAGTTAGAAACTCCTATAGTCTCTTCTCTTAATCCCCCTCCTTCTTGTTTCTTTTCTTCTCTTCACTTGGTTCACTTAGACATGAAATTCTGCACATGAAACTATGTGAATGCAGAGGTACAATGCAACAAAGAAATCAAGCAAAAAACCGAATCACTAAGACACCTCAATTCACACTATCGGTCAAGGCAAATTCAAGTGTTCACTAGTATGGATTTAAAGCATATAACCATGTGTTTGTGCACTCAAACAGTAATGAATCCCTTAAGAGATGTGAAGAAACGTGCAGCAAAGGATCCCACATGGTCAAGATCATACAAGTTTTAAACAACTCACCCAAATCACCAAAGAGCTAGCAAACTAGTCAAATAGTGCACTAGTAGGCTAAGGTGAGAGACTAGCATGTAAGATGCACTTATTATATGATCTAATCTTCATGTGAACTTAAAGAAAAGGTGTATTCATTGCTGTAATGGACTGTAACTTCAAGAAACAGAACATAGCTTACGGTCTATGCAAGATAGAGGCAAAACAAGCATGAAAATCAAGACACACAACAAGATTTTCTTACGGCTAACACCTTTGATGTATGTAACAAGTAAACTCATGTGTATCTATCAAGAAACATACATGGAAGCAACATATACTCATATAAAATGCAACAATGAAATTTTAAATGGCATGCAAGGCAAGTATTGTAATGAAATCAAACAAGACACTCACGACATGCATGAAAATCAAACAAAAACTAAGATGGTCCTAATCTAAGAAAAGTAGAAGATAGAATGCAAGATTCAAAAAGGTAATGATGCATCAATAAATACATTCCACCCGGATCAAATACTAAACAAGGTTCATTAAATTGATTAATTTATGATGCAACATATAGGTAAACTTTATAGTGATTGCGTAGGTGTAAAAGTAATTGAAACTTCATATTCAAACACCTTTTAAATTTGTTAGTTTTACCTAAGTTATTTATATGCCAATCATATAACAACAAGATAATTTGTTTTCTAATATCACTAACACAATCTAAGGAAGTAAAACAAAGAATAAGTCCATTTTTCAAAGTATAACCAAAGCTCTTTGGAGCTTGTACTTCAAGTTGTGTTGATAGTAGCATTTTCTCAAGTTTGGACATGTTTTGGTTGGAACTCTCCATCAAGATTCTTCCTCTAGGTGTACAAGTTTCCAAAGTACCCTCCTTCTTAAAATCTTCCATCAACCTAGAAGGACATTCAACATTATGAAGATAAAGATCATTAGGTTCAATTAAGAATTCCAAACTACCAAATTCTAGAATTGTCCAAGGTCTAATACCATAATACTCAAGTGTATAACATGAAAAATCATATTTATTAGAAGTAAAAGAAATAGTAAGTGGTAAAGAAACTCTTTCAAAGGGAAGTTCAAAATTTATGGGTATTTTCTTTTCTTCACAAGGTTTGTTCCAAGGTTCCATTAGGAACAACTCTTCACTAGGCACCAAAATAAAAGGTGGTTTGTAAAGTTGGGCACAAGCAACTTTACAAAGGTCTTCAAGTGCCGCTTTTTCTACATTGTCAATTTCCTTTTGATTGTCATCTCTTGGAACCACACGTAAAATATTTTCCTGTTGGACTTGAAGCTGAAGAAGCCATCCCTAGTTTTAGTTTTGATATACTTTTACTTTTGATCTTTGTGATAGATTGTATATAGGAGTTTAAAATGTATTGATTGTTTTAGTTTAGGCTTTGAGTGTGGTTTTTATTCAATCGTTTCATAGAAAATTTGTTTTTACCCTTTTGATTTAAGCTAAGAAGTTTTGGAACCCCATTTTATTTGAAAGAAATCAAAAAACTTTGGCTTAAAAAGGTTTTAAGCTGAAGTAATCGATTACCACGAGCTGTAATAGATTACCAACAGATTCAGAAAACAGGGGAACCCAAACTGCTCTGGAGTAATCGATTACCACTCCATAGTAATCGATTACTTCGTGCTTGAAGAAACAGGGGAAGACAAATTTCTCTGGAATAATCGATTACCACAATCCAGTAATCGATTACCACACAAGAATTTCATCTCAAATGATTTTGAAACTGCTTTAAATTGAAACCTCTTTGAATTGTTTTCAGAGGAGAGATCTTTTTGAGTTTTCAAAGAAAGAAAGGAAGAGCTAAACACTAGTTTTTACAAGAATTCTCTTCAAAGTTTCAAAGATTTCTCTTGAGATGAAGGCTGTGTGAATGGTTGAATTGTTTGGATGATTTCATTGATCAGTGCATATACAACAAGTGTAATCTTATCTGATCTTTATCTTTTGTAATCTTTTTGGTTTGAACTCTAAAGAGAAAGGTATTCTCTAGAAAGAGTTGATGAGTTTTTGAGAGAGGTACTCTCAAAGGTTGATTCTTAAAAGGATCAAGGATCAAGATATGTTCTTAGGTGAAGAACATATAGTTTTGAGTATTTGATTTGTTTTTGTGTTTGTGCAGTGTGATTGTATTGAACACAGAATCATTATAGTGGAAAACCGATCACAACAGATTGTTGGATTGGGACTGGATGTAGGCCGAAAGTCGAACCAGTATAAATCTCTGTCTAAACTCTCTTCTCTACCTTATCTCTTTTAATTCATTGTTTTCTTGCTTTACAATTTTCCCTTGTTTTCCGCTGATTATATCTCTGATACGTTCTTGTAATTCAAGATAAAATTGAATCGGGAAAAAGTGAGAAAAAGTAGAATTGAATAAGGGAACTTGAATCTATTCACCCCCCCTTCTAGATTCATATAGGGACCAACAATTGGTATCAAGAGCTTTAACTAGTAAATCAATCTAGTAATCTTTCTTAGTTCCCTGTAATGGCTAGTAATCTTTTACCCTTCGCTGAAGGAGCTTCGATAAATAGACCTCCATTGTTCTGCGGTGATAACTATCCATTCTGGAAAGTTTGCATGAAGATCTTTATGGAATCTATTCACAGAAGCATCTGGCAGGCTGTGGTAAATGACTACAAAGTTCCAATGAAAATAGAAAATGGAAAAGAGATAGAGAAACCTTTTGATGAATGGGACATGGATGAAATTAGGAGGGCTGAAAATGATGCTAAGGCCTTGAATATCATACACTCTGCCTTGAATTCTGATGAGTTTTTCAGGATATCAGCTTGCTCAACAGCAAAAGAAGCATGGGAGCTCATCATGGTAACCCATGAAGGTACTGTTGAGGTGAGGAGAGCTAGGAAGAACACACTCATTCAAGAGTATGAGACATTTAGAATGTTCCAAGGAGAATCTATAATGGAAATGCAAAAGAGATTCACACACATCATCAACTATCTCAAAGGACTTGGCAAGAACTTCATTGAAGAAGAAGTGAATGTCAAGATTCTGAAATCACTGAATAGAAAGTGGCAACCTACAGTGACAGCCATAACTGAATCCAAGAACCTTGATGCTATGACAAGTGCTGAACTGTTTGGGAAACTTAAAGAATATGAAATGGACATGACTCGAATGGCAGATGAGGAGCAGAAAGACAAAAGAGCCAAAGGAATTGCTCTCAAAGTAGACCGGACTGAAACAAAATCTGAATCCTCTGAAGACGGAAATGATTCACAAGAAGACCAAGTGAACTTGATGGTAAAGAAGTTCAGAAAGTTCATGAAGAACAACACTAAAAAGAAATTTGTTCAACCAAGAAAAGGAGTCAAGAAGCAAGACAATACTTCAGTTAAAGTGACATGCTACGAATGTGGGAAGATTGGGCACTACAGATTAGATTGTCCAACCTTGAAAAGAAGCAACAACACTGAAGTGAGAAAATCTGAGAATGAAAGAAATGTCAGAAAAGAAAAGAAGAAAAAGAAAGCATACATAGCTTGGGATAAAGACTACACATCCTCAACATCTGAAAGTGAAGATGAGGAGGCGAATCTGTGCTTAATGGCCAAAACATCCAGTGAGGTAAGTGATACGAACTCAATTATGGATGAATATGATGAATTGCATTCTGCCTTTTGTGAGCTTTATAATCAAGCTGAAGTTTTTGAAAAAGAAAACATAGTATTGAAAAAGGAAGTATCCATGTTAAAACAGAAAATATGTGAGTTAGAAAATGATATTTCCAAGCTAAAGGAACTCAACATTTCTGCAAACTATGTTCACATGAAATCTGGAAACACTAAGCATGCTAAATTCACTTGTACTTATTGCATGAAACCTGGACATAAATCATATAACTGTAGCACTAACATGCATGGACCCAAGAGGAAGTGGGTACCAACTGCAAAATAAGTTCTTTTTCTCTTGCAGGAAAGCCTGAATAGCAGAAGCTCAATTTGGTACTTAGACAGTGGCTGCTCAAGGCATATGACGGGTGATAGAAGGAACCTGAGCACCTTCAAACCAAGAGAAACTGGATCAGTTGTATACGGAGACAACAACAAAGGGAAAATACTAGGCTACGGTACTGTTGGATATAAGGCAAACACAATGATAGAAGATGTACTGCTGGTCGATGGATTAAGGTTCAATCTACTGAGCATCAGTCAACTATGTGACAAGAACTACAAAATTGCTTTTGATGATGAACATTGACTCATCAGCAACAAAGACTCAGATGAACTTCTCATGATTGACAAGAGATCTAACAACATTTACATATTGGAAGTAGATCACTCTTCTCCTTACTCTACATGTTTAACTTCTAATGATAATCTGTCTTGGCTATGGCATAGGAGAATAGCACACATTGACATATTGCATTTGAATAAGCTTGTTTCTAAAGAGTTAGTTTTTGGTCTCCCCAAACTAAGATTTTCCAAAGAAGGACTGTGTGAGGCTTGTCAAAAGTCCAAGCAGACAAAACCATCTTTCAAAAATATTAAACATGTTTCTACAACTCAGCCGCTTGAACTCTTGCATTTAGACTTATTTGGTCCATCTAGGATAGCTAGTGATGCAAATCCATGTAGCTAGAAGATGCTCCACGGATCTAACACCCTTTGTTTGCCCAATCTTCAATTCACCAAGTGATCTTCACTTAAAACCAAGAAAAGCTTGCGGAATATAGGCTAAGATATGTAATGGTTTTGGTTTGTGACCAAGAAGAAGAAGAAGCAAAATGGAATGAGACTAGGAAGGTGATAGCGCCATGATCCAAGGAGATCAATAAGCTAGGTGATGAATCGCGACTTGAGTCATGGATCAAGATAAGATTCAAGGTTCTATGAAGAAACCCTAGGAGAGCACTCTCCTTTCTCAAGACACAAGTCTTAGAAAAATTCTATTTCATTCAATTCAAAAGTGATCCCAAAATGGAAATTGCCTAAGTTATAAGACCCCTTGTGTGTGGTTGGCCTTGAGTCATCCTAGCCACTTGATCCTTGATGGATTGATCAAGTGATGCTAAGCACCCCTCACTTGATCAATTCAAGAAGGATCTAGAGTTAATGAGATCATGAGGCTCATAACTCATCTAAGTTTGTGATGATCATGGATTAATTAAGATGGAATTCTATGCCTTGGATTAGAAGTAAATCCTAAGGCTAGAATCCCTTCTTAGATGAGAGTCAACAATTTAGAACTTGACTTAAATTTACACCTTTGATTATGGGATAATAAAGTGGTGGAAATTTAAATGAAGTTAGTGGCAATTCCACTAATTCTCTCTCCTAATCCATCCACTCTCTTTTAAGAGAGTGTATTACACTTACTTAGTTGGGTCATAAGACACTTAAGCCCATCTTAAGAGGCTTTGACCAACACAAATAGAAGTCAACATGTCCATAAAAGGAGCTTGGCCGAAATTCACAAACAAACATAGGTCCAAGCTTTACACAAATTAAAGCTAAACTAATTACAAAATACTTAGAAAATTACAAGGCTTCATTTGCCCAATTTGTTGACTTCCAAAAGTTGACCTTTGACTTTGACTTTGACTTGTTGACTTTGACTTGGTCAACTCCTTTTCAACTTGAACTTCTATTTAACTTTGCATTTTTCTTGTAATTCTCATGCTTGGGAGATGGTCCTCCATCAAACCCTCCTTCTTGTGGCCAACTTGTCCTCAAGTGGCCTTAGCTTATTACCTACAAAATCATTTTACCTGGATCAAAGATCAAGCAAACTCTTTTAAGTTTAACTTTTAATATTAAGATGGTTTGCCCACTAATATCAATATCAAAATGTAAATAAGTGAAGAAGGAAATCAAGTGATTGTCTATGCATAAACCGAAACTCCAAGGAGTTTCTATTTCCTCCTTTAGAAGTGTAGATATTAGTTCTTCAATCCTTGTGGAATCATGTTTGAAACTCTTGTTTAAAAGTCTTCTTTTAGGTGTAGAAGCTTGTGATGTTTCCTCCTTCTTGGACTCATTCTTCCACCTAAAAGGGCAACCATTAGTAGAATCAAACAAGAATCTCAACTTGACATTTTCAAACATTTCCCAAGACCTATTTAGAGAACCTATTGTGTCACAAATTGTGTTGTGCAAATTAGAAATAATAGGAGAAGTAAGAGGCAAAGAAGTCTCCCTTTTTGATAATGCATAATCTCTAAGTACTTCTTTTTCTTGGTCACTCCATGGTTCCTCTATGCACAACTTCTCACTTGGTCCTAGAACACAAAATTTGTTGGGAGTGAATCCTCTAGCTATCACACAAGGTGCCTTTGGTGTTTCAATATATGTGGAAATTTGTAATGTGCCCTCCTTCTTTACTTCATTCATCAACTTATATGAACAATTAATATCATAAGAGTAAAAGTTAGTAGGCACAATTAAAAATTCCACATTTCTAAATTCAATGGTTTTCCATGGCTCAATGTTTCTCAAGGTTGGCAACCCATGTGGAATGTCCTTGGGAAACACATCTTTGAACTCCTCCTTGAATGCATCCAAATCTTGTTGCTTACCTACAATGTTAGTGCTCAACACAAAAGGATTAGGTAAACAAAGAAATATGTTTTTCCTAGCTAGGAATTCTCTCCTCAACTCACCTTTTCCAATAAGCAAACTCTCATTAAGATCTACCTTACATGAACTCTCGGTTTGCCTATGCTTAAGGGAGGTTTCTCTCTTATTTTTCAACCTAGAATCACTAGTGGCGTGCTTGGTAATTAATCTTGAACTCTCGGCCAAGGCTAGTTTTCTAGGTGTTTTGGTTTCCTTTCCTTTCTTTTTGGTAGAGCTCTCGGCCAAAGGGTGTTTGGCACCTAAGTTCTCCTCTTTTTCCAACTTTTTCTCACTTTCCCTTTTTAACTTCATCTTTATTTGATCCTCACACACTTCCTTAGGTGACAAAGGCTTTAGGGTGACCTTCTTGCTCATATGAGAAAAGATATAGGTGTTGGAAATACCATCATGAATGGCATGTTTATCATATTGCCAAGGTCTCCCAAGTAATAGGTGAGTGGCTTCCATAGGCACTACATCACAAAGCACATCATCTCTATATTTGCCTATGGAGAAATTAATAAGAACTTGTTTATTAACAATAAATTCACCCTTATCACTCAACCATTGTAACTTGTAAGGTTTAGGGTGTGGGGATGTCCTAAGCTCTAGCTTATTTACTAACCTAGTACTAACAACATTTGTACAACTACCACTATCTATGATAAGAGAACATACCTTCCCTTCCACTAGGCATCTAGAATGGAAGATATTTTCCCTTTGTGAGTCATCCAATTCCTTGAGGGCACTCCCAAGCATCTTCCTTACCATGAGGAGGTCTCCATCTTCCGGTTGCTCCATGCTTGAGTGCTCACTAGCACTAGCTTCCTTTTCTTCACTAGAAGAGTGAGTGGACTCTTCACTAGTGATCCCTCCATCCACTCTCATGATCATGGCCTTCTTGTTGGGACATTGGGAAGCTATGTGTCCATGTCCTAAACACTTGAAACACTTAATGTTAGAAGGTTTAGAAATAGGTTTTGCAACTTCCTTACCTTTGGGGTCATCTCGGCTAGACTTGTAGAAAGTCTTGGATGATCCCTCCTTCTTTTGCTTGTCCTTCCAACTTGAAGATCCATGTGTGAAAGACTTCTTGAAGGAGCTCTTCCTCTTTAGTTGGCCCTCAATCCTCTCGGCCTTGTGAATGGCATCCTCCAAGGTTCTATAATGTTGGAGTTCCAAGACATCTTGGATCTCCCTATTCAAACCATTAGTGAACCTAGCAATTGTAGCTTCCTTCTCCTTTTCATAGCCGGCTCTCATCAAGGTCAATTCTAGATCCTTGTAGTACTCTTGCACACTCCTTCCACCTTGAGTTAATCTTTGGAGCTTCACATGGAGGTCCCTTGTATAAGATTTAGGCACAAATCTCCCCTTCATGGCATCCTTCAATTGGGTCCAAGAAGTGATGTGTGGCCTTCTCCTCTTCTCGGCATCTACAAGGACTTAGTTCCACCAAACCAAGGCATAACCTTCAAACTCCAAGATGGCTAAGTTAAGCCTCTTCTCTTCACTCAAGTGTGGATAGCAAGAATAAACTTGATCAACCTTCATCACCCAATCTAGGTAACTCTCGGCCTCACTATCTCCAAGGAACTTGGGTAGCTTAATCTTGTTTCTTCTTTCCCACTCTCTAGGTTCATACTCTTCCACATTTCTTCTAGGGGTGTGATTCGGTCTTCTAGGTTGAGGATCTCTCCTTCCCCCCCTTGCATTCCTATGGCCTCTAAAGGGTTCATCCTCATCATAGTTGTTTCCCCAATCACTCTCCCTAGGTGTGCTATAGTCCCCTCTAGGAATTTCTTCTTCACTTCCACTACCTCTATAGCTATTTCTCCTACTCCTAGGTACTTCATTGCTTAGGCTTCCACGACCTTCTCTAGGTACAACCCTTCCTCCATTGTGACCACCTTGATTGCCACTAGTCTCCCCAAGGATCCTCTTCTCCAATTCCTTCTTTATCTTCCTTTCCTCCTTCAACCTCCTCTCTTGGTCAAATCTCTCCTCCAAGCTAGTATTAAGCATGGACTTCACCATATCAATCATCCTTTTAGACCTTGGTGAGAGATCATTTCCCACACTAGGAGAGGTATCCATTGCTGCACAAGAAAAGGTTAGATAACAAATACAATTATATAAGAGATCCTTGCCACTCTCTAAGTGTTTCACTCTAGTAGCACTCGTGTATCACTTTTGAGATGGCTTTTTCTATGATGTGCACACTTGCCTTTTTCCTCTAAATCTCCTTAAAGTTTCTTGAGGAACCTCTATCAATTACCAATGTTCAATTACTCAAATGAAAGAGGAACAATTCACTACAAGCTTAAGGAAATTCAAAGGAGACAAATACTCAAGACAAAACTAGTAGGAAGCCAAAGAAGACAAGCAACAAAACAAGACTCAATGACAAAATTAGCTACTCAAAAATGGAAATTAACGTTTAAGACAAAGGTTAATATATTTACTGCACTAAAAATGAAGGAAAACTAGTATTTAACAACTGCAAAAATTTTGAAAAACAAACTCAAAGAAGGGAAGAAGTCAAATGCAATTTGCTGGAAAACTTGAGCCTCTTGTTTGAAAGAGCAAGACATGGAAGAGATAAGAGTGACGAATAAGCAAGAGAAGGAAACATGTGATAATTTAATTGTTTATGCTAATCCTTCGTTTGTTTATGTTAATCCTCCTTTGATAGGTGATGTAGGAGAACTCAAGGCACAAGGTGAAGATATTTCAGACCCTCCTCCTCACAGAAATCCTCATGTCTTGGTACCTAGTGGAGAATTGTCCATAGAGTTTCCTTGGAGCAAACACCATGAAAACAATGAAGTATCCAAGAATTCAGAGCCACCACTAGAGAAGATTTCTTTATCTCTTGATACTCTTTCTCACTATAAATGTTTCACTTTAGATTTTTACGGAATTAAAGCTTGGTCTGTCATTGAGTTTGTTGATTTGAACTTCCAAAAACAGAATCGAAAATTTCAACAAATTATACCAGCAAACAGCAAAGCAAAGCTATTATGTAGATATGACAGCAACACATATCTATGATAGAAACCGATGGTCCCCGGCAACGACGCCAAATTTGACACGAGGCCGTACTCGTGCAAATTAAAACAATTAAATGCAGTATACTAGGAAGTGACTCCTAGGTCGTCTCTCAAGGACCATCAATTGATTTCTATCAAAGACAAGACACGAAGTGGGGGGGAATTTCAGGCTTACGGAAATTTAAAGCAATTAAAGCAACTAGACAAAATCAATAACAGCAATTACAACAGAATTAAAGGCACCAATCCGATCTCTGTCAGATCCTAATTTCCCTCACCAGTTCAACAAAATAAGAGCATGTATTTATGCAGTGTGTTGGAACCGAAATCTCTGCGTTCCAACACCAAACTAGCGCTCTGAAATCTCAGAGAGTTTTCATCGAACACTCGGTGGCCTTTCAACTCACACAATCGCATGAGAGCACACAACTTGGTTTCGAATCCCAAAATTAGTTCGCTGCATTCGTTATTGATCAACAACGAAAGAGTTCAAAATCCGAATCCAACACATCAATCAACGTAGTGAATCCGAAATTATAAAATCTAAAACAAATGCTCATTCAACTTAGAAACGGAAAACCTACGGAAATTTGGGATCCTTTTGAGATCGAATTGGTTAATGAAATATGTTTTGGTATTGTGAAGCAGATAAGTGTGGGGGTCTCTGCTTGGGACTTGTAGAAAATTAAGTGTGGGGGGTGAAATACTTGATTTATGATTTATATGATTTGGGTCCAGAGTTGTGGAGATGGTACAATTTGGTGAAATTTTGATCTCACACTTGTATTTGAAAAAAAAAAATTGAAAATGAAAAAAAAAATAAAAAAAAATCTGAATAAGTGTGAAAATAAGTTGAATACTTTAGCAGTGGTTGAATTGGAGAATTTACTGATTTATTGTGTAGTTCTCATATCTTTTGTAATCTGTTGATGCTCTGTTCAATATCTGTGAAATAGTAGTCACTGAACCATATTTATCAAAACCTCATCCTTGACCCCATTACAACCTCTGAAAGTCCTCTTGAATCATGCAGCACTGTGATTGTTAGTGGTAGAGATTTAGAATAATTGCAAGCCTATGGTAAAATGATTTTCATTTTAATGGTCTAAGAGTAAACACTTGCCTGATACATCTGAGAGTTTGAGTGATACACTTCTGGTGAGGCCATTGCTTATCATTGACTTGCATGACTAATTCAATATCTGATTGATCTTATCCTAAGTAGGAATTTTTCAACATTGTGATATGTAATCTCTAGATTAATTGTGCTCTGATTACTGTGTTCAATTTTTATACATTCATGGCTGTTTTGGAGAATATGAAATAGGTTAGACTAGATGAACTCTTGTATCCAAGTTCATGTTTTCTTTTTGCTTAGGACTTAGCTTTGCCCAGGAGTGCAAAAGAATAAGTGTCTTGGGAATTTGATGAGTCATTATTTTGATCATTTTCTCTGCATATTTTATATCCTATTACAGCATGATTAAGAGTCAATTAGCATGATTTAATGCATTATTGAGTTTAGGCTCATTTGGGCTTTTAGTGATATTTTTGTCCTAATTCGTTATATTTTTCCAGATTTGACCACTTCCAGTAAAACATGCATATCTCCCTCTACAGATCTCCGTTTGAGCTCCACTTTATATCGAATTAAAGAGGATTCGCAGAGCTACAAATGTCATGAAGACATGAAGAGCCAATTCGGACTGCATCGTGGGTGAATATGGCCTTGAAGTGGACGTACGAAACTGATGCGGAAATTCCAACGATTTTAGACCCATTTAAATTATGTAATTGCAACTCTATGTAAATGCTTTAGGTGGGATTTGAACCCTGGACCTCTTACACTTAGAATGTCATGTGCCTTGCACATGAGGGGGGCTGAAATTGTAATACAAATCTGTTGGACCAGGGGCTGCAACACAATTCACGTTTTAGTTTTTAGGTTTAGGTTTTAGTTTTAGGTTCTCTCCTTTTCTCTCCTCTCTTCTCTTTTCCTCTTCGTTTCTTTTCTTCTTCATTTTTTGCTGCTGGTCCTCTCTTCTCTTTGCTACTGTTCAGAATTGCATTCCATTTCCAATTAGTTGCAGTTTGTTCTCTTATTCCCTCTTTCAATTCAATTGCAATTTGCTTATATTTCCATTTTCATTTTCTTTGTCCAATTGCAATTTCATTCTTGTTTTCCACTTTCATTTTACTGCAATTTTGAATTCGGTTTATTGTTCCATTCAATTACGTTTCTGCACTCGCATTCCATTGTCTATTATATTGTTTTGTTCCAATTCGTTTTGGTGTTCCAATTAATTTCTGCACTTGTTTGTCAATTGTTGTTCCAATTCGTTTTTTCGCATTTTGGTTACTACACTTGTATAATTAATAGGTTTAATTGCAATTATGTGTAACTAATTTCATTAACCAATTCGATCTCAAAAGGATCCCAAATTTCCGTAGGTTTTCCGTTTCTAAGTTGAATGAGCATTTGTTTTAGATTTTATAATTTCGGATTCACTACGTTGATTGATGTGTTGGATTCGGATTTTGAACTCTTTCGTTGTTGATCAATAACGAATGCAGCGAACTAATTTTGGGATTCGAAACCAAGTTGTGTGCTCTCATGCGATTGTGTGAGTTGAAAGGCCACCGAGTGTTCGATGAAAACTCTCTGAGATTTCAGAGCGCTAGTTTGGTGTTGGAACGCAGAGATTTCGGTTCCAACACACTGCATAAATACATGCTCTTATTTTGTTGAACTGGTGAGGGAAATTAGGATCTGACAGAGATCGGATTGGTGCCTTTAATTCTGTTGTAATTGCTGTTATTGATTTTGTCTAGTTGCTTTAATTGCTTTAAATTTCCGTAAGCTGAAATTCCCCCACTTCGTGTCTTGTCTTTGATAGAAATCAATTGATGGTCCTTGAGAGACGACCTAGGAGTCACTTCCTAGTATATCTTGCATTTAATTGTTTTAATTTGCACGAGTACGGCCTCGTGTCAAATTTGCGCCCGTTCTTGGGGACCATCGGTTTCTATCATAGATATGTGTTCTTGTCATATCTACATAATAGCTTTGCTTTTCTTTGTTTCTTTGGTATAATTTGTTGAAATTTTCGGTTCTGTTTTTGGAAGTTGCTGATTTGTGTGTGCTAAAAAAAAAAAAAAAAAAAACGCATTTAAAAAAAAAAAACAAAAAATTGCTGATTTGTGATGCACTTGTTGAATTGATTCATTGAATTGTCGTTGCCATCATTTGATTTGCTGTTTGCCATTATTGAATTGCAATCATTTTGTTTGCCATCATTTGCCATCATGCGCGGGGCCAACATGAACAGTACCGAGGTAATTAGTGAATAGTGAATAGTGAATAGTGAATAGTAATTAGCAATTGGTAATTAGTAATTAGTAAATAGTAATTAGTAATTAGTAAATAGTAAATTAGTAAATAGTAATTAGTAAATAGTAAATTAGTAAATAGTAAACAGTACCGCAGTAAATAGTAATTAGTAAATAGTAATTAGTAATTAGTAATTAGTAAATAGTAATTAGTAAATAGTAATTAGTAATTAGTAAATAGTAATTAGTAAATAGTAAATAGTGAATAGTGAATAGTAAAAAAATATAATTAAAAAAAAAAAAAAAAACACTTGCTTGCTTGCGGCGTTGTTCTGTTTTGTTGTTTTGGTGCATCTTTGGTGTGTTTTCATTGTGGGCAGGTACATTTTGGTTAGGCTAACATGGATAATGAGAATATTTGGGAGTACTTGCAGCAAGAGGAATGTTTCAGTGATCCTTGGGGAATGCCTCAGCAGCAATATGATCCTTATTATAGCCCCTACAATCCTGGATGGGAAGATCAGAGCTATCAGTATTCACATGACTATTTCCATCCGATACCAGAGTGGCAGCAACAGTCATACCATCATCATATGCTACCTTCTCAGCCTGTTGCACCACCACCACAAGCCCAACCACAACCTTCTTTGGAAGACTTAATCAAGCAGATGGCCACCAACAACTTGCAATTTCAGCAGATAATTGAGACTAACCTTCAGAGTATCCAAACTCATATAGACCAGTTATCTCATGCAATTAGTCAGAGCCAACCTCAACCACCCATCAGTCTACCCTCACAAGAAATTTCCAATTTGAATGATAATGGTAAGATTGTGAGTGATATTACTTTGGGGTCTGGTACGCAATTGGTGGAACCTGATACACAAATAGAAAATACAAGTTCCATGAAGGTTGTGACTATAGAGAAAGAGTTTAGAGAACAAGAGTTGAAAGAGCAAGACATGGAAGAGATAAGAGTGACGAATAAGCAAGAGAAGGAAACATGTGATAATTTAATTGTTTATGCTAATCCTTCGTTTGTTTATGTTAATCCTCCTTTGATAGGTGATGTAGGAGAACTCAAGGCACAAGGTGAAGATATTTCAGACCCTCCTCCTCACAGAAATCCTCATGTCTTGGTACCTAGTGGAGAATTGTCCATAGAGTTTCCTTGGAGCAAACACCATGAAAACAATGAAGTATCCAAGAATTCAGAGCCACCACTAGAGAAGATTTCTTTATCTCTTGATACTCTTTCTCACTATAAATGTTTCACTTTAGATTTTTACGGAATTAAAGCTTGGTCTGTCATTGAGTTTGTTGATTTGAACTTCTTAGTTGTTCCTAATGGTTTTTGTTCTCATGATGTTACCTATCTTTCTAGACCGTTAGAGAATTTAACAAATGATGGTCAAGTGCAAATTTTTAAACTTTTTGATGTTCAATATTCCATGTGCTTTGATTTGATAATGAGTGAAACATGTAAACTTTTCAAGTTAGATGCCAACATGAACAATTGTATGATTATGAATATGGCATTTAACTTATTACCACCACCATGCACCAACTTTAGAACACGCCTGCACCCAACATCATCTGCACTGATAAATAATGATTTACATATTGTTGTAGATGATTGGATGATATTTGATCCAGGTAGGCGCTTATTTCTTGAAGGTACTAAGGGCATATTCATGGTGAATGGGCAGCTAATGCATAATTTGGAAGCACCATTGAACAGCCCGCATCACTTTGCCGCTTTGAGCGGCCAATGGAGTTTTTCTTTTCTCCCTCAACTCTTTTTTTTCTTTTTATTTTCATTCATTTCCTATCTATCCACCTTCTGTAATTAGGAAGTAATAATAAGTAATCAAGATTTTCTGTCTTGTTTACACTTGTGTTTAATACTTGGAGATTTTGTGACTCTGGTCTGACTATCAGTATATCTGCATCATAGTTTATATGTTGAGAATTTGAACTGAAATCTGAGCTAAGTTAATTTTTAGATTATTTTTGTGGTGTTGATACATTCCTATGATAAAATGTGGATTATTCTGTATGAATTGGTTTTGTACTATTTCTGATAAGAAATTGGCAATTTGAACCTGTGAGTTATTTGAGTCTGTTTTGAATGGGTTCATCTGTATACCATTCTCTTTCTTTCAGTGTGATATATGCCATTAGTGAATGTTGTTTTTCAGAACTTGCTTTTGTTCTTTTCAAAGCTGCATTTTATCACATAATGTATAATTATGATTGAGGCAGTCATTTCTATTTCCCCACTTGACTAGATAGCCTACCTTGCATTATATCCCTTGCTAGCCCCTTTGAGCCTGAAACCTTTTCTTTGATTACCTGCATTACAAGCCTTAAGAGTAAAACAATGTTGTCCTGATTTTACATATATTGATTGAGTTGTCTATGTTTTGGTATTGTGAAGCAGATAAGTGTGGGGGTCTCTGCTTGGGACTTGTAGAAAATTAAGTGTGGGGGGTGAAATACTTGATTTATGATTTATATGATTTGGGTCCAGAGTTGTGGAGATGGTACAATTTGGTGAAATTTTGATCTCACACTTGTATTTGAAAAAAAAAAATTGAAAATGAAAAAAAAAATAAAAAAAAATCTGAATAAGTGTGAAAATAAGTTGAATACTTTAGCAGTGGTTGAATTGGAGAATTTACTGATTTATTGTGTAGTTCTCATATCTTTTGTAATCTGTTGATGCTCTGTTCAATATCTGTGAAATAGTAGTCACTGAACCATATTTATCAAAACCTCATCCTTGACCCCATTACAACCTCTGAAAGTCCTCTTGAATCATGCAGCACTGTGATTGTTAGTGGTAGAGATTTAGAATAATTGCAAGCCTATGGTAAAATGATTTTCATTTTAATGGTCTAAGAGTAAACACTTGCCTGATACATCTGAGAGTTTGAGTGATACACTTCTGGTGAGGCCATTGCTTATCATTGACTTGCATGACTAATTCAATATCTGATTGATCTTATCCTAAGTAGGAATTTTTCAACATTGTGATATGTAATCTCTAGATTAATTGTGCTCTGATTACTGTGTTCAATTTTTATACATTCATGGCTGTTTTGGAGAATATGAAATAGGTTAGACTAGATGAACTCTTGTATCCAAGTTCATGTTTTCTTTTTGCTTAGGACTTAGCTTTGCCCAGGAGTGCAAAAGAATAAGTGTGCGGGAATTTGATGAGTCATTATTTTGATCATTTTCTCTGCATATTTTATATCCTATTACAGCATGATTAAGAGTCAATTAGCATGATTTAATGCATTATTGAGTTTAGGCTCATTTGGGCTTTTAGTGATATTTTTGTCCTAATTCGTTATATTTTTCCAGATTTGACCACTTCCAGTAAAACATGCATATCTCCCTCTACAGATCTCCGTTTGAGCTCCACTTTATATCGAATTAAAGAGGATTCGCAGAGCTACAAATGTCATGAAGACATGAAGAGCCAATTCGGACTGCATCGTGGGTGAATATGGCCTTGAAGTGGACGTACGAAACTGATGCGGAAATTCCAACGATTTTAGACCCATTTAAATTATGTAATTGCAACTCTATGTAAATGCTTTAGGTGGGATTTGAACCCTGGACCTCTTACACTTAGAATGTCATGTGCCTTGCACATGAGGGGGGCTGAAATTGTAATACAAATCTGTTGGACCAGGGGCTGCAACACAATTCACGTTTTAGTTTTTAGGTTTAGGTTTTAGTTTTAGGTTCTCTCCTTTTCTCTCCTCTCTTCTCTTTTCCTCTTCGTTTCTTTTCTTCTTCATTTTGCTGCTGGTCCTCTCTTCTCTTTGCTACTGTTCAGAATTGCATTCCATTTCCAATTAGTTGCAGTTTGTTCTCTTATTCCCTCTTTCAATTCAATTGCAATTTGCTTATATTTCCATTTTCATTTTGTTGTCCAATTGCAATTTTCATTCTTTGTTTTCCACTTTCATTTTACTGCAATTTTGAATTCGGTTTATTGTTCCATTCAATTACGTTTCTGCACTCGCATTCCATTGTCTATTATATTGTTTTGTTCCAATTCGTTTTGGTGTTCCAATTAATTTACTGCACTTGTTGTCCAATTGTTGTTCCAATTCGTTTTACGCATTTTGGTTACTACACTTGTATAATTAATAGGTTTAATTGCAATTATGTGTAACTAATTTCATTAACCAATTCGATCTCAAAAGGATCCCAAATTTCCGTAGGTTTTCCGTTTCTAAGTTGAATGAGCATTTGTTTTAGATTTTATAATTTCGGATTCACTACGTTGATTGATGTGTTGGATTCGGATTTTGAACTCTTTCGTTGTTGATCAATAACGAATGCAGCGAACTAATTTTGGGATTCGAAACCAAGTTGTGTGCTCTCATGCGATTGTGTGAGTTGAAAGGCCACCGAGTGTTCGATGAAAACTCTCGAGATTTCGAGAGCGCTAGTTTGGTGTTGGAACGCAGAGATTTCGGTTCCAACACACTGCATAAATACATGCTCTTATTTTGTTGAACTGGTGAGGGAAATTAGGATCTGACAGAGATCGGATTGGTGCCTTTAATTCTGTTGTAATTGCTGTTATTGATTTTGTCTAGTTGCTTTAATTGCTTTAAATTTCCGTAAGCCTGAAATTCCCCCCCACTTCGTGTCTTGTCTTTGATAGAAATCAATTGATGGTCCTTGAGAGACGACCTAGGAGTCACTTCCTAGTATACTGCATTTAATTGTTTTAATTTGCACGAGTACGGCCTCGTGTCAAATTTGGCGCCGTTGCCGGGGACCATCGGTTTCTATCATAGATATGTGTTGCTGTCATATCTACATAATAGCTTTGCTTTGCTGTTTGCTGGTATAATTTGTTGAAATTTTCGGTTCTGTTTTTGGAAGTTGCTGATTTGTGTGTGCTAAACAAAAAAAAAAAAAAAACGCAAAAAAAAAAAAAAAAAAAAACAAAAAATTGCTGATTTGTGATGCACTTGTTGAATTGATTCATTGAATTGTCGTTGCCATCATTTGATTTGCTGTTTGCCATTATTGAATTGCAATCATTTTGTTTGCCATCATTTGCCATCATGCGCGGGGCCAACATGAACAGTACCGAGGTAATTAGTGAATAGTGAATAGTGAAT
This sequence comes from Hylodesmum podocarpum, assembly GCA_026586105.1. Classification (NCBI taxonomy): domain Eukaryota; kingdom Viridiplantae; phylum Streptophyta; class Magnoliopsida; order Fabales; family Fabaceae; genus Hylodesmum; species Hylodesmum podocarpum. Next base: position 4,992,491 of record JALJEV010000804.1, read on the forward strand.
AGTGAATAGTAATTAGCAATTGGTAATTAGTAATTAGTAAATAGTAATTAGTAATTAGTAAATAGTAAATTAGTAAATAGTAATTAGTAAATAGTAAATTAGTAAATAGTAAACAGTACCGCAGTAAATAGTAATTAGTAAATAGTAATTAGTAATTAGTAATTAGTAAATAGTAATTAGTAAATAGTAATTAGTAATTAGTAAATAGTAATTAGTAAATAGTAAATAGTGAATAGTGAATAGTAAAAAAATATAATTAAAAAAAAAAAAACACTTGCTTGCTTGCGGCGTTGTTCTGTTCTGTTGTTTTGGTGCATCTTTGGTGTGTTTTCATTGTGGGCAGGTACATTTTGGTTAGGCTAACATGGATAATGAGAATATTTGGGAGTACTTGCAGCAAGAGGAATGTTTCGGTGATCCTTGGGGAATGCCTCTCACAAAGAATATGATCCTTATTATAGCCCCTACAATCCTGGATGGGAAGATCAGAGCTATCAGTATTCACATGACTATTTCCATCCGATACCAGAGTGGCAGCAACAGTCATACCATCATCATATGCTACCTTCTCAGCCTGTTGCACCACCACCACAAGCCCAACCACAACCTTCTTTGGAAGACTTAATCAAGCAGATGGCCACCAACAACTTGCAATTTCAGCAGATAATTGAGACTAACCTTCAGAGTATCCAAACTCATATAGACCAGTTATCTCATGCAATTAGTCAGAGCCAACCTCAACCACCCATCAGTCTACCCTCACAAGAAATTTCCAATTTGAATGATAATGGTAAGATTGTGAGTGATATTACTTTGGGGTCTGGTACGCAATTGGTGGAACCTGATACACAAATAGAAAATACAAGTTCCATGAAGGTTGTGACTATAGAGAAAGAGTTTAGAGAACAAGAGTTGAAAGAGCAAGACATGGAAGAGATAAGAGTGACGAATAAGCAAGAGAAGGAAACATGTGATAATTTAATTGTTTATGCTAATCCTTCGTTTGTTTATGTTAATCCTCCTTTGATAGGTGATGTAGGAGAACTCAAGGCACAAGGTGAAGATATTTCGGACCCTCCTCCTCACGAAATCCTCATGTCTTGGTACCTAGTGGAGAATTGTCCATAGAGTTTCCTTGGAGCAAACACCATGAAAACAATGAAGTATCCAAGAATTGAGCCACCACTAGAGAAGATTTCTTTATCTCTTGATACTCTTTCTCACTATAAATGTTTCACTTTAGATTTTTACGGAATTAAAGCTTGGTCTGTCATTGAGTTTGTTGATTTGAACTTCTTAGTTGTTCCTAATGGTTTTTGTTCTCATGATGTTACCTATCTTTCTAGACCGTTAGAGAATTTAACAAATGATGGTCAAGTGCAAATTTTTAAACTTTTTGATGTTCAATATTCCATGTGCTTTGATTTGATAATGAGTGAAACATGTAAACTTTTCAAGTTAGATGCCAACATGAACAATTGTATGATTATGAATATGGCATTTAACTTATTACCACCACCATGCACCAACTTTAGAACACGCCTGCACCCAACATCATCTGCACTGATAAATAATGATTTACATATTGTTGTAGATGATTGGATGATATTTGATCCAGGTAGGCGCTTATTTCTTGAAGGTACTAAGGGCATATTCATGGTGAATGGGCAGCTAATGCATAATTTGGAAGCACCATTGAACAGCCCGCATCACTTTGCCGCTTTGAGCGCCAATGGAGTTTTTCTTTTCTCCTCAACTCTTTTTTTCTTTTTATTTTCATTCATTTCCTATCTATCCACCTTACGTAATTAGGAAGTAATAATAAGTAATCAAGATTTTCTGTCTTGTTTACACTTGTGTTTAATACTTGGAGATTTTGTGACTACGAGTCCGACTATCGTATATCTGCATCATAGTTTATATGTTGAGAATTTGAACTGAAATCTGAGCTAAGTTAATTTTTAGATTATTTTTGTGGTGTTGATACATTCCTATGATAAAATGTGGATTATTCTGTATGAATTGGTTTTGTACTATTTCTGATAAGAAATTGGCAATTTGAACCTGTGAGTTATTTGAGTCTGTTTTGAATGGGTTCATCTGTATACCATTCTCTTTCTTTCAGTGTGATATATGCCATTAGTGAATGTTGTTTTTCAGAACTTGCTTTTGTTCTTTTCAAAGCTGCATTTTATCACATAATGTATAATTATGATTGAGGCAGTCATTTCTATTTCCCCACTTGACTAGATAGCCTACCTTGCATTATATCCCTTGCTAGCCCCTTTGAGCCCGAAACCTTTTCTTTGATTACCTGCATTACAAGCCTTAAGAGTAAAACAATGTTGTCCTGATTTTACATATATTGATTGAGTTGTCTATGTTTTGGTATTGTGAAGCAGATAAGTGTGGGGGTCTCTGCTTGGGACTTGTAGAAAATTAAGTGTGGGGGGTGAAATACTTGATTTATGATTTATATGATTTGGGTCCAGAGTTGTGGAGATGGTACAATTTGGTGAAATTTTGATCTCACACTTGTATTTGAAAAAAAAAAATTGAAAATGAAAAAAAAAAAAAATAAAAAAAAATCTGAATAAGTGTGAAAATAAGTTGAATACTTTAGCAAAGTGGTTGAATTGGAGAATTTACTGATTTATTGTGTAGTTCTCATATCTTTTGTAATCTGTTGATGCTCTGTTCAATATCCGTGAAATAGTAGTCTTTGAACCATATTTATCAAAACCTCATCCTTGACCCCATTACAACCTCTGAAAGTCCTCTTGAATCATGCAGCACTGTGATTGTTAGTGGTAGAGATTTAGAATAATTGCAAGCCTATGGTAAAATGATTTTCATTTTAATGGTCTAAGAGTAAACACTTGCCTGATACATCTGAGAGTTTGAGTGATACACTTCTGGTGAGGCCATTGCTTATCATTGACTTGCATGACTAATTCAATATCTGATTGATCTTATCCTAAGTAGGAATTTTTCAACATTGTGATATGTAATCTCTAGATTAATTGTGCTCTGATTACTGTGTTCAATTTTTATACATTCATGGCTGTTTTGGAGAATATGAAATAGGTTAGACTAGATGAACTCTTGTATCCAAGTTCATGTTTTCTTTTTGCTTAGGACTTAGCTTTGCCCAGGAGTGCAAAAGAATAAGTGTGCGGGAATTTGATGAGTCATTATTTTGATCATTTTCTCTGCATATTTTATATCCTATTACAGCATGATTAAGAGTCAATTAGCATGATTTAATGCATTATTGAGTTTAGGCTCATTTGGGCTTTTAGTGATATTTTTGTCCTAATTCGTTATATTTTTCCAGATTTGACCACTTCCAGTAAAACATGCATATCTCCCTCTACAGATCTCCGTTTGAGCTCCACTTTATATCGAATTAAAGAGGATTCGCAGAGCTACAAATGTCATGAAGACATGAAGAGCCAATTCGGACTGCATCGTGGGTGAATATGGCCTTGAAGTGGACGTACGAAACTGATGCGGAAATTCCAACGATTTTAGACCCATTTAAATTATGTAATTGCAACTCTATGTAAATGCTTTAGGTGGGATTTGAACCCTGGACCTCTTACACTTAGAATGTCATGTGCCTTGCACATGAGGGGGGCTGAAATTGTAATACAAATCTGTTGGACCAGGGGCTGCAACACAATTCACGTTTTAGTTTTTAGGTTTAGGTTTTAGTTTTAGGTTCTCTCCTTTTCTCTCCTCTCTTCTCTTTTCCTCTTCGTTTCTTTTCTTCTTCATTTTGCTGCTGGTCCTCTCTTCTCTTTGCTACTGTTCAGAATTGCATTCCATTTCCAATTAGTTGCAGTTTGTTCTCTTATTCCCTCTTTCAATTCAATTGCAATTTGCTTATATTTCCATTTTCATTTTGCTGTCCAATTGCAATTTCATTTTGTTTTTCCACTTTCATTTTACTGCAATTTTGAATTCGGTTTATTGTTCCATTCAATTACGTTTCTGCACTGCATTCCATTGTCTATTATATTGTTTTGTTCCAATTCGTTTTGGTGTTCCAATTAATTTACTGCACTTGCTGTCCAATTGTTGTTCCAATTCGTTTTCTGCATTTTGGTTACTACACTTGTATAATTAATAGGTTTAATTGCAATTATGTGTAACTAATTTCATTAACCAATTCGATCTCAAAAGGATCCCAAATTTCCGTAGGTTTTCCGTTTCTAAGTTGAATGAGCATTTGTTTTAGATTTTATAATTTCGGATTCACTACGTTGATTGATGTGTTGGATTCGGATTTTGAACTCTTTCGTTGTTGATCAATAACGAATGCAGCGAACTAATTTTGGGATTCGAAACCAAGTTGTGTGCTCTCATGCGATTGTGTGAGTTGAAAGGCCACCGAGTGTTCGATGAAAACTCTCTGAGATTTCAGAGCGCTAGTTTGGTGTTGGAACGCAGAGATTTCGGTTCCAACACACTGCATAAATACATGCTCTTATTTTGTTGAACTGGTGAGGGAAATTAGGATCTGACAGAGATCGGATTGGTGCCTTTAATTCTGTTGTAATTGCTGTTATTGATTTTGTCTAGTTGCTTTAATTGCTTTAAATTTCCGTAAGCCTGAAATTCCCCCCCACTTCGTGTCTTGTCTTTGATAGAAATCAATTGATGGTCCTTGAGAGACGACCTAGGAGTCACTTCCTAGTATACTGCATTTAATTGTTTTAATTTGCACGAGTACGGCCTCGTGTCAAAGAAGTCAAATGCAATTTGCTGGAAAACTTGAGCCTCTTGTTTGCGCAAGATTTGCGCCCTGGCGCAAATGCTGGTGCTTCTTGGAAAATTTGACAGCAACCGTCACCAAAATTTGCCCAACTTGTGAAATTTTTTTAGCATAGCAAAAGAGCTTGGAAAATTATGAAACTTTCCAGTTGAGCTTATATATATGTATATTGAATGACCAGATGCCCAGAATTCAATAAATCAACGTTTAACCCCTTGAACCAACTGCAAACCCGAAACTGCCACAGCAACAGCAAAACCGTCACTAAGCTGGAAGTTAGGCTTGAAAATTGGCTCAAAAAGACTTGAAATTTTGGGGAATGGTTTGTGTGATGTTTAGGCACGAAATAAGCTCAAATTAAGGTGCAGGGCAGCCACAAATATGGGTCCAAAAACAGGGCAAAGATAGGGCAAATATGTCTAGGCACATGCAAAGCACACTACAAGTTCAAATATCATGTTATTAGCAATTTTGACACAATTTGTAATATGATGCTTGAGCCAAATGAGTAATTGTTGCCTAATTTAGCTTGGACACAAAATTTGTGGGTGTTAAATGATCCCAATTTCCCAATGTACTGCACTCAATTTTTCCCAAAAATTCTACTACAAGAGCTACTCAAAATTTCACTCTAATTTTCTTCAAACTTCTTTTCTTGTATTTTTCTTTTCTTGAATTTTTTTCTTTGACTCTTTTTCTTGTATATTTTCTCTTGCTATTTTCTTTTCTTTTGTTTTTCTATATTTTTCTTTTGGCTATTCTTTGCTGGACAGTCCAAGTATAGGCACAAATACTCAAGCAAGTCAAGTCAAACTTTGCTAACAAGCAAGATAATGCATGGTAGTGGTAACTTGAACTTCTAATGAGCAATGCATATAATAATAACACATATAAGCACTAATCAGGCCACATAAGATGCAGGGGATTAACAATTCCAGCAAAGAGACTCAAAATACATATTGAGAGAATTCATCAAACACATGGGGGCTATCAACTAGAATGTGTCTAGCATGTAAGATAAGTCATGTATGATCAACCATGAGTGTCAGAACATCTCATCTATGCATTGGACAGCCAAGACACACAACAAAACTCAAATAAAAATTCAATTGAATCAAAAATTGAAATTAAAAAGATAGGAGCTAGACTCAATACCACAAGTGAAGAACAACTAGGTGAAGAACAAGCTCTTGATACCAAATTTGATGCAAATCCATGTAGCTAGAAGATACTCCACGGATCTAACACCCTTTGTTTGCCCAATCTTCAATTCACCAAGTGATTTTCACTCAAGACCAAGAAAAGCTTGCGGAATATAGGCTAAGATATGTAATGGTTTCGGTTTGTGACCAAGAAGAAGAAGAAGCAAAATGGAATGAGACTAGGAAGGTGATAGCGCCATGATCCAAGGAGATCAATAAGCTAGGTGATGAATCGCCACTTGAGTCATAGATCAAGATAAGATTCAAGGTTCTATGAAGAAACCCTAGGAGAGCACTGTCCCTTTCTCAAGACACAAGTCTTAGAAAAATTCTATTTCATTCAATTCAAAAGTGATCCCAAAATGGAAATTGCCTAAGTTATAAGACCCCTTGTGTGTGGTTGGCCTTGAGTCATCCTAGCCACTTGATCCTTGATGGATTGATCAAGTGATGCTAAGCACCCCTCACTTGATCAATTCAAGAAGGATCTAGAGTTAATGAGATCAAGAGGCTCATAACTCATCTAAGTTTGTGATGATCATAGATTAATTAAGATGGAATTCTATGCCTTGGATTAGAAGTAAATCCTAAGGCTAGAATCCCTTCTTAGATGAGAGTCAACAATTTAGAACTTGACTTAAATTTACACCTTTGATTATGGGATAATAAAGTGGTGGAAATTTAAATGAAGTTAGTGGCAATTCCACTAATTCTCTCTCCTAATCCATCCACTCTCTTTTAAGAGAGTGTATTACACTTGCTTAGTTGAGTCATAAGACACTTAAGCCCATCTTAAGAGGCTTTGACCAACACAAATAGAAGTTAACATGTCCATAAAAGGAGCTTGGCCGAAATTCACAAACAAACATAGGTCCAAGCTTTACACAAATTAAAGCTAAACTAATTACAAAATACTTAGAAAATTACAAGGCTTCATTTGCCCAATTTGTTGACTTCCAAAAGTTGACCTTTGACTTTGACTTTGACTTGTTGACTTTGACTTGGTCAACTCCTTTTCAACTTGAGCTTCTATTTAACTTTGCATTTCTCTTGTAATTCTCATGCTTGGGAGATGGTCCTCCATCAACTAGTATTGGTGGAAATCTGTATGGGCTAGTCATAGTAGATGACTATTCAAGATTTACTTGGGTTTTGTTTATCAAGAAATAGGATCAAGCCTTTGAAGTTTTCAAGGTACTTGCCAAGAAAATTCAAAACAAAAAGGATTTGAAAATTAAAGCTTTAAGAAGTGATAATGGTACTGAATTTAAGAATAGCTTTTTTGAAAGGTTTTGTGAAAAACATGGGATATCACACTGCTTTTCAACTCCTAGAACTCCTCAGCAAAATGGAGTGGTGGAGGGGAAAAATAGTTCCCTTATAGAAGTTGGAAGAACCATGCTGAATGAGCATATGATGCCTAAACATTTTTAGGCAGATGTTGTGAACATTGCATGTTATGTTCTCAATAGAGTCTCTATAAGACCCATTCTAAAGAAAACCCCTTATGAGCTTTTCTTTGGAAGAAAACCAAACATTTCTTATTTTAAAGTTTTTGGATGCAAATGCTTTGTTTTAAACAATGGCAAGGACCCTATTGGAAAGTTTGATGCAAAGGCTGATGAAGCCATTTTCCTTGGTTATTCAAATACCAGTAAAGCATATAGGATCTTTAATAAAAGAACAATGTGCATTGAAGAATTTGTCCATATTAGATTTGATGAAACTAACATTTTCCAAAAGGAAAGACTGTTGTGTAATGATGATGAAACAGGTGAAGGAAACATAGACATTGATCACAAGCATCAGCAAACTCAACCAAACCTAGTGCCAGAACAAGCAAAAGAGTGGAGGACACCTAGGAACCTATCACTTGACAATGTCATTGGTGACATTCACAAGGGGGTAACTACTAGATCCTCACAGAATTTGTTTTGCTATAATATTGCCTTTGTATCACAGGTAGAACCAAAGAAAGCATAGAGGAAGCCTTGAACAATGAATTTTGGATCATGGCTATGCAAGAAGAACTTAACCAGTTCAAAAGGAATGGAGTTTGGGAACTTGTTCCAAATAAAGGCAACATGAACATTATTGGTATAAAGGCAACATGAACATTATTGGTACAAAATGGGTATTCAAGAACAAACTGAGTGAAGAATGAGTTGTGGTCAGAAACAAAGCAAGACTTGTGGCAAAAGGCTACAATCAACAAGAAGGGATTGACTTTGAAGAAACCTTTGCCCCTGTTGCAAGACTTGAAGCTGTTAGACTACTCCTAGCTTATGCTTACATCAACAATTTCAAATTATACCAAATGGATGTAAAGAGTGCATTCTTGAATGGTTATATCAATGAAGAAGTCTATGTAGCACAACCACCGGTTTCTCAAGATACTACTTGGCCTACACATGTCTACAAACTTCATAAAGCCTTGTATGGGTTGAAGCAAGCCCCTAGGCAATGGTATGATAGACTGAGTAAGTTTCTCATATCAAAAGGATTCCACAGAGGTAAAGTAGACAAGACTTTGTTTATTAAGAACAAATCTGACTACATTCTACTGGTTCAAATTTATGTTAATGACATTATCTTTGGATCATCTAACCAACAACTTTGTGAAGAGTTTGTGAAAGATATGAAGGAAGAATTTGACATGTCCATGATTGGAGAACTGAGTTTCTTTTTAGGACTCCAAATCAAACAAATGGAAGGTGGCACATTCATACATCAGGCTAAGTACACTAAAGAACTGCTTAAGAAATATGAGATGACTAATTGCAAAGTGTCAAATACACCTATTTCTACTAACACTTATCTTGAGATTGATGAAGCATTGGGTGATGAAGTTGATACTACCTTATACGAGAGGTGTTATAGGATCTTTACTTTATCTTACAAACAAGTAGACGATATTATGTTTTTCGTATGTTTATGTGCTAGATTTCAATCTCCACCTAAGCAATCTCATTGGCTAACAGTGAAGAAGATTCTTAAATATCTAAAAGGAACAATAAGTTGTGGACTATGGTATCCAAAAGGAACCTCACCATTACTTGTTGGTTTCAGTGATTCTGATTTTGCAGGTAGCAAAACGGATAGGAAAAGCACTAGTGGAACATGTCGCATCTTTGGAGAATGTTTGATATCGTGGAATAGCAGAAAGCAAGCTTGCGTAGCACTATCAAAGATGTCCATGTCATGAATATGTGTTGGCGGGAAGTTGTTGTGCTCAAGCAATTTGGTTGAAACACCAACTTGAAGACTTTGGGCTAAAGATAGATCACATTCCTTGAAATGCGACAACATAATTTATAAGTATCACAAGAAATCTGTATTGATTGCACTCAAGAACAAAACACATTGAAGTCAGACACCACTTCATTCGAGATCACATCGAAAAAGGAGACTGTGACATCGAATTCATAGACACGGAAAATCAATTAGCGGATATATTCACAAAGGCATTACCAAAAGAAAGGTTTACAAACTTAGATCAAGTCTCGGCATTTTGAGTGAGGAACATCTAAACTAAACCTTTTTAATTGATTACACTTATCCATAACTCTGTTTTTGTGAAATTTTTTCAATAAAAACCTTCTTCTGATAGAAAAAATCGATTACCAAGGAAGGATAATCGATTACTTCGTGTAAAATTTACTCTGGGAAGGATTTTTGTACTGGAGTAATCGATTACCACGAGCTGTGATCGATTACCACAGAACATGTTTTCAAATGTTTTGAAGAAATCCTCTGGAGTAATCGATTACCAGTTTACTGTAATCGATTACTACGACTGTTTTTCTTGTTTTTCTTCTTCCCTCTATATAAGGAACAGAGATAATCGATTTCCAACTCGAAATGTAATCTATTACCTCGTTCTTGGGCTAATCTTTTGGGCTTTGTTCTCTCTTATAAGAAGTGCAGGTGTGACTCTTCAACTCACCATTCAACTTCTTACTCTTAAAAACCCTTCATCTTCTTCCTCCAAACCCTAGATTTTCACTCTCTCTCAACAATGGAAGAACAAGGTAAAGGTAAAAGAATCAAAATGAGGGCAAACCGATTCTCTCAAGAAGAAGTCAAGGGAAAGAAAAAGGTAGGAGAATCTTCCAAGAGAAAGAAACCTACATCCTCAGAACAACCAGAAATTCCTCCTCCTCCTCATCCACAAGAATCAGGGGTCAACCAGTGGTTCACCTCTAAAGGACAAGAGACTAGGTTCAACCTTGACTTTGCTAACAAGGGTCTTGTTCCACCCAAGATTCTTGACCTACAATGGCTGGATAATCAGAGTTTCACGTTCCAGACCTTCCTGAGGCAACAACACCTAGAGAGGTTCGTAGGGATGAAAGGCTTCATCTATCCAGACTTGGTTCGGGTTTTCTACTCAAACCTCAACCCAAATATGGAAAGGATAACAGTGAGTTCAGAGATTAAAGGTATCAAAATTACTCTAACCCCTGCTCACTTTTTGCAAATTGCTGGCATAAGGAAGAAAGGGATTATTGCACATGTAGACAAACTCAGAGAAAAAGGGTTTAATTTACAAAAAGACACTTTTTACATGAGCCTTCTGAGAAACCCCCAACATTGGGAAGAGGAAAGGAATTCCAGGAGAGCACAGGGCAAGAAAGTAACATATAACATCGGTAGCCTGACAGCGGATGATAGGCTACTCCATCACATCATTGTTCCATTTGGATCTTGGTACGCTATTAAGGGGAGCAAACCATGCCCAATTGAGTGAGGATGACATGATTCTCATTAACTTGTAATCAAGAACGGATTCAAGTAGATTGGACGCACATCATCATGGACAACATGTTGAAAACTAGAAGACTTCTAGACAATAAGTGTCCTTACTCTCTTTTTATCTCTAGACTAATTGAAATTTTTCAGATTGACACCACTGATGAAGCTAGAGAGTTAGTCAAAGATGTCCATGTCATCGGTGATAGAGTATTAAAGATGATGAGACTTATCAAGACCGATGCGGGATGGATAACAAGAGAGGAACAACAGGCCATTCCACAACCTGAGCAAGAGGAAGCACAATCTGAGCATGAAGATGAGGATGAAGACAATTCTGGAGAGTACATTCCACGATCGCGCTTCGAATCCATTATGATTGATAGGATGGATGAACTGGAAGCAACCGTCAACAAACGACTTGATGACCTGGGAAAGCGACAAGATCTGCATTTCCTGGAAATGAAGGACTTGATGGAAACCATCATGGAAAGACTCAATCAGGATGACGACTCAGATTAGTAACTCCATCTCTACCTCTCACTTTCTGATTTGATATACCAAATAGGGGGAGTAGTAGTGTAGTTATTAATTGTCATTAGTCTTCATAGTTCATAGTATTTGACTGCTCGTAATTTGCTTTTGCTCGTAATTGCTTTTGAACTATTATTTGTTGTTTTGGGAGTTTTTGAATCTGTTTTACTTAAGTATTCTACTTAGGGGAGCTTGATTAACACAATTGAACATTTTGTTGGATGATTGTAATAGTTAGACTTAATTTGCTTTGCAAATGATTGTCTTTATATGTCTATGATTTGATATAGTGATATGCTTTGGATGATTCATAAAGTTTGTATGTAATATTGTATGAAATTGATGAAAATTGAAAGAATAGAAAAGGAAAAACACTAACATTGCAGGTCACATCAAAGCCATCATCTACATTGAAGATCAACTACATAACATTTGGTACATCAAAACCAAAAAGGGGGAGATTGTTGGACTTGAAGCTGAAGAAGCCATCCCTAGTTTTAGTTTTGATATACTTGTACTTTTGATCTTTGTGATAGATTGTATATAGGAGTTTAAAATGTATTGATTGTTTTAGTTTAGGCTTTGAGTGTGGTTTTTATTCAATCGTTTCGTAGAAAATCTGTTTTTACTCTTTTGATTTAAGCTAGAGAAGTTTTGGAACCCCATTTTATTTGAAAGAAATCAAAAAACTTTGGTTTAAAAAGGTTTTAAGCTGAAGTAATCGATTACCACGAGCTGTAATCGATTACCAACACATTCAGAAAACAGGGGAACCCAAACTACTCTGGAGTAATCGATTACCACTCCATAGTAATCGATTACTTCGTGCTTGAAGAAACAGGGGAAGACATGCTTGAAGAAACAGGGGAAGACAAATTTCTCTGGAGTAATCGATTACCACACCAGAATTTCATCTCAAATGATTTTGAAACTGCTTTAAATTGAAACCTCTTTGAATTGTTTTCAGAGGAGAGATCTTTTTGAGTTTTCAAAGAAATAAAGGAAGATCTAAACACTAGTTTTTACAAGAATCCTCTTCAAAGTTTCAAAGATTTCTCTTGAGATGAAGACTGTGTGAATGGTTGAATTGTTTGGATGATTTCATTGATCAATGCATACACAACAGGTGTAATCTTATCTTATCTTTATCTTTTGTAATCTTTTTGGTTTGAACTCTAAAGAGAAAGGTATTCTCTAGAAAGAGTTGATGAGTTTTTGAGAGAGGTACTCTCAAAGGTTGATTCTTGAAGGGATCAAGGATCAAGATATGTTCTTAGGTGAAGAACATATAGTTTTGAGTATTTGATTTGTTTTTGTGTTTGTGCAGTGTGATTGTATTGAACACAGAATCATTATAGTGGAAAACCGATTGCAACAGATTATTGGATTGGGACTAGATGTAGGCCGAAAACCGAACCAGTATAAATCTCTGTCTAAACTCTCTTCTCTACCTTATCTCTTTTAATTCATTGTTTTCTTGCTTTACAATTTTCCCTTGTTTTCCGCTTGATTATATCCCGATACGTTCTTGTAATTCAAGATAAAATTGAATCGGGAAAAAGTGAGAAAAAGTAGAATTGAATAAGGGAACTTGAATCTATTCACCCCCCCTTTAGATTCATATAGGGACCAACATTTCCAAATAAGAATCAAAACAATCAAATGAAGGGTTAGTATAAGGAATTAAAGAATCACATTTATCCTTCATTTGTTTTTCCATTAATTATATTTCTTTAACTTCTTTTCTTCTCAATTCTTTTTCTCTCAATTCCTTTATCATTCTCTCTTTTTCCCTTCTCCAATACTCATCATTTTCTTCTAACAACCTTCTTTGTTTTCTTTCTCTCAATTCCCTCTTAAAGTCACAATAATCTCTATCACTTCTTTCATGTGAGGGATGGTACCTCTCTTGTTCTTCCCAATGGTGCCGTCTAAACTCATAGTTCCCCCTCACTCCCTGATGAAGGACCATCTCCAAAAGCTCAACAAACTCTTTAACCTTACTTTTTAATAAATTGAGCTTCTAATAAAATTCACTATGTTTTTGACTGTCTGACAAGGTTTAGTATTCGGAGCATAACTTGGGCTACACAACTTCAATTTATCTGTTCTTGGTGTCTTTTTGAAGCTGACTTAAAGGGATACAAAAGATATGCAGATAAAAAATCCTAGTTATAACTGCATCTAGGAGGAAATTTGGCTTGAAAGTAAAGTTTGAATACTGTCAAGATGTTCCAGCGAGGTGCTGACTAGGTTTGGTATTTCGAGCATAATGTGGGCTAAAAAACTCCAATTAAGTTCGTCTTAGTGGAATTTTAAAGCTAACTTGAAGGGCTAAAAAAGCTATGAAGACACCAAAGCCCAGTTCGGACTACATCTAGGAGGAAATGGAGCTTGAAGTTAACATTGGAATTCTACCAGGATTTTCCAGCGAGTTGTTTAATTGTTTAGGCCTATTAGTTTCTTTCAATTATGTATTTGTTTTAAGACTTGGATTTGGGCCTTGTAATTGTGAAGTGTGCTCAGCCTAGGGTGTCTCTCATCTCACCATTGATCACTCATTTCATCCTAGGGTGGAGAACATTTCAGATTTCTAACCTTAGCCCATTGCACTTTCATTTAAGTTGGTCAACTTTCTCATTGTACTCACTTTTGGTCAAAATTAATGAAATAAAATTTCTAAGACTTGAGTCTTGAGAAAAGGTGAGAGCTCTCCTAGGGTTTCTTCCAAGAACCTTGAATCTTATCATGGATCCATGATCTAAGTGGCGATTCTCAAACCAAGCTTATTGGGTGCTTCATCCATGGCGCTTTCCACACTTCTTCCTTCCTCCATTTTTGATTTCTTTCTTCCTCCTTTTGTGTTGACCATGAGCTATCGTTGCTATATATTAAGTTATTCCGCTTGTTGGACTTGAAGTTGAAGAAGTCGTCTCTTGTTTTTAGTTTTGATCTACTTGTAATCTTGATTTTAATGATAGATTGTAAATAGGAGCGTAATTGTATTGATTGTTTTAGAATAGGCTTTGAGTGTGGTTTTTATTCAATCTCGCTTCACAGAGAAGTTGAATCTACTATGAGAATCAAGCTAGAGCAGTTTGGGAACCCTTTTTCTATTTTGAAAAATTGAAAACTGTTGTTTAAAATGTTTTTAAGCTGAAGTAATCGATTACCATATATCAGTAATCGACTACCAACAGTTTAAGAAAACAGGGAAGCCCAAAACACTCTGGAGTAATCGATTACCACATCCTAGTAATCGATTACTTCGTGCTTGAGATAACAGAGAAGGCAAAATCCATCTGGAGTAATCGATTACCACATTCTAGTAATTGATTACCACACCAGAATTCATCTCAAAAAGCTTTTGAACTGCTTTAAATTGAAACCTCTTTGAAATGATTTTCAACAAGAGAGATCTTTGAGTTTTTTCAAGAAGAAAAGAAGAGCGAAAAACTGTTTTTCAAAAAGAACACAAGTTCTAAGGATTCTCTTTAAGATTTTAAAAGATTTTTTTCTAGAGATGAAGAATGTGAAGGATTGAATACATTGGTTATAATCTTGATTAGATCATACACAACAGGTGTAATCTTTACTGATCTTTATCTTGTTTTTGTATTTTGTTTTGGTTCAAGACTCTTAAGAGAAAGTTGTTCTCTAGAAGAAGAGTTAAGGAATTTGAGAGAGGTGCTCTCAAAGGTGATGCTTGAAGGATTCAAGAATTAGAGAGATATGTTCTTAGGAGAAGAACATATGTTTTGGTTATTTTGATTTTGTTTGTGTTTGTGCATTGTGTTTGTATTAGACACAAGAAATCATTATAGTGGAAGAACCGATCGCAACAATTGTTGGGTTGGGACTGGACGTAGGCCGAACGCCGAACCAGGATAAATCTCTGTCCAAACTTTCTCTCTACCTTATCGCTTATCTTTCTCTGTATTTCTCGCTTTACAATTTCCTTCTATGTCCGCTGCTTAATCTCTAAACTGTTATTTGTAACTCAGATAAAATTGAATCGGGAAAGAAAGTGAGAAAAGATAAAATTGAATGTAGGGAATTAGAATCTATTCACCCCCCTCTGGATTCAACATAGGGACCAACAATTGGTATCAAGAGCTTTAACTAGTAAATCAATCTAGTAATCCTACATAGTTCCCTGTGATGGCTTGTTATCTTTTACCCTTCGCTGAAGGAGCTTCTATAAATAGACCTCCATTGTTCTGCGGTGATAACTATCCATTCTGGAAAGTTCGCATGAAAATCTTTATGAAATCTATTCACAGAAGCATCTGGCAGGCTGTGGTAAATGAGTACAAAGTTCCAATGAAAATAGAAAATGGAAATG
This sequence comes from Hylodesmum podocarpum, assembly GCA_026586105.1. Taxonomy (NCBI): domain Eukaryota; kingdom Viridiplantae; phylum Streptophyta; class Magnoliopsida; order Fabales; family Fabaceae; genus Hylodesmum; species Hylodesmum podocarpum. Next base: position 5,008,104 of record JALJEV010000804.1, read on the forward strand.
AAATAGAAAAACCTTTTGAGGATTGGGATATATATGAGATTAAGAGGGCTGAAAACGATGCTAAAGCTTTGAACATTATACACTCTGCCCTGAATTCTGATGAGTTTTTTAGAATTTCTGCCTGTACTACAGCAAAAGAGGCATGGGAGCTCATCATGGTAACTCATGAAGGTACTGCTGAAGTCAGGATAACTAGAAAGAACACACTCATTCAAGAATATGAAACATTCAGAATGTTCCAAGGAGAATCAATAATGGAAATGCAGAAGAGATTCACACACATCATCAACCATCTCAAAGGACTTGGCAAGAACTTCATTGAAGAAGAAGTGAATGTCAAGATTCTGAAATCTCTAAATAGAAAGTGACAACCTACTGTGACAGCCATAACTGAATCAAAGAACCTTGTCGCTATTACTAGTGTTGAACTGTTTGGGAAACTTAGAGAGTACGAAATGGATATGACTCGCATGGCAGATGAGGAACAGAAGGACAAAAGAGCCAAAGGAATTGCTCTCAAGATGGAGCATACTGAAACAGAATCTGAATCCTCTGAAGACGGAAATGACTCACAGGAAGATCAAGTAAACTTGATGGTGAAAAAGTTCAAAAAATTCATGAAAAACAAGAAAAGGAGTCAAGAAGCAAGACAACACTTCAGTCAAAGTAACATGCTATGAATGTGGAAAGATTGGACACTATAGATCAGATTGTCCAAGCCTGAAAAGAAGCAACAACACTGAAGTAAGAAAATCTGAAAGTGAAAGAAATGTCAGAAAAGAAAAGAAGAAAAAGAAAGCCTACATAGCTTGGGATTAAGGCTACACATCCTCAACATCTGAGAGTGAGAATGAGGAAGCAAATCTGTACTTAATGGTCAAATCATCCAGTGAGGTAAGTGATACAAACTCTATCATGGATGAATATGATGAACTACATTCTGTTTTTTGTGAGCTTTACAATCAAGCTGAAACATTTGAAAAAGGAAACATAGTTTTGAAAAAGCAAATATCCATGTTAAAACAGAAAGTATGTGATTTAGAGAATGATATTTCAAAACTAAGAAAAGAACTCAATACCTCTACAAACTGTGTTCACATAAGAAGGTATGACAACATGAAATCTGGAAACTCTAAACATGCTAATTTCACTTGCACCTATTGCATGAAATCTGGACATAAATCCTTTAATTGCATGATTAGAAAGAAAGGTATTTCCAGTGGTAAATATAGATGGGTTAAGAAAGAAAACTGTAGCACTAACTTGCATGGACCCAAGAGAAGCTGGGTACCAATCGCAAAATAAGTCTTTTTTCTCTTGCAGGAAAGCCTAAACAGCAGAAACTCAATACGGTACTTAGACAGTGGCTGTTCAAGGCATATGACAGGTGATAGAAGGAATCTTAGCACCTTCATGATAAGTGCTAGACTATACATGATTTTCTAGGTGTTTTAAGCTCATTCCCATCTATTTTCATTAAGTTTAGCTATAATTTAGTCAAGAAAATAGTAAAAATATCATAATTGCTTAGTGTTAGTTCTTGAATGAAGTGTTTTGTGAGTTTTATAAGTTTTTCTTGAGTTTTAAGTCATTTTAATTCTTCTTTTGTTGATCTTTAGGCTCAGTAAAGGATTGAAGAAGAGATAAGCAGCAAGGAGTGAATCCAATACTTGAATAGAAGCTCAAACCAAGAGAGTAGAGCAAACCAAACCTCAAGTTGAGCATCCAAGGCTGTTAAAATGATATCGTCTGTTAAAACGCGCCAGGGCACGCTCAGGGGCGCGCTCATGCCATCCTTACTTATTCAAACGCGCCAGGGCGCGATTTCACTCAATGCAGGGCGCGTCTCATGACTTATGAAAGCTCAACTGAAGGAATCGTCCGTAAGAACTCTTGTTCCGTCTTATGGAGTTGCTTCGTCTGTGCTTGCCTCTTCTAAGTTACTTAAATGCGTGCTTGCCTCTTCTAAGTTGCTTCGTCTCGTGCTTGCCTCTTCTAAGTTGCTTTGTCGTGTTTGCGTCATCCGAGTTGTTCGATCTGCGCTTGTTTCATCTACATGCATTCACTTTGTACTTGTTTTTCGTCGAGTCTCCAAATTAATGCTTTCGTCTGTAGTTCATACAGACGATACAACAAGCTAATACAGACGACACCAAGACAGACGATAACAAGTTCATACAGACGATACAACAAGCTAATACAGACGACACCAAGACAGACGATAACAAGTTCATACAGACGATACAACAAGCTAATACAGACGACACCAAGACAGACGATAACAAGTTCATACAGACGATACAACAAGCTAATACAGACGACACCAAGACAGACGATAACAAGTTCATACAGACGATACAACAAGCTAATACAGACGACACCAAGACAGACGATACAACAAGTTTATACAAACGATCCCAAATACAGACGACATGAAGACAGACGATACAACTAGTGCAAATCTTGTTTGTTTGCTGGACATATGCGCAGAGCGCGCACAAAGCGCGTTCATACTTTCTTCTCCGCTCAAACGCGCCGGGGCGCGCACGAAAGGGCGCGTTCACACTTTCTTTCTCCGCTCAAAACGCGCCGGGGCGCGTCCCTCTTAAGTGGGTGGCGCGATTTCTGGGTCTATATATACTTGTTGGGCGCGAAAATTCGGGGGGAGACTTCATAATTCAGTTTTTCTTGTTAGCTTTTTGTGCACGATTCTCTCGTGTTTCTCTCTTCTCTCCACCTTTGTTCTCCTCCTCCTCCATCGAAGCCTTGAAGATTCTTGAAGTTTTGGAGCTTGTGGAAGCAAGATCTAAGTATTCATGGAGTGTTTCTTGGTTTTGATTTCCTTTTTGGTTCTTTATTTTCACCTTTCCATGTTAGGCTAGGTTTTAGGTTAGGGAAGGGGATTTCAATTCTATAATTCTTGTAATGACTTCTATGTGAATTCAATTGTAATTTCAGATTAATTGATTGAACTTTTCCTACTTAATTGCAATTTCTTGAGGTTTGATTCACGAAGTTCAAATAGTGATAGGAATATTAACTGCTTGAAATTGATTGAGCTATACCTTGAGTTTTTGTTTCTCATTTCAATTATGCCTTCGGAAGATGGATAGTTGAATTAGGAGAGGAATTGCATCATTATAACAGTGCATGAGTCTAGGAATAGAACTTGCATGTTATGAGACATTGTGAATTTATCTGTTTCGCTTCTTGAATGCATTGCTATTTTCATCTAAGGAATTAGAGATTATGGAAGTCATTCAAAGGGACTAAAGACCTAGGAATAGGATTAGTCTAAGGTATCACAAATTCTAGTCTCCAATCGATTGAAGTTCTGTTAAACTGCTATAGGAATTAGTTACTTGAAAGAAGGAATTGAATGAACCTATTCCCTAACTCATTTTATCATTTCTGAAACTTAAATAATTACTACATCTCATTACTTGTTTTACAGTAGATTACTTTAGTCTTACATAATTACTTAGTTTCCTATATCAATGTTTACCTCACTGATTCGTGCTAATAGCAACACACGTTGAGCATTCGATACTTCACAATCAGTCTCTGTGGTTCGACACTCTTACTCACTATTTCTAAACTTGCAAACGACCGGTACACTTGTCGAAAGATTGACACACACGTATATTTTAAAGTCAACAAGTTTATGGTGCCGTTGCCGGGGACTATTGGTTGAATATCGATAGTCTTAACGTGTTTGCTAATTAGGACATTTGTTTTTATTTTGATTCATACTTGTTCTGTTTTTGTTTGTATACCTGTTCTGTTTTGCTTTTCATTGAATTATTTCATTCTTTTGATCTGTTTGGAATTCCCTGTATCTTTCAGATTTGTGGTTTATGCGAAGAATTAAGGAAACTAACTTCTTGTTTGAACCAGAAATTGAGAGATTTTGCAGGAGAAATCTGAAAGTGAATAAAAACAATAAAGAAGAGACCATACCAGAAAGTTCAACTATACCAGAAAATTCAACAACAACTATGGATAATACAAGGCGGATGACATTGGAAGAGCTGTATACGCCAAATGCAATGGGCTGCGGTTCAAGTATTGCACCACCAGTTGTGGCAGCCAATAATTTTGAAATCAAACCTGCTCTTACACAGTTGGTCAGGCAAGAGCAGTTTGGAGGTCTAGAGGAAGAAGATCCAAATCAGCACGTTCATAATTTCTTGCAGATTTGTGGAACTATAAAAATGAATGGAGTTGGGATGATGCGATTCATTTGAGACTATTTGAGTTTTTCATGAAAGGAGAAGCAAAGATGTGGTTGCAGAGTTTTCCACATGGATACTTCACTACTTGGGAAGACTTGGTAAACACATTTTTGGCTCAATATTTTCCACCTGAGAAGTACAACTATTTCAGAGCTGAGATCTCTTGTTTCAAGCAAAAAGAGGGAGAGTCCATAAGTGAGGCATGGAGGAGATTCAAATCCTTGCTAAGAAGGTGTCCTCACCATGGTTTCTCTGATTTGCAGCAAATCCACATCTTCTATAATGGACTGCGATCACATACCAGATTGCTAGTAGATGCCTCTGCTGGAGGTTCATTGAGGAAAAAGGATGCGCAAGAAGCAAGAGCAATCATTGAGACGATGGCTTCAAACAGATACGATGCCCCTCCTAGTGATTTCTATGGGGAAAGAAGAGGAATAATAGATCTTGGAGCTAATGATGCATTGCTGGCTCAGAATAAGTTGATGACTCAGAAAATGGACCAAATAATGAAGCAACTGCAAGTGGTCCAGCTGAATGCAGTCCAAGCGCCTCCAGTAAGTTGTGAGTATTGTGGTGGAGGACATCCAATCGAATGCTGTGAAAGCTTAGGAGCTACTGCTGAGGATCAAGCTCAAGTGAACTATATGGGAAACCCTCAAGGTAATGCCTATGCTAACACAAACAGCTATAATCCTCACAATAGAAACCATCCAAATCTGTCATATAGGAACAACAATTATCTGCAACCTAACCCTTCCTCTTATGACCAAAACTTCAAAAAAACCTTCAATCCTAATCCTAAACCACCTTTCAATCCAAATCTACCATACAATCAAAATTACAACCAGCATCAAAACCAAGCATCTTCATCTAATCAGTATTATAACCAAAACCAACCACAAAATACACCTTTCAACCCAAACCAGTCCAAATTCCAATCCAACCAGCCAAGGAATGCTCCAGTAAGCTCTAACATGAATGTTCCTAGAGAAGGTTCTGCAAATCTGGAAAACATGTTCATGTCCTTTATGCAGAGGACTGAATCAATGTTCACAAACCAAGAAGCCTCTATTAGGAACCTTGAATCACAGATTGGCCAGCTTTCCAAGCAATTATCTGAAAGAAACCAAGGGAATCTGCCAAGTGATACTGTGGTAAATCCAAAGGAGCAGTGTAAAGCCATTACCACAAGGAGTGGTAAAGTGTTGGGAAATGAAACTGCAGAATTGAAGGGTGATACAGTGGAAGAAGAAGAAGATACTGCAGAGAAGGATAGGCAGCCACCTATACCTGCAGTTCTCACTGAAAAGAAAGAGTCACCAAGAAAGACAAAGAGGCAAATCCTACAAGAAGCTGGCCAGCATGAACACATCTCACCTTACCGCAAGCTTCCATATCCTCAAAGGTTGATGAAGGCAAATGATGATAAGCAGTTTGCCAAATTCTTCGACATCTTGAAGAGTTTGAGGATTAATATTCCATTTTCTGAAGCACTGCAGAAGATGCCTTCATATGCTAAATTCATGAAGGAGATTCTATCCAATAAGAGGATGCTTTTGGATGATGAGACAGTAGCTATGACAGAGGAATGTAGTGCCATCATCTAGAGGAAACTGCCTCAAAAATTGAGAGATAGAGGCCCCTTCACTATCCCTTGTTCTATAGGGGAAGTACCAGTGGGTAAGGCATTGATTGATTTAGGAGCCAAAGATAAACCCTGATGCCTCTTTTTCGTGCTACATAAATTGAACATACAAGACATTCAGCCCACAATGATGACACACGCAATTGTGACAGATCCACCAAACGCCCCTATGGAGTAGTAGAAGATCTCTTGGTGAAGGTGGACAAATTCGTGTTCCCTGCTGATTTCGTGGTGTTGGATATGGAGGCTGATGAAGAAGTGCCAATCATCCTAGGAAGACCATTCCTAGCCACCGGTAGAGTTCTAATTGATGTAGCACAAGGTGAACTCATCTTGAGAGTAGATGAAGAAAAGGTATCTTTTAATATATTTGATGCTATGAAATTTCCAGCTGATAAGTCCCAATGCATGATGGTTGATGTATTGGATCCTATAGCAGAAAATGTTTATGTAAATGAGATTTTTGACTTCATAAAAGAGGAGGAAGACTTTGATACCTCCAGTTTTGAAAATGAACAACATGAAGTTGAAAAATTCGTTGCTGCTATGGAAACCAACACATCACCACCGTCATGTATTGAAGTAGTGGGTGAAACAGCTGAAATGGTTGATAAAACAGAAACTGCACCTAAGAGTGAACTTAAGCAACTGCCCTCTCATCTTAGATATGCTTTTCTTGAAAAAAATGACACCTTCCCAGTGATCATTAGCAATTCTTTGGATAAAGAGGAAGAGGACAGTTTGCTTAAAGTTCTGAAAGAGCATAAATCTGCTATTGGGTGGCAGATTTCTGATTTGAAGGGTATAAGTCCCTCATTTTGCATGCACAAAATCTTGCTTGAGGATAATTTCAAACCTGTGATACAACCTCAAAGACGTTTAAATCCCACTATGAAGGAGGTTGTACACAAGGAAGTCTTCAAACTACTTGATGCTGGCATTATTTATCCTATTTCGGATAGCTCTTGGGTAAGTCCAGTACAAGTAGTTCCCAAGAAAGGGGGCATGACTGTGGTTGCAAATGAGAAGAATGAGTTGATCCCCACCAGACGTGGATCGGGTGGAGGATGTGTATTGATTATAGAAGGTTAAATGATTCTACAAGGAAAGACCACTTCCCTTTACCTTTTATGGACCAAATGCTTGAAAGGCTAGCTGGTCATGCCTATTACTGTTTTCTGGATGGCTACTCTGGTTATAACCAGATTGTGGTAGATCCTAAGGACCAAGAGAAAACTGCTTTTACGTGTCCTTATGGAGTTTTTGCATACCGGAGAATGCCATTTGGACTATGTAATGCACCAGCAACCTTTCAAAGATGCATGATGGCCATTTTTGGAGATATGGTTGAGAAATTCATTGAAATATTTATGGATGATTTTTCTGTCTTTGGGTCCACTTTCGAAAACTGTTTAGAAAATTTATCTTGTGTACTGAAACGATGCCAAGAAACAAATATGGTTTTGAACTGGGAAAAGTGCCATTTTATGGTTAAAGAAGGCATCGTTTTAGGACACAAAATATCTATGAATGGTATAGAAGTGGACAAGGCAAAAATAGAAGTGATAGAGAAACTGCCCCCACCAGTGAATGTAAAAGGGGTAAGGAGTTTCTTAGGTCATGCTGGTTTTTACAGAAGATTCATCCAAGACTTCTCAAAATTTTCTAAACCATTGTGTGACTTACTTGTAAAAGAAGTGATCTTTAATTTTGATGAAAACTGTTTGAAAGCATTTGAGACTCTAAAAGAGAAGCTAATAACAACCCCTATCATCACTGCTCCAGATTGGAGTTTGCCTTTCGAATTAATGTGTGATGCTAGTGACTATGCAATAGGGGCAGTGTTAGGACAAAGGAAGGACAAACTTGTAAGAGTAATATACTATGCTAGCAGAGTGCTTGATAGTGCTCAAATCAATTACTCAACTACAGAAAAAGAACTGCTAGCCATAGTATTCGCTCTCAACAAGTTTAGGCCTTATCTCATTGGCTCAAAAATCATAGTGTACACTGACCATGCTGCCTTGAAATACCTTCTAATGAAACATGAAAGTAAACCAAGGTTGATCCGTTGGGTTCTCCTTCTGCAAGAGTTTGACATTGAAATAAGAGATAAAAAAGGCAGAGAGAACCTAGTGGCAGATCACCTTTCAAGGTTGCCTCATGCTGAAGTAGAAGGTAGTGATATCCCTATAGTTGAAACCTTTCCTGATGAGACACTCTTTGCTGTAAATGATGCTCCTTAGTTCAGCGATATCGCGAACTTTAAGGTATCCAACTATATCCCTCCTGGCTTGTCCCATCAACAGAGAAAAAAATTGTTTTCTGATGCAAAATATTATGTGTGGGATGAGCCATTTCTATTTAAGTGGGGTATAGATGGACTCCTTAGGAGATGCATACCTGAGGAAGAGGTCAACTCTGTCCTTTGGCACTGTCACAATTCCCCTAGTGGAGGCCATTTTAATGGGGAAAGGACAGCCAAAAAGGTTTTGCAATGTGGTTTGTATTGGCCATCTATTTTTAAAGATGCAAAAGCTTTTGTGCAATCCTGTGACAGATGCCAAAGAAGTGGAAATATTTCAAAGAGAGATGAGGGACCATTAAACAACATATTAGAGATAGAGGTATTTGATGTGTGGGGAATGGACTTCATGGGACCATTTCCTCCCTCTTTCTCCCACACATACATCCTAGTAGCTGTAGACTATGTGTCCAAGTGGGTGGAAGCCATTTCTACCCCAACCAATGACTCTAGGATTGTAGATACCTTTATTCATAGAAACATTTTGACTAGATTTGGTGTCCCTAGAGCTTTCATTACTGATGGTGGAAGCCAGTTCTGCAATAAGCATATGGAGAGAGTCCTTAAGAGGTTAGGGGTGAAGCACAAGATTACAACACCATATCACCCCCAAACCAGTGGGCAAGCTGAACTAGTTAATAGGGAGATTAAGAAGATTTTAGAGAGAACTGTGAATCTGTCTAGAAAAGATTGGTCTAAAAGACTAAATGATGCTCTTTGGGCATATAGGACAGCTTATAAGACTCCCATTGGCATGACACCATTTCAAATGGTCTATGGAAAGGCATGCCACTTGCACTGTAGAACAAGAGCACCATACTTGGGCCTTGAAATACCTCAATTCTGACTCTCAATCAGGCCATGAGAAGAGACTATACCAACTCCATGAGTTGGATGAACTCAGACTTCAAGCATACGAAAATGCCAAGATTTACAAAGAAAGAACAAAACTATGGCATGATCGTAAGCTTAGAAGGAGAGAGTTTTACCCTGGACAACTGGTGTTAGTTTATAATTCTAGATTAAAATTGTTTCCAGGAAAACTAAAATCTAGACGGTCTGGTCCATTTGCTGTCAAACAAGTGTTTCCACATGGTGCAATTACCTTGGAAGACCTTGATAAATCCAGAGAATTCAAAGTAAACTGCCAGAGAGTTAAACCTTATATGGGAGGAAATTTTGAGAGGGATAAGGTCTCTGCTGAATTACATGATCCTCCTTGATAGGGTCAAAGTACATGTCAAGCTAATGACATTAAAACAGCGCTTGGTGGGAGGCAACCCATCCAATTGAAAGAAGTTTTCTGTAACTTCTTGTTGTGATATACTTGTGAATAGTTTAAAAGTTAGAAAAGCAAAAAGAAAAGAGAATTTGATGATTAGAGTAGAAGTGTAAATACATGAGTTAGTATAATAAATCTGATTCTGTGTTGATAGATAAACAAGTAGATATAGGAAGAGATAATTGAAATTACAATGTGTTGAGATGAGAAGAAATAAAAGAGGTGAGGTGCAATAGCATTAGTGGGAAAAGCTGTGAGATCTTAATGCATGTTCATGTTAGATATATTCCTTGTGCAGAGAATAGATCACCTAGAGCCAAAATGACATAGAATGTTTGCACAAGTTAGGTCAGAGTGCAGTGTCACTAGTTCTCACATTAGCTCACCTTAGCACATGAATATTTGGACCAAAATGCAGAAAAGGCACCCTGGCGCTAGCAGAGGCGAAAAGTGGTAGCAGAGAACGTGCCTTAGCGCGCCTTGCTAAAAGTGAAGGGCGCGTTTGAGGCTTAGTTGCGGCCTAAACGCGCCGCGGCGTCATTTGCTACACTTGGAGGGCGCGTTTGAGGCTTAGTTGCGGCCTAAACGCGCCGAGGCGCCCTTTACTGCATTTGAGGGGCGCGTTCTACATTTGGGTGCGGCATAAACACGCCCTGGCGCCAATTGAAGGAAGAGAGGGGCGCGTTTGAGAGTTGCTCTCGGCACAAACGCGCCCTGACGCGTTTTCACTAAAGGGAGTGGCGCGTTTTGCGCGCCTTGGCACACATAAGAGGCGAGCTCGCGCCTTGGCGCAATCACAAGGCGCGTTCACTTGTTCTTCCTCTTCTTCCCTCGTGCTTGTGAGTTCTCAAGAGTGCAATCCCACTTTTAATCCATCCTCACCTCCACCACTTCGGTTTGCAAGTAGATTTAAGTTGAATTCGTCATCCCTTTCACCCTAGGTTTTCATTTTTTTTTGTTGATAATTTTCAAGAATTCTCATCTGGTGTTCTCAATCCACTTCAGCTCAAACAAGGTATGTTGTGCAATCTATTGATTTTAACTTGTTTCATTCATTGTTTAAGCTTCAATTACATGATTCAAATGATTGATTGAGATAAGGGTTCAAGAAATCTTTGGTTCGAAACCCTAACCCCCTTTTGTGCGAATTGAAATTGGCTCAATTAAATGTTGTTGCATGGCCTTGTTTTGATGATTGTTGATGAATAACATTGATTGCTTGTGAGTGTATGATGATAATTGTCACGGAGATGCATGGTGTGAAGCAATTAGGAAGAAATTTGATATGCCCATTCATGTTCACTTAGTGTTTGTTAAAATGCTTCAATGAAATTTTGAGTATGTTCTATATGCACACCACTAGTAAGCATGACCATCTTGTAATTGCTTTTGCATTTCCTTTAGCAATTCCCATTTAAGTTCCCTTGAACCACACTATAATTTTGATGAAGATGCATGCTCTTGTTGGTGATAATTGCTAGTGAAGTGCATGCATGTTTTTCTCATATATACTGTGGATTGTGTAGGTTCAATTGTTGAGAAATTATGTCTTCAAGCAACCAACCAACTGGTTCTTCTTCAGGGCAACCAAGAACCAAACACAGAGCTATCAAAGGACAAGTCCAAGAGAAGAAGAAGACCACAAAGAAAGCCAAGACCACTCCAGAAATTCAAGAATATGATACTCACAGATTTAAATCACTGGAGCATGCAGAGGCCTTTGCCTCCCGTTTTATAGCACGTGCAGTGCAAGTAGAGCGGAAATTCAACATGAGTCCGAGCCTATACACTGATGAAAGAATTGGGGATGCTTCTTAACGAGCTAGTTACAAAGAAGTTTGCAATGAGATATCTGGAAGGAAGTGGACTGGACTAGCCAACATTAATTTCCCAGCGTATCAAGAGCTAGTGCTAGAGTTCTATGCAAATATAACAAGTGATGATGAAGAAGAGCGCTATGCATCTTATGTCCGGGGGAAGCAGATTTCTTTCTCACCTCAAGCCATCAACCGACTGTTATTAATCCCTTTCTCGAAAGGAAGGGATTGTATCTTCCAGTATAGAGCCGATAGCAAAGCCGAACCAAGCAAGGTAGATGAGTTATTATGTGAAGGTAAGGGAGCTTGGAAGGATAGCTTATGGCGCAACAACGGAGTTACTCATGTCAAAGCTTCATCATTGTGTTTCAAGGCAAAAATCTGGTGGGCTTTTGTCTATGGGATTCTATTACCAATTCAGCACAGATCTTCCATCACAAAGAAGAGGGTTTGGTGCCTGTATAGTATAATGAAAGGTGAGTATCTCAATGTGGGTCTGACCATAGCCAATGAGATTCACACATTGCACTTGCAAAAACAGGGATCCCTGTCTTATGCAAGTATCATCACTCAGCTGTGTATTGAGGCTGGAGTTTTAACTGAGGGTTTGATCCCTATGAGACCGGGTGCCACATTAGATGTGAAATTCACCAAAGGAGAGCCCAGTACAGCCAAAGCCACACCAGAAGCACCATCCACTTCTAGCGGCAAAGCTACATCAAAGTCCAAAGGTAAAGCTCCAATGGCAGAAGCTCCAGCTACTGCTGCAGATCAGCAAAAGTTATTGAGACATCTGAGGGTAGTTCAAGAAAATATTAGAAGGATTCACGAGTCCAATAAAACCTGCATTGCACTTGAGCCCCTCATGAGAAGTTTAGCTGCCCAAATGAATCTGCCAGTAGAGAAGTTGACGCCATTCAAACCACTCAGCAGTGAAATGATTGAAGATTTGATGAGGTTTGAAGAGTTTTCTGAGGACTATGAAAGTGAAGCACCGAATGAAGGACAAGATGATGATGGTGAAGAGGTTGATGGTGGTTATAATGAAGATGCAGAGGAAAATATTGAGGAGAGTGAGGAAAAAGAGGATGAGACAGAAGATGAGGATTGATGTTTTGAGTTTAATATTTCTGTTTAAGTTTTAAGTTTTTGGTTAATGTAGCTTAACTAGACTATTTTACTGTCTTTTTAGTTTAAGGTACTATATTTGACTTTTAATTGACTTTTAGTTGAATAGAATTTGATTGTTATTTTGCTGTCTTATTAGTTTATGTTGTTTTTGTGATTTGTTAGATGCTAGAGCACTGCTGGAGAAACATGGAATTACTGGCACTTGGTGCAGAGCCCTTGAGTATCATGGCTTGTCTTCAACAGGGAGCATTCTTAGACTCTTTTGATGCTAACTGTTAATTCATGTTTGTTAGAGTATATGCCCTGTTTGGCTAGACCATCTTATGAAGGTTAATTGCATTTAGTATAACATTGACTTGGTAGTCCAGTAGAATGAACTGTGTAATTCTTGACACTTAGGTTCAATTTGAGGCTCTATGACAAAGTTGCATGTTTTTCAAAATGTTTGAAGAGTTACTGTATGAGAACTCTAGCATGACAACTTTCTGGATTGAGACATGATTGATGAACTTAGCAGTGTTATGCAATGATTAATCCTGGATAAGAATTTGAGCTTCCAACATGATTTATTCTTGAGTGTTCTATTTTACCATGTGATGTGTTTGTTCCAGAACTTGCTTTAGTTCTTGGTCAAAATTGCATACGTTTAGATGTGGACACAAATGATAAAGGCAAATTTCTTTCTTGTAGCCTTGAGCCAAATAGCCTTAACCTTCACGCTTTCCATTGCTAACCCCTTTGAGCCTGAATAAACCCTTCTTTCTTGGATACTTAAGCTCATTACAAACCTAATTAAGTGAAAAACCAATGGTCCTATCACTGGAACTTTAAGAGTATTGGTTTAATTACTTAGATGAGAGGTTTCAAGATTAAGTTTGGGGTTGAATTTTGGGGTGCATGTGTGGCTGTTGACTTGAGGACAAGTCAACTTCTAAGTTTGGGGTTGTTGGGTCACTTTGGTGAAGTTGTGAATAATAGATAGTGTAGTATAATGCATTCTCTGTTTTTCATGCATATCATTTAAAATTTTTTGTTTTTCTTCTTGTGATATCAATGAGTGAGACCACTCAAGAAAAGCAAAGTGGCAAAAACAAAGAGAAAAACAAGAAACTAAAAAGAAAGAAAAAGGAAGAAAAGAGCAAAATAACAAAAGCTACAAGAAAAAGATGTTTAGAAAAGAAAAAGAAAACAAAAAGTAGAAAGAAAAGAAAATAGCAAGAGCTATAAGAAAAGAAAAAGAAGTAGAAGGAAATGCAATTTAAAAGCAAAAGAATAAAGGAACAAAAGGAAAACAGAGTGGTCTCATAAGTTGTTTATGTTACTCATTGTTAGTCTCTGTTTTGTTTTTACTTTTGCTTCTGTTCATCACTAATCCATGCATAGCATATAGGTTGTAACTTTTACTCTTTAAGTTCCTGTGAATATGCAGTTAGTACCTTTCTTCTTTTTATCCCACCTTTACCTAAGCCCCATTACAACCCTGAAAAGACCTTTTGAGTGTCCAATGTCTACTTGAAGGCAGTGGAGATTTTAGAGCTATTGCAAGCCTATGGTAACTGACCTTCTAATTGGTAATATTGAGAGAAACACAAGCCTAAACACTTGAGAGCTTGAGGGCAAACACTTAACTGGAGAGGACTTTGCTGATGTTGACTAAAATACATTTTTTCATGCCAATCCATGTTGTTTGCTATGCTTGATGAATTGTGCAGTGCCTGATAACATCTTGAGTGCATGTCCAACTTTCATAGATAAATTGAGTTGGCTTAAGGAGTTAAGAACTGCATAATGCATTCTCAGTGGCTGTTGAGTTTAGTGTTATACCTTGTTTATTAACCCTTGTAATGATGGATTAGATGTTTGCTTGAGGACAAGCAAAGCTTTAAGTTTGGGGTTGTGATAAGTGCTAGACTATACATGATTTTCTAGGTGTTTTAAGCTCATTCCCATCTATTTTCATTAAGTTTAGCTATAATTTAGTCAAGAAAACAGTAAAAATATCATAATTGCTTAGTGTTAGTTCTTGAATGAAGTGTTTTGTGAGTTTTATAAGTTTTTCTTGAGTGTTAAGTCATTTTAATTCTTCGTTTGTTGATCTTTAGGCTCAGTAAAGGATTGAAGAAGAGATAAGCAGCAAGGAGTGAATCCAATACTTGAATAGAAGCTCAAACCAAGAGAGTAGAGCAAACCAAACCTCAAGTTGAGCATCCAAGGCTGTTAAAATGATATCGTCTGTTAAAACGCGCCAGGGCGCGCTCAGGGGCGCGCTCATGCCATCCTTACTTATTCAAACGTGCCAGGGCGCGATTTAACTCAATGCAGGGCGCGTCTCATGACTTATGAAAGCTCAACTGAAGGAATCGTCCGTAAGAACTCTTGTTCCGTCTTATGGAGTTGCTTCGTCTGTGCTTGCCTCTTCTAAGTTACTTCGTCTGTGCTTGCCTCTTCTAAGTTGCTTCGTCTGTGCTTGCCTCTTCTAAGTTGCTTTGTCTGTGTTTGCGTCATCTGAGTTGTTCAGTCTGCGCTTGCTTCATCTGTTCCGTCTGTACTTGTTTCGTCTGAGTCTCCAAATTAATGCTTTCGTCTGTAGTTCATACAGACGATACAACAAGCTAATACAGACGACACCAAGACAGACGATAACAAGTTCATACAGACGATACAACAAGCTAATACAGACGACACCAAGACAGACGATAACAAGTTCATACAGACGATACAACAAGCTAATACAGACGACACCAAGACAGACGATAACAAGTTCATACAGACGATACAACAAGCTAATACAGACGACACCAAGACAGACGATAACAAGTTCATACAGACGATACAACAAGCTAATACAAACGACACCAAGACAGACGATACAACAAGTTTATACAGACGATCCCAAATACAGACGACATGAAGACAGACGATACAACTAGTGCAAATACTGTTTGTTTGCTGGACATACGCGCCAGGGCGCGCACAAAGGCGCGTTCATACTTTCTTCTCCGCTCAAAACGCGCCAGGGCGCGCACAAGGGCGCGTTCACACTTTCTTCTCCGCCCAAAACGCGCAGGGCGCGTCCCTCTTAAGTGAGTGGCGCGATTTCTGGGTCTATATATACTTGTTGGGCGCGAAAATTCGGGGGGAGACTTCATAATTCAGTTTTTCTTGTTAGCTTCTTGTGCACGATTCTCTCGTGTTTCTCTCTTCTCTCCACCTTTGTTCTCCTCCTCCTCCATCGAAGCCTTGAAGATTCTTGAAGTTTTGGAGCTTGTGGAAGCAAGATCTAAGTATTCATGGAGTGTTTCTCGGTTTTGATTTCCTTTTCGGTTCTTTATTTTCACCTTTCCATGTTAGGCTAGGTTTTAGGTTAGGGAAGGGGATTTCAATTCTATAATTCTTGTAATGACTTCTATGTGAATTCAATTGTAATTTCAGATTAATTGATTGAACTTTTCCTACTTAATTGCAATTTCTTGAGGTTTGATTCATGAAGTTCAAATAGTGATAGGAATATTAACTGCTTGAAATTGATTGAGCTATACCTTGAGTTTTTGTTTCTCATTTCAATTATGCCTTCGGAAGATGGATAGTTGAATTAGGAGAGGAATTGCATCATTATAACAGTGCATGAGTCTAGGAATAGAACTTGCATGTTATGAGACATTGTGAATTTATCTGTTTCGCTTCTTGAATGCATTGCTATTTTCATCTAAGGAATTAGAGATTATGGAAGTCATTCAAAGGGACTAAAGACCTAGGAATAGGATTAGTCTAAGGTATCACAAATTCTAGTCTCCAATCGATTGAATTTCTGTTAAACTGCTATAGGAATTAGTTACTTGAAAGAAGGAATTGAATGAACCTATTCCCTAACTCATTTTATCATTTCTGAAACTTAAACAATTACTGCATCTCATTACTTGTTTTACAGTAGATTACTTTAGTCTTACATAATTACTTAGTTTCCTATATCAATGTTTACCTCACTGATTCGTGCTAATAGCAACACACGTTGAGCATTCGATACTTCACAATCAGTCTCTGTGGTTCGACACTCTTACTCACTATTTCTAAACTTGCAAACGACCGGTACACTTGCCGAAAGATTGACACACACGTATATTTTAAAGTCAACACTTCACACCAAGAGAAACTGGATCAGTTGTATATGGAGACAACAACAAAGGAAAAATACTAGGCTACGGTACAGTTGGATACAAAGCTAATACAGTGATAGAAGATGTATTGCTGGTCGATGGATTGAAGTTCAACTTACTGAGTATTAGTCAACTGTGTGACAAGAACTACATAATTGCATTTGATGATGAATATTGTCTTATCAGCAATAAAGACTCAGATGAACTTCTCATGGTTGGCAAAAGATTAAACAACATCTACATATTGGAAGTAGATTACTCATCCCCTTACTCTACATGTTTAACTTCTAATGATAATCTGTCTTGGCTATGGCATAGGAGAATAGCACATATTGACATATTGAATTTAAATAAACTTTTATCTAAAGAGCTAGTTTTTGGACTTCCTAAACTGAAGTTTTCCAAAGAAGGACTATGTGAGGCTTGTCAAAAGTCCAAGCAGGCAAAAACATTTTTAAAAAATATTAAACATGTTTCTACAACTCAACTGCTTGAACTCTTGCATTTAGACTTATTTGGTCCATCTAGGATAGCTAGTTTCGGAGGTAATCTGTATGGGCTAGTCATTGTAGATGACTACTCAAGATTTACTTGTGTTTTGTTTATCAAGAAAAAGGATCAGGCCTTTGGAGTTTTCAAGGTACTTGCCAAGAAAATTCAAAACAAAAAGGATTTAAAAATTAAAGCTTTAAGAAGTGACAATGGTACTGAATTTAAAAATAGCTATTTTGAAAGCTTTTGTGAAAAACATGGGATATCACACTGCTTTTCAGCTCCCAGAACTCCTCAGCAAAATGGAGTAGTGGAGAGGAAAAACAGGTCACTTATAGAACTAGGGAGAACTATACTGAATAAGCACAGGATGCCTAAACACTTCTGGGCTGATGCTGTGAACACTGCATGTTATGTTCTCAATAGAGTCTCTATAAGACCCATTTTGTTGAAAACCCCTTATGAGCTTTTCTATGGCATCAAACCAAACATTTCTTACTTTAAAGTTTTTGGATGCAAATGCTATGTTTTAAACAATGGCAATGACCCTATTGGAAAATTTGATACAAAGGCCGATGAAGCCATTTTCCTTGGTTATTCAAATACAAGTAAAGCATATAGGATCTTTAACAAAAGAACAATGTGCATTGAAGAATCTATCCATATTAGATTTGATGAAACTAACACTTTCCAAAAGGAAAGCTTACTACGTAATGATGATGAAACAGGTGAAGAAAGCATAGAAGTTGATCATATGCATCAGCAAACTCAAACAACCCCAGTGTCTGATCAAGCAAAAGAATGGAGGACACCTAGGAACCTATCACTTGACAATGTCATTGGTGACTTTCACAAGGGGGTAACTACCAGATTCTCACAGAATCTATTTTGCTATAATACTGCTTTTGTATCACAGGTTGAACCCTCTAGCATAGAAGAAGCCTTGAGCAATGAATATTGGATCATGGCTATGCAAGAAGAACTTAACCAGTTCAGAAGAAATGGTGTTTGGGAACTTGTTCCAGACAAAGGCAACATGAATATAATTGGCACAAAATGGGTATTCAAGAATAAACTGAGTGAAGATGGAGTTGTGGTCAGAAACAAAGCAAGGCTTGTGGCAAAAGGCTACAATCAACAGGAAGGAATTGACTTTGAGGAAACCTTTGCCCCTGTTGCAAGACTTGAAGCAGTAAGACTACTCCTAGCTTATGCATGCATCAATAACTTCAAGTTATTCCAAATGGATGTAAAGAGTGCATTCCTAAATGGGTACATAAACGAAGAAGTCTATGTAGCACAACCACCAGGTTTCACAGACGCTACTTGGCCTACACATGTTTACAAACTTCATAAAGCCTTGTATGGGTTGAAGCAAGCCCCCAGGCAATGGTATGATAGATTGAGTAAGTTTCTCATATCAAAAGGATTCCACAGAGGTAAAGTAGACAAGACTTTGTTCATTAAGAACAAATCTAACTACATTCTATTGGTTCAAATTTATGTTGATGACATTATCTTTGGATCATCTAACCAACAACTTTGTGAAGAGTTTGTGAGCAATATGTAGGAAGAATTTGACATGTTCATGATAGGAGAACTAAGTTTCTTTTTAGGACTCCAGATCAAACAAATGGATGGTGGCACATTCATTCACCAGGCTAAGTACACTAAAGAACTACTCAGGAAATATGATATGATTAACTGTAAAGTGTTAAATATACCTATTTCTACTAACACTTATCTTGAGATTGATGAAGCAGGTCATGAAGTTGATACTACCTTATACAGAGGAGTTATAGGATCTTTACTATATCTTACAGCCAGTAGACCAGACATTATGTATGTTGTATGCTTGTGTGCTAGATTTCAATCTACACCTAAGCAATCTCATTGGCTAACAGTAAAGAAGATTCTTAAATACCTAAAAGGAACGATAAGTTGTGGGTTGTGGTATCCAAAAGGAATCTCACCATTACTTGTTGGTTTTAGTGACTCTGATTTTACAGGTAGCAAAACAAATAGGAAAAGCACTAGTGGCACATGTCACATTTTTGGAGAATGCTTAATATCTTGGCATAACAGGAAACAAGCTTGTGTAGCACTGTCAACTGCAGAAGCTGAATATGTAGCTGCGGGAAGCTGTTGTGCTCAAGCAATTTGGTTGAAGCACCAACTAGAAGACTTCGGGCTAAAGATAGATCACATTCCCTTGAAATGCAACAACACAAGCGCTATAAGTATCACAAGAAATCCTGTACTGCACTCAAGAACAAAACACATTGAAGTCAGACATCATTTCATCAGAGATCACGTCGAAAAAGGAGATTGTGACATCGAATTCATAGATACAGAAAATCAATTAGCAGATATTTTTACCAAGGCATTACCAAAAGAAAGGTTTTACAAACTTAGATCAAACCTCGGCATATTGAGTGAGGAACATCTAAACTAAACCCTTCTACTTGATTGCACTCATCCATAAAATTGTTTTTGTGAAAATTTCTCAAAGAAAACATTTTTCTGATAGAAATAATCGATTACCAAAGAAAGATAATCGATTACTTCGTATCAATTTCATTCTGAGAAGGTTTTGGCACTATAGTAATCGATTACCACGATCCCGTAATCGATTACCACAGAAAACAGTTTTTAAAGTTTTTGAAAATTGCTCTGGAGTAATCGATTACCAGGATGAAGTAATCGATTACCACGACTGTTTTTCTTGATTTTCTCCTTCTCTCTATATAAGGAACTGAGATAATTGATTTCCAACTGCTGGTAATCTATTACCTCGTTCTTGGACTAATTTCTTGGGATTTTTCTCTCTTATAAGAAGTGCAGGTGATACCCTACAATTCACTACTCATCTTCTTCCTCCAAAAACCCTAGAAATCACTCCCTCTCTCTCAGCAACCATGGAAGAACAAGGAAAGGGAAAAAGAATTAAGATGAGAGCCAATAGATACTCTCAAGAAAAGATAAAAGGCAAGAAGAAGGTAGGAGAATCATCCAAAAGGAAGAAACCTACTTCACTGGCTCAACCGGAAAGAGATCAACCGCCTCCACCTAAATCTGCAATCAACTGTTGGTTCACTACCAAAGGACAAGAAACAAGATTCAATCTGGATTTCGCAAATAAAGGTCTTGTTCTGCCAAAGATTCTAGACCTACAATGGCTATATAGTCAGAGTTTTACTTTCCAAACCTACCTGAGGCAACAACATTTGGAGAGATTTGTGGGAATGAAAGGCTTTATCTACCTGGATTTGGTTCGAGTCTTCTATTCAAATCTCAAACCAAACATGGAACGAATGACTGTAAGTTCTGAAATTAAAGGTATTAAAATAACCTTAACCCCTGCACATTTTCTTCAAATTGCTGGTATTAGGAAAGAAGGAATCGTGGCACATGTAGACAAAATCCGAGAGAAAGGATTTGATCTGCAAAAGGACACCTTCTACATGAGCATGATGAGGAACCCACAGAACTGGGAAGACGAAAGGAATTCAAGGAGATCACAAGGCAAAAAGGTGACATACAACATTGGAGGCCTAACTGCTGATGATAGACTACTACACTACACCATTTGCTGGATCTTAGCAGCTAGAGGAGCAAATCATGCACAAATCAGTGAAGATGACATGATACTCATGGCAGCACTGAAGAATGGAATTCAAGTGGATTGGACTCACATCATAATGGACAACATGCTGAAGAATAGAAGACTTTTAGATAATAAATGTCCATATTCTCTATTTATTTCTAGACTAATTGAAATTTTTTAGATTGATACGACTGATGAATCCAGAGAATTAGTCAAAGATGTCCACATGATCAGTGACAGAGCCTTGAAGATGATGAGGCTGATCAAAACTGATGCAGGATGGATCACCAGAGAAGAACAACAAGCAAATCCACAAGAAGATCCAGAAGGAGCACAAAATGAAGATAAAGATGAAGACAACCTTACATCTGGAGAGTACATTCCAAAGTCACGATTTGAATCCATCATGATTGACAGATTGGATGAATTAGAAGAAACTGTCAACAAAAGGATTGATGATCTAGGAAATCGTCAAGACTTGCACTTCCTAGTGATGAAGGATCTGATGGAGACAATCATGGAAAGACTCAACCAAGATGACTCAAATTAGTAACTTCAACTCTACCTCTCATAATCTTATTTGATATACCAAATAGGGGGAGTAGTAGAAGTGTAGTTATTATGATATGTTTTCATTCATGTTTTTCATTTGATGTTATTTGAATATCTTTGAACTGTTTGAATCTGTAATTTCTTAAGTATTTACTTAGAGGGAGCAGATCATTAAAATTTGAACAATTATGGATTACTGTAATAGCACTAGATTTAATTTCTTTGCAATTGATTATTTAGATGCCATAATATTTCTGTAAATTGAAAAGTGATATGGATTGTATATCATCTATAAGCTGTATGAAAAAAAAATGGAAAAAGAGATACTAATTTTGCAGGACATATCAAAGTCGTTAGATTCTCGACTACACTATGATTTGGTACATTAAAACCAAAAAGGGGGAGATTGTTGGACTTGAAGCTGAAGAAGTCGTCTCTTGTTTTTAGTTTTGATCTACTTGTAATCTTGATTTTAATGATAGATTGTAAATAGGAGCATAATTGTATTGATTGTTTTAGAATAAGCTTTGAGTGTGGTTTTTATTCAATCTCGCTTCACAAAGAAGTTGAATCTACTTTGAGAATCAAGCTAGAGTAATTTGGGAACCCTTTTTCTGTTTTGAAAAATTGAAAACTGTTGTTTAAAATTTTTTTAAGTTGAAGTAATCGATTACCATATATCAGTAATCGACTACCAACAGTTTGAGAAAACAGGGAAGCCAAAAACACTCTGGAGTAATCGATTACCACATCCTAGTAATCGATTACTTCGTGCTTGAGATAACAGAGAAGGCAAAATCTCTCTAGAGTAATCGATTACCACACCAGAATTCATCTCAAAAAGCTTTTGAACTACTTTAAATTGAAACCTCTTTGAAATGATTTTCAACAAGAGAGATCTTTGAGTTTTTTCAAGAAGAAAGGAAGAGCGAAAAACTGTTTTTCAAAAAGAACATAAGTTCTAAGAATTCTCTTCAAAATTTTAAAAGATTTTCTCTAGAGATGAAGAGTGTGAAGGATTGAATACATTGGTTATAATCTTGATCAAATCATACACAACAGGTGTAATCTTTACTAATCTTTATCTTGTTTTTGTATTTCGTTTTAGTTCAAGACTCTTAAGAGAAAGTTGTTCCCTAGAAGAAGAGTTAAGGAATTTGAGAGAGGTGCTCTCAAAGGTGATTCTTGAAGGATTCAAGAATTAGAGAGATATGTTCTTAGGAGAAGAACATATGTTTTGGTTATTTTGATTTTGTTTGTGTTTGTGCAGTGTGTTTGTATTAGACACAAGAAATCATTATAGTGGAAAAACAAATCACAACAGTTGTTGGGTTGGGACTGGACGTAGGCCGAACGCCGAACCAGGATAAATCTTTGTCCAAACTTTCTCTCTACCTTATCGCTTATCTTTCTCTGTATTTCTCGCTTTACAATTTCCTTCTATATCCGCTGCTTAATCTCTGAATTGTTATTTGTAACTTAGATAAAATTGAATCGGGAAAGAAAGTGAGAAAAGATAAAATTGAACGTAGGGAACTAGAATCTATTCACCCCCCACTCTAGATTCAACATAGGGACCAACACCGCTGTTTAAGAGTGATTGAACATTGGTGAATGAAGATTGGGGCACCCCTTTGCTTATTCATGAAGATCCCTTACAAGTTCCTCATGGGTTTGCATCAAATTTGGTGTCAAGAGCTTGTTCTTCACCTAGTTGTTCTTCACTTGTGGTATTGAGTCTAGCTCCTATCTTTTTTATTTCAATTTTTGATTCAATTGAGATTTTACTTGAGTTTTGTTGTGTGTCTTAGCTGTCTAATACAGAGATGGGATGTTCTGACACTCATGGTTGATCATACATGGCCTATTTTACATGCTAGACACATTCTAATTGATAGCCCTATGTGTTTGATGAGTTTTATCAATATATATTTTGAGTCTCCTTGCTGGAATTTGAATCCCCTGCATCATATGTGGCTTAATTAGTGCTTATATGTGTTATTACTATGTGCATTGCTCATTATAAGATCAAGTTACCACTACCATGCATTATCTTGCTTGTTAGCAAAGTTTGACTTGACTTGCTTGACTATTTGAGCCTATACTTGGACTGTCCAACAAAGAATAGCCAAAAGAAAACATAGAAAAACAAAAGAAAAGAAAAGAGAAAGAGAAAATATTCAAAGAAAAGAGTCAAAGAAAAAAATTCAAGAAAAGAAAAATACAAGAAAAGAAGATTGAAAAAAAATTAGAGTGAAAAGTGAGTAGCTCTTGTAGTAGAAATTTTTGGGAAAAATTGAGTGCAGTACCTTGGTGAATTGGGTCATTAAAAACCCACAAATTTTGTGTCCAAGCTCAATTTAGGCATCATTACTCATTAGGCTTAATCATCATATTACAAATAGTGTCATATTGCTAATAGCATGATATTTGAACTTGTAGTGTGCTTTGTATATGCCTAGACATATTTGCCCTGTTTTTGCCCTGTTTTTGGACCCTTATTTGTGGATTCCCTGCACCTTAATTTGAGCTTATTTTGTGCCTAAAGATCACCCAAACCAATCCCCTAAATTTCAAGTCATTTTGAGCCAATTTACAAGCCTAAGTTGCAGTTTGGCGACGGTTCTGCTGATTCTGTAACAGTTTCGGGTTTGTGGTTGGTTCATTGGGTTCAACGTTGTTTTAGTGATTTCTGGGAATTTGGTCATTCAATATA
The DNA here is from genome assembly GCA_026586105.1 of Hylodesmum podocarpum. Taxonomy (NCBI): domain Eukaryota; kingdom Viridiplantae; phylum Streptophyta; class Magnoliopsida; order Fabales; family Fabaceae; genus Hylodesmum; species Hylodesmum podocarpum. Next base: position 5,032,043 of record JALJEV010000804.1, read on the forward strand.
CATATATATAAGCTCAACTGGAAGGTTTCATAATTTTCCAAGCTCATTCGGTATGCTAAACAAAATTCACAAATTTGGACAGATTTGGTGACGGTTCAGTCAATTTTCCAGCAAAACTTGCATTTGATTTCTTTCATTCTTGGAATTTTTGTTTCAAAATTTTTACAGTTTTTAATACTAGTTTTCCTTCAATATTAGTACGGTAAATATAGTAGCCATTGTCTTGATAATTTGTAAAATACAAAACACAAGAAGGGGGGGTTGAATTGTGTTAATTTAAAATTTAAATCCTTTCGTCTGTGGTTCTAAAAGGGTACACAGACGAAACAGTGTTTTACTTCAAAAGTTGGTTTTAGTGGACAGACGTTATGTTTTAAGTTATCCCCGTTAGTTCAACAATATTGATATATAACACGGATATTTTGATACTGGTTCGTCTCTTCAAGACTACGTCCAGTTACTCGGAAACTACTGAGTTTTCACTACCAACCGTGAAAAGGTTACAAGTATTCTTTGCATTCAGCCACTTCTGGCTATACACCGATATTCTTTGAACACAGCTTTCTCAGGCTAAACAACTAAGGTATTCTTTGAACCCAGCCTCCACAGGCTAACACCACACAAGTGGATTTTAAAAAGATATTTTAAAATAGAAGGATTCCTCTACGCAGAGAGGGTTTTACAATTAAGTGTATTCAGAAGTCTTGAGCGAGAATTCAGAAGATAGAATAAGAGAAGCGTTTTCGCCAACTGAAATCTGATGAAGTGAAGTCTTTAAATAGGCATCCTCTTCAAATGACCGTTAGACTCATATGAATGCCGTTGAAAAGTTTCTTGAGAGCTTTCCAAAAGGTGTCAGATAGTACTTGATTGATTGATGGAGTGTGCAGCGGATGCAGCGGATTTAGATTGCGTGCGCAGTACTTTTCCTGACTTGTACAGAGACTTTGACAAAAGGTGAAGACCTTTTTGAGTTGCATGTGTAAGCATGAATCCCTATACTGATCTTGGATGCTTCTAATGAGTACTTCCTTAGATTTGAAATCTTCGCGCGAGTGACTCAAACTTTGCTTCACTTTTTGGACAGACGATATATGTCTTCAGTCTTTAAGCGGTTTCGTCTTATCCTATCGTCTGATGACTTCAACTTGAGACAAACGAATAACTTCCGTCTGAGGAGTCATCTTTCGTCTGTGCCTGTTCCGTCTGACTTGCTTGCTGATCTTCCGTCTGAGAAAGTTTCGTCTGTCTTGTAAAAATCAAAACCTTTGATGAGTTAATCATCTTGATCTAACATAATTAATTTCCAATTTTTGAGTAGCAAATTTGTTCATTGAGTCTTATTTTGTTGCTTGTCTTCTTGGCTTCCTAATAGTTTTGTCTTGAGTATTTGTCTCCTTTGAATTTCCTTAAGCTTGTAGTTGAATTGTTCCTCTTTCATTTGGGTAAATTGGACATTGATAATTGATAGAGGTTTCTCAAGAAACTCTAAGGAGATTGAGAGGAAAAAGGCAAGTGTGAACATTATAGAAAAAGCCTTCTAAAGAGTGATACAAGAGTGCTACTAGAGTGAAACACTTAGATAGTGGCAAAGATCTCTTATATAATTGTATCTGTTGTCTAACCTTTTCTTGTGCAGCAATGGATACCTCTCCTAGTGTGCGAAAATATCTCTCACCAAGGTCTAAAAGGATGATGGATATGATGAAGTCCATGCTTAGTGCTAGCTTGGATGAGAGGTTTGATCAAGAAAGGAGGTTAAAGGAGGAAAGGAAAATAAGGAAGGAATTAGAGAAGAAGATCCTTGGAAATACTAGTGGCAATCAAGGAGGTCACCATGGAGGAGGGGTTGTACCTAGGGAGGGCTGAGGGAGTTTGAGCAATGAAGTACCTAGGAGTAGAAGAACTAGTTATAAAGGTAGTGGTAGTGAGGAAGGAATTTCTAGAGGGGACTATGACACACCTAGGGAGAGTGATTAGGGGAACAACTATGATGAGGATGAACCCTTTAGAGGCCATAGGAATGAAAGGGGGGGGGGGAGGGAGGAGAGATCCTCAACCTAGAAGGCCAAATCAAACACCTAGGAGAAATGTTGGAGATGAAGAGCCTAGAGAGTGGGAAAGAAGCAACAAGATTAAACTACCTAAGTTCCTTGGAGATAGTGAGGCCGAGAGTTATCTTGATTGGGTGATGAAAGTGGATCAAGTGTATTCTTGCTATCCCCATTTGAGTGAAGAGAAGAGGCTTAACTTAGCCATCTTGGAGTTTGAAGGTTATGCCTTGGTTTGGTGGAACCAAGTGCTTGCAGATGCCGAGAAGAGAAGGAGACCTCACATCACTTCTTGGACCCAATTGAAGGATGCCATGAAGGGGAGGTTTGTGCCCAAGTCTTATACAAGGGATCTACATGTGAAGCTCCAAAGGTTAACTCAAGGGGGAAGGAGTGTGCAAGAGTATTACAAGGATCTTGAATTAACCTTGATGAGGGCCAGCTATGAAGAGGAGAAGGAGGCCACAATAGCTAGGTTCACTAATGGTTTGAATAGGGAGATCCAAGATGTCTTGGAGCTCCAACATTATAGAACTTTGGAGGATGCCATTCACAAGTCCAAGAGGATTGAGGGTTAACTTAAAAGGAAGAGCACCTTCAAGAAGTCTTACACACATGGATCTTCAAGTTGGAAAGACAAGCAAAAGAAGGAGGGAGTATCCAAGACTTTCTACAAGTCTAGCCGAGATGACTCCAAGGGTAAGGAAGTTTCTAAACCTATTTCTAAACCTTCTAACATTAAATGTTTTAAGTGTTTAGGACATGGGCACATAGCTTCACAATGTCCCAACAAGAAGGTCATGATGATGAGAGTAGATGGGGAAATCACTAGTGAGGAATCCACTCGCTCTTCTAGTGAAGAAAAGGAAGCTAGTGCTAGTGAGCACTCAAGCATGGAGCAACCGGAAGATGGAGATCTCCTCATGGTGAGGAAAATGCTTGGGAGTGCCCTCAAGGAATTGGATGACTCAAAGGGAGAACATCTTCCATTCTAGATACCTAGTGGAAGGGAAGGTATGCTCTCTCATTATTGATAGTGGTAGTTAAACAAATGTAGTTAGCACTAGGTTAGTAGATAAATTAGGACTTAGATTATCTTCACATCCTAAACCTTATAAGTTGCAATGGTTGAGTGATAAAGGTGAATTGGTTTTTAATAAACAAGTTCTTATTAATTTCTCCTTAGGTAGATATAAAGGTGATGTATAGTGTGATGTTGTTCCTATAGAGGCCACTCATCTTTTACTTGGTAGACCTTGGCAATATGATAAGCATGTTATTCATGATGGTGCTTCTAACACTTATGTTTTTTCTCATGTAGGCAAGAAGGTCACCTTGAAACCTTTGACACCTAGGGAAGTTTGTGAGGATCAAATAAAGATGAAACTAAAAAGAGAAAGTGAGAAAAAGATTGAAAAGGGTGAGAGTTTAGGGTCTAGGCATGACTTTGCCAAGAGCTCCACCAAGAAAAAAAAGAGTGAAACCACCCTTAAAGCTAGGCAAACCGAGAGCAAATCCAAGGGAAAACTTAATGAGAGTTTGCTTATTGAGAGGGGTGAGTTAAAAAGAGAGTTCCTAGTTAGGAAAAGAATGTTTCTTTGTTTGCCTATCCCACTTGTTTTGAGTACTAATCATGTAGGTAAACAAAAAGAACTTGATGCATTATTGATGGAGTTTGATGATGTCTTCTCCAAGGATATCCCACATGGGTTGCCACCCTTAAGGGCATTGAGCCTTGGAAAATCCTTGAACTTAGAAGTGTGAAATTTTTTATTGTGCCTACTAACTTTAACTCTCATGATATTGATGGTTCATATAGGTTGATGAAAGAATTAAAGAAGGAGGGCAAATTACAAACTTCCACATCTTTTGAAAGACCAAAGGCACCTTGTGAGAGAGATAAGAGTTTTACTCTCAAGAAGTATTGTGTTCTAGGACCAAATGAGAAGTTGTGCATAAAGGAACCATGGAGTCACTTGGGAAGAGGGAAAGGAGTACTTGAAGATTATGCATTATCAAAAAGGGAGACTTCCTTGCCTCTTACTTCTCCTATTAATTCTAATTTGCACAACACTTTTTATGAAACAATAGAGTCTCAGGGCATTATACCTTGGAAAATATTTGAGAATACAAAGTTGAAATTCTTACTTGAACCTACTAATGGTTCTCTTTTTGATGTTGAAAATCCTTTTAGGTGGAAGAATGAATTTAAGAAGGAGGGAACATCACAATCTTCTACACTTAAAAGAAGTATCTTAAAGAAGAATTTCAACAAAGTAGAGTACACATGGATTAAAGAACTAGTATCAATACATTTAAAGGAGGAATTAGAGACTCCTTGGAGTTTGGGTTTTATCATAGAAAATCACTTGCATTCTTCCTTTACTTCTCTACATTGTGTTAATGATATTAGTAGACAAAACATCTTGTTATTAAATGTTAAACTTGATAGAGTTTGCTTGATCTTTGATCCGGGTGGATTATTTTTATTGTAGGTAAGAACCTAAGGCCACTTGAGGACAAATTGGCCACAAGAAGGAGGGTTTGATGGAGGACCATCTCCAAAAGCTCAACAAACTCTTCAACCTTACTTTTTAATAAATTGAGCTTCTAATAAAATTCGCTATGTTTTTGACTGTCTGACTAGTTTTAGTATTCGGAGCATAACTTGGGCTACAAATCTCCAATTTATCTATTCTTGGTGTCTTTTTAAAGCTGACTTAAAGGGATACAAAATATATGAAAACACGAAAGCCCAGTTATAACTACATCTAGGAAGAAATTGGGCTTGAAAGTAAAGTTTGAATACTGCCAGGATGTTCCAGCGGGGTGCTGACTACGTTCGGTATTTCGAGCATAATGTGGGTTACAAAACTCTAATTTAGTTCGTCTTGGTGGAATTTTAAAGCTAACTTGAAGGGCTACAAAAGCTATGAGACACCAAAGCCCAGTTCAGACTGCATCTAGGAGGAAATGGAGCTTGAAGTTAACATTGGAATGCTACCAGGATTTTCCAGCGAGTTGTTTAATTGTTTAGGCCTATTAGTTTCTTTCAGTTATGTATTTGTTTTAAGACTTGGATTTGGGCCTTGTAATTGTGAAGTGTGATCAGCCTAGGTTGTCTCTCATCTCACCATTGATCACTCATTTCATCCTAGGGTGGAGAACATTTCAGATTTCTAACCTTAGGCCCATTGCACTTTCATTTAAGTTGGCCAACTTTCTCATTGTACTCACTTTTGGTCAAAATTAATGAAATAGAATTTCTAAGACTTGTGTCTTGAGAAAAGGAGAGAGCTCTCCTAGGGTTTCTTCCAAGAACCTTGAATCTTATCATGGATCCATGATCCAAGTGGCGGTTCTCCAACCAAGCTTATTGTGTGCTTCATCCATGGCGCTTTCCACACTTCTTCCTTCCTCCATTTTTGATTTCTTTCTTCCCCCTTTTGTGTTGACCATGAGCTATCATTGCTATATATTAAGTTATTCTGCTGTGTAAGAGTGATTGAACATTGGTGAATGAAGATTGGGGCACCCCTTTGCTTATTCATGAAGATCCCTTACAAGTTCCTCATGGGTTTGCATCACTCCCTCACGGCCAACCCTCTCACACCCTCTTCTCTCAAAGTTCAAAGGGTCATGTCCATGGAAATCATCTCTATAGGGGTTCCCAACATCATTACCAATGGAAGTCCTATGTTCCCTTCTCCTTTCTCCCTCTTCCCTATTTCTCCTCTCATTTTGACTCCTCCTTTCTCTCCTATCTCCCTCATGGTTATTTTGCTCTTCCCTCCCTTGTGTTTCTCTTCTCAATTGGTTAAATTTAGGTTGCCAACTCTCCCTCATTTCCCTATTCATGTCACCCACCCTATCCAACACCAAATTCAATATGTTTTGGGTTCTAGGTGATAAATCTTGTCCAAAACTAGGTGGACTAGTCATGGCTGCAAGGAAAAGTTAGTATACAAGAAAACAAGGAAAGCAATAAACCTCACAAGCTCTCTCTAAGTGTTTACACTCATAACTCGTGTATCACACCAAAAATCGGCTTTTTCTCTAATGAGTCTCTCTTGCCTTTTATCCCTCTTTTCTCTTATGCTCAATTAGAAATATTCCTCTAATCAATTATAAAGGTTCTTATCAATCCACTATGAAAGAGAAACAGTAACCAAGCTAGGCTTAAGAGGCCAAGAAAGACAAATAAAAATCTCTAGGAAAAAACTAAGGAGTCCAAAGGAGACAATCAACAAAAGCTCAAAATGAAATGAAATGACAACTCAAAGTGTAGAGAAAAGTTAATGAGACAATGGCATATACTAGGGCAGAAAATATCATAAAATGGCCCAAGGAAACAAGTCAAAATAGAGGTATATCATGAGGCATTCAAAACTGGACAGCAAGCACTCAAACCAATTAGAAACCGAAAGTAGAGACCGATTTTAGAAAAATCAGCAAAAAAATATTAGCGACTGATTTTGCCTAGTTTGTATAATTTGCTAGCTACCATGCTTATCATGCAAAAATCAACTAATGCCTATATGTGCAGTGTTATTACAGTTCCAGCAAGGTGAATTACAGTGGAGAAAAAGCAAATTATATGTAAAGCATTAAAAGATACACAATTCACTAGGAAGCTCAAAACTAGAATGGTGTAGTCTCTATCCTAGATTCAATGGTGTCTCTTTTGTGTAAATTGTTGGACTTAAAGCTTGAAGGTGTTTTGGTGTCTCTCTTAGTGTTTTGTTTTTGATGCTATGTAATTTTGGTTTTCTTAGATGAAATGTAATTAGGAGTTTCCTATGTATTGATTGTTTAGTTTAGGCCTGTATGTGGTTGTTCTTTGTTTGAATGCCCTGGAGAGCTTGGAAATCTTGTGTGATTTCTCATGTGTCAAATGTTTGATTTCCCTCTCTAAAATATTTTGAAAATGTCTTTGGTAACCAACTGAGGTAATAGATTACCAACAGAAGGTAGTTAACTACCAACAGCAGGTAATCAACTACCAACAGTAGGTAACAGAGTGTGGGAATGCATTTGCCACTGGAGTAATCGATTACCCCCTCGGGTTAATCGATTACCATGGGCCAAAATCACCTAGGAAATCCTTGCTCACTGGTTTAATCGATTACCAGCTTCTGGCAGTCGATTACCCCTATCAGAAAGTCATTAAGTTGCCTAAATTGAGTTTTTAATTGAACCTATAAATACTCTTATTTCGAAAATCAATAACACTTCTTGGAATACAAGTTTTAGAAAAGTTCATACACTTTCATATTCTCTCTAAACTGAGTTCATCATCTTTTCCATGAAACCCATAAAGAACTTCAAGAGTTCATCAACAAGTTTTCATAAAAAGGCAAACTTGATTCTTATTTCTGACTAGGTGACATTCATAGAGTTGTTATTTTGTGATCAGATCTACACTCCAAGTGTTCTCTAAACTGATCTTTTGTTTACCCATTTTGATTTCTGGGTTATTACTCTAGGAGAGAGGTCTCTCTGGATAGAGTAAGGATATTTGAGAAGTGTTTTCTCAAAGGTTTGATCTTGGGTGTGCCAAGGTCAGGGAAGAACTGTTACTTGGGTCAAAGGACAGGTTTTTGGGTGTTTTGATTTCGTTTTTGTGTTGCTTGTTGCAGAGTGAATGTAAAAGAACACAAAAGGGATCATTTGATAGTGGAAGACCGATCGCAACAGTTGTTGGGTTGGGACTGGATGTAGGCAGTGGGCCGAACCAGTATAAATCACTGTGCACTGATAACCACTGTCGAATGACTATCAAAAGCTAGATTTATCCCCAATTAAACTTGTAATATAGAGGAATCAACCTAGGTCATCTCTCAGAAGACATACATACATTCAATTCGGAATTGCTCACTATTAGGAGGGGGATTTTCATTGAACAGTTTAACAAAACTAAACAAAACTGAAATTATGAAATGGAAAATTAAAGACAAAGCAGAGAAATGTAAATGAAATAGTGAATTGAACAAAAGATAAGAGCATAAACGCGAAGAGAATTAGAAATTGAAAGTAAAGCAGAGAAATGCAAGGCGAAACAAGGAATTAAGCAAATTGAATTAATGAATTAAGCAGAAGAGAATTGCAGAAAGGAAATCAAACGCAATAGCATAAAGCGTGAAAACCTAAACAATCAAGAACAGAATTATGGAGCGTAAATGTAAATTGAACCAGAGATCTATAGCAGAATTGAAGAAGAATCTAAACCAAAGGATTGAATTCACTTATCCAATTATCCAGAGTTGTGAAGAGAAATTGAATACATGAAGATTGAAAGTGAAGAAGGAAAGCATGAGAAGAAGAGAGAACAGAAAAGAACGAAACGAGAGAAGAGAGAATTGTGCAATCGCACAACTCAAACTTCCACTAGAAGCTAGAAAACAGAATTATCAAAAGTTTTTTTGAATTCGCGCCCAAACATGATTATATAGACGATGAAACGCGCCCCTCATTAAGCCATTTCGCGCCTTGGCGCGCTTGTGAAGCAAAGGAAGTAGTGGAACGCGCCACCCACTTAAGAAGGACGCGCCCAGCGCTTTGTCCGAGAAGAAAACAAAGAATTGCACCAGTTGTGAAACAATCAGACGCTAACAATGTAAGTAGTAGTTTGATCCTTCGTCTGTTGTATCGTCTGTCTTTTTGTATCGTCTGTATGAACTTGTTGTATCGTCTGTATGAACTTGTTGTATCGTCTGTCTTTTTGTATCGTCTGTATGAACTTGTTGTATCGTCTGTCTGAACTTGGTATCGTCTGTCTCGTATCGTCTGTATGAACTTGGTATCGTCTGTTTCGTCTACAGGCGAAAGCATCACTTGGAGACTCAGACGAAACAAGTACAGACGGAACAACTTAGAAGAAACAAGCTCAGACGAAGCAGCTCCCCAAGAAGCAAGCGCAGATTTAAACAAATCTTAAAAGAATCAAACACGCATTTAAGCAACTCCATAAGAATCAAGCACTGCATTTAAGCAACTCACTTTGAAACAAGACGAGACGATTCCTTCAGTTGAGCTTCCATAAGTCATGAGACGCGCCCCTGAGCGCGCCCTAGCGCGTTTCTACCGCAAGCAAGGCTAAGTGCGTCAATGGAATGCGCCTTGGTGCGTTTTAACAGCTTTGAATGCTCAACTTGGCTTGCTTTGATCTTGATTCGGGCTTCATTCTTGCATTCAATCCCCTCCCTGCTCCTATCTCTTCTTCATTCCTCATAGTTCTAGAAGTGACTGCACAAGAATCAATATAGAAACATAAGAACTTATGGGATTTTAACTATTATTTATTACTACTACTAAAATATACCTCTAACACAATATCTAAGATAAACTATCAAAACATGACACATATAACAACTAATTGAACCGAAAACAAGGTAAAGAAAATGTATATAAAATGGACTATCAAATACCCCCACACTTATTCTTTTGCACTCCGGGGCAAAACTTACTAAAGAAGAGTTGATGCTATGTGAACTGAACCAATTCCAGTTGAGCCACAGATGCATATAAAGAGAGAGGGACAAAATTCAGAGCATCAAGATCAACAACGATTCATGAACCTAATGTGCGTCCAGAACAAACAATTTGACAAGTTGAGTTAAAGAATGAATTCAAAGTGATAGAACCTCACAAGTCAGTGTTTCCTCTTGACTCTCAAGTGTTTTAGGCTTGTATTTGCACTCAGACACATCATGCAAGCTAGCACTACCAGATTTTTACAAGCCTCTAATTTCAATAACTTGAGACACATGCAATTAAAGATCAAAAGGTCTTTATTAAGCTTGTAATGGGGCCAAGGTGAAGGTGGGATAAGAGAAGGATTATTTAGGCTAATAACCAAGAGAAAAGAGGAGCAATGGGGAATAAATCTAATAAGCATGAAGATTACCCTCCTAGCACTTACCTCTTTTTGGTTTCCCACTTATTTCCATCCTGGATTCTCATTTCCTTCTGTTTCTCTTTTTCTCTTTTCTTTCTTGCTTTCTTATAACTTTTGGTGCTTTCTTTTCTTCTTTCTTTTGCTTTCTCTTCTTCTTTTTTTTTTTCTTTTTCTAGATTTCCTTCTTTGCAGCTTTTGGTATTTTATTCTTTGTATCTTTTCTATATATACATATACATTTTTCTGTGTAGTTGTTTTCTTTTGCATAACCAATACCAATTCATTCACCATCTCACATACCAGACTTGTTTTGAAAGGTCTTACCCCCACACTTATTTAGAACTTATTCCCAAAACAATTCCAAAGCTCCTTTAGTCCCTAAGGTTAGAGGACATCATTGTTTTTCATTTCTCGGCTTGTAATGAGCTTGAAATTAAAGAAGGGGATATACAGGCTCAAAGGGGAACAACAAGGGACAGATATGTAAGGTAGGCTCATTTGGCTAGTGGCTTAAGAAGAAAATTGCCTAAATCATTTCAATAATGCATGTGATCAAGAAATATCAGCAAGAGTCAAGGAAAAATCTAGAGCAACTAACAAGATGAGTGTAATCACACAAGAAAGAATTTTTTGAAGGAGAAACTGGTTCCTCCATATAAGGCTCAAACTCTCACAAGGTTTATTTTCTATCACAAATCATCCAAACTTCAGTTTCAGGTCAATTGTAAATCAAGGATGCACAAATAGGTCATAAGAAAATTGAACATCTATCAACTAAAAATGTTTGTAACTTTCGTAATTTATACACCTATGACTTCAAAGAAAAAGGTATGTTTCACATTTATCATTATTTTTTTTTTCATATATGTATTTTTTTTTTCTTTCAACAATCAAACAGAGCAAAACAGAACAGGAAACATAACAGCAAAATATTCACACAATCCCCCCCACACTTGAAATTTGCATTGTCCTCAATGTAACATAAAGTGCATCAATGAAGTCAACTGCAATTCAAGACAGAAAGGGCATAGAAAACTCCATAATTATTTCCTAATTACTTCTTATCACTTTCTAATTACTTCCTAATTACAGAAGATGGATAGACAGGAAATGAATGAAAATAGAACGGAAAAGAGTGGAGGAAGAAAAGAAAACTCCCTCGGCTGCTCAGAGCGGCAATGATGGGTGCAAGCAGTACCAACTCTTGCTCTATGGCTGTTCAATGGTGCTTTCCTGATCATGCTTCAGTTGCCCATTCACCATGAATCTGCCTTTGGTACCTACCACAATAAACATCCACCAGGATCAAATATCATCCAATCATCTGCAACTATATCTAAATCATTATTAATTAATGCAGATGATTGGTGATGCAGATATGTTCTATAGTTAGTGCATGGTGGTGGTAGGAAAAATTTGAACGCCATAATTATAATCTTCCATTTGTTCATTTTAATCTTGGCATCCAATTTGAACAAATTAAATGTTTCACTTAATCTAAAGCACAAATTAAAGCATATGGAATATTGAACATCAATATCAACAACAACATTTAAAAGAGAGAGTAAAGGGTTAGAGTGTATCAAAGTATTAAGGTCATCCTTTACTCCATCTACAATATGCGTAGACACTGGTTCGCCACTAAGTGTAGGAATTTGCATTTGGACCTCCATTGATGACTTCTCTAATGATCTAGAAGAATATGCAACATCATAAGAGCAAAAGTCATTAGGAACAACTAAGAGGTCTAAATTAGCAAACTCAATTATACTCCAAGCTTTAATTCCAAAAGTATCTAAAGTGAAACAATTAGTGTTGTTCATATTTTTGCAAGGAGAAAGAGTATGAAATGGTAAAGAAAGCTTCCTTAGTGGTTGTTTTAATTTCTTGGATGCTTCACTCTCTTCACAATGTGAGCTCCAAGGGAACTTGATGGATAATTCTCCACTAGGTACCAAGACATGAGGATTTCTGTGAAGGGGAGGGTCTGAAACAACTTGCATTTCTTCTTTAGAAATTACTCCTACATCACATATAAAATGAGAATCAGTAGAAACAGAGGAAGGATTAGCATAAACAACTAAATCATCACATGTTTCCTTCTCTTGTCTATCTGTGACTCTTCTTTCTTCTATGTCTTGTTCTTTCAATTCTTGATCTTGCAGCTCTTTCTCTTTACATACAACCTCCATGGAATTTTTCCATTGTAGCTGTGCAGATTCCACCAATTGCATACCAGACCCCAAATTGATATCACTCACCATCTTACCATCAGCATTCATATCAGAGTTGGCTTGTGAGGGTAGACTGATGGGTGCTTGAGGTTGGCTCTGATTAATGGCATCAGATAACTGGTCCAATTGAGTTTGAAGAGTCTGATTACTGGCCTTAGTTATCTGCTGAAATTTCATATTGTTGATGGCCATCTGCTTAATTAATTCTTCCAAGGAAGGTTGTGGTTGGGCTAGTGGTGGTGGTGCAACATGTTGAAACGATGGTGGTATATAATGATTGGACTGTTGCTGCCAATCTGGTGCTGGATGGGAATATTCATGTGAATGCTGATAGCTCTGATCTCCCCATCCAAGACTGTAGGAGCTAGAATAAGGATCGTATTGCTGCTGAGGCATGCCCCAAGGATCATTGAAACATTCCTCTTGCTGCCAATACTTCCTAATATTCCTATTATCCATGTTAGCCTAACCAAAATGTACCTGCCACCATGGAAATACACCAAAGATGCACCAGAACAATAGAACAGAGCAACACCACAAGCAAAATTATTATTATTATTATTATTATTATTATTTTATTTTTATTTTTTTTCCAGTACAAACAACTACTATTACATGGAATTATGGTTAGTCTATACAATTGCAATATTCACAAACAATTTATATACATGAAAGGTGATAATCCCAAACCAAATGACGCATGTCCCCGGCAACGGCGCCATTTTGATAACCACTGTCGAATGACTATCAAAAGCTAGATTTATCCCCAATTAAACTTGTAATATAGAGGAATCAACCTAGGTCATCTCTCAGAAGACATACATACATTCAATTCGGAATTGCTCACTATTAGGAGGGGGATTTTCATTGAACAGTTTAACAAAACTAAACAAAACTGAAATTATGAAATGGAAAATTAAAGACAAAGCAGAGAAATGTAAATGAAATAGTGAATTGAACAAAAGATAAGAGCATAAACGCGAAGAGAATTAGAAATTGAAAGTAAAGCAGAGAAATGCAAGGCTAAACAAGGAATTAAGCAAATTGAATTAATGAATTAAGCAGAAGAGAATTGCAGAAAGGAAATCAAACGCAGTAGCATAAAGTGTGAAAACCTAAACAATCAAGAACAGAATTATGGAGCGTAAATGTAAATTGAACCAGAGATCTATAGCAGAATTGAAGAAGAATCTAAACCAAAGGATTGAATTCACTTATCCAATTATCCAGAGTTGTGAAGAGAAATTGAATACATGAAGATTGAAAGTGAAGAAGGAAAGCATGAGAAGAAGAGAGAACAGAAAAGAACGAAACGAGAGAAGAGAGAATTGTGCAATCGCACAACTCAAACTTCCACTAGAAGCTAGAAAACAGAATTATCAAAAGTTTTTTTGAATTCGCGCCCAAACATGATTATATAGACGATGAAACACGCCCCTCATTAAGCCATTTCGCGCCTTGGCGCGCTTGTGAAGCAAAGGATGTAGTGGAACGCGCCACCCACTTAAGAAGGACGCGCCCTGGCGCGTTTGTCCAGAGAAGAAAACAGTAATTGCACCAGTTGTGAAACAATCAGACGCTAACAATGTAAGTAGTAGTTTGATCCTTCGTCTGTTGTATCGTCTGTCTTTTTGTATCGTCTGTATGAACTTGTTGTATCGTCTGTATGAACTTGTTGTATCGTCTGTCTTTTTGTATCGTCGTATGAACTTGTTGTATCGTCTGTCCCTCGAACTTGGTATCGTCCTGCTCTCGTATCGCTCGTATGAACTTGGTATCGTCTGTTTCGTCTACAGGCGAAAGCATCACTTGGAGACTCAGACGAAACAAGTACAGACGGAACAACTTAGAAGAAACAAGCTCAGACGAAGCAGCTCCCCAAGAAGCAAGCGCAGACGAAACAAATCTTAAAAGAATCAAACACAGACGAAGCAACTCCATAAGAATCAAGCACAGACGAAGCAACTCAGCTGAAACAGCACAGACGATTCCTTCAGTTGAGCTTCCATAAGTCATGAGACGCGCCCCTGAGCGCGCCCTAGCGCGTTTCTACCGCAAGCAAGGCTAAGTGCGTCAATGGAATGCGCCTTGGTGCGTTTTAACAGCTTTGAATGCTCAACTTGGCTTGCTTTGATCTTGATTCGGGCTTCATTCTTGCATTCAATCCCCTCCCTGCTCCTATCTCTTCTTCATTCCTCATAGTTCTAGAAGTGACTGCACAAGAATCAATATAGAAACATAAGAACTTATGGGATTTTAACTATTATTTATTACTACTACTAAAATATACCTCTAACACAATATCTAAGATAAACTATCAAAACATGACACATATAACAGCTAATTGAACCGAAAACAAGGTAAAGAAAATGTATATAAAATGGACTATCATGCACTCTTCTTCTTCCTTATACTCTTTACCGTTTACCTTACATTGTTGTTATCACGGTTTAACTTCTACAATTTGTTCGGTAATTAACTCGGTAATTGACTCGGTAATCAACTAAAATTGGAACAGTTAGATACTGACATTGATTACGCTGTATATTGATTACTAACGTGTTTCTGATTATTCTTTTTGGTATTTCCGCTGTGTATCTTTGATATTCCCTGTTTATCTATCTCATCTATTGATAGGTAATCAAGAATAGTTTTGTTTGAATTAAAAGGAATCAGAAACTCGCAAAATTGGGCTATAGTGGAACTAGAATCTATTCACCCCTCCCCTCTAGATTTACCCGTAGGGACCATCATAAATCTTTTCTTTTTCACTTTCTTTTACTCTTGTCTTGCTGTACAATACTTTTCTTTTCACTTTTCTATGGTTCTCTAAGTGTCAATTTGTTGTAGAACCACACTCTTTTTCAATACTAGTTTTTCTTTTCACTTGTTTTTCTTTCTCTTCTCTTTTCTTTCTTTTGGTTTTGATTCTTTTCTTTGGATATGCTATGGCTGGACTGAAACATCTAAGGGGAAGTAAGAGCCACTTCTAGGTTCAAATCTAGATTATCATAGCCATCACAATAACTACTCAAAATTACAAAGAGAATGGTACTCTAAAAATTACTAAAAATCAAGATCATGTAAGCATACACTAGTAGATGTTCCTAGCACTTAGAAACCATGTAATACCTGTATGGAAAATTAAAGTGCAGTACCAACCAGCAAGCATGCCTCACGGTGCAGTAAGAAACAATTCTAAACAAAATCCTAATGGCATATATGAATCAAAAACTTGCAAGAGCTAAAATCATGGGAGATAATGGAGTCAAAAATTGCAAGCTATTAAATCATGCGTTCAAGAAAATGGTAGAACATGCCATTGATGAATCATGACCTAATGCAGTAACCAAAAGAAGAAAAACATGTTCTAACTCTAAACCAATTAACAAGACAACTCAAGGAATCAAAACTAGCTACTCAAAGAAAGAAGACTCTAGAGATGGAAGAACTCAAAGAAAAACTAAAGGACTCATGGATACTCAAAACTAACAGGTGGTGATGAACCAAATGGTGAAGACAACAAGCTCTAAATACCACTTGATGAAGGACTCCTTGAAGAGTACTCCAATGAAGCTTTCGGATTGCGCAAGTCTAGTCTCCAACCAAGTTGCACCGGAGGAACAAGGCCAAGGAAGCTCTCGGCCATGGAGGTTTGGAAGTGTTTAGAAGTTTTAGAAGTTTTAGAAGAAAGGTATGAAGCGGAAAAGATGAGAAGATGGTGGCGCCAAGGTGATTAACCCATAAACCTAGGAGGAACCGCCACAATGGAAGAAGAACTCCATTGATAAGAATCAAGGAATTCCCTAAGGGAACAAGAGAAAATTCTCTCCAAAGGTTAAAAGCTCTTGTATTCAAAATTCAGCAAAAAGTCCTACATCAATTTCGGCCCAAGCTTTATATAGACCACCTAGCTTGGCCTCCAAGTCACCTAAACCATGATTAAGTTACCCTAATCCTAGTTAGGCCATAGCCAATCCGAAATCCTCCCTTGACTCCCAAGTAACTAGGCTAGTTATTTGGTAGTTAAGGTTAGTTAGGATTGCATATATCATCACATGGCCTTCACATGGGTGCACATGGGTTTGTCTCCAACTCTCACCCATGTGATTAACCAAGTCATCAATCCTTGCCAATTAGTGATTAAGGGTGAGATCTTCTTAATAAGTGAAGGTATAGATCATTGACTTAATTAAGAGCTTCTCCTTAATCCTAAGTGTTTCCAAGTCTTCACACAAGGGATTTTTGAAAACTTAATTATTTTGAAAACTTTGTGATTTCTCTAAAGAACTTGTGTGAACCCTTGTTGCTTAGGGATTTTATAGATTGCCTAAAAGCTATAGAAAACCATGGGCTTTGGACCCTTAAGTCATACCCTAGGCTATTACAATAGGACCTAATCTTGTCCATACAAGTTTACAAGATATTACAAGTTTTGAGTCCTATACTAGGGTACAAAACTTGGAGCTTTTCCACTTCCTCTTCAAGTTTCCTTCTCTTGCTTCTAGTAATCCTTCTTGTCCTAGATGTTCCTACATCATCCTCTTCAATATCTTCACGCCTCGGACTGGCTCAAGGGACAATGTGAGCAACCGAGACAGGTTCTGCATCTTCTACCTCATCAAGAATGGTAGAATGAGTTTTCCCCACATCATAATGGATCATTGGTTGAGTGCTTTAAGGGCAAGGAATATTATGAGAAGGATTAGTATTCCATATGCTACACTCCTTTCTTAGATTATTCTGAACCAAAGATTTAATGTCACTGGAGTAGTGTGGCACAATCAAAGCATTGAAGTTAAAGGTAGCACCTTTTGCGAAGATGCGTCTACCTCCAAGCTTCCTTCATTTCAAGAGCATTGAAGATGAACCTCTTACCCCATAACTCATGATCCTCCACAGAGCTCGCATTAAACGCGCAAGAACTAGCGACTCTGAATCCTAAACACAAGCCCAAACACCAACCCAAACACAAGCCCAAACAAAAACCCAAACATAGCCGCAAACACTTCTACCCCCCATTACCATAACCGAAGTTCCTTTAGAGGATGTTCAAGTTGAACCCTTCAGGAAAAAGAAAAGGAACATAAGAATAAAGCATACTGTGTCTAGGTCAAGGGAGACAGACATAACCCCCTAGTGAAGATGAATGGGTAAGGAAAGCGTCTGAGGATGCTGCATTTGCTAAAGTTAGAGCAGACGAAGAAAAAAAGAGGAAGGAAGTAGAACAAAAAGCAAGAGCAAGGGAAATTGTTCTCCAAAAGGCTTCTAAGGGAAAGCAAGAAGATGCGTCTGTGATTGTTGGTGAAACAAACGAAGCAAAACAGTTGAAGGAGGCTAGAAGAGTCTCCATGCTGCTAGAAACTGAAAGGGAACGTCTGTTCCAAGAAAGCTTAAGAGGCATTGGACCGTCTGAAGCTGCTCCTGCTCCAGCAATTTCAGAGGGCATGAATATTGAAGAAACTTCCCAGATTCAAAAGGATAGTGTTATCCTTGCAGAGGTTTTGGAGACCATGTTTAATGAAGAAACTCCATCCATGGAGGTTAATGAAACATCTCTCCAAGACGAACATGGGAATGTTGTTGTTGATCCCATTGTTGCGTCTCCTCTCAATGCCGCTTTCACTCAGACGGTACAAGTTGCGTCTGAAGAAATTGCCTACTCACAGACGATGGAGACTTCATCTGTTGCTGTTGAATTGGATACATGTTCTTCGTCTGATGAAAAATGTGTTATAATAGAGAGGCATGTTGCACCGGATGTGAGATCTCATGCTGAAGTGTTGAATCCAGAAGATCTCCCTCCAGAGCACAAGATGGACTATTTGTTTCTAAACGAATTAGTCATGAAGAGATTTGAAGCAAGCTCTTGTGCAGAAAGTCCAATCAACCCAGATTGGTTATTGTTAGATCAAACTGATGAAGCCTCTGATATCAGTGATGGTGAACCGTCTGAATCTGCCAATGATGGCTATTGTGCAGATAATGAAGACTGTTATGTCTGTGACTCTCCCTACATTGAGTTGACCAATCCTTACCGTTACAGGGGGAAGAAAGGATTAAAACTTGGGAGATTTGTCAATCCCATCACTTTCTACCAACCCTTGAAGCCAGAAGATTTCGATGTGGAAGCAAAGTATACCCCAGAAGAGCAACGCGATTGGCTGAAGCGTCTGCCTTAGGATGAACTGCCAAAGCTGAACATCAAGGGATTGGAAAATATTGAAGATTACAAGGATCATATTGTTGGGCAGACGATTGAAGGACCAGCACTTGGCTATAAACTCAACATTCCCTGTAAAGAACACACCAAATGGAAAGTTCAACATGAGATGAATGCTCCCGCTTTCCATCATTGCAGATTTGGTGATGAAAAGTCTACAACCTATGAGCCAAGAGGCTTTGATCATTGGCACTTGGATGCCTTTGATAGTCATGATCCCTTCTCCTTCACCATTCCCATGAATCAGACAGAGTATGTGGGGCTAGGCTATGCCTTTGGTATTGTTCTTCCTTGGACAAGACCACACTACTCTGGGATTCGTCCGCGCTACTCATTGGATATCCAGGAATTTGAAGACCCTGAAGATTTTTCTCACTCTTTGCCCAAAGATCACAATCTCGCTTTCAGATTGTTGGCCAACGCTTATAGAGGAGAAGAGAAAGGAAGGTTAGCCTCCTTTCGTCTCATCTAAAGAAGAGCTGAGAAAGAGTTCAGGTATCTACCCTTCATGATGGGCTATCAATTCTCATCCTTAGTCACGAATGAAACCAAGTTCTTTCTTGTTATGGATCGTCTGCGTCCATGCTTGGTGAAGTTCTTGGCAAAAGGTAATGAGAAGAAGGAATCGTCTGCTCCCAAGACCTTCAAATTCGCAAGGCATATTGCCAAGCGTCTACCCCCTGCTGCCTACAACCATATGAAAGATGTTCAAGCTCAAGCCTCAAAGCCTATCAATCCTAAGATGCCAAGGATGATAGAAGAACATGAAGCAACCATGGCCTACTGCTCAGGAACCAAGTTTGATGAAGAATCTGCCACTGTTGGCAACGTCTATCCTGGTGCAGCGTCTGCATACACTCTTCTTCCTCATGAGCCTTAGTATCTACAACTTGTGGCCTTCAACAAAAGTTACTCATGCACTTGGAACAGAACATTCTATACTCGTATGGAGTTGCCTCTATTCTCCTTGCGTCTGAAGGGAACCCAAGTTCAGCCTATTATAGAGGAAGTAGATTCAGATACAGACGAACCTCAACTTCCTTCTGAACCTCAATCATTTGAACCTCAATCGCCTGAACCATCATTTGAAGATTCCGCTAAAAAGTACAATGCTTTAAAGCGTAAATATGATGCATTAGAGGAAAATTGTGAGCACTTGAAGAAGAAGAATAAGGAGCTTGAGGAGAATCAAGTGGCTATCACTGCTCAGATGCAGCAGCTTAAGAGTATAGTCATGGGTCTTGTGCAGCATCAACCTCCGCTTCCACCAACATAGTTTTTTTATTTTATGATTCTCAGCCCAAGGGGGAGAATATTTTGAGGAAGGGTTATGCTAAGGGGGAGCTTTTGGAGCCTTTGGAATATCTAGAAGAGCATCGTTTGAGGGGGAGCTGAAGACGAATGAAGGATGAAGACTGTAACTTAGTCTATTTTTTTTTAGTTTTTGCTTTGATATTCTTTTATTTGATTCTTTGTAATTCTTTCACTCTATTTAAATCTTGTAATTGTACAAATGGATTACATCACGTTGATGTAACAATTCTTATAAAGAGGTATATTCAGAGAACATCGTCTTGATGTGATTCTAGCTTGCAATAATTGTTATTTGGCTAACTTTGTCTTATGCAGATGCGTTCTTTAGTGTTATTCCCGTATGGTCTGTAATCATCAAAAAGGGGAGATTGTTAGATCAAGATGATTAACGTCTCATGTTTTGATTAATTACAAGACAAACGGAATACATCACACCAAAGCATTGCAAGTCAAAGTCAGACTGAACAAGCACAGACGGAAGATGACTCCTCAAAGAATATTCTTCATCAAGTCATTCATCTGTCCCAAAGCCAAGTCATCAGACGGAAGTTAAGACGATACATCTTAAGATGAAGCTTCAAGGCATTTCTTAAGACTGAAGAAGTACATCGTCTATCAAGGAAGTGAAGCTTAAACGGAGTAACTCACGCCAATTTCAAAATCCAACTGTTACTCTCAAGTGTTTCCAAGATCAATTTGGGGATTCGAGATAACCTCTTCAACAAGAAAAGGCAACACCATTTTTGATGTGATCTCTGTACAAGTCACAAAAAGGTTTTGAGCGCGCCATCAAATCCGTTGTGCAAGCCATCATTTCATTGATTGCACTCTGACACCTTTTGAAGACTTCACTTGGAAAGCTCAACGACATTCTTCATATCTCTAACGAATCTTTGAAGACTTGCCTATAAAAGGACTTCACTTGCTCAAGATCAAGTTGGCGAACACGCTATAACTCTTATTACTTTGTGATTTCGTTCGCTGTTCTATTTGAACTTCATTGTATACCCCTCTTTGCAAAGAAGAACTCTTTTCTTTGAAAAACTCTTTTAAATCCACTTGTGTGGTGCTTTAGCCTGAGAAGGCTGTGTTATCAAAGAATACCTTGTATTAGCCTAAGGAGGCTGGGTTTCTAAGAATACCTTGTTGTTTAGCTTGGGAATGTTGTGATCAAAGAATATCTTGTATTAGCCAGAAGTGGCTGGGTTCAAACAATACTTGTAACCATTTCACGATTGGTAGTAAAAACTCAGTAGTTGTTGGGTAACTGGACGTAATCTTGTATAGACGAACTAATATAAAAATAATTGTGTTTATTTTTATTAAGCTTGTGACTAACAGGGATAATCAAAGTATAACATTTATCCTTGAAATCAACTTTTAAAGATAAACATTGTTTCGTCTGACTCTGTTTAAACCAACAGACGAAAGGATTAAATTTTTTAATTAACACAATTCAATTCCCCTTCTTGTGTTTTATCTTTTACAGTTTATGTTATAATCATTTCTGAATCAATGTTATGATATCATAATTGTGCCCTCAATGTGATTAGTGACTTATGGTTATGGGCTTAATTTCCATTTGCAGGATGGGAAAATTAATTACCAGGAGTTTGTAGCTATGATGAGAAAGGGGATCCTGGATATCGATGACAAAGAAAAAGCACGATAATTATGTGGTGTGTTGGCTTGAAAACAAAGTGGATTCTAGATTTTTCTTGTTGCGTTCTTATGGGGATTGAATTACTCTTGTATTTGTCAACGTGTGTGCTTCATGTAAACTTTTATTGAATCCGAAAATCACAAACTTTATATAGCTGTTTTAA
Organism: Hylodesmum podocarpum; assembly: GCA_026586105.1. NCBI lineage: Eukaryota > Viridiplantae > Streptophyta > Magnoliopsida > Fabales > Fabaceae > Hylodesmum > Hylodesmum podocarpum. The sequence goes on from JALJEV010000804.1 coordinate 5,053,588, forward strand.
ATAAACTACGATATGTGAAAAATAAATGCAAGTATAATTCCAAGACATTCTTAAACTACAAATTTGATCACTCGTTTGTTCATAGATAAGTTTATTTATTTATTCTCACAATTTGATAAAAATTATTTAGACAAAAATGTTTGAAATGACAAATTCAAATAAATTCCATTTTTCATTTAATAAATCCATATCCATAACTAAAATGTAAATATTTGAAAGAGAACAGTAAAGAAAAAATGTTAATGCTCAACATATTTAATAGACATCACTAAACCATACTGGCTGATTTTCAAATTAAATTGTAAAATGTACGTAAAAGTGCTTACCTCATTCTATATGAGCAAAAACATAGTTATTGAGATATTTTTTAATGAATTGTGCTAAGGATGTAAGTCTGTAACATAGAGAGCTCCCAAATTCATTTTGTTAAGAACGTTGTGTACTTTTCTAAAGTATGTTGTGTATTTTTATTAATATAAAAATAATTATGGGTAATCGATTAAGACAGAGAGCCCCCAAATTCATTTTGTTAAGAACGTTGTGTACTTTTGTGAAGAATGGTTTGTACTTTTATGCAGAATGTTGTGCATATTTATGAGGATTGTTGTGTACTTTTATGAAGAATGTTGTGTACTTTTAAGAATGTAAAAATAATTATGATAATTTAGGAAAGCCACTAAATGCTTGAATGCAAAATGATTAAGGGTAATCAATTACCGTGTTATTCATTAAGTAGACAATATTCTTTATAAAAGTACACAACATTCTTTATACAAGTACACAAGAGTCTTGACAAAAGTACACAACATTATTCACAAAATCTAAAGAAATTTTTTTAAAAAAATATTAGACTATAATTTCTTCTTTGTGAAAATTAATTAATGGCTTAAATAATTATTTTTTTGTTGTTAGCTTCAATTAATGTTAGAATTATTCATTTATTTTTTATTAATATTTTAGTTAATTACAAGGTAAAATTTCATGTGATATATAGTCTTTGGCCCATCCCAAAAGTAAACAATATTTCTCATAAAAGCACACAATATTCTTTTTATAAAAGTATATCACTTTCTTAACAAAAGTATAAAACGCTTAAATTTGGATGTGCAACATCAAGTTCGACAAACAAGAACCCTAAAGGAGTACCCTTTCATTTCAATAAATGGAAACACCATTTATATCTACACAACATTCATCAAAAAAGTTTACGACATTCTTCTCAAAAGTATATAACATTCTTGATAAAAACACATAATATTCTGCATAAATGTTGATGCAAACTCATGAAGGAATTGGAATGATCTTCACGGATTCAACATAAGGAGTGCCCCATCTTCATTCACCAAGTGATCCTCACTTAAGATGATGAATAAGCTTGCGGAAATGACTATGAAAAGGGTGGTATCTCACGGTTTGGAACCAAAGGGAGAAGAAAGCAAAAGTGGAAGGGAATTAGAAAGGTGGTAGCGCCATGAACAAGGTTCAATAAGCTAGGTAGAAGAATCGCCACTTGGATCATAGATCCATAATAAGATTCAAGGTTCTTAGAATAAACCTTAGGAGAGCTCTCTCCTTTTCTCAAGACTTTTGTCTTAGAAATTCTCTAATTTCATTCAAATTCAAAGTGCCTTACAAATGAAATTTGCCTAAGTTATATGCTTCCAATTGTGGTTTGGCCGTGAGCTATCTAGACCACATGATCCTTGATGGATTGATCAAGTGATGCTAGGCACCCCTCACTTGATCAATTCAAGAAGGATCTAGACTAAATGAGATCATAAGGTCCAAGACACATCTAAGTAGTGATGATCATGGATTAATTAAGATGGAATTGTATGTCTTGGATTAGAAGCAAATCCAAAGGCTAGAATACCTTCTTAGATGAGAGTCAACACTTATAAACTTGACTTAAATTTGCACCTTTGATTATGACATAATCAAGTGGTGGAAATTTAAATGAAGTTAGTGGCGATTCCACTAATTCTTGGGGGAATCCATTTTTGTTTACAGAAGTCATTTGCAAAAAGAAAACAAAATCATTCACCAATACTGAAACGAAAACAAAATCTGCAGTAGTTAACAAGAACATGATTAGGGCACAAAGGACCAACCTGAAATTGAATATTGAGTGTTTGACAGTGCTCCTTGGCAGAGAACCCAGAATAAGCACGTCGTTGAGAGACCATCGCTGTTGAGAAACCATCGTCGTTGAAAGACCACTGTCGTTGAGAGATTGAGAGTGAAAGGGACGTCGTTGAGTTTCCACCTTGAATAGGGCTTAGTGCACAGTTTGATTCACTTACGAGAGAGGGATTGAGCGATTTTGAGAGAAAGAAAGTTGTGGGGAAAGAAAGTTGCAGAGGAAAGAAACTTGCAGAGGAAAGAAACTTGTAGAGGGTTTGAAAGAAATGGGATTCAGGGGCTGTGTAGGTGAAAATGGGATTCGCAGTTACAATTTTAAATTTTAAGCAAATTTTTTTATTTTGTAAAATGTTGGGCAAAACGACGTTGTTTTATATTATATTTTCATTTTATAAAAATATGATTTGAGATACGGTGGTTGTTAGCATATCATTTCCGGTAACAAAAATTGGTATTTAATTCTATATATTACATTTAATCAAAATAAATTTATTTAAATTACAAATATAAATATACCATTATAATATCTAAAATATTATCAATAATCAAAGTATATATTTATCTTCATTATTATTATTTAACAAAATAAAAATTATATAAATTTTAAAATTGATTTATTAGAAATATTTTTCAGAATATATCCGTTCGTTACAGACTGGTATTTAGTTTATATCCTTAATCTGCCTCTTAGTTTGTTAATTAATTATTTGATGGTGTGTTTTTGGTTTAAATTCTGTAACCCATTCACCCGCAACAAGTACGAAGCTTTATGCAGCTTAAAGTCTAAGAATCAGTACTCGTGTCAAGTTGCTCATGTCTGTAGACCTAAGGAATAAAGTTGACAAACCAAGTCTGCTTTTTTGCTTGTAAAGAAAAACTTTATGTCCAATAAGTGAATGATCTTACAGTAGGTTAAAGTGTAAGCACTGTCCACATACGTTTAAAGGAGGTGTTTCAAGAATTAAAGCACATGTAGATCGAATTAAAGGAAAAGGAATTCATATATGCTCTCGTGATAATGATGATGGAGTTCAGGCCAATATCATATCTATCAAATAATCCTCAACAACCTATAAATGCATTTACTACATTACAAGCTACAATTACTTTGTTATTTTTTGCTACACAGTTCTGACTTATAATATTGGATTTCTAATGTGCTTTCTATGTAAGATCTCTTGAATGTGTAAATAATATTCAATTGTGTACACATGTCTTTTTTCATATTACTATTATATACTCTTTTTTTTTTCTTGATTTTTGTTGAAATTTGAAAATGATAACTAGATTTTATTTTATTCTTTATCTATCTCATGATACATTGAAGCGGATGAAGGTCTCAACGAAATGATTGATGGTGGTTCAATTGATCATCAAGATCATATACAAACAATAGCATCATTAGAAGGTACACATTCTAGTTAATTAGTAGTTACAATTTCTTTCGTTCTTAAAAAAAAAATCATTGCGATTTCTCTTCTGCACACATGTGTTTTATATTTTAGGTTTACCAATGTCGTTATTTTTATAATTTAGATTTTTTTTATTTGTATAATTATTATTTTTAAATATAATCTCTAACATTCATAAACATCTTATTTTTAGTCCATACAATTTCTTTTACAGAATTTTGTTGTCTTTGTTATTAATGTTTGTTAATGATAATTCTATATTATTAGTCAATAAAAAATGACATCATAATTAATTTATGTATATTTTTATTTTTATTTTTCATCTTTAATTGTTATAAGTTATTTACTTTTCAATTTTTGTTTTCTATTATAGCAATAGCATTTTTGTAGAGAGAACGATACAATTTCTGTTTCATATTCTTATAATTCAATGTATCTATAAATTATTTAAACCTACAAGGGTTTTATTTCATGGCCAACCTTGATATTACCATCTTATTAATATATCTCAATTTTTGTTTAAATTTAAAACGATGACTACATTTTTTTTTTATCCATCGCATGTTACGTTGGAATGGCTGAAGGTTGTAACAATGGTTGGCCCGTAACTAATGGTCAAAATCATTCTGAAACTTTTCTAGAAGGTACACATCTCAAGCCTGGTTTTGTGTACTTACTTCAGTAGAGACTCCAAGCTAGATTACTTAGCAAGATGCATAGTTTCTAGCAATGTCTGCTGTCTGTCGCATGCCCAACCCATAAAATATATATAATAAATAATTACAATATGCGTAAAAATTATAAAATATAAAAAGAGATATAATAATAATTACAGTACGTATAGACATTATAAAATATAAAAAAAAAATAAAATATATAATATTAAAATATAAAGAGAATATATATATATATATATATATATATATATATATATATATATATATTATGAGTAAGTTAACTAATTGATTATAATTATTAGTGAAATAAAGTTGTTTAATAATATCATTTAATTACTTTCTGAGATATAATGAAATTAGAGTTCTAACCAGCTTAAACAAATTTTTAATAGTATTCTTTCGGTTGAATTTCACTACGTCAATTCGAGACATAATATTCAATTAGTGAACCATAATTTTCTCATTATTACAGAGATGGCAAATTTGTAATATTATATATATATATTAAACTTTTGTTTAAATTTAAAAATAATGACTAAATATTGTTATCTATCACATGTTACATTGAAATGGCCGACGATTCTCACCCAATGGCATGCAATTACAAATAATACATCCGATTCCGAAGTTTTATCGGAAGGTATACATTTTAATTACTTATTTATTGTGTTTTTTATTCCTTTACATGTGCTTTTATTTTTTCATTTTTTTAGTTAGTTTTATTATTTCACACAATAAAACTTTCCGTGCTGAAAAATTTCTCTAAATTTTGAACTAATTACATTTTCTTTTTATTTCTTCCGTCAAGGAAAAGTAAATTCGTTACATTAATTTCAATATATTCTAAAACACTATCAATTATGATTAATATTTTTATTAATTTTTTTAGTTGGATTTCATCTTTATTTTTTGAACGGAAGATAACTTAAATTTTTAAATTCGAAATGGTTCGTGGCAAAATATATTGCTTGGATTGAAATTAAAACTATTAATTTGTGAAAATATTTAGATTAGTCACAATTGTAAAATCTAAAATTCTACTAAAAAATGAAAATAAAAAATTCTTCGTACTTATATATATATATATATATATATATATATATATATATATATATATATATATATTTATCTTATAAGCCTCTATAGTTATATCTCTTGTCTTATATGCCCGTCTCTGTTTTATTATTTCCATTTTTTGTTATTTCTTTCTTCAAGTTTTATCAATATTCATATTTTGAAGTTATTATTAGATAATAAAAGTTACTAATTTTATTTAGAGTACAGTTTTTAATATTCAAATTTTATTTTTTTAATTTTAAATATATATTCCAAAAATGAAATTGGTCTTAAAATGAATTATACTATCCAGAATAAGAGTTAAATTAAAAAAAAATAATTTAATTTATTCAGATAAAACACTTTAAAAAGTAAATAAATCAAAGCAAGTGAAATATTAGGTGGAATTTGAAAATTGCTGAAACGGAGAGTTGTTTTATTTTACAGTTAAAGAGCAATAGTAAATATGATTCTGACATGAGCTATACAGGTATGAATGGTAATGGTTGGAGAAGATGTCGAGTTGTTTTTACTAAAACTTGGAAACCATGGGATACCTGCAACAATCCCCCTAAGAGTACTAGACCCTTCAATATATATTGTACAGAGATGCGACGGTTTACCACTTGGAATCAGTGTAATGGCCAAAACCTTGAAAGGGCGAGTTGATGACATTTTTTGGTGGTCACATGCCGATTATGAATTTGAATATTTGGAAGAGATGAATGAAGAGGTCTTCAAAGTACTAAAACGTAGCTACGATCATTTAATTGAAGAGGACTTGCAAAACTGCTTCTTATACTCTGCTCTGCTACCTCTTTATTTTTCGAAAGAGCAATTGGTTGCGAAGCTTATTCAGGGTGGATGGTTAAAATGAAAGAGGAGTTTGAAGGAAATATTTTTTAAGGGGATTGTCATATTGGATAAACTCTTAGACCATTGTTTGTTGTTAGGGTATGAGGAAATCGAAATTAAAATGCATGGTCTAGTGAGGTACATGGCGTTGCATATTTTGGAACAGAGTCACAATTACTACGTGATGTTTAAATGTGAGGAAGGTTTGACAAGGATACCTCACATGCGGGAATGGACAGTCGATTTGCAAGCAGTTTCTTTGACAGATAACAACAATATACAAGTAATCGCAGAGGCCACATCACCTAATTGCCCACGCTTGTCCACCTTGATTTTATCTGAATATTCCATAAGACATATTCCCGATTGTTTTTTCACACACATGAATGCTCTAACATTTGTTGATCTATCATTCAATCGTAGGTTAACATTTTTGCCAAATTCGCTGTCTAACTTGAATTCTCTCACTTCTTTACTGCTCAAGGGATGTTCAGCATTGCAATATATACCTCCACTAGGACAGCTACAGGCATTGTCAACATTAGACATTTCAGATTGTTCCATCCACCAAGTACCACAAGGAATAGAAAATCTAATAAATTTAAAATGGCTTGATTTGTCTCAGAAGGAGAATTCAATAACAGTACCAGGAGGTGTACTACCCGGTTTGACCAATATGCAATATCTGGATCTCCGTGGTTGTTCAGGTATAAATGTACAAGATATACAAAGGATGACTATGCTTGAATGTTTTGCAGGAAGCTTTGTTGATCAGTGTAGTTACGATTCTTACCGGCAAAATATCCTAGACTATGGTCATGGACCTCAAACTTTTATCATTCATTTTGGAGTATTAAAACGTTGGGGCTTCTTATATAAGAGTTCTCTTTATCATGGATTTAATGAATGAAGTGTAATCATTGGAGATTGCGAAGAATCACTCAGTTTATTGCCAAGAGACCTTACAGAATTGTCTGTAAGTGACAATAATCAACTGGTATGCTTATGTTTTGCTCTATCATCTAATGGTTCTCCTTGTTCCTTGTGCCCTAATGTCCAAGAGGAAGACGTTGTTGATTTAGCACAATTTTTGTCTCGGGGGATGGTGTTCTCTCATCTCAAGGATTTTAGAATCTGGGGATGCCATAAAATAGAGATGTTACTAGGACCATGGTTAGTGCCACAACTTCCAAACCTGGAGTATTTAAGTGTTATGAGCTGTCGTTTGATGAAAGAGATATTTGGAGTGAGCAGCTGCGGTGATGACATTGACAATGGTTTCAACATTACACTCCCTAACTTGACCAAATTGGAATTGTGGAATTTGCCAGAGTTGAAGACAGTGTGCAAAGGAATATTAGCATGTGGATCTCAGCATCTATTGGACATCTTTGACTGTCCCAAACTAGAACGACCTGAAATACGCCTGATTGAACCTGGTGATTTTGATAATTTTTAACTTAAATTTACAGTTGCTGTACGAACTAAATAAATAAATTTGTAATATAGTAGTTTTGGAGATTGTATATGGACTTCTATTTCTGAGTCCGAATCTCTTCCAAGAAGAATATATTTATGGGCATCACCGCAATGAATGTTCCTTAGAAATGAAAAATAAAAAACAAATAAATATCTATATATCTGAGAAACTCGTAAAAATTTGGAAAATTTTCAATTAGAAGGTCTGATGAATACCAGAAACGTTCAGTTTTATCACATATTAACTGTGAGGGGACAAGAGTAATGATATTTAGATTCTTCTAAATATCAAATATTTTATCAATATATTATATTTTTTATTTCTTTTATTCTCAGGTCATATCATTTATTATATCTATAATATTTATTTTTTCTATCTTTTTAATACCTTTCCAAGTGTAAAATAATATTGGGAGTCTCTGAATCTCATTTTTCTAACATGCTATCATCATCGAAAGAAATGGTAAGCAAAATTTTATGAGGGACTAATATATATATATATTTTAAATAATGATGCGCCTTGACATGAATGGACCCTCTCAGGTCCCAAACCCAGATTACCACCCATTGTTTTCATACAATAGCAATAGAGAAGCAGCCTAGTTGAATTCAAACAATCACATTTAGGATACAAACATTTGGATACAATCAATTTCCAAAAGGGAGGTAGTTAATATCCAATATCTGAGTTAAGCAACACTATCAAATGCCGACAACTATCAACAAATACCAGCGATACCATCTAAATATCCATTAAAAGATTGGATGAAATATAAAGAAGGCTAGAGAAATTCAATCACCGCTCATAATTACTACCCCTCTTGGTTATAATGTAGAAATCCACTTCCACAGCTTGTCCACCTTCATTTTATCTTATAATAGCGGTTTAATTGACTATTGTTGGGATGTTGTTCGCAAACAAAGTCTCACATCATAACATAGGTAGTCACATGAGTTTATAAACACATATACTAGTTTCATTAGTGAAAGGTCTCTTGAGAAAAGCCCAAAAATAAAACCGTGAGAGCGTAGACCCAAAGCGGACAATTTTTTACTATTATGGAGATATATGTATAACCGGCTTTGTGATGAACCTAGCAAGTAACAATGGTGATGACACAAGTTTCAACCATACACTCCCAAAGTTGACCACATTGAAATTGTAACATTTATTACGAGAATCCAAATCAATTCGAGGAAGATATGACAATAATCAGTGCTGAATAATAACCATCGCAACAGCGATGTAATACCCTCACTCTATAATCACCTACTACAAACTGGGAAGATATATCCAATTACCAAAACAATTGAGTCATTCTCTGTTAATTAACTCACTTAACTATTACTTGCAAAATAAGTTGACTTTATTTGTTCACATAATAAATAGTACTAAATCACATGCATTTTCTATAGATTGTAATATAAAAGAAAGGAAAGGGAATGGGATCAAAATTTAAATTTAAGTTGCTCATTTTAATAATTAGCAAACTTTTTTGCAGGCTCGGCCTCGGTTGACAGAAGCACTTGATAACGAAGACTTTGAGATATATTTTGGTGGATCCAAGACTGTGAAAGAACTATAACATAAATGAAATGTTTCGGATGATCGAGGCTGCCGCAGCCTGTGTATGCCACTTGCCAGTGAAGAGGCCACGTATGAGTCAGGTAATTTTATCTTTTGGAACAAGGAAATGCCATGCCATGCAGGCCACATATATATTTTACTCATTTTGAATATACTAACTATGCATGTTTTGTTTCCAAACCAAGTCTTCTGTTTTCCTTGTAAATAAAAACTTCATGTCCAAAAGTGAATGATGTTATTACAAAATTAGAAAATAGAATCATCCAAATTTTGTTCAATCAATTAAATACTTAATAGCACTAACTTACAGAGCTTGCGTAACAAATCATTTGAGAAAAAGAATATTGAATGATAATTTATTTATTAGTTTGAAAAACATTTTTTTTTAACAGTGTTGCCAATATCTTACTGAGTTTAACAGCACTGGTAAGGTTTTGAAATTTTTAACGTGTTGGTGTCAAGGATCTATGAATATTAAATTTAGAATGCAATGATTTGTTATGCAGTGATTTCGGTAAGATGGTATAAAAAGAAAAGAAATTGGATAAATAAAAAGTAAATGAAATAGTTATCTTAATAGGGAAAGTGTTATTATAATAATTTTATTATATAGAAAAATATTGATTGTAAGTATTCATACTAATTGAATTGGTAATAATAAAAGGTCGATTTTGCTTAAGAAATGGATCCGGAAGCAATTTCCAAGAAATGGATCCTTGAAAGTCAAAGTCATAGCCGCGTGAGTCTTTCTTTTACATAGCCACCATCATGAGAGAGGATGAACAGAGGAAGCAAGTTTGAAGCACTGGAGTTCTTAACTTTGCAGAGCAAATCTGTCTTGTTTTCTGAATTCCATTGATATTTACATCTGTTCGTTTACTCGCTCCTTCCTTTTCTCTTTGTTTTTCCTATCAAAACTGTTCGTTTTATAAATCTGTGTGTGATAAAATCTATAATACATAAGTAATAGATTCATGATCTGTGTTCAGAATATATATTCATTAATTATGGGTAGACCTAAGGCTGAGCACTACTGGAATCAAGTTACCAAAGAACAAAACGGTGTGTTAAAGTGTAAGCACTGTCAATCTAAGTTTAAAGGAAGTGTTTCAAGAATTAGAGCACATGTTGATCAAATTAAAGGAAAAGGCATTCATATATGCTCTTCCATTCATCCTCATAATGATGATGGAGTTCAGGCCAATATCATATCTACTTCAAATAATCCTCAACAACCTATAAATGCATTTACTACATTACAAGCTACAATTACTTTGTTATTCTTTGTTATCTATGAAAGATCTCTTGAATGTGTAAATAATATTCTAACGTGTACATGTCTTTTTTCATATTATTATTATATACTTATTTCTTCTTAATTTTTGTTTAAGTTTAAAATAATGACTAGATTTTATTTTGTTTTTTATGTATCTCATGTTGGATTGAAGCGGATGAAGGTCTAAACGAAATGACTGATGGTGGTTTAGTTGATCATCAAGATCATATACAATCGATACTATCATCAGAAGGTACATATTCTAGTTAATTAGTAGTTATAATTTCTTTTGTTACTAAAAAAAATCATTGTGATTTCTATTCTGTACACACGTCTTCTTATATCTTAGGTTTATCGATGTCTTTGTTTTCATAATTTAGAATTTTTTTTTTTGTTTTTGATTTTGTAATTATTATTTTTTAAATAATCTCTAACATTCACAAACATATTATTTTTGGTCCTTACAATTTTTTTTTTTACCGAATTTTGTTGTCTTTATAATTAACGTTTGTTAATGATAATGCTATATTATTAGTCAATAAACACTAGTGCAAAATTCGCAATCCACTACGCGCAAACCACTACGGTTCTAAGTAACCGTCGTGGTCTGTGCGCGGTGGCAATTTCGTAATATATTTGTTCCACACTACGACGGTTCTAATCAGAACCGTCGTAGTCTGTAAGTCAATGGCATTTTTGAAAAATTTTGCATACAGACTAAGACGGTTCAAATTAGAACCGTCGTAGTCTGTAAGTTGTTGTTACAGACTACGACGGTTCTAAATTGAACCGTCGTACTTTGTTAGGTGGAGTTCTTCTTCTTCGCGAACAACCCCCCCTGTAACACACTCTTCTCTGATTCCTTACCCCTCCCTCACTTTCTCTGTCGCGAAGAACCCTAGCGCCGCACCCTCAACCTTCACCCTCCCTGAATCACTCACCATTCTCGTCACCGGCGAACGGCTGCTATCACCGGCGCATACCTCCCCCCGGCATCCGTACGCCTATCACTTCTACAAAGGTACTTTGCGAATCCTCTCATTTGCATTGTTTAGGGCTCAGTTGGGTTATGGATTGTTGTGGATATTTTAGGGCTGTTACATGCGATTTTAGGGCTTATTCGATTTGTGAAGCTTGGTAGCTAGGTGCAGGGCATTTCCGCTGGGGAAGTCATTGGTCTGAAATTTATGTTGTTTTGTGGCTTTGTGTTGAAAACCTGAAATGGGTGTTTAATCTTTGTTAGGTTTGAATGGCATTGGGGTTGCTTATATGTGGTTTGAACTTGAGTTTGAATCTGAAAAACTTGTTATAATTTTATCTGCTTCTGATCGTTGTGTTTTCTGTGTTATGGAAATTCGGTGGTTACTTGTAACCTATCTGTGTTCTAGGTTTTTGAATTGTGCTTCTCTTGTTGTTGAATCGTGAATTGGTATTATACTTTTATTTTTTCATAACATGTTATTTGACCCAGTCATTCATTTCCCTTTAAGTTTGGGTATATATTGAGTCATTTTTTTGTTTAAGTAGTTCTTACATCTTATCATCATACAATAATTTTGGTGAAACAGTTCATAATATCTTACATCAATGATTTTGTCATCTTATTTAATTTTTTTATCTCATAAAAATAGTAAAATAGAAATATATTTAGATTATATTGTTAATGTTTTGAGGCCTTTCTGAGACCATTTGTTTGGGCTTTAGGCCTACCTGATGCACTAATTTACATCTGGGCCTTACAGACATTGGGCTCTAAACTGAACATACTAGCATCAACCCAGATTAAGAAATTCTGGGCCTTGAAGATTCTAATTCAACACATATTAAGAAACGGACTTTAAAATGGTCCTTTAATGTGCTGACTAGTAATCATGTGATGCATGGTTGGTTTGAATTGTGTACAGCTTTTGCGTAGTTTATCCTAAAGGTGTTACAATTGTAGATGTTGATCTTGAAGTAGCATAGGATGTTAGGATGTTACATGTCTTATAGCTACTTAGTCTTTGGTTGCAGCTAGTCTTGTTGTTTTATTAAGGTATGGATCGTAGTTGGATGAATGCAAGTCGAATTAGTATGGAGTATGAGGCTGGAGTTGAAGAGTTTTTGGAATTTGCTAAGCAAAATGATCACTTCTCCAGTGAGGGGAAGTTTTGTTGCCCTTGTGTCAATTGTTTGAACGGTGTTCGGCTGAAAGAAGAAGAAATTCGAGAACACCTGTTGTGTGATGGAATTATTAAAAGTTATACAACATGGACCTGGCATGGTGAGTTATTAGACACATTCACAACATCTAATGTGTCTGCACCGGAGCTGGATACAGAAATTGATGACAGACTTGAAGACATGATTCAAGATGTTGGTCCGGAAAACTTTTTGAAAGCCCACGTATATGACACGTTGCTTAGCGATGCGAAGACACCTTTGTACAAAGGGTGCTCTAACTTCACTCGCATGTCTGCGGTGTTAAAATTGGTTCATCTGAAGGCATCAAATGGGTGGACTGACAAAAGCTTTACTCAGTTACTAGAGTTGTTGAGTGAAATGCTTCCAGAAGGTAACACATTGCCAACCCGCAATTATGACGCTAAGAAGATTCTTTGTCCAATGGGTATGGAGTATAAAAAAATTCATGCATGCCCAAATGATCGCATCTTATCTGAGAAAAGAATTTGAAGCGATGCACAAGTGTCCTAGGTGTGGCCTATCTCGTTATAAAAAAAAGAAAGATGGTTGTGATAGTGAAGAAGGAACAAAGCATGGTGCTGCTGCGAAGGTGGTATGGTATCTTCCAATAATTCCAAGATTCAAGCGTCTGTTTGCAAACGCCAGTGACGCTAAGAATCTTAGATGGCATGCAGATGAAAGGATAAATGATGGAAAACTTCGACATGTGGCTGATTCCTTACAATGGAAGAAGATTGATCTAGAGTTTCCTGCATTTGGCAGTGAATCAAGAAACCTTCGTCTTGGTCTGGCTTCAAATGGAATGAATTCGTTTGGTAATTTAGCCACTAGTCATAGTTCGTGGCCTGTGTTGTTGATAATTTACAACTTACCTCCATCCTTGTGCATCAAGCGAAAGTATATGATGTTGTCTATGTTGATCTCGGGCCCAAAGCAGCCTGGAAATGACATTGATGTTTATCTTTCTCCATTGATTGAAGACTTGAGATTATTATGGGATGAAGGTGTCGATGTGTATGACGGGTTTGCCAAAGAAACCTTCAAGTTACATGCCATGTTGTTTTGCACTATCAATGACTTCCCAGCCTATGGAAACTTGTCTGGTTATAGTGTTAAGGGACATAAAGCTTGTCCAATATGTGAAGAAGGGACATGTTTCTACCAATTACAGCATGGAAGAAAGACAGTGTATCTTGGGCATAGGAGATTTCTAAGACAGTATCACCCATATCGTAAATTGAAAAAAACATTTAATGGTCATGCAGAGAATGAGGTAGCACCTACCCCCTTAACTGGTAAACAAGTTTATGAGCGGGTCAAAGACATCAACATTGTGTTCGGAAAGTCTACAAAGAAGGCAACTGTGTCAAACATATGGAAGAAACGATCAATATTCTTCGATCTCCCATATTGGTGGAAGCTTGATGTTAGACATTGTTTAGATGTTATGCATGTTGAGAAAAATGTTTGTGACAGTTTGATAGGAACTCTCTTGAATATTAAAGGTAAGACAAAAGATGGTTTGAATGCTCGGTTGGATATGGTTGACATGCAGATTCGAGATCAATTACAGCCTGTTGTTATGGGTAACAGAACATACCTCCCCCCAGCTGCTTACACATTAAGTAAAAAAGAGAGAATCAGTTTTTATCAATGTTTACACGGAATAAAAGTGCCACAAGGATACAGTTCAAATGTCAAGAGCCTTGTTTCAATGAAAGATTTGAAATTAATTGGATTAAAATCCCATGATTGTCATGTGTTGATGCAACAATTCCTTCCCGTGGCAATCCGTGGCATCTTGCCTAAAAAGCTAAGAAATGCCATTACCAGATTACGTCGGTTCTTCAAGCAAATTTGTTCCAAAGTGATTGATCCTAATATGCTAGATGACATGGAAGCTGAGTCTGCTATTATATTTTGTGAATTGGAGATGTTTTTTCCTCCTTCTTTTTTTGACATTATGGTTCACTTGTGCGCCCATCTTGTTCGAGAGATTAGATTATGTGGACCTGTGTACTTAAGATGGATGTACCCTATCGAGCGTTACATGAAAATCTTGAAAGGGTATGTCAAGAATCAGTATCATCCTGAAGGGTCAATAATTGAGAGGTACATTGCTGAAGAAGCGGTTGAGTTTTGTTCGGAATATATGTCTACAACCTTTCCTGTTGGGGTTCCTAGGCCATGTCCTGAGGGTAGACGTTTTGGGCAATGCATCCGAGGTGGACAATGTGTGGAAAAATCTTGGGATTTAGTGCAGCAAGCTGATTTGTATGTTTTAAATAACACAGATGAAGTTCAACCATACTTGACTGCTCACAAGGCCATTGTAAGGAAGCAAAACCCAAGACAATCAGAGAAGTGGTTGTTGAAAGAACATAACAACACTTTCAGAAATTGGTTTAAAAAACAAATATTGAGTGATGAAACAATTTCACAGACCTTAAAATGGCTAGCATGTGCCCTTAAGAAAGATGTTATTGTTTGTAATGGGTAGTACATTAATAATTATTCTTTCTACACAAAGTCACTGGATGATAGAAGTGTGGTACAAAATAGTGGAGTTATGGTAGAAGCTAAGTCTATGCATTTCTCCACCTCTAAAGACAACAATCCGTTGGTAGGGAGCATGCCTTATTATGGAATAATTGAGGAAATTTGGGAGGTTGTGTATTGTAAATTTCATGTGCCGCTTTTTAAATGTAAATGGGTTGATAATAGGACGGGGGTGCACATTGATGATTCCGGTCAAACCCTTGTTAACTTTAGTAAAGTTGGTTACCAGGATGAACCCTTCATAATGGCACAACAGGTTAGACAAGTTTTCTATGTCAAAGATCCTTCAAATGAGATGTTTTGTATCGTGATGCATGGAAAAACCAGCGAACTTGAAGTTACAGACAATCTTAACAATCATCACATTCCTGGTTTTTCATCTGATATCCCAGTTATTTCCGACGAAATTGATGTTGATGATGTCCATGCAGTTCGTCATGATCATAATGAAGGAATATATGTTTGATAGTTAAAGGTGCAAAAGTTATAAGTAATCTAAATTTTTTGTTACAATTTAACTTTGATTATTTGACCAATTTAATATTCTATTTCATTATGTTATTGACTTTCAATTGTAATTTTTATTATTATTATGGGATTGACTTTCATTTGTAATTTTGATGTTAATTATGTTATTGACTTTCAATTGCTTTTTAAACAGGAACATGGCTGATCAATCACCTGACACCAACAAAGTATACAAAAAGACCACACGTTTGAAGGAATTAACAGTCAGACGGGGCAAAGGTCAACAGACTCACGTTGATGTTGATGTGCGCACGGGCATTGCTAGTGGTGATAACGGGCCCATATTCAGGAGTTACTTGGGGTTCCTTGTCCGTGAGCACATATCTATCCTTACCCCTACTTGGGATGATGTTCCGATGCCTCGTGAACATGCTATGGAGATATTCGGTAATTAATTTCCTGATTATTATTTGGTATTCATGTAGGTATATTGCAAAATACTAAACTAAAATTTGTTTTTTGTAGGTGACTTTTGATATTCCTAATGTGGAGTCTATCAGGCTGAAGGTCATGTCATCTATGGCTACCATGTTTAGGCAATGGAAGTCTCAACTGACTAAGTACATATATGATAATAATAAAGAAGATGGCAACATTCCTATGCCTAGTTATAGGGGCATAGATGAAGAAACATGGCAAAAGTTTGTTCAGATACGTTTGTCTCCTGAGTGGCAGGTTAGTTTGGTTAGTTTGAAATGATATTTTCCAGTGTTGAACAATTACTAAATGTTAATTTTGTGTAACAGGCAAAGAGGAATAAGGCAAAGGAATGTCAAGCAAGAAATGATTATCCTCATCTTTTGTCTCGGGGTGGTTATAAAGTATTAGAGGAAAGGATATTGACTCAGAAGCAAAGGATGCGGGAAGAAGCAACTGCAGCAGATCCTTCATTATCCTTTGATGGTCCACCATCCCCACCAAAGAGGCATGAAAAATGTAAATTAGCAAGGATCAAGAACTCAGGGGAGTTCACATCTTCATCTACTCAGCGTGTTGTTGAAAAAATTGTAAGTTTTGTTACATTATTAATTGATGATATTAAGGCAAATTGAAAATTTTTCCATGTTTTAATTAAGTTTATTTACTATTCCGTACTTGCAGGATTCTCTAGTTGAGCAGAGCAGTCAGGGCTCATTTGTGCCACAGGGAAGGGATGACACCCTTTCATCTGCCATTGGCAAACCGGAACACTCAGGGCGTGTTCGTGGCATTGGTTAGGGTGTGGGGATTGTTTCATACTTTGGAAAATCTTCACACCATCGATGTCATGAATCCGATATCACCCCACAAACAATAGAGTCCCTCCGGCAAAGTATCACTGCAGAGGTTACTAAATCTTTGAAGGAACAAATTACACAAGAGGTGATGCAGCAATTAGCCCTACATAGGCAGTGTGTAGGAAGTGGCATAAAGGTGATGCAGGCTGTTGGTGTGAGCACCAAATTGAGTTGCTCACCAGAAGGACGGAGCCCCACCAATGGTTCTCAATGTGGGTTGTATGTTGAAGAAAACCCTATTAGATTGGTGGCCACCGGAAGAGTAGTGGGGGGAGGAGCAACCATACATGGTAAACCCATGAGAGATAATGAGGTTAGGGTCACCGTTGACGAGGCACATGACCCGGATGCTCCAGTTCCCTTGCCCACTGAAGAGGTGCAATTGGTAGGCCAAGCTCTTGGTACTTTCATTGCATGGCCTAAACACCTTGTTAATGAATTGAGTGCAAAGGTGTGTAATCAAATTTTATTTATTTATTATTTATCATGTTTATTTATCATGTTTATTTATCATGTTTCTAACAATTTATTTTATTATTAGATCAAAACGCCAAAGAAGAAACTTACACCCAGGAAACCTAGACCACAACCAGATCCAAGTGAAGATCCTATGCAAAGCTTGATGGAGTTGGCCAATACGATTAGGAGCAGACCTTTGGAGCTCTATTGGGATCCAAAAATATTTGGTAGAGCCAATAACATGCCTCTGTACATTCACATGTCAGATTGCATGAAGATGTATGCATGCATGGACGAGATGAACCTAACTCACATGCAATTTTGGATCTTGTAAGTACTTTAACTATTAATTAAATATGTTAGTTTTCAAATTTATTACAGTTTCTAACATGAATTTCAATATGATTCAGGTATTTGAATAATGTATCGATTGAAATGGGAAACAACGATGTGTATGGATTCCTTGAGCCACAATCGATATTGGGCTTGGCAGATAATTCAGCTGATGCCAAGTCATATATCATGGATTGGATTGGCCAATCGAAAAAGAGGATGTACCTTGCACCATACCTTCACAAGTAAGTATAATTAGTATTGATATACTAAAATTTAAAATGCGGTATTATAACAGTACTTTATTTTATATGTAGTGGCCATTGGCAACTTATTGTGCTTTGCCCAATGGATCATCTGGCGGTCTTCTTCTGCTCCTTGTTCAAACCTCTCCCTCCGAAGTTGAAGAAAGTGCTTGAAGGGTATGTAAATGTTTTATAATTGTTATCTTTCATTTGACTTATATTTAATTATTATAACATGACATTAATGTATAATTTATTTTATCAGTATTCATGTTGCACATCATATGCTCACAAGCAATAATCGGTCAAGACCAAGACTTCATTTTGTAATAACAAAGGTAAAAAAATTTCTCTTAGGAAATTGGTAATACAACATTATGTCACTTGACTTCTAATACAATTAAGGTGTTATGATAAATTCTATTATTTGTAGGCTAATAAACAAACGCATCGCCCGCAATGTGGTTTATATGTCATGCAGTGGATGGAAAACATAATTCGGATGGGCATAACAAAAAATTGGACAGAGGTACATACATTTAACCTATATCATTTTCATAATTTAATTAATGAAACATGTTATTAATAATTATTCATTCCTTTCCAGACATTTAGTGACTCAATGTCATTTGCCGAAGAAGCCATCGACTACACTCGCAAGCAATGGGCGACATTTTTGGTCTATTGTAGTAAGGAACAAAACACAGTTGATTCTTTTGATGGTGATAATTAGAAATTTAGATGTTAATTTTATGAATTTATTGTTAGTTGTAGGATTAGAATGATATACTCATTTCATTGAGTTTTAGTTGTGTACAGCCTTATTCATTTTAATTGATTACATTCATTTTAGTTTATTACAATTTTGTTATGTAGAATAGTTTCTAAGTTAAAGTATAACTTTAGGTTTATTTTGAAGTTTCAATTATGAACCAATTTATTTATTCTGAATTGTGAAATTATTGGGTTGTATATGTATGGACTGTCTGTTAAAACAGGTACAATAAATTTGGGAAAAACGTTAAAACAAAATATTAATATTAAAAAAAAAATTAGCGACTACGACGGTTTTAACGAGAACCGTCGTAGTGTGTAGTTACAGACTACGACGGTTCTCACTATAACTGTCGTAGTCTGTAGTCTGTAATTCCATTATTACACTATAGACTACGACGGTTCTCACTATAACCGTCGTAGTCTTTAGTGTAATAATGAAATTACAGATCACGCATCACGAGTTATAGTGTGAACCGTCAGAATCAGTAAAAAAACAGACTACGACACCGGAATCAACGACGGTTCTGGAACCGTCGTAGTGTGTATTTTTTAACCGTCGTAGTATGCTTAAAGTGTATTAGTGAAAAAAGGACATCATCATTAATTTATGTGTATTTTTATTTTCATTTTTATTTCTATAATTTATTTTTAGTGTTCATCTTTAATTCTTATAAAGTATTTATTTTTAATTTTTGTTTTCTATTATAGAGATAACGTTTATGTAGAGATAACATGTTACCATAATAAAAATTAGATTTTTGAGTATTCTAAATTACGTAAAAACATAATAAAATACGGACACAGTGTGTAGACCATAAATGCTCTAACGACCGTTTATATATATATATATATATATATATATATATATATAAACTTAAATATACAATTTTATAAAATTTATGAACTTAGAGCTTCAATTTTTCCTACATATTTTTTGCAGTTATTCATACATTCGTTGTAGGTTTAATTTTATTTATTTCTCACAAGTGCATTTGCGGTATTTGAAAGTTTATGATCTATTTGTTTTAACAAAACATTTTTTTATCTTTTTTTTTTGTTTTTACTTTTAATTACAAAAGTGTAAGTTATTTTCAAAATTTGTACAGAAAAACCATAAAATTTACCTTTTTTTTTTTACAAATTGAAAATATTAAAAATAACAATTTTGCAAATAAAAATATAAAATAAACAAATCCTTAGTTTTATAAATATTGCTTGGTTTATATAGTAACTTTTTATTAGATCTATGTAGTTTAATCTCTATAATATAGAATTTTTTTATTTGAATTCTTTTAATTGTTGTTTCTATATTTTTTTTTCAGTTCTAATTTTAATTATCTTAGAATTTACGGTTAAATTTGATGATGGGAAGCATGTAAAGAGATTTCTAATGACAGAAAAAGGGCGAAATATCATTTTAATCTTTTATTTGTGCAATTAATTTTATTTTAATACCTAATTTTTAAAAAAACGATAATTAAATTAAATGTTCTATAATTATTAAAAAGTACTATTTAAACAACTCAAATAATTAAATTAGACAACAAAATTAAAATAAAGTACCATTTATTAAATTTTTAAAAGTTAAAAAATAAAATAATACTTCTTCACATGGAATAAAGCAAGAAGATAAAAAAGAAAAAGTAAAACGTTGGCTGTATGACCAAATAAAAAGTTTTTTAAGCCAAAATTTAAATGTGATATCAACAAAATAATATGATTTGAGTACTTTACTAAATAACTTACTAAGTTAAATGATTCGAGTACCTTGTCAGCGGATGATTTCCAAGGCATCGAAGCAGTCCAAAAGTCCCCTTTAATTGAATATGAACAAGCATATGAACAAGCAGTTCACAATTTCCTCCCACAAGAATTTTTGAATGAAGATAAAATTTGTTGAATTCCCATTGAGTTCGCCTTAGATGGACTCCATCAGGTGTACAATTGGGCAATGAAATCTTTTACGGGAGATGATAAGTCTGTGGAGAAGGGAAGAATTCGTGGTACTAGTTCCTGTTTGTGTCGGGATGAAATTCAAACGTTGTTGTCGACCGAGGAGGTGTCAAATTTTGTATGTACCTTATCTTTTTTAACTGTTGTTAAACTGTAAGTTTTGAGTTGTTATGTAACGGAATTATTTGATTAGTTTTATTAGGTTGTTCATTACATTTGTACTCTACTGAATCACAACGGGACTAATAGGTCAAAAGATTTTTTTTTTTTTTCTGTGTAAGTCCATTTGTAACTGTCAGTTTAGATCTTAATTAAGGAATGTATTTTCATAGACAGCCATGTATACAAGACTCATAGAAGTCCACGGAGCAAGGATGCCATCATTCAACTTCCTATGGGTAAGTAATTTGACATAGGTATTTGTATGTTCATTACTTAGTTTTCATTCTTTTATTAAATAATATGATGATTGTTTGACATATTTTGAACAGGTATTTTTCCCGGTTGTGCACGAAAACCACTGGTGGATGGGAAATTGTTTAGCTATAACTAGGATACAGGGTCAACCAGCCACACTATCCCATAGTGTATTTTCATTAAAGAAAAAAAGAAATTGAAAGCAAAATGACGTGGTTTCCCTCTGTTTATGGAAAAAAATTTGTGAAACAAAGGACCCGCGAAACCTATTTTGAAGTTTCTTTCTCTCTCAATCTACACCCATTTTCAATCTTCTGTTTCTCTCAATCTACATTCATTCTCCATTTTCTGTCTACACCCATTAAAACCAAAATTTTGAGGCTTCTTTTTCTCTTAATCTATACCCATTTTCAGTCTTCTTTCTCTCTCAATCTACACTCATTCTCCATTTTTGAAACTCATTCTCCATTTTTCACCATCTTCTTTATCTCTCAATCTACATCCCTTCTCCATTTGTGAAATCCATTCTCCATTTTTGAAACAAAAAACCCTTCTATTGTTAGAAAGCCCCATGTATCAGACAGTTCTGTTGATTGTGTCACTAGTAAAAAAAACACAAACCACATCGCACAAACCACGACGGTTCTACCTAACCGTCGTGGTTTGTGATGCGATGGCATTTTCGTAATTAGTGTGCAACAGACTACGACGGTTAAGAACCGCCGTAGTCTGTAATTAGTGGGCACCAGACTACGACTATTCAAAATTTAACCGTCGTAGTCTGTTAGTAGTGGCATTTTTGTGATTTTTGGGGGCTACAGACTACGACGGTTCTAATTTGAACCGTCGTAGTCTGTAAATTGTTGCTTACAGACTACGACGGTTCTAATTAGAACCGTCGTAGTCTGTTAGTCTTCATCTTCGAAAAACCCCGCGCCTGGAACACACCTCTGTTGCATTGTTTTCTGCTTCCTCAAGAGCCCTAACTGCGCAGTCCTTGCCTTTGCTCTCATTGCTGCTTGAAGTCCAGTCTTTTAACAAATCCCACATACTCTAGGTAATTTTGTGCATTATTATTCAGTTTTCGTAATTATTTCATGCTGAGCTTGTCTTTTGAAATGCATTTTTGGGGATTTTTCTAATGCTTTCGACATGTTCGTGTTTTGGGTTTTGGGGGGTGCTCACGGTGGTGGTGGTGGTGGGGTTTTGGGGGGTTCTGTGGTGGTGGTGCTCAGGGTGGTGGCGGTGGGTTCTCACGGGGTTTTGGGGGATGCCGCCATGAATATTAGGTTGTGGGGGGTGGTTACGGTGGTGGTTTTTTTTTTTTTTTTCTTTTGATTCTTGATATAGTCTTCTGGTGGTGGTGCTGAGGGTGATGTCATAATTCTGATTTTTTTTTCTGTATTGAGTGTGATAATTTGAACTAGTGATTATGAATTAATTTTGATGAGATTGGGATATAAATTCTGATTCTTTTAGATATTTTCTGCATTGAGTGTGATAATTTGAACTAGTGATTATGAATTAATTTTGATGAGATTGAGATATAAATTCTAATTCTTTTAGATATTTTCTGCATTGAGTGTGATAATTTGAACTAGTGATTATGAATTAATTTTGATGAGCCTGAGATTTTCTTTTTCAATTAGTATTTGTTGGTTGAGTCCAACTGCTTTATTCATCCGTAGGTGGTAATTTAATGATCAACTTTTGTTCTGTTAACACAAATTAAGAAACGGACTTTAAAATGGTTCTTTATGTGCTGACTAAGAACTATGCAATGCATGGATGGTTTGATTTGTGTACAACCTTTGCGTAGTTTAGCCTAAAGGTGTTACAATTGTAGATGTTGATAAAGAAGTAGCATAGTTAGTTATGGATTTCACAGTGAAACTAATTCGTAATTGTTTTGTAAGTGAAGTTATTATAGTCACATGGTTTAGAAAGTAGTTATTAGTAAGAAATTACATGTCTTACAACTACTTAGACTTTGGTTGCAGCTGGTCTTGTTGTTTGATTAAGGTATGGATCGTAGTTGGATGAATGCAAGTCGAATTAGTACGGAGTATGAGGTTGGTGTTGAAGAGTTTTTGGCATTTGCTAAGCAACATGATCACTTTAGTGTTGGTGGGAAGTTTTGTTGCCCTTGGGTCAATTGTTTGAACGGTGTTCAGCTGAAGGAAGAAGAAATTCGGGAACACCTGTTGTGTGATGGGATTATTAAAAGTTATACAACATGGACCTGGCATGGTGAGTTATTAGACACATTGACAACATCTAATGTGTCTGCACCAGAGTTGGAAACAGAAATTGATGACAGACTTGAAGACATGATTAAAGATGTTGGTCCGGATACCTTTTTAAAAGCACATGTATATGACACGTTGCTTAGCGATGTGGAGACACCTTTGTACAAAGGGTGCTCTAACTTCACTCGCATGTCTGCGGTGTTAAAATTGGTTCATCTGAAGGCATCAAATGGGTGGACTGACAAAAGCTTTACTCAGTTACTAGAGTTGTTGAGTGAAATGCTTCCAGAAGGTAACACATTGCCAACCCACAATTATGACGCTAAGAAGATTCTTTGTCCAATGGGTATGGAGTATAAAAAAATTCATGCATGCCCAAATGACTGCATCTTATACAGAAAAGAATTTGAAGCGATGCACAAGTGTCCTAGGTGTGGCCTATCTCGTTACAAAAAAAAGAAGGAGGGTTGTGATAGTGAAGAAGGAACAAAGCATGGTGCTGCTGCGAAGGTGGTATGGTATCTTCCAATAATTCCAAGATTCAAGCGACTGTTTGCAAACGCCAATGACGCTAAGAATCTCAGATGGCATGCAGGTGAAAGGTCAAATGATGGAAAGCTTCGACATGTGGCTGATTCCTTGCAGTGGAGGAAGATTGATGTAGAGTTCCCCTCATTTGGTTGTGAATCAAGAAACCTCCGCCTTGGTCTGGCTTCAGATGGAATGAATCTGTTTGGTAACTTAGCCAGTACTCATAGTTCGTGGCCTGTTTTGTTGATAATTTACAACTTACCTCCATCATTGTGCATGAAGCGAAAGTATATGATGTTGTCTATGTTGATCTCGGGCCCAAAACAGCCAGGAAATGACATTGATGTTTATCTTTCTCCCTTGGTTGAAGACTTAAGATTATTATGGAATGAAGGTGTTGAAGTGTTTGACGGATTTGCTAAAGAAACCTTCAAGTTACATGCCATGTTGTTTTGTACTATCAATGACTTCCCAGCCTATGGAAACTTGTCTGGTTATAGCGTTAAGGGACATAAAGCTTGTCCCATATGTGAAGAAGGGACGTCTTTTCAACAATTGCAACATGGAAGAAAGACAGTGTATCTTGGTCATAGGAGATTTCTAAGACAGTATCACCCATATCGTAAATTGAAAAGGGCATTTAATGGTCATCCGGAGAATGAGGAAGCACCTACACCCTTAACCGGTGTACAAGTTTTTGAGCGGGTGAAAGACATCAACATTGGGTTCGGAAAGACTTCAAAGAAAGCGACTGTTCCAAATCCATGGAAGAAACGGTCTATATTCTTTGATCTCCCATACTGGTCCAAGCTTGATGTTAGACATTGTTTAGATGTTATGCATGTTGAGAAGAATGTTTGTGACAGTTTGATAGGAACTTTGTTGAACATTAAAGGTAAGACAAAAGATGGTTTGAATGCTCGGTTGGATATGGTTGAGATGCAAATTCGAGATCAATTAAAGCCATGTGTTGTAGGTAACCGCACATACCTCCCCCCGGCAGCTTACACATTAAGTAAAAAAGAGAGAACCAGTTTTTGTCAATGTTTACACGGAATAAAAGTGCCACAAGGATACTGTTCAAATGTCAAGAGCCTTGTTTCAATGAAAGATTTGAAATTAGTAGGATTAAAATCCCATGATTGTCATGTGTTGATGCAACAATTCCTTCCTGTGGCAATCCGTGGCATATTGCCTAAAAAGGTCAGAAATGCCATTACCCGATTGTGTCGGTTATTCAAACAAATTTGTTCTAAAGTTATTGACCCTAACATGCTAGATGACATGGAAGCTGAGTTTGCTATTATATTATGTGAATTGGAAATGTTTTTTCCTCCATCATTTTTTGACATTATGGTACACTTGATTGTCCATCTTGTCCGAGAGATTAGATTCTGTGGGCCCGTATACTTAAGATGGATGTACCCCGTCGAACGTTACATGAAAATCTTAAAAGGGTTTGTCAAGAATCAGTATCATCCTGATGGGTCAATAATTGAAAGGTACATTGCTGAAGAAGCGGTTGAGTTTTGTTCAGAATATATGTCTACTACATTTCCTGTCGGGGTTCCTAGGCCATGTCCTGAGGGTAGACGTTTTGGGCAATGCATCCGAGGTGGACAATGCGTGGAAAAACCTTGGGATTTAGTTCAGCAAGCTGACTTGTATGTTTTGAACAACACTGAAGAAGTTCAACCATACTTGGTTGCTCACAAGGCCATTGTAAGGAAGCAAAACCCAAGACAATCAGAGAAGTGGTTGTTGAAAGAACATAATAATACTTTCAGGAAGTGGTTCAAAAATGAAATCTTAAGTGATGATTCAGTTTCAGAGACCTTAAAATGGCTTGCATGTGCCCTTAAAAAAGATGTTATTGTATGTAATGGGTACTATATAAATAATTGTACATTCTACACAAAGTCACTGGATGATAGAAGTGTGGTACAAAATAGTGGGGTTATGGTAGAAGCTGAGTCTATGCATTTCTCCACCTCCAAAGACAACAATCCGTTGTTGGGCTGCATGCCATATTATGGAATCATTGAGGAAATTTGGGAGGTTGTATATTGTAAATTTCATGTGCCCCTTTTTAAATGTAAATGGGTTGATAATAGGACAGGGGTGCACGTTGATGATTCAGGTCAAACCCTTGTTGACTTTAGTAAGGTTGGTTATCAGGATGAACCTTTCATAATGGCACAACAGGCTAAACAAGTTTTCTATGTCAAAGATCCTGCAAATGATATGTTATCTGTCGTATTGCACGGGAAAAATAGTGAACTTGAACTTGACAATGTGGACATTGATCCCATTCATGGAATTTCATCTCATATCCCAGTTATGTCTGACGAAATTGATGTCGATGATGTACACGCAGTTCGTCATGATCATAATGAAGGAATATATATTTGACCATTTAAGGTGCTAATAACATTATTGTGTATATAATAGTTGTACAATTTTACTGTTTTTCTTGATGTTTATTTGATGTTCATCTAGTTATTGACTTGTAATTGATTTTTATACGTGCACATGGCTGATCAGTCACTGGAGACCCTAACAGAGTATATAGGAAAACCACACGGCTTAAGGAATTAACCGTTAGACGTGGCAAAGGTCAACAGACTCACGTCGATATAGATGTTCACACGGGCATTGCTAGTGGTGATAATGGGTCCATATTCAAGAGTTATTTGGGGTTCCTTGTCCGTGAGCACATATCTATCCTTACCCCTACTTGGGATGATGTTCCAATGACTCAAAGGAACATGCTATGGTAGGATCTTCTAGTAATTTGTTTGTCATAATTATTTCGTATCATCCTGTAGTATTGTATTGGTAAATAATAACAACTAATTGTGATAATTATTCTTTTCTATAGGTCACTTTCGATATTCCTAATGTGGAGTCCCTGAGGGTGAAGGTCATGTCAACCATGGCTACCATGTTTAGGCAATGGAAGTCACAACTGACCCGACTCATATATAATAAAGAAGATGGCAATATTCCTATGCCTAATTATAGGGGCATAGATGAAGATACATGGCAGAAATTTGTTCAGATACGTTTGTCTCCTGAGTGGCAGGTAAGTAAAATGTTGAAATAGAAGTTTCCCTTCAGCCCTAGTATCTATATTTTGTAGCACTGAATAATTAATACATGTGTACTTTATATAACAGGCAAAGATGAATAAGGCAAAAGAGGTTCAAGCAAAAAATGATTACCCCCATATTTTGTCTCGAGGGGGTTATAAAGTATTGGAGGAAAAGATATTGCATCAGAAGCAAAGGATGAGGGAAGAAGCAGCTGCAGCCGATCCTTCCTTATCTTTTGAGGGTCCCCCGTCACCACCAAAAAGGCATGAAAAATGGAAGTTAGCTAGGATCAAGAAGTCAGGGGACTTTACATCATCATCTTCCAAGACTATTGCTAAAAAAATTGTAAGTTAAACTTTGTTCTGAATTTATTATAATAAATTTTCATCTACATTTTTAGTGTTTCAATTAGAATAACAACTTACAACTATTCCTTATTTGCAGGATTCCCTGGTTGAGCAGAGTAGTCAGGGATCATTTCTGCCACAGGGAAGGGATGACATACTTTCGTCTACCATTGGCAAACCCGAACACCCAGGGCGTGTTCGTGGTGTCGGTCAAGGTGTGGGACTTGTTTCATACTTTGGGAAATCTGCACATCCTCGCCCTTTTGACTCTGTACTCACCCAACAAGCAATAGACTCATTGAGGCAAAGTATCACTGAAGAGGTTACCGCCAATTTGAGGGAGCAAATAACACAAGAGATAGCTGCAAAATTTTCCCAGACCATGATGCAACAATTAGCCCTACAAGGTCATTATAGTGGTGCAAGTACAGCGGAGGTGAGGCAGACTGTTAATGTAAGCACGAAATTAAGTTGTTCACCAGAAGCCGGCACCCCTGAAGAAGGTTGTCAATGTGGGTTGTATGTTGAAGAAAACCCAATCAGATTAGTGGTCATTGGAAGAGTTGTCGGTGGTGGAGCAACCATACATGGTAAGCCCATGCAAGATGATGAGGTTAGGGTCACCGTTGACGAGGCACATGACCCTGGTGCTCCACTACCCTTGCCTACTATAGAGGTGCAGCTGGTAGGAGAAGTTGTTGGCACTTTCATTGCATGGCCAAAACATCTTGTTAAGAAATTGGGTGAAAAGGTGTGTATTGTTTTTATATTTATTATTAACTTATAATATATTGATCATGTTTCTAACACCTTATTTTATTAGATCAAATCCCCGAAGAAGAAACTTACACCAGAAACCCCGACCACAAAGAACAAACCAATTGATGATCCTCTACAATCCTTATTAGATTTGTCTAATAAGATTAGGAGCAAAAGTTTGGAGCTGTATTGGGATAAAAAAATATTTGGTAGACAAAATGACATGCCTCTATACATTCACATGTCAGATTGCATGGAGATGTATTCAGGCAAGGACGAGATGAACTTAACTCACATGCAATTTTGGATCATGTAAGTGTTTTAACTACTAAATTAATTATCGGTCAGTTATTTATTACATTTTCTAACATTAACTTCAATATGATTCAGGTATTTAAATAATATATCAATTGAAATGGGCAACGATAATGTCTATGGATTCATTGAACCACAATCCATATTGGGTTTGACAGATAATTCAGCAGAAGCCAAGTCATACATCATGGACTGGATTGGCCAATCGAGGAAGAGGATCTACCTTGCACCATACCTTCACAAGTAAGTATATTTTATATTGATATAATTAAAATTTAAGCAAAAAGTATAAACAATGATTTATCTTCATTGTAGTGGCCATTGGCAACTGATTGTTCTTTGCCCGATGGATCATCTGGCGGTGTTTTTTTGTTCCTTGCACAAACCTCTCCCCCCGAAGCTGAAGAAAGTTATTGAAGGGTACGTGTTATTTAATTGTTATCTTTCGTTTGAATTAAATTCAATTGTTATAGTGTGACATTAATGTGTACTTTAATTTAAACAGTATTCATGTTGCACATCATATGCTCACGAGCAATAGCCATGCCAGACCAAGACTTGATTTTGTAATACCAAAGGTAAAAATGTTTCTCTTAGGAAAATTAAAATCTTTATGTATTGTTCTAAAACAAATAAGGTCTTTAAAGATATTAATCATTCAATTCTTTGTAGGCTAATAAACAAACCCTCCGACCGCAATGTGGATTGTATGTGATGCAGTGGATGGAAAGCATAATTCGGATGGGGATAACAGACCATTGGATAGAGGTACACACTATTTACCAACTGTGTATTGTTAAATTCATTAATGATACATACTTGCTAATAATTATTTACTATTTTTCAGACCTTCAGTGACTCAATGTCATTTGCTGAAGAAGCAATTGACTACACTCGCAAGCAATGGGCAACATTTTTACTATATTGTTGTAAGAACCAAAGTATTGAAGAGTCTTCTGAAGGTGACAATTAGAAGCTGATGTTCATTCATTTATATTACATTCTTGCTTTATATTAGCTTATTTAGGTAACATTTTTTGGATATTAGTTAATTAAATTTAATTTCTGTTACTAGATACAATTGTGTTACTTACAATTGTTTTTAAGTTAAAGTAAGAGATTAGATTTATAAACCATGTTATTATTTGTAAATTGTTATCAAATTGAGAAATGTATATGAATGGATTGGTTGTATGGATTGTCGATTAATACATGGTACAAAAATTATGGAAAACCGTTGAAATAAACAAAATATTTAAAAAAAAAATAAGCAGACTACGACGGTTTTAACTATAACCGTCGTAGTCTGTTTATTTTCACTAGCAGACTACGACGGTTACACTATAATCGTCGTAGTCTGCTTAACAGACTACGACGGTTCTCACCAAAACCGTCGTAGTCTGTTAAGCAGACTACGACGGTTCTCTCTAAAACCGTCGTAGTCTGATATATGTAAAATAGTTTTGTAACTAGCAGACTACGACGGTTAGATGTTGAACCGTCGTGGTCTTATAACCACACACTACGACGGTTTTAGTGAACCGTCGTAGTCTGCGAAAACAGACTACGACGGCTGGATCTACTACGGTTCGTGAATCGTCGTAGTCTGTATTTTTTAACCGTCGTAGTCTGTGTAATATGCACTTGTGTGTGAAGTCAAAACCATTCCTCTTTTGTTGTGTGAAGCCAAAATTATCTCTTCTCGCCCTAACAGAAGGTTTATCACAAAAGTCAGAAGGTTCTGTTCATGCTCTTAAAATTTATTGTTTTCATTTGTTTCTCCATGTTATTTGTTTTTTCTTTTCATGAACATAATTTGCTCGGTTGTTTATTTCTATTGTTATTGTTATTCAGTTTTTAATTTTTTTTCCTGGTATTGCAATTTATTTCGAGAAGATGATGGTGTAAACTTCTTTGAATCATGTTTTATACCTGTTCAGAATGTTGTAAACTTTTATAAAGAATGTTGTGTACTTTCCTGATAAATGTTGTATACTTAACTGAAAAATTTTGTTTAGTTCTTTGTTCACTGTTATACATTTTACCAGTTGTCTATCAAGTTTTTCTATTTTTGGTAATGAATTATTAATTGATTTTATTTTTTTCAATTTGAACATAAGCCATGTATTGCATTTGGCATTGGCAAATGGCAACATAAATATTCAAATTCATTTTTGATTTCTTAATAAATTTACCTTCTTTTCCCTTCTACCTGAGCAAAATAGATTATACCCAATAAGTGTAGAGTTGAGGTTTTGTCAACCAAAATTGAAATCCGTCTTGCAAAAGTTGAAGCTATTAGTTGGCCTTCTCTGGAATATAGCAAGGATACGCCTCCCGCAGTAATAAATAAGCCTTTCGTAGTGGCCATGGTCTTTGTAATTGTTAGTTGAATAAATGAGAATGTAACTTGATGATGATATTACTTTCCAAATGGTGAGCTTACTCTCAATGTTTATCCATTAGTGTTTTGTCTTTTGTTTTTTATTGTTCATTTTCCAAATTCCTTGTTACGGAGGATTTTTTATTCTTCCAATGTCTCGCAATGTATTTTCTTTATCTGATTTTCTTATTTTATTCTTGATGACACTGTCTTGTCTGAGCCTTATCAAATATTCATGTTCTTCTGACATGGAATAAACATCTAAGATTTACTTCTTACTTTTGTGTTGAATCAATTTATTTCTAAGTTATACTATTCTTTCTGATAATGCTTATTTTGGGGATGATTGGAGCAGTATATTGTGTATACATTTTGAACTTGTGAATCAAGTTATGGCTGACAACATCTTCTTGTTGTTTTACTTGCAGAAATACAAGTACGAGTATCTCAACTGATGGGTCAAACATGTGAAGAAAGGACTTTGTTAATTAATTTATGTACAATGATCTATGAATCTATTGTACAAAATAATTGTTGTTTATGATTTATGTATGACTTTAAGCAATTGAGTTTTAGTGATTGTTTTGGTGCCCCTTGGTGAAGCAAATAACATAGTGGGAGTGAAATGAAAATTATTGTGGACAGAATAAAATAATTTTATGATGAATGTTGTGAAGACTGTAATTACGGTTACACATCTTATTAATATTTTTGTCATGACATATGAATTATTTAATATTTTTGTCATGACATATGAATTATTTGATGAATAATTCTTGTTAAACATGTTTATTACTTCTGTGGTAACTATTTTTCTTTTTATTAAGAATGTTGTGTACTTGTATGGGGAATATTGTGTACTTTTATGAGAAATATTGTGTGCTTTTATGAAGGATGTTGTGTATTTTTTTGAATAATGTTGTGTACTTTTATGATGAATGTTGTGATCATTGTTACCCATCTTATTAATATTTTTTTCATGG
The DNA here is from genome assembly GCA_026586105.1 of Hylodesmum podocarpum. NCBI lineage: Eukaryota > Viridiplantae > Streptophyta > Magnoliopsida > Fabales > Fabaceae > Hylodesmum > Hylodesmum podocarpum. Next base: position 5,085,467 of record JALJEV010000804.1, read on the forward strand.
CTTATGAAATTATTTGGTGAATAATTCTTGTTAAACACGTTTATTACTTCTGCGGTATATTTTTCTTTTTGTGAAGAATGTTATGTACTTTTATGAGGATTGTTGTGTACTTTTACGAAGGATTTTGTGTACTTTTTTGAACAATGTTGTGTATTTTTATGATGAATGTTGTGATCATTGTTACCCATCTTATTAATATTTTTGTCATGGCTTATGAAATTATTTGGTGAATAATTCTTGTTAAACACGTTTATAAATGTTGTGGTAGGAAATGAATGGCTAGGGGTGGTGGAAATTGAAGAGACTCAAGGGGATGGTCATGCGTTTCATCTTTATGATTTTGGGAAGTGACAAAGCATAGGATTTGATTAAGTCTTTGGCTTATTTCTTTAATACACAAGATTGGTCATTCTATTGTCTCTGTACTGTGTTGGTGGTACTAGTTGAGCAGGATTCATTACCATATAAGTCAATGTTATGTTATGTAACTCTTTTATACAGCCCCGTGATCATTAATGTTCAAACGTGACATGGTGTCAATGGACTGTTGCTAACTGAAATTTGATATTTGATAGATAAACAGAATGGAGAGGCAATAAAAAATGAGAAGTCAAATCAACAATGGATATTCTTTAGTAAATTATAAAACATTTCCACATCAACTGGGGAGCCAATACATACAGCAAAAATCTCTACCCCAAGACTAGCAAGGAGATGAGTTACAACATTGTCCTAGAATTTTCAAAATAGTCTACATAAAAATAAAATAGTTATGTAGAAATATAAAGAAGAAGGAAAAATATTTGCTCCACAATGCTGCACAATCTTTCAAGCGTTGGGCTTTACCAATTGTAAATGCAACAAGAATTTTCTTTGTCAATGTAACATCCCCAACATGGTCTTTCCCAACATACAAAGTCTTAACCTGTTACCACCCATGTTATTTACAACATAAGATAACACATTCAAACAGTATATATAAGCTAAAATAAATGAAGAAATATCAGCAACATGATTCAAAACTCACAAGATCATATAACTCAATTCTTAAACCTCCATACAAACATTGACGATGTAACCCTGACACAATGCCCTTCCAGAGTGCTGAAAGACCTTCTTCCCTGGAAATTGTTGAATCAAGTTAAAGTTAATCTCAAGTGATTTCATTTATTCTTATATATTTTTATTTAAATAGTAAATTGAAGAAAAATTCAGGATAAATTTTTTATCAAATGCAAAAGCTATTTGAAATTGTTTCAACTCAAAATCAATTGTGGATTCAGAATCAATTATATAAGGTGAAACCAAACATTATATTGGTTGTTTCCAACCATAATTAAGTTTGCCACAAAACACAAGTCTGACTAAAAGTGCAAAATATAGTTTTGCATTGAGATGAAAATTTCCAAAACATAAACCACATCAAATTCGCCTATAACAAAAAGAAATAAAGTTGAAAAGTGGTCAAACTAATACTAGTACACACACAAAATTGAAAAACTATGACTCACTAAATACAATCATGGAAACATTCAATTGAACTGCAAGTCCACAAAAACCCACCAAAAGTGAGAGTGAAAATCAGATCCAATGCTACTACAACTACATACACGAGGGATCTTCGATAAGATCATGAAAAAGAAGAATACCTAGAAACCCAAAAAAAAATTAAAAAGAAGAAAATCCAGAAAACATTGTAAATAACCTCAGGGAAACATGTAGAGAAAGTAGTGCTGACAAAGGTTTTTCCGAAGGAAAGGTCGGATTTGGATTTAGAATCTGCCACCATGGTTGGTGTTTGTGTTGGGAAAGGAACCAAAGGTTGCGTGTGCAAATTTGGGTCCTTCCCTTCTTCTTTTTTGATCCCTCTTTAAAAGTCATTTTTCATGCAATTTATGGGTATGACACATGATTAAGGCACCAATAGTTTGTAGCTTGCAGAACGAAAACAAAATTATTGATGAATACGGAAACAAAAACAAAATAATTGAGGAATACTGAAATGAAAACTAAAATCACAATGGACCAACCTCAAACCATAGACGAAGAAAAGGCTTTCTGACTGAGGGAGAGATTGACGGAGTTCCTTCACAAAAAATCGCGATTCCGAATTCCTTCACAAAAAATCGTGATTCCGCACCAAACGAGAGTTTTAGAGAGCAAATGACTTTCGTTCATGGATTATGCACCGATTGTGAGAGAAAGGAACGAGATATTGAGACAAAGGGATGAGAGATTGAGAGGGTTTAGGGTCGAAAGAGCAAGAGATTGAGAGTTCAAAGAAAGAAAGTAATTTACAATTCGCTGAATTCATTTTTGGGTTTCAAATATTAACCTTCTAATTTTTATTTTTTTTTTAAAACTCTCCAAAACGACGTCAATTTGGTTATAAAATTTTTTTTTCATACGGTTTGGGATACCGTGGCCAGTTGGCCCCGTATCCCAGTTGTTAGCGTAGCGGCATTCTGGTGGATGTATGTCCTTGACCATGATAATATGGAACTTCTAATCTTAAATTCTATTCTTGTTAGACCCCCTCTTTAGATGTCGGAAAGAGTAAAATTTGATGCACGCATGGTATGAGTGGTCTTCCCGTAATATCTTTGTTTTGTTTTTAGAGTGCCAAATTGTTCGTGTAATATTTTTTTCTTAATAGTAGGCTTTGGGTGTTGAGCTTGTAATGAAGTTACTACCACCAACAAAGTCTGACCATCAATGGGAGAGCTTAAAACTCATTTACATGAAAATGCCGCAACAACCAAATAAGTAAGACAATTGTGTAATCTTTGTTGTCAAATGCACGTAATTACTGTTAATATGATGCACTAATTTACACACAGGTATGATTGTGGCATCTATGTTATCAAGTGGATGGAGTTGTGGGAGAAACACACCATGATGCAAATCTGGAATGAAGTAATTTATGTTTTTTTTTTACTTTATGTATGATATTTTTAGTTGTGAATTTCTTAATAGTGGTTTAACTTACTGATTTAAAATTAACTTTTGGCTAGGCAACCCTTGTTAGAATGAGAAAAGAAATTGTTGTTGTTTGTCTGCTGCATAAGATAAATGAATTGCGAGATTCTGTGATTGAACGAGCAAATTCTAACCTTGCGCATGACAATCCATTACAACAATCAAATGTGGGTATGCGTCTAAAACATAATGGCCAAGTGAAGAGAAAAGTCTCTCGTTAAAATCACCATACACTGCACCCAATAAAAAAATAAATGATGGGGTTGTGATCATACCAATGCATATAGGTAAGTTATTCCATGTCATGTGTTTATGTATTTACAACATGCTTCGTAAAAATATACAACATGTCTCAGAAAAGTATAAAACATATTTTGTGAGAGTATACATGTTTCATAAAAGTATACACCATCCTTCATAAAAGTATACAATATGTTTCACAAAAGTATACAACATGTTTAAGAAAAACATACAACATCAAATCCATCTCATCAATTGCATTACAAAAATCTAAGAAAATCATAAACTGCAATAAATAGTAACCACACAAGTATACAACATGTTTCATAAAAGTATACATGTTTTAGAAAAGTATACAACATACTTCAAAAAACATGCTTTTAAAAGGTATACAACATGTTACAACACCGTATCCATGAAATCAATTGCAAAACTAAAACTAAAGAATTGAAAAAATGTATAATAATAATCAAAGAAGTAGTTTCGTAAACAAAACCAATAAAAAATGATAAACTGTATAACAGAAACCAAAGAACTAAACAACATATATATATATATATATAAATATAAATATACAACATTCTTTATAACATGTTATATACTTCTTTGGTTTCACATAAGTATACAACAAGCGTATACATATTCTAATGACCAATTTTTTAATTTTTTTTTCGTATATTTACTTCTATTTTTATTTAAGTATACAATAAAGCATATATAATTTTGCTTTTAATTCTCAATAATTAATTTTATTATTTCAGACAATAAAGCTTTCCGTGCTTAAAAATTTATCTCAATTTTAAACTAATCACATTTTTTTTATTTCTCATCGTTGAGAAAAAAGTAAATTCATTACATTAATTTTAATATATACTACTGTTGTAAAGCTCTCCCAATCATGGTTAATATTTTCTTAAAATTCTTTTTACGGATTTCACCTTGATGAATGAGGAATTTTCAGAAGACAACTTCATTTTTTAAGCGAATTCGAAATGGTTTGTGGCAAAATATATTGCTTGGATTGAAATTAAAACTCTACTAATTTGTGAAAATATTTAGGTTAGCCACAATTGTAAAATCTACAATTCTACTAAAAAATGAAAATAAAAAATTCTTCATACTTTTATATATATATTATCCAATCCCTAGATCCTAAACCCGTTATATCTCTTGTTTTATTTGTCCGTCTCTGTTTTATTATTTCCATTTTTTTTTATATTTTTCAAGTTATTATAAATATATGTATTTTGAAGTTATTAGATAATAAAAGTTAACTAATTTTATTTTGAGTACAGTTTTTATTATTCAAATTTTATTTTTTTCAATTTTAAATATATATTCAAAAAATTAAACTTGTCTTAAAATGAATTATGCTATCCAGAATAAGAGTTAAAATTAAAAAAATAATAATAATTTGATTTATTCAAACAAAATACTTTAAAAAGTAAATAAATCAAAGCAAGTGAAATTTCAAGCATTTCATCTTGATATTAGGTGGAATTTGAAAATTGGTGAAACGGAGAATTGTTTGATTGTAGAGTTAAAGAGCAATAGAAAATATGAATGTGACATGAGCTATACAGGTATGAATGGTAATGCAGCGGAGCAGGGTGTGAATGGTAACGGTGATTTGAGTTTGTTAAATAAGTTGATTTGTAATATGAGGAGGGTGGAAGATGACTTTATGGCACAATTACATTGCCTTGAGTCCCGTGGGAAGAAGCAGAAGACAGAAGTTGATGATTGGTTGAATAAACTGCAGAAGCTGAAAGAGAGAGCCATTGATCTCAAAAACTCACTGAATAATCAGTTTGGATCTACTGTCTTCCCTCATGATTTCGCAGCTCAATTTCACAATAAAGAAGCCTCTGGTGCTGTCAAATGAGTTCGTTGGCAAAAATTTTGAGGTAAACGTTAAATTGATGTGGAAGCTTCTGGAAGATGATAAAGTTTTTATTATTTGCATACAAGGAATGGGTGGAGTGGGAAAAACATTCCTAGCAACTTATATGCAGAATGACATCAAAAGTAAGAGTACTTTCAAGGACGTCTTGTGGGTCACTGTTTCCCAGTATTACACCATTTTGAAATTGCAACAAAACATTGCAAAAAGAATTGGGGTAAAGCTTTACGGAGATGACGAGAGAAGTAGAGCAACAAATTTGGCATGTGAGTTGGAGAAATTGGAAAAGGTAGTGCTGATTTTGGATGATGTTTGGAAATATATTGATCTACAAATGCTGGGTATTCCTCTTAAAGTTAATGCTATTAAATTGATCATTACGACTCGTTTGAAACATCTGTGTTGACACATGGATTGCCCGCCAAATAATACAATTCAAATGTACCCTTTCTTGAAAGAAGAAGAAGAAGAAGAAGAAGAAGATGTCGAGTTATTTTTGCTAAAACTTGGAAACCATGGGATACCTGCAACAATTCCCCCTCCAGTACTTGACGCTTCAAGATCTATTGTACGGAGATGCGATGGTTTACCACTTGGAATCAGTGTAATGGCCAAAACCTTGAAAGGGCGAGATGATGACATTGTTTGGTGGTCACATGCAGATTATGAATTTGAATATTTGGAAGAGATGAATGAAGAGGTCTTTAAAGTACTAAAACGTAGCTACGATCATTTAATTGAAGAGGACAAGTAAAATTCTTTTTCTACTCTGCACATTTACCTGATTATGTTTTGACAGAGCATTTGGTTGCGAAGCTTGTTCAGGGTGGATGGTTAAAAGGAAAGAGGAGTTTGAAGGAAACATTTTTGAAGGGGCTTGTCATATTTGATAAACTCGTAGACCATTCTTTGTTGTTAGGGTACGATGACACAGATAGTGTTAAAATGCATGGTCTAGTGAGGTACATGGCGAGGCATATTTTGGAAGATAGTCTGGTTAAATGTGGGGAAGGTTTGACAAAGATACCTCACATGCGGGAATGGACAGTCGATTTGAAAGCAGTTTCTTTGGCGAATAACGAGATAGAAGGAATCGCAGAGGCCACGTCACCTAATTGTCCATGCTTGTCCACCTTGATTTTGTCTCATAATTCCATAACACATATTCCCGAGTGTTTTTTCACACACATGAACGCTCTAACACTACTTGATCTATCATTCAATCCTATGTTAACATCTTTGCCAAATTTTCTGTCTAACTTGAAATCTCTCACTTCTTTACTGCTCAAGGGATGTTCAATATTAGAATATATACCTCCACTGGGACAGCTACAGGCACTGTCAACATTGGACATTTCAGATTGTTCCATCCACCAAGTACCACAAGGCTTAGAAATTCTAATAAATTTAATATGGCTTGATTTGTCTCAGGAGAAGAATTCAATAACAGTACCAAGAGGTGTAATATCCGGTTTGACCAATATGCAATATCTGGATCTCCGGGGTTGTTCAGGTATAAATGTACAAGATATACAAAGGATGACTATGCTTGAATGTTTTGCAGGAAGCTTTGTTGATCAGTGTAGCTACGATCCTTACCGGGAAAATATCCTAGATTGTGATCATGGACCTCAAACTTATACCATTCATTTTGGAGAATTACAACATTGGAGGTCTTACATAGATGACTCTTCCATTTATCCTAAATTTAATAAACGAACAGTAATCTTTGGAGATTGTAAAAAATCACTTTGTTATTGCCACGAAACCTTACAGAATTGTCTGTACGTGACAATAATCGACTGATATGCTTATGTTTAGCTCTGTCATCTAATGGTTCTCCTTCTTTGAACAAGATTTCCATCCAGAAATGCACAAAATTGGAGAGCTTATTTTGTTTATCTAGTTATTGTTCCTTGTGCACTAATGTCCAATACTTCCATTGTTTGGAACTTAGTTATTTGGAAAGTTTAACTGCCATATGCAAGGAAGACGTTGTTGATTTACCACAATCTTTGCCTCCGAGCGGTTTGTTCTCTCAACTCAAGGATTTTAGAATCTGGGGATGCCATAAAATAGAGATGCTACTGAGACAACGGTTAGTGTCACAACTTAGAAACCTGGAGTATATAAGTGTTTGGAACTGTCGTTTGATGAAAGAGATATTTGGAGTGAGCAGCTGCGGTGATGACATTGACAATGGTTTCAACATTACACTCCCTAACTTGACTAAATTGGAATTGTGGGATTTGCCAGAGTTGAAGACAGTGTGCAAAGGAATATTAGCATGTGGATCTCAGCATCTATTGGACATCTTTGACTGTCCCAAACTAGAACGACCTGAAATACGCTTGATTGAACCTGGTGATTTTGATTTTTAACTTATATTTACAGATCCGGTTAGAACTAAATAAATAAATTTGTAATATAGTAGTTTTGGAGATTGTATGTGGACTTCTATTTGAGTCCTAATCTCTTCCAAGAAGAATATATAATTATGGGCATCACCGTTCAGCATGATCAATGAATCTTGTCTTTGCAAATAGATAACCTATTACTTACTGGTGTTCCTTGAAATGAAAAATGAAAAAACAATAATTATCTATATACCTGAGAAACTCGTAAAAAGTTAGGAATTTTTCAATTAGAAGATCTGATGAATACCTCAAACATCCATCTTTATCACATTAATGGGAGGAAATTGTTTGGCTAACAACTTAGCTACTGTATCCCATAGTGTATTTTCATTAAAAAAAATGAAATTAAAAGTAAAACGACGTTATTTTGCTTTGTTTAGGAAAATAAAATTTGCGAAATAAAGGTCCTGCTAAACCCATTTTGAAGCTTCTTTCTCTCTCAATCTACACCCATTTTTAGTCTTTTTTTTCTCTTAATTTACACTCATTCTCCATTTTCAATCTACACCCATTAAAATCAAAATTTGGAGGCTTCTTTCTCTCTCAAACTACACACATTTTTAGTCTTCTTTCTCTCTCAATCTACACCTATTCTCCATTTTTGAAACTCATTGATTTTTCACCATCTTCTTTCTCACTCAATCTGCACAACTTCTTTGAATCTTGTTGTACACCTGTTCAGAATGTTGTAAACTTTTATAAAGAATGTTGTCTACTTTTATAATAAATGTTGTATACTTAACTGAAAAATTTTGTTTAATTCTTTGTTTACTGTTATACACTTTATTAGTTGTCTATCAAGTTTTTTTTTTGTTTTTGGTGATGGATTATTAATTGATTTTGTGCATAACTTTTGTGAGACACTTTGTTTATTTTCATGGTTATTGTTAAACATGTTTTCTATTTTATTTTATTTTTTTGGTTTTGCAATTTATTTCGTGGGCATGGTCCAGTAAACTTCTTTAAATAAGGTCTTGTACTTGCTGATCTTTCAGAATCACTATAGAATTGTACAAAAGTCCTGTACTTGTTGATCTTTCTGTATCACTATGTCTATCTAAGTAGAAAAGTAGTAACTGAAGCAACTATGTGATTTAAATATGGGTTAGTGTAACTCTGACAACCTTTCCCTTCTTTTCCTTCTTGTGCTCGATATAAACTGCATTAAACATTTTGAATTGATATGACCTGTGATAGTTTCCACTACTTGAGTTCATGTTAGAAAGGAAACAAGAAACTATTGTTATTGTTATGCATGTATATTTCTGTATTTACCTTAAATCCTCATATACTGCATCAAAGAGAAGAAAAAAATAATTGGGTGTGTATTTCCGTATTTACCTTAGTCCATGTTTTTTTGTTAAAATTTTTTGTTGTTGTTGTTCATGACTAAAATAGTTATGTGATTGATGCATATTGATGTCATGCGTGGTAAAAGGTTAAGCCAATTGATTACTAAATTGTTGACATCCATTTCTGTGAGTATTTCTGTTTCTGTGAAAACACTGAAATGTTCTGTTTTAACATGCAGAATCATGCAGAGTTGGTCAGGATTGTTTGAAGCTATGTTAAGTTCAATTGACGGGTCAAACCTGTGAAGAAAGGACTTTGTTTAGAATTTGGTTCCCCTTCATGTACAACTTATGAATTGATGTAGGACTATGACATATATTGGTTTGTAGTATGACAGTGTAATGTAACTAGTTGATTTAGGATGAAATATTGTTTGTGATATTGTATAGAAATCAATTCTCAAGTCAAGATATGAATGATGTTTCTACTTAATGAAATGAAAGGGTACTCTTTTGGGTTTTTGTTTGTCAAACTTGATATTACACATCAAAATTTAAGCGTTGTATACTTTTGTGAATAATGTTGTGTACTTTTATGAAGAATGTTGTGTATTGTTGTGAAGAATGTTGTGTACTTTTATGAATGCAAAAATAATTATGATAATCGATTACCCTATAGTGGTAATTGATTAACACCGAGAAACCCTAAATAGTACTTTTGTGAATAACGTTGTGTATGTTTATGAAGAATATTGTGTACTTTTGTGAAGAATGTGATGGAGGACCATCTCCAAAAGCTTAACAAACTCTTCAACCTTACTTTTTAATAAATTGAGCTTCTAATAAAATTCGCTATGTTTTTTACTGTCTGACCAGGTTTAGTATTCAGAGCATAACTTGGACTAAACAACTCCAACTTAGATGTTCTTGGTGTCTTTTTAAATCTGACTTAAAGGGCTACAAAAGCTATGAAGACACCAAAACCTAGTTCGAACTTCATCTAGGAGGAAATATGGTTTGAAGTTACGTTTGGATACTACCAGGATGTTCCAGCGGGGTGCCTGACCAGGTTTGGTATTTCGAGCATAACTCGGGTGACACAACTCCAATTTAGTTTGTCTTTTCGTCTTTTTAAAGCTGACTTAAAGGGTTACAAAAACTATGAAAACACCAAAGCCCAGTTCAGACTTCATCTGGGAGTAAATGGAGCTTGAAGTTAACGTTTGGAAGCTGCCAGGATTTTTCAGTGAGTTGCTTATTTGTTTAGGCCTTATTAGTTTCTTTCAATTTTGTAATTGCTTTTAAGAATTGAATTGTAGGCCTTGTATTTTTAAGTGTACTCAGCCTAGTTGACATTAATTGGACTTATTCTTATGATCCAAGTTAAGCAAGTGTAATACACTCTCTTAAAGGAGAGTGGATGGGAAAAGAGAGAGAGTTAGTGGAATTTCCACTAACTTGATTTAAATCTCCACCACTTGATCAATTCATAATCAAGGGTGTAAATTTAAATCAATCATCTAGGATTTAATCTCTCATTCAAGATGAAATTCTAGTCTTAAGATTAATTTTAATCCAAGGCATAGAATTCCATCTTACTTCTCCCTTGATCATCACTCCTAGCTTGAATTATAAGCCTTTTGATCACACTTTTTCTAGATCCTTCTTGATTGATCAATTGTGAAGGGTTACTTGCTTCACTTTATTGATTAATCAATGATCTAAGGTTGCTGAATTATTCATGGCCTAGTGCTTGGGAAACGGCCTTGCCACTTATATTGGTCAACACTTTCATTTGTACTCACTTTTTCTAGTCAAAATGAATGAAAATTGAGAATTGTTTCTCTTGAAAGGAGTAGAGCTTTCCTAGGGTTTTTTTCTTGAAACATTGAATCTTTTTATGGATCCTTGCATCCAAGTGGCGATTCTTCCTAAGAGCTTATTGAATTTCTAATTCATGGCGCTCCCACCATTCTTGTCTTCTCCATTTTATCTTTTCTTCCCCTTTGATTTAGTTCCATTAATTAGCACCTTGACCATGAACTTCTTGCTGCATTTTTGTGAGATCAAGAATGTTTAAGAGTGATTGAAGGTTGGTGAATGAAGATTGGGGCAACTATTTGCTTATCCATGAAGACCCCTTCCAAGTTCCTCATGGGTTTGCATCAAATTTGGTATTAAGAGCTTGTTCTTCACCTTCTTGTTCATCACTTATGGTATTGAGTCTTGCTCCTATCTTTTTTTATTCAATTTTTGATTCAATTGAAATTTTGTTGAGTTTATTTTGTGTGTCTTGGCTGTCCAATGCATTGAGAATATGTTCTGACACTTGTGGTAGATCGTACATGACCTAATTTACATGCTAGACATATTCTAGTTCATATCCCCCATGTGTTTGATGAATTTTCTCAATGTGTATCTTGTATCCTCTTTGCTGGAATTTGATTGCCCTGCAACATTATTGGCTTAATTAAGTGCTTATATGTTTCATTATTACATGTTTAGCGCATTATAAGTTCAAGTTACCTCTACCATGCATTATCTTACTTGTTAGCAAAGTTTGACTTGATAACTTGAGTTTTTGGGCCTTGATCTTAGACTGTCCATCAAAGAAAAGCCAAAAGAAAATTATAGAAAAACAAAAGAAAGGAAAAGAGCAAAAGAAAATACTCAAAAGAAAGAGTCAAAAGAAAATTCAAGAAAAGAAAAATATAAGAAAAGAGAGTTTGAAGAAAATTGAGTGAAAAATAGTAGCTCTTGTGAGTTGAAAAATATTGGGAAAATTAAATGCAGTACCTTGGTGATTTGGGTTCCTTAAACACCTAAAAATTTAGTGTCCATGCTCATTTAGGAATTATTGCTCATTAGGCTCAAGTATCATAATCACTAATTGGATCAAATTTGCTAATAGCATGATAATTGAACTTATGGTGTGCTTTGCATGTGCCTAAACATATATGCCCTGTTTTTGCCCTGTTTTTGGACCCATATTTGTGGCTGCCCTGCACCTAAAATTGAGCTTATTTAGTGCCTTAAGATCATCCAAACCAATTCCCAAAATTTCATGACATTTTGAGCAAATTTTCAAGCCTTAAGTTGCAGTTTGGTGACGGTTGGGCAAATTCCGTGACAATTTCGGGTTGTGTTAACCATTGATTTGATGACTTTTGGCCATAAGTTTATTTAGTTTTATATATATATATATATATATATATATATATATATATATATATATATATATATATATATATATATATATATATAAGGTCAATTGGAAGGTTTCATAATTTTCCAAGCTCATTTCATATGTTTTTGAAATTTCACAAGTTTGAGAAGTTTTCGTGACGGTTTTGTCAAAATTCCAACAAATTGTACTTATTTTCCTTCCATCCTTTGAGTTCTCATTTTTTAAAAATTTTTACAGTTTTAAATATTGGTTTTCTTTCATTTTAGTGAATTAAATACATTAGCCTTTGTATTGATCATTAATTTCCATTTGAGTAGCCAATTTTTGTTCATTGATTTGTCCTTTTTATTGCTTTTCCTTGTTTCCTATTAGTTTTGTCTAGAGTTTGTCTTCTTTGATCTCCTTGAGATTTGTGGTTGAATTTTTCCTCTTTCACTTGAATTAATTGGACTTGATAATTGATAGAGGTTTCTCAAGAAGCTCTAAAGAGAGTTAAGAGGAAAAAGGCTAGAGTACATATCATAGAAAAAGCCTCTAAGAGTGTAAACAAGAGTGTTGAGTGAAACACTTAGTTGAGTGGTGAAGTTTATTTTCTTTATATTTTTTTGTATACTAATCCTTTTTCTTTGCAGCCATGGGAGATATTTCCCCAAATATTGAAGACCAAATACGTCCTAGTGATGTTAGATTTTTGAAATGTTTTATGGAGACAATGGACAAATTTGAAACAATTATAAAAAATGATTTGAATGAGTTGAGAAGGGAAAATTTTAGGCGGTTGAGGGAAGAAGAGAGTAAGATGGAGGACCTTGAGAGGAGACTAAGGGAAGAGCGTGAGCGAAAAAAATGAAAGAAGAGGAAAACAAGAAAGGTATTATAGTTCATATCAAAAAAGTGATAGAGATTACTATGAATCTAGGAAGGAATATACAGATAGCAAAGAGAGAAGGATTAGAGAAGAGTATGAGAGAAAAGAAACTAAGTATAAGAGAAGAGAAAAAGAGTTAAAAGAAAAGGAGTTAATGGAAAAAGAGTTGAGGGAAAAGGAGATAAAAGAGAAAGAATTGAGAGAAAAAGAAATTAAAGAGTTAGAGTTATTGGAAAAACAAATGAGGGAGAAAAGTGATTCATTACTTGTTTCTACTAACCCTTCATTTGACACTTTTGATTCTTTCTTTGCTGATGTTGTAGGTATTGTGCCAAAAGAGGATTTCAAAGAGAAAATTGATCATCTCTTGTGTAAAGATGTTGAAAGGAATGAACTTAATGTTTTAATTAAAGATGCTTGTGATCATCTTTACAAATTTCGTTTTGATTTGATTTCTAATAAAGATATGTGCACAAAAGAGTCTTTGAACATTTATGATCAAGAAAAGGAAACACCTTTAGAATTTGAACTACCTTTTGAGAAAAAAAATTTATCATCTACTACCCATTTTACTTCTAATAAGAATGAGATTGCACTAGAGTCTTATGGCTTTAAGCCTTGGACAACCCTTGAGATTGAGAATTTACAATTTTTAATTGTGCCTACTAACTTTAACTCTCATGATATTGATGGTTCATATAGGTTGATGAAAGAATTAAAGAATGAGGAAAAATTACAAACTTCCACATCTTTTGAAAGACCAAAGGCACCTTGTGAGAGAGATAAGAGTTTCACTCTCAAGAAGTATTGTGTTCTAGGACAAAGTGAGAAGTTGTGCATAAAGGAACCATGGAGTCACTTGAGAAGAGGGAAAGGAATACTTGAAGATTATGCATTATCAAAAAGGGAGACTTCCTTGCCTCTTACTTATCCTATTAATTCTAATTTGCACAACACTTTTTGTGACAGAGTCTCATGGCATTATACTTGAAAAATATTTGAGAATACTAAGTTGAAATCCTTACTTGAGCCTACTAATAGTTCTCTTTTTGATGTTGAATATCCTTTTAGGTTGAAGAATGAATTTAAGAAGAAGGGAACATCACAAGCTTCTACACCTAAAAGAAGTATCTTAAAGAAGAATTTTAACAAAGTGGAGTACATATGGATTAAAGAACTAGTATCTATACATTTAAAGGAAGAATTAAAGACCCCTTGGAGTTTGGGTTTTATCATAGAATATCACTTGCATTCTTCCTTTACTTCTCTACATTGTGTTAATGATATTAGTAGACAAAGCATCTTGTTATTAAATGTTAAACTTGATAGAGTCTGCTTGATCTTTGATCCGGGTGGATTATTTTTATAGTAGGTAAGAACCTAAGGTCACTTGAGGACAAGTTGGCCACAAGAAGGAGGGTTTGATGGAGGACCATCTCCAAAAGCTCAACAAACTCTTCAACCTTACTTTTTAATAAATTGAGCTTCTAATAAAAGTCGCTATGTTTTTTACTGTCTGACCAGGTTTAGTATTCAGAGCATAAATTGGGCTATACAACTCTAATTTAGCAGTTCTTGGTGTCTTTTTAAAGCTGACTTGAAGGGCTACAAAAGCTATGAAGACACAAAAGCCCAATTTTAACTTCATCTAGGAGGAAATTGGGCTTGAAAGTAACGTTTGGATACTGCCAGGAAGTTCCAGCGGGGTGCTGACCAGGTTCAGTATTTCAAGCGTAATGTGAGCTAAAAAACTCCAATTGATTTCATCTTAGTGAAATTTTAAAGCTGACTTAAAGGGCTACAAAAGCTCAGTTCGGATTGCATCTAGGAGGAAATGGAGCTTGAAGTTAACGTTGGAATGCTACCAGGATTTTCCAATGACTTGTTTAATTGTTTAGGTCTATTAGTTTCTTTTAATTATGTATTCGTTTTAATACTTGAGTTTGGGCCTTGCAATTGTAAAGTGTGCTCAACCTAGGGTGTCTCTCATCTCACCATTGATCACTCATTTCATCCTAGGGTGGATAACATTTTAGATTTCTAACCTTAGGCTCATTGCACATCCATTAAATTGGTCAACATTTCTATTGTACACACTTTTAGTAAAAAATGAATGAAAATTGAGAATTGTTTCTCTTGAAAGGAGTGAAGATCTCCTAGGATTTTCTTCTTGAAACCTTGAATCTTATCATGGATCCTTGCATCCAAGTGGCGATTCTTCCTAAGAGCTTATTGAATTTCTAATTCATAGCGCTCCCACCATTCTTGTCTTCTCCATTTTATCTTTTCTTCTCCCTTTGATTTAGTTCCATTAATTAGCACCTTGACCATGAACTTCTTGCTGCATTTTTGTGAGATCAAGAGTGTTTAAGAGTGATTGAAGGTTGGTGAATGAAGATTGGGGCACTCCTTTGCTTATCCATGAAGATCCCTTACAATTTTCTCATGGGTTTGCATCACCAGACCTAACATAGCACATGTAGTGGGAGTTGTGAGTATGTTTCTATCCAGTCCTGGAAAGGAGCATTGGGAGGCTGTAAAGTAGATATTGAGATATTTGAAGGGTACTTCAAGGATGCATTTGTCTTTTAAAAGAAGTAATCTCACTTTATAAGGTTTTTCTGATGCAGACTTAGGAGGAGATCTTGGTGGTAGAAAGAGCACAACAGGCTATGTATCTTTGTTGGGTGGTACTATTGTTAATTGGAAATCTAAACTTCAAGGTAGAGTTTCTCTTTCAACCACTAAAGCTGAATATGTGGCAATTTCAGAAACAACCAAGGAGATGATATAGCTAAAGAATCTTTTAAGAGGATTAGAAAAGGAACAAGATGATGCTCTATTATTTTGTGATAGTCAGAATGCAATATACCTTGCTAAAAATCCAATCCTTCATTCTAGATGCAAGCATATTGAGATAAAGTATCATTTAATCAGAGACTTGATAAGTAATGGAGATCTATCTTTGATAAAGATCTCAAGGTCAGAGAATCCAGCAGATATGTTGATCAAGACAGTTACATTTGATAAGTTGAGGTTTTGTATTACCTCAACTGGTCTTCGAGAGTGATTAATGATGAAGGCACTAGACTAAGTGGTGATGTGAATCAAACTTCAAGTGGGAGAATCGTTAGGAGTATATGTAGTTTGATTAAGTCTCACATCATGTAAAAGATGCAATTAGACTTAGTCTCACATCGTATAGAAAAGTGAGAGAGACCGTATTTTGTCTCTATATAAACAACTCTCTGTAAAACTTGAAATTCACACCAAGCATAAACTGGTCTTAGTGTAGTCGTGGTCGTAGGCAAATTACCGAACCACGTTAAATTTCTTAAGTCTTTTTTTCTCTTCTTTATTTCCTTATTTATTTTATTATTAATTTGTTCTTAACATGTAACACATGAGATTTTTATACTAGTTAGTCTTATCATAGAGACTACGTCTAATTTCTTAACAACTGTTAATATTTCACTATTTTCAGTGAGATACAAGTATTATTTGATCCTAACCACTTCTGGCGCGGTATAAGCATTCTTTGTTTTTAGCTTCTTCAGGCTAACCAATGAATCTTTTAGAATAGCCTTTTCGGGCTTACACCTACCACTAATGATAAAGAATGTATAGAGATTATTTATCTGGCTTACACCTACCACTAATGATAAAGAATGTATAGAGATTATTTATCTAACAAAAATAAACCTCTACATAGAGAGGGACTTACAGTGAAATATTGAAAGGCTTTTTACAATAATGGTTTGAAGTTTAAAACTACAAGGGTTTGGATTTTTTTATGATAACCTCTATTTCAAATCTCCAATCTTTAACCTTTATATACATGGAGAACTTGAAATAGTTGTTAAACTTAACAATTTCAAAGTCTTCAATATATCTATTGGAAGTGTGTAGTACATCTATATACATTAAATGTATATATATGGACTGCCATACCAGAAACAACGAAAAATGTGTTTTCCTTTCTACATCAGATTTTTGTGTCAAATAATATCCTCTTTATTCTAACTTGACTTGTCTTTTAAAGATGAGTATAATTGACTTCCTTATACTTGATTGAGCAACAACTTTCATCTGCTGACTCTATAATTTGTTCCCTCCATTCATTTGGCAACTTTATTCGCATGATAGTTTTATTCATCTATTAAGACTTCATTTGTTTATTAATCCTTTGTCTTTTATATATATATATATATATATATATATATATATATATATATATATATATATATATCAAAATTGAAAATTATAATTTGTCTGTTAACAAATTTCACTTAAAAGTATATATACATTAGAAAAATTATTTATGGTTATTTATTCTTATTTGAACACTTTTTTCCTTCGTAAATTTGAAACTCTCAATTTTCTTTTAATCATAAATTTTTTTTTTATCTTTGATAATTTTTATTATATTTATTTTTCCCAAATTTATTTAATATTTATCTCGTTTATTTACTCAACCTCCTTTATAATTAATAATACGTTCTTATCTTTTTAGATTAATTTTATAGGAGAAAAAGTTTTTTGTTTTTATTTTAATAGAACTATTCAATTAACTTTTTATCTTATACAAATAATTTTCCAAAAATAATATTATTCCACAAATAAAAATATAAAGCTTTATGGATTTATTTAAAACTTGTAATAATATATTTTAATGCGTAATATTGATTTATTTAATTACATAATATGATGTAATTAACGGGATAATATATATATATATATATATATATATATATATATATATTATCTCTGTGGAATGAATTGATTAATTAAATGTAACATATTTTCTTGATATCTGATATTTTAAATACATAAATTACAAGTATTTAATGAGTTGTGCTCAATCCTTTCTTCACATATCTAATATTATGTTGTGACTTGTGATGCCATCTCCTATCTATATGTTGTCTAACATATTACCTGAATAACAACTTTTACTCTTGCATTAAATCAGTTTTTATATAAAAATTTTAAAATTAAGAAAACTAATAAATTTTGTTAAAATAATAATAATAATAATAATAATAAAAGGATTGTTATATTGTCAGCGATATTTTAAAGAATTAAAAAAATATTTTAAGAATTTAAAATGAATTTATTTATTGATGATGGCCTTTTAACGGGTTGTTCGTACGAGAGTTATTTCTTATATTATTTATCGATTACAGGAACTCACCAGAATCAATACTATTAAAACTGAAATCTCTTTAAGAAAGCAATGGATTAAATTAGATGTAACATATTTTCTTGATATTTAAAATTTAAAATATATAAATTACGATGATTTAACGGGTTGTGTTTAATCTTTTCTTAATCTCTCTAATACTAGATTCTTAAAATGCTTAGTACAAAAACTTCTGTGCGTCTATATATATATATATATAGAGTGAGTGTGAGAGTGTCCGTGATTATAAACGTAAACCACGTTCCTAATATTATTAGCATGTAATTCTAAAGAAAAATTACCTTTATAGTTTTAATTAAGATTTTTATCAGACTATTTGAAAAGAAAAATTATTTTTTATAATTTTAAGCAAGATTTTGTTCTTTAAGAATTGACCTCGAGAGGAAAAAACTGTGCAATATTTTTAGTTTATGAAAATTAAAAATATATTAAAAAAAAAAAAAAAACAGCTCAGGAGTAGTACCAAAATGCAATGCAGGGTCATCAAATTGCTTCATTCAATTGTATCTATTTCCCCGTATGTAAAGGGAACCCTCCAGTGTCCATTGTCTCACTGTGACACGCATGGACACATAGATTTATACAACATTTTTCGACACAATTTTAAAATTAACGAATTCTAAATTTAGGATCATGCTGAAGGACTTATAACAAAAATGTACAAACTGTACCAAAAGTTTGTTACATATTAATTATGCCCTTTTCTCGTGTAAACCTGACCCATAATTTGCACCCATGAAGTAAGCATAAAGCTCATCAACTTGCATAACTTCACCACTTTGCCAACACTCATGATGATGATGAGTGGCATCATCAAAAAACACCCCTGAGCTCCCACCCTCTTCAAAAGAAGTTGAAAATTCACAAGAAACATTATTATTATTATTATTATTATTATTATTATTATTATTATGGTGATCTCCACCTTTGAGATTATTACCAATCAGTAGCATCTCTTGAGTTTTCTTCAGTTCTGCCTTGAGCCTTTCCACATCTTTCTCTAATTGCTTCTTTTCTTCCATCACATTCTCTAGCTTTGCTTGAAGCACACTATGGTCCACCTCAAGGCTCTGAGTCTTCCAACGTGCCCTTTTGTTTTGGTACCATATTGCAACTTGTCTTGGAGGCACACCAAGTTGGTTTGCAAGGTGGAACTTTTGCTCTGGCTCTAGCTTCATGTTTGAGGCAAAACATTTCTCAAGAATAGCAACTTGGTCCTCAGTTAGCCTCTTTTTGTTGTTGTGTTTAGCTCTTTGGTGGACATGTTCTTGGCTCTTGAAGGAGAACAAGAAATCCCCCATTTGGGTACGAGGGAGTCACTTGATTGAAGAGGTTGGGTTTGGTCTTTTGCGATGTGTGGATAAAGAAGAGTTAGAAGAGATTAATGTGTTTAGTTTCTCATAAGAGAAAGTTGGGTGTTCATTCTTTTTTATAAGGCCTTTGGCTTGAGAAACATCAAGTGCCCCACCATATTGAGTGACAAAGAGTTAGAGGACTTTAAATGTCTTAATAAATACTATGCAAAGTCTGGGTAACTTGAATTGTCTATAGTGACTACGTAGGATTAAAACCACTTGTTCCGTTTCTTGTTCCCTCCTTTCCCCTGTAATAAAAAATGACGTGTCATGTCATGATTATCATTTTATTTTAATTGGATTGTTCTCGTCCTTCCAATTTAATTTTTTATTTTATAAAACATTATGATAATATTTTATTTTTTAAAAATAATAAATAAATTCTTCATTCTCCTTATAATCCTTAAATTGTATTTACCATCCAGTTCAATAAATATATAAATGCATAATAATAGGACTAAAATAATTGATAGAATTAAAAATGATATATTTATTTACTATCTTTTAATATTAAATATTAATATAATATAACATTATACAAGGTTAAAGATTAAATAATTTAATTATTTAATGAAAAATTATATATGGGGTCGCCCATATTAGTATTTTACTTTTTGAAATATAAATATGATACATGATTTAATGTGATGGAAAGCTGGAAAAAATAGTAGCAAATATTAATAGAGTATTTATGATGTAAAAGTATATATATACCCATGAAAACAAAAGAGAAAATGGAAATATGTGATTTGATCACTGTAGATGTATTTGTAATTCATGTCAGTCTCTTAAATTTATTATGGAGCATGATTTATTAGTAGCATGCACATATACACATATGAAAAAATATGCAGAAAAGAAGAGATCATAGGAAAAGAATATAAATAGAAAGAGTATATATGTGATTAATGGTGTAGTAAGGAAAAGAAAGATAAAAAGGAAATAGAAGAATAATTAAAACAAATACATGTATGTAATTACTCTCTATACATTATAACTTCAATATTCATTTGTACTTAAGAAGTTTAAACATTCTGAAACTTGCTGAAAAGCGTAAACTTTTGTGTTCATCCATTCGGTCAAGATCCTAGACAATCTTTAATCAGGTTAATTAGATGGATATGATAAGATTGCAAAAGACAAAATTAGCAATAGACATTATTATCGATTTATCTTCATTAACTTGTGATATACAGATTGTCTGCTTCAACTTAAACATAGTTAATCTTACTTTAATTGGAAAGATCCCAACAATTAATAATATTTTGTATATGTTACGTCAATGATCAGTGCCTGTGTCGTTTGGAAGGTGACAACATATTCCCCACCAATGCATAAAAAAATTTGCGGTTGAGGCCTAAGTTCATGCATCCTTGGATCTCAAATAGGTTTACTCATAAAGCTCAACTATTTCAAGCAATGATGAAGCTGCAATCCCTTCACTGAATCTGTTTGAAGAATTAGATTGCTCATGGCCTCACTGGCTCTTTTCCTATCCTAAGTGCATGAACTTAGTTCATACCCTCAAGATAGTAAACATGCCACGCCAATGCCAGTTGCCTTGATAGTGAAAGTGAAAATAATAACTTTCAAGTATGTTATGTTACAAACATTTTGAAATAGTACAAATCTTGTCCGGATCAACACCTATCTTAGTGATAAAATAAATGTTTAATTATGTTTTTCTTTCATCCACTATTTTATATTTTAGTCTAGTCCTTTTAATTTTTTTTGTTATCTTTTATTTCCTCATTTATTTTATGTCAACAATTTTAGTGTACATAATTATATTAAAATGATTAAGTTCTAACATCATCCTATAATAAAGTTATGAGTCATTTTTATAACAATATTTAATATATCAACATTTTTATAACTATATAGTTGAATTTAACATTAAAAAGTAAAATTTTTATCAGAAAATAAATTAGGGACTGAAAATCGATAAAATTTTTTAGAGGGGTTCAAAATTAAAATTTGAAATTGATGGATTAAAAACTTAACTAAGGCTAAAACAAAGAAAGTTAAAGATTTAAATCCATTAATAATTTTTTTTATGAATTTTATAAAATAAAACGATACCAACTGTTAACAAATTTCCGAAATAATAATTATATAATTATTTTCATATAAAGTCAGGGTTTTTTTTAAAAAAAATTTACTTTTAAACTTCACTTGTTAAAGGATTGAATTGGTCCCCGTCGGGATTAAGTTTGCATTTGTCGGCGTGATGAAATTAGCTTATCCTATTACATTTTTTTTAACAAAACATATTCTAATAATTTGGAATGGGAAGTTGCTGAATGTGCCATAAAAATCAGTTTAGCAACATGTTCTAGCATGTACTGGTCAAAATTTGAATCAATTTCATTTGGTCAATCCCATTGAGAGACTTTGAAAGACCTACACAAGGAAAGGTACCTAATTGTGGGCTACTAGCTGTAGGTTACATTTTTGTGTTTTTGTTAAGAAGTACAATTTTTGTTTTTTGTAAGAAGACTTTGCGAAATTTAAATTCATGTTAGCCATATTTGCGAGAGAAAAAAGTAAGTCACTATCCTCTCCCTATATATATATATAGAAATTAAAATAACTAATGAGAGTATTTTTAAGAGTTATGTTTTAATAAGAGTGTTCACAAGATTTTGTTTTATCAATGAAAGTGCTTTTTAAGAGTTTATGCAATGCATAAAATATTTTTTATTTTATATAACTAAAGTTTATAATAGGTGAATACTTTTCAATATATAAATTATATTATAGTTAGGGGAAAGATTAAAGTATTTTACACATGCTATTCCATTGTTCAATAACTTTTAACCGGATGAATATTTTATAGAATCCATCGTTGGATTAAAAGTTGTTATACCACAAGTTAGATATATAAAATTTCAAATTAATAGAAATTAGTTAATACCTAATTAATATAGATTAAAATTAATGCAATATATATGTTTCAAAATATAATAAAATATAAATTACTTGATTTTTATTATTTTATTATTGTTCAATTTTAACAAAAAAAATGGACACAAATATTATCTAATTATAAGTAAAAGGTTGGATTAATAAAATCGCGTTATGTGTTAAGTTAATGAATGCTGTAATAACTGAAAATTACAACCGTCTAATTTGATCTCACTCATTATAATTATTTTAAATTAATTTATAATAAATAAAAATTTTGAACGTATAAGTTATATTATAATTTTTTTTCATCTAAAATTCTAGAAATTTAGTTTTAGTTTTTCTCAAAATTTATACCCTATCCTCTAATTTAAACATGTATCATTTTATCTATCTCAAAGTGATCCAGATGATGTTTTATAATCGTTATAAAGCATTATCAAGTTCACATTTAAAATTAAAAGTGATATATTTTAAAATTAAAGAAGAAAATAAAACATAACAGAAGAAAAATTTATATGACTAGAGTTAGTTTTATTTAAATATTAAGAAGCGAAAAGAATAACGTAGAAGAACACTTTGGTGTAGTAATTAAATGAGGAAAGATTATATTCAATTGATCTCGTAGTAGGTAACTCAAAGGGATCTCAAACTTATTAGTTTCACGTATTGCCAATGTGTCAGCCAGTTGAATAATGGGTTGATCCTCGCTCAAAATCTTGTGGCATTGTACAATTGTTTGAATGATTTAGATTCTGATAACGATTCGAGCAATGAAAAATGAGCTTAACTGCAACTTCTTCGATGACACCAAGTTAAGGTTAGTGGATGAGGGTGAGTTATGCAATCGTTTGTGGCAAATTTACGGTGCCATTTTCTAAATTTTGTAATGCATGTGAATTGGTCACGCTCAAATATGGACGCCTTTCAGTGAAGAAAAAGAAAGAGTGGTCACGTCAGATGTTGGCTGCGTTTAGTGTAGTGTTTGCCTCGGCCAAGTGGGCATTCAGTGTGGTGCTCGACACCTTCATCCTCATCCTGTTCAGCCAAGTGGCAAAATTCAAGTGGTCTTCTTCACTCAAGTGACAAAATTTAAATGGGTAGTGGGATACTATTCATCATGTAGAGAAATTTAAACGTAATATAACTGAGAAATTTGTAGGAAAATTAAAAGTGAGAGAGTAAGAGTGAAACTGAGAAATAATAAAAGTCAAGATTGAATGGGAGAGTGATTATTACTGAAATTCAAGAGTTAAAAGAAAAATTAAAAAGAAGAATAAAAGTAAAAGAAGAAAAGGCTGGTAGTGAAAGTGAAAGCATAGAAGAGAGAGTTTTAAAAAAAATTTATTAGAATGAGAGGCCTCTTGAACCAAATTTTTTCACTTACCAAATAAAATAAAATTTGAATGTATCTTATAACTAAGACATAATTTGCTTGAACACGAGTTCGATTAAATACGTCTATCTATCACATAACAACTTTATTTCGCTAACATAACAACTTTACTTCGTTAATAATTGTAATATGTAATCAATCAATCAACTTACTCACATAATATATACATATTTCTTTTTCTTCACATACGTATTCAGTTGTCTACCAAATCATTTCCATTGCATAACATGTGGTTGAGTCACTTAATGCAATTTACTTGACCTAGTCTTTGTATTTGATGCTTTCACCTTCTAGATTAAGCTAAAGAGCTAGTGCCATCCAAGCATATCTAAAGCTATAAATAAATTAGATCTATTTTAATAAAAACTTTATCAAAGTGAACTAATTATATATATATTTGCCATCGTTTGCACATTTGCTGGTAGAAATGGCATGTGATGAGAGAAGGGAAGGTGAATAAATTTATATCTATTTTGGATTTTCACATATGGTGAAACAGAAGATAGGGTGAATAAATTTATATTTATTTTGGATTTTCACGTTTGGTGAATCAGCGAGAGAAGGAGACATGCGTGTTCAGTTTTATTTTGAATTTTAGTTAAGTTGTTGCGAAAATCAAAATATTAAAATGTAATTATAGTAGATTTAACTTTTTATTAGTAAAAATTACAATGTTCCGAACTCAGTTCTCAGTGCAGTGTCAATGCTGGGAAAACTGGTGAGTACAATCATTTGTCAACTTTGTAGCTGTGAAACCAACTTTGTAGCTGTGAGGCAATAGGGATTTGAACTATTTGAAGGCTAATTACTGAACCATGACAATGATGACATGGTAGCAAGATTTTGTTTACACATTACATACACGGACAGTGACGGATCTTAATGGCTGCCGCTAGCTTTGCCCCGAATATTCATATATATATAATATCAAAATAATTTTAAAAAATATACAAGAATATGGATTTTATTCTATATTATTAATTGATAATTAAAAAATTATTTCTATCACATGTGATTATAAAAATAATTAAATAAGATTTATAAATAGTTCATTTTAAATAACCCTGTGTACTATTTAGGAAGTTATAAATTTATTAATTGAATTGATACACTAATATTATAAGACTGTTAGAAAGTAATTAAAAAAACTCCCCAAATAAAGTTAGACCTCAATTCTCCCTTTAAAATCAATTATACTTAAAAATATCCTCGTTGCATCAATTTTATGTAAAATATACAATTTATATCATATTATCTATGAAATTTATATACTTAAGAATTAATAAAATTTATTATTTTATTATCAGGAATCTCAATCAAAAATATTTTTTAATTATAGGTAGCAGCATTTTTTTTATCTACTATATAATGTTGAAAAATATAAGCATTTAAAGAAACAAAGAACCTTACTTTAAATAAATCTAGTTATTTTTTAAATCCTCAACTTTGATCCTCTGTTTTAATACCCCAATTTTAGTCATTTAATTTTTAAGAAAATTTATAATATTTGTCCCTATCTTAAATTTGTAATTTTAGACCCACTTTTAAAAATATATAATTTACCGTTAATATCTCATTGTTGATCATATCATGATATAACATTTAACGGCTATACAAAAATTGTGTATTTTTAAAATGGGAGGTTAAAATTGCAAAACTAGAATAGGAAGACCAAAATTACAAATTTTTTAAAATTGAAGGACTAAAATTATGAAATTTAAAATAAAAATACTAAAATTAAACATTTGAAATTATAGGAGGACCGAAATTGCGAATTAGAAATTATAAGAAGACCAAAAATGTAGTCTAGCATAAAAAAAAATTTAGGGAATTGCTGTAATCACCTATATTCCATCATTGTCTATTTTGTTTCGGTTTTTCCTTGTAATCATACAACAAGTTCACCTTAAAATGAAACTGATTACTTGAAAACAACATTAAAAGGGTGCATAATGAGGAAATGGTGGACAACAGTACACGATTGATAAATATATGATAAAATGTAGTAAAACAAACTTGTGGAGATGAAGCGATTGCTCATGGTCACTGAAATTGATGTTGCCCCTCTTCAATAGAGCTGAATGTTGGTTCTAAAGTAGGCAAACTTGCTAATACGTGATGGTTGCAAGCAGTGTATGATCTTCTCATTCGATCTTACTAGTGTAGCATATAGTTCAATAGGCCCAAGAAGTTTGTATTGGACGTAGGTGGGGAACACATCTTCTACGTATCACTGTTAGTCATAAGTTCCATAATATCGTATTTAGTTTTACCAACCTCCAATAATATTAGACATCGATAATGAATGTCAACCACTCTTTTGGTTCGTCTAACTCCAATATCGTCTACGTTAACATCTATAACTAGCTCCACAATTACAATTAGCTTTGCAACAACAACCCTTTATGCAGTTCTCTATTTGTGGGTGGAAGCAGTCTCTTCCTGACCTGCCAATTGTTAGACTCGTTTGTTGTACACGACTGTTAAATATAATCTTTAACTACATTGTAATTGCAAATATAAATCAAAATTAGCTACACAATCAATAAAATATAATTATAAAAAATAGTTTTGTAATTATTAGTTTTCTTTAAATAAAACCTAAATTTGTTTTTCAAAAGTTACACAATAATATGTGCATTTTGTAGTGTAGATGCATATTAATGTGTATGTGAACACAACTAAATGTGCATACACAACTGTATGTGAACTCAATGAAATGTACATCTCATTATGTATGTTCATAGGTGCACACAAGGAAAGGAAAATTTCATTGTAGTCCTTTTTAAGTATACAACGGAATATACAATAGAATATACATTCTACTATTGTGTATCTTCATATCTAGTACTATTGTAAGTGTATCATTGGTTTTTTCTGTTAGTTTATCTTTGACTAAGTCTTTAGTAATTGTTTTAATTATGGGTACTTGTTTTTGTTAATGGCTTAAATATAGGAAGACAATTATTATTTTTCAGTTACAAAATTTGTATTTAAAAACAAAACAAATTAGTATTCAATAAAATTATCCAATTCCTTCCATCCGACTATTTTTACGTTTTCTCACCAACAAATTGTCATAAGAGATTTCTTCTTAGAGAGACTTGTGTGAGTAACCAAACAAAAAAAAAAAAACCCACCATAACAGAGCTCTAGCACCACCTGTGTTTTTGATGGTGATAATTATCACATTTGGGCAGCAAGAATGGAGGCACACCTAGAAGCAAATGATATTTGGGAAGCAGTTGAAGAGGACTACGAAGTTCTTCCCTTACTAACCAATCCAACTGTGGCTTAGATTAAAAATCACAAGGAGAGGAAAGCAAGAAAGTCAAAGTCAAAAGCTACTTTGTTTGTTGCTGTCTTACAAGATATTTTCACCATATTCATGTAAATCAAATCAAGCATTTGAAATCGAAAGTTTCTCAAGGATAGATATGAAGAAGATGAAAAGATCAAGGGAATGCAAGCACTGGATCTAGTTAGAGAATTTGATATGCAAGTATACTAATAAATTTCTCAGCATCGCAAACAAGGTGAGATTGTTGGGTACTGAGTTTTCTGATTCAAGAATAGTTCAGAAAATACTGGTAACCGTCCCTGAAAAATTTGAGGAATCAATTACTTCATTGGAAAATGAAAAAGATCTCTCAAGGATCACCTTGGCAGAACTTATAAGTGCTATGCAGGCCTAGGAGTAAAGGAGCAAAATGAGGAATGAAGTTTATGTGAAAGGAGCATTGCAAGCTAAATTTCAAATCAGCCAAACAGAAAAGAACAAAAGGAAGAATTACAAGAAAAACTCCAACACTCAAGAAGCAACTACAAACCCCAACAAAAGAAATGAAAGAGGAAATAAAGAGTTTCCTCCTTGCAAGTATTGTGGCAAAATGAGCCACCCTCCTTTCAAATGTTGGAGAAGACCTGATGTCAATTGTGAAAAGTGTAACAAGCTAGGAAATCATGCAAGAATTTTCAAAAGCAATTTCCAAAAGAGGAATGAGGTTGAAGTTGTTGACCAGTACGAGGAATAGCAATTGTTTGTAGCAACATGTTTTACAAGAGGTAACTCAACTGAATGTTGGTTAGTAGACAACGGTTGTACCAATCACATGACCCATGATCAAGAACTTTTTATTGAGTTGGATAGATCAAAGGTATCAAAAGTCAGAATGGGTAACAATGCATTTATTACCATTGAAGGAAAGGGAACTGTAGTCATTGAAAGCTGCAAAGGTACAAAATTAATTTTTGATGAGTTGTATGTGCCTGAGATTGATCACGACTTGCTTAGTGTGGGACAATTACTTGAGAAGGGATTTAAACTCAACTTTGAAAATAAGCGCTCTTTTATTAAAGATGTCAGCGACAAGGACATTTTCAGCATCAAAATGAGAGGAAGAAGTTTCACACTTGATCCAATGGAAGAGGAGCAAGTTGCATATCCAGCCTTTGAAAATAGTACATAGATTTGGCGCAAAAGGTTGTGTCATTTTCATCTTGTAGCTGTGCTGAATATGCAACGAAAGGAGTTGGTCCATGACCTACCTCCTTTAGATTCTGAATTACCAAGTTGTGAAGCATGTCAATATGGGAAGCAAATAAGATTACCTTTTAAGAAAGCAAATTGGAGAGCAACTAAGAAGCTGTAATTAATTCACACTGACTTGGCTGGACCTCAAAGGACTGATTCACTCAAAGAGAGTAAATATTACATCATCTTCATAGATGATTTGTCCAGAATGTGCTGGATTTACTTTCACAAGTCTAAGTCAGAAATTGCAAGTGTATTTTGGAGATTTAAGCAGTGGATTGAAAAGCAAAGTAGTTGCATGATTCAAGCTTTAAGGTCTAATAATTGCAAGGGGTACACTTTAGAACAATTCAACTTGTATTGTGAGGAAGCAGGCATGAGTATCAATTGATAACTCCCTATACCCCTCGGCAAAATGGAGTTAGTGAAAGAAAGAATCAGACAATAATGAAGATGGTCAGATTTGTGCTTCATGAGAAAGGGTTACCTACAGAATATTGGGTGGAGGCTACAAACATTGCAATATTCTTGCTAAATAGAATGCCCACGAAAGTCGTAGATGGGAAGACTCCTTTTGAGGTTTGGTATGACTATAAACCCTTTTTGAAAAATTTTAAAGTATTTGGATGTTGTGTTTTACTCATGTGCCACAGATTAAGAGAGACAAGCTTGCCAAGAAAGCTGAACCAGGTATATTTGTGGGATACAACTCGATTTCTAAAGCTTATAGAGTTTTTCAACCTCACTCAAAGAAAATTCTGATAAGTGGAGATGTTCACTTCATGGAGAATGTGAAATGGAGCTGGAATAATGCAGAAAAAATTCCAGCAGCTGACCCTTTGAAAAATCAAGATGAGTTAGTTGATCATGTTCTTATAAAAGGCACTAGATTAGTCTCTGATATTTACCAAAGAGGCAATGTTGCAATCCTTGAACCCGTTGGATATTGGGATGCAAAAGAAGATCTCAAATGGATGGCTGCAATGTAGGAGGAGCTGGCCATGATTGAAAAAAATCAAACTTGGGAACTTGTTGAAAAGCCTGAACACAGAAAAGTCATCAATTTGAAGTGGGTATTTATGACAAAGCTGAATGTTAATGGCTCAATCAACAAGCATAAAACCAGGTTAGTAGTAAAAGGTATGCTCAAATTTTTTGTGTCGATTTCTTTGTAGCAGTTGCATCCCATAATGGATGGAAAATCTACCAACTTGATGTCAAGTCAGCATTTCTAAATGGATTTCTAGAGGAAGAAATCTATGTTGAAGCAACCTGAAGGCTTTGTTGTGAAAGGACATAAAGATAAAGTCTATTTATTAAAGAAGGCTTTGTATGGTATGAAACAAGCCTCGAGAGCTTGGTATAGCAGGATAGATGAATACTTATTGAAATTAGACTTTGTTAAAGTCCTAGTGAATCCACTTTGTATACCAAAGGTGATCCGGCTAACTTTATTCTGATCTCTTTGTATGTTGGTGATCTTCTGGTCACTGGAAGTAATGTTGAACTTATTCAGCATTTCAAGGAAGACATGATGCAAGCATTCGAGATGATAGACTTGGGAGAAATGTCTTATTTTCTAGGTATGGAAGTTGAGCAAAAAAATGGTGATATCTTCATTTTTCAGAGAAAGTATGCGAAAGAGATCCTAAAGAAATACAACTTGGAGGATTGTAAAAGCATGAATACTCCTATGTGTCAAAAGGAGAAGCTATCCAAGGATGATGGAATAGAACAAATGGATGAAACACTATACAAAAGTTTAATTGGTTGCTTAATGTATCTCACAACAACTAGACCAGATATCTTGTATGTTGTAAATGTATTATCAAGATTCATAAATCAGGAAAGAGAACCTCATTTCAAAGCAGCAAAAAGAGTGTTAAAGTATGTTAAGGAGACCTTAAATTATGATGTTAAGTTCAGTCAATCACAAAACTTCAAATTACAAGGTTACTTTGATAGTGATTAGGCTGGGTCTCTAGATGACATGAAAAGTACTTCAAGCTATTGTTTTAGCTTTGGGTATGAGATATTCTTCCAGTGTTTCAGAAAACAAGATATTGTAGCACAGTCAACTACTGAAGTAGAATTTATAGCAGCCACAACAACTTTTAAAAGAGCATTATGGTTGAGAAAAATATTAATTGACTTGCATTTGGAGCAAACAACAACTATAGAAGTAATGGTGGACAATCACACACCTATTGCCATCTCAAAAAATCCAGTCTTTCATGGAAAGATAAAACACTTAAACATTAAACTATTTTTCCTTAGAGATGTGCAGAAAGATGGTGCTATTTGTTTGAAATACTGCAAAACTGAAGACCAGTTGTTAGATATTTTCACCAAAGCTCTTCCAAGAAGCAGGTTTGAGTTACTAAGAGAGAAACTCAGAGTTGTCAATCATCACTGATACAAGGAGGAGTGTTGAATGTGTATCACTAATTTATTTTTTTCTGATAGTTTATCTCTAACTAAGTCTTTAGTGACTATTGTAATCATGAATACTTGTTTTTGTTAGTGGCTTTAAGTTTAGGAAGACAATTATTATTTTTAAGTTACAGAATTTGTATTTAAAAACAAATTATTTTTTCAATAAAATTATCCAATTCCTTAGTGTTTTTACATTTTCTCACTAACAAGTACACATTGAAATGTACATTCTGTTATATGTATTCTCTGAAAAACAAAAAACAAAAAACAATTGTCACAAAAAACCTACTTAACTACAATAATGTTGTCATTACAAAAGAGAGAAAGAAAGAGCACTAAGGGGAAATAACAAGAAAGTTTAAACAGAGAGAAAAAAGGTGCAGATGCAAATATGGGTAGTTAAAATTGGGAGGGAAGCTAATGGATTTAGAAGTAGTTTAGGCATTTTACATGTTATATATTAAATGCTTATGGTTTTAATGAGTATTCTAAACCAATAAACCACTTTAGTGATTAGCATTTTACACTTTATATTAAAATTAAGTGAAAGGGCGAATAATAATGCCTATTTTAGACACTTCTTTGTAGTATATTTTGGCTGAGTTACCCTTTCATTTAACTGTTATTTGAAGTCCTTAGTGCATATTTGGAACCATTAAGTAATAAACATCTAAATGCAATTTCTTTTCTAATTCTAAAATTTCCCTTAACTTTGAGTTTTCTTCATTGATCATATCATATTTAGAGTTATAGAAATCTAAATTGGATGTTATCAGTGTCCCTAGAAAGATAAGAAAAAAGGGCTTCAAATCTCTCACATGCAAGAATAGATTTGGTCATCTTGAGGCCCTAAAGTTCTCTTAAACTTTCGCTCCGGGACTTCAAATTTCAGTTTCATGTATTTTAATTTTTATACCAAGTTCTCTTAAGTAATGGCCCAATTTTAAGTTGTGATTAGGGAATTTAATGATTGGGCTTATGACCCGTAATTAGCTCCTGATTAAAAGGATTACTTAAATGGTATATTGGTACGAAACATAAGACTTGAGACATCTTAATTCTCATATTCAGTTTTGTAACTTCTCTCTCAAGTTTCATTTCTTTCTTCTCTCTTCCTTCTTCTTTAATTTTTTTCCCCCTTTGCTGCTCTGGACCTAAATCTTAATTCTCATATTCAGTTTTGTAACTTCTCTCTCAAGTTTCATTTCTTTCTTCTCTCTTCCCTCTTCTTTAATTTTTTTTTCCTCCTTTGCTACTCTGGACCTAAATCTCTTCTACTTCAGTGGTGATGGTTATGGTAGGGTGAAGACCTAAATCAATTCAAGGACCGTAGGTCGTGCTTGCTCCCAAATCTAGTTTAAATTCCTAATTTAATGTTCGAATTAAATTGTGTGCAACTTTCCCTAATCCTAATTTCCTCTTCATGATCATGAGCTGTGTTTTGGGATTGCTAATGTAGTTAATACATTGTTTGAATATTAATTCCAACATTAATTGCATTTTTAGAGTGAATGGCTATTCAACCTTATTTCATGATCCAATTTGATTATATAAATTTGATTGAAATACTAAATTGAGTTGTTGTTCATAATTGGATTTGTACTATCCAGTCCCATCTCCAGCATAACACGCCACGTCGTGTCGACTAACTAACTACTCTGAGAAAAATATTTAATTAAAAAAATATATTCTATGTATAGTTGGTAGAGAGGGTGGGAAGGAAAATTGGCATGGAAAACATTTTACATCGATTAATTTTATAGCCGATGTAGAAACTTCACATTCAATAGTTTCCTTCGTATTTTTTTTACATCGGTTGTAGAAAAATCGATGTAGAAAGTGATTTTTCAAAAACTCACCCTCACAACTATTGCCACGTGGCCCAATCACAAATGGAGTCGTTGACCACTTTAACAACTCTAATAAAGTTGTCCATACCTGTGACTATGACGACTTCAAGTCAAAACAACCCCATTTTAGTAATTAGTTTCTAACTAAACCCAAAATCGTAAATAATTTTTTTAAAAAAAATCCCTTACATCAATTACCCTAAAAATGCACCTAAGTGCTTATTTACGTGTGATTTCCCATTTTGCACTTAATGTTACATAAAACCCTAGGTTATTCTTTTCAGAATAAGGCAACCCAACCGTTACCACTTCATTTTTCTTTCTCTCCTTGTATCATCCACCATTTCTTCTTCTCATTTGCACCATTTCATCTTTCTTCTTCTCCATTGAAACCCTTTATGTTCTGCAAACTCTGAAGACTCCTCCTTTTTATTTTCATTCTCCCTACATCCAACCCATCACCTCATCTCCTTTTCTTTATGGTAAAGCAAACTCAGGGTAGTGTGGGGAACCCTATCTTCCTTATTCCCTTTTTCCTTTCTATACAACTTTTCCTCTTGAATTAGCATAGTTGTTTCATGTTTATTGGTTTAAATTTTCCAAGAGAAGGTTGAGACATCTCCGTCCCCTTTCTTTTCCTTGTACATGGTGAGCCTTGAGATCTTGACTAGAGCCTTGAAGTTCCTCCTCTACATCCTCTTAGAAACTTCTTCTTTTCGATAACTATTCTTTTTATACCTGTTGAGATGACATGTGAGGTCTACAGAACTGTAGAGATAAACTGTCGAGTGAGGCATGGGGCAAGCTTGGATTAAGCTTAAAATATTTCGTCAATGATCATGTCACATTAAGAGCTTATTGATGTGCTTGTTTAGGCGTACTCTAAGCAATCAACAAAGGAATAATATGTAACTTTACAAAGCAAATGGTGACTTGTATGACAGTTAGCCAGTAAAGTTATGATAAGCCTAGTCATGTTTTGGTGAGGTATATCTATGAGAGTGTTAGTTAACAACAACGGTGTTCTTAGGTTGAGTGTTGTGTCATGTGGTATTCGGTATGTACCCTTGACGAGAGGGTAATAGAGTTCACCTTTGCATTGTTTGTTTGTTTGTGTATATCTGGGAGGAAGTCGTCGATCCATGTGATGTGTAGTTGTCCTAGTATCATAACAACCTAACTCATCTCTATTGAATAAAATATACTAATCAAAGGACTTATGAATCTAGTAAGGTCTATTAAATTTTTTTTCCACAACCTATCATTTGAATATAATTACAAGCAACTTAAAAATAATAATATGGAGACCAAAATGAGCCTAACACTTAATACCAAGATACATTTATGAGTCGGAGTTTATATGGCTGGATTACATATCTTTTGGATAAGATTACATGTGATTTTTCATTTTAAATTGGATTTAATAAGTATAGATGCCTTATAATATTTTCAAGTAAGATTTCAGTGTCTTTTAACTTTCTAAACCATTATGATAACTAGTGGAACCTAATAAGTCATTGTGATTGTTAGTGGGAAGCAATTACTAGTGAGAAATTAGTGCTTGGTGGGAAGCAAATGGTAATGGGAAAAGTAGTGCTTAGTGGGAAGCAAATGCTAGTGGAAAAATAATGCTAAGTGAGAAAATTAGTATTTAGTTGGTTTTGACTCATTTATTGACCTTTTTGCCTCCAAAAATAAAATTCGAAACGGTTAAGTTGACCTACACGTCATTGTCTTTGTTTTGTACTGAACAAAATTTTGATTAGAGTCATAGTAGAAGGTTATTGTTTATAAGCTTAAAGATAAGATCGAGATTTATATACTAAGTGTTAAAGCATGCTACAAGAGTAAGAGAAATCCTACTCCTTGTGGACTCTTGAAATGATTGTGTGATCATTTTTATTTTTAATAAATGTGGCTTCTAGAATGAAAAATGATGGTTACATTGTGTTATCAGCTAATCAGATGTGATTATTATAGTATTTGTGTTAGAGTGTGATGTTGAGAAAATAATGATTATTATTATTTTCAACTAATGAGATGTAAATGAATTTTATTGAATGTGTTGGTGATCTATAAATTGTCTAGTTTGGTTATGGTCTCAATATTATACAGGTTCACTTTTGGAAAATGTCCAAATTATAGGTAAGACTTTGCTCAATTTTTGAGAAAATTTCAAGATTTAGAAAAGGTCGACTAAAGTACAATTTTTTTTAACTTAAATGATGATATTGTTTAAGGTAAGAACAAAGTATATATTACCCCGTAAACGATAAGCCGTAAGGTTGTTCGAGGTTTGTGATGTCACATGTGGATGGGCATCATGTACAAGTAAGTAGTACAAGGTATGAAGTGTCTATGTAAATTCATAGTGCTCAAAAGGAAATCAATGAAAAGTAGTTGGAGAGTTGGTCTCCACAATCTTAATAGGACAAATTAGTGTGCAGGAAATGTTGTGTATGTCGTGATAGCCTTAAGGGTAGTGGTCAGGTGATACAGGGACACACCTAGATCTCACTTGATCAACCCCAATAGACTACGAACATTATTAATTTGTAAAATGCACATTATTTCCCTTTTAAGTCAAAAAAGAAAAAAAAAATTAAATGCATTAAAATAAATTTTTTTAAATAACCAATAATATGTTTAAAACAAATATTTCCAAAGTAATACTTAAAAATTTATAACCAATTATAAATTGTATATTTCAAGAAAAGTTTTAAATTTATCTAATTTTAAAATTTTAAGAAATAAAATATTTAAAAAAATTTATTTAAAATGTTAATTAAAACAAATTACATGTTTAGGGCATTACACCTTAACTTTAAAAAAGGCTGATTTTTGTTATATCTTGGCATGTTCAAATTTTGATCCTTTGTAAGTTTATTTCCTTTTGATTTTGGTTCCTATAATCTTATTCTATTTCATTATTGTACAGTATACCAGCATTATTGCAAATTGTTGTATCATTACGGATGTGCGTTTTGCCATATTATTGGCAGAAGAAGGGATCAGTCAAAACCGAAAAGTTTAAAACTGAGACGACCAAACATTAAACTTTTAAATTTTAAAGTAAATGAACCAAAACAAAAGATACGAAGAGCAAAAATGTATTACACCCAACAAGTAATAATTTATGAAACCACAGAATTAATGTACAGTCAACGGTGAGGAATAGCTATTGAAACCAACTCAACCACAATGCTTTGAATGGTGGTGGTTACATATCAATTGACATGCTGTTATTAGGGACGGTAAAGCATCCATTACAAAGAAAATAAATAAATAAATTAATAGATTGATCTAATCCAATAATTTCATTTTATGAGGTTTATAATCAATCTATTATATTTTGAAAATCCAACCGATCATCAAGATTAAAATTAATCAATATTTTTTATATATATTTATCAGCTTCTTACATAATGATCATCAGATGCTAATGTCAAAAACAATACGCATGAAACATCACCTTACATAATGATAATATACAGGTAATATGGAAAATATGCTTATCAAAATTCAACTAACACTGGCCTCATATTTCCTTTGAGTCTATCTTAGCAAAGAAGTCAAACTTCAAAGTTGAAAGCAACTTTAGGTGGATGTGAGAACATTCTGCCACAGCTCCAGTGTGCTTAATGGCTTCTTATTATTCTGAACAGTAGTCAGCAAATCAAATACGGTAAATATTGAGATATGTAAAACATTTAATATATAACAAACAACAATAAAACTGCTTTATATATTACCTTGCCAATCGAGAAAGCTCAGGTTCTGCCAATAGCATATCTTGTAATGGTTTCACGTCAACTCTTTTATCCCCAAAGCTATAAGAACTAAAAAAAATATGATCGCCATTTTAGTTAAAGGATAGCATATATTAAGTGTCTGTGTTTGTGCCTCTGTGTGTCTGTGGAATTATTGAGATAGGTTATTTCTCTTGAGACAAAGCTAATGTTGAGAAATTGATGAGTTCATCATGTTCATTGATCTTAAATAAATAATTGTAAGATATGAATCATGAATTTTTAAATCATCAGGTGATAGGCATCAATTCTTTTACCGTTCATGAAAAATCCAACAATATTCCTGAGTTAATCCTGCCATTTCTATCATGATTAGTTTTCTCACTAGATACATCCTGTGTGTTAAAGTTCATGGTGTCTATTTGCAAATGGGATAAAGTTTATAAATCAATTGTGATAAAATAATTAATGTTGAAGGTGTTTATTCATAAAAGAGGTAAAGTTTAAGGTGTTTAAATGCATTTTTCTATATAATTATGTACGTCAAGGTCAATTTCTTAGGAATGTACAACAAAGTAGACATATCCGAAGAAGAAATAAAGCTTACCCATAAACATGATCCATAGAAAGTAGTCTGTGGCGAAGTCTGTAGTCATTGCCGACATAAGTCACAACTAGGCTACCAGCATCTGGGTGTGGCCAGCTTCTTGATGTAGGGAATCGAAGTATAAAGGTACCTGGTTCTTGAAATCCTGTGGGACCTTGAAGTGAAGCTTCTGCTTCCTCCTTGGTTATGAATCCTTCTATCCACTTGGGTGATGTTGAATTCCACAAAGAATTTATCCAGTCCCTAGATATTATAAAAGCCACAGGGTACAACCAACACCACAACTTCTCAAAGTTCTCCTGTGTTAGGTACAGTTGACATCCAGCAATCCTCCTCATAAGATCTACATCCTAGAACAAATGCAAAAACTATGATATTTTGCAAGCTATTTCTTTACAGTTCTCATAGTTTCAGAAACTCAAAGACCAGTAATACCCGGATTTGTTTTACTGTTTAGTATTATTTTATAATTATAATGATGGAAAAAGTACGCTTAATGATGGTACTTACTACTGAAAAGAAATAACAGGAAAGGCCAAGTTTTATGCCTGACTTTTAAGCTCATATAAGCAAATTATTCAGCCAATAAACAATAATGCCTGAATGCTTTATTGTGTTAGCATTTTACTGTGTTAGTAACCAGAAACTGATGTATTAGTGCCCCAGTAATGTAATGTCATTTACACATATCCACTTGTCCAAATGATTTAAAAAGAAAGTATATAATAAATATTTAGAGACATAGTAACTTTTATAAACCTTAACAGTAACTTTGCTTCAAAAAGTAAAAGATACAAGACCTGAGGTGAGAGAGATCTTGAACCACAAGAAGCAATCTTCATGAATTGCTCTTCAATCTCATACACTGCACTCTCCCAAGGAATGTGATGATTGTTTGGGGAAATTCTATTCCAAAGATTAGTTCCATCTTCTATCAATCTCTTGGCCATTGATATTTGGTTTCTGAATTTAAAACAGAACCAGTAGTTCAAATTTAAAAGAGAGGAAACATGCTAGGTGTTGCAGTGAATAGAATTAATTATATCAAAAAATCTTTAAGAAAATAAACAGATATTGTTTTGAGATTCAAATAATTAGGACAGAAGGGTGCAAGAATAAAATGTAAGTGCCAGGAAATTCAACCTGGATTTAGATTTAATGAATTAATAAATTGAAACCAAGTAATGAGTCCACATGTTAAGTTGATATAGTTGTTAGAAATATTGTTTGCAAACGTAACAAATCCATTCATGAGCATTCCCCTAATATTGCAAGCTTTTAGGATAGTAGATTAAGAGTTTGATCCTTGATCTCTCCCTCTTCTCGACACTTATAAACAGAAGTTATATTTCAGCGCATGGCAAATGTGCGTCCTTGCATTGTCTACTTAAACCCTTAAAGGGATCTTGCTATGTTGTATGCAAGGAAATATAATAAATTCATTCATAAGCCATCACCTAACAACTTAAGCTTCTTTTAAAAGAGTTGATCATTGACATTTATCATATGCAGTACCAGTGTCCAGCATGAAAAGATGAACACTAGTAGTGAATATTATGTTTGAAACTGACAAGAACAAAACCGCTTAAGCTTGGAATTATAAAGATATAATATTTGAAATAGTTACCCATAAATAATTCTCCATACAATTCTTTCTAGTTACAAGACAATATACCAAGTTACCACCATCTTTAATGGGGCACAAATTCAATGTTAGGGTTTGAGAGAAAGTTGAGAGAAATCATGCGATGAAGGGAGAAGATGAATTATTATTGTAACCCAAAGAATGAGAGTACATAGAGGACTTATATACGAGTTTTAAGCTTACTAGGCAAGCAATTGATAAAACAAGAAAACAAAATACAACTTCTTGTATCTAACTAACGTGAGTTAGTTGGAGTGAATCTAAGCTAATACCTAACCCTTACAGAGAGTAAAAGAAAGCTAACTGTTACAAAAATAGCCTAAGTGAAACTGAGTAAAGTGTTGATCTCTCTAATCTGTCTTGCACCGTTGTTTTTCATGACAATTATTGTATATTTCAGGACAAGAACTCAGGGAGGATGATTGGACATGCTAGAGAATGGAATGGCCTATACTACATGGAGGATCCTAATCTACATATCAATAGTCACTCTCTCATATCTGAATCCACCATGACCAGCAAAGAGAAAGCTCAACTATACCACCGTCGGCTAGGTCACCCTTCCTTTCAAGTTGCAAAAATGATTTTCCCTTCCTTGTTTAAAAACTTAAATACGGAGAGTCTCCATTGTGATGTGTGTGAGCTTGCTAAGCACAAACGTGTACTAT
Source organism: Hylodesmum podocarpum (assembly GCA_026586105.1). Taxonomy (NCBI): domain Eukaryota; kingdom Viridiplantae; phylum Streptophyta; class Magnoliopsida; order Fabales; family Fabaceae; genus Hylodesmum; species Hylodesmum podocarpum. The sequence continues at coordinate 5,124,703 of JALJEV010000804.1, forward strand.
TCCCCATTAGTAATAAAATGAGTCCTTCTCCTTTTTCTCTTATCCACATTGATGTCTGGGTTCCTGCTAATATCCTTAATATCTCAGGTGCTAAATGGTTTTTAACCTTCATAGATGATTGTACCCGAGTGACTTGGGTTTTCTTATTGAAACATAAATATGATGTTAGCTCCATTTTTTCCAGTTTTTCTCTATGATTAAAAATCAATTTGGAGTTAATATAAAGAGAATTAGGTCTGATAATGCTAAGGAATACTTTAATCTTGTACTCAACTCTTTTTGCCAAAAGGAAAGAATAATTCATGAGTCTTCATGTGTTAACACACCCCAACAAAATGGGATTGCAGAAAGAAAAAATGGGCACTTATTAGACCAAACTAGAGCTCTACTTTTCCAAAACCATGTTCCTAAAAAATTTTGGGGGAAGCTCTTCTTACTTCTTACTGCCACCTACCTAATTAATAGTTTACCCTCTAAAATCTTAGCATCAAAAAGCCCTATGGAAGTCCTATCTTCCTTCTACCCACACCTAGACCCTACAAATAAACTCCAACCTAGAATATTTGGATGTGTATCCTTTGTGCATGTTCACAGTAATGAACAGGGAAAATTGGACCCTAGGGCTGTCAAATGTGTATTCTTAGGGTACTCAACCACACAAAAAGGATACAAGTGTTTTCACCCCGTCAAAGAGATTGTTTGTGTCAAGAGATGTCACCTTCCACGAACATGAGAGCTACTTCCAGCCCCATCTTCAAGGGGAGAATGTAAGAGAGGAAGATGAGTCGCTCATAGTTCCAAATATGACATTTGGACCTGAAATTGGGAGAATTAGCATTGCTACCCCTGAACCAGCAGCTGAGCCTGAATCAGTACCAGCAAAAGAACCTGAATCTGCACCTAAACAAGCACCTGAATCAGTAGTTGAACCTGCACCTAATGGTGGTGGAAAATTTGGGAAAAATCTGGTATATTCAAGGAGAGAAAAGGCCATTCCAGAATCTATCATGTTCAAGAATCCAACCTACAATCTTTACATGAGGTAACAGTTTCTAATCCTAAAAATTCCAATGATTTTAATGAGTTTATTTTGGAAAATTCAGAAGCACAGATGGATCAAAACCTGAATCTTCCTATTGCCCTTAGAAAGGGAACCAGAACATGCACCCAACAACCACTTTACCCTCTATCAAATTTCTTATCCTTTGAAAAAATTTCTCCTACCCATAAAACCTTTCTCACAAACTTAAACTCTACACCCACACCTTCCTCCTCTGTATCTGAAGCATTATCTGACAGGAAACAAGCCATGGATATGGAAATGGAGGCACTAAACAAGAACAGAACTTGGGAACTTGTCACCTTACCAACTGGAAAAAAACCAGTAGGGTGCAAATGGGTATATGCTGTAAAATATCGAGCTGATGAGACCATTGAACGTTACAATGCAAGGTTAGTAGCCAAAGGATTCACACAAACCTATGGAGTGGATTACTTGGAGACATTTGCCCTGGTTGCTAAAATGAACACGGTCAGAGTAACAATATCACTTGCAGCTAATCATGATTGGGACATGCAGCAGTTTGATGTGAAGAATGCATTCCTACATGGAGACCTTGAAGAAGAAATATACATGGAGTTGCCCCTGGTTATGATGGGCAGGTTGCTGCTGGAACCGTTTGCAAGCTAAAAAAGGCTCTATATGGGCTGAAACAATCCCCAAGTGCATGGTTTGGAAGATTCACCCAAGTTATGACAAGTTTGGGCTACAAACAAAGCCAAGGAGATCACACCTTATTTATCAAACATTCAGTTTCAGGGGGAGTAACAATATTATTGGTGTATGTAGATGATATTATAATAACTGGAGATGACAAAGAGGAGCAGCAAATGTTGAGTCAATGTCTTGCCACAGAATTTGAGACTAAGACATTAGGGAGACTTAAATATTTTCTGGGGATTGAAGTGGCCCATTCCAAGAAAGGAATCTTCATATCTCAACAAAAATATATAACTGATTTGCTTAAAGAAACAGGGAAGACAGCCTGTAAACCAGTCACTACTCCAGTTGATCCAAATATAAAGTTAGGAAGTTCGGAGGAGGATAATGTTGTGGACAAGGAAAGGTACCAAAGACTTGTGGACAGACTTATTTACTTATCTCACACTAGGTCAGACATTGCTTTTGCTGTGAGTCTAGTCAGCCAATTTATGCACCAACCAAAGGAGAAACATTTGCAAGCTGCACTCAGAATTGTTCAGTATTTAAAAGGGACTCCAGGAAGAGGGATTCTGTTCAAAAGAAACAAGAGTTCCGGTTAGAGCCATGGCTGCATAATCCACCTTATCCTCATTGGTGATTCGTGCCAATTGAAAATAACGTTCTATACGAACCAGCCACTCATTAACTTCTTCCCCATCAAAGTTAGGTAATTCCATTCTCCTATTCACCCCTAACCTTGGTGGCATCTGCACTTCATGGTCATCTCCATCAACTTCCTCATCCTGATGGTTCTCATGACCTCTCGTATCATGATTTCTCCCTGATTTCAACTCTTCCAGACATTGCAGAATTGATTCATTGATCTGATTCTGTTCAGCGGCGCGTCTATTTTGTTCCTCGGCCTGTTTATTCTGTTCCCTATGTATTTGTTCCAATCGGTGCTCTATTGCTTCAAATCTGGCCTCCATCGCAGCGGTTGAGCGGGTGGATGTTACCATCCACAGCGTGTCCCAAGAGCTTGCTCTATACCAGTTGTAGCAACTGGTACCTATTAGGGAGTAAAAACTTGATCAAGAGCAGTAGAAAAGTAGAGAGCAAGGTGATTCAGATTTTAGTACTCAAAAGAAAGATAATTTTATTTAACGATAAAGAAGGATAAAACTACCAACATTAAGAGGTTGGTTCTCTCCAAATCTATTCCAAGCCTATTCCAAGTCTAATTTTCCCTCCCCCCAATTGCTGCCTATCTACCCTATTTATAGAAAAGAATCTATCCTAGCTTATCTTTAAATTTGAAATCCTAATAGACTAAAGATAAAGATAACAAATTCAAATCAGAAATCTTATCAGCTACTAAAGATAAAATTCTAAAGATAAGGATAACAACTTAATGACTACTCAAATTTGAATTTAAATCAGAATCTCCTTAGTTTAAATCAGAATCTCCTTAGTTTATCTTCTTGCGTTTCCTTTCATAATGCAAGGGCAGGGGTGGAATCTTTCTGTCAGCCCCTTCCGCCACCTCAGCAGCCTTAACAGTTGATTGGGGCGTAACACAACTGTGGATAGGAGATCAACTAATGGATACTGCACCTTCCTTGGTGGAAACCTAGTGACTTGGAAGAGTAAAAAACAAAATGTAAGGGCAGGGGTGAATCTTTCTGTCAGCCCCTTCCGCTACCTCAGCAGCCTTAACAGTTGATTGGGGCGTAACACAATTATGGATAGGAGATCAACTACTAGATACTGCACCTTCCTTGGTGGAAACCTAGTGACTTGGAAGAGTAAAAAACAAAATGTAATAGCTAGATCAAGTGCTGAAGCGGAGTTTCGAGCAATGGCTCAAGGAATATGTGAACTCCTATGGCTGAAGATTATATTGGAAGACTTGAAGATAAGATGGGACGAACCGATGAGGTTATATTGTGACAATAAATCTGCAATTAGCATAGCCCACAATCCGGTACAGCATGATAGAACAAAACATATTGAGGTGGATAATGTTGTGAACAAAACAGGGAAGACAGCCTGCAAACCAGCCACTACTCCAGTTGATCCAAATATAAAGTTAGGAAGTTCGGAGGAGGATAATGTTATGGACAAGGAAAGGTACCAAAGACTTGTGGACAGACTTATTTACTTATCTCACACTATGTCAGACATTGCTTTTGTTGTGAGTCTAGTCAGCCAATTTATGCACCAACCAAAGGAGACACATTTGCAAGCTGTACTCAGAATTGTTCAGTATTTAAAAGGGACTCCAGGAAGAGGGATTCTGTTCAAAAGAAACAAGAGTGTATGCCTTGAAGCATACACAGATGCAGATTATGCAGGGTCAACTGTGGATAGGAGATCAACTACTGGATACTGCACCTTCCTTGGTGGAAACCTAGTGACTTGGAAGAGTAAAAAACAAAATGTAATAGCTAGATCAAGTGCTGAAGCGGAGTTTCGAGCAATGGCTCAAGGAATATGTGAACTCCTATGGCTGAAGATTATATTCGAAGACTTGAAGATAAGATGGGATGAACCGATGAGGTTATATTGTGACAATAAATCTGCAATTAGCATAGCCAACAATCCGGTACAACATGATAGAACAAAACATATTGAGGTGGGCAAACATTTTATCAAGGAAAAACTAGACAGTAGCTTGATTTGCACCCCGTGTCCACTCAAAGTCAACTTGCTGACATACCAAAGGGTTGAACAGTACTAACTTTGAAAGAATTATATCCAAGCTGGGAATGGAGAACACCTACTCACCAGCTTGAGGGGGAGTGTCAAAACTGTAGGAGGTTGTTATCTCTTAAAGATAAGATTAATTAATCAGGTTGTTATATCTTATCTATTAAAGATAAGATTAGATTCTAACTGATTAGGTTGAGATAAAGATAAGATTAGATCTTATCTTATTTTTGTAAAGATTATTTAGTTATCATGTATATCTTGACTATAAATAATACCACTGTGTGTATGCTAAAACACACAATTTTCCGCCTATTTTCACACTCATTGGTATCCTGTGATTTAACCAAACAAAATTTTGGGTGAAATTCAAAGAGAACACTAAGCAGAATTTTAGTGATGGTAGGAACATAGAGAAGCTTTTTAAGAGAAAAATGGATATTAGTGTTATATTGAGACTGAAAATAGTGACTCCTACATATTCAATGGGGAGGCCCTAACCATTCCCTATTGTTACTTGATCTGGCCATTCGAATGGTGATAGCTGCTGGATATTGTGAGAAGTGTTGGTAACACAATGAAAGGCACCAGAATCAAAGTACAAGGGAGCTTGATTGGAAACAACAAAGGCTTGAGGTTGTTGATGAGTCAAGAAGTGAGCTTCAGCAGAGGTAGGAGAAGGACCTGGACCGAGAAGACCTTGCTATAGTGAGAAATTTTGTTGTTGTTGCCCCAGCATACCGGTAAGGATTAAGGTTTTGAGGAGCAAATTGGGTGTTTTGTGCCGAAGCTACCATTTGGGGATTACGGTTAGTGAAGTAAGGATTTGTGCCATGGACATCCAAGGGGGCTACTGGATTGTACGATTCATCGATATGATAGTAGCAAATTGCCATAGCGATGACAGATCTGATATTGGTACACAAAATAGCAACCTCAACCACCAAAATAACCGCCATGAGCATTGAAATGACCACCACAAGCAACAAAACAACCACCACGATTGATAGAAGAACCCAAGTTGGTGTTTGGCTATTCAGCAAGATTCGCCTAAAGCTAAGAGATGGAGTTCGACATTGTTTCTGAGACAGCAGCGACATTCGCAGTGGCAAGAAGTTTCTTTATGAACTTATCAAGCCGTGCTTCATGAGCAAGAATGATGGATTTGACTTTTTCAAGTGTTGTTTTGTCAAGGCGATTGCTGATAAAGGAAATAGAAACTCTGTATTCTTCAGGGAGTCCATCAAGAATGATTTGGACATGTTCTTTGGCAGAGATTGGTTCGCCAATACTAGAGAATTCATCAGAAATGGACTTGCCTTCAAGACTTACTTAGCGTAATTCATGACAGATATGGCGTGTTCTTTCTGTGGTGATAGAATGGAAGAAAGAGTGAATGGGATCCCAAAGTTCCCAAGAGGATTTGCATCCAATGACTTGTGGAAGCACATCACGAGAAATGGTGGACCGCAACCAAGAAAGAAGAAGCTGATCTTGACTTTCCTATTGAACATATGCATCAGAAATTTTATCAACTTCAAATCGGAGATGTAAGATATTTTTATGGAATTTGAGGATTCACAAGAAAAAATGAAGACGATCCCTTAATGATTGGTTCAAATTGTTGACTCCAAAGGAGATAATTCTTCATGGTGAGTTTGTCAGAAATCTGAGTGTGAGAAATTGAGTGTAGGAGATGATTGCAAGTTATGAGTGACTGGATGTGATTCTGGAGTAGCAGAAGCCATTGAAGAGAAGAATTAAAGAACACAGAGAAAAGAAAATGCTAAAGAAGAATAGGGAAGAGGAGGGAAGGATCAAAACATAACTCTCGATACCATGTCAGGGTTTGAGAGAAAGTTGAGAGAAATCATGTGAGAAAGGGAGAAGAAGAATTATTAGTGTAACCCAAAAAATGAGAAGAGTACAGAGAAGACTTACATACAAGTCTAAAGCTTGCTGGGTAAGCAACTGAAAAAAAAGAAAAACAAAATACAACTTCTTGTATCTAACTTGAGTTAGTTAGAGTGAACCTAAGCTAACAGCTAACCTATGCAGAGAGTAAAAGAAAACTAACTGTTACAATAATAGCCTAAGTGAAACTGAGTAAAGTGTTACTCCTTATATGCAATCATATAATTGCTGCAGAATAATCACTCACCCATGGTGTGAACATCCTGAATAGAGTGACACTTGATGAGCCAATTCTGAAATTTCTTTGTCAGAAACAGAGGTAGCAAATTCCTTAAGCATGAGAGATCTCTCAGCCAAGCTTGCCAGGCAGTATTTGAAAATGGTCATGTCAGACATTGGATATCTTCTACTTCCCACACTATTTAAAGGTGAATTTCCCTCCCCTGTACTCTCTGAATCAGATGTAGAGTCATGTGCTTCATTGGAGTTTGCAGGCCTTCCATCCAAGCTTGTTGGAAACCCATTCTCAACCTAGCGCCAAGAAGTTTGCAGTGCCGTTAAAAAAGGAATGACGGATAGAGGACCAATTTAAGACAAAAATCTTAAGAATATAATTTAAGGAAACATCAGCAAAGTCCAGTGTACACCAGTATCAATAAAAATCATTAAGTTTAGAACATCATCTACCCCTACAATACAGAATTGGCTTTAAAGATAACATATTCAGTGTTGGATATAAAACAAAACCAGTCCAAGGCATTTTCCTTAACGATTACGCTTTAAAGATAGTCTGCTACTTGATACAATATCAAGAATGCTTGACCAAGTGCTCAAGGTTTTGATCTTCATCACCTCTTACTCTCACATTAATTAAATATTAGCAGGTTTGAATTGGTAGGTGCTGTGAATAAATTGGTATTCACATGAAATGGGATATCAGAGAAATTTTTTTTTAAAAAAAAAAAATCATCTGAATGAAGTTAAAAAACATGTATGCTAAATTAAAGTAGAAAAGTAATAGAAGAACCCTGTTTCAGGCAAAGCATCAGAAAAATTGAAATTCAATTTTTATCAATGGTTACCACATGAGCCTGTGGTGTCTGTAGTATCATGTTTTGTATGATAATCATACAGGCTATAAACTACCAGGTAAGCCATCCACGCACATGCCAAACACCATTTGCTGTTTTTTACCTTATATACATGTATAAGATAAACTAAGTTTGAAAAAAAAAAACAAAACAGGCAGTCACCTGATTAGAAGTCTGGACATGAGAATTACATTCTTCATCAGGTTGCTCTATGGTGGGGTCAGCCTTCAATGATACAGATATCTTGTCCTGTCCAAGTCTAAACCGCTTCATCTGTGGATTAGCTTGTTCTTCAAGACCAGAATGCTGAAGTTCCATGGACTCATCACCCATAACTGAAGATTGAGATAAACCAAGGCAATTAAGAGCAGAAGTTGATCTTTTCCACACCAAAGTGGACAACCTTGTGTTACGACTTCTGGAGATGCATCGAATTGGACGGGAGTATGTCTCAAGAAAAGGATAATTTCCTAGTTTTGGAACAGAAAATCTGATGAGGAACAACCTGTTATCACACTTGGAAGAAAGCTGGAAAAGGGAAGAATAGTTAAACAGAGCCAAGTAATATTGGATCAAAATTACACAAGACATCAATATCAAACTAAGAGAGCATAGTAAAGCATTCTATTGCAACATGAATTTGAAATAAAACATGCCTGTATGTTATCAAGACAATTAAAAATTGATGGTAAACGACAACTACTAACATGTCAATCAAGATAACATATCAACACCTCATGTTTGGTTCTTAGCAGCACCACACCATGTACAACTTCAAGGAAGACCAAGGTGGACAGAATGATATTATATTATATCATATTATGTTAGGAACCCAGAATTTAAGCGAGAAAGAAAAGAGAGATTTTATTGAATAGAATGAAAAAGAACCAGGAATAGGAGAGAAACTCTCCTCCAAGGGTTTCCCCTTCACAAAGGACTTCTCCTTTCACAAAGAGCTAAAGCTCAATTTACAAAATAATAAACTAATTCCCCTTTCAACTTTCTTCCCTATTTATATCTTATTAACCCCTGAACTAACTAATATCCTTACTGCCACAGCTAACTGTCCCTTCTCCTTATATCCTAGCAATACAACCCTCCTGAAAGACAACCTTGTCCTCAAGGTTGGTATTTGAAAACTGGAATTGACCCACTAAAAAGAAACACCTCCTTAGTTTTCTTCTCTGATTGTTGGAAGACAACTGTACCCCCATAGTAGCTTAGCTGGGATACCCACTTGCCATCGAATACAAAGTTAAACTCAATAGCTACAATAGAGGTCGGGTAGAAAACAGATTCAGAATAGGCTAGATCTTCATGGGTGAAGCTGTTTGCTGCAATTCTTAACATGTCATCAGCAACAGAAGCATCCAAGTTCAGCAGTAAAAATCCTGCCACCCAGTTTGAACTCCAATTAGGTAACTGGACCTTTGTTCTGCAATGGAACTTCATGGACAACACCTGGGTCCCAATGTCTCAGCAACGATCTATGTTTCTCACCGATTGTCATCAACTCCACAAAAACTGCACTGTTGAAAAATAGTAGTGGTATCTCCCTACTTATCTTCGCCCATTACATCAATACTCAAACCCACTATGCAGAGTACCAAATCTGCTCCTTTCTCTTTCACATCCTTGAGTCAAATCATTTACTCTGATGGGATGTGCCTCTTTGATGTCCATCCATGGGGGATCAATTGAGAACCCATTGGCTTTGGAGGTAGTGTAGACAAGGGATGACTCTGTATAACTTGAATCACCTTGATTGTCTCTGTACCTTTCTTCTGCCTTCGCCCCATTGTTTTCTGTTTCATCATAGCAATCTTTTTCTAAAAATCTGAATGTTGAAAACAATAATTCTTGGTTGCATCGCCACCTTCAACTTGCTTCTTGATCAACCCTACTACTGGGTCATCCAGAAAGTGGTCTTTGCAGCGCATGTTCTTCACTTTGATTTTCTTGTGTTTCTCCCATTGAAGGATCGACTTCTTCCTCCATCACAAGTTTTTCCAACTTTGTTTATCTTGCTAACTTTGCTCCATTGTTTTTGGCTTCTTCACCACAAAAGATGTGGTTCTTGATTGCTGAATCTTCTTTAATTCTGTTTTCTGACTTCAAGAACTGCAGTGGGCTTCCATCACATTCAAATCTACTCCCCTTTCTTTCTCCAAGAACTAGTCTTTGTTTCACTGCATTCAGACCCACTTATCTCCATGTTATTTTCTTCTTGCTCAGTCGAATGGGGATTAGCCTCTTCAAGCTCTAAAATTGTGGTCCTCTCTTTCAAGAACACTGCTGTGGAAGTCTCAATGTCTTTGTTGTGGGTTTTCTTCTCAGTTTGTTCTGCTTCCTTCAAAGTAGTCAATCTTTCAAAGACGCTACTGCAGTAATTATTCTTGAATCTTTTCATCAAAGCTATGGAAAAAGAATCCCAACTTAAATTGGGGTTCTCTTGCTCCAAGAATAGAACCAAGGTATCACCGCATCCTCCATGCTCATGAAGGCTTATTGCAGCCAATCAAAAGAATGAATTTGGTGTATCTTAAGGAATTTTTCAGCCCTGGCCAACCAACCAATTGGATCTTCCCAGGCAAACATTGCAGTTCTGCCTTCTTGGCCAAATTTTCCCTTCCTCCATCTCTAATGCTAGCTCTCTCTTGAAGATTCAGCATGTCAGACCAATTTGTTAGGAACCCAGAATTTAAGTGAGAAAGAAAAGATAGATCTTATTGAATAGAATGAAAAATAACAAGGAATAAGAGAGAAACATAAACTCTTCTCCAAGGGTTTCCCCTTCACAAAGGATTTCTCCTTTCACAAAGAGCCAAAGCTCAACTACAAAATGATTAACAAACTGCCCTTGTAACTTTCTTCCCCTACTTATATCTAATTAACCCCTTTAACTAACTAATACTCTAACTGCTAACTGTCCTTTCTCATCATATCCTAACATATTAAAATTACTTCAATTTTCTAAATTGCCATGGGAAAAAATTAATAGCAGAGAAAAACATAAATCATTGTTAGAGTACACCTGACTAAAACTCTATATTATTGACAGAAAGGACCTTAGCAAAGCACATACACAACATCATTGTTGCATTGATTCACCCTCAGAACTGTGTCACATTGTGTTGCACAAACCTTCAAAACAAACAAGATGCCCCATATGTTAGACATCTCAAAAACAAATATCTATTGTCCCTTGTAGAAATTTTTACAATTTTTAAAATCAGAGAATGTGTTTTTAGGATGTTGTGACCTTAATTTCTGCAAATAATTGTATATTATAAGAGTTTAATTATGATGGAGATAAAAGATTATTAGAGTTGGCTTGAAGCCCAATCTCAGGTCAATGTCATTATGGTTGTACATGGTGGCAAGCCAAAAATCTGACTTAAAGGTATGGAGAATGGCATTTGTGGATTATCGCAGAATTGTGACAGTTATATATAGTAAACAGAATTTATGCAAAAAAAGAAGAAAGGGCAGAGTATGATTACGAATTTATGATAGAACACAGAACAAGATATTAGACTCCACAAAGTATGACTCTATCTTATTTTTAAAAGAATAGTATCTGAGCATTTTTTTTGTTGTTTTTTGAAAATCAAAATAACTACTATGCATTTATTATAGGAGAATAAATAGGGATCCTTTCATCATTTGTTTTGATCCTGTTAAAGATATTGATTTGCATATCCATTATAAATAAAGAGCAAGTTTGATCATCCTTGAAACACAATTCTAATAAACATCTTTACATTGTTAAAATAAACAATGTATAGTTAAGGAAAGGAAAAAAATTGATAGGTAGGGGTAAACAAAGAAAAGAAAAGAAAAAACAAGAAGATGTACAAACAACAAGGAGACAAAAAATAAAAAAGAACATAGGAAGATTGTGATTAGTATGAATGGTTCCCCATTGCTAATAACATAGGAAGATGTTACCTTCCAACTAAAAACTAAAAATTTGCCTGGAGTTATCAAGTAGCAGCTAGGAAACATTACACTACACAAGATAACATAAGCCAATATTCATGTAAAATCTTCACCTGAGATATTTTGAGCTTAAATGAAGCACGTCCCATCAGAAGCTTACTTGGTCTTTCACATGAAGAAAATTCTATTCCATCATAACTAGCTAAAAGAGGTGCTTCATTATCAGTTGTATTCTCAACTGCTACTCCCGTGTCAGCATAAAAAAGTGAAGCAGAAACCAGCTACAATCAACAAGGATAATGTGAATATTACAAATCCTAAACAATTTCCCAAAGAGGATTAACTTCCCAGAATAAAAGCCAGGATTATAGACCTCATTTTCCATATCTACAGGCTTCCCAAAGGCATCTAATAGAACAACGTCCAAAGAGAAGTTCCTCCGACAAGATGCCTGTTCAAATTATTCAAAGGCAAAGTTGACATTAAAGTTTTAATCAAAAGGAAAAATCAACACTGGAAATATCTTGTGCATTTATCTTAGAAGGATGACCATAGGAAAGAAGAGTGAACATCAATATTTACATTTTCAGAAGTAGAAATAATATGTCAGCAAATACTGAAAACATAGCAGTTGCTTCCCCTTTTCATCATCAATTATGTTTGTTCATAAACTTTCCACTGTAACTGGAAAGTTTGGCTTAACTCTTAGCACCACAGACTTGCATATATAAGGTTGGTTTGCAAGTACCATTATAATGTCAAACAAACTATCACATTAAAAAAATTAAACTTGAACAGAAAATGCAAGGCTTAATCTGCACCTGTCTCTTTATGGTTTATTACAAAATATGATTAACAGGGTATCATGTATAAAATATTTTCTTACCTTGCCACCAACAATGCCCCAAACACCATCACTTTCTTCTTCAATCTCAGAGGCAGATGATTCATCAATTGATAACTTGAGAGGAGGGTCCTGGCATCAGGTAATATAGAGTAGAAAGAAACTAATGAAGTCTTTGTTAATTCTTATAAACAAAGACAATGTACAATTCAAAGAAATGAGAAGCTTCCACAGACTTTAAAGAACAACTAATACAATCATGTAATCACCTTTAAATGGCTATCCTGAGTAGAAGAAACAATAGGAAATATTTCAAAATTGTGCACATAACCCTGTACACTATTTCCATCTCCACCAACATTTGCCAAAGTTAATATCTTCAAATCACTTGAACTGGAATCCTTCTTTAGTAAGGAACATACAGACTTTTTTCCTACAATCTCACCGTTAATCTGAATCTGGATATGATCTGGACAAACCTGCACAAGAAGGTAGTAATCTCATATTCCAATAAAATAAATTTAAAAAGCATAAAGAAAAGGATGGAAGTAGACTCTACTAGTAACAGCTAGTAGATTCTCTATTATTTGTTATCAAAGCTCTTCAGGCAAAACATGATCATACCACAGGGATGTTTTTCTGCTTCATTTTATTATTTACTCTACTTCATAAATTCCACCAAGTAAATATGAAAAACCAATGCTATACACATGCATTAGGGTCAGTGCCTTATCATATAATAAGTAATTTGTTTGTAGGAGTAGAGTACAGATGACATCTCAGTTAAGTGTAAGCCATAAAAAATAAAGATAAAAAGAATTGACAAAAGGATTCATCAAACAATTATAGAAGATACCTCACAGCCAACATGAACCCATTTTTCTAAAGGAAACTCAAAATCAACACTTGCATGTGGAACTTCTGCCCAGGAATTTATATTGCCAGTATCAGGAGCTTCTTCATGTAAGAGAAGAACCGGTAACATATTGATTTTCTTATTATCATCAATAACAAGAAAAGGAGCACTTTCAGAGATATCAGAGTAAACCTGCAAGGCGATTAATTTATTTATCTGTACATTCAATGATTAAATAAAAATTATGTATAAGACCCAAAAGGCAATAAAATGATATAAAAGAATTACCACCAGTAACAACTTGTGCGTGGAAAATTTCAAGGTCAAATATCAAAACAATTAGTCTTACACTAATGAGGTAGCATCAAAAACTAAATTGGAGAAGTTTAACCAGTCCTAGCCCGTTAGTAAATAAATCCTCACACCTTTCAACGAGAAACACAGGTTCCAACGCAAATTTATAGCTTGAACACATGTTTTAACTTCGTCCAACAATTCAAGACTAATTCTATCAAAATCATTTCAGATAGGTATAGGCAAAATCCTCATTGTGGGATAGTATAGGAAAGGATCATTGTTTTCAGTCTTACTGATAGGTATCTGGCTATCTAAGCATTTGGGGAACCCACCTTTAAAACTTAGCTCATAAAGGACAAGAACCAAGTCACGTAGATACTCTGTTGTGCATCCAATACTACTCAAAATGGGAGTTATTCATACCTAAGCCTCTATCACTTTCCCTTGCATGTGCAGAGAGACTGTTTCTGGATTCAACCATTGAGCATCTAGTTCATGACCAACCAATTACAAAAGGCACACTCTCACAGTTTGAAATAATTCATCATTCCAACATAATATTTTGCATAAATAAGATTAATCATATTAAAGCTCCAACTTTGAAATAACTCAAAAGGGTTAGACACAAACACAAGAAAGTTTTTTCAGATTCAAGAATACAACAACATAATCCATCATTCCAACATAATAGTTTGCACCAATTGGATTAATCATACTAAAGCTTCAACTTTGAAATTACTCAAAAGGGTTAGACACACGAACATAACAGAAAGTTTTTTCAGACTCAAGAATACAACAACTTTAGAACCCCTCAAGGCCTTAACAACAACTTTAAACCTGATCGACAAGAATCAAGAAAACCTTAATCCACACATCATAAAACAGGTTAAATAAACCGAGAATGAAAAGAAGGAAATATTGTTGAGACCTGTTGGATAATGGTAACAGGGAATGTGGTGGAACTCGACAAATAAACCCAAAAGCATAGAGAGAAAGTTCCTTCCTTTAATTCAATTTCCAATCTTAAATCCTTCAGTGGGGTGTACCCATTCTTTCCCACTGCATAGGTACCCATTTCTCTCTGTAATCAAAAGTTGAGTCCTCCGAGTTTTGGTGAACTGGTTTTCTATCTCCAGTGTGGGTTTTTATTGTTTAGGTGGTTTCTTTGCGCATGTACCCGTATGTGAAAGTAATGATTTTGTGAACTATCATTTAGTATAAGGTGATTACTAGTAGTTTAATAATATTCACAAGTACACGGTCATTTTTTATTTTTTTTAATCAAGCAAGCATTTCAGTTATTTTCATTCAAGATTCTCTGCATATAATTTTTGTCTGCATATAATATTTTTAAAATTAACTATATTCAACATATAACATCTTGTTAAGTTATTTTTATAAATTACTCATATCAATTATTTTCATGTAAAATTTGATTAAACATTTCCTTTCAAGTTGTACAAATTAGTTAATTTCTAAATATATTAATTATATTTTAAAATTTCTATTTTATTTTTTAATGTAAAAATACTTTTTTTCCATATTTTTAAAATCTGGTGGAAACATTTTCTGTGTCATCTTATCTATCTCAACACACTATTTAAATAATATATATATATATATATATATATATAAATAGAAGAAAAAAAAATGTATTTGTCATAAGAATAATTAGTGTTAATATTCTAACTAGTTCTAACACCTAATAATTTGTTAATATTTTCCTTAAATTTTTATATGATGTTTGCGCACGAACATGTACATGTATTCTTATATTTTATTCCATAATATATTGTTTTATTATAATCAAATATATAAAAATAATTTGGTAAATATTTTTTAATACTTTCTTTAAATTGTATTAAATTTTTAATATATTATATATTTTGAATTTGTAGATTATATTTTAATAATAAACATAATAAGCAATTCTTATATTTCTATATGATTAATACGATTATGAAAGAAAAGGTATATATTAAATAATATTGATGTAATAATAAAATATGTAATAAATATATAAATAAATAATAAAAAACTTACAGGGTCAAAAAATAGAATTCATAAAGAAGTTTGAAGGAAGAAATGAAGATCGGAAAGAACTTATGAAAATTGGAACTTTTCTATTTAATAGTGAGAGATTACAAAGGTTTTCTCACAATTTTCACACTATATATTACATAAATGTGGTCTTCTCTTATACGTGCATAAAGTTTATTATTCAATACAAAATAATTAAAAAATAAGCTTAGATATGAGAAGATAAGATAAAATAGAGATAGAATAAGATAAAAATAAGATAAGATAAAGCGGATCCAAAATCGTATTCTTGTCTGTTGATACACTTTTTTTTTAATTTTATTACCACATTTTTGTCAATGGTATAACTCTTGAGATTACTAAGTTATTTAGTCAAACATGTTTTCATTTTGGAGATAAGGACTATATGACAATTTTTCATTAGTACTTCACTTGTCTGATCCTCTAGATGACGTTGCTCTTTGGAGTACTTTTCAAGCTCTTCTTTTGATGTTGTTGATGTTAAAACCACTATTAAATGTAGCTTCTCGGCTAAAAATGAAGAGTTTTTCCTGAGATTGTTTGTTTCTTGGTTGTGGGAGTTATTCTTTAACCATTCTAGAATTTTATTTTTGCAAACTAATTTATTATTGAATTTTTTTCACCACTTGATCTTTAAGGTTCTTGCTAACATCTTGATTTTCATACCTCGGAGATACTACCTTATAATCTCAGGCTACAATCCAAGTTATTGCTTGTGAAGCTACAAATGATATGAGTCGGTGTCCTAATACAAATGTTGAATTTTGTCTAAAATAATCATATAATGGGAATATTAAGGTTAAAGGTGTGTAGTCTGCAAATCACCTGATAAACCATTTTGGAAATTTTAAAGATATTCCCTTCTTGAACCAGATGAACCAAGAATGCTTATCTGGTTTTACAACTAATACGTTTGTCCATGCTTCCATGTAATCATAATAAGAAAAGTTTGGAGGATACAAATTTCTTGAAAATGACTTTTTTCCATGGAGTGGCCGACTCCATTGTTGTGGGGTAAGTACCTATAAAATCTTTATTTTTGAAATTTGGATGTTTCCTTCTGGATCTTTATTGTGCAATATTTCCACTGAATCAATATCTACTAATATAAACTTATAGAAAATTCTTGTTTTATTGATATCTATCGGAGGATAATAAAAGTCTTGAGAAAAGATGCTTTCAACTATTTGTCTTGGGTTTGGAGTTATCCATGCTTTTTTTAGGGTGATAATAGGTATCACGTCTAGTTTTTCTAAATATTTCTCTAATGTTGGAGATTTTTTATTTTCTTGCGGAAAGGTTGTTTTTGGGGATTTTTGGGGAGCAGGGGTTTTATCAAAATCCATAAGTCAAATTAAAATATTTGGATAATGTAATGGAGTATACCTATTAAATGTTATTAAAGGGTTTGGTGTTAAATAAAGAAACTTTACAAATTCTGCTAAGGTAAAAGTTGATTTTGATGAAATCTGTTACCTTACACTAATGCAAAATAGGGTTTTAACGTCGGTTAAAAGTGACATATAACGTCGATTTTTTAACCGACGTTAAAAGGGGTGACATAAACGTCAATTCTGTAAAAGTCCAGACTTTTCACGTCGCTTGTTTCTAATAACCGACGTTAAATGTAATATAGAAATTTTAAAAAAAATGATTGTGACGTTGGATTTTTTTTTTAATTTTCTTTTTATTCATATATAATAATCATGAACCTATTATGTATATTTAGTTTTGTTTTCTTTTTATAAAAATTAAATTTAAATATAATGAAACTATTATGAAAAGAAAGAGAAATCATACTAAGTTCATTTTCTCATTCTTCTACCAAACAAGCATTGCCAAAGTACCCACCAAGTTCAAAACCATAATTCAAATGCCTTTTATTATATATATCTTCATTTACAAAATGATTAAAAATCAATTGTTCTTAAAGATCATATATGATACAACCTAGATCACCAAAACTTAATTACAAAAATAAAGAAAAAATAAATATAAAATGTAAGAAAATGACATTTATGAAGAAAAGACAAAAACAGAATACAAACTTAAAATTTTAACATGAAATGGCACCTACATATTACTTGAGACCTGTAATATTTGATTCACACATCTAACATAATTAGCATAAGAAGTTCCGGACAAGAAACAGATTGACCTGCAACATATTAAAAGGAATTAGAAAAACTCAGCTAAATACAATTATTGGTATATACAATTGAACATGTTTTTCCATTTATTAGAATGTGATAAAACATACCATCACACACTCCTCTCGTGCTCATCCTAATTTTATAGGAATAATAATAATATAAATAATAATAATAATAATATATTAGACAATCAATTGAATCTGTAAAAGCAAAAACAGAATATTCATTTTTGTTTAAGATTAAGATTAAGAACTTATGTAATTCAAATAAAATAAGTAAATTTTGAAAATCAAATAAAATCAGTAAATTTTAAAAGTCAATAACTACTGTTAAGATAAATAAGCTCATTGACTCTAATTATTTAAAAGGAAATTATTTAAAAGGAAATTACTTTTCAGTTTTGCATAGTTCTTAATTTGATCGACAGATGTAAGTGTTGATAAGTATTTTAGTTGTGAAATAAAAAAAAATAATAACATAAATATCGCAAGATAAAAGCTTTATTTGATTTCCTGTTGTAATTTTTGTCGAATATGGAAGCAACAATTTGCTCCAATCACGTTTGAAGCTTAGGAAAGTGGGTAAATGCTTCAGGAAGTGTGAAATGGAAAAACAGTAAAAGAATTGGGATAAAATATCAATATCACAATATATCAAAATATCCAAATATAAAACAATCCTAAAACTGAAGAATTGGGATAAAATATCAATATATCACAATATACCAAAATATCAATATAAAACAATCCTCAAACAGAACGAACTTGCCTGCGGTGTTTTTCCAGTTTTGAACTCTACTAACATGATCCTTTCCTCTTGTTCATGTAACACCTCAATTTCTACCAACCTACATCCTAATTTTAACCTTGTAACACCTCAATTTCTACTAATATATGTCATAATTTCTCTATAGTTCGTGGGAAAATAAAAACACCATTAAACATTGGAAACCCAATTTTATTCATAAAGAAAATTGTGAAATATTTCTTCAACCACTCGAACTCAGAAAGATAAATATTTGTAATATCTCTACTAGCAATGTGAACTAACATGAAATACCAAAATCTTAATTTACAACATTAATGGTAACGAAATCAAACACCAAGAGAAAACAACACAAGTCAAGTCTTTAACATAACAAGGTCTTAGTCCGAAAGCTTCCTAGCCTAAGGTTCTTCCGCCTCCCACCTACTATCCATCTGCTCGCCCATTCAAGGGGTCATCACAGGTGCCAAGCCACGAACACATAATAAGGGTTAGTTTACATATTAGAGATAATAAAAAGAGACTACAAAGATAGTACAATACATCAAAATATAAAGGGATACAAAGAACATGTCATTCACCATACATTAAAACTAACCATTTTATGCAACCCAACATGATGCATGCTACTCACATCTCACTCTCATGCCATGTGGTACCATCAAAACATTGAGCGATGTCTAGGAGTACATGTCACATCTGACACTCTCACTAGAAATACTAGACAGTTACAGTTAGGGTAACCAGTGTTGCAACAGGAGTCACTTTCCACTCATGGTGATCGGCCATAGTGAAAGCTTTCCCCACCGCGAATACCCTCTAAGTCCTAGGCCATTACATCGACCCATTAGGGACCAACCATCCTAGTTTCATTCATCCTCACTTTTCAAAAACATTTTCAATCATCTAGAATTCATGATAATCCTCATCTCTTTTTCCAAAATCTCATGCACACAAGTATATCCACTAGGGGCAACCTCACTGCTCCCTCGTAGCAGCAGACATCCATTCCTTTCATCACAAATACAACCTAATTACAACCGATTATCATGAGCCTAGTGACTTATCAATGCAATATGCCTCATCATATCACCTCTCAATCCACACCCATTATTTCACCATAATGGAATCTTTCATCTCACGACACCAACCAAATCACGATACATAAACAACACACATAAAATGATGTAAGTGGAGCAACAAAAAAATAGAATGGAAGAGAATCACACAACATAATAATTGGTGGAATTATACACTAAACACACAAACAATTAATTATCAACAATCTCATTCAACCAATAACAATAACAGTGTACCAATCTTATTCAGGAAACAATGACACAATTAATCACATCAAACAAGGTTAACAAGGATCCCTAACCAATTTCAACACAAAATTAGTCAAATAGGAATACATCCACGTAACTCCCACGGATAGACAATCACACCAACCTTTCCCATTATTATCAATAATAGTAGAACTACCCTTACCCGAACTGAAGAATTGTGTGTGCTAACGGGAGAATTTGATGGAAAAAGGGGTCTCTGCCCGGATAAATATCTTCTTATTCTGCCCAAAAATCGTGGTCATCCAACGGTGAACAAATTCGAAAAGACATTTCTACGGGAGATGTAATTTTACAAAAAGGAGAGTGGGAGGAGAAAAGTGAAGAGAGAGAAAGATGATAAATATTTAAGTGCAAATCTTCTCTTTTTTTTTAAATGATAAGAAAATATTTTGAATTTTACCTCTAATAAATTAATTCAAATTGGTTGTAGGAATATCTTCAGTTATTTTTAGATAAGATCTTGGATATCTCTATCTTATCCAACATTTTATTTTGAATTCAACAAGATATATTGTTTACTTAAAAAATAATTTTAACAAAATCAACTTGTACCACTTATAACAAATATTTATTAATTTAATTAATAAATTTTTAAAATTCAAAATGATCCTTAAAACAATCATTTAAAATATCCAAACACACGCAACTTGTAACCTAAATAAGAGAAGAAATTTTAGGGTGTTACAGTTCACCCTTTTGTGATTGAATTTTCAAACATGCTCTAAATGCTTTTTGTCTCTCCCCTCTTTTGAACCAATCAGATTAATGCAAGTAACATTGGCTATCAACTAAATGTAGACAGAAAAATAAATAAAAGGCGATGGAATAGAAAACATTAGAAGCACAAGGAAAAGAACAAAAAATGAAGAGCATACATGTTGGAAGTAGTGTAAGAACACAACCACCACCTATCAATTTGGAAGCTAACTTATACTTCAATGTTGTTTGAAGAACAGTTTCTATTGTGGCATGACTGACCCCATACTCTGGAGCAGACCTTGATTCATCTCCATTGAAGATGGAGCTTTATTTGGATTTTTTGGAGAACCATATTGTTGTACACTTTATTTAGTTTTAGTGGGAAACCATAATCATCTTTTGTCGTTGGCTTTACATTCATGCTGAAGCCTATAAAAATTCCCTTGTTAGAAAATTCGCAAGAAATCTTATCTTTGTCTTTAATATGTTCCATGTCAAAATCAAAAACATGATAACAGAGCTTACCATCTTGCAAAACTAAAAATATGTTTGTGAACTAAATTTTAAACATCTTTTGTCAAAACACTAGGTGCTGCCTTACAATCATATGAATTAAAAACTTTTTGTTAAATAAATCATCTTGAAATTTTTGTAAACATAAAATTATTGAAAGAATTTCCTTTTTTTATTGTATTGTACTTTTGTTGCGAAGAATGTCAAATACTCAGAATGATATCTAACGATTTTTTCTTTTGAATTTTCCAAAGGTTTTTTCTTTAAAACTCCCTCATGTCCTAATTCTGAAGCATCAGTTTCAACTATAAGAAAGGCTTTTGGATCTGAAACTCCTAAACACAGTAAATTTTTAATTATTTCTCTTATCTTTTTAATTGCTAAAGTCATGTGCTCATCCCATTTAGGAAGGTTTTTCCTTTATCTTAAATATAGAGGGGCACAAGTTATTCTAATATTGGGAATAAAATCTGCTATATAATTTACACATCCTAAAAACCTTTGTAGTTGTTGGTTTTTTTTTTTATTTCATTAGGAAATTTATTAGCAAACTCTAAAGATCTTTAAATTGGAGTTATTGTTCCCCGATATATTTCAAATCCAAAATCCTTATTCTAGTTTGAAATTTTTTTCATTTTTCTTGTCGAAACCACTAAGCACTTTCTTTGATTAAATTTATGAACATTTTTAAATGTTCTTCATGTACTTAATATTTTTTGAAAATATTAAAACATCATCCAAATATACAATCGCAAATTTCATATATGGATAGAATATATCATTCATTATATTCTGAAATTCACTAGGACTATTTTTTAATGCTTGAGGCATTACATTCCTTTCATAATGGCCAAAAGGTACAACAAATGCAGTTATATACTTATCTTTTTCTTCTATTGATATTTGGTAATATCGTGACTTCAAACAAACTTTTAAAAGTATAGTTGTGTTATGTATTCTTCTAATTAAATCAGTTTTATTTGGTAAAGGATACCTAATCCATTTTAATACTTTATTTAAAGGTTTATAGTTTATTACTAATCTAGGATCACCTTTTTCCTGATTAGAAGCTTTCATAACATAAAACCTTGCATAACTCTAAGGTAATTTTGAGTTCCTAATAAAGACATTTATCTAAATATTCTTGAATTTCTTTTTTACATTCCTTTAAATTTTGTTGATTCATTTGGATGGGTCTTGCTTTAGTAGGAATATGTTTTTCATCAAAGTTATCTATATATGATAGTGAAGCGATATATTTTTTCCTATGCCAAAAAGCAGTATGATTAGTTTCACAGATCTCTCTTTCTACTTGTTCTTCAAATTACCATATCTAAGGATTTTTTAGTATTGAGTTGTTCTTCTATTATTTTAAATTTTATTTTTCTGTTTAATAAATTTATTTGTTTCTTTTTATCATTAGTTATAGAAGATTCTTTTAATAAATTTAATTCACTTTCTCTAGGAGGATTTATAAATTCAAAACATACTTCTTTTTCCAAAATTGTTGTAATTAATCATTTTTCTGTTACTTGGAACAAATATAATAATGTTAGAAAGGGAGTTCCTAAAATCATTACAGAACTCAAATTTTTTATCAATATAAATGAAGTACTATGACGTTTTATTTTTACAAATTTTTCCATTAGATAATTTATATTTAATATTCATTGTTTATCCATTTACACTATTTATTCTTTCTAATGTTTTTTCATAATATTGGGTTGATATTGATCCTTCTTGAATACAATTTACGTTTGTTGTTGAATCTATTAATGCAGTTATTTCAAATTTTTCTTCTTTTATTATTAATATCACTTTAGTATACCATTTATGTGTTATCATTAGGTTTAAAAGATTAATATAAGTATTTTTCGAAGTTTCTTCAAAAGAATCTCTTTGTTCTAATAGCCTTTGTTATGTAATATTATCTTGATCTTAAGAATTTCTTTTCCCTCTAATCTTAAGAATTTACCTTCTATTGAAATATCATTTTCTTTTAATAATTGTATTTCTTATTTTAAATTCTTAATTTCTTCTTGTAGATCTTTTATAGTTATCTATTGATTAGGGATTCTAAATCTTTTATAAATATCTTTCATATTTATAGTTTCTTCCGTTGTGTTTGAGGCCGTGAAGCTAACTTGAGAAGTTGAAGATCGGGCATTCAACTAAGTCATCCATGGAGAAATTACATCACTGGGTCTCTCAGTGTCGCATAGAATATCATAAACAATATATGATCATCAGGAGTAAAATGATTTCTCACCGTCTCAAGTACTAAGCATCACACTTAGATGCACAAATTAAGTTATTATCTAAACCTCGTACTAAGGCTCACCTCTATTCGAGACTAAGCATATATGAACATGATCTTTTATCCTCTCTCAAAACATGTATGATTGTTATTAATTTTAGTCTTTCACAAATATGTTGTGCAGGTCATAAAGTCATAAGCTAAATTCATCAACTAAGTTCACCGTGTGTATTATCATAATTCACAACACAAGTTACCCACAACACAAATTATCAATTAGCAATACAGGTTATAAATCATCATCGTTAATACCATAAGTAACCAAACACCACAATTCACAACTCAAATTATCAAACATCATAAACCACATCACAAGTTATAAATCAAATTCTTCAATAATTATTTGAAATACTTAAAACCTTTAGAAACTTGGAATATTTTAGAGATTTCCCATACAATCCTTATTATTTTAAAACTTCAATAAGACTTATGAATTCAAGAGTATAAGATTATAAAAATTAAGACACAAAGAAGTTTAGAAAATTTAGAACACAAATCTTTATAAGATTTAGAATTCTAGTATGTTTAGAAACTTAAAAACTTAATTAATTTGGAAACTTCCCTAACTTTAATTTCTTTTGAACTTTGTTTGAAACCCATTGAAAATGTCTTTGAAAGATTAAGTGAATTTAGAATTACTCTCCGCACAAAGTTAAGTGAAGTAGATTTTGGTGAATTTAGAAAATTTTGGAATTTTGGCAAAAGAAGTTCACGGTTTTGGTGTTTAAAAGAAACTAGATTTTTTTATGTTTTGTGCCAATAAACTCACGGCTGAAATATGGTCCTAAGTGTGTTATTTATAGATGAAAAAATATTAAAATATTCCTCGTAACTATTTAGTTTGTTTAGTTTAGTTACTTTAAGTATTAGTTATAATATTTTCAATAAATTCTATTAAATACCATTAATGCCTAAGATAAGAATTTTGACTTAGATTATACTTTTCTTGACTTGGAATTTTCTTCCTTTGTTCCAATCCAAAACTTTGTAGCATTGAAAGGCACACATATTTCACACGTAAGTTTTTTGTTGCAATAAAACAAACCTTCCAAAAACTTCCAAAATTTTATTATTTTGGCATTTTGATTGAAAAAAAGTTACCTAACTTCCCTTCAACCACCATTCTATGTCTTTTTTTATTCTTTTCATGCTTATTTACTTGATTTCTAATCAAGGATAATAGTTTTTGTCTAATTTCACACAATTGAAATTTAGAAATTACATAATTTTAAGGTTTTATGATGAGTTAAAACCATAATTTCTATTCTTTATTTTATGATTTTGATTCTAACCTTAAAATATTATTTATGATTATACCATAATTAAGACAAAATTATAAGGATTCCAAAAATTATTTTTCTGTACTTTTATGATTTACAAATTGCTCTAGATAAAATTTTAAGACGTTTTCTGTATTTAATTTACAAAAAAATCATTATACAACATTTTATTCCCATCTGTATATTTATTTATTCAACGCACAATACTTTATCTTATGGGTCATATTCCTTTTTATTTCCTTATTGTTTGAATTTTTCAACTTGTATTGCGTGTATAAATGCAGTCCGAGAAACAATTAAATTTTTCAAAAAATCATATATCTTTAGAATCAATAAATTTTTCTTTGTAGCTTTATGAGTAGTCTTTCCTAGTAATGTTTAAGCTATGTTATTTGACGACTAAATGTTTAGACAATGTATAAGTGGTTGAAATTTTCCTCCTTTGTTTGTGTGTATTCCTCCAGAAGTGATGGCTAGAGGGAATGGTTGTGCAATTATTCATGCTTCCAAGCCTTGGCCAAGGTAGTGGAGAATCTGAATACAAAACATGTTGTTAGATATCACGGATTGGATTGATTTCAAAGGAACAACACACTACTTCTAAGGGCAGGTGGAGAAAATTTTTAGGTAATGGCATCCCCGAAAAGCAGAAAGTCAGGTTTGGTACCTATATGCTTTCTGAGAAAGTAGAGTATTGGTGGGAAAACACCCACCCATATTTGGAAGTTCATAATCGGATATTGATTTGAGATTTTTTCAAAGAGTTTTTCCTAGAGAAGTACTTTCCTTAAGGACATAAAGAACAAGAAGGACATAGAATTCTTAAAGTTGGAGTAGACGAACATGGTCATACCAGAATGCTCGATCAAATTTGAAGAGTTAGTAAAACGTTTCACTCATTACTAATGGAGGGAATTTAAAAGTTTGAAGTGCGTAAAGTTCCTCAATGACTTATGACCTAAAGTGAAACAGGCCATGAACTACCAACATATCCGCCAATTCCCTTTATTGGCTAACATGTGTAGAATCTATGATGAAGATTCCCGAGCAAGAGCGACTTATTACAAGGACACGAACAAGAGCGACTTATTACAAGGACCAAGGACACGAGGACGAGGAATGATGAGAAACATGGTTTACATGATCGAGGAAAACTATATGGCAACCTAATGACTTGGAGGCAATTGTTAGTGTATCCATTGAAGGTGATGATAATGACCCTACTAAATCATCAAAGTTAAAGATGTGTTTTAAATGTGGTATGTTGGGCCATTGCGTTCCAAAATGTCCCAAAAAGGATATAACTTGTTATAACTTTAACACCCTTATATTTGTTTCATTAATTTTAACAATTTACGTCAGAATAGTCATTGATTAGTTTATTTTGTTAATTGTGAAGAATATTCTATTTCATTGACATTGCAAAAATTTTATTGTATTTGTTTTGTGAAATTTATTAAAAATTACAATCTAAAAAATGTATAATGTTAATAAAAAAAATTTGATTTTAAAACTATACGTTTTTCTAGAAAATTTGTTTATTTTTAGGACAATAAATTTTTACTTATTATAGGTTGAACTTTTTAAACAGATACAGAATAAGATGAATAAAAAAAATGTGAAAGACAATTAATTGTAGGTTCTAAAAAATATACAATATTTATATACGCAATATAAATTAGTAAATTCAAACAACCATACAATAAAAAGGATTAGAACTTATAAGATACAATAAATAGAATTAGAACTTATAAGATACAAAATTAAGCGTAGAATAGAAAAAATATACAGTTATAAATGAAATACTATATAATGAATCTTATAGGAATTTTATACACCAACAACTTTAAAAATTTATTTAGAAAAATCTAGAGATCATAAAATCGTGGTAAAATGATTATTAGAATCCTTAGAATTTTAATTTAATTTTGGTATAGCCACTTTCATAAGGTAACATAACACAATAATTAGAGCTTTTCTACTAAATTATATTTTGAAGAGTTCAAATTGAATTTGAAATCTTGAAAACAAATAGATAAAATTAACCCTATCTACAAATGAATGGTTTATATTACAAGGTTTAGTATGAATTTGGAAGCATATTAGGGTTTAATTCAGGACAACAAAATAATCATAAAAACCATATTTTTAATTTATTATGAGACTTTAAAAATATGTAAATTGAAATTGCAATTGTGTAAAATTTTGCAATTTATCTTTGTCTAAGGTAAGTCCATGTGATCCAACATATAAGTGGCATGAAAAATCCATGAATGGATAGGTTTTTGGTGGACAAAAATCTTACAAATTTACACCTTTTTACATGGTTAAAATTGTTATACATTAAACAGTCATAATGGATCATTTGTATGGCTAGAAATTAACCAACATGTTGGAGCCAAGACCATGTGTTTTGTACGCCCAAGGAGGAACCACCTAGGCTAATTAAAGATTTTTTTCCTAAGTGATGTAACATTCTAGTTTTCATAATTATGATAACTATTTAAATTATAAATTTAGTTAAAACGTTTACTATAGTTTCTGTAAAGTTGTGTGTTATTTATAATTATAGTTTGTTTGTGATAAGCTAAAAAACGTAATTTTGCTGCTACGTTCTGATAAATCTGGAATATAATGTATTTTTGCTATCTAATGTTTGTAATTGTTATTTGATGTTTTTAATTAGTGTTTGATACTATTGATTAATTGTATAATCTTTGTTTGAAAGGTACTATTGTCTGTATATAATTTTGTTTATGTATTTAGTGCGTAAAATCTAATAAAAATTAATACGTAGAAAATATATTATTTGAGACTGATATGTTATTATTTTTATCATATCCTTAACGCTTATTATATCTTGTTAGAGTATTATTAATGATCAAGTGATATGTTTTAGTGCATTCATGAATAAGGATTAATTGGACCTAAAATTCGATTTTTGGACTAATTCACTGCTTGATTTTGATTTTGTACATTTTTAGTATTTTGAGTATATCTCGAGCTACAAAACTTCGATTAAGCTGCTTTTGGTTTCATTTTAAAGAAGACTTAAAGGGATAAAAAAGCTACGAAGACACCAAAACTCAGTTAGCACTGCATCTAACATGAAATAAAGCTTAAAGATGACACTCAATCGCTGCAAGATTTTTTGAGCGAATTTACAAAGTGTTTATGCCCAATTCCTATATATAAATTGAATCATTTGACTTGTGCATTGGTTGGGATTCAAAGGAGGGGCTCAGGTCACTTATAGGTCATGTGACTTGCACATGACCTGTGTTTTGTAAATAGCTCGCAAGTTGAAATCTAATATGCTTTTACATACTATGCAATTTAAGTTTGATTTTTACGCTTTGCTTCTTGTCCTTCTCTACCAAGGCTTTGCATTTTCTCCTCTCTTCTTCTCTGTCACGTTTCAATTATGCAATTTTGTTTACTGTAATTTCAGTTCATGAGCATGATTAACTAATTCTGTAATCAATTCGATTTCAATAGGTTCTGCGATTTCCTTAGACTCTCCGTTTTTAATCATTTTGAGTGTTTTGTTTTAACGTTTTGGATTTTCCTATTTTAATTACTCGTTTGATGAATTGAATTGGATTTATTATTGTGCTGACATTAACAATTGATGATGGATGCAGAGAACTAATTAATGGAGTCAAAACTGAATTATGTGCTCTCATGTGATTGTGTGAGGTTAAAGAACATCAAGTGTTCGACGAAAATTCTCCAAGATTTTGGAGCGCAAGTTCAGAATTGAAGTGAAGGGATTCCAATTACAATTACACTACATAAACGTCGCACTCGTATTTAGGAGCCAATGAGGGAAATTCAAAACCGACATATATCATATTGGTGTTTTCTTGATCAATTTGATTCCACAACTTAATTACCGTTTTCTCTATTACGTTTGGCTTTTAATTACTTTCGGTTTGCGTTAATTGATCTTTCCATGCATAAACACCTAATTTGAATTTACAATTTCATCTATGAGTATTAATAGAGTAATTCGTTGGGAGATTACCTAGGCCCGCTACTACTACAAGGTTGTGGCTGATTTAGTCTATTTGACGCACGTTCGACGTGTGTATCAAATTTTCCACCGTTGTCGGGGATTATTCTATTAGTCTCACTGTGAATACGCAATTTAATTTTAATTTTAATTGGTGCTATTAATTGTTCTGTTAACTTGTATTGTGATTCTAATATGAATTATGCCATATGTGAGTAAGCTACAACTTCTAGTCCCTACATAATTTTGCCTTATTAGCAAAGCTTTCAACCCAAAGTGATGAAAAAGTGGTGTTAGAATTTTGAAATTCCTTATTTTCTTGCTATTTGGAAAATTTTCGGTCGGACGGGGTAAACATTGGACATTTCTAGAATTGTCATTCTAGCTCTGATTGACTTGAAATTTTGCAGGTTGGTAGATTTTGGTGGATAATCATGACTCCATGGCTTCGCATTGGAGCAACACTCTCAAGCCCAAATTCCATCTTTTGTTCACATTGCACATAAAACTGATATTGATCTCCTAATTTTAAGCATTTTAGGCAGCCTAGTCCTGTTATGCATCTTAAGATTGAACATCTTACATATATGGATAATAGGACCCTTAAGGAATTGTTTTCACTTAATGTGAATTATCAACCTTTGTGTATTGAATATCCTGAACTTGATATTGATTTTGAACTAAAATCTGGATTAATTCATTTACTTCCCAAATTTCATGGTCTTGTAGGTGAAGATCCACATAAACATCTCAAGGAATTCTATGTGCTCTACAACATTATAAAGCCACATGGCATTGAGGAATAACATATCAAGCTAAGAGCGTTCCTGTTCTCATTGGATGGCAACGCCAAGGATTGGTAATACTATTTGCAACTAGCAGCTATTAGAAGCTATAATGATATGAATATTGCAATTAGGAAGGAGATATGTGGAATCACGCAAGCCAATAAAGAGAATTTGCATGAATATTGGGAGAGATTTAAAAGGCTTGTGTCTAGCTACCCGCATCACCAGATCACATATAAGCTTTTGATTGTTTATTTCTATAAGGGGTTGTTGCTAATGGACCGAAGCATGGTAGATGCAGTAAACAGTGGTGCTCTAGTTGATAAAACACCAATTACAGCAAGAGAGCTCATTTCTAACATGGCTGCAAATGCACAATAGTTTGGCACCAGGAGTAGCCGTGTATACCATGTCCATTTTGCAACTGGTAGACCGATTTTGGAAACCTCAACACATGCAGACCAAAAGATCCTAACCAACAAGTTGAATGAGCTTGCATCCTTAGTGAGGCAACTGGTGGTCACTCAATTAGCCTAAGTAGCAGTAGTAAGCTCTTAGTGAAAAAGTTGTAAAATATGTAGTGACCCTTCTCATTCTACTGATGTTTGTCCAACTTTGCAGGAAGAGAGCTATAAGGACCCAATTGTACCAGCTGCTGGAGTCTTTCTTGGAAAGCCTCAACATAACCCTTATTCCAACACCTATAATCCTAGTTGGAGAGAGCACTCAAACTTGAAGTGGGGTTCTAACCAGAACCAGAATTAGCATTAACAACATTCCTCAAGCAACCAAAATCAGAACCATGCCTATCCAAACAAGCAGCCGCAAAAAAAAACTAGCATCAACCTTCTAACAACCAATACTACCCTTCTTTTCAACATCAAAAGGAGCCACCACACAAATATGTGCTGCTTGCACCTCCACCTGAACCTCCACCTTCAAGTGGCCCTTCATTGGAGGAGTTGATGAAACAAATGGCAAATAACAACTTGCATTTCCAATAGAGAACTGAAGCCACCATTTAGAGTCTGAAGACATAGATTAGCCAATTGGTCAATGCCATTAATTAGAACCAGTCCCCATCATCTTCATCCAACACTCTACCTTCTTAGACTATGCCTTGTCTGAATGCCCATGGTAAGAATGTGAGTGCCATTACACTTAGATTTGGTAGGTAGATTGATCCTTCAAAGCAGCCAACAAATTAGGAAGCATCTAAGGATAAGAGTAGAAACCAACAACAAGTTACAGATACATCTAAGTCCCTTCCTCCCCTATAGTTCTTTTCCCTCAGCGGTTGGTATAATCCAAGAAACAACCTGACCTTGCGTTGGAGAAGGAGATACTTGACACCTTCTGTAAGGTGGAAGTCAACATCCCCCTCTTGGATACCATTAGACTGATTCTGAAGTGTGCCAAGTTTCGGAAAGAGTTGTGTAGCAATTAAAGGAGACTTGCAGGGAATGAGTGATGGAGGACCATCTTTAATAATGAGAATTACAAGGCCTATGCAAAGGAGAATTCAAGACCAAGTTGAAGAAGAGTTGACCAAATGATGTAGGAACATCCATTACTAGAAGAGTTACTAGAAGCTCCAAGACCAAGCACACACTCAATCAAGATACCTTAGTTAGGATTTGATTTTTGTAATGTACTTGTGGATGATTTTGATGGCCTTGTAAGTTTTCGGCCAAAAGTGTATTTTCTTTTAAGTGTTTGCTTAACATTGTGCTTAAAAGGCTAGTAAGCTTAAAGAGTGAAGCTTAATAGGGTGAATGAATTTAAGTTCAAGTTCATATTAAATTCTCATTTGAAATTTAAATTTAATTTGGTTTAAGTTTGAATTTCAAATTGTGAATGTAAGTGGTTTTGGTTCAAGAAGATTTTCACTTGGATTAGGATTCATGCCTAATCCAAGAGCAAATCTTAACCCTTGATTAGATGCACTCATCCAATGGATGATAATCAAGTGGAAAGTGACATATAACCTTTGAAAGTGACATGAAACACTCTTGAAAGTGACATGTACTTGAACCTTTGAACTTGTGGCTCTTATTCATTGACTTGTAAAGTAATCTAAAGTTGTTTAACTTCCTCTTCAAGTCTTTCTAAGCCTATATAAAGCCAAAAACGAAATTGTAAAGGAACTTTTGATATTTTGATAAATGACATAGCTTTGAGCTTTTCTTAAGAGAGGATTCTCTTGTCTTGCTTAGCAAGGTTTCTTGGATCTTATCAATGGATTTCATCCTCCGTTGTGACTGTTCTCCCTAGGCTTATTGGCTAGCCATGGCATCTACCCTCACCATTTCTCACCCCCTTCACCTTTTTCTTTTTCGGTCTTCCCTTCCACCATTGAAGCTTTGACCGAAAGCTTCCTTTAGCTTGTCTTGGAGTGCATTGAAGAAGCTAGATTGGGCAACATCAAGGGCTCTTTGGAATCTCTCTAAGGAGGCCTCTATCACCAAAAGTCAAGGTCAAAGGTCAACAAGTTAAAGTCAAAAGTCAATTCTTCAAGATTCAAGACTTGGGCTAATTAAATTAAGCCTTGTAATTTTCTTATTAGTTTGTAATTAGTTTAAGATTTGTTTAAGAAGTCTTGGACCTCTTTTGGATGATGTAAGTTTTGGCCAAGACATGACTAATTGGGCCATTTTTGCTTATGATCCAAGTTGAGAGAGTGCGTTACACTCTCCTTAAAGAGAGTGGAAGAGGTTGGGAGAGAAAGTAATGCTCTCTCCACTAACCTGATTGAATTTTCCACCACTTGATTTATTCTGAATCAATGGAGAAAATTCAAATCATTCCTCTTATGATTTAAGCATTACCTTAAGAATGAATTGTGGCCTTAAGATTACTTATGATCCAAGGCACAAGATTCAACCTTAAGTCACATGACTTACACTTCATCAAATTGAATTAAGACCATGTGATTGAATTCTAGAACCTTTCTTAAATGATCAATCTATGATTGTGCCTTGCATCACGTGTGATCAATCACAATTCAATCAACACCGTGATATGTAATCCTTGGATTGATTTTTACTCTGACCAGCATGTTCAGTTCTTATGCATTGATAATTGTTTGGAGAAGTATGAAGTAACTTGATTAGATGATTTTACATTTAGTTTCCTGTTTTCAATAACATCTAGTTTTGCCCAAGAGCGCAAGAGAATAAGTGTGAAAGAATTTGATGTGTTATTATTTTTATCATTTCATTAATGCATATTATATCTATTTAGAGCATAATTAACATAAATTGATGTGTTTTAGTATATTCATGAAATAGGAATTAATTAGGCCAAAAATGTGATTTTTGGACTAATTCACTACTTAATTTTGATTCTGTACAGGTTCAGTATTTTGAGCATATCTCGAGCTACAAAACTTAGATTGAGCTTTCCTTGGTGTCATTTTAATGAAGACTTAAAGGGCTAAAAAAGTTATGAAGACACCAAAAGCCAGTTGGGATTGCATCTAACATGAAATAAAGCCTGAAGATGACACTCATTTGCTGCCAGTTTTTTTAAGCGAATTTACTTAAGTGTTTAGGCCCAATTCCTATATATAAATTGAATCATTTAACTTGTGCTTTGGCTGGGATTCGAAGGAGGAGCTCAGATCACTTAAAGGTCATGTAACTAGTACATGACTTGTGCTCTATAAATAGCTCCCAAGTTGAAATCTGAAACACTTTTACATTCTATGCAATTTAAGTTTGATTTTTACATTTTGCTTATTTTCCTTCTATACAGGGGCTTTGCATTTTCTCCTCTCTTCTTCTCTGTCACGCTTCAATTATTCAATTTTTTTTACTGTAATTTCAATTCATGAGCACAATTAACTAATTCTTCAATCACTTCGATCTTAACAAGTTCTATGGTTTCCTTAGGCTCTCCATTTTTAATAATTTTGATTGTTTTGTTTTAGCGCTCTGGATTTTTCTGTTTTAATTACTCGTTTGATGAATTGAATTGGATTTCTGATTGTGCTGGCATTATCATTGATTATGCATGCAAAGAACTAATTAAGCGAGTCGAAACCAAGTTGTATGCTCTCACACGATTGTGTGCATTTAAAGGCCACCAAGTTTTCGACGAAAATACTCAAAGATTTTGGAGCACTTGTTCGACATTGAAGTCTAGAGATTCCGATTTCAATTGCACTACATAAAAGTTGCACTCGTATTTAGGAGTATAAGTTGAATTTTTAAAACAAATACAGAACAAGATAAATAAAATATCTGTGATAGAGAATTAAGCGTAGAATAAGAAACCATAAGATTTTTTTAGAAAATTCAATTATACGTAGTATAAGTTGAGAAATTCAAATAGTAAGGGAATAAGAGGAAATATGGTTCATAAGATACAAAATTAGGTGTAGGATAAATAAATATACAGTTAGGGAAAAATATTGTATAGTGATTTTTTTTTTTAAAATTAAATATAGAAAAAGTCTTAAAAATTTATGTAGAACAATTTGTAAATAATAAAATTATGGAAAAATGATTTTTAGAATCCTTAAAATTTTATATAATTATGGTATAATTATAAAATAATATTTTATGGTTAGATTCAAAATCATAAAATAAAGAATAAAAGTTATGATTTTAAATTATTATAGAATTACAAAAATATATAACTTTTGAATTACAATTGTGTAAAAATTGTGCAAGATTGTGTTTGTGTTATTTGGGAATCATATAAGTTAGTTTAAAAATTAAAAATCTAAGTATGCTGGTATGATAAAAGTCACACCACTTTACAATAAGGTATAAAGGAAATTTGCCAAAGTTTGTAAAAGTGCCAAAAATGATAAGATTTTACAATTTTGCAACTTTGCATATTTTTTTCAAATTTCTTCATGTGTGCAAATAAACTACACAGTCCAAGATAAGACCAAGTCAAAGTAAACAAAGAATAGTTCAATTCAAGATAAGTCACCATTCTTATCTTAAGCATTAAATGAAATTTAAAGAAAATTTCTAACTAATACTTAAAGTAACCAACCTAGGAAAACTAAATGATTACACATAATATTTTAATAATTCTTTTCACCTATAAAAAGGCACGTTGAAACCATATGTAACTCATAATAACGGTGAGTTTTTAGTAGGAAACCACCAAAAACTTCTTTGCTTTCATGTAGACAAAACTGTGAACTTACTTAATCTAGTTTCCAAGCTTTCCCAAAATTTCACCAAACTTTAAAATCAAGCGGATTTGAGTAGGAATTAGGGATCATTCCTATTTCACCTTTCAAATGGCTATTCAAAGAGTTTCCAAAAGGACTTAAGGTGAGAGAAGTTTCTTAAGTTTCTAAAATATTTTATGTTTCTAAAGATTTTAAGATTCTAAGTTTATTAACTTTGATATAATTCTATCTTCTTGAATTTTTTTAAAGTATTGACGAAGTTTTAAATTAATATGAGTATTAAAGGAAGTTTCTAAAATAATCCAAGTTTCTAAAGATTTGAAGTATTTCAAGTAATTATTGAAGAATTTGATAATGAATGGTGGTTAATATAATTTAAAAATGAACTTGTACTAAATTAATTTGGTTGATAGCATGTGCTATAAATTATGGTGGGTGGTGACTTGTGTTGTGGATAATGATGATTTATAACTTATATTGTGGATTGATAATTTTTATTGTGGATAACCTATGTTGTGAATTATGTTGTTTGATAACTTATATTGTGAACTTGGGTGATGAATTGAGCTTATGACTTTATGACCTATACAAAGGATTTGCGAAGACTAAAATTAATAATAACCATACATGATTTGAAAGAGGAGAAAATATCTTGTTCATACATGCATGGCCTTAAAATGAGGTGACCTTAGTATGAGGTGCAAATAATAAATTTAATTTGTGCGCCTAGGTGTGATACTTAGTACTTGGGAAATCTTTGAGACAACGAAAAATCATTTTACTCATAATGGTCACATGTTTTTTAATGATATTTTGTGCACCACTGGTGGATTATTTGAGATGATACTATATTGCATAGTGGAGAAATTGAGGAAGGAGCATGCATTATATAGAAAATTCTCATATAGTCATCATGTAAAAGAAAGTGTTATTTATTTACTTATTTATTATATGTATGTATATTTTATAAGATTTATTATCGATAAGGAACTTATCGTTGCTTGTTTGTGCCTATGGTATTCACACCTTTGATGATCTCGAATTTTACTCGGGGGATCAGATAATCATGTTGGTGTATACATGTTTTGAGAATTAGTGGTTTGAAGAATGAATGTTAAAGCTTAATTTTAAATTATGTATATTATTTTTATGGGATTTTTCTAGTAATGAATGATAAATATTTTTTATGAATATCTACAAGAATTTTTTAATTTAGCATGATGATATGTTTAATAAAGTTTATTTCTAAAAAAAAATATGGTGACATTTTATTTAATTAAATTTAAATAACGTTTTAAGATAATAAGCATTTTAGAACAAAGAAAATCAGAGTATTCCAGTAATGATCAATCAGGTCATTTCAAAAGGATTAACTAAATTTTTGGAGTAACCAAACTAGACAAACTAGGTAGTTATGAGGAAATATTAAATATTTTCCTACATCTATATAAAGGCACTTTAGGACCACATTGTCTTACATCCTAGCCATGAGAGAATGCAACCAAATTCTCTTGTTTATAGTAGCCAAAACCTTGACCTACCATAAATCACCTTACAAACTTTTCAAAATCCACCAAACTCCTACAATTTCACGTGACACTGAGGAAGAAAGTGGGACCACATGACATGATGAAAGAGTTAATATGTGAAAAAGTTCTTATGTACATATTAGAGGTTTTGACCTCAGTAAGAAAAAAGTTCAGATAATTATCAACTAAATTTGTGCGTCTAGGCATGAGGCTTAGGCTTTGGGCATCTTTGAGATAGTGAGAAATCACCTTACTCATAATGATCACATGTTGGATGTGAAATTCTACTCCACATTGGAAGACCTTGACTATTTAATAAAGTTCTACAATGGAGATTGTGTTATTTGGTGATATAGTACCACATGACATGATGAGGGATTTGGAGAAGAATCATGTGTCAGGTAAAAACTCTCATTTAGTCATGATTCAATGTAAACGGATAAATTTGGATAAGTTCATATGTTGAAATAAATAATTTTGAGGAGTCAACACAAAGGAAAGTTTGTGTTTTAAATATTTAATCGGTGTAAGTATTTTCTGACGTAATTTTCATTGAGAAATTTACCCTTACTTGTTTGTGTTTTTTGTTTTAACACCTGTAATGATCTTGAATTTTATTCATGGAAGCAGATTAGCATGTTAAGTTGTGATGCATTAAGAAGCTTGTTTGCTAAAGAAGAAATAAAATTTATGTATGAAGATTGGATGCTTGTTCTATAATTTTCATTTAAATATGATGTAATGGATATTAATATTCTTTTTAATTAAATTCTATAAGTATTTTTCAGTTCAGTGATGTTCTGTTGAATTATGATGTAAAGATTAAATCATGTATTTTTTTAATTCCAAAAGAACTTGAATGACATTTTTTTAATAATTACATAAACATGTTCAAATCAATCTAAACAATGTTTTTAGAAAGAAAAAAAAACATTTTATGTGAAAATAGTAAATAAGAGAAATAGTTAATGATAACAAAGTTGGGTCGTTACAATAATTGTTATGAAAAGGGAAATATTGATAAGAATTGCCCATAATTCAAGAAAGAACAATGTGGTGGGAATTGGAGTGGTATTATTAGGACAACAAACACCACAAGGAAGAATTTTAATATTGATGTTACTAAAGTTTTGCTATCTATCAATATAGTTTGAGGTAACTTTTCATAAGTACAATGTACTAAAGACTATGGGGTACCACCCATATTTTGTATCTTTTGTTTAAGCTTTTCCTTTTAATGTGTCATAATTGTCAGAACTTCAACTAGGGATCTTAATCATTGATTCTAATGTATGTTCTCATGTTCTAGTGAAACATCTTAAGCTAGTGATTTCTATACAATTTGATTTTACTTGCTTATTTTGCCAAATTAATTATCTTCTAAGCACAACCTATAGTATTTGTAAGATGACAAAGAGAATTGAATCCTCCGTTGTTTCCAAAATAACTCCTTATGTAGTTACACAAAATCTCTTAATACACCCAAATCGCCCACAACTTAATAAATAACGACACGGTGGGAAATCTAGTGGTATTATTGATACGCGCATAGGACGCGTGCGATAGTGATTTTATCTCCCGCACCCCACTTGTTGCTATGACAAGTATACCACAGCCGTCAAGTAATAAGTATTTGTAGATCAGGGTTGTCGATTCCACAAGGATAAGTAATCAAATTCATATGTTAATTATATTACTGGAGTTTTTATGAGAACTGGAGAGAAATAAATTTTAACTAATTTAAAGTAAAGAAAATTCAAATATTTAAAAAGCGATTGGGATCTCGATTTTACCATTAATTACCCTAATACTCTCCTCTTTGTTATTCATACTATACTCTTGGATGGATCAGATTCCTACCCTTGTAATCGTCCCTCTTAGGATCCCCTACGCTGCCTAGATTAACCCAATTAATTAATCTCTTAAATTAAACTAAGTTAATTGAGGTTTAAGTTCTATGAATCTAGTGATAACTGTTAGGTTATGTCCACATCCTATCTATAGGACTCTACCTCAATAATTGTTATTTCTCTAGTACTATCTAAGTTTCTTTTATCAAAGTTCCCCTAGATTGACGATCATTTTGTTAATGGTCAGTTAACAAATAGCATTAAGAATAGAAGAAATAAACTCGCAGTCATATACTGACTAACATTGAGAATTATATTAGGAATAATTAGGGTCACATCGTTCTCCTAATAGAATATAGAATTATTTCATGCTAGTAAAGAATGCAACACAAGAATAATAAGAAAGAGAATACATAGATGATTGAATTCTAAAGAAGTCGAGTAATCCGTGTCTCATCCGCTTAGACTTGAAGTCGTATCCTGAACGTCGCGTGAACCAAAACGTGTCTAAGATTTCTGGATTGATCAAAAGATTAAAAGATCTGAAGATCATTGCTAGTAGTAGCCTTGTGAATATATAGCCTTCTTTAGTGGATTTAGGCTTTACAAACCCAACTCGAGCAAGTTAAGAGTGAACTCGGGCAAGTTGAGGTTCTAGAGAGCAAATGTGTCGTCCAAGCAAGTGCAACTCGCACGAGTTGAAATTATAGAGAGCAAGCTTAGACTGGAAGCTAATTCAACTCGTGCAAACTCATAGGCAAGTCGCGCGAGGTGCATTCCTCTGCATGTTTTCTTCTGTTTTTGGCTATTTTTAACCCCTAAAACACTTAAACAAACCATCAACAAGTTCTATAAAGACATTTAATAGTTGTTTTAATTTGCTTAAGAGTGTTTAGTGGACAATTTATTAATTCAAAAGTGTATACCGATAACTCGCTTTTGTGAGTTATCAATTATTACAAAGGCAAAAACATGGAAAAGATTTTTAATCTTTACAATAGTAAAGCTATTTCATGAGTATGACTTCTTTGAATGCACCTTCAATTCTAGTACCACCCATCCTTTATATCTTTTGCTTAAGCTTTTCCATTTGATGTGTCTTGATTGTTAGAACTTCAAACAGTATTCTCGATCTTTAATTTTAAAACTTCAACCAGTATTCTCAATCTTTAATTTTAATGTATGTTTTCATGTTCCTGTGAAACATCTTAAACTAACTATTTCAGTATGATTTGATGTATCTAATTTTTTTGCCAAACTAGTTAGTTATCTTCCAAACCATATCCTAGAGTCCTTGTAAGGTTAGATTAACCCACTTTTTGTGCAATTCTTGGTAAGTCAAATTCGCTTGCATAATCAGCTCTACCGAACACAAGATAGGGAGAACAATTTTAGCATTTTTGTTATAATTATATCATACATATTTAAGGAAATTTATTATATTGCCTTTCATAAAATATTTGATTTTTTGAATGAAACAATACAATCTACAAATAACCAGCAATTAGCTGAAAAAAGCTCTGACCTCTAGTTATTAACTATGCCAAAATAATTTAACCAATAATCATAAATTATATATTCAAATACATTTCTAGTTCTTACAATTTAACATTTCTCATTTTTAATCTTTTGTTAGTTTTTTTCTTCAATTTTGGTCTGTGTAACTCAGCAGCTTTTCAATTTTAGTCCTCGAAAATTGTTTCATTTGGTTTATATAATTATTATTAAACTACAGAGTTAAAAACTTTAATAAAAATTACATGGACTAAAAATGAAAAGGAACTAAATTACAAGAATTAAAAAAGGAAAAACATTAAATTAGAAGGATCAAACAAATATTTAAACATTGATAATATCTCAACTTCCGCACTTCTAGCAAAACAATGCTTATAGACCAAAATCACCAATTGGCCGAAAAGAATTTCTGCCCTTGGTCATAAATGTAAATCAACTTCATCGATTCCGGGTTGGGAGTAGCAAATTCTGCTAAACATTAAATCGAAACAACATGACATCTCCTTCCTGTACAATGTAGTCTTTACCTTCAGATCTCAACTGCAAACAACATAATTTAGGTAAATTTAGAATATTCCAAGATAAAGGGAGCTAATTTCCTGGTATAGATTTGTACATGGAATAGAGAAATGATCTATAAAACGAGTGCCTATAGACTCCCCTTTTAATTTCAACAAACACAAATATTTAAGAAATCATGCTCTTCTTACCCAAATTATCATTCCATTGTGGACAAGTAATCATTCAACAACATCTATTTCATCACTTAGGTTTTAATGTGTCTTAAAGAAAATAATAGAAAAGAAATTATGGGAGAATGGTTGCAAACGCATATAGATGGCTGAGTAATGAACAACCTAATTGCTAAAAAAACAATTCAAATTTCTATTTTCAAATCCTTGCTACATATGGATTTAAGAGATATTATCTAATCTTTATCATGTTATTTAATTTTAAAAATATTAATGTTGTAAACATGGAAATAAATGTGATTATTTTAGGACATTATTTTCCTATCAAAAATACTGATTGATGTGTTATATTGAGTAAGAGATTCTATTTTGGATTGTGGGAAGCCTATGAAGACAAAAAAACCCTAGCCACCGTCATTGTGTATATATTTTTCTACCTGAATGAGTCATTGAGGCTCCAACCAGTTTTGAGCAAGCGTAGGTCATGTTACCCCCTGACAAAAGTCTCACTACGCAACTTTCCCAATTGCTTCATCAACCACCAGTAGGTTGTTTGAGGGGTTCAAACCCAGATCGAAAAAAATTTTAGTGGCTATTTTGAAGCCTATCATTTGTTGTTGGTGTATTTTTCCGTTCTTTTCTCTAATGACAAGAGCCTTATCCGTCCTCTAATCATTTCTCTGTTAATAGTCTGTTAATAGTAAAACTTTTCAACAATTTTGTCAGAGATTGAGTGGTAAGAAATCTTATTCCCAATCATCTACTAAATTAGGTCTTATCACTCGGATGCATGGATTATTGATTCTAGTGTCACTGACCACATGACATTTGGTTCTCCATTTTTTCTGATCTTACACCTCCGTACATAGAGTTCATTATGTTATTGTTTTTTTTTGTTCTCATACTTGTGTTGTTAGTTCTTATTGACGTCCAACTTGCTTCATTTAAATTGAAAAACGGTATTCATATTCCTAGAGATTTTGTGAGCATATCTGTCAATTGATCATTAGAGTTGACAAAGTCAGGAATACTTTCTCTCTTGCAAAATGACAGTCTATCTCTATGTGTTTAGTTCATTCCTGGAATGCTGGTCTAAATGCAATATGAAAGGCAATCTGGTTATCACAAATAAGCTTAGAGCCTTGGATGTCCCCCATCTTAAGTTGTTGAATGAGTAGTTCCTGCCATGTAATTTCATTTGTAGCAGTTGTCATGACACAATACTCAACTTTAGCGTTAGATCTGGCAATTGTGTTTGGTTTCTTACTTCCCCATGAGATGAGATTGCCTCCAACAATAACACAATAGCAAGAAGTAGATCGTCTATTTGATGGTGATCCTGCTTGATAACTCCGAAAGTGAGCTATTTGTATGTTTTTTTTATTACATAAATTGTCCTTTTAACACTCTTAAAGCAACCTAAAATAACGCTAATTGCTCTTAATTTATAATAATTCGTGTTAGAGCTTGTTGATGGTTTGTTTAAGTGTTTCAGGGTGAAAAATAGCCAAAAACAGGAGAAAAACGTACTCAGGAATGAGTCTCTCGCGAGTTGGAACACAACTCGGGCGAATTGGAGCTCCAGTAGATAACCAAAGCTCTCTTGTAACCTCATCTCGTGCTCATCTCGCCACACCTCGCGCAAGTTGGTTTTGCTTCGAGAACAAGTTAACTCTCTAGAACCTCATGTCGCGTATATCTCGCCACACCTCACGCGAGTTGACTTAAATTGCACAACACGTTTGCTCTATAGAACATGAACTCGCACATGAGTTACTTAACATCTTGCGCGAGTTGGACTCGCAGCAGCCCAAGTCCAATTTCTGAAGGCTATAAATACAACTCGTTTCACTCTCAACATAACACACAATTTTTTACCTAATTTTTAGTCACTCTTCAGTACCGACCTAGACGGCAGCCGTTCTTTGACCGAAAGCACTCCGGTTCGTAAAAGGCAACGGATTTCAACCATAAGCCAAAGAGAAGGAGACGCACGGAGCATTCATCCTATGTATTCTCTTTCAATTTACTTTTGTGTTGTTTTCTTTTCCATTATGAACTAACTCTCTCTTTGATTGGGAGAACGATGTAACCCTAATTTATCCCTTTATATAATTCTCGATGTTATTCCGTATATGTTTAGGTGTTTGTTCTTTTGCACTTAATGTTATTTGTTAATTGACGACTAACAAATTGATAGGTAAATCCCGGGTAACTTTGACAAAGTATGTCTAAGTAGTACCGAAGAATTAAATCATTATTATGCTAAAGTCCTAGAGATAGGAGTAGGTGATAGTGTGGACATAACCTAACAGTTATCGCTAAATTCACAAATTTAATTCCCTAATTGACTTAAGTATTGATTTAGGACGCTAAATATAATCTGGCCAATTAGGCGGCGTGGGTGATTCTGAGATGGACAGTCACGAGGGTAGGAATTCAATCCAACCATGATTATACTTGAATAATAACAAAAGAGGGGAATTAGTGGTGAAACCAGGATCTCAATCGCTTCTCATCTCAATCATTTTCTTTAACAAAATTATCATTGCTTTCTTCTTCTACAAAGTGTTCTTCCAATCAAATCAATTCGTTTAATGCTCTTTGGGAAAATAGAATCATTAAATAAAAATATAGTTACCAAATTGCTTATCCTCGTGGGTACGACAACCCCGTTTATAAATACCTTGACGATTGTGGTATACTTGCCATATCCAAGCATTGGGTTGCGACTTAAAATATCGCACGCCCGACGCGCATCACCTGCCAAGCGTGCATCACAGACAATTTTGGAATTACCTTTATCTTCATATAAAAGTCCACGTTCTTGTGCTTTCTTGATATAAAGAAGGATATGCTTGACAATATTCCAATAAGTATCACAAGGAGCATTACGGAATTGACTAACAACACTCAAATGAGATGTTTGGCCTGGTAACTGTGAGATAATTAAGTCTTCCCACGAGTCTTCGATAACTCTTTCGGTCTTCCAAGGGCTCCCCCTGACCCGAAAGAAGCTGAATTTTTGGATTCATAGAAATGTCACTAAGACAACACTCAAGCATGCTAGTTTCAGCAAGAATATCCAAAGCCTATTTTCGTTCGAAAATGACAATGTTGACAGAAGATTAAGCAACCTTAATGCCTAAGAAATACTTGAGTGGTCCAAGATCTTTCATCTAAAAATGATTCTAGAGATGAGATTTTAGGCAGCGAATACCATCAGAGTCATCAGCATTAATGACAACGTCGTCGACATATAGTACTAAATAAATGCTCAAGCCAGATGAAGAGCGAAGGAAGAAGACTGAATGATCAGCGTCACAATGGGTCATATCATACTGAATCAAGGCCAAGCTAAAGCGACCAAACCAGGCACAAGGAGATTGCTTCAAGTCATGAAGGGACCGTTTAAAGTGACAAACAAGGTGGGTACCATCAGCAACAGTAAAGCCTATAGGTTGATCCATGTAAACCTCTTCTTGTAATTCCCCATGTAAAAAGCATTTTTAATGTCTAATTGGTGAATTGGCCGATGATGAAAAGCAGTTATGGCAAAAAATAGGTGGACAAAAGTAAATCTTGGCAACAGGGGAAAAAGTATCCCTATAATCAAGCCTAAATATCAAAGTGTAACCCTTAGCAACCAAACGAGCCTTCAAGTGATCAATATGACCATCTGGGCCAACCTTCACTGTATACACACACCAACATCCCATAGTAAACTTCCCCGGAGGCAATTGGACCAGCTCCCATGTGCCACTAATCTGTAAAGCAGCCATCTCATTTAACATCTCCTGTCGCCATTGAGGATCAATCTAACTTTACCTGTAGACTTAGGAATAGGCAGAGAATCTACAGAGAAAAAGGAAAAATAAGAGGGATCTAGTGGTTATACTAAAGACTGAGAGCATATTTAGGATGAGGATTACAAGTGGACTGGTTACCTTTACAGATAGCGATGGGAAGTGTCAGATCAGGAGACGTTGGTGGACGGTTGCTTGGGGCAGGAGATTATGCTGGGAGATCCGTAGATGTAATCACTTGCGGATGTCGTGAGATTCCCTGGTAAACAATGAGAG
Organism: Hylodesmum podocarpum; assembly: GCA_026586105.1. Classification (NCBI taxonomy): domain Eukaryota; kingdom Viridiplantae; phylum Streptophyta; class Magnoliopsida; order Fabales; family Fabaceae; genus Hylodesmum; species Hylodesmum podocarpum. The sequence goes on from JALJEV010000804.1 coordinate 5,168,821, forward strand.
GTGGGGTTGTGGTTGGAGTAGTAACAAAAGCTGGACTTGGGGCAATTGATTGTGCTACTGGAGTTGGAAAAACCAGGGGACATCAATAGACTCAAGGAGAGTAGACTCAAAGAAGATGACATCAGTAGAGACAAGATATTTGTGAGTTTGTGGACAAAAACAGCGATATCCTTTCTAGAGATAGGAGTAACAAAGGAAGATGCACTTGAGAGACTTGGAAGAAAGTTTATCGTTTCCTGAAGTAAGATCATTTCAAAAGCAAGTACAACCAAAGACAATGGGAGGAATGGGGTAAGGCTCTTTTTGTGGGTAGAGAGAAGGGTATGGAGTGTGGTTGTGGAGAACACTAGAAGGCATGCGATTGATCAAGTGGCATGCAGTAAGGACTGCATCTTCTCATAAACGAAGAACATTATAGTGGATAAGAAGGGTACGAGCAGTTTCAACAAGGTAACGGATTTTGCATTTGGCAACTCCATTCTGTTGTGGAGTGTGAGCACAAGATGTTTGATGGAGAATGCCCTAGGATGATAGGAATGACTAAAATTGGGAGGATCAATATTCCCTCGCATTATCCGTGCACAAGATTTTAATCGATGACCTAAATTGTTGCTATCTCAAAGCCATTCTAGAAAGAAGATTGTTGCTTAAAAGAGGTGGAAGGCTTATACGAATGCAGATTAAGCAGGTTCAATGAGTGATAGAAGGTCACATCAGCTATTGCACATTCTTGTGTAGGAACCTTGTTACTTGGAGATGTATAAAGTGTAGCTTGATCAAGCACTGAGGTAGAGTTTAGAGCTCTGGCACAAGGAATCTATGAGTTGTTGTGGAAGAAAATGGAACTTGATGACTTGAGGATAAAGTATAAGGGTTCTAGGAAGTTGTTTTGCGATAATAAATCAACTATCAGTATTGCACATAATTTTGTTCAACATGACAAGACAAAACACATTAAGATAGATTGACATTTTATCAAGGAGAAATTGGATAGTGAATTGATAACAACAGCTTACATTCCTTCTAGGCACTAGCTAGCATATGTTTTAACAAAAGGGCTTGCTAACGTTACGATTTAGTCAACTTATTTGCAAGCTAGGAATGATCAATATCCATTCACTAGCTCGAGGAGGAGTGTTGTAAATATGCAAATAAATATTAGATTATTTTATGACATATTATTTTTCCTATAATAAGCACTAATTTGATATGTTGTATTTATTAGATTTTATTCTTGATTATAAGGAGCCTAAAGAGGATGACTTATGATTTTATTCAGAATAAGAAATAAAATTCATATTTTTTTACAAGTAGCTTACTTTAGATATTTTTTTTCGTTTCAAGATTAGGATGCTAAATGTTATATAATAAAGGTTCTTGATAAACTCTTGCTCTATTTTTCTATGGTATAGCATTTTTGTCTTCTATTGAATGTTATGCGTAATGAGTAAACACACATGAGAAAACAAGAGCAATTAATTTAAGTCATATCAAATAAAAATCCATGTGAGCAAATTTTTTACAACAGTTACACAGTAGATAAACATTTTACTGCTAAAATAATATTCATGAATATGATGAAAATGATATAAGCATCTTACCAGTCCTTTCTCTCGTGCGGCACCAAGTGAACCAACAGCAACAAAATCATCATAAGACACCTAATTTAAAATAACATCGTTAATGAAGAATAATGAAAGCAGTATGCAAATTTTAACATATGCTAAAATAATTAAAAAAATAAGTAATAAGCAATAAAATTAAATAAATTTTGGGGTCTCAGTTGATCAAATTCAGTTAAAACAAGCTTTCATTTTCATCTATATTGGAGCACTAGAGTAATATATAACAGAAATAGATATAAAAAGTCAATTCTAGGATATTTAGAACAAATTCTAACTTATCAAACTTGTTCTTCAAAAAGATGCTCTACATTGATAGAACACCAATTGGTAGAACAATAAATATAATGTTGAACACGGAAATCACATACAATACAACAATACACTTGTTGTCCTAGAGACAAAAGTTTCCTACAAAGAGTATTCTCTATCCACAAATTGCAAATCAAATATTCTGTAATGCAAATCTGGCATCAATTACTTTATGCAAAGGCAGTTTCTAATAATACATTTCTAGTCCTAACTTCTGTCAGTAACTGCCAACAAGACTTAGACTAACTTACAGAGTAAGGTATGCTGTTATTACACAAAAGTAAAGGCAATAAAACTATGCTATTGTTGTAAAAGTAATGAATAAGAAAAAAATAGAGAAAGTAATACTCTAATACCCCCTGCAAGCTCATGAGGGGTGAATAGTAGATGGTGAACTTGACACTCTGAGCTTGGACTAGAGAGTGCAAAAACAACCAGGCGACAAGGTTTTTGTGAGGATACACCAACAAGACCAGGTACATGAGTAACTTGCATTTGTTTATTGAGGGACTTTGTCTGAATGAAAAACAAGTCCAACTCCATGAGCTTGGTGCAAGCATGTAAGATAGGATTATGGGCAAGAGCAATAGTGCTCTATTTGTCACAGAATATGGTGGGAATGTTGTGAGGAATGTTAAGCTCAGAGAAGAGTTTGAATCCATGTTACTTCAGCTATGGTATGTAGCAGACTCTGATATTCCACATTAGTATTTAATTGAGCAACACTGGTCTGCATCTTTGACCACCATGATACTGAGTCGGGGCCAAGAAACAGCAGCACCAGAGGAGGAACGCCTGTCGTTGGGGTTAGAAACCCAATCACCATCACAGTAAGCATAAAGTTGAAGAAGGGAGTTTGAAGGAGCTGATTAAAGATGTAATCTCTAAGATAAGAAACAGTACCTTTAAGGTACCTCAGGATGCACTTTGCAGCAGCCTAGTGTCCTTCTGAATGGTTTGACATGAACTGACACTTTGTTAACAGAGAATCTGATCTCTGGTCTGAGTTGTTGCATATTGCAGTGCCCCAACCACAAGGCTCCCCCTAACCCAGAAGTAGCTTAACATTAGAATCTATAGGAGTGTCAATGGGACAACAGTCAAGCATACGAGTCTTAGTCAAGATGTCTAAGCAGCAATTATGGATGAAGATTGAGCAACTTCAATGCCCAAGAACTAGCAAAGTGGACCCAAGTTGTTGGTTTGGAAGTGGCGATGGAGGCAAGACATGTGGCGGAGAATACCATTGAAGTCATCACAAGTGATAACGATGTCATCGACATAGACAATGAGATAGATGCACTAGTCAGATGGAGAATGAAGAGAGAACACTAAGTGATAAGCCTCACCATGAGTTATGCCAAACTCAAGTAAAACAGAGCTGAAACAACCAAACCAAACATGAGGAGATTGCTTCAAACCGTAGGGAGAGTAATGAAACTAATAGGCAATGTGAGAGTTACCAGAGACCGTAAAACCAGGAGGTTGATCCATGTACACGTCTTCTTGCAACTCACCATGCAAGAAAGCATTTTGGATATCCAGTTGGTGTAGAGGCCACAAGAGAAAAGGTGTCCCCATAATCAGAGCATAGCCTTTAGCCATTAGTCAAGCTTTGTAGCGATTGATAATGTCATCTATCTGATCTTCCCTATGTAAACCCAGTGACACTCAACAATAGTTTTGCTGAGAGAGAAACAATGCTGGAGAGATGAAATGGCATGGAGTGACCAGAATAAAGTATAGCTCCAGATATTAGGAAGCTTAGCAACAGAATAATGATGAGACAGGTTACAGAGAATGGTATCACTCTGATACCGTGTAGAAATTACATGATTTTGGGCATAGAGAGAGGAAAAAGAAGAGAATAGAAACTTAATAACTCTTATCTATACTAATGCTTAATCATAATCCTAACTAAATAAGGAAACAAATCATTGAGATAATAGGAAGGAAAACTAAGAAATCAAGGAAATATACAAACTAATCCTAGGAGATAATCTGATATAGTCTAAAATATTATCAGATATATTTAATATTATGAGATAATTTTCACATACTCTAACATAAATTTCAGGAAAAAACTAATGACTCTTAACTTTGAAGTTTTTCAAGTATAGTCTGCTACCTAGAATATTGAAAATCAAAATAATCACCCTTTTCTTTTTGCATTTAAGTTTTACAATATTTGCACTGCCAAGTCATATGCTATTATATATTAGAGATAGGAGTTCAAAATTATATTCTGGTGCTTACTGTCTCTGCCCGAATGAAACCCTTCTCAAAGTCAGAGTGAATAACTCCAGCAGCTTGAGGTGCAGTCATTCCTAGTATGAAAAGAGGTTTAAATTTAGAAAACACAATCCAAGTCGAATCCTTCTATTATGATTACTGATTCAATCTATTTGGTTAATCATCAAGTTACTTATTTCATAGCATAAATAGACCATCCATCATACAAAAGAAAGGTGCGCATAATCATTTATCGCAGACATTTGTCAACAAAGGAAAAAACAGTATCTCTTGATTGCCATCCAGAGATCAAACAAACTCCATTTACTTTTTAATACCTTGTTTAAATTACTATCCAACAATTACTTGAACAAGGACTTCAGAAACTCGTTAATGTTATAGTAATGTGCATTGTAAAAGTCTCATTCAAGGAGGGAAAAAGAAAAACTAACCTGCAAGGATTGTCCATGCTTTTGTCTCCTGTGTACAAGTTGGGAAACAATCAGTTTTCAACATGAAATATGATATAGAATCAAAACTTTGGGAGTTATAATTCTAGATCTCTTTGTGAACATTTTACAGTTTAGGGTAGATTAATTATTGATTACTCGAATAATCAAGCAATTCAAATCTTTGAATGTTGTTAGCACAATATGCATGTTTAACAGGATATTCCAAACTATTTTTCTCTCTAGAAGTTTTCTGGTTTTTCATTTACCTTCTCTCCAGAAGTAAAGTAAGTCCGCAGCCCCAGAAGTTCATAAGTTGCCCTAATTAGGTTCCCAAGACCACTTTCACTAACACCAAGAGATTGTAAATATTCTTGCCGTTCTTCAATTGGTAATTCAGTAAGCTCTGCCTCAACCTGCAAGGACAGATAACCCCATCTTGATATTCAGCGGTGACCACAACAAAAATATCAATATTTGTTCTTAAATCTTCAGAGATTATGATATAAAAGTGACAGTTCTAGAAAAAGTTGATATTACACGTGATAACAAATGAAAAGTTCAAATAATCTAAAAGTTAGATGTTAAACTCAGACAAAAGAAAACCCAATGATGAAAGGCTCACAACCCTAATGACATTATTATCAGAGAAAGAAAGCTTGCTCAAAAAAGGGTTCAATATGATTTTTAATCCTAAAACAGATTCTTCGCTGTTTAAAAGGTACACTTCTAAAACCTGCGGCTGCTTAAGTTCCATACTTTCATGTAACACCCTAAATTTCAATACTTGAAATTAATAAAATTAACTAAACTATTTAATTAAATTGATAGAAATATTATTTGTCTTATATTGTAGGAATATAAAAATATAATTATATATTTGTTGGGAATTTTAATTTACTTCAATATATTTATTTTTAATTCTGTAAAATTGTTGTGTTCTAATAAGTTCCTCCTTTTGAAGCAAGCCACTGCCTAACTTCAATTCTATTCACCTTCTTGAGCTGCTGAATCTACATTCAAGTGGAAAAGCAAGAAGCGGCCACCTCCTGCTTTTCTCATCCTATCAAAACAACACAGCAGGAGCCCTCAATATTTTTCCTCTTCTCTTTAGCAACCCACGGCTAAAGTGCCTTGGTTGCCACCTCCTACTTCATATTTGATTTGTTTCTTTGGTTAATTAAATCAGATGCTTCAATTGACTTCTCTTCCCCATGAAACAATTCTCCACCGTCAACCTTATCCGTTCTATTTATCATCACTATTTTATTAAAAATCATCATCTCTTTTAATTCCCTCACCAATCACAAACTCAGCCCTCCATTTCCTTAATTCATTCACCGCTTGCCTCAATTTTCTTCGTGTTGTCAATCAATTCATCACCAACTCACTTAATTCTCCTATTTCTTACTAAATCAAAACTGCAGTCGAAGTAAGAAATTAAAACTGTAAGGGTTCAACATTAGTTGCCAAGTTCAAGAGACAATAGAAAAGTGGAGTTTTTCTAATGATTTTCTTCATGTGAGCTCTGTCATGATCAGTCACAGAATTCATTCTGTTCTGTCCTTGAGTGCAGTTTAACACGTTTATAAACATGAAACAAGGGTTCCTTTGGATAAATAATGGAGTAGGAAATTTTATTTACAAGGGAAGAAGACAGTGCAGTTTAACACGTTTATAAACATGGAACAAGGGTTCCTTTAGATAAATAATGGAGTAAGAAATTTTACTTTCAAGGGAAGAAGACAGCATTTTGTTGATTAAGAAACAAGAGGTGAGAATAGCATCACCCCAATGATGTACAGAAACATTTGCATTAAGCATTAGGATCGGTGTAATCTCTACAAGGTGTCTGTTTTTTCTTTCAGCAATTCCATTTTGTTAGGGTGTGTGTGGACATGTACACTGATGCTGTTAGGTATCTCTTTTTGATATTGAAAACTTGAAAACCCAGCAATTGAAAATTCTCCTTCGCAAAGGAATCAACACAGAAATCTTCCCTTTTTATTAACCAAGAATTGAAAAGTACAAATGAACAACGTAAACAAGTTTACCCCCAAAAGGAGCACTCTCCTTTTCTCACTGCCTAACCAGTTTAAATGATTATTTTCTAATGATCTTTCATTTACAGCAGGAGGGCTATATAAAGGAATTCCTGCCTCCTAACTAACTAACAACATTTTTACAGCTATATAACAAACTAATGACAAACAACTGCTAACACCAACTAACTCCTTATCTTTTTATTTGCCTCTTTTTCTTCCTATAATAAACCTGTAAAGGTTTATTATGTGCTCTGAAGTCATTCCCAACAGATGCAATACCCTTTATGAGGATAGGAAGAAGGATAATTCAAAAGAGAAATATTATTTTGCATTGTCTCTTCTAAAAATTTTAATTATTTTCCCAAAATGGTTTTTGATTCATTGAAGAAAGTCATAAAGATGGACAAAAGTTTAGAACGATCTTTCATGAAATATACCCATGTACATCGAGAGAATTCATCAATAAAGGTTACAAAATATCTAAAACCAAAAGATGTTACATGGTTTGGACCCCAAAACATAATGAATGGTTGTGATCTAACAAGTTTGTTTGGGAAAGGATGATCTAACAAGTTTGCCAGATTGGCATGATTCACAACTTAACTCCTCTAACTTTTTGAGACCAGGAACTAAAGGTTTTAGCTTGGACAAACTCGGGTGACTCAAACGATAATGTAAAAGCTTGGGTGACAAAACAACAACTCAAGATACAAGTGGTTGCATCCCAAAATAGTAGAGATCATTAGATTCATGTCCTGCACCAATCCTCCAACCAGTACCATGTTCTTGAATAACAGATTTAGCGTCAAAAGTTACTGAAAAATTTAAAGATTTGGTTAACTAACTTAAGGAGATTAGATTGAAAGGAAAATTAGGAATAATCAACACAAAATTTAAGTTCAATGAGGAAGAAAAAGTTACCTGATGACCAAGTCCTTTGGGAGCAATTTTGGACCCATCTGCTAAGGTAATAAGGTAAGGTGATATAATAGGGGACATACAAGAGAACATAGACTCATTACCAGTTATATGATCAAAGGCTCCTGAATCAATGATCCATGGACTTTGACTTGCAGATGAATAAGAAACAAAAGTTGTAGAAATAGTAGTGCTAAAGAAAGATTGAACTTGAGTCATGGATTTCCATTGAAGATATTCTTGATATTCATCTTCTGCGATCTTTACATTAGATTTTCCTGATTTTTCTGACTTTGACAAATTTGTTGTCTTATATGGAAACCCATGAAGAGAATAACAATTCTCTTGAGTATAACCTATTCTCTCCAGAATGATCATTGGGGACTACTACTTCTATCTCTTCTTCCTCCTTGTTTCCATGACCACCTCTTCCCCAACTAGAAACCATTGTAGAAGCTTCACTGATTCCACCTATATTTTCATTTTTCACTTCTTTAGGACACAAAGAAGTCTGGTTATTAGGCTGTCCATTGGGGGAATCTCATGGCCAGATCCTCATCACAAACATGATTAAAATTTTAATGCAACATTCTCAAGATTAGTACCATGTAGAGTCTGTCAAGTTTTTTCATTTATTCTTCTAGAGAGTCATCAATTAGGAACATTTTTAGTTCTCCCACAGTAGCTTGGACTTCAGCAATGTGGGATGTCATTTCATGATTAGTTTGTTTCAAGAATGCTATCCTCTGAGCAACTTCATACAACTTTTGAATATCATTTGCTTAAATATTTTGAGCCTTTTTTCCAAAGGAACAACAGATTTTGAATGCCCTGAGTGTTCCCAAAATGTTTGGTTCAACAAAAAACCATAACACAGCACAGATTTGAAAATCAAGCTTCTTCCATTTTCCCTGACTTTCATCTGAACCTTCAACGTCTTCCATTTTTAAGTGATCGCAATACCCTGGACCAAGGAACCATAGTTCCACAGAGGAAACCCATGATAGATAACTTTTACCATTAAGTTTTTCCGTGGTTACGGTTGGGGTACTAGAAATAGGCAGAACAGGTTTGGAAGATGCCATAGAAGGAGTCTGTGCAAAAGAAGATTAAAGAGACAAAAGAACAACAGACCCACAATCCAAACAGTAGCCAAAATGAAATAAACTCGGAAGGCTCCGGCAAGCAAGAACATTGTAAAATCGACGAGTTCCTATAAACAGAGGCAGTGTGTGAACATTGCACACCAAACAGAAGACAGAACAAAGGCAGCGCGTAGGGGCATGTGACACTCTAGATGGCGCTGGTGGTGGACGATGGAGGATGACAGACAATGGCGGTGCACAGTGGCGACAGACAGCGAATCAGAGCGGAATCGTACCTGCTCTGATACCAACTTAAGTTTTGGAGAAAATGAAAAACAGTGTTACCTCATACTGATATTCTTCTTTCATATGTATATATTGTTCCTTTACAAAGCAGTGTAGATCTGAAAAGACTAAGCCTAAAGTCAACCAAATACAATATGCCTTGGTTCTATTCTTGGAGTCGAGAGAACCTTAATTCAAACTGTATTCTTTTTCCACAGCTTTGATGAAAAAATTCAAAGATAGTTATGGCAGTCGTGTCTTTGATAGATTGAATACCATGAAGCAAGAAGTGCTAGACGTTAAGGATGTCATGGAAGAGAAAGTTAGGAGATGGGTGTCAAGGACGAAGACTTCAAAATCATTGAGGTTGAAGTCATGGAAGAGATAATGGGGGAAAAGGTTGAGGATTTCCAACAGAAAAATGTGGAATAAGATGATTTTTTATTTGTCATCAAAGAATCCAATTCTTTGGTTGTAAATGTCATCGAAGTTGAAGGTGATAATGGCTTCTTTATGAAACCCACAACCATGATTTACACAAGAGCACCCAAGATGATTGACAGTTTCAAGGTCATAGGATATAGACTATGGACAGGAAGGCAAGTCACAACTGCACAGAGGACTTTTCCCTCGGCTACAATTCATGCAATAACTCTTTCTTGGTGTTTCTTGATCAGCTTGAAATTTCTTGCATGCCAACTAAATTTTCATCATTGGAACTGCAAGGCTGGAAATTGCAGATAATGGAGAAAAAATTCTACGTTACCCAGTATTCACTCACACCACCACCACCACCAAAACTGCCAAACCAAATTCAGTTCTGAAGGAAGAGAAAGAGGAAGGGCATATTTGGATCAATACAAGATGGGTCATATGCATGCCCAATCAAATGGGTGCAGTTGTTTTCCAAGAAGAGACAATGTCTATCAGATCCAATATACTTATTGTTATTAGCTGTTGGGAGTGTTGATTTCTTTCCTATGGTCCCAACCAGAATGTGTTTTGATATGTCAGTATTTCCAGTTTTCAGATTCTAACCTTGAGGACAAGGTTGTTTTTTAGGTGGGGTGTATCGTTAGGATATAAGGATAAAGGAGTTTAGAATATTAATTAGACGAGTTGAATTGATATAAATAGGGAAGATTAGTAGGAATGGGGGATTTTTCATTTGGTAAATTGTGCATTAGCTCTTTGTGAAAGGAGAAATCCTTAGTGAAGGGGTAAACCCTTGGAGGAGAGCTTCTCTCCTATTCCATGTTCTTTTCCTTACCATTAATAAAATCTTTCTTTCTTTCTCACTTAAATTCTGGGTTCCTATCACAAACTATAGTAACATCAATATTTATCTAACATCATGAGAAGCTCAAAGGTCTTTCTAAATGCATACCTGTGCAGAAATTGTTACGATTCCAGACTGCAACTCAGATGCAACATTCGTAACATTCTTGACATAATCATTGTTTCCAGGATCAGCTAGATCAGATTCTGCAATATTTGCCACATATATGACAGGTTTCATGGTGAGCAAGCAGAGATGCTTTACAGCATCTCTTTCAAAATCTGTTAAGGTCACAGATCGAGCAGGCTTTCCATCCATAAGCGCCTCTTGAATCTTTTCCAATGCAGTCTTTTCTGCCTCTTCCTAAATACAAGAATTTCAAACTCAAGTTGAATAATGTATTTCAAGTAATAAACACAAGATTTGAAGACATGTGGTAGCACTTAAAGAGTATAACCTTGAGTTTAGATTGTGAATCCTTTGCTTTGCCTTTCTTTAGTTTATCCATTCTTTTATCAATCTGCATTTCTTAGGAAATTGAATATCTTAGCTTATCAGTAAATTTTGTCATATAAATTCATAGCAAGTATTTGTGCATGCACAGATAGACTCCAAAATCCAGAAGCATTGATCACAACAATAAGAAGGAAAATAACAAGTTATCCAAGCAAATTAATAAATAATGATAAATATGATCGAAGTCAAATGTGCCACCAACGCAATTTAGAATGATAATAACATTCAAAGAAAATGTAAGTTGTAAAATAGTGTACAACGATAGTTAGTAAACTGACCTGATCCAAATCTGAGAAAACAAGCTCCAAATTGATAACATCAATATCAGACTTAGGGTCAACTTTCCCGTTCACATGAACAATGTCGTTGTCTTCAAAACATCGTACAACCTAGTTTGTTAATTAATAGATCCATGACAATTTCAAATCAGCAAAGGGTATAAAAATCACCCTGTATTTTTAACACATACAGATGTTTCTAATCTCCAAGTTCTGATTGGCAGTATGTAGCTACAAAATGTGTTCATAGAAAAATGGGGTACATAAACAAAAATATTAGATGTAATGATGTAATATCATGATGGCAAGGAAATGACAATAGATAAACACCTGAAGTATAGAGTCCACCTCACGAATATGTGACAAAAACTTATTACCCAACCCCTGAAATGATTGAAGTAAGAATAGAGATCAATGCAATGCATATGCTAACATACTACCACAAAACATATGAGAAGTTATTAAAAATAAGATAAACAAGTGTTTGCTGAGACCAAAAACAAAGAGAAGAGAAATTAAAAAACCTCGCCTTCACTTGCACCCTTGACAAGCCCAGCAATATCTACAAATTCAATCGATGCAGGAACTGCTCGTTGAGATTTGCTCAGATCAGAGAGGACATGGAGACGAGAATCTGGAACAGCAACAATTCCTACATTTGGCTCAATTGTACAAAATGGAAAATTAGCAGCTTGAGCCTTTCCATTTTCCACCTAGACATACAAGACCATTATATTAATATTTGATACACCATTGGGAACTGGAACTACACATAAAACATAAATAGAACAATCAGCCAAAACATTGAACAGAAATTGAAAAACTAAATACAAATGTCCTCAAACATTTTTCTAGTCTGTTGATTAAGCAGAGGCATATGCAGTTACTGCAAACTAAATGCTGAAACTAATAATGACATTTGTACTTTTGAATAGTATTCATTCGAAGTTCATATTTGCCCATTGCTATTTCATAGAGGAAACTTAAGAATTGATTCTAGGGTAGACTTTCCATTTACCTAACATAATAAATCTAAGTCATCAGTCAAAAAAATGTAAATTTTAAATCTCATAACATGTACTCTGCTTTTCACTTTTCAGTATGTTTAAGTTCTGAAATACAAGCCACCTCGTCACAAGAAAGCCTAGTTGGAAGTATATAAGGAAGACATTGGAACCTATGCACTTAGCTTTGTCTACTTATCATCTTTTCATGCTTATGATGCATCTAATAAGCACTTGAACAAAAAGTTTTTTCACACTAAGAACAATAAAGGAAATAATTTTGTTTAGACCGTGGCATTGCAGAATGGATTCCTTGACATAGATAGATTATTTTGGTAAAGGAATTCAAAAACAATATGAGCACATCTATTTTTCTTTGTAATGGCTACGGTAGTTTACTGGGTTTAAAACCTTGGTCACGAGGGAGGCACACAGATAGAGTGACTTACAACGGCATTGAAGAGTGTAGATTTGCCAACGTTGGGGAGGCCAACGATACCAGCCCTGAGGCTCATACTTATTTTCGAGGACGAAGAAGAGAACCTTCGTTGAATGCCATAGAAGCGAGAGCGCGCGTTGGAAGAAAGGGCGTGATTTGTGAAGAGGGTTGACTTCAAAGGATGAACTAAACTAGGAACCAAGTGAAGACCATTGCAAGCTGCTCTTGCCATTTTACTTGCAGGAACAGACCACGCGGAACGAGAGAATAGAGAATGTTGTTATCTGTACAAGGGAAAAATCTACTTTTTGGCCTGCCGCACTCTAATCTAAATTAGTCCTGTCTCTAATGAATCGAGGCTAAATATTACTATTTAGCCGTGTAAGTATTTAATTAATTTTTAAAATTTTATTACTTAATATTTTTATAAATTATTTTATTTAAAATATAATTAATAATTTAATATGTATATATACATTTAAAAAAAATTATTCTTAATCTCAAACTCAGTCAAGAAAACTCAAATCTAGCACTGCATTATAATACTAAAATGGATGAATAAGATTCGACATTAAGTACTATACATTGAATTGTGGGACTCGATGTAACTATGCAAATATCAAAGTACATGTGTAATATACATAAGTCTAATTTAAAATATAATCTTTAAGAAACAGTATTAATTTTATAAAAATTTTTCTTATTTATACAAATTATTATTTCAATAATATATATGATTATATATAAAATTTTTAAACCGAGATTTTAAGTGAACTTTAATTGTCCTTATATTTTCAAGATCTTAGGAGAATCATTCTGAGCAGACTCTACTAATATAATTATCAACTCGGAAACTTTTGAGATCTCATTCTAACAAGTTGGACTTTCATATTATGATCTCATGAAACATCCAAGTAATTGTAGTCATGATAGATATACGTGGGTAGTAGTTCACCATGATACAAGGGTCATGATTACTTTGGTATTCTTTTAGATTTAGCCTATCTATTAGTGGTTCCACCATGTTATTCTGACATTGATTAAAGACTTTCTGATTGTACCTCAACAACTTTAACATGAGTGCATACTCTACAACATATCCCTAAGAATATATATCACATACATATCTTTCAGTCCTTTGACTAGGTAATTCCTTGTAGAAATAACATAAAACATTTTCATAGAAATGCCCAACAACTATTAAAACATATACCAACAATATACAACTCAAAAACTTAACATTCCGACACAAAGTGTTATCAAGCCCAGGGGCTGCACTACGCTCAGTGGAAAGTGTGTTATCAAGCCCAAGGACTACACTACGCTCAGTTGAAAAGTGGAAGGGGGTTGTCGCCCCCAAACTTTTTTTATATATATAATAATAAATGATAATAATAGTAGTAGTAAAAAGGTTTTAATAATAATAATAATTGTAAATTTTTTTTAGTAATAATAGTAATAAAGTTTTAATAATAATAATAAATTTTAAATTTAAACTTAATTTTTAATAGAACAAGTGTTTAATTCCTTCTCAAGTATAATTCTATGTAATTTTGGTTTTCTAATTAAATGATAAATAATATGCTCCATGATACAAGGGTCATGATTACTTTGGTATTTTTTTAGATTTAGCCTATCTATTAGTGGTTCCACCATGTTATTCTGACATTGATTAAAGACTTTCTGATTGTACCTCAACAACTTTAACATAAGTGCATACTCTACAACATATCCCTAAGAATATATATCACATACATATCTTTCAGTCCTTTGACTAGGTAATTCCTTGTAGAAATAACATAAAACATATTTTCATAGAAATGCCCAACAACTATTAAAACATATACCAACAATATACAACTCAAAAACTTAACATTCCGACACAAAGTGTTATCAAGCCCAGGGGCTGCACTACGCTCAGTGGAAAGTGTGTTATCAAGCCCAAGGACTACACTACGCTCAGTGAAAAGTGGAAGGGGGTTGTCGCCCCCAAACTTTTTTTATATATATAATAATAAATGATAATAATAGTAGTAGTAAAAAGGTTTTAATAATAATAATAATTGTAAATTTTTTTAGTAATAATAGTAATAAAGTTTTAATAATAATAATAAATTTTAAATTTAAACTTAATTTTTAATAGAATAAGTGTTTAATTCCTTCTCAAGTATAATTCTATGTAATTTTGGTTTTCTAATTAAATGATAAATAAAAATAAGGTCATTTATAATTTAAAGAAAGTTAAAATATAATAACAAATTCTTTAAAAGAATAATATGCTCCGTGTAATAAATTAATTTTATTTTTTAAGCAATTACGAACAAGAATGACCAAATGAAAATGAAAATATATCCAAAAAATTAAAACTTAAAATGAAAAGGAAAAAAAAAATTTAAAAAAAAATTGTCTCTCATACCTAAATCCTAGCTCCATCCTTGACCAAGTCCAACACGACTCAAACACATAGTACTTCGAGGTAGTATTACCAAATCATAATATAATATAATACATATCCAAATAACACATTTCCACATAAAATACTTCATCTTAAATATATCACAATTTCATATTGGAAACTTATACTTAATTATTGTATATTCTAAATATAATTACCTAAACTCACAGTTAAATCTATATCAATAATCATCATTTATAGGCATATAACATAAACTTTTCTACATTCTAACTTCTATTATTCTTAAATATTTATCTTACTCCAAAAATCATCAAAGTATAAGGACAAATAAACATAATTAAACCATAAATAAAAAACACTAGACGAATAAGTTTCAAAC
The DNA here is from genome assembly GCA_026586105.1 of Hylodesmum podocarpum. Classification (NCBI taxonomy): domain Eukaryota; kingdom Viridiplantae; phylum Streptophyta; class Magnoliopsida; order Fabales; family Fabaceae; genus Hylodesmum; species Hylodesmum podocarpum. Next base: position 5,184,080 of record JALJEV010000804.1, read on the forward strand.
CAACCCACCCAAAAAAAATTGTTGTGGAGTCAATGTAAATAATTGGGTGTAAATTGAAAACCCGTGTAAACATCACGATTTTAATATATTGAGAACTACACGACTCAATTAACGAAAAGTTCCTCCATTTCAAAATCAGATATAAAACAAAAAGAATTTTCCATTATATATTACAAAATCAAACCCAAATTTTAATTTTATAATAATTGAATAGGTAAGATGATAAGATAAATTTGATTATTGCTTAAAATGACAACTTGTATCATAATTAAATTAATTAATATTAAAAAGATAACTGTATCATAATCAATTATTTGATCCCATAAAAATGGATAAGTTGTATCATACTTCAATATTATTCAAAAAGGTAATACAGTTAATTACTATTAAAAATGACAACATAATTTAATTGATATTAAAAGAAAACAAATTATATCATACATTCGGCTTCCTATTCAATTTTTAATTTTCTTATCAACAATAATTGTGAGTGCACTTTTTCTTCTTTAAGTGTTTCTCTACACTAAAGAGGAGTCAAATCCTAAAATGTGTGAATCAAAGAGAAGGGAATGTTATTGAAGAATCAAACAATACCTAAGAATCCATCAAATCAAAATTGAATCACTAGAAGAATAAAAGTAAGATTTGTACACATTTAAGCTAAAGAGAAATGGGAAAACCCTAAAGTGAACTTTCAGCCTGTCGAAGAGAACAGTAAAGAACATCAACGTCATCTTTCACCCAAAAATGTAAAGGCAAAACTCAATATCTAAATCTATACTAATGATAGAAAGTGAAATGAACACTCACAAGTACACCATCAAAGAGAATCTACTGAGGCTTAGTTTTGGATAAAAACATGATCATTGCTAAAGCATTGAGTGACCAGAAAGGAAGCTACTTGGCCTTATTAAGAAGAGTAGAGGTTCGAAACTCGGCATCATCTCTGATGAAACTCCACCAAACGTAGGTTAGAGGAATAGTGGTGGCATGCCAAAGAGCATGTGCATCCAATAGTCCTTGATATGGAGGGAAATCATAGATTTCTAGGAGCATTGCCAAGCCACCAACAATTACAACCAACCAGAGCTTCCAACGTGAAGGATGGCTACTAACGGCAGCCCAAACTGCCCACATGGAAAGTTGTGCCACAGCCATCACTACGCATACTATCATATTCCATCCTACACAATTAGATCAAGAGTGTTATCAAAATCAGCACAAAAGGAAAAATTTAAATGGCAGATGGAGGCTGAAGCCACAGAAATGAATGACATACATAATTAACAGACATCTCAAGGTAAGTTTTTTGTCAAGGAGAGAAATAAATAACACATTGACACTACATTAATAATATGAAGATTACATGACAGGACATACCATAATCTAGTTTATAGAAGTTGATGTACATTACGTGGGTTGTTACGAAAGCAATCAATGGAGCAGCAACCATAACTCTGGTAGCCTCATGCCTAACACTGAAGGTTCGTAAGATGGCTAAAATCAGGGAGTATCCAAGGAGAACCACTGCAGATGAGTAATCTAGTTTCTCTGTTAGATCAACATCTCTGCAGTACAATAGGACACACAAACAACAAAAATTTAAGCTTAAAGAGAAGAAAAAAATGGCAAAAAGAAAGACTTACGATGGAAGGGAAATTTCAAGATACATAAATAGCTGCATTCGACCATTAACATGACATATTTTGTTTCTTTTTCATAGTTAAAGTGGGGATTTTAATACAAGACTGGTAATTTCTTGAAAACAAAGCATGAACATAATTCAGCCCAATATGGCAATATCAGAATTAGCTTTAATTAAAACAAACTATATGTATCATGGACTACACAAAATGAATTTATGAGGCTTTTAATTTTCACAGCAACAATATTCACAGATGTTAATGTTAGGAATATGTAATTTGATTTTAGTCAATACATAATTTTAGTCCCACATCGAATAAACGATGAGGGGATTGCTCTTATGTGTCTATATAAACAACTCCTTGTAAAGCTTCAAAGTGCAACACAGTACACAGAGCAAATATATATTGTGCGCCCGTGGACGAACCACGTTAAATTCCTTGAGTCTCTCTTTTTTTCTCTCTTCCATATACTTCTTCTTGTTTTGTTCTTAACAATTGGTATCAGAGCCAATATCTTAGTATGCTATGTAGTTGCGGCTTTGCCTGATCTTCCACATCAGAAAAGATTTGGTTTATCCTCAGGGTAGAGAAGCAGTGGGAGCGCTTTCTGTGGGAGCTTTCTTAAGAAAGCAGCAAGAACAATGGCATTGGAAGAGAAGTGTGTGAAATCTTCGCGTGATTACCCCAACAAGTGGTATCAAAGTCGATGGTTTGACTTGGCGAGTGATGCAATGATAGGAGTGGATCTAAGTGAAGGTCAGGCGGACCTACTTTGTGGAGATCCCTTGTATCAAAAGTCTATCTAGCAGGAGTGGCTAGGCTGTGTGTTCTGTTGATGTGAGCTACCAGAATGGCGGTACAAGGGCATATTGACGACATGTGAAACTCGAGAATTGTCGAGGCGATGAAAGCTCTAATGGCCATCATTGACAATTGGGGAGGAATGTGACATTGGAAGAAGAGAAATAGTGGGAGCTTTGCAGAAGACCCGTGCCGGTGGACAGGGCAGAAGACCCGTGTCGGTGGACTGGGCAGAAGACCCGTCGGTGGACTGGGTAGTGGAGTGGAAGACATTACACTAGGTGGTGATGTAAATCAAACTCCAAGTGGGAGATTGTTAGGAATATGTAGTTTGATTTTAGTCAATACATAATTTTAGTCCCACATCGAATAAACGATGAGGGGATTGCTCTTATGTGTCTATATAAACAACTCCTTGTAAAGCTTCAAAGTGCAACACAGTACACAGAGCAAATATATATTGTGCGCCCGTGGACGTAGGCAATTTGCCGAACCACGTTAAATTCCTCGAGTCTCTCTTTTTTTTCTCTCTTCCATATACTTCTTCTTGTTTTGTTCTTAACAGTTAATGAATGTGTCTTAAAAGGGGCAGTATTAGAAATATTTGTACACTAAAAATTAACCTATACAGTTTCAGCATTAACATGCTTGCTTATATATTGAGATTCATTTTGAGTCACAACTTTTGCTTGGTGATTCAGACTTCAACATTAGATCTAAAAAGTATAACTTCACTAACAAATAATAATAGACATCAAGATTGACACAATCTAAAATAAATCACTCGTTAAGGTCAAACAGCAAGGTATCCATTTGCAGAATGATCAAATCAGATAATGTTAGGCTTTAGGAGGATAGGACAGTTATTATAGGATATAAGGATAAGGGGGTTAGTTAAGATAGTTGGAATATTAGTTAATTAGTCAGAAGAGTAAATTAGATATAAATAGGGTGAGAAGGACAAGAGGGAGGATGAGACTTAATTTTGTAAATTGAGCTTTAGCTCTTTGTGAAAGGAGAAATCCTTTGTGAAGGGGAAATCCTAGGAGAGCTTTCTCTCCTATTTTTCTTGTTCTTCTTATCCTATTCAATAAAATTCTCTCTTCTCTCTCCTTTCAACTGTTGGTTCCTTACAGTTAGTTAGTTAGAGGAGTTTTATTGATATAAATACAGGAAGGTTAGAAGGAGGGAAGTTAGTTGTGATCATTTGGTAAATTTAGCATTGGCTCTTTGTGAAAGGAGAACTAAAATGTATAACTTCACTAATGAATAACAATAGCAACATGATTGGCACAACCTAAAATAAATTGCTCAATTAAGGTCAACTTGAAAGGTATCCATTTGCAGAATAATCAAGTCAGACAATGTTAGGATTTAGGAAGTTAGTTAGGACAGTTATTGTATGATAATAGGAGTTAGTTAGTTAGAGGAGTTTTATAGGTATAAATTGGGAAGGTTAGAGGGAGGGAAGTTAGTTGTGATCATTTTGTAAATTAAGCATTAGCTCTTTGCGAAAGAAGAAATCGTTTGTAAAGGGAAAACACTTGGAGGAGATATTCGTCTCCTATTGCTTGTTTTTTTCAACATATTCAATAAAAAAAAAATTCTTGCTCTTTTCTTTTCTTGGTTCCTAACAGATGACATCATTAAACAATAAACACAGACATTTAGAATCAGTGCATAATGCTGAAAATATCTGCACAAGTAACATACCGACTGTGGAAAACAGCACTCCAAAGCCAAGAGTTTAGTGATAAGAGCCCATATATATGCCACAAACCAGCATACTCATAATATGCCTTCTTTCCATATTTTAGAGGCAATTTACAGTATACAAGAATGAAAAAGGAGACCCAACCATGAAAATGCATTGCAAGATTGAGAGCTGAGAACGCCACAGAAGCAGGTTCCTGTTTAAAAGGGATTTGGTGGTCATTAGACACCAACTCAATATAAAAACACAAGGGTATGGCTTCTTTGCTGATGTACCTGCATCCCATAAAGCCTCTTAAATGGCCATTTTCCATGATATTTGACAGGGCCAAGGTTATGTGACTCCCTCTCTTTCTCTCTGTCAAGCATGCAGTAGTAGCGGCAGTCACTTTGACAATCCCATTTTTTCCATTGTAAATATAGTGGTTCTTGTTGCATGTACCATGGGCGGTCAGTAAGTTCTCCATCTGAAGAAAATTTACAGTTTGGAAAGCATCTTTGCCCAACACATCCAGTTTGCTGACATTTTCTTATACAACCCCTAATATCCAGAGCAAAACAATAAATAAAATTAGACCTAACAAAATGTTCCAATTATAAAGGGAATATCAACTTAGAAAACTTGGATGCAATAAAGATTTCTTAAGTACTACAATTAGTTAAACTGAAAAAACGAAACAAGAGGTAAAAAGTGATGAAAATTGAAAACCAGTAGGAAAGACATCACTCTCAATGGATGTGTCTAAATTTTAGTTTTTGATAGAAAATCCTACATAGTGACAAGGCCTGGTTGTTATTGTAGTTGTTATATGTGAAACTTGGAAAGAAATTGTTATATCTTAAACTTGGTAACAACCTACATAAGGAACTGTCTGATTTGAGATTTTTTTTTTCATTTCGTGCTTTCACTTTTAATTACAAAAAAGCCACATTGTTTTCAGTATTTCCAATAAAAACATCCAAAAAGAGGAAACAAAATGAAAACAAGGTGATATTTTTTTTAATTAAAAGGGGAAACAGTAAACCAAAACATTTTCTCAATTCAAATGACCCTAATATTTCCTTATAAGACTCCCAAGATTATCACTAATTATGTATTTTTAGAAAATATCAAATAGATGGTATGTTTGGTTTGGCATTAAAGCAACCACTTACACACATAAGAACCGCAACAAATCCTAAGCTATATTTTGTTGCTTCACCCTTGGCGAGATACTTACAATCAATTTTGCTGAATGTAAAGCTAAACAAACCCACAAGTGTTTTGGAAAGGTACTTCATGTGAAAGAATTAAGTACCTATAGTGCAGATCAGCATCACCAGCACTTGCATCAATTACATCCACAGACCAAGAAAGCACCAAAAGAAAAGCGCACACACAACCATCTAACATCTGATTGCATAACAGTTAAAACAAAAAGGTCACGCATCTAGCACATAAGTAAAATTAACAATGGCATCAAAACCAACAAAAATGGTTAGTCTAGTTAATTTCCTATATTTTTTTTTATTCCAAGATTACCCATGATATCGGTGGACATCACAAGGAGAGATGAATGAAAGGCCTATATACCACACAGTGATATTTTATTGTTTTCAGTTGTGTCACATTGTTAAACCTCACTCTATAAAAGCCTCCTTCCACACCTTTGTAAGGGCCCTTTTGATTGAATAAAAATTGAAGCGCCTAGACCTTGAATCTTATCAAAGATTCATCTTTGTGGCGATTCCACACTTCATGGTTTATTGGTGATCAACCATGGCGTCATCCACTTTCTAGTCTTTTCTGCTTTATACATTTCAATTCTTGTTTTTCTATGTTTTTAGTCTTTGTACATTTAATCATCGTTAACAAAATATTCTTTATCTCTTGTCTGAGGCGTGACCATTACCATTAATTTCACAAGGAAACCGTGGAGAATTCCTTGAAGAATTGAAGATTGGGACAAATTCTCTCAAGCATTGGAGTGTGCTTGTATCAAGAGGTAGTGTGTGTCAAAATTCTTTTCCGTGCAAAAAAAATAACAACTAAGTGAATCTTGTCCGAGTGGGACTGATAGTAGATATCCACACTCGGAACCAAGTTAATTCTTTTCGTGTGCTATTTCTTTCTCCCCTGTACTTCCTGGTTGAGTTCCCAACCATTTTTTTTTCCCATCTAATAACAGATGGCGTGGTAACAGATTAAGCTCCGGTTGGGGAGGGAGAGGAAAACAGAAAAATTTGTTTGTACCTTTTTGGGTGCAGAAATTTGAAGTGGTGAGAAGAGTCTCGAGAGAGGTGCCTTGCGACGCTAATGGGTCTTTCGGATTTTGATGATCAGAGCAGCTCAGCAGACAGCTGCAGCAGGCTAATGCTAAGCGGAGGAAACAAACAAGTCCGGCAAATTTAGAACATCTTTAGTGGGTGTTCTTAGAGTGAGTTCTTGCAGACAAACTATATCTGCATAATGTACTAACACGACCAAAGGATGAAAAATCAAAATAACAAATCAATTAATAAAAATAAATTCTAAGAAAAGAGAGAGAGAGACACATGTGGAGTCCAGCAATTTCGACGGGGCAGAATGGCATCGCCAGCAACGTTATGACGAAAACAGATCCGCAGAAAACAGAGGAAGGTGTCGCGTCAAAACCTTGATCTTCCTCTCTTTGAATGCACCAATAAAAGTCAGATGCGATAAATGACTATAGTTTAAAGAGAAATACTTGGTTGAAACAGTTGATTATTAAATATTAAATATTTTTCTAATTTAAATTAAGTCCAGAGATACTATTAATTACTATATTTTAAATTAGTTTACTACTTTATTAGTGTATTTTCGTAAAATAAGTTATATTAAAATTTGTCTCACTCATCTTGTTATGTAAAAAAATGTTTGTATAAGACTGCTCCGTCCAAGCAAGATTCCACCGAAGAAAGTTGCAGGCATGTGAGTATTATTAGATGTAATGAGACTATGAGAATAAATATTAAGTAAGGAGTGTAAAGAACAAAGCACTGACACGAAAATTTAAATAAGGGTGTCTATTATAATCCGCCAGAAATATTAAGCACTGTTATTAGGAAACAAAAACTCGAGCACTATTCCAATTACACACAAATAAAACCAAAAGTTAAAAACGACGGCGATAGGAATTAGAAACAATAATCCACCAATATCACCTCAATTCAGAATAAAAATGCACATAAGCACTTAATACAACTCAAAAGACAAAAAAATAAAAAATAAAAAAATACTGAAAACTAATAGGAATCAGAGATACAAGTACTCCAACATTGTGCGTTAGGAATTACACGAATATCAGAGTAAACGGAAATATGAAGGTGTTGTCTATTTCCTATTGAAAAGCTAGATTTGGCTAATAGAGCCTTAAAACAAGCAATTTCAAGAGAAACAATTTTTGCAACCTGTGCCCACCCGAATTAACCTATTATAAACCGATTTTTCTATTATTTTATTTTATAAAGTTATTATGCTCACTCAATAATTGATAGTAAAATGTTTGCTTGAGAATCCAAAGCTCATTTTTTTTTTTTTTTTTTTTAACAATCTATGTGTACATAAAGTTATTTATCGTATAAAGGTGTAAGTTTTATGGTGAGAGTAAAAAATAATAAAATAAAAAGGTATTATTGTTAACATACACTATATATACATAAAAAATGTGAAGTAAATATCAATACATTTTTTCTTCTTTCGAAAGGAAGAAAGGACTGGAATCAAATGCAGGTTTTGTTGCTCCCCTTGCTGTGGCCATTGTGTTTCTTTTTGTGTTCCTTTTTTTTATTTAATTGATTTGTTACAATTTTTTTGAGACAATGCGAAGTCTTGGTAAGTATAGTATCAGTGTGTTAAACAATTGAGAAGAAAGAAGGATTAATTCAGTAAAGAAAAGTACATTTCATAAGATTAAGAAATCTGACAGTCCAAATTGAAAAAGAAAAAAAATGGATCACATTAGACTACTTGTTGTACGAGACCACAGTAGAACTCGTCACCAATGCAATGTCAACATCTCTCAAACACCACAAATATTAAGTGGTTGCATGAATAAACCATGATATAGGTAGAATTTCAGATCAATAAACCGATTAACATGCTTATCTCTTTCTCTTCTAGATTTTACCATAGCAAGTGTTCAAACAACCTTAAGTGATTTTATGTGTAGAACACATCTTTTGCACTTGTACATTTTTTACGTTAAGTGATTCTATATCATTGCTTCGTGGTTCCATAACATTCAGACTACTAGTTGAGATCAGCGCCGTGTTGCCAGATTCATCTTAAAAATTTCCCATCACACGACTTCCAAACACCAAAATCTTGCAAAATTCATTCACCATTTTAACCAGATGTGCATGCCACTAAGAAAAATGCACGAGCTTATACATACTCGCATGTAACAGGGAATTAAAAAACAGACAGAAAAATAAAGGCCTAGATGGAGCATATATACTCGAATTCAATGGCTCAGATTAGTGCTTCATTGGATTTTGATCTTGAGTCAATGATCAAAGAGGAAAGAGTCAATGTCGGTCCAAGAAACCTGAGTTGGTCAGTAACCTGAAAATAGTCAAGTAAACAATTAATCACTGCAGATGAACAATCATAATATGCACAGTGAAAATGACTTTATACCGTCAACCAATTATACATAAGTACAACTTCATCCACAATTCAGGGGAAAAAATAAAAACAGATGCAGACACTGAAACCAGAGAAATGATAACCTCAGTTTGCATACCAACTCATACAATACCCAGCAATGCTGCTTTCGGTTCAGCGCACATTCCGGTTAAGCAATCCTTGAAACGATAAGTAAAGATCTTTGTTATCTGACCCAAATATCTCATCTGCTTTTCTTAAAGTTTCCTAAAAGAACACAGAACAAGTGGAACAATGATTAGCTCCTTGGAAATAGTTTCAGTTTCAAATTCAACACCACAACTATTCAATACTTATTTACCTCCCGTGTTTGCTTCTGATTATTCAATTCCTTTATGTTAGCAAGAAATGCACTGAACTGCTCATATGAAAGACGACTCCTGAAAAAGTGATCCATTTGATCAACTCAACCAGCTTCTTGAATAAATTGAAGCCACTTAACTAAGGCACAGAGAAAGAAAGACACCTGGCCTGACGAAAAAATTCCTTTCCATCAATCTTCGGAGTACGACCTAAACAAATTTTACTTGTTATGAGGGTAAACAACTGAAAATAATGAAATACATTGAAGAGGCAACCTGGGCTATTTCATACACTTCATATGGAACAAGGCCTTAACCAGCAGCATTAGGTGGACAAAATTCCAATAAAGAACAGAGGGTAAAAGGGGTAAGGAGCAAAGAAACTTGACAAACTTCAAGGACCAATATTAGAATGATGGGTGGAAAAAATATCAGATTAACGATAAATCATCTAAACCTGGAAGTGATCGTCCCCGAGGTGGAGAGTTTGCTGCTGAAGACTGCTGACTAGATGAATACCATGGTGAGAAGGATGTTCGCCCTTCATATGGAAGTTTTGTAGGAGAGGTGGCACCAGAAGTTCCCTTCGGTGATTCTGCTGCTGAATATCCTCTGGGAGACCCAGCTGTTGAAATCACCTTTGGAGTTCCAGTTGGTGTAAGACGAGGTGTGATATATGGGGTCAAAGAAAACCTTTGCCCTGAATACCTGGAAGCTATAGGAGCCAAAAGACAAAAAACAAAAGGGAATTATGATACGTTATTGAATTTCAAACACCAACAAGGCCAGTTTCCCTTATTGATAGTTCCAGCTATCTTTCATTGGACTCATTTTCAATATTTTCGACTTAAGTTTAATTGTTATAGGTAGAAAAGTCCAAATTCTATTTTCCAGTACAATAGCTCATTTCCCTGTTTTCAGTATACAAAAGCTTCAAATAAGCATGCCAATGAAGTATGACCAAAGGATGACAAATAATTCTCAAAAGGAGGTGAAACAGAATTCAATTCAAAAATGCTAAATATTTAGTATTGAAGTTTACTATCATACTTCATTTCATATGCAGGATACTACATATATATCAAGAAAAATTGTTCAATTCAGATAATTGAACAACAGTAATAGCATCATTTGCAATCAATGATATGTCTAGAAAAATCATCTACCTTCATCATTTGTTTTACCCACATCTGCAGGGCCATTGTATGAATGAGGTGCCATATAGCCACTTCCATCATCATCTGCAAGCAATACATAAAAGAAATGCGTATAAATAACTTCCAACAAACACTTTTATGAAATTTCCCTTCACTACAAAAGGGATATGTGTAAAACTGATAATCAAATAATCAATGAGGTGGGATTACCCTTATCAGGATATGCCTTTGGAACTGATTGGTCACAGGTTCCTATATCTATGGTTTCAGCATGCTGTAACAAGAGCAAAGAAGAAAAAAAAAGGGGAAAACAATCTTATTTAGGAGAATAATAATACAGGTAATTTCCGCAACAAAGTTGAGTATAATCATTAATTATAACCAAGTTAATGTCTTACCGTTGCATTATCGTCAGTTAACGACTGCATCAGTTGCTTTTTAAATGTTTCCAACTAATAAATAGGAAAAAGAAAAGATGTCAGGTCTACAAAAAAAAGAGGGGGGAAGATAAAAAGAAATATTGCTTTCACAATCAACCCAGTATTATCTTATACAAGTAAAAATATGCATGTAGTAAAATAAAAAAGAAAAAGTTACATACATAGAAACACATTTGTGCACACCAATTGTTGTGGGAGTTTGAAGTAAAGAAAAAGATTTATTAAAACTATTAGTAAACAAAAATAAGATAAATTAAAATCTCCTCTCCTACAAGCTACTTTAATATACTATTCTTCCTTTTTATCATGAAAATCACACTCTTCAAGTTATGTTGCCTTCCAGTTATTCTATCCCTTCCTTTTTTATCAACTGAAAGGTATCCCCTGGTTAGTTAATTAGTTAGGTGTTAGGATGTTACTGTTGGGACGGTCAGAGAGACAAGGCATGTTGCCTGTAAATACAAAGAGGGGTTCAGAAGACGAGTTCATTGATCAGTTATTCTATCCCTTCCTTTTCTCATTACCTTTTGTCCGCTTCTGCACTATGTTTCAATGGTTGCTGGCTCTCCTCTTGTAGTGTTCCATTGGGTTCTCCCAAGGTTCTTATTATCAACCTATCCAAATAATAAAATAATTCTACTACTTCTCTATTTCTTACCTCTCTAATCACATTCTCCCTAAATCACTACATCCAAAACAAAGGGTTAGAGATTGATACATGTTACACATTAAACTATTTTCATGTGATAGTGTCACATTTAAACACAACTCTTTCCTTTCTTTGAATCTCAATGTTGTTGATCACTAAGTTTTGAACATCTATTATCAACCTTGGGACTTTATAATTCACCCTAAAAATAAATGTGTGCAGACAAAATTAGTATATAAAGATATAAGGATGTGCATAGACAAAATAGAACAAATAAGTTTGGAAGATCTCCATACCCCAAAACAGGTTATAAAATAATGATTTTATTTTAAAAGGGGGACAGATATTCCCTAGCTAAAACAAGTTTGGGCTGAGTTTTGGTACAACACTAATTACCACGGCTCCATTAGGATGACGCCCTTCAAAGCTTTGTATGAAAGGGAACCTCCACCCTTTTTAAGAGGAGGAATCGAATCAGTGGTGGAAGATGTCAAGCTCCTAATGGAGGATAGAAACCAAATGCTTGAGGAACTTCAATTTCAGCTAAACAGGGCACAGAGTAGGATGAGGCAGGCAGCGGATAAGAAGAGGAAGGAAGTAGTCTTTGCTACTGGGGATTTGGTGTACCAGAAGCTTCACCCGTACAAAATGAATTCCTTAGCAACAAGGGTTCAAAAGTTGAGTGCTCATTTTTATGACCCTTTTGAAGTGTTGTAAAGGATTGGTGAGGTAGCATACAAGCTCAAGCTTCCAGCATCAGCTAAGATCCACCCGATGTTCCATGTTGCTCTTCTCAAAAAGAGTATTGGTCCCTCCTTATCACCTCAGCCCCGTCCAACTTTATCAACTGAGGATGCTGAACTCATGGTCGAATCGGAAAAAGATATTGGGCAGCCGCTATAATAAAGGGAGAGAGCTTGAAGTCTTGGTGAAGTGGCAGCACCTACCAGAGTTTGAGAACACTTGGGAATTGGCAGAGAAGATGAAGTCGATTTTTCCCCTCTTTCACCTTGTGGACAAGGTGACTCTTCGAGAGGGGGGGGGGTGGTTGTAATGTAACAGAATCAATTAGCAGATATGATCAAGAGCAAAATATGGAAAGAAATCCTTTTTAATATAATATAAAAGGAAAAGATAAAAGATATAAAGATAATTGTAACAGAATCAAGCAGCAAATATGATCAAGAGCAAAATAAGGAAAAGATAACTAAATAAGGGGGATAGAGAACCATGATTTTAGAGTTTGTTAGAGAGAGTGAGAAATATAAATGGAAGGATAGAGAGCACTAGTAGGCAGAGAGAAAATTTGGTAGAAATTAGAGGAGAGAATTGGCCTCTTGAAAGCCAAACATCCTTGTTGTTATTTTCTATACTTCCTTCTGATATCAATAAATATCTTCACTGAATTGAGAATTAGGAACCTTACGGTCTGCATCTCCACAATTCAGATATTCCCTTCTCTTTTTCCCTCCCCTTTCTAAACTGGTTTACATCTATTTATACTGCATCTAACATCCCTTTACAATTATTCAAAATGATTGTGATTGTTCTCATTTGTAAGTGCTCCAAATCTGATTCCAAGGGTTACACCTTTTCTCCACTAGTTGCACCTTCTTGAGTTGCACTTCCTGGCCCCAATGGTGTAGTGGGTGTATCTCTACACCAAAGGTTCTATCCCCTCGATTTGCATCTCTTGATCTTGCTTGCACCCGTTAGGTGTGCCTCTACACCAAGGGTTATGTCCCCTTGATTTGAATCTCATGATCTTGTGCCCCTTGGGTGGGTTGTGACTCGTGACTACAGGTGGGTAAGCGGGCCGGCCCGCCCCGCCCGCAAAGAGCTTGGTCTGCCCCGCCCTGCAATGCCAAATGGACCTAACTTGGTGGTTTGCCCCCAGCCCGCGGACCTAGTTAAAAAAAATTTAAAAAATGCTAAATCTAAACTTTAAAACAAATGCTATATTTTACCTCTTGAATCCTTAATAAAATAAGTCAACAACATAAATCTTCAGGGTTTGAGATAGGACTAGTTTTGGCGGAACAACAGCGGAAGCGGAACTGGTTCTGGTGGAACGGCAACGGTGCTGGCGGAACTGGTTTTGGCAAAAACAGTAGCGGAACTGATGCAAGTGAAGAGATTGGGAGGGTGCGAGAAGATTGAAGGGAGAATGAGTGGCAAGGAGATTGGGAGGGTGCGACATTGAGAGGCAGCAGGGAAAATGAAACGAAATTAAGGTTTCAACTTTTAACCCTTTAAATAATGTGGGCTTGCAAGTCACCACGCTGGTTGTGCGGGGAGGGGTTTTACGAATTGTACCCCTAGATTTTTCTGAAAAAATTGGTCCTAACTCGCGCGGGTCACGGGGTCCGCGGGCCGGCCCATTGACTTCAAACCCTATACCCACCCCTACTCGTGGATTGTTGGGTGGGTTGCACCCCTAGGTGTTGTGTGCCTTGCTGGTGGTGGTCCAAAACTATTTCTCTTACTCACTATTCGCAAGTGTACACCCTAGTGATGGGTGGCTTACTCTTATCAGTTTATCATTTTGTATGTTACACATTAGCTCTTTGTGAAAGAAGAAATCCTTTGTGAAGGTCAGTGTTCTTTTTCATCTTATTCAATAAAATCTCTCTTTTCTTTTAACTTCAAGAGCGATTCCTGGACTTCTTTGTATCAAATCTGTGGAAAAAGAATCCTAAGTTGAATTGGGGTTCTCTTTGCTCCAAGAATAGAACCAAGGCATTGTTGCATCCTCCATGATAAAGAAGGCATATTGCAACTCATGGAATGAATGAATTTGGTGTACCTTAACTAATTAATATCCTAACTGCCACTAACTCTCCCTTCTCCTCAACTATAAGCACTAAGCAAATAATAATTTTTGCTTTCAAATAGTAATTATCACAATGTTTTTAAATACTGCATTCAATTTCAACCAAAGGATAAAATAAAATATAGGGGTTGCATTCATCTTCCCTGTTGATCTAAGAGAACTAGAATGTTCTAAATTCAACTTTCCAGTTGCTGATGACTAAATTAAAATATCAAAAGCTGACTGCTTTCCATATCTTCTCTTCCATGGTCCACGGCTGATCTTTAGTCTATTAATTTATAGTCCAATATTAGATATTGCTTTAGCGAAAATCCTTCTAATATTGAATTTTGTCTATAAGAGCCTGTTTGATTACTCTTTAAAACTGATTTTAGTTTTCAAAAGTTAAAAAATTAAAATACTTGCTTAAAATGTAAACTTTTAAAAACTGATCTTAAAAGAGTTTTCTAATTTTAGTTTTTAAAACTAAAAAACTAAAACAGCTTTTAGATATTTTCTGTTTTCTATTTTCTGAAATCTTTTCCTCTTCCTAGAAACACCAAGTCTCAAATAATGGTTGAAAATATCATCAACCATAAGAAATTTTGCCTCTGCCTTGCCGTGGACTATTCCATTCCAAGAAGATCCGCTACCACCTTGCCATCATCTTCCATCTCAAGAAGCTCTTCCACCATTTCACAAAGTCACAGCTATAGATGGTGGATGCAGATCCACATTCACCAATTCTAGCACGTGATTCAGTTCCCATCTCTGATGCACATCCTTTGAGATAGTTCTGATCACTCACGACCTCTGTGGTGTTCCAGTGATCCTTTGCACATGACCTTTTCAACGGTTCCTATCTTTCTCACTCATGAATTCTGTGAGAATATTTTTTAGAAACTATTTGTTATCAAACAACATTATTAATTTTTCTTTTTAAAAGTTGGTGCTAGAATTAAAAAAACAAAAAACAAAAACTAAAAAGTGAATCAAACGAGGCCCCAATGTCTTGCTAGATGACATTTGGTAGAAGAACATAATACAGGTTCTAGCACTTGCAAGACATCAGCTACAGTGCCCAGATCAATACCCATTCATTTGTTGGATAGATACAATAGCAAATTGGTTAGGATAGTTGAATGAGGAAATAAGGCATATTGCCTATTGACTACAAGGGAAGCTGGCGGAGAGAGAGATTTATTGTCTAAATTTGAGAGAATTGGGTCTGTAGGCAATGTGGGGTGAAGAACCTCAAAGTTCTGCAAGTTAAGAACATTTGTCATTAAGAAAACAAGACATGGGGTGGATCCAAACACCTCTTCAGAATATCTGGAAATGGAGTCATGTATTGTTTCCTAGGTTCTTCTCCCAAATTTCATCATTCAATAAAAAAAACAAGAAAAACTGTTCTGTCTCACTATTATGATACTAGTTCTATCATCCACAGTTTGGTTTTGCTGAATACAACATGAATTGATTGATATTAATATCAAATACTTTCTTTAACTAAATAGATAGCATTATACCTCATCCTACAAGAAATCTATGGAACTTCTATTCACTTGCAGAGATCATTTCTTAAAAATCCAACAACCAAAGCCATTTCTAGTAAAACTAGTTTTACAAGCCATAAAGAGTACAATGAAAGATGTAATCAACGTAAGGAGGCTGCTGGTTACAGCCAAATTCAGAACTTCTCAACAAAACGTAATTATTTTGCTTGATTTTGTAGCTTTTCATTGTTACATTTTATAGAGTTATTTAATAAATTAAAATTGTTTGCTTTGCTAGAAACAGACAATTGCATAGTCATGTCACATTGACATATAACTTTAGCTCTATCCCAATGTGAAGCAGTAAGGAACTCAAGGATATGAAATCTCAGCTGAAATCACATCACAGCTTAGCAGGAGATGATGTCGTTAGATTTGCAAATCTAAAGAAACACTTCTACACGAATCAAAACAAACTTTCAATACAACCCTAGAGTAGTTAATAGTAAAAGCTTACTGTGAAGGATACACCAAGGTCCATACTTTTACCCACTTACATCTGAAAAACTCAATTTCACAAAAGCAAGACCAAGGTTCATTTTGCCAAACTCAGTTTGCAAAATGAAAACCATTCTAAACTGAAGTTCGCAAACAGTTATCCAAACATGCATTGAGCAATTAAACCAAATGTAAAACAAACAAAGGAAGGGTGGGGAACAACTCAGCAGAGTTCCAACACAAACAAACAATGAAAGTAACTGAAAAATTCTGAAGAGCTGATATATATATATATATATATATATATAGAGAGAGAGAGAGAGAGAGAGAGAGAGAGAGAGAGAGAGAGCAAATAAATAAGATTAAACCATCAATTTGGTAGTCCGACTTTTGATTTCTCTCCTACCTACCTAGTCTCTCGACTAATGGGATAGATGTGATTAAAGTTTAGGAGCAACTTAATATTTTTCAACAAATGAGGGACTAAGCAGGAGATAGATGAGCAGTTGGATGAAAAAATTGATGATTTATTAAATAAACAAAAATAAAAAAAGTTGACCTTAGCAAAGTCTCTAGTTAGTTTCTTGAGTGTTGCAGCTAATTGGTCTCTTTCTTGGGTGAGTTTGACATTTTGGTTTAGGGCGTTGTTGAGGCTGGAGTCGGCTTGATGGGAAGCGCGGGTGAGGGAGGAGAGGCGGTCTTGGAGGTCGAGGATGATTCGGTCTTTTTCAAGAAGCTTCTGGCGAAGGCGAGAGGTCTCGGCTTCGAGAGAGGAGACGCGAGAGGCTATGGCCATGGAGGTTATCTTGCGAGCCAGATCCAGCTGTTGGTATGGGTCCGTTGGTATCAACGACAGAATCTCGTCGGGGAGGTCGAAATCCACCACATTCTTGTTGCTCACTGAACCACCACCACTTGTGCCCCCCTGCTGCGACATGCCCCTCTCTACCCTCGCCAAAAATTCAAAATAGAGAGAGAAAGAAAGAGAGACGACCACAGTGCTGGTTTTGGTTTGTTGGAATGAACAAACTAGCCAATTTAAAATAATGTCATGTCAGTCAATGGGCCCAATCCTACATTAGCGTTTGTCTTAATTTTTGTAATTACTCATTGTAATATTAAAGATAAAAGTATAGAATATATAAAATTGTTTTAAAACTAAAAACAATGAAGACACGAGACTCAACGTGTTAAAGTATAAAAAAATAAAATAAAAATAATATGAATAATGTCTCAGTTTTAATTTGTAATCAGCTTTTATTCGTATTAAACAAATGATATTTATAATTGAATTAAAAAGAAAAAGATGTTTTCATACACATTATAACTGATGCCTATAATAGAATTCTACATGTTACGATTATTTTTCACCTTTCTGCTTATAACAATATCTTTATATAATATAATAATAAATGAATATAAATTTAGAATTCGTAAAATTATTTTGAAATATTAAAATAATAAAGACATGATATATACGTTAAAATATAAAAAAAAATAACAAAGACAACATCTCAATTTTAATTTTTAACCAGCTTTTGTTCATATTAAATAAATGAAATTTATCCAGAAGAATCATCTTAAATAAAATAAAAAAAAACTTGTTATCATAAAAATTATAATTAATAACTGCAAATAGAATTGTATATTTCCCTGAGTATTTAAATCACTTTATCATTGTCTTTTGTTTTTTTAAAAAAATGTCTATAAATATGATTTTATTTTTTACATAAACATATTTTGATAATTATGACATCGGCCATAAAAAATATACAATAAACCATGTGAAAAACAAACACTAGAAAAGCAAATGTGTTAAGTTCACTCCTGGCCATCAAGCCTTTTTAAGGAATTTTTCTTGCTATCCTAACACCTGCGCTTTTTTTTCACATGTACCCTCCTTTTTCCGTTAATTTAGTAAATACCCTTGATTAATGATTTTCTTTTAAGCTTACAAATTTGTTGTACATGGAATTTACTTGTTAAACAACCTTAACAATTTCATAGTTTTTGTTTCGATTAACTTTTTATCAAAATAGATTCAATTTATAAAAATGACATTGTTTAGGTGAAGTTGTTGAGCCGACCAACGATTTTATAAAAGCGGAATCGTTTAAATCTTAGACAACTTCAAAAGGGAAATTCACGTTATTTTGTATGATTGGTGGACATTCTACATCTAAGTGAAGTCGTCACAGGTATGAACATTATGATGATCCGCCTTGACGTCAATAAAAGACTTTCCACTTTCTTCATTTATTATTTGAAAAGGTTTCCTTCCTTAAATTTCTTTGAATAAATTTTTTGAAATACTTTATATTGTTAAAGAAAATGTTATCATCATTAAAACATATCACATAATTCATAACATCATCATACATCAAGAGTTATTTACAAAGTGTCATAAAAGTACGTAAAATTGTGCTAATTATAAATATACACATTATTCATAAATATCTTTATGCTCAGTTATTCTTCATCCACATCTTCATACATAATTACTAAATCTACCTGTTAATATGTTCCTCCAAATAAAATTTAGGATCATCGCAAGTATCAAATCACATGTACAAACACGCAAGGGTAAGTCCCAAATAAAAATCTCAATAAGAATACATACCATAATCAAATAAATAAATAAATGAATTATGACTTAAATGAAATTTCTATATGATGCATGCTCTAACCTCAACTTCAAAAATATGTCACCTGATACCATTTTAGATAATACAACATCATTATTGTAAAATTTATCGACCATTTGACATTTCACAGTTGTGCACAAAATCTCATAAACAAACATGTGATCACCATAAATTAAATGAATTCTCACTGTAAAAATCCCCAAGTCTAGCATCACGCCTAAACACACGAATAAAGTTTATTATTTGCACCTCTAACTGAGGCTACCTCTTTTGAGGCATGCATGAATGAATGAAATCTTATCTCCCTTTCTCAAAATATCAATTAAAACAACACAAGTCAATAACATAGTTAATTAATCCATGATTTTATTTTACGTTATGGATTAACAATTTATAGTCCAAACTGTCAAAGTTCACAACACAAGTCATAACATAGTTAATTAATCACAATCTCAATCATCATTCAAATCCATAGAATAGGTCATTTAAGTTTAAAGCAAAGGAATTCAAACACAATCCAAATCATCATCCAAGTTCACGATACAAAACATATAAATTCAAAGCATAGGAAAATTAATTGTTATAAACTTCGAATTTTAACGTTTTTAATTATTGGATCATTTTTTAATTACCTTTTGTTGCAGCTCATTCCATTTTGGTTGTTTAATATACCTTGACCGAATGGTTTTAAGGGTCAAAACAACTTGAAACCATGTTAAACATCTTTTATAAGCAAGTTTTCCAATTATTCTTAAAAACTGTTAGAAATCTTTATAAATTTGGAATATTTTAGTGATAGCACTTGATGTTTTAAATACTTCAAGACCTCTATAAGACTCGTAAATTTCCAGAATTCAAATTCATATAAAACTTAAGATAGCAAAGAGTTTAGAAGCCCTAAAACACAAAACTTCACAAAGTTTAGTATTTTAGAACATTTAGAAACTTGAAAACTTAAGGAATTTGGAAATTTCCCTTACTATCTTTATTACTTTAAAACTTCAATAATACTTATGAATTCAAGAGTATAAGATTATAAAAATCAAAACACTGAGGTTTAGAAATTTTAGAACACAAATCTTATAAGATTTAGAATTCTAGAATTTTTAGAAACTAGAAAACTTAATTAAATTGGAAACTTCCCTTACCTTGATTTCTCTTGGACACTCTTTAGAATGCTTTGAGAATGCTTTTAAAGGTTGAAAGAGCTTGGTCTCACTCTCCTCTCAAAGTCACGTGAAGAAGACTAGAGTGAAAGGTGAAGAAATTTTGGAAATTTTTTGAAATGGTGCCAAAGTGTTCACGGTTTTGCAAGGTGAAAACAAAGAGAATTTTGGGTGATTTTGTATAAGTAACTCACAGTTTTGGTTTTGCAAAATTGTCCACTCCATGGATGTATTTATAGGTGTTGAAAAATAATAAAATAAGGCATGTAACCAAATAGTTAGACTAGTTTATTTACTTTAACTATTAATTACTTTTAAAAAGTAAGTCATTTTTTACTTTGCTTTAAAACTTGACTTTGATTATTCCTTTGTAGTGAAGTGGTGGCTAAAAATTTTCATGTGCAAAAATCTTCACAAAATGACAATGGTGGCTAAAAATGATTAGTTTTCCAATTTTGATATTTTGGTTGTAAAAATTCTCCAATTGTCGTGGCTTTCTTCTAGGATATTCTTTGCATATTTCTTTCATACTTTTCATGCTTAATTAATTAATTTATAATCAAGGATAGTGTAAAATATAAACACACAAGAATGGGGGTTGGATTGTGTTGATTAATTAAAATCTTTTCAGACGACGTGTTTTGCGTCTGTTAGAAAGAGCTTTGGACAGACACAAGTTACTTTTCTACTTTAAAGATTGATTTTCATGAAAATTTTTGTTTAAGTTGTTTATCCCTAGATAGTCAGCATAAGAATAAGTAAAGTGATAATATTTTTATATTGATTCGTCTGTGAAGACTAAGTCTAGTTCCTCAGCAACATGTTAAGTTTTCACTAAGAGTATTCTTTGAACCCAACCGCTCTTGACTAATTACAGATATTCTTTGACATAACCTTCCTCAGGCTAAACCAGTATTCTTTAGACCCAACCTCCGCGAGCTAAACAAGGTATTCTTTGAACACAACCTCCACAGGCTAAACTACGTATTCTTTCAACACTTAGCCTTCTCAAGCTAAAACAAGATATTCTTTGGACTTCAGCCTCCTCTAGCTACAAATACCACAACAGTGGTTTACAGATAAAATCAAAGAAGAGAATCCTCTACATAGAAAGGGATTTTACAATAAGAGTAGTTTGTAGTTTAGGGCGGGCGAGTGAACTTTTGAATGAGTGAAGCTTTGAGAGCGAATAAGATTGATAACTTGTAGTGTAGTTCGCCAACTTCAACTCGCAACAATGAAATCCTTTTATAGGAAGCTTCTTGAAGTATCTGTTAGAATAAAGTTTTGAACGTTTGTCATTTGTTCTTATCAGAACAAGAAATAAGTTACAAAGAATAAGATACAAAAATAGCTATTTTAAGTTCCCCCTTAGCTTGTTCTTTTTCTTTTCTTCTGTTGGACTTAAAGCTTGAAGGTGATATGGTGTCTCTCTTGGTGTTTTGTTTTTGATGCTATGTAATTTTGGTTTTCTTAGATGAAATGTAATTAGGAGTTTCCTATGTATTGATTGTTTAGTTTAGACATGTATGTGGTTGTTCTTTGTTTGAATGCCCTGTAGAGCTTGGCAATCTTGTGTGATTTCTCATGTGTCAAATGTTTGATTTCCCTCTCTAAAATATTTTGAAAATGTCTTTGGTAACCAATTGAGGTAATAGATTACCAACAGAAGGTAGTTAACTACCAACAGCAGGTAATCAATTACCAACAGTAGGTAACAGAGTGTGGGAATGCATTTGCCACTGGAGTAATCCATTACCCCCTCGGGTTAATCGATTACCATGGGTCAAAATCACCTAGGAAATCCTTGCTCACTGGTTTAATCGATTACCAGCTTCTGGCAGTCGATTACCCCTATCAGAAAGTCATTAAGTTGCCTAAATTAAGTTTTTAATTGAACCTATAAATACTCTTATTTCGAAAATCAATAACACTTCTTGGAATACAAGTTTTAGAAAAGTTCATACACTTTCACATTCTCTCTAAACTGAGTTCATCATCTTCTCCAAGAAACCCATAAAGAACTTCAAGAGTTCATCAACAAGTTTTCATAAAAAGACAAACTTGATTCTTATTTCTGACTGGGTGGCATTCATAGAGTTGTTATTTGTGATCAGATCTACACTCCAAGTGTTCTCTAAATTGATCTTTTGTTTACCCATTTTGATTTCTGGGTTATTACTCTAGGAGAGAGGTCTCTCTGGATAGAGTAAGGATATTTAAGAAGTGTTTTCTCAAAGGTTTGATCTTGGGTGTGCCAAGGTCAGGGAAGAACTGTTCCTTGGGTCAAAGGAGAGGTTTTTGGGTGTTTTGATTTAGTTTTTGTGTTGCTTGTTGCAGAGTGAATGTAAAAGAACACAAAAGGGATCATTTAATAGTGGAAGACCAATCGCAACAGTTGTTGGGTTGGGACTGGATGTAGGCAATGGTCGAACCAAAGATAAATCATCGTGCACTCTTCTTCTTCCTTATACTCTTTACCGTTTACCTTACATTGCTGTTATCACTGTTTAATTTCTGCAATTTGTTCGGTAATTAACTCGGTTATTGACTCGGTAATCAACTAAAACTGGAACAGTTAGATACTGACATTGATTACGCTGTATATTGATTACTAACGTGTTTCTGATTATTCCTTTTGGTATTTCTGTTGTGTATCTTTGATATTTCCCGTTTATCTGTCTCATTTATTGATAGGTAATCAAGAATAGTTTTGTTTGAATTAAAAGGAATTAGAAACTCGCGAAATTGGGCTATAGTGGAACTAGAATCTATTCACCCCCTTCTAGATTCACCGGTAGGGACCATCAATTGGTACCAGAGCTTTATCTAGTAGGTTGCTCTAGATTTTGATCCATAGTTCCTTAGAATGGCCGGTAATCAATTACCATTCGCTGAAAGTGCCTCTATTAACAGACCTCCTCTATTTTGTGGTGATAACTACCCTGTTTGGAAAGTGGGGATGAAAATCTTTATGGAGTCTGTACATAGAAGCATTTGGCAAGCGGTTGTGACTGATTTCAAGGTCCCCACATACATAGAAAATGGGAATGAGATTGAAAAACCATTTGAGAGGTGGGAACAAGAGGAAATTAGGAGAGCTGAAAATGATGCAAAAGCTTTAAATTATATACATTCTGCTTTGAACTCAGATGAATTTTTCAGAATTTCAGCTTGCAACACAGCCAAAGAAGCTTGGGATCTAATAAGAGTCACACACGAAGGAACCGCTGAAGTACGAAGGGCAAGGAAGAATACCTTGATCCAAGAGTACGAGACTTTCAAAATGGCACAAGGTGAGCCCGTGATGGATATGCAGAAACGTTTCACACACATTGTGAACCATCTCAAAGGACTTGGTAAGATCTTCGTTGAGGAAGAAGTCAATGTGAAGGTGCTGAAATCCTTGAGCAGAAAATGGCAACCAACTGTCACAGCAATCACTGAATCAAAGAACCTAGCCTTGATGACAATTGCAGAGTTATTTGGTAAGTTGAGGGAGTATGAAATGGATATGTCCCGTATTGCTGATGAGGAACAGAAAGATAAGAAAGCCAAAGGTCTAGCACTCAAGATGGAAGACACAGCTAGTGAGAGCGATGCGTCAAGCTGTGGTAGTGAGTCTGAACAGGAAAATATGAATCTCATGGTAAGGAAATTCAAAAAGTTCATGAAGAGGTATGGTGATTCGTCTTCAAAGGTCACGTGTTATGAGTGTGGGAAGGTAGGTCACTACAAATCGGAGTGCCCCAACATGAAGAAAAGTAACAGCAGTGAGCCTAGAAGAGTAGAACATGAGGAACGGTCCAAGAAGGACAGATTTCGCAAGAAAAAGGCCTACATTGCGTGGGAAGAGAATGATTCCTCAACCTCTAGTGGGAGTGATAATGAAGAAGCAAATTTGTGTCTCATGGCTAATCCAACATCCGATGATGAGGTAAGTGATTCCGATTCATCTACTTTTGACTATGATAAGCTGCAAACTGCTTTTTGTGAACTTTACAAGGAAGTGGAAAAACTAGGCAAGTTGAACAAAGTTTTGAAAAACAAAATTACTGATTTGGAAAATGATATTTCTGTTTTGAAAACTGATGTTCAAAGTTTGAAAAAGGAAAATGATGCCTTGAAACTACCCTGTTCAAAGTGTAAGTCTTTTGATGCCTCTTTGAAAAAGAATAACATGAAGTTCTTTGCATTTAGACAAACCAGCAAAAACAGAACTTTCCTATGTAGTTATTGTATGAAATCTGGACATAACTCTTATAATTGCATGATTAGGAAGGGAGGAATAACTAGTGGGTTGTTTAAATGGATTAGGAAAGATAGTCACAGCTCTAACACTAATGGACCCAACAAGTCTTGGGTACTAAAAACAAAGTGATATCTTTTTCTGTGTAGGTATGCTTGAGGGCCAAACACTCAACTTGGTATTTGGATAGCGGCTGCTCAAGACATATGACTGGTGACAAGAGCAATTTTATCTCCTTCAAATCAAAAGAATCTGGTTCAGTAGTGTATGGAGATAACAACAAAGGGAAAATAATGGGTATAGGTCTTTGTTGGAGACAAATCCAACACCGTGATCAAGATGTACTGAGCTTGTGGAAGGTTTGAAATTCAATCTTCTGAGTATTAGCCAACTATGCGACAAAGGTTATCAAGTATCATTCGATAATGGTGGCTGCAAGATCAGTAGCAGTGACTCGAGTGAAGTATTAATGGTCGGTAAGAGACATGGTAACATCTACATCCTTGAACTTGATCATTCATCATCATATCATGCATGTCTTACGTCAAACGATGATTTATCATGGCTTTGGCATAGACGTATAGCTCATATTGATGTTCATCAGTTGAATAAGCTTTCATCTAAGAACCTAGTACAAGGGTTACCTGACTTGAGGTTCAATAGAGAAGGCCTATGTGACGCATGTCAAAAGGGCAAGCAGTCTAGAAACTCTTTTAAAACCAAAAATGTTGTTTCAACTTCTAGACCACTTGAGCTATTGCACATGGATCTATTTGGACCCTCTAGAACTGCTAGTTTGGGTGGAAACCTATATGGACTGGTTTTGGTAGATGACTACTCTCGTTTTGCTTGGGTTGCATTTATACCAAGTAAAGACAATGCCTTCAAAGTTTTCAAAATTATTGCCAAAAGGATACAAAACGAAAAAGATTTGAAAATCAAGTCTCTTAGGAGTGATCATGGAGATGAATTTGAAAATAAATCTTTTGAAAAATTTTGTGAAAAATATGGAATCGATCACAACTTTTCCGCTCCAAGAACTCCGCAACAAAACGGGGTTGTTGAGAGGAAAAACAGATCTTTAATAGAACTAGCTAGAGCTATGTTAAGCGAGAATACTCTGCCTAAACACTTTTGGGCTGATGTAGTTTCCACTGCTTGCTATGTTCTAAACAGAATTGTGATTCGTCCTATTTTAAAGAAAACCCCCTATGAACTCTATAAGGACAAGAAGCCCAATATCTCTCATTTTAGGGTATTCGGGTGCAAGTGTTTTGTTCTGAATAATGGCAAAGAGCCTCTTGGTAAGTTTGACGCCAAGGTGGATGAGGGTGTGTTTATTGGGTATTCATCAACTGGTAAAGCATACAGAGTTTTCAATAAAAGGAGAATGTGCATTGAGGAATCTGTGCATGTAAAGTTTGATGAATCTAACAATCCCCAAAAGGGAAGTGTTTTTGTTGATGATGATGAGAATACAGGTGAAGACAGCAGTAGTAAACCACAAGTACAGCAAGATCCACCAACCATTTCTCATGATCTGCCAAGAGAATGGAGGAAACCATGGAATCTTTCTCTTGACAACATCATTGGTGACATCCACAAGGGAGTATCCACTAGATCCTCCTATAATATGTTCTGTGATGATTATGCTTTTGTATCTCAATTTGAACCCTCTTGTGTTGATGATGCTATAAATGATGAATTTTGGATGAATGCTATGCATGAAGAGTTAAATCAATTTAAAAGGAATGACGTTTGGGAGTTAGTACCTTTTAATAGAGATATGAATCTAATTGGAACAAATTGGGTGTTTAAGAATAAGCTAGATGAGAATGGAATTGTGGTTAGGAATATGGCAAGACTAGTAGCTAAGGGTTATAATCAACAAGAAGGAATAGATTTTGATGAAACATATGCCCCTATTGCTAGATTAGAAGTCGTAAGAGTATTACTTGCTTTTGCTTTTCGCATTCATGACTTTAAGTCTGTTTTCAGATGGATGTTAAAAGTGCGTTCTTAAATGGCTACATCAACGAGGAAGTCTTTGTTTCACAACCTCCTGGTTTCACTGACTTCAGTTACCCTGAGCATGTGTACAAGCTAAAGAAGGCCCTTTATGGTCTGAAGCAAGGCCCCAGACAATGGTATGAAAGGTTAAGTAAATTTCTTTTGTCAAAAGGGTTCGACAGAGGTAATGTTGACAAAACTCTTTTCATTAGGAGCAAGTCTAACAATATTTTATTGGTCCAAGTGTATGTTGATGATATCATTTTTGGATCAACTAATCAATCTCTGTGTAAAGAATTTGTGGCTAGCATGCAGGGTGAGTTTGACATGTCTATGATGGGAGAACTCAAATTCTTCCTAGGATTGCAAGTCAAGCAACCGAAAGAAGGAATCTTTATACATCAAGCTTAAGTACACTAAAGAATTGTCAAGAAATTCGACATGGAGAGTTGTAAGATCTCTAATATCCATATGTCAACTAATCTCTTTTTAGATAATGATGCTACAGACGTGGAGTGGACCAAACAAAGTACGAGAGGATCATTGGATCACTCTTGTATCTCACAAATGAAGCAGACAGATATAATGTTCAGTGTTTGTGTTTGTGCGCGATTTCAATCTGCACCAAAACAATCACACATGACTACTGTGAAGAAAATTTTGAAGTACCTCAAAGGAACAACGAACTGTGGTTTGCAGTATCCCAAAGGTACGTCCCCTACCCTAGTCGGTTTTAGTGATTCAGATTTTGCAGGTTGCAAAACAGATAGAAAGAGCATGAGTGGTGTATGTCACTTGTTTGGAGAAAGCTTAGTCTCATGGTACAACAAGAAACAAGTATGTGTTGCTCTATCAACAGCAGAAGCAGAGTATGTTGCTGCGGGTAGCTGTTGCGCTCAAACCATCTGGCTGAAGCAACAACTTGAGGATTTTGGACTAAAGCTTGATCACATTCCTATCAAGTGTGACAATATAAGTGCCATCGGTATCACGAAGAACCCGGTTTTGCACTCAAGAACAAAGCATATTGAGGTGCGTCATCATTTCATAAGGGATCATGTTGAGAAAGGTGACTGTGATGTGGAGTTCATTGAAACGGAGAACCAACTCGCGGATATCTTCACAAAGCCTCTACCTAAGGAGAGATTCTTCAAACTTAGAACCAATCTTGGTATACTAAGTGAGGAACATCTCTCATGAATTCTCTAAGTATGGTAAGTTGGATCATTCATGGTGCTCCAACAAGGTATGAGTTCATTACATTACATTGTCATGACCAATACTCTTTTAAAACATGTAAAATCAAGTGTTTTCAACTTTTCTAATATAGATAATCGATTTCCTTTTCGTTTCAATCGATTACCTAGCTTGATTTCAATTTTTTTGAGGAATTACTCACTGGAGTAATCGATTACCTCACCTTGGTAATCGATTACCGCGATACAAAAATTGTTTTTTTTCCAGAAATTGGGCCTCTGGAGTAATTGATTACCATTCCAGGTTAATCGATTACCGCAACAGCTGTTTTCAACCCAAAATGGTTACTCTCTAGAGTAATCGATTACCATGTATGGGTAATCGATTACCTTCGCTGCTGAAAGGGTTTTTCAAGTGTTTTTCATGGATTTGGGCCTAATCGATTACAATTTCTTAGAGTCCAATACTTTGTTCATTGAATCTAACCTCAATTGTGGAGTTTTTATAAGTGATTTTCAGGTTTTGGGCTTCATTCTACACATTTCACAAACCCTAAAAATCTCTTTCTCTCTCTAACTCTAAAACCCCCTTTCATCTTCTTCATCCTCTCCACCACCACCATCAATGGAAGAACAAGGACGAGGCAAACGGATTAAGCACGTAGGTCACAAGCCTAAGCCAAGAGTTTCGCCCCGGTCAAAGAAGGGAGATTCCTCCTCCAAGAGGAAGGAACCCACATCTCCGGGAGAGGCCGTGGCATGCCCAATCAACCCGTGGTTCACCTCTACTGCACAAGAATCACGTTTCTATGGAGATTTCGCCAACAAAGAACTCGTTCCGGCGAAGATTTTGGACCTCCGATGGTTGGATGCACAAGGGTTCACATTTCACTCTCTGCTTCGAGATCAGAACCTTGAGAAGTTTGTTAGTCTAAAGGGTTTCATATACCCCGATCTGGTGAGAGTTTTCTACTCCAACCTCCGACCACACCAAGCCACCGGAACGGTAATTTCTGAGGTAAAGGGCAAACCCATGATTCTTACTCGTGATATATTTTTCCATTTTGCTGGATTTAAAGATGAAGGTATTCGTCCTACGATTGAGCACTTGCAAGCACAAGGAATCGAGCTTCACAAGGACTCTTTCTTCATGAGCCTGCTCAAAAATCCCGAAATGTGGGAAGCTGAAAAGGCTGCAAGGAAGGAGCGTGGGAAGAAGATAACTTACAACACCAGCGGGCTGAACGCCGATGATCGTCTTCTCCACTACACAATTTTCGGATTCTCGTCAAAGAGGAGCCAATCATGCTCAGATCAATGAGGAGGATATGGTAATGATGGCAGCGTTGAAAAATGGCATTCAAGTCGATTGGGCACATGTTGTGATGGACAACATGCTCAAGACGAGAAGGCTATTTGATAACAAATGCCCATATTATCTGTTTATTTCACGTTTACTTGAGCATTTTCAGGTTGATACCACAAATGAGAACAGAGATTTGGTGAAGGACATTCACATCATTGGAGACAAAGCGTTGAAAATGATGCGCTTGACAAAGACTGATGCTGGATGGTGCCAAGGGAAGAAGCACCACAACAACAACAAATAGAAGCTGCAACCAATCCACCTTCTGATGATGATGATTAATTACCGGGAGTACATCCCTAAATCCGTTTTGAATCAATTGTCATTGATCGATGGATGAGTTGGAAGCTACCACCGCCAAAAGATTGGACGAGATGGAGGTCTGCAAACAATGCCCGCTTCTTGGATCTCAAGGAGCCTCCGGAGTCCCTTCATACTCGCTTTGATACTCTCTAGTATTCCCTTCTTATCACTTCTCTCTTTTGCTTATTGATATACCAAATAGGGGGAGAATGTCTATAGGTTATCCTAGATAGGGGGAGTATTGAGTAGCATTTGATTTGGGAGTATTGAGTAGCAATGTGTTAGGCTCTGCTCTGTTTGAACTATTAATCTCTATGCAACATTTGTTCTGAACAATTTGGATATTTGGATTTGAACAATTCTATTTGGTTATAATATTTTGTTTTGTTAATCGCGTTATGTTTTATATTCCGATTCTGTTATTTTTTAAATTTTTCTGGTCTTGGTCTATGATTGTGAATTGAATCATGTCTTATATTTTCGTATGGATGACTCTATTTGTTTGATTGATAGTATAATGCTCGATTAAAATAGATTGTACAAGTGAATCTGCAATGCATATATGCGTATTTGGAAATCTCTAACAATTGCAGGATTCTTAGAAGATCAACACACATCCTAAACTTCTAGGAAAACCTTGGTTGAGATTAGGTACATCAAAACTAAAAAGGGGGAGATTGTTGGACTTAAAGCTTGAAGGTGCTTTGGTGTCTCTCTTGGTGTTTTATTTTTGATGCTATGTAATTTTGGTTTTCTTAGATGAAATGTAATTAGGAGTTTCCTATGTATTGATTGTTTAGTTTAGGCATGTATGTGGTTGTTCTTTGTTTGAATGCCTTGGAGAGCTTGGCAATCTTGTGTGATTTCTCATGTGTCAAATGTTTGATTTCCCTCTCTAAAATATTTTGAAAATGTCTTTGGTAACCAACTGAGGTAATAGATTACCAATGAAGGTAGTTAACTACCAACAAGAGGTAATCAACTACCAACAAAAGTAGGTAACAGAGTGTGGGAATGCATTTGCAAGAATCGAGTAATCGATTACCCCCTCGGGTTAATCGATTACCATGGGCCAAAATCACCTAGGAAATCCTTGCTCACTGGTTTAATCGATTACCAGCTTCTGGTAGTCGATTACCCCTATCAGAAAGTCATTAAGTTGCCTAAATTGAGTTTTTAATTGAACCTATAAATACTCTTATTTCGAAAATCAATAACACTTCTTAGAATACAAGTTTTAGAAAAGTTCATACACTTTCACATTCTCTCTAAACTGAGTTCATCATCTTCTCCAAGAAACCCATAAAGAACTTCAAGAGTTCATCAACAAGTTTTCATAAAAAGGCAAACTTGATTCTTATTTCTGACTGGGTGACATTCATAGAGTTGTTATTTGTGATCAGATCTACACTTTAGGTGTTCTTTAAACTGATCTTTTGTTTACCCATTTTGATTTCTGGGTTATTACTCTAGGAGAGAGGTCTCTCTGGATAGAGTAAGGATATTTGAGAAGTGTTTTCTCAAAGGTTTGATCTTGGGTGTGCCAAGGTCAGGGAAGAACTGTTCCTTGGGTCAAAGGAGAGGTTTTTGGCTGTTTTGATTTAGTTTTTGTGTTGCTTGATGCAGAGTGAATGTAAAAGAACACAAAAAGGATCATTTGATAGTGGAAGACCGATCGCAACAGTTGTTGGGTTGGGACTGGATGTAGGCAGTGGGCCGAACCAGTATAAATCACTGTGCACTCTTCTTCTTCCTTATACTCTTTACCGTTTACCTTACATTGCTGTTATCACTGTTTAATTTCTGCAATTTGTTCAGTAATTAACTCGGTTATTGACTCGGTAATCAACTAAAACTGGAACAATTAGATACTGACATTGATTACGCTGTATATTGATTACTAACGTGTTTCTGATTATTCCTTTTGGTATTTCCGTTGTGTATCTTTGATATTTCCTATTTATCTGTCTCATCTATTGATAGGTAATCAAGAATAGTTTTGTTTGAATTAAAAGGAATTAGAAACTCGCGAAATTGGGCTATAGTGGAACTAGAATCTATTCACCTCCCCTCTAGATTCACCTGTAGGGACCATCATCTTCTTTTGCGTCTGACTCCCCCTCAAACTTATCTCTTGTTTTGCTCCCCCTCAGCCTTTTGATTTTCTTTTTCTACTTTCCTCTTTTTCTTCTTGATCTTCCTCTTGATCTTTCCCCCTTGGGCTATGCACTCTTTCCTTTTCTACTCCTCCTCTTTCTCTTTTACACTCCCTAACTTTTCCCCTTTGCGCTGTAATCATCAAAAACATCTTCACAGATATGTAAATGAGCTTTAAGATGTAGAAGATGCTCCATGATTTCCTCCCGTTGAGGATTGCCCTAACGGTAGATGGGATAGTAATTCCTGCATCATGGATTCAAGATAATCAACTCAATTTTGGAGAACAGCCTGCCCAGACTTAATGGTGGATTTTTCTTGTTCCAAATCAGAGTACTTTCTCATGAGTGATTTGTAAGCACTTGCAGAAGGGACTTCAGTCTCTAGAAAATGAATAGTGATGTGTGGGAGAATGGTTGTAACAACATAAGTTTCATCCAATTGCCAACTGAATTCTCGTACTATTGGAGAGATCTGAAGTTGTTAGAGAGACTTAACAGTGGCGTAGGCGAAACCTTCACCAGGGTAGACGCTTCCACAAACAATTGTGTCTTTTATCCCAACCGTCTTACCAGAGGAATAAGCCAAGGTGGCTTCATGGTTGCGTATTTTGGTAAGGGTTCTGTTGTCAAAGGGGTCTTCCATCTTAGGACGTTCATGTTCAGACAAAGAGAGCAACTTGGGAATATGATGTGCCCACCAAAAATTCTTGGGTTCATCATCATCTTCCATCTTTTCCTTGCCTTTGGCCAAGAGCTTGATTCTGCACGAACGTGGCCTGTCCAAGTGAATAAAGAATTTGGTTTTCATTGATGAAGTTGATGAGAATTGCGTTCCAAGAAAGCGAGGGAGTGGCCTTGTAAAAGATAAAACACAAGAAGAGGGGTTGAATTGTGTTAATTAAAAATTTTAATCCTTTCGTTTGTTGGTTTAAACAAGGTTAGAGGAAACAATACTTATCTTCAAAGATTGATTTTAAGGACAGAAGTTACACTTTGATTATCCCCGTTAATCACAATCTTAAAAAGAATGAACACAGATATTTTTATATTGGTTCATCTATTCAAGACTACGTCTAGTTACCCAGCAACAACTGAGTTTTCACTACCAACCGTGAAATGGTTACAAGTATTGTTTGAACCCAACTACTTCTGGCTAATATAAGATATTCTTTGGCCACAGTCTTCCCAGGCTAAACAACTAAGTATTCTTTGAAACACAGCCTCTCCAGGCTAATACAAACAGTATTCTTTGAGACACAACCTCCTCAGGCTAAGGTACCACACAAGTGGATTTAAAAGAGTTTTTCTAAGAAAAGATTTCCCCTTCGCAGAGAGGGGTATACAATGAGATTCAAAAAGAATAGTGAGTGAAATCACAAAGTCTTAAGAGTTGTAGCGTGTTCGCCAACTTGATCTTGAGAGAGTGAAGTCCTTTTATAGGCAAGTCTTCAAAGATCCGTTAGAGACATGAAGAATGTCGTTGAGCTTTTCCAAGAGAGGTCTTCAAAAGGTGTCAGAGTGCAATCAATGAAAAGATAGCTTGCATAGCGGATTTGATGGCGCGCTCAGAACCTTTTTTTGACTTGTACAGAGATCTTATAAAAAAGGGTGTTGCCTTTTCGTGTTGAAGAGTTTATTTTGAATCCCCATACTGATCTTGGAAACACTTGAGAGTAACACTTGGATTTTGAAATTGGCGCGAGTTACTCTGTCTGAGCTCCACTTCCTTGACAGATAATGTACTTCTTCAGTCTTAGGAGTTGCTTTGAATGCTTCGTCTGAAGAGTATCGTCTTATGCTTCCGTCTGATGACTTGGCTTTGGGACAGACGAATGACTTCAACTTTGAGGGGTCATCTTCCGTCTATGCTTGTTCAGGATGACTTTGGCTTGCAATGCTTTCGTCTGTCTTGTAATTAATCAAAACTTGAGTGTTAATCATCTTGATCTAACAATCTCCCATTTTTTATGATTACAAACCATACAAGAATAACACTTAAGAACGCATCTGCATAAGACAAAGTTAGCCAAATAACAGTTATAACAAGTCAGAATTACATCAAGACGATGTTCTATGAATATACCTCTTTATAAGAATTGTTACATCAATGTGATGTAATCCATTTGTACAATTACAAGGCTATAAAACAGAGTGAAAGAATTACAAATAATCAAATGAAAGAATATCAGAGCAAAACAAGACAAAAAATGACTAAGTTACAAGTCTTCATCCTTCATTCATCTTCTGCTCCCCCTTAGATGATGCTCTTCTAGATATTCCAAAGGCTCCAACGCTCCCCCTTAGCATAACCTTTCCTCAAATTATTCTCCCCCTTGGGCTGAGAATCATCGAAAACCTACTTTGGTGGAGGCTGAGGTTGATGCTGCACAAGACCCATAACTATACTCTTAAGCTGCTCCATCTGAGCAGTGATAGACACTTGATTCTCCTCAAGCTCCTTGTTCTTATTTTTCAAGTGCTCACAATTTTCCTCTAACGCATCATACTTACATTTCAAAGTATTATACTTCTTAGCGGAGTCTTCAAATGATGGCTTAGGCGATTGAGGTTGAGGTTCAGAAGGAAGCTGAGGTTCGTCTGTGTTTGAATCCATTTCCTCTATAATTGGCTCAACTTGGGTTCCCTTCAGATGCAATGAGAATAAAGGCAACTCCATTTGAGAGTTGAATGTTCTGTTCCATTGCCATGAATAACTTTTTTTGAAGGCCACAAGTTGGAGATGTTGAGGCTCATGAGGAGGAAGGGTATAAGCATATGCTCCACCAAGATAGATATTGCCAACAGTGGCAGACTCTTCATCAAAGGTGGTTCCTGAGCAGTAAGTTGAGGTTGCTTCATGTTCTTCTATCATACTTAGCATCTTAGGATTGATAGGCTTTGATGCTTGAGCTTGAACAACTTTCATATGATTGTAGGCAACATAGGGTAGACGCTTAGCAATGTGCCTTGCGTACTTGAAGGTCTTGGGGGCAGACGATTCCTTCTTCTCCTTTCCTTTTGCTAAGAATTTAACCAAGCATGGTCGCGGACGATCCATAACCAGAAAGAACTTGGTTTCATTCGAGACTAGGGATGAGAATTGAGAGACCATCAAGAAAGGTAGATTCCTAAATTCTTTCTCAGCTCCTCTCTGGATCAGATGAAAAGAGGCTAGCCTTCCCTTTTCTTCTTTCCTATAAGCATTCGCCATCATTTTGAAGGCAACATTGTAATCTTCAGGCAGAGAGTGAGCAAATTCTTCAGGATCTTCAAATTTATGAATGTTCAAGGAGTAGCGCGGAAGAATCCCAGAACAGTGTGGTTTTGTCCAAGGAAGAACAATCCCAAGAGTATGGCCTAGTCCCATATACTCCATCTGATTCATGGGAATGATGAAGGTGAAGGGATCATAACTATCAATGGCATCCAAATGCCAATGGTAACAATCTTTTGGCTCATAGATTGTAGAAATTTCATCCCCAAATCTACAATGGTGAAAACCGGGAGCATTTAACTCATGTTAAACCTTTCATTTTGAGTTTTCTCTGAAAGGAATGTGAGGTTCATAGCCAAGTGCTGGTCCTTCAATCAACAACCCAACAATATGATCCTTGTAATCTTGAATCTTTTCCAAGCCCTTGATGTTCAGCTTTGCCAGTTCATCCCAAGGCAGACGCTTCAGCCAATCACGTTGCTCTTTTGGGGTATACTTTTCTTTCAGATCAAAATCTTCTGGCTTCAAGGGTTGGTGATATATGATGGGATTGACAAATCTCCCAAGTTGAAATCCCTTCTTCCCTCTGTAGTGGTAAGGGTTTGTCAAATCGATATAAGGAGAGTCACGGACAAAGCATCTTCATTATCTGCGCAATAGCAATCATTGGCAGATTCAGATAGTTCACCATCACTTAGATCAGAGGCTTCATTAGCTTGATCTGACAATAACCAATCTGGCTTGGTTGGCCTTTCTGCATAAGAGCTAGCTTCAAATCTTTTCATGACTAATTCGTTGAGAAACAAATAATCTATCTTGTGCCTTGGAGGGAGATTTTCTGGATTCAACATTTCAGCATAAGATCTCACATCCGGTGCCATATGCCTCTCAATAATAACACATTCTTCATCAGACGAAGAACATGTGTCATAATCAGCAACAACAACAGACGAAATCTCCATCGTCTGTGAGCAAGCAATTTCTTCAGACGCAACTTGTATCGTCTAAGTGAAAGCAGCGTTAAGAGGAGACGTAACAATAGGATCAACAACAACATTCCCATGTTCGTCTTGAAGAGATGATTCATGAACCTCCATGGATGGAGTTTCTTCATTCAGCATGGTCTCCAATACCTCAGCAAGGATAGCATTATCCTTTTGGATCTGGGTAGTTTCTTCACTATTCATGCCCTCTGAAGTTGCTGGAGTAGAAGCAGCTTCAGACGATCCAATGCCTCTTAAGCTATCTTGGAACATTTGTTCCCTTTCAGCTTCAAGCAGAATAGAGACTCTTCTAGCCTCTTTCAGTTGTCTTGCTTCGTATGTTTACCAACAATCATAGACGCAAGCTTCTGTTTTCCCTTAGCAACCTTTTGAAAAGCAAGTTCCCTTGCTCTTGCATTTTCTTCAGCTTCCATCCTGTTCCTTTCTTCGTCTGCTCTGGCTTTGGCAGACGCAACATCTTCAAGATCTTTTCTTACCCCTTCATCTTCACTAGGGGTTGCGTCTGTCTCCCTTGACTTAGACGCAATGTGCTTGATTCTTATGTTCCTTTTCTTTTTCCTGAGGGGTTCAACATCCTCAAAAGGAACTTATGTTAAGATAATAGAGGGTGGAGGTGTTTCTGGTTGAGTCTGGGTTTTTGTTTGGGCTTGAGTTTGGAATGATGTTTGGGTTTGTGTTTGGACTTGTGTTTGAGTTTAGTTTGGGTTTCAGAGTTGCTTGTTCTTGCGCGTTTGATGCGAGCTCTGTGTGGAGGATCATGAGTTATGGGGGAAAGTGGTTTGTCTTCACCACTCTTGAAGTGAAGAAAGCTTGGGGGTAGACGTATCTTAGCAAAGGTGCTACCTTTAACTTCTGCGCCTTCTTTGTGCCACACTACTCCAGTGGCATCAAACCCTTGGTTCGAATAATTCTGAGAGAAGAGTGTAGCATATGGAATGCTACTCTTCCTTCTAATATTCCTCGCCCTTAAAGCGCTCAACCAATGGTCCATTATGATGTGAGGAAGGCTCATCCTGCCATTCCTAACAAAGTAGAACATGCAAGAACCGGTCTCGCTGCTCACGTTGTCTCTTGAGCTCGTCCGAGGAGTGAAGATGTTAAAGAGAAGGTTGTGAAGCACTCTGCATGTTGATACAAGGTTTCCAGATCTGAGAAACTTGGGGTCTTCTTCTTTGCGAACCTTGGCATACAACATCTTGTCAACATGTTTCGTTGTCCATCTAGTTGACTTTGTAGAAACGCCCTTCTGCCTTGCACTTCCCATTTCCAGCAATGGCGTCGATAGTGATGAGGTATTGTTTGTTGTCAATGGTACCAACAATACCATCTTCAACCTCTTCAACATTGCTCCAGAACTCAACGTAAGCTTCCATCAGCCATGGACCTCTCCATTAAGTGAAGTCCATCCACCGAGAGTGAGTAAGCATCCTCACAACACGATTTGAAACACCTTCATGAGTTGATTTAGCAATCCACTTGCTTGGCAAGAAAAGGTCTTGAGCAAAGAATGTCTCTTCGGAAGTCTTGGATTTCTTAGCGGCCATTTCTGAGTTTGAAAGAAGAGAGAATATGATGGAGGACCATCTCTCAAGCATGAGGATTACAAGGGCAATGCAAAGAAGAATTGAAGCCCAAGTTGAAGAAGAGTTGACCAAGTCAAAGTCAACAAGTCAAAGTCAAAGTCAACGATCAACTCTTGGAAGTCAACAAAGTGGGCAAATGAAGCCTTGTAATTTTCCAAGTATTTTGTAATTAGTTTAGCTTTAATTTGTGTAAAGCTTGGACCTATGTTTGTTGGTGAATTTAGGCCAAGCTCCTTTTATGGACATGTTGACTTCTATTTGTGTTGGTCAAAGCCTCTTAAGATGGGCTTAAGTGTCTTATGACCCAACTAAGCAAGTGTAATACACTCTCTTAAAAGAGAGTGGATGGATTAAGAGAGAATTAGTGGAATTGCCACTAACTTCATTTAAATTTCCACCACTTGATTATCCCATAATCAAAGGTGTAAATTTAAGTCAAGTTCTAAATTGTTGACTCTCATCTAAGAAGGGATTCTAGCCTTAGGATTTACTTCTAATCCAAGGCATAAAATTCCATCTTAATTAATCCATGATCATCACAAACTTAGATGAGTTATGAGCCTCTTGATCTCATTAACTCTAGATCCTTCTTGAATTGATCAAGTGAGGGGTGCTTAGCATCACTTGATCAATCCATCAAGGATCAAGTGGCTAGGATGACTCAAGGCCAACCACACACAAGGGGTCTTATAACTTAGGCAATTTCCATTTTGGAAGGACTTTTGAATTGAATGAAATAGAATTTCTAAGACTTGTGTTTTGAGAAAAGGGAGTGCTCTCCTAGGGTTTCTTCAAAGAACCGTGAATCTTATCTTGATCCATGACTCAAGTGGCGATTCATCACTTAGCTTATTGATTCCTAGAATCATGGCGCTACCACCCTTCTAGATCTTCATCCATTTTTTATTTCATTCTTCTTTGGTGCCAAACCGAAACACTATCCATTTCTTAGCCTATTCCACAAGCTTGTCTTAATTTGTGAGTGAGGATCACTTGGTGAATTGAAGATGGGGCAAACAAGGTGTTGATCCGTGGAGCATCTTCTAGCTACATGGATTTGCATCAAATTTGGTATCAAGAGATTGTTCTTCACCTAGTTGTTCTTCACTTGTGGTATTGAGTCTAGCTCCTATCTTTTTGATTTCAATTTTTGATTCAATTGAATTTTTATTTGAGTTTTGTTGTGTGTCTTGGCTGTCTAATGCATAGATGAGATGTTTTGACACTCATGGTTGATCATACATGGCTTATCTTACATGCTAGACACATTCTAGTTGATAGCCCCCATGTGTTTGATGAATTCTCTCAATATGTATTTTGAGTCTCTTTGCTGGAATTGTTAATCTCCTGCATCTTATGTGGCTTAATTAGTGCTTATATGTGTTATTATTATGTGCATTGCTCATTATAAGTTCAAGTTACCACTACCATGCTTTATCTTGCTTGTTAGCAATGTTTGACTTGACTTGCTTGAGTATTTGAGCCTATACTTGGACTGTCCAGCAAAGAATAGCCAAAAGAAAAATATAGAAAAACAAAAGAAAAGAAAAGAGCAAGAGAAAAAATACAAGAAAAAGAGTCAAAGAAAAGAAAAAAAATTCAAGAAAAGAAAAATACAAGAAAAGAAGTTTGAAGAAAAATTAGAGTGAAATTTTGAGTAGCTCTTGTAGTAGAATTTTTGGGAAAAATTGAGTGCAGTACATTGGAAAATTGGGATCATTAAACACCCACAAATTTTGTGTCCAAGCTCAATTAGGCAACAATTACTCATTTGGCTTAAGCATTGATGAGTCATTATTTTAATCAACTTTTCTGCATCTATTATATCCCAAGACAACATAATTAAGGATTAATTAGAATGATTTAATGCATTTATGAGTTTGCGCTCATTTAGGCTCTAAGTGTTTAAATTCGTTCCAAATTCGTTTTATTTTTCCAGATTTAACCACTTTCACTAAAATAGGCATAACTTCCTCCACAAATATCGTTTTGAGCTCAGGTTTCTTTCAAATAAAAGAGGATTGACATTACTACAAATGTCATGAAGACACTAAGAGCCAATTCGGATTGCATGTGGTGTGAAATTTGCCTTGAAAGTGGACCACGAACCAGTGACGTGAATTTACTGTATTTGACCATTCTTGGTAAATCAGGCATAACTTCCTCTAAAGATCTCCGTTTTAGCTCCACTTTATATCAAATTAAAGAGGATTCGCAGGGCTACAAATGTCATGAGACATCAAGAGCTAATTCGGAGTGAATATAGGGTGAATATGGCTTCTAAGATGACGCACGGAACCAAAGTATTTTCTGGATCGTAAATTCCAGTTTTGACAAGGTCCACTAAAATGAGCATAACTTTCAGCACAGTACTCTGTTTGAGCCCCATTATATGTCAAATTAAAGAAGACTCAAAGAGCTATATAAGTGCTATGAAGACGTGGAAAGTCAATTCGGACTAAATAGTGGGCGAATTTGGACATGAAGATGACTGCATAAGCTGGATTAAATGCAGTAAAACTTTGTAATGGGGTTGGTGGAGAGTAAATGGGGTTGGTGGAGAGTAAATGGGGTTGGTGTAGGTAATTGGGTTGGTGGACAGACACCCCCCTCACCTAACACATCATTTGTTCACCTATAAATACTTGTAAAGACTTCACACAATACAGCACACTACATTTCACTTTGAAGTGAGTGACACACTTCACTTGGAATGAAATGTTTTCTTTCTCTTCTTTTTATTCTTCTTCTTTATTTGTTTTGCTAGGTTTCAATATTTTCTTTTTATTTCCTTTCAATTCTTGCAGTTTTATAGAACTTTATAAAGTTCTAAACTAGGAGGCTCGCCACCTTCACCGAATTTTATAAAGTTCTATAATTTAATTTTCCAAATAGTTTAATTTCAAAGCAATTTAAATTCCAGCAATTTAATTTCCAGTAATTTAAATTCCAGCACCTTTAATTTTGTTGTTGTCCTCTTCTGTTTTGTTTTTTGATTTATATTATGCAATTCCAATTTGTGTTAAGTTTAAATTCAATTATGCACAACTAATTTTATTAACCAATTCAATCTCAACCGGATTCCTAAATTCCTTAGGTTCTTGGTTTCTAATTGAATAAGTACTCATCTTGGATTTTATAATTTCAATTTCATTATGTCAATTGATGTTTTGAATTGAGATTGTTGATTTCTGGCATTGTTGATAAACAACGAATGTAGTGAACTGATTTTAGGATTCGAAACCAAGTTGTGTGCTCTCATGCGATCGCGTGAGTTTAAAGGCCACCGAGAGTTCGATGAAAATACTCTAAGATCTTAGAGTGATAGTTCAAAATTGGAATGCAGAGATCTCGGTTCCAATACACTGCATAGATGTGTGCTTTTATTTTGTTGAACCAATGAGGGAAATTAGGATCCGACAGAGATTGGATTGGTGTCTTTTATTCATCACTTATCTAAGTTTTAATTGTTTTCAATTTTTCTCTGCATAAAAACTAAAACAAACCCCCCAAACATTTTGTTTAATTTTTGGCTACAGAGAAATAACAGAGTAATCCGTAGGGAAACGATCCGAGTCCACTATTGCTGCAAAGTAGTAGCCAGACTTTGGTAATTATTTGACGCACGTTCGGCGCGTGTGTCAAGCATCATATTACAAATTGTGTCAAAATTGCTAATAACATGATATTTGAACTTGTAGTGTGCTTTGCATGTGCCTAGACATATTTGCCCTATCTTTGCCCTGTTTTTGGACCCATATTTGTGGCTGCCCTGCACCTTAATTTGAGCTTATTTAGTACATAAACATCACACAAACCATTCCCCAAAATTTCAAGTCATTTTGAGCCAATTTACAAGCCTAACTTCCAACTTAGTGACGATTTTGCTGTTGCTTGGGCAGTTTCGGGTTTGCAGTTGGTTCAAGGGGTTAAATGTTGTTTTATTGAATTCTGGGCATTTGGTCATTCAATATACATATATATAAGCTCAACTGGAAAGTTTCATAATTTTCCAAGCTCTTTTGCTATGCTAAAATAATTTCACAAGTTGGGCAAATTTTGGTGACGGTTGCTGTCAAATTTTCCAAGAAGCACTAGCATTGGCGCCAGGGCGCAAACAGGAGGCGCAAATCTACCTCCTTCTCTGGAATCAGGTCGCAAACAAGAGGCGCAAATTTGCCAGCAAATTGCATTTGACTTCTTCCCTTTTTTGAGTTTGTTTTTCAAAATTTTTTTGCAGTTGTTAAATACTAGTTTTCCTTCATTTTTAGTGCAGTAAATATATTAACCTTTGTCTTAAACGTTTATTTCCATTTTTGAGTAGCTAATTTTGTCATTGAGTCTTGTTTTGTTGCTTGTCTTCTTTGGCTTCCTACTAGTTTTGTCTTGAGTATTTGTCTCCTTTGAATTTCCTTAAGCTTGTAGTGAATTGTTCTTCTTTCATTTGAGTAATTGGACATTGGTAATTGATAGAGGTTCCTCAAGAAACTTTAAGGAGATTGAGAGGAAAAAGGCAAGTGTGCACATCATAGAAAAAGCCATCTCAAGAGAGATACATGAGTGCTACTAGAGTGAAACACTTAGAGAGAGGCAAGGATCCCTTATATAATTGTATTTGTTATCTAACCTTTTCTTGTGCAGCAATGGATACTTCTCCTAGTGTCAGAAATGATCTCTCCCCAAGGTCTAAAAGGATGATGGATATGGTGAAGTCCATGCTAAGTGCTAGCTTGGAGGAGAGGTTTGACCAAGAGAGGAGGTTAAAGGAGGAAAGGAGGATAAAGAAGGAATTGGAGAAGAGGATCCTTGGGGACACTAGTGGCAATCATGGTGGTCACAATGGGGGAGGGGCTGTACATAGAGAGGGCCGTGGAAGCCTATGCAATGAAGTACCTAGGAGTAGGAGAAATAACTATAGAGGTAGTGGAAGTGAGGAAGGAATTCCTAGAGGGGACTATAGCACACCTAGGGAGAGTGATTGGGGAAACAACTATGATGAGGATGAACCCTTTAGAGGCCATAGGAATGCAAGGGGGGGAAGGAGAGATCCTCAACCTAGAAGGCCGAATCACACCCCTAGAAGACATGTGGATGAGGATGAGCCTAGAGAGTGGGAAAGAAGCAACAAGATTAAGCTACCCAAGTTCCTTGGAGATAGTGAGGCCGAGAGTTACCTAGATTGGGTGATGAAGGTTGATCAAGTTTATTCTTGCTATCCACACTTGAGTGAAGAGAAGAGGCTTAACTTAGCCATTTTAGAATTTGAAGGTTATGCCTTGGTTTGGTGGAACCAAGTCCTTGTAGATGCCGAAAAGAGGAGAAGGCCACACATCACTTCTTGGACTCAATTGAAGGATGCCATGAAGGGGAGATTTGTGCCTAAATCTTATACAAGGGACCTACATGTGAAGCTCCAAATATTAACTCAAGGTGGAAGGAGTGTGCAAGAGTACTACAAGGATCTAGAATTGACCTTGATGAGGGCCGGCTATGAAGAGGAGAAGGAAGCTACAATTGCTAGGTTCACCAATGGTTTGAATAGGGAGATCCAAGATGTCTTGGAACTCCAACATTATAGAACCTTGGAGGATGCCATTCACAAGGTCGAGAGGATTGAGGGCCAATTAAAGAGGAAGAG
The DNA here is from genome assembly GCA_026586105.1 of Hylodesmum podocarpum. NCBI lineage: Eukaryota > Viridiplantae > Streptophyta > Magnoliopsida > Fabales > Fabaceae > Hylodesmum > Hylodesmum podocarpum. Next base: position 5,226,796 of record JALJEV010000804.1, read on the forward strand.
CTCCTTCAAGAAGTCTTTCACACATGGATCTTCAAGTTGGAAGGACAAGCAAAAGAAGGAGGGATCATCCAAGACTTTTTACAAGTCTAGCCGAGATGACCCTAAAGGTAAGGAAGTCTCTAAACCTATTTCTAAGCCTTCTAACATTAAGTGTTTCAAGTGTTTAGGACATGGTCATATAGCTTCCCAATGTCCCAACAAGAAGGCCATGATCATGAGAGTAGATGGAGGGATCACTAGTGAAGAGTCCACTCACTCTTCAAGTGAAGAAGATGAAGCTACTGCTAGTGAACACTCAAGCATGGAGCAACCGGAGGATGGAGATCTCCTCATGGTGAGGAAGATGCTTGGAAGTGCCTTCAAGGAGTTGGATGACTCACAAAGGGAAAATATCTTCCATTCTAGATGCCTAGTGGAAGGGAAGGTATGTTCTCTTATCATAGATAGTGGTAGTTGTACAAATGTTGTTAGTACTAGATTAGTAAATAAACTAGAACTTAGGACATCCCCACACCCTAAACCTTACAAGCTACAATGGTTGAGTGATAAGGGAGAAATGGTAGTTAGTAAGCAAGTTCTTATTAACTTCTCCATAGGCAAATATAGAGATGATGTGTTATGTGATGTAGTGCCTATGGAAGCCACTCACCTATTACTTGGGAGACCTTTGCAATATGACAAACATGCCATTCATGATGGTGTTTCCAACACCTATGTTTTCTCTCATATGAGCAAGAAGGTCACCCTTAAGCCTTTGTCACCTAAGGAAGTGTGTGAGGATCAAATAAAAATGAAATTAAAGAGAGAAAATGAGAAGAAAAGTGAGGGTTCAAGTGCCACACATAGTATGGCCGAGAGCTCCTCCAAGAAAAGCCAAAAAGAAACCAAACACCCTAAGAATCTAGTGTTGGCCGAGAGTTGCAAGAAAATTACCAAACATGCCATTAAGGATTCTAGGTTGAAAAACAAGTGTGGAAGCACCCATGATGCTAGGCAAACCGAGGCTAAAACAAAAGGGAAACTTAGTGAGAGTTTGCTTATTGGGAAAGGTGAGCTAAAGAGAGAATTCCTAGCTAGGAAAAACATATTTCTTTGTTTACCTAATCCTCTTGTGTTGAGCATTAACATTATAGGTAAGCAACAAGATTTGGATGCATTCAAGGAGGAGTTCAAAGATGTGTTTCCCAAGGACATTCCATATGGGTTGCCACCTTTGAGAGACATTGAGCCTTGGAAAATCATTGAATTTAGAAATGTGGAATTTTTAATTGTGCCTACTAACCTTTACTCTTATGATATTAATTGTTCATATAGGTTGATGAAAGAAGTAAAGAAGGAGGGCACATTACAAACTTACACATATATTTACATACCAAAGGCGCCTTGTGGAATAGCTAAAGTATTCACTCCCAAGAAATTTTGTGTTCTAGGACCAAGTGAGGAGTTGTGCATAGAGGAACCATGGAGTGATCTAGGTAGAGGAAAAAAAGTACTTAGAGATTATGCATTATCAAAAAGGGAGACTTCTTTGCCTCTTACTTCTTTTATTATTTCTAAGTTGCACAACACAATTTGTGACACAATAGGTTCTCTAAATAGGTCTTGGGAAATGTTTGAAAATGTCAAGTTGAGATTCTTGTTTGATTCTACTAATGGTTGCCCTTTTAGGTGGAAGAATGAGTCCAAGAAGGAGGAAACATCACAAGCTTCTACACCTAAATGAAGACTTTTAAACAAGAGTTTCAAACATGATTCCACAAGGATTAAAGAACTAATATCTACACTTCTAAAGGAGGAAATAGAAACTCCTTGGAGTTTCGGTTTATGCATAGACAATCACTTGATTTCCTTCTTCACTTCTTTACATTTTGATATTGATATTAGTGGGCAAACGATCTTGATATTAAATGTTAAACTTAAAAGAGTTTGTTTGATCTTTGATCCGGGTTAAATGGTTTTGTAGGTAATAAGCTAAGGCCACTTGGGGACAAGTTGGCCACAAGAAGGAGGGATTGATGGAGGACCATCTCTCAAGCATGAGGATTACAAGGGAAATGCAAAGAAGAATTGAAGGCCAAGTTGAAGAAGAGTTGACCAAAGATTCCAAAGAGTCCTTGAAGTTGCCCAATCTAGCTTCTTCAACAATCGCCAAACCAAAGCTTAAGGAAGCTTTCGGTCAAAGCTTCAATGGAGGAAAGAAACCGAAAAGGAAAAAGAATGGAAGGGGTGAGGAATGGTGAGGATTAGCGCCATGGCAAGCCAATAAGCCTAGGGAGAACCGCCACAATGGAAGGTGGAATCCATTGATAAGATCCAAGAAACCTTGCTAAGCAAGACAAGAGAATCCTCTCTTAAGAAAAGCTCAAAGCTATTTCATTTATCAAAAATATCAAAAGTTTCTACAACTTCATTTTTACATGTATTTATAGACCCTAGGCTACTTGGAAAACAAGCTAAACTAATCCTAACCATACCTAAACTAACTAACCAAAACTAACCTAGGCTTAAGGTAAACAACTAACTAATTAATGAGTAACTAGTTTAAGTTACATGTCACTTTCAAGTGACATATCACCCATATTTGATCTAAACCCTTGAAGGGCTTTAAGAGATCTAGGGTGGAGATTCTTTCTTAAGTGGAGACATGGATCAACACTTAAGCAAGAACTCTACTTAAACCAAAGCTCTTGGATTCACAAAAGAATTTCTAATTAAAATCAAATTTAACTTGAAATTATTAGGTGAATTTTAGTGCCTCATTAATTCCTTACTTGCATCCTTAAGCTAGGCATCTTAAACACAAATTTAAAGCATTCAAACTAAAAGAACAAGCTTGGCCGTGAGCTCTTTTTGGTTCACTAACAAGGCCTTACATAAGTACACACTTAGAAGAATTATTCAAACAAGTTTACAAGCATATTACAAAAAGTAAGTCCTAAACTATGGCTTGATTGAGGTTGTGCCATGTCTTGGAGCTTTACCACTTCTTCCTTTCAATGCTTCTAGTAATCCTTTGAGATGTTCCTACATCAAACCCTCCTTCTTTGCTTGAACTTGTCCCCAAGTTATCCGATCCATTTGAACCTTCATCAAACAAAGAAAGGTCACTTATATTAAAAGAATTACTACCTCCATAATCCATGGGAAGATCCAAATTACCTTGGTCTTGACCTACCAACACATTTCACCGGGATCAAAGACTAAACAAGGTTCTTTACATTGGTTATTATATGATGCAAAATATAGGTAAATTTGTTTCTTATAGTGGTTGCATAGATGTAAAAGCAAATGATACTTTCTATTCAAACACTCCTCTAATTTGTTAGATTTACCTAAGTCATTTATTTTCCAATCATATAACAACAAGATAATTTCTTTTCTAATATCAATAACAAAATCTAAGGAAGTAAAAGAAGAACTTATTCTATTTTTCAAAGCATAACCGAAGCTCTTTGGGGCTTCTACTTCAAGTTGTGTTGATACTAGCATTTCTTCAAGTGTGAGCATGTGTTGGTTGGAACTCTTAGTTAGGATTCTTTTTCTAGGTGTAGAAATTTGCATTGCACCCTCCTTCTTAAACTCTTCCATCAACCTAGAAGGACATTCAACATGATTAAGATAACAATCATTAGGCACAATCAAGAATTCCAACTTAGAAAATTGAATTATTCCCCAAGGCCTAATGCCTTGAGATTCTAGTGTTAAACAAGTAATATCATGCAAATTGGAACTATTATGATAAGTAAGAGATAAGAAAGATTTTCCCAAAGGTAGCTTGAAGTTCCTAGGCACTTCCTTCTCTCCACAAGGCTTGTTCCATGGTTCCATGATGCATAATTCTTTACTTGGACCTAAAGCACAAGAATTCTCAAAAGTGAAGTCTTTAGGATTTTCACAATGTGTTATGAGTCTTTTCTTTTCCAAGTCTTGGCCATAGAGGTATTCATATTGCTTCGGCCATCGTATCTTGGAAATAACCCCTACAAAATTATCAAAGCAAGGGTTAATACAATCAAAGGTAGTATCAAATTTAAGAGAAAGTTCACACTTCCCTTTTAATTGTCTTTCCATCAACAAGCTTTCCTTGCTTCCAAGGTTACCTACAAGAGGAGAACTCAAAGAAATAGAGTTTGGTAAACATAAAAATATGGATTTTCTAACCAAGTACTCCCTCTTGATTTCCTTACTTTTAATAAGCAAGCTTTCTTTCCTTTTCATTTCATCCTTACCCTTAGGCTTGCTCGGTTTCACTTTCAAGACACCTTTACCTTTGGGAGGCTTCTCGGCCAAAGCCTTGCTTGGCTTGGGTGTCTCGGCCAAAGGCTTCTCATGGTCTTGGGCCCTCTTGAGTCTCATTTTAACTTGATCCTCACACACTTCCCTTGGAGATAGAGGCTTCAAGAGTAATTTTCTACCTTCAAAAGAAAATAAGTAAGTGTTAGCAAGGCCATCATGAATCACATTCCTATCAAATTGCCATGCCCTACCAAGAAGTAAATGTGTAGCCTCCATAGGAACTACATCACATAATACACTATCACTATACTTACCAATAGAAAAGTTAAGCATACATTGTCTATCAACTTTAACCTCTCCACTCTCACTTAACCATTGTAATCTATAAGACTTAGGGTGAGGAATAGTTTTCAAGTTAAGTTTAGAGACTAACCTTTCACTCACAACATTAGTGCATGAGCCACCATCAATAATAAGAGAACAAGTTTGGTCTTTTACCTTGCACCTTGAATGAAATATGTTCTCCCTTTGACTATCATCCACATCATGGCATGCACTAAGTAATCTTCTTACCATTAGTAGGTCACCTTCCTCGGCCTCTTGGCTAGAAGTAGAGCTCCTTTCACTTAGGCCTTCTTCTTCACTTGAGGAGGCATTGGACCCTTCACTTGTAATCTCGCCATCTTGCCTTAGAAACATAGCCTTCTTGTTTGGGCATTGTGAAGCTATGTGTTCCTTCCCTAAACATTTAAAACATTTAATGTTACTTGATTTAAAAGTATTAGATGAAGAAGTTACCTCTTTTGGTTTAGGGGGCTCTCGGTTAAGCCTTGTTTTAGGCTTGGGTGAGTAGTCTCTTTTGCTCTTGCCCTTCCAACTTGATGAGTTGGATGAGGAAACTCTTTTGAAGTTACTTCTCCTTCTTAATTGGGCCTCAATTCTCTCGGCCAAATGGATGGCTTCCTCCAAGTTTGAATACCTTTGAAGCTCAAGAACATCTTGTATTTCTCTATTCAACCCATGGACAAATCTAGCCATAATAGCTTCCAAACTCTCCTCTAGTTGGGCTCTTAGCATCGTCATCTCTAGGTCCTTGAAGTAGTCTTGTACACTTCTAGGCCTTTGTATGAGTCTTTGCAATTTATTATGTAGATCCCTCATGTAAGTAGGAGGCACAAACCTTTCTCTCAAGGCATGTTTCAAGCCCTCCCAAGAAGTGATTCTCGGCCTCAAGTATACATGCCTAGTTTCCATTTGATTCCACCACACCAAGGCATATTCTTCAAACTCTAAGGTCACAAGGTGCAGCTTCCTTTCCTCACTCAACATAGGATAACTAGTAAGAATTTGATCCACCTTCATGGACCAATCCAAGTAAGCATCGGCCCCACCACTTCCATTGAACTTAGGAATTGTGATTTTCAACATTCTTTCATCAAATCTATCATTCTCCTCATGGTAATGCCTTCTATAGTTATGGTTGCCCCTTTCTCCCTCACGGCCAGCCCCTCTACCACCTCTTCTCTCACGGTTATATTGGCCATGGGCATAGGCATCATCATTTCTAAGGCTCCCACCATCACTACCAATAGAGGATTCATGCTCTCTCCTTGATGACCCTCTCCTACTACCACCTCCTCTCTCATTTTCTTCTCTATCACTTCTTTCACTCCCTCTTCTACTCCTCCTATCACCCTCATTCCTACTATGTCTCTCCCTCTCATGTGTTTCCCTTATTTGATTTATCCCCTCTTGCACACTCTCCCTCAAGGTAACTTGCATTTGGTTCATTTTCTCCATCATCCTCTCCATGAACATTTGAGTTCTAGGTGAGTACTCATTTCCTACCCTTGGAGAACTTGCCATTGCTGCAAAAAGGGGTTAGTACACAAGAAATATAAAGCAAATAAAAGAACCTCACCACTCTCTAAGTGTTTCCACTCACTCTCGTGTTTCACACTTAGTGGCTTTTTCTCTAATGATACTCTCTTGCCTTTTTCCTCTCTATCTCTTGATTCTCATTTAGAAATTATTCTCAAATCAATTATCAAGTTCTTACCAAGCCAATTTGAAAGAGGAACAACACCCTAGCTAGGCTTAAGAAGTCCAAAGAGACAAATACTCAAAGACAAAACTAGGAATCCAAGGAAGACAAGCAATAAAAGCTCAAAATTGAAAGAAAGGGCTACTCAAATGTGGAAGAATTTTGATGAGACAAAGGCACATATAAGGGTAGCAAAGAACATATATTTGCTATAGAAATCAAGTCCAAACCGAGAGCAACACCATGAGCACCAAAACTGGACAACAACCAAGCAAATCAATTTAGCCACCGAAACACACCAAAATTTAGTGACGGATTTGCTAGAAATTCGATTAGCGACCGAATTACAACTATGTTCTATAATTGTCTAGCCTTCTTAAAATTTAATCCAATTGCACAATAAGGTTCATATAGACACAGCAACATCAAAATCCAGCAAGTGCAGTACAAGTACAAAGTGAAAATTACACCCAATTCAAAACTACACACTTAAGTCCAAAACAAAGGTATTAGAAATTCAACTTGGGTGATGTGTGCTCAAAACAAGGTCCAAGGGTGTGTTTATTGCCCAATTCTTTTCACTTTTCAAATCTTCTCTTGTTGTTTTTTGTTCTTTTGATTTTGTTTTTGTATGGTCCTTACTCAATTGATACTCTTTTGGACCCATACACTTTTCTTTTCACCACTACTTTTTCTCCTCTTTTTTTTTTTCACTTGTTTCTTTTCTTTATTTTGATTTTTGTATTTTTTCACACACTAAGTATGGCTGGACCGAAACCATAAGATGAAGAAGAGCAACCTCCAAGTTCAATTTCCACAACCCAAAACGAAATTCACAAGGTTATACACAAATTGGACCTAAAGAGTGCTCTAGAAGCTATTACAAGCATGTACATGTGAGTCTTACACTAGAAGTTTCTTCTACCACTTGAAACCCATGTAAAAACTTGAAACCCACATCATCAATGGTGCATCAACATACATCTACTCATAGTTATGGAAAAGAAAACACAAAGGACTAAACAAAACTATAAGAAAACAAATCAAACAAAGAAGCTTACAAAGGAAGTTACTATAGAACCATGAATCTTGTTATAGAAGCTAAAGCAACTATGAGTAAAACTTTAAGACAAGCATGCATGGACACTCAAACCCACGGTTTGAAGAAGAAAGAAAGAAGAAAAGCATGCTTAGACACAAACTAACCGAACAAAATGAAGACAACTCAAGGAAACTAAGACTAGGCTATAGAAAGAAGACATGGAACATTGAAAACTCAAAGAAAACTATGGAAACATAGGAAACCCATTACTAACCGGTTAAAGATGACCCATTGAAGAAGACAACAAGCTCATGATACCACTTGATATAGGCCTCTTTAGAGAGATTCCAAAGAGTCCTTGAAGTTGCCCAATCTAGCTTCTTCAACAATCTCCAAACCAAAGCTTAAGGAAGCTTTCGGTCAAAGCTTCAATGGAGGAAAGAAACCGAAAAGGAAAAAGAATGGAAGGGGTGAGGAATGGTGAGGGTTGGCGCCATGGCAAGCCAATAAGCCTAGGGAGAACCGCCACAATGGAGGGTGGAATCCATTGATAAGATCCAAGAAACCCTGCTACGCAAGACAAGAGAATCCTCTCTTAAGAAAAGCTCAAAGCTATTTCATTTATCAAAAATATCAAAAGTTTCTACAATTTCATTTTTACATGTATTTATAGACCCTAGGCTACTTGGAAAACAAGCTAAACTAATCTTAACCATACCTAAACTAACTAACCAAAACTAACCTAGGCTTAAGGTAAACAACTAACTAATTAATGAGTAACTAGTTTAAGTTACATGTCACTTTCAAGTGACATGTCACCCATATTTGATCTAAACCCTTGAAGGGCTTTAAGAGATCTAGGCTGGAGATTCTTTCTTAAGTGGAGACATGGATCAACACTTAAGCAAGAACTCTACTTAAACCAAAGCTCTTGGATTCACAAAAGAATTTCTAATTAAAATCAAATTTAACTTGAAATTCTTAGGTGAATTTTAGTGCCTCATTAATTCCTTACTTGCATCCTTAAGCTAGGCATTTTAAACACAAATTTAAAGCATTCAAACTAAAAGAACAAGCTTGACCGTGAGCTCTTTTTGGTTCACTAACAAGGCCTTACATAAGTACACACTTAGAAGAATTATTCAAACAAGTTTACAAGCATATTATAAAAAGTAAGACCTAAACTATGGCTTGATTGAGGTTGTGCCATGTCTTGGAGCTTTCCCACTTCTTCCTTTCAATGCTTCTAGTAATCCTTTGAGATGTTCCTACATCAAGATGTTCTTTCGTTTGTTCTTGCGTTTGTGCAAGGTTGGACAGACGGACCAGCTTCTTGACCAGAGGAGTTGATCTGCAAATTATCAAACAGATTTTCTAGGTCTGATATTTCTTTATCAGCCTTTGAGTTATCTTGGAATTTCATATGAATAGATTCTTCTACAACTTGTGTCTTAGAGTTAAAAACTCTATATGCTTTAGATGTATTAAAGTATCCAAGTAAAAATCCCTTAACCACTTTTGAATCGAACTTTCCAAGTTGATCCTTAGTGTTTAAGATGAAACACTCATATCCAAAGGGATGAAAGTAAGAAATGTTGGGTCTTCTTCCTTTCCATAGTTCATATGGAGTCTTATTTAATATTGGTCTTATCAATATTCTGTTTTGAATATAACAAGAAGTATTAATTGCTTCTGCCCAATAATATTTTGGAAGAGAGATTTCATGCAACAAAGTTCTAGCCATTTCTTGTAAGGTACAAATTTTTCCTTTCCACAACCCCATTTTGTTGAGGATTTCTTGGAGACGAAAAATTGTGAAAGATACCATTTTCAAAACAATAAGCATTGAACTCAGAATTTTCAAATTCTGTTCCATGATCGCTCCTTACAGACCAATACATATTCCTTTTTCTTTTTGAACGCGTTTGCAGAATATTTCAAAGACACTGAATAACTCATTTTTATGGGCTAGGAAGTATACCTATGTGAATCTAGTATAGTCATCCACAATTACAAATCCATATCTCTTTCCTCCAAGACTTTCCGTCTGAGTAGGTCCAAAGAGATCGATATGTAACAGTTCTAAGGGTCTTGTCGTGGAAACAATATTTTTATATTTGAAAGAAGCTTTAAGTTGTTTCCCATGCTGACAAGATTCACACAAACGATTGGATTTCCAAGATATTTTTGGCAAACCTTTCACAAGATCCTTTTTAGAAATTTTCAAAATATACTTGAGACTCAAATTTCCAAGCTTTTTGTGCCAAATATCTCGTTCATTGTCTGCTGAAATCAAACATGTTACATTCCGATCACTAAGGTCAGAAAGACAAACCTCATAGAGATTATTCTTCCTTTTCCCAATAAATAGAATGGATTTGTCCTTGTTCTTAACTATACATTCATCAACGTTAAAAGCTACTTCATATCCACTGTCACAAAATTGACTTATGCTAAGCAGATTGAAGTTAAGACCTTTAACGTAAGACACATTTTGGATGAGAGGATTGGATGTCTTACCAACAGTCCCAATTCCTAGGATTTTACCTTTCCCTGGACCATAAGATAAGACCCTTTACTTGGTCTGAGATCTTGGAACATAGACAGGTCTTCCGTCATGTGTCGTGAACACCCACTGTCCAGGTACCAGCTTGAAGTCTTCTCTCTTCCTATTAAGGATATCTGCAATAGGAATAATGAGTGACTTTGGTACCCAAATCTTTTTGGGTCCTCCTTTGTTAGTAGAAGATGGTTTCTTTTTGTTTAAGGTTCTTGTATTCTTCTTATAATTATTTGGAACCTTATTATAGCTTTTGTTCTTCTTCTTATGAGTAAACGAAACAAATTTTGTTTTCTTTTCGTCTGTCTTTTTAACATAACCAAGTCCACTTTTATCAGATGGAGACTTCCCATATTTTAAAATATTTTCAAGCATGGAGGATCCTTTTGTTAACTTTGTTAAGTCTTTGAGTAAAGATTCATTTTCTTTCTTTAGTCTTTCGATTTCAAGAAGAAAAATGTTCTTTTCAGATTCAGATGATACTTCATCTAATACTTTCTTTTGGAGCAACTCTTTATCAGTTTTTAAAGCAACATTTTCTTCCAAAGTTTGTTTCAACTTGGCTTTGCATACTTTATATTACTCAGCAATAAAATGTGAGTTTGCCAAAAGTGTATTATATGACATTTCTTCTGATTCTGACTCAGACTCAGACGAAGAAGATGAACAAGTGTGAGTTTCTATTACCTCAGATGAGACAACGTCTCCAGCCATGAGGCAAATGTTTGCTGTTTCTTCTTCTTCTTTTGTGGATTCTTCTAAGCTTTCGCTGTCAATATCTCCCCAAGTAAGCAAGCTCTTCTTACCCTTGTCTCTACGAGGGTTCCACCTTTTCTTCAACCTTGGGCATTCAGATCTCATGTGCCCAGGCTTCCTACATTCATAGCAGACGATCTCGGAGCTCTTCTCCTTGCTTGAAGGCTTCTCAGGAAACTTCCTCTCCTTTTTCTTGAAGAAGCGTTGGCCTCTTCCCTTCTTCATCATCATCTTTTTGAAGCGTCTAGCCATGAGAGAGATCTCATCCTCAGACGATCCATCAAGCGAATCAGATTTAGTGGTTTCAGCCTTAAGAATCTTACTCTTCTTCTTTCTCTCCTTCTTAGCAGATTCTTCCTTAGGGACATCATTCACGGACGAAAGAGCTATGGGCTCTTGAACTTTGATTTTGTCCCTTTTTGCAGGAAGTACCTCATGTACTCTCAAAATACCTATTAACTCATCAAGAGTCAATGTCTTCATGTCACGTCCAACAGAGATGGCAGTAGACATAGCTTCCTATGGAGTAGGAAGACTGTTCAGAATCTTCATGTTGTTTTGGGCATTGGTGAACGTGATTCCCAATGAAGTGAGTCCATTTAATATGGTTTGGGATCTTCCAAACATCATATCAATAGATTCTCCTTTCTTTATGTAGAACATCTCATATTCTCTTTGAAGGGTTGCAACTTTTCTCATTCGACATCCTTCAGTACCTTCATAAGAGATTTTAAGAGCATCCTAGAGCTCTTTGGCAATTTTATAGGCACAAAATCTGTTGTATTTTGTCCTAGAGAGTGCACACGTGAGGGCATATCTGGCTTTGTTGTTGAGCTCCATGAAGGAGTATTCTTCATTCCCCCACTCAGTTTCAGGTTTGACAATGGGGATATCTCCTTGAGTGATAATCTTCTAGAGTTTGTACTGGGTAGATTTGATGTACATCTCCATGCGGTTAGCCCAGTATGGGTAGTCATCTCCAGAGAATGCTGGAGGCTTGTTCATGGATGACCCACCAGACAAGAACGAAGGTCCTTGAGACTCCATCTTGGATCTTTCCTCTAGTAGTTGTTAAACGCTCAACCCTTAGAGGCTGAGCTCTGATACCAAAATGTAAAAGATAAAAGACAAGAAGGGGGGTTGAATTGTGTTAATTAAAAATTTTAATCCTTGCGTCTGTTGGTTTAAACAAGGTCAGACGAAACAATACTTATCTTCAAAGATTGATTTTAAGGACAGACGTTACACTTTGATTATCCCCGTTAGTCACAATCTTAAAAAGAATGAACACAAATATTTTTATACTGGTTCGTCTATTCAAGACTACGTCCAGTTACCCAACAACAACTGAGTTTTCACTACCAACCGTGAAACGGTAACAAGTATTGTTTGAACCCAGCCACTTCTGGCTAATACAAGATATTCTTTGGTCACAACCTTCCCAGGCTAAACAACTAAGTATTCTTTGAAACACAACCTCTCCAAGCTAATTCAAACGATATTCTTTGAGACACAACCTCCTCAGGCTAAGGTACCACACAAGTGGATTCAAAAGAGTTTTTCTAAGAAAAGATTTCCTCTTCGCATAGAGGGGTATACAATGAGATTCAAAAAGAACAGTGATCGAAATCATAAAGTCTTAAGAATTGTAGCGTGTTCGCCAACTTGATCTTGAGAGAATGAAGTCCTTTTATAGGAAAGTCTTCAAAGATCTGTTAGAGACATGAAGAATGTCGTTGAGCTTTTCCAAGAGAGGTCTTCAAAAGGTGTTAGAGTGCAATCAATTAAAGGATAGCTTGCATAACAGATTTGGTGGCGCGCTCAAGAACCTTTTTCGACTTGTACAAAGATCTTATCAAAAAGGGTGTTGCCTTTTCGTGTTGAAGAGGTGATGCAAACCCATGAAGAACTTGTAAGGGATCTTCATGAATAAGCAAAAGGGTGCCCCAATCTTCATTCACCAATGTTCAATCACTCTTAAACAGCGGAATAACTCAATATATAGTAATGATAGCTCATGGTCAACACAAAAGGGGGAAGAAAGAAATAAAAAATGGAAGAAGGAAGAAGTGTGGTAAGCGCCATGGATGAAACACCCAATAAGCTTGGCTGGAGAATCGCCACTTGGATCATGGATCCATGATAAGATTCAAGGTTCTTAGAAGAAACCCTAGGAGAGCTCTCTCCTTTTCTCAAGACTTTAGTCTTAGAAATTCTCTTTTCATAAATGACCAAAGTGATTCTAAAATGGAAATTACCTAAGTTATAAGACCCCTTGTGTGTGGTTGGCCTTAAGTCATCCTAGCCACTTGATCCTTGATGGATTGATCAAGTGATGCTAAGCACCCTTCACTTGATCAATTCAAGAATGATCTAGAGTTAATGAGATCAAGAGGCTCATAACTCATCTAAGTTTGTGATGATCATGGATTAATTAAGATGGAATTCTATGCCTTGGATTAGAAGTAAATCCTAAGGCTAGAATCCTTCTTATATGAGAGTCAACAATTTAGAACTTGACTTAAATTTACACCTTTGATTATGGGATAATCAAGTGGTTGAAATTTAAATGAAGTTAGTGGCAATTCCACTAATTCTCTCTCCTAATCCATCCACTCTCTTTTAAGAGAGTGTATTACACTTGCTTAGTTGGGTCATAAGACACTTAAGCCCATCTTAAGAGGCTTTGACCAACACAAATAGAAGTCAACATGTCCATAAAAGGAGCTTGGCCGAAATTCACAAACAAACATAGGTCCAAGCTTTACACAAATTAAAGCTAAACTAATTACAAAATACATAGAAAATTACAAGGCTTCATTTGCCCAATTTGTTGACTTCCAAGAGTTGACCTTTGACTTTGACTTGTTGACTTTGACTTGGTCAACTCTTCTTCAACTTAAGCTTCTATTTAACTTTGCATTTCTCTTGTAATTCTCATGCTTGGGAGATGGTCCTCCATCAATCCCTCCTTCTTGTGGCCAACTTGTCCTCAAGTGGCCTTAGCTTATTACCTACAAAACCATTTTACCCGGATCAAAGATCAAACTAACTCTTTTAAGTTTAACATTTAATATCAAGATGGTTTGCCCACTAATATCAATATCAAAACGTAAAGAAGTGAAGAAGGAAATCAATTGATTTTCTATGCATAAACCGAAACTCCAAGGAGTTTCTATTTCCTCCTTTAGAAGTGTAGATATTAGTTCTTCAATCCTTGTGGAATCATGTTTAAAACTCTTGTTTAAAAGTCTCCTTTTAGGTGTAGAACCTTGTGATGTTTCCTCCTTCATGGACTCATTCTTCCACTTAAAAGGACAACCATTAGTAGAATCAAACAAGAATCTCAACTTAACATTTCCAAACATTTCCCAAGACCTATTTAGAGAACCTATTGTATCACAAATTATGTTGTGCAAATTATAAATAATAGGATAAGTAAGAGGCAAAGAAGTCTCCTTTTTTGATAATGGATAATCTCTAAGTACCCCATTTCCTCTTCCTAGGTCACTCCATGGTTCCTCTATGCACAACTTCTCACTTGGTCCTAGAACACAAAATTTCTTGGGAGTGAATCCTCTAGCTATCACACAAGGGGCCTTTGGTGTTTCAATATATGTGGAAATTTGTAATGTGCCCTCCTTCTTTACTTCATTCATCAACCTATATGAACAATTAATATCATAAGAGTAAAAGTTAGTAGGCACAATTAAAAATTCAACATTTCTAAATTCAATGGTTTTCCATGGCTCAATGTTTCTCAAGGTTGGCAACCCATGTGGAATGTCCTTGGGAAACACATCTTTGAACTCCTCCTTGAATGCATCCAAATCTTGTTGCTTACATACAATGTTAGTGCTCAACACAAAGAAATATGTTTTTCCTAGCTAGGAATTCTCTCCTCAACTCAACTCAACTGATGCAAACCCATGAAGGTCTTGAGGAGATCATCACGAATTCACAAAGTGTGCCCCATCTTCATTCACCAAATCATCCAACACTCCAAAGAATTAAAAAAAACTCAAGGATATGAGGTAGAACCTCTCGGGTTGACCAAAACAAGAAGAAAATGAAAGTGGTAAGGTGTTTAGGAATGGAATTAGCGCCATGAATAAGGATTCAATAAGCTAGGTAGAAGAATCGCTACTTGGATCATGGATCCATGATAAGATTCAAGGTTCTTTGAAGAAACCCTAGGAGAGCTCTCTCCTTTTCTCAAGACTTTAGTCTTAGAAATTCTCTTTTCATAAATGACCAAAGTGAGTACAATAGAAATGTTGACCAACTTAAATGAAAGTGCAATGGGCCTAAGGTTAGAAATCTGAAATGTTCTCCACCCTAGGATGAAATGAGTGATCAATGGTGAGATGAGAGACACCCTAGGCTGAGCACACTTCACAATTACAAGGCCCAAATCCAAGTCTTAAAATAAATACATAATTGAAAGAAACTAATAGGCCTAAACAATTAAACAACTTGCTGGAAAATCCTGATAGCATTCCAACGTTAACTTCAAGATCCATTTCCTCCTAGATTCAATCCTAACTGGGCTTTGGTGTCTTCATAGATTTTGTAGCCCTTTAAGTCAGATTTCAAATGCCACCAAGACGAAATTGATTGGAGTTTTGTAACCCACATTATGCTCAAAATACTAAACCTGGTCAGCAGCCCGCTGGAACATCCTGACAGTATCCAAACGTTACTTTCAAGCCCAATTTCCTCCTAGATTCAGCTAGAACTGGGCTTTTGTGTCTTCATAGCTTTTGTAGACCTGTAAGTTAGCTTTACAAAGACATCAAGAACAGCTAAATTGGAGTTGTGTAGCCCAAGTTATGCTCCGAATACTAAACCTGGTTAGACAGTCAAAAACATAGCGAATTTTATTAGAAGCTCAATTTATTAAAAAGTAAGGTTGAAGAGTTTGTTGAGCTTTTGGAGATGGTCCTCCATCAAACCCTTCTTCTTGTGGCCAACTTGTCCTCAAGTGGCCTTAGGTTCTTACCTACAATAAAAATAATCCACCCGGATCAAAGATCAAGCAAACTCTATCAAGTTTAACATTTAATAACAAGATGCTTTGTCTACTAATATCATTAACACAATGTAGAGAAGTAAAGGAAGAATGCAAATGATTTTCTATGATAAAACCCAAACTCCAAGGAGTCTCTAATTCCTCCTTTAAATGTATAGATACTAGTTCTTTAATCCATGTATACTCCACTTTGTTGAAATTCTTCTTTAAGATACTTCTTTTAGGTGTAGAAGCTTGTGATGTTCCATCTTTCTTAAATTCATTCTTGCACCTAAAAGGATATTCAACATCAAAAAGAGAACCATTAGTAGGCTCAAGTAAGAATTCCAACTTAGTATTCTTAAATATTTTCCAAGGTATAATGGCATGAGATTCTATTGTGTCACAAAAAGTGTTGTGCAAATTAGAATTAATATGAGAAGTAAAAGGCAAGGAAGTCTCCCTTTTTGATAATGCATAATCTTCAAGTACTCCTTTCGCTCTTCCCAAGTGACTCCATGGTTCCTTTATGCATAACTTCTCACTTGGTCCTAGAACACAATACTTCTTGAGAGTGAAACTCTTATCTCTCTCACAAGGTGCCTTTGGTCTTTCAAAAGATGTGGAAGTTTGTAATTTGCCCTCCTTCTTAAATTCTTCCATCAACCTATATGAACAATCAATATCATGAAAATAATAGTTAGTAGGCACAATTAAAAATTCCACACTTCTAAATTCAAGAATTTTCCAAGGTTCAATGTCATAAGATTCTAGTGTAGGGTATGGAATATCATTTTTATTACAAGAGAGAGGAATAGTGAGTGATAAAGATTTTTCCTCAAAGGGGAACTCAAACTCTATAGGTATTTCCTTCTCTTCATAGTGTTTTTTCCAAGGCTCACTTATGCACAACTCTTCACTAGGCACCAAAACATAAGAATTTTTATCAAGATGGTCATAAGAAATTTCACAAAGGTCTTTAAGTGCCTTTCTTTCTACATCTTCATACAAGAGATTGTCAATATACTCTTCATAGTCATCATTTGGAACCATACCTACAATATTGTCAAAATAAGAATCAAGAGTTTCAAATGAAGGGTTAGCACAATCAAGTAAAGAACCATTTTTCTCCTTTATTTGTTTTTCCATCAACTCTATTTCCTTAATTTCTTTTTCCCTCAATTCTTTTTCTCTCAATTCTCTCTCTTTTAGCTTCTTTTTTCTCAATTCTTTTTCTTTCAACTCTTTTTCTCTCCTCTTATACTTAGTTTCTTTTCTCTCATACTCTTCTCTAATCCTTCTCTCTTTGCTATCTCTATATTCCTTCCTAAATTCATAGTAATCTCTATCACTTCTTTTATATGAACTAGGATACCTCTCTTGATTTCCTCTTCTCTCATTTTTTCTCTTATGTTCTTCCCTTAGTCTCCTCTCAAGCTCCTCCCTTTTACTCTCCTCTTCCCTCAACCGCCTAACATTTTCCCTTCTCAACTCATTCAATGTCTCCATAAAGCATTTAAAAAATCTAACATCACTAGGAAGTATTTGGTCTTCTATATTTGGGGAAATATCTCCCATGGCTGCAAAGAAAAGGGATTAGTATACAAGAAAAATATAAAGCAAATAAACCTCACCACTCAACTAAGTGTTTCACTCAACACTCTTGTATCACTCTTTAGAAGGCTTTTTCTATAAGGTTAACACTTGCCTTTTTCCTCTCAATCTCCTTAGAGTTTCTTGAGAAACCTCTATCAATTATCAATGTCCAATTATCCCAAGTGAAAGAGGAACAATTCAACTACTAGCTTGAGAAAATTCAAAGGAGACAAATACTCAAGACAAAACTACTAGGAAGCCAAGAAGACAAGCAACAAAATAAGACTCAATAAACAATTAGCTACTCAAAAATTGAAATTAATGATCAAGAAAATGGCTAATATATTTACTGCACTAATAATGAAGGAAAACTAGTATTTAAAACTGCAAAAATCTTTGAAACAAAAACTCAAAGAAAGGAAGAAATCAAATGCAATTTTGCTGGAAAATTGGCTGAACCGTCAGCAAATCTGCCCAAACTTGTGGAATTTTTTTAGCATAGCAAATGATCTTGGAAAATTATGAAACTTTCCAGTTGAGCTTATATATATGTATATTGAATGACCAATTGCCCAGAATTCAATAAATCAACGTTTAACCCCTTGAACCAACTGTAAACCCGAAACTGCCACAGCAACAGCAAAACCGTCACTAAGCTGGAAGTTAGGCTTGAAAATTGGCTCAAAATGACTTGAAATTTTGGGGATTGGTTTGGATAATATTTATGCACTAAATAAGCTCAAATTAAGGTGCAGGGCAGCCACAAATATGGGTCCAAAAACAGGGCAAAAACAGGGCAAATATGTCTAGGCACATGCAAAGCATACTACAAGTTCAAATATCATGCTATTAGCAAATTTGACACAATTTGTAATATGATGCTTGAGCCTAATGAGTAATGATGCCTAAATTGAGCTTGAACACTAAATTTGTGGGTGTTTAATGACCCAATTTACCAAGGTACTGCACTCAATTTTTCCCAAAATTTTTCTACTACAAGAGCTACTCAATTTTCACTCTAATTTTTCTTTAATCTTCTTTTCTTGAATTTTCTTTTCTTGAATTTTTCTTTGACTCTTTTCTTTGAATATTTTCTCTTGCTATTTTATTTTATTTTGTTTTTCTATATTTTTCTTTTGGCTATTCTTTGCTGGACAGTCCAAGTATAGGCTCAAATACTCAAGCAAGTCAAGTCAAACTTTGCTAACAAGCAAGATAATGCATGGTAGTGGTAACTTGAACTTCTAATGAGCAATGCACTTAATAATAACACATATAAGCACTAATCAAGCCACATAAGATGCAGGGGATTAAAATTCCAGCAAAGAGACTCAAAATACATATTGAGAAAATTCATCTAACACATGGGGGCTATCAACTAGAATGTGTCTAGCGTGTAAAATAGGCCATGTATGATCAACCATGAGTGTTAGAACGTCTCATCTTTGCATTGGACAGCCAAGACACATAACAAGACTCAAATAAAAATTCAATTGAATCAAAAATTGAAAGCAAAAAGATAGGAGCTAGACTCAATACCACAAGTGAAGAACAACTAGGTGAAGAACAAGCTCTTGATACCAAATTTTGATGCAAACCCATGAAGGTCTTGAGGAGATCATCACGGATTCACAAAGTGTGCCCCATCTTCATTCACCAAATCATCCAACACTCCAAAGAATTAAGCAAAACTCAAGGATATGAGGTAGAACCTCTTGGTCAAAGACCAAAACAAGAAGAAAATGAAAGTGGTAAGGTGTTTAGGAATGAAATTAGCGCCATGAATAAGGATTCAATAAGCTAGGTAGAAGAATCGCCACTTGGATCATGGATCCATGATAAGATTCAAGGTTCTTTGAAGAAACCCTAGGAGAGCTCTCTCCTTTTCTCAAGACTTTAGTCTTAGAAATTCTCTTTTCATAAATGACCAAAGTGAGTACAATAGAAATGTTGACCAACTTAAATGAAAGTGCAATGGGCCTAAGGTTAGAAATCTGAAATGTTCTCCACCCTAGGATGAAATGAGTGATCAATGGTGAGATGAGAGACACCCTAGGCTGAGCACACTTCACAATTACAAGGCCCAAATCCAAGTCTTAAAATAAATACATAATTGAAAGAAACTAATAGGCCTAAACAATTAAACAACTCGCTGGAAAATCTTGGTAGCATTCCAACGTTAACTTCAAGCTCCATTTCCTCCTAGATTCAATCCTACCTGGGCTTTGGTGTCTTCATAGATTTTGTAGCCCTTTAAGTCAGCTTTCAAATGCCACCAAGACGAAATTGATTGGAGTTTTGTAGCCCACATTATGCTCAAAATACTGAACCTGGTCAGCAGCCCGCTGGAACATCCTGGCAGTATCCAAACGTTACTTTCAAGCCCAATTTCCTCCTAGATTTAGCTAGAACTGGGCTTTTGTGTCTTCATAGCGTTTGTAGCCCTGTAAGTTAGCTTTACAAAGACATCAAGAACAGATAAATTGGAGTTGTGTAGCCCAAGTTATGCTTCGAATACTAAACCTGGTTAGACAGTCAAAAACATAGCGAATTTTATTAGAAGCTCAATTTATTAAAAAGTAAGGTTGAAGAGTTTGTTGAGCTTTTGGAGATGGTCCTCCATCATCAACTCTCCCAATAAGCAAACTCTCCTTAGGATCTACCTTACATGAACTCTCGGTTTGCCTATGCTTAAGGGAGGTTTCTCTCTTCTTTTTCTTGGTGGAGCTCTCGGTCTCACCATGTTTAGACCCCAAACTCTCACCCTTTTCAAGTTTTTTTTTTCACTTTGTCTCTTTAGTTTCATCTTTATTTGGTCCTCACAAACTTCCTTAGGTGTTAGTGGTTTCAAGGTGACCTTCTTGCCTAAATGGGAGAAAATATAAGTGTTAGAACTACCATTATGAATAACATTCTTGCCAAATTGCCAAGGTCTACCTAACAAAAGATGAGTGGCCTCCATAGGAACTACATCACACAACACATCATCTTTATACCTTCCTATGGAGAAATTAATAAGAACTTTTTTATTCACAACCAACTCACCCTTATCACTCAACCATTGTAACTTATAAGGTTTATGATGTGAAGACAATTTAAGACCTAATTTATCTACTAACCTAGTGCTAACTACATTAGTAAAACTACCACTATCTATTATAAGAGAGCATACCTTGCCTTCTACTAAACATATAGAGTGAAAGATATTCTCCCTTTGTGAATCAACCAACTCTTTGAGAACATTTCCAAGCATCTTCCTCACAATGAGGAGATCTCCATCCTCGGGTTGCTCATCATCTCCACTAGTACTCTCCCTTGATGCTCCACTTTCACTTGAAGAAGATTGGGAATCCTTACTAGTAATTACACCATCAACTCTCACAATCATAGCTTTCTTGTTAGGACATTGAGAAGAAATATGGCTATGACCCAAACATTTAAAACATTTAATTGAACTTGGTTTAGAAGTAGAATTCTTTACCTCCTTACCATTTGAAGTGTCTGGGTCATGCTTGCCCTTAGATGAAGAAGTGTACTCCTTCTTTCCCTTGTCCTTCCAAGATGATTTATATGGCGTGGAAGACCTCTTGAAAGTTGTTTTCCTCTTTAATTGACCCTTAATCTTCATGGCCTTATGCAAAGCATCTCCAAGAGTGACATAGTGTTGGAGCTCAAGGATGTCTTGAATGCCATGGTTCAAACCATGGATGAATCTAGCAATGGTGGCCTCCCTTGCCTCTTGGTAGTCCGCCCTAAGCATAGTCAATTCAAGGTCCTTGTAGTATTCTTGAATACTCTTTGACCCTTGTATTAGTCTTTGCAATTTAACATGTAAATCTCTAGTGTAAGAGTGAGGAACAAACCTTTCCCTCATGACATCTTTGAGTTGAGTCCATGAGGTAACTTGAGGCCTTCTTCTTCCAAAAGCATCTACTAACACTTGGTTCCACCATACCAAGGCATAACCTTCAAATTGAAGGATGGAAAGATTCAACTTCCCTTCTTCTCTCAAGTGTGTATGACATGAATAAACTTGATCCACCTTCATCACACAATCAAGGTAGGTTTCGGCTCCTCCCTCTCCAAGGAATGGTGGAAGCTTAATCTTGGTGTTCAAGTCACCTTACCTTGCTCCTCCACCTTGGGGAAATGCACCAAAGCCACGATCATGGTTAAGGGGTGTTCTCTTTCCTCTAGTTCTCCTTTAATCTTCATATTTGTGGAAGACATAGTCATCAAAGTTACTCTCTCCCACACTCTTTTTAGGTGAGACATACTCTCTCCTATTACTACTTCCTCTTCTCCCATTTCTTCTCTCATGAGCCTCTCTTTCTCTTCTTTCATTCTCTTCTCTCAATGTTCTTTCATATTTCCTCCTTCTATCCTCTTCCTCTCTCATTTTTCTATGGCTCTCCTCCCTCACTTCATTGACACACTCTTTGAGCTCATTTTTGAGGTCATGTTGTAAGCTCATGAATTTCTCCATCATGGCATCCATCACTCTTTGGGTCTTAGGAGATAGTTCATTGCCCACACTTGAGGAACTCTCCATTGCTGCAAGAAAAGGTTAGAACAAGAATAATAGAAGAGAATTAAAAGTCCTTTCTCACTCTCTAAGTGTTTGCACTCACACTCTTGTTTGCACACTTAGGAGGCTTTTCTTAGAATTTGCTCTCTAGCCTTTTTCCTCTCACTCTCACTTAAGATTTCTTGAGAAACCTCTATCAATTATAAATGTACAATTTTTCCAATTGAAAGAGGAAAAATTCAGCTACAAAGCCTAGGAGATCAAGACGATAAATACTCTAGACAAAACTACAAAGATTCTAAAGAAGACAAGCAACAAAACAAGACTCAATGAACAAAAATTTAGCTACTCAAAATGGAATTTAATGTTCAAGACAATGGCTACTATATTTACTGCACTAATAATGAGAGAAAACTAGTATTTAAAACTTCAAAAATCTTTGAAACAAAAACTCAAAGAATGGAATGAATCAAATGCAAGTTTGCTGGAAAATTGACTGAACCGTCACCAAATCTGACCAAACTTGTGAAATTTTTTTAGCATAGAAAATGAGCTTGGAAAATTATGAAACTTTCCAGTTGAGCTTATATATATGTATATTGAATGACCAAATGCCTAGAATTCAATAAATCAACATTTAACCCCTTGAACCAACTACAAACCCGAAACTGTCACAGCAACAGCAGAACCGTCACTAAGCTGGAATTTAGGCTTGAAAATTGGCTCAAAATGACTTGAAATTTTAGGGATTGGTTTGGGTGATATTTATGCACGAAATAATCTCAAATTAAGGTGCAGGGCAGCCACAAATAAGGGTCCAAAAATAGGGCAAAAACAGGGCAAATATGTCTAGGCACATGCAAAGCACACCACAAGTTTAAATATCATGTTATTAGCAAATTTGACACAATTTGTAATATGATGCTTGAGCCTAATGAATAATGTTGCCTAATTGAGCTTGGACACTAAATTTGTGGGTGTTTAATGACCCAATTTACCAAGGTACTGCACTCAATTTTTTCCCAAAAATTTTCTACTACAAGAGCTACTCACTTTCACTCTAAATTTTCTTCAATCTTCTTTTCTTGTATTTTTCTTTTCTTGAATTTTTCTTTGACTCTTTCTTTGAGTATTTTATCTTACTCTTTTCCTTTCTTTAGTTTTTCTATATTTTTCTCATGAATTTTCTTTGCTGGACAGTCCAAGTATAGGCTCAAATACTCAAACAAGTCAAGTCAAACTTTGCTAACCTAAACAAGATAATGCATGGTAGTGGTAACTTGAACTTATAATGAGCAATGCACATAGTAATAACACATATAAGCACTAATCAAGCCACATAAGATGCAGGGGATTAAAATTCCAGCAAGGAGACTCAAAATACATATTGAGAAAATTCATCAAACACATGGGGGCTATCAACTAGAATGTGTCTAGCATGTAAAATAAGTCATGTATGATCTACCATGAGTGTCAGAACATCTCTTCTATGTATTGGACAACCAAGACACACAACAAAACTCAAATAAAAATTAAATTGAAGAAAAAATTGAAAGCAAAAAGATAGGAGTTAGACTCAATACCACAAGTGAAGAACAAACTCTTGATACCAAATTTTGATGCAAACCCATGAGGAACTTGTAAGGGATCTTCATGAATAAGCAAAGGGGTGCCCCAATCTTCATTCACCAATGTTCAATCACTCTTAAACAGCGGAATAACTCAATATATAGCAATGATAGCTCATGGTCAACACAAGAGGGGGAAGAAAGAAATAAAAAATGGAAGAAGGAAGAAGTGTGGTAAGCGCCATGGATGAAGCACCCAATAAGCTTGGTTGGAGAATCGCCACTTGGATCATGGATCCATGATAAGATTCAAGGTTCTTAGAAGAAACCCTAGGAGAGCTCTCTCCTTTTCTCAAGACTTTAGTCTTAGAAATTCTCTTTTCATAAATGACCAAAGTGATTCCAAAATGGAAATTGCCTAAGTTATAAGACCCCTTGTGTGTGGTTGGTCTTGAGTCATCCTAGCCACTTGATCCTTGATGGATTGATCAAGTGATGCTAAGCACCCTTCATTTGATCAATTCAAGAGGGATCTAGAGTTAATGAGATCAAGAGGCTCATAACTCATCTAAGTTTGTGATGATCATGGATTAATTAAGATGGAATTCTATGCCTTGGATTAGAAGTAAATCCTAAGGCTAGAATCCCTTCTTAGATGAGAGTCAACAATTTAGAACTTGACTTAAATTTACACCTTTGATTATGGGATAATCAAGTGGTG
The DNA here is from genome assembly GCA_026586105.1 of Hylodesmum podocarpum. Taxonomy (NCBI): domain Eukaryota; kingdom Viridiplantae; phylum Streptophyta; class Magnoliopsida; order Fabales; family Fabaceae; genus Hylodesmum; species Hylodesmum podocarpum. The sequence goes on from JALJEV010000804.1 coordinate 5,250,858, forward strand.
GAAATTTAAATGAAGTTAGTGGCAATTCCACTAATTCTCTCTCCTAATCTATCCACTCTCTTTTAAGAGAGTATATTACACTTGCTTAGTTGGGTCATAAGACACTTAAGCCCATCTTAAGAGGCTTTGACCAACACAAATAGAAGTCAACATGTCCATAAAAGGAGCTTGGCCGAAATTCACAAACAAACATAGGTCCAAGCTTTACACAAATTAAAGCTAAACTAATTACAAAATACTTAGAAAATTACAAGGCTTCATTTGCCCAATTTGTTGACTTCCAAGAGTTGACCTTTGACTTTGACTTGTTGACTTTGACTTGGTCAACTCTTCTTCAACTTGAGCTTCTATTTAACTTTGCATTTCTCTTGTAATTCTCATGCTTGGGAGATGGTCCTCCATCAAGAGGCTATCTCGAATCCCCATACTGATCTTGGAAACAGTTGAGAGTAACACTTGGATTTTGAAATTGGCGCGAGTTACTCCGTCTGAGCTTTACTTCCTTGACAGATGATGTACTTTTTCAGTCTTAAGAGTTGCTTTGAATGCTTCGTTTGACGAGTATCGTCTTATGCTTCGATCTGATGACTTGGCTTTGGGACAGACGAATGACTTCAACTTTGAGGGATCATCTTCTGTTTGGGCTTGTTCAGTCTGACTTTGGCTTGCAATGCTTCTGTCTGATGTGTTCCGTCTGTCTTATAATTAATCAAAACTTTAGATGTTAATCATCTTGATCTAACAGGCCTTCCTTCTTTTTCAGCGTTGTGTCTGATTTGATGAAGGGAGATAACATTCTATTTTCCTTCAAGCCTATATGCATTTGCCATGTGATGAAAAACTAAATCATGATCTGTTGGCAAAGCATGAGATAACTCTTCATGAGACTCAAAATCCTTTAGAATCAGCTCCTGAGTGATATGAATACCTTTGCAATGAGGTCTGGTCCATGGTAGAGTGATCCCAAGAGAGTATCCAAGACCCAGATATTCAGTCTTGTTTAAGGGAATGGTGAAGGTGATTAGGTCATGATCATCCATTGCATTAAGACACCAACTTTTACAACCTTTGGGTACATTTGGGCTCCATGCAGAATCATTATAGGTGGAGTGATGGAAGATAGTTGTACCAATCTTCTTTGGAGTTTCTTAAGGTCGTTCTTCCTTAGTTTTGATGAAGGGCTCAAGACCTTCAATCAGAAAACATTCAAGGTAATCCTTGTAGGCGCAAGCTCCTTCAAGTCCTTTGATTTTTGCCTTTGCCAAGGCATCCCAATCAAGGCATTGTAGCCACTTTCTTTGTTAGCATTGTAGACACTTTATAGCTTGTAGATGAGACTCTTTTAGGTCAGACTGAAATCTAGCACAAAGACAGACGCTAAAAATAATGTCTAATATGCTTGCAGTTAAGTAAAGTAGAGATCCAAATATACCTCAGTATACAGTCTGATCATCAGACTTACCAGATTCATCTTTACCCAAACTAGCTCCGGATGAATGCATGAGAGTTTTCATAGGTTTTGCACTATCCATCCTAAACTTCTTCAAAAGTTCTTTAGTATACTTTTGTTGATGGATATAGATACCATGTTTTGTCTGCTTGATTTGCAGAACCAAGAAAAACTTTAACTCTCCCATCATGCTCATCTCGAACTCATTCTGCATCAGCTTAGAGAAGTCTTTGCACAGAGATTCATTAGTTGCACAAAAAACAATGTCATCTACATATATTTGTACAATAATGAAATCCTTTGAGAGATTTTTGTTAAAAATATTTGTGTCTACCTTTTGATGGAGGACCATCTCCAAATGCCCAATAAAACTCTCCAAGCACCTTATTTGTAAATTGGGCTTTTAATTGTTCTTAATAAAAATTCACTGCTGATTTTTGCATCTAACCTGTTTCAGTATTTCAATCATAACTCGAGTTACACAAGTCCAATTGATGCGTTCTTGGTGGGAAATTAAAGAAGACTTCAAGGGATACAAAAGATATGAAGACACCAAAACCCAGTTTGGACTGCAACTAGTTGGAAAATGAGCTTGAAGTTAGTGTTGGAATGCTTCCAGGAATTTTCAGCGGAATGTTTTAATGTTTAGGCTTATTAGTAGTTTTCTTTCAATTATGTAATTGTTGTAAGGATTTAATTTGGGCCTAAACTTGTAATAAACAAAGAATTAGTGACCCTTAGATAGGATTCTAATCCAAGGGTTAAGCTTAGAAGCTTGGAGTGCAAGCTTGACACCGTGACCATTAGATGAGGATACTAATCCAAGGGCTAAGCTTAGAAGCTTGGAGTGCAAGCTTGCCACCGTGACCATTAGATGAGGATCTACATCCAAGGGTGGAGGATTGATCCTTGTTCTCCAAGTTAATCAAACTTGCTCCACAAGCTTCCTTCCGTGGCCATTAGATTAGAATCTAATCCAAGGGTGGACATTAGTTCCTTGCATAACAAGCTTGGCACCAATTCTCTTAGTATAAGTAGGCCATTTTCAGATTTGTAAAGAACTTTTGATGAATTTTAGAAAGAAGCTAATTGCTTTGAGAGAAAGTTCTCTTCTAAGGTTTCTTGAGTAAACCTCTTTGGGTCTTATCATGGTGCAAACTCCATGTGGCGATTCTACCTAGAGCTTATTGCTTCAAGCATGGTGCTCCTCATTTTCTTTCCTTCTCCATTTTATATCTTTCTTCTTCTTTGAGTTCTAATTCCGCAACTACATCCATAATTCCATGAAGTTCAAGCTTGAGAAGTGAAGATTGGGCAAAACTAGTGAGACTTCCATGGAAGGCTTACATCAAGTGGTATCAGAGCTTGTTCCTTCTTCAAGTGGAGCTTCATATCCGTGAGTCTATTTGTTTAGATCTTGAATTTTTCTTTTGAATTTTCTTCTTCTATTTCGTTCTCCTTGAGTATTTTGTGTTTCCTTGAGTTGTCTTGAAGTTTTGTTAAGAAAATCTATCAAATACATGTCTAGTTAACCGTAGCTTCAATTCTTGTTTCTATTGCAAATTTCAATCGGTGTAACTTGTAGATCTATGTGTCATCTTGTGTTTTGATTTGAAAACTGGAAAATATATCATGTGTTCTTAGTTTTGTTCGGTCAAATTGAGTTCAATTGGTAGAAATTATCAATTCCTTGAGTTAGTCTTCAATCCATGCCTATTCCTTGCTTCTAGTACCAATTTTGCTTTCAATTGATGTGTAAATTGCCAAACCGTGAGCTATATATGTAACATCCCAAAAAATTTAAATATAGTTTAAGAGAGGTTTTTTTGTAACATTCAAGAAATTTAAAAATAATTAAAAAAATTATGAAATTACTGTAGCATATCACTGTAGCAACCGCCATTACTGTAGCAAACCGCCATACTGTAGCTGCCGACATTACTGTAGCTGCCCGAAATTACTGTAGCTGCCCGAAATTACTGTAGCACCGCCTTAGGAAGGTTATAAATAGGGCTTAGGGGTTTCAAATGAAAACACAAACCAAAGAATACTCCTACATTCTCTCAAACTATCTTCTCTACAAAAAACCTTTCTATACTTTCTCCACCTTAGGAAGAAATCTCTCCAACAAAAGTAGGAGCACGTAAGTAGAGGAAGAATATAGGAAGCTAGGAGAAACCAGTAAGGGGACCTTTCCTTATCCTTCTTTTCTATCCTTTGTTTTGTTGGTACTTTCATTTTCTTTCTTTAGTTTCTTGCAGTAAGGGGACCTTTTCTTATCCTTCTTTTCTATCCTTTGTTTTGTTGGTACTTTCATTTTCTTTCTTTAGTTTCTTGCAGTAAGGGGATCTTTCCTTATCCTTCTTTTCTATCCTTTGTTTTGTTGGTACTTTCATTTTCTTTCTTTAGTTTCTTGCAGTAAGGGGATCTTTCCTTATCCTTCTTTTCTATCCTTTGTTTTGTTGGTACTTTCATTATCTTTCTTTAGTTTCTTGCAGTAAGGGGACCTTTCCTTATCCTTCTTTGTATTGCTTGTTTTCTTAGTACTTCCACTCTCTTTGGTACTTTCATTATCTTTCTTTAGATTCCTGATATTTCTGTTCTTCATCTTTCTTACACTCCTTTCAATTCTTTAAGATTGTGTTTTCTTTACCCTTTGAATGAATATTTTGAAGTTGTTTTCCTCTTTCAACTATTTCTCTGAATACTATGACTACTTTATGAAAAATAAATGAAATGGAAACCTTTCTTATGTTTATTAAGCTTTTGACTTCTATGAACAACTTCAATCTTTACTCTTTTGAGGAAACCTCTTTTGAATATTAACATACTGAATAATTTAATATAACACATATTGATGGTGGTAAATGTGGTTGTTTGATTATACATCAAAGTATGACTTGTTTTGTGCTTGATATACAATTACTTGGTGAATTGGATGTGAGTAAGTGGTGACATGCATGGTTGCATGAAATTGGTGATGGACTTGAATTGTTTAATGACCGATTGGAAATGCCTAGTGGAGAGGCAGTATTCTAAGATTGCTTGGTGAATGGGCAATACTTAGAATGAGGTGAGATGAAGATGACCTGGTGGAAAGGTCAATACTTAAAATATGATGAAGGTCATTATACAATTCAAGGTCCTAGAACATGTTGCATTGATGACTGGATAGTAGTAGACCAAGTCCGTAAGTCACGGATTCCCGTCTGAGTGAGTGGAATGCCGTGGACTGGGGGGTTCTCTTGGTGGGGAAATTGCCCTGCTCATGATGATCACATGTTGCGGGGGAGGTCCTACCGGACACTGAGGGAACTCGACAAATTACGGAGTGTCTACCTCTGGTGGGTCTGATTGAGTGTGAGAATCAGATGCCCCAGGCTATTTTCAGTGGAGGGCGCCACATTGCATTTCGAGTGAAGAGTGAAAATGCATGGTGAAGGTGCATGCATCATGTAGGCTTAGGAGCATACATTAGTGATGGTGTGTTTGATTAAATGAAATTCATGCCTGAATCATTGATTGTGATTGATGGTTTGTTTGATTTGGTTGTTGATTGCCTTACTAAGTGATTGATATTTTGATGATCATGGATATGTATGGAAGTATTATTCTAAAAATGTTATTATCGATGAAATTTCTAAATTTATAAAAGAAAAGGTTTTCCTTGAATTACAATCAATTTTTTTATAATTATGGTTAAGGAAAGCTCACACTTGCACTTTGTGTTTTTAACACCTGTGATGATCTTGAACAACGTTCGGGGGAGCAGATTTGCAGGGTTAAGAAGTTGTCACTGGTTGTTGCTACTATCTTGTGTGAAGGTGCTTGCTATGATTTGCGTGTAGAAGTGTTGGGTAGATGTTCTAAGGTAGTAGAAAGGTAGTTATGTAAAATAATAAAAGGACAAAGTTATGAAATCTATTTGTAATGAACTTTAAATCTTATGTAATGAAAGTGTTGTTTCCTAAATCTCTCTTTTATTTACTACATCATTAACCACTTTAAATTACTAATTAAAAAATAAGATAAGTAAGTAAATAAGAGGGGATGTTACAAGGGGGTATTACAATATACCTTGTGAACTCTATTTTACTCTGTTTTGGTACTGGACATACACTTTTAAATCTGTACATTCAAGTTCATGCATGCAAAATTGAGAAATCAACATCATTACATGCTAGTAGAGTGCTTACTATAGGTCAAAATCCCTATTACACCTTGTAGTAGCATTAGCACTAGTAATTGAGCTTGGAGTGCTTGTTTTAGGCAAAATATATCTCGGTCCAGTAGCTTAGACAAAAGAAAAGAAAAGAAAATAAGTGATATAAAAGAAATCAAGAGAAAAGAAATCAAAATAAGAAGAAACAAAGTGAGAAAATTCAAAAGAAAGCTAGAAAAGAGCCTATAAAAAGTACTAGAAATTTTGTGTACTTTGAGTGGAATATTTTGGTGACTTTTATTCTGTCCAGCAAGCTATCAAATTGATTAAGAAGTGAAAAGAAAATTTGAGCAAGAAAAATTAGACTTAGAGATAAGACATAACACACTCAATCAGCTAGTAAAATTGCTAGTAGCTTGGAAATTGGCCTAGTAGTGTGTACTTATGACTAGCTTGTTTTGACTCAAATTTTTGCATAATTGAAACTTGCTGTATTTGATACTTGTCCAGTCATATATTACTGCACTTGCATCATTTTATTGGTCTCAAATTAGTGCATTAATAGCTTGCAAATTCATTGTGCCGCATACCTCATTTTTTTGGCTCCAAACCGGTCTCTAAATTGATCACTACCAAATTTGAGTTTGTACTTGATTATTTTCTTGTCTTGGTTAGTGATTGATCCAGCATATTCTCTAATTCCTTGCTGTCCAGTTTGTGCCATTGTCATACATCACTTCATTCCTGAGTTTGAGTAGCTTATTTCCTTCAAATTATGCTTTTATTGCTTGTCCCTTTGGAATCTTTAGTTTTGTCCAGAGTTTGGCCATTTTTCTTGGAATTCTTGAGCTTGAAAGTAGAGTTGTTCCTCTTTCACATGGACTTGTAGCAATATTTGTGCTTGAGTTGAGGTTCACCTAAGAAGCTTAAGAGGAGGATTGAGTGGTAAAAGGCTAGAGAAAACACTAGAGAAAGAGCCACTAGGAGTGCATACACGAGTTGATACTTGAGTGATACACTTAGTGAGTGGTGAGGTCCTTGATTATTATTTTCTTTGTGTACTAACCCTTTTATTGAAGCTATGGATAGTTCACTTAGTGTGGGAAATGATTTGTCTCCCAAGACTAAGAGGATGATGGACTTCATGACGGAAAAATTCAATCATTTGCAATATGAAATGAATGAGTTGAGAGGTGAGAGTGAAAGGAGGTATAGAGATGAAGGAAGTAGGAAGGGCCGAGAGGGAAAAGGAAAGGAAGGATATGAAGGAGGGTGTAAGTTCTAACAGGAGTCTGAATGTTGTCATGTTGATGAGTAGATGATGAGGGTTCATCTTATCTAGTAGACGTACTTCCGTCTTATTTGACTTCTCCGTCTGTTCTGACAACTGGTTCGTTGTCTTGACTTGATGAGTTAATCTGCAAAAGATCAAACGATGTTTCTAGGTCTGATATCCTCTTATTACCCTTTGAGTTATCTTGGAATTTTACATGTGTGGATTCTTCTACAACTTGAGCTTTATAATTGAAAACTCTGTAAGTTTTAGATGTGTCAGAATATCCAAGAAGAAATACTTTAATCATTTTAGAATCAAATTTTCCAAAATGATCTCTAGTATTTAGGATAAAACATTCACATCCAAAAGGATGTAAATATAATATATTGGGTCTTCTTCCTCTACATAATTAATAAGGAGTCTTATTTAATATAGGTCTTATTAATACTCTATTTTTTAAAAGATTTGAGTTGTTTCCCATCCTGATAAGATTCACACAGACGATTAGATTCCAAGCAATATTTGGCAGCCCTTTCACAAGATTTTTCTTTGATATTTTTGAAATGTAATTGAGACTCAAATGTCCAAGCTTTTTGTGCCAAATATCTCTTTCCTTCTCTACTGAAAGTAGACATCTTACATTCTAATCACTAAGGTCAGAAAGAAACACCTCATAGAGATTGTTCTTTCTTTTACCCTTAAATAGCATGGATTTATCATTATTTTTTACTATACAATTGTCAGAGTTAAAGGAGACTTCATATCCTGATGGAGGTCCATCTACCACAAACATGGAAGTCAATGATTCTAGAAGAATTACAAGGTCAATGCTCAAGAGAATACAAGATGAAGGTCAACAAGTCTTCTTGGTCAACAAACCTTGTAATAGTCTTAGGATCATTTGAACTTGTAATTAGATTAGGAACATTTAATTTTTGGGTCTTGCTTAGTGAATAAGTGCGCGACCTTTATGTGTGTAAATTGTACCAAAGTGTAGGAGTGTTTGTGAGAAAATAGCGATACTACAGACGATAGCATACAGACTATAGCCTTGAAATGCTTCCAGGGTGGTAATCAGTCAAATACCACAGACGATAACATTGGAACACTTCCAAGATAGTAATCAATCATGATAGCCTTGGAATGTTTCCAGAGTGGTAATCAGTCAAATACCACAGACGACTACCATAGACGAGTATCACAAGCGCTACAACAGACGATACCTAAGACGCTTCTTCGTCTGATGCTTCATGCTGAACTTTTCTGTCTGAAGATTGTTTCGTCTGTATCTTCACATGAGGAACTGTTCCGTCTGATGCACATTAGTCTGATGCCTCAAGCTGAGTTCTTCGTCTGAGGTTTGTTCCGTCTGAACTTTCACAAGTTTCGTCTGGACTTTCACAAGCTGAGTTCTTTCGTCTGAAACTTGTTCCGTCTGGACTTTCACAAGCTGAGTTCTTTCGTGTGAAGCTTGTTTCATCTGGACTTTCACACGTTGAATTCTTTCGTCTGAAGCTTGTTTTCGTCTGGACCTTCACAAGTTGCGTTCTTTCGTCTGGACTTCCATCAGCTGAGTTCTTGCGTCTGAAGCTTGTATCATCTGATCCTTCACAAGCTATCCTAACTCCCGCTAGTATAAATACACAACACTTTGAATTTTAAAGGGATCTTTGAATAATTTTTAATGAATTGAATTTAGCAAGAGCTAAATCTTTGAGAGTGGATTTCTCTCTAAGGTTTCTTTTCGAACCTTGAATCTTATCATGGAAACTCTTCCTTGTGGCGATTCTCCCTTAGGCTTATTGCTTTTGCATGGCGCCATCATCTTCTAAATCTACTCCGCTTTCATTCTTTCTTCTAAGTCCTTGAGTCGTGAATCTCTTCCTTCGAGCTTCCGCCATTGTTGATTCCATTTCGAACTTCCGCCATTGACGCACTCGTAGAGCTTCCAAACGAATCGAGACGAACGGTCCAAATACGAGCCTCGTTCACAGTGAACTCGTATCAAGTGGTATCAGAGCCTGGTTCTCTTGATACCGTATCAAGCGATATCGAGAGATTGATTCTCTTCGAGATTGGATCTCTACTCCATAAGGCTAGTAAGTTCTTCGGTCATTTTGAATTTTCTTAAGTTCTTCGTCTAATTCTTTTAGTGTGCTTAGGATTCATCTTTAGGTTTCTTTAATTGTCTAGTAGTTTGTCAAATTTTCTTGATTAAGTCTTTTTGTTCGGTGAAGATCATGCAAATCATATTGTTCATGCATAGATTCGTGTTCGATGTTTGCGTCTGAATCCAGATCCAGAAAATTATCATATGTTTCTTCCATTTGTCCGGTCAAATCGAGTTAATTCGTAATAATTACCAATTCCTTGAACTACTTGTCCAGTAGAAATTGTTTCCATGTGTTAGTATCAAATTTTTGCTTCAATTCTTTGTGAAATTCGGTGTACTGTGAATTATCTGTCATTGTATGCCCTGTTTCCTCTGTTTTGATACTACATTTGATCCTATAACTCTGTACATTCAAGTTCATACATGCAAAAATTGAGAAATCAACATCATTACATGCTAGTAGAGTGCTTACTATAGATCTAAATCCCTATTACACCTGGTAGTAGCATTAGCACTAGTAGTTGAACTTGGAATGCTTGTTTTAGGCAAAAATATATCAGTCCAGTAGTTAAACAAAAGTGAAAAGAAATTGAAACAAGAAGAAAACAAGTGAGAAAATTCAAAGAAAGCTAAAAAAAAAGAGCCTTGAAAAGTACTAACAGTTTGAGTACTTAAAGTAAATTTAGTGGACTTGTAAATTCTGTCCAGCAAGCTATCAAAGTGTTCAAGAAGTGCAAAAGAAAATTGAGCAAGAAAAAAAAGTAAAATTACTAGTAGCTTGGAAATTAGCCTAGTAGTGTGTACTTGTGACTAGCTTGTTTTGACTCAAATTTTTTTTGCATAAGTGAAACTTGCTGTAACTGATAATTGTCCAACCATTTTTACTGCAGTTGGAGTGAATTACTTGATTCATAAGTTACTTGCTAACTTTACCTACAAAAGAGGTCTTAAAATTTGATTACTAGGCTACATTGAGTTTGTGTGCCTTGTTCAAATTGTTTGGCTTAGTAATCGAACCAGCAAACTTGATTCCTTTTTGTCGGTTGCCTATGTCATATCACATCCATTCCTTGATTTGAGTAGCCTGTTATTTCCATTGTGCCTTTTTATTGATTGTCTTTTTTGACATCCTCTGTTTTGTCTTAGAAGTTTTTGTTTCCTTGAAATTCTTGAGCTTACCCGAGAATTGTGCCTCTTTCATAAGGAAATTTCTATATAATTGATTAGAGGTTTAATTAGAAGCTTTGGTAGAGAATTGAGGGGAAAAGGCAAGAGTGAAACATCATAGAAAGAGCCTTCTAAGAGAGAAACACGAGTTGATATTTGAGTGACACACTTAGTGAGTGGTAAGGTCCTTAACTATTATTTTCTTTGTGTACTAATCCTTTCATTGCAGCCATGGACAGTTCACTTAGTGTTGGAAACGATTTGTCCCCCAAGACTAAAAGAATGATGGACTTCATGACAGAAAAATTCAACCAATTGCAAAATGAGATGAATGATTTAAGAGAAGAGAGTGAAAGGAGGTATAAGGATGAAGGTAGTAGGAAAAGCCGAGAGGGAAAGGGAAAGGAAGGATATGATGGAAATAATAAACACTTGAGAGGAAGTAGAAGTGAGAGAGGAAGCCAAGGAGGACACTACTACTCACCTAGAGATAGTGATGAGGGTAGTAACCATGATGAGAGTGAGGCTTATAGAGAATATGAGGATGAGAGGGGGCATAGGAGAGAGGGTAACCGAGGCACCTATAGGAGACAACCTTTCATCCATAGGAGATATTTTGGAGAGGAGGAGCAAAGAGGTTGGGAGGCCAATACTAAGATTACTCTTCCAAAGTATCTAGGAGAAGGAGGAGCCGAAGGTTTGCTAGATTGGATCATGAAGGTTGATCAAGTATTTTCTTGCAACCCTACCTTGAGTGAGGAGAAGAGACTTAACCTTGCCATACTAGAGTTTGAGGGATATGCTTTGGTATGGTGGAACCAAATCCTTATAGATGCCGACAAGAGGAGGAGACCTTCCATCATCTCTTGGACACAATTGAAAGATGCTCTTAGAGGAAGGTTCATTCCTAAATCCTATGTGAGGGATTTGCATGTTAAGTTGCAAAGGTTGACACAAGGGGGAAGAAGTGTGCAAGAATATTACAAAGATCTTGAGCTTACTATGATGAGGGCCGATTGCCAAGAAGAGAAGGAAGCTACCTTAGCAAGGTTCACACATGGATTGAATAGGGAGATCCAAGATGTCTTGGAACTTCAAAGCTATAGAACCTTGGAAGAGGCTATTCATAAGGCCGAGAAGATAGAAGCTCAATTAAGGAGAAAATTCACCATGAAGAAGTCCTACACTACTAGTTCTTCAAGTTGGAAAGAAAGGCAAAAGAAGGAAAGTCCATTCAAGCCTTCTTCCAAATTTGGCCGAGAAGACAAGGGTAAGGAAGTTCCTAAACTTAATTCTAAACCATCTAACATCAAGTGTTTTAAATGTTTAGGACATGGACACATTGCTTCTCAATGCCCAAACAAGAAGACTATGATAACAAGGATGGATGGAGGAGTCACAAGTGAGGAGTCTAGCCACTCTTCAAGTGAGCATGAAGGGGAAGGTACAAGTGGACACTCAAGTGAAGAGTTGGCCGAAGAAGGTGACCTCCTCATGGTGAGAAGGATGCTAGGGAGTGCCTACCATGAACTAGATGACACTCAAAGAGAAAACATTTTCCACACAAGATGTAACATCCAAGGAAAGGTTTGCTCTTTAATTATAGATAGTGGTAGTTGCACAAATGTGGTGAGCACAAGATTGGTAGAAAAACTTGATTTGAAAACATCTCCACACCCTAAACCATATAAGTTACAATGGCTTAGTGAGAAAGGTGAATTAGTAGTTGATAGGCAAGTTCTAGTTGCTTTTACCATAGGAAGATATAGTGATGAAATTCTATGTGATGTAGTTCTTATGGAGGCCACTCATATGTTACTAGGTCGGCCTTGGCAATATGATAGACATGCCTTACATGATGGTGTAGCTAACACTTATGTATTTTCTCATGTTGGCCGTAAGGTACACCTCAAGCCATTGTCACCAAGGGATGTTATTGAAGATCAAGTAAAAATGAAAATGAAAAGAGATGAAGAGAAGAAAGCTTTGGCCGAGAGTTCCAAGGCCAATCATAAACCTAAGGGCTCGGCCGAGAGCTCCAAGAAACCGTCCAAGCTTGCTATTACAAGCCCTAAGCCTAAAAGCAAGAAAAATAATGCCAAGAGTAGTGAAGCTACTAAGGGGAGTTTCTTGATTGAGAGAGGAGAGGTTAAGAGGGAATTCCTAGCTAGGAAGTCTATGTACTTATGTTTACCTTCACCTTTAATTTTGAGTGCTACTTGTATAGGTGATCAAGGTGCCTTAGATGACTTGCTAGAAGAGTTTGGAGATGTATTCCCCAAAGAAATACCTCACAGCCTACCACCATTGAGAGGGATAGAGCACCAAATTGACCTTATTCCGGGTGCACCTCTTCCCAATAGGCCAACCTATAGGACCTCACCTCAAGAAACACATGAGATAGAGAGGCAAGTGCAAGACCTACTTAGCAAGGGTTGGGTGAAGGAGAGTTTGTCTCCATGTGCCTCAACCGTGATACTTGTTCCTAAGAAGGAGGGAACATGGCGCATGTGCACGGATTGTAGGGCAATTAATAACATCACCATAAGGTATCGCCATCCCATTCCTAGACTTGATGACCTTCTAGATGAGTTGCATGGATCCACTATTTTTAGTAAAATAGATCTTAAGAGTGGATACCATCAAATTAGAATGAAAGAAGGGGATGAATGGAAAACGGCCTTCAAAACTAAATTTGGTTTGTATGAATGGCTTGTGATGCCTTTTGGATTGTCCAATGCGCCTAGTACCTTCATGAGGTTGATGAATCATGTCTTAAGAGATTTCATTGGGAAGTTTGTTGTAGTATATTTTGATGATATTCTTGTATATAGCAAATCTTTTCATGAACATTTAGATCATTTGAGACATGTTTTAGTAGCTCTTAGGACACAAACCTTGTATGCTAACAAAGATAAATGCACATTTGCCACGGATAGTGTTGTGTTTCTTGGTTTTGTTGTGAGTTCTCTAGGTATACAAGTGGATGAGGCAAAGGTGAAAGCTATAAAGGATTGGCCGACCCCTACAAATGTGAAGGAAGTGAGAAGCTTCCATGGCTTGGCAAGTTTCTATAAGCGGTTTGTCAAGGATTTTAGTACCATTGCTTCACCATTGAATGAGCTAGTTAAGAGGGAAGTACCATTTCTTTGGGAAGAACCTCAAGAACTTGCATTTAATTTACTTAAGGATAAGCTTTCAAATGCTCCTATCTTGTCTCTACCTAATTTTTCACTAACTTTTGAGCTTGAATGTGATGCCTCAAATTTAGGTGTTGGTGCGGTTTTGATTCAAGAAGGCCATCCAATTGCTTATTTTAGTGAGAAATTGAAGGGAGCACAATTGAACTACTCCACCTATGACAAAGAGTTATATGCATTGGTGAGATCATTCCAAACTTGGCAACATTATTTGCTTCCCAAGGACTTCATTGTGCATTCGGATCATGAAGCCTTGAAGTACCTCAAGAGCCAAGGGAGACTCAACAAGAGACATGCTAGGTGGGTGGAATTCATTGAGACTTTTCCTTACATCATCAAGCATAAGAAAGGAGCCACAAATATTGTAGCCGATGCTTTAAGTAGGAGGTATACCCTTCTTTCTTTGCTTGAGTCTAAATTAATTGGTTTTGAACATGTGAAGACCTTGTATGCTATGGACAATGATTTCGGCCTCATGTACCATGAGTGTACCAAGGGTGCTTTTAAGGATTTCTTTAGGTACAAGGATTATCTTTTTAAAGGAAATTGTTTGTGTGTACCTAATTATTCCTTAAGAGAACTTTTGATATGTGAATCACATGAGGGTGGGATCATGGGACATTTTGGAATAGATAAGACTTTTGCCACATTACATGAGCACTTCTTTTGGCCTAAAATGAAAGTACAAGTTTCGAAATTTGTGAGAAGGTGCATCACTTGCAATAAGGCAAAATCTAAGCTATCCAACCATGGTTTTTATATGCCTTTACCCGTGCCCACTTCACCTTGGCTAGACATATCCATGGACTTTGTCCTAGGATTGCCTAAGACCAAGAAAGGTGCGGATTCCATCTTTGTTGTGGTATGTAGGTTTTCCAAGATGACTCATTTCTTACCTTGCCACAAAACGGATGATGCTTCTCATATTGCAACCTTATTCTTCAAGGAAGTGGTAAGACTCCATGGTGTGCCGCAAAGCATTGTAAGTGATAGGGATGCCAAATTCCTTAGCCACTTTTGGAGATCATTATGGGGAAGGCTGGGTACAAAACTCTTATTTTCTACTACTTGCCACCCCCAAACGGATGGCCAATCGGAGGTAGTCAATAGAACACTAGGACAATTGCTTAGGAGTTTTGTAAAAGATAACATTAGAACTTGGGAAGAATGTTTACCACATATAAAGTTTGCTTACAATAGAGTAGCTCACTCTACTACTTCTTTATCCCCTTTTCAAGTTGTATATGGTGTTAATCCTCTAACCCCCATTGATCTTGCTTGTTTACTGTAACATCCCAAAAATTTAAATATAGTTTAAGAGAGGTTTTTATAACAGAGAGAAATATAAAAATAATTAAAAATTATGAATTTTTGAAATTACTGTAGTAAATAGTAAATTACTGTGTAAATAGTAAATTACTGTGCAAATAGTTAATTACTGTACAAATAGTAAATTACTGTGCAAATAGTAAATTACTGTACAAATAGTAAATTACTGTGGTAAATAATAAAATTACTGTGGTAAATAGTAAAATTACTATGGTAAATAGTAAATTTACTGTGATAAATAATAAAATTACTGTGGTAAATAGTAAAATTACTGTAGTAAATAAAATCACTAAGGTAAATAGTAAAATCACTAAGGTAAATAGTAAAATTACTGTAGTAGAATATTCTGTGGAATATTCTGTGGAATATTCTGTGGAACATTCTGTGAAATATTCTGTAGAACATTCTGTGGAATATTCTGTAGAATATAGAATATTCTGTATAATATTCTGTAGAATATTCTATATTCTGTAGAATATTCTGTATAATATTCTGTAGAATATTCTATATTCTATAGAATATTCTGTAGCAAATAGTACCTTGGGAATTCTATAAATAGGGCCTAGGGGTTTCAGATGAGGAAACAAACCAAAGAACATTTCTATATTCTCTCAAGCTCTCTCTTAGGAAGAAATATCTCTAAGAGAGGAGCAAGTAAGTAGAGGAAGAGTATAGGAAGCTGGGAGAAACAGGTAAGGGGAGCTGTCCTTATCCTACTCTTCTATTCTTTGTTTTGTTGTTACTTTCATTATATTTCTTTAGTTTTTCGGATACTAAGGTGCTAAGATAATTCTTAGTATGCTCTGTGGTTGCGGTTTTGTCCGATCTTCCACATCAGAACAGAATTATTCTTGTTACGAGGAAAAGTGTGGTACTGTTTATTGGTTCTTGATGTTTCCTTGATAATTCTTGGTGTTTCTTGTTTCTTGGTTTCTTGATTTATTGGTGTTTATTGGTGTTGATTTCATATCGAAATATGTCTGGTTTTGAGTTGGATATGAATAAGTGGTGACATGCATGGTTGCATGAAATTGGTGATGGACTTGAATTGCTTAATGACCGATTGGAAATGCCTAGTGGAGAGGGAACATTCTAAGATTGCTTGATGAATGGGCAATGCTTAGAATGAGGTAAGATAAAGATGACCTGGTGGAAAGGTCGATATTTGAGATATGATGAAGGTCATTATACAATTCAAGGTCCTAGAACATGTTGCATTGATGACTGGATAGTAGTAGACCAAGTCCGTAAGTCACGGATTCCCGTCTGAGTGAGTGGAATGCCGTGGACTGGGGAGTTCTCTTGGTGGGGAAATTGCCCTGCTCATGATGATCACATGTTGCGGGGGAGGTCCTGCCGGACACTGAGGGAACTCGACAAATTACGGAGTGTCTACCTCTGGTGGGTCTGATTGAGAGTGAGAATCAGATGCCCCAGGCTATTTTCAGTGGAGGGCGCCACATTGCATTTCGAGTGAAGAGTGAAAATGCATGGTGGAGGTGCATGCATCATGTAGGCTTAGGAGCATACATTATTAATGGTGTGTTTGATTAAATGGAATTCATGCCTGAATCATTGATTGTGATTGATGGTTTGTTTAATTTGGTTGTTGATTGCCTTACTATGAGATTGATATTTTGATGGTCATGGATATGTATGGAAGTATGATTCTAAAAGTGATAATTTCGATGAAATTTCTAAATTTATAAAAGAAAAGGTTTTCCTTGAACTACAATCAATTTTTTTATAATTATGGTTAAGGAAAGCTCACCCTTGCACTTTGTGTTTTTAACACCTGTGATGATCTCGAACAACGTTCGGGGGAGCAGATTTGCAGGGTTAAGAAGTTGTCACTGGTTGTTGCTACTATCTTGTGTGAAGGTGCTTGCTATGTTTTGCGTGTAGAAGTGTTGGGTAAATGTTCTAAGGTAGTAGAAAGGTAGTTATGTAAAATAATAAAAGGACAAAGTTATGAAATCTATTTGTAATGAACTTTAAATCTTATGTAATGAAAGTGTTGTTTCCTAAATCTCTCTTTTATTTACTACATCATTAACCACTTTAAATTACTAATTAAAAATAAGTAAAATAAGTAAATAAGAGGGGATGTTACAAGGGGGTGTTACATTAGTGGTATCAGAGCAGGTCGAACCAGTTCGACTTGTGAGTTATGTGTCTGCTATGTTTTTGTTGTGTGAATGATTGTGTGCTTTGTGTGCTTGTTTGATTATTTAGTGTGTTTACTTGATTGCTTCTTGGTTCAATCAATAAAAAAATTAGTTTTAGGGTTAGTGACAGGGCTTAGGATTAGATAGGAATAGAAAGTAGTGGTTGAAAGAAGTTATAGGATTGTAGTTAAAGCCCTATAAGTTCTTACCTAAGTTTTTGATAAGCAGAGTAGGCTAAGAAGAAAAACGAAGAGCTTAGGAAAGGGAGTTGTTGTTGAACTTATAAAGGATGTCCCTACCAACTAAGACTAAAGATTTAAAAAGAAAATTACCTTTTTAAGAGTATTTTCCGTAAAAGAGAACTCTCTTAGAAGAGGAAGAAAAGATAGAAACTTTTAGAACTAGAATCAATATATGAAATTCTCCTTAGAAAGTGACAAAGCAAATAAAGAGGATCGAAAGTGAATCCTAAAAGAAGCCAATTTTAGGAAATGATCCCTTCAAAGGAGAAGTCGTACTAAGGATTAGAAAAACCTAAGAATATCACCAAAGTTAAAAGACCTTAAGATAACTTTATTGGAAATGATTAGTAATTACCTAGCTCTTATCCTAATACAAACCTTTTGACAACACTAAGATGCATTTAGAAGATATACTAGGTTGATACAATAATGGTTGATGTATTTTGATGGTTAAAGAAACCTTAGAGAAGCTAGAAGGATTCGAAATCCGAGAGAGGAACTAGTATTTTAAGGTAGAAAGAGTTTAGTTAAAGGAGGAATAAGTAGTAACCCAAGGAGGAATTAAAGTCGATACGCATAGGAAGATTACCTAATGTTAAAGGATTAACCACCTTGACTTGGGAAGACTAAGTTTTGTATAGCATAACCAATAGTTTTAAAGAGGCACCAACAATATCAACTAGGGAAATCAAAGGTTGTAGGAAGAATATTCACCCTTGATGGAGTTAAGCCATCCAATACCAATAATCTAGTATAAGGTACATGCTCCATACATGGAATTCTTTTACCTAGATATTTGACTCTGGTGTCACTCATTCCTTTATATCTATAGATTATGCTAAAAGGATTACAACTTCCACTATTTTATAGACATTGATTTAATAATAACTACCTCTACCCATGAGTTTGTTACAACCACCCATATCTGTTTAGATTGTCCTATAAAATTAAGTAACAAAACCTTCATAGTTAACCTAGTTTGCCTACCTTTAAACCAAATTAATATTATCCTTGGAATGGATTAGTTATCTTCTAACTATGTCCTGATAGACTGTTTTAATAAAACCTTAATCTTTTCGAATCTGAAGTAAGAAAGGATATTGAGATAATTTTTACCAACCAAGTGAAATAGGACATGAAGAAACACAATTAGGTATATATGATCCTTTCTAACCTAGAAGTAGAACAAAAGGTCACCTTCCATAATATACCTGTAGTACAGGATTTCTCTGAAGTATTCTCCGAAGAGAAAAACCAACTACCACCTGAAAGGGAAGTTGAATTTTCTATAGACCTGATACTTGGGACTGGACCAATTTCTATTGCACCTTATAGGATGTCGCCCTTAGAACTAGCGGAGCTAAAGAAACAAATAGAAGAACTATTGAAGAAACAGTTTATTAGACCTAGTGTATCACCTTGGGGAGCACCCGTACTCCTAGTAAAGAAGAAAAGACTATGTGTAGACTATAGACAACTAAATAAGGTAACCATTAAGAATAAGTACCCCTTACCAAGGATAGATGATCTTATGGACCAACTAGTAGGAGCTTGTGTATTTAGCAAGATTGATCTAAGATCTGGATACCACCAAATAAGGGTAAAAGCTGAAGATATCCCTAAAACGGCTTTTAGTACCCGATATGGACACTATGAGTACATGGTTATGCCCTTTGGCGTAACTAATGCACCCGCGGTATTTATGGATTACATGAATAGGATATTTCAACAATACTTGGATAAATTTGTGGTAGTATTTATAGATGACATTTTGGTATACTCAAGAACCAAAGAGGAACATGCTAAACATCTTAGGGTGGTGTTACAAATCTTAAAAGATCAACAGTTATATGCGATATGGTCCAAATGTGAATTTTGGTTAGAAGAAGTTAGTTTCCTAGGACATGTAATATCACAAGGAGGAATTGCAGTAGATCCACATAAAGTAGACGCAGTTCTAAAATGGGAAAGACCAAAAAATGTGACAGAAATAAAGAGTTTTCTAGGATTAGCAGGATATTATAGAAGATTTATAAAAGATTTCTCTAAGATAGCCTTGCCCTCACAACCTTAACTAGAAAAGGCCAAGCTTTTGTATGGAATAATGACTGTGAACAAAGTTTCCAAACCCTTAAGAAAAAACTAACTACTGCTCCTGTTTTGACCCTACCAAACCCAACTGAATCGTTTGAAGTTTATTGTGATGCCTCTAAACTAGGTTTAGGAGGAGTACTAATACAAGGAAGGACCTTGAGTTCGAAGAGGGGGATCATGTATTCGTAAAAGTAACACCTTGGACTGGAGTTGGCAGGGCTCTCAAATCCCGCAAACTCACACCTCGTTTCATAGGACCTTTCCAAATTCTCAAAAAGGTTGGACCCGTAGCCTATCAAATTGCATTACCACCTACTCTGTCAAATCTTCATAATGTCTTTCATGTATCTCAATTGAAAAAGTATATCCATGATCCTTCACATGTGGTGGAACTTGACGATGTTCAAGTAAAAGAAAACCTCACGTTTGAAACCCGACCTTTAAAGATCGAGGATAAGAGGATCAAGTTCCTGAGAGGAAGAGAAATTCCCTTGGTCAAGGTTATTTGGAAAAACGGAGCAAGTGAAGAGGTTACATGGGAATTGGAAGATCAAGTGAAAAGCAGCTACCCTGAATTATTCCAATAAAGGTAAATTTCGAGGACGAAATTTTTTAAAAAGGAGGGGAGTATTGTAACATCCCAAAAATTTAAATATAGTTTAAGAGAGGTTTTTATAAGAGAGAAATATAAAAATAATTAAAAATTATGAATTTTTGAAATTCGTAGTAAATAGTAAATTCTTGTACAAATAGTAAATTCTTGTGCAAATAGTAAATTCTTGTACAAATAGTAAATTCTTTGTGGTAAATAATAAAAATTCTTGTGGTAAATAGTAAAATTACTATGGTAAATAGTAAATTTCTTGTGATAAATAATAAAATTCTTGTGGTAAATAGTAAAATTCTTTGTAGTAAATAAAATCACGAGGTAAATAGTAAAATCACTAAGGTAAATAGTAAAATTCTTTGTAGTAGAATATACGTGGAATATTCTGTGGAACATTCTCGTGAAATATTACGTAGAACATTGTGGAATATTACGTAGAATATAGAATATGTATAATATTCGTAGAATATTCTATATTAATAGAATATTCGTAGCAAATAGTACCTTGGGAATTCTATAAATAGGGCCTAGGGGTTTCAGATGAGGAAACAAACCAAAGAACATTTCTATATTCTCTCAAGCTCTCTCTTAGGAAGAAATATCTCTAAGAGAGGAGCAAGTAAGTAGAGGAAGAGTATAAGAAATTTGGGAGAAACAGGTAAGGGGAGGTCCTTATCTACTCTTCTATTCTTTGTTTTGTTGTTACTTTCATTATATTTCTTTAGTTTTTCGGATACTAAGGTGCTAAGATAATTCTTAGTATGCTCGTGGTTGCGGTTTTGTCGATCTTCCACATCGGAACAGAATTATTCTTGTTACGAGGAAAAGTGTGGTCTTGTTTATTGGTTCTTGATGTTTCCTTGATAATTCTTGGTGTTTCTTGTTTCTTGGTTTCTTGATTTATTGGTGTTTATTGGTGTTGATTTCATATCGAAATATGCAGTTTTGAGTTGGATATGAATAAGTGGTGACATGCATGGTTGCATGAAATTGGTGATGGACTTGAATTGCTTAATGACCGATTGGAAATGCCTAGTGGAGAGGCAACATTCTAAGATTGCTTGATGAATGGGCAATGCTTAGAATGAGGTGAGATAAAGATGACCTGGTGGAAAGGTCGATATTTGAGATATGATGAAGGTCATTATACAATTCAAGGTCCTAGAACATGTTGCATTGATAAGCTGGATAGTAGTAGACCAAGTCAAGTAAGTCACGGATTCCGTCGAGTGAGTGGAATGCGTGTGGTGGGGGGTTCTCTTGGTGGGGAAATTGCCACTGCTCATGATGATCACATGTTGCGGGGGAGGTCTCTTAGGACACGAGGGAACTCGACAAATTACGGAGTGTCTACCTGCGGGTGGGTCTAATTGAGAGTGAGAATCAGATGCCCCAGGCTATTTTCAGTGGAGGGCGCCACATTGCATTTCGAGTGAAGAGTGAAAATGCATGGTGGAGGTGCATGCATCATGTAGGCTTAGGAGCATACATTATTAATGGTGTGTTTGATTAAATGGAATTCATGTCTGAATCATTGATTGTGATTGATGGTTTGTTTAATTTGGTTGTTGATTGCCTTACTATGAGATTGATATTTTGATGGTCATGGATATGTATGGAAGTATGATTCTAAAAGTGATAATTTCGATGAAATTTCTAAATTTATAAAAGAAAAGGTTTTCCTTGAACTACAATCAATTTTTTTATAATTATGGTTAAGGTCACCCTTGCACTTTGTGTTTTTAACACCTGTGATGATCTCGAACAACGTTCGGGGGAGCAGATTTGCAGGGTTAAGAAGTTGTCACTGGTTGTTGCTACTATCTTGTGTGAAGGTGCTTGCTATGTTTTGCGTGTAGAAGTGTTGGGTAAATGTTCTAAGGTAGTAGAAAGGTAGTTATGTAAAATAATAAAAGGACAAAGTTATGAAATCTATTTGTAATGAACTTTAAATCTTATGTAATGAAAGTGTTGTTTCCTAAATCTCTCTTTTATTTACTACATCATTAACCACTTTAAATTACTAATTAAAAATAAGTAAAATAAGTAAATAAGAGGGGATGTTACAAGGGGGTGTTACATTTACCTCTTGAGATTGTTGATAATAGACAAGGAGTACAGCATGCCGAGAAGATTCAAGAACTTCATGCCAAGGTTAAAGCAAGAATTGAGAAGAAAAATGCACAATATGCCAAGGCTCACAACAAGAACCGAAAGGCCATTGAATTTAAAGAAGGAGACTTGGTGTGGTTGCATCTTAGGAAAGAGAGGTTTCCCAACTTGAGAAAATCTAAGTTGCTCCCTAGAGGAGATGGACCTTTTAAAATCATTAAGAAATTAGGCCCTAATGCTTATAAACTTGACCTTCCTTTAGATTTTGGTGGAAGTAACTCATTTAATGTTTGTGATCTTTCACCTTTTGTAGATCTTGAGGAGGATGACAACTTGAGGGCAAGTTGTGTTCAAGAAGGAGGGTTTGATGGAGGTCCATCTACCACAAACATGGAAGTCAATGATTCTAGAAGAATTACAAGGTCAATGCTCAAGAGAATACAAGATGAAGGTCAACAAGTCTTCTTGGTCAACAAACCTTGTAATAGTCTTAGGATCATTTGAACTTGTAATTAGATTAGGAACATTTAATTTTTGGGTTTTGCTTAGTGAATAAGTGCGCGACCTTTATGTGTGTAAATTGTACCAAAGTGTAGGAGTGTTTGTGAGAAAATAGCGATACTACAGACGATAGCGTACAGACTATAGCCTTGAAATGCTTCCAGGGTGGTAATCAGTCAAATACCACAGACGATAACATTGGAACACTTCCAGGATAGTAATCAATCATGATAGCCTTGGAATGTTTCAGTGGTAATGTCGATCAAATACCACTGACGACTACCATAGACGAGTATCACAAGCGCTACAACAGGACGATACCTAAGACGCTTCTTCGTCGATGCTTCATCTTGAACTTTTAAATCGAAGATTGTTCGTCGTATCTTCACATGAGGAAGCTGTTCCGTCGATGCACATTAGTCGATGCCTCAAGCCGAGTTCTTCGTCGAGGTTTGTTCGTCTGAACTTTCACAAGTTTCGTCGAGGCTTGTTTTCGCGGACTTTCAAAAGTGAGTTCTTTAAGTCCCGAAACTTGTTCCTTACGGACTTTCACAAGCCGAGTTCTTTCGTGTGAAGCTTGTTTTCGTCTGGACTTTCACACGTTGAATTCTTTCGTCTGAAGCTTGTTTTCGTCTGGACCTTCACAAGTTGCGTTCTTTCGTCTGGACTTCCATCAGTTGAGTTCTTGCGTCTGAAGCTTGTATCGTCTGATCCTTCACAAGCTAAATCTTTGAGAGTGGATTTCTCTCTAAGGTTTCTTTTCGAATACACAGCACTTTGAATTGTAAAGGGATCTTTGAATCATTTTTAATGAATTGAATTTAGCAAGAGCTAAATCTTTGAGAGTGGATTTCTCTCTAAGGTTTCTTTTCGAACCTTGAATCTTATCATGGAAACTCTTCCTTGTGGCGATTCTCCCTTAGGCTTATTGCTTTTGCATGGCGCCATCATCTTCTAAATCTACTCCGCTTTCATTCTTTCTTCTAAGTCCTTGAGTCGTGAATCTCTTCCTTCGAGCTTCCGCCATTGTTGATTCCATTTCGAACTTCCGCCATTGACGCACTCGTAGAGCTTCCAAACGAATCGAGACGAACGGTCCAAATACGAGCCTCGTTCACAGCGAACTCGTATCATATCCGCTGTCACAAAATTGACTTATGCTAAGCAGATTAAAGTTTAATCCTTCAACATACGACATATTATATATGAGTGGGTTGGGTGTGTTACCAACTGTCCCAATCCCAAGAATCTTACCCTTTTCAGACCCATATGAGACAGACTCTTTACTTGGTTTGAGGTCTGGGAACATAGACAAGCTTCTTGTCATGTGTCGCGAGCATCCACTTCCCAGATACCAGTTTGAATCCTTCTTTCTTTCGGTTGAGGATATCTACAACAGGAACAATGAGTGATTTTAGTACCCAAATCCTTTTGGGTCCTGCATTGTTAGTTAATGGTATCTTTTTATTAAAAGTCTTAGAATGAATTTTATATACGTTCAGAACCCTATTATAGTTTATATGCATGCTCTTACGTACAGACGAAGTAATAGATGACTTCTTTTCGTCTGTACTAGGATTGTAACCTAGTTCACTCTTATCAGAATGAGGTCTTCCATAAGTTAAAATATTTTTCAGCTTGGAAGAGCTTGAAGTGAACTTGGTTAAATATTTCTTTAAGATATAATTTTCTTCTTTTAATTTTCTAATCTCAAGAAGATGATTCTTTTCAGATTCAGCCTGTGAAGATGATTTGTCTAATGTTCCTTTTTGTGAGAGACTTTCGTTTATAGCTTTCAGTCTTGAGATCTCTTCCACAACCATTTTTAGCTTGGATTTTCAAATCTTATATTCTTGAGCTATAAACTAAGAGTTGACTAAAAGGTCATCATAAAATATATCTTCATCATTAGAGTCTGAATCAGAAGATGATGAATGAGATTTGTTTATAATTTTTACCTCAAATTTTGGTGTGCCTCCTGCCATGAGACATATGTTGGTTGTTTCCTCCTTACCAGAATCATCTGAGCTTTCTGTGTCAAGGTCCTCCCAAGTGACAAGATTCTTCTTCTTGTTATCCTTCTTGGAAACCCACCTTTTTCTAAGCTTTGGACATTCTGACTTTATGTAACCTAGTTTTCGGCATTCATAGCACACAACTTCTAATTCTTCTTCTTTGTTAGATGATTTCTCAAGAAATCGTTTGCCCTTTCTGATGGAGGACCATCTCCAAAAGCCCAACAAACTCTCCAAGCAAAAGCTAGAGGAGAAGGTCAATGGTCAAATTAAAGTCAAAGAAGAAGGAGGTGATAGAGGCCTCCTTAGATATTCTCCAAAGAGTCCTTGTGTTGCCCTCTCTAGCTTCTTCAAGACAAGCAACTTCAACCCAAAATTAAAGGAAGCTGCGGTCAAGCTTCAATGGTGGAGGAAAACCGAGAAAGGAAAAGGTGAAGGGGGTGAGGAATGGAGGAGGGTGGCGCCATGGCAAGCCAATAAGCCTAGGAGGAACCGCCACAATGGAGGATGGAATCCATTGATAAGATTCAAGAAACCTTGCTAAGCAAGACAAGAGAAAACCTCTCTCAAGAAAAGCTCAAAGCTTATTGAATTATCAAATTCATCAAAAGTGTGTTACAAGTTTATGATGGGGATTATATAGCCCACGGTTTAGCTTGGGTAGCAAGCTAAACTAATCCTAACCCAAGCTAACTAAACCTAACAGATTCCTAACTAACTAGCCTAAGGTAACAAACTAATTAATGAAGAGCTAGGTTAGTTACATGTCACTTTCCAAGTGACATGTCATCAATCCTTGATCTAGACCCTTGATTAGGATAACTTGATCAAGGGTTGAGGCTTCTCCTTAAGTGGAGACATGGATTACCACCTAAGTAGAAGTCTACTTAACCTTTAACACATGAGCTCACTTTAGAATTTCACTTAAACTCAAATTTACTTGAAATTCACTTGAAATTCTAAGGTGAACCTTAATGCACATCATTTTATTATTTGTACCTTTAAGCCTTGCACTAAACACAAGTAAAATAATTTCAAAGTATGCCCTCAAACAAGATGGGCCGTGAGCTTGCCAAGGCCCTACATGGCATTACAAAGATTCAAAAGTATTTACAAGTATATTACAAAAATCCTTAGTATTTCTAAGGCCTTGAAGCTTGTAGCATTCCTTGACCTTCTCCAACTCCTCTTCAAGCTTCTTGAGCATGCTCCTAGTAAGTCTCCTTGGAGGAGGTTCGTCTTGTGGGGATAGTCCTCTATCAGGAGGACCTTATTCTTTTAAATTGGGTTTGAGATAAATTCGCTGTTATTTTTGGTGTTTGACAAAAGCCCAGTTCTAACTTCATCTAAGAGTAAATTGGGTTTGAAGTTACGTTTGGATACTGTCAGGATGTTTCAGCAGGGTGCTTGACCAGGTTCGGTATTTCAAGAATAACTTAGGCTAAACAACTCCAATTTAGTTCGTCTTGGTGTCTTTTTAAAGCTGGCTTAAAACGCTACAAAAGTTATGAAGACACCAAAGCCTAGTTCAGTCTGCATCTAGTAGTAAATGGAGCTTGAAGTTAACGTTTGGAAGCTACCAGGATTTTTCAGCGAGTTGCTTATTTGTTTAGGCCTTATTATTTTCTTTCAATTTTGTAATTGCTTTTAAGACTTGAATTGTGGGCCTTGTATTTGTAAGTGTACTCAGCCTAGTTGACATTAAGTGGACTTATTATTATGATCCAAGTTAAGCAAATGTAATACACTCTCATAAAGGAGAGTGGATGGAAAAGAGAGAGAGTTAGTGGAATTTCCACTAACTTGATTTAAATCTCCACCACTTGATCAATTCATAATCAAGGGTGTAAATTTAAATAAATCATCTAGGATTTAATCTCTCATTCAAGATGAAATTCTAGCCTTAAGATTAATTCTAATCCAAGGCATAGAATTCCATCTTGCTTCTCCCATTATCATCACTCCTAGCTTGAATTATATGCCTTTTGATCACACTTTTCTAGATCCTTCTTGATTGATCAATTGTGAAGGGTGCGTTGCTTCACTTGATTGATTAATCAAGGATCTAAGGGTGCTGAATTATTCATGGCCTAGTGCTTAGGAAAAGGCCTTGCCACTTATATTGGTCAACACTTTCATTTGTACTCACTTTTACTCAAAATGAATGAAAATTGAGAATTGTTTCTCTTGAAAGGAGTAGAGCTCTCCTAGGGTTTTCTTCATAGAAACCTTGAATCTTATCATGGATCCTTGCATCCAAGTGGTGATTCTTCCTAAGAGCTTATTGAATTTCTAATTCATGGCACTCCCACCATTCTTGTCTTCTCCATTTTATCTTTTCTTCTCCCTTTGATTTAGTTCCATTAATTAGCACCTTGACCATGAGCTTCTTGCTGCATTTTGGTGAGATCAAGAGTGTTTAAGAGTGATTGAAGGTAGGTGAATGAAGATTAGGGCAACAAATTGCTTATCCATGAAGATCCCTTTCAAGTTCCTCATGGGTTTGCATCACTTTCTTCTGAAGAATCTTTGTCCACGTCATTTCTTCATCATCATTCTTTTGAATCTCCTAGACATGAAGGAGATCTCGTCATCAGAAGATTCTTCAGAATCATCTGATTCAGTAGCTTCAGCTTTAAGGACCTTTTTTGCTTCTTGTCCTTCTTGCTTGGTTCTTCCTTGGGATTATCATTGATGAATTACAGAGCGAAGGCTCCTGAACTTTGATTTTATCCCTTTTGTATAAATGAAATTCATGCACTCTCAGTACACCAATGAGTTCATCAAAAGTCAAGGATCTCATGTCTTTGCCAACTGATGTTGCAATGGACATGACTTCCCATGGAGCAGGAAGACTATCTAAAATTTTCATGTTATTTTGGGCCCTTGTGAATGTGGTACCCAATACATTTAACCCATTCATAATGGTTTGAAATCTTCCAAACATTGCGTCTACAGATTCTCCTTTTTGCATGGAGAACATTTCATATTATCTCTAAAGGGTCACAATTTTTCTGAGTCTGACATCCTCAATTCCTTCATGAGAAATTTTTAAAGCAACCCAGAGTTCTTTGGCAGTTTTATTAGCATAGAATTTGTTGTATTCTGTCATAGATAGAGCACACTTTATGGTGTTAAGTCAAAATTGTAAAAGATAAAACACAAGAAGGGGGTTGAATTGTGTTATTAAAAATTTTGGTTTTTTCGCCTGTTGGTTTAAAACAGGTTCAAACGAAACAATTCTTTATCTTCAAAGATTAGTTTTAATGAATAAACGTTATAAGTTGATTACCCCTGTTAGTTACAAACTCAAAGAAGATAAAACAAGTATTTTTATACTGGTTCATCTATTCAAGACTACGTCCAGTTACCCAGCAACTACCGATTTTTCACTACGAACCGTGAAATGGTTACAAGTATTATTTGAACCCAACCACTTCTGGCTATTACAGGATATTCTTTGAGCACAACCTTCTCAGGCTAAACAACCAGGTATTCTTTGAACACACAACCTCATCAGGCTAAAATACCACACAAGTGGATTTACAAGGTTTTCTATGAAAGAAAAGTTTTCCTCTTCGCAGAGAGGGATATACAGTAAAGCACAAAAGTAGCAGTGAGCGAAATCACAATGACTTAGAAATTTAAGCGTGTTCGCCAGCCGAAACTTGAGAGAGTGAGGTTCATTTATAGGCAGATTCTTCAGATATCTGTTAGAGACAGAAGAATGTCGTTGAGCTTTCTCCAACTGCAGTCCATAAAGGTGTCAGAGTGTAATCAAGTGATAGATAGCGTGTGCAGCGGATTAGATGGCATGCTCAGTCCTTTTTCTGACTTGTACAAAGATTTTCTTGGAAAAGGAGAACTCTTTTCGTGTAGCATAGGTAAGCTCGAATCCCATACTAATCTTGGAAGCTCGGATGAGTACTTTAGCATATTTCAAAATTTGGTGCGAGTTACTCAATTGTACTTCACTCTTGTGACAGATGATGCAGATCTTCAGTCTTAAGATTGGTTTGAAAGTTCCGTCTGAAGACTTGGCTTTGTGACAGACGAATGACCTTACTTTTGAGGGGTCATCTTCCGTCTGTGCTTGTTCCATCTGACTTTGTTTGTAACACTTTGCCTGAGATGTTCCGTCTGTCTTGTAATAAATCAAAACTTAGAGTCGAAAATCTCTCTTGATCTAACAAAAATGACTTAGCATCTTAATTTTGATAATTACAAAACAGATGAATGTATCAACAAATGTAGAGGGAACAATGATCAAACGGATCATTATTAGCATAGACAAAAGATGCACCCTCAAAACAACATATGCAACAGACGAAATGTTCAAGTCATCATATCTCAAGACAACCATATCAGATGAAGAACCTCCAAAGACCAGACGGAGAGCTAGTCCCAACTTCAAGTCATGCGCTCAAGTGTGAAGATATGAAAATTGAATTAAAAAACAAAGGAAGAAGACAGACGGATGAATTCAACACACATCTCATCTATTTATTCATTCGTATATCTTTTTAATGAAGTTCAGACGCCGAGTAACACGTGCATTCGTTTTAAATCAAGTCATTACTCAGAAGCTTTTAAAGGTGGAAAAAGATTTCAAAATACTCTGCAACATAAAAAACAGTTGTACGTTCTTGTGAAATCTTTGAGCATATCAAGTCAAAGCCCGATCTCACGCTGACATCCGCTGACTTTGCATTTATTATTCTGATTGCTCACTCTACCAGATTTGAAAGTACCCAAGACAAATGACTAACGTTCAAATCTACAGTCTAACGGATACTTCATAGGGACGCCTATAAAAGGACTTCATTGCTGCGAGTTCAAGTTGGTGAACTACATTGCATAGATTATACTCATCTACTCGCTCAAGCTCTCAAGTTTAAAAGTTCACTCGCCACAAACTTAGAATAGATTTCACTGTAAAATCCCTCTCTGCGAAGAGGACAATTCTATTTGGTCTTAATTGTAAACCACTGTTGTGGTAATTTGTAGCCTGAGGAGGCTAAGTGTTTAAAGAATACCTTGAGTTTAGCCTGAGGAGGCTAAGGTCCAAAAGAATACCTATTTTAGCTTAAGAAGGCTAAGTGTTGAAGGAATACCTTTGTTTGCCTGAGGAGGCTGTGTTCAAAGAATACCTAGGTTTAACCTGCAGAGGCTAGGGCCAAAGAATACCGGTTTAGCCTGAGAAGACTGTGTTCAAAGAATATCTATATTTTAGCCAGAAGTGACTGAGTTCAAAGAATGCTCTTAGTGGAACCTCAACAAGTTGCAGGGTAACTGGACATAGTTTTGAATAGACGAACCAGTATAAAAACATTATTGCTTTGATTATTTTATCTACTTACTAACAGGGGATAATAACTTGAACTAAGTTTTTCATATTAAAATCAATCTTTGAAAAGAGAAGTATAAGTTTGCGTCTGATTAAACGTTTCAATACAGACGCAAAACACATCGTCTGAAAAAGTTTTTAACAAAATACACAATTCAACCCCCTTCTTATGTATTTGTAATTTACAGTTTTGTATCAAAGCTCAGCCTCTAAGGGTTGAGCGCCTGATAGCTACTAGAGGAAAAGATCCAGGATGGAAAACTCAAGGACGATGTTGATTGTAGAAGGATCCTCCATAAACAGACCTCCAGCCTTCTCTAGAGATAATTATCCTTACTGGGCAGACAGAATGGAGATGTACATCAAGTCTACCCAATATAGACTCTGGAATATCATCACTAAAGTAGATATTCCCCTAACTAAACCTGAAGCATAATGGGGAAATGAAGAATACACTATAATGGAGTTCAACAACAAAGCACGATATGACATAACGTGCACTCTATCCAGGACAAAATACAATAGATTCTGTGCCTACAAAACTACCAAGGAGCTCTGGGATGCTCTAAAAATCTCTCATGAAGGAACTGAGGATGTCAGACTTAGAAAAGCTGCCACTCTTCAAGGAGAGTACGAAATGTTCTCCATGCAGAAAGGAGAATCTATAGATGGAATGTTTGGAAGATTCCAAACAATTCTGAATGGGCTAACTGCTTTGGGCATCACATTCTCAAAAGCCCAAAACAACATGAAGATTCAATATAGTCTTCCTGCCCCATGGGAAGCCATGTCCACTGCTATATGTATTGGTAGAGACATGTAAAATTTAACTTTTGATGAACTCATTCGTGCTCTAAGAGTACATGAAGTACACCTGAGCAAAAGGGAGAAAATCAAAGTCAAAGAGCCTATTGTTCTACCTTCCATAACTGAAGTTCAAACAGAAGAGTCTAGTAAGAGAGACAAAAAGAAACATAAAGTTCTCAAAGCTGACTCAACTGAATCTAAAAATTTAGAAGAATCAATCGACGACGAGATCTTTGTGATGGCCAAGAGATTCAAAAGGATGATGATGAAGAAAGGACGAGGCCAGAGATTCTTCAAAAGAAAAGGAAACGGTTTCCTGAGAAACCATCCAATAAAGAAAAAGAATCTGAAGTAGTCTGCTTTGAGTATAGTAAACCAGGGCATATAAAAACTGATTGTCCAAGGTTGAAGAATAAGTGTAATCCTAAAAGAGACAACAAGAAGAAAAGCCTACTTACTTAGGAGGACCTCGATACAGAAAGTTTAGATGACTCTGACAAAGAAGAAACCGCCAATATATGTCTCATGGGAGGAGACTCTAAACAAATCTCATTCATCATCTTCTGACTCAGATTCTGATGATGAGGAAATTTCTTATGATGTACTTCTTGCAAACTATCATTTTACAGCTCAAGAATATAAATCTTGCAAAACCAAGCTAAAGATAGTTGTGGAAGAAGTCTTAAGACTAAAAGCTATAAATGAAAGTCTGTCACAAAAAGGAACATCAGACGAAGCATCTTCTCAAGATGAATCTGAAAAGAATCATCTTCTTTCTAAGATCAAAAGATTGAAAGAAGAAAATGATTCCTTAAGAAAATATTTAGTCAAGTTGATGGAGGACTATCTCCAAAAGCTCAACAAACTCTTCAACCTTACTTTTTAATAAATTGAGCTTCTAATAAAATTCGCTATGTTTTTGACTGTCTGACCAGGTTTAGTATTCAGAGCATAACATGGGCTACACAACTTTAATTTAGCTGTTCTTGGTGTCTTTTTAAAGCTGACTTAAAGTGATACAAAAGCTATAAAGACACAAAAGCTCAGTTCTAACTGAATCTAGGAGGAAATTGGGCTTGAAAGTAACGTTTGGATACTGCCAGGATGTTCCAGCAGGGTACTGACAAGGTTCAGTATTTCGAGCATAATGTGAGATACAAAACTCCAATTAAGTTGGTCTTGGTGGAATTTTAAAGCTGACTTAAAGGGCTACAAAAACTATGAAGACACCAAAGCCTAGTTCGAACTGCATCTAAGAGGAAATGGAGCTTGAAGTTAACGTTGCAATTCTACTAGGATTTTCCAGCGAGTTGTTTAATTGTTTAGGCCTATTAGTTTCTTTCAATTATGTATTTGTTTTAAGACTTGAATGTGGGCCTTGTAATTGTAAAGTGTGTTCAGCCTAGGGTGCCTCTCATCTCACCATTGATCACTCATTTCATCCTAGGGTGGAGAACATTTTAGATTTCTAACCTTAAGCCCATTGCACTTTCATTTAAGTTGGTCAACTTTCTTATTGTACTCACCTTTGGTCAAAATTAATGTAATAGAATTCCTAAGACTTGTGTTTTGAGAAAAGGAGAGAGCTCTCCTAGGTTTTCTTCCAAGAACCTTGAATCTTATCATGGATCCATGATCCAAGTGGCGATTCTCCAACCAAGCTTATTGGGTGCTTCATCCATGACGCTTACCACACTTCTTCCTTCTTCCATTTTTGCTATTTCTTCTTCTTTATCCTAAACCGTGAGTTCTAGTGTTAATTCCGCAAGCTACTTCAAATCAATTGAGTGTTGAATGATGAGTGAATGAAGATTGGGCACCCCTTTGCTTATCCATGAAGATCCCTTACAAGTTCCTCATGGGTTTCCAATGGGCTGATATATTTACAAAAGCTTTAAACGAAACTAGATTTAATTTCATAAAAGAAAATTTTAGAATTATTCCTCTGTTTGAGTAAGTTCTTTCGTTTGTTAAATCTTTCAGTCTATTTGCTGCTTTCGTCTGCATATTTTACGTTTATATTAGTTCGTGTTAAGACGAAACACTGCGTCTGATTAAAAGTTGAATTAGTCCGTCTTACTCTTCAACAAATGCAACGTTATATTATCTTTTAACATATTTTATTGAGTATGCATAAAGAAGTATTTAATGCAACATTTAATGTGTCTGGCATTTATGGCAAAAATTCTTAAGAGAACAAGACACACGCAGAATATACAGAGTCAATTCAATCATTAGAAAGAGATTCAAAGGAAAAATGTCAAATCAGTTTTAAAATACTCAAATAGCCGCTAAGAATACCAAAGCTACGTTTGAAGAAATTGAAATCAACTTCTTTGATGAGGAATGGTTCCTTCCCAGTCAACATATCACCAAAGAAACACTTCAAAATGTGTTTAAAGAAGTCTTTGAGATGATCACCGTTACCGGATGGATGGAGTTTGCATAATGGAAAGGGGCATGGTTGATGGAAGCATACGCTGAATACTGGAGTGGTTGTCTTCTTCTTCAAGAAAGAATCGACGGTCTTATTTCAAAAGATGAACATGTGATCAACCCGGATACGACTACGGCTGCAAAAAGCAAGATTGAACGAGTTATCTATAAGTCAAATTGGAATGCTCATGTAGATTGCAACTTAATTGATGAGATGCTATACGGGAAAGCTCGAACCTCTGGAGTTGCAAAATTCCTTAAAGCTAAAAACTTGATTCCAGAATGTAAAATTCTTCATTACCTTCTAATCAATGTTTTTACTCCAAGGACTGGTGTAAGAGAAAGTGTAAACAACAGAGACAGATTTTGTCTCTTTCATCTAATGCAACGAACAAAAATAAGCTTACCTCATATCATCATGGATCTCTGGTTGACCGCCCTTAAAGCTAGAGGCATTTCAAAGAAACCATGTATACCATATCCTTCTATCTTCTCGTGTTTCGCTATCAATCAAGGATTCATAGCCAAAGATGTTGCATGACATCCTTGTGGAAAAAAAATCAAACATGGTATTTTCTCTAAAATGCGTCTGTTGAACAAACCGTCTCTAGATAATGAACCTTAGAAGAGACAACTTAGATAATCAAATGTTCTTCCGTCTCAACAAATTTCACCTTCCAAACGTTTTAAAACCATAGCCCAAAAACCACCAAAGCCACCTCAAACACTTGACTAAACACAAGCCCAAACACTACCCCCAAACTCTTAAACCAATACAAGTTAAGATTGAAGCTCAATCTCCTATTCAGGTTCATGAAACAGTAAGTGATCTTCTTCCAGAACAATCTCTCATCAGAAGACGTCCTTGCTCTACAAAAAGAAAGGATAACGTAGTAGAATCTACTGAAACAAGCACAGAGGACAAAAAACTCTTTGAAAATTCCTCTGAAGCTGAATTTATTGTTAGAGAAGAAATTGAAGAAGTTTTAAAATTAAAAAGAGTAGAAGAAGAAGTAAAGAAGGAACTTGAAGCTAAAGCCAAACAACAAGAAATAACTCAAGATAAAAAGAAAATTGCCCTTGATTCTTCACCTCCTCTAGAAGAAGAAGTTGATGAGGAGCTAAAGAGAGCCATTGAAGCATTAAAAGCAAAGTCATTTGAGAAGAATAAACTTGCTTTAGAAAGACGAAATGGAGAAGGTGCATCTCGAACAACATCTGTTGCAATTATCGAAGATTTCCAAAATACAGACTCAGAGTCAATCAACACTCCATTTGAGTCTGCTGCATCCATACAAGAACATACTGAAGTAGCTTCTAAAGTCCTCTTACAGACAAAAGATTTTCTATCAGAGGAACAATTTGTATATTCAAGAAAGGAACCTCTTCTATACTTAGAAGTGGTTGATCTTGATGAACTCCCTTCTATGAGACGCAAGATCCCTACTGCTTTAGAGGAACAAAAGGCTTCAAGATAAAGGGGACATCATATCCTTTTCTATTTTATCATCCTCTAAAGCCTGCTCTGCTAGACTTTGCCAAATGCTACACTGTTGATGATGATAGAAAATGGCTTCGTCTACTAAATTGGGACAGTCTAGCCAAGATAAACATTAAGGGACTTAAAGGTATCAATAACTACAAGATCTTCTTAGAAGAATCTGAATTAGTAACTCATGCCTTGTCATATGAGCCAAACATCATACCATATACAACTCGTCCCCAAAAACCAATTCAGAAAGAGGAAACAATTGTATTCCATCACTGCTTACTCAATGACAAAACCTGTTACCCCGATGTGCCCAAAGAATGCTCTTACTGGACATTGGACACAATTGATGACCATGATCCAATCCCTTGGAACATCTCTCTGAACAAGACCGAATACATTGGTCTTGGCTATTCTCTTGGTCTAAATCTTCCATGGATTAGACCTCATTGCAAATGAGTGCACATAACTCAGGAGTTTGCACTTCTTAATCATGAAACTCTAGAAGAATTAACTCACGCCTTGCCTATTGATCATGACATATCTTTTCATCTTCTAGCACATGCGTATCAAAGGGAAGGAAAGGAGCAAGCTATCTCTCTCCATCATATCAGATGCAACACCGAGAAAGAAGGAAGGCCTCTACCTCACTTCCTTGGAACTCAATTCTCTTTTATCTCATCTTTAAACATTAGTTTCTCTATTCGACTGGACAAAACCCGTCCATGTAGCATAAAGGACTTAGCTAAAGGCAAAGAAAAGAAGGAGTATTCTGAGCCCAAGAGGTTCTGGTGGGCACGCCATATTCCTTAATTGCTTTCATCATCTGAATATGAACAGTTACTGTAGGAAGAACCTTTTGACAGTAGGACTCTTACCAAGATCCGTGATCATGAAGCCACCTTGGCTCATTCATCTGGTAAAGAGTTAGGAATGGAGGATTCCATTATTGGTGACAAACTCTATCCTGGAGGTGCCCACGCATACGAGCTAGACTCTGTACGTGATCAACTTCAACTCACTTCAATTGTGAGTGAATTCAACTGGAAATGGGATGAGACCTTTGCTGTTACAACAACTCTTCCTTACATCACTCACATTTTATTGAAGTTGAAGCTCCATCTGCTCAAGCCTACAAGACCCTCAAGAGAAAATACTCTGAATTGGAGAAAGAGAACTTATCCATCAAGTCTAAATATGATGTTCTTCTAAACAGAGTAGATTATCTTGAGTCTCTAATGCGAGAATTACTGTCTCGAAAATCACAAGGGAAGTCTTCCAAGGCAGGAGATCATGGCGCATCGCCTACATCTGGGCATTGAATGATCATTTCATCATAATGTTTTGATGATTGCAGCCCAAGGGGGAGAGGAAAAGGAGAAGAGAAGAGAGCAAAAGAAGAAAAAGAAAAAGAAAAATTTGAGGGGGAGTCGAAAAATATTTTTGCAATAGAAGAAAAAGAATGAATTATTAGTCTGAGGGGGAGCAAGTAGAAAAAGAAGAAAAAAAATCAAGCTCAGAGGGAGCTAAGAAAAATTTACTGTAATTTTCTTTTGATTTGTTCTAATATCAAGTTCTGGTTGTAATAAGAAAAATTATATCACATTGATTTAATACTTTTATATGAAAGAAGAATATTCAAGAACATCATCTCGATGTGATTTTACTATGCTATGATATATTCTGTGTATTTTGAACTAACATGTCTTATGCAAATTTTGTTCTGATATCTACACAATGTATCAAGTATGATCTTATCAGTCTGAAGAACTCAATCTTATGAAGTTTTCTGTTATAAGTTCAGTCTGATAAAGACCAAGCTGGAGCGTCTGCATCGTTTAAGCTCTGATACATCCTTGAAAGCTCTGAATAAAAAAGGAGATATTAATTTTGCTCGTATGGTCTGTAATCATCAAAAAAGGGTAGATTGTTAAGTCAAAATGACTTAGCATCTTAATTTTGATAATTACAAGACAGATGGATGTATCAACAGACGCAGAGGAAACAATGATCAGACGAATCATTATTAGCATAGACGAGAGATGCACCCTCAAAACAGCATATGCAACAGACGAAAGGTTCAAATCATCATATCTCAAGACAACCGTATTAGATGAAGAACCTCCAAAGACCAGACGGAGAGCTTGTCCCAACTTCAAGTCATGCGCTCAAGTGTGAAGATATGAAGACTGAAGTTGAAGACAAAGGAAGAAGACAGACGGATGAATTCAACACATAACTCATCTATTTATTCGTTCGTCTATCTATTTAATGATGTTCAGACGCTGAGTAACACATGCATTCGTTTCAAATCAAGTCGTTACTCAGAAGCTTCTAAAGGTGGAAAAAGATTTCAAAATAAACCTCTGTAACACGAAAAGCAGTTGTACATTCTTGTGAAATCTCTGAGCATGTCAAGTTAAAGCCTGATCTCACGCTGACATCCGCTAGATTTGCATTTATTATTCTGATTGCTCACTCTGCCAGATGTGAAAGTACCCAAGACAAAGGACTAATGTAACACCCTCAATTCCTACCATAATAAAGCCAACCAAAGTTTATTTCATAAAGTACTTTCAAGACAAATCTCTATATATCTCTCATCAAATTAAAAACCTCTTTCAAATAAAGAAATATTTATCATGTAACAAGAATCTTAGATTTGTAATATTCCTATATTATAGCAATCACTCAAAAAAGGGGGGGGGGGGTGGGAAGCACATCATGTTACGTCTTCAGAAAATCAGGTTCTCTTCTAGCCTACGCCCTTTGTATCTCCAAGAAACTGCTCATCTGCTCGCCCGTTCGCGGGGGATTATCACAGGTGTCAACTACAGACACAACCACAGGGTTAGCTCATAATTTAATGATAATAATAATACCATAGGAATAATACACACAACAAATATAAAGAAGACATGAGAAACACAATTTAAAACTCATCACAATTAATTATGCAATCCAATATGATACATGTCACTCACAATTCACTCTCATGTCATGTGGTACCATCAAAACAACTGAGCGATGCTAGGAGTACACTCTTACTAGAAATACTAGACAGTTACAGTCAGGGCAACCAGTGTTGCAATGTGAGTCACTTACCACTCATGTTGATCAGCCATAGTGGAA
This sequence comes from Hylodesmum podocarpum, assembly GCA_026586105.1. Lineage (NCBI taxonomy): Eukaryota > Viridiplantae > Streptophyta > Magnoliopsida > Fabales > Fabaceae > Hylodesmum > Hylodesmum podocarpum. The sequence continues at coordinate 5,288,505 of JALJEV010000804.1, forward strand.
GCTATCCCCACCGCGAATACCCTCAAAGTCCTAGGCCATTGCATCGACCCATCAGGGACCAACCGTACTAGTTCCATTCATCGTCACCTTTCGAAAACATTTTCATATGTTTAGCATTCATAATAATCTCTCTCTTTTTAAAACACCAAGGGGCAACCTCACTGATCATTCTAGCAGTAGGCATCCATCCCTTTCATCAAAACATTTAGAACAGGTTATCATGAACCTAAACGACTCATAATGCAATATGACCCGCAAAATTAATCTCTCAATCCATATCAATCATCCCACAGAACAGAATATTTAATTTAACAAAAGGTATTAAGATCAACATACAATTAATTAAACATAACTAGCATTATATAGCCAAAAATGACTAAACACTAAATAAGCGATAATCATCACAATGTAATAAATCAAAATAACTTATAAACCAAATAAATCATCATCTAAAGAATTACCAAAAGGAAAAAACGATACAAGGAAGGATGAAGATATTAAGAAAATAATAAAATAGTAATTAAAGGTAAGAATTAAACTTATTGAGATTTTATTAGAAAACACAATATAACTAAAAGAAATCAATACTAATTAAGTAATAATTATCATAATATAATAATTAATTTAAATAAATCATGAACCAAATAAATAAGATGGAATTAAATAATACATAAAAAAATATCAATAAAATAATAAATAGTAGAATCGAAACAGACCACATAACACATAACCTAATAAAAGACGAAAAAATAAATTTTAAAACTTATTGGTAATTGATCACTAAAATTCAAAATCTTCCTTTTAAATATTCACCATTCTTTTTGGAAATTATTCCATAAGTATTTTCTAAATATGCATAAGTAGACAAAATAATTATTTAGAAATCATAATTATCCTTTCACTGGTACCGAGACTTTTAAATAACATACATATAAATAAAAAAATATTACAATTAGCTAAATTCTCATTGAAATAAATGAAGCATTATCCCAAAATATTCATCAATGCATTAAAAAATACAATCCACAACAACCCGACCACTATTCTTACACTTGTCAAAGCGATTTCAAATGGTGTAACTTAGTTCAAGGAAGCATGGTTAATTGTATACTGATTAATTAAAAAAAAATGTTTGCTAATATGAAAATAAAAGGAAGGGTAATAGTCACGAAAGTCACATTGTTAATACTAAATCCATTATTTAAGAAAAACTAAAACTAAATAATAAAACTAAAAACTAAATAATAATTTGACTAGATATTGCATCATCAATATACAAGAATATTTGAAATCAATAAATAAGTAAAGTAAAACATAAACCCAAACTCTTCATATAATCACTCCAGAGCAATAGCACACTAATCCAATAATCGAACCAAAACACAAGGAATCTATTTCCCTAACTTGCATCACAAAGTAATCCAGCGTATATTCACAACAGATGCGACATTCACTTGAATATCTAAAGGTTCAATGGAAGCTTCAGAAATTTGAACGGGAACAAAGAAAACTAATATTCCAACACATCACCGTATAATACCAATCAAATAGGTTTGCAACAAAACAATTCTACGGTAAGAACGAATAGAATCGAAATAAAATACTATAAACAATCAAACAGCCATGACAGAGTATTGCATATAAGAAACATAATTGAAAAATAGGAAGAATTCATTATTATGTTTAAATTTGAAACTACCCTGACCTGGATATGAATCAATCACGCGTAAGGGAGAAAAATTGAGATCAATAGGATCGTGGTCTCTGCTCTCAGTCAGAAATTTTACTTTTCTATTTTTTGTTTGTTTGGAAGCAACACAGGAACAGAAGTGCAAGGATACCAGAGTGATGAAAAAAAAGATATCAAAGAGATAAAAGTAGATTCTCTGGTGAAAATTTACAATAACCCACTCACCTAAACTCCCTCAAGATATTTTCTTTTATTTTATTTATCTTTTATTTTATTAAATTTATTTTATTTATTTTATTTCTAAAATTCGGGCCGTTCAAATCTACAGTCTAATACTTCACGGGGATGCCTATAAAAGGACTTCATTGCTGCGAGTTCAAGTTGGCGAACTACATTGCAAATATTATACTCATCAACTCGCTCAAGCTCTCAAGTTTAAAAGTTCGCTCGCCACGAACTTAGAATAGATTTCATTGTAAAATCCCTCTACCTGGGTTTAGCTTGCGGAGGCTGGGGTCAAAGAATACCGGTTTAGCCTAAGAAGGTTGTGTTCAAAGAATATCTGTATTTTAGCCAGGAGTGGCTGAGTTCAAAGAATACTCTTAGTGGAACCTCAAGCAAATTCTGGGTAACTGGATATAGTCTTGAATAGATGAATCAATATAAAAATATTATTGCTTTGATTATTTTTATTTGCTTACTAACAGAGGATAATAACTTGAACTAAGTTTTTCATATTAAAATCAATCTTTGAAAAGATAAGTATAAGTTTGCGTCTGATTAAACGTTTCAATACAGACGCAAAATGCATCGTCTGGAAAAGTTTTTAACAAAATACACAATTCAACCCCCTTCTTGTGTATTTGTGTTTTACATGTGGCATAACGTGTTTTGCAGTTGAACTCCATTATAGGGTATTCTTCATCTCCCCATTCTGATTCTGGTTTGGTTAGAGGAATGTCTCCTTCAGTGATTATCCTTTGAAGTTTGTATTGGGTGGATTTGATGTACATCTCCATTCTGTCTGCCCAGTAAGGATAGTCGTCTCTAGAGAAAGCTGAAGGTTTGTTCATGGAGGATCCTTCTTCAATCAGATCTTTTCCTCTAGTAGTTGTCAGGTGCTCAACCATTAGAGACTGAGCTCTGATACCAAACTGTAAAATATAAACACATAAGAAAGGGGTTGAATTGTGTTGATTAATTAAAATCTTTTTAGACGATGCATTCTGCGTCTGTTAGAAAGAGCTATGGGCAGACGCAAGTTACTTTTCTACTTTAAAGATTGATTTTAATGAAAATTTTTGTTTAAGTCCTTTATCCCAGTTAGTCAACAAAAGAATAAGTAAAGTGATGATATTTTTATACTGGTTCGTCTGTGAAGACTATGTCCAATTACTCAGCAACACGCTAAGTTTCCACTGAGAGTATTTTTTGAACCCAACCACTCCTAGCTAATTACAAATATTCTTTGGACACAACCTTCTTAGGCTAAAACAGTATTCTTTGGACCTGGCCTCCGCAAGCTAAACAAGGTATTCTTTGAACACAACCTCCTAAGGCTAAACTAGGTATTCTTTCAACACTTAGCCTCCTCAGTTATTCTTTGGACCTCAGCCTCCTCAGGCTAAACAATTATTCTTTGGACCTCAGCCTCCTCAGGCTAAACATGTATTCTTTAAACACTTAGCCTTCTCAGACTACAAATACCACAACAATGGTTTACAAATAAGATCAAAGAAAAGAATCCTCTACACAGACAGATATTTTACAATAAAAGCAGTTTGTAGTTCAGGGCGAGTGAACTTTTGAATGAGCGAAGCTTTGAGAGCGAATAAGATTGATAACTTGTAGTGTAGTTTCTTGAAGTATTTGTTAGACTGAAGATTTGAAGGTTTGTCCTTTGTCTCGAGTACTCCAACATCTGGCAGAGTGAGCAATCAGAACAATTAATGATTTCGCAGCAGAAGTCAACGTGAGATCAGGCTTTGACTGATTTGCTCAGAGATTTCACCGAAAAGTGCAGATTACTTTTCGTGTTGTAGAGGTTTAATCCAAATCTCTTTCTCCTTTTAGAAGCTTATGAGTAATGACTTGATTTGAATGAGGACACGTGTTACTCTTCGCTCTGAACTTCATTAACCTTTGATAGACGAATGAATAAAAATTGAGTCATGTGTTGTACTCATTCGTCTGTCTTCTTTCTTCTTCTTCGTCTTCAACTTCAGTCTTCATATCTTCATGCTTGAACGCTTGATTTGAAGTTGAGATTAACTCTCCGTCTTGTGCCTTGAAGGCTTGAAGCTTGATACAGTTGCTTTGAAGCTTGATGACTCTAACACTTCGTCTTGTACTTGTGCGTCTATGTTTGATGGTGCATCATTCGTCTATGCTCATTAATGATTCGACTAATCATTTCCGTCTGCGTCTGATGACTCATCCGTCTATCTTGTAATTATCAAAATTAAGATGTTAAGTCATTTTGACTTAACATTAACAATTTTTTTTTTACCAATTGATAATTTGAATTGGTCAATTTTTCCTTTAAATATTTTTTAAAAATTTGTATTGCATTTAAATAATTTTTCTAAACTAACTTTCTAATTTTAATCATACACAATTCTATTATTAACTATACTAATTTTTTCTAAATAACTACCTAAATTGTTAAAGTAAAAATATTTACTAAATCCCTAGAGTAACATTATATATTAAACCTATACTAAAACTAACATTAACACCTAACTATAATATTAATCTAAAAGTTAAACAAGTTAAGTATTTGAAAATGTTCCTCTTAATTCAGCCGATAAAATAAGGGGGGACCATAGTCACAGGTGGGGACCAAAATATTGACAGAAAATGTAAATGAAAGATTTGGAGAGGAAAAGAAGAAAAAGTAAAGAGGCAAGGAATGGAGGTGAATGAGGAGAAGTAAATGATAAAAGTGAAATGGGAAGACGGAGGGAGTGATAATTATGTTTGGATGTGTATCTGAAACGCGTCAAAAAAATTATCAATCTTTTCAGTACACACCTTAGTCTTGGGCAAATCTCTAACATTTGACACATGACACAATCACGTAAAATGTGCTCTGTGATTGTACCCGTGAGCTCGATGCATTCGGCCCAAATGGACCAGGGCCGTAATAAATTTACAGCGGATCGCATTTTGTTTTAAAAAAATAAACAAAAGGATCAAAAAGCTAGTATATCATCATTGAGTGCATGCTTAATTTTCTCGCTAATCTCTTGCTAAGGCCACACCAATCACTTGCTAAATTCGTCTGCTATTGTTTCATAAATCCCTCGCAAAATATCAATATCATTCCTTATAGCTAATCCCTTTCGAATTTGTCGTTGAGCGCAAGAATAATTTCCTCGCTGATCTCTTGCTAAGGCCTCGGCATTAACTTACATTAGTCGGTCACTATTATTTTGCAATTAATCCTCGCAAATATCAATTTGATCACTATGCCAACCCCTTACAAATTTGTCGCAATATATATTTTCATAATTTTTTGCAAATTCTTAATATTTATTGCATATTCCTTGCTAATTCACAATAACTGTATTATTAGACCTCGCTAGGCCCTTGCCAACACTTTATTTAAAAGTTATAATTATCTTAATTGAATATCCTAAAATTTATTTTTTTATTTAAAAGTCTTAATTGAATATCATTTTTTATCAAAATAAAAATATTTCAATCCAATACATTTCCCTAAGTCATATAAATATATTTTAATAAATAAAAGAGACTGATTTTAATGATTACATTTTTTTATAAATATTTATAAAAAAATTCATGAATTAAAGTTTACTTATTATAAGTTAAAATTAACGTTTTGGAAAAGCTAATTAAGAAAATTTTTTGAAAAAAAAATTAACTTATGTTCATATGGAAAAGCTAAATTAACGTATTGAGGAAAATTTAAATAAGAAAATTGTTTCGCAAATCAAATACCAGTTAAAGAAAAGGTAGAATTCTTAATTCCATATAGAAAATAGAGAAAAGAATAAAATAGAGGATGGAAAAGAAACAAAATAGAGACTTTTGGCAATTCTTATATGGGGACAAAGAACAAGACGTACGCAATCACGTATATCCCTATTTCACATTAAAATGATAATACATGAATAAAGCATTGTAAGTGTGTGGGAAAAACAAAGAACAATTACTTTCATGGCCTAAGAATTTATTCCTTGCATGGGAAAGGGAGTACCCAATCCATTTGCTTCAACAAACCAAAGTATACATACAAATAAGGAATTGTCCATTTGACAAGAAAAAAAGCTTACTCCTCAGAATGTCCACAGCTTATATAAATATAGATACAACGAAACTTGGAATCAAACAAGTTCAATTCGAAGCATTTTTAGCCACGATTTGGTGAGTGAAAACACACTATTAAGCATATAACACCTTCTAGCTAAAGCCATGGCTTATAGACACAGAACACCAATTTTCCGTCAGAAACTATGCGTAACGCGTGAATGAGACAATGTAGTCATTAAAAAACACAAAATAGAAGTGTTTGGGTGATTTTTATGAAATGTTTTTATAAAAATATTTTCAAAATTAAGTAAAAATAAGGAAATATATTCTTTTAAAAACTGTTTTCAGAAAATTGAAAAATTTAAAATATAAATAGAAATTCCTCAAATCAAATACCACCTAGTCACACTCATATTCTACATGTTTATCTGGTTTGCGAATTTTATTTGATTCTTATAAATGGATGATTTTTTAATATTATAAATTAATGCATATGTGTTTTCTTCTCTCTTTATTTTGTTTTAAATGACTTTCTTTTGCATTTAAATTTAAATTTAAATTTTAACATTTTTACATTCTTTAATTATGTTTATCTTATTAGTTAATTTATTTATTTATTTTTAAATAAGAAATTTTTTCTTTTTTATGTGTTTATTTTAAAAGATTCTACTTATATAAACATTTTTTTTATTTAAAAATAAATAAACCACATATGATTTTTAATTAATAGTTTAGTTGATTAAAAAACAGTTTTTTAATAAATAAGTTCAATTGAGCAGACCCTATATCCTAATAAAAACAAAATGTAAATTTACAATACTCAAGTCGTAATGTAAGAATGTGTTAATAATTTTGAATTATATAACAGTGCCTCTATTCTCATTACTAGAATTTATTTTTTATAAAAAGGACAGAGGTATTGACAATGCGGTACTATTTTGAATCGATGCGAGGCTATTGATAATACTGTACTCTTTAGCATTATAATAAATATTTCTAATTATATGAAACACAGAAATATTAGTACTATATTTATTTAGCAAATTATTATGTGAACTTTGTAGATTTTTTTTATAATTTATCTTGTTTACTATTTTATTATTTGCTAAGATGCATAGTGATAATATTTGATACCTCATATTTTTAATAAACACCTTAATATATTTTTAATTTCTCTCTATCATTCTTCGTATAAATCATATGGTCTATTATATTTATGTTTTTCATCTTGTCACTCTCTCACTGAATATATGATAGCATACTACTTCCATCAATCTTTTTCCTTTAAAATTTACTCTTCTTTTAAGGAGCTTGTTAAAAATAACATTTCATACAGGACATGAATAAAGATGTGTTGCCCAGTTTTAGTTTATCATGTAGACGCGTGTGGATTCTTCCGAGAGTACGTTGTAAGTGTTTAATCACATCTGAATAATCAAGATAATTCTTAACATAATTCAAATTATACAACAAACAACTGCAGCTCATTTTTTATTTTAAATTTATGATATTAGTTCTCACAATTCATCAAAATAATAGTTTTAGCATAAATGTATGTGTAGTTGACACTTAATGGTTATTAATAATCATGTTAATCAAAATTAATTTTACCTAACTTTAACTCAAACACAAGTTACAACTATATCTTGTAAAAAAAAATGGGTTTAAATCATTTTTTTTTTCTTTTTCTTTCAAATAGAATTCGTGTGAAATTTATACTAATTTTATTTACTCTTGCTTTTACAGGCATTTCAATGGACCGTCTACAAGTTAAAATTTTTCCTGGATTCTATATATGTATTTCTCTCTAATTGTATTTTATCTATACGTGTATTTCTCTCATCATCATATTTTATATATGTATTCCAATTGTCTATCAAATAATTTTAGATGATTACAAGAGAAAGGCAAATGCAAGGAACTAGATGGGTCCGATTCTGTTCCTGATTGTATTGAGTCAAAGGCAATTCATGGCAGGTTTAAAACTCCAGTTCGCACCATCACAGTGCCAAAGTAGGAAACATCACAAGCTACTCCTAAACAAAAGAAGTTGAAATTACATGAGAAAAAGGTGTTGAAACATCACATAAGAAGAAAGGCTTCCAACGGGTAAAGAGGAGGTTGAGTCCAAATGAACATCAACAATGCTAACGAAAATATAAACAGCTGAAAAGCCTCAAAAGGGTCAAGAGGATGTCGAGTACTCAAAATCAACACCAACAATGTTAACCAAAGTCAACACAGCTCTACCAACCAAAAATCTAAACAGTTGAGGAAACTCCAAAGGGTCAAGATGAAGTTGAGCCAAAACAAGCAACAAATGTTACCAGAAAGTTAACAGTTAAAGAGCAATTGGAAGAACAGAAGACTAAAGAAACAAGTGATGAAGATTTAGAGAAGAAAAGAATCTCAAATAAGAAAGTTAAAGAGGAACCTGCTGAGCGAAGATAGCTTATGGGAGATGAGGAGTAGAGTGATTCTGAAGAGGAAGAAACTGAGAAAATGGTTTGGGTGTGGATATGTAGCCATGAAAGCAGAACCTTTTGCTCCAATGAAGAGAATGCAATGGAATGGGTTGGTTCTGTTTCCCAGGCTGTCTCAAAAATAGCAGAAGGGATATGGAATGAGGAATAGAAAAAATTAGCAGCAAATTACTGCCTTGGAACCTTATGTGTATTTTAAGTTTGCCTCATGAGGGAGAACCTACAACTTGTTCTACTCTATGTATCATTTCTCACAGTTTCACATGAATGATACATGTAATTCTATTCATGGTGGCATGCTAAAAGAGTGCATGCAATCCATGCTTCATGTTTCATGTTATACAGGAATGGCAACCAAGCTGTAAATAATCACATTTAGTTCTTGAAATAATTATATTTCATGTGTTTAAACTATATATAATGTATACCCTTCCAGACGTGGGATTTGACACATTTAATCTTAATATTGTTATTAAATGCTAAATTGCTATTTTATTATTGGATTCAGGTCTTGTTATAATTGTTGAAGTTAAGAAGTTTGGAATTTATGTCATGATTGATATGTCTGGTATTGTTTTCAACGAGAAAATAAAAAAGTCACAAGGCGTGTGCAAATTGAAAGTGATTGTTTGTAAACAACGTATTGGCTCAGGTGGAACGAGCTCTCATAGAAGGAATTAGATCAGCACATGCTAAAGAAGTTTTTGCCTTAAATAAGATTTACCTTCTTCCAAGAGCCCAGTGACTTCAAGAGAAAAAACTAAATCTGGTTCTGGTCTCGATAATTTTTTATTTTTTATTTTTTTAATTTTGGTGCCTGACTTATTTTTTCATTTTAATTCATGTGATTTGGAAACTTTTTTTTTTTTTTTTTTTTTTTTTTTAGTTTCACCTATATATTTAGGTTAAAGAAAAACAGAACCAACAAATAGTGAGTGGATCCTCTCAATTTAAAAACAAGTGGTGTCAATCTAACTGAATAGTTGAATTGGATCAAATTTAACAGTAAGATTTCTTTATACAAAACTCATGCTTTCATTAAAGTTGCCACCAACTCAAATTTTATTCCCCTTTCCAATTTATCTTAACACATTTAGACCTCCACCACGAGAACGTCAACGTTAACGAGAAGGGATGAATGAGTTTTCTGTAAAAAAAACCAAGTTAGCCTCAACGTCGGGTTGATTCCGGCAACCGAGGGCAAAACTAGTTGAAAGAATCGCTACTACAACTGCAAGTACCTATATTTCCGATTTAAGGTATAAACAAAGTAGGAAATGTTTTTGCAGTTGCACAAAACCTTAAAAAGGTGTAAATGTCATTTTTCTCAAAAACCTATTAAAAACAATATAGATATGATTATCTTAATTGAATACTACGAATTTGTTTATTATTTACAAATATTAATTTAATATCTCAGTACTTTTTAAATTTTAAATTTTCAATGCAATATTCTTCCTTAATCACATAGGTAATTTTTTAATAATTAAAAAGATATTTATTAAAAAAATGTTACCGAATTCTTAATTCCAGAGAGAGAATAGAGAAAAGAACAAAATACAGGGCGGTAGAATTTATATTATAACAAGAGGCAATTACGTAAACCTCTATTCATATTATAATGATACATACATGAATAAAGCATAGCTAGTATTGTAAGTGTGTGGAAAAAACAAAGAACAAATACTTTCATGACCGAAGAATTTATTCCTAGTATGTAACTCAAGCTCTGCATGGGAAAGGGAATACCCAACCCATTTACATTAACAAACCAAAGTATACATGCAAACAAGGAATTGTCCCTTGACAAGAAAAAGAATTAATCCTAAGAAAGTCCACACCTTATATAAACATAGATACAACGAAACATGAAATGTAACAAGTTCAATTAAAATCTTTTAGCCACACTTTGGTGTGTAAAAACCTACTATTTAGCAAATAACACATTTTCTAGCTAAAGCTATGGCTAATAGGCAGAGAACACCGAGTTTCCGTCCACAACTTTCTATGCGTCGCGTGTATGAGACAATGCAGCCACGATCAGAGACAAAAGAATCCGCAGAAGCTTACATTCTACATGTTTATCTCCCAGGTTTGCAAATTTTACTTTCCTCTTAATTGATGATTATTTTTATTATTATATATTAATACATGTGTTTCTTCTTTGTTTTATGCCTTTCTCCTGTATTCAAATTCAAATTCAAATTTTAACAGTTTTACGTACTTTAATTATGTTTAACATCTTATGGGTTAGTTTGTTAAATTTATTTGTTAAAAAAGTATTTAATTAATTTCTTTACTTATTTGATTCAAGAAACACTTTTTTAATAAATAAGTTTAAACACTTATTAATTGCTTTACTAATTAACTGTGGAATTTTAATGATACAGATCGTGTTTACCATTTAATTATTTAGCAAGTTGTATGTAAAATCTCTTGCTTTTAGGAATGTGTTATAAATAGCATATCATACGGGGCTTGAATAAAGTTGTTGCCTAGTTTATCATGTAGATGCTTGAATACAGGGCTTGTAAATGTTTAATCACAAATGAATAATCAAAATAATTCTTAACAATTTAACTTATCCAACAAACAAGTTTGAACATAAATATATGAATAGTTCACATTTAATGGTTAATAATCATGTTGTTCAAAATTAATTTTACCAAATTCTAACTCAAACACATGTTAAAACTATATCTTGGAAAAAATGGGTTCAAATAATTTTTCCTTTTTTTATAAATAGAATTTTAGTGGAATCAATACTACTTTTTTTTTTTTTCTTGCTTTTACAGGTTTTTCAATAGACAGTGTAAAGACTGCATATGAGGCCCCTTCAAGGTCGATGAGGATTACAGGAGAAAGACAAATTCAAGGCACCAGATGGGTTCGATTTGACCAATCATATTCAATCCCTGATTATTGTGAGCCAGAGGCAGTTACGGGCAGGTTTGTAACTCCTGTTCTCACCTTGACAATGCCAAGGAAGAAAACATCACCAGCTAGTCCTAAACAACAAGAAGTTGAAAGACCACAAGAGAAAGGTGTAGTAGCTGAAGCAAAGCCTGATGCAAAAGGCCAAGAGACCATTCCACCACAACGTACAAGAACTACAACCAAAGTGGAAGAACCAATTGAAGACAAGAAAAGTGCCTCACCACCAAGACAAGAAAAGGCTACTCTTGAAGACACACCATCTCAAATCCCTTCAGAACTAATTAAGCCTCAAAAGGGTAAAGAGGAAACTGTAGAAAGACTTAGTTCTGCACTAACAAGTAAGCCTGAAATGAGTGGAAAGGAGTTGGAGCCAAAACCAACACCAACAAGAGCAACCACATTGCAAAAAGAAGAAAAGATTCAAACGGGTAAAGAGGAGGTTGAGCCCAAATCAACATCAACAATGCTAACGAAAATAAAAACAGCTGAAAAGCCTCGAAATGGTCAAGAGGATGTTGAGTCGAAATCAACACCAACAATATTAACCAAAGTCAAAACGGATGAAAGACCCCAAAAGGTTCAAGAGAAATTTGAACCAAAACCAACAACAATGGCACCAAATATAAAAACAGATGAGGAACCTCCAAAGGGTCAAGATGAAGTTGAGCCAAAACATGTAGCAACAAATGTTACCAGAAAGCCTACAGTTAAAGAGCAATTTGAGGAAAAGAAGACAGAGGGAAGTGCTGAAGATTTAGAGAGGGAAAGAATGTCAAATAAGGAAATTAAAGGGGAACCTTCGGAGTCAAGAAAGGTTATGAAAGATAAGGAGCAAAGTGATTCTAAAGAGAAAGAAACCAAGAGAAAAGGGTTTGTGAATGGATATGTAGCCAGGAAAGAAGGACCTTTTGCTCCAATGGAGAAAAAGGAAGGGAAGAGTGAAGAGAATGCAATGGAATGGTTTAGTTCTGTTTCCAACGCTGTCTCAAAAATAGCAAAAGGGATATGGAATGAAGAAGAGAAAAAATTAGCAACAAATATCGGTGCTGCAGTTCTGGTTATTGCAGCATTAGGAGCTTATGTGTCTTATAGGTTTACCTCTTGAGGGAGAACCGAAAATTTGTTCAACACAATGTGTCATTTCTCACACTCACATGAATGATAAAATGTAATTCAAATCATGGTGGCCTACATAAAAAGTGCATGCAATCCATGATATTTATTTCATGTTATATATGAACGGCAACCAAGTTGTGAATAATCATATTTGGTTCTAGAAATAATCATATTTCATGTCTTTAAACTATATCACTTCAGATGTGAGATTAGGTTGGTCTTGACTCTTGCCACAAATTTTAATCTGAATATTGTTATTAAATGGTGATTAGCTATTATATTATTGGATTCAAATCTTGTAATAATACTTGAAGTTAAGAAGTTTGGAATTTATACGATGATATACTGATATGGTTTTCAATGAGAAAATAAGAAAGACATAAGGAGTGAGCGAATTGATATCATTCGCAGTAATTTTGAAATATTTTGTTATTGATCTCTGTTAAAAAAAAAATAAATAAATAAAACGAAACTGACAAGTAATGAAATTTTTGCAACTATTAACTGGCAGAGAGACAGAGAGAGAGAGAGAGGCAGGCAACCAGCCAAGTACATCTTTAATCTGGAGACCGCTAAAAGAATCAGCATAAACCAGGCTAAAAATTCTATTTATCAAAATAAATTGTTTTATAAATATTGTAGCAAAACATATTCACGGTCCGGTACAATGTCACCGGATAAACATTTTTCCTAAAGTCCAAATTTAACACATACCTCACAAAGTATGTAAAGAAATCAATTTTTAATTGATTTCTACTTTTTCGTCCCAAAGAATGTTGTACTTCCAATAATTTCACATGCTTTCTGTTCACATTCCAGTTTGCCCCACCTTGCGTCGACTCTTTCACAGGGGAATATTGGTTTGTCAAGGCTGTTAAAAAGAATATCAAATGTCATGCAAATGAGAAATTATGGCACTTACACCAGTTAGTTTGCTACAGTTGAAAGCAGCAGCTACTTCTGTAAAAACTTTCATCTAGGACCAACTCACTCAAAACCTCAATCAAACAAACCCTCAAGCAAAAGCGTTTGGGATTAATGTGTGGTAAAAATTTAACTTTAATTACAAGAATGGGTCATCATGGATCAAACTTGAATAACTTGTCATACAGGCTCTAATGGCATGTCAAAAACTGACTCCAAGAGCTTCAGTTCTTATTGAGGGCTCATTCATGGTTTTATGACTAATATAGAGTTTAACAGGAAATGAAACCAATTGTTTGACCAAGCCTATGAGTTTTTAAGCTATATCATAAAAGGGACACATTCTTTTCAGGTATAGACATATCAAAGTCTTCTTAACTACTAGCAACCTGATGCATATTTAAAGGAAAAAAGATTTGGCATACCCATTAAAATAATAAAAGTGGCTTACACAGACAAACCCCATGAACAAAAAATGGTAGCTCGATTAATGATACACTGACTATAGTCAACAATAAAATCTTAGAAACACTTGAGATGGGATATATCCAAAACATATTTTCTTTGAGAAATAACTAAACCCTCCTTAGATTGAACCACTTTTACAACAATAAAATGTTTTTGACTAAGGTCTTTGGTCTAAAAATGACTAATAAATGTTATTTTAGCTTGAAAACCACAAACCCACAACCTGAGACCAAAAATGGGTCAAGGGACCTCTGACAAGAGTTATGGTGGTGATGCAGCGGTGTTACGGTGGCGGCTGGCTGGTGTGTGAACAGCATGAGCCTGAATGACCAGTTCACTAAACCAGCATGTGAGGAAGCATCAGTTTGAACCAGGACCTAGCACCACTTTGGTTAGGTCATGCTTGACAAGGTGCTCCTACCCCTAAAGTCGCCTGAGAAAATGGTCACCAACAGACAGTGGTGGGTGGTGGTCTCCAGAGACAGGAGACAACAACCATTGACCGAATAGCAGAGCAGGACCAAACCTGTTCCGATACCAGCTTAAGACATGATATTTTCAGGAAAGCTTAAGTAAGTTTAGTTTCTCACTCAGCTAAGATCATATATATATATATATTCAAAGTTCAAAAGGGTACACAATACAAAAGGTAAAGACCCCCTTTAATAGATGGCTACAGCAGAGACGGAAAAAGTAAAACAAGACTTCAGAACAACATATGATAAAACTAAACAAATTACATCATTAAAAATCATAAGCAGAACTTACCTTCTATTAACAACATTATGCACATGACATAGCCACTGAGAAAATTCAGTATGTGACCCAGTCTGTACAGGATTTGCTCTGCCAAACATGTAAAGAAGAAATTAAGTAAACGAGAAATTTTCAAGGACTGATGTGGTACAGTAAAATGTAAAAATTGGAGATGATCAAATAATTTATTAAGTAACATGTGTCATTGAAACAGGCTACTATATTCAAGATCTGTAAGAGCTATTATATTAGCGAGTCACAGGTGATTAAGTTCAAGAGATGGTGAAACAGTTTGACTTTTATGCAAGGTCAAATCATATTAAGGCCTGAATAAACTTCTACATAAGCATGTAAAAAATAAATAAGGTAAATGAATTCAGCTTCTTACATAAGTTAAAATCAAATTATGCACTTAACTTTTGTACAATCTTTTCTATTAACTTCTCCAAAGGCTAAGTTGCATAAGTTGATTTTAGCTTATAGAGAGCTCAATGCATTTTACCTTCTTATTTTCTTCTCCAACAAGAACTTATACAGAAGTTTGTCCAAACAGGACCTATAGATGGTGTTATGATATGATATATATCTTAGGAGATATTATGGGAATTGATAGAGATATCTTAGGAGATAGAGATTTGATTTGATTTCAGTTTCTTATCTTAGGATTCCTCACATGTATATATAAAGATTTAATTCCTCTTGATGAATACACAAAAAATTCCTCTCCTCTCCTCTCTTAATATAAAGTGCTAGCTTAGAAACGAGGGAGAGTTTTGTTTGGTTACTGTAGGGTTGTTGAAAGCTTTTGGAGGACATAGCCAAAACGTGTCTGTTTGCTACACCGCTAGTGAGGAAAGGAACATAGAGTCCCGATCAGCGTTTCCCTGGAGAAACAATGGCCATCTGACCTACGCGTGAAGCTCATGCGACATCACAAGCCTCTGTCATACGTGGCGTGTGAGGGCAACACGCGGCCTTCCTTGTGCCGGAGTTAGTATGTCGTCAGTGTTTCGTGGTTGTCGGCGGGTGTCTAGACTGTTAGAAATTTGTAGTTTGATTTGAGTCCCACATCGTATAAACAATGAGAGGGATTGCTTTTATGTCTCTATATAAACAACTCTCTGTAAAAGCTTCTATGTGCACAACAAAGACAATACATATTGTGTACCCGTGGACGTAGGTAATGCCGAATCATGTTAAATCCTTGAGTCTCCTTTTCTCTCTCTTCCTTATTCTCTTCTTTTATTATTGTTTTGTTCTTAACAATTGGTATCGGAGCCAATATCTTAGTATGCTCTGTGATTGCGGTTTTGTCTGATCTTCCACATCAAAAACGATTTGGTTTCTCTTGATGAATACACAAAAAATTCCTCTCCTCTCCTCTCTTAATATAAAGTGCTAGCTTAGAAACAAGGGAGAGTTTTGTTTGGTTACTGTAGGGTTGTTGAAAGCTTTTGGAGGACATAGCCAAAACGTGTCTGTTTGCTACACCGCTAGTGAGGAAAGGAACATAGAGTCCCGATCAGCGTTTCCCTGGAGAAACAATGGCCATCTGACCTGCGCGTGAAGCTCATGCGACATCACAAGCCTCTGTCATACGTGGCGTGTGAGGGCAACACGCAACCTTCCTTGTGCCGGAGTTAGTATGTCGTCAGTGTTTCGTGGTTGTCGGCGGGTGTCTAGACTGTTAGAAATTTGTAGTTTGATTTGAGTCCCACATCGTATAAACAATGAGAGAGATTGCTTTTATGTCTCTATATAAACAACTCTCTGTAAAAGCTTCTATGTGCACAACAAAGACAATACATATTGTGTACCCGTGGACGTAGGTAATGCCGAATCATGTTAAATCCTTGAGTCTCCTTTTCTCTCTCTTCCTTATTCTCTTCTTTTATTACTGTTTTGTTCTTAACAATTGGTATCGGAGCCAATATCTTAGTATGCTCTGTGATTGCGGTTTTGTCTGATCTTCCACATCAAAAAGGATTTGGTTTCTGCTCAGGTAGAGAAGTAGTGGGAGCTTTCCTAAAAAAACAATGGTATTGGAAGAAGTGTGTGAAGTCTTCCTCTAGTTATCCCAACAAGTGGTATCAGAGTCGATGGTTCAACTTGGCGACCGGATCAAATGAGTGATGAAATGATTGGAGTGGATCTAAGTAAGGTCAGGTGGACCTACTTTGTAGGGATCCCTTGTATCGAAAATCTTCCAAGCAGGGATGGCTAGGTTGCGTGTGCCATTGATGTGAGCTATCAGAACAGCGGTAAAAGAACTAGGGCATATCGACGACAATGTGAAGCTCAAGAATTGTCCCGACGATGGAAGCTCTAATGACCATCATTGACAATAGGCGAGGAGGTCTAGTGGTCCTTTGTTTGAGGGAGGAATGTAAACAATGACATTAGAAGAAGAGATATGGGAGCTTTGCTAGAGACCCGTCGGTGGACAGGGTAGGCGTAGGAGACCCGTTGGTGGACAGGGTAGGCGTAGGAGACCCGTCAGGTGGAGGGCAGGCACAGGAGACCCGCACATTTGAGAAGCAATAAGGAGATGATATGGTTGAAGAATTTTCTCAAAGAATAATTGATGATAAAGGCGTTACACTAGGTGATGTAAATCAAACTCCAAGTGGGAGATTGTTAGGAATATGTAGTTTGATTTGAGTCTCACATCGTGGAAACAATGAGAGGGTTTGCTCTTATGTCTTTATATAAACAACTCTCTGTAAAAGCTTCTATGTGCACTAGAAAGACAATACATATTGTGTGCCTGTGGACGTAGGCAACGCCGAACCACGTTAAATCCTTGAGTCTCTTTTTCTCTCTCTTCCTTATTCTCTTCTTATATTACTGCTTTGATCTCTGGTGGATTCGGTAACGGAGGTGTTTTTGTTTTTCTTGGAGGTTTGAGGTTGGTTTTGCTGTCAACACTCATCAAATGGCGGAAAACAAGGTTATTTCCAGTGAAGTGGTCCCTGTGAATACCCGAATCACAAAATACAAACTAACTACTTTAAACTACTTGGAATGGGACAAGACAATTTAAATGTACCTCCGGAGCATTGAGAAAGATGATCATCTCATTGACCCTTCGGACAATGACACGAAGAATGCTACGTTATTGGATGATTACAAACTCTTTCTGCTGATTCAAAACACCATCACTCCTAAGGTACTTCCTTTCATTAATCACTGTGATTCGGTTAAACTAATGGTTTATTGGGAGTTTGTCCTTTCTGGTAAAGGGAACCTCTCCCACACTTATGACGTGTGTAAGGCTTTATATCGTCCTGAGAAGCAAGATAAGTCTCTCATTGCTTACTTTATGGAGTTTAAGAGGGCACATGAAGAGCTTAATACGCTATTATCATTCTCAGCAGACATCAAATTTCAGATGAAAGTGAGGGAAGAAATGACAATTATGAGTTGGATCTCAGGTCTTCAATCAAAATACGACAATGTCAAGGCCTAAGTCCTGACTAGAAATGTGGTTACTTCACTGCAAGAGGTTTATACTCGAGTACTTCGCTCAAAAAGTGCTTATTCACCATCGACTAGTAATGCCAGCGCACTTATCGGAAATGATGAATCCAATCATCATAGTAGTGATAAGATGGGGGCAGCACCGAATAATAGAGGTTGTAAACAGGAATTGGGAGGGACTGAGTGCTATGATTGTCATGAACCTAGGCATACCAAGCGTACCTATACGAAACTCCGTAAGAAGCAACAACAGTCCCAGTTAGCACATGTTGCCTTCACTTAACCCTCATTTGACAAGACTATTCTTGTCTTTGCTAACGACTATGCCCAGTTCACTCGATATCAGGAATTCTTAAAATCGTCTACCCCGCCCACTAGTTCACATATTACAGCTATTGCTAAGATAGATAAATCCACTACATGCTTACTTTCCTCCTCTTCTTATAAACCTTATACCACTGTCTCTAAGGTTAATTTAGTTGATGGTTCTCATTCTCGGGTTCTTGGTTCTGAAATCGTCAATCCTATTCCATCTTTATCCTTATCCTCTGTGTTGAGCTTACCCAATTTCTCCTATAACTTGCTTTCAGTTAGTAAACTAACACGCTCCCTAAATTGTGTTGTCTCATACTTTCCTAATCATTACCTATTTCAGGATATCGCGACGAAGTGGATTATTGGTAGAAGGCATAGGTCTAGGTCTGTATGTTCTGGAATCGCAAGTACTGAAACTTGTGGCATGTGCGAGTATTCTCTATCCATTCGAAGTACATTTTCATTTGGGTCACCCTTCCCTATCTCCTCTCAATAAAATTTATCCTCTGCTAATTAATTTGTCTACTTTGGATTGTGAGCCGCGTCAGTTTGCTAAACATCATCCTTTTCCATTAGCATCTAAACTGAATAAACAGGCTGCGTCCCTTTTTGTATTAGTTCACTTTGATGTTTGGGGTCCTTGTCCTATTGTGTCAAAAATCTGGTTTCAAATACTGTGACATTTGTTGATGACTATTCTCGAACTAATTGGTTATATTTAATAAAAAATCATTTTGAGTTGTTCTATCAATTTTGTGCCTTTTATGCTGAAATTAAGACTCAATTTAATGCTTGTGTACATACACTAAGTAGTGACAATGCCAAAGAATATTTGTCTCGGCAATTTCAGTCTTATATAATGCAACAGTGTATACTTCATCAATGCTCGTGTTGATACACCATCACCAAATGTTGTTGCTGAATGCAGAAATAGACACTTACTTGAAGTTGCTTGAAGTTGCTCAGGCTCTACATTTTCAAATGAAGGTCCCTAAACCTTTTTGGGCTGATGCTGTTTCCACAACTTGTTTTCAGATTAATCGTATGCCTTCATTTTTTCTCCATGGTGAAATCCCTTACATTGTACTTTTTTCCTTCAAAATCATTATTACCTATTGAGCCTAGGATATTTGGCAATACTTGTTTTGTTCACAATGTTCGACCCCACCGTACTAAACTTGATCATAAATCAGTCAAATATGTCTTTCTTGGCTATTCTCGAGTTCAGAAAGATGTTTCTCTCCTAATCTGAACTGATATCTCATGTCTACAGACGTTAAGTTTCGTGAAGGGTTAACTTTCTTTCCTCATTCTCAGGAGGATCTTGGAGAGAGGGAGACTAACAACCTACTGATTTACACTGTGACCTAATCACCGCAATCTCCAGTAGAAACACGCCCTTCAATTACATAGTATACTCTAGGCGACCATGCCAAACTACTGATCCACCTGCTGAAACACCTCGAGACCCCTATCCTCCACCCTCCTCTTAGTCATCACCCTCCTCTTAGTCATCAGATCCTGTCGTGTTAGAACCTGATCCCAAATTTAATCTGCCCTTCGCTTTTCAAATAGGTAAGCGTTAATGTACTTATCCTACTTTTCCCTTTGTTTCTTATGATCATTTGTCTTCTTCCTCTCATTCTTTCATTGCTTCCCCTAGAAACAGTTTCCTCCCTTGCACTATTCATGAGGCTATATCCCATCCTGGTTGATGTAAGGCAATGATTGAAGAAATGACAGTCCTTGATCACAACAGCACATGGTCATTAATGGATTTACTGGTGGGGAAGAAAGTCATTGGTTGTCAGTGGGTGTTTGCTTTCATGACTAACCCTGATGGGTCCGTCACGCGTCTTAAAGTTCGGTTGGTTGCAAAAGGATATTGCTCAAACGAAACAAGAGTGTACATCTTGAAGCATACACGGATGCAGATTATGCGAGCTTAACTTTTGATAGGAGATCAACTACTGGATACTGCACCTTCCTTGGTGGAAACCTAGTGATATGGAAGAGTAAAAAACTAAATGAAGTTGCTAGAACAAGTGCAGAAGCAGAGTTTCGAGCAATGGCCCAAGGAATATGTGAACTCCTATGGCTGAAGATTACATTGGAAAAACTAGACAATGGCTTGATTTGCACCCTAAAGTCAACTTGCAAACATACTCACCAAAAGGCTTAACTGCACTACCTTTGGAAGAATTATATCCAAGCTGGGAATGGAGAACACCTACTCACCAGCTTGAGGGGGAGTGTCAAAACTGTATTGTATATTTTAGGAGGCTGTTATATTTTATCTATTAAAGATAAGAATTGATCAAGTTGTTATATCTTATCTATTAAAGATAAGATTAGCTTATTAGGTTGTTATTTCTTATCTATTAAAGATAAGATTAGATTCTAACTGAGTAGGTTGAGTGAAAATAGGGATATAAAATATCCTATCAGATTTTGTAAGAATTTTTCAGTTATTTTGTGTTAGGAACCCACAATTACGAAGGGATAGAAAAGAGAGATTTTTATTGATTAAGACAAAAGAACAAAGAAAAAAATAGGAGAGAAAACTCTCCTCCAAGGGTTTCCCCTTCACAAAGGGTTTCTCCTTTCACAAAGAGCTAAGGCTCAATTTACAAAATGATTAATTCCCCCCTTCTTTCTATCCTTCTTCCCCTATTTATAATAATAAACCCCTCCAACTTATTAACTAAAATCCTAACTATCCTAACTAACCCCCTTATCCTAATATCCTAACACTACACCCTACCTCAAAACAACCTTGCCCTCAAGGTTGAAATCTGACAATGAAAAAAAAAAGGTAACAAATTTACATAGGTTTTTTCTTTTTTTTCTCCCAAATACAAGAACATAACAGCATCCATGGCTGTTCAACTGTTAGAAAAAAAAAAACCTGGCCTCCACCTTTGCTGCTTGCATCAGGTGGCTTTGGTGGTGGTGAAGGGAGAGCTGGATTCTGCATTAACTGCTTTGACCCATTGACCAGATTATCTAAAACCCACAATTTGTTAGCCACATCTAGTTCTAAGGCATTCACCAGTGGGTAGCTCATATGACCCAGTTTTGCAGTACCCATGGTGTAGTTTGATCCAACTAGTGTTGTACAGAGATTTAGATCCAACAATTTGATGGGTTCCATCTACATGAAACAGCCTCCGGGGTTTCAGTCCTCAGATAAACAGCTTGTATGCAAACTGCAGAGGGCCATTTATGGCCTCAAGCAGGCTGCCTGAACCTGGTATGATCGTCTTACTTCAACCCTTCTCACCTTTGGTTTTGTTAGGAGTAAATGTAATCCCTCTCTCTTGATCTACAACAAAAAATAGTCACTACATCTACATGCTGATTTATGTAGGCGACATTATCATAACTGGCTCATGTCCTAATTTGATTCAAAGAATGATCACTCAATTGAATGATGTCTTTGCTCTTAAGCAACTTGAAAATCTAGATTATTTTCTTGGTATTGAGGTCAAACGACTTCATGGCGGTTCTTTCTTCCTTTCTCATGGAAAGTATCTTACCAGGCAGCATGAAACTATATCTAGGCATGGGTTAGACTACTTTGAAGATCCTGTCATATACAGATCAGTTGTTGGTGCACTTCAATATGTGACTGTCACCAGACTTGAAATAGTTTATGCTGTAAATAAAGTGTGTTAGTTCATGGCACAACCAGTTTCCTCTCATTGGGCTGCAGTAAAGAGAATCCTTAGGTATCTTAAGGGTACTCTTGATTATGGTCTAGCTATTCAGCCAGCTTCTTCTTTATATTCACTCGGTCTACAAATGTTCATTGAAGTTGATTGGGTGTTAGATCTTGAAACACTAGACCTCTGGTGCATGTCTTTTCTTTGGTCCTAACCTCATTTCTTCGTGATCTAAAAAGCAATCCTTGGCTGCAAGGTCAAGAGCTGAAGCTGAATACTGCAGCCTAGCCCTGGCTGTTGCTGAAGTTTTGTGGGTCTAGTCGCTGCTCCAGGAACTCCAAGTTCCTATTCCAACACCAGTTATATACTTTGACAACCAAAGTACAATGGCTTTAAGTCACAACCCTATTCTTCACTCACGTACCAAGCACATGGGGCTAGACATTTTTTTGTTCATGAAAATGTTCTGAACAAGTCTCTGATGTTTTAACTAAACCACTGGAGAAGGCCCTGTTTATTTCATCAAGGGACAAACTCAGTGCTATGCTCCTCTCAAAGCCCACTTTGAATTTGCGGGGATGTTAGTGTATATGTAGGAATACGTAGCTGTATTCTCTACAGCTTCTACCCTAGTTAGTTGTGGTTAATTATAGTTAGTTAGCTTGAGTCATTGCTTCTCTTGGAAGCTTCCTACTCATTGTACTATAAATTCTTAATCTCTCTCTGAGATCAATAAATTTTAATAACAGCAATAATAGTAACACTTTCTCTCTCTCAACCCTATCTTTCCTTATCTCTCATTATTGTTTCTCTAAATGACAGGGCTCTCATCCTTCTAACTTGTCTTACAACTAAGTATTGCTGCAAAAGGACCTTTAATGGGTCATGAGGTTGACTTGCTAGATTTTGTTCCATTAGCTCAAGGCAATAACCCATCTTGAAAAGGTAAAAAAGCACAGTCAAGAAGTCTGAATTCGTTGTTGACAGGGAAAAATGAAATTTAAAATAGAAAACACACACTTAACTTACTTTGTCCAACTCCAATATTCATACTAAAATATACTTATAAAAAGTATAAGAATCTGAATAGAAATTGAAAATTTAAATGAATAAAAGGAACTCGGAGCAAATTAAATAAACAATTCTAATCACAAATAATCAAGTCATGATAGAGAGAAAATTACTATACCTAATAATTTCTTTAAAGTGATCTGCACATTCCTTGCAAGGGTACATTCGAGATAAGATCTGTACCTGCATAATAATTACATCATGTTACAACAAGATTTTATTGTCTACAAGGATAACTCAATGTCCCCTACTACCATATGAATTAAAATTTTGACAGTCTATAGTTCACCTTTACGTCTATCCATGGTTAGAATCTGTTAGATCATTAGTTACAATCACCCCTCCTAAAATTCAACTTTCTCCTCGAGGTTGGAATAGTAAAACTGGAAATAGTGACATCAAAACAAATGGGACCATACTGAATCAACGCCACTAACTACTAATAACAAAGGTCCCATTTGATATGAAAATGTTTTCCATCAAAAGTTGGTAAAGTAACCCATTATATGTTTAGCTTTGCAGTGCTTTTCCGTAGGTTTTGGCTTTGCCAATTAAAAAAATTGGACCTACTTTGTAGAATTTAATATCTGCTTTGTTGTCCTTCTTATACTTCAAATATACTTATTCGGTGTTCATCCATGGGAAATCAATGGTAAACCCCTAAGTCACTGCATTCAAACTCAGGTCTGGCGGTTTTGGTGGTGGAGGTATGAGTAGCCACAGTGGTTATAGATTATATGACAAAGTATATGTAAAATACATGTTGTATTTTTGCTAAGAGTTGTACTCAGCTCTAGTTAGTTGTTAGTCTCATTAGTTAGCTGTGAGTCTCACTTTTCCTTTATGTATAGCTAACAGATTAGTTAGTTTGTGTTGTGGCTTCTTCAAGAAGCTTCTCCTTATCCGTACTATATAAACACTGCTTCTCTATTGAGATCTGTTAGGAATCCACAATTGAAAAGAGATAGAGAAAAGAGAATTTTATTGAATAGGATAAAAAGAACAAAGAAAATAGGAAAGAAAGCTCTCCTCCAAGGGTTTCCCCTGCACAAAGGATTTCTCCTTTCACAAAGAGCTAAAGCTCAATTTACAAAATGATCAAATCTAATCCCCCCTTCTGTCCTTCTCACCATATTTATATCTAATAAATTCTTTGGACTAGTTAACTAATATTCAAACTATCTTAACTAACTCCCTTATCCTTATATCCTAACACTACACCCCAACTACAAAACAACCTTATTCTCAAGGTTGAAATCTGAAAACTGAAAATAGTGACACATTTCCTCATGTTTTTTCCAATTACTGAAACATAACAGCACCCATGGTTGTTCAACTGTTAATAAAAACCTTGGCCTCCACCTCCGAGCTGGCATCAGGTGGCTTTGGTGGTGGTGAAGGGAGAACTGGATTTTGTATAAGTTCATTCTCCATTGATATTGTTTCAAAATTTCGTCCCCGCTCGTTCATTCCTCAATTACTAGCAGAGTTTCATGACTAACCCAAAGGAGGTCATTCTGGGTTCTTAAAAGCCTGCAGAAGAATCATAAGATACATTTATTGGGTAGGTATGAAGAAACAAATTCAGGATTTTATTCAAAATTGTGATACCTGTCAAAGGCAGAAGTATGCTGCCACTTCTCCAGGGGATTGCTCCAACCCTTGCCTGTTCCTTCAGTCGTTTGGGATGAAATTTCCCTAGACTTTGTGACTGGTTTGCCTAAGTCTAAGGGTAGTGGTTGATAGACTATCTAAATATGGGCATTTTATTTTGCTAAAACATCCTTATTTTGCAAGGTCAATTGCTGAGATTTTTACTAAGGAAATAGTTCAGTGGCACGGAATTCCTTCGATAATAGTCAATGACAGAGACCCATTATTCATTAGCTCTTTCTGGAGAGAACTCTTCAGGTTACAAGGCACTACATTAAAAATGAGTTCCTCCTATCATCTCGAGACAGATAAGCAGACAGAGGTTCTAAACAGGTGCCTAGACACTTACTTGAGGTGCTTTGCTTCTGAACAGCCAAAGAACTGGTCTCTATGGGCTCATTGGGCTGAATTCTAGTATAATATGTAATTCCACTTTGTTACTGCTGCTACTACTTTCAAAATTATGCATAGCAAGCCTCCTCCAAAGCTCATAAGGTTCCTTCCTGGAGAAACTAAAGTTCAAGTTATAGCCTATGATTTGTCAGAGAGCGATGAGGCTTTGGCTCAGTTGAAGTTCAATCTGCATAAAGCTCAATAGCAGATGAAGTACTATGCAAATAGAAAGAGAAAACCTGTCTCTTTTGAAGTCGGGGAGTTTGTCTTCTTAAAATTGCATCCCCATAGACAGCACACTGTTGTTTGCAGAATTAATCCTAAACTGTTAGCAGACAAGGTTTAGCATTATGTTGGTGAGGCTGCTTAGAAGTTACAGCTTCCTGCAACTTCTAGAGTGCAGCCGATTTTTCACGTGTCTCAACCTAAGAAGGCTATTCAAAACTATACTGCCTCTGCTGATTTACCTAGTGGTTTTGAGTTGGAATTGGAAGCTGCAGCG
Source organism: Hylodesmum podocarpum (assembly GCA_026586105.1). Taxonomy (NCBI): domain Eukaryota; kingdom Viridiplantae; phylum Streptophyta; class Magnoliopsida; order Fabales; family Fabaceae; genus Hylodesmum; species Hylodesmum podocarpum. The sequence continues at coordinate 5,314,233 of JALJEV010000804.1, forward strand.
GAACCTGAGTTTTCTTGGGCTCAGTAAGAAGTTCTTCAAAAAGGCACTCCTTGTAGACAGTGGCTTATCAAATGGAAGAACTGTTCTCTAGAAGATGCCCCCTTGGAGGATGAATCTACCTTGCAAAGTGAGTTTCCTGATTTTAGACTTGAGGACAAGTCTGTTATTTTAGAGGAGGAGCATGATAGGACTCAGATAAGGCTAAGCCTTGACTGGTATACTCTAGGAGAAAGAACACTGCTAGAAGTTAGTTAGTAATATTTTCTGTTACTATCTTCAGCTATAAGTAGCAGCTGAAGTTAGTTAGTGAAGGGGGAGAAATAAGTTTAAATTTTTTGGCAGAAACACTATCTCTGAGGAGCATTGCTCGGGGGGTGCAATTGTACACACAATTTGCTGTTGCACATCTTATGAAGAATTCTGAAAATATTCTTCTTATCATTCAAAGGTTGTAAAGATACAAATAAATAGGGGAGGATTGACATATCCATCCTCATAATCAGGAAACAAATCTCATAATCAGGAAATATATTCCTGGAAACAGATTCCTTTTAAATAAGGAAATTCACTAAACTAGGAAACTAAATGTAAACCAAATCTTATCAATGATATGTTAAATAAATAACACCTAAGATATACAAATGATTATTTCCTACACTCCCCCTCAAGTTGGGTTGTATATAGTAAACAATCCCAACTTGTGACACAAGAACTCAAAGTTAACTCTTGGCAGAGCCTTGGTAAAGATGTCTGCTATCTGCTGTTTGGTAGGAACATAGTTCAGTTGAACAGTCTTGTTGTTGACTTTTTCAGAGATGAAGTGTCGATCAATCTCGATATGCTTCGTTCGGTCATGATGCACAGGATTTTTGGCGATGCTAATAGCTGCTTGATTATCACTTAATATCTTCACTGTTTCTTTTGTCTCGACTCTAAACTCCTTTAGTAATCTTTGAAGCCATATCCCCTCACATATCCCTAGTGCTAAAGCACGATACTCTGATTCTGCACTACTCCGAGAGACAACAGCCTGTTTTTTACTTCTCCAAGTGACGAGATTGCCCCAAACATATGAACAGTAGCCAGAGGTTGATCGTCGATCAGTAGTGTCTCCAGCCCAGCTAACATCTGTGTATATTTCAACCTCACGGTTTCAGATTTTTCTGAAGATTAAACCATGCCCAGGAGTCATATTCAAGTATCTTAAAATTCTATTTACTTCTTCCAAATGCTCTTCACTCGGATTATTCATGTGCTGGCTCACTTTACTTACAGAGAAAGCGATATCAGGCCTTGTATGAGATAAATAGATTAGTTTTCCTACCAATCTTTGATATCTTCCTTTGTCAACTGGAACATTTTCTTCACTCCTATTTGGTTGTTTATTGGGATCCATTGGGGTATCAGCAGGTTTGCACCCGAGGAGACCTATTTCATTTAGCAAGTCTAGTATGTTCTTTCTCTGAGATATAACAATTCCCTCCTTTGACCGAGCTACTTCCACACCTAAGAAGAATCTAAGGGTCCCAAGATCCTTGATTTCAAATTCTGTTGAAAGCATCCTCTTGAGGTTGACAAGTTCTTCAGAGTCATCACCTGTCAATATAATATCATCTACATATACTATGAGGATTGCAATCCTGCTGATGGAGTTGGCTTTTACAAACAAAGTATGATCTGCTTGGCATTGATAGTATCTGTTTGCAATTACAGCTTTAGTGAATCTGTCAAACCAAGCACGAGGAGATTGCTTCATTCCATAAAGTAATTTTTTTAATTTGCAGACCAACTTGTTGTTGTGATTGTTCTCCAATCCTGGAGGTATTGTCATGTAGACTTCTTCATTAAGATCTCCATTCAAGAAAGCGTTTCTGACATCAAGTTGATATAGGGGCCAATCTTGATTTTCGCAAGAGGAAAGTAGAACTCTTACAAAGATTGAGTTTGGCAAATGAGCAAAGGTTTCTTCGTAGTCAATCCCATAAGACTGTGTGGCCTTTGGCCACGAGTCTGGCTTTGAATCTCTCAACACTTCCATCTGCATTGTATTTTACTGTGAATATCCACTTGCAGTCCACAGGTTTTTTCCATGAGATAACTCCACAAGTGTCCACGTATTATTGTTTTCTAGTGCCCGGATCTTTTCCTCAACTACTTGCTTCCATGCAGGAATTCTTAGGGCTTCTTGAATAGTGTTAGGAACCTGTAAACTGTTAAGATTTGCCACAAAGGTTAGGTAATTTAGTAATAGTTGTCCATATGCAACATATCTTTCAATAGGATGATTGGTGCGGCTTGAACTCCTTCCCATGAAAGCACCGGTTGATCTAAGTCATTGACCAACTGTTCATGAGAATCATGAGATGTGGAATCCATACCTTTATCATTGTCAGGTGTAGGTGGACTTGGTTCTTGTTCTTGACAGTCCTGAATTGGCGTAGTGTCCTTTACATGCTCACCTATTTTTTTTCTTCTAGTATAGACACGAAGTTCCTGATTGTTAGTGTCAAGTTGTTCTGGTATAAGAGTGATTTCAGTGGAGGAATTAGGTCTTGGGAGAGGTTCAGGTTCAGTGATGGAAACAGGACATGTTGGATTAGGAAAAAGATCCCAAAGCTGATATTATCTCGAATTCTCCCCCTGAATGTCAGATTTGGGAAAATATGATTTATTCTCAAAGAATGTGACATCCATTGAATTGTATATTTTTCTTGTGATGGGAGAGTAACATCTGTATCCTTTTTGATGAGAAGAATAACCAATAAAGATGCATTTGAGGGATTTAGGATCAAGCTTGGAACGATGTTGTGGATGAATGTGGACAAAGGAAGTGCAACCAAAGATTTTTAATGGTAGGTCAGAGGAGAAATATTGGGTGTGTGGATAGCTATTCATAAGCACATGACGAGGAGTCTTGAATTGAAGGATACGACTAGGCATGCGGTTGATTAGGTATGTGGCTGTGAGGACGGCTTCCCCCCAAAAGTGTTTAGGAACATGATGAAAGAACATTATGGCACGAGATACTTCAAGCAAATGTCTATTTTTCCTTTCTGCAACTCCATTTTGTTGTGGGGTATCAACACAAGAACTTATGTGAATGATACCATGTTTTGAAAGATAAGAGCCAAGAACAAAGTTGAAATATTCTTTTGCATTATCTGTTTTTAGGATTTGTATTTTTCTTTGGAATTGATTGTAAACCATTGAGTGAAAGATTGGAAGATGGTGACTGTTTCAGATTTATCTTTCGTGAGGAATGTCCATGTTGTTCTAGTATGATCATCTATGAATGACACAAACCAGCGTGCCCCATTTATATTTTTCACCCGTGAGGGTCCCCAAATATCACTGTGAATCACAGAAAAAGGATGTGAAGGTTGGTGTTGGGTGTTAGGATACACATGTCTAGTATGTTTTGCAAATTGGCAGATCTCACTGATAGAATTTGGAACTTTTATTGATAAATAAATGTGGAAACAATTTTTCAACATATGCAAAGTTTGGATGACCAAGACGACAATGCCATAACATGACTTGACTTTCAATGGACATGGACACATGATTTAAAGAAGTGACAAAATTGAAACTAGACTCAGAAATACAACTTGACGAATGAACTTTTCTATCTAGTAGATTATTTTCTTTGAGCAAATATAGGCCACCATTCATCTCAGCACTGCCAATCACCTTCCCCGAATCGACCTCCTGAAAATCACAAAGATTGGAATAAAATTTAGCTTGACATTTTAAATCACGAGTAAGTTTGCTAATAGAGAGAAGATTGCAGTCTAGTTTTGGAACATAAAGAACATAATAAAGTTGAAGATCCTTTGTTAATTCAACTAATTCTGTTCTAACAATGGGAGAAGATGAGCCATCAGCTATTCGGACGGTGGAATGATATGTACAAGCACGGTAACTTTTGAAGACATTAATATCTCCTGTCATATGATCTGAGGCCCCTGAATCAACAATCCAGGGTTTTTGTTTATTACCTTTGTTTATTACCTTGGATAATATAAGCGGAAGATGTTGTACCTTGATGTGCAAGAAGGCTGGTTGGTTGCTCGGTTGACGATTGTGGTATTTGTACTGATTTGGAATTTTGCTGAAGAAGTTTCTGTAGTACCTCAATTTGTTCCTTGGTGAAGGGACTAGACTCTGTACTGTTGCTGGTTGTAGCAGCAACATTGGCGCGGTTCTCCCTCTCATATTTTCCACCATATGGTTTCCAATCTGCAGGTTTCCCGTGTATTTTCCAGCACGTCTCTTGAGTGTGACCTAATTTTTTGCAATGTTCACACCATTGTCGTCCCTTTTTCTTGTTATTATTATTCTGAGAGGAAGCATGAGTATACAAGGCTGAACTTTCAGAGGTTGGTGAAGAGTGGTTGTCGGTCATCATCAATTTCTTTCTGCTTTTCTACCTTCGAACTTCTGCAAAGGCTTCCCGAATGGTAGGGAGAGGCTTAATGCCCATGATTCTCCCCCTGACTTCGTCTAGGTCTTTGTTGAGACCAAGAAGAAATTTTATTGTTCTCTTTTGTTCAACAATTTTCTTATACAAAGTTGTGTCATCAGGGCACTTCCACGAGTAGATCTCATACATGTCAATAGCAACCAATATCGAGTAAGGGTGTTGAAATATTGAGTGACATCCGATTCTCGTTGCCGTAGATCATGCAATATAGTTTCAATCTCAAATAACTCGAGGAGTTTTTCTGTACTAAAGTAAGTTTCACGTGCAGCCTCCCATATCTCCTTGGCTGTTTTAAAGAGTAGGAAGTTTTCTCCAACTTCCGTTATCATGGAGTTTATTAGCCAGGACATGACTAAGTGATCATCAGTTTTCCAGCCTCGATATTTAGGGTGGGTTGTTTCTGGAGCAGGGATTTCGCCTGTGAGATGGCCATCCAGTCCTCTACCGCAGACATATATGAAGACCGATTGAGACCATTGAAGTGAATTATGGCCATGAAGCTGGTGATTTGTGACTAGGTGAGAGGAATTATTTGATCCGAAAGGAACTGAGGGATTTGTTTCGGATCTAGATCTGACTCCCGAGGTTGGGGATGATGAAGCCATACCTTTTAGGGCCGGCTGAGACTGTTTTAGAAGAATTTAGGTTTTAGAGCAACCCAGCTCTGATACCATGAAGAATTCTGAAAATATTCTTCTTATCATTCAAAGGTTGTAAAGATACAAATAAATAGGGGAGGATTGACATATTCATCCTCATAATCAGGAAACAAATCTCATAATCAGGAAATATATTCCCGGAAACAGATTCCTTTTAAATAAGGAAATTCACTAAACTAGGAAACTAAATGTAAACCAAATCTTATCAATGATATGTTAAATAAATAACACCTAAGATTTACAAATGATTATTTCCTACATCTTATTACAATCAGATCAATAAAATTCCTTCTCACTTCTTTTTCCCTCCTCTTGCAACTCCTAACAAACCCTAATTTTGGAACCATAACTGGACAGCGACGGCCCAAGTGTTGTAATTGGTCATCCCAGTTAGCTTTTTGCACGGAATTAGCAGCACATTGGAGAACATCACAATAGCAAAGTTGCTGGAAAAGGTAAAGGATGCAAAAGAGACCATAAGAGAAGCAGCCAAATAGGGTGTGAAAAGTTGACATAAGAGGTTGGCCCACTAAGGTAACTGATTAGTTAGTTCGTGTTATGGCTTCTTCAAGAAGCTTCTACTTATTTGCATCATATAAACACTGGTTCTCTATCAAGATCAGTGACTTTTCAATATAAACAGAATAACCAACTTTTCTTCACTAAATTCTCTCAACTTGTCTCACCTAAGAACTTCTACATGTGTAACCTGGTTTTTCGTGGCCATTCTCTGCAACTTCCAACGTAGCAGTTTTGGCAATGAAAATTTTAGCCAATTTGCAAGAAATTTCAAGCTGCCCAAGAACCACCAAGAGAAATTTTATTCCACGAAGTGCAACTGAGGACAATTTCCGGTCCGTAGACTATTTCCCATTACCTTGAAATTGTCAATCATCTTGAGTTCCCTTTTATAAACCATGGCTGACAATTTTATAAAGAAACCACTATCACCCTCAACTTTGATTACATTTAATACCCAAGATTGGGATTCTTTGATGACAAATATGAAATCATCTTGTTCAACATTTTTCTTTTGCTAATCCTCAACCTCTTCCCCCATGATCTCCTCTACCACCTCTGCCTCAACGATTTTCAAGTCTCTATCCTTGGCACCCATCTCCTCAACTTTCTCTATCTTGACAACGTCTTTGACATCTAACACTTCTAACTTCAAGGTAGTCAATCCTTCAAAGACATGACTATCATAGCCATCTTTGAATCTTGTGATCAAATATGTGGAAAATGACTCCCAATTTGAGTCTTGGCTCTCTTGGCACCAAAAATAGAACCAAGGCATCTTCAAACCCTCCATGCTCATGAATGCATATTGCAGCTTATGGAAAGATGGAGTTTCTGCACCTCAAAAGAATTTTTCAGCCCTAGCAATCCAGCCGATTGGATCTTCACCCACAAACACTGGCAGCTCCCCCTTCTTGACCCAAGAACAGAGAAAGATCTTCTTCTTCCTTGGACCATCCATTCTCCCCCCCCCCGCCCCCCTTCCTCTCCTGGTTTCTCATCCTCTAGTTTTTCATCTGTAACAACAAATTTTTTTATGCAGTTCAAATCAGTCTTTAATTCTGCCAGTTGCAGACCTTGCTCACTGACAGATTTCTCCAATGCTCCAATCCAATTTTCTATTGCAACTTTCTGTTGGACCATTTTGTTAGGAACCCAGAATTGAAATGAGAAAGAATAGAGATTTTATTGAAGAGGATGAAAAGAACAATGAATAGGAGAGACAGCTCTCCTCCAAGGGTTTCCCCTTCACAAAGGATTTGTCCTTTCACACAGAACCAAAGCTCAATTTACAAAAAAGATAATAACTGCCTTCTATCCTACTAACCTTCCCTATATATATCAACCAAACTCCTCTAACTAACTAATATTCTAAACTCCCTTCCTTACATCCTAACAACAATCCCCAAGATAAATTTGACTACAAGGATTTCTTCCACCAACTACAACAAAGAATAAAATAAGACCACAACATGTTCTGACTTCTAACTTAAATGCAATTCAATTATTTTTAACACCAGACAAAGGAAAGAAGGAAAATACCAGTTCTTTTACATCCTTCTTCTGTCGTCTTGTGGGATTATCTGGATACTGAAAAGAGAACAAGACCATTCAGAACTGCATATTTGAAAATATTAAAGTTTCTCATTTTGCCGTAGTAGTTCTGTTTGATGAATAAGAAAATGATTTACAATCTTCTCCCTAAACATTCTCAGATATAAACATGAGCAACAATGAAAATAATATTTTGCTATGTGTGACTAAACTTGGATATGACACCATCAACAGAATAATATATTTATTTTGTATACGAAAGTAACAGTATTTCAAGACGAGTTGAGAAGTTGAAAGCCAGCAACACAGATGAAAGCTGTATCCAGAATACATGGAAACAAAAAGTTTGAAGATAACCATGTTAAAAATTGAAATTTAGTATGGCAGGTAGAACACCATGATAATTGCAGAAATGATACCCAATACAGCTTTTTAAGGAGGAATATCATTTATAAAGGGATGCACTGTATCCATGCTCTAGCTATTAACCATGTCAAACTCTGTTAAAAGAACATCCTATGTCAAGTAATTAATAGGGAGAGAATATAGTCAGCACTCATTAAAAGGGAGAGAATATGGTCAACACTGAATCCATGCTCTAGCTATCAATAGTCATGCAACAGGGAACAACAAGTGCACAATACATGTCAAACTCTGTTAAAATAACATCCTATGTCAAGTAATTAATAGGGAGAGAATATAGTCAACACTCATTAAAAGGGAGAGAATATGGTCAACACTGAATCCATGCTCTAGCTATCAATATTCATGCAACAGGGAACAAAAAGTGCACAATACATTACAAAACTAGAGGATTTAAGAAAATGGAAGAATCAATATCATTAGTATCAGTTCTTTTTTATTATTGTCATATCATTAATATCAGCACAAATTTCAGTTACAAAAACCTGAGCTGCTAGAGTGTGAAGAAAAATCCAAGTAGCCCTTCCAACCTCTTCTTTAGATGCTGGAGCAGTGGATGTTCCCTATAGAAACAAAATGTTTATGAAAATAAAACAGTTCAGAACATTTCATTTGCATAAAGATACACTGAACATCTGAATCCTTGATGAATAACTTATTTGACTCAACACACACTTTAACAAGGCTAAAAATAGTCACTATGTTCACATATATCCCAACAATATTTCAACAAGGGTCCTTCAATCAGGAAAGTATTGATACCGTCAGATAAATAAGGCTTGCAAAGTAGCAAACTAAACATGATTATTAAGAAAAGGTGTCACCAAAGTCTTTTCAAGATGCCAATTTTACCATCCACTCTGTTATTAGAATTATTGTCCTTCCCAATTATGGAAAAGGAGCCAACAAGATCTAATGTATATTGTATAATCAATATATATGATAAAAATAACAACAGAGCAAATTATAAACTTAAACACAGTAATTCAATACATGTTTTGACATTGATGATATGGATACCTTGACAGTATTATCACCAACTTGTACAGAAGATGTAGTTTCTGCAAGTGGGGCTTTGATGGAGGTAGAGATGGAGAAAAGAGAGCCACTAACACTACTAAGGGGTCCTGATGACTGGAGATGAGAGCCTATGAAATTAGAGACATGATGCTGAACAAAATTTGATACTTGCTCCAAGTTATGAAACAAGGACAGCAGTGGATTCACAGACATGTTACCTGAGAAATGAGTAGGAGACAGCATGGGGGAAAAAGACCACCATCATAGCCATAATCAGTAAAGCTCAACATCAAAATAAAACTAAACCACATGATTCACATGAATGCAACTAAACTATAATCACAGCCACAATCAGTAAAGCTTAACATCAAAACAAATAAGCCACTTGATTCATGCATGCAGCTAACTACAACTTGAACACACTCAATTACAAATCACCCACAGACTTTTGCCACCAAGAACAGCTTGCTCACAATGAATCAAGCAAGAGAAACAAAGAACAGCTTACACCCTCCTCAATTTTGGCATAAACGGTTAACCAATTTCATTGTTCAGAACATTGCAGCATCAAATTCTCGACAACTTGCTAGAACAACCACCCACACCAGATTTCATTCAACACAGATCAGTGAAGCATAGTAATCAGGATTAAAGAACTAACACCTGCACAAACCTACAAGCTACAAAACTTGAAAACTAATCATCACATACAAAGAATCGTAGCTCACATTCTCTCAAACATATTTAATTAAACTACCAACTAAATCAGACATAAGACATGAATCAGAACATTAGACATCTTCTTACGTTTACCATATCATTCACACACAATCAACTCAAACAATTTGTATGGCATGCAAAGGATCAACAAATCCATGCTAAAGGACACAGTTTTTTTTCCAACAACAATCTCTGAAAAATTCAACACATTAGTTTGCATGCACATTAAGATTACACACATGATAAATAGTGTGTGTGTAACCGTGTCCCTATCCACCGACGGGGCAAACTGACAAAAAATGTCATTGCTTTCATGCATCATAACAAAGGACACTACCACCCCCCTCCTCCATCAACATTTTTTTTTTAATTTTTGGTTTCTCATAGGTCTCTTCGGTCAGAGACAATCTTGTTCAAGACACTGAGTATAGGCAATTCTCCCGTCAAGGATTCAAATAGTGATTCACTGAGTTATAAGGAACTAGCTCCATCCCCCATTAGTAATCCAGTTTAATCATGACAACAGTTAATTTAACAGAATGTTCCAAACGGTTAAACCTCATCATCACTAATAATGTTAGCTCCAGCAATTTGTCATGGGACAAACTCTGACAAAAAAAAAATGTCATTGTTTTCGTGCAAAATAGCAAAGAAACACCACCAAGTCCACAACGACTTTTTATCAAACAGGTGGTGTCCAAGAATGAGGAAAGACACTCTATCCAATAGCATCTTCCAAATGGTTCAATCAGATACACAAAGCAAAACCCCGTCATCACTAATGTCACAGAAAACAAACGAAAGAATGAAAGAAAATGAGTTACCCGCCGCAGAATTGTGTCACTAGAATCACGAGTGGTCCAACTCTTCGTATTTGTGTTTCTCTCCAAAGTCCAGAACACTCTCCAGGCTTCCTCTGTCTTCTACTCTTCTTCCCGTCTTTTAAATTTTTCAAGTTTTCAAACATGCAACAACTACAGTGGATGTTTATGGGCGATTGGTACCTAGAATGCTAAGGAATTATTTTTTTTTCTCTTCGAGTTACAAATGAAACCATGAATTAATAAAAAAATATGTTTGGTTTGTGAAACAAATTAAGTAAATAGTTATTTTAAGGTTATTTAGTCCTCATAGTTCTAAGAGAATAGTTTATAGTTTCTATTGCTAATATTTTTTTTCCTCCAGGGCATTATCAAACTCTTAACAATAAAGATTAAAGTGAAAAAAAGAAAAAGTAAGTTACAATGATTAAACCAACTACTCCCGTACCATAGAAAGGGAAATTTTCTAAAATTATAATAATCAAAAGGTAATTTTAAATTAAAATTGAGAAAGTTGTTGATATATATGGATAAGTATTTAATTATTTGTTATTTTATTTTATTATTACTTAAATAAATTAATTTAATTTAAAATAGTATTTATCAAATTTATATAATTACTATTATTTATAAAATATATTTTAAAAAAACTAAATCAAAAAAATGAACACTTTACACATATAATCATGTTTTTGACTTAACTACATTTTATATAATTAATCGTTTTAATTACTATTTTTCATGTGAATTGTTAATGCCAATTTCTATACACATAAAATCTAATGAGAATAATGTATTAATGGTGTGAGTTACGGATTTTCATCGTAACTATATAAGAATCATATATAAAAGGAAATATCATGAATTATCATAGAAGAATATATGATAAATGATAAAAAATTAATATTATGACAAAAAAAAATATAACATTATATTTAATATATAATTGGATTGTTTCGTAATGGAAGATTTATATATTATTGTTCTGATCAGAGAACGGGTAAAATATAGTTGATGAGGTCCTTCAATTAACAATGATTAGGTTATAATTTTTAGAAAAATGGTTAGTCAGAATTATATTTTTGAAAAAAGATTGGGACAATGGTTAGTCTAAATTATAATTTTGGAAAAAGGTTTGGACAGTGTTTAGTCTGGTTCGAGTTATGGTTTTGAAAAAAGACTCGAACAATTACTAGTATGAGTTATATTTTTGGAAAAACACTCAGACATTAATTAGTCCGAGTTATAGTTTTAGAAAAAGGCTCGGATAGTGGTTGGTCTGAGTTGTACTTTTAATGATGGTTACCATCACGTTCTTCACCTGTTGTATTATTGATAGAGGCCTTATTGGGGGTTGATTCAAAGAAGATCCAATGTTGCCCAAATCTAGTCTTCAACCACCATCACCATGAAGAAGTCAATGCAAGTGCCTCAGCCATGAAGCTTTTTAGGTGTTTTAGTGTTTAAGAAATCAAAGCAAAGCGGAATAGGTAAAAGATGGAAGGGTGGCGTCATGGAGAAACTCCAATAGGCCTAGGAGGAACCGCCACAATGGAAGCAAGATGTCATTGATAAGATTTAAGGATTTTCCCTAAGGGAACAAGAGACTATTCTCTCAAAAGCTTAAAGCTCATTCATTCAAAATTTCATCAAAGATCTACACAATTTCATTTTTGGCCTATTTATACACATTTCCTTGCTTGGGTAGCAAGTAAGACTAATCCCAGTTAACTAAACTAAGCCTAATTAATCTAAACTAAGCCTAGTTAGGTCCATGTGCAAGCCTAACCGAAAATGAGCTTGGACCAATAGGAAATAAGGAGTGTGCATGACCTTCACATGGGTGCACATGGGTTTTGTCTCCAAACTTTGCCCATGTGATTAGCCAAGTAATCAATCCTTGCCAATTAGTGATTAAGGGTGAGATTTTCTTAATCAAGTGAAGGCATGGATCCTTGACTTGATTAAGAACTCTCCCTTAATCCTAAGTGTTCCAAGTCTTCACACAAGGGATTTTTGAAAACTTAGTTATTTTTGAAAACTTGTGATTTTTCTAAAGACCTTGTGTGAACCCTTGTTGCTTAGGGATTTATGGCTTGCCTAAAAGCTATAGAAAACTGTGGGCTTTGGACCCTTTAGTCATACCCTAGGTTATTACAATAAGACCTATTCTTGTTCATACAAGTTTACAATAGTATTACAAGCTTTTTTTGTCCTAAGCTAAAGTATAAATCTTGGAGCTTTTTCACTTCCTCTTCAAGCTTCCTTCTCTTACTTCTAGTGATCTTTCTTGTCCTAGATGTTCCTACGTCAAACCCTCCTTTTTTTCTTGAACTTGTCCTCAAGTTAATGTATTTATTTTCACCTACATCAAACAAAGAAGATTAGAAATATTTAAAGGAGTTACTACCACAATACTCACTTGGAAGTTCTAGCTTATAGGCGTTTGGACCCCATTTCTCTACGGTGTACCCACACTATATCTCCTAATTTGAATTCAAATAGCTAAAGATAAGCAATAGAATGGATGAAGATATAGCCACTAAACAAGGCTAAAGAATCAAGATAAATCCAAGGCAAGATAGCAAAGGCTAGCAAGAGATAATAGAAATCGATTTTTAAAACCTGATTTTCGGAAACTAAAACTATGAGCAAAATATATGATCCGATTTTACGTGAACAAGAATCTATACTAGAGGTGTTTAAGTTGCAATTTGGTGTAGCAAGCAAACCGGATATTAAATTCCAAAGTCCAACAAAAATACCAAAGAAAATTTACAAGTCTTATTTCCTAACAAGTAAGAATTTTCAAAGACAAGGTGTGCGTATACAAAGGTTAATATAGCCTCCTTTGTTCCTCTCTTTCCCACACTTGAAATTCCTTCATTTCCTTATTAACCTCAAGGTCCAGATCTGCAAGCATTATAGAAAATATAGATAAGAGCCAAGTGACACACAAAACGATACAAAAGTAGAAGAAAACACGTTAGAAACTCTTATAGTCTCTTCTCTTGATCCCCCTCCTTCTTGTTTCTTTTCTTCTCTTCACTTTGTTCACTTAGACATAAAATTATGCACTTGAAACTATGTGAATACAAAGGTATAATGAAGCAAAGAAATCAAGCAAAAATTGAATCACTAAGACACCCTAATTTACACTAACAGTTAAGACAAATTCAAGTGTTCACTAGTATGGATTTATAGCATATAACATGTGATCTCTCTACCCAAACAACAATGAATTCCTTAAAAGATGTGAAGAAACATGCAGCACTTAAACAAAGCTTTATCAATGTTTAACTATGGTGGCACACACAAAAATGAAGAGAAGCTTCACGATTTTGCAAGAGAAAACCATGTAATTATGTAACAATTTCACGACAACTATGGAAGAGCAATGATGCAACAAGAACTCAAACTTTCCATGTGTATTTCTCCAAGAAACATGCTTGGCAACAAGATATACTCATATAAAATGCAGAAACAAAAATTGAAATGGCATGCAAGGTAAGGATTGTAATGAAATCAAACAAAGCACTCACGACATGCATGAAAATCAAACAAAAACTATGAACTAAGATGATCCTAATCTGAGAAAAGTAGAAGATAGAATGAAATATTCAAAAAGGTAAGGATGCATCAACAAACACATTCCACCCAGATCAAATACCAAACAAGGTTTCCCAAATTGGTTATTATATGATGTAACATGTAGGTAAACTTTATAGTGATTGCATAGGTGTAAAAGTAATTAAAACTTCCTATTCAAACACCTTTTTAATTTGCTAGATTAATCTAAGTTATTCATATGCCAATCATATAACAACAAGATAATTTGCTTTCTAATATCATTAACACAATCTAAGGAAGTAAAAGAAGAATTTAGTCCATATTTCAAAGCATAATCGAAGCTCTTTTGAGCTTGTACTTCAAGTTGTGTTGATAATGTACTTTCTCAAGTTTGAACATGTTTTGGTTGGAACTCTCTATCAAGATTCTTCCTCTAGGTGTAGAAGTTTGTAAAGTACCCTCCTTCTTAAGAAAGACATTCAACATTATTTTGATAAAAATCATTAGGTTCATTTAAGAATTCCAAATTACCAAATTCAAGAATTGTTCAAAGTCTAATGTCATAATACTCAAGGGTATAACATGAAAAATCATATTTATTAGAAGTAAAAGGAATAGTAAGTGGTAAAGAAACTCTTTTAAAGGGAAGTTCAAATTCTATGGGTACTTCCTTTTCTTTACAATGTTTGTTCCAAGGCTCCATTAGGAACAACTCTTCTTTTGGCACCAAAACAAAAGGTTGTTTGTAAAGTTGGTCACAAACAACTTCACAAAGGTCTTCAAGTGCCTTTCCTTCTATATCTTTGCATAAGAGATTTTCAATTTATTCTTGGTAATCATCTTTTAGAACCATACCTAAAATATTTTCCAAATAAGAATCAAAACAATCAAATGAAGGGTTAGTAAAACCAAGTAAAGAATCACTTTTCTCCCTCATTTATTTTTCCATCAACTTCAATTCTTTAATTTCTTTTTTTCTCAATTCCTTTTCCTTCAACTCTTTTTTTCCTTCTCTCTTTTTCCCTTCTCTCATACTAGGCATAATTCCTTTCATTTTCTTCTAACAATCTTCTTTGTCTTCTTTCTCTCATTTCCCTTTTAAAGTCATAATAATCTCTATCACTTCTTTTATGTGAGGAACAATACCTCTCTTGTTCCTCCCAATGGTGTCTTCTAAACTCATGGTTCCCCCTCACTCCCTCACGGCCAGCCCCTCTAACACCTCTCCTCTCATTTTTTAAAGGGTCATGTCCATGGAAATCATCTCTATAGGGGTTCCCAACATCACTACTAATGGAGGTCATATGCTCCCTTCTCCTACCACTTCTCCTACCACTTTTCCTTTCTCCCTCTTCCCCATTTTTTCTCTCAATTTCACTTCTCTTTTCCCTCCTTTCTCCCTCATTATTATTTTGTCTCTTCCTCCCTTGTGTTTCTCTCATTTTGTTTAACTCCTCTTGCATACTCCCACTCAATTCTCTTTGAATTTCATTCATTCTAGCTGTCACCAAGTTCATGATATTTCAGGTCTTTGGTGAGAGATCTTGTCCAACACTAGGTGGACTATCCATGGCTGCAAAGAAAGGTTAGTATACAAGAAAAAATGGAAAACAATAAACCTCACAAGTTCTCTAAGTGTATCCACTCAAAAAACTCGTGTATCACACAAATTAAGGGCTTTTTCTCTAATGATTCTCTCTCTTACTTTTTACCACTCTTTTCTCTTATGCTCACTTAGAAATTATCCTATAATCAATTATCAAGGTCTTATCAATCCATTACGAAAGAGGAACAGCAATCAAGCTAGGGTTAAGAGGCCAAGAAAGACAAAAACTCTAAGACAAAATCAAGGATTCCAAAGGAGACAAGCAATAAAAAGCTCAAAATGAAATGAATGACTACTCAAATTGTGGAGAAAATTCAATGAGACAATGGGACATACTAGGGCAGAAAAATATCATATAATTACCCAAGGAAACATGTCAAAACCTAGGCATATCATGAGGCATTCAAAACTAGACAACAAGTACAAGTTCAAGTAGAAACCGAAATTAGCGACCGATTTCTGAAAAATCAGCAAAAATTGATTAGCGACCGATTTTACCTAGTTTCTATAATTTGCTAGCTATCATACTTCTCATGCAACAATCAATATAATGCCTATATATGTAGTATAAGAACATGTCCAACAAGGTGCAGTATAGTGGAAAAAATAAAATTACATTCAAGGCATCAAAAGATACACAATTCACTAAGAAGCTCAAAACTAGAATTTCAACTAGAATGGTGAAGGCTCTTTCCTAGGTCCAATGGTATTTCTCTTGTGTAACTCTTTTCTTTTTTCACTTTCTTTGGTTCTAATTTTTTTTCACTTGTTTTTGTTTTTCTTTCTCTTCTCTTTTGATTGAGTGGTTGAATCGAAACCTTTAGGGAACTAAAAGCCAATTCTAGGTTCAAATCCTAGTTTATCACTGATGGTCCCTTTGGGTGAATCTAGAGGGGGGGTGAATAGATTCTAGTTCACTTTGGCCTATTTTTCGTGAGTTACAAATTCCTTTTAATTCAAACAAAGTATATTCAAGTTGCAGCAGAAATATCAAAGGAATTATCAATAGCAAATATGTAATCAATATTCAGTTTATACAATGTGTATCTACCCTTTCCAGTTGAAGTTGATTACCAAGTTAATTACTGAGTTAATTACCAATTTACCAAACAAATTGCAGAAGTTAAACAATGATAGCAGCAATATATGGTAAATGATAAAGAGTGTAAGGAAGAAGAAGAGTGCACAGTGATTTATACTGGTTCACCAATCGCTTACATCCAGTCCCAATCCAACAACTGTTGCAATTGGTTTTCCACTATCAAATGATCCCTTTTGTGTTCTATTACATTCACTCGCAACTAGCAACACAAAAACGAAATCAAAACACCCAAACCAGTTCTTTAACCCAAAGAATCGTCCTTCATGATTTTGGAACACCCAAAATCAAACCTTTGAGAAAACACTTCTCAAACTCTTACTCTATCAGAGAGACCTCTCTCCTAGAGTAATAACTCAACAATCAAATTGACAAACAAAAGATCAGTTTAGAAAACACCTGGAGTGTAGATTCGATCACAATTTAATAGAACTTTGAATATCACCCAATGACTATAGTTGCCTTTTTCTCAAAACTCTTTCAAGAACTCTTGAAGTTCTTAGTGATTTCTCTTGAAGAAAAATGATAAGCTCTCTTAGAGAGGATTTGAAAGTGTATATACTTTTTGAAAATGGATTTCAAGTCTTTCAAGAGTGTTTTCAAATCTGTACAAAAAACTCTATATTAAAAAAAAAACTATTTTAGGTTTTCAAAAAAATAGCCTCCTTTTATAGAGTAAGATGAAGCCTCAATTGTTGACAATTTGATGCCTCAAATTTCAAACAATTGGAGCCTATGTTTTTACGAACGTTGGGGCATTAAATTTTAGAACGTTGGAGCCTTAAAAATTGACTTTTATGAAGTTTAAAATTGATTGGAATAATTGGGGATTCAAGTGGGATGTTAGAAAAATCATTTTAGGCAACTTTTAATCTTTTCTGGTGGTAATCGATTATAGATCGTGGTAATCGATTCGCCGAGATGAAATTCATTTCAGGTGATTTTCTTCACATGGTAATCGATTTGACCTTATGGTAATCGATTCTTCGGCTCGTGGTGTCGATCTGACTGACCTTATGGTAATCGATTACTCCATTGTAACTCTTAGATTTTGAAATGTTGGAGTTACTTTAGTCATTCTTTTACTTCCCAGTCGAGACGATGTAGTTTATTAAGACTGCATGAGTAGTCTTGAAGTTTCGTCTTATCCTTCCATCTTAGATTTCACTTTATGGTAAGACGAAGACTTTAGCTTGAGTAGTCTTGTGGATGTATCGTCTGATCTTCACTTCCCAGGACAGACGATGCAATTCTTCAGACTGAATGAGTAAACTTTGAAGTCTATCATCTGATGTATATCGTCTGATATGTATCGTCTGATATATATCGTCTGATATGTATCGTCTGATACCTATCGTCTGATACCTTTCGTCTGTACCCTTTCGTCTGTACTCTTTCGTCTGGTACCCTTTCGTCTGTACCCTTTCGTCTGGTACCCTTTCGTCTGTACCCTTTCGTCTGGACCCTTTCGTCTGGTACCCTTTCGTCTGATGTATCGTCTGATGGATTTTCAAACAAAGAACAACACATACATTCCTATTCTAACCAATCAATACACATGAAAAACTCCTAAATACATTCATCTAAGAAAACCAAAATTACATTACATCAAAATCAAAAACACCAAGAGAGACACCAAAACCTCATCAAGCTTTAGTTCCAACAATCTCCCCCTTTTTGGTTTTAATGTACCAAATATCCACAAGGGTTTTCTTTGGAGTTTTTAGAATATGTGTTGATCTTCTAAAATTCCTGCAATTGATAGAAATAACCAAATACATAGTATATTGCAGTTTCACCATACATTCCATTATGTATCAAAGCAATATCATATAGAATCATTCATTCATAAGACATGATTCAGTTCATATTCAAAGACTAATGACCAGGATAATTGAAGACATTGCAGATTTTAAACCATAAAAAAAATTCAGTTTGTTCATAATAAACAGAGCACTACCAGAATTTCTATTTCTCCCCCGATCTAGGATAGCCTATGATTTCTCTAATGACCAGGATAATTGAAGACATTGCAGATTTTAAACCATAAAAAAAATTCAGTTTGTTCATAATAAACAGAGCACTACCAGAATTTCTATTTCTCCCCCGATCTAGGATAGCCTATGATTTCTCTCCCCCGTCTTAGAATAACCTATGATTTCTCCCCCTATTTGGTATATCAATAAGCAAAAAGGGAATCTATAGGAAAGGAACACTACATAGTATCAAAACGATCATGAAGAGATTCCATCATTTCCTTGAGCTCTTGGAAGCGCTCTTCGTTTGCTTCGTCTACCTCTTCTATGCGTTTCTCAATCTCGTCCAATCTATCAATGACAATGGACTCGAAGCGTGACTTGGGGATGTATTCCCCTGCAATTTGAATCATCATCATCGGATGTGATTGAGATGCATCTCCTTCTTGTTCTTTGTTGCTTGGTTGTGCTTCCTCCTTGGTATCCATCAAAGATCGATCTGTACCAATCTCATCATTTTTAATGCTCTTTCACCTATGATGTGAATGTCCTTTACTGACTCTCTATGTTCATTTGTGACATCAACTTGAAAATACTCAAGTACACGTGAGATGAGAGAGTAGGGACACTTATTATCCATGAATTTCTTTGCCTTTAGCATGTTGTCCATCACAACATAAGGCCAATCAATCTGAATCCTATTCTTGCCGGAGCAGAAATTATCACTAAATCTTCTTGATTAATTGGGCATGGTTGGCTCCTCTTGCACCAATATCCAACAAATGGTGTAATGTAAAAGTCTATCATCAGCATTCAACCCACCAATATTATATGTGATTTTCTTCCTATTCTCTTTTCTAGCAGCCTTTTCTGCTTCCCAAATTTGGGGATTTCTCAGCAAACTCATATAAACAGAATCTTTGTTAAGATGGATTCCTTGTTCTTTCAATAATTCAAATGTGGGTCTAATACCCTCCTCTCTGAATCCAGCAATTTGAAAGAATAAATCTCTAGAGAAAATGATGGGTTTGCCTTTTACCTCGACTCAAGCATTTGGAATCATCGTCGGTCGAAGGTTGGAGTAGAATACTCTCACCAAATCGGGATAGATGTAACCTTCGACTAACGAACTTCTCAAGATTTTGTTCCCGAAGCGTTTGAAAGATAAACCCTTCAAGATATCCGGCCACATTGTATCCAAAATTTTTGAGAACAAGCTCCTTTCTGCATACTTGCCATAGAAGAGTTTTCTTGAGCTTTAGAGGTGAACCATGGGTGAATGTGTTCCTCCATGGTTTCTTGGGAGTTGAGGAGTTCTTCCTTTTGGAAGATGATTCTCCCTTCTTTGAACGAGATGGAACACTTGAAGTGGATTTGTGACCCATGTGTTTGGTTCGTTTTCCTTTTCCTTGACCTTCCATGGATGAATTGAAGAAGAAGATGAAGAGTTTCTAGAGAGAGATGAGAGAGTTTTAGAGAGAGAAAGGGGTTCTATGGTTTGGATTTGATTAGAATGAACCCTAAAATCTGAAATCCCTCATTAAACCTCTCAAATTTTGGTCTAGATTCGTTGAATCTTCAATTGAATTTCCGAGAAGAGGCCCATTAGCACTTGAAGTAAGCTCTCGAGATCGGTGGTAATCGATTACCATTGTATGGTAATCGACATCGCTAAAAGTAATCTAAAGAGGGGCTCTTTTCGACTCGTGGTAATCGATTACCATTAGGTGGTAATCGATTCTGAAGAGCAAATTAAAGATTTGCCTAAAAACGAGCATGGTAATCGATTACCGGTGTGTGGTAATCGATTACTACGAAGTAATCCTAAAAACACTTAATTTTCCATATTCTGCAATTGTGTTGGTCATATCTATTGAATGTAATGAATTCATATCATGTTAAAGCATTATGAATGAGTATTCTTACTATGTTTAGGGAGTTCAAGAAAGGTGTTCTTCACTTAGTATACCAAGATTGGTTCTAAGTTTGAAGAATCTCTCCTTTGGCAAAGGTTTTGTGAAGATATCTGCGAGTTGATTCTCCGTATCAATAAACTCTACATTGCAATCTCCTTTCTCAACATGGTCTCTTATGAAATGATGTCGCACCTCAATGTGCTTTGTTCTAGAGTGTAAGACTGGGTTCTTAGTGATACTAATTGCACTTGTGTTGTCACACTTGATAGGGATATGATCAAGCTTTAGTCAAAATCCTCAAGTTGTTGCTTTAACCAAATGGTTTGAGCACGGCGACTACCATGACAACAACATACTCTCCTTACGTAGTTGATAAAGCAACGCAAAGCTTGTTTCTTGCTATACCAAGAGACTAAGCATTCTCCAAACAAGTGACATACTCCACTTGTGCTTTTCCTATCGTTTTGCATCAGCAAAATCTGCATCACTAAAACCTACCAGTTAGGGGATGTTCCCTTAGGATACCATAAACCACGAGTTTATAGTTCCTTTGAGATATTTTAAGATTCTCTTAAAAGCATTCATATGTGATTGTTTAGGTGCGGATTGAAATCTTGCACAAACACGGATTAATCGAACATTATGTCAGGTCTGCTTGCTGTAAGATATAAAAGTGATCCTATGATCCCTCTATATTTGGTTTGGTCTACTCCTAGTCCTGCAGCATCATTATCTAAATAGAGATTAGGTGACATAGGGATATTAGAGATTTTACAACTCTCCATGTCAAATTTCTTCAGTAATTCCTTAGTGTACTTTGCTTGATGAATGAGGATTCCTTCCTTTAGTTGTTTGACTTGCAGTCCTAGGAAGAATTTGAGTTCTCCCATCATAGACATGTCAAACTCACCCTGCATGCTATCCACAAATTCTTTACACAGAGATTGATTGGTTGATCCAAAAATGATATCATCAACATATACTTGAACCAATAAAATGCAGTTAGACTTCTTTCTAATAAAGAGAGTCTTATCAACATTTCCTCTGTGATACCCTTTTGACAACAAAAATGTACTTAATCTTTCATACCATTGTCTAGGGGCTTGCTTAAGACCATAGAGGGCCTTCTTAAGTTTATATACATGCTCGGGGTAACTAAAGTCAATAAATCCGGAGGTTGTGAAACAAAAACTTCCTCATTGATATAGCCATTAGAAAAGCACTTTTAACATCCATTTGATATAGTTTAAAATCATGAATGCAGGCAAAGGCAAGTAAAACTCTCTGACTTCTAACCTAGCAACGGGGGCATAAGTTTCATCAAAATCTATTCCTTCTTGTTGGTTATAACCCTTTGCTACTAGTCTTGCTTTATTCCTAACCACTTTACCATTCTCATCTAGCTTATTTTTAAACACCCATTTTGTTCCAATTATATTCATATCTCTATTAAAAGGAACTAATTCCCAAACATCATTCCTTTTAAATTGATTTAACTCCTCATGCATAGCATTCATCCAAAATTCATCATTAATAGCATCATCAACACAAGAGGGTTCAAATTGAGATACGAAAGCATAATCATCACGAGAACATGTTATAGGAAGATCTAGTAGATACTCCTTTATGGATGTCACCAATGATGTTGTCAAGAGAAAGATCTCTTGGTTTCCTCCATTCTTTTGGCTGGTCATGAGAAGTGGTTGGTGGATTTTTTTGTTCTTGAGGTTTGCTCTTGCTATCTTCACTGTTTCTACATCATCATCAACAAGAACACTTCCCTTTTGGGGATGGTTAGATTCATCAAACTTTACATGCACAGATTCCTCAATGCACATTCTTCTTTTATTGTAAACTCTATATGCTTTACTAGTTGAAGAATACCCAATAAAAACGACCTCATCCGCCTTGGCATCAAACTTACCAAGAGGTTCTTTGCCATTATTTAGAACAAAACATTTGCAGCCAAATACCTTAAAATGAGAGATATTAGGCTTTTTGTCCTTATAGAGTTCATAGGGGTTTTCTTTAAAATGGGACGAATCACAATTCTATTTAGAACATAGCAAGCGATTAAGTGGAAAGACGCATCACCCAAAAATATTTAGGCAAATCATTTTCATTCAACATAGTTCTAGCTAGTTCTACTAAAGATCTGTTTTTCCTTTCAACAACTCCATTTTGTTATGGAGTTCTTGGAGCGAGAAAAGTTGTGATTAATTCCATATTTTTCACAGAATTTTTCAAAATATTCATTTTCAAATTCACCTCCATGATCACTCTAATGGACTTAATTTTCAAATCTTTTTCGTTTTGTATCCTTTTGGCAATAATTTTGAAAACTTTGAAGACATTGTCTTTACTTGGTATAAATGCAACCCAAGTAAATCTAGAGTAGTCATCTACTAAAACTAGTCCATATAGGTTTCCACCTAAACTAGCGATTCTAGAGGGTCAAACAAATCCATGTGCAATAGCTCAAGTGGTCTAGAAGTTGAAATAATATTTTTAGATTTAAAAGAGTTTCTAGATGCTTGCCCTTTTGACATGCATCACATAGACCTTCTCTATTGAACTTTAAGTCGAGGTAACCCTTCTACTAAGTTTTTAGATGACGAGTTTATTAAGTTGATGAACATCAATATGTCTTTATCGTCTATGCCAAAGCCAAGATAAATCATCATTTGATGTAAGGCATGCATGATATGATGATGAATGATTAAGTTCAAGGATGTAGATGTTATCATGTCTCTTACCAACCATTAGTACCTCATTTGATTCTTGCTACAAATTTTGCACTTCCTTGATCAAATGACACATGATAACCTTTGTCCGAGTTGGCTAATACTCGAGAAGATTGTATCTCAATCCTTCTACAAGTAGTACATCTTCAATGACGAGGATTGGATTTGTCTCCAACAGCACCAATACCAGAATTTTCCCTTTGTTATTATCTCCATATACTACCGAGCAGATTCTTTGGATTTGAAGGAGATAAAATTGCTCTTGTCTGAGTCATATGTCTTGAGCAGCCACTATCCAAATACCAAGTTGAGTGTTTGGCTCTCAAGCACACCTACCGAGAAAAAGATATCATTTTGATTTTGGTACCCAAATCTTTTTGGGTCCATGAATGTTAGTCTTGAGTGATTATCTTTCCTAATCCATTTAAACAAGCCATTAGAAATTCCTTTCTTTCTAATCATGCAATTATAAGATGTGTGTCAGATTTCATACAATAACTGCATGGAAAAGTTGTTATTGTTGGTTTGTTTAAATGCAAAGAACTTCTTATTATTAGTTTTCAAAGAGGCATCTACAGATTTACACTTTGAGCAGGGTAGTTTTAATGCAGCATTTTCTTTTTCCAAATTTTGAACATTAGTTTTTAAAACAGAAATTTCATTTTCTAAATCAGAAATATTGTTTTTCAAAACTTTGTTCAATTTTTCTATTCTTTCAGCTTCCTTAAAGAGTTCACAAAAAGCATTATATAACTCATCATAATCTTGTACAGATGAATCGGAATCACTTACCTCATCATCCGTAGTTGGATTTGCCATGAGACATAGATTTGCTTCTTCATTGTCACTCTCACTCGAGGATGAGGAGTCATTTTCTTCCCAAGCAATGTAGGCCTTTTTCTTGCGGAATTTGTCCTTCTTGGGTCGATCCTCATGTTCGACTCTTCTTGGTTCTTCTTTGTTATTTTTCTTCATGTTGGGACACTCCGATTTGTAGTGACCCATCTTTCCACACTCATAACACGTGACCTTTGAAGACGAACCTTCATTCCTCTTGAAGCCTTTTCTTGAATTGTTGAATCTCCTTTTATCATTGTTCTTTCTCATGAACCTTTTAAACTTTCTTACCATGAGATTCATATTCTCTTCTTGATTCACTTCCTGACATGATGAGTCACTCTCACTAGTTGTGTCTTCCATCTTTAGTGCTAGACCTTTGGCTTTCTTATGTTTTTGTTCTTCATCAGCAATGCGAGACATATCCATCTCATATTCTCTTAGTTTGCCAAATAGCTCTGCACTTGTCATTGCAGCAAGATTCTTTGACTCAGTTATGGCTGTCACAGTGGATTGCCATTTTCTATTTAGAGACTTTAGAATCTTGACATTCACTTCTTCTTCTACGAAGCTTTTGCCAAGTCCCTTGAGATGATTGATGATGTGTATGAACCGTTTCTGCATCTCCATTATGGATTCTCCTTGCAACATTCTGAAGGTTTCATACTCTTGGATCAAGGTATTCTTCCTTGCCCTTCGTACTTCCGTTGTACCTTCATGAGTTACCATGATAAGCTCCCAAGCTTCTTTTCTTTGTTGTACAAGCGAGAAATTCTAAAAAATTCATCAGAGTTAAGAGCAGAATGTATAATGTTTAAAGCTTTAGCATCATTTTCAGCTCTCCTAATTTCTTCTGGTTCCCACTTCTCAAATGGTTTTTCTAATTCATTTCCATCAACTATATATGTGGGGATTTTGAAATCAGTTACAACAGCTTGCCAAATACTTCTATGAATAGACTCCATAAAGATTTTCATCCTAACTTTCCAAAAAGGATAGTTATCACCACAAAACAGAGGAGGTCTATTAATAGAGGCACCTTCAGCAAATGGTAATTGATTACTGGCCATTATGGATCAAATTCTAGAGCAACTTACTAGAAGTAGCTCTGATACCAATTGATGGTCCCTTTGGGTGAATCTAGAGGGGGGGTGAATAGATTCTAGTTCACTTTGGCCTATTTTTCGTGAGTTACAAATTCCTTTTTAATTCAAACAAAGTATATTCAAGTTGCGTGAGAAATATCAAAGGAATTATCAATAGCAAATATGTAATCAATATTCAGGTTTATACAATGTGTATCTACCCTTTCAGTTGAAGTTGATTACCAAGTTAATTTGAGTTAATTACCAATTTACCAAACAAATTGCAGAAGTTAAACAATGATAGCAGCAATATATGGTAAATGATAAAGAGTGTAAGGAAGAAGAAGAGTGCAATGAGTGATTTATCTTGGTTCACCAATCGCCTACATCCGGTCCCAATCCAACAACTGTTGCAATTGGTTTTCCACTATCAAATGATCCCTTTTGTGTTCTATTACATTCACTCGCAACTAGCAACACAAAAACGAAATCAAAACACCCAAACCAGTTCTTTAACCCAAAGAATCTGTCCTTCACTTGATTTTGGAACACCCAAAATCAAACCTTTGAGAAAACACTTCTCAAACTCTTACTCTATCCAGAGAGACCTCTCTCCAGAGTAATAACTCAACAATCAAATTGACAAACAAAAGATCAGTTTAGAAAACACCTGGAGTGTAGATTCCCGATCACAATTTAATAGAACTTTGAATATCACCCAATGACTATAGTTGCCTTTTTCTCAAAACTCTTTCAAGAACTCTTGAAGTTCTTAGTGACTTCTCTTGAAGAAAAATGATAAGCTCTCTTAGAGAGGATTTGAAAGTGTATATACTTTTCTGAAAATGGATTTCAAGTCTTTCAAGAGTGTTTTCAAATCTGTACAAAAAACTCTATATTAAAAAAAAAACTGTTTTAGGTTTTCAAAAATAGCCTCCTTTTATAGAGTAAGATGAAGCCTCAATTGTTGACAATTTGATGCCTCAAATTTCAAACAATTGGAGCCTATGTTTTCTGAACGTTGGGGCATTAAATTTTAGAACGTTGGAGCCTTAAAAATTGACTTTTATGAAGTTTAAAATTGATTGGAATAATTGGGGATTCAAGTGGGATGTTAGAAAAATCATTTTAGGCAACTTTTAATCTTTCTCTGCGGTGGTAATCGATTACAGATCGTGGTAATCGATTACTGCCGAGATGAAATTCATTCTGGGTGATTTTCTTCACATGGTAATCGATTACAGCCTTATGGTAATCGATTCTTCGTGGTAATGTCGATTACTGACCTTATGGTAATCGATTACTCCATTGTAACTCTTAGATTTTGAAATGTTGGAGTTACTTTCGTCAATTCTTTTACTTCCCAGGTCGACGATGTAGTTTATTAAGGCGCATGAGTAGTCTTGAAGTTTCGTCTTATCCTTCCATCTTAGATTTCACTTTATGGTAAGACGAAGACTTTAGCTTGAGTAGTCTTGTGGATGTATCGTCTGATCTTCACTTCCCAGGACAGACGATGCAATTCTTCAGACTGAATGAGTAAACTTTGAAGTCTATCATCTGATGTATATCGTCTGATATGTATCATCTGATATATATCGTCTGATATGTATCGTCCGATACCTATCGTCTGATATGTATCGTCTGATACCTTTTGTCTGTACCCTTTAAATCTGTACTCTTTTTCTCGGTACCCTTTAAATCACCGTACCCTTTTCGCCTGGTACCCTTTCGCCTGGTACCCTTTCGCCGGACCCTTTAAATGCAGTACCCTTTCGTCTGATGTATCGTCTGATGGATTTTCAAACAAAGAACAACACATACATTCCTATTCTAACCAATCAATACACATGAAAAACTCCTAAATACATTCATCTAAGAAAACCAAAATTACATTACATCAAAATCAAAAACACCAAGAGAGACACCAAAACCTCATCAAGCTTTAGTTCTAACAATCACAACCATAAATAAGTGAGCACAGACGAAATAAGCGCGCAACTCTTTCTACCTCCACCATGGGACATAAGCGCGCAACTCTTTCTACCTCCACCATGGGACAATGATGTATAACCACAACAATCTCCCTTCAGCAATTGCACCTGCTGGGAATCGACCTCGTGACCTTGGCTCTTATACCAATTGTTGGATCGAGCGCTTACCATTAGACCAAAAGCTATAGCTATTAGTAAAGGCGCAACTCTTTCTACTTAAGAGCGTAACAGCCCAAACGCCATGAGTCGACTATGACTTGGCCTACTCCGGCCTTCGCCATGGGACAATTGATGTATACCCACAACAATCATCAAGTCATAAGACGAAGAGTTCTCAAGTCATCAAGCTTCAAAACAAGTCCGTCAGATGAAGAACCTTCATAGAAGATCATGATGAAGTACTTATAGTCAAACTCAACTCCAACGATCTGATACAAGCTTCAATTTGAAGACATGAAGATTGAAGTTGAAGAAGAAGAAGACAGATGAATGACTGCAATATAAGCTAAGTCAGGTTCATTCGTCTATTGAAGTCTTTAATGAAGTTCAGACGAAGAGTAACATGTGCATCTGCTCAAATCAAGTCGTTGCTCAGAAGTTCCTAAAGGTAGAAAGGGATTTAGATTTAACCTCGTAACACGAAAAGTAAACTGCACTTTCGGTGAAATCTCTAAGCAAATCAGTCAAAGTCTAATCTCGCATTGACATCCGTTGCTGCAACATTAAATATTCCGATTGCTCAAATCTACAACTGTTGAAGTACCCAAGAAAAAGAACAACGTTCAAACTCATCAATCTAACAGATACTTTAAGAAGCTGCCTATAATAGAACTTCATTGCAACGATTTCAAGTTGGCAAAATACGCTACAAAGCTATCATATCCAATTTTGCTTTGAACTTACGTGTAAACACCTCTCTAAGTAGAGGATTATTTCTCTGTTATACCTTGTAAAAATCACTATTGTGGTGTTATAGCCTGAGAAGGCTAAGTGTTGAAAGAATATCTTTTTTTTAGCTTGAGGAGGCTGAGGTCCAAAGAATACCTTGTGTTAGCCTGAGGAGGCTAAGTTCCAAAGAATACTTTATTTAGTCTGAGGAGGCTGCGGTCCAAAGAATACATGTTTAGCCCGAGAAGGTTGGGTCTAAAGAATATCTGTAATTAACCAAAAGTGACTGAGTTCAAATAATACTTGTTAGTGAAAAATTAGCAAGTTACTAAGTAACAGGATGTAGTCTTGTTAAGACGAACCAGTATAAAAATATTATTGTGTTATATGTTGCTTTCTTTGACTAACAGAGGATAAACATATTTAACTAAGTTTTCATTAAAATAAATCTTTATAACAGAAAATCATGTGCGTTTATTCTGGGTTTCAAAATAACAGACGCACAACGCATTGTCTAAAAAGAATTTTATTAATTAACACAATTCAACCCTTTCTTGTGTTTTATATTTTACATGATCCATGCTCTATCCTCAACTTTAAAAATATGTTCTATCTCAAATAATACGATATCATCATCGTAAAACTTACTGACCATTTGGAATTCCACAGTGGTGCACATAATCTCATAAATAAACATGTGATCATTATGAATTAAATGAATTCTCATTGTAAAAATCCTCCAAGTCTAGCATCGCGCCTAGATACACAGATTAAGTTTATTATCTGCACCTCTAATCAAGGCCACCTCTTTTGAGGTATGCTTGAATGAATGAAATCTTATCTTCCTTTCTCAAAATATCAAATAAAACAACATCAACTAATTGGTATTACAAGTCCAATCCATAATTATATTTCACGTTATGGATTAATAATTTATAGTCTGAACTGTTATGATTCACAACACAAGTCATCAAAGTGCATAACATAGGTAATTAATCACAATCTCAAACATCATCCAAGTCCATAAAGTAAGTCATCTAAGTTCAAAGTAAAGGTAAACAAATACAATCCAAATCATTATCAAAGTTCACAATAAAGATCATCCAAATTCAAAGCATAGGAAATTAATCATTGTAAACTTAAAATTTTAACACTTTTGATTACTAAATCATTTTTTCATTACTTTTTCTTGTTGCCCATTTTTTTTAGTATTTAATCTTGGCCAAATGGTTCTAAGTGCCAAAACACCTTAAAACCATGTTAAACATCTTTTATCAACAAGTTTTCCAATTGCTTTTTAAAACTGTTAGAAATCTTTATAAAATTGGAGAGTTTTTAGTAAATGCATTATTCTCATTATACTAGTTTAGTTACTTTTAAAAAGTAAGTCATTTTTTACTTTGCTTTGAAAATTGACTTTGATTATTCCTTCTTAGGTCTCAAATTAGATTTTTCATCCTTGTTTGCAGTAGTCATGACGTGAAGTAGTGGCTAAAAATTCCCATGTGCAAAAAATCTTCACAAAATGACAAAGGTGGCTAAAACTTATTAGTTTTCCAATTTTTCTATTTTGGTTGCAAAAATTCTCTACTTGTCGTGGCTTTCTTCTAAGCCATTCTTTTCATCTTTATTTCATCCTTTTCATGCTCAATTAACTGTTTTATAATCAAGGATAGCAAATTGTACATAAATTCACACAATTGCAATTTAGAAGTTACTTAATTTTAAGGTTCTATAATGATTTAAAACCCTAATTTCTCTCCTAAATTTTAAGATTTTAATTTCATCCTTCAAATATAATATGTGATTATGCCATAATTAAGACAAAATTATAAGGATTCTAAAAATTATTTTTCCCTAGCTTTTCGGTTCACATATTACTCTAGATAAATTTTCAAGACGTTTTCGGATTTAAATTTACAGAAAATTTGTTATACAATATTTTATTCCAACCTGTATATTTATTTATCCTACTCCTAATTCTATACATTATGGGCCATACTCCCTTTAATTTCCTTGTTGTTTTAATTTTTCAAGTTGTACTGCTTATACAAACGCAGTCTGGAAAATAATCAATTTTTTTAAAACCGTATATTTTTAGAATCAATAAAATTTTCTGTGTAATAATATATAATTTTTACGTATTAATTATTAATAGGTTACTCATACTAAATACAGAAAAAAATTGTCTACAAATGATAATATAATTAAAACAGTGGATTTACAGTAGTCAGAAATATCAAATAACGTTCGAAACATCAAATAGCAATAAAAATGTCAGAGAACAAAGTTATTTTTGAACTACATTTTTATTTGGAAGCGTAACCGTAATTTTCTTAAATTACGTAATAGTGTTGCTACAAGACGACAAACTATTTTGAATTACGTTTTTCACCTAATTAAAGTATAACAGTAAACAATCAATATGCACGTTTTTACGAAAATTTTAGTAAACATTTTAACTACGTTTTTAATATACATAGTTATTTACAGAAATTAATTTTGAGGGTGTTACACCATGCTGCCTCAAAATGATATCAACCGAGGATAGTCTAGCTGTTTTGTTAAGTCGATGCAGCAACATAAAACAAGGGTTTTATCTGAGACGTTTGGAATCACTAATTACAACTTTGAACCTATGTCTCCATCAACCTTTTCAGTGCTCGTTGAGGTTTATTCTTCATGGAAGGGCATTTGACCTTTGTCATAGGTGTTGTAGTGTCGTGCTGAGGTGATTCTTGTCTTGTGGCTTAGGCACTCTAAGAACGATTGTCATTGTGTAAGATAGAAAGTGGAAGAGATGATGGAAGCCGAATAGCCTTCGAATTTCTTCTTCAAATAGTCATCATATCTTTTATATTCTTTTTAGTTGAGATATTGGTGTATTTTCTTCTTCAGTTGTGATTGATTAGTACTTTTTCTTATCTATCTGGTAATGTAATCGATGGTTTTGAGAATTCTTTGTAATGTATAGAATATCAGAGAATAAGTATGTATTTTGGATTTTGTTGGAATGATTACTTTCTTTTGAAATACTCTTAATTATAGTCTTTCTTGGGATGAGCTTGTTAGGTTGAGGTCACTTTAGGCCTTTCAATCCCTTTGGGTTTGTTAAATTGGGGTGGTTTTAGACCGGTGAGGATCATCTTTGGATCCTTTTTATCTTATTGAACCTAGGTTTTTTTAGACTGATGATGATCGTCTTTGGATCCTCTTTACCTTATTGAATCGAGGCCTTTGGATATTGCTTATCTTACTAATCGAGGTCATTTTAGACTGATGGGGATCATCTTTGGATCCTTTTTATCTTATTGAACCAAGGTCGTTTTAGACCGATAAGGATTGTCTTTGGATCCTTTTTAACTTATTGAATAGAGGTTGTCTTGGGTCCTTTGAGGTTCCCGCCCCTTACTTATTTAGGGTCTTTAATTCTTATGCGTCATATTAACTTTATCCAGTCATTATCATTTTCTTAAAAAGGAAAATTAGGGTTTAAATGCTCATGATGAGGTATATGATGGAGGACCATCTTTCAAGCATGAGAATTATAAGAGCAATGCAAAGAAAAATAGAAGCTCAAGTTGAAGAAGAGTTAACCAAGTCAAAGTCAACAAGTCAAAGTCAAAGTCAAAGGTCAACTCTTAGAAGTCAACAAATTGGGCAAATGAAGCCTTGTAATTTTTTAAGTATTTTGTAATTAATTTAGCTTTAATTTTTGTAAAGCTTGGAACCTTGCTTGCATGCAATTTTTGGCCAAGCCTTTGTGGACCTTAAGTTGACCTCTAATTTTGGTCAAAGCCTTTTATAATGGGCCTAAGTGCTCCCATAATCCAATTGAGCAAGTGAGTTATACTCTCTTAAAAGAGTGGATGGAAAAGGAGAGAGTTAGTGGAATTTTCACTCACTTGATTTAAGTCTCCACCACTTGATCAACTTATAATCAAGAATGTAAATTTAAGTCAAGTTTCTAATATTTGATCTCTCATTCAAGAAGGAATTCTAGCTTTTAGATTACTCCAAATCCAAGGCCTAGAATTCTATCTTGCTTCTTTCATTATCATCACACTTAAGGTGGACTATGAGCCTTATGATCACTCTAATTCTAGATCATTCTTGATTGATCAATGTGAGGGGTGCCTTACATCACTTGATCAATCTATCAAGGATCCAATGGTGATGATGCCTCAAGGCTAACTGAGGGAGAGAAGGCTTTGCTTATTTAAGTTGGTCAATTTACTGATTGTGGGAACTTTTGAATATATGAAATAGAGAATTTCTAAGACTTGTGTCGTGAGAAAAGGAAAGAGCTCTCCTAGGGTTTCTTCTAAGAACCTTGAAACTTATCATGGATCCATGATCCAAGTGGTGATTCTCCACCAAGCTTGTTGAATTCCTTCAGATCATGGCGCTTCCAACCTTCCAATCTACTCCATTTTTCATTTCTTCTTTCTTGTTCTTCAAACCATGAGTTATCACTAGTATCCGTGAGTTTTATTTGTGGAGAAGATCTCTCTCTGACCTCATGACTGGCTTTTGGTGAAGACAAACAACATCAACAAAAGGAAGCACAAACAAAGAGATTCTAGAAGATCTTTCACATAATGGATCAAAAGACTAGGATCAAGAACTTTACCTAGATAAGTAATGCTTCTCACAATATAACATTTAAAGGCTCTTAAAGAAGTATAATAAAATCAAAAGGAAAACTAAGAAGAATTTTTAGAAAGCAAAATTGTTCAAGTTTCAAAATCTGGACAAATTATTGAAACTGGCAAATGTTGTAATTGGTTATAACATTTTCGTAACCGATTACAAGATGATCTATTTTCTCTAAGTTTTTCAAATTCAAAATGGTTTGTAACATTACCTTAGCCTTGTAACCGATTAGCTCTTTTTTGTAATCGGTTAACAAGTTTCAAAATTCAAATTATTTAATGTTGCTTTGGCCTTGTAACCGGTTAGCCTTTTCTTGTAACCGGTTACAACAATTCAAATCTACCAACAACTATATTTTTGAATTGCAAAATTATTTTCCCTATAAATAGAGAAAGCCTATTTTTCTAAACACAGAACTTTCATTTCAATCAATTTTTCTAAGATAAACATTTTCTCTCTCATCTTGCTAAGAGAATTCTGAAGTACTTCTTGAGCCCTTAAACTGTTATCATTCTAAAGAAGCATTACTTGTAGGAAAATCCTACCTCATAGCAAACAACCATTGTAAACACTGATTTTCCATTTGATTGTATATCAATAGTGATTCACCATTGTGTATTGGTGAAAGAGTTTGGTAGTTACCATGGTATTCGGTAAAGGGTTTGTATTCAAGAAAATAGGTTCTTTTCTTGGGGAAGTGTGTAGAGATCTCGGGTGGAGATTGTAACTCTGCACAATTTTGATTGAGAAGAAAAATTTCTGACGGTGATCAGAGGATAGGACGTAGCCTTCGGTGGTGGAAGGTAGTATAAAAATCGTTGTGTGGTTTTCTCTATCCCTTCACTCTTATAATTCCGTTGCACTATTGTTTTAAATTATCTGGTTTAATATTTGGGGAAAAACTTTTGAAGGAAATTCCGATTTAATTACGAAAAGCTTGTGAACCTAATTCACCCCCCCCCTCTTAGGTGACCGTCTAGACTTACAATTGAATTTTGAAAATCATTGTAACCTTTTACAAGAATATGCTAATCGGTTACAAAGTTTTGATTTTCAAAATTCTTTTTTATAACGTTACATTAGTGAGTGTTTCTGCAAGCTACATCCATTTGATTGAGTGTTAAAAGAATGGTGAATGAAGATTGGGGAACCCCTTTGCTAATCCTTGAAGATCCCTTACAAGTTCCTCATGGGTTTGCGTTAGTATGTCTCTTAAGCCGCCACTTCTATCATGGGAAGGGGCACATCTTTAAATGTTACTTCCTTTGAAGACTATCACGTTGCTTCGTTTTTTGAGTGTTACGTCTTATAAGTCCTAAAAATTATTACATTATTGAAAGAAAATTACAAGGCTTAATTAGGTCAAGATTTGAGTATTCAAGAAATGACTTTTGACTTTAATTTTGACCTTGACTTTTGGTCAACTCTTCCTCTGTTTGCTCTTGGATTCTCCTTTGCATAGCTCTTGTAATTCTCATAGTAGATGATCCTCTATCAAAGCCCCCTTCTTGAGGCAAACTTGCCCCCAAGTTGCTTTCTTATCCACCTACAGCACATGGACTCAAGTCACTAACTTTAAATGAATTACTACCAATATAGTCACTAGGTAACTTAAGTCTATATGCATTGGAACCAAGTTTCTGAAGAATTTTAAATGGACCATCCCCCCTTAGAAGTAGCTTTAACTTCCTAAGAATAGGAAACCTCTCTTTCCTCAAGTTTAGCCAAACTAAGTCACCAACATTTTGTTGATGTAGTCGGCCACCTTTGCATTTTTCTTCTCAATTTTCTCATTGATCTTAGCATGCAAGGCCTTCACCTTCTAGGCCTTAGCTATTCCATCATCACTCAAAGCAAACTCAAATGGTAAAGGAGTTAGATCAACTGGAGTAACAGAATTAAACCATAAACAATCTCAGAGGAGAGTGAAGGGTAGTAGAATTAATGACTCTATTGTAAGCAAGTTCAATGTGTTGCAAACACTCTTCCCAAGACTTAATATTAGCTCTTACAAAACTCCTTAAAAGTTGACCCAGTTTTTAAATTTTCCTCGATAAAATTTTCATTTATCGACTAATTAAATTTTTTTGGGTAAAATATTTTTCTATCATTCATGTAATATTTTATTTTATAAAAGACGTATCTTAACTTATTTTACAGTTTTTAATTTTTTTTAAAAAAATAAATTAATATTAAGACTTATGAAAAAAAATTATGACGGTGCCTGGTACAGTTGGTTTCAACTGATTTAAAATAGAATTTTATCATTTATTAAATTATATTTTAGTGATGTGATACTGCAAGTTTTTAAATTTTCCTCGATAAAATTTTCAATTAACAACTGATTAAATTTTTTTTTGGTAAAATACTTTTCTATTATTTATGTAATATTTTATTTTATAAAAGAAGTATTTTATTTTATAGTTTTTAATTTTTTTCAAAAATAAATTAATATTACGACTTTTGAAAAATAATTATGACGTGTCTGATACAGTTGGTTTCGACTTTTGAAAAATAATTATGACGTATATGATACATGGTGTCAACTGATTTAAAATAGAATTTTATCATTTATTAAATTATATTTTAGTGATGTGATATTACAAGTTTTTAAATTTTCCTCAATAAATTTTTCAATTATCGACTGATTTAATTTTTTTGGGTAAAATATTTTTCTATCATTCATGTAATATTTTATTTTATAAAAAAAGTATTTTAATTTATTTTGAAATTTTTAATTTTTTTTAAAATTATTATTACGACTTCTGAAAGAATTATGACATGCCTGATATAATTGGTTTCAACTTATTTAAAATAGAATTTTAGTATTTACTAAATTATATTTTAGTGATGTTATTTTGCAAATTTTTAAATTTTTCTAGATAAAATTTATAATTATCGACTGATTAAATTTTTTTGGGTAAAATATTTTTTATCATTCATGTAATATTTTATTTTATAAAAGACGTCTATTAATTTATTTTATAATTTTTAAATTTTTTTTAAAATTCATTAATATTACAATTTATGAAAAATTTATGACATGTCTGATACAGGTGGTTTCAACTGATTTAAAATAAAATTTTATCATTTATTGAATTATATTTTAGTGATGTGATATTGCAAGTTTTTAAACTTTCATCAATAAATTTTTTAATTATCGACTAATTAAATTTTTGTGGGTAAAATGTTTTTCTATCATTCATGTAATATTTTATTTTATAAAAGAAGTATATTAATTTATTTATAATTTTTATTTATTTTTTTTTAAATATTACGACTTATGAAAAAATTATGACGTGCTTGATATAATTGGATTCAACAGACTTAAAGTAAAATTTTATCATTTATTAAATTATAATTTAGTGATGTAATATTGCAAGTTTTTAAATTTTCCTCAATAAAATTTTCAATTATCGATTAACTAAATTTTTGTTGGGTAAAATATTTTTCAATCATTCATGTATTATTTTATTTTAAAAAAGATGCATTTTAATTTATTTTATAGTTTTTAATTTTTTTTAAAAAATAAATTGATATTATGACTCATGAAAGAATGATGACGTACCTGATATAGTTGGTTTCAACTGATATAGAATAGAATTTTAGCATTTATTAAAATATATTTTAGTTGTGTGATATTGTAAGTTTTTAAATTTTTCTTGTCAAAACTTTCAATTATCGACTAATTAAATTTTGTTGGGTAAAATATTTTTCTATCATTCATGTAATATTTTATTTTATAAAAGACTTATTTTAATTTATTTTAAAGGTTTTATATTTTGTTCAAAAAAAATAATATTACAACTTATAAAAAAATTATGTCGTGCCTGATACACTTGTTTTCAACTAATTTAAAATAGAATTTTATCATTTATTAAATTATATTTTAGTGATGTGATAGTGCAAGTTTTTAAATTTTCCTCAATAAAATTTTCAATTTTTGACTGATTAAATTTTTTTGTGTAAAATATTTTTCTATTATTTATGTCATATTTTATTTTATAAAAGATGTATTTTAATTTATTTTACAGTTTTAAAGTTTTTTAAAAAATAAATTATTATTATGACTTTTGAAAAAATTATGACGTGTCTGATATAATTGGTTTCAACTAATATAAAATAGAATTTTAGCATTTATTAAATTATATTTTAGTGATTTGGTATTGCAAGTTTTTAAATTTTCCTCGATCAAACTTTAAATTACTGAATGATTAAATTTTTTTGGGTAAAATATTTTTCTATAATTCAACTAATATTTTATTTTATAAAATACGTATATTAATTTATTTTACAGTTTTTAAATTTTTTTAAAAATTTAATTAATATGAAGTCTTAGGAAAAATTATGTCGGACCTGATACAATTATTTTCAACTGATTTAAAATAGAATTTTATAATTTATTAAATTATATTTTGGTTATTAGATATTGCAAGTTTTTAAATTTTTCATGATAAAATATTCAATTATTGACTCATTAAATTTTTTTGGTTAAAATATTTTTCTATCATTCCTATAATATTTTATTTTATAAAAGACGTATTTTAATTTATTTTACAACTTTTGAAATTTTTTTAAAAAATTATTATTTCGACTCATGAAAAAATTATGATGTGCCTGGTACATTTGGTTTCAATTGATTTTAAATAGGATTTTAGATTTTATTAAATTATATTTTAGTGATGTGATATTGCAAGTTTTTAAATTTTCCTCGATAAAATTTTCAATTATCGACTTGTTTAAATTTTTTGGGTAAAATAATTTTCTAACATTCATGTAATATTTTATTTTATAAAAACGTATATTAATATATTTTACAGTTTTTAAATTTTTTTTAAAAAAAATTGATATTATGACTTATAAAAATTTATGACGAGCCTCAAACAGGTGGATTAAACTAGTTTAAAATAGAATTTTATCATTTATTAAATTATATTTTATTGATTTGATATTGCAAGTTTTTAAATTTTCCTGGATAAAATTTTGTTGGGTAAAATATTTTTCTATCATTCATGTAATATTTTATTATATTTGTTTTAAAAAAAAAATAATATTACGACTTATGAAAAAAATATGACTTATGCGATATAGTTGATTTCAACTGATTTAAAATAAAATTTTATCATTTATTAAATTATATTTTAGTGATGTGATATTGCAAGTTTTCAAATTTTTCTCCATAAAATTTTCAATTGTGGACTGTAGATAAAATATTTTTCTATGATTCATGAAAAAATTATGACGTGCCTGATACATTTAGTTTTAACTAATTTAAAATAAAATTATCATTTATTAAATTATATTTTAGTGATGTGATATTGCAAGTTTTTTAAATTTTTCTCGATAAAATTTTTAATTATCGGCTCAAATTTGAATAAATTTTTTCGGGTAAAATTTCTATTATTTATGTAATATTTTATTTTATAAAAGATGTATTTTAATTTATTTTATAGTTTTTAATTTTTTTTAAAAAATAAATTGATATTATGACTTATGAAAGAATGATGACGTGCTTGATATAGTTGGTTTCAACTGATATAGAATAGAATTTTAACATTTATTAAAATATATTTTAGTTGTGTGATACTGTAAGTTTTTAAATTTTTTTCGATAAAATTTTCAATTATTGCCTAATTAAATTTTTTTGGGTAAAATATTTTTCTATCATTTATGTAATATTTTATTTTATAAAAGACTTATTTTAATTTATTTTAAAGGTTTTATATTTTTTTTTATTACGAAAAAATTATGTCGTGGCTGATACTATCTTGCTTGTGTCCTTTATGACGCAAAGCTGAAGGGATATGAATTCCACGAGACTCAATGGCATCTTCCACACTACGACGTAGAAAACTGGACAATCCAAAGCCAGAGCTAGAATTGTTCCCTTCTCCCTTTGTACTGTTTCCTATCTGCTCCTTAGCTCCGTCAATGAGGCCACCACTATGGCAAGAATCTGATACTATCGTCAGCTTACAATCTCTAGGGAGTCCGTCTACAAATTCCCTGAAATCATCATCTGTCACACGCAAACAAATAGTTTATTACTTCCCACAAGACCCGAGCAAATGCACACATTTTTCTACAGAATAAACGTACAATAATTCTCAAATTAAGTTGCTAAAATCGTAAAAAAAAAAAAAAAAAAAAAAAAAAAAAAAAAAAAACAGGTTAACACTACAGTATAGGATGCATTTGGTACTGAAGCATTAATCGGTTCTTAAAAAAAATTATGAATTGGTTTCAACGCCATTTAGGATGCACACTTTGATGTTCTCTTAATTCATTTTTACTCGTATGTACCAAATTGACCAAGAGACCAAATTTTGACTTGAGTTTTGTGAAACTCCTCGTGAGTTATACCCACCCGTACAAAGTAATAACAAAAACATCATCAGTTTTTCCAAATGCAAAAATAATTGTTGCTCACATCTGAAGTGTTTTTCAACGTGTAGACCTTCCGGATCATCATATCTCAAAAGATCAAAGCAAGAGATAATAAAAAAAAAATACAATTATATAAACTATTCATTCAATTATACAGAAAAGACAACATACGTTTAGGCAGCAGATATGTCTTAACAGATCAATTACGAAATGCTAAACGTTCATTAAAAAAATTAGTGCTATAATTCTAATAATTAAGAAATATCTTACATCTGGAAGATACTTTCTCCTAATCTCAACTCTTACATTACTTATCCTCATACATTCAGTGGAGTGTAACCCAATTACCCGATGGATTTTTTTCGCCGACTCAGGAGAAAAAAAAAAATAACAAAAGAAAAATAGCTAAATTAAAAATGAGACAACTTTTGAAAACTAACTTATAAAAAATTAATTTTAATTTTTAAAGGAGTATCTCGTTCTTTTAAAAAAAATTCTACTAAAAGTCCTTCTAGATGGGAATTTTCACTCAAGCAATAATATTTTCTTCTGATTTTTCTTAAAAATAAAATAATTAATATCTAATGTATATCGATAAAAAAAAAAAAAAAACTCAGACTGTCAAACACATTGAAACAAAATTAAAAAATGAGAAAACATTCTTTACTTGATTCTATTTATTTGTTTTTAAAACACTTATTTTAAAAATTCAAGACAAAATTTGATATTTGAATACCAACACTAATTTGTTTTAAAAAAATTCGTTGATCCAGAAAGTCAAACATGCAAAGAGAGTTAGGAAGAAAAACGAACCAGTGATGAGGTTCATATCAGAAGGAACGATGCATTCATCATAACCAGTATCATCGTCCTCTCCAGTTTCCGCAGGAAGACGCGTGCCGTGTCCACTGTAATGCACGAACAGAACGTCCCCTTCTTTCCCCGATCTTATCAGATTAGTCAACGCTGACCGAATGTTCTTCCCCGTTGGCTCCGTATACGACTCGTCTGTGTCGATCAAAACGGCGATGTCGTCTTCCGAGAAACCGTACCGCTCTATCAGACACCGTTTCATCCTCCACTCGTCGTTTACGCATCCTCTCAACTCCGCTTTCGTTCCCGGGTAGTTGATTCCGATCAATACAGCTTTTTTCCTCATTGCGACTGTCTCACTCTCTCTCTCTCTCTCTCTGAACTGGAAAATGAAAACAAGGTGCGTGCGATTTTCTGTCTTTTCTTCTCTTCCTTTCTTTTACCTCTGAATTGACAAAACACGGTGTTTGTTTGTGTTATACTACCTCCTTCCTGTGTTAATAACTTTATTGACGATTTTGTTTGTTTCTTTTGATGAGATGTCATTAATTATTTTTCATTATAATATTTTTAATTATTTTAAAAAGTTCATTTAATAAATAATAAATGAGTTCAGTGCTAATAAATAATGAGATGTCATTATTTATTTAATGAGTATTAAATGAATTTAATAAATAATTGTTGGCAAAGGTTAACAAGTGGCTTGATAAAATCCGTTAAGGAACAAAAGAGAGTATTAAGAATAAAGTATTACATGGTAGTTGAAAATATTTAAGTCCAGCCATTTAAATCTTGAAACATGGAAAAATATAGTAAAATAATCGTTAAAAGTGTAAAAGTTTATATTTTAATTTGTTTAAAAAGTCTATAGTAATTTCAATCTTTAATTATATTATTTATTATCATTTTATTAATGTAATTTAATTTTATGATAAATTACGAACTAAAATAATAATAAATATATAATCTAAAAATTGAATTAATGGTAGATATCTTTTAAATACTAAAATGATACTTATTATAATCAAGGATTATTTATCTATTTTTTATTTTTAAAGAACTAAATTTTCTAATTTACACATTTTCTCGTAACCAAAATAGTAGTTTATTTTTTTTATTAGATATGTAAAATTGCTGTGGCCAGGACTTTTTCTACTACTCACCCATATCCATATATTGTACATTAAATTCTTTCACTTTTTAATTCCTTAACTAAGTGCACTAAGAACACTGGTTAACGAATTCAATAATTATTTGTATTCCATACGAATAAGAATGGAGGAGTTATCTAGTTTATAAAAACTTACTCTTTTTGAGTTAACTCATTTTTAACCTAACTTTAAAAATAGTATAATAGTAGTTAACAATTTCAGCTTGACAGTAGATTGTAAATACTATTTATTTTAATTTTTTAAAATTAATTTATTAAAAGTTAATTTAACGTAGAAATGTATATTTCATTTTTTTTTCTTATATTTTCTTTTTATAAGTCTTCTTAGAATGAAATTTTAACTTTTAGACAATTTTTTTTTTCTATTTTTTCTTGTAAAAAATATTTCCACAGAAGTTTACGTGAATAGACGGATACTCTTTATCTCATTGTCATTGTTATTAAAATCGAATTAAAGTGACTAGTTAAATTGGTTAACGAATGATTTGTCTGGTATAATTGACTCAAAATCAATTTGATATTGAACTAATTATTTTTCTAGTTGAACTAGTCATAAATGAATAAAATTGATAAAAATTGGTGATTCAATTGATTTGGAAGGTTCAAAGTTAAGATTTTTTTTTTTCATTTAAATAATTTATTTTATTTATTTTTTTTTCATTTAAATAATTTATTTTATTTATTTTTTTAACTTTTTATAATAAAACAAATAACAAATGTAACTAAAATAAGAAATCTAATATGTTTTTTTCACTAATTCATTCCTCATCACAACTTACTCTTCTTTTATTTTTATTTTACATGTATTATACTTTATTTTTATTCTCAGGTGACTCTCGTACATTTTTAAATAACTTTCTTTTCATTATTAATGACTTTAATTTCATTTATTAACTTTTATTCATTACAAAATTTTTATTTACAATTATGTTTCTTAAGTTTTTGTTTAAACTACTTCACAAATGGAATAAGGTTATAAAAATACTAAAAAGTTTAAAACTATTGTTTTATTAAATGCAACTCAAACACGATTGAATTATTAAACCACTTAATCAAAACTTTCATGTCCGGTCCGATTTTGAAAACCTTTCTCATTCTTTAGATTTAGAAAAGTAACTAAAAAGAAATTAATAGCATAAATTAGAAAATATTCTCTCTATTTATACATTATTTAATTAGGTTAAAAATAATTAGATAGAAAAAAAGAGTAAAATGATATTTTTCAATATTTTTTAGAAGAAATAAAATAAAATGGTAAGTAACAGATTTTCGCGGTGAAGAATTGTTCGTAAATTAAAATCATTGATCAAAGGGTTTAATTAGTATGCATTTTTACACAATCATCTAATAACAAATAACAATTAATTATTATATATAACAATTGATTAATATATGAATTTAAAAATATTTATATAACTAAAAGATATTTTTACTAATTACATTTTTGAATAAAGTAAGTAACTGTCTTAATTTTTTTTAATTAAAATGATCTTACATAACATTGGGAAGAAGTTACTCCTTCGGTTCATGTTGCGTAGTATTTTTTTCAAAAAAAAGGTCACATTTTGATTACCATTTTGATTTCCTATTATATTCTGAACTAATGAAATGAACAAAGGGAAAAAAATAATAAAGGAGAAGTATGTGTTGGGAAAGGCGCACCGGAAAAGTTACAATAAAAATTTGAAGTAACAGTATAAAATCCTAGGGAGTAGGGAATACATAATGTAGGAGCAAAAGGAACATCAAAGCAAGGAATACAAAATGTAGGAGCAAGAAGAACATCGAAATTTTAACGTGGAAACCCCAGATGAGAGGGACAAAAACCACGGGACCTAGTCCAAAAAAATATCCACTATGAGGCAAAGAGTACAGCAAAAGAGCTTCTACAAGAGAACTCACAAATCACAAAAAATACTATACTCAGGACCTAATAGTGAAAAAACACACCGGTGGTCACACACTACCTATAATCCAAATACAAACATCATGTAGATCTAAAGTGTGGTACGAGTGAATAACATATATCACACTCTCTTATATAAGTGTTCAGCTCCCCTCTCTTTCTAAATTCTGCCGATGTGGGACTTTGAATTAAGCAAATACTCAAAAAATCCTCCCTTAATTCAAAGTCCTACATTATTAAAAATTCTTCTACAACAACAAAATCTTCTAGGGTTCTCCTTCAAACTCTGCAAAAAGTGGGACTTTGATTGAATCCCAACAAACCTCCCCTCAAACAAAGGACCATAAAACATCAGCTCCACTCTCTTTCTAAATTCTGCCAATGTGGGACTTTGAATTAACCAAATAGTTAACAAATCCTCCCTTAATTCAAAGTCCTACATTATTACAAATTCTTCTACAACAACAAAATCTTCTAGGGTTCTCCTTCAGACTCTGCAAAAAGTGGGACTTTGATTGAATCCCAACAAACCTCCCCTCAAACAAAGGACCACAAAACACCCTCCCGATAGAGGAAGTCATTGTCAATGATGGTCATTAGAGCTTCTATTTACGCGATAATTATTGAGCAGTTTCACATTGTTGTCGATGGGAACTATGGCCAAGTCAACAATATTTGCATGATATACTCAAGTAAAAAAGTGGGAAAGATTATATAGATGTTATGAAATTGAGACTTACCCTTTTTGATGTGTTTGGTGATGATGCTAATCCTAAAGTAAAGGAGTTCATGAATGTGATTTTGAACAAACTCCAACCTGGAAGGGGTGAAGGTTGGGAACATGGTGGTGGAATATTGGGGTTGGTGGGTGGTCTTTGATGCAATCCTCAAGGAGAAGAGCATATAAGTTGCGGATCTTCATGCTTCAATGGAGGCTTGGACAAATCAAGAAGAAGCTCACGACCTCAAGGAGAAAAAGAAATAGAAAACGGAAGGAGTTTAGAGATAGAAGCGCCATGGCAAGTGCCAATAAGCTAGAGGTGGAACCGCCACAATGGACAAGGAAGCCATTGATAAGATTCAAGGTTCTTCACAAGAACACAAGAGAGAACACTCTCAAGAATAAGCTCTTAGCTTAATTCAATATTTAGAAAATTCATCAAAAGTTCTTTACAAATATGAAAATGGCCTACTTATACTAAGAAAATTAGTTCCAAGCTTGCTATGCAAGGAACTAATGTCCACCCTTGGATTAGATTCTAATCTAATGGCCACGGAAGGAAGCTTATGGTGCAAGTTTGATTAACTTGGAGAACAAGGATAAATCCTCCACCCTTGGATGTAGATCCTCATCCAATGGTCACGACGCCAAACTTGCACTCCAAGCTTCTAAGCTTAGCCCTTGGATTAATATCCTCATCTAATGGTCACAGTGTCAAGCTTGCACTCCAAGCTTCTAAGCTTAACCCTTGGATTAGAATCCTATCTAAGGGTCACTAATTCTTTGTTTATTACAAGTTTAGGCCCAAATTAAATCCTTAAAACAATTACATAATTGAAAGAAAACTACTAATAAGCCTAAACATTAAAACATTTGCTGAAAATTCCTGGAAACATTCCAACGCTAACTTCAAGCTCATTTTCCAACTAGTTGCAGTTCAAACTGGATTTTGTTGTCTTCATAGCTTTTATAGCCCTTGAAGTCTTCTTTGATTTGGCACCAATATCACCTCAATTGGATTTGTGTAGCGTGAGTTATGGTCGAAATACTGAACCTGGTCAGACAGTAAAAACATTGCGAATTTATTAGAAACCCAATTTATTAAAGATTAAGGTTGGAGAGTTTGGTTAGGCTTGTGGAGATGGATGGTCCTCCATCAGTCTTGCCCAAGATTTTCTAAACTAAAAGCTTGATGAGAATGATGCGGGATATGCAAAGCCTGCACTAGAGACGCATGTCGGAAGTAAGCATGAGACATATATTGGATTGACCAAACGTGGTCTTCTGTATGGTGGTATTCTAATGAGAGGTTGTAAGACTGGCCAAACTTCTGCAGATGCCAGTGATGAGTTTGTGGAAAGGGACCATCTTGATTTTTCATTTTGGCGAATGATATCGATGTCACACTC
Organism: Hylodesmum podocarpum; assembly: GCA_026586105.1. Lineage (NCBI taxonomy): Eukaryota > Viridiplantae > Streptophyta > Magnoliopsida > Fabales > Fabaceae > Hylodesmum > Hylodesmum podocarpum. The sequence goes on from JALJEV010000804.1 coordinate 5,359,210, forward strand.
AAGAAAAGGATGAGAAGGTCAGTGATAAGTCATGTATTTGATCGCCACAATCAAAGATTGATAAGATCGGTTTTAGCTTTTTTCTTAAGAACTAAAATAACACTTTAATACTTGAGAAAAAATCACATGTTATTTAAATTCAACTTGTCTATTATAATACAAAGAGTAACTATTTATAGACTAAGTGGAATAAAAGATACATTTAAATTTAGCCTAAACATTTGCACGAAAATGAAAAACACATGGAAGACACATGAAATGTAGCCTAAAAATCTGCACGAAAATTAAAAATTCAGCCTAAAAATCAGTGCGAAAATGAAAAATGATTAAAGACATGTTAAATGTAAATCTGCATGAAAATAGTAGAATAGGCTTCCCAGTTCACATCAGCCAGTACTACTGGGAATTGTTCTGGTTCTTATGGAGCTTTTAGCAATGCAATACATGCCATAATGAAGGAGATTAATTGTGTGCCTTAGCAAATTGCTCGTTCTTCTTCTCAATCCTTACTCTAGTCTTGGTGCGCAACTCCTTGATCTTCTCGACATGGTCTACACCTTTTCTATCACAATTAAACTCAAAAGGTAAACATGCAAGATCAAGTGGAGTTAGTGGGTTAGTACCATAAACAACTTGAAAAGGAGATAGAATGAGATACTCTATTGTAAGCAAACTCTACATGAGGTAAACACTCCTCCCAAGCCTTGATATTACCCTTCACAAAGTTTCTTAGTAGTTGACCCAAAGTCCTATTAACTACTTCGGTTTGGCCATCCGTTTGGGGGTGGCAAGTAGTAGAAAAGAGTAGCTTGGTGCCAAGCCTTCCCCAAAGTGATCTCCAAAAATGGCTAAGGAACTTTGCATCTCTATCACTTACTATGCTTTCTATAATCCTTCTCTCTTTGCTCTCTCTCTATATTCCTTCCTAGATTCATAGTAATCTCTATCACTTCTTTGATATGAATTATGGTACCTCTCTTGTTTTTCTCTTCTCTCATTTTCTTCTCTTATCACTCTAACTCTTCTTTCATATTCTTTTCTCTTTCCTTTTAACACTATGTCTATGACGCTCTCTCCTTTCGCCTCACTTTCTCTCATTGTTTTCCACATTTCTTCTTTTATTCTTATAAAAAATATCATTTAAATCTTTATGAATACTTGTTTCAAATTTGTCCAATACCTCTATAAAGCATTTCATAAATCTAACATCACTAGGACATAATTGGTCTTCAATATTTGGGGAAATTTCTCCCATGGTTGCAAAGGAAAAAGGTTAGTATACAAGAAAAATATAAAGCAAATAAACCTCACCACTCAACTAAGTGTTTCCACTCAATCAACTTGTGTTTACTCACTTTAAAGGCTTTTTCTCTAATGATACCACATTGCATTTTACCTCTCAATTATCTTGATTTGTGTGCTTTGCCTTTTGATGATGTGTTGAGCAAGGAGGGAGTGGATAGGCCCGAGAAGATAAAAGCCATGCATGCATAGATTAAAGTTAGGATTGAGCAAAGGAACCAACAATTTTCCAAGCAAGCCAACAAGCACCGAAAACACCTTGAGTTGAAAGTTGGAGATTTGGTATGGGTTAATCTTAGAAAAGAAAGGTTCCCTCATTTGAGAAGCTCCAAATTGCTTCCAAAAGGAGATGGATCGTTTGCTATTATTGAGGAAATTTGATCTGATGCCTTTAAATTAGATCTTCCTAGTGATTATGGTGGTAGCAACTCTTTTAATGTGTGTGATCTTACTTTGTGTCACAATGGTTTTGAAGATGAAGATCACTCCAACTTGAGGACAAGTTGCCATCAAGAAGAGGGGGACCATCTCCATTAGAGGCTCAAATACAAGGAGAAAGTCAAAGAAGAATCACAAGGTCAATGCTCAAGAGGATTCAAGAGCAAGTATAAGAAGAGTTGACCAAGTCAAAGTCAACTTAAGAAGACTTGACTCTTATTTTAAGACCTTGTAATATTCTTAGTATTTTGTAATTTTGATTTTTAATATTTGAACAATTAAACAAGTTTAATGTGGCCACTGATTGAAGCTCACAGCCTAACATAGGGAGAGTGGACCGAAAATCACCAAGTGTGAGAGAGAGTGAGCTACACTTGTTTGAGTAAGAGTGGGACATGTGCATGTGCAAGTGAGTGGAAATTCCACTAACTAAGTTTAAATTAGAGCCCTTAGATGGGATCTAAATCTAAAGAGCATCCAATTTTTGAATCTCTATTCTGCAAATTACACTTCTAGTCCATGGAGCATCCAATTGAAGAATGAATATTGAGACAACTTCAAGCATTCCTTCAAGTTTGCTTGTAACAAAATCTCACATTTTATTCAAATTCAATTTGTCTCTTACAATATAAATAGTATCTATTTATTGACTAAGTGGAATAAAAGAAACATTTAAATTTAGCCTAAAAATCTGCACAAAAATTAAAAACCCATCGAAGTCTCATTAAATACAGCCTAAAAATATGCACAAAAATTAAAAATTCATTCTAAAAATCTATGCGAAAATTAAAAATCATTATAGACACATTAAATGAAATCTGCACGAAAATAGTAGTGTAGGCTTTACGGTTAACATCATTTCCTCTCTTTTCGAGAGGCTTCGCCCTTAAATCCTAGATCATTTTCCTTTAGGATCAAATGCAAGTTGTACGAATTCTGATTTCATAAATTCTATGAACATTGAAGATGACTTCAATTTGTAAAAATACACCAAAACGTGAAGGCGATGAATAACCTCAATGCAAATTGTGTTAGCCTCAATAATATTCAAGTAGGAAAGATATAATTTCTGAGGTTTATCATCAATTTTCTGAATTTCTTTATTGTATTTTGCTTGTTCTCCTACAATAGTTGACCCTGTTAACTGTTGTAGGAGAACAAGCAAATTGTCTACCTAAGACACAATACATTAGTTCTTGTAAATAAAAGAATTAAATAAAGGATTATGTATTAATGTTTAGTAATCATCAATAAGCCAACAAGGAAGAAAGATAGAGCAGACTAAGATAAAAGCAAAGTATCTTACTTGAGTGCTACTATTGGAGAGAGCTAAGAAATCGATATCGGTGAAGGACATAGATAATGATAACGAGGTGAAGGACACTAGAATATACATTATTAAATTATTATATATAAATTTTTTAAGATACTTTGATGACGATGAAGATACTTTAGGAGTATATGTAGTTGGACTTTAGTCTCACATCATATAAAAGATGTAGTTAGACTTAGTCCCACATCGTATAGAAAAATTAGATAGATCGTCTTTTATCTCTTTATAAACAATTCCCTGTAAACCTTGAAATGCACACCAAGAATAAATTGTTCCAATTATAGTCGTGGATGTAAGCAAATTTCCGAACCACATTATATTCTTGAGTCTTTTTCTTTTTTTTTTATTTCCTTGTTTTATTTTATTATTGCTTTGTTCTTAAAAATTGGTATCAAGAGCCAATTTCTTAGTATGCTCTATGGTTGCAGTTCTGTCTGATCTTCCAATCAGAAAAAATTGGTTTATCCTTAAAGCAGCAAGAACAATGACATTAGAAGAAGGAAAGGTGAAGATCGAGAAGTTTGATTGCAAAGACTTCAGATTCTGGAGATGCAAATAGAAGACCACCTGCATCAGAAGAAGTTATATCAGCCCTTAGTGGGCAACAAGCCAGAAGATATGGAGCTGCTAGACGAACATTATCAAACATGTACGAGAAGCCATCTGCAGCCAACAAAGTGTATATGATACGCATGCTAGTCAACATTAGAATGGGCGAAGGTAATTCTGTTACCAATCACATTAATTAATTTAACGCAATCCTTGCCCAATTGGCTTTAGTGTAGATAAACTTCGATGATGAAGTGATAGCATTGATTCTATTATCATCCCTTCCAGAAAGTTGTAGTGCAATTGTTACTGTAGTCAGTAGTTTTGCAAGTAATAACAAGTTGAAGCTTGATGACATTCGAGACTTGATCCTAAGTGAAGATGTTCGCATGAGAGGTTCAATTGAATGTTCTAATTCTGATTCCTGCTCAGCGTTTAGTATTGAAACTAGAGGAAGAAGTAGCAAGAAAGGTCAAAATCAAGGACGAGGTAGATCAAAATCTAGAGGGAGAACACAGGTAAAAATTGTTTGTTGGAATTGCTAGAAAAAAAAGATCATCTTGCTTATCAATGTAGGGCTCCAAAATGGAAGAATAAAAAGAATAAAGATGATGATGAATCAACAAATGCTGCAACAGATGAGACTGGAGATGCATTAATATGCAGTTTAGATAGTCCTGTTCATTTATGGATTATGGACTCAGGTGCGTCATCCTACACTACACCCTCTTTAAAACTAGTCTATAAATATATTTCAGGAGAATTTGGGAAGGTTTACCTAAACCCCTTGATATTGTGGAAAGAGGTGATGTTGAAATTAGAACCTCTAATGGTGACCTATGGACTTTGCACAATGTCTAACATATCCCTTCCTTAAAGAGAAACTTAATATCTGTGGGGCAACTAGAAAACAAGGGGCACTACACTACTTTTGGGGATGGAACTTGGAAGGTAATTTGGTTGTTGAAGCGAGGGTCTCTTTATATGCTTGCGGATGAGGATATGGTAACCGTTCCAGAGGCTGACAACAGTTCCAGCCTATGGCATCAAAGACTTGGGCATATCAGTGAAAAGGGGATTAAGCTCATGGTGTCAAAAGGTAAGTTATCTGACATAAAGCTTATTGATATTGGACCTTGTGAACACTGTATTTTTGGAAAGCAGAAAAAGTTCTATTTTTCTAAGCCAAGAATGAGATCTAAAGTTGAAAGGTTAGAATTGGTGCATACAGACATTTGGGGGTCACTCAAGTGGAAATCCCTTGGAGGCTCATAATATTATGTAACCTTCACTGATGACTCTATAAGAAAGTTATGGGTCTATTTTCTTAAAAATAAAGCTAACGTACTTTCTGTGTTCAAAAGGTGGAAAAGAAAGGTTGAAAATCAAACAGGTCTAATAGTTAAAATTCTGAAGTCTGATAACGGTGGAGAGTATGATAGTAGAGAATTCAAAGAATTTTGTTCAGAGAATGAGAATAGAATGATCAAGATAGTGCTAAGGACACCAGAGCAAAATGGACAGAACCTTAAATGAGAGAGCTAGATGTATGAGAATCTAGTAAGGCCTACCTAAGGTGTTTTGGGAAGAGGCGATAAACACAACAACCTATCTCACAAACAGAGGTCCATCAGTTCCTTTAGACTATCAGTTACCTAAAGAAGTATGGTTTGGAATGGAGGTAAATTTTTCACATTTGAAAGTCTTTGGTTGTGCCTCATATATTCTGATAGACTCTAATCGTAGAGATAAATTAGATCCCAAGGCAAGATTATGTTATTTCATTGGTTATGGATCTGACATGTATGGCTACAAATTTTGGGATGACCAATACAAGAAAATCATCAGAAGTAGAAATGTTACTTTTAATGAAAATGTGTTTTATAAGGATAGGTTTGCAGAATCTACAAGCACAAACAAACAATCAAAGTCCTGTGAGAAAGTAGCACTAAAAGAAATCTTAGAAAGAGACGTAGTCGACATAAGGAAGAATACAGAGTCTAAGTCTGAGTCTGAACCAGAACCAACAACAGAGCTAGAACCTTTTGAGACCCAAGTAAGAAGATCAAGCAGAACGATAGTAGCACCACAAAGGTATTCCCCTTCATTACATTACCTGTTGTTAACTGATTATGGGGAGCCAGAGCATTTTGCTGAAGCCATGCAGGGAGATAACTCTGTTAAGTGGGAGCAAGCAATGGAAGATGGGATGAAATCCCTTCAAAAGAACAATACTTGGTCTTTAACCAAGCTACCAGAAGGAAAAAAGGCTCTACAGAGCAGGTGGGTCTATAGGATAAAGGAAGAACCACATGGTAGCAGAAGATACAAGGCAAGACTTGTAGTGAAAGGATATTAGCAGAAACAAGGAATCAACTTCACAGAGATTTTCTCTCCTATTGTTAAGATGACAACCATTAGAGTTATCTTGAGTATTGTAGTTGTCAAAAATCTTCATTTCGAGCAGTTAGATGTTAAAACTGCATTTCTACATGGGGATCCAGAGGAAGACATCTTTGTGACACAACCAAAAGCTTTTGAAGTATAAGAAAAGGAGAATCTTGTATGCAAGCTTTATAAAAGTCTGTTTGGCCTAAAAAAACACCAAGATGTGGTACAAAAAGTTCGACGAATTTATGAGCAGCTCAGGGTTTCATAAATGTGAAGAAGACTATTGTTGTTATGTTAAGAAATGTGTTGGCAGTTATATTATTCTTGCTTTATATGTTGATGACATGTTAATTGCAGAGTCTAGTATGATAAAAATTAACAAGTTGAAGAAACAATTAGCAAGAAATTTTGAGATGAAGGATCTTCATCCAGCCAAACAAATTCTTGGCATGAGAATCTATAGAAGCATATCAGAAGGTACTTTGAAGTTGTCTCAAGAGAATTACTTTAAAAAATTGCTTAATAGGTTTAATGTTGGAGATGCAAAGGCTAGGAATACCCCTTTGGGAATACACTTAAAACTTTCAAAATGGCAATCTCCTCAGACAGGCGAAGAAAAAGATTACATGTCTAAAATACCATACGCATCTGAGTAGGGAGCCTGATGTATGCTATGGTATGTATCAGACCTGACATATCACATGTAGTGGAAGTTGTGAGTAGGTTTCTATCTAGTCCTGGAAAGGAGCATTGGGAGGGTGTGAAGTAGATATTGAGATATTTGAAATGTACTTCAAGGATGCATTTGTCCTTTAGAAGAAGTAATCTCACTTTACAAGGTTTTTCGATTGCAGAATTAGAAGGAGATCTAGATTGTAGAAATAGAACAATAGGCTATATATATTTGTTGGGCGGTACTTCTGTTAGTTGGAAGTCTAAATGATGGAGGACAATCTCCAAGCATGAGGATTACAAGAGTAATGCAAAGAAGAATAGAAGCTCAAGTTGAGGAAGAGTTGACCAAGTCAAAGTCAACAAGTCAAAGTCAAAGTCAATGGTCAACTCTTGGAAGTCAACAATTTGGGCTAATGAAGCCTTGAAATTTTCTAAGTATTTTGTAATTAGTTTAGGCTTAATTTGTGTAAATCTTGGACCTCAATTACTTGCATAACTTTCGGCCAAGTTTAGTGTGGACTTAAGTTAACTTATAATTTTGGTCAAAGCCATTTATGATGGGCTTAAGTGGTCTTATGATCCAATTAGGCAAGTGTATTACACTCTCTTAAAAGAGGGTGGATGGAAGAGGAAAAAGAATTAATGGAATTTCCACTAACTTGATTCCAATTTCCACCACTTGATTAACTCATAATCAAGGGTGTAAATTTAAGTCAAGTTTCTAATATTTGACCTCTCTTTCAAGAAGGAATTCTAACCTTAAGATTTCTTCTAATCCAAGGCATAGAATTTCATCTTGCTTCTTCCATAATCATCACAACTTAAGATGAATTATGAGCCTCTTGATCTCTCATTTCTAGATCCTTCTTGGTTGATCAATTGTGAAGGGTGCCTTTCTTCATTTAATTGATCAATCAAGGATCAAGGGTCCAAGATCATTCACGACATAGGCTAGAGAAATGCCATATAAGTTGGTCAACTTTCATTTTGTAGTCACTTTTGAATATATGAAATTATAGAATTTCTTAGACTTGTGTCTTGAGAAAAGGAAAGAGCTCTCCTTGGGTTTCTTCCAAGAACCTTGAATCTTATCATGGATCCATGATCCAAGTGACGATTCTCTATCTAGCATATTGAATTCCTTGAATTCATGACGCTATCCCTTTGATGAGTCATTATTTTGATCACTTTCTCTGCATCTTTTATATCCTAATACAACATGATTAATGCTCAATTAACATGATTTTATGCATTTATGAGTTTGGGCTCAATTGGGCCTTAAGTGCTTATTTTTGTTCTAATTCGTTGAAAATTCCAGTTTTGACAAGGTTCACTAAAATGAGCATAACTTTCACCACAGAACTCTGTTTGAGCTCTATTAAATGTCAAATTAAAGAGGACTCGAAGAGATACAAAATCTATGAGACATGAAGAGCTAATTCAGACTTCATCTTGGGTGAAATGAGGCTCGAAAGTGACACACAAAATTGATGTGGAAATTCCAGCGTGAAAAATTAGTGTAGGCCTATTTTAAATCAATGTAATTGACCCATTTTGTAAAGTTGTAATTGGGCTATGAGTTGGGGTGTTCAGTTACTTAAAAATCATGTGCCTTGCACATGATTGACCCTCTATATAATACCCCAAACTCAAAAATCCGATACACACTTTTTACCTTTCAATCAATTTCAACTTTCAGAATTGCTCTTTTCCCTTCAAGTCGCTATGCTAGGGTTTTCTGGTTTTCCATTCCAATTCTCGTTTTCTCCTCCTTCTTGCAATTTAATTGTTCTGTTATGCAATTTCAATTTATGCTTAGTCTAATTTCAATTATGCGCAACTAATTTCATTAACCAATTCGATCTCAATAGGATCCCTAATTTCCTTAAGTTCTCCGTTTTTAATTGCATGAGCACTCGTTTTAGATTCTATAATTTTGATTTCATTATTTTGATTAATATTTTGGATTGAGATTTTTTATTCTATCGTTGTTGATCCTATCATTGTTGATTGATAATATTTTGATTTCATTATGCAGAGAACTAATTATATGATTTGAAACCAAGTTGTGTGCTCTCATGCGATCGTGTGAGTTTAAAGGCCACCAAGTGTTCGATGATAATTCTTTAAGATCTTAGCGCGTTAGTTCAGTGTTGGCATGAAAAGATCTCGGTTTCAATGCACTACATAGATGAGTGCCCCTTTTTGTTGAACCGATGAGGGAAATTAGGATCTAACAGAGATCAGATTGGTGCTTTTTAATAATCTATTAATTGCTTTTTATTTGTTATTTAATTTCAGTCATTGATTAATTATTATTGTTTAATTGCCTTTAATTTTCCATCTGCACAAAATAAAAAAAAACCAAAATTGTATTTAAAATTTTGGCTACAGAAAAATAACAAAGTAATTTGTAGGGAAACGATCCGAGTCCACTATTACTACAAAGTAGTAGCTAGACTTTGGTTTTATTTGATGCACGTTCGGCGCGTGTGTCCCCTTTCCTTTCCTTCTTCCATTTTTTCTATTTCTTCTTCCTTGTTCTAAACTGTGAACTTACCTTGTTATCGTGAGTTTTATTGTTTTTTCTGCATGCTTCATCAAGTCAATTGAGTGTTGGATGATGGGTGAATGAAGATGGGGCATTCCTTGTGCTAAATCCGTGGAGTTCACATAGTTCATTCATGGGTTTGCATAAAATTTGGTATCAAGAGTTTGTTCTTCACCTAGTTGTTCTTCACTTATGGTATTAAGTCTTGCTCCTATCTTTTGATTTCAATTTTTGATTCAATTGACATTTTGTTTGAATTTTTTTGATTGGTCTTGGATGTCCAAATCATTGGGAATATGTTTCACACCATGTGGTAGATCATATATGGCCTAATTCACATGCTAGATATATGCTAGTCCATATCCCCACGTGTTTGATAATTTTTCTCAATGTGTAATTTGTGTCATCTTTGCTGGAATTTGAATCCCCTACATTATATTTGGCTTAATTAGTGCTTATGTGTTTCATTACTATGTGTATTTCTCAATATAAGTTCAAGTTACCACTACCATGCATTATCTTGCTTGTTAGCAAAGTTTGACTTGACTTGCTTGAGTTTTGAGCCTTGAATTGGACTGTCCAGCAAAGTATAGCCAAAAGAAAAATATTAAAAAGAAAAATAAAGGAAAAGATCAATAGAAAATACTAAAAAGAAAGAGTCAAAAGAAAATACAAGAAAAGAAAAATACAAGAAAAGAGAGTTTGAAGAAAATAGAGTGACAAAAATAGTAGTTCTTGTGAGTAGAAAAATTTGGAAAAAATAAGTGCAGTACCTTGGTTGTTTGGGCTCCTAAAACACCCACAAATTTAGTGTCCAAGTTAAATTTGGAATTATTTCTCATTAGACTCAAACATCATCATCATTAATTAAGTCAATTTTGCTAAAAAAATGATAATTGAACTTGTGGTGTGCTTTGCATATGCCTAGACATATATGCCCTGTTTTTGCCCTATTTTTGGACCCCTGTTTGTGGCTGCCCTGCACCTTAAATTTAGCTTCATTCATGCCTGTTGGTCCCTATGTATGAATCTAGAGGGGGGGTGAATAGATTCTTGCTAAACTTTACCCCAATTTCGCTTGTTTCTAATTCCTTTTAATTGCCTATCAATTACCTTTCAATTACAGATTCAAATACAAGTTTAATTACTGATTCTATTCCTAAACCAATTAATGAGTTGATTATCAATACAGTTTTCAAATACAGAGCAGAATATGAACAATAACAATATAGTGAAAACTGTAAAGAGAGTAAGGAAGAAGATGAGTGCACAGCGATATATACTGGTTCGGCCAACTGCCTACGTCCAGTCCCAACCCAACAACTGTTGCGATTGGCTTTCCACTATCAAATGATTTCTTTTGTATCCTTTTACATTCACTCTGCAACAAGCAATACAAACAGAAATCAAAACACCCAAAACTGTTCTTCAACCTGAAGAACAGAACTTCCCAGATCTTGGCACCTCCAAGATCAAACTTTGAGAATCACTTCTCAAATACAATGCTCTATCTAGAGAGACCTCTCTCCTAGAGCAATAACCCAAAATTGGAAATACAAAAGATCAGTAAAGAATACACCTCAAGTGCGAGAATCGATCACAAACAAGCTTTATGAAATCCACCCAACAAGGATATGGATCAAGTTTCCCCTTGTCTTTGAAAACCTTGATGAACTCTAAGTTTAGAGCATATGAAAGTGTAGGAGCAGTTGCAAATAGTTTGGTTTTTCAGCAATATCATATGCTTCATCAAGGATGTACTTATAGAATCAATTTGGAGGGAGAAAACGTGCAAATCTGAGCTATAACGGTCCATGTAATTGATTCCAAATGCATGTAATCGATTACTCTAGCCGTTAGAACCCTCCAATTTGATTTTTCCAGGCATGTAATCGATTACCACGAGCATGTAATCGATTACATTGAAGAGGGAAACCCAAAATAGGTGATTTTCAAACCATGTAATCGATTACATAGGGGATGTAATCGATTACACCAGAGAGCTCTTAGCATGTAATCGATTACATCAACCATGTAATCGATTACACCAGAGAGCATGATCAATGTAATCGATTACACCAAGGCTGTAATCGATTACATCAGTGAAAAATGGATTTCCAAGGTTTTTCAAACTGTTTTTCTCAAATGGAAATCAAACATTCTTCACATGATCAATCATATACAAGTTATGCACATCTCTGGGGTCTTAAACAAAGAATTCAACACACAATACAAAGATATATCCTAGTTACATTCATCTATGGAAAACCGAAAATACATTCATCAAAACCAAAACACATAAGAGAGACACAAACTGCATTCTTCAAGCTTCAAGTCCAACAATCTCCCCCTTTTTGGTTTTGATGTACCAAATCACATAAGAGGTTTTCCTAGAGCTTTTTAGGATATGTGTTGTTCTTTGAAAGTCCTGCATATGTTAGAATTTCCAGAGAATACAAAATGCATATGCACTACTAATTAATCATTCATTCAAGTATGTATGACATGATTCAAATACAAATATAGATCAAGACCAATGAATCATAATAGAATTTCAAAACAAGTTTTATTCATTATCCAAAAACAGTAACATAGTTCAATAAAACAGTAAAGACATTAAAAACCTAACAAAGCTAATTTCAACTCTCAACTCCCCCTATCTAGTTACTCTCCTTAGGATAACCTAACTATTTCTCCCCCTATTTGGTATATCAAACCAAAAAGAGAGATCACTGATCATCACCATCATCATCATCATCTTGATTGAGGCGCTCCATGATGGTCTCCATCAAAGACCTCATGTCAAGGAAGTGCAGATTCTGATTCCTTTCCAAGTCTTTGATTTGCTTTCCTAGAAGCTCTTGGCGCTTATCCATCTCCTCTAGCCTATCTAGCACAATGGACTCAAAGCGAGACTTAGGGGTGTACTCCCACCGCCGAATCTCCATCATCATCGAAGGAGGATGTTGTGGTTGTTCTTCTTTGTTGTGGTTGGTCTTGTTGCTGTTGTTGTTGAATTTCATCTCTAGATACCCAGCCTTCAGATGTCTTAGTCAATCTCATCTTTTTCAGCATCATATCACCAAGCACATGGATATCCCTTGCCAATTCTCTGTGCTCATTGGAAACATCCACGTGACATCTCTCAAGAACACGTGATATGAATGGACCATAAGGACACTTGAAGTCATGGAATTTTCTTACTTTGGTCATGTTGTCCATGATAACTTGACCCCAATCAACCTGAATTCCATTCTTCAGGGCAGACATCAAAAGCATATCTTCTTCCATGAGTTGAGCATGATTCGTGCCTCTAGCAGCCAATACCCAGCAAATAACATAATGAAGAAGACGGTCGTCAGTGTTGAGACCACCTATACCAAAGGTCTTCCTCATACCCCTTTCTTTTCTTGTTGTCATTTCAGCCTCCCAAGACTCAGGATTTTTCAACATGCTCATGTAAAAGGCATCCTTTTGTAGTTCAAAGCCTTCCTCACCAAATTTTCCAAAGTAGGGACTATCCCCTCATTAGTTATACCACCGAGTTCGAAAAACAAATCGTGAGTCAGAACAATACTCACTCCTTTAACTTCGGATAAAATCCTTCCAGGGTGATATTTCAGATTGGAATAAAATACCCTTACCAAATCAGGGTAAATGTGACCCCTTAGCCCAACGAATTTTTCCAAGTTCTGATCTCGGAGCATCGATTGAAAGGTAAACCCTTCATGGTCTAACCATCTGAAGTTGACAATCTTTGGGGCTACGAGTTCCCGGTTTGCAAAGTCAGTGAAGAAAAGGGTTTCTTGTTCCTTCGAGGTGAACCAAGGGTTGTGACGAGCAGATTCTTCAGGAGCCTTCCTCTTGGAAGAGGTTTCCTGCCTCTTCTTGCTACGTCTTTCTTCTTGAATATCACGGTTAGCCCTTGCTTTCATCCTTTTCTTTGCTTCCTTGTCCGTCCATGGTTTGAAGATGAAGAACGGTGGTGAGCGAGAGAGAAAGGTGATTTCAAAGGTGGCTCTTGGTATTCTTAGGGTTTAGAGAATGTGAATGTGAGAGCTAAAACCCTAATACAACACTAATATAGATCATAAAAGACTAGGTTCAATGAATGTGTGCAATGGGCTTCCAAAACATGGAACACAAAGCCTAGAAACGAAGAACAAAGCTCTGAAAAACACTTCCAGAGCTCATGTAATCGATTACATTCGTGATGTAATCGATTACATCGAAATGAAAACACCGTAATCGATTACATTGGGGCATGTCGATTACACAGAGCCTCTCACACATGTAATCGATTACATTGGTATCGTGTCGATTACACCAGACAAAACCTCGTAATCGATTACATACATGCTGTAATCGATTACATCCTATAGAAAATCAAAAATCAAGATGAAATAAAGCTATGAACTGCAATGTTAATGATTTTCACATATAGGATGATTGAAAAACATTTGATTCATCATGGTAATGGTCAATATCATGTAATGTAATGAATTCATACCAAATTTAAGCACAATTGAATGATTAAACTCTCATACTTACATTACTTATGTGAGATGTTCTTCACTTAGTATACCAAGATTGGTTCTAAGTTTGAAGAACCTCTCCTTGGGCGAGGTTTGGTGAAGATATCCAAGTTGATTTTCTCGTGTCAATGAATTCCACCTCAACATCTCCCTTTTCAACATGATCTCTAATGAAGTGATGACGACTTCGATGTGCTTTGTCCTTGAGTGTAAAACTGGATTCTTCGTGATATTAATGGCACTTGTGTTGTCACACTTGATTGGAATATGATCAAGCTTAAGTCCAAAATCCTCGAGTTGTTGCTTCAACCAAATGGTCGAGCACAAAATGACTACTGCAGCTATATACTCGCTTCGCGAGTTGAAAGAGCTACACAGGCTTGTTTCTTGCTATACCATGAGACCAAGCTTCCTCCAAACAAATGACACACACCACTTGTGCTTTTCCTATCAGTCTTACAACCAGCAAAGTCAGCATCACTAAAACCAACCAATGTGGGATACGTACCTTTTGGATACCACAAACCACAGTTCGTAGTTCCTTTGAGATACTTCAAGATTTTCTTCACAGCTGCCATGTGTGATTCTTTTGGTGCAGATTGGAATCTTGCACAAACACACACACCGAACATAATGTCCGGCCTACTTGTGTGAGGTACAAGAGTGATCCAATGATCCTCTATATCTTGATTGGTCTACACTCTGTCATCATTTGCATCATTATCCAAGTAGAGATTAGTTGACATAGGAATGTTTGAGATCTTACAACTCTCCATGTCGAATTTCTTCAGCAATTCCTTGGTGTACTTTGCTTGATGTATGAAGATTCCATCTTTCAGTTGTTTGACTTGCAGTCCTAGGAAGAATTTGAGTTCTCCCATCATAGACATGTCAAACTCCCCTTGCATGCTATTCACAAACTCTTCACACAGAGATTTATTAGTTGATCCAAAAATAATATCATCAACATAGACTTGAACCAACAAAATACAGTTTGACTTCCTCCTTATGAAAAGAGTTTTGTCAACATTACCTCTGCAGAACCCTTTTGACAACAAAAACTTACTCAGCCTTTCATACCATTGTCTAGGGGCTTGTTTTAGACCATATAGGGCCTTCTTGAGTTTGTACACATGTTCAGGAAATCTGAAATCAGTGAATCCAGGAGGTTGTGAAACAAAAACTTCTTCATTGATATAGCCATTCAAGAAAGCACTTTTAACATCCATTTGAAACAACTTGAAATCATGTATGCAGGCAAAAGCAAGTAAAACTCTAACAGCTTCTAGTCTAGCAACAGGGGCATATGTTTCACCAAAGTCTATTCCTTCTTGTTGATTATATCCCTTAGCTACTAGTCTAGCCTTGTTTCTAACCACAACTCCATTCTCATCTAACTTATTTTTAAATACCCATTTTGTTCCAATCACATTCATATCTCTTTTAAAAGGTACTAACTCCCATACGTTATTCCTTTTAAACTGATTTAATTCTTCTTGCATAGCATTCATCCAATATTCATCTTTTATAGCATCATCAACACAAGAAGGTTCAAATTGAGACACAAATGCATAATCATCACAAAACATGTTATGAGTAGATCTAGTAGATACTCCCTTATGGATGTCACCAATGATGTTATCAAGAGATAAATCTCTTGGTTTCCTCCATTCTTTTGGAAGCTCATGAGAAGTAGTTGGTGGTTCTTGCTGTTCTTCTTTGCTTATGCTTTCTTCACCTACATGCTCATCATCATCAACAAATACACTTCCCTTTTGGGGATTGTTAGTTTCATCAAACTTAACATGCACAGATTCCTCAATGCACATTCTCCTTTTATTAAAGACTCTATATGCTTTACTTGATGATGAATACCCAATAAACACACCCTCATCAGCCTTGGCATCAAACTTACCAATAGGCTCTTTGCTATTATTCAAAACAAAACACTTACACCCAAATACCCGAAAATGAGAAATATTTGGTTTCTTGCCTTTATAGAGTTCATAGGGGTTTTCTTTAAAATAGGTCGAATCACAATTCTATTTAGAACATAGCATGCGATTGGAAAGCGCATCATTTAAAAAATATTTAGGCAAATCACTTTCATTCAACATAGTTCTTGCTAGTTCTACTAAAGATCTGTTTTTCCTCTCAACAACCCCATTTTGTTGTGGAGTTCTTGGAGCGGAAAAGTTGTGATCGATTCCATATTTTTCACAAAACTTTTCAAAATGTTCATTTTCAAATTCCCCTCCATGATCACTTCTAATGGACTTGATTTTCAAATCTTTTTCGTTTTGAATCTTTTTAGCAAGTATTTTGAAAACTTTAAAAGTGGTGTCTTTACTTGGTATAAAAGCAACCCAAGCAAAACGAGAGTAGTCATCTACAACAACTAATCCATATAGATTTCCACCTAAACTAGCGAGTTCTAGATGGACCAAAGAGATCCATGTGCAGCAATTCAAGCGGTCTAGAAGTTGAAACAACATTTTTAGATTTGAAAGAGTTTCTAGATTGCTTGCCTTTTCGACATGCATCACATAGGCCTTCTCTTTTGAACTTTAATTCAGGTAATCCTTCTACTAAGCTCTTAGATGACAGTTTATTAAGTTGATGAACATCAATATGTGCTATACGTCTATGCCAAAGCCAAGATAGATCATCATTAGACGTAAGACATGCATGATATGATGATGAATGATCAAGTTCAAGTGTATAGATGTTACCTCTTCTCTTACCTACCATCAATACCTCATTCGATTCGCTGTTATTGATCTTGCGGCGGCCTTTGTCGAATGAAACTTGATAGCCTTTGTCGCATAATTGGCTAATACTCGAGAAGATTAAACTTCAAACCTTCTACAAGCAAGTACATCTTCAATCACGGAGTTGGATTTGTCTCCAACATCACCAATACCAGAATTTTGCCTTTGTTGTTATCTCCACACTCTGAACCAGATTCTTTGGATTTGAAGGAGATAAAGTTACTCTTGTCACCCGTCATATGTCTTGAGCAGCCACTATCCAAATACCATGTTGAGTGTTTGGCTCTCAAGCACACCTACACAAAGAAAGATATCATTTGGTTTTTGGTACCCAAATCTTGTTGGTCCTTTCATGTTAGAACTGTGACTATCTTTCTTTATCCATTTAAACAATCCATTATCTAAGCCTTTCTTTCTAATCATGCAGTTATAATGATTATGTCAGATTGCATACAATAACTACATGAGAAGTTTCTATACTTATTTGGTTTGTTTAAATGTATGGAACTTCTTGTTATTCTTTTTCAAAGGGGCAGTAAAAGATTTACACTTTGAACAGGGCAATTTCAATTTATCATTTTCATCTTTTAATTCTTGATTATTGGTTTTCAAAGCAGAAATTTCTTTTTCTAAATCAAGCAACTCTGTTTTTCAAAACCTTACTTAGTTTTTCAAATTTTTCTGCTTCTTTAAATAACTCACAAAAAGCAGTATATAATTCATCATAATCATTATCATTTTTGGAGGAGTCAGAATCACTTACCTCATCATCCGATTCTGGTTTAGCCATAAGACATAAGTTGGCTTCCTCATTTTCGCTTTCACTAGATGATGAGCAGTCATTTTCTTCCCAAGCAATGTAGGCCTTTTTCTTCCGATATCGGTCCTTCTTGGGTTTTTCTTCTTGCTCCACTCTTCTAGGCTCTTCGCTTGATTTCTTCAAGTTTGGACACTCAGATCTATAGTGTCCGGCCTTGCCACATTCATAGCATGTGACCTTCGAAGATGATCCTTTTCTAACATTGTTGAATCTCTTCTTGTTGTTGTTCTTCCTCATAAACCTTTTGAACTTTTCGACCATGAGATTCATTTCTTGTTGGTCGTTTCCACGACTTGATGATGCATCACTATCACTAGCTGTGTCCTCCATTTTAAGTGCTAAACTCTTAGCCTTCTTTTCTTTTTGCTCTTCATCAGCCATACGTGACATATCCATCTCATATTCTCTCAACTTACCAAACAACTCAGCACTTGTCATTAAGGCCAAGTTCTTTGATTCTGTGATGGCACAAACAATGGAAATACTATGATGTAGTTATAGAAACAAGGAGACAATTTGGAAGCAAATTTTGGCCAAGAAAAACAGAGTTGTAATCGATTACTGAGAGGATGTAATCGATTACACGAAAAGGCTTGAAGTGTGGTAATCGATTACGGGAGTTTGGTAATCGATTACTTGTTTTTGAATGTTTAAGCACACAAAGTGGAACAGTTGTAATCGATTACTTAGTATATGTAATCGATTACTACTGTAGCTTGAATGTTCTGCACCTTGTTCACAAATGCAATTCACCAAAACCAAGCACAATGCACACCTCAAGTTCAAGAATCAAGATTATTAGCACTTTAAACTCAAATTTATGTGTAATGCTTAGTCCTAAGTGTTTCTATAATCCAAAATTCATTGAACTATCAATTTGATGATGAATAGAGGCTCATTCAGTTATGGTACTGCACTTGCATGATGTTTCTCTTTTTCTCCACTTGATTTTCACTCAATTTCACTTTTCTTGTTTTCTCTTCTTTGAATTTTCTTGCTATTCTTTTTCTTGTAATCTTTTTCTTTTGTTTTCCTTTTCTTTTGTTTTCCTTTTCTTTTGTTTTCCTTTTCTTTTGTTTTCCTTTTCTGTAACTAGAATTAGGAACCTAAGACTAAAGCACAATTAAGTCTAAAATTGCTAATAACCAAGATTATGCAGAAGAAAGCTACTTGACTTGTAGTGTACAGCCACAAGCAATGTGAACAACACTCAAAAACAGAGGAATACATGAATTCAACAATTTTGTAGATCGGAATTATTTTTTCAAAAGGAAAACTCAATTATAAGATGAAGACAACTCAAGGAACATGTGAATTACTCAAACAATTCAAGCAATCACATATCTATGACAGAATTTCAAGAAAACACAAAAAACAGAGACAGACCGAGTAAAAAAGATGAAAAACGAAAATTCAAAGTTCAAGACTCCAAACCAGATTGAAGGAAGCTCCAATTGAAGTAGAACAAGCTGATTACCACATTTGATGCAAGCCTGGAGAGAATTGCATGAATTGAAGGACCTTCATGCTTCAATGGAGTTTCTAGGTCTAGGATTTGGGGAAAAACGAGAATTGAAACAGAAAAAGAAGAATCCAAACGGTTTAGAATAGAGATGGAAGCGCCATGGCAAATGCCAATAAGCTCAAGGTGGAATCGCCACAATGGATCAAGAAGCCATTGATAAGATTCAAGGTTCTTCACAAGAACTCTAGAGAGAAAATGCTCTCACTCAGAAAAATTCTGAATTCTATATTCAATTTCACCAAAAGTTCTTTACAATTCAGTTTGCCAAGTATTTATACTAGGGGGAGAAGTAATAGCTTGCAGTCAAGCTTCTAACCTATGAGAAAGAGCCCAAAGTCAAAAAACGTGAAAAACCACGTGGTAATCGATTACATAAGCATGGTAATCGATTACCATGGTCTTAGGTCAGATTTGAAGGTGTCTCCTCATGTAATCGATTACATTGGCAATGTAATCGATTACACCGATCTGCTCATCATGTAATCGATTACATTGCCAATGTAATCGATTACACCAGTGACTGCTCATCATGTAATCGATTACAATGTCAATGTAATCGATTACACCAGTGAGTACTCATCATGTAATCAATTACCATAGCCGTGTAATCGATTACCACCCTGAAACTGGAGGCTTTACCTTGCTTTGGTTCAATTATTCACTAAGCAATGTTCAAATGACTTTCTCCTAATCTAATTACAGCTTTACAACATATTTAGAAGGTTACAAGTCCTATTACAAACTAAAGAAGAATCTTGGCTTTGAGTTTTGAGTTGATTCTCAACTTCTTCTTGAATTCTCTTATGCATGGCTCTTGTAACTCTTCTTGTCAAGGATGGTCCTCCATCAAACCCTCCTTCTTGATTCAAACTTGTCCCCAGGTTTAGTTCATCTTCACCTACAACACAAAGAGATAAGTCACTAACATTGAAAGAGTTACTACCAATGAAAGTGTTAGGGAGATCAAGTTTGTAAGCATTAGGTCCAAGTTTCTTGAGGATTTTGAATGGTCCATCTCCTCTAGGCATCAACTTGGATTTCCTAAGATTAGGAAATCTCTCTTTTCTTAGATGAAGCCAAACCAAGTCTCCTTCCTTGAATTGAACATCCTTCTTGTGTTGGTTTGCTTTAGCTGCCACTTTGGAGTACCTCTTCTGAATTTGTTCTCTAATCTTAGCATGAAGAGTCTTCACTCTCTCAGCTTTACTTGCTCCATCCAACTTTCCTTGTCCTTTCAAGTGCTTCAAAGCTTCATGATCCGTATGCACTATGAATTCCTTGGGAAGGAGATAGTGTTGCCACACTTGGAATGCTCTTACTAAGGCATACATCTCCTTGTCATATGTTGAGTAGTTCACTTGTGCTCCTTTGAGTTTTTCACTATGGAAAGCTATAGGATGCCCTCCTTGGATTAACACAGCTCCAATGCCTATATTAGAAGCATCACACTCCAATTCAAAAGACATATCAAAATTAGGCAAAGCAAGAATAGGTGCATTAGTCAATCTTTCTTTGAGAGTTTGAAAGGCATGTTCTTGTTTAGGCCCCCATGCAAATGAAATTTCTTTCTTAACTAGTTCATTTAAAGGAGATGCAATGGTGCTAAAATCTTTAATAAACCTCCTATAAAAACTAGCTAATCCATGAAAACTCCTAACATCCTTAACACAAGTAGGAGTGGGCCAATCTTGTATAGCTTTTACCTTACTCTCATCCACTTGAACTCCTTGAGAGCTCACTACATATCCAAGAAATACTACCTTGTTGGTTGAAAAGGTGCACTTGTCCTTGTTGGCATAGAGTTGCTCCTTCCTAAGTACTTCTAAAACAAACTTCAAATGTGTTAAATGTTCAAGGAAAGTTTTACTATAGATCAAGATATCATCAAAATAGACAACAACAAACTTTCTAAAAATTCTCTTAACACATGGTTCATGAGTCTCATAAAAGTACTAGGTGCATTAGATAAGCCAAAAGGGCATAACAAGCCATTCATACAAACCAAATTTAGTCTTAAATGCAGTTTTCCATTCATCACCTTGTTTCATCCTAATTTGGTGATAACCACTTTTAAGATCTATCTTAGAGAATACACAAGCACCATGCAGTTCATCCAACAAGTCATCTAGTCTAGGAATAGGGTGGCGATACCTTATAGTGATGTTATTTATTGCTCGACAATCCGTGCACATACGCCATGTTCCCTCCTTCTTAGGCACTAAGATCACCGGTGAAGCACAAGGGGAGAGGCTCTCCTTCACCCAACCTTTATCCATGAGCTCTTGCACTTGCCTTTGAATTTCATGACTTTCTTGGGGGAGCTCTATAGCTTGGCCGGTTCGGTAGAGGTGCACCGGAATCAAATCAATTTGGTGCTCAATTCCTCTAATTGGTGGTAGGCCATGAGGTATGTCCTTAGGGAACACATCTTGGAACTGCTCTAATAAGGCCTCCAATCTTCCTTGATCACCTACAAAATTAGTGCTCAAAATCAAAGGGTTAGGAACACAAAGAAGCATCACTTTCCTAGCTAGGTAATCTCTCTTTAACTCTTTTCTTTCAATCAAGAAACTCTCTTTTTTATCACTCTTATCATGTTTCACTTTTCCATGCTTCTTGGCTTTAAGCTTGTGAGATTTTCCTTTCACTTTGTCATCCTTGGAGCTTTCGGCCAAGGAGAGTTCCTTCTCTTGATCTCTTTTAATTTTCATTTTAATTTGGTCTTCACAAACCTCTTTAGGTGATAATGGCTTTAGTGTGATCTTCTTTCCTACATGAGAGAAAATGTAAGTATTGGTAACACCATCATGTAAAGCATGTTTATCAAATTGCCAAGGCCTACCAAGTAAGAGATGTGTGGCTTCCATAGGAACAACATCACAAAGTACCTCATCACTATACCTTCCTATGGTGAAAGAAATAAGAACTTGCCTATCTACCACTAACTCTCCTTTCTCACTTAACCATTGTAATTTGTAAGGTTTGGCATGTGAAGAAGTTTTCAATTTTAATTTATCTACTAATCTAGTACTAACTACATTAGTACAACTACCACTATCTATAATTAAAGAGCATACCTTCCCTTCAATTGTGCATCTAGTATGGAAGATATTCTCTCTTTGTGATTCATCAAGCTCCTTACATACATTACTAAGCATCCTTCTTACCATCAAAAGGTCACCTTCTTCGGGTTGCTCATAGGTAGAAGGTCCACTTGTGTTGGAAGCTTCACTATCACTTGATGATGAGTTAGATTCCTCACTTGTGATGGCTCCATCAACTCTCACCACCATAGTCTTCTTGTTTGGACAATTTGAGGCTATGTGGCCATGACCTAAACATTTGAAACATTTAATAGAACTAGGTTTAGAATTGTTAGGAACTACCTCTTTTACCTTAGGTTTGTCTTGGTCATGTGGTTTTCTCATGTTGGAGTAGCCTTCTCTCTTGCCTTTGTCTCTCCATGATGAAGTATGTGAAGTAGAGGATCTCTTAAAGGTTGCTTTCCTCTTCAATTGTTGTTCAATCTTTTCAGCCTTGTGAATGGCATCCTCAAGTGTCACATAGTTTTGAAGTTCAAGAATATCTTGGATCTCTCTATTGAGTCCATGAGTGAACCTTGCAAGTGTAGCTTCCCTATCTTCTTGATAATCACACCTTAGCATAGTCAACTCTAGGTCTTTATAATATTCTTGTACACTCCTAGAGCCTTGGTTCAATCTTTGAAGTTTGATGTGGAGATCTCTCACATAAGTAGGTGGTACAAATCTCCTTTCAATGCATCCTTTAGTTGAGTCCATGATGTCACTTGTGGTCTTCTCCTTCTTTCAGCATCAACAAGGATTTGGTTCCACCACACTAGTGCATAGCCTTCAAACTCCAAGATAGCTAAGTTGAGCTTTTTCTCCTCATTAAGCATAGGGTAACATGAGAACACTTGGTCTAATTTCATCACCCACTCTAGGTATGTTTCGGCACTCCCTTCACCATTAAACTTGGGTAGATTAAGTTTTAGGTTCCTCTCATCTATCCTACCTTCTCCTCAAAGAAGTGATTGCCACGACCATACCCTCCATATCCTCCATATCCTCCATGATTTTCTCTTCTCCCTCTCCTTCTTTCTTCCTCATATTCTCTATAATCATGGTCATCTTCATAGTTGCTCCCTCCTTCACTACCCCTAGATGAAGAATGACTTCCTCTATGATTTCTTTCCCTCCTAGTCCTTCTAGGGTCATGGTTGTCTCGGTTATCACTCGTCTCTCCATTGTTTCTTTTCTCAAGTTCCTTCCTTAATCTCCTTTCCTCCTTAGCTCTCCTCTCTTGGTCAAATCTCTCATCTAAACTAGCTTGCATCATGGTTTTCATCAAGTCCACCATCTTCTTAGTTTTAGGTGAAAGATCATTTCCTATGCTAGGAGAACTATCCATGGCTGCAAAAGAAATGTTAGATAAACGAGATAACGGTATATAAAAGATCCTTGCCACTCTCTAATTGTATGCACTCAAGTAGCACTCGTGTATCACACTTTCAAGACTCTTTCTATAATGTTCTCTCTTGTCTTTTTCCACTCAACCTCTCTTTAAACTCTTGTTGAAACCTCTAATCAATTATCAAGGTCTTTGTTTCCAAGGTGAAAGAGGAACGATTCTAGAGTTGAGCTTAAGAAGTCCAAAGGATACAAACTCAAGACAAAACTTAAGAATCCAATAGAAGACAAGCAATAAAGAACAATTGAAAGAATTAAGCTACTCAAATCGAAGAATGAAGCAATGTGAGGCACAAACAATGGAAATACTATGATGTAGTTATAGAAACAAGGAGACAATTTGGAAGCAAATTTTGGCCAAGAAAAACAGAGTTGTAATCGATTACGAGGATGTAATCGATTACACGTAGGCTTGACGGTGGTAATCGATTACGGGGAGTTTGGTAATCGATTACTTAGAGTTTTTGAATGTTTCGGCACACAAAGTGGAACGGTTGTAATCGATTACTTAGTATATGTAATCGATTACTCGTAGCTTGAATGTTCTGCACCTTGTTCACAAATGCAATTCACCAAAACCAAGCACAATGCACACCTCAAGTTCAAGAATCAAGATTATTAGCACTTTAAACTCAAATTTATGTGTAATGCTTAGTCCTAAGTGTTTCTATAATCCAAAATTCATTGAACTATCAATTTGATGATGAATAGAGGCTCATTCAGTTATGGTACTGCACTTGCATGATGTTTCTCTTTTTCTCCACTTGATTTTCACTCAATTTCACTTTTCTTGTTTTCTCTTCTTTGAATTTTCTTGCTATTCTTTTTCTTGTAATCTTTTTCTTTTGTTTTCCTTTTCTTTTGTTTTCCTTTTCTTTTGTTTTCCTTTTCTTTTGTTTTCCTTTTCTGTAACTAGAATTAGGAACCTTAGACTAAAGCACAATTAAGTCTAAAATTGCTAATAACCAAGATTATGCGAGAAGAAAGCTACTTGACTTGTAGTGTACAGCACAAGCAATGTGAACAACACTCAAAAACAGAGAGGAATACATGAATTCAACAATTTTGTAGATCTGGAATTATTTTTTCAAAAGGAAAACTCAATTATAAGATGAAGACAACTCAAGGAACATGTGAATTACTCAAACAATTCAAGCAATCACATATCTATGACAGAATTTCAAGAAAACACAAAAAACAGACTGCACTGAGTAAAAAGATGAAAAACGAAAATTCAAAGTTCAAGACTCCAAACCAGATTGAAGGAAGCTCCAATTGAAGTAGAACAAGCTCTGATTACCACATTTGATGCAAGCCTGGAGAGAATTGCATGAATTGAAGGACCTTCATGCTTCAATGGAGTTTCTAGGTCTAGGATTTGGGGAAAAACGAGAATTGAAACGAGAAAAAGAAGAATCCAAACGGTTTAGAATAGAGATGGAAGCGCCATGGCAAATGCCAATAAGCTCAAGGTGGAATCGCCACAATGGATCAAGAAGCCATTGATAAGATTCAAGGTTCTTCACAAGAACTCTAGAGAGAAAATGCTCTCACTCGAGAAAAATTGAATTCTATATTCAATTTCACCAAAAGTTCTTTACAATTAGTTTGCCAAGTATTTATACTAGGGGAGAAGTAATAGCTTGCAGTCAAGCTTCTAACCTATGAGAAAGAGCCCAAAGTCAGAAAAACTGTGAAAAACCACGTGGTAATCGATTACATAAGCATGGTAATCGATTACCATGGTCTTAGGGTCCAGATTTGAAGGTGTCTCCTCATGTAATCGATTACATTGGCAATGTAATCGATTACACCAGTGCCTGCTCATCATGTAATCGATTACATTGCCAATGTAATCGATTACACCGATGGATTGCTCATCATGTAATCGATTACAATGTCAATGTAATCGATTACACCAGTGAGTACTCATCATGTAATCGATTACCATAGCCGTGTAATCGATTACCACCCTGAAACTGGAGGCTTTACCTTGCTTTGGTTCAATTATTCACTAAGCAATGTTCAAATGACTTTCTCCTAATCTAATTACAGCTTTACAACATATTTAGAAGGTTACAAGTCCTATTACAAACTAAAGAAGAATCTTGGCTTTGAGTTTTGAGTTGATTCTCAACTTCTTCTTGAATTCTCTTATGCATGGCTTTTGTAACTCTTCTTGTCAAGGATGGTCCTCCATCAATTATGGATCAAATTCTAGAGCAACTTACTAGAAGTAGCTCTGATACCAATTGTTGGTCCCTATGTATGAATCTAGAGGGGGGGTGAATAGATTCTTGCTAAACTTTACCCCAATTTCGCTTGTTTCTAATTCCTTTTAATTGCCTATCAATTACCTTTCAATTACAGATTCAAATACAAGTTTAATTACTGATTCTATTCCTAAACCAATTAATGAGTTGATTATCAATACAGTTTTCAAATACAGAGCAGAATATGAACAATAACAATATAGTGAAAACTGTAAAGAGAGTAAGGAAGAAGATGAGTGCACAGCGATATATACTGGTTCGGCCAACTGCCTACGTCCAGTCCCAACCCAACAACTGTTGCGATTGGCTTTCCACTATCAAATGATTTCTTTTGTATCCTTTTACATTCACTCTGCAACAAGCAATACAAACAGAAATCAAAACACCCAAAACTGTTCTTCAACCTGAAGAACAGAACTTCCCAGATCTTGGCACCTCCAAGATCAAACTTTGAGAATCACTTCTCAAATACAATGCTCTATCTAGAGAGACCTCTCTCCTAGAGAAATAACCCAAAATTGGAAATACAAAAGATCAGTAAAGAATACACCTCAAGTGCAGAATCTGATCACAAACAAGCTTTATGAAATCCACCCAACAAGGATATGGATCAAGTTTCCCCTTGTCTTTGAAAACCTTGATGAACTCTAAGTTTAGAGCATATGAAAGTGTAGGAGCAGTTGCAAATAGTTTGGTTTTTCAGCAATATCATATGCTTCATCAAGGATGTACTTATAGAATCAATTTGGAGGAGAAAAACGTGCAAACTGAGCTATAACGGTCCATGTAATTGATTCCAAATGCATGTAATCGATTACTCTAGCGTTAGAACCCTCCAATTTGATTTTTCCAGGCATGTAATCGATTACCACGAGCATGTAATCGATTACATTGAAGAGGGAAACCCAAAATAGGTGATTTTCAAACCATGTAATCGATTACATAGGGGATGTAATCGATTACACCAGAGAGCTCTTAGCATGTAATCGATTACATCAACCATGTAATCGATTACACCAGAGAGCATGATCAATGTAATCGATTACACCAGAGAGCATGATCAATGTAATCGATTACACCAAGGCTGTAATCGATTACATCAGTGAAAAATGGATTTCCAAGGTTTTTCAAACTGTTTTTCTCAAATGGAAATCAAACATTCTTCACATGATCAATCATATACAAGTTATGCACATCTCTGGGGTCTTAAACAAAGAATTCAACACACAATACAAAGATATATCCTAGTTACATTCATCTATGGAAAACCGAAAATACATTCATCAAAACCAAAACACATAAGAGAGACACAAACTGCATTCTTCAAGCTTCAAGTCCAACAATGCCTTAATATCATCAAAATCATTTTCCAATTTTTCGTGACAATTGGACAAGTTTTCAAGCCATATTTTCCAGTTTTGTGACGGTTGCAGTGGAATCTGTAACAATTTCGGGTGGCTTCTTGTTCAACGTGCTAATCTTTGTTTTGATGACTTCTGGGCACTTGATTTTATATTTTATATATATTTAAGCTCAAGTGGAAGATTTCATAATTTTCCAATATCATTTCATATGCTTTTAAGAGCTCAAAAGTTGGGAAAATTGTGGTGACGATATTTTTGAAAATTTCCAGCATTTTGGTACTTGTTGTTTCCAATTCTTTGAGTTCTTGTTTTTTTTTTAATTTTTCCAGTTTTTTAAATAGTTTTTTTCCTTCATTTTTAGTGCATTAAATATATTAGCCTTTGTCTCATTAATTAATTCCCCTTTGAGTAGCAAATTTTGTTCATTGAATGTCCTTTTATTGCTTGTCTTCCTTGTTTCCTACTAGTTTTGTCTAGAGTTTTATCTTTTTGATCTCCCTAAGCTTTTTGCCTGAATTGCTCCTCTTTCACTTGTATTAAATTGGACTTGATAATTGATAGAGGTTTCTCAAGAAACTCTAAGTGAGAGTGAGAGGAAAAAGGCTAGAGAGTACATTATAGAAAGAGCTTTTTAAGTGTGCAAACAAGAGTGCGAGAGAAACACTTAGTGTGTGGAAAGGAATTTTAAATTTTCTTATATTATTTTGCTTCTAATATCTTCCTTGCAGCAATGGATAGCTCCCAAAGTGTTAGGAATGAATTATCTCCTAGAACCCAAAAGGTTTTGGATGCCATGATGGAGAAGTTCATTCACTTAGAACACAACCTCAAGAGTGAGCTTCAAGAGAGTGTGAATGAGGTGAGGGAGGAAAGTAGGCGAATGAGGGAGGAAGAGGATAGAAGGAGGAAAATGGAAAAGTGATAAAGGACCATCTCCAAAAGCTTAACAAACTCTTCAACCTTACTTTTTTAATAAATTGAGCTTCTAATAAAATTCGTTATGTTTTTTTACTGTCTGACCAAGTTTAGTATTCGGAGAATAACATGGGCTACAAAACTCCAATTTAGATGATCTTGGTGTCTTTTTAAAGATGATTTAAAGAGCTACAAAAGATATGAGACACAAAAGCCCAGTTCTAACTACATCTAGGAGGAAATTTGGCTTGAAAGTAACGTTTTGATACTGTCAGGATGTTCCAACGGGGTGCTGACCAGGTTCAGTATTTCGAGCATAATGTGGGATAAAAAACTCCAATTAAGTTCGTCTTGGTGGCATGTTAAAGCTTCCTTAAAGGTCTGCAAAAGCTATGAAGACTCCAAATCCCAATTTGGACTGCATCTAGGAGGAAATGGAGCTTGAAGTTAACGTTGGAATGCTACCAGAATTTTCCAGCGAGTTGTTTAATTGTTTAGGCCTATAAGTTTCTTTCAATTATGCATTTGATTTAAGACTTGAATTTGGGCCTTGTAATTTTAAAGTGTGCTCAGCCTAGGGTGCCTCTCATCTCACCATTGATTACTCATTTCATCATAGGGTGGAGAACATTTCAGATTTCTAACCTTAGGCCCATCACACTTTCATTAAATTGGTCAACATTTCTATTGTACTCACTTTTAGTCAAAATGAATGAAAATTGAGAATTGTTTCTCTTGAAAGGAGTTGAGATCTCTTAGGGTTTTTCTTCTTGAAACCTTGAATCTTATCATGGATCCTTGCATCCAAGTGGCGATTCTTCCTAAGAGCTTATTGAATATCTAATTCATGGCGCTCCCACCATTCTTGTCTTCTCCATTTTATCTTTTCTTCTCCCTTTGATTTAGTTCCATTAATTAGTACCTTGACCATGAGCTTCTTGCTGCATTTTTGTGAGATTAAGAGTTTTTAACAGTGATTGAAGGTTGGTGAATGAAGATTGGGGCAACTATTTGCTTATCCACGAAGATCTCTTACAAGTTCCTCATGAATTTGCATCAAATTTGGTATCAAGAGCTTGTTCTTCACCTTCTTGTTCATCACTTGTGGTATTGAGTCTTGCACCTATCTTTTCATTTTAATTTTTGATTCAATTGGAATTGTGTTTGAGTTTTATTTGAGTGTCTTGGTTGTCCATTTCAATTGAAATATGTTAGAAATATTCTAGACCATATACTTTATGTGTTTGATGAATTACCTCAATGTGTAACATGTGTCTCCTTTGCTGGAAATTGAAACCCCTGCATATTAAATTGCTGATTTAGTGCTTATATGTATCCATATTACATGCTTAGCTCATTAGAAGTTCAAATCATCATTATCATGCATTATCTTGCTTGTTAGCAAAGTTGAACTTGAGTTGAGTGAGCTAGAAGCCTTGATTTCGAAATTCCAGCAAGATCATAGCCAAAAGAAAATATATAAAAGAAAAAGAAAAGAAAAGAGCAAGAGAAAAATAGTCAAAAGAGAATATAAAAATAAAATACAAGAAAAGAAAAATACAAGAAAAAAAAGTTTGAAGAAAATAGAGTGTCAAAAGTAGTAGTTCTTGTGAGTGAGAATTTGTGCAAATTTTGAGTGCAGTACCTTGGTTGTTTGGGCACTTTAAACACCCACAAAATTAGTGTTAAAGTTTAATTTGGCATTTATTACCATTAGGCTTAAGCATCATCATCGTAAATTGGGTCAATTTTGCTAATAGCTTGATATTTGAACTTGTGGTGTGTTTTGTATGTGCCTATATATATAAGCCCTGTTTTGCCCTGTTCTTGGACCTCTGTTTTGTGGCTGCCCTGCACCTATTTTGAGCTTATTTTGTGCTTTAAATTCATCACAAACATCCCCCAAAAATTCGTGACAAGTTGGCCAAGTTTTGAAGCTAAATTCTTATCATTAGTGACGGTTTTTCCAGTTTTGTGACAGTTTTCGTTTTGCTTCTTGTTCAACGTGTAAATCTAGGTTTTGGTAGCTGTTGCAAATTTTTTTGATATTATATACATATATAAGCTCAACTGGAAGGTTTCATAATTTTCCAATACCATTTCATATGCTTTTGAATGCTCACAATTTGGGAAAATTAGTAACAGTTGTCTGAAAAATTTTCCAGCATTGGTACTTGTTCTTGTGTCCAAATTCTTTGAGTTCTTTGATTTAAATTTTTCCAGCTTTAAAATGTTGTTTTTCTTCATTTTATTTGTAGTGGCTAGAGTAGCCATTGTCTCTTATAAATTCTCCTTTTGAGTAGCTAAATTTTCTTCATTGAGTGTCATTTTTGATTGTCTTCTTTGGCTTCCTAATAGTTTTGTCTTGAGTATTTGTCTCCTTTGAATTTCCTAAGCTTTGTGGCTGAATTGTTCCTCTTCCACTTTGATTATTGGACTTAATAATTGATAGAGGTTTCTCAAGAAGCTCTAATTGAGAGTTGAGAGGAAAAAGGCTAGAGAGTACAATATAGAAAGAGCCTCTTAAGAGTGTAAACAAGAGTGTTGAGTGAAACACTTAGTGAGTGAAAATGACTTTGTCTCTTATATTATTATTGTTTCTAACATCTTTCTTTGCAGCCATGGGAGATATTTCCCCAAATATTGAAGATCAAATACGTCCTAGTGATATTAGATTTTTGAAATGCTTTATGGAGACAATGGACAAATTTGAAACAATTATAAAAAATGATTTGAATGAGTTGAGAAAGGAAAATGTTAGGCGGTTTAGGGAAGAAAAAAATCAGAGGATTGAGTTTGAAAGAAGGGTAAGAAAGGAGTATCATGAGAGAAGAGAGAGAACCTTGCGAGAAAACCATAAGAGAAGAGAAAGGGAAGAGCATGAAAGAAGAAGATGAGTGAATAGAGGGAGTGCAAGTGAAAGGGAAAGGCAAAGGTGAAACCATTATTCACCTAGGAAAAGTGGTGGGGGAAGTAAATATGATGAGGAGTATGCATTTGGAGCCTTTGATGAAGATAGGAGAGGAAAGGAAAGGCATGACTGAAACACATATCATAGTAGAAACCCACACACACCTAGAAGGGTCTTTGGTGATGATGAACTAAGAGTTAGGAAAGAAAATAAGATATTTGAATGTGAGTTTAAAGAGAGAAAAACTACAGTGGAAATAGAAAATCAAAGAGCATACACTAATTTAGTAAAGAAATTTGATAGGCTAGAAAGAGAAAATCGTGAAAGAAGAAAAAGAAAAGAGAGAATTTTGGGAGAGGAAAAAGAGTTGAGGGAAAAAGAGCTAAAAAAGAGAGTTGAAAGAAAAGGAGT
Source organism: Hylodesmum podocarpum (assembly GCA_026586105.1). NCBI lineage: Eukaryota > Viridiplantae > Streptophyta > Magnoliopsida > Fabales > Fabaceae > Hylodesmum > Hylodesmum podocarpum. Next base: position 5,390,464 of record JALJEV010000804.1, read on the forward strand.
TGAAAGAACAAGAGAGGAAAGAAAGAAAATTGAGAGATGAGCAAGAGAAGGAATTGTGTGATATTTTAGTTGTTTGTACTAATCCTTGCTTTGTTTTTTATAATTCTCATTTGAAGGATGATGTAGAAATGACACCAAAGGAAGAAATACAAGACAACAACTTCTTGTGTGAGGATGTGGAAGAGATAGAACTCAAAGCACATGGTGATGTTGTTTGGGACATTCCTTACAAGAATCCTTTTGGCTTAGTACCTAGTGGTGAATTGTCTACAAAGTTTCCATGGAGCACACATCATGAAGAAAATGAAGCACCCATGGAATTGGAGCAACCATTTGAGCAACCACTAGAGAAGATTTGTTTGTCACTTGATACTCTTTCTACTTCTAATTTGAATAACATTAAACATTTCACACTAGTCTTTTCGGCATTAAACCTAGGATCATGATTGAGTTTGCTAATTTGGACCTTTTAATTGTTCCTAATGACCTTTGTTCTCATGATGTTCAATATCTATCTAAGATGTTGGAAGAGATAAAGAAGCAGGGTCAAATACAAGCTTCCACACATGATAAAGAACTAATATTTACACAATTTGGAGTTGAAGTAGATGCTCCTATGAGTCTTGGTTATGCATTGATGAACCATTTAAAATTTTCCTTTACTCCATTACATTGTGTCAAAAATATTAGTAACCAAAACATGTTGGGGTATGATTGGGATTCAAGTAAAGTACGAAAATTTTACAAATTACATAGGTTGTTGATTTGGAAGCATCAATTATTTTTGCCACCTTGTGTTAACTATAGAATTCAAGCATATCTACACATTAAATCATTTGCATTGAATGCTATAAGAAATAATTTACATCTTTTTGTAGATGGTTTTGTGGTATTTGATCCGGGTGGTCATTTATTATAGGTAAGAACCTAAGGCCACTTGAGGACAAGTTGACCACAAGAAGGAGGGTTTGATGGAGGACCATCTCCAAGAGCTCAACAAACTCTTCAACCTTACTTTTTAATAAATTGAGCTTCTAATAAAATTCGCTATGCTTTTTTACTGTCTGATCAGGTTTAGTATTCGGAACATCACTTGGGCTACACAAATCCCATTGAGCTATTATTGGTGGAACTTTAAAGCTGACTTAAAGGGTTACAAAAGCTATGAAGAAACCAAAGCCCAGTTCAGATTTCATCTAGGAGGAAATTGGGCTTGAAGTTAACGTTTGGATACTACCAGGATGTTCCAGTGGGGTGCCTGACAAGGTTCGGTATTTCGAGCATAACTTGGGCTACAAAACTCCAGCATAACTTCGGTTCTTCTTGGTGACATTTTAAATCTGACTTAAACTGCTACAAAAGCTAAGAAGACACCAAAGCCCAGTTCGGATTGAATCTTAGAGAAAAATGAGCTTGAAGTTAACGTTTGGATGCTGCTAGGATTTTCCAGCGAATTGTTTTAGTGTTTAGGCCTATTAGTTTCTTCCAATCATGTATTTATTTTTTAGAGTTGAATTTGGGCCTAGTAATTGTAAAGTGTGTTCAGCCTAGGGTGCCTTTCATCTCACCATTGATCACTCATTTCATCCTAGGGTGGAGAACATTTCAGATTTTTAACCTTAGGCGCATCACACTTTCATTAAATTGATCAACATTTCTATTATACTCACTTTTAGTCAAAATGAATGAAAATTGAGAATTGTTTTTCTTGATAGGAGTAGAGCTCTTCTAGGGTTTTATTCTTGAAACCTTGAATCTTATCATGAATCCTTTCATCCAAGTGACGATTCTTCCTAAGAACTTATTGAATTTCTAATTCATGGCGCTCCCATCACTTTTCTAATCCATTTTCTATTTTATTCTTCCTTTGTTCTTGGTTCCATGAGCTTGTTCTATCTTGGCCTTTGTGTTTGAGCTGGATTCCATGACTATCAAGAGTGTTTGTGACTGATTTAAGGTTGGTGAATGGAGATTGGGGCAACTACTTGCTTATCCATGAAGATCCCTTTCAAGTCTCTCATGGGTTTGCATCAGAAGAACCCCCTCTGATAAGAGTGGACTGGGTTATAATCCTAGTGCAGATGAAAATAATGTTGGTCCCTATGTATGAATCTAGAGGGGGGGGGGTGAATAGATTCTTGTTAAACTTTACCCCAAATTCGCGTGTTTCTAATTCCTTTTAAAAACCTATCAATTACCTTTCAATTACAGATTCAATTACAAGTTCAATTACTGATTCTATTCCTAAACCAATTAATGAGTTGATTATCAATACAGTTTCCAAATACAAAGCAGAATATGATCAATAACAATATAGTAAAAACTGTAAAGAGAGTAAGGAAGAAGATGAGTGCACAGCGATGTATACTGGTTCGGCCAACTGCCTACGTCCAGTCCCAACCCAATAACTGTTGCGATTGGCTTTCCACTATCAAATGATCCCTTTTGTGTTCTTTTACATTCACTCTGCAACAAGCAACACAAAAACGAAATCAAAACACCCAAAACTGTTCTTCAACCTGAAGAACAGAACTTCCAAGATCTTGGCACCTCCAAGATCAACCTTTGAGAATCACTTCTCAAATACAATGCTCTATCTAGAGAGACCTCTCTCCTAGAGCAACAACCCAAAAATGGAAATACAAAAGATCAGTAAAGAATACACCTCAAGTGCAGAATCTGATCACAAATAATCTCTATGAAATCCACCCAACACAGGAGTGTATCAAGTTTGCCCTTTCTCTTTGAAAACCTTGATGAACTCTATTTACAGAGCATATGAAAGTGTAGAAGTAGTTGCAAATGGTTTGGTTTTCTCTACCTTCATATGTTTCATCAAGATTATACTTATAGAGCAAATTTGGAGGGAGAAAACGTGCAAATCTGAGCTACAACGGTCAATGTAATTGATCCCAAATGAATGTAATCGATTACACTAGCCGTTAGAACCCTCCAATTTGAATTTTCCAGGCATGTAATCGATTACATTGGAGATGTAATCGATTACACCAGAGGGCCTAAAACATGTAATCGATTACATGGGCATGTAATCGATTACACCAGAGAGGAAGATCAATGTAATCGATTACATCAAGCCTGTAATCGATTACATCAGTGAAAAATGGATTTCCAAGGTTTTTAAAACTGTTTTTCTCAAATGGAAATCAAACATTAGTCACATGATCAACCATACACAAGTTTAAAACATCTCTGGGGCCTTAACACAAAGAACTCAACACATATATGCCTATACTCAACAATCAATACATAGATATATCCTACTTACACTTCAACTATGGAAAACCGAAAATTACTTTACATCAAAAGCAAAAACATCAAGAGAGACACTAAGGCATCTTCAAGCTTTAAGTCCAACAAATAAGTCATCAACTACTTTGTCTGTACGTAAAAGCATGCATGAAAATTATACAAGGGTTCCAAACAGATATAAAAGCCACCCAAAGACTCTTAACAAAAAGAATCCTTTAACTAACAATGCAGGACCCAAAAAAATTTGGGTGCCAAAATCACTCACTATTACTGTTGTAGATATTCTTAACAGAAAGAGAGAAAGCTTCAAGTTGGTATCTGGATAGTGGATGCTCACAACACATCACAAGAAATCTATCTATGTTCCAAGACCTCAGACCAAGTACAGGGTCTGTCTCATATGTGTCTGGAAAAGGTAATATCTTTAGGATTTGGACTGTTGGTAAGGAACCCAACCCACTTATTCAAAATGTGTGGTATGTTAAAGGGTTATGTTTCAATCTACTTAGCATAAGTTAATTTTGTGACAGTGGATATGAAGTTTCCTTTAATTTTGATGAGTGTATAGTCAAAAATAATAATAAATGCATTCTGCTTGAAGGTAAAAGAAAGAACAATCTCTATGAGGTATGTCTTTCTGACCTTACTGATCAGAATGTAACATGTCTCTTTTCAGTAAACAAGGCATCTATATCTACCAACAAAAATATACCAAGGAACTTTTGAAGAAGTTCAAGATGGATAGTGCCAAACCAATGAAGACTCCTATGCATTCATCTTGAGCTAGTTTAAGTAAAGATGAATCTAGTAAGTTTATTGATCAGACTGTATACAGAGTAATGATTGGATCTCTTCTTTCTTAAATGCAAGTAGGCCAAACATTATGTTTAGCGTCTGTCTTTGCACAAGATTTTAGTCAGACACAAAAGAATCTCATATACAAGCTGTTAAACAAATATTGAGATATCAGTTTGAGTGGATTTTGTGATGTTAATTATGTTGGTGACAAAGTGGAGAGAAAAAACACAAGTGGAGGATGTCAATTTCTGGGCTCCTCACTTATATCTTGGTCAAGCAAGAAGCAAAACTCTATAGCACTATCTACAACAGAAGCAGAATACGTGTCTGCTGCTAAGTGTTGCTCACAACTACTATGGGTAAAACATCATCTGAAAGACTACTCCAGGTTTGAAAATCATATATCTGTATATTGTGATAATACCAGTACGATTAACTTGAGCAAAAATCCAATTCAGCATTCGAAAGCTAAACATATTGAAACCAGATTTCATTTCATTAAAGATTATGTTCAAAAAGGTATTTTTGATATTCAATTTATACGAACTGATTTCCAATGGACTGATATATTTACAAAAGCTTTACATGAAACAAGGTTTAACTTTATTAAGGAAAATTTAGGAATTATTGTTTTATCTGATTAAATATTTTGTTTGATTATTGCTTTCGTCTAGTATTTCCTTCGTTTGATTATTTCGTGTTAAGACGAAATGTTGCGTCTGATCATAAGATGAAATAATTTGTCTAATTCTTCAACAGACACAATGTTATGTTATCTTTTAACATTTTCTTGAGTGTACAAGACGAAGCATTCAATGTTGCATTAAATTGGCTTGGCATTTATGGTACTTGGAAAAATGAAATTGACATAAAAAGAAACTAGAAGCACATCATATTAATTAGAGAATTATAACAACATAATGAAGAATTTACGTCACTATAAATCCAACACTGATATGGTATTTGGAAGAATGAAAAAGACATAAGAAAGAAACGAGAAGCACATTATTTCAATTATAATATATATGTTAATAGCACATTATATCAATCAGAAAATCACATTAATAATAAAATATCGATAGGATATTATTAAGATTAATGCAATATTAATTTTATCAATTATACAAATTTTGTATAAATGTGTCCCACAATAAGCGAAAACACAATCATACAATACAATAAATTACAATAATTTGGGAATGAAAGACAGCGTGACATGTGGCACCATATGGAGAGGCAACGTGCCAAGCCCAGAGCATGCCACGTGTCATGCCACACGTTGCCTGACAAGAAGAAGGAAGCTAACAACCAAATTTAATTAATTACATTTCTCAAATACACAATTCTCTTGAATGCCTCTCATTTATATTATTATCAAACTTGTAGGTAGTTCAATTGGGTTTTGAACCAGAATTTCAAAGACATACTAAACCTTAATCGGAACACATGTCGTACCTTGTCATGTCTTTTTTTTTCTTTTATGCATTTGATAAATAATATTAACTACACTCCTGGTCAAATCTCATCACCCTTCCACACACCAACAAACCCAAACTAAAAACGCTCACATACAATCTAAAAAACTCTCACATGATATATAGAAAAGGTAAATGATGTAAAGTCAGCCAAGTTAAAAGGGGGCCGTAATGAAATTGAAGTGAAAGATTCTCAATGCAAGAAAGAAAATGATTCAATTCAAATTATTTAATTTACATTAAATAAATAAAGACAAAGAGGAGAGAAAAAATTCATTATCATCATTAAATTGAGAACTACCCAACCTTTTCATATTATTGGATTAAATATAACACCGTTTTCTCGCACGCTACAAAACATTGCACAAAACCACAATTAACCTTGATCCTAGATACAATTAACCTTGATCCTAGATACAAGGACTTGGCATCAAAACCTGAAACACATCGCCTCACACCAAAATCCAAGTCACACACCCGGTGGCAAATAATGGATTGACATAGCCAAATCAAAAAACTAGAAAGTTTTAAATTTTCAATTCCACCCATCAAGAGAAGAATTTCATAAACCAGAACCACGAAATGGAATAAAGTATTTAAGGTGGAGAAAAATTTATTACTACATGTGAATTTGCAAATCCTGTGTAAAATTAAAGGATAACCTTTCGACTTTACATTTACTGCTTCTATGTGTTCGGAAATAGTTGTGAGCCTTGGGAAGGAAAAATTATAAAAGAAAAGTGATCTCGGCTTATAGTTGTGGACTAATAATTTCTTTTTTTTAAAAAAAAAATGTTGATAGGAAAATGAGGTTGGGTTTTGTTTGTGGTTGTCAATTGTCCTTCTTTAATCAACTCGAATTATAATTGGACTTGGTTTATGTGTGGTTGAAAAATTGAATCATTTTTTAGTAAGAATTGGCCTTGGATTATATTTGTGGTTGGCAATATTGCTTCATTATGCAATTTTTATGGAAAGAATATTTTCATAATACTTGAGATTTTGCCGTGCAAAAATGAAAAGGCTTTGGCCTTCAACATGTACACTCTGGCTCTAATTTTTCCCTGTTGTATATCAATAATGTGGTATTTTGTATAAATATAAATGTAGTTGATAATAGTCAAAATTACTATTGATTTAGGGAAATCTTCCATAAACTTCTTAATGACAGTCAAGTCATCGCAAAATTTTTTAACTCTGTAATTTTGTGTGTGTTTGGAATTAGATGGTAACTTATTTTTCAATTTGAAGAAAAGAATCTTATCAACGAAATCACTTAACTTATATAGAAAACTACTTTACATCGCCTTTCTACAAAACAATGAATAATTAAAGGTGTATTTGACAAGTATAAGACAAGTAATAAAGTTCTTATTTGACTACCTCGTCTTATATCTCACTTTTGCTGTTATTTGATTGTTATTTTGTAGTTTTGATAGCTAGAGTTGTTATTTTTGGTTGAATTTTTTTGTGCCAACTTCTTTCAACTCATATTTGATGAGAAAAATACCAGAGATTGTTGGTTTGGTCCCGGATGAAATACCCCAAAATTTGTGAATTCTGATTTCGGCAAAACTTTTAAATTGTTATAACTTTGGCTCTGGGTATCAGAATTGGGCAAATTATATATGTTTTCTGGGTGAAAAAGGGGTGGTCTTTTAGTTGGCCCGCTATGTTGGCTTGTCGGGTGAGCCAATTGTGAGCAGAAGGGAACTTTTAACGGGTTTTAGAAAATTTTAGTTAAAAAAAAAAAAAACTTGCTTGCGTTGTTGTTTTGTTCTATTATTCTGGTGCATCTTTGGTGTGTTTTCATTTTTGGCAAATATATTTTGGTTAGACTAACATGGATAATAGGACTATTAGGGATCTATTGCAGCAAAAGGCATATTTCACTGATCCAATTATTGTAGAAGCAGAATTTTTTCATAACATACCTCAGCAATAGTATGACTCTTATTCCTATAATCCCGGATGGGGTGATCTAAACTATCAGAGTTCACATGACTACTTCCATCTGATACAAAATTGGTAGTCCAACCATCATGTATCACCTTTTCAGCATGTTGCACCACCAATAGCCCAACTGCAACCTTCTTTGGAAGAATTAATCAAGCAGATGGTCATCAACAACATGCAATTTCAGCAGATAACTAAGGCCAGTATTCAGACTCTCCAAACTCATATGGGCCAGTTATCTGAGGCCATTAATCAGAGCCAACCTCAAGCCATCAGTCTACCCTCACAAGCAAACTCTGATATGAATGCTAATGGTAAGATGGTGAGTGATATTGATTTGGGGTCTGGTAAGCAAATGGTGGAATCTGCACAACTACAAAAGATAAGTTCCATGGAGGTCGTATGTAAAGAGAAAGCGTTGCAAGAATAAGAGTTGAAAGAATAAGACATAGAAGAAAGAAGAGTCATGGATAGATAAGAGAGGGAAACATCTGATGATTTAATCGTTTCTAATAATCCTTCCTCTATTTATGTTGATTCTCATTTAATATGTGATGTAGGAGTGATTTCTAAAGAAGAAATACAAGATAACAACTTCTTGTGTGAGGATGTAGAAAAGAATGAACTCAAGGCACGTGGTGAAGATGTTTCAGACCCTCCTCACAGAAATCCTCATGTCTTGCTACCTAGTGGAGAATTGTCCATCAAGTTTCCTTGGAGCTCATACTGTGAAAAGAATGAAGCATCCAAGGAATCAAAACAACCACTAGGGAAGATTTCTTTAAAATTTAGTACTCTTTCTCCTTGCAAAAATAAGAACAACACCAAATGTTTCACTTTAGATACTTATGGAATTAAAGCTTGGACTATAATTGAGTTTGCTAATTTAGACCTCTTAGTTGTTCCTAATAACTTTTGCTCTTATGATGTTACATTTTCTTGCAGGTCATTAGAGAAGTCATCAATGGAGGCCCAAATGCAAATTCCTACACTTATTGGCGAACCAATGTCTACATAAATTATAGATGGAGTAGAAGATGACCATGCTATCTTGAAACACTATAATTCTTTACTCTCTCTTTTAAATTGTGTTGTTGATGTTGATGTTCAATATTCCATGTTCTTTGATATGACAATAAGTGAAACATTTAAATTGTTCAAATTGGATGCCAAGATTAAAATGAACAAATGGAGAATTATGATTATGGCATTCAAATTATTCTTACCACCACCATGCACTAATTATAGAACATATCTACACCACCAATCATCTACACTAATAAATAATGACTTACATATTGCTGTAGATAATTGGATGATATTTGACCTAGGTGGTTGTTTGATTCTGGTAGGTACCAAGGGCAGATTCATGGTGAATGGGCAGCTAAAGCATTATCAGGAAAGCACCATTGAACAACTGTAGAGCAAGAGTTGGTACCGCTTGCACCCATTTTGCCGCTTTGAGAGGCCGATGGAGTTTTCTTTTCTCCCTCCACTCTTTTCCGTTTTATTTTCATTCATTTCCTATCTATCCACCTTTTGTAATTAGGAAGTAATTAGGAAATAATTAGGGAGTTTTCTTTTCCCTCTCCTCCTTGCTTTTATTGCACTTGTTTGATCATTTTGGTGATTTGATTGTTTTAATCTATCGATTGGAACACACTGGGACAATGTCTAGTTTAAGTGTGGGGGAGAGACTAGTTTAGATGTCATTTTTGTTTTATGCTTTCTATATATTTTTCTGCAGTTTTGCATGTTTCTATGGTTTTCTAGACTTTGCTTAGGGAATAGACAAATACTTCACTCTTGGATATGAGTTGCTTGATACTTTATGGATTGAAATCCTTGTTTTTCTCTACTAAGTCAAGTTAATTATGAGGTTTGAGAGGTTGAATTGAATATAACAGATATACCCTATGTGAGGTTTTGAGCTACTATCTGTTCTTTCTTCTGTGTGTTATGCCTATTGATTGCTTGCAGAATGGCCTTGGCTTGACTCTGTTTGATATAACTTGGTCCACATGCATATTTTGAGATGATTAAGGCATTTTTGTTCTGAAAAGCCTCTAGCCAAATAAGCCTACCTTGCATTATTTCCATTGATCAGCCCAGTTGAGCCTACACTCCCCTTTCTTTGTTTTGAAGCTTATTAGAAGCCTTAAGTGAAAAAACAATGATTTCCTTAACGTTAGGGAACTTGAGAGCTTTGGAATTGTTTTAGGAATAAATTCTTGAATAATTGTGGGGGTATGTGTGCGTTTCATTGGATGATGTTTTTGGCTAGTTGGTCTATCATCTGAGTATTTTAATCCAGTTATTGATGTAATAAAGTTGTTTATAAAAAAAATCACAAAATCTCAAATTTAAAGTGAAACATTCACTAGAGTAATCAATTACCACCATTGGGTAATCGATTACCATAAGTGTTTTTGGTTTAAAGAAAAAAAAAGAAAGAAAAGAAAAGAGAAAAAAAGCAAAAGAAAAAAAAATATAATAAGTGTGTTGAGGCAAAAAGATGGAAGATTGATTTTAGATGTTGTTTTGACTTGTTGGGTTCATTCTTATGTTGTTTTGACTTGTTCCCATTACTCCTCTAGTTCCTCTGATTTTAGTAACTTATCCCATATTTCATCCTCTACCTTGTCCTTAGCCCCATTACAACCCAAAAAGACCTTATGATCTTTATGTGTGTGTGCATTGGGTGTTGATTTTATAGGCTTGCCAAGTCTAATTTTTACTTGTTTTTCATTAATGCTTTGAAAGTATATATATACAGTAGCCTAGACACTTCAGAGATACAGTGATACAGTGCATCTTGCGAGGTTATGTTGTTTTTGATTCACCTCTAGAGCTGATTAATTTTCTTGCTTTGCTTAGAATTGCTCGGATCATATTCATAGGTATCTTGTTTCTTTGACTCTTTGTGTGTTGGATGCTACCTACTCCTTTCTTTGCCAGGATTCATTGAGGATATGCAAATTTTTCTTTTTGCATGTTTGTTTCTGTTGTTTCTTTTTGTGGTGTTTGTGGATTTGTCTGATGTCTTTGTTCTACTTTTATGATGTCTTTGGATTTACTCCTTGCTCTGATTTTTTATTTTGCGTAGGAGTGCAAAAGGCTAAGTGTGGGGGAATTTGATGAGTTATTATTCTCCCATATTTAATTGTCTTTTCACACCCATTTTTATTAGTGATTTGTGCTTAACTGTTCATTAATTTCTCATTTTCACTTGTTTGGGCTTCATCGGTCAGAAATTTGTTTTTATTATTAATTTGGATTTTCTTGGGCTTAATTTCATTATTATTATTTTCAGGGCAATTTTGGAAATTAATTGGGCTTGGTAATTATTTCTGAACATGAAGAAGAGCTGCCAAGTCATCACTTCATTAATCCACATCAGATTTTTATCTTTTATTTTTATTTTTATTTTATTTTTTTTAATTATTTTATTTGGACATTTGTAATGCTTGGGTCAGATTTGTTTTAGGGCCCAATTAGTCATTAGTGAGGGGTTGCTCTTTATATTAGGTAAACCTTTCAGATTTTGGTCTTTGACTCTCTCACTCATTACACACTTTTACATTTTATGTTTTAGCTTTCTTAGTTTTAGGTTAGGTTAGGTTTTCTATCTTTTTCTTCTTCTTCTTCTTCTGCAATTGGGTTCCAGATTCTGCATTTAATTTTCCAGCTATCAATATTAAAGTTTGTCTTCTTCTTCCTTATTTCAATTCAATTGCAATTTCGTTTCATGCCATTTCAATTCCATTTCTCTATTTTACTGCAATTTCGTTTATGTTTCTGATGTTTATAAGTTCAATTTCAATTTCAATTTCGTTTACCATTTCATTGCTTCATTTAATTTCATTGCCATTTAATTTCTTTGTTGTTCCAATTTCAATTATGCAATTTAATGGGTCTTTAATTTAGTTAGGGTTATCCTCTTGAATTGGGTTACAATGAAGCTTTGAGGTTTCTGTTATGTATTGTTATGCTCTCTTTGTGCTTAATTCTTCATCAATTATTCATGTGCTTAAAAGCCTCAATTATTATACATGCTTAATGTTTAGTTCATAGGCAAATTGTATCTCTATTTATGCTTAACGGGTTGATTTATAAATTGCTGAAATTGGGATAATTGATGTATGTGGATGCTTAATTCGCATAAGGAAAACCTAGGGTTAATTATTGCTAAGTTAATTAATTCGGGTTGGATTGAGAGTTGAGTAAATTGAACAATTGTTGTGATTAATTTTCGCTTAGTTAATTAATCTTGTAACCTAGAATAAGTGAAATTGTAGTCTAATTAAGAGGCTAATCCCATTTTAGTTCTTGTTAATTTTTCTGTCTTTATAATTATGTCATAGTTCTAATCACAACAAACCTCCCTCCCCCCCCCGTTTGATGTAAGCCTTCCATGAAAGTCTCACTAGTTTTTTCCAATCTTCACTTCTCAAGCTTGAACTCCACGGTTTGGAACATGCAATTGTGGAATAGAATCTCAAAAGAAGAATTGAAATAGAAAACGAAGAAGGTTAGAGATGAAGGAGCGTCATGCTAAGCAATAAGCTCTAGGTAGAATCGCCACATGGAGAATGCACCATGATAAGACTCATAAGAGGTTTACTTTAGAAACCTAGAAGAGAAAATTTCTCTCTCAAGCAATATGCTTCTTTCTCAAATTCATCAAAAGTCCTTTATAATTCAGAAATTTTCCTATTTAAACTAGAATACTTAGTGCCAACTTGTTAAGCAAGGATCACTTAGCTAACCATTAGATTAGGAACATGATCAACGCATGGGAAGCCTTGAGAGGCACATCACACGGATCAAGGTTCTTAACCTTAGGATTAAAGAGTGATCACATGGCCACGGTTGAGCTAAGAGGAGGCAAGAACCATGTGTCTTAAGTTTGAATTTCATCCCTTTGATTAGATCTAAATCAAGAGGTTGAAATTCACTCTTAAGTGGCAAATGACATGTGACTCAAGTTTGAATTTCCACCTCTTGATTGAATCTTGATCAAGAGGTTTAAATTCACTCTTGCACATGTGTTAGGGGCATGCTTCTCATGAATTCATCCTAGCCTTAGCTTGAGATCTAATCTCACGGCTAGGTTTGAAATGGAGTTAGTGGATTTTCCATTAACTTCCCTCCAAAAATCTCTCCACTCTTTCTAGGAAGAGTGTGTGCCACTCTCTCTCAAAATGCACATTAAATATGTTCCTAAACTATTACAAATATAAGGCCCAAATTACAGCCTTAAAACAATTACATAAGTTGAAATAAAACTACTAATAGGCTTTAATACACATAAGCATTTGCTATAAATTCCTGTAAGTATTCGAACACAAACTTCAAGCTTATTTTCTTACTGGATCCATTCTGAACTGGGTTTTGGTGTCTGCATAGCTTTTGTATCCCTTGAAGTCTTCTTTAAGTTGCCACCAAGAATGCCTCAATTGGAGTTGTTTAGCTCGAGTTATGATCAAAATACTAAAATAGGTCAGATGCAAAAATCAGCAGCGAATTTTTATTAAAAAACAATTAAAAGCCCAATTTAACAAATAAGGTGCTTGGAGAGTTTTATTGGGCATTTGGAGATGGTCTTCTATCAAACCCTCCTTCTTGTTTTCAACTTGTCCCCAAGTTGAGTTGACCTTCCCTACAATAAAACTCTACCCGAATCAAAGGTCAAACATGGTTCATTAACTTTGTTGTTAGATGATGCAAAATATAATCAAACTTGTTTCTTATAGTTATGGCATAGGTGCAAAAGTAAATAAGCATTCTTAATCAAGTGGTACTTTAATTTCCTACACCTACTAAAATTACTAGTTTGCAAATCATATGAATTAAATTGTTTTCTATCATCAACAACACCAACTAATGAAGTGTGAGTAGAAGTTATTTGATCCTTCAAAACATATCTCAAACTCTTTTGTTTAAACCCATGGAGTTGTGGGGTACCCTCCTTCTTGAACTCTTTGATCATACTAGAAGGAAATTCAACATTATGAAAACTAAATGTATTAGGTATATCCAACAATTCCATATCAAGATCATGGGAATCTAATATAAAGCAAGTGTAACCATGCAATTTGAAATGAGTAAGAGTTAAGGAATTCTTCCCCAAGGTTAGCTTATAACTCTTAACCACTTCCTATCCTCTATTAAGTTTGTTCCATGGTTTCATGACACTTAACTTCTTGTTTGTACCTATCGCATAATTAACCTCAAAACAAGAGTTAGGGAAAAAAGGAATTCCAAACTTAATAGCAAAATCATACTTCCCATTCAAGTGTCTTTCCAACCATAGACCCTTTTTGCTTCCAAGGTCATCTACAAGTGGAAAACTCAAAGAAGTAGATGTGGGTAAGCACAATAATATGGTTTTCCTAGCTAAAAAATCTCTTTTCCCAGTAAGCATACTTCCCTTTCTTCTCTTGTTATTTGATGCTTTGGAACTTGAGGTAGCATTCTTTGAAATGTTCTTAGAGCTCTCGGGCAAGCTCTTGGGAGGTGAGGAAGACCTTGAAGTCTCCTTGATGATTTCGGCCAAAGCTTTCTTTTCTTGTTCTCTTTTCACTTTCATCTTCACTTGGTCTTCTAGTACTTCCTTAGGTGACAAAGGCTTTAAGTGTACCTTGCGGCCAACATGAGTAAATATGTAAGTATTAGCTACACCATCATGTAAAGCATGCCTATCATATTGCCATGGTCTACCTAATAGCATATGAGTTGCCTCCATAGGAACTACATTACATAATATCTCATTACTATACCTTTCTATAGTAAAAGCAACTAGCACTTGCCTATCCACTACCAACTCACCCTTTTCACTTAACCATTGCAATTTATAGGGTTTAGGATGTGGGGAAGTTTTCAAACCAAGTTTTTCTATTAGTCTTGTACTTACCACATTAGTGCAACTACCACTATCAATTACCAAAGAGCAAACCTTCCCACAAGATGTTTTCTCTTTGTGTGTCATCAAGCTCATGGTAGGCACTTCCTAGCATCCTTCTCACCATGAGGAGGTCACATTCTTCGGCCAACTCTTCACTTGAGTGCTCACTTGCACTTTCTCCTTCATGCTCACTTGAAGAATGTATAGAATCTTCACTTGTGACTTCTCCATCCATCCTCATCACCATAGCCTTCTTGTTTGGGTATTGTGAAGCAATGTGTCCATGTCCTAAACATTTAAAACACTTGATGTTAGATGGTTTAGAATTAAATATAGGAACTTCCTTAGCTTTGGTGTCTTCTTGACCAAACTTAGAATTAGGTTTGAATGAACCCTCCTTCTTTTGCTTCTCCTTCCAATTTGAAGAACCACTAGTGTATGACTTCTTCATGGTGAACTTTCTCTTCATTTAAGCTTCTATCTTCTCGGCTTTATGTGTAGCCTCTTCCAAGGTCCTATAGCTTTGAAGTTCCAAGACATCTTGGATCTCTCTATTCAAACCGTGGGTGAACCTTGCAAGGGTAGCTTCCTTCTCCTCTTGACAATCAGCCCTCATTATAGTAAGCTCAAGATCTTTGTAGTACTCTTGCACACTTCTTCCTCCTTGTGTCAATCTTTGGAGCTTGATATGCAAGTCCCTCACTTAAGACTTTGGAACAAACCTCCTTATAAGAGCGTCCTTCAATTGTGTCCAAGAAGTAATGGAAGGTCTCCTCCTCTTTTCGGCATCTATGAGGATTTGGTTCCACCAAACCAAAGCATATCCTTCAAACTCTAATATGGCAAGGTTAAGTCTCTTCTCCTCACTCAAGGTAGGGTGGCAAGAAAATACTTGATCAACCTTCATGATCCACTCAAAATAGCTTTCGGCTCCCCCCTTTCCTAGAAACTTTGGAAGTGTAATTTTTGGATTCATCTCCCAATGTCTTTGTTCCTCATCTCCAAAGTATCTCCTAAGATCTATAGGTTGCCTCCAAGGTGGTATTCGGCCAGCACCCCCTCTATTTCTCCTCTCACCCTCATACTCTCTATAGGCATCACTCTCATCATGGTTGCTACTCTCATATCTCTCTCTAGGTGAGTAGTAGTGTCCTCCTTGGCTACCTCTCTCACTTCTACTCCCTCTATTAGTCCTACTTCCTCCCTCATGTCCTTCTCTTCCTTTTCCCTCTCGGCCCCTCTTGGTTTCTTCATCCCTAAACCTCCTTTCACTCTCACCTCTCAACTCATTCATCTCATGTTGCAAATGATTAAATTTTTCGGTCATAAACTCCATAATTCCCTTAGTTTTGGGAGACAAATCATTTCCCACACTAAGTGAACTATCCATAGCTGCAATGAAAGGGTTAGTACACAAAGAAAATAATAATCAAGGACCTAATCACTCACTAAGTGTGTCACTCAAGTATCAACTTGTGTATGCACTCTTAGTAGGCTCGACTGTCCCTTCTCCTTATAGTACCCTTCATGATTGATGCGTTGACCACCGCAACCATTTCCACAACTTCCACAACCACACCCTCTACCTCAAATTTTTTGAGAATAGAGTACCTTTTCATCCTTTATTTTCACCTTGGTTTATAGTGCTTGTTCGAGTGTTTCGTCCTTCTTCTTCTGGTGTTGCTCGTGTGCCTCAAGAGAACCTTCGAGGTCCTCAATCGTGAACGTTGCTAGGTCCTTTGACTCTTCTATTGCAAACACAAAATTCTCCACAACTCGCGTATCAGTTAACGTTTCATCGTTTCAGTTGTGTAGATTCACCATAGTCTATACACGTGTGATGTAATCAGATACACCTCCTTCATCTTCATGCTCTCCAACTCGCCACGAAGTGTTTGGAGACGCACTTGCTTGACTCGGTGGGATCCTTCGAACACCTTTTTTAAATTGTCCCACGCTTCTTTTGAAGTTGTTGCCCCAATGTTAGGCTTGAAGAATGAAGAAGTCTTACTCTTTGATTTTGATTTTGATGTATTAGTAATCTTTAATTTCATAGTAAATGTATATAGGATCTTAGGTGTATTGATTTCTATAGACTAGGCTTTGAGTTTGTGATTTGATTGGTTTTGGCTTCAAAGAGAATTTAAATCTGTTTTGACAACAAGCTAAGTGATTTGGAACCCTTTGTTTTTGTTTTTGAAAGTGGAAAACCAAACTAAAGTGATAGAACACTTTGTTTGAGAGTTTTAAAAGTTTTACAACTGAAGTAATTGATTACCAAAAAGTAGTAATCGATTACCAACAGTAATTGAAAATAGGGAATCCAAAACTTCACTAAAGTAATCGATTACCATATATCAGTAATCGACTACCACGAGCTTGAGAGGCCAAAAGAGATTGAAATCCTTTGGAGTAATCGATTACCACTCCATAGTAATCAATTATCCCCATCAGAAATTCTTCTCAACTTATTTTCAAATGTTTTTATATAAACACCACTTGGAAAAATATTCAAAAAGATTCACCCTTGATTTTGAAAGAAAAAGAAGAGCTAAAACGAAGTTTTACATTGAGAACACTTGAGTTCTTAATAATTCTCCAAGATTTCAAAAAGATTCAAAAAGCTTTCTCTTGAGATAAATACTCTTTGATGGAATGAAGCATCTACATTGTTCAACACGTTGATCAGTTCATGTACAACAGGTGTACTCATTCTGAT
The DNA here is from genome assembly GCA_026586105.1 of Hylodesmum podocarpum. Taxonomy (NCBI): domain Eukaryota; kingdom Viridiplantae; phylum Streptophyta; class Magnoliopsida; order Fabales; family Fabaceae; genus Hylodesmum; species Hylodesmum podocarpum. Next base: position 5,407,589 of record JALJEV010000804.1, read on the forward strand.
CTATTATCATTGTATTGATTGAGATTGGTTTAAACTCTTTGAGAAAAGTATTCTCTGAAAAAGAGTTGTGGAACTTGAGAAAGGGTTCTCAAGGTTAATTCTTGAAGGTATCAAGAGTTAGAGAGAAAGGTTCTTGAAAAGAACTTGTTGTATTGGTTTATTTTGATTTCATTTTGTGTATGTGCAAAGTGATTGTAATTGACACGAGGGATCAAAATTGTTGATAGTGGAACACCAATAGCAATAGTTGTTGTATTGGGACTGGATGTAGGCCGAAAGCCGAACCAGTATAAACTCACCGTGCAATTTCTTTTTTCCCTATACTCTTATATTTTGTTGAATCATATTCTGAATGTTTTTAGTTTGTCTTAATTCAAAAGAGTTTTAAAAGAAAATGATTTTTATCTTCTTTTATCATTCCGCTGTGATAACTCTAAACATGTCTTGATATTAATTGTTGATTGAGTGATTAAGACAAGATTAATATTGAATAGAAAGAAAATTAGAAATAACCAAAAATAATCGGAAAAAAGGGAACTAGAATCTATTAACCCCTTTAGATTCTACGTAGGGACCAACACCCGACAATCTTCTCAAAGCCCGACTCGTCAACGACTTGGAACAACAGGTATAGTGTCGCCTTATACTTTGATCATGCCTCTTTCAACGCCTTGTTTTGATTCGCCGTATAACCCGTGGTATTTGTTGGTTCTTCAAAACCTTCTTCAACCACCTCCCATGCATCTTGAGAATTGGGAAGAACTTTCATTTGATTGCTTCAGTTCTCGTATTTGTTCGCCTTCGTTAATTGTGGTAGCGCCATTTGACCTATCACATTCCCCATTAGCTCCGATGCCAAATTGTCGAAATAGTAGCAGCCAATATAGTAATCAATTACTTTCTATTGTTTTTGTCGTTCTGCTTACAATTGAAAGAATAAATAAATATATTTATGAGCATTAATATGCTATTCTGAAACTGAAAAATAATGAAACCTAATTATAGCCATAAAACAACTATTGATCTTTCATTTTTTTTCAACAACTTCTAAATTTATAACCCACTAAAATAACATTTAATATTTATTCGACAAATATATTACTTTGAATATGAGTAATTTGTATGAGTTTCGTGAAATGTTATAATTTTAATGAAAAAAACATTTAAAATGAATTTATTGATGATATTTTTAATTTTAAAATTAAGAATATTTTTAGAAAATAAAATAATATTCTCGAGGATGATATTATGAACTAAACACATGAATAATGCATTTCCATAAATGTTAGGAAAAATTCTCAATTCCAATTTACAAATCAAGTACAAGAATAATTTTTTTTTCCCAAAATTAATATTCTTGAGGATGTATGTATTTCCAATCCGCAAGCGAATACAACATTTGTGTTTTCTGGTGTTGGAATTGACGTATATATAATGTTGCTTTTCAACTCCCACGACACCTCTGCACACCTACAATAGTGCTCCACGCTTCTCCTTATGCCTGACCCACCTTATTCACCATGTCCAATATGTACCTTCTTGAGCTTATACACCAAAATATTTGCATGGTAAAAGTGTGTTCCATTGTTTGTTTTGGATTCTCTTTTGTTGGGCTGTCTAACATGGGCTATGTTGTAGGCGTGTTAATGTATTCAAATCCTTTTATTGAACCCAAATCTTATGCTGCTAGTTTAAATAAACCAGTTCAGTCTACTTAAGCTTATATTTTCTTTTAATTTTTAAAATTTAATAAGTCAATAAATGAAGAAACTATCTACAGGAGGCCAACAGAGTGCCACCTGAAGTACATTCCGTTTTATCTTAGTTGCAAACAGAATATATATGGGTAAATTCTACGGGATGATGATTTTGTACCGTTACCACGTAAACTAATCAATCGTTAATGAAAATGTATAAATTTTTATGTTTTAAATTTTTTATAAAAACATAATTAAAAAATATTAAATCTGTACGACGAGCGCTTTAACACCATATGTATTCTATCAAGACTACATCTACCAATATATATATATATATATATATATATATATATATATATATATATATATATATAAAGGGGATGGACTTAGTTAGCAGAAAGGAGATTTAAAGGTCAATTTGTGACATGCGAGTGTTTGGGGTTGAATTTAATTTGACTAATGTAATAATAATTTATTTTTTTATATAATTTTTTGACACAATTTGTTTTTGGTACAAGAGTATTTAATAACTGAATAATATATGAGCACAACATAGAATTTAATAATTGGCTGAGTTCTTATAAACCTTCATAAAAAACATTTATTAAAGATAGAATTCAGATTTAGGAAGGATATCTCCATTATTTACTACAACTTTGTTCAACAAATTAAAATCCTTACAGAGGTGCAAGAATAATTCAAACGTCACACAACATTTAACTATATATTTTATAATAAATTCACACAGTCGAAGGTACACAGCAGAAATCTGTGATTTGATGTATGGGCGATGCTATGATAGTTTGGTGGTGCAGGCACTGATTATCAGCAAAGACACCCTAATGCTCTAATCAGATATAAGACACAAAAGGGGAATACTAATCCTTACCTGCTAACAAAGCAGCATATGACATCTCTATCAAAGCAATAACTTGAATTTGATTCTCCAAACATATACAGCAGCAATCACAAGCATACTATAAAAACACACATTATTATCCCTTTCTCAGCATCAGATGAGAACAGATCAACACACAAAAGGAGCATCAACATGGCGATCACTGCAATAGAGTCCAGGTTTCTGAGTGAAACCCTCCTTCTTCAGCTTCTCTCTTGCCCTATGAACAAGCTCTTCATTTGTTATTGCACCATCAGTCTCCTCAATTATAGCCTGTATTGCATTGCTAAAAGCTCCATAAGCACCGGAAGAATTCCCTGGAGGACTGGCATCTGCAGAAGTTTGGTCAGTCTGACAACCACTCATTAGAATCCCACCATCTGGAAGACCACGTTTGGTCGATCCAGCATATGCCTCATGCTTACTTCCCACAGGTGTCTCCAATGCAGGCTTCACATATCCCTCATCATTCTCATCAAGCTTTTGCTTCAGAAACTCTTGGGCAAGACCACCCACCAACCCCAATATCCCACCACCATGTTCCCCACCTTCACCACTTCCATGTTGGAGTTTGTTCAAAATAACATTCATGAACTTCTTCACTTTAGGACTAGCATCATCGCCAAACACATCGAAAAGGGTAGGTCTCAGTTTCCCAACATCTATATCATCTTTTCCAGTTTTCTGCTTGAGTATATCAATCAGGGTTGAAAGGGGCAAAGACCTATTCTTGACATGGCCATATTTCCCATGCGGAAGTTCAATACCTCGATCTTCATCTTCCTCACCATCATCCTTACCTCTATGGTGGCGCAATGCCGAAGGGATATGAAATCCACGAGACTCAACGGCATCTTCTACAGTCCGATGTAGAAAGCCTGACAATCCAAAGCCAGAGCCAGAGTGTTGCTCCTCTCCCTTTGTGCTCTCTCCTATCTGCTCCTTTGCTTCTTCAAGTAGGCCACCACTGTGGCAAGAATCAGACACAATTGTGATCTTGCAACCTCTAGGGACCCCATCAACAAATTCCTTGAAATCATCATCTGTTAGCACAGTCATACAACAAATAGATTGTTACTTCCAACAAAAGTCAAGTCAATTCAACAATGTTTCATCTAAAGTAAAACACCAAATTACTTTGTTTGAATTAAATTTTCTATTAACATTAGAATAAAGGATGGATTTAGCACGGGACAATTAATTGATCTGAAAAAATAAAGAATGAGTTTTTGAGAAAATACATGAAATCATAATCTATTTCCACAGACAAGGACAGATAATATATTTCTCCCATCATATATCATCCTAATGCAGTGTTGTTCTACCAAAAGAACACATAAATACTACCACTAGTTTTTAGTTAAGGTGCTATTTCTAAACATCAAAATTGCTCAAAGGAACACAGAATAAGCTACAGTCAGAATGAAAATCACAGTTCACAGATCAGTTTTCATCTCCATTTTACTAATTAAGCAGATCCATATCTTTTTCTTCACTTCACTTATATACCCTAAACAGATTCTTATACCAAATTCACCAAGATAGACTAAATTGAATGTAATAACCATGCATTACGTATAATGGGAAACATAATTGAACCATGCTTTCACAAAGATTTTCCACCATACCAGAGAGTAGCCTCGAGGCCATTACTGTTCTCTAACATGATGTACCACCAAATTAAACACACCAAAAGTAAAAGACTAGGAAGCTATACATTAAATTAATCTATAAAATTACAAGCATCATTAACATGAGTTTAATTTGATACTATCAACCAATTAAAATCATCTTAGATATAACTTTAAAGTAATTATTAAAAAAATCAATAATTTTTAACTACACAACAATCTGTAATTAAATGACAGCACAGAGAAACATCACATTGTGGTGTACGGGTGACAATACTAAAAGGCTACAATTTTTATCATCATAAGATAACAAAGATTTTATAAACCGAGTTTATTACCCAACCAACCAATCAGAAATTAGAAATTATTGTTGTTATGATTTTTCAAGATAGTTACTGTAAAAATTCTAACAAACTTATTATACATGACAATTTGTGGCTATAAGAAGTTATTCAGGGCATAGACTATTTACTGACGGACCAAGAGTTTCATTTCAATGCAGTTGCGCTATAAACCGTCACAAATGATCCACTTTCATTAAATTCAAATACTAAAACGCCAATTTTATAATTCAGGTAAGTAAATTCGAGGCACTAATTTGGTGCATTTCACTTTTGAAAATTTGATTCTGGATCCAAAATTGATTTTAGATAAATTTTGACATGTTTGATTCACAATTGAAAAGAATTCCAAATTGTTCAAGGCCTAGAATTGATTTTGAGTCTAAACAACCACAAAGAGCTTCTGAACTAAACAAAAAATAGTACTACAACCTTGATTTTGTATTAAAAACATCCAAGAATAAACCATATCCCATCAAAATCAATTGTAAGAAAATCAAATTTTCAACTTTGAAAATCAATTTTGTCAATGCGAATCCAAACTCGCACTCACGAATCGATACTTGTTTCACACGTATACAATCTGGATCAAGTTCATCTTTCGCATCAACAGCCAAAAACAAGCAAACGGACAAACAGTCCAATAATTTCATTTACAAAAAAAAAAACAAAACGCATCACAAAAAAAAAAAAAAAAAGAAGCGATCATAACCCAAAGCAAAATAGACCAAATAAACAGAAAAGAAAAAAGAAAAGGACAGAGTTAGAAACGAACCAGTGATGAGGTTCATATCAGAGGGAACGATGCATTCATCAAAACCAGTATCATCGTCCTCTCCAGTTTCGGCGGGAAGGCGTGTGCCGTGTCCACTGTAATGAACGAACAGAACGTCACCTGGTTCAGCCGATCGGACCAGATTGGTCAACGCAGAGCGAATGTTCTTCCCCGTTGGCTCCGTGTACGACTCATCCGTGTCGATCAAAACGGTGATGTCGTCTTCCGAGAAACCGTATCGCTCAGTGAGGCACTTGTGCATCCTCCACACGTCGTTTACGCATCCTCTCAACTCCGCCTTCGTTCCCGGGTAGTTTATTCCGATCAATACAGCCCTTTTCACCATTGCAACTATCTCACTCGCTCTCTCTACCTTTCTCTGATCTACCAATAAATATTGTGTGACTGTGACTCTTTCATCTTATATATATATATATATGAAAAACATTTTAAATTATAAATTTTATTATTCAATTAAATATGAAATCAATGATTTGTTAACGGATTCTTTTACGTTAAAATGAGTCAATTGATTAATGAAGTATAATTTTATTAATGTATTTTTTTTTTAAGTGAATGAATTATAAATAAAATTGTTGTATTTATAGAACATTTTTTTCTAAAGAGGGTTTTAAATTATTTTAAGATTAATGAAAAATTGATTTCGGGACATTTGTGAGTAAATTTTTCATAAATTATCAGCATAGGATAGTTTATGATAAATTGAAGAATAGTTTTTATAAATATAAATATTTGATAATATAATTTATTGAAATATTAAAACTAAATGATAAAATATACTATTAAGCCTTTTTATTATCATTACAAATTTTTTTAATCAGGGATTTTTTTAATTAATACTTACTTATGTCATCAAATAGTAAAAATATTCAAGAAAATATATTTATTTAAGTTGTACCGCTGTGTTTAGTGGAAATAAATGAATTCTAATAAAAGAATATATGAAATTTAAATTTTGTAAAAAGAAAAATAATAAAATAGATCAAATTTTTAATTTTTAAAAATTTAAATTTTCTATTTTTTTTTATTAAAGTAATATTTATAATATTGTTTTTTTCCTTATTTTTAATTATTTCTAATTTGTTTTATCAAAGTCATTAATGATCAACTATATAAATTAAAAAAAAAATTAAATGAGTTTTGCATACTAAAATAATTAATATATCACACTAATTAATAAGTTCAAAATCATAAATGTTTAAACTTAACAATAATAAGTAAAGACCTACCTAATGTATTTTTGTTCTTATTCTTGTACATAAAATCATTATGTTTTAAGTTTTTTTTATCACAACATTGTAATGTGGTATTTCTCCTTGATTATCATAAGGACTAGAATTTCTTTGTTGAAATAATGATTAAATAAAACAGAGATTTTAATAATACATGTTTCGTAAATGGGTATTAACGCAAAGATTATGGTAATAATTGTGTGTTTGGTAAATGTTTTCCAATTCAAAAATTAATAAACTTTGAGAATGTTGTTAATCTCTTGTGTAAAATATAAATAAGTAAGAAGGGAGATTGAATTGTGTTTATCAATTAAAATTTTTTCAGATGATGCGTTTTTTTTGTGTCTGTATAAAATAATTTTGATCAGACGTAAACTTAAGATTATTCTTCAAAGATTGTTTTTAGTTAAATCTGTTGTTTAAGTTATTTTCCCCAGTTAGTAAGTAGTCAAATATAATCAAAGCAATAATATTTTTATACTGGTTCATCCTAGGAAAGACTACGTTACCCAGCAACTTGCTAAGGTTCCACTAAGAGTATTCTTTGAACCCAGCCACTCCTGGCTAATAATACAGATATTCTTTGAACACAACCTTCTGAGACTAAAGTGATATTCTTTGTCCCCAGCCTCCACATGCTAAACCCAGGTATTCTTTGAACACAACCTCATCAGGCTAACCAAGGTATTTTTTCAACACTTTGCCTCCTCAGGCTAACAAAGGTATTATTTGGACTTCAGCCTCCTCAGGCTAGACTCATGGTATTCTTTGGACTACCAGCCTTCGTAGGCTTGATACAAGGTATTCTTTAAACACTTAGTCTCCTCAGACTACAATATCACCACAACAGTGGCTTACAATAAGTTCAAATAGAAAATATCCTCTATATAGAGAGGGATTTTACAATGTGAATTCTATTCTAAGTTTGTGGCGAGCAAACTTGTTTTCTTGAGAGCTTTGAGCGAGTATATGAATATGTCTTTGATTAGAGTAGTTCGCCAACTTGAACTCGCAGAGATGAACTCCTTTTATAGGTGGTTGTGTGAAGTAACCGTTAGACTGTAGAAGTTAACGTTAGTCCTTGTCTTGGGTACTTTCACCTCTGACAGAGTGAGCAATCAGAACATTTTATGGAAAGTCAGTGGTTGTCAGCGTGAGATCTGCCTTTGACTTGATTCGCTCAGAGATTTCACCAAAACGTACATCTGCTTTTCGTGTTGTAGAGATTTATTTTGAAATCCCTTTCTAGCTTTGGAACATTTTGAGTAACGGTTGAATAAGTATGTATGCACGAGTTACTCAGAGTCTTGAACTTTTAAAAAAGGAGTAGACAAATGAATAATTATAATGTGTTGAGTGTTGAATTCATTCGTCTGTCTTCATCCTTCGTTTTCAACCTTAGTCTTCAAATCTTTACTCTTGAGCACATGACTAGAAGTTGAGACGCGCTCTCCATCTGATCTTCAAAGTTTTTCGTCTGAAAGCAAATACTTGGGATATGACGACTTGAAGTTTGCATCTGGACCTTCTAATGTTTTGAGGGTACATCTTTCGTCTTATGTGAGTAATGATTCGTCTGATCATTGTTCCCTCCGCGTCTGTAGATGTTTCCGTCTGTCTTGTAATTATCAAAATTAAAATACTAAGACATTTTGACTTAACACTTTTGTTAGATCAAGGAAGATTAACACCTCAAGATTTTGATTATTACAAGACAGACGAAATCAAGCAATCAAGCTATCAAGACCTGCTAAGATGAAACCAGCTCAGACGGAAGAGGACCCTTCAAAATGAAGATCTTGCGTCTGTGTAAAAGCCAAGACATCAGATGGAATGTGTACAGACGGAAGAAGACTGTCAAAGCTAAAGTCTTCGTCTGTCCAAGAGTGAAGCCTTAAGACGAAAGGATGAGACGAAACAACTTCAACTGATTACACATTTCGTCTATCCAAAAGTGAAGTCAAGATTGGAGTCTCGCGCCAAGTTTTCAAATCTGAAGAAGTACTCAAGAGAAGCATCCAAGATCAGTATAGGGATTTGTGCTTACACTCCAAAATCAAAAAGGTCTTCACCTTTTGTCACATCTCTGTACAAGTCAGAAAAAGTACTGCGCGCACAACCTAGTCCGCTATATCCGCTGCAATACTCATCAATCAATCAAGTACAACTGACAACCTTTTTGGAAAAGCTCTCTAGAAGATTTCTCAACGACTCTCAACGGCATTCAAATGAGTCTAACGGCTATTTGAAAAGGATGCCTATAAAAGGACTTCACACCTTCAAGAATCAGTGGGCGAATACGCTTATCTTCTTCTATCTCTTAAGGATTCGCTCAAATCTGTGATTGTGATTTATTGTAAACACCTCTCTGCGTAGAGGAAATCTTTGCTTTTCGAAACATCTTTCAAAGTCCACTTGTGTGGCATTTTAGCCTGAGGAGGCTGTGTTCCAAAGAATACCTTTTTGTATTAGCCTGTGGAGGTTGGGTTCAAAGAATACCTTGTTGGTTTAGCCTGAGAAGGCTAGGAGCAAAGAATATTTGTGTATAGCCAGAAGTGGCTGGGATCAAAGAATACTTGTAACCCTTTCACGGTTGGTAGTGAAAACTCAGTGGTTGCTGGGTAATTGGACGTAGTCTTGAATAGACGAACCAGTATAAAAATCTTTGTGTTTATTGTTTCGTCTGACCAACTAACTGGGGATAATAAACTTAAACATCTGTCAATTAAAATCAACAGTTCAAGATAATCATTGTTTCGTCTGACCAGTTTTGAACCTACAGACGAAAGGGATAAATTTTTTTTAACACAATTCAACCCCCCTTCTTGTGTTTTATCTTTTACAGTTTGGTATCAGAGCCAGGTTCTAAGGGTTGAGCGCTTAACAGCTGCTAGAGGAAAAGATCCAGCATGGACTCACAAGGACCATCATTCTTATCCGGAGGAGCCTCCATGAATAAACCTCCAGCGTTCTCTGGAGATGATTATCCGTACTGGGCAGATAGTATGGAGATGTACATCAAATCCACACAGTACAGGCTGTGGAATATCATTACCAAAGGAGATATCCCTATTGTCAAACCTGAAGGAGAATGGGGAAATGAAGAATACTCAATGATGGAGCTGAACAACAAAACAAGATATGCTCTTATGTGTGCTCTCTCCAGAACTGAGTACAACAGATTTTGTGCCTAAAAAACTGCCAAAGAACTATGGGATGCTCTAAAGATCTCATATGAAGGCACAGAAGATGTCAGAATGAGGAAAGCTGCTACGCTTCAAAGAGAATATGAAATGTTCTCTATGAAGAAAGAAGAATCCATTGATATGATGTTTGGAAGATTCCAAACAATATTGAATGGACTCACTGCTCTTGGCATCACCTTCACAAAGGCCCAAAACAACATGAAGATATTAGACAGTCTTCCTCCTCCATGGGAAGCTATGTCCACTGCAATTTCAGTTGGGCGTGACATGAAGACATTAACTCTTGATGAGTTAATAGGAGCCTTAAGAGTACATGAGGTACTCTTGTGTAAAAGAGATAAGATCAAGGTCCAAGAACCTATAGCGCTTCCATCCGTTAACAACACTCCTAAAGAAGAATCTGTCAAGAAAGACAGTAAAAAGAAAGCAAAGATTTTAAAGGCTGATTCAACTGAATCAGAATCGTCTGATGGTTCGTCTGAAGACGAAGTCTCTCTCATGGCCAGACGATTCAAAAGAATGATGATGAAGAAGGGAAGAGGCCAACGCTTCTTCAAGAAAAAGGAGAAGAAGTTCCCTGAAAAGTCATCAACTAATGAAGATAACACAGAGATTGTGTGTTATGAGTGCAGAAAACCGGGACACATGAGGTCAGAATGTCCCAGATTGAAAAAGAGGTGGAGCTCTCAAAGAGATAAAGGAAAGAAAAGCTTACTGACTTGGGAAGATCTTGACAGTGAAAGTTCAGAGGAATCCTCTGAAGAAGAAGAAACAACAAACATATGCCTCATGGCTGGAGATCATGTCTCAACAGAGGTAAATTACAATGAAACTTCTTCATCCTCTTCTTCTGAGTCTGAGTCAGAATCAGAAGAAATATCATATGATACTCTTCTAGCTAACTCTCATTTTATTGCTCAGCAATACAAAACTTGCAAAACCAAGCTAAGACAAGCTTTGGAAGAGAATGCAGTTTTGAAATCTGAAATTGAGTTTCTAGACAAGAAAATATCAAATGATGTTTCGTCTGAGTCTGAAAAGGACATTTTCATTCTTGAAATCGAAAGATTAAAGAAAGAAAATAAGTCCTTACTCAATGACTTAACCAAGTTTACTAAGGGATCCTCCATCCTTGAAAATATTTTAAAATATGGGAGATCACCAAAAGATAAAAGTGGACTTGGTTATGTTGAGTAGACAGGCGAAAGGAAAAACAAACCTGTTGTTTTGAATCTGATCAAAAGAAAAGGAATTACAACAAGGTTCCTAACATCTACAAAAGGCTCAAAACAAAAGAAGCCTTTTGTAACTAACAAGAAAGGACCCAAAAAGATTTGGGTACCAAAGTCACTTATTGTTCCTGTTGCAGATATCCTCAATGGGAAGAGACAAGACTTCAAGCTTGTACCTGGACAGTGGATGCTTATGACACATGACGGAAGACACTGTCTATGTTCCAAGACCTGAGACCAAGTAAAAGGTGCATCTCATACGGATTCTGGTAAAGGTAAAATTCTTGGCATTGGGAATTTGTTGGTAAGACACCCAATACCCTTATCGAACGTATCATACGTTAAAGGTCTTAACTTCAATCTACTTAGCATAAGTCAATTTTGTGATAGTGGATATGAAGTAGCTTTTAACTCTGATGAGTGTATAGTGAAGAACAAAGATAAATCCATTCTTTTTGTTGGGAAAAGAAAGAACAACCTTTATGAGGTTTGTCTTTCTGACCTAAGTGATCAGAATGTAACATGTTTGATTTCAGCAGACGATGAACGAGATATTTGGCATAAAAAGCTTGGACATTTAAGTCTCAAGTATATTTTAAAAATTTCTAAGAAAGATCTCGTAAAAGGTTTGCCAAAAATATCTTGGAAAACCAATCGTGTGTGAATCTTGTCAAACATGGGAAACAACTCAAAGCTTCTTTCAAATCTAAAAATGTTGTTTCCACGACAAGACCATTAGAATCTGTTACATATTGATCTCTTTGGACCCACTGGATCGAAAGTCTTGGAGGGAAGAGATATGGATTTGTCATTGTAGATGACTATACTAGATTCACATGGGTATACTTCCTAGCTCATAAACATGAGTCATTCAAAGTCTTTGAAATATTCTGCAATCATGTTCAAAAAGAAAAAATAATATGTATTAAATCTGTAAGGAGTGATCATGGAAGCAATTTGAAAATTTGAGTTCAAAGCCTTTTGTTTTGAAAATGGTATATTTCACAATTTTTCGTCTCCAAGAACTCCTCAACAAAATGGAGTTGTGGAAAGGAAAAATCGTATTTTACAAGAAATGGCTAGAACTTTGTTGCATGAAAGCTCTCTCCAGAAATATTATTAAGCGTATCAACACTTCTGTTATATTCAAAACAGAATATTGATAAGACCAATCTTGAATAAGACTCCATATGAATTATGGAAAGGAAGAAGACCCAACATTTCTTACTTCCATCCTTTTGGATGTGAATGCTTTATCCTTAACACCAAAGATCAACTTGGAAAGTTTGATTCAAAGGTGGTTAAAAGAATCTTTCTTGGATATTCCAATACATCTAAGGCCTATAGAGTATTTAACTCTAAGACGCAAGTTGTAGAAGAATCAATCCATGTAAAGTTCCAAGATAACTCAAAGGCTGATAAAGAAATATCAGACCTAGAAAATTTGTTTGATAATTTGCAGATTAACCCTTCTGGTCAGAATTCAAGACAAGATGATAAACAAGGGTCAGACGATACAAGGTCAGACGATAGATGCACAGACGAACCCTCTTCGTCTGATACTCATCAATAGGGAGATCAAGGCCCTGCAAAAACATGGAAGTTTGCATCTAACCATACAGAAGATCTCATCATTGGAGATAGATCTCAAGGTGTTCAAACAAGATCAAAAGTGAAGTATATCTCAAACTATGCTCTTGTATCAGATATGGAGCCAAATAATATTGAAGATGCTCTTCAAGACAATGATTGGATTTTGGCTATGGAAGAAGAACTTAATCAGTTCACAAGGAATGATGTATGGACCTTTGTTGAAAGACCAAAGAACAAAAGCATCATCGGAACCAGATGGGTGTTCAGAAACAAGCTTGATGAAGCTGGAAAAGTAGTAAGAAACAAAGCAAGGCTAGTAGTACAAGGGTACAATCAACAAGAAGGTATTGATTTTACTGAAACCTTTACACCTGTAGCTAGATTAGAAGCTATTAGAATATTAATTGCTTTTGCTGCTCACAAGAATATCGTTCTATATCAAATGGATGTAAAAAGTGCTTTTCTAAATGGTTTTATTGAAGAAGAGGTGTATGTAAAACAACCTCTTGGTTTTGAAAGTGTGTCTCAACCGGACCATGTTTTTAAACTTAAGAAAGCACTATATGGTCTTAAACAAGCTCCTCGAGCTTGGTATGATAAACTCAATACTTTCCTTATTAAAAATGGTTTTTTAAGAGGAAAGGTTGATACAACTCTCCTTAATAAAAGCGTTTCAAAAGACTTTATTATAGTCCAGATTTATGTAGACGATATAGTCTTTGGAGCTACTAACAACTCTCTTTGCAAGGATTTTTCTAAGATAATGCATGAAGAGTTTGAAATGAGTATGATGGGAGAATTGAAGTTCTTTCTAGGACTTCAAATCAAACAGACGAAAGAAGGAATCTACATCCATCAACAGAAGTACACAAAGGAACTTATCAAGAAGTTCAAGATAGAAAATTCAAGCCTATGAAGACCCAATGCATTAAATCTGAGCAAATTTCAACAAGGATAAGTCGGTAAGTCTGTTGATCAGACGGTATACAGAGGTATGATTGGCTCACTCCTTTATTTAACTGCGAGCAGACCTGACATTATGTTTAGCGTTTGTCTATATACGCGTTTTCAATCTAATCCCAAAGAATCTCATTTACAAGTTGTAAAGAGAATTCTTAGATATCTTGTTGGAACAACTAATCTCTCTCTGTTTTATAAGAGAAATAGTGATTTCAGTTTAAGAGGCTTTTGTGATGCTGATTATGCTGGAGATAATGTGGAGAGAAAAAGCACAAGTGGTGGATGTCAATATCTTGGATCATCACTAATATCTTGGTCAAGCAAGAAACAAAACTCCATTGCACTCTCAACAACTCAAGGAGGAATACATTTCATGTAAGCAGGTGTTGTTCACAACTACTATGGATCAAACATCAACTTGAGGATTATTCCAGGTTTGAGAATCATATACCAGTATTTTGTGATAACACAAGTGCAATCAATCTCAGCAAAAATCCTATTCAACATTCAAAAGCTAAACATATTGAAATTCGTTTTCATTTCATAAGAGATTATGTCCAAAAAGGTATTTTTCGATATATACTGCTTTTGTTCAAACCGATTTTCAATGGGCGAGATATATTTACAAAAGCTTTAGATGAAACACGATTCAATTTCATTAAAGAAAATCTTGGAATTATTTCTTTGAATGATTGAAAATTGTTTCGTCTGAGTTATTGGTTGAATTTTTTCCGTCTGTACATTTTGTTCCGTCTGTACATTACTTCGTGTTAAGACGAAACATTGCGTCTGATCAAGTTGAATAGTTACTGTGGTAAAATTCAACAGACGCAACTGTTACTTTTTAATAAGTTTATCTCAAGTGTGCAGGGACAAATTAAAGAGAGCAATAAATGTGTCTGTCATTTATTGCACTATTCTAGGATAATGATAAGCACGCGCCGTGAATTGCAGAGGTCAAATCAATCATTGAAAAGGCAATGATGTGGACACGTCAAATCAGGGGAAAATTTCAAAATTTGTTTCGTCTGATGAATTGCAACAGTTTTTATTCTTTACTTATAAATACTCTTGAAACATAACTCTTTTACTCTTTACTGCAATTTGAAACTGTTTGAACTCTCTGAAACCTAAATACTCACTAAGCTTTCATTCTCTCTTTTCAAATCTCAACAATGGCTGCCAAGAACACCAAAGCCACCAAAGCTGCTGAAGCGACTTTCTTCGCACAAGACTTGTTCTTGCCAAGCAAGTGGATCTCAAGAGAGACCTTACAGAGTGTCTCTGAAAGGGTTTTGAAAATCTTTGACCACACTGGTTGGATGGGCTTCGCTGAGACGAAAGGCCCATGGCTGATGGAGGCATACGCTGAGTTCTGGAGCGACGCGAAGGAATTTGATGATGGCATTGTTGGCACTATTGACAACAAAGAATACATCATCACGGTGGACTCTATTGCTGAGGCTGGAAATTGCAAGGCCGAGGGGCGCTTCTACAGCCCCAACTGGATGAAGAATGAATCAGAAGAACATGTTGACAAGAGTATCTATTTGAAGAAACCCAACTCTGAAGATCCCAAGACCTTCAGATCTGGGAAACTCTCTCCCACAACAAGAATCATCCATAACCTCCTCTATAATATCATCACGCCAAGGACTGGCTCAAGGGACAACGTTAGTGCTCGAGATAGATTCTGCATTTTCTACTGTTTGAGAAAAGCAAGGATGAGTCTCCCACATATCATCCTTGATCACTGGACAAGCGCGTTGAAGAACCGCAATATCCGTACGAAAAGCAGTGTCCCCTACGCTACTCTCTTCTCCCAGATTATAATCAACCAGGGTTTCGATACCACCGGAGTTACGTGGCACCCTGAGGGCAAAGAAGTGAAAGCTAGCACCTTTGCGAAGATGCATCTCATACCAAGCTTTCTACTTCATTCACCAAATGAGGAAACCCCTCTTTCACCCATCACAAAAGAACCACATAAAGCTCGCATCAAGCGTGCTAAGCCACAACACAAGCCCAAACACCATCCCAAATACAAGCCCAAACACCGTCCGAAACACAACCCCAAACACAAACCAAAACACCTTCACCCTCTCCTTTTCCACCAGTGACCATTTCTGAAGTACCTTTTGAGGACGTTCCTGAGGAACCACTCAAAAAGAAGAAAAGGACTATCAGAATCAAGCACATAGGTGCTAAAACAAAGACACAGACAGTATCCCTAAGTGAAGATGAAGGGGTCATCATTCCGTCTGAGAAAGTTCCGTCTGTGAAGATACTCACAGACGAAGAAAAGCAGAAGAAAGAAACAGAAGAAAAAGCAAATGCTAGGAAGCTTGCGCTTGAGAAAGCTGCTAAGGGCAAGGATAAAATGAAGCAAAAGTTAGCTTCTATCGTTGTTGGAAAGATAGAAGAGGAAAACAACTCAAAGAGGCTAGAAGAGCCTCCATCTTGCTCGAAGCTGAAAGAAAAAGGCTCTTTCAAGAAAGCATCAGGGGCATTGGATCGTTTGAGGGACCACCTGCTCAATCAACCTCAGAGGGCATGGACAGTGAAGAGACTGCCCAGATCCTAAAAGACAACGCCCAACTTGCGGAGGAGTTGGAAACTATGTTAAACGAAAAAGCCTCTACAATGGAGATTCTTCCATCTACAACACTCCCAGACGAACAAATGGCAACTTCTTCTGAGCCACTTGTTGCGTCTCCGCTAAATGCTTGCCCTGCACAGACAATTCCTGCTGCATCTGAAGAAACACTCCACTCACAGACAATGGAGATTCCGTCTGAAGATTTCATACTTGTTGAAGATGTCAGTTCTTCGTCGGACGAAGAAGTCTCTAAAGCAACTGGAGTGGATACATCAAGGGGGAGATCACATACTGAGGTAATCAATCCAGAAGACTTACCCCCAAAGCGCAAGATTGACTATTCGTTCCTAAACGAATTAGTCATGCGAAGATATGAAGAAAGCACTTGCGCTGACAGACCAATCAAACCTGATTGGGTTATTGGAGAGAAATTTGAAGAATTCTCCAATGAGGCTGAATCGTCTGAGTCTGCTGCAGCCTTGGCAGACGATGAAGACCCATACATAAGGGGAACTCCTTATATTGAGTTAAAAAGCCCATACATGTACAGAGGAAAGAAGGGCTTTCACCTAAGGAGATCAGAAAACCCCATTCTTTACAATAAGTCCCTAAAGCCAGTAGATTTTAATGAAGATTTTGTCTATTCACCAGAGGAGCAACGCAATTGGTTGAAGCGTCTGCCCTGGGACAAACTAGCATCACTAAATATCAAGGGACTGGAGAAAATAAAAGAATACAAGGATCATCTTGCTGCGTCTGAGATTGAAGGACCAGCACTTGGCTATGAACCTTACATCCCACAAAGAAAGAATCCAAGATGGAAGGCTCAAATCGAAATGAACGCTCCAGTTCTTCATCACTGTAGATTTAGAGACGATGAATCCAGCCGCTATGAGCCAAAAGATTGCACACATTGGCATCTTGACGCTCTAACTAGCCATGATCCTTTCAAGTTCACAGTTCCACTCAACCAAACAGAGTATGTTGGTTTAGGCCACACTCTAGGAATTGTGCTCCCATGGACGAGACCCCATTGCTCTGGGATTCATCCAAGATGCTCCATCCTCCTCAACGAACACGAAGACCCTGAAGATTCTGCTCACTCCTTACCTGAAGATTACAATATCCCCTTCCAGTTGATGGCCAATGCTTATAGGAGAGAAGTTAAAGAAAGAAACATTTCTTTTCTTCATATAGAGCGACAAGCTGAGAAGGATTACAGACACTATCCTAATCTGGTTGGATCTCAGTTTTCCTCACTGGTGACAGACGAAACCAAATATTATATCGTCTTAGACCGAAAAAGGCCTTGCTTGGTAAAATACTTGGCTAAGGGAAAGGAAAAGAAGCATCCGTCTGAAGCCGCGCTCCAACACTGCTCTGGAACTACTTATGATGAGAATGATTCTTCAGTCTGTGGCAGAGTGTTTCCTAGAAGTGCATTCGTCTATTCTCAGGAACAACCACTTCTTGAAGTATCCATTCCAACAAAGTGGTACACTTACCAATGGGAGCGGAACTTCACTGCCTACCTAGTTCTTCCACTATTTACATTACGTCTGAAGAAGACCACACCAGTGATCATTATTAATGACACTGAACCCATTGTGGAGTACCCTCAAATACCACTAATGATTGAAGATGTGGTTGAGGCTGCGGAAAGAGCTGAGGTTGATGGATCATCTGCAAAGGCTGATATTACAGATGCGGAAGAGTATAAGACTCTGAAGCGTAAATATAGTGCCTTGGAAGAAGATTGCGAGCACTTGAAAGCAAAGAACAGAGAACTTGAAGAAAATCAAGCTTCTCTATCATCTAAAGTGCAGCAACTTACAGACGTTGTGATGACTCTGCTCAACAAAAAGCCTTCTCCTTGATCATCTTTTGATGATTTTTTGCAAGGGGAGAAAATATAAGAGAATATAGCCTAAGGGGGAAGCATCGTCTGAGGGGGAGCAAACAAGATGAAGCATCGTCTGAGGGGGAGCAAGAGCAAGCAAGCAAAGAGCATCGTCTGAGAAAGGGAGTCACTATTCTTGTTGTATCAATGTATTTTATTTACTTATTGCTTTTAGTATAGAAAATACATTGTAATTCCTTATTGGTTATTCTTTATTGGTTTTCTGTCTATACCAATGTAATTATGTACAAGATTACATCACATTGATGTAACAATCTAATATAAAGAGGTATTATTCAGAAAACATCGTCTTGATGTAAATCGCTTATTAAGACTGTTTATTTTGCCTAACCATGTCTTGTGCAGATTTTCGTGGTATGGTCCGTAATCATCAAAAAGGGGAGATTGTTAGATCAAGGAAGATTAACACCTCAAGATTTTGATTATTACAAGACAGATTTAAATCAAGCAATCAAGCTATCAAGACCTGCTAAGACGAAACCAAATTTCTGGGACGGAAGAGGACCCTTCAAAATGAAGATCTTGCGTATGCGTAAAAGCCAAGACATCAGACCGAATGTGCACAGACGGAAGAAGACTGTCAAAGCTAAAGTCTCTGTCTGCCCAAGAGTGAAGCCTTAAGACGAAAGGATGAGATGAAACAACTTCAACTGATTACACATTTCGTCTATCCAAAAGTGAAGTCAAGATTGGAGTCTCGCGCCAAGTTTTCAAATCTGAAGAAGTACTCAAGAGAAGCATCCAAGATCAGTATAGGGATTTGTGCTTACACTCCAAAATCAAAAAGGTCTTCACCTTTTGTCACATCTCTCGTACAAGTCGAAAAAGTCTTCCGCGCGCACAACCTAGTCCGCTATATCGCCGCAATACTCATCAATCAATCAAGTACAACCGACAACCTTTTTGGAAAAGCTCTCTAGAAGATTTCTCAACGACTCTCAACGGCATTCAAATGAGTCTAACGGCTATTTGAAGAGGATGCCTATAAAAGGACTTCACACCTTCAGTGGGCAAATACGCTTATCTTCTTCTATCTCTTAAGGATTCGCTCAAATCTGTGATTGTGCTTTATTGTAAACACCTCTCTGCGTAGAGGAAATCTTTGCTTTTCGAAACATCTTTCAAAGTCCACTTGTTTGGCATTTTAGCCTGAGGAGGCTGTGTTCTAAAGAATACCTTTTTGTATTAGCCTGTGGAGGCTGGGTTCAAAGAATACCTTGTTGGTTTAGCCTCGAGAAGGCCGGGAGCAAAGAATATCTCGTGTATAGCCGGAGAAGTGGCCGGGATTAAAGAATACTTGTAACCCTTTCGAGTTGGTAGTGAAAACTCGTGGTTGCCGGGTAACCGGACGTAGTCTTGAATAGATCTAACGAAGTATAAAAATCTTTGTGTTTATTGTTTCGTCTCGACCAACTAACTGGGATAATAAACTTAAACGTCTCAATTAAAATCAACGAGTTCAAGATAATCATTGTTTCGTCGACCAGTTTTGAACCTATTTGAGACGAAAGGGATAATTTTTTTTTAACACAATTCAACCCCCTTCTTGTGTTTTATCTTTTACAACTTTGGTTTGACTAATTTTCTTGTAGAATAATATGATAGATAAATAGTTGCCAATTTCGTTCTTAGAGAGACATATATATATATATATATATATATATATATATATATATATATATATATATATATATATATATATATATATATGAGCAAATGACAAAATTCATGGTGAATTAGGTCAAACAAAAAATCTTATGTGTGAAATTCATTCATTTGAAAATGAACTAAAGATATAACTAATTTGCTTTTATACTTTCAAAATCAAGCCAGACATGATAATTAAACTTCTTATATGGGTATCAGTCCATCAATCATTTCATTTTCCTTTAACATCTCACTACAAAGTAACCAACTTGAAAGTTCTAGAATTCAAATTCTAAAAATCGGTGGACGAGTAAAACTTCTCTTTATTTTTTATCATAAAATAATTATCATTTCTTTTTTTTTTGTTGATTTATATTGAATTATTAAATTTTATTTACTGTGTGGAAAACTTTAACCTTTTCTTTACATGGGTGGCATGTGAATTTGATAAAAGATTTTTGTACTAACCAAACCCTCCGATTACGTAACCACTCTGACTCACATTACCTTATGGGATGAATACGAGGGTAATAATATGATTTATCCAATTAAATACATCAGATAACTAAGGAAGGGTATTAGGGTAGGTAGTGGTAAAATCAGGATCTCAATAACATTTACTAAATTGAATTAAATACAAACTTTATACTTTGTTTACTTGCATCTTAAATCTTGATTAAATTTACATTAGTATTATAATTGAACACAATTCAATCTAACGATAATTCTGGTTTGTTATACTTATTACTTGACGATTGTGGTATACTTACCATAATCCTGTGAGGGTATTTCTCCCTCTTGCACGCCAAACATCACACATTACCAAATGTGATCAAAATAAAATAAGGGAAAAACTTTGCATTATAGAACAACTTAGTAGAGAATGTAAGCCAGTAGAGTTAACTACCCTATTGTAAGCAAATGCTACGTGTTGAAAAAAATCTTCCCAATATTTAATATTACCTCTAAAAGAACTTCTCAATAATTGGCTTAAGGGTCTATTTACCACTTCTATTTGGCTATCGTTTCGGGCGTAGCAAGTCGTGGAGAGGAGTAGCTTTATTCCAAGTTTGCTCCAAAGATTTCTCAAAAAATGACTAAGGAATTTTGAATCCCTACAACTTACAATGCTTTGAGGAACTCCATGGAGTCTCACCACCTCCTTAAAGAACAAGTGTGTTATGTGTGTGACATTGTAACAGCCCAATTTTTATTACTAATAATAATAATAATAATAATAATAATAATAATAATAATAATAATAATAATAACAATAATAATAATTGAATTATAATGTCTCAATTTAATAATATTGAAGAACAGATTTTATGTTATTTCTGTATCTTATTCGAAGAATGAATATAATATGAATTTATAGACTAGGTACAACTTAATCAAGGAAATAGGAAATAAGTAATTAAGTTGATACAAATCAAATCACCACAAAATCTGTTCCAAATCACCACCAATCGGTTAGAAAAGCAGAATCTGCACTAATTAAGGAAATAATTATCTTCAATAAATAAAAATAATGAAAATTGATTATGTAATGTTATAATTTTAATGGGTAATAAATGCCCAGGGGTGGTTAAACAGAGCTATAAAAGGGCGTCTGCTACACATTCTGATCACACATCCTTTCTTATTCTTCCTCTCTTTCCTTTCTTTCTCTCACACTCTAGTATTGTCTTTCCCCCTAAAAGGAGATTGAAATTCCCAATGAGAGGGTGGAGATTGGAACTCTACCAACTTCAGTTTTTCTTCACACATAGTGTCTCGAATTCAGGTTAGGGTAGTTCTTAATTTGATGATAATATTGAGTATGAGTGATTAATTGTTTCTAAATATTATTTTTGTAATTTTGAAGATTAAATTTATTGGGTATGATGATTGTGGTTCTATTATTAGATTATTGCTATTATGAGTTCCTGAGTATTGTTAGTATGACAATTGTTATTAATTATGTGATTGTTTTATTGAATGAAATTGGATTATTGTGCTCTAAAAGTAGATTTTGTGATGGGATTGGTATACTGTGAATGAGTAAACGAATAAGGGTTAGTAAAATTAGATAAATGAAATTATAAAATATGAGACTTCTAGGGATTAGAGATTGACTTTTTGAATTACAATATTTTTATACTAAGAAATCTTTGTGAGAAGCCTTAGTTAATTAGAAAATCCAGAGAATAAGTTTTGCTTATTTAGAACCCCTTAAGTGAGAGTAGTTATAAGAATGCAATGATATTGTGTATGTCGAGAGTGATGATTTCTTTATGGATAATTATGTGATTGACGTTTCGATGTAGTTAATTTTCTGATTTTGGTATTAGATTTTCATGATATCTTATTACTTATAGGGTTTGAGTAGAGTTGTAAGAAATATAGAAAATATATCATTCTTATTGAGAAGGTAGTGATATTTATTGAGAAGGAATACGATGACTGAAAATATATCAATCTTATTAAGGATAAAAGGATATGGTTAGGTATATATAAAGGTGGATGTAAACATGATATGGAGAGTTATTGTACTATTTCATTTGGTGAGTGAGGCATTGTAGTTGAAGTGGTAAGAGATTGACTAAATGTGCGAGGTGAAAGGAATAGTAAGAGAAATTAGGACAATAAGTAGATATTTAGATTTTTGAGGTACGAAGGTTGACTTTGGTAATTTGGGGCTTGGTTAAGCATTGGTCAATTTAAAATAAATAAATAAATAAAATATTTGGATTTTGATTCTTTATAACTCTAAAAGTTATTCTTTTGTTCCCTTAGTGTATTCTTCCTTCTATGTATTGTCGTGGACAATAAATTACAATTGTAATGATGTGTTGAATGATTTCCTCAATGTTAAGGGAAATGGTTGATGTGGATTGAGAGATAAATTTTGCGGGCATATTGTATTGATGAGTCGTTTAGGTTCATGATAATCAATTGAAATTATTTGAGAGTGAAAAGGGATGGATGCCTGCTCCTATGGACGAGGAGTGAGGTTGCCCCTAGTGAATATGCTTGTAAGGCATTCTGTTTTAAAAATGAGAGAGATTATCATGAATGCTAAACGAAGTGAAAATGTTTTCAAAATGTGAGGATGAATGGAACTAGTACGGTTGGTCCCTGAAGGGTCATCGTAATGGCCTAGGACTTGGAGGGTATTCGCGGTGAGGAAAACTTCCACTATGACTAATCACCATGGGTGGGAAGTTACTCCTTTTGTAACACTGGTTGCCCTAACTGTAACTGACTAGTATTTCTAGTGAGAGTGTCAGATGTGACATGTATTCCTAGCATCGCTCAATTGTTTTGATGGTACCACATGGCATGAGAGTGAAATGTGAGTGACATGCATCATATTGGGTTGCATAGTTAATTGTGATAAGTTGTTAATTGAAATTCCATGTCTTTTTTTATATCTGTTGTTTGTGTGTATTGTTCCTATGATTTTATTATTATCATTAAATTATGACCTAACCTTAAGGTTGTGTCTGTTGTTGACACCTGTGATGACCCCGCGAACGGGCGAGCAGATGAGCAGTTGCTTGGAGACATCAAGTCATAGACTAGAGGAGAACTTGATTTGTTGAAGACTTCATGATGCTATTCCTTTCTTTTTCGTGTTTGAGAAATTTATATTATATAGGAATGTTAGAAGTTTAAGACTTTCTATTTTATGAGAAATTTACATTTGTTGTTGTAGCAACTTTATTTTGAAAATTACTCTATGAAATAAAATTTGTTTTGTTTACTGAATGAATATTTAATTACCGTAGATAAATTAGAGTATTTAGATGGAGAAGTTGAGGGTGTTACAATTGTGGTATGAGAGCTTAGGTTTAATTTTCTCGGCTTGTGGATTATGGGGACTACCTCATTTCTGAGATGTATTGTGATTAGGAATTGATTTGTTTACTTTGAAAGAGAAGATAAGATAATGTGAGCTTTTTAGTATGTTTCTATAGGTCTGCTATTTTTATCTGAACAATGGGGTCAGCTTATTAGGACATATAATCTCGAGGGATAGTTGTATACCTTTAAGTAAAAGTTGACCACAACCTTTGTATTAGTTTTACTTGACCTTTGTATTGTACTATGATAGGACTTAGTGTTGTATTAATGCATATACAACAGGTAGTGACATATGATTCTAGGAAACTTAAGGTCCATGAGAGAAACTATCCTACCCATGATTTGGAATTGACAGCAGTAGTGTTTGTGGTTCAAATTTGGAAACATTATTTACACTCTCACTTTGAGGTTTTTTTAGGGACTATAAGAATTTGAAATACTGGTTTGATCAAGGAAAGGTAAAAATGAGACAAAAGAGATAGTTAGAGTTTCTTAAGGATTATGATTTTAAACTTAGTTATCACCTTGATATAGCTAATGTAGTGGTTGATCCCCTTAGTAGGAAATCCATGCATGGGTCTGCATTAATGGTTAGGGAGGTAGATCTCTTAGCCCAATTTAGGGACCTCAATTTGACAAGTGAGCTTACTCCTACTAGTGTTAGACTAAGTGTTTTGATGTGTTTGATATGTTTATCGATTCAATGTGAATGTTGTGCTCATCTTTCTCTCTAAGTTTTTCATTTTTCTTTGTTCATCGTTAGTGATGGCTAAAAGGAATGATAGGGTATAGCTCATGCTCTACAGACACTAACCCATCCTACAGAAAATCTGAATGGAAGATCTTTGTTCTCAATAAGGTTGAATCCCCTACTTTCTCATATTAGATTCAAGGTATAGATTTCATCTAGAGTATTCCTCTAATTGTACCTTTTGATTCTAGTGTAACAAACTCCTTTATGTCTTGTTCTTTTATAATGAAATAAAGTAAATAAATAAATAAAATAAAAATAAATTAGAATTAACTATTTCCCACTTTAAAGATGGATTTATTAGTTTCTACTTCAACTGGTAATTCTGTTGTAATTTCACTGATCTATTTAAAATATCCTTGAAAATAGCTAGTAATTTCTATGTTGATTTATTTATCCTCATATGATATAGAAATTATTCTTGGTGTGAATTGGTTATCCTCCAACTGTGTCCTTCTGAATTGTTTTGATTAGACCACTGATTCGATAGTGTGGAAGTAAGTAGAGATAAGACTTTCATATTTGTCAAACATATTGTGTTTTCTTAAGAAAGAAAGTTCAAGTATATCTGATATTAGCCAACCTAGAAGCGGTAAGTCGTGTGGCTTTTGGTTTAGGTGCCTATAGCATGTTAGTTCTATGATACTTTTGGAAGACATATTTTGCTTGCCTCCCAAGAGTGATATAGATTTTGGTGTAGACCTAGTGTCAGGAACTGGACCCATATTGATAGCTCCTTATAAAATGTCTCCAATAGAGTTAGCTGAGTTAGAGAATCAAATAGAAGACTTCTTCGGTATATAGTTCATGTGTCACCTTAGAGAACTCCTATGTGGTTAGCGAAAAGGATGGAAGGATGGTTCTATGAAGTTGTGTGTAGACTATAGGCAGTTGAATAAAAATACCATTAAGAATAAGTACCTTTACCTAAGATAAATGATTGACCAGTTGGTAAGAACCTATGTGTTTGGTAAAATAGATCTTATGTCCACTATGAGTATTTTGTTAGGCTATTCTAAATGACCAATGTCACTGGTATGTTTATGGACCACATGAACTACATTTTTCATTCCTACCTATATAGATGTGTAGTGATTTCGTATATGATATCCTAGTGTATTCTAAGACTATGGAGGAACATATTAAATATTTGAGGATAGTGTTTCTGACTCTAGGATGTCATAAGTTGTGTGCCAAGTGGTCTAAGTGTGAGTTTTGGTTTAGTAAGGATAGATCATGTAAGACCCTAAAGGGAGAATAATTGTAAAACGTTCTAAGGTACTCGTAGTGCTTAAGTGGAAAGCCTAAGTCAATTTTGAGATTGGTAATTATTTTTGGGTTTAGTTGGATATTATCGTAGGCTTAAACAAGACTTCTTTAGATTAGTCTTACCCTGACCACCTTGACTTGGAAAGGTTAACCTTTTGTTTCAGATGAGAGGTGTGAGGATAATTTACAGACCCTAAAGGCGAGTTTTAATACAACCCTAATTTTAGTATTGCTTGACCATAGTGAGCCGTTTGTAGTGTTTTGTGATCTATCTAAGATGATACCTTATGGATATAACCCATGCTTTTTGTATAAAGAATGTTTAATCGTATCAAAATCATTGACCACATATGAAAAGTTAACCTGATATCACACATGTGCTCGAACAAGGGTGAATAGTTGTTTAGGAAAAAAATGATTTTTTGGAAGAGTTGTGAAAAGTACCTCAGGACTAAACCATAATGATTTTTATTAGTTGCAGATTTCTTGAAAAACATGAATATTTTATGTAGTTAGCCATTCCTTGTCATTTAAGATGGTAAAAAAAAAAAAAAAGAAGTAAGGAATAAACATGAACTGTAGAAGTGACAATGATCTTAAGGTTGAGAGATGTTAAGAGGTATAGAATTGCTATCAGGCTTAGATACAAATTTTGAGGATGTAGAGGAGTTGCTTAGACCTTCTAAGGTTTTGTTTCTTTATGGTTATAGTCAGCAGATTGGCAAAGCTTGTTCACTTTAAGACCTTTTCAGACCATGTGTTTTAGAACACAAAGGGAATTGTGATACCTTTTTGCCCTTAGTTAAGTTCATCTTTAATAACAACTACCTTTCCTCTATCGGTATAACACTATATGAAGCATTGTACGACAAAAGATATAAGACCCTGTCATGCTAGGTTGAATTGGGAGATAGTCCTACCTTAAGTCTAGATGTGATTCAACAAATTACAGGTAAGGTTAGGTTTATCCAAAAATGGATGAAAGTGGCTCAGAATAGGCAGAAGAGTTACCATGATAAGAGTAGAAACGATATAGAGTTTGAGGATTATGATGTATTTGTAAGAGACAACCTATCGTGTGAGACCTATCTGTTAAGAATTATTAATAGAGATGTAAAGTAGTTAAGAGACAGAGAAATCCCTCCGGTGAAGGTGGTCCGAGGTGGAGAATCTGGTGAACAAGTAACATGGGAGTTGGAGGACAAAGTGAAAACAAGATCATCCGAGAATGTTTACATCAGGTAAATTTCGGGGACGAAATTTTTTTTTAGGAGGGTGGAATTGTAACAGCCCAGTTTTTATTACTAATAATAATAATAATAATAATAATAATAATAATAATAATAATAATTGAATTATAATGTCTCAATTTAATAATATTGAAAAAAGATTTTATGGTTATTTCTGTATCTTATTCAAAGAATGAATATAATATGAATTTATAGACTAGGTACAACTTAATCAAGGAAATAGGAAATAAGTAATTAAGTTGATACAAATCAAATCACCACCAAATCGGTTAGAAAACATAATCTGCACTAATTAAGGAAATAATTATCTTCAACAAACATAATTTTAATGAGTAATAAATGCCCAGGGGTGGTTAAGCAGCTATAAAAGCGCGAGTCTGTTACACTTTCTGATCACACATCCTTTCTCATTCTTCCTCTCTTTCCTTTCTTTCTCTCACACTCTAGTATTGTCTTTCCCCCTAAAAGGAGATTGAAATTCCCAATGAGAGGGTGGAGATTGGAACTCTACCAACTTCAGTTTTGCTTCACACATAGTGTCTCGAGTTCAGGTTAGGGTAGTTCTTAATTTGATGATAATATTGAGTATGAGTGATTAATTGTTTCTAAATATTGTTTTTGTAATTTTGATGATTAAATTTATTGGGTATGATGATTGTGGCTCTATTATTAGATTATTGCTATTATGAGTTCCTGAGTATTGTTAGTATGACAATTGTTATTAATTATGTGATTGTTTTATTGAATGAAATTGGATTATTGTGCTCTAAAAGTAGATTTAGTGATGGGATTGGTATACTGTGAATGAGTAAACGAATAAGGGTTAGGAAAATTAGATAAATGAAATTATAAAATATGAGACTTTTAGGGATTGGAGATTGACTTTTTGAATTACAATATTTTTATACTAAGAAATCTTTGTGAGAAGCCTTAGTTAATTAGAAAATCCAGAGAATAAGTTTTACTTATTTAGAACCCCTTAAGTGAGAGTAGTTATAAGAATGCAATGATATTGAGTATGTCGAGAGTGATGATTTCTTTATGGATAATTATGTGATTGACGTTTCGATGTAGTTAATTTTCTGATTTTGGTATTAGATTTTCATGATATCTTATTACTCATAGGGTATGAGTAGAGTTGTAAGGAATATAGAACTGCCAATGTGTTCCTACCATTGTGATAAATATGTTTAATACAAAGGTAGTGATATTTATTGAGAAGGAATACGATGACTGGAAATATATCAATCTTATTAAGGATAAAAGGATATGGTTAGGTATATACAAAGGTGGATGTAAACATGATATGGACAGTTATTGTACTATTTCATTTGGTGAGCGAGGCATTGTAATTGAAGTGGTAAGAGATTGACTAAATGTGCGAGGTGAAAGGAATAGTAAGAAATTAGGACAATAAGTAGATATTTAGATTTTTGAGGTACGAAGGTTGACTTTGGTAATTTGGGGCTTGGTTAAGCATTGGTCAATTTAAAGTAAATAAATAAATAAAACATTTGGATTTTGATTCTTTAGAACTCTAAAAGTTATTCTTTTGTTCCCTTAGTGTATTCTTCCTTCTATGTTTTGTCGTGGACAATAAATTACAATTGTAATGATGTGTTGAATGATATGTGAATTACATTCCTCAATGTTAAGGGAAATGGTTGATGTGGATTGAGAGATAAATTTTGCGGGCATATTGCATTGATGAGTCGTTTAGGTTCATGATAATCATTTGAAATTATTTGAGAGTGAAAAGGGATGGATGCCTGCTCCTATGGACGAGGAGTGAGGTTGCCCCTGGTGGATATGCTTGTAAGGCATTGTGTTTTAAAAATGAGAGAGATTATCATGAATGCTAAACGAAGTGAAAATGTTTTCGAAATGTGAGGATGAACGGAACTAGTACGGTTGGTCCCTAACGGGTCGTCGTAATGGCCTAGGACTTGGAGGGTATTCGCGGTGAGGAAAACTTCCACTATGGCCGATAACCATGGGTGGGAAGTGACTCCTTTTGCAACACTGGTTGCCCTAACTGTAACTGACTAGTATTTCTAGTGAGAGTGTCAGATGTGACATGTACTCCTAGCATCGCTCAATTGTTTTAATGGTACCACATGGCATGAGAGTGAAATGTGAGTGACATGCATCATATTGGGTTGCATAGTTAATTGTGATAAGTTGTTAATTGAAATTTCATGTCTTTTTTTTATATCTGTTGTTTGTGTGTATTTTTCCTATAATTTTATTATTATCATTAAATTATGAGCTAACCCTAAGGTTGTGTCTGTGGTTGACACCTGTGATGACCCCGCGAACGGGCGAGCAGATGAGCAGTTGCTTGGAGACATCAAGTCGTAGGCTAGAGGAGAACTCGATTTGTTGAAGACATCATGATACTATTCCTTTCTTTTTCGTGTTTGAGAAATTTATATTATATAGGAATGTTAGAAGTTTAAGACTTTCTATTTTATGAGAAATTTACATTTGTTGTTGTAGCAACTTTTGAAAATTACTCTATGAAATAAAATTTGGTTTGTTTACCGAATGAATATTTAATTACCGTAGATAAATTAGAGTATTTAGATGGAGAAGTTGAGGGTGTTACAGACATCATTAATTTTATGACAAGGTTTAAAGTGAGCTATTTTAGAAAACATACACACAACAACAAAAATAGCATTCATACCGCTCCTTGTCTTGGGAAATTCAAGTAAAAAGTCTATGCAAATATCCAACCAAGGTGAAATAAGGATAGGTATTGGGCATATGAAGGTCATGCTTTGTTAATATGAAGTCTCACATAACACATTTACTAATAAACTGTGAAACTTCAACCGTCATTTTAGGCCAAAATAAGTGTCCATGCAATATAACTACTGTCTTATCCATGCCAAAATGTCCCATGACACAACCTTCATGAGATTCACAAACTAAAATATCTCCTAAAGAAGTTTTAGGCACACATAAACATTTTCCTTTGAAAAGATAATCATCTTGCCTATAAAAATATTTATGAGCACTCTTAGAAAACAATTTATAAACTTGGCTAAAATCATGGTAATCAATATACAAGGCCTTAATGTGATCAAATCCAAGCATTTTACATTCAAGGATAGAAATAATAGTATCCCTCCTGCTTAGTGCAATTGCTACTATGTTGGAAGAACCCTTCTTATACTTGATCACATAAGAGAATTTCTCAATGAATTCCACCCACTTAGCGTGACTCTTGTTGAGCTTTCCATGACCTTTTAAGTGCTTGAGGGCTTCATGATCCGAGTGAACTATAAACTCCTTTCGGAGAGGATAATGTTGCCACACTTGAAAAGATCCCATTAATCCGTAAAGTTCCTTATCACAGGTTTAATAGTTGAGTTGTGCTCCTTTAAACTTTTTCACTAAAGTATGTAATGAGGCATTTTTCTTAAATAAGTATTGCCTAAATAACTAGATTTAAAGCATCACACTCAAGCTCAAAAGATAAAGCAAAGATAAAATAGGAGCATGAGTATGTTTTTCCATAAGCAAATAAAAAACATGTTCTTGGGATGGGCCAAAAATAAATAATACCCCTATCTTAACTAGCTCATTAATAAGAGAAACAATAGTACTAAAATATCTCACAAACCTCCTATAAAATCTAGCTAAGCAATGAAAACTCCATACCTCTCTAAAGTCTTAGAGGTTGCTGTTGACTTTTATTTGTGTCACACTACGGCAAGTGTACCGGTCGTTTACAAGTTTAGAAAAGATGAGTAAAGGTTGTCGAACCACAGAGATTGAGTGATGAATTACCGATTACTTAACATGCTTCTCTATTAGGACGAACCAATGAATCAATCATTTATGTGAAACTAAGTGTCTATGTAAAAGTAAACAATTAAAGAAAGCAATAAATGTTTAGATTTCTAGACAAGATAGTGAAGGCAGTTAGGGAAACGGTTCATTTGATTCTTCCCTCAAGTAACTACATCCTATGTCAATTCAACAGAGATTCAATCAAGTGGAGATAGAATTCGTGATACCGAAGACTAATCCTATTCCTAGGTATTTAGTCCCTTTGAATTGCTCCTATAATCTCTAATCCCTTAGATAAGATAGAAAGTAATTCAAGAAGCGAAACAGATGAATTCCTAACATCTCATAGCATACAAGTTCTATCCCTAGACTCATGCATGACTATAGTGATCTACTTCCTCTCCTAATTCAATTATCAATTTTCCAATCGTACAATTGAAATGAGATACAAATCCCTAAGGAACAGTTTAGTCCAATTCAAACATCAATATCCCTATCAACTATTTGAATTTCGTGAATAAACCTCAAGAATTAGCAATAAGCAAGAAGAGATCAATCAAATGAATGAAATTACACTTGAATTAACATGAAGAAGTCTTTACAAGAGTTACAGAATCAAAATCCCCAATCCCTAACCTAAAGATCTAGCCTAGCATGGAAATGAGAAATGGAAGAAGAGAAAAGGAATTCAAACACAAGAAGCACTCCATGAATGCTTGGATCTTGCTTCCACAAGCTCCAAAGCTTCCGAAATCTTCGAGGTTTGGTGGAGGATGGGAGGAATGAGAGTGGAGAAGAGAGAATTGTGCAGAGGAAGATAGAATTCGATCCTCATTTTCGTGCCCAAAGATCCCTATATATACTGCAGCATTTGCGCCTCACCCTTAATAGATTTGCGCCTGGGCGCATCTTGGCAGAGAAGAGACCATGATTTGCGCCCTACATGAGCTTCATTTGCGCCCTGGCACACCTTGTCAGCAAGGGAAGCATGCATTTGCGCCTCAGTTGGGTCCTGGTTTGCGCCCTGGCGTAACTTGGCAGCAAGGAAGAGGTGATTTGCGCCCCAGCTCCCTCTGGTTTGCGCCCCAGCGCAAATGGTCATGGCATGGTGGAGAATTGTGCCCTGGCCTGCATTGCATTGCGCCCTGGCGCATCTTGGCAGAGGGGGAAACTGATTTTCGCCCCTGGCTTGTCCTGTACTACGCCCTGGCGCTAATGCTGGTCTTGTTTCCTTGACTTGAGCTTCCATTTCTCTTCTTTTTGATGGCTTGCACTCTAAGTCTTTATCTTAGGTCCATGGGTTTTCATTCCAAGCTTCAATTTGTGTCTTCAATCCATTCTTTGCTCCTATCTCTTCTTCATTCTTTGAATGAACCTAGAAAATAACAAGAAAGAGATTAAAATGACTTAAAAACACAAGAAAGACCTATAAAACTAATGAAACACCAAATCAAGGACTAATATTAAACAAACATGATATTTTCACTGTTTTCTTATCTAACTATAACTAAACCTAGTAAAAATGGATGAAAATGGACTGAAAACACCTAGGAAAACATGTATAATCTAGCACTTATCACAACCCCAAACTTAAAGCTTTGCTTGTCCTCAAGCAAACCTAGAATTATGGTATAGCACTAGCTCAAGGCCCATTCAGAATTCAACATACAACTTCTGACTCCTTAAGTCA
Organism: Hylodesmum podocarpum; assembly: GCA_026586105.1. Classification (NCBI taxonomy): domain Eukaryota; kingdom Viridiplantae; phylum Streptophyta; class Magnoliopsida; order Fabales; family Fabaceae; genus Hylodesmum; species Hylodesmum podocarpum. The sequence goes on from JALJEV010000804.1 coordinate 5,439,955, forward strand.
ACTCAAATCATCAATGAAAGTTGAGAAAACATGTGCTCAAAATAATGTCAAGTAATTGCACAATTCATCAATCATAAGCAAGTAATCATAGATTGGCACTAAGAATGTAATTTAGCAATATCAAGCAGTTCTCACAAGTCAAGTGTTTACACTCAATCTCTCAAGTGTTTGGGCTTGTGTTTTCTCTCAGGGTTACCAATCAAGGGTCATGTTACCATAAGCTTGCAATGGCTCTCAAAATCTCCACCGCCTTCAAGTATGAATTGGACAATCAAAAGGTCTTTCCATGGTTGTAATGGGGCTTAGGTAAAGGTGGGATAAAAGAGATGGGAACTAGGCTAAAATTCCAGAGGAACTCAAAGAGTAAAAGTTAAAACCTATATGATATGCATGAGATACTGATGGAAAGAAGGAAAAATTAAAGATAAGAACAAAGATAAAAATAAAGCAACAAAAATAACTAATGAGACCAACCTTGTTCTCTTTTCTTCTTGATTTCTTTTCTTTTTGCTTTGAATTGACATTTTCTTCTTAACTTGTTTTCTTTTGCTTTCTCTAGAATTCTTTTCCTATAACTTTTGGCATTTTCTTTTTCTTCCCCTTTTCTTTCTTTTTCTTTTTCTGGAATTCTTTCCTTGTAAATTTTTGGGATTTTCTTCTTCCCTTTTTATACTCCTATTTTTCTCTTTATTTTTGCACTTTGTTTTTCTTAAGTGGGTCTCACTAATTACTAAAACAAGAAGGGAAAGAAGATAAAAGAAAAATTTTGCATGGTATGAATGAAAAGGAAGAATGCAAGTAGAATGCAATTATCTACTATTTACACAAATGCACTAGTACACAGGATAAACACCTAATACAAAGTGACCCAACCCCAAACTTAGAAGTTTGACTTGTCCTCAAGTCATAAGCCACACATAAACCTAAAAATGTAACCCCGAACTTAAAATCAAAACCTATCATCTAAGTAAATAAACCAATACTCTTAAAAGTTCCAATGGTAGGACAATTGGTTTTTCACTTATATAGGTTTGTAATGAGCTTAAATTCCAAGAAAGAAAAGGGTAATTAAGGCACAAAGTGGCTAGCAAAGGATAATTTCAAGGACAGGCTCATTTGGCTCAGGGGTACAAGAAAGAATTATGCCTTTATCATCTGTGTCCAATTATACAAGTATGCAATTTTGATTAAGAGCAAAAGCAAGTTCTAGAACAAGATACCTCAAATGGTAAGAAGCACTCAAGAATCGAATCAGTTGGAAGCTCAATATGCCTTTCTAAGACTAATGCATAATATTGCTAAATCACATTGGTCATGTCAAAATCTAGACACAATTTCATGCTAAAATTCTCATACAATTCCCCTCCAAATATTGAGAACTCATGCAACTTTGTCACCAAACATCAAGCTGAACCTAAGTGCCACAATTTGCATATATTATTCTTACTTAAACCATAAGGATAATGTTATTCCAGGAAAACACTAGAGAATGCAACAACAATGGGGGTATCTCTTAAACACAAAATTAATCAACAATTAGAACTACAGAGGGTAAGAGGACTCTCCTTTGAAGACTAGCACTGATGATTAAGGGACTTGCAGCAAGTGCCACCTTTCCATGTTTTTCCTCAAGTGCCAAGTATCTAGAATATCAAAATAACAACACAAAAACTAACAGAACAGTAAAATCTAATAGTATCTAAAATATCAAAATGACAATAAGAACTATAGAATATAGAACATAAGCTAATTATTCTACATTAGTAATGCATATATATTTAATCTGAATCATCATCATTCATCATCATCAGATTGCTCATCATCATCTTGTTCAACATCTTCTGCTTGTGCTTCTTCATCTTCAGAAAACTCTTCAAACCTCATCAAGTCTTCAATGAATTCAGCATTGAAGGCTTCTAAAGGCACCAAATTGTCCACTGGCAGATTCAGTTGAGAAGCAACAGTTCTCAGCAGGGGTTCCATTGCAACACATGCTTTTGTACCGTCATGAACCCGACGAATCTTCTCTTGTTTGGCATCCGAGGCATTGGAGGAGCTAGAAGGAATGGAGGTAGTGGGATCATGTGAGGTGCTAGCTATCTTGGCCTTACCCTTTGAAATCTTTGTGGTAGTGGGATCTTGAGAAGCACTTGTTGCTGGTATGGGTCTTCCTCTGGATACTCCTAGAGTAACATTTAAGTCCAAGGTCGATCCAGCCTTCATAGGAGTTAAGCCTTCACATGACACTCTGGCATCAATACAAAGTTGTGTAATAATACCTGCATATGACAAGGAACCCTTGTTCTGTTTGTGGAGTGCACGAATCTCCTTAGCAATGGTTAGACCGACATTAATATACTCTTCATTCATCAGAGTGTAAAGGCACCATACCCGCTTCTTTGTTATGGAAGATTTGTGCTAAATTGGCAATAAAATTCCAGAAACAAATGCCCACCAAATCTTAGCTTTAAGACACAAGGATGAAGTCTTCAAATGTCTAACGCCATTGTTGCGCCATTCGCTTTCTTTCCAATCCCCTTATCCTTCACATAATACCTCCTCTACAATATTTGGCTCAGCCTTACATGGAGCTCGGTGCTCAAAAGCACAACACCTTGAATCGGAGAATGGAATCAAGAGCAGTGAATTTATGGCCTGCGGTGAGAATGATACATGCTTCCCACGGACATATGATGTGTATAGTTCCGCATCATCTCCCATGGTCAAATTAGCGTAGAACTCTAGAACAATGTCTTGATATGCCGGAAACGTCAAAGTGGCCAATCTATTCCATTTTCTACTCGTAATCTCTTTGCATACCTCTTTACAAATGGAACGATTTGATGACTGATCATTCCCTTCATTTATGAATTGACTTGGACTGATATTAAACTTCCGCTCCACTAACACTGTGCGTGTTGCAAACCGGGACACAAAAACCTCTTCATGCGTCAAAGACCGAAATCTATGTGCATCAAAAGTGGGGTTTTCCGATTCTTGTGTTGCGGTAGTTTTGCCCCTCTTTGTAGCTTTTTTCTTCTCTTGACATTGTGACTTAGAGGCCCTATGCTTAGTCCTGGGTGTTCTTGAAGAAGATGCAGCTTGCTTATCTTGTGTTGACATGGTGGCCTCTTTGATAATGAACCTTCCCAACAAAAAATTAATAGAGAAGATTATGATTGCATCGAGACAACAATGCACACCACAAAGAGCATGTAATGTCATCAAGAGATTGCATTGAAAAGAGAAATCAAATTGGCATTGCTAAGGGAAATACATAAGCAAGTATCATGTGGTCATGCTTACTAAGATTACTCACTTAAAACACACTAAAAAATTCATTGAGGCATTTTATCAAACACCATGTAATCATGAATGAGCATGGAACCATTCTTTCTAATTGCTTTGCCAAATGATCCCCCAAGGCAATTACCATTGTTTACTTGCAAACAATCAATCATATCTCTCCCCAAACATCAAAACATGGCCATGCAACATCATGAAAATAAGCAACTCAACATTCACACATAGCATAGTAGGGTTTGCACCAATATAATTGAACCCCCATTCCAATGATTAATGTTACACATGCAATTGGAGATTAGAGAATGAAGGAAACAATTAGTAATCAAAGGATAGATGGGCGTACCTTGTATGAGCTCAATAGATTTGAATGCACAAAATGAAAAGATGTTGCAAATGTTAAACAATGTAGAATGAGATGAAGAAATTATTCAAGGGTTACTTGTGATGTGAGATGGTGGGAGTATAAAGCGATTAAGAGTGGGAATGCCTAGCTCTCTTAAGATTTCTCAAGCACCTAAGTGAGTGGGGATGAGTTGCAATGAAGAGGGGAGATGGCCATGCCCCCTTTTGTGCCTTGGCGCAAGTTTTGCGCCTCACACCTTAAGAGCTTTGTGCCGCGGCGAGTCTTGGCCGAAAGGGAGAACCATTTGCGCCTTGCTTTTGGGCCTTGGCGCAACTTTGCGCCTTGCTACTCATGAAGTTTGCGCTGCGGCGCGTTTTGGCAGCAAAGGGAGAACAATTTGCGCCTCGCCACCTAGGAGATTTGCGCCGGGGCGCATTTGTCCAGCAAGCCTTGATGATTTGCGCCTCACATTTCCACTGATTTGCGCCTAGGCGTGTTTTGACAGAGAGGAAGCTAAATTGCACCTTCCTCTCATCTTCACTCAAGCTTGTGCACATACTCTAATCATGCATTGGAGCCTCAACATTCCCAACAAAATTACTACATCTCTCAACCTTCTCTTATTTCTTGTCAATTCCACCATTGCATTTCTATCTAACTTCATATTTTATTTTTATTATTGACAAATATGCAATTAAACTACAAACTCTAAAGAATTGACAATCCTATCAAAACAAAAAGACTATGTACAGCTTTTCCTAATCGTATGGGTTGCCTCCCTTCAAGCGCTTCTTTAACGTCATTAGCTTGACGTGTAATTTGACTCTGTCAAGGAGGGTCTTGAAGATCCATAGAAAACTTCTCTTTCTCAATCTTGTCTCCCAAGTAAGGTTTTACCCTTTGGCAATTTACCTTAAATTCCCCGAGACTTATCAAGGTCTTCCAAAGTAATAGCACCATGGGGAAATACTTCTTTTTTACAGTAAAGGGACCAGACCATCTAGATTTTAGTTTTCCCGGAAACAACCTTAGCCTGGAATTGTAAAGTAAAACTAGTTGTCCCGGATGAAACTCTCTTCTTCTAAGCTTACGATCATGCCATAATTTTGTTCTTTCTTTGTAAATTTTGGCATTCTCATATGCTTGAAGTCTCAATTATTCCAACTCATGTAGCTGATAAAGTCTCTTCTCACTGCCTGAGTGAGAGTCAGAATTGAGATACTTTAAGGCCCAATATGCCCTATGTTCTTGCTCAACAGGCAAGTGGCATGCCTTTCCATACACCAACTGGAATGGTGTCATGCCAATGGGAGTTTTATAAGCTGTCCTATATGCCCACAAAGCATCATTTAGTCGTTTCGACCAATCCTTGCGGGACAAATTCACAGTTCGCTCTAAGATTTTCTTAATCTTCCTATTAACTATCTCTGCTTGCCCACTGGTTTGAGGGTGATATGGTGTTGCAATTTTGTGCCTCACCCCCAGCCTCTTAAGAACTCTTTCCAAATTTTTATTGCAGAAATGGCTTCCACCGTCAGTGATGAAAGCTCTAGGTACCCCAAACCTAGAAAAAATATTTCTATGAATAAAGGCATCTACTATCCTAGAGTCATTAGTTGGGGGTAGAAATAGCTTCCACCCACTTAGACACATAATCTACAGCAACTAGGATGTAAGTGTGGGAGAAAGAGGGAGGAAATGGTCCCATCAAATCCATCCCCCACACATCAAAAACCTCTATCTCTAAAATGTTGTTCAAGGGTCCCTCATCTCTCTTAGAAATATTTCCACTTCTTTGGCACCTGTCATAGGTTTTCACAAAAGTTTTAGCATCTTTGAAAACGGATGGCCAATACAAACCACTTTGCAAAACTTTTTTAGCTGTTCTTTCCCCATTAAAATGGCCTCCACTAGGGGAAGTATGACAGTGCCAAAGAACAGAAGTGACCTCTTCCGCAGGAATTCATCTCCTAAGGAGTCCATCTATACCCCATTTGAAAAGGAATGGCTCATCCCATACATAGTATTTGGCATCGAAAAATAATTTTTTTCTTTGTTGGTGAGACCAGCCAGGGGGAATATAGTTGGACACCTTAAAGTTCGCGATATCGCTGAACCAAGGAGCCTCAGAAATACCAAACAGGGTTTCATCAGGAAATGTTTCAGAAATTGGGATATTACAACCTTCTATTTCATCATGAGGTAACCTTGATAAGTGGTCCGCCACCAGGTTCTCTCTTCCTTTTTTATCTCTTATTTCAATGTCAAATTCTTGTAGAAGAAGAACCCAGCGGATCAATCTTGGTTTACTCTCATGTTTCATTAGAAGGTATTTCAAAGCCGCATGGTCAGTGTATACTATAATTTTTGAGCCAATGAGATAAAGACGAAACTTGTTAAAAGCAAACACTATGGCTAGCAATTCTTTTTCTGTTGTTGAATAATTCACTTGAGCATTGTCAAGAACTCTGCTAGCCTAATATATAACTCTTACAAGTTTTTCCTTTCTTTGTCCTAATACAGCTCCTATAGCATAATCACTCGCATCACACATGATTTCAAAGGGTAAACTCCAATCTGGAGCAGTTATGATAGGAGCTGATGTTAACTTTTCTTTCAAAGTCTCAAAGGCTTTTAGGCAGGCTTCATCAAAGTTAAAGGTCACTTCCTTTACCAGCAAGTCACACAGTGGTTTTGAAATTTTTGAAAAGTCTTGGATGAACCTTCGGTAAAAACCGGCGTGACCTAAGAAACTGCGCACTCCTTTCACATTAATTGGAGAAGTTTATTTATCACGTCGATTTTTCTCTATCCACTTCTATACCATTAAAAGAGATTTTGTGTCCTAAAACGATCCCTTCTCGAACCATAAAATGACATTTTTCCCAGTTCAAAACAAGGTTGGTTTCTTGGCATCGTTTTAGCACACAAGCCAAATTTTCCAAACAGTTTTCAAAAGTGGAACCAAACACTGAAAAAATCATCCATGAAAATTTCAATAAATTTTTCTACCATATCGCCAAAAATGGCCATCATACAGTGTTGAAAGGTTGCTGGTGCATTACATAACCCAAATGGCATCCTCCGGTATTCAAAGATCCCATAAGGACAAGTAAAAGCAGTTTTTCTTAATCCTTAGGGTCTACAACAATCTGATTATACCCAGAGTATCCATCCAGAAAACAGTAGTAAGCATGCTCAGCTAACCTCTCAAGCATTTGGTCCATAAAAGGTAAAGGAAAATGATCTTTTCTTGTGGAATCATTCAGCCTCCTATAATCTATGTACATTCTCCACCCAGTTACTGTCCTGGTGGGAATTAACTCATTCCTCTCGTTTGCCACTACAGTCATGCCCCCTTTTTTTGGAACTACTTGAACTGGACTTACCAAAGAACTATCTGAAATGGGATAGATAATTCCAGCATCAAGTAGTTTGAGGACTTCCTTGTGTACAACCTCCTTCATAGTAGGATTTAAACGTCTTTGAGGTTGTATCACAGGTTTAAAACCATCCGCAAGCAGAATCTTATGCATGCAAAACGAGGGACTAATACCCTTCAAATCAGAAATTTTCCACCCAATTGCCGATTTGTGTTTTTTGAGAATCTTAAGCAACTTATCCTCTTCCCTTTTATCTAAAGAATTACTTATGATCACTGGAAAAGTGTCATTTTTTTCAAGAAAAGCATATCTTAAATGAGAGGAAAGTTGCTTAAGTTCACAATTCACATTTTCAATTTTTTCATCCACCTTAGGTGTTTCCTTTGGTGGCTCAATACATGATGATAGTGAAGTGTCAGCCTCTACAAGAGCTACGAAATTTTTGACTTCTTGTTTTTCATTTTCACAACTTGAGGTACTAGACATTTCCTCATCCATTTTGAAGTCAAAAATTTCGTTCTTAAAAACACTTTCCACTATAGGGTCCAACACATCTATCATCATGCATTGGGATTTTTCAACAGGGAATTTCATTGCATCAAAGATGTTAAATGATACCTTCTCTTCATCTACCCTCAAGATCAACTCGCCTTGTGCCACATTGATGAGAACTCTTCCCGTGGCTAGGAATGGTCGCCCTAGGATAATTGGAACTTCTTCATCGGCTTCCATTTCTAGCACCACAAAATCTGCAGGGAAGACGAACTTGTCCACTTTCACTAGGAGATCCTCCACTACTCCATAAGGACGTTTGGTGGAGCGGTCGGCTAGTTGCAGCGTCATCATAGTGGGTTGAATGTCATGTATATTGAGTTTCTGCAAAACAGAGAGAGGCATCAAATTAATACTGGCTCCTAAATCAATCAAGGCCTTACCTACTGGCACTTCGCCTATGGAACATGGAATGGTGAAGGGCCCTTTATCTCTCAGTTTCTGAGGTAACTTTCTCTGAATAATAGCACTGCATTCTTCTGTCATTGCCACTGTTTCATCATCCAGAAGCATCCTTTTGTTAGATAGGATCTCCTTCATAAACTTGGCATAGGATGGCATTTTCTGTAGTGCTTCAGAGAAAGGAATGTTGATTCTCAAATTCTTCAATATATCGAAGAATTTAGCGAACTGTTTATCATCATTGGCCTTCTTCACTCTTTGCGGATAGGGAAGCTTGCAATAGGGGGAGATGTGATCATGCTGACCAGCCTCTTCTATGATTTGCCTCTTTGTTTTTCTAGGCGAGTCTTTCACCTCAGTAAGAACTGTAGGCAAAGGTATTTGCCTTTCATTCTTTGATTCATTTCTTTCTTCCACTTCATCTTCTTTCAGCTCCTCATTTTCCTTCCCCAACACTTTACCACTTCTTGTGGTAATTGCCTTACACTGCTCCTTTGGGTTCACTATGGTGTCGCTTGGCAGATTCCCTTGGTTCCTTTCAGATAGTTGCTTAGAAAGCTGACCAATCTGTGATTCCAAATTCCTAATGGAAGCTTCTTGATTTGTAAATATCAATTCAGTCCTTTGCATGAAGGACATGAACATGCTTTCTAAATTTGAGGAGCTTTCTCTAGGGATAGGATTCACATTGGAACCTGTTGGAGCATTTCTAGATTGGTTGGGTATGAATTTAGATTGGTTTGAGTTGAAAGGTAGATTAGGTGGTTGATTTTGGTTGAAGTGTTGGTTAGATTGAGAAGTCTGGTTTTGATATTGATTGAAATTTTGGTTGTATGGCAGGTTTGGGTTGAATGCTGGTTTAAGATTGAAGGATTGTTTAAAATTTTGGTCATATGAGGAAGAGTTAGGTTGGAGGAAGTTATTATTCCTATATGACAGATTTGGATGGTTTCTTTGGTGAGGGTTATAGCTGTTTGTGTTGGGATAGGTATTACCTTGAGGATTACCTATGTAATTCACTTGAGCTTGTTCCTCAATGTTAATACCTGAGCCATCACAAAACTCTACTTGATGTCCTTCTCCACAGTAATCACAGATGATTGGAGGTGCTTGAATAGCATTGAGCTGAACCACTTGAAGTTGCTTCATAATTTGGTCCATCTTTTGAGTCATCAGCTTGTTTTGAGCTAATAGAGCATCATTAGTTCCAAGCTCAATTACTCCTCTTCTCTCACCATAAAAGTCACTAGGTGCATCATACCGGTTAGAAGCCATAGTCTCAATGATCATCCTTGCTTCATTCGCATCCTTCTTTCTTAATGAACCTCCTACAGAGGCATCTACTAACAATCTGGTATGCGACGTAAGTCCATTGTAAAAAATATGGACTTGTTGAAGATCAGAAAATCCATGGTGAGGGCACCTACTCAATAGGGACTTGAATCTCCTCCATGCCTCACTAATAGATTCTCCCTCCTTCTGTTTGAAGCAAGAAATTTCTGCTCTAAAGTAATTATACTTCTCTGGTGGAAAGTACTGAGCAAGAAATGTGTTCACCAAGTCCTCCCATGCAGTAAAATATCCATGAGGAAAACTCTGGAGCCACATCTTAGCTTCACCCTTGAGAGAAAATTCAAACAGCCTCAACCGAATGGAATCATCCGGCACTCCGTTCATCTTGATTGTACCGCAAATCTGTAAAAAATTATGCACATGTTGATTTGGATCCTCCTCTTCCAGACCTCCAAATTGTTCCTGCCTTACTAGTTGAGTAAGAGCAGGTTTGATCTCAAAATTGTTCGCTGTGACACTAGGTGGTGCAATGCTTGATCCACAGCCCATGGCATTCAGAGTATACAGCTCCTCTAGTGTCATGCGTCTTTGGTTATCCATAATTTCAGAGTTTTCTTCTCTGTTTTCCTTGTTCTCTTTGTTTTCTTTATTGGCCTTCAGATTCCTCCTACAAAGCCTTTCAATTTCTGGTTCAAACAAAAGGTTAATTTCCTTGTCTTTTCGCATAAACTAAAATATAGCGAAAGCAGGAAACACCAAAAATAGAGTGAAAAATATACAAGTATTCAAAAAGGAAAAACAAAACAAAACAAAACAAAACAAGTATGGCTATGAACAGATGAGTAAAGTAAAAAAAATATAAAATAAAATGTCCTAAGTAGTGAGCATGTCAAGACTATCGATATTCACTCAATAGTCCCCGACAACGGCGCCATAAACTTGTTGACTTTTATTTGTGTCACACTACGGCAAGTGTACCGGTCGTTTACAAGTTTAGAAAAGATGAGTAAAGGTTGTCGAACCACAGAGACTGAATGATGAATTACCGATTACTTAATATGCTTCTCTATTAGGACGAACCAATGAATCAATCATTTATGTGAAACTAAGTGTCTATGTAAAAGTAAACAATTAAAGAAAGCAATAAATGTTTAGATTTCTAGACAAGATAGTGAAGACAGTTAGGGAAACGGTTCATTTGATTCTTCCCTCAAGTAACCACATCCTATGTCAATTCAACAGAGATTCAATCAAGTGGAGATAGAATTCGTGATACCGAAGACTAATCCTATTCCTAGGCATTTAGTCCCTTTGAATTGCTCCTATAATCTCTAATCCCTTAGATGAAGATAGAAAGTAATTCAAGAAGCGAAACAGATGAATTCCTAACATCTCATAACATTCAAGTTCTATCCCTAGACTCATGCATGACTATAGTGATCTACTTCCTCTCCTAATTCAATTATCAATTTTCCAATCGTACAATTGAAATGAGATACAAATCCCTAAGGAACAGTTCAGTCCAATTCAAACATCAATATCCCTATCAACTATTTGAATTTCGTGAATAAACCTCAAGAATTAGCAATAAGCAAGAAGAGATCAATCAATTGAATGAAATTACACTTGAATTAACATGAAGAAGTCTTTACAAGAGTTACAGAATCAAAATCCCCAATCCCTAACCTAAAGATCTAGCCTAGCATGGAAATGAGAAATGGAAGAAGAGAAAAGGAATTCAAACACAAGAAGCACTCCATGAATGCTTGGATCTTGCTTCCACAAGCTCCAAAGCTTCCGAAATCTTCGAGGTTTGGTGGAGGATGGGAGGAATGAGAGTGGAGAAGAGAGAATTGTGCAGAGGAAGCGTGCAGAGGAAGATAGAATTCGATCCTCATTTTCGCGCCCAAAGATCCCTATTTATACTGCAGCATTTGCGCCTCACCCTTAATAGATTTGCGCCTGGGCGCATCTTGGCAGAGAAGAGACCATGATTTGCGCCCTGCATGAGCTTCATTTGCTCCCTGGTGCACCTTGTCAGCAAGGGAAGCATGCATTTGCGCCTCGGTTGGGTCCTGGTTTGCGCCCGGCACCACTTTGGCAGCAAGGAAGAGGTGATTTGCGGCCCAGCTCCCTCTGGTTTGCACCCCAGCGCAAATGGTCATGGCATGGTGGAGAATTGCGCCCTGGCCTGTATTGCATTGCGCCCTGGCACATCTTGGCAGAGGGGGAAACTGATTTACGCCCCTGGCTTGTCCTGTACTACGCCCTGGCGCAAATGCTGGTCTTGTTTCCTTGACTTGAGCTTCCATTTCTCTTCTTTTTGATGGCTTGCACTCTAAGTCTTTATCTTAGGTCCATGGGTTTTCATTCCAAGCTTCAATTTGTGTCTTCAATCCACTCCTTGCTCTTATCTCTTCTTCATTCTTTGAATGAACCTAGAAAATAACAAGAAAGAGATTAAAATGACTTAAAAACACAAGAAAGACCTATAAATCTAATGAAACACCAAATCAAGGACTAATATTAAACAAACACGATATTTTCACTGTTTTCTTATCTAACTATAACTAAACATAGTAAAAATGGATGAAAATGGACTGAAAACACCTAGGAAAACATGTATAATCTAGCACTTATCAGTTGCCCAATCTTTAATAGCATTGACTTTATCTTCATCTACTTCCACTCATTTTGAGCTAACTACAAAGCCTAAGGAAATAAAATTCTTAGTTCCACAAGTGCACTTGACCTTGTTGGCATACACATTTTCACTTCTAAGAACCTCTAACACGCTTGGCCTAGTAAATTCATGCTATAAATGAAAATATCATCAAAATACAACCACAAATTTACTAACGAATAAGGACATGACTTATCAATCACATAAATGTGCTAGGTGCATTGGTTAACCCAAATGGCAACACTAACCACCCATAAAGTCCATATTTGGTTTTAAGTGCAATTTTCCACTCATCATCTTCTTCAATTTTTAATTGGTAGCCGAATTTAAGATCAATTTTGAAAATATGCATGCACGATGAAGTTCATTAACCAAATAATCTTACCCACAAACTGGAAGTTTGTACCTTATTGTTATGTTGTTGATGGCTCAGCAATTCGTTCACATCCTCGAAGTTCCCTCTTTCTTAGGCACCAAAATAATCGGTGAAGGAGAAATAGACACATTTTTTTTAACCAACCCTTTGTCAAAGACCTCTTATACTTGCTTTTGAATTCATGTGTCTCTCGAGGTTGATGAAGGTCCATCTACTCCAACTATGGAAGTTAACAATTCAAGAAGACTAGCAAGGTCTATGCTTAGAAGGATCAAGAAGAGGAAGAGAGGAAGTTGACTCAAAGTCAAAGTCAACAATCAACTCCTCATGGACTTTTCTTGGTCAACAAACCTTGTAATATAGTCTTAGAATTTTTGAGACAAATAATTTGGCTAAATAGGCAAGTGTGTGCCACGGCCATGTGTAGCATTAGTTAAACATTTTTAGTGCTAATTTGAGAGAGAGTGTGCGCCACTCTCCCTAGAGAGAGTAGAGAGAATTTTGGAGGGAAAGTTAGTGGCAATTCCACTAACTCCTTTCAAACTTGGCCGTTTGATTCATGCTCCATCAAGGGAGGAGATTGATCCATGAGAGTGCATGCTTAAGGCTACATTCAAGAGAGAATTTGGATCACTTGATCTTGATCCAATCAAGAGGCCTAAATTCAAAATTGAGTCACATTTCTCATGCCGCTCAAATTTGAATTTCGTCCACATGATGTAGATCTCATCAAGTGGTGGAAATTCAAACTTGCAACACATATTTCATGCCTCCTTAAGCTGCACCGTGGCCACATGATCAACTACTAATCCTAGGAATGGAATTAGTGATCCGTGTGAGGTGCCTCTCTTGGCTTACCATACGTTGATCTTAATTCTAATCCAAGGATTAGGAATAGATCTAGAATTCAAATTTTAGGCGCCAACTCTTAGCATATAAGTAGGAAAATTTCAGATTTGTGGGGACTTTTGATGAATTTTAGAAAGAAGCATATTGCTTGAGAGAGAAAGTTTCTCTTCTAGGTTTCTTGAGTGAACCTTATTGAGTCTTATCATGGTGCATTCTCCATGTGGTGATTCTACCTAGAGCTTATTGCTTAGGCATGGCGCTCCTCATCTTCTCCATTTTGTTTCTTTCTTCTTCTTTGAGTGATTGATTCCGCATCTTCATCCTTGAATCCGTGAAGTTCATGCTTGTTGAAGTGAAGATTGGGCAAACTAGTGAGACTTCCATGGAAGGCTTACATCAAGTGGTATCAGAGCTTGTTCCTTCTTTAAGTGGAGCTTCACATCTGTGAGTCATTGTGTTTAGATCTTGAATTTTCTTTTACATTTTCTTCTTCTATTTCGTTCTCCTTGAATATTTTGTGTTTCCTTGAGTTGTCTTGAAATTTTGTTAAGAAAATCTATCAAATCCATGCTTAATTAGCCGTTAGCTTTGTCTTTGAATTTTGTCTTCAAATTTGTTCTATGTAATTTGTTGATTCATGTGTTAGCTTGTGTTTTGATCTAAATTCTGGAAAATATATGATATATGCAGTATGTTATTCTGTCCAATTGAGTTTGAGAAGTAATAATTACTAATTTCATGAGTTCAACATCAATTAGTACTTGTTCCTTGCTTCTAATATCAATTTTGCTTTCAATTGATGTGTAACTTGCTAAACCGTGAGCTATATACTTTGTGAACTCTATTTTTCCCCTGTTTGGGGTACTAGATATACACTTAAAATTCTGTACATTCAAGTTCATGCATGCAAAATTGAGACATCAACATCATTACATGCTAGTAGAGTGCTTACTATAGGTCTAAATCCCTATTACACCTTGTAGTAGCATTAGCACTAGTAATTGAGCTTGGAGTGCTTGTTTTAGGAAAAATATATTTCGATCCAGTAGCTTAAAGAGTAGAAAAGAAAAGAAAACAAGTGATAGAAAAGAAATCAAGTGAAAAGAAATCAAAACAAGAAGAAACAAAGTGAGAAAATTCAAAAGAAAGTTAGAAAAAGAGCCTTGAAAAGTACTAGAAATTTTGAGTACTTGAAGTGAATTTTAGTGGACTTGTAAAATCTGTCCAGCAAGTTATCAAAGTGTTAAGAAGTGCAAAAGAAAATTGAGCAAGAAAAATTGGACGTAGAGCTAAGACATAGCACACTCATTCACCTAGTAAAATTACTAGTAGCTTGGAAATTAGCCTAGTAGTGTGTACTTATGACTAGCTCGTTTTGACTCAAATTTTTTGCATAACTGAACTTGCTGTATTTGACATTTACCCTGCCATATATTACTGCACATACATCATTTTATTGGTCTCAAATTAGTGCATTAATAACTTGAACATTACTTGTGCCGCAAGCCCTAAACTTGTGCTCAAAACTGGTCTCAAAGTGATCACTACCAAAATTTGAGTTGTATTTGATTATTTGCTTGTCTTGGTTAGTGATTGATCAAGCATATTCTCTAATTCCTTGCTGTCCAGTTTGTGCCATTGTCACATATCATTTCATTCCTTGAGTTTGAGTAGCTTATTCCTTCATTTTAACTTTTATTGCTTGTTCCCTTTGGAATCTTGAGTTTTGTCTAGAGTTTAGCCATTTTTCTTGGAATTCTTGAGCTTGAAAGTAGAGTTGTTCCTATTTCACATGGACTTGTAGCCATATTTGTGCTTGAGTTGAGGTTCACCTAAGAAGCTTAAGAGGAGAGTTGAGTGGTAAAAGGCTAGAGAGAACACTATAGAAAGAGCCACTAAGAGTGCATACATGAGTTGATACTTGAGTGACACACTTAGTGAGTGGTAAGGTCCTTGATTATTATTTCTGTAAAAGATAGAACACAAGAAGGGGGGTTGAATTGTGTTACTTAAAAAAATTATTCCTTTCGTCTATGAGTTTAAAGGTGTTCAAACGAAACAATCTTAATCTTCAAAAGTTGATTTTAATGAACAGACATTATAGTTTGACTATCCCAATTAGTCAAACACTTAAGAAAACAAATACACAAATATTTTTATACTGGTTCGTCTATACAAGACTACGTCCAGCTACCCAGTAACAGCTGAGTTTTCACTACAAACCATGAAAGGGTTACATGTAACACCCCCGCTTTCATTTACTTACTTTACTTATTTTAATTAGTAATTTAAAGTGGTTAATGATGTAGTAAATAAAAGAGAGATTTAGGAAACAACACTTTTTTTTACATAAGATTTAAAGTTCATTACAACTAGATTGCATAACTTTGTCCTATCATTATTTTACATAACTACCTTTCTACTACCTTAGAACATCTACCCAACACTTCTACGCGCAAAACATAGCAAGCACCTTCACAACGAGATAGTAGCAACAACCAGTGCAAAACAGTGACAACTTCTCAATCCTGCAAATCTGCTCCCTCGAACGTTATCCGAGGTCATCATAGGTGTTAAAAACACAAAATGCAAGGGTGAGCTTTCCTTAAACCATGATCACAAACAAATAATTTTAACTATAGGAAAACTTTTGAAACTAAGTGAAAATATTCATAAAAACCCATATTATTTAAACAATCTACAATATTCCTCAAGATTTCTTTGAAAATATTAATTTATTGTTTTAAAACCTGTGTAAAGACAAACCTTTAGTTCAAATCACAAAGTAAGACAACTAACAACAATAAAACGAATAAGCCATTTATCACAATAAATAATTTAGGCACGAATTCCAATGAATCATGTGTTCAATCATAACACACAACCACTATTATATGCTCCTAGTTCTATATGATGCATGTACCCTCACCATGCATTTTCCCTATTCACTCAAAATGCAATGTGGCGCCCTCCACTGAAATAGCCTGGGGCATCTGATTCTCACATTCAACGAGACCACCGAGAGGTAGACACTCCGTAATTTGTCGAGTTCCCTCAATGTCCCGGGACCTCCCCGCAACATGTGATCATCATGAGCAGGGCAATTTCCCCACCAAGAGAACCCCCAAGTCCACGACATTCCACTCACTCAGACGGGAACCCGTTCAAGGACTTACGGACTTGGTCTACTACTATCTAGTCACCAATTCAACATGTTCTAGGACCTTGAATTGTATAATGACCTTCATCTTATTTTAATTATTGACCCTTCCACCAGGTCATCTTCATCTAATCTCATTCTAAGTATTGCCCATTCACCAAGCAATCTCATAATATTGCCCCTCTGCTAGGCATTTCCAATCGGTCATTAAACAATTCAAGTCCATCACCAATTTCATGCAACCATGCATGTCACCACTTACTCTCATCCAATTCACCAAGTAATTGTATATCAAGCATAAAACAAGTCATACTTCTATGTATAATCAAACAACCACATTTACCACCATCAATATGTGTTATATTAAATTATTCAGTATGTTAATATACAAAAGAGGTTTGATCAAAAGAGGAAAGACTGAAGTTGTTCATAAAAGTCAAAAGCTTAATATACATAAGAAAGGTTTCCATTTCATTTACTTTTTATAAAGTAGTCATAGTATTCAAAGAAATAGTTGAAAGAGGAAAACAACTTTAAAATAATCATTCAAAGGGTAAAGAAAACACAATCTTAAAGAATTAAAAGGAGTGTAAGAAAGATGAAGAAAAGAAACACTAAGAAACCAAAGAAAGATAATGAAAGTATCAACAAAACAAAGAATAGAAAAGTAGGATAAGGAAAGATCCCCTTACTGGTTTCTCCTAGCTTCCTATATTCTTCCTCTACTTTCTTGCTCCTACTTTGGTTGGAGAGATTTCTTCCTAAGGTGGAGAAAGTATAGAAAGGTTTTTTTTTTGGAGTGAAGATAGTTTGAGAGAATGTAAGAGTGTTCTTTGGATTATGTCTTCATTTGACACCCCTAAGTCCTATTTATAGACTTCCCAATAACTTTCTAGAGAATTGGAGATTGATTCTAAAGAAAAAATCTTAGTTTCTATAAAAATATCTTAGTTTCCATCAAAATATCTTAAAAGGTAAAAGAAAATTCTAGAATGGTTTAGAAATATCTTTCAAATTAAATGTTCAAAATGAATTCAGAAATTTCTAGAAATAAGTAAGAAAATAAGAAATTTCTAGAAATAAGTAAAATAAGAAGTTTCTAGAATCAAGTAGGAAAAGAAGTTCCTAGAAAAATGTAGAATAAGAAGTTTCTAGAACAAAGTAGAATAATCAAGATTTTTCTAGAAATAAGTAGAATAATCTAGAAGTTTCTAGAAATAATTAGATTTTTCTATAAATAACTAGAATAAACAAGATAATTCTATAATAATCAAGAATTCTCTAGAAACATGTAGAATAATCAAGAAGTTTGTAGAAAAGTAAAATAAACAAGAAAATTTTCTTTATTTTTTATCTTCATTTATACGTAACCTTCTTCAAATCATATTTAAATTTCTTGAATGTTACAATACTCCCTCCCTTTTAAAAATTTCGTCCTCGAAATTTACCTTCATTGGAATAATTCGGGGTAGCTGCTTTTCACTTGATCTTCCAATTCCCATGTAACCTCTTCACTTGTTCCTTTTTCCAAATAACCTTGACCAAGGGAATTTCTCTTCCTCTCAGGAACTTGATCCTTTATCCTCGATCCTCACAGGTAGTGTTTTGATAGAGGCCTCCTTAGAGATTCTCCAAAGAGTCCTTGTGTTGCCCTCTCTAGCTTCTTCAAGACAAGCAACTTCAACCCAAAATCAAAGGAAGCTTCGGTCAAGCTTCAATGGTGGAGGAAAACCGAGAAAGGAAAAGGTGAGGGGGGTGAGGAATGGAGGAGGGTGGCGCCATGGCAAGCCAATAAGCCTAGGAGGAACCGCCACAATGGAGGATGGAATCCATTGATAAGATTCAAGAAACCTTGCTAAGCAAGACAAGAGAAAACCTCTCTCAAGAAAAGCTCAAAGCTTATTCAATTATCAAAATCATCAAAAAGTTCTTTACAAATTTCGTTTTTGGGCTTTTATAGACTTAGGAAGACTTGAAGAGGAAGCTAGACAACATTAGAGTACTCTAAAAGTCAATGAATAAGAGCCACAAGTTCAAAGGTTCAAGTACATGTCACTTTCAAGAGGGTTTCATGTCACTTTCAAAGGTTACATGTCACTCTCAAAGGTTACATGTCACTTTTCACTTGATTCTCATCCATTGGATGAGTGCATCTAATCAAGGGTTGAGATTTTCTCTTGGATTAGGCATGGATCCTAATTCAAGTGAAAATCTATTTGAACCAAATCCACTTGGATTCACAATTTGAAATTCAAATTTAAATCAAATTAAATTTAAATTTCAAATTTGAATTTAATATGAACTTGAACTTAAATTCATTCACTCCTATTAAGCTTCACTCTTTAAGCTTACTAGCCTTTTAAGCACAACATTAAGCAAACACTTAAAAGAAAAGTACACTTTTGGCCGAAAACTTACAAGGCCATCAAAATTATTTACACTTCAATTACAAAAATCAAATCCTAAGCTAAGGTAACTTGGAGCTTCTAGTGTTTCTTCTAGGTGAGTGATTTTCCTTAGATGTGCCTACATCAAACCCTCCTTAATTGCAACTTGTCCCCAAGTTGGCTTGATCTTCACCTACATTAAACAAAGACAAGTCATTAACATTGAAAGTTTTCACCCAACAAATCACTAGGTAGATCAAGTTAAAAATGGTTTGGGTCCTTTTAGACTCATGTCCTTTAAGGAATTTCCTCAACGGACTCTTGCTCCTAAATAGAGTCCTCTTTACCTACAAACAAATAACCACCAGGATCAAATATCATAATGTCATCATTAACAATGGATAAATCATTCTTTATAGCATTTGATGGAAGTGATTTATTATGTTGGTATGCTTGCATTCTATAGTGAGTGCATGGTGGTAAAAACATTTGAAAATCTATAAGTCTACACTTATTCAACTTAATTCTAGCATCTAGTTTGAGCAAATTACAAATTTCACTCACTTCTAAATCATAGGAAAACAACAGGTATTTTTTCTCAATATCAAAAATATCAATTAAAGAATGAAAGGAAAATTTTGAATACTCATTTGGGATATAACCGAAACTATTAGGAGTTTTTACTCCTTTCCCCACTTGTGTAGACACTTGCTTCTTATCCGACATTCCTTCGCTAAGTGTGGAACTTTGTGGTGTGCCCTCCTTCTTAACCTCTTCCAACAACCTAGGAAAGCATTCAACATCATGAAAATAATGGTTAATAGGCACAATTAAGAATTCCAAATTACCAAATTCAAGGATCTTCCAAGGCTCAATGCCATAAGATTCTAAAGTATGGTATGGAATATCATTCTTAATAAAAGTAAAAGGAGTAGTAATTGATAAGGAAATTTTTTCAAAAGGTAGTTCAAATTCTATAGGCGTTTCTTTTTCTTTACAATATTTGTTCCAAGGCTCTTTTATGCACAACTCTTCACTAGGAGTCAAATCAAAAGAAACTTTATAAAGATGACCATAAGCATCCTCATAAAGAGATTTAAGTGCATTCCTTTCTACATATTCACACAAGATATTGTCAATTTCCTCTTGGTAGTTATCCTTTGGAACCATACCTACAATGTCCACCAAATAAGAATAAAAAAATTCAAATGAAGGGTTAGTATAAGCATGTAGAGAATAATTTTTCTCCTTCATTTGTTTTTCTATCAACTCCCATTCTTTAATTTCTCTTGCTCTCAATTCTTTTTCTCTCAATTCCTTTATCATTCTCTCTTTTTCCCTTCTCCAATACTCATCATAATTCCTTTCATTTTCTTCTAACAACCTTCTTTGTTTTTCTTCTCTCATTTCCCTCTTAAAGTCATAATAATCTCTATCACTTCTTTCACTCCCTCTTCTACTCCTCCTATCACTTTCTCTATGGTATTCTCTCCTTTCACCTCTATTCCTACTATTCTCTCCATTATGCCTCCTCTCACTCTCCAATCTCCTTTCAATTGGCCCAATTCTCTCATCAAGGGTGGTATTCAATCTACTCATCAACACATCCATCATTTTGAGAGTTTTGGGTGACAATCCAACACTAAGAGAACTAGCCATCGCTGCAAGAAAAGGTTAGTGTACAAGAAATATAATAGGAAATAAAGAATCTCACCACTCTCTAAGTGTATCCACTCAATCAACTCGTGTTTCGTACTTAGTGGCTTTTTCTCTAATGAAACTCTCTTGCCTTTTTCCTCTCTATCTCTTAGTTCTCACTTAGAAATTATTCTCAAATCAATTATCAAGTTCCTACCAAGCCAATGTGAAAGAGGAACAACACCCTAGCTAGGCTTAAGAAGTCCAAAGAGACAAATACTCAAAGACAAAACTAGGAGTCCAATAAAGACAAGCAAAAAAAGGCTCAAAATGAAAGAAAGACCAATCAAATTTGGAGTAAACTTTGATGAGACAATGACACATATATGGACAGCAAAGGAACATGAATTTGCAGGGAAAAACAAGTCCAAACCGAGACTAAGAGTATGAGAATCAAAATGTACAAACACACACAAATTCAAGTTAGCCACCGAATTTACACCAAGATTTAGCGACGGATTTCTAGGAATCCGATTAGAGACCGAAAATGAACCTTAATTCTATGATTATGCAACCTTTGAAAAACAAACCAAATGCAAAATAAGGTCCATATAGTCATAGCATTATCAATTTCCAGCAAGTGCAGTAAAAACTCAAGTGAAAATTACACCCAAAAATCACTACACACTCAAGTTTAAAAACATGGTACTAGAAATTCAACTTGGGTGATGTGTGCTCAAAACTAAGTCCAAGGGTGTGTCTAATTGCCAATTCTTTTCACCTTTCAAATTTTTCTCTTGCTATTTTGGTTCTTTTGATTTTGCTTTTGTATGGTCCTTAATCAATTTCTACTCTTTTTGAACCCATACACTTCACTTTTCATCACTACTTCTTTTTCTTTTGTTTTTCTCACTTGTTTCTTTTCTTTGTTTTGATTTTTTATTTTTTTCTACACACTATGTATGGCTGGACCGAAACCAATAATGGAGAAGAGCAACCTCCAAGTTCAATTTCTAAAACCCAAAAGACAAATCACAAGGTTCTACACAAATTGGACCTTAAAGAGTGCTCTAGAAGCTAACTAAATGCATGTTCATGTGAAACTTACACTAGAAGCTTCTTTTATCTCATGGAACCCATGTAAAACATGAAATCCACTCAACAATGGTGCAGCACATACATCATACTCATGGTTTTGGAAAAGAAAACACAAAGGACTAAACGAAACTACAAGAAAACAAATCAAACAAAGAAGCTTACAAAGAAAGTTACTCTAGAACAAAGAATCTTTTTATGGAAGCTAAAGTAACTATGAGTAAAACTTCAAGATAAGCATGCCTAACCATGGGAACCCACGGTTTGAAGAAGAAAGAAAGAAGAAAAACATGCTTAGACAAGAACTAACCGAATAAATTTGAAACAACTCAAAGAAACAAAGACTAGGCTATTGAAAGAAGACATGGAACAATGAAAACTCAAAGAAAACTATGGAAACTTAGGAAACCCATTACTAACCGGTTGAAGATGACCCATTGAAGAAGACAACAAGCTCATGATACCACTTAATAGAGGCCTCCTTAGAGATTCTCCAAAGAGTCCTTGTGTTGCCCTCTCTAGCTTCTTCAAGACAAGCAACTTCAACCCAAAATCAAAGGAAGCTTCGGTCAAGCTTCAATGGTGGAGGAAAATCGAGAAAGGAAAAGGTGAGGGGGGTGAGGAATGGAGGAGGGTGGCGCCATGGCAAGCCAATAAGCCTAGGAGGAACCGCCACAATGGAGGATGGAATTCATTGATAAGATTCAAGAAACCTTGCTAAGCAAGACAAGAGAAAACCTCTCTCAAGAAAAGCTCAAAGCTTATTCAATTATCAAATTCATCAAAAAGTTTTTTACAAATTTCGTTTTTGGGCTTTTATAGACTTAGGAAGACTTGAAGAGGAAGCTAGACAACATTAGAGTACTCTAAAAGTCAATGAATAAGAGCCACAAGTTCAAAGGTTCAAGTACATGTCACTTTCAAGAGGGCTTCATGTCACTTTCAAAGGTTACATGTCACTCTCAAAGGTTACATGTCACTTTCCACTTGATTCTCATCCACTGGATGAGTGCATCTAATCAAGGGTTGAGATTTGCTCTTGGATTAGGCAAGGATCCTAATTCAAGTGATAATCTATTTGAACCAAATCCACTTGGATTCACAATTTGAAATTCAAATTTAAATCAAATTAAATTTAAATTTCAAATGTGAATTTAATATGAACTTGAACTTAAATTCATTCACTCCTATTAAGCTTCACTCTTTAAGCTTACTAGCCTTTTAAGCACAACATTAAACAAACACTTAAAAGAAAAGTACACTTTTGGCCGAAAACTTACAAGGCCATCAAAATTATTTACACTTCAATTACAAAAATCAAATCCTAAGCTAAGGTAACTTGGAGCTTCTAGTATTTCTTCTAAGTGAGTGATTTTCCTTAGATGTGCCTACATCATGTTTCAAACGTGAGGTTTTCCTTTACTTGAACATCGTCAAGTTCCACCACATGTGAAGGATCATGGATATACTTTTTCAATTGGGATACATGAAAGACATTATGAAGGTTTAACAGAGTAGGTGGTAATGCAATTTGATAGGCTACGGGTCCAACCTTTTTGAGAATTTGGAAAGGTCCTATAAAACGAGGTGTGAGCTTGCGGGATTTGAGAGCCCTGCCAACTCCAGTCCAAGGTGTTACTTTTACGAATACATGATCCCCCTCCTCGAACTCAAGGTCCTTCCTTCGATTATCATAGTAGCATTTTTGCCTATTTTGTGCTGCTCTCATCTTCTCTTGGATTAGTTTGATCTTTTCAGTAGTTTGTTGTATTATTTTAGGTCCTAAGGTTATGTGATCTTCTGGCTCTACCCAACATAGAGGTGTCCTACATCTTTTTCCATATAATGCCTCATATGGGGCCATTCCAATTGAAGAATGGTAACTATTATTATATATGAATTCTATTAAGGGTAGACAGCTATCCCAATTTCTTATATATTCCAAAATACATGCCCTTAATAAGTCTTCTAGGGATTGAATAGTTCTTTCAGCCTGTCCATCTGTTTAAGGGTGATAGGCAGAGCTTAGTTTTAGCCTTGTTCCTAATGCTTCCTGCAAACTTTCCCAAAATCTAGAAGTGAATCTAGGGTCTCTATCTGAAACTATGCTTGTGGGTACACCATGTAATCGTACTATTTCACTTATATATAAATTGGCTAGCTTTTCTAATGAATACCTTACGCTAACTGGGATAAAATGGGCGGATTTGGTTAACCTATCTATTATAACCCAAATAGAATATGTTCCTTTTGAAGTTCTTGGTAATCCTACTATGAAATCCATAGAGATACTATCCCACTTCCATTGGGGTATTTCTAAGGGTTGCAACATTCTTGAAGGTTTCTGGTGTTCGATTTTAGCGTTTTGGCATACCAAGCATGCATATACAAATTCATTCACTTCTTTCTTCATTTTAGGCCACCAAAACAGGGTCTTCAGGTCCTTATACATCTTTGTGGCATCAGGATGAATACTAAGCTTACTTTTATGTCCTTCCTCTAAGATTACCTTCTTAAGTTCCAATATATTGGGTATGTATATTCTATTTTGAAATCTTAAAATTCCATCAACTCCAATATTGAAGTTACTATTTTCTCCTTTTCTTATGGCTTCAATCTGATTCTTAAGAAAAGGATCCATTTCTTGTTTCTGTCTTATTTCATTCATAAATTCATTAGTTATTCTCAAGGCTCCTAACTTCATACTAAGAGGAGTAAACTCACACGCAAGGTTGAAGTTCCTAAATTGCTCTATTAAATCCATCTCTTTGACCATTAAACTTGACATTGCTATGGTCTTCCTACTTAATGCATCAGCTACTACATTTGCTTTGCCTGGGTGGTACTTAAGATCAAAATCATAATCTTTTAGAAATTCCAACCACCTTCTTTGTCTCATATTTAACTCTTTTTGGCTAAATAAATACTTAAGTCTTTTGTGATCACTAAATACTTCAAATCTTGTTCCAAAAAGATAGTGTCGCCATATTTTAAGCGCAAATACTACTGCAGCTAGTTCTAGGTCATGTGTTGGGTAGTTCCTTTCATGGTTTTTTAATTGTCTTGATGTATAGGCTACCACCTTTCCACCTTGCATTAGCACTCCTCCTAAACCTAGTTTAGAGGCATCACAATAAACCTCAAACGATTCAATTGGGGTTGGTAAGGTCAAAACAGGAGCAGTAGTTAGTTTTTTCTTAAGGGTTTGGAAACTTTGTTCACAGTCGTTATTCCATACAAAAGCTTGGTCTTTTCTAGTTAACGTTGTGAGAGGCAAGGCTATCTTGGAGAAATCTTTTATAAATCTTCTATAATATCCAGCTAATCCTAGAAAACTCTTTATTTTTGTCACATTTTTTTGTCTTTCCCATTTTAGAACTGCGTCTACTTTATGTGGATCTACTGCAATTCCTCCTTGTGATATTACGTGTCCTAGGAAACTGACTTCTTCTAACCGAAATTCACATTTGGACCATTTCGCCTATAACTGTTGATCTTTCAAGATCTGTAATACCACTCTAAGATGTTTAGCATGTTCCTCTTTGGTTCTTGAGTATACCAAAATGTCATCTATAAATACTACCACAAATTTATCCAAATATGGTTGAAATATCCTATTAATGTAATCCATAAATACTGCGGGTGCATTAGTTACACCAAAGGGCATAACCATGTACTCATAGTGTCCATATCGGGTACTAAAGGCCGTTTTAGGGATATCTTCAGCTTTTACCCTTATGTGGTGGTATCCAGACCTTAGATCAATCTTGCTAAATACACAAGCTCCTACTAGTTGGTCCATAAGATCATCTATCCTTGGTAAGGGGTACTTATTCTTAATGGTTACCTTATTTAGTTGTCTATAATCTACACAAAGTCTCATAGTTCTGTCTTTCTTCTTTACTAGGAGTACGGGTGCTCCCCAAGGTGATACACTAGGTCTAATAAATTGTTTCTTCAATAGTTCTTTTATTTGTTTCTTTAGCTCCGCTAGTTCCAAGGGTGACATCCTATAGGGCGCAATAGAAATTGGTCCAGTCCCAGGTATCAGGTCTATAGAAAATTCAACTTCCCTTTCAGGTGGTAGTTGGTTTACCTCTTCGGAGAATACTTCAGAGAAATTCTGTACTACAGGTATATTATCGAATGTGACCTTTCGTTCCACTTCTAGGTTAAAAAGGATCATGTACACGTCATTATTTTTCTTTAAGTCCGTTTTTACTTGGTTGGCAGAAATTATCTCCATATCCCTACTTGCTTCAGGGTCAGAAAAGATTAAGGTTTTATCGAAGCAGTTTATAAGGACATGGTTGGAAGATAACCAGTCCATTCCAAGAATAATATCAATTTGTTTTAGTGGTAGACAAACCAATTTGACTAGGAAGGTTTTGTTATTTAGTTCTATTTGACAATCTAAACAGATGTAAGTAGTTGTAACTGACTCATTGGTATGGGTAGTTATTATTAAATCAATGTTTAGAAGGGATAGTGGAAGTTGTAACCTTTTAGCACAATCTGAAGATATAAAGGAATGAGTGGCACCAGAGTCAAATAGTACAAGTAAAGGAATTCCACGTATGGAACACGTACCTTGTACTAGATCATTGGCATTCGAGGTCTAGACTCCATTGAGGGTGAATACTCTTCCCACAGCCTTTGGTTTTCCTTGTTGAATGTTATTGGTGCCTTTAGTGCTTCCATTGGTTTCTTCTTTTAGTTGTGGGCAGTTCCTTTGGATGTGTCCTTTTTGGTTGCATTTCTAGCAGGTAATGTCCGATTTGGGACATTGAGGGGAGATATGCCCAGGCTCCCCACATTTGAAACATTTGGTTGGGCCTGGAAAGTTGTCACTACCTCTTACTTTGTTTCCTATTTTTGCTTTAGGATGGGTATACAACTTTCCTCTCTGTCCTTGTTCCTTGTTTCTTATGGGTCCCCCATTATTCTTGCCTTTATAATAAGCTGTTTTAGCTCTAGAGTCTTCATCCTATTCTAGACTAGGTGACTATTCTAAGGTTTAACAATAGCAATTGTTTTGACTAATCAAACAATTAGGCAAAAATTAATCAATTCAATCAATCAAAGCGCACCAAATAATCAAACAAACGCTCAAGCAAACAAACAAACAATCATTCACACACAACAAAAACATAGCAAGCACATAACTCACAAGTCGAACTAGTTCGACCTGCTCTGATACCACTAGTGTAACAACCCCCCCTTTCATTTACTTACTTTACTTATATTTTAATTAGTAATTTAAAACGGTTAATGATGTAGTAAATAAAAGAGAGATTTAGGAAACAACACTTTTATTACATAAGATTTAAAATTTATTACAACTAGATTGCATAACTTTGTCCTATTATTATTTTACATAACTACCTTTCTACTACCTTAAGACATCTACCCAACACTTCTACACGCAAAACATAGCAAACACCTTCACAACAAGATAGTAGCAACAACCAGTGCAAAACAGTGACAACTTCTCAATCCTGCAAATCTGCTCCCTCGAACATTATCCGAGATCATCACAGGTGTTAAAAACACAAAATGCAAGGGTGAGCTTTCCTTAAACCATGATCACAAATAAATAATTTTAACTATAGGAAAACTTTTGAAACTAAGTGAAAATATTCATAAAACCCCATATTCTTTAAACAATCTACAATATTCCTCAAGATTTCTTTGAAAATATTAATTTATTGTTTTAAAACCTTTGTAAAGACAAACCTTTAGTTCAAATCACAAAGTAAGACAACCAACAACAATAAAACGAATAAGCCATTTATCACAATAAATAATTTAGGCAAGAATTCCAATGAATCATGTGTTCAATCAAAATACACAACCACTATTGTATGCTCCTAGTTCTATATGATGCATGTACCCTCACCATGCATTCTCCCTATTAACTCAAAATGCAAAGTGGCGCCCTCCACTGAAATAGCCTGAGGCATCTGATTCTCACATTCAACAAACCCACCATAGGTAGACACTCCGTAATTTGTCGAGTTCCCTCAGTGTCTGGCAGGACCTCCCCCGCAACATGTGATCATCATGAGCAGAGCAATTTCCCCACCAAGAGAACCCCCAAGTCCATGAAATTCCACTCACTCAGATGAGAACCCGTTCAAGGACTTACGGACTTGGTCTACTACTATCCAGTCACCAATGCAACATGTTCTAGGACCTTGAATTGTATAATGACCTTCATCGTATTTTAATTATTGACCCTTCCACCAGGTCATCTTCATCTCACCTCATTCTAAGTATTGCCCATTCACCAAGCAATCTCATAATATTGCCCCTCTACTAGGCATTTCCAATCGGTCATTAAACAATTCAAGTCCATCACCAATTTCATGCAACCATGCATGTCACCACTTACTCTCATCCAATTCACCAAGTAATTGTATATCAAACACAAAACAAGTCATACTTCGATGTATAATCAAACAACCACATTTACCACCATCAATATGTGTTATATTAAATTATTTAGTATGTTAATATTCAAAAGAGGTTTGATCAAAAGAGGAATGATTGAAGTTGTTCATAAAAGTCAAAAGCTTAATATACATAAGAAAGGTTTCCATTTCATTTACTTTTTATAAAGTAGTCATAGTATTCAAAGAAATAGTTGAAAGAGGAAAACAACTTTAAAATAATCATTCAAAGGGTAAAGAAAACACAATCTTAAGGAATTAAAAGAAGTGTAAGAAAGATGAAGAAAAGAAACACCAAGAAACCAAAGAAAGATAATGAAAGTACCAACAAAACAAAGAATAGAAAAGTAGGATAAGGAAAGATCCCCTTACTGGTTTCTCCTAGCTTCCTATATTCTTCCTCTACTTTCTTGCTCCTACTTTGGTTGGAGAGATTTCTTCCTAAGGTGGAGAAAGTATAGAAAGGTTTTTCTTTTTTTGGAGTGAAGATAGTTTGAGAGAATGTAAAAGTGTTCTTTGGATTATGTCTTCATTTGACACCCCTAAGTCCTATTTATAGACTTCCCAACAACTTTCTAGAGAATTGGAGATTGATTCTAAAGAAAAAATCTTAGTTTCTATAAAAATATCATAGTTTCCATCAAAATATCTTAAAAGGTAAAAGAAAATTCTAGAATGGTTTAGAAATATCTTTCAAATTAAATGTTCAAAATGAATTAAGAAATTTCTAGAAATAAGTAAGAAAATAAGAAATTTCTAGAAATATGTAGAATAAGAAGTTTCTAGAATTAAGTAGGAAAAGAAGTTCCTAGAAAAATGTAGAATAAGAAGTTTCTAGAACAAAGTAGAATAATCAAGATTTTTCTAGAAATAAGTAGAATAATCTAGAAGTTTCTAGAAATAATTAGATTTTTCTAGAAATAACTAGAATAAACAAGATAATTCTATAATAATCAAGAATTCTCTAGAAACATGTAGAATAATCAAGAAGTTTGTAGAAAATTTGAATAAACAAGAAGTTTCTAAAATCAACAAGAATTTTCTAGAGAAAGGTAGAATAAACAAGATATTTCTATAATAAACAAGAATTTTCTAGAAACTTGTAGGATAAACAAGAGTTTTCCAGAAAAATTAGAATAAATAAGAAGTTTCTAGAGTTTTCTAGAAACATGTAGAGTAAACTAGAAGTTTCTAGAAAAATTAGAATAAATAAGGAATTTCTAAAATCCACAAGAATTTTCTAGAAACATGTGGAATAAGTAAGAAATGTCTAGAAAGAGTAGAGTAATCATGAATTTTCTAGAAACAAGTAGAATAGACAAGATATTTCTAGAATAAACAAGATATTTCTAGAAATAGGTAGAATAAATGAAGAAGATTTTTCTAAAAGATTTTAGAAGTATTTAGGATCTATAAGACAAAAATAACAAAGACAAGGGAAACATTCCAATAAAGGCACAATCAAGAAATCAATCAAGCCAACATAATTTAATCACCAATATTTCCAATAGGTCTTGATTTATTTATTTATTTATTATTATTAAAATTTTCTTTAATTTTTATCTTCATTTATACGTAACCTTCTTCAAATCATATTTAGATTTCTTGAATGTTACAATACTCCCTCCCTTTTTAAAAATTTCGTCCTCGAAATTTACCTTCATTGGAATAATTCGGGGTAGCTGCTTTTCACTTGATCTTCCAATTCCCATGTAACCTCTTCACTTGTTCCGTTTTTCCAAATAACCTTGACCAATGGAATTTCTCTTCCTCTCAGGAACTTGATCCTCTTATCCTCGATCCTCATAGGTAGTGTTTCAAACGTGAGGTTTTCCTTTACTTGAACATCGTCAAGTTCCACCACATGTGAAGGATCATGGATATACTTTTTCAATTGGGATACATGAAAGACATTATGAAGGTTTGACAGAGTAGGTGGTAGTGCAATTTGATAGGCTACGGGTCCAACCTTTTTGAGAATTTGGAAAGGTCCTATAAAACGAGGTGTGAGCTTGCGGGATTTGAGAGCCCTGCCAACTCCAGTCCAAGGTGTTACTTTTACGAATACGTGATCCCCCTCCTCGAACTCAAGGTCCTTCCTTCGATTATCATAGTAACCTTTTTTCCTATTTTGAGCTGCTCTCATCTTCTATTGGATTAGTTTGATCTTTTCAGTAGTTTGTTGTATTATTTTAGGTCCTAAGGTTATGTTATCTTCTGGCTCTACCCAACATACAGGTGTCCTACATCTTTTTCCATATAATGCCTCATATGGGGCCATTCCAATTGAGGAATGGTAACTATTATTATATGTGAATTCTATTAAGGGTAGATAGCTATCCCAATTTCCTTTATATTCCAAAATACATGCCCTTAATAAGTCTTCTAGGGATTGAATAGTTCTTTCAGCCTGTCCATCTGTTTGAGGGTGATAGGCAGAGCTTAGTTTTAGCCTTGTTCCTAATGCTTCCTGCAAACTTTCCCAAAATCTAGAAGTGAATCTAGGGTCTCTATCTGAAACTATGCTTGTGGGTACACCATGTAATCGTACTATTTCACTTATATATAAATTGGCTAGCTTTTCTAATGAATACCTTATGCTAATTGGGATAAAATGGGCGGATTTGGTTAACCTATCTATTATTACCCAAATAGAATCTGTTCCTTTTGAAGTTCTTGGTAATCCTACTATGAAATCCATAGAGATACTATCCCACTTCCATTGGGGTATTTTTAAGGGTTGCAGCATTCCTGAAGGTTTCTGGTGTTCAATTTTAGCCTTTTGGCATACCAAGCATGCATGTACAAATTCATTCACTTCCTTTTTCATTTTAGGCCACCAAAACAGGGTCTTCAGGTCCTTATACATCTTGGTGGCACCAGGATGAATACTAAGCTTACTTTTATGTCCTTCCTCTAAGATTACCTTCTTAAGTTCCAATATATTGGGTATGCATATTCTATTTTGAAATCTTAAAATTTCATCAACTCCAATATTGAAGTTACTATTTTCTCCTCTTCTTATGGCTTCAATCTGATTCTTAAGAAAAGGATCCATTTCTTGTTTCTGTCTTATTTCATTCATAAATTCATTAGTTATTCTCAAGGCTCCTAACTTCATACTAACAGGAGTAAACTCACACGCAAGGTTGAAGTTCCTAAATTGCTCTATTAAATCCATCTCTTTGACCATTAAACTTGACATTGCTATGGTCTTCCTACTTAATGCATCAGCTACTACATTTGCTTTGCCTGGGTGGTACTTAAGATCAAAATCATAATCTTTTAGAAATTTCATTCACCTTCTTTGTCTCATATTTAACTCCTTTTGGCTAAATAAATACATAAGGCTTTTGTGATCACTAAATACTTCAAATCTTGTTCCAAAAAGATAGTGTCGCTATATTTTAAGCGCAAATACTACTGCAGCTAGTTCTAGGTCATGGGTTGGGTAGTTCCTTTCATGGTTTTTTAATTGTCTTGATGCATAGGCTACCACTTTTCCTCCTTGCATTAGCACTCCTCCTAAACCTAGTTTAGAGGTATCACAATAAACCTCAAATGATTCAGTTGGGGTTGGTAAGGTCAAAATAGGAGTTGTAGTTAGTTTTTTCTTAAGGGTTTGGAAACTTTGTTCACAGTCGTTGTTCCATATGAAACACTCCCCCTTTCATTTACTTACTTTACTTATTTTAATTAGTAATTTAAAGCGATTAATGATGTAGTAAATAAAAGAGAGATTTAGGAATCAACACTTTTTTTTACATAAGATTTAAAGTTCATTACAACTAGATTGCATAACTTTGTCCTATCATTATTTTACATAACTACCTTTCTACTACCTTAGAACATCTACCCAACACTTCTACGCGCAAAACATAGCAGGCACCTTCACAACAAGATAGTAGCAACAACCAGTGCAAAACAGTGACAACTTCTCAATCCTGCAAATCTGCTCCCTCGAACGTTATCCGAGATCATCATAGGTGTTAAAAACACAAAATGCAAGGGTGAGCTTTCCTTAAACCATGATCACAAACAAATAATTTTAACTATAGGAAAACTTTTGAAACTAAGTGAAAATATTCATAAAAACCCATATTCTTTAAACAATCTACAATATTCCTCAAGATTTCTTTGATAATATTAATTTATTGTTTTAAAACCTGTGTAAAGACAAACCTTTAGTTCAAATCACAAAGTAAGACAACTAACAACAATAAAACGAATAAGCCATTTATCACAATAAATAATTTAGGCACGAATTCCAATGAATCATGTGTTCAATCATAACACACAACCACTATTGTATGCTCCTAGTTCTATATGATGCATGTACCCTCACCATGCGTTTTCCCTATTCACTCAAAATGCAATGTGGCGCCCTCCACTGAAATAGCCTACGGCATCTGATTCTCACATTCAACAGACCCACCAGAGGTAGACACTCCGTAATTTGTCGAGTTCCCTTAGTGTCCGGTAGGACCTCCCCCGCAACATGTGATCATCATGAGCAGGGCAATTTCCCTACCAAGAGAACCCCCAAGTCCACGACATTCCACTCACTCAGACGGGAACCGTTCAAGGACTTACGGACTTGGTCTACTACTATCCAGTCACCAATTCAACATGTTCTAGGACCTTGAATTGTATAATGACCTTCATCGTATTTTAATTATTGACCCTTCCACCAGGTCATCTTCATCTCACCTCATTCTAAGTATTGCCCATTCACCAAGCAATCTCATAATATTGCCCCTCTGCTAGGCATTTCCAATCGGTCATTAAACAATTCAAGTCCATCACCAATTTCATGCAACCATGCATGTCACCACTTACTCTCATCCAATTCACCAAGTAATTGTATATCAAATTTGTGAATATGATGCTTGAGCCTAATGAGTAATGATGCAAAAATGAGCTTGGACACTAAATTTGTGGGTGTTTAATGAACCAAATTCACCAAGGTACTTCACTTAATTTTTCCCAAAAATTTTCTACTAACAAGAGCTACTATTTTTTTTTTTCACTCAATTTTTCTTCAAACTTCTTTTCTTGTATTTTTCTTTTCTTGAATTTTTCTTTGACCCTTTCTTTTGAGTATTTTCTCTTGCTCTTTTCCTTTATTTTGTTTTTCTATACTTTTCTCATGCCTTTTATTTGCTGGACAGTCCAAGTATAGGATCAAAAACTCAAGCAAGTCAAGTCAAACTTTGCTAACAAGCAAGATAATGCATGGTAGTGGTAACTTGATCTTATAATGAGCAATGCACATAGTAATAACACATATAAGCACTAATTAAGCCACATATGATGCAGGGGATTCAAATTCCAGCAAAGGGACTTAATATACATATTGAGAAAATTCATCAAACACATGGGGGCTACTGATTAGAATGTGTCTAGCATGTAAAATAACACATGTATGATCTACCATGAGTGTCAGAACATCTCTTCTATGTATTGGACAGCCAAGACACACAACAACAACTTAACAAAAATTCAATTGAATCAAAAATTGAAATAAAAAAGATAGGAGCTAGACTCAATACCATAAGTGAAGAACAACTAGGTGAAGAACAAGCTCTTGATACCAAATTTTGATGCAAACCCATGAAGGAACTTGTGATGGCTCTTCAAGGATTAGCAAAAGGGGTGCCCAATCTTCATTCACCAAGTGATCCTTCACTCAAGATCATGATGTAGCTTGCAGAATAGGCTATATAATGGCTAGTATCTCACGGTTTGGAACCAAAAGGAGAAAAAATCGAAAATGGAAGGGAGATTAAGAAGGTGATAGCGCCATGAACAAGAGTTCAATAAGCTAGGTAGAAGAATCGCCACTTGGATCATGGATCCATGATAAGATTCAAGGTTCTTTGAAGAAACCCTAGGAGAGCTCTCTCCTTTTCTCAAGACTTTAGTCTTAGAAATTCTCTTTTCATAAATGACCAAAGTGAGTACAATAGAAATGTTGACCAACTTAAATGAAAGTGCAATGGGCCTAAGGTTAGAAATCTGAAATGTTCTCCACCCTAGGATGAAATTAGTGATCAATGGTGAGATGAGAGACACCCTAGACTGAGCACACTTCACAATTACAAGGCCCAAATCCAAGTTTTAAAACAAATACATAATTGAAAGAAACTAATAGGCCTAAACAATTAAATAACTCGTTGGAAAATCGTGGTAGCATTCCAACGTTAACTTCAAGCTCCATTTCCTCCTAGATTCATTCTGAACTGGGCTTTGGTGTCTTCATAGCTTTTGTAGCCCTTTAAGTAAGCTTTCAAATGCCACCAAGACGAAATTAATTGGAGTTTTTAAGCTCACATTATGCTCGAAATACTGAACCTGGTCAGCAGCCTGCTGCAACATCCTGGCAGTAACCAAACGTTACTTTCAAGCCCAATTTCATCCTAGATGCAGTTAGAACTGGGCTTTTGTGTCTTCATAGCTTTTGTAGCCTTTCAAGTCAGCTTTAAAAAGACACCAAGAATAGATAAATTGGAGTTGTGTAGCCTAAGTTATGTTCCGAATACTAAACCTAGTCAGACAGTAAAAAATATAGAGAATTTTATTAGTAGCTCAATTTATTAAAAAGTAAGGTTGAAGAGTTTGTTGAGCTTTTGGAGATGGCCCTCCATTAAACCCTCCTTCTTGTGGCCAACTTGTCCTCAAGTGGCCTTAGGTTCTTACCTACAATAAAAATGACCACCCAGATCAAATACCACAAAATCATGTAAAATAAGGTGTAAATTATTCCATATAACATTCAATGCAAATGATTTAATGTGTAGGTATACTTGCATTCTATAGTTAACACAAGGTGGTAAAAATAATTGATGCTTCCAAATCAACCACCTATGTAATTTGTTAAAATTTCCTACTTTACTTGAATCCCAATCACACAACATGTTTTGGTTACTATATTATTGACACAATCTAATGGAGTACAGGAAAAATTTAAATGGTTCATCAATGCATAACCAAGACTCATAGGAGCATCTACTTCAACTCCAAATTGTGTAAATATTAGTCCTTTATCATGTGTGGAATCTTGTATTTGGCTCTCCTTCTTTAACTCTTCCAACAACCTAGATAGATATTGAACATCATGAGAATAAAGGTCATTAGGAACAATTAAAAGGTCCAAATTAGTAAACTCAATCATGATCCAAGATTTAATGCCAAAAGAGTCTAGTATGAAATGTTTAATATTATTCAAATTAGAAGTAGAAAGAGTATCAAGTGATAAGAAAATCTTCTCTAGTGGTTGCTCCAATTCCATGGGTTCTTCATTTTCTTCATGATGTGTGCTCCATGGAAACTTTGTATACAATTCACCACTAGGTACTAAGGTAAAAGGATTCTTGTAAGGAATGTCACAAACAACTTCACCATGTGCTTTGAGTTCTATCTCTTCCACATTCTCACAAAAGAAGTTGTTGTCTTGTATTTCTTCCTTTGGTGTCATTTCTACATCATCCTTCAAATGAGAATCATCAAAACCAAAGCAAGGATTAGTACAAACAACTAAAATATCACACAATTCCTTCCCTTGCTCATCTCTCAATTTTCTTTCTTTTCTTTTTCTCCTTTCATGGTCTTCTCTTTCTAGCCTATCAAATTCCTTTACTAAATTAGTGTAAGCTCTTTGATTTTCTATTTCCACTCTAGTTTTTCTCTCCTTAAACTCATTCAAATCTCTTATTTTCCTTCCTAACTCTTAGTTCATCATCACCAAAGACCCTTCTAGGTGTGTGTGGGTTTCTACTATGGTATGTGTTTCGGTCATGCCTTTCCTTTCTTCTCCTCTCTTCATCAAAGGTTCCAAAGGCATACTCCTCATCATATTTACTTATCCCACCACTTTTCCAAGGTGAATAATGGTTACCCTTTTGCCTTTCCCTTTCACTTCCACTCCCTCTATTCACTCCTCTTCTTCTTTCATGCTCTTCCCTTTCTCTTCTCTTATGATTATCTCTCAACGTTCTCTCTCTTCTCTCATGATACTCATTTCTCACCCTTCTTTCAAACTCAATCCTCTTATTTTTTTCTTCCCTAAACCATCTATTTCTCTCCTCCCTAACCTCATCCAAACTCTCTTGAAGCTCATTCTTGAGGTTGTGTTGTAGGTGAATGAATTTCTCCATCATGGCATCCATAACCTTTTGGGTTCTAGGAGATAAATCATTACCAACACTTGAGGAGCTACCCATTGCTGCAAGGAAGATGTTAGAAGCAAAAATAGTATAAGAGAAAAGAACCTTTCCACTTTACTAAGTGTTTCCACTCAACACTCTTGTTTACACTCTTTAGAGGCTTTTTCTATGATATACTCTCTAACCTTTTTCCTCTAAACTCTCACTTAATGTTTCTTGAGAAACCTTTATCAATTATCAAGTCCAATTTTATCCAATTGAAAGAGGAACAATTCAGCCAAAAAGCTTAAGGAAATTCAAAGGAGACAAATACTCGGAAGCCAAAGAAGACAAGCAATAAAAGGACACCCAATGAAGAAAATTTAGCTACTCAAAAGGAGAATTTATATGAGACAATGGCTACTCTAGCTACTACAAATAAAATGAAGGAAAAAAACACTTTAAAACTGGAAATATTTAAATCAAAGAACTCAAAGAATTTGGACACAAGAACAAGTGCCAAGGCTGGAAAATTTTTCAGACAACTGTTACTAATTTTCCCAAATTGTGAGCACTCAAAAGCATATGAAATGGTGTTAGAAAATTATGAAACCTTCCAGTTGAGATTATACATGTATATACTATCCAATCAAGCCCCAAACAGCCATCAAAACCCAGGTTAACATGTTGAACAAAGAGCAAACCGAAACTGTCACAGAAATCCGGACAACAATCACTAACAGCTAGAATTTGCAATGGATTTTGTGCAATTTGTCACGAATTTGTGGGGGTTGTTCTTGATGAATTTAAGGCACAAAATAAGCTCAAAATAGGTGCAGGGCAGCCACAAAACAGAGGTCCAAAAACAGGGCAAAACAAGGCTTATATATATAGGCACATGCAAAGCACACCACAAGTTCAATTATCATGCTATTAGCAAATTTGATCCGATTTGTGAATATGATGCTTGAGCCTAATGAGTAATGATGCCAAAATGAGCTTGGACACTAAATTTGTGGGTGTTTAATGAACCAAATTCACCAAGGTACTTCACTTAATTTTTCCCAAAAATTTTCTACTAACAAGAGCTACTATTTTTTTTTTCATTCAATTTTTCTTCAAACTTCTTTTCTTGTATTTTTCTTTTCTTGAATTTTTCTTTGACCCTTTCTTTTGAGTATTTTCTCTTGCTCTTTTCCTTTATTTTGTTTTTCTATATTTTTCTCATGCCTTTTCTTTGCTTGACAGTCCAAGTATAGGCTCAAAAACTCAAGCAAGTCAAGTCAAACTTTGCTAACAAGCAAGATAATGCATGGTAGTGGTAACTTGATCTTATAATGAGCAATGCACATAGTAATAACACATATAAGCACTAATTAAGCCACATATGATGCAGGGGATTCAAATTCCAGCAAAGGGACTTAATATACATATTGAGAAAATTCATCAAACACATGGGGGCTATTGACTAGAATGTGTTTAGCATGTAAAATAACACATGTATGATCTACCATGAGTGTCAGAACATCTCTTCTATGTATTGGACAGCCAAGACACAGAACAACAACTCAACAAAAATTCAATTGAATCAAAAATTGAAATAAAAAAGATAGGAGCTAGACTCAATACATAAGTGAAAAACAACTAGGTGAAGAACAAGCTCTTGATACCAAATTTTGATGCAAACCCATGAAGAAACTTGTGATGGCTCTTCAAGGATTAGCAAAAGGGGTGCCCAATCTTCATTCACCAAGTGATCCTTCACTCAAGATCATGATGTAGCTTGCGGAATAGGCTATATAATGGCTAGTATCTCACGGTTTGGAACCAAAAGGAGAAAAAATCGAAAATGGAAGGGAGATTAAGAAGGTGATAGCGCCATGAACAAGAGTTCAATAAGCTAGGTAGAAGAATCGCCACTTGGATCATGGATCCATGATAAGATTCAAGGTTCTTTGAAGAAACCCTAGGAGAGCTCTCTCCTTTTCTCAAGACTTTAGTCTTAGAAATTCTCTTTTCATAAATGACCAAAGTGAGTACAATAGAAATGTTGACCAACTTAAATGAAAGTGCAATGGGCCTAAGGTTAGAAATCTGAAATGTTCTCCACCCTAGGATGAAATTAGTGATCAATGGTGAGATGAGAGACACCCTAGGCTGAGCACACTTCACAATTACAAGGCCCAAATCCAAGTTTTAAAACAAATACATAATTGAAAGAAACTAATAGGCCTAAACAATTAAATAACTCGTTGGAAAATCGTGGTAGCATTCCAATGTTAACTTCAAGCTCCATTTCCTCCTAGATTCATTCTGAACTGGGCTTTGGTGTCTTCATAGCTTTTGTAGCCCTTTAAGTCAGCTTTCAAATGCCACCAAGACGAAATTAATTGGAGTTTTTTAGCTCACATTATGCTCGAAATACTGAACCTGGTCAGCAGCCCGCTGCAACATCTTTGCAGTAACCAAACGTTACTTTCAAGCCCAATTTCATCCTAGATGCAGTTAGAACTGGGCTTTTGTGTCTTCATATCTTTTGTAGCCTTTCAAGTCAGCTTTAAAAAGACACCAAGAACAGATAAATTGGAGTTGTGTAGCCTAAGTTATGTTCCGAATACTTAACCTAGTCAGACAGTAAAAAATAATTAGTAAAAAATAATCAGTAGAGAATTTTATTAGTAGCTTAATTTATTAAAAAGTAAGGTTGAAGAGTTTGTTGAGCTTTTGGAGATGGTCCTCCATCAAACCCTCCTTCTTGTGGCCAACTTGTCCTCAAGTGGCCTTAGGTTCTTACCTACAATAAAAATGACCATCCGAATCAAATACCACAAAATCATGTAAAATAAGGTGTAAATTATTCCATATAACATTCAATGCAAATGATTTAATATGTAGGTATACTTGCATTCTATAGTTAACACAAGGTGGTAAAAATAATTGATGCTTCCAAATCAACCACCTATGTAATTTGTTAAAATTTCCTACTTTACTTGAATCCCAATCACACAACATGTTTTGGTTACTAATATTATTGACACAATCTAATGGAGTAAAGGAAAAATTTAAATGGTTCATCAATGCATAACCAAGACTCATAGGAGCATCTACTTCAACTCCAAATTGTGTAAATATTAGTCCTTTATCATGTGTGGAATCTTGTATTTGGCCATCCTTCTTTAACTCTTCCAACAATCTAGATTGATATTGAACATCATGAGAACAATTAAAAGGTCCAAATTAGTAAACTCAATCATGATCCAAGATTTAATGCCAAAAGAGTCTAGTATGAAATGTTTAATATTATTCAAATTAGAAGTAGAAAGAGTATCAAGTGACAAGAAAATCTTCTCTAGTGGTTGCTCCAATTCCATGGGTTCTTCATTTTCTTCATGATGTGTGCTCCATGGAAACTTTGTATACAATTCACCACTAGGTACTAAGGTAAAAGGATTCTTGTAAGGAATGTCACAAACAACTTCACCATGTGCTTTGAGTTCTATCTCTTCCACATCCTCACAAAAGAAGTTGTTGTCTTGTATTTCTTCCTTTGGTGTCATTTCTACATCATCCTTCAAATGAGAATCATCAAAACCAAAGCAAGGATTGGTACAAACAACTAAAATATCACACAATTCCTTCCCTTGCTCATCTCTCAATTTTCTTTCTTTTCTTTTTCTCCTTTCATGGTCTTCTCTTTCTAGCCTATCAAATTCCTTTACTAAATTAGTGTAAGCTCTTTGATTTTCTATTTCCACTCTAGTTTTTCTCTCCTTAAACTCATTCAAATCTCTTATTTTCCTTCCTAACTCTTAGTTCATCATCACCAAAGACCCTTCTAGGTGTGTGTGGGTTTCTACTATGGTATGTGTTTCGGTCATGCCTTTCCTTTCTTCTCCTCTCTTCATCAAAGGTTCCAAAGGCATACTCCTCATCATATTTACTTATCCCACCACTTTTCCTAGGTGAATAATGGTTACCCTTTTGCCTTTCCCTTTCACTTCCACTCCCTCTATTCACTCCTCTTCTTCTTTCATGCTCTTCCCTTTCTCTTCTCTTATGATTTTCTCTCAACGTTCTCTCTCTTCTCTCATGATACTCATTTCTCACCCTTCTTTCAAACTCAATCCTCTTATTTTTTTCTTCCCTAAACCATCTATTTCTCTCCTCCCTAACCTCATCCAAACTCTCTTGAAGCTCATTCTTGAGGTTGTGTTGTAGGTGAATGAATTTCTCCATCATGGCATCCATAACCTTTTGGGTTCTAGGAGATAAATCATTACCAACACTTGAGGAGCTATCCATTGCTGCAAGGAAGATGTTAGAAGCAAAAATAGTATAAGAAAAAAGAACCTTTCCACTTTACAAAGTGTTTCCACTCAACACTCTTGTTTACACTTTTTAGAGGCTTTTTCTATGAATTTTATTAGTAGCTCAATTTATTAAAAAGTAAGGTTGAATAGTTTGTTGAGCTTTTGGAGATGGTCCTCCATCAAAAGATGAGGAAAAGAAACACCAAGAAACCAAAGAAAGATAATGAAAGTACCAACAAAACAAAGAATAGAAAAGTAGGATAAGGAAAGATCCCCTTACTGGTTTCTCCTAGCTTCCTATATTCTTCCTCTACTTTCTTGCTCCTACTTTGGTTGGAGAGATTTCTTCCTAAGGTGGAGAAAGTATAGAAAGGTTTTTTTTTTTTTTGGAGTGAAGATAGTTTGAGAGAATGTAAGAGTGTTCTTTGGATTATGTCTTCATTTGACACCCCTAAGTCCTATTTATAGACTTCCCAACAACTTTCTAGAGAATTGGAAATTGATTCTAGAGAAAAAATCTTAATTTCTATAAAAATATCTTAGTTTCCATCAAAATATCTTAAAAGGTAAAAGAAAATTCTAGAATGGTTTAGAAATATCTTTCAAATTAAATGTTCAAAATGAATTAAGAAATTTCTAGAAATAAGTAAGAAAATAAGAAATTTCTAGAAATAAGTAAAATAAGAAGTTTCTAGAATTAAGTAGGAAAAGAAGTTCCTAAAAAAATGTAGAATAAGAAGTTTCTAGAACAAAGTAGAATAATCAAGATTTTTCTAGAAATAAGTAGAATAATCTAGAAGTTTCTAGAAATAATTAGATTTTTCTAGAAATAACTAGAATAAACAAAATAATTCTATAATAATCAAGAATTCTCTAGAAACATGTAGAATAATCAAGAAGTTTGTAGAAAAGTAGAATAAACAAGAAGTTTCTAAAATCAACTAGAATTTTCTAGAGATAGGTAGAATAAACAAGATATTTCTATAATAAACAAGAATTTTCTAGAAACTTGTAGGATAAACAAGAGTTTTCCAGAAAAATTAGAATAAATAAGAAGTTTCTAGAGTTTTCTAGAAACATGTAGAGTAAACTAGAAGTTTCTAGAAAAATTAGAATAAATAAGGAATTTCTAAAATCCACAAGAATTTTCTAGAAACATGTAGAATAAGTAAGAAATGTCTAGAAAGAGTAGAGTAATCATGAATTTTCTAGAAACAAGTAGAATAGACAAGATGTTTCTAGAATAAACAAGATATTTCTAGAAATAGGTAGAATAAATGTGATGTTTTTTTTTAGAATGGATAGAAAGAAGATTTTTCTAAAAGATTTTAGAAGTATTTAGGATCTATAAGACAAAAATAACATAGACAAGGGAAATGTAACATCCTCAAAAATTTATTTTCATACGTATATTAAAAACGTAGTTAAAACATTTACTAAAAATTCTATAAAAATGTGCAAATAGTAAATTACTGTGCAAATAGTTAATTACTGTGCAAATAGTTAATTACTGTGCAAATAGTAAAAAAAAAATAAAAAATAAAAATAATAATAATAAAATATAAAAACACGGGTTACACGAGTTTCATTATAATAAGCAAATCACTGTGCAAATAGTAAAAATTACTGTGCAAATAGTAACTTTTGAAATTCTATAAATAGGGCTTAGAGTTTCAATTATAATCACAAATCTAAGAACATTCTTTCATTCTCTCAAAATCTCTTAGGAAGAAATCTCTTCAATCAAGAGAGAAGTAAATAGGTAGAGGAAGATAGGAAGCTAGGAGGAATTGGTAAGGGGAGCTATCCTTATCTTACTATTCTTTGTTGTTATTATCTTTATTTTATCTGATACTAAGGTGCTAAGAAAATTCTTAGTATGCTCTGTGGTTGCGGTTTTGTCCGATCTTCCACATCAGAACAGAATTATTCTTGTTGTTAGGAAAAGGGTGGTAGTGTGGAAGTGCATGTCTAGGAAAGTTCTGGCTAAGGAAAGACTTGGTACTTAAGTGTGTCCATTAGTGACCCACCTCTCTTTCCTGGGAACTTACCTGGTGTACTATTCACGGACTACGGTCACTTATACGTTACTATTCACGTATACGGTACTGTTCACTTATACGTTACTATTCACGTATACGTTACTATTCACTTATACGTTACTATTCACGTATACGGTACTGTTCACTTATACGTTACTATTCACGTATACGATACTATTCACTTATACGTTACTATTCACGTATACGGTACTGTTCACGTATACGTTACTTTTGATGGGTGTTTTCTTGGTGTTTCTTGATTTCTTGGTTTCATGATGTTTATTGGTATTCTTGGTATTTGATGGTACATCAAAATATGAATGATTATAAATGATATTCTAGAAAGGGAGGTAAAATTTTCATTCATGCATACATGCCTCAAAAGAGGTGGCCTCGGTTAGAGGTGCAGATAATAACTTAATCCGTGCGTCTTGGTGGGATGCCAGACTTGGGGGATTTCCAACAGTGAGAATTCATTTAATTCATGATGATCACATGTTTATTTATGAGATTCTGTGCACCACTGTGGAATCCCAACTGGTCGGTAAGTTTTACGATGATGATGTCGTATTATCTGAGATGGTACCACATTGCATATTTTTGGAGTTGAGGTTGGAGCATGCATCATATAGAAATTTCATTTAAGTCATAATTC
Source organism: Hylodesmum podocarpum (assembly GCA_026586105.1). NCBI lineage: Eukaryota > Viridiplantae > Streptophyta > Magnoliopsida > Fabales > Fabaceae > Hylodesmum > Hylodesmum podocarpum. Next base: position 5,483,025 of record JALJEV010000804.1, read on the forward strand.
ATCCTTTATTGATTTGATTATGATATGTATAATATTAGTATTTTTATATATGTATTATATTGACATTTTTATATGATATGTATTATATAAATATTTTTACATGATAAGTATTTTTATTAAGATATTGGAACTTACCCTCGCGTGTTTGTGTCTGTGGTTTGACACCTGTGATGATCCTGAATTTTATTCGGAGGAGCAGATTGACAGGTAGATTCAGTAATCATGTGTGGAGATGTCAAGGATAGCCAACATGAGGATTTTTATGAATAATGTGTATTTTATAATCGTCACAATATTACGTACCTATGTGACGTTTGTAAATAACTTTTTATGTATGATTACGATGTGATCTATGTGATGTGTGTTATTTTTGGTAACGTTTTGTTAGCAAGAAAAATTATATTAAGATTTTATTTAAAGAAATCTAAATGAAGGGAAACAATTTCAATTAATAATAATAATCAATAGATAAAATTTTAGTAATGAAAAATAGCGGGGCGTTACAGGAAACATTCCAATAAAGGCACAATCAAGAAATCAATCAAGCCAACATAATTTATTCACCAATATTTCCAATAGGTCTTGATTTATTTATTTATTTATTATTATTAAAATTTTCTTTATTTTTTATCTTCATTTATACGTAACCTTCTTCAAATCATATTTAGATTTCTTGAATGTTACATTACAAGTATTATTTGCGCTCAGCCACTTCTGGCTATTACACGATATTCTTTGAACACAGCCTTCGCAGGCTAAACAACTTGGGTATTCTTTGAACAACCAGCCTCCTCAGCCTAAAACACCACACAAGTGGATTTGAAAGAGTTTTCTTAAAAAGAAAGTTTCCTCTTCGTAGAGAGGGTTTTACAATAGAGAGCAGAAGCAATAGTGAGCGAATTCACAATAGTTTGAATACTTGAAGCGTGTTCGCCAACTGAACTTTGAAGAAGTGAAGTCTTTAAATAGGTAAAGTCTTCAATTATCCGTTAGACACAGAAGAATGCCGTTGAGCATTTTCCTAGTGAAGTCCAAAAAGGTATCAGAGAGTACTTGAGTGATTGATGGCGTGTGTAGCGGATTTAGGTAACGAGCGCAGTACTTTTTCTGACTTTGTACAGAGACTTTGACAAAAAGGTGAGGACCTCTTCGAGTTGCATATGTAAGCGTGAATCCTCATACTGATCTTGGATGCTTCTAATGAGTACTTCTTAAGATTTGAAATCTTGGCGCGAGTGACTCATACTTTGCTTCACTTCTTTGGCACACGATGAACTTCTTCAGTGTTAAGAGTTTTCGTCTTAGCCTTTCGTCTGATGACTTGACTTGAGACAGACGAATGACTTCAACTTTGAGGGATCATCTTCCGTCTGTGCTTGTTGCGTCTGACTTTGCTTATTGATGTTCCATCTGGAAATGTTTCGTCTGTCTTGTAATAATCAAAACTTTAGAGATGTTAATCATCTTGATCTAACAATCTCCCCCTTTTTGATGATTACAGACCATACTGATAACTTTCTCAAGGAAACATCTGCATAAGACAAAGTTAACTAAGAGCAGTTTAAGTACAAGTCAGATTTACATCAAGACGATGTTTTCTGAATCAATACCTCTTTATAAGAATCATTACATCAATGTGATGTAAACCATATTCAGTGTTACAAGGTATACAAAATAAAAATGCTCTAATAATACATGTATAAAGCTATACAAACTAATAAAGAATCAATTAAAACAGAGCAAAAAGATACAAAAAAACTCCCCCTCAGACGGATAATCCTCGTTTAGACGGAGGCTCCCCCTTAGCATCACCTCTCCTTCCTTCTAAGTTATTCTCCCCCTTGGGCTGAGAATCATCAAAGACTTCTTCAAGTAGGAGGTCAAGACTTCTGTTGGACAATGCCCATGACAATCTCCCTCAGCTGCTGCATCTCAGTTGTAAGTGAAGCTTGATTATCCTCAAGCTCTTTGTTCTTCTTCCTAAGATACTCACAATTTTCTTCCAAGGCATCATATTTACGTTTCAGAGTGTGATACTCATTAGCCGTCACAGCTTCATCCTCAATAACCGTAACCTTCACTTTATCAGCGTTCTCCACTAGAGGCAATTGAGGCTCTTCAACAATAGGATCAGAGTCATCTTCAATGAACACAGTTGGAGTCCTCTTCAGACGCAGAGTAAAAAGTGGAAGTGTGAGATACGCAGTGAAGTCCCTCTCCCATTGCCAAGTAAAAACTTTGTTGGGTACAGAGAGCTCAAGATCTGGATGTTCCTGAGAAGGATGTGTATAAGCGAAAGCTTCTCCAGGATAAACCGTGCCACAGATCGTAGAATCTTCATCAAATGAAGCCCTAGATCAAAAGGCAGAAGTGGCTTCATGATCTTCTATCATCCTTTGAATCTTAGGATTGATAAGCCTTGAGGCTTTGACTTGAATTGATTTGAGATGCGAGTATGCAGCAGATGGAAGTCTCTTGGGAATGTGCCTTGCAGACTTGAAGGTTTTGGGGACAGATGGAGTTTTCTTCTCTTTCCCTTTAACAAAAAACTTGACCAAGCAAGGTCGTTTTCGGTCTAAGACGATGAAGAACTTGGTTACGTGATGTAGGAACATCCATTACTAGAAGAGTTACTAGAAGCTCCAACACCAAGCACACACTCAATCAAGCTACCTTAGTTAGAATTTCATTTTTTTTGTAATGTACTTGTGAATGATTTTGATGGCCTTATAAGTTTTCGGCCAAAAGTGTATTTTCTTTTAAGTGTTTGCTTAACATTGTGCTTAAAAGGCTAGTAAGCTTAAAGAGTGAAGCTTAATAGGGTGAATGAATTTATGTTCAAGTTCATATTAAATTCACATTTGAAATTTAAATTTAATTTGATTTATGTTTGAATTTCAAATTGTGAATCCAAGTGGATTTGGTTCAAATAGATTTTCACTTGGATTAGGATCCATGCCTAATCTAAGAGCAAATCTCAACCCTTGATTAGATGCACTCATCCAATGGATGATAATCAAGTGGAAAGTGACATGTAACCTTTGAAAGTGACATGAAACACTCTTGAAAGTGACATGTAGTTGAACCTTTGAACTTGTGGCTCTTATTCATTGACTTGTAGAGTACTCTAAAGTTGTTTAGCTTCCTCTTCAAGTCTTCCTAAGCCTATATAAAGCCAAAAACGAAATTGTAAAAGAACTTTTTGATGAATTGATAAATGGAATAAGCTTTGAGCTTTTCTTTGAGAGAGGATTCTCTTGTCTTTCTTAGCAAGGTTTCTTGGGTTTTATCAATCGATTCCATCCTCCATTGTGGCGGTTCTCCCTAAGCTTATTGGCTTGCCATGGCGCCAACCCTCACCATTCCTCACCTCTTCCATTCTTTTTCCTTTTCGGTTTTCTTCCCTTCTGATGTAGGAACATCTCAAAAGCCTAACAAACTCTCCAAGTCAAAGTTAGAGGAGGAGATCAACGCTCAAATCAAAGTCAAAGAAGAATGAGGACCTTACTTTTTTAAATTGAGCTTGAAATAAATTCGCTGTTATATTTCTGTGCCTGACATAGATTAGAATTTCGATCATAAATTCGGCTACACAATTCCAATTATGTTCATCTTGGTGGTGTTTTAAAACTGACTTAAAGAGCTACAAAATCTATGAAGACATCAAAGCCCAGTTCAGAATGAATCTTGGAGAAAATTGGGCTTGAAGTTAACGTTTGGATGCTGCCAGGATTTTTCAGCGAATTGTTTAAATTGTAAGGCCTTGTAAGTGAGCCCAAAACTCACGGCCAAAAATTATTTATTACTTGTGAATATTTTGAATAATTGGGCCAAGATTAGATCATATTTCATTTAGATTTAGATTAAACTTGGCGTCCAAGATTAGATTAGATTTGATTTAGATTTAGATTAAAATTGGCGCCCAAGATTATATTAGATTTTGTTTGGATTTAGATTAAAGTTGGTGCCCAAGTTAGGTTAACTTGCATTCCAAGTAGCTTAGGTCTATAAAAACATATGAATCAAAATTGTATGGACCTTTTGACGAAATTGAATGAAATAAGCTTTGAGCTTTTGAGAGAGGATTCTCTGTCTTCCTTAGGACGGTTTCTTGGATCTTATTAATGGACTCTTGTCTCCATTGTGGCGGTTCCTCCTAGGCTTATTGGATCTTCCATGGCGCCATTCTTTTCATCTTCTTCCTCCCTCCAACTTTGTCCTTTTTCGTTTTGTTTGAGTTCTTTTTATTAGGTCTTGACTGAAACCCCCCTAAGGTTTCCATTGAATGATCATTGAAGAAGGTAGATCGAGAACTTCAAGGCTTTGATAGAAAATTCTCTAAGGAGGCCTCTATCAAGTGGTATTAAGAGTTTGTTATCTTCTTCGATGAGTTTCATCTATTTGGTTAGTTATGGGTTTCATCTTCTATTTTTTCTTTGAGTTTTCCTAGTCCTTTTTTCCTTGAGTTGTTATTTTTTCGTTTAGTTTGTGTCAAAGCATGTTTTTCTTCTTGTTTATCCATTAGACCGTGAGGTTCCATCATATTACACCATCTTAATTTTTGGGTTTCATATTTTACATGGGTTTCAAGTGTTAGAAGAAAAAGTTAGTTTGTGTCAAAGCATGTTTTTCTTCTTGTTTATTCATTAGACCGTGAGGTTCCATCATATTACACCATCTTAATTTTTGGGTTTCATATTTTACATGGGTTTCAAGTGTTAGAAGAAAAAGTGAAAAAAAAGAAAGAAAAAAAAAGTAGAAAGAAAAAAAAAGTAGTGAAAAAAAAAATATTGGTTCAAAAAGAGTATCAATTAATTGAGAACCGTTAAAAAAAAAAAGATTCAAAACAATAAAGGTTTGAGTGAAAAGTGAAAAAAAAATATTATTAAAAATTAGATAATAAAATATAATGGAACATCGGGCTATGTTCGAGCTCCAAAGGTACTCTGTAACCTTGGAGGAGGCCATCCACTTTGGCCGCAGGAGAATCGAGTCCTAATTCAAAGGGGCAAAGAGATTCAAAAGAGTTTCCTTCTAATTTTTCCGGCAAGTGGTGTGCCAAAAGGAGACTACTCACTCGGCTTCAAAACCAAGGGTTTGACTTATTAATCTCCAAGCCTTTCAAATGATGGAGGACTATTTCCCAAAAGCCCAACCAAAACCTCTCCAACTCTTACTTTCTCTCTCTCCCTCTCTCAATTTTGGGTTTCCAATGTGCACTCCGCCGTCTCATTTCGTATCTGACCTGTTTCATATTTTGGATCATAATCGTGAGCTAATAACCTAAATCTGAGGTATTCTTTGGAAAAGTGGGGCTCATGCTTAGCACTCTCCATGTGCTTTGCTGTGGCAATCTATAACACACTAAAGCCTGTGTCTGACTGTGAACCAATAGTAGGAAAATAAGCTTTGATAAGTCTGAAAATGAAATTATTTCTAATGAATTCTGAGCGAATGTTGTTTGCTTTAGCCATTAGCATTTTCAATTTGTGTAATTGTTGTAAGAC